>OX016542.1:84219166-89219166 GCA_943590905.1 Sphaerophoria taeniata
CTACAAAGAGATAACACAACAACTTCTACTTCTTCATAAGCTAAAGTCAACGAATTGGTGTAAGTAAGGCGAATACATAAAGGTGTTTTTTTTTTTGGTTATTATAATTTCTAGGTTAAGTTGCCTGGGACCTTCTGAAATTATTAAAATTCATGATAAATAAGCGCAATTGCTTTGAAACTTTGAAAAAGTAAAGGCTAAAGACATCCAGAATTTAAGCGGAGGAGAGAGGCGGAGGCAGGTTTTATATTAAAACTTCAAATTACATCCGTGAACTTTTTTTTTGTTTTCTCTTCCTCAAAGAAACAAAAAAAAGTGAAAAAGAGGAAGATATTTTTTCTGAGTTAGATACGTATAACGAATGTGGTACTTAAGGTAGCCTGGTTAGATGAGCGAGTGAAAATTGCACTTGATTGGAAAATAAGTAGTTATACGGGTTCGTTTTCAATGAAGTGCAGGGTGGTATTCTCCACCTCTTGTGAAATTAATTGTATATATGATGGCTGAATGAAATTACAAATCGTTATTTGAGTTTATGATAGGAGTAGAACACAATAGGAAGTGGTTGGTGCATTATAACACAAGATGGAATATTGTTAATGAAAACCTCTCTATTGCACATTAAAAGAGTGAACCGAGTTCAATTTATCCCTGGCGCACCCCAAACATATCTTCTTCAATTAAGTAAGGAAAAAAGACAGTTAAATGGCTGCATTTATCAATTCTCCACAACTACCGATCAAAATAAGAAAAGACACTTGTTAAACGAGGTCAAACCCGACTATTGAAATCCCACTTCTGAACCATTTGTAATGCCTTTTACATTTTCCATCAATTAATTGCCTTGCAAATGAATCAAATTCAAACAGGTGGTCTTCTTTCAGGAAAAATTGACATAAATAGATACCATCTCAGTCTGCAGATGCAGATAGAAGATGTACTCTAAGGAAATAACAAAAACCCACAGAACTTCAATTATCCTAATGAGACAGCCCTAATATCTATTCCCAATCCTAATCACCCGGAACGGAAAGAAAAAAAAAACAGTTTGGCTCGTCCGAATGTCCGAAAGGCGGCTTTGTACTTTTGTGTGACCGTCAAAAGCAGTTCAAGTTCCCTTATACAATCGAAGACGAACAAAAATTGGAGTAAATATCCAAAAACGTTTGAAAATAAATGTGCCTAGACTATTGCAATGGCAGCAGTAGTTTTAGTTCCTTCATTTCTGTTGAAGCTCGCAATAAATCTCATTTGCTGGGTTTAGCTTCTGCATCTTGAAAATCCTTTTATAGCCAACGCTAATGTGGCTGCACTGAACTTGACACTTGAATGCCCAATTAACAAAACAATTGAGTGTAGATTTGAATAAAGAGCGTTTGTCTTGAATATTTCTTATTTCGGTAAGAAATAAAAAAAAAATAACACAAAACTGCAAGACAACTATCTGCGGATATCAATTTATCAGTGTGGGTCCAAAAGTAGAACACTGCGGCACACCAGAGAGACAGAGAGTATTTAGAAAGACATTGTATGCTGAGGCGACTATCTTTAATGGTCATGATAGTCTATCGTTCGGTCGGTTTGTCCAGTTGCTGGCCGTTCCTTCAAATCCTTCAAATACATAGGTAGATACTGGTACAATAGAACCAAAAACGTCCAGTGGTATGTTGGTATTTCAAAGATTCGATTCGGATATCCATTTGGATAAAACAAAACAACAGTCAAACGATATCGACGACCCAACAGCGACGAAGACAAGAACCAAACCCCCTCGGGAATATATTGATCGATATTGCACTGCATTTTAAGTTGCAAGCTCAGTTTTTGGCCACGAGAGTTCAATTTTCTCAAGAGTCAATCGATGAAGTGGTGAGACGCGAGCGGGTTAGAATTCCATGTTCGTCAGCAGCACAAAACCAAACAACAGCATGTGACTCATTTTTTCATCTGATTCTTAAAATCTAAGAAACAAAATCCAAAGAAAGAAAAAAGGATCGACAACGCAAAGATTGTTTAGAATATATTATTTACGGGAGTGCCGCACTGTGCGATATGTTATGCCATTAGGAGCGACGCACACTTGGTAATTGCTTTGAATTTACTACCACCTTTCATCCAGGTTGATTGATAAATGTGAGGGTTAACCATTGTTTGACGGTATTAGTTGTTGTTTTCCAGATTTTGAGGCTTTATTTTTCCCCCCAATAGTTACAGATTTTTGTTTTTGTTTTAGAGGGGGGCCTACAACTGTCAGTGACAGGTATCGTGTATGCAAGTGGTGTTTGGACAAATTTTAGACAGTTTTTTGGATAGCAATTAAAATAACTGGGTGGCTTATTGTGCCCGTTTTTAAATATGGTTGGGTGTCAGTTAGGGATTGTTAAAAATGGCAACAGAACATGACAGTTTGTTTGTTTTTCTTAACGTCAGAGATAAAAGACAAGAAGGTTTTTTCAAACTTTCAAGGAATGAATAGAAAGCTGAAATGCCTCAGGAGGTTTTGAAAATATATTTGAGAGATTTTCTAGGTTGTCTCGTGAAGGCCATGTGAAATACACTTACCCCATGTGCACTATTTATAAGTGTATATCAATTTTACGTCTTGTGTTCCTCTACGTTTGCAATTTTAGCACTTACCTGGAAAGAAAAAAGGAAGAAAAGATTTATAAAACAATTCTATTTCAACTCATTTTAGTATTCCATATTTCCCAGCAAAATTCACAAAGATATTGAAAACTATTCTTTCTGTTGGGCCAGAAAGAAATAGGAGGAACAAATTATCAAAGATTTTGTTTCAACTCGCTTTAACTCGAATATGTTAGACTCATTTAAATATCCCATATTAAAATAATCGCCAGCTTACCTGAGGCCATTTGTGCGATAATATGAGACAGTATAAATCTATGTCTCCTCCTCTGTCACTGCCACGTAGGTTTATGTTATGTGTTCTTTCCTTCTATGTGTGTATCTGTTTCTCTCTGTGGTATGTCTTGTTTCAGTCCCAGCTGATGGCCTCAGTCGCCAGTGCTGCTATGTGTCTGTAGTTCGTATCATTTATGTGCGAAGTACTGTAATGTCAATGTCAATTAAATATGAATATCCCATATATCCTAGCACACAATACTAAGATTTGAGAGACGGGCTTGCTGTTGGCCAGAAAGAAAAGAGGAGGAAAAGAATGATGAAACAATTCTGTTTTAACCCGAATATGTTCGGTTCATTTTAATTTCCCACATTTATCAGCAATACTGACTGAGATTTTGGTGAGTGTACCCAGTGTTCCCAGGTTTTCAAAAACAAAATCCCCCTTTTCTGACACCAAAACACTTATTTTTCCCCTTGAACGAAAGAAAAAATCCCTAATTTTCCCCGAAAAAAGTGATTAAGATTTTCATGTAATTTTTATAAAATTTTATTGTTTATTTTTTCATACACATTCATACAAAAAGAAAAACAATTCAAAAAGGAGACTTCAGTATAAAAATAAATATTGTTTTTCTATGAGTCCCATCACAATGGAGTTGAAAAAATAATAACTTAAGGAAATACAAAATCAATTTCAAAAATATTTGGAATACTATTTAAATATCTATTCGCTTTCAAAAAACAATCAGCAAGTGTCTTAAGTATCAGTTCAACTCGGTGAAATAAAATATGAATTTCAACGTCTTCCAATTGCATTTCAAGGTTCATGGCGTTTTTAATTGGCAATCTGGAAGTAAAAAAAAAGCAATCTGAAAGCATTCAATTGGACACAAGTGACAGTTTTGATTCTGAAAAGAAGAGAATTTCCCTTCTGATTTCAAAAACAGAATGCTTCTTTTTAGATTTCAGATTGCCAATTAAAAACGCCATCAGTTTTGTAAAAAACGGTAAGAAGAAATCTAAAAATTCTAAATATTAAACCGTTGTTGGTTTTCCAAGAACCCTGTATATTTTTTCACATTGAATTTTGTTAATAGAATCTTCCAGATAACTTTCCAAAAATACAATACTAAAGCTTGTTATTGCTCAATAAGCCTTTTGATAACCATATGCAGGGACAACCATCGTGTTAGCGAAGGGTGCAGCATTTTATGTGGCTATTGGCTAAACGTTGCAAAAGGCTTGAAATTCCTAAAAAGAATGTTGTCTTTTCGCACTGCAATTGAAATGCGAGAAGATTTCGCGACAACAAATTTCTATTTCGTCAGGCAGGAATTTCAAGGCGTTGCTTGCCACGAGATGGAACGAATGGCACACACACCGCATGATGAACAAATTTGGAATGACATCTTTGAAAAGTTTCGAGACAGAATTTGTTTTCCCACCATAACACAGCAAGCAAATGCTACAAAATTCTTTTCAAATGGAATATTGTGCATTTTTAAAAAAATATTTTGTTTTCATTAAAGTTTTAAGCTGTTTTCCCCTTTTTATGATTTTTTCCCCTTACTTATCCCCGTCCCCTTTTTTTCCCCTTTAGCTGAAAAAAATCGGCAAAAATGGTGATTTTCCCCTCAACCTGGGAACACTGAGTGTACCTTTTGTTGGCCACATGAAAAGAAAAAAGGAGGAAACGAATTTCGAAACAATTCTGTTTCAACTCGCTTTAACTCGAATATGTTCGACTAATTTTAAAACTTAATTTAAAAAATTCTGTTCTTTCTGTAAGCCAAAAAGAAAAAGGAGAAAACGAATTATGAAAGAATTTTGTTTCAACTCGCTTCAACTCAAATATATTCGACTCATTTTGGAGACTTTTCATACTGTTGGCCATAGGAGAAAAATTACCAATTGAAAAAAAAACGATAAAAAATTCACTAAACACACAGCATTCATTGGAAAAATATAAACAAACTACACAATAGTTTAGAGTCCATTAAGAACTAATATCAAATTCTATTACCTTCAAAAAGTACCATCCCATAGAAGGAATCATCTTTTTTGAATACCCACAGAAGTGTTGCTGTGTTGCTACTCTTGCAGTGTGTTCATATTCATAGAAGAACTTTGTTGGTGTTTATTGATTTTAAATGAATTTATTATGGGTTCATTAAAGAAAAGGTTTTACGACTTTTTTAAAGCATATTTTCTATTATTAATTTTATAGATTTATATCCTTTTTTTTCTAATTCAAAGACCAATTAGCATAAAACACAGCTCATTTGGGGATACCTATTTTGTGTGACGTAAAATGAATAAATTTGACTAAAAACGAGGTTATAGTCTTCCTTGTGATTTTTCAGTTCAACTTTAAAACAGGATTGGATTTTTTTCATTTTTGTGTTTTTGCTCCAGTTCGCAACAATGTTGAGAAAATCACTCCTCAAAGTTTGTGCAAATCAGAACCCACTTGGGCCTATAGCTGTCTCCATAACGTCTGAGCCATTAATACAAATCAATAAAACGCAATTTACAGAAACCGGACGGGTAGATCAATGACAATATTCAAATTTATGGATGGGCGTAAGTCGAAGAGACGTGAGTGAGTTCGAATACATGTTTTTTTTTTGTTTGTATCATGTAACCAAAATTCTTTCAGCACACACTGAAGATTGTTGATCCAATTTTTTGTTTCAGTTCAAAGTGATATATTTACTTGATTCTTTGAGAATGTTGCGGCCGACATCAGTCGGTTACCGGTTGCTCTGCGCCACCAGCGACCGACCGGCCCGACTCCACCACAATGTCTACTACGCTCGAGAATGCCGCCACCGATTGTTTTTGTGTGCGTAGGCGTCAAAACAGTAGCTTTTGTTGAGTGACGCATAAAATTCCGTTGAAATTGATTGATTAATAGCTGCTTTGTTATGACATTTTAAGTTGGCGTTGATTTAACGCTGTTCTGTTTGTCGAATAAGTTGTCGATTTTTGTTAATTTCTTTCTTTTTGCTGGATAACGAAGCCGAAACAATTTTGTTTTGAAATTTGCATGGCTCTGAAGAAGTGAGTCAAAATTTATAGATTAAAGGTTGGTAATGTGGGAAATTCGTTTCAGTACCAAAAATGGGTTCGAATTAGTGATGGGATCATTCGAATGATATAATCGATTATAATCGATTATGGCAACCATTCGAGATCATTCGATTATTGAAATCATTCGAATGATTTCTCAAACCCTGCTACAACTACTACTCTTCAAAATTAAAATCTCAAATGAAAAAAAAAATCGAATGACGATTATTAGTATTCGAATGACCATTATTATCATTCGAATGCATATAATCGATTATTAGTATTCGAATGAAAAATCATTCGAATGAATAATCGATTATTAATAATCGAATGAAAAATCATTCGAATGAAAATAGTACTCGAATGAAAATAGTAATTGAATGAAAATAGTAATCGAATGAAAATAGTACTCGAATGAAAATAGTAATTGAATGAAAATAGTAATCGAATGAAAATAGTACTCGAATGAAAATAGTAATCGAATGAAAATAGTACTCGAATAAAAATAGTAATCGAATGAAAATAGTACTCGAATGAAAATAGTAATTGAATGAAAATAGTAATAGAATGAAAATAGTACTCGAATGAAAAGAATCGATTTATTAGTATTCGCATAAAAACAAATCGAATGATGATTATTTTAAGTTTTAATTCGAATGACGATTTTATCTCTAGTTAAATTTGCAAATCTTTGCAATGGAATTTTGTTTATGATTTTTGGTTACTTTTTTAAAGGCAAACAAAAATTTGTATTTGGAGATTCTTTGCTTTTATTTTTTTTTTAAATCATAGCTTTGGTCTGAAAACTTTTACTATATGTACATGATTGGTAGAAAATTTTGCGAATTAGTGTTTAAAAAATGATAAGAATACGGAACATTGTTTATAGCTAAGAAGAATAACAGGCTATTTTTAAAAATGTTTCTAAAATGAAATTAAACAATAAACCCAGGTCGGTACCTACCATCTGAGAGGGTATTTTCTAAGGCAGGTCTATTGACGAATGACCGTCAATATTATTATACCTGTAAAATAGCTCATTGTGCACTGTAAACTTTAAATTTTTCACCATTTTCATTGGATTTCGTAATTCGAATGATCATTCGATTATTCAAATCATTCGAATACTATTTTCTCGAATATTGAAATCATTCGATTATGCCCATCACTAGTTCGAATGGATCAGAAAACGAAAGAGCTGAAGTTCGAACTTGGTTTTAGATAACGTGATGAAAAAATTATCCGAACTGACAATTTTCTCTTCAAAATGGATTTCAATCATGTTGTATATTTTGGACTGTAATTTCAATGTTCGGTAAATAAAACACACGATTTAAAGTCGGAAAACCAATTGGTAAAAAACCGACTATGGAATATTCTTTATTGTCTCACTATTAAGGGTATGTGTCCCAGAATAGCGAACTCAGATTTCATGTAAATGAATTTATATGTGTTAGTGGCCTCTACTCGTCACCGATTCCTTTTTTTTTTTATCTCAGACGAGAATTTGCAAGAACCAGTTTCCACGATCACGATCAGGCACATGAAGGAGAAAAAAAAGGCAATATACGCAGACGACGCACGTCTAGGTAGAAAAGGAAAAAAATTCATATACATTACATACATGCAATGCAATAAAAAAGACCCAAAAAAATAGGTATCAAGTGAAGAAATGTGCACATTTTTTCCTTTTTTTCTTTGAGCTAGGAATATGTATTATGAAAACAATGCATATAAGTAGGTACAAGAAAAGTGGTATCATAGATATTGTTGTTGCAGCACGAGACATCGCGATGTGATAAACGGTTAGGTTTTTATTTCTTTGTGTTTGTCTAGTTGAAGAAATATAAAAAAGATGAAACTTTATGAGAAGATTATTTATTTATGTTTCCTCTTGCGAGGTGTAAATAAATAATTTTTGAAGAGGCAGGATAACTATTTTATATGAAATGGAAATTCTATTATTGGGCGATGATTGCGTTTGTAACAGGCAGGTACCTATCATCTTTTAGACAGATGAACAGTTTATTCAAATGAGTCATGAACCTATTATTGAAATTTTTGACCTTACGCAATAAAACGATGCAAGTAGAGGGTGTCTCAGTAAGAGTGCTCTTTTTAACATTGGAATCTTTTTTTTCATGCGAGTGGCAATTCTGAAATTCGACATCTGCCACCTCTGTTTATTCTGACTATTAAAAATGGAATGCTTTTCGAAAGAACAACGCGTTATATTTGTGAATATCTACTCTCGCAAACTTCGCAAAATTTTCTGCCGAGAAAATTAAAAAAATCATATTTTATTCCATACTTAATCGGAATATATCTTCTTTAGAGGCCAGTTACAGCTTTAATTGGTTTTCATCATTGAAACACATCATTGAAATTTTTCTGATAGGTCGGTTATTATAGCAATCATTGAAAATTTCTGTCAGGAATTTTTTTCCTGACGTAATTCAATCATTGGAACTGTGAGAAGTTGAACATTTATGTAGATCATTAAAATTGTACAAAATTGAAACGAAAATCATTGGAATGATTTGTTTAATTTTTTGACATAATACAATCAGCTGTTCAGGAAAATGATTTTACAACCGCAAAATAGAAAAACACATTTTAATGAAAAAATAAGTGTGTAATTGAACTTTTTCATGTCAATAAAAATTCTTGGAGTGATTTCCGATCGATTGGTATATAATTTCTTTTCAAAAGAAAACATATGTCGATTTCCATTGAACCACATGAAATGGACGGCCCGTCGCTACTAAAAAACAATATTTTTTGGTTTCAATGGAAAGGAAAAACGTAGCAATATCTTTTTGTAAGTGTATTAGTATTTCAGCTGTTAGCATAAATAAACAAGAGAAACAATTATTTATTCTTCGTCCTATAATTTTTCATAACATTTTCGAAATTTTAAATGGAATGCCTTTTGTTCTTGGATAGCAATGCATTATTTGCTTCAACAATCGTCAAATTCTTCCAAAGATCCAATTGAAAATTTTCAGCATATCTTCGTCCTCGGATGAGGAATGCTTGAAATGATGTCAATGTTATGTGTACCCATTCTTGCGAACACAACGATAAACCTTATTTATTTTCATTATTATTCTTTATTTTCATTATTATTATTTATAATATCCACTATTCTATTATTTATCGTAATTATAACATAACAAAAACGCACTCTCTTCTATTTTCTTTTTCAACACATAATTATTCCATTTGCAAAAACTGTCAAGTTTTTAGGATGTGTTAAAATCAGTGTGAAAATCTGTGTAGATTCGTCTCAAAAGACGAATTCAAAACGAATCAATTCGTCGGGAAAAAAAACATCAATACTTTTCCCATTGGAAAACGTTTATGAAAAAAATATTGCCGGCCCGTCGACGGCACATCAATGTTTTGGTTCAATGGAAAACCACAATAGTTAAATATCCATTCAAAGATTTTCCGGGTCCATTTCAATGATAGCTATAACTGGCCTCTTACAATACAATGAAAATATCACAACTCTGTCATAAAATACTTGTCTTTATTTTTAAATGAAAAAGTAGGCGCAGTGTCATAAGTCCGTAGGTCATAAGTCCGTAAAGGACTTTTGACCCACTTAGGTGGGTCAAAACTTCATAAATCGATTATGAACTTATAACCCACCTAAGTGAGTCAAAAGTCCGTCAAAATTTCCTACGAAATTCTGACCCAAAGCTTACGGTTTTTTGGAGTCATTCTCTCTGAGAATGCTTCCGAAAATTGTTATTTGTTGCGTTCCTTTCACTTGCCTACTAACTGGTCTTTTTTTTACAACATATCTACCTTGATACAGTTTTTTTACTTCAAATTCACCCTTTTACAAATCAAATTCACCCTTGTACAAATCAAATTCAGCCTTTTACAAATCAAATTCGCCCTTTTACAAATCAAATTCACCCTTTTACAAATCAAATTCACCCTTTTACAAATCTAATTCACCTTTATACAAATCAAATTCACCCTTTTACAAATCAAATTTACCCTATACTTATAATGAAGATATTTGTAAAAAGGTGAATTTGATTTATAAAAGGGTGAATTTAATTTGTAAAAGGGTGAATTTGATTTGTAAAACGGTGAATTTGATTTGTAAAAGGGTGAATTTGATTTGTAAAAGGGTGAATTTGAAGAAAAAAAAAACTGTAGCTCTGACTTGTAAGCGTCACATCATTCGGGTTTTTCTGAAACTGGGTTTGTTTTTTTTTATTTCATTCAATCTTAGTTTGTTTAAGATTGTTTATGGCTCTTTTAATTGCGGACTTTTGGCTCACTTACGTGGGTTATAAGTTCATAATCGATTTATGAACTTTTGACTCACTTAAGTGGGTCAAAAGTCCTTTACGGACTTATGACCTACGGACTTATGACACTGCGCCGAAAAAGTGCACTCTTAGTGAGGCACCCTATACTTATTTGTTCCAAACGAATTAAAAAATTAATTGGGTTCTCCCATTTATTTGTAGTACCTACGACCTTACTTCTTACTACCTACCTACCTACACAACATTTTTGAGCTATAAAAGGTGTCGCAAAAAAAATAATACATATTGCACTTGCACTTGTCATATATTCTAATAAATCGCAAATCTCCCTCGCAACCACCAAAACAAAAAGATATGATAAGAAATTATGGCGCATGTGCGATATGCTTTGTACCTCATTCATTTTCTTATTTTGTCATGTCCAACAACAAAAAACAAAAAGAAGCCACTTACTTGCCGCATTCTTTTTATGCGCTTTCTCAATCTCCCGCTCTAACCCTTCTTCTATAATTATGTCATCTGCACATATCTATTTTCTCATCTTGCATCTTTTTTCTACTTCTATGTAAAGCAATATCGAGTTTTCTTCACACTTCTATGAATTGAAGAACAAAAAGTACATTTTCTGTTGAGGAGAAAAAACAACATCTTTTGTAAGAAAGAGAAGAGAAAGCAAAACAAATTGCAGCACCACCTAGTGGCATTCCTTTGAACCCTGCTTCTTTGTGTGTGTGATCGACCATTCTTTTTTGACAAAAAACGCAAAATAGACGATTTTTCAAAAATTAAAATAAAAAAGACCATTAGCAAACAAATTATTTTGTTATTTGAATTGAATAAAAAAAATACCAGAAAAAAATAAAAAAAATATTTGCTAGTTTGTTTGCCTATATTCCACTTACAATGACCTTATAAATATTGACATTTTGAAGTTTATTTTTAAATATGTTACAGGTGAAAAATGAAAAAAAAAACATCGACGTTAACTGAAACATATATTAATCTTTCATAAAAAAAAAAATTTCAAAAAATTTGAAAATGTATTAATCAATTTCCCGGGCAAACGCGCAAAATGTTAGGCAAAAAATAGGTATTTTTTATGTTTGTGTCGACAAAAAAATTTGACAAAAATAAAAAAAAAATAAAAAAAATTGCTCCGTTGAAAACATATATTTAAAGCTTTGAAAAAAGTTTATTTGACTTCATTATCTTTTATATTTTAGAAGTTATACTAAAAAATGCATTCATACTTTTTACGTAATTTGCTGTATTTTTCATTGTTTTTGGAATTTTGTTTGGAAAAAATTATAACGATAATCGAAAAAAAGCAACGACGTTAAGTGACAGAATATATTGTCAATATAAAAAAAATATGAAATAAATAAAAATATAATATTTAATCAATTTCCCATTAGTTAGCGCAAGCGTCTTTCAAAATTTTATAGTTTTTTCCGTTTGCTTTTTGGTTTCGAGTTACATCGAATTTTTATTTATTTTTTTTAGTTACACAAACATTTGACCCTGTATAATATCAATCGAAACCCGTTTGTTTTATTAAAATATTCGAAAAATTGCGAATGCTACACAGTTTCGCGCAAAAGTCCAACCTATTTTTACATGGGAAACCCCCCCTTAAATGCCGTCTGTACACTAACATTTCTGTACTGTTTTGTTCATGATTATATTAGGTAGTTGACTTTACTCTGTACACTGATTCTATACAATTAACTTTATTCTGTACACTTCTCTAGGAAATTAGTTTTATTCTATACACTTACTTTTTACTGTATAATTCTAGAACAAATCTTGACACTCGACCGATGTGCACGTCTTATTAGTTCGGTTCTTTGCAAGCAACTGACTTATTAGAAAGAGAGCATATCGGAGTGAAGCTCCATACTTTTACTAATACATTTAGACATTTTACATAAATACCTATACAAGTGCATATCGGTTCGATACACATGTCAATGGAATCTTTACTACATTGTTTTGGGTCTTTTTTAATTGTCCATCATTCAGGATGCCTCAAGAAAAGCTCATAAATTAAGAAATTGATGCCGAAAATTGACACTCCATAAAAAATCGCACTTAAAGCAAAAAAAGATGCATTTAGCATTTTGATATTGACAGATTCACAATCGGTATTACTTTTTTTCTCTCCTTTAAAATTTATGATATTTTCTGCTGACTTGAAAGCGTAATACAATTATCAGACTTGATCGTTTGAAAAATTGAAAATCCAACATAAATTTCTTTTTTTCTTTCATGGTTTCATGTTTATTGCCAAAAAGGATTAAAGCATCAAGACTAAACATAAAATCCCAAAAACCATTGCCCTACTTTGCTGGGTATTCTTTAGTTCCGTGTGATTAAAATTTTAGTAACGTTCGGTTGAGGCTGGTGGCACAGCAAACAGTGAAAAGATTGAAATAAAAAAGAAAAAAAGTCAAATTTAATCAAAAGAAAAATAAGAATGAGGCAACTAGCATAGCAATAAAAGTAACTCGTTCATCTTTCATTCGCATTGAAATGCCATACACAAATATCTGAGAGCATCTAATTGTAACCCTAACAAGGAGAGACTTCGTTATGATGCCAGGTTTTCAAAAAAATTGAATAAAAATAACAAAATTACAAACACCTAAAGCATGTATCAAATTCCACTTTTTTTTATAGCTTCTCTTTCGTTTTTATGTTACCATTGATGGAACGCATATTTTCGAAGGAATACAACGAATTGCAGCAAAGATGTGGACGAGGAGGATTGATTTTTTTTAATACTTTTTTTTCAATTTAATGCGATGTCAAATTTATGTTGGAAAGACTCAAAAAATAACACTCATTTGAAGACCGAGAAAATTTCAATTTTTTTGTTTTTGTATTTTTGCCTTGTGCAAGAATGACGTTCAGGTGAAACTTACTTCTTCAGAGAACTTTTGATGGATTTTATTAATATGACCACCACCGGAGATATTAAATTACGAGAACCGTTTTTTGTGGCGATTTTATTACAAAACAAGGTGGTTAAGGTTTGTTTTTTTTTGTTCTGAAAATTGCATGGACTATTAAAAAATTTTGAGGACTTTTAATTTGTGAAATCATAACAATATGTCCTTAATTTTTGGGCGAAAATATTAAATTTAATTGACTTGACTAGAAAATCGCATAAATAATAAGATCGTAAATGTTTGTGAATCATTCCATCTGTTTTTGTTTAACCCACCCTGTGGTTTTTACGACCGTCATAAAAAAAAGTTCGTTAATCTTTTCTTTTTTTTTCGAAGATTGTCCAAAGTCAACCGAAAAAATATATTTAATATAAAAATTTCGTAATTAGCGTAAATCTTATTTTTCAAGTTGTATTTTATTATTAAAGAAAAAGGATGAGGAAGTTTTCATACCATGAAATTGTTTAAGTGTGACACAATAGCGGCAATTTTTGTGTAAAATTATTAAAAGCCTGAATGTAAATCAATATTTTGTATGGGCAATAAAATTAACTTTATGATGGTCTTTAAAATACTGGTCGGTGAATTAATAAATTTTCTACGCAGTTTGCGTGATGATGTCGCATTTCTCACAATAAACGGGGAAATTCAATGTTTTTTTATTGTTCTTTTTGCTGTTTTTGTGGAGGAAAAGAACTTCAAGATCGGTTCTTTGTTTCTAGAAATTGTCCTTAAGCAAGGTTGATCTGTCCTTGCTTTTGATCTTTAGCTGTAATCGATGCTTATCCATCGATCATGACCGAAGCATTTTAATGGCTTCATGAAATTCGAGAACAAATATAATCACCAATATCCAAAGATTTAACAATAAACCTAAGCAATTGCCTTCTAGTTTTGAAACCGGGACATAGGCTCTTCAAAATCATGAAAGGAACCTAGAACCACAAGAAATGGAGGACTAAAAACCATGGATGGAACATGGAGATCCCCTGATCAATCCCTCGTCAACCAGATTAATCACATTGCGATCGACGGAAGGCATTCTAGATGTTCGAACTATCCGAGGAGCCAACATTGACTCGGACCACTACCTCGTCGTAGCCAAGGTAACGCTACGAATATCCCGACAACGGCCAAAACAAGGAAATGCTGCAAGAAAATTCGACGTCTCTGATCGAGTGTCAAGTACCCTCTTAAGAAGTCCTATGCCGCCAATATCAAGTTTCGAAGACCAGTGGCAACATTGTCAGAAAGCAGTTAGAGATGAATGCCGCCTCTAATGTGCTAGGTTTCACACAGCCACCAAAACGAAACCCCTGGTTTGACGAAAAATGTACGCAGGAAGAAGAGCTGTTCGTGAGCTCTACGAGCAAAAGAGGAGAGAGGAACGCCGCGCCGGCTTCTCAGGAGAAAAAAAGAGGGAGCATGAGAAGCATCAGATAGAGGATGTTGAGAGAGCCAACAGCAGGAATGAAGTTTGGAGGTTTCATCGGAAGGTAGAGCAGCTGGCTCAAGGTCATCGAGCAGGAACCGATGATTGCAGAGATAAACAAGGGAACATTATAATAGAATCGCAGTCAATGCTGAGGATTTGGAAAGAGTACTTCTGTAGCATGTATAACGCCGACAACGAACAAAATCCCGCCGTCAGACAGGAGCCTTTTATCGTACACGATGACAGCCAACAATTCCGTGAACCCGACCTAGAAGAAGTGAAATATCACGGCTGAAATCCAACAAAGTCGCTGGGACAGATGGTCTAGCTGCTTAGCTGTCCAAAGCAACTGGCGATGATTTTTGTTTTTTTTGTTTTTCAAAATTCATTTTATTCAATTCACTTATGACTACTTCATACTAGACAATGAATTCAAACTAGCTTATTATCTAAGATCTTATATTTAACTTACTGGCCCCAGCCGGGCGCTCTAAGAAGCAACAGGCGACGATCTAGATAGGAGCATGTACCAAATAATCTGTCATCAGATATGGTCGAAAGAATGTTTGTCCGATAAATGGAATCTGACCATTGTTAGAGCAATCCTGAAGAAGGAAGATCCTCTAAAATGTTGCAACTACAGAGGAATCAGCTACTTAACATCGTGAACGTCTGAAACCTATCGTCAACAATCTGACTGGTCCTTATCAATGTGGCTTCAGACCAAGAAAGTCAACCATCGACCAAATTTTCACTTTGCGGCAGATCCTGGAAAAAACCTATGAATTCCAAATCGATACCCACCACCTTGTCATCAATTTTAAGGCCGCGTATGACAGCATCTAAAGAGACGAACTGTATGAAGCTATGTCTAGTTTTTGGTATCCCTGCAACGCTCAATCGCTTGTGCATAATGACGATGGAGAACTCACGCTGCGCCGACAAGGTTGGCAGGAGCTTACGGAATAGTTCGATGTCAAAAAAGGATTCAGACAAGGCGATACACCGTCGTTCGATTTCTTTAACATCGTTCTTGAGAAGATAGTGCAAAACTCCACCGTCAACACCAGAGGCACTATCTTCCATAAATCTGTTCAATTTCTCGCGTACGCCGACGATATTGATGTGATGGGAAGAACACGGCGTGATGTCAATGGCTCCTTTATGAGAATTGAGACAGAAGCGGCAAAATTGGGTTTAGCGGTAAATGAGGGAAAAACGAAGTATATGCTGTCTTCGAGGAAGGACACCCAACACCGACGGCGATGGCCCGAACAGAACGTCACAATAGACGCATACAACTTCGAGATAGTAGAAAAGTTTGTCTACCTAGGCTCTGCTATTAACACGGGCAATAATACCAGCGAGCGCCGAGATAAGACGAAGAATAACTCCAGCTAATCGCTGTTTTTTTGGGTTTCTTAGCCCACTTAGCAATTGAGTGGAAAAGCCCTCTCTCGATCAACTAAGGTAAAACTGTACAACATCCCCATCATCCCAGTCCTGCTGTGCAGAAGCATGGACCTTGACAATATCGGATGAATGTGCCTTAGGCTGTTTCGAGAGGAAAGTTCTTCGAGTCATCTTTGGCCTCATGTGCATTGATGGGGAATGGCGAAGAAGATACAACAGCGAACTTTACGGGTTGTACAACGATATGGACCTAGCCAGTAGGGTCAAGGTCCAGAGAATCAGATGGTTCGATCATTTAGAGCGGATGGACACCAATGCTCCGACCCGGAAAGCCTTCGACACAATTCCCGAGGGACGTAGAAGGAGAGGAAGACCGCGACTCAAGTAGCGCACACAAGTGGAAGAGGATCTCAATCAACTTGGAGTGCAAAACTGGAGACAGCTAGCTATAGGGACTGAGCTGGCTGACGAAGACTGTTGATTGAGGCCCAAGTCCACACCGGACTGTAGAGCCACCTTAAGTAAGTAAATAACTTGCAAAAGCTTTGGACTCGATGGCATAAATGCGGAACTCTTTAAGCATCGAAAAGCAAAAACTACTCTTAATGCCAAAGCGCTTGATTTTGACGTTTGGAGGATTCACATGAAGATTCAAGCAAGAATGTTGTATCTCAGACTATGATCCTACATGGATTGGCGCCAGTTTTTTTTTTCTTGAATTGATAAAGTTTAACTCTCAATCACAGCTTAATATTCCTCGCATTATTACCGTACCCGAATAATCAAATGTAAATTGGTCACTTTGCAGAATTACCACATCAACCGCATTCCTCGGACTCTAATGAATCCTAAATACTTCGCAAATGTTTCTACTTCCACTCCATTAAAACTAAAAAAAAAATCTCAATCACCTGACTCAATTAAATAAAATCACCTCGTATCCAAGATAAGTATTTGAATCTTAACTAAACTCACCAATAATAAACAAAATGGAAAAAAATACAGCCTAAACAACATCAATTAGCATTCGAATTACCACCATAATGCGCTCTGCTGGCAACGCCAACGCAACATAAAAAAAACAACGTCAACGAGACTCTGAGACTGGCTGGGGCTGCGTATTGTTTTGGGTTTGAGCGCGCGCGCGCGAGTAGTTTGTGATCATTAGGTTTTTCGTAAACAACACTTTAGCTTTAATCCCCCCACTATTTATTATATGGTCGTATAAAACCTCCTCTTTCTAATGGAGACAATTTAATAATTGATTCTCACTAACTACATCAGTCGATGAAACTCAAATACGACGACGGACGAACGACCAACAAGCGACAAGACAAAGGTCAGATATTTAATTTTTAAGCTGTTTGTTAACCTTTCTATACTCGCGCGTTTTGACAGTACACGTATACTCGCGCACGGTCTCTCAGACCGAAATCTTATCTCGTCTACATTTTCGTGAATATATATTTTCCAAATTGTTTTTGCGTTTTTTTTTAAAGAAAGTAATATATTTAAATGAAACAAATAGAAAAACATAGCAACTTTGAACTTTATTCGGTAGCAATTACATTTTATGCAAGCCTCTCAAAAAATTCAGTTTTTTTTTGGACCTTAACTTATAAAATAAAAATAAATATTTGTCTCAGTAAAAAATACAAAAAAATTATTAATTCATTGAAAACAAATAACAATAATTATAAAAAAGTATAAAAAGAGATTTAGTTTTCATAATTGTTCAAATCGTAGCAATCTGAACATACCATTAGTGCATGGTCAAAAAACCAATTCAAAACGGTTCCTAGAGATGTTGTATATGTAAAATATATATATACACATATATAAAGTATATACATACACATACCTAAGCATATGCAAACTATAAACACCCCTAACGTAATACAAAATTTACCACCCACTGTTTCTTCTAAAATTTGAAGATTACTTAACCAAAAACTCTATCACCTGTACTCGCGTCGGTCTGACAGACCGAAAACTAACAAAATATACAACAAGTGTACCTAACAGGTGCAGTGGAGTGGAGTTGTGTTTACATGGAAAAAGACGACTTCACAGTTGGTCAGTTCATGGTTTACTTCCCGGGCTGTAAAGAGCACAACCCTCGGTCTCGAACTATTTTCCTATATTTTTGTTTTAAGTTACATCAAGATTAATAGCCTGTCACAGAGCGACATTGTTTTAATCAGAGTTTTTGAATCTGTTACAGGTGTTTAGATTTCTTCGTCAATTTTTAAATGACTTAAGCCTTGACTGTTGTTTACCTACGCCCATTAGTTATTTGGATGCAAACACGAATTCAGTGGAAGTAGCCCAGTAACTAAGGGACATAGCCTCAAAGTAAGGGGGATTCTCGGAAGGAGGTTAATAAGCCACAGCATCAAAGCGAGGGGGATTATCGGAAGGAGACAAAATATCTATCACCATCACCTAGCCTCAGCCTCATGGTGAGGGGGAATTTCGGAAGGAGGAGGAAAATGCATATAAATATTCGGTCAAAATTAGGAAGAATCTATATTGCCCTAAGCACCATAACTCGTTGTTAATAGTCAACTTGTAGTGGTGGGAGGACTTCTAATATTGTAGGAATAAGTTGCTCGAATTTCCTATTTAATTTCACTTCTGCTTGGCAACTTTTCTGTAAGAACTAGCAGTGAATTGAAAAAAGACAGAAAAACGTGAATTCTAAAAATTTGTGTAATTTATGTTGTTGCTTTCGTTATCGTCAATTGCATATGAGTCGAGGTGCTAAGTAGTCCAGGCGGTACGGCTGCACGTTATTCTATAGTCCGGGTGCTCGGAGTTGTATTTTTCATTTTTTTCTTTAATGTTAAAAATGGAGGGATTATAAAGCTCCCTCTAACCCCATCAGACTGCTTTTCAAACAAATTCAATTATCACTCAAAGGTGAGACCACTTTACTACCATTTTTAGACAAAAATCAAATTTTAAGCTATGACTCTAGTTTCCCACCGAATGATATGCTCTTTAAGTGTTCTCTCAAACTATCAATTTGCAAGACACCTACCTACTGCCTTTACTTGTCATTGGGTCATTCCCCATGTCATATAGTTCCCACGAAATTTCCGTTCAATCATTTGCAAATTGGAAAAAACAGCAAAATCTATAATAATGTAATTTGACTACGACCAATACCTGGATGAACTGAAAAAAAAATAATAAATCCATCGAACGGAAAGAACTAGCAAATTATTAATTGCAAATTGTTAACAATTATTATCTATTATTTTTGCAGGCGTTCTATTATTTCTTTTTTTCGAAACCACCATCGCCCAACAATTTTATTATAATTTTTTTTTTAAGTCGTTACAGTTTTAGAACCTTGTTTTGTACATACCGTCCGCTTAGAGGCAACAAAGTTGCTGCGGTGCAATTTTGTTGTTCTTTTTCGAATTGTAAGATTAAAGCGGCCGGCCGGCTACTAACTCAAGGTTGCCAATAGCGGTTGCCAACTGTACTGCTATAGGAAGGAACATTATCATTTTCAATTGCGCGGTATCCGTATTCGGTTGCCATCTATATAAGTTCAGGGCACACCCATGTAATTGCGCGATTTTTTCTCTCCCGCTTGTCATGTTGCATTTGAGATATAAATTTAACTCATAAAAAGATGGAGAAAAAAAATAGGCAACATGAGTTCACAGAAGCGGTAGTAGTTAACTACCATTTCAATTACTAACAATTTTATAACTTTCTGTGGTTAGTAATAAAAAAAATACTGTTAAATATTAAATTGACTGTAAAAGAGCTAAGTAACGCTGAATAGATGGGGAAAAGCGATTAAATTCAATTTATCAATTTGCTACCTCAGGTACAGCTTTTTAAATGAAAAACAAATGTTTATACGTTTTAATATCTGCTATCGAGACAACTATCGATGTTTATTGAAGTGTTAAGAATTCTATCATTGTTTTAGAATTAAAGGATTTTGTGTTGAATTTAACATTGAACGATATTACAGAAATTAATTAAAAAATTACCTTAAAATATTTTCTTTTAAGAACAAATAATATAATCCCCTGGCGGTACTAACCCTCCTGCTCACACCAGAATGCAGAAGGTACAATGTCTCTTGTGGCACATAAGAGGCAGACCGAAGCATTGGTAAATCCACATTGGTTTGAGGAAGATTCAGCCAATAAAAAGACTGGGCAGTTTTGTTGATAACAAGGCCAGGTCCTTTGACAAAATCGATATGGCGTGGTGGTCGGGGATGATACCCTGAGCGGCTGCGGATCGGCAGGTACAAGGCTCTTGGTGGCACGGATCACCAGTTATAAAGCCACTAGTGGAGAGGATCAGCAGGTACAGTGCCCCTGGTGGCACGGATCGCCAGTTACAATGCCCCTGGTGGCAAGGATAAGCAGCGACAATTCCCCTGGTGGCAAGGATCGGCAGGAACAATGCCCCTGGCGACACGGATCAACAGGTACAATGCCCTTGGTGGCAATTAATACGGACGGCCGTAGAACTAACCGTGGATCAGCAGGTAACAAAGTCCCCGGGGCAATCAAAAACAAACTTAATAACTTCAATATCAAAGCCCCTAACCGCTGGTGGGGGGGGGGGGCTGCGATTACGAAATGGTTGGACTATTTCAGGCTTATTCTTTGACGAATATTACATACTGATACAACAGTATCATTCGGTTGTAGTAGTAAAGGCGATTTCAGCACTGTTGTACTAGTCAACTTATAATATTTTCCGTAGGGTGTGAGTGTGAATTGTATAACATAAAGTTCAATCCTGTACGGCAAAATATTATATATATTGAAAACCATGTGACTTCGTTAAAATCTGCCAACGATCAGGATAGGTGGAAGAACTTGTAACAGGTGGGGTTAAAGGGAGTCTATCAGGTTTCTTTTTGGCTTCAGTAAAATTAAGGAAATACTTAAGACAATATTCTGTTTCTGGCTTAAATCAGAGAAGCGTTCGAATGGACAAATTCGATAAGTGATAATTTTTCTTTTGGGGAAGGTCAGACATCATAATATACCAAAGAAGTGGTAGAACCACGCACCGTTTTTTAGCAAAAACAAGACTACTGTATCAAAAATTTCAAGGTCAAACAAACTTATTTGCTGGATCGACTGATCTATTATACCAAAAAGAAAAAATTAACTAATCAAATTAAATAATCAAATGAATCGTAATGAAGAGAAATCTCTTAACTGAATGTGATATTTTACCTTGATGCGTGTTAAGCTTGTTCGCGGCATTTCAACTTCTTGTTTTATTAGTTGTGACATTATCAATTATGACTGTTTTTATCTTTCTTTGTCCTGTTGACTGGATAGCTGCCTACCTTGCATGATGTTTTGCGGGTAGTATCAACTAATAAGATGTATTAAAAGCTGAAACCAGCCACCAACCAACGCCGCCGCCGCGCGCCGCCGCGCCCGCCACCTTGCCAGGAAGAATTGTAAAAATGAGGAAAAGTCTCTAACGCCAACACCATTACTATCGGGACTCAAACGACAACAGTTTTATAGGACCATAGCACCACTATATTGTGTCGCAATAAAATTCAATAAACAATGCTACAAACAATTTGCGTGAGTTGTTGCCTACTTAAGCGCATATCCGCATGATGATGGCAAAGCGAAAAATGCCCAAACAGATATAAAAATGTAAACATAAATTATTTGTTTGTATACAATTAATAATTGATGTGTTATATAGAAGGTGAATGGAGAGAGAAGATCAGCAATCTTTTTGGGAAAAGTGTGTTTCGGACATTACAAAAGAAGAAGAAATGGTAGTGCCTGAAGCAATTGCAGTCTTTTAAATAGGTTCAAAAGAGATGGACTCAATTTATGTGAAAGAAAAATATGATTAGTGATAGTTTACTTGCTCTAAATGGGTCATTTGGGAAAAGTGTCTGGACTTTTTCCTTTTTACAAACAGATTTGAATCTAATCTGGTTCTGGAAAGTCCCAAAATGAGTTCCCTTGGACATAAGCTTACTAATTTCTTATCAGTTAATAAAATAAATTAAAAACTAAACTTGAAAATCTACTACTCCTACACGAAAGCAACAACCAATCACAACTTCATTACAAAAAAAAAAAAAAAAGATAACCACAAGATCGAAAAAACAAATAAAGCCATTAAAATGCATCACCATCAAATCTGAATCAATGAATTTCAAGAACGGATAGATACATATTTTTTTATTGATTAAAATCAAGACGATGGAAGAGAACAGAAAACAAACCTTATTCAATGAATAATGTGGTAACATCGGAAGAATTAATTTGACGGGAGTTAGATAAAAATATTGAAAGTCACTTAAGAATGACAAAAATTGATAAAATTCCTTTCTTCCAGTTTCGAATTGTCACGGTGAGAAATTCACTAATAAATATAGTTGAAACCAGGTTGATTTGAAACATACAATAGAAATAACAGAAGTAAGGTTTTAGTACCATGTGCAAAAAGGTGTTTGAAATTTGAATTTTATCAGGTTTTTCGTTTTTCACTATGAAACATTCGAAATGTTATTTCAGAATTTTTATCGTAGGAACTTAGTTATTGATTGGCTCTGAAAAAAATTGTTAAAACAAAAGAGCTGCATAGAGAACTCAGTGTTTTTCATTATTTCTAAAAAAATCAATTCTTTTAAAACAAAAGAGCTGAGCTACGAACTGTTTTTTTTTTCAATTAATATTCCATTAATTTTAAGGGAATTGCTCCAATAAAACTCACCCAAAACCTTGGTTATAGCACTCGCTTTTGGCATGCGAAGTACTCTCAACAAAATAATCTCAAGGTGCAATCAAACAAACGGTTTTCAAACACAAGTCGTCGTTGTCGGCGTCGTCGTCGTCGTCGTCGTCGGCGGCGGCGGGGCGGTGGTGGTGGCGATGGCGGCGTACCTACGCCACTAAAGTAATAACTCAATAACTTATAAGGCCAAATATGTGTGTAAAAATGTTAAAGTCGTGACTTCCTTGGACTTTTCTAACCGTTGCTATATCCAAAAGGAATATATATGCTTTTTTGTAATTACATTAATATATATAATGTTATAGCATAACCTGAATACAATAAAAATGAGCATAAAAAACAGTCAATCTAGATTATTGTATGTGCAACATGCTACAACAATCAAATTACATTGTTAGACTGTTCGCGGGTCGGGTATGGTTATAGCACTCGCTAGGTTAAGGAGGCGGCTTTTTGGATATTTAGCGAGGATGGTGATGAATCCTCTAGCGGGCAGTCAAAATACCTACTCCACAGTGGGTGTGTAAGGCTGCAAAAAAGGAGATAAACAAAATCTAAACAACCCATAATGGGCACTAAAAATGTTTCGTTTTTGTCGTTGATGATTTATACTACCAACATACAGCTACACAGACTTTCATGTACGCCACCGTAAGCACAAAGGGTAAACAACTACAAATTCCAAATTTTATGAATTTACACCGGCAACAAAAATGTTGGCTATAGTTTTGTCTTGTCTGCCACAAGTTGAAGGAGTAATTAGCGATGTCGATGTCGTTTGTTCTGAGTCATTAATTGTGTGCGGTGGCAATTTGTTAATTATTAAGCCAACCAAATGCTTTGACCAAATATGGGATTCGGGTAATTAAAATTGAGTTGGGTTTAAGCAGTTTAACCAAAGTGGAATGTTTTCCTTGAGTAGCGGTGTTGGTTTAATGGGTGATTTGATAAAGTTTGTTTTTTTGGCGAAGTAATTTGATTTTCAAGAATTCATAAGAATACGAGATTTAAGAAAAAAATGTGGGAATGGCTTACTCTGGATGTGCTAGAATAACAAGACAAAGCTGATTAGAGTTTTTAGGTTATTAACGTGCCAACTGTCAAACAACTTGTGATATTAACACCTTAAAAATCTAACCACTTAACGAAAAATGCAAGGTAGTCGAGCTTTAAACTAAACAGAAAATTAAATAAATCACAAAAATCGAACTTCCTTTGTTGCAGCCAGAAATCATGCATAACCGCGTTTCAGACCTCCGACCCCACTGGCGTATACCATTAATATGATTCATTCGGCAAAATGACATTCCAAATGAAACCACACAAACCAAAATTCACCATTCATAATGTTCTTATTCTCGTCGTTCTGTAAAAGAAAAACAAGACCTTAAACCCATAGCTGACCTTTTCTTTTCAAACAATTTACTCGTAATATTTTTCATTGTTGAAATTGCGAAATAGTGCTCCACCACTGACAATTGACATTTAATGGTGCAATAATATCAGAACTCCAGGACTCAAGAACACTACAGAAAACCCTCGAGACACGATTTTTTATTCTTGCAAATTGTAGTTATTTGACGCAAATATGTGTCCGTCGTATAGCATCCCATCTGTATAATTTAAGTCTCCCTAATTACGACCCAAATAAGCCACTTAAGGCCGTTTTGTTGGCATAACTTAGAACAAAACACAAACTATCCGACACTTGTAATTTTGTAGCTCTTTGCAATTTAAACCTATATTTACATAACAAACTACAACTAAATGGACGCAATTTGAAGTTGCAACTGGCAACGAAACAAGAATCAACTGCCCCACTGCCGGCCGGGCGGCCCCTGCCGCGCCGCGCCGTCGACCACACACAAATTTGAAACAAAGCGAGCGTCATTGTTGGTCGTTGGTTGTCCATCGAAGCCGCGATGCCAAACGACGAACATTAGTTGGGTGTGTTCTTCTATCCGAGCAATGTATCGTTATGAAGTTTTCTCTATTTAACAACATTTGATACGTATGAGATATTTTTGTTGTTCCTTTGCATAAAATTTGATTTCAATGGATACCAGTGGATACCAAGAGAAAAATACAAACACCCCACCCAGTTCTAGCCCGTCGTCGTCGTCGTCGTATATGCGAGAGCATGCACATTGCACATGGTACAGTTAAGAGGAGGGCACACACAACGACTGTAACGTCGTCGACCGCAAGATCCGGCTCCGGTTTTATGAGTTTTCTTTACGATTCCATTGTTGATTGGAAAATATAACTCTGCTTGGCATGATTCGCGTGTCTAAATGAGAAATTGCACTGATTTGCAAACGTTATGTTTAAGAAGCCGACACGTTAATAATAGTAATAATACGTCGATCAATTGCCGACCGATAAGGTTGGGTAGGAACGGA
The DNA here is from genome assembly GCA_943590905.1 of Sphaerophoria taeniata. Classification (NCBI taxonomy): domain Eukaryota; kingdom Metazoa; phylum Arthropoda; class Insecta; order Diptera; family Syrphidae; genus Sphaerophoria; species Sphaerophoria taeniata. The sequence continues at coordinate 84,244,368 of OX016542.1, forward strand.
TGACCTTTAAGAAATTTCATAAAAAGCGAAATAGCTGGTTTAAAGGTCGATATGAATCACCAAAATAAAGAACTGGGATCGATTTTTTTATTTTTGCTCTAACGGAAGCGGTTTCATAAGAAAATCAAAAAACCAAAGAGCTGACGTATGAACTCGAATTTGTAAAAACTGAATGGTTCTGATTACATTAGAAGACAAATCCTTAATTTGAAGACACACAAAAGTTCAGTTAACTCTTTTAGTTGTTTAGTGAACTTAAAGGTTGAAAAAATTGGCAATAATTGGCACAAATTCACGTCTCGTCAGTGAACAAGAGAACTGAAGGACGAACTTCATTTTTTTATTCATCCTACCGGAAAAATTTAAAACATTTTTGTAGAATGTAGAAAATCACATTTTGCACTATGCAAATTTAAAACACTTAAATTTAACAACATACCAACAAACCGCCTCTTCAGTTCTTAATTTCTATTTAATATAAAGATTCCAGTTCAACACAACGAAAACAGACAAGTTGACAAATTTGTACGTTTGACAGTTAAACAGCTAAGTACATTTTGATAGTGTCATAATGGAACGCTATGCGTTAAGAATAAGAAATACCAACACTCTGGGGCTCGGGAAAAATAACACTAATTGGAATTTTATCAAAAATGAAATCGCTCTCAACTTGACCTTTCCACTAATAACATCAACTATCCACTTAAGCTCAATTAAAAAATTGATAATGTCACCAAATCTGGAGTGAGATTTAAAAAATCACAAAAATCCCCTCTCATTCTCTCCATCGAATTCCTTAACATCAAACTTTAAGTTAAAAAAAAAAACAAAGAAAAAAAACTGATGAGCTTTTGATTAAAGTGTTTCAACATTCTGACAAGTGTCTACAAAAATTAAACACACGAGCTTTCCCAATTATAACAAGTGACGAACCACATTTTTGTATAACAAGCAAATAAATAATAAATAAAATCTTAAAACCACCTGGATGATATTTGACCAAGACGATGATGATGTTGACGATGATGTAATGTACGCATGTGCGCATGAACAACCTGTTTATTGGCGCAATACGTCTTCTACTCTACTTTAAGTTAAACTGGCATTTTTATTTGTGTTTTGTTTCCAGTGTTTGCTTTTCACCTTGATCTAGAATTCTTCTTAATGACGACGCACCTAGCATCTACACCTCTGGCATTTTCGATTTTAATATTATAGTCCAGGGGCCCTACTCTGTAATGCGTTTCGAAAGCAAATATTTTCGAAAACGAATATTTTGTACTCTCTATTTCTAATGCGGATAAGAAATCTAGTACCTACGGAATGACAAATCCGCATTCGGATTTTTCGTACCTGGCAATGCGTTTCCGAATGTCATTAGCGTTCGAAAACGGAAATTTTGTTTCTACACCAAGAGAGGTAACGGATTGCAATCCGAAGGTCCTTTTTAAAGGACACAAAAGGAAAATTGTGTTTAGTTGTGTGAAATGGATAAAATGTAAGTAAGGAAATAATAATTTTATTCAAAATTTAAGCAAATAAATTTCATTACAGGGAATTATCAGCGAAAAATGTGCATACCAAACAAAAGCAATTTGAAATTATGGTGGAATTCATGTGTGCTCATCCCGATTTGGCCAAGGGGCGTTTGAACGCCTCGGTAGCGAGAAAGACTTCCAACAATTTGTGGGACAGGCTATCGCCTTCTTTTAATGCGCAAGGACCACCAATGAGAAACGGTGTTCTTCTCTATTTTATTCATCCATTCATAGAGCAACCGAGGTCATTTTATTAAGTTTTTATTGAATTCTATATTTTTTCTTTAAAAATTAATTTGAACATTCTCGCCTTGTTTGTGTTTTGTTTTTATTTTTTCGTTCTTTTTTTTTTTGACAGATCTAATAAGAAATACTTCGAGACTCAGCAAATCTAATAAGAAATACTTCGAGACTCAGCAATCTAATAAGAAATACTTCGAGACTCCGCAAATCTATTCTATAAATAGAAATAGTACTAGATGATTTTTTTATTCGATTCGAACATTTTACAGAGTACGAATTCATAAACGAATCGAATATCAGATTCGAATCGGATTGGCTTTCGAAACGCATTACAGAGTAGGGCCCCAGGAGTTTGACTTTGAATATGGAACGCTAACCGTTGGTCATTTCCTTAGATAATTCACAAGTTGTTGAATGGAATACCCAAAGTGAGAAGTAAGTGGAGATTTTTAGTCTGGTTTTAGGGTGCCGATGTTCGGTAAGGCTTTGAAATTTTCTGAAAAAGGATAAACTCTGTTTCGCAGACTATGTTTGGACAAAATTGAAATCTAGACCCAGTGAGTTTGATGTAATATTGCGTTTCGAACGAGTAAACGCACGACACTCTTGCACTTAACAAAGCAGTTAATGATTATTCCTAGAAGTCAAAATCATGATGTTATTGAATATTGATTAAGAGTGGTAGTTATTGGGAATTCCCACATAGCATTTTATACCTACAACAGGTTATTTGACAAGTATTGGGTTGATTAAAAAAAAAATAAAAAAAAAATATAGAACCAAAGATTTTGGAGATTTTAAGAAATTTGGTTCTAAAAGCTGAATTATTTGAAATTAATTTCCATTAATGACAAAATTTCAAAGCACACTTATCAAATTATGAAAATATTTTAAAGCATACTTTTGTTATGAAATATTTTGTAGCATACTTTTGTGATGAAATATTTTATACTCTACTTTTTGGATAATTGATTATCATAAAATTCACATTCAGTCTCTGCAAGAAATGTAACAAGAGGACCATACTTTTTCAATCAAATCATAGTTTTAATGAAACAATTTTGATTTCTTTTCATTCTGGTTTACTAATTTCTTGATACTTTGACAGGATAAAGTTTTCTTTACTGTGAAGTAGGTACTTGAAAGTAATACTATTACTACCAGTGTTACCGCGGGGACACTATAGTGCCAAAAGGGACTCATTTTTTTTTAACTTGACTCAGGGACTCCCACATTTTAGATTTGGCTCATTTTTTACGAATCCAAGTTACCTCTTATTAAAAATCACTCATCTTTACTCTGAAGTCAATGTTAATTAATATTTTCTAAAACTTGGTTCCATTTTGTAGAGAAAATTAATTTTAAGAAGAATGCATGGTGTAAACGTAGTTTTTATTTCTTTCCTGAATACCTGGGCCCTATTGCACCAACGACTTTTCACTTTTCACTTTGCAACTTTTCACTTTTACTTTGCAAATTCTGTTTCACCAAACGCTAATTTGCAAAGAGGAAATTAATTTTTTGAAAAGTAAACAAAAAAATCCTTCTTTGCAAATTTTGTTCCACCAACCGCAAATTCGCAAAGTGAAAAGTACTTTTCTGAAAAGTGAAAAGTTTTGCAAATTTGCAAAGAATTGTTTGATTTCGTTTCACCAAACGAAAAAACTTTGCACTTTGCATTTCAAATACTGAAAAGCTTTTCAATAATATGCAAAGCAAAAATTTTCTTTGCGGTTTGTGATAAGTTCGTTTATTTTTGTTTTATATTCAATTTTATATATAATTTCATTATAATAGATTGTTATCTAATATATAAAATTCTTCTGTCACAGTTTTAGTGGTCATACTCCTCCGAAATGGCTTGACCGATGTTGATGAAATTTTATATGTTTATTCAGTATCAGTAGGTATGAGAATAGGTTTATAAGTTATAACTAAGTTTTATACCGCTAATTGTTGAGGATGGCTCACCCACACTGTTTGTTTTTGCATTTCTTGGGCCGTTGTTTGTTTTTAATAATTTTTTGTGGTCTGTCATTAAGAAATACATTCAGTCCTTAATTTTCAACTTCCTACCACTTTTTGGACGCAGCGTTATTTTGGAAGGAAGCAAAGAGAATATCCTTGAATTGAAAAAATAACGAAATGATAAAGCTTTTTTATTTTTTACCACTTCCAAAACAGCTAACTTTTTGGCGTTCTTATCAGTACGACTCATTTTGAAAATTTTGAAAAAAACGTGCACTATTAATATCTATTTCTATGACATTCTGTCATTAAATTTTGTTTTTGACATTTGCACTTTTTTATCACTAGTGGAGTTGTTTCCTTTTACTTGCGCCACATAGAATATAGTATGGCAAGTATTGAATTCGCAAAAATAAGTTGAGATTTTGATGAGATATGCCATTACGACGATAGAGAAGTCGAAAAAAGTGGGTCCGGCTATTCCGTCCGTCTGTCTGTCATTAAACGCATCTACAGCCTAAACCACTTGTCCAAGTTCAGACTTAAATGTATTTTGAAGATAAATATTTAAATTTAAATTTTTATTTATGAATTTTAATTACATGTTTTTATTTTTAATGTTTTTATGAGTTATTATTTGGAAAACAGGAGCAAGTTCGTACGAAACAGTTGTTCACATATTTTTTAAATTCGTAATAACAAGGAAAAGAAGCCCAAATCTTATATTTGTTTTACTTTGCAACTTTTCAAATTAGGACTGAAAATGAAAAGTTACATTTTAAGTTGGTGAAACGCCCACACTTTTCACTTTGCAAAAAAACATAGAAATTTGCAAAGTGAAAAGTCGAGAACTTTTCATTTTTGGTGAAACACTTTTTACTTTTACTTTGCAGAAAACTATTATTTTGCAAAGTTGCAAAGTGAAAAGTGAAAAGTTGTTGGTGCAATAGGGCCCTGAACTCTGTTTCAGCATAGGGGCGCTTAGTTTGAGTGAATTTAATATTTTTGCTTATGTTTATTTTTATTATTAATGTCAGCTAATGTTTATAATTATAGGTCTGTTCTTTAACTCCCCAAAACTGCCGAAAACTCATAAATTCTCCCACTTTTATGTTATTTTACTCCCGACTTTAGTAAGTTCTATCACTTGTGAACGAGAAAAATATTTCCCCTATCTCCCGATTTTAGCCATACAAATTTCTTGTGTCAGTTTTTGTAAGTTCTGTCAAACCATAGGAAGTACATTGAATTTTGTTGACGTTTGATATAATTTTGTAAATTTGGAAGATTTTGACTGTCAAGCGTTCTTTTACTTTTTGGGAGAATCACAAAATTTCATCCCACTCCTCGATTTTTGACAGGTTCTACAAAAACTGCCGAAAAAGTAAAAGAACGGACTTTATACCTATGTATTATTGCTATTGTTATTACTTTTTATTAACTAGTAATTAAAACTACAATATAATGTAAATAAAAAGTAGGGAGCCTAGCTGCGAAGACTATTGGTTCTACATATGTATTATTAAAATGAACTCTAAAAAAATAGAAGGGACTCATTTTTTTCAAAAGGACTCATTTTTTCAACCTCTGGGACTCATTTAAATTTGAGCCCGCGGTAACACTGATTACTACAGTTCGTCAATTCCACGCCACAAATGCCAAGCTTTCACTTGTCACATTTTTTTCTATAGAAATTCCAGTATATCCTAAACTGCTTCCTCTTCAATCATTTTATAACGAGAGTATTTCAAAAATTCCAAGAAAAAAAAGTAGAGAACTTGAAAAAAATGAAAGTTTTTATCCATCCACACAAGAGAAGCCAACTCACATAACATCGTTAAGTCATTATCTAGAAATGGATTTCAAAGGCATTCAGTGTCCTCAAACTTCTTCCTGCACTGAAGAAAATCAACTTTAGCTAAAGAAAATACGTGAAATAAAGTCACCAACTCAATATGAACCATCATCATCATCATCAACTAGCTCTACAAAAAGAAAGAAGTCCAATTTAATACTGCCTTCAATGAAAGCGGCAAAAGATAACTATTTCTGATGATATGACATTGCTATGTTTATTTCTATATGGATTGATTCTTCTAACTCCATCATCATCGTGAGCAACCACCAACGTCATTTCCCGTTGCAAAGAATCTGAACTGAAAACGTCTCCAGAAAGGTATTTTTGTGGAACAGATTGCATTTCATTGTCACGGGAATTACTTTACGAATTCTATTAAGCCGTAATTTGTATTTGGAGAAAGAAAGAAAGAAAGAAAGAAAGAAAGAAAGAAAGAAAGAAAGAAAGAAAGAAAGAAAGAAAGAAACAGAAAGAAGCTCAAAAGATCCAATTTGTTGCCAAGGAGCTAAAAAAGATAAGTGATCTTTTAGTCAGGGTTGTTATACTGATTTTTATTTCTGAAATCAACGAGTGTCAAACATCTACAAATCCCACTGTATAACACCCTGTCAATCCATTTCAATTAAAAATATATCCAAAGGAGATCCAAACGGACGTTGGTCAAAGGAAATAAAATAAACCACAGCACGAGCAGGAAAACGTAGAAAAAACAAGAAAATATGCGCGTGCGCAGCTTCTCGCTCACTTCATATCCACAGAGAAGAAATCTATGTCAATGGGCCAATACAGGCTGTCGCCTCTAGAGATAAACTAGAGAAGGATCACTTAATGGTTAGTTGGTTAGTTGGCTGCTGCTTGTTTGATGGCAGGAAGACTTTTTTTTGTGGTAGCGAAGGCGAGGACAGCTGGCTGCTGTGTGTCGTCCGTTGTCCAGTTCTTGTTCCTCAACATCACAGATTGAAAAATAAAATAAAGGTATTAAGTTCGATTTTATTTGAATAGTCACATTGTAAATGGACTTGAGGCCTTCAATTCACATTGCTTATGCTTATTGCCACTGTTGTGTTGTGTCGTCCGTGTCGTCGGTCGCCTAGTCGTCGTCAGTCTAGTTGTGTGTGGTGAGTTGATAGTGTTCCAGTTTATAGCATTTTTTTGCTGATCTGAACTCAAGCTGAGATAGGTATGTGTTTTTCTTTTCAAACGGACGGACGTTACAACATAAAACACATATAAACCAGTTGAACTAGTTAGTCTACGACCAACGACAACAACGACGACGAATCATCGTTGAAGCTGATGCCGGGAGTCAATTTGGAAGCATTTGGAATTCCAGAAAGGTGTCGTTTTGGGTTTAACAATGTCTCTCTTTGTTTAAGAGACAAAAGAACACAAGAAATAATTATGAAGAAGTGTAAGAAAAAAAGGGTGACCGAGCAGAGTAGATCAGCAGCTACCAAGTTTGGATACTTTCTAATGCCTTTGTGGTATATGGTAATTTTAAGAACCATAAAAGGTCAAATAATGTGGTTTGTTGTCGAATAGTCAACCACTTATTGTACATTTCTATACAGTTTCAACTAATGTTTACCAAATTTGATTTTGAATAGAAATAACTGCCTGAGCCTATATGTAAAACATCTTCTGACAGCAGTGTCTAGCTAAAAGTTAGTTGAGGTCGATTTGAATTTTTATTTCGGGAATTTCTCAATAAGACAAGAGCATTACGTGGACGATTTGATTGTAATTAAGCTTTGTTTATTGTAAATTGACACACAATTAAGCATAAAGGTAAACAAAATTTACATATTTGCAACGATATATGCAAGTCCATCTCGATTCCATTAACTTTGTGAATAAAATTATCATAATTGCGGAGGAGATATATTTTTCCGATTCTTAACAATTAAAATTGAAATCATTTTACATATCAAATTGGACAAATGAATAAAATTAAGCCAGCTAGGCTCGGAATGAAATTTACTTTTGGAGAAACCAAAAACGCATGTTACACGATCCACGCTATAAAATTATAGGTAATCGTATTCATCAAACGAATTTGCATGTTGATCCAAATTGGCCAAGTTGTTTTTACATATTCAACACCCGGGGGTTACAACAAAAATAATTAAATTTGTTTCCTACATTCCTTCAATGAATGCTGGTAATAAATTTGTTTAAAGGCCAGCACTATCCAATTAATGAAATATTTCTTTTCATAGAATATTCATCAAAAACACATCTTCATGAATATTTAAGAACAGATTGATTGATGTTTAAAGACACCATATTCGCTCAATTTCCTCTCGCTAGAAAAGCATTCAAACAGATAATTTTATGTAATAAAGTTCGAACATCAGCTCTTTTGTACCACCTGCCTAGCAACCAAGCAAATATGGCCAAGCATAGACTTAAAACGGTCAAAAGGCTTGATATCCCTGAGCAGACAAAATATAAGCTCTACAATTGGAGTAATAACAAGACACTGCCTCATAGGTAGACATGCTCTGAGGCTAGGGGTCTACACAAATGACTTCTGTAGAAGCTGCATGGACGAGGAGGAAGAGGAAACAGTCCAACACCTTCTATGTACATGTCCAGCACTCTCCATTAGAAGAAACAGCTTTCTAGGTAACCACTTCTTCGATAATACCAGTGAACTGGCAACGATCGACACAAAATGTCTCTCTAACTTCATTTGAAGCACGAATTGGTTTGTTTAAGCTCATTACTCTCCCATGAGTATTTTGTGGTATCACAACGGACCCTTGAGGTCTAAGTGAGTCAACAACATCTGGACAGCCACTCTAACCTAACCTAACCTAACCTATCAGCTCTTTTGATTTCCGTCATTTTATTTATTTAACAAACTGTATTTTCCAAATTTAAATGACATTCAAATTAAATACCAATTCATTTGACAGCTTAAGAAATAACGTTTTCAAATACCACGTTTTTGCCCCTTCCTCCTCCTTTTCATCGGTGTATTCGTATTTATGCTACCAGAAGTGTCAACAATTAAACATGTCTACCTCTCACATGCCCATTCGCCCAATCAACCAAGACAACTGCAACTGCAATATGCCAATCTGTCAAAAACTATCATAACATGCCATTTCACTGAATTTCATGCCAACAAACAAGCTTGCCAGCCATCCAAAGCAGCACCAACCAACATCAACATCAGCGTGCTAATAAACTTTTCTAATTAGTTTATCGCAAATTAAAATCAAAGCAACAATTATCTCCTCCTTTATACCTGTATAATATATCAAACCAATGCTTCACCAACGCCGCGCCATCGTCGTTGTCATGCAACAAAACAAAACAAAAACCGACGACTACCTCTTGCCACACCACCATCAAGCTGATCACTGAAAGGCGACCGATTAGACTGAGACGCCGCCGACTACTATGGTGGAGTGCACTAATTCGCATCATGCAAATGAAGTTCTAGCAGTTGGATAGTTTTGCGCAGACAATGGCATTTCTTTTTTGATGGATATGACAAAAGTTTAATTACTATCATTGCACAAAAAAGCAATTTTAATTGTTCAATATGCCACGAAGCAAATGAAATTTGCAAGAAAAAGCCGGCAGTATGGTAAATTGTTTTAAATATAAAAATTAATTTAACTGTTAACTCGAATGGAACACACTTTATATGCACATCATATATGAAGGAAGACGAAAAACAATATGCAGCTTCTGCTGCCACAGCTGTCTGAGCAAGAGAAACAAAAAATACGCCGATTCATCTAATACTACGGTATAATTGCTAATTTATTGCATTTTACTTTGGTGGAATGTTATAATAATCATACCTGTTTTTCTTGTGTGCAAAAAACAAAAAAAAATCCAAGAGACAGACACAAAAAGCGGCACGGAAAGGTGAAGACAAGCAAAACTCCCAGACCTCAAACTCTTATTTTTTGTGAGACGCTCTATTGCTGCTACAACTTCAGAGCCAGAGCCGTTGTTGCCGCCACTGAATTGTGTTATGCTTTGTTTGTGTGTTTGAGGGTAAGGTGGTGCACTGACTCAAACAATAATTAACTTTATGGGAGCACCATCAGCAAATTACAATGGTCTCTATCTCTGGCTGGATGTTGTTTTGTTTTAATTTTATTATAATCGATGGCGCGCTTCGTCAGCGCGGCAGCAATGGCTTGGCATAGATGTAAAAGGAACTTCAGTGGGCGTATTTGACAAGCAGAGAAATTCCATATCCAATTTACAGCGATGAGCACAGAAGATTGGACGTCTTACAGTCAATTTAGAAACAAATGCGAAACAAAAGAGTTGAGAATCAAACTTCTTTTTTCGAATTCTTGAATCCCAGCACTGTTTCTCGACTTCTAAATCATATTGAAACTACAAAACCATCATCATCATCCTAATAATCGTCATCATCATCGACGAACATTGACGTACAGATGGTTTCTACTCGCGCGTCTAATAACTTTTGGCCATATAAAAAAGAAAAAAAAATTTCTTCAACAACTTATGTTCGATTAACAACTTTAAGGCAATGATTGCAAGGAAAAAGAATTTTTATGGTGTATAAACAGTTATGGCGATGGCGTTGATCAATTGAAAAAGCAGAAAATGGGCAGGGCACTTAATTAAGTGACAAAGCTGTTACGGTAATACAAGGATTGTATTTGTATTGATTTCTATAATATAAAAATTATTTTTTATCAATTTTATTTTTGTGCTGAAATATGTGTGTTTTATTCTTAAATGGGATATATCATGGATGGAGAAGGTTTAATGGAAAAATGGGTAAGTCGGCATCATCTGGATTTGAAATAAGGAAAGATGACATAATTGCCGGTGATTTGTCGTTTTGCTTTATTGCTTCACACATATCAAAACTTGGAGGCCGGAAAGGTGAGAAAAGGCTTAGATTCATTCACATCAGAACAAACTATATCAAGCACCATTTTTAACATCTCTTAATTACCCAATCGGTTCATCAGTCAATAAATTCAATCCAATCAATATTTTACGGAATCGAATGACATGATATTTGCTCTTTTCAATTTATTTCCACCTCCATCAACAATCAAAGACCAAAGAGCCAAATCACAACCAACGACCGCGGTATGACATGACAAATCTAACTCGCAAAAAAAACTAGATGCAACAACAAAAAATCACATTTCGGCTTGAACTGACACTAATGAACGTTTCATAATTGATCATTAATCTTCTTTGTACGTACGTAGAGTCAAAGAAGTTAACATATGATTGTGTGACAACAGTGCCACTCTCTGTCTATCTATTTGAATTAAACCCACAAGGAAGACGATGCCTTCAATACCGACAGCGAACAGCAACAACATTATTTGAAATGACGAAAGTATTTTTCAAACAAATATTATTGGCATTCGAAGCTTAAACAGTAAAAAAAAAAACCATTCCAACTACCACCATCACCATTTTTGGGATGTTGAATGTTTGACAAGCGTTCGAATAGAAGAGACTAAAAGGCTTGATCTCTTGGGTTAACACAACTGTCCATTTATCAATCATTAATAATTTTTTTTGTGTGATTTCTTATTTTTGATTGAGCGAGAGTTTTTTTTTTCTTACTTTGTTGAGTGTCGAATTGTGTGGAGGATGATTTGAGTAATTCTCACCGTTTAAAAGTGAAGAATTACTAGCACCACCTGTTGATGAAATGGCCTTAATGAACTTTGACCAATTTCATTTGGTTTGGTTGTCAAGAGAAATTAAGAAGAGGAGGTTCTATAGAAATACAAAAGAGTTGAGCAGAAAACTCGATTTTGGAATTGATGGGTTTTTAATGATATTAAAAGGCTCAGAATGCAAAAATCGAATAAAAAAGAAAGTTAAGTCAAAAGTTCAAAGATGACTCATGCATTTTACAAGTTCACACTTTGACCCACATACCAATAACCACCACCCTCCAAGCCAGCCAATTTAGGAAATTCCATCGCTTAGTGTCGGAAACCTTCGAAAATGAATTAGAGGTCCTTTGTCAAGACCCAAACAACCATTAAAAAATTTTAAGCCACATTAAGACACCTACGCCTTTCTGGACGATCGACCGTCTGTTGTTTAGCTGTAACGCTATAAATATTATTCTCTCCATACCTCCTCAAAGCCAATAACACTCAACAAAACAAAAATGCCAATACTCTTGCAAGGTGTATCATAAACTCTAGCCAACTATAAGCCTAAACATTAACTATCTTATCCTTAATATACAAGCGATATAATTTTCGCGTAGAGTACGCCGCAGCGCGCCGGCCGCCTAAGCGATGAATAGAAATAAATAAGAAGAGCATGAAAATGTATATGAACAAGATTGTATACCAGATTGCATGAAATACGCTGTGGAACATAGTTTCTCAACTCAACCCCCTTCTCGCGTATATTTTAACTGGTGGTGTGACACAACATCCATGCCACAAAACTCTCCATCATCATCAGTTCGAATCGAGGTAGAAGAAACAAAAAAAATGCTAAACTGGTCCAACTAGTTCGTTTATGTAGGTATATCGCTCAAAATCCGCCAGCAGCGAAGCACGTATAAACGAATGTGTGCTGTTGTATATCTTGTGTGTATCTTTGCGAGCTTAGCTAGGCTAAGCCATCAAGCCAGCCACCATGGCATCATCGACATAGGCGGTCGCTTATAATGCGTTGTTAGACGCTCCCCGAACTGCAGTTATAGTGAGTTATGTATTGAAATCGAAGTACTCCGGAATCTGTAAGAGTTTTCCATCTTCTTTGTTTAGTTTATGAAATGCAAAAGAGAGGCAGGACAAGCAAAAAAAAAAAAACACATGGCACGCTTGCTGCAACTAGAAGAATAAATATATCCCATACGAAATGAAATCGCAGAAGCTGGATCGATCTCCTCTCTCTCTCTCCTTCTCTGAAAACTATGCTCCAGCTCCAAGTTTTCTCAATATTTTTTGAAAATAGAAAATAAAGAAAAATGTGTGGTGGCGGTGGCGGCAAATAGCAAATGGAAGAAGTGGTCTCATCATCAGCATCAGCAGCCGCAGCATCATCAACATCATAGCAAGATGGTCATTGCCTCTTGCGCTTCTGGCTAGTGAGCTATTAAATTTTGTTTCTGTGCGGAATCTTTAGATTTTGTTATTCATCGACGTCGCGTTGTCGTTTGTTCCAACACGGAAGTGGACCTCGTGGTAGTTCCAAATACCATAACCATGGCAACTGCATTTCTAAAAATCGTTCTAGATCTTGAGCATGTGGGATTGATGTCGTGTCGCAGCAGTCGCTGTCTTTTGGGTTCGTTCCTGGACGAATGTCGTCGTCGTCTTCATCGCTCAGCACAACACTGTTGGTATAATAATAATATGTACATATATACGGTGAGATGGTTGGTGGCGTCACAGAACTTCAGTGGCGGCGGCGGCGGTATTAAGACTTGTCACAAAGCTTCGATGTTCTCGAATTTCCGTTGTTGGGTTGTTGTCTCCAGAATACTCGAGTGTTTTAGATGCGTGGCGGAAATTTCATTAATCTTTCCTTTTTTTTTTAGCTTAAATTACATTTGGTGGAGTTGATGGTTGGATGGTTTGGTTCGGTGTGGTGCACAATATTATTAATCGAGAATGGGAAGTAAGTTGGAACATTTTAATGACTTTGGCTAAAATGTTGTGTGTGCGGTCTTAGTCGTCGTCGTAGTTGTAATGTGGAATGTTATATGACCAAAACGGGATCGAATTTGTCTGGATGATTTATAAAATAGAACTTGAGATTCGAGGAGCAATGGGATCTAGCAACATCTGGCTGTTTTTGGTGTCGTCAAGAAAGACATGACACCACCAATTGATGAAGGTGTTACTGTGTGTAGTTTAGAAGCCTTTATGGCCCTTATGATAAATGGGTTGCAATCCGACATTTTTAGCATCGTCTTCAAGTTTGAAATCCAATAAATCTAAACTCAATACAGTTGTCCTGGAATTTAACGAGGTTTGCTCCAATCCAAATACCTATGATTACAATGACCACACCATGTTATTAAGTCATTAAAAATATATCAACCACTAGCCTACAGGTCTATGCGTCACGAAAATTTGCAAAACAAATTGGCAGACTTTGATTTTTTTTTGTCAACCATACTCAAGAATTCCAGAGGAAAAATTGTTTTTTTTTGTTTTTAATTAACGCACAGCGAGGTAACCCAAAACCAACCTTCTAAATAAATTCAAGACACGCCACCTCAAGCCAAAAAGTGTAGCTACCTCAGTTGACAGTAGTTCTTAGCAGAAGTAGTAGTTCAAAAAGTAGAACCAAATGTAACAAGATTTCTAATTGCATATTCGAGGCGCTGCAAGAGGATAACGCCTTCACGAATCAAAAATGTGTTCGTAGAGAACACTTGAGAGATCACCGGCTCCAGATAAAAACTAATTTGACTACAAAATTACCATGCGTGCTTTGAATCATAACTAAAAATCTCCACCGCCAACAACACCATCAAACTCTATAAAACATAAAAATGAAAAACAGCGAGGTACTGAAAACCCGAAAATCATGAGAAAACGCCAACAGCTAGAAATAAAAACAGTACATGCAGAGTGGTAAGTATAAAGTATAAAACTTTGGCTTGCTGTAAAGATCTAGAGCTTTGATATAAATTTCAACTTTTGAAGTCCGACAGTGTTCCAAGTATGTTTCTTTTTTCTATATCCAGCCTGCAACATGATGATAAGATGAAGAGAAGTAGGCGATTACGAAGAACCGATATAAAACACCCCCTCATCTCGATTAAATGAAATATTTTAACTAAGCTTGTCAAGTGTTTTCTATTCATTTATTTTTTCGCTCTATCTTTCTCTCAGCAGTGCTCGTTATTTTTTGTGGATTGAAAAGAACATGGCAAGAAAAAAAAAGTCGAAAAAACAAGCACAATAACGAAGATCTATTCGAACACGACAGCGCACAGCGGGCGAGATTGGCGAATTAGATTAGGAACAATTTTTATTGTAATTAAAAGCAATTTGATTGCAGCACACACACAAAACAAAAACGAGAGCCATGTGACCAACAACCAGCATCTTTTGATTTATTTGCGTTTTTTATCTTTTTCTATGTTCGAGTTTCAATTATCTTCTTTTTGTCTGTTGGAATTTTTTAGATTTTATATTCTCCGAAGGAGATTTACTTTGCGATGTGTGTGTGTTGCTCTTTTGAATTTCAAACAACCATGAATAAGCACCAAAAATTGAGTTTAAGTACTCGAATGTTTGATTTTCAATTGAAATTAAGTGGAGCATCGGATGAAATTGGATTTTTTTGTTTATTAACAACAAGATGTTGATGGCGATATGATTGAAATGTTTGCACAGGTTTGGTACATGAATCTGAAGAAGAGAAATTTGTGGGCTACTATGTTGATCTGTTTTTTCTGTCATTAAAGAAGACAAATTTTTTAAACAGTACAAAATCGCGTTTGCTTTAAAAATAAGGTTCGCCCCTGTGCCCTTTTGTTTTCTACAAATTCGTTTCTTTCGATTAAAATAGGGCCTCCAAGGACGACTATGTCAAGATTTCAAGGTTCGCCCCTCAGTTCTTTTGTTTTCTACAAATTCGTTTCTTTCAATTGAAACAGGGTCTCCCAGGACGAGTATGTCAAGACTTCAAGGTTCGCCCCTCAGCTTTTTTGTTTTCCACAAATTCGTTTCTTGCGATTGAAACAGGGCCTCCAAGGACGAGTATGTCAAGATTTCAAGAACATCTGCATTCAGAAACTTGAAATTTCCTTAAAATTAAGGAAAAAGAAGAGAAAAACTACATTGGTCCTAAATACCTTCAGAAACAATATCAAAAGGTTAATCATGAGAATATAATTAATTAAAGAGTCATGTTAAAAATTGACTTTTTTACTTGTTAACATTCCTTCGGAAAAAAAATAAGAGGCAATGCCATGTCTTCAGTGAGTTCGCACAATCTACCAATAACGTAAACGCAATTTCCCTCCAAAAATTTAATAAATTACCAATTAGCCACTTAAATGCAAAGAAACCAACATGAAAATTCACAAAAATAAAAAAGAAACAAAAGAAAGAAAACTTCTCTTCTCCTTGTTTTGCTGTTGTTGTTTTTTGTTGGCAATCCTGATGGTCGCACATCACAATTACACAGCACCTTACTATACAAATTTAAATCGTCGTCGTCGTCTTCGTCCCTCTTTTTCGGTTTGGAGTATTTTTTTCGCAAAGTTGAGGAGTGTTTTTCTTATTCTTACTTTTATTTTGTTGATAAATTACCAACAATAATAACTACACATTTCTCCCCGGTTGGTTGGAATGTAATTTAAAACTTCACGCAGGCTTGAAAGATTCGTCTTTTATTTATTTAACTCTTTTTGTAGTTTAAGTAGCTTGCCTTGCATGTTTTGTATGTTTTTCGAAAAAGATACATTGCACAATAAAAAAAAAACAGAAAAAACTTGAACATCCAACAATTTTTCGTCACTCTGTACGTACGAATATGCGTGTTTCTGTGCGTTGTGGTTGTTTGGTTTGGCACTGGTGCGATGTATAGTGCGCTCTGTGTGGCGGCGCGTGAGTGTTGCGGAGGAAAAAGGAATATGCGAAATACATTCATAAATGTCCCAATGGGGGGTGAAATGCAAACCACAACACCACTTCGTTGAACCAGCCACGAGGATAATAACAACATCATAAAACCAAAAAAGCCCAACCAATTATATGTTTTGGGCGAGTGCAATTTGTTTTACAAACTTCAGAACAAGAATAATATCGATGATAAAATGTAAATTTTTGTAAATTATGAATAAATTAATAAAAGCATGTTTTTGTGTTCAAAAATCGACAAAAAATATTGGAAAACAGAAAAAAACAGTCATTCGTTTTAACTTTTTCTTGCTTAGAATTTTTTAATTGGCAATGAAGTCTCAAAAACCTACACAATTTTGTAGAATCTTCATAATTAGATTAATCTTTCTATATCTACATATCTAGGCCTCTTGGAGTCGAACCAAGACATTTTCCCAGGCCAAGATCAAAGGTCCGGAGAATGCCAGAGATTACCTACAGTGAGCGCCAAATGAGAGACTCTCCGCCGGCCGTACTCCCAAAGGTCACAGACGTCAACACCTTATGGAATCACTATCGCGAAATAATTAAAAATGTAGCCGAAACCACCATAGATTACCAGCCATCTTCAAAGAAGAACCCGTTGTATGATGACGAATACGCGTTTTAGAAAAGAGAGACGGAAAACAAGAGCAGAACGAGAAGAGTACTGAACAAAAAGGAGAACAAAAATACGCTGGCCGGACTTTTATTTTTCGAGCAAATCTTATAACAAAAAATCGGTTCTATGGAAGGTACCGTTTTGTAGCAAGACAAAAATATTTTTTTACATAAAATAAATTAGTGTTTTAAACAAAAATTTTCGAGGAAGTTTAAAAAAAAATCGTAGCCGTTATTGAAACTTCTTCTTTTTATGTTTTTGGCCAAAAAAATTGTATGGTGGCTACCCTAAATTTTGATCTTAAACAAAAAATCAAAAACATGAGCTATGCATTTTTGCCCAAACCTCTAATTTTCAAGTTTGAAGTCAATCGGACCAGTGGTTAAGGTGCTGCAGGTGTGTTTACAGACAGACAGACGGACGGACGGAATCGCCGGACCCACTTTTTTCGACTTCTCTATCATCGCAATGTCATATCTCATCAACACATCAACTTTTTTTTTTTAAGAATTCAATACTTGCCATATTTATATTCCATAAGTCGCAAGTAAAAAGGCGACTTAACAGAAAACGAGGTGATCTCATAAGGCTTTTTCACCTCTGTTTGCGGGACCCTAGAACAAAAGTGTGAAAGTAAAAACATGTTTAATTAAATTTCAAATATTTCATCAAATAGCTAGAAGCCCTTCAAACAAACAAGTAAATTACCATTTTCTGCAAAATATACAAAAACTAAAACTAAACAAAACAAAAGAAAGAGATAAGCTTCTTCATTTGTGATTCTTGACATTCGTGCGGAGGCTTTTGAGTGAAACAGTTAAAACAGAATCTCTCAAACGGTTTCCTTTTTTTTTTGTGAAAATTACTAATTACCCGAACTCAGTACATAAATTGACTCCAAGCATTCATCTAAATTGATGTTTTCTTAGAAAAAGAGCCTCAACCATAGCTGCTTATTGATGTTGGTCATTCCCAAAAGGTTCCTCCTTTCGGGGAGCATAGTAATTTTTCTGCTCTGTCGGTGGCGGCTTCTTTTCTATAATAGTAGCCACTGAAACATTGATAGACAAGAAAAAAAATAATCTTCATTTAAAACAAAACAAAACAAAAGAAAAACCTCAGAAGAAACAACTCCATTTGGCATCAAAGCAATCGACATTTGATTAGAGTGTAATTAAAACCAAACGTATGGATACGCATTCGATTCTCCTCTGATTGTTTTTTTTTTTTTTTTCATTTCAATAATTTTTTCTAAGCGAAGCAGCTCTGTGGTGTGGCAGTGGCGTTGTTCGGTTTGCTCTACTACAACGGCAACGGCATGATGATGATGACGATGATGGCGATGATGAAGAAGAATAATAATGGCACTTTGACCTGGGGCTGAATTACTGATTGGATTGAAGTGTTAAAGCCAAAATGAAATGTTTATTGAGTGGATTTATCAGAAGAATGAAAATAGAGGCTATTATTATCAAGCCTGTTCAATGCTCAAAACTCAAAAGCATATCAGAGCAAGAGCATTTCAGCTTTTTAATATGGTATATGGTTGAGAGTTGTTGAATATAATGTTTGTAATAAATTGATCGATTGAATTAGGTTAATCGGTGTTATGATGATGTAATCGTTCCTTGTTTTTGTTTTATTTTTGGTGGCCTTCATTGTTGAATTTGTGTGTTTCGGAAGTGATAATGTGAAGACATGTTGAGTTATTGTAATGACTGTGGGATGCAATAGTTGAAGTAATAAAGGCTTTACAAACATCAAACGCCTTTTGTCGTGAAGTATATTGAGACTTGAGATACTATATTAAATATTGTCATGTACGCGTACCTAAATGTATAAAAAACAAGGGTTCGCTGTTGAAATCTTTTGTTTAGTTTTTCTTCTTCTGTTGTGCAGTCTAGCTCCTCGGAATTAAAAACAAAATTCAGGATCGAAGTTTTCAATCGAAATAACATTTTAAAGAATAGCGTCACACCTTTTTTTTAGAGATTTCCAAAAGAGAACTCAAACATTAGACGTTTTTAATTAAAAATAGAGTGGCGCGACAGATCTTGAAGAACCAAGGCCTAAGTGACTTACTCTCATCAACAATTCCCTGAGTGCGTGTGAAGAATTGAGGGGACCTTCAATTTAACGCCGATTCCGAACGGCAGAGTTGAGAAGCACCTTTTCATGACAGATTGATACTCTTGGATGATTTGTCAGGTCTTCGCAAGAGGCAGTGCCCGTGAAAGATGAAAGAAAAATTTGGCCTGAGTAGGACTCGAACCAACGACGTTCTGCTTAGCAGCCTACGCACTTACCAACTAAGCTACGGGCAACTGCACGTTTTTAATTAGAAAATGAAAAAATTCCTTCGACGGAATTTTTGTTGATTTCTTAAGCCATACGTCAGCGGCTTTCTTTGTGAACAAAGGATTGAGGTTGTTATTTCTTAAAGGAGACTATCAAATATACAGTTAAAAACCCATAAACAAGCATCACTTAATAACTCAATATATGTCGAAAAATGTCCCTCTATCTGTCCAATCTATTAGCATTTCGCACATCATTCAATGCATTAACATCAATTCATCTCAATAAAAGGTGCTAATAAATTTCGTCCGTCTCCCTCATTCAACCAACACTTAACCTCACGTTCCAAACTTAACATGATCAACGCCGCTTGCTGTCAATCAAAATAAGAAATAACATGTCACCGATATATCAAAAACACATTTGTTCCCACATAAAGCGAGCTCTCCTCTCATCGATCTCGAACATTTAACACCTCGATGTGAAAATGCCCATATAATAGGGTCTTAAATGTTTCGCGGTGGTGTTAAATCATGATTTGTGGTGCTTGTGGACTATGCAAATGCAATTTGGCATTTAATTTATGCCCATTCGGAACGGTATAGTCGTATATACCTACGGACAGTATGTTGGCAGAGGTTTGATGCCCCAAGAATCATTATTACAAGACCCGGAAACATAGATTTTATTAGCAATAAAAATTTCACACAATTCGAGGTGAGTTCGAAAATGAAATGATTCTCTTCCCACGGTATTACTCCGGCACACTGCCAAATATCATGTATTATCTTCAATCTATCAATCCAAAGTGATTTGACTGTGGAGGCAAATTAGGTGACCAGTTGCACCTTGTTTTAACAAATTGCCAATAGCACTTCTTGGATACATGGTAAATTCTTATTTGGGTCAGTACTTTTTTAGTGATGGAAGCATTTTACTTGGGAAAAGAAAAAAAGACCAAGGATGGTCAAACTCTCATGAGCTAATTCAATCAACTGAAAAATAAAGTTTTTCTGGGCGTGAACTTGCATTATGCATAGAAAATGCTTGTCAAACATGAAAAATGCATGCCACTTGACTTCTGTCGTAATTTCCCACTCTGTTTACTTAGTGTTGCCGTTTTTCTTTATTTTATTTATTTTTTTGCAAGGAAGAAACCCTCTGGCAAGCCTAAAAAAAAACCAAACTAACCAAATGAATAAAACAAAAAATGTGAAGAGAAAACCTCTGTGCAGTTAATTTTCTTGTCAAATTCTGACAACCAGAGACGCGAACGAAGACAACGACTACAACAAACGACCGACGCTATGTCGTATGCAAAAGCGGTAAAGAAAGAAATTTTTTTAGGCACATTTGTGTGTATTTTGGCTGAAGATTGAACTTATACGTGTCCAGCACCTGGATGGATTGGATAATGTTAAGGAGAACAAAAGAATTGGTGAACATTTTTTTCGGTTGTCTTTTTCTTTTTTTTTTGAAATTGACCTGACAGTTGAGGTCAGTTTAAAATTGACACTGGATGCATCTCCAGATTAAAGAAGAAAAAACGAAAGAGCTGTAATGCGAACTCGTTTTTAAGTTAAAGGCAAAAAACCCGACCTCAGGTGTCTACATTTCAACGAGCTCAACATTTTCGCACATAACAATTAAATCTAGGCTACTTATAAAAGTCTTAATCTTCTTTTTGTATTTTTGTATTTATTAATCTTAAACACTTAAAATCGAAAATCCAATAATTTTTGATTACAACCACGCCCAAGTAACAATTTATCTTGTATAAGGTCCGATTCCTGAATATTTAGAAGCAATAGCTTCCATAGAGTTATTTTAAGACTTATTTAAGGATGATTGTTTTTATTTTGCTTAAATAAGACCTTTTGTAATTTACTTATAACAGTCTGCAATTTGATAACAAAGATAAGGCCTCCTTGTGCAAATTATAACAAACTGCTTGCACGAGATTGATTTACCGAAATCACATAAGGCCTTCGCTTTGCTTCCTTGTGAAAGCACATTTAAAATAGCTAGTATAAGGCCTTTTATTTGTTTCCTAATAACAATCTGCAATTGATAACACAGGTAAGGCCTCCTTGTGCAAATTATAACAAACTGCTTGCACGAGATTGATTTACCGAAATCACATAAGGCCTCGCTATGCTTCCTTGTAAAAGCACGTTTAAAATAGCTAGTATAAGGCCTTTTATTTGTTTCCTAATAACAATCTGCAATTGATAACTTGGATAAGGCCTCCTTGTGCAAATTATAACAAACGAAATGTCAATCTTGTTACTTCGCGTATGTATGTGTGATTGTTTTTTGATTGTTCATTTCAATACATGCATACTCTGGTTTCCTTATGACAATTATTGCTCACTTAAGAAAGCGGACACTCTTAGGAATGTCAAGTTATCCGAGTTCAAATCTCATGGCATGTTCTTTTTTTTTTTTTTTTGTTATTGAATGGAAAGGCTATTATTCTCATGATGTCTCAAGCAAAAAATGTGGTATCGTATGTAAGGTTATCACCTGAATTGATGGTAATTGATCAATTTTGTTTTCAAAAAAATAAATTCAAATTATAATATAATTTTACAACTTTTTGAATCAACTTTAAAGAAGAGTAGATATTTTATGCATTTTATGTGTTCAAGTCAGTTTCCAATAAAGCTATCTGTATCTAATCTGGATGGATGGACACTCTTTAATCCACAACTTTCTTTTTATTCAATTTTAATGTTTCACTCTTCACGAATTTAGTAACTTTATACATTTTGTGCCATAAAGTTTGAGAGAAATGAGTTGCAACAACTATTTTCAAGTTTGCTACTCATAACATAGAAGTCGCAATAGCGCAGTGGATGAATGCTCGACTGATAAGCGGAGGGTCTCGAGTTCAAATCCCATAGGTAAACTCTAATATTTATTCTCATTGTACAAACAAATATAATTATTAATGATAAAAATAACCGAATGCCCATGTCACATCAGAAATAAAAGCAGCAAACAACAGAGGATCGCTAAAGAAAAACAATTTCATGTTGAAAATAAATTTTTCTCTACTTTTGCAATAACTTGCATAAGGCCTTATCTTTACCGTTTCAAAGAAACTATTGCTTTCTGTATCGAGCTGTTGTAAGGTCTTATTCGCAATTCTTGAAAGAAGCTATTGCTTCTTTAAATTAACTGTTATAAGACCTTATAGAGATTTCTTCCGAAAAGCTATTACTTCTTTAAATCAATTGATATAAGGCCTTGTGATAATTGATTTAAGGAATCAATGGCTTGCATAACTTGCGCCAAACGTATTTGTATAAGGTTTCATACAAGCAAGATACAAATCATGAAATAGCTTCGCTTAAGCCTTATAGAAGTTAAATTGTTACTTGGGCGTTCTTCAAATATTTCATAACTTAATGCAATTTTTCTTAACACTCGTCGCGACGACGCCAGCAAAAACTGTTAAAACGATATGAATCAAACAAACTTCGTAGTGGTGTGTTACTTCAATTATTTGTTGCTGATGGATGGAAGATCAAAGCATTCAATTGCCGACGAGCTCTTTGGTACTTAATTTTTTTGCTGCTCTGCTCCACCACTAGGTCGACATGATTTCTTCAGTTCGTTTGCGCAATGAGTATGGCTCCTCGTAGTGAAAGAAAATCAAAAATCATTCAATCGAGATAAATAGGATGAAAATAAAAAAATTAAAAAAAACTCATGGCGTCTTGATGTAAAAACATTTTGTCGAGTGTTTAGTTGGCTTTGAATGTAGGTCAATCATTTTTTATAAAATGTTTGATGCATCGAATGCAATCACGAACAAATTTATCCAAATCAGATTAAAAATTCATATCAACATGAAATGCAAGAACTATTTTGGTGGTGCTTGAGTCAGCGTTAACAGCGATTCGACGTCAAATAATTAAAAGATGGTATCATGGGATAAAAGTGTTACAATTATTTTTTTTTTATTTTGCTAACGCATGCTGTTTATAAAATCAAAAATTATAAAACAGAGAAAACAACAAGAAGATTGAATTTTGATAAAAAGTTTGTGAGGCGGCGTTCGAGACCGATGTCAGAACGTGGTAACTTGTCAATTTGAAGCATATTCTTCTTTGGCGACTGGTATATTCGTTTTTATTTTCTCTTTGTGATGTGATTCATGAATTGTCTGCAATTTTGGCTCAAAACAAAATATCCTACCCAAAACAAAAGAGCTGAGGTAAAAACATTTGTTTTGTCTTAATTTCTTTCTCTGTAGGATATCTTGAGAAAACAGAATTGTGATTTTTTTAATCCTACAAATTGTCTTTCAACTCATTTGACAACATCTATTGCAACTATCCACTAAACTTTGCCGCACATTCAAGCCTCCCCTGCTGCGATGACATTAAAATAAAGAAACAAGTAATTGTATGTGTTTGCTTCGTTTAAATCATTCAACGCTTGCGCAAAAGATAATAATCAGAGGTGGTAATCTTCTATTCGCAACACAAAGAGTTCTGTGCCAATTTATTTCAATTGAAAGAATCATGGAAAGCTTCATTTGTTGAAAACCACCGATGAATTATAATGACTAAAAAATTCTGATGAAGTAGTTTAACAACGCTGAAAATCGCTATCGATTGATTACAATCAACGCCAATCGCGATTGAAAAGTCCCCCTGATGCTCTGTTGAAAAATAAAAGAGCATTAATATTGATGCTGGAGAATTGATGGTTTGTTCCGCAGCTCGACAGAGTTAAAAAGAGATACTGAATCTCATAGATTGAAAGAGTGATGCCCCAAAGGAATTCTAAAAATTTTAATGACCACAAATACCAAACCAAGAGACACACTTTCGCAATAGATAACCCACTGGACATCAACGAAACACTGCAAGCACAGCAGCTGTCGAGAGCAGGAGAAACACAACTACAAAATAAAAGAGTTAATTTTTTCTATCATTATCATCAATAACAGTGACAGCAGCAGCAGCAGCAACGACATTCAGCGTAAAGCAAAACACTCAGATTGATGCCTCTGTATTTATGACTTTATGTCACCTCGGTGCAGCACAGTCGATGGACAATAACGATGATCGACGGAGGAACGGATATATGATCGATTGACGAAAAAGAAAAAAGACTCATATTCAAATTTCAAAATAATGACAAAAAATACCAAAATGAAAATTAATAAAATAATATTTTGGTGTCGCAATAAACAGGCCCTTAATTACCACCTTAAAAATCTTATGCGCCTTCAATAATAATCTCTAAGCCGCAACACTTTGCGGTCGTTCGTTCGGCACTTTGTAGCCACACACTCAACTGTCGTCCCATGCCCAAAGGCTCGAATTGGTAGGATTACAAATTTGTCAGCTTAGCTAATCCCTCTCATAGAGCTACTTAAGGTTAGTTATACGCTAACTCATACAAGATCCCTAAGTGGCACAACCGGACACAAAATGTCAGATTTTAGTCATAGATACCAAAACCGTCACGTCGCGCTATAATAGGTGCCGTGCAATAACGCCGAGCGAAATAACGCCGAATTCTGAAATTCGGCCTTATTTCACTTTACTAAAGTTAAATAACGCCGAATTTTTGCATTCGGCCTTATTTCACTAAGGCAAAGTGAAATAAAGCCGATTCGGCGTTATTTCACTTTTCATCAGGTGTCAACGGCATTTTCTATACTTTATAATAAAAAAAAAGAGTGTTTTATAGATTTGCTTTTCAGAAAAATTGTTTTATGAAAAAATTAATCATATGTAATATGTACATATTCCTGCTTTTTAAGTAGGTATTTTAAAAATACTTGGCCTTAAGCTCAGTTAAGTTAAGTGAAGTCACATGAAGTGAAAGTTTCAGTATTGGTGGAAATTTAAAACTACAATCAAACTTCTTTATAACGAAACTTTTTTTTTGAACACTGGGAAAGGGAACAAAATGAAATTCGCTAAAGAGAGAATTACGTTATAAGGAAGTTCGTTATAAGGAAGTTTGACTGTATTTAAAGAATACCTACGCAGGTTGCAGGTACCTCTACGTCAACAACAGGGTAAATAAGGAAATATTTCAGTTTCTATCAAAACCATTTAATGACCACAAATGAATTCGATTTTGATTTTGTTTTTTTTAAGGCTGTTAGAAGAGTTTAGCGACACGGGCCAGGAAGAATATTAATATTAGATTTTACATTTTAGTTAACACTACATTTTTAAGAATTTGATCAAATGAAAATCAAAATTGATTAAGGATTTGGAACTTGAAACAAAAAATATTGTACAAGTGCAAATGCCAGCGAGCGTAGCGAGCCAAAATTTTTTTGCCCAAAAGAGAATCAATTTGGGGTGTGAAAATAAAAAAATTCGCGCGAATTTTGCCCAAAAGAGAATCAATTTGGGGTGTGAAAATAAAAAAATTCGCGCGAATTTTTTTATTTTCACACCCCAAATTGATTCTCTTTTGGGCAAAATTTTTTTCGCTCGCTAGTAAACCGAAATGATCTTGAATGTTCCGAATCGGCATCATCTTCAAATTAGAGTGAAAAAAGGAGTTCAAAATGAATCATTGAAATGCAGCTTCTGCTTTCAAAATCGTTTAATTCATAACAAGATGTGTGGATGCCTTAAGCCTTTCCAAATTGAAGGAAGCAGCAACAGTTTTGAAAAATGAAATGCTCTACCCATTTTGTTGTCAAATAATGAATAGGAGTGGTCCAATTAATTTATTAGACTTCGCTTGTATTTGTAGTTAATGTGCTAACACGAACTTAAGATATTTCTTTTTTTTTGTACTATGAACATTTATTGTTTGTACATAATATTGACAAGTACAAATAAATTTTGTGAATTAAATTTTTTTTGATTTCGTCCCATAAAATATAAAAAAAGTCTGACCTAAGACCTACCATACTCGGTAAATTTTGTTCTACATTTGATTTTGCGTTACGTTAGCTGGACGTTCTTTCTAAAAGTTAAATTAAACCGGCTTCCTTGTTTACTCTTTCTCGGCTTTATTTCTCAGTTGGCATTCGGCGTTATTTCACATTGTCGAAGTGAAATAAAGCCGAATGCTAAAATTCGGCGTTATTTCACTTTGGTAAAGTGAAATAAGGCCGAATTTCAAAATTCGGCGTTATTTCGCTCGGCGTTATTGCACGGCACCTGATTTATATTGTGAGTGTGTGTGCGTCGCATATGCGGCTCGTTAAGACAGGAGGAAATGTTCAACTGACTCTTTAGATCCAGGCAAGACTAATCGAGCGAGTGAGTACACTTTGGCTGAGTTCAAAGTAGTTTAGATCGGATCTGTTTTATTGTGATTGATTTTTGAGAGAGGGTGAGTTTTTGTGGACTTGCCGGGAGAATTTTAACCAAAAACAAAAACTTCAATTAGATCAATGAACTCAACACCAAACTATAAAGAATAAGTTCCATTTGCGAAAAGACCATCGACCAGTCGACAAACAATTAATCATATAACTGTGCTTGTTATTTGTTTTAAGCCAGATCCTAAACAATATTGGCATTTTTAAATGTTCAACTCAATTAATTGATTTTTTTTTCTAGTTTTCGCGCGTGCGATATTGATTTAGCTATTACAACAAAAAAAAAACCATCAAAAACGCGATGTTATTTGGAACATAAATCATTTGTCAATAATTAAGGTTTTGTTTTATTTTTCGATCTTTGAAAATTGCTAAATCTTCAAACAAAATTAAGAAAAAAAAAAGTAGAGCTTGAGAAAAAGAGTAACCAAAGTGGCAAATTGTCGGTTTATACAAATGAGGTCAAGTTATATAAGGGCGTGTTGTGATTCTCATGCTTTAGGAAGAGTTAATTATTAGAAAGATTAATGTTGTTTTTAACCGTCAGATAGTTAAGTAATTAATTTATTTTTGTTTCGTTCATTTGCAGATTTTTGATATGCGTGTTATATTATTCACACGAAGCTTAAGAGTTCAAAGAATTCCGCCGACTTAACTGCGAAATTAGGAAAAAATAACAAATTATCTATAAGTGTTTGTATTATGACAGATGTACACTCGGAGGTATTTTTCCACATTTTAGAAAATTGCCTTAGGATCATCATTTAACACGGGGAGTCTTTTAATGATTGAGTTTGGATTTGGCAGATTTTTTAATTTTTAACAAAAGAGCTGAGGTTAAAACTACTTTCATGTAGTACCTAAACATTTTTTTTAATTGAGATTTGATGTTTTTTCTTACATTTATTTCGCCAGATGATGTGAAAATAGAAAATACACTGTTGTATATAAATATTCATATATATGAGCAACTGTACTGAATTATTACTTTAAATATCAACTAAATCAAGTTATCAATTGATTTAATATTTTCCTGTTATCAAAATAAAATATTCGATTTTCATTTACATATATTGTAATAAAGACGTTAAGAATTGAGTTAAAGGAATCAGCTTTTTATTCAATCCAGAGTTCCAAGACACAACAGTATTGGCGACGAGGTGAACACTTATTTTCAAAAAAAGAAGATCATCGAACATTATCGAACATAAAAATGAATTCCGAGCAACTCAATTCCTTGATTCAAGCTATGTCGAATATGACGACTGCCTTGCAAAATCAACAGGAACATCGAACGGCAAATATAAGCATAATTTCAAATTTCGACCCATTCAACCCCAAGGTTGAACAATTCAATAATTATAAAGAACGTTTAGAAAATCATTTTCAGATAAAAAAGATATTCGAAGATAAAGATATATGCCCTAAATTATTGCTTCAATTTATTGGTTCTTCAAATTATTCGTTACTGACGTCACTCTCAGCTCCCAAAAATATTAACGAATTGAAATATGTTCAATTGATTGAAAAATTAGAAAAGCATTTTTGTCCGAAAAAATATTCATTGGTAGAACAACATTATTTTTTATCGGAATATCAAAATGAAAAGGATTCCATAAATGATTATTTAGCAAAACTTCGACAAAGGGTACTATACAGCAACTTCAACTGCACATGTGGTTTGTCCATAGCCAACATTTTTCTGCGAGCTCAATTTATTCGAGGGCTTAGGGACAACAACATAAGAGAAAAATTACTTCAGGAAGAAAACTTGGAATTCGACAAAATTATTGAACAGGCGATTAAACTCGAAGCATCAAAAATTAATTGCAAACTCATTTCAAATACGAACAACTCTTCGAACATAGAAATAAATAAAATAACAAATTCAAATTTTCAATTTCAAAATAAAATTCACAACCATGGCCCAAAACCTCGATCTCAAGAATAGCCGCGTTTTATTATCACCATGATCTGATCCGGATCAGATCATGTTAATAAAACAGCTTTGGATCACAATTTACTTATTACGTCACGTTTGGTAGCAGTTTGAAATTTATTCATTCCGTCAACTACATCGGAGTTGCCCTACGACAATTTTGTTGAACGATTATTCTGTTGTTTTTTAATGGAAAAAAGCTTTTGCTATGTAATTGAAAAATGTCTCATTCCCGGATAATAAATGTGGGAAAGTGGCAGCACAGTTTTTATTGAAAATTAACGCCAACATTTCAACTTGTGTGCGGAAGAAGAACTAATATTTGGATCACGAAAATTGATCCAAGTAAAAAGTAGGATTTCGATTTTTTGTTGTTTCACATATAAATCAATGATCTGATCTGGATCATTGTGATAATAAAACGCAGCTAATATTCAAAAACGAAAAAATCGAAATCTTTTATAGATTACAAAAGTTTGGGAATCGAAGGACTGTGTCTACGATGTGGTAGAAATAATCATCTGGCAAATGATTGTAAATCTAATCGAAATCAACTAAGTTGTGAATCCTGCAAAAAACATGGTCATGTGAAGCGAGTTTGTTTGAAATTCTTATTAAATAAATCAAACCAGAACACAAACGCTATTACAAGCCATGCAACAGATAACGCAGAGTACGATTATTCAGATAACATACATCATTTAAATAAAATAATTGATGTTTATGGAAAATCTGAAATATTTTCAATAGATGGTCGTAAATTTTACATATATGTTTCAATAAATGGGAAACGTCAAGAATTCGAAGTGGACTCTGGAGCAGGCTTCACGTTACTTCCAGAGAAAGATTTCAACAAATTGAATTTAAATGTCCCTATAAAAAAGGCAGATATTGGTTTTCGATCCTATACTGGTGAGATATTTGCTCCAATAGGAAAGGTTGAAGTACAGGTCCAATATCAAGATACGGTATCGAACGAGGAAATGTATATAGTTCCTTCAAAATACGCACCGCTTATAGGCAGAGTATGGATACGACATCTAAACATAAATTTACAAGCGATCGATCAACCTACACGTAATGTCAATTACGAAATTTGCACTATCGATTCAGTAACAGAGCTAATGAGCAAATATTCCAATATTTTTGAACAAAGAGTGGGATGCATTCCAAATGTTGTTTGTTCACTTAAACTGAAAGAAAAAACCGAACCAATTTACGTAAAGGAGAGAGAAGTCCCAAAAGAACTAGATGAACACGAAAATGACGGAATAATTTCAAAAGTAAATACAAGCGATTGGGGTTCACCGTTGGTGATAATTCCAAAACCCGATGGTAAGGTGCGACTATGTGTGGATTACAAAGTTGGTGTAAACCCTCAACTCGAAACAGCTCACTATCCAATTAAACGAATCGATGAACTTTTGAATCAGCTACGAAATTCGAAATTTTTTTGCCGCTTGGATTTATACAAGGCATATTTACACGTTTTAGTCGATGAAGAGAGCAAGCAAGTACAAACTATATCAACACACAGAGGCACGTATCGAATGAACCGTTTATCTTTTGGCATCAAAACAGCTCCTAGTGAATTCAATAGAATAGTAGACCAAATACTTCAAGGATTAGAAGGTACGTTATCTTTTTTTGATGATATTATAATTCATGGTGCAACAGTTACTGAATGCAAGGAACGATTAATTAATTGTTTCGAAAAATTACAAAAGTACGATTTACATGTAAACAAAAATAAATGTGAATTTTTCAAAACAGAAATTCGATATTTAGGCTATGTTATACGTAAAAATGAAATTCTAAAGTCACCAGATAAAGTTCAAGCTATTAAAGATATGTCACGGCCCAAGAATTCAGATGAAGTACGTGCATTTTTGGGTATGATTACTTACTATTCAAAATTCATTCCTTATCTTTCGACAATAACTTTTCCTTTGCGAACAATTACTTCAAAAAAATTATAAATTTAAGTGGTCAAATTCGTGCGAATTAGCATTTATTAAACTCAAAGATGAAATTATGAGCAATCGTGTATTAACTCCGTATGATCCACAGTTACACACTACTTTAGCATTTGATGCGAGTCCTGTTGGAATAGCAGCTGTTTTGTCACAGATTGATGAGGATGTAGAACGACCAATTGCATTTATATCTCGATCACTAACACTGTCAGAACAAAATTATAGCCAACTGGATAGAGAAGCACTAGCCATTGTTTTTGCCATTGATAAATTTTACATGTATCTATATGGAAGAGAATTTATTTTGATCACAGATAATAAGCCACTAACAAGAATTTTTCATCAACATTCGAAAATCCCAGCAATGACATCATCTAGACTTCTAAGGTATGCTTCGTTCCTTCAAGGATTTAACTACAAAATTCAACATAAAAAAGCAGAGGAACATCTTCATGTAGATTGCTTGTCGCGAAACCTTTCAACCGATTCATTTCAGAAATTTAAATTTTTCCTAGACGACGAAATCAAAGACTTTCAAGACCAAATTATCAATCAAATATCAACCGTGTCGATAACAGCAACATCTATAGCGAAGGAAACAGAAAAAGATGCAAAACTGTCGAAACTTAAACAGGATTTACTTAAAGGCCAAATAGAAAATCCAGATTATTCTTTACAAGATGGTGTTATTTTTAAAGGAAATCGCGTCGTTATTCCAAACACTCTTCAAGACGAAGTCCTTAAAGAATTGCATCGTACTCATATCGGGATTGTGAAAATGAAACAACTTGCTCGCAAATATTGCTATTGGAATGGAATAGACTCAAGCATAGAAAAACTCGTCAGATCTTGTGAAAAATGTGCTCTTTGTAAGAATAGCCCCCCTCAGATCACTACTCATCATTGGGATGAACCAAATGCTAATTTCGATAGAGTACATATTGATTACGCTGGTCCATTCCAAGGTTATAATTTCTTCGTCCTAATCGATGCAAAATCAAAGTGGCCAGAAATCAAAGTTACAAATTCAGCTCCTTTATCAGAGATAACTATCAGATTTCTTCAAGACATTGTAGCAACACATGGTCTACCAAAAGTTATTGTATCAGATAACGCTTCGATTTTTCAAAGCAATGAATTCAAAGCATATTGCAAGGAAAATGGTATAATGCAAAAATTTATAGCGCCAGGACATCCAGCCACAAATGGGTTAGCCGAACGATATATTACAACATTAAAATCAAAATTAAACGCGATGTCAGAAGAAGAAGGCTCAATACATAATAAAGTACGTGAAATATTATATCGTTATAGAGCAACACCTTTATCAAATGGTAAAAGTCCAGCACAACAATATCTTGGAAGAGAGATGAGAATCAAATTAGATTGCCTACGTCCTTTTAAATATGAAAAATCTTCCAACGAAAAAGTCAACTCAATTCGAAATTTAAGTGTGGGAGATAGAGTTCAGTCAAGATTTTACTCAAACGGAAAGCCAGCTTGGAAATTTGGAGTTGTTAAGAAAAGGTTTGGTCAACTGCACTATGAAATCGAGCTCGACAATGGATATGTAATAAAACACCATATAAACCAATTATACAAATCAGAAGTGGTTTTACCCGAAAAGAAAAATACTATTCAAGAAGATCAACCGAAAAGAAGTGATCCAAGTATAGATGAAATACAAATTCAATTTGAGCAAGTTCCAGTACCTAATTCCAGGAAGTTTTGAAGTTCGAAGACAATCAGGAATAGAGACAATGAACATTCCTGAAAATCGAATACACACAGACATAGAACCAAGCAACATCCCTGTTCCAAATCGAAGAACGAATAGAAATCGAAGGCGGCCAGGATATCTTCAAGATTATGAATAAAATAGTGTGGGAGATTGTTGTATATAAATATTCATATATATGAGCAACTGTACTGAATTATTACTTTGAATATCAACTAAATCAAGTTATCAATTGATTTAATATTTTCCTGTTATCAAAATAAAGTATTATTCGATTTTCATTTATATTGTAATAAAGACGTTAAGAATTGAGTTAAAGGAATCAGCTTTTTATTCAATCCAGAGTTCCAAGACACAACATACAAGACAATGCTAAACAAAAGAGCTGGTCCTCGAACCTGATTTGCAATTCCTTTAAGCTACCTATCGAGTGGAATGGAAAAGTATTTCTCCTGACGAATTCAACTGCGTTAATTTATGATCTCATAAAACTTTTCTCCACTCTGTCTATGTACCCTTCCTGTCATTCTTTTCTTCCTCAAAGCTTAATTACCTGAATAATATTACTAGAGTGGTATTAATTATGCGATGATGATGTTAAAAAAAAAAAAAACACACAAAAACCAGCCCCGGAATTTATTGCTTTTATGAGACTAAAACAGATACGAGTAATATTTTTTTCACAAGCGGCACACACAAACATTTTTCTCATCAAGATTGCAGAGAATTTATAATCGATTTTGAGGAATTTCCTTTTTTGAGATGGAATTTTTTTTATTACAAAAATTGTCATGTGTAGTGCAGCGGCACCGACAATGGCTAACGAGAACGTCTAGTGTTGTGTTCCATAAAACGGAATTAAAATAACTTACTAATGTGATCATTCATTTTGTGTTGGAAAATAATGGAGGCTTAATTGCGAATACTTATCAAGCGGATGAGAAATGGGGAGATCAGAATTTAAAAAAAAACTAGGCCCCATCGTTGGCACCTCTACATCGAGAATGCAATTGAAGTAATTCCTATGCTCTTTTTTTGTTGAACCAAAAATTTTCATGAAGATTTAGTTTCCAACTATAGTTATGATGGGAATATAAAAGAAACCCAATTCTATGCTGTGAGATGATAAATTTGGTTTTAAGTTGGTTTTTGAGAACTCGAGAGTCCTAATATTTTTTGATAGTAAAATAATAAAACGATCATGGCTGTGATATGTTTTGATGTTTATCTTGTTAGTAGCTAAGCGGCGGGTTTTAGCTCTTTTTTACTACTCTTTTACTGTCAAAATTCACTCAGCAATGAAATAGAAGACGACATCAACAAACAAAGGCGTTTAACATCGCTTTTGATTGGCAGATAGAAGGTGTTTGAGTTAATTGTGAATTTATCAAGTGGGCGTGTGATATTGGCTGTGGTATTAATACAAATGTAAATTTATGTTATTCGATATATCTATGCCTATTATTACTTTTTTTATTTGGTGCCAGACTATTCAACCAATAATAGCGAATATCCATTAACAGTCACAGATTGAAAAACGAAACAAATGAGCTGAGCAGCAAACTCTATTTTACTTATAAGATTTCTAAACGACATACAAGTTAAGTTCTTACAAATTTTTCTATTTGGTCTGTTTAACGGGGATTTCCAACCATAATGTAGTTTAAATAAATGCCTTCATTCTTTCTTAATTGAGTTAAAATCAGACGAGGGAAAAATATTGCAATTCCTATTTTATTCAAAATAGATCGACAAAGACCCGGTTCAAACCTAAAAACAAACTGCTTATTTTATTTGTTCGTAGTCATCATAAAGAAACGCTTATGAACCAATAAACTGTCAAAAGAAATTGACAGCTCAATCGTTACCGAAGGTTTGTTCCTTTTTTGAAGCGGAAAAAATAATGGAATTATCATATCAACATCAGCACACGTTGAGTGTGAGAGAAATTGTGACACTCATAATGACAATGGCTAATGGGGTTTGATCTTTGATTTTTGATGTTTTTTTTTTCCTTGGATGACTTGATGACTTGATTAAAATTCAGAATTTGAGGACTTCAAACACTCCCTTAGGAAATATGGGAATCATTGTTTGCTCAACTGTAAACAATAATTTTTGTTTGTGAATACCAACTTCTATTGGCATTGTACCGTCTTGCAGAGCTCTTTGACCTTCACCAAAAATTGACGGACCCTGACAAACAACGCAAGTAAAATTTATGATTCCAAACATCTATTTGCAAATTAATGAAAGGTACAATTTACCAAATTAACAACTTTTCTATTTGAATTAACTTTGTCAACACTCATTAATTAAACCATAAATTTTTACCAAAAAAAAAAAGAGAAAAATGAACTCACCTCAATAATAATTAATCACGCTCAAAAATGTGTCACAGCGCAGCTTAACAACATTCCATTAGAAAAATTCCAAAAGAAAAAACCAAACACAAACTTAGAAATCACTTCTTTCAATTAAATTCAAACTAACACGAAAATCAAAATAAAACTCAATTAATATCGAAATGCAGAAAAAATAAAGTATTTTCCTTGAGTTTATTTAATTTTCTTTTTTTCTCAAATTTATCACTTGAATCAAACGGAGTTGTTTGGGTTTTTGGTTTTTATTTATTTATTTTGCTTCTTCCAAGGAGGAGACGACGAAGAAGAAAATTGCGTGCACGTGATTAATAACCATGCTGATATGTTGAATCCATTAATATGCAAATTAAGTTGTTTATCACACACTCTCAAAGAAGTTAGATACTTTTTCTGTGCGAAATTGTTAGTAGAATTAAACAGGATTTTTTCGTTTTTTTTCCTCCTTTTAGATATAAACAAAATTTATCACGTTAACAATTTTTGTAATTTTCTGTGTTAAAATGTATCACTGAAATAAAAATTAAAAATTCTCAGGGGTTGAATTGTTCAAATTGGATATCAATGCACAATCCACACAATTCTAAAACAAGATACAAAACAAGAAGTATCTAAACATGGTTTTACTCCAATTATACTATGAGGCCATTTGAATAAATTAGCATTGAGTTTCTGTGGTGTCGATTGGCGTTGTAGGGGGTTTATATATGATAGATCGGTACTCCAACACTATAAGTGACACAACCTGTCCATGTTTTGTTTCTTTATGTTGCCATAATAAATTAGAAACAATTAAGTCTTACACCGACTGACAACAAATTATAATCGGCTTGCAACGGAACAAAATGTCAACTGAATTTCTTCCGGGAAATATGAGTTGTCTTTTGTTTTGTACACACAACACTCAAAATCGACTTAACACCGAAATTAACTAAACCGCATAATTGTTATCAAATCAATAAAGCGCCCTCTAAAATTACCAAAAATTCACTATACAAAAAAACAAAACTTAACCGCAGAACAAGAACTAAAACGAATAACCAAAAAACGAGAAGCCAACAAAAAAAAAAAGAAGAAAAAAAAACCCACAGCGCACAATCAATTCGGTAAGAAAGACGTACATAGACTGCGAGAGGATTTACCAGGTGAGCTTATGCTAAGGCACCAACCTCTAGAAGACCGACTGACCGAGTAATACAGTACTGGTTGTTGGAGCTGTTAGAGCTGTTAGTTTGTTTTGTGTGGCTGTGCTTTGGTGTTATTGCGCTCGAATCGAATGGTGTGTATAGAGCTCTTGGCATCATGATCATCAGCAGCGTCATCATCATCAACAACATTGCCAATTCTGTGCACCACCCAAGCCCAACCACCACAGCCACCACCAACTCTCAATAAGGAGCGCAACCTCCTCATAACTCGGCAATATTCTCATTCTTGACTTCTTTGCTTGTGATGCACTCTGCACATTTGCCTCTTGCAGCAAAAGGTTGGTGAGTTTGAGAACTTGCGGTTCTCTTCCAATGAGAGACAAAAAACAGGCAGTGGCTTTGGTATTCAACCAATAAAAAGAAAACTAGCAAAAAAGCTACACCACTGGAATGTTGAGTAAGCTTGAGTGTATTGGTACTGGAAATCTGTTAAGAGAAATCAAAGTCTAAATTAAGACTTTTATATGGTTGTAGTTGTATGGAGAGTTGCAGCTTGCAGAGATAAATGGACAGTTACAAATAGAACCGTTTTTCTCTTTTGAGAGACTAAATTAATAATTCAACCTTGAAGAGAATTTCATATAATAAAGTTTGAACGTCAACTCTTTCGTTTTCAGGATTTTTAACAGCATAGTACCACCATTTCTTCGTCGTAAGGTGTTTTAAAAAAATTGCGAATGTTCCTTTAGTATAAGAACAAGCAAGACCAATCGTGGATGTTCATAAAAGATAAAACTCTTATTTGTGAAGCTTGAAATCAATCGAAGGTGGACACTTACATAGCTCGTTTAAGCAAATTGCAACGGGACAGGAAAATTAACTATGTATGGTACTACCCTGGAGGAGGCAACTTTGCTTGGAAAGTGTGCCCGAAACGTTGGCGTACGAATCTCGACGACGCACAGTGGGACGAATGTATGAGAAAACACTTCAAAATTCATATCTTGAGAATAAAATAAAGTTATCAACCAAACATGCCTTAAATAGTGTTTTAGTACTCATATCTATGATTGTAACCTAAAAACAAGAAAATTGATTCACTAAAACTTATGATTTCAGGATTTTTTATTCAAAAGAGTTGAGCAGCGAACTTGTTTTTATTTTATATTTTTTTATTTATGATTTTCTGTTTATGTTTTTTGTATACATTACATGATTTTGATATCAAAATAAATAATTCTAATAATAAAGACTAAGAAAAATTAATCAATTTCACTTTCCGATGAGTAATTCATATTACTTAGAAATCCTGGATCTTCGTTATTGTTTACCAAATAGTGATCTATATTTGGGTCACTTTTCGATAACTTTTGGTTTGTTGACTGTCTTTAAAACGTTTAAGAGGTCTTCCTTTGCTTGTACTAGGTGAATTGTCCCACGAAACAGAAAAAAGGGTTTGTTTTAGAATTTTGAACGATTTTTCAAGTGAACTCGGAAACAGCAAAGGTTTATTAGGAGGGACTTTACTTAATTATTTTAAGAATTTCGCATAAAAGTTTGTATTATTACTTACGGAATTTATAAACACGTCTGGTAAGGACAAATTAAGGCTAAGCCACCGTTGGTGAACCTCCATAAACCTGAATTTGTTTCTTTGGCAACACTGCAATTTTTGCTTTAAATTAACACAAAAAAGCCTCGAAATTTCTTGTAAAACTTCGTTTTCTCCTTCATTCAACTCTTCCAAGCCAAGTTACTGCTGAATTTTGTTAGCAACGCTGAAAACTTTCCTGGAATGTGCACTATCCATCCCTGTTGCTAATAAGTCACCATGCTTGATGAATACGGTCGAACCTAAAAATGTCAATTTCCTTAAAAAGCGCAAACTTGCGCAAGATTTTTTTCGTGATTTAGTTAGCTGACACATTGCTTATTATGAAATAAAAAAGATCTCAAGACCCGTTTTTGACCATTTTTTGAAAACTCTACTTGAAATTTGACATTGGTTTTTTTTTTCTTGTACCATACTAACACAGCAAAAATCGTTCCTACAAAAAGAAACACGAAAAAAATCTATTTCTTACAAAAGTTTCTTAAATTTAAATACCTTCACTATTAATATTCTCCATTATTAATTTAATTTTCACACGCGGAATATATTTGCACAGCAATTGAATATGTCACAAAAAATCACCTTAAAACTCTTTATATAAAATGCGGAAAAAAAGGTAATGTTCACGTGGCTATAACTTGCGGACACATAAATAAAAGCACAAAATTTTATTGCATTTCGAGCTTCTATATATTTGGGATGACTTACCAATTAATAAAAAGTACCGCTAAAATAGTTGTATTTTTGACTTTTTACTATGGGTCGTCCCACTGTGCGACGCGACGTTGACCAACAATGTTGAGTGCTAAGAATTGGCTTCCCCGGTTTTTAATGAAGGTTTAAATAAGCTTAATAGAGATCAACTATTTTTCTCGTTTCGGAATTTTTTTTCACACACATAACACTCTTTTCCAATTTGAACATTTTTTAAAAATTATTTTCTTAGAAATTGAAAACCTCTTAGTCTATTTGCTCAGTTCCAAAAATTCACTCATTAACAAAAACCACCATTTCACTAAAAATAAAATCTCCTGAGCAACAGCAGTCTTTTAAGTTAACCAAAATTATAGCAAGTTCTAACCTCAACTCTTTCGTTTCATCAAAAATAACCCCAAAACTCTTTCTTCAAGATATGTAACTGTTTTTTTCTCTTCTCAGATTCTCCCTTTTAAAAAATACAACGGAAAAAGTCAGCAACCCTCATCAAACCAAACAGATACCTAGAAACAAACACTTGACTTTTTATCTTCTCCTCTTAAGCTGTTCCATATATATATTTTTACTACGAAACCCGTTATATTCTATGAAGGGGCTGGAATTGTGTTTTTCCGATTATCTTTCCTTCCTACTTTCGTCTTCTCCACCGAAGAAATTACGAGCAAAAGTCGTAAGCCAAACACAACTGCTGCGCGCATTGGCTTACGTTATAATTTTGCGCTGTTGCACCATTCTACACCATTCGTGTGGTGCTGTACACTGCACACTTTAGAAACCATCCACCATCGTCTGAGCCTCAGCAATAGCAATAGCAACAAAACAACAACACTGTAGCAGTTAGTGAGTAGAGTAAAGAAAAGAAAAAAAGATCAGGTGGATAATTAATGTGCAGCCAGAGTATGGTCGATGGTCGATCTGCTGCTGGATTTTGTTGTGGTTTTATTTTTTCTCACTTACTCATATTATTTTGTGTATATATTTGGTTTGATGGCGTGAGTTGTGATTTTTGCACAGCCAAAAAGCCATCATTTTTTCCAACACACAAAAAATCTAGTGTTAGTTTATGCTTTAGGATGAAAACTCTAACGTTGGATAAATATTTGATGGATGTTTCTAGGTGTCTTACCACTATTTGGGCGGACTGATTTTTTAAACTATTACCAATCAATTGCACAGCATGGGCTCATCATTTTTTTCAGTTTAGCTAGCCGTTCGCGGCGCGGAAAAAAAAAATGCAAAAGATCATCAATCACTTTCGAATATGTAGTTGAACTCGACCAATGTTGTAAGTTTTCTTGTTCGAAGAAGACGGAGGATGAACAACATTTATTTTTCGTTAAGTTGACCGGATATTTTTAATATATGTATAACAAATTCAATCAGATAATTGTGTTATGAAGAAGAAGGAAGAATAAGTGACATTCGGAGAATCAACAGTCCTTGAGTGTCGCATGTTGTCATGTCAACAGAGCGAAAAAAATTAATGAAGACATGAGCTTTTTGGATGCTCGGATGTCTGATGAGCCGGTCGTCGTGTTGTGCATTAACAACATCTCACTGTAGATGCAGAGAAGACGTAATAAAGCAAGACTAAAGAGTCTTACTGATGATAAATTAAAAAAAGTAATTTTAAGCTAATTACTCAACGAGAACTAGTTGCGGTTGGTCTCAAGCGGTAGTCGACACTGGCGAGGGTATTTAGAGTAATGAGAATGATTATAGTCAGGAATTAATTTCGAAGTTGTCGTCGTCTTGTTTTATTTTCAGAAGCGAGAAAGATAAGCTATTAAAATTGAAGATTTTGAGTGCTGTTTTCCCCCGAAAGGCCTTCGAACTTGTTTGCACAACTTTATGGACATTCGTGAAAGGAAAACAAGTCATAAGATTTCACTCTCTCTCTCTCAAGCCTTTTTCATGTCTAAATTTTTGCTTATTCGATAAAATTTTTACATTGTTACCTGACGACCGATCGACAGTAGATTTCCAGGAAACAAGTTGTTTTTTTTATTATTCCTCCTGGTCTCCTTTTGCCATAAAAATTCGAAACAATAAACATGACATCGGCAATTTCTCGCGCCTTGGAAACGCACCGAGGAAATTATATGTTAAATAAAATTCTCGAAGACAAAAAACAATGTTAAAATGCCTTCAGGAGATGCCTTCGCACGGATTGTACGGACAACAGTGAACATTTCCTTCGAAAAAATTCATCATAATCACGGTTGTTCTCAGCGTCATTCTTTCCTGGTCACTGCATAAATATTTGAATGCTGCTTGTTTGTTAGCCTTCTTTTGGGTTGGTTGTTGTTTTTTTTTTTTCATATTGCGGTGCAACACAAACAACAACCATAACTGTCAGCCGGACTGGTCGTATGGAAATAAAGAAATTAAATTTATAATGGCATAAAATGACAACCGTGCTGGAAGATTATGGCTGGTAAGTGTGATGCTCGGAAAGTCTCAATTTAGTAAACATTTTGCAAGGCATAGCATTCGCAAACGCAACTTTTTTTTAACTTTTTCGGGGGATTTTAAGTTACATTTTTATACGCACTTTATTGTATTTGCCTCTTTGGAGAAAATCATCCTAATAATGAATGCAATATTTGGGTGGTAATGAGCTCTTAAATGTCTGAATATTTGAAGTCAAAGAGGCCCCGACATTGAATATGTAGAGCTTACTTTGTCAACTTTTGCCATTAAACGAAAGAGCTGAGGTGAAAACTCTATAAAAAACGACGCGGAGAGTCAAACATCGACCAAATGTTCTTCTTGTGGCAAATCCTGGAAAAGCCTATGAACAACAAATCGATTACACCACCTTTTCATCGATTTTAAGGCCGCGTATGACAGCGTCTACAGAGACGAACTGTATGAAGCTATGTCTAGTGCTGGCATCCATGCCAAGCCTATTCGCTTGTGCAAAAGGATGACGGAGAACGCAAGCTGCGTCATCAAAGTTGGCAACGAGCTTACGGAATCTTTCGAAGTCAAAAAAGGATTTAAACATGGCAATAAACTGTCATGTGATTTCCCTAACATCGTGCTTGAGAAGAAAAAATTCAACCGTCAGTACCTAGAGGCACTATCTACCAAAGACTGCAACTTCTCGCGAACGCCGATGATATTGACACAATGGGAAGAACACAGCGTGGTGTCAAATGGGCCTTTGTGAGAATTGAGACAGAAGCGGCAAAAATGGGTTTAGCAGTAAACGAGAGAAAAACGAAGTATACAGTGTCTTCGAGAAAGGACACCCAGCACCGACCGATGCCCCACTCGGACTGAACCTCACAATAGACGCATATAACTTCGAGGTATTAGAGGACTATGTCTACCTTTACTCCGCTATTAATACAGGCAAAAACACCAGTGGCGCCGAGATCAGACGAAGAATTACTCTTGGAGTGGTAAAGGCCTCTCTCGATCAACTAATGTTAAACTATGTAACACCCTCACCATCCCAGTCCTGCTGTTTGGTGCAGAAGCATAGACCTTGACAAAATCGGATGAATGTGCCTTAGGCTGTTTCCAGAAGAAACTTCTTCGGGTCATCTTTGGCCCCGTGTGCATTGATTGGGAATAGAGAAGAAGATACAACAGCGAACTTTACGGATTGTACAACGACATGAAACTAGCCAGAAGGATCAAGGTTCAGAGACTCAGATGGCTCATTTAAAGCCTTCGACACTATTCCCGAGGGACGCAAAAGCAGAGGAAGACTACTACTCAGGTGGCTTGCGGAGACTGTTGATTGAGGCCCAAGTCCACAACGGACTGTAGCGCCACCTTAAATAAGGAAGTATGAAGTAAGATCTGAAGCAGATAGTGCGCAAGGCAGGTGAGAGTACCGATAACACTATCTTCAACAAATCCATCCAGCTCCTAGGCTATGCAGCTGACATAGACATAGACATCATCTTTCGCTCCCAGAGAACTGTGCTGAACTGTGTGAATGAGGTAAAAAGAAAGTACAAACGAAAGAACATCTGCCCATTGCCTTGGACAGAACATCAGTGTTGGTAGCAACAATTTCGAGGCAGTTAAGGAGTTCACCTATCTTGGATCAAACATCAATCCCACAAACGACACCTTAGTGCAGATCCGACGTAGAATTACCCTAACGAAACCCTTCTACTTCGGATTGACCAAGCAAATGGGTTCCAAACTATTCACGCGAAAGGCAAAGTGCCTGCTATACAAGATCTAGTCCTACTCTATGGCTCCGATTGTTGGAAGATAAGTAAAAAAGGGGAAATGATTTTGGACACTTTCGAAAACAAAATTCTTCGACGGATTATTGGTCCCAGAAGGCCAACAAAAGACGACTACATTGGCTCGGCCACATTAAGCAAATGGACGACAACGCTCCAGCCAAGAAATTCTTCTTTTCACAGCCCCCAGGTTGGAGACGACAAGGAAGACCGAACCTACGGTACAAGGACCAAGTGACTGCGGATGCCAGAGCGTTTGGTTTTGGCGACTGGAGAGTGCATGCGGGGGACCGTTCCCGATGGAAGGCTGCAGTGTCCCAGGCTGAGATCCGTCATGGATTTGGAGCCGGTTAAGTAAGAAAGTAAGACGTTCGGTTTCGTCATATCATAATGCTTGGACCCAAATGCAAATTACCTCATTTCTTGTTCAGAAAATTGTTAAACACATCCATATTTTCTTGTTTCGTGAAAAACCACAAAACATCTTCAAGATCCAATTAAATAATCAGATTCAGTAAAAAAAAATGCAATTCTTTTTCGATAGATGATGATATTCTGTCCGTGAACAGAAATATATAACGCGTGCTATGTGCTAGTCCACGCCTTAGTTTTTTTTCTTCTCTTCAAAAATTAACAACGCACAGCCTAGAGACGAGACAGAGACGGAGAAGAGGAGGATTAGCTTTGCTGATGGTGCGGTGCGAATATATGAGTACAAAACAACACTTTTGTGTTGTCTGTCTGTCTATCTGTCTGCGTTGTGTTGCCTGCCACATGCAACAGCTCTTGAAAATGTTACATAATTAATATATTTTGCGATCAATTCGATCGACTGTGAGATGGTGTGGCGATGTCGTCGGCGGCGTCGGCAACATGACTGCATTTTCAATTGAAAACAAATACGAAATGTGTTTGCTACGTGAATTGGTCCAAGAGTCAAATTTGTGGGGAGAAGAAAATTTACAACTTCATAAATTTTGTTGTGTGCAGAGTTGTTCATGTCCAACTACTTGATCCATTGAACCAATTAAGTGAGATTTTTTTCTTTGCTTGATTCTGGAATTTGCCACATTGATGTGAATGGGCAGAAAGGGATGACCCAAATAAGGTCTAAATCTGAAGAGTTCTTCATGCAATTTGATGCCATAAAACGTACGCGAACGTATTGTGGTTCATTATGAACAAATTGGAACATAATTTTCAGTCGATTTATTTTTAATTTATTCAAATTTC
The DNA here is from genome assembly GCA_943590905.1 of Sphaerophoria taeniata. NCBI lineage: Eukaryota > Metazoa > Arthropoda > Insecta > Diptera > Syrphidae > Sphaerophoria > Sphaerophoria taeniata. The sequence goes on from OX016542.1 coordinate 84,287,781, forward strand.
AAATTGATTCATAATTTTTTATTTGAGCGAGGTTAATTGCAAGAGTTATATTCTCCGATTGGAAATAACTTTTCGTGCATTTTTAATAATTGAGGCTGTAAACATTTCTAGTGAATTGATTGTAATTTGTTGAACGTGGTCGGTGGTAATTTAAAACTGAAAAAAAAAATGAATTCATTTCCAAGACTAGTTTGAGTAATTTCAGATTGAAATGGAGACTCATAAAAATAATTAATTAGATGAAAAGGAACAAGCCGGAGCAGTCTCGTTAGCTCATTAGTGACAAAACCCTAAACTTATAAATTAATTGAAGAGAAGACGAGAAGTTCGAAGGGTAGGCACAGCGCACAGTGCATTCAAGAGGAAACAAGCGTCCACAGCAACCTCTGTCTATCATCTAGTACTACACACCTCCCCGCGGTGAACATCGGGTTCCTAGTACCCCAACCGAAGATTGGGTTCCAACCGCAGTGGGAAGTTGTTGGTGGTAGCAAAGAGAACGAGGGGGATGGGATATGTGTCTACTAAGGCATGGCTGATTTTTCAATAGGCTGCAGCGGAAGAACTCCCCAGATGGAATCAACAGTGGCGTCTACACTTCCTGTCAGGATGAAGTATTTAGTGAACATCTTATAGGGCTTCTACGACATAATATTTGCAGCCCAGGCCTATACCTAGCGTTTTGGCCGGCTCCCTGTCTTTGGAGTTAAACTATAAAAGACCTGGCCCTCCAGGTTGGGGGTCGTGCGTCGGGGTGACTGCCCGGCAAAATAAAGAAGAGATAACTCAGAACCACCAACAAGCCTAGGATACGGACGCTATTAATGATGACGACCCACGCAAACGATTTAAGGACAACGAATTTCGCTTTTGCACTTGGAACGTTAGGTCCATTAATAGACCACGTGAAGCTGAACAATTGGCAATTTTGGAAAATTTAAGCATTGTCAGATTTCAGGTATGATTTTGGTGTGGGATATTTTTGCTTGGGAGGGAAATTTTGTTTCAAAACTTCGATTGGAGTGATCTGTAAACCAGGGATCAACGCAAGAACAAACCAATTTGCAAAGGTGATTTCTTCATTTCTATAGTAATTATGATAATCAGTTGGAGTGACGAAATGTTTTTCTAGTTTTATTCTGCAAATGCTCCGTGGCTCAGAAATAACTCATTTAAAGTGATCTTCAGTTGTTAAATGAAGGGTTAACTTTGAACCTGCTTCAACTTCATAATCACAAATTATGTTATCATCTTCTCTTGCTTGTTAAAAATTGAAAACAGAAAACATGGTATGAAAGAATTCTTCTTAGCACCAGCTGTATAGCTGAGGGTAATCCATGAACCTTGTTTTTGCTTGACAAACAAAGAAACATAGAAATGATTACAATTGAAACACCCTTGTCCCTATTTGAATTTCTATTAAAACCAACTCAGAACTTATGTCGATGTTCTCGGCCGTCACATCGTTCGTCCACCATAAGCATGTGAACCAGATCTCATCTGAACAACGACAAAACAACTCGACTCCTCATAAATAACGATAGCTTACTGCTGATGTCCTAGCCAACAGAAAACTGTCACACAATTGGCACGATTTGCAGTTTTTTAAGTACCTACAACTTTTGCTTCAGGCAAAAAAATTCAATAAATCATCATTTATATGAATATCCGAATATTGTTAGAAAAAAACAGACGAACAGTTTTATACAGGATTTATTAATAAGTAATTAGTTATAAGCAATTGAAGAATCGAGAAAAGACTGACAAATTATTTTCACAAAAACTTAATATACAAATCAAACGCTAACAAGTTATTTTATAATTCAATGAACAAAGTAGAACATAGCAAAGTAAATCTAACATGGAAAAGGTACTGTATTGCCAATGGTAACAATTCAATATATGTACTCAAAACAGTGCCTTTTAATAATATAATTTTAATTTTAATTTGATAATCCAAGTTTCAAAGATAAATATTCATGTTTCGATTTCAATAAAATTTTTGTTAAAATATCTGCAATCATATCTTTAGATGGAACAAAATTTAATGTTATTAACGACTTGTTATAAATTTCTCTAATATAATGATATTTAATGTCAATATGCTTCGAACGTGAATGAAAAATAGGATTTTTGACTAAGTTCTGTGCACTCAAATTATCACCATTCAGTACAGTAGGACCTCCCAGTGCAGAATGAAATCCAACTTCTTCAATCAGACGCCTCAAGTATACTGCTTCTTTTGTAGCTGCTCCCAACGCCATGTATTCAGCCTCAGTACTACTGAGGGCCACTGTCTGTTGCTTTCGAGCAGAGGCGGCGTAAGGCGTGGGCGACGTGGGCCATCGCCCACGGCCTCGCAGTACAAGAGGCCTCGCGCTTCAAAAATTTGTATGCATTGCTTCTGCGAGAATAAAATAAAAAAAGAAATTAATTAATTTTGTTGTGAAATATTGTTTTAGTCTGGCAACATTTGTTACGTTGCGTAAGGCGTAACTATCGCAAGTTAATCCTTGCCGCGTCGACGAGTGCGGGGAATCCCTTGTTTTATTTTTTTACTTTCTTTACTAGGAAGCCAATCAATCAGATTAAAGTACCACACGCACGCAAGACGCAACGCAGTCGCTAGCAAAGATTAACTAAATAATAATAATAAGATGTGAAACTGTCTTACGTTTTACTCCCTAGATCCCGCAATTTTCATTTTTTTTTTCGTGTGCATGAATAATAATGTGAGTTATAAAAACAAAGAGATGAGGTAAGATTTTAACATTCTGACAATTCTCTTTAGTTTAGTTTACTATCATATTTTCAAATTAACCGTAGGTTGCTAGATTGAATTTTGAAATTGTCATAACACGTTTTTCTTAAACTCACCACGAAAACATTAGAAGTTAAGATTTTGGATGTGTTCCGAAACTCTAGGCCGAAACTTAGGTCTTATAGTAAGGAATGTTGCAAGGCAGGAACGCACTCAAATATTTAAAAATATTTGCGCAAAATTATAGTCCGCTAATGAACAATTTTAGTTTCAATCATGACTCAACCGTCATTTTAAGCTAGTATCAAACTAGAATTGTTGATTAGCGCCATTGAATTTAGAAGTTATCAAGTACCAGTTATCAGTTTCATTGTCAATTTGATTCTTGTTCTCGAAAAATAGAAAAAAACATGAAAAAAAGCAAACAGGGTTGCTGTTTTCGTTTTAACCTGGACAAAACGTGAAAATATTCATCATCTTTATTTGCATTACATAAACAACTTCTTGTCTCAAAATTCAAAATGTGGGAAAAATTAACATAAATAATATGTAGATTTGTTTAGTTTCAATTTTCAAAACTAATATAAATGAACCGAAAAAATTTTCGGGGTTTTTATAATTCATTTTTCCTTAGAAGTGGCCGCGAGATCGTTTCCAAAACCGAATACAATTCAGTTTTTCATTGTTTTTGCAGAGAGCATCCCTGTGTTAGTAATACCTACTAAGCTTCATGCATAAGAGTTTCAAAACAAAAAAAGTTTAAAATCTTTCATCTTCATGCCTCAGTGCTGGAAATTAAAAATACTTAAACATTTAATTACATATTGTTCGTTTGAATGAAAACAAAAAATTTAAATTTCTTAGTTTTCGAGAAAATACAGAAATTTATTGTTTCAATTTAATCAGCCCGATTCTAAAAACCAATTCCCCGAGAATTTGTTCCCTTCTCCCTACTCTCTTATTACAAACAAAACATCAATAAGTCTCCGGGAAATTATTTCCTTTTTAAATTTCCCAATCTTCGAAAAAGGCAAAAAAATTCTCCGGGAAAAATAGGAGGCATTCTAAATGTAACAAATAGGGAAAATTTTTGCTCGTCTCCCGTCGAATCATTCCCCGGAAATTTGTTGGAGAATTATAAACGAAAGTGGAAGTTTTTGATTTTGCATCGAAAATAAATTTAAATTTTATAGGTCTAAGACACCTAATAAGTCACAGCTGCAAATGTTGCAGAATTTAAAGGAGATGTCGCCTGCGGATTCCAGAGCATAGAGGAGGTATTACCTAGAGTCGCAACTCGCAACTTGGTTTCTTTTTTTAAAAATCACCGTCCAAAAAATTTTGTGTTTACTCTCTTTTCTTGTGTCCGTGTATCTGTGTAATTCCATATCAATGCAAAATGCCTTGAGTTGCGACTCTAGGTATACCTCCTCTGTGTTCCAAATCAGGCCAAAGGAAGAAACCTTACAGTTTTGTGGAGGAAAGTTGTGTTTAATGTAAAACGCCAACGCAACATTTGTTTTATCTGCAGCTGTTTGACATATTTGTATCCATTGTGGACAAAGCTGCTCTTCCAGGTCTTCACTAAGCACCTTACTGAAACAAGGATGGGATGAGCCAACATTAAAGTCTTTTCCAACGCCTGCCGTTTGGTATGATCCCTCAGCAAAAAAAACGCAAACAAGCGTTCAATTTTACAGTTGGAAGAACTGAAAAATACTTTTCAATGATAATGACTCTAATGATAATGAGAACCTTATGAAATGAGTAATGACACACCCAACAAGAACTTTTTCATTAACTCTTTAACATTTTTGAAATATTAAAACCAAGACATTTATTGAAATGTAAAAAAAAAAAACAAATGTACACAAAGCCATTCTGGCAACACCAAATGATTAAATACACTCCTTTGATAGCTTCTGGCAGCTCTTTCCTCTCGTCTCATATGACAAATATTGCCAAACAGCTGTTTCGAACATTCAGAATTTTTGTTCCCGCTTTCGAAGGGAAAAATAATCTCCCGATGAATTCAGAATAAGGGAGAGAACTCCCGGGGAGAACACATCTCCCGGGGAGTACTATTCCCGGGGAATATTTAGAATTGGGCTGAATGTGTTTTCTTACTTTAATCATTCTTAATTTTAAATTGATAAGGATGTGCACGATTTCTGTCACCGTCACGATTTAGAAAAGCCAAATAATGAATTTTCATGAGCAAATTCTACGCCTTTTCATTTTATTTCTTACCTACCCAAAGTTACCCTATTTGTGAACAATTCCGGTAAGTACAGTCTCTGCTGAAAGGATTTTTCAAAATTAAAGTTAATAAAAAAATATTTTAGAAACACAATGAGCCAGGAGAGACTTTCAGCTTTGGCTGTTTTATCAATTGAATCAGACATGGCATCTAGGCTGAATTACCAAATAATAATTAAAGAATTTAGTAAAGTGAAAAGCAGGAAATTTCTGTTCCTTTAATAAAGAAATATAAATATTTTAAATATACACTTTAAGAAATGTATACAAAAGTGCAGATGACAATTAATGTATATTTTTATGAATAAGAACTTTGCAGTGTTAATGTTTTTTTTTATAAGTTCTTGCAATCCGCCTTCAGGTCGCCACAGAATAGGGCCTCGCAAAATCTGTCTTGCCCACATAAAATTTTGGTCTTGCGCCGCCACTGCTTTCGAGACTCCCATGATATAGATCCGCCAGCAAGCATGAATACGTACCCCGTGTATGATTTGCGATCGTTAACACAATTAGCCCAGTCTGCATCTGCGAACCCACAAAGTGCTTGACCAGTTTTTCTAAATAAGAGCTTATAGTTAATTGTATTAAAAAGGTATCTTAAGAGATGCTTAGCAGCTGTCATATGCTCTTGACATGGTTCAATATTAAATTGAGCTAATTTGCTCACTGCATGTTGAATGTCAGGCCTAGTTGAAACCGCCAAGTAAATTAAAGACCCAATAAGTGACTGATATTGTTTCTCATTAACCCTCTTGCTGTTTGAATTATTTTCACATTTGGTCAGAACATTTCCTGGATCTAACGGAGTACTGCATTTTCTTGTAGACATCATATTGTGGTTAGCCAAAAGATTCCGGATATACTGTTTTTGAGAAAGACTTATATCACCTGTGTTCTTATCCCGTTCAATGCCTATACCCAAGAAAAAATCTACAGGACCTTTGTCGACGATATCAAAAGCTAAGCTTATTGCATGTTTTATGTTAGCTAAATGGTTTTTGTTTGAACATGCTATCATAAGATCGTCCACATAAACCGCTATAATATTTATTGATCCATTTTCATTCTTCGTATACAACACACGTATCTGTAGAGCAACGCTTGAAACCGACAGACTTCAGTGTTTCATCCAACTTGCTATTCCATTCGCGCCCGGCTTGTTTCAGTCCGTAAATAGCCTTCTTTAATCTACAAACTTGTTTAGTATTTACAACACCTTCAAAATTCTCGGGCTGCTCCATGTATATCTCCTCCTTAACTTCACCATTCAGATATGCCGACGAAACATCAACATGATGAACTTCAAGGCAATTTTCCACAGCTAATGCTAATATCAAACGAATGGTGGAGTATCTTACCACAGGCGAGAATGTTTCCGTATAGTCAATACCGAAACGTTGGCTGCAACCTTTTGCAACAAGTCTTGCTTTATATCGAATAGGTTTTCCGTCCTTATCGCGTTTTATTGTAAAAACCCACTTGGATTTAATAGCATGCCGGTTAGATGGTAGATCGACGAGATCCCATGTCTTGTTGTCTTGTAGAGATTTGAGTTCATTTTCCATAGCTGTTTTCCACTTATGAGCATCAGATCTACTTAGGGCTTCTTTAACTGTTAAAGGACTGTCCGACAATTTTAAATCATTCATGAAATAGTTATACTTAACTTCCTTCAATCGTGGCCTGAGCACTCTTGCGTCTTTTGCTACCTCTTCTATAACATTCTCTACATTCTCATCAATGCCATCAACATCGTCTTCAACTTCAGCAGCATCGACATCACGACCTTCATCATCTCCATAATCCGTTTCGAATGAGTCTTCACTATCACTTGAGCAATTTTTCCTTATATTTTTAGAACTCTCTTCACATTTTATTTCATTATCTTCAAAGTTCAATAACATCAGATCTTCATTCTTCTTTTGCCCAATGTTTATGGAGTTTTCTAAAAATTTTACATCCCTACTCTTATATACACTCCTAGTTTTCGGATCATAGAGCCTATATGCTTTCGACTCACTAGAGTAGCCAACCATAACGCATTCTACACCCCTGGCTTGAAATTTGGACTTTCCCGGGCGTTTATCTAATTTGTATGCCTTACATCCAAAAACGCGAAGGTGTTCAACATTTGGTTTCACACCATACCAAGTTTCATATGGAGTCTTAGAATTAAGCAATTTCGTTGGAGAACGATTACGAAGATACACAGCAGTGTTGACTGATTCTGCCCATAAGAAATCTGGTAAGTTACTATCCAGGAGAAGACACCTAGCCATCTCTATCATAGTTCTGTTTGCGCGTTCAGCAATACCATTTTGCTGTGGAGTGTACTCTACACTTAACTGTCTCTTGATTCCTTCCGAGGCTAAATACTTTGAAAATTCGGCGTTGACATACTCTCGCCCGTTATCGCTTCTAAGTATTTTTATCTTATGAGAAGTTTCACATTCAACTTCAGCTTTAAATCTTTTAAATGCATCTAAAACATCAGACTTCGCTTTCAGAAAGTAAACAAACACCATTCTACTGAAGTCATCTATAAAAAGAGTGAAATATCTCGGACCTTCTAGTGAATTGTTCCTCATTGGTCCACAAATGTCAGTGTGAACAATTTCCAAGATCTGTTGACTTCTTATCTCATTATATTTTGGGAAAATTGAACTACATAACTTTCCTTTATAGCAAACTTCGCAATCAATTTGTCGAGGAGCACTATCCAAATGTAATCCTCTAACCATTTCATGTTTATATAAATCATTCAAACTCTTTAAGTTAAGATGGCCAAAACGTGCATGCCATAGCAAATAATTGTTCTCTAATTTACTCATGCAACAAACTTTCAAATTATATTTTATATTTAACAAATATAAATCATCACATTTTTCTGCATGCAAAATGATATTATTTTTGTCATCATAAATGTCTGCACCGTCCTTGCAGAACTGAACAAAATGATTATTCTCAGCTGCTTTACAGATTGAAATGAAATTAGTTTGCAATTGCGGAACAAACAGCACATTCTTCAATTCAACTGATCGACCATCGGTAGCAATTAAAACGTTCCCGATTCCCTTTGATTCTATGGAAAAATCTGCTGCTAACTGAACTTTCTCTCTATGCGAACGAATCGACGTGAAGAAACTTTCATTGCAGCTCATGTGGCAAGTTGAACCGCTATCCAAAACCCAGTTGTTCTTATTAAGAACAGAAGAACTGTACATATTAAGATGCCAAACGATGACGTCACATTTTTATTAGAAGAGCGTTTAGGTGCTCTACATGCTGATGCAAAGTGCCCCCGTCTATTGCAATTGTAGCATTTACCTTTCACTACACGCTTATTTTTCTTATCTTGTGAATTTGGCTGCCGTTGCATTAGAAATGCAGACTCACTTGTATCTTGTGGATTATCATGCCTTCGCTTCCCTTCTTCCAAAAGCTTTGTCTTTAGCACACTTATAGAGGGCAACAAATCTCTGGATTCAATTGCAACCACGAAATTCTCAAAGCTCTTTGGTAGACTTGATAGCAAAATGATAGCGAGCAACTCATCCTGAATCTTAATATCAATTTCTATTAATTTATCGGCCGTATCGAAAAACTTAATCAAATGATCGGAGACTGAACTACTTTCTTCTAATTTTAATGCCAAGAGATTTTTAAAAAGTGTTACCTTCCTAGCGGGGCCGCTAGGTTGATGTACCTCCGATAATTTTAGCCATGCTTCCCTCGCTGATGTCGAATTCTTGATGTGACTCAACTGTGTTGACTGCACACACAACAAAATTGTTGCAAGAGCCTTCTCATCCTTCTGCATCCAGTTGGAAATCTCATCTGCATTCGCACCATTTGCTTGAGCCTCGGGTTTAGGGCTGCTTCCAGAAACATGTGACCAAAGACCAGAATGTATGAGGACCGACCTCATTTGAATCTTCCAGCAATCGAAGTTTTCATTAGACAGCTTATCGATTTGATATAGAGACGAACTCATTTTTCTTGAATTTAACTAATGACTTTTTATTGATAATTAAAAACGTAATCCTGGGCCCATAACCTTTGTTAGTGAAAAAACCAGACGAACAGTTTTATACAGGATTTATTAATAAGTAATTAGTTATAAGCAATTGAAGAATCGAGAAAAGACTGACAAATTATTTTCACAAAAACTTAATATACAAATCAAACGCTAACAAGTTATTTTATAATTCAATGAACAAAGTAGAACATAGCAAAGTAAATCTAACATGGAAAAGGTACTGTATTGCCAATGGTAACAATTCAATATACTAACAAATAACAATTAAATTCAATAAATATGAATCACAACATTTCGTCACAATTTGTTATTAATGGCTATTCATGTTTTTCTGCAAAAACTGTCATCGTCAGGGCACATTTGCAACACCAGCATGTGAGTGTCTTGATTCCTGGCTGCATTGATCATAGAAGGAGAATTTCAATTTTGCAATAGGGCGCTCCTTATGAACGATATGCTAGACAGCCAGACAGACACAACAACCTCTAACTCGAAAGCAAATGAACCAAACACTTAAAAACGCAGCAAGGTGAATGTTTGATGGTTTTTTTCTCTTGTCGGCTACTCTCATGGAATTTGACAGGTTTGTATCTTTTTTTGTATGCCCCTACAGACCGATCATGCCATTTTTGTGTGTGAAACGTCACTCTCACGATGGATAAATGGATAAATTATAATCAGATCGCAGATTTTAAATGAATTTAATGGGCGTTTGTATCTCCAAATCTGCTCGGTCGTTGTGCTTCCTATGAAACCCAAAGTCTGGACTCATTTGCACAGGCGAGGCGGTGGATTTTTTTACTTAAGCTCAAACGAGCTCTATACACAAATCCAAAGACCGATAAGTATGGTCGCAGATGCGGTTGAATTTGTATTTTGTATTGATAATTATTTCTTACTCCTTAACGTTTGGCCATCGATCCGAAGACCGAGGTCAAATCATAAATCATTTTTGGCTGACATTATAAGCTCGAATTGGATTTATGATAAACGACGACTGTTGTGGGTCTAAGAAGCAAAAAATAAACTATGTACTTGCTTGTGCCCGAGAGGGAAAGAGATTACAAATGTCATCGGGGAACGAGGATAAGAAATTTTGATGAATTTAAGAGATCTTGTCGTTTGGGAAAATTGTTAATTTATTCAGTTTAAGGCTAGGTTTCCCATTGAAAATTTCGTTGGTCTTTTGCGTAAAACTGTGTAGCTCCCAAAATATTCCGAATATTTAAATGAAATCAACGGGTATAGATTATACATTTAATAAGCTAAGAAATTATTTAGCTAAAAAAAATATTAAAAATATATTTCATCCCAAAATGGTCATGCGTAACGAAAAATTATGAAATTTTTGGAGACGTTTGCAGGGGAAAAGTTTTGTTGCCTTAAAAATTTATTTTTTATTCTTTTTATATTTTTTATCTATTCTTAAAATGTCTCACGACTCAGTAACGTGGCCTTTTTTTTAATATTTTGTCCAGTTTCGTCAAAAAAAAATTAACAAAATCACGAAAAATGGGTGAAATTTAGCAAAAGTAGGTCTGATTTTTTTGGAATAATTTCTAAATTAGAAAAGATAAAAAATTGAAAATATTTTTTTTATATTATCGAAATATACATTATATCATAATAATTTTTTAATTTTTTTATAAAATATTTTACTAGATTTTTTTGAAGTGCAAAGTAAAAAAATGCATGTTTTTCTTAGAATATTCTACGGCGAACAAGATTCCAGCCCCATTTAGTTTGACTCAATAACAAAAGTATTTTTTTATGAAAATTGAACATCTCTGCGACTCAGTAACGTTCTTAGAAAAAAAAGAAAAAAATGAAAACATATTTAAAAATGCATTTGAAAAAGTCAATATTTGTGTATCAATTATGAGTAGAATGCAGCAAACAATATTTTCAAAAATATTTTTTTAATTTTTTTCATATTTTTTGTATAGAAATCAGAAATTAAAATAATTTTACGATATCCCGTTTATTTTATATTAATATTCGAAAATGGGTATTTTTTCAAGATTTTTACAAGAAAAATCGCGTTTGCTCACACACACTAAGGTACTCAGTTCAAACGAATTGAACTAGGTGGCGTTGTTTTATATTTCATTCTCTTCTCCTTCGTTTTATTTTTATAGGATAGAGAAAAAAATGTTCATACCAAACGTTCTCATAGAATTCGTTTGAGAATGAAAATTAATTTTTTTATACTTCTGGAATGTTTATGATATGCAGACATATAAATGTAGATAGGCAATTGTGATCACTACTATGTACTTTGTAGGTATTCAATGAAAAAGTTGTTTTGAATACCTCCCTACATTTGTCATATTTGCAGGCATACATTTCGAATATGTATGTGAATGCGCGTATTTTTTGAAAATGAGTAAGGGCAAGGTAATAATATTCTCTATGTGCAAGGGCTTGAGAAGTAAAATCCTGTTTCGCAATGAGGAAACGATCTCTTTTCGTGGTGGTGTGTGCCATTTCTTAGGATTATGTAAAGGGTTTTGTTTCTTTTTTGTTTTTGTTTTGCTTTTGTTTTTGTAGCCTATCGTTTCTCTATGCTGTGCTGGTGGGATCGTAATATTCTTTTTTGAAGAAGAACAAGCCGATGGATGATTTGAATTATGGTTATTTTATTGTATTTCAAATCGAATTCTTGCGAATTCTTTGTTTTATAGAATTATAAAAATCAATCTAGTGTCTAATCTTGACCTAATCTTGTTTTGTAAGATAACTACATAGATGACAAAAAATAATTTTTGATTCCTTGGAATCATTTTTCTTCATATATTATTACTTGCAGGTGTAGGTAGGTTTAGAAAAATAAATTTTATTATATTATATTATATTCATCAGCCGATGGCCTCAGTCGCCAATGCTGCTATGTGTCTGTAGTTCGTTACATTCATGTGCGAAGTACTGTGAAAAGGCAATGTCAATATTATATTCCTTGAAACCTTAGGAAAATAAACCCCAATGCATTTGGGAATAATAAAAAAATGTTATAGTTTGAGTAATTTTTTGCCTATTTAAAAAAAAGAAAAAAACAAATAATCTCCCATCCGTGACCCAAATCGGTTAAAGAACAATCGTAGTAGTTGAAGACAATCGGGTAACTTTTGCCTAAATACCCAAGGAAAGACAGAATTGAGGCAATCACTTTTTTGATTTTTCTATCATCATAAAATCATGTTTGATCAAAATATCGTCTTGAACTTTTTTAAATGTTCTTAGCTTGTCAAAAAGTACCTCTTCGTCTTTTTATAGACAAATACAAAGATGAAATCAAAGAAAAATTAAAATCGTTCGCCAGGACCCCAAAAAAGAAACAATTCGAACACAAATGTCAGCAAAACTCAAAACCATCATAATCCCAAATTACAAAATTTGCGTAGAAAAAAGAAAAACAACAATTCATGAATGCTACTCCTACTCTAAGTGCACATAACATAATACGTACATATGCATCTACATTGCATTTTTGTGCATGTCCACACCACAGTCCATAATTCCACATAGTAAATAGATACATGCGAAAATACCTCTTTTTTTCATCCCTATTTTGTGCACCTTCGTAAGCGAAACTCATTTCTTACATATCGCTCACTGAAACTGAATTCTGAGTGAGAAAAAAAAAACAAAAACTAGAAAACTAGAAATTTCAAGTGGCTATGTGAGACGGAAATAAAAAAAAAGAAAGGGAAATATTCACTAACACTCGTGCATGCTTTTACACGAACTCGGAGTTCAAGAAAAAAGGAAACCCAGTCTTAATTGTGCGTGAGATAGGGAAAAAGTGATCGAGTGGGCCTAAGGTTGATAATAAAGCGATTATTCTTTCAACATAGAAGAGATTTTTGGGAGATTGCAATTTAAGTGAACGAAACGAACGACAATTTACCTGCTATATTCTTAAGAATGGAACGAAATTGTTATAAGCCTGCAATCCTTCAATTTTCCTTATAAGAATTTTTTGCATTGGCCATCACTACTTAAAACCCATCTACACCATTACCCGTACATTCCCCCAAAATTTGGTGCCAAACACTCCAGAATCCCAGGTACTGGCAAAAAAGTGAGTCCTCAAAGGATTTGCATGACAAAAATAACTTCAAATTCGAGTCGTCCTTTTTATTTGAGGCAATAGTTTTGAAATAGCTTTTTTTATATACATGGGTCTATTTCCAGAAAAAAACGCTGTGTTAGTTTCGGTATTTCCCGATAGATGGCGCTTCGATTGTTAACAAAAGTCATTTGGTAAAAATGCTATTTGGTGAAATGTCCCATTTGGTAAAAATTCTTTTTGGTCAAAAATGTCATTTGGTAAAAATTCCCATTTGATAAAAATGCTTATTCCCATTTGGTAAAAATGCTGTTTGGTCAAAAATGTCGTTTGGCGAAAAATTAGCAACCTAGGCGGTCAAACTTGGAACTACAAGTTTCGAAAAATTTCACGACACTAGCGCCACCAAGCGGGAAGTAACGGAACTAAAATCAAGAATGATATGTTTTGCTCATAGTTTCCGCTAATTCCCGCTAGTACCACCAAACAGAATTTTTCACCAAATTACATTTTTGACCAAACAACATTTTTACCAAATGTGAATTTTTACCAAATGACATTTTTCACAAAAAAGCACTTTTCACCAAATTATATTTTTGACTAAACAGCATTTTACCAAATGAGAATTCTTACCAAATGACATTTTTCACCAAATGACATTTTTGACTAAACCACGGAAAGAAATGAAAAATCAGTAATCACGAATTTCCATGTCGTAAATTATGAAAAATCTTTTTTTTGTATAAATCATCCCCCTTTTTTCGTAAAATGAGAGTCAAAATTGTAATTCAACCTTTATTCCATCTAAATTTACAAAACTGTATAATTTGAGAATTACGAAAAAATGTCATGATTTTAGATTTCCATTGTAAGAGCAATTTACAAATTTTGTATTCGTAATTTTAAACATTTGGAGCATGATATAAATTGTACGACTAAATAATTCTGATTTACAAAATCAAAGATCGAGATTTATGATCTCAATATTCTAAAAACAAACTCTTGAAGCTAAATGAACGAATTGATCTTACACAATCGTAGTTTACAAAAATATTTCCTGAATTAAAAAATAGGTGTTTATTAAATCATAAATTCTTATCGCATTTTACTACTTTTGAATCCAAACTGTTTTTTTTTTGTTACGATTCTTGAATCGTAAATTACGACAATATTTCCTGAAAAAGAAAAACGTTTTGTGTTGTTTATTTATTCCCTAGTTGTCATGCGGTCGAAAATCAATTCCAATTTTTTAAAGCGTCAAGTAGCTCAGTGGGTAGAGGTGCCGATCAAGAGACCGTCGGTCGTGCATTCTCATGCCTGGGTTCGAATCCCAGCAGTGCGGAGTGACGGATTTGTAAAAAAAAAAATTGTCGCCACTAAGCAGTGCAGAATGAGAAGGAAGTACGGAGATTGATCGGTGAGGTGAGAGAGAGGAAGGCAGAATATAGTACCGAGGGAAGGGCGAGGAAGGAGAGAGAAAAACAGGCGAGATCCCCCCGAAACGGGGATGTGGGGGGGGAACAAAACGGATAATTTACGTAATTGGAAACTGGCTGATCGTAAATTACGCTCCTGAATCGTAAATGCTTCTTTTGGTTATGATTCAAAAGTGTAGAATTACAAATTTTGAGTCGTAATTCTTGACGTAATGTAAATTTACAACTGGCTGATCGTAAATTATGCTTCTGAATCACAAATGCTTTTTTTACAACTATTGAGTCGTAATGTCTTTATTTTCCTCTTTTTCGTAAATTACAAAAACGAATTCGTAATATTTGATTCCCAATCCAAGGTCCATAACTAGATTCATTTTTCGTGATTTACCGCTTGTTTTTCTTGATTTGATCTTCGATTTCTTTCTGTGCATCATTTTTCACCAAATGGGAATTAATAATGATTAAATGAAAAAATAATAATAATCCATTCCTGTTCTAATTTTTCTTTTGCAAAGGCTTCAGAAGATGATGATGATGAACCATTTTGAACATTTGTGTTTGAAGTTTTCATATCAAAGGGCACGGTAGTGCCCAGCCAAGTTCTAGCACTACTGCGTTTTTACAGGATCGAACTCAAGCACATTTTTAACCCCCCTTAACTTCTGAACCCATAGAGTTAGAAGCATCAAATTTGAATTACTATTAACTTCATAATACTGTGAAAAACATTATTTTATAGAACCAATACTTCCTGAGACATTGAACAGTAAAAATTTCTCACTGACTGACTGATCATCAAAATTATGAAGCACTTTTAACAATAGCAGACTTATGAAATTTGGTTTTCGGGTGTATGCAAAGGAAAAAATCAAAAATTTCAATTAGCTCATTCAGGGGGCGTGGTATCCACCCACTTTCTAAAACTGGTCGAAGGATCTTGAAATTCTAATAGAGTTTTGGTTGAATATAAGGAAAAATATAAGTAAAATATTTTGGTTTCATTTAAGGGCGTGGTTTCCGCCCACTATCTTAAAACGGTCGTAGGATGTTGCAATTTGGAATTCTTGAATAACATGAAAAAAATGAGACAAAAATCTATTTCCATTTAGGGGCGTGGTATCCGCACACTTTGTTAAAATGGTCGAAAACGTTTAAATTCGAAATTTTGATAGGGTTTCGGTTGAGTATAAGAGACAATATAAGTATTAAATTGCAGTTTCATTAAAGGGGCGTCGCTGCCGCCCACTTTCTTAAAATGGTCATAAGATGTTGAAATTTAGAATTCTGGTTTGTTGAACTTCATAAAACTCTATGAGTAACTTTCTTTAGTGGTTTCACAATGGACCCTTGTGGTCTAAATGTGACATCTAGACAGCCACTCTAACCTAACCTACCTATTATTTATTTATAAGTTGGCACAGCAATTATATTGCTAAAGTTTGCAAATTGCTAGCTTATTAAGTTATTTCGAGGTTCATGCTTCCATAAAAAAAAAACCTAGCAAAAAGATGTGAAATCAGAAGAAAAACATAAAATGTTAAAAAAAGCCCAATTCTCTTATGTAATGAGGTCTAAAAGAACGCCAAGTTCTTACATGTTAAAGTGTTATATTGAATATTTTAAATCATAGAAGATAATACAACAATATTAAAAGAAAATAGAAGTTTGCATGAAAATTTACGAGCTCACTTGGCAAGTTTTCATTTTATGCGTGATTAATAACATTTTAAAACTTGAACAGTGAACTTGTAAATTTTAATCCAAACTATTTTCTATTGTCTTTTAATATTGTTGTATTATCTTCTATGATTTAAAATATTCAATATAACACTTTTACATGTAAGAACTTGGCGTTCTTTTAGACCTCATTACTTTTGGTGGCTGACTTTTTACACAGTGTTGTTCGTACATAAGAGAACTTGGCTTTTTTTAACATTTTATGTTTTTCTTCTGATACTATGTACATGAAAAGAAATTGTTGCAAAGCTTCTCGGTGTGACATTTTTTTGAGTTTCTTCAAGAATCGTTGGAGCGTGTCCACAAACTTTTGGCTTGTGCATTTAAGGGTGCCGTTCGGATGTGATTACACCCAACACACTTGCAGAAAATTCGAAATTGTTGAGCAAACATTTCCTTGAGAACGTTGATTGCAGTGGTTGATGTTGTTGATTGATCAATATGTGTACGGTACGTGTTCCCAAGGTTATATTGCTAAATCGTCGCCCTAGTATTAAAGTGCCGTATACGGTCTACGCCATTTTTACATTTTTGGGAAATCGCTTTTGAATGTTCGAAAGTCTATTACGAAAAAACTAACCGCTGACATGTTTTGATTTTCTTGTATGATATACAGTTAAGAATTTTCTTTCATATATACATGTTATTTATCATCTGTTAGTCATTTAGTTTTCAAAATATTTAAATTTTTGTCCCAAATGAGTTTGCCGTATACGCTTTCAAAATCAGAAGTTTCTTTCCTTTTCATACACATACATGATAGATTCTGTGCCACTATTTGGCTAACTTCCTTCACAGTCAAACTTAAATTGACTCCAGAAGCACAGATTCTCGCGTTTATACAATTTTCACCAGACTTTTCAGACAAATTATTTCTTCATAGTTCAGGAGCTCAGAGGTTAAGCTCGCAAGCCTTAACTTGTCTCATGTCATAAACTCACATTTTCTTTAAAAACAACAATAGATAATCCAGGAGCTCAGAGGTTAAGCTCGCAAGCCTTAACTTGTCTCATGTCATAAACTCACATTTTCTCTCAGGCCATCCTTCCATAAACCATAAGCTCAGAGGTTTAAGACTCAAACTTAAACTTGTCTTGTGTTCTCATACCTTCAAAAGGATTTACTCTTTTGAACCAATATAAGCTCTCAGGCGTCAACATGTCTTATTCACGACCAATAATGACTCAAATCACTATAAATCCTTCAAATAAACAACACTACTTCAAATTTTCCAACCAAACAAATGTTTGTTCATAACATGATTTTATGAAATTTTGTTTAAAAAAAGTAACAACCTTTACAATTTGTCCATCATTTTCATTTGGATCTGGCTGTATAGTTTCTCTTGCAGCTACTATTACAATTTTAAAGTTAACTTGCTTTAATTTTTATCTGTCGTTTGGCAACAACCCTATAACCTAATATGGTCCTCTAAAATGTGCATCCATTTTGGATTTACGAATTTGGTTTGTTTTGTACAAAACAGTTGTACCTATCTGCAACCTATTTGGACTACATTTACCTCTGTCAAATCTGGTCTTCATTCTTTAAGCATTTTCTTGAATACGATTATCAGCTAGTTCACGAAGAGCATCAACATTTTCATACTCTGGTTCAATCTTAAGATTTGACAACAAAGCTCTTATCTCAGGGGTTCGTCCAGTGATTCCAGATATTACTTTTAAAGGTGAAAGTCCAGTTGTTTTATTGACTGCCGTATTCAATGCCAATTGAACTCTACTTAAAAAGCTTGTCCACTCCATATGAACATCCAGATTGGTTCTCAAAAGGTTCGCTTGTATGGTTCTGCAAGGACATAAGACTATAAATTTTGTAAATGCATCAACAATTTCCAAAATGTAACGGAAGTCGTCCTTATCTTTTCCATAAAATGGACCAATACAATCGATATGAATAGTGTTTAAAGGTATCATTTTCTTTTCTATTGGATGCAGCTCGCACTGTTTCTTTCCAGAGGGCCTCTTTGCTACTAAACAGATAAGACAGAATACAAAAAATGTTCTTACATTTCGTGACATTTTAGGCATCCAAAATTGTTCTCTCATCTTCGCTAGCGTTTTCTCCCATCCAACATGGCAAGTATCTTCATGATAGCGTCGCATCAAAGCTAAGCGACAATTTTGTGGATTAAATAATTTCGTAATTTAACCTTGGATTTTTCGGTGCAATAACCCATTCCTCAATGCGAATTGGAAAATCGAATCTTCACCCCCCCCCCCCTAATTTTTTCGATTATTTCTTTGCAATCGGTGTTGGAATTTTGTTCTACACTAAGCCAATTTTCAGATAAGCTGTTTAGTTGGTAACATTTCTTCTCTTGTGGGTTTCGGCTGAAATCGGAATAGCATCTTAATTCGTTGCTCTCAGAATTAGCAACTTTTCTTAGCTGGCCGATTATATCTGAACCACTTGAAAAAGCATGGATCATGGACGAGCGCAAATCGGACAGGTATAGTGTTGATAACCAAATTTATCAAACCGACATGGTTTGATCTACCCATTAATGAGGAAGGCACACGGGGTATGACATCAAAATCTTTAAGAGCGTCGCGTTATATTCTTGCATCGATATCAGAAATCAGAACACCATTTCAAAATATCAACCCTTGAATTGTCGGGATCAAAAACTGGAAAAACAACCATTATCGTCTTTTCGGTCTGCACGCTGATCAATCTGAAAAAATTTAGATAGTGCATCAGCTGTTATGAACATAGGATTATTATTGGTATTCCCTTGGTCGTGGCCGTGGGAGACTTGAGTGACAGGATCTCCAGAATTGCAAGTTTCTTCCATAGTCAAATTATTTTTTTTTTCTTGAATAATTTTGGCTTGTGCTTCTTTTTTTCTTTTAATTAATTTTCAGGTAATCCCACTTCTGATGATAGATTCTGTGCCACTATTTGGCTAACTTCCTTCACAGTCAAACTTAGATTGACTCCAGAAGCACAGATTCTCGCTTTTATACAATTTTCACCAGACTTTTCAGACAAATTATTTCTTCATAGTTCATCGATCATTTTCAAGTGTATAAACAGAGTAAATAAGCACAAAGTACTTTTCATCTATAACATACATACGTCAAAAAAAAAAATTAGATTCTGTATTCTCACTTTGTACAGGATCGAACGCACAGAGGAGGTATATAGGTTCTCTATGATCGAACTCAAGCACATTTTTAACCCCCCATAACTTTTGAACCCACAGAGTTAGAAGCTTCAAATTTGAATTACGTATTAATTTCATGAAAAAAAGGCCCTGTAAAAAAAATAGTTTTTCAGAACCACTACCTCCTGAGATATTGAACAGTAAAAATTTCAAAAACCGTAATTGACTCACTTCACTCACTGACTCACTGATCATCAAAATTATGAAGCACTTCTAAGAATAGCAGGATCTTGAATTTTGGTACAATGGTAGGTTTTCGGGTAAAAGAAAAAATCTTAAATTTCAATTTGCTCATTCAGGGGGCGAGGCATCCGTCCACTTTCTAAAAATAGTCGTAGGATGTTGTAATTCGGAATTCTAATAAGGTTTTGGTTGAATATGACAAAATAATTTTCGTCCGCTTCGGTATTGATAATTTTTTTCGATACTGGGTAGGCCAGTATTCACATACGGCAAATGAAAAATAAAATATTTTTTGTGACTGACGTTTGATTTCTTAGCATTATACTGAAATTTGTATGCACATAATATTACGTCAAATCAATACTGAACGATCATTTGATTTTCGATGACTTATGTTCTTAGACAATAAGACGTACGTCAAAACAATTCTGAAAAAAAAAAAAAAATTCGTAAATTGCATGTAGAATGGGGAATACAAAATCGCGTAGGGTTTAATGCTTCGAAAACTCAATGCTGTCTTGTATCGTCGAAGCGAGATATACCCCCCTAGCCTCTATCTATGAGTGGCACTTGCATCAATGAGACCGAACATCTCGAGATTCTCTGTATGTGCATCACTGACCACCTTTTGTGGAACGAGCACATATGCGATGTCGCCAAAAATGCCGCAAGAGGTTTGGGTTTCTTAAGAAGGTGCACGAAATTTTTCACGCGCGCCGTCTGATCTGACTATATTATTTAGAAGATTTATATCCGTGCAAAGCTTGAGTACAATTCCCATCTTTGAACTGGTGCTCCAGCTACATACTTGAGCCTCTTGGATGGTATACAAAAAAAAGCACTAAAAATGATTGGTGATAGAGACATCACTAACTCATTCACTTCACTGGAACACCGTCGTAACGTTTCGTGTCTCTCCTTGTTCTATCGTTACTTCTACGGTAATTGCTCTTATGAAATAGCCAGTTGCATTCCTCCCCTTAAACATTTCAACCGTAATACCCGCGCTTCCAGGAATGCCCATCAGTTTACCCTCGACTCGAGCCCAACTTCGGTCGAACGCTCAAGTATAGAGAATAGTTCTTTAGCCGTACTACGCGAATGTAGAACTCCCTTCCAAGCTCTCTCTTTCCCAGTCATTGCAATTTTGAGGAATTCAAGAGTGTCTTTGGCATAATAAGGCCATAAGGGTATGAAAAGCCCCTTTAGTGTGTGCAAATTATAAACAAACAAACAAAAAGCTGTTAAACAATTACAATGCCTACAACGTTAATTCAATGAATTGAAGTTGATTTTATTATTATTATATTATTGTAAGCAAAATGTTGATGTTTTTAACTTTCCAGAGGAAGTTGTTGTAAAGGATCCGATTTTGTGAATTTCGAATTTTTGCATCAAACCATTTTATCATGATTTCTATGTGTGTGTATGTGCGTTATGTTTTTTCTGCTCGATAATCTCGCGAACTACTCATAGTATTGACATGAAAGGACTCATTCGATGCAGAATCGCTTTATTAAGAACTGATTAAGTTGTCAGCGATAACGGCTTAGCGAAATCAAGTATTCATGAAAATTATGATAATTTCAGCATAAAATGCAACATTAGGCAGTTCGAAAAAAATTATGTGTCAATGAGTGATATGCATAAAAACAAAGTATTTACTTAAAGTAAAAGATAAAAGTAAATACTTTGTTTTCAATTATTTCAGTATTTACTTCGTTTCGTATGCATAAAAAAAGTAGATACTAAAGAGTAAAAACTTTAAGTATTTACTGAATTCATCCAAGTAAATGCTGTAATTCATCTTAAATTCATAGTAAATACTTTTTTTTAAATTTTATTCAATCATAATGAAGTTTTTATACTTGGAGCCAACTGAAGCAACTGATATTTGAATACTTTGAGTTTTGCACCAATTCCTAAATTGTAAAACGTAATGCAGTGAACACTCAGTGCATCAAATTTTCGTGTTTTACTTTTCTTTTAAGCTAAAGACAGTTTCATAAATGACAGATTAGATTACTAACTCAGAATGGTTTAACAGTTAGCATTAAACACTATTTGGTCAAGTTACATATCCCACTTGTAACACTGCTACAGTAGCTCATCAGGGCTATCAACATTCAGCAGGCTATCAACTAATATCTGGGTGCATGTGTTCAATCGACAGGACATCTGGCTAATCCCAGGAGCGGTTGAGATATTCTTCTGGATGCAATTTTGTTTTTAGTATGGAAATCTGTATTGTTGCTCATAATTTAACGGAAATTTTATCCAGTTTAAAGCTTTGTTTCCAATTGATTTCGCAACAGAATTCACTGTTCTACAAACAGTACTTTGATGGACACCAATGTCTTCACCAACAGCAATTTGGAAGCCAGGGTTGGAGATACCTAAAAAATGAAAGATGAAATTAAAACTTTTATGGGCACGAGTAGGACTCGAACCAACAACCGACGTTCTGCTTAGCAGCCAACGCACCTAACCACTAAGCTACGGGCAACTGCCACTTAAAATCCTCACCAATAAAGTATTCACTTAACCAATCCACATTTTCCTTCTCAAAACGGTACAGATGCTTAAAATTAGACTCCGAATTCGATCTTCTGACTTTATAAACTTTTTGTGAATTAACACGCATAAATTCTGCCATTTCAACAAAAATGAAAAACACCACAACAAAGGAAATATTAATAACTTGAACCTGATGTCAATGTTCTTAACACTTCAATTAAAAATGTAGGATTGAGGGAAAAAAGTATTTACTGAAATATTTTCAAGTTGCTATTTTGTAACTTTGAAAAAATTGAGTAAATGCTGAAGAAAAAAAGTATTTGCTTGTTATTATGCATACGGAATAAAGTATTTACTGAAAAAAATCATCCAAAAAAAGTATTTGCTATGAAAAAAAGTATTTACTATATTTTCGGCTTTTACTTTGTTTTTATGCATATCAAAATAAGTAAATACTTAAAAAAAATTCAGTAAAAGTATTTACTAGGTTTTATGCATACGGCTCAATGTTAGATAACATAATATTTTACAATAATTTGCTGTAAACAATTGAAAATGAGTTTAAGCGATATATTTTTGTTGTTTCATGGAAAAGAGGTCTATATGAGAAGGAATAGGATATTTATGATTTTAAACCGGTGAAAACGCATTAGTTAAGTTGACAACAGTTTCATTTTCTATAAATAATTGAATTTTTTTTTTTTTTAATTTTTCTTCTGTGTGGACCACAGGGGTCAAATTCATATTTTATTTTCACGTGCCACAATCGTGATGAGATGGTTTATGTTTAACATTATTTTAAAATTATATTTTGCTTGTCAAATCACCAGATTTAAGGTGGCTCAGGGCGGGCGATCGCTCCTATCGCCCCCCCCCCCCCCCCCTCTGAATCCGCTCTTATTGGTGCACTGATTTTTAAATGGACAAATTTTTATTGGGAATTCGGAAAACTGCGAGAGCACGAAGAATTTCAAGATCTAAAATCAAGTTTTTACATATGGAATTAAGAGTGCATGGTTTTATTTGTATGTCCGGTAGGGACTCTTTATCCGCTCAATCCTCAATGTATTTTTATAAAATTTTCTCCGTAGACATAGCCTGAGTAAAAGAAAATTTTGGGGACAATCTTACGGGAAAGTCAGCAAATAAGGGGGACAATCGTAAGCACACCGGAGGAACGAGAATTTGTTGAATTTCTCAACGAAATTTGCATTTTACTGCATGCTTTAATGAAAGTAGAAAGTAAGTTGTAAAGCTTGGAAAAATTCAGATATATGTTGTTCTTTATTTCAATTGGATTCAAGTAAATCACATTATCACAATATCTGTGTTAAATATACATAGGGGGAGTCCGGGAGACTTGACCATATGGGAGACATGAGGCACTCTAAATAATTTACTCAAATATCACTCAAATGACTCATGAGTATACCAAATTTTTTCATCCTTCGATGTTCTACTTGCAAACAAAAATTATTCTAGATCCTCAATTTAATGCGAAAATTTGTTTTTTGTCGAAAATAGTAACTTTTTTTTTGTTTCTGTTTTTCAAGATAAAATTTTATTTAACGTGGTAGGTAAAAAACGTTGACATGTACTCAAAAAACATTTAATCTACTTTCTTAACATTAAAAGAAAATCAAGCTATTTTCGATTTTACAAAATTTATTGATCATTGCGAAAAAACGTGAGCGGGAGACTTGAGCCATTTTTGATGGGGAGACTTGACCATAAGCTTTTGTGGTAATCTATGATCAGATGTATTGAAAATGCACAAATTTCGTTCTTTTTTAGATATTAACATGCCATTAGCATTATTAAAGAAAAGAAGGAGCAGCGCAAAGTAGTGTTTTGCAAAGAAAAAATCGAAAAGTCATTAACATGTTGTGATTTTAATAAGGAATTAAGGCCCATTTGCTGATTCGAAACACAAATTTATGTTCTACATAAAGTTTTTATTTTTATATGGGACGTTCCGGAATTCCCATGGGGATTTTATGTGGAACTTAAGAATTCCGGAACGTCCCATATAAAAATGAAAACTTTATGTAGAACATAAATTTATGTTTCGAATCAGCAAATGGGCCTAAGTTATTTATTTTATTTTTATAAAACACGTATAGTACAGATTTTGTGTCCATACAAAACACCCCAAATATAATGAAATTGAGATTTAACAAGATATGAACGGAATTTATTATCTTTTGTTTTGTTTTACTCGAAAAATTTAAGTATGATCAAGTCTCCCCAAGAGGGTGGTCAAGTCTCCCGGCTAAGCGGGAGACTTGTGCCAAAAATCTGTTCTCACTTATTTTGCATTTGGCAAAAATCAGTTGGCTGTAAATAAAGTTTATGAGGCTAATTTTGAAGTAGATAAATGTACCTTTACAAAGATGTATGCAATATCTGGCTGAAATGAATAGGGACATTTTTATGAACGATTTAACAAAAAGTGGCTCAAGTCTCCCGGACTCCCCCTACTTATTCTGGAGTTGCTCTGAAGGGCGGTATGACGAAGTTCGGGGGGTCAGCTAGTAATGAATAAAGGGGAACGTCCAGACATGGACAAACATTTTTGAATGCATTGGAATTGCATGCATGAATACTTTCTTGAATATTCTCAAAACATTTTTGAAAAGGGCTTGAATTCATTTCTATAAAGCTATTGCTCGAACTAATGGGGTATTTGTGGTTCAACCATAGCAAAATGTTTATTGCTTCTCTGAAGGAAAATAATCTGGGTTGTTTGCTCTACAAGGCCAAAGCCAATGCCAGAAGCTCCAATTCCTGTTGCTTTATTTTAAAAGGCATCCAATAAACAAAATAACAAAAATAAAATTAAAAACGCCTTCAAAAATGCTCTGAAGCAGAGGTACGTGTCAGATTTCATTCCTCACGTAAACATGACACCGCACCGCACAGCACAACAACAACCAAATACCATGCTGACCTAGTCTCGTTCGTTTGAGAATTTCTGACTCCTTTGGTCAGATAATTTGTATTCCTTTTGTTTTATTTTAAGTGAAATTTGTAAATTGGTGTTGGTCGTGGTCATTGGGGCTTCTTTTTGCGTTCGTATCACTTTGCGTCCCTGAAAATCGATGTCATGTTCGACAGAGGGATTTTCTCCTGCGGCTTAAGGTTTTTTTTTCCCTTTGTCACATTCTGTCAGAGTCCTTATCGGATTTTATATACATTATCTGGACATTCTGGATGCTTTGAATATTTTGTTGGTTTTATTGACTGACTTGCTTGCGGTTTTGGTTTCGGTATGCTATTTACGGGACGGAGTCCATTAAACGGACTTTTTTTCATCTGTCCAATGAGATTCCGTCAAAATGATGGTCGGACTACTCATAATCCATTTTGTGGCATGGTATGAACTGATTGCTGCCTTCAAATGATCATGAATTCGTTGAACCACAAAGCGTAGCATCAAACGCTTCTAGACATGTTTGACACCAAAGCGCTCACGTTAATAGAGAAAACTGCAAAAAAGTAAACAAGATTTCGGCCATAAATAATGCAAAAATACATTTTATGTCACATTAGTTTGCGCCACACTTCGCAGGTTTACATTCAAACTCAGCGGCTTTACAATACCAGCTGTATCTCTGACTTGAATTCCCAAACACACTAGTCACTGCTGGCGAAACACAAAACACCCAGTCGTCAGCAGGATTTACGAACTTAGGCCCCAAAACCAAGACAAAAAAGAAATAACAGTTCCAGATGAAGAATGCAGACTTGGTTTGTTTGTGGTTTATGTTGCACGAAAATAAAAACAAAGTAACTTAAACGAATTTAATGATCCTCGGCTTCAGTAAAAAAAACAAGACTGTGGCGTTCGTCTTTGCGCTCTGGTGTGCCATTAAGGGTGATTCAATGCACAATGTTTTTTGTTTTTGTTTTTTGGTTTGCATTAAACATATTTCTAGATCATTAAACTTACCGCCGCCGCCGCCGCGGCCGAGGAAATTGCTGGGGATGCTCTGTATAGGGAGAAGGACAGAGACGAACAACTAAGTGGGTACAGCTATGTTTTTGACCTCTGTTAGCCTTGCAGAAAAGAAAGTACGAGCTGCCATAGTTGGGAAATAAACAAAAATGCCAGTTGCATTTTTTCTTTCGAAATAATTAGGAACTTTCGTTTAGATTTGGTTTCTTTACTTTTTGATGAATCAAAGGCCTCTTCGAAATCAATGAAAAAATATTCGACATATTTGCAGAAGAAAAAATTGTTCTTGTCAACTTTGTTATTTCTTATGCACCCATTCTGGTTCTATGAGCTATGAGGCCGTTGTAGGCTACTATTACGCCTACGCTCCTCAACGACTGTCCTAGATTCCTGACATGTTTTTCTTTTCATGTTTTTGTTTTTGTTTCCATGTTGTCTGGGCCGTAAAATTCTGAGGCTGTTAAGACATCTTTCAACCAACGTTTGTGTACTGCAGCAGTGTTCAGGATTTGAGCGGAACAGCTGTAGTTGGGTTCTTAGCCGAGGGAGTAGTTCTTCCATATTTTGGACTGCATCAAGTGCGGCTTCTAGTTGTTCCCTGATGAGCTTAAACACATTTATTTTGCCAACAGCAAACAGAACGAAATTTTTGTCCGGTTTTTATTTCCCTTTTTTTGGAGTTAGACGACCTGTTGACGCCAGCTTTTGGTACTGATTGATCCTAGCTTACTTCTTACTTACTTACTTTATTAAGGTGGCGTTACAGTCAATTGTGAACTTAAGCCCTCATCCAAAAGTCTCCGCTCGGTCCTTAGCTAGCACGGTCCTTAGCCAGCTGTCTCCAGTTTTGCACTCCAAGTTGATTGAGGTCCTCTTCCACTTGTATGCGCAACCTGAAACGCGGTCTTCCTCCACTTCTTCGTCCCTCGGGAATGGTGTCGAAGGCTTTCCGGGCCAGAGCATTGTTGTTCATCATAAATGGAGAATGGAGACGAAGATTCAATCAAGAACTGTACGAGCCGTTCAGCGACACTGACCTAATCAGAAAAGTAAAGGTCCAAAGACTTAGATGGTTGGGTCATGTAGAGCGAATGGAAAATAATTCTCCAGCCCGTAGCCTTCGAATCTAACACGAAAAGACGTCGCAGAAGAGGAAGAGCGCAACACAGGTGGAAAAGGACCTGAACTAACGTGGCGTGTGAAACTAGAGACAGCTCGAGAGGGAACGAGCTGACTGGAGACGCTTGTTGGATGAGGCCCTGGTATAACCAGGACTGTGCCACCTTGAGTAAGTAAGTAAATCTACAGCTCTATCTGCAGTTGTAAAGAATCATATTTCCTGAGAGAAAACAGAGCTAAGTTCCCTCGAACACATTAAGCGAAGGAAGTGAGAAATGCCAGATTTGATTTATTCAAATTGATAACCAATTAGCACCAATGTTATTCGTTCGTGTTGAAAATTAACAAAGTCCGACCTTGCAAGGTTGTGTTGATCCTTTTCTTCGTTTTGGTTGAAGAAGGCAAACAACAACTCAAACAAAGATTTTTGCTTCAATTGTCAGATCTCGCATAAAAGTGCAATCAATATCAACACAATATTTTGAAATTAACCGATGCGTAAGAAATAGATTTCAAGACAACAGAAAAAATTAAAAAAACCAGAAAAACTCAAAACCAGTTAAGAATGCATCCAAAAAAGAAACAAGACGGAAAAAATTTAAATTTTGGCCTCAGGTGCAACGGTGTGCTGGTATAGTCACTGTGTTGCTGCTGCAGTTACTGCGCTGCGCTGCGCCATCAGCCTGCGTTGCATTGCACATCAAGTTACCATAACCCAACGTCAACCATCAAACAACAACCAACCGAACCAAACCAACTTACTCCTTAATGACTCGCCTCAGACCTCAGTGCGTCTAAAATTACGAGATCGTTGATTTTAAGTACCTATACCGGGCTGGTCGGTTGGCCGTTTCGTCTCGGTGGATCTCTGTCATGTAACTAATAAGTTCCTTTTCTTATACTTTTGTTTTTTTTTCTCTTTTATTTTTTGATGATGGACCAAAACGTGATTTTGGGGGCAGATCTCCAGCGAGGAGATGTCCAGTCAACTCGAATTACAATCCGAAAAAGGACTAACTACATAAATAGCATGTATCTGAAGTCGACACAAAAAATATTGAAAATAAACATAAAATTTTATGGCATAATTTACTTGGTATCGTGGAAGATTTATCATATTATTTCCATGGTGGCAAAGCTGCTGTGTTCTGCCTGCAAGGATCGAAAAAAAGGGGACTTTGTAGGGAATTGAAATTTTGGTGTGAATGAAGTATGTGCCGGTTTTGGTTCCCCTGTTTTTCGCTGTCCGATGACGGAAACGTTATAATTTTGGTTATGAGTTTAAGCATCATCTCGGAGGAGATATGACAGATATGTTGTAACTATGTTTACAAGGGAATTGCTGTTAACTTGTTTTGGGAAAAACCTGTAACTTGACAGTTGACTTTTGACAATGTCATTGAAAGTGTGTAACTAGTTGACAAATGGCAAGTCACTATTTTGCTTGGGTGAACAAAGAGAAGAGAGAAAATAATGGCTTGACGGCTAAGGAGAAGTTTGGAATTCGTCTTGCGAATATCCTCAATAGTTTTGAAATAGATAGGCATGAAAAACAAGAGGTCCTTCAACAAAAGGAGTTTTGGTGAAACATATATCTTAGACTTGAACGTATCCCGTCTAGACAGATTGATGTTGAGGCCAATGGATTTGTGTTTGCTTAAGGACTCTCACACGATTGCATTGCGCAAGAAGAAAAGCTCCATATAAATTAAAAGAGTTTATTTTTCAATTTTAAATTTATAAATTTTATTTATTTTATAATAAATTTTATATTCCTCTATGAGGAAGCTTATAAGTCAAAATATGTGTTGAGTTTTCTATCGCAAGAAAAAGACTGACTCTCTAGAGCAAATTATATCGAAAAAAAACTTCTTAAACTTGGTTTTACAGTAACTGAGAAGGGCTTGGGTATGACGATTGGCTTGGGTATATCGATTGGCTTGGGTATGACGAGTGGCTTGGGTATGACGAGTGGAAAATTTATTCTGTTTGAATTTTTATTGTTTTTGCAATAAAGTTTTGTTGTTTTTTTCAAAATATGAAGCAGTTGCATTGTGGTGACCAGCCTGTCATAACTTCTCCCCTTCTCAAATGATGACGTCCACGGCTTCATATCAACATATTATACTTTACTTTATAAGGCTTAAATTAAAATACATGTTCAATTTTTTCTACATCTATTGAGAAATAACATAGAGTTTTATAAAAATAAATTAAATTTAGGTTTATAATCAGTTTCTGATTTCTTTAATACTGGATTAAATTCTAAACTAGTCATTTAAAGAAGGTGGGACATTTTTAACGATTCATTTAATACTGAATTCAGTTGCAATCATATCAAACTATCTTAGGTTTTCCTTATGAATTTTTTTATTGTCAATCAGAACTGTAGTCCCTAAGTCTTTTTGAAATTTTTTTTTCCACAAACAACTTTCTAAACTTATTGCCGATTCGTTTATTGGTTCGAACAAAAACTTTTTCAGTTGGTTCGAATGTCCTAGTTTGCCTCTGTTTGTTGTGATAATTATGATTCCTTTTTTGCGTGACGGCTAGTTTTCCTCTTATTTCATTTTCCAACTGAAAAAAAATAGAGTGGATAATATCAATGGTCCGATAATTAGTGACCGAGTGAATCGTCCTATTGTGCTTGACTGTGGCAAGTAAAAGGAGCTCAGAAGTATCACTGATGTTTTTCTCTAGTTTAATACACATAGCTATTTCCGTTAAGGTGCTATGAAACCATTCCACCTGTCCATTTGTAATGCTGTGAAAGGGTGGTGTATTAAACAAGTAATATTGAAATGGTCCCTGAGCAAAGATTGTATGCTTTCTGATAAAAAGGATTTCTCATTGTCACAAACAATAATTCTTGTATTTCTGAAAAAATTTAGCAATTCTAAAATTGGGTCTTTTATGTCGATTATCGCTCTTGATTTTTTTTTTGAAAATTTATCAGGAAATGCGCTCCAGCTGTTGAATAAATGTCCATATGAAGTATATCGCCCGAATGTGTCCTCCTATTGCCGGTTTTGGTGGGTGCCTTTGATATTTTGCTTCATTACATATCCTATAGCTGGAGACAATTTCCTTAAACTGTTTTCGAATATTTGGAAAGAAATAATCGTTCAAATTTTTTTTTTTATAACTTTTTTCAACAATTCTTAAACGTAAATAATAAAATATGATACTGATACATAATTATTATACAGTTCAATTTAAAAAATAATACGGATAGCTGAGTACAATCTTTTGCCTAGTATAAGACAGTAGCGAAAGTACTTAACAAGATATAAAAATAAATCAAAGTTCTATTGATGGGGAAACAATAGAAGTTAATAATCAGAAAAACTCAATTACATAGTAATAAATGACTTCAAAAATATAAAATGACATTTACATAATAGGATTTAACAAAGCATCAATTTCAGAATGGTTAAATGAGAAAAGCCACTTTTTTATTTCATTTAAAAATACTGTTGCTACTCTCAAACTCCGAAGATTTTCAGGTAATCTATTAAACAATCGCGGAGCATTTACATCAAAACAATGCGAAAAATGGGTTTTTTTAACAGGTGGTATAGTTGCGAAATTTCTGGAGTTGATTCGCGCAAGCTATAGTTGTCTTGCAATCTAGCTCTAAAATAGCCAGAATTTAGGAAAAATATCTTTAAGACTTTGTAGCAGTAAAGGTGCCTTAGAGGAAAAATTCAAGAGATTTGCAGAGCACAAAACTAGGTGTCCTGCGATTAGCTTTAGAAATGATTCATATTGCATGCTTCTGTTTTATCAATAATGGTTCAATTTTATTAAAATAGGTACCACCCCAACAAGAAATACCGTATACTAACTTTGATTTTAATAAACCATTGTAGACCAGTTTTAAGACATTAAGATTGCAGTAAATACTAAGGTGGTATAATTGTCTTACTACTGAATTCATATATTTTTTCAAATAGTCTGTATGATCTTTCCAACAAAGTTTTAGATCAAATATAATACCTAAGTATAAAGCTGTTAACACGTTCGATCAAAAAACAATTTTCGTTGCAACTATTCTCATTGTTAAATACCCTGTCACACAAAACAAATCTATTCCACTTTGGAGAATGATAATATAAGTTTATTTCCTGAGAGACGTTACCTCTGATATTAAATAACATAAACTTCGTTTTATTGCTTATTATCAATTTATGAAAATTAAACCATCTTCTCATCAAATCTAGGTCCCAATTCATATCTGCAAACAGGTCAATTAAGTTATTGTTCGAATAAAAAAAAGAAGTGTCATCAGCAAATGCTGTTATTTTACCTTTAAAAGGTTGTAAAAATAGAGAGTTAGCATAAATAAGAAAAAGGATTGGACCCAAAACTGATCCTTGAGGAACACCCATATTTAAGAACTTCTCAGAGCTATATGCATTTTTAATTTTTACAACTTGTTTACGATTGGATAAATAGGAAGAAAACCATTTATAAATCAAACCTCTAAAACCTGCATTATACAGTTTACCAAGCAGTTAGGAATGGTTAACCATATCAAAGGCCTTGCTTATGTCTATAAACAGTGTTGATGGAATTTTTGAAGTATTTAAACTTTTATAAATTTCACCAGATAACTTTAATTGGGCTTCTTCAGTAGATTTGCCGCTCCTAAAACCAAATTGACAATCACTTAAAAAACGAGTTCGATTTAAAAATGATAACATTCTAGTTTTTATACCTCTCTCAAAAACTTTTGAAAAACTGATAATATAGAAATGGGACGGTAATTATTTAATGGCATTCTATCATCATTTCTTATGTAGAAGAAGAACTACAGCAGTTTTCAAACTTTCGGGAAAAACTCCTTTTTCTACACACAAGTTGAAAATATAACAAATAACATCTGAAATATGGAAACTTATATGCTTCAATATAAAACTAGATATATTATCAGTGGATGATGAGTTAGATGATTTAAGGGACATAATGATTTTTGAAATTTCTAGGGCAGAAAATTGTTCAAAGTAAAAACTCTCCGGTTGGATCATGTCATGCACTAAAGACGTTTCACAGAGAAGTGAAGGATTTGTTACATTTGAATCACCATTATTTGACCCGATATCAACAAAAAAATTATTAAATAACGTCGCAACTTGTGCGGGTTCAGAAACAACAAGATTATCATTTAGAACACGAACATCAGAGTAAGTTTTATTTTGATCAAGTATATTATTAACTACTCGCCATTCTTCCTTAAAGTTTCGAATATTTCGAGCTAGTTTATTAGAATAAAATAAATTTTTACTAAATGGAATTTCAGTCTTGAGTTCTTTGCATAACTTTTTATAATATATATTTAATCTTTGATTACAATGACGGAGTCATCCATTCCTTTAGGCACTTAAATTTGTTGTTTCTTTTACGTCTTATTTGATACGTATTTGAAGTTTATTAAGAAACATGTCAAAAGCATTTGAAGGATCGATTGCAGAGTAAACATCCTCCCAAAACTCTAGATTTAAACTTGATCTCAAGGCTACTAAATCAATTTTTTGATAATCAAAATTCTCAAAGTTATTTTCTTTAAACAACAACAAGTAAGTTGTATACCAGTTAGTTGATGATCAGTTATTTTTAAATCCAGAATAATTGTTTTATAATCAACGCAAATGTTCCTGTGGAATCTTAAAAAAAGATGATCTAGACAAGAATTTAATCTTGTAGGTTCATTTATCACAGACTCAAAACCAAAAGAAGCGAACACACACCAGAAATTTCGCAGTTGACTCTTTTCATATCAAAACTCTCAAAGTTGTATTTATTAACTGAACAATTCAAAACATTAGTATTATAATATACAGCCACCCTACCAGCAGGATAAGTTTCATTACAAGTCGCTTCAAAAGAGTAATTTGGAATTAAATCATACAAATCTTTTTCTTCTTCAAAGATTCAAATTTCAGATAGAAAAATTAGATCTGGTAAATGATCCAGGGGTGTGAGATGAGCGATAAAAGTATTGAAATTGGTTCGCATACTGCGATGTTTTGGTGAATAACAGAAAACCCACACATTTGTTCATTATTTTGATGCTCTACACAAAAACATTTAACATCATCATCATCACTTCATCAGTATTAAAAGAAGAAGAAAAACTAAAATTATTATTTAAATCATTTTGAGAATAATAAAAATTATTATTATTGCTACTCATTTCTAATATTAAATATTTAAGTTAATTTAAATTTTGAAATATCCTCAAACGATTTAATTTTTATTACTTTTTCTCCTTCTTTTTTTCTTATACAGACAGTTGAATCCCTAACCCATACAAACTTACATTCATTATTATATTTTAATTCATTTGCCATTTTTAATAAAGACCTAGTGTAATAGGTTAGACTATCGTCAGAGGCGGCGTAAGGCGTGGGCGACGTGGGCCATCGCCCACGGCCTCGCGGTACAAGGGGCCTCGCGCCTCAAAATTTTGTATGCATTGCTTCAGTTAGAATAAAATAAAAAAAAGAAATAAATATCAACATTT
This sequence comes from Sphaerophoria taeniata, assembly GCA_943590905.1. Lineage (NCBI taxonomy): Eukaryota > Metazoa > Arthropoda > Insecta > Diptera > Syrphidae > Sphaerophoria > Sphaerophoria taeniata. The sequence continues at coordinate 84,321,572 of OX016542.1, forward strand.
GCTTACGCCTCGTAACTATCGCGAGTAAATCCTTGCCACGCCGCGCCGACCAGTGTGGGGAATCCCGTCTTTTATTCGTTTACTTTCTTTGCTAGGAAGCCTACCAATCAAATCAACTCACCACTAGCAAAGATTAACTAAATAATAAGATGGGAAACTGTCTTACGTTTTACTCCCTTGATCTCGCGTTATAAAAACAAAGAGATAATGTAAGATTTTTCTATTATGATTGTAGTATATGGCAGCACTCTAACTGATGGATACAAGTCAAAAGAGAAGAACATTAGTAAAGTAAAATCATTCGGTGCGGGTGCAAGACAGTCAAGCGAGTTGATTATTTATTGGAGATCCTAAACTGACAATAATTCTCTTTTGTTTATTACAGCATTTTCAATTTACAGTAGTTTGTTAGATTGAATTTTGAAATTGTCATAACACGTTATTCTGAAACTCACCACGAAAACATTAGAAGTAATGATTTTGGATGTGGTCCGAAACTTTAGGCCCATGACATACTTAGGTCTTATATTAAGGTATGTTGGAAGGCAGGAACGCACTCAAATATTTACAAATATTGGCGCAAGCTTATAGTCTGCTAATGAACAATTTTAGAGTGATTCTAGCTTAAAAAAACGTTTCAGTCTAACTCAAACGTCATTAGTATCACACTGAAATTGTTGATTAGCGGACCATACTTTTGCACCATTGAATCTAGGAGTTATCAGGAAAGTTTCATTGTTAATTTGATTCTTGTTCTCGAAAAATAGAAAAAACATGAAAAAAAAGAAAACAGAGTTGCTGTTTTTGTTTTAACCTGGACAAAACGTGAAAATATTCATCTTTAATTGCATTACATAAACAACTTCTTGTCTCACAATTCAAAAAGAGAAAAAAGATAAAATGATCCGAAACATTGTTCGGTGTTTTTATAGTTAATTTTTCCTTAGAACGTGTCATAAGTGGTATAATTCAGTTTTTCATTGTTTTTGCAGAGAGCATCTCTGTGTTTATAATACTAAGCTTCATACATAAAAGTTAAAAAAAAAAGTTTAAAATCTTTCATCTTCATGCTGGAAATTTAAAATAGCTACTAACATTTAATTGTTAGTCGAGAAAATAGGTACAGAAATTCGTTGTTTCAATTTAAGGTGTTTTCTTACTTTAATTACTCTTAATTTAAAATTGATAAGGATGTGCACAATTTCTATCAAGTCCAAATAATCAAGTTTTATGAGCAAATTCTACGCCTTTTTATTTTATTTCGTTTCCCTAACCAAAAAGTTACCCTGTTCTCTTTGTGAACAATTCCAGTAAGTAAAGTAGGTACAGCCGCTGCTGAAAGGAGTTTTTTATAGTTAAAATTAATAAAAAATTATTTAAGATACACAATGAGCCAGACATGGCATCTAGGCTGAATTACGAAACAATAATAATTAAAGAATTTAGTAAAGTTAAAAGCAGAAAATTGCTGTTCCTTTAATAAAAAAAAATAAAAATATTATAAATACATATACAATTTAAGAAATCTATATTAGGTGGAGATGACAATGATAAAAAACTTTGCAGTGTTAATTGTTTTTTTTTTTAATTATTATTATTATTTTATAAAATCCGTCTTCAGGTCGCCACATAACAGGGCCTCGCAAAATCTGTCTTGCCCACATAAAATTTTGGTCTTGCGCCGCCACTGACTATCGTTGATGTAAATTTTTTTTTTGCTGTTACTCCGGATACCGAAGACGTTTGATGATATGATGCCTTTCATCTCTCTCATTTTATTCATTACTTTGTTCTTCTGCAACAATGTTGAGAACTTCACACATACGACATTGCTAGATGCAATGTTTTTGTTTCTGGCTTGTATGTTCTTAACAAAGCATGAATCAATGTCATTTGATTTCATCTCCTCACCAATTACAGCTGTGAGCAATTTATTGACTCTTTCATTAACATTTGAATTGTCAACATCTGGGATGCCATGAATGTCAACTGAACACCGTTTCCCCTTCTGTTCCAGTATATTCAGCTTCGCCTCCAGATCAACAACTCTCCTATTTAGAGAAGCGTTGCACTCTTCTAGAGTTTTGATTTTTGTAAGCGCCTCGGTATTAACTTGCTTAAGCTGCATGATTTCCGTGTACAGCATATGCAAAGTAATATTATCATCTTTGCGAGGGAGAGAAGCTTCAGATGAGCAGGTAGGCTTTAAACCGGTTTCAGAGGTCATGGGTGTATTGGTATTGCTCTCAGATGAAACTTTAAGAGCAGATGAGACAATGGGATCATCTTCGAAAATTGATTTTCTCCGCTGAGTAACACAACTAACACATTTATACCCTTGATCAAGTTTCTTATAATAGTCTATTTCAATTTTTTTTCATTTGAACGCACTTTCCATGATAAAATTCTTTACAATTTATGCACTGAATCTTAAGATCGTTTCTTTCCACTCTAACCTGACACACTTTGCAACTCATTTTCAGATTTGTTTTTTGAGCTTTTTGAATAAAAGAACTATGTTCACTATTGAGCAGTAATATATTTCGGTGGAGCGTTTTTACATGCGTGTGTCCCCATCAACACAATACACGAGAATGAAAATTTATTTGTGTTTTCACGAACCGATCGGTGAGCTCGATTATGCTCCGTGGAAAGGATTTCTGTCTGGTCATTTGGGTTGAAGATATCGGTTACGAATTTTTTTGTAAAAACAAATTTTACTGAAGGAAAGGAGGATTTCAGTTGGTCTTGAATTTGAGCCAGAATTGATAGATCGCAGTAGATGGCATTTGTAACGTTGGGATTAACTACTTCATTTAACATTAGTAAGAGGTTTGCATTGGTGTCAAATGTAATGGAGTGAATTAATCGGGTCTTGAAAATTATTTTGCTTTTTTTAAATTTGTTTTGGCCCTGAATTAATCGTTATCTGATTCCTAAAACAATTAAATGGATTTTGAACACTTGCTATTGTTTTGGTTAAGGAAGCTTCGCTATGAACTGTTTAAGAGCTGGAGTTAAGTTCTTGTTCTAAATTGGTTATATGCTGTCTCGACAAGGCATCAGCAACGAAGTATTCCCTACCTGGTTTATAGTAAAATGTTGGCGAAAACTCCTCTATGAAAGCCCTCCACCTCTTAATTTTTGCATTTGGGTTTTTGTCCGAATTGGTAAAAGTCAGAGGTTGATGATCTGTATATATGTTGAGCCGACTTACTCCATACAAATAATTGCGTAGTTTCTGCAATGACCATACAATGGCCAGAAGCTCTCTTTCATTGGTAGCGTAGCTTTCTTCAGTAGAGGACAATGTACGAAATATGATGGTAATCGGTCTACCACCTTGGGAGAGGACAGCACCAATTGCATGAGAGGAAGCGTCAGTCGTCAAATCGAAGGGTTTCTCAACGTCCGGATAAAGGAGCACGTCCTCCGAAGCCAGAATTTTTTTGATTCTCTTAAAAGCATCGAGCGCTTTGAAACCTAGTTCTAGCCTCATGTTTTTTGACTGATTTTTCCCTACGTTTCCATTTTCACCCCGCAAAAACTTTGTTAAGGGCTTTGCAATTCATGCATAGTCCTTAACAAATCGCCGGTAATAACCAGAAAGTTCGAGAAATGACCGCAAACTCCGAAGGGTCTTAGGAACCTCATAATTTATAATGTCCTTAACTTAATCTGAGCATGTTCTGATTTCTTTATTGGACACTACAAATCCCAAAAACTCAACTTCCTCCTTAAGCAAATTGGACTTTTCCGTGAAACTCGCATGTTGGCTTCGAAAAGCAGGTTTAAAATTTTATCAACATCTCGAAGGTGCTCTTCTGCGGTCTTTGAAAATATGATTACATCATCGATATAGACATGGCAGCATTTGCCTATCTCTTCCCTTAATACGTCGTCGTCTATCGCCCTTTGGAAAATACTGGGTGCATTTTTTAACCCGAAAGGCAGTCTGCGAAATTCGTACTTCCCATTATTGACAGAAAAAGCCGTCTTCTCCCTAACACGCTCACACAACAATATTTGGTGAAACCCTGATTTAAGATCCAAGGTACTAAAAAATGAAACCCTTCCAAGGTTAGAAAAAATCACTCCTGTATTCGGGATTGGATACTTATCGCTAATCGTTTTACTATTTAATTTCCTGAAATCAATCACCATACGCATCTTCTGTTTCCCTGTCTCGTGTCTCGTCCATACCCTTTCTATCAATGATCCATACAGGATTGTTATAGGGAGACCTCGAAGGTGTTATTATTTTATTCTGCAATAATTTAACAATTTCATTGTTGACGAAATCAATCGCAGACATAGGACATGAATAGGCTTTAGAGTAAACCGGTTCATTATCTGTCGTTCTGATAGTTTCAACAACCTTCGTGTTAAAAGGTAAGGATTCGTTGGGATCGGCAGACTTTTGAATTTCTGGCCAATAATAAGGATAGTTGGTCTTTTATAACTGTTGGAATATTATTTATTTGTATAGGGATATTTTTGACTACTTTACATCCCTGAAATACAAGTAGAAAAGTTTTTCCTCGCCTCCAATATACTTTAAAGTTTCTTTTTCGAGGTTTAATTTTGCTCCTATTTCGTTAAGAAAGTCAAACCCTATGATAGCATCAAATGTTTTTAGAGTTGGAAGTAAAAAAAAGGTAGCATTTTTATTAAAAATATTAATGATACACTTGGACGTAATGTGGCTTGTGCCATGTTTAGACTTAACAGAAAATGGTTTGTCAATGGGTTTGATAGCTTTAAGTGCATTAAAATACTTAACATAATTTTAAGAGGCACCCATGTCCACTAAAAGTTTTATTTCTTTTCCCGCAAGAGTTCGACCGACGCACGTATGGCAGGAGGGACTTTCCCCTAAAAAATTGATTTCATCTTGTGTTTCAAAGTTTTTATTGTTATCTATGTTTTGATGATCTTCTGACAACCCTGGATCATAATTATAATTTTGGACATAGTTTTCGCGTTCATACTGTTCTGCAGTAGTGGTCGGTGCGAACGGTCAAGATGATTGACTCTTTGATGTTTTGGAAGCGTGTGTCGTTCAGAATCGCGATTTCGTTTTAGTTGATTGGCGTTAAAAAAGGTCTTTGATATTGATTTGGATTTTAGCCTAGATCTTGGATGACGATTTGAATGCTGCATAGAACCTTGCAAATTGTTTTGGTTTTCTATAGGTCTTTGGACATAATTCGGATTTTGAAAGGCTGTTGGATATCTATAATGGGAAACGGGAGGATCTTCTTCCATTGGCGTAGGTTTATTTTGTGTTGAGAAAGTGTCGACAGGTCTATAGTGTGGTGAATTTTAAGGACTATAGTAATGATTAGGATTATGCCGTGGTGTAAAATTCAAAGAGCGTTCATTCCTGTTAGAGAAGGAATTTGCAAATAAATATCGCGCTTGGTTTGCTTCTAACTCTTGTGCAAGAGCAAGAGCGCTTGGCATGTCAACTGGTTGTGACGAAAATAATATGTCACACATAGGCTTATGTAAACCAGAAATAAATATCCTTAATGCGTCCTGCCGATATTTTTGGCTCAGAGATTCGACAAGATCCTTGTTTCTTTCATGAAGCATTATTGTTTTGTTTATTATCAATGTTAATTTCTTCTCAACCTCGTCGTAAAATTCTACAATTGACAACCGACCTTGACGGAGAGTAGACATTTCCTGTTCAATAAGATACACAGGTCTCTTATCTGCATACGTACAGTCTAATCGCGAAATAATTGCTTTGAAATTAAGTACGGTATTAAAGGAAGCTAAGACCTGGTCCGTAGGACCGATAATTTTATTTCTTATTATGGCTACCGCCTGGTAATGCCTGGAACTTCCCTCATACCCTTCAAATAGTGTATATGCGCAAATGCAGCTTGACGCCAAGAAATATACCTACTAAGTCTAACGACTCTTCGCATATCTTACATATCTTACCAGCTTCAATGGTAACTGGTTGATACACTTCAACAGCCGAGTCGTCAAGTCCTCAATTGTACTGCTAAGTGCTGCTCTAGTTTGCTCGGTTGCAACGTGAACCGCAGCAGCAATTATTGAATTAATCTGTTCGTTGTTCATTTTATACCGATTCAAAAAAACGTAAGAGATAATCCAGAAGTAAAAGAACAGAAATATATAAAATGAATTCACAAAATTAGATTAATTAGACTTTTTAATAAATAGTAGATGTAGATAATATGTACAAATTTTAAGTGTAAAGAAATAATGTATATACTATATAGGTTAATTCTAAGCTTATTGAATAATTTTATTATATAAATTGTATATTCAAAATGAATTCACAAAATTAATTAGATTAATTAAACTTATTAATAAATTTTAAATGTAAAGTTATATATGGGTTAATTCTAAGCTTATGCGCTTATGCATAATTTTATTATATATGTACCTAATAATAATTTTGATGTTGATGTTCTTCTCTTGTTGCTTGTAGATAGCACGTGTTTTATTTCAACTTTCAGTCACAAATTTTGTATTTTTATATATTTTCCTTGAGGATTTTCTTTTCATTTGATAATAATTTTTTATTGTGTTGTACTTGTTTCTTAAGTATCTTTCAATTTCTACTTTTTTTTTAGAAACTTGTTCTTTTTTTTCACACGCTGTTTTTCGATTTAAGTGAACTTTCCGTTTTTGTTCTTTATTATAATAAACGAGAACTCGTAGTTAGTTTTTTTCTTTTCCAGTTTTATAAACTGATTATATTTGTTGTACCTTACTGACGAGGTAGTTTAAAAGGGGACAGCGGTCAAAAGGTGGATCACAGTAAGGTGGAGCGAACTATTATTTAAGAAACTTTATTTATTAAATATTTTTAGAAAACGCGATACACTTAAGGTTGGGCGCCAATTAAAAGAGTTTATTTCTCAATTTTAAATTTATAAATTTTATTTATTTTATAATAAATTTTATATTCCTTTATGAGGAAGCTTATAAGTCAAAATAAGTGTTGAGCTTTCTATCGCAAGAAAAAGACTGACAAAGACAAGCAAATTATATCGAAAAAAAAACTTCTTTAACTTGGTTTTACAATAACTGAGAACGGCTTGGGTATGACGATTGTGTTTGAATCTTTATTGTTTTTGCAATATGGTTTTGTTGTTTTTTCAAAATATGAAGGAGTTGCATTGTGGTGACCAGCCTGTCATAACTTATAATTATTGACGCTACCAATTACCAGCGCAGTGAAAAGTTATCTTTCTCGAGAGAAGCAACAAGTGCAGCGACATTGTGAAGAAGTAGTTGGACCGCAGACGACAAGGGCTTTCTGAATAGGACTTTTGAATACTTTGTCGCCAACATCAAGTATCGAGGACCAGTTTCAACATTGTCAGTAAGAGATGCGCCTCTTATGTGCTAGATTTCACGTAGCCACCAAAGCAAACCCCTGGTTTGACAAAGAGTATGTAAGCAGGCCCATGCAGCCAAGCAGGAGTCATAAAATGTGGCGCTGCATAGAAGGACAGCCAACAGCAGGAATGAAGTTGGGAGGGTTTACCGGAAGGAAAATGAGAATCAGAATCCCGCCGTCAGTCAGGAGCCATTCATTGGACACGATATAGCTAACAATTCCGTGAACCCGTGAAGAAGAAGTGAAAACGGCAATATCACGGCTGAAATCTAGCAAAGGCGCAGAGTAGATGGTCTAGCTGCCGAGCTGTGCAAAGCAGCAGGCGACGATCTAGAAGGAGCATGCACCAAATCATCTGTAAAATATGGCGGAAGAATGCATGCCCGATGAATGGAACCTCAGTATTGTTTACCCAATCCTGAAAAAGGGCGATCCTCTAAACTGCGCAAAACTATAGAGAGATCAGGCTACTTAACCTCGCTGTGAACGTCTGAAGCCTTTCGTCAGCTATCTAAGGGTCCGTTAAAATTGATGGGAAATGGAAAAGAAGATTCAACAGTGAACTTTACGGACTGCACAACGAGATGGCTCGGTCATATAGAGCGTATAAACACCAATGCTACGGCCCGGAAAACCTTCGATACTATTCCTAAGGGTCGAAGAATTAGAGGAAGACTGAGACTCAGGTGGCACACCCAAGTGGAAGAGTGAGGTCTTCCTGGAGTGCAAAACTGGAGACAGCTAGCTAGGGACCGAGCTGGGATGACGTACACTGTTGGTTGACTTTGGCCCCAGCGCCACCTGATGTAAGCAAGAAAGCTAGGATCAAGCAGTACCAAAATCTTCCCTAAATATAGGTCGTCAAACTCCAAAAAATGGGAAATAAAAAAATCGTTCTGTTTGTTGTTGCCGAAATGAATGTTTTTAAGCTCAACAGAGGACATTGATGCAGTCTAAAATATGGAGAAGGAGAACTACTCCCACGGATAAGAAACTAAGGTCGTTCCGTTCAAATCTATAATAGTGCTACAGCACACAAATGATGTCTTAAAAGCCTCAGAAATTTATGGCCCAGACAAATACACTATCCTATTATTCAGATTAATGTACTTTCTTCAAATCTCACTTCTCCTTCCTTGTTGCTAAATAGCTGAATTTGTCTTAACATTTGATTCATCTACTCTGGACCCATTTGAAAAAAAGGCAAAAGAATCTCATAGCAGTAGTTTCCTACGGCGGAAATGCAATCCACACAGCAGCGATTGTCCTCGTCGTCACCATCCCATGCTCGTAAAATTCGATTTCCAAATGTGCCAGCTTAGGTAACTGATACTTTGGTTATTTACAATCAATTTACATCTACATATTCAATTTGTAAGACTCTAAGAAACAAGTTTCATTAGACTTCTTTTAAGGAAGCGTCTTTCTCACTACAAAGTTGCTTTTAATTTTGTTGGAAGAATGGACTTCTCGTTTTGCAATTTCAAAAGCAGCAAGAGTATAATGACAGCAAAACTGCTCATGCAAGCTAGAATTTAAAATATTAAAACGCGTCTGAACTAGAACCCAAGATCTACGCAGAGAATTTTGAATATCAAGCACACTTAAGTCTCTCAGATCATTTTAACCGATCGATCATGGTATGATTGTGCGATTCCATTTTTGCTCTTGTCTCTTCTTAATTCCAAATGGTACAATCTAATAATAACTTTGAAAGTAAATTAGATATTTGTGGGTCAAACGCTTTTGAAATTAAATCCCGACCAGAGCCGGACAAGACCATCTTTTTGTGGTCATATTTTTCTTTGTTTGAGGGCTAGGCAGGAGGTGCATTAATAGTCTACATGGTGTAATCGATCGATATTTGGTTTCTGTTGTTCAAGTCACCACTCTCAAAGTGTATCTAAAAGCTTTTAAATGAAGTTAACCTGCTGGAGAAAACATTTGTTACGAAGACAGTGGGGTCGGTCAAGAGTTTTCTGTTAATTTCACTTATGATCCGCTTATTTAACTTCACTTGAGGGATATCTATCGAACCTGTGAGTTTTGAAACTTTGTGGAAGCTTTTCTTTCCGAACAGGCTGTCAGACTGTTCAATCCTCGGGTCGCTATAGCCACTGGCACTTGTACAGCGTTGCACTCTACTGACCGTTGATCGCATTTAAAAACGAAAAAAAAATCATGAGCAATGGGTACATGCGCGTGCGCATTGCTTCGCTCTATTTTCAATGTTTCTTCTTTTTAATTTATTGCAATCGATCGACTCCAACTCTCTTCACAATTTCCAGCCAGAGATCCAGCGCAGGCACAGCGATCAATTAATCTTCATCGCCTTTCTTTTATGGCTGAAGTTTGGAAGTCAGAGATGGACACAGAGCAGTGCACTCCATTATTTCTTAAACATCACAAAAGTAGCTCTCCAAAAGCGCGCAGGTTCACGAAGTTCATTATCAATTGGAAATGGAAGAAATCGCTCACACAGCACAGTCAGCTTAGTGAATTGGTTTTCGGTCCCAAAACGAATTGGTAATCGATCAAGATCAGGAGCAAGGCAGTTAAACTATATACCTACGTACTGCTTGTTGTATCTTGTGCATAGAGTAACACAAAGTTAAGCATTAGTTTCCGCTATCAAGCGCACCATGATGATTTTGTCCAGCAGCAGGGTCTAATTCCACTTGCTGCTGAATGGGACCCTGGCAATGGGTTTTCGAAATAGAAATAAAATGAAGAAACAATTTAATACAATGGGTTAATTAAAAGCGCTTTAATTAATTTGATTTAATCGTAGTGCGATCCAGAGATCGACCGACCCAACGACCAAATGGGTGCGGTCTGGATGATACGGTTATGTCTTAAAGGAGACTTTTGGCCTTTGAGTTTATAAGTTCGTTAAAAGAGATTTTTTTTACCAAACGAAAGGCAAATCGAATTGCACCGCACGAAATCGAAATACAGAGATTCGGTCATGCAGCAACATTGGAAGAGCAGTTGTTGTGGAACACAAGTACCGTGATGTTCTTCTTCTGGTTTGGATTTAATGATAAAAGATGACATTGTTGAGGGTGTGTCCCAACCCAATCGAAAAAGAACTCTCTCGAGAAACGAATTAGGTTTTTTCTTCTTATTTTTGTTCGCAATGAACTAGATAAGGAATAAAAAGTCAGGAAACGTGTTGTGTTTAGTCAAAGTAATTTTCTGTTGGACAAGAAGAGTTTTATCCGTTTTTGGGATGCTGAATGCTGGAACTGGTGTTTGATGGTCGATAAGGGCGTAGTTGGTTGGGCTAATTTAAGAAAAGTCAATGATTTGATTTGTTCTTCTAATTAAAGTCGCAGTGATTTTGAACAGTTAAATGGAACTGAACCATACTTGGCAGTGACACCTGAATGTTCGTTGAACTTTAAAATGACACATTCAATGACTTGTTTTGATTTGGTTGCAAAACTTCTATAGTTCAGCTTCAATTTTTAGTTGCTAAAAAGCTGAATGGTGTCAGCAGTGTCAGCTGAATGTTCGTTGACATTTAACATGACACATTCACTGACTAGTTTTGATTTGGTTTTAAAATTTCTACAATTCAGCTTCAATTTTTAGTTGCTGAATAGCTGAATGAAACATGAAAGTAGTTTTTTCTACCAGCATTAGAGTTTTAATGGAAAATTTCTTTTACAGACAAAAATATTTTGATTTTTCAATTGCTGAATGAATTTCGTTCCTTTTCTGTTGCTTTCAATATAATATTGTTTCAAAAAACGAACTTTATCCTTAATCCTTAAGCATAATTTCTTGAAAATTCAGCTTCTCTCTTTCGACGCTTAATAGTGCTGAAAAGCTGAATCAAACTTTAAAGTAGTTTTTTTAAGCAACATGAGAGTTTCAATGTAAGATTTCTTTTATAGACCAATATATTGTGTTAATTCTGCTTTTTTTAATTGCTCAATAGCTGGATTTCGTTTCTTTTTTTGATGCTAAAACGCTTTTAAGTTTACATTGTGCCAAAAACCAAATTTTGAATCTTTAATTTTAATTTCTTGAAAATTCAGCTTCTCTCTTTCGACGCTTTACAGTTGCTGAATAGCTGGAATCAAGCCTAATAGTGTTTTTTTCGTACCGACATGAGAGTTTCAATGTAAGACTTCTTTTATAGACAAATGTATGTTGAGAGTTCTGCTTTTATCAATTGCTGAATAGCTGAATTTCGTTCCTTTTTTGTTGCTAAACAGCTTTCAATTTTGCTTTGTTTCAAAAACTAAACTCGATAACTCAGCTTCTCTTCTTCAACTCTTAATAGTGCTGAATAACTTTAAAAACGTTAATTTTTATTGATTCTCTTTTCAGTCCTATCTTTGTGTCCCTTTTCATTTTAATCAGAATGTCTTCATTGTTGTTTTTCTTCTGTTCACGTTGTCAGCTATAAATTTCAATTTATCAACAAATTATTATAATCAATCATCGATGCAATAAATTGAACTCTCACCGGGATGCCTCAGGGTGGTCGTTAATAAACTGTGTCCTGGTGCTGTCCTAGACGCCAATGCAAGTCCTTAAAAGTTCTCTTGTCGCTGTAAGATAGAAGCTCTTGAACCATCAAAAGTCATTATATACACCCTGTTCGGCTGTTAAGCATTTACATTATTCTTCTGCTGCCATTTTTTTCTTGTTGATCTTCCTAGTACGTCAACTCCGCTTAACTGAACTCCGTTTAACTGAAAACTTCGGTTATCTGAAACAATAAATTTATAACCGAGCCATTTTGAACATTTCCCACCAAAACTGCTTCGCTTAGTTGAACTCCGCTTAATTGCAAACTCCGTATAACTGAAACAAAATCGTTTGCCTCAAATTAACATTTCTCACATATTCAACTCCGCATAAGTGAAACAATCATTGACTATTGTTAAAAAAAAAAAAACGCAACACATATCTTGTCATTCTCTCTTGGTGTGATGTATGTCGTATGTGGTACCTACACTAGCGTCATCTACGTAAGTTACTTTCAAATCAGCACCATGGATAATGGTTAGCAATGAAAGAACAGACTGACTGTGCGAGTATTATAATTAATAGTGTTTTTTTGTGGTCGTCCGGAACTGTTCCGAACGATTCTGAATTCGTTCACTTGGCACAAGATGACAGTTCTTGTTCTAAAAAGAACAGAAAAACGATTCCGAATTTGAATTCGGAATCGAAAACAGAATCATGCACACTCGCACATATGAGGTTTCACAAATACATAACCATTCAACCCTTAGAAGCAAAAAAATGTGTCTGCATGTTCGTTTGGTATCCGCAACCGGACAGTTCTGTGTACCAATTCTGGATTATCAAAAAAAAAAAAAAAAAAACGCTATAAGATTATAACAAAGATGTGATGTTATGTGTCAGTCGTTTGTTTGTTGAAGATTGCTCTGATGAAATAGAGATCGTAAAGCCCAAGAAGCCCACTTAAGAGAGCGCATGGTTCTCTTCACATTTTAAAACAATTCTTTGCTGAAAACTCCAAAGTTTCCGATAAAATAGGTGAATCTTGAAGATGTCTTTTTATAATTTGCAAAACAGCAAACACACAACAATTGATTTATTTTTATCTTAAATAATTTTTAATTTTTTAACTTAACATGACCTGAAAGTTGAAACAAACTCAAACATATTCCAGGAAAATTTTGAAAAAAATGAGAGTATCAAACTTTTGAATTTCAACTCTGGATTGGAGATTTAAAGAAGTAAAGAAAACGATTTTCAACTTGTCCCTTCACTCTCAAGTTTTTCTCAACTCTAGAATTGGTCAACTTGAGAGTTTCGTACAAGATGAGCAATAGTGAAGAGAATGGCTCTAAGTTAGGTATACTTACTTTATCTTTTGTTGTTTTTTATTTATTTTTGTTTTTAAAAATGGAAGTATTTCCAGTTTGACAAAACTCCGCTTATTTGAAACAAGTTTCAGTAATCCGAAGTTCGGTTAACTGAAAACTCCGCTTAACTGAAACAAATTGTCTGCAAAAATGGTGTTTCAGTTAAGCGGAGTCGACTGTATTTTGAATTTCTTGCATGCATTATATTTTATTTTTTTGTAAATTTCTCATCAGCGATAAGAGAACACACTGACCGACAACGCCGTCGCTGCAGCTGTGATGCCGCTTAAGTGAGATATAAAAATTTATTTATTTGCCCGGTTGTCCAGTACCAGCATAAAAAAAAAACAGCAAAAATCAGAAAGAAACGTCCCATCTTTTATCCCCAGGGCGATTTGTTGCACGCTTTAACAGCACATTTTTATAATATTTATAATATTTATGGGCTGTGATGAGATCCTTCAATGATGATTGAAGTTAATTTCTTTTGAGAACGGTTTTGTTCGTTACTCCGTTCGACGAGGTTTTTTCATTATTTGCTCGAAAAAAGGCGAAGTTGGCTGTGCCCTTTATTTCATAATTATGAGAACGCATGATGGGCACCTTTAAAGCCCTGGCTAACGAATCCCTTAAAACGATTTCAGAAGTTGGTGTCTTGCTGACAAACCGAAAATTAATGAAGCCTTCAAGATCCAAAGTAAAGAATTTCTTGTTTTGTGTTTCCGACAAGCTTGTAATTACTTTTAAGCCTCCAAAAGTTAACTTAATTTTCCTTAAGACCTTAAAAACTTCTTTGACATGAGCAATGCTTATCTGGTTAGCACAATTAAATATTTTCGTCTCACGAAGTTGATTTATTAAACTGAGATGAGACCCTGGAATGAACATTAATCGGTCATTATCTACGTACTTACAAAAAGACAAAAAAAAAATAATTTAAATAAACCTTAAGCCTAAGTTGGCAATTCATCTCGCTGTCATGAGACAAGTTCATAACACAAACCGAAACGCTATAATCATCGTCGTCATCTTTATATACTGGGAACTTATTTATTCAAAATTTATGACGACGATAAGGTAAAATGTAACGCAAGGAGATTTAAGTCGTGATTAAAAATTATTCTCAATCGAATGCATCTTCAGTCGAACCAACAAAAAGTAAGAAAAGCCAAAACTTAGCTATCAGGCAATTAATCGGTTTTTGTTGTTTTTTTCTTCGTTGTCTAAATCAAGTTGTGTTATCCTAAGAGGTCTGAGTGGATCTTTTTTTTTTTGTGGAGGACATGTGTTTCCACTTTTCGGATTCTGGAAGTTTCTGGTTCTAGATTTATTTTCAGAAGCAAATCTAAAGAGAAGTCATCAGTCAATATTGAGGGGCTCTCGAAGAGTTTGGAGACTTGTAGACGACAAATCGATAATTCCTTATGAACTTCTGAATGAAGAAAATGTTAAGTGAATTCAATTTGATAAAACTAATCGTTTAGTTTCGTACCTCGACACTCGGTTAATGTTTTCTTTGCTGAATAGCTGAATTGTGCATTTGGATGCAATTCAAGTATTACAAAATTCCACTCTACATTGTTTTTTACTTTCGATCGCTCTGCTCCTCTTTTCTAACGTTGAAAGTGTTTTATGGTCATCTCCACTTTCATAATTCACTAATAAATTTTCGTATGCCTTATACAGATTCTCTATTCTTTTAAATACTTTGAGGGGAATTGGATTTTCAAGTAATTTTAGCCCATCAGCTGAAAAGCTTTAACTTACTAACGGATCATGATTATCATACTCATACTGGTAAGTGATTTATATTGTTAATCTTTATTTATTGATTTATTTATTTTATTCCGTTAATTACTTACGCTTAGTTTACTTATTTATTACTTATTTAACCGGCTCCCACTCCATAAATGATCTCAACCAGGGAACGGTCCCTGGCATGCACTCTCCAGTCGCCAAAACCAAGCGCTCTGGCATCCGCAGTTACTTGGTCCTTGTACCGTAGGTTCGGTCTTCCTTTTCCTCTCGAACCTGAGGGTTGCTATGAGCAGACTTTCTTGGCTGGAGCGTTCTCGTCCATTCACTCGACGTGGCCGAGCCAATGTAGTCGTCTTTTCTTGGCTTTCTGAACTGCATCCACACCTTGGTACAGCTAATACAGTTCCCGGTTGAACCTTCTTCTTCATTCGCTATCGTCCCAGACCCAGATTCCGTCGAAGTATTTTTCTTTTGAAAGTGCCCAGTATCGTTTCCCCTTTTGTACTTATCGTCCAACACTCGGCAACTTAGAGTACGACTCGTAAAACAATGTCTTGTATAGTGGGAACTTTGTCTTTGGAGTGAGGAGTTTTGAACCCAGTTGTTTTGCCAAACCGAGGTAGTAGCGGTTCGATAGGGTAATTCTTCGTCGGATCTCCACAAAGGTATCGTTTGTGGAATTGATAGTTGTTCCAAGGTAGGTTAACTCCTTAACTACCTTGAAAATGCTTCTACCAACAGTGACGTTTTGTCCTAGGCGGTGGACAGATGTTCTTTTGTTTGTTGATAGCATGTACTTTGTTTTGTCCTCGTTCATTTCATGACCAACGAACTTCGCCTGTTTTTTAATCGCTGTAAAGGCCTCAAGCACAGCTCTTTGAGAGCGACCGATGATGTCTATGTCGTCCGCATAGCCTAGGAGCTGGGTGGATTTGTAGAAGAAAGTGTTTTCCGTACTCGAACCTGGCTTGTGCACTATTTTCTCCAGGACTGTGTTGAATAATTCACATCTGCTTGTCTAAACCCTCCGCATGTTTGAAACAACTCGAATGAGCTGTTACCCATTTGCACACTGCACTGCGTGTTGTTTAGCGTCATGCGGCACAGCTGGACCAGTTTGTTTGGGATCCCAAATGAGACATTACCATCATAAGATCTTGGCGGTGAATGTCATAAGCAGCTTTGAAGTCGATGAAAAAATGGTGGGTTTCGACTTGAAATTCGTTGGTCTTATCCAGGATTTGCCTCAGTGTGAATATTTGGTCTATCGTTCTTCTGCCTAGACTAAATCCACACTGGCACATGCCGATTATTGTGTTGCAGAAATGTTTTAGACGCTCAAAAAGGAAGTTGAATAGGATTTCGTATGTAACATTAAGCAAGCAGGCATGTGCCTTGGTTATTTTTGCATGACATAGGATTGTCTTTTTTGTAGATGGGTCTTATAGAGCAGTCAGTGGGCATACATTCTTCCTCCCACACTTAGTTGATGACCTGGTGCATGCGGTTCATGAAAGCACCTCCTCCATATTTTAAGAGCTCCGAAGGTATGCCATTCGACCCGCCGCGCCGGTCTGTTTTAGGTTTTGGATGGCTCTTTCGACCTTTGCTGTCCTGGTGGCTGGGATTGGGTCTTCATTGACTGGTCTCGCTTCTTTTTCGTCACAAGCTCGTTCGACATTATATGCGCATTCAGCAGCTGCAAGAAGTGCTGCTTGAGAACACCTACAGTTCCCTGTACTCCGGTGAATAGGCTTCCTTCACAACTTCGAAGAACCCGATTCAGAAGCTAATTGCTTCGACCTTTTAAAGAAACGTGCGTCGGGTGTTGTTATTTGCCCGTGACTCTTATAGATCTTTGGGCTGAGAAACTGTAGTTTCTCTTTTCTTCTGTGACAGATTCTTGTTCTCATTTCTCCTTTCGGTTCTGTTCTCTTTTAGCTCTTCTTTGCAATAACGTTCATCGTCATATCACGAGTTCTTTTACTGTAGTGGCTAGTAACCTATGGTGGTGTCGGCTACATTTTTAGTTATTTCGCGATATTTGTTCCACAAGGTGTTGACGTCTGATGGTATTTAGGAGGACGGCGAAGAGTCTCTCACTTAGGCGATCGCTGTAGTCTCCGGAATTCTCCAGGATGCTAAGGCAACCGATGTTGAACTTCTTTTTTTTGGCCTCACGTGTTTTTTTGTCATTTGATAATCGAGCTCTAAACTTAACCACTATCAGAAAGTGGTTACAGTGGACATTTGCTCCTCGGAAAGTGGGCACATTTAAAGTGTCGGATGCGTGTCGTGCGCCGCCGATTAGCACATGGTCGATTTGATTGGCTGTTTGGCCATCCGGAGGTTGTCAGGTTGCTGTGTAGATTTTTGTCCTGGAAACCTAGTGCTACTTACCAATGTCGATTAGTCGGAAGCTGTTGTCTTTTGTAACTTCGTGGAGGCTGTGTGTTCCAACTAATCCGCAAAGATTCTTCCTTCCCGATTTGATTGTAGTCTCTGAGTACGATCGCACTCTGGACAGGCTCCGTAGGCTCTATCCAGGAGGTCGTAAAAATCCACTACTAGACTCCTCTTAGACTGATGTTTTGTAGTGCGGCCTTGATGCGGAATATAGCTAGGGGATCACTAATTGACTTGAAATCCATGACTTTTGATCTTAGCCTATTTATCACGACAAATCCGCATCCAAATATGTGCATTCTTTGATGACAGCTGTAATAAGTGTCACAATTTTTTTCTTTTCAATGTCCCTGATCTATCCAATCCATCGTATTTCCTCGATCGTAGTAATGTCTGCCTTATACTGCAGATTCAAGATTTTCTGTTGTACCTGGAGTGTAGAGTGTTCTTATATTCCAGATACAAACTCTCAATTCGTAGTCCGTTGTCGTTCCGGGTCTGGTTGAAGGGGGTCATTTTCCGAGGATCTACCTGTCTCTCTCATAACTTCAACTTTCTTTCTGTGGAGGGGTTGTTAGCTCTTCGCCTTAACCTCCAAATTTGTTGCACCGTTGTTTAAGTGCTGCTGTTTCTCCGGTGTTTCACCCGGTGGTTACCGCTTGGAGGTAAAGTAAGCACTTGGTGTGTAGGAAAAGATACAGCATAAGTATTTCCCCAGACCCTACATCACTCAACCACCCAAAATGCTTTGCTATAAAGTCTGTGAATACACATTCAGCTTGTTGTTAGTCTCGAAATATCAAGTATTAGTTAATTCGTGTAGGTAGTCTTTAGATAGATTTTGTTTTTGAAACAAATTAAGTCTTGTCTCTTTATTTTTTAGTTTCGCTCCTCGTTTTCTTTTGAAAAGCGAAATTAAGCCCTGAACCACTGTTGAGTGTAACCATTAACAGATAAAACACAAGATTTCAGCAACGAAACTGAGGAATCAAATTTACGTTCTTAAACCAGTTAACAATAAGTTGATAGTGCAACCTACCAATTAACTTCATTATCACCTTTCCCCTAGAAATTGTTATTCAAAAAAGCAAGTCCATTTCCTCGCTTGAAACAACATTCAATCTAAAATCCATAAACACTCTCACATTAAATTCCTCTATAATAGTTTTTGACAAGACAACAGAACAAAAAACACCGTTTTCGACAAACCTCCCTATTAACTTAATGTTAGCCTTCAAGCTAACTGTCTTCCATACCATATTGAGGCCACAAACCAATGCGTATAATTTATCGTGCGTTGCTGCTTCACTCTTCCTCATAGTCGTTCCATCTTATACCTAATTTTATGGGAAAAATCCTTAATAAAATCATTTTCCAATTCAGGTCCATTAAAAACATATTTACCCTTTACGGCGTTAACTGGGTTATTATTTATATGCGAAACAAACTGTAAGTACCTGTACGTATACTGCAGTCTGTTCGAGTGCAGTATACGTACATGTACTTACTAAAAGAAAATTTCATATATTTAAACGATTATGGTTATGGCCAAGTTTGGCTGAATATTTTTGTGCACAAATGTTCATGTCGTCACATTATAATAAGTCCCATATCTGGACAAGTAAGAAGTCCCGAATACGCCGAGAACTATAATTTATTTTGCTGCCGAAATGATGAAGAAGCTTCAATTTATCAATTTTGTGTACTTGTTTTATATCTGTATCAACTTGTTGCTTTGTATTTTTTGCGAGGAAATTGATAACTCAATTAGGAAACCAAAAGTCTGATGTTTTTTCATTTCAAGGTTTCAAATTCAGCAATAGGAAAAATTTTTGACAGCTCCAAGTCACCGATATGTGTTGCGATTGCCATTAACCCAAGGTTGTTTGGCCTCACTCCCAACAAGGAACAAAAACTATCTCAATAAAGTGCCATGTATACATGCCATTATAATTTTTAAGCGATAGACTTGTATTACGCTGGACACTTGAATTAATGTTATCGGCGAAACATGACTAAAAAAAACCACCCACCAAATAAAGGCATTAAATGTTAAATCCTTAAGTCCGAAATCCATTCCAATTCTTTAGCTAATATATGTGCTCAGCTCTGCTCACTGTCGCTGATAATCTCATGCACGACGGGAAAACGATAGGGTTTGTGCAACCAATGTATCGGGTATCGAGTATTGTCAAAAAAATTACCGTTCAAGCATAAAGAAAAAAGAATAATCATACTAGCACGGGGGAGTAGCTTTCAATAGATTTTTAAGGAAGTAGTCCCTGTTTCTTCGGCTTCTCTTTGTCTTAGCTGAATAGCTCGATTATACCTTCAAACCGATAAATTTAACAGTCAGTGGGTAGCTGAATTGTGCTCTAACCTGAAATTCTCAAATTCAGCGCCCTTTGTAGTAGAATGATAAGTATATCATATTGTAGGCGCGTTTCTTTCTGGCCATTTCGAAGCATTCAGGCGGCCGTGGTATCAAAACAGCGCTCCTTTAACAATAGCACCTTACTGGCCATATGGACAAAAGTAATCACAAAATTTAGCGTTGCAGCACATGTGAACGCCTCGGGCAAGTGTTTGGACAGGCAGTGTACACATGACTCGACTGTAGCTGTAGTGTAGGTACTGTACTTCTATCTATATCGATTACCAAAACGAGGACAACGAGTACCTAATCGAAAACTTCAACTCAATCGACACTAGTCCATGTTTTACGGCAATAAAAACCATAATTTTGTGGATTTACACAAAACATTAAATAAATTTTCATTTCTTTATGGTAATAAACTGGGCAGCATTACATTGTTTTATTCAGTCTATTTGTTAGTTAAGAGTGCACTTAAAACTCTTTATTATCATTAAAAAAAAAATCGAATCTATTGCATTTAAAAGTTTCAATGCACACTGCATACCTCCAAACCGATGAACATCTGTTCATTAATTTTCGTCATCTCTTAACTCAGAGGTCATTTCATAAAACAATCCCTTTCCATTCCTATTACTAGCTCATCTTCAACTTTCCACCATCATCATTATAGTGAAAGGACTTGTAAATATGAAAACAACCTCTTGGCTATATTTCACACTATTTTGTTTTGGTGGCGTGTGTGGTGCGCGTCCATCGTCGCTGGCTGTCAGCCCACGCAACGTTCTTTATGTTATTGGTGCTAATTGTTCGTACTTCAGCAATAATAACCCTCAACTTGTCACCTCTCATAGACAAAAACAAATTGGTGGTAGGAGATACCCTTTGAATGCCTCGAAAGTCGTGTTTATATTGTGTTCCGAAGCCGAAGCGACACGACACGACACGACACAGGTCAAAAGTATGCCATCGAACGATCATGATCGCACTCACCCGCCGCGTAACACTCTTTTCGTTTTGATCGAATCTGTGCTGGGTGCCTGCTTACACCAGATGCAGAATACAGATTCAATCTTTGGTACGACATGGGACTTATTGGCTTCCAGGTTTTGAAATGAACCCTCATAGCATAAGAGGATGTGAATGGAGTGAGTTTTAAAAGCTCTTCAAAGTGTGCACTGTTTTTACATGAAATTTTTTTTATTTTGAGTTGTACTTTCTTAACTAAACCGTGAGGATAATTTTCTTTCATATTATGACTAAGCCGAAACTTCCAATGATCTTCTTTCTGTTGGAGGTTGATATCAATTCCAAGTTCTGAAAGAATTACAGTTATTTTTAAAACTTTTAAATTTTCTAAAACAAAAGAAAGAACAACCTCGTTGTTGACACATCAGCATGTTCATTGTTGACACAATCTCTGCCAAAAAGCATAGCACAGAGCTCATGTACGCTATTGCCATTATCATCCAAATCCATTTCAAATCTTCAAATGTAATTCGCTTCGTCTTCGCTCCAAACTCAAATTTCAGCTTTGCCATATCGCCAATAGCAATCGATTCGTCGAAAACTTTTCTTGTCCAGAAATTCAACAAACCACTCGACTGTGTTTCTAATAATATATAGAAATTATTCAATATGCCTTTATACATCGAATTCTCATTTAACGAAACCGCCGCATACATATCACCTAAAAGGCACAATTTCTGAGACCAGCGAAATAGTTTCTTATGGAAGAAATTATGCTGGTCACTGTGAAAGCGTAATTGGTATTCAGAGTGTCTCGGAACTTCTTGAAAGTCTCATAGTCGGTTCCCTCGAATAAATTGGGGTATTTCTCCTTGAAGAATGGTCGTTGTTTGTACAAGTACTCATTGATGTCATTTTGCATGGCGACAATTTTCAAGCCGGAAGATTGTAGATCATCAAAGGATTTAATGAAATCCTCGCGGGGAAGTTCTGTTATAAATGATTGAAGAAATGCATTGTACAGTGTGACAAACATGATTCCGAGCAGAAAGACCATTGAATGATGAGTTTTGTGCTGTACGTGGGTTTTGGAATGACGGTGAATGACTGGCCAAGTATTCCACGGAAACAATCAAGGTTGAAGAACAAATCGAGTTTAAGTCTAGATCGATGGGATCTTGTAGACACCTTGAATAACATAGACATTAACATGAAAAGAAATACGAAGGCTTCCCAGTGGAAGACAATAGCAAAGACCATGTAACTTGGTATGTTCTTCTCAACGGGCACCATGACTCCCAAGTCCATTAATGTGTAGGGATATGAATACCAATCGTTCGGAAATTGAACAAGTGTCATTCCAGTGTCTGCAGTTTCAATTGTTCCATTTCGAACATGTTTATCAAGTTCCAGAGGAGACATTGAGGTATTGACACTCGAAGAATCTAACCAAGCATTGTGTTTCATTGCGAAGTTATTGAAGAAATGTCCCCAAAATCCACCAACATTAACATGACCATTTGGTGTCCTCATGATGATTACTCCTAGTTTTTCCTCGTCAAGAATTACTGGTAGTGTAGAGTTGTGAAGATCTCGCATTCGTTCGGAATAAATCAGAGAATTCTTCTTATCCCAGATGATTTGTTCCATTTTCGATACACTGAACTTGTTGTATTTATAGTTTACAGAGGTCTCGTTTGGCAAAATTAGTGGAGCCTTAAGCTTCTCCGATACACTTCGTATGAATTCTTCCTCATACTCATCGAAGAAATGATAGTTTACTGTTTTGAAGAAGAAAACACTATTTAATCGCTCATGTCTGTGGATTCCTTCAACGAACCTTGTTAATGTTGCTTCTGTTTTTGCAGTTTCGAATGCAATAGTCAGGAGAAAAGTCAGAAATTACGAACTGTTGGAATTCATAACTTCTTGAATATGTTGCCAGACTGTGACTGACTTTTACGCTGTGAGTATTAAATTTGTTAGACAATCATGTGTCTGTGTAAACGACTAATAACACATTTTTATTCGTATTCCCTTATCAATATAATAGAACATAGCATTTAGTAGCAACTCCAAAAGGATTACAAGGTTTCTTTGCTTTTAGGGTTTCTTTTCACCAAACTCAAAATATCAACTGTTAATTTCATAACAATCCAAATCCGTTCAAACCTCCAATTGATGAAATTTCGATTCAACAACAAAATTTACCTTCTTAATCTGACCATTTGCAATCAATTCATAAATAAGCCGCCGCCGATTGTATTTCCAAAATATAAACATTCAAAATTTTTTTGTAAATAGAATTTTCATTGATTGCAACTGCTGCATACATTCTTATCATACAATCAATCAAAATTCTTCGGACCAAGGAAATAGGTCTTCCAATACACTGTTGTTGTCATAGTCAAGTACTACGAAGTACGAATATTCCGACAACGACCAAAACAAGGAAATGATGTAAGGAAATTCGATTTCGGACGGCTGCAATGGCAAGAGATCGCCAGATACTTCTCTGATCGAGTGTCAAGTAACCTCTTGAGGAGTCCTATGCGGTCCACCATTAAGGTTTGAGGACCAGTGGCAACATTGCCAGAAAGCAGTTATAGATGCCACCTCTAATATGCTAGATTTCACACAACAATCAAAGAAAAACCCCTGGTTTATAGGCACACATGCAGCCAAGAAGGAGACACACATAGAAGCACAAGTGCTGCTCGTCAGCTCTACAAGCAAAAGATCTCCTCCGGCTTCTCAAGAGAAAATGAGGTAGCCCTCTCTTGATTAACTGAGGGTGTATAGTGTATACTGTATAACCTCATCATTCCAGTCCTGCAGATGGTGCAGAAGCATTGACACTGACAAAAACGGATGAATGTGCCCTAGGCTGTTTCGAGAGGAAAGTTTTTCGGGTTATCTATGGCCCCGTGTGCATTGATTGAAGAAGAAAATTCAATAGCGGCGAACTTACGAGTTGTACAACGACACGGATCTAGCCAGAAGTGTCTAGCTTCAGCGGCTCGAATGGTTTGGTCATATAGAGCGGATGGACACCAGCCCGGAAAGCCTTCGACACCATTCCAGAGGGACGAAGAAGTAGAGGAAGAGGAAGAAGTGGAAGAAGGAAGATTAAACAATTTTGTTACTTAATTATTAATTATGTTTATATTATAATGACATTTAATTAGAATCGTTTATCAACAAGATAATGTCAAATGTTATCAAGTTTACAATTTTAATGTGTTGAAGAAATGAATACTTTTTAAAGGTAACACATAAACCATAGCCTTAACTTCTATCAACTTTCAATACGACCTTCAGTCCATCCAAAAATAAACCCTTTTTGACAAGAATTTAAATTTTGCTTACACAAATCTCTATTGAAAAGCATAAACAGCAGAAAACAAAAGCGATGGCCATTCCGATCCAAATCCAATAAAAATCTTCGACCTTCAGAGCTTGCAATCTGTTCTCCTGCTGGAAATCGAATATTTTAAGTTCATCATTTGCAACAAGTTCATAAAACGAACGTTTCATCCAAAATAACAACAAACCCGATGAAAGGACTTCCAATGCCCCTATAAATCGAATTTTCTCCAATTGAAAAGCAAGCTCTACAATCTTAGCTAAGGCACAAGCTTTCGCCCCAGCGAAATATTGATTTATAATGATTTTTGTAAACGTTAAACAATGTTGCTGATGCGGTGTATGCAATTCGAAAATATTCTGGTAAAGAATTTTGAACGAAGGATATACATTGAAATAGTCTTCCATGTAATCTTTCAAGCCCAAGATTTTAAGACCCTTGGATCTTCGAGCATATCGCCGAATGATTCGATACGTTTTTCTTTTGGATGAGTTGTTAAAAACGATTGGAGGAATGCATCAAATGACGTCACAAAGACAATACCAAACAGAAACGTCAAGAAATAGACAAACCCAACCTCTGCCGACGTGATTCGAAGGTTCTGAAATGCTTGACCAATAAAGGCTCTAAAACATGTATCGTTTGAGAAATAACAGAAGAAAAAAGTCTGTTTCCCTGAAGCTTTTTCTATTAATCCGGTGAGCACGAGAAGAACAAAAATACTCAAGAAACACGATTTTCCGTCAATAATTTTAAAAACACTTAAGATGTTGGTATTTCCGGTTCCACCGGAAGCATAATACACCAATCAATATTGAGATACGGATAACTGTATAACACTGAAGATGCGTTTTGTAGCACAAGTCCTGTTGATATTTCCAAATTTCCTCGATGAATTAAATTAAGCATTTCAAAGTTTGTAATGGATGTATTGATGTTGGTCATATTCAAAACTGCATTGTGTTTTTTGCAATAGTTGTGAAGAAATGTCCCGAATGCCCGGAGATTTTCTCTGTAACATTTCCGTTTCCAAAGAAAATCATACCTGGTTCTTCGCCGCCCAATAGAACGGGCAAGGTAAGGCCGTTTAAATCTCTCAGGTGATTCGGAAAGTTTCCATTACTTGGTGCAGTTCCATTCCAGTTTTTTTTCACAGTAATTTCAGCAATATGTTTGATTCTATAGAACAGGGATGAGCTAGCAGAATCACTGTAAATTACAATCACGTTTATGATCCCGTTTTGCAAGCAAACTTTAAGGACATCCATAGTTCTGTTTCATTATTGTGACTCTTGTTGATGTAAAATATTGTTTTGCAGTATCTGAGGTGATTTAGATTTTAGATATTCCAGAAGTCGTTGCAGAAGAAGCCGATTTCTTGGACCGAAAACGAAGAAAGTAAGAAGATTTTCGTTTATACTTTTCTTCAAGTAAAATGATGTTGTAGCCATTGATTGAATTATTGGCAACTCGGGAGATAATAGTATGTTTACTACGTCATCATCGAATTCTGTTTGTTTCAATGACTTTAAAAGAAAAACCGGTTGAAATTTCTAAATTTGGTGAATATCTTGTAGAAATGTTGAGAGTTTCTCATTGATATGAGATTCAACTACTAGAAATAGAGACTTGAAAAGTAGTAAAATAACGCTGCTTCCTAGAACCTGGCAAAGCATACTGTTCTATTAAGAACGTGCGACTCTTTTGGTTGACACTTTGTGACTTAAAGAACTATTGAAAAAAGCATTCATCAAATGCTAATCGATTCATGCTTTTATGAATAATATGCTTTTAAGGTAATCATCAATTTTTTTCTAGATAGAAATCATGATGATAGTTCACTCCTCACACAATAATTTATGTAAATTTGAGACCAAATATTCTAGGAAAAAATTCCCTAACAATAATATTGGACTCCAATTAGCAACTTTTCTCATACTTCTCACACATGACTTTCCTAGAAATACCTTGTTACTTAACCGACACGCTAGGGTGCTCAAAAACATCCCCTTGAGATATTGTTTGGTCAACAAGCTAACGATTAAAATAGTTTTCCATTAGTCTTATTACCACTTCGAAATGAACAACATTCAATTTACTGTAATCGCACTGTTAACAATGCCTTCTGCATTTTCCTCAAACGATTCATTTTTTCCATCAAGCTTGGTCAAAGTTTATTTCGAGACAAATATTTTCGAAAATATTCTAGTGTTCAGGCCAAGTGGTTCGTTATTCGAAGAAGACTTCCGAAGAAACCTACAGAAATGGTCGGAAGTTCCAATAATTCTTCTAACAGAAAACAAAACATTTTTTGTCAAGAAACGTTTCAACTCAAACTTATTGACAATTGTTTTGCTAGAAGACTTGCATGAAGAACTTCTAAATGGACTTGTTGATAGTCTTCGTCAAATGAGAACATGCAAAATTATCTTCATCCTAAAAAATACAAAATTATTGTCGGATTTATTTAAATTCTGCTGGCAACATAAATTGATAAATGCAGTTTCGATGGTTTCCGGGAACTCTTCCACGTTCTACACCTTCAGCAGTTACGAAGAACTCTCAATTGAAGAAATCAACTCGAAATCAGGAATGAAAATATTTCCGAACCGTTTGAGCAACCTCAAACGTTATCCACTTCAAATTTTTATCGGAGGGCCTGACAACGCTATGATGGTCTCAAGAAACAAACACGGCGAAATAATTCTCAAGGGTTTCGTCGGTCATTTTTTTGAAGTATTTTTTAGCAAGCACAATGCCACTTTCAATACTACAAACATCAATTTATCGCTGCCAGCGCAGTCTATTCGGTATCTTGTTCTGAATCGAACTATTGAAATGTCAGCAGCAGCGACTTATCCTGAAATTCCAATGGACTCCTTCACATATCCCTATGACATGATTAATTGGTGTATTATGCTTCCTGTTGAGTCAGGAATGCCTATTTCTGAAGTGTTTTTAATAATGTTTAATAGGGACACGTTGATCATCTTGATTGGAATTATGACACTTCTGTCAATATTGCTAGAATCAGCTATTACTATGAGAATTGCTCGAAAGATGTCCCTCTTAAGGTATTTTATGAATGACAACGTACTACGGGGAATTCTCGGCCAATCATTCGACGAAGAAAAGACATTTTCCATAACCATCAAACTAGTTTATTTGTTGATATTTCTGCTAGGAGAAAATGTCGTCACTTCGTATGGAGCATTTCTTCAAACCTACATCACACATCAACCAAGCGAGAAACGAATAAGTTCATTTGATGATTTGTTGTATTCCAAACTCGAGGTCTACAGTTTAAAGCCGGAAGTCGATCGTGCCATTCTCTTCGACCAAAATTTCCGGGACAAGTATTACGGCATATTTCTTTTCGAGAACAATTTTACAGAATACGGCAGAATGACAAAAACTCTAAATACAAATTATGCCTATGTCGTCAACAATATAAAGTGGACAATTATTCAACATCGTCAGAAAGTCTACACTCATCGAATTTTCCGGCTGCCTGATGGGATGTGCCTGTTTCAGAATGTGCCAATGACATTTCCCATTGATGAAAATTCAATATTCAAGGAAAGTATCAATTTTCTGATGCTTCGGGTACATGAAGCGGGTTTGATGGAATTTTGGAAAAGACGAGTTTTCTACGAGCTTGTTGAAGCTGGGAAAGTCGAGTTGAACGATTTTACGGAGAAAAAGAGTTTCGAGGCGTTGAAATCGGGCGATTTGTTGTCAGTTTGGATGTTTATGGTGTTGGGTTGTTTGGTCGGGGTTTTTTGTTTATTTGGGGAAATATTGACATACAAATGGAAAATTGAGAGGAAGAATAAGAAAAGATGGAATTTGTTTTCAAATTGAAAGGTGTTCAATAAAATGTCTGCTTTATAAAAAGTTTGTTTTAATGTTACATCAAGAGCGGCAGATTGCGATATAATTCAATTTCAACTATCCCACTTCTGAACACTGTAACAATCAATGTGATTATTAGCTGTGCTTATTGTCAAAACGACTCAGGCTCAATTTCAATGAGAACGTTTACCTTTCTTTGAATTGTTGAAGTGTTGCAAAAGTTCTCCTGACGACAGTTTTTCTTCCAATCGAAAACTGTGCAATAAACATGAATCGCCATCAATAACAAATTATGACGAAATATACCTATTCTTCTTTATGTGTGTTTTGGAAAAATTAAGCTTTCCTTCGGCTATTTTGGTCACATTAAGCGTTGCAATGAAACAAAAGGTTGTTACATTAACTTTTCCCGACGTTTCGGCAGGGGTTGCTGCCTTCCTCAGGGGAACTTTATTGCACATGAAATATAAAGCACATAATACAATATTGTGGACAACAAGAATAAGAAAAAACTTACAATTTTACAATTAAATTAAAACAAAAAAATGTACAAAAACACTTCTAATTAAGAAGTTAAGTCTATAACTAAAAAGAAACAGAGAGAGAAAAACTATTTTGCGGCAACAAGGGAGCAGTATACAGATGAAATAATCTGTGTGTCCTGCTTCCAATTCATATTATTTTTGTTGTTCAGGATGTGAAGCGTTTCAAGCGTATATCGCTTAGAGGTGTGTTTTTCAGTTTGAAGAACTTTAACACCATCGAAATCCGGAGAATGACTTTTCTCTATTGAATGGGCCGCCAATGCGGTCTTAGCCGGGTTATTGGTATTGATGTCCGATTTGTGGTTGGATAATCTTTGGCGTATTTTTCCAAAACACACGTAAATATTTATTGGTCAATAAATTATCTTTCTATTCTTGTTTATGTTTATGGAGGAATGACATCATTTTTGTTATGATTTATTAAAATTTATTACCATAGCAGGTCGTGCAGCATGTAACATGAATTGGTTAGGACAAGATTCAACTCAAAACCAACGACCGACACGACGAAGATAGCCAGGTGAAGGAGATGTAGTCAAGTCAACATGGTACACAAATATTTATATGGACAATTGTAAGATGAGTTACCATATAGAAAAAAATCAGCACAAGGTCGAATATTTTTTGCCTGAAGAGGCAAGAGACGAACGATTGTTCGGGAGAAATTGGAGTTATTGGTCGGAGTATGAAATCACATGAAAACATCAAGAAATACCACGAACTATCGATGAGATTTGAATAAATTATTGTAAATGACTTGAAGTTACATTAAGAGTAAGGTTATTGCAATTAACAGAAAATAACAGTTTTTTATCAAGAAGAAAAGGTCTTCAGTCATTGTCTTACCCTAACAAAAAGAAGGCAGCAATCAAAATGAATTACAAACTCAGAAGTTCGATAGCAATCTTGATATTGAACGTTTGCATAGCACATGGTCACATTGTACAATGCATTTCTGCAATCTTTTATGACCCATGTGCCGAAGGAGTACACAGTTAACACATTAGCGGACCTTCTATCGTTGTTCACTTTAAAAATCCACATCCCTTAAAAGGACCTGTGTTTTGTTTCTAATGCTACCCTATTTCAAACGGAAATACGAAAGTCTATTTGAACGGGACTTCAGAGCTTTAAATAAACAAAGAGATTACTTGGACACCAGGTTTGCTTACGTAGTAAACAGCGGCAGAAAGGAGATTTATAAAATCAAACAAGACTTTTTCGGTTATGAATTGTTTCGTTGGGCAGACGAAATATGTTTTATGAAAAACGGACTAGCGGGTTTTGTTATTCATGAGAATTCAATCTATCGGAAAACACTGGATACTCTATTGATGGAGGTACAATCGTCGGGACTAATGGATTTTTGGAAGAAGCGAGCGTTTTACGAATTGAAGAAAATTGGAAAGATCCATAGTTAAATTTCAAACATGGCGAAAAATTCCGGCCGATGCAAGTTGACGATTTGAAATGGATTGGGATGTTGATAGTTATTATGCATTTGATTGGATGTTTTTGTTTCGTTGTTGGTGAGATTTGTGTTTTCAAATCGAAGAAGATTATGAATAAAATTGTACTGGTATTGCTCTTTAGTAGCACACAGTAAAAAAAAAAAAAAAAACAAAAACAAACAGGAACCGTACACAAACTATTTGTTCAAATACCAAATAACTCAGTTTCTTAGGTCCGGGATTCCTTACTCTAAGAACTATATCCTGTCAAAATTCCAAAAACTAGTATCAAAAGTAATATCAATAGTGAAAA
Organism: Sphaerophoria taeniata; assembly: GCA_943590905.1. Classification (NCBI taxonomy): domain Eukaryota; kingdom Metazoa; phylum Arthropoda; class Insecta; order Diptera; family Syrphidae; genus Sphaerophoria; species Sphaerophoria taeniata. The sequence goes on from OX016542.1 coordinate 84,351,855, forward strand.
CTCAAAATTGTATCATTAGCGATTTTATTGAAAAAAGTGTGGTCCTCTTGTTACTTTTGTTACAATGACTGAATGTGAAATTCAAAATTATCAATTTATATGAAAGTATGCGTAAATAAATTATAAAAAAAGTAGGCTATATAATATTTCATCACAAAAATATGCTTTAAAATATTTCATCACAAAAGTATGCATTAAAATATTTCATCATGTGCTTTAAAATATGTCTCACTTTGAAAAGTATGATTATAAAATAATTCATCGCTACAATTGTACAAAATTGCAAAAATAAATTTCTTTTAAACACATAACTGAATTAATATTTTTTAATGAAAAAAAATTGTTTTCTTTTGCAAAAACCTTGTGAAGACTTACTGCCACGGGAGTAAAAGCTATGGTTTCGCAAAACTTCTTGTTATAATTTGTCACCTCTGCAGTGTAATGCTGCTACTCCTCCGTTCTTTTTGCTTACCTGGATCTAAGATCCGACAGATTTTAATTCCACATTAGAGCATACTTTTGCCTTTGCATGGGTTTTATGGGGCGCTGAGTTCGAAGTCCTCAGTGATTGCTCCACTCAGCCTATTAACCATATGATCCAATTCTAGATGGCTATTAGTCGTTATTGTGGGGCCAGTTCTAACAAGACTAGTCTTGATAGCATTGTTCTCAATATTTCAGTTTGTGTCCCTTGCAGTGGCGGATCCACAAAACAAACAAAAGAGAACTGTAAAAATATAAAAACCCCACCTCATCTCTTTGTTTTTGTATTTTTCATGTACAAGGAAGAAAATAAAATGAAAGAAAATGAAAATTTCGGGATCTAGGGAGTGAAACGTAAGTCAGTTTCCGATCTCCTTTTGTCTCTGTTAGAGGGGAATCCTCCATTTCTATTAGGGCGTATCGCGTATCTCTAAGCTTCATGGTAGTAGTCACCGTAAACCCCTCCGCTACGTCAAGGCTTACCCCGTTTAGTTAATCAACTGAATAAATAATACTTTCTATTGAATCTAAAACTTTAAGTCATTTCCACCTAACTCTCGTGACTACCGAATAATTGTCGAATCGTCGTGCTTCCAACTTTCATACCCGCCTTGACTGTCAAACATTGTACCGACAAAAGAAACAAGATATTTAATTGGGTTTTCTTAAGACATCCTTCCGAAATCTGAAGCAGTCATGCAAATTTTCATTGCCACTTTATCGTCAAAGAAAAAATACAACAAAGTTGTTGAATTTTGTTGTTTCCTTTTATTTTGTACGTTTTATTGCCGAAAATTACAGAGTAGATAACTCTCATTTCGTTTTCGATGAAGAAGAGTTCGCGGTTTAAAATTACATTTTATGCGATGCCGATGCCGCCTTTTTTTGTCGTCTTCTCAATTTCAAGAGAAAAAAGTGGGTCAGTCGACTTGCAACACAAAAACTGCCAGACGCTTAAACCAATCAAATAGTCGACGTTTGTCATTATGGGTAATAATGAAGGTCCCTCAATCGATCTCACTTTCCATTGATTTTTGTTTTGTAACAAAAATCTAAGTGCTCCAGGAAACAGATTAAAATAATTGTGTAATACCCAATCGGTTCACAATGACACTTGATGGTGTAAATCATGTCCAGCAGTTTGTTGCTAGGCTTTAGTACGCCGAAACGCATTTGACACTGACGCATGGCTTTAAATGTTAATTACATAACATTAAGCGATTAAATAAGTTGCATGTGGCAGGTAATAACTTGGTAGATCACATTTTTCACGTCAAGTTGGGCGCACCAAACGCGATGTATTCTATTCACAAAATACCACAAGCCAATTGACTATTTAATTAAATTCTGAACTAGTTGCGATTTGGTTAGGTTATTATTTAAGTTGAGGTGCGATGTGTGATTTCAGGTTTGGTTTCAATTCTTTGCGGTTATGTAATCCCAAATTTTCTTACTTTAAACGAATTCCTAGGCTCTCACATGCAATCGAGCTATTGAGACTTTAATAACCCCCAAAGAAGCGCTGATTTATCTCAATCTGTCAATTTAGTTGAAAATAATTTATGAAAATCGTTTCATCGATTGCCTCCGATTATAACACCGCAAACAAGCCAGTTTCTTCCAATACCCCATAAACCATCATTGACTGAGGTGAGGGGAAACAAAAACTAAAACTAACAATTTCCCTCACATCTTAAATCATTTAAATTATGATTATTATTAAAACAAGAGACTCGCTGCCACAACATCTAAGCTCCAAGTCGATAAACTATCGGTCGAACCACAAAATCTTTGCCGCATAAACCGGGAAACAACATCAAAGCGACATCTATAATTCTAGTATACAATTACAAGCCAACGAACGCTAGAAACGGTACGGTGCATCTTCTTCATCATCTGCTGAAGCTGGATGGGTCCGTCTTCGTGTCCGTCCGCCTTCCTGGCGTTCGTTGTCCGTTGTGTTGCTTGGAGTGAAAATTGCTTACGTTATCGTGATGGTGTAAACTTGTTTCAATCTGCACACTCCAAATGTGCTGAATTTATTGGGACGGCCTGAAACTGGTGAAAAATGGCTTGGATATGAACATAACATTTAACGGCCCTACAAATTTTGTGACGATTGGTTGCAGTTTTTTGTGTTATGTATTGAGAGCTTGACAGCTGTTTTTGTGAAACTATTTTGAGGAATATAAAAACGGTTTGGGCTTGGCGATCATTAAACAAACTTGATTTGTTTTAAAATTTGATCCCAGACAAATTTTACTTCTAAAAAATTAATCCCCTGATCTGGAGCTTGTAGGTACATTTTACAGCTCATGATGGGAGATTTTAGTGATTTGTGTTAAATCTGCCTCTTGCGAAAAATGAGCAAATTTTCAAAAGCATCAATTTGTCGCGGAAGAGGTGATTCTAAACTTCTCAACTCTTTTAACGTGCTCAAGGAAGCTTTGGTTTCTTAGAACTATGTCGAAGTCCCAAGTCTTACCAATTGCTTTTCAGCTAAGTCGTTCGGAATCGGCAAAAAATTGAAGGCCCATTCAACGAACTCAGTGATTTTTTAAGAGGTACTTTTTATCAAGGGCTGAGGTTCCGCTCGTCACCGCCAGCCGCCCGCCGGTTCCAGGCTTTGACTTAAGAACAAGGAGAACTTTAAACTTTAATTGTGTACAATTTTTGTTCTCATTACGTTTTTCTTTCGTTATGATTACAAAATTATATGGTTTTGTAGTTGTTTTAAGACTGTCATTGCGGTCGTGTGTAGGTCACCTTTCCTGTACCGCTTCAAACTTAGTTCGTCGGGGTAACGTTCTCTCCTGCATTTTGGTGCATCTGCTTACTTCCGCCGGCTGGTCTTACGGCTTTCGCCAGCTAATCTTACTGATTGCTCCAGCTGGTCTTGCGGCTTTCATCGGCTGGTTTTACGGCTTTCGTCGGCTGGTCTTACGGCTTTCGCCGGCTGGTCTTACAGCTTTCGCCGACTGGTCTTGCGGCTTTCGCCGGCTGGTCTTACGGCTTTTGTCGGCTGATCTTACGGCTTTCGCCGGCTGGTCTTACGGCTTACTCCGGCTGGTCTTAAGGATTACTCCGGTTGGTCTTACGGAGTGCTCCTGATGGTCTTATGGAGTGCTTACGGCTTTCGCCGGCTGGTCTTACGGATTACTCCGGCGCGGCGTCCTGCTGGTCTTACAATGGTTGTCCTTGACTGATGGTCGTTGTTCTGGTGAATTTTCTTACTTCTGTACAACTGATGTTGACTCCTGAATGTGTCTTGCTCGACTGACTTGATGCGACTGAACTGATAATGAAGATTGAGGCTAATGGAGGCCTTCCTATACTACTTTCCTGGTACACTGCATGTAAAGTCTATTCGTCGAACGATAATTTCTAATATATTTTGAGTCGATCATCTGTTTAGTGTCTTCAGAAAGTCTGAATGTTTTTGTAGCGTAATTCTGCACGTTATTTGTTGCTGTATTTTTTTACTTCGCAATTCTGCGTATGAACGAATCGTCAGCCTGATATCGTCATTCAGCCTGATATCGTCATTCAGCCTGATATCGTCATTCAGCCTGATATCTGCATTCAACCTGTTATCGTCATTCAGCCTGAAATCGTCATTCAGCCTGATATCGTCATTCAGCCTGTTATCGTTATTCAGCCTGATATCGTCATTCAGCCCGTTATCGTCATTCAGCCTGATACCGTCATTCAGCCTGTTTTCGTCATTCAACCTGATATCGTCATTCAGCCTGTTATCGTCATTCAGCCTGATATCGTCATTCAGCCTGATACCGTCATTCAGCCTGTTTTCGTCATTCAACCTGATATCGTCATTCAGCCTGGTATCGTCCAGCCTGATATCGTCATTCAGCCTGATATCGTCATTCAGCATGTTACCGTAATTCAACCTGATATCGTCATTCAACGTGATATCGTCATTCTGCATGTGGTGAGCGTTGGTATATTATGCAGCTATAATGCTTCTTTACAAGCCTTAGCCACTGAAGTTTTGGCTTTAGCGCGAACCTTATTGATTATCACTTTATCACAGAAAACTTCTGCCCAACATAGCCATTGCGTTCGGAATTGGGGCATAAACTTGTGGATCTCCTGTTGTACATTACTCGTTAATTCCTGCTTCAATTTTCTGGAAGAAAATCCAATTTCCATTTACCATCTGATAGCAGTTGTTCCATTTAAAAGAAACTCGAACTGTCACATAAAACTACAATAAAAATAATTGATTTTATTAAAGCTACAAACAATATCTCTTTTCTATGCATATTATGCGATTGCGAAGAGCGATATTACGGTGACCATCCGTTCATTATTATAATGAACAGTTCATTATTTGAAGAAAATGTTCATTATGAATTATTGTGTGTCGGAAAACATAAAAATGTTCATTATTTTAGAAATTGTTCATTATTCGTTCATTTTTTTATAATTTTTTTCTTTAAGGAAAGCCTAAGCATGAAAACCATTAAATGTTAAATGAAAACGTACCCTTACATTAATTCGTAGTCTTTCTTTTTCGGAACACTTCCTACCCTCACAATTACACAAATCAGAAGATCATATTATACATACTAAAATACAGGGGGAAGTTAAACTAATACTCTTACACTTGCGCACAAGATGATTTTCACCATTGGAAATTAATTTTACCATTGACAATGGTAAAAATAACTTTCAGTGAATGTGAATGAAACTCATCTTTTTCGCATTTGGAGTAGTTATGGCATTTTCCAAAAGTAATTTTGAGAGTGCACTCCGACTGTTGGAATTATTGCATTGTTGCGAAATCCTTCACAAGAGTACCTAAAGATTACACTCATTTTTACTTTTGGAAAAAAAACTCTAAGCTTTCATTTGTAAAGTTTGTGGTTTGTTCAATTATTGAAATTTAGCTCACGCTTGTCGCTTGCCTCTGGAAACGAAAGAGTTTGGTAAATATAAAAGGAAATAACAAACATATTAGGTTGTAAAATACTTAACACAATTTATTGTTTTAGTTTATCGTGATGCCGCCCAGGAGAAAGTGTACTTTTAACGAAGATCTACAGAAAGAATATAAATTCTTAAAGAAAACAGAACACGGCGACGTCAAGTGCATAAAATGCACAGCAACGTTTTCGATTGCAAATAATGGAAAATTGGATATCGAACAGCACTTAAAAACTTCAAAACACAAAAACGCTGACTTTGCTGCTTCGTCATCCAAACATATAAATTCTTTCTTTCGAAGTAAGACCATTGATGATTCAGGAAAACTAACCAGCGTAAACGAAGGTACGTGGGCATTCCATTCAATAAAGCACAATCATTCTTTTCGTTCGAATGATTGTACATCAAAGCTTATAAAAAACTGCTTTGATGATAAGTATGCATGCGCGCGTACAAAATGCGAAGCGATTGTATGCAATGTCCTGTCACCAAATTCTATTCAAGAAATCCAATCTGATTTGGATAACATTAATTTTGTGACAACATATTCAGATTGTTCGAATCATGGAAGTTTGAAACTATGTCCAGTTCTTGTGCGCTACTTCATGCCACTCAAAGGTATTAAGGTAAAATTATTGGAAATGGAAAGCCTACCAGGAGAATCTTCCGATAAATTGTCGAAATATGTATTACGTATCCTTCGCGACTTCAAAATAGAGACTAAACTCATTGGCATCTGTGCAGACAACACCAATTGTAACTTTGGTGGGGCGGCAAGGAATGGCACAAACAATGTTTTCAACAAACTGAAAATTTCAACTGGGTCGGAACTCATCGGAGTCAATTGTGCGGCTCACATTTTAAATAATTGCATTCAAACTGCTGTTGAATGTTTACCGTTAGACGTAGAAGTAATTGTAGTAAAAATATATTCCTTTTTTTATATTTATACCATTCGTGTTGAACACTTAAAAGAAATATGCGATGAAGTTGACAAAGAATATAAAAAATTGTTGGGTTTTAGTAAGACCAGGTGGCTTACGCTTCAACCATCAATAGAGAGGATTTTAAAATTGTTCAAGCCTTTAAAGGTGTTTTTCTTGTCTCAACCTAAGTGCCCAACAATATTAAGGGAATTTTTTAATAATCCCTATTCGGAAATCTGTGGTGGAATCGTGTAAGGTGATTTGTGATCGGTGATACTCACAAATCACAAATTTTGTCTGCGTAAGGTGATAGTCACAAGTGATAATCACCAATTTGCTACTTTTCCTTGTGACAACTATTTTGCTATCACATTGAATAAATTTTTTGTTTATTGATACTTGAACAGTCAAATAGAATAAATATATTCGAACTTCAAATTTCAATTTCAAAAAAGAAACTTTTTCGTTTCCTAATTTTCTGTTTTCCTAATTCTCTGCCCCGCCGCACAGTGGCCCGTTTCGGCTTTTTTGGTTCCAAAAATCATAACTCCTAAACGAGTTGAGATATTTCCACAATTTTTTTTTTATTTTGAAGGTTACACCCAACGCTATGAAATTGGTGAATTTCAAAATAAAAACATTACAGGGTGTTTCGGAAATAGCTGTCAAAAAGCTTAGTTATATTAAGTGAGATAAAAATGATTAAATGTGAATTAAACAAACAAGAAAACTCATTTTCTGGCGTAAAACAAAAGGAATTGAGGTTTAACAGTAGCGCAAAAAGTAAAACACCGATTTTAGAGGAACAGTGGCGAAAATAGTTTTTCTAATTTTTTTTTTTTTTTTTTGTAAATTGACATTAGAATAATAATAAATAACAAATTTAACAATAAAAACAGTTGAAATGTACGTATAAACATTAGATTTCTTGAAAACTATCATCTTGGTCCGTGGTGATATTCAATAAACTCAACATTTCCGGAGAATAAAGTGCTTTCATATCTTTTTGGGTCCTTACGTGCCTCAGAGAAAAAATAAGCGGATCAGATGAGGCTGCAAGCATGTTGTATAAGTCTTCATTCTGCCTTATTCTCGAAACTTTACAGGTATTTTGATATCTATACCTTTTGTAGTCCTTTTTTTTGGACACCTGGGCTTCTTCAGATAATTCTCCTAGGGGAAGTGATTGATACTCTATAATATCTTGACTGTGAGCCAAAATTTTGTGAAGAGTAGGTGTCAGTTGTTTTTCAGGATACTTTTGAGTCAACAGAGCTACTGTTGCTTTAGTATACTCCCCAAATTTAACAGCGTTCACACCTTCCCTGCAGTTCAAAACATCAAGTATTATTTTCAGCCTGGAAATAACCTCTATGTTTACTCCAGTTATTTGAGCTGTTATCTCTGATTGCTCGAAAAATCTTCTCGAAGTGTTCCCATCATTAGTATTTCTGAATCCCTGCTTTGGTTTGTCTACATCGAGTCCAAGCTGATTACGGAAACACGTTTGTATACTTTCCTTTCTTCTTTTTTGTGCTTCTTTGATCCCAATCGAAAAAAACCTTTTTTACCTAAAATTTTATGATATCGAGCAATAAAAAATAAACATTTAATCCGATTAAAAATTAATACCTACATATAATCACTGAACATTTAATCTCCTTAAGTCAAAAGTAACTGCTAATATTTTATTATGGATATAATATAAACCCTTCAATTTAATTTTTTTATTGCCTACGATTTATATAATATTTATGAAATATCGTATTTTAAAATATTTCCATCATCAAAAACAAAATTCTGGTGAATTCATTCCCCATTTCAGATAATTTTTTGAATTTGAAAAAAAATATTTTTGTTCGAAAATTCTGGAACACCCTGCAAATGTAATAAATTTAAAACTCATCATATTGTTAGCCGTGAACATTTTCTTCGAAATAAAAAAAAAAATTGTGGTGATATCTCAACCAGTTCAAAAGTTACAGTATTAAACATTTTATTAATTTGCCATTGAAAAACCAGAAAATTGAAAAAAAGTGCCTGCCATCGATTAATAAAATCGCTCTAGCTCAGTTGGGCGCAAGTTGGCGCAAATTATTTCTTCAGGATTATATTAAAAAATACTTCAGCTTTCACTATGCGTTGAGTTTTGCTTAATGCTTTTTGAAGCTTTTTTTTCCATGCAATGTAAAGTCAGAAAAAGGTACAAAAAGTGGTGTCCAAACAAAAAAAAAAAAAAATATATAGACATTTTTTTTTTTTTGTAATATTTTTTCCAAACATATATTTTACCGTATTTGTTAATTTCAGAAAGAAAAAACAAAAATTCTTTCCCCACGTTCGTAATATAGCTTCTCAAAGTCAAGGAAAAGAAAAAAAAATGTTTGTAATTAAAACTGAAAAAAAAGTTCAACTTTGACCCCCTCTCAAAACCAAACCGTTGGGAAAATTCAAAAAAAACTTCGGTTTCAAGAACTTCAAATATTTGTTAATTCAGCGAAACAACAAATTTTGAATTCTGGAACAACGAAAAAAATGAATTTTGGAATGACTTTAGCCTAAACGGGCCACTGTGCGCCGTTTCTTTTTCAATATCAACTCATGTAATAAAATGCTTGCAAATAGTGGCGCTACAATCGGTTGCCAGAGTGATTGTACTAGTCATAATATGTCATTTGTTTTTTTGGGAAATGATGCCAAGCTTCGAAATATTTTTGGTGATCACCTTACACAGAAGGAAAATAAAATGTGATCACATTTTATAGTCACAAAGGTGATAATCACAAATCACCTTACACGATTCCACCCCTGGTTTTTTTTGTTCATTCTCAGGCTTCTCTTTTTCATAATAGCATTCTACAAATAGAAACCCAGCAAGTATCCATGATAGAAGTGTCTCTAGTAATTAAAAAACTTAAATCTAAAATTGAACAGAGAAAAATTGAGGGTTTTTTGCCAATTTTGTTCAGAAAAATGGCCAAAGATTTAGAGCGAGAAGATCCGGATGTACTAAATAAAATAAAATTCCATGCCTATGAATTCTACAGCAGTTGTTCTGATTATTTAAATCAGTGGGACAAAGCGTATGTAGACATTGAAGATTTAGAATGGGTACTTCTACAAACAACCCCTTCCTGGGACAAAGTGGAGTTAAGTTTAATGTATATTATGAAAAAGAGAAGCAATATTTCAATTAATGACACTGATGTTTTCGACGAATTTTCATGTGTAAAAAGTTATGTTTCTTCAGAAAAAATCGTTGAATGGAAGGAGAGCCAAATGAGTGCTGGAGATAGGTGGGTTGAAGTTTTCAAGTTTTTCAATGAAAAAATGATACAGTATGAAAACATTTCAAAAATCGTAGAGTTTTGTTTGTGCCTTCCTGGGTCTAATGCCCCTACAGAGAGAGTTTTCTCAATTTTAAAAAATGTATGGACAAACGAAAAAAACAATATGAAAACTGAAACCATCAGGTCAATTTTAATTTGCAAATGCAATTATGAATTAAATTGCATCGAATTCAAGAATTATTTGAAAGAAAATCCAGAATTGATTAAAAAAAATTATTCTTCCGAAAAGTACATATTTAAACCATTTGATATATTGTAATTCGAGCCAATATGATATAAAAGAGTTTAAGGTTTTGTTTATTTTTTCTTTTTTTTTGTAAATAAGTTAGAGACTGAAAGAATCTGTGTTATTTTTATTTTTGTTTTTTTTTTATTATCGATGAAAGTTCCTTTTTTGTTTATTTTATAAATATAATTATACAATATTTATTAATTAATTAATATAATATTATATTTATTTGTTATTATTCAATGAAATAAAAAAAAAAATCTTGAAAACTGGTCAACATTTTTCGTTTTTTGAGTACTGTTCATTATTTTGTGTGGGAAAATATGGTCACCGTAGCGATAATAAACATATAAAGCTTGCAAAACTTGACACTCAATAGAGAAAATAATGAGCATTAGTCAGTTTCAAACGAGATCAACATCAATTGTTTTTCTTACTACCTACAACACAAAAGTTGGTCTTCCGTGTCTGTGCACAAAAAGTGTAACGATACAAAAGTGATAAAAATTCGAACACAAAAAATAAAAGGTTTAAAATGACATCAAAATTATGTTTGTCTGTAAAAGTGGCCAAATATTTTGTTTGTTTTGTTGTTGTCGAGTAGTTTATTGTTCTTGATTTGACTTGAAACGTCAGTCTGTTAGCAAGTGCTGTCATATCAGCAGCAGTAGTATGTAGATGCATCTTTTTTAGAGCAAGAGCAAATTGTTCAGAGGGCGCTCGTTACCACACAGTAAATAAATAAACAGGAACCGTACAAAAACAATTTAATCAAATACCAAAAAAAAATCAGTTTCTTAGGTCCGGGCTCCGGGATTCCGTACGTTTCTTACTATATCCTGTCAAAATTCCAAAATTAGTACCAAAAGTTTAAACTGCGATTTTATTGAAAAATTTATAAAATGTCGAATGCCGAGGCGGCGGCGGTTGCGGTGGCTGTGGTGATTGCAGTTGAACACAATTTTGTGGCCCGGTTATTTCCATTATCACTTCGGGATAGTCACCAGAATTGCTGAACCTCACTGGCGATACGTTTGATCTTTTCGAATTCCGTTTGTGAAGGCGGTCTCCAGGGATAGGAACATGTCGTCGACAATGATGCCAGCTGCCGTTGCTGTTGTTTGTGTGTTTCTGCTCGGGTTTGAAGAATTCGAATTCAGAGAAGGAAAGTGAATCCGGCAAAAGAGTTTGGTTAGGAAAAATTAACTGATAAATAGTAATTTTACAGCTTCGGAATGGAAAAGAGCCCGTCGAAGCTCTTCGTCCTTCACCGATGGCGAGGGAGGGAGTAACGTAATACCACAGATAATATAGTTACATATAGGTATATCGCATCCAGTGCAAATAAAAATGACCATTTTTGTATCCCTTATTTTCAAGAGATTTGTTATAGTCAAACCTTGCAACCAAAATCAACAGAACAAAATCAAACAACAAGAACAAGATCCAGCCACAAACACTAGCTTGCAATTGCAAGTTGCATTCGAAAGATACAAACATTTTCTTTTCTCCATACCATTTTGTGTGCCAACGCAACAAGAACAAGAAGTAAAAAAAAAGAAATCACAACAAGCAACTTGACAATACAATACAAATAAGAAGCAACATAAAGTCTCAGATCTAAGTATGATTAACGCTAGTTTGATCGACCTGCGTGCGATATGTATGTAACTATATTATCTGTGGTAATACCGTTTGGTAAATGAAGACCTTTGGAATAGCCTTTGCCTTGAAGGGCACTCCGCAGCAAAGATTCAGCAGAATTCTTCAAAAATTAAAAAGTAAGAAAACTCCTCAAAACGTCTAGAAATGATAAGACTCATCTGCTCTGTATTGTTATCCGCCATGTGCAAGTCATTGTTGTCCTTTTGAAACTGTGCCATTTGTTGCGTTGTACTGTTCGTTGTGGCAATAGTTGTGACCGGTGGCATTGTACTCTGTGTGACTCCAAATCCACTGTGATGCGATTGCAAAGACTGTACTGCCTGCGACGTTTGCAGTTGGGATTGATGATGAGGCGGTTGTTGTTGTTGCTGTTGATGGTGATGATGTTGCTGTTGCTGTTGCCAACAATAACGATCGAGATCCTCGAAAATTGTGGTCCAAGACGGCTATCGGTGTCTTTGTCTGATGCCCAAAACTGTGAAAGAAACAAAAAAATACAAAGCGTCAGAGAAGACGAAAGTTGAAATTAATCTAATATATGCTCTATGCCACACCTGGACCCATAAACTCAAGACCTGACCATTAATCACCTGACCATTTTCACAGCGAGTTGTTGAAGAGCAAGGTTGTGTTTTCGGAATGGCTAAATTAAAACCGAGTCTTAGATGCTTTGGATGCTCTAATATTTTAAAAAATGAAGGTGTAAAGTGCGGTTTATTGTGTGGAAATGCCTATCATAAGTTGTGTGCTGAGATTTCTGAAGATACTTATAAAGATCTATTAAAACCTAACTCGAAAATTCAATTCCATTGCTCTGACTGTGCTAAACTTTCACTTCGTGATCTGTTTATTCAATTTCGCGCGCTTTTTTCTGTTGTTGACTCTCTTAAACTAAAACTTGAAGAGTTATCTGTCAATCAAAAGAGTTCCCCTGTTTCTTCCTTACCTGTAGTGTTAGAAAGTGATAAAAACATTATAGTCCCACCTTTGCCGATGCATGCCAAGTCGCCTTGTACATTAAATGAACACCTAATCGATAATTCGGCATCTGATATTACGGAAAGTGGTTCTTCAAGCAATTGTGCATCAAAAAATGTAAACTCTTGCCTAAGTAAATCTAGTGATATGCAAAATCAAACTGAAAATAAGAGAGACGTACATAATAAACAGCAGAAAAATTATGTTGTTGGCATTGATGAGATGGAGAGCAATATGAATGTTATCTCTCTCCCTCAAATTAAATGGTTTCATGTGTCTAAATTCTCAAATTCCACATCATGTGAATCTGTAATAGATTATGTCTCAAACAAACTTAAAATAAATAAACCTGATATTAAGTGCTTTAAGCTTATTAAAAAAGACATTGACCCTGCATCTCTGGAATACATAACTTTTAAAATTGGAGTGCCAGAAGATTTTGCCAATGAAGTTCTTACTGCTAGTAATTGGCCAAAACAGGTTTATGTGAGAGAATTCCGTCGCCACACAAAAAACTTATTGGCGACTCGGAGAGACTTTCTAACATAGACTCAAATAAAACTGCATGTTCTTCTTCTCAGCCTGCAACTACCACCGCCACTGCCGCTGCCGCCGCTGTCATCAATCAAAATGATTATCTCTGCATTTATTATCAGAACATGGGGGGTTCTCTTCGAAACTAAGAGAGCTCTTTTTCGCAATTGATACAAATAATGAATATGATGTATTTGTTTTTGTTGAAACTTGGCTTCATGCTCACATCAACACAAGCGAAATATTTGATGTCAACATATTTTCAATCTTTCGTCTTGATCGGTTTGACATCTCTAAAAGTCGCGGTGGGGGTATACTTGTGGCTGTTCGCCGTCCAATTCAGGCTTATGCTGTTAACTTGGATGTTGTGTTGGAAGAAAATGTTGTCAACATCGAACAACTTTGTATCAGGATACATGTGGCTGCATCAAAAGACCTGCTACTTTTTTTAAGCTACATTCCACCTCAATCATCTGCGGCTGTCTTCAACAAGCATATCTTTAATATTGAATCTATTGTTTCTCAATATAATGATTTAAATGTATGTGTTCTTGGTGACTTTAATTTAGGTGATATTTAATGGGAACGAAAATTAAATGATGATAAAATGTTACCTAGTAGAATTAATTCTGAGTCTGAAATAATTGTAATTGATAGTTTATTTTCTCTCGGCCTTAAGCAAATAAATTGTATTTATAATTCTTTAAATAGACTTTTAGACCTTTTGTTTGTTAATGAAGATTTAAAATCTAAATTATTTGAATGTTCTCCTTTATTATCAAACTCTATTTATCACAAGGCTATGCAAATAAGTTTTGAAAACTTTAATTTTAATAATCTTTCTAATTTTAATGATAATGAAAGTTTTTTCTTTAAATTTAATTGTATTAACTTATCTTTATTAAATCGCTTTTTTGATTCTATCAATTGGGAATGTAAACTGAAATACAAGACATTAAGTGAATGTTTCAACATCTTCTTAGATATTTATTTTGAAGGTTTAAATCTATATGTGCCTAAATTATTAAAAAGAGTAAATAATCATCCACCTTGGTATAATGCACGATTATTAAAGCTCAAAAATGCGAAAACAAGAGCCCATAAAAAATTTAAAACTTCTAATTTGCTCTCGGACTATGAATTTTTCTGTCGACTTAGAAAAGAATTTCTGTTTTTATCTAAATTTTTGTATAGTTCCTACTGCCAGTCAATTGAACTCAATTTAAAACGTAATCCTAAAGCCTTTTGGCGATTTGTAAATGATAAGCGAAACAGTGTTGGTTTTCCTGATCGCATGCAATATAATGGAGTTTCATCAACAAATTCAAATGAAATAGTTGAAATGTTTGCTAGTCATTTTCAAAAAATTTATAGTTCGTCTAACTCGTTTTCAAGTTTTTCATGTAATTTTGCACCCATAACAGATTGTTGTTCCATGTTGTTGAATTTGATGAAGTTTTTACTGCGCTTAAAGAGCTTAAGCCTACAACTTTTCCAGATTTGCTTGGGATTTACCCAATTGTTTTAAAATCATGCGCTTCTGTGTTAAGTCTGCCTTTACAGATAATTTTTAATAAATCCCTATCAACAGGAACTTATTTAGATGAATGGAAGACTTCATGTATAATTCCTCTATTCAAATCTGGAATGAAGGATTTAGTAATTAATTATAGGCCTATTTGCCATATGCCAGTAGTGCCAAAACTTTTGGACAAACTTATGCACAAAAAAAAATTGTTTACATAATTGGTAATTCTATTTCTAAATTTCAACACGGGTTTTTTAAAGGTCGGTCAACGTGCACAAATTTAGTTGAGTTTACCCATTTTTGTTCATCTGTTATGGAATCCGGTGCTCAGGTTGATGTGTGCTACACAGATTTTGTAAAGGCATTTAGCAGAACTAACTTGAATATTTTGTTGGCAAAACTTAAAGCTTATGGTTTTGATGGCTCAGTTTTAAAATGGTTTGAATCTTATTTATTAGGAAGAAAACAGATTGTCTACATAGGCAACTATCGTTCTAAGGAAATCTTAGCTTTGTCGGGTGTACCAGAAGGCAGCCATTTGGGTCCTTCTTTGTTTTTATTGTACATTAATGATCTTGTTAGTGCTTTTCGTAATTGTCATGTTCTTATATTTGCTGATGACATAAAAATTTTCAAAGAAATAAAATCTGTTAACGATTGTTTTTCCTTCCAAAATGAACTTAATAGATTTCATGATTGGTGTATTACTAATGACCTTGTGCTTAATTACGACAAATGTGCTATAATGACTTATAATCGTATTTTGCATCCAATTTTGTCGGATTATTTAATGAATGACATTAAACTTTTAAGGGTATTTGAAATAAAAGATCTTGGTGTAGTTTTTGATTCCAAACTTTGTTTTGAGCGCCATGTTGACTGCATAGTTTCAAAAGCTAATTCCCTTTTAAAATTTATTAAAAGAAACTCCTCTGATTTTAAGGATCTCTTTATTGTTCCTTAGTCCGACCGGTTCTTGAGTATTGCAGCATTGTTTGGTTTCCTACTACAGTAAAAAACGTTAACAGAATTGAAAGAGTGCAAAAATGTTTTTTGAGATTTGCTTTGAGAAATTTTGTTTTACCTGTAAATGTCTCATTAAACTATACTTCTAAATGTTTGTTGTTGGGTTTTGAAACTCTTGAAAAGCGGAGGAAGGTTTTTAGTGTTATTTTTATACGTGATATTTTATGTTTTTCAATCAAGTGTGATAATTTACTTTTTTTAATGAATGTTTATGCACCGTCAAGATCATTAAGATCAAGAGAATTGTTGTATGCGGAGCGCCACTCTACCTTGTATGGTCAGCGGGAGCCTATTTGTCGTAGTATCAATCTGTTTAATATTGCTAATGAAGATGTTGATATATTTTGCATGTCCAGAGAAACTTTAAAAAATTCTCTCAAATATGTTAATTTTTAACTTATTTTTTATTTCTGCTTCTGTTTAAATGTACATACATTATATTTATAATTTATTTTACTTTGTTCTATTTTTTTCAAATCTGTTGATATTTCCATATCGTAGATAAAAATAAATAAATAAATAAATAAATAAATAAATAAATAAATAATCGAACACAGAGGTAAGCAACCTTTCTATATTCACATCTCGGATGCTGAATAATTCACGCAACCCAATCCTAAATCACTCAAGTTCTCTCATCAGGCCAACCAACCTTAACCTAGACCATGGAAACGTCAGCAACCTCCACATGAAAGGTATCTTGCTTGGAATGGAATTGAGATCGCAGTTGAGGAAATTAACACGCAAACGAATCAAGAGAACGAACATAATTTGGTCACATGAATTTCTGAACTGAACAAATTTTTATCTCATCCCAGCCTCCACCTACTACCCACAATTTCCAATAGAAAATTGAGAATTGCGTGCCGAATCTGATATACAAGCGACAACATTGTGTGTCCATCAAATTCAATATAAAGGTCGTTGAACATAACCCAGAGATATGTCACATGAAAACAATAAAGCCTTCAAGCCTCTCTTTTGAATCGCCAAACATGCAAAGACCGTCTGAAATTGTTTAAAGCAAATGTGTTATGCGGAGTATCCTCAAGTCTTTTTTTCATATTTTAACTTCCTCTTTAAGTGCTCCCGCTGTCAAACTTCATCAATGTAATCGAAAACATGAAAAACTGTATTTTTTGAGGCAACAGCTGCAGGATTATATTCATTTTACATGACAGCTAACTGTTCAAGACCAAATCAGTTCAAATATAGCTTTCCGTTTGCATTCACCCTACAAGAAAGATGCCAAAAATTGTAGTGGGAAACCTAACTTTGATTTATTAAGATAAATTGTTTAGTTTTGTTTGGTAGCCAGACTTTGCACAGATCCGTTTATATGGCACTGCATTCTGCCTCTTTCACATTCAAATTTATGACACAATTGTGCAGCTTTCGGGAATTTGTTTCAAACAATCAGAGCCCCACTTCAGTAGTTTTGGGTTGATTGGTTGATTTTAATTAGTTCATTAGACTATATGATGTTGACTGGTTGCAAGTTTCGTAAATTTCTTTTGGATTTTCGGTTAATTGGGCCTCCAACAACACAGGGAACATCCTTGATGTCCATCTAAGGGAAGTGAATAACTTTTGTGATTTTGCTAATTTTCAGATGAGATTTGGTTGCATTGAAGTCTTTGAATTTGTTTAGGCTGTCCTACTTGCACGTAGGACCCAATTAGCTCTGCATGGGTGCGATGTTGTAATACCATACATCATGAGATCCTAAAATGAATTAAGAATTGGCTAGAAAGGTTGTTAAGGATGTATGAAAGAATTAAAAAATGGGTTAAAGTACACTGCGACCTAAGTTAATACCTCAAACTACAGCTCCTCCTCTAACCTGATTTTCCGAAAGAATTTAAGAATTTGGAGTAGGAACTAAAACAGATGGAAGATGTTTCTCTTCAATCTGGTGTTGAAAATATTAGTTTCAAACACTTTGGTAACAAAATTTTATTTGATGTTCTGTGTGACTCAAAACATTTTCATATATGTATGTCCAATTTATTTAAACTATAATGCCTGGAGCTCAGATTTTGAAGAGCTGCAGATATTTTTATTAAATAACAGTTTCGAAAACCTTATGATAATTGGTTATCTCAACGGTCGCATAAGCAACTTTCAAAATTCTCCGATTCTTAATGAGGGACGTTTTTTAGACGTAAGAACTTCAACGGATGAATGTCTGAATGCAAACGGGAAGTTATTGATTGAAATGATCGAAGATTTTGGCTTTTTTGTTTTAAATGGAGTATCTTATGCAGATTCTTGTGGCAATTTCACATTTATATCAACCCAAGGATGCTCTGTTATAGATTTTTGTCTAGCCAATGGTGATTGACTTGATATAATAAAAAATGTTGAAGTAATTCCCACTAGTTTTTCAAACCATCTTCCGATTCTGGTTTCGTATGAGTACTTTTCTCAAAGAACTAATGACGAATCTAACGATACAGTCGTTAATAACAAGTTAAGATGGGTAGAAAACAAGGCTATTGTGTACAGACAAAACCTGAACCAAATGCGCAGTTCTGATGTTCGAATATCAGATCCTATAATTTCTCCAAAGCTTTTAGTAGGAAGGATCAAGGATTTTAAACTTATGGGCCTTAAAGACTTTTGCCTGTTTATGGAATAAAGATAACTTAAGGCTTAAGCCCTTCTCCACAGACTTGGTATGTGTTCAAGTGTTATGCTACTCCGAAGTAAGCTTATAAGGTGGGGCATCAAAAATAATCTTCCAGCTATCTTCCAGTCGTTTTTTCTTGGATTGAATTGTGTTAATCTCTACCTTAAAAGAGCACTCTTTTCCTAGCCAAGGCCTATCAATGGCAAAGAGAACGTGGGACTGCTTAAGTTATTCCACCAACGCACGGTTTGCTTCTGATGTGTATATTGTCAAGATATTGCCCTTCACAACACCAAAAGAAGCGTATGTTCTCACCGCAAATGAGTTATGAAGGGTTGATCATTGGCTAGCTAGCTCGTCTGCCTTCTCATTAACCTCGAAGCCCCTATGACCTGGTATTCAGATAGGAGTAACGCTCAGGTTTAGTGCTGTACCAATTTAGAGGATGATAGAGCTGAGTCAATCACCCTTATTGAACGAAAGAGAATGTCGGAATAAGGGTGAATGGCTTTAATAGCTGCCTGACTATCTGTTAGTAAAGCTCATTGTGTCTTTGTTATTGGATCCTTAAATATGTATCGATCTCACAACCACCGTGTATGTCCACTTGATCATTTTTGACTGGAGTATAGGTTGTGAGAGAAAATTAACAAGAATTGTACGAGAAGGAGAATGGTTTTCGACGATTTGTTTATAAATTGTTTGCTGATCTTAATACGACGAGCGGAGTAAAACTCCAACGATAAGTTCATAGAATTTGACAGATTTTAAAAATAGTTTCAATACTAAAACTTCAGTCACAACTCTTTTGCCTATGCGTGTTTAAAATATCACAAAGCCATCATTGGTAATTTTATCGATAATTACTTCGAGCACTAAAATTCTAGTGTACCAATATCTCTGATAATAATTTTTCACTACTCTAAGCTCCTCCGCGCTAAAGTTTCTCTCTGCCTTCCTCTCCAAAAAAGAAAATAGTTTTTGATAAGACACCAATTCCACCGCGAGGAAGAGATACAGATAACAAACCCACGGAAGTGTTTTCTGATGATATTTTAAAGGATTCCCCCTTTCCTTTTATGCTTAGATAAGTAGAAAGAGAACCATTCATTAAACAACGGCTCTCGAGTATTATGTTTGGATGCTTAGAGCCCAGAAGCAATTTTGTAGTAATAAACAAACGATGATGTTCGTCTAAAGTTTATGTTTTCTAAATCACTGTTGTTTCTGCTGCCGCTGCTGCTCTGGCTTGAGTGGGTCTAGCGGGAGCAAAAGCTCTTCAAAAGAAGCATTTAAAGCCGAACGACGCGACGCCAAGGCATACCAAATGTGGACAAGAAAGGTGTTTTTTTTTTTTTTTTTTGTAAAATTCATTTTTATTTCAATCACTTATAACTACTTATACATATACTAGACAAAGGAATTCAAAACTAGCTTATCATCTAAAATCTTATATTTAATTCAATTACTTTAAGTTAACATATTTGCTTTTTTGATGCTCTAAAAGATCTAAATCTTACTGTGTCTTTGTTAAGTTTTATGGAATAAATGAAATGAAATGAAAAAATGAAAAAAACTTACTGGCCCCAAACGGGCGCTCTAAGAAATTCATGATTTATTTAAGATTAATGCCTTTCGGCCTATGAACTATTTTATTAAATTTAATTGATCGTTTTTTTTTTGTTAGAAAAAATTATGAAAAACTAACACCATGTCATTTTAATTTATCCTTACATGCTACTTAAAATTAGGTCCTTAAGAATAAAACTTAAAAATAACTAAAACTACCTATTCTACCTAACAACTACTTACAAACTAGAACAGCCACAGCAGCAATTATCTATCATTTGTAACTCATGTTTTTGAATATAAATAATTTTTTTTTCTTTTTTTTTTGTAGGTATATATATATATATATATTTTTTCTTTTTATTTTGTATTTGTTGTCCTTATCAATGTGTGTGCCACTATGCCTACTCTACTTAAACCTAAACCCAAAACCCTTAGACTAAAACAAGTATGCAAGCCGGCCAAGGCTCAAAACCCCACCCCGACTACCCATTATCAAGTGCTGACTGAAGCCACCAGAACTGGTGCTCCTGCTTCACCCTATCGATTCGGTCCCGTTCGGACACAGCCCTACTGAACCGAAGGAGCTCTGCTCCGTCCTGTGCGAGGACGTCTCGATGGTAAAGGAGCCGCCGATCGACGGTTCTCCGCCTGACGTGGTAGATTATCGGGATCGCCAATCTGTCCTGTATCAGACCGCATTTATCTAAATGGAGGAATGCCTCTGGTGGAATGAAGCCGCTCAAGCGTGCACTATCAAAATATTCGTCGTTCGGATAGAACGCTCCAAAGATCAGATTATTCGTCGAAGTCATAGCTCTCGCAATGTGACCCCGAACAAGTTTTATCACGAAATTGTTAATTCTGTTGATCCGAGCCTCGTTGTATAGAACCTCGTTAGAATAGTAATGTATATAAGAAGATTCCGGTGTCCGATACAAACCGAGACAGCGCCGAAGACACTGCCTCTCGAACACCCGAATCTTCTCCATTTGAGATGGTGCAACGTTGAACCACACTGGACAGCCATAAACGATCATCGGCCGTATGTGGGCCATGTAGCAAATTACCTTCACTCTGGAGTCAAGCCGACTGCTGTAAAACAGCCGTTTCGTCAGAGCGAAGGCTCCTCTGGCCTTAGTCAGAGCAGCATCTATATGTCTGTTGAAATACAGATACTGGTCCAACCAGATACCGAGGTACTTCACTTCACTTTTGCTCGTTAATCGCTGTCCGTGAGGCCCAACGATGACCATCTTGCGCCAATTCTTGCGCGTATCCCTCGTGGCCCCAGCCAACGAGGTCCGGAACAGAATTGTCTCGCATTTCTGGACAATTAAATTCAGTTTCCAGTCATCGCAATATCGCTGAATCTTCTCGAAGTCACGTTGCAAGAGATTTCTAATGACTTCGACCTTTGGGGCAGTTCTGTACGCAATCAGGTCGTCGGCATAAGCAATTGCCTGCGAAAGGCTACCTATCAGATCGCTGGTGTAAATGTTGAAGAGGATCGGCAAGTTCACCGCTCCCTGTTGAAGACCGTTTTTAATTTCAAAGGTGGTGGTAGAAGTTACATTGCCACTTTTGACAACAAACTTTCTACCGTTGAGCATATTATGAAGCATATACAACAATGGTTTACTGATGCCTAGTCTGGTGAGTTATAGGTACAAACCTTCTAGCCATACGGTGTCGAAGGCCTTCTCTAAATCAACCAGAACAGCACCCGTGCATTGTTTCTTGGACTTATTCCATTGGATATCAGAAACAAGCTTAGACGCGGCATGAATGGTGTCATGTCCCGCCTTGAACCCGAACTGGTTATCCGGAATTATTTTGTTGTCCGCAGCCCAATCATTCAGAGCCCTATTGATTATCTTTTCGAATACCTTGCTGATGCTTGCAAGAAGACTTATCGACCGAAGATTTGACGGATTGGAGTTGTCCTTTCCCTTTTTCGGGAGAGGATGAACCACAGCTGTCTTCCAACGCTCTGGATAATATGCATTATTCAGCGCGTTGTTGAACAGAGTGGTGTAGATGTCTATTGCCTCAATCGGTAAGTGTCTTAGTACAATGTTAGATATACCGTCGACACCTGCTGACTTCTTGTTCTTTATTGAGTTGAAGATGAGCTGGAGTTCTACCTTCGTGATGAGCAAGGGACTTGGGCCCGTTCGTTCGGCGATTATAGCGTTTGCTAAAAAGTCGTCATCAAACCGTGTAAAACCACGGTTCTCGGATCGCCACTGCGAAATATCATTCCTCAGGTAGAAGTGATGAAGTAAGGCTCTATTCTCCAGGTCGTGGTTCGGGCGAGTGCAAGCATTCACCTTATACACTTGCTGGAAAGCAGCACCAACTGTCTCCACTTTCTCCTCCGGATCTTCAATCACAAAGAAGTCATCGTCCAAGACGGCTTCCTCAGGATCAATTTGCGCTGTCAGGAATACGTCTCTGTTCTCTATAGTTCTCTGGAGTTTCAGGCACGGAAGGTCGTTCTGATTGTTTTTTCTAAATATCTTATTGATTTGGGGAAACATACTCGGGTCGCTAGAATTAACGGCCCGAATTTTGTTGTCCCAAAACAAATTGATAGATAGTCTATAGTTCTCTTTAATCAGTTGGTTGGTCTCCAGGTCGTGTGGGTCTGTGAAGCGTCTGTACAAGTTTTTCAGTCTTGTCAATAGTCCACTTTTGTGTCTGTGAAGTGCGTCTATAGTCGCGTTTCTGTAGACGTCGTTTTGGTCGAGTTCCTTGTATTTCGGTATTGTCCGTTCCATCGTTCGTTTTATCGTTTCGTCCATCTGTTGTAGATGTTGGTCGATTTCGTTGTTCGTTAGGTTTCTGTTATTTGGTGGGGCTATGTCACTCGAACGGAGTTCTCTCGCTAGGACGTTGGTGAAACGAGGCCAGCGCATCTTATTGTAATTGTAAGAATGCCTTGGAACGTATTCATCCAACTCCACGCGCTCGTTCGGAATCTGAATTACAGCAGCCAAGCCACAGTGATCACTGTCGTACTCGATTGTCTGTAAGCAGTTTCGAGGGTGATTAGTGATTACCCACTTTGTCCGTTATTGTCAGTCTGGTATCGTACAGCAAAAGGTCCAGGAAAGAACCGCTCCTTGGGAACGATGGCCTTTCAGTAGCCAGCAGGTCGACACCATATTCAACACTGCAAAGATTCATCAAATTAAAAAGATGATTACCTCTTGGATTATGAGTTTGATTTCCCCAATCTTCATGTTTGGCGCTTAAGTCTCCGGCCATAACGAAGTAGTTTTCTTCCAAGCTCAGTTTTAGTACTCTGAAAAGAATCTCGAGCTCTGAAATAAAGATATTAGCCTGCGGAGCTTCAGCCGCATAAGCCGCAATCATATACATCTTCTTCCCTTGAGTGAGTGTGAGTGAGTGAGTGTGAGTGAGATGCATACGACGCAAACTTCTAGCGTCCTGAGCTTTCGCAAGTCATTATTGTATATGACTTTATAATTAATGCCCTTACGTATGAAGATTGCAACACCGCCTCCTTGGGTAGAGCCGGGTCGATCCCTTCTTACGATATTGTATTTGTTATTAGTCAGTTTGTGTTTCTGGTTTAGCTTGGTTTCGCTAGCCATGAACATATCGGGACTGTGACAAGAAAGGTGTATCTACCCAACTGTAGCCCATAATGTTCGCTTCTTCATCAAAAGTCTTATGCGGAGGCTTCAGGCGATATGGCTTCTAGTGTATGCAAATTAAATGGTCTTATATGTTGTTTGGTTGTACCATACTGCTGTTGACTGTTGTTTTGTTATATGCATTGGCGCTTGCATCGTTCGCTGCTGGTCACAAAGAACCGAAGCATTAAGTTTAATCTCGAATAATCATTATTAATTAGAAGTATTGAACGCTCGCAGATACAACAAAACAAATCGGTAAACTCTTTTTTTGTGGTATGAATACCCCGAGTCGATTGGGCAATTAAAGATTCTGACGCGTTCGCACCGGGATGAGTTTTAAGTTGCAATGCAATTCCCTTTGGTATATGCTAATGGTTAGATCTTATATGGGTACTTTTGCGGAAAATTGGCTTTGCCGAGTGTGCAAAGTTTATATAATGCGATTCTAATTAAATATCAATGGCAATCAAATAAGCAGTCGTATGAGATCAATTGAACGTTTAGTAAGTTCTGCTTATTTCTAGTTATAGGCTTGGGATGAAAAGCACTTAAGAGAGTTTTTTACGTCATGGTTATTTATTTCGTCGCATGAGTGATGATCTAATAGATGTTGTTGAACGCTGAATGGGTTCAACACTAGAATCTTGACGATACCCACCACTTTACATTTCTCAACTATTCTAGTTGTTTACTGGGTTGAACTTCGATAACTTTTAGAAATTCTCAAAATTTGGTTCCCAAAATCCTTTCTCTAACGATTTTTAATCGTGTGAAAGGTAAATTGTTATTATTGCTCTGCCGTAACGTTAGCAATGATTTCTTATATTTTTCAACTTTACTGCAGCCATAAATAACTGCAATGAACGAGGATTTCAATGCCTAACCTTTCGACACTTCGAGCTTGCACTTTACTGCAAACTTTGAACAAGAGCACAGCGCAGCGCATCCGTCACACCACTTAACTTGGCGTTCTTTATGTTATAGGTGTTAATTCTCCAGGTTTTGCCAACAGTATCCATCAGTTTGGTTCAAGTGCGCATCTATCTATTGAATCACCCTTAAAATATTACTAACACACGTCTTCGAGTTCGTCACAAAAAAAAGTTAACACAATTGAATTCCCTCCTCAATATGATCTGCGTGCGAAAATGAGGTTCTCAGATTCTATCATCTCTCTTAATTTGCTTTCAGTTTTTTTCTCGTTTTCGAACATTTCCTCGCATGCCGACGGACGTAATTTCCATCATCATCATAGTAGATTCAACCAAAATCATTGCCCATGTCCATGAAGTGAAGTTGGTCTTAGACTACGACGACTGACGACAACGTCGACTGTTGTCGAAGTTGTTGGTCATCCGTGGTCATGCTACGATGACTAGCTAATTGACATTATCACGTAAGACAATTAAAACGGGCTTGCAGACAAAAAACGCAACAATAACAATCAACGGTGTAAATTGACGAAATATATACGAACGTCAGTCGGAAAAATTATTGACCCGCGCAGGAAAACTTGACTTTGACCAGAACCCTCTTTACGCTACTCTTAATCTTCTTGCCTCCTTCATAATTCAACTGATGCACTGCCACAGCCAGCAGCGTGATTATGATGAATGAAGAATTACAAAACCTTTTGTAGACTCGCCACCGTGACCCGTGAGTAATTCTTTAAGCCCCGTACCAATCGAAGGCTATGAAGCTCGATTAGGAGGACGGCGGGCGGTGACCGTTTCCTCCTTGTGGCAAAAAAATAAATAATATTCCTCACTCATTGAGGTCATATCGTAAATCATCAGAAATCGTGTTGATCTATTGATTATCATGAAACTTAATGACGTTTTTCTATCAACTTATCTGGCCTGGCCATCGCCATCGCAAACGGAAAGTTTACATCATGCTCCAAACAGAGCCGATGATAGCGGATCAGAGATGGAAATTTATTTTAAATCTACATTTTGGCGAACGTTAGATCTGGTACTGGAAGAAGTTTGGAACCGTTTGAAATTAGGGCTTCACGATACAATACGATACCGATATTTTTCATTTGTATCGGTATCGTATCGAATATAAAATTATTTTATCGTATCGTATCGATATCGGCGATAATCTTAAGACAAATGTATCGTATCGTTATCAACTTTGATACGATACCGATACGATACTCGATAAAATATCGAAAAAAAAATCAAAACAAATTTGCATTACTATACAGCAAGGCAAAAAGTGAAACACAAGCTTTTCAATATTAGTTTAATTTAATTTTATAGATTAGCTGACCCTGCGAACCTCGTCTCGCCCACATGCCCATTACCGTTCTGAGGAAAAAATATAGAACGGTGTACCTTTTCGCGTTATCTGGTGTTCCGGTTTTATGTGTGATACTCGAACACCGTACAGAATTTATTTATAGGTACATTTATATATATTATATGAATATAGATGAAGACAACCCTTCATCCTTCAACCACTTATTATATTTCATAATAATCAACCGGCTACCAACATGTCTCGGAAACAAATGACGCGTTTAGTTCCAGTTTCGTGTTCATTGGGTTTTTGCAAAAGACGATCGTCATCGAAAGCATGAGAGAACGCGTTAAAAAAACGATCACATGTGTGTATTTCTGCAACTAAACTACTATTAGTAAATGCTTTTGAATGAGAATTCAAACTTTGCGCACGCATTGTCGAAAATAGAATTTTTTCAGTCGATATCAATATATGTATTCGATAATTATATGTCTCCCCTCCCCTGATCAGAGCCGTCTAACGCTGGATCATTTGTAGTTCCATTTGTATCGCTTGTTCCATGCGACCGGTCATGCCCAACACCAATGCCAATACCCATATCCGGTGCTGCGACAAAATCGAAAAAATCCGTTTTTGATAAATCATCAGGTCGAAATGTCTCACTTATATCTGTTACAATATTAAATGAAACACATTCAATGAAAGTTTAACAAGGAATAATTTTATTTAATTTTCACAATCATATATTTTCTATCAAATCTGCTACTTGATTAATTTCAGTGTAATAAATTAAAGTAACTATTAACAGGTGAAAGTTAAAGAGTATTGTATTGTGGGTTGTTAATAGCAGTAGCGTAGCTAGCATGGGTTACACCTGGGGCGGCAATTATGGTGTCACCCCCAGAATGAAAAACAGGAAAATAAATGAAACTCTGCTATTCCATGTATTGCGATTTCTTTATTAAAACAAAAAATGAACGTATCTACATATTCACATTGTATACAAAAAAAAAAAAAATAGAAAAAACATTAATAAAAACTCTTCTTCCTAGCTTTTAAAGCAGAAAATTCGCTGATTAGACAATTAGATGAAGCCACCTCCTTAAGATTTTAAGGTTTTAAGAATTCTTTGCGGAATACTTTGTACAGAATTCACACGCGTTTAATGTTAAGTTTTATAGTTTTTTACGTTGCATGGGATATTTCTCGATTTTTTGTTTTTCTTTATTTGAGAACACTAGATTTTAAGTTTTATACAGTATAACTTTTGTGTTTTTTTATACTTTATTTTACTATATAATTTTAAGTTTTACTTAACATATTTAAACCACGTTGAACTTGAATTTCAAGTTTCCTAGCGAACAGTCAAAGAGTCGAGCAACCCGCACAAATTTTCCACACTGACTAGCTCATTGTAGGCTGCGTCTCCTATTTATAGGCGATCGCAGCAGCGTCAGTGACGCTCGCTTTGTTCGAAACTTTTCGAACGAAAACCTTCTAGAAGGAATGTAAAGCCTTTCCGGAAGTCCCTCTCCTAGCCGTAATTTAAACTGAAAAATTAAACTTTTGACACTAAAAATCATTTTAAACAATTTTAAAAATAGGTGTGATAAAAGAATAATTTTTCAGTCAAAAACGACGAAAAACATTTCCAATAAAAAAATTACATTTGTATGCGTAAGTGGATATTATTTTTTTTCCTTCATTCGAAAACAAGCTTAAAAATACTTGTGGATCACAAGTACTTACTCTCCTAAATCAGCCATTTGAGAGCTAATTCACCACACCATCGCGATATTCACCATTTGTTTTTTTTTTTCTTACTCACGTCATCATCCACCGCATCTCAGATCAACACAAGCCACAGCAACCCACCCAATTCATCACCTTCCACTGTCCACACATCAACCTGAACATCGGTTACAAAAAAAAAAATATTTGAATTTGAAACTAATTTGGCGTATTAGTTCCTGCTTGTGCTAAGCAGTATAACAGTTTGCATTGGCTGTTGCACTTGAATGCAAACAACCAAATTTAAAGAAAGAAAATTGAAAATGATTTCAAGGCGTTTCCTACAAGACTCTGTTCTTGTTCGAAGTTCTGTGATGAATCGATCAAGGCACTCGAACACGTCTTTCCGTAGTTCAGCGCTCAGAGAAAGTAATGCATCAGTTGCCATATCTTCAACCATTCGCCTTTTACGACGAATTCTTCTTTCTAGCACAACTCAACTCATTGGTCCATTCACAAGAGAGCCAAATACCATTTCAAACAGTAGTCTTCGAAGATAAATAGTTTCTTTCGTTGCAGCCACCAATGCCATGTACTCGGCTTTGGTACTACTTAATGCCACAGTAGACTGCTTACGCGACTCCTAAGTAACAACAACACCAGTCAAGAAAAAAGCGTAACCAGTATAAGACTTTGGTTCATCGTAATCGGCATCTACATACCCTCTCAATTGCTAACCAGTTTTCTTAAAAGAAAGTTTAAAATTAGATGTACTATTTAAATACCTCAACAAGTTTTTGGCTGCGGTTATATGTTCCTTGTGCGGTTCTATGTTAAAGTGAGCTAATTTACTAACAGCGTCCATGACTTCCGGCCTAGTTGTTATGGCAAGATACATCATAGACCCAACCAAAGATTGGTATTCTTTGACATCAACTTTAGTACATGAAATCTTGGAACATCTTATCAGTTTTTCACCTGGATCCAGAGGAATGTTACATTTTCTGGTTGAAACCATACCTTATTTCGACAATAAGTTCTTAATATACTGCCGATGTGAAAGTGTAATTGATTAATACCTTAGAAAAAATCAATTGGACCCTTGTCCACCAAATCAAAAGCGTCAGCAAGTGCTTCTTTTATGCGAAGAACAAAATTTTCTTTTGTGCATGCGATGATTATGTCACCAATATAAACTACGAAAATGTTTAGTTCATCCTTTCTGTTTTTCGTATAAACACAAGTATCAGCATTGCAGTGAAAAAAAAACATTTCCTTTAGAGTTGAATCGAGCTTACTAATCCACTCTCTACCACCTTGCTTCAAACCATAGAGTGATTTTTTCAATTTGCACACCTTTCCCTTATTCTTGGAGTCAACGAAATGCTCTGGTTGTTGCATAGGTATAGATTTCCTCTGTTATATCAGCATTGAGGTAAGCAGATGACACATCCACTTGATGAACATGGAGATCAAACTCTACTGCCAAAGCTAGAGTTAATCTAATGGTTGAAACCAGGGGCTGATTAGCCCATAGGCTAATTAGGCTGCAGCCTAGGGCGTGAGTATTTCGAGGGCGCTGGCTGGCGGGGAATCGTATATTCAGATATTCACTACATACATACAAAAAAAATCCAATTTTTTTCTCGAACTACGTTTTCGCGCATTACAGTAACTTAAAAAAAAAAATATTTTGTTTCGGAAATCTATAAGAGCGCTGACTGAAGTTTTTCATTTCTCCTAAAAATCGCTTCAATTGTGTTATTGAGGCTTTTTTTTCTGTAAAACTCCAATCGTCCCATGAGACATTTGACGTAGAACAAAGTACAACTAGATGGCACCTAGAGCGATGAACCGCACACGCACTATCCAATGGCGGGGAATCCCCAAGATAATATTTTATATATTTTGCCACGTTCGTGTTGAATTCATTTGGCTTATTGTGTATTTGTGTGTAATCGTGATTTTCAAAGCTCGCCTAAATATATTTTATATATTATTTTCCTTATATTAGTTGTGTTTTTTTGGCAAATCTATCCGCAGTGCAGTAGGATTTACCAAAAAAAACGCATCCGCAGTTATTAAATTTTTGTATTTAGAAGTTGGTCGCTGCTATCATTTTAAAGACGATTATTGAATTTTTCTAAATTCTATCCGCAGTATGATTTTACTTCTACTTTTATCGGCAGTATTGTGTTGTATTTGTAATACATGAAGTCTACTACTGCGGATACGGATAGCTTTGCCAAAAAAAACACACCTATATTCTTAAAAATACGAGAAAACTTGAAACTTTTTTACGAGCTCTAACTCTACAGAAAAAAACGAAACGGTGCGGTGGTGGCGAGTGCGGTTTCTTGTCCTGGTGACATCGAGGCCGAGCAATTTTCTTCTTCGATAGCCCCAAAGGGTTTGTTGCAATTGTTAAAAAGTTTCAATATTTCTTGTATGTTTCCGAATATAGAAATAATTTTAAGATTTTTTTTGACAATGGCAGTTACCAATTGTAGCGGCGAAAGGGGTTTCTCTGGCTTGAAAAGGGTAAAAAATTGCTTGCAGTCCACACTCCGCCAGCAAAAACTAGAAGCGCTTTCTATTTGTACATTGAAAGTAATTTTTTACAAACCGTACAGTTTGACAAAATTGTGGAAAAGGCAATTTGTTTAAGCCTAAAATTACTATCACATAAGTTTTTATTTAAAGCATATAAATTATTTTTCCATAAATTACTATTTTTTTTATTTACATGGAAATGTTGAATAAATAAATTATTATTTATTGAATTAATTTTAATTTTTTTAGTAATGTGTGAAATATGTATTATTTCCATTTATTTTAGAAAAAAAATATTATCATTTTTTTTAAATGAATTGATATTTTTTATGAATAATTTATATCTACCAATTTTTTGTGAGAAAAAAAATTATTATTTTTTAAATAAATCGTTATTTCTTCATTTATATTTGATACTATTGTTTTGCAATGAATAAATGATAAGTTTTTGGACAAATTTTTATTTTTTGTAAATATTAGATATAGATGTCTATTTTTTGGAAAATAAAATAAAGAAAAAAATAACAAAAAAATAATTATTTTTTTGAGTGAATTCTTATCTTTTAATTAATAATATATAACTATTTTTTGCAATAAATAAATTGTTATTTTTTTAACCATTTGTCATTTTTCTTTTTTTTTACTTGATTTTTTTATTTTTATTTATTTATATTATATTCATTAATAATTTATATCTTACTATTTTTGTGATACTTTTTTGAATGCATTTTAAGTTTTTTTTTATTAATATTACCTATACCTATAAGTAACTATTTTTGCAATAATTATTTTTTAATTTCTTAATAAATTATAAGTTTTCATAATAAATATTATATGAATATATATTTTCGAAAACTGCTTTTTTGGAAAGATTTTTTGTTCTTATTAATATTATACTATATATACCAATCGGTTGGAGACCTGTTTTTTTTTTAATATTGAAAGCTGACGAAGTCATTAACAATTTATTTATTCTTAGACCTGGAGGGGGCGCGTCCAGAGAATTAGCCTAGGGCAGTCAAGACTCTTGATCAGCCCCTGGTTGAAACGGTAAAAACGTCTCGTTGTAGTCGATACCATACTTTTGGCTGCAACCTTTCGCCACCAGTCTTGACTTATATCGAACCGGCTTCCCGTGCTTGTCATGTTTTATGTTAAGAACCCATTTCGACTTAATTGCATGACGATTAGGAGGAAGGTCGACCAATTCCCATGTTTCATTACTCTTTAATAAATCGTACTCACTTTGCATGGATTGTTCCCACATATTCGCATCAGCTCGACCTAGAGCTTCATTAACTGTAAGTGGGTTCACTTTAAAAGGGTTTCTGTTGATGTCTATATAGCATAGCAAATTCTTTTGATTATCTGCCTCACTTATCTTAAATCTATAGTATGATCTTCCCCTATAACTGCATCTTGATTTTTACTTTCGTCCATCTGGCTCAGATTCTCATCATGATTATCCTCGCTTTCAACATTGCACCTCTCATTCGTCAGTACCATCATCCTCGTTACTGTTTTCGCTGCCATAATCATCTTCGCTTTTGTCATTCAACATTTCTGGAATCAATTCAATTGTTGAGTTCCTTGTGCAGGAACATTCCCCATCTTTTTTAACACAGGGAATTTCTTCCGACTATAATTACCTATTGTTCATTGAGTAGATCATAAGAACCAACAATATTTTTACTTATACTCAATAATTCTTTGAATTTAACATCTCGACTCTTCATGATGTTTCTATCTTTAGGTTCATATTGTCTTTATGCCTTAGATTCTCTCGAATATCCTACCATCACACAATCTATGCTTCGAGCTTCAAACTTTGATCTTTTTGGCCTTTTATCGGGCATTATAGCACTTGAACCAAAAACTTTCATATGTCCTATTGAAGACTTTCGTTCATAACAAACTTCATATGGAGTTCGATTCTTTAAAAGATTTGTAGGTGATCGATTCCTTATGTACCCCGCCGCCGTGTCCAACGCTTCAGCCCATAAGGACTCGGGCAGATTAGAGCACAATAGCAGGCACCTAGCCATTTCAACTTATGTTCTATTTGCTCGTTCTGAAACACCGTTTTCTGAGGCGTGTAATCTACAGTTAGCTGCCGCTTTATTCCTTTTTCAGAGAGGAACTTCGAAAATTCAGAGCTCACGTATTCCCCATCGTTAGCGCTTCTTGAAACTTCTATTTTGCAAGCAGTTTCTCGGTCTACTTCAGCCACAAATTCCTTGAACGCGCTGAATACTTCGCTTTTGGCCTTCAAAAAATAAACAAATATTTTGCGACTAAAACGAAGTACTTTGAACCCCCCAACGATTTGGTCTTCATCGGTCTACATACATCGGAATGAATCACATCTAACAATCCTTTAGTCATAATTTCCTTATTTGTTGGAAAAACGGAATTACAAATTTTGCCTTTTAAACAGACGTCACAGTGGCCCGTTTTCACTTTATACATTGCAAAAATCATAGCTCCTAAACGAAAAAAGATATCTATGTTTGTTTGAACAACGATAGCAACTTAGAGGTGCTTCCACCAATGGCTTTTTCCGTCAATTTCTTTGGCTGGAGTTATAGCTATTTTTTTTTCACGGGTGCCAAGCCGATCATCAGACTACTTTATTAGTGGTGCTGCCTGGTTTTTATTTTTCATATTAATGAAAAACTTTCTGAGTTTACTTTGGGATTTGAACCTAGGACCAGCTAGTTGGGAAGCCCATGCACTACGCACTGCGCTAACCACTCCACTGATTTTTGGTTTCCCATTGCAGACTTTTTGTTTGTTTATCATTGCTATGAACCAAGTGCATTTTTACAAGCTCCTTAAAGTATGCTATCTTGTTCCGCTTTCATTTTTTCTAATTTCCTATCTTTGTGTCACAACAATTCGTTTGTGTACACAGAGGGTTAGATTTTTGAAAGTTTTGACTGTTAGTCAGTTTTTTATTTGTTATAGTTTGTTTTTGTGTTATTTAACACTCGCAGTCAGGCTGTTTTTTGGTTTTTTTATTTATGTTTGTTTGAACAACGATAGCAACTTAGAGGTGCTTCCACCAATGGCTTTTTCCGTCAATTTCTTTGGCTGGAGTTATAGCTATTTCACGGGTGCCAAGCCGATCATCAGACTCCTTTATTAGTGGTGCTGCCTGGTTTTTATTTTTCATATTAATGAAACTCTTTCTGAGTTTACTTTGGGATTTGAACCTAGGACCAGCTAGTTGGGAAGCCAATGCACTACGCACTGCGCTAACCACTCCACTGATTTTTGGTTTCCCATTGCAGACTTTTTGTTTGTTTATCATTGCTATGAACCAAGTGCATTTTTACAAGCTCCTTAAAGTAAAAAAAAATATCGCTTCAATTTTTTTTATTTAGCAGGGAATTTTTAAAGCTAAGTTTCGTGAAAATTTTAACAAAATTTAACAAAATATGTTCACAGGGTGTTTCAGAATTAAGTCCCAAAGTTGGAAGTTTTTTCAATGTTATACAAATTGTTAAAAATGTATCCATAATGGCGAAAAATTTGTTTTTGTCAATGATCAGAGAACAATTAGTTTTGGTATAGCAGGAAAAAGAAAAAAAAATAACACTTGAATAGTCATAAAAGCAAACAAATTTTTTTTTAAGTTAAAGTTTTTAAGTTTTATAATTTTTGATATGCAACCAATCAAACCATCATCAATATTTAAATTCAAAATCAAACAGGGTGTTTCAATTTAACAGAAAATTACCATAATTTCTATATTTCAATGAAAAAAAACAACCCTCAAATTAGAAAAAAGTGTTTTAAAAGTACGAATATGGAAAAAAATAAAGCATAAACGTTAGATTTTTATCTTGTTTTATTCTTAATAATTTACTTATATTATTTCTTGAAAAACATGCCTTTTGGAAGAAATAAGTGGATCTGATGAAATTGCTAGCATAGTAAACAGGTCTTCATTTTGCCGAATTCTTGAAACCTTGCATGTATTTTGATACCTGTATCTTTTGTAGTCCTTATTTTTGCATTCCTGAGCTTCTTCTGATAATTCCCCAAGTGGAAGTGACTGATACTCCATAATATTTTGACTATGAACCAAAATTTTATGAAGAGTAGGGGTGAGTTGTTTTTCTGGATAAAGTTGTCTTAATAACACTTTTGTTTCTCTTGTATACTCCCCAAATCTTACTGTATTAACTTTTTCTCGAGAGTTTAAGACATTAAGTATTATTTGAAGCCTTTTAATAATTTCTTCATTGACTCCAGTTATTCGGGCAGCTGCATCCGGTTGTTCAAAGAATCGCCTGGAAGTATTGCCATCATTGGTATTTCCAAACCCAGGCTTAGGTTTATCCACATCAAGTCCACGTTCTTCATGGAAACGCTTTTGAATATCCTGCTTCCTCTTTTTTTCTAACTCTTTGATTCCAATAGAGCTATCCTCTCCTTCCTTAGCAATCGTATAGCTAAGTTTCATAATGAATTCCATGCACCTAATTCTAGCATGCAATGGAGAAATCCCATACTCGTAGTTATGTTCGTCCGTAATATCGCCTTCATCCTGTGCATTAAGAGTTTTTTTGCAAATAGGACATGACCGTGTTGAACTATTTTCCGTTAGTTCATTGAAAACTTTCCCATCAATCATAGTTAAAAAGAACTCGTGTTTAACTATTAATGTTACTTCTTCATTCACTTTATAAGCTGTTTTGGTTGAATATTTAATATTTGATTCCGGATATCGTTGACTGTCATTATTTATAAGATCGCCAGTTTCCTTAGAATATTGAAATTGAATAGGTCGACAGAAATGAACTGATGATGGGCGAGGGTTTCTCCAAATTTAACCATTTGGGCAATTTAACCTGAGTGGAATAACTGATGCCATAAACATGTTTTCGTCCGATTCATTTCCTGTTGAGTTAATTTTTTGCTTGTACGCACTTTGGTAAGATGATCCATCGCAACCCCATTTGCTCCTTAATGAAAGATCCCCGGTATATTTTTATCGATTAGGTGTCTCATAACAGTGGCAACGAAGTCCTTAGGGCTCTTAACATTATGTTCAAGAAAAATTTCAAACAATCTGCTGTACGATATATCCATTACGAATTTGATATTTAAACTGATCAGCTAATTTTGGTGATAATTCTTTTTATATCAACAGCTCAGTGGCGATTCCTGGTCAAGTTTTGTGGGTTAGCTATATCAACGTTTTTCGGGAAAGCTTAAAATACAACTAAAAAAATTTGCACGACTGGGTCGCACTCACTTTGCTCCAGTACTTAAAATTTAACACACAAAAAAACATTAACAATAAAAACAAGTTTTTAAAATTCATAAATAAAAATTTAAAGGTACATAAAAAGCACATTTTATTTGAAAAAAATTATGCCATAAGATTTCTTTAAAAGTTATTTATTTAATTTTTTTTTAATTCCATGGAGAGGTTTTCTTTAAATTTTTTTTATGCATACAATTTTTCTAGAATGTCCTAAAATTAATCTGGGTATGCAGTATTGAAAAAAATGTTAATATACTCGTACGTCATATAATATTGGAATTTTGAAAAAAAGGTTCAAAACAATTTTTTTTAAATCCACAAAATTTTAAATGTTTTTTGAAAACAAAATATTATTTGTGCAATATATATGTAGGTACTCCTAAAAAAAGACATTAATCGGACCGCAGCTGCCCGTGGCTAAGTGGTTAGGTTGCCATGCAGAACGTCACCGTGTCGTGAGTTCGGGTCCTACTCGTGCCCATAAAGTTTGTAGTTCATCTTTCACGGGTACCTACTGCCACTTGCGAAGAACTGACAAAACTTCCATGAGTATCAATCTGTCATGAAAAATTGCTTCTCAACTTTGCCGTTCGGAATCGGCGTTAAATTGTAGGTCCCCTCAATTTTTCACACGCACCCAGAGAATTGTTGATGAGAGTAATTCACTTAGGCCTTGGCTCTTCAAGAGCTGTCGTGCCACTCTATTTTAGTTTTATATTTTTATTCGGACCATTATTTATAGAGGAAATCTTTTGAAAAAAAAAACGGTTCTATGAGATGTACCGTATTGGAGCAATACAAACATAATTTTTTACATTAAAAACACCAGTGTTCCGAAAAAAAAATTTACGAGGATGTTTAAGAAAAATCGGAGGAGCTGTTTTTGAGAAAATTGAAGCTTTTGGCCGAAAAAATTGTATGGTGGCTACCCTAAATTTTGAATTTAAAAATAAAATAAAAAAACGACCCATCCAAATTCGCTCAAACTACTATGTATATTTAAAATTAATTTGAAGTCAACGGAAGCAGTGGTTAAAGCTACAGGTGCAATTACAGACAGACAGACAGACAGACAGACGGACGGACGGAATCGTCGTCGTAGCAGTTTTTTCGTCTTCTCTATCATTGTTTATTTTTGATTGGAATCTCAAGTTTTTTTTACGAATGCAATTTTTGCCTATATTCTTATATGTCGCAAGTAAAAAATAAATAATATAAAAATTGACATTAACATAATAAGAAACAAGGTTGATTTTGCATATGAAGTTCAGTAAAAAAAAAAGCATAGGCATACAGCCGACAGCGACAGCCCACAGCGCACAGCCCATCAACAGCCACAGCAACAGCACAGCAAACAGCAGAAGCAGGCTCGTTATCGTTATCGTTACTCTTGTAATCGAATCGTGTTCGTGTTTCGTGTACGAAACGACTCGTATCTGTCTTGTTGTGTTCTCGTTTCATAGTTAGCTGTGATTTTTGCGCTTACCCTCCTGTTCATTTTTGAAGGCATTTATTCAAATGTGTTCATTTTCTGTTTATGAAGATTGTATGAAATCTGTTAGCG
Organism: Sphaerophoria taeniata; assembly: GCA_943590905.1. NCBI lineage: Eukaryota > Metazoa > Arthropoda > Insecta > Diptera > Syrphidae > Sphaerophoria > Sphaerophoria taeniata. Next base: position 84,388,766 of record OX016542.1, read on the forward strand.
CAAACTTTGGAGCTAAATATAGTTTCATGATAGATTTTTGCATGAGAGTTTTGTTTGTATGCAATGAAAAATACATATTGGTAGGAAATTCTGTTTTGTTGCTATTAAGTGATTAAGTCCCTAATATTGTAACGTATTCGTTGTCGTTTATTGACTTTAACATAAGAATAATGTTTATATATTAGAAAAAAAAGTAATTTGTATTCTGAAATTATTGGTTTAGCGCCGCTAAACTAGCCAACTATGAGGAATCGCCCCTGCAACAGCTATACTTAATCCTCATTTTTTAATGTCTTTCCAATGAGGCTTCCAATTATAGGTACTTAGATTAGTTTGCATAGCAAAATTATTTGCGTACCTAATCCTGTTAATTTCACTACCTGTAACCCTTTTAAGAATAAATATTTATTTCCATATAAATAACCCTTTGATTAAAATCCTTTTTTTTTTGCTACCTGTAATCTACCTGTAACCCTTATATGTATTAATTCTTAATCCAAATACAGTAATCTGTCAAAAATAAATACCTGTGCACAACAAATCTTATAGAAAAAAGTAATGGCAGGAATCATCATTGTTTTTTTATTATTTTTTTTAGAAATAGGTAATCCCCAAACCATAATTTTTTTTTTAACTATTCCACTCATTGCACTTATTTAAATACCTAAATTAAGTCATGCAAATCCAAAAAAAAGGTTGCGACAAAAAGATTAATTAATTATATTCTTTTTATATGAAAAAAACTAAAAAAAAATGAATAATCACTGACTTGAACCAATTAAATTGCCATAACTCGGCTTTATGCAACTTTACGCAGCTGAGTTTTTGAGGACATGTTAAGGAATATGTGGGCATTCACCCCTCACTTAGTTTGGTTTGACGGGTTTTGACGTTTTTTATATGAGCCAAGTTAAAATTCAAAAATAGGTGCATAAAGTTATGTTTTTTTTTTTCATTAAAAAAAAGATACGCATTTTTTTATTTTTGTTTCCAAAATTTGATTAAAATAATGTCAAACTTTTCAAAAAAAAAAAATGGATTTACTTGCACCGTTTTTCTAATATTCAAGTTCGAAGTGCAACAAAAAACAAAATTTTTTTTTTTTTTTAATATTTTCTGACTTTGATCGGCTCCTCAAGCCAAACCGTTCATCTAATATTTTTTTGTTTTTGGATTCTTACACTTTAAACAATTCTAAACAAGATGTGATTTTTACTTTTTCAAAATAAAATCACGCGAAAAATGATTTTTGCCACGTTAATCGCCTAAACGGGCCACTGTGAGACGTCACATTGCAACACACTGGGTATACTTTTGAGGTTAGCACCTATTACCATGTTCTTACTACACAATTGATTCATGCTTTTCATATTAAAGTGTTCTAAACGGGCATGCCAAAGAAGTTGGTCGTTATCAACTTTATTTATCATGCTACGTGCATACCATATACGTTTTCGACTTTTCGTTCATTTTCACACACAAACAATCCACCAAATTTGATCGCATGCATAACTCAGTTTTGATAACAACTATTGAAAATCTTAGCCTCTTTTTCACAGACAAAGATAACAGAATGTTTGTTTTTAACTGCTGTGGTAACTGAAATGAAATTGGTTTTCAGTTCTGGTACAGAAGTATGAATGAGCTTAACGTCAGTACCTGACAACTAAGTCTTACCTGACGGTGGAAAACTCTCCACACTAACGCCGTGCAATTTCCAACCGAAGTTGGCATTGTCACTATGCTTCTTTTAAGAGGGCACTAAACCTCTTCCTGATGATCCACCAGAATACAAAAGAACACCTCAACTTTCAAAAGAAAGAAGCGGGTACCCTGCATCTAGATCCACACCAGTACCAATTGAATTAGTGCCAGCTCTTATTCGTCTTGGTTTGACTCTAGACTACCATTCAGGCAACACACGGAACTGCACTCAACCTTCAGTCACGCGAAAGAAGAGCCGTTGTCCGGACACGGAAAACTGCTCAACCCTCCGTTACAGGAAGAGCCGTTAACCGTGCTTTGCGAATAGTAGCTGAGGCCAAACTCAGACAACCACAACCCCCGCGAAGGTCCATCCCACTAGTGAGTTGCTGAAGCTCACTACTTGCGGTACCCAATTGCCCCTGGGTGGAGGGTGGTCACATATATATTTGTATAACAATTATTTATACATATTTTGTTTTCGTGACATCTTTTTTGTTTCTGCTGCTTTTGTCCTGGCTGCTGGCGGACGAGGGGCACTGCTCACCCTCTGTCAAGTATATCCACATTGATCGGAGGAATGGACCAGCCAATCAAGGGACACACCCAACATTTTGTCTAACTTCCTTGGCGTTTATCCACATTCGGTATTCATTAATCGCATTTTCTTCCTTTACTACGTGTGTTAACATAGTATCTGTTAAGGATCGCATTCATCTTCATTATACTTCCTGCTTCAATTCGCCAATTCCATTAGACTAAAGCTGTCTACGTTCGCAAGTTCAAGCCAATAAATTGACAAGAACCTCTCGGAGGCCCCACGAGAAGGTGTAGATCAGCACGTTCACTTCAAATTCTCACAATATTTACTTGGAAACCGTGTTTCCTTTCTAAATCGTCAAGATCCATGATTTCACCCCCAGTTCTGGTACATATAAAACATTAAGAAGCTGAATTAAGTTACCATTCAAAGAAATTTCAACATCCCCATAAATGTAGAACTAATGAAATGATTTGCAGCCAATTCAATCTTCTCGATATGTGACTCCATGCTGGTAAACAAGCTTTTGTCACAACATATGTGACTGGTTGCCCCGATATGAAGTACCCGCATATTTTTGTCAAGTGCGGAAGTATTTGCATCGCTTTTCAACGTAGTAAATGATGACGTAGTATTTCTTTTCGATGATCTTTTTGGAGAACGGCATTCAGAAGCAAAATGACCTCTCATTTTTACAGTTGTAACACTTTACCTTTGTGTGTGTCTTATTCTTTGATTGTGAAACATAGCCGTGATTACGTGCAACAAATGCGGCCTCATTGTCATTAGAATCCACACTATTCCCTTCTCGCCGTTTGCCCTCTTCTATAAGCTTCGTCTTTATGGAACATATTGTGGGGAGCGAATCCCGTGACTCAATGGCGATTATAAAGTTTTCATACTCTTTTGGCAAACTTCATAGAAGTATGATCAGGATCACTAATGATTCATCTGGGATTTTACACTAAATAAAATGGTCGAAAGTGCCTTTTCATCCTTGACTTCCCATGCTGCGACATTTGATGCGTTGGTTGCAGTTAATTCGGGCTTAATTGTAGCTCCCGAAACATAAGTCCATAGATCGCTGTGAACTAATACAGTCTTCATCTGCACTCTCTATCCATCATAATTTTCTTAATTTATTTCATCTATCTGGTATAAGCAATTCATTCTTAATAATATCTTAATATTACCAATGCAAAACAAATAAACAGGAACTGATCAATTAAAAGGACTGGACCCATAACCTTTGTTACAATATTTAAATGAAACACATTCAATGAAAGTTTAACAAGCAATAATTTTATTTAATTTTCACAATCATATTTTCTATCAAATCTGCTACTTGATCAATTTCACTGTAATAAATTAAAGTAACTATTAACAGGTGAAAGTTAAAAAGTATTGTGGGATGTTAATAGTACACATATTCAAATTAAATTTTATCGGAGCCAATCATCTACCTTTGACACACTGCTCGCACTCAATCCTCCTAACTTGTATGTTGTATGCTGGCTTCTTAATTCCCTTCTATCAAATTGTCAAACAGAAACAAACATTGACCCTTGTGTAAATTATATCCATCCGATTGCGATGCGGGAGAACTGTCAAAATAACCGAAAACTCACTCTTGTCTATCTCTCTGTCAGATACATCTGGCAGTCATTTAAATTTCAAACAACACGTTAGATGGATAGTGAACATACTGAGGATCGTATCTGCAAAGAAGAGAGAAAATATGGTTACTTTATAAGTTGACGACTTTTGCACGATTTTTGTATAAACACACAGACACACATGAAAACACACACATGCATGTAGACAACCCCTTAGTCGAAACATATAGAGCAATTTGAAGCGAGGAAATATTCATGAAGGTCATGTCATGGGATGTAATTTTTTTTTAAGGAAAAGAAATAACATGGACCATGGTGATGGCTTTTCAAACAAAAATCCACTAACTTCTGTCTCTTTTGACGATTCAAGTTCTTAAATTTGAAAAGCGTGCGTTGGCAATTTCTAATGAAACTCTCGCGCTGCAATTTCTGCAATGTCTTCAGTTGAGATAGATGATGATTCCACTAGCGCAAACATAGAATTCCTATGTGTGATGTGGATTCAAAAGGATGCTGCTGCTGCTATTGATGATGGCGATGGTAATTTGGCAAATTGTAAAAACCAAAATGATGGTTTCAGAGGAAGAGCAAGAAGAGCTTTGGCGCAAATTGCAAAGTCAGGTTGATTGTGGTAAAAAGATCTTTATCAGCCAGAAAAGTTATGTATAACGTTGTCGTCGTAAAGGTAAAGGAATACCAGAAAAACACAATTTTCATGCCATGATGATTGTGATTAATTATGATTATCAGTTTTAATGATTTGATATGTGTTTTTGTTGACGTTTTGTTTTGTTTTGACGTATGCCGTATTTTGAGTATAACAAATGAAACTATTTAAGTGCTTCAGGGGCCTTTTAAAGTAGGAATATTTTTCGAATTTTGACAATTATAAAAATATTATGAGAAATTTGGTTAAATTATGCATGTACGATTATTCTTGTTGTCACTAGACAGGAGACAAACAATTAATTAGTGTCAAATTTGGTATTAACATAAGACAAGAAAACTTAATTTATTAATTCTCAGCTCATGAGAAAATTGTGTTGGTTGCTGGAATTTTTCAAGAGAAATTTTGTCCGTCTTCTCGGTAAAATAAATGTTAAGTTTGAGGGCGTTTTAAGACACGTGGTTTTTTTTTATTGAGCATTGAATTTACAGTACTTCGCACATGAATGTGACGAACTACAGACACATAGCAGCACTGGTGATTGAGACCATCGGCTGTAACAGAACAAGAAATTAATACAACAGAGAGAGATAGATAGATACATAGAAGGAAAACACATCACAGAAACCTACGTGGCTCAGAGGAGGAGACATAGATGTTATATTGTCTCATGTTATCGTACAGGTGGCCTCAGATAAGCTGGCGATTTTCGTAGAAAAAGAATGCTGCCGAAGCTGGGGCTTGAACCCGCAGCAATTGTTTTTTTTTCATTTGAATTGCAAATTCTAATAACGATAAAAAAATAACTTCTTTCAAATATTTCACTCAAGAAAAGTGATTGTTCCAGGCTCTAAAACTTCAACCTTAATTACTAACTTAAGGTGGCGCTACAGACTAGGTCGAATCAGGGCCTCATCCAAAAAGCGTCTCCAGCCCAGCCAGCTTGGTCAGTTTCGCACGCTAAGATGGTTGAGGCCTTCTACCACCTGTGTACTCCACCTGAATCACGGTCTTCCTCTTCTGCGACGTCCTTCCGGGTTGAATTCGAAGACTCTACGTTCTGGATCATCACTGTCCATTCGCTCTACATGAGCCAACGATCTAAGTCGTTGGACTCTAACTTTTCTAGCTAGATTAGTGTCACCGAACAGCTCGTATATAGTTCTTCTTCTTGATTGAGTATTTGTCTCCATTCTCCATTTATGCAGATGTGACAAAAGTCACCCAAAGCGTTTTCATCCGATGTTGTGAAGGTCCATATCTCTGCACCATACATTAGGACCGGGATGATGACGGTTTTGTTTGGTGACACTTTAGTTGCTTGAGAGAGGACTTAACTACTAAATTGCCTTCTTAGTCCAAGGAGGCAGCGATTGGCGAGTGGTTCTTCATTTGATTTTAGCTCTGGTGTTGTTGTCCGAGTTTATAGCGGATCCTAGGTAGACAAAGTCCTTAACTACAATGAATTTAAATCTGACTATACTGACGTTGGCTCCAAGACGTCGATTTTGAGTGTCTTTGCTTGTTGGCAGCATTAACCTGGTTTTGCTCTCGTTCACCGCAAGACCAAACTTCCTGGTTTACGTCTCAAGACTCACGAACGCTCCACTGAAACCACGCTGTGTTCTTCCAATTATTGAGTTGAGTTGACTTTGAGTCGACGGCGTATCCTGGTACCTGGACGGACTTTTGAAAGATTGTGCCTCTGATGTTTACGTTGGTGATTTGCACAATCTTTTCAAGAATAATGTGCATCGACTTGTGTTAAACCTTTTTTGACATCAAATGCAACCGTGAAATTTTTGCCGGCGAGTTTTTCTGAGATGCCAAAACTTGACATTGCTCTTTAAAGTTGGTTTCTATACAAGCTATCATACGCGGCCTTGAAATCGATGAAAAGAAGGTAGGTAATCGATTTAAAATTTCTGAGTCTCCTCCAAGATCTTGCGTAGAGTAAATATTTTATCGATGGTTCATTTTCCAAATCTGAAGCCACACTGAAGCGGACCTATCAGGTTGTTGACGAAATGCTTCAAACGTTTACACGGCACGGCAGACAAGATCTTGTAGGCGATGTTTAGGAGACTTATGCTTCTGTAGTTGGTTTAGTTCAGGGGATCTTCTTTCTTAAGGATCGGGCATACAATGGTTCCATTCGTCGGGCATGCTTTCCTCCGACCAAATCTTGCAGATGAGATGAGCTGGTGAATACCCCTAACTAAATCATCTCCAGTTGCCTTATACAGTTCGGCGGCTAGGCCGTCTGCCTCAGCGGCTTTGTTCGACTTATGTTTAGATATCGCTATCTTCACTTTGTCAATGTCAGGTGGGTAGAATTGGTGATCGGCTCTACCCAAATTGAATGGTTTTGGATAGCTGGCGGAATTTTTCTCGTCATCGCCATTAAACAGCTTGGAAAAGTGGTCTCTCCATATCCTCAGCACTGACTGTTCTTTCACTACAAAGTGCCCATGATGATCTCTACAGGCTTCGGTTCGGGGTGCTTAACCCCTGGTGATTTGTTTTGCCTATTTTGTAAAACATTCGATGCTCATTCCCGTTGTGACATCCACCTATCTCCCCGATCACGCGCTTGTCATGCTCCCTTGTTTTTAAACCACTTCAACCACACCCTAAAAATCCAATAACAAACTCCAGATAGTGGATACAAGTCTCTGAAAAATTTCCCAACATTACTCAAACAATTTTTGACATCGACTGACGTTTGAAATATTGAAATAAGCACTGAAAACTATCTATCAATCGACTGCTGTCTGTCATTCATTCACACACGACTAACCAGGAGCCAAATTGACAGATCTCTCATTAAAACTGTCCCCGAGTTATGTTGATTGCAAAAAAGAAAAAAAAAATCGGAACCAGAAGATAACCTCCTGGCAGCCACACAATAACTCAATCACACAAATAATATTATCCTAAAGGCTGCTGTCATATACAAAAATATTACCAAAACGTGATACATCAAAACTTCAATTTCAAACTCCGTCGTCGCGTCGTAGTCCACTGTCTTTTGCTTTGACAAGCATGTGAAACGTGTAAGGTAGCCACGAATCAACGGATAGCGATGGAGATTTGATTTCAATTATTCTACCCTGAATCGCAAATTGCACTAAAAAAGTCCTCTCTAACTTGAATCATTTGATTTCAATTCATACAAAAAATTGGTTACAATGAACTATGAATAAACCCGATTGGGTGCGGGCGTTCGTTTGCTTTAAAACAACTATGAAGCTGGAAAATTGTCCGAAATGCAATTGAGTTAAACAACGCTTGTAATGTTCTTTCGCCAGTGATATTCCTTTTTTCCCCGCGTTGAATTGTCACCTTTTAACTTCAAATAAGAGAAACTTATTCCTCACAAAAAAAACCTCCTCAAATTGTAATTAAATCATGGTGACGTGCTTAGCGTTTTCAGATACAATATTGCTAAATATCTAAATGTTCAAACAGAAGCAACAAAACGTAAAAAAGGAAATAAATTAATTACAACGCTAAGTTGAAAATTGAATTTCACAAAATTACGTGAGCGTGATTCGTTTACTTATTCTTATTTTTTTACTTTACTATTTTTTTTCCCAAATAAACGTTTCAAACATGACACAAAGTCGGCGTTCTCGTTGGCATGCCACGATGACGATGTATTCCTCTTAACAACAGCACCACCGCCATCACCATTTCTGTTGACTGACAACAAGATCGTCGACTTCATCGTCGCCGTCGTCGGTTGGTGTCTGCATAGTTAGTCGCGTTTATGTTGCAGGCGTGTAATTAAAAATTCGATTTCCTTTCTATAATCACACAATGAACCTCCAAATATTTTCATTCAATTTATTTCAATTGGGAAATTACAAAACAAGAAAAAAAATCTTCATATGGAAACAAAAGAGCTGAGCAGCGAACTTTGTTTTGTTTTTCTTCTGTATCCAGCTCTTTCTCTTTTTTTCTAAATTTAAAATTGCTTTGATTCATTAACTTTGAACGAAATCCTTTTAGAAATCTTAATTAGTTCATTAATTTTTGTCTATATAAAAGAACTTAACTGGGTGATGAATAGCTTGCAGCAAGCGATTTGTGCACGTGATAGAGCTTTTTGGTGTCGTATTGTTTTTATGTCTCCTCAATAAAGTAACATTTTATGATAAAAACTAATTAAAGAATATTTCTGAGGCACGAATAGCATCATTTAAGGATTAAAACTGCGGAATTTAGAGCAGGCCTTTTCAAGCAGCATCAATAAGTTGTTGCCATCATGAGGGGGAAACCCGTTTCAAGCATAAGCCTCTAGGTTTTTCCTCATTCAAAGTTGGTCAAGCAAAATACATTTCTCAGTGCCAATCTGCCTATCAGCTTATTAATATTAAGTTGTAACTATTTCAAGTAACCAATCTCCCCGCAAACGTGTTAGCATATCATAGCCAGTTTCCAGAAACAATCATTGACCATTATAATCTTCAACTTACCGATGTGTGAACATTTCTAATCCAAAGCTATTACAACAAGCCGAGCTAACTTAATCAAGCCTCCGTGTTCAAGCAAGTATTATACGGGCTCGAACAACCCAAAACCATCATCATCGTCATGATTCTCGATTTTCATTTGTCTCTGACAAATTTTAATAATTTTCATCTCAATCAACATTAACCTCAACTTTCATGGATGCCAACTTCTAAGTTGGTATAGCTGCCACACCGTAAGAAACAGCAAGCCGCCTTTTGATTTGAAATCGATCAAAAACTGAATTCAGTTCGCCAACATAACGAGCTGTAAATTCAAAATGAAAACTTCGTTAACCCTGAGTGCACCATCGCACCATCATCATCATTCTTTGATGGAAGTCGTCCAGTGTCTTAGTTTTTTTTTTTTTGCTTTTTCTATAAAAGGTAATTTTCTTTTATGGCAAAGTCAAGGGCGCCTCTTTGGTTGTTTCTATAACTACAAACGGCGGCGGTGGCGGGCGGCGGCGGTGTATACGATTACCAGCACACCATAAACCATCAAAAGATTCGAGAATAATCTGTTGCACACCGAGAGTGTAACCTCAACATTGCACTCACGTCCACCCTTCAAACAAAATATTGTGGATATTTCTTTGGTCTAGTCTGGTCGTGTCCGTCGACGCGGACGTCATCGTCGTCGGTCGTCGGGATGACAGCTAACATGCCACACAGTCCTCGCGGATGGGTATAACAAGTCCTTCATACAAAGTCTTGACCTCTTCTTCAGCTTCTGCCTGTGATCATACTCTAAAAGAGATGACGAGAAACCTTCCGTTGCAAGTGCTATAGAGCAAACCAAAGCAATAAAAGTTAGAGGGCACTGGAAGAACATTATTAACCGTTCGAAGGAACATCTACCTACTCGAACACTTCTTCCCACCCACTACTCCCTCCTCACCAACAACAAATAGATTCAGATGGACACGTCTAGATAAAAACAGTGCAAATTTGAAATTTATTACCTGAATGTGGGGTGCTGATCTTCCCCCCACTCTATATACACAATTTGGTATTGGCATACTGTATCGTTGCCGTCGATTGATTTTCGGAATCGGGAACACAATTTTAACTCATAAGAAGAGGTTGCAACTATTTGCTGACTGTCGAACCCACTAAGAGCTTCCCCTCGATTATGGAGAAAATTCCTATGGTAATGGAGCACTTACTTCACTTAGTATCTTAGTTACCAATTTTATTCGCTGTTGCAAAGTTGAACGTCACTTAGTGTCAGTTGGAATCAGAATACACAGTGAGGCTGGAAAGTCAGAATCCTTTTTCTCTCTTGGATGCCATTGCAATTTATAAGCACAAATAGGAATATTTCTGTTAAAACAAAAGAGCTGAGTAGGGAACGTTTTGTTTTAATTCAACTCTTTGTCCCCAATTTCTGTTTAAATCTTTCGTTATTGCTACGAAACTCATGCCTTGCCGCCCTGACTGTTTATATGACCACCTTACTGACCTGCATTGGAATGTAAAAACCATCTATCAAGCGGTAATGTTTCGTTTGGAAGTATTAAGATTCCATTTGTGTCAGGTCTATCGGGGGCGCCGGGCGTTTGAAAAAATGAACAGTTTATGGGGTTAAAAACTTATTTCCTGTGAAAAGAAACATGCATGCATGCCCTAAACGTCTTAGCTACTCATTAGCTCACAGTAATCCTCGAGACCTGCCTGGCCGGGTGTGTTTGGCTGATAGTGTTTGGTGGCTTCCTGATCCATGGATCCAGTCAGCAGCGTGCTTTGCAGCTGTATCAAATTAAAAATCACCGGTCAAGCAAAATAGAGGGACATCTCGCAGGCAATTTTTCGTGTATGCTGTCAGACTGTGGAATAATCTTCCCAGTCATATGAGGTCTAGAGTCGAACACAGAAGGTTTCATGAACTCTGCTTTGAGAATTTCGCTAATTTGAACTGATGATCTTTAATCTTTACTCTTCACTTTTTATTTTACATTGGAATTGTGATTGCTTTTAGGTTTTTAATTGTTAATTTTAATTTAATTTTTAATTTCAATTTGTTTAATTTATGTAAAATGGTTTTTATATTATATTGTAAATTTTGATTTATCAATTTTTATTAAATTCTTGTATTGTATTATTTCCTGTACTTTTAATAAGTTTTACTTAATGTACAGCTGTCTTATTTTCAATAAATATCAAATATCAAAAAAAAAATCAAATTTTTCGACCAGATGTGCTTCGTTAAGTAGTTTGATGGCCTTACGTATGGCCTGACCGGATCATAGAGACCGGATTGTGTTCCATCAACATCATCTTCATCATCATGATAATGTGAAGGAGTTGGTTTTTTTAGCGGTTTTGAATCAAGCCAATAATGCAGTTAAACAATTAAAAAAAAAAGCTGCCGACGACGCTACTTCGCGACGGCACGGATATGTCGCTGCCGTCTTTGATCATTCGTGGTCGTCGAACCAGAGGTGACCGTGCATAAATTTTATCGATTTTTATGTGGTCGTATCTCTCTCTCTTATCAATTACTGAAATTGTTGTGAAAAATTGTTTTCTACTTCGTAGTACAATGAGACTTCTTTGGGGTATCTATTTCATTTAATAGTTTTTTCGTGTTTTGTTGAATAATTAAGATTTCTTCTATTAAAGAGTTTTAAAGAGGAATTAAATCGAGGATATTTAAGCACTTGAAATATTCTTTCTATGACGGCAGAAAGCCGACTGGGATTCACGATATCTCTCTGAATGGAGATAGCAATTCTGTTCTTTTATAGTCCATCCCACCCACAAGGAAGGAAATGTGAAGCATTATCCTCAGATCAGTTAGAAACTCACGAGTTATCAGCTTAAACCTTTGATACGAAAAAATGCCGAATCAACTGGGAAAGAAGCATCTGGGAATCATGAATCTCTAGAAGGTGACACAGTTTGACACCAATTGGCTAAGTCATAAATAAAACCCCAAAACTATGTAAGCGTTGACAGCTTACAAGATAAAGAAGCAGTCGCTTGTGTCTTAATATGGAACAAGAGAATTTCCGAGTAGTAGCATAGACGAAACCAAAACCATCAAATCATCGAAGATTTCAACATTCCAATTCCAGTCCATTCACCAAAAAACAGTTCTTCAACCAACCCAAACGAAACGGATGATGTGAAGAAAGTTTTTTGGTCCTTACAAACCGACACGATTGCTTGTCAATGAAGTCTATAAGACTTTTCAACTTGGCTTCCAAATCGACACATTTCGTAAGAAGAGAGACAACATCGACAACGATCAAAGACAACAACGACGACGACAGAGTGCGAGCAATTACCACAAAATATCACTGGCTAATCGACGAATTGATAATTTAATTACTTTAACTCGGGTAAAAGCTGAGTCAATGCAGATGATGGTGCGCTGATTGGTTTGCAAGGGGGGCGAAAGAGAGGCCAAAAAGGGGTTGAAATGCGACAATAACAAACTAACAACTTGGTAATTAATTGAATATGTTGGCAATTAAATTGAAGCTATTAGCAGGAGGGGGCTCCTCTATACGAGTCAAGCTAGCCAAGACAGTCAGTCAGTCAGAGGCTTAAGTCTATAGTCAAACGGTGCGAAAGTTACCAAGTGAATGCAATTAGCCATGAGTATTGCTTCTCTTTTACTCTTCATTTTAGGTGCTGACTGGCATTTCCAACCACCAACTTAGTGAGAAGTGTTAACTCTAGCAAATTGTCAGTTGTTTCTTCTCGGCTACTGTAGTTTCTTGAGGAATTTGATGGGTTATGCTCGGTCCTTTTGAATGGCTTTTTCTTCGACAGCATTAATGTCCCCTAAGTACAAGACAAAACCCTATCATTTCATTTTTGATAGATGAATGGAATCAAAAAACTTCAAACCACATCGAATCAATGTGGATATGGTCACGAGCGTCGAAAAGTGTACAAGAAATGACCCAATACGGCTGTATGGCGCGTAACACATACCTTTACTCTATTCCTATCGTCTTCAAAGGCTGTACACGGTTCGGCTTGTAGGAAATATGATCAAGATTGAAATGCGGAGAGAACTAACATTATTATTGTTACAAGAAAGTGAGTGAATCTGAATGCTCACAACAATGTTGTAGGTACTCTACTCAAATTCCTTTAATATTGGTAATGATTTTTGATATTAAAAACAATAAGAAATTCGATTAAAGTTTGTGGAATAAAAACTATAGAAGTAGGTTAATTGGATGGTTGCTTTACTTGAAATTGAAGTTTGGGAATACATTGTAGTCTGGAATTCTTTTGTGCTGACCGAATTAAGAATAAAATTGAGCTGTGTATCGAACGGTATGTGATGGAAAGTGAGAATCTACATTTTGGTGCATGTACAAAAGAATTCGAGAATGATTTGACTACAGTAAGTTAAATTTGGAGAAAAAGTGGAATGATATGGAATTATTGCCACTCCATAATGACGCAAAAATCCAATAAACCCTTAAAAATTCAGATCATCAGATCTATCAAATTTCTGCTAACAAAAGCGACAACAAAATTCAATTCTAGCTTGTTTACTTACTTAACCGGCTCCAAATCCATGAAGTAATCGCAGCCTTCAATGGGAATCGGTCCCTCGCATGCACTCTCCCTCCAGTCGCCTAAACCAAGTGCTCTGGCATCCGAAGTCACTTGGTCTTCCTTGTCGTCTAATACCTGGAGGCTGCGATGAGAAGACTTTCTTGGCTGGAGAGTTGTCGTCCATTCGCTCGATGTAGCCGAGCCAATGTATCTATTCATTTTTTCTTGGCTTTCTGGACTTCATCCACATCTTGGTACAGCTCGTACAGTTCGCCTGAACCTTCTTCTCCATTCGCTATCGTGACACACGGGACCGAAAATCCGTCGAAGAATTTTTCTTTCGAAAGTGCCTAGTATCAAATCCCCTATTTTACTTATCGTCCAGCACTCGACGCGGTAGAGTAGGACTTGTATAGCAGACACTTTGTCTTTCGAGTGAGGAATTTTGAACCCATTTGTTTTGCCAATCCGATGTAGCAGCGGTTCGCTAGGGTAATTCTACGTTGGATTTCCCGTTAACCACTTAGGTGTCGTTTGTGGGATTGATGTTTGTTCCAAGGTAGGCTTAACTACCTCGAAATTGGTGCTAACAACAGTGAAGTTTTGTCCTGGGCGGTGGACAGTTGTTCTGTTGTTTGTTGGTAGCATGTACATTGTTGTTTGCCTGTTCTTCAATCGCTGTGAGCCTCAAACACAGCTCTTTTCGATCGACCATGATGTTTATGTCGTCATCGTCATAGCCTAGAAGCTGGGTGGATTTATTGAAGACAGTGTTTTCCGTGCTAACATCTTATTGCGCACTATCTGCTCCAGGACTATGTTGAAGAAATCACATGGCAGCGCATCTAATTGTCTAAATGCTTCCCATGTTAAAAACAGCTCAGATGAGCTGTTACCCATTTGCACACTGCATTACGTATCGTTTAGCGTCATGCGGCACTGCTGGATCAGTTTTTTAGGGATCCCAAATTGATATATCGCTCTTAGCGGTAAATGCTATCATAAGCAGCTTTGAAGTCGATAAGATGGTGGGTTTCGACTTGGTCTTTTCCAGGATTTTCCTCAGTGTTAATATTTGGTCTATCCCTGTTCTGCCTGGCCACACGTGCCGATTATTATGTCGCAGAAAGGTTTAAGACGCTCACACAGTATCTTGGATAGGATTTTGTATGCCACATTAAGCACGGATATGCCTTAGTAGTTTTTGCATGACATATAGGATCGCCTTTTTTGTAAATGGGGCATATGGAGCTTATAGAATTTATTACTATTTTTATTCTTAGAGCAAAATAACAGCCAATTTATGGGCCAATTTTTAATAGTTATTATAATTTTTAACACTTCTTTCTTCTTTTCAGAAACGCTGTTAAAAAAAACTGTTAGTCAAACATTCTAACCCGCCCAAAAAAAAAAATCTACAACTCAACCCGTTTTAAATTGTGTGTCCTAGTAATAAAACCAAAATTCACACAATTTATACCGACAATCAATCTCTCATGTTCTTTTTTATCCACAAACGAAATTAAGTGCTAGTTTTTTATTGGTTCAACATTATAATTTAAATTAATTCTAACACTATGTATGTATGTTTGTATGGAAGTTTTATGACCTAGTGATTGCTGTTTGAATCTCGGTTACCAGTAAACCAGTAAACAAAAATAAAGACAAAATCATTGAAACATGGAAAAATGTTTTCAAATGAACCAAAAAAGAACAAGAAGAAAAAAAATCAGAACAAACTTTGCATTAATCAATTTGCCATAAACATAAACATCAATTTAACAAATATACCTATTTAGGAAATTTCAAAGAATTTTCGGAAAGAGATGATTTTTTTGTTTTCTAAAGACCATTTAAGAGGGCAGGTATATCTCACAAAACAGGTGTCATTTTGTGAAACGTCACATCATTATGTTCTATACAAAAAAAATAGAATTAAATAATTCATTCCAATTCATTAATTTTTTTTTTGATCTGTATGACAACCCACATGCTCGATTTTAATATTTTGAATAAACATTATTTTTAGGTAATCCAAAAGCGGGAGAACTACTCTAGAGAGAAAAAAAATTAAATTAAATTGTCTGGAGAGAAATCGTGCAAAGTAAGAAAAAATTATATATAGATTTTACATCAAATCATTGAATATTTGCAAAACGAATTCGTTATTTTTATTTGAACGAATTTGCGCGCAAAAATAAATTATTTATTTTTTTTGCCTTTTTTATTGTAAAAACACTGAAAAGAGAAACCCGACGATTACATTTTATTCACATCACTTTAGTGTTGATGGATGGATGTGATCTGGTTAATTATTGTTGTTCGATGAGGTTAAAGCGTGATCTGATCTTCGGAGATATGTGAGAAATTACTGACCCGGATTTTTATTTTGCAAAATTTAACGTTTCAAGTGTAAGGGTTAATTTGATGATTTGTGATGATTTGGCAGATAATGAGATTAAGACCCGTTTGCTAATTCGGAACATAAATTTATGTTCAACTTAAAGTTTACATTTTTGTATGCGACGTTCCGGAATTCGATATGTTGTACTTAGAAACCCCAAACTAAAGCTGAACTTTAAGTAGAACATAAATTTATGTTCCGAATGAGGAAATGGGCCTTAATCGGTTGAGAAACTTGAAAGCTTACTTACTTATTTATGGTGGCGCTACAGTCCTAGCTAGATGTGTCCAGTTTGGCACGCCAAGTTGGTTCAGGTCATATACCACCTGTGTGCTCCACCTGAGTCACAGTCTTCCTCTTCTGTGACGTCCTTCCGAACATGATATAACAGCGTGAGTTTTCCATTGTCATCTTACACAAACGGACGAGTTTTTCTGGGATGCCAAAACTAGACAGTGCTCTATATAGTTGGTCTCTATAGACGCTGTCAATCACGGCCTTGAAATCGATGAAAAAGTGGTAGGCAGCGATTTGAAGTCCTGGGTCTTCTATAAGATCTGCTGTATTTGAATATTTGATCGATGGTGGACTTTCCGGGTCTGAATCTACACTGATAAGGACCTATCAGGTTGTTGACGAAAGACTTCAAACGTTCACACAGCACGGCAGACAAGATCTTGTGACCGATGTTAAGTAGACTTATACCTCTGTAGTTGGTGCAGTTCAGGGGATCTTATTTCTTGAGGATCGGGCATACGATGCTGAGGTTTCATTCGTCGGACATGCTTTCCTCCGACCAAATTTGGCAGATGAGCTGGTGCATGCTCCTAACCAAATCATCTCCAGCTGCTTTGTACAGTTCGGCGGCTAGCCCGTCTGCTCCAGAGGCTTTGTTCGTCTTAAGTTTAGACACGGCTATCTTCACTTCGTCAATGTCGGGTGGGTGAAATTGTTGGCCTGCTTCACCTAAATGGAATGGTTCTGTATTTCTGGCGGAAATTTGCTCGTCATCGCCATTAAACAGCTTGGAAAAGTGGTCTTTCCATATCCTCAGTACTGAAACTTGAAAACGTTTTACTTAAAACTTTTGACAGAATTCTAATTTCCCGCAATGTTTATTTATGAACTTCAACACTTATTTATATTTGTACAAAAATAATACTAAACACAATAAATTACCCAATTTGAATTTCGCACTTTATCACCATTCCCCTTCTATGGAATTAAAATGCCACGTAACGATTAAGACGCCATGTAAGAGCCAGATAGACATACTCTATCTATGTTAATAAGGGCCAGTTGCTCAATCGAATAACAAATTTAAGTTCTACATAAAGTTTTCATTTTTGTATGAGACGTTCCGGAATTCTTAAGTTCTACATAAAATCCCCATACAAAAGTAGAACTTTATGTAGAACTTAAATTTATGATTCGATTGAGCAACTGGCCCTAAGAAATAAATTCTCAATCATGTTCTCGTATTACAAATGCGCTGCAAAACGACCACTCTGCACCGCCACTGACTGCGGTGATATTTTTAAATGGATAATGAAACGCTTGACTGATTAATTGCTCAGGCGCACACGTCCAACAATATACCTATCTGCTACCAAAACCAAGCCAATGGTAAAGTATAAGTAGTAAGCTCAGAAAGATAAGTGGCTTGTAGTAAAAATCTGTAATAGTATTCATATATCTCTTTTTTTTACCGACCGAGCTGAGTTGCACTTTTGTGGATAATTTTTTCGCATATAGAGTCATCTAATGAAGAGTGATACAAAGGCAGAGCGCATTATACACGGTAGCGAAATTTGTGTTTATTAATGGTTATTTAGAGATACGAACAAAAAAACCTAGTCTGTATCAATTCCCAATAGAATGAGAGAAAGAATGAGGAGCTGGTTTTGTGTCGCATTGATTCATCGCCCATTGGATAAACATGCCGATTGGAGGGTGGCACCACCGATGGCAAAATAAGAAAACCTCTATCCCACACAACTCAAGTAGCAAAGGAACTGAAACTTTGTAGTGAATCATGGATATATACTTGATGTTGTGGCAGCTTTTTGCAATACTCAACGGCAGCGCACTGCGAAACTGGCAAGTTAGGTATGAAAATTCCAATAAAGGCCACCTGAGTCAATGGGTGAGCGATTCCATTTGCACACAATCTCAATTATGATTTATTAATAAATTCGTATTACGTTTTTTTCCGTTCAATGAGTTTGCATTTCAGTCTAAGCTAGGTTAGGCTATGGAAAGGTACCGGAAAATGGTCTCTTGAGGAACATTTTTGTATAGAAAAAAAAAAAAACTGCTATGGAGGTTGGGTCGTGCTCGTGATGATCTATTTATAATACAAATTTTTTAATGATTGTTTTGCTGTTTTTGTTTTGCTCTCTCCACTGCATGGTTCAGCTTTAATGGAGCTTTTGTCCGCTCTGCACTAATTTGTCCATACGTATAAATTTGAATAAATTTTCTGCTTAAAAAAATAAATTGCATAAGTCTCTCGTTTGGTTGCTGTACAATTGTTCGATAAGTTTGGCAGCCAGTTTTCTTTTTTTGATTTTAACTCAACTGAAAGGAGAATGATTGAAGTGAGACAATATTTTTGACGTTTTGTATTTTTGGCTTAGTTGAATTTATGAGAAGGTGTTGACTAGTGGCGACCGATTGAAATAATTAATTGGGGGCAAGTATTTTGTTTTCAGTTTTTACTCTTGATTGCTCTTAATGATTGCCATTCAAATTGGCATACGTGATGTCTTGAAATTTAAAATGAGGCTGCACACAACGAGAATTCAAAAAAAATGTTTCTTAGAATATAAAAAAAGTAATGGTGCTAGAATACAACATTTAGGTATCCTACCTATCTTGCTCAAGGTCATCGAGCTAGAACCGTTTCCTGTAGAGATAAACAAGGGAACTTCATAGTAGAATCGCAGTCAATGCTAGGGATTTGGAAAGACCACTTCTGAAGACTGTAAAACGGCGACGACGAACAAAATCCCGCCGTCGGATACGATGATAGCCAACAATTCCGTGAACCCGACCCAGAGTAAGTGACAACGGCAATATCACGGCTGAAATCCAACAAAGCCGCTGGAGCAGATAGTTTAGCTGCCGAGATGATCAAAGCAGCACGCGACGATCTAGATCGGACTATTCACCAAATCACCTGTAAGTTATGGTCGGAAGAATGCTTCCCCGATGAATGGAACCTCATCAGCTTTGTTTGCCCGCTCCTTTCGTCAACAATCTGATTGGTCCTTATCAATGTGGCTTCAGACCAGGAAAGTCAACCATCGACAAAATTTTCACTTTGCGGCAGATCGTGGAAAAAACCTATGAACTCCAAATCGATATCCACCACCTTTTCATCGACTTTAAGGCCGCGTTTGACAGCACCTATGGAGACGAACTGTATAGTATATTATGTCTAGTTTTGGCATCCCTGCCAAGCTCGTTCGCTTGTGCAGAATGACGATGGAGAACTCACGCTGCTCCATTAAGGTTGGCAACGAGTTAACAGAATCACTGTCATGCGTTTTCCTTAACATCGTTCTTGAGAATATAGTGTAAAAGAACACCGTCAACACCAGAGGCACTATCTTGTAAACGTCTGTTTAACTTCTCGCGTACGCCGATGATATTGATATAATGGGAAGAACACAGCGTGATGTCAAAAGCGCCTTTGTGAGCATTGAGACAGAAGCGGCTAAAATAGGTAAATGAGGGAAAAACGGAGTACATTCTGTCTTCGAGGAAGGACACCCAACACCGACGGGACGGCTCGGACAGAACGTCACGTCACGTGCATTGATGGGGAATGGAGAAGAAGATACAACAGCGAACCTTACGGGTTGTACAATGGACCTAGCCAGAAGAGTCAACAGTCAAGGTCCAGAGACTCACATGGTTCGGTCATCTAGAGTGGTCGGACATCAATGCTCCGGCCCGAAAGGTTAGGTTAGGTTATGAGGGGTGTGCACAGCATGAGCTGTTGCGTACACGGGGGCCTATTGGTCCATTGTGATCCCCTATAAGAATAAAAGTTAGCATCGATGCTTCTCAAGGTCGATTAACGTAGACTGGCTCGTTAACGAACCAGCCTGTGCTATCTATAAATTTCTTCATGTTTGCCATTGAGACCTGTGCTAGATCATCCAGTTCTCCAACAAACCTGTTTCCGAAATGACGGAGTCGGCTGGTTTGGAGGTTTGGACAGTCACAGAGCAGGTGTTTAATGGTTTCTATTTCCTCCTCATCCTGACAGCTCCTACAAAAATCGGGTGCAAATGCCCCTATCTTGTTGGCCATTGTGCCAATGGCACAGTGACCCGTTAGTACACCTATCAAGATCTTCATGTTCTTTTTACTCAGCGATAGAATATACCGAGTTTCCTTTTCATTCGTGCTAGGCCATAAACTTCTCGAGATTACGCAATCGTCCCTGGATTTCCAAGAGTTATTGTTTTCCTCTTTTGATTTAAGGTCTATCTTCCTTTTGAGTACCCCAATTGGGACAAGTGGTCCCCTAACTGAGTGGTCACTACTACTTGCGTCTGCTTCTGACCCTTTCCTGGCTAGTTCATCTACTATTTCGTTCCCTTCTATATTACTATGTCCAGGAACCCAGCAGAGCTTTACCTGGTTAGTGTGGCAGATCTTATTTAATTCTTTCTTACAGTTTAAAACTGCTTTTGATCTTATGGTCTCACTGGCTAAAGCTTTGATAGCGGCCTGGCTGTCCACGAAAATAGTTATCTCCGAAGAGCTTAGCTTTTCGTGATGTGCCAATTCAGCTGCTTTTTCAATGGCAAAGATCTCGGCCTGAAAGACACTACAGTCAGCTGGGAGTTTATACGATGCTCTGATGTTGAGAGATTGGCAAAACACTCCAGCGCCTGTTCCTGATTCCATTTTTGAACCGTCAGTGTAGAAAGGGATACCCTGTTTACTCATAAGTGAATTAGGGTCCCAGCCCTGTCTTTCCGGTATGAAAATAGAAAATTTCCTATCAAAATCTAGTAAAGGGGGAATGTAATCGGTGGTCTCCATCAGTCCTGGAATCGTGTCATATCTTTGTAAGATTGACCCGTGTCCATAAGTGCTGTGCTTCCAAAAACTTAGTTCTTTTAAACGAATTGCAGTTTTGGCTGCCGTGCATCTTATGAACTCATCCAGAGCCGGGAGGTCCAAGATCATTTCCAACCCAGCCTGTGGCGTGGATCTTTGAGCCCCTGTTATTCCTATACAGGCTAGTCTCTGTACCTTATTCAGGTTCTTGAGATAGCTTGATTTTTCCACCGCTTTCCACCATACAATAGAGCCATAGGTAAGAATGGGTCTGACAATCGCTGTGTACATCCATTGGATGACTTGCGGTCGCATGCCCCAACGTGAACCGAAGGTTCTCTTGCATGTGTAGAATGCGCATAGTGCTTTTTTCATTCTTTCCTCAGTATTACGCTTCCATGTAAGCTTGGAGTCAAGGATTACTCCTAGAAATTTAGCTTCCTTAGAAAGTTTTAGAGGAATACCATTTAGCTTGGGAGGGTTGAAGCCCTCCAGTTTCCGTTTCTTCGTGAACAAAACTAACTCCGTCTTGGTGGGGTTGACCCCGAGACCGTTCTTAGTTGCCCAAGAAGATAAATCCTTTAATGCGTTTTCCATAATGTTTTCGATGATGGTAAGAAACTTGCCTGATACTAAAACCACTATGTCATCTGCATATGCCACGATTTTAATGCCTTGATTTTTGAACTTTGTGAGAATTTTGTTGACTACGAGGATCCATAGCAGGGGTGAGATGACTCCTCCCTGTGGTGTGCCTCTAGTAACTGTTTTCTCAATAGTGCTAACTCCTATTTGAGAGTTGATAATTCTGCCATTTAACATGGTGAAGATCCAATCGACAATGACAGATTCAACTCCAACTTCAACTAAGGCAGTTTTGATTGATTCCGTTTTAACGTTGTTGAACGCACCCTCGATATCAAGAAATGCTGCCAGTGTATATTCTTTATGTTCAAGACTTTTCTCAATATGTGAAACCACTTCGTGCAGAGCAGTCTCCACTGATTTACCTTTAAGGTAAGCGTGTTGGTAGTTGCACAAATTGTTTTCGTTGAGAAGTTCTCTAACATGTAGATCAATTATCCTCTCTAGTGTCTTAAGGAGAAACGAGGAGGCCCGGAAAGCTTTCGACACGATTCCCGAGGGACGTAGAGGTAGATGAAGACCGCGACTCAGGTGGCGCACACAAGTGGAAGAAGACCTCAATTAACTTGGAGTGCAAAACTGGAGGCAACTAGCTAGGGACCGAGCTATCCGGTGGATACTGTCGATTGGGGCCCAAGTCCACAACGAACGATTTTTTTTTAGACAGTATAACCGATTTTCAAATTTTAAGTACAAGACATCAATCATGGTCAAGTTGTTTCTGTTAATTGCCTTTTCAAGTCATTCGAAAAAAAAAATTGTATAAACACACATCCTGTCTCACCCAATTCAACATTTTGACAAGACTCCATTTCATGTTGTGCATGTTCCGTATTTTTATTTTTTTTGACAATTTAGTGTTGCTGAACTACAAGCCGCCACTGCAACTGCCATCATCAACCGGCAAAATTTTAAAAATTTGAATTTCAAATTTGAAAGCGACAGAAAAAAACTTCCCTGAGGTAACTCACAACCATGTATCAATTTTCCAATTAAGCTCACCTTACCTACTGACGAAACTGCTGCTGCGTGGTGCATGCTGGTGCAAGGTCTTGATTCGAGTCATTACAAATTCTGCACCAGAAAGAACCGAAAACGAGATAATTTCGTCCCCCGGCACAGAAGCACAACACATGACAACAGCAACAACAAGCAACAACCACGTTTTGATTTAGTTTTTTTTTTATTTATTTTTGTGCTACAAAATGTTGTTGTTGTTTTTTTTTTTGTGGGGCTAATTTAACGTCATTATCAGACATGATACTTCCACTGTACTGGTGTTACGCTAACCTATATTTCATTTGCATGCTGTGCTGCTGATATTAAGCATAATTTTTTTTGTTGCAGTGGAAGGTGATCTCACAATGAAAAGTAAAAACACCAATCACCCCCCAAACAACATGATAATCCCAAAGAGTCGCTTAGATTAGAGTTCCTATCTTGATCTTACTTTCATGTTGCACCAAGCTCCTTCAGATGACTACATAAGAACGACGACAATAAAAATTGAAAAACAGCAAAAAGCTAAAACGAGACTCACAACATTGAAAATCGTGAGGAGTGTGAACGGAACGCTCCAGCGACTTCACAAGAACGTGACACCCTTCGGGTTTGCTAGATGTGTTTTGGTTTTTCTCTATTTGTAGGTTTAATAATCCTGGATACTAGAAGAATCAAGCATAAAGGTGACTTTGCGGTTCATACTTGTTACTACAGTTTTGGCTGTCGGTAAAGTTCGGCCTCCCACAACGGTACGGTACCAGCAAAGCACCAACACACATTAAGGCCTTCGGTGGACAATATTTTTCACTGGAAATTTATGTTAAAAGTTTACTTAACGGTCGGTGCTGCTGTGGCGCGACGGCTGATGGGAGGTGCGCCAATTTTGACAGCCGCTTGTTGGTTTGTTTGCATAGCTGTCAGTCATCATGTTGAGTATTGTGTTGTGCAACATAACGACGCAAATTTTTTGACGGGTAATTTCTGTCAATTTGACATGCACGAGATGGAGTTTTTTTTTCTCAAATTTTAAGTGCATGGTGTTTTTTTTTTATTGAGAGGGCTTACGCTGCTCCTTATATTAATGACTGCACTTCTAGATGACGTTTTTTCGCAACATGTTGTTTTTTAATATCCCCCCTAAGGCGGGAGATTTGAAAATTCAATTCATCTCAAGATATTGTGTGCAACATAAGCCCTTGAGGCAGCATCAGCATAAAAATCTCAAGTATTTATCATCTTGTTGGTGAAGCTGAGGCAGAGCTTAGTGTAACTGAACATGGAGTTTGATAGTTTTGGACGAAAACGATGTTGATGATGATGGTTATGATGATACATGATGCATGAACAATGTTTAAAGTGTAGTTAAAAGATGATTTAGTCGTTTTATATGTTTCGTTTTAGTTTAGCGTTGTGTGCGGGGAGTTCAGGATGAAGTGTGCGAAGTGCTCTTGAGATGTATTAATGATTTTTCTTGGTTTTGTATATCGAAAGCGAGTGTATTTGGACAAATGGTTTAGAAAAGAAATACAGTTAACAGAAAAGCCTATGGGGGACTTCGGTAGACGTGAAGTTAGATGTGACAGATTTAATGATAATTAGTGAAGGGCCACTAGTCTTAGAGAGGAGATATACCAAAAAATGACCTCCCGCGGCAAGACATGGGAATTTATGTTTCAGACAGGTACTTAATGCATTTGATGGTTGTGAAAAACGCATTTTCGATAGGACGGCAAGTTATTTTCAGTTCGATCACGACTAAAATTTGATGGATGGTGGACCCGAAAGATCAATATATTTTTCCTCTTTTAGAGTACATACCTACATTTCGAAAGTCTATCACTAAGACCAATAAATGTAAGTTGGTTTGGTGAAAAAAAAAACAGCATGAACCAAAGACTTGCGTGCACAGGCATTACACGGGCAATGAGATCCACCCCAACTAAGGGACTGGAAGTTATTCTCAATTTAATACCACTAGATCTCTTTTATCAAGAATCTGCGGCTTAAAGTGCCTTAGAGACTTAGTCAGACTAAAGTCTGGAAAAAGAGTTCCACAGGACATGCTCAGATCCTTCATAAATTTATGGGTCATAGTAACACGACAGACTATAAGATACCCGAACTTGATTTTCACAAACCATTAGAGGCTACCATCCCAAACAGAGAGGAATGGATGTTGAAGTTAACCATGTTAATGTTACTTCTAAGTTACCTTTACTTATGTTACTTGTTCATTTTATACTGAGTTGGTAAATAATTTTTAGTCGAAAAATTGTTAACTTCAAATACTTCACTCTAGAAAATATTTTCAAACTGAAAATATTCAAAATTTCTTATCGATACCTAAATTTGTTCAATATTTTTTATAAACCGTGCTTTTCATTACTAATGAATTCAATAGGTTATGGGTTCAGCAAATAGTTTTAAATAATAATTGAAAAGATAAATTGGTTGATGAGATCTTGAATTTCAAGTCAAATATAAAGAGTCAAAAAAATAAAAAAAAAGATAAAGCTAAAGAAGAGATAAAGAAGAAAGCATCCAAGCAAAATTTTCAAGAAAGGCTCAGCATGGACTTCGTGAAGAATATTAAGTTATTAACTGGAGAATCAGACTGGCCAATTTGGAAGAGGATGATGAGAGATCTCCTCGACTATCATGAAGGGGCAGTCGAGGTAATAGAGGGCAAGTCAATGAAGCCAGAACAGTTAGTCGATAGTGCTTCCGAACAAGAGAAAACTGAACACAAGAAACAGTGTGATTTCTTTCGAAAAGCAAACAGTTATTCGAAATCCATAATCACAAGTTCAGTTACGGATGCTGTTTATCAGAAGATCATGGACAAGGAGACCGCTTTTGATGCATGGAATGCATTAAAGGTTCAGTTTGAAGCGAGTGCAAAAGATCAAATATTCAAGATATGTATTGATTTTTTCGGCTTCAACAGGAAGACAGGTGATAACGTATCAACACATATTGCTCAGTTAAGAAACTTATGGAATGAGCTAAACAATGGACTCAAAGCAAGCAATAAGAACGAATTACCAGATTTGATGCTGATATGTAAAACCTTACATATTTTGCCAAATAAATTTGATACATTCAAATCGAGTTGGATGTTACTGACAAAAGAAAAAGAGAAAACATTTTATGAGTTGACATCACAGCTTTGCATGTTCGAGAGGAATTTTCAAAAAGATACATCAATAGAAGTTCAAGAGGCATTTACAGCAAAAGTAAACAAGAAATAACACAAGTTTCAAACCCAATTTTCAAGAAAAGAAGACATCTGCAACTACTGCAAGAAGAAAGGGCATTGGCTTAAGGATTGCCGGAAGTGGATATCAGATGGACGTCCAAATAAAAGATCCAAAACAATTGTTCAATGGTCTCAGTTTTCAATGAAGTAAAATCTTCCGAAGGAATGCAAAACGAATGGTGGATTGATAATGGGGCAACTCAACATGTAACAAATTCTGCAGCCCATTTTTTCGATTTTACGGAATTCGAGAGTCCGTGCAGTATCCAAGCAGCTGGAAAGGAAACATTGAAAACAAAAGGAAAAGGAAGCATTCAAATGAAGTCCAAGGTGAATGATCAAGAAATCGATTTTACACTAAAAGACGTCTGGTATATACCTAATGTATCTAAAACTTTATTTTCTGTGCTAGCATGATAGAAATCAAGGTAGCATTTTTAAATCATTTTCAACCAAATGCTATTTCAAAATTAATAATCAAATTAAGTTATGTGGCTATCGTTGTCAACATGGTACGTTATACAAGGCCGATATGAAAGCTATAAAAGTCGCTGAAGGTTCTGGGGTTCACATAGCAATTGCAGATAGTACAACCTTACAGCTTTACGACGAGAGATGGGGTCACCAGGACAAACGACATGTGAAGGCAAAGTTAGAAAGAGAGTTAGGTATTTTGGTCAAGGTAGATGACAAAGTTTGCGCGCCATGTATTCATGGTAAGATGCATCGTTTACCATTCGGGACACGAAGAAAGGCTACTCATCCAGGAGAACTTATGTCAACCGACGTGTGTGGACCTTTCGACGCTTCTTTCAAAAACAAACGATATTTAGTTATATTCAAAGACAGTTTCACTAAATTTCGTTATGGTTTTGTCATACAACATAATTCAGATGTAAAGTATGTTCTGCAAGAAGTTTTAGCTCACGCTAAAGGATTGGGCCATAATATAAAAGAATTGTTGAGTGGCGAGATCGACAATGCGGAGGTTAAAAAGATTTTAAGAGAAAATGGCACTGTACAGAGGCTCACAGCTCCATATACTCTTCAACAAAATGGTGAAAGTGAGCGAGAAAATAGGACTATTATAGAAATGGCAAGAACGTTTAAATATTCGAATCCTTGGTTAATTTTCCAAATGCAATTTGGGCAGAATTAGTAACTTCTGCAATTTACACTTTAAACCGAACAGGTAAATCATCTGTAAGTGATTCAAGTCCACATGAATTGTGGATGAAGAAGAAGCCAAGAATAAGTCATTTGAGAATTATAGGATCCACCTGTTTTGCTCATATACCCATACAAAAGAGGAATAAAATGGATAAGAGAGCAATAAAGGGATATTTAGTTGGATATGACGGAGATGAGCGGTATTAAATATTCATCAAGGAAGAAAATAGTGTGATTTTATCAAGAGATGTCCAGTTACAAGAAGAATATAGAATGTGTGAAAGTTCGATAAATTTACTATTTCATGATTTTGACCAAAGCAAAAATAGTATTGAAGAAGACAATAATAAACCAGAGAGAAACACACCTGAAGGAACAATCATAGAAGAAGAACAAAATGAATCTGATGAAACACTTGTAGAAGAAGAACCATTGAATACAGACAATGACGAATACAACACCTGCAGTGACTCCAACGAAGAAGATGAATATTAACAATTGCCAATGAAACAGCTTCTCAGAAATCAATCTCAATTAAGAAAGCCAAAAAGATATGATGATTTTGTTATGGCAGCAGAAGAATTTGTAAGCAATTTAGAAAACCCTCAAAATTACCAAGAAGCAATAACTAGTAGATTCAAGACAGAGTGGAAGTGAGCGATGGAAAACGAAATTGTAGGTATCCCTCAAAGAGAACCACACATGGATTTTAGAAGAGTTGCCAAAAGGAGCAAAAGCTATACCATGTAAGTGGGTCTACAGCTTGAAGAAAAATCCTGACCGTACAATCAATAAATACAAAGCAGGGTTAGTTGCAAAAGGTTTTAGCCAACGCTTTGGCATTGACTTCTGCCAAACATTCAGTCCAGTAGCGAAATTAGGAACGATTCGGTCAATTTTGAGTATAGCTGCAACTGTAGAAATGCTTCTTGCTCAACAGCTTTTCTCTATGGACAACTCGAAGAAGTCATATACATGCAGCAACCTGAAGGATATCAAGATGGAACAAACAGAGTATGTAAACTGAAGAGAAGTCTTTACGGCTTGAAACAGTCCTCGAGATGCTGGAATCAGCGTTTTGGGAACTTTTTAATAAAACTACTTTTCAGGTCAAGTGAAGCTGACCCTTGTTTATTTATTCGAGAACGAAACAAGAAAAAGCTCATTCTAGTATTGTACGTTGACGATGGTTTACTCGCTGCCACTGACAAGAAAGACTTAGATATATTTATAAATGAACTTAAACAAGAATTCAAAATCGTTTCGAAGGAAGCTGTGTATTTTCTTGGATTAGAAATCGAATCAAAAGACAAAACCATCAAGATTAAACAGACGTCACATGCAAGAAAAATACTTGAAAGGTTCAATTTCTCGGAATGCAAGACAATTTCAACTCCAATCATCAAAACAAAAGAAACTACAAAATCAGGGAAAGAAAATACCGAAAAGAATACCTTTCCATAGGCAAGCCGTTGGGGCATTGATGTACCTAATGCTTGGTACAAAACCGGATCTTGCCTATAGTGCCGGATATCTTTCAAGATCACTAGAGAATCCATCCACAGAAGATGTTACCAGAGTCAAGAGAGTATTTTGATACATAGCTGGTATATTGGATTATAGCATTACATATCGACACGACACGGAAAAAGCACTTTTAGAATGTTATAGTGATGCTGATTTTGGAGGATGTTTAAAAACCTGACGTTCAACTTCAGGAGTCGTTATTAAATATGCTGGAGGTGCTATTTCTTGGTTAAGCCAAAGCCAAGCCATGGTAGCAACGTCAACAACTGAAGCAGAAATAGTAGCGGCAAATGAAGCAGCCAAAGAAGTCATATGGCTAAAAAGACTTTTCAAGGATTTTTGTGAACTCAAGAATACTCCCATTATTCAAGATGATAATTCTGCGGCTGTCAGACTTTCACAAAATCCTGAATTTCATCGAAGGACCAAACACATCGCAGTCAAACATTTCTTCATAAGAGAGAAGGTAATGCGGAAGCCCAAATAATGGTAGGTACAACAAATTTCAACTGAGCAACAACTGGCAGATATAATGACGAAACCTCTAATAGGTCCACGACTCAAAAT
Organism: Sphaerophoria taeniata; assembly: GCA_943590905.1. Lineage (NCBI taxonomy): Eukaryota > Metazoa > Arthropoda > Insecta > Diptera > Syrphidae > Sphaerophoria > Sphaerophoria taeniata. The sequence continues at coordinate 84,417,991 of OX016542.1, forward strand.
GTTATGCCAATAAATGGGATTATGTTTCTAAATGTTAATTTCAAGCAAAAAGGGAAAGTGTTGAAGTTAACCATGGTAATGTTACTTTTAAGTTACCTTTACCTACTTATGTTACTTGTTCATTTTATACTGAGTAGGTAAATAATTTTTAGTCGAAAAACTATTAACTTCAAATACTTCACTCTAGAAAATATTTTCAAACTGAAAACATTCAAAATTTTGTTCAATATTTTTTATAAACCGTGCTTTTCATTACTAAGAAATTCAATAATGGATAGGTTACATACCATACTCCAATGAGTCGTCAAAAGCTATCTATACTGATGGATTTGAGATGGATACTGGTGTAGGGGCAGGCTTCTATTCTGAATATCTCAAGTTATCCGACTCGCTTAGGCTTCCAGACTACAGTAGTGTCTGGATCTAGATCTGGTATTAGAGATAACCTCGATCTAATTGCCGGACATAATCTGTAAAGATATCACAAGAAAAAGATGAGATTCAGTTCAGATGATCTATGCAGAGGATGCGGTGACGATGAGGTGCATGAAGACACTTCGCACTTTCTTTGTCACTGCCCTGCACTTTCCTACCAAAAGAAGAAATTGCTCCGCAATTATTTCATCGGGACTTAACAGAACTCTCTAGTTCTCCAGGTACTAACATTTTGAACTTCGTCAATGTCTCCAAAAGGCTTGGTTAACTGAAAACATACGTTTTTATTTGGTTGAGTAGCAATATTCAAGGGCATCACAATGGATCTGTATTGATCTAAGTGTGACGGTAGCAACATCAACTTCCCTTAACCTAACCTCCAGTCTAAAATCGTCTGAACCTAACCTTAGTTGAGGAGATATCTAGCTCTCTTCGCACTTTTTCCCAGTGCCGAAGTGCAAAAAAAAAAACAAATTCATGAGCATAATCATTTTGGAAGTAGTGTTCGTGGCTTAGTGGTAAGTTGCGTTGGCTGATAAGCAGTACGTGGTGGGTTCAAGTCCTACTCGTGCCCATAGTTTTTATTTTCATCTTTCACGGGCACTGCTTCTGACAAAACTTCCAAGCGTATCGATCTGTCAAGAAAAAGTGCTTCTCAACCTTTCCGTTCCGAATTGCCGTTAAATTGTAGGTCCCCCCAATTCTTCACACGCACCCCGGGAATTGTTGATGAGAGTAAGCCACTTAGGGCTTGGCTCTTCAAGAGCTGTGCCGCCACTCTATATTTAATCATTTTGGAAGCAAACAGACTTTAAATTTTGAGTTGGAAATAACCAAACAAACGCGCATTTACTCTTAACTCAAACTCAAGAGGAAAAGACCCACATAATGGTAAGATATCGATTGAATATGATTAGATTTTTACAATCCCATGTGCAATCAATTGTCCCTGCAATAAATTTAAGCTACTGTTCCAACACTTGTTGGCCAACTTGTTGCACACACCAAATAGCACCAGTATAGTGAATAGTAGCATATCACTTACGATGACGACCGAGACAGACGGACGAACGGTGTTCATTATTATCTATTATTTTTATTAGTTAACAAAACTTAAAAAGAAAAAAAGAAGGCAAACAGCAGCTCTAGTGGCATACAACATGTATCCATGTGGTAAAACAGCTACTTTGGGTTGACTTATCAAGATCTTAAACATGATTGCGTTATTATAAGCCACAGCTAAATCAGCCGCACCGCACCACACCAAAAAAAACAGGATTATTGTATATTATAGAAAAATATTGATTTTTGTCGTTTGATAAACGAAAGAAAAAATTGCAGGTGGAAATAAATATATCTGGCGAAATAATTGAATCTTATAGGACCGATATTTGTGAGCATTAAATTGTCTCGTTTAAGTTGTGAGTTGAAAAAAAAAAATTAAAATTGACAGACGGAAATACCTTTGGTAAAATAAAATCTTTTAATTAATGACTTGTGTGTGTTGTCACTTATTATAATTGTGATAAATCTATTTGTGGTTAATTTGTTTTTATGAGTGTTTTTATTAAATTGTTATTATAAGCTTTAAGGATTGAAGCAATGCGCGCTTGGAAATAACAGTGACACTTGGTGTCATTGGATTGCACCCTTTTTGAAATCAGCGAAAACAATTGTTCGTTCCTTTTTTGCGGCTTTTTTTGGAAAACTCTTCCATGTATCCTGATTGTTGGTGGACGCTATCCAGTTCTGAATCCCCAAGGCTTTGGGCGTCTTGGTCATCCTACTAGCGAATTTGGTTTGCCGCGCTGTCTCCTGGCATGAATTGTACCGCATAGGACATTCCGGGCCGGTTCCTCTTCGCTCATACGAGCTAGGTGTCCAGCCCAACGGAGTCTACCAAGCTCAGTTTTTGTCATCAAGCTTTTTTGTCAATCTAAGCTTTGCGGTAGATTTGATATAGCTCGTGGTTATTTCGTTTCTAGAATCGTCCTTCCTCACAAATGGAGCCAACTGTTCTCCGTAAGACCCTTCTCTCGTACGCGGCTTAGCCTTTGGTTAAGCATCCAGGTCTCGGATTTGTAGGTGAGGACTTGTAAGACTATCTTCTTATACAACAACACTTTGGAAGGTATAATGTTTGGATTTAAATAGCCTTGAAAGACTAAAGTGGGTTCTGTTGGCAGCCGAGCTGCCGAGCAGTCGCCTGCGTATATCTTCTTCCATATTGCTATCGGCTGCTACTACTGACCCAAACTAATTGAAGGATCGCACTACTTCGAAGTCGTGCTCCTCCATCTATAGTTGTTACATATTTATTTCATTACCTTAAATACTAACGCTAGGTTTACAAAACTTATATCTATCAAAAACTTATATCTAAAAAATATGTATTATATACAAAGTAATATATTTAAATATCAAACACAAAATTAAGAATTTAAATAATGAAAGTAAAAATGTATTTTGAAATTATCTGATTTTATACTCTGATTGACAGAATTTAAAAGAAAATTATTTTCATTATAAATTTTTATTAATTGGTTAATTGGACTGTTGGAACCATAGTTTGATCGGCTAAGATTTGCTCGAATTGGCACTCGATTTCTTAAGTAAGTTTGGCTTATATTAAAGTGAAAACGACACAAAACTGATGGAGACGAAATGGATCCATTCAAAATTCTAACAATAAAGCAGAGTTGCAAGTACTTTCGGTTACTAGTTAGTGATGGAAGACCTATAAGTTGTTGCCTAAGGGAATAGGAAGGCAAAGCTGATTCATGAGACCATGGGAAAAAACGTAGAATAAATCTAAGGAATCTTCTTTGGACACCTTCAAGTCTATGAATATGATTCGAGTAGTAAGGGCCCCAAACTATACAACCGTATTCAAGAACTGATCTGACAAACGATACAAATACAGTTTGAAGGACATACGGATCTCGGAATTCCCTACCAAATCTTTTTATAAAACCTAGCGTCTTATTAGCTTTTTTTACAATATGGTTATAATGGTCAGTAAAAGATAATTTTGAGTCCAAAATGATGCCTAAGTCTGAAAAGTGAGTCAATTTTTCCAGGTTTGAAGAGTTTAACGTGTAGTTATAGTCAATTATATTGTGTTTTCGTGTAAAACTCATAGCTTTACACTTGTCAATGTTTAACAATAAACGATTAGTATTGCACCATTCCCATAGACGAAGTAAGTCATCTTGTAACAATTCGCAGTCCGCAAGGGAATTCATTTTTCGAAATATTTTCACGTCATCAGCGTATATTAAAGACATAGAATTTGTTAAGACAGATGGGAGATCATTTATAAACAGAACAAACAACAATGGACCAAGATGGCTACCCTGAGGTACACCAGAATTGACAATAAACGGATTGGAATAGTCATTTTTGAACACAACACAATAATATCTGTTTGTAAGGTACGAAGATATCCATGTTATTAATTTATCATTTAGTCCAATTTTTTCTAATTTCCCTAAAAGTACTTTATGGCTTAGTTTGTCAAATGCTTTGCTAAAGTCTGTAAATACACAGTCAACTTGTTGTTTATTTTCAAAAGTATCAATACAATATGTTGTAAATTCAAGTAGATTTGTAACAGTCGATTTTTTTTTTCTTCACAAAACCATGTTGATTGTCACAGAAAACAGAAGAACAGTTAAAGGAAAGAACATCACAAACAATGGATTCACACAGTTTTGGTATAACAGATAGCTTAGCTATAGGACGATAGTTGCATATAAGATGCTTAGGACCCTTTTTATGAGTTGGTTTGAGAAATGAATATTTCCATATGAGTGGAAAATGGGAACAATTAAATGACTTGTTAAACAGAATACACAATGGGTATGAAAGATGTTTAGCGCTCTTTTTTAATATAAATGAAGGCAGTCCGTCAGGGCCTGGACTAAGGCTTTCGTCAAGTTTTAGAATTTTGTCTTGTATAGTAGATTCAGAGATTGTTAAATTTATCTGAGCCAAGTGAGGAAACTGATAAGTATTTGTAAAATCTATAGAGTTGTTATTTGTTGAAAAAGAATCTTCATACGCACTTTTAAAAAAATTTGCAAACATATTCGAAAGTTCTTGAGGATCATGGCTTGTTTCGTCTCTATATGTCATGTTTGGAGGATACCCGTCAAATTTTCGCTTGCAGTCAACATATTTCCAAAAATTTCGTGAATTCGTCTTAAGTTCCCGTTCAGTATTTGTTTTATTTTTTAAGCTTTTAAGATGTCGATCAAACCATGGTGGCTTTAATTTTACGGAGAGGTATGTCCTCTAAAAAAACAATTAAATAATATTTTATAGAATTTAAAAACCATATCATCTAAGTTTAAATTTATAAATATTGAATCCCAGTCCAAATGATTTAAATCAGTAAAAAGTTGATTGAAATTACATTTTTTAAAGTCGAATTCAATTTGATTATCACAGGTCATATCAAGATTACAAACATTTAAGCTTAAGGATATCATCAATGCAGGATGATGTCGATCTTCTTTTAAGAGTTTTATGTCGCTTTAAATAACAGCAGTGTCAGCATTTATGATATGAGAAACATAAATAAGGTCCAGTATTTTGTTATTGTGGTTTTTGATTGAGTTAAGCTGAATGAGTCCTAGAGAGGCCTTCTATTATTGCCAACATTTTTAGCAGACGGGGCTTCCAGGTACATAGTTTTTCCCTCATTTACATGCAGGATGCAACCCCAGGTTTTTTATGTCTGCGTATGCCAATAATTCGATGGACTTGGTGACGAAGTTCCAGAGTCGCGGATAACTTTCGCCAATGCCAGGCTGAAGACGAGGCAGGCCAGTGCATCTCCTTGTCGGAGTCCTTTGTTGACGGGTCTGGATAACAATCCGGTTACTTAAATTTGGCTTGAAACTGTGGTCATGGTCATCCCACATAGTCTTTTTAAATTAATTGGTGATTTCTCTCATGGCTCGTACAGTTCAATCCTGGCTATGCAGTCGTAGGCGTTGTTAAAGTCTAAAAACAGATGGTATGTTTTGATGTTGGATTCTCGACTTTTTTCCATCGCCTGCCTGAGGTTAAAAATCTGATCAATTTTCGATTTGCCTGGTCTGAAAGCTGAAACCATACTGATATTTGCCAATTATGGTTTCTGCGTATGGGGCTATCCGATCTTGTAGGAAAGAGGACAATATCTTATATATATAATTGCTGCACTCTGTGATATCTTTTTTCTGGTGCATGGGACATATAATGGCTTTTCGCTAGTCTTCCGGAATTTCTTCCTCTTCCCATACTTGCACTATAATTTTATGTACTAGTTGGTGGAGTGATGGCCTTCCACGTTCAATAAGCTCGACTGGTATAACATCAGCCCCTGCGACTTTGTTTTCATCAATTGACTTCGTCAATGCTGGTTGGCTGCAGCATGATGTTGTCATCTTGAAATGGTAGAGCGGTCATTTCTTGGGTAAGCTGACCATTGAGCACTTCATTAAACTGGACTTCCCAACCGGATAAGTAGAACTTACGCGCCTGGTGCGGAGCTCGCTTTTTACTTCTATAAATTTCACAGACATTGTTTTTTTGCCAAGCTGTTTTCTTTTGCCTGTGAGCTTCTTTTCTTCCTACTTGAGCCTTTTATATTTCACTTCGCGTGACCGCAGATTGCTGCATTGCTCGGTATGCAGCGTTCTTACGTTCAGATGCTAGTTTGCATTCATCATCAGACCAAACGCTACTGCCTTGGATGAAGTTATATGAGTAATGACACTGTTTTTGAGATTTGCTGAATTTTATTAAACGTCTGGCACTCTGGAATCAGAACTTACTTTTCCCTCTTCATCGAGCTCGTCGAGGGCTAGTCCAATCTCATCCTATATGAGTTCGTCGTGTCTTCATTGCAAAAGGCAGCAGCCGTGTGGATTCGAGCCTTAGAGCGGATGCATTGTGTCGCAATCCTCCCTCGAAATTCTGTACCAACAAGATATAGTTATCCGAGTCGATGTTGGTACCTCGATCCTAGCGTATCAAGATCAGGCTCGAAGAATCGCGGCGATCTATCAACACGTGGTCGATTTGGTTACGAGTGAGTCCATCAGGGTATACCCACGTAGCGTTGTGCATATCTTAACACCACTATAATAATCCACACAAATTGCAAGGAAGGAAAGCAGAGATTACTAATATCGTAGAATCGGTAACTGAATGAGTATCGTGAACGAACGTTTAAGAACCGCAGAAGATAAGCCATTAAGGAACCCTTATTTAATATTGAATATTGGTTATTAAATGTGTTTTAAACTGTGAAATGGTATTGCCAAACCAAAAAAACCTAAAGAAAATACAAAGCTTTCCTTTTCCAACAGCCCAGAGTGTCTACATCAATCTATCTCCAAACCAACAAGAAAATTCACCAGCTAATTAACAGATGAAAAAAAAACACTAACAGATCATATAGCTATCTTGGCTGATTATGATATATTAATTTATTTTGCCATTTATTTTTGGTTTGTATTTATTTTAATTTAGATATTTTTCTACCTCTCTTAACTTTATGTGTCTTAAGTCTTTGGCACGCGTATTACTTAATAATTTCTTCAAACTTAATATTACTCGACGCACACACGACAAGTTTATCTCCGACTTTTTTTATATTTTTATGTTTGCTCTGCTTTGAATCCATTTTTTTTGCCATATCAAAGGAGTCTTGTCTAAAAAATTATTATCATTTCACAACAGGTTGTGTGTCTTGTGCGTCGCCAATTTTTAAACATGAGATTATGATCAATTTATGATGACAACAACAATCTTTTTCGCATAAATTCATAAAAAATAAATTAAATATGAAAAAATGTTAAAAAATCGATTTTGGAATTTGGGTGGTTTTGAGCTTTTCCTTTACTATTTTGTAGGTAGCTTGTTAGAGGAATTTATTATGGCAGTTGGAATATGTTTGGTGTTTGTTTTCTGGGCGTGGGTTTTTGAAGTGGAATTTTATTGATAAATTTGTTCTCAAGTCGTTTTCGAAGGAAAAATCTGAACAGATGTCAGTTGATGAAGAGGGAGGGAAGAATTTTGGTCGCGAGGTACCATAGCAGATAAGTCGGCAAAAGAAGTCCTATAATTAGGAAACACAATAATTCATATCGCCATAAATCCCATCATAAGCCACAGCAATGTTGTTCCTTATTTTTTTAATAACAGGATCCCATCCCATCTTTAGGAGGTTTCTCTTTATATTCTGCCCAAAAAAAATCGAAAAACCGCCAGTCTGCAACAACAACCAGCAACAATAACTATTTCTTAAACGACGACGAAAAATAATTGACTTTTCTTGTTCTCTGTCTTCCTGTCGAAGTCGATCTCTGACTTTCGAGCAGGAAAGACTTTGGCAGTGTAGTGTATTTCCAAGTGTGGTGAAAAGTAGAAAAGTAATAAATAGCTAGTTAGTTGCATTATTTTCAACTTATCGAATAGCGCAGTGGTAGCGTGTTGGCTCGAGAACTCAGGGTCGTGAGTTCGAGCCCCAGTGTAGGTTAAGTTTTTTTATTTCAAATATAAATTGAAATGATTAATTTAATCAAAGAGAAGGCGGCAGAGGCATCGAAAAATGCTTCTGCGAAGACATCGGTTGCTAACCAAGTAGCGGACCGAGAGAAGAATCCCGCAAGCGATAGTGGCAACAAAAAAAAAAGGAGGAGGAGCGAAAGGCCAAAGCCAAATTTAAAGAATAAAAGGCAAGCCACCACCTTAGCCAAGCTGCAAGCTAAGGTGGATGACACTTCAAGGGCAGCGAAAGAAACGGCTTCGAAGAAGATTCAACGGCAGTTAGAAGAATACTCTTCTGATGATGCCGTAGAGTACGTGTCCGAAGAGGGTGAAGGTATGTACAGGTCCGGTGGCAGTAACAGATTCGAGGGGCTGTCCACCGAGTACACCGACGAGGAGGTGGAGGAAGTCCTCCTCACTAAACAGGCGAGCATTGAGAAATGCGAAAAAATTCTCACAACGCTGAAGGAAGAAATAAAGCCCCTGCTGCTACGCCTGAAGCAAAAACAAGAGGCGCGCCGAGAAGAAGAGGCAGCCGAGTTAAAAAAGAGGCAACTCCAGAGGCAGCAGCAAAAACAACAACAACAACAACCACAGCAGCAAAATCAACAAAAACAACCACAGCAGCCGCAACAGCAAATGCAAGTTGCTGATCAACAACAACAAGTGCAGCCGCCGAGACCCAACACAGGGGCGGCACAACCAGGCCCCAGCACATTGGGGGCCCCCAAACAAATGGCGGCCGCAACACCAGCTGAAGTACCAGCAGCAGCACCAACAGCAGCACCAGCAGCAGGAAGACCAGCATCACCACCACCAGCAGCATCAACATCGGCAGCAGCGATGCAGCAACTCCAGCAACACCAGAAGCAGCCACAGTCCACAAGAAATGTGCCACCAATAAGGACCCACAAAATTGACCTGGACGACGTAAAACAGGTATGCAAGTCGGCCACAAATGGTAATTTTTACATTAAGATCATAAATGAAAAAGAAAAAAGGTATTCGGTGCAATGCTTCACATTGCCCGAATACAACACTGTTAAAGATTTCTTGACGGAGGCCACAGCTGAGTTCTTCAGCTTCACGCCTCGAAGTGAAAAATTGAAGACGGTCCTTCTAAAGGGCATCAGTTCCTGCACGGAACCTGAGGCGCTCTTAGATGAGCTCCGTCAAAAAGCGGGTAACGATCTCGAGTTTATCGGGGTCAAGCCGTTTTCAACGGTCAAGTCTAGGCGTGGGGGTTACAAGCTCCCAATGTTCCTAGTTACATTATCGCCCCAAAGCAAACTGGAAAGTCTAAGGAGTATTTCCGTCCTAGACTTCCAAGTTGTAAGATGGGAAAAATTAATGAGGCACGATGACATGCTACAATGCATGCGCTGCCAGAGGTTCGGCCATGCCGCAGCCAACTGCCAAATGCAGGAGCGCTGCGTCAAGTGCGCAGAAACCCACATAAGAGGGGAATGCAGGTTAGGTACGGAGCGGGTTGAAGACTTAACCCAGCTCAAGTGCATTATCTGTGGAAACGAAGGGCACCCTGCTAATTATAGGGGCTGCCCTAAGGTCCAACAAATCAAAGAAAAAAAGGCCAGTCAGAAGGCCGTAGAAAGTCGACCAATACGACAAGCTCCAAAAGCAAACTCACTCGTTAGGCCCGATATTTCTTACGCGAACTCTGCTAAAGGAATGGGTAACACGAAACAGGCTCCACCACCACCGGTCGCCCCACAGGCCCAAGTGTCTAAGGCACCGGAGGGGCAGCCAGACATTGTGGCCTTGTTGGTTGCCATTCAAGGACAACTAGCAGGACTGCAAAGTCAGATCTTGGAGCAAGCCGGAAGAGTAGATAAACTCTACTCTATGATGGCTGGCCCAGCGCAAATTCACGGTTAAGGGCGCGCTGCCGGAGACGCGCCTAAAGATCCTAGCTGTGAATGTAAATTCACTGATTAGGATTGAACGCCGAGCTAATTTGTTCCAGTTGTTGAAAGACCACAGTCCCGATGTGTTCATGGCTAGCGAAACCAAGCTAAACCAGAAACATAAACTGACTAACAACAATTACAATATCGTAAGAAGGGATCGACCCGACTCTACTCAAGGAGGCGGTGTTGCCATCTTCATACGAAAGGGCATTAATTATAAAGTCATATACAATAATGATTTGCGAAAGCTCAGGACGCTAGAAGTTTGCGTCGTATGCATCTCTCTCACTCAAGGGAAGCGGATGTATATGATTGCGGCTTATGCGGCTGAAGCTCCGCAGGCTACTATCTTTATTTCAGAGCTCGAGATTCTCTTCAGGGTACTAAAACTGAGCTTGGAAGAAAACTACTTCATTATGGCCGGAGACTTAAGCGCCAAACATGAAGATTGGGGAAATCAAACTCATAATCCAAGAGGTAATCATCTTTTTAATTTGATGAATCTTTGCAGTGTTGAATATGGTGTCGACCTGCTGGCTACTGAAAGGCCATCGTTCCCAAGGAGCGGTTCTTTCCTGGACCTTTTGCTGTACGATACCAGACTGACAATAACGGACAAAGTGGGTAATCACTAATCACCCTCGAAACTGCTTACAGACAATCGAGTACGACAGTGATCACTGTGGCTTGGCTGCTGTAATTCAGATTCCGAACGAGCGCGTGGAGTTGGATGAATACGTTCCAAGGCATTCTTACAATTACAATAAGATGCGCTGGCCTCGTTTCACCAACGCCCTAGCGAGAGAACTCCGTTCGAGTGACATAGCCCCACCAAATAACAGAAACTTAACGAACAACGAAATCGACCAACATCTAAAACAGATGGACGAAACGATAAAACGAACGATGGAACGGACAATACCAAAATACAAGGAACGCGACCAAAACGACGTCTACAGAAACGCGACTATAGACGCACTTCACAGACATAAAAGTGGACTACTGACAAGACTGAAAAACTTGTACAGACGCTTCACAGACCCACACGACCTGGAGATTAGGGCGCTGAAGTCGTCGATCAAAAACATCAACCAACTGATTAAAGAAAATTATAGACTATCTATCAATTTGTTTTGGGACAACAAAATTCGGGCCGTTAACTCTAGCGACCCGAGTATGTTTCCCCAAATCAATAAGATATTTCGAAAAAATAATCAGAACGACCTTCCGTGCCTGAAACTCCAGAGAACTATAGAGAACAGAGACGTACTCCTGACAGCGCAAATTGATCCTGAGGAAGCCGTCTTGGACGATGACTTCTTTGTGATTGAAGATCCGCAGGAGAAAGTGGAGACAGTTGGTGCTGCTTTCCAGCAAGTGTATTAGGTGAATGCTTGCACTCGCCCGAACCACGACCTGGAGAACAGAGCCTTACTTCATCACTTCTACCTGAGGAATGATATTTCGCAATGGCGATCCGAGAACCGTGGTTTTACCCGGTTTAATGACGACTTCTTAGCAAACGCTATAATCGCCGAACGAACGGGCCCAAGTCCCTTGCTCATCACGAAGGTAGAACTCCAGCTCATCTTCGATTCAATAAAGAATAAGAAGTCAGCAGGTGTCGACGGTATATCTAACATTGTACTAAGACACTTACCGATTGAAGCCATCGACATTTATACCACGCTCTTCAATAACGCGCTGAATAATGCATATTATCCAGAGCGTTGGAAGACAGCTGTGGTTCATCCTCTCCCGAAAAAGGGAAAGGACAACTCCAATCCTTCGAATCTCCGGTCAATAAGTCTTCTTCCAAGCATCAGCAAGGTATTCGAAAAGGCAATCAATAGGGCTCTGGCTGAGTGGGCTGCGGACAACAAAATAATTCCGGATAACCAGTTCGGGTTCAAGGCGGGACATGACACCATTCATGCCGCGTCTAAGCTCGTTTCTGATATCCAATGGAATAAGTCCAAGAAACAGTGCACGGGTGCTGTTCTGGTGGATTTGGAGAAGGCCTTCGACACCGTATGGTTAGAAGGTTTGTACTTAAAGCTCACCAGACTAGGCATCAGTAAACCATTGTTGTATATGCTTTATGATATGCTCAACGGTAGAAAGTTTGTTGTCAAAAGTGGCAATGTAACTTCTACCACCACCTTTGAAATTAAAAACGGTCTTCAACAGGGAGCGGTGAACTCGCCGATCCTCTTCAGCATTTACACCAGCGATCTGATAGATAGCCTTTCCCAGGCAATTGCGTATGCCGACGACCTGATTGCGTACAGAACTGCCCCAAAGGTCGAAGTCATTAGAATTCTCTTGCAACGTGACTTCGAGAAGATTCAGCGATATTGCGATGACTGGAAACTGAAAATAAATGTCCAGAAATGCGAAACAATTCTGTTCCGGACCTCGTTGGCTGGGGCCACGAGGGATACCCGCAAGAATTGGCGCAAGATGGTCATCGTTGGGCCTCACGGACAGCGATTAACGAGCAAAAGTGAAGTGAAGTACCTCAGTATCTGGTTGGACCAGTATCTGTATTTCGACAGACATATAGATGCTGCTCTGACTAAGGCCAGAGGAGCCTTCGCTCTGACGAAACGGCTGTTTTACAGCAGTCGGCTTGACCCCAGAGTGAAGGTAATTTGCTACATGGCCCTCATACGGCCGATGATCGTTTATGGCTGTCCAGTGTGGTTCAACGTTGCACCATCTCAAATGGAGAAGTTTCGGGTGTTCGAGAGGCAGTGTCTTCGGCGCTGTCTCGGTTTGCATCGGACACCGGAATCTTCTTATGTACATTACTATTCTAACGAGGTTCTATACAACGAGGCTCGGATTAACAGAATTGACAATTTCGTGATAAAACTTATTCGGGGTCACATTGCGAGAGCTATGACTTCGACGAATAATTTGATCTTTGGGGCGTTCTATCCGAACGACGAATATTTTGATAGTGCACGCTCGAGCGGCTTCATTCCACCAGAGGCATTCCTCCACCTAGATAAATGCGGTCTGATACAGGACAGATTGGCGATCCCGCTAATCTACCACGTCAGGCGGAGAACCGTCGATCGGCGGCTCCTTTACCATCGAGACGTCCTCGCACAGGACGGAGCAGAGCTCCTCCGGTTCAGTAGGGCTGTGTCCGAACGGGACCGAATTGATAGGGTGAAGCAGGAGCACCAGTTCTGGTGGCTTCAGTCAGCACTTGATAATGGGTAGTCGGGGTGGGGTTTTAAGCCTTGGCCGGCTTGTATACTTGTTTTAGTCTAAGGGTTTTGGGTTTAGGTTTAAGTAGAGTAGGCATGGTGGCACACATTGAAAAGGACAACAAATAAAAAATACAGAAAAATACAGAAAAATATAGAAAAAAAAAAAAAAAAAAAAAAAAAAAAAAAAAAAAAAAAAAAAAAAAAAAAAAAAAAAAAAAAAAAAAAAAAAAAAAAAAAAAAAAAAAAAAAAAAACAGTGAAATGAAAAAAAAGTTAGATTTGCTGCTGTGGCTGTTCTAGTTTGTAAGTAGTTGTTAGGTAGAATAGGTAGTTTTAGTTAATTTTAAGTTTTATGTTTAAGGACCTAATTTTAAGTAGCAAGTAAGAAAACATAAAAATGATAAAGTGATGTTAGTTTTTTAAAATTTTCTAACAAATTTAAAATACAAAAAGAAAAAAAAAAAGTTCATAAGCCGAAAGGCATTAATTGTAAGATACCATGAATTGTTTAGAGCGCCCGTTTGGGGCCAGTAAGTAAATATAAGATGTTAGATCATAAGCTAGTTTGAATTCTATTGTCTAGTATTAAGTAGTTATAAGAAAAATGAATAAAAATGAATTTAAAAAAAAAAAAACAGAGTGTCATCCAAACACGTGTACCAATCGCACCTTCTTCCCATATCACACAGAATCAGTTAGTTCGAGTATAGGCCCCGCATTCCAAATTGAATTTCCTAGAATGTCAACCGAACACGAATCAAGCCAACACCAATGGTCCATCCAATTGAAACTGATTCCAAATTCGTCCAATAAACAAGCAATGAAGGCTCCATAAAAAAAAAAAACAAACAACCAATTCACCAAATCCGAAGAAATACAAAGCACACTTAAGGAGGTAAAAAAATCACACACCGAGAGTGATTCGGAGATTGTGTGGATAGTGGATACTTCCAAGTCGGTGGCGACACATTGCTGTTACTTGGCTTCCAATATATTTACCTTTTCCTTTGAACTTTTTACAAATTGTTTTGTTGTCCAGGTACAATTTTTTCTTAATAAAACTAATAATAAAAAATTAAGTGCTTTTATTCTTATATTTTTATAATGTCTGCAGGGCACATATAACAATATTTAGAAAATATTTCGACGAAGAAAAAAAATTAAAAAATTGGAAAAAAACGATAATGGCAAAGTGCTTAGAAGAAAGGAGCTTAACGAATGTTTCATGGTTTGAAAAACAAAGTAAGTACATGCTACAGTGGCGGATTAGAGGTTGAGGACGCCATAAGCAAGCATCTCACTGACGCCCCTATAAAGAAATATCTCGTACTATTTGTTTGACCGAAATCGCTGAACCGCGTCTAAAGAAAAGGCGTTGAAATAGGGGCAAAGGAAAAAGAGACTTAGTTAACATGAGATCTATTCGTATTGTCCGAAAGATCTTACGAATTTGGTTAGTTAATGATCTGCCGAAACGTTAATTTTGTAAACCAAGTTAACTCGAGTTGGTTCTTATGCAAACCGAGTGGCAACTCGGTTCTCAAATTGGATTGCCCCGACAATCAAACTAGAAAGAACTTAAAAAGCATTAGCCATCCGCTGATAAACCTCTAATCCGCCACTGTAGCATGTACTTACTTTGTTTTTCAAACCATGAAATATTCGTTAAGCTCCTTTCTTCTAAGCACTTTGCCATTATCGTTTTTTTCCAATTTTTTAATTTTTTTTCTTCGTCGAAATATTTTCTAAATATTGTTATATGTGCCCTGCAGACATTATAAAAATATAAGAATAAAAGCACTTAATTTTTTATTATTAGTTTTATTAAGAAAAAATTGTACCTGGACAACAAAACAATTTGTAAAAAGTTCAAAGGAAAAGGTAAATATATTGGAAGCCTAAGTATGTAAATTGGACTACCTTACACTTGAACTTCTCATTACCCATAGTTATGTCCTAATCACATATGACGAAAACAAGAAGGTAACCAATGGTACAGGAAGGAAACTTTAATTAACTTAATATTTCTTAGTTTTGTAAACGGCAGTAAAAAGAGCCAATTTTGTTGAAAACGATAAGCTAGTTGTTCAATCAACAGCAAAAAACAATTGTTTTACTGAAAAAAACACTGCTTGTGTTATACAAGAAAATTTAAAAAACATTCCATTGAAAAAGCTGAGATCATAAAGGATTAAATTAGCTACATAGGTACATACATTACATTATTAGAAATTACAAAATCTTTTATCAACTTAATAGTAAAGAGTAACAAAAAAGAAAGCACTTTGCCTTGATATACGTAGGTACCTAACCTAGATACTACCTACCTAACTTACATACCTATATAATCTTAAAATAAAAAAAATGTTTGAATGTAAGAAATCGCATTAATTCTGTTTTCGTAAATTTACCTATATAAATGAAAACAAATTAAATCCTTACAAGTAAAAAAAAGTATAAAACATATGTTGGATATGTAGGTTAGGTACATTCAATTAGGTACCTTCTAAGCTCACTTTCAACATTTTTCATATTTTTTTAAGGAAAAAAAGCTTACGCTTACAACAAAAAAAAATTATCTCACACGCACATATTATTACAGGTGTATACTGTTGGGTAAGGTTGTGGTAGACGCCTTCCCACCCCTATTTGTACTCGATCAGCGATTAGCAAAAAATTACCACTTTTACAACATTCAAACTTCTTTTTCCAACTACAGGTTATTTGTACATTTCGAAGACTTGGAATTTTAATTCAAAGCTACATTGTATTCGTAGATTTGCAACAATTTCCATACTGCACTGTGCTATTATTATAATTAGTTTTGTATTTGAAAGATAAAAAATAAAAGGAAATGTACCCATCACCTGCAGTCCTCTTTAATTGATCCATTCCCGACTTCAATAGTAACGAGCCACAAAAAAAAAAAACGAAAGACCTTACTAAGAGATCAAAAATTTACCAAACATACGTAACATACGCATTAATAAATCCTAACATCAAAAAGTCAATCTTTTTTTGACCTACATTTAAATATGTGAATGAATAACCAACCCCAAGAAGTAAAAACAAAACAAAAGCAAAGCCCAATATTGAAACTACCACAACTCATTATTTACAAACATTATCAAAACTAATTTTTCAAGGTTGTTTTATCTTTCAAGAAAAAAATAAATAAAACTGGTTTGCATTTTTTACGCAGCGAACAAAAACAAAATCCCTAAGACAATATGAATACACATACACGTGTAGGACATCAACTCACCCTTCTTTCTTTTAACTCGATCATCAACCTAGCTTGCTTGTACGAATAGGACAAAAAAATAATTTTTCTCTCTTCTGCTTCATAAATTTATTACAAGTCTTGCAACAATGTTTTGGACCCATTGAAAATACATACGTTTTGTTTTTGTTTTTTCTATTCATAAACATGAAAAACCTTGTTTCTCCCTCTTCCTTTTCAGTATAAATAGCAACGCTCTTTTTCGCACAGTGTGTACCCACAACATGTGAAATGTTTCTATACATTCAAATTCCTAGACTCATGTTTTGGACCTACGGCAAAAAAGGGATGGTGGAAAAAAACAGGCACAGATTTTTGTTCTACGTGCGACATCTTTACTTGTTATATGGTCTTTGGTACCACCTTTCTCATCATCATCATCATGAACATCGTTATCGTCTTCATCGTAGTGACCAAGTAAGATCTATTCGCAAGAGCTCGAACCCCTCTTATGTGTTGTATCATGCTTGGAAGGAGTTCCCTTAAACGGAAAAAGATCCAATAGACGAAAATTATTGTATAGTTGGTGTTTGTTCACTTTGATGCTGCTGCTGATGATGATGAAGGTTGAGTTGAGAGACAACATCAGCGCATGTGTAAAGATTATCCGTTGAGATGAAGTGACTCTTCAATATCAACAAATCCAAATAATACGTTACGTAAAGCAAAAGAATAAGCTTCAACAACAGTAGAAAATGTAGCAAAATTGCACAATTTATAGAGAGACTTGAACTAGTACAAACGGCAACAGAAGCAGAAGCCACTACGGGAGAGTACGGGAATGATATCTTTTCATCAGTGAAAAGAAAACATTTTTATTGCTGCAAGAGGCACGCGCGCCACAAAACTTATAAAAGGAATATCTAAAGAATATGGCTTATAGAGGTCGTGCGGAGCTGCTGTATTTTGACGAAATAAAAAAAAAAAAACCATGTTTTACTTCCTACCTTCGAAAAAATGAAAAATCAAAAGCAACTTCCAACAGAGGTTAAGTGTGTTGATGGAGTTCCTCAAGGAAATGTTTTAGGACCATCATTTTTTGCGAACTCACAAACATTGAAAAACTAGTTTCAAACCTTTTGGAAATTACCTCTTGTTATGAAACTGTTATACTTCAAGGTTAATTCCAACAGATGTCAAGTGTGTTGATAGAGTTCCTCAAGAGAATGTCAGCAGCATTTTTTGCGAACTTAAAAAAATTGAAAAATTTGTTTCGAACCTGATATCCTTCAACGAAAAGCTCGAGGGATTTTGAGGGAGAGATTTTATGATTTTAAATGAAAATTGTTTTAACGAATCCATAAGTTGTCTTGATTTGAAATTTAAATAGTTTTCCAAGTATGTATCTATCTTTCGGCAAAAAACACATATTTCGTATAGTGAAAAATCTGAAAAAAAAATTATCAGACGATGGAATTTAAATTCTCTGCTGCTTCTTTTATATTCAACTGAATTCCATTGATGTACTCATTCTGAAAAAAATGATGTGCCCTCGCAACTGATTGGAAGATGAGACATGAACTCAGTCTAAACGGAATTCGTCCGTGCAATACAACATTGCATTGTTGCTGCTTAACTTCTCTATACAAATTGTTTCTGCAGAGGGGGCTTAGGCCTCGCGACGCGGTACATAAATCTAGTAGTGAACATGCTCATATTATGGTTGTTTGGGTTTTAATATATTTCTTCAAACCAGCTGATATTGCATACAGCACAGTGCACAGGTGGTGAAGATAGGCAGACAGCTAAGCTGTCTTATGAGGTAAATCCATTCAAAGCACTAAAGAAAGGCCACCATGAAGCAAAAGAAGAAGTGTGAAATGTCTGAACAGAGAATAATTGTTTACCTAATAAACATCACCAATTTTGCGCTAACAATTAACTTATATAATTAAAATCAAATTTGAAAATGATAGCAAATCAATTATTTCCAATCTTGCACCTCATTAAGCCAGCAACAGCAGCTTCTGGGTTTCACGATAACATTCTTTTTTCCTTCTTTTTAACTTTGCTGTAGACAAAAAAAGCCAAGTTAAGATCAACACAACGTGCGCAAGAACGACTAAACTGGACTTAAATTACCCGTCACTTACTATATGGTTGAACAAAATCAATTAAACACTGATGCAATTGAAGCGTTGAGAGTGAGAAGGGGTTAAGTGACATATTTCGAGTTTCGAGTAATCTTCGTTTAAAGTTTATGGCTTATAACTTTTTTTTCTGAAAGTGATGGAAATTTAGAAAAGGGTCATAAAAAATGCTTTAAAAAATAGAAATTTAGGTACAGCAAATCATTTTATTTAAATTCATTACAAAGTGTTGTTTTGGACAAAAAAAAAGTACTTAGCACCTTTATTCATGAAGAATTATTTTTAATTTTTTTTTTCCTTATGAAGGGGATAAGTAAATCCAGTAACCTTAAAAGATGAATAAATCCATACTAAGTAATAGGAGGATTCAATCAAAATTAGGTTATTCAATTTGTACCAAATATTCCAGCAGAAGATAACCTCAAGGAGGTGTACTGTGTCCTCTTTTATGGCTTTTGGTCTTTGGTTTTTTTTGTGAGCAGTTAACACCTTTTTGCAAAAAAAAATATACCTACACTCAAAATTTGTTCTGGAATCTGGACTCATAAAAGTGTTAAGTGATTTTATCACCTTTATGCCGTGCAAATGATAAAAAGAAGAATTTAGTTATCCCCTTTATTTGAGGCTAACTTTGAAACTAATGAGACTAGAAAAGAGCCAGTACGACCAAAATTTAAGTTGTCGCTTGCCGCCTTTATCTGCTGAAAAAAATATAAAAATTCAAAAATGTCACTTAACCCTTCTCATTCTCAACGCTTCAATTGATATATAGAAAAGAATTCCTCGAAATCAAATAAAGAAAAGGAGAACAAACAAACAAGGGATACATTTTATTGCTTACTTTGGAGTTCCACAGAGTTCTACCGTAGGCCCGCTACTGTTTCTTCTTTGGTAAATTAATTAGCATTCTGTTCCAGAATCTTTCATTACAACACTGATCTTTATTGATAATTTAGACACGTCAAAATCCGATTACCCTATAACCACACAAAACAAACAAATAAAGACACCAGCATTAAGCCCATTCAGATGGTGCTGGAACATTTCCTGTTTTACACCAATTATACAATTTTCATTTTCTCTATTCAGGTTTATCTCGCCATGTAAATAAGATACAAATTGTGTCTAAAAAGACATGGATCCTTTTTGTTTTGTTGAGAAAAAAAAGAAAAACTTAAGCGATCGATTGATGTAAACAAACTTAATACGCGGTGGTATACTGTTATGCCTGATGGTGGTGATCCAGTCAGTTATCTTTAAGTGGTAGCTTAGTAAGCCATTGCTTGGTTCCTTATTTTTTTGTCAAAAAAGATTTATTAGAGTAAATTTGTATATTTGTTGTTTGTTTGCCAGAGGATATAACCTCCTTTGGGAAAATCTTTAATTTCCTGCAACAAACCGGGTAACTGTAGGACATTGACATCAGACAGAGATGTAGATAACTTAAGTTAAAGCGAGTACCTAATGCATGAGCATATTTATTGGAAATTATTATTAATTGAAGATATTGAATCGGAAGACGCAAAGAAAGATTTGAAGAGATAATAATATCAGATAGAGGATTACTTCGGTTGGAGTATATTATTTCTTAAAGCTTTGAACAAGTTATTGAATATGCCAATTTGACGGTTTCGGCTAACCTAGTTTTTGCAACATGCCTCATTTTGGGAACACCTTAGCTCCGATGCATCTTGATGAACAGATTGTATCTGATGCAAATCACAAATTTATATGAGTTAGCATTGTTGTTGGCTAACGTTTTTGTTCTACCTTGGGTCAGTAGTAGCAGCCGATAGCAGTATGGAAGAAGAAATATGCGAGCAGCTGCTAAAAGCCACCAGAACCTACTTAGGTCTTTTAAGGCCTGAAATCTAACCATTTCTTCGAATCGAAAGACGAGACCTGGGGTGCTTAGCCAAAGGCATATCTGAACTCATAGCCGCGTTCGAGACAAAAGTCTTACGGAGAAATAGTTGGCCCCGATTGTAAGGAAGGACGATTCCGGGCACGATATACCTAACCACAAGCTATATCAAATCTACCGCGAAGCAGACTTGATGACAAAAGCTAAGCTTGATATACTCCGATAGGCTGGACACAAAGCACGTATGAGCGAAGAGGAACCGGCCCGGAAATTCCTTGGCAGTAGGACACAGTTTTGCTCGGGAAGGATAGCGTAGACCAGGAATCCCAAAGCCATGGGGTGCGGAACTGGATGGCATCGGCTAAGAATTCGAAGACATGGAAGAACTTTCGGGAGGGGCCCGAACCGGATCCCGGTTGTGGCACAGATGAATTGAGAAACTGAGAAACTTCATTGGTCTGACCGAAGATAATGATGACCATTTTTGTTAAAGTACAATACAGCTGTATAATAGCGATGAGGACGCCAGCTATACAGAACCATTCAATTTGAATGAACATTGACGAAGTGAAGAAAGCGATATCTAAACTCAAGTTGAACAAAGCCGCTCGAGCAGATGGCCCAGTCGCCGAACTGTACAAAGCAGGTGGAGATGATTTGGTTAGGAGTATGCACCAGATCGTCTGCAAGATTTGGTCGGAGGAAAGCATGCCCGACAAATGGAACCTAAGCATCGTATGTCTGATCCTCAAAAAAGGAGATCCCCTGAACTGCACCAATTACAGAGGTAAAAGTCTCCCAAACATCGCCTGTTGTCTGCCGTGCTATGTGAACGTTTGAAGTCTTTCGTCTACAACCTGATAGGCCCTTATCAGTGTGGCCTTAGATCCGAAAAGTTCAACATCGATCAAATATGCACTCTACGGTAGATCTTGGAAAAGACCCAAGAACTTGGAAATGGGTTTAAAGCTTATTGAAGGCCTATCTAGTCGAAAATAAAAACACAACATTTCTAAACTCCACTAAAAAAAATGGCCCACCTGACCTACCTTACACCAACGAACAACTAATACCTTTGCAAACCATCCAATTGTCTATCAATTTGTATGCATTCATGCAAAACATTGAACAAAAAACTAATAATTAAAAAAAATACAAAAGAATTATGATATAATGCGCATGAAAATTATAACAAAACGAAAAAACAGTCGTTGTCTGTGAAAAGTCATCTAAATTGATTCTCATCGTTTTAAGGTACTGACACCTCCGAAGGTATTCGATTCCAAATTAATTAAAAACAAAAGAGGAAGTTGGTCTTCTCTTTTTTTTATTTAATCAATATTCAAAGTTCTTACGTCGCGAGCAAGTTTTTAACTAGTCATGTGGTTAGTTTTTAATCGTTGTAAGGTTTCATCTTATCTTCTTAATCAACTTAATCGTGGGTATACTAAAGACCCTAGAATATTCTGTTTTGATATATTCTTCCGATTTATTTAAATTAATTTTTTGGTCAAATTCGTGTTAGAAATACAACAATACAATATTTCATTGCGTCAAACTCATTAACAATTTATGGGGATTTTTGGGTTAAATTGAAGGAAAAATTATTCAGTTGCTAGCCTGATTCGACGACCTATTTAGTCATCTTAGTCATTGACGCTGTTTCGAATGCATGGACAAATGCATTGAACCCAGTGATCAGAAATCAGAAAGAAGGAGTTCCCTTCTTGTAACCACAATACCCTGACGCGACACGTTCAAAATGTCACTAGTTCAACAAGCTCATGTTTCTAAATAACATTTTTATGCAGAGAACAATATTCAAGGCTGATTTGAGAACCCTCGCCTTGAAAATTCGACATTCAAAGCAGACACTAAACAAATTAATGTCACTAGAAATGTGTCAACTTCATATCTAATATATAAAATTCTCCTGTCACGGGGTGCGTAATTGAACTCCTCCGAAACGGCTCGACCGATTTTCGTGAATCTTTGCGAGGATATCGGCTAGGGTGGAGAATCGGACAACATCTATTTTTCATCGCCCTAAATGTTAAGGGTGGTCCACCGGTGCATTGATTTTCAAATGGAAAATTTCAATGTGGGTTTTTGAATTCAAAACGGGTTTTCGAATGGAAAACAGAAAGTTCTTTATGAAAAACTCGGAAAACTTATTGGTTTTCAAAAGGAAAATTGCATTTGATTGTAGGTGCATTGGTTTTCAAATGGAAAACTGGAAAAAATGGGTTTTCAAAAGGAAAACAGAAAGTTCTTTATGAAAAACTCGGAAAACTTATTGGCTTTCAAAGGGAAAATTGCATGTGATTGTAGGTGCATTGGTTTTCAAATGGAAAACTGGAAAATTTCAAAATGGTCCACCCTTAAATTTTTTACTATTTTTTTGGAACAAATTTTTTGTTTTTATTTTTATATGATACTTCATACTAAGGTACATACAACCCTAAATTTTCATCCCTCTATGATCAACTTAGAATAAAAAAAAATTATATTACTCATAATTTTCAACCTTATACGATCAACCCCTATTTTTATTTGTTAATTACAAACTTTTACTTTTTTAGCACCAAATGCTTAGGGATAGGGTACTGAAAGTGGGGAAACGAGATAGTCGGTAGCGGGGCAAGTGTAGCGTGTAGAAGTAATGGGTAACGGGAATTGGGGTAGCGGATAACAGGGTAGCTGGGTATCACGGGATAGCGTGTAGAGGATAGTGGGTAGTTGGTAGGGATTACCGGTTAAGCGGGTAGCGAGTAACAGGGTAACTGGGGTAGCGGGTAAACGGTAGTGGCGAAGCGGGGAGAGGTTAGCGGGTGGCATGGTAGCAGGCTACATAAGTCTAGGTCTTTTTTATATCGGTTGAGGCAGTACGTAGTCTGTCGGGTCAGCTAATATTTTTGTTATTTTTTTACATTGTATTTATGTTTATTTGTTTGAAGAAAAAATTAAAGCTCAAAAATTGATTTAAACATACACAAAAATTGTTTTAATTATCGAGGGGAATTTGTGGGGAATGTCACTATCACAAAAGGGGAAAAAGAGGAATTTTCAAACCAAGAAAGGGGAATTCCTGCTGAAAAATCTGGCAGCACTGCGCCAACTCCACCTGAGGAATATGTTTCATTAGTGTTTACATGCAAGTTGTAACCGGGGATAGAATATAAATCACATTCATGTTTAAAAATCCAGATTTCCGTGACAAATATTAAATCTGGCAGAAATGAAAGAGCTTCCAGATTACAAACCAGCAAATCGAAATTTTGCCTTAGACTTCTTATGTTTTGATGTATAACAAAAAAAGAATTACTATCATAATCATTAAATACAGTGTTGGTTATGGAATTAATAGTAGTAGTGGAAAGGTTGTTATTAATAAGATCTAAATTTAACAATGAGTTTGACATTAGTAAATTAAATATTCAGTTAGTCTACAAGAGACTGCAAATCATCAAAAGATCTTATAGTAACAACCTTTCCTCTATCTACTTTTCTTAATAAAATTTGAGAGTTCTGAAACCATAAATATTTATAATTTTTTTCAATTTTATATTTCCTGGCTTCATAATAAAGCGCACGAGTGTAGCCTGTTAGGCAATGGTTAATGTATATGGGATGAATGTCTTCTGGCGAAAATATGGACGAGTTGAGCTTCTTTCCAGCTTTTTTCTTGCTTTTCATGATATTTTGCTTGAGCCTGTTTGTAGCAAGCTGAACGCAGAGAACATCGGTACATTTTTTGGTATCGTCACTCGAATGACGTTGCCATATACGTTTTACGAAACATTTATCAATATCCTCAGTAGTAATAGACATACCTAGGCCGTCTTGTCCTTCTATAATATCAAACATGTCACTATGAAACAGTCAAGCCCCACACGACCAGTCGACCACGACACAACTTATTTAAAGTACTAAACTCTATGTGCAAAAACACACCCAAACCCAACTAACCTACAAGACCGAGAGCAGAGAGAGAGATAATTTTGAATCCATCACCTGTGAGAGCATAATTCATTGTGATAAGATTATACACAAGAACACAAGTAAGACTTCGTGTAGACGCCAAATCGATTAATTACAGGAGAACCATTATGAATGACAAGGTTCGCCCTTGTTGGCTGTCTGTGTTTAGATATGAATTAAAAAGGTTATTCATAATTATTGTTTTTTTCTCATTTTATGAAAAGTGTGTAGTTCTGCTACAGACCCACGGAAGGCTCAACGACGACGCACGGCCGGTGATGGTGCAAGTTAAGCCCGTTTGTATTCATCTTAATTGCAGGCACATGCAATCAATCCATCAAGCATATCAGCAAAAAAGATGCGTAGATAGCACATCTTCATTTCAGACGGTGACGGTGGTGGTGCGCGCGGCGCAGGGACATAAGACCCAGGGACATAAAGCCCAAATTTTTTTTTGGGCGTTACGACCCACTTACGTGGGACATAAGACCAAAATTTAATTTGGGTGATAAGTCCCACCCAAGTGGGTCGTAAAGCCCTAAAAAAAAAGTTGGGCTTTATGTCCCACATAATATGGTTTGACAAATGATAAAAATAAATGTATTTTAATGCTAGAAAAGTTTTGTTTTCTTACTGAGCCCTTAACTTTAATGCTTAGAAGAATCCGCACATGGTTTAGTTGACATTCAAACCAGTTTTTTTTATCTCTCCCTCGCTCTTTGATTTCGAAATTAGAACTACTGTTACATTTAATGTTGAGAAAAAAAAATCTGCATAAATGTGCAAACCTTTCAAGTACATTTAGTGTTGATTGAGTGTTCTTCTTTTAAGAAGTGAAAGTTTAAAAAAAATGGAAAATCGCGATTTTGAATTTTTGCAAGGTCTAAGAAAAAATAGTCGTGTCTTGTATTTAATATCTGAAAAACAATTATATGTAATTAAAAGTGTTTATAAAAAAAATATAAATCATTATACATGCTATGTAAAAACATGCAAAGCAAGACTTACCTTTGACAGTGAATTACATCAAATAATAAAGTGCAACGATGGCATTCATACACATGGTGACCAGGAGGATTTAATGAAAAAAATGAAACTATTAAATTCAATTAAAAGCGAGTGTTCCGTTCCAACTAAAAGAAAAACGTCGGCGAAAGAAATTTTTGATGAAAAACGTTTAAAAATGACAGACGCAGCACATCTAGTTCAATTCACTTCGATAAAGCGTCATATGAACAGAATAAAAAGTTCTTTATTGCCGAAACCACCCACAAGTTTAATGGAAATAAAAGAAGCATTTTTGAACGAAAAAGTTATGAGTGACTACGGTATGTCGAAATACGACAGTGAAAATTTTTTTTACAAACATACAATTTTGGAACAAAAATTTGGATACACAATTTTCCTGGCACCTAGGATCGTTGAAATTATTCAAACATTGCCTCAGTCTGATAGACATTATCTTATTGATGGCACATTTAGTGTTCTACCATCATGCGGCTGTGACTACGGTATGTCGAAATACGACAGTGAAATTTTTTTTTACAAACATACAATTTTGGAACAAAAATTTGGATACACAATTTTCCTGGCACCTAGGATCGTTGAAATTATTCAAACATTGCCTCAGTCTGATAGACATTATCTTATTGATGGCACATTTAGTGTTCTACCATCATGCGGCTGTAGGCAATTGATAATTATATACATAGCCCATGCTGAACATGTAAGTAACTTGATTCTTAATTCTTGAGGCAAGCATTAAAATTTTGATAATACAAAAATATATTATGTTATTAAATATTTCTGTACTTATAAATTTTATTTGTTGAAAATATGAGAACAGAAATATGCATATTGAATTTAAGTTTTATAGATTTTATAAAATTAAAGCCCAAAATAGTTTTGTTTTTGTGTTATTTAACACTGCAGTTAGGCTGCTTCCGTTATTTCCATTTTTGTTGTTTGAACAACGATAGCAACTTAGAGGTGCTTCCACCAATGGCTTTTTCCGTCAATTTCTTTGTTTGGCTAGAGTTATAGCTATTTCACGGGTGCCAAGCCGATCATCAGACTCCTTTGTTAGTGGTGCTGCCTAAATCGCGCGATTTTTTGGGCTTTAATTTTATAAAATCTATAAAACTTAAATTCAATATGCATATTTCTGTTCTCATATTTTCAACAAATAAAATTTATAAGTACAGAAATATTTAATAACATAATATATTTTTGTATTATCAAAATTTTAATGCTTGCCTAAATCCTGAAAACTTACTTTTCTCAAATTACTTATAATTTTTTTTTAGTTTCTTTGAACAAAAAAAATTATACCTAATCCATTATACATATGCACCTGTATGTACATAGTTTCAATTAATTTATAATATACATATGTTTGTTTATTTCCGATTGTAGATATATCCTTTTCTCTACTCGCTAATGAGTAGCAAGTCAGAAGAAATGTATGTACATATGTTTAAATTTATTGAAGCCAATCTGTTCAGTTTCAATCCGTCCTCGTTTACACTGGATTTCGAGCAGAGCCTTCGCAATGGAATTCAAAAAGTATTTCCGAATGTCGAAGTCAGAGGCTGTTGGTTTCATTATATCAGAGCCCTTAAAAGAAAAGCTGCAAAAACTAAAAACTTTTTAATCAACATTAAAAAAGATAAAGAGAGTCGTAAACTTTTTACCACATTTTTTGTGCTACCCTTACTGAAACCATCATTAATAAAAGAGGCCTTGAATATATTAGAAAGATCGCTTTTAAAATACAAATATTTTGAAGATTTTGTCAAATATTTCAAAAAGCAATGGATATCCAAGGTAATTCATCTTATATAAAAATCAAGGTTCAAATAATTTAAAATCTTTTTTATTTGTTTAGGATTCTTCAAAACAATTCTCTTTATATAAAAAGCCTATGAGAACTACAAGTTTATTGGAATCTTATAACCAAAAGTTAAGTCAAATGTTACCGAAACATGGTAATTTTTTCACTTTTTGTGACACTTTGTTGTCCGAAGAATTTAAAGCCACAGTTGATTTTTCTTCTTCGTTGGATGGGGAAACGTGGAATATGTTTGAGCGCCCAAAAGCGAAATTCGAGAAAAGGAATGAATTTATTTATAATCTAACGAAAAAACTCGACAGACGAATGATAACAATTTCCGAATTTTTAAGCCAAATGACGTCAAAATTGTATGGATTTTCCAACAATTGTTTTAACATGGACAATATGGACCAAGAGTCCCACTGTTCAACTGATAGCGAAGAAGATGTTTTGGAAACCTTCGCTGATAGACAAAACGAAACCCTTAATTGCAGTATTTGTTTCGAGAATCCAAGAAATCTATTGCTCTTACCTTGTAATCATTTTAAAATATGTAGTAACTGTTTTTCAACTTTAAAGGAAGAATCAATAGCTCGAAAAAATGAATTATTATGCCCGTTTTGCAGACAAATCATTCAAAATACTTCAATTATTTATGTATAAAATTAACGTTTTTAAGTTTATTGTTGAATTTTCTTTTTTGTTTTTGTTTATTCTGGTGGAAATTGTTTAATTTATTTTGTTGAATTGGATTTTTTGATTTTGAAATATATACCTATAACATGAAAATGAACTATTTTTTTATGGAAACAATTTTTTAAAATCTGGGTTTTATGTCCCATTTTCCAAAAAAAAAAATGGGCCTTATGACCCACTTGGGTGGGACTTATCACCCAAATTAAATTTTGGTCTTATGTCCCACGTAAGTGGGTCATAACGCCCAAAAAAAAATTTGGGCTTTATGTCCCTGGGCCTTATGTCCCTGCGCCGGTGCGCGCACGGTCTAGCGCTCCACCTGTTACAAGTAACTACGCGCCTGAGACTTATGACGATGATACACTTGTCGTAGAGCTTCATAGTTTTAATTTGCATAAAAATTGCTCATGATGGTATTTAAGTGAAGTGAACCACGCGCATTCATTTAATTGTTGCAATTGCACCGCATCCAAAGAAAATATTAATAACCACCAGGCTAGGGGTTTTGAAAGGCTAGGTATATGGTGGCATGAACGGGAATAATGGATCTGAGACGTAGGTGGGTTGGGGTCAAAATTCTGCCGGGGTCAAAATTCTTTTGTCAAAATTCTGCTTTCAAAATTCTGCTTTTCAAAATTCTGCTTTCAAAATTCTGCTTTTCAGAATTCTGTTTTTCAAAATTCTGCTTTTCAAAATTCTGTTTTTCAAAATTCTGTTTTACAAAATTCGGGAAATAATAAAAATAAGGTTTGGAAAATGTTAAAAAGCTCGCGCAGGGTCTTAGTCATGTAGGTTATCTAAAGCGTATTGCTAAGAATATTAATCTCTCTACTTTAACGTAATTTGCTTTTCGTTTTTTAATTGTTGTTATTATTTTTTGTTTACATTTTGTTTTTGTTGTTGTTATTTTTGCTCTATTTTCAGTTATTGTTTATAATTATTAAAAGACGGAATTTTGATTTTTTTTTTGTTAAAATTGAAACAAAAACCATGTTAAATTGACTTTTCCGTTAATAAATATACTATTAAAAAAAAAGCAGAATTAGCAGAATTTTTTTTAATATAAATTTCCAGAATTTTGAAAAGCAGAATTTTGTTAACTAGACAAAAAAAAAAGCAGAATTTTGAAAAGCAGAATTTTCGTTAAAAAAGCAGAATTCTGAAAAGCAGAATTTTGAAGCCAGAATTTTGACCCGATCCCGACGTAGGTAAGGTGAAATTCAGCAGTTTCAAAATCGTCTATTTATTTTTCTAAGCCAAGTTTTTAATACAAACAGCTGACCCGACAGACTTCGTACAGCCTTAATATAAGCCCGCTTCCAGACTACCTGCTACGCCGTTACCCATCTACCCAGCTACCCAGTTAGCTGCTACCCAATACTTCTACACGCTACCCACTACACCGATAATCGCTTCCAGCTTCCCGCTACCCGCTACCCGCTACTCCACTACCCTCTATCCGCTACGCGCTACTCGCTGAGCTCTACCAGGCTATCCGCTACCCACTTTTTCTATACGCTAACCGCTACCCGACCTGATACCCCGTTCCCCGCAACCAATTACTTGCTAACCGCTACCAGCTAGGGTACAAAAGTAGTGAGTCCTCAACGGATTTGCATGAGATTCCTATGTATATAAGCAAACAACGTTTGCTGGGTCAGCTTGTAAGATCGTTCCATATTAGAAACCTTCGCAAGCTCATGAACAGCAACTTTGTTTAAAATCATCACATGGTCAAATAGGGTGTCCACATTTTTGGCCGCATCTCATGAACGGCTTAACCGATTTTGTACAAACTTCTTAAAAACCATCTACACTTCTACCCGAACATTCCGTCAATTTTGTGCCAAATGGTCCAACCGTTCTCGAGTTTTACGCTAAGCAACACATTAAGCGTTCCATTTTTGTTTATGAGATAATTGAGAATCAGGTGCGGAACCCCTATACCGTCTTAGCTACCCAAATCCCCAAAATATTAAGCCTCCATCTTTTCCCCAAATAGACTCACAAAACTCATGTCGAAATCAGCTTCTGTTAAACTTCATAATGCTTGTGAAATTCTCCTTTTCCGATTAACCAAAAAAATAAATACCAAAGAATGCCTCTGAATAGAATCGCATCCGACTTTTGAAGATCGTGAGAAGAACTCATTGAAGTCTGAAGTTTTGGAAGTTGATGGCATGGTATGCATGGTATGGTATGAAAAAAAAGAGGGCGCCTTGCCTTTTTATCTCATAAACATCTTAGAGCTCTTTTCTGCAGAAAGAGTGTAATTGAAAAAAATATAAAATTATCGACCATTAACACCTGATAGGCACAACATTAACATCTAAGTGATGGCAATAATTTCAAGACCTCGAACTCGAACAAGCAGTAGCGCAGCGGCCGAGCAGAGTTGTGAACTAGAATTTCGTTTGATGGGGGCTATGTTGCAGTTGGTCCAACATCTGCAATGCCTGTTTTCGTCTTTAGGAAACTCAACGTTGACAGGCACACATGTGCGTATAAAAAAAAGAAGCCAAATTAGAAAATCGGGGTTCCTTGAGGCAAAGAAGCTTGAAGACATTTAATTTATCACTTGTACGATTTGTTACAAAATGTTGTACGATTCTATTTGTTGAAGCTTTGGTAAGATCGCGATGATGAAGATAGTTTCCACCGACCATGGTGAGCTACCATACTAGATCATTTGGATGTGGTCAGAGTCAGATGAAGAAGCGTACAACAAACTTGACAACGACAACGACGACGAATGACGATATGACGACGAAAACGTTAAAACGCACTGGGAAGACTGTGCCAGTTTTTGTTTTTTTTCTTGGATTTCCTTCAGATTAGACTTTGATGGTCGACGCAACGGTATTGAGAGATGGCTATTACACGATGGCGATGAAAGATTGGTGCGGGAGCTATAAGTTTTTGAAAAGTAGTCGGGTTGGTCAATGAGATTATTGCGTGAGAAAAATTCATATGCGCAAATCTGATGTCGAATCTTTTGATTGCTTTTTTTCCTCTTTTTCGAATTGTCGAGAAGAAGGAGAATCTGATGAAAAGTAAGCCTTCCAGATAAGACGATTAGAGGAGCTTCCATCATTTCGAAGATCTATCCAAAGTTTGTTTTCGAGTGTTGAATGATCGTGCTTCTCACCGTGTCTCAACATCAACATCATCATCATCATCCGTACCAAATTGGTGGTGCATGTTTTGCTTAAGAAGCGGTCTTTATTGAGGCTATAAATTTATTTGTGAATTTTAATTGTTAGTGAAAGTTTAAAGCCTTGGATTTTGTTCGTTTGTATGTTGTGTCGAGGGATAATTGCGCGAGGGACGTCGTCGTCTTCGTCAATGTTAGAAATTGATTTTTCCTTCTCTCGTCTACCTGATTTTTAATACAGCAGCAAGACCGTGGCTACGGTATAAACCGTTTAGTGGCGAGCGACTTGAACCTTAACATACCTTGGAGATCCGATGGTGGCATAGAAAAGGTGTTAGAAGCTTAAAGAGTTGTGCGCTTTGCGAAAAAATTCCCTCGGCTAGAAGTTAATTGTTCACTCAAAATGGTTGGAAATTAGTCTTTCGGAATTTCGTTATTTCGGGAAAAAAAAAACATAATAACGGGGTTTGAAGATCAGAAGCAGCACAAAGTTTGCGACTCTTTTGGAATGTTGGTGAAATTTGGATGAAGGCTTTAAATTTGTGTAATTTTGCTTAAGAGGGGAGGGGAGGGATCACTATCGTCAACATACAGAAAACTTAGTGGATGGAATGAAATTAAAATGGAATCAAAGTTTGAATCTTGTAGGCAAATTTAAGGAGCAGAATCAGACCTTTCGAACAAGGTTTTTATGCGAACAAAAAAAAGGATTTGCAACCTTTGCGTTGATGTATCCTTCAGCATGGGCGGTTTGAAATTTCTCAAATATGCTTCGAAATTTACTCATTTTAAGTTTGTTAATTTTTTCCATAGCCTTAGAATTGAAATGATAGAGACTACCACTGAGCGCCTAAGTAAGAGACTCTCCGCCGTCCTGCCAAATACCACAGACGGAAGAACCCGTGATAGATGATACGTTGATGAATGCGCGATATTGAAAAGAGAGACGGAAAATGCACGATTGCAGATGCAACGGAAAACAAGAGCAGCCAGAGAAGAGTACCAAACAAATAGGAGAAATGAGAGAAAGACTGCGAATTAAAAAAGGAGCATCCGCAGCTTCTAAGCTCAAAGATCTCGAAGAGTCACGTGCCAAGAACAAGTTCCGACGTTTCTTTAAAAAGTCGAAACTTCTGGTTTCAGAACCCGGCACATAGGCTCTTTGAAACAGTGAAGGAAACCTAGTCACCGAAGCACAGGGAAGTGTAGATGTTTTCAAGTAGCACTTCCAGCTGCTGAATACGTATAGTGTCGGGCTAGCCAATGACGAGACCAGTCAATGAAGATGCAGTAAGCACAGAAGAGTTAGTAAGAGCCATCCAAAAGCTAAAAAATATCAAGTCCGCCGAGGCGGATGGAGCTCTTCAAATATGGAGGAGGTGTTTTAATGAACCGCATGCAAGAGTGTGGGAGGAAGAATACATGCGCACTGACTGGTCGATAAGCTCCATATGCCCCATCTATAAGAAAGGCGATCCTTTATCATGCAAAAACTACTATCATGCAGGTGTGAGCATGGAAAACACTGTCTTCAACAAATCCACCCAGCTCCTAGGCTATGACGATGACGCATAGACATCATCGGTCGATCGAAAAGAGCTGTGTTTGAGGTTCACAGCGATTGAAGAACAGGCAAATAACAATGTACATGCTACCAAGAAAAAAAAAGAACATCTGTCCACCACCTAGGACAAAACGTCACTGTTGGTATCACCAATTTCGAGGTAGTTAAGGAGTTCACCTACCTTGGAACAAACATCAATCCCACAAACGACGCCTAAGTGGAAAACTGGAAATCCAACGTAGAATTACCCTAGCCAACCGCTGCTACTTCGGATTGGCCAAACAAATGGGTTCAAAATTCCTCACTCGAAAGACAAAGTGTCTGCTATACAAGACTTTGATTTTACCGGTCCTTTATCTACCGCACCGAGTGCTGGACGATAAGTAAAAAAAGGGAATTGATACTGGGCACATTCGAAAGAAAATTTCTTCGACGGATTTTCGGCCCCACATTCGACGAAGGCAAATGGAGAGCAAGGTTCAACCTCGAACTGTACGAGCTGTACCTACCAAGATGTGGATGTAATTCGGAAAGCAAAGAAAAGGCGACAACATTGGATCGAGTTATCCAATGCCCTCAGCCAAGAAAGTCTTCTAATCGCAGCCCCCAGGTTCGAGACGACAAGGAAAACCGAACCTCTGGTAACAAGTGACTGCGAATACCAGAGCACTAGGTTTTGGCTACTGGATTATGCATGCGAAGGACCGTTTGCAATGGACGACGGCTCAGGCTGTGATCCTGCTCAGCCATACGAAATTGACATGAAACGTCTCATAGGAATTGTGAAATCGTGGAAGAGTAGAAGTCACTTAGGCCTAAGTTCTTCGGAGCTGCCGCGGTACCAATATATTTGTGCATTCTCTTCCATTTTAATGAGGCTTAGTATCGACGATCTATGTAGAGGCTGCGGCAACGAAGAAGAGCATGATAACATCGCTCACTTCGCCTGCCACTGTCCCGCACTGCCATACAAGGAAAACATTTTTAAGGCACCTGCTTCTTTAATGGTCTAGAAGAGTAATTCGAACTCCCAGGCAATCGCCTATACCTACTGAAGTCAAGTCCTCCAAATGGCTTTTCAGGAGTTACAATACTAAAAAACATCACAAAGGATCTTTTACATTGATCTAAATGTGAAGGCAACCAAGTCTTACCAGTACTCACTGATCCAAGCCATGGCTGCTTTCTCAAAGGCATTCTGAACTCTTAGCCGCGTTCGATATAAAAGTCTTACGGAAAATAGTTGGCTTCGTTTGTGATTAAATCTAGAGCTATATCAAATCAAGCATGAAAGCCTCTTAAGGGTTGGATATGTAGCTCTTATGAGCTTTTTACACAAACCGCGAACTCGGAACCCGAGCTCAAAACAGAAACTCAGTTCTTTTGTTCGCCGCTGATTTTTTTTCTTTTTTTTTGATTTAGCTAAATTTACTCACATGTTTGGGAAAATTGCAATGAACAAAACCAAAACGTTCTCGATCAGGAACTAGACTTATAGCTGTTTAACTTTTTCAATTTAAACCACTTTCAGTCAATTTCAAATCCTTTTCACCCCATAACTAAAGGTGTTTTTTCTCTCAAATTGAGTTGGAGGATAAAACTCACTTTTAGACTCTACTCCGCAATGCTTTTATAGATGCTCCCTCCAGCAGTTAACTGAATGTCACCATACCAAACAACCGATTAAGTAATTTCTATTAAAAGTAGCTCAGTGGCATGTCATTCTTCAACTATCAGGAAGTCGATTTCAGATAAAATGTTTATATCTCTCCATTAAGTTATGTAATCTTCTGCATCTGCCTCAATTTTTGTAACTCGTTTGCTTTTACCTTCGAAGAAAATTGATTTAACACTCAATTCATTTTAAAGATTTGATGTTATAAACCAACGTAATTTTCCTTCTCTCCTGAGGATAAATTTTGCCACCTAAAAATCTCAAGAGGTATGCCTTCAATTAAATAATACTTAAGACCTTTGGAACTCGAGTTGTT
Organism: Sphaerophoria taeniata; assembly: GCA_943590905.1. Taxonomy (NCBI): domain Eukaryota; kingdom Metazoa; phylum Arthropoda; class Insecta; order Diptera; family Syrphidae; genus Sphaerophoria; species Sphaerophoria taeniata. Next base: position 84,452,578 of record OX016542.1, read on the forward strand.
CGCCAAGGTCGTCTTGAGAGACCAACAACAACTAAAGCAATTATAACAAAATGTGTCGAACAAATTCTGTTTTGAGATTATGGCCCGAAACAGATTTGATTTCAACATGATACACAACTCACATATATGCAGAGTAGCCTCGAAATATTGAAAAATCATTATCATGGGAAGAAGAAGCCACAGAAGCGCAGTACATTCGGATTCCGATCGGACATGGACTCGGTCTCATGATGTTTCCTTAACAAGACCGACACAAGTTAGAAGCACAGTTGTTGCAGCGACATCAGCTTTAGCATCAGCATCAACATCCAATGGAATCTTTATTGCCAAACGATATTTGAAGACGCTGATGTTGATGATGCTATGGAAATGCATTGAAAGTCGGTTCGTCGTTGTTGTCGTCCTTGTCGGTCGATGTTGTTAAATTTCCTCACCGAAGTTTTGTATTCCAAATCGAAATAGATTTTACGCCACAAGAGTGAGCACATTTATTTTAACGATCCTCATTCGTAATACACCAAATGGGATTATTAAGTTAAATGCCGGAGCAGTTTTTGAATAGTGACCATTGTTACCATCACAAATTCGGTAGCAAAAGACTACGATGACGACCGACGACGATGAGAATTAAAAATTACAACGATGACAAGGAATCGAAATCTACAAGAATTATCCCCTCCATCTACGACTGAGTGAATGAGTGAGTCTAAAAGTCCACTCAACAAAGTTTGACCTCATTCTGTCCAATTTTGTATAGGTAGTAATCGCGCACTTGATTGTTGTCTCTTTAGTAAAGTGACCAGATCCAATGACTTAAAATGTGGGACAAATCAAGAATTTTTATCCGAAATGAACTGTATACACAATTTTTGTTTTCAAATGTGGGACATTTTATTTTCATTAAAATAGTTCACAAAATATTGAGGAAAAACAAAAATCTATAGCAAAACTTAACATAAAACAAAATAAATAAAATCAATTCAAAAAAAAAAAAAAAAACTAAGAAAAACAACTTAAATTCATCATTATGACGAATTTCACAAAGTCATAACGATAATGAAAAACAAAAAACAATAAAAAATAAACAAATTCAAAAGAAAAGAAAAATAAAACAAATAAAACTTTCCTTAAAATTGAAAAAAAGTGTTTTGTAAGTTTGATTGATCGAAACAGAGAATCGTATTGATGCAAAATTTTCACCAAAATCAAGGAAATTTTATGAGCTTTAATAATTAAGCCACAGATTAGTTGTATCATTGAAAACTACAAAATAACGGTAGTTTTTATGAAAAAGTTGAAAAATGCATATTTTGGACCTTTTTTAAATTGATAGAAAAGATTGAAAAAAGCAATATTTTTATTTGTGTTTGTTTTTGTGTAGAAAATTTATTAAATTTTTCAAATCTGCCCGTACTTTTTTTTTTTGTAAGTCAATATTTAGCAGGGATATAAGGGTCCAAAGTCAAAATTGTGGTTTTGCATGTAAACCCGTTTTTTGATTAGAAAAAAAAAAATCGTAGCAATCTAAAACAAACAGCGAATTAATGCCAACGAAATTCTCAAATTGAATCTTAGATCGGTTAGATTGAAAAAAAATTTCCTCTTACTTTATGACAAACCAAACTTTTTTTTTTAATTTTGAAATTGAGTGAACATTTTTTACGCTCAAGCGAAGACGACTAACGATATTTTCTTAACTCAAAATAATTGAAAAGAAGAAATTTTATCCTTTGAAAAACTTTTTATTTCACTTCAATCCGATTTTTTTCTACTGAGATACAGCCTTATAAAAAAACACTCAACTTTTGAGTTTTTTCAAGTGTTCCTTTAATTGTTTTGACTAGTGTAGTTTTCTTATACTATGGTTTTGTATTCTTTTGAGTTTTGACAATCAGACATGAAGATAACTATGAGTCTGTTCAGTGGCCATACATTTGATTTGTAAAGAGCTTGTAGCATTCAGTGGAACCAAAACAAACAAAAAACGAGAGAAAAGTGAGTTTTCATTTTTAGAAAACCTTGTTGGACATCTTTTGTTTTGTTGGTTATGCGTTTGACATTTTTGGTTTTGTGGGACAATTGTGGGACAATTTTCAGTGTGGGACAGACTACGTAAATGTGGGACTGTCCCACGTAATGTGGGACGAATGGTCACTTTACTCTTTAGTCATCTTTTTTTATACACAAAAACACCTCATCAATAGTTGCACCAAATTTGAAAACAATCGAAAGCTGATGATGGTGTCTTGTTGGTTAAGTGGCAAAGAATCTGTTGCCACTATAACTTCACATTAATGATGATGCTCCATGGTGATGGGGAACAAATTGATTTGATTTTTTGTCGGGTCGCCGTCCGTCGCGTCACGTCGTCTACGTCGTTATAGCCTTTTAATGGTTAATGAGGTTTTCTGCTATGAAGGCTGCTGTACGACAATTTTTACGGAAGAGATTGTTAATCGTTCTTGTCTATCTTCTACTTTGTTCGGTTTTGAGCTTCATGCGGTGTAGAAATATAAAAATTGAAAATCCCCCCCAAAAAAAATCCTTTAAAATATAAAATTTACATTCATGAAAATGGTGCAATCTGTATATTGGATTCTTATGGCACATCATGTGAGCAGGCAGCAACAACTGTCATTAAAAATTATGTTTTATGTGATGTGATGTGGTGCGCTACTCATTTCAAAGAGCTAGCAACTCGAACTGGAGGCAAGCTTAAGCAAAACTCTTTAAAGACTCATTTAGAATTTCTATCCCATCAATGTCCAATATGTATTTGGTGTTTTTTTGCTTTTTCATCCATGAAGAGTGAGGAATTTGTGGGGTGCGCAAGATTGCGCACCTCTCTTGTTAAAAGTGCGCTATTGCCAAACTGTGATGTGGTGGGCGTGATGCACCAACAAGTTCGCTTTGCTTTGCTATATGTTGTCTTGTTTCTTCGTCTAATTTGTGTGATTTTCAGTTCAATCGAGCAGAATGTGGGGTTAGGGTGTTAAGTAACGTTTCAAATCAGCAGTGGCGGAGTTGGAACAGCAGGAGCAGGAGCAAACATTATCTTATGGCTAGCATCTTTTGTGATAATCGTGCGATGGCAATGCAATCAAATGCGCACCACCGACCGAGCAGCCTCAATGTTTTTTTTGCTGCCGCTACTTGAGCATCTTTTTTCTCTGATTTAAATAGATGTTATATATTTTTTTCATCTTCGTTTGTCCTCATGAAACTGTTTTGCTCTAAAACTTGTTGTATGTTATAATTACTCAAGCGTCAGAAGTGGGATCCTCTAAGAGATATACACCGACGGAGTGGTGCAGCAGAAAATACAAAAAATCAAAACTTCATGAAATATGCAGGAGAGAAGTTTTTTAATGTAAAAAAAAAATAGACAGTAATCACTAAAGCACCACACGATGGTCTATGAAAATGAAGTATCTTGTTGGTAACCAGCCACCACTAGATACACAGAGATAGAGTACTCAATCTATTGGCTCGCACGCAAAATTGATATGTATTATGATCGAAGATACTTTGTTATTTTTGCTGAGATTCGTTTTTGCTGTGGTCCATCCGAAATGAAGACGGCAGTTGCAGAAGATACAATTTTGGCAGATCTAGATGCATTATGAAGATGGTGAAGATGCATATTGGTAGATTTGCACAATATTTGGTTATGGCATTTCGAATGTGAGGACTTTTTTGATGTGAGGATTTTTTTGGATTTCGTAACAAATGTGGGAATTTTTGCCAGTTATTATCGGCCAAAACATGATGTCATATTTTTCAATTGAGAGGTTTTCGATTTAACAGATTTATTAACAGCATAAAGTATACATATTGGTCTTGTAACCGCACAATTTACACAGAGTTATGATAATAATATCTTACAACTGAACAATTTTTTAATGTTTGAAAAACAATGGTTGATTAGGCAAAGATTTCATTGAAAGGAAAAGCTGACAAAAACCTTTCATATAAAGAGAAAAAAAAATAGTAATAGTTTTAATATAATAATGGCATGGCTTAACATATATATAAACTAATATCACAGAATGGTTAAATGCATAAAACAAGACTTAGAACGAGAAAAAAAGACTAATAAATAACGAGGTTAATAAGAAAAAAAAAATAGATACAACAATTGATAGAACAATATTAATAAATAATAAACAAATGTAATAGTAATAACAAAAGAAAAGGAAAAAAAAAGTTAAGAAAAAAAAACAAATAAATTTTGCAATGTAATAAGGGTTATTAATTATTTTAAATTAAATAAATAAATAAATTAATAAATAAATAAATAAATAAATAAATAAATAAATAAATAAATAAATAAATAAATAAATAAATAAATAAATAAATAAATAAATAAATAAATAAATAAATAAATAAATAAATAAATAAATAAATAAATAAATAAATAAATAAATAAATAAATAAATAAATAAATAAATAAATAAATAAATAAATAAATAAATAAATAAATAAATAAATAAATAAATAAATAAATAAATAAGTAAATAAATAAATAGATAATAAAAATAAATAAATAAATCAGTTATTTAATAAATATATAAATACAACACATTAGTTAATAAGATTTGAAATCAGAATGTTATCTGACAATGAACAATTAAATGAGTATCTTGTTGAAAGTTTTGAGATTCTTAAAGAAATAGTGTCGATGTTAGCCAGTTCATGGAGTTCACGCGTTGAAAAATGCCAAGGGAGCTTAAGGAGTAATTTAAGAACCTTGTTTTGTGATACTTGTAATTTTTGTATATGAGTCTTCGCACATTTTCCCCAAACGGGGCAGCCATACAACATGAAAGATTGAAAAATTGTTTTGTAAATTATGAGTTTGTTTTCTCTACTAAGCAATGATTTTCTATTTATTATAGGATACATTATTTTAATGGTCTTATTAACTTTATCCACAGTGTTGGCAATTTGTTTGTTATAAGTTAGTTTAGTATCAAGAGTTATACCCAGAAATTTAGCACTGTCTTTCCAATTAATATCAATGTTCTCCATTTTAAGAGGGTTAGCAGGATAAAAGCAAGTCTTTCTTTTTCTTGAAAAAAAGATAGCTTGCGTTTTCGACGCGTTAACCTTTATTTTCCATTTGTGGAAATATATTAATATTGTATTCAACGCTGATTGAAGATTGGTTTCAATAACAGAACCAAACACATCAGAAGAATAGATTCCTGTATCATCTGCATACATAGTGATGTCACAGTTATGGAGTTCGGGAAAATCGGAAGTATAAATGTTGTATAAAAACGGGCCTAAGACAGATCCTTGTGGTACACCTGCAGGAATATTCTGTTGGGCTGACAAGTTGTTATTAACAGATACAACGTATGAGCGATCTGTTAAAAAACTTTTTATGAGTTTGACTAAATAGTTTGGAAAGCCAAACCTCAACAATTTAAACAATAGACCATCGTGCCACACTGAGTCGAAGGCTTTTTCAACATCAAGTAACACCAAGCCAGTAGATTTCTGTTCAGCAAATGCACTTTTAATTTGTTGCGTGATTCTATCTACCTGATGAATTGTGCTGTGTTGTTTTCGAAAACCGAATTGTTGAGGAAGTAAAATACTTTTTTTCATTTAAGACCTCCTCGATTTTTTCACTTATTAGTTTTTCAAAGAGCTTGCTTAAAGAGCTGAGCAAACTGATTGGTCTGTAATTTGAAGATACACTTGCAGAGCTTCCAGGCTTAAGAATAGGGATTATCTTTGCTTTTTTCCAACTTTTGGGAAAATATTGCATCATAATACAAGAGTTGAATATAAATAGAATAGCCTCTATTCCACGCTTGGGTAACTGTTTAAGGTACAGATTTTTAATGTTATCTAGGCCAGAAGATTTACGAGTGCTTAAATCAGATATCGAATCACAAAGCATTTCAAATGAGATTAAGTTGTTACGGTCAACTTGTAATGGTGAGGTGCTCAAATTTCCAATAGCGTCAGCAACCATTAGTGAGGTGGCATTGTCACCCAGACCATTAGAAACAAGGTGATTGTTCTGGAAATTCGAAGCAAATATATCGGCTTTTTGGGAGTTTGTAAATGAAGCGGATTGCAAATTATCTAAAGAAGGAATGACCGTATACTTTTTTTTCATAATTTTGGCAATGTTCCGGAAGGGTTTACTGCACTTATCAAGACACTGCAGCTTGCGATTCCAACTTTGATTACGAAATATGTTTATCTCTCTTTTAATTTGTTCGTTAAGAAACTTTACATTTTGTTGATAAATGTCCAGTCTGTATCTTTGCCAATATCTTCTTGAAGCATTACGAGTTTTAATTAAATTAATTATGTAGCTTGGGAGTTTTGTGTTGTTAATGGCACACTTTAATTTTTTTGGAATTGACTGATGTACAGCATTTTCTATAATTGTTGTTAATTTTTCTGTACAAATGTCTAATTCAGAGTAGTCACTAACTGTACCAAAAATGTCGGTTTGGTTGGAAAGACCTAAGGAAATAGCTCTACGATATTTCTTCCAGTTAGCATTTTTGGTATCCAAAAAATAGTGTTCAGATTTTTCTGGTGTTTGAAGAACACTAGAAAGTACTGGGAGATGATCCGAGCTTAAATCATTTATAGCGACAGGTTGAGTGAAAAACTGTGGAATATTTGTTAAATAAAGATCTAACGTAGACGGTTTTGATTTACTATTAGACGGGAAATACGTTGGAGAACCAGGATATAAAATTTCGAATGGATGAATAGTATTGAGTTCGTGAAGAACATTGCCCCACGCGTTTGCGCGTAGGCAACCCCAACTTCTATGTCTACAGTTGAAATCACCGCCAACTAAATAGTTACCTTGTAAGTTAATAAATTTACGTAGATCTTGTTTAAGGTAAATTCTCTTATGTGGGGAAGAAGATCCACCTGGAAAATAAGCAGAGAATATTGAAATACTCCTACCGTTCGAGAAAAACAACTCAATCCCTACATTTTCAATTAATTTTGTATTCAAATTAGGCAATAGTTTGTGTTTGAGATTTTTTTTTATAAGCAATGCAACACCACCACCCAGTCTGTCGGGTCTGTCGAAGCGGTAGCATGCATACATATTGTGTGAAAAATTTATTTCTGGTGTTAACCAAGTCTCGCAGACAAGGCTAACGTCGACATTATTTTGACAAATAAAGGAAAAAAATTCAGAAGACTTATTGCGAATGCCTCTTGCATTCCAACATACCACATTAAGTTTTACTGCCATTACTTTGATTGAACATATAAATACTTAAGAGATAATTGTGCGATTACATTGAATTGCTCACGTTTATTTTTACAATTTGAAAGCTGGCTTGACATTTCAATTAAAAGAGATTGCATTTCCTCAAGAGAAAAGAGATCATTTTCATCAGCCGATGTGGGTGCCGGAACAGGTTTCGTTGATGAATTTAAATTTTGGTTTAAGCTTTGCACACCCGACCACTGCTTGGGTGCATTCTCAATGTTGCCGTTGTTAAATCGAGCAGATTTTGTCTGCTCTCTTAGAGGTGGGAACTGCTCCATTGAGTATAGCTCGAATGGCTTAGGATTAGAAGCTTTCATTACATTTGAGCGAGCTGATCGCGAAGAGTTTTTCGAAGAAAGCTTTTCTTTCATTTCCAAAAATTTCTTTCGGCTGATGCAATTACTGTCAGTTGACTTGTGTTTTTGATTGCAATTAGCGCATTGCACTGAATCGGTCGCTTGGCAATCTGATGTTTTATGATTACCAGCACAGTTGGAACAAAAAGTTTTAATATTGCAATTACGCTCACCATGTCCATACATTTGACAATTCCTGCACTGTGTAATAACATTTTTTGGTCGACGATGGAACTCCCATTTAATTTGTGTTTTGAAAACCGATTTAAAGTTTTTTCTTAAATCACTCATACGAATTGATGCACTTTCTAAGTGAACAATGTAGAATGTATCAATGTAATGTTCATAACGCTTGGATATCATTTTTATATCTACACATTTTAAACCCATCGCAATGAGTTCATTTTTTAATGTTTCACTTGACATTTCGTCGATTTGATTTTTTTTAATGAGTACTGTTTTTTTTCCTTGATGATAGTTGAGGTGATTTTGAGTATACTTTGAATTGTTTTAATGGCAGTTGGAATTTTCTTGCGTAAAAAATATGTCAAAATTGCATCACAGTCACATAGAGTACCTCGCTGCGGTATGAAGCAACTGCTAGCTATTCGGCAAATACTTAGTTGGCAAACACTTGGGGGGTTAACTTACGTATACTTTAAGGTAATTAAGTGATTTATTAGATTTTTATTTCTTTTGGTCGACTGGAGGCGGTTGAAATGAATTAGTAGACGAAAATTATAACCATAAAGATTGATGTCTTTAAAGTGCTCAGTTAGAGCCGTTTATTAGTTGAAAGAAAAATCGTAAAATTGTTATAAATGGTGCTCGAAGGGGGAAACAAAATTGATTGCATTCATACATTGATAACAGCTTTCGAGAGATGAAGCTATTTGGAGGAAAACTTGACAATTATCTATTCTTTTTTTCGGTTTGGTGTGAGAAAGGACATACCAGGCGATTTTTATTATTTTTGAAAGGCAATAATATCCTGTCCCTGCTCTTAACAAGAAGCGATTCCCCCCTCAACATTATTCACGACTTTAATTAAGACTCTGATACTCAAAGGGCATTCAAGATGACACTAGCGCAGACAGCCTAGCTGCTGAATAGTACAAAGCTAAACTAATGATCCCGAGATCAGGCACACGCTGCGCCTTAATTACTTTTCTGATTATTTTGGGTCTAAGGGAATACCGCATGCATAATGTGCAGTGCAGGTAGGGATTTTCCTCCAATTATAAGCACTTGAGACTGCTGCCAATTGTCATTTAAGGGTCATTTGCATTCACGCCAAAATGTCTAATACGGATGGTTGTTGGGTTTTTGAATTTTTATTGTTTTCCTTTGCTTTAATGACTTATTGGCACCACGACAACAATAAAGTAAGGTCATTAGAATTTTTGCAAATTTCCAATTGTTACCATAATCAATAATTCCTCTACAAGCTACAAGTTCTTGCAACATTTTAAGAATCTTATGTAAAATTGACAGCATATAGATTCATGCTATCCCTCCACCCATTAGACAATTTAATATGCCTTAAGTGATAGATTGGCAATTATCGGTTGAATTAATGAGCAACCATACCACACCTGAGCATGAAATAACTCAATAAATTTCATATCAATATCAAGAGAGTGGGACTATAAAAAAAATCGATATATTTACTTTATATGCAAAATCGAGAAAATATGAAACTCTATGCAAATTTTAAATATAAAGCATTTATGACAAATTAATACATTTTTTCTTTGTCTAAAGTTGAACAAGGGAAGTGACTCCTCCTACTGCGTCACTACCATTTCAGTGACTTGATTTTTGTTTCACATCTAATGGGAGGAATATTTTCCCAGATAAATCGGAAGTCAAAATTGACATGACATTGTTACCGAAAGCCCTTAAAAGCCTCCCAATCAAATTGTCAATTTCCATCCATTACCCTAACTCGATAAAAGAAAAAAAAATAAATCAAATGGATCAAACCCATTTACCCAAGTTAAAAAGCAAATATTCAAATTTAAAATCAATTAACACACATAAATTTCCTTATTATTCCAAATCAATTAAAAACTTGATACAAAAATTACTCGATTAAATATAAATCACTTAATTTGCAGCCAAAATGATTTTTTTTTGTCTGTGTGTTGGTTGAAGTGAAAAAAAAATTGCAAAATGGATAAGAAAAAAACATCAACTTCCTGTCAATTTAACCAGAAGGAGATCTCAATGTCGATGTCAATCGCTATAGTAGCAGCAAAATACATATGTAGTTGTTTTATATTTTATTGTTTTGCATTTAATTTGTTTATCAGATAAATTTTTTTAAAATAATATAAAAAGAGTGAATTAACAGCACTGGAGGCGTGGTACAGTTTTACATTGAAAGTTGATATACCTACTTTTGCTTTTTTTTCTTATTTCTAATTTGTTTTGTTTTGACGTGATTTTGTAGTAAAATTTAATTTTATTAAAATTGTTCGCATATATTTTGTGAAGAAAAGAGAGAATTTGCATAAATGCATACATTTCATTGTGGAATTCTTGGCTGTGGGAAAATTCTGCCTTTTCTTTCTCTCTTGGGAACGTTGAATAACTAATTTTATCGAAAATAAATTGACCATAACCCGACAGCTTTGAGAGTGACACATAGAAAATAGTATTTAATATGAATACACCTTGAAAGTGTTTTTATAAGTTGCAGCCTAGTTAGGGATAGGTTAAAAAAGGGTGTGTAATAAAGTGATTCTAATTTTCGCTGTTTATAAAATGATTATCTGTCAACGGAAGAAGACATTTTAAATAAGGATTTTAAGGCATGTCAGAGCTACTATAAAACTTTTTTTTCGGTTATTGGTCATCTATTAAAATTCCTAGCTTTGAAACGAAAGAGCTGGGGTCAAAACTTTGATGTGAAATATAAATAAATGGTATACCTATGTCCCTTTAGAAACTAGTCGCTGAGGTATGAGGATGTCAGGCTGAGGACAAGCTTTGAGTATCAGTGAGTAATGAAATTTTGCAAACAAAAGAGCTGAGGTTAAAACCTTGAAATAAAAGTCAATTTTATTTCCTGTTCAACGCAAGAAATTGTAGAGCCGATGAACTCGCTAAAAATGGAACCGTCCGTCATACCTATCTCACCTCAAAGGCAAAAGATAGGTATACCGATAGCTACATGTAAACTTATGTTAAAAGACACAGCCTTAACGATAACAAGCTCTAGGTGTTACAATGTACCAACCAACGTGCGCAACCACAAAACTCGTATGGCCGTCACTTGACCTAAAGCGCTCTTAGGACATGTTTTCTCAAAGCAGATCTCATATTAGCTCCCTAATAGGTTTCCTCATAGGACACTGTCTTATAGGCAGACAAGCAATACGACTTGGTGTAGTCTCAAATGACTTCTGTAGGAGCTGTATGGATGAAGAAGAGGAGGAAACAATCTCTCACCTTCTCTGCACATGTCCTGCTCTTTCCCTAAGACGCAAACTTCATCTGGGAGAATATTTTTACGATAATCCTAGTGAACTAGCTAACAAGTATATTAAATATCTCCTTCGCTTAATGCAAAGCTCGACTAGTAAGAAGTAATTCCCTAGATTCATGTGATATCACAATGGGACTTTTCCTTTGGCATCCGCAGCCACTTTAACCTAACCTAACGTAGGGTTAAAAGTATCAAATTCAAAGAAAATTATGGTTTGATTCTAGCTGCAAGGAGGTTATCAGGGAAAAAGAAGTTAGTTTACGAATGCGCTCAGCACTCCTCAATCACTAAACCTCAATAAACTCAATCCTCATTATCGAACCAAAATCGTTCCACCAAACAACCATACCTAATATTCAATATTGATGCTATTGAAAACAATCGACAACCATATACGCTCACTTCCTTTTGTCTCTTCTCTAACTCATTTGCAATATAATGCCTCATTTTCTCTCACTCTCAGTTAAGCTTTCATCCTTTTAACCTAATTGACCAAGAATATTCTTGTTCGCCACATTGTTGGTTTTCGTAGGAGTGATCGGTTGTTTTAAATTAAATTAAATGTTTTCGCGTGAAAATAAGTTTAAAATTAAAAGAAAATTGTGTTATTTATTGTGTTAGTGTTGTTTCTTGATTTTGATAAGAAAATGTGTTTTCCAATGTTTTGAAACGTCTCGTAGAAGACTTTTCGGTCTGAAAAAAAAAATAATAAAAGAAACAGTTTCAAACAATCAATTTAATTGTAATCAGCCTTTTCACGAATAAATTTTCGCTGGAATTATTTCCAAATTTGGGAACTTTGCTATCATGAATAATTTTCGAGAATGGGAAAGTAGCTCACTTTCGAAAAATTCGTATCGCCAATAATTGTTTTCCAGGGAATTTTTTCCTTATTTGGAACAGTATTTTCCCCAAGTTATTTGTAAGGGAAAAACTTGCTTTTCCTTACCATGAAGTTAATTGGAAGACTGTTTCTTTTTTTTTAGTGGAGATAGGGGCAGAAGTCGTAGGGCTAAAGATTAACTCGAAAAAACTTAAAGATCAGCCTTGGAAATTAATTATAAGCCCAAGTAAATATTTCTGGACAACTTTTCTGACTTAAAGACTAAACCTCGACTGTTCCGTTCCAATTTTGAATTCGTAATGCTTTATGGATGCAACACTTGGGAAGTCACAAACACTGTCACAAGAAAGCTTCAAACGTTCGTTAATAGATATTTCAGGGGGTCAATTCCCGATCTGTGATAATGCGAAATGATAAGTTTTATCACACTTTCACAATAAATTCGATTCTGGATCTGTGAAAAAAATCAAAACAAACTTCAAAACTTTTCATCTGATAAATTTCTTTTCACAGCTATATTATTTTGAGAAAAGAAATTTATCAAATGAAAAGTTTTGAAGTTTGTTTTGATTTTTTTTCATACAGAATTTATCATTTATAGGCGGGGAGCCCTCAATCCTGAAAGTGCACTTACACGGATTAAAAATTTTTTTATATTAAAAGATAGCTTAAGGAAATACCAACAAATTAAGCCCGGTATGACGAGGCCTATCCTGGCAGCAGTATTTTTTTTGCAATTTTTTGCATTATTAATAATTATTGATAATTTGCACTTATCGCGGATTTTAATTTTAAATAGCGCATATTATTGGAAATTTAATGTGCTTTCGGGAAAAAATGGTATGACAGCTGCCATCCTGGCACCAATGTCTGTCATACCTATTTTAAAATTTTGTCACTCATATGTTTTTAAAATAGGTATGACAGACATTGGTGCCAGGATGGCAGCTGTCATACCATTTTTTCCTGAAAGCACATTAAATTTCCAATAATATGCGCTATTTAAAATTAAAATCCGCGATAAGTGCAAATTATTAATAATGCAACAAAATGCAAGAAATACTGGTGCCAGGATAGGCCTCGTCATACCGGGCTTTATTTGTTGGTATTTCTATAAACTATCTTTTAATATAAGAAATTTTGAAATCCGTGTAAGTGCACTTTTAGGATTGAGGGCTCCCGGTGTATTAGTACTTTTTAGTACAAACAAGTTAGAGAATCGCATAAATCGAGTTTATGAAAAGAAAAAATGAAAAATCTCTGTGAAAACTAAAATGATAAATTTTTTATCATATCACATTTTCACAGATCGGGAATTGACCCCCAGAAGTATCTTGAGAATTTTCTGGCCCAACGCCCAACCGTATTTCAAAAGCTGAATTTCATGCGAAAACAAATTAGGAACCCATAGACTCTACTATACGAAGACGAAAGTATCAATGGATTGGCCACACGCTTCGAAAAGGCGACTGATGTGCAGTGGCGTAGTGGTTATGTGCGTTGGCTGTTACGCAGAACGATAGAATCCTACTCGAGTCCATAATGTTTTTAAATCATCTTTCTAGGCGGTGCCGTGAACGAAGGCCATATGAACTAACGCCATAATGGCTTTAATTCTCATTCAAATGTGAATTAACGCCATAATCCGATTTTGGCCTAAATACACATTGGAATGAGAACTAAAGTAATATGGCGTTAGTTCATTTTAAGAAGTGGCCCAAGTACTCATTTCAATGTGAATTAAAGCCACTCGCAGCAATCAAAATAATTTTAATATGATATTGGAACATAATGTAGGTAGGTAAATATATGGTTTAACGAAAAAAGGATGAACGCTCTATTAGTTAAGGGGGCGTAAACACAAATATTTTAAACACGGGTTACTATAAATCAAATATAAGATCCAATAGTCCCACATTTGCCTTATTCTTAACTTTTTTCGTCACGCTCATAACTTAAAAATTTTGGAAAAATTTCTTTGTTATTTATACTTTCGCGGTCCCCTCAGTTTTTGGCTCCAGAATCGAAAATAATCCGTTTTCGATGATATTTTTTCGGCGGAGTTATGCACAAATTTGCGAGCATGGAAAACAAATGAAATCGTATAATTGTTGATAATGTTTTGCAAAGTAATCGAATGAAGTTGCTTTCTAAACGAATAAAAAAATCCATACAAAAATAATGGTTTTTCATATTTGTATTGAATTTCAGAATGAGTACCTAAGTTTTTCAATATTTTCGTAGATGCTTCATTCGGAAAATTAGTTTTCCAGAATTTGAAAGTAATCAAAAAATCGCGTACTGCAGTACTACTAGAAAGCGAGCGGAGCGAGCCGAATTTTTTTTTGGCAAACAGAGAAACAATTTGAGGTGTGAAAATAAAAAAATTCGCGCGAATTTTTTTATTTTCACACCCCAAATTGTTTCTCTGTTTGCCAAAAAAAATTTCGGCTCTTAGAACGCGATTTTTTTTATTACTTCAGAGTTTAGAAAACTAGTTTTCCGAACGAAGCACCTACGATCACCTAATTATTAGGTGTAGCACAATTTTCAAATTTCAGTGAGATTCCTTGAAATTAATATTGTTAACTCATGATTACGTTCAAATGGCTGACCAAGAAAACGGATCAACACATTTTTTTCTTTCAGAAATTTTAAAAGAAAAAATCAGCACTCGCTGAGAGTGAGAACTCTTGTTCCATTTTAGAAATATCTGAGGTCCCCGAGATCTCGATGAGATTTTGTTGGGTAATTACTTGCTATGCTAACTTTGCTTCAAAGCTCAAAGCATGTTATGGCATCAGTTCTCATTTGAATGTGAACTTACCCCATATGGCGTAAGTTCTCATTCAAGTGATGGCTTTAGTTCTCATTCGACTGTGAATTAAGGCCATAATCGGATTATGGCGTTAGTTCACATTTGATTGAGAACTAAGGCCATTATGGCGTTAGTTCATATGGCCTTCGTTCACGGCACCTTTCTAGGCTACTGCCAGTTGCGAAGAACTGACAAAACTTCCAAGAAAATCCAAAAAAGTGATTCTCAACTTCGCCGTTCCTAACGCCAGGTTCCTTCAATTTCTCCACAAGCACTCAGAGAATAGTTGATGAGCGTAAGACACTGAGACATGAGCTCTTTAAGAGCTGTCGCCCCACTCTATTTTTATTTTATTTATTTATGCAGGCCGGCAGACTTTTCTGTGCTTGGAGTAGATAATAAGCCAATAGCTTACGTAAAATACGTTTTAACACCATTGACATTGACATTGACATTGACATTACAATACTTCGCACATGAATGATACGAACTATACGCAGCACTGGCGACTGAGGCCATCGGCTGGGACTGACACAAGACATACGACAGAGAGACAGATAGACACAAAGAAGGAAAGAACACATAACATAAACCTACGTGGCACAGTGGAAGAGACATAGATTTATATTGTCTCATATTATCGCACAGGTGGCCTCAGATAAGCTGGCGATTATTGTAGAAAAAGACTGCTGCCGAAGCTGGGGCTTGAACCCGCAACGTTTGGCTTAGCAGTCAACTACACTATCCTCTGAACCATGCCCACCTGCATAGTTTTAACAACAAGAAGCAGTTTTACTTCCAAATGCATGTTTATTTCCGGATCAAAAATGAATGGGATTAGCATAAACCTACATGAATTTTCTAGGTAAGCTACAGCAAATGATACACGAAAACAAAGATCGATGAGCCCTCTATCAGTCACTGAAAACCAAATTATCTGCGAGGTCTGTTATATGATCCAAAAACCATTTTTCCTGGTTTGAGTCCTTCTTCTTGTGATCCCATATACATAAAGTATTTCTTGTGATGCAAATACCTTGTTATCCAGGGCTAAGAATCGGATTGGCTTTCAGGAATAGGAACGAACTTTGAAAATCATTAAAATATTTAGGTTGGTACAATTTCTTTCCTGGGAAATAAAAGTTATTGGGATATTCTCGATGGGAAACTTCTGTTCCGGGGTAATTTTTGTTTCCCTGGGAAAAAAAGTTCCCATAAAATTGGCGATAGGGCTGAATATGAATAATTGATATATGAATAGTTTTGGAAAATTCGATCGTTTATTAAGAAAAAAATGTATTAACTTTAAAATGGGATGTTTCCTTTGTACCTGAGATTCTCCAATGTTTTGTTCTATAGCCAAATACATTCAGTTTTAGGTTAGCTTAGGTACTATTTCTTTTTCCTTAAGGTATTATTTTGAAAACTGGGATTAAAGAAGATGCCTGCAGAAAAAAACGCTTCAGTTTTTTATTTTCACAATGAATTTGTATCGAACTCTTCATAGCAATCAACTAAGCGTTTAGTGCGTGCTGAAGTGCACAAAGCTCGACTTTAGTACGTTGACGATCCAAAATTATCCCAAAGTGCCGCAGTTCATCAAACAGAGTTAATCTGTACAGTTAGCTTCAATTCTCCAAATTAGTCCTCAAGATCAATGTCTGTCCCATCATTTCTGGAATAATCCACTTGACAACTTTCACATTTTTCTTATTAATTTTTCATTTCGTAAATTATGAAGTCTTCTTCCGGCACACTCAAGTGCAATCAAATGACCGTCCAGTGTGTGCATCATTAAAGTTATCTTGTCTCATATTCAGGTTCACATAATCACAAGACAAATGTGCAATGTGCAAATTTCGATAGATTTTTGGTATGCTGAATTAAAATCTGACGTAAGAAAAACTATACCAATTCAGGTTTTTGATATAATACCGTTATTTATATTTTATTAAACTTTTTGCGTGTTTTTGTTTAATTACGTTATATAATAAACAAAAATCAAGTAGTATGCAAGGCAAATAAAATTGATAGTTTTTTTTTCTTTTCTAATTAACAAAAAAATTAAGATATTGAAATAATACAAAAAACAAATAAATCGAAGGTCGAAAGCTAGTTTTCTTAATTTTTGTCTGACATGTTAATACTTATAAGTTTTTTCTAGGACGAACCCAAAACTTCTTACAAAACCCTAAAAAAACGAAATGAAAAGCAATGATCTTTTATTGTTGGGAAAAAAGTTACTTAAAAAACCCAACATTTATTTTAAATCGCTTAAGCTTGCACTTAAAGCTTAATTAAGAATAGATAAAATAAAAAATAATATGAATATTGTGACCTGAATGTTTTTCTTATTTTGAACACAATTTGAAAAATGTTTGAATAGTTTTAGGGTGGTTGGGTGTTGTAGGATCTGGGGGCTTCGGCTGTATCTTTTCCTACACACCAAGTGCTTACTTTACCTCCTCGTGGTAGCCACCGGGTACTGGTTATATCTTAGATATAACTTGCGAAACTTGTAAGCGCGGGTGCAAATCGGGAAAAAAGAGCACCTTATCTACGGCCCAACAAATTTGGAGGTTAGTGCGAGGGGCTAACAACCCCTCCACAGTGAAAAACTTGACAGTTATGAGAGAGATACCAGCCTCGGATAATGAACCCCCTCTTATGGTAACCAGACCCGGAACGACAACGGACTACGCATTGAGAGTTTGTACCTGGAATGTAAGAACCCTCTACACTCCAGGTGCAACTCAGAAACTTGAATCTGTCCTCTCGCAGTATAAGGCAGATATTACTGCGATCCAGGAAATACGATGGATAGGATCAGGGACAATAAAGAGAAAAAATTGCGACATTTATTATAGCTGTCATCAAAGATTGCATATATTTGGATGCGGATTCGTCGTAGGAAATCGGCTTAGATCGAAAGTCATGGATTTCAAGCCAATAAGTGATCGCCTGGCTGTGATCCGCATCAAGGCCACATTACAGAACATCAGTATAATATGTGCACACGCCCCTACCGATGATGCTGAGGAGTCTAGCAAGGAGGATTTCTACGACCTCCTGGATAGAGCCTACGGAGCCTGTCCAGAGTACGACGTCAAAATCGTACTCGGAGACTTCAATGCAAAAATCGGGAAGGAAGACATCTTTGGCGGATTAGTTGGAAAGCACAGCCTCCACGAAGAAACAACAGATAACGGCTTCCGACTAATCGACTTTGCTGCAGCTTGTAATACGGTGATAAGTAGCACTAGGTTTCCAAGAAAGAAGATCTACACAGCAACCTGGCGATCTCCTGATGGTCGAACCACCAACCAAATCGACCATGTGCTAATCGGCGCAAGGCACGCATCCAACATCCTGAACGTGCGCACTTTCCGAGGAGCAAATGTCGACTCTGACCACTTTCTGGTAGTGGCTAAGTTTAGAGCTCGAATATCAAACGACAAAAAAACACGTGCAGCCCAAAGAAAGAAGTTCAACATCGGTTGCCTTAGCACATCAGAGAATGCCAGAGACTACAGCGAGCGCCTGAGCGAGCGACTCTCCGCCGTCCTCCCAAATACTACAGACGTCAACACACTGTGGAACCAATATCGAGAAGTAATAAAAAATGTAGCCGAGACCACCATAGGTTACCAGCCACCCCCGAAAAAGAACCCGTGGTATGATGATGAGTGCGTGACATTGAAAAGAGAGACGGAAAATGCACGCCTGCAGATGCTGCAACGGAAAACAAGAGCAGCAAGGGAAGAGTACCGCACGAAAAGGAGAAATGAGAAAAAGACCCTGCGAAGAAAGAAAAGAGCATCCGCAGTTTCTCAGCTCAAAGATCTAGAAGAGTCTCGGGCCAAGAACAACACCCGGCGTTTCTTTAAAAGGTCGAAGCAATTAGCTTCTGGTTTCAGAACCGGGACACAAGCTCTTCGAAACAGTGAAGGAAACCTAGTCACCGAAGCACAGGGAATTGTAGATGTTTTCAAGCAGCATTTCCAGCAGCTGCTGAATGCGCAAAATGTCGAGCAAGATAATGACGAAAGAGAAGCAAGACCAGTCAATGAAGACCCAGTCCCAGCCCCCAGCAGAGAAGAGGTAGAAAGAGCCATCCAAAAGCTAAAAAATAACAAGGCCGCAGGGTCGGATGGCATACCCGCGGAACTCTTTAAACATGGAGGAGATGTTTTGATGAACCGCATGCACCAGGTCATCACCAAAGTGTGGGAGGAAGAATGCATGCCCACTGACTGGTCGATAAGCTCCATATGCCCCATCTACAAAAAAGGCGATCCGATGTTATGCAAAAACTACCGTGGCATACCCCTGCTTAATGTTGCATACAAAATCCTATCCAACGTACTGTGTGAGCGTCTTAAACCTTTCTGCAACACAATAATCGGCACGTACCAGTGTGGCTTTAGGCCAGGCAGAACAACGATAGACCAAATATTCACACTGAGGCAGATCCTGGAAAAGACCAACGAATTTCAAGTCGAAACCCACCATCTTTTCATCGACTTTAAAGCTGCTTATGATAGCATCCACCGCCAAGAGCTTATGATTGCGATGTCTGAATTCGGGATCCCGAACAAACTGATCCAGCTGTGCCGCATGACGCTAAACAATACGCAGTGCAGTGTGCAAATGGGTAACAGCTCATCCGAGTTATTCCAAACTTGCGCAGGGTTTAGACAAGGAGATGCGTTGTCATGTGATTTCTTCAACATAGTCCTGGAGCAGATAGTGCGCAAGGCAGGTGTGAGCACGGAGGGCACTATCTTCAACAAATCCACCCAGCTCCTAGGCTATGCGGACGACATAGACATCATCGGTCGATCCAAGAGAGCTGTGCTTGAGGCCTTCACAGCGATTGAAGAACAGGCGAAACTAGTTGGTCTTGAAGTGAATGAGGACAAAACAAAGTACATGTTATCAACAAACAAAGCAACATCTGTCCACCGCCTAGGACAAAACGTCACTGTTGGTAGCAGCAATTTCGAGGTAGTTAAGGCGTTCACCTACCTTGGAACAAACATCAATCCCACGAACGACACCTTAGTGGAGATCCGAAGAAGAATCACCCTAGCGAACCGCTGCTGCTTCGGTTTGGCCAAACAACTGGGTTCAAAACTCCTCACTCGAAAGACAAAGTGTCTGCTATACAAAACTTTGATTTTACCAGTCCTACTCTACGGCGCCGAGTGCTGGACGATAAGTAAAAAAGGGGAATTGATACTGGGCACGTTCGAAAGAAAAATTCTTCGACGGATTTTTGGTCCCGTATGCGACGATGGCGAATGGAGAAGAAGATACAACCGAGAACTGTATGAGCTGTACCAAGATGTGGATGTAGTCCAGAAGGCCAAGAAAAGACGACTACATTGGCTCGGCCACATCGAGCGAATGGACGACAACGCTCCAGCCAAGAAAGTCTTCTCATCCCAGCCCCCAGGTTCAAGACGACAAGGAAGACCGAACCTACGGTACAAGGATAAAGTGACTGCGGATGCCAGAGCGCTTGGTCTCGGTGACTGGAGAGTGCATGCGAGGGATCGTTCACGATGGAAGACTGCAGTATCTAGGCTGTGACCCTTCATGGATCGTGAGCCGGTAAAGTAAGTAAGTAAGTAAGTTTTAGGGTAGATTAACAGTATCTGGGAGTTGCAGCATAGTATAAGCACAGATAATAAATTTATACAGATGTCTCACCCTTATGGCGAGAAATGATATATGAAACTGAAAGCTACCAAAAAAAAAGCTTTTTCCAAAAGCTTTAACGCATTCACTTAATGCATTAAAAATCTATTTTCGCTCGCCTCATTGCCCATAAATGAATACTTAGGCAAGGAAAAAGCTTCAAAAAGCTCCTTGTCTGTTAAGGCGTTGTCTGTTAAGAGCAAAATATGTTTCATTTTTTTCTGCAGGGATGAGACATCTGTATAAATTTATTATCTGTGGTATAAGGTTCATAGATTTTGAAATCCTAAAAAAAACTAAAAAAGACATACAAATCTGAATATGGAGTTTAACAAAAAAAATTGTTTGTCTTTTCTGGGTGTGTAATTAAATTATGACTAATCAGAGTCCGAAAAGTATTCGGCTATTTCAGTCTGGGGTTGGTTATGAAAATCAGGTTGTACAAACATCTCGGAGGCTTCGGAATGGACCGGAATTTTCTTTGAAGTTTTCCTAACTCTTTGGTTTGTAATAAAAGGATTTGAAGATATTAATACCTATTCTGTTCATAATATCAGTTAATGTGACTGTTAATGAGGTTTTGCGGCTGAAATGCTCTCGGTACAATTTGAAGTCCTTATTTCGGGCTTCTTATGCCTCTTAACTTAATTCTCCAATGGGCAAAGCACTTTGAGAGATTATTTCATGGCCATGAATGAAAATCTTATGAACAGAAGTGCTAATATAGCACCAAGGGTACAACGAAACAAATAAGTTTGCAGTTTGTTTGTTACCAGCAGCTCAAAAATTCATTCTTCGCTTACTCAATTAATCAAAACTAATCTGAGGTCTTCCAGGGAGTAGTTAATACATTTTAAATTTAACCCTTTCTTGGAGCCAATGGGATTCATTTTTTTTTTGCCCGGTGACTTTTCTTCCATTTGGATTCCATTTCAAATTTGAAACGAACTAATTCATTCTTAAAGTCTGACAAATGATTATCAGGGCAGTTTGTTTTTTCCACTAAAAATGACTCAATATCTTCAAATTTCTTATCAACACTCTCAGATTTACTTTCAAAAAATATTTCACAGAGTTTCCGCCTTTGCAGAGGAAAAATTGAATGTTGAAACCTTCAATATGATAAAAATTGGTTATATTTTGCTTGCTTACTAACAGAACAAAATGAAAATAAAATATTTTAGGCAAACATCTTCTACTTTTAACTTCGATTCCTAATAAAGAATATATTGAACTATGTAAAATACTTTTAATTTTGCTTTGATGTTTGCCTAATCGAAAAGTACCGTTATATAACAAATTTTGTAACATTCCTATTTTCTATTCAATTTTTTTTCCAGATTTCCATTATAATTGAGTTTAAAGTAATTCTTTTATAAAGTACATACCTTACATAACAAATTGTGTGCAAAACTTTTTTTTAGCAATTGATTTTTATCTTTATAATAATGGCCACTTTTAGAGGTTAGATAACTACAGATCAGAGATTAAAATGAGTCAAGTATTGTTTGTAAGTTTCGGGTATTTACTAAAAAAAAAAACGAGTTTGAACAAACTGAGTCAACGCACAAGCAAGTAATTTCGAGTCTTTTTATTTATGAGTAAAATTATTTACAAATCATCCCTCATTTCAAACGAGTTCAAACGAGTTTTTTGGTTGAATTGAAAGTAAGATCGCTTGCAATCACCACTCAATTATTCATGGCGCTTGTAAGTAAATCGAAAAATAATGTTTGGTTTGTTTGAGATTTGTGTGCTGTGTGGAAATGTAGGTAATCTATGGCAAGGAGGTTTATTTTTATCGTTGATTTGTTTCATTCTCAAATTTTTGTATCGCTGTGTCGAATAAAATAGATAGATACGAATAGAAATAAATAAATCCACATATTTTGATTATTTTGATTTTTTGTGATCGAAACACCATTGTAAAATATAAACAGGACCTTGTGTATGGGTTTCAAATTTTCAATATACATTAGGATTAATCATGAGCAAATGAATCCGCGTTGTCAGTTGCATTTTCTCCAGCAAAAAAATTAATGATTATGGATTCGTAATATCTTCAAACAAGTTTACTAATTGAAAGTAAAATCGCTTACAATCAAAACTCCATTATTCATGGCGCTTGTACCTAAGTAAATCGAAAAATAATGCTTGGTTTCTTTGAGATTTGTGTGCTGAGTGGAATCAATGTAAGAAATTTCGAACAAAATAGAAATAAGGAAATCTACATATTTTGATTAAAAAGAAATGTTTGTAACATAGGTATATAATATTCAAAGTTTTATTTCATGATTTCATTTTCTTTGTATTTAAAAATGTACTCATTGAAACAAAAAAACCCTTTTTTATAAAAAAAAAGATGCGTAAAAACCAAAAATTATTACTGAAACTAATTCATTCATAGCTAGACCTCAAAATGTTCATTCATACCTCTTTTTTTGTTTTATTACTCTAATTACAAAAAGCCAACATCCCACCCTAGAAAAGGATTACATATTATCCAAAAAGTAGTAGGTAGCTTGGTTATAGGAAGGTCAGATATGTTATAAAAAGATTAACAATAGATATTTAAAATATCTTAACAAAACTGCATTCTCTACCAACCGGAAGCAGGTATTCCCACGACATAATCTTCGTCAATCACTATTTTCTATTTAGGTATACAAACCTAACCCACATTGAGGTATAGTATGCATTCATTAATAAATCCTTTCTTTAATTAATGTGAAAAATTATGTTTCCAGTGCGGATTATTATATTTATGAATGCAAATCCAGCCACCTAACTCATTTATAAATATTTCTATTCGTTAAATTACAACCCATACAAAGCCTGCATCTTTCTATTTTTCCTTCGTAGAGAAAAAAAAATTGAAACATCCAATCAATTGGGACAACTTATCATGAGACATCATACGACAACTTATCATGAGCAACCTATCATGACGCAACTGATCATGATCATACGGTTTGATTCGAACAAATTCATTTTTAGTTCATTCTATTTGACTCCTCCTTTTTTGGAAGGATTTCTATTTGGTGGTTGTTTTTCTTTATTTTTTTTTTATTTTTGAGGTTTAGTTTTTTTTTAGACGGAATTTTGCGTTGATTTATACATATGTGCGAAAGGTGTTTGGTTTTTTGCAATTTTTTTGTGTGTTTTTTTATGAAGGGAATGAGAAGTAGGTAGGGACATAGTTTTTTTTATCTTCTATATAGGATGTGAATATGTACCTTACGGCTTTTTTATGAATTTAGGGTGTATGGTCTAGGTGGTTTTCGTGGGAAGGACAGACGTATGGTGTATTAAGTATAACTATATAGAGCGAGGGAGAAAAAAATGTGTCAAGATCTTTATTCTTGCTTTTTTTTGCATGAACAAAATGAGAGGTAACATAATGTATATAAGTAGGGATATACTGATTTTTTTGCATTGTTTTCCTTCCTATGTGGGTTATTGCAAATATTTTTTTATGATTTTGGGGTGTGTGGTTTAGAAAAAAAATCATTCGAGACGTATGGTGTGGTGTCTATTGTGTATATATTGAGTGTTGTCAGTGCTCTCGTTGGGGAAGGTCCCCCCTGTGTTGTGTGTCGTCTGCTGTGTCGATTATCCTCCGTTGTTTTTTTTTTTATTCGTCGTGCCCGTGCGTCATATTCGTCGTTTTTGTCGTGACTCGTGACAAATCAAACAACAATTATTCAACATATTACAAAAAAAAATAGGAATAAACAATAATCAAACCAAGAAATAAAATCTGAAAAAATCCACAAAAAAAACGCTAAACCTCGAAAAAAACAATAGTGCAAACCATCTTCATACACGCACACACAAAGCTGATAAGATCCCGCAATAGAAAAAAGCAATAACAAAAAAAAAAAAAATCAAAAAGCACAGCATCTCCAAAAAAAACAACAAAAAAATGCCTAGCATAGCATAGCACAGTGAGTACCTATCCTCTTTCCCCCCTTGCACAAACAGTTGCATGGCTTATCATGTGCATTCATTGCAATGTGTTTTTTTTTTTTGCTCACACAATGTATGTACATGATATGCCACCAACAACGGACGAATAGAGGATTATTGTTTTGAATTCCAGGGTCGGGTCGGTTCACGTCACTGTTAAGGCATAACACTAACAGGGGCGCTGAGTCGAAACGAAGTTTGGGATTCAATTCAATTATCTTCTTAGAGCTCGTCTGTTTTAGTTTTGAAGTCTTTAAGTATTGCAATGACTGAGAATTTCAGGGTCGATTACAGTAATATTCGTGGGTTAAGAAAGAATTTTCTGTCAACGTACCTCCACACTGTTTTAAACAGGCCAGCTGTTCTGGCACCAGAGTTGGGCATTATTCGAATAAATTGTTATTCGAATAATTATTCGAATAAAAAATTATTCGCCACTAATTTATTCACGAATAATTTATTCGCGAATAAATTATTCGTGATTTTATTCGTTATTCGTAATTTATTCGTGATTTCATTCGTTATTCTGAATAACGAATAAAATCGACTTTATTCCTTCTTTCTTTGTCTGTTTCTCTTAAATTTTTTTATTTACGTTTCCTCTTGAATTAGACGCTCGAATTCCTTCATTCATTCTTTATTGTTGAGAAAAGGTTTTTGAATGAATTCTATGTAAATATATTGAAAAAAGAAAACAAAATACAGATCCGTGGTTGATAAATCTTGGAAACTATTAGAGAGAGTAATAAAAATTGTTTATTTTTTTGTTATCAACATAATAGTACACATGTTAGGATTAGGATCGTAATAAAATTTATTCACCAATTCTACCTAGCAATAGCACCTTCCAACCCAATGCAAAACCCCTTTAACCCATCCCCTGAAGTATTCTCGAAAGTGATTAAATTTAAAAAATATCTAGTAATATTTTATTCTAATAGGTATATTGCATATAAAGCAATTTGTGCCGTTATTAATGAAAGTTGTGTTGTGATGTACTTTTGATTTCTAAAATGAGTGAGCCTTAAATGAAGTTATGGATTAAGAAATGAAAATTTGGGCACTGATATACCTATCTCAATGAAATCCAAGCATTTCGAACATCTTTACAATTTCTAATGAATGTGCTACAAATGTGTCTGTTAATCAAAGCTGTGCAAAAACCACATTGACTTTGTTGAATGGAACATTTTTTTAAGTATGACTCTTTATATTCTAGTGGTAAAAGCATTGTGATGAAATGTACAAAGTGTGAACCTAAAGTTGTAAAAATCAAAGGATTCCCAAACCGTAGGCTGAAAGTCTTGGATTGCTATCCAGAAGGGAAAGGGACAATACATCATTGCCTTCATCTGCATCAGTCGAACGAGTTTTTTCATACGCTACCATGAAAAACTTGCCAATATGTTTAAACAAAGACAAGTGATGAAGTCCAATCTAAGGAGCTTTAACCAATTACCATGTACCTAAATAACTTTTAATAAAAAAAAAAAAATTAAAAAAATTAAAATATTATTTGTTCTACGAAATTTCTTGTGTGTATTTTATTCGTTATTCGTTTATTCGTTATTCGAATAATGAATAAAATAATTTATTCGTCATTCGAATAAATTTTCTTCGAATAAATGAAATTATTCATTATTCGTGAATAACGAATAAAATGATTATTTATTATTCGAATGATTATTCGAATAAATTTTGCCCAACTCTGTCTGGCACTAAGTGAAACCCAAGTAGGTGAGACTACCGATCCTACTGAATTTTATATTCAAGGGTATAACCTAGTGCCACTATTCCTTCCCCACCATGGCCTCGTCGTTTATATCAGAAGTGATGTTGCTTACCAATTTCAACCACAGTACAGCTCTTTGTTAAATCCTCTCTTTAATTTTATGTGGTTCAAATTTTCCGTTAATAAGCACATCATCCATTACTGTTTCCTTTATAGAAGCCCAAATTTGGACAGGGTTTCAACTTCTAACGAATTTGACTCACTGTCCGACTCCATCCAAAGAATTATTTCCTTGTATCCTCGCACTGAAATCGTTATTACGGGAGATTTCAATGTACACAATTCTTCCTGGCTTCTCCATTCGAGCAAGACAACACCCGAAGGAGTGTGTGCTGAGATTTTTGCTGAGTTTAACCATCTTGCTCAGCTGGTCAACGAGCCCACTCGAATACCGGACATTGACGGCCAAGCAGAAAACACTCTTGACTTGTTCCTTACCTCTGACCCTGATAAATATACAATAAGTGTATTATCGCCTCTAGGCCGTTCTGACCATTGTGTCATATCCGCAAATTTCTCGTGTCAAAAAATCCCAGTTAAAGAAAGACCTCCTAAGAGAACCGTTTGGCAGTACGAGAAAGCCGACTGGGACGGCCTCAATAATTTTTTCAGGATCTTTAACTGGTCACTATGCTTCCTCGATAGTGACGTAGATTCCACTGCGGATATGCTCACAAGTTTAATTCTTTTGGGAATGAGAACTTTTATCCCGAATAGGGTTGAAAGCATCAGACCCAAAGAGAACGCATGGTTTGATATGAGCTGTAAAGAGGTTATCAGGGTTAAAGAAGTAAGTTTCCGTTGTTACAAAGCCAACCCTACTGAGGAAAATCGGAATAAGTTTAAACAAGCCAGGAAGGCCTGCAATGTCCATATTCGACGGACCAAATTTTTACATGACCAAAAACTAAGGCAAAAAATACTGCAATGTCCCAAAGGCAATAAAATTTTTTGGTCATTTGTGAAAAAAATATGAAGAATTCTTCTTCTTCCTCGGTCCCAACGCTCATTGATGATGATACTCCAGTCGTTAGCTCTCTTGCGAAAGCTATAACCTTTTTGCTAGGCAGTTCGCCGCCAACTCTTCGCTGCCAGACTGTGTCATGACTCCGCCAGTTCTTGAGCGCGTCAATGATTCCATGGGACAAATCTTCTTTCGCACTCGTGCTGTGGCGAGGGTCCTAAAGGATCTCAACATACACAAATAGGTAATTCTTTTCTGTCAACGCGAAAGGGATTTTGTGATTTGATTTTTTTATGCTGAACAGAATGAGATGTAGCATGAAGGTACCTAGGTAGGTGTGTAGGTACTTATATAGTTAATGCTCTTGTTTAATGATTCAATTGATAAATAAATTGATAAAAGTTCAAATTAAATATTAAAAAATGAATCATTTTATAAAAGTTTTAGTGAATCGAAACTTAAGCATTTAAGTTCAACATAAATCTTTCTGTGACAGTTTAGGCAGAGGAAAAAGTACAGAATAAGAGTTTATGTTCAACATAAATTATTAAAGTTACCATTCAGCAAATGACCCTTAATTGTTAAGAATGATGATAGGTAGTTGGCATCCGTAATAGGGTTAGGGTTGTTTGGTAGGTACCTATACTAGTTTTTTAATTGGTTGATGAGAGAGAGGAATAAAAAACTATCGTAGATAGATAGGTACCTACTGTTAAGACTAAGAATAGGCACCAATCGGCAAAAATATTTTTAATGGTTTAACCCTTTCGAACCTAAGCTATGAAAATCAATATTAAAAAATGTTTTTTCGGTATTATCGGGTCAAAAACATCAAAACTACGAGATATGAATAGCAAAAAGTTATTTTCCAAAATAATAAATAGCAAAACTAATGTGTTATTCTCATGTTATATGTAAGTAACATGCACTGCCTATGACCACCAAAAAACGTCGGAGAACTGAGAAAATAACTTTTTATGAATCTATAATGTATTCATCTTAGCAAAAAAGTAAAACACTTTCTGCATTAACATTTTTTATATCTTTTTTTTTCAAAATTATGACCATGTATAAAAAGGTTTTTTTGCAAAAAAAAAAAATGTGAATTTCAGTCCCTTTTTCGATTAAAAAAATTTAAAGGTAGGTATGATATTTGACTAACTTTTTGTAATAATCCAATAACTAGGCATTATTATCTTTCAATTAAGCCATCGAAACCTAAAAAATTGTTTAATTTAATATTTTTTAAGAATTTTTAAAAAAAATGTTACATGAGGGTAACGCTGGGTCCGAAAGGGTTAAAAGAAGGTACCTATAACAAGAAAAATGTAAGATAGGTTGGTAATAAGAATAACGGACAAAAAATGAAAATGGCTTTTTGTGTAGCCATATCCCTTCGTAATATAGACATTATAGGTACCTAGGTAGGTATTGTAGAATGAAAACTAGTTGGCCTTGGATTTCTGTCTTTCAAACATTAATAAATACAAAACCTGTCGTGTGTCCAATAGGAAAATACCAATGTAGGTGCCTACCTATGGAAAAAAACGCTTGCTCGTAGGAAAAAAAGTGTCATAATTTTTTTTTAGAGAATTACAAGGCGTACAAGCCTTTGATATACTTTTTTTTGATAGCTTCCCCCGTTTCAAAGATATGCATGAAAAACCAACATTTTCGACATTTGACCTTGAATAATTTCTTATGCACACATGGGATTTTTGGGGACTTTTGACATTTTACTTTAATCGGTGTTCTAATGCTCTGTACCAATTTTCAGTTCTATGCGAATGTTTATTGTTTATTGTCTGGACTAATACGAGAAACCATTTCCAAGATAAGCATGAAAAAATTACTTGTTTTCCTTCAATGTGGGTGGAGTTATTTATAACCTAATTTTTTTTTTTCTTTCGGAAATTTAATAAGCTTTAATTTTGTAGAAGATTATTTTTTAATACGACAAATAGTTTTCAAGATAAACCCGAAAAACCGAAAAAACCGTATGTTTCTCTTCACTGCCGCTAGAGTTATTTTATAAACTATAAGAGGTACGAAAAAGTTCATGACAGCTTTTTTTTATAAAATTTAATGAGCTTTAATTTTGTAGTACAAAATTTTTTGATACGACAAATAGTTTTTGAGATAAACGTGAAAAACTGAAACAAACTCCATGTTTCTCTTAACTGCCGCTAGAGCTCACGTCGGATTCTTGGGGACTTTTTTTTGGGTCATCACCAGACATCCCTTAGTA
Organism: Sphaerophoria taeniata; assembly: GCA_943590905.1. Lineage (NCBI taxonomy): Eukaryota > Metazoa > Arthropoda > Insecta > Diptera > Syrphidae > Sphaerophoria > Sphaerophoria taeniata. The sequence goes on from OX016542.1 coordinate 84,482,035, forward strand.
AGTGTGCCAAGTTTCAAAACTGTTGGATTTTTTTTTGAGGTGAAGGCAATTTTTTTCGTTCATTGACTGGACTATTGTAGCTTGATTTGAATGAAGATACAAAAATATTCGATGTGGTTATGAAGTTTAAAGTGATTTATGGTATGTATTTTTTCTTATTTTAATGGAAAAGGTGTATTTAAAGGGGCGTTTCTTTTAAGTAGTTTATTTGGCTTTAAACATAGTTTTGTTTTTGGAATAAGGTAGATCTGATACAAAAAAAAAAAAATAGTTTGTTCGCTATACATGTAGCGTAGAATTAAATCTTGTTTTATTTATGAAATATTATGTGACAATCTAAACTAAATAAGTCTAACCGTTCACGAGTCAAGCCAGTTAACTAAGTTACCAGACCTTTCAGATAGTTTCGGTTCTAAATGACGGATAGAGGGCGTACAGACTTTCGTTTTCGTGTATTACATGACATGGGCTACCTAGGAAAATTGAGAGATTTGGCGATTTGAAATCACAGGAAAAAATATTCGATTACTGTGGGTAGATAAAATGCTTGTAGGCCCCACTATGGTATAATTATATTTATAATGGTTGTCGAGAAAATCGTAAGTAGGTTATGTAAGGTTTAAGTGGTAACGGATAGAACATCCACAAACTTAGGCCAAAAGAAAAGGCCCATTGTGATACCACATGAATATGGGGTATAACTTCCTACTAGTCGAACTATTTTGAGCTTTTTATAAGCGAAGAAGACATTTAGTTTCTTTGTTTGCTAGTTCACTCGGATTATCATAGAAAAATTCTCTCAGGTGAAGTTTGCATCTTAGGAGAACAGTAGCGCATGTGTACAGAAGCTGAGAGATTGTTTCCTCATTTTCTTTGCCCATACTGCTCCTGCAGAAGTCATTTCAGGCTACACCAATTCTTATTGCGTGTCTGACTATAAGACAGTGTCCTGTTAGGATGCCTATTAAGAAGCTTATATAAGATCTGAATTGAGATAGTCAGTCTTTTGAGCGCTTCAAGTTAAGTGACGACTATATGAGTTTAGTGGCTAAGCATGTTGGTAAATTATACCACCTAGAGTAGGTATGACGGTTCCATTTCCAGCGAGTTCTGCAGCTCTACAATTTCTTGTTATGTCTGTGTCTCTGTGTCTCGGCACCTAACAGAGGTGAATATTAACTTGCAGCGCCGTCTCCATAAGGGATGATCGACAGTCAAGGGCCGTTAGAGAGTTGTTCAAAACACCGCCGCCGCCGTCGAAAGATTTTATTGCAGCCTGACTGTCATAGATGATGCGGATATCAGAAATTTATATAACGTTTATCACGAGGCGGAATGAAAGGCTTAGATAAAGCTTTCCTGAGTACTCACCACAACCAACACTATCATTTCTTTTGAATCCATTTGTATAATAAAGAATACTCCGATTTTGTAAGAATTTCTTGTCTTCCCATTCAGCTCTGGATGGAATGGAGATCTGTAAATTTTTGCCTAATTGTGGTTTTGGAATGGTCTAGTACTTTGGTATAGAACCGAAAAAATTCAAAATAATTCAATGACTCGAATTATTGCTGGTCCATTGAGAAGAGGCATTGAGTCTTACGGCTGTACTCACTCCGGTGGCATGACATTTGGCCATATGCCATAAGGCCATATTTCAAAATATGGCCATATGACACTTTTGAATTGTGTCATATGGCCATGTGGCTATTTGTCGCTTTGGTAATGTGTCATTTGACCATATTTTCTTGTGTCATTCAGCCATATGGTCAAATGACGCTTTTTTAAAGCGACAAATGGCCATATATTCTAATATTGTCATTTGACAGATTTTCAAAGCGTCATTTGACACAAAATATGCAAAATGGTTCGAGCAGGAACTATCTTTTAGATGGTACTTTTAGTGTTGTAAGAGCTTGCGGCTACAAATAATTGTGAATTGTGCACTTCGCTCATGATAACCACGTTAGTAAAGATATATTAATCTACATTTTGTTCCAATTTAGGTTGAGAAATTAAAAATAAGAATCATTGATGATGTTTATAATTTTGAAAACATATGCAAAGTTGTTAAGTTAAAATTGTTTTTTGTTGAGCTAAAACATTATCGGTTTTCGTCAAGGAAACTCTTCCCAATGCAAGCGTTCTGCTGAACTTTGGTGTTCGGTCAGAGTAGGGCATTCTACAAGCACACTGTACTTGAACCCAGTTTCATCTTATTTTATCTTTTTGTCACCTCAATCCTCAAATAACTGAGCTGTTTTAATTACATTAACAGCTCCATCAGAAAGACATTTTTGTATTGAAGGTATGTTCAGTTTTCCTGTATCAAATGGATGCAGACGTAAGTACTATTTTTGCAATACTAAACCTTAACTCACGTGTTTTAAAATATTATTACAATAAAGGATTTGGAGCTTGAACCAAAAAATGAAGCAGGTACAATAATTGCTAGCGAGCGAAGCGAGCGTAAAAAATTTTGCCCAAAAGAGAATGAATTTGGGGTGTGAAAATAAAAAAATTCGCTCGTTACGCTCACAATCAAACCAAATCAATTTTGATTTGGTTTGATTGATCGTCATCATCCTCAGACAAAAGTGAAAAAAGATGCTTAAAATGAATTATTGCAATGCAGCACCTGCTTTCCAGACACAAGCGTGCATTATAAGGGTGCGTGGCGGTTCCTTTTCCAAATTAAAGAAACGGCAGCAGCTTCGAAAAATTAATTGCTCTGTCTGTTTCTTTCTGTTTGATAATTTTTTTTTTATTTATTAAAACGTTGCAATAAACTTTTTGAGATCAGGTACTTACTATATTTTCATAAATATATTGTCTATTCGTTTTTGTTTTTGCAGTAAACGGCAAGCTTGAAAGTGTCATTTGGCCATAATGGTCAATTGACACATTACCAGAGCGACAAATAGCCATATATTAAAATATGGTCATATGACACAATTCAAAAGTGTCATATGGCCATATTTTGAAATACGGCCTTATGGCATATGGCCAAATGTCATGGCACCCTCACTCCACTTGTTTGCTGAACATTTCGAGGGATGTCAGATGGAGGAGTGTCTAGCGCCGCTGAGGGGGTGGTTCTCAATGTCCCGCTTATGCGCTCTGCGAAGAGTGGGTGAGGGTTTGGAAAGGGTTGCTTGCAATTTCGAGTACAGATTTCTTGCCGCTCATGTGCGGAAGGTTCAACCTCCAAGTGGTGCAGAGCGGTAACCTGACTTCGGTCAGGGCGAATGAACCTACGTTTGCTTTGTACAGGTATCAATAAATTTTTATGGATACACGGTGATTAATGAGACTGTACTTGAAATCAATATGATAGAATAAAGCACTAATGAGTGTTCTATAAAAAGTATGTGGTGCATGGCAATGAGTCATGCAGTCTTCCAGTTTGGTCACCCGACTTCTTTCTGGTAAGAGGACTGCATGACAATGGACACCAGTGTTCCTGTTGAGCCGTAAACTCAACGAAGCTGGAAAATATCCTTTTGGTTTGTACGAATGTGTGATAATTTCACACATTCGCAAGGAATGTATGATAATTTCATACATTCACAGAGTACAATATAACAAAAGAGACTACCAGGTCTTCTGAAAAAATTGGTGCTCTGGGGTAGTTGAATGCCCGATTCATTGAGTCTTTATAACCTTTGAATGTCAACTACAGTTGCGGTTGGCCCCCTTGTGGCTGTGGTTGACGAGAGATTCGTTCTCGGTAACTGAGTGTACGTCCTCAAAGCTCAGTTATATAGATAGAAACACATTTACCAGTATGGCTTTCATTTGCGGTGAAGCAAACTGGCAAACTGGTACTTGAGATAAATGGGAATTGACGGAAAGTAAATTTTATGGCTATGGGGCAGATGCTTCAAGATTAATCTTGTGCCTTTTCCTTTAACTACAAGGCAACATACACTATAAATATGCATGTAATTCATGCATATAAAAATAGAGTGGATTGGAATCCAATCCACCGCGAAATTAGGGCCTTGAGCCAGGTGTTCGCGTGTATTGGTTTTCCGTATCTGTCCCGCTTATGCAAAGACAGGCAGTGCGTTGGACTCTGCTGAGTTTGTCAGAGATAATTGCTTTGTCTTTTATTGAAAGAGGTACTACTTTTAGAATCCGTGTGAAAAGGACGAGATCTGTGAGTGTATAAGGGTATTTGACTGCGACGGCGATAGCAACATCATCAGCATAAGCAATCACTTTGTGGATACTATATCAGTTCGTTAACTACTGTGCTCCAAAGGAGAGGGAACAGAACACGTCCTTGCAGAGTGCCCTTGCCGTCCAACTTTCTCGTTGAGAAATCACTCATTATGTGAGAAAATTACTATTGAAATTTGTGGGAAAATATTTTAGAATAATCAACGTTTTTGCCAATATCTCGGCTACCAGGCCTTCAAAAAACTTTCTATCTATTTTGAAGAATACAGTTTGAGCAGACCTTTCTTTTGATGCATCATTCGATTAATTTCGGAAGAATATTTTCTTCTGTCCAAAATTTCATCAAGCCATCCACGATATCATGAAAATTCTATATCTTAGTTTTCATTATCCTGAGCCTGCCACTGAAAACCCTGTTATCCAAGGCATTTGCATCAGAGGATATTATTTCTAAGGGATTACAAGAAGTTAGGGTCAAAAACCAACAAAAATTGTGTTGGGATCATTAATCGATAATCGGACCTCGCATAGTTTTGGTTTCAGTGACGGATGGATGGCAAGCGGACCTTTGCTTCGTGTATCATTTGGTTTGGGGTAATTGGCAATATTGAGCGGTTTGAAGTCGCGAAAAAAAAATCTGAATGTTTTTGTTTTGAATTTGAAAAAAAAGCTGAAAAATAACATTCCAATTTAGTCACACTAAACGTCATGTTTAACTCATTAAATCACAGAACCCTAATTAAATTTTCAAAAATATCCAAAATCCATTATGCATCAACCAATAGCTTAGGTTTCAATTTAATTTCAAATTCCTTTTCTAAAAATCCACTAAAAAATCAAATAAATTATCACAATCTAAAAATGTCAGAACCTATTCTCTTAAATCGATTTAACATACATACCTTTCCGCTAAAACTATTACTACACCCAAATATAGTAGAAAAACAATACTTAATCTCAACTATTTTTATTCAAATATTTGTTCTTGTCTTGAGAAATGGAAAACATAAAAACTGAAAAAAAACATCTTGTTTACTAATTTGTAAGAAAACAAAAGAGCTCAACAACGAGCTCGATTTAAAAACTGTTTATACAAACAGTTGACTTAAAATTTGTTAATTTAAATTATTTCCATTAATCTTTGGAATCGAATCGAATTGAATACATTGCGGCGAGTTTGAGGGAGGGCATGAGTACCAAAAAAAAAAAAAATTAATCTACATAACACACGAGGAACACATCGCCACCGTTGTTGCTGCTGATGTCTGGTATCGATCGTATAATCATCATCAAATCCACCCACATATCGATTGAGGAACATCTTCTGCCATAAAATTAATTAAAAATCCAATTAATCATGCGGTTCTTCTTCGCCTACATATTCGAACTTTTATTGTTGATTTATTGCTGAAGTGTTGAATTCAATGTTGTCTACCGAATAATTTGGGTGTCAAATTTGTCGATTTTATTGAATTAAAAGGAGGACAACTGGAATAATTTCTTCATGCTAATTTGGATATTCTGTCCATCGAATTCTTGATTTGTTTATAATTTGAAAATTTGCCCAAATCAAGTAGTACCTACCTAGACGTCGTCGCGTCGCTCCATTTCCATAGACTCAAAAATGTCAATATTTCAATGGAGTGATATAAATTCAATTGCGAGTTGACTTTTGTGGGCATACACTCTATCCAAATGCCAAATATTTAGTTCAAAATTTATTTACATTGACCATTTTTGGTTTTGGCTACAACTTAGTCGCCGCGCCAGTGGCTGAGTGGCACTTGGCACAGTCTCAATGGTCAAACATCCAATTTATGTTAAAAGGAATCACTTTTTTATTGCTCTTAGTATGCATTTTATTATATCAAATCAAAATCGCCCTCTTTTTGCAGCGGTATGCCGCTTCGTTGATGATTTTGTTCTCTATCTTAAAAATGATGAAAAATGTGCATTCTTGCATTATTCTTTCTTTCAAGAAAAACTGTAAATGCAACAGAATATTATGCAAAACGATTTGAATGCCAGTAAAATGTCAAAGTTTTCATAATGTTAATGAGACAGCCGGCCGGCAGTTGGCTGTAGAACGTTTCGATTATGGTAAATGCAAACAAAAATTCAACAAACAATTATTAAACGATTAATTGTCGACAGCTTGTAAAGTTGTAAATAAAGGATTTTGTATTCTTTTTTTTTCCTTTCTTCAGGACTTAAGTTCGTTTTGCTTCGTTTCAAATCGCAATGACAATCAGCAGTGGAGTGCCGAGTGGTGGAAATTGATTGTTTATGCAAATTTCAGCAAATTGTTTTTAGCTGATTATCAGACGACAGGTTGCTTCAACAATCGGCCAGCCATCGTCCCCGCCTTCAATCCAGCTTTTAATAACGCAATCAATTTTAAGTGAAGTGCGCTGAGGCTTCTGCTTCTGTTCGTCTTTTTTGGGGCAATTATGGGTCGTGAAATTGCAACTTAATTGGCAATTTCAGCACATTTCACTTATCGGGTATTTTATTGGAGGTGGGTAGTTTTGAAGTGTCATAATAACTTAAGACTCTTCTTTTTATTTTTTAAGAGGGCCGAATTGAATTGTACATTAAATATTCTGCATAAGTTGAGGATTTATGGGGTTTGCAAAAGACGTGAATATGCGTATCTTTTGGTCGGACGCACCTGCTCGATCTTTTTGACTTTGTGAGCGATTTCACATTTCTGTAAATATGTATTGACATGGTCGAAGAATGTTGAAAAAAATATTGATGTTATTTTTAAAGATCTATAGATTGACAAGCCAGATTTTCATATTTTTCTCAATTGTGTCTACTGTCAATTAAGTTGAAGCAGACCACCAGTTCCACTCACCCAACATTTAAGATGTGAAGAGAGCGATATCTTAACTTAAGTCGAACAAAGCCTCTGGAGCAGACTACATCCAGCGAACTGTACAAAGCAGCTGGAGATGATTTGGTTAGGAGCATGCACCAGCTCATCTGCAAAATTTGGTAGGAAGAGAGCATGTCCGAAAGAGAGCATGCCCGATGAAACTTGGTGTGCGAAGCTAGCTAGGGACTGAGCTGGCTAGAGACGCTTGCTGGATGAAGCCCTGGTCCGACCTGGATTGTTGTGCCACCTTAAGTAAGTCTAATGTTCCTGAATATGTGTTTAATAGTTTCCAGGTTAAATGCATTTGATATACGGTCATGCGGATGTGGTTACACTATAAGGTTTACCTGTTTCTAAATTAGAAGTACCATTGTTCAAAGCCACTAATTGTCGACTTCAAAAACATACTGTATTTTGCATTTTGGTTATTTTTATCGATTTTGGTTTTCTTGTCGTTTGATGTAGCGGCCAATATTTGAACTACAGATTGCAAACCTTTTCTGCACCGATCGTTGTGCTATCTATCAAGAAGTAGCAGACCTTCAAGTTTCTACAAATAGAAGAAATTGCGGACTATATTTGCCTACTTCCTGCTAGGTGGCGCCGTTTTTTCCGCAGTCTGGAATACATTTATTCAATTTCGTTAAATACTAACGTGAGACATGCTTATAAATAAATAAGTACTTAAATACTAACTTAAATCTAAATTTAATTTAAACTGTTAAACAGTGTTTTGAATTTAAGGCTTTTTAAATTGTCATTTGGTGAGTCAATGAGAAAATGAAATTTACTATATAAATCAATTAGTTGATTTAGAGGGCTATGTGCACCATAGTTCGATCTGCTAAAAATTTGGTTAATAGGCTATGTAGTCGTATGCTTGACCGACTGAAACTGAAATTAAAATGAAGAAGAACCGATGGCGATGATATAGCTCCATTTATTATTTTAACGATAAAACAAAATTGTAGATATTTCCTATGGTTTGACAAAGAAGGCAGGTTAATGAAAGAAAGTCTATGAGAATACGGGGGCAGAGTAATTCCACGAAACCAAGGAAGAGAACGGAGACAAAAACGCAAGAATCTTCTTTTAATCGCTTCAAATCGCTTCGCCAAGCCCACACTACACAGGCGTATTCGACAGTTGGTCTCACGAGAGAAATAAAAAGTAATTTTAGAACGTAAGGATCACGGAAATCACGACCAAACCTCTTAATGAACCCAAGGACTCTATTTGCTTTTTTAACTACAAAATTTATATTTTCAGTAAATGTAGGTAAAATAGATACTCTACTTAATGGACAAGAATCAAACATACAATCAAAAATAATTGGGTTTTTCTTGCGTGTAAAACTCATGGTTTAACATTTGTCAACATTTAAAACAAGACGATTTTTATTGCACCATTCCCTAAATAATATTAAATCTTCCTGCAGAATTAGATAGTCAGATGTAGAATTTATACTTTTGAAAAGTTTAATGTCATCAGCATATATTAGGACAGACGAGTTTTTATGATCGCAACAAGGTCATTTATAAATAAAATAAATAAAATCGGGCCTAAGTGGCTGCCCTGGGTGGGGGACACTGAATTTACAACAAATGGACTCGAACACTCATTACGAAATATTACACTATATTGTCTATTTTCTAAATACGAGGAAATCCAATTTAAGAAATTGTCGTTAAAACCTTGTTTAAGAATTAGTGTTTTATGACACAACTTGTCGAACGCTTTACTATTTACTGATTTTAGTAAAGCGTTCGACAAGTTGTGTCATAAAACACAATCTACTTGCTTACGATTTTCAAAAACATCTAAGCAAAAGGACGTAAAGTTAAACAGATTATAACAGTAGACTTTTTCTTCACAAAACCATGCTGGTTATCAAAGATAATTGAGCTACAATGAAAGGAAAGGACACTACATACGATAGACTCAAACAGTTAAGGTATCACAGATGGTTTGGCAATAGGTCGGTAGTTCAAAATTTCATTTCCAGATAGATGGAAAAGTTGAATTTCTCAAAGACATGTTGAAGAGAACACATAACGGGTATGATCAATAATAAACACATTTTTTTAAGATAGAGGATGGAACATCATTAGGGCCTGGACTAAGCTTTCGTCTAATTTCAATATGAAATATGAAACGGTATGTTCACTTATATTAAAATTAATGTCATTTAAATGTGGATAGTTCAATACTGAAGAAAAAGAATAAGAAAAGTGTTCAGTACTAGGCTCATCAAACGCTTCTTTAAAATGGCTTGCAAACATGTTTGCAATAACTTTAGGTTCATGACTAGATGACTATAAATTAAACATAGAGTTAAGGTACCCACAAGTTTTTTTCTTAGAATTGACAAAATTCCAGAAATTATCTGGATTAGATTTAAGATTACATTCAATTTTATCAATGTATTCTTCATATAAAGAGTTTGAATTGAATAATCTTTAAATAATTGCTTAAGAATAAGGACCGTTCTATCCTATTATATTGTATACAAGCTCTGTTTCTTTTATTTTTAAAGTTTTTGAGATGAGAATCGAACCATGGTGAAACATGCGAGATCTTACGAGGTTTTTTGAATGGAATACTTTTACTAAAACAGTCAAAGAGTGTTTTGTAGAAGACATCACACATGTTATCAACATTTAAGTTTAAAAATAATTGGTTCCAGGTTCCTGTCAATGGTACATAATAAATCAAATAAGTTACAGGTGTGAGCATGGAAAACATTATCTTCAACATTTCCATCCAGTTCCTAGGCTATGGGGAGGACATAGACATCATCGGTTGCTCAGGAAGAGCTGTGCTTGAGGCTTGAGAATTACTCTAGCGAAATGCTACTATTTCGGTTTGGACAAACAACTTCAAAACTACCCACTCGAAAGACACAGTGTCTGCTATACAAGACTTTGATTTCACCAGCCCTACTCTACGACGCCTAGTGCTGGGCACTTTTGAAAGAAAAATTCTTCGATGGATTTTTGGTCCCGTATGCGACGATGGCGAATGGAGAAAAAGGTTCAACCGCGAATTGTAGAGCTGTACCAAGATGTGGATGTCGTCCAGAAAGCCAAGAAAAGACGACTACGTTGGCGCGGCAACAGCGCTCCGAGAAACGTAAGGAAAGTCTTCTCTTCGCAGTCCCCAGATTTGTGACAACAAGGAATACGGATCCTCCGGTACAAGGACCAAGTGACTTCGGTTGCCAAAGCGGTTGGTTTTGGTGACTAAAGAGTGCATGAGATCGTTCCCGATGGAAGGCTGCTGTGTTTCAGGCTGAGATCCTTCTTTGATAAGTACGTAAGTAGTTCACTTTATGGCCGCAAGATGGCGCTTCACCAAAACACCAAATAACAAAAACAAAAAACGACAAAAACGCCAAATGATGAATCCCGCCCATTAATTTTCTCCCTTTATGTTATTTTAAGGATCCTATTAGGTACTATTAGTCTGATGATGTCAGTTTTTTTTTTCATTTGGCTCCTGTTTTAGCTTCTATATACTGCATCTAATAATCCTTTATTCCCAGTTACAGGTTTTGGTATAGCTTGAACAGTTATCAATCACTATCAGCAAGAGCTGTTTAGCTGGCAAATAATAAGCTTCGAACTGTCAACTTGCTGGTAACAAATTGTAAGCAGTTTAAGTCTTCTTTATAATGTTTTCAAATGTTTTTATATTTAGGAAAACTTGGACCCTCGAATTTCGGGACTTCAATAGCTATTTTGGTGATGAGCTGGATGCCAAAATGTTGGCTTGTTTGATAGATTTCATATGACACGATGGTCAATCAAATCAGCCAGATGCATTAACAAACTTGAAGATTCTGAAGTCCGCTCTTGTCCTTGGCTTAACTTTCTACTTCCGACCGAAATCAATTTTGAAAGCAAAAAAGTGCTCTCCAGATCTGATTAACAATTTCTTTAACAATTTAAACCTATCAACCAACCCATTCACTCGTCACACATTTAAGATGTCAACAATTTGACACATTCAAACGTGACAAATGACAGAAAATACCATACAAAACGGAATACTTTCACTTGTTTCAAATTTCAACAAATTACTCTACAAATGACTTTTACAAAAATTGTAACGGTATAAAATTTTCTTTAACTTTTCCATCCTGTAGGTACAGATCCTACACGAAAAACCTTGCATGGAAAAGTGTCCAGTTGGCAGCGACCAGGCCAGGCATGCTTTATTTTAGCTGAGCTCGTCGGATGTGGGAGTGGGTTCTTGGTCCGCCAGACTGGACTACCGTAATTTTACATCATGCCTGTTTCAAAATTATTTAAAAGATCACAATTTACACAAAAAAAAGAAAAATTAAACAAACTAGGACAGCAAAATAATGTGACAAGGACGGACAAAATACGAACAGTAAAAGTAAGCTACGTTACATTAACCAAAAGGGGATCATGACGAAATCTAGAATGCCAAAAATCTCGAATGGCGAAAATCTCGAAAATAAAAAAACATTATCTAGAACGCAAAAATCTCGAATCCACAAAAATCCAGAATTAACAAAAATCTCGAAAGACTCTATCTAGAAAAAAATCTCGAAAAAAAATAAAAATTCGAGATTTTTTTTTTGTATTTTTAACAGTTAAAACTCAATAAAACACAAATACATCAGTTTACCCAATATTTTATTTTCTGAGCAAGAAAAATTGTTGCAAACAATAAGAAAATCAAAACAATAAACAAAAAAAGAAAACAAAAACAAATTAAATATGTATTTAAACAAAACAAAAAAAAAACAAATACTTAATACAAGTTTTATAAATTTGTGTTAGCCGCAAGACTTCTTAGAAACCCAACATAACTTTTCTCTTCCTTTTCGTCGAGGACTTTCAAGATACGTTTTTCTTTTTGTAAGTACTCTCGTCTAACTCTCACGTTAGACTAATTTTAATAATACTGAATTTACTGTGGATGTTCTTACAGTTTCATTGACAATGGCGCAAAATTATAGTCGGCCTGTGTTTAGCTCATTAACGTGATACTACTTAGCAAATTGTTAACTCAAAAATAGTTTTCTTATTTTTCTTCAATAATAGACACTTTTTAGTGCGATGCTATCTAGTGTGAAGCTAGTGTTGTTTTTAAAGAAAGTGTTAAGTGAACACGTCTTAAATTTGACAGTTCTCGAAAGCACAAAGTCAACACACCTAACATTTGACAGTGAGGGCATTCCGAAACCTAGTGACTATTGTTATGATTGGTCAATTAGTTGTTTTGAACCAATCATAACGAGTTGACTACGTAGTCACTAGGTTTCGGATTGTACTTAGTTCCTTAAAATAAACAATGTCAACATTTGATTTGATTTGATTTTGAATTTTCTTTTCGTATGTGTACAAATTGGAAACGAATGCATTTTAATGGGAGAGCACGTTTTGGAAATGCCAGTCTGTCGAGTTTTTCTCAAATCATCTTTTAGGTGCGGAGAAATAGAACTGTTGATCACGATGAACCACCAAAACATATTACGAATGCTTTAAGCCTTGCACCCAGAACTGTGTTTTTGCTTTCGAACCCATTTTGTGATAAGTAGAAAATCATAGCGATCTAAAACAAAAAGTGTATTAAAACGAACAATATTTCAAAAATAAGTCTTGGATCCGTTCGATTGAAAAAAAAAATCATATTTTTCGATTTAGGAGATGAAGCAGTCAAGTGCGAAAATCCGACAGATGAAGCAGAGCTAACGTTGCATTAAAAAGATAAAGTAGGGGTTTCATGACTTTATCTTTAATGCAAGTGTTTAGCGATAAAACTGTTCTTTTGCTGACTAAAATTGACTGAAACGTCAATTTAAGCTAGTATAACACTAAATTCTCTTAAAATTGTTCATTAGCGGATTATAATTTTGCGCCAATGTGTTTAGATGGGTAACTGTTCTCACAGGTGCATGAGTAGCAATGTGCAATTGTATGATTGATAACTTTACTTGTCAACTTTAAGTTTGTTAAGGAGAAATAAGTTATCCAGAATGTATGTTTGAATTTTTGAGACAATGTTTAAAATTCGCGGCGAATTTTAAACATTGTCTCAAAAATTCAAACATACATTCTAGATTTTTGCATTCGAGATTTTTTTTTTTCTAGATTTTGGGATTTCGAGATTTTATTTTCTAGATTTTTGTTTTCGAGATTTTTTCCACTCTAGATTTTTGCTTTCGAGATTTTCATATTCGAGATTTTTACTTTCTAGATAATTGATTTCTAGATATCGTGGTAGACCCAACCAAAAGAAACTAAATATGTTTGAAAATAAACCAACAATTTCTGGACTGATTAGCTTACCAGTCCTTTTGATACACGGGTGCCTTAGGTGTTAACGGCACCCTTGAGCAACCCGCTCCATTGCCAATCTCAGAACTGAGATGACACCTTGGCTGCCGCGCGCTCAAAAATATGCGACAGCCCCAAAAAAGTCACCTGCGGAAACTCACCTGTCGATGGATTTCATGGTTCAATCACCATTTAGCACCCCCCTGAAATGTTTTTAAAACTTCTCCATGTTCGTATTTGAATTATTGACAACAATCGATTTCATGTTTTAAGTTTCATTTAATATAGGTATTTGTTTCAGTAATTTCATAAATTTTTTTTAATTGTTCAAAATGATTCGCAATAACAATAAGTAAGTATTAGAGATCTAAAAAAAAGAATAAATTCCATGAGGACATACGACAAATCAATCCTTTTATAAATGCAATGCAAAACTAAACAAATACAAACTAATAATTAGGTCAAACAAAATTTCGTGCAAAATAAAAAGTGTGTCAAGATCAAGAGTCAATGCCCTCGGGTTATAATTTTATGACAAAAGAATAAAATGTTCAAAACAAACAAAACAAAACAAAAACTAACACATTCACATACCTCTTTTTATTCTGCATCCCCACTTGTGCGCACACGTAGAATATTCAGTTTCCCAGTGGCAAATTTCATCCTCAATGAAAAATTTCGGTGAAAAGAGCAAGGAATTCATTCCACACTTTTAAGAGGAAAAATAAGGTAATGATTTCATAGGAACAAAGTAATGCCCTTTTTCCTCTGTACATTTTCTCTATTTTACTAACGCTTTCGTTTCTTCGCATACCAAAACGTTGTGATTTCAGCAAGGAAAATTCCTGCACAGCTTCACGAGTTCGTAATTTGCATTGAGCGCTGTGTGTTGTTTTCACAAAGAAGAATAAACGAACAAAAAAGAAACACAAATATTTTCTAGCGGTGGAAATGACCTGCAAGCTGCAAGAATCCGTGTATATAAACATTATGTATGTACCTATTTTCTACTTTTGTTGATCGAGGACGACCGGTGACGACGCAATGGTTTTGGTTTTTTTCCACTGTCTATTTTTGTCTGCGATCGTTAAAAAAATGTTTTGTTCTATGTAAAATCAGTGCAATCGAAATCTTAGTTAAAGACGGTAAGAAAAAGAAGAATATGTAAGCTGTTTTTAGAAGTGAATTAATAATAATAAACAGCACAGGAGAAAACACGAGGGAAATCGAAAATATTTACCAGGTACTCAAATATAAATATTTATTTTCCACTTGTATAGAAAAGAAATTCAACTAATTTTCTTAACAATTTTTAAAGGTATTCTGGAATTTGGAATGTAGAGCAACAGGAGTCGTTGAGTGGCAAAAATATTAAAAAAAGTAGCAGATCCAGCCAAAGACTTGAATTGTTTTTATATGTTATTATTTAAAACAATATTGAATTCTTTTCAGAAATATTTCAATAAAAAAAATTTAATAAATTTGTTTTGATATTTACATTTGGTGAGATCACAGCTGCATTTTCATAATATTTTTCATTCATGAAAAAAGTAGCGGAAAATTCAACTGTCACCAATGAGCTTTCATTTAACATTTCATAGGAGTTAGAGAACGAATGAAAACACAGAATACTTTTATTCAATGATTTCACTGATGCACATTCACCAAGAAATTCACTTGGTGAACTCCAATGACAGCCCTATGTAAATTTCACCAAATGATTCACCTTCAAATTCATGAGTGAAGCTTCCATTCCTTGGTGAATCGCATGGTGATTCCTTGGTGAAAATTGGGAAATTTGCCACTGGGTTAATCTGTGAACGTAAATCAAATTGTAAATAGTAATTGGCAAAGAATAACAACACAATACACAACCCGAGTGAATTTCCTAACGACGAACGCACGAGTTATATATTGAAATTTATTTTGAAATTTTAATTGCTTTTTAGGTCTTTCTTATTTCAAGTCTTGATTAATAATGATTTATAATAATTTAAAAACATATAATATTTGATTAATGTATAAAATATTTACATATGATTGAACAAGTGAACATATAAACAAGTAAACATATACATAATTATTTCAATATATAACTCCTCCCTCTTAAGAATAATAATGTTACTTAAGAGAAAAGTTACATTATGTTATCAAAACAAAATTTTAAACAAAATTGAACTTGGTAACAATCATCTCTAAATAAGAAAATACAAAATGAGTTTGTTTAAACTCATATCTTTCTGCTTTCTGGTTAAACATAAGTTGAATAATTAAAATTGATTTATCTAGAATGAATCTTTTGTTTATGTACTTTCCTTTTAGTTGTTTCTACGGTTAAATCGTTATTTTTTGTGACAATATGTTCGTTAAATCTAGGAGCAAGTTTATTTCTCCGATCATCTTTTTCGTATATAATATCATTTGTATTATATTGTGGAGGATCTTTCCTGTTCTCATTTAATTTTTTAATTAAATGTTGTTTATTTAATAAACTTCGTTCATATATAATTTTAGTGAGGTTGTCATAATCTTTTATATGATTTATTAGATAATCTTGTTCTGTTTTTATATTAGCATTATTAGCAAAGGGTTTATTTTTGGTAATGTGTCCAGAAATTAGTTCAAAAGGAGTTAATTTTGTCACTGAATGAACTGAATTGTTGTATGTTAACGTTGCTTCATCGATTATTTCTGAAATAGGTTTGTGTTTGTTTTGTGTTTGTATAATTCTAATAATTTCTGTAAGGGTTGAGTGAAAACGTTCTATTGTAGAGTTACCATTTGAACTTTTAGCACATATTTTATGATGATTTATATTGTATAGGTCCAAAAAGTCTTTAAATATAGTTGATATAAATTCACTTCCATTATCTGTTACGATTTTCTGTGGAATGCCATGATGTGAAAAGAAGTGTCTTAAAGATTTAATTATATTTAAACTGTTCCGACTTACTAGCAAGTAAACACAAGCAAATTTTGAAAATTTATCTATAATTGTCAAAGAGTATTCTTTCGCTACAAAATAAATGTCCACATGAATGATTTGAAGTGGTTTGGATGGGGTTTCAGTTTCTGAAAATTTTAATTTTATACCTTTTCTATCATATTTTAGTTTGTGGCAAATTTCACAATTATTAATTATTTGTGATATGCGGCGAATTTTAAACATTGTCTCAAAAATTCAAACATACATTCTAGATTTTTGCATTCGAGATTTTTTTTTTCTAGATTTTGGGATTTCGAGATTTTATTTTCTAGATTTTTGTTTTCGAGATTTTTTCCACTCTAGATTTTTGCTTTCGAGATTTTCATATTCGAGATTTTTACTTTCTAGATAATTGATTTCTAGATATCGTGGTAGACCCAACCAAAAGAAACTAAATATGTTTGAAAATAAACCAACAATTTCTGGACTGATTAGCTTACCAGTCCTTTTGATACACGGGTGCCTTAGGTGTTAACGGCACCCTTGAGCAACCCGCTCCATTGCCAATCTCAGAACTGAGATGACACCTTGGCTGCCGCGCGCTCAAAAATATGCGACAGCCCCAAAAAAGTCACCTGCGGAAACTCACCTGTCGATGGATTTCATGGTTCAATCACCATTTAGCACCCCCCTGAAATGTTTTTAAAACTTCTCCATGTTCGTATTTGAATTATTGACAACAATCGATTTCATGTTTTAAGTTTCATTTAATATAGGTATTTGTTTCAGTAATTTCATAAATTTTTTTTAATTGTTCAAAATGATTCGCAATAACAATAAGTAAGTATTAGAGATCTAAAAAAAAGAATAAATTCCATGAGGACATACGACAAATCAATCCTTTTATAAATGCAATGCAAAACTAAACAAATACAAACTAATAATTAGGTCAAACAAAATTTCGTGCAAAATAAAAAGTGTGTCAAGATCAAGAGTCAATGCCCTCGGGTTATAATTTTATGACAAAAGAATAAAATGTTCAAAACAAACAAAACAAAACAAAAACTAACACATTCACATACCTCTTTTTATTCTGCATCCCCACTTGTGCGCACACGTAGAATATTCAGTTTAATCTGTGAACGTAAATCAAATTGTAAATAGTAATTGGCAAAGAATAACAACACAATACACAACCCGAGTGAATTTCCTAACGACGAACGCACGAGTTATATATTGAAATTTATTTTGAAATTTTAATTGCTTTTTAGGTCTTTCTTATTTCAAGTCTTGATTAATAATGATTAATAATAATTTAAAAACATATAATATTTGATTAATGTATAAAATATTTACATATGATTGAACAAGTGAACATATAAACAAGTAAACATATACATAATTATTTCAATATATAACTCCTCCCTCTTAAGAATAATAATGTTACTTAAGAGAAAAGTTACATTATGTTATCAAAACAAAATTTTAAACAAAATTGAACTTGGTAACAATCATCTCTAAATAAGAACATACAAAATGAGTTTGTTTAAACTCATATCTTTCTGCTTTCTGGTTAAACATAAGTTGAATAATTAAAATTGATTTATCTAGAATGAATCTTTTGTTTATGTACTTTCCTTTTAGTTGTTTCTACGGTTAAATCGTTATTTTTTGTGACAATATGTTCGTTAAATCTAGGAGCAAGTTTATTTCTCCGATCATCTTTTTCGTATATAATATCATTTGTATTATATTGTGGAGGATCTTTCCTGTTCTCATTTAATTTTTTAATTAAATGTTGTTTATTTAATAAACTTCGTTCATATATAATTTTAGTGAGGTTGTCATAATCTTTTATATGATTTATTAGATAATCTTGTTCTGTTTTTATATTAGCATTATTAGCAAAGGGTTTATTTTTGGTAATGTGTCCAGAAATTAGTTCAAAAGGAGTTAATTTTGTCACTGAATGAACTGAATTGTTGTATGTTAACGTTGCTTCATCGATTATTTCTGAAATAGGTTTGTGTTTATTTTGTGTTTGTATAATTCTAATAATTTCTGTAAGGGTTGAGTGAAAACGTTCTATTGTAGAGTTACCATTTGAACTTTTAGCACATATTTTATGATGATTTATATTGTATAGGTCCAAAAAGTCTTTAAATATAGTTGATATAAATTCACTTCCATTATCTGTTACGATTTTCTGTGGAATGCCATGATGTGAAAAGAAGTGTCTTAAAGATTTAATTATATTTAAACTGTTCCGACTTACTAGCAAGTAAACACAAGCAAATTTTGAAAATTTATCTATAATTGTCAAAGAGTATTCTTTCGCTACAAAATAAATGTCCACATGAATGATTTGAAGTGGTTTGGATGGGGTTTCAGTTTCTGAAAATTTTAATTTTATACCTTTTCTATCATATTTTAGTTTGTGGCAAATTTCACAATTATTAATTATTTGTGATATGATATTTTTCATATTTGGAAAGTATGAAGTTCTTTTTAAGTGCTCAAAAGTCTCATCTATCCCCCTATGATGAGAGTTAGCATGATAATCTCGAATTAATTTTTCTTGTTCATCAATTTCAATAATATCTTTGAGTATGGTCTTAGATCTTATTAATTTTATTCCAGAATTGTAAAAGTATTGTGTAAAAATAGTTTGAATTAATTTAAATGTCTCATCATCAGTCATTATTGCTGTTAGTTTTTTGGGTTTAATGAAATGTTCAAATATGTAAATTATAGTGTCTTTATTTTTTGGGTTTTGTGTTTCAATTCTATATCTTTTTTTATTTTTGAAAAAATGTTCGAGTTTCGCAAACAATTTTTTACGTTTACTATTATGTTGGATAATAATCTGGTTTTTGAATTCATTTATAGATCGTTCGGAAATAGGAATTCCATCGTTTATATTTTCAAAAGCTGAATGTATAGTTGAAATTTCTTCTGTTTCATCAACGTTATTTTGTATAGATAAAGTTTCTAAGTTTTCATCGATTTCATTTATATTTATTTGAATTCTCGACAAGGCGTCAACATTGGTGTTTTGTATGCCTTTTTTATAAACAATCGAATAGTCGAATTCTTCTAGTTTAAGTCTCCATCGAACAAGTTTTGAATTTGGTTCTTTTAAAGAAAAAAGCCAAGTTAATGGTTTATGGTCTGTTATTATTTGAAATTTTCTACCATATAAGTAAGGTCTAAAATATTTTGTAGCCCATACGATTGCTAGAAGTTCTTTTTCAATTGTGCTATAGCTTTGTTCAGATTTTGATAGGGTGCGACTTGCGTAGCATATAGGTTTATCTGAACCTATCAATCCTTGTGAAAGTACAGCACCAATTGCAACATTACTTGCATCAGTTGTAAGATTAAAAGGTTTTGAAAAATCAGGGTATTGAAGAAGTGGATCATTACATAATAAAGCCTTACAATTCTCAAAACAATTTATGTACTCACTATTTAAAACAATTTTTTCTCCATTTCTTAAACATTGCGTCAAAGGTTTGGTTAAATTCGCGAAATCTTTAATAAATTTTCGATAGTAACCTAAAAGTCCTAAAAAAGATTTAATTTCTTTTTCTGTCTTTGGTAAAGGGAATTTTTGTATTGCATCAATTTTTTCAGGGTTCGGTTTGATCCCATTTGGAGTTACAATATGTCCAAGAAAAGAAATTTCTTTACATAAAAAGTCAGATTTTGTAAGTTGAATCTTAAAATTTGCAGACTTAAGCCTTTCAAATACTGTTTTGAGATTTTCAATATGTTCTTGAAGAGATGTAGAATAGATGATAATGTCATCCATATATACCAAACATATTTTTCCTATTAATCCTTTTAAAACGTTATCCATAACACGTTGAAGTGTTCTAGGAGCATTTTTTAAGCCAAAAGGCATTCTGACAAATTCGTAATGTCCATTATCAACAGAAAAAGCTGTTTTTGGAATGTCTTCATATTTAATTTCTATTTGATGAAATCCAGAAGCAAGATCAATCGAAGAAAAATAAAGGCATTTTCCAAGTTTATCTAAAATTTCATTTACATTCGGAAACGGATATTTATCATCAACTGTTTTTTCATTGATCTTTCGGTAGTCAATGACTAATCTCCATTTTTGTTTTCCAAATTTGTCTTTTTTCTTTGGAACTATCCAAATTGGGGAACAATAAGGAGAAAAACTAGGTCGAATAATATTTTGTTCAAGCATATCACTAACTTGTTTCTGCACTTTGTCTCTAAGTGCATATGGGTATCGATATGATTTACTATGAACAGGTATATCATCCTTGGTTTTTATTTCGTGTTTTATTTCATTTGAAAAAGTTAAATGTTGTCCTTCTTGGAAAAATATGTCTTCGTATTTATTGATCAGATCTAATAAGAGCTTTTCTTCTTCTTTGTTTAAATGTTTTGTAGTAAAAAGATCAGTTAAAGGCTTTTTTAATTTATTATTTGGATTTATAATAGAAAAGTTGTTTGATTCTATAAAAGTTTGTGCGTTTAAGCAATCCGCTTTAATTGGTTCTTCAATTATTAATGTTTGTTCAATATTAGAACTATTAATAATTTCAACACTTGAAAACCAATTTTTTGAATTATAAACACCTTCTGATATCGTCAAATAATCTTTGATGATTGTAGGTCTGATATAAATATTACCAGATTCTTTATCAATTGGTAAACAGCAAATTTTTTTACTAAGAGCCGGAATGACGTAGGTTTTGGAAATCAAATTTGGTTTAAAATAAATTGGAATTTTCGTGTTTTCTGTTTCTAAAAATGAATTTTGAAGATCAATTTTAATGCCAATTGTTTTTATAATGTCCGTTCCAAAAAGACCGTCGAAATATTCGTGAAATTCAAAAACAAGAAAAGAAACGCTTTTATTTGATTTAAATTCAGTTAAATTACTGAGTGTTATTTGTTGATTAACAAAGTGTGTTTTGAAAACTGTTTTAATTTGCACTGCTAAGATCTTAACTCACGCACAAAACAAAAGTAAAGAAAACACGCAAGAAAAATGTGAATTAAGGGGAAATATGAACATGTACAAATACAAACGCAAACTAAACTAAAAACTACTCACTAAGGGAAATATAAAATTAAGATGACATGCAGTAAGATGTAAGAATGACAAAACAAAAAAACAAAATATTAAACACACAAGAGAATAGAAAATAATATTGAACAGTAGGGTGGTAATTAAAAAAAAAAATGTTGATTGATGATTATTATGACAGTATGGCTGTATTTCATGAAGGTAAGTATCGGGGGTAGTTAGTTAGGATGGTAGGTAGGTACGTAGGATGACGTTTAAAGTTTAAAAGCCCAAGGCTATGGGCGCACAAAGAATTAATGCGTTTTCGAGGAACTTGCATCAGTCTATCACTTTTTTTTATTTTTATTTCGTATATTTAATTATTTTTCTTTTTTTTTTTTGAAGAAGTTTTTTCACGGGACAACAACAATTGTATTGTTTTGCACGCTTACTACATAACACACAGGAACAGGAAAAGGGACATGAACTGTTCCTTTTTTTTATTTTATTTTGTAGCGGCACTTTTCTCGTTTATTTATCGGTGTCAGAACCGGAGCAAGATGGGAACAGCTAAACACCCACAAACACAATTTTAGAAAAGAGATTTTTGCAAGTTGACTTCGTCATCAACCCAGAACTTTCTTTTTTGTTTTTTTTTTTTTGAAAATTTTTCTTATTTCGCACTCAAAATGGGATGCACATCAATGATAACAAAATAAATCTTTTATAGACTTTACACAATTGGCAAACTCAAATGCACCATGCACGCCAATAAAAAATTTTTTCTCCAACAAACTTATATCTTTTTCTCAAAAAAAATCTCCTCCAGCAAACTTCTTTCTCCTCAGTTCAAAAATTTCTTCCCGAATCAATTTTCTGTAAAAAATTTTTCTTCTTTGTTATTTTGTTACCTAGGTATAGGTAACCAGCAAAATATTTGTCAGAGATTTTTGATTATTTAAATTGTTTTATGTTGAGTGTGAAAATGTATAGTGGATTAATGTGAAATATGTATGTCTGATTATGTTAAATGTAAGTATGTGTATTGATGTACACTGAACCAAAAAGGTACACCATATTGATAAAAAAGGTCATCTATATGATGTAGAATTCATCAATTTTAGTCCAGTGAACCTTTTCATCCATATGATGAAGCATTGTTCATTAATATGATGAAAATTTTCAGCGACAAATTTCGATCATCATTCATCAAATTTGTTCATCAATATTATGAAAAATGATGAACCAAATTTTGATTTATTTGTACATCAAAATGATGAATTATTTCATCGATCTGATTATCGTATTCATGAATATGATGAAAATTTAAGAAAGTAAATCATCAATGTGATGAATGCATTCATCATATTGATGTTTTTTTTTCAGATTGATGATCGTATCATCGTATCATAACCAAAAAAAGCATTTACGATTCAGGAGCGTAATTTACGATCAGCCAGTTATCAACTACGTAAATTATCCTTTTTGTTTCTCTCCCCTTTCCCCCCACACCATCCCCGTTTCGGGGGGTTCTTGCCTCTTTTTCTCTCTCCCTTCCTCGCCCTTCCCCCGGTACTATATTCTCCCTTCCTCTCTCTCACCTCACCGATCAATCTCCGTACTTCCTTCTCATTCTGCACTGCTTAGTGGCGACTATTTTTTTTTTTACAAATCCGTCACTCCGCACTGCTGGGATTCGAACCCAGGCATGAGAATGCACGACGGTCTCTTGATCGGCACCTCTACCCACTGAGCTACTTGACGCTTTATAAAATTGGAATTGATTTTCGACCGCATGAAAACTAGGGAATAAATAAACAACACAAAACGTTTTTCTTTTTCAGGAAATATTGTCGTAATTTACGATTCAAGAATCGTAACAAAAAAAAACTGTTTGGATTCAAAAGTAGTAAAATGCGATAAGAATTCATGATTTAATAAACACCTATTTTTTAATTCAGGAAATATTTTTGTAAACTACGATTGTCTAAGATCGATTCGTTCATTTAGCTTCAAGAGCTATGTTTTTAGAATATTGAGATCATAAATCTCGAGCTTTGATTTTGTAAATCAGAATTATTTAGTCGTACAATTTATATCATGCTCCAAATGTTTAAAATTACGAATACAAAATTTGTAAATTGCTCTTACAATGGAAATCTAAAATCATGACATTTTTTCGTAATTCTCAAATTATACAGTTTTGTAAATGTAGACGGAATAAAGATTGATTTACAATATTGACTCTCATTTTACGAAAAAAGGGGGATGATTTACAAAAAAAAAGATTTTTCATAATTTACGACATAGAAATTCGTGATTACTGATTTTTCATTTCTTTCCGTGAATATGATGAACATTTTTCATCAATTCAGTGAATATTTTCATCAATATGAATAATAGGATTCATTCATGCAATGATACTATTCATAAATAAAAAGCGTTTATATTCTTCTTCCTACTGATGATCGACTTCATCAATATTGAGGTATATAATGGACATGATGAAAACACAAGTCTGTTTTGTTCATCAATATGATAATCATTTACATCACCTAATTTTCTTCCAAATTCAAATTGAAGTCGATTTTTTGATGATAGTCTTCATCAATATGATGAAATAAAATTGTCATTTAAATATGATGAATCAATTCATCATATTGAAGAAGAAATCATCAATGGGATGTAAAAACATTTTTTTTCGTCAAATAGATGCTTTCATCCTATTGACGAAAACTTTTGATGAACTGATGAACTAAATTTTTATCAAATTCTGCCGAAATTCTCCCAAGAAAAGTTGATGAATGCACTTTCATCTTATTGATGATTGGTTCATCCGTCATCAAAAAGTTTTCATGAATTTATACATAATATGCAAGAAAAGTACATCTTATTGATGAATTACAGTTGATGAACGCCATTCATCAATATGATGACGGCTTTTTTTTCAGTGTATGTTTTTGATCCGTGGCGACCCTACAAAACATTGCATTCCGCCGAACGCCAGCGTTCCAGGGATGGAATGGAAAAGGGAGCTGATAATTGAAGTAGACGTTATTTTCGGATTTCCTTAGCATGAAATACTCCCAAGACTTTGCCCACTAAATCTTCTAACTCGTAAAGACTATTTCCACGAATTGACCTTACAATTGCCTTTACAAACTTTGGACAGAGCTTGGCATTAACACGTTTGAATGCATCACTCTGAACAAAGTTGCGCTTGAACACAATGTCACCCACTTTGAACAGCACATCTTTACTACGGGTGTTGTACGTGTTTTCGTATACTTTATGTGCACGTTCAAGGGAGTCCTTTAAGTGGTTGTGAATCATATTCATCCTTGACGACTTTGGCAACAATGAAAACTCAGGATTATTTACAGATTGGAGTGATCTCAGCAGTTTGTAGTCAGAGCTGTGTTCTATCTTGCATTGTCCAAACAATGCCTCATAAGGGGACATGTCTATGGCTGAGTGTACCGTCGGTCGGAGAGCACTCGCAATAGAGGCAAGATGTCTATCCCAGTGCCTTTGATCTTTGTCTAGGTAAGACCGAATGGCACTGAGAATAGAACGGTTGACTCTTTCACTAGAATTCGCCTGCGGAGAATACACTGCAGTCCTAACATGTGTGACCCCGTATGAGAGCAAAAATTTGGAGAACTCTTTGCTCAATAACTGTTTCCCGTTATCGGATAGCAAGGACTCTGGTACTCCAAATACCGAGAAAACCTGCTCCTCTAAAAATCGTATGGCATTCTCACTAGTTGCCTGTCGCAAGGGGTGAATATGAACAAACTTTGTTAGTTGGTCCAAGCAGACGACGATATGCGTGTTTCCTTTTGTCGATCTTGGGTATGGTCCCAGAAAGTCAATGAAAATGTGCTGGTACGGCCTCTCTACTATATAAGCTTTTCCCATTTTCGGTCTTAGAACTGTGTTAGGGGCCTTCGAAGCTTTGCACACGTCGCAGCCCGCAATAAATGATTTAACATCAGCCGCCATATTAGGCCAGTAAAATCTATCACGGAGACGGTACAAAGTCTTAGTGACACCACCATGCGAAGCCTTAGGAGGTTGATGTGCAAGAATGATTAAGGGTCTAGTCAACTTCGACGGAACCCACAGCTTCCACACCATGTCGTCTTCGACTGGGTTACCTGTACAGTGTTTGACTTTTTTGTACACAAACCCATCAGATATTTGAAGATCAGGAAGTTGGTCTTCATTTTCTCTGATTTTCTCAATTAACTTCACATATTCCTCTGACTTGAAACTCAGGTCATTAAGGTCAATGTGAAGCACGTCCTGGTGGAGATTCTCTAATATCAACACACCACTAAGGGCATCAATAGCGTATACTCGCGATAACGCGTCAGGAACAACGTGCTGAGAACCCTTGCGGTGTTCAATATCAAAATCAAACCCTTGAAGCTTAAAACTCCATCGAGCCAACCTACCATGTAAATCCTTCAGATTCATCAACCACTTTAAGCTTGCATGGTCAGTCACAACTTTGAAGGGATGCCCTTCCACATAAGGCCGGAATTTCTTAATTCCCAAAACTTCAGCATAACATTCCTGTTCTGTTACAGAATAATTTCTTTGGGACTTATTTAGCTTATGAGAATAATAGTATATTCGTCGTTCCACACCCTCATTGTCTTCCTGGCACAGTACACAGCCGACTCCAGTACTCGACGCGTCGCAAAGGATTATGAAAGGTTTCGTGTAATCAGGATTTACAAGGACTGGAGAGGTGGTTAGTGCCTCTTTGAGTTGATTGAACGCACTGATTGCGTCGGGACCAAACTCGAATGTCGTACCCGTCTTTAACGTGTTGGTAATAGGAGCAGCAATCCCTGAATAGTTCTTTACAAATCTCCGGTACCAACCAGATAAACCAAGGAACCTTCTAACTTGGCGTGAATTCTTAGGAACCGGAAAGTCCATTATGGATGAAATCTTTTCCGAATTTGTTTTTAAACAACCTTCCCCAACAACATAGCCAGGACTAGGACTTCTCTACGTTAATAGTAAGTCCAGCCTCTGTTAAACGGCCCGCAATTATCTTTAGCATCCGAATGTGTTCCTCAAATGTTTCCGTCACAATTAGAAGATCGTCAACGTAAGGAAAAACATTTTCCCTGAACTCATGCGGTACAACCTTGTCGATCAGCTTACACATACGCTGTGCTGCGTTGCACAAACCGAACGGCATGACGGTGAATTGAAGTAAAGGCATTCCCGGAATAGTAAATGCCGTCTTTTCCCGTGAACTTTTCTCCAACGGTATCTGCCAAAAGGCGTCTTTCAAATCCACACTCGAAAAGAAGCGTGAATTTGATAGACGACTTATAGACCAGGGTAGATAATTTTTGAAAACGAAAAAAATCGCAGTAGAATAAAACAAATTAGAAATGGTGGGGGCTGCGATAAAAATGAAGGGAAAAATAAATTACGGGCCATCCGAGTTCGGGAAGTGGGCGGGGGCGGGTTTAAAGGGAAATAATGGTTTATCTTGATTTCCGGCAAAACTAGAGGTCCTATGGAAAAATGTTAAATGGCAAAATTGTAGGTAACAAAAAGAACTATAACTTTTGTTCAGACAAATTTTTCACATAACCTCAAAATATATATGAAAAATTCAAAAAACCAAGTTTTTGGTTTTTTATTTTTATCTTTTTAAAAAAAGAAGATTTTTCTACGAAATTTGGTGAAAACTTCCCTTATTATATCCCAAATACACTGTAATTTATTTGGTTAAAAATATTTATTTTTTCCTCTTATATTGAAATAATATCAAAAAAATACCCTAATTTTGAATCGAAAAATCACCTGTCAAAATTTCGCCTTTTCTTAAAAAGTCAGCATGCTATTTATTTGTTCAAACGTCTACTTTCTGACGGTGTAAAAAAATATATACATTACCATAGTAAATATTCTCAGAAAATGCAAAAAATTGAAAAAACTCGAATTCGATTTTTTGATTTAATCATGATTTTTTTTTTCTATACAGTATATACATATAAGTAGGATGACTACATGTAACAAACACAAAAACAATCTTAGTTAAAGCCAAACATATGGGCACTTACACTTTTTGAATTCAATTCAAAATCATTGCATTTTTATGAAAAGACTTAAGGTTAGACTTAGACTAAAAAAATGTAAAGTAACTAATTTTTATTCGGTCAAAGAATAACGTTATGAAAAGTAAAGTGTACGACAAGAAAAGTCAAGCTAAGAAAAGTAAAAGTCTAGTGAAAGTCAAATCGAAGATCCAATTTAAATTACCTATTTTTCTATATTTTTTATATTTAACATTAATTAATTACAATCAAAACATTATTTAAAATCTTTATAATTGAACAAAAACTTTATTAAAACTAAAATCTATTCTAACCCCTTTAAACTTAAAAATACCCTACTCTCTACAAAAGACAAAAAGGAACAACTCGAAAAAGCCGGGATCTATGTTATCAATTGTAATGAATGCGACAAAAAATATTACGGTCAAACAAAACGCAGTGTAAAAACGAGATTTAAAGAGCACAACAACAACATTAAAAACAACGAACCAAAGAAATCTGCCTTTGCATTGCACGCATTACAAGAACACCATTTAACAACAACAATTTATAATGTAAAGCTTCTGAAATGCGTGAGAGAGAGCCGTAGACTTGATGCGTACGAGAGCCTTTACATACACAGAGATGAGTCAGCGTTGAATGCAGATTTGGGGAATATAGAGTCTTATTCGTTTACATTGTAATGTTTTTGTTATTGTAAGAAAATTGTAAAAAATGTTGTCTTTCTCTTTTTTGTTCGGTTTTCTGTAATTTCTCTTTTTAAAAAAGCTTTTTGTTAAAATCATTTAAATGTTTTTGTGATTGTAATTTAAAATTTTTTATAGCAGCTTTCCCCTCAGTCGTGTTGCTGATGATGGCTAGTAGACTAGCCGAAATGCATTCAATAAGCTCAGTTCACAATAATTTTTTAAAATAAATGTAAAATTTTTTGTATTTTTTAATGAAAAGTGTTTGTTTTAAATAAAGACATTGTTGAATTCAAACTTGTAACCTCAATATAATGGTGTTTGCACTTTTTACATAAAGATAAAATCTAGTGTTCTTGCTTAAATCCTTTCCTTTCCTCTAGGTACATATATACATATAAGTTAAAAAGCTGATTCTGATTGCATTTCTTCATCGTAAGATGTGACAGACCTTTCCAACTGTAGTTAATCTTCGAAATCTTCAAGACCACCACCTTCCTCGTCTCCAATGATATTTTCGGACTGCATTGGTTCTTCATCCAAAATTTCCTCATTTACTTCCTCGTAAGTTTTTTCTTCCATATTTGAGCAATTTTCGGAACCATGACAATTCGTGCATAGATTTGTACATTTTAAACCATGTTTTCGACAGCCACATTTTAAACTGTTACATCCACTTTCACAGCTGCAGCAAATAGTTTTAAGCAAAACTTCCGGAATATATGATAATGGAAAGAACACTGCGGCAAGGGGTCGATATATCTCTGTTAGTGATTGGTCAACTCAGTTCGCTAACTCGACTTAACTCTGTTAATTTTCTTCAACTCGAGTTAGGTAGCTCGGTTTGCCAACTCGAGTTGAACGGGTCAACTCGGTTAACCTATTCGGTTTGCCAACTCGGTTCGCCAACTCGGTTTGACCCATCACTAACAGAGATATATGATAGTGGATAGAACAATACGGTTACATCGATTGTTGGAAAAAAAAATCAAATTCGAGTTTTTTTCAATTTTTTGCATTTTCTGAGAATATTTACTATGGTAATGTATATTTTTTTTACACCATCAGAAAGTAGACGTTTGAACAAATAAATAGCATGCTGACTTTTTAAGAAAAGGCGAAATTTTGACAGGTGATTTTTCGATTCAAAATTAGGGTATTTTTTTGATATTATTTCAATATAAAAGGAAAAAATAAATATTTTTAACCAAATAAATTAAAGTGTATCTGGGATATAATAAGGGAAGTTTTCACCAAATTTCGTAGAAAAATCTTTTTTTTTTGAAAAAGATAAAAATAAAAAACCAAAAACTTGGTTTTTTGAATTTTTCATATATATTTTGAGGTTATGTGAAAAATTTGTCTGAACAAAAGTTATAGTTCTTTTTGTTACCTACAATTTTGCCATTTAACATTTTTCCATAGGACCTCTAGTTTTGCCGGAAATCAAGATAAACCATTATTTCCCCTTAAAACCCGCCCCCGCCCACTTCCCGAACTCGGATGGCCCGTAATTTATTTTTTCTTTCATTTTTATCGCATCTCCCACCATTTCTCATTTATTTTATTCTACTGCGATTTTTTTCGTTTTTTTCCATTTTTGAAGCTATCGGCACTAGTCTATTAGCAAACCTTCAATATTCGGAACCGGACCTGCAAATTTCTTCGTGACGGAATTGACCTTCCTGAAGTCTAGGCAGAGTCTGTGTTTTCCGTTTGACTTCTTCACTAGAACAACAGGAGAGCTCCAAGCACTATCGCTTACTTCAATCACGCCAAGCTGAAACATGCGATCCACCTCCTCATAGAGAATTTTTTGAACCGCCGGAGAAACGGGATAGTGCCGTTGTTTAATTGGTGCAGCATCACCTGTGTCAATATGATGCTCTTCAAATGTCGTCCGTCCTAGGCCATGTACCGCATAAGATGGAAACAATGCCTTTGCTTCCTCTAATGCTTCTAATTGTTCTGGGGATAGTTGGTGAATATTTGTCCGAAAGATCTTACTAATTTCGTTAATGATTTGCCGCAACGTAAATTTTGTAAATTGAATTAACTCGAGTTGGTTCTTATGCAAACCGAGTGGCAACTCGGTTCTCAAATCTGATTACCCCCAAAATACGTCGAAATCTTTTCCATATGCCGATGAACTTCGACCATTAGGTTATTTGCCCCTACAATAAGTAAAATCAATACCTATTCAAAAACGCTTATAAAATTAGAAGAAAACTAAGTCAATTTCCGAGTTGGCAAACCGACTTGGCTCTGTACTGTACGAGTAATTGCTCAGGACCGATATTTTTATTTATCCGATATTTATTATTTTAACAATAGATGCAAGCGCAATTCGACTTCACAAGTTTGTTACAACCACGTATGAACTCGCATTATTTGCCACTTGTAAGAATTACTGCGCCCGCGCGCCCCTTTGTTGCCGCGCCCCTAGGCACGTGCCTAGTTTGCATTTAGGATAATATGCCACTGGGCTCTGTACATTGTTTTCTTATCTGCAAAGCGTTGTCGTAGTTTTGCAACTTTGCAACTTGTAAAGTGTTGGCTTGAATCGGAGTTGAAAATGCGAGCGCGTACTTGTTCGTAATTCAACAGTCGTTCGTGTAGTGTGGGTCGCGTGGTGTTGTTGTGTTGTTTAGATGTAATAGCCCAGTGGCAAATTTCATCCTCAATGAAAAATTTCGGTGAAAAGAGCAAGGAATTCATTCCACACTTTTAAGATGAAAAATAAGGTAATGATTTCATAGGAACAAAGTAATGCCGTTTTTCCTCTGTAC
Source organism: Sphaerophoria taeniata (assembly GCA_943590905.1). NCBI lineage: Eukaryota > Metazoa > Arthropoda > Insecta > Diptera > Syrphidae > Sphaerophoria > Sphaerophoria taeniata. The sequence goes on from OX016542.1 coordinate 84,512,958, forward strand.
ATTTTCTCTATTCTATTAACGCTTTCGTTTCTTTGCATACCAAAACGTTGTGATTTCAGTAAGGAAAAGTCCTGCACAGCTTCACGAGTTCGTAATTTGCATTGAGCGCTGTGTGTTGTTTTCACAAAGAAGAATAAACGAACAAAAAAGAAACACAAATATTTTCTAGGGGTGGAAATGACCAGCAAGAATCCGTGTAGTATATAAACATTATGTATGTACCTATTTTCTACTTTTGTTGATCGAGGACGACGCGACGACCGTTGACGACGACGCAACGGTTTGGTTTTTTTCCACTGTCTATTTTTGTCTGCGATCGTTAAAAAAATGGTTTGTTCTATGTAAAATCAGTGCAATCGAAATCTTAGTTAAAGACGGTTGATGTGAAGAATATGATAGCTGTTTTTAAAAGTGAATTAATAATAATAAACAGCACAGGAGAAAACACGAGGGAGATCGAAAATATTTACCAGGTACTCAAATATAAATATTTATTTTCCACTTGTATAGAAGAAGAAATTCAACTAATTTTCTTAACATTTTTTAAAGGTATTCTGGAATTTGGAATGTGGAGCAACCTTAAAGGAGTCGTTTAGCGGCAAAAATATTAAAAAAAGTAGCAGATCCAGCCAAAGACTTGAATTGTTTTTATATGTTATTATTTAAAACAATATTGTGTTCTTTTCAGAAATATTTCAACAAAAAAAATTTAATAAATTTGTTTTGATATTTACATTTGGTGAGATCACAGCTGCATTTTCATAATATTTTTCATTCATGAAATTCAACTTTCAAAGAAGATGAGTTCACCAATGAGCTTTCATTTGACATTTCATAGGAGTTAGAGAACGAATGAAAACACAGAATACTTTTATTCAATGATTTCACTGATGCATATTCACCAAGAAATTCACTTGGTGAACTCCAATGACAGCCCTATGTAAATTTCACCAAATGATTCACCTTCAAATTCATGAGTGAAGCTTCCATTCCTTGGTGAATCGCATGGTGATTCCTTGGTGAAAATTGGGAAATTTGCCACTGGGAGGTGTAATGGTGTCATGTTGAGGTTGTCTTTGTAATATGTGTACGTGTCCGTTCTTTAATATATCCGGTTGTGGTTTTGAATTATCAGTGATTACTGTCTCCTGAACGGGTTGCTCGGTCTCTTTACTTGAGAGCAATGTTATCCGGGGTTTGAATTGCTCCTTCTCACGTTTCCCAAACAGGGACAAAAAGGAGAGGTTACGTCTGGACGTCCACATTTAAAGCAAAACAGTGATTGCTTGGAACTTTGGCATTCTCTAAATGTGTGACCAATAGCCCTGCAGTTCCAGCATTCTACCGTTTTTCCAACTTCCCCCGGTCCTGAAAACTTGACGGCTTCAACAGGTGCCTCGAAGGCTTCGTCAAAATTTTCAAAATCGAGTTCGTTTATCCTTCTGTGTATATGTGGCTGATTAGTTGTCATTTGTCTTTGTCTTATATGTTGCAAGTTGTACTTTTCGATGTTTCTGCAGGTATATACCATTTCTGGTAAACTTGCTGTTTTGAAAGTTAAAAGCTTGCTTCCGATTTCAGGACGTACATTCTGGCGAATGAGGAAAATTAGTTTTTCGGGATTCCGAGTTCAGCTTAAGAATGTCAGAGTAGAACTTGTCAAATGGCTCATTCCAACTCTGTTTCCTATCGTCCAGTTTCCTACCTAGTTCGTCCTCAGTCTCAAGTGTCCCAAAATGTTCTGTTAACGCGATCCTTAATTCATTCCACAGTTGTCCCGGATGCGTCTTCAAATGTACCCAATACCAAACGGTCACCTCACCGTCAATGAAGTGATGAAAATTGCTGTGGATTTCTTCCCACTCCACCCCATACGATTGTTGAAGGTGTCCTAAACGGAACAAAAAATCATCGATGGTCATGTTTATGTTGTCGTATTTGAGACCCCATTTGTGGAAGTCATGTGTTTGTTTGTTGTGTCTAGCTGTATGGCGTTGTCTGTGTAAAAAGTGTTGATCTTGATTGTGATTGAATGGTATATGGTTTTGTTCCTCGAAATGTATATTGTGTGCATGAGAGAATTGTTGATTTTATTGTTTGTTTGGTCTAAGAACTGAGTGTTACCGTTTGAGGGCAAAAAGGAAATGGCTGAAGAATTTACTGTTTGTCGGATTACCTCAACAACCTCTTCACGAAGAGTCTTGAAATATGTATGTTTAAATAAAGTTTTAGCAGTACCTATATACGTTAAAAAGATAACAAACCAAAAGAATCTTAAAAGAATTTATTGACAATTCATAAAAACGTAGGGGATGACAAATGGCTTTTCCACGAAAAGACTACTGACCCAGTGAGATCCGCTTGTGTACCAAAAGGAGTTTCAGCTCATCAGACTTTGATCCTGCTCAGACACCACCTATGGTGTTTGCAAAAGTAAATGCCGCAACAGACAGTAAGAAATTGTACTTTTCCAACCCGGACAGCAGACATTAAGCTTTCACCATAAGGATATCTAAACAAGGATCAAGTTTGTTAAAGAATTTGCAAGCATGTGTCCACTGCAACTGACGAAGAGATGTTAAAACATCCTCTTCCGGACAATGAACTCAATAACTTGCAAAAACTTCAACAGTGTCGAGAAATTCAAAAGCAGTTTGACCCAAACGAATTCAAATCAAAGACATTTGAAATTCTCTATATCCCAACAAAACTTAAAAATTCAAAATCAAAGCAGCAGACAACAGAATCTAACACCCATTGTTGGACTAGGATTCCAAACTAAAAAGCCTTGAAAGAAGATTTCAGAAATTGTTTTCTCACTCTCAAACATGTAAAACAAAGTGAAAATGAAATGAAAGAATGACGAAATGAAATTTAAAAAAAATTATTACCCGGAGAAAAAAAAAAAATTTATGGAGCAAACAAAATTTCAAGAGCACAGAAGGTACCCTTAAAGAAATTGTGCCCCACGTTCTGGGCGCCATCTGTAACGGTATAAAATTTTCATTAACTTTTCCATCCTGTAGGTACAGATCCTACACGAAAAACCTTGGATGGAAAAGTGTCCAGTTGGCAGCGACCAGGCCAGGCATGCTTTATTTTAGCTGAGCTCGTCGGATGTGGGAGTGGGTTCTTGGTCCGCCAGACTGGACTACCGTAATTTTACATCATGCCTGTTTCAAAATTATTTAAAAGATCACAATTTACACAAAAAAAAAGAAAAATTAAACAAACTAGGACAGCAAAATAATGTGACAAGGACGGACAAAATACGAACATTAAAAGTAAGCTACGTTACATTCTACAAAATATATATACATATACAAATAAACCAACAATTTCTGGACTGATTAGCTTACCAGTCCTTTTGATACACGGGTGCCTTAGGTGTTAACGGCACCCTTGAGCAACCCGCCCCATTGCCAATCTCAGAACTGAGATGACACCTTGGCTGCCGCGCGCTCAAAAATATGCGACAGCCCCAAAAAACTCATCGACCTCACCTGCGGAAACTCATCTGTAATGTGAGTTTCCGCAGGTGGTAATGTGAACTCACCCTGAAATGTTTTTAAAACTTCTCCATGTTCGTATTTGAATTATGTATTGACAACAATCGATTTCATGTTTTAAGTTCCATTTAATATAGGTATTTGTTTCAGTAATTTCATACATTTTTTGTAATTGTTCAAAATGATTCGCAATAACAATAAGTAAGTATTAGAGATCTTTAAAAAATAATAAATTCCATGAGGACATACGACAAATCAATCCTTTTATAAATGCAATGCAAAACTAAACAAATACAAACTAATAATTAGGTCAAACAAAATTTCGTGCAAAATAAAAAGTGTGTCAAGATCAAGAGTCAATGCCCTCGGGTTATAATTTTATGACAAAAGAATAAAATGTTCAAAACAAACAAAACAAAACAAAAACTAACACATTCACATACCTCTTTTTATTCTGCATCCCCACTTGTGCGCACACGTAGAATATTCAGTTTAATCTGTGAACGTAAATCAATAATCAAATTGTAAATAGTAATTGGCAAAGAATAACAACACAATACACAACCCGAGTGAATTTCCTAACGACGAATGCACGCACAAAACAAAAGTAAAGAAAACACGCAAGAAAAATGTGAATTAAGGGGAAATATGAACATGTACAAATACAAACGCAAACTAAACTAAAAACTACTCACTAAGGGAAATATAAAATTAAGATGACATGCAGTAAGAATGACAAAACAAAAAAACAAAATATTAAACACACAAGAGAATAGAAAATAATATTGAACAGTAGGGTGGTAATTAAAAAAAAAAAAGAAAATGTTGATTGATGATTATTATGACAGTATGGCTGTATTTCATGAAGGTAAGTATCGGGGGTAGTTAGTTAGGATGGTAGGTAGGTACGTAGGATGACGTTTAAAGTTTAAAAGCCAAAGGCTATGGGCGCACAAAGAATTAATGCGTTTTCGAGGAACTTGCATCAGTCTATCACTTTTTTTTTTTTTATTTCGTAAATTTAACTATTTTTCTTCTTTTTTTTTTGAAGAAGTTTTTTCACGGGACAACAACAATTGTATTGTTTTGCACGCTTACTACATAACACACAGGAACAGGAAAAGGGACATGAACTGTTCCTTTTTTTTATTTTATTTTGTAGCGGCACTTTTCTCGTTTATTTATCGGTGTCAGAACCGGAGCAAGATGGGAACAGCTAAACACCCACAAACACAATTTTAGAAAAGAGATTTTCGCAAGTTGACTTTTTTTCTTATTTCGCACTCAAAATGGGATGCACATCAATGATCACAAAATAAATCTTTTATAGACTTTACACAATTGGCAAACTCAAATGCACCATGCACGCCAATAAAAATGTTTTTCTCCAACAAACTTATATCTTTTTCTCAAAAAAATCTCCTCCAGCAAACTTCTTTCTCCTCAGTTCAAAAATTTCTTCCCGAATCAATTTTCAGTAAAATTTTTTTCTTTTTTGTTATTTTGTTACCTAGGTAACGAGCAAAATATTTGTCAGAGATTTTTGATTATTTTAATTGTTTTATGTTGAGTGTGAAAATGTATAGTGGATTAATGTGAAATATGTATGTTTGATTATGTTAAATGTAAGTATGTGTATTGATGTATGTTTTTGATCCGTGGCGACCCTACAAAATCAGAACTTCAACCGAACAGTATCAACTAAATGTCCCTTTTGGATATGTTTAGACAAAAAACACTACCCATCCACTTATTGTAGTAATGGTTACTCGCTAGCACGACCTTTGTTGAGGAGCAGTAAAATAACAACTCATTTAGTGTTCGAACATTCCAAACACCCATTTCCTTCTGCAGCGTATCGGTCGGCTATCCCTGCAAATGAAATTCACCCTAAATGGTTACACAAAGCCGGTGTCATACGAATTTCCCATGACAGTTGTTACTCGATTTTACCACCCAACAAAAAGAGTAATTACTGCTGATCTAGGGTTTTGGTGTATCAATAAAAGCACGTGTGTATTTCAAATGTGTTCCGCCCATAGCTTTATTGCGTCAGTCGCCTCGTGTTGTCTTTGGGTGAGACAGGCGAATTCGTGTATTTGAGATAATAATTGTCTCCACAAGCGTGCTCAATATCTGCCATATCGCCACAACACAAGAGCTTTAAAATGCGTCTATTACTCACGAATCCAGCTGCTCAACGCCAACGATGGAACGATTCACTGGAGTCAACCCAGGTTATCATGGGACAAGCTATCATGAGACATCATACGACAACTTATCATGAGCAACCTATCATGACGCAACTGATCATGATCATACGGTTTGATTCGAACAAATTCATTCTTAGTTCATTCTATTTGACTCCTCCTTTTTTGGATGGATTTCTATTTGGTGGTTGTTTTTCTTTATTTTTTTTTTATTTTTGAGGTTTAGTTTTTTTTTAGACGGAATTTTGCGTTGATTGATATGTGTTTGGTTTTTTGCAATTTTTTTGTGTGTTTTTTTATGAAGGGAATGAGAAGTAGGTAGGGACATAGTTTTTTTTTATCTTCTATATAGGATGTGAATATGTACCTTACGGCTTTTTTATGAATTTAGGGTGTGTGGTCTAGGTGGTTTTCGTGGGAAGGAAAGACGTATGGTGTATTAAGTATAACTATATAGAGCGAGGGAGAAAAAAATGTGTCAAGATCTTTATTCTTGCTTTTTTTTGCATGAACAAAATGAGAGGTAACATAATGTATATAAGTAGGGATATACTGATTTTTTTGCATTGTTTTCCTTCCTATGTGGGTTATTGCAAATATTTTTTATGATTTTGGGGTGTGTGGTTTAGAAAAAAATCATTCGAGACGTATGGTGTGGTGTCTATTGTGTATACTATATAGAGCGAGGGAGAGAAAAATGTGGCAAGATCTTTATTCTTGCTTTTTTTTTGCATGCAGAAAATTATATGGGTACATAAAACATTATATAGAAAGGGATATACCTACCTACCTGTTGTTGATTGGATTATTGCAATTATTTTTTTTATGGATATGGGGTGTGTTTGTTTATGGTTTAAGTTTTTTTTTTAATTCGGTGACGTATGGTGGCAAGTGTGTGGGTATATTAGGATAATGAGAAGAGAGGCAGAGAGGGAAAGATAGGTACCTATGTGCAAAGATTTTGATTCAATTGGTTTGGTTGATTGTAGGTAGGTAGCTACATAGCATAGGTAGGTAATTCTTTTCTGTCAACGCGAAAGGGATTTTGTGATTTGATTTTTTTATGCTGAACAGAATGAGATGTAGCATGAAGGTACCTAGGTAGGTGTGTAGGTACTTATATAGTTAATGCTCTTGTTTAATGATTCAATTGATAAATAAATTGATAAAAGTTCAAATTAAATATTAAAAAATGAATCATTTTATAAAAGTTTTAGTGAATCGAAACCTGTGACAGTTTAGGCAGAGGAAAAAGTACAGAATAAGAGTTTATGTTCAACATAAATTATTAAAGTTACCATTCAGCAAATGACTCTTAATCGTTAAGATTGATGATAGGTAGTTGGCATCCGTAATAGGGTTACGGTTGTTTGGTAGGTACCTATACTAGTTTTTTAATTGGTTGATGAGAGAGAGGAATAAAAAACTATCGTAGATAGATAGGTACCTACTGTTAAGACTAAGAATAGGCACCAATCGGCAAAAATATTTTTAATGGTTTAACCCTTTGGACCCCATGCTATGAAAATCAATATTAAAAAATGTTTTTTCGGTATTATCGGGTCAAAAACATCACAACTACGAGATATGAATAGCAAAAAGTTATTTTCCAAAATAATAAATAGCAAAACTAATGCGTTATTCTCATGTTACATGTAAGTAACATGCACTGCCTATGACCACCAAAAAACGTCGGAGAACTGAGAAAATAACTTTTTATGAATCTATACCTAATGTATTCTTCTTAGCAAAAAAGTAAAACACTTTCTGCATTAACATTTTACCAAAAAATTGGACCACCCTAATGTAGGTAGTTATCTACCTACCCTACAAAATATAGTAGGTGCAGGTAAAATAGTATCTATAAAAAATCAAATAAAAAAAATTGTTACACTCTTGAAACTTGCCAAAAAGTTTGCTTTTGGGATAAGAACCAAGGATAAAAAAGTCTATAAATAAAAAGTCTATAACAAAACTAACACTAACAAAATTCTAACAAAATTTATAAATAACCTACCTAAAACTAAAAGTGGACCCGGTGGTTCGTCACTCCCACCGTATTTAACGACTCCAAACCACTAGATAATTTAAAATTCTAACAAAACTAACCCTAACTCTAACACTAAAACTAAACTAACACTAACACTAACACTAACCCTAACAATAACACTAACACTAACAAAACTAATAAATACCTACCTAAAACTAAAAGTGGACCCGGTGGTTCGCCACTCCCACCGTATTTAATGACTCCAAACCACTTATATAAAATTAGGGTGCTTTTTTAAAGTGAGTTCCCCGTGCCTCTCACTCTTAGGGTGCTTTTTTTAAGTGAGTTCCCCGTGCCTCTCACTTTCGTATGCAAGGAGTCTTAAAAGTCTCCAACATACTGTGCTACCGCTTGCAGGAACTCTTGTGGAGTCTTGGCATCGTACTGGCGTATAAGTCTGAGGAGCCTTTCATTTGCCTGAGCATACTCAGCTCTTGAATATAGTGGCACGCGGTCCCCACCAGTACTGAGACGTTCGAATAGGATGTTGATTCTCACGTGTTCATTTAAAAGGCCTTCCAAGAGCTTATAGATATTTGGGTGTTGGCACAAGTTTTAAGTTTTCCGCTTCTCTGTTCTAAAAGCTGAAAGTCAATTTTTCGGATATTACCAGGACCTAGAAAGTTAAAATTTGGTACACATAAAGGCCAAGCCTCGAGAAGTTCGTCAAAAAAATTTTAGTACACAAAAACTAACGGTTCAGGTTTTGTACTATTTTTCAAGATTTTAGTACAAAAATTGAAATTTTGTACTAAAAAAAATTTAGTGACTTTCTTACACATAAGTCTATCCACACACCTAATTTCAACTTCTTAGGTCCAAAGAATATTGATATATTGGAGTTCAAAGTTTTATATCTGAAAATGGGAGGCCTTTTTATTTTTAATTTAAATTTATTTTAAATATTTTCTCACTCTCTTGGTAACTCTCAAAGAGTAAGTACGTTATTTTTTGAGGTTTTTTTAAGAGTTTTTTTTTTGCGATTTTATGATGGTTGATTTTATCAAATCCCAAAGGGGGGCAGACAAACTTCACTACGAAGGATTTGCTTATGTGAAGTATAGAGGGGAAGAGGATAAGACTTTTTGGAGGTGCGAGAAGTATCGGAGCTTCAAATGTAAGGGAAGGGTTATTTCTAGGGAAAGAAATGTGGTTTTGCTAAATGAGCATAACCACGGCCCTTCCCCCGTTTTGTATGAGGTTGCTCGCACCTCCCAAATAGTTAAAGCTATGGCCACCACATCCTCCGATTCCCCCAGGTCAATAGTTGCACGCTGTATGCAAGGAGTTTCTGTGGAAGCGTCTAACCGTGGCCCAAAGCTGAGATCACATGAAAAGGCTGTAACCCGGCAGCGGCGTCGACAGCACCAAGCAAGACTAATTCCTCACAGCCGGTCCGAAATAAATCTTCCTGCCGAACTGTTGGTGACAAAAACAGGTACTCCGGAACCGTTTTTGTTAGCCGACACAGGCAGGGAGGATGTGAACCGAATAATTATATTCGGTTCACTTACGGACCGGACAAGACTTGTGCAGTGTGAGACGTGGCTGCTGGATGGCACCTTTGATGTATGCCCGAGCATATTTTACCAGCTTTGGGTCATCCACGGACGCTTCCAGAACAAGGTGATACCCTTCATATTTTGCTTGCTCCCTAATAAAACAAAGGAAACATACTTGCGGACGCTTGCGCTAATACGTGAATCAGAGGGAATGGAAAATGCTCAGCCAAATAATATAATCATCGACTTCGAAAAGGCGGAGGAGCTTGCTCTCCGAGAATTTTTCCCCGAAGCGGTGATTCATGGCTGCTTTTTCCATTTCGCGCAAGCAGTCCGCAGAAACGTTCAGAAATTAGGGATGCAAGCAAGATACGGAGCGGACAGGAACTTTTACAATTGTCTTCGGAAGTTTGTTGCGTTGTGTTTTTGCGATACCAATGATGTATTGGATCGTTATGAGATGTTGGCGAGCGAGCTGATAAAAAGTTTTGGTGATACACAAAATCACCAAGACTTTCTCGAGTATTTTGAGAATACTTGGGTAGGCCGCCGCCATCGTACTCCTCGATTCAATATTTCAATGTGGAATTGCAAGGACACAACGACACAAGACCTTCCGAGGACAAATAATGGAGTGGAGTCTTGGCATAGGGCCTTCCAAGGTGCGATTGGGTGCCAACACCCAAATATCTATAAGCTCTTGGAAGGCCTTTTAAATGAACACGTGAGAATCAACATCCTATTCGAACGTCCCAGTACTGGTGGGGACCGCGTGCCACTATATTCAAGAGCTGAGTATGCTCAGGCAAATGAAAGGCTCCTCAGACTTATACGCCAGTACGATGCCAAGACTCCACAAGAGTTCCTGCAAGCGGTAGCACAGTATGTTGGAGACTTTTAAGACTCCTTGCATACGAAAGTGAGAGGCACGGGGAACTCACTTAAAAAAAGCACCCTAAGAGTGAGAGGCACGGGGAACTCACTTTAAAAAAGCACCCTAATTTTATATAAGTGGTTTGGAGTCATTAAATACGGTGGGAGTGGCGAACCACCGGGTCCACTTTTAGTTTTAGGTAGGTATTTATTAGTTTTGTTAGTGTTAGTGTTATTGTTAGGGTTAGTGTTAGTGTTAGTTTAGTTTTAGTGTTAGAGTTAGGGTTAGTTTTGTTAGAATTTTAAATTATCTAGTGGTTTGGAGTCGTTAAATACGGTGGGAGTGACGAACCACCGGGTCCACTTTTAGTTTTAGGTAGGTTATTTATAAATTTTGTTAGAATTTTGTTAGTGTTAGTTTTGTTATAGACTTTTTATTTATAGACTTTTTTATCCTTGGTTCTTATCCCAAAAGCAAACTTTTTGGCAAGTTTCAAGAGTGTAACAATTTTTTTTATTTGATTTTTTATAGATACTATTTTACCTGCACCTACTATATTTTGTAAGGTAGGTAGATAACTACCTACATTAGGGTGGTCCAATTTTTTGGTAAAATGTTAATGCAGAAAGTGTTTTACTTTTTTGCTAAGAAGAATACATTAGGTATAGATTCATAAAAAGTTATTTTCTCAGTTCTCCGACGTTTTTTGGTGGTCATAGGCAGTGCATGTTACTTACATGTAACATGAGAATAACGCATTAGTTTTGCTATTTATTATTTTGGAAAATAACTTTTTGCTATTCATATCTCGTAGTTGTGATGTTTTTGACCCGATAATACCGAAAAAAACATTTTTTAATATTGATTTTCATAGCATGGGGTCCAAAGGGTTAAACCATTAAAAATATTTTTGCCGATTGGTGCCTATTCTTAGTCTTAACAGTAGGTACCTATCTATCTACGATAGTTTTTTATTCCTCTCTCTCATCAACCAATTAAAAAACTAGTATAGGTACCTACCAAACAACCGTAACCCTATTACGGATGCCAACTACCTATCATCAATCTTAACGATTAAGAGTCATTTGCTGAATGGTAACTTTAATAATTTATGTTGAACATAAACTCTTATTCTGTACTTTTTCCTCTGCCTAAACTGTCACAGGTTTCGATTCACTAAAACTTTTATAAAATGATTCATTTTTTAATATTTAATTTGAACTTTTATCAATTTATTTATCAATTGAATCATTAAACAAGAGCATTAACTATATAAGTACCTACACACCTACCTAGGTTCCTTCATGCTACATCTCATTCTGTTCAGCATAAAAAAATCAAATCACAAAATCCCTTTCGCGTTGACAGAAAAGAATTACCTACCTATGCTATGTAGCTACCTACCTACAATCAACCAAACCAATTGAATCAAAATCTTTGCACATAGGTACCTATCTTTCCCTCTCTGCCTCTCTTCTCATTATCCTAATATACCCACACACTTGCCACCATACGTCACCGAATTAAAAAAAAACTTAAACCATAAACAAACACACCCCATATCCATAAAAAAAATAATTGCAATAATCCAATCAACAACAGGTAGGTAGGTTTATCCCTTTCTATATAATGTTTTATGTACCCATATAATTTTCTGCATGCAAAAAAAAAAAGCAAGAATAAAGATCTTGGCACATTTTTCTCTCCCTCGCTCTATATAGTATACACAATAGACACCACACCATACGTCTCGAATGATTTTTTTCTAAACCACACACCCCAAAATCATAAAAAATATTTGCAATAACCCACATAGGAAGGAAAACAATGCAAACAAATCAGTATATCCCTACTTATATACATTATGTTACCTCTCATTTTGTTCATGCAAAAAAAAAGCAAGAATAAAGATCTTGACACATTTTTTTCTCCCTCGCTCTATATAGTTATACTTAATACACCATACGTCTTTCCTTCCCACGAAAACCACCTAGACCACACACCCTAAATTCATAAAAAAGCCGTAAGGTACATATTCGCATCCTATATAGAAGATAAAAAAAAACTATGTCCCTACCTACTTCTCATTCCCTTCATAAAAAAACACACAAAAAAATTGCAAAAAACCAAACACATATCAATCAACGCAAAATTCCGTCTAAAAAAAACTAAACCTCAAAAATAAAAAAAAAGAATAAAGAAAAACAACCACCAACAAGATTTTCTTGAAAGTCACCTCCTCTTTTTTTAGAATGAACTCAAAATGAATATTTTGTTGCAATCGAACCTTATGATCAGTTGTCTCATGATAAGTTGCGTGCGATATGTTGTCCCATGATAACTTCTGCCATGATCACTTACACCCAACCCCGATTCACTATCAACATTTCAGAGCGCTATGTGTAATATCTCGCAAAAGTAACTGAAACCATTTCCTCGTTGGGGGGTGGTATGAGCACCACGCAATGCAAAATATTAACGCCCTACGACCGAAAACGGTCAATCGAGGGGTTGGGTGTAAGTGATCATGGCAGAAGATATCATGGGACAACATATCGCACGCAACTTATCATGAGACACCTGATCATAAGGTTCGATTGCAACAAAATATTCATTTTGAGTTCATTCTAAAAAAAGAGGAGGTGACTTTCAAGAAAAGACTCTTGTTGGTGTTTGTTTTTCTTTATTTTTTTTTATTTTTGAGGTTTAGTTTTTTTTTAGACGGAATTTTGCGTTGATTGATATGTGCGAAAGGTGTTTGGTTTTTTGCAATTTTTGTGTGTGTTTTTTATGAAGAGAATGAGAAGTAGGTAGGGACATAGTTTTTTTTTATCTTCTATATAGGATGTGAATATGTACCTTACGGCTTTTTTATGAATTTAGGGTGTGTGGTCTAGGTGGTTTTCGTGGGAAGGAAAGACGTATGGTGTATTAAGTATAACTATATAGAGCGAGGGAGAAAAAAATGTGTCAAGATCTTTATTCTTGCTTTTTTGCATGAACAAAATGAGAGGTAACATAATGTATATAAGTAGGGATATACTGATTTTTTTGCATTGTTTTCCTTCCTATGTGGGTTATTGCAAATATTTTTTTATGATTTTGGGGTGTGTGGTTTAGAAAAAAATCATTCGAGACGTATGGTGTGGTGTCTATTGTGTATATATATAAAAATGTGTCAAGATCTTTATTCTTGCTTTTTTTTTTGCATGCAGAAAATTATATGGGTACATAAAACATTATATAGATAGGGATATACCTACCTACCTGTTGTTGATTGGATTATTGCAATTATTTTTTTTATGGATATGGGGTGTGTTTGTTTATGGTTTAGGTTTTTTTTAATTCGGTGACGTATGGTGGCAAGTGTGTGGGTATATTAGGATAATGAGAAGAGAGGCAGAGAGGGAAAGATAGGTACCTATGTGCAAAGATTTTGATTCAATTGGTTTGGTTGATTGTAGGTAGGTAGGTACATAGCATAGGTAGGTAATTCTTTTCTGTCAACGCGAAAGGGATTTTGTGATTTGATTTTTTTATGCTGAACAGAATGAGATGTAGCATGAAGGTACTTAGGTAGGTGTGTAGGTACTTATATAGTTAATGCTTTTGTTTAATGATTCAATTGATAAATAAATTGATAAAAGTTCAAATTAAATATAAAAAAATGAATCATTTTATAAAAGTTTTAGTGAATCGAAACTTAAGCATTTAAGTTCAACATAAATCTTTCTGTGACAGTTTAGGCAGAGGAAAAAGTACAGAATAAGAGTTTATGTTCAACATAAATTATTAAAGTTACCATTCAGCAAATGACCCTTAATCGTTAAGAATGATGATAGGTAGTTTGCATCCGTAATAGGGTTAGGGTTGTTTGGTAGGTACCTATACTAGTTTTTTAATTGGTTGATGAGAGAGAGGAATAAAAAACTATCGTAGATAGATAGGTTCCTACTGTTAAGACTAAGAATAGGCACCAATCGGCAAAAATATTTTTGATGGTTTAACCCTTTCGAACCGCAAAAGGTATTAAAATGTTCGTTACAATTAGGGGGTTAATTTAAGCTAAATAAAAAAAAAGAAAAAAAATTCAGGATGGCCAGACCCCTTAAGACTTTCAGCATATATGTTGGTATTGATGTGTCTGCGAAAATAATAGGTGGGGAGCTAATGATTTATATGGTTAATTTTTTTTTGTTTTGCCTTGTAAAGTGGAACACACTTACCTACCTACTTACATGTTTCTTTTTTTTTTCCATAGGTAGGCACCTACATTGGTATTTTCCTATTGGACACACGACAGATTTTGTATTAATGTTTGAAAGACAGAAATCCAAGGCCAACTAGTTTTCATTCTACAATACCTACCTAGGTACCTATAATGTCTATATTACGAAGGGATATGGCTACACAAAAAGCCATTTTCATTTTTTGTCCGTTATTCTTATTACCAACCTATCTTAAATTTTTCTTTTAACCCTTTCGGACCCAGCGTTACTCTCATGTAACATTTATTTAAAAATTCTTAAAAAATATTAAATTAAACAATTTTTTAGGTTTAGGTGGCTTAATTGAAAGATAATAATGCCTAGTTATTGGATTATTACAAAAAGTTAGTCAAATATCATACCTACCTTTAAATTTTTTTAATCGAAAAAGGGACTGAAATTCACATTTTTTTTTGCAAAAAAAACCTTTTTATACATGGTCATAATTTTGAAAAAAAAGATATAAAAAAGGTTAATGCAGAAGGTGTTTTACTGTTTTGCTAAGAAGAATACATTATAGATTCATAAAAAGTTATTTTCTCAGTTCTCCGACGTTTTTTGGTGGTCATAGGCAGTGCATGTTACTTACATGTAACATGAGAATAACACATTAGTTTTGCTATTTATTGTTTTGGAAAATAACTTTTTGCTATTCATATCTCGTAGTTGTGATGTTTTTGACCCGATAATACCGAAAAAACATTTTTTAATATTGATTTTCATAGCTTGGGTTCGAAAGGGTTAAACCATTAAAAATATTTTTGCCGATTGGTGCCTATTCTTAGTCTTAACAGTAGGTACCTATCTATCTACGATAGTTTTTTATTCCTCTCTCTCATCAACCAATTAAAAAACTAGTATAGGTACCTACCAAACAACCCTAACCCTATTACGGATGCCAACTACCTATCATCATTCTTAACGATTAAGGGTCATTTGCTGAATGGTAACTTTAATAATTTATGTTGAACATAAACTCTTATTCTGTACTTTTTCCTCTGCCTAAACTGTCACAGAAAGATTTATGTTGAACTTAAATGCTTAAGTTTCGATTCACTAAAACTTTTATAAAATGATTCATTTTTTTATATTTAATTTGAACTTTTATCAATTTATTTATCAATTGAATCATTAAACAAAAGCATTAACTATATAAGTACCTACACACCTACCTAGGTACCTTCATGCTACATCTCATTCTGTTCAGCATAAAAAAATCAAATCACAAAATCCCTTTCGCGTTGACAGAAAAGAATTACCTACCTATGCTATGTACCTACCTACCTACAATCAACCAAACCAATTGAATCAAAATCTTTGCACATAGGTACCTATCTTTCCCTCTCTGCCTCTCTTCTCATTATCCTAATATACCCACACACTTGCCACCATACGTCACCGAATTAAAAAAAACCTAAACCATAAACAAACACACCCCATATCCATAAAAAAAATAATTGCAATAATCCAATCAACAACAGGTAGGTAGGTATATCCCTTTCTATATAATGTTTTATGTACCCATATAATTTTCTGCATGCAAAAAAAAGCAAGAATAAAGATCTTGACACATTTTTATATATATACACAATAGACACCACACCATACGTCTCGAATGATTTTTTTCTAAACCACACACCCCAAAATAAAAAATATTTGCAATAACCCACATAGGAAGGAAAACAATGCAAAAAAATCAGTATATCCCTACTTATATACATTATGTTACCTCTCATTTTGTTCATGCAAAAAAAAGCAAGAATAAAGATCTTGACACATTTTTTTCTCCCTCGCTCTATATAGTTATACTTAATACACCATACGTCTTTCCTTCCCACGAAAACCACCTAGACCACACACCCTAAATTCATAAAAAAGCCGTAAGGTACATATTCACATCCTATATAGAAGATAAAAAAAACTATGTCCCTACCTACTTCTCATTCCCTTCATAAAAAAACACACAATAAAATTGCAAAAAACCAAACACCTTTCGCACATATGTATCAATCAACGCAAAATTCCGTCTAAAAAAAACTAAACCTCAAAAAAAAAAATAAAGAAAAACAACCACCAAATAGAAATCCTTCCAAAAAAGGAGGAGTCAAATAGAATGAACTAAAAATGAATTTGTTCGAATCAAACCGTATGATCATGATCAGTTGCGTCATGATAGGTTGCTCATGATAAGTTGTCGTATGATGTCTCATGATAGGTTGTCCCATGATAACCTGGGTTGACCCCCAATCGAGTCCCCCTCGATATCAAAATCAAAGTATGCGCCCTAAAAAGAACCACTGAGAGGCCACACCATCATGTCCGTATACCCCAGATCGGCACAAACTCAGTGAATATTTTATTCCCTTTAATGGTTTTTTAATGGTCTCCGGACTAGTTGTCGGCTGCCAACCGATGTTTGACGGTTTTTCTGTACCGCCTGATGTGTTGTGTGGTATGCCAGCCACAGACCAAACGTTGTTGATGGCTTTCACACAGCGTCTCAGTAGGTTTTTCTCGTTTCGAGCAATTGAGATTGAATTTAGATATTGTATCTTTTTTAAGAACTGCATGTGGCAATATACCTCCTCATGGTTTTCAATATACAAAATTCCAAATGTAAAATTTGATGCTAAGTTAATTGGACGAACTATATACAAACGTTTGGACTCCTCTAATGGGGATGTGTAGCGTCCCGATTCCGTCTGACCACTAGTCGGCCTACAAGGTGTGACTTGGGGGGATTCCTAATATACACTCGATTGCAAGCCAAACTTGATTAAATCAAAATATGTATAGGCCGATTGAATTTGATGATAACACGGCTATTAAACGTGCTGTAGTCGCATAATAGCCAATTTGACGTTGGATTCGACGCACGACGACGACAAAGACCACGATCCAACGAGATGATGCAAATTTATGGGAGTTGTTTTCTTTTATCAAAAAAAAATAAATGTCTACTTTAAGAAGGAATTGATTTATTTTCAATTAAAATAGCGAACGAATATCAGCAGCAAGAAAAAAAATGTAAAATGCGAGACGAAACAAAAGAGCTGTAGTGCAAACTTGTTTTTGGATTTTTTTTTTCATTTCTCTCGTTTTTGTCTTGCAAATGAAAATAATTACAGTGTGGTAGAATTGTAATGGAATAGGTAGCGGTTATTTGAGTTAGAGTCTGGATAAATTAAGTATGATTACCGTTTTTTGTAATTGAAAAGAAATTGGCAAACCGAATTTGGTTCTTTTGCGAATTTCTTTCCGGAATGTGTAATAAATTTATGCGAATGAACAATGGAAGGTCGTTGATCGCGTTTGTGTTTAAATGGCAGTAATATATCACTGCTCAAATGTGTCACATAAAGTTGAACGGGAGATTTCAGCATTGAACTGTAAAAAGTAGTTTAATGTCATGGTTACCGTTGGTGAAAGAGTTTTCTTCTTCTAGGCGAAATCTAAACGACCTCGGCGCCATGTCTCAACAACTTGACCCATCTCATTCGAAACTAGGATCGACGAAACGCCCTTACCAACTTATTATTCATAGAATTTAGGTTGGTAGCTTGTTGCTCGTTGGACATGAGTTCAACAATCAAAAATACAAAATTCTTTTCTTTTGTCACTTTGCTTGTTGGCCAATCAATCAAGACAGTCCTAAGCACTTGTTCATCAGATCCATCACCTCAACAACAACAAACAAAAACCTAACTTTGACAAGAACATTGACAAATTACCCACTGAAAACATATATTTTACGAGATGAGGTCCATCGCATGGCACCGACCGACAGAGTAAACCAAAAGAAGAGAACAAAAATTTGAAAAGCCTCCCATGGTGCGAATATCATAAATTTTATACTCTACCAAGTTTTCGTTTTTGTTACTAAAAATTTGATAAATGAAAATCAAAATTGCTAAAACTCAATTTATAGTCGGATTACAAATGTTTATTTTTTGTAGTTTCAAGCCCATGGCGCTTTGAATTTTTGCTCAGAAAGAAAAAAAAACTATCAAAAGAAAACCTCATTCACACGGGTTTTGAAACGTGCGTGCCACGACCGACAATTGGTTGTAACTCTTTTCAAGACTCATACTCATCGTTAGTCTATGTTAGCTCTGTAAAATGCGTGGTCGTGTGAATATTTTTTCTTACACCACCGACCATCGACCGATGCGGTGCTGTGCGCTTGTTTGAGTTTAAATTAATGTGACTTAGTTCATCATCGAACACCAAATGGTAATGGATGCTCTTTGATATCGACGAAATATGTCAAAATGAATTTTAAATCAGAGATAAGGCATGTCTGGATGAATTTATTGAAGCGCGTATATAACTGGATAGACTTCCGCATATATTTTTGTTCAACAAAATTGAAGATCGCGAGGAAGTGCAGAAGTTTTGTTGAGTAGTGTTGGATGTTATGTTGCTTTTAAGGTACAAACCAGGTCTTTAAGATTTTGTCTTCTTTTTTGTTATTTTTTTTTTCAAAATTCATTTTATTCATTATTCACTTATAACTACTTATATACTAGACAAAGGAATTCAAAACTAGCTTATGATCTAAAATCTTATATTTAACTTACTGGCCCCAACCGGGCGCTCTAAGGAATTCATGGTTTACTTAAAACTAATGCCTTTCGGCCTATGAACTATTTTGTTTATTTTTATTATTCATTTCTTGTTAGAAAAACTTGAAAAACTAACATTATATCAATTTTATTTTGTTTCTTACGTGCTACTTAAAATTAGGTCCTTAAAAATAAAACTTAAAATTAACTAAAACTACCTATTCTACCTAACAACTACTTACAAACTAGAACAGCCACAGCAGCAAATCTATCAATTTTTTTTTTTATTTCACTTTTTGTATACCTATGTATATCTTTTTTTTTTTTTTTTACACTCGTTTTATTTCTATTTTTTCTTTTTTTTTTTTTTTTTGTTTTTTTTTTTTATTTTATATTTGTTGCCCTTGTCATTGAATGTGCCACCATGCCTACTCTACTTAATCCTAAACCCAAAACCCTTAGACTAAAACAAGTATGCAAGCCGGCCAAGGCTCAAAACCCCACCCCGACTACCCATTATCAAGTGCTGACTGAAGCCACCAGAACTGGTGCTCCTGCTTCACCCTATCGATTCGGTCCCGTTCGGACACAGCCCTACTGAACCGAAGGAGCTCTGCTCCGCCCTGTGCGAGGACGTCTCGATGGTAAAGGAGCCGCCGATCGACGGTTCTCCGCCTGACGTGGTAGATTAGCGGGATCGCCAATCTGTCCTGTATCAGACCGCATTTATCTAAATGGAGGAATGCCTCTGGTTATTTATCTTGTTATTTTCAAGTTCTCATCACACTTGTGAGAAAGGGCGATTTAGCTGGAACATGATAACTTCAAATAACCAATAGGCTCGTCAGCAAATGTAAGCAGTTAACGTTTTCAAGGTGATGCGCAGGATTCCAAAAGGTCGGCTTAGGGTTATAGAGCACACAAGATGGAAAATACTAAAGAAAACAAGGACGACAATAGCTCCTTCTAGCGGTACGTGGATGAATTCAACTACTCCCTATCATCGAAACTGGACCACCTAGATTATGGTAAGAATAAAATATATACGCATTGTTGTTTTTTTGTAATTTTGTCTTCTGCAGCAATCTCTAGTGGCCAGTTTGTAAACAAACAGAATACAAAGTTGTTCCCGCGATTGTAGCACATCTGCCAGGAAGTAATAGAATTTTTATTTAGCCAAACATATGGAGAATTTTCGGTTATAAGTTCCGATAGTTCTCGGTTGGTGGTGCCACTATTGGCGATTTTTCGCAACCTGTGGTTCACTTAATAGCCGCTAGGTTGCGCTTCAGATGACAAAGTAACAAAAACAACAATTGACAAATTTAGCCAATTTTATTTTGCTGGTTTTAGGTTTACAGCTGGTCCTGGTGATTTACAGCTTGCCTATTCTAGGTGGATGTTGTGGGCATGTAGCGACTCAAGAGTGAACATGGAATCAGTATGGTTGCAGATGCGCGACTGAAAGAAGCATACCTTCTTCTTAACAATAAAAAAACATTTACAAATTGTTTTATATTTAGGAAAACTTGGACCCTAGAACTTCAGGGCTTCAATATTTTTTTGGCGATGAGCAGGATGCCAAATTGTCGGCTGTTTTGATAGCTTTCATATGACACATCGATCATCCAAATTAGACTAACCGCTCAGGTTTTAGAGCGCACAATAAAGAAAACACTCAAAGAAAAGCAACAGGATGACGCTAGCTCCATCTAGAGTACGTACGTAACTGAATTCAACTCCTGCTTGTTATCGACACTTGCGAAACCCAGATTTAAGACAAGAATTAAATAAAAATTGAAGAAAAAAAAAATGTTGGCCTATTTTTTCATTATTTGGTGTTTTTTGACGTTTGTCGTTTTTTAAGTTTGCTGTTTTTGACGTTTGGTGATTTTGATCGTTTGGTGATTTTTCTCGATTGGTGATTTTTCCTGTTTGGTGTTTTTCTCGTTTGGTGATTTTTGTCGTTTAGTGTTTTTGGTCATTTGGTGTTTTTGTCATTTGAGGTTTTTAGCGCAATCTAGCGGCCATCTAGGTGAACTACTGATTCCGAAAAAAAGCCGATTGTGGTGCCACCTAGCGGGGAGTAGCGGAACTAAATGACAAAACTTGCGAAATTTTGGTTTTCAGTTCCGCTTCTTCGAAATCAGTAGTTCAATTGTCTCGCCGCTAGATGGCGCTAAAAGCACCAAATGACCAAAAACACCAAACGACCAAAATCACCAAACGAGAAAAGTCATCAAACGACAAAAATCACCAAATGACGAATTTCGCCATATTTGATTTATTCCCAGAAACAAAAAATAAATAAAACAGGTTTTTTTTTGTAAAGCTTAATACGCTTTATTATTAATCCTTTTTTATTATCTTTATGTACATAAGAGGATTATTACAAAAGAGGATTAATGGATGTACCTATCTACATTCTACAGGATATAAAGGGATATTTTATACAAATTACAAGCTAAACAACACCATTACTTAGACTATAAGCATAACAATAGGTTTTAAGCTTACTTAAATATGCAAATTAATTAAATAAAATGAAAAAAAAAAATAAGGAAAATAATAAATGTTTGTTTTTATTTTCGATTGTGGATTTCTCTTACAGCTTTATGGTATTCTAAATTAATTTGTTTTTGAAGCAATATTCTAACAAAAAAGCTTACAATATTCCCATGATGTTAAAAATATTTACAAGCGATTAATTTAAAGTTGGTTAATTGTGATTGATGAATATGATGAATTCAACATTAATCAAGAAGCATGTGTGTGTGTGTAAGGGACTGAAAAATGTGTCTTGCTTAACCTAAAGCAAGGAAAGCTGAAAAAGAAAATAGAAAATAGAAAAATTAGTACCTTCATAGTTTTTTAATAATTTTTTGCACTGATCAGTTATAACAAGATGGGAAAGCTTGCTGTCAAAATGACATTTGCCTACAAACTAAAAAGCTGAAAGAGTATGCGTGTAATACAAACTAAAAAAGCAGGTTAGCTGCAAGAGTATGTGTGTATAAAAAAATAAAAATTGAGGTATTTGGAGGGTAAAACGTAGGTAGGTTTCCAATCTTGTTATAACTGATCAGTGGTTTTTGTACAAAAAGACGTATACATGCGAATTTTAGGGACATTCACATTACAAAGTAAATGAACAGCTCCATTCACAAACTGTTTACTCTTGTTAACCCAAACCACCGAGAGAAATAAAGCTGAATACATAATTTCAGTTTGATAGACTGGCTGGCGCCCTCTTACTCATTATAGGTTTAATTTTTCAAGGGTGATAAATGATAATGATAACCATTTCCATTTGGTTGTTTTGTCTGTTGATCCGATTTGAATAATTTTCAAATAACAATTTGACTGTGAAAACGAGTTTAAAGTCATTAATTAAAGCCATAAATAAGAGTTGAACGATGGGAAATGTGTGATTTTGTTGTTCAATGGAAAATTTTAGGAAATTATAGCTTCTATTTAAATTACAGGTAAAGTTGCTTCCTACTAGACAACTGAGTCTGAAAATAACAAGAAAATAATCAAACCATCGATTAAAATGAAATAGATGAAGACAAACAACTAAGGGAGTAACAGCAAACTGAAAACGGTGGGTAGAAGCTTTGAATGGGGGTGAGTATAAAGGCTATACTTCAGCGATGAAGAGAAGTAAAGGTAGTATACATCCCCAAGGAGGGCAAATGCTCGCATATCAACCCTAAAGATCCTAGGCTTATTAGCATAAGCATGCTTATTTGAAAGATTAATCGGTAGAAACAGCTTTGCATACTCTGTTTAGAACTATCGAATACTCCCTAGAGCAAGATGAATACACTATGGTTGCCTTCGTCTATATTGAGGGCGCTTTCAGCAACGTTGATACATCTGCTACGATGACCCTGGATGTCGAATTCTCACTCTGTGAGTTGATTAATCTAATGCTAGAAAGCAGGATCATAAACTCTAAGTCTGTCAGCAGAGGCAATCCGCAAGGTGGTGTTCTGTCCCCTCATGTGGAACATAGGAACTAACGATCTGCTAATATCCCTCGATGATGTTACTATCGCCGTCACAGGAAAACATCCTAATACCCTGAGAGACCTCTTCCAGAACGCACTTAATATGTTCACTAGATGGGCTGATCACTGTGGACTTAATATTAATCCTCAAAAAACATACCTCGTCCACTCAGAGAAAAAAATTGTAATACCAACAATTTTATACTTTGTCTCAAGAAAATATGTAGGTTAAAATCTGCCCAACAACTTTTTATTTTAACTTAAGAGAGCAAAGTGTTATTTAAGTGTTGTAAACTTTTATTTTAAAACCAACAATAAAGTTCTCAAAATGCAACAACTTTTATATTTCAAACAAGAACATTATTTTCAATACACGAAGAATAAACATTGTTGCCCCAAAAATTATTGAATTCATTATTAATACGTTTAAAAACGTAAATTGTTGGCATAAGAACTCTTTCCTTAGGAATAATGAAGAACTTTAATTCTTGCCCCGAAGACCCATAAAATTACCTGAAAACCTCAAAATTTTAAATACTTACGCTAAACCAAACAAAATCTAATCAAATCCAAATTAACATCAAAGATGATACCTATCCTTAGCAGTTGCTGAAATTGGTCTTGGTGGAATAATTTAAGCTCAACACAAATTAACTGTTAATATAAGAGATATTATTTATTATTGTCAAGGATTTTAAGGTTCTTTTTATGAAAACAAAAAAAAACATTTTATTAAATTATTACAGATTTATGATACATGGCCCTAAAACATTTAAATTACATTAATATATACAAATAATAAAAATAACTATTTAATTCATTTCATAAGTCTTAAAAACGAATAACAGTTTCCATATTGTTTAAAATTATCAACTTAACATTGAAAATTTGTCAAAATTTTCTATTTTAAATTAATCATTATGAAATATAATAAATTCGTTCGTCTTCAGTAGGAAAATATTTACTTATCTCTTTTGCTGCGTTTTCCATTGTTTTTGGGTACATCTTCATATTTCTTAGAGCGAAATGGTCACTGATGGTTCTTGAAATTGAAGTTTTGTCACTACTTGGCAACATTAAATTCCTTCTACGTTTCTCCAGCAAATCCTCTCCGGTGACAGTGCCGTTCAAGATAGTTTCTAAATCAAACAGCAAACTTGAGATGGCAGTGATTTTGTCTGGTTTAGAAGGGGCAGGCAATAGAGTTCCATATGAAATCCAACTGGAGACCATTGACAAAGTCCGGTCACTTGCACAACATGACACTAATTTACACTTTTCAAGTAAAATAAAAATAAAATACAGGCAAAAAATTCACTTGATGTCGTATACTTACATCGTTTTGTTCATGCCATTTGCTTAGATAGTATCTAAACTTTATTTCCTCCGAAAAAAATTCCCTTTTATGGAAAATTTCATCGATATCGTGGGAACTCAGCATTTGCAACAAATTCTCTGTTGATATTCTACATTAGGCTAAGCCATAGACATATTCCACTCTTGAAATAATTACACATCTTATCTTCCAAATTTACAATTTCAATTTCTTCACTTAGATATATTTTCCAATTTTTTTTAAATAAATTATTATTTTTACAACACACTAAACTCACGACTCACGTCTGCACTTTATAAAAATCTCCTCGAAATGAAGAGGCGGCGACCAGAAAAAAATTAACAGTTAGATTTTGCAATATCAAGAACTTAATTGTCCTTGCGAAACAAAAAAACATTCAATTTAAGAACGTTGTTCTAAGCCTAATGATGGTTTTATTTTGTGAGTGTGGTTTGTGCTGTTACATGAATAAAATGAACAGTTAGATTTTGCAGTTCAAAAACTATGTTTTTATTGAGAAAGAAAACACTTTTAAATTAAAAATTTCGTTCTTAATCTGATGGCTTTGTAAAGACTGTGTGTGTGTAAAGTAACACACGCAACTTCGTTTTTGCTTTTGCTCTGGAAATCAAGACGGTGTTCAATAAAAAAGAAAATATTGTGTGTGTTAGTTTCTGACACACTATTACTAGGTAGGCATGGTAAAAAGCCTTAGACTCCTTAAAAGCGGCGTTGTTGTTTCAAGGACAACATATTTGTTCAAAAAATGAATCTCTGTTGACGAATGCTAAATGTTCTACTTTGTTGTTTCAACTACTTAATGTTTTGTTTTTGAATTTAAAACTTAATTTACATATAAAAAATTCTTGTTTTAAGAAAACGTTCTTGACACAAGAATTAAAGTGTTAACATTTTTCAAATGCGAGTTGTTAAGCTGCCAACAATGTTTTTTTCTCTGAGTGTCCTTTTTACACGGAAGTTCAAAGTTCCAGAAATTGTACCTCCTTCAATATAAGGTGCAGTACTCATTTTAACCAATGAAGCCATATATCTTGGTCTGATATTAGACAAAAAATTAATTTGGAAACCTAACATTCAAGAAAGAGTTATGCAAGCTAGTAGCTCTTTTCTCCTGCAAAAAAGCCATTGGAAGCAAATGGAGGTTTCAACCTCCCCAATTTGGAAAAAACTTCCAGGTCTCCATTCCATCCAGAGACGAATGGGAAGACAAACAATTTATGGATGACAGGAGCATTCATTTTTATACAGATGGATCCAAGGCAAATGATGGTGTTGGTATTGGTGTGTACTCAGAAAAGCTTAATCTTGTTGAAGTTGATAATATAAAACTTAAATACTTTAAATAACTTTACTTGTTGTATTTTTGATCTTTCCTAAAATTGTTTTTAATATCAAATCAAATATGAAATAACCTTTGTATTCGAAATTATATCAAACTTTCAACATCGTTTTTTATTTCATAACGAATTAAAAATTCTTTGGAAACTTAAAAAAACTATAAAAGGTTATGGTCCCATCCTTGCTTATACGCGAAATACTTTTATAAAAGAAAATAGTTTTGAAAGAAGAAGTTTCCTGAAGGAGAAGAATTTTTTAAGATAGGTAGATATTGAATTTTTGTTTAAAGAAGAATATCGAGAATTTTGATTTCATTGAGATGGGACATTCAAGAAATATAAAACTTTTATCTGGGGAAGAAGACTGGCCTATTTGGAAGAGAAAGATCCGAGATCTTTTGGATTACCATGAAAGGGCCTTAGATGTAATCGATGGAAAGCTTTTGAACCCGAATCCATTACCAGCGAATGCATCAGAAGCAGATGCTAAGAAATATAAACAAGAGTTTGATGCATATTGAAAAGCGAATAGTTATGCAAAGACAATGCTAACTAATTCGATGACTGATAACGTGTACCAAAAAGTTATGGATAGCGAAAAGGCAAAAGACATGTGGGAAGCATTAAAAAGATTGTTCGAAGCCACATCAAAAGATCAACTTTTTAAGAAGTGCACTGATCTTTTTTCTTTTGGTTGGACAGAAAATGAAGATGTTTCAACTCATGTTGCAAAGCTAAAAAGTCTCTGGAGTAAAATCAACAATGGGCTGGAAGTTAAAAATGAAAGTGCCCTGCCAGATTTGTTGTTGGTTTGCAAGACGCTTCAGATTCTTCCCAACCGTTTTGAGACGTTTAGATCAAGTTGGATGCTGTTGACAAAAGACAATGAAAAGACTTTTGACGAACTTACGATGCAGCTTTGTTTATTCGAGAGGAATACAAAGAAAGCTAATGAAGGTGATTCTGAAGAAGCTCTAATTGTAAAAGTCAACAATCAACAAAGACATCGTTTATCCAAACAAAACAAATCATCAAGTAAAGAGAATGATGTATGCAACTATTCCAAAAAGAAAGGACATTGGGTCGAAAACTGCTACAAATGGATTACAGATGGAAAACCGAAGAAGAAGTCTTGCAATAATTTTCCAAACGAAGTAAATTCTTACGTTGCCCTTCCAACTATTGCGAACGAAGTCAATCAGTTTGAACCAAATGAAGAAGATTGGTGGATTGACAATGGAGCCACCAAACATGTCACGAACCAAAAAGCTTATTTCATTGATTTTGAAAAGTTTAGGGATGGTGTCACCATTCAGTCTGCAGATAGAGAGAGTCTAGCTGCACTTGGCAAGGGTACCATCCAAATTGTTTCAACTGTTGGAACTATGAAGAAGACGATGACTCTTAACGATGTTTGGTATGTTCCTAATATATTTAGAAATTTATTTTCAGTTTTGGCAGCACAAGACAGAAACCCGAAAAGTGAGTTTACTTCAACATCATGTCACTGCAGGTTGAAGGTAAACAACAACATAGTGTTGAAAGGTTCACGACAAGTAGGGCGATCTCTGTTTAAGGCCAATATAAAAGCTGTTGTCAAAAGTAAACAAGAAGATGCAAACATGGCAGTGGTGTTAAAACCTCTACTTCAGTTGTATCATGAGAGGTTTGGTCACCAAGACAAGCGTCATGTGAAATCCCTGCTCGAAAACCAATTAGAGATCAAGGTCCAATTAGATAACGAAGTTTGCGAGTCTTGCGTATATGGGAAAGCTCACCAACTCCCATTTGGCACCAGGGAGAAATCTTCTGAACCTGGCCAGTTGATTTCAGCCGATGTTTGTGGTCCATTTGCAGAATCGTTTACCAAGAAACGCTTCTTTGTAATTTTCAAAGACTGTTACTCTAAATTTCGATATTGTTATTTTATTCGCCACAAGTCTGAAGTCAAAGATGTTCTTAAAGAAATGCTAATTCATGCAAAACATTAGGGCATTCAATTAAAGAATTTTTAAGTGACAATGGTGGTGAATTCAATAACGAAGAAGTTCGAAAAACTCTGAGTTCATTTGGAATAACACAAAGATTAACTGCACCTTATACACCACAACAAAATGGTTCTAGTGAGCGTGAAAACCGAACAGTAGTTGAAATGGCAAGGACTCTTAAATATTGTAATAAAGATGTCGTTTTCCCAGAAGCCATGTGGGCTGAACTTGTAAATACAGCCATTTACATAATAAATCGAACAAGCAGTTGAAAATATTACTCCGACAGACAGGGGCGAACGCAGAAAAAAATTTCGGGGGGGGGCTTCAAAAAATATTTGCTACGTAAAACAAATTTATTAACTATAATTCAAATAGAAGTCGGATTCCTTAATAGTAGGCCCCTTAAATTCCAGTAGTCGGCCACGGGAGTATTCAGTAGTCAGCTCCCTTTAGTAAATTAATTATTTTTAATTTATAAGCCGTTGTTAAATCTTAAATGTATTAACAAACCTTTTTTAAAAAATTTCTAAATAAATAAAAGACAACATACAACAAATAATTAATTAAAAACAATCTTGTATTATGTGTTAAATTGGGTAAAAGAGCGTAAAAGATGATTCCGTTAATACGCAAAAGTCGCTTGATTCCATTGAAAGGAGGGATTTGTGGCCATCGACCTAAAGCAGTCCTGAGCTTTTTATATTACTTTCCATAATCCGTTCGTTGAAACTATATTGGCCACATATTGAAAAAAACGTGTCGTATTGTATCCACCTACTTTCAGATCTACCTAAGAGGTAAGACCCATTTATCTGGCACATTTTTTGCAACAGTTTGAGGAGGGAGCACATAGGGAAACACAAGCAAAGGTGTCGTCACTGAAGAGAAAAAGTACAGTGATCGTCTCATATTCGTTTCCATGTTGTACAGTATAAAGATTTTTCCAACCTCTTGGCGTCCACCAAATGGCTCGACCAACCATAGAATTCATAGGTTAAATTACTTTTTCAGAAGTTACAATACTTCAGGGTATCACAAGGGATCTACATTGATCTAAGTGTGACGGTAACAAAATCAACTTTCAGCCCATATAACCTAACATAACCTAACCTCTTGGCGACTCCTGGTTTTAGAGATAGGCTGAATGATGTCTCATCTCCATTAAGAATCTTGAGGGGTTTTCTAAAATACCGGCTGCGTCAATCTCTTGTAAATACTCAAACGTCCCGATCGCTGTCCTCTGCTGTTCTAAGTCCCTCAGTTCATAATGTAATGTGACATCTTGAAAAGGCCTAGGAATACGTTTTCCACTGTAGGCTACCTTTGAAAGCAGTCCTACGTTTGTCCTCATGATAGACGTTTGTCACCAAGAGGTCTGTGCGCTTCTGAGGAAAGCCACACTTGGCAAGGTATATGAGCCACTTAACAAGATTGTGTTCTCCGGCTAAGCTAAAGACAGTTTCCGGTCCCATTTTCTTTGCTTCTCTACAATTCTACCATGGATACGATCTTGTAGTCGCTACCTCGAGGGACCCTGTATGCTGTACCCTGTATGTATTGTATATGTATTGTGCTGTTATTTTTACTAATACGTTCGAGATACTTGTGGAATTCGCGTTTTACTTTCTGTTCGGAACTACCCATTTTCAGAGTGCTGGAATGTTAAGATATTTTTTGAAACTAAGCTTTTCTTCACAGTATCTACCTATTTATGTTGTTAAAGAAACAAATCATTTGCTAATCTTGTCTTCTTAAGTCGGCCCTTACGTTTATATAAGCGGCTGACTACTGAAAATACATTTTAAAAAAACCCTTTTTTTGCGCCAATCAAGAGAGAATACAATTTCCATTAAAAATTAATAAGAAATAGAAGGTTTCAGCCTTGTAGGGCAACGACACTCACACAACATGCTAGTTTGCATTATTCCCTAAACGCGAATACAAAATTGGCGAACATCATTTCGTAATTCGTACGTGTTGATTCTTTAAGGTGTGTGTGAGGATGTGTCAAAAAGAGAAGCTAAGTCACTGCGCCAATGGTTATTTCATAGAAAAAATTAGGTTTGCTTTCGACTATCGCCCTACATGTGAACAACGAAACCTACGAAAATGAGAAAATCGAAAATGTTTGGCAACAGCGAACCATCTACCTATTATGACGATTTTAAGGCGAACACGAGCATGTTCGTCGTTTAGGGCTTCCTTTAGTTATTTGTGATTTGGTGTGGCTATGATGAAGATTTTTTTTCGTAGATTTTGTTCGTAACCCCCGTCAGATTCGAAACGACCGATGCAATGTATTTGCAAGCAGATAAGTGAATTTTTGTATATTTTCGTCGCAGCTCCAGTTATTTGGAACCCACCAATCGTAACAGATTAAAATTTCGGTTAACATAGTTTGAGAATTTGAGTTGGAAATTTATTTTGTACCATTTCTGTACTTTTTTTCTTTTGAACAATAATGGATATTTGTTTACTGCACATTATTCTCACATTTCGGGGGGGGTTTTAACCCCCAAAACCCCTACCTGTGTTCGCCCCTGCCGACAGAACTTTGGCTAAGACAAAAACCGAGAATTCACCATTTAAGAATAAAAGGCTCTACTTGTTATGTACACACACCTGTTCAACGCCGCACAGTGGCCCGTTTCGGCTTTTTTGGTTCCAAAAATCATAGCTCCTAAACGAGTTGAGATATTTCCACAATTTTTTTTTATTTTGAAGGTTACACCCAACGCTATGAAATTGGTGAATTTCAAAATAAAAACATTACAGGGTGTTTCGGAAATAGCTGTCAAAAAGCTTAGTTATATTAAGTGAGATAAAAATGATTAAATGTGAATTAAACAAACAAGAAAATTCATTTTCTGGCGTAAAACAAAAGGAATTGACGTTTAACAGTAGCGCAAAAAGTAAAACACCGATTTTAGAGGAACAGTGGCGAAAAAAGTTTTTTTAATTTTTTTTTTTTGTAAATTGACATTAGAATAATAATAAATAACAAATTGAACAGCAAATTATACAATAAAAACAGTTGAAATGTACGTATAAACATTAGATTTCTTGAAAACTATCATCTTGGTCCGTGGTAATATTCAATAAACTCAACATTTCCGGAGAATAAAGTGCTTTCATATCGTTTTGGGTCCTTACGTGCCTCAGAGAAGAAATAAGCGGATCAGATGAGGCTGCAAGCATGTTGCATAAGTCTTCATTCTGCCTTATTCTCGAAACTTTGCAGGTATTTTGATATCTATACCTTTTGTAGTCCTTATTTTTGGATTCCTGGGCTTCTTCAGATAATTCTCCTAGGGGAAGTGATTGATACTCTATAATATCTTGACTGTGAGCCAAAATTTTGTGAAGAGTAGGTGTCAGTTGTTTTTCAGGATACTTTTGAGTCAACAGAGCTGCTGTTGCTTTAGTATACTCCCCAAATTTAACTGCGTTCACAACTTCCCTGCAGTTCAAAACATCAAGTATTATTTTCAGCCTGGAAATAACCTCTATGTTTACTCCAGTTATTTGAGCTGTTATCTCCGATTGCTCGAAAAATCTTCTCGAAGTGTTCCCATCATTAGTATTTCCGAATCCCTGCTTTGGTTTGTCTACATCGAGTCCAAGCTGATCACGGAAACACGTTTGTATCCTTTCCTTTCTTCTTTTTTGTGCTTCTTTGATCCCAATCGATTCACCGAAATCCTCTCCATCCTGTCGAAGTGTATATGCAAGTTTTAATATAAATTCCATGCATCTGATTCTACCATGCAGTGGAGATATTCCATATTGGTAGTTATGTTCGTCAATGTTTGCATTGGATTCATCTTGGCTATTGAAACTTTTTTGTGTCCTTTTGCATATTGGGCATGACCGCGTTGATTTTGTTTCTGTAAGTTCATTTAAAACTTTTCCGTCAATCTAAAATTTTATGACATCGAGCAATAAAAATAAACATTTAATCCGATTAAAAATTAATACCTACATAAATAATCACTGAACATTTAATCTCCTTAAGTCAAAAGTAACTGCTAATATTTTATTATGGATATAATATAAACCCTTCAATTTAATTTTTTTATTGCCTCCGATTTATGTAATATTTATGACATATCGTATTTTAAAATATTTCCGTCATCAAAAACAAAATTGTGGTGAATTCATTCCCCATTTCAGATAATTTTTTGAATTTGAAAAAAAAAAAATTTTGTTCGAAAATTCTGGAACACCCTGCAAATGTAATAAATTTAAAACTCATCATATTGTTAGCCGTGAACATTTTCTTCGAATTAAAAAAAAAATTGTGGTGATATCTCAACTAGTTCAAAAGTTACAGTATTAAACATTTTATTAATTTGCCATTGAAAACCCAGAAAATTGAAAAAAAGTGCCTGCCATCGATTAATAAAATCGCTCTAGCTCAGTTGGGCGCAAGTTGGCGCAAATTATTTCTTCAGGATTATATTAAGAAATACTTCAGCTTTCATTATGCGTTGAGTTTTGCTTAATGCTTTTTGAAGCTTTTTTTTCCATGCAATGTAAAGTCAGAAAAAGGTACAAAAAGTGGTGTCCAAAAAAAAAAAAATATATATATATAGACATTTTTTTTTTTTTTGTAATATTTTTTCCAAACATATATTTTACCGTATTTGTTAATTTCAGAAAGAAAAAACAAAAATTCTTTCCCCACGTTCGTAATATAGCTTCTCAAAGTCAAGAAAAAGAAAAAAAAATTGTTTGTTATTAAAACTGAAAAAAAAGTTCAACTTTGACCCCCTCTCAAAACCAAACCGTTGGGAAAATTAAAAAAAAACTTCGGTTTCAAGAACTTCAAATATTTGTTAATTCAGCGAAACAACAAATTTTGAATTCTGGAACAACGAAAAAAATGAATTTTGGAATGACTTTAGCCTAAACGGGCCACTGTGCGCCGTAAGAAGATGGATCCAAAAGCTCAGAAAGGCTACCTTATTGGATATGATGGCGAAGAGAGGTATAGAGTTTACATCAAAGAGGAAAATAAAGTCATTTTCTCTAGAGATGTTAAATTTAACGAAGGTTGTACCAAAGATCATGAATCCAATTACTACACTTCAGACCAAGCCACACAAGAAAATAAAACAATCGTTCAGTTAACTACCAAGCTAATCGAAAATCAAGAAAAAGAAAAAGAAACTCAAAACAAGACTCAAGACATACAACAAGACATAGATTTAGAACAAGATCTTAACCAAAAAGAAGAAGAAGTTATAGAATATGAAAATCAAGAAGATGAAAATGAAAATTTGCAAGACCATGAAGAATTTCAAGATGCTGAAGACAATGAAGAAGAACCGACGATAGTTCAAAGACAATTAAGAGATCGAAGTACCTTAAAAAGACCAAATTACTTCCATAAATTTATCTTTGAACTTGATGATTCCCTTGTAAGCAATGATCCTGAAGATTACGAAGAAGCTTTAAATAGTGAAGATAAAGAACATTGGCAAGTTGCTATAGAAAAAGAAATTTACTCTCTTCAAGAAAACAATACCTGGAATTTGACGGATTTACCAAAAGGTAAGAAAGCTTTACCCTGCAAGTGGGTTTTCCGTATAAAAAAGAATCCTGATGGCAGCGTTGAAAGGCATAAGGCTAGGCTCATTGTCAAAGGATTCAAGCAGAAGCGAGGTATCGATTATAACCAGACATACAGTCCAGTAGCAAAATTAGCTACAATAAGATCAATTATAAGTATAGCAGCATCAGAAAAGATGCAACTATCACAGTTTGATGTATCAACAGCGTTTTTGTATGGAGAACTTCAAGAGGATATCTACATGCAACAACCTGAAAGCTATACAGATGGATCACAGAAGGTATGCAAACTAAATAAAAGCTTGTATGGTTTAAAACAAGCACCAAGATGCTGGAATAATCGCTTTGGTGGATTCTTATCTAAATTAGGATTTAATGTCAGTGAAGCTGATCTATGTCTCTATACACAAAAATAAGTGGTGAGAAGAAACTCATTCTTGTTCTTTATGTGGATGATGGATTAGTTGCAGCTACAGATTTAAAATATCTAGAAGAATTCATACAAAACTTGAGAAAAGAATTCAAAATAATTTCGAAAAAAGCCGAATATTTCTTGGGACTCGAAATTAAATACGAAGATGATGGCATTCGAATAAGTCAAAAAGCTCATGAAAACAAAATTTTAGAGCGATTTAACTTTGCAGAATGTAAACCTGTTTCTACACCGATACTGAAGACCTCAGAGTTGCCTACACCTGAAAAGGAAACCTCAAGAAAAAATAATTTTCCTTATCGACAAGCTGTTGGAGCTCTTATATATTAAATGCTGGGAACGAGGCAGGACCTTGCATATACTGTTGGGTTCCTATCAAGATCATTGGAAAATCCAACTCAAGAAGATGTAGGTAGAGTGAAGAGAGTTTTCCGATACATTCAAGGAACAAAAGATACCGGAATCCTATACCGATCAAACAGTAAAGAGAACATATTTGACTGCTATAGTGATGCTGATTTTGGAGGTTGTACTAAAACCGGAAGATCAACTACTGGAGTTGTCATTATCTATTCAGGAGGTGCGATATCCTGGATGAGTCAACGCCAAACTATGGTTGCTACTTCGACAACAGAAGCTGAGATAGTAGCTGCCAACGAAGCATCAAAAGAAATAATTTGGGTAACCAGATTATTCAAATCAATACTCAACGTATCCAACATACCAACTCTTAAAGTCGACAACACAGCAGCAGTGAGATTAGCCCAAAATCCCGAATTTCATAAAAGAACAAAACATTTAACTGTGAAACATTTCTTTATACGTGAAAAAGTCAACAAAGGTGCACTGGGTATTCAACAAATCTCAACAGATCAACAAATTGCTGATATTATGACAAAACCATTGCCAAAAATTAGACTATGTATGCTTTGTAAAATGATGGGTTTGTTGTAATTATCATTTTGTTTTTGTTATTTTGGTTTTTAACTAGTTTTATTAATTTAAAATTTATAGTTTCTTTTAACAAGGGGAAGTGTTGAAGTTGTTAATATAAAACTTAAATACTTTAAATATGAACTTTACTTGTTGTATTTTTGATCTTTCCTAAAATTGTTTTTAATATCAAATCAAATATGAAACATTTTGGATCGTTGTTGTCCCCCTATCTCCCCGCCAGTTATTTGTGGGCTTCCATCAGTGTGTCGTTGGAAAATTGCTTAGTTTGTCAACTTAAATACACAATTTTATGCATCAGATTCTAATCGCCTTAGCAGTTAGCACAGACAGCGTGCGGTCTATTGGCAGACGAGAGAAGCCTGGCTACACGCAAATCAACCACAGCGAACACAATTTGGCTCTTGATTCTAATCAAGATATCATCTAGAGATTGGTGGCAAATATCTCACACTGATTATTATCATCGGCTGTATGCAAAGCCAGTCAAGCGTGTATGCTACCTATACACGAATCGGCTTAGCGCTCAGGAATGTTCTCAATTTGTCAAAATAGCCAGGCCTATTACTTTTCATGTAATTGGTTTGACCGAAGGCGACGCAACAAGGTGGTAGAGAGATATTTGCAATTTCCCGGATTGTGCACTGCCCAGAAATTGGACACAAGAGTCAACTTGTCAATTGGTTAAGAGTTCAAATGGTTGAGACCTAGAAAACACACACTTAATGAACATCATGACGACGCACAACGCGGGATTTAGACTATAAAGGTGCGTAGTATCGGACTACAGATCAGATCAACGGGGTTCGTTTGTGTTGATCGGACCTTGGATGAACTAAAAGCAATTGAAATCCATTAAAATGCCACTTGAAACTCAAATATGTTGGCAAAGGAGAATTTCTCCATGATATTTGCATGAAATAGTCGTAAGAATAGGGAAGAGGCTTCAAAAAAGCAATAATTTGAAAATTTAGTCGGCCTTAAGCGTATAAAGATAAACCAAACCTTCAAATAATTGAAACCAATGCAAATGTCTTCAATTCTAGCTCCATCCAGGACACCATGATATCCAACAATTCCGTGGACCTTTACTTTAATCAATTGTACTTTAATCAATTCTGCACCATCACCGCGCGCCGATTCACATTTTCCGTACCAAACCGAAAAATAAAACAAAAACAAGTGCAATCGTCGTCAAGCTTCATCACGCACAGGAAAAAGTTAATGTTTTGATCAATACAACGGCTTTTTACAAAAAAAATTTGAGAGCTGTGTCACTACATGATCTTGGCTTTGAAGGAAACAAATTTGTTCGTGTGTACGAAAAACGAAAGCTTAACCAAGTACAATCACGCAATTTTTCGTAGGGCGAATGAGCTTAGAAAAAACGGGGCTTTGCATTCTGTTTTCACCAGACGGGGACGTGTATATGTCAGACAAACGAGTGACGGAAACAAAAAGCCTGTTTGTGTCATAAATATGAACTCTTTGGAAGTATTTCGCTCTATGAATGACAATGATGTTACAACTAATTCTGTTGTGTCTGTTCCTGGTGAGATGATTGGAGATCAACAGTTATGTGCCTCATCACCTGTTGACGCTTTAATCCAAAATGTTGATAATGCTGCTGTTGTTGATTCTGTTGATGTTGTTGCCAATGATGATGTTGCTGTTGGTGCCGCGCCGCTATAGATGTTTCTAACGATACTGCTGACTGTCCTGCTTACTTTGATGTTTGAATAATATCATGTGTAGATTTTCTTTGCTTTTTTATATTCATACATATACCATGCCGTTAATTTGAACCAAACCCTATTATTAATTTACAAGTAGTATGTATGGCTAAATGTGTATGAACAGTATATAAAACTATAAACTTTTAAACAGGGCTCTTTCCTTCATTTATGAACTTTTATGAGTACATTATGATCAATTCGTATATGAATTATTTAAAACGATCAAATTTATCATTTTATATTATTTATTTATTTATTACTTTTTTCTTTGTATATATTTTGTTTGGTAGTTCTATAGTGCAAATATTTTTCTCTTTTAAGCAGATGGTGATGGTATTTTTAACTTTAACTTTTCTTACATTTTATGGTTGTTGGAACAGATCCCGATAACATAAGATGTGCTCTGAATGTGTTGTGTGGTGCATTTAGTGGTCTTAATGTTTGTTGTTTAAATGCCGAAAGTATTCGAGCAAAATATACTATACTGTATCAAGTATTTAGTACGTCTAGGATGGATGTTATTATGATAACAGAATCGTGGCTTAATACTAGCATCTCTGATGCATTAGTAGCATTACCGGGTTTCAATATGTATAGAAGTGACCGTAAAGATAGGGTTGGAGGTGGTGTCTGCGTTTTTGTTCGTGACAACTGACAATATATTAAGTTCTATCGTCTTCAAATCCACTGCTTCTAATATTGATTTCGTCTGTTTTGAAGTGAGGAATGGCTTTGAAAAGTGTTTACTCGTAACCATTTATAGCCCACCTAGTATGTTTAATGAAGAAAACCTGATTGAATTTGAAGAAACTTTACTAAAACTTGGCAGTAAATACAGTGACTTATTGATTGGGGGTGATTTTAATGTAAATCTTTTGGTAAATAATAACGTTACGCGACTTTTTAAGCATTTTTGTGATAAAATGGGTTTAACGGTAGTAAATAATCGGTGGCCAACTTGTAACAAGTCAATTAATAACCCATCTTTGCTTGACATGTTTTTGACTTCTTCTAAATACAGAATTCTAGGAAATGATCAAATAAGACCTACCTCAGATTTCATCCATGACTTCATTTTCTGTTCCTTTAAATTTGAAGTAGAAAGAACTAATATAGTTCGTTCATTCAGTTTCAGGTCGTACCGTGATTTTAACTATGAGGATTTACAGATGAATTTCTCTAGACTGGAATGGGATGATATTTATTTTACTCCAAACGTGAATGATAAAGTCTCAGTATTTAATAACTTGCTAACGCCACTTTATGGTAACCATATTCCAATAATTACTAAGGAACTAAAGGTTAATAAATGTCCTTGGTTTAATAACAACATTAAGTATCTAATAAGAGAGAGGGAACGTTTTTTCAGGAGATTTAAGAGTAATCCTACCGATTTTAATAAAAGACAGTTCATTTTCGCCAGAAATAAAGTAGTTTCAATAGTTCGAAAGTCAAAACGCGATTTCTTAATATTTACTTAAAAAACTAGATCCTTCTCTCAACTCTAAAGAACTGTGGAGTAATATTAAGAAATTTGGTGTAAAGGATGATAAACACAAAACTAAATGTTCTTTTAGCCCTGAATTGATGTCAAATGTTCTGATTCAGCCCGTGTCAAGTTCACATATTCCTGAAGATATTTTTGTTACACCTGATAGAGATAATTCCTTCTCATTTAATTGCATTGGTGCATATGAGCTATTTAAATCCATCAAATCAATAAAGTCGAATTCAATTGGTCCCGATGAAATTTCTCCGAAATTTCTTAAACTGATTTTCCCTATAATTGTAAATTACTTAGTCCATATATTTAATTTTTGTATTTATAGTGGTCAATTTCCTGATATGTGGAAAAAAGCGTGCATTATACCTGTTCCCAAAAATGGAAACCCTTTCAACCCTTCAAAGTATAGACCAATCAGTATCTTATCCTTCCCATGTAAGCTTTTTGAAAAAATAATTCATGATCAAATCCAGATCTATTTAAATGTAAATACCCTAGTCTCAAAGTGGCAATCTGGGTTCCGTCATAACTACAGTTGTGAATCTGCAGCAATTCAAGTAACATCTGACATCCGTTTTGCTATTGATTCTGATAAGTTTGGTATAGTTGTACTTTTAGACTTTTCCAAGGCGTTTGATTGCATCGACCACTCCATTCTTATGCCTAAACTAAAGTTTAAGTTCAATTTCTCAAGCTCATCAATAATGTTGCTGTCCAATTATCTTAGAGATAGAGTTCAACAAATAAAGACTGAAATTGGTATTTCGAATCCTATTACTACTAATATGGGAATCCCCCAAGGCTCGGTATTAGGTCCATTGCTTTTTTCGCTGTTTATAAATGACCTTCCTGAAGTCATCTGTAACTGTCAAACTCATTTATATGCGGATGATGTAATACTTTACATTTTTCGTAGTACTGGCTTAAGGGAGGATTGTTTAGTTAGGTTAAATGAGGATTTAAGCAATATTCTCTCTTGGTCCAATGATAATAATATGAAACTTAATCCTACTAGGTCTGTTGCAATGATATGCTCTAGAAATGAATTCGACCCCTTAGATTTTCCTTCGGTTGTTCTCGATAACGAAGTTATCATGTATGTAAAAGAAGTTAGATACCTAGGATATAAAATTAGCTGCAATCTGAGTTGCTGAAGAGCAATCTCTGATACTGTTCGGAAAATTTATTTTGGGCTACGTAGTTTGAGATCTTCCTCTAGTTTTTTGCTACCAAACATGAAGATACACCTTATAAAAACTTTAATCTTGCCTTATTTCACCTATAACTGTTCAGTCTATCCCATTCTGGACTGTGAGTGCAAGCGTAAGCTCAATGTTGCGCTGAACGACTGTATCCGCTTTATTTATTGTAGGTATTCCAAGATTCTCTAGTGTCTCACATCTACGAAACATTCTTTTTGGTATGGGTCTTGATGAGTTCTTGAGATTCAGGCTACTTTTGAAACTCCATAGTATCATCCATTATAGATGCCCTTAGTGAAAATTTGAATTTTGCCCTGTCTCAAAGAGGTATAAAACGTATTATACCACGCTTCGCACACAGCATTGCAAAGCGTTCATTTTATGTTGCTGCAATTCGTTTATGGAATTCACTTCCTAATGAATTGCAAAGTATTGCCGCACCTACTGCTTTTAAGAGAATGTTATTTTTGCACTTTTCGAATCAAAACTAAATTCAATTATTCTAACTTTATATAGCTTTTTATTTAAATTTTTCTTTAAACTCTTTATATATACTTACATTTTTATCTCTACTTAATCTATTTTTTTTTTTTTATTTGTTTGGTTACTGAGAAAATGTTTGTAATTAAAATTTTAGATGCTCTAAAAGATTTAAATCTTAATGCGTCATTGTAAATCCTTTTTTGAAATAAATGAATGAATGAATGAATGAATGACACGACCTAGAAGAAATGAAATTGGCAATATCAGGGCTGAAATCCAACGCAGCCGCTGGAGCAGATGGTCTAGCTGCCGAGCTGTTAAAGCAGCAGGCGACGATCTAGATAGGGCATGTGCCTTTGGCGCCTTTGTGAGAATTGATACAGAGCCTGCAAAAATGGATTTAGCGGTAGATGAGTAGGTACATGAGTTTGTCTCCCTTGGCTCCGCTACTATCACGGGTAATAACACCAGCGCTGAGATCTAACGAAGAATAACTCTTGCAAATAGCTGTTTCTTTGGGCTAAGAAAGCAATTTAGTGGTAAAGTCCACTCTCGATCAACTATGGTAAGACTGTCCTGCTTTATGGTGCAGAAACATGGACCCTGACAAAATCGAATGAATGTGTCTTAGGCTGTTTCTAGAGGAAAGTTTTTTTGGTTATCTATGGCCTTGTGTACATTGATGGGGAATGGAGAAGAAGATTCTACAGCGAACTTAACGGGTTGTACAACGACATGGACCTAGCCAGAAACAGCAATGCTCCGGCCCGGAAATAATTCAACACTATTCCCGAGGGACGTAGAAGAGGAGGAACACCGCTACTCAGGTGGCGCACACAAGTGGAAGAGGACCTCTGGTGGAGACTGTTGATTGAGTCCCAAGTCCACAACAGACTGTAGCGCCATCTTAAGTAAGTAAGTAAGTGTCTTACCTCTCTGACTGGATAAATTCCCCCAGCAAGAATAAATTACGCGTAGGCTCAAATACCGTACCAGGATATTGACTGGCTGACATGCTGCTATTTGCTGATTTCGCTTCTGCTTTTCGTTAGTATTACTCTCTCTTTCTCTCTCTCTATCTGCCTTGTCATCCCAATGAAACTATTTAAACCCTTATCTCTGGCTGATCTCTTGGTAATTTGCAAAACACCTCAAGCGATTTTCAAGAGAGATCGGTTCGTTTTTCGGCAGCAAACAAAAAATGAATAAACTTGTGGTCGACTGATTGCAGCTGAACAGTGGTACCAGTTTTTAAGCCATCAGCTCTAAAAGAAACATCTTAACACTGCGGTTAACAAGAATTACATGCAGAACCAAGTAAAATTGTTCTATAAGAGAATTGAAAGCATTGAAATTGAACAGACACACTTTAGAGAGAAAAGTAAAGTCTTGATGTTGCAAAAGGATTTAATTTAAATGATTGCAAAACAAGTGGTGGCTAGAGCAGCAAGAGGATGATGTGTGGTGTGTGCCAAAGGAGGGCAGTGTCGGTTGTGCATAGCACAAGCCAACCTGAAGACGTAACTATGAATTAGTCAGTAGAAAATTGGAAATTATATTGCAAGTTGTTGATTGTGGTGGAGATGTAGAAATTGAGAGGCAGGGCAGAGATCATTGAATAACTCTAAAGTGGAGTGCTTGTAGTATGTTATTTAGAATGAGGAACATTAAATGCTATTAGTAAGAATGTTTGTGATTAGAGGTGCAACAAAGTAAGTTGATCGTTCGGAATAGGTCTTTTAAAATTAATCAATAAAAGACGGACGAATGTGGAATAGCAGCAAATTAATTAAGCAACGGTTAGAAATCCTTTAAGCTGCTTCTAAAATCGTTTATTGCGAGTTACTGGTTTTTGGTTGGTTTGAATACTTATCAGCAAGAGCGGTTAAGCTGGCAAGTAAAAAGCTTCAAATAGCCAACAAGCTGTTCAAAAAATCTAAGTCGTTTAAGTCTTCTTCATAAAGTTTTCAAATGGTTGCATATTTGAGAAAACGTGGAAATGGCGTTGAGGAGGATGCCAACGTAGCCTAATTTGATGCCTTTCATATGACACGTAGATCAATCGAATCCGGCTTGCCGTTCGGATTCTGGAGCCACAAGATAGAAAATACTAAAGGAAACAAGCTCCACCTAGCGGTATGAGCAGGTGGAGCCTTTTATCAATACCTGCGCCCCTAGATCTAGGAATTAAATAAAAAATATTCGCAAAAAAGTTTGGTATGTTTTGTCAATTCTCATTCTAAATACATTTTGCGTTTTGAAGCGCTCTTAAGCGGCCATAAAGTGAAGAGCAATACAGCGGAACTTCATCTTTTCACACTGGAAAAATTTCGGTTACTAGTTCCGCTACTTCCCGCTAGATGGCGCCACGATTTACGGGAAAAGCTTGCAATCTGTTGTTAATTTTATTCCACTAGAGGGGCTTCAGAGGACAAATTGACGAAAACATCAAACTAAATAAAAAATACACCAAACGAAAAAAAAACCAAATTAGCTAGCTTTTTTCTTACAAAACAAAAAATTAATAAAATAAATTGTGTAACGAAGTGTTTGTTACATGCTCCTATAAAAAAATTTATATTCTAGTAAATACCATCATTTCTTTATCAAAGCTTCGAAGGAAATTGTCCTAAGTGCCATCGGGGGCCTTAAATAAACCTGCTCATCCACCAGAGCTATTGCCTGCCGTGTAGTGCCACCAGGGGTCTTAAACGTACCTGGTGATCCCCCGGAAATAGACTGGTCGAGTAGAGAATTACCGATAGAGATGGCAAACAACCGGATCCCCAAACAGAAACAGAAACTGAAGTCCTGTGAACATGGCAGAATGCTTTTTGAGGTATTCAATCTATCATGTTTCTACAAAAACAATCAGTTTGGGACCTAGTATCCTTAGGTTACCAGCAAAAGAAGGACAACACAGCAATAGCCTGAAATACATGCAAATTTTTAAGCATAGTTCCAGTGGCAAGCGCTTTTTAGGATACTAAGTCAAAAGTCCGGGTTGAACTTTCAGGCTGGATTCCTACAGAGACTTCATACGTAAATGTCTACAGCAGAATATCAGAAAATGTCCAGTTTAACTACAAAATATTGGTTTGTTATCTGATTGAAACCCCTAGATTGGTTCCCAAAACAATACATATAATCCTACAAAAATAAGAATAAAGACCAAACCACAGCCAAAGTCAACATGATTCAAAACTTCCAACCCATATTTTTAATTGGATATTTTTGTCGTCTTGTATATAGCTTTCGCGTGTTTGTGAATTTCTCTTTCC
This sequence comes from Sphaerophoria taeniata, assembly GCA_943590905.1. Taxonomy (NCBI): domain Eukaryota; kingdom Metazoa; phylum Arthropoda; class Insecta; order Diptera; family Syrphidae; genus Sphaerophoria; species Sphaerophoria taeniata. The sequence continues at coordinate 84,555,801 of OX016542.1, forward strand.
ATCACAGCAAGAAAAAAGTTTCATGTGAAAAAAAAACAATGTTTCGTTTGTTTTGATCTCACACAAAAGGCGTCACAATTAATTCGGTAGCTCATTAAACCATAATTTATACGATTGCTTAAGTTAAACAAAAAAGAAAAAATACGAAATTTTAAAATCAGTGAGACCTAAAAAGCTTAAGACCGCCACAGCACCTCACTTCTTAATTAAATTCCATTAAAAGTATATATGTTAAGTGGTAGGACACAGCGGCGAGTACCAAAAAAAAACTGCTACGCCATGGAATATCATTTTGCAGACAGAAGACAACTAAAATAAAACCTTCGATGCATCCAACCAGACCGATGATATCAATTTCTGCAAAATAATTGCCCCAATACTATACCCTCGAAAATGTTGTGGTTTCACTCTCCCTCCTATTCGGTCTTTCTCCCAAACTCCCAAAAACAACGAAACTGTTGCGTCATCCCCAAAAAAAAACAAAAAAAAACATAATACAAAAGCTACGTGCTCCCGTGCCAAATAAGCCCGGTAAAGGTCCTAACTCACTCATTCACTTGCAATTGGTACACGATGCGATGTGCCACATAATCATTGCATTTAAAGTGTTCCAAGTACTCTCCAACTGGACACGAATGGTACCTACCTACTCGCATACCACTTTTTGGTGAAACTCTTTATAAGTACACAAAAAACTCAACTAATCGCCATTCCACCACCGTGCCACTGCCGTCCATCGTCATCGTATGTAACTTTTATGTCAAAATAATTGGCTCTTTGGAAAATTCCGGGACATTACAAAAATATCTTCTGGCCAAAATCCACACCATCACCACAACCCCGCGCCGCCGCACGGCCGATACCGCAAAAAGCTCTCAAGTACCTATAAAAATTTTGTACGCGTATAGCATCTTCGTTTTGTTTTTTGGGGTTTTCGGTTTCAAAACACAAGAAAGTTGCATGGCTTCGCATAAATTTCATTCCAGAAAAAAAAAGTTTTTTTGGGGGGAAAAAATTCATCAGTGTTGTTATTTATTTTAAAGGAAAACACAACCACGTGAAAACACGAGGACAAGAAGGAATATGGCTGGGAAGACGAATCAAGGCTGAGCGATTCGGACAAACTGACGAAAGGGGGAACACACGAACCCTGAATGGAATATTGTGCAATTTTGTTTGCTAATTCTGTTACTGGACAATTTTGCAGGATATGGAATCTCAAGACTGTCTGGGTACTTTAACTTGGCTCAAGATACCTCGGCCCGTTTCCTTTCTTGACATACCAAAGAAACACCCATCACCAACGTAAACCAATTCGCAAACATGACCTAGTCAACGACGATACACATTTTGTGGCCACCCAAATAGCTGGCACCTCGAAACGAACGGTCTTAATTCAAATGCCAACATCGATGTACTTCCACCCACTCGACAATTCCAGAAGAAGCACACAACTCAATGATTGACATTTAGGCAAACCACATCACGGCAAACCACATCAAGCATCGAACACACAGCTGTGCTCAAAGCAGTGCCATCGGAAGTTGTTTCCAGCTAATGCTGCTGATGATTACTGCGCAATGACGATGACAATCGACACGACACGAGGACGACGCGACGACGCACTACCGCAACGCACATGTGCGGCTAATATGCGTCCATTAATCTGTCTTTGCTTTGATTATGGCCAAGTGATCTCCCCTCATGTTATTCTCTCCCGTTTGGAATTTCTTTCTTTTTCTTGTTCCTGATCGTCTCATACTGGTCATGTGTCGTCCATCGTCGGCGTCATCGGTCGTAATCCAGAAGGATTATTATTATATTCACCGAAGAACCGGAGCTATCGGATGCTTGGTTCGAGCTCGAGACCCCTGCGGGAGTAAGATTGCAACTAATTTTTACTGTTCCACCTACTGTGCGCCTATACCGACGCAAGAACACACAACACACATCGTGGTGTTCGAAATTATATAGCCATCGGGATTTTTGCCGAAGTGCATGTGTGTGGAAAATTTTGATGGATGAATGAAGGTTTGGTCGGATCTTAAGTTTCGCCTCGATTTCGTGCCGTGGAACACCTGGTTCAATACTATATTGCTCTGAATCGGTCGCTCTTTTCAAATCCTGGTTTTGACTTTGTGGATTGTGGTCACTAAAGGTACATGGGACAGGGATGTTTGCAAAGGGGAAGTGAAAAACCAGTCGAGTATCCGCTAGTTTGCACAGAGTTGATGATGATTGGCACATTTTTTTCTCAATGAATTTTGCATCAGGAGCGAATCGGAGGGTCTGTAAATGCTTGAGGACCAAAAGTCACAAACCAAAAACTGAAAAAAAAAAAATGGAAGGACTTGAAAAATCTAACAGAAACCTATTGCAAGGCTCTTGAGGACTGAGCAAGACGAGCGAAAATGAAAAATGATTAGGAAGCTTTATGCAAGTTAACTTGTTAAGGACTTCCATAAAGGTTCGAGATAGAGCTTTCACATAAAATTCATATTGAGACATACATTCTATAAGCTTGAAAGATTTAAGAAAGGTCCTAAAATTGTTAAACAAAATCCGCTCGTGGAAACCCAATTTCTCTTGTTTTAACTCTACATTGTTACTAGGCCGTTCGATGTCCGAGACCAAGACCATGATCAAGACGGCAACAGCAAAACATCATGTAAAACCTACTCGAAGGACTATTTGTAATCTGCGCTCGTTTTGCCGTACAGATAGCTTTGACCTATATTTCTGCCTTCAAGTGTGGCTTACAACATTCTTTGTAGACTTTTTTTTTTAATATTTTTCTCTCGCGCAGCACGCCGGAGATAGATAGTTGACAGTGCACTCGGTGAATATGAACGAGGTCATTGCATTGAGTGCACTTAAAGTCACTTGGCGGTGCTCAAAAGTAAGCATTGATAATGGACAAAAATTTTATTTATAGTCACACATAATTAATGTTAGAATGTCGCTTGATTTAAGGTGTCCTCTAGGACTTGTGTATGTTGTTTAGAAAGAGAGTGCGAAACCGAAAGCAGAGACAAATCATTGCGTTTGTGAAGGAAAAGAAATTTGCCATATGCATCAACGTCGCATGACATTTTCAGATAATTCAATTCAATTCAATTCAATTCAATTTATTTAAAATCAATGTACAAGTAAGACTTTGTATTTTATAGTACTTAAACAATACGGATACAAAATTATACAAAAATCAAAGAGATTATTATTTTCTAGTTATACTTGAGATATTTAATAGATTAATCTTATTTAATTTAAATTTTTATTTTTATACATATATTAATATTAATGTTAGCTAATCTAAACCTGTTTAATTTCAATTTTGTTCATTCTTAAATTAAAACGAAAATTAACGAAAATGAGCTGTGATAGCATTTTTGAAGTTTTGTATCCCTAATATCCTTTTGACGCAAATCGGTAAAGAATTCCAAACCTAATTTGCATGCACAATGAAGAGCCGTGAAGAATTCAAGTAGTTGAAGGTTGGTACTAAGAGATTTGTAGTTCGAGCAGATTGTGTGAATTGTAGTTTACGATAAAGGTATAATGGCGCCTTATTTTGTATAATTTTGTGTAAAAATATACAACATCTAGCATCGAGAAACTGATGCAAAGAACATCCAAGCACTAGTTGATGATAGTGAGAGATATGTTCGTGTCTCCGTAGACCATATACATATCTTAACATGTCATTAAAAGCCACAAGCAGTTTATGCTGAGAATGAGAATCAGGTTTACAATAGACGACACTTGCGTAGTCGATTAATGGTAAAAGTAATGTTTTTATAAGTCTTAATTTGGTGTTTACTGGCGTAATGGTAGAAAAGGGCCATAGTTTACGTAGTCCACAGTAGATTCTCCCAACTGTATGGTTTATATGATTTTCGACTGAAAGTGTTCTATTGATTTTGTAGCCAAGACTTGTAACATTGTCTACAAAACTAAGCTGGAATGAGGAGAGGAAGATGGGAGGTAAAAGTGAGGTATCAATATACTTTTTGGAGATTGCAATAAGTTGAGTTTTGTTCGGATTTAGTGTAAGTCCATTATTAAGTGACCATTTCGAAATTGCCATTAGATCTTCGTTCATTCTGCATATTAAGTCTTCCTGCAGACCGATAGGACGCGACAAGTATAACTGTACATCATCTGCATAAAGATGTACCACAACATCTGAGCAAACAGTTGGTAGGTCATTAATGAAAGCACAGAACAGTAAGGGTCCTAAAATAGAACCTTGTGGAACGCCCATAACCAAGCTCAGAGAATCTGATTGTTTATGAGCAATATTTACTTTTTGGCGGCGATTGTACAAATAAGACCATATAAGATGCACTGCTCTCTCATGAAATCCAAAATAGTGCCTTAACTTCTGGCAAAGTAAATGATGGTTAACTCTGTCAAAAGCCTTTGAAAAATCAAGCAAACATAGAACAGTTAGGTTGTCCAAATCATATTCACATCTTATATCATCTAGGACTTTGATTATAGCAGTTTGGCAACTATGATCTGCCCGGAAGCCCGACTGTAATGGTGATAATAAGTTAAATCTCTTAAAATGACTCGAAATTTGTGTTGCTAAGATTTTCTCAAAGACTTTTGACAGACATGGAAGAATACTAATAGGACGAAAATCTGCGCAACCACTAGGGTTATTTTTCTTGGCTACAGGAATAACCTTCGCTATTTTCCAACTTTCAGGGAACGATGAGGAAACAATACAGAAATTAAGCAATTGCGTCAATGTACTTAAGATAAAGGGTATAATCATTTTGATGAAACCCAATGGCACTCCATCCTCTCCTATAGCATCAGATTTGATAGATCGAACGCTTTCAAGAACTTCAAATTCAGAGACAGTAACAAATTCAAAGACAGTTGACGAGCTACACAGGATTTGATTATTTTGTTCAAATTCAAGGTTCTGGCTGTCTTTCAGAACAAAAGTATTATTTAAATCATTAGGATCAGGATGATAGTTTTGAGTTATAACACTTTTACCAATTCCAATTGAACGAGGATTACTCCAAAGCTTACGAGAAGACTGGTTTGGATCTAGTTTTGTCACGAAATATCTTTTTTTGGATCTCCGAGTAACATATGTAGCATAATTTCTAAATCGACAAAAAATTTCCCAATTTTCATTAGTAGGACTTTGCTTCCACTTAGAGTATGACCTTCTTCGATTTCCTATCGCCCTTTTAACATCAGAAGTAAACCAAGGACAATTCTTGCTACGCACGGACAGTGTTTTAATAGGAACATGCTTTTCAACTAGTTCAAAAACCATGGATTGAAAGCAGTCAATTTTATCAGTAGAACTAGTAAAGTTGTGACAAAAGTGCCAGGGGAACTGTATTCAGGGGCGGATCTAGAATTTGTGGGGCCCTGGGCTGAAACTATTTAGGGGCCTATCTAAGTACTCAACTTATAGCCATGTCAAAAAACTGTTTCTATAATAATATACATATTATTATTATGTATTCTTTATTGCACATAAAAACATAAATATTACTTAAATCTACGCAAGTATTAGTTGTACAAAAGGCGACCTTATTGCTGTGGTAGCAATCTCTTCCAGGCAACCTTTGGGTGAGACAGAAACCGAAATAGTGATATATATATATAAGAATATAAAAAAAACAATAAAATAATTTTATTTATTTATTATGAATTAGGAAAAGAAATTGACAGGTTATGTGTGTGACAGTTATATTATATAAATTATAATTTATAAATCAACCTTTCTGCATTTTTGTGCTGCAAATTCTTTTATTTGGTCATCACATTGTAAGTCTTTTGTTAGATCACAATTTATGGAAAGAAGTGATAAATTATTTAGTCGATGGTTCCACATTGTTGTCCTATATTTATTTTCTACATAGGACATCTTGGGGAAGGAGCGTTCTGCTTCACAGCTAGTGATTGGCAAAGTTAAAAAAAAATCTTTAAAATGGTATAGCAGTTAGGGAACACTTCAATACGTTTATTTTCAAACATGAGCATAAAAATGTCACTACAAGAGGTGTAAGACACTGGCTTAGATTGGAGCAAGTACGATTTTAATTGAATGCACTCATTCACTAAATGCTCGTCTATGTCATCTGGATAGTAATCAATAATATGACGTGCACTTTCCAAATCTATGTTTTCGATATTTTTGTTTTTCAAATCCATTAAAAATTTGAATTTTTTGCTTTATGTCTCATAGACTTGGCTCCTTTTATTTAAATCCATAATCAGCTTATCCAACGCAACGTTTAACGTGTCCCTTTTAAATCTTTCTGCGCCGTATGCTGAGAATTCACCTGTAGACTTATCTGAAAATTTTGGAGAAAAGCGTCTCTTGTTTATGTCATTGTAGTCTATTCCCACACTAGTACTTAATTTTTTTAGCTTTCTCTTCGTATTCCTTTATCTTCTGATCTGATTGGTGTCGTATGTTGTTCACAAAGTCTTTTAGGGCCAGTTGCTCATTCGGAACATAAATGTATGTTCTACATAAAGTTTTCATTTTTATATGGGACGTTCCGGAATTCGATAAGTTCTACTTAAAATCCCCATACAAAAGGAGAACTTTAAGTAGAACATAAATTTATGTTCCGAATGAGCAATTGGCCCTTAATGACACAATTAACTTGTTGCCTTCACAAATGTCTAAACCAGGGCTCTGTATTATTTTATTAACTACATGAAATCTCTCCAAAACTTCTTTCCAAAAGATAACCAAAATTGCAGTCTCGAGTTTCGCCATTTTATTGAATAAATTTCGTGCCTCTTTCCGGAAATCAACTTTCTCAACCTCATTTTCACTGAAACTTTTGAAAATTTTCATAATGTCATCATAATTATTTTTAAGGCTTTGACAGGATCATAGGGGCAAGACCATCTGGTCTGGCTTAAACTTTTTAACGTGAATTTTAATTTTATCTCACGATTCAACAGTTCCCACCTGAGGGTCGAAGCAGAAAAGAAAACGTATATTTGTTGCACTACTCCAAAAAAGTTTACAATTTCGGTTGCAACCTTAACAGATTCTACACCAACTAGGTTGAGGGAATGCGTAGCACATAAGCCGTGGTGTAATTTTTTTTGTTTTAGTAGTGCTTGTACAGCATTCGCCATTTTGGCAGCGTTGTCATAAGATTGCCCCCTACAATTACTCAGCAGTAATCCATTTGTTTCTATAAAGGCTTGTAAAATATTGAATAAATGTAAGGCAGTATGACTACTAATTTTAATGAAGGCTACACATCTTTCATATACCTTTCATTGTGAGACAGATCTGGTGTAGAATCCATTACAGTTGAATAATACTTTGTGTCATCGTTTTTTATTTGAGTTATAATTTGTTTAATCAGCTGTCGGCCCATAATCTCAATTATTTCTTCATATACTGTTTTTGATAAGTACGATATTATCGGTTTTGGTCGCAGCTCCCGTTGTTCAATGTGTTCACGAATGAATGGATCGAACTCTGCCAATATCGTCCGTAAACCGACTTTACAGACAACCATTTTTTAAATTCAAATTATCACCTATTGTTTTTAGCGGGGTCTGGGGGCCCCTTGTAACCTCGGGGCCCTGGGCTGCAGCCCAAGCAGTCCTTAGGTAGATCCGGCCCTGACTGTATTGCGTCATTTTGTAAGGCAAGGCTATCTACTGATTTAAAATCTCTGAACTGAAAAGTTAGCGGAGTCGGCACACTGTAATGACTCATTACAAATTCCCTGCAACAAACATCATCAAGCCCGAATCACCCCATATATTTCACGAGCCATCCGACTATCATCGCACCGCCTGTTGCTAACCGCAGTAAACAACAACAAGGCTTACTATACAGACTACAAGCAGTTGCTAACCAGCATGCATTTACTGTTAATAGAACATCCGATCATCATCACACCGCCTGTTGCTAACCGTAGCCAACAGAAACAATGCTGTTGCTAGCCGAACAAACAACAGCAAAACGGTAAATCACACAGCGGCCAGACTATAAATAGCCGGCTGCCAGCACAAGGAAAGTCAGTCGCAGCCAGGCAGCAGAAGCGAGCAGACGTTGCTCCAGCAGTGGTGAGTATCAAACCAACTAACCGGACATAGACTTCCCCCCACCAGTGGTAAGGGGTCTTGTCATTAACCCGCTTACCAGATAAAACCCGAACTAACCGGACATAGACTTCCCCCCACCAGTGGTAAGGGGTCTTGTCATTAACACACTTTCCAGGTACAAACCGAACTAACCCGACATAGACTTCCCCCCACCAGTGGTAAGGGGTCGTGTCACTAACCCATAACCAGATTCGTCTGTGATTTACCGGGTTCGCCCGTGATTTACCGGATCCGTCCGTGATTTACCAGATTCATCTGTGATTTACCGGGTTCGCCCGTGATTTACCGGATCCGTCCGTGATTTACCAGATTCGTCTGTGATTTACCGGGTCCGCCCGTGATTTGCCTGTAACCGTACTAACCCGACATAGACTTCCCCCCACCAGTGGTAAGGGGTCTTGTCATTAACACACTTTCCAGGTACAAACCGAACTAACCCGACATAGACTTCCCCCCACCAGTGGTAAGGGGTCGTGTCACTAACCCATAACCAGATTCGTCTGTGATTTACCGGGTTCGCCCGTGATTTACCGGATCCGTCCGTGATTTACCAGATTCGTCTGTGATTTACCGGGTTCGCCCGTGATTTACCGGATCCGTCCGTGATTTACCAGATTCATCTGTGATTTATCGGGTCCGCCCGTGATTTGCCTGTAACCGTGCTAACCCGACATAGACTTCCCCCCACCAGTGGTAAGGGGTCTTGTCATTAACCCACTTTCCAGGTACCAACCGAACTAACCCGACATAGACTTCCCCCCACCAGTGGTAAGGGGTCTTGTCACTAACCCATTACCAGATCCGTCTGTGATTTACCGGGTTCGCCCGTGATTTACCGGATCCGTCCGTGATTTACCAGATTCGTCTGTGATTTACCGGGTCCGCCCGTGATTTACCGGATTCGTCCGTGATTTACCAGATTCGTCTGTGATTTACCGGGTCCGCCCGTGATTTACCAGATTCGTCCGTGATTTACCAGATTCGTCTGTGATTTACCGGGTCCGCCCGTGATTTACCGGATCCGTCCGTGATTTACCAGATTCGTCTGTGATTTACCGGGTTCGCCCGTGATTTACCGGATCCGTCCGTGATTTACCAGATTCGTCTGTGATTTACCGGGTTCGCCCGTGATTTACCGGATCCGTCCGTGATTTACCAGATTCGTCTGTGATTTACCGGGTCCGCCCGTGATTTACCGGATTCGTCCGTGATTTACCAGATTCGTCTGTGATTTACCGGGTCCGCCCGTGATTTACCGGATTCGTCCGCGATTTACCAGATCCGTCTGTGATTTACCGGGTCCGCCCGTGATTTACCGGATTCGTCCGTGATTTACCAGATTCGTCTGTGATTTACCGGGTCCGCCCGTGATTTACCGGATTCGTCCGTGATTTACCAGATTCGTCTGTGATTTACCGGGTTCGCCCGTGATTTACCGGATTCGTCCGTGATTTACCAGATTCGTCTGTGATTTACCGGGTTCGCCCGTGATTTACCGGATTCGTCCGTGATTTACCAGATCCGTCTGTGATTTACCGGGTCCGCCCGTGATTTACCGGATTCGTCCGTGATTTTCTGATTTCGTCCACAGCAATCAAGCGAAGGGGCACTCCTCCCAATAGAGTACGGCAATCCCCGCACCAGTGAACCTAGCTGGTATAAAACTATAAACACGCAACCATCCAGCCTAACCTAACTCGACAGCGGGGGAACTTTCCGAAGGCGAAACAACATACACAGAAGAGGAACTGCGACGCTGTAGCAAAGCTATTAAATAGGTTAAACCGAATTTATTTTAATTATACAATAAGCAATTGTTAATCGAAATAAGAAATAAATAAAGAATTATTGACCAAAATTAAAGTTCTGGTACACTTTAATTTAAACCCTGGGAAAACCGGCGAGCTTACCTCAGCCCTTAATAAAAGTACCTCACAAATTGGCGCCCGAGCAGGGACCTTTAAGGTCAACAAATCAACATTTCATCAACCGAGCATCCAAACTACGAATGAAAAATTAAAACCACCGTAACCCAACCGAAATCCGACCGTACCGAATAGCTAGATAAATCCAGCCAGCTACCGCACCCGTTATCAAGCTATTAATATTCAACAAACCGCACCGCACCGAATAGCTAGATAAACCCAGCCGGCTACCGAACCCGTTATCAAGCTATTAATTTTTAAAATAAACCGCACCATACCGAAAATCTAGACGAAACTACCCAGTTACCGAACCCGTCATCTAGATACTAATCTTAAATCAAAAACCGACCGAAAACCGAAGGAACCCCAGCATCCAACCCAAAAACCTACCGATTTACCACCGTTACCAACACCGATACCAACATCCCAACTCAGGATTCCGAGTCAAGTTTGTTATCCTAAACAACCAGAAACAAGGAAAAACAAATATGTCCGAATCAGAGGAATTCGACATCTTTCCCAGCATTGGAGCAATCTACCTCCTAAGCAAAAAGGAAATAATTGAGCACATGTCGAAAGCCAAACTAGATACAGAGGGTACTCTAGATACCCTCCGCGCCCGATTTAGCGCGCACTTGAAAGCCGCTAGAACTCGGAAGTCAACCCAAAACTTGTGCGAAGAATTGGGAAAGGCAGTAATCGCCAGGGAGTACGCCGAACTAAACGCCAGCCAACAAAACGCCATCCAACAAAACGCCGGCCAACAAAACGCAAACAGACAGAACAATAGCCAGCAAAAGGCCCAAGAGGAGACCGAAAAGGATCGAAACGGTCAGGAGGAGACCGAAGGAGACCGAATCACCCAAGAGGAGACCGAAGAAGACGCAGCCGAAGAGTTTGATAGAATGTCCCGACAGCCGGATGTGCGTGACTTCTATTACCCGATCCCAAACTATTCGTATCCTCCAATTAGTACGATGACCACGGAAGCATACAATGCGATAAGCACTTTTGACCACATGACAAAGCACCCCGACTACAGTCCGTTCCATTATCCAAATGGCATCCCAGCCACCACGGTTACTGTAATACCATCAACTTCCACCAGAACACAGCCGCCGGCCCAGCCCGTAAACAATAACCGACCGACAGGCGCGACCGTAACAAGACCTTCAGTGGAAAGTGAAGTCGATACGATGAACACCGTAAGAAAATGGGGAATCAAGTTCGACGGAAGCGGGAACGCCCTAGAATTCATGAGACGGATGGAAGAACTCATAGATTGTTACCGGGTTCCCGCCAATGGCGTCATAAGAACCCTCCCGGAAATCTTCCGAGGAGTAGCGTTAGAATGGTATCGCATCAATCGGCACAAATTTGCAAACTGGCTCAACTTTAGACAGGCATTCTTACGCCATTTCCTCCCGGCACGATATGTTAACAAATTGGAGGAGGAAATTTCCAGAAAAAGACAGGGTCCAAGGGAGAAAGCGAAAGACTATATCCGAGCGATGCAATACCTCATTCATCAACACCCAACGATGTGGCGTGAAAATAACATAGATAAGATCTATGATCGTTTACGCCCCGAGTACCACCTCTATGTCCGCCGCCGAGACTTTAATACATTAGAGGAATTGATGGAACTGGCCGAAGAATATGAATACATATGCCAAGAAAACCGTAACGCAGCGCACCAGACACCCAGACCCCCACCTAGGAACAACATGGGAGCTCAAGAGCACCAGATAGTGCGCCGGCCGCCTCAAAATACGGAGCCCTATGATCGAGCTACCCATTGTTGGAACTGCAGACAACGCGGACATAACAAAGCCAACTGTCGCCGCCCGTTCCGGCTTTTCTGCTCTTTTTGTGGACAGGATGGGCGCATGACCCGAGATTGCCCATGCCATTCCAACCAAACCGCCGTGCTCATGCATGACCCAGAACAACCCAGCCACAACAGCGTCCGCCGCTCCAGACCGAATACCCAACCCAGAGAGGACGAGTTTAAAGCACCGCCCGTTGAACTGCCCGGTCGAGAGATAAAATCTACCAATTCCGAACTGACCAGGAGAGGGAAATGGACTGATCCTAGGTGTTTCGTTCCGGTAACGCTTTGTGGGCACTCCGTCTCTGCCTTAATAGACACTGGGGCCACGACATCTTTCATAAACGAAGACGTACGGCAGATCCTCAAGCAACGTAACACCCCGGTTAGGTTGCAGAAAAATAATATCCACCTGGCCAACGGTGCAGCAGTGGAAATCAACGAACACTACGCTGTTACCGTAGGTATACAAGACAAATACGCTGAGGGAGAGGTAACCTTCTTAGAACGACTTACAGTAGATATGATTCTCGGGATGGACCTTTTAAGGAAGCTTAAAATTTCGTTAGAATTAGGAGACACCGACATTGTCTATACTGCCGACAAACACCTCGAACCCAGCCAGTTATGTTCGATAGGAGGAGAACCGCTGTCAACAGAACAACAAGCTCAGCTTAAAATACTGTTAGACGAGGAGCTACCGAAATTTGAAAACTTAAATGGCACCACCACCGCCGCAGTCCACAAGATTCGGTTAAAGACCAATGAGCCGTTCCGCCAAAGGTATTACCCCAGGAACCCGGCCATGCAAAAGGTAATTGACGAGGAGGTGAACGAACTCCTGAGCTCAGGAAAAATTGAACCATCCAATAGCCCGTACAGTTCGCCTATTGTACTGGTGAAAAAGAAAAACGGGACATGGCGAGTCTGTGTGGACTACAGACAGCTCAATGAGGTCTCGATAATGGACGCATACCCCCTTCCCCAGATCTTCGCAATTCTCGACAAGCTAAGACAGGCTAATTATATATCTACCATAGATCTCAAGCAAGGTTACTGGCAAATACCCCTGGAACCAGAATCTCGTCCCGCTACCGCCTTCACCGTCCCGGGTCATGGGCTATATCAGTGGAAAGTCTTACCGTGTGGACTGAACTCCTCTGCCGCTACGTTTCAACGAATGTTAGACTCCGTATTAGGTCCCGAGATGGAACCCTATGCCTTTGCATATTTGGATGACATTATTATCATCAGCGACACTTTTGAGAAACATCTGACCCACCTGAAGGAAGTTTTCCGTAGGTTGCAGTCAGTGCATTTAAGAATTAACCGTGAAAAATGCGAATTCTGCAAGCGGGAATTGAAATATCTGGGCCACGTGGTCAGCGACCAAGGGATCAGCACGGATCCCGAAAAAATAGCCGCCGTACAAGAGCTTAAAGCTCCCAGGAATATAAAGGAGCTACGACGCATTCTGGGGATAGCATCATGGTACCGCCGTTTCATCAAAGATTTTTCCGTGATTGCCTCTCCCTTGACAAAGTTGCTAAAGAAGAATCAAGAGTGGGAATGGACCGACAGCCAGATACGGGCTTTTAAGTCACTCAAGGACAAACTTACCGAAGCCCCCGTTCTAAAATGCCCGGATTTTGGGCTCCCGTTTACCCTTCAAACCGACGCCAGTCAATACGGACTAGGAGTAGTCCTATCTCAGAACACAAAGGGGCAAGAAAGAGTAATCGCTTACGCTAGCAGGACGCTTACTGATCTAGAATGTAAATATTCCGTTACCGAAAAGGAGTGTCTGGCGATCCTATGGGGAATACGGAAAATGAGGCCGTATTTAGAAGGATACCATTTTACGGTCGTAACTGACCACCATTCATTAAAATGGCTACATTCCTTAGAAAATCCCTCCGGAAGGCTAGCACGATGGGCAATAGAGCTACAACAGTACGACTTTGACATCCAATACCGTAAAGGCGCAATGAACGTCGTAGCGGACACCCTATCCCGAGATCCGCTACCCCTCAAAGAAGAGGACATCCACGCGTTAGAAATCGCCCCCGCACCGCAAACCGTTGATTGGACCCAAGAAGTAATGGAACGCCTGACCGCGGATCCCGAACGTCTCCCCGACTATAAAATAGAAGAAGGCCGGTTGTATCGAAAATTTCAAGCTCATGCCTTCGCCGCCCAACCCCAGGAATGGAAATGGTGTGTGCCTAGTACAGAGCAGGCTAATGTGCACCGGGAAAACCACGATGCAGTCACCGCCGGCCATATGGGCATCGCCAAAACCATTGCTCGGGTGAAGAAGCTGTATTACTGGCCCGGAATGACCCCAGACATCGTCAAATATGTCAATCAGTGCGTGACCTGCAATAAGTATAAGGTTTCACAACAAAAACCCTGCGGGCTCATGTATACGAAAAGGGTTGATAGGCCCTGGGATACCGTATGCATAGATTTCATGGGGCCGCTCCCTAGGACTCAAAAGGGGAACACCATGCTAGTGGTATTTACCGATAAATTTACAAAATGGGTATGTGCCGTGCCTATGAAAGCCGCCACGTCAGCAGGACTTGTGAAAATACTCCGGGAACGACTAATAGCCCAATTCGGAACACCACGTATATTGATATCGGATAACGGATCACAGTTCACCAGCCGACAATTCCAGGATTATCTCGCGGACATTGGGGTACAATCCCAGTTCACGGCCCCGTATACGCCACAGGAAAACCCTACCGAGAGAGTGAATAGGGTGCTGAAGACAATGATGGCTCAATACGTTGAGGAGAACCACCGTACCTGGGATGAACACCTGCCGGAATTAACCTTCGCGATTAATACAAGCAAAAACTCATCAACCCATTTTTCGCCAGCTTACCTTAACTACGGGAGGGAGCTGAGGGCCCCGAGACAGCCGGAAATCCCAACTAGTGAACCTGGGGAAGAACAAGAGGTTAACATAAGAGGAGAGAGACTGAAAGCACTATATCACCTCGTCACCACCAACCTGCAAAAGGCCTCTGAAACGCAAGGCCGATACTACAATCTTAGGCGCCGACCATGGAAACCCAGTATAGGAGAAGCCGTCTATAAAAAAAACCACGTGCTTTCCTCAGCCGAAAAACACTTTACTGAAAAACTAGCACCCCGTTATGAAGGCCCGTATGAAGTAATACGTTACTTATCACCCGTTATTATCCTACTCCGAAATTTAGACAAAAGGAAGAAAGGCCTGCCTTTAATACGAGCTCACTTAAAAGATATAAAAGGGGCAAGCGACTCGAGAGAAGCTCTCAGTATTAAAGAGACCGCCGCACTGTCAACATCGATGTCGCATAAGACAAGCAAGAATCCGTGGGAAAGGCAAACAACCCAGCCCCGTCGAGTGATCGCATCGCGTAGCCGTCGTGAAAGCCGAGAAAAGCCAGTCATCCAGTCAGTAGTGGTGATCAAGCCACCATCGTCGCCCTGCAAAGCACCAACCAACCAGCCGCAAACCAGAAAAAGGGAAATGGAACACAACGTTCAAGCCAAATGGAGCGAGCAAAAGGGGAAAAGAACAAAAGCCATCTTAGAACAAAATCCCGTCCGACGCCGGCCGTCGGAGGAATACAATGTGGACCCTGATATCATCGTACTCGACCCAGACACGCCACCGCACTTGCAGGGGTCCTGGACCCCTCCGCTGCAGAACGCCCCGCGACGCCAGGGGGAGTCGACCTCAAACTCTGAGGATTGGTCCACCAACACGCCACATACACCACCCGGGACACCTGTAGAGCAAGTGGTAAGGATGTTGCCGATCGCCACGCAAAATAACAACCAACCACCGCCGCCACAACCACCAACCAACACACCGTGTCAAACACCGCCTCCCCCACCACCAAACATCAACAGCCGAGGAACGTGGAGCGCAGAGGAACCTAAAGACCAAAACATAGAAGGTACGAATCCGGCTCCCAGCGCTATCGCCGAGCTAGCGGCAATGATTGAGCAAGCCGCAGAGGAGTTCATGAACAGTTCCCACGATGGGAGCGTGAGCGAGGGAAGGTCTGTGGACGGAACGTCAACAAGCAAAGAGGATCCATTCCGGAACAAAGACATACCTAAGCACCGGCGGTATAACAAAACCTACCGACGACAACGCCTATTTTTCTATCGCCCATGGGGGACCGTTGTGGCCGTCATCCGGAGACCAGGGGTCGCGGAGCTGCAGTTTGGCGACAGGAGGAAGACCTTGCGATTCAAACCTTAAGGATGTTGATGAACCTCAACAAAGGTACCGTTTTTTGTTTTGAGAAGTAAATTAAGTTTTTTTTGGAAATTTTCCATTGTTTTAAGATATCCTATTATTAGTTTTTTTGAAAATTTTCCATTTAGTTTAACCTTGAAGTACCTGTTATATTTTTTTTTGACAAGAAGAAATGTTTTTTTTTGGTTTAATGTTATGTTATACATATAGAGGATTATTTTTTTGTGTTTATTATTTTTTTTTGTTGGTTTTTTTTTATACAAAATAATATTTGTTAAAAACAAAGAAAATAAGGTGGAACAGAATGTTCCGTTTTTTTTACAAATAAAGCCGAAATAAAAAAAAAGTTAAAAAAAAATTGAGTTTTTATTTTAAAGACGAGAAAGTTCTCGTCTCCGAAGTGGGGATGGATTGTAATGACTCATTACAAATTCCCTGCAACAAACATCATCAAGCCCGAATCACCCCATATATTTCACGAGCCATCCGACTATCATCGCACCGCCTGTTGCTAACCGCAGTAAACAACAACAAGGCTTACTATACAGACTACAAGCAGTTGCTAACCAGCATGCATTTACTGTTAATAGAACATCCGATCATCATCACACCGCCTGTTGCTAACCGTAGCCAACAGAAACAATGCTGTTGCTAGCCGAACAAACAACAGCAAAACGGTAAATCACACAGCAGCCAGACTATAAATAGCCGGCTGCCAGCACAAGGAAAGTCAGTCGCAGCCAGGCAGCAGAAGCGAGCAGACGTTGCTCCAGCAGTGGTGAGTATCAAACCAACTAACCGGACATAGACTTCCCCCCACCAGTGGTAAGGGGTCTTGTCATTAACCCGCTTACCAGATAAAACCCGAACTAACCGGACATAGACTTCCCCCCACCAGTGGTAAGGGGTCTTGTCATTAACACACTTTCCAGGTACAAACCGAACTAACCCGACATAGACTTCCCCCCACCAGTGGTAAGGGGTCGTGTCACTAACCCATAACCAGATTCGTCTGTGATTTACCGGGTTCGCCCGTGATTTACCGGATCCGTCCGTGATTTACCAGATTCATCTGTGATTTACCGGGTTCGCCCGTGATTTACCGGATCCGTCCGTGATTTACCAGATTCGTCTGTGATTTACCGGGTCCGCCCGTGATTTGCCTGTAACCGTACTAACCCGACATAGACTTCCCCCCACCAGTGGTAAGGGGTCTTGTCATTAACACACTTTCCAGGTACAAACCGAACTAACCCGACATAGACTTCCCCCCACCAGTGGTAAGGGGTCGTGTCACTAACCCATAACCAGATTCGTCTGTGATTTACCGGGTTCGCCCGTGATTTACCGGATCCGTCCGTGATTTACCAGATTCGTCTGTGATTTACCGGGTTCGCCCGTGATTTACCGGATCCGTCCGTGATTTACCAGATTCATCTGTGATTTACCGGGTCCGCCCGTGATTTGCCTGTAACCGTACTAACCCGACATAGACTTCCCCCCACCAGTGGTAAGGGGTCTTGTCATTAACCCACTTTCCAGGTACCAACCGAACTAACCCGACATAGACTTCCCCCCACCAGTGGTAAGGGGTCTTGTCACTAACCCATTACCAGATCCGTCTGTGATTTACCGGGTTCGCCCGTGATTTACCGGATCCGTCCGTGATTTACCAGATTCGTCTGTGATTTACCGGGTCCGCCCGTGATTTACCGGATTCGTCCGTGATTTACCAGATTCGTCTGTGATTTACCGGGTCCGCCCGTGATTTACCAGATTCGTCCGTGATTTACCAGATTCGTCTGTGATTTACCGGGTCCGCCCGTGATTTACCGGATCCGTCCGTGATTTACCAGATTCGTCTGTGATTTACCGGGTTCGCCCGTGATTTACCGGATCCGTCCGTGATTTACCAGATTCGTCTGTGATTTACCGGGTTCGCCCGTGATTTACCGGATCCGTCCGTGATTTACCAGATTCGTCTGTGATTTACCGGGTCCGCCCGTGATTTACCGGATTCGTCCGTGATTTACCAGATTCGTCTGTGATTTACCGGGTCCGCCCGTGATTTACCGGATTCGTCCGCGATTTACCAGATCCGTCTGTGATTTACCGGGTCCGCCCGTGATTTACCGGATTCGTCCGTGATTTACCAGATTCGTCTGTGATTTACCGGGTCCACCCGTGATTTACCGGATTCGTCCGTGATTTACCAGATTCGTCTGTGATTTACCGGGTTCGCCCGTGATTTACCGGATTCGTCCGTGATTTACCAGATCCGTCTGTGATTTACCGGGTTCGCCCGTGATTTACCGGATTCGTCCGTGATTTACCAGATCCGTCTGTGATTTACCGGGTCCGCCCGTGATTTACCGGATTCGTCCGTGATTTTCTGATTTCGTCCACAGCAATCAAGCGAAGGGGCACTCCTCCCAATAGAGTACGGCAATCCCCGCACCAGTGAACCTAGCTGGTATAAAACTATAAACACGCAACCATCCAGCCTAACCTAACTCGACAGCGGGGGAACTTTCCGAAGGCGAAACAACATACACAGAAGAGGAACTGCGACGCTGTAGCAAAGCTATTAAATAGGTTAAACCGAATTTATTTTAATTATACAATAAGCAATTGTTAATCGAAATAAGAAATAAATAAAGAATTATTGACCAAAATTAAAGTTCTGGTACACTTTAATTTAAACCCTGGGAAAACCGGCGAGCTTACCTCAGCCCTTGATAAAAGTACCTCACAACACGGGAGAAATCAATGTTGTAAGTGCAAAACAGAAGATCGTGGTCAGATACACCATCCAAAGAAAGTTGGTCTTGCAGAACAACATTAGAAAGATCAGAAACAATCATAAGGTCAAGAAGACTAGGAGTTGCGTTAGGCGCAAAACGGGTGGCATAAACATTCGATATATGCAGTCCGTTTGTAGCAATTATATCTCTTAGCTGGTTCGCTCGAGTATCCAGATGTAAGAGATCTGCATTAAAATCACCACAGATAATAATGTGTTCATATGAGGGCGAGTATTGTTGTAAAGCAGCAAAAAGGGGTTCAGGAGAAATACTCCTATTTGGATTATAACCTACACCCAAAACACACTTTATATTCTCATCCGAAATCTCCAATATTAAAAACTCTATACCATTATTCTCTGATTTTATAAGGACTTTACAATCAAGAGATGAATTGCAATATATTGCCACTCCTCCGCCTATTGTGTCTGTAACTCTATCATTTCGAACTAAATTGTAGTTTTTAATGTCATATATATTACTTGGAGTATCAGGCCTAAGCCATGTCTCTGTTATGCAAATAATATCCACCCCAGAAGAGTCAAACACATATCTTAGAAAGTCTAGTTTATTCATATTAAGGCTACGAGCATTAATGCAACATACCTTGAAACCTTCACGGGCATTTGAGAGTATTTTGATAACTGATTTGACTGAATAACCATCCATAGTGGCAGTCCAACCAATAATAATTTGAATACAAACAATAAAAAAAACTATCACAAAAGAAAACAAAATACAAAACAATAAACAAAATTTAGAAATAAATAAAGAAGAAAGAAATAAACAGGTTTTACAATAAAAACAAATAAATAAATAAAAACTAAATAGTTAAATTATAAAAATAAATAAATAAATCAAGAACTGGTGGCTAATGGCTTGTGGTGTCGGGACTTCTATACTAGAGAGAGAACTCGATTGGATTTTTATCTCCGTATCATCAATGCTCTTTTTTACATAAATAAAACCATTCTTTGATCTCGCAGAGAAAATAATTCCCTCCTTTCTAAGTTGAAGAGCATGTCGCATCAATGCACTGTTTTGCGGTGTTAAGCTTTCATTTATGTAAATTCGACGGTTCAGTATGTTAGCATTAGAGAAGATTTAAGTAGAAAAAGTCGTGACACTCAGTGTGATTCTGCTAGAGTCTCGTCAAAAAGCAATTGGTTTGGTTTATTTCGTACTAATGTCACAGGTGATTTACACGGAACATGGAATTTCTGAGGCGCACAGGTTTGTGGTTTCTTTTTCTCTTCAGAATGATTTGTTGAGCAACTAGTTTAGAGTTTGAAGTAAGGAGAGTGATATGACATGAATTTGGTTAAAAATGGAAACAGACCTGTGAATGTACACCTAAAGACAGCAGCACCTTGCACCAGCTTGAAGCAATAGTACGACCGCGACGTAGTGAATTTGAAATAGCATTTTCGTTAAAAACTGAGTCTGCAGATAACAGAGGTCAATAACTGTTCAAAATCTCATTGAAAAGTCAAACACGGACACTCAATTAGTGTGAAACCCGCGAGTCCATCACATCAACCATCGTTTACCACCCAGTAGCTGTCTTCAGCTTTTCTATTCGCAAATTATCATAAATTACTGACAAAAAATAAAAATCAAATTAAACAAATGCTTAATTGCAATGATTTTATAGCCTGTTAAGGGGTGAAGAGACAAAAAAAAGCTAACGAACATGTCGTGTACTCCTTTTTTTTGGTTTAATCGCTGAGATTACTGCCACCTGATAGGTAAGCTTCCAAATCAAAATTCCTTGAACTCAACTTGGAGGAGGCTTAAAAGATAGAAAAAAAAGATGTGAACGAATCTCACAATGTAGCTGGCTTACATAGATCAATTTATTTCGTAAAAAGTAATTGCACGCGATATTGTGGTAGGTATACGGCACGCGGCGGCAATGGTTAGCTGTTACAAGCAAAAAAGTCGAGACCCGTTGCTAGAAGTCAAGAAAAATCAATCAAAAAGCAACTGTTGGAAAATAGAAACTTTGAAAAAAAAGAGACACCTCTTATCTTAAACCGCCTCTAAGGAAAATCAACTCTATCGCCGCTGATCTACGAATTCATCCAAAGCCGCCCTCACTCACTCACTTACCAAATGTTATCGTTGGTTGTTGTCGTCATCGGTCGCCTCGTGCCTCTATCTCCTTCTCTGGCCTAAAGTCGTATGATCAATTTTTTGTTCAGTGCTGACCCCCAACATGTAACCATTTCACGCCTCCGCATACATAACCAAAGCCTCCGCATGCAAATAAACGTCCCCTATAAGCAAGCAAGCAGGCAACCAAACGTCTTCAACCTAAGTTACTTCAGCCGGCCGTGTCGTTGCAGTTTCACTTGAACCGCCCGCCATATCGACCGTCAACTTCAAGACCCTATCTGGACTTAGATATCTTCGCCAAGATAGTGCTAGAGAGCAAGTATGTCCCGTCAATCTCGTCGTGTATTGTGTCCATGTCAAATAAAACAACCATTGAGCTGGTGTTGTTTGCTTATGGGCAAAAGAAGTATTTGCCCGCGCGTGGTGTTGGGATGGTATGTGCTATGCATGTGCAATGTTGTCAGAGGGCAGTAATTCTCAATTAAATGACTCAATTTCGCCATCAAAAACACTACAAATCGATATCAAAGACTTATCTACAATACATGCGAAAAAAAGACTATAGGCCCTTGAGGAACACTATCCAGTTCGCCATCCCTTAAAGTAAACACCATTCTGTTTTCATTCTGGCAACTCTATCCAATACTTAACACAGTCGCGAGGGAGAGTTGTCAGCAAAGCACTTGGTAGATCGGCTGTTAAGTGTTTGAAACTCTGGATTTTTATTCTTTTTCTCTTCATCTCAGTGAGATGTGTGTCTCTTTTAGATGTCAGATGACATGCAGCTTCTGCATACAATTGAAGTTGAATGATTTTGCGGGGTGCGCAAAAGCATTAAGTTTTTATTTTTGTTTGCTTCTGCTGAGCCAGGCTTTAACTTCATCAATCTGTCAACGTTTATATCATTTAAGTCTGTTGTCATGAGCGCGAGAGACAAAAAAAGACTTGGGTTATTTTTTTGGTTTTGTACTGTGGACAGATGCGCGTTTAGTGGATGAGATTTCAGATTGAATTATAATCCAGGAAATCTGTTGACATTGTCACATTGGTTTTGCACTGCGCGTGCATTTTGGCGTGGGAAGGGATGTTTTTTGGGGGTTTAATGTTGTTCACATTTTTTCAAGTAAAGTTCAAATTTCGGAACAGAATAAATTACTCTTTTTGAAGCTTTTCTTTTGCAAAAAAAAAGGTTTGCACACCAGCTCTTTCGTTTCAATTGCCGATAAAACAATGTCTACCAAAGTGAGATTTGTTTTGGATCGTAAACTCAGTTGAACTATCCGGAATTAAGAACAAACCTCTAAAACCAATTTCATGAAAATATAAGACTTCTCTTCAAATCAAGAGCTTTCAAGGTGGACCGACTAATTTTTAAGCCAATATCAATGCAAATGTCTGTACTAACTTACAATTGGCCGCTGGTGCCATTTTAACGCTGTAATCAAAATGCAGCTATCACAGTATCCACAGCTGCTGCGTCTCTAGACTAGGCAAGATACACTGGAATCTCACTATCAGACCAGCTGCCAAAGACTCGCAAATTACATTAAGCACGATCATAAATTTTCAATTGATTGAAATGGAATATAGAATTACAAATACCCCTTACGGGCACAGGATTCCAAGAAAAAATAAGAAAAAAGTCTAAGCTACCATCAAGAGGCCTTCATATACAGATAATGATAATGCTGTTGTAGATTGTTGTTCTTGGTTTCGTATCTTTTCTATGACAATTTGCGATCTGGGCGGACGACAAGACGACGACAACGACGACGTATGAAGACGATAACAGCATACCCGATGCACATGTTAATCCATATCGTTTGTTTTTTTTTAGCGGCCAATTGCATATATTTTACGATACAACAAAATTTATGAGTCTGGTATCGAAGGCAAGAGAAGTGAGATTAAGTGAAAGCCTCTTGCCCTAGTAATTTTTTTTGGGCCTTCGGGATAGACAAAGTTTTAATCAATAGCTGAAGATTAGAATTGTAAACACTTCAACTAAATAGAGATTAGTAGTGTGATTCTGTTAATTTAATGTTGGCGGTGCAGCAGCCTATAGAAGTTGGGTGATACTTTTGGGTACCTCTCAGGAAAGACAGTACAGGGTTAAGAAGGGAACAACACATAGAAACGATCTTAGATCAGTCTTAAAAGGAAGAAGAAGCAAAGACCAGTATACCCTTTGCCACCTTTTTTTAGTGCCACTACATTTTCGGGACCATGTCCGACCTGTCAAAAACTTATCGCTCAAAATCAGCAGTAAATTATCAAACGGTGCCGTGCAATAACGCCGAGCGAAATAACGCCGAATTCTGAAATTCGGCCTTATTTCACTTTACCAAAGTGAAATAACGCCGAATTTCAGCATTCGGCCTTATTTCACTTCGACAAAGTGAAATAACGCCGAATGCCAACTGAGAAATAAAGCCGAGAAAGAGAAAACAAAGAAGCCGGTTTTAATTAACTTTTAGAAAGAACATTTTAGCTGGACTTAACGCAAAATCAACTGAAGAACAAAACTTACCGAGTATGGTAGGTCAGATTTTTTTTATATTTTATGGGACAAAATGAAAAAAAATTAATTCACAAAATTTATTTGTATACTTGTCAATATTATATAATATGTACAAACAATAAATGTTCATAGTACAAAAAAAAGAAATATCTTAAAATCGTGTAACACGAAATCTAATAAATTAATTTGGCCACTCATTTGTTGACGAAATGGTCAGAGCATTTCATTTTTCAAAACTGTTGCCACTTCCTTCAATTTGGAAAGGCATCCACACATCTTGTTATGGCATTAAACGCTTTTGAAAGCAGAAGCTGCATTTCAATGATTCATTTTGAGCTCCTTTTTTCACTCTAATTTGAGGATTATGCCGATTCGGAACATTCAAGATCAAGTCGCTTTACTAGCGAGCGAAAAACATTTTGCCCAAAAGAGAATCAATTTGGGGTGTCAAAATAAAAAAATTCGCGCGAATTTTTTTATTTTCACACCCCAAATTGATTCTCTTTTGGGCAAAATTTTTTTCGCTCGCTACGCTCGCTGGCATTTGTACCTGAACTATATATTTTGTTTCAAGTTCCAAATCCTTACTCATTTTTAATTTTCATTTGATCAATATCTTAAAAATGTAGTGTTAACTGAAACGTAAAATCTAATATTAATATTCTTCCTGCTCCATGTCGCAAAATTCTTCTAACAGCCTTAAAAAACAACATGCGTTTTCAAAATCGAATTCATTTGCGGTAATTAAATGGTTTTGAAAGAAACTGAAATATTTAGTTATTAACCTTGATGTTGTAGAGGTACCTGCGTAGGTATTATTTAAATAGTTTTTAATTTCCTTCAATACTGAAACTTTCATTTCATGTCACTTCGCTTAACTTAACTGAGCTTAAGACCAAGTATTTTGAAAATACCTACTTATGAAGCAGGAATATGTACATTGTACAATGTACATAGTATATATTATTAATTTTTTGATAAAACAATTTTTGTGAAAAGCAAAATTTTGTTTCGCGAATTTATTTCAAAACATGAGAAGGCAACCTATAAAACACTGTCTTTTTTTATTATAAAGTATAGAAAACCTGATGAAAACTTTAAAAAATTAAAACTGACAAAGTGAAATAACGCCGAATCGGCATTATTTCACTTTGCCATAGTGAAATAAGGCCGAATGCAAAAATTCGGCGTTATTACACTTTGGTAAAGTGAAATAAGGCCGAATTTCAGAATTCGGCGTTATTTCGCTCGGCGTTATTGCACGGCACCTTATCAAACCCAGAATGAAAGCAATAACTTATCAGCGAGCAAAGAAAAGAATAAATTAATTAGACATTTAAGTCCCGCATCTATTTTTCGCCACTTCTTCTGAAGTTAACAGCAAACACAGCAATTAAACCAATAACAAAATTAAACCAGAAGTCAACAATAAATAAATCCCACAGTCATTATTTTTATTTGCAACATTAATTTTTTATTCATTCTGAGGACTGAAAGAATGAAATAAAAAATCTTTGGAAATTTTACTCCATTTCGCAATTTACATATCAGTCTACGTGGAGAGCTCGCTCCTCTCCCTTCCGAATGCTTATAATAGCCAAATGATTAATGCCAAAGTGCCATTTTAAATTCCAATTTATTATACTCGCCGTACAGATACCGTCAAACAATACAGTGGACCGTTAAAAGTAATTCAATCTTTCAAAAATTAAACAATAACTGCATAATATTCAAATCGTTCTACCACACAAGAGACTATAATAAATTTTCAAACGGACGGACGGACGTGAAATGTATCAATGTATATCTCGACTACTACATCTGTCAACTTAGGATATCTGTTTGCCATGCTTTGTCAGGTGAGATAACTAACTGGCATGAAATCTATCCACAATATCCACATAATAAACATTGTGTCCATGCAGAGCTTTAACAGCCAGAAAAAAGTAAGGTGCTGTACCTCAAAATGACTGTGGTATGGTTGCATGTTAGTGAGATAACTGCAGAGCAAGAGAGAGAAAAAGAGATCAATCTTTTTGTGTAGGCTGTCATTGTAAATCGTTTTGTTGTCGCTTGTTGCGTGGTCAATTCTAACAAAATGCCAAAGCACCAGAGACCCTATAAGAGAGACGAGACGACCATTTATTGGCATGCAACAACTGCAACGGCAGCTAAACTCAATGGCTGGTGGTAAAATTTTAAGAACGTGGGATAACTACGTACTTACCGAAATGGAATTAGCTCTGACATTTGCTTACTGAAAACCCAAATTCGATCAACCGAATAGTGTTGGTGGTCAATTATATCTACGGTTTTGGAGAGGCCTTGTCATTCGTGGGTCTTATAGAGCATAGAGTCTAGGTTTGTTGAAAGTTGAAGTGTCAGTTGCTGGATGCATGATATGGGTTTTAACACCATTTTGAAGTTTTTGATTCACTCACTCCAACCAACATCTGATTATACAGGGTGCGCCAGAGAAACTTACTTATTTGAAAAAATTCCCGCGCGGTGAGTTGGGCGGGTAGAGGGGCAAGAGGGGGCGCATCTGGAGGGGAAAGTTCCCAAGTTTGTTTCTCCCTCAAGTCAGTTGCCATCATGCTCTGGTCTAGAGAGCAGCGGGCCTTCGCAGTTGAGAGCTTCTTTTCTAACGGTCGCTCATGGAGCTCGTTACAGGAACATGATCGAGGATTTTTTTCTTTCAAGACTCGAAGAAATGAACGTTAGGAACGTGTGGTTTCAGCAAGATGGAGCCACAGCACACACAGCACGAGACTCAATGAATTTGTTGCGACAACATTTCCCCGACCGCCTCATCTCTCTCAGAGGCGCTCTCCAATGGCCGGCACGCTCTCCAGATTTGACTCCATGCGATTTCTTTTTATGGGGTTATTTGAAATCCCTGGTTTATGTCGATCGACCACGGACCATAGCACACCTCAAGAACAACATTCGCGACGCCATTGCCAACATACCGATTGATATGCTGCGAAGAGTGGATTCGAATTTCAAAAATCGACTTCATCAGTGTATGCGCAATGGGGGTCGCCATTTATCCGATGTCATTTTTAAGACTGCATAAAAAAAAATTGGGATATTGTATTCTCAAATAAAAAAAAAATTTAAAACAATAACTGAAGCACTTTTTTTTTATTGACCTTTCAAATAAGTAAGTTTCTCTGGCGCACCCTGTATGATTAATTAATTGATTTTACAAAGCAAAGTAATAATTTTTGTGCTTTTGGATTTTTACTTTTGGATTCATATATGTATATGAACAGGGCCCGTAGCTTAGTTGGTAAGTGCGTTGACTGCTAAGCAGAACGTCGTTGGTTCGAGTCCTACTCAGGCCAAGTTTTTCTTTCATCTTTCACGGGCACTGCCTCTTGCGAGGACATGACAAAACTTCCAAGAGTATCAATCTGTCATGAAAAGGTGCTTCTCAACTCTGCCGTTCGGAATCGGCGTAAAATTGTAGGTCCCCTCAATTCTTCACACGCACTCAGAGAATTGTTGATGAGAGTAAGCCACTTAGGCCTTGGCTCGTCAAGAGCTGTCGCGCCACTCTATTTATTTTATTTATTTTTTTTTATATGAACAGGGACACACACATATTCTTATCTAAGATGTCCATTCTTTAGTTTTTTTGAATGTGACTTACCTAATTTTGTACAAGTTGAATATGAATAACAGCAGCAGAATTTGAATCTGAAATGAAAATATAAACAAAACAAAAGAGTTGAATGGCGAACTTGGAAATTCATTTAAAAGGCAATAGACAAAAATGAGAGCAATTTATTCGGATCATTGTAAAGTGGATTTTTTGTTTGGGTTTTCGGTGTACAAAAAATAAAACCGTTCAATGGAATTTCCGTTATCGGATTTTGGTTTTCTTATGAAAAAAAATTGAAACATTTTACATTTGGGTGGAGTTTGAGCTGCCGAAATTTGATTAGATTTTAGATTAGATTTAGATTTTTTTTGTCTTAAGGTAGTTCAGGTTATATTTATGCTCATTGATTGGTAAATATTTAGTTTTTATTTTTGTTTTGAAGAAAATTTTCAATCCGATTTTTCACACGAATGGCAATGAAGCGCATTCCTTAGGTTAGGTTAGGTTGGACTGGCTGTCTAGATGTTGTTGACTCACTTGTGCTCGTATAGAAAAATGCATCAGGGTACTTGTGTTTTTCTGTAACCAGATATACCTATCCTTATTAAATTCTTTACTGTTTTCGTGTTACCTACATCCGTCTTGAGAACCTGGCAACACCAAAATCTCAATTCACTCTTATATTTTTGTGAATTAATGACGGTGTTTCGAATTATATAAAGTACAGCTACATAGTTAATTCAATTTAAGCAAAAACTGAAGATTCATCCGAAAGGGATGATGTGGTAGATGGTTAGTTTATTTGATGCATTCGCAAAGTTGTTGGTTAGTTAGTTAACTCGCTATTAACTTTTGATTCTTTTTCACAGTTGTCTTACGATTGTGTGAACATGAATATGAGACAAGATATCGTAAATCTCTAATGATGCACGCATACTGGACGGTCAGTTGATTGCTCTTGGGTGTGCCGGAAGTTAGTTAACTCGCTATTAACTTTTGATTCTTTTTCACAGTTGTCTTACGATTGTGTGAACATGAATATGAGACAAGATATCGTAAATCTCTAATGATGCACGCATACTGGACGGTCAGTTGATTGCTCTTGAGTGTGCCGGAAGAATTCATAATTTACGAATTCAAAAATTTATTAAGAGAAACGTGAAGGGTGTCATGTGGACTATCCCTGAAATTCTGAGAAAGACATGGCTCAATTAATTGTTTAAAACTGCTTCTTTTAATTTTTTCAGACCGAAAAGTCTGCTGCGACGTGCTCAAACATAGAAAACACATTTTTTTGTACTATAATAGGGAAACTAATGCCCACAACAGATTTCTAACACTTTAATTCAATAAATAACACAATTTTCTTCTTAATGTTATTGATTCACTTAGACCTCAAAGGTCCATTGTGATACAACTAAAGAAGTTACTCATTGGAGAGTAATGAACTTAAACAAACCATTTTGTACTTTTAATGAAGTTAGAGAGACATCTTGTGTCGATCGTTGCCAGTTCACTGGATTACCGAGATAGTTATTCCTTCTATTGGAGAGTGCCAGACATGTACATATAAGGTGTTGGACTGTTTCCTCTTCTTCCTCGTCCGAGTAGCTTCTACAGAAGTAATTTGTGTAGAACCCTAGCTTCAAAGCATGTCTACCTATGAGGCAGTGTCCTGTTATGATTATGACTCCAGTTGTGGAGCTTATACTTCGTCTTCTCAGGGAAATCAAGCCTTTTGACCGTTTCAGGTCTATGCTTGCCCATATTTGTTTGGTTGCTAGGCAGGTGGACGGTGGTACCCTGTGACCATCTAGCATTTGTTGATTCTAGAGCATATTATTTGAGAAGATATTTCCATGTAGCAAGTGGTGTTCCTATGTTATGTCTTTGTCTAACAGTGGGCAGAAGTGTTCCGTTTTTGGCGAGCTCATCTTTGAGCCAGGATAGTGCCTCTTTAATTGCCGTTACTTCTGCCTGGAACACAGTACATTGATTTGGAAGTCTATATGATAGACTGAGATTCAATTGTTTCGAGTAGATACCACTTTCAACGCCGTATAGAAGTTTGTCGTATTTTCTTCCAGAGGTCTTTCTTTTTCCCAAGAAGATCTTGAAGGGATGGAAACATGGAAGTTATTTCCGCATACCACTTTTAGGGTGGTGTGGTCTAAGCGATCTGGGATAGATCTGAAATTGTCTAAGATAGTAGTATGACCAGTGTTGTTAATAATCCATAGAGAGGTGGCTCTTAGTATCACGCATGAGTTGGCTGTCACCATTTTGGAGAAGATGTCAAGAGGTGTTAGGCTTAGAAGCACCTCCAAGGCTGCTATTGGTGTTGAGCGAAGTGCTCCTGTGATGCACATACCTGCTGACCGCTGGACTTTAATGAGTTTATTCAGATTTACCATCTTGTCCAGTGCGGTCCACGATACGACAACTATATAAATGAATATCGATCCGATTACCGAATGTATAGCCAGTAGGTTATTTTTGGGGAAAAGCCCCATTTTGAGCATATGGCATTTTTAATCTTTCATCAATATATTTGCTTTCCAATTTAGTTTTTTGTCTAAAATGAGGCCTTAATATTTGCTTGGTCAGAAAAGCTTATAAGGGTATTCCTTTGATCGTGGGTGGGCTAAATTGAGGAATTTTGTACCTTCTCATAGAGTACTAGTTCTGTTTTATGTGGATTAGCGTCCAAGCCTAAATGCTTAACCCAATTGGTTTGCCTGTTTAAGGCATTTTGTAGAAGTTCCGAGAGAACTTAAGGGGGTTTCACAGATATAGATATTGCAACTTCGCTCGTCGGCATAGGCAATCACCTTGAAAACCTCGGCTTCCATTGCTGTTGGTTGTAGATCTTTAGGTTTCCCGGCGCGTTGCTTAATACCCGAATTTTTTTATGAAAGAATCAATGAATTCCTGAATCGATATTTTTCTCGAGGTTTCATGTACAAAATAAATATAAAATTTTATTAATTAAATTAATTATAAGTCCTCATGACGTTTCGTGTCCATATGTTGCCTTCAAAAATAAAAAAAATAAAAAATAAAAAACCTCACGATTTATTGCCCAAAGTGAACAAACAATTTTCTCTAAAAACTTCATCAGATTTCAAATGTTTACATTCAATCTGCCAAGAACGATTAAGCCTTATATTATAATTCAACTCGATGAAAGCATAAATCTCTAAGTTTACAAGCCTATCAATCATAAACAAAAAAACATTTCCAAGAAAATTAATATTACGGTCAAAGCATCATGAGTCGAAGACATTTAAAAATCATCAAGAAACTCGAAAAAAAGCTATTAAATGTTACCTTAAACGTTGTCGTGTGGATTTTAAATATATTATATTCGTTTTTATTATTATTATTTCTTAATCATTTGCATATAGTTAAACACGCAACCATATTGGGTTTAAGCACGAGTTTAACTAAAGATCCACATATCAATTTGGTAATCACATACACAAGTGGAATGTGCAGCAATAAATTTTAAAGTGAAACGTAAAATACAAAACTATAATGTTTGCCTTGTCAAAAGTCATAATTTTTTAGAAGCTGCTAACAAGCCACTTAGCAAAATCTTGAGAAGACTAACAAAAAAGATGATCGAAAGCCAGATCTGTCAAAAAAAAAAAAACTGACTTCTTTTGAACACCAATTTTTGTGTTGTCTCTGAAATTTGATTTGTTTTGTCGTTTTTATTTTTGTGGTGCGGAGCCTTTTCATCATCCAATACATCTTTGTTTGTCTTGTCTTGTCTTTTTCTCTATTGAAAAGTGGTGCTTGATGGGCTATCTTCTGTTTGTTTGATTAATCTCGTTTCCCATTTATTTGAGCCGATTAAATGGATTCCATTGAGTTTTTCGTGTAACTGCCACCATAGGAGCATTTTGTGAATGTGTTGCAATACGAAGGGTTAGAAGACCTTGTTTGTCTGTTGTCTGTCGAGATCATAACAAGCTATCATCTTTGGAGGTTTCTCTTCTCTCGAGACTATTTTTCTTATGTGATTATCTTTATTGTCGTTTAAAGACTTTTTGTGTTATTTTAGTGATGTGTCATTAACAATCAAACAAACAAGACACATTTTGTTTGATCTTTTTGTTTTGTTTCCTATCGTGTTAAGATGATCAGACAGTATTTTTGAAATAGTTTTTCTATGGGAAGGTATTTTATTGGTCTAACACTTTCGTAAGAAAAACAAGATTCCATGTTTCAGACAGGTTCACGGTGATCCTAACAATAGCTTCAAAATTCCTATTTTCCATCGAATTAACACTTGAAAAAAGTAGCAAGTTCGAACCTCAACTCTTTTGTTTTTCATATTCCAGATTTAAAGTTTCCCTTTTCTACCGGATTTGCAATGAAAACTAGAAGTAAATCAAAACCAAGTTTGGACCTCAGATCTTTCGTTTTATTTTAATACAAAAATCATTAAATTCATAACTTTGACGTAATAAAATAAAATTCGAATCGTCTAAATACAACAAAATATCCGTCGATGTTAAATCATTCACTGAAAAAGTAATGCCACGCCAAGCCTTCTATTTCACGCAACAAAAACTCGAAATACATAAATTTTAAATAATTCTAGGAATCTCAAGCCGAATCTAGTGAAACTTTAAGGAGGAATCGTTTGTTTTGTGTATGAGAATGTCAACAAATTAAAAGAATAAAAAAAATGGAAAAAAACCATCATTGTGATATTTCAGTCAGTGTCTCTGGTCAGTTTGTCACTTGGACACACAAAAGCATTTACCAAAGCGACCAATTAAAGTATTGCCAACAAAACTTCAGGCGAACATGACTGACTTCCCTGGGCTTGAATCAAAAGAAACACACAGATAAAAGCTATTGCAGCAACAAGAGTACAACTTACAGTGTTGCTGCAGCTTTGTCATACCATGACCATATTTCAATTGCGTCAGTTCTGAGCAAGCTATATAGCTGTGTAAGAATTGAAACACAATATGCGTCATCTCGATGGCGGCTAGAGTGCCGGCCACCCCATTATATTGCAACTTCTTGCATCTCTGTACTCTGTGCCAAATGCCAGACAAAGTACACACGATGATGGCAATAGCGATGCCGCTCGTTTAGCCAGAGAGCTCTGAGCTGATACATTTATCAAAATGATGTGATTAAAAGCCGAAGCTGATGTTTGCATATAAGGAATGCCGTCGATTTCCTTATTCAGTTGCGATCTTGGACTTTGGACGATCGACACAATGTGACTTTTGTTTTCAGTAAATGCCAAAAATCACAATTGGGATTTAGCTGTTTAGGCATTAAATGGGTGTTTTGAGATCGATCGATGATTTGGTTGGTCAGCAAAGCGTGGCAAAGTTTGACATACAAATCTCTTTGTTGGGGGGAAACTGCTGGGGTGTCGATATCAAGAGGCAGATAGCCTGTCAATCAAATTTCATTTTTATCTGATCGCCAACCACATCAAAGAGCTGCTTTGGTTTGGGAGGCTGCTGATATTTATTGTGTTTGTTAAAGGTCAAGCACGTACTCAACAACCCATGGCCATGGTCAGCACAAGAATACAACATCGCAACACAAATAAACTGAATAAATAATAGGCAGACAGATGGCGCTTTGTGGTGTTGGTGGCTCCATAGAGAAATTCATTTCCTCATCACCGATTTAACCTCACTCGAGTCCAAATGTGCATAAAATTCTTTAGACAAAATAGTGAAGAATGAATAGGTACATTGTATTTTTTGGCGCATGCACATGCTTTGTGCTCGAGAGGTCGCCCGGTGTCGGTTGGTCTGTGGTCCCTCAGCCCCAGCAGATTGACTCTCTCGAGTTTGCTTTGTGGATTGCGGATGGTACCATAATGTCATGGTAAATAGGCAATTTGTAATTTTCTTTAATCGGTAATGAAACTTGAAGTTGCGCGCTGCCACTAACTTGACTTGGAGATTTCATCCCCGAAAACGTGTTTCTCGAGATTCACAAAAACACAAAAACAAAATCTAATAAAATATTCTTTACCATCAGCTGATAACTTCAATTCCTAAGAGTTGTACGTGTTTGATGATGGCGATGGATGCATGGCGGCGGCGGGCGGCGACCGACGGTGGTGACGATAAAGGTCTTGATTTTTGAGCAAGCATCACCGACAAGTTTTTTTTTCTTGTGAAATTTCATCGGTGTGAAAAATCCACAAATGGGGAAGTTAAGATGTTAACTTAAAGAAAATGTAGTTAAATTGACGGGTGTGTGCAATGTGCATGATCGCAATGGAGGAGATATCAATGTTCTCTCAAGGGGGGCTTATAGCTTGGTTAACAAACTCCATAGATGGTTTTAGAGTTATCTCTTTGAACATGAAGTTGGTTTGATGGATAGGTACAATGTTTTTTTTTTATTGATAGGCGCGACGATGTCTATATTGCTAAAAAATTGGCAACATCAACACCTGTTTTATTTTATCACAGAAATGTTGTTTTTTTTACTGTCAGCGGGATGTTTATTTCGAATAAAAGACACTCGCGATTGCCTTTTTGACGCTTTTTTGGGGATTATTCAAATCAAATGCAAAATCTATTTTAACCCGATTCTTGGTTGGTGGCAATCACAAGCAATACCCAATTAATTTGCTTATGACTTTTCCCAAATTGAACCTGACGATTTTTCTGACTCTCAATTGCCTGACCAATTTACAACGCTGAAATGTGTCTACCTCATGTGTCAGTTCGTGAACCAAACTTGAGCACATGCCTTTGTTGATATTTCAAATTATCGCATTCTGTGTGAATTAATTTGAATTTGTTCACATTTACGCACAGCAAGGCGAGCGAAGACGTGACGGCCTTGTAGAATTGCGTTGATTGCACTTTTTTCTGCTTTCAAGATCCCATAATTCGTTGGCAGTGAGTTCATTTCAAGTGTTTCGCATAATCTCTACAAATCGCTAGACAAATGTGACAAGTAGTGAACAGCGCTGTCGAAAGTATTAAAAAACTATTTTGGAAAAGAAAATGTAAATGAAGATTTTTAGACTCATCAACTTTCTTTCAGAAACGACAACTCTGCTAAACCAAGTGACACAAACGAAATCACAGCTCAATTGGATGCAATACCACCTGAGGTACAGATCGTGTAGCAAAAAATAAGAAGGCAACCCTGCCTTCAAACTAGATAGCAGAACGCTGCGCTGCAGACAGGGCATGTATGATAGTCATTATTTTTATCATACCTCCTGCAATGATATGTCCTGAATCGATTTGTAACGATTTTCACCCAATTTTTTCCTCGATAAAGAGAGATAAACCAGATACGTAAAAACAGTTAGACGATGGCAATTAATAGTTTAGAGTAGGTATTGAGGACCCAAACGGGATAGGGAATTGTTATTCTTTCTTAAACACGATCGACAGGGAGACGACACAACTCCACACGAGTCACATTCATATATGTATTCAAGCAAAGACCTCATTTTGATCCAGAGAGATGGATATGACCGAAACGCGAGCGCATTATTAGAAACCTACCCAAGAAAGATGGTGCAAAACGTTAGGTTACCTATTTGAAGTCATTTTTGCGGGTCTCCCTGCTCTCACGTGCTGTGGTCGAGGAGGGCCTGTGTCTGGAGCACAGAGCTCCATCACGGCACATGGGTAGTATAGCTGGAGAAATATGTATGTTTTTTTTTTAAGTCATGAGAAGGATATTTACAATGCACGGACATGTACACATGTGAATTAAATCAAAATATTATTATTTGAGATAGATGTTACTGTGAACTTAACTGTGAAACGAATTCGATGCTATCACGATTTTAGTGGAGTTGCATGTGAGCTGCAAAAAGTAAGTTGAATTTAAGATTTGGATGGCGAAGAAGCAGTTTACGAAGTCGATCGCTTAAAATTGAATGTTTTAAGCCATTCGTTAATTTTGGTTTTAGCCGGAATTCATTGAAATCACCGGAATTCACTGAAATCATCTCACTGACCAGCACAATACTATAGGACATCTGTTGCAATAAACGCTGGCATCAATTGGGAAACAAAAAAATCAAACTCATCCTTTTCTGGGTTAAAAGGTTGCAAATCTATTTCTTGTCGAAAAATTCATTTTCGCCATCTTCCCAATATCGACCTCAACAATGCAGTGCACTACACCGGCGCGAAGACGCTTCGCCATGTTGGTCCTCATGTTGATGACGACGATGATGATGGTTTCCAGGGTTAGAACCTCTCTCATAAAATTTCGGAGCGAATTTGAAAAAAAAGTGGAGCAAATGCAAAATTTTCGGAGTAGATTTGAAACAAGAAGAAGATATTAACTATTCAGGGAAATTTCTTCAGTAAAAGTTCATTTATCTATATTTCTTTTTATAACTTCTTTTGAAGAATGCAAGCTGCTGAGCTGAATAAAACTCACGACCCTGGCCCCATCGTCGTTCGCAGTGCTGTCACAAGTGCTTCGTATTTTTGAAATGTTTTCCAAAGCTTCGTATTAGATAAATAACTTCGAAGTGGCAGTGGGTTTATTCATTTTTTAAAGACACAAAGTACTTATAA
This sequence comes from Sphaerophoria taeniata, assembly GCA_943590905.1. Taxonomy (NCBI): domain Eukaryota; kingdom Metazoa; phylum Arthropoda; class Insecta; order Diptera; family Syrphidae; genus Sphaerophoria; species Sphaerophoria taeniata. Next base: position 84,591,559 of record OX016542.1, read on the forward strand.
CTGTCGTAAGTAGCTGGGTTTTTGACGTAATCCAAATAGTCGTAAGATATGCAACATGCAATGAACTTTACTTTATTATTTTTTGCATCGAATTTTTGAAAAATAGTAGCGTCTTCACTTTCTGGAGCTGAATTTTTCACAGCTTCCAAGACATCGACCGAGTCTAAAACATTTTGACATTTAAACTCCAGTTCTCGTAGTTCTACCCTAATTCCGTCAGGAATTTCATGTCGTTGGTTGTCCATAAGCCATCGGTATGATAGCTCTTCATTGTTCAATAAAAGGGAAACAACGACTTTATTTAATGAGTATGCTATTTCCAGTGGATGCTTATCACGAAATTAAGAGAAGTGGATTAAGAACAAATATTGACTTTTCTGGTATTAAGGGTACATATGAGTAGACCAAAACGTCGAATAATAGTACGTTTAGTATAATACTACGTTTTCAACTACCCAAATACGAGATGAAACGAGATTTATTCTTAATCTACTTCGCAAAATCTCGTGATTAGTGCAGTGGAAACAAGCATATAAGATTAGTTGAGGATAAACAATTTTATTTAGTTACATTTTTTTCAAAGAAATGGAACGTAAAGCTATACAGCTTTACATTATATATTATAATAGGTAGTTTTGGTAAAAAAAATTGTCCTTGTGGTCTTGTGGACAAAGTGGAGTAAATCTCGAAAAATCGGAGCGTCGGAGTAGATTTATATTTTTCCTTAAAAGTGGAGCAAATTTGCTCCGATCGGAGCAAGGTTCTAACGCTGATGGTTTCCTTTTGAATTCGCCTCTATAGATTTGAATGAAACTCAAAGATTTGTCTCCAATGTGCGATGGCAATCGCACCTGTCTCATAGTTGTGTAATGCATACTAAAGATATCCCCCCGTTTGTTAGTGGTAAACGTAAAATCAATTCGTACGTGAGGTTCATCGATATTTTATGCATATGATCCTAAAAAAGAAGATAGCAAATTCAATGATGCGGAGTAGTCAAGACAGTGTATATAGATTTCGTGTGTCATTTTGTATGATTTGCGATTTCTCAATCGCAAACAACAAAAAGGCACAAAATGTCTTCACTAAAATATTTCCGACAACAACATAACACAAATGCGGCTATCTGGAAATTTAGACAGCAACTTAAGCTTGATTGAAGATGCACTTCTCGTGTTTTTCCTTAAGCAACACTGAGAAAAAAGTCTACAGAAAATGATGTCAAAATAGAGTTAAGATAAGTTTATAATAATGTTGCTGGAAACATGTTGCACATTATTATTTAAATTTGCTAGCTGTTAACTAACAGCAACGTAAGATAAGTTTGTAAAAATTTTGCTAGCAACATGTTGCAAACACTAGTAATATTAAGCAGACCATTGTGATTTATATCAACATTTTTTGAACAAAATTTTCGAAATTTCAAAATTGTTTCAATAGATATTTATTTAATGTTGCTAGCAAAAGATTGTCAACTTTATTTGAGTGTGAAATTTTGAAGCAACAAGTTGCATACATTAAGTGACACAATTTCTTGTGACCTGTTGTTTTTACCATTCCGATGACAGTTGAACGCAGTGAATCCTTACACTGTAGACGCTTCTTGAGAAGCACTACAAAAAAGATCGATCAAATAGCTAGATGGATAGATTCCAAGCATAAAATAAAGGCCTCATCTAAAATTGAGATTTCTCTCCTTACCGAATACCAGGGAACCACAATGATGCGCAGGTGTTATTAGACACTCATGAGTTCGATGATGATGTTGGAAAAAAAAATCCAAATAGTTCCAAAGTCGTGAAAACACTCTAAGCATTTCGTAAAATATACAGACAGAAAAAGGAAAAAAGACGAAGCACCAAATAAACAAACAAAACCTCGATATCATCTTCTTGAGATCAAGCAAGAGAATGGCAAAACAACACACCAACGAAAATTTCCCACAACATCTCAACAATCAATATTTCATTTGGAAACGGCCTCGAGAATAATTTATCATCTACATGCAACCAAAATCACGCATCGAACTTGAATTCTTGGCATAAATCACATTTGCCGGCAACAATGTTTGCAGTTCTAGAACCAATTTTGCATAAGCGGACCCACAAACATCGACGACCTCTTTGCAGGAAATTTTCGCAATCGTTAACTTTTTCGGTCGCACTGGTGTAGGCGACCGACTGCAAAGCACCTGATGCTATTCCTCTATCAGCCAGCAGGACTCAGCGGCTTGATTAAAAAAAAAAAAAAAAACAAGATCTATGTTTCTTCCTAATGAATCGAGTTTTTAGTTTTGTTTGTGTTACCACTTAGATGAGGGTTAATAAACGTCGCTTCGGTCGTGCAATGTTTTCCCATTTGGACCCGGGACGGTCTTGCACTATCTCAAACACCACCGTATTCACAGCACTGCTGGGTGCTCTAAGATTTTTTTTTTAATTTCCTATTTCGATGAGATGGTTATGTTTAAACCACAAGTAAAAAGAAGAAGAGACAGAAGACACACAAACATCCGTGTTGCACAATTTCCAGGATCGCACGAAAATCCTATAAAATAGTGTGTAAGTGCGATTGATGATTTGGTCTATAAATCTACAATTTAGGAAGAGAAAGAAGGCTTGGTGCCTTAATGGTTTGGCGGTTTGGAATCTTTAATATTGCGCTTGTTAGGTGGAGGCTTGTTGGTTGAATAGGTTATTATTCGAAGGAATGAAGTATTACTTTGAATTAAAGTCATTTAAGAGTTTTGTTTTCACTCAGTTTAAATGTGAAATATGATGACTGTAAATTGAGGGTTAAGTGTGACTTTTACACATCAAGAAAAGGTGGTATTTTAAAGATATATTTGCTAATGGTCTAGGGTCGTTAGAAGTTTGGCTTCCATAGCTTTTGTACCACTTAAGAGGATGTTGTTAGTAGTTCGTATTTTTTTTCATTATTATTCTTGAGAGAGTTCAAAGTTCAAAATTATGACAGCCAATTGTATTCAAACTTACACTTAAACAGTTGATTTATAGACAGCTTTTTTTTAAACAAATTTCATAAAGAAAAATGCAACCTGACTATTTTAATAAAAGAAAGATTACAATTAATCTTTAAAGACGTAGAAAAGACAACATAAGATCGCCCTATTGATTGCTTTTGAGTTTATTCACTCGCTTCTACTTTTTTTTTGTCGTTTTGTTGTCTTCTTTTGACGAATTCAATGTCATTGTCCGATGTAAATGTGAGAACTACTACCAAAAAAATATTAAAAATTCAACTTCTGACAAATTGGTTTCGATTTTCTAGAAGCTGACGGTAACCAAATTAACACCATGAAATTTAATATCACCTCACAGAGTATCGATTGCCTTCTTCTTGTTTTCGACACAAAAGAGGATGATTTTTCAGCACCAAACAAACACAATAGTCATTGTTCCTCTTCTTTCTTTTTATGGTAAGCGATATTTTTCGAAGGAATACATTTTTTATTTTAATGTGAAATCAGATTATCTCTTAGATAACAATTAATCATGTTTATTTATTCTTCAATGTGATTGAAATATGCCAAATATTTAGCCAACCACATTAAATCATTAAAAAAAAAAATAAAATCAGGTTCGCACGTCAATTCTTTTTTTTTTGTATATTAAACATTCCCAGCTCTCGCCTTTCTCCATTGATACATCCAAATCTCACCCAAGAAACACAAACTCGCCACAAACAGTCCCCCGGCCAATCCAATCCATATCAATCTCAAATGGTCGACTTCCATCGGCACAAACTGTACTCTCTTCCCAGCCAAATCCTTCAATTTTATTCTCCCCGATTCGATGAGTTCCTGAAATGACTTTCTATGCCAAAACTCCTGCAGACCCGATGATTGAATTTCCAGCATCAAGAAATTAATTGCTTCTCCAAAAATTGAATTCTCACCGAGCGGGAAAGTCACTGGAAAATAGTCAAAAAAACACAGCCCTTCCTGCTGACGAAACAGAGGCTTTGTGAAGATCTTCTGCAGCTCCTGAATTGTTATCCATTTGATTTGGTTGACCGAATAGGCGTATTTGGTGTCTAGTTTATCGCGATTGTTTATGTATTGGGAGAAACTGGGCTCAAGGGCGAAAATGTTAAAGTATTTACCGCCAAATTCGGGGACGTCGATTTTCAGTTCATCGAATTCCTCTTCCAAGCAATAGACTTTGAGGCCGGACGCTAGAAGATCGTCGAAGTTACGAATTTTTGGAATTGTCGGAGGACTTGTCACATAAGTCTGTAGAAACGAATTGTAAGACGTGGTGAGAATGATGCCTAGCAGACAAATAAGAAGATAAATGAACCGAATCTTAAGAGAAGCCTTGCGCATTTCGGTAAAAGATTGTCCCAGAACGCCTCTCAAACAATCATCATTTATAATGAATTCCAGCAAATTGACTTCCGCTCCGGCTAGTTGTTTTGAACGTTCTAAAATCGCCGACAAAATTATCACAAATCCAATCGTGACGAGAAGAGTTTCAAGACGAAAAACAACCAAAAAGATGCTGAATCGTGGAATACTTGGTTCGATTGGGAGCATCAAGCACCAGTTGATATATTCGAATGGGTAAGAGAATGCATCTGCTGGAATCGCCGGAAAAACGACACTTGTCGAAATATCAACGGTTCCATTGAAAACCAAGTCAGCAACATTCATGGGCGTATTATCGGTGTCAACAAGTGATCGAACTAGTGTGAGGTTGTGTTTTTTAGCCAAAGTCTCAAGGAAGTGTGCAATGTTGCCCTTAATAATCGTTTCGCCAGCTTGATTTTTGGAGAGGATTATTTTCGGTTCAACACCAACATAAGCGACTCGAAAAGGTCGGCCATGGAAGTTGAAACTACGATTGGGGAAGTAAGAGCTGACACGCAGTCCTTTTACAACTTTGACCCTAGAGATTTCCAAATGTGGTGCCAGTTTGAGGGTAAAAACCAGTTTGGTATCCGCAAAGTCTCCAAAGATAGCTGCAACATTAATCACTTTTCTCTCAAGACAATTATTGAAGATGTCAGTCAAATTCACTTTTGCTTGTGAGGAACGATCAAATACTATCATCACTTTGGTAAGCGTTACGTTTTGAATGGTTTTGACCATTTGTTTAAGAGAAGACGGACCAGAAGACTCCTCGAAGAAAACAATCGTCAAATGTTTGCTGCTGAATTTAGCTTTGAGGTAGAATGATGAGTTCGAAAAAATAATTACAGGAATTTCCTTTGAGAGGTCTTCGTAGAAATTTCGCTGTATTCCAAAGTCTTCGTCTTCGATTGCCTCAGAAGGCTGGAGTAGAAGAATTTGTTCAAATCGCTCGAATTTATTGAGGTCCTTAACAAAATTCAGGGGTGTGTATTGCGAAGAAACGTTGCTGCTCGCTATTAGTGTTGCCGTACAAGACACAAGAACAACCAACAGACTTGAAACCATTTCGGATAGACTTACTGCAAGGAATTGAGGGCTTTCCGCTCTCGAAGTGTATATATAGTGCTTTTATGACAAAAGAAGCATTGTTCTTTTTGTCAATGTGTCAATTAAGCGTGAAATGTTTTACTTTGTTCAAGCACAAGGGTTCGAACAAGGTGTCATGTCTTTACATCTCAGTTGAGGCCTTTTATGATTAACATATCTACCCACCTCCAAGGATAAGGACATAAAAGATTTTGAAAGAAGGCAGAGATAGAAAAAAGCCTTAACCTAGGCCATTGATTTAAATTGTGTTTTTCACCAAACAATGACAGCCATCAACGTCCCTCAAAATGACCGATTAGCTGAATAATCATTTTCAACATCGCATACATACGAATTGATGTCATCTCCTTGAATTGGCTTAAACCAATTGGACAGATTTTGTTTAACTTACCGCTAATCATATTCTGTACTTTTATTTGGCTTGCAAAAAAAATTAGCCTTCACGTCCATCAATTTGCAAATTCATTTCTTAAACCCCAGAGAGTTCTATACAATCCACAAAACAAAAAAAAATGAGGAGAAAATCGTTTTGATTTTCAGTTTTTAATCGCGAAGTAAGTTTGCTAAATTTCAGCATAAACCATGCCTATAAATCACTCGAAAGTGATTTTATTTACACTGAGAGAAAAGTTCGCAAAATTCTAATACTTGAATCAGACTTGCGAAAGTGGTCCATATTCGCAAGCTTTTGCTTAGCATTCATGTGGACAATTTTCTTGTTCTAGTCACATTGTTGGATAGAGGAAATGTTGAACTAATCATTTGGTGTATTCGCAAGAGTTTATATACAATTTCTGGGTGTTTAGCACTTGCGAAATTCACAAGCTAACCAAGTTGGATAAATCAGATACTTAATTTGAAAATTGCTCATTTTCGCCGTGTTTTTCGTCGGTGCATCAAATGCACTTCCAACATATTGTTGATGAGGCCACATTGAAACCCAGCGCGCGAGTTGCGGTTTATTTTTCAGTTAATTTGAAAAACGAGTCTGGTCGTTGGCAAAGTCCGTTCCTATCACTGTTTGGTCTGACATGCCGCCGCACCACTCAAAAACCTAACATCACATCTTTCATCCTGAAAGAGAAAATTGTGCGTATGTGTTTGTATGTTTGTGATTCCGTGATGCATTTATGCAACTTTCATTGGTCGCAAATCCATTTATCTATGATTTAGTCGCATGAAAACGAAAAGATGCTTTATAGCTGCGGGTTTAACGTTGCATCTTTCTAAAAAAAAAAAATATTACAACTGGCGATGGCAATCATTTCTTCTGCAAAGATGATGGCTCAAATGATAATGACGACAACAAAGATGATGATGATTGAGGTATTAAGGTGGCTTGGATTTAATAAATGCCCAGATGCCAAGATTGAAGATGCCCAGGAATTTGCAACATTCCAATGTGCGCGCGGTTTGGTGCAGTGCGGCGGCTCTCAGCTGCACAAACTCGCACATATCATGAAACGGACTCGCCATAGCAGTCATCATCATAATTTTTGTTACTTCTTTCATTCAATCTGTTTCGTTTGGACAGTCATAGAGATTAACCGCACACATTTTATTTTCACTGAAAAAACAGAAACGCAAGAAAAAGCTGTGGAAAAATTACTTGGAATTAATGCCACAATTGGCATAAAATTGTGATGCAAGTATGTTTGTGTATAGTCATCGTCGAAGTTGTCGTTGTCGTTGTCATTGTTGCTTGAAAACAACTCTTCAGTTTATGACAAGGACGAGTAAGTATAGCTGTTGTCGATGTTTGGCACGAAACAATTGGACACGAACAATTAGCGTCGATGAGTATTGAGTATGTCGGAATTCACCCAAAATGCATCATTATTGGAATTTAATAAGTGTTTGCCCAATACGGTTTGGAAATTAGTCACTTAAATGTGCGAGAAGACTATGCCAATCATGTACATAAATTGTAGGCAAAGGTGAAGACAGTTTTTGAGGTTGATTTGTCTTCTTATGGCTAAAAATTGGGATAGGTTAAATTTATTCATTCGGCATTTGCTTTTGTTGCTGATTCAATGATGTGCAGAGAGGTTCACTTTGGCAAAGAGTAGAACCAACTTCTGAATTCAACGATTTTTGTCCTGAAAAATGCCATATGAAACACTTTTAGGCAATAAGCGATACTCAGCTATAACTTCATAGAAATACCAGCTGACCCAGCGCATTTCATATCTCATTTTGATGACGATGGCGCACTGTGGCGTATGCGTACTTTAATTTTAATATTACTTATATGGCTAAACAACATTTACCGGGTCAGCTAGTAGGATAATATATTCATCTCCTAGTCCTAAGCTACACCTCCACCAATTTTGAGCCAAATCGGTTCAGCCGTTCTTAGAAATAATTTTTATAGCAAAACAACGTTTACCGGGTTGAATGAATGAATGAATGCATAGAAAAACATGTATTTAAGTCGATCAAGCCCTGTAGTTGCAGTATAGAAAACGACTGCTGCGCCACCTGCCGGGCTTATTTTTGAATCTAAACCATACAGGGCGCGTGCCTTTTAAGAGAGTTCAGTGACAAAAACTAAGTAGAATTTCATAATCTTTATTTGACAAAACTGATAACAAAAATTATAAACACGTCAACCCTTCATTCTTCTCCGATCTCCACAATTTTTCAACAATTATTTCTCCAACAAAAACAAACAAGTCAATAGAATAGGCCACAGCCAGTGCATACCAAATCCTTTCATCGGCTGTATCTTGCGTTTCTTATTCAAACCCTGGAGTTTGATTCTTCCAATGTCAACCAAGTCACAAAACGCCCTCCTCCTCCAAAAGCTCAAAAGACCAGACGACTGCACCTCCATTATTAGAGTATTCAATATTTCCCGGTAAATGGTGTTTTCCTTAATCGGAAAAGAATTCTCAATCAACTCAAAAAAGCACATGTTTTTATCAAAACGAAACAATGGTTGACTGAATAAATTTTGTTGATTTTTAAAAATTGCCCAATTATCCGTCGAGGCAGTGTAGCCCCAAGAAGTATTGAGTGAGTCTCGAAGTCGTTTATACTTCTGATAATCTTTTTCAAGAATGAAATGAGCAAATTTTTGTTTTGCACCAGGCTCATGATCAGCCAGAAACTTCATATCAGCTTCCCACATGAGAATTTTTACCCGGGAAGATGTCCGGATGTCGTCGAAGGTCTTGATGACTTTTTCACTTGGCGGAGAAGTCTTGTAGGTTTGAAGGAAGGCGTCATACGAAGTAATCATTAGTATGCCCATCAAATAAACCAAACTTAACACCAGTCGATGGCTGATCGAAGCACTAGGCAACTCCGGGGAAGATTGTCCTATCAGCCCACGAAAGCATTTATCGTTGAAGAAGCAGTTAAATAACGATATCTTTTGTGCGCTTAGGAAATTCGCCGATTCCAATAATGCTGAAAGTGCGACTAGTTCGACAATTAGAATGAGTAGGGTCTCCCAACGAAAAATCACGGCGTAAATTTTGAATATCGGTATTTTAGGCTCTACCGGAAGCATAATACACCAAGCTTTACTCTCGTAAGGATAGGTAAACCGTTCCAAAGGGAACTCACGGTATATTGCCGAAGTTAATATCTCAGCACTGTCGTTCTGGAAATAATCATATAGTTCAGATGAAATTTTTAACAGATGAATGTTTGAAAAATTCAGACTAGCATTGTGCTTTGTAGCTAGTTCTTCGAAGAAATGTCCATATTGTATGTAAAGTTTGTACTCACCACCAACCTGCTTTGAGAATATGATTCCTGGCTCACGACCGCCGATCAATGTTGGCAATATTATTCCGTTTAAGTTTCTCAGTCGGTTGGGAAAGAATTCATTAGTCGTGCCGTTCCAAATTCTTTCTTCGATGGTTCTCTTTTCACCAATATTGAAACTATAAAAACTTGATGAAGTCGGGAAGTCAAGAAAAAGAGCCATTACATTGACCATTCCCATATTCCAGCAAAGATCAAAAAGTTCTTGTAGCTCATTGTCATTTCTTGATTCACTGTGTAGCAGCAAAATTGTTTTAGCAAAGCGGAAATGATTTAGATAGTCAGAAAGTTTCTTGAAAATCATTTCGCGGTTGGTATCAACTTCAACTAGTGCAAGCAGACTTTCGTGAAAGCTTCCCTTCAAATAGAACGTTGTAGAACTGGAAGTGGAAAGAATGACGGGAGTATTCGATGAAATCTTCAAACATTCTTCATTCAAAATGGTTCTATTGATATTTTGAGATGATTTCAATATAAAAACACTGTTAAACTGATCTGTACTTTGAATATACTCGATAAGGCTTTGAGGACTTTTGCAATTCTCTGAGTCTGTATACATGATTTGCGTTGGAGTTAAGGTTTCACAAACTACAAAAATATTAAAAATTGTTGAAGTAATAATTAATCCGGAAACGGAAATACAAATGAAACATAAGCTAATGTTCATCCTGGTTGACTTGTCCAAATAATATATTCAAGTTCTTTGACAGGACAAGTTCATGGACTGGAGTTAGTCCTTTTTGCATTTTTATTCTATGGGGAAATTAATGACACGTTGTATGGGTAATTTACTTTAATTTCCATGTCTCGGATTAAATGTTCGGTATTAAGTGTCATTAGTTAATATATCTTCACATTACTTCAACATCTTGATAAGCAGTTTATTGTAAAAGTCGTTTTAATGGATTTCAATTAAGCAGTAATTCTATTTATGAACAGAAATCAATAATGCAATCATATTGAGAGAGCAAGAGAGAGAGAGAGATGAGTTACGGTGACTGTGCAGACAAAAAAATGGTACACACAAAAAATAAACAAAATATTCTACGAGATAAAACATTTTGCTTATTCCGTGCTTAATAAAAGTTTTGATGAAGGTGGCGCTACAGTCCGCTGTGGACTTGGGCCTCAACCAACAGTCTACATCAGCCAGCTCGGTCCCTAGCAGTCCAAGGTGATTGAGGTCCTCTTCCACTTGGGTGCGCCACCTGAGTCGTGGTCTTCCTCTCTCGGGAACGGTGTAGAAAACTTTCCGGAACGGAGAATTGGTGTCCATTCGCTCTAAGTGACCGTGCCATCTGACTCACTGGACATTGACCCTTCTGGATAGGTCCATGTCGTTGTACAACCCGTAAAGTTTGCTGTTGCATCTTCTTCCCCATTCCCCATCAATGCACGCAGGGCCAACGGTGACCCGAATAACTTTCCTCTCGAAATAGCCTATGGCACATTCATCCAATTTTGTCAAGGTCCATGCTTCTGCACCATACCGCAGGACTGGGATTATGAGAGTCTTATACAGTTTTACCTTAGTTGCTCGAGAGAGGGCTTTACCACTCAATTGCTTTCTTAACCTAAAGAAACACCGATTAGCAAGAGTTATTCTTAGTCTGATCTCGGCGCTGATGTTATTGCCTGTATTAATAGCGGAGCCTCCTCTACTACCTCGAAGTTATATGCGTCTATTGTAACGTTCTGTCCGTGCTGTCAATGTTGGGTGCCCTCCTCATTTACCGCTTATTTTATTTTTGCCGCTTCTGTCTAAATTCTCACAAAGGTGCCACACGTTGGATTCTTCCCATGATATCAACATCATCGGCGTTCGCGTGAAGTCGAACAGACTTTTGGAAGTTATTGCCTGTGATGTTGACGATGGAGTTTTTCACTTCTTCTCAGGCACGAATCGATAAAAAGATGGTGGGTGTTGCGATCATAGGTTTTTTTTAAGAATCTGCCGTTAAGTGAACATTTGGTCGATGGTCGACTTTTCTAGTCTGAAGCTACATTGATAAGGACCAATCAGATTTTTGACGAAAGTCTTCATACGTTCCCACATTATCTTATGAGTGATGTTAAGTTGGCTGCTCTATAGTTGGTGCAGTTTAAATGATCTCCCTTCTTCATGGTCGGGCAAACCATCAGCGATGATGAAATGCGTATACAAAATTCAAACTTCAGAATCCGAAATGAACTATCAAACAAGAACGGCAAGATCCTTTTGAAATAGTAAAGTTGACTATGATGACAACGAATCCTGCTGTCATACAGATCATCTTCATCTCAGCTGCGGACAATGTAGGTACTCTCATACGTTTTGTACTGTCTAACAGTGTGAACCGTATGTAAGTGCTGGTCCAACAACTGCGGTGTAGAGCCTTTCTTTCAGTTTAGGGGACATTTTTCGGTCACGCTAACTTCTTAGACTTTAAGGTCGGGTGAAGAAATTTGTCGTCATTCACTCGTAGAAGGCTTTTCTTCTTTGCTCCTTTCTTGTAGCATTTGAAGTTCACTTCGAGTTGTGCTTCTTCATCACAAATATGAGGGGGACCATGCTTGGAAAGCGGTCTTCTTCCTTGATATCACTGCTTTGAATATATTGCTTCACAACCGTGTTTTTATTTCACGTTGGGTCCTTTAGAAGTTCCTAGTTTCGACTTCATCAAGCAAGTTCTTTGCAGAGATTCCCACATACTTTGTACTTTACACTCTTCATTTTGAAGTCTGTTGGTGTCTTCTCATTCAAGCAAACCGCTTAATAAATCTCTGGTATCAACATCGAAATTAAAACATTAATCGCCCAATTTCTATAGCTTCCCTCGACACCTCAATCTCATCACCCAAATCGATTAAGTTGTAAAACATACGGAGTTCATTCCGAAGCCTATTCTGTACTTAACTCTCGTTACCTTACCACTACCAGTCAGGGAAAACTATATAAAAAACAATATTAAACAAACAAACTGAGGGAAATCAATTTTTAACATTCACCATGGTACAACGCTAACTATGGCCATATAACTGCATTACTGATATTTTGCTTGTAAAAAAGCAGTAAAAATAGACCTTCATCAATAAATATTGAAAGTTTCTGGTTAATTTCTTCCACATGAAGTGCATCGCTTCTTCATATTCTTCTGCAACATCAACTAGGAGCTTCTACAGATTTTTACGCAAACACAGTCAGTCCGTACAGTATTTAACCATAGTCATTTCGAATTTAATTACCCATAAATGTCATTAGTTATTTGTTTTACTTTATTTTATTATCCGTTTCGAAGAAGACTAGGCATCATAAGATGATGGTCTGTCTGAGTGGCCATAATGATGGTGGCACACAAACTACCAAATCTCAGCTACCAGAAGGCATTTTTCTCTATCTCAAATAGAAAAGATAGACAGATAGGCATTCCTAATAACCGATTCAAATTGTATGCAAAGCCAAGGACTATAGCGGCTGGCCGGCATGTCATACCTACTGCGTAACTCACGCGAAAGAGTGTATAACGAACGCAAACTATGGGAATTTTCTTCATTCATGGTCAAAATATGCCCAACTAGCAATGTCATATGTTTACTTGGATGATGAGAGTTGGTTAGGTGACCAGACTTGAATAAAATTCCTTGTCAAAAGCGAACTTCGACTTAGCAATCAAAATGGTCACCCTAATATTTAATCAAAGATGCGAATGCAAGGTGCACCTTAGAGCATACCGATGTTGAACTTGACGAACAGCCAATCAAAGGCAAAGGCAAAGGCAAAGGCAACGACGATGACGGCGGACGGCTTAGCACAAAATTAATGCCAATAAATAAATACATGACACCCAAGTATGGTTAAACATTTGCAGCGTTTAGTTGCCGGCTATGTCGTATATTTTGCTGCACTCCCTGGCCAGGTCCTACATATGGCACATGAATCAATTGTTAGATACTGCCACAACGGAGAGAGAGATGATAGTTTCTTCAAGCATTTGCTGCAATAGAAGTCAGAAGATCGCTCCGGCATCACATTGTTTCCACTGTTTTTTTTTTTTTGCATAATCAAACAGTCATACATCTCGCTTAGTAAGCCTTGTTGATCATGGCGATCGGTCGGCAATTCGTAGCTAAAAGTCTCAAACGATATACGAAAATATGTCAAAGCTCGCAACCTTCGTCGTCGTAGTTTGTTGTCTTCCCATCATCGATTATTGTGAGCCAAAGGGACTTGCGCATGGTGCACCCTGCCCTGATGTGCACTTTGTGAAACATTTCTTTTTACCTCTAAGATCAACAACAAGAGGAGCATAGAAACAAACAACGATTGTCATTTTTGTGTTTGGTTATTTAAATGGGCGTTTGGAAATGCAAGCTTTTTTTGCAACTTTTTCACCATATTCAAGAAGTTGGCAAGAGTTAAAAATTGTTTTTGAATACATTATCTCTACCAGAAAATACCATAAAAGTCTTTAGGTTAAAAAAAACAAAGGGTAGAGAACGATTGGTTGAGGCTGACGCTGGCTGTTGTTGAGGATTGATGAAGATGATAGTTTTCTGTATTTGGAAAAGTGTGTAAAATGCCGTCAAATTGTCAGATGTATGCTAATTGTATTTGAGAAGAGTTATTGCTGCAGAAAGTTAAAGATTCGATTTTCAAGAGTTCAGAACAACAAATGAGTGCTTCCTTTTTTTTATTCAAACTTTTAAGAAAGAAAAAAAGGAGCATGAGGAGCTCGCGATCGAGAAGATAGATGTCAAAATAGGAACGAAGTTTGACGGTTTTCCAAAAAGGTAAAACAAACTACCAGAGTTCTTACTCTCCGAACCGAAGCCATCATGGGAACATCGTAGTGGAACCACAGTCAGTGCTGAGGATATGGAAACACCACTTTTCCATGCTGTAAAACGGTGATGACGAGCTATACAGAACCATTCAATTTGGGAGGAGCAGACCGCCAATTCCACCCACCCGACATTGACGAAGTGAAAATAGCGATATCTAAACTTAAATCCAACAAAGCCGCTGGAGCAGACGGCCTAGCCGCCGAACTGTACAAAGCAGCTGGACATGATTTGATTAGGAGTATGCACCAGCTCCTCTGCAAGATTTGGTCGGAGGAAAGAATGCCCTACGAATAGAACCATAGAAGCGTAATCCCGATCCTTAAGAAAGGAGATCCCCGGAACTGCACCAACTAGAGAGGTATAAGTATAAGTCTTCTTAACTTCGCCTACAGGATCTTGTCTGCAGTGCTGTGTGAAAGATTGAAACCTTTCGTCAACAACCTGATAAGTCCTCTTCAGTGTGTCTTCAGACCTGGACCCGGAAGTCTACCATCGATCAAATATTCGGCAGATTTTGGAGAAGACCCAGGAACTTCAAATCGATGCCAACCACCTTTTCATCGATTTCAAGGCCGCGTATGACAGCGTCTAGAGAAACTAACTATGTCTAGTTTTGGCATCCCAGAAAAACTCGCCCGTCTGTTCCGTGATGGTCGGAAAAACTCTCACGGATGCATTTGATGTCAAAAAAGTTTTTTGACAAGGCAATGCGCTGTCATGCGATTTTTTCAACATCTTTCTTGAAAAGAGTGTTCAAAACTCCAACGTCAACACCAGAGGCACAATCTTTCAAAAGTCCGCGTGATGTCAGAGGAGTGTTCGTGAGCCTTGAGACGAAGGCCAGGAAGATGCGCCTAGCGGTTAACGAGGGTAAGACCAAGTTAATATTGTCAACAAGAAAGGACAACCAACATGGTCGTGGAGCAAATTTCAACATAGACAAATTTAACTTCGAGGTAGTTCAAGACTTCTTTCCTTCCTACCTAGGATCCGCTATCAACTGAAATCTGAACAGCTGAAATCAAACGAAGAATCAGACTTAGAAGGCTAATGATTAGCAAAGTCCTCTCCCGAGCCACTAAAGTTACACTCTACAAAACTCTCATCATCCCAGTCCTAATGTATGGTGCAGAGACATGGACCATGACAATATCCGATGCAAACGGTTTGGGCTGCTTCGAGAGAAAAAATCTTCGAGTGAGTTTTGGTCCCGTCTGCATAAATGGGGAATGGAGATGAAGATTCAACCAAGAACGGTACGAACTGTTCAGTTACACTGACAAAGCCAGAAAAGTTAAGGACCAACTGGCTGGTTCCCGTAGAGGGAATGGAAAACAATGCTCCGGCACGTAGAGTCTTCGAGTCCAACCCGGAAGGACGTCGCAGAAGAGGAAGACCGGGACTCAGGTGGAATACAGAGGTGGATGAGAACCTGAACAAACTTGGCATGCGAGAGAGCTAGCTAGGGACCGACCTGACTGAAGACGCTTGTTGGATGAAACTCTGGTCCAACCTGGATCTGGAGTAAGTCAAGTGTTTGAATTTTCATAATTTTCCAAAATTCATGTGAATCGTCTTTACTAAAAATTGAACATTTTTTTAGCATTCTACTGACTCAACAAAATCGGAACTTACTTTGAAAACAAGTTAATTGAATTCATTAGCTACGAAAATGATTCCTGACAACCAGTTGACTCTTTAAATACTTCTTGCAACACAAGTCGATATGTTGATTATGTCGTTTTAATGAATTTTAATCTTCACTACCAAATTAAATAACAAAAAGACCCTTACAATAATATCCACTCATTTCCCCAGGGGGGTAGTATGCATAATTACACAACGATTCATTCCTCTTTAAGCACTCGGCCAGTTGAGTATTGTGAACGAGAACGACCTATTCGGACACCTCCATCAACACGAAATTTCATACAAGTTTTATTTACATTGCAAAAGTATTAATTACTTCGACAATAGTTAGACATTACGGAATTTGTGACCCCACAATATTGCAGACCTCCACGACTGATAAGGACGCTCAGTTATGCATGAAATTGTCAAGTTTTATCGAATATATTCAAAGAAAATACGAGTTCAACACCGTCTTGATGCTGTCATCATCTCATTACATCATGGATTGCTTTACATCATTGAAAATTACAAAAATTATAGTCAGTTCCAATTATACGACATTTTATTTGAAGCGAACATTTGACAAAAGTAAGTAAAATTCGTTAAACTGGACAAAAATAATGAACTGATACTAAATAAACTTTCCGAGTTTCTAAACCATTTCCACTTTGCTAAAACTATATTCCTACTAAACAGTGATTCAAGAAATGCAAATGACCAGGAGTTGCAAGAAATTTTTAATCTTAGCTGGAATAAGGGAATGGTTAATGTTGTGGCACTTTTTCGAGATATCCCAAGTTCTTCAAGTTTTTACAGTTTCACCATTGGTGAAGAGAGATCTACTAAAAAAATTATTTGGAACGTAAGGAGCACGGAATTCTTTCCCAACAAAATGAGAAACTTGAACGGAACGGTGCTAAATTCCGTGTCCCCCTATACAACGGTTTACATATCCGTATGAAAACAACGCTTGGTGTATTATGCTTCCGGTGGAACAGACAATACCGATATTCAAAATTTACGCTGTGATTTTCAAGTGGCAGACCTTACTGATGCTAACGTTCCAACTGATCGCACTTTCCGCATTATTGGAGTCAGCTAGTTCTTTTGTCGGAAGAAAGATATTGTTGTTCAACTACATCATCAACGATAAATGCCTTCGTGGATTAATAGGACAATATTTCAATGAGTTGCCAAATGCTTCCCACAGCCACCGATTGGTGTATTTTTTGATATTTTTCATGGGAATAATTGTTGGGACTTCGTACAATGCATTTCTTCAAACCTACAAGACTTCTCCGCCAAGTGAAACATTTATCAGGAGTTTTGATGATATTAGAACTTCGACACGGGTTAAAATTCTAATTCTGGAAATCGAAATGCAGGCGCTGGCTGGCTATATAAAACCGATGCCAGGACGAGATTTTCTCATTTCGTTCTTGAGAAAGATTATCAGAAGTATAAGCAATTACGAGATTCGCTAAATACTTCTTGGGGCTACCCCGCGACTACGGACAATTGGGAAATATTTAAAAATCAACAAAATTTGTTCAGTCAACCGTTGTTTCGCTTCGCCCATGATTTGTGTCTGCAAGAGAGACTTGAGAATTGTTTTCCGATTAGGGAAAATACCATTTATCGGGAAATTTTGAATACCCTAATATTGGATATACATGCATCTGGTCTTTTGGGATTTTGGAAAAAGAGGGCCTTTATGAAATGGTTGAAATTGGGAGAATCAAGCTCGAGGACTTGGGTAAGAAACACGAGATGCAGCCGATGAAATTTGAAGACTTGTTATAGATTTGGCACGCGCTGGCTGGTGCTTTTACAATCGGGACATTAGTTTTTGTTGCAGAAATTATTGTTGATAAATGGAAAAAATTTACATAACAGTAAGCAATTGTAAAAAATACTTTTGTTCGTGAAATAAAGATTTGACTCATGATTGATCTTTGAATTGCATACAAATTTCAGACTGTGGACCAATGTTCAGCAGACGTTTATTTCATCAGGTTAAATAGTTTTGTTTCCAAGATTTTTCGAATTTTTCAGCAAGTTTTGTCCATCATAGTCAATAGTTTAAATTGTCCTTAGTCCGATTGAACATCTCCAATAGTGTTGGTTCCAATTTTTGAAGTCTCTATTGAATTATTTCACTTTTCAGATTTGACAAAATTGACATGACTTGGATTTGAACTCATTAAAAATTCATCGGCTACAAAATAAAATCATAAAAAAGAAAGGCTCTTGAATTCTTCTTCTTCCTCGGTCCCTACTGTTGTAAGCTCTCTCGCAAAAGTTCACCTTTTTGTAAGGCAGTTTGCCACCAACTCTTCTCTGCCAGAGAGTAGTTCGTCAATGATTCCATGGGACTCACAGCACTCGTGCTGTGTTGAGAGTCCTAAAAGATCTCAGCATTCATAAATCCGCTGGTCCGGATGGTACCGCCACCGCTATTATTCTGGAGACGCTGGCAAAACACTTGCGTAAGCTTTTCTATCTATCCTATTCGTCTAGGCTTGTTCCGAGCAGTTGGTAAACAGAATTTGTACAGCTAATTCCAAAAAACGGCGAATCTTCTTCTCCCTCCAATTATTTTCGGCCGATTGCACTTAAGCACCTACCTTCTTACTAAGGTCATTGGAACTCTGATAAACTATCAGCTCAAGAAATAGTTCGAAGACCGGAAGCTTCTTAACGATCGGCAATAGGCTTTAGCAGCAACAGGTCCACTGGTGATCTGATGGTTTAACTGACCGAACATTGGAACAAGTCCTTAGCTCATTTTGGAAAAAGTTAGATTGTTGCTAAGGCATTTGATATAGTCTGGCATCTATCTCTTTCATAGAAAATGAATCGATGAATCACTCCTGCAATCACTACAAGTTGTATTGGACGGATCCAAGTCTGTAACTCACAATAGCCGTGTTTTATTGGGAACTCAGCTTCCATAAAAAAAGAAAATGTACATAACATACATTCAAACTTGTTTCAGGACGGAAAAACACCAGAGAATTGTGAAGTTAAGATACACACACTGCTGAGGGCGTATAAATGCGCAAAGGACAATGCTGGTGAAACTGGTTCATCTCCATGTCTACCTCCCTTCTATGTGGAGATGGAAGAGATCTTTGGCGATAGCCCAGTGCATACCAAAAGTGAGTCTATCTCTGTCGGCGCCTCAACAATAGATACGGTAAGATATTTGTTTTTTTTCTTTTCAGGATTCAGATGCATCAGTATCACAGCCGACCTCACCAGATACGCCCTCAGCAGCTGCTGTATTTGTATTTCCACCTATACTGGATACACCTGCAGCTTCTTCTTCAGCTTCTCTTGGTTCGCGTTCTGTTCCTTCTGCTCCTTCTGCTCCTTCTACAACACGGACAAAACGACCAAATGGACTCTCAAAATCAGAATTTTTGAAGTTAAGGCTGGAGCAGAAGGAGCGGCAAATGAAGGCGGAAGAAGAACGATTTAAGAAAAAACAAGATCTGAAGGTACAAGCAATGAAAGAGAGGCAGCAGCGCTTCGAACAAAAGAAAGATATGTACATGTTCAACAAATAAAAGGACAAAATGTATTTGAATCTTCAATGATTTTCTGTTTTATTTATTAAATTATATTAAGTTGTAAGAGTTGGTTGAAGAGTCTTTCTCTTCGGTTTCCAATTACATTTGGTTCATTGTTAGAGTTGCTGTTGGGCTCTAACATATTTTCAATTGGAATAGGTTCGTCATCGAGTGTGATGCTATCAGCGCTGAGAATGCACAAATTGTGCAAAACGCAAGCACTCACAATGAGTTTTTTAATTGAATTTAAGTTTCTTTGTTCGGTGAACTTGTTTATTCTCCTGAATCTACCCTTAAGTAATCCGAACGCATTTTCAACCACCATCCTTGTAGAAGAATTAATGTAATTAAAAAAATTTTGCTGATCACTTAAACGGCCGTAGTCTTTGTACGGTGGTACGATCCAATCCGTAGCGGCATGAGCGGAATCACCCAAAAGAAATGTTTGCGATGGAAATAAGCGATTGTAATGACGTTGTGCTTTGTGGTATAGCCCAGATCTCCTGAGTACCCTGCTGTCGTGTAAAGACCCAGGTTCACCGCAGCATACGTCAATAAATTTCTTGTCTGCATCGAAAACTGCCTGCAAAACTATAGAAAAATTTTGCTTTCTATCGTAGAAACATTCTTTGTTTATTTTTGGAGCAGCTATTGTGATGTGTGTGCAGTCTATGGCTCCACAATTACACCCGGTATTTTGTTTTTCTGCTCAAATTTTGCACAATTCTCACCAATGGCATCTCCTTGGGGCCAATTTGATGCACTCGCTGGCTATTGAAGTTAACCAGCTGCTCACACGTCCAACTGCATTCCATGCTGTTGATTTTGATACACCAAACAAATTGCCAAGTTGCCTGAATGTCAAGGTGTTGCTAATATACCAAAGGTATACTTCCTTCCTTGCTTCGATTTTTTGTTTTCCTCCATGGTTGGGAGTTGAAGAGAAGAAAATAGAAATGGAATACTTAACTGAAAGGAAATTCTATTTTTACATACGTATGTGTATATTAAAGCAATGAATAGATCGCTTACCAACTAATTGGTCTACAGTTGATCTCTGAAGACGAAAATGTGATTTGAAATCCATCTCACTGTAGGCCTCAATGGTTTCCATAAAATTGGAAACGCTGGCATGCAACTCGTTATTTGATGCGGAATCTTCGGAACTGGTCTCAAATTCTGAGGATGAAGAGCTACTCTCACTTGAAGACGAGTCTAAAAACCATAACATGACCTGTAAGTAATAGAAAATCTGATAATAACTGCAAGGTAACAAGAAATAATTATAAAAAACTTGCCTCATTGTACGTTTCGTTGTTCATTTTAGTATTTTTAGGTAGAATTTTTTTTTTCTCTGACAGGTTTTGACAGATCTTGATTGCAGGGGTACCAACTTTTAAATATAAAATAGAAACTCAGTTCAAAGCTGAGTAAAGCGTTTTATTGGAATTCCCATTGCTAAGCTAAGCTGAGTTCCCAATAAAACACGGCTAATATTAATGCTGGTGTGCCCCAGGGCTCCGTTTTGTCTCCGGCCCTCTTTCTGTCTTTCCCAATAATTGTGATGTTCATGAATTCAAAACCAATGTACACCGACACCTCCATTCCAACCCTCTCCTTCCTTCCTAAGGCACTCACTGTGTCCTTGGCATAATAAGGGTATAAGAAATCATCGAGTGTGTGCAATTTGTCTATATCACATGTAATTTCATATGTGAGTTAATTCAATTATTCGTCAAGTTAAATAACAATTAAATAATATACCCTCACAATTATTTTTACTTATTTCCTAGCCATTAATAAATATGCCTAATTTCACAACAATTTATTCCTGTTACAGCACTCGTCCTGTTGACATTGCTCAACCATTTTTTCGGGCAAACTAGTGAAAATGAAAATTCACTTGAGTTTTATTTACATTGTCAAACTAGTCACCACTTCAACCATTGCTAATAATTTCGGAAATTGTGACGCTGCATCCTTGATCAACTTAACACAGAACGACTCGCAGTTTTGCATAAAGTTTCTAAGTTTTGTAGAGGATATTCAAAGAAGAAGCGTGTTCAAAAGTGTCTTCATACTCAAATTACCTCATAGAAATAAACAACCTGATTTCAATGAAGAATACTTAAGGGATTGTTTGACTTCATTGAATATTCCAATAATTCTATCCTCTTCGTTTTCTACCCCATTCTATTTGAAAGCAACATTTCACGAAAGTCTGCTTGCAATAGTTGAACTGGACAACAATAAAGAACTGATTCTAAATCAACTCTCCCAGTTTCTCGACCATTTCCGCTTTGCTAGAACAATATTTCTGCTAAACAGTGCGTCAAGAAATGACAAGGAGCTACAAGAACTTTTTGATCTTTGCTGGAATGTGGGAATTGTCAATGTAATGGCCCTTTTTCTAGATTTCCCGAATTCGTCAACTTTTTACAGTTTTACTATTGGTAAGGAGAGAACCATTGAAAAACAAACTTGGAACGAAAAAACCAACGAGTTCTTCCCAAACAAAATGAGAAACTTGAACGGAATTACTCTGCCAATACTGTTTGGAGGCTTTGAGACAGGAATTATTATTTCCAAGAAAGCGAATGGTGAGTACAAACTTAACGGGCAGTATGGACACTTTTTTGAAGTCTTGGCCGAAAAACATAATGCCAAACTGGATCCATCACATAGAAGTCCCTCAAAAAACCCCTTTGATCTTTATACATATATGGTGAATGACACTGCTGAGATAACAACTGCAGCAAGATTTCGTGACTTTCCCTTAGAACGGTTTACATATCCCTATGAAAATAACGATTGGTGTATTATGCTTCCGGTAGAGCCTAAAATACCGATATTCAAAATTTACGCCATTATTTTCCAGCGAGAGACCTTACTGCTATTAATAATCGAGCTAATCCTACTTTCCGCATTATTGGAAACAGCGTCATATCTCATCGGACGAAAGATATCATTTTTCAACTACATTTTCAATGATAAATGCCTTCGTGGGTTAATAGGACAATCCTTCAGCGAGTTGTCAAATGCTTCAGCCAGCCATCGGCTGGTGTATTCCTTGATATATTTTATGGGAATAATTATGGTGACTTCGTATGATGCATTCCTGCAAACCTACAAGACTTCTCCACCAAGTGAAAAGATCATCAAAACCTTCGACGACATCCGAACATCATCACGGGTAAAAATTCTGATGCTAGACATCGAAATGCAGACGCTGGCTGCTTATAAACCCGAAACCAGGAAGAGATTTTCTCATTTCGTTCTTGAGAAAGATTATCAGAAGTATACGCGGTTGCGAGATTCGCTAAATACTTCTTGGGCCTACCCTGCAAGTACGGACAATTGGGCTATTTTTAAAAATCAACAAAATTTATTCAGTCAACCACTGTTTCGGTATGCCGATGATATGTGCTTGTATGAAAGGATTGAGAATTCGTTTCCGATTAAGGAAAATACCATTTATCGGGAGACCTTGAATACTCTAATATTGTATGTACACGCATCTGGTCTGCTGAAATTTTGGAGGAAGGGGGCCTTTTACGAATTGGTTGAAATTGGAAAAATCAAACTCGAGGATTTAGGTGAGAAACGCGAGATGCAGCCGATGAAAGTTAAAGACTTGAAATGGATTTGGTGTGCCCTAACTGTGGCTTTCACTATTGACTGTTTGGTTTTTGTTGGCGAAATAGTTGCTGATAAATGGTTGAAACCGAAAGTGACGATTTTGCTATAAGATCTCAGTTTTATTGTTTATGTGAATAAAAAATGTCCACGTGCGTTCGTTTATTGTTGAATACCGCTCAATCTTCAAACCAACTTGACCTGTGATAATCTTAATTGGACCTTATTAACTATTGTTGCTCTGTGATTCTAATTAATCAACAAAAATTCCAAAACGAACTTGATACAATCTCAAATTACGTACCACAGTGTCCAGTGACCAACTCATTATTCATTGATTCTATTCTCGATTTAATGATTCTCATAGACCTTTCAGCAACATAAATATATTCAGAGCAATTGGCGTTAGCTGTCTAGTCCTCTGTCTCCCCCAACCTTTGGGACTGTTCAGACACACAGTCGGGTCTAGAGATACATACATCGATATATACCAATGACAAACCAATATTCAAGACACTTGAATCGGTATCGTATTTAAGTTTTCTAAATAGGACTCGCTGGCTGACATTCACACTAAGGTCACCCAACAATCATGGTTGCATACACGATTGTTATATCAGTCGATCTCTGACTTTCGAGCAGGAAAGACTTTGGCAGTGTAGTGTATTTCCAAGTGTGGTGAAAAGTAGAAAAGTAATAAATAGCTAGTTAGTTGCATTATTTTCAACTTATCGAATAGCGCAGTGGTAGCGTGTTGGCTCGAGAACTCAGGGTCGTGAGTTCGAGCCCCAGTGTTGGTTAAGTTTTTTTATTTCAAATATAAATTGAAATGATTAATTTAATCAAAGAGAAGGCGGCAGAGGCATCGAAAAATGCTTCTGCGAAGACATCGGTTGCTAACCAAGTAGCGGACTGAGAGAAGAATCCCGCAAGCGATAGTGGCAACAAAAAAAAAGGAGGAGGAGCGAAAGGCCAAAGCCAAATTTAAACAATAAAAGGCAAGCCACCACCTTAGCCAAGCTGCAAGCTAAGGTGGATGACACTTCAAGGGCAGCGAAAGAAACGGCTTCGAAGAAGATTCAACGGCAGTTAGAAGAATACTCTTCTGATGATGCCGTAGAGTACGTGTCCGAAGAGGGTGAAGGTATGTACAGGTCCGGTGGCAGTAACAGATTCGAGGGGCTGTCCACCGAGTACACCGATGAGGAGGTGGAGGAAGTCCTCCTCACTAAACAAGCGAGCATTGAGAAATGCGAAAAAATTCTCACAACGCTGAAGGAAGAAATAAAGCCCCTGCTGCTACGCCTGAAGCAAAAACAAGAGGCGCGCCGAGAAGAAGAGGCAGCCGAGTTAAAAAAGAGGCAACTCCAGAGGCAGCAGCAAAAACAACAACAACGACAACCACAGCAGCAAAATCAACAAAAACAACCACAGCAGCCGCAACAGCAAATGCAAGTTGCTGATCAACAACAACAAGTGCAGCCGCCGAGACCCAACACAGGGGCGGCACAACCAGGCCCCAGCACATTGGGGGCCCCCAAACAAATGACGGCCGCAACACCAGCTGTAGTACCAGCAGCAGCACCAACAGCAGCACCAGCAGCAGGAAGACCAGCATCACCACCACCAGCAGCATCAACATCGGCAGCAGCGATGCAGCAACTCCAGCAACACCAGAAGCAGCCACAGTCCACAAGAAATGTGCCACCAATAAGGACCCACAAAATTGACCTGGACGACGTAAAACAGGTATGCAAGTCGGCCACAAATGGTAATTTTTACATTAAGATCATAAATGAAAAAGAAAAAAGGTATTCGGTGCAATGCTTCACATTGCCCGAATACAACACTGTTAAAGATTTCTTGACGGAGGCCACAGCTGAGTTCTTCAGCTTCACGCCTCGAAGTGAAAAATTGAAGACGGTCCTTCTAAAGGGCATCAGTTCCTGCACGGAACCTGAGGCGCTCTTAGATGAGCTCCGTCAAAAAGCGGGTAACGATCTCGAGTGTATCGGGGTCAAGCCGTTTTCAACGGTCAAGTCTAGGCGTGGGGGTTACAAGCTCCCAATGTTCCTAGTTACATTATCGCCCCAAAGCAAACTGGAAAGTCTAAGGAGTATTTCCGTCCTAGACTTCCAAGTTGTAAGATGGGAAAAATTAAGGAGGCACGATGACATGCTACAATGCATGCGCTGCCAGAGGTTCGGCCATGCCGCAGCCAACTGCCAAATGCAGGAGCGCTGCGTCAAGTGCGCAGAAACCCACATAAGAGGGGAATGCAGGTTAGGTACGGAGCGGGTTGAAGACTTAACCCAGCTCAAGTGCATTATCTGTGGAAACGAGGGGCACCCTGCTAATTATAGGGGCTGCCCTAAGGTCCAACAAATCAAAGAAAAAAAGGCCAGTCAGAAGGCCGTAGAAAGTCGACCAATACGACAAGCTCCAAAAGCAAACTCACTCGTTAGGCCCGATATTTCTTACGCGAACTAAGCTAAAGGAATGGGTAACACGAAACAGGCTCCACCACCGGTCGCCCCACAGGCCCAAGTGTCTAAGGCACCGGAGGGGCAGCCAGACATTGTGGCCTTGTTGGTTGCCATTCAAGGACAACTAGCAGGACTGCAAAGTCAGATCTTGGAGCAAGCCGGAAGAGTAGATAAACTCTACTCTATGATGGCTGGCCAAGCGCAAATTCAAGGTTAAGGGCGCGCTGCCGGAGACGCGCCTAAAGATCCTAGCTGTGAATGTAAATTCACTGATTAGGATTGAACGCCGAGCTAATTTGTTCCAGTTGTTGAAAGACCACAGTCCCGATGTGTTCATGGCTAGCGAAACCAAGCTAAACCAGAAACATAAACTGACTTATAACAATTACAATATTGTAAGAAGGGATCGACCCGGCTCTACTCAAGGAGGCGGTGTTGCAATCATCATACGTAAGGGCATCAATTATAAAGTCATTTACAATAATGATTTGCGAAAGCTCAGAACGTTAGAAGTCTGCGTCGTATGCATCTCTCTCACTGAAGGGAAGCGGATGTATATAATTGCGGCTTATGCGACTGAAGCTCCGCAGGCTACTATCTTTATTTCAGAGCTCGAGATTCTCTTCAGAGTACTAAAACTGAGCTTGGAAGAAAACTACTTCATTATGGCCGGAGATTTGAACGCGAAACATGAAGATTGGGGAAATCAAACAAATAATCCAAGAGGTAACCATCTTTTTAATTTGATGAATCTTCACAGTGTTGAATATGGTGTCGACTTGCTGGCTACTGAAAGGCCATCGTTCCCAAGGAGCGGCTCCTTCCTGGACCTTTTGCTGTACGATACCAGACTGACAATAACGGACAAAGTGGGTAATCACCCTCGAAACTGCTTACAGACAATCGAGTACGACAGTGATCACTGTGGCTTGGCTGCTGTAATTCAGATTCCGAACGAGCGCGTGGAATTGGATGAATACGTTCCAACGTATTCTTACAATTACAGTAAGATGCGCTGGCCTCGTTTCACCAACGCCCTAGCGAGAGAACTCCGTTCGAGTGACATAGCCCCACCAAATAACAGAAACTTAACGAACACCGAAATCGACCAACATCTAAAACAGATGGACGAAACGATAAAACGAACGATGGAACGGACAATACCGAAATACAAGGAACGCGACCAAAACGACGTCTACAGAAACGCGACTATAGACGCACTTCACAGACATAAAAGTGGACTACTGACAAGACTGAAAAACTTGTACAGACGCTTCACAGACCCACACGACCTGGAGATTAGGGCGCTGAAGTCGTCGATCAAAAACATCAACCAACTGATTAAAGAAAATTATAGACTATCTATCAATTTGTTTTGGGACAACAAAATTCGGGCCGTTAACTCTAGCGACCCGAGTATGTTTCCCCAAATCAATAAGATATTTCGAAAAAATAATCAGAACGACCTTCCGTGCCTGAAACTCCAGAGAACTATAGAGAACAGAGACGTACTCCTGACAGCGCAAATTGATCCTGAGGAAGCCGTCTTGGACGATGACTTCTTTGTGATTGAAGATCCGCAGGAGAAAGTGGAGATAGTTGGTGCTGCTTTCCAGCAAGTGTATAAGGTGAATGCTTGCACTCGCCCGAACCACGACCTGGAGAACAGAGCCTTACTTCATCACTTCTACCTGAGGAATGATATTTCGCAGTGGCGATCCGAGAACCGTGGTTTTACCCGGTTTGATGACGACTTCTTAGCAAACGCTATAATCGCCGAACGAACGGGCCCAAGTCCCTTGCTCATCACGAAGGTAGAACTCCAGCTCATCTTCGATTCAATAAAGAATAAGAAGTCAGCAGGTGTCGACGGTATATCTAACATTGTACTAAGACACTTACCGATTTAAGCCATCGACATTTATACCACGCTCTTCAATAACGCGCTGAATAATGCATATTATCCAGTGCGTTGGAACACAGCTGTGGTTCATCCTCTCCCGAAAAAGGGAAAGGACAACTCCAATCCTTCAAATCTCCGGTCAATAAGTCTCCTTCCAAGCATCAGCAAGGTATTCGAAAAGGTAATCAATAGGGCTCTGGCTGAGTGGGCTGCGGACAACAAAATAATTCCGGATAACCAGTTCGGGTTCAAGGCGGGACATGACACCATTCATGCCGCGTCTAAGCTCGTTTCTGATATCCAATGGAATAAGTCCAAGAAACAGTGCACGGGTGCTGTTCTGGTGGATTTGGAGAAGGCCTTCGACACCGTATGGTTAGAAGGTTTGTACTTAAAGCTCACCAGACTAGGCATCAGTAAACCATTATTGTATATGCTTTATGATATGCTCAACGGTAGAAAGTTTGTTGTCAAAAGTGGCAATGTAACTTCTACCACCACCTTTGAAATTAAAAACGGTCTTCAACAGGGAGCGGTGAACTCGCCGATCCTCTTCAGCATTTACACCAGCGATCTGCTAGGTAGCCTTTCCCAGGCAATTGCGTATGCCGACGACCTGATTGCGTACAGAACTGCCCCAAAGGTCGAAGTCATTAGAATTCTCTTGCAACGTGACTTCGAGAAGATTCAGCGATATTGCGATGACTGGAAACTGAAAATAAATGTCCAGAAATGCGAAACAATTCTGTTCCGGACCTCGTTGGCTGGGGCCACCAGGGATACGCGCAAGAATTTGTTGCAATATTTGAGACCGAACCGAATGAAACTTTTAATGAATAAATAAAGGGAAACGAGAACGAGATTAAAAAGCCGAATCAAGATTTAAAGCGCGGAAAACTACACGATGTATTTGAAGCAAGAAATGTCAAATGATTTTATATCGGGTTCGTTCACAATTGCAAATTGCAACAAGCAGCAAATTAAGTGCTGCCACCCTGGTTAGCTCAGCAAGGGGGTGAATTCAGGAAGAATTATTGAACGATTAATCAATTAATTGAAATTTAAATTTTATATCAAATTGATATCAAATTAGTGTTGCCACCATGTACTAAATATGGGCGCCAGCAATTTTTTTTGGTTTTCTGAAATAAAATGAAGGAAATTGCAAACCTTTTTTTCCAAGAACGACGAACAGTTAAGAACCAAAATTTCCAAATTTTAAGAAAGAAAAGAACAGTAGATATGTTAGAATGTTTGAATGTTTTATTCAAGGCCTGGGAAACCTTGCCGACGTAGGGGAAAAACCCAGTATCTTTTCGAAAACAAGAGTTTATGAACAAAGAAAGAAATATTTAAATATGATTTAAATATGAACAAAATGAACCGTTTAGGTAATTTTCCAATGAAAAAAAAAGAAAGAACAATTATATGCAATCAGATTTATGACAAGAATTTTATAGTATACCACCTTTATACCACCTTTTTACCACCTTTTTAAACCACCAATATCACCAATAGTTTTCTCCTCCTTCTTAACGACTTTTTCTTTTCCTCACAACGAAACACCTTTATTTTCCTTAAATCTTCCTTTACGCAAAATATTCTTTTTTCCAAATCTTAATCTTCCAATTTCCTTTTGCTATAACCTCAAACTTTTCTCAATCCCTTCTGGGTTTCTTGAAAGCCAAAATTGAAGTGCCGTTCAGGATCCATTGTGTCCTAAATCGCCTCTTCATTCTTTCCATTTTCTCTTGGTTTTCAGCCAATTGGAGTGGCGGATCTCAAATCACGTCTCCAACAGCCAATCACCACACGGCTAGTTGAGACACACACTGTGATGAGATGCTCGCGGTCCTGCTTACTCACCCTCTTACTCTCCCAATATTTGCAAATCATCCTGACATTCGCCGCCCGCTGGAATTTCCAGGTTACGACTATCTCAAGGATGAATTCACAATAAGTGTTAACGATCTTTAAGGTTATAACAAATGCTCACACTAAACTTCAAACTATCAAAACTACTACTTTTAAATATAAAGGGGTTTCGTTGGTGAGATAAGATCTCAATATTATAAAAAGGTGGTGTGGGTTTTGACGTTGATAACGTAAATTGAATGAATTTTGAGAACTCAAGCTCAACGATTCATCTTGTTCATACTTATTAAGATACATTGAAATACATCGATAATTATCATGTACATATCCTAAATGAATTTCAAAAGTTAAATTATTAACAAACAAATTATTTAGAATAATAAAGAAAATTACTTCATAAAAGTTTAACGCAAAAAAAAAGATCGTTGGGTGTGGATTACACCGTCTAAACATTTCCAAAAGCCCATCTGGTTTGGCTTCATTGCGTTCCATATGTCCCATTCACATCCTTGGTTACCTGTCAAAGAAACTTGTTTTCTTCACGATAATGAAAGAGAGAACCATTGTCAGAAGGACCATGGCCGTCCCGCTCTCTCTCCTTATCGTGTGGGAAGAGAGTGACATTTGTCAAATTTTATTTTCCATGCACAATGCATTTTTATATTTTTTTCCAATTAGAAAAGAAAAGTGGATGCAAAATGCATCAATGTTGTTTTTAAACTAGAAAAATGGTGGTTACGTTAAATTTTAACGCAACAAATCCCACCCTTTCCTCCTTAAAAAGGGTGTTTGTTTATAATACAAACATGGAGAAGTAAGACGTAAGTCTCAATAAAAAGGTCCAATCCGGCGATTTTAAAAGAAGAACAAAAAAAAAAAAAAAAATTTAATGAAGGTGTGAATTACTGAAAAAGAAAAAAAGTTAATGAATGAAAATTATACAATTGTAATTTTTGGGACTCAATCATTTTCCGAAAGAGAGTTGAAAGGCTTGAGATCTTTCGTGTGCCAAGTGCCACGATCTTTGCCATTATTATCTACGAGGACATAAGTCCACGGCGACAATCGCTTCTTGATTTTGAATGGCCCAACAAACTTCGGTGCCAGTTTTGCTGCATAATAGTCTGCGGCATTAGATAAACTGAAGTTGCGTCGCCATACAACATCATTCGGAAGATATTGGATATCTCTCCTCCTGAGATTGTATGACTCAGCAGTTTTCTTACTTGCTGCCTTAAGTTTGTCCGCTATATCGGCCCTCAATCTCCTAAACCTTTCTCCTACATCTTCTACTGATTGTTCGGCTATTTCATCGGTATCCTTAATCAATGATTCTTCTTTGCCACTTGTTAACATCTCTTTCCCAAAATTGGCATAGTAAGGAGAGACCCCTAAAACTTCATGCTGTGATGTGCGGATGGCACATGCAACCTTCGCTAATTGAGAGTCCCACACCCGGTGGTTCTCCGACACATAAGCCCTCAAAGTCGTTTTAATAATCTGGTTTATCCTCTCCGCTGGGTTAGCCTGAGGATGATAATGTGGAGTATACAGGCCCCGATCTAGGGTGGGGCAAACGGGGCAATTGCCTAGGGCGGCAAAAATTAGGGGCGGCAAAATCGATGGTTAAAATAAAATAATGACTTTTTTTTATACTACAATGTGACTACATAAATGAAGTCCCGATCCCCGACTGAGAGTGTTTTTCTCTCTTTTCCTACAAACAACAACTACACATTTATTACTTGAGAATTGAGATCTAAAGAATATTTTTGTGTTCATGCTCGTGCGTCTTGCCTCATGCGTCGCTCAATTCATTTAAAATGGGAGCGTTTGCGTCAATAAGAAAGAGGAGACTAGGACTATTTGAAGTCTGAACTCTGAACTAAACTAACCTTAAAGCTAACACGTCTGCGAAGTTTTATTTTTTGGAAAACATCGGCAGTTCCTACCTACAAGTTGACACGAAGCTAAGATGAAATTATAATTTGTTTTTGTTCCTTTTGATAAATGTGATTTTTGAGTAAGAACAAAACTATTTGGGGCTCTTTATTTTTGTTTCTAAAAAAAAAAAATATTTTTATTGAATTTGTATTGTTTTCAAATAATAAAAAATAAGCACGAGTCGGTCGTACGAACTTGCTCCTGTATTCCAAATTATAACTCAAAAAAAAAAATAAAAAAAAAAAAATTCATAAATAAAAATTTAAATTGAAATATGTGCCTCAAAAATCTATATGATTTCTTAAGAAATTGTTGATTTTTCTACGATTTACGTAGGAGCAGTTTTTTTTATTTAATTTTTTATACATAACATTTTTCGAAAATGTCTTCAAATTAATTTGGGTAGCTATGCAGTATTCAAGAATATGTAAATATACAATTTATAAGTAAATTTCGATTTTTGATATTGATACAGAATTTTGAAAAAAAAGAAAAATTTTGAACACAAAATATTATTTGAGCAATATAGGCGTACTTTCAAAAAAAAATTACGCTGATCGGACTTTTATTTTTTGAGAAAATATAATATCAAAAAAATGGTTCTACGGGAGGTACCGTTTTGGAGCAATACAATTTTTTTTTTTCACATAAAATATATGAATGTTTAAAAAAAAAAATTTGAGGAAGTTTAAAAAAAATCGTAGGAGCCGTTTTGGAGAAAATTTAAAGTTTTGTTTTTTACCGAAAACTATCCTATGGTGGCTACCCTAAATTTTGATCTTAAAAAAAAAATCAAGTGGGATATGAGTTTTTGCTCAAACCTCTAATTTTAAAGTTTGAAGTGAATCGGACCAGTGCAGTGGTTAAGGCTGTAGGTGCCTGTAAACTCACAGACAGACAGACGGACGGAATCGCCGGACCCACTTCTTTCGATTTCTCTATCATCGTAATGTCATATCTCATCAAAATCTCAACTTTTTTTTACGAATTCAATACTTGCCATATATTCTATATGTCGCAAGTAAAAATTTTGCAGAGCAAAAAGTGCATAGAAAATAATTTTAGTAAAAACTTTATCTGTTATTATACCATTGTTTAATTATTTACTTAAATATTTTACCTGAATTTGTTTATTATAAAAGATACAATTAGTATTTGTTGTTTTTTTTTAATTATTGCGATTTTGAGGTTATGTGAAAAATGTTATTACTTATGTTTTGTTACCTTAAAAATAATTTTTAAATTGAAATTGTTTTGTTTTCAGAAATGAATTATTATTCCTTTTTTTGCTAAAATTAAAATTAAATAAAAACCTATCTGTTATTTTTTTTTTATGATTATCATTTCAATGATAAGTCGATGTATGGAAGCAAACACACATAAGTTCACAAAACAAGTATCGGAGACATTTTGAACAAACATAGTTTATATCCAGATATCCAGAAGATTTACATTATCTGAATATGTACAAAAAATACATACATATATATACAGTAGAAATAACTTTTCATGCCTTTTAAGATGTGATTTTAAAGGGCGGCAAATAATAATTTCGCCTAGAGCGGCAGAAAATCTAGATCGGGCCCTGGGAGTATACCTAATCGTTGACGAATAATCGTCACAAAGTTTTTGTAATTCCCTACTCCTAAACTGTGGACCATTATCACAAATCAGAAATTTCGGTACTCCAAATAGAAGAAACACATTGTCCTCCAACTCCCTACATACTGCTTTTGCCGTGGCAGACCTAAGAGCGAACAACAATGGGAATTTTGTCAGATAGTCCACAACAGTCAATATATACATGTAACCCCTATTTGACTTCGGTAAAGGCCCTACTAAATCTACGCTTATCATCTCCCACGGAGAGGAAACCCCTATCCTTTCTGTCATAAGACCCGCTGGCTTATCATTAACTGGTTTCACTTGCTGACATACCCCACAACTCCTAACATATTTTACTATATCTTGCCTCATCTTTGGCCAATAATATTTAGCCCCTATCCTAGCAAATGTCTTCCTAACTCCCATATGCACTGCTAAGGGATTATCATGACACTGTTTCAAAATGTTTAACCTATTCTTTTTCCCTACAACTAGTTTCCACTCCTCATTGTTCTCATGAACGATTATGTGATTTGATTTAACAAACTTATACAATCTTCCGTCTTCCACTCTCCAAGCTGGATAACCTAATGGGTTCGACCGAACTGCCGAAATCATCTTTTCTACCCAAGGGTCTAAATCCTCATCTGAAATCCCAGCCACTACTGGAACCCCCCGAGATAACATGTCCGGAACGACATGATCTTTCCCCTTGCGATGAATTATCTGAAAATCAAATTGCTGAAGCCTAACTGCCCAGCGCGCAAGCCTCCCTTGCGGATCTTTCAGGTTACTCAACCAGATGAGTGAGTAATGATCAGTTATTACCGTAAAACGAACACCTTTGAGATACGGTCTTAACTTTTCAATCGCCCACAGAACACCTAAACACTCCTTTTCGGTAGTGGAATAATTCCTTTCACTTCGATTTAACGACCTACTCAAATAACAAATTACCTTCTCCCCGTCCTCAAAAGTCTGTGTAAGTACGGCCCCGATACCGTAATCCGAAGCGTCTGTCTGGACAACAAATGGAAGGGAAAAGTCGGGACATGTCAAGATGGGAGCTGTTATCAAAAATTCCTTCGATTTCCTAAACGCGTCTTCGCATTCCTGAGTACAAACAAACTTTTTGCTCTTTTTCAGCAAATCCGTTAAGGGCCTAACAACTGTAGAGAAATTTGGTACGAAACGCCTGTACCACGACACTGTTCCTACGAAGCTCCTAACCTCTTTCACATTTTTCGGTGCAGGTATCTTTACCATACTTTCGACCTTTTCAGGATCGACGTGTAATCCGTTGCGGTCCACAACGTAACCTAGAAACTTTAACGATGGCCTACAAAAATGGCATTTCTCCCTTCCTACTTTTAACCCCGCTTCTTGCAACCTACGAAAAACTTCTTTCAAAATTTCAAGATGTTTTTCAAACTTATCTGTGACGATAATAATATCATCAAGATAAACGAATACAAATGGCTCCAGTTCTGGCCCTAGCACACTATCAATAAATCTCTGCCAAGTGGCAGGAGCATTGTGAAGCCCAAAAGGCATTCTTTTAAAATGGTAAAGTCCCCTTCCCGGTACCGTAAAGGCTGTAAATTTGCGAGATTCTTCCGCCATTGGAATTTGCCAGTAAGCTGACTTAATGTCAAGCGATGTTAAAAACCTAGCATTGCGGAGTTTGTCTAAAATGGCTGATATAATAGGTAAAGGATAAGCATCCCTTTCGGTCACCTGATTAAGTTTCCTATAATCTACGCAAAACCTAAATGTCCCATCCTTCTTCTTGATTAGCACTATCGGAGATGCCCAAGGGCTGTTTGATTTTTCAATCACACCTTCCTCAATCATTTCCTGCAATGACTTGTCGATGTGTACCCGCATAGCGGGTGAAACAGGATAATATCTTTGTTTGATTGGTTCCGCCGATGTCCTAATCACATGTTCTACCATTGTTGTCCGACC
This sequence comes from Sphaerophoria taeniata, assembly GCA_943590905.1. Taxonomy (NCBI): domain Eukaryota; kingdom Metazoa; phylum Arthropoda; class Insecta; order Diptera; family Syrphidae; genus Sphaerophoria; species Sphaerophoria taeniata. Next base: position 84,626,266 of record OX016542.1, read on the forward strand.
TAACCCTTCTGGCATATCTTTGAACAACTGTTCAACTAAACCTCCTAAGTTCTGTTTCTGAACTTCATCCAACTCAGACTCTTCTGTGATGGCTGAAGTACTAACTGAAGCCACCATATCTTGGCTCGAAAAACTCCACATGCGAGAACGAAGATCCGGGACGATTCCCGACAGTGCCCAAAAATCTGCACCAAGAATCATCGCATGTGGTAAACTCGGAATGATAAGACATTCCACCAAAACTGTTTTGCCCTCAACAACAATGGGTAGATTCAAAACTCCTAACACTCCTACACCTGCGCCATCTGCTAATTGAACCTGCCTAACATTTGTGTCTCCTAGCTGTAAACCTAAATCCTTTAAAACGTCCCAAACATCCCTACAAACTATTGTTCTTGAAGCTCCTGAGTCTAATAGCCCTAAAAACCTAAACCCGTAAATGTTTACCCCCAAGTAAGGACGACTGTCGCCCCCACTTGTCTCTAAAGTGAAACCTAGTTTTACTGCCAGCTGGTCGTCAGCAGGCGACCTATCTATTGACGACGGCGCTCTTGTCCTGCTGGCCCAAGAGTCCGTTGTCCATTTCCTGACCCAGAACAACGCCTACAATTTTGTCTAGTGGTGCCCGTAGCCCCACAACCAAAACAACGCCTAGGAGCGGAACAAGAACTAGAAAAATGTCCTTCTCTGTTGCAGTTAAAGCAACGAAGAGGCCTACGAGGTGGGGGGTTTGCGTTAACCGCGACTGTTGCTTCCTGCACGGAGGCAACATAGGCAACATCAGGTTCCAAAGCCTGCCTATTACGACCTGTCGGAGGAGGTACAAAAGATTCAACATTATTCCTGATTGTCTCGAGTCTTCTACCCAACGCAACCAGTTCGCTGACTGATTTGATTTCAGCCAACCCCAATTGCGTCTGATAGAAGGGAGCTATATTCTTCATGAGAATAGAAAGCTTTCTACTCTCACTCAGAGGCTCCGAGAATCGCTTAAAGAGAGTTTGCATGAGAGCAATGTACATCCCCATTGTCTCATCCCTACCCTGGGTACGCCGCCTGACCTCATCCAGCAAGAGGTCATCATAATTCGATGGTAAAAACTCCAGTTTTAACTCCCTAACCAACTCTTTCCATGTTGAGATATTGTCCCTAACAGCCCTAAACCACAAGAGAGCCTTTCCTGTAAATAAATCCACCGCTGATTTAAAAAACCCAGCCTCTGATATCCCTCGCGCTTCCCTAAGCTCTTCCACTCTTTCTATAAACGAGTTCACGGATGAGCCACAATGCTCACCAGTGAACTTCAGATTCCATTTGTCAAGTCGCTCGGGGTTCCGGTCACAGGGTTCATCACCCTGTAGTTGGGACCCGCTAGAGCTCGCACGTTGGCCGACCTGTGCAGTTGGTGACGCACCCGAACCTGCTGTCGACATGGTTGTTTGATTTTTGCCGCTTTCCGTATTTTCAAGATTTTCAATTTGAGTCACTTCCCCTTCACATAATTTTGCCATAAGTAATAAAAGTTCCCCCCTTAAGTCCGCTGCTTCATTCACCTCATCGGTAGATTCTGCCTTCGCCCTAGTAATTCTTCCCAAAGCCCACTCTATTTTTGTCAACGTTTTCAAATATTCCGAAGATTTCGGATTTTTCGGAGGTGTTTTCAATAGTTCCCTAATTTCTAAAATTTTTACCCTAACCGCCTTAGCATCTTCTTCAAAAGAAAAAGGATAGTGTGGACTATCCGATGAAATTGAACCTGAACGCTCCAGCGTTCGCGACGCCCTCAACGTCATCCTCATATTATCGACAGTGCCTTCCTTGAGACCGCGGGCCTGTAATTCGTAAAGGAGTTCCTCTTTCGATAGCCTGTTAACATCCATTATGATTGATGATATGAAATCCCGAAAACCAAACAACAACCGAATTAACTAAACAGAAACCGTTCTTATACTTTACTTATTGTGAAAACTGAAATCCAAAACTTCGGTGTAGACTTAAAATTTGTCCAAAAGTATCAATGCAAAATTTCCTCAAAACCACTCAAGTAAAAAAAAAAGTTCGATGTGCACTACTTTTTCCTAACAAAAGTCGACACAGAAATCGTGTTGCTATGAAATTATCCTCAGCTCAATACAACCACTTAATAGAAAAGAAATCAAATTCAAAATCTTCCACGACAAAAAAAATCCAAATGTATGAATCTATATGTATATATGGTCACACCAACGAATGGTCACACCAAATTCCAAATTTCTTAGAAATTAATAACCACAACCTAATCTCTATATATATAAAAATGGATGTGTGTTTGTTTGTATGTCTCTTATAGACTCAGAAATGGCCCAACAGATATTTGTGAAATTTTCATGGTTCATACTGTTGCATTCAGTGATGATTTCTGTGACAAAAGAAATTGGAAAAACCTCATGGAAGAGTGGGAAAACTGGAAAAACCAAACAAAGGTCGGAAATTTGATTTTTTTTACTCGGAATTTTTTGTTTCAAAATGGGTTTTCGAATGGAAAAACAGAAAGTTCTTGATGAAAAACTCGGCAAACTCATTGGGAAAATTGCATATTATTGCAGGTGCATTAGTTTTCAAATAGAAAACTGGAAAATTTCAAAATGGGTTTTTCCAATGGAAAATAGAAAGTTCTGATGAAATACTCGGAAAATTTTTGGTTTTCAAAGGGAAAATTGCATATTATTGCAGGTGTATTGGTTTTCAAATGGAAATTTGGAAAATTTCAGAATGGGTTTTCCAATGGCAAATAGAAAGTGCATTGATTCATTAATAGAAATTTGGAAATTTTGTTGATTGGGAACTCGGAAAACTCTACGAGAGCACGAAGAACTTCAACATTGAATTTAAGGTGCATTGGTTTGTTTGTATGTCCGGTTTGGACTCTTAATCCGATCAATCCTCAATGCAATTTTATAAAATTTTCATTGTATAAAAATAATTTTTTGAAAAAATCTTACGGGAAAGTCAGCAAATAAGGTGGATAAGCTGTTCGGAATTCTGATTTTTATGAAATAGTCAAAACAGATAAGTTTTGAATTTTTGAAAGAAATTTGCATTTTATTTCTTGCTTTAATGAAAGAAGAATATTAGTTGTAGAGCTTGAAAAAAATCAGATTTGAAGTTCTCTATTTTAATCGAAGGGTGGCGAGACGAAGTTCGCAGGGTCGGCTAGTATTGTAATAATCAAAGAAAAATGTTTCTATTATATTTTTAAAGTCTCAAAAATTCAATTGGAAAGAAAAATCCCAATCAAAAACGAGAATTTAATCGAACCTACTAGAAAGTATACACGAATCCGAAAGAGAAAGATATATAAACCGAATGGAAATGAAATCTATATATATATGTATGTATATGTACGTTAATACAAAACAAAATGCAATAAAAAAAACACCCCTTTTTTTAATAAAATGTTCAAATGATAAATCGATCAATAAAGTAATAATAAAGAAATAATTTATAACCAATTTGTTAATGCAAATCAAATATAAAAAGAAAGAATCAAAAACACTCACGTAAATCTCCAAGAATTTTTCTTAACCTCACTGTGGTACAAGTTTTCTTACTTGTTCTTTATGGTGACTTGATTCCACACACAAGAATATATGTATGTCACTCCGGCGACAAATCACACAAAAATTCAGCAATTACCTAGGGAATATCAAAAATCAACAAGTAAATTGAACTTTTTTAAAGAAAACAAATAAAATGAACAACACTTTCCTACAAAGACACAACACAGCAAGGGCAAAGCAACACAGGAAATTTCCACGATATGAACCGAGTTCGAATATATAGATGTGTATATGGGGGCGCACCAATTTTTCCTTTTCCTTAAAATTTTCAAAGCCCCACGTATGGGCGTCAATTTGTTGCAATATTTGAGACCGAACCGAATGAAACTTTTAATGAATAAATAAAGGGAAACGAGAACGAGATTAAAAAGCCGAATCAAGATTTAAAGCGCGGAAAACTACACGATGTATTTGAAGCAAGAAATGTCAAATGATTTTATATCGGGTTCGTTCACAATTGCAAATTGCAACAAGCAGCAAATTAAGTGCTGCCACCCTGGTTAGCTCAGCAAGGGGGTGAATTCAGGAAGAATTATTGAACGATTAATCAATTAATTGAAATTTAAATTTTATATCAAATTGATATCAAATTAGTGTTGCCACCATGTACTAAATATGGGCGCCAGCAATTTTTTTTGGTTTTCTGAAATAAAATGAAGGAAATTGCAAACCTTTTTTTTCCAAGAACGACGAACAGTTAAGAACCAAAATTTCCAAATTTTAAGAAAGAAAAGAACAGTAGATATGTTAGAATGTTTGAATGTTTTATTCAAGGCCTGGGAAACCTTGCCGACGTAGGGGAAAAACCCAGTATCTTTTCGAAAACAAGAGTTTATGAACAAAGAAAGAAATATTTAAATATGATTTAAATATGAACAAAATGAACCGTTTAGGTAATTTTCCAATGAAAAAAAAGAAAGAACAATTATATGCAATCAGATTTACGACAAGAATTTTATAGTATACCACCTTTATACCACCTTTTTACCACCTTTTTAAACCACCAATATCACCAATAGTTTTCTCCTCCTTCTTAACGACTTTTTCTTTTCCTCACAACGCAACACCTTTATTTTCCTTAAATCTTCCTTTACGCAAAATATTCTTTTTTCCAAATCTTAATCTTCCAATTTCCTTTTGCTATAACCTCAAACTTTTCTCAATCCCTTCTGGGTTTCTTGAAAGCCAAAATTGAAGTGCCGTTCAGGATCCATTGTGTCCTAAATCGCCTCTTCATTCTTTCCATTTTCTCTTGGTTTTCAGCCAATTGGAGTGGCGGATCTCAAATCACGTCTCCAACAGCCAATCACCACACGGCTAGTTGAGACACACACTGTAATGAGATGCTCGCGGTCCTGCTTACTCACCCTCTTACTCTCCCAATATTTGCAAATCATCCTGACATTCGCCGCCCGCTGGAATTTCCAGGTTACGACTATCTCAAGGATGAATTCACAATAAGTGTTAACGATCTTTAAGGTTATAACAAATGCTCACACTAAACTTCAAACTATCAAAACTACTACTTTTAAATATAAAGGGGTTTCGTTGGTGAGATAAGATCTCAATATTATAAAAAGGTGGTGTGGGTTTTGACGTTGATAACGTAAATTGAATGAATTTTGAGAACTCAAGCTCAACGATTCATCTTGTTCATACTTATTAAGATACATTGAAATACATCGATAATTATCATGTACATATCCTAAATGAATTTCAAAAGTTAAATTATTAACAAACAAATTATTTAGAATAATAAAGAAAATTACTTCATAAAAGTTTAACGCAAAAAAAAGATCGTTGGGTGTGGATTACACCGTCTAAACATTTCCAAAAGCCCATCTGGTTTGGCTTCATTGCGTTCCATATGTCCCATTCACATCCTTGGTTACCTGTCAAAGAAACTTGTTTTCTTCACGATAATGAAAGAGAGAACCATTGTCAGAAGGACCATGGCCGTCCCGCTCTCTCTCCTTATCGTGTGGGAAGAGAGTGACATTTGTCAAATTTTATTTTCCATGCACAATGCATTTTTATATTTTTTTCCAATTAGAAAAGAAAAGTGGATGCAAAATGCATCAATGTTGTTTTTAAACTAGAAAAATGGTGGTTACGTTAAATTTTAACGCAACAAATTGGCGCAAGATGGTCATCGTTGGGCGTCACGGACAGCGATTAACGAGCAAAAGTGAAGTGAAGTACCTCGGTATCTGGTTGGACCAGTATCTGTATTTCGACAGACATATAGATGCTGCTCTGACTAAGGCCAGAGGAGCCTTCGCTCTGACGAAACGGCTGTTTTACAGCAGTCGGCTTGACCCCAGAGTGAAGGTAATTTGCTACATGGCCCTCATACGGCCGATGATCGTTTATGGCTGTCCAGTGTGGTTCAACGTTGCACCATCTCAAATGGAGAAGTTTCGGGTGTTCGAGAGGCAGTGTCTTCGGCGCTGTCTCGGTTTGTATCGGACACCGGAATCTTCTTATGTACATTACTATTCTAACGAGGTTCTGTACAACGAGGCTCGGATCAACAGAATTGACAATTTCGTGATAAAACTTGTTCGGGGTCACATTGCGAGAGCTATGACTTCGACGAATAATTTGATCTTTGGGGCGTTCTATCCGAACGACGAATATTTTGATAGTGCACGCTCGAGCGGCTTCATTCCACCAGAGGCATTCCTCCACCTAGATAAATGCGGTCTGATACAGGACAGATTGGCGATCCCGCTAATCTACCACGTCAGGCGGAGAACCGTCGATCGGCGGCTCCTTTACCATCGAGACGTCCTCGCACAGGACGGAGCAGAGCTCCTCCGGTTCAGTAGGGCTGTGTCCGAACGGGACCGAATTGATAGGGTGAAGCAGGAGCACCAGTTCTGGTGGCTTCAGTCAGCACTTGATAATGGGTAGTCGGGGTGGGGTTTTGAGCCTTGGCCGGCTTGCATATTTGTTTTAGTCTAAGGGTTTTGGGTTTAGGTTTAAGTAGAGTAGGCATGGTGGCACACACTGAAAATGACAACAAATACAAAATACAGAAAAATAAAGAAAAAAAAATAAATAAAAAGAAAAAGTTAAAAAAAAAATATAAAAAAAAAAAAGTGAAATGAAAAAAAAAGTTAGATTTGCTGCTGTGGCTGTTCTAGTTTGTAAGTAGTTGTTAGGTAGAATAGGTAGTTTTAGTTAACCTTAAGTTTTATTTTTAAGGACCTAATTTTAAGTAGCATGTAAGAAAACATAAAAATGATAAAGTGATGTTAGTTTTTTAAAATTTTCTAACAAATTTAAAATACAAAAAGAAAAAAAAAATAGTTCATAAGCCGAAAGGCATTAATTGTAAGATACCATGAATTGTTTAGAGCGCCCGGTTGGGGCCAGTAAGTAAATATAAGATGTTAGATCATAAGCTAGTTTGAATTCTATTGTCTAGTATTAAGTAGTTATAAGGAAAATGAATAAAAATGAATTTGAAAAAAAAAACACGATTGTTATGACGATGAGACTTTGTTGCTGGTCGGTGGGGGGGTCAGTCGATAAGACGTGTTTGTGCAACAATTCAATTGGACTTTTTGAGAAATAAGTAAAAGACCAAATGGATTTTCTGAAATATGTTCTTTCAGTCAAAATAACGTGAGAAGCATATGATTTGGTGGACAGGCATGTCTCACCCTCGATAAACAGTGTCTCAATTAGAAACCCTTAAAAAGCCAAAGACACCACTGTCAAATTGTGAAGTTACCTCCACAGATGGTTTTTTATCTAGTTTTATTTTTGTCACTAAGTATACGCGAAATCGAAAACATGTCATGTCAGAGTAGGTAAGTTGTTGGCGAGAACTTAGGTATCGTCTTTTCGAAAATTACCAACTTGCCACTGGTGTGTGTTCAACAATAGAATTATCTGCACTTTGGCATCGTCGTAACTTTGAAGCAGAGAAACATAAGATTATTCAAATGCATAAAATATTCGCACAGGTTACAGGAGAGGCTATTCGCATTCAAAATGCACAAGACCTCAGGGGTTTATTTTTCTGGCCCTTATTTGAGTACGCCTAATAGCTTTAAAGGAGTTAAAAGGAGATGAGCCAACATTTGTGCATTTCAATTCCTGCAATTTTTCAATTCATTCAAAAGACTGCGAGTTTGAAATTAATTCAAGCTCGTGCGCAATAGGAGTCCGATTCATAATAATAATCATTTCGGTACAAAAAACAGCAAACTCCATAAATAGTTCAAAATGAATTCAATTGCCCCATGCAACTTCTAATCATAAAAATAAACAAACAAAAATAATAACAAAATCATTAATTTCCAAACAAAATCCAATTGTCAAGTAATTTCTGTTTGTCCGACGCGACGCGTCGATGCCCGGGCGGCATGAAGTTTGCTAAATTGCAATGAATAGTCCCGCACCCATAGCGAGCTAAAAATTTAGCAAGTTGTAGAAAACAACTCATACAAATCGACACCAAATCCGAACAAATTAATTAATTGCCCAACTTGGATTTCTTTGACCAAAGACTCCACCCTGATGGCTGACTGAATGACTTGTACTATCGTTTTCAATTTTTGCAGAGACATCATTGCGTAATTGAAAGAGAAAAAAATAAAACAAAGCCTGAAACGGACGTAAAAAAGGTCGAAAACAAAAACTCTCTTATTAACCGACCTCTACCATTCCCTTCTGCCATTGGTGTCGATTGAGGAACTTCTTGAATGCGTTCCATCAACTCAACTTGAGCAGATGCATTTAAAACAATTTCCGAGCCAAAACCTCTCCCGTTAACGTATTTGGAGCTCGTTAAAATGATCTTTATTTGGGATTCTTTTGCCATCCGTAAGTGCCGGAGCGTGTGTGCCTACTAGGCATATAAAAAACCAACCTGGTATACTTTTTTTTGGGAGAAAAATGCGTGACAAGCAACAAGTTGTGGACGTCCATACACACACATTTATGGCTCACTTGATATGCCCCCAAATTAGGGGGAATCATGAAGTTGCTGCCACCTTCTAAGCGGAGGGAGTTTCACATGCATCACAACAACCCGAATTCGGCCAAAACGAAACAACATTTTTCAGAGACAGACAGACCGACAATTATTTTCTGGAGGAAGGTCAAAATTGCCTCAGAAGTACCTCAGAAAAAAATTAAATCGAAGGCCAATTGCAATTGTAGCGATCTTGATGCCCACAAAAATTTACAATGAATATGATGGAGAGATTGATGGACTTTAACGAGATGGAATTTTTGAATTTTGGTGGGACAGCTGCGTCGGCATTTTTGTGTATGAAGTGCGAGAAGAGATCCTCATTATGAGAAGCACCTTTACAAAAAGCTTCAGGTTGAAATAAAAATTGGAATGAAAAAGAAGAACTCATTAAAACGACGAGTTTTGTTTTTCCGAATTCGATACCTACAACCAGCGTTGCCACTTCAAAAGTAGGATTGCGCAGTGAAACAGTTGAAAAAATGCAGTAAATCTACATTTTTCGCAGTAGATTTCTTATTTCACAAAAAAGAAAAACTTAAACATAAATATTCATACATAAAATATATTAAACTAGCCGACCCCGCGAACCTCGTCTTGCCTGCCTTCAAAAATCAAAACCTAAAAGAAATATGTAAAAAAACTCGTTTTCGAAATTTTTGAATTTTTCACTAAAATAATTGTTCCGTTAGAAAAGCAATTTCTGAAAAAGTATAATTTTCGACTACCAATGCATTGTTTCCATTAGTCCACTTTCCCGTAAGATTTTCCCATTATTTTCACACGAACCATGCCTCGGATAAGCTATGCTTAATGTAAATTTTTTTTTTTAAATACTTTGGGCAGAGTAAGAGTCTATACCGGTCAAACAATACAAGCAAAACAGCATGCATCTATTTCATTGCTTATATCTACTTATCTTTAGCTAATCACGTTTTACCATAATGAAGCGCGATCAGATAAGACACAGATATTTCCAATTTCAAAGATATGAAATTTTTCTAGCTTGGCAACAAATTTTCCACCGAACTTGGTCTCGGCACCCTTCAGAGCAGCCCCAGAATAATTATGATTCACACAGATATGTGTATTGTTTAAATGCAAAGTGATTTACTTGAATCCAATTGAAATTGAGAACTACATAACTGAATTTTTCCAAGCTTTGCAATTAACTTTCTACTTTCATTGAAGCATGCAGTAAAATGCAAAGTTCGTTGAAAAATTCATTGAGGATTGAGCGGATAAAGAGTCCCGGCCAGACATACAAACATACCAATGCACCTTTCTATGCAAAAACTTGATTTTAGGTCTTGAAGTTCTTCGTGCTCTTGCAGAGTTTTATGAGTTCCCAATCCAAAATTTGCCATTTTTCCATTTGAAAATAAGTGCACCTACAATTTCATACAGTTTTCCCTTTGAAAACCAATGAGTTTTCCAAGTTTTTCAAATTTTGAAAATGTTCGCTTAATCCAGGGTAATCTGATGGTTTCTAGCAACCAACTGTTATATTTCATCATTTTCTTTCAAATTATGTTTTCAACTGAAGTTAGATATATCTTATTTCTTGTTTTTATACTGGTAACTAGTGTAGATTTTCTCTAGGCAGCAGCACTACTTTGCGGGAGTGAGCATAACAATATTCACAAAATGCTGCAAATATTTTCCCTCTAGAAAATTGATCTAATTTAAAATTTTAAGCAATCTAAACAATCATAATATTTCCATGAAAGATCTTGTTTTCTAAATAATGCCCTCCACTGACAATACAATTTATCTTTTCTTTACTGCAACTTATGCCAGGGAATCAATCAATGATTGGTAAAATTGAAGGCATAGAACCATCTACCAAAAGTTTCACATCTTAGGCCGTGTACGAATTGCGTTAAAACGTTAGAAAAATTTTATCACTAAATTGACACATTTTATTCACCACGCAGTGTCAAAATTTAAGCGAACGTCAAGTTTTAATACACATTTTATTGCAATTCGCACACGGCCTAAATATTTCTGTACAGAGTGGAACAAAACAAAATAGAACATGCTATATATGTAGTATACATACACAAAAGAAGGAGACGTCGACGTGCATGAAAAGCATGCTGAATCGTTGAATGATGTGAGAACAATCAAGTTAAAAAAGGAATCTCTGTCACAGAAGCAAAAGAAATTATAATAACTAAAGAAGAAAAAGTGCAGTAGATTGGATTTAGTGGCAGTAGATTTTTTTTTTGCGAAAAACGCAGTAGATCTACTGCAATTGCAGTAAAGTGGTATCGCTGCCTACAACATTGGGCGCCTTTTATGTTTTCTCATGTTGATCTCCGCAGCGAACAAGCACGCAACAATGTTTCCAATAAAACTGTTCCCACTCACTTGAAGGAACAAAACAGGACTCAAATCGTGATGTTAGGAATAAGCTGACGCCATAAAAAATGAGAGTGTTGCAAACGTTGTAAACAAATAGAACTGGATGTTGAATGAATGGTCTGTGAAACACCCTATGTTCCATAAGAAACATTAGAACTAGTTTAGAGTGCTGATGCAGCTGGCTTTCTATCAATAAAAATATCTATCTGCTGAAAGAACAACATTTTTGCAACATCGGTAATAAAAGACGGATTTCTCTCTAGTTTCTGATGTTGTTGTTGGTAATAATTAGTAAATTGTGCGCGTGGCTGCGATGGATGTCTCTCCAACCAACACTCAACTCTCGTCTTTTACTGTCATCTCATCTCAACTCGTCGCATTGTGTCAGCGTTTTGAAATTCAAAGTGATGTTGTGTAGTCATCGAGGAGGTAATTGAAGCAACTGCAACATGGCAAGTTGGAGATACAAGTTGAGCTACTGTCAGGCGCGGATTCAGAGGGGGGATCACGGGGGTCATGACCCCCCCCCCCCCCAAACAGGGACCTATTTCACGAAATTACAAAATTGTAATTACAAGCATTTTTTCACAAAATTTGTGAAAATTTGATAAATTTTGTTTCACCAGTTTGTTGTGTTTACAAAATTGTGCTTGTAAATTATAACTAAACATTTGTGAAAAGTCAGTTTCCGTTTCACCAAGTCTTGTATTTTACAGGCAACAAATTCGTGAGCTTTCAAGTTTCTTATTTTTCCTATAAGTTTTATTTAAAGTGTTTAAAATGGCATTACGTCGAAACCATAGTAGTAGCAAAAGTCATAATAATGAAGTCGGGCTAATTTTAATATTTTCAAATGTTTTTCTTTTAAAGAGCGTTTTCGTTTAAGTTTCTGCAAGGTGGAGGAAACATTTCTGCTCATTGGAGGCCGGATTATAACCACAATTACTTACTGTGTTGTACTGGGTTAGAAACGGCCGGCCGGCGGCGGGAAGTATCATGGTATTTCCGATATGCATGTCATTACAAAATCCACATTACTTTAGAATGCATTCAGAAGCTAATTCACGAAGGATATTTTTCCATTCGGTAGTTTTTTTCTGCTGAGTGGCCACTTCATCAAGCTTTCCGAACAATATGCCTTTTTTATCATACACTAAAGAAGCGAAAAATAATTTGCTTTGCTTGTCCATTGCAACGAGCTTTACAAGTTAATAAAAAAAACTTGTAGTTTACAAGAAGGAAAAAATAATGGTGAAACGGTAATTTCACAAACTTGTTGCTTTGAAAACACAGTTGTATTTTTTTGCCAATAATTACAAATTTGTGAAAAAGTAACTTGTAAATTGTGAAACGGAATTCTGTTCAACAAATTTGTACTTGTGAGTTACAAGTCACAAATTTTTACGTGTAAATAGTTGTTGGTGGAATAGGCCCCAGGCCGCATTTAAAAAAATAGAGCTGAACCAATATTTTGCAAACCAAATAACAAAAAACCAATCGAACAAAACCTAGTTTCTGCAAACTTAAGAACTGAATCCAAGAACAAAATGCAATCTTCTTTTTTGTTTCGCAAATCTGTTAATGATCCCATCGATGTCCAATTCGATGTCACGATTGATGTGAGACCAGTGAGTCTGTCTTCTGTCATAGTTGATCTCAACCAAGTTTTGAGGCGACGCGACGGAGAGTTGAAAAACTCCTTTCTGCAGTGGCTCCAGGAACAGGAAGCGTCTCAAAAATCATAATCAGTGTTTTAATAGCTGGATAAATTTCTTCATCACACGCATCAAGGGCGAGAGGAACCGAATCTGGGAGTTCAACGTCGTTTTCAACACTTCGGTTCCATTTAGCTACCCACAACTCAAATTCGGCAATAACGCTAGAAGGGGGAGAGTTCAGAAGCTTCTGGTACGTTTCTGCTACAAGCTTAACTTCTTCAACGTCCTCCGCTGTATAAGAAGTCCGAGGCAAAAACACTCTCAACCCAAAAAGCTTTATCAAGTCTGGAGAGAGCCTTTCGTTGAGGTCTCAGAACGTTGTCCAACAGAAGAATGTTGATTGTTCTCCTGAAATATTCCTCCGGGGTTTGATTCTGTTGGTGGTTATCTCGATGTTTTTGACGAGAAACAACGCGTGGTACTTTCAACTCCACATCCAACTGTGTTGCGAGATTTTCAGTTTCAGAAAATAGCTTATTTCTTCGGGCGTTATTTCACGTCACCGCTATTGATACTTCCTATAATTGATACTTCCAATAATTGTTTGAAATTTTTTATTTCTCACTAACTACTTGTTTAATTATGGCACTTAAGCATTTAATTTAATACCACAATCAAAACCTTATGACGGACTGGCTCTGAAAAAAATATTTGTTTGGGTGTTTAAAACAAAGAAACGGTGGTTCGGGAAGCTAGTTTATTTTTTTCTGTCAAATTTGATTTTTATTCATTCGAAAGTGTATTGAATTAAAGCAAATGCATTACTTTGTTTTTATTCTTCAAAAACGTATGGGAAATTAATTTTCGTCAGAACTTCTGAATAGGTGAATTTATGAAAGAAATTTCTAACCGTTTAAACCTTCCCTTTGTTTGATTATTCTTGTTATTTTTGTTATTTTGATATTTTCCTATCCTGTGACCCCCTCCGTAAAATAATTCTAGATCCGCTACTGTAAATGTTGCACACATGCAGCCTCTACATACGGACATCTGATTTTCATTTTTATTATTATTTTTATATATTTCTTTCTGTTAATACTTTCTTTTTATCAGGTGAAGTGAAATCTAGCATTCATGTGAAAAGCGCCCAATTGGTACATCTGAAAGACCTCAAGAGTGAGCAAGGGTTTCCTTTGTATGCTCGTTTGTTCGTTCACCTTCTAATGGATGGCCGTATCGTGATGGTTATGGTGTAGAGCTTGTGGAATTCAAGCTGTGTGTGTGAGAAAAATCACACCTGATACGATTGTGCTTGGCGTCATGTCTGTCGTGGCGGTCAGAGGTTATCCCACACCACCAACAGTGGGTGGGTGGTTATCATGCCAGGACACATGTAGACGAAAGTTGAGGCAAGATTTAGTCATAAATTTGTAATCTTGATTAATTTGTCAAATGAGTGTAAGCTGGTAGTTGCTGGAACAATCACGTAGACTTGACGAAGTTCGGTTCTCACATGGATTGAAGGAGAAGATTGCATCATACTTGTTGGATAATGCTTTCTGAGAACTGAGAGCAAAGGTTGAGGACTTGGTAGAACTTGCTTGTCTAGCAGGACCTGAGCTTTCAAACAAGCATAACTTTCTACTTATGAAATTTAATCATATAATAGATTCAGGCACTTTCTCTTTTAGCTTAAGACATAAGGCAAAGGCGCTTTCGCCATTCTCTTCGGTTTGAAATTTAAATCAATTACCCATAATCCAATTAGCTTTTTGAAACTCTGGAAAAATGTCACTCAAAAGAACCCGCGGCGGTCTTCTTGTAGTCTCAAGCCTTTAAATGCGAGCAGTTCAATTTTTAATTACAAACCATTGAACGCTAATTGAAAGAGCAAATAATAACTTTTGTCTACATCTAATCCCCATGGCTGCTAGACATAATATTTAAACGAGAGCAAGCTTGAACCACTCCCATTTTTAAAAAGCGACCGCGATATGGTTTTGTGACAAATCCCTCAGGCGGACATTTTTGTAAGTCGGCTCAAAGACGACAAACGCACCGCAGACAATTCAAATCCCACCAGAGACGCACTGGGTCCTTCCTCGTACAACTCGAAATAGATAAATCAAGTAGTTCGATCCGCATCTCAGATCTTAATCGAATTGATGTAATCACGTTTTTCCTCACTTTTGATTCGGTTGTTGAGATACATAGATATGAAAAAAGCAAAAAATGGCCAACAACATGATTCCCTGTGGTTATTGTCGGCATATCGCTGCCGTCAATTGACACAATTATAGTTTTTTTTTTCTTGTTGCATTGTTGGTTCACCCGCAAGCCATGTTAAATATTTTATTCGGTCTTTTTTAATTAGATACTTTTGTAATGCTTCTGTCGAGGGAGATGAATGGGGGCCCCGTAAAGTGGATTATTTTTGTGCTTTGGGGTAATTCAGTTCCAGTTAGTACACGCCCTGCGATGAAAACATGCGTGTAATTAGTTTAAGGGGACTGGACGTTGACTTTGAATTATGACCATGTCTAATCGCTGTCGGAATGCCCCTTCAATGAATGGACATTTTGGGAACTGTGCCACAAAATCAACTGGGTATATCTCCTTATGGTCAAACCATCACATCATGATTCAGCAGAGATGGTGGAAGGCAATGTGTAATGTCTGTTGAGATTAAAAGTCTACTTTGTCAAGTTATACTTTGATATTAATATTTTAGTTAGCTGAGATTTTGTTTCTTATTAAAATAATTTTTCTTATCGTTTGTTCTGTAATAATATTCAATCAATAAACAACTTGTTCATTTTATAAGCAACTCATCCATAGATATTGAGATTGAGAGCGATTTTAAGAAGTTGGGTCATTCATAGAGTTAGAGACTCTTGGATATCCCAAGACAGCTGGGATAAAATCGCGCATCGCAAATCTTTCAAACAGAGATTCAATACCGAAAATGACTTCCAACGAAAGGCTGAATTGCGAAACGAGTACCGAAGTGCTCACGAGACAATTCACCGCTGCGTAAGACTAGACAGAAGAAAAATGTGGGATGGTCTTCCTGAAAGCGCGGAGAATGCTGCAAGAAGAGCATAAAGGAAACTATGTATACCTACCGAATGTCCAAAGAAGTTATCGGGTCAAAAGCAACACAAACCATCGGGTTCTGGATGTGAATGGCACACTTTTGGTATCACTTGAAGACTCCTTGAAGAAGAGTGCTGTAGTGGTCTCCGAAGTAAACGAAATGCACAGATTCAATAGAGGTATTAACATCGAACCTTCAACAGAGTCGGAAATCCAAGCGGCGATCAAACTCCTCAAAAACAACAAGGCAGCGGAACTCGATGGTATACCAGCTGGGTTCTAGAAAGCAGATCCCGTCACAACGAATAGTAGTCTACTTCCGTTAGTTACATCAGTTTGGGTAAACGAAACCTATCCCAGAGACTGGAAGGACGGAGTTTTTGTTAAGTCGCCAAAGAACGGCGATTTAAAGAACTGCAATAACTGGCGTGGTATTACTGTTTGTCTGTTAATAAGTCGAGTCTAAACTCAAGAGAAATCAAGCGGGTTTTCGCAGTGGTCGATCGTGTGTCGATCATATCAACACCATGCGTATCATTCTGGAGAAGTCATCTGAATTTCAATCACCACTTTACCTCTTGTTCGAAGATTTTGAGAAAGCCTTTGATCGGGGTAGCCGCGAATGTATATGGCGAATACTACTTGGTAAAGGAATTCCCCCAAAAATAGCGGCTATTATAAGGGAATCATACAAAAGCGCACGGTGTTTTGTTTTGAACAATGACCAGCTCTCCGACTCTTTCAAAGTTCAACAGGGAGTAAAACAAGGGGATGTCTTATAGCCAATCCTTTTCCTACAGCCGATATAGATGATGTAGGTGCTGACCGCCACTATAGGTACAGATGAGGTACAGGGTATTCAGTGGAAACCTTTTCAAAAGCTTTAGCCATTTAGACTACGCCGATGATATGTTTCCTGGCAAGTAACATCAGTGGGTTCAACGGAATGAGCCAATCACTAAAAGTGAAAGGTGAGTCGATCGGTCTTACGATAAACGGAAAGAATACGAAAGTAAAGATCACAGGTGGTTGAACAGTTTAATTACCTTGGAAGTATGGTATCACCTGAAGGCAGTACAGAGCGGAAACCTAACGATAACATAGCTTATCAGTCCTTCGAATGGAATCCTCAGGGCTTGGAAGGCCAAGAACAACATGGAGATCAACAATCTTAGCGGAAGCATACGCTCAGAGGAAAATGTGGCCATAGCTTACATATCTGGCAGCAGACTGTGAAGGATGGAGGAGATTTATTGGTGCCCTATGTCCCGACCGGGGTTGCAGGACATGATGACTTATTTATGGAATTGCTGCATTCATTCTGTGCCGTTTATTCAACACCATTTTAACGAGATCCTTAATGTTTAATCAAATGTATCCCATTGTAAAAGTCAATTTGCAAACAAATATTTACAGTTATGATTAATCGGCAGCGGTGTCCAATTTCCAATAGAGTCCTCGTTTCTTTTGCAATGCAATTTAAATTCCAAAAATTAGTTTCCGACACGTGAGTCTGCAAACAACAAATTAATCTTGCATCTCTTATCCCATTTGCAACAAATTTAATTAAGTTTTCATTTCGAATACAAAAGACCTGTGAGCATGCGCATTTCGCAACTCGAAGCAGTGAACACCAAATAGCGTGCGTTGACAGCCGCAACTACATGCCTTATTAAATGATTACTTTCCCCCCAGTGTCACTGATTAAATATTCAATAAATCATTGAACTTAAACCGTTATGTACTGTTGAAGTCAGTCGACGAGTCAGTTTTCCTTCACCAAATTGCAGTTTTTTTCTTTCCGAATTGAGATTTATCAACAAATCTGCATCTTCATTTCTTTGAAGAGTAAGAGAAAAAACAAAAAACAACAACACCTTCAGAACTCCTTGGGTTCCTTGAAAAGCAAGTTCCTATCAATGCTGATGCATATATAAAAGCAAACGGACTTAAGTGAGTAGATAAATTGTCTAAGGGTGAGACTAGACAATAAATTATTCTCAGTGCTGCCTTATTTTCTCTTTGCAAAACAACAACATTGGGAAAAGAGAGAAAGATACAATAGTTGCAGAGGAATAACAAGATATTTCTGTTGTAAGCGTCTCTAAGATAATCTTTCTGTTGGTCTTTTGGGATACTATTTAACTGCACACTGCACTTGCACACACCAAATGCTGTAGAGGCTTCTTCTTCTTTTTCTTGGTTTTTAGTTTTAAAGCTAGGCAGAGGCACTACGACGTTTGGATATCTTAACCAGATGCCAGAGTGCAGTCAGGAGGAAGTTATAGCACTTGCCTGTTAACAGAAATATTATTAATTTGCAACAAAAGGGGCACGGGAGCGATAAAACGGTTATCAACTCTGGTACGGCTGTTTTTCTTTCCTCGAGGTGGAGGGGGATAAGCAGAATTCGAGGAAGAAAAATAGCAACACTTAGCAGGAGGTTAACGATATGTGTTCGTTTAGCTTTTGTTGAATTGTTGTCACATTGTACCCACATCATAAATATGTGGGTACAATGTTATAGCAACATGCGGCTATAGATTTGTCAGGAAGAGTAGACAACCGAGAAGGGATAGTTGGCGCTTCAAAATGGTAAACTACATTATTTTTCTTTCTTTTTCTGAAAAAGAAATTAGGTCCAATAAGAAATGAAGAGGCATTTATTAAGAGAAAGTTAGTTAGGACAATAGGAAGATAAAGACGAGCCCCTCAAAAAAACCTACCTGCAACTCCCTACCTTACTTACTTGTGGTGGCGCTACAGTCCAGGTCGGACTAGGGCCTCATCCAACAAGCGTCTCCAGCCAGCTCAGTCCCTAGCAAGCAGTCTCCAGTTTCGCACGCCAAGTTGGTTCAGGTCCTCTACCACCTGTGTGCTCCACCTGAGTCTCGGTCTTCTTCTTCTGCGACGTCCTCCCGGGTTCGATTCGAAGACTCTACGAGCCGGAGTATTATTTTCCATTCGCTCTACACGTCCTAACCATCTAAGTCGTTGGACCTTAACTTTACTGGCTGGGTCAGTGTCGCTGTACAGCTCGTATAGTTCTTGGTTAAATCTTCGTCTGCATTCTCCATTTATGTAGACAGGACCAAAAAGCACTCGAAGAATTTTTCACTCGTCGTCTGCGTATCCTAGTTGGTGGACGGACCTTTGAAAGATTGTGCCTCTGGTGTTGACGTTGGAGCTTTGCAACTCCCTAGCTACGATGTCAAAATTGGCCTGGGTGCATTAAGCAAACTGTGAAAAGAAGACATCTTTGGGAGCACGGTTGGAAAGCATAGCCTGGACGACAACAAGTCCGATGACGGATTCTCCTGCGGGGCAAAATGTTGCCATAGTTAGTACGCGTTAACCGCGCCTCAATTATCATAAAGGGACATGGAAATCTTCAGATCAAGCTATCGTCAACCAGATTGACCATATTGCGATCGAAGAAAGACATTCCTCCAGTATTATGGATGTCTGAAAGTTCCGGATGCGGATATCCAGACCATCGCCAGCACAAGGAAATACTGTGAGAAAGTTCAACGTCGGACGACCCCAATTGCCAGGTCTTTTTCCGATTGCGTCTCGAATAACCTGTTAAGAAGTCTTATGCCGCCGCCAGCAGCAAGCATAGTGTATAGACCAGTATGGCAACATTGCCAAGGAGCCATCAGAGAGGCCTCCTCCGAAATAGGCGGTTTCAATATCCCGCCGCAACGAAAACCCTGGTTTGATAATTAATGCCGGCAAGCTTATGCAGCTTTTTTTTTATAATTTGCACACACTAAAGGGGCTTCTTATACCCTTATTATGCCAGAGACACAGTGAGCGCATTAAGAATTTAGAAAGGGGTTTGAGAGTAAGTGTCGGTGTACATTGGTTTTGAATTCATCAACATTGCAATGACTGGGAAAGACAGAGTGTGGAAGGGAGTTCCACATTCGCGTAGTACGGCTAAAGAACGATTCTCTATACTTAACAGTACGTCCGAAGTTGGGCTCAAGGGTAAACTGATGGGCATTCCTGGAAGCGCGGGTATTACGGTCGAATGTCTTAAGGGGAGGAATGCAACTGGCTATTTCTCTAGAGCAATTACCGTAGAAGTAACGGTAGAACAAAGAGAGACATGAGACGTTACAACGGTGTTCCAAAGAAGTGAATGAATTAGTGATGCCTCTATCACCAATCATTCTTATAGCTCTTTTTTGTATACCATCCAAGAGGGAGAGGCTTAAGTATGTAACTGGAGCACCAGCCCAGAGATGGGAATTGTACTCAAGCTTTGGAAGAATATAAGTCTTATAGATAATAGCCAGATCAGACGGGGAGAAAAATTTCTTGCACCTTCTTAAGAAACCCAAACATCTTGCGGCATTTTTGGCGACATCGCATATGTGCTAGTTCCACAAAAGGTGGTCGGTGATGCACATACCGAGAATCTCGAGATGTTCGGTCTCATTGATGCAAGTGCCACTCATGGATAGTGGCAGGGGGGGTATATCACGCTTTGACGATACAAGACAGCATTGAGTTTTCGAAGCATTAAACTCTACTCGGTTTCTTATTCCCCATTGTACAATGCTGTTTAAGTCAGAGTTTAATGAGCTTATCATATTTTGCCGTTGCAGTTCCACATCCGAAGAGGAGGGATGCGAGTCTGGAAACGAATATGAAAAGCTAAGGGTGCTATCGTCAGCAAAACAATGAATTGGATTAGAAGTTACAGACAGGAGATCATTTATGAAAATGAGAAAGAGGGTCGGAGACAAAACGGAGCCCTGGGGCACACCAGCATTTATGTTGTGGGTTTCAGACTTGAATCCATCCAAAACAACTTCTATTGAACGGTTCGAGAGAAGAAGGGATTCATCGATACCGAAAGCACTCATTTTCGATAAAAAAGCAAGATGCCAGACTTTATCAAATGCCTTTGAAATATCAAGTGCAACAATCTTATTTTCTCCAAAACGATGTAAAGATTTGTTCCACTGTTCGGTGAGATAAACCATCAGATCACCAGTTGACCTGTTGCTGCGAAAGCCGTACTGCCGGTCATTAAGAAGCTTTCGGTCTTCAAGATATTTCTTGAGCTGATAGTTTATCAGCGTTTCCATGACCTTGGAAAGAAGGGACGTTAGTGCAATCGGTCGATAATTGGAGGGAGAAGAAGATTTGCCTTTTTTTGGGATAGGCTGGACAAATGCTGTTTTCCAACTGCTCGGAACGAGCCCAGAAGAATAGGATAGATGGAAAAGCTTACGCAAGGGTTTTGCCAGCGTGGAAGAACACCTCTTCAGAATAATAGCGGGGATACCATCCGGACCAGCGGATTTATGTATGTTGAGATCCTTTAGGACTTTTGCCACAGCACGAGTTCGGAAGAAGATTTGTCCCATGGAATCATTGACGCGCTCAAGAACAGGCGGAGTCATGACACTCTCTGGCAGCGAAGAGTTGGCGGCGAACTGCCTAACAAAAAGGTTAGCTTTCGCGAGCGAGCTAACAACTGGAGTGTCATTGTCAACGAGCGTTGGGACCGAGGAAGAAGAAGAATTCTTCATATTTTTAACAAATGACCAAAAATTTGTACTGCCTTTGGGACATTGCAGTATTTTTTACCTTAATTTTTGGTCATGAAAAAACTTCGTCCGTCGAATATGGGCATTGCAGGCCTTCCTGGCGTGTTTAAACTTGTTCCGGTTTTCCTCAGTTGGGTTGGCTCTATAACACCGGAACTTTACTTCTTTTTCCCTGATAACCTCTTTACAGCTTGAATCAAACCATGACTTTTCCTTGGGTTTGATGCTTTTAACCCTGTTCGGGATAAAAGTTTTCATTCCCAAAATAATCATGTTAGTAATCATATCTGCGCTGGAGTCTACGTCACCATCGAGGAAGCATAGTGACCAGTTAAAGATCCGGAAGAAGTTATTTAGACCGTCCCAGTTGGCTTTCTCGTATTGCCATACGGTTCTCTTCGGAGCTCTTTCCTTAACTGGATTAGTTTGACACGAGAAATTTGCAGATATGATACTATGGTCAGATCTGCCTAGAGGCGTTAATACATTGATATTTGATAGTGTATTAACATAAAGCATAGAAAACGGCGTTGCAGAGGAGGACTAAAGCTGCCAAAGAACGGAGGAACATCGGCTTCTCAGAAGGAAATCGAGGAATTAGAGGATGCAGAAATGAGGTTCGGAATTTGGGGAAGTCTTGTCTGTAATCTCTATAATGGCGATGATGAACAAAATTCAGCCCAAAGGCAGATTGCACGATTCAACGTCGACGATAAAAGCCAGCATTTCCATCCTCCCGACCTGGCTGAAGTCAAGGAAGCCATATCCATCTTAAGTCCAATAGAGCTTCTGCAGCTGACGACCTTACTGCCGAGCTATTTAAAGCAGGATGAGATGACCTGGTTGAATATGCAGCATACTCCCAACCAGTTTACACCAACTCATCTGCTGAATATGGTCGGAAGAAAGCATGCCCTCAGAATGGAGTCTCAGCATTGTATGCCCGATCTTAAAAAAAGGAGACCTTCTGAACTGCTCAAACTACAGAGGAATCAGCGTCCATTACAAGATCTTCTCTACCGTAATGCGATCGTGCTGAAATCAAACGAAGGATTACTCTTGCCAACCACTGATACTTTGGTTCGAGAAGGCAATTGACCAGCAAACCCCTTTCTAGAGCAACCCAGTCCTGCTGTATGGCAGGATGAAAACGCCTTGAAATGTTTCGCGAAAAAAGATCTTCCGACGATTTTTGGTGCTGTACCTGTATGCATTGATGGTGACTGGAGAAGAAGGTGTAACACAGAACTGTACGGGTTTTACAAGGATACCAACCTAGTCAAGGGAGTTAAAGTGCAGCGCTTGATAAGATGGCTTGGTCATGTGGAGCGCATGGACAAAAATGCTCCGACCAACCGAGAGGGACGGCGCAGTAGGGGGAAGAACTCGTCTAAGGTGGCGCACGGAAGTAGAAGTGGACATCAACCCAACTTGGATTGCGAAATTGGAAGCAGCTAGATAGGGATTGAGCTGCCTTGAGAAACCTGTTAGCTTAGGCCTCAATCCACAATGTTTTGTAGCCGCCCGCCGTTAGGAGCTGGCCACCCTAGTCTAACAAGGACAACAACCATTGACATTTTCCGGTACAGCTAAGTTGTGAGTCAATGTACAGCTCCGAGCCACTATTGCAAAAAGGAAGATTTACTGATCTGCACCAACTATTTTTTCTAGTCGCTAAAAACTGAAAAATGAAAATGAAAACTGAAAATGAAAAATGAAATAAAAAAACTACTATCAGCAATAATTTGCGAACTTATTTTACCCCCTTGAGATTTATTGCATGTCTTTTGAATTGTGGCAGCGACACATTTTATTCGATTCAATTGTGGGGCTTGGCTACTGTGATATTCCTACCTGTTTAGAGGTATACACTTGTATGCCTTTGGTTTTTCATTTTTTGGTGCAACAATGAATGAGCTTGGAACAATGAAACAAGGTTTGGCATGTGTTTTGTTATGTTAATTCTGTTTTTACATGCCTTGAAGACAAAAAATAATGAAGTGATCAATTTTTGAAGTTGGAATAATTTACAATACCATTTTCTTTAAGATAAACTACAAATTCTCTAATTTCTGCAAACATCTCATGTGTCAGCTATCTTGGCAATTTATTAAGGACATTTCTGAATAATTGGAGTACAGAAAAAGTCAACAAAGCGCAAACAAGTTGATATAAGATTCAGTGTCACTGTCGCCCACTTAATTTCTCGCACAACAAACTTTATCTATCTTAAAACCCCGTCTCTCAGGCCTCTTAACCCATTTCTGGACCATCTTCCTAGATCCGAACGAACTCGAGCATAATAATGCGAAACAACATTTTGGCGAAAGATAACATCATTCATGCGAGGTATTTAGCTCGCTGGTTTTCTCTGCGCCTACTCCCACGGAATGCCTTGTAATCAACAATCGATTGATATCAGTTGAAATAAATCACCACAATCGAGTCACCGCCCGCCGCCGCCGCCGCCGCAGGACAAAACTGCTCAAGGCATTCTTTAAATTCTCACTTGAAGCTCTATGGTGCTTGTGAAGCTGGACACTTTGAGACAGTTCCAGATACGCCACCTTAGTAAGAATTTATATGCACAAAGCGATCTGCAAACAGGTGTATAACTCAGCAGTTAATGGACCATTCATTTCTCTTTTGGTTCGGCTTGCTGTTTGTAGCACGTTATGTGCAGCGACTACATTGCGTTGTACTATTATCATGAATTCTCATAATGTGGGCGTTGGCTTTTTACAGAATAGCCACTTGTACAGGTGCTCTGTTTGCACAGGCTCGTTTTGCTGGACCATCATACAACACTTTAACGGGAATAGGAAATTTTAGAAAAAAAACATTGTTTAATTGCCGAGCAACAACTTACCACCTCTTAGAAGGCACACTACAGTAATTACAACCTCTCGACGAGTTGCTGTTTTATGGTCTTTATCAGGCTATGGTAACGACACGACAGGAAAATCTGATTGACGAGGACGCGTAGGCGTTAACGTTGATGTAGTGGATACAACATCTCGCAAATGTCATCTCTTCAATTTGATTATTGTATTAAGGGTCTTAGCGAGAAGAGAATGATATCGGGAAGAATTTCTCCAAAAGGCAATATTGCCTTCAAAATAAAACATGCCTTTTTACCTGTCTCTAACGTTTCAAATTTTTCAAGTCAAGTCAAGAAATGGGTTGTAAGTATATATTTTGTACAAAATCGATCAAGCCGTTCATGAGATATGTTCCCTATAGAATCGGAAACTATGTACTTGACCATGTGGTGATCCTTAACAAAGTTGTTGTGCATGAGCTAGCGAAGGCTTCTGGTTGATACGACCTTACTAGCTGGCCCAGTAAACGCTGTTTTCGTTTATACGTAAAAATCACTACCTTTGTACCAGTGGACTGTTTGGCACAATATTTCGAGGGAATGTTCGGGTAGTGGCGTAGTTGGGTTTTAAATAATTGTGTACAAAATCGACCAAGCCGTTAATGTGATATGGCCAGGGTAGCAAGC
This sequence comes from Sphaerophoria taeniata, assembly GCA_943590905.1. Classification (NCBI taxonomy): domain Eukaryota; kingdom Metazoa; phylum Arthropoda; class Insecta; order Diptera; family Syrphidae; genus Sphaerophoria; species Sphaerophoria taeniata. The sequence goes on from OX016542.1 coordinate 84,651,051, forward strand.
TACAAAAGTTTAGGCCTTTAATATATCTGTTGAGGCAGTACGAAGTCTGCTGGGTCAGCTAGTCAGATATTAATTCGGGCTGGCTATCTAGCAATCTTAGTAGTCTTAAACCGTTTTGCTGGTGAAATTCTTCTAAAGATCATCCAAGAAGAAGAAGAATGGTAAGTTGAGTATGTTTGCCTTGCACTCCGTTTTAACTGCGAACAAAAAGGAAACAAATAAATAGGGCGCAACACCGTCGGCATCGTGTCGTTTTCTGTCGTACGCCTAGCGCTCGAAAAAAAGTGAGTATAGAAACAGCAGCCAAAAAGACAAGCGCAGCTCAGAAGCCAGCAAGCAGAAGCAGAGACTTCGCAAGCTCGCATACAATTGCGCACATGATTAATTGCACTGGGTGAAGACAGTAGTAAATTTAGAGTTTTTTTTTTTTTTTTGTAACATTCGACTTGGTCTTGTTTTGTTGACCGACCGCATGTTTGCGCACCACCGATTTTTGTCCATCGAAAAGACAGCACATTTCAGAGCTAAATCGTGATTTAATGCCAAATTTTTATTTGTTATCAGATTAAAGTTTGCAGCTGCAAGTTTACAATTGAGGGTGCGGTCAAGAGACTATGAAAAACTCCTAAAACCAAACAAAACCACATTTAAAGATAAGATTGAAGGAGATTTTGACACTCAAGTTGAGCTAAAAACGAATCACAGAAAAATTGTGTGGAAATCAGCAGTCTAGGGCTTTGAGATACCTAGATTTTTGGGGCAAGGGTTATTGTCTGTATTAAGACAAATTGTTGAAGTGTTAATGCCAACACTCTGTGGTGCGAAAGGCGGACTTAAGAGACGTGTTTTGATTTAATCGTAAATTGCTTGGCATTAAGCTTGATGAATCTGTTTAGATTTGGTGTAATTTATTGTTTGTTTTTGAGAATTTAAAAAAAAACCTCTTACTAATACAATTTTTCGCATTTTCGATCTCAAAATTTACCCGGTGCAAGAGGTTTGGAAAGAGAAATGAGTGTTTGCGCAAGTTAGCATTTTGTATGCCAACACGGCTATAAATAAGTAGAGTGTCAGACTACCAATTTTTGGGAAAGCGGGCGTTGTTAGACCGTTGACTTAAGTGTTCGTATTCCTCAACAAGTCATTAAAATTTTATACAAACACTATCTGAACCGGTAGACTTCGTACTGCCTAAAATAAAAGACCTAAGCCCCTACCCACTACCCCATTACCTTATTATTTGTTATCTCATTACCTACCACGCTACTCGCAACCTCGTTGTCACGCTACCTACTACCCGATAATCGCTACCCACTACCCGCTATACACTACCCCACTACAAGCTACCCCGCTACGCTCTACCCGTTACCCCACTACCCTCTGCCCGCTACCCGCTGATTCTACCCGCTATCCCACTCCCTCGTTACCCAGCTACCATATTACCTCGCTCCTCGCTGGCTACTTCACGCTATACGCTACCAGTCACCCCGCTACCCGCAACCTGCTACACCGCTACCCTTGCCATATCTCATGAAAAAGTGAAAATATCCTTAAACCTATCTACGGCACTACCCAAACATTCCCTCAATGCCCAGTACCCCGCTACAAGCTACCCTGCCATCTCGCTACACTCGCCCCGTTTCATGGCTGCCCTCTACCCGTAACCCCAATACCCTCTACCCGTCACTCGCTGAGTGCTCTGTTACCCGCTATCCCACTACCTCGTTGACCAGCTACCCCATTACCTCGCTACTCGCTACCAACTTCCCGCCATACACTACACCGATACAAGCTACCCTGTTCCCCGCTAAACTGCTACCCCCTACCACGCTACTCACAACCCCACTACCGACTAGCCTCGCCATAACGATATCGCATGAGCGGCTTGGTTTCAAAATATTGAAACCTATCTACACTACTTCCCGAACATTTCATCAGAATTTGGTACCCAACACTGCAGTGGTATAAAAGTAGTGAGGCCTCAACGGATTTGCATCAGATTTTTATATATATAGATGTGCCCAAATTGTGTCAAGTTTAGAGTAAGAATAAGAGTTGTTCCCCAGACATCTTTTGATTCATGAGAAACTTAATACCCGTGTCAAAATTTCATCAAATTATCACCATTCACCAAATCGTTCAAGTACAAGTACCAAAGCGAATAAACAATTCAATTGGAATCTCGTGTATCTGAACAAGCAATCCGATTGTAATTTAGTATCTCGATCATGACTCGTAGAAACAAAAAGTACTATCTATATATATAAAAGAACAGCCTAATTTTTGTGTTCGTTCGCTAACCGGGCACACTGGTTGACCGATTTTCCTAATTTTTTCTCTAAAAGCAAGAGGTTTTAGGGTAGAAGGTTTAGCAAAAATAAAATGTATATTTTTCATATGCAATCAAATGACAAACGGTGCTAATGTAAAAAAAAAATATTTTCTTCACTATAAAACAAAAGAAAAAAAACAAATCTGATCGATTTCAATTTTCGAAAATTGTCAAATCGATAATTTTTTAGAAAATTTTATATTTGCTATATGTATGTATATGTATGTATGTATAGGTACATATGTACACACATATACATATGTATATGAACAAAGAAGAGATAATGAATTTTCCCCCTTCATCTGAGCCACAACCGGGATCAGCAAGCTCTTCCATATATCCCGGGGAAATCTGTCCTTAATTGCAAGAACCTGCTATTCTTTCTATTCTACACAAATATTGGTGATGTTATGCAATTGATGGCCGCTGCAGAATTACATAATCGAGAATGTCGGTATCTCGGTATCGCATAAAAGATAAAATTTGGATAACTCGAATTCCAGGTCTTAATCATTGACAGTACAGTACTTCGCACATGAATGATACGAACAACAGACACATAGCAGCACTGGCGACTGAGGCCATCGGCTGGGACTGACGCAAGACATACGATAGAGAGAGACAGATAGACACAAAGAAGGAAAGAACACATAACATAAACCAACGTGGTACAGAGGAGGAGACATAGATTTATATTGTCTCATATTATCGCACAGGTGGCCTCAGATAAGCTGGCGATTATTGTAGAAAAAGACTGCTGCCGAAGCTGCGGTTTGAACCCGCAACATTTGGCGTAGCAGTCAACTACACTATCCTCTGAACCATGGCCACCTGCAGGTCTTAATCAATATGAAAAGAACGGTACAAAAGAACGACGAACCTTTTGTTACTTCGATGCACAGACTTGGAGACGAATGACCAACGTTTTCCAAATCGATGCTAAGAAATTAGATAAATGTCCTTATATAAGTGCGTTTATGAACTTAAATGGACAATCTGTATAATAAACAAAATCGAAATCAAATCAAATCGAAATCCAGTTTCGCACCCTCAGGCTGTGAGCGTCGTCGTGGTGTACATTCATACATAATATGTATACTATCCCAGCGCAAATTTGGTTTGCAACGCTGTGTTCTACCATATGAATTGTTCCTCAAAAGACATCCCGACCCGTTCCTCTACGGTCATACAACTTGGTGCCCACTAGAGTCTACCACGCTAAAATTTTTTATATTTCATATATATACATACATAGCTCAAGGTTATATCGTCTCCAGAATCGTCCTTCCTCACAAACAGGGAGAACTAAGAATTCAGAGTGCCATTGGCTAAGCACCCAGGGACCCAGATCTCAGATCCGTAGGTGAGTACTGGTAAAACTATATCGTCTTAAAGTAGCAGTTTAGAAGTAATGCAATGGTAACCTTTTAGGATATAAATAGCCTTGAAAGACTTAAGTAGGTTCTGTGGGCTTTAAGCAGCCGGCCGCCTGCGTATTTCTTCTTCCATATTCTTATCGGCTGCTACTACATATACGAGCTAATTGAACGATAGCACCACTTGGAATTCGTGTTTTACTATTGCTAACGTTTTCAGCAGACGGGGCCACCATGTACTTAGTTAAGTGGGTCCAATGTCGTCTGCGTATGCCAATAATTGGGTAGATTTGGTGACGATAGTCCCGCAGTTGCCCGTAGCTTAGTTGGTAAGTGCGTTGGCTGCTAAGCAGAACGTCGTGGGTTCGAGTCCTACTCAGGCCAAGTTTTTATTTCATTTTTCACGGGTACTGCCTCTTGCGAAGGCCTGACAAATCTTCCAAGAGTATCAATCTATCATGAAAAAGTGCTTCTCAACTTTGCCGTTCGGAATCGGCGTTAAATTGTAGGTCCCCTCAATTCTTCACACGCACTCAGAGAATTGTTGATGAGAGTAAGCCACTTAGGCCTTGGCTCTTCAAGAGCTGTCGCGCCACCCTATTTATTTTATTTAGTCCCGCTGATACATGTGCCAAAACCACGGATTGCTTTCTCCAACGATAGGTTGTCAGGTTGTCAATATTTTTTTGTTCAGAACATTTGTTTTTTTTTTTTATTCGAAGGATTTGAGAAAGGGCTGTTGGACGAAGCTTAAGTTATTGATTCAGTACATATTGCGAAACACCAATGAAAATTTAAAAAAATGTGCACGACTGGGTCGTACGAACTTGCTCCTGTATTACAAATTGTCTTCTTCTTCTTATAAAAATGTATGTACATATGTATGTATGTATATATCCAATGGAATCCGAAATGGCCCCTCAGATATTTGTGAAATTTTCATGGTTAATACTGTTGTATTCAGTGGTGGTTTCTGTGAAAAAAACATGCAAGAACTTCATGGAAGAGTGGGAAAACTGAAAAAACTGGAAAATCCAAACAAAGGGCAGATATTTGATTTTTCGCTTGGAATTTTTTGTTTCAAAATGTGGTTTCGAATGGAAAATAGAAAGTTCTTGATGAAAAACTCGGAAGACTCACTGGTTTTCAATGGGAAAATCGCATGTAATTGTAGGTGCAAACTGAAAAATGGAAAATTTTGGATTGGAACTCGGAAAACTCTGCGAGAGCACGAATTTAGCATAGAGAGAGCATAGAATTTAAGGTTGCAAAGCTAGGAAAAATTCAGATATGTAAACAGTTTTCTAATCAAGAAAAGCTGTGCTTCTCCCATGGACAGCTATATGCGAAGAGTTTCACGGGTGTTCAATGCCCAGAATCTTTTTATTGTTTCACCTTACATCCTGTACAACACCATTATAAAATAATAAGTTAACTTAAACTTAACGCGGGCAAAGCCGCGGGTACCAGCTAGTATACTATAAAAGCGGACCAATCAATCCACCTTACCCCAAATGGGGTGCGGCTTTTGTTTCATTTTTATTAATAAATTGCCATCAAAACGGATCTATTCGAGAAATCTATACAGGTCTTTTATGATACAAAATAAAACCGGTAAGTCACTAATCAGTTTTTTCGCCTGGCTCGGACTTTAATCGCATCCAAATAGCTGTAATTTCTGACATTCGCGCAATTTTGTTTCTTTGTTCCAAAATGCTGAGGTAGTCCTTTTGTCCCGAACATTATAATAACAGTAATAATAACTCGCCATAATATAAAAACGACCAAAGTACCTTACAGAAAAAAAAACTGAAAATATAATCAAGGCCAAACCTACCCAATTGTATTGTCGGAACAGCCTTAAGCTCTCCAAGAATCTCTATCTTGCTCTCTCTCGGTTATGGAACACACAGCAGAGTGCACTTTCTGTTGGATCTATTACTTTATTGTCTTCGAATGTCAGCGATAAAGATCACCGACGAAAGCAACAATAAAAACCCAACCGTACAACGGCCTCCAACGAAAAAGATCCATGGACCGACCGACCGACCTAGCACCAGCATAACTGAATCAGTTTTCTTCTTTTATTCTATAAATAAAGAGATGGAATAACTTCTTCTTAGTTAGATTAAGGTTTGGCACGGGTCGCGAAATGAAAAGAAATTTCTCCTCCTTTGAAAAAGTCAGCCAGCCCAGGGGTCCGTTCGTCCGACGCGTCGTCCGGTCCCAAGAGGAGATATTGTCGAAAAACAAAAGACAATGAAATCAAGAGTTGTTTTCTTAAGGCGGCTAGCGCAGCGATGGTGGATCGTAAACAAATTTTCATTGGTGCAATGTTGGACACATTGTTTTCAGTGTACAGTAGCCCGCGGGGATTACTGTGGGTTTTAATATTCCCCAAGATTTATGCGCAAAGGTGCTTCGTTTTGGAGCAGTTCAAAAAGGAATTCAGTATTCCTTTGAAATGGGACAACGTTTGCGTAACTTGGTCTCCTGGGGTAGACCTTTTTGAGTGCATACAAGGACCTGGAAGGAGGCTGCGATAAAATTGATATTTATATTAAATTGCAGTTTCGATGACGTTGTTATTCGATTTTGGGTTCTTAAGAATCGAATTTAGGTTAACGGTCAAAAAACGTTTTTGTAAGGTTTTGGAGAGTAACCACAGAACATTGAACTCAAACTGATATGACAAATATCTTAGACAACAACACGTCCAAACAGCAGTCTCTCAACACCTGTCTCCTCGTGTGATGGACAAAAAACATATCTCAGATCAAAAATAATAATTTAAAAATGTTTAACAAATTTCCTCGCTCTGTTCACACACATAAGATTACAATAATTGCACTGAAATTAATTTTCTTCATATCGCAAGCGACAGAGTGACGCACGGCGACAAAGCGTAGTAAAATTCAATTATTCAACTTTTATGCGGAAAATGTTTAAATACGAAAAAACCAGCAGCCTCTCAATCAAAATTTTGTTCACGACGATTGCGGACATTTTCAAGTGCTCTCAGGTGTTCTTAACAACTCGTCGTTGTCGTCATTTTCAGTCGTTTCGTCGTCGTCCAGTGGTTGTCAAAAAAGTCAAGACCCCATGGCAGTTAACACGCATCATCTACCGAACCGCAAGCACAGCTTGGCTGGCAATTCACGCATACGATTTACGCGTCGCATCACAAAATCCAAAACGTCACTTGTCAATAGGCTGTCAAGAGTTTGCGCGCTGTGCGCCTTTGGCAAACACCAGAGACAACGACGAAAGCGATGACGAAACGACGCACGACGACAACGCACATTCGAGTATCGAGTGTCGATTCAGTGCGGCCACAAGAGAGAATAGAGAAAAGCTTGGTAGCGCCATTTGTACGCGCAACGCATAAAATCTCTAATAAATCACCAATGTAGCAGGCAACAAAAAAGTCACCTGTGCGCGTTGCTACACAGTGGTGCTTGCTTATTGTAGTTAAAATGAAGCGATCTACTCCTCGTGGTGCGCAGGCGCAGCAACATGACTTAGAAGACCAAGCATAAATTGACTATCAAATACAGGACATAAACCACATAAACTATATCTAACTTGTCTTGAGGGGGCAAGTATTTGGATAGGTTATGCGTTGCTGTGCGTGCAACAACGCGCAACTACTCTATCAATAAATTATTGGCAACAACAAAAAAGACCGGTATGCAACTTGATATGCGGCTCTGAACAAAGACAAGAGTGAGAGATAAGACAAAAGAGATTCTGCAACATTGGCCACACGAAATGCATAACTTCATCATCGTCATCTTTCGACATGAAACAGCGGCAGCAACAAGGCAAAGAAATTATTGGCTTGGTTTTTGTCTTTAAAGGATCGTCTCGTCTCGTCGTTAAGTTAAGGTCGCAGCTTGTTGACTCATTTGAGTTGGCTCAAGACGATTTTCCTTCTGTTGGCAACCATGTTAACTAATCTATTAGCCCACTCATCGCTTCTGCAGATAATAATCCTAATAAACAAAAAAAAACTAGTAAATAATCGGGAGATGTGCTTAAACTACCATCACAAGTCGAAGTCACAACAGAAGACTGCAAATCGAGTAGTTGGAACTAAACATCAGATTTGATGTATCAGAAAATGTTGTTGACACACAGGAAGCGCAAAAAACCAACCATCAACTGCGACAAACGACAAAAAGTTATACAAGTTACAAGCAAAAAGGAAGAAAAACTTGTTAACAGGTTTGATTTAACCAACGGCGACTAACAATCACTTTGATGATGATCGATCAGTGAAGTTTTCTTCGTTTTTCCTTCCTTCAATTTGCATAGGAAAGAAAAAGAAATAAAATTTTAAAAAATTAAGAGGTGTGAGGAGAGGATTAGAAGAAGGATTAGGGGGGTTACTTAAGTGGAATGATCATACAAATGCGAAATAAAACGGGTTGACTCATTATCTTCGATGAATAATGGGTAGCGAAGAAAGCTATTAGGAACCGATGGTAATGATGTCTTGGGTGTGTTCCTACAGAAATGAGTCTGTCTTTATGGGTCAAAGACTTGTAGACTTCATTTTTATGGTTTCTACAATTTTTCCAAAATGAAAGGAGTTATTTTTAAGAATAATAATTTTGGTAGGCACTTGTCGTTTATTATTGCCAAATTTCCACTGACAGGGACAGAGGGACCTTACTTGAGTTGATATTTTTTCCATAAGACAGAAAGTTCGAGTTCTTTCCTTTATTGTTTAATGCATAAGAAATTTTTTAATTTTCTATTAGCCATCGGAAGCATCATAACTTCACAACAGTTCAAAACTGTTAAAGGCTCTTGAGTTTGAGCTGCTAATGAAAAGATCAAGGCTTAGAAAAACAAAAGTACAATTAATTTATTGAAAACAAACGTTCCTAATGAGTTCAGTTTTTCGTCTGATGTAATATACAAATATTTTCAATTTCATAAATCATATACATATTGATGAAAACATTCGATAAAGTATAAAACTTTGTTAGGTGTTTTATCCTGTTTCAACACTTCCTCCAAAACACCAAACAACAAGGGAAATGTTAGTCTTCGTAAATACCAATCTTCTCTCGTAGCATTTGAAATCGAACACGTTCAAGAGGTTTTGTGAGCAAATCAGCAAGTTGATCTGTTCCTGGAATGTGTTCCAAGCTTATGTCGCCTTCAAGAAAACGTTCTCGAACATAGAAATGTCGAACTTCAATATGTTTCGAACGCTTATGAAACTCTGGATTCTTCGCAAGTTTCACAGCACTTGCACTATCTACATAAAGTATAGGTGCTGGTTCTTCTTGTCCCATGAGTTCTAGCAGAAGACGTTTGAGCCACATTGCCTCCTTCGCACCTTCACTCGCAGCCAAAATCTCAGCTTCAGTTGTTGATAAGGCTACAGTTCGTTGGAGTTGGCTTGTCCATGAAACAGGTCCACCTGCAAACATTGAAATAACTCCACTTGTTGACCGTCTTGTCCTAAGATCACCTGCATAATCAGCGTCACTAAAAACTTTTAGTTGGTCCTTGTTCTTCGCTTGATATCGTAAGGCTGATTTAGTCGTACCACGGATATAACGAAAAATTCGCTTGACGCTATTCCAGTCATCTTTTGTAGGATTTTCCATTTTCCTCGCTGCAGAACTTACCGCGAAGGCAATGTCTGGTCTCGTTCCAGTTGCCAAAAACATCAGGCTCCCTACGGCTTCTCGGTAAGGGACTTCTTCTTTCATTGGTTCTAATTTTGACTTTTCTTCCTCCCGACTTACAGGAGTTGTCAGTTGTCACTGGATTAGATTCATGCATATTGAAGCGTTCCAAAATTTTATTTGTATAATTTTCTTGACTTAATTGAATTGATCCATCATTTTCAATTTTGATCTTCATTCCGAGAAAATTGTCAAGAGTTCCAATAGTTATTTTAAATTCTTTTTTGAGTTCTTGCATAAAATTTTGAATTTCTTCTTCGTTGTTACCAAGAACCAGTCCATCGTCAACGTAAATTGCGACACAAAGAATGTTTCCACTTTCGTTCCGATAAAATAGACATGGATCTGCTGTACTGTTCTTCAATCCTGTCTTGTTTGAGACCGTATAAACTACGTTTCAATAGGCATACTCTTCCAGTTCCATCTTCGAATCCTTCAGGCTGCTCTAAGTACACTTCCTCCTCAAGAGTACCGTACAAAAATGCAGTTTTTACGTCAAACTGTTTAATTTTCAGTCTACTTTTTGCAGCCATGGCTAAAAGCAGGCTGAAAGTTTCGTTGTAATCGATTCCTTTTTGTTGAATATAGCCTTTCGCAACAAGTCTTGCTTTGAACCTCGGCTTTTCACCAATGCTTGAATCTTTTACTCGAAAAACCCATCGATTTTGTACAATCTTCACGTTTTCTGGTCTTCTTACAAGTTCCCAAGTTCGATTTTCTTCCAGGGATGATAATTCATCTTTCATCGCTAAGAGCCATTCTTACTTATACGTTGACTTCAAGGCTTCAGAGTATGTCCTTGGTTCTTGATTTGAATTATCTTCCTCCGCCAACATAAGAAATTCACCTCCTGTCATCCAGCTTGGCTTCTTTCTTTCTCTTTTGATATCTTCTTCAATATTGGCTTCATTTTCTTCATTCTGCCTGTCAGAAACATCTTGTGATCTCTCGTTGGTTTCTACATCATTCATATAATTAACAAATCAACCTTTTCTTGTTCTTTTCGGGGTTCTTCATCTTGATCTATAATTACTACATCAATATTCAAATTGCATACAACTTCTGGCTTGAAAATGACGTCATGACTGCATACAATCTTATTCTGCTTTGGAATCCATACTCGATAACCATCTTTATCATTCAAGTAGCCAACCATTCTTCCAAAAACAGCTTTCTCGTCAAATTTCTTTCTAAGTTCTTTTGGAATATGAACATAGCATCCCGTGCCAAAGATGCGTAAGTGCGTTAAAGATCCAAGGGGCTTTCCATGCCATAATTCATATGGAACCTTGTCTTCAATGCTTGTCGGTACTGTGTGGTTCAAAACATATGCTGCTGTATTACATGCTTCAGCCCACAGGCACTTTGACAACTTACTGCATATTCGCATACTACGAGCTGCTTCAACAATGGTACGGTTTTCTCTTTCTGCGACTCCATTCTGTTGTGGCGTGTAAGGAGGAGTAATACATTGCTCAACTCCAAACTTTGACAACAAATTAGCAACTTCGTTATTGTCAAATTCTTCGCCGCCGTCGCATCTCAACTTCTTGACAATGTGTCCATTGGATCTAGCTTCGTTAAGAAAAGTTACAAGACTTTTACATACCTCACTTTTGTGTTTCAAAAAGAACAGCTTGCGGAATTTGCTAAAGTCATCCTTGAAACAGACATAATATCGTGATCCTCCTAGTGACATAGTTTCAACGGGTCCGAGAACATCATCTGCATGAATAATCTCACCAACTTTATTGGGTCGATCACTTCTGGACTTGAAGGGAAGTCGGTGCATCTTACCAACAGCACATCCATCACAGAATTCTTCTCCACATTGAGGAACACTGATATTTAGTTTTCCAAGGATTTTCTTTACATGTCGCTTATTTTGGTGAGCAAATCTTTCGTGGTATAGGTACTTGAAGTGTTTCTTTAACTTTTGAAATGAAGGCTTGTTCTGTTTGCAGGGGCGAACGCAGAAAAAAATTTCGGAGGGGGTTTCAAAAAATATATAGTTATTATAGGGTGATGGCACTAGTAGTCAGCCCTTTAACTTAATTTTTGTGTTTGCGTGGTCTTTAAAAATTAGTTATTTAGATAATTGTTGGTCTGTTGGACGTGAAACTTAGTTTTTCCGATTTGTTGATATTTGCAGATAAGGAAAAAATATTGCTATTTGTTACCTATTAAAACAAATTAACTAACTATAATTCAAATAGAAGTTGGATTCTTTTATAGTCGACCCCTTAAATTCAAGTAGTTGGCCAGGGGAGTTGTCAGTAGTCAGCTCCCTTTTAGTAAATTAATTATTTGTAATTTATAAGCCGTTGTTAAATCTTAAATGTATTAACAAACCTTTTTTTAAGAAATTGTTTATTTCTAAATAAATAAAATACAACATTCAACAAATAATTAATTAAAAACAATCTTGTATTTCACCTATCTATATTATTCAAAATAATCCAAGACCATTTCCAACACTTTAAAAAGTACGTCTTCGTAACTTTGTTTGAAATTTGCGAATTTTTTTTGTAATCGATTTTCCAGTCCTTTAAATGCGCTCACGGGTTGTGTAATATGTGTTGTATTGGGTAAAAGAGCGTACAAGATGACTCCGTTAATACGCAGAAGTCGCTTGATTACATTTAAAGGAGGGATTTGTGGCCATGGACTTAAAGCAGTCCTGAGCTTATTAAATTGCTTTCTATAATCCGTTCGTTGAAACTATATTGGTCACATATTAGAAAAACTTCTCGGATTGTATCCACCTACTTTCAAATCTGCCTAAGAGTAAAGACCCATTTATCCGGCACACTTTTTGCAACAGGTTGAGAAGTGAGGTGAGCACATAGGGAAACATAAGCAAAGGTGTCGTCACTAAAGAGAAAAAGTACAATGATCCCCTAATGTTCGTTTCCATGTTGTACCTACAATATAAAGATTATTCCAACCTGTTGGCGACTCCTGGTTTTAGAGATAGACTGAATGATATTTTATCTCCATTCAGAATCTTGAGGGGTCTTCTAAAATACCGGCTGCGTCAATCTTTTCTAAATACTCATACGTCCCGGTTGCTCGTCCTCTGCTGTTCTGAGTCAAGCAGTTCATAATGTAATGTGAAGGCCTAGTAATACGTTTTCCCTTGTAGGCTATCTGTCCTACGTTTGTCCTCACGATGGACGTTTGTCACCAAGAGGTCTGTGGACTTCTGAGGAAAGCCAAGGCAAGGTATATGAGCCACTTAACAAGCTTGTCTTCTTCGGCTAAACTAAAGACAATTTCCGGTCCCATTTTCTTGTAGTCTACCCCGAGGGACCCCGTATGCTTCTCTGATCGGCCAATTGTGCTGTTATTTTTACTAATACGTTCGAGGTAGGTACTTGTGGAATTCGCTTTTTGCTTTCTGTTCGGAACTACCCATTTTCAGAGTGCTGGAAGTTAAGATAGGTATTTTTTGAAACTAAGCTTTTCTTATTATTTGCCTACACTACCTATTTATGTTGTTAAAGAAACAAGTCATTTGCTAATCTACTAATCATAAAAGGCTGACATAATAGTACTTGTCTTCTAAAGTCGGCCCTTTTATATAAGCGGCTGACTACTCAAAATATGTACATTTTGAAAAAAACTTTTTTTTGCGCCAATCAAGAGAGAATACAATTTCCATTAAAACTGAATTTTCAGGTAAAAAAAAAGTAAGAAATAGAAGAAGCAACATGATCGTTTGCATTATTTCCTACACGGCGAATACAAAATTGGCGAACATCAATTCGTTGATTCCTTAAGGTGTGTGTGAGGATGTGTCAAAAAGAGAAGCTAATAGGGCCCATACACTACACATGCATGCATGCACATTCCAGTGACTGTGCATGCAAACTGCAAGTGTATGGTGAAGCATGTGTGGTTGTGCATGCGGCATGAGTGATTTCAAAAAATTTTGATATTTTCTTGTTTGTACATGCATGCATGTGTAGTGTGTGGGCTAATTTGCTCATTCAAGCGGTGGATTTCAATAAGTAAACATCAAGAGAAATCTAATTTTGAAAATATCAGCGGGAAATAAAAAAAATTCGACTTAATTCTTGGAACTTTATCGACATTAGTATTATTATTTTTTTTTGTATTGCCATAGCAATCAAAATAGCTTTTGCAGTGGACTTTGAATCTGACATTTTGAAGATGTTCTCTACTCAGCGATGTACACACGACTAAAGAATGTGCAGTTTGCATGAGTAGTGTATGGTTGAAACGTGACTGTGCTAATTTTTGTTTGTGCATGCATGCATGTGTAGTGTATGGGCCCTATAAGTCACTGCGCTAATGGTTATTTCATAGAAAAAATGAGATTTGCTTGCGACTATCTCCCTACATGTGAACAAGGAAACCTACGAAAATGAAAAAATCGAAAATGTTTGGCAACAGCGAATCATCTATACCTATTATGAATTTAAGGCGAGCTCGAGCATGTTCGTTGTTTAGGGCTTCCTTTAAATATGTGTGATTTGGTATGATGAAGGTTTTTATTTTGTAAATTTTGTTCGCAACTCCCGTTAGATTCGAAAAGACCGATGCAATGTATTTGCAAGAAGATTTTTTTTTTTTTATAATCAACGCGCACTCAAGGGATTTTTTTCATTACCCTTTATATGCCAAGAGCACAGTGCGAGCATTAGGGAAAGGATAGAGGATGTAAAAGGAGGTGTCGGTGAACATTGGCTTTTAATTCTTCAATATTACAATGACTGGGGAAGACAGAGTGTGGAAGAGAGTTCCACATTCGCGTAGTACGGCTAAAGAACGATTCTCTGTACTTGACAGTACGTCCGAAGTTGGGCTCAAGGGTGAACTGATGGGCATTCCTGGAGGCGCGGGTATTACGGTTGAATGTACCGTTGAAGTATCTGTAAAACAGGGTGAGACATGAGACATTACGCCGATATTCTAGAGATGTAAATGACTCAACGATGGTATTGTCACCAATCATTTTGAATGCTCTTTTTTGGATACTGTCCAGAAGACTTAAGTACGTCACTGGAGCTCCAGCCCAGACGTGAGAATTGTACTCAAGCTTAGGACGTATGTAGGTTTTGTAGATGGTAGCCAGATCAGAAGGGGAAAAAATTTCTTGCATCGCCTTAAGAAACCTAAACATTTTGCGGCATTTTTGGCGACATCGCATATGTGCTCGTTCCACAAAAGGTGGTCAGTGATGCACATACCGAGGATCTCGAGATGTTCGGTCTCAATGATGCAAGTGCCACTCATGGATAGTGGCAAGGGGGGTATATCTCGCTTCGACGATACAAGACAGCATTGAGTTTTCGAAGCATTAAACTCTACGCGATTTTGTATTCCCCATTGTACAATGCTATTTAAGTCAGAGTTTAATGAGCTTATCATATTTTGCCGTTGCAGTTCCACATCCGAAGAGGAAGGATGTGAGTCTGGAAACGAATATGAAAAGCTAAGGGTACTATCGTCGGCGAAACAATTTATTGGATTAGAAGTAACAGACAACAGATCATTAATGAAAATGAGAAAGAGGGTCGGAGACAAAACGGAGCCCTGGGGCACACCAGCATTTATATTGTGGGTTTCAGACTTGAAACCGTCCAATACAACTTGTATTGAACGGTTCGAAAGAAAGTTTCTAATCCAACGAAGAAGGGATTCATCGACACCGAAAGCACGCATTTTCGATAAAAGAGCAAGATGCCAGACTTTATCAAATGCCTTTGAAATATCAAGTGCAACAATCTTACTTTCTCCAAAACGATGTAAGGATTTGTTCCACTGTTCGGTGAGATAAGTGAATTTTTGTATATTTTCGTCATAGCTCCCGTTATGGGACCCACCAATCGTAACAGATTCATTTAAATTTTTCGTTTAACATAGTTTGGGAATTCGAGTTGGAAATTTATTTTGTACCATTTCTGCATTTTTTTTCTTTTGAACAATAAATGATGCATATTTGTTAACTGCACACATTTCTCATATTTCGGAGGGGGTTTTAACCCCCAAAACCCCTACCTGCGTTCGCCCCTGTCTGTTTGCAATGGTTTTAAAACTTGAATTCTAAGAACGTAGAGCTCATTCTGAAGATAACCAATAACTGCTACTTTACCATCGCTATTCTTGATTACTACTCTTTTGTCATCCATAGTTGTCGTGAAACCGTTGCGAGCTGCTGCCTTCACAGAAAATAACTGTGCACTTGCATCAGGAACATACCATACTTCCTTTAAAGTTGCATCTTCCCACACACCTTCGATGTTTGCTTGAATTCGAATGCTTCCTTTTCCATATGCCTGCATTGTGACATCCTGTTTTCCGAGACAAATTACTTCAGGTACATCAAATCGCATAAATGATTCGAAGTGCGATTTGTTCGGTGTAATATGCCTTGATGCACCACTGTCACAATACCATCGGTCTGTACTCAGAAAGTTTCCATTCGTGGCATTCAAGGAATATGCTATCAAAGCGTTAGATTTCTTGATATGATTCTGTCTTGGTTTATTTTGTGGACATTCAGCTGCCCAATGTCCTAGTTCTTTACATTTATTGCACGGAAATTTCATTTTCCCTCGCTCCATTTTGATGTTACTTATCATTCCTGGTGGCTTTTTCTTGAAACTACCTCTGGCAACTAGTGCTGTACTATTGCTTGAACTTGTTGTGATTTTCTTATTTTCTCTTGTTTCGATTGCGCACAACTTTTCTATAAGTAAGTTGAGGGTTTGCTTCTCTGCAGGAATTGTGTCCCACAGATCTCTGAAATTATCAAACTCTTTGCCAAGAGTTGACATGATTCGACTTATCAGAATCCGTTCAGAGAGTGTATTTTCTTTGTGTTTGGTTAGCTCATCATTGAGGTCCACAAACAACTTTTGCAATTTCGCAATATGTGCACTAATGTCCTCTTCTTCTTGTTTTCTCGCTTGAAAGAAACTATCTATATATTTCCTTCAGATCGTATGCACGGAATAACATTCCCATTTGCCATTTCCATTTCGGCCATTCGTTAGGACCTTCTAGCTTGTCTACAGAGATCTTGATTTCATTAGGCATTTTCTTTGTTCAAAAATTATTTCTTCTGAATTTCAGTTTTCTTAAATTCTTTTCTTCTTATGCAGTTCACACGAATCTGGGCCCATAACCTGTTAAAGGCTCTTGAGTTTGAGCTGCTAATGAAAAGATCAAGGCTTAGAAAAACAAAAGTACAATTAATTTATTGAAAACAAACGTTCCTAATGAGTTCAGTTTTTCGTCTGATGTAATATACAAATATTTTCAATTTTATAAATCATATACATATTGATGAAAACATTCGATAAAGTATAAAACTTTGTTAGGTGTTTTATCCTGTTTCAACAAAAACAAAAAAGAGGAAATATCGACGGAGAGTAAAAATAGAGGGACAATGGACATATATTTTTAATTGCCTATAAAATGATGAACAACAAAATCTAAGAACCGAAGCGAGACAGAATGGACAAAAAGACGAAGTACACACTGAAAAACTTTAGTAGTAAAATTGCTACGAATACCACTCGTACGAGAAAAATTGTACATTGAACGAATATTCGTAGTTTGTACGAAGTTTTTCTGCCGCCGTCGTTTTAAAGCAGGCTCTTGGATGTCCGAATTAGAAGGGTCTTCATTGGATTTGCATGTGACAACAACTTAATGATAGCTACCCTAAGATTGCGTTCGAAGCTTCAATCCGCTCATTCGAAAACACACTTAAATGTTTTTTGCATCTTAATCATCGATTTAATTTCTCTTTGAAAAAAAAAAAAAACTAAAATCCCCATGTAATCGTCACGTATTCGTCGCTTAAACTCGGTCGTTAACAACAAACTGCAATGGCGCAGTGCGATCAGCGCCAATCCTCGTGTGACATAATCCGAAACAACAAAACAAAACAAACAAAGCTGCATGCAGCACACAATTGTCCAAACAAAAATCTAAAAAATAAGGAGTTCACTTCTCAAACTCGATTACCTTTCAAGTCATCAATTTTGTGTTTAGTGGGAACCAGACCGCATTGGACTCTCGGCGTTAGACCGACAGAGACTCCAATAGCAATCTCTCAATTCTCGAAACGGATCTGCCCCAAGAGCACCACCAGCTGTTTTTTTTTCAAGTCAGAGGCTCCGTTGTTGCCCCACTGCTACCGAACAACAAACTCTGTGTGACACATTTTGTCCAAGCTCATTTGCATATTATTTTTATTGTTATTATTAGTTTAATCGATTGAAATAATGCACACGGCACCTGGCTGGATCAAAAAATAGGACGAGTGATCATATATAACGCCACACAGCCGATTGGTTTTAATTAGTGTTGCCAACATCACTGCTGTCGTTAATTCAAATTCATTGTCCACTGGGCATGGTAATCGGTGACGATGATAACAAACAGCCAATAAACGAACCATGTTTGCAACATTTTGTTGAGAACTGCGAGTTTTTCGCAAGACAATAGAGACCAAGTGTCGCGACGACCGAAAGCGAGAGCGACTACGACGAAGCAATACCTTGACAAATGGGAATAAGAGATGGAATCAAATTCGAAGCAGTCAGCAAATTATTATTATTACTGCAAATGACTGACGAGCGTGTGTTCTCCGAGGTTAGGTTCTCTCTCTCGCTCTTCATCATTAACATCGGCGTGTTGGCCAAAAAACTCACGTGGCTAGCAAAACCTCAACCAACATCACCGGCATGTACCGAGCAAGAGATCGTAATTAAAATTGACTTAAAGTGCTAGACAGTGTCACTCCCAGTTTGCTGTTGAACCGGGGGTCTTGCTTGAGGTTAGGTGTACACTGTGCACGTTAGCGTTGGCGGTGGCAGCGACGGAGGTGGAGGTGGTGGAGGTGGTGGCGGAATGGTTTGCTGTAACTTCAACTGGGACAGTCTTTTGGCAGTCGAGTGTAGAGTCAGTTGAAGGTGGCTAGTTGGTCGGTTCAATGCTGGCAGACAGAATCGTCGTCGTTGAACATTAAATTGAAATCTCGTCGCGATTTCTAATGGTTAACCAGGTCTTGGGTTTTTAAATTTAGTTTTTTGATTTTTTTCAAATTTTAATTACATCGAAGTTAATGGGTGTGGTTCGGTGTATATGTTTTCTCTCTTTTCGTCAGAAAGGAATGTGGTGCATTTTTTGGCAAGTCTGAAAAGATCGCTGACATTTTTACAAATTTCGGGAATTCCTCTTTAGCAAACGTTAGGGAATTCCAAGCCTCCATCAATTTCATCTTGTCAAAGAAAAAGATTAAGGTGTCATCAACCGCACGGTAACTGATGGGTCATTACCTATCATCAATTATATTATCCACTTCGCAGTGATATGTTGACTGTTGGGTGTCAGAGTTTGCCATTTATTTTTTTTTTGTTTCTCTTTGACAAATACAAACATTTATTATGAACGGACAGGCATCAGACAGAACCTCAGAAGTCGCGACTTGTAACAATGACAACAACAAACGCCCGACCGCAGAAGACGTTGGCCATTTCGAAGAGTGTTTGTCACGCACAATGACAAAGTAATTATGAAGGCGTTATGTATGAAGTTTACTTATGACAAGCCCGGAAGAAACACAAATAGAAGAAGTCGGAGAAGACCCCTGGTCATGGTCATCAATCAAAACTGTATGCATTTGTCTGCGACAAGGCCAGCCAAGTGGACAGTGTTTGTGGGGACAAAATCATGACTTCTTGATGAGACGATAAGTTTACGGTGCTGTTAAAGTTTATAACTGTGACTTTACGTTTAGGGTCAAACTAATACAAGGTTTTAGGTTTTTTCTGAAAAGGGTTAGGTTAGGTTAGGTTAAAGTAGCTGTCATGGATGTTAAAAGACACACTTAGGCCAATTGAAGGCCCATTGTGATACCACATGAATCTAAAACGCTTTCTTCGAAACCTCAATGAAACCAATTAGAGTTCCTTACGAAACGTAGAAGATTAATTATATTAATGTGTTCGAGATCGTTTTGATCATTATATAGGTGAAGAATAGGGTACTTAGTTTCTTCATCCACACCCACTAATTTTGATCGTAAAACAGTTAAGTTTTGTGACAGTTATGTTGTCTAACTTCTGAGAACCTACTTCGATACTGTATTGAAAATTTGGCTCTATTAATATTCACCAAAAGCGGACCTTTCAAAGGAAGTGGAATATCTTAAATGTTGCAAGTTCTTGATAGCAAGAGGGTTAAATGAACGTTTGCTAGAATTTGTGTGCGTCGATCTCTCCACCAACGAGATTATTGACTGAAAAGGCGAAATTGCAAAGGTCAGTAAAACCGAGTAAAAAGTGGCCAGCAAGCCCTATGGTTTTTATCAACATTCAGTTATTAACATTTTTACACCGAACGTTCTAAGCTCTCAAAAGTAATGTAAGACTGCCAATTTTATTTTCTAATGGGGAATCAAGTGTACAAAAGAAACATTGTCTATCAACATTCCGTAAAACTTCTTTCAACATTATGTTTGCAGCATTAAGGCCCGGAAGCTTTAGCGAAACTGCTGTTTATATTAAGCATTATTTAAGAACTTCATATGTTGATCTTTTCAATGGTTGGAAAGAGCCCATCAACACTCGAAACGAGCCTTATAACCTTGAACTATTTGGGTATTGACATTTGAATCCCAACCATTGTACGGAAGCACTCAACAAATACCAATAAATTGAAAGCGCGAATAGGGTAGGCACTTTTAACCCCGATATTTCTACTGAAGAGCCAAGCACTTAGTAGACACTAAAGACAGAAGAAGATAAGAGAAAAGACAAAACAGGATCAAAGCAAATGGTTCAACATCAACATTCTGAAACAAATATTTGATTCAAAGAAGACCAATGTTGTTCTCGCTCTTTCAAAATGAGTAAAAGTTTTCGTAAGTATCAATTTCACTTGGGTTTCGTTTTCTCTTGTCAACTTTTGTTTATGAATGAAAAACCAAAACACAACAACTTCAAAGCGAAACCAAATATGATGCAAGCATTATTTACAAATTAATTGTTGCTGCAACAAAACAGCTTTTGTGTTTGCCCAGCAAGTCGAAAAAAAAGAAACAAAAAAAGAAGAAATATTTCATTTAATAATCCCTGGAGGAAGATTATTTTTTTCTTTGTTGCAAAGAAAAAAATATGAAACAAAATTCCAAAACATAGTTATTCGCGTCGTCGTCGTCGGTCTTTGTTAGCGTCGGCGGCCGGCGTTGTACATTTGTTGCAACAATATGCCTCTGTAACGGGTGCTTGTTGTACCGCCACCGCAAAACTATACAACATTGTGCAGGTATGTATTTCTCCACCAAACTGTGTGTTGTCGAGGCTATTTTCATGATGGATTTCCACCTGTTTTCCGCCATCGTCGGCATGACAGGTGCTGCACGGCCTGTCGTGTTAACAGTGCAACTCAACTTGTCAATGAAGTGAAAGCACGACTTCAGCATACCGAAAGTCCATCGTCTTCGTAGTCGTATAGTCGTCATTGTCGGTCGTTATTGTTGTCTTGGAAGTCTCCCAGTTCCACAATTCGCCTTTGGAGATGTGTTCTTGATGACTCTAAATATTTTTGTTCATCTAAAAATGTTGTGGGTGGTTCATCAGGTAGTCGTCAGTCTAACTGCTCGAGTGTTGCATTTCTGGCGTGACCACGTGATCTATTGCACCGCAGATTTTTGAGCAAACAGTCGTTAGATGGCACTGTTGCTTCGTGTCCATTTTTTTCAACTTGAAACAACGGACAAAAAAATGATTAAGAAATGCAACTTAATAATAATAATAATTCATGTGCCGCACCTCCGTGCGTCGGTCGTCGCGTCGTGGCTCTCAGCAACACGACAACACATCAGGTGACGCGAAGCTTAACCGTTTTGGCTCTTAAATTGCATTGCGAGTAAAAGACGACTTGAATGAAATTTATCTTAGAAATTCATCACTCGAAATGAAACGCTCATGAAATTGGAGATGAATTGCCAGAGAGCGTGTAGAATGCGGACTTTCGGTCAGAGAAAGTGAACCGAAACATCATGACATCCCACTTCTGAGACCACATAACCTTACAAACCCACACTCCTTCTTGATAACCCAAGCAGACTCCGAGATCATCAAAGTAACCAATCAATTCTCCAATAACAGTGCCAAGACAGGTAGTCCAAGTACTGTCAAATTGTCAATTCCCAGATGTAACAGTAGCCGCAACTAAATTGAAATTGCAACTTCTGTCTACCACCAACCAAGAGCCAGTTGCCAGTTGACTTGTTGCACAAGAACCTCCCATTCTCATGGGTGGCATTTTCTATAATTACAAAATCCAAAGCGGAATCTAACATGCTTATGACATCACATTACAGAGGGCAGAGCTCGATACGAAGACCGACGAGATGACGACAAACGACAGAAAAAGAGATAATATCTTATCCCAAGTGCAGATTTTAATCTCGCTAGAGAAGAAATATCCGATCCTATGCTCAAACCTAGCACATTCATAAAATAAGAAGCAGAAGCGGTTTGTTGGACCTAAAACATACTCAAGCTCGAGACTCAGCTGAAAAGTGTAATTATGCACATTTATTTCTGCTTCTCCTTCTACATTGGTCTATTCTGGCCAGTTCAAGATTTATGGATTAACATTTATTATTTCGTTTTCCTTGTTCCTCCCCAAAGAGAAAAATACGAAAATATTATGTTCGATTGTTTGGGAAGAGCCAAGCCAACACAAACTAACCAGAGGGAGACACCATCAGGAAGAACTAGATTAAACGGTCTAACTGACTTTTTGGTTTTAGGGCATAAACACTAGACACAATTGATACTTGGATGAAGTTTTTCGGATTGAATTGGGTATAAAGAGAAACAGGTGCATTTGGAGGGTTTGGTTTGGTATCAGAGCATTCTATGAACATTGACTATGAAGCTGGAAAAAATCGATAAATTATTTCTTCTTCAATGAAGCGTGCAAAATTGTTTTCTTGAGATTGTTTTTGTTAGACTTGCAGAGACGCATCTGAAGTGGTGCAGAACAATGAACAAAGACTTTCGTGGAACTCCTCTCATTAAAAGTTGGTTGGACATGAGTGCTTGGTTTGGTGCACTACTGGATTTTGTTAAAAGTCATAAAAGTAAATATGATCGTGAAGTGCAATTCAACTGAATGGTTTGGGTATGTAAAATTTTATGACATCATCAATTTAAGGCATGCCTAGACGCTGTTAAGGATTTTATGGACTTTCCGGACCCACAATGAGTTG
Source organism: Sphaerophoria taeniata (assembly GCA_943590905.1). Taxonomy (NCBI): domain Eukaryota; kingdom Metazoa; phylum Arthropoda; class Insecta; order Diptera; family Syrphidae; genus Sphaerophoria; species Sphaerophoria taeniata. The sequence goes on from OX016542.1 coordinate 84,673,734, forward strand.
ATTTCTGGATAAAGTGTTTGGAAGGAGAAATTGATTTTAATCTTAAAAAGTACTGACTTCGTGAAAAGTTGCGTTGAAAATAAAAATTTATGGTTTTGGTTTAAGGGGGTCATAACTGCTAAAATTCAGTTCAGTTTTTGGACGCATAAAGCCAATGCAGGCTGAAAGGCCACTTAACAAAAAATTAACCTGGTAACAAAATATCCTTTTAATATTGGTTCAGTTGCATAAATCTCCACTTCAACACATTTTTTGTTGCATTTCTTGCTGTTGATGTGAAGTGTGCTGACGCAAGAGTTGCAAACCTCGGTATCGGTAGCTTGTAATTATAATAATTGCTTCATAAATGCACAATTTTAAATTGAAAATTATGTCGTGTTGAAAGGGTTTTTTATCTTCATTGTTTAGCAACATTTTGTTTTGTTTTGAATTAAATTTAATCCGATAAGTTTGAATTAAAAAGCCTTTTCTGAATAGGATTATGAATGGAATTGATAGATAAGTGTGAAAAGGCTAAGTCGTGATTTAAATGGATAAAGATTTATCATGAATGAACTGATAAATGATAACAATTAGACAAACAAAAAGCTAAATATGCATAATTGCAATTGAATTAATGGTGAAGTCAACTAAGTCACACCCTTTAACTTTTTTCCATATTAAAATGCTGCTTATTTTTTTTTTTTTTTTTTGATATCGGAGATTTTTTCTGCTCCATTAGATATTTCCTTACATACATCCGCAAAAGGAATGAACCAATTCAGATTGACAGGCTTTAATGAGGACTTATGGATTCTGAAGAAGGGCGTTCCTCCAAACTGCGCCAAGTACAGAGGAAGCATCGCTTCAAACTCGTTCGCTTGCGCAAAATGAAGGTTGACAACGAGCTTACGGAAATTTTCAATGTAGTAAAGGAGCCTTACTTCGCTATTAACACAGGCAAGGCAATAACACCAGCGCCGAGATCAGACGAAGAATTACTCTTGCTTCTCGCTGTTTCCTTGGGCTAAGAAAGCAATTAAGTGGTCAAGCCCTCTTTCGAACAACTAAGGTAAAAACATTATGGAAAACGCACTCAAAGAAATTTCTTCATGGGCAACTAAGAACGATCTCAGGCCAACCCCGCAACATGCACGGTAGCCAAAGGCGCACTTCGATTTAAAAAAATTGAGATTTTGGAGACACAACATCTATGGAAATGGGTCTATCTTACAAAGATATTATACAGTTCCAGGACTAAAAGAGAACACTGATTACATTCCACTCTTAGTAGATTTCAATAGGAACATTTCATACCCGGAAGTCAGGGTTGGGATCCTAACTCACTCATAAGTGATCGGGAAGAATTGGGAACAAGAGCCGGTTTTGTCAATCTTTAAACATTAGAGAATCGTATAAACTCTCGGATGACTGTACTGTGTTTCACTACGCCACTCCCTCTCGTCACTTCCGACTTCTTCCCCACAAATTATCTTTATTACAAAAAATCATATGTTTATAGTACATACACATATTTAAATATTAATTTATAATTCTATAATTTCACCCCAGCCAAAAGCGTCCGAGCTAGTGCTGTAGTTTTTAAGTTAATTTGTAACATTTATGTTTCAATTAATAAATATTAATAATAATAAAATGTACTGTGTTTCAGCCTGAGACAAAGCAGCAGAACTTGTACACCAAGAAAAACTAAACTCTTCGTAGAATACACTCTTCGTGGACAGCCAAGCTGCAATCAAAGCCTTAGCCAGATCCGCACAGTATAGTACCTATCCGTAATTAACTGTAGGAATAAACGCAAAAGCAATTGCCACACTAACCAAGTCAAACTCTACTGGGTTCCTGGACATAGCAATACAGAAGGGAATGAAATAGCAGATGAACTGGGAAATCACATTGGCATGCAAAAGGAAAATAGACCTTATATTAAAAGAGCAGGAACGATTGCGTTATCTCTAGAAGTTTCTGGCCTTGAATTAATTGTAAGGAAACTCGGTATATCTTATCCCTGAGTAATAAGAATATTAGAATTTTGATAAGTGTACTAATCACTGAAAAAAATAACCGTTGTCATATTGACAATTACTGGTTGTTAACCGAAAATTGTCATATTAATCAAAAAAAGTTTCAATGTGATGTAAATTTTCAAAAGTCGTCTCAAAATCTAACAACTTGATAGTAAATGGGACAATTTGAAATTTTCAATATCTTGTTGCTAGTTTGAAAATCAAAGTTGTCGTTTTAACACCTGAGATGATCAATTAGAAGATTATGGTTGTCAATATGAAAACCTTAGGTTGTCCGTCAGTTAGTTAAGAACTACAATCATCATTTGTACAACAATGATTATCAATATGATTACTACCTTAATGCAACAAGTGCATTGAAAATAAAATCATCAAATTGACAGTTGCAGTTGTTAATAAGATGACTGAATTTTACCGGCATCAAATTGAAAACTAAAAAATAAATAGAAGTAAACAAAAACAAATAAGTTCTTTAGCGAAGACTTTTCGTTGACAAAGTTTTCGTATTGAAACCCATGTTGTCAATATGATGATGGAGTTTTTTTTCGTTATCGAAATATGACGTGATCTAAAATGGAGCTTTATTTACAAGGCGAAATTGGAATAATTTATGGAAATAAAGCCGCATCTTACTTGGAGGAAATAAGTCCATATTTACAAAACAAAAACAAAAAATTGACCGATTTTGTGAAGTCACTAGAATCCAAATCAACCATCATGATGTCTGTGTCCTAGATTTTTGACCTCCATTAAAAAACCGCTAAACCGATATTGCTCAAAACCTTATCAGCTTTACTTTTAATGCATAAATTACGAGTTTTTGTTTTTTAATTTAATTTTTCAAAACTTGACTTAGAAAGCCTTGCAAAAAATCAAAAAATAGCAGTTTTTTTATTACTTGCAAAGCCTTTCAAGTCGAGTTTTGAAAAATTCAAATCTTTAATCAAATTAATCATATTTACAATTGCGTTTGTCAATACGATGATTGACCAAATCAGGATGTCATATTGAAAAATATGGTCATCAAATTGACAATTATTGTTTTTAGTACGAAAATCGATTTTATCTTGAATTGAGCTAGAACAAACAAAAACAAACTATAAATTACTCATGCCGTTATCAAAATTATTGTATTCAAAACCATAATTGTCAAGTTGAAACCGCAGTAGTCAATGTGATGCTTTAACCGTTTTTAAAAGTCATATTTACAATTGCTGTTATCAGTACGATGATCGACCACATAAGGTTGTCATATTGAAAACTATGGTCATCAAATTGACAATTATTGTTTTCAATAAGAAAATCGAGTTTATCTTGAATTCAACAAGCAGCGTAATCCTCATTTAGTAGTTGTGCATCAAGACAATCAGACGTTCATAAGTTAAGTGTAAAAAAGTAGAAAATATAGAAATAAATCAAGAAAGAAACAAAAAATAAATTAAATAAATAAATAGCGAGTGGCGCGACAGCTCTTGCAGAGCCAAGACCTAAGTGGCTTACTCTCATCAACAATTCTCTGGGTGCGTGTGAAGAATTGAGGAGACCTACAATTTAAGCCGATTCCGAACAGGTAAGTTTGAGAAGCACTTTTTTCATGACTGATTGATACTCTTGAAAGTTTTATTATTTCTTTCCGTGAAAGATGAAACAAAAACTATGGACAGGAGTAGGACTCGAACCCACGACGTTCTGCTAAGCAGGCAACGCACTTACCAACTAAGCTACTGGCAACTGCAGATAAGTACGTATTGGACACTCAAAAACACAAAAGAAGCGGATTTTGAAAAAGGTAAACTACTTTTTGATTCTTAACAGAAGTAATTCTAATTGTTTCTTTTTAAATTATTATAGATGCGAGTACTTAAAAGTGTGCACAATTTTCTTATTGCAATGAAATACCACCAAAGGAAAACCACCAACCAACACCAGCACCAACACCAACTCCAACACAAAAACCAAGCTCAACACCAACATCAACACCAGTACCTACCAACCTCAATATCAACACAAACACCAAGCAATACCAACACCAGCACCAAAACCAACACCAACAACAGCACCAACACCAGTACCAACACCAATAAAATCATCAATAATAGCACCAATTTCAGTATCAACCACAATACCAACGCAATCACAAAAACCAAGTTCAAGACGAACACCAGCACCAACACCATAACCGACACCAGCACCATCACCAGCACCAATTCCAACATCAATTCCAACTACAAAACCAAAACATTTGCCAAAACCAAGTTCAAATCCAACACCATATTTTATTAAGAATTATAATGTAAGTATTTTCATAAGAATTATATGTATGTTTATTGTGTTTGTACGTTGACTTAGTTGTAATAATAAATAATTAAACATATTCCAAAAAACTAGATCTGTCTTATATTTTAAACAATTCCTGTAACTCATATTTCAGAAAAAGGGGTGTCCTGGATACGAAAGCGGTAATCTTCTTGAAAATCGAAATTTTAAAGTACATCATAATGATTGTAATATTGCAAATAAAACAAATTTTTAAATTTTCATACTAGCAACCACAGTTTTCAATATGACAACCGTAGTTTTCATATTAATTACCGTGGTATTTAATTAGTAAACTGTATTTTTCAATATGACTGCTGCGGTTGTCAATTTGAAAATCGTGGTTTTCAAATTAACAAGAATGATTTTCAATCTACCAACTACTACTTTCAAGTTGACAACCGTAGTTTTCATATTAACTACCGTGGTTTTAAATTGGTTCACTGTGGTTATCAATATGACTATTACGGTTGTCAAGTTGACTACCGTGGTCTTCAATTTAAAAGAAATGGTTTTCAATAAGCCTTCCTCGGTTTTCAATTTGATAATTTGGGTTTTCCAAATGACTACTGCAGTGTTAAATACGACTGCCATAGATTTCAATATGACAACCATGGTTTTCGATTTGCCAACGCAAATTATCGATGTGACAATCCCGGTTTCGAATCATGAAATTGAAAATTTTAAATTGTCATATTTACTACTGCGGTCATTGGTTGTAAATTGACAACAAAATTGTCAGTTGAATGTAAAAAATTATCAATATGACTGCTGTTTTTGGTTCAGTGAGGTTCCATCAGTGCAAATATCCAATAGAATGGGAGCGTTCGCACCCAATTTCTGTAGGAGCTGTCAGGATGAAGATGAAATTGAAGCCATTAAACAAATGCGTTGTGCATGTCTAAACCTCCAAACAAATCGACTCCGATACCTTCGGAACAGGTTTGTTGGGGAACTGGACGATTGATAGCACAGGCTGGTTCGTAAATGGACCAGTCTATGTTCACCAATAGTTTTAGGAGCATCAATGCTACCTTTTTAATAGTGAATAACTATGGACTAATAGGCCCCCGTGTAAGCAACAACTCCGTGCTGTGCACAACCCTCGTATACTAACCTATCCTTACCTATAATACTTGGTTTTCTAAGGTCATAGATTTGAGGTATTTTTTCCAGGCGTTTTCTCTCATTACGCAGTGTTTTGAGCTCTTAAGTGTTCCTATACCAAGGAAAGGATGACCAAAATTGTTACAGTGGGTTGATTTCCTTGTAGGAACTGCCCCTTCAATGCAACTCATGAGTGCATATACGATTTCCGTCCCAAATTTTTTGTATACGCTTTCAACTGTTTTTTTTTTTTAATTATCTCTTGTTCCTTCTTTTCATTCATATCCTTCAAAACCAACAGAAGAAATCCAAATCCATCAGAATGATGAATTATATCTGATTCGCAAATGGAAACGGGCGCTCTTCCACTCTTTCTTCATTCAATTTCTTTGCTGTTCGTATCATCTCGAAAGAAGAAGATGGAATAAAGGATGGAACATGTTACCTAATTAAAATAATTGCCAGTGAAATTAACACTTTTGATTGTTATCAGATTGTGGCGTGGCGGATGTGATGCACTTTGTTAAGAGAGAATAATTATTCGAGATTGCAGATTACAGGAGGAAAATGAGAAATGAGAGGGACATTGTTAAATGTGTCCAGATGAATTAAGGAAGACAAAAAGCGGTTCACAATCGAATCAATCATGAATTTGAAAATCCGTCCAAACCTAAGTTACCGTCATTTTACATCGAAGAACAACAAACTACTAGGACACTAATTTGAAGGACAATAAAATCAATTATCATTTTAAACACAGCCAGAAATGTAACTTGCCATAAAGTAACAAACAATAACAATGCACCTAGTGTTTACTGTAAACATTGCTCCACCCGAGCATGAAATAAAAATAGACATTCATCGAGCGGCGGACGAGAGGTGCAAGAAATGTGCAAATTATGGGTGATTCTGCAGAAATCGAGAAAGAAAAGAAAAACATCGTAGAATATGCAACACAGTGAGTAACGACAATAGTAATAATCAAATCAATAATAAGGAGCCAGATCAAGAAAAAAACAGAAATTATTTCATGGGAAGGTGTTTTGCATTCACACATCGAGGAAAATTACAGAGCCGGTTTTGATGCAACAACACTGGTGGAGAAAATGTTGAGAAATTTGTCACTTAGCGGATTAAAGGCTTCGTAGATTAGTTCAGAATATTTGAGGCAGCAGAAGAAATTGGAACAAAAAGGATTTTTGTGGTTGAATAACACACAATGAAGACCGTTCCCTTTCATTTTAGCCCCAAAATTTGATGACAAACTACAAATAAAATCAACAAATGCAAGACAAATCCATGACAGCGAACTCCCCGTACAAAGTCAATTTCGATCCGAAGCTTGTCAATTGTTGTCACAAAAAAACCATTAACCATCAATCAAAAGAGAACACCATACCATAATTGATCTACTTTTCATTTGCATGAAGTTCTTCATCAGCTTCAGATATCTTCTTGTTCATCAGAAAAGAAGAAACAACACGATTTCATAATATCAACCTTATCCTTCATCGTCGTTGTTGGTTTAGTCTTTGAAGCAAATGTCAACTGATGAAATCAGCAAGCCAATGCCAAAAATTATCATTTAATTACCAATTACAACGTCAATTACAAATGCAAGCAGATCACTATCGTCATCAATGCATGCATGTATGTAGAGTGCTCGGCGGCTTCCCATATCGAATCACATAATCCCATCAATATCTAATAGTCAGCGACAGAAGACAGATCGACAGAAAGCTTGTCATCGTCATTTGTGGGCCACAAAATCACTGTCATCTTAATACACAAGATCATCATCGCCTCCGATTTATCACTCGAGACCTCCTTTTCAGAACCATCAACAACAGCACCGCCATCACCGACAATGACAACAACAAAACACGACGGACGATAATGATGACTGAGTATCTGCCGCACTTTGTAGTTGCAACAACTCAAAATCGACTCTAGTGGTTACCGTATGAAAATGCGTCTCGTCGATCTTCTTAAACAATTACAACAAGTGTAGCAATTCCAAAATAATACAAAAAAGACAACAAAAAAGCTGACAAAGCATCAAAAAAATAATTGAGTTTCACATCAGACAAAACAGACAGACCTTTTATCTTTTGGTTAATCGACAAGTTTTGCAGCAACCAGCCCCAAGTGCATGACGATCTTTATCGATTGGTTGAAAGCACCGACAATCGACTGTCGTCTTTCTCAAGCGGCACTTCAAATTCTGAGCCATATTTTAAGCTAAAACCATCTTCGATGCCGCCGCTGCGCCGCCTTGGTATAGATTTCTCCAAGTTTCATGTCGAAGTAGTGTGGCAGTCCATAGACTACTTTTTTTTTAGTTTCAAGTCTTTTTTAGCAATGCGCCACTAAGCCAGCTCAGTGATGACAATGTTGAATGTCGTGCGGTCTTACACCCGTCGTCGAAATGTCGGCGATGTCGTTTAAGCTACCGCATTGTCATCATAGTCGTCGCGAATAACCGTCCAGTTGGTCGTCGGCGACTTTGTCTTCCTAAAGAACATTATGGATGATTTTCCGAGTTGATCTAGTAAAAAAGACAAAACAAAAATGGTTCGCATTGCCCCTGGGTTACGACGATAATGTTCGTTATCTTCTCTCTCAGGGTTGCCGGGTGCTCAGAATGTTTCCAATTACTGCAATTGTAGTTTTATATTTTTAGGAATTTCAATGCGTTGGCAACTCTTTTTTTCAACAATCGAAGCATGCGGCACGTCAATATCGAAATCAGTACACGTTAGTTAAACAATCGGGTGGAGCACCAAGCACCAGCTTGCTCTAATCAGAAATTGAACTTCCTGTTTAACGTTGTCATCAATCGGCCAGTCCGTGTAGTCATTGTCATCGAAATACCACCATCCCATTGTTTTGAGTCAAATCCTGTCTTAATCCACGTTCGCTGTCAGTTCGGGTCGGTTGAGTTCATCAAATGCCAATTAAAACACGCGTGCGCTTCTATTTTCTCACACACAGCTAGAGCGAGTTTGTTGCTCAACTCTTTTTTTGGTTTGTTTCAAATCGAACTGAACAAAATTTATTGTAAAAACATTCTGGTTTGGCGTGGCCTCTCTCGTGTTTTTTTTTTGTCTTGCTGTGCTGTGCTGACAAGCACCTGTTGGCAGTCGTGTTCGACATTTTTTCGATGTCAAACAAAGTTGACATTTTTCAACACAAAAAAAGGAACAGAAAGCTCATGATTTCCTGGAAATGATTGTGACAATAGTAAGATTACTTGAGACGTTGCTTCCAAAGCAGAGACAAAAAGTTGTAGCATGAGAGATTTGTTGACATTTATTTGAACTTCAATTTTTGCATTGACTTACGACCAGGTGTGGCAATTAGAAGTGATAATGTTTTGAGTTGCAAATCGGCGGGCGGGGGTTGACAATGTAGATGGATAATTAAAGTGGGAACGCTTTGGGCGGCTCATTGGCTTAACTGTCGCATAAATGTCAAGAGACAGAGAAAAACCAACCTAAATTTTGTACAAAATCGCTTAGACTCCTTAAGGCTTTTTATACTTCCTTGTCCATTTGCCAACATTCTTATCTTACAGCTTTCTACATTAAAATTTATGTTGCAAATATGGCAAATTAAGTCAGCAATTAATTTACCGTTATATACAAACGACATAATTTCAACTTGTTTCCAAAAGCTTAAACAACTATCTTAACATCTTCATGTTGTCAACTCATTTATGACAGAAGACCACTAGGCACAAAACGCAATTACGTACGCGTATTGAATTCTTCTCAAGAGCCCCCTACGCATCTATCATCATTGCCACCATCACCACCGCCACCACCTTCGCCAAACAACAAACACATAAAAAAAGCCACCGTTTTAGAGGCCGTCATCGTCAACTGCGAAGGAGAAGGAGTACGTTCGATATTTCCATCCAGACACCACACCCACCAATCCATTAATTGTTTTTTTTTATGTTTTTTTTTTTTTGCAAACACCACACATGCTTTCGTTTGCAGCGAGCTACGCATCTTCAAAACGTTGATGATTACGATGCCGATGGCCTTAAGGGTCAGTAGGCGTTTCGTCGAACGGTGGTGTGTGCCGGATCAGAATCCGATAAAATACTATGGCTATAAAGATGACGACGTTGATGATGGTGATATTGGATCGGATCGACCGACCAACGACGACGACGACGGAAGATAGCTAAAACGCGTGCATCAAGGCAATCTTAAGCTAGGATAACTGACTGCCGCCGCGCACCGCAGCGGGATTTCTTCTTCATCTCCTTATAAAGTTACTCATTGCTTTTGTGAATGTCTATTGATGGCGGATGGGGGCGATACCACAATGACAGGCCTTAAATCAAATGCCTTGGTTTAAAAGGCTTCTGCATTATTATATTGAACCAATGTCAAGTCACGGGCAAGAAAAACCACATGACAACGATGACGATGGACACTGCTGCGGTGATGGCTTTATTTTTATGAGCGCCTGAGCAGTGTTTGATCTAGTTTTTTTCTTTCTTCCAGTGAAAATGTTTGTTGTTAATATGGTAGCGGGACAGACATCAATTTTGCTATGGTTCAAAGCCATTATGGCAATACAATGTTAGATTCGAACCACTCTGCGACAGCGGGCGAAGTTTTAAATGAATTCAGGTTTGATTAATTGAGAGACAGCGTGTCTGTGATAAATATGACAATAATAATCTCGAGGCAATTTAATTGCTTCGTTTTTTTCTGCTGTCTGTCGTTCTAGTTGTTTTTGTTAAGTCGCAGTTGTCGGCTGCTCGCAGTAGCGTGATATACATGGAAATAATGGATAAAAGTGCCGCCATGCCGGCTGTCGAAGGATGATTAATGACGGAATTATGAAATTCCTTTGCGGATCACTTCAAATTGCTGCAACAAGAAGACACTACTTATGGTTTGGTATCTATTTTCTTTTGCTTATACTCTTTTTGCACAACATTGAGGAGACTTTATATTGTGTTATTGAGACATCAAGGCTTAATAAGATCATTAACATTGAGTCGAGAGCTTGAAATCGATGAAAAAAGACAATGTAACAATGCTGAGAAGTGGGATTGACATTTTTAAATGGATGAATTCATCAAGAATTTTGATATACTGAAAGAAGTGATTAAGAGTAAGGAGCACCTAATAGACCCGGCCCATTTGATGACGTAAATAAAAACTCCTCAAGAATTTTGAGACAGGTGTATTTTCCTCCCAGTAAATTATGTTATCAGCGCTTTTCCTTCTTTAACTGAAAAGCCAATTTAACAAGCAACATCGTTAACTCGTTTAATTTACTTCTAATCGTTTTAATCAAAGCAAACAATTCGTTTCGAACAAAAAAGAAGATAAAAAATTCACCTTTCATAGCTTCAAACTTTCTTAGAAACAGAAAAAAACAACAAGAACTCTATGTGAGCAACAAATAATCATGATCTATCTCTATCGGAATGAACCTATCGCTATAAGACTCAAAGGAAGCAAGGTAGGTACTAAATTTCGTGCACTTGTACGTTTTTCGTTTTGAAGCGTTAAACCTCATGCCAAAAACAAATTGAGAGAAAACGGCAAAACGAAGAACCCACTTAATCGACATCAAACTTAAATAGAAAAGAATAAAACGAAAGAGCTGAGGTACGAACTCTTTTTTAGACACAGGAGGATGATGAGCTTCTTTTCTGGTCATGGCAATGGCTTCCGTTAGTTTCAAACTCATTGGAAATTTAGTTACAATCGACAATCATGATATCAGTTTGCCACCCATACGAATTTCAACCAGCACCTTGCTGGTTGCAGAAGAAAGAACTAATAAATAGAAAATAAGAGGAGCTGAAGAGGAAGAAGTCGTTAATTCGTGAGTTCTGTTGAAACGAATTTTTCCATCCTAATTTTATTTCAAATTGGCGATGGACTTGGCTTGATATGGCCATGAATTGCTTTGTTGCTTTCAGTATAGTATAAGTGAAAATTAGGACCAGTTGCTGAATTCCTGTTTTTTTTATCCAACAACTCTGTTATCTAAATGGAAAATTAATAGACTTGATTCAGTGATAAGAACTGCCATTAGTATCCCACCACGCAGTCTATGATTGAAGCCTGATGCTATCTACCCCCTCCCCACCACATCTGAGTCGTTAGCAAAAGCCAAACCAATCTCTTTAAGCAATTTGTTTCACACACACGACACAGCAGCGAACGCAACGAATCAAAATGCTCAAGTCCCAGCCCACATCAACAAATTTCATCCGACCTAACCCCACATTTGACCCCCAAACTAATAATTTATGTGGAACTCTCTCAAAAAACCATTTAAAATTATTAAAAACCACAACAAAGATTATCCAGGTTTCATTCTATACCCGATACACACACATAGACGAGACCACGACAACGACGACGCTAATCTCCAACTTAACATCTTAGTTCAGAAAAAAATAACAGAGGTTCACTAACTTTACAGAGACTGTCATGGAATAAATTTAAGAATTCTGTCGCAACCGAAAATTGAGAAAAGAAAATTTAGTGGAAGTGTATTTTTGCATAATTAACAAACTTGAGAAAAAGCAAAGCACAAAAAACATGACCGAAATGGCTGACATCTAGTACTCCCATGGGAGTATTCATGTTTAAGTGGTAGTGGCTAATTTATAATATTCTTAGAAGCATTGCAATGTCTCGATAGAAATTTTTAATTGGCCAAATTGACTGATTTATTGCTAAATTTATGAATACTGAAAATTTGAAATACAACCCCGCTTCATTTGTGGGTCTTTAAGAACGTTTCGTCGTACTTAATCTGCATGCTGTGGGGCTATCTAGCTGTCGATGACGTTAAAATGCTCTAAGCTTGATCCAGATCTCGACACATTCACCGGGAAAGCCATTTTCATCTCACACGCAGGCACACACTACACACAAGACCACAAAGAATCCATCAGGCTTATTTATAAAGTAAATAGACAAAGTCGACGATTCTTTTTTGCAGCTTTTTAGGATAAGTAAGAAGAATCGTAGATGCAATCACCTGTGGGCGGTTGCGGTGTCCACATCAACAATGTTTGTGAACCATTATTTATACTTAAGAGTGTAACGTTTAAGCCAATTTAACAAGCTTATAAACTCTCTTAGTCTGTGACTCGGTCGGTTCGCTCAAGAGTGACAAAAAAATATAAAAATAAAACTTTTTGTTGATTCAACTTACTTGGCAATGTAATTGCTGTTTAAATTATTTATTAGCTGTCAGCTAATTTTGGGCATTTCGGCGGCAATCAATTTTGAATAATAAAAAAGATTTAAGAGCACTTTGGTCCCGCTTTTGAAGTTGATTTTGCTCTGTTGGCAACACTATACGACTAAGTACTAACCTGAAATGAAAAGAGAAGTAAGAAAAATTATTATTGTTTTTAGATTTTGTATGACAAATTGAGTGCAGTTAGGAGAGTTATTTTGTGATAAAAATAAAGGATCAATAAAATAAAGATATTTATCGACATTTTAGGAAATGGCATAGATAAGGTATTAACATGTTTTCCTGGTGGTCTTAAATGATGCCTAATTTTGTAAGTGTAGCCGCGAGTTATCCGTTAATAAAGTCAATAAATAGGAAACACTAATGCCAGAAAGGTGTTTTTATACCCCTAATATGCCAGAGACACAGTGCGAGTGCACAGTGCCAACGACGTAAGGCAGCATTCTCTTCTCGAAGCGTTAAACTCTACGTGGTATTATATTCTCAACTACTTATCATATTTTGTCGTTGCAGTTCCACATCTGAAGAGGAGGGATGTGCGTCTGGAAACTAATAAGAAAAGCTAAGGGTACTATCGTCAGTGAAACAATGAATTGGGAAAGAAGTTACAGACAAAAGATAATTAATGAAAATGAGATAGAGTGTCGGAAGAAAAACAGAGCCTTGGGGCACACCAGGATTTATGTTGTAGGCTTCAGACTTGAATCCGTCCAATACAACGGATTCAAACGGTTCGAAAGAAAGTTTTTAATCCAACGAAGGAGGGATTCATCGATACCGAAAGCACGCATTTTCGATAAAAGAGCAAGATGCCAGACTTTACCAAATGCCTTTGAAATAACAACCGTACTTTCTCCAAAACGATGTAAGGACTCTGTTCAACTGGTCGGTGAGATAAATTATCAGATCACCAGTGGACCTTTTGCTGCGAAAACCTTGCTGCCACTCATTACTGAGCTCTCGGTCTTCGAAATATTTCTTGAGGTGATCATTTATTAGCGTTTCCAAGACCTTAGAAAGAAGGGACGTAAGTGCTATCAGACGATAAGTGGAAGGAGAACAAGATTCGCCTTTTTTGGAATTGGCTGGACAAATGCTGTTTTCCAACTGCTCGGAACGAGCCCAGAAGTATAGGATATAGGTTTCGCCAGCGTGGAAGAACAGCTCTTCAGAATAATAGCGAGGATCCGGACCAGCGGAGATTCTTCATATTTGTTTACAAATGACCAAAAATTCTTACTCCCTTTGGGCCATTGCAGTATTTTTTGCCTTAATTTATGGTCATGCCAAAACTTGGTCCATTGGGCATTGACCTGCTACTTCTAACGGGTTGGGGTCGAAATTCTGTATGGGCCAAAATTCGGATTCCAAAATTCTGTATTCCAAAATTCTGTATTTTAAAATTCTGTAAATTCAAAATTCTGTATTTTAAAATTCTGTAAATTCAAAATTCTGTGTTCTGAAATTCTGTAAATACAAAATTCTGGATTTGAAAATTCTGTATTCCAAAATTCTGTACTCTTAAATTCTGTAAATGATAAAAGAAAAATTGTTTTGATAATGAAAAAAAGTGCGCACTTTTTTTGATGTTTTCTATGCAGAACCTTGAAGCATAGATTATAATTTTAAACGTAACGGATCTCTCTCCAACTTACTTAATTAATTTGTTAATTGAATAAAAATTGTTCTGCAGGCAATTAAAAAACCTGTTCATAACTGTGAGTTTTAATGTAGACATTGGAAGTACAGAAATTCTAAAAGCAGAATAATGGATTTGCAGAATTTTGAAAAACAGAATTTTGGATTTACAGAATTTTGAAATACAGAATAATAGAAAAGCAGAATAATGGAATGCAGAATTATGTTCATACAGAATTTTTTCTTCAGATACAGAATTTTGTTCATACAGAATTTTGTTCATACAGAATTTTGGAATACAGAAGTCCCGTTCCCACTTCTAACATTTAAAATTAAAATGTTGTTTGAAGCTCTACCATCACTCATCAGCCAAATAAAATAGTGAGCGAAGAGAAGCATGTAACAACTCGTGGTAAGAGCCAGCGCGAAACACCATGTTCATTCTCAAAGTAGTTTGTAGAGTCTTAGAATGCGAAATTGGTTGGAGGCGGGTCAGATATCGGTTGTGATGTATAAACGGCGGCAAATACTTAATCGGCCAGGCCGACGATGATGATGCATTTATTAGAAATATTATACATTTTTCGAAGCTTTAAACTTTGGTATAGGCGTGTTATATAAATTGAACATTTTCTTTGTTATTGAAGCTGTTTTAATAGGTCTTGCAAATACCAAAAGATTATTGCAAATTATTAAAATCAAAGCCCAATCTATATATATAAAAGAACAGCTTAATTTTTGTGTTCGTTCGCTAACCGGGCACACTGGTTGACCAATTTTCCTAATTTTTGCTCTAAATGCAAGAGGTTTTAGGGTAGAAGGTTTAGCAAAAATAAAATGTATATTTTTCAAATGCAATGAAATGAAAAACGGTGCCAATGTTAAAAAAATATATTTTTTTCACTTCAAAAAAAAAAAAAAACAAAACAAATCTAATCGATTTCAATTTTCGAAAATTGTCAAATCGAAAAATTTTTAAATGAACATTTAGTATTTGCTATACAAACATATGAGTACATTACATACACATATGTAGATACACACATCGTCAAAGAAGAGAAGAAATACAAAAAAGTTGGATCATCATTGTCGCCACAACCGTGATCCGCAAATTCTTCTATGTATTCCGGCCAGATCCAGTTTCGCACCCACAGGCTTTGAGCGTCGTCGTGGTGTACGCTATCCTTCCAGGCAAACATAACAAGATTTTCGGTATATTCAACGTTAATAAATATTATTCCATTCGCGTAATAAGGCGTCTTTTAATTGCTTTTTATTGTGGATATCATGGTTTCTAATTTTTTTTTTCAAGTGTGGTGGAGTTTTAAGGAGGTGAGGTGTCTTATATAATATAAGAGCCGCAATAAGTGTTATGTTCGGTATACTAAGGATCATTACATATCCTGTTGGAAAAAAACGTTAATAATGCCCAGATGTAGATACCGCATCTCAAATTTTTTTTAATAATAGCAATTTAAACATATTAATTCATTACCCCTTCGATTATTTCTAATATTCTTACCCCGGATGCCGCCATATATCCCCATACAATATCACCCCCACCGCCATGCTTGACGGTCTTAACTGTACATTTTGAATTTAAGGCTTCATTTGGGTTTCTCCACACTTGCAACCGCCCGCGTATTTCTGCCTCCATATTGTTATCGGCTGCTAATATACTGACCCAATGTATCTAATTGAAGGATCGCACTACTTCGAGCTCGTACTCCTCCTAATAGTTGTTCTGCAGACAGGACCACCATGAATTTAGTTTTTTTTCCTATTAATTTAGGTGGCTATGCCCTAAGCATATTGGTTGCTGACAGGGTTAAAAGTGGGACCAGAAATTGAAATACAAATAGTTAAAGAAATTAAAATGAAAAGTAATTAGTAACTTTTATTTCTTTTGTGACAACATTGAGTAATACTTCAATAATATCCTAACGGCATATAATTTTGCTATCAGAGGTATCTTATGAAAAACAATAACAATTAATAATACTACTATTCCCAATTAAATATATCATTTCTGAGTCCTGCAAACAAGCAAAAATGGAACACAGCTTTGAAAGCTCTGAACACTAAAAAAAAAAAAACGCAGTTTTCGGTTTGCATTTTATGATGACATCTACAACCAGGAGTAATTTGGAAAACATTTTTCGGAAATTTTATATTGGCAAAAGTAAAATATATTGGCAACCTTAAATATAACACTAACAATTTCTTAAGAGCGGGTACAACTCTCATGGAGGAAAAACCTCATGGAAGAGTCGGAAAACTGGAAAAATCAAAACAATGTCGGGAATAAGATATTCTTGCTTGGAATTTTTTGTTTTAAAATGGGTTTTCAAATGGAAACATGCAAGTTCTTGATGAAAACCTCCTTAAACTCATTGGTTTTCATATGGAAAACTGAATATTATTGCAGGTGCATTGGTTTTCAAATGGAAAATTTCAAAATGGGTTTTCGAATGGAAAACAGAAAGTTCTTGATGAAAAACTCGGAAAACTCATTGGTTATTAAAGCGGAAATTGTTATTGTAGGTGCACTGATTTTCAAATGGCAAAATGGATTTTTTTTATTGGGAATTAGGCAAACTCTGCGAGAACGCCTAGAACTTCAAAACCTAAAATCAAGTTTTTGCATGGAATTTAAGGTGCATTGGTTTGTTTGTATGTCCGGTAGGGACCCTTAATCCGCTCAATCCTAAACGCATTTTTATAAAATTTTCACTGTAGGTATGGCCTGAGTAAAATCAAATTTTTGGGACAATCTTACGGGAAATTTAGCAAATAAAGAGGACAATCGTAAGCTTTTTGGAAATCTGATTTTTGTGAAATAGTCAAAACACACCGGAAGAATGAAAATTTGTTCAATTTCACAACGAAATTTTCATTTTACTGCCTGCTTTAATGAAAGTACAAAGTCAGTTGTAAAGCTTGGAAAAATTCAGATATGTAGATCTCTATTTCCATTCGATTCAAGCAAATCACAGGGCATGGGCAACAAAGCCTGCGATTACGAACTCAGCCAATATCTGTGTTAATCATACATACTTATTCTGGAGTTGCTGTTAAGGGCGGCGAGACGAAGTTCGCGGGGTCAGCTAGTAGTGAATAAAAAAACAGGTCTTTTAAGAACAAAGTTATGAAAATATTTTTGTCTTGAATAGAATATTCTATGCTAGAAACAAAAAAATTATCTTCAATAATGCAAGTACTGTGACATTGTAACTGTCCATCTTGGCAAGGTTTATTATATGTCGTCCTCGCAAGCGTAATCCCACTCGAAACTCCCACAACAGAAACTAATGATTCTACCATCATCAAAAGCAAGTTAGGTAGTAAGAGGATTACACCGCAACGAACATCAAAATACTAAAAACTAAAAATGTGGGTCTATTTTACGACAGAGTGTAAATTTAAGAAGACATTTCACTCTGACATTGCCTGCCTCTGCACTCTGCTGCATCATAGTGAAATATTCATGAATTGCATTAATTTTCGACTAAATTGCAAGTTCAAAAACAGTCCTCCTATCTACCCCATCCCCATTTCCTTTATATTATCATGTGAAGAGAGTTTTCTAAGAAAAGGAAACAAAGTTGTTGTGGTGGGCATAATAATTATTTATCGTGTTATTATTTTATGGTGTTGCACAGATGTGCTCGTATAGAAACATGCATCAGGGTACTTGTGTCTTTCTGTAATCAGATATTCCTACTCCTCATTAAATTCTTTACTGTTTTCGTGTTACATCCGTGTTGGGAGCCTGGCAACACCAAAATCTTAATTCACTCTTGTGTTTTCGTGAATTAGTGACGGTGTTTGGAATTGTATAAAGTACAGCTAGTTAATTCAATTCAAGCAAAAAATGAAGATTCACCCGATGCGATGATGTGTTGACGGTTAGTTTATTTGATACATTCGCAAAGTTGTTGGTTAGCTAGTTAACTCGCTATTTACTTTTGATTCTTTTCCACATTTGTCTTAACATTATGTGAACATGAATATGAGGCAAGATAACTCTAATGATGCACACACTGGACGGTCATTTGATTGCACTTGAGTGTGTCGGAAGAATTCATAATTTAGGAAATCAAAAATTTATTAAGAAAAACGTGAAAGGTGTCAAGTGGACTATCCCTGCAATGGTGGAAAAGACATGGGTCTTGAGGACTAATTTGGAGAAGTGAAGCAAACTGTAGGTACTAATTGGCTCTGTTTTATGAACTGTTCGGTGCCGTGCAATAACGCCGAGCGAAATAACGCCGAATTCTGAAATTCGGTCTTATTTCATTTTACTAAAGTGAAATAACGCCGAATTTTCGCATTCGGCCTTATTTCACTATGGCAAAGTGAAATAATGCCGAGTCGGCGTTATTTCACTTTGTCAGCTTTAATTTTTTTAAGTTTTCATCAGGTGTCAATGGCATTTTCTATACTTTATAATAAAAAAAAAAACAGTGTTGCCTTTTCATGTTTTAAATTAAATTCGCGAAACAAAATTTTGCTTTTCACAAAAATTATTTGATCAAAAAATTAATCATAGGTATGTAATATGTACATATTCATGCTTCATGAGTACATATTTTTAAAATTCTTGGTCTTAAGCTCAGTTAAACTAAGCGAAGTCACACGAAGTGAAAGTTTCAGTATTCATCAACAACAAGGTTAATTTCAGTTTCTTTCAAAATCATTTAATTACCACAAATGAATTCGATTTTAAAAACGGCTGTTAGAAGACTTTTAAGGCTTTTAGAAGAGTTTTGCGGCATGGACAGGAAGAATATTAATATAAGATTTTACATTTCAGTTAACACTACATTTTTAATAATTTGATCAAATGAAAATTAAAAATGATTAAGGATTTGGAACTTGAGACAAAAAATGTAGTACAGGTAGAAATGCCAGCGAGCGTTGCGAGCGAAAAAAATTTTGCCCAAAAGAGAATCAATTTGATTCTCTTTTGGGCAAAATTTTTTTCGGTCGCTTCGCTCGCTAGTAAACCGAATTGATCTTGAATGTTCCGAATCGGCATCATCTTCAAATTAGAGTGAAAAAAGGAGCTCAAAATAAATCATTGAAATGCAGCTTCTGCTTTCAAAACAGTTTAATGCATAACAAGATGTGTGGATGCCTTTCCAAATTGAAGGAAGCAGCAACAGTTTTGAAAAATGAAATGCTCTGCTCATTTTGTCGACAAATAATGAATAGGAGTGGTCCAATTAATTTATTAGAATTTGAGATATTTCTTTTTTTTTTGACTATGAACATTTATTGTTTGTACATAATATTGACAAGTATATATTAATTTTGTGAATTAATTTTTTTTTTTTCATTTTGACCCATAAAATATAACAAAAATCTGACCTAAGACCTACCATACTCGGTAAATTTTGTTCTATAGTTTATTTTGTTTTAAGTCCAGCTAAAATGCTCTTTCCAAAAGTTAAATAAAATGGGCTTCCTTGTTTTCTCTTTCTCGGCTTTATTTCTCAGTTGGCATTCGGCGTTATTTCACATTGTTGAAGTGAAATAAAGCCGAATGCTAAAATTCGGCGTTATTTCACTTTGGTAAAGTGAAATAAGGCAATTTCAGAATTCGGCGTTATTTCGCTCGGCGTTATTGCACGGCACCGAACTGTTCCTTGGGCACCTTGGGATACGTCAACGTACCAAATTCGAACTAGGTGCATTCCAGTACGCCGTAATCACTTTGCTTAACCGTAAGGAAAAAAAAGTAGTAAGCTTTCCTCAAACTGAATGTACTTGGCCATAAAATAAGAAATTTGAGAATCCCCGGAACAAAGGATACCTACTTCTTAATACATTTTTACAACATATAAACGATCATCTAGCTCCATGGAATTTTCCAAAATTATTCAAATTTCACTCATAAATTGACATTTCAAACACTAACATTTTATTTCATTTCATTTAGTTGTTCAAAACTGCTTCTTCTTTTTTTTAGAACCGAAAATTCGGTGCCGTGAACGAAGGCCATATGAACTAACGCCATAATAGCCTTAGTTCTCAATTGAATGTGAACTAACGCCATAATCCGGTTATGGCCTTTTTTCGCAGTCGAGTGAGAACTAAAGCCATCACTTGAATGAGAACTACCGCCATATGGGGTAAGTTCACATTCAAATGAGAACTGATGCCATAAAATGCTTCGAGCTTTGGAACAAAGTAAGCAGCAAAATCTCATCGCGATCTCAGGGACCTCAGATATTTCTGAAATGGAACAAGAGATCTCACTCTCAGCAAGCGCTGATATTTTCTTTTAACATTTCTGAAATAAAAAAATGTATAGATCTTGGTCAGCCATTTGAACATAATCTAACAAATGATTACGTTCAAACAATATTAATTTCAAGGAATCTCACAAAGGTATTTACTATCTTGTCCAGTGCGGTCCACCGTACGACAACTGCATAAATGAACATCGGTCTGATTACTGAAGTGTATACTGTATAGCCAGTGGGTTATTTATGGGGAGGAGCCCCATTTTGAGCATATGGTCTCTTTACAACTAAATGCTACAGTAGCCTTCTTTACTCTTTCATCAATATTTGCCTTCTAATTTAGTTTTTTGTCTAAAATGAGGCCTTATTATTTGGCTTGGTCGGAAAAGCTTAAAGGTCCATTCATATGAGCTGCGACCTGAGTCTGCGAATAATTCATTAAAAGCCATTTCTGAAGCAAATATGAACCCACTCTTTTTTTAATTCACTAATAGATTGAATTAATGACCATACCAACACATTTACATATAGAATTCTGCCTAAACCCTAAAACAAGTTAAAACTATACAAAAAACGCATTTGTGTAGGTTGTCTTTGTATTTGAGGGGGTATACTACGCACCAGTGTGCAGTTTCTACCGACTTTCCCTTAGAGTAAGTTATTTCTGGGGTGAATTTTAATCAACCTTTCCAGGGTTTGAAGAAGGAAGGATGATCGAATAATAGGTCCTAGACCTTTAGAGTTAACGTGGGAGGTTTTCCTGCTTCTGGAATGAAGACTACTTTTGTCATTCTCCAAACCTCAAACAATCTCTAACTTCCCAACTTCCTGTCACGAAATCAAATAATTACCTTTTCGCAAAGCAAACTAAGTCATAACTCACTGTCTGTCATTCTTCATTTCTTTCATGCAAAAAAAAAGGAAATAATAATTTTCAAACCCTGACCTTAATAATTCATCGATAAGCTCAATTATCAACATCACTTTAACTCTTCAAACTTTTCAATCCCGTGGCAATGAATTGCAATATCATTAAAACCAACGACATGCTCTATCAATCTATCAAAACATAAACATTCTGACATTAAACAAAAACTAAACCAAAACAATGAAAAGAAAAACCACAAAAACTGTCCGCCAAAAAAGATCTAGATGCATCCATTATGGATGCACATGTTGTCTTCTCTTTTGTCAAATTATGTTCGACGAGCGCGAGGCAACTCCACGACTGGACTGTGTGCGCTGGACTTGTAATAAAAAAGGAGACCATGAACGAAAAATTAAAAATTATTTGGATTGAACTACAATCGATCACGTCTCTATAAAAATCGAGACTCGACTTGGCCATATTGATGGAAGCAGACACTTTGGTTCATGAGATGAGTTTCAATGAGGCAGAGCGTTTTCTAGGTTGAGTGGAGCATTTGAATATACACCGCGAGGATCACGGACGAGATCAAGTGCTCTAGAGTGTGTATAAACACAACAACAGCAACATAATCAAAGCCAAGGCAACTGCTACTCCTCTCGCCAAAGCATGATGATCGTTTTAAGGATTTTCGCGTATCTAACAGATACGCCTTTGTGTTTCTTCCGAAAGCCACTCAATATTCTGTCTTCTTTCTTCCAGTCTTTGTGTTTTTTGTCAAGCAACCCTCAATCAGCCAGTAACAAGAAGTTGGTTTCGTGGTGCATCGATTTCATAAAAAGAAAAATAATACTAAATAAAAATCGTGCTAGGTCATGTTTGCTGATTACTCTCGACGACCGACGATCGAGCTAGCTCCAGTTCAGTTCGGATCAGGTGTTTGACTTTTTCTATGACTTACATAGAGAGAGGGTCCAAGACGAGACGAGACAAGTGTTACTAACAAAAAGCAGGAACTTGAAAAAAAAATCAACAAAACAGAAAGCTATTTCATTTGTTTGAAGGAAATAATGCACTTCAGATAGCCGACCGCTGCTGTCGATGGTTTTGAACTTGAACGTGTACAGCTCATCGTTCTTGGTCGTCCATCGTACGTTGTTGTGATGCAAGAGCGGCTATAAGGTTAACTTGGTGGAAACTGCAAACGATTGCACCGATTTGAGGTAAACTTCAATAGACACAAAAACAGCGCGCTTAAGATTTGTATCTTCTATTGAATCGAGTCGAAATAATGAACATCGGAATTATGTGGTTAAACATATAAATATGTAGTTAGATTAAGATTGAGATGACTTTAGGATGAACACTTGTGTCTGGATAAAAAGTAGTAAAATCGATGCAACATCAACAGGTAGAAATCAAGTTTTAATTAATAAATCTCATTTCAAGTTAATTGTTCGTAGCTTATTTTTCAGGCAATTAGATGAGTGAGTAAGTTTGAAATTATCATTGTCTTTTGTGAGGCGGT
This sequence comes from Sphaerophoria taeniata, assembly GCA_943590905.1. Lineage (NCBI taxonomy): Eukaryota > Metazoa > Arthropoda > Insecta > Diptera > Syrphidae > Sphaerophoria > Sphaerophoria taeniata. Next base: position 84,696,726 of record OX016542.1, read on the forward strand.
GAGAGTAAGATAAGTCATAACTATTTTTATTGGAGCAAAGAAGCTAATTTATTTAATTGAGAAGTGTTGCATTTTGATGCTGAAATATTTGACCTTATAACAGTTTTTTTTTTGCTGAAACATGGTTATACTTTTGTTGCTGAAACATTTTATAGGGGAGGAAAAAATTAAACAACATTTTTTGCAACACTGTAAATAAGTTAATCTTAAGAGTTTTTGGTAGAAATGTTGCTGGTAATTGTCCAGCGCAACTCATGAAATACCTTTTGTTGCTGAAACATTCTATAGGCAAGGAAAAAACTCAACAACATTTTTGACAACATTGTAAACGAGGAAATCTTACGAGTTATTGGAAGATATGTTGCTGGTATTTGTTCAGCGCATCTTATGACATACTTTCTGTTTCTGAAACATTTTATAGTGAAGGAAAGAACTTAACAAATGTTGCTGCAAAATTTTTGACCTGATAATAGGGACAAGAACAGTTAATAAGTTGTTGAGACATGAACATGAAAATAATTTTGGATGCAAAATTTTTTATAACTGAAACCATTTATGTTGCCGCGACATTTTGAAGGAAAAATGTGAATAAATGAGTTCGAAATGAATTTTGGAAGAATAAGGGAGGATATTTTCTTTGTTTTAACATTTAAAATAATGTTTTCGCAAGCATAAAGCTACAATAGCTGCAACATAAGAAATATCATTAAAGACAAATGATTCCGCGTATGTTGTTGAAACATTTTTATGAGTGTTTCTAAACATTTTTTAAAGAAATTAGACAGACGGACTTCTGGAGAGTCCAATCATTTCCATATTCAATCTTAAACCTTTGATTCGATGCTGATACCTACTTAGATTTCGAACATTATGATTTCTTGATCATCAAATTTCACTATTGTCTATTTGCAAAAATTCTGAATACAACAAGCACGTTTTCTCAGCTTGAATCAATTCTTTCATTAAATATGCATCGAACCCAATAATTTGCTCCAAAGTGAATTCCCATTAGGTCCTTTTTTTTGTTTTATACATCTAGGCGCACCTCCTATCAAGCCGGAAGATCTTAACAAATTAAGACATAAAATTTAACCGCCAGACACAAACACACTCCTTAGACTTGGAGAAGAAGAAAAAGAAGACTTTGCGATCTCATACGTCAAATACAGGAAGGCGTTCCATTTCAAATTAGAGGCTAAACATTTTCTAAGTCGTTTTCTTCATTGAGGAGCGATTTTTTCTCTCAGAACAATTTTTCCAAGACAAAAAAAAATATGTACCTATCCAAAGTACCTAAATATAAACTCACTAAACGGACATAGAATTGCTTAAATTTGGACATTTATTGCGATTCGGGCACAGCCAGAAGGCTCGAAAATTCAAACGAAAAATAAGAAAACAAATCGATCCGAAGGGGTTTGGAAATGGATAGGTATGATATGGAGTAGATGTGGAATTACAAGAGTCGCTTTGGTATGGAAATGCGTGCTAACGCAATTGTAAGTTCATCGGAGGACTATTTTAATTCCCGGAGTGACGACTACAACGACTGCGGACGCGGCGGCGCCTAATTTTGCTCTGTCTCTAACAAGGACTGGCTGACTTGTTTATGTCTTTGTGGTCGCTTAACAGCGTTAGCAAGAGGAAAAAGAAAAACGAGAGTACCTACAAATTTTAATGTCTTCGTTTTGTGTCTTTGGATTGTGTGAAAATTTACATTTCGTCGTTGTCTGTTTTTCTATATTTTATTTAAATCAGAAAATGCAGTTGGCCACATGAGGTCCCTTTTTTTTCATACAAGACATTTGTTATATTGAAAAACATACCTACAAACTTTAATGGTGTTTTACAAGTAAAATCTATTTAAATGAAATGAATATGGGTGTGACGCTAATGCAGGGTTAGAATTGGGTTCAAGACTTGCATGTTGCATCAACACCATAGAGGTCGAGACGTTGCCATGTTTGTCCATTGCACTTTGCAATTAGAATTCCGCAGTGGCACTTGTTGTTTCTAATTGATTTTAACTGTCAAATAAAAAGGACAGAATATTGCCATTGAATTTTGGCTGAAACCAAACAAAAGAGCTGATGTTAAAACTCGATTTTAGTCTTTTGCTGTCGATCTAGAAAAACTTAAGAGCAAAGAAGAATTTTGGCTAAAACCAAACAAAAAAGCTAATGTTAAAACTCGATTTCAATCTTTTGCTGTAAATTTTACGAGCAAACTTCCCCTAACAACAGAAGTATTTACTCTCCAAACTAATAAAATTCAAAAGCAAACCAAAACAACACATAAATTGCTATTGTTTTAACCAGTTCGTCACACATTTATTCCTAAATTCTTGCAGTTAAATTAATTTCTCAGCCACTCCTTATTATTTTTTTTTATTTTTGTTGTAAAAAGTCTTAACAGTCTCAACTTCAACGAAAAATCTCTAAATTCACTTGCCGGAGAGACTACAAAGATCTAATCATCGCAAGTGCAATTGTTTTTAAAACTACGAGAAAGAAGTAGACGATAGCAGCAACAAGACAAACCGAAAAAATTCCCTCATAATATTCACCAACTCAAGATGGTCGCTTCCGGTGTGTTTATTTTAGGGTTTTATTTATTTTTTTGTTTTTTCAAGAAGTGCAGGTTTTCTATTTTCACTGTCTCACTTATTTTACTTGTAATGGTAAAACAATGAAAACGAATTAAAATTAAGAAGTTCACAGAATGGAATCGATGGCGACAGACAGCGACGACGATAATGATGATGGCGAACGAGTACTGTGAGTTTGGAAAATTATGCTTTTCCTCTTGGGTAAAATTCTCTTCGTTCATTGTAATGAAATGATAATGGATGTTGAATGGAAATTCCGTTAGCCATAAGGTCATGACAATGATGATAATTACCTTGGCTATGATGACAGCCAACAACAGCGCAGCGTCAAGAGATTCATGATTGGGATGATGATACCAGAGAGAAGTACTTGAACTGCAGTCTTTTGAGTAATTTGCATATTAAAAAAAGGTATAAGGATACAGAGAGAAAAAAGTCCAAGAAAAACCTCTTTATAGGGAAACTGAAACAAAAGAGCTGATGGCTGAACTTGAAAAAACTGAAATTTTGAATTGCCTGCAGGGAAAAAAGCCCAAAAATGAGTACCGAGAGTGCTTTGTGTCTATTGACTCAACTTTCTTTAGAAATTCGCCACAAAAGCGAATGCGAACACAATAAACAAACAAAAGCAAACATATTTTAGATTTTGTCTATTATACTCGCAGTAAGTATTTGAGTTTGTCGTAATTTCCTACAAAGCACTATTTTTTGCCCAAGAGCGATAATTTCAAAGGCATTTCAACACACAACAGATTCCTCACAAAAGCGGAAACTCTTTGTCAAGTTTTGAACGAACAAAAGACCCCATAACCGAAACCAATTTGTTATTTTTATACAAAATTTATTTGTATGACAAATATTTCCTCAGCTGAAGTTAATCAAATAATTTACAAACAACACAAAAAGGTTTAAAAAAAAAACCACAAAAACCATTCAGAATTCTCAAGTCACATCCGTGTCCGTCGTCGTTGCCGTCGTGCGTCGTTGCCGTCGTCGTCGTTGGACGGTCGTTAACATGGTGGTGATAGCGATATTATTGCAGCATTGGCATAACCATTGTAATTAAATTCAAGGCGTATAAATTCCTAAGTGCAAGCTTCTAATAAACAGAATTGCATTAAGCGATAATAGCGAAACACAAGTCACACAGAGAATGATTTTCGGACGCCACATGTAACTTTTTTTCTTGCTTTATGCAACTCAAAAGAGAGATCAAGCTAAAAGATATTTCTTAGCTGAAAAATGATTACGAAAATATTTATAGCTTTGGACCAGCGCAAGTGGCAAAATGGCAACAAAAATCAGTTTAAGCCACCACCACCACCAACAAGCAAGTCTCCAAATGTTCGTCTATTCATATCGGCGGATAAATTATTAGATATTCAGTTGTTAACCGTCGTTTTTATTAGCTGCAAGAAATTATATATATATTTTTTTTTCAGTTGGCATTGGTGAGTTTTGTTGTTAATTTATTGAGGGTGGGCAGTTCTAGCGACCGATCGATTTGGCAGCAAGAAGGACGGGAGAGAATGAGAACTCACCGGTATTTATGCTTCCAATAGGAATGCGAGTCTTTGATTACGAGATAGCTATAAATTTATTTCTTCTTGCTTTTCTTCTTTTTTTTTAATAGTTTGCCAATTGAGCATTTCAATGGGGTTTTCTTGGGTTCCATGAGGGATTTGATGGGTGATTTATGTCATCAACCGATGTGGACCATAAATTAAGATAAATGGCTTGTGTTTGTTGACATGTTAAAATGTCATTTAGAAGGCATTAGTTTGATAGCAGGCACAGATAGCTAAGGAAGTTGCGGCGCTGGGTGTTGTTGGAAATATTTTTGTTTAAAAATTGTTTTTGTCTGTCAAAATTTTACAAGAAGCAGTTGGCAAAGTAATTAATAAATTGAGAAATAGCGTTTGTAAAAAGTGTTTGCCTAAAAGTCCTCATTGGCGCCGCATCTGTTTTGAGATTGAAGCAAGGAGGTCTGACATTTGTTCAACGTCCGACGAAGTTAAAGACCCAAAAAACTTTCCTGTAATAATTATAATAATTAAATTTAATTCGACCCAAAAAAAGAGAGTGATTATATATAATTTTACACATACTGTCTTCCCAAATAATGCACGCCCTTTGAATAAATCCATTGTGCCTATACTAAATTTTTCACAACACATAATGAGCCTCCATACGACTTGTTTTGTTGTTCAAAAGAAGCTTTAAAATAATTTTTCCAAAAAAAAGCAAAACAACACAAAAAGCAGAGATATATATCTCTTAACATGTACTCGCCTTGTTTAAGACCCTGTAGGTATGTAATTAATATTGTGCTTGATGGTGCTCATCAAAATGATTAACAAGCTATTGTCATGCAGAGTACCAACTACGAGTACCTAACCTAGTCGAGAGTATGGTAGAGACTTTAATGTAATGCGCGTGTGAAAATCAACTTAGCCTTAACATGCGAGCATTAATTTGCACTTTTAATTCGATTCTGTTCATGTTGGAAACAAAACTAATGAAGCCCATGCATTATTTGATTTTATTTCTTATTAGAAAACATGGGTTTTAAATGTCATTGTCAATGTCGAACTCTGTGCGCGACTCGAATCATAGAGACTTACACGCAAAATCTCACCAATTCACATTGCTTTCGAGAATGTTTGACAATAAATGATTTGTTTTTGGTGTCTTGGAAATATTGCAAGTACAATTAACCACATTCCTTAAAGTTTAAATGAGTTTCTCTAACAATTTATCAACTTCGAGTTTTATGCTCAGCTCTTTCGTTTTGCAGAAGAAATAATAAGATAAGCATTTTCAAGCCAGAATCACACTTGAAAGTCCGAAAAATAATCACTGCTCAGTTGTATGCTTCAGAAACTCTAAATTTAAACGCCATTGCAAGATTTTCCAAAATATCAAATGGCCACTTAACACTTGCCCTTTATCTTCAGCTGTTAAGCTTGTAAATGTAATCAGTTTAACAATCTTCTTTTTGGTAAAAAAATATATCTAAGTCTCTTCAGACCTTGTAATTTTATAGCTAAATCGATTTATGAACAAAAACAAAAAACTATTCAAGTTTTATGGAGCTTAATGCTTTTAATGACATTTTTTTCAAGCTTCTAATTTCGTTCGCAACTTTTTATGGCAATTTTAATACGAGTGTACCTATGCAATTTTCCAAATTCTTCTTTGGGTCATAAAATCATAATAACACATATGTACGGTTTTTTAAGTAGACACTTAACGACACATTTCCCTCTGTCCTTTATTTTTAAACGTGCATCAAAGTAGAATTCATACACGAACGCAGCACTTGGCTATAATGTTTGGTTTAATTTGGTTGATAGTTCGATCGCTTGATCAGTCACATAAATAAACAAAATTAGCAAATGGATGCTCGTAACTTTGTACCAGGTGCAATATGAAGTTATTTTTAATCCATAAAATAGGTTTATGGCTTGAGACAACCAGTAAACAGTTTCAAGTTGGTGAGATAAGATTATTCATAAATTTGAGTAATTTATCGCTTCGATAAAAAAAAAAAAAAACAAAATTTGTTCACCTGCTTCGTTTTCTCTTTGAGTGCGGGATATAATCTATTGATGGAGATAAAAATCTCATAACTACTTTGCCTTCTTCATTTTTGCCCGTTAGTTGTTTTCATGGCTTTCCTTGGTAAACAAAATATTCTTTGAATACTGTTAATGATTTGGAGGGACTCCCACAACTAATCCTAGCATCAGCGTAAATACCGGAACATACGGACGGAATGGAGAAGAAGGGCCTCCTGCTAACATCACAAGCCAGCTTGTGGAAAATCCGCTTCTGAAAGATGGGACGTGGTACTCGGATGTGATACGTACTCCCATCATATCTAATGAGGTATTGCCGACATCAACAACAGAGGTGAGTCTCTTTTTGAATTTAAATTAGATCATAGTCTGTTAGTACCAAAAAGGGGCAACGAACCCACTTTTGTTACTTTAAACAGGAAAGAAGTGCGTGACGTTACCATAATCAACAACACAAGCACAATAGCAATACACCAAACGGACCATAAATTCATAGGCTTCTTGATACAAAAGTGGAAACTCCAAAACCCTCTAGAAATTTTAGGAAAACAAACTTGAATGGAATTCAAATCCCGGACACACTTGATTCAAGAACCTATCGACATCGATATTGCGTCGGAAAAACTCAGAGTTATTCTGAAATACGCCTTAGAAAAAATCTGTCCCATCAAACATATGGCAAAAGGTATAGGAAAAAACCATGCTGGTGGACCACTGAATCAAGCAACCTAAGAAAAGAAACTAGAAGACTTTTCAAAAAACAGACAAGAGTTGACTGGGAATTCTATAAGACCAGTCAACGTATGTTTAAGGTCGAAAACCCGAAAACCGCACGATCGACACAACCATAAACAGTATAGCGACAGTTATACGCAAAAAGACAAGACAACGGACAACTGAAACACCTAACGAGAACGAAATACGAAGACGGCAAATACGCAATGCTGAAAGGATCATTCGACGCTTTGCCAATAGGACCCCAGAGTCTCTAACGGCAAAAGAGAAGGCAGCGCTCGATAGATCCAGAAAGCGGTTGCAAACAACGACGGACAACACGGAACAAAACGTACGAACAACAAAAGCTGGCAGCACTGTCGTAAGGAACGCAGTCACCTCCCCTCCTCAAGAAGCGCCATGCTCCTCAAAAAGGGCTAGGAACGCCAGCAATTCACCGACCACCTCTTCTCCGAACAAAGCGACAAAGAGGATAAAGATGTCTCGGGCTGTCATCAAAGGTCACCAAGTCGCTATAGCTGACTATGGTAAACCCTCACGAAGACTAACCGAAGATCAGTGGCAACTCCTTGAACTAAGAATCCTGGAGGAAGTCAACGAGGCTATCGTTAAGAATAGGCAGGTGCCTCTCTTCGGTAACCTCACGACTACCCACGGTTTCAAGGTGATGAACTGTGAGAATGACGTGACTCTCGAGTGGCTTCGAGAGTTTATTAAAAACACGTCAGCTCCATGGCAAGGCGCCGATCTTCGTCTCATAGAGGTGAAAGAAATAAAGGAGTTGAGCAGACCAGTAGGTAAACTAATGGTCAAAGGCCCAACCATCCCCGGTGAACGGCTAGGAAGATATATAATATCACTGAATAGTGACCTTCTAAGCCAGGACTGGGAGATCACAAATACAGAGAAAACGACAGAAGGCACCGAGGTGGAAGTCAGATTGACTCACAAATCTATTCCACTCCTCAGGAAAGTCAACTTCAAGGTACGCGTCGGGATAACTAGATGCAAGCTGAGGTTGATTGCCACCAAAAAGAAACAGGTTAGTAAAGCGTTGAACAAATACTTTATTATTTGATGGAATTGAAAATCTTACAAATCAATCTTCAACATAGTAAAGCCGCCAGCGCTAACCTAGTCTACCTCATGGAGAGTAGACAATATGATGTAGCCCTTATACAGGAACCCTGGGTATCAGGCGGCAAAATTAAGGGTCTACACTCCAAAGAACTCCTGATGTATAAGTCCAACCTGGACAACCGAAATAGTAATCCTAGAACTTGCATAGTAGCCAGGAAACAGTTTAATCTTTTTCTTCTGACTACTTACAGCAACACTGACCAAACAGCGGTAAAACTGGAGCGAGAAGGGCTCCCATCGCTCATTCTCTCTTCAACGTACATGCCGTATGACGGTACAGAAGGACCACCAGCCGATATCACAAATCTATTGATATCATTTGCAAGTAAGAACAATTTTGACGTAGTCGTTGGGTGCGACTCCAACTCACATCATGTGCAGTGGGGAAGTACCGATACTAACACTTGGGGCGAGTCCCTTTTTGAATATATTATTGAAAACAACCTTATAGTAGCTAACAGAGGTAACACTCCCACCTTTGTTACAAAAAACCGTAAGGAGGTACTTGATATCACCTTAACAAGCAATTCAAACACTTGTCAGGTAGAACAGTGGAAAGTATTAGATGACGCTTCCTTCGCAGACCATCGTCTAATCGAATTCTGTATCCCTGATACCAATCGGGCATACAAGCCATTTAGAAATAACAAACGTACCAATTGGTATGTCTTCAACAATGAAATTACTGAGAATATAGGTCAGCTTAGTACTGACACAAATCTTAGCATAGATAGTTTAGATGTACTAACTACAGAATTCACGAGAATTCTACAGAATGCCTTTGACAAAAGCTGTCCTCTCATCACAACGGCGAAGAAAAATAATAAACCGCCCTGGTGGACTGCTGAGCTCAGCATTATTAGAAAAGAAACCAGGAAACTTTTCAATCGGGCTAAACGCACCGGAGCAGAAAGTGATTGGGAAGGTTACAAAACCAGTCAAAGAAAATTTAAGTCGGAGACCCAAAGGGCGAAACGTAGCTCATGGAGAAACTTCTGTAGTAGCATTGAATGTACAAACCATTCACCGAGACTAAGGAAGATCCTCTCCAAAGTTAATACACCCATAGGCTCCTTAAAAGGACCTGATAACCAATGGACAGAATCCTGTCAAGAAAGTCTAAAACTCCTGGTTCAAACACACTTCCCAGGATGTAACACAGACCTAGATAACGAGTCAACAAACATCATATACTCGGCTCTTGAAATCCCTGGGGAAATTATAACGGAAGAAAAGCTAAATTGGGCTATAAACTCCTTCTCTCCTTATAAATCTCCAGGCTTAGACGGCATCTTCCCCTTGATGCTGCAAAAAAGCAGTAGTATCATTACTCCACATCTAATGAACATTTTTCAAAACTGTCTAAAGTTAGGATATGTTCCGGAGAAGTGGCGTGAAGTCAAGGTCGTCTTTATACCAAAAGCTGGCAAGCCCAGTCATACAGAACCAAAAGATTTCAGACCAATCAGTCTAACCTCTTTTACACTCAAAACACTTGAGAGACTAATCGATATGCACATCCGCAGCTACCTAAAGCCGGAAGCCATGTCACCTTTTCAGCACGCCTATACAAAAGGCAAAAGTGTAGAAACAGCCCTACACTGTGCAGTTAGAACAATAGAGAAGTCGCTTGCGGTAAAAGAATACACCCTTGCATCTTTTCTTGATATCGAAGGAGCATTCAACAATGTTCACAACAGTGCCATAGAAAAAGCACTCACTAATCTTCAAATAGAACCCCCACTTATAAGATGGATCACGTGTATGTTGAAAAACAGACAAATCCATTGTAAACTAGGGACCTCTGATATAAAAATGTACACATCTAGAGGAACCCCGCAGGGAGGAGTACTCTCACCTCTCCTCTGGACTTTGGTGATGAATGAAATTCTCATCAAACTCAAGAACAGTGGCGTTAGAGTTGTAGCTTATGCTGATGATTTAGCGCTTCTAGCGACAGGAAAATACCTAACCACTGTAAGCGAACAATTAGAAAACGCATTAACTACGGTCAGTAACTGGACCAAGAAATGCGGTCTTAAAGTAAACCCCCTAAAAACAGAACTGGTACTTTTCACCAATAGAAGGAAAATCCCTTCTTTCGAAATGCCAAAAATTGACAATACCCCACTCAAACTCTCAGAAAAAGCGAGATATCTTGGTATTATCCTAGATAAGAAACTCAACTGGGGCCCAAACATACAAGAAAGATACAAGAAGGCCATGATTGCACTATACTCGTGTAACAGGATTCTTGGAAGAAATTGGGGACCAAATCCTAAGATAATTATGTGGATGTACACGGCCATAGTTAGACCCATTCTAACTTATGGTAGTTTGGTTTGGTGGCAAGCTCTGGAGAAATCCACGAACTTAAAAACCCTTACCAAAGTACAAAGAATGGCATGCATTAGCACTACGGGGGTGATGAGGACTACCCCAACTGCGGGTCTTGAAGCGATCCTGAATCTCACCCCCATAGACTTGTTTGCACAAAAATCAGCAGCAAACAGCGCTCTTCGACTTAGTCAGACCAATATTTGGAGATCTAGTCAACACGGCCATACCACGATCCTTACAAAATACGTTGGCAATAACGTTCGTACTGATTACATGACCCCTTATCTAGACTTCAACAAAAACTTTACTACCAGCTTCCCTAATAGAGAAGATTGGGAAAACAGTGTACCCTACACTAATGAATCGAACTTTACCATCTTTACCGATGGTTCGAAAATGGTTACTGGAGTAGGGGCAGGTTTCTACTCAGAAAATCTTAGCCTTGCCAGTTCATTCAGACTTCCTGACCATAGCAGCGTCTTCCAAGCTGAGATCTTGGCAGTGAAAAACGCTGCTAATCAAATATCCATGATGGCGATACCACACGCTGATATCACCTTTTTCATTGATAGCCAAGCAGCAATAAAAGCGATCTCTGCCACGCAAATCAAGTCAAGGCTTGTTTCTTGCTGTCGCGAAGAGCTAAGGGTTCTTGGTATGCAGCACAACGTAAGACTCTGCTGGGTTCCCGGTCACAGTGGTGTGCCAGGAAACGAAAAAGCGGATGAGCTTGCAAGAGAAGGCTCGGTACTTGATCCCCCTCTCATAGACCATAACATCAGAATCCCTCAATGCGAATTAAAAAGAAATATTAGTAATAATATCATTCAAAAAGCAAATGATAGATGGAACCTACTAGAAACCTGCGGTAACACCAGGAAACTCTGGCCTCACTATGACAAGAAGAAATCCAATAAGATTTTACTTCTTAAAAAACCGTCCCTAAGATCCCTCATAAGTGTGATAACGGGACATAACCTCCTTGGCTACCACAAAAAGAAGATGGGGCTTAGTACTGACGACATTTGCAGAGGCTGTGGCGATGAGGAAGAGCACGAAAATACGGCTCACTTCCTATGCCCCTGTCCAGCACTCTGCCGTACTAGATCAAAATTCTTAGGCAACTATTTCTTTAATGAACTAGAAGAACTATCTGAACTCCCAGGCAATCGCCTATTGAACTTTATCAAGTCCACCAAATGGCTTGATCAACCATAGAATTCATAGGTTAAATCACTTTTTCAGAAGTTACAACACTTCAGGGTATCACAATGGATCTACATTGATCTAAGTGTGACGGTAACAACATCAACTGTCAGCCCATATAACCTAACCCTAACCTAAGGTCGAAACGCAGGGAGCAAAACGTAGCCCATGGAGGCAACGAAATAGACAGCACAAATGTATCAGCCAGACTTAGAAAAATCTTGACCAAATATTCAGTCACTCTATGCTCTGTCAAAAAACCTACAGGCAGCTGGAATGAATCCTGCAGCGAAACCCTTGAGCTCCTCGTGAATACTCATTATCCTGGATGCGTAGCTGATATCCGTAGTCCAGAAACAGAAATTCATATACAGAAGCCCAAGTACCATCAGTATTATAACAGAATTATTTTTTTGAATTCATTATTTCATTTATTAGTACATATACATAAATATTTAAACATCTAATAATTAATAATTAATTGTATGAAATAGTTAAGTACCTTCTGTTGTTCGTAAACAAGAGTCGAAAGTACTATTGTAGATAAATTAATATTAACAAATTTTATCGATGGGGATACGATAATGATAACTATTCATATTTAAGTTTGATAAATTTAATATTCAAGTTAATGGGTTTACAAGGTTTTCTATGTCATCAAAATTTATCGAGAAAAGCCATCTTTTAATCTCATGCAGGTATATTGATTTAACTCTCTCATTTTTAATATTTGCCGGTAGCTTATTATAAAGACGTGGTGCTCTAACGGTATAGAAAAGTGAAAAATGGTTTAATAAATACGTACTGGTTAAACGGAATCTTTTGCATTTAGGAGAATGATAATACAACGGCATATCTCTGCAAACCTTACCCAAAATGTTGAAAGACATAAATTTTGTTTTGTCACTGATAACTAATTTGTGAGCATTGAACCAATTACGAAGTACTTCCAGATCGTGATTAACATCTAAATAAATGTTGCAATAACTTTTTCCACTGTAGGACAAGGCTGTGTCATCGGCAAAAGCTGTAATTGATCCTTTTAAAGGTTGCAGAAATAATGAATTAACATAAATTAAAAACAAGATAGGTCCCAAAACAGAGCCTTGCGGGACACCAATGTTAGTTGAGACTTTGGAACTGAGAACTTTACTTATTTTAACTCTTTGACTTCTATTTTGTAGGTAAGAAATAAACCAGTTATGAATAAAACCTCTGAAACCAGCATTAAATAATTTTTGGAGTAAAATATCGTGGTCAACCATGTCGAAAGCCTTGGTAATGTCAATAAACAATACAGCAGGAATCGAAGATTCATTCATACTTCTATAGATTTCACTACACAACTTCAATAAAGCATTTTCGGTTGATCTTCCACTTCTGAAGCCAAACTGGGAGTTACTAAAAAACTTAGTTTTTTTCTAAAAAAGAGAGCATCCTCGATTTAACACCTTTTTCAAAAACTTTTGAAAACACTGATAAGAGTGATATGGGGCGGTAATTGTTAACGTTACCAACATCACCTTTTTTATGCAATGGAATGACAATTGCAGTTTTCAGTAAATCAGGAAACATACCTTTCTCTAAACTGAAATTGAAAATAAAACATAATACGTCTGATATCTGATAAGAAATTTGTTTAATGATATTGTGAGAAATATTATCAAATGACGAGATAGAGTTCGAATTTCTAAGTGATTTAATAATAGAATTTACTTCAAACGATGAAAAAGGCTCCATAAAAAAAGTTTGTCTTTGAATACACTCAAACGTAGAATCACTTTCGAATTGGTTAGAAGGGTTATTACTAACTTCGGTTATCTGCTGAATAGAACTTGTAATATTAGAAAAATGGTCATTAAATGCAGTGGCTACTAGAAAAGGGTAAGTTATGGTCAAATTGTTTTTATTTAATGAAATATTAGAGCTAACCTCACTTTTATTTAAAATTTCATTTATAACTTGCCATTCTTTCTTAGAATTACCCATATTTTGTATAAATTTATTTCTATAATAGGCATCCCTTTGAAGCGGTATTTCAATTTTAAGTTCTTGAGACAGTTTATCGTAATTTGTTTTCAGCTTTAAATTCGTAGGATGTTTCTTAGTACATTTAAACAAATTATTTTTCAACTTAATTTTCTGTAGGAGAGAATCTGTCATCCATTGTTTAAGATGTTTATTTTTATTATTTTTTTTAATAGTTTTACTGTTTGAATTTAAATGATATTGAAGTTTAACAAGAAACAACTCAAAAGCGGAAGAAGGGTTCAGAGATCCATATACTTCATCCCAAAATTCAAAACATAAAGCAGACTTTAGAGCAGAAAAGTCAATGTTAGTTATTTCATAAGTCGTTAGCTGCTTTGTTCTAGGTACGCAGTGATCAAGTTGAATTGTAGTTAGGTAATGATCATTTATATTCAAGTCAAAAATACTAGTTTTGTAAGATATAGCATTATTTCGATGTTGTCTAATAAATATATGGTCAAGACAAGTCTTTGAGTCTTGGACAACACGAGTAGGCTCATTCACCAGACTTTTTAGGCCATAAGACGACATAAGCGACAGGTAATTATCCGTTTCTGATGAACTAATTAAAATATCAATGTTATAATCACCAAGCAAAATTAGATTTTTGCACTTCTGATTTTCAAGAAAGACACCGAATTCTTCCAGAAAGGCATTTACCGAACAGAAATTAAATCTATACACACAAATAATGCAGTAACTAAAACCAGCAATATTACATTTTAAACTCAACAAGTCAGCACTGTTCATATTAAGAGAGCTGACTGTTATATTGGGCATCAAACCATTCTTATAAAAAACTGCAACACCACCCGCAGCATATGTGTTATTGCAAGTTGCAACAAATGTAAAATCAGGTATACAAAATTTTGAAACTTCACCATCAAAAATCCAAATTTCAGATAAAAATATTAAATCAGGTAAATGATCCAATGCAGCAAGATTAGTTAAAAAAGTATCAAAATGTTTGCGAATGCTTCGTATATTTTGATGAATAATAGAAAATCCTGAAAAACTCATACATTCATTATGTTGAATACAAAAACATTTTAAATTATTAAGAAAAGGAGAAACATCGTTGTTATTATAGTTGAAAGAAAGACTATTCATTATTTAACAATAAATTATTATTAAGCTTATCAAGATCTTTGAAACTAACAACTCTGATCACTTTCTCTCCTTCTATTCTTCTTATTAACACAGTTGAGTTTTTTACCCAAACAAATTGACAAACATTTTTTTGTTTAAGCTGTTTAGCCTTATCTAAGAGAGATCTTGTATACATAGTCAGTGAGTCATTTATGAAAATTCTGTTTTGGTAACCACCATCGCCTTCAACTTCACCGCCACCGCCTCCAACATTACTGCCATCACCACTGCCGCCACCACCAACGTTGTCGTTTGCAAAAATTCTAGCAGAGAGCTTGAGTTTATCAATTCTCATTTTATTCATAATTTTTAGCTTTGATGAAAGGGAAGCAAACTTAACGAAGATAATTTGACCATTTGTTTTATTTTTATTAGCATTAGCATTTGGTTTAGTCTTAGTTTTTTTAACATAACAAGACAAGATTTCATCAGGTGTAAACGGAACACCAACACCTGTATTAAACAGCTTCATCACTTTCTCCTTTACATTAATATTAGACACATTGGGGACTCCAACAATATCTACACCAGAGACAAAAGGAGATCGGAAACTGACTTACGTTTCACTCCCTAGATCCCGCAATTTTCATTTTCTTTCATTTTATTTTCTTCCTTGTAAATGAAAAATACAAAAACAAAAAGATGAGGTGGGATTTTTATATTTTTACAGTTCTCTTTTGTTTGTTTTCGCAGTTTCAAATTTAGCGTAGATTGCTAGATTGAATTTTCAAATTGGCAAACACGTTTTTCTTAAACTCACCACGAAAATACTAGAATCCATGATTGGGGATGAGTTCCGAAACTTTTGGCCGAAAACCTACTCGTGCCTTACATTGGCCCTGTTCCCATGTGAAGAACGATTGTGTTAGATTTTTTTGTAGTTTTTGCTTACTCCTTAATTTTTTTTGGGAGCGTATCGGATTCCCGCTTTTTAAAATCCCGTTTTTCAAGAATCCCGAAAAAAAGTTTTAAAATCCCGTCTTCTAAAATACCGCTTTTGTTAAATCCCGAGTTTTAAAATCCCTTTTAGTAAAAATCCCGACCTGCTATAATACCGCTTTTTAAAATCCCGGTAATCCCGTTTAGTCCCTCCAACCGGTATTTAAAATATTTAAAATAAGACTTAAAAAAATGCATGAAATTGTTCTCTTGGATTAAATTAAAACTGCTTTTAATTACTTTTACAAAATCTAGCGTTAACAGATGCTGCTTATGGATTTCCTGTTATAATTAAGCTATGTTGCAGCAACAAATGGTTGGGCATCACGCCATCACCACATGCATTACCTATGTACCTAGAGATATCTTAATATTTAGTATTGTGGAAGTTTTGTTATATTATATCTTTGATTCTTGGAATGAATACACTACTTTCTTTTATGTTTTCTTTGTTATAATAATCTATGCTATTAAAAAAACTCATGTGTTTTAACTTCATTTATTTTGCCGTTTTTACTATCAAAAGCAGTTGCTTTTTTTTTTTGAAAAATCGCGCAATTTATTATCCCGTTTTTACAATCAAAAGCAGTTGCTTTGTTTTGAAAAATCGCGCGATTTTTCAAAACAAAGCAACTGCTTTTGATTGTAAAAACGGGATAATAAAAAACGGGATTTTGAAAAGCGGGATAATAAGAAACGGTATTTTATAATACGGGATTACAAGAAATCGGGATTATAAAAATCGGGATTTTAACAAGCGGGATAATAAAATCGGGATTTTGAAAATCAGGATTATAAAAATCGGGATATCGTACCCAACCCATTTTTTTTTTTGGTTTCTTTACAGGCCGACTCCACTAGAGATAATTTCTCTCAGAATACTCATCCTGACATGAAAAGT
Organism: Sphaerophoria taeniata; assembly: GCA_943590905.1. Taxonomy (NCBI): domain Eukaryota; kingdom Metazoa; phylum Arthropoda; class Insecta; order Diptera; family Syrphidae; genus Sphaerophoria; species Sphaerophoria taeniata. Next base: position 84,713,356 of record OX016542.1, read on the forward strand.
CAGGAAACAAACGACAACGACAAACGAAACAACGCGACTCCATTAGACTTTTCATGTCAGGATGAGTATTCTGAGAGAAATTATCTCTAGTGGAGTCGGCCTGTTAAGATGACGCAGAAACAGAAAAAAAGAAAAGAAGAAAAGAAAAATGAATTAAAGCCGTTGATATAAACAGTTTACTTGTGTTCGAAAAACAAATATTTTGGATATGCGGGCCGAAGAGAAGAACACAAGGAAAAGCCTCAAATTTCTACACTCAATATTTTTAATTTTTTCCTTCCCCTTACGTTTTCTGCAAGCAACCCCGTTTGCCATCACTAATCAAAAAAAAATTTCGATTTCCTTCACGTGTGAAGCGCACAAGGTAGGGGCACAGATCAGGAAACCTGATTTGCAGGTGATAGGAGTCGGAGCATGTCAGAACGTCAAGATATCGGGCTTTGTTTATCTTGGTATTCAATCGAAAACCACAACATCATTCGTATTACGGTGCAAGTGCTACACCATACCCCACATAACATCGGAGCTGCCAGAAGGTTACTTCCTACCAGATGAGCTAACCAATCGGTTGGATCTAGCCGACCCCGACTTTAATCTGGCATCTGGGATCGACATCCTTCTTGGAGTTCAGGTATGGGCCGAAATCATAAAGGGCGACATCAGAAGATACGAATCAGGTTTGACAGCTCAAGACACACACTTGGGTTGGATCATATTTGGTGAAAGAGCATCCAGAGCAAGGACCATGTTCACCGTGCAAGAGCCATCAAACGAAGAGCTTAACGTTCTCTTGAAACGTTTCTGGGAGATTCAAGAACCTGACAGAGCTATCACCAGGTTGTCACCAGAAGACGAACAGGTCGAGGAGAACTTTAAAAACACTCATTACCGGGACTCGTCTGGCAGATACGTAGTTACTATCCCTTGCAGTCCACGGATTCAGAGCTTGGGCACGACGAGAGCAGTAGCATTGCAAAGATTTTTCCAATTGGAGAAAAAACTGCAATTCAACCAGGAGCTTCGAGCAAAATACATCGATTTTATGAGCGAATACTTGGAGCTAGGGCACATGAGACCAGTCGAATCCAACTACAGAGCTGAGGGAACAGTCTATCATATCCCTCATCACAGTGTCATCAAGAAGTTTCGAGTCGTGTTTGACGCTTCCTGCAAGAGTGATAGCGGCATTTCTTTGAACGATGTGCAGTTCGCAGGACCCAAACTCCAAGATGACTTGTCAGACATCATCACTCGTTTTCGATGCTACAAGACGCCGATAACAGCCGACGTCAAGAAGATGTTCCGGCAGGTGCGAATAGATCCCAAGCAATGGGATCTGCAAAGGATCTTCTGGCGAAAAAGTCCAGACGATGCCTTACTGGAGTATTGGCTGACCGTAGTGACATACGGGATGACATCAAGCGGATTCAACGCTGTACGAGCTATGCAGCAATGTGCTCACGACAACAAGCATACACACCCTAGAGCATATGAGGCAATTTGTCACAATTTCTATGTCGACGACATGCTCACCGGAGCAGACGATGAAGAGCAGGCTATCTCGTTGGGCAAGGAGATAATTTCATCACTTGGTAAGGGCGGCTTTACACTGGACAAATTTGCATCCTCAAATGAGCGAGTGCTTGCAGAGCTGGGCAGGAAGGAAGACATCCGAAAAGAGCTAATTTTCACACCAGAGCACGAAACATCGGTATTGGGCCTTGGCTGGGACTCGATCAAAGATCAAATATTCGTCAGAGTATCTCCAGGGCAGGAGATTGCCAAGCTGACGAAGAGAGCAGTAGTTAGCGCCGTAGCGAAACTTTATGATCCGAATGGATACCTGGCGCCAGTCATCATTTGTGCCAAAATGCTAATTCAAGACCTTTGGCGGTCAGGAATCCAATGGGACGAGATCATACCGGACGAATTAGTTTCTGTTTGGAGGAGCTTCAACGAGCAAATGACCCACCTGACCTTCATTAGGGTTCCGAGATGGTTAGGTTGCGAGAGCAGGGCAAGCATGCAGCTGCATGGTTTTGCAGACGCATCGGCAAGAGCATATGGAGCAGTCATCTACATGAGAGCAGTTTCGGAGGACGGAAACATCAGTTGTGTCATCGTCGCTTCGAAAACACGAGTGGCACCACTCAAGACCATCACCATTCCCAAATTAGAGCTGTGCGGGGCACTTCTCTTGACCAAACTCATGAATCAGGTGGTAAGTGCAACAAAATTTAAAGAAGTACCAAGAACATATTGGGCCGATTCAATGGTCGTTTTACATTGGATCACGAAGGCGCCATTTGAGCTGAAACCCTTCATAGCGAATAGGGTTTGTGCGATACAAGAGCAGAGCGAAGGCAGACCTTGGAGACATGTTGCCTCTGAGGACAATGCGGCAGATTTGGCGTCGCGAGGGCTCGCAGCGGAGGGGCTGCGTAATTCAGAGCTGTGGTGGAGCGGGCCACATTGGTTAAGTAAACCAGAACATCACTGGCCAAAGGAGAAGCCAGAATTGAGCACACGGGACCGTGTCAAGATCAACACAGGCGTGAAATGGGTGGCAGCGAACTTCACATCCATTAGAGCATACGAGCTGAAAATAGACGACCAGAGCTTACTAGAGCGCAAATCGACATTGCAGAGCATTCTACGAATCACGACACACGTCCTCAGGTTCGTTCAAAACATTCTCAAGAGAAGAAAAGGTAAAATTTTTCCTTTACAAATTGAGCGTACAACATCATTGGACTACTGGGTACGAGCAGCCCAGCGAGCAACTTACAAGCAAGAGATATGGCTAATCGAAGAGCGTCGTTCAATGGATGTCTCGAGCAGCATTGCAACGTTGAGTCCTTTCCTGGATGGAAATGGGATTCTAAGAGTCAGAGGGCGACTCCAAGAGAGCGAACTGGAGTACGACCATATCCATCAAATGATCGTACCACCGAAGAGCAGACTTAGTATTTTGCTAATGAGGGAAGCGCATTTTCGTACGCTTCATGGCGGTGTCCAGTTGTGCATGCAATTTCTGAGGCAGAAATTCTGGATTCCATCACTACGTCGGGAATTGAAATCATACATATCTAAGTGCAAGATATGTTTCCGACAACGGCAACAAACAGCTGAGCAACTTATGGGCAATCTTCCCAGAGAGCGGGTTCTACCAACAAGACCATTCAGACACAGCGGCGTAGACTATGCTGGACCGGTGCAGATAAAGGCAAGGGCAGGCAGATCCAAAATCATTGAGAAGGGCTATGTAGCCGTATTTGTCTGTATGGTGACAAGGGCAATACACTTAGAGCTGGTAAGTAACCTAACGACGGAAGCTTTTCTTGCTGCATTCAACAGGTTCACTGGAAGAAGGGGCAGCTGTTCAGTCCTGTGGAGCGACAATGCGACAACGTTTGTCGGTGCTGACAAGACGCTGAGAGCTAATGGGGTGCGTTGGCAAGACACCCTTCCGATTGAGCAAATAAGAGCTATGGGCACGGAGTGGAAGTTCATCACTCCAGGAGCGCCGCATACAGGCGGCATGTGGGAGGCAGGGGTCAAGTCGATGAAGCACCACCTGCGAAGAGTAATCGGAAAGCAAATACTCACCTTCGAGAACCTGGCAACCACACTTGTGCAGATCGAGGCCTGCTTAAATTCGAGGCCACTCACAGCCTTGACAGATGACCCAACGGACTTGAGCGCATTGACACCGGGGCATTTTCTCATCGGGGAGCAGATTGTGCAGCCACTCTCAACAGATCTTTCTGCTGTACCTCAGAATCGGCTGAAGGCTTGGGCAATGAGCAACCAGATGCAGCAGCATTTCTGGAAGAGATGGAGCAAGGAATACATCAATTCGCTGCAACAACGTCCCAAATGGAACAAGGAGCGAGAGAACGTGAAGGTGGGCGATTTAGTTCTCATCAAGCAAGAGAATTTGCCACCAACGTTGTGGCTCCTCGGAAGAGTGACATCTGTTCGTTCAGGGCAGGACGGACTTGTACGGAGCGCAGAAGTCAAGACAGAGCATTCAACATTTATGAGACCAATCCAGAAATTGTGTGTTCTTCCCATGGATGAGAGCGATATTCCCAATTGAAGCCTATGGTTCAATTGGGGGGGGGGGGGGGAATGTTCAAAAACAAGAGCAGAATATTGGGACAAGAGCAGTGTCCTAATAAACAACAGAACAACGCGACGTAGGCAACGTCCTTAAGAGCAAACAACACGAGCAACAACCAACAACATGAGCATAGAGCAATAAAACACATCATCGATGAGCGGTACTTGCGAACCGAGATCGTCGTCAACAACTTACTTGAGAGCAAGCCACACCCATTTCCATAGTGTGTCGATGAGCGGTACTTGCGGACCCAGAACGATAGAGCTGAACATCTGGCATGGGGTGATATAAGCCACACCCTTTTTCATATCGTCTCGATAAGCGGTACTTGCGACCGAGAAGAGGACACTGTGCAGCTGCGTACGAACGTACGGTAAACAAGCAACCGGCTGTTGCTTGCATCGAAATCAAATTTCATTATTCATTGTGCTTTTGTAGAATACAGTCCACTACTTTTCTTTTAAATAAAGTTTTATATTTTAAAGTATATGAGCATTTAATTTCCTTATTCTAACAGTCATCAAATTACTTTGGAGACTTTGTATTCTGAAATCATGAACTTACAACATCTTAATACGAAAGCACTCTCAAAAATAAAAACATTGGAAGAGAGCAATGAATTTCTCTTAAAAAAAGTTGATGTCTTAGAAGAAAAAGTGAATTTACTGGAACAAAAAGACCTGCAGTGTGGTGTAGATCACAGATTAGTTTAAAAGGGAGATGGGAAACTGAGCTGTCAAAATGACAATGCCTACAAGCTGCGGTCAACATTTACTGCAAGGGTATGCGTGTTTTTACCAATACAATCTCAGCAAAGTGTGACACCCCACATGGGGAGTAAATTACCCGGAAAATTTGAAAATTTGTAGTTTTAACGTACGAAAGGTGAGTAAAAGTGAGCAGAAGAGGGATATGTTCAAAAAGATAGCAAACAAGTAAAATTGCATAAAAGCAGGAAATGGCATCCAATGTATCAAGCAGTAGGATTTCCGACATCAAAAATGAATAAAAAAGAAAATAAAAACAAATGTTCAGTCTAATTAAGAATGCTGAACATGTGAAAAGCTTTTGTTTGAAATCTTATTTTTTTATATAAATACCTGGCTTTATCAGTAACGAAATGCAAGCAAATCGGGTTTCAATTTATACTTAATCCATGTTCTATGAAATCGGCAGTAAGACTTATAAAGGTATAAACGTGTTATTTGACCTCTACCTGATATAAAATTTAAAGAGTTAGTTTAACTATTTTTGTGTGTTTTTGCTTCAAACAAATCTTAACGGCCTCATACCCTTATTCACACGTGAAGGAAATCGAAATTTTTTTTTGATTAGTGATGGCAAACGGGGTTGCTTGCAGAAAACGTAAGGGGAAGGAAAAAATTAAAAATATTGAGTGTAGAAATTTGAGGCTTTTCCTTGTGTTCTTCTCTTCGGCCCGCATATCCAAAATATTTGTTTTTCGAACACAAGTAAACTGTTTATATCAACGGCTTTAATTCATTTTTCTTTTCTTCTTTTCTTTTTTTTCTGTTTCTGCGTCATCTTAACAGGCCGACTCCACTAGAGATAATTTCTCTCAGAATACTCATCCTGACATGAAAAGTCTAATGGAGTCGCGTTGTTTCGTTTGTCGTTGTCGTTTGTTTCCTGACTTTTCATGTCAGGATGAGTATTCTGAGAGAAATTATCTCTAGTGGAGTCGGCCTGTAAAGAAACCAAAAAAAAAAAAATGGGTTGGGTACGATATCCCGATTTTTATAATCCTGATTTTCAAAATCCCGATTTTATTATCCCGCTTGTTAAAATCCCGATTTTTATAATCCCGATTTCTTGTAATCCCGTATTATAAAATACCGTTTCTTATTATCCCGCTTTTCAAAATCCCGTTTTTTATTATCCCGTTTTTACAATCAAAAGCAGTTGCTTTGTTTTGAAAAATCGCGCGATTTTTCAAAACAAAGCAACTGCTTTTGATTGTAAAAACGGGATAATAAAAAACGGGATTTTGAAAAGCGGGATAATAAGAAACGGTATTTTATAATACGGGATTACAAGAAATCGGGATTATAAAAATCGGGATTTTAACAAGCGGGATAATAAAATCGGGATTTTGAAAATCAGGATTATAAAAATCGGGATATCGTACCCAACCCATTTTTTTTTTTGGTTTCTTTACAGGCCGACTCCACTAGAGATAATTTCTCTCAGAATACTCATCCTGACATGAAAAGTCAGGAAACAAACGACAACGACAAACGAAACAACGCGACTCCATTAGACTTTTCATGTCAGGATGAGTATTCTGAGAGAAATTATCTCTAGTGGAGTCGGCCTGTTAAGATGACGCAGAAACAGAAAAAAAAGAAAAGAAGAAAAGAAAAATGAATTAAAGCCGTTGATATAAACAGTTTACTTGTGTTCGAAAAACAAATATTTTGGATATGCGGGCCGAAGAGAAGAACACAAGGAAAAGCCTCAAATTTCTACACTCAATATTTTTAATTTTTTCCTTCCCCTTACGTTTTCTGCAAGCAACCCCGTTTGCCATCACTAATCAAAAAAAAATTTCGATTTCCTTCACGTGTGAATAAGGGTATGAGGCCGTTAAGATTTGTTTGAAGCAAAAACACACAAAAATAGTTAAACTAACTCTTTAAATTTTATATCAGGTAGAGGTCAAATAACACGTTTATACCTTTATAAGTCTTACTGCCGATTTCATAGAACATGGATTAAGTATAAATTGAAACCCGATTTGCTTGCATTTCGTTACTGATAAAGCCAGGTATTTATATAAAAAAATAAGATTTCAAACAAAAGCTTTTCACATGTTCAGCATTCTTAATTAAACTGAACATTTGTTTTTATTTTCTTTTTTATTCATTTTTGATGTCGGAAATCCTACTGCTTGATACATTGGATGCCATTTCCTGCTTTTATGCAATTTTACTTGTTTGCTATCTTTTTGAACATATCCCTCTTCTGCTCACTTTTACTCACCTTTCGTACGTTAAAACTACAAATTTTCAAATTTTCCGGGTAATTTACTCCCCATGTGGGGTGTCACACTTTGCTGAGATTGTATTGGTAAAAACACGCATACCCTTGCAGTAAATGTTGACCGCAGCTTGTAGGCATTGTCATTTTGACAGCTCAGTTTCCCATCTCCCTTTTAAACTAATCTGTGATCTACACCACACTGCAGGTCTTTTTGTTCCAGTAAATTCACTTTTTCTTCTAAGACATCAACTTTTTTTAAGAGAAATTCATTGCTCTCTTCCAATGTTTTTATTTTTGAGAGTGCTTTCGTATTAAGATGTTGTAAGTTCATGATTTCAGAATACAAAGTCTCCAAAGTAATTTGATGACTGTTAGAATAAGGAAATTAAATGCTCATATACTTTAAAATATAAAACTTTATTTAAAAGAAAAGTAGTGGACTGTATTCTACAAAAGCACAATGAATAATGAAATTTGATTTCGATGCAAGCAACAGCCGGTTGCTTGTTTACCGTACGTTCGTACGCAGCTGCACAGTGTCCTCTTCTCGGTCGCAAGTACCGCTTATCGAGACGATATGAAAAAGGGTGTGGCTTATATCACCCCATGCCAGATGTTCAGCTCTATCGTTCTGGGTCCGCAAGTACCGCTCATCGACACACTATGGAAATGGGTGTGGCTTGCTCTCAAGTAAGTTGTTGACGACGATCTCGGTTCGCAAGTACCGCTCATCGATGATGTGTTTTATTGCTCTATGCTCATGTTGTTGGTTGTTGCTCGTGTTGTTTGCTCTTAAGGACGTTGCCTACGTCGCGTTGTTCTGTTGTTTATTAGGACACTGCTCTTGTCCCAATATTCTGCTCTTGTTTTTGAACATTCCCCCCCCCCCAATTGAACCATAGGCTTCAATTGGGAATATCGCTCTCATCCATGGGAAGAACACACAATTTCTGGATTGGTCTCATAAATGTTGAATGCTCTGTCTTGACTTCTGCGCTCCGTACAAGTCCGTCCTGCCCTGAACGAACAGATGTCACTCTTCCGAGGAGCCACAACGTTGGTGGCAAATTCTCTTGCTTGATGAGAACTAAATCGCCCACCTTCACGTTCTCTCGCTCCTTGTTCCATTTGGGACGTTGTTGCAGCGAATTGATGTATTCCTTGCTCCATCTCTTCCAGAAATGCTGCTGCATCTGGTTGCTCATTGCCCAAGCCTTCAGCCGATTCTGAGGTACAGCAGAAAGATCTGTTGAGAGTGGCTGCACAATCTGCTCCCCGATGAGAAAATGCCCCGGTGTCAATGCGCTCAAGTCCGTTGGGTCATCTGTCAAGGCTGTGAGTGGCCTCGAATTTAAGCAGGCCTCGATCTGCACAAGTGTGGTTGCCAGGTTCTCGAAGGTGAGTATTTGCTTTCCGATTACTCTTCGCAGGTGGTGCTTCATCGACTTGACCCCTGCCTCCCACATGCCGCCTGTATGCGGCGCTCCTGGAGTGATGAACTTCCACTCCGTGCCCATAGCTCTTATTTGCTCAATCGGAAGGGTGTCTTGCCAACGCACCCCATTAGCTCTCAGCGTCTTGTCAGCACCGACAAACGTTGTCGCATTGTCGCTCCACAGGACTGAACAGCTGCCCCTTCTTCCAGTGAACCTGTTGAATGCAGCAAGAAAAGCTTCCGTCGTTAGGTTACTTACCAGCTCTAAGTGTATTGCCCTTGTCACCATACAGACAAATACGGCTACATAGCCCTTCTCAATGATTTTGGATCTGCCTGCCCTTGCCTTTATCTGCACCGGTCCAGCATAGTCTACGCCGCTGTGTCTGAATGGTCTTGTTGGTAGAACTCGCTCTCTGGGAAGATTGCCCATAAGTTGCTCAGCTGTTTGTTGCCGTTGTCGGAAACATATCTTGCACTTAGATATGTATGATTTCAATTCCCGACGTAGTGATGGAATCCAGAATTTCTGCCTCAGAAATTGCATGCACAACTGGACACCGCCATGAAGCGTACGAAAATGCGCTTCCCTCATTAGCAAAATACTAAGTCTGCTCTTCGGTGGTACGATCATTTGATGGATATGGTCGTACTCCAGTTCGCTCTCTTGGAGTCGCCCTCTGACTCTTAGAATCCCATTTCCATCCAGGAAAGGACTCAACGTTGCAATGCTGCTCGAGACATCCATTGAACGACGCTCTTCGATTAGCCATATCTCTTGCTTGTAAGTTGCTCGCTGGGCTGCTCGTACCCAGTAGTCCAATGATGTTGTACGCTCAATTTGTAAAGGAAAAATTTTACCTTTTCTTCTCTTGAGAATGTTTTGAACGAACCTGAGGACGTGTGTCGTGATTCGTAGAATGCTCTGCAATGTCGATTTGCGCTCTAGTAAGCTCTGGTCGTCTATTTTCAGCTCGTATGCTCTAATGGATGTGAAGTTCGCTGCCACCCATTTCACGCCTGTGTTGATCTTGACACGGTCCCGTGTGCTCAATTCTGGCTTCTCCTTTGGCCAGTGATGTTCTGGTTTACTTAACCAATGTGGCCCGCTCCACCACAGCTCTGAATTACGCAGCCCCTCCGCTGCGAGCCCTCGCGACGCCAAATCTGCCGCATTGTCCTCAGAGGCAACATGTCTCCAAGGTCTGCCTTCGCTCTGCTCTTGTATCGCACAAACCCTATTCGCTATGAAGGGTTTCAGCTCAAATGGCGCCTTCGTGATCCAATGTAAAACGACCATTGAATCGGCCCAATATGTTCTTGGTACTTCTTTAAATTTTGTTGCACTTACCACCTGATTCATGAGTTTGGTCAAGAGAAGTGCCCCGCACAGCTCTAATTTGGGAATGGTGATGGTCTTGAGTGGTGCCACTCGTGTTTTCGAAGCGACGATGACACAACTGATGTTTCCGTCCTCCGAAACTGCTCTCATGTAGATGACTGCTCCATATGCTCTTGCCGATGCGTCTGCAAAACCATGCAGCTGCATGCTTGCCCTGCTCTCGCAACCTAACCATCTCGGAACCCTAATGAAGGTCAGGTGGGTCATTTGCTCGTTGAAGCTCCTCCAAACAGAAACTAATTCGTCCGGTATGATCTCGTCCCATTGGATTCCTGACCGCCAAAGGTCTTGAATTAGCATTTTGGCACAAATGATGACTGGCGCCAGGTATCCATTCGGATCATAAAGTTTCGCTACGGCGCTAACTACTGCTCTCTTCGTCAGCTTGGCAATCTCCTGCCCTGGAGATACTCTGACGAATATTTGATCTTTGATCGAGTCCCAGCCAAGGCCCAATACCGATGTTTCGTGCTCTGGTGTGAAAATTAGCTCTTTTCGGATGTCTTCCTTCCTGCCCAGCTCTGCAAGCACTCGCTCATTTGAGGATGCAAATTTGTCCAGTGTAAAGCCGCCCTTACCAAGTGATGAAATTATCTCCTTGCCCAACGAGATAGCCTGCTCTTCATCGTCTGCTCCGGTGAGCATGTCGTCGACATAGAAATTGTGACAAATTGCCTCATATGCTCTAGGGTGTGTATGCTTGTTGTCGTGAGCACATTGCTGCATAGCTCGTACAGCGTTGAATCCGCTTGATGTCATCCCGTATGTCACTACGGTCAGCCAATACTCCAGTAAGGCATCGTCTGGACTTTTTCGCCAGAAGATCCTTTGCAGATCCCATTGCTTGGGATCTATTCGCACCTGCCGGAACATCTTCTTGACGTCGGCTGTTATCGGCGTCTTGTAGCATCGAAAACGAGTGATGATGTCTGACAAGTCATCTTGGAGTTTGGGTCCTGCGAACTGCACATCGTTCAAAGAAATGCCGCTATCACTCTTGCAGGAAGCGTCAAACACGACTCGAAACTTCTTGATGACACTGTGATGAGGGATATGATAGACTGTTCCCTCAGCTCTGTAGTTGGATTCGACTGGTCTCATGTGCCCTAGCTCCAAGTATTCGCTCATAAAATCGATGTATTTTGCTCGAAGCTCCTGGTTGAATTGCAGTTTTTTCTCCAATTGGAAAAATCTTTGCAATGCTACTGCTCTCGTCGTGCCCAAGCTCTGAATCCGTGGACTGCAAGGGATAGTAACTACGTATCTGCCAGACGAGTCCCGGTAATGAGTGTTTTTAAAGTTCTCCTCGACCTGTTCGTCTTCTGGTGACAACCTGGTGATAGCTCTGTCAGGTTCTTGAATCTCCCAGAAACGTTTCAAGAGAACGTTAAGCTCTTCGTTTGATGGCTCTTGCACGGTGAACATGGTCCTTGCTCTGGATGCTCTTTCACCAAATATGATCCAACCCAAGTGTGTGTCTTGAGCTGTCAAACCTGATTCGTATCTTCTGATGTCGCCCTTTATGATTTCGGCCCATACCTGAACTCCAAGAAGGATGTCGATCCCAGATGCCAGATTAAAGTCGGGGTCGGCTAGATCCAACCGATTGGTTAGCTCATCTGGTAGGAAGTAACCTTCTGGCAGCTCCGATGTTATGTGGGGTATGGTGTAGCACTTGCACCGTAATACGAATGATGTTGTGGTTTTCGATTGAATACCAAGATAAACAAAGCCCGATATCTTGACGTTCTGACATGCTCCGACTCCTATCACCTGCAAATCAGGTTTCCTGATCTGTGCCCCTACCTTGTGCGCTAGCTCCTCAGTCACGATGTTTATCTGACTGCCACTATCCAAAAGCGCTCGTGCTTCCGATGTCTGCCCTGCTCCATTGCTCACAAAGATTCTAGCCGTCGCTAGTAAAGCTCTCGTTGTTGAAATGTCATCAATTGTCCCCATGCTCATGGGTTCTTCGCTCGATGACCTAGGTGTTAGTTGCTATATTTCAGCTCCGCTCTTCTGCTCTTCCGTTTCTTGATGGCGATTAACATGCGCTACCACTGCATTGGTTCCAGCTCTTGTTGTGTTTGTTGTGTAGCTCAGCGGACATAACACACTGTTGTGTTTCTTGTCGCACTTGCGACAGCTCCCAAGCGGACAAACTGACGCAAAATGACCGCACCTTAAGCAGTTGGCGCAGAGGTTCCATTGACGTACCTTTTCAAGGCGCAGCTTCAAACTAAGTGCCAGGAAGTCTTTGCAACGATACAGTGGATGGTCTGCACGACATTGCATGCATTTGGCTTGCACCGCTCTATTAGCTGCAGCTCCACTGGTCGATGGTCTGGACTTTCTATAGTCATCTCTGGCATTTCGGTCTACTTGCTCGGAGAACGGCGATTCAAGAGCGCTAGATCGTTTCTCCAAAAAAGACAAAAATTCTTTCAGAGTAGCAATCCTCCTTACGTCATCTCGTGACATTTGCCAATCACGATTCGTCTCTGCATCTAGACGCGATCTGATCATATTTATCATCATTGGATCCCAGCTCTCAATCTCGACGCCAAGCGCTTTCAAAGACGTCAGGTGCACATTAGTCTCGTTGATAAGCTCACGAATATCACGTGACTTTGTTGGGCCTCTGCCAATAGGGCGCATGGCATGCAAGGCATTCAAATGCTCGTCCACGATGGTCTGAGGATTGTCGTATACCTCGTTCAATTTGCTCCAGGCTTCGCTATAGTTGGCATCGGAAATCTGCCAACGGTTAATGAGTCTTGCGGGTGCACCTTCTAAGGCCTGTTTTAGCTCTTTAAATTTGGTTATGTCGGCCATTTGCACGTTTTCGTGTACCTCCGTCACGAAGATGTCACGAAATTCGCGCCATTTTGTTAGCTCTCCGTTGAACGTGACCAGTTTGGGCTGACGCTCCTGTCGCACTTGGATTACGTTGCTCTGCATTGGAGTTGATGTTGCTCTTTGACGCGCTGAGATTCTTCTCTTAAGACACGCGATGGTCTCATGATACACGTCCTCAGTTCCCGCTAAGTACTCGTCGTGGGCTTGTAGCTCTGCCCCTGATGCTCCGTTGCTCACAAGAGAATCATGCACAGCCATAAACTTTGTGAAAGTCTCCTCCGCTGAGGCTAACTTCGTTGACAATAGCTCTTCATCGGCTTCATTGAAATTCTGCCCTCTGGTAAAAGTCGCAATTCTGTAGAGTGAAGCACGAAAGCCATCTCTTCGTGCCAAATCGCCCATGGTTGTAGAATTGTTAAATTCCTTGCCCGTAAGACCGTCAACGACTGCTAAAAGTCCGGGTCGACCCCTCGGAGACTAAAACAACCGTGAACGGAATTGGAATGAAAACAATTTTTGCGCACTAACCTTAAATTCTTAAGCACGAGGTGAGCTCTTAAAGCACTGATTAAAGGTTTTGAAGTATAAAGTGTCTGCTCTTAACGCACTGATTTAAGATTTAAGCACAAGGTGTCAGCTCTAAGCTCACTGATTCAAAATGTTAAAGTACAAAGTGTCTGCTCTGAAGCGCACTGACTAAAAATTATAAGCACAAGGTGTCTGCTCTAAGCGCACTGATTTAAAGTTAATGTACAAAGTGTCTGCTCTTAAATGCACTGCTCAGAAAAAAATTCACCGCTCCAACTGCTCGATCTTATGCTCCTTGCTCATAGCCCAAAAACAGCTCTATATGCACCACTCTAACTGCTCGATCATACGCTCCTTAGCTCAGCTCATAGCCCAAATCAGCTCTATGCACTGCTCTATCTTACGCTCCTTAGCTCAGCTCATAGCCCGAAACAGCTCTATGCACAGCTCTATCTTACGCTCCTTAGCTCAGCTCATAGCCCAAAACAGCTCTATGCACAGCTCTAAGCACAGCTCTGTCCTTTATTTGGCTCGAAGGATTAGAATGTTAGAATAAGGAAATTAAATGCTCATATACTTTAAAATATAAAACTTTATTTAAAAGAAAAGTAGTGGACTGTATTCTACAAAAGCACAATGAATAATGAAATTTGATTTCGATGCAAGCAACAGCCGGTTGCTTGTTTACCGTACGTTCGTACGCAGCTGCACAGTGTCCTCTTCTCGGTCGCAAGTACCGCTTATCGAGACGATATGAAAAAGGGTGTGGCTTATATCACCCCATGCCAGATGTTCAGCTCTATCGTTCTGGGTCCGCAAGTACCGCTCATCGACACACTATGGAAATGGGTGTGGCTTGCTCTCAAGTAAGTTGTTGACGACGATCTCGGTTCGCAAGTACCGCTCATCGATGATGTGTTTTATTGCTCTATGCTCATGTTGTTGGTTGTTGCTCGTGTTGTTTGCTCTTAAGGACGTTGCCTACGTCGCGTTGTTCTGTTGTTTATTAGGACACTGCTCTTGTCCCAATATTCTGCTCTTGTTTTTGAACAATGACTATTAGGCTGAGTCGAAAGAGATTTACCGCTGTGATCTTTGTCAACAGCATAAATGGAAATATTATCGTTAGACAAGGGGTTAGCACGAGAAGGAGGAACACCAGATTCAGTAAGAGAGGGAGGGCAAAAAGCAAATGAACGATTATGCAAAGTCAAACAAGAGCAATTATCACATTTGTAACCGTGCACACTTTTACTAAATAAATCAATTTCTGATTTTTCCAAATTAACACACTTTGCATGATAAGTCCCATTGCAAGCGGAACACTGAATGTTTAGATCAGATCTGTTTATTTTTAATTTACAAAACTTGCACTGCATTGTTCTATTTTCTCAAATTATTTCTTAACTTCACAAAACTAGAATTTGCTCCCAACACATGTGTCCCCATCAACAAATGCTGAGAAACTCGAATATAGGATTGAATGGGCTATTCACTCCATTTCTCTATGTAAGTCCCCTGATCTAGATGGAATCTTTCTGATGATGCTTCAGAAAAGCATAAACTTTATCATCGCAAACCTAATAAGCATTTTCTACAAGAGCCTTAAATGGGGATATGTTTTTTTATCGTGGCGTGAGGTAAAGGTTGTTTTCATCCATAAGGCTGGTAAACCTACACATACAGAAGCCAAACACTTTATATCCATTAATCTATCATTGTTCATTTTGAAAACTTTTGAGGGACTGATTGATGTACATACATATGCGAAGTACTTTGAAACCGGAATGTATATAGGAAACCCAATATGCCTACACAAAAAGGAAAAAACGTTGAAACGGCACTGCACAGTATTGTCAGTGTTATTGAAAAATCATTAAACAAAAAGAAATACACCCTAGCAACGTTCTTGGATATTGAAGGAGCCTTCAATAACGTGAAGAACGAAACACTTAAGCAAGCTTTTACCGACCACAAGGTCGAAAAGGCAATAATACAGTGGATAGTGTGTACGCTCAGCATGAGACAAATCAACTCAGAGTTAGCCGAGGAAAAGGTGAAAGTATCCACATCCAAGGGCACCACAGGTGGGAAATCTCTGACCGCTACTCTGGGTTCTTGTCATGAATGGCATACTCTCTAAACCGAAATCAAGTGGAGTAAAAATAATAGCCTACGCTGACGATCTTCCATTGCTAGCAACTGGCAAGTTCTTATCCGCTATCAGTGAACAGACCGGGTATGCCCCCTCGTTGGTAAGTAAATGGACTAGGAACTGTGGGCTGACAGCCAATTTAGCTAAGACAGAACTAGTGCTATTTATTAACCATCGTAAACTACCCGATTTTAAGGAACCTTCAATTGAAGGCTGTCCTCTTAAAATCCCTGATCATGCATAGTACCTCGGTGTGATCTTAGATAAAGAACTTAACTGGAGTCTGAACACCAGAAAAAGATATAAAAAGGCGTCGATCGCCTTTTACTCCTGCAACAGAATTTTCGGGAAAACCTGGAGACCAAACCCTTAAATTATCAGATGGATGTATTCGGCAATAATTAGACCAATACTAACCTATGGTAATCTGGTTTGGTGGAATACTAAATAGAAAAGAGAATGAACCTCAAAACTTTAACAAAGACTTGCGTGCACAGGCATTAAAGGGGAATTGAGATCCACCCCAACTGCGAGACTGGAAGCTATCCTCAATTTAAAACCCCTAGAAAGATGGCGATACCACGAGCTGATATTACCTTTTATATTGATAGACAATCGGCAATAAGAGCGATTACTGCAACTGAAAATTGAAGCTTGTTTCCTGCTGCATTCCGGGAAGAGCTTAAGGTTATTGGCGCAAAGCATAACATTAGACTCTGCTGGGTCCCAGGCCATAGCGGTATACTAGGCAACGAGCAAGCCGATGAATAAGCAAGAATAGGATCAACGCTTGTATTAAGCCAAGTGAAGCTAGTCATCACCCCACCCTGTTATTAAAAACAGGAATATTTCTATAGAATTACAATTAAGGCCGATGAAAGGTGAAATCTTCTTAACACCTGCGGCACTACAAAAAAGTTCGATCAGTTCGATTTCTTGTAAGCATAATTATCTGTTAGGATATCACAGGAAAAAGATTAGAATTAGTTCAGATGATCTATGCAGAGGTTGCGTTGACGAGGAGGTGCATGAAGACACTTCACACTTTTTATGTCACTGTCCCGCATGGGAAAGTCCCACCAAAGGAAGAAATTTTCGGGGACTTAGAAGAAGTATCTAGTACTCCAGGTACTTACATTTTTAACTTTTCAATGCCTCAGGATGGCTTGATTAAATTAACTCATAGGTTTTTTATTATTTCAAGTAGCAATATTCACGGGTATCACAATGGATCTGTAGGTCCGTTCCTTTACTTTTTCAAGTAACTTCAAGTAAACTGTCAAATTGGTAGGAGTGGGGATAAATTCTCTCACAGAAATTCAAAGTTACGAAAAAGTAAAGGAACGCTTTTGTAGTAAGTTCTAGTAAAATAGCTATATGACAGAAACCTCAAACGCAAAACCAAAATAATTATTTTTAAATCGTGATTAATAAAACTAAATCAACACGAATAAACAATTATTCCGTTATTGGCTGATTCATTAGAATCAGAAGAAAGTGATTTCAATTTTCTAATCTGATTTGATAAATTGAAATTAAATTCAAAAAGCTGATGACAGCTGTTTTTGACAGCTAAAATTTAGCTGCTAAAAGTTGCCCGAAGAATTTTCTTGGGCAGATTTTAGTAACTCTCTCATTTGAGGGGAAATGTTTTACTCTCTCATCGTCTCTCTTTTTTACGAAATTGTAGTGTTAGGGAACAGGATTAAGCAGTTTTTAGTAACTTTCGGCAGCTTGAAGTTACTTGAAAAAGTAAAGGAACGGCCTTGTATTGGTGTAAGTGTGACGGTAACGAAAACAACTGTCAACCCCTTAACCAGTGGCGATTCCTGGTCAAGTTTTGTGGGTTAGCTATATCAACGTTCTTCGGGAAAGTTTAAAATACAACTTAAAAAATTTGCACGACAGGGTAGCACGTACTTTGCTTCAGTACTCCAAACTTAACACACAAACACAACAAAAACATTAAAAATAAAAACAAGTATTTTAAATTCATAAATAAAAATTTAAATTGAAATATGTATAGATACATAAAAAACACATTTTATTTGAAAAAAATTATGCCATAAGATTTCTTTGAAAGTTGTTTATTTATTTATTTATTTTTTTTTAAACTAACATGGAAAGGTTTTCCTTAAATTATTTTTTATGTACCGATACAATTTTTCTAGAATGTCCTAAAATTAAACTGGGTATGCAGTATTGAAAAACAAGTTAATAAAAATTTTTTTTTAAACTAAAAAATTTTATATGTTTTTTGAAAACAAAATATTATTTGAGCAATACATAAATACTCCTAAAAAAAATTTGCACGACTCGGTCGTACGAACTTGCTCCTGTATTCCAAATTATAACTCATAAAAAAAATTTAATTCGTAAATAAAAATTTAAATTGAAATATCTACCTCAAAAAAAGATTCAATCTGAAAAAATATGATGTCATATGATTTCTTAAGAAATTGTTGATTTTTGAAATTAAAAAAAAATCGTCGGAGCGGTTGTTTTTTAAATTAATTTTTTATATATAAAATTTTTTGAAAATGTCTTAAATTAATTTGGGTATGCAGCATTCAAAAATGTTTAACTATATGTATACATTTTCTAAGGAAATTGCAATTTCAAATTTTGATCCGTTTTAGAGATACAGAATTTAAAAAAAAAATACAAAATTTTTTTTGAATACAAAATATTATTTAAACAATATAAACGTACTTTCAAAAAAAAATTACCCTGATCGGACTTTTAGTTTTCGAGAAAATCTGATAACAAAAAAAACGGTTCTATAGGCGGTACGGTTTTGGAGCAATACAAAAATATTTTTTTTACATAAAATATATCAGAGTTTTAAACAAAAATTTTCGAGTAAGTTTGAAAAAAATCGTAGGAACCATTTTTGAGAAAATTGAAACTATTGGTTTTTGGCCAAAAAAATCGTATGGTGGCTACCCTAAATTTTGAAAAAAATGAAAAAAAAAACGACCCACGCGAATTTGCTCAAACCTTTAATTTTCAAGTTTGAAGTCAATCGGACCAGTGGTTAAGGCTGTGCGTTTACAGACAGACAGATGGACGGAATCGCCGGACCCACTTTTTTCGACTTCGTTATCATCGTAATGTGATATCTCATCATTACCTACATTTTTTTTTTACGAATTCAATATGTACTTGCAATATATTCTATATGTCGCAAGTAAAAAGACGTTAATCGGACTGAAGCTGCCCGTGGCTTAGTGTTTAGATGCGTTGGCTGCTAAGCAGAACGCCACGTCGTGGGTTGGAGTCCTACACGTGTCCATAAAGTTTTTAGTTTATCTTTCACGGGTACTGCCTCTTGCGAAGACCTGACAAATCTTCCAAGAGTATCAATCTGTCATGAAAAAGTGTTTCTCAACTTTGCCGTTCGGAATCGGGATGTTTAAGAAAAATCGGAGTATCTGTTTTTGAGAAAATTGAAGCTTTGGCCGAAATTGTATGGTGGTTACCCTAAATTTTGATTAAAAAACAAAAAAACGACCCATCCAAATTCGCTCCAACTACTATATTTAAAATTAATTTCAAGTCAACGGAAGCAGTGGTTAAATCTATTGATGCAATTATAGACAGACAGACGGACGGACGGAATCGTCGGAGCAGTTTTTTCGTCTTTTCTATCATCGCTTATTTTTTATTGGAATCTCAATTTAAATACACTTGTAAAAAATTTCAAAATAAATATTTATTTAATAAATTTTATAAAATTTCACAACAATAAGATAAAAATTAACATTAATAACAACAAACCTCTTACCCCACAAAATACAAAAAATCAATAAGCTGCTGGCTGAAGCGCAAATTTTTCGCTAAACCTTCATTGTTCTTCATACCCTTAATACAGTTACGACTTACGAGTCGTTTCGTACACGAAACAAAACCCTCATGCAAAAATCTATCATGAAACTATGTTTAGCTCAAAAGTTAGCGCTAACAGATTTCATACAATCTTCATAAACAGAAAATGAACAAATTTGAATAAATGCCTTCAAAAATGAACAGGAGGGTTAGCGCAAAAATCACAGCTAACTATGAAACGAGAACACAACACAACAACGACAGGCAAGAGATGCGATACGATTCGTACACGATACACGAACACGATTCGATTACACCTTACACGAGTAACCATAACGAGATCTGTAACTGTATGTGTTGGCTCTTGCTTGTCGTTTCGTTGTTTTGTTCTTTGTATATGGATTTACCAGGTAATATCAAGAATGGTTTTCTGCTTGGTTTGACAGTTTTTTGACAGTTTTTTACATAAGTTTGTAATGTGTGTTCTCTGCTTGCTTGCTTGAAAACCATTCTTGATAGTACCATATAATCCATATACAAAGGTTTTGTTCTCGTTTAATAGTTAAGTTAGCTGTGATTTTCGCGCTGACCCTCCTGTTCATTTTTGAAGGCATTTATTCAAATGTGTTCATTTTCTGTTTATGAAGATTGTATGAAATCTGTTAGCGCTAACTTTTGAGCTAAATATAGTTTCATGATAGATTTTTGCATGAGAGTTTTGTTAGCATGCAATGAAAAATACATATTGGTTTTGTTGCGTTTAAGGTGCTATTAAGTACCTACAATATTGTAACGTAACGTATTCGTTGTCGTTTATTGAGTCTTACATAAGAATAATGTTTATATATATTACAAATAAAATTAATATGTATTCTGAAATTATTGGTTTAGCGCCGCTAAACTAGCCAACTATGAGGAATCGCCCCTGCCCTTAACCTAACCCAACATAACCTGTTGCTAACTTCTTAGAAATAGAAATTCAACATAAAAGGCAGACCTCATTGAGGTCGGTTTTATAACCCGAAGAAAAATGAAAACAATTTATATGAATATTGGCCCCATTCAAGCGATCACACAGCAATATGGAGTTCTCTTATGCAAATTAGTTCCAAATTCTTTAGCTTAAAAATCAAGGAATGAATATTTATAATGGAAATAAATAAAAAAATGTGACGTTCATACATTTTTGCACTGAAATTAAATAAATGACAGAAATCTGGGGTGCCAGCACGTAACTTGTTACAATCGAGCATTGTTTATCGTCTATCAACTCGAAACAAATATTTCTACGAAGCACATTATGTAACTTGAAACGAGTTTTTGCTTAAAATTAACATTGTGAATCATGAAGTAAAAAAAATGTCAAACATTTTTCAATAAAAATTTGTAGGTAATTTTTCACGTCAATACAAAAATGATATTTTTTGATTCTAAATGTGAGGATGTCCAATGCAAGAATAAAGAGAAGATATTTCAGCGACAAAAGCAATCCCTAAGAAATGAGTGATAATGGGGAATGCAGCAGAAAGAAGTGCAGAAATACGGTTTAACAATAAACATTGTCATAAAATGAGTAAAAATGCATTTTGTTCTTTGTTTATGGCCCGATTTGGTTTCGGTTCCATATTTTTTCAAAAAAGAAATGCTTGCTCGATAAATATTTTCTGTCGAGTATTTTTTTCTGTTTCAAACGTCTATTTCAAAATTGTATGCTGTGAAATATGACGATACAATCGAGTTCATTCGATTGAAACAAATTACGTGCTGCCCCTGCTCGATTGTATCGAGTAAACTCGATTGTATCAAGTTACGTGCTGGCGCCCAGCAAAAAAGTGATACAATAAGAAAACCAAGTACTATCGATTAATATGTCGATTATATGTTAATTAAAGCATTTTTTTTCGGACATTCAAAAATTTATTGAACGGAATAAAATATCAATTTGGCACGAACTACAAAATTTTATTCG
Source organism: Sphaerophoria taeniata (assembly GCA_943590905.1). NCBI lineage: Eukaryota > Metazoa > Arthropoda > Insecta > Diptera > Syrphidae > Sphaerophoria > Sphaerophoria taeniata. Next base: position 84,734,661 of record OX016542.1, read on the forward strand.
AACCATTTAACTGACAAAAGACAGAACAGTGTATTGTCAAGTTATTTGTTTGTCCACTTGATTAAAAATTCAAATTTATATCAAGCTATTTGTTTGTTCTTTAGCTTCGCTGTGAAATTAGTTAAGGTGTTAATATATGGTTGTAGATTATTGTTTGAAGATAATCTGGAAAAGAATTTTGATCTGCTATGGAAATCTAAAGAATGCTTTACAGGTAGGTATGTAGGTATGTCCAGTTAGAAGAAAAGTGGACTTTCCATTTTTGTGATGAGGTCGAATAGAAGAAATATTTCTAATTTGCAAAAATAACACCACATCCATGCTAAAGCTTCAATTAAAGTTGACAACTCAATTCTAGCAAAAAGAAAAACATCTTCATCTTATTCCGCCCATCATCATCATCATCTTCAAACACTTCAGTCCCGCTTTTCATATCAAATTGCAATCATCATCTTTTTTTTGAGAGAACAAAAATTGTCGTGCATCACGTTTCATCAATTTCCGCCACCTTCATTCATCACTCTAAAAAACAAAAAAAAGCAGAAAATCATAAGAAAAAAATGAAAACATAATAATTGGTAACACAAACACTTTTTCTGATACGAAACAAAAATATTGTGTGTTTATTTAACATAAGACAGATATAAACAGGAGGCGTCTGCTTGCTCCACTGTATTGAGACCTTTCATATGCGTAGGTTGAAGGTATAGCGTGCGCGGATGTTTAACTCGTGCCAATAAAAATGAACAAGATCATTGGGATACTGATTTGGAAATATTTTTTGAAAATAAATCATCATTATGGAGGACTAGCTGACCCCGCGAACTTCGTCTCGCCGCCCTTCAGAGGAACTGCAATAACAATTTGCCCTTTGAAAACCAATGAGTTTTCCGAGTTTTTCATCAAGAGCTTTCTATTTTCCATTCGAAAACTCATTTTGAAATTTTCCAGTTTTCCATTTGAAAACCAATGCACCTGCAATAATATGCAATTTTAAAATTTTTTCCCTAAGAACCATCTACAGACTAACACGAACAAAATAAACAAAAAAATAGGCAAATCCGTACAGCCGTTTGTGAGTTATTCGATCATACACGAACAGGATTTCATTTTTATATATAGATAGATGAGAAAAAAAAACGAAAGAGCTGATTATCGAACGTGTTTTTTGTTATATATTTGCAGTCCTGCGCAGTTCTACCAAATGATGGTCTAAAAGGGAACAGTGAGTAAAATAAACAAAGGAACTGAGCATAGAACTCGAAATTGTGTCAATAAATTTAGAGAAATTTGAAATTGTAGTACAAATAACTTGAACCTGATTCAGAGCTCCAAAAAAACTTAACTCGGCAAAAACATCTTAAAATAAAATTCCCACCAACTACAATATCTCTTTATGATAATCCATCAGGAAGCCGGTAATACAATTCTTTATAAAAATTACGATGACGACGCGACGGCGACGACAACTACGAAGATGAAGAGTGGGTCTTTACAATGAAGAACCTCTTGATTTTTGTTTTGTTACTTTCTTCTTGTCCAGACCCCATAGTGTGGGTCTATTAAATTTAAGTAGCAAACGAAGCTTTTATTTTCCATGTAGGTATCTACAAAGAGATAACGCAACAACTTCTACTTCTTCATAAGCAAAAGTCAATGAATTGGTGTAAGTACAGGCGAATACGTTAAAGTGTTTTTTTTTTGTGAGTATAATTTCTAGGTTAAATGGCCTAGGGGCTTCTGAAATAATTCAAATTCATGATAGATAAGCGCAATTGCTGTGTGCTGGCTGTTGGTCGGTAAAAAATAATGAAACTTGGAAAAAGTAAAGGCTAGAAGACATTCAGAATTAAAGCGGAGGAGAGAGGCGGAGGCATATTTTATATTAAAACTTCAAATTACATCCGTGAACTTTTTTTTTGTTTTCCCTTCCGCAAAGAAACAAAACAAAAGTGAAAAAGAGGAAGATATTTTTTCTGAGTTAGATACGTATAGTGAATGAGGTACTTAACGTAGCCTGGTTAGATGAGCGAGTGAAAATTGCACTTGATTGGAAAATAAGTAGTTATACGGGTTCGTTTTCAATGAAGTGCAGGGTGGTATTCTCCACCTCTTTTGAATTTAATTGTATAGATGATGGCTGGATGAAATTACAAATCGTTATTTGAGTTTATGATAGGAGTTGAACACAATAGGATGTGGTTGGTGCATTATAACACAAGATGGAATATTGTTAATGAAAATCTCTCTATTGCACATTAAAAGAATGAACTGAGTTCAATTTATTCCTGGCGCACCCCAAACATTTCTTCTTCAATTAAGTAAGGAAAAAAGACAGGTAAATGGCTGCATTTATCAATTCTCCGAAACTACCGATCAAAATAAGGAAAGACACCTGTTAAACGAGGTCAAACCCGACTATTGAAATCCCACTTCTGAACCATTTCCTTTTTCATTTTCTATCAATTAATTGCCTTGCAAATGATTCAAATTCATACAGGTGGTCTTCTTTCAGGAAAAATTGACATAAATAGCTACCATCTCAGTCTGCAGATGCACATCTTCTATTCTAAGGAAATAACAAAAACCCACGGAACTTCAATTATCCTAATGAGACAGCCCTAATATCTATTCCCAATCCTAATCACCCGGAAAAAAAAAAAACAGTTTGGCTCGACCAAATGTCCGAAAGGCGGCTTTGTACTTTTGTGTGACCCTCAAAAGCAGTTCATGTGCCTTTATACAATCGAAGACGAACAAAAATTGGAGTAAATATCCAAAAAAGTTTGAAAATAAATGTGCCTAGACTATTGCAATGGCAGCAGTAGTTTTAGTTCCAACATTTCTGTTGAAGCTTGCAATAAATCTCATTTGTTGGGTTTAGCTTCTGCATCTTGAAAATCCTTTTATAGCCAACGCTAATGTGGCTGCACTGAACTTGACACTTGAATGCCCAATTAACAATACAATTGAGTGTAGATTCAAATAAAGAGCGTTTGTCTTGAATATTTCTTATTTCGGTAAGCAAAGAAAAAAAAAATCTCAAAACTTCAAGACAACTATCTGCGGATATCAGTTATCAGTTTGTCGTCCAAAAGTGGAACACTGCGGCACACCAGAGAGACAGAGAGCATTTTGAAGACATTGTATGCTGGGGCGAATATCTTTAATGGTCATGATAGTCTATCGTTCGGTCGGTTTGTCCAGTTGCCGGCCGTTCCTTCAAATACATAGGTAGATACCGGTACAATAGAACCAAAAACGTCCAGTGGTATGTTGGTATTTCAAAGATTCGATTCGGATATCCATTTGGATAAAACAAAACAACAGTCAAACGATATCGACGACCCAACAGCGACGAAGACAAGAACCAAACCCCCTCGGGAATATATTGATCGATATTGCACTGCATTTTAAATTGCAAGCTCAATTTTTGTCCACGAGAGTTCAATTTTCTCAAGATTCAATCAATGAAGTGGTGAGACGCGAGCGGGTTAAAATTCCATGTTGGTCAGTGCAGCACATAAAACCAAACAACAGCATGTGACTCATTTTTCATCTGATTCTTAAAATCTAAGAAACAAAATCCAAAGAATGAAAAAAGGATCGACAACGCAGAGATTGTTTAGAATATATTATTTACGGGAGTGCCGCCCCAGTGCACTGTGTGATATGTTATGCCATTGGGAGGGACGCACACTTGGTAATTGCTTTGAATTTACTACCACCTTTCATCCAGGTTGATTGATAAATGTGAGGGTTAACCATTGTTTGACGGTATTAGTTGTTGTTTTCCAGATTTTAAGGCTTTATTTTTCCCCCCAACAGATTTTTGTTTTTGTTTTACAGGGGGGCCTATACAGCTGGCAGTGACAGGTATTGTGTATGCAAGTGGTGTTTGGACAAATTTTTTAGACAGTTTTTGGGCAGCAATTAAAATAACTAGGTGCCCGTTTTTACAATATGGTTGGATGTCAGTTAGTGATTGTTGAAAATGGCAACAGAACAGGACAGTTTGTTTGTTTTTCTTAACATCAGAGATAAAAGACATAAGAAGATTTGTTCAAGCTTTCAAGGAATGAATAGAGAGCTGAAATGCCTTAGTTGGTTTTGATAATGTGTGAGAAAGATTTTCTATGCCATGAAAAGTACACAGGGAGTATTTCTCCGTTCGTATAGCGAATTCAAAAAAGTATGCAGTACTATTTTAAGTGCATAACAATTTTACCTCTTGGATTCCTATCTGATCGGTCTTTTTGCACTTACCTGGAAAGAAAAAGGAGGAAAAGAATCATGAAAAAATCTGTTTCAACTCGCTATAACTCGAATATTTTCGACTCATTTTAATATCCCATATTTCCCAGCAAAACTCACTAAGATTTTGGAGACTGTGCCTTCTGTTGGCCTAAATGGAAGAAAAAAAAAGAGGAAAAGGAATTATGAAACAATTCCGTTTCAATCCGCTGTAACTCGAATATGTTCGACTCATTTTAATATCCAAAATTTCCTAGCAAAACTCATTACGATTTTGCAGACCGTGGCTACTGTTGAGCAGAAAGCAAAGCGGAGGAAAAGGGTAATGAAACGTTTGTGTTTTAACTCGCTACAACTCGAATAAGCCTGACTTATTTTAATATCCCATATTTCCAAGCAAAACTCACTAAGATTTATGAGACTGTGCCTGCTATTGGCGACATGAGAAAATTAGAAACAAAAAGGCCTACACAAAATCCGTTACACACACAACATTCATTAGAAAAATATAAACAAACTACATAATAGTTTAGAGTCCATTAAGAACTAATATCAAATTTTATTACCTTCAAAAAGTACCATCCCATAGAAGGAATCATCTTTTTTTAATATCCACAAAAGTGTTGCTGTGTTACTACTCCTGCAGTGTGTTCATATTCATGGAAGAAATTTTGTTGATGTTTATTGAATTTAAATGAATTTATTATGGGTTAATTAAAAGAAAAAAAAGTACGACTTTTTTAATGCATACTTACGAATACATCTGGATCACAAAACTGAATTTTATTAATTTCATGGATTTATATTTTTTTTCAAATTAGAAGACCTTAAAATTAACATAAAACACAGCTCATTGTGAGATACCTATTTTGTGTGACATAAAATGAATAAATTTGACTAAAAACGAGATTATAGTCTTCCTTGTGATTCTTCAGTTCATCTTTAAAACAAGATTGGATTTTTTTTCATTTTTGTATTCTTGCTCCAGTTCGCAACAATGTTAAGAAATTCACACCTCAAATTCTGTGCAAATCACAACCCACCTGGGCTTATAGCTGTCTCCATAACGTCTGAGCCATTAATACGAATCAATAAAACGTAATATACAGAAACCGGACAGGTAAATCAATGACAATATTCAAATTTATGGATGGGCGTAAGTCGAAGAGACGTGAGTGAGTTCGAATAGATACTCGAATAACCAAAACCCTTTCAGCACACACTCATAAAACAAAACAAAGAAACATAACTGAAGATTGTTGATCCAATTTTTTGTTTCAGTTCAAAGTGATAAATTTACTTGATTCTTTAAGAACGTTGCGGCCGACATCAGTCGGTCACCGGTTGCTCTGCGCCACCACCGACCGACCGGCTCGACTCCACCACAATGTCTACTACGCTCGAGAATGCCGCCACCGATTGTTTTTGTGTGCGTAGGCGTCAAAACAGTAGCTTTTGTTGAGTGACGCCTAAAATTTCGCTGAAATTGATTGATTAATAGCTGCTTTGTTGTGACATTTTAAGTTGGCGGTGATTTAACGCTGTTCTCTTTGTTGTTGATTTTTGTTATTTTTTCCTTTTTTTGGATAACGACTCAAGAAGCCGAAACAATTTTGTTTTGAAATTTGCATGGCTCTGAAGAAGTGAGTCAAGATTTTTAGATTAAAAGATGCTAATGTAGGAAATTTATTTCAACACTAAAAATGGGTTCTAATGGATAAGAAAAGATCAGAAAACGAAAGAGCTGAAGTTCGAACTTGGCTTTAGAATGCGTGATGAAAAAATTATCCGAACTGACAGTTTTCTCTTCAAAATGGATTTCAATCATGTCAATGGAATCTTTACTACATTGTTTTGGGTATTTTTCCGTTGTTCATTATTCAGGATGCCTAAAGAAAAGCTCACAAATAAAAAAATGATGCCGAAAATTGACACTCCATAAAAAATCGCACTTAAAGCAAAAAAAGATGCATTTAGCACTTTAATATTGACAGATTCACAATCGGTATTACTTTTTTTCTCTCCTTAAAAAATTTATGATATTTTCTGCTGACTTGAAAGCATATTACATTTATCAGACTCGATCGGTTGTAAAATTGAAAATCCAACATAAATTCCTTTTTTTTCTTTCATGTTTTCATGTTTATTGCCAAAAAGGATTAAAGCATCCAGACTGAACATAAAATCCCAAAAACCATTGTCCTACTTTACTGGATATTCTTTAGTTCCGTGTGATTAAAATTTTAGTAACGGTCGGTTGGGACTGGTGGCACAGCACACAGTGAAAATATTGAAATAAAAAAGAAAACAGTCAAATTTAATCAAAAGAAAAATAAGAATGAGGCAGCTAGCATAGCAATAAAAGTAACTCGTTCATCTTTCATTCGCATTGAAATGCCATACATAAATATCTGAGAGCATCAAACACATTGTAACCATAACAAGGAGAGACTTGGTTATGATGACAGGTTTTCAAAAAATTGAATAAAAAAAAATTTAAAACACCTAAAGCATGCATCAAATTTCACTTTTTTAATAGCTTCTCTTTCGTTTTTATGTTACCATTGATGGAACGCATATTTTCGAAGAAATACGACGAATTGCAGCAAAGATGTGGTCGAGGAGGATTGATGTTTTTTTTTATACTTTTTTTTTCAATTTAATGCGATGTCAAATTTATGTTGGAAGGACTCAAAAAATAACATTCATTTGAAGACCGAGAAAATTTAAGTTTCTTTGTTTTTGTATTTTTGCCTTGTGCAAGAATGACGTTCAGGTGAAACTTACTTCTTCAGTGAACTTTTGATGGATTTTATTAATATGACCACCACCGGAGATATTAAATTACGAGAACCGTTTTTTGTGGCGATTTTATTACAAAACAAGGTGGTTAAGGTTTGTTTAAAAATTGCATGGGCTATTAAAAAATTTTGAGGACTGTTAATTTGTGAAATCATAAAAATATGTCCTTAAATTTTTTTGTCGAAAATATTAAATTTTATTGTCTTGACTAGAAAATTGCATAAAAAACAAGATCGTTAATGTTTGTGAATCATTTCATCTGTTTTTGTTTAACCCACCCTGTGGCTTTTAGGACCGTCATAAAAAAAAGTTCGTTAATCTTTTTTTTTTTTGAAGATTGTCCAACGTCAACCGAAAAAATATATTTAATATAAAAATTTTGTAATTAGCGTAAATCTTATTTTCAAGTTGTATTTTATTATTAAAGAAAAAAGATGAGGAAGGTTTCACAGCATGAAATTTTTTAGGTGTGATACAATAGCAGCAATTTTTTTGTTAAATTATTAAAAGCCTGAATGTTAATCAATATTTTTTATAGGCAATAAAATTATTAAGTTTATGATGGTCTTTAAATTACTGGTCGGTGAATTAATAAATTTTCTACGCAGGTTGCGTGATGATGTCGCATTTCTCACAATAAACGGGGAAATTCAATTTTTTTTATTGTTCTTTTTGCTGTTTTTGTGGAGGAAAAGAACTTCAAGATCGGTTCTTTGTTTCTAGAAATTGTCCTTAAGCAAGGTTGATCTGTCCTTGCTTTTAATCTTTACCTGAAATCGATGCTTATCCATCGATTATGACCGAAGCTTTTTAATGGTTTCATGAAATTCGAGAACAAATATAATCAACAACATCCAAAGATTTAACAATAAACCTAAGCAATTGCCTTCTAGTTTTGAAACCGGGACAAAGGCTCTTAAAAATCATGAAAGGAAGCTAGAACCACAAGAAATGGAGGACTAGTTCAAATAGCACTTCCAAAAGCTTAGAAGGAACATAGAAAATTAGAAATCTCCTGATCAATCAACCGTCAACCAGATTGATCACATTGCGATCGACGGAAGGCACTTGTGCAGCATTCTAGATGTTCGAACTTTCCGAGGAGCCAACATCGACTCCTGCCACTACCTCGTCGTAGGCAAGGTAATGCTACGAATATCCCGACAACGGCCATAACAAGGAAATTCTGCAAGAAAATTCGACGTCTCTGATCGAGTGTCAAGTACCCTCTTAAAAAGTCCTATGCCGTCAACATCAAGAATCGAAGACCAATGGCAACATTGCAGTTAGAGATGCCGCCTCTAATGTGGTAGGTTTCAAAGAGCCACCAAAACGAAATCCCTGGTTTGACGAAAAATGCAGGCGGGCCCATGCAGCCAAGCAGGAGGCATACAAAGCGGCGCTGCATAAAAGAAGAGGATCTGCACGTGAGCTCTACGAGCAAATGAGGAGAGAGGAATGCCGGCTTCTCAGGAGAAAAAAGAGGGAGCATGAGAAGCGTCAGATCGAGGATGTTGAAAGAGCCAACAGCAGGAATGAAATTCGGAGGTTTTATCGGAAGGTAGAACAGCTGGCTCAAGGACGATGACCTTGACTCAAGGTCATCGAGCAGGAACCGATGCCTGCAGAGATAAACAAGGGAACATTATAATAGAATCGCAGTCAATGCTGGGGATTTGGAAAGAGCATGTATTACACCGACGACGCCGACGAACAAAATCCCGCCGTCAGACAGGAGCCTTTTATCGCAGACGATGACAGCTAACAATTCCCTGAACCTTACCTAGAAGAAGTGAAAACGGCAATATCACAGCTGAAATCCAACAAAGTCGCTGGAGCAGATGGTCTAGCATCTAGCTGCTTAGCTGTTCAAAGCAACAGGCGACGATTTAGATAGGAGCATGTACCAAATCATCTGTCATCAGATATGGTCGAAAGAATGCTTGCCCGATAAATGGAATCTGACCATTGTTAGTGCAATCCTGAAGAAGGAAGATCCTCTAAACTGCACCAATCAGCTACTTAACATCGCCTACAAGATCCTCTCTGCCGTAATATGTGAACGTCTGAAACCTATCGTCAACAATCTGACTGGTCCTTATCAATGTGGCTTCAGACCAGGAAAGTCAACCATCGACCAAATTTTAACTTTGCGGCAGATTCTGGAAAAAACCTATGAATTCCAAATCGATATCCACCACCTTTTCATCGATCTTAAAGCCGCGTATGACAGCATCTAAAGAGACGAACTGTATGAAGCTATGTCTAGTGTTTGGTATAAGCTCGTCCGCTTGTGCAAAATGATGACGGAGAACTCACGCTGCGCCAACAAGGTTGGCAGGAGCTTACAGAATCGTTCGATGTCAAAAAAGGATTCAGACAAGGCGATGCACCGCCGTTCGATTTCTTTTACATCGTTCTTGAGTGCAAAACTCCACCGTCAACATCAGAAGCACTATCTTCCAAAAGTCTGTTCAACTTCTCGCGTATGGCGATGATATTGATATAAAGGGAAGAACACAGCGTGAAGTCAGTGGCGCCTTTATGAGAGTTGAGACAGAAGCGGCAAAAATGGGTTTAGCGGTAAATGAGGTAAAAACGAAGTATATGCTGTCTTCGAGGAAGGACACCCAACAACGACGCACGGCCCGAACAGAACGTCACAATAAAGGCATACTACTTCGAGGTAGTAGAGGAGTTTGTCTACCTAGGCTCCGCTATTAACACGGGCAATTGCACCAGCGCCGAAATCAGACGAAGAATAACTCTTGCTAATTGCTATGCATGGACCTTGACAAAATCGGATGAATTTGCCTTAGGTTGTTTCGAGAGGAAAACATGTCATCTTTGGCCTCGTGTGCATTGATGGGGAATGGCGAAGAAGATACAACAGCGAACTTTACGGGTTGCACAACGACATGGACCTACCTAGCCAGTAGAGTCAAGGTCGAGAGAATCAGATGGCTCGGTCATTTAGAGCGCATGGACACCAATGCTCCGGCCCGGAAAGCCTTCGTAACTATTCCCGAGGGACGCAGAAGGAGAGGAAGACCGCGACTCAAGTGGCACACACAAGTGGAGGAGGACCTCAATCAACTTGGAGAGCAAAACTGGAGACAGCTAGCTAGGGACCGAGCTGGCTGGCGAAGACTGTTGATTGAGGCCCAAGTCCACACCGGACTGTGGAGCCACCTTAAGTCCGACGTAGCAACGAAGAGGAGGCGGAGCAAGAAACCTTCGCCGAATTTGGATTGCAAAAGGCAAGCCACCACCTCAGCCCAGCTGCATGCTGGGGTGGTTGACACCAGCAGAGCAGCAAAAACAACAGCAAACCAAGAAATCAACAAGCAAATGCATACGGACTCGTCATCTGATGAAGAGAATGTGGAGTATGTGTCTGAAGGAGGAGAAGGCTTGTACAGGTCCGGAGCCAGCAACATGGTCGGAGCCCTGTCGTCTGACTTCTCGGACGAAGAAGTTGAGGAGGCCCTCCAAGTCAAGCAGAGCAAAATCAGCGAGTGTGAGGAGCTGCTGAAAAAGCTCAAGGAGGACATGAAGCCCCTACTAGATATCCTCAAAAAAAACAGGAGGCGCGCCGAGAAAAAGAAGCAGCCGAAAAATTGAAATTGCAGCAACAAAAACAGCAGCAACAAAAACCGCAGCAGCCAAAACAACAACAACAACAAGTAAAACCGCAAGTTCAAACGAATAAGCAACAGAATCCAAATTCGGCGCAGGTTTTAAAGAAACAGCAACAACAACCACAGCAGCAAAATATTATCGAAAAACCAAATACAGGAGCGGAGCAATCCGTAAAATCTGCAGGGGCAGAACCAGGCCCTTATGCAGAGGGTCCAACGACGACGTTGGCAGCAGCCAGGAAGCAGCAACAACAGCAACAACAGCAACAACCTCAACAACAGCAACAACAGCAACAACAACAACAACAGCAACAACAGCAACAACAACAACAACAACAACAACAACAACAACAACAACAGCAACACCAGAAGCAGCCACAGCCTAAGAAAGACAAAAATGTGCCACCTATAAGGACCCACAAAATAGACCTGGACGACATAAAACAGGTATGTAAGTCGGCCACAAATGGTAATTTTAATATAAAAATCATTAATGAAAAAGAAAAAAGGTATTCGGTGCAATGCTTCACATTGCCCGAATACAACATGGTTAAATATTTCTTGAAGGAGGCCACAGCTGAGTTCTTCAGCTTCACGCCTCGAAGCGAAAAATTGAAGACGGTCCTTTTAAAGGGCATCAGTTCCTGCACGGAACCTGAGGCGCTCTTAGATGAGCTCCGTCAAAAAGCGAGTGACGATCTCGAGTTTATCGGGGTCAAGCCGTTTTCCACGGTCAAGTCTAGGCGTGGGGGTTACAAGCTCCCAATGTTCCTAGTAACATTATCGCCCCAAAGTAAATTGGAGAGCCTAAGGAGTATTTCCGTCCTTGACTTCCAAATTATAAGATGGGAAAAACTAATGAGGCACGACGACATGCTACAATGCATGCGCTGCCAAAGGTTCGGCCATGCCGCAGCCAACTGCGAAATGCAGGAGCGCTGCGTCAAGTGCGCAGAAACCCACAAAAGAGGGGAATGCAGGTTAGGAACGGAGCGGGTTGAAGACTTAACCCAGCTCAAGTGCATTATCTGTGGAAACGAGGGGCACCCTGCCAATTATAGGGGCTGCCCTAAGGTCCAAAAAATTAAAGAAAAACAGGCCAGTCAGAAGGCCGTAGAAAGTCGACCAATACGACAAGCTCTAACAGCAATATCGTTTGTAAGACCCGATGTTTCTTACGCTAATTCTGCGAAAGGAATGGGTAAAGCGAGACAGGTTCCACCACCGGTCGCCCCACAGGCCCAAGAGCCTAAGGCACCGGCGGCGGGGCAGCAAGACATTGTAGCCTTGTTGGTGGCCATTCAAGGCCAACTAGCAGGACTGCAAAGTCAGATATGGGAGCAAGCCGCAAGAGTGGACCACCTCCACTCTTTAGTGACTGGCCAAGCGCAACGTCATGGTTAAGGGCGCGCTGCCGGAGACGCGCCTAAGGATCCTAGCTGTGAATGTAAATTCACTGATTAGGATTGAACGCCGAGCTAATTTGTTCCAGTTGTTGAAAGACCACAGTCCCGATGTGTTCATGGCTAGCGAAACCAAGCTAAACCAGAAACATAAACTGACTAATAACAAATACAATATCGTAAGAAGGGATCGACCCGGCTCTACTCAAGGAGGCGGTGTTGCAATCTTCATACGTAAGGGCATTAACTATAAAGTCATATACAATAATGATTTGCGAAAGCTCAGGACGCTAGAAGTTTGCGTCGTATGCATCTCTCTCACTCAAGGGAAGCGGATGTATATGATTGCGGCTTATGCGGCTGAAGCTCCGCAGGCTAATATCTTTATTTCAGAGCTCGAGATTCTTTTCAGAGTACTAAAACTGAGCCTGGAAGAAAACTACTTCGTTATGGCCGGAGATTTGAACGCAAGACATAGAGATTGGGGAAATCAAACAAATAATCCAAGAGGTAATCATCTTTTTAATTTGATGAATCTTTGCAGTGTTGAATATGGTGTCGACCTGCTGGCTACTGAAAGGCCATCGTTCCCAAGGAGCGGTTCCTTCCTTGACCTTTTGCTGTACGATACCAGACTGACAATAACGGACAAAGTGGGTAATCACCCTCGAAACTGCTTACAGACAATCGAGTACGACAGTGATCACTGTGGCTTGGCTGCTGTAATTCAGATTCCGAACGAGCGCGTGGAGCTGGATGAATACGTTCCAACGCATTCTTACAATTACAGTAAGATGCGCTGGCCTCGTTTCACCAACGCCCTAGCGAGAGAACTCCGTTCGAGTGACACAGCCCCACCAAATAACAGAAACCTAACGAACACCGAAATCGACCAACATCTACAACAGATGGACGAAACGATAAAACGAACGATGGAACGGACAATACCGAAATACAAGGAACGCGACCAAAACGACGTCTACAGAAACGCGACTATAGACGCACTTCACAGACATAAAAGTGGACTACTGACAAGACTGAAAAACTTGTACAGACGCTTCACAGACCCACACGACCTGGAGATTAGGGCACTGAAGTCGTCGATCAAAAACATCAACCAACTGATTAAAGAAAACTATAGACTGTCTATCAACTTGTTTTGGGACAACAAAATTCGGGCCGTTAACTCTAGCGACCCTAGTATGTTTCCCCAAATCAATAAGATATTTAGAAAAAACAATCAGAACGACCTTCCGTGCCTGAAACTCCGGAGAACTATAGAGAACAGAGACGTACTCCTGACAGCGCAAATTGATCCTGAGGAAGCCGTCTTGGACGATGACTTCTTTGTGATTGAAGATCCGCAGGAGAAAGTGGAGACAGTTGGTGCTGCTTTCCAGCAAGTGTATAAGGTGAATGCTTGCACTCGCCCGAACCACGACCTGGAGAACAGAGCTCTACTTCACCACTTCTACCTGAGGAATGATATTTCGCAATGGCGATCCGAGAACCGTAGTTTTACACGGTTTGATGACGACTTTTTAGCAAACGCTATAATCGCCGATCGAACGGGCTCATCACGAAGGTAGAACTCCAGCTCATCTTCGATTCAATAAAGAATAAAAAGTCCGCAGGTGTCGACGGTATATCCAACATTGTACTAAGACACTTACCGATTGAAGCCATCGACATTTATACCACACTGTTCAACAACGCGCTGAATAATGTATATTATCCAGAGCGTTGGAAGACAGCTGTGGTTCATCCTCTCCCGAAAAAGGGAAAGGACAGCTCCAATCCTTCAAATCTCCGGTCAATAAGTCTTCTTCCAAGCATCAGCAAGGTATTCGAAAAGGTAATCAATAGGGCTCTGGCTGAGTGGGCTGCGGACAACAGTATAATTCCGGATAACCAGTTCGGGTTCAAGGCGGGACATGACACCATTCATGCCGCGTCTAAGCTCGTTTCTGATATCCAATGGAATAAGTCCAAGAAACAATGCACGGGTGCTGTTCTGGTTGATTTAGAGAAGGCCTTCGACACCGTATGGTTAGAAGGTTTGTACCTAAAACTCACCAGACTAGGCATCAGTAAACCATTATTGTATATGCTTTATGATATGCTCAACGGTAGAAAGTTTGTTGTCAAAAGTGGCAATGTAACTTCTACCACCACCTTTGAAATTAAAAACGGTCTTCAACAGGGAGCGGTGAACTCGCCGATCCTCTTCAGTATTTACACCAGCGATCTGATAGGTAGCCTTTCCCAGGCAATTGCGTATGCCGACGACCTGATTGCGTACAGAACTGCCCCAAAGGTCGAAGTCATTAGAATTCTCTTGCAACGTGACTTCGAGAAGATTCAGCGATATTGCGATGACTGGAAACTGAAAATAAATGTCCAGAAATGCGAAACAATTCTGTTCCGGACCTCGTTGGCTGGGGCCACGAGGGATACGCGCAAGAATTGGCGCAAGATGGTTATCGTTGGGCCTCACGGACAGCGATTAACGAGCAAAAGTGAAGTGAAGTACCTCGGTATTTGGTTGGACCAGTATCTGTATTTCGACAGACATATAGATGCTGCTCTGACTAAGGCCAGAGGAGCCTTCGCTCTGACGAAACGGCTGTTTTACAGCAGTCGGCTTGACCCCAGAGTGAAGGTAATTTGCTACATGGCCCTCATACGGCCGATGATCGTTTATGGCTGTCCAGTGTGGTTCAACGTTGCACCATCTCAAATGGAGAAGATTCGGGTGTTCGAGAGGCAGTGTCTTCGGCGCTGTCTCGGTTTGTATCGGACACCGGAATCTTCTTATGTACATTACTATTCTAACGAGGTTCTGTACAACGAGGCTCGGATCAACAGAATTGACAATTTCGTGATAAAACTTGTTCGGGGTCACATTGCGAGAGCTATGACTTCGACGAATAATTTGATCTTTGGGGCGTTCTATCCGAACGACGAATATTTTGATAGTGCACGCTCGAGCGGCTTCATTCCACCAGAGGCATTCCTCCATTTAGATAAATGCGGTCTGATACAGGACAGATTGGCGATCCCGCTAATCTACCACGTCAGGCGGAGAACCGTCGATCGGCGGCTCCTTTACCATCGCGACGTCCTCGCACAGCACGGAGCAGAGCTCCTTCGGTTCAGTAGGGCTGTGTCCGAACGGGACCGAATTGATAGGGTGAAGCAGGAGCACCAGTTCTGGTGGCTTCAGTCAGCATTTGATAATGGGTAGTCGGGGTGGGGTTTTGAGCCTTGGCCGGCTTGCATACTTGTTTTAGTGTAAGGGTTTTGGGTTTAGGTTTAAGTAGAGTAGGCATGGTGGCACAGATATTGACATGGACAACAAAATGAAATTACAAAAAACAAAAAATGAAATAAAAAGAATATTAAAAAAAAAAAAAAGATACAAAAAAAAATACAAAAAGTGATATGAAAAAAAAAACAAAAATTATAGAGATTTGCTGCTGTGGGTGTTCTAGTTTGTAAGTAGTTGTTAGGTAGAATAGGTAGTTTTAGTTAATTTTAAGTTTTATTTTTTTAAGGACCTAATTTTAAGTAGCTTGTAAGAAACAAATAAACAAGACATTGTGTTAGTTTTTTAAATTTTCTAACAAGAAAAAACATATGAAGTTAAAAACAAAAAAATAGTTCATAAGCCGAAAGGCATATTAATTTTAAGTAAACCATGAATTTCTTAGAGCGCCCGGTTGGGGCCAGTAAGTTTAATATAAGATTTTAGATAATAAGCTAGTTTGAATTCATTGTCTAGTATTAAGTAGTCATAAGTGAATTGAATAAAATGAATTTAAAAAAAAAAAAAAAGCCACCTTAAGTAAGTAAGTAAATTGCAAAAGCTTTGAACTCGATGGCATAAATGTGGAACTCTTTAAGCATCGAAATGCAAAATTTACTCTTAATGCCAAATTGTAGGATTCACATGAAGATTCACGGAAGACTGTTGTGTCTCAGACTATATAATCCTACATGGATTGGGCGCCAGTTTTATTTGTTGAATTGACAACTTTCAACTCTCAGTCACAGCTTAATATTCCTCGCATTATAACCATACGCGAATAATCAAATGTAAATTGGTCACTTTGCAGAATTACCACATCAACCGCATTCCTCGGACTCTAATGAATCCTAAGTACTTCGCAAATGTTTCTACTTCCACTCCATTCCATTTTGACATTTTTTTTGTTTTTAATATTTTTAGTTTACTTTATTCAATTAAATAAAATCACCTCGTATCCAAGATAAGTATTTTAATCTTAACTAAACTCACCCATAATAAACAAAATGGAAACCAAAAATACATCCTAATCAACCTCAATTAGCATTCGAATTACCAACATAATGCGCTCTGCTGGCAACGCCAACGCAAAATAAAAATAAACAACGTCAACGAGACTCTGAGACTGGCTGGGGCTGCATTTAGTTTTGGGTTTGAGCGCGCGCGCGAGAGAAGTTTGTGATCATTAGGTTTTTCGTAAACAACACTTTAGCTTTAATCCCCCCATTATTTATTATATGGTCGCACAAAAACCTCCTCTTTCTAATGGAGACAAATTAATAATTGATTCTCACTAACTACATCAGTCAATGAAGCTCAAAAACGACGACGGACGGACGACCAACAAGCGACAAGGCAAAGGTCAGATATTTAATTTTTAAGCTGTTTGTTAAATTTGGCTATTAGTAGTTGGGTTTGAAATTAATAGTCAGTGGAGTTGTGTTTACGTGGAAAAAGACGACTTCACAGTTGGTCAGTTCATGGTTTACTTCCCGGGCTGTAAAGAGCGCAACCCTCGGTCTCGGACTATTTTCCTATATTTTTGTTTAAAGTTACATCAAGATTAATAGCCTTCCACAGAGTGACATTGTTTTAATCAGAGTTTTTGAATCTGTTACAGGTGTTTAGATTTCTTGGTCAATTTTTATTACTGACTCAAGCCTTGACTGTTGTTAGACTACGTCTATTAGTTACTGGGATGCAAACACGAATTCAGTGGCAGTAGCCCTGTAACTAAGGGACACAGCCTCAAAGTGAGAGGGATTCTCGCAAGGAGGTTAATTAGCCGCAGCATCAAAGCGAGGGGGATTATCGGAAGAAGACAAAATATCCTATCGCCCAGCCTCAAGCTCAAGGTGAGGGGAAATTTCGGAAGGAGGAGGAAAAAGCAAATAAATATTCGGTCAAAATTAGGAACAATCTATATTGCCCTAAGCACCATAATTCGTTGTTAAAAATCAACTTGTAGCTACTACTAGTGTAGGAATAAGTCGCTTGAATTTCCTACTTAATTTCACTTCTACGAAAAACGTAAATTCTAAAAATTTGTGTCGTCTATGTTGTTGCTTTCGTCATCGTCACTTGCATATGAGTATAGGTGCTAAGTAGTCCAAACGGTACGGCTGCTCGTTATTTCATAGTCTGGGTGCACGGAGTTGTATTTTTAATTTTTTTTTATTTTTGATGGTTGGTTGGTCGGTGCGGTGTAGTATGGCGTGAAGTGTGACTCTTCGTTACGTCTTTTTAATCTTTTTTTTTCGTTAATTCAATTGTCAGTTAATGCTGAGACCACTTTACTACCATTTTAAGACAAAAATCAAATTTTAAGCTATGACTCTAGTTTGCCACCGAATGATATGCTCTTATTATTATTATTATTATTAAAAATTCTTTATTTGATCAAAACTCGAGATACATTTGAAACATTTTACAAGAACATTAGCATGGCAAAATATATATTTGCTGTCTGCCTGAAAATTGACATTTATCGAGAATAAACAAAAAGAAAGTTTAAGATGATACTTTAATAAATAAATAGATTTAATTAATTAAAAAAAACATAGCATCCATTTTTTTTTTTTTTTATAAATATAAATTCCCTGATGAAAAAAGATAGATACATAATATTAAAAAAAAATTAATTTACTCTGAAAAACTGTTTCGATAATCTAAGGCATGATCAATATAACTATAAAGATTTTTCCAACCGTACTCTCCGTTTAAGATTTCTTTTGCTTCCTGGAGATTGAGAAAGCTCTTTGAGAAATAAAGTCTTCGAAGTTCCTGTAGAATCGGGCAAACGGCTAAAAAGTGGTTGACATCTTCGTTTTCATTTCTGTTGCAGAGGTTACACCTGGGATTATCATTTCTGTGAGGTTTGTAATTCAAATCAAGCATCTAAGTCCTTGTTTTAAACAATGTACCTACTTGTTTTGCAGACAGTTTGCTATTAAAATAATTGTTTACAAACAAAGTGTGATTGAGTTGCTTATAGACCAATCTGCTTGATATCTGATATGCTCTTTAAGTGTTGTTCTCTCAAACCATCAATTTGCAAGACACCTACCTACTTACTTACTTGTCATTGAAAACATAACAAGAGAACTGGGTCATTCTCCATGTCATACCTATAGTTCCCATGAAATTTCCGCTCAATCATTTGCAAATTGGAAAAAACAGCAAAATCTATAATAATGTAATTTGACGACGACCAATACTTAGATCAACTGAAAAAAAAAAATGGAATAAATCCATCGAACGGAAGGAACTAGCAAATTACTAATTGCAAATTGTTAACAATTATTATCTATTATTTTTGCAGGCATTCTATTAATTCTTTTTTCGAAACCACCATCGCCCAACAATTTTATTATAATTTTTGTTTTCCTAAGTCGTTACAGTTTTAGAACCTTGTTTTTTGCACCGTCCGCTTAGAAGCAACAAAGTTGCTGCGGGTGCAATTTTGTTGTTCTCTTTCGAATTGTAAGATTGAAGCGGCCGGCCGGCTACTATGCTCACGAACTCATGGGTCATGGTTGCCAACAGCCGCTGCACTGCACTGCTATAGGAAGGAACATTATAATTTTCAATTGCGCGGTATCCGTATTCGGTTGCCATCTATAAGTTCAGGGCACACCCATGTAATTGCCCGATTTCTTCTCTCCCGCTTGTCATGTTGCATTTGAGATATAAATTTAACATATAAAATGATGGAGAAAACAAAAATAGGCAACATGAGTTCACAGAAGCGGTAGTAGTTAACTACCATTTCAATTATTAACAATTTTATAACTTTCTGTGGTTGATAATAAAAAAATACTGTTAAATGTTAAATTGACTTTAAAACAGCTAAGTAACGCTGCATAGATGAGGTAAAGCGATTAAAATAAATTTATCAATTTGCTACCTCAGTTACAGCTTTTTAAATGAAAAACAAATGTTTTCGTTTTAATATCTGCTATCGAGACAACTATAATCGATGTTGATTGAAGTGTTAAAAATTCTATCATTGTATTCCAATAATTGTTATGAATTTTATTATAAGAATTAAAGGATTTTGTGTTGAATTTAACATTGAACGACATTACGGAAATTAATTAAAAAACTACCCAAATATTTTCTTTTAAGAACAAATAATATAATTTCCTGGCGGTTCTAACCCTCCACCCTCCTGCTCACACCAGAAGGCAGAAGGTTCAATGTCTCTAGTGGCACATACGAGTAGGAGGCAGGTCGAACCATTGGTAAATTGGTTTGAGGAAGATTCGGCCAATAAAAAGACTGGACAGTTTTGTTGATAACAATGAAGTCCAACAGAATGAATAATTGTTAAGTCGTTTTAGACCATAACTTCGAAACTGAGGGCTGTATAGACCTCTAGGCTTAACAGTTCTCACAACTTAGACTTAGTCGCTTAGGACTGGTGGACTCTCGTGGGTTTGAAGCCTGGCTAATGAGTAAGGAGGAACAGGTCAGGAGTTTCCTTTAAGTAGGTATAAGGTATACTGATAGACAACCCGACATAACAAATTAGGCCAGCCAGGCCAGGTCTTTTGTCAAAATCGATATGGTGTGGTGGTCGGGGATGATACCCTGAGCGGCTGCGGATCGGCAGGTACAAGGCTCTTGGTGGCACGGATCACCAGTTATAAAGCCACTAGTGGCAAGGATCGGCAGGTACAGTGCCCCTGGTGGCATGGATCGCCAGTAACAATGCCCCTGGTGGCACGGATAAGCAGGGACAATGCCCTTGTTGGCAAACATCGGCAGGTATAATGCCCCTGGTGGCACGGATCAGCAGGTACAATGCCCCTGGCGACACAGATCAGCAGGTACAATGCCCTTGGTGGCAATTAATACGGATGGCCGTAGAACTAACCGTGGATCAGCAGGTACCAAAGTCCCCGGGGCAATCAAAAACAAACAACTTCAATATCAAAACCCCTTACCGCTGGTTGGGAGGGGGGGGGGGGTTCCGATTATGAAATGGTTGCACTATTTCAGGCTTATTCTTTGACGAATATTACTTACCTACTGATACAATAGTATCATTCAGTTGTAGTAGTAAAGGCGATTTCAGCACTGTTGTACTTTTTTTTACACACTATCAGAATTGGTCGTATGGGCTTATAGCAAGCACCATTTTACGACCAATGGTACTAGTCAACTTATAATATTTTCCGAAGGGAGTGAGTGTGAATTATATAACATAAAGTTCAATCCTGTACGGAAAAATATTATATTTATTAAAAACCATGTGACTTCGTTAAAATCTGCCAACGATCAGGATAGGTGGAAGAACTTTGTAACAGGAGGGCATAAAGGGAGACCATCCGGTTTCTTTTCAGCTTCAGTAAAATTAAGGAAAAACAATATTCTGTTTCTGGCTTAAATCAGAGAAGTGTTCGAATGGAAAAATTTGATAAGTGATAATTTTTCTTTTGAGGAAGGTAAGACATCATAATATACCATAGAAGTGGTAGAACCACCGTTTTATAGCAAAAACAGGACTACTGTATCAAAGTTTTCAAGGTCACACAAACTTAATTGCCGCATCGACTGGACTATTATACCACAAAGAAAAAATTAACTAATAAAATAATCAAATGAATCGTAAAGAAGAGAAAACTTAACTGAATGTGATGTTTACCGTTGATGCGTGTTAAGCTTGTTCGCGGCATTTCAACTTCTTGTTTTATTAGTTGTGACATTATCAATTTACCACCATTAACTATGACTGTTTTTTTCTTTCTTTGTCCTGTTGACTGGATAGCTGCTGTCTACCTTCCGTGTGTTGCCGGTAGTTTCAACTAATAAGATGAATTAAGAGCTGGAACAAGCAACCAACCAACGCCGCCGCTGCCGTGCCGGGAAGAATGGTAAAAATGAGGAAAAGTCTCTAACGCCAACACCATAACTATCGGGACTCAAACGACAACAGAATTATAGGACCATAGCACCACTATGTTGTGCCGATGATGATGACATTGCAAATAAAATTCAATAAACAATGCTACAAACAATTTGTGTGAGTTGTTGCCTACCTAATCGCATATCCGCATGATGATGGCAAAGCGAAAAATGCCCAAACAGATGATTGCGTGATTTTTCAGCTTCTGCTGCTACACAAGACACAGAAGACAGTACAGCCGGTCAGACAGTCAATGGTGCCGGCGGTTGATGGTGGTGTTTAGAAAAAAAAAGAAACCCATAACGCACGCAAATCAACATGAAGAAGATGTGTAATGAGTTGTTTTATATGTGCGGTGCGTGAAGATTTGTCAGCGCTTGTACCATTAGCAAACATTTCTACAACACTACCTTACGATAGACTTGTGATGGCGCAGCAGATGTAAAAGAATGTGTTTAATTAAAATTATTATTATTTCTCTTTTATGTGACTATTATTTTTTTTATTTTTTTATTTTATAGTAAAACCGTCTTGAGTCTGTCTGATAAAATGTCGGAAGGTGTTTTTTCTGTTTCTATTTAAGTGAAAGATGCGCAATGCACGCGCATCTTGTTAGTAGTTTTACTCTCAAAGATAACTATCAGCGCAATGCAAGCAAGCCACAAAAAATAAAAAAATAAAAATGTAAACATAAATAATTTGTTTGTATACATTTAATAATTGATGTGTATTATAGAAGGTAAATGGAGAGAGAAGATCAGCAATCTTTTTGGGCAAAGTGTGTTTCGGACATTACAAAAGAAGAAGAAAAAATAGCGGCCTGAAGCAATTGCAGTCTTTTGAATAGGTCCAAAAGAGATGAACTCAATTTATGTGAAAAGAAAATATGATTAGTGATAGTTTACTTGCTCTTAATGGGTCATTTGGGAAAAGTGTCTGGACTTTTTCCTTTTTACAAACAGATTTGAATCTAATCTGGTTCTAGAAAGTCCCAAAATGAGTTCCCTTGTACATAAGTTCATCAATTTCTTATCAGTTAATAAAATAAATTAAAAACTAAACTTGAAAATGAACGACTCCTACACGAAAGCAACAACAAATCACAACTTAATTAAACAAAAACAAAAGATAACCACAAGATCGTAAAAACAAATAAAGCCATTAAAATGCTCACCATCAAATCTAAATCAATGAATTTCAAGAACGGATAGATATATATTTTTTTATTGATTAAAATCATGACGATGGAATTGAGAAGAGACCAGAAAACAAACCTTATTCAATGAGCCATTATGTGATAACATCGGAAGAATTAATTTGATGGGAGTTAGATAAACATATTGAAAGTCACTTTAGAATGACAAAAATTTATAAAATTCCTTTTTTCCAGTTTCGAGTTGTCACGGTGGGAAATTCACTAATAAATAGAGTTGAAACCAGGTTGATTTGAAACATAAAATAGAAATAACAGAAGTGATGTTTTAGTACCGTGTAAGAAAAGGTGTTTGAAATTTAAATTTTATAAGGTTTTTCACATTGAAACATTCGAAATGTTATTTCAGAATTTTTGTCGTAGGAACTTAGTTATTGATTGGCTCTGAAACAATTGTTAAAACAAAAGAGCTGCTGTGATAACTCTGTTTTTTCTTATTTCTATTCTTTTAAAACAAAAGAGCTGAGCTACGAACTTTTTTTTATTTTAAATTAATATTCAATTAATTTTAAAGTCTTCAAGGAATTGCTCCAATGAAACTCTAACAAAACCTCTTTAGGCACAAAAAAAAAACCAAACAATCTTTTGGCATGCGAAATACTCTCAACAAAATAATCTCAACGGTGCAATCAAACAAACGGTTTTCAAACACAAGTCGTCGTTGTCTATGTCAGTGTCGGCGTCGTTGTCATCGTCGGCGGCGCGCGGTGGTGGTGGCAATGGCGGCGTCCCTACGCCAACAAAGTAATAACTCAATAACTTATAAGGCCAAATATGTGTGTAAAAATGTTAAAGTCGTGATTTGCTTGGACTTTTCTAGCCGTTGCTATAACCAAAAGGAATAAGTATATGCTTTTTTGTTATTAATGTTTTAATATAACATAACCTGAATACAATAAAAATGAGCATAAAAACATTTAATCTAGATTACAATATGTGCAACATGCTACAACAATCAAATTACATCGTTAGTCTGTTCGCGGGTCGGGTACAGTGCTGTCGTTTCAAAAATGTAATGGGGAGTATTTTTGAATTATTTTGAGGAGTATTTTCTATATTTGGGTAGAATAAATTTTTTACTATAGGAACGTAGCCTGATAAATAGCCTACAGAAAAAAATATCACTTATAATGGGTTTTGCAGATCGTTTTGATGTTTCAAAAATGATATGGTTGAAGTTTATTAGCAAACTAGTTTATTATAAATTCTTGGGAGTTATTAAATTGAAATTGTGTGCTTGTCGGATAGTAGGAGCCTTTTATTCACTCGAAATTGATTTCAACTTGAGGATTTTATCCCTAAATTTCGATTTAAGTTGTCTTCATAAGAGGCTGTCATTCTCAAATTAACAAGTTTAGTTTTTCTCAGCTGCCAAAAAACATTATTAGACCATTAAAAATACCTACAATCTGTCAGATCTCGTGTGTTTTCTGCATTAAGTAAAACACTTTTTTTAATTAAACAAATATTAAAGTTATCATTATAAAGCGAAGTGAAAATTATTAAGACTTGGGTTTTGAAAGTATGAACAGAGTAGGGAAAGAAAAAGTTTGAAAATCTAACTGACTAGTGACAATGTACTATCTTTATTTTTAAGGGTTTATAGTCTTTCCCAAGAGATTCCTTTGATTGGAGTGTCTTCGAACACAGTTTCCTGTATCGTTATTTTGACCTGGTACCTCCTAGAGAACTTTATTTTCCGGAGGAGACTATTATGTCATTATGAAGAAGTATCCGTCGTCCTTTTCTTCTTGATTCAGAATTTCATCGTGCAGCTGCTTTCACCGTTTCCAAAAACAAAACAAAATGATCAAGTTCCCATTAACGACAAAAAATCATGTTTTTAACATAACTACTCCAAATTGTAAGAGTTTCCCAGGGGATACTACTTTCAAATTCAAAACTCTGAATTAAAAGTTACGTAAGTAAAGAAAAACAATCTTCAGGTTGACTTTACAATTCAACACTTGAGTTTGCCAACTGCAAAGGTTCACAAGTTGAAATAAGTGAAGAAAACGGCTCCAAATCAATTGTTTTTGCCTATAATTCTTTTTCGCTACTTTCCCCAGGTTTATTAAAAAGGTTAGGTTTTCTTACAGTTCTATTTATAGTAATTACACCAGTTGAATTTTATTTATTTCATTACAAAATGTATAATCTAGTTTTCAACTTTTTAGATAGATTTTGTTCACTACGTTTGGGGAGTATATTTCGTCTAAGGGTAGTAGAGTAGCATTTGACTCTCGAAAATACTACTATAGTAGCAAAAACGACAGCAGTGGTCGGGTATGGTTATAGCACTCGCTAGGTCAAGGAGGCGGCTTTTTGGGTATGTAGCGAGGATGGTGATGAATCCTCTAGCTGGCAGTCAAAATACCTACTTCACAGTGGGTGTGTAAGGCTGCAAAACCAGGAGATAAACAAAATAAAAACAACCCATAATGGGCACTAAAAATGTTTCGTTTTTGGAGTTGATGGTTTATATTACCAACGTACACACACCTTGTTGTACGCCACCGCAAGCATAAAGGGTAAACAACTTCAGTGTTGCAAAAATTCTAAATTTTATGAATTTACACCGGCAGCAAAAATGTTGGCTTTAGTTTTGTCTTGTCTACCACAAGTTGAAGGATTAATTAGTGATGTCGATGTCGTTTGTTCTGAGTCATTAATTGTGTGCGGTGGCAATTTGTTAATTATTAAGCCAACCAAATGCTTTGGCCAAATATGGGATTCGGGTAATTAAATTTGAGTTGGTTTTAAGCAGTTTAACCCAAGTGGAATGTTGTATTTTAAAAGCGGTGTCTTGTTTAATGGGTGATTTGTTGAATTTTTTCTTTTTTGGCGAAGTCATTTGATTTTCAAGAATTCATTAGGATTCGAGTTTTAAGAAAAACATCTGAAAATGGCTTACTCTGGGTGTGCGGAAATAAGAAGAAAAAACAGCGATACAAAAGCAGAATAGGGTTTTTAGGTTACTTAAGGCGCCAGTTGTCAAACAAGTTGTGAAATTAACAGCTTAACAATTCAACCACTTAACTATGAAATAAAATAAATCACAAACATCGAACTTACTTTGTTTCAGCCAGCAATCATACATATACAGCGTTTCAGACCTCCGAACCCATTCGCTTCGCGTACACCATTGATATGATTCATTCGGCAAAATGACATTCCAAATGAAACCACACAAGCCAAAATTATAGTCACCATTCATAATGTTCTTATTCTCGTAGTTCTGTAAAAGAAAAATGAGACCTTAAACCCATGGCTGACCTTTTTTCAAATAATTTACTCGCAATATTTTTCATTGTTGAAATTGCGAAATAGTGCTCCACCACTGACAATTGGCATTTTATGGTGCAATAATATCAGAACTCCAGGACTCAAGAACACTAGAGAAACCCCTCTAGCCGCGATTTCGTATTCTTAGAAATTGTAGTTATTTGACGCAAATGTGTGTCTGCCGTATAGCATCCCATCTGTATAATTTAAGTCTCCCTAATTACGACCCAAATAAGCCACTTAAGGCCATTTTGTTGGCATAACTTAGAACAAAACACAAACTATCCGACACTTGTAATTTTGTAGCTCTCTGCAATTTAAACATATATTTACATAACAAACTACAACTAAATGGACGCAATTTGAAGTTGCAACTGGCAACGAAACAAGAATCAACTGCCCCACCGCCGCGCCGCGCCGCCGCGCCGCCGGCCGGCCCTAGCTGCGCCGTCGACCACTCACATAAAATTTGAAACAAAGCGTCATTGTTGGTCGTTTGTTGTCCATCGAAGCCGCGGTGCCAAACGACGAACGTTTTGTTGGGTGTTTTCTTCTAACCGAGCAATGTATCGTTATGAAGTTTTCTCTATTTAACAACATTTGATACGTATGAGATATTTTTTTTGTTCCTTTGCATAAAATTTGATTTCAACAGATAGATACCAGTAGAGACCAAGAGCAAAATACAAACACCCCACCCAGTCCTAGTCCGTCGTCATCGTCGTCGTCGTATATGCGAGGGCACACACATTGCACATGGTACAGTTAAGAGGAGGGCGCACACAACGACTGTAACGTCGTCGACCGCAAGATCCGGCTCGGGTCATTGTTGGTCGTTTGTTGTCCATCGAAGCCGCGGTGCCAAACGACGAACGTTTTGTTGGGCGTTTTCTTCTAACCGAGCAATGTATCGTTATGAAGTTTTCTCTATTTAACAACATTTGATACGTATGAGATATTTTTTTTGTTCCTTTGCATAAAATTTGATTTCAACAGATAGATACCAGTAGAGACCAAGAGCAAAATACAAACACCCCACCCAGTCCTAGTCCGTCGTCATCGTCGTCGTCGTATATGCGAGGGCACACACATTGCACATGGTACAGTTAAGAGGAGGGCGCACACAACGACTGTAACGTCGTCGACCGCAAGATCCGGCTCCGGTTTTATGAGTTTTCTTTACGATTCCATTGTTGATTGGAAAATAAAACTCTGCTTGGCGTGATTCGCGTGTCTAAATGAGAAATTGCACTGATTTGCAAACGTTATGTTTAAGAAGCCGACACGTTAATAAAAGTAATAATACGTCGATCAATTGCCGACCGATAAGGTTGGGTAGGAACGGATGACCTTTAAGAAATTTCTTAAAAAGCAAAAATGTTGGTTTAAAGGTCGATATGAATCATCAAAATAAAGAACTGGGATCGATTTTTGTATTTTTGCTCTAACGGAAGCGGTTTCATAAGAAAATCAAAAAACGAAAGAGCTGACGTAAGAACTAGAATTTGTAAAAACTGAATGGTTCTGATCACATTAGAAGACAAAATCTTAATTTGAAGACACACAAAAGTTCAGTTAACTTTGTTAATTGTTTAGTGAACTTAAAGGTTGAAAAAATTGGCATTAAATGGCACAAATTCACGTCTCATCAGCGAACAAGAGAACTGAAGGACGAACTTCATTTTTAATTCATCCTACCGCAAAAATTTAAAACATTTTTTGTAGAATGTAGAAGATCAAATTTTGCACTATGCAAATTTAAAACACTTAAGTTTTTAACACCATACCAACAAACCGCCTCTTCAGTTCTTAATTTCTATTTAATATTCGTCAAACGTTAATTGA
Source organism: Sphaerophoria taeniata (assembly GCA_943590905.1). Lineage (NCBI taxonomy): Eukaryota > Metazoa > Arthropoda > Insecta > Diptera > Syrphidae > Sphaerophoria > Sphaerophoria taeniata. Next base: position 84,762,322 of record OX016542.1, read on the forward strand.
AATAGTTTAACGAACTCAGTGGTTGGGCTATAATCAAATATACATAATTATTCAAAATAGATGCTATTGGGAAAGAAGCTCTAATGCAATTTAATTATTCACACAACTCATCTAATTCTTTTGAAAACAAAAATTTACAAAACCAGTTAGAATAAAACGACCTTCCAGAGTCACAGATCGAGTCTTGAGTTATTCTTCTCACAAATAAATTGAATGTAAGATTGAAGAAAACTTAAAGAAAACTGATGAACTTAACCTTCTTCGTATTTTTTATGGTTTTTTCGAGATTTTAAGATATTGCACTATAAAGATTCGAGTTCAACACAACGAAAACAGACAAGTTGACAAATTTGTACGTTTAACGCTTAAACAGCTAGGTACATTTTGATTGTGTCATAATAGAACGCTTTGCGTTAAGAATAAGAAATATCAGCACTCTGGGGCTCATGAAAATGAATACTTATTGGAATTTTATCAACAAAAAAAAATCGCTCTCAACTTGACCTTTCCACTAATAACATCAATCATCCACTTAAGCTCAATTAAAAAATCGAGAATGTCACCAAATCTGGAGTGAGATTTAAAAAATCACAAAAATCCCTTTTCTTTCTCTCCATCGAATTCCTTAATTATAATTATAACAAGTGACGAACCACTTTTTTGTGTAACAAGCAAATAAATAAATAAATAAAATCTTAAAACCACCTGGATGATATTTTGCCAAGACGATGATGTAATGTACGCATGTGCGTATGAACAACCTGTTTATTAGCGCAACACGTCTTCTACTCTACTTTAAGTTAAACTGGAATTTTTATTTGTTTTTTTGTTTCTTTTATTTGCTTTTACGCGTTATTCACCTTGATCTAGAATTCTTCTTAATAACGACGCACATTGCATCTACACCTCTGACATTTTCGATTTTAATATTATAGTCCAGGAGTTTGAATATGGAACGTTAAGCGTTGGTCATTTCCTTTGGAAATTCGCAAGTTGTTGAATGAATACCCAAAGTGAGAAGTAAGTGTAGATTTTTAATCAGGTTTTAGGGTGCAGATGTTGTAAGGCTTTGAAATTTTCTGAAAAAGGATAAACTCTGTTTCGCCGACTATGTTTGGAAAAAATTTAGATCTAGACCCAGTGGGTTTGATGTAATATTGCGTTGCGAACGAGTAAACGCACGACACTCTTGCACTTTTCAAAGCAGTTAATTATTATTCCGCGAGGTGCAAATCATGATGTTATTGAATATTGATTAAGAGTGGTAGTTATTGGGAATTGCCACTTAGCATTTTATACCTACAACAAGTTATTTGACAAGTGCTGGGTTCATTAAAACAAAAAACAAAAAATATAGAACCAAAGATTTTGGAGATGTTAAGAAATTTGGTTCTGTAAAGCTGAATTATTTTATACTTTTCAAATTAATTTCCATTAATGACATAAATGTAATTTCAAAGCAGAGAATTGTTGATGAGAGAGTAGGGTATATTCGTAACTCCCAAGCCAAAATCGGCACCAAACTTGGCATCGGCACGGCACGGCGGAGCCATCCCAATTGGGATTTATACCAAGTTTCCAGTTTGATTCTAATTGGGAATAATTGATTGATGGTTGGATTTCTAGCACCATTTGTATTTTCATTGGAATATTGGTAGTGGGATTTGTTGTGAGATACACTTTTCTAGTTGGATATCGTTGGGTTTTGCTTGGTACCGTTCGTATTTCTAGTTCAAAAATTTAATTCTTGTTGGAATCGGCCTGATTTGGTTGGGTAGCTCCTACTCCTTCCAATTCAAAATCCATGTCACTCCCAAGCCACCGGCACGTACCGCACGTTCCAATTGGGATGAATACCAAGTTTCCATTTTGATTCTAACTGGGAATAATTGTCACTGGTTGGATTTCTAACTTGGCACGGCACCCAATACATATTTAGTTGGGTAATTTCCGACACAACATTCGCACCTGCATTGCATTCAATATAAAATTGATATGTGCATAGTGCATTGGCTAAACATATTCTTTATTCTTATTAGGATGTTCATATGCTTAGGATCAAATAGAAACTAGCATTCCAAAATACTTACTTCTGTGGGTTGTGTACAATGCAAGAGAATGTCAGAAAACAAAGAACATATTAAGTAAAAACAAATACAAGTTTTTCTTCTTTCTTTTTTTTATTAAAAACATATTTTCATTGCTTACATCAGGTTTACAATTATTTTCTTATCGTTATGTGTAAATATTATTTTATTTTATTCTCAAACTATTCTGGTTACAACTTGTTCAAGTGGATTGTAGTCAATAATTCTATCATGAAGCATAAGGCAGTAAGCTGAAGTATTTGCTGGAATTTGTTTTAATGTTCTCATTTCCAAACGTATATCTATAGGTCCTGTTTTCATAGTTTCATTTTGATGTCTGCAGTCCACCACGAAAACTGGAGCATGTGATTTAAATAATTCCCAGGAAAGAAGAGGTTCAGTGATGGTTTTATTATAGTAGGTTTTTTGAAAGTCGGTGTACATTTTGTAAAACAGACTATATCTATTTTTTTCAAAAGAAACATTTAAATCTTCATGTGGATAAACATCAGAGTTTAAATAAACTTTTAAGTCTGTGAGACTCCAGTGATCAAACTTTGTAGGATCAGCAGTCAGGTTTTTATTTTTCCCAGTTTGTAGAGCAAGAACAATGTATCGAGGTTTTTCTATTTGTGTTGTTGTCTTGACATTCCAGATATGATGATCAGAACTTGGCAGCATGGGATATTCATATAGATCCCAGTTTCGGAAAGCAATTTTCATAGAGCTGCTTTTATTTATAGATTTATATAAGTTTAATTTCATGGAATCTGATAAGGTTACGTGGGGTACTTTCCATTGTATTTTTTGAATGTTAATTTGTACTTTTTCATCGGTCGAAGAGATCAATGCGTTTTCATCCACTCTTGCACGAGTGATAATAAGATCATGTCGAGCATTTGGAATGATTTTTTTATAATCTTCAGCGAATCCTAAAAGTTTATTCAACGGGATACAATAGTTAAAATGAAATGGTTTCAAATTAATAGGTGAGTCAGGAGACCAGGATGCGTTTAATAGCATAGCACTCTCATTTTTAATCAAAGATAAATAGTTTTTGATCGTTGATGTTATTCCGACATTTCGATTGTAGTCAATTTCCTTGCCATTCAGTTCATAGCGAATTTCATCAAAGAGAAAAGCCATAGCATTGTTTACAAGTTTTGTATTGACTATATCTTTTACATCAGTTGTCGATAATGATCCTTCAATGTATAAAAAACTTTCCGAAGGTAGAACATTAAGATTTTGATGTTGTATACAAATCTGAATGATGTCATTTCGTTCAAAATTGTTTTGATATGGTGAATAAGTATGATACTCATATTTAGAAATGCTTTCATTTATCTCGGGATCTTGAAAAATGTTTAACATTATTTACGATTTCTTTTTTAATTTAAGACCTATTGACAACAAAAAGTCCTGATTATGTTTGGTAAGGCGATGTGTTACCGCAGCTGCGTTCGAAGCTTGATTGACGATTGATTTATTATTAACAATGTTTTTATAAGATATTGAGTTGTCAATGGTTTCATACACAATCATTTTTCTGGTTGTAAATGTAAGCGGACCGTTATGTTTTCACCTCTAAAATTAATATCGTTACCGTCTTGATCGCAGAGCTTAAGACACAATGATGTTATTCGTTTGACGTTCACAGGTAAATAAATAACATTGCTTGGAACTTCTATGATTTTATAGCCAGGACTTACTTTAACAGAGAATTCATGTAAAATATGCGCCGGTTGGTTATTAATGTACGTTCCATCTATGATATTACATTCAATGCGTATTGTATTAACTCTATTTATGTTAACATAGAGATCTGATTCATGAAGCAAGTTTGAAGTCAACAACTTCTTACTAAACCCTAAAAGCGAACCAATAGAATTTGGTTTTGAAAAGTCAATGTCTTCTGAACAGATAATTTCACATTTCAGAGTATTGTTGTTTGCCTTGATTTTAATTTCAGTTTTCCTTATTTGGTTTTTCTTTTTTTTATTTATTTCATTAATTCTCTTTTGTATGAAATTGTTAATATCTTCAATTTCATATGAACCAATAGGAAAAGAAATAACACTATCACCGATACATAACATATTATTACTCTCATCCACATTTGGAATTGAATTATATGTTTGGAAATCTATAAGTCCACATACATAATTAGATTTAAGCACTATTGGTGGAAAATACTGAGCGTTAAGAGTTGACTCATTCCCACTTAAAGCAAGTGTTAACGACATGTTGATTAAAAGACAAATGACACATTTTTCATTTTTACACATCATTTTATTACAATATACATTACATTATATACATTACATTATATTGCGTTATTATTTGTAGTATAATATAAAACATTCTTTTTTTCAAATTTATTTTAATCTAATTTATATTTCTGTTTTTATACATATATAAATATATCATTACATGTATGTATATGTTTTATTACAACGGTAAGGGTTCATTGTCATTGGGTATATTTTTATGTCCCCACGCAAGCGTGCTGATGTTATCTGCACATATGAATCTTTTTGTGTCCTTAAAACTAAGAGCCAACTTGTTTAAATTTTGGGTGTAAATTGTATGTAATTTACTCCTAAAAGTTAACATATTTTCATATCTTTCAATTTTATCAAATAGACATCTTTTATAATCATCTATTCTCAATCGTTTGGTGACAGATCTTTTGACTCCTTTCGCCTTCTGGACAGATTTTGCATTTTGTACAGTGAACGAGGACATTTTAGCTCTCAAACCAACAAATTCCAACATTTTATTCCCACAGGTTTCGTCTTTAAACATACCTAAGACTTTGTTATTTAACCTAGGAATATTATGTTGGTTATTGGGATCAAAGTCATATGTATCAAACCTTGATGGTATATCATCCAAAATATCAGAATAAAAGTCTTCTGTTTTGACATTGTAAATAAAGGAGTCAGTATCCATATAATTAAGAAGAACATTTTCATGATATTTTGGTTTGATGTAGTCATAGTGGAATTCATACATAAGAATTTTTGAGAGCTCAAGTACTATGAAACCTAGATAGATCGGTTTGTTCAATGTAATGTTGTATTTACTCATTTGTATAGCCAACAGTGGGATAGATCCTTCATCATCCTCATGGGCAAATTGTAAGGAACTATGGAAATTCGGTTTCGCAATCCAACCTCTAGCACCCAATGATTGTCTTTTATTTTCCCATCGTGTAACAATTTTAACATCAGTACGTTTCTCAATATTTTCCATTGTCTTACCATAAATAGAAAGATTCATTAACTTGAAAAACCTTTTCTGGAAATCAGTTTTAGCTTTCTTTCTAAGTTCAGTATTAAGGGAAATATATTCTTCCAGCCATTTTGATTGTTTAAATTTAATCACACGATGGACTTTTTTTAAAATCAAACCATGTTTCAGAGCTTGCTTTAAACTCTCAAGGTGAATAACATAGTTCCGTTTTGGTAAGAAACTTGCTACTAGTTTCTTGAATTTAGAACCCGGCGTTGCTATATTTTCTGGGCAAAAAGGCAAATCGTTATGAATATCATGCAGATGATCGGGATATTCTAGATCAACTTCTAAAACATATCCAACATTAATATCATTCAGACTTTCTATGTATTCCAGAGAAAAATTAAGTGGGTTCTGCCATTCAAAATCTCCACAAGGAAGATTCTGAGACATTGTCCAGCCATATAAATTATTTGCATCTAAATAAACCAAGTATGATGATGATTTTTCAGAGTCATAGGACTCAATAAATTTATTATTGGCTCGGGAATATCTATGACTGCATTGGGTAAGGCCGCCTCTTATCCCTTTTTGAAAGAAATTATACATTTCAATGTCAGTCAAGAGTTCCAGTTCCACTTTTGTCACTTTTAACATAGCATCCCAAGATAAACCAGGAGCTGTATAGTAGTGACAAGGATCTAAACTGTATCTATGCTTACAAACTTTTCTGAAATTTTCAAAAATATCAGCTAACAACAAAACATCACTTTTTAAGTATATTTCCATATAACTTTTGAGATTATGGCATTTAAAATGATTCCATATGCTTATGGCTAACTGATAATCTTCAGTTGAACATTCCTCATTCGTGAGTTTGTTGAAAAACTTCACTCTTTCAGGAAGACATCGTTCAGACATTTTTTGCCAAGAATCCAAGAAATCATATGGAAATACACCTTTTCTCTTTACTAATTCCAAACTTTGCTCTGTTTTAAAGCATTTTCTGGATAAAATAAAGTCTGAATGAACTAAATTTCTAGCTAAACTATCTATGCTATCACCCAAAAAGCGAAAAGAGTCTAAAAATCTAAGTTCTATAGAACGTTTTTCATCAATATAGATTTTCTTTGAAAAAGGAATATATTTTTCTTTGTTCAAAGGAATCACTTTGATTTCACCATCGATTTCTCTAAGCGATTTGAAGAATAGATGTGCATCATAACCAGATAAATTATGAAACAAAATTGGAAAGAAAGTTGGCAGCTTGTATTTAATATTACAAAGATTATGGGCTGCCCCCCTATATTCACCTGTTAAGTGACAATGATCCCTTACCTTCATCTGTCCAATATCGAATTTGTTGGCGCATATTGTGCACATTGTTGCCTTCTCAAAACAAAACGCCTGCATTTCTGTGAGAGGGGTCATCGGTGTCACGCTTCTAATGTGCTTGCTATATTTGTCCATCGTGTCTTCAACTAAACTGTGAATGAATTCGCTAGCACAGTTTTCTCCTATAAAGAAAAGAAAAAAAATATAAGAATTTTGTTTGGTAGAAAATAAGTTATTAAATAATACCTATGAAAGTCCGCATTACATCTTCGGTTTCATCGAAAGAACATTTCATGTAGTACGAGAATGCACATGGAATTTGTTCTTGAAGGATTGTTGTTGAAGACGTTGATGGGTCCGGTAAACAGGTTTCAACTGGTTTCAGAATGCATTCAAAATCTGCATATGTAACAAATGGAACCATCATTTGTTTATCATAATTTGCAAATTTTATAATCTTTTTATCATCGGCTGGCATTTTTGTTACCATTTTTTTACACTCGCCCTTGTGTTTATCAAATGAGCGGTCATTGTAAAAATGTTGCAAACAAGTATTGCAGAACAGTAATTTTCTCCTTGAACTTTCCAATACTTCACTTGTGATCAACCGACTTATATGCTTTATCCACATAAAGTGCGTAACTTCGCCTTTCATGTGGAATAAAAGATTAACATGAATGCGTCTTTCTTGCACTGTCATGTAATATGGACCCTCAATTTGAGGCTTTTCACCCTCAGAAAATCCAAAAACATTGATGCTTACATTATTCTTAGATTCAAATGTTTTGATTTCCGGCAGTTCAAGGGGAAATGAGAGCCCAGAGAAATCCAGTATGATATTTTCTAGGGCAATTATATCTCTGGATATATCTGACACTTGATAGTAGGAAGATGTTCTCCCTACATGTGTCTCAATCTCTGGATGAAGAGCAGATATAATTGCCCATTTAAAACAATATTCATCATTGTTTTCAATATTGACAATGGCTCTCTTGTCAGCAATTTTTTTTGGCAAAGATAAATAACTTGAACCACTCAATGGCTGGTATTTGTTGACGTTGATTTCCACTGATTTTATTCTTATCAGTGCCCATCCACTATCCTTTTCTTGGAATTCATCCATTTTCGTGAGGATAGTCTCAAACATTTCCTCGAGAATGGGATTTATTTCTACTTCCAGGAAAACTGCTTTCATTTCCGCAGCCATTGATTTTAATTCGATCACCATTTCCTCACCACTTATTTTTACATACTCCGCAAAAAGTTCCAAGTTGAATTTTACGGAGTTGTGCTCATTTATTTTTTGGTGAAGAATTTCATGAATCATTGCTTTGTTGTCATTCAAAAATACTTTTGGATCCAGTTCATGTTCATTTTTATTTTGAACGGAAAGGGAAATTACGCGATTTTTAAATGAATTCCTTATTTCCATCACGTTTTCCTTATAAAGTGTTTGAACTTTGGCTTTGTGAGCATTTTTCCGGACATGTTGCGCCCATTTGTTTTTGGGTATTTGTTCCTTGCAAAATGTACAAGTCACCAAACTTTCGTTATTTATCTTTGTAACAATTGCTGCTGCAGAAGTTGATGGTTGATCGTCTATTTTTGAAGCTGCTGATGTAATTGATGGACGTTTTTGTTGCTGTTCCTTATGTTGTTGAAGTTCGCGTATTTGTAATTGAAGTTTTTCAATTAATTTCTGTTGTTGTTGTATTTGTATTTCATGTTGACGTTGTCCTGGTATTTGTTGATGTTGATGATGATGTTGTGGTTGTTGTTCTTGTTGTAGTTGTTGTTTTTGGTTCAATGGATGTTCTTGTCCATTTTGATGATTCTTTGCGCATTGAATCAAATGCACCTTTTGAATTGTTTGGGACTCAAACGTCTCCCTACAGAGACGACAAATTCCCGACAAGTTTAAATGCACCGTTTTTATGTGACGATTTAACACACCGACACTCGAAAACATTTTATTGCAAAAAGCACAAGATTTGTGTTATTCATGATTATAATAATTTTATTTTCTTAACTGTGTACAAAAAAGTAATAATTTGTAGATAGGATTTAGTTTTTAGTTAGTTTTTGAAACTTTTTTTTTCACACTTAAAATGTCACAAGACCTCCTTTTGAATTGAAAACAAAATTCAAACTGAGTTTAAAAGAAACATAGTCTTACGATATTTATCTTTTTTTGGGGAACGTCACTTTATGTTCTTAACTTCGTTCACAACGTGGTTTGGGTTTTTATATTATGTTCTTAACATCGTTCACAACGTGGTTTGGGTTTTTAATTATGTTCCAAGCCTCGCTCGTAACATGTATTGGGTCTATGTAAATATTATAGGTTCCCACATTGAAGGTATTTGATTAAGTATCATTTGTAAGGATAAACATGATTCAATTTTTTAAAATTATCAAACCTTTCAAGGGTAATAAAAAAACAATCCAAGAAAGGTACACTGAACAATTACGTTTATGATAAAAAAAATGTATCTATGCTCCTCCTTAACATGTTAATTTATAGGAATAAGAAATAAAACACTCAGAAAATTCGTTTTGAATTTTTCTCGTAGGATCAACACGTAAGGATCCCAGATTGTATGTATTTGATAGGATCAACACGTAGGGATCACACATTGTAGGTATTTGATTAAGTATCATTTGTAAGGATAAACATGATTCAATTTTTTAAAATTATCAAACCTTTCAAGGGTAATAAAAAACAAACAAAAAAAAGGTACACTGAACAATTACGTTTATGATAAAAATGTATCTACGCGCCTCCTTAACATATTAATTTATAGGAATAAGAAATAAAACACTCAGAAAATTCGTTTTGAATTTTTCTCGTAGGATCAACACGTAAGGATCCCAGATTGTATGTATTTGATAGGATCAACACGTAGGGATCCCACATTGCAGGTATTTGATTAAGTATCATTTGTAAGGATAAACATGATTCAATTTTTTTAAATTATCAAACCTTTCAAGGGTAATAAAAAAACAATCCAAGAAAGGTACACTGAACAATTACGTTTATGATTAAAAAAAATGTATCTATGCTCCTCCTTAACATGTAAATTTATAGGAATAAGAAATAAAACACTCAGAAAATTCGTTTTGAATTTTTCTCGTAGGATCAACACGTAAGGATCCCAGATTGTATGTATTTGATAGGATCAACACGTAGGGATCACACATTGTAGGTATTTGATTAAGTATCATTTGTAAGGATAAACATGATTCAATTTTTTAAAATTATCAAACCTTTCAAGGGTAATAAAAAACAAACAAAAAAAAGGTACACTGAACAATTACGTTTATGATAAAAATGTATCTACGCGCCTCCTTAACATATTAATTTATAGGAATAAGAAATAAAACACTCAGAAAATTCGTTTTGAATTTTTCTCGTAGGATCAACACGTAAGGATCCCAGATTGTATGTATTTGATAGGATCAACACGTAGGGATCCCACATTGCAGGTATTTGATTAAGTATCATTTGTAAGGATAAACATGATTCAATTTTTTGTTTTGTTTTTTAATTATCAACTTCCTTTCAAGGGTAATAAAAAAAACAAAAAAAAAAAGATACACTGAACATTTACGCTTATGATAACAAATGTGTGTATGCGCCTCCTTAACATGTTAATTCGTATGAATAACAAATAAAACACTCAGAAATTTCGTTTTGACTTAATATTATTTTCCTGAATGAACATGAAAAATATTCCAAAAGAAAAAAAATAGAAAAAAATTTGTTTCTTCAGGTTTTAGGTATATATATATTTTGTGTGGGGATCTTGGATACTTCTACTAGGGCTTCTATAAAAGGAAATTTCGTTGTTACCAACGAGCACAGTCGATTACGAGCACTAACAACATAACATCATGTATTTTGAAGAGGAGGAGTATTCCATTTTTACAGTAGATGATTTCGCTGCAAGAGAAGCAAACTCGCTTAACTCCCTTAACGAAATTAATTATAAACCATCAAAAAAAATATCTGAGCTTAATGCAGATATCAAGTACAATATTTTTGCTCTACGAAAAGTTAAAACGCCTTGGGGGGGATCGCATTGTCGCAGATCTTGGAGAGTTCACAGTAAGTAAAAAAAAAAAAATTTCATTGTTCTTTATTTAAAGTGACTTTTAATTTCTTTATTCCTACAGACTTTTCTACCTCAGAGATATTCCAAACTCTCAGTAAGCAGCATTGCATCAATTGGAGGAGGTGGCTATGTCTTAGAGATTGTAAGACAAATCGGTTCCACCTATGAATTAAAATTTATGAAAATGAAGTAATAATCCATTTCAATTAAAAAAAAAAAAAATTATATTTGTAAATAAACACACAATAAATACATAGTTTAAAAAAAAAACGAATTCTTTCTTTTATTCGTTTTAACCGTCTGTGTTTTTTCGGACTTCTTTGTATTGAGTGATGAAATCCGATCACTCAGTAAGGAGATAAGGGAATGTGTATACTTTGAAACCCGTGTACATATTGGTATTCGCAGCTCGACTGAGTAAAGTTTTCGGTTGAGTAGAAAATGATTCATTTAAACATCGACGGAAAAAAAATAATAATAATTTTTACATTTCTTTATTTTACATTTCTTTTATTTTATAATAATTCGTTTTTTTTAATCCAGGAGTTATGTTCTGATGGAAATCCCAACCACTTGACAAAAACCTTATTTCCTCTGCTTTGTAAAACCTTTTCCACAAGAAAAATATCTGCACATTTAGTTTTCATCAGTTCTGGTTCATAGAAACTGCCTTGAACAGGTTTTCCTTGATAGTCTTCAAGAAGATATGTATTTGGTTTTGTAACTTTGATTTTTCTTATTTTAAAAACCTCTGTTGTCCAGTTAGGTGTATAGCCCTTTTCAAATGCATGTTTATACTTGCTGATTCTTACTTTGTCACCGATCTTAAATTTTTGTTTACTTGCTCCTTCTTTATCAGTTTTAAAAAGCGGTAACAATGACTTGGAATTTTTCTTCGCTGCAGGAAAACATTTAATGGTTCTGTGAAAAGAGTGATTGTAATCATTTAGTAGTTTCTTATAAATATTGATCCACTTATAGTTTCCATTGAAACTAAATTCTTTCCACATTTTTTCTTTAAAAGTTCTATTAAATCTTTCGACAATGGAAGCCTTTAATGAACTGAATGTTGAGTAATGATTAATTTTGTACTTTTCCATTAAGAGTTTAAAGTTCTTATTGAAAAATTCTTTTCCATCATCTGTTTGTATATTCTTTGGAATTCTAGAAGAACATCTAAATATTTGTTCCATTCCTTTCGTAATGGTAATACCCTTTTTGTTTTTCATTGGGATGACCCATGCAAATTTCGAAAACGTATCGATTACTGTCATTAAATAATTAAATCCTCTGTTTTGTTCACTATATGGGATCATTTCAACCAGGTCGGCTTGCCATAAGTCATCGTAACCTTTGATGATAACATGACGACGTTTGAAGTTTCTACGTGCAGCTTTATGCAACTCCTCAACAACCTCACGCTTACTCATATTTACAAAGAGTGAATCCAACAAAATCAAAGAAAAGACTTTTATATATATATATTTTTTTCATTTATTGCAATCTTTTATACAATAACATAAGTTTCTTAATTTTAATTAACATTTTTTCCATATGGTAACAGACGCAAGTATCGGGACCTTCTTCACATAGGTTGGATGACCAACAACAGTTGGAGTAATGATATCCATGCGATGATTCCATGTGTGTAGTATTTTTAAATTTACTAACCATTGAAATACAGTTAGTAAATTCTCCATAGTGTTCATCCAATATTGATTCGCCATTTGTTTTTAAAAAATCAAAAATATCTTTTATTATTTTATCAGTGTCCATTTTGAAAGTTCCTTGTGGTTCGAGTGTTGAGTGCTTACTAACAAATTTTATTTTATTTTATGAAAATTGAAAACCTTTTCTTCATTTCCACTTATTTGTATATATAAAATACAGTTACATAAGATTAATACATGTATACCATTTTAATCTATCGGTGTAAAGGGTTCATTAGGAAACAACGTTTTCATTATAAATTCAACTTTTTTTTTTATTTTCTCGTCAACGTACTTTTCTTCTTTGGAGTCTTTAAGTTTTTGAGAAATTAATTGTGATGCTTTATTTTCTTGTTCCATACTTTTTATCGTTTCCTTTATCGTAGAGTCTATGTGGTTTTTTAGAATACGAATTTCCTTATTAAAAGTGGATAAAACTTCCATTAAAGAAGAATTTATGTGGTTTACAATGCTTGATTCTTTAAGACTTATTTGATCATCAACATATCCTTTGCATACGGCTTGGTGGGGATATTCAGGATTACTTCCAACATTGTTTAAATATTTACTTTCTATATCAAAATCACCAGACGATAGAAGTTTAAAACCTATTCCTGGAGGCCCTACAAGTCCTTTATTATTTGGAAGAGGCTTGAAGTTCCTACCGAACTTGTCGACGTTCATTGTTTATATGTAAAGTTAATTGATTGAAACGAAGCTAATATACAATATTTGATTCCTTTAGCTCTTCAATTACAGAATTTATTTCATTCTGATGGCTATTATTACCAGCATTTTTGGATGCTATCAAAAGTCTTAGCCTATTAACGAGTTCATTAGGATCGTTCCAATACACATATTCAATATTCTTATTTGTATACTCCATATCAGTTATGACAGAATAAGACTTTCCAGTTTTTTCTGTTTCTCTTTTAAATCTTGCAGCAAGTTGTTTAACTATTTTTGTATATTTTGCACCTCTATTTGCCTTGATTCGACCGGAACTATCATGATTAGTTTTATATGCATTAGTTTTATATAAGATTTTTCCATATTCTTCTAGGTCATCACTAGTATATATTTGTTGGCGTGGATTTTTCTTTAGAATTAATTCAATGAGACCAGGAGTTCGAGTGAAAGTTTCATCATCAATAACAATTTCATGTTCATTCATTACAAAACGACATTTTCCTATTTTAATAGAATTTGTATTTGCATCAAAATATGGACCATATGTTGTATCGCGGTTCGAATCTGACAATATTTTTTTAATGTGTGAAGATGTTTTGTTTAGGGTTGAATTACTTTTTGGTGTACTGAATAAAATGGAATCATCTGTAGTATCCATTTCTTGAATGTAACTTGTTTTGTTATGTTCTTCTTCCTTTATATTTTCATCAAAAGATTTGAAATGTAGCTTACGAGGTTTGATTGTTTTTATGACGTCATCCTCCTGTTTTGTTTCTTTTGTAACATTTCCAACCAATTTGTTCAATGGTTCCACAATTGGTTTAAAAGTCTCTTCTAAATCAGTTTCTCTAGTCATTTTGCCAGTTTTTAGTTGAAAATATTTATTTCTTAGCACATTTTTTGTTTTTATTAAATCTCTCAACACGTTCTCATCCATTTCTATAATTCGGATAAATATATTTTTTTTTTATTTTTTTTTTTGTTTAGAATTAAAATGAAGGACTAGTTTTCCCAAACAGTATTGTTGTCAGAATGTTTTGATTTTAAATGAAATATTTATATTTATAGTAAAGCAATTTTATTGAAACTGTTTTTGTAGCGACCTTTTTCAATACTGTTCTCCTTGTCTATTACTAGGAATCCAAAATTGTCAGTCCAACAATGTGAGCATAACTCTTTGAATTGATTAAATGTCATATCAGAGTTAATATGATCCTTGTAAACATGCTTCAAGTTCAATTCGTCTTGTTTAAAAAGAATAATGAAATTAGCGTTGTCTCTTATTAGATGTTTTGGTATATGAGTATAGGACTGGCATAAGTAAAAACTATCAACTCCATTGTGACGACCCATACAAAAATAGTCTCTTATATTATTTTGTTTCTGGCAAGCGACATCATCGAATAAAAATATTGAATTGTTTTTAGCGTCTGAAGGAGGCATTATTTCACAATTGTTTGAAAATTCGTTGTATTCCATTCCTTTGATAGATGAAATAATTTTTTTAAGATATTGATATTTTGGTTGGTGTAAGGATTTGGAATAAATATAAATATTTTCAAACTTTAAACCGTTGGCGTCAAGAAGAATGCTTAACATTACATTTGTTTTTCCGCAGTTTGATGGTCCAACGATAATTCCTCGAATACTATTTGGAAATAAGTTTCCATGTTTTTTCTTAATTTTTACATTGGAATCAAAATTCCTTACGTTTATGACATCTGACTGCTTTACAAAACGCATAATGACGACTAAGATATTTTTTAATAAAACATTTTCTTTTTATACACTTGAAATCATAAATGTTTCAACCTTCAACTAAGAAGGTGTGTTAATCATACTATGATTGAACATAACACTCAAAATCAGTGCAATAGAAAAAGAAAATCAATTAAAGGAGAAGGGCTTTTGAATAGAGTTATAGACAAACTATCATTTGAATTACATATTCCTTCATATAATTATTGTGGACCTGGAACGAAATTGGAGGAACGCCTACGTAGAGGAGATAAAGGAATAAATCAATTGGATGAGGCTTGTCGTCTTCATGACATTGCATACTCAAAAAGTAGCTCTCTATCAGACCGACATATTGCTGATAAAATTCTTACCGAGCAAGCGTGGAAAAGATTTAAAGCAAACGACTCATCAACCTCTGAAAAGTTGAGTGGACTCCTAGTTACCAACATGATGAAAGCTAAATCTAAATTTGGAATGGGTAACTGCGAGACCAAAAAAAGAGCAATTAAAAGACCTAAGAAGACAAAATCAAAAAAGGTTTGCAAAAAGAATATGTTTAAAAAGGCTATATGCGAAGCAAGAAATGCTATTAAAAACAATATAAATTGTTGTGGAACAACATCTATTGCTAATATTGCTGTGAAGGCTGCAAAAAATGTTAT
This sequence comes from Sphaerophoria taeniata, assembly GCA_943590905.1. Taxonomy (NCBI): domain Eukaryota; kingdom Metazoa; phylum Arthropoda; class Insecta; order Diptera; family Syrphidae; genus Sphaerophoria; species Sphaerophoria taeniata. The sequence continues at coordinate 84,777,900 of OX016542.1, forward strand.
TAAAAATAAGAAAAAACAAATTCAAACACCGAGAGTAATTCCACTTCCGAAAAGTGGTGGTTTTCTACCACTTCTAGCTCCTATTCTAGCTGGTTTATCTGCTGTGGGATCGCTAACAGGTGGAGCAGCTGGCGTTGTAAAAGCGATCAATGATGTACGATCTGCTAAAAGACAGTTTGAAGAAAATAAGCGTCATAATAAGGCTATGGAGTCAGTTGCTATTCAAGGAAATGGGCTGTTCTTAAAACCATATAAAAATGGTCTTGGACTTTTTTTGAACACATCAAATACAAAAAACTAATTGAATTGCTACCTAACAATCCTTTAAGCAATTTTGATATTCACCAGTTTGGAAAGAAACACTTGAAGCATTTTAGAGGAGTTTTTATGCGAAACTCTTTACCAAAAGTACCAACATTAAAAGAGTGTGGTGTTATAAATCTGGACAATGAAAGCGGTTTGGGTACTCATTGGGTAGCATATATAAGAAATAAACAAAAAAATATTGTTAAGTATTTTGATAGTTTTGGAAATTTAAGACCACCCTCAGAAGTAATAAACTATCTTGGTACAAAAATAAACTATAATTATATACAAGAACAAGATTTTGATACATTTATTTGCGGTCATTTATGTTTAAGGTTTTTATTAGAACAATGTAATAAAGTTTTCAAAATCTAAAATAAAATATAAATAAATATCGTAAAAAAAAACAAAAAATGTGTCTTTTTATCAAACTCTTCTGGCATTATCTTGCATTGTTCACAATTCTATCCAGCACAACCAACAGAAGTAAGTATTTTGGAATGCTAGTTTCTAATTGATCCTAAGCATATGAACATCCTAATAAGAATAAAGAATATGTTTAGCCAATGCACTATACACATATCAATTTTATATTGAATGCAATGCAGGTGCGAATGTTGTGCCGGAAATTACCCAACTAAATATGTATTGGGTGCCGTGCCAAGTTAGAAATCCAACCAGTGACAATTATTCCCAGTTAGAATCAAAATGGAAACTTGGTATTCATCCCAATTGGAACGTGCGGTACGTGCCGGTGGCTTGGGAGTGACATGGATTTTGAATTGGAAGGAGTAGGAGCTACCCAACCAAATCAGGCCGATTCCAACAAGAATTAAATTTTTGAACTAGAAATACGAACGGTACCAAGCAAAACCCAACGATATCCAACTAGAAAAGTGTATCTCACAACAAATCCCACTACCAATATTCCAATGAAAATACAAATGGTGCTAGAAATCCAACCATCAATCAATTATTCCCAATTAGAATCAAACTGGAAACTTGGTATAAATCCCAATTGGGATGGCTCCGCCGTGCCGTGCCGATGCCAAGTTTGGTGCCGATTTTGGCTTGGGAGTTACGAATATACCCTACTTGAGAGCAAGCCACTTAGGCCTTGGCTCAGCTCTTGAAGAGCCACTCTATTTATTTATTTATTTATTTTATTTTTACTAATTTTTGGATACTTTGACAGGATTAAGTTTTCTTTACTGTGTAGTACCCGAAAGTAATACTAGGCGTGTTTTTTCTACTACTCATTTTATCAACTCACTTTAAAAATAGAAAAAACAGTTATACTCACTTTATACACATTTTAAAATATTTTATTTAAACTGTCATTGAAGAAATTCAATTTTATACACTCCGCTTCAACTGAATAAGCACACAATTTTCTGAAGTTTGTTGTACATTTTTTCCTAACTTTGAACGTTAATGCATCATTTGATGATGCTAACCGATAGCTTATGATGTTGAGAAATCAAATAAAAAAGAATAATTTAAAAAGGACCACTATTTTTTCCCTATCTCTCATGTAAAGCTTTCCAGATTGAAAAACTCAGTTTTTTTGCGTCAACTGAATAAGCACACGATCTTTCACTCTCATTATCTTCATTGCTGGAGTTATGATATGGGGAGCAGTTAGCTACTATGGGACTATTGAGCTTGAGTTTTAAACGTCGAAAAGGAGTGCAATTACCTGCAAAAGAATATTGAAAAGAAAGTTTCCTTCACTTTTGGATATTTGTGGATGGATTTTCCAATAGGGTAACGACCCTATCCAAACGTAGGGCACAGTCAAAAGTGGGAAACAGGACCAGAATGATAAATTGCTTCAATGGTCGCCCTATTTACCTGACAGCTGAACCGTATAGAAAATGAATAGGGATGGTTGGTACGTAAAGTTTATGAGTCAGGCCGTCAGTTTGAGGACAGAGAATCGCTTATTGCAGCCAATAAGTTACCATGGAGAGAAATTTCGCTGGACTTCTTAAAGAGTTTACACGATTCCATGCCAGCCCGAATTTATGAAGGAATCAAGAATAAAGGTGGTAGTACCCAATACTAGAAATAACCAATAAAAAAAATATTTAAAGAAAATTTTGTTAATTTCTTTCCGTTTGATTTTATTTGCATTTTTAAAAGTTGTGCTTATTCAGTTGACGCAAAAAAAAAATGGGTTTTTCAATCTGGAAAGCTTTAACAACAAACTTCAGAAAAATTGTGTGCTTATCCAGTTGAAGCGGAGTGTATTTCCTACTACTTCACTCTTCAATTCTAAAAAAAAAGCTTAAAATACTTTTTTCGTTTGACATAAAATTTCTTTATTGATTCGAGCGCTGTCTGGATTTCAATATAAATATTTTATACTAAGTATTCGTTTACTGAAAAAATATTACACAGTTTCGTTTGTTTTTGTTTCTCGATGAAAATAAAAAATGAGTAGCTACTAAGTAATAGAAAAAACACGCCTACTATTACAACAGTTCGTCAATTCCACGCCACAAATGCCAAGCTTTCACTTGTCACATTCTTTTCTATAGAAATTCCAGTATGTCCTAAACTGCTTCCTCTTCAATCATTTTATATCGAGAGTATGACAAAAATTCAAAGAAGAAAAGTAAAGGACTAGAAAAAAATGAAAGTTTCTATCCACCCACACAAGAGAAGCCAAGTCACATAACATCGTTAAGTCATTATCTATAAATGGATTTCAAAGGCATTCAACGTCCTCAAACTTCTTCCTGCGCAGAAGAAAATCAACTTTAGCTACAGAAAATACGTGAAATAAAGTCACCAACTCAATATGAACCATCATCATCATCATCATCATCATCATCAACTAGTTCTACAAAAATTCCAAAGAAGTCCAGTTTACCACTGCCTTCAATAAAAGCGGCAAAAGATAAACTATTTCTTATGATATGACATTGCTATGTTTATTTCTATATGGATTGATTCTTCTAACTTCATCATCATCGTGAGCAACCACCAACGTCATTTCCCGTTGCAAGGAATCTGAACTGGAAAGGTTCTCCAGAAAGGTTTCTTTGTGGAACAGATTGCATTTCATTGTCACGGGAATTTCTTACGAATTCCATTAAGCCGTAGTTTGTATTTGGAGAAATAAAAAAAGACACAGAAAGAAGTTCAAAAGATTCAATTTGTTGCCAAGGAGCTAAGAAAGATAAGTTATGTTTTAGTCAGGGTTGTTATACTGATTTTTATTTCTGAAACCAATGAGTGTCAAAGATCTACAAATCCCATTGTATAAAAAAAGGAGATCCAAACGGACGTTGGTCAATGGAAATAAAAGAAACCACAGGACGAGCAGGAACATGTACAAAAGCACAAGAAAATATGCGCGTGCGCAGCTTCTCGCTCACTTGTCACTTCATATCCACAGAGAAGAAATCTATGTCAATGGGCCAATACAGGTTGTCGCCTCTAGAAATAAACTAGAAAAGGATCACTTAATGGTTAGTTGGCTGCTGGTTGTTTGATGGCAGGAAGACTGTTTTTTTTTTGTGGTAGCGAAGGCGAGGACAGCTGGCTGCTGTGTGTCGTCCGTTGCCCAGTTCTTGTTCCTCAACATCACAGATTGAAAAATAAAATAAAGGAGGTATTAAGTTCGATTTTATTTGAATCGTCACAATTGTAAATGGTCTTGAGCTCTTTCAATTCACATTGCTTATGCTTATTGCCACTGTTGTGTTGTGTCGTCCGTCGCCTAGTCGTCGTGGGTCTGGTTGTGTGTGGTGAGTTGATGGTGTTCCAGTTTATAGCATTTTTGTTGATGATCTGAACTCAAGCTGAGATATGTGTTTTTCTTTTCAAGCGGACGTAACAACATATAACACATATAAACCAGTTGAACTAGTTAGTCTACGACCAACGACAACAACGACGACGAATCATTGTTGAAGCTGATGCCGGGAGTCAATTTGGAAGCATTTGAAATTCCAGAAAGGTGTCGTTTTGGGTTTAACAATGTCTCTCTGTGTTTAAGAGATAAAACAACACAAAAAATAATTATGAAGAAGTGTAAGAAAAAAAGAGTGACCGAGCAGAGTAGATCAGCGGCTACCAAGTTTGGATACCTTCTCATGCCTTTGTGTTATATGGTAATTTTAAGAACCTTAAAAGGTCAATAATGTGGTTTGTTTGTCGAAGAGTCAACCACTAGTTTTACATTTCTATACGGTTCCAACTAATGTTTACCAAATTTGATTTTGAATAGAAATAACTGCCTGAGCCTATATTGAAAACATCTTTTGACAGCAGTGTCTAGCTAACAGTTAGTTGAGGACGATTTGAATTTTTATTTCGGGAATTTCACAATAAGACAAGAGCATTACGCGGACGATTTGATTGTAATCAAGCTTTGTTTATTGTAAATTGACACATTTAAGCATAAAGGTAAACAAAATTTACATATTTGCAACGATATTTGCAAGTCCATCTCGATCCCATTAACTTTGTGAATAAAATTATCATAATTGCGGAGGAGATATATTTTTTCGATTAATTCTTAACAATTAAAATTTAAATCATTTTACATATCAAATTGGACAAATTAATAAAACTAAGTCAGCTAGGCTCGAAATGATATTTACTTTTGGAGAAACCAAAAACGCATGTTACACGATCGACGCTATAAGATTATTATCGTATTCATCAAACGAATTTGCATGTTGATCCAAATTGGCCAAGTTGTTCTTACATATTCAACACCCGGGGGGTTACAACAAAAATAATTTAATTTGTTTTCTATATTCCTTCAATGAATGCTGGTAATAAATTTGTTTAAAGGCCAGCACTATCCAATTTATGAAATATTTCATTTCATAGAATATTCATCAAAAACACATCTTCATGAATATTTAAGAACATATTGATTAATGTTTAAATACACCATACGAATTCGCTCGATTTTCTCTCGCTAGAAAAACATTCAAACAGATAATTTTATATAATAAAGTTCGAACATCAGTTCTTTTGATTTCCGTCAACTCATTTACTTAACAAACAGTATTTTCAAATTAAATATCAATTCATTTGACAGCTTAAGAAATAACGTTTCCAAATACCTTGTCTTTGCCCTTTCCTCCTCCTCTTCATCGGTGTATTTGTATTTATGCTACCAGAAGTGTCAACAATTAAACATGTCTACCTCTCACATGGCTATTTGGAATCAACCAAGACAACTGCAACTGCAATATGCCAATCTGTCAAAAACTATCATAACATGCCATTAAACTGAATTTCATGCCAACAAGCAAGCTTGCCAACCATCCAGAGCAGCACCAACAAACATCAACATCAGCGCGCTTATAAACTTTTCTAATTAGTTTATCGCAAATTAAAATCAAAGCAACAATTATCTCCTCCTTTATACCTTCATAATATATCAAACCAATGCTTCACCAACGCCATCGTTCGTTGTCATGCAACAAAAGAAAAAAAAACCGACGACCGACTACCTCTTGCCACACCACCATCAAGCTGGATAGTTTTGCGCAGACAATGGCATTTCTTGTGGGATGGATATGACAAAAGTTTAATTACTCATTGCACAAAAAAGCAATTTTAATTGTTCAATATGCCACAAAGCAGATGAAATTTGCAAGAAAAAGCCGGCACTATGGTAATTTTTTTTAAATATAAAAATTAATTTAACTGTTAACTCGAATGGAACACACTTTATATGCACATCAGATATGAAGGAAGACAAAAAACAATATGCAGCTTCTGAGCAAGAGAAACAAAAAAATACGCTGATTCATCTAATACTACGGTATAATTGCTAATTTATTGCATTTTACTTTGCTGGAATGTTATAATAATCATTCGTGTTTTTCTTGTAAAAAACAAAAAAATCCAAGAGACAGACACAAAAAGCGGCACGGAAAGGTGAAGACAAGCAAAACTCCCAGACCAGCCTCAAACACTTATTTTTTGTGAGACGCTCTATTACTGCTACAGCTTCAGTGCCAGAGCCGTTGTTGCCGCCACTGAATTGTGTTATGCTTTGTTCGTATGTTTGAGGGTGAGGTGGTGCACTGAATTTAACAATAATTAACTTTACGGGAGCCCCATCAGCAAATTACAATGGTTATTCTTTTTTTTTTTCTCTATCTCTGGCTGGATGTTGTTTTGTTTTAATTTTATTATAATCGATGGCGCGCTTCGTCGGCGTGGCAGCAATGGCTTGGTATAGATGTAAAAGGAACTTCAGTGGGCGTGTTTGACAAGCAGAGAAATTCCATATCCAATTTATAGTGATGAGCGCAGAAGAATGGACGTCTTACAGTCAGTTAAGAAACAAATGCGAAACAAAAGAGCTGAGTATCAAACTTCTTTTTTTCTAATTCCTTACTCCCAGCACTGTTTCTCGACTTCTAAATCATATTAAAACTACAGAGAGCCTAATAATCGTCATCACCATCGACGAACATTGACTTACAGATGGTTTCTACTCGCGCGTCTATTAACTTTTGGCCATATAAAAAAAGAAAAAAAAATTCTTCAACAACTAATGTTCGATTTACAACTTTAAGGCAATGATTGCAAGGAAAAAGAATTTTTATGGTGTATAAAATGTTATGGCGATGGCGTTGATCAATTGAAAAGCAGAAAATGGGCAGGGCACTTAATTAAGTGACAAGCTGTTACAGTAATACAAGGATTGTATTTGTATTGATTTCTGTATATAAAAATTATTTTTTATCAATTTTATTTTGTGCTGAAATATGTATGTGTGTTTAATTCTTAATTGGGATATATCATGGATGGAGAAGATTGAATGGAAATATGGGTAAGTCGGCATCATCTGGATTTGAAATAAGGAGAGATGACATAATTGCCGGTGATTTGTCGTTTTGCTTTATTGCTTCACACATACCAACATTTGGAGACCGGAAAGGTGAGAAAAGGCTTAGAACCATCAGAAAAGAGTAAACTATCTCAAGCCCTATTTGTAACATCTCTTAATTGCCCAATCGGTTCATCAGACAATTAATTCAATCCAATCAATATTTTATGGAATCAAATGACATGATAATTGCTCTTTTCAATTTATTTCCACCTCCATCAACAATCAAAGACCAAACAGCCAAATCACAACCAACGACCGCAGTATGAGATGACAAATCTTACTCGCAAAAAAGAAAAAAAACAACAAAAATCACAATTCGGATTGAATTGACACTAATTAACGTTTCATAATTGATCATCAATCTTCTTTGTACGTACGTAGATTCAAAGAAGTTAACATGATTGTGTGACAACAGTGCCACTCTCTGTCTCTCTATTTCAAAAGGAAGACGATTCATTCAATACCGACAGCGAACACTAACAACTGTTTGAAATGACGAAAGTATTTTTCAAACAAATATTATTGGCATTCGAATGTTAAGCAGTAAAAAAAAAGTCAAAACCCATGTCTAACTACCACCGTCACCATTTTTGGGATGTTAGATGTTTGACAAGCGTTCGACTAGAAGAGACCAAAAGGTTGCTCGATGGTGTGCTAGGCTTGATCTCTTGGGTTAACACAACTGTCCATTTATCAATCATTAATAACTTTTTTTTGTTGTGATTTCTTATTTTTGATTGAGCGAGAGTTTTTTTTTTCTTACTTTGTTGAGTGTCCAATTGTGTGGAGGATGATTTGAGTAATTCTCACTGTTTAAAAGTGAAGAATTACTAGCACCACCTGTTGATGAAAATGGTCTTAATGAACTTTGACCAATTTCATTATGTTTGGTTGTCAAGAGAAATTAAGAAGAGGAGGTTTATATTTTCTATAGAAATACAAAAGAGTTGAGCAGAAAACTCGATTTTAGAATTGTTGGGTTTTTAATGATATTACAAGGCTCAGAATGCAAAAATCGAATAAAAAAGAAACTTTAGTCAAAAGTTCAAAAATGACTCATGCACTTTACGAGTTCACACTTTGAGCCACATACCTACCAATAACCACCAAGCCGACCAATTAAGGAAATTCCATCGCTTAGTGTCGGAAACCTTATAGAAAATGAATTATAGATAGGTCCTTTCCCAAGACCCAAACAACCATTTAAAAACAATTTTAAGCCACATTAAGACACCTACGCCTTTCTGGACGACCGACCGTCTAATGTTAACCTATAACGCTATAAATATTATTCTCTCCATATCTCCTCAAAGCCAATAACACTCAACAAAACAAAAATGCCAATACTCTTGCAAGGTGTATCATAAACTCTAGCCAACTATAAGCCCAGACATTAACTATCTTATCCTTACGCCGCCGGCCGCCTTAGCGATGAATAGAAATACATATGAAGAGCAAAAAATATGTATATGAACAAGATTGTATACCAGATTGAATGATATACGCTGTGGAACACATTTTCTCAACTCAACCCCCTTCTCGCATATATTTTAACTGGTGATGTGACACCACAAAACTCTCCATCATCAGCAGTTCAAATCGAGCTAGAAGAAACAAAAAAATGGTAAAGTTCGTTATAATGTAGGTATATCGCTCAAAATCCTCCAGCAGCGAAGCACGTATAAACGAATGTGTGCTGTGGTATATCTTCTGTGTATCTTTGCGAGCTTAGCAAGGCTAAGCCATAAAGCCAGCCACCATGGCATCATCAACATAGGCGGTCGCTTATAATGCGTTGTTAGACGCTCCCCGAACTGCAGTTATAGTGAGTTATGTATTGAAATCGGAGTATGTACTCCGGAATCTCTAAGAGTTTTCCATCTTCTTCGTATAGTTTATGAAATTCAAAAGAGAGGCAGGACAAGCAACAAAAAAAAAAACAACAGGCACAAGAAGAATAAATAAATCCCAACGAAATGAAATTGCAGAAGGTGGATCGATCTCCTCTCTCTCTCTCCTTCTCTGGAAACTATGCTCCAGCTCCAGGTTTTCTCAATTATTATTATTTGAAAATAGAAAATAAAGAAAAATGTGTGGTGGCGGTGGCGGCAAAAAGCAAATGGAAGAAGTGGTCTCATCATCAGCATCAGCAGCCGCAGCATCGACAACATCATAGCAAGATGGCCATTGCCTCATGCGCTTCTGGCTAGTGAGCTATTAATTTTCGTTTCTGTGCGGAATCTTTAGATTTTTTTATTCATCGACGTCGCGTCTTCGTTTGTTCCAACACGGAAGTGGACCTCGTGGTAGTTCCAAATACCATAACCATGGCGACTGCATTTCTAGAAATCATTCTAGATCTTGAGCATGTGGGATTGGTGTCGTGTCGCAGCAGTCGCTGTCTTTTGGGTTCGTTCCTGGACGAACGTCACCGTCGTCGTCGCCGTCTTCATCACTCAGCACAACACTGTTGGTAATAATATGTACATATATATACGGTGAGATGGTTGGTGGCGTCACCCAACTTCAGTGGCGGCGGCCGGCGGCGCACAGTGTGCAATTTTCGCAATCTAGCGGAACTTTATTCGTTTAGTGTTTAATTGGAGTGTTATTGATATAAAATTGTTATATTATGGAACAATATATTGGGGCATATGCATAAAAATCTAGTATTTACTAGTAGTAAATACTTCAAGTAAATACTAGATCAACAAGTAAAAGCTCAGATTCGTAGTATTTACTTCATTTGGTATGCATAAAAAAAAGTAGATGCTAGCCAGCATTTACTAGTAGTAAATACTAGATTCATCCAAGTAAAAACTACATATTCATCGGAAGATTCAGGCATTTACTTACAGCAATTGAAAAAATAAAGTAAAATGGAAAAAATGGAAAAGTAACAAGAAAAACCTAAACTTTGCTTTAATTAAATATTTAGATTTCATCACTTTAAGCCGAAGTATTTGTTTATTGATTTTTTAATTATAAATTTTCATACGGCGCGTGTCTGTTTCATAATCTTGACCAAAAACGAAAATAATTGTACGTCAGATTTTGTCAAAATGCTTGAGGTGCATTCGGTTCTTTTGATCAAATCTATTTCATTTCTTCGCAGCTGCCCCTATCTCCTGATTTCAGGTGCACCAGAACTGCGTCCGTGGTCTTTGGTAGTTTCGCTTTTAACTCCTCTATCCTCTTCTTCAAAGTTGTCGGGTTTCATTTAAATACTTTGCAACATTATGCAAAACAAAACATGCCATTATTAGAGTTGCCTCGTTTTTTAATTGCAACCGTATACAGTTTTGTAATATTGGGAATCGACTTTTAAGCTGACCAAAACATCGTTCTATGATGACCCTCTCTTTTGTATGTAATTTGTTGTATGATTTCTGCTTGCTCGTGATTGGGTTTCTATGAATGGTGTTATTAACCAAGTGGCGATTCCATATCCCTCATCTGCCAAAAGAACTGTGTTAACTGAATTTTTTACTGAAAAACTGTTTTTCCAAATCCTGGAGTCATGAACTGAACCTGGCCATTCACAAACAACACTTGTAAAAGATTCTTTTACATCACAGGTGGCTGGAATGTTGATGGGTGCATATCCCTTTCGATTTATATATTCTCAGAATGCAAGTGGATGGATACACGTGGATACATTTTTAAAACACTTCACAAAGTTTCAGAACAAAATAAAAATCAACACTGTTAAGGTCTTCAAACAAACGATTTTTTATATTTTTATTTTTTAGTGTAAAAAAAAAAATAACTTACGCTGAGAAGTTCTTAAATACCACTAAAAATAAATTAAATAAATTGAATATCGACAACTATCATTACACTTGACCACGCTGTTACAAACATGACACAAGAAAAGCAATGAGATTTAATTTTTTTTTCACTTGCAACAAGCTGATGTTTGTGATCCTGGTGAACGGTAAATACAATTATTTTTTTGTTTTTGTTTTTGCCATTTGATGGCCGGATGTTTTACCTTTCATATGATACCAATTTTGTTGCATTTGAAAGAAATTTTTTTTACATTAAAGTTCCGCTAGATTGCGAAAATTGCACACTGTGCGGCGGTATTAAGACTTGTCACAAAGCTTCGATGTCCTCGAATTTCCGTTGTTGGGTTTGTATCTCCCTCTCCAGAATACTCGAGTGTTTTAGATGCGTGGCGGAAATTTCATTATTTTTTTCCTTTTTTTAGCTTAAATTACATTTGGCGGAGTTGATGGTTGGATGGTTTGGTCCGGTGTGGTGCACAATATTATTTATCGAGAATGGGAAGTATGTTGGAACATTTAAATGACTTTGGCTAAAATGTTGTAGGTGCGGTCTTAGTCGTCGTCGTAGTTGTAATGTGGAATGTTATATGACCAAAACGGGATCGAATTTGTCCGGATGATTAATAAAATAGAACTTGAGATTCGAGGAGCAATGGGGTCTAGCAGCATCTGGCTGTTTTTGGTGTCGTCAAGAAAGACGATGACACCATTAATTGATGAAGTTGTTAGTAACTGTGTGGATTTTAGACGCCTTTTTGATAAATGGGTTGAAATCCGACATTTTTAGCATCGTCATCAAGTTTAACGATACAAAAAATCTAAACTCAATACAGTTGTCTTGGAATTTAACGAGGTTTGCTTCAATCCAAATACCTATGATTACAATGACCACACCATGTTATTAAGTCATTAAAAATAAATCAACAACTGGCCTAACATCGGCCTACAGGTCTATGCGTCACGAAAATTTGCAAAACAAATTGGCAAACTTCAATTTTTTTTTTGTCAACCATACTCAAGAATTCCAGAGAAAAAATTGTTTTTTTTTTTTTAACTAACGCACAGCGAGGTAACCCGAAACCAACCTCTTCTAAATAAATTCAAGACACGCCACCTTAAGCCAAAAAGTGTAGCTACCTCAGTTGACAGTAGTTCTTACCAGTAGTAGTAGTTCAAAAAAGTAGAACCAAAAGTAACAAGATTTCTAATTGCATATTCGAGGCGCTGCAAGAAGATAACGCCTTCACGCATATTTCATTCAAAATCAACCTAAAGAGATCAAACAAAAAATAAACGAGGCAAAAATGTGTTTGTAGAAAACACTTGAGAGATCACCGGCTCCAGATAAAAACTAATTTGACTACAAAATTACCATGCGTGCTTTGAATCATAACTAAAAATCTCCACCGCCAACAACACCATCAAACTCTATAAAACATAAAAATGAAAAACAGCGAGGTACTGAAAACCCGAAACACTTGAGAAACCGCCAACAGCTAGAAATAAAAACAGTACATGCAGAGTGGTAAGTATAAGACTTTTGCTTGCCCTAAAGATCTAGATATAAATTTCAACTTTTGAAGTCCGACAGTGTTCCAAGAGTTTTTTTTTTATATCCAGCCGGCAACATGATGATAAGATGAAGAGAAGGAGGCGATTACGAAGAACCGATATAAAACATCCCCTCATCTCGATTAAATGAAATATTTTAACTAAGCTTGTCAAGTGTTTTCTATTCATTTATTTTTTCGCTCTATCTTTCTCTCAGCAGTGCTCGTATTTTTTTGTGGATTGAAAAGAACATGGCAAGAAAAAAAATAGGCGAAAAAACAAGCACAATAACGAAGATCTATTCGAACACGACAGCTCACAGCGGGCGAGATTGGCGAATTAGATTAGGAACAATTTTTATTGTAATTAAAAGCAATTTGATTGCAGCACACACACAAAACAAAACCGACAGCCATGTGACCAACAACCACGCATCTTTTGATTTATTTGCGTTTTTTATCTTTTTCTATGTCCGATATTCATTTATCTTCTTTTTGTCTGTTGGAATTTTTTTGATTTGATATTCTCCAAAGGAGATTAACTTTACGATGGCGATGTGTTTGTTGCTCTTTTGAATTCCAAACAACCATGAATAAGCACCAAAAATTGAGTTTAAGTACTCGAGTGTTTGATTTTCAATTGAAATTAAATAGAGCATTGGATGAAATTGGATTTGTTTGTTTGTTAATGGTTGAAGTTGAATAACACAACAAGATGGCCATGGCGATATGATTGAAATGTTTGCACAGGTCTGATGGGTACATGAATCTGAAGAAGAGAAAATTGTGGGTAACTATGTTGATCTGTTTTTTCTGTCATTTAAGAAGACAAATTTTTGAAACAGTACAAAATCGTGTTTGATTTAAAAAAAAAGGTTCGCCCCTCAGCTCTTTTGTTTTCTACAAATTCGTTTCTTTCGATTGAAACAGAGCCTCCAAGGACGAGTATGTCAAGTTTTCAAGGTACGCCCCTTAGCTCTTTTGTGTTTTCTACAAATTTTTTTCGTTCGATTGAAACAGGGCCTCCAAGGACGAGTATGTCAAGATTTCAATGCAGGATTCAGAATCTTGATATTTCGTAAAAATTAAGGTAAAAGAAGAGAAAAACAACATTGGTCCTAAATACCTTCAGGAACAATTTCAAAAGGTTAATCATGAAAATTTAACTAATTAAAGAGTCATGTTAAAAAATAACTTTTTTACTATTTAACATTCCTCCGGAAAAAAAAAATTAAGAGTCAATAACGTCTTCAGTGAGTCCGCACAATCTACCAATAACGTTAACGCAATTTCCCTCCAAAAAATTAATAAATTACCAATTATCCACTTCAATGCAAGGAAACCAACATGAAAATTCACAAAAAATCAAAAAAAGAAGAAAAAGAAAGAAAACTTCTCTCCTCCTTGTTTTGCTGTTTTTGTTTTTTTTTCTGGCAATCCTTATGGTCGCACATCACAATTACACAGCGCCTTACTACAAATTTAAATCGTCTTCGTCCCTCTTTTTCGGTTTTGAGTATTTTTTTGCAAAGTTGAGGAGTGTTTTTCTTTTTCTTCTTTTTATTTTGTTGATAAATTACTAACAATAATAATTACACATTTCTCCCCGGTTGGTTGGAATGTAATTTAAAACTTCACGCAGACTTGAGTTTTTCGTCTTTTATTTATTTAGCTTTTTTTGTAGTTTTAGTAGCTTCACACAGAAAAAAACACCAATGTAAGATCAACACGAAAAAATTTTGATCTAAGATTATTTTGCTATTTTACTTCAAATGTTAATTCATCAATTTTTCATAACAAAACTACATTTTTAGCGTTGATCCAATATCATTTTCATATGATTTAACATTTCAAAATTTTTGTCTTGAGTGTTTTGTATGTTTTTCGAAAAAAATACATTGCAAAATAAAACAAAGGAAAACACTTGAACATCCAACAATTTTTTCGTCACTCTGTTCGTTTACGATTATGCGAGTTTCTGTTCCTTGTGGTTGTTTGGTTTGGCACTGGTGCGATGAATAGTGCGCCCTGTGTGGCGACGCGTAAGTGTTGGGGAGGAAAAAGAAATATGCGAAATACATTCATAAATGTTCCCATGGGGGGTGAAATGCATACCACAACACCACCTCGTTGAACCAGCCACGAGGATGACAGCAACATCATAAAACCAAAAAAGTCCAACCAATTATATGTTTTGGGCGAGTGCAATTTGTTTTACAAACTTTAAAACAGGAATAATATCGAAGGTAAAATATCAATTTTTGTAAATTATGAATAAATTAAAAAAGCATGTTTTTGTGTTCAAAAATCGACAAGAAGTTTTGTTAAAAAAAAATTATATTGGAAAACAGAAAAAAAAGATTTGCCATTCATTCGTTTTTTTTTTCTTGCTTAGAATTTTTTAATTGGCAATGAAGTCTCAAGACCTACACAATTTTGTAGAATCTTCATCTTTCTATATCTATACCTACATACCTAGGTCTCTTGGAGTCGAATAAAGACATTTTCCCAGAACAATATCAAAGGTCCGGAGAATGTCAGAGATTACAGTGAGCGGCAAGTGAGAGACTCTCCGCCGCCGTACTCCCAAATGCCACAGACGTCAACACCTTATGGAACCACTATCGCTAAATAATTAAAAACGTAGCCGATACCACCATAGATTACCAGCTATCCGTGATATGATGATGAATTCGCGTTATTGAAAAGAGAGACGGAAAACAAGAGCAGCAAGTTAAGAGTACCGCACAAAAAGGAGAATTGAGGAAGAGACTATGCGAAGGAATAAAATAGCATCCGCAGTTTCTCAGCTCAAAGATCTCCAAGATGCACAAAACCCGATCCGACACCCTTTGAAAGGTCGAAGCAATTAGCTTCTGGTTCCAAAACCTTCAAAACAGTGAAGGAAACCTAGTCACTGAAGCACAGGGAATTCAGCAGCTATACTGAATGCGCTTAATGTCGAGCGAGCCAATGACGAAAGTGAAGCGAGACCATTCAATGAAAGCCCAGTCCTAGCCCCCAGCACAGAAGAGGTAGAAAGAGCCATCCAAAAGCTAAAAAAAAAACAAGTCCGCCGGGTTGGATCTTCAAATATGGAGAAGAAGTTTTGAAGTGTGGGAGGAAGAATGCATGCCCACTGACTGGTCTATAAGCTCCAAGACCCCATCTACAAAAAAAGCTATCCTCTGTCATGAAAAATTTAATGTGGCATATCCCTGCTTCATGTTGCATATGTAAAATCCTATCAAACGTACTGTGTGAGCGTCTTAAACCCTTCCGCAACACAATAATCGGCACGTACCAATATGACTTTAGGCCAGGTAGAACAACGATAGGCCATATATTCACGCTGAGGCAAATCCTGGAAAAAAACAACGAATTTCAAGTCAAAATCCACCATATTTTCATCGAATTCAAAGCTGCTTATGTATTTATGATAGCATCCACTGCCAAGAGCTTATGATGACGGTGCTGAATTCGGGATCCCGAAAATAACTGATCCAGCTGTGCCACATGACGCTTAAGAATACGTAATGTATTGTGCAAGTGGGTAACAGCTAATCTGAGTTGTTTCAAAATTCAAACATGTGATGTCTTCAACATAGTATTGGAGCAGATAAAGCGCAAGGCAGGTGTGAGCTCGGAAAACCCTATCTATCCAAAGAGCTGTGTTTAAGGCCCTCACAGCGATTGAAGAACAGGCGAAGTTAGTTGGTCTTGAAGTGATCGAGAACAAAACAAAGTATATGCTATCAACAAACAAAAGAAAATCTGTCCACCGCCTATAGGACAAAACGTCACTGATGGTAGCAGCAATTTCGAACTTCGAGGTAGTTAAGGAGTTCACTTACCTTGGAACAAAAATCAATCCTACAAACGACACCTTACTAATTCGGTTTGGCAAAGAATTGGGTCCAAAACTACTCACTCGAAAGACAAAGTGAATAATATACAAGACTTTGATTTTACCACAGTCATACTGGGCTTTTTCGAAAGAAAAATTCTTCGACGGATTTTCGGTCCCGTATGCAATGATGGCGAATGGAGAAGAAGGTTCGACAGCGAACAGTTCAAAGATGTGCATGAAGTCCAGGAAGCCAAGAAAAGACGAGTACATTGGCTCGGACACATCGAACGAATGGACGACAACGCTCCGCCCAAGAAAGTCTACTTTTCGCAGCCCCCAGGTTCGAGACAGCAAGGAAGACAAAACCTGCGATACAAAGACCAAGTAACTGCGGATGCCAGAGCGCTCGGTTTCAAACAATGCGAAGGACCGATCCTGATGGAAAACTGCTGTGGCCCAAGCTGAGATCCTTCATGCATTGGGAGCCGGATAAGTACGTAAGTAAGTTACAAATACATATATGCGACGTAGTTTCCTTAACACTAGAGGTGATCTATGGTACAACATTAAAAAAAAAAGGCGAATAAACAGAAAACGAGGTGATCTTATAAGGCTTTTTAACCTCTATTTACGGAACCCTAGAATTAAAGCGCGAAAAAATTAATAAATGTTTAGTTAAATTTCAAACATTTCAACAAATAGCTAGAAGCAAACATCATTGCTTGGTGAAAAATTAGGCCCTTCAAACAAACATGTAAATAACCATTTTCTGCCAAAATATACAAAAACTAAAACCAAATAAAACAAAAGAAAGAGATAAGCTTCTTCCTTTGTGATTCTTGACATTTGTGCAGAGGCTTTTGTGTGAAACAGTTAAAACAGAATCCCTCAAACGGTTTCCTTTTTTTTCTGAAAATTACTAATTACCCGAACTCAGTACATAAGTTGACTCCAAGCATTCATCTAAATTGATGTTTTCTTAGACAAAATGTAAGAAAAAGAGCCTCAACCATAACTGCTTGTTGATGTAAGTCATTCCAAAAAGGTTCCTCCTTTCGGGGAACATAGTAATTTTTGAACATATTTTATATTGATTGATGAAAACGTCATGGGGGGAATTTATATATTTTTCACCATCGAGTATCTAACAACATCTTTCAGCTCTGACGATGGCGGCTTCTTTTCCATAATAGTAGCCACTGAAACATTAATAGACAAGAAAAAATAATAATCTTCATTTAAAACAAAACAAAACAATAGAAAAATCTCAGAAGAAACAACTCCCTTTGGCATCAAATCAATCGACATTTGATTAGAGTGTAATTAAAACCAAACTTATGGATGCGATTCGATTCTCCTTTGATTGTATTTTTCTTTTTTCATTTCAAATATATTTCCAAAGCTTAAAGCTGAGCGAGGTAGCTGTGTGGTGTGGCAGTGGCGTTGTTCGGTTTGCTCCACTACAACGGTATGATGATGATGATGACGATGCTGGCGATGATGAAGAAGAATAATAATGGCACTTTGACCTGGGGCTGAAATACTGATTGGATTGAAGTGTTAAAGTCAAAATGAAATGTTTATTGAGTGGATTTATCAGAAGAATGAAAATAGAGGCTATTATTATCAAGCGTATTCAATGCTCAAAAGCATCACAGAGCAAGAGCATTTCAGCTTTTTATAGCATGTTTATAGTTGATAGTTGTTGAATATAATGTTTGTAATAAATTGTTCGATTGAATTAGGTTAATCGGTGTTATGATGATGCAATCGCTCGTTGTTTTTTTTTGGGTGGCCTTCATTATGGAATTTGTGTGTTTCGGAAGTGATAATATGAAGACATGTTGAGTTATTATTATGACTGTGGGATGGAATAGTTGAAGTAATTAGGCTGTGCAAACATCAAACGCCTTTTGTCGTGAAGTATATTGAGACTTGAGTTTAAATACTATATTAAACATTGTCATGTACGCGTTTACGTTAGTTAAAACATAATAAGGTTCGCTGTTGAACTCTTTTGTTTAGTTTTCCTTCTTCTGTTGTACATCTAACTACTCGGAATTAAATCATAATTCAGGACTGAAGTTTTCAATTAAAATTAGGCTTTGAAGAATAACGTCCCACCTTTTTTTGAAAAGGTTTCCCAAAAGAGAACTTAAACGTGAGACGTTTTTTATACGAATGCCTTGGACGGAATTTTTGATTAACTATTAAGCTATACCTTGGCGGCTTTCTATATGAACAAAGGATTGAGGTTGTAATTTTTTAAAGGAGACTATCGAATATTACAGTTACACACCGCTATTATTCCCATAAACAAGCATCACTTATTAACTCAATATAAGTCGAAAAATGTCCAATCTATTAGCATTTCGCACATCATTCAATGCATTAACATAAAGGAGAACCGGCAAAAATGTATGGAAGCTGGCCTAAGAACCAATAACGACATGATATATGTCAATGGAAAGGTCTTTTTGTCTACTTTAACTTTTCCTATGGAAGTAAGTTCCAAATCGCTGTGTGGAAAAAGTTATTGCACAATTAAGTCATTCACAAGTAATAAGTGTTTTCTTGTTTTCATCTTGACCTTGGAACCAATAACGACATGATGTATATCAATTGAAAGGTTTTTTTGTGTACTTTAACTTTTTTTGTTTTGGCAAGAAGTCCCAAATTACTGTGGGGAAAAAGTTATTGCACAATTAAATCATTCACAAAAAAATAAGTGTTTTCTTGCTTTCATCATAATAGGAAAGCATTACAAATGAAATCAAATCAAAACTTTTTTTTTGTGAATGAATTAATTGTGCAATAACTTTTTCCCCACATTGATTTGGGACTTCTTGCCAAAACAAAAGTTAAAGTACACAAAAAAACCTTTCATTTGATATACATTACGTCGTTATTGGTTCCAAGGTCAATATGAAAACAAGAAAACACTTATTACTTGTGAATGACTTAATTGTGCAATAACTTTTTCCACACAGCGATTTGGAACTTACTGCCATAGGAAAAGTTAAAGTAGACAAAAAGACCTTTCCATTGATATATATCATGTCGTTATTGGTTCCTAGGCCAAAATGCCGGTTCTCCTTTATCCCAATAAAAGTTGCTAATAAATTTCGTCCGTCTCCCTCTCTCAACCGCTTCACTTCGCCTAGCTTTCAACCAACACTTAACCTCACGTTCCAAACTTAACATGATCAACGCCGCTTGCTGTCAATCAAAATAAGAAATAACATGTCACCGATATATCAAAAAAACATTTGTTCTCACAATGCGAGGTCTGTCCTCTCTTCGAACTCGAACATTTAACACCTCGATGTGAAAATGCCCATATAATGGGGTCTTCAATGTTTCGCGGTGGTGTTAAATCATGATTTGTGATGCTTGTGGACTATGCAGATGCAATTTGGCATTTAATTTATGCCCATTCGAAACGGTATGGTCGTATATACCTACCGACAGTATGTATGGCAGAGATTTGATGCCCCAAGAATCATTATAACAAGACCCGGAAAAATCGATTTTATTAGCAATAAGAATTTCACACAGTTCGAGGTGAGTTCGAAAAAAAACGATTTTCTTCCCAAGGTATTACTCAGGCACACTGCCGAATATCATGTATTAACTTCAATCTACCAATCCAAAGTGGCTGTGGAGGCAAATTAGGTGGCCAGTTGCACCTTGTTTTAACAAATTGCCAAGATCACTTCTTGGATACAAGGTAAATTCTTATTTGGGTCAGTATTTTAAAAATAGTGTTTTAAGCATTGTGAAATGAGCAAAGATGGTCACACTCCCATGCGCCAATTCAAACAAATGGAAAACAAAGTTTTTCTGGGCGTGAACTTGCATTATGCATAGAAAATGCTTGTCAAACATGAGAAATGCATGCCACTTGACTTCTGTCGTAATTTCCCACTTTGTTTACTTAGTGTTGCTGTTTTTCTTTATTTCATTTTTTTTTTTAGATAGATAGATATGTTTTATTGTAGCTGAAATATATTACATAGTTGTCTTAACCTATATTGCACAATTTACAGAGTTACGGTATATGTCTGCCTTGCTACTGATAATAAAAACAATATTTATTATAAAGCGTTGAGATTTAAAACAGATACATTGAAGGAAAAGCTACAAAAAAAAACCTTCATTAAAGTTGTTGTTGCTGCATCTTAAAGATAAGAAGATATGAGAGGCGGTGCTGATCTTGATAAAACCAAGCCATTTAAACAGATACATAATAACATAAGTAAATATGTACATTAATAAATAACAATAAATATCTAATAAATAACAAAATAAATATATAAATAATAAATAAATAAATAAATAAATAAATAAATAAATAAATAAATAAATAAATAAACAAATAAATAAATAAATAAATAAATAAATAAATAATTAGGTATAAAAATAAATAAATTAATTAAATAATAAATAAATAAATAAATGAATAAACAAATACAAAAATAAGTAAATAAATTGTTTCATTGATTTACAAAACAAAACAAAAACAAGTTTGAATAAATAAATAAATAACCAAAAAATATATAAACAAATAAATGTATAAATAAATGAATAAATAAATAAATAAATAAATAAATAAATAATTGAATGTTTTTTTTTTTTTGTTTATACATACTTTTAAGTGGCTAAGTTTTCAATCAATGCGTTATCAGAAGAAATGCAAGACAGATGATATCTATCATATAGTTTTGAAAGTCTTGTTGATACTAAATCAATGTTGCAAATTTGGTGCAATTCTTCTGTCGAAAAATGCCTTGGAAGGTCTAACATTATTTTCAGAACTTTATTTTGAATTCTTTGTAACTTACGAACATGAGTTATTGCACAACTGCCCCACGCTGGAGATCCGTAAAAAATTATCGCTTGAAATACTACCTTGTATATCAACAACTTATTTCGCATACTTAATTTAGATTTACGGTTGATGAATGGGTATAAAACTTGTATTGTAAGTCCAACTTTTTCCACTATTTTTTGTACGTGTAGACTAAAAGTAAGAGTTTTATCAAGATGTACCCCAAGATACTTGGCACTTGAACGCCATTCAGTGCTTATTCCATTGATAACTAGGTTATTGCTTGGCAAAAGACAGGCTTTTCTTTTTCGAGTGAAAAAGACAGCCTGCGTTTTGGAAGCATTAATATTAATTCTCCAAGAATTACAGTAATTTTGCACTTCATTTAATGCTGATTGCAAGTTGGTTTCGATTAAGGAACCAACCGAATCTGAAGAAAAGATGCATGTATCATCGGCGAATATTGCTTTCTGGCAATTAGCGAAGGAAGGAAAGTCATACGTAAATATGTTGTATAAAATAGGACCGAGGACAGAGCCTTGAGGTACACCTGCAAAAACATCACAGACATTAGAAAACGTTTTATTCACAACAACTCTAAATGACCGATTCATCAAAAAGGATTGTACAATCTTTATTAGATAGATAGGTAAATTTAGTGTTAAAAGCTTATGTAGCAAAGCATTGTGCCAAACGGTGTCGAACGCCTTTTCGATGTCTAGGAAAACCATACCTGTGCTTTTACCTTCATTTAAATTATGTTTTATATGTTTAGTGATTCTATGCACTTGGTGAACAGAACTGTGGAAGGCACGAAATCCAAATTGCTCTGGTGGAAGTATGTTGTTTCTTTCCACATGTGCTATTATTTTTTGTTTGATAATTTGTTCAAAACACTTGCTTCTTACTTAGTGTTGTTGTTTTTCTTTATTTCATTTATTTTTGCAAAGAAGAAACCTTCTGGCAATAATTAAAAAAAAAAAAAACAAACAAACTGACCAAATGAATAAAACACAAAATGTGAAGAGAAAACTTCTGTGCAGTTCATTTTCTTGTCAAATTCTGACAACCAGAAACGCGAACGAAGACAACGACTACACAACAAACGACCCAAGCTATGTCGTATATGCAAAAGCGGTAAAGAAAGAAATTTTGTGTGTTTTGGTTGAAGATTGAATTTAAACGTGTCCAGCAGCTGGAAGGATTGGATAATGTTAAGGAGAACAAAAGAATTGGTGAACATTTTTTTCGGTTGTCTTTTTCTTTTTTTGAAATTGACCTGACAGTTGAGGTCACTTTTAAATTGACACTGGCTGCATCTCCAGATTAAAAAAGAAAAAAACCGAAGAGCTGTAATGCGAACTCGTTTGTTAAAGGCAAAAAACTCGACCTCAGGTCAGGTGTCTATTGTTGGTGAACGGGAATAATATGTACTGAATAAAAGACACTAGTTCAAGAGTAACAAATTGAATTCAGTAATGTTTATTGATACGATTGATTGAAGAGAATGAAAAACTTAGAAGAAAAATATTTAAGAACATAAAAAATTTAAGCAACTGGATTTATAAACAACAAGCATAGTCAAAAACAAGTAGTTTACTTTTTAATTTCAACACTCCCCCTAAAAGTATACTAAGTCAAAAAACATTTGCTGTCCTTTCTTGAGGTGTCTTTGTCGTCCTGTAAAATTTCCTTTCTTGATTTGATATTTATCATGTTTTTCTGGCTTTCAAACGTAGACTTTGGAAGTGGCTTGATAGATAGATAAATTCATTTTTTATTCAACTTTCACTTAAAAATAAGTACAATTATAAAAAGTATAAATACATAAGTGTAGGAGAATAAAACTAATCATTCAATAACTTGATAGTTAGAGTTGAATGACGATCAAGATTTAAATAATAAATTAATAGAATAACTGATGTGGGGTACTTTCAGTTGTTCTACCGAGAGAATTTTTACATTTTCTTATTTGATATTAAGTAAGTTAAAGCAGAATTTGATGTACAATGTAGTATGAAAATTAAAGTTATCTAGATCTACGTTCAACTTTTATAAATAGATTCTATTACAATATTGTTCATTGTGAAAAGCCAGATTTTAATTTTTTTTTCAAGTAGGAATTATAGTTGTAAGTAGTTCTTATTTCAATTGGAAGTTTATTAAAAATATACGAAGATGTTAAGATGTAGAAGTTCATAAAATGAGTTTTGTGTGGAATTTGGTTATTAACAAGCGCAAGATTATTTATTCGTAGGTTGTATATTGACGAGTTCCTAGATGGAATGTTACCGCTTTGTTTATAAAACTCTTTCAATACCTTGAACACATACAGATGACGCAAAGGCAAAATTTTTAGCTCACAAAAAAGAGGCCAGCTTTCAATTCGTTGACCTTTTTTACAAATAAGACGAATTAAATGCTTTTGAGCCGTCAACACGGGCTTTAAACTACTGGCATATGCACCTCCCCAGCTAACTAAACCGTATTGAATCTTAGACTGAGCAAGACCATAGTAGATCGTAGTCAGAACTTTCTTCGAGCAGAGTTGATTAAGGTGGTACATTTTACGAGTAACTGTGTTCATGTATGTTTTCACTGATTGTATGTGAACTTTCCAGTTGAGATTGCAATCTATGATTACACCCAAATATTTGAAAGAATCAACATACTCAATTTTAAAACAGCTCGGTAGACAGTTTTTATTTTCAAGGAAATTACAAGAACCACAATCATGTAAGGGCAAAACAAACCTTTGACATTCATTTGAGTGAAACCAGAAATCATACCGTTCATGAAAGCCAGATGTTAATCTAAAAAACATAATTTTAGTTTTTTCACTTATTATAAGTTTATGATGGGCAAACCAAGCCCTCAATAATTGCAAATCCTTATTAATGTTATTAATACATTGAAAATATGATGCTTCAGAGTAAGTGAAGGCGATATCATCAGCAAATGCTCTACGATTTCCAGAAAAGTCTTGGAGGAATAGTGAGTTTATATAAACCAAGAAAAGGATCGGTCCAAGAACCGATCCTTGCGGAACGCCATTTTTCAACCCTAAGACGTTACTGAATATCCCGTTAACGGAAACTTTTTGTACTCTCCCCACCAAGTATGACCTAAGCCATTCATATGTTTGACCTCTGAAACCAGCATTATATAATTTTGACAATAAAATTTCATGGTCAACCATGTCAAACGCCTTTGTCATGTCAATAAATAACGCCATTGTAGTCCGGCTTTCATTTATGCTCGTATACAGATCGCAGCATACTTTGAGGATAGCATCCTCTGTAGATCTTCCAGGTCTGAATCCATATTGATCATTTGAAAAAAAATTAGTTTTGTCAAGAAAAGAGAGTATACGTAACTTCATTAATTTTTCAAAGATTTTTGAAAATGTAGGAAGTATCGAAATAGGCCTATAATCAGATAAATTTTTTCGACTGCCTTTTTTGAACAGTGGAATTACTTCAGCACTTTTCAACATGTTCGGAAATTTTCCAGTATTAACACTGAGATTAAAAATATAGCAAAGAACATCCACAATCTCCCAAGATACATTTTTTAAAATAGCAGAAGATAAACCATCACTTGTGCAAGATTTTTTGTTTTGAAGGCCATGAATCAAATTGCAAATTTCCACAGGAGAAAACTCTTCAAAGCGAAAACTAGTTATTTGCGTATTTTCTTTTTTTAAGATATTATTAATATTGCAATCACATTTTTCGTGAAATGGCATTGAAGGTTGTATTTCCTGAGTTATGTTGACAAAATAGCTATTGAACTTGTTTGATATAAGTTGAGGATCAGAGCTTATAGTGTTATTTATTACGATATTCGAAATTTGATTTGAATGAGATTGTTTGCCCAAAATGGAATTAACTACTTCCCATTCGCGTTTGATGTTGCCTTTAGCACGATTTAATAAGTTGGAGTAGTATGAGTCACGTTCTTCAGTAGTCAAAAGATTTGTTCGTTTGCAAAGTTTTGAATAATATTTTTTCAAGTTAGCGTTATGAGGATGTTTTTTGCATTTCATTGAGTATTTTTTTTTTAACTGTATTTGTTTGAACAATCTTGGTTAAGAAATCCGCTTCTTGATCTTTTGACGAAACATGTTGTAAGATAAATTCTTTGTTGTTGTATTTGTCTCTTATAAAATGGTAGCGAACATCAATATGTTTGCTTCTTTGGTGAAATTCCGGGTTTTTGATTAACTTTATAGCGCTCATGTTGTCAACGTTCAAACTAATATTTAATTCATCGAAAAATCCAAAATCATTTAGTAAGTTCTTTACCCATATGGTTTCCTTTATTGCTTCACTTGCTGCAACGTACTCTGCTTCAGTTGTTGACAGCGTAACAACTTTCTGCTTTGTTGACTTCCAAGCAATAGTGGAGTCACCAAGCTTTAGTAAGATGCCTGTTGTTGATTTTCGTGATTCGAC
Organism: Sphaerophoria taeniata; assembly: GCA_943590905.1. Lineage (NCBI taxonomy): Eukaryota > Metazoa > Arthropoda > Insecta > Diptera > Syrphidae > Sphaerophoria > Sphaerophoria taeniata. The sequence continues at coordinate 84,803,562 of OX016542.1, forward strand.
ATCTCCAGCATAGTCAGAGTCGCTGAAAGCTTGAAGATGACCTTCCTGTTTGGATGGGAAGTATAGTCCTTGTTCTGTTGTCCCTTTTAAATATTTTAAAATACGCTTGACAGCATTCCAATGTATTTTGTTTGGATGCTCCATGTACTGACTGGCGTTGTTGACTGCAAAAGTGATGTCCGGTCGAGTAGCTATTGACAAGTACATGAGACTGCCTATGACTTGACGATAAGGAGTATTTGATGCATCTTTTTCTAAATTACCATGAATATCTGCACACATTTGGTGATGGGGATCCGCTGGTATAGCAACTGAATTGACATCCTCCATTCTGAATCTTCTTAGAACGTTTTTTGCGTATGCCTCCTGATGAAGAAAAATAGAACCATCATTTAATTCTTCTATTTGCAAACCAAGATAAGTTGTCAGCTGTCCTGATGTAATTTCGAATTCGGCATTTAATTTTGAGATGAATGTTTCTGCTGTCTTTAGATTTGACGTCGCAACTAATCCATCGTCAATATGGATTGTTAATAAAATAGAATCGTCTTTTTGTCCATTTGTGAAAACGCAAGCATCTGCACTTTTTGGATGGAGTCCTAGTTTGTTGAGTACAGCAGTAAATTTTCGATTCCAGCATCTGGATGCTTGTTTCAGACCATACAGACTTTTATTTAACTTGCATACTCGGTCAGATCCATCTTCATAGCCTTTGGGTTGTTGCATATAAATTAGTTCTTCAATTTCTCCGTGAAGAAAAGCGGTTTTCACATCGAACTGGCGAAGGATCATGTTTCTTGATGCTGCAATAGATAGAATAATACGAATAGAGTCGAATCTTGTGACAGGGCTAAACGTTTCATGGTAGTCAATTCCGGCTGTTTGCTTGAAGCCCCTAGCTACCAACCTAGCCTTGAATCGTTGAATACTGCCATCGTTATTACGTTTGATTTTATAAGTCCAACGATTATCAATGATTGGCTGTCCATCAGGTAGACTTACCAATGTCCAAGTTTCATTGTTTTTCAAAGACTTGATTTCATCGTCCATGGCGTCTTTCCATTGAATAGCTTCTCTGCAACTGATTGCATCTTCAAATGTTTCGGGTTCAGCTTGATCTGTTAAGGCAACATTTGCATTCAAGTTCCTGCGTGGTACTATTCTGTTCCTAAGTTCGTAATTCTCACTGCTTTCCGAATTTTCGACGGTTTGTATTCGATCAACTGTTTCTTCCGAATCAACCCTCTGGTGTTGAATTTCCTGACAAGCTCCTTCATTTGAAATTGTATCTGAGAACACTTCAACAGCTGGTGCTGGATTAATCTGATCTAAAGTTTCTTGATAAGCTGCTTTATTTGTTGGTACATCAAACAACACTTCTTCAGGTGATATTGGATTAATCTCCTTTGAACTACTATTGTGCATTTTACCAGTGAAGACAACATCTCTGTAAATTTTAACTTCGTTTCTTGCTGGAATCCAAACACGGTAGCCTTTAGTGTTTTCATCATGGCCAACAAAATATCCTCGCTCTGCTTTTGAATCCCATTTTTGTCTCTTTTCTTTTGGGATGTGCACGTAGACTTCTTCGCCGAAGATTTTTAAATCCGTAAGACAAAATGTACTTCCATGCCAAAGTTGTATGGGTGTTGATCCTTTCTGACTGCTTACTCCTGTTCGGTTGAGTGTAAAGACTGCATAATTTGTGGCTTCAGCCCACATTTGAATCGGTATTTTACTGGCTTGAAGTGATGTTCGTGCGAGCTCAACAACGGTCCTATTTTCACGCTCAATCGAACCATTCTGTTCCGGAGTATACGGGACAGTCTTCTGGTGAATGATTCCATACCGATGAGTGATTTCACTGACTTCACGGTTGACAAATTCTGATCCATTGTCAGTCCTAAGAATTTTCACACCTTTTTCTAAATGCCTGGATGTTTTCTTCAAAAAGTCTTCAAGACAACGAGTTGTTTCTGATTTTTGTTGAATAAAGTAGATTGTTCTCCAACGACTGTAGTCATCTTTCAAAAGTAGAAAATAACGTGCACCACCTAGGGATTTTTCTTGCATCGGTCCACATAAATCAGCGTGTATTATTTCTCCGATTCGATTTGATTTTGAACTGCTCTTTGGAAATGGGAGCCTATGCATTTTACCTTTCAGGCAATCTTCGCAGCAAAAATGTTCAACATCTTCGAATCCAATAGCTGATCCTCTTAACATGCTTTTGACGTGGACGATGTTCTGATGTGCCATTCGTTTGTGCCAATCAATAAGAGAACAACGGGTGGCAATATTTGCTGATTTCACGTCATACTTCTTGACTCTAAACTTCATTTTGAAGAGTTTATGTTCCCTTTCTCCCACTGCAACAACATTACCATCTTTGAATAACTTGCACACTTTGTTGTTCGATTCATGTGTTATTCCCTTGTCCAGCGCTGCACCGAGAGAAAAGAGATTATTATTAATTTGTGGAACGAAAAGGACTTTTGTAAGGTGTTTGGACTTCCAATTGTGTCCATCAAATGCCAATATTTGAATTTCACCTTCGCCAACTGCAGGGATATTTTTGCCATCCCCTATACGAACTAGTTTGGGTTCCAAAAAGTTCTTAAAATTTGTAAACCATTCTCTTTGATGCGACATGTGATCGGTTGCACCTGAGTCCAAATACCATTCTTCGCTGATAGATTCCATATTCTGTGCTACAGACAATGCCTCTCCTACAAAAGCATCGCCTCTATCCGAGGAACGCTTAGAGTTTCCATTTTTACGTTTTCTACAGTCTCTAATCCAGTGGCCTGGCTTGTGGCAAAAGTGACAAGTGCCTGGTTTGTCAGATTTCTTGATATGATGTCTTCCAGAGTGCTTTCCTGCTGTAAATGCTGCGTTGTCTGCATTTTCACTCATGCTGATTCTAGTTTCTTCCACTGTTAGCCGGGATACTAAATTCGAAAGCGTTCTTTCGGTAGCACTCGCTGACTCCCACGCACTGATAAAATGTTTGAACGACGGTGGCAATGTCATAAGTAGCTTAGTCATGATCATTTGATCAGGAATCTTTTCACCGAGAACTTGCAAACGATGTGAAAGATCCTCCAGTCGTGCTACATGCGTGGCAATATCATCATCCCGATTCTTCTCATAGCTGTACCACTGTTGTAGAAGCATATGGATACTTGTTTCTGATTTCTGTTCATATACCGAACAGAGTTTGTTCCACATGGCACTCGATGATTCACAGTTGATGATATGAAGTAAAGGTTTATCCTCCACTGACGTCGCTATGACTCGCTGTGCAAGATTATCCTTCGTTGTCCATGCTGTTTGTGCTTTGCGGTCCTCGCTGGTTTCATTTTCTGTAGGAAATATAGTCTTGCCGCTTGCAACGTCCCATGAATCACTTGCTAAAAGTGTGATGCGCGCTTGGAATTTCCATGCCGACCAATTTTCCGTACCCTTCAATTTCGTTACTCGTGCAATTTCGGTTCCCATTTTCTCTATTGCTCTGGGCTGGAAAGAAAACTTAATTTTGCCTTATTTGTGTTCTTCTTTAGATTTATATATTATTTAACAACGTCCCTGGGCCCATAACCTGTTGGTGAACGGGAATAATATGTACTGAATAAAAGACACTAGTTCAAGAGTAACAAATTGAATTCAGTAATGTTTATTGATACGATTGATTGAAGAGAATGAAAAACTTAGAAGAAAAATATTTAAGAACATAAAAAATTTAAGCAACTGGATTTATAAACAACAAGTATAGTCAAAAACAAGTAGTTTACTTTTTAATTTCAACATCTATTTTCAACGAGCTCAACATTTTTGCACATAACAATTAAATCTAGGCTACTAAAAAAAGTTTTAATTTTTTTTTTTATTTATGTATTTATTAATCTTAAACACTTAAAAAGTAATTGCTTTTATTAAAGGACTTGGTTTCTGTAAGGCTTCAAGAATATTCACAATTTCCATATGAATGTTCTAATTATAGCTTTTACTTCGCTTTGAATTCTAGATTAATAACATAAACTGAATGAAACCAATAAAAAGATAATAATTCACCCAGTGGGTTGTTTTGCATAAAGCAGAAAATTATGGCTCAATCAATTCGCATGGTTTTATCCAAGTCCGGAATTCAACATGGCTTTAATTAATGCAAAGTAGAATACAGTTTTTTTTTGTGTCTACCGAGGTCTTTTCAAAGTGTCATAAAAAAAGACTAGACGCTGCCCTAAGCTCAAAAGTAAATTAATGTGCCAATTTGACAGGTGTTGGTTTATTGGTTATTGATGACCGCAGATGTCAAAAATATCACATATTGATTGAACACCGCCATGGAAACTCTATGCTTGTTCTGCTGTTGATGTATGAGACTTGAGACACACTGATTATAGGTCGTTGTCTTCGTTGTGTTTAGAGAACGAGTTTTTTACCTTTTTTTTTATTTTAGGACTGAGCACTCAAAAGACTTAAATCGGGATACAAGGCATACAAATTGATTGAATTATATCCTATAGAAATTCCAATCATTTCTGATTAAAACCACGTTCTTCAAATATTTCACAACTTAATGCAATTTTTCTTAACACTCGTCGCGACGCCAGCAAAAAAACTGTTAAAACGCTATGAATTAAACAAACTTCGCAATGGTGTGTTACTTCAATAATTTGTTGCTGATGGATGGAAGATCAAAGCATTCAATTGCCGACGAGCTCTTTGCATTAATTACTTAATTTTTTTGCTGCTCTGCTCCACCACTAGGTCGACATGATTTCTTTAGTGCGTTTGCGCAATGAGTATGGCTCCTCGTAGTGAAAGAAAAACAAAAATCATTCAATCGAGATAAATAAGATGAAAATAAATAAAAAACTCATGGCGTCTTGATGTTAAAACATTTTGTCGAGTGTTTAGTTGGCTTTGAATGTAGGCCAATCATTTTCTATAAAATATTTGATACATCAATGCAATCACGAACAAATTTATTCAAATCAGATTAAAAATTCATATCAACATGAAATGCAAGAACTATTTTGGTGGTGCTTGAGAGTCAGCGTTAACAGCGATTCGACGTCAATTAAAAGATGGTATCATGGGATAAAAGTGTTTTTGTATTTTGCTAAAGCATGCTGTTTATATAATCAAGAATAATAAAAGACAGAGAAAACAACAAGAAGATTAAATTTTGATAAAAAGTTTGTGAGGCGGTATTCGAGAACGATGTCAAAACATGGTAGCATGTCAAATTGAAGAACATCGCTTCTCCTTTGGCGGCTGGTTAAGGTATTCGTTTTTATTTTCTCTGTTTGATGTGATGCATCGAATTGTTAGCAATTTTGATTCAAAGCGAGATATCTCATCTAAAACAAAAGAGCTGAGGTAAAAACTTGATTTTTGTATTAATTTCTTTTTTCTGTAGGATATCTTTTACCCTACAAATTGTCTCATTTGACAACATCTATTGCAACTATCCACTTAACTTTGTCACACATTCAAGCCTCACCTGCTGCGATGACATTAAAATAAAGAAACAAGTAATTTTATGTGTTTGCTTTTAAATCATTCAACGCTTGCCCAAAAGATAATAATCAGAGGTAATCTTCTCTTCGCAACACAAAGAGGTCTGTGCCAATTTATTACAATCGATAGGGTGGTGGAAAGCTTCATTTGTTGAAAGGCACCGATGAATTATAATGACTTAAAAATTCTGAGGAAGTAGTTTAATAGTTTAAAGTACTCTGGCGTTGTGCCGAGCCGCTGAAACTCGCTATCGATCGATTACAATCAACGCCAAAAGTCCCCCTGATGTTTTGTTGAAAAATAAAAGAGTATTAATAATGATGCTGCAGAATTGTTGGTTTGTTCCGCAGCTTAACAGAGAGGAAAAGAGATACAAACTCTCATAGATTGAAAGAGTGATGCCCCAAAGGAATTCTAAAAATTTTAATGACCACAAAAACCAAATTAAGAGACACACTTTCGCAATAGATAACCCACTGGACGTCAACGACACACTGCAAGCACAGCAGCTGTCGAGAGCAGGAGAAACACAACTACAAAATAAAATAGTTAATTTTGTCTATCATTATCATCAACAACAATGACAGCAGCAGCAGCATCAACAACATTCAGCGTAAGGAAAAACACTCAGATTGATGTCTCTGTATTTATGACTTTATGTCACCTCGGTGCAGCACATTCGATGGACAGTAAGGATGATCGACGGACGAACGGATATATGATCGATTGACGAAAAGGAAAAAAGACTCATATTCAAATTTCAAAATAATGACAAAAAATATCAAAATGAAAATTAATGAAATAATATTTTGGTGCCGCAATGAACAGTTCCTTAATAACCACCAACTTAACCATCTTAATACGCGCCTTCAATAATCTCTAAGCCGCAACACTTTGCGGTCGGTCGGTCGGCACTTTGTAGCCACACACTCAACTGTCGTCCCATGCCCAAAGGCTCGAATTTATAGGATTACAAATTTGTCAGCTTGGCTAATCCCTCTCATAGAGCCACTTAAGGTTCGTTACGCTAAATCATACAAGATCCTAAGTGGCACAACCGGACACAAAATGTCAGATTTTAGTCATAGATACTAAAGCCGTCACTTCGCGCTACTGATTTATTTGTGAGTGTGTGTGCGTCGCGTATGCGGTTCGGTTAAGATAGGCGGAAATGTTCAACTGACTCATTAGATCTAGGCAAGACTACATTACATTACATTACACAGTACTTCGCACATAAATGTAACGAACTACAGACACATAGCAGCACTGGTGACTGAGACCATCGGCTGGTAGGCAAGAATAATCGAGCGAGTGAGTACGCTTTGGCTGAGTTCAAAGTAGTTTAAATCGGATCTTTTTTACTGTGATTGATTGATATTTTTTGTGGATTTCCCGGGAGAATTTTAACCAAAAACAAAAACTTCAAGGAGATCAATGAACCCAACAACAAACTTTAAGGAATTAGTTCCATTTGCGAAACAAACATTTAATCATTCAACTGTGCTTGTTATTTGTTTTAAGCTAGATTCTAAACAATATTGGCATTTTTAAATGTTCAACTCAATTCAGCGCGATTCAGCTCTTGGGAATAAGAAATAGAAAAAAATCCATTAAAAACGCGATGTTATTCGAAACATAAATCATTTGTCAATAATAAAGGTTTTGTTTTACTTTTTCAATCTTTGAAAAATTGCCAAATCTTCAAAAGCAATAAAAAAAAAAGTAGAACTTGAGAAAACGAGTAACCAAAGTGGCAAATTTTCGGTTTATACAAATGAGGTCAAGTTATATGTACCTATAAGGGCGTGTTGTGGCTCTCATGCTTTAGAATAGTTAATTTTATTAGAATGATTAATGTTGGTTTTAACCGTCAGATAGTTAAGCAATTTATTTATTTCTGTTTCGTTTATTTGCAGATTTTTGATATGCGTGTTATATTTTTCACACGAATCTTAAGAGTTCAAAGAATTCCGACAACAACCGACAACTTAGCAGCAAAATTAGGGGAAAAAACAGATTATCTATAAGTGCTTGTATTATGACAGATGTGCACTTGGAGATATTTTTCCACATTTTAGAAAATTGCCTTAGGATCATTATTTTACACGGGGAGTCTTTTAATGATTGAGTTTGGATTTCGCGAATGTCTTTGGCAGATTTTTAAATTTTAAACAAAAGACCTGAGGTTAAAACTACTTTCATGTAGTACCTTAACACTTTTTTTTATTGAGATTTGATGTTTTCTCTGCAGTTATTTCGCCAGATGATGTGAAAATAGAAAATGCACCCACTGGTTTAGCAATGCTAAACAAAAGAGCTGTCCATATCAAACCTGATTTCCAATTCCCTTAAGCTTTCGAGTTGATTGGAAAATTATTTTTCTCCTGATGAATTTAACTTCGTTAATTTATGATCTCATAAAACTTTTCTCCACTCTGCCTATGTAATCTTTCTGTCATTCTTTTCTACCTAAATGCTTAATTACCTGAACACTATTAATAGAGTGGTATTAATTGTGCGATGATGATGTTATAAAAAAAAAAACCAGCCGCGGCATTTATTGCTTTTATGAGACTAAAACAGATAGAAGTAATATTTTTCTCACAAGCGGCACACACAAACATTTTTCTCATCAAGAAAATTGCAAAGAATTTATAATCGACTAGCTGACCCCGCGAACTTCGTCTCGCCATCCTTCACACCAACTCCAGAATAATTATGTATGATTAACACAGATATTGGCTGAGTTCGTAATTGCAGGCTTTGTTGCCCATGCCTTGTGATTTGCTTGAATCGAATTGAAATAGAGATCAACATATCTAAATTTTTCCAAGCTTTGCAACTGACTTTCTACTTTCATTAAAGCAGGCATAAAATGAAAATTTCGTTGTGAAATTGAACAAATTTTCATTCTTCCGATGTGTTTTGACTATTTCACAAAAATCAGATTTCCTAAAAGCTTACGATTGTCCTCTTTATTTGCTGAATTTCCCGTAAGATTGTCCGAAAAATTTGATTTTACTCAGGCCATAACTACAGTGAAAATTTTATAAAAATGCGTTAAGGATTGAGCGGATTAAGAGTCCCTACCGGACATACAAACAAACCAATGCACCTTAAATTCCATGCAAAAACTTGATTTTAGGTCTTGAAGTTCTTGGCGTTCTCGCAGAGTTTGCCGAATTCCCAATAAAAAAATTCCATTTTGCCATTTGAAAATCAGTGCACCTACAATAACAATTTCCGCTTTGAAAACCAATGAGTTTTCCGAGTTTTTCATCAAGAACTTTCTGTTTTCCATTCGAAAACCCATTTTGAAATTTTCCAGTTTTCCATTTGAAAACCAATGCACCTGCAATAGTATTCAGTTTTCCATATGAAAACCAATGAGTTTTAGGGGGTTTTCATCAAGAAATTGCATGTTTCCATTTGAAAACCCATTTTAAAACAAAAAATTCCAAGCAAGAAACTCTTATTCCCGACATTATTTTGATTTTTCCAGTTTTCCGAATCTTCCATGAGGTTTTTCTTTCATGAGAGTTGTACCCGCTCTTAAGAAATTGTTAGTGTTATATTTAAGGTTGAGTTTGCAGTTTTCCCGTAACTTAACAGAGTTGCCACAGTTTTGGACGAAGCAACGTGTAGTAAAATTTTACCAGATTCTCCTACTTTTGCCAATATAAAATTTCCGAAGAATGTTTTCCAAATTACTCCTGGTTGTAGATGTCATCATTGTCAGAAATTCAATTGTCTAATGGAAGTATAAAATGCAAACCGAAAACTGCTTATTTCTTTTTTAGTGTTCAGAGCTTTCAAAGCTGTGTTCCATTTTTGCTTGTTTGCAGGACTCAGATATATTTAATTGGGAATAGTAGTATGATTAATTGTTATTGTTTTTCATAAGATACCTCTGATAGCAAAATTATATGCCTTTAGGATATTAGTGAAGTATTACTCAATGTTGTCACAAAAGAAATAAAAGTTGCTAATTACTTTTCATTTTCCTTTCTTTAACTATTTGTATTTCAATTTCTTTTCCCACTTTTAACCCTGTCAGCAACCAATATGCCCTAATATCCACCTAAATTAATAGGAAAAAAAAAACTAAATTCATGGTGGTCCTGTCTGCAGAACAACTATTAGGAGGAGTACGAGCTCGAAGTAGTGTGATCCTTCAATTAGATACATTGGGTCAGTATATTAGCAGCCGATAACAAATAAGCATGGCGGTGGGGGTGATATGGTATGGGGATATATGGCGGCATCCGTGGTAAGAATATTAGAAATAATCGAAGGGGTAATGAATTAATGTGTTTAAATTGCTATTATTAAAAAAAAATTAAGATGCGATACATCTGGGCATTGCTAACGTTTTTTTTCCAACAGGATATGTAATGATCCTTAGTATACCGAACATAACACTGGTATTGTGGCTCTTGTATAAGACACCTCACCTCCTTAAAACTCCACCACAAAGCCCAGACATCAACCCCATTGAGCATGCCTGGGATGCACTTGAAAAAAAAAATGAGAAACCATGATATCCACAATAAAGAGCTATTAAAAGACGCCTTATTACGCGAATGGAATAATATTAGCGTTGAATATACCGAAAATCTTGTTATGTTTGCCTGGAAGGATAGCGTGTGGGTGCGAAACTGGATCTGGCTGGAATACAAAGAAGAATTTGCTGATCACGGTTGTGGCGACAATGATGATGCCACTTTTTTGTATTTCTTCTCTTCTTTGACGATGTGTGTACCTACATATGTATGTACTCATATGTTTGTATAGCAAATACAAAATATTCATTTAAAATTTTTTCGATTTGACAATTTTCGAAAATTGAAATCGATCAGATTTGGTTTGTTTTTTTTTTTTTTGAAGTGAAAAAAATATATTTTTTTAACATTGGCACCGTTTTTCATTTCATTGCATTTGAAAAATATACATTTTATTTTTGCTAAACCTTCTACCCTAAAACCTCTTGCATTTAGAGAAAAAATTAGGAAAATCGGTCAACCAGTGTTTTGGAACGAAGTATTCAAATCAATAAAAACCCAAATCGAACGATATAACAATTTTTAATAGGTCTTTACTTTATGACGTTTACAGCACGAATGACAAGATAAAGAACAATGTATGTTAGCAGTGAGCTTATTGTACAACAGTTAATAAATGAGATGAGATAAGAGAAGATCATTCTTACAAATAATTGAGTTAAAATACAGCTAAACATGATTTGATGATGACAAACGAGAGAAATTGTAGGGTACATCAACAAAATTTGGATATTTACATATAATTTGATTATTATTTTGAATAAGATAAGAAGAGTACGTAGAGCAACTTTTTAAAATTAATGTTTAATCAACTTCAATTGGTTTTCATTTTCAAACATTCCGCCCCCCCTGGAACAAAGTTTCAGTTCACAGGTAGGATAGCAAGTTTATGTATTGGGCGAACAAGATTGCCATTTCTAGTCCGTAAGGTTACTACGCGAACATGTCCATCGCTTCCTGAATGTATGTCGATTACTCGACCCATTGCCCATTTGCCTGGAGGTAAGTTCGTTTCCTTGATAACAACTAGATCGTTAAGCTTTATATCGGATTGTACTTGTTGCCATTTTGGACGATTTTGAAGAGACGTCAAATATTCAGTTTTCCATCGTTTCCAATAGCCTTGGATTTTGGCTTGCAGGCTCTGCCAGTTTGATAGACGGTTAAAGGCTATGTTCAAAGTCGGCTCGGGTACAGCTGTATAGAGCTCACCTAAAATGAAATGTGCAGGTGTTAGAGGATCGAGGTCAGAGTCAGATATTTGGCATAACGGGCGCGAATTTAGGATCGCTTCGATTTGCGTGAGGAGAGTATAGAGTTCTTCGAAAGTTAAATTGTCTGTACCGATTACTCTTTTAAGGTGTTGCTTTACAGACTTCACACCTGCCTCCCACAATCCGCCAAAATGTGGTGCCGAAGGAGGGTTGAAGTGCCACGAAATACCATCTCGCGCCAACGATTCTGCAACGATCGAGTTATGATGCTCAGATAAAACCAAGTCGTGGAGTTCTGAAAGAGACCGAGCCGCTCCGCGAAAGTTAGTTCCGTTGTCGGAATACATATTTGACGGTTTACCCCGACGCGCTACAAAACGGCGAAAGGCGGCAAGAAACGCATCCGTCGACAAATCACTCACAAGTTCTAAATGTATCGCTTTTGACACTAGGCACACAAACAGGGATATGTAACACTTTGTTATTGTTGTTTTTCGACCCGATTTAGTTTTTAAATTAAGAGGACCTGCATAATCACAACCAAAATACGCGAACGGCCGGCTTGGTTGAATTCGTTGGGGTGGGAGATTACCCATTTGTTGTGTGATTGTAGCTTTACGTTGTCGGAGACAGTCTATGCAATCATGAGTAATTTTTCTGAGAAGATTGCGACAACCGATTACCCAAAACTCTTGCCGAATTAAAGCGAAAAGCGTCGATACACCCGGGTGTAAGAAGCGAATGTGAGCATCAACGAGGATCAGCTTTGTAATTAAATGATCCTTAGGCAGAATGATAGGGTGTTTCGCGTTAAACGAAAGGTTGGCATTTTCTATTCGCCCACCGACACGAAGGAGGTTTTGATCGTCTATAAAGGGAGCCAAGTCAATTAGTTTACAGTTTTTAGGAAACACTTTATTCTTCTTGTAAGACTTAATATACTGTCCGAAGTATTTATCCTGTAGCCAGTTGATAATTTTGTTTTTCGCGACGAATATCTCTGTTGGAGTGAAAAAAGTTGAAGTGTGTTTGATTCCGCGGCAGCGATCAATCACTCGATTTATTCTCGCTACGGTTCGTACCAGGATATTCCAAGATGAAATCCGTGTCGAAAGAATATCGAATGGATGTTCCTCGGATGTCGTTGCTAGTGAGATTGGTGAATGTTTCTTCTCCTCCACCACACAACATGGATCATCTTCTATATCCGCAACGATCGGCCAGTGTGTGGAATCCTTGCTAAGCCAATGGGGACCTGTCCACCAAAGTGCATGTTCAAGAAGCTGTGAAGGTAAGATTCCCCTTGATGCGCAATCTGCGGGGTTACAGTCTCCTTTAACATGGAACCATCTACTTCTTGGGAGGCTATTTAAGATTTCTGCTGTGCGATTTCCAATAAAAATATTCCAACGACGGGGTGGAGAAGACAACCAGGATAAGACTACTTTAGAGTCTGACCAAGCGTATACGTCAGTGAAGGTGATGTTTAGTGCAGTCTGTACTGAAACGAGCAACCTAGTGAGGAGAAGTGCTCCGCACAGTTCCAGCCTCGGAATGGTGATCTGCTTAACAGGAGCTACTCGCGATTTTGATGCAACGATATTTGTACTATAGTTTCCGTTCGGTAGTCGATAACGCGCATAGATGACGGCAGCGTAGGCGGATTCCGACGCATCAGAAAACCCATGCAATTGAAAATCAGTGTTACCAATTCCGATTATTCTAGGAATACTTATTTTAGTAAGGTGTGAAAGCTCATTTTTATAATTATTCCACTGATTTGATAACGAATCTGGAAGATCTTCATCCCACTCTAGTTTCCTTAGCCATAGTTTTTGAAATAGAATTTTTAACAAAACGATTGTAGGAGTTAAAAATCCAAGGGGATCGAATATTCGAGCTACATCACGAAGTATCTGGCGTTTTGTAATGCGTTCGTTGGGTAGGTAGTTCAAACGAAATGCAAAGGTATCTGATTGCGAATTCCAATATAGACCGAGAACCTTTATCCATGAATCCGCGTCCGAGTCTAGCGAAAAATTCGTTGTATTTCCTGATGTGCTTCTATTTGGAAGAAGTTCTGGGCAATTACTCTGCCATTTACTTAGCTCCATACCAGCCTTGGATAAAAGTTCAATTAGAGATTTCTGTTTGAATAAGGCTTCACTCAAGGTATTTGCACCCGAAACAACGTCGTCGACGTAAAAGTCATTGAGGACTATTTCGGCAGCAACGGGAAAATCTTTTTCGTAATCGACTGCGAGTTGTTGCAAGGTCCTCATCGAAAGGTATGGCGCACACGAAGTGCCGTAGGTCACCGTGAGTAGGCGGAAATGTTCGAGAGGGTCAGAGGGAGATTTGCGCCAAACAATACGCTGAAAATCCGAATCCTTGTTTGACACCCAAATTTGACGATACATTTTGACAATGTCCGCGGAAAAAAACGAATTTATGACGCCGAAATCGTAGACAGACAGCAAATAAATTTCTCTGAATAGGTGGCCCTACGAGCAAAGAGTCATTCAGACAGTTGCCATTAGAATCCCTAAAGGACCCATCGAAAACGACGCGAAGCTTCGTCGTTGTGCTGTCTGGTTTGAGAACAGCGTGGTGAGGCAGATAGTAGGCGTTCGGATTGTTGATTTCTGTGCTCGGCACTTTTGTCATATGCCCTAGGGCTAAATATTCATCCAAAAATGAAGAATAGTTTTCAAAAAAACTTTTGTTGGAAGCGAATTTCCTTTCCATAGATTTGAGTCTCGAAAAAGCGCCATTAAACGAATTTGCGAAGTTTGGAAACGATTTAAAGGGAAGGTTGACTATATACTTCCCATTTGAATCACGACTGTATGTTTTAATGAAGTGGTTTTCGATTTCTTGGTCTTCTTTCGAAACTATTGATTTAGGGTCAACCTCTTCAACTGTCCAAAAAGCTTGTAGGATAGAATCGATGTTAAGTGTGACTGAATGCGAAAGAACACAAGAATTGTTCCAGGGTGTCAATTGTCCAGCCAAAACCCAACCGAAAATGGTTTTCTGTGCTATAGGGTAACCGTGCTTACTGTAAATGACGCTTCCCAATAGGATTTCCCAAGCTTTGTCCGCTCCGAGCAAAATATCGACAGCCGAAGGTTTGTTGTACGAAGGGTCGGCAAGTTCCAAGCCGTTTACGTGATCCCAGTCTTCTACGTTGAATGGTGTTGTAGGCAAATTCGAGGTTACGCTAGATAATATGTATGTATTAACGTAAATACAAGATAAATCAATGCGCGACGCTATTACAATTGATAACAGGCCTCTGGATTTACCAGCATTCGTAAATCCAATACCGTTAATCGGTATACTAGCGTTTCTTCTTTTAAGTCCAAGTCGTTGGACACAGGACTCAGTAATGAAAGAAACCTGTGAGCCTGAGTCAATAAGGATGCGAACATCCTGATAGGAACCACGAATATCCTTAACTTTGCCGATAGCAGTAGGAAGTAGAGTCTGGGGAACAACATTTGCGAAGTTGAGAGAATGGTTGTTTAAAAGAGCTTGTTCTGAAGTCGAAGGAGTACAAGAAATAGTCTTTGGAACAAACTCACGAACTGATGGACCATTGATCGAAGTGTCGACAGATGTTGTAAGAGAAGCAGTTTCATTTCGTTTTACATAGACGGACTCATCATGAACTAGACTATGATGTCTAGATTTACAAACTTGGCATCGAAACTAAGAAGCGCATCTATTTGAAGAATGGCCCGGTCGCAAACAATTAAAACAAATTCTGTTGGATTTGACGAAATCTCTTCGCAAATCAACTTTCATACTTAGAAAGTCTGGGCACTGGGGAAGTCCATGTGTACTACCACATTTGACGCACGACGACGATGATGAAACGTGCATACTTTTTACTCCGGAGTTCCTAGATTTAGCATTTTCGCGAATACCAGAATGGACACTTTCCAAAGCATCACAACGACGTTCGAGGAATTCAAAAAAGGAAACAACGGTTGGGTGATCATCAGTAAAGCTATCTTCTGACCATGCCTTACGCGTATCAGAATCCAATTTGTTTAGCAAAATGTAAATTATCCAAGGATCTCTGTTAAGTGAATTTACTGAAGAAGACCTCTCAATAATTCATCCGCACCATTAGAAATTTTTCGAAGTTGATTAACGTTTGTGCCATTTGCTGTTGGCAATTCCATAAATGCTTTAATAAACCCGTTTATAATAAAACGAGGACGATCAAAGCGCCTTTCTAATTTGTCCCATGCTTCTTCGTAAGCTGCATTTGTTAAGGGTAAGTGATTTAAAAGGCCTAAAGCGGTACCACGAAGAGACGATTTTAAGAACAAAAACTTTTGAATAGGGGTCAAATTTTGCTTATCGTGAACTGCACTTAAAAACATATCTTTGAACGTTGGCCACTCATGATATTCCCCAGTAAATGGCTCGATATGTAACTTAGGCAAAAAAAAGTCTGTCTTAGGGGATGACGAATGAGATTTTTCTAATGCTCCAAGAACTTTTTTTTGCTGTTCTGCCAGTTGCAAAACGATGTTTCCCTCCTTCTCGGCTGCTTCTCTTTTTCTTATTTCGGACACAAGAATCGATTGTACCAATAAATACTTATTTTCGAAATCCGGACCAGGATCAACATATAGCTCTTCATCGGCGAATTCATATATGGAAGTTTGGGAAGCATTGAATTCGTCCAACAAACCTGTAGCCTTTGACAAACGCACGTGTAAATCACTTATCGATACTTTTTCGTCGATACTCTCCGTAAACTTCACTAATTTCGTCAACGAAGCCTTAAGGTGTCCTCGCACTAAACGAAGAGCCGAAAAAGATGGTGCTCCAGCTCCAGTTGCAGCCATTTCCTTATCAAATTCACCAACAAAAATGAGTCTTAACGCGTTTTATTATCAGGGAAATCAAGATTACTTCGAAACTATAGGCAAAGCCCTACTAGCAAACACGTGGTCTAACTTCTTACTTTTAGTTCAAAGGTGCGTATATATGTATACGTATAGCGAGTACCACATAGATTTTTTGGAAATTTCCAGTAAATTGTGTCTTTTAATTTATTCAATTTTTTGCTAACTCACTTACTTCTAATTGATGTGTGTAAGTGTAATGAATTTATTAATTTTGTAATAAATTTTATATTGTGTGATAGAGTCTAACAAGGTATATAATAAATTATTATAAATTGCGAATTATGATTTGTGTCATGGACTGTATTCGAATTGTGACAAAAGGTTAACGAAATTGCAAAAAGATCCGGCTCGATTTGGGGACCACGAAATGTTTTGGAACGAAGTATTCAAATCAATAAAAACCCAAATCGAACGATATAACAATTTTTAATAGGTCTTTACTTTATGACGTTTACAGCACGAATGACAAGATAAAGAACAATGTATGTTAGCAGTGAGCTTATTGTACAACAGTTAATAAATGAGATGAGATAAGAGAAGATCATTCTTACAAATAATTGAGTTAAAATACAGCTAAACATGATTTGATGATGACAAATGAGAGAAATTGTAGGGTACATCAACAAAATTTGGCTATTTACATATAATTTGATTATTATTTTGAATAAGATAAGAAGAGTACGTAGAGCAACTTTTTAAAATTAATGTTTAATCAACTTCAATTGGTTTTCATTTTCAAACAACCAGTGTGCCCGGTTAGCGAACGAACACAAAAATTAGGCTGTTCTTTTATATATATAGATTTTGAGGAATTTACTTTTTTTTTGCTGCTTCATCTTGAATTACCGTAAAGAGCCTGTTTTTTTTTTACAAAAATGTCATGTGTAGTGCAGCGGCACCGACAATGGCTAACGAGAACGTCTTGTGTTGTGTTCCATAAAACGGAATTAAAATAACTTACTAAAGTGATTCATTTTGTGTTGGAAAATAATGGAGGCACATTAATCATTTAATTGCGAATACTTATCAATTGGGGAGACCAGAATGAAAAAAATTAGACCCCATCGTTGGCACCTCTACATCGAGAATGCAAATGAAGTAATTCATAAGCTCTTCTTTTGTTGAACCATAAATTTTTATGAAGATTTAGTTTCCAAATTGTTAAGATGAGAATTTAAAAGAAACCCAATTCTATGCTGTGAGATGATAAATTTGGTTTGAAGTTGGTTTTTACGGACTCGAGAGTCCTAATATTCTTTGATAATAAAATAATAAAACGATCATGGCTGTGATATGTTTTGATGTTTATCTTGTAAGTAGCTAAGCGGCGGGGTTTAGCTCTTTTTTACTACTCTTTTACTGTCAAAATTCACTCGGTAATGAAATAGAAGACGACATTAACAAACAAAGGCGTTTAACATCGCTTTTGATTGGCAGATAAAAGGTGTTTGAGTTAATTGTGAATTTATCAAGTGGGCGTGCGATATTGGCTGTGGTATAAATACAAATGTAAATTTATGTTATTCGATAAACATATCTATGGCTATTATTGCTTTTTTTATTTGGTGTTAGACTATTCAACCTATAATAGCGAATATCCATTAACAGTCACAGATTGAAAAACGAAACAAAAGAGCTGCGTGGCAAACTCGATTTTACTTATAAGATTTCTAAACGACATACAAGTTCAGTTCTTCCAAATTTTTCTATTTGGGTTTGTTTAACGGGGATTTCCGACCGTAATGAAGTCTAAATATTCCTTCATTCTTTCTTAATTGAGTTAAAATCGAGGGAGAAATATTGCAATTCTTATTTTATTCAAAATATATGGACAAAGACCCAGTTCAAACCTAAACACAAACTGTTTATTTTATTTGTTCGTAGTCATCATAAAGAAACGCTTATGAACCAATAAACTGTCAAAAGAAAGTGACAGCTCAATCGTTATCGAATTTTTGTTCCTTTTTTTGAAGCGGAAAAAAATACTCGAATTATCATATCAACATCAGCACACGTTGAGTGTGAGAGAAATTGTGAAACTCATAATTACAATGGCTAATGGGGTTTGATCTTTGATTTTTGATGTTCTTTTTTTTTCTTTGGATGACTTGATTACTAGATTAAAACTCAAAATTTGAGGACTTCAAACACTCTCATAGGAAATATGGGAATCATCGTTTGCTCAACTGTAAACAATTTTTGTTTGTGATTACCAAGCTATTTGCATTGTACCGTCTTGCAGAGCTCTTCGACCATCACCAAAAATTGACGGACCCTGACAAACTACGCAAGTAAAATTTATGATTTCAAACATCTATTTGCAAATTATTGAAAGGTACAATTTACCAATTTAACTAACTTTTCAATTTGAATTAACTTTTTCAACACTCATTAATTTAACCATAAATTTGTACCAAAAATAAGAGGAAAAAAGAAATCACCTCAATAATAATTAATCACGCTCAAAAATGTGTTCTAGCGCAGCTTAACGACATCCCAGTAGAAAATTCCAAAAGAAAAAACCAGACACAAACTTAAAAAGCAGTTCTTTTCAATTAAATTCAAACTTACACGAAAACCAAAATAAAACTCAATAAATATCGAAATGCACAAAAAATAAAGTATTTTCCTTGAGTTCATTTAATTTTCTTTTTTTTCAAATTTATCACTCGAATCAAACGGAGTCGTTTGGGTATTTGGTGTTTATTTATATATCTTGCGTCTTTCAAGGAGGAGACTACGAAGAAGAAAATTGTGTGCACGTGATTAATACCCATGCTGATATTTTGAATCCATTAATATGCAAATTAACTATTTTACCACAGACTCTCAAGGAAGTTAGATACTTTATCTGTGCGAAATTGTCAAGAGAGTTCAACAGGATTTTTTTTCTTTTTTTCCTTTTTTTAGATATAAACAAAATTTATCACGTTAAGAATTTTTGGAATCTTCTGTGTTAAAAAGTATCACACAGATACAAAACAAGAAGTATCTAAAAATGGTTTTACTCCAATTATACTATGAGGCCATTTGAATAAATTAGCATTGAGTTTCTGTGATGTCGATCGTCGTTGTAGGGGGTTTATATCTATAGGTATGATAGATCAGTTCTCCAACCCTATAAGTGTTTCTTTATGTTGCCATAATAAATTATAAACAATTAAGTCTAACACCGACTGACAACAAATTATTATCGGCTTGCAACGGAACAAAATGTGAACTGAATTTCTTCCTCCTCTGTGACCCAAATCCAACCACCACAGCCACCACCAACTCTCAAGAAGGAGCGCAAGCTCCTCATAACTGGGCAATATTCTCATTCTTGACTTCTTTGCTTGTGATGCACTCTACACATTTATGCCTCTTGCAGCAAAAGGTTGGTGTACTCTTGGTGAGTTTGTGTGTTGAAGAACTTGCGGTTCTCTTCCAATGAGAGACAAAAAACAGGCAGTGGCTTTGGTATTCAACCAATTAAAAGGCAAAGCAAAAAAAGTACACAACTGGAATGTTGAGTAAGCTTGAGTGTATTGGTACTGGAAAGCTGTTAAGAGAAATCAAAGTCTTAATTAAGTCTTTTATATGGTTGTAGTTGTATGCAGACGCAGAGTTGCAGCTTGCAGAGACAAATGGACATTTAAAAAAAGAACAGTTTTTCTCTTTAGAGAAACTAAATAATTCAACGTTGAAGAGAATTTCATATGGTAAAGTTTGAACGTCTACTCTTTCGTTTTCGCTATTTTACAAATATTGGATTTTCAGGATTTTTAACAGCATAGTACCACCACATCTTCTTCGTAAGGTGTTTTAAAGAAAATTTGGAATATTCCTTTAGTATAAGAATAAGAACAAGCAAAGCCAATCGGAATCTTCATAAAAGATAAAACTCTTATTTGTGCAGCTTGAAGCTAATCGAAGTGTTTTGGTCATTTTATCTTGGTAAACTCGGCTGGACACTAACAAAGCTCGTTTAAGCAAATAGCAACGGGACAGGAAAATTAACTATGTATGGTACTACCCTGGAGGAGGCAACTTTGCTTCTAAAGGGTGCCCGAAACTTTGGCGTACGAATCTCGACGACGACGTTGACCAACAATGTTGAGTGCTAAGAACTTGCTTCCCCGGTTTTAAATGAAGGTTTAAATAAGTTTACTGGGGATCAACTATTCGGAAATTGTTTTCACACACATAACACTCTTTTCCAATTTGAACATTTTTAAAAAATTATTTTCTTAGAAATTGAAAACCTCTTAGTCTATTTGCTCAGTTCCAAAAATTCACTCTTTAACAAAAACCACCATTTCACTAAAACTAAAATCGCCTGAGCAACAGCAGTCATTTAAGTGATCCAAAATTATAGCAAATTCTAACCTCAACTCTTTCGTTTCATCAAAAATAACCCCAAAACTCTTTCTTCAAGATTTGCAACTGTTTTTTTCTCTTCTCAGATTCTTCCTCTTAAAAAATACAACAGAAAAAATCAGCAACCCTCATCAACACAGATACCAAACCAAACCAAATAGAAACCTAGAAACAAACACTTGACTTTTTATCTTCTCCTCTTAAGCTCTTCCATATAAATATTTTTTACTACGAAACCCGTTATATTCTATGAAGGGGCTGGAATTGTGTTTTTCCTATTATTTTTCCTTCCAACTTTCGTCTTCTCTACCGAAAAAAAAGCGGTACGGGCAAAAATCGTAAGCCAAACACAACTGCTGCGCGCATTGGCTTACGTTATAATTTTGCGCTGTTGCACTATTCTACACCATTCGTGTCGTGCTGTACACTCACTGCACACTTTAGAAACCGAGACCGACCATCATCGTCTGAGCCTGAGCAATAGCAACAAAAACAACAACACTGTAGCAGTCAGTGAGTAGAGTATAGAAAAGAAAAAATTTGCACGACTCGGTCGTACGAACTTGCTCCTGTATTCCAAATTATAACTCATAAAAAAAAAATTAATTCGTAAATAAAAATTTAAATTGAAATATCTACCTCAAAAAAAGATTCAATCTGAAAAAATATGATGTCATATGATTTCTTAAGAAATTGTTGATTTTTGTAATTAAAAAAAAATCGTCGGAGCGGTTGTTTTTTAAATTAATTTTTTATATATAAAATTTTTTGAAAATGTCTTAAATTAATTTGGGTATGCAGCATTCAAAAATGTTTAACTATATACATTTTCTAAGGAAATTGCAATTTCAAATTTTGATCCGTTTTAGAGATACAGAATTAAAAAAAAAAATACAAAATTTTTTTTGAATACAAAATATTATTTAAACAATATAAACGTACTTTCAAAAAAAATCACCCTGATCGGACTTTTAGTTTTCGAGAAAATCTGATAACAAAAAAACGGTTCTATAAGCGGTTCGGTTTTGGAGCAATACAAAAATATTTTTTTTACATAAAATATACCAGAGTTTTAAACAAAAATTTTCGAGGAAGTTTGAAAAAAATTTTAGGAACCATTTTTGAGAAAATTGAAACTTTTGGTTTTTGGCCAAAAAAATCGTATGGTGGCTACCCTAAATTTTGAAAAAAAGAAAAAAAAAACGACACACGCGAATTCGCTCAAACCTTTAATTTTCAAGTTTGAAGTCAATCGGACCAGTGGTTAAGGCTGTGCGTTTACAGACAGACAGATGGACGGAATCGCCGGACCCACTTTTTTCGACTTCTTTATCATCGTAATGTGATATCTCATCATTACCTAAATTTTTTTTTACGAATTCAATACTTGCAATATATTCTATATGTCGCAAGTAAAAAGACGTTAATCGGACTGAAGCTGCCCGTGGCTTAGTGTTTAGATGCGTTGGCTGCTAAACAGAACGTCACGTCGTGGGTTGGAGTCCTACACGTGTCCATAAAGTTTTTAGTTTATCTTTCACGGGTACTGCCTCTTGCGAAGACCTGACAAATCTTCCAAGAGTATCAATCTGTCATGAAAAAGTGTTTCTCAACTTTGCCGTTCGGAATCGGGATGTTTAAGAAAAATCGGAGTATCTGTTTTTGAGAAAATTGAAGCTTTGGCCGAAAAAATTGTATGGTGGCTACCCTAAATTTTGATTAAAAAACAAAAAAACGACCCATCCAAATTCGCTCAAACTACTATATTTAAAATTAATTTCAAGTCAACGGAAGCAGTGGTTAAATCTATTGATGCAATTATAGACAGACAGACGGACGGACGGAATCGTCGGAGCAGTTTTTTTCGTCTTTTCTATCATCGCTTATTTTTTATTGGAATCTCAATTTAAATACACTTGTAAAAAATTTCAAAATAAATATTTATTTAATAAATTTTATAAAATTTCACAACAATAAGATAAAAATTAACATTAATAACAACAAACCTCTTACCCCACAAAATACAAAAAATCAATAAGCTGCTGGCTGAAGCTCAAATTTTTCGCTAAACCTTCATTGTTCTTCATACCCTTAATACAGTTACGACTTACGAGTCGTTTCGTACACGAAACAAAACCCTCATGCAAAAATCTATCATGAAACTATGTTTAGCTCAAAAGTTAGCGCTAACAGATTTCATACAATCTTCATAAACAGAAAATGAACAAATTTGAATAAATGCCTTCAAAAATGAACAGGAGGGTTAGCGCAAAAATCACAGCTAACTATGAAACGAGAACACAACACAACAACGACAGGCAAGAGATGCGATACGATTCGTACACGATGCACGAACACGATTCGATTACACCTTACACGAGTAACCATCAGCGTTGCCACTTCAAAAGTAGGATTGCGCAGTGAAACAGTTGAAAAAATGCAGTAAATCTACATTTTTCGCAGTAGATTTCTTATTTCACAAAAAAGAAAAACTTAAACATAAATATTCATACATAAAATATATTAAACTAGCCAACCCCGCGCACCTCGTCTTGCCTGCCTTCAAAAATTAAAATCTAAAAGAAATACGAAAAAAAAACTCGTTTTCGGGAATTTTTGAATTTTTCACTAAAATAATTGTTTCGTTGGAAAAGCAATTTCTGAAAAAGAATAATTTTCGACTACCAATGTATTTTTTCCATTAGTCCACTTTCCCGTAAGATTTACCCATTATTTTCACACGAACCATGCCTCGGCTAAGCTATGCTTACTGTAATTTTTTTTTTAAATACGTTGGGCGGCGTAAGAGTCTATACCGGTCAAACAATACAAGCAAAACAGCATGCATCTATTTCATTGCTTATATCTACTTATCTTTAGCTAATCACGTTTTACCATAATGAAGCGCGATCAGATAAGACACAGATATTTCCAATTTCAAAGATATGAAGTTTTTCTAGCTTGGCAACAAATTTTCCACCGAACTTGGTCTCGGCACCCTTCAGAGCAGCCCCAGAATAATTATGATTCACACAGATATGTATTGTTTAAATGCAAAGTGATTTGCTTGAATCCAATTGAAATTGAGAACTACATAACTGAATTTTTCCAAGCTTTGCAATTAACTTTCTACTTTCATTGAAGCATGCAGTAAAATGCAAAGTTCGTTGAAAAATTTATTGAGGATTGAGCGGATAAAGAGTCCCGGCCAGACATACAAACATACCAATGCACCTTTCTATGCAAAAACTTGATTTTAGGTCTTGAAGTTCTTCGTGCTCTTGCAGAGTTTTATGAGTTCCCAATCCAAAATTTGCCATTTTTCCATTTGAAAATAAGTGCACCTACGATTTCATACAGTTTACCCTTTGAAAACCAATGAGTTTTCCAAGTTTTTCAAATTTTGAAAATGTTCGCTTAATCCAGGGTAATCTGATGGTTTCTAGCAACCAACTGTTATATTTCATCATTTTCTTTCAAATTATGTTTTCAACTGAAGTAAGATATATCTTATTTCTTGTTTTTGTTTTTATACTGGTAACTAGTGTTGATTTTCTCTAGGCAGCAGCACTACTTTGCGGGAGTGAGCATAACAATATTCACAAAATGCTGCAAATATTTTCCCTCCAGAAAATTGATTTCATCTAATTTAAAATTTTAAGCAATCTAAACAATCATAATATTTCCATGAAAGATCTTGTTTTCTAAATAATGCCCTCCACTGACAATACAATTTATCTTTTCTTTACT
Organism: Sphaerophoria taeniata; assembly: GCA_943590905.1. Lineage (NCBI taxonomy): Eukaryota > Metazoa > Arthropoda > Insecta > Diptera > Syrphidae > Sphaerophoria > Sphaerophoria taeniata. The sequence continues at coordinate 84,827,910 of OX016542.1, forward strand.
GCAACTTATGCCAGGGAAGCAATCAATGATTGGTAAAATTGAAGGCATAGAACCATCTACCACAAGTTTCACATCTTAGGCCGTGTACGAATTGCGTTAAAACGTTAGAAAAACTTTATCACTAGTGTTATTTTTTAGCCGCAGCTAATTGAATTTTAACACATTTAATTCACCACACAGTGTCAAAATTTAAGCAAACGTCAAGTTTTAATACACATTTTATTGCAATTCGCACACGGCCTAAATATTTCTGTACAGAGACGAACAAAACAAAATAGAACATGCTATAATGTAGTATCCATACACAAAAGAAGGAGACGTCGACGTGCATGAAAAGCATGCTGAATCGTTGAATGATGTGAGAACAATCAAGTTAAAAAAGGAATCTCTGTCACAGAAGCAAAAGAAATTATAATAACTAAAGAAGAAAAAGTGCAGTAGATTGGATTTAGTGGCAGTAGATTTTTTTTTTGCGAAAAACGCAGTAGATCTACTGCAATTGCAGTAAAGTGGTATCGCTGGTAACCATAACGAGATCTGTAACTGTATGTGTTGGCTCTTGCCTGTCATTTCGTTGTTTTGTTCTCGTTTAATAGTTAAGTTAGCTGTGATTTTCGCGCTAACCCTCCTGTTCATTTTTGAAGGCATTTATTCAAATGTGTTCATTTTCTGTTTATGAAGATTGTATGAAATCTGTTAGCGCTAACTTTTGAGCTAAATATAGTTTCATGATAGATTTTTGCATGCGAGTTTTGTTAGCATGCAATGAAAAATACATATTGGTTTTGTTGCGTTTAAGTTGCTATTAAGCAGGGGTTAACGCAGAAAAAAAAATTCGGAGGGGGTTTCAAAAAATATATATTATAGAGTTATGGCACTGGTAGTCGGCCCTTTAACTTAATTTTTGTGTTTGCGTGGTCTTTAAAAATCCGTTATTTAATTGTTGGAAGTGAAACTTAGTTATTCCGATTTGTTAATATTTGCCGACTAGGAACAAATATTGCTATTTGCTATCTAAAACAAATTTATTAACTATAATTCAAATAGAAGTCGAATTCATTTATAGTCAGCCCCTTAAATTCCAGTAGTCGGCCAACACGGGAGATGTCAGTAGTCAGCTCCCTTTAGTAAGTTAATTATTTGTAATTTATAAGCCGTTGTTAAATCTTAAATGTATTAACAAACCTTTTTTAAAAAATTGTTTATTTCCAAACAAATAAAAGACAACATAGGTACAACAAATAATAAATTAAAAATAATCTTGTATTTCAGTCAAATATGTATACTATTCAAAATAATCCAAGACCATTTCCAACACTTTAAAAAAGTACGTCTTCGTAACTTTGTTTGAAATTTATGAATTTTTTTTTGTAATCGATTTTCCAGTTCCTTAAATGCGCCCATGGGCTATTATTACACAGCCCGTGGGCGTGTTGTATTGGGTAAAAGAGCGTACAAGATGATTCCGTTAATACGCAGAAGTCGCTTGATTCCAATGAAAGGATGGATTTGTGGCCATCGACTTAAGCAGTCCTGAGCTTTTTGTATTAATTTCCATAATCCGTTCGTTGAAACTACATATATTGGCCACATATTAGAAAAACGTCTCGGATTGTATCAGATCTGCCTAAGAGGTAACCAACCTCTTGGCGACTCCTGTTTTTAGAGATAGGCTGAATGATGTTTCATCTCCATTAAGAAGACCCCCTTCTTCTAAAATACCGGCTGCGTCAATCTCTTCTAAATACTCATACGTCCCAATCGCTCGTCCTCTGCTGTTCTGAGTCCCTCAGTTCATAATGTAATGTGACATCTTGAGAAGGCCTAGTAATACGTTTTCCCTTGTAGGCTATCTTTGAAAGCAGACCTACGTTTGTCCTCACGATAGAAATAGAAGTTTGTCACCAAGAGGTGTGTGGGCTCCTGAGGAAAGCCACACTTGGCAAGGTATATGACTCACTTAACAAGCTTGTGTTCTTCGGCTAAACTAAAGACAGTTTCCGGTCCTATTTTCTTGTAGTCTACCTCGAGGGACCCCGTATTCTTCTCTGATCGGTCAATTGTGCTGTTATTTTTACTAATACGTTCGAGGTACCCATTTTCAGAGTGCTGGAAGTTAAGATAGGTATTTTTTGAAACTAAGTTTTCTTATTATTTGCCTACACTACCTATTTATGTTTTTAAAGAAACAAACCATTTGCTAATCTACTAATCATAAAAGGCTGACATAAGAGTACTTGTCTTCTAAAGTCGGCCCTTACGTTTATATAAGCGGTTTACTACTGGAAATACTTTAAAAAAAAAAAACTTTTTTTGCGCCAATCAGGTTAAAAAAAATTAAGAAATAGAAAGCAATGACGCGACGCAACATGCTCGTTTGCATTATTCCCTACACGGCGAATACAAAATTGGCGAATATCATTTCGTAATTTGTACTTGTTGATTCTTTAAGGTGTGTGTGAGGATGTGTCAAAAAGTGAAGCTAAGTCACTGCGCCATTGGTTATTTCATAGATAAAATGAGATTTGCTTGCGACTATCTCCCTATACATGTGAACTGAACAACGAAACCTACGAAAATAAGAAAATCGAAAATGTTTGGCAACAGGGAACCATCTACGATCTAGCTATTATGACGAATTTAAGGCGAGCACGAGCATGTTCGTCGTTTAGGGATTCCTTTAAGTATGTGTGATTTGGTGTGGCTATGGTGAAGGTTTTTTTTCGTAGATTTTGTTCCCAACCACCGTTAGATTCGAAACGACCGATGCAATGTATTTGCAAGCAGATAAGTGAATTTTTGTATATTTTCAACGCAGCTCCCGTTATTTGGGACCCACCAATCGTAATCATAGTTTGAGAATTTGAGTGGGAAATTTATTTTGTACCATTTCTGTATTTTTTTTTTCTTTTGAAGAATAATGGATATTTGTTTACTGTACATATTTTCATATTTCGGAGGGGGTTTTAACCACCAAAACCCCTACCTGCGTTCGCCCCTGCTATTAAGTACCTACAATATTGTAACGTAACGTATTCGTTGTCGTTTATTGACTTTTACATAAGAATAATGTTTATATATATTAGAAATAAAATTAATATGTATTCTGAAATTATTGGTTTAGCGCCGCTAAACTAGCCAACTATGAGGAATCGCCCCTGCCCTTAACCTAACCCAACATAACCTGTTGCTAACTTCTTAGAAATAGAAATTCAACATAAAAGGCAGACCTCATTGAGGTCGGTTTTATAACCCGAAGAAAAATGAAAACAATTTATATGAATATTGGCCCCATTCAAGCGATCACACAGCAATATGGAGTTCTCTTATGCAAATTAGTTCCAAATTCTTTAGCTTAAAAATCAAGGAATGAATATTTATAATGGAAATAAATAAAAAAATGTGACGTTCATACATTTTTGCACTGAAATTAAATAAATGACAGAAATCTGGGGTGCCAGCACGTAACTTGTTACAATCGAGCATTGTTTATCGTCTATCAACTCGAAACAAATATTTCTACAAAGCACATTATGTAACTTGAAACGAGTTTTTGCTTAAAATTAACATTGCGAATCATGAAGTAAAAAAAATGTCAAACATTTTTCAATAAAAATTTGTAGGTAATTTTTCACGTCAATACAAAAATGATATTTTTTTATTCTAAATGTGAGGATGTCCAATGCAAGAATAAAGAGAAGATATTTCAGCGACAAAAGCAATCCCTAAGAAATGAATGATAATGGGGAATGCAGCAGAAAGAAGTGCAGAAATACGGTTTAACAATAAACATTGTCATAAAATGAGTAAAAATGCATTTTGTTCTTTGTTTATGGCCCAATTTGGTTTCGGTTCCATATTTTTTCAAAAAAGAAATGCTTGCTCGATAAATATTTTCTGTCGAGTATTTTTTTCTGTTTCAAACGTCTATTTCAAAATTGTATGCTGTGAAATATGACGATACAATCGAGTTCATTCGATTGAAACAAATTACGTGCTGCCCCTGCTCGATTGTATCGAGTAAACTCGATTGTATCAAGTTACGTGCTGGCGCCCAGCAAAAAAGTGATACAATAAGAAAACCAAGTATCGATTAATATGTCGATTATATGTTAATTAAAGCATTTTTTTCGGACATTCAAAAATTTATTGAACGGAATAAAATATCAATTTGGCACGAACTACAAAATTTTATTCGAACCATTTAACTGACAAAAGACAGAACAGTGTATTGTCAAGTTATTTGTTTGTCCACTTGATTAAAAATTCAAATTTATATCAAGCTATTTGTTTGTTCTTTAGCTTCGCTGTGAAATTAGTTAAGGTGTTAATATATGGTTGTAGATTATTGTTTGAAGATAATCTGGAAAAGAATTTTGATCTGCTATGGAAATCTAAAGAATGCTTTATAGGTAGGTATGTAGGTATGTCCAGTTAGAAGAAAAGTGGACTTTCCATTTTTGTGATGAGGTCGAATAGAAGAAATATTTCTAATTTGCAAAAATAACACCACATCCATGCTAAAGCTTCAATTAAAGTTGACAACTCAATTCTAGCAAAAAGAAAAACATCTTCATCTTATTCCGCCCATCATCATCATCATCTTCAAACACTTCAGTCCCGCTTTTCATATCAAATTGCAATCATCATCTTTTTTTTGAGAGAACAAAAATTGTCGTGCATCACGTTTCATCAATTTCGGCCACCTTCATTCATCACTCTAAAAAACAAAACAAAAGCAGAAAATCATAAGAAAAAAATGTGCACGACTCGGTCGTACGAACTTGCTCCTGTATTCACAATGTCATAAAAAAAACATAACAAAAAATTAAAAAAAAAACTCATACATACAAATTGAAATTGAAATATGTACCTCAAAAATGGATTTAATCGGAAAAAATTTATATCATATGATTTCTTAAGAAAATGTTGGTAAATACATTTTATTCCAAAAATTTAAATGCCAAACAAATTTAAACCTTATTTTTGATTTATTGAATTTTTTTTTTGAAAATCGTCGGAGCCGTTTTTTTTTAAATCAATTTTTTATATATAAAAATTTTCAAAAATGTCTTAAAATTAATTTGGGTATGCAGTATTCAAGAATATGTAAATATACATTTTATGCGTATATTTCGATTTTTAATATTGATCCGTTTTTAAGATACACAATTTTGAAAAAAAAGTTTAAAATATATTTTTTTAAATCCAAAAAAAATTTTAAAATTGTTTTGAATACAAAAAATTATTTGGGCAATATATACGTACTTTCAAAAAAAAAATTACGCTGATCGGACTTTTATTTTTTGAGAAAATCTAATAACAAAAAAACGGTTCTATGGCAGGTACCGTTTTGGAGCAATACAAAATTTTTTTTTTAACATAAAATACATGAGTGTTTAAAAAAATTAAATTCGAGGAAGTTTAAAAAAAATCGTAGGAACCGTTTTGGAGAAAATTTAAAGTTTTGGTTTTTGCCATAAAAATCGTATGGTGGCTACCCTAAATTTTGATCTTAAAAAAAAAATGAAAAAACTGGGATATGGGTTTTTGCTCAAACCTCTTATTTTCAAATTTGAAGTCAATTGGACCAGTAGTTAAGGCTGTAGGTGCCTGTAAACTTCCCGACAGACAGACAGACGGAATCGCCGGACTCACTTTTTTCGACTTCTCTATCATCGTAATGTCATATCTCATCATCATCTCAAAATTTTTTTTTTGTACGAATTCAATACTTGCCATATATTCTATATGTCGCAAGTAAAAATGATCAGGTGGATAAGTAATGTGCTGCCAGAGTATGGTCGATGGTCGATCTGCTGCTGGGTGTTGTTGTGGTTTTATTTTTTCTTACTCACTCATATTATTTTGTGTATATAATATTTGGTTTGATGGCGTGAGTTGTGATTTTTGCACAGCCAACATGCCATCATTTTTTCCAACACACAAAAAATCTAGTGATAGTTTATGCTTTAGGGTGAAAACTCTAATGTTGGATATTTGATGGATGTTTCTAGGTGTCTTACCACTATTTGGGCGGACTGAAATTTTAAACTATTATCAATCAATTCTTCAGCATGGTCTCATCATTTTTTTCAGTTTTGCTAGCCATGCGCGGTGCGGAAAAAAATGCAAAAGATCATATCATCAATCACTTTCGAATAGTTGAACTCGACCAATATTGTAAGTTTTCTTGTTCGAAGAAGACGGAGGATGAACAACATTTATTTTTCGTTAGGTTGACCGGATATTTTTAATATATTACAAATTTAGTTCTCTTAGCTCCATTCACAAATTCACATACATTTCTTACTTCAAATGTTAATAGTCCAGCCATTTTAGACATTTTAAACCCCAATCTGCTGAAAAATTCCTATACTTCGTCCAAAACAAATCTGCAGTACAGGAAAGATAGGATAAACTGTCCAATGGTTGACACTCCTCCAATGATTGGCACCAAAGGTTTAAATAAGCTCTACGCCACACATTTTATAAGTTTTTGATAATAAATTTTTAAAACTATTTTCTTTAGCATTTTTTGGTTGATTTGGCATCAATTTTTAATATCTCAAGGTTGGTAGCAATGAGAGAAAAATCTGTCAAAAACTCACTTCAGTTTCGTGCCTTTTTTATGTAAACCTTGTCCAAATCGTAAGGAACGTATCTAAAGTAAAGTGCTTGTGTGCCAGTGATTATTTTTTAAAGTGGTGAAGTTTGTATTTTTTCAAAGTTCAAAGTGCAAAGAAAAGGTTAGTTTTAATTTTTTTAGTTATTTTATTAATTTAACTATTATTTTATATGTGTTAACTATTTGGAAACATAAATATGGAAAATCCATATATTGGCATATACCAATAATTGGGTGAGTGCCAATAATAGGGGTAGGTGCCAATCATTAGGTTGATTGGCACTGTGCCAATCATTGGGGTGAGTGCCAATAATAGGGGAAGGTGCCAATCATTAGGTTGACTGGCACAGTGCTAATCATTGGTGTGGGTGCCAATAACAGGGATAGGTGCCAACAATTTGGCATTGAAGTAGATCTTAAAATTTATCTTAGAGTTTTATGCACTTTTCGATAAGAAATAAGGTTAAATGCATCTTTTTTATCCTTTTGCTTTAAATGCCAAAGCCCAAACACGAAATATTTCAATATTTCAATTATGTATCTCTTAAAGTAATAATTATATATTACTTGCTGACCTTGCAGACTTCGTACTGCCTCAATCGATAAATAAAACCTGTAGGTTTTGGTATCCCGCTACCCACTACCAGTTAATCCAATACCGTCTACCCGCTACCGGCTTTGCGCTACCCTAGTAACCGTTAACCACTACGTGCCCACTATTTGACCACCTCACTACCCACTACCAACACCGCCCTCTACGCTGCATTGGCATTGTTTGCTGTTTTAATGATGACAAACAGTATAGTATGAATGTGTTTTTTTTTATCTCTTATTATATAACCTACCTTTTAGAATAATAATCTTTAATGGCACTATCACTTCTGCGATCAATGTACAAACGATAATAATAATCGACGAAATTTTCATGAAAACTGAAACAGAAATGATAAAGCTCTTAAAAAGTAGGGAGGAAGTTGAAAATTAAGGAATGAATGTTTTTTTTAATGCCACACCATACAAAAATTATTAAAAAAAACTGCCGTATAAACCTATTCTCATACCTACTGAATACACGTATAAAATTTTATCAACATCGGTCAAGCCGTTTCGGAGGAGTATGACCACTAAAACTGCGACAGAAGAATTTTATATATTAGAGAACATTATTTTTAAAACTTTTCTTTAATTTTCTTCTTATAATATGCATGTTATAATTAATTAATTAATAAAATTATAATTAAATATAATAACAAATAAATAACTAAACACGATTTGTTCCTCAAAACAAAATCTTTTAAGGTGTGCCAATCATTGGAAAGAATGGTGCCAATGTATGGCAAAACTGAGCCAATTACTGGAAAAATTGAGTTTTTTTGTTTATAGTTTCTTATAATTTGTTTAAACAATAAATTCAGATAATTCTGTTTGAAAATCAAAAGCTTAAATGTTAATGCACGTGAAAAAAAATATTATATTTTATATATAAAGATTTGTCCATTCCCTGAATTTACATAAAACAAAATTCAAGCAAAAATCCTTAAGGTGCCAATCATTGGACATTCATCTCTCACTCTTTCTGTAGAGGAATTCCTTTACGTTGTGTGAAAGAAAAAATTGGCAAGGGTTACCTTAGGTTATCTACTAAAACTGTGAAAAGCTCTCCGAAAAATCGAAAGAGTTGCCTTCTATATTTTATTAGCATTGTCTTTAACAAAGATTTTCATTCAGAAAAAATATTTGATACGAACATGAAATAAATTTGAATTCCTGGCAATGATAACCTAAGAAAAAGCTACTATTCTTGAAAGCTCCCTTACAGAATCGAAATAAAAGTAAGCATTATTATTTCCTGGCTGCGCTGATTTATATGTTTGTTTTGTCAAACAGAAAGAGCTTTGCAAAAAATGAGCACAAAATCAGTATGGCGTTAGCCGTGCGAAAAGCAGGTCATAGGGGGATGTACGCTTGCTTTTCAAAATAAATCAAAACAAATTGTAGGAGGAAACAGTGTTGTAGTATATTTTTTTTAAGGGGATTTTAGATTTTTTTCCTGGACAGGCACCCTTTGGAGTAAAAAAGCTCTCCCATAAGGCCTGTACTGCAGATTTGTTTTGGACGAAGTATAGTGAGATGAATTTTTGTATACAATGTTATTACGGTGCTGTAATGAAGATGTGAAAAATATAGGGCCGTCTAAAAACGTTTCATAAGGGTAAAAAATCACGAAATCCAGTTTTTTCGTGAGATATTCGCGACCTGTATTTAGAAAGTTGTCCTCGTGCAATTAATTACAACGCTTTACGGCCAGCGTTGTAAATAATTGTGTATACAAAAATTCAGGTCATTTCCAATTTTTCCGCAGATAAAACCTAAAATTGCTGGACTATCATGTTTTGACGGTTTGTGTTCGACTAGCTTTGTAGTGCAATTTTCCATTCACAAAGCTAGTTGAATTTTGACTACGTAGTGACTAGGTTAGTGAATGCGCCCATTGAATTTTGTTGACGTTTGACATAATTTTGTGCATTTGGCAGATTTTTGGTGTGAAGCGTTCTTTTACTTTTTGGGTGAATCACAATATTTCGAGGAGTGGGGATGATTTTTTACAGTTTTTACACAAACTGCCCAAAAAGTAAAAGAACGGAGACGGACCTATTTTTTGCATTGAAAACAAAAACAACACATTTTTGTTGTTGTTGTAATTAGTACTGGGAAATAAAATGTTTGTTTATCTCTTTACCCATGCAGATTGGCCAACCAATGGGAACGCACGCGAAAAGCTCTATTGTGATTCTATCATTTTAAATTTAACTTTTTTATTACTTACTTACTTAAGGTGGCGCTACAGTCCGTTGTGGACTTGGGCCTCAATCAACAGTCTCCGTTCGTTGTCCTTTATACGTTTGCTTGGGTCGTCATCAGTGTATCCGTCCGTTTCCGAGGCCTGTTGTCGCTTTGCAACTAGATTTTTTTCTATGTAGTCGGGAAGTCACCCCGACGTACTTTTTTATTACTACTGATTTTTTGTTAAAATCGAATTTTGGCTAAATTGGTTTCTATTACTAAGGGCCATTGGGCCTTACTAATAATCAGACACCATTGTCTTACTATATCTGTGGCCACAAGCCATAACCGCTTAAGTCTATTTTTCATACTTTTCAGGAGAGCAGTTTAAAGTTTCAAAAATTCACTGGGATTAGGAAACTTGTTATATATTAGTTTTTTGAATGCAAAAAAATAGAAGGGGTACTCTTTTATCCTGTGTGAAGAGTAAATAACTATTCAATTTTTTTTTTAAGAGTTATTTAAGAAAATAACACTTAAGCTCTTATGGCTTATTGCGAATTAAAAAAAAAATACATATCTGCAGTTAAGTTGTTTTGCTATGTATATTTTTTTCAAACAAATTTCTTAAATTGAGTTAGGCTGTTATGGTACTTTAAAGTTTAATTACTTATTTGTCTGGGTTGGTGACGTTTTCCCCAAGCCAAAATCCCCAAACGAAAATCCCCAAACCCAAAATCCCCAAACTGAAATCTCCAGCAGCGAAATCTCCAAAGAGAGAATCCCCATGGACAAAATCTCCATGCCAAAATCTCCAAAACAAATATGTTCAAGTAGTGAATCATGCGATTAAATCGCGCGATTTAATCGCATGATTCACTACTTGAACATATTTGTTTTGGAGATATTATTGTTAAGGTTGTTTAAGAAATAAATGTTTAATTCATTTTAAATGTAATTCATTTCATTCAAAATAAATAAAAAAATCAATTCAAAAGAACTTTGTTTAATGTTTAAACAAATAAAGAATGAATATAAAACAAAACATGTCGTAAGAGGAACGGTGTAAGTAGACGTACCTGAATATTGGAGATTTGGAGATTTCAAGGAGATTTTGGCAAAAAGTATTTTTTCTTTGGGGATTTTTTCCGTGGGGATTTTGTCGTGGAGATATTGGCAAGTTGGATTTTTTTTTTTTGAGATTTTGTCCCCATGGTGATTTTGTCTTTTGGGGATTTCGTACTACTCCCGAAAAAAACATTTTAGCTACGTACATATATGTATATTATAATTGAATAAACGACAAAAAAAAAATAAAACTGAAGAAGAAATAATTTATTATTTTTTGTTCAGTTTTATTTTTTTTTGTTTACCCCTCCATGGGGTAAGCCTTGACGTGGCGGAGCGGCTTACGGTAACTACTACTGCGATGCTTAGAGCTATGCGATCGCGAAACTTGTTTTCGCAGCAGGGCCTCCCATGGTCGACAGGTCAAAGCGGAGTAGGCTGTTACTACTAATTACCCCACAACGAAGGAGTGTTCCCGCCAAAGCACTTCCCACGAGGGACGGCAGGGGATGAATTTCTCTTTGGAATCAACGGTGGCGTCCTCAGTTCCAGTTAGGTTGAACTACCTTTACGGGCTACTTCGACATATTTGAAGCTCAGGTCGTAAAAGGAGCGGTTTTCCGGCTTTTGTACTTGGAGTCACATCAAGTACCTGGTACTCCAGGTTGGGGGTTGTACGTCGGGGTGACTTCCCGACTACATAGAAAAAAATCTAGTTGCGAAGCAACAACAGGCCTCGGAAACGGACGGATACACTGATGACGACCCAAGCAAACGTATAAAGGTCAACGAATTTCAGATATGCACGTGGAATGTTAGGTCCCTTAATAGACCGCGTGCTGCCGAACAACTAGCGGAGACCCTCAACTGCTACAAAGCAGATATTACCGCTATCCAGGAAATGCGATGGGATGGACCGGGCAAAAGGAGGATGAAAAACTGCGACATCTACTATGGTAATTGTTACCGAGAGCAACAACAGCGACTCTTTGGATGCGGATTCGTCGTGGGAAGCAGACTCAGGCAAAAAGTCTTGAGCTTCAAATGCGTAAGCGAACGCATCACGACGACGATCCGAATCAAGGCTAAATTCGGCAACATTAGCTTAATATGCGCGCATGCCCCCACAGAAGAGAAAAAGGACGCCACCAAAGACGAGTTCTACGAGCTCCTCGACAAAACATATGAGCAATGTCCTAGCTATGACATGAAAATTGTCCTCGGCGATTATAACGCAAAGCTGGGAAAAGAAGGCATCTTTGGAAGAACAGTCGGAAAGCACAGCCTATTATCAATCAATTCCTCAGCATGGTCTCATCATTTTTTTCAGTTTTGCTAGCCATGCGCGGTGCGGAAAAAAATGCAAAAGATCATATCATCAATCACTTTCGAATAGTTGAACTCGACCAATATTGTAAGTTTTCTTGTTCGAAGAAGACGGAGGATGAACAACATTTATTTTTCGTTAAGTTGACCGGATATTTTTAATATATTACAAATTTAATCAGATAATTGTGTTGTGAAGAAGAAGGAAGAATAAGTGACAGTCGGAGAATCAAAAGGAATTTAAGTCCTTAAGTGTCGCATGTTGTCATGTCAACAGAGCGAAAAAAATAAATGAAGACATGAGATTTTTGGATGCTCTGATGTCTGATGAGCCGGTCGTCGTGTTGTGCATTAACAACATCTCACTGTAGATGCAAAGAAGACGTAATAAAACAAGACTAAAGAAGTCTTACTGATGAAGTGATGATAAATTGAAAAAGTAATTTTAAGCTAATTACTCAACGAGAACTAGTTGCGGTTGCTCTCAGGCGGTAGTCGACACTGGCGTCACTGGCGAGGGTATTTAGAGTAATGAGAGTGATTAGTTGGAAATTAATTTCGAAGTTGTCGTCGTCTTGTTTTATTTTCAGAAGCAAGGAGGATAAGCTATTAAAATTGAAGATTTTGAGTGCTGTTTTCCCCCAAAGGCCTTCGAACTTGTTTGCACAACTTTATGGACATTCGTAAAAGGAAAACAAGTCATCAGATTTCACTCTCTCTCTCTCAAGCTTTTTTGATGTCTAAATTTTTGCTTATTCGATAAAATTTTTACATTGTTACCTGACGACCGATCGACAGTAGATTTCCAGGAAACAAGTTGTTTTTTATTATTCCTCCTGGTCTGCTTTTGCCATAAAAATTCGAAGCAATAAACATGACATCGGCAATTTCTCGCGCCTTGGGAATGCACCGAGAAAATTATATGAAATAAAATTCTCGAAGACAAACAAAAATGTTAAAATGCCGTCGCACCGATTGTACGGACAACAGTGAACATTTCCTTCTAAAAAATTCATCATAATCACGGTTGTCCTCAGCGTCATTCTTTCCTGGTCACTGCATAAATATTTGCCTGCTGCTTGTTTGTTTGCCTTCTTTTGGGTTTGGTTGTTCATTTATTTTCATATTGCGGTGCAACACATACAACAACCATAAGTGTCAGCCGGACTGGTCGTTTGGAAATTTATAATGGCATATAATGACAACTGTGCTGGAAGATTATAGCTGGTAAGTGTTAAGCTCGGAAAGTCTCAATGTAGCCAATCTGGCAAGCAAACATTTTGCAAGGCATAGTATGCGCAAACGCAACTTTTTTAACTTTTTCGGGTGATTATACGTTACATTTTTAAACGCACTTTTTTATATTTGCCTCTTTGGAGAAAAATTATCCTAATGAATGTAATATTTGGGTCGTACTCGTAATGAGCTATTTGTCACTGTGAATCTTTGAACTCAAAGAGGGCCCGACATTGAATATTATGTAAAGCTTACTTTGTCAACTTTTGCCATTAAACGAAAGAGCTGAGGTGAAAACTCTAAAATAAACAAAAATAAAAAACGACGGGAGAGTCAACCATCGACCAAATGTTCTTCTTGTGGCAAATCCTGGAAAATCCTATGAACAACAAATCGATAACACCACCTTTTCATCGATTTTAAGACCGCGTACGACAGCGTCTAGAGAGACGAACTGCATGAAGCTATGTCTAGTGTTGGCATCGCTGCCAAGCCCATTCGCTTGTGCAAAATGATAATGGAGAACGCAAGCTGCGTCATCAAGGTTGGCAACGAGTTTACGGAATCTTTCGATGTCAAAAAAGGATTTAAACAAGGTGATAAACTGTGATTTCATGTGATTTCCTTAACATCGTGCAAAACTCCATCGTCAACACTGGAGGCACTATCTACCAAAGTCCGCAACTTCTCGCGAACGCCGATTATATTGACATAATGTGAAGAACACAGCGTGGTGTCAATGGCGCCTTTGTGAGAATTGAGACAGAAGCGGCAAAAATGGGTTTAGCGGTAAACGAGAGAAAAACGAAGCATACACTGTCTTCGAGAAAGGACACCAAGCGCCGACCGAGGCCCCTTTCGGACTGAACATCACAATAGACGCATATAACTTCGAGGTATTAGAGGACTATGTCTACCTATACTCCGCTATTAATACAGGCAACACCAGCGGCGCCGAGATCAGACGAAGAACTACTCTTGGGTGGTAAAGGCCTCTCTCAATCAACTAAGAAGCATAGACCTTGACAAATCGGATGAATTTGCCTCAGGCTGTTTTCAGAAGAAACTTTTTCGGGTCATCCTTGGTCCCGTGTGCATTGATGGGGAATTAGAGAAGAAGATACAACAGCGAACTTTACGGATTGTACAACGAAATGTCCTAGCCAGAAGGATCAAGGTCCAGAGACTCAGATGGCTCATTTAAGGCCTTCAACACTATTCCCGAGAGATGCAGAAGGAGAGGAAGACCGCGACTCAGGTGGCGCACACAAGTGGCTGGCGGAGACTGTTGATTGAGCCCCAAGTCCACAACGGGCTGTAGCGCCACCTTAAATAAGTAAGTAAGTAAGTTCTGGAGCAGATAGTGCGCAAGGCATGTGAGAGCATCGATAACACTTTCTTCAACAAATCCATCCAGCTTTTAAGCTATAAAATTCAGCTGACAGAGACATCATCTTTCGCTCCCAGAGAACTGTGCTTGAGACCTTCACTGCGATTGAAGAAAAGGCGAAGCTCGTTTGTCTTGGGGCGAATGAAGTAAAAAGAAAGTTCAAACGAAAGAACATCTGCCCATCGCCTTGGACAAAACATCTGTGTTGGTAGCAACAATTTCGAGGCAGTTAAGCAGTTCACCTACCTTGGAACAAACATATCAATCCCACAAATGACACCTTAGTGGATATCCGATGTAGAATTACCCTAGCGCCCAAGTAACAATTTATCTTGTATAAGGTCCGATTCCTGAATATTTAGAAGCAATAGCTTCCATAGAGTTATTTTAAGACTTATTTAAGGATGATTGTTTTTATTTTGCTTAAATAAGACCTTTTGTAATTTACTTATAACAGTCTGCAATTTGATAACAAAGATAAGGCCTCCTTGTGCAAATTATAACAAACTTCTTGCACGAGATTGATTTACCGAAATCACATAAGGCCTCGCTTTGCTTCCTCGTGAAAGCACATTGAAAATAGCTAGTATAAGGCCTATTATTTGTTTCCTAATAACAAGCTGCAATTGATAACTCGGATAAGGCCTCCTTGTGCAAATTATAACAAACGAAATGTCAATCTTGTTACTTCGCGTATGTATGTGATTGTTTTTTGATTGTTCATTTCAATACATGCGTACTCTGGTTTCCTTACGATAATTATTGCTCACTTAAGAAAGCGGACACTCTTAGGAATGTCAAGTTATCCGAGTTCAAATCTCATGGCATGTTCTTTTTTTTTTTGTTATTGAATGGAAAGGCTATTATTCTCATGATGTCTCAAGCAAAAAATGTGGTATCGTATGTAAGGTTATCACCTGAATTGATGGTAATTGATCAATTTTGTTTTCAAAAAAATAAATTCAAATTATATAATTTATGATAGAGATAATTTAAGAAGAGTAGATATTTTATGCATTTAATGTGTTCAAGTCAGTTTCCAATAAAGCTATCTGTATCTAATCTGGATGGATGGACACCCTTTAATCCACAACTTTCTTTTTATTCAATTTTAATGTTTCACTCTTCACGAATTTAGTAACATTAGACATTTTGTGCCATAAAGTTTGAGAGAAATGAGTTGCAACAACTATTTTCAAGTTTGCTACTCATAACATAGAAGTCGCAATAGCGCAGTGGATGAATGCTCGACTGATAAGCGGAGGGTCTCGAGTTCAAATCCCATAGGTAAACTCTAATATTTATTCTCATTGTACAAACAAATATAATTAATGATAAAAACAACCGAATGCCCATGTCACATCAGAAATAAAAGCAGCAAACAACAGAGGATCGCAAAAGAAAAACAATTTCACGTTGAAAATAAATTTTTCTCTACTTTTGCAATAACTTGCATAAGGCCTTATCTTTACCGTTTCAAAGAAACTATTGCTTTCTGTAAGGTCTTATTCGCAATGCTTGAAAGAAGCTATTGCTTCTTTAAATTAACTGTTATAAGACCTTATAGAGATTTCTTCCGAGAAGCTATTACTTCTTTAAATCAATTGATATAAGGCCTTGTCATAATTGATTTAAAGAATCAATGGCTTGCATAACTTGCGCCAAACGTATTTGTATAAGGTTTCATACAAGCAAGATACAAATCATGAAATAGCTTCGCTTAAGCCTTATAGAAGTTAAATTGTTACTTGGGCGAGCCCCTGCTACTTCGGATTTGCCAAGCAACTGGGTTCCAAACTACTCACGCGAAAGGCAAAGAGCCTGCTATACAAGATCTAGTCCTACTCTACGGCGCCAATTGTTGGACGATAAGTAAAAAAGGGGAAATGATTTTGGACACTTTCGAAAGCAAAATTCTCGACGGATTATTGGTCCCGTATACGGCGATGGCGAATGGAGAAGAAGGTTCAATCGTGAACTTTTCGAGCTGTATCAAAATGTGGATGTAGTCCAGAAATCCAAGAAAAGACGACTACATTGGCTCGGCCACATTGAGCAAATGGACGACAACGCTCCAGCCAAGAAAATCTTCACAGCTGCCTGGTTCGAAACGACAAGGAAGACCGAACCTACGGTACAAGGACCAAGTGACTGCGGATGACAGAGCGTTTGGTTTTGGCGACTGGAGAGTGCATGCGAGGGTCCGTTCCCGATGGAATGCTGCAGTGTCCCAGGCTGAGATCCATCATAGATTTAAAGCTGGTTAAGTAAGTAAGTAAGACGTTCGGTTTCGTCATATCATAATGCTTAGACCCAAATGCAAATTCCCACATTTCTTAGTGAGAAAATTGTTAAACACAATTAAAATTTCTTGTTGCGTGAAAAACCACAACACACCATCAAGATCCAATTAAATAAACAGATTCAGTGAAAAAAATGCAATTCGTTTTCGATAGATGATCTAATTCTGTCCGTGAACAGAAATGTATATAACCAGGGCCGGCCTTAGCTATCTTGGCGCCCCAGGCGAATCAAATATTTTGCGCCCTTTTTTTTAATTACAAATTATATTACCTCCTCCTCCAGAATTAAAAAAGATGAAACTTGTATCTCACTTAAAAAATTGCAAGTTGATGAAAAAGTAGAATTTATGCTTTAAGGAATAACTGTGTATAATTCTCCTATACCTACGCAAATATTAGAAACATTTCAAGTCACTATGTAACACACTAGCTATTCATATTTAAATGCATTTTTCATTAATTTTTCTTAATAATTTAGTAATAATAATTAATTTTATCCTGTTAATATTGATTTCTTTTGAATTTGAAAATGTTAAACACAAATACACTTACGCCTAGTTTCTTGACAAAGTTTTAGCCCTTAAAACTTCTCTTTAAAACTCGACCTAGCGAATCTCGATCTAACGTTAGAACTTAGTTTTTAGAATATTTGGAACTCGACATTTCTTCGCTTCTCAAGCACTCGATCTAAAATCATCATTGAGCGCTTAGAACTTGTTATTTTTTAAACCTAGTTCAAGCATTTTTTTGAAACATTTTAGTCACCCGACAGTATTTTTCGACAGACATTTCCTTCAATTCGATACAAAATACAAATAATTTTTGACTTGTGTGTACCTATTTTTATTTTTGTGATGCTGATGCCCGTGGTGTGGTGTTTGTGTGCGTTGGCTGTTACGTAGAATGTGGGATTCGAAAAATTGTCAAGAAAAAATAAGTGCATAGTAAATTCATTCCAATTTTTACCGTGGTTGTGGATGTTGAAGGTCTTCTGCCACCAGTTAAGGGACTGCTAAAAACGTTTGCTTCGTTAAACGGAAGCGCCGAAAAAATCAGTGTCGTCCCATGTATTAATAATGGCACGTATTGGCATTCGATAAATACGCCGTTCTTCCAGGATAACGTTCGCATCGTACTCAAAATCGACGTCCATCAATAGGAAATCATCGAAAATTTGATCCATTTTCTATATCTCCCTCCACCTATTATTCTCTGTTATTTTAAACGTTGAAAAAACGAAATTATAAATAAACCGACTTTTAAGGCACTAGACCCCCGAATGCGAGGGTCTAATTTTATCGAAGTTCTAATTATTATGACAAAGTTCTAAATCGAAGTTTTAACTATTGCAATCGTATGCTAATACACCATTATACCGTGATCCATAATATCTCAAAGAGTTGCCGACAGGCTAGCTAGTATGGCCAATTGGGCTTGCTCGTCGGACGGGTAGGATTTTGCGGCTCCCCTTGGACTACCGTGGATATAAAGTGCCTTGAGCCGAAAATCGCCATACCACAAAATAATCTTCTAAATATCGTTCCATAACTTCTAATTTACCTCATGCTAATGGTAACATTAGCTTTTCATCGGGGCTCATAGATGTTCGTAGATTTAGAGTGTACAATTATACATATATAGTGACTCCGTGGTCACTGCGCCTCTCCTACTAGTTTTAGTATTACGTATTTCTAAAGATATTATGATATTTGATTCTTCATCATTCCGCAACTTTACAAGAAAAAATGTCAAAATGCCACGTACAGAGGAATACCTATTATAACAAAATTTGCTGTATGACAGCAAAAACAATAATAAAAAAATAGTTGACAGTAATTGTAAAATACCTAATTTGCAATCTCTTCTCTAATGATAATAATTGTATAATGTGATATGCATATCCATTGTATTTCTCTTCTCTATAAAAGTTCATGGGTTGATTTTGAATGGTTGTGCTTTAAACGGAAAGATGCCTTACTAAAATAGATAATATCTACAAACGCAATTGGAAATAAACAGCGCCAACTGTTGAGAAGCTATCGCGATTTAAAATACAATGCTACATACAACAAAACTCAATTTTTTTTTTACCAAACACTACCTCAATTCACTCTTGTGTTTTCTATGTATAGTGTATGGTGAAAATAAAAACAAAATTACATTTGGAATAACAAAACAAGATGAAAGTCATGAAACTTTTCGATATGAATTTTTTTTGAGCAAGAGATTGACAACTCAATTCAATTCAATTCAATTCAATTTTAACAACTTCACAACTTGTTGATTTGTTTCTTGTCTATGTTGAAGTTATGCCAGATGTCGCGGCGCCCCTGGATCGTGGCGCCCCAGGCGACCGCCTGGGTCGCCATACCCTAAAGCCGGCACTGTATATAACGCGTGCAGTGTTAGTCAACGCCTTATATTTTTTTCTAGGTATTCAAAACTTAATAACGCACAGCCTAGAGACGAGACAGAGACGGAGAAGTAGAGGATTATCTTTGCTGATGGTGCGGTGCGAATATATGAGTACAAAACAACACTTTTGTGTTGTCTGTCTGTCTATCTGTCTGCGTTGTGTTGCCTATCACATGCAACAGCTCTGTGGCGATGTCGGCGGAATCGGCAGCATGACTGCGTTTTCAATTGAAAACAAAAACAAACTGTGTTTACAACGTGAATTGGTCCAAGAGTCAAATTTGTGGGGAGAAGAAAATTTACAACTTCATAAATTTGGTTGTGTGCAGAGTTGTTCATGTCCAACTACTTGATCCATTGAACCAATTAAGTGAGATTTTTTTCTTTGATTGATTCTGGAATTTTGCCGCATAGATGCGAATGGGCAGAAAGGGATGACCCAAAAAAGGCCTTAATCTGAAGAGTTTTTCGTGTAATTTGAGGTCATAAAACGTACGTGAGCGTATTGTGATTCATTATGAACAGATTGGAACATAATTTTCGGTCAATTTATTTTTTATTTATTCAAATTTCAAATTGATTCATAATTTTTTATTTGAGCGAGGTTAATTGCAAGAGTTATATTCTCCGATGGGAAATAACTTTTCGTGTATTTTTAATAATTGAGGCCGTAAACATTTCTAGTGAATTGATTGTAATTTGTTGAACGTGGTCGGTGGTAATTTAAAACTGAAAAAATGAATGCATTTCCAGGACTAGTTTGAGTAATTTCAGATTGAAATGGAGACTCATAAAAAATAATTAGTTAGATGAAAAGGAACAAGCCGCAGCAGTCTCGTAAGCTCATTAGTGACAAAACCCTAAACTTATAAATTAATTGAAGAAAAGATAAGAATTTCGAAGGGTAGACACAGTGCATGCAAGAGGACACAAGCGTCAACAGCATCCTCTGACTATCAACTCCTACTATCCACCTCCCCGCGGTGAATAACGGGTTCCTAGTACCACAACCGAAGATTGGGTTCCAACCCCAGTGGGAAATTGTTGGCGGCCACTAAAGAATGGCTCCTTTTTCAATAGGCAGCACCGGAAGAACTCCCCAGATGGAATCAACAGTGGCGTCTACAGTTCCTGTCAGGATGAAATATTAAGTGAACACTTTATAGGGCTTCTACTACATAATATTCGCAGCCCAGGCCTATAAAAAGCGTTTTGGTCGGCTCCCTGTCTTTGGAGTTAAACCTAGCCCTGCAGGTTGGGGGTCGGGGTGACTGCCCGGCCACATAAAGAAAAGATAACTCCGAACCACCAACAAGCCTCGGATACGGACGGAATTAATGATGACGACCCACGCAAACAATTTAAGGACAACGAATTTCGGTTTTGCACTTGAAACGTTAGGTCACTTAATAGACCACGTGCAGCCGAACAATTAGAGGAAGCACTAGACTGTTATAAAGCAGGTATAAGGTATAGCCATCATACGTAAAATTAAGAACTGTGACAACTACTACGGCGACTGCTAACGGGAAGAAATTCAGCGTCCATTTTGATGTGGATTCGTAGTTGGGACTCGGGTTAGGAGGAAGATCTTGAGTATCGAGTTTATAAATGTGCGCATCACGACAATTCGCATCGAGGCTTAATTCATCAACAAAAGCCTCATCTGCCCTCACGCCCCCCACTGAGGAAAAGGATGAAGCCATCAAAGATAGGTTCTACGAGCTCCGCGACAAGATCTATGAGGCTCTTTGCTAGCAGAAAATTTAAACATTGTCAGATTTCAGGTATGAATTTGGTGTGGGATATTATTGCTTGGGAGGGAAATTGTGTTTCAATGCTTCGATTGTTCTGTAAACCAGGGATCAACGTAAGAACAAACCAATTTGCACAGGTGATTTCTTCAATTTTATAGTAATTATGATAATAATCATTTGGAGTTACGAAATGTTGTTCTAGTTTTATTCTGCAAATGCTCCGTGGCTCAGAAATAACTACACTCAAAAATTTTCATGCATAAATAGTACGAAAATATGAGTGAATCGTACGAATTTTTTTCGAAGTTTTCAGCCACGAATAAATTCGTACAATAAACTCATATTCGTATCTATATATATATAAAAGAACAGCCTAATTTTTGTGTTCGTTCGCTAACCGGGCACACTGGTTGACCGATTTTCCTAATTTTTTCTCTAAATGCAAGAGGTTTTAGGGTAGAAGGTTTAGAAAAAATAAAATGTATATTTTTCAAATGCAATGAAATGAAAAACGGTGCCAATGTTAAAAAAATATATTTTTTTCACTTCCAAAAAAAAAAAACAAATCTGATCGATTTCAATTTTCGAAAATTGTCAAATCGAAATTTTTTTTAAATGAACATTTAGTATTTGCTATACAAACATATGAGTACATACATATGTAGGTACACACATGGTCAAAGAAGAGAAGAATGGAAAAAAGTTGCATCATCATTGTCGCCACAACCGTGATCAGCAAGCTCTTCTATGTATTCCGGCCAGATCCAGTTTCGCACCCACAGGCTTTGAGCGTCGTGGTGTACGCTATCCTTCCAGACATACATAACAAGATTTTCGGTATATTCAACGCTAATATTATTCCATTCGCGTAATAAAGCGTATTTAATTGCTTTTTATTGTGGATATCATGGTTTCTGATTTTTTTTTCAAGTGCATCCCAGAACCCAGACATGCTCAATGGGGTTGATGTCTGGGCTTTGTGGCGGAGTGTTTTAAGGAAGTGAGGTGTCTTATACAAGAGCCACAATACCAGTGTTATGTTCGGTATGCTAAGGATCATTATCCTGTTGGAAAAAAACGTTAGCAATGCCCAGATGGACCGCATCTTAAGTTTTTTTTAAGAACAGCAATTTATACATATTAATTCACTACTCCTTCCATTATTTCTAATTTTCTTACAACGGATGCCGCCATATATCCCCATACCATATCACCCCCACCGGCATGCTTGACGGTCTTAATTGTACATTTTGAATTAAAGGCTTCATTTGGGTTTCTCCACACTTGCAACCGGCCGCGTATTTCTACCTCCATCCCAGCAAACATTTCTCTTCATAAATGACTAGAAAACGATTCACTAAAGTGAAGAAAACATCCGGATCTGAATGTATTTTTGATCCGATTTGGGTCCATCCTCGTAGGTAGCGAACCACATTTTTGAATCGTTTTAATGATTAATTTTCGACTCGGAAATCCTTCATTTTAATGGAGGCACACAAGCGATTATATATTCATTTATGTGGATAATAATTTCATCTTTTCTGAGCCAAAAATCGTTCATATTAGTGGATGCGCACAAGTACCTTACATCCATTTAAATGAAGCGTGTCTGAAGCGAAAATGAATTCATTTAAGACCTGTTCCTTATGCTGTTTATATTTACTTTTTATTCGTAAATCCTTCAGAAAAATCTTAATATTCAAGCAGAAAGAAAAGTACAACATTCCTTTGTTAATACAATTTTATTTTCAAATATGTTTGTAAAGTTAATCACATTTTGATTTATTTTCAATAAAAAATAATAATAATAAATAATGGTGTGGTAATTTTTAAGTACTTTCACCACTTTTAAACGATAATTTACACTGTTTTTTTTTTTATCACAACACTTTTTTATTGTTATTATTTCTTACACTGTACACTTCTTTCCCACAAATGTTTTTAAATTTTTTTATTCACAACGAAATATTTTCTTAACATGCTCACTCTACGCAAACTTGATCAAAGTAAATACTTTTATTTAGATTTTGAAATTTTGTTGCGACAAGATCCCGTTATCAAAACCAAATAAAAACATCATGAAAGGACGAACACAAAAAAATCGTTTAAATAACGATGCGTTTTCTCATCTTACATAGGCTACGTTCAATCACGTAACCAAAAGGTATCGGATAGCTTTTTGTTATTGTAATCCATAGTAAAAAATAGCAAATACATGAACCATTTTCTGTCAAAAAAAAATCCAGAGGTATCTGAGAATTTTTGGTATACCTCGGGTATCCGAGTGATCAGCTGATCAACACATGATTTTTTGTCTTGTATTGTTTGGCGCGCTATTTTATCAGCTTCCAATTTAGAAGAGAATTGAAAGAAAAATAAACAAAATGACTATGGATGTTATTTTTAACAATATTTTTTATAATTTAGATGACTCTGAAGATGTTTGCCGATGAATTCAAAGCCATAAACAATTCCCCATTCTCAAGCCTTTCATTTGTTTTTTTTTGTAGAAGTTTTGACAGCTATCTGGATACAGGGTATCTGTCTCGTCCAAAAAGATATCCCAGATACGGGTATCTCAGATAGCCTATCCGATACGTGATTGAACGTAGCCATAGAAAGGATCGTACATAGTGCCGAACAGCTGAACCCACTGTAAAATTGTTTTTACAATGTCCCGCAATCATGTGCATGTCTCATATGCAAGAATAAATAAGGAAAAAACGAAAAAGATTCGGGTGAAAGACCAACAATTTACCTATAAACTTAGAATAAGGATTTGCAAATGATCTTTTATGAGATATGCTAACTTGTGCACATTCAGTTTTATTCAAATAAGTGAATGAAAACTGAATGATAGCTTTTTTATTTTCGTTTTTACATCCCTAATTGGACACGTTCAGATATCCTCCGCCTAAGTGAATCATTTTTGGTGAACAATATCTGGACCTTCAGAAAAATGTTTGCTGGGATATTGTTATCGGCTGCTAATATACGGAAACAATGTATCTAATTGAAGGATCGCACTACTTCGAACTCGTACTCCTCCTAATAGTTGTTCTGCAGACAGGACCACCATGAATTTAGTTTTTTTTTTCCTACATATTGATTTGGGTGGCTTAGGGTATATTGGTTGCTGACAGGGTTAAAAGTGGGACCAGAAATTGAAATACAAATAGTTTAAGAAAGGAAAATGAAAAGTAATTAGAAACTTTTATTTCTTTTGTGACAACATTGAGTAATACTTCACTAATATCCTAACGGCATATAATTTTGCTATCAGAGGTATCTTATGAAAAACAATAACAATTAATCATACTACTATTCCCTATTATATAATTTCTGAGTCCTGCAAACAAACAAAAATGGAACACAGCTTTGAAAGCTCTGAACACTAAAAAATAAAAAAAATACGCAGTTTTCGGTTTGCATTTTATACTTCCATTAGACAATTGAATTTCTGGAAATGATGACATCTACAACCAGAAGTAATTTGGAAAACATTCTTCGGAAATTTTATATTGGCAAAAGTAGAAGAATCTGGTAAAATTTTACTACACGTTACTTCGTCCAAAACTATGGCAACTCTGTTAAGTTACGGGAAAACTGCAAACTCAACCTTAAATATAACACTAACAATTTCTTAAGAGCGGGTACAACTCTCATGGAGGAAAAACCTCATGGAAGAGTCGGAAAACTGGAAAAATCAAAATAATGTCGGGAATAAGATTTTTTTGCTTGGAATTTTTTCTTTTAAAATGGGTTTTCAAATGGAAATATGTAAGTTCTTGATGAAAACCTCGGAAAACTCATTGGTTTTCATATGGAAAACTGAATATTATTGCAGGTGCATTGGTTTTCAAATGGAAAACTGGAAAATTTCAAAATGGGTTTTCGAATGGAAAACAGAAAGTTCTTGATGAAAAACTCTGAAAACTCATTGGTTTTCAAAGTGGAAATTTTTATTGAAGGTGCACTGATTTTCAAATGGCAAAATGGAATTTTTTATTGGGAATTCGGCAAACTCTGCGAGAGCACGAAAAACTTCAAGACCTAAAATCAAGTTTTTGCAGGGAATTTAAGTTGCATTGGTTTGTTTGTATGTCCGGTAGGGACTCTTAATCTGCTCAATCCTTAACGCATTTTTATAAAATTTTCACTGTAGGTAGATATAGCCTGAGCAAAATCAAATTTTTGGGACAATCTTACGGGAAATTCAGAAAATAAAAACGAATTCTGATTTTTGTGAAATAGTCAAAATACACCGGAAAAACGAAAATTTGTTCAATTTCACAACGAAATTTTCATTTTACTGAAAGTAGAAAGTTAGCTGTAAAGCTTGGAAAAATTCAGATATGTAGTTCTCTATTTCAATTTGATTCAAGAAAATCACAGGGCATGGGCAACAAAGCCGGTAATTACGAACTCAGCCAATATCTGTTTTAATCATACATACTTATTCTGGAGTTGCTGTGAAGGGCGGAGCGCGAGACGAAGTTCGTATATTAAATAAAGAGCTTTGTTCATTGTACGAATGGAATGACAATATTTACGTTTCCTTTCGTACATTTACAAGGAGCGTTAGTACATTCTACTAATATTTCGTACTATTTACCCTCAATTTGTAAATTAACAGAGAGCATTAGTACATTCTACTAATACTGCGTACTATTTATTCCCCATTTGTAAATTTACAAAGAGCATTAGTTCATCCTACAAATACTTCGTACTATTTACTCCCTATTCGTAAAAACAGCATAAGCATTAGTATATTCTACCAATACTTCGTACTATTTACTCTGCATTCGTAAATTCAAAACAAACCATTCGTTTATTTTACTAATACTTCGTACTATTTACCTGCCAATCGTAAGTTTACCAGAAGCATTAGTTCATTTTACTAATACTTCGTAATATTTACTTGCCATTCGTAAGTTTACCAGAAGCATTAGTTCATCCTACTAATACTTCGTACTATTTACCTGCCATTCGTAAGTTTACCAAAAGCAGTAGTTCATTTTACTAATACTTCGTACTATTTACTTGCCATTCGTATGTTAACCAGAAGCATTAGTTCATTTTACTTATACTTCGTACTATTTACCCTCCATTCGTTCATCCTACTAATACTTCGTACTATTTACTTGCCATTCGTAAGTTAACCAAAAGCATTAGTTCATTGTACTAATACTTCGTACTATTTACTTATCATTCGTAAATTTACCAAAAGCATTAGTTCATTCTACTAATACTTCGTACTATTTACTTGCCATTCGTAAGTTAACCAAAAGCATTAGTTCATTGTACTAATACTTCGTACTATTTACTTACCATTCGTAAATTTACCAAAAGCATTAGTTCATTCTACTAATACTTCGTACTATTTACTTGCCATTCGTAAGTTAACTAAAAGCATTAGTTCATTGTACTAATACTTCGTACTATTTACTTACCATTCGTAAATTTACCAAAAGCATTAGTTCATTGTAATAATACTTCGTACTATTTACTTACCATTCGTAAATTTACCAAAAGCATTAGTTCATTGTACTAATACTTCGTACTATTTACTTGCCATTCGTTAGTTAACCAAAAGCATTAGTTCATTGTACTAATACTTCGTACTATATACTTACCATTCGTAAGAGCATCGCAGTCGTTTGTTTTGAGATCGTGGGATTTTTATAATACAGAATTGTAAAACAGCCTCGACCAAAACTTTCCGCAAGTTGTCTGTTAATTTGGGTGTCCTATTAAATTTCTTCAAATACAACTTACCTACTCGTTCTTTCTGTCATCAAATACTTAGCACTCTTAGCACGCTTTTTATGTTATTTTAATTTTATTTAAAAAAAAACTCACAAACCAAACTAAACACGACCATGATTTAAAAACAATGACGCAATCCGATTCGAGTAGCGGCAATGTACTAATGCTCTTGGTAGATGTACGAAGTATTAGTAGAATCTACAAAAGCTATTGGTAAATGTACGAATGGAGTGTAAATATAACTTAATAATAGTACAATGTACTAATGCTCTTGATAAATGTACGAATGGAGTGTAAATAATACGAATTATTAGTACAATGTACTAATGCTCTTGTGAAATGTACGAATGGAGGGTAAATATTACGAAGTATTAGTACAATGTACTAATGCTCCTGGTAGATGTACGAAGTATTAGTAGAATCTACAAAAGCTATTGGTAAATGTACGAATGGAGTGTAAATATTACTTAATAATAGTATAATGTACTAATGCTCTTGATAAATGTACGTATGGAGTGTAAATAATACGACGTATTAGTAAAATATACTAATACTCTCGGTAAATATACGAATGAAGGAAAAATATTACGAAGTCATTAGTAAAATGTACTAATGTTTCGCTTAGTGTTAGAATGGAGGAAAAATAGTACGATGTATTAGTAAAATTTACTAATGCGTTTGGTAAATATACGAATGGAGGTTATGATATACGAAGTATTAGTAGAATATACAGATAAAGAAGTTGCATTCTACTTATAATGAGTAAATCCTACGAATTATTCGTAAGGTTAATTTTCGAGACTAAATTTTTTACGAATATTAGTTTTGCTTCGTACATTTAACAAATGCATGAGTAAATCTTACGAATGAATTTGGAAAAATTACGAAACCATTCGTACACGATGATTTACGAATGATTTAGTTCAATACACGAATAAATTCGTACAATGTACTCATAATTTTGATTTACGAATAATATTAGTACATAGAACGAAAAAATTCGTGTATTTTACCAAAAATTTAATCAAAATTTACTAATACATTCGTAATTTTCTTATTACAGAAAAGCTTCGTACAATCTACGAATATTCGTTCAATGTACGAATTTTTCTCGTACGAATGCTATTCGTAGCAATTTTACTAATAAAATTTTTCAGTGTAATTTAAAGTGATCTTCACTACACGAGTTATTAAATGAAGGGTTATCTTTGAACCTGCTTCAACTTCATAATCACAAAGTTTTCAATCACCTTCGCCTGCTTGTTAAAATTAAAAAGAGAAAACATGTTATGAACAAATTCTTCTTAGCACCAGCTGTATAGCTTAGGCCTTAGGGTAATCCATTATCCATGAACCTTGTTTTTGCTTGGCAAACAAAGAAACATAGAAATGACTACAATTGAAACGACATTGTCCCGATTTGAATTTCTATTAAAACCAACTCAGAACTCATGTCGACGTTGTCACATCGTTCGTCCACCAACGACAAAACAACTCGACTCTTCCATAAAAAACGATCGCTTACTGCTGATGTCCTAGCCAACAGAAAACTGTCACACAATTGGCACGATTTGCAGTTTTTTAAGTACAACTATTGCTTCAGGCAATAAAATTCAATAAATCATCATTTATATGAATATCCGAATATGAATCGCAACATTTCGTCACAATTTGTTATTAATGGCTATTCATGTTTTTCTACAAAAACTGTCATCGTCAGGGCACATATGCAACACGTGAGTGTCTTGATTCCTGACTGCATTGATCATAGAAGGAGAATTTCAATTTTGCAATAGGGCGCTCCTTCGCTCTTTATGAGCAATATGCTAGACAGCCAGACAGACAAAACAATCTCTAACTCTAAAGCAAATCAAAAAAACAGCAAGGTGAATATTTGAGGTTTTTTTTCTCTTGTTGGCTACTTTCATGGAATTTGACAGGTTTGTATCTTTTTTTATGCCCCTACAGGCCGATCATGCCATTTTTGTGTGTGAAACGTCACTCTCACGATGGATAAATGGATAAATTACAATCAGATCGCAGATTTTAAATGAATTTAATGGGCGTTTGTATCTCTAAATCTCCTCGGCCGTTGTGCTTCCTATGAAAATCAAAGTCTGGACTCATTTCCCCAGGCTGTGGATTTTGTACTTAAGCTCAAACGAGCTCTATACACAAATCCAAAGACCGATAAGTATGGTCGCAGTCGATTGAATTTGTTTTTTGTTTTGATTATTATTTTTTACTCCTGAACCCTTGATCGTTTGGCCATCGATCCGGAGACCGAGACCAAATCATAAATCATTTTTGGCTGACATTATAAGCTCGAATCGGATTTATGAAAAACGACGACGCACGGTTGTGGATCTAAGAAGCAAAAAATAAACTACTTGCTTGTGCCCGACAGGGAAAGAGATTACAAATGTCATCGGGGAACGATGATAAGAAATTTTGATGAACTTAAGAGATCTTGTCGTTTGGGAAAATTGTTAATTTGTTGAGTTTAATTGTGCGTGAGAGAGGGAAAAAGTGATCGAGTGAGCCTAAGGTTGATAATATAGCGATTATTTTCTTTCAACATAGAAGAGATTTTTAGGCAATTGCAATTTAAGTGAACGAAACGAACGACAATTTACTTGCTCATTCTTAAAAATGGAAAGAAATTCTTATAAGCCTGCAATGCTGCAATCTTCCTAATAAGAATTTTTGTCATTGCCCATCACTACTTAAAACCCATCTACACCACTACCCGAACATTCCCCTAAGATTTGGTACCAAACACTCCAGAATCCAGGTAGATACTCGCAAAAAAGTGAGTCCTCAAAGGATTTGCATGACAAAAATAACCTCAAATTCGAGTCGTCCTTTTTATTTGAGGCAATAGTTTTGAAATAGCTTTTTTATGCATGGGTATTACATACATACATTTAGGTATTGGCTATAGTCTATTTCCAGAAAAAAACATTGTGTGGGTTTCGGTATTTCCCGATAGATGGCACTTCGATTGATGAAAAAAGTCATTTGGAAAAATTGCTATTTAGTGAAATGTCCCATTTGGTAAAAATGCTGTTTGGTCAAAAATGTCATTTGGTGAAAAAATACGCCACCTAGGCGGTCAAACATGGAACTACGAGTTACGAAAAAATTACGACACTAGCGCCACCTAGCGGGAAGTAACGGAACTAAAACAAAAAATGCTATCTCTTGCTCATAGTTTCCGCTACTTCCCGGTAGTACCACCAAAAAGCATTTTTCACCAAATGACATTTTTCACCAAACAACATATTTACCAAGTGGGAATTTTTACCTAATGACACTTTTCACCAAACAGCAATTTTACCAAATGACATTTTTCACCAAACAGCATTTTTACCAAATGGGAATTTTTACCAAATGGGAATTTTTGCCAAATGACATTTTTCACCAAACAGCATTTTTACCAAATGGGAATTTTTACCAAATGTCATTTTTCACCAAACAGCATTTTTACCAAATGGGACGTTTTTTTGAGTTTCTGCAAGAATCGTTGGAACGTGTTCACAAACCTTTCGGCTTACGCATTTGCATTTGATTGAGGATGAACGGGTGCCGTTCGGATGTGACACCCAGCACACTTGCAGAGCATTTGAAATTATTGAGCAAATATTTGATTGCAGTGGTTGATGTTGTTGATTGATCAATATGTACGTGTTCCCAAGGTTATATTGCTTAATGCATAAATGATTGGTGACTTTGGAACATGTTAGAGGAAGTGTTAAAGCACTCTTGGAAAGCATTATTTAGTTTTTTTGCGTGGTTATGCATTCCAAACAATGCAATAAAATAGTCTTAAGAATTTGTGCTCAAACCATCATCTTTTCATTTTCCTTTTTTTTGTCTCAGAAGAAAGTTAAAAGTAGCATCACTTTGACCACAAAGAACTAAACCAAGTTCAGGGTGTTCTTGAAAAATTAAAAAATTAAATTTATGTTATAGTTTGTTTTTGTGTTATTAAACACTGCAGTTAGGCTGCGTCCGTCAATTCCATTTATTTTCTTTGAACAACGATAGCAACTTAAAGGTGCTTCCACCAATGGCTTTTTCCGTCATTTCCGTTAACCCTTTCTGTGTACGCAACGAATTGTTGTGACACAAAGATAGCATACTTTGAGGAGCTTGTAAAAATGCGCCTATTCATTGCAAATTGATAAACAATAAAAGTCTGCAATGGAAAACCACAAATCAGTGGAGTTGTTAGCGCAATGCGTAGTGCATTGGCTTCACAACTAACTGGTCTAGGTTAAAATCCCAAAGTGAACTCTAAAAGTTTTTCGATTAATATGAAAAATAACTAGGCAGCACCACTAACAAAGGAGTCTGATGATCGGCTTGGCACCCGTGAAATAGCTATAACTCCAGCCAAACAAAGGAATTGATATGGAAAAAGCCATTGGTGGAAGCACCTTAAGTTGCTATCGTTGTTCAAACAACATAAAAAAAAATTATGTTGTTTGAACATAGGAAATTAGAAAAATGAAAAAAATAAAATTCTTCATCTTTTGTTATAAAGTTTACTATTAACATTATGGGCCACTACCTCACAGAATTTTTTTTTTAAATCACTTTTATTGAATCAACAATATTCGCGCAGTGAACTCTGCCACTGAGTGTTTCGCTTACCTCATATACCGACTTCAAAATTATGGCAATCACTGAATGTTTCAATTGAGTTACGTTTCGATAACCAACAACACTGCTGTCGTTTTTACTACTATAGTAGTATTTTACTCCTTTCGAGAGTCAAATGCTACTCTAATACCCTTAGACGAAATATACTCCCCAAACTTAGTGAACAAAATCTATCTTTATTCCATTTTTTTAGCTCATTTTTATGTTCAATTACTGAGATAGTTGGCCTAAATGTAAGTAAATGTGAGTCTTCATTTTTAAAAAAACGCTTTTATGGATCAGGATCACTTAAGTCTGTATTTGTAGGTACGTTAATGATTTTGGATCACTACAACCTTGAACCTATACTGAAGATCCAGAAACGAAATTATAAGCATTAACAGAAAGGTAAAGGTTGAAAACTAGACTAAACATTTTGTAATGAAATAAATAAAATTCAACTGGTGGAATAACTATGAATAGAACTGTAAGAAAACCTAACCTTTTTAATCACAAGACCTTCGTCGCATGACAGAATTCAACTTTTTCACATCTGAAGTGATATTTTCTGTGCAGTTCCGTTGTTAAATTTATAATTTTGGGACAACTTGGGGAACTTTTAAATATCAATTCGTCAGAAAAGTCGTGGGAAACTAGCGAAACAGAATTATAGGCAAAAACAATTGATTTGGAGCCGTTTTCTTCACTTATTTCAACTTGTGAACCCTTGCAGTTGACAAACTCAAGAGTTGAATTGTAAAGTCAAGCTGAGGATTGTTTTTCTTTACTTAGGTAGGTAACTTTTAATACAGAGTTTTGAATTTGAAAGTGGTAGCCACTGGGAAACTCATTACAATTTGGAGTATTAATGTTAAAAACATGATTTTTTTTTTGCTTTTGGAGACGGTGAAAGCAGCTGCGTGATGAAATTCTGAATCAAGAAGAAAAAAGACGACAGATACCTTTTCATAATAACATAATAGCCTCCTACGGCAAAAATGTTCTCTAGGAAGTACCAGGCTAAAACGACGATACAGGAATCTACTTTTGTGTTCGACGACCCTCCAATCGAGGAAATCTCTTGGGAAAGAGTATAAACCCTTAAAAATAAACGCAATACCTACATAATTGTGTGCATACAAATAGTGCATAGTCTCTAGTCAGTTAGATTTTTAAACTTTTTCTTTCCTACTCTATTTATACTTTCAAAGCCCAAGTCTTCGTAATTTTCTCTTCGCTTTATGATGATAACTTTAATATTTGTTTAATAAAAAAAGTGTTTTACTAAATGCAGAAAACACACAATATCTGACAGAAAATTGTAAGTATGTTTAATGATCTAATTTAGTTTTTTTTTGGCAAACTATGGTTTGCTAATAAACTTCAACCACATCATTTTTGAAACTTCAAAACGATCTGCAAAACCCATTATAAATTATATTTTTTCCGGAAGCGATTTATCGGGCTAAGCACCTTTAGTTAAGAAATTATACTACCCAAATATAGAAAATACTCCTCAGAATAATTCAAAAATACTCCCCATTACATTTTTGAAACGACAGCACTGACCAACAATGGTTATCGTTTCAATTCTGTATCATACCAGCTAACCATGCTTAGTGTGGCATGGCTGACATACTTCCTTTTCTACTTCGGCCGCAGACTTGTGAAGACCTATTGAAAGTTGATCCATCCATTAATCGTCGAGAAGAACTGGATTAACCAGATTCAGCTTGTAAGTTTCCACACTCTACGTCTTTGGAGGTTTTAAAGAGACTTTTAAATTCAACCTGCGTCTAGGAACGTGGCCACCACACATCGTGTTGCCTGGCGCTACACATAAAGAAAACGACTACCAGCATCAGTGCCAGCTTAAGAATCGACCCAAATTCTGTCCAAATTTAGGAAGAATCTGCTGGAAAATTAAGCGATTTCGGGGAGCTCCCTGAAGGAGACTTGAGGAGATCACCTCGTGTTCTGGAAGTCACTCCAAGGTTGTTTAAAATATTAACAGGAACGTGGTTTTTTTCATTCTTGCGTAAGTTCGTAAAACACCTGCTGGCTGGTGCAATCGAACTTGTCACCGAGGCACGTGTGTCGTCGTCAACGCATATTGGCCCAGCCAGCAACCTCTTTGAGCCAGCGAAGCGAGGCTTTCAAGGCACCGTAAGCATACAATACCAACATTTTCTTGACCATTGCGCATAGCACGACATCGTCGAACAAACCTGTTTGTCGTTGGCCGGGTGCACGAGGGAAGGTGCATGTGGTCGCATGTGGCCACTTCATAAGAGCCTAGCAAAAATAATATACATTTACTTACCTGCTTTGTGTAAAATAATTGCCTAATACTTACCTGGATAAAAACACCCAAACCTAACCTAACCTCAAAAACTCATCGTCATCAGCAGCGACAACCGACAACCAACATCCAAGGTCATCGAAGTCCAGAGATCGACTAGTTTAAGTTCTACTCGAGATTTAGTTTTAAGTAAAATTAATTGACTTTGACATGCATAAGGCTCACTCCTCGTAATCACTCTAATCACTCATTTGTGATCACTTATACATACATACCTAGTCAAAACAATTAAAGGAACACTTGAAAAAACTCAAAAATGGAGTGGTTTTTTATAAGGCTGTATCTCAGTAGAAAAAAGTCGGATTGAAGTGAAATAAAAAGTTTTTCAAAGGTTATCATTTTTTCTTTTCAAATTATTTTGAGTTAAAAAAGTACCGTTAGTCGTTTTTGCTTGAGCGTAAAAAATGTTCACTCAATTTCAAAATCGAAAAAAAAATAAACTTTGAGTTTTCATAAAATGAGCGGAAATTTTTTTTCAATCCAACCAATCTAAGATTCAATTTGAGAATTTTGTTGGCTATAATTCACTGTTTGGTTCAGATCGCTACGATTTTTTTTCTAATCAAAAAATGGGTTTACATGCAAAAACACAATTTTGACTTTGGACCCTAATAACTCTGCTAAATATTGACTTACAAAAAAACTAAAGACAGATTTGAAAAATTCATTAAATTTTCTACACAAAAACATTTTTAAAAAATAAAAATATTGTTTTTTTCAATCTTTTCTATCACTTAAAAAAAAGTCCAATATACGCATTTTTCAACTTTTTCATAAAAACTACTCATAAAATTTCCTTGATTTTGGTGAAAATTTCACATCAATACGATTAACCGTTTCTCTGTTTCAATCAATCAAACTTACAAAACACTTTTTTCTCAATTTTAAGGAAAGTTTTTTTTTTGTCTTATTTTTCTGTTCTTTTGAATTTGTTTATTTTTTAATTTTTTTATTTTTTTCATTATCATTATGATTTTGTGAAATTAGGACGAATTTTCATCAAAATCAAGGAAATTCGTCCGTAAGTCATTTTTTTTGTAAGTCATAGTGTATGATATCTTAACATAATTTCTTTTTAAAAATTTAGCAAAAGTGTATAAGAGTTAAGAAACTCCGAATCAACGCAACTTCCCCATCGCTAGGTCGTGCGCACAACTTCGCTGGAGGAGAGATTTTTGGTGAGTCCAAAGCAATTTGTGTTTTATATTGATTTACTGTTTGATATCATATGGGTGAATGGGAGCAATACCCGACAATTGCTACTGATCATAATATGAGAGATTTGATTGAGTAAGGTCAGTTAACAGACAATTACCAATACTAGTTGATTCTGAGTGAACATACGTAGAGTTTTTTTTTGTGCTTTTTAATTAATTGAGCAAGACCGTTTCTTTTATAACATGAGAGTGATTTTGACGATTTTCTATTCATATCTACCGAAAACTATCATGAGAGATAATTTTAACAGAAGGTCAATGAACCATTCCAAATAACTTACTTTTGATGTTTAGATTTAATTTTTGACTTTACTTTCTATATATATAATCAACTATAACTTTAGTCTTAATGTAAATAGAACCATATATAAAAAATTTGAACTTTTAAAATTTAAGTACAAACAAAAAAAAAAAGGAACCGGCGCAGTGAACGTAATTTTCCATATTTTATTTAAACTACAACATTTCTATTTAATATTATGTAGACGATAAGAACCTGTATTACATAACTTTTTCTTTTTGATTTTTGAATAAACCATGTTAGATTTTATTAAATTTTGCTTGTTATTGACATATGTACATACTGTCGTGTGAATAAGTTTTTTTGTGAGTGAGTTTAGGGAAGTGTGATGCTAAAGGGAAGTGCAGACGGTGGAATGATAAGTCAGGGTTAATTAACTTTGGCTTTACTTTAGGGGTTATCGCGATAAAATATCGAGTGGTGCGATAACCATGGTGTTACTACCTAGAGTAGTAACCTGTGGGTGGGCCATACTCAGGAGCTAAGGAGATCTTATAGTTCCAAATGTAAGGTAAGCTAAGGTTGTGTGAATTTGGTGACAAGAATAGCAGCATTCTAGTTTGTTTATAAAAAGGAAATACATTCAGGCACGATTAAAAGTATACGGCAGTCCAGTGGCGGATGCAAGATCCCACCCCACCGACGAGCAAGTCTAATGGCCTGCCTACCCGCACTCTGCTGACTGGACAACCTAGTCCACCTTCTTTGAGCGTCTTTGAGATTCCTGTGGTTCAGAGGAATCAAATGAAGTTGCATAAGAACGCATACTAGTGTATTAAGAACAGTTATTACCGTTACAAACATGAAAATGTAAAAATGTTTCTTATGAGAAATTCAGGACGAGTGGTTCACTTGGAGAGTTTTCAAAAGGTGATAGCGTAACGGGTACAATGGTTAGCACCCCCAATTTTTGTACTAATTATTGGCACCCTTCATGCAATAAGGGATTTCTCAAAAACTACGTTATCCAGGAATTACAAATTGTGTTTTTTCATATTCTTTATCAATTCTCCAGAATTCTACATTTTCATTTAGGTATATTTCATTTTCAGTTCCTTTTTGTCAGTGAAAGAGTGAGGTCGTTTCCAATTTGTGAAAAAAGTGTTAAAAATACAGTGTTCCTACTAAGAATACTAGATTTGGTAAGTGTCCGTTTTTGATAATTTTTTGAATTTTTAAATGAAATTATTTTTTTAAATATAAAAATATTATAAATTTAATATTTTTATAAGTTTTTTTTCTTAAAAAAAGTTTTTTAAATTATAAAAAAAAGGGTACCAATAATTGGTCCCATATTAAGAAGTGGTTTAGTTATTGGCAGGGGGGGTGCCAATAATTCATTCACTGGGACTACAATTATTGGCACTGCCAATAATTGTACTTTTAAGACTGCCAATATTTATACCCCTCATCCGTTACAAATTTTTATTTATGTACTTCTAATTTATATTATTTACAATTCAATGAACAGTGAACTGTTTAAAGCAATTTAAACAATAAATTAAGAAAAATGTGATTTTTAAAATGCACCTACATGCATATTGGTATTGAATTAAGGTTTTCGCAATAAAATGTTTGTTTTTTAACTAAATTCAATAAAAAATATCACGAAAAGACTTTGTTTTTCATTCAAATTTAAGGGTGCCAATAATTGTACCGTTGTGTGTCAACAATTGTACCTGGATGCCAATGATTGTACCTTTTCGCAGGCTTTTCCTATTTTGGTGTTTTTATAAAATTCTTTTTCTTAGAAAACTTTTATTCTCATAATAGCTACTCAAATTTAAAATTTCTTAAATTTTAATTTGACATATAAAACATATTGCAAACTTTTTTATATCGAGAGTTATTCGCAATTAAAAGCGAAAAAATGCTTAGGGGTGCCAACCATTGTACCCGTTACGCTAAATTTGCGTTATCAAATAATTGAAGTTGTTCAAATTTCATGTTAGTGCGTATATATAGTATGAACAAACTGACAAACGGTATATCCTTGATTAAATGGCCCTAATCGAGCACAATTGGAAGATTAACGAAATCTCAAATTAACTGCTCATCTCGACTTTTCTTGCATTTAGGTTAGACGAAAACATAGTATTATACTAAACGTACCTACTATTGTTCTAGGTTAGGTAAGGTTAAGCGGGCTGACAGTTGGTGTTGTTACCGTCACAGTTAGATCAATGTAGATCCATTGTTGTACCCCGAAGTATTAGTTTAGCAGCGTTTTTCACTGCCAAGATCTCAGCTTGGAAGACGCTGCTATGGTCGGGGAGCCTGAATGAATTGGCAAGGTTGAGGCTTTCAGAGTAGAAACCTGCACTTACTCCAGTATTCATTTTAGAACCATCGGTGTAGATGGTAATGGTTGAGTCGTTAGTGTAGGGCACACTTTTTTCCCAATCTAGTCTATTGGGGAAGCTAGTACTAAAAGATTTTTTGAAATCGAATAAGGGGTCATATAATCTGTGCAGATATTGTTATCTACATTTCGTAAAAATAGCTGCGTGGCCTCTTTGGCTAGTTTTCCAGATGTTGGTTTGACTGAGCCTAAGGGCGCTATTTGCTGCTGATTCTTGGATGAATAGATCTATGGGGGGGAGATTGAGGATCGTTTCTAAACCCGCAGTTGAGGTAGTCCTCATCACACCACTAGGACTGTTACAAGCCATTCTTTGTACTTTGGTAAGTGTTTTTAAATTCGTGGATTTCTCCAGCGCTTTCCACCAAACCAAACTGCCATAGGTTAGAATCGGTTTGACTATGGCAGTGTACATCCACATGATTATTGTTTACGCCAATCTAGCGGTGGAGTTAGTTTCACTTCGAAGCTAACTCCACCCATCTAAAACCCCTTTAATACCGAACTTTCGGAACGCGCCCTAAGGTGGCTGCCGGAAATAAACCAAACAAAACTTTTCGGCAGCCATCTTAGGCACGCTGCTTTTCATTTTTTATTCTTGCATTCTAAATCGACATTTCACAGAGGCCACAACTACTTGTACTTGTCTTGCACAAATTTTTGCTTTTCAGCCGCATCTCGGCATCATTATTTTATTTCTTTATAAAATCATAAATATTTTTAATAAAGCCAATAATTGTATAAAAGGAAAAATCAGTGGTCGACATTATTAATTTGTGGTGATTCTTCTTCGGCGGTGCAAATAAGAGAAACCATTATTCGACCATTTCGAGATCAAAAAAGGTGATTCTTTTACGACGTTGGCATAAATTTGGTGGTGATTCTTCTGCGACGTTGGCAGAAACATTTGGTCCAAACGAGCCAGATATTCGTCCAGCTCCTACATCGTCGTCGTCTTGCCCAGTTCGCAGTGCAGAATCCTGCTCCTCATCGTCGTCGTCACACCACGCGGTCGCACTGTGGAAACGCCCTGCCGTCCATCGTCCTCTTGCCCAAGTCAAAGATCAGACTGTGATTTCGTAGTGCTCAGTGCCGAATCCTACTCCTCATCGTCGTCGTCACCATCGGAAACGTGCACAGAGGAAACGTCCTGAAGTCCATCGTCCTCTTGCCCAAGTCAAAGATCAGACGGTGGTTTCGTAGTGCTCAGTGCCGAATCCTACTCCTCATCGTCGTCGTCACCATCGGAAACGTGCACAGAGGAAACGTCCTGAAGTCCATCGTCCTCTTGCCCAAGTCAAAGTTCCGAATCCTGCTCCTCATCGTCGTCGTCAAACCACGCGGTCGCACAGTGGAAACGCCCTGTCGTCCATCGTCCTCTTGCCCAGTCCGCAGTGCCGAATCCTGCTCCTATATCGTAGTCGTCATCACCACGCGGTCGTACAGAGGAACCGTCCTATTATCGGCCTCTTGCCCAATGCAAAGACCTTTGTGCTACGTGTCTCACGTATTCGTTCGAACAAGCCCGGATTCAACAACAACAACATAAAACCAGCAGCGTCCAAGAATCATATTTGTCTGCGACCTGCAAGTGACAAAGCAGCTTCAACCACCACCACCAGTGAACATCATCCACCCTAAGCAGTACACATACGAAGCCATAATACACAAGCAGCAGCCCGGATTCAACGACAACATCATAAAACCAGGTATCGTGAATTCAGTGCCTTAATTTTGTATTTACTATCAT
Source organism: Sphaerophoria taeniata (assembly GCA_943590905.1). Classification (NCBI taxonomy): domain Eukaryota; kingdom Metazoa; phylum Arthropoda; class Insecta; order Diptera; family Syrphidae; genus Sphaerophoria; species Sphaerophoria taeniata. Next base: position 84,867,225 of record OX016542.1, read on the forward strand.
ATTATATACATTCAAACATACAAAATAAATCCTCAAGCTCGTAGTTAAAACCTTCAATATATGGTCTTTGGCTGGTGTGATTGTTCACGCAAACAGTTGCTACCCTTCCATTAACGATCCGGTGGTGTACGATTCGTCAAATATTTGATCACTTGTCGCAATCCTTATTTGCACAGTGGTTCAGTTAACATTTTTATAAGACAAATAATTTTCCGTGGTGTACTTTTTCGATTCGTCAAATATTTGATCACTTGTCGCAATCCTTATTTGCACCGTGGTTCAGTTAACATTTTTATAAGACAAATAATTTTCCGTGGTGCACTTTTTCGATTCTTCAAATCTCTTGATCACTTGTCGCAATTCTTATTTGCACAGTGGTTCATTTGACATTTTTATACGACAAATAATTTTCCGTGGTGTACTTTTTCGATTCTTCAAATCTTTTGATCACTTGTCGCAATTCTTATTTGCACAGTGGTTCAGTTGACATTTTTATAAGACAAATAATTTTCCTTTTTCCATTTTTCGATTTTTCAAAGCTTTTGGTCACTTGCTACAATTCTTATTTGCACAGTGACTGTGGTTTAGTTGGCACTTTTTTTTTATAAGTCAAACCATTCAGTCCTTTTTCAATTCTTTCGAGTTTTCAGATCTGACAATCACTTGCTGCAATTCTTATTTGCACAGTGACAGTGATCTAGTTGGCACTTTTTATAAGTCAAACCTTTCATTCCTTTTTCAATTTTTCGAGTTTTCAGATCTGACAATCACTTGCTGCAATTCTTATTTGCACAGTGACAGTGGTCTAGTTGGCACTTTTTATAAGTCAAACCATTCAGTCCTTTTTCAATTTTTTCGAGTTTTCAGATCTGACAATCACTTGCTGCAATTCTTATTTGCACAGTGACAGTGGTCTAGTTGGCACTTCTTATAAGTCAAACCTTTCATTCCTTTTTCAATTTTTTCGAGTTTTCAGATCTGACAATCACTTGCTGCAATTCTTATTTGCACAGTGACAGTGGTCTAGTTGGCACTTTTTATAAGTCAAACCATTCAGTCCTTTTTCAATTTTTTCGAGTTTTCAGATCTGACAATCACTTGCTGCAATTCTTATTTGCACAGTGACAGTGGTCTAGTTGGCACTTCTTATAAGTCAAACCTTTCATTCCTTTTTCAATTTTTTCGAGTTTTCAGATCTGACAATCACTTGCTGCAATTCTTATTTGCACAGTGACAGTGGTCTAGTTGGCACTTTTTATAAGTCAAACCTTTCATTCCTTTTTCAATTTTTCGAGTTTTCAGATCTGACAATCACTTGCTGCAATTCTTATTTGCACAGTGACAGTGGTCTAGTTGGCACTTTTTATAAGTCAAACCATTCATTCCTTTTTCACTTTTTTCGAGTTTTCAGATCTGACAATCACTTGCTGCAATTCTTATTTGCACAGTGACAGTGGTCTAGTTGGCACTTTTTATAAGTCAAACCATTCATTCCTTTTTCAATTTTCTCGAGTTTTTCAGATCTGACAATCACTTGCTGCAATTCTTATTTGCACAGTGACAGTGGTCTTGTTGGCACTTTTTTATAAGTCAAATCTTTTTTCCATTTTTTCGATTCTTCAGATCTCTCCTTCACTTGTCGCAATTCTTATTTGCACAGTGGTATTCGAATCGTCTCCTTTGTATATTTGAATCCTAAGACCTCCGACATGAGTGAGTTAACTGATTTCATTCACTCAGCGGACCAGCTCGTCAAATTCACTGCGTCTTTCCGGGAGCTTCCTGAGACCAGCTTGAAGATTGGTGACGTAAGAGCACATAAAACAGAATTAAAAGATTTATGGTCGGAAGTTAAGGAGAGATATATGGTCTGCGTCCGAGAATTGCCTTGACAGAAAGATTTCGAACCGGCCACCATAGAGGAAAAGTATAAATCCTCAAAGGATACCTATTTACAGTGCCTTGTTCTTATAATCGAACAAGAAGACCGTCTTCTAACTATATCCGAATCAGGGTCCTCTCCTGGTAAACCTGGTAAACCAACATCATTAGCCAATAAGAGCGATAATGAAAGCCCTAGTCTATACGGGGTGAAGCTTCCATTTTGTGACACGGAAACCTTTAGCGGTGACTATCTAAAGTGGCCTTCCTTTAGAGATATGTTTGAAGCGATCTATATTCGGCATCCTCGCCTCGGGGAAGTTGAGAAACTTTTCCATCTCAGATCCAAACAACCGGTGACGCATTCAATATAGTAGTCAAGTTTCCTTTAATTAACTCCAGTTTTAAGTTGGCATGGGAGTCATTACGCTCTACTTATGAAAACAGACGCATCATTGTCAATAATCAGGTCAAAAATCTTCTTAACTTACCACCGTGTTCAGTTGATTCGGGGAAATCTATAAAAAATCTTCAACGCCACATAAACGATAGCGTAGAGGCACTTCAGGCCCAAGGTATCAGAGTTTCTGGGTGGGATCCAATTCTGGTTTACATATGTTCTAACCGGTTACCCTCCAATACGCTCTTCTTATGGGAACAGTCCTTAGAGGACCCAACTGCCATCCCCACATGGAATCAATTGGATAAATTTTTAACTTCACGTTTTCAAGTACTCGAGACTATAGCGGATGTGACATCGCCAAGTGTACCTAATGTTACCAAGTCTCAGAGACCTCCAAGACAAACAACGCGACGAGTTAGTACCTACCATTCCAAACCTCAAGAGTTTGTATGCCAGCTATGCTCAGGCCATCACCTGATAAACAAATGTCCTCAATTTCTCTCACAAGATCCGACAGCTAGATACGATCTAGTGAGAAGACATCACTTATGTGTTAATTGTTTATCTAGCAAACATTCGGCTTCATCTTGCACCAGCAAGTATTCTTGTTCCACATGCAACAAGCGCCACCATACTTTATTACATTTTTTAAATTCTCGAGGATCCCAACCAGCGCTCACCAAGCAATCCAATTCCTCAAATACCAGAGCAACTACTATGTCGAACAATCCTTCTTCATCGCAACTACAGTCCACTTCTCAACCGTTTGTGCCCTCGACAACAGGAAACACGCATTTTGCGTCCTCCGACAAAAGGGTGTTGCTCGCCACTGCCTTAGTGAACATCATTGGGAACGACTCACATCATTTAGTCCGTGCCTTGATCGATCCAGGTTCCGAGGTATCTTTTATTTTAGAGTCAGTCCAACGACGTCTCAACTTACCAACAATACCGATCAATATCGAAATTTCCGGCGTCAACGCCACGCATGCCGCGTCCTCTAAAAAATTATGTCACTTTTCTCTTTATGATTCTGAGAATCCTACTGTTCCAATAGCGGCCAACGCTATTGTCTTAAAGAAATTAACTAATGAGTTACCATCTTCGTCTTTCGCAAACATTGATCCTTCCGAATTAAGAGGCCTCCAACTCGCCGATCCCACTTTCAACTCATCCGCTCAAATCGATCTACTCATCGGGGCGGATTTATACCCAGTTATCATCCGGAATGGATTGCAAAGGGTGTGTGAATCCTTAGTAGCACAGAGTACGATATTTGGATGGGTCCTCTCCGGTCCACTTCCAAAAACGGTTAACGCTTTTAGCACTTTCATCTCTTATGAGAAAGATTCTTTAGATGATCAGATAAGAAAATTCTGGGAGTTGGAAGAAGTTTCTAACACTCCACCAATCTTATCTGCTGAAGATCAGTATTGCGAAGACTTGTACTCCAAAACGACATTTCAAAATTCAAATGGTCAATATGTGGTACGTTTACCGTTCAAATCAAAGCCATCGTTGGGTAATTCTCGCAACATCGCGCTCAGACAATTCCTGCGAAATGAAAGCGCCCTTAATCGAAAGCCAGAATTACATAGACAATATTTCGATGTGCTCTCTGAATACTTGAAACTCGGACATATGCGTAGAATAAACAGCCAAGAATCCAATGAAGGAGCCTCCTTCTATCTCCCTCATCATGCAGTAGTGAAATCGGAAAGTTCCACTACGAAAGTTCGGGTGGTTTTTAATGCATCCAGTGCATCCTCTAATGGTCTTAGCCTGAACGATCTACTGCATACTGGTCCTGTATTACAAAGTGATTTAACGTCTTTGATCATCCGATGGCGATTTTATAAATTTGTCTTCAATGCCGATATAGAAAAAATGTATCGACAAATCGCTGTTCATCCGGAGGATACCGCGTTTCAAAGACTCCTTATTCGGTTCCCATCCTCAACCGAGGTGAATGATTATGAATTATTGACAGTAACATTCGGTGTCAATTGCGCCCCATTTCTAGCTATTAGAACGCTTCTACAGCTTGCCCAGGACAAACAAGATAGTTTCCCTCTGGCATCAAGAATTCTAAAGAACGAGTGTTACGTGGATGATATTCTTTCGGGAGCCCATGACCTCATTACTGCTAAACAAGCACAACTCGAACTAATAGATTTACTCAATTCTGGGGGCTTTCCTCTCCGGAAGTGGACTTCTAACTCCACCAACTTATTGACTCATCTTCCTTCAAATCACGTGTTAAACGAAAATTTTCTGGTATTAGATAAGGAAAGTACCACAAAAACACTCGGAGTTCGGTGGAATGCAAGGGATGATGTTTTTTATTTCACGGCTCCTACACTCAAACGGTCATCAACACCTAGTAAAAGAGAAATCTTTTCTCAAATCGCTCAATTATTTGATCCAGCCGGATGGTTAGCCCCCGTCGTGATCAAAGCGAAGATGTTGATGCAACATGCAACGTATTTGGATTGAAGCTACTCACTGGGATAGCATAGTCGAATCTGACACATCCCAAATATGGGAAGCGTTCGTTACTGAACTTCCCGATATACAATACCTGAAAATTCCTAGATGGTTACAATATTCACCCTTGTATCTGTGTCAATTCCACGGGTTTTGTGATTCCTCCGAAAAAGCATACGCTGCAGCTCTATATTTGAGGGTAGAATCACCCGAAGGTTTGATAAGCTCACATCTAATATGTGCTAAGTCTAAAGTAGCCCCAATCAAGCCCGTTTCGTTGCCACGTCTTGAACTCTGTGGCGCGGTGTTATTATCCAAACTCGTTACTGCTCGTCTTACTCCGGATCAGTCTATCTTGCATCAGACCTATTTGTGGACCGACTCTTCCATAGTGCTAGCATGGCTCCACAAGCATCCCAGCACTTGGAAGACATTCGTAGCTAATCGTACTAGTGAGATAATAAGCAACGTAGGAAACGCTAACTGGAATCATGTCAAGTCCAGTGATAATCCTGCAGACTTGGCAACGCGAGGATTGACTCCCAAGGAACTTGAAACCAACACTCTTTGGTGGCATGGGCCTAATTGGCTTCGTGAGCCAGAAAATCTTTGGCCTAGTTCCACTCCCGGTCAACCTCCTCTCGATCATCTGGAGACAAAAGCCGTTCCCTGCTTCACGGGACAAGTTATCTTTACAGATGTTTTAGAACGTTTTTCTTCACTGCCACGAGCTCTGCGTGTCCTAAGTTATGTTTTCCGTTTTTGCTACAATGCTCAATCCAACCCGAGTCTTAAAATCTTCCACCGAAAGCATCTTACAATCACTCAACAAGAAATCAATTTCGTAAGAAATCGTTTAATTTTACTAAGTCAACAAGCTCATTATCCTCGTGAATATTCAGCTTTGTTCAGCGCGAAGCCTCTACCGCGCAAAAGTACGATATTACCTCTCAATCCTTTTCTCGACGAAAACTCATTGCTCCGAATGAATGGTAGGCTATCAAATTCTGATCTCTCATATAGCGAGAAGAACCCCATCATAATTCCTTATTCTTCTCAGCTAGCGAAGCTTTTAGTACTTTTCATTCATAATTTGACACTACATGGAGGTAATGCCCTCATGTTGTCGGTCGTCAGGCGCATGTATTGGATACCAAAATTAAAAAATTTGATTAAATCTTGCATTCGTCAATGCAAAATCTGTATCATTCATAAAAAACAACTTCGTTCTCAACTTATGGCGGCTCTTCCCACCGAAAGATGTTCATTTTCACCTCCCTTTACCTTTACCGGCGTCGACTTTGCTGGCCCGTTTTCTATTAAGAGTTATTTAGGACGAAGTTGTCGCATAACCAAGGGTTATGCTTGCGTATTTGTTTGTTTCACTACCAAGGCTATTCACCTTGAGGCAGCCAGCGATCTTTCTTCACAAGTGTTCCTCGCAGCTTTCGCACGATTTGTAGCTCGCCGAGGATTGCCTAAAACCATGTTCTCCGACCACGGGACTAACTTCATTGGTGCAGACACGGCATTGCGCCGAGAGTTTAAAACGTTTTTATCGTCCTGCTCCGAAGAAACCCGTTCGCGATATAGTGTGGAAGGTTTCGAGTGGAATTTTATTCCACCTGGTGCTCCTCATATGGGAGGCCTTTGGGAGGCAGGAGTAAAGAGCCTCAAACTCCATCTGCGGAAGCTTGGCGATACTAGTAAATTTACATTTGAAGAGTTCACTACGATTTTAACTCGCATCGAAGCATGTCTCAATTCGCGCCCTATTTCACCGATGTCTAACGACCCAGCCGATCCTTTAGCCTTGACTCCCGGACACTTTCTCCGTGGTAGTCCGTTACTTACGTTTCCGGAACCTTACTGTAAGGAATCTCCTCTCTCCATTATTAATCGTTGGGAAAAATTAAAGTGTCTCCAACAACAGTTCTGTCAAAAATGGAAAAATGAATATTTAACCGAATTGCAAAAGCGTTACAAATGGCAGTTTCCCAAAGATAACGTAAATGTTAATGATCTTGTGGTTGTTAAACAGGAGAATACTCCCTGTACCGAGTGGCGTCTTGGCCGCTCAGGAAGTGATGGAAGGGTAAGAGTCGCAACCGTGAAGACGCAACATGGTGAAATCACGCGTCCTATCGTAAAATTATGCGTTTTACCAAATAATTAAGAAAATTTTTCCTGCCACCAGACAAAGTTCAATTCAAACTATTTTCCACGCTTGAGTATTTATTTCTTTTTCTACTTAACGGTCATCAATATGTTTAACTTTTTAAAAAAAAATTGTTTTTTCTTTTATTCATGCACTGAATTCTCGATTCTTGTAGCCCTAAGATATTTTAAGTTATATTTAAGTTGGCGTATTACGCCAAGGGGGGCGGTAATGTTTACGCCAATCTAGCGGTGGAGTTAGTTTCACTTCGAAGCTAACTCCACCCATCTAAAACCCCTTTAATACCGACCTTTCGGAACGTGCCCTAAGGTGGCTGCCGGAAATAAACCAAACAAAACTTTTCGGCAGCCATCTTAGGCACGCTGCTTTTCATTTTTTATTCTTGCATTCTAAATCGACATTTCACAGAGGCCACAACTACTTGTACTTGTCTTGCACAAATTTTTGCTTTTCAGCCGCATCTCGGCATCATTATTTTATTTCTTTATAAAATCATAAATATTTTTAATAAAGCCAATAATTGTATAAAAGGAAAAATCAGTGGTCGACATTATTAATTTGTGGTGATTCTTCTTCGGCGGTGCAAATAAGAGAAACCATTATTCGACCATTTCGAGATCAAAAAAGGTGATTCTTTTACGACGTTGGCATAAATTTGGTGGTGATTCTTCTGCGACGTTGGCAGAAACAATTATTTTGGGGTTTGGTCCCCAATTTCTACCCAGAATCTTGTTGCATGAATAGAGCGCGATCATCATGGCTTTTTTATATCTGTCTTGTATATTTGGACTCCAGTTGAGTTTTTTGTCCAGTAGGTATATCAAACGGAGGTAGTTTCATACTGTTTGTGAAAAGAAACAATTCTGTTTTAAGGGGGTTAACCTTTAGGCCGCATTTCTTGGACCAGTTGCTGACCCTTGATAATACGCTTTCTAATTGTTCGCTAATAGTGGTAAGGTATTTACCCGTCGCCAAAAGCGCTAGGTCATCAGCGTAGGCGACCACTACTATACCGTTGTTTTTAGTTTTATCAGGATCTCGTTCATCACTAAGATCCATAATAATGGTGAGAGAATTCCACCTTGCGGGGTTCCTCTAGAAGTGTACATCTCTATTTATGCGTTAACAAGCTCACTATGTATCTGTCTGTTTTTCAGCATACACATGATCCATTTGATAACTACTTCTTCTACACGTTGATCATTAAGTGCTTTCTAGATTGCACTGTTGTGGACATTATTGAAGGCTCCTTCAATGTCCAGAAAGATGCAAGGTCAAGTGACTTTTCTAAAGTTCTAACTACGCAGTGTAGTGCCGTTTCTACACTTCTACCTTTTGTGTTAGCATGTTGAAAGGGTGATATGGTCTCCGGTTTTAAATTACTGCGGATGTACATATCGATAAGTCTTTCAAGTGTTTTAAGTACAAAAGACGTAAGACTAATGGGTCTGAAGTCTTTGGGTTCCGTGTGGCTGGGTTTGCCGGCTTTTACCTCACGCCAGGAACATACCCCCATTTAATGCTACTATGGAAGATATTTATCAGATGGGGAGTGATAAATTCACTGCTTTTTTTTAGCATCATTGGGAAAATGCCGTCTAGGCACTAGGCCCGGGGATTTATAAGGGGAGAAAGAGCTAATAGCCCAGTCTAACTTATTGGTGCACTAATTTTCAAATGGAAAAATCGAAAGTTTTTTATTGGGAATTCGGAAAACTGCGAGAGCACGAACAATTTCAAGACATAAAATCAAGTTTTTACATCGAATTAAGAGTGCATGGTTTTGTTTGTATGTCCGGTAGGGACTCTTTATCCGCTCAATCCTCAATGTATTTTTATAAAATTTTCTCTGTAGATATAGCCTGAGTAATAACAAATTTTGGGGATAATCTTACGGGAAAGTCAGCAAATAAGGGGGACAGTAGTAAGCTGTTTGGAATTCATATTTTTGTGAAATAGTCAAAACACACCGGAGGAACGAGAGTTGAATTTCTCAACGAAATTTGCATTTTACTGCATGCTTTAATGAAAGTAGAAAGTAAGTTGTAGTTCTTTATTTCAATTGGATTCAAGTAAATCACATTATCACAATATCTGTGTTAATTATACATACTTATTCTGGAGTTGCTCTGAAGGGCAGCGAGACGAAGTTCGCGGGGTCAGCTAGTAATGAATAAAGGGGAACGTCCAGACATGGACAGAGATTTTTGAATGCATTGGAATTGCATGCATGAGTATGCTTTCTTGAATATTCTCAAAACATGTTTGAAAAGGGCTTGAATTCATTTCTATAAAGCTATTGCTCGAACTAATGGGGTATTTTTCAACCAAAGCAAAATGTTTGTTGCTTCTCTGAAGGAAAATAATCTGGATTGCTTGCTCTACAAGGCCAATGCCAGAAGCTACAATTCCTGTTGCTTTATTTTCAAAGGCATCCAATAAACAAAATAAGAAATAAAACTAAAAACGCCTTCAAATATGCTCTGAAGCAGAGGTAGGTACGTGTCGGATTTCATTCCTCACGTAAACATGACAGCGCACCGCACAGCACAACACAACCAAATATCATGCTGACCTAGTTTCGTTCGTTTGAGAATTTCGGATTCCTTTGGTCAGATAATTTGTGTTCCTTTTGTTTTATTTTAAGTGAAATTTGTAAATTGGTGTTGGTCGTGGTCATTGGGGCTTCTTTTTGCATTCGTATGCGGCCCTGAAAATCGATGTCATGTTCGACACGGAGGGATTTTCTCCTGCGGCTTAAGGTTTTTTTTTATTTCCTTTGTCACATTCGTCAGAATCCTTATCGGATTTTATATACATTACCTGGATATTCTGGATGCTTTGAATATTTTGTTGGTTTTGTCGACTGACATAAAGTGGGACGATGTTGTCTTTGGCTTGCGGTTTCGGTTTTGGTATGATTCTACAGGACGGAGTCCATTTAACTAACTTTTTTTCATCTGTCAAATGAGATTCTTTCAAAGTGATGGTTGGACTACTCATAATCCAGTTGATTTGAACTGATGGATGCCTTAAAATGATCATGACTTCGTTGAACCATCAAACCGCTTCTAGACATGTTTTACAACAAAGCGCTCACGTTTATAGAGAAAACTGCAACAAAGTAAACAAGATCTCGGCCATAAATAATGCAAAAGTAAATTTTATGTCACATTATTTTGCGCCACACTTCGCAGGTTTATATTCAAACTCAGCGGCTTTACAATACCAGCAGTAGCTCTGACTTGAATTCCAAAACACACTCTTGGCTTGTTGGTCATTGCTGGCGAAACACAAAACACCCAGTCGTCAGCAGGATTTATAATTTATTACAATTTCATTAATAGCAACATCCGTCTTGATGTCTTCCAAAAAGCCTGTGGGTTGGACGCTATACTTGCAGTGAAAGAAGCACCCTTTCTTTATTCTCCCAAGGCAAGTGACCACGTCGAGTTGTAAATTTTAATATGACACCTTAACAATATGCCACCGTATACTATGATTGCACTTCAGGTTGTTATTATTAAAGGTGGGCTTAATGTTGACATCAGCTCGCTGCCAGATGATTTATGCTGAAAGCCCAGCAGCGCAGCCGCAGCGGTGCAAATGCAAACAAAAGAAGCGGAAGGAAAACCTTGAATTTAGTGGATTTCACAGTTTCTAAACGAGACTGAGAAGGCAATCGGAACGAATATCATCTTCCCACAACCTTTTATCGCTCTAGAATCTAGACGATGATGTTGCACCACTCTCTGTCTCTTGAATTGTAAAAGTCATGTAACATCACTCGAAAACAGCAATTTTATGCTGTAACCTGCATCACAAAATAAATAAACCATACCGCAGATTGCCCATAAAAACCAATGCTTCGTGTATACACCGGGCTAATAAATTTGAGTAAAACGGTCCAATTAGGTGCCAACATACAAGGCACCTATTGTGTCTTGATTTTGAAGATGAACCACAGACCAAATGGGGTCTGTGGTGTTGCAATACTTAATGTGAATAGGAATCTGCATCTCTGACCCTCATTCGCCAAAGACACACGCTCCTAAAAGTAATAATTATTACAAGTGAGAACATCAGACGCGCTACAGGAGATCTGCTGATCTGTTGGATTGAGGAGTGCGGAGTCATTTGCGTATTTGGGTCTCGGTGGCGTGTTGTGTTGGTTGTTGCAGCCAGCACCGCCCATTATAGTAGCCTAACTATCTCTTAGCTCATAAATAATTCGGCGCTTATGAGCGTCGTCGTCTTGAAATCTCTTCATTTTGACTTGCTCAAAAAACAAGTCAAAAATCGCTTTAGGTCAGCTTCTGTTTAAATTTCCTCTCAAACGAGAAGTCGGACAAAATTAAAGACCTATCCAAAACGAACTTAGGCCCCAAAACCAAGACAAAAAAGAAATAACAGTTCCAGATGAAGAATGCAGACTTGGTTTGTTTGTGGTTCATGTTGCACGAAAATAAAACCAAAGTAACTTAAACGAATTTAATGATCCTCGGCTTCAGAAAAAACAAGACTGTTGCGTTCGTCTTTGCCATTAAGGGTGATTCAATGCACAATGTTTTTTTTGTTTTTGTTTTTTGGTTTGCATTAAACATATTTCTGGATCATTAAACTTACCGCCACCGCGCCGCCGCGCGCCGCCCGCCGCCCCACGGCCGAAGAAAGTGCTGGGGATACTCTGTATAGGGAGAAGGACAGAGACGCACAACTAAGTGGGTACAGCTAAGTTTTTGTTGGCCTTGCAGAAAAGATTTTAGGAGTTGCCATAGTTGGGGAATAAACAAAAAGGCCAGTTGCCACCGAGTCTAATTTATAATTACGCTCGCATTTCTATGAAAAATGTTTATTCTTTGGTGGAGTTATGGTTAAGGGTCAAGATGAAAGGTATGTTCAAGAATGAATGTTGAAGTTGTTTTGTTTTTTAGTTGGGAACTTTCGAAATAATTAGGAACTTTCGTTTAGATTTGGTTTCTTTAATTTTTGATGAATCAAAGGCCTCTTCGAAATCAATGAAAAAAAATTCGACATAGAAGAAGAAATTGTTCTTGTCAACTTTGTTATTTCTTATGCACCCATTCTGGTCCTATGAGCTATGAGGCCGTTGTAGGCTACTATTACGCCTACGCTCCTCAACGACTATCCTAGATTCCTGACATGTTTTTCTTTTCATTTTTTTGTTTTAGTTTCCATGTCGTCTGGGCCGTAAAATTCTGAGGCTGTTAAGACATCTTTGAACCAACGTTTGTGTGCTGCAGCAGAATTCAGGATTTGAGGGGAACAGCTATAGCTGAGTTCCTAGCCGAGGGAGTAGTTCTTCCATATTTTGGACTACATCAAGTGCGGCTTTTAGTTTTTCTCTGCTGAACTTAAACACATTTATTTTACCACATTCCGTTTTTGGAGTTAGACGACCTGTTGACGCAAGCTTTTGGTACTGATTGATCCTAGCTTACTTACTTTCTTAAGGTGGCGTTACAGTCCACTGTGAACTTAAGCCCTCATCCAACAGTCTCCGCCAGCCAGCTCGGTCCCCAGCCAGCATGGTCCTTAGCCAGCTGTCTCCAGTTTTGCCCTCCGAGTTGATTGAGGTCCTCTTCCACTTGGGTGCGCAACCTGAAACGTGGTCTTCCTCTACTTCTTCGTCCCTCGGGAATGGTGTCGAAGGCTTTCCGGGCCAGAGCATTGTTGTTCATCCGTTCTATATGACTGAGCATCTGAGTCGCTGGACCTCGACCCTTCTGGCTAGATCCGTGTCGTTGTACAACCCATAAGTTCGGTGTTGAACTTCTTCTCCATTCCCCATCAATGTTCACGGGGCCATAGATAACCAAGGAACTTTCCTCTCGAAACAGCCTAAGCATATTCATCCGATTTTTATTTAATTTATTTAATTAATTACAATCTATCGAGTACATCATCTCTCTTAGACTTAACAATTTAACAATTAATTTTACAAATTTAATAACTTAACATACAATTATATAACATTAAACAAATATTGTAATATGTCTTAGGAAACTAACTGTAATGCAGTAGTTTTAAAAACCTGCCTGCTGAGACACAAGTCAATATCTTGACAAACAGAATTGAACTCAGAACTAGATCTGGCAATAGGATCGGATCTACCGTAGTTAGTAAATGAACGTGGAACGAAAAAAAAATGCTTGCCTTATTCTCAACTGCCTTGAGGGAGCATATAAATAAAAAAGAGACAGAAGTTTTGGACAGTCAAAACGATTACAGAGAGTATCTCTGGCTAACATTATAAAATAAAACTTCCTTCTAGCTTCAAGAGGCTTTAAGTCGATTAATAGGCATCTAGAATTGTAACTAGGCATGTTATTGTCCCAATAAAGTTTGCGTAAGGCGTACCTTGTGGCTCTTTTCTGAACCGATTCAATTCTATTTACACCTACCCTATACAATGGGCACCAAATGCAGCACGCATATTCTAGAACTGATCTTATGAGTGAAATAAACAAGGATTTAATCGTGTAAGGATCCGAAAACAGTTTCGAGTTCCTGATTACAAATCCAAGTAACTTATTAGCTTTTGAAACAATATAGTCTAAGTGCAAATTAAAGGATAATTTAGAGTCAAAAATCACGCCAAGATCTTTTTGACTAAGCACTGACTCAAGCGAAATCCCAGAAATAACGTAAGAGTGATTAAAAGCATTGAGTGACCTTGTAAATGTAATGCATTTGCATTTAGCAATATTCAAGAACAAGCGGTTTTCCTCACACCAAGCAGCAACTTCGTTTAAATCGTTTTGGAGTATATAGCAATCCATTTCACATTTAATTGACCTAAAGAGCTTAAGGTCATCGGCAAATAGCAAACACTGTGAATTTTGAATCCGTGGTGGAAGATCGTTAATGAATAATACAAAAAGTAAAGGGCCTAGGTGACTTCCTTGGGGAACCCCGGAAAAATTACTTATCTCCTTTGATACAGTAGTTTTCAAACCACTTAAGGAGGCTAGAGTGAAACCCTAAACATTTCATTTTTTTTAGTAAAATGTGATGTTGAACTCTATCGAACGCCTTAGAGAAGTCCGTATATATGGCATCAACCTGGTTTCCACGTTCAATACCTTTAATGCAAAAATTTGCAAACAAGGCTAGATTTGTTACCGTCGATCTGCCACTAACGAAACCATGTTGATCCTCAGATATACAGGAGCTAACCTCGTCATAAACGCATTTTTTCACAATCGCTTCAAAAACTTTGGGAATCAGTTTTAATTTTGAAATTGGTCTGTAATTACTGACCTCTTGTTTTGAGCCTGATTTATATATTGGACTTATAGTCGAAAGCTTCCATTCATCCAAAAACTCTCCAGTTGAAAGCGATAAGTTGAAAATTCTAGTCAGTGGAATTGCAAGACCAAGCGAACACTTTTTTAGTAGTGCTGAGCAAAAGTTATCGGGAGAAAGTTTAAAATCAGACTTCAGAGATGAAAGCTGTTGTAAAACTTGGTTCACAGACAAACTAAGATTTCCCATATTAACAATATTTTCACAATTACGAATGATATATCCGGGTGAACTAGAGTCAATGATTATGAAATTTATTAGCACAAATATCACATTGAACGAAGTTTTCTATAATTGCGCCAAAACATTGAGTGCACTTAGACATAATAGACGAATAAAACAACAACAAAACCAACAGTTCTTTTGACCATATTACAATTTACAAACGATTCCAATTTCGGAAGGTTTTGAACGTCTAATCTTTGTATCTACACCTTATGGTATTTGCAGCGTCGAGAATTTTTGAAAGGGTCTGTAACATACAGCAGGACTGGGATGCTGAGGGTGACATATAGTGTTACCTTAGTTCATCGAGAGAGTGTCTTACCACTCAATTGCTTTCTAAGCCCAAGAAAACAGCGATTAGCAAGAGTTATTCTTCGTCTGATCTTCGAGGTAGTACTGGACTTTGTCTACCTAGAATACGCTATAAACCAGACACCAAACACCAGCGCTGAAATCAAACAAAGAATCACTCTTGCCAATCGCTGCTTCTTTGGAATTAGAAGGCAATTAAGTAGTAAAGTCCTCTCTCGAGCAACTAAAGTGCACTGAGAAAAATATGTCACTGTACAAAACCCTTAAAACCCTTATTATCCCGGTCATCATGTATGGTGCAGAGTATGAACCTGGACAACATCGGAAGAAAACGCTTTGAGCTGCTTCGATAGAAAAATTCTTCGAGTGATTGTTGGTCCAGTCTGCATAAATGGAGAATGGAGACGAAGATTCAATCAAGAACTGTTCAGCGACACTGACCTAGTCAGAAAAGTGAAGGTCCAACGACTAAGATAGTTGGGTCATATAGAGCCAATGGAAAATAATTCTCCAGCCCGTAGTCTTCGAATCTAACACGAAAGGACGTCGCAGAAGAGTAAGAGCGCAACACAGGTGGAGTACATAGGTGGTAGAGGACCTGAACTAACTTGGCGTGCGAAACTAGAGACAGCTAGATAGGGACCAACCTGACTGGAGACGCTTGTTGGATGAGGCCCTGGTCCAACCTGGACTGTGCCACCTTAAGTAAGTAAATAAATCTACAGCTCTATCTGCAGTTGTCAAGAATCATATTTGCTGAGAGAAAACAGAGCTAAGTTCCCTCGAATACATTAAGCGAAGGAAGTTAGAAATGCCAGATTTGATTTATTCAAATTGATAACCAATAAGCACCAATCTTATTCGTTCGTGTTAAAAATTAACAAAGTCTGACCTTACAAGGCTGCGTTGACAAATTTCTTCAGATCTGCAATCAATATCAACACAATATTTTGAAATTAACCGATGCGTAAGAAATAAATTTCAAGACAACAGAAAAAATTCAAAAAACCAGAAAAACTCAAAACCAGTTAAGAATTCATCCAAAAAAGAAACAAGACGAAAACGATTTAAATTTTGGCCTCAGGTGCAGCGGTGTGCGGGTATAGTCACTGTGTTGCTGCTGCAGTTACTGCGCCGCGCTGCGCCATCAGCCTGCGTTGCATTGCACATCAAGTTACCATAACCCAACCGTCAACCATCAAACAACAACCAACCGAACCAAACCAACTTACTCCTTAATGACTCGCCTCAGTGCGTCTAAAATTACGAGATCGTTGATTTTAAGTACCTATACCGGGCCGGTCGGTCGGCCGTTTCGTCTCGGTGGATCTCTGTCATGTAAACTAATAAGTTCCTTTTCTTATATTATTCTTTTTTTCTCTTTTATTTTTTGATGATGGACCAAACCATGATTTTGGGGGCAGATCTCCAGCGAGGAGATGTCCGGTCATCACGAATTACAATCCGAAAAAGGACTAACTTCATAAATAGCTTGTATCTGAGGTCGACATAAAAAAATATTGAAAATAAACATAAAATTTTATGGCATAATTTACTTGGTATCGTGGAAGATTTATCATATTATTTCCATGGTGGCAAAGCTGCTGTGTGCTGCGTTGGTCGTTCGAAAAGGATCGAAAATAAGGGGACTTTGCGAGAGTGTAGGGAATTCAAATTTTGGTGTGAATGAAGTATGTGCCGGTTTTGGTTCCCCTGTTTTTCGCTGTCTGATGACGGAAACGTTATAATTTTGGTTATAAAATCAAGTTTTTACATCGAATTAAGAGTGCATGGTTTTGTTTGTATGTCCGGTAGGGACTCTTTATCCGCTCAATCCTCAATGTATTTTTATAAAATTTTCTCTGTAGATATAGCCTGAGTAATAACAAATTTTGGGGATAATCTTACGGGAAAGTCAGCAAATAAGGGGGACAGTAGTAAGCTGTTTGGAATTCATATTTTTGTGAAATAGTCAAAACACACCGGAGGAACGAGAGTTGAATTTCTCAACGAAATTTGCATTTTACTGCATGCTTTAATGAAAGTAGAAAGTAAGTTGTAGTTCTTTATTTCAATTGGATTCAAGTAATTCACATTATCACAATATCTGTGTTAATTATACATACTTATTCTGGAGTTGCTCTGAAGGGCAGCGAGACGAAGTTCGCGGGGTCAGCTAGTAATTTTTTTTTTTTTTAAATTCCCACGCCTCTTTCCCCCCCAGATACCGCACGCGCTGGGGTCCATTTTCACCGAGTACGATTAACAGTTACGGTTGTTAGTCGTATCGGCACTTAATTAGAAAAAAAGTTATGGCGATACGAATATTTGGAAGAAATGAGTTTGGGACTGCTTAATACAAGCAGATATAAAGGAAAAACAAAATTTTAAATTAAAATATTACAAAAAGTAGAAATAAAAGAAAAAAATGCAAAATTTTAAAATCAAAAATTTTTAAATTTTAAAGTCAAAAAATTTGTAAAACATGAAAGAAACAAAGAAAAAAGCAAATACGCGTGTAGAAGACACTTGTCAAGTTAGTAAAAAAAAAAAAATATCAAAATAAGAGTCAGTTTCTTTTTTTTTTTAACAAATGAAAAAACATGAAAAGACAACATACAAATTTACAAAATACAAAAAAAAAGATATATAAGAACGTGGTACACTGGTCTTAAGAATTTGTTTTAAAATGTATTTATTGATATGAAAATCAAATAAGTTTTCATTCGCATTCAAAAGCTTACTCATTCTTGTCAGTGGCTCATGCATTCCGTAGTTTGTTCTATGTTTAGGAACTTTAATCAAACTATGACAACGCAAAATATAATCTGCACCTCGATAATTAAAGAGGATAGAATTTAGAATATCTGGAGCATCAGTGACACCAGTAATAATTTGATGAAGGAAAACAATATCATTATTTGTTCTCCTTTGACAAAGTTTTTGCATCTGGAAAAATGCAAGTCGATCATCATAAGAAGGGATATTATTGGGGTCAATCCATTGAAGCCCTTTAAAGGCGAAACGTGTAAAATTGCGTTGAACTGATTCTAGTCTCTCAATATGTATCTCATAATGAGGAGACCAAACTTGTGATGCATATTCGAGATGGGGTCGAACTAAACTGTTGTACAAGCTAAAGGTAACGTTAGGGTCAAGAAATTCCTTGGACCAACGCTTAATAAATCCTAACATTGAGTTAGCTTTGTTGACGATGTTGTTAATGTGTTCTGAAAAATCTAAATTGGATGTGAAAAGAACTCCTAAGTCCCTAACCTTAAAGACACGGGATAAGATGTGTTGGGAGATAACATAATCATATGATGTAGGATTTCGCTTTTTTGAAATTGTCATTGTCTGACATTTTCCTGGGTTAAGATTTAAATTATTCTTTTCACACCATAAAACAAACTTATTAATATCATCTTGCAGTTGAATGCGATCTTCATTGCATGAAATATTTTTGAAGATCTTCATATCATCTGCAAAGATAAGAATTTTACTATTACGAACAATTAGCGGTGCATCGTTAATAGCTAAAATAAATAAAAGGGGCCCTAGATGACTACCTTGTGGGTAATGAATAAAGGGGAACGTCCAGACATGGACAGAGATTTTTGAATGCATTGGAATTGCATGCATGAGTATGCTTTCTTGAATATTCTCAAAACATGTTTGAAAAGGGCTTGAATTCATTTCTATAAAGCTATTGCTCGAACTAATGGGGTATTTTTCAACCAAAGCAAAATGTTTGTTGCTTCTCTGAAGGAAAATAATCTGGATTGCTTGCTCTACAAGGCCAATGCCAGAAGCTACAATTCCTGTTGCTTTATTTTCAAAGGCATCCAATAAACAAAATAAGAAATAAAACTAAAAACGCCTTCAAATATGCTCTGAAGCAGAGGTAGGTACGTGTCGGATTTCATTCCTCACGTAAACATGACAGCGCACCGCACAGCACAACACAACCAAATATCATGCTGACCTAGTTTCGTTCGTTTGAGAATTTCGGATTCCTTTGGTCAGATAATTTGTGTTCCTTTTGTTTTATTTTAAGTGAAATTTGTAAATTGGTGTTGGTCGTGGTCATTGGGGCTTCTTTTTGCATTCGTATGCGGCCCTGAAAATCGATGTCATGTTCGACACGGAGGGATTTTCTCCTGCGGCTTAAGGTTTTTTTTTATTTCCTTTGTCACATTCGTCAGAATCCTTATCGGATTTTATATACATTACCTGGATATTCTGGATGCTTTGAATATTTTGTTGGTTTTGTCGACTGACATAAAGTGGGACGATGTTGTCTTTGGCTTGCGGTTTCGGTTTTGGTATGATTCTACAGGACGGAGTCCATTTAACTAACTTTTTTTCATCTGTCAAATGAGATTCTTTCAAAGTGATGGTTGGACTACTCATAATCCAGTTGATTTGAACTGATGGATGCCTTAAAATGATCATGACTTCGTTGAACCATCAAACCGCTTCTAGACATGTTTTACAACAAAGCGCTCACGTTTATAGAGAAAACTGCAACAAAGTAAACAAGATCTCGGCCATAAATAATGCAAAAGTAAATTTTATGTCACATTATTTTGCGCCACACTTCGCAGGTTTATATTCAAACTCAGCGGCTTTACAATACCAGCAGTAGCTCTGACTTGAATTCCAAAACACACTCTTGGCTTGTTGGTCATTGCTGGCGAAACACAAAACACCCAGTCGTCAGCAGGATTTATAATTTATTACAATTTCATTAATAGCAACATCCGTCTTGATGTCTTGCAGTGAAAGAAGCACCCTTTCTTTATTCTCCCAAGGCAAGTGACCACGTCGAGTTGTAAATTTTAATATGACACCTTAACAATATGCCACCGTATACTATGATTGCACTTCAGGTTGTTATTATTAAAGGTGGGCTTAATGTTGACATCAGCTCGCTGCCAGATGATTTATGCTGAAAGCCCAGCAGCGCAGCCGCAGCGGTGCAAATGCAAACAAAAGAAGCGGAAGGAAAACCTTGAATTTAGTGGATTTCACAGTTTCTAAACGAGACTGAGAAGGCAATCGGAACGAATATCATCTTCCCACAACCTTTTATCGCTCTAGAATCTAGACGATGATGTTGCACCACTCTCTGTCTCTTGAATTGTAAAAGTCATGTAACATCACTCGAAAACAGCAATTTTATGCTGTAACCTGCATCACAAAATAAATAAACCATACCGCAGATTGCCCATAAAAACCAATGCTTCGTGTATACACCGGGCTAATAAATTTGAGTAAAACGGTCCAATTAGGTGCCAACATACAAGGCACCTATTGTGTCTTGATTTTGAAGATGAACCACAGACCAAATGGGGTCTGTGGTGTTGCAATACTTAATGTGAATAGGAATCTGCATCTCTGACCCTCATTCGCCAAAGACACACGCTCCTAAAAGTAATAATTATTACAAGTGAGAACATCAGACGCGCTACAGGAGATCTGCTGATCTGTTGGATTGAGGAGTGCGGAGTCATTTGCGTATTTGGGTCTCGGTGGCGTGTTGTGTTGGTTGTTGCAGCCAGCACCGCCCATTATAGTAGCCTAACTATCTCTTAGCTCATAAATAATTCGGCGCTTATGAGCGTCGTCGTCTTGAAATCTCTTCATTTTGACTTGCTCAAAAAACAAGTCAAAAATCGCTTTAGGTCAGCTTCTGTTTAAATTTCCTCTCAAACGAGAAGTCGGACAAAATTAAAGACCTATCCAAAACGAACTTAGGCCCCAAAACCAAGACAAAAAAGAAATAACAGTTCCAGATGAAGAATGCAGACTTGGTTTGTTTGTGGTTCATGTTGCACGAAAATAAAACCAAAGTAACTTAAACGAATTTAATGATCCTCGGCTTCAGAAAAAACAAGACTGTTGCGTTCGTCTTTGCCATTAAGGGTGATTCAATGCACAATGTTTTTTTTGTTTTTGTTTTTTGGTTTGCATTAAACATATTTCTGGATCATTAAACTTACCGCCACCGCGCCGCCGCGCGCCGCCCGCCGCCCCACGGCCGAAGAAAGTGCTGGGGATACTCTGTATAGGGAGAAGGACAGAGACGCACAACTAAGTGGGTACAGCTAAGTTTTTGTTGGCCTTGCAGAAAAGATTTTAGGAGTTGCCATAGTTGGGGAATAAACAAAAAGGCCAGTTGCCACCGAGTCTAATTTATAATTACGCTCGCATTTCTATGAAAAATGTTTATTCTTTGGTGGAGTTATGGTTAAGGGTCAAGATGAAAGGTATGTTCAAGAATGAATGTTGAAGTTGTTTTGTTTTTTAGTTGGGAACTTTCGAAATAATTAGGAACTTTCGTTTAGATTTGGTTTCTTTAATTTTTGATGAATCAAAGGCCTCTTCGAAATCAATGAAAAAAAATTCGACATAGAAGAAGAAATTGTTCTTGTCAACTTTGTTATTTCTTATGCACCCATTCTGGTCCTATGAGCTATGAGGCCGTTGTAGGCTACTATTACGCCTACGCTCCTCAACGACTATCCTAGATTCCTGACATGTTTTTCTTTTCATTTTTTGTTTTAGTTTCCATGTCGTCTGGGCCGTAAAATTCTGAGGCTGTTAAGACATCTTTGAACCAACGTTTGTGTGCTGCAGCAGAATTCAGGATTTGAGGGGAACAGCTATAGCTGAGTTCTTAGCCGAGGGAGTAGTTCTTCCATATTTTGGACTAACATCAAGTGCGGCTTTTAGTTTTTCTCTGCTGAACTTAAACACATTTATTTTACCACATTCCGTTTTTGGAGTTAGACGACCTGTTGACGCAAGCTTTTGGTACTGATTGATCCTAGCTTACTTACTTTCTTAAGGTGGCGTTACAGTCCACTGTGAACTTAAGCCCTCATCCAACAGTCTCCGCCAGCCAGCTCGGTCCCCAGCCAGCATGGTCCTTAGCCAGCTGTCTCCAGTTTTGCCCTCCGAGTTGATTGAGGTCCTCTTCCACTTGGGTGCGCAACCTGAAACGTGGTCTTCCTCTACTTCTTCGTCCCTCGGGAATGGTGTCGAAGGCTTTCCGGGCCAGAGCATTGTTGTTCATCCGTTCTATATGACTGAGCATCTGAGTCGCTGGACCTCGACCCTTCTGGCTAGATCCGTGTCGTTGTACAACCCATAAGTTCGGTGTTGAACTTCTTCTCCATTCCCCATCAATGTTCACGGGGCCATAGATAACCCAAGGAACTTTCCTCTCGAAACAGCCTAAGCATATTCATCCGATTTTTATTTAATTTATTTAATTAATTACAATCTATCGAGTACATCATCTCTCTTAGACTTAACAATTTAACAATTAATTTTACAAATTTAATAACTTAACATACAATTATATAACATTAAACAAATATTGTAATATGTCTTAGGAAACTAACTGTAATGCAGTAGTTTTAAAAACCTGCCTGCTGAGACACAAGTCAATATCTTGACAAACAGAATTGAACTCAGAACTAGATCTGGCAATAGGATCGGATCTACCGTAGTTAGTAAATGAACGTGGAACGAAAAAAAAATGCTTGCCTTATTCTCAACTGCCTTGAGGGAGCATATAAATAAAAAAGAGACAGAAGTTTTGGACAGTCAAAACGATTACAGAGAGTATCTCTGGCTAACATTATAAAATAAAACTTCCTTCTAGCTTCAAGAGGCTTTAAGTCGATTAATAGGCATCTAGAATTGTAACTAGGCATGTTATTGTCCCAATAAAGTTTGCGTAAGGCGTACCTTGTGGCTCTTTTCTGAACCGATTCAATTCTATTTACACCTACCCTATACAATGGGCACCAAATGCAGCACGCATATTCTAGAACTGATCTTATGAGTGAAATAAACAAGGATTTAATCGTGTAAGGATCCGAAAACAGTTTCGAGTTCCTGATTACAAATCCAAGTAACTTATTAGCTTTTGAAACAATATAGTCTAAGTGCAAATTAAAGGATAATTTAGAGTCAAAAATCACGCCAAGATCTTTTTGACTAAGCACTGACTCAAGCGAAATCCCAGAAATAACGTAAGAGTGATTAAAAGCATTGAGTGACCTTGTAAATGTAATGCATTTGCATTTAGCAATATTCAAGAACAAGCGGTTTTCCTCACACCAAGCAGCAACTTCGTTTAAATCGTTTTGGAGTATATAGCAATCCATTTCACATTTAATTGACCTAAAGAGCTTAAGGTCATCGGCAAATAGCAAACACTGTGAATTTCGAATCCGTGGTGGAAGATCGTTAATGAATAATACAAAAAGTAAAGGGCCTAGGTGACTTCCTTGGGGAACCCCGGAAAAATTACTTATCTCCTTTGATACAGTAGTTTTCAAACCACTTAAGGAGGCTAGAGTGAAACCCTAAACATTTCATTTTTTTTAGTAAAATGTGATGTTGAACTCTATCGAACGCCTTAGAGAAGTCCGTATATATGGCATCAACCTGGTTTCCACGTTCAATACCTTTAATGCAAAAATTTGCAAACAAGGCTAGATTTGTTACCGTCGATCTGCCACTAACGAAACCATGTTGATCCTCAGATATACAGGAGCTAACCTCGTCATAAACGCATTTTTTCACAATCGCTTCAAAAACTTTGGGAATCAGTTTTAATTTTGAAATTGGTCTGTAATTACTGACCTCTTGTTTTGAGCCTGATTTATATATTGGACTTATAGTCGAAAGCTTCCATTCATCCAAAAACTCTCCAGTTGAAAGCGATAAGTTGAAAATTCTAGTCAGTGGAATTGCAAGACCAAGCGAACACTTTTTTAGTAGTGCTGAGCAAAAGTTATCGGGAGAAAGTTTAAAATCAGACTTCAGAGATGAAAGCTGTTGTAAAACTTGGTTCACAGACAAACTAAGATTTCCCATATTAACAATATTTTCACAATTACGAATGATATATCCGGGTGAACTAGAGTCAATGATTATGAAATTTATTAGCACAAATATCACATTGAACGAAGTTTTCTATAATTGCGCCAAAACATTGAGTGCACTTAGACATAATAGACGAATAAAACAACAACAAAATCAACAGTTCTTTTGACCATATTACAATTTACAAACGATTCCAATTTCGGAAGGTTTTGAACGTCTAATCTTTGTATCTACACCTTATGGTATTTGCAGCGTCGAGAATTTTTGAAAGGGTCTGTAACATACAGCAGGACTGGGATGCTGAGGGTGACATATAGTGTTACCTTAGTTCATCGAGAGAGTGTCTTACCACTCAATTGCTTTCTAAGCCCAAGAAAACAGCGATTAGCAAGAGTTATTCTTCGTCTGATCTTCGAGGTAGTACTGGACTTTGTCTACCTAGAATACGCTATAAACCAGACACCAAACACCAGCGCTGAAATCAAACAAAGAATCACTCTTGCCAATCGCTGCTTCTTTGGAATTAGAAGGCAATTAAGTAGTAAAGTCCTCTCTCGAGCAACTAAAGTGCACTGAGAAAAATATGTCACTGTACAAAACCCTTAAAACCCTTATTATCCCGGTCATCATGTATGGTGCAGAGTATGAACCTGGACAACATCGGAAGAAAACGCTTTGAGCTGCTTCGATAGAAAAATTCTTCGAGTGATTGTTGGTCCAGTCTGCATAAATGGAGAATGGAGACGAAGATTCAATCAAGAACTGTTCAGCGACACTGACCTATAATTAATTCCCACGCCTCTTTCCCCCCCAGATACCGCACGCGCTGGGGTCCATTTTCACCGAGTACGATTGCAATTACGGTTGCTAGTCGTATCGGCACTTAATAAGAAATTATTTGTAAAAAATAAAATAAAAAAAGCGATGGCGATACGAATATCAGGAGAACAAGAGTTAGGGACTGCTTAATGCAAGCAGGTACAAAAAGTAAGAACAAAAAAAAATTAAAATTTTAAATTTATATCTTACAAAAAGCAAAAAAAAAGAAAAAAAGAAAAATGCAAAATTTTATAATCGAAAAATTTTAAAATTTTAAAGTCAAAAAAATTATAAAAACGCGAAAAAGAAAAGAAAAACAAATACAATAAATAAGCGTGTAGAAGACACTTGTCAAGTTCGTAAAAAAGAAATTTAAAAAAAAGACAAAAAAAAAGAGTCAGTTTCCCTCTACTACAAATACGTGTTTATTTATTATTTTTTTTTTTTAGTTGTATTAGTTGTTTAAGGAAGTACAGTATAAAAGCTTCCTTTGTGTGATCTTGCTAAGGTTGAAATCAAAAAGATTTGAGTTTTCGTTCACCTTACGTAACATTCTCGTAATTGGTTCATTACTGCCGTAATCAGTTCTGTGGTGAGCTAGATGAAATTGGGGAACCGATCTTAGAGAATGAAAGTTAACGTTAATACTCATTGCTTCAAGGAGGGTGGAAGATTCTGTTACACCGGATAAAATTTGGTGTACGAAAATAATATCGGCAACTTCACGTCGTTTTTCAAGAGATTGTAAGTTTATAAGCCGCAACCGTTCTTGATACGGAGGTAAGTTAAAGTTGTCAACCCATGAAAGTCCTCTTAAGGCGAAACGGAGGAATCTACGTTGTATTGCTTCAATTCTCTTTATATGGACTTGGTGATAAGGGGACCATACTTGGCTGGCGTATTCAAGTAGAGGCCTTACAAACGTGGTATAAAGAGATTTCGTAACGTAAGGATCCGAAAATTCCTTAGACCAACGTTTGACGAAACCTAAAGCAGAATTAGCTCTGGCTACGATATTGTCATAGTGAGACCTAAAGTTAAGCTCACTATCACAAATAACCCCTAAATCTCGGATAGTTGTTACTCTGTGAACAATACATTCGTTGATATAATAGTCCCGTGTTAGCTGAGTGAAACGTTTACGGGAATATGTGATAGTTTGGCATTTGGAAATATTAAGTTCTAAATTGTTTTTAAGACACCAAACATAGAAATTGTTTAAATCGGCCTGCAGGGGTAAAGCATCATCGGGTGAAGAAATCGTTCTAAAGATTTTCATGTCATCTGCGTAGATTGAAACTTGAGAATTTTCAATCACAGATTCTACGTCATTAATAGTCAGAATAAAAATAATAGGGCCTAGATGACTACCTTGAGGGACTCCCGATTTTGCAATAAATGGTTCTGATATTGAAGATCTAAATAAAACGCGATATTTACGGTCGGATAGGTATGATTCCATCCATTCAATGAAACCAGGAGGGAAACCAAGAGCCTTTAGCTTGAAAGTTATAATACTGTGGGATATTTTATCAAAGGCCTTGCTAAAGTCCGTAGCAATAACATCAACTTCTTTTTTACTTTCTATTGAGTTTAATGCATAAGAAACAAATTCAGTTAAATTTGTGGTAGTTGATTTCCCTTTTAGGAACCCATGTTGTTTGGCCGAAAATAATGTTTTGCAATGAAAGTACATAGTGTCAAAGATAATACTTTCGAAAAGTTTTGGAATGCAGGATAATTTGGCAATCGGCCTGTAGTTAGAAATATCTGATTTACAACCTTTCTTGTGAATAGGTATTATGAAAGAATCTTTCCACATAGATGGAAAAATTCTTTGAGAAAGAGATATTTGAAAAAGAGTGGTAAGAGGTTGAGCCAAATTAGCTGCACACTTCTTTAATACAATCGCAGGTAAACCGTCAGGTCCCGAAGAGAAATCATCCTTAAGTTTATTTATTTTGTTAACCACATCGTCAACAGTGATGTTGATCGATACCAATGATGTTGGGTTACAGTCGTTCAAATAAGTGAAATAGTCAGCATCAGGTACAAAATTACTGTCGGAAAAAGCAAGACTAAAGAAATTAGCGAATAAATTAGTTATAATTTTTGAGTCGTTAGAAGAGTGATCTAAGTAATTAAGGGTATTAGGATATCCATCCGATTTTTTTTTTATGTTGATGAATTGCCAAAAGCGTTTGGGATCTGAGATAATATCAAATTGCATTTGATTGATATATGCTTCATAGAGGAGTTTTGAGAGAGCAGAGAATTCGTTGTACACTACTAAATAGGAGGAATAGTCTGTTTCTGATCTAGATCTTAAATATTTTTTCCATAAACTATTTCGGGAGTTGCGGAGTGTGCGAAGTTCTCTTGAATACCATGGAGGTGACGGTGAGGTATTTTTATGTGGTGCATAGGGCACACATAGAAAAAAGCATTCAAAAATTATAGAGTAGAAGTTAGTTGTTACAGAATTGATGCTATTGCTTCCAGACTGGTTCAAAATGAAGTCAAAATTTATGTTACTAAGTAGTTCATTTAGTTGGGCAAAGTTAGCTTTTCGAAAATTAAAACGATATGAGTTCTCAGATTCAACTTCAGAATTATTATGTTCGTAGGCATAAGTTAGAGACAAAGGCGGATGGAAACTGTCAATGGTGGAAAGAGTTAAGCTACTTTCCTCTACTATACAGTTTGTTGCTTCATTGGAAAAGATAAGGTCGAGTTGTCTGCTCAAGTTGTTTTTGACATCACTAATCTGATGCAAGCCGCAATCAGACAGATTGTCAATAAATAACATTTCTTTTTCAGTTGTTGCGTTATTAGTAACAAAATGAGAGTCGTCCTCGGATCGCGACCATGATAGATTAGGGAGATTGAAATCCCCAACGAGTAATAAGCCATCATTTACCTCCATACTGTCACCCAGATTGTTAACTGCTGTGATAAGGTTTTGGTAAGTTTCAATTGGACTGCAGGGTCTTATGTAACAGCACACCACAAAGATGATTTTCCGTTTTATAGTGATTTTAACGCAAATCAATTCAATTTGTTCGGTGTTAGGAATTTCAAAAATTGAACTATCATACCTTGAATGTACTGCTATAAGTACCCCTCTACCAGGCCTAACCCCCAAGAGACCGTCTTTACGGTAAACATTGTAATCCGAAGTAAAAAATTCATTATTGTTAAAGTTACTTGTTAAATTAGTTTCACTCAGAGCAAAAACATCAAAAGGAAGTTCCTGCGATTTTAAAAATAGGTACTTCTGGGGCTTTAGAGCGAAGTCCCCTTACATTTTGATAGTAAAGGGACAAACACTTTAGTTTTTTGAAGCCGCATTTAAATTAGTGTTGCTTATATGGGGGTTTTTGTTGACAAATTCTTGGATGAAAGTATTGGTGGGCCATGATGCTGGGGACATTAAAAGATTAAACATTGGTTCGGGGACAGAAACTTTAAAAGAGGCAACTCGACCATTTGATCTAGTAATATTTTTGCATTTCACTAAGTTATGGTCATTGTAAATATTTTGATGATTTAATACAGACTTGACATGATTAAGAATGTCTGTAGAAGATGTAGATATAACAAATTTGGAGACGAAAATACACTTTTGAGAAGGTACCACTCTAGGAGTTAACATGAAAGTTGAAGGAGAGATTGTATCGACGAAAGGGGTATTAATGTTTAGGTTAGAGCTATCGATATTAATAATGTTATTGATATCGATATTGTTATTGTTATCAAGTGGTCTATTAAATAGAGGGGGATTGCTGTTGGAGGTGATATTGCATGCTAGTTCGTCTTGAAGAGACACCTGATTAGCATCATTTGCAAAATTGGCCGTTGCTGTAAGGTTGATGTTGGTATTCGAAGTTGCAGCATTTTTTAATCCGGTAAGGCTATCTTTTGTACTTCTTAACTCTTTTTCCAAAGTTGTAAAATTTTTGTTATATTCATCAAATTTAGTTCTATTTTGCGTAATCAAACTCTCAAAATTATTAGAAAGTTGGAGAACTGATTTGGAAATGTTATTATTGTTTGAGTTATTAATTGTATATAAATTATTAACATTTCTATCAACCAAAGTTAAATTTGCATTTATATTATTCAGAAGACGCGAGTTTTTTTCTATTTCAGAATTAATTATTTTAAGTTTATTGTCCAATGATTCACTAAAGTTATTTTCTAAGTTATTTAATGATTTGACAACTTTGGAGTGAGTTTTTTCGTTCGTTAAGGTATTTAGGGAAACGGATCTCGTATTAGCATCGATTGCTTTTCAATTTTGTCGACATTACCAACCAGATCTATAAAATGGTCAAAAAGCAATCCAACTTTTTTTTCTAGATTGAAAAATTTTTCCGCATGATTGTCTACGGTTGTTTTAACCTCGTCAACATTCCTTGTAAAAGCATCAACATTTGCATTCAAACTTTGCAGTTGCAAAGAAAAATTAGATTCCTTACATTCATTGCATAAAAATGAGAACTTTTGTAAGGAAATCGTTTGAAGTCTAGTGAATCTTTCTGAGACTTCAGCTATAATTGATTTGCAAAAATGGCATTTAATTAAATCCATAATGCAGAAGCAGAGAATAATAATGAAAAAGAAGGGACGAAGAAGAAAAAAAAATAATAATGTTAATGACTAATGATGATATAAAAATATATCACAAAAGAGACAGGTGGTAACCCTAAATTTATATTCAACTACTTTGAGTGCTTAACCAAAGCACAAGCAAGACCACACAAAAAGAAAAAACTCAAAAGAAAAAAACTCAAAAGAGGTATTTTAAATGTCAATAATCTATCAATTATTAAAATAAAAGTCACTCACCCGATTTTTTTGTAACACAAAACAAAAATCACAAGCATAACAAAATTAAAATATAAAAGAATAAGGCATCACAAATCGAAATCACATATAATATTGATTATTTACTTTAAAAGAAAAAAGAGTAAAACATGGAAGAGAGAGTGACACTGATAACAATAATAAACAGTGGTAAAGGTAATGCCAATGCCAAAGCTATTGAGTGACAATAGTTAAGAGAGACAGATGGAAGAGATTAAACAAACAGTCACCACTATCAATAAATTTGTTTAGTTTTTTTTTTTTTGTATTTTCTAAATGTCTCGATTTTGGAAATTAACAAAACAAAAAAGCAACATGAAAGAAAGGGGTACACATTATACACAGGAAAAAATCAGAGCACAATGATAATTAACTAAACATTAAATAATATAAAAACAGTGACAAAAGAAAATAAAAATAAGAAAAACAATATGACAAAGCAAAAAAAGACGTCTTCACAAAGAGAGAGAGAAACTGAACTGACCTAGTCAGAAAAGTGAAGGTCCAACGACTAAGATAGTTGGGTCATATAGAGCCAATGGAAAATAATTCTCCAGCCCGTAGTCTTCGAATCTAACACGAAAGGACGTCGCAGAAGAGTAAGAGCGCAACACAGGTGGAGTACATAGGTGGTAGAGGACCTGAACTAACTTGGCGTGCGAAACTAGAGACAGCTAGATAGGGACCAACCTGACTGGAGACGCTTGTTGGATGAGGCCCTGGTCCAACCTGGACTGTGCCACCTTAAGTAAGTAAATAAATCTACAGCTCTATCTGCAGTTGTCAAGAATCATATTTGCTGAGAGAAAACAGAGCTAAGTTCCCTCGAATACATTAAGCGAAGGAAGTTAGAAATGCCAGATTTGATTTATTCAAATTGATAACCAATAAGCACCAATCTTATTCGTTCGTGTTAAAAATTAACAAAGTCTGACCTTACAAGGCTGCGTTGACAAATTTCTTCAGATCTGCAATCAATATCAACACAATATTTTGAAATTAACCGATGCGTAAGAAATAAATTTCAAGACAACAGAAAAAATTCAAAAAACCAGAAAAACTCAAAACCAGTTAAGAATTCATCCAAAAAAGAAACAAGACGAAAACGATTTAAATTTTGGCCTCAGGTGCAGCGGTGTGCGGGTATAGTCACTGTGTTGCTGCTGCAGTTACTGCGCCGCGCTGCGCCATCAGCCTGCGTTGCATTGCACATCAAGTTACCATAACCCAACCGTCAACCATCAAACAACAACCAACCGAACCAAACCAACTTACTCCTTAATGACTCGCCTCAGTGCGTCTAAAATTACGAGATCGTTGATTTTAAGTACCTATACCGGGCCGGTCGGTCGGCCGTTTCGTCTCGGTGGATCTCTGTCATGTAAACTAATAAGTTCCTTTTCTTATATTATTCTTTTTTTCTCTTTTATTTTTTGATGATGGACCAAACCATGATTTTGGGGGCAGATCTCCAGCGAGGAGATGTCCGGTCATCACGAATTACAATCCGAAAAAGGACTAACTTCATAAATAGCTTGTATCTGAGGTCGACATAAAAAAATATTGAAAATAAACATAAAATTTTATGGCATAATTTACTTGGTATCGTGGAAGATTTATCATATTATTTCCATGGTGGCAAAGCTGCTGTGTGCTGCGTTGGTCGTTCGAAAAGGATCGAAAATAAGGGGACTTTGCGAGAGTGTAGGGAATTCAAATTTTGGTGTGAATGAAGTATGTGCCGGTTTTGGTTCCCCTGTTTTTCGCTGTCTGATGACGGAAACGTTATAATTTTGGTTATGAGTTTAAGCATCATCACGGAGCAGATATGAGAGATATGTTGTTACTATGTTTACAAAGGATTTGCTGTTAACTTGTTTTGGGAAGAAACCTGTAACTTGACATTTGACACTTGACAATTTCATTGAAAGTGTGTAGCTAGTTGACAAATGGCAAGTCATTTTTTTGCTAGGGTGAACAAAGAGAAGAGAGGAAAAAAAGGATTGACGGCTAAGGAGAAGTTTGGAATTCGTCTTGCGAATATCCTCATTAGTTTTGGAATAGTTAGGCATGAAAAGCAAGAGGTCCTTCACCAAGAGGATTTTTGGTGAAACATATATCTTAGACTTGACAGCCTGATGCATAGGCCAAAGGATTTGTGTTTGCTGAGAAGTTTAAGGACTCTCACACGATTGCATTGTGCAAGGAGAAAAGCTCCATATTATCATTGACGCTACCAATTACCAGCGCAGTGAAAAGTTATCTTTCTCGAGAGAAGCAACAAGTGCAGCGATATTGTGAAGAAGTGGTTGGACCCCAGACGACAAGGGCTTTCTAGATAGGACTTTTGAATACTTTATCACCAACACCAAGTACCGAGGACCAGTGTCAACATTGCCTGTAAGAGATGCGCCGCCTCTTATGGGCTAGATTTCACACAGCCACCAAAGCGAAACCCCTGGTTTGACAAAGAGTATAAGCAGGCCCATGCAGCCAAGCAGAAGCCATACAAAGCGGCGGTGTATAGAAGGACAAGTGCTGATCGTGAGCTCTACGAGCAAAAGAGGAGAGAGGAACACCGGCTTCTCAGGAGAAAAAAGAGGGAACATGAGAAGCGTCAGATCGAGGATGTTGAGGGAGCCACCAGCAGAAATGAAGTTGGGAGGTTTTATCGGATGGAAAAAAAGCAAGAACCGATGACTGCAGAGAAGAACAAGAGAACACAGTAAAATCGCAGTCGATGCATGGGGATTAAGAGCCGGTTATGTAGGCTGTATAACGACGACGACGATCAGAATCCCGCCGTCAGTCAGGAGCCATTCATTGGACACGATAATAGCTAACAATTCCGTGAACGCGACCTAGAAGAAGTGAAAACGGTAATATCACGGCTGAAATCCAACAAAGCCGCAGAGCAGATGGTCTAGCTGCCGAGCTGTTCAAAGCAGCAGGCGACGATCTAGATAGGAGTAAGCACTAAATCACCTGTAAGATATAGTTGGCAGAATGCATACCCGATGAATGGAACCTCAGCATTGTTTATCCGGTCCTGGAAATCCTTAAAACTGCGCCAACACAGGAACCAGCCTACTGAACATCGCTTACAAGATCTTCTCTGCCGTAATATGTGAACGCCTGTAGCCTTTCGTCAGCTATCTAAGGGCCCGTGTACATTGATGGAGAATGGAGAAGAAGATTCAATAGCGAACTTTACAGATTGCACAACGACAGAAGGGTCAAGGTCCAGCGACTTATATGGCTCGGTCATATAGAGCGGATGGACACCAATGCTAAGGCCCACAAAACCTTAGACACTATTCCCGAGGGTCGAAGAAGTAGAGGAAAACTGAGTCTCAGGTGGCGCACCCAAGTAGAAGAGTGAGGTCCTCCCTGCAAAACTGGAGACAGCTAGGTAGGGAACGAGCTGGATGGCGGAGACTGTTGGTTGAGCCCCAAGTTTACAACGGACTTTAGCGCCACCTGATGTAAGTAAGTAAGCAAAGATTAATTAATACCAAAATCTTGCCTCAATTGGTCGTCAAACTCCAAAAAAAGGGATATAAAAACATCGTTCTGCTTGTTGTTGTCGAAATGAATGTTTTTAAGCTCAGCAGAGGACAACAAAAAGCGGCACTTGATGCAGTCTAAAATATGGAGAAGAAGAACTACTCTCACAGCTAAGGAACCAGCTAAGGCAGTTGCGCTCAAATCGTTGCTGAATAGCTGAATTTGTCTTAACATTTAATTCATTTACTCTTAACCCATTTGTAGGAGAGTTTCTTAAGTTTTTTCTTGAATTCAATTTTATTATTCACTTTTTTTATTTTTGATACAACTGAACTGGTTGGTTTGACTTTTAAAAGACTTGTAGCAAAAACTTAATATGAAACTAACAAAGTCTAGTAAGAATAATTCTAAAACAGTAAAAGCACAGTTGCAATCTGCTGTTGATTAATATATAAGAGAGAACCATTGATCTTGTAGGAGAAAGTTTAAACATCGCTTACTTCAATTCGGATAAAAGCTCTCGCAATATTTAAGTATGAAACATATGTGTAAAAACAAAACTATTGACTCTCTGAGTCTTTAGGATAGGTACACTCCAGTTGTTTATAAAGCGTAAACACCATTTGAAAAAGAACACAGAATCTCATTACCTCTGTTCCTGCATTCAGCCAAACTAATATTAATTTTTGAATTTCCTAATTGACAGTTTCATCAAACCGTTACACGATATTGATAGGTGTTATCGATAGTTTTAGTTTATTAAACTGAAATGTCTTCACAAGAACAATTATACAAGCAATTGAAGCCAATCTTAGCCATTCATCAGATTATTGCTACTACAACTATCATCGCTTCTGCCTATAAATGACAGGATTTTCTAGCTTACAACTCTAGAAGCTGCAGATAGATGCTGTGTCCATCTAACGAAAAAACGCAGATGACATAATATCCCTGCGGCGAAAATGCAAACCTCCTCGTCGTCACCATCACATGCTCCAAATGTGTCAGCTTAGGTAACTGATACTTTGGTTATTTACAATCAATTATGCGACATTTAATTTGTAAGACTCTAAGAAACAAGTTTAGATTTCTTGTTAAGAATCATCTTTCTGAAAATTCCAATCTCACTACAAAGTTCTTTTTTATTTTGTTAAAAGAATGCACTCCTCGTTTTGCAATTGCAAAAGCAGCAAAAATACGATGACAGTAAAACTGCTTATGCCAGAGTGTACTTAAAATATTAAAACGCGTCTGAACTAGAACCCAAGAATTTGAATTTCAATTAAATATTTAAGTCTCTCGGATAATTTTAACCGATCGATTACCATGATTGTCCGATGCCATTTTTCCTCTTGTTTCTTCTTAATTCCAAATGGTACAAGTGCAATTCATCTAATAATAACTTTGAGAAAAAATAAGATATTTGTGGGTCAAACGCTTTGGAGACCCAGAGCCGGAAAAGACCATCTTTTTGTGGTTATTTTTTGTTTGTTTGAAGGCTAGGCAGGAGGTGCATTAATAGTCTACATGGTGTAATCGATCGATATTTGGTTTCTGTTGCTCAAGTCACCACTCCCAAAGTGTATCTTAAAGTTTTTAAAAGAAGTAAACCTGCTCGAGAAGGCATTTGTTTCTAAGACAGTGCGGTCGGTCAAAAGTTTTCTGTTAACTTCGCTTATGAGCCGCCTATTTAACTTTACAGCAGCGATTTGCATCGAAGCTGTGAGTTTTGAAATTTCGTGGAAGCTTTTCTTTCCGAACAGATTGTTCAATCCTCGAATCACTTTAGCCCGTGGCACTTGTACAAAGTTACACGCTACTGACCGTTGATCGCTTTTAAAACCGAAAAAAAAGAATCATGAGCAATGGGTACATGCGCGTGCGCATTGCTTCGGTCTATTTTCAATTCTGTTTTTTTTTTTTAATTTTTTCCAATCGATCGACTCCAACTCATTCCGTCTTCACAATTTCCAGCCAGAGAGCCAGCGCGGGCACAGCGCTCCTTTTCCTTTTCTTTTATGGATGAAGTTTGGCAGTCAGAGATGGACACAGAGCAGTGCACTCCATTATTTTTTAAGACATCACAAAAGTAGCTCTCCAAAAGCGCACAGGTTCACGAAGTTCATTATCAATTGGAAATGGAAGAAATCT
This sequence comes from Sphaerophoria taeniata, assembly GCA_943590905.1. NCBI lineage: Eukaryota > Metazoa > Arthropoda > Insecta > Diptera > Syrphidae > Sphaerophoria > Sphaerophoria taeniata. The sequence goes on from OX016542.1 coordinate 84,902,294, forward strand.
CGCACACAGCACAGTCAGCTTAGTGAATTGGTTTTCAGTCCCAAAACGTATTGGTATAATCGACCAAGATCAGGAGCAAAGCAGTTAAACTATATACCTACGTATTGCTTGTTGTAGCTTGTGAACAGAGTAACACACAGTTAAGCAGTAGTTTTCTCTATCAAGGGCACCATGATGATTTTGTCCAGCAGCAGGGTCCAATTCCACTTGCTGCTGAATGGAACCTTGGCAATGGCTTTTCGAAATAGAAATAAAATTAAAAAACAATTTAATACAATTGTTTAATTAAAAGCGCTTTAATTAATTCGATTTAATCGTAATGCGATCCAGAGATCCCAACGACCAAATGGGTGCGGTTTGGAGGTTACGGTTATGTCCTTAAAGTTTTTAAGTTCGTTAAAAAGAGTTTTTTTTTTTGACCAAACAAAAGCAAATCAAATTGCAACGCACGAAATCGAAATACAGAGATTCGGTCATGCAGCAACATTAGAAGAAGCAGTTGTGGAACACAAGTACCGTGATGTTCTTCTTCTGGTTTGGATTTACTGATAAAAGATGGTATTGTTGAGGGTGTGTCCCAACCCAATCGAAAAAGAACGCAGTATAGTTTTTTTTTCTTGTTATTTTTGTTTGCAATGAACTAGATAAGGAATAAAAAGTCAGGAAACGTGTTGTGTTTAGTCAAAGTCATTTTTGTTGGACAAGAAGAGTTTTGTCCATTTTTGGGATGCTGGAAATGTTGTTTGATGGTCCATAAGGGCGTGGTTCTTTAACATCTTAAAATTGATCATTGGTTGAGTTACTTAAAGAGAAGTCATTGATTTGATTTGTTCTTCTCCTAATTAAAGGCGCAGAGATTTTAAACAGTAAAATGGAACTGAACCATATTTGGCATTGCGAGCTAAATGTTCGTCGAACTTTAACATGACACATTCAATGACCTGTTTTGCTTTGGTTGCGAAAATACTACAATTCAGCTTCAATTTTTAGTTGCTGACTAGCTGAATAGAACTGAACCATACTTGGCAGTGCCAGCCGAATGTTCATTGAACTTTAACATGAAACTTCCAATGACATGTTTGGATTTGGTTTTAACATTTCTACTATTCAGCTTCAATTTTTATTTGCTCAATAGCTGAATCAAACAAAAAATTTTGTTTACCAAAATGAGAGTTTCATTATTAGATTTCTTTTATACCAAAAGTATAATTTCTTGAAAATTCAGCTTCCTTCTTGCAACTTTTAACAGTTGCTGAATAGCTGAATCAAAGCTAAAAGTAGTTCTTTTACCAACATCAGAGTTTGAATGTAAGATTTCTTTTATAGACAAATAGTTCTGCTTTTTTTCAATTGCTGAATAGCTGAATTTCGTTCCTTTTTTGTTGCTAAACAGTTTTATATTTTACATTGTTTCAAAAACCCAACTTTGAATCTTTAAGTACCTATGATTTCTCGAAAATTCAACTTCTCTCAACAAACAAGGTGAAATATTTATTAATGCTCTTCTCAGTTCTATCTTTGTCTCCCTTTTCATTTTAATCAGAATGTCTTCTCTTCATTGTTGTTTTTCTTCTGTTCACATAGTCAGCAATAAGTTTCAATTTATCAATAAATTATTATAATCAGTCATCGATGCAATAAATTGCACTCTCACCGGGATGCCTCAGGGTGGTCGTTTATAATCTGCGTCCCGGTGCTGTCGTCAGTCGCCAATGTAAGTCTTTAAAAGTTCTCTTGTCGCTGTAAGATAGAAGCTCTTGAACCATCAAAAATCATTATATACACCCTGTCCGGCTGTTTAGCATTTACATTATTGTTCTGCTGCCATTTTTTTCTTGTTTATCTTCCTCGTATTTTGAATTTCTTGTATGCATTATATTTTATTTTTTTGGCAATTTTTCATCAGCGATAAGAGAACTCACCGACCGACAACGCCGCCGGCCGCTGTGATGCCGCTAAAGTGAGATATAAAAATTTATTTATTTGCCCGGTTGTCCAGTATACAAAAAAAAAACAGCAAAAATCAGACAAAAACATAAATCCCATCTTTTATCCCCAAGGCGATTTGTTGCACGCTTTTACAGCACATTTTTATAATATTTATGGGCTGTGATGAGATCCTTCAATAATGATTTCTTTTGAGAACGATTTTGTTCGTAACTCCGTTTGGCGAGTTTTTTCATTATTTGCTCGAAAAAAGGCGTAGTTGGCTGTGCCCTTTATTTCATAATTATGAGAACGCATGATGGGCACCTTAAAGCCCTGGTCCCTGGCTAACGATTCCTAAAAACGATTTCAGAAGTTGTTGTCTTGCTGACAAACTGAAAATTAATGAAGCCTTCAAGATCCAAAGTAAGGAATTTCTTGTTTTGTGTTTCCGACAAGCTTGTAATTACTTTTAAACCTCCAAAAGTTAACCTAATTTTCCTTAAGACCTTAAAAACTTCTTTGACATGAGCAATGCTTATCTGGTTAGCACAATTACATCTTTTCGTCTCACGAAGGTGATTTATTTAAACTGAGATGAGACCCTGAATGAACATTAATCGTTCATTACCTACCTACCTACAAAAAGACAAAAAAAATTAATTTAAATAAACCTGTAAGGCTTAAGTTGGCAATTCGTCTCGCTGTCATGAGACAAGTTCATAACACAAACCGAAACTCTATAATCATCGTGGTCATCTTTATGTACTGGGAACTCATTTATGCAAAATTTATGACGACGATAAGGTAAAATGTAACGCAAGGAGATTTTAGTCGTGATAAAAATTATTCTCAATCGAATGCATCTTCAGTCGAACTGTCGAACCAACAATAAATAAGAAAAGCCAAAACTTAGCTATCAGGCAATTAATCGGATTTTGCTGCTTTTTTTCTCCGTTGTCAAAATCAAGTTGTGTTATCCTAAGAGGCATAGAGATTTTTGGATTTTTTCGGAAGACATGTGTTACCACTTTTTGGGTTTTTCTTAAGCCCTCTCGATCGGAAATCTGGAAGATTGTGGTTCTAGATTTATTTTCGGTAGCAAATTTCTTCTCTCATCTGTCACTGTTGAAGACGGACTAAAAGAGTTTCTTGTGTAGATAACACGGAACTTCTGAATGAAGAAAATGTTAAGTGAATTCAATTTGATGTATCTAAGCGTTTAGTTTCGTACTTTGACATTCGGTTAATGTTTTCTTAGCTGAATTGTGCATTTGGATACAAATCAAGTCTTAAAAAAGTCCACTAGACTGTTTTTTTTTTTTACTTTCGATCGCTCTGCTTTTCTTCAGATCCACTTTCATTATTCATTAAAAAATAGATTCGTTTTCTTTTTGCAGATTCTTGGTTCTCGGTTGCTGAACCGTGGCTTATAAAAATATTTTGAGGAGAAATGGATTTTCAATCAATTTCAGCTGAAAAGCTTTATTTTACTAGCGAATCATGATTGTTATACTGGTAAGTGATTTATATTGTTAATTTCTTATTTATCTATGTATTTATTAATTTAATTACGTTAATAAATAATTACTCATGCTAAGTTTACTTACTTACTTAGGTACTTAACCGGCTCCCAATCCATGAAGCCTGAGACAGTGCAGCCTTCCATCAGGAACGGTCCTTCGCATGCACTTTATAATCTTTTAAACTCTGGATCCGCAGTCACTTTGTCCTTGTACCGTAGGTTCGGTCTTCTTTGTCGTCTCGAACCTAGGGGCTGCCATGAGAAGACTTTTTTGGCTTGAGCGTTGTCGTCCAATCGCTCGATGTGGCTGGGCCAATGTAGTCGTCTTTTCTTTGCTTTCTGGATTATATCCACTTCTTGGTAGAGCTCGTACAGTTCGCGGTTGAACCTTCTTCTCCATTCGTCATCGTTGCATACGGGTACGAAAATCCATGGACGATTTTTTCTCAGGAAAGTGCCCAGTCTCATATCCCCCTTTTTCCTTTTTTTACTTATCGGCCAACCCTAGGCGCGGTGGAGTAGGACTTGTAAAACAAAAGTTGTTTTGTATAGCAGACACTTTGTCTTTCGAGTGAGGAGTTTTGGAACCCAGTTGATTGGCCAAACCGAAGTAGCAGTGGCGATAGATGCTTTCATAAGCAACTTTGAAGTCGATGAAAAGAGGGTGGGTTTTGACTTGAAATTCGTTGGTCTTTTCCAGGATTTGCCACAGTGGATGGTTCTTTCACTCTCTTCTGTGCTGGGGCCTGGTTGACTGGTCTTGCTACTCTTTCGTCATTGGCTCGCTCAATATTATGCGCATTCAGCAGCTGTTGGAAGTGATGCTTGAAAACATCTACAATTCCCTGTGCTTCGGTGACTAGGTTTCCTTCACTGTTTCGAAGAGCCTGTGTCCCGGTTCTGAAACCATGAGCTCATTGCTTCGGCCTTTTAAAGAAACGTCGGGTGCTGTTCTTGGAACGCGACTCTTCTTGATCTTGAAGCTGAGAAACTTCAGATGCTCTTTTCTTCCATCGCAGGGTCTTTTTCTCATTTCTCCTCTTTGTTCGGTTCTTTCCTCTTGCTGCTCTTGTTTTCCGTTGCATTCATCATCATACCACGGGTTCTTTTTCGGGGATGGCTGGTATACTTTGGTGGTCTCGGCTGCATTTTTAATTATTTCGCGATATTCTTTCCACAAGGTGTTGACATCTGCGGTATTTGGGAGGACGGCGGAGAGACGCTCACTCTGGAGCTCACTGTAGTCTCTGGCATTCTCGGCGTTGCTAAGTCAACCGATGTAGAAATTCTTTCTTTGTGTTTTGTCATTTGATAATCGAGCTCTTAACTTAGCCTTCATCAAGGGCGGATTCAGAGGGGGGTGATAGGGGCGATCGCCTACCCCCCCCCCCCTGAGCCGCCTAAAATCTTGTGATTTGACAAGCAAAACATCATTTATAAATTATGTGCACGATTGTGGCACGTGGTAACATTATATTCAGGTGAAAATAAAATAACGAAATATGAATGCGACCCCTATGGTCCCTACGACTAACTTCGCAGAGGAGAAAAATAAAAATACAAAATTCAATTCTTGATAGAAAATGAAACTGTTGTCAACTTAACTAATGCGTTTTCACCGGTTTAAAATCATGAATATCCTATTCCTAGTCATATAGACCTATTTTCCATGAAACCACAAAAATATTTCGCTTAAACTCATTTTCAATTGTTTATAACAAATTGTTGTAAAATAATATTTTTTCTAACATTGATAAATAAATATTTTCGAACTATTGTTGCATTTTATGCTGAAATTATAAAAATGTTCATGAATAAATGATGAATACTTGATTTCGTTCGATTTTTTCGCTGAAAACTTATTCAGTTCTCAATCAAGTAATTTTGCGCCGAACGAGACGAGGTTCGCAAGATAATCATAATTTTCATGCATAAATTACGAATTTTTACTACTTTCAGATGTTTAATTCTGAGTAAAAAATCCCTAGACCGTTATCGCTTAAAACTTAATCAGTTTTTTAATAAAGCGATTCCGCATCGAATGAGTCCTTTCATGTCAATACTATGAGTATTTCAAGAGATTACATGCACACACGTTACACATAGAAATCATGATAAAATAGTTTGTTGCAAAAATTTACAAAATCGAATACTTTACAATAAATTCCTCGGGGAAGTTAAAAATATTAACATTTTGCTTACATAATACGTACATATAATAAAATCAACTTCAATTCATTGAATTAACGTAGAAGGCATTGTAATTGTTTAACAGCTTGTTTTCCTATCTCCAAAAATGTCCTAGAGAAATTAAAAACGTGGAAAATAAAATGGGATTTGGAAAAGTATAAATGTTCTTTGGATCTTTGTGTATATATTCTTGGGTAGTTCCTCCAAGATGGAAATCGATTGTAGCACCACTTTGAGACCTGCCATAAAAGCAGTTTTTTTTTTACATAAGTTTGGTATTGTACCTGCTAGCAGAAAATCAATCTTGACAGTTGACAATACTTAATAATATAATATACAAAGCTTGGGATGCTTAACAGCTATTGATCATAATATTTTTCCTACGTTGCACGTGCTCTTCAAATTTTTGTTTCCTTAGTGTTCAGTGCAGCAAGTGGAGAGAGAACTTTTTCTACTTTCGGGAGAACTCAAATTTTGCTGCGATCAAGCATGGCAGAAGATCGACTAGTTGGATCAGATTAGATTCAGATTTGGACTTGAATACATCAGGCAATATCTTTTGCCCAAAGCAAACATCGATTAGATTTCGCATTGTAAAATTGTACTGTTATACCTCTGTTCGAATAATTTGTCATGTGATTATATTATTAAGTAAAGCTGTAAATCTATAACTTCTTTTATCCTTAAAATTTTTGATAAAAAGTACAAAGTACTTTAAAACTACTTTTGAAGACCTTTTTTCTTTGCCTATTAAATCAACATTTCCAGGGGCTCCGCCCCCCCTAACAAGAGTCTCTAGATCCGCCCCTGGCCTTGATGTGGATTACAGCCAGGAAATCCATGACTTTTGATCTTAGGCGATTTCCCACCACGAATCCGCATCCAAATATGTATGTGCATTCTTTAATGACAGCTCTAATAAATGTCGCAATTTTTTCGTTTCATTGCCCCTGATCCTTTCCATCGTATTTCCTGGATCACAGTAATGTCTGCCTTATACCTACTGCGTGAGGAAAGATTTTGACATTGATAAGTAATAACAAGATGGGAAAGCTTGCTGTCAAAATGGCATTTGCCTACGAACTAAAAAGCAGGTTAGCTGCAAGAGTATGCGTGTAATTGTAATAGTGACACAATTGCCTACATAATAAAAAGCAAGTTTGCTGCAGACTATGCGTGTATAAAAAATAAAATTTTAGGTATTTGGAGGGTAAAACGTAGGTACTTTACCTCGTTCGGGGTCTGATTGAGGGGGGGTCATTATCCGAGGCTCTACCTGTCTCTTTCATAACTTCAAGTTTCTTACGGTGTAGGGGTTGTTAGCCCCTCGCTCTTACCTCCAAATCTGTTATGCTGTTGTTTAAGTGCTGTTGTTTCTCCCTTCGCACTCGCGGTAACAAGTTTAGCAAGTTATACCTACCGGTGGTTACCGCTTGGAGGTAAAGTAAGTACTAGGTGTGTAGGAAAAGATACAGCATACGCCCCCACAGATCCTACAAAACCCAACCAACCAAAAAGCTTTGCTAAGGTCTGTGAATGAATACACATTCAACTTGTTGTTTGTCTCGAAAGTATCAAGTGCCGCAAGATGTTTAGGTTTCTTAAGGCGATGCAAGAAATTTTTTTCCTCTTCTGATCTGGCTACCATCTACAAAACCTACATACGTCCTAAGCTTGAGTACAATTCTCACGTCTGGGTTGGTGCTCCAGTGACGTACTTAAGTCTTCTGGACAGTATCCAAAAAAGAGCATTCAAAATGATTGGTGACAATACCATCGTTGAGTCATTTACATCTCTAGAACATCGGCGTAATGTCTCATGTCTCACCCTGTTTCACCGATACTTCAATTGTATATGCTCTAGTGAAATAGCCAGTTGCATTCCTCCCCTTAAGACATTCAACCGTAATACCTGCGCCTCCCGGAATGCCCATCAGTTTACCCTCGAGCCCAACTTCGGACGTACTGTTAAAAATAGAGAATCGTTCTTTAGCCGTACTACGCGAATGTGGAAGGGTCCACACTCTGTCTTTCCCAGTCATTGCAATGTTGATGAATTCAAAACCAATGTACACCGACACTTCCTTTCAAACCCCTTCTAAATTCTTAATGCGCTCACTGTGTCTCTGGCATATTAAGGGTATAAAAAGCCCCTTTAGTGTGTGCAAATTATAAAGAAAAAAAAATCAAGTATTAGTTAATTCGTGTAGACTTTAGATAGATTGTGTTTTTGAAACAAATTGAGTCTTATTTCTCTTTTTTTTTAGTTTCGCTCCTCTTTTTCTTCTGAAAAGCGAAATTAAGCCCTGAACCACTGTTGAATGTAACCGTATTAACAGATAAAACACAAGATATCAGCAACGAAACTGAGGAATCAAATTTACGTTCTCAAACCAGTTAACAATAAGTTGATAGTGCAACCTACAAATTAACTTCATTTTCACCTTTACCCTATAAATTGTTCTTCAAAAAAGCAATTCCATTTCCTCGCTTGAAAGAACATTCAATCTAAAACCAATAAACACTCTCACATTAAATTCCTTTATAATAGTTTTTGAGAAGACAACAGAACAAAAAAACACACCGTTTTCGACAAACCTCCCTATTAACTTAATGTTAGCCTTCAAGCTAACTCTCTTCCATACCATATTGAGGCCAAAAACAATGCGTATAATTTAAACACGTCCTCATCATCGTGCGTTGCTGCTTCGCTCTTCCTCAGTCGTTTCATCTTATACCTAATTTTATGGGAAAAATCCTTAATAAAATCATTTTCCAATTCAAGTCCATTAAAAACATGTTTACCCTTTACGACGTCAGCTGGGTTATTATTTATATGCGAAACAAACTGTAAGTACCTAGCTACCTGTTTTCGAAAACAAAAATCTGTTCAAGTACGTACATGTACTAACTAAAAGAAAATTTCATATATATTTCAACGATTATATAACCATAATTCAATTTTGGCTGAATATTTTTGTGCACACATATTCATGTCGTCACATTATAATAAGTCCCAATTCGGGGCGAGGAAGAAGTCCCGAATACGCCGAGAACTATAATTTATTTTGCTGCCAAAATTATGGAGAAGCTTCAATTAATCAATTTTGTGTACTTGTTTTATGTCTGTATCAACTTTTTGCTTTGTATTTTTTGCGAGGAAATTGATTACTCAATTAGGAAGCCAAAAGTCTGATGTTTTTTTCATTTCAAGCTTTCAAATTCAGCAATAGGGACAATTTTGACCACTCCAAACTCCAAGTCACCGATATGTATTGCAATTGCCATTAACCCAAGGTTGTTTGGCCTCACTCCCAACAAGGAACAAAAATTATCTCAATAAAATGCCATGTATACATGCCATTATAACTTTTAAGCGATAGACTTGTATTACGCTGGACACTTGAATTATTGTTATCGGCGAAACATTACTAAAAAAAAAAGAAAAACCAACCACCCACCAAATAAAGGCATTAAATCCTTAAGTCCGAAAACCATTCTAATTCTTCAGCTGATATAAATGCTCACAGTCGCTGATAATCTCATGCACGACTTAGAAAACGGATGGGTTCTTGTAACCAATGTATCGGGTAGTTATTGTCAAAAAATTACCGTTCAAGCATAAAAAAAAAGAATAAACATACTAGTACAGGGGTGTATTCAATAGATGTTATAGAAAACAGTCTCTGTTTCTTCAGCTTCTTTTTATCTTAGCTGAATAGCTCGGTCATACCTTCAAACCGATAAATTTAACTGTCAGCGGTCAGCTCTATCCTTATTTTATGTTTTTTTCTTCTTTTGATTTCCTTTTTTTGCTTTCATTAAGTAAATGAATAAAAGCTCGAATTACCTTTATCAGTTTCTCTTTCTCAAATTCAGATCCCTTTTTCACTGCTGATTTTACATTTGCTGAAAATCATAAAAGTAGAATGGACATCGCTCTTTCGGTCCATTTCTTAGCATTCAGGCGGCCCTGGTATCAAAACAGCGCTCCATTAACAATAGCACCTCACTGCCCATGCCCATATGGACAAAAATAGTCACAAAATTTAGCGTTGCAGCACATGTGAACGCCTCGGGCAAGTGCCTGTAGCTGTCGGTACTGTATTTCTATCTATATCGATTACCAAAACGAGGACAACGAGGACAACGAGTACCTAATCGAAAACCTCAACTCAGTCGACATTAGTCCATGTTTAACGGCAATAAAAACTATAATTTTGTGGATTAACACAAAACATTAAATAAATTTACATTTCTTTATGGTAATAAACTGGACAGCATGGATATTGTTTTATTCAGTCTATTTGGTAGTTTAGAGTGCATTTAAAACTTTTTATTACCATTTAAAAAAATCGAATCTGTTGCATTCAAAAGTATCAATGCATACTGCATACCTCCAAACCGATGAACAACTGTTCATTAATTTTCGTCATCTCTTAACTCAGAGGTCATTTCATAAAACAATTCCTTTCCATTCCTAGCTCATCTTCAACTTTCCACCATCATCATAATAGTGAAAGGACTTGTAAATATGAAAACAACCTCTTGGCTATTTCACACTATTTTGTTTGGTGGCATGTGCGGTGCGCGTCCATCGTCGCTGGCTGTCAGCCCACGCAACGTTCTTTATGTTATTGGTGCTAATTGTTTGTACTTCACCAATAATATCCATCAACTTGTGCACCTCTCATAGACAAAAATAAATTGGTGGTACGAGATACATTTTGAATGCCTAGAAAGTCGTGTTTATATTGTGTTCCAAAGCGACACGACACGACAAAGGTCAAAAGTATGCCATCGAACGATCATGATCGCACTCACTCGCCGCGTAACACTCTTTTCGTTTTGATCGAATCTGTGCTGTGTGCTTGCTTACACCAGATGCAGAATACAGATTCTATCTTTGATACGACATGGGACTTATTGGCTTCCAGCACAGATAATAAATTTATACAGATGTCTCACCCTTACGGTGAGAAATGATATATGAAACTGAAAGCTACCAAAAACAAAGCTTTTTCCAAAAGCTTTAACACAATCACTAAATGCATTCAAAATCTATTTTTTCTCACCTCATTGCCTATAAATGAATACTTAGGCAAAGAAAAAAGCTTCAGAAAGCTCCTTGTCTGTTAAGGATTTGTCTGTTAAGAGCAAAATATGTTTCATTTTTTTCTGAAGGGATGAGACATCTGTATAAATTTATTATCTGTGCTTCCAGGTTTTGAAATGAACCCTCATAGCATGGGAGGATGTGAGTCTTAAAAGCTATTCAAAGTTCAAAGTGTGCACTGTTTTTACATGAAACAAAAAAAAAATATTTTGAGTTGTACTTTATTAACTAGCTAAACCGTGATAATAATTTTCTTTCAAATTATGATTTAGCCGACACTTCCAATGATCTTCTTTGGAGGTTGTTTCGAGAACTCTTGATTATTTTGTTGTTGCAGTTTATTTTCCTGCAGTTGGAGTGTAATAAATTGTGAAAGAGTTGTACTAAGCTCCTCCATTTGAATTAATTTTCCGTAATCCTCGTCGCCACTGTTGTAACTTGATAAATTTCTGCAAGAGATCAAGGTTAGAAATAAAAAGCGCGTTCTTATACTTTGAGTTCAGGAACAAGAAGAAAGAAGAATTTATTTCATATTTTAAAGAAGGTTATAAAGAATATAAGTATAAAGAATAAACAACAAAACGGTTCTGCCAATAGATTATGTTGTCGGTAGCGTTGCCAACAATATCAATTCCAAGTTCTGAAAGAATAACAGTTTTTTTGACAACTTTAAAATTTTCTAAAACAAAAGAAAGAACCTCATTGTTGACACATCATCATAATTATCATCGTCGGCCTGGCCGATGAAGTTTCTCCCTTTATCTGCGCCATAGCCGGGATCCGGTCCGGGTCTCCTTCAGCAAGTTCATTGTTGACACCATCTCTGCCAAAAAGCATACCACAGAGCTCATGTACGCTATTGCCATCATCATCCAAATCCATTTCAAATCTTCAAATTTAATTCCCTTCACCTTCAATTGAAACTCAAATTTCAGCTTCGCCATCTCGCCAATAGCAATCGATTCGTGAAAAACTTTTCTTGTCCAGAAATTCAACAAACCGCTCGACTGTGTTTCTAATATATAGAAATTCAATATGCCTCTATACATCGAATTCTCATTTAACGAAATCGCCGCATACATATCACCTAAAAGGCACAATTCCTGAGACCAGCGAAATAATTTCTTATTGAAGAAATTCTGCTGGTACTCAAAACTTTTCCAATTGACGCTGGTCACTGTGAAAGCGTAATCGGTATTCAGAGTGTCTCGGAACTTCTTGAAAGTCTCATAATCGGTTCCCTCGAATAAATTAGGGTATTTCTCCTTGAAGAATGGTCGTTGTTTGTACAAGTACTCATTGATGTCCTTTTGCATGGCGACAATTTTCAAGCCGGAAGATTGTAGATCATCAAAGGATTTAATGAAATCTTCGCGGGGAAGTTCTGTCATAAATGATTGAAGAAAAGCATTGTACGATGTGACAAGCATGATTCCGAGCAGAAAGACCATTGAATAGATAAGTTTTGTGCTGTACGAGGCTTTTGGAATGACGGTGAATGACTGGCCAAGTATTCCACGGAAACAATCAAGGTTGAAGAACAAATCGAGTTCAAGTCTAGATCGATGGGATCTTGTAGACACCTTGAATACAATAGACATTAACATGAAAAGAAATGTTGTCATAGCGAAAGCTTCCCAGTGGAAGACAATAGCAAAGACCATGTAAGTTGGTATATTCTTCTCCACGGGCAGCATGACTCCCCAGTCCATTAATGTGTAGGGATATGAATACCATTCGATCGGAAATTGAACAAGTGTCGGTCCAGTGCCTGCAATTTCAATTGTTCCATTTCGAACATGTTTATCAAGTTCCAGAGGAGACATTGAGGTATTGACACTCGAAGAATTTAACCAAGCATTGTGTTTCATTGCGAAGTTATTGAAGAAATGTCCCCAAAATCCACCAACATTAACATTACCATTTGGAGTCTTCGAGATGATTACTCCTAGTTTTCCCCCGCCAAGAACGACTGGTAGTGTAGAGTTGTGAAGATTTCGCATTCGTTCGGAAAAAATCACAGAATTCTTCTTGTCCCAGATGATTTCTTCCATTTTCAATACTCTGAACTTGTTGTGTTTATAGTATACTGAAGAGTTTGAGAAATTTTCGAAAACAGCTATTACGTTGATCATTCTGTTTTGCCAAGAGAAATCGAAGACGTTTTGCAGTTCAAATTCATTCCTCGATGAATTTCGTAGGATAAAAATCGTCTTACAATGTCAAAGGTGTTGAAGATGTTCAAGTAGTCGTTGAAGAAATAATTCACTAGAGGTAAATTCAATTATGGCTAAAAGATTTTCGTTGCAAGTTGCCTTCAAGTAAAGTGAAGACGCCTCAGTTGATAATATTAGTGGAATCTTAAGCGTCTTCGATACACCTCGTATGAGTTCATACTCATCGAAAAAATGGTCGTGTGATGTTTTGAAGAAGAATACACTATCAAATCGCTCGTGTCTGTGGATTTCTTCAACAAACCTTGTTAATGTTGCTTCTGTTTTTGCAGTTTCGACTGCAATAATCAGGAGAAAAGTCAGAAATGACGAACTGTTGGAATTCATTACTTGTTGAATACGTTACCAGACTTTGACTGACTCTTACGCTATGAGAATTATCTAAATTTGTTAGACAATCATGTATCTGTGTAAGCGACTAATAGCATATTATTCCCTTATCAAGGGAATGAAAATTATAGGGACCTGTTCCCGTGTCAGTTGAATGAGCTCATTCAATATTCAGACATGTAAATATAATAGAACAAAGCATTTAGTAGCAACCCCCAAAGGTTTACAAGGTTTCTTTATTATAGGGATATGATTTTTTTTCACCAAAAACAAAATATCAACTGTCAATTCCATCACAATCCAAATCCGTTCAAAACTCCAATTGATGAAATTTCGATTCAACAACAAAATTTACCTTCTTAATCTGACCATTTGCAATCAATTCATAAACGACCCACCGACGATTGTATTTCCAAAATATAAACATTCAAAATTTGTTTGTAAATAGAATTTTCATTGATTGCAACTGCCGCATGCATTCTTATCATACAATCAATCAAAATTCTTCGGACCAAGGACATAGGTCTTCCAATATACTGTTGTTGTCATAGCCAAGGTAGTATTACGAAGTACGAATATCCCGACAACGACCAAAACAAGGAAATGATGTAAGAAAATTCGATTTCGGACGCAACAATGGCAACAGATCGCCAGATCCTTCTCTGATCGAGTGTCAAGTAACCTCTTAAGGAGTCCTATGCGGCCCTCCATCAAGATTTGAGGACCAGTGACAACATTGCCAGAAAGCAGTTACAGATGCCACCTCTAATGTGCTAGATTTCACACATCAACAAAAGCAAAACCCCTGGTTTATTGGCAGACATGCAGCCAAGCAGAAGACAGCCAAGTTGAAGAAATGAATACTTTTTAAAGGTAACACATAAACCATAGTCCTTAACTTCTATCAACTTTCAGTCCATCCAAAAATAAAGCCTTGTTTAACATTAAATATTTTATTAACTAAAATGTATTCGATTCAAAGAAGTAAGGTTATTTATTATTTTGAATACAAGAATTTCAATTTTGAAAAGTAGCCCTTGCTTACACAAATCTCTATTAAAAAGATTAAACAGCAGAAAACAAAAGCGATGGTCATTCCGATCCAAATCCAATAAAAATCTTCGACCTTCAGAGCTTGCAATCTATTCTTCTGCTGGAAATCGAACATTTTAAGTTCACCATTTGCAACAAGTTCATAAAACGAACGTTTCATCCAAAATAACAGCAAACCCGATGAATGGACTTCCAATATTAAAACATTTATAATGCCCCTATAAATCGAATTTTCTCCAATTGGAAAGCAAGCTCTACAATCTTTGCTAAGGCACAAGCTTTCACTCCAGCGAAATATTGATTTATATTGATTTTTGTAAACATTAAACGTTGTTGTTGATGCGGTATATGCAAATGTAGTATTCAAAGAATTACGCTTATTCAGGAGTGTTTTGTAGTCTGTCAATTCAAAAATGTTCTGGTAACGAATTTTGAACGAAGGATATTCATTGAAATAGTCTTCCATGTAATCTTTCAAGCCCAATATTTTCAGACCCCTTGGGTCTTCGAGCATATCGTCGAATGATTCGATACGTTTTTCTTTTGGATGAGTCGTTAAAAACGATTGAAGGAATGCATCAAATGATGTCACAAAGACAATACCAAACAGAAATGTCAAGAAATAGACAAACCCAACCTTTAGAGACGTGATTCGAACATTTGGAAGTGCCTGACCAATAAAAGCTCTAAAACATCTGTCGTTGGAGAAATAATCGAAGAAAAAATTCTGTTTCCCTGAAGCTTTTTCTATAAATCCGGTAAGCACGAGAAGAAGGAAAATACCCAAGAAACACGATTTTCCATCAATAATTTTTAAAAACACTTCCGATGTTGGTATTGCCGATTCCATCGGAAGCATAATACACCAATCCATACTGAAATACGGATAACTGCATAACACTGAAGATGCGTTTTGTGCAACAAGTCCTGATGATATTTCCAAATTTCCTCGATGAACTAGATTAAACATTTCAAAGTTTGTAATGGATGTATTGCTGTTGGTCATGTTCAAGACTGTATTGTGTTTTTTTGCGAGAGCTGTGAAGAAATGTCCCGAATGCCCGGAGATTTTCTCTGTAACATTTCCATTTCCAAAGAAAATCATACCTGGTTGTTCGCCACCTAATAGAATGGGCAAGGTTAAGCCGTTTAAATCTCGCAGGTGATTAGGAAAGTATCCATCACTTGGTGCAGTTCCATTCCAGGTGTTTTTTTCAACAGAAATTTCAGCAATAAGTTTGATTCTGTAGAAAATCGAAGAACTAGCAAAATCACTGTAAATTACAATCACGTTTATGATCCCGTTTTTCAAGCAAACTTTAAGGACATCCAATAGTTCTATTTCATCCTTCTTGAAACGCTTGTTGATGTAAAATATTGTTTTGCAGTATCTGAGGTGATTAAGATATTCCAAAAGTCGTTGAAGAAGAAGCCGATTTCTTGGATCAAAAACGACAAAAGTTAGAAGATTTTCGTTAGTACTTTTCTTCAAATAAAATGATGTTGTATCCGTTGATTGAATTATCGGCAACTCGTTAGATAAAAGTATGTCTACTACGTCATCATCAAATTCTGGTTGTTGCAATGACTTTAAAAGAAAAACCGATTGAAATTTCTCAATTTGGTGAATACCTTGTAGAAATGTTGAGAGTTTCTCATTGGTATCAGATTCAACTACTAGAAACAGAGAATTGAAAAGTAGTAAAATAGTGCTGGTTCCTAGAACTTGGCAAAGCATACTTTTCTCTCAAGAACGCGCGACTCTTTTGGTTGATACCTTGTGACTAGAAGTATTATTGAAAAACGCATTCATCAAGTGCTAATCGATTCATGCTTTTATGAATAATATGCTTTTAGTTTTAAGGTAATCTTCCATTGTTTTCTAGATAGAAATCATGATGATAGTTCACTCCTCACACAGTAATTTATGTAAATTTGAGACCAAATATTCCAGGAAAAAAAAATTCTGCTGACTTGAAATTAAGGTTTGCTTTTAATCATAGCAGACCCTTTAAACAACTTTTTCAGCATACTCGATAGAAGTAATGACCTTCTCTTACAATAAAAATGAACACCAATTTGTAACGTTTCTCATAGTTCTCACACACGACTTTCCTAGAAATATTCCGTCTCAATTTTCCTCAAAAGATAAATTTTTCCATCAAACTTGATCAAAGTTTATCTCGAGACAAATAATTTCGAAAGCATTCTAGTGTTCAGACCAAGTGGTTCGGTATTCGAAGAAGACTTCCGAAGAAGCCTACAGACATGGTCGGAAGTTCCAATAATTCTTCTAACAGAAAACAAATAATTTTTTATCAAGAAACGTTTCAAGTCAAACTTATTGACATTTGTATTGCTAGAATACTTGCATGAAGAACTTCTAAATAAACTTGTTGATAGTCTTCGTCATATGAGAACATGCAAAATTATCTTCATCTTCAAAAATACAAAATTAATGCGGATTTATTTAAATTCTGTTGCCAGCATAAATTGATGTATGCAGTTTCTATGGTTTCCGGAAACTCTTCCACGTTCTACACCTTCAGCAGTTTCGAAGAACTTTCATTTGAAGAAATAAACACGATATCAGGAATGAAACTATTTCCGAACCGTTTGTCGGAGGGCCTAACAACACTATGATAGTCTCAAGGAACAAACAAGGCAAAATAATTCCCAAGGGTTTTGTCGGTCATTTTTTTTTAAAAGTATTTTTTAGCAAGCAGAATGTCACTTTCAATACCACAAATGAATGACAACAACAACTATTACTACGGGGAATTCTCGGCCAACGACGAAGGAAAGACATTTTCCATAACCATCAAACTAGTTTATTTGTTGATATTTCTGCTAGCAGAATATATTGTCACTTCGTATGGAGCATTTCTTCAAACCTACATCACACATCAACCAAGCGAAAAACGAATAAGTTCATTTGATGATTTGTTGCACTATAGACTCGAGGTCTACAGTTTAAAGCCGGAAGTCGATCGTGCCATTTTCTTCGACCAAAATTTCCGGGAAGAGTATTACGGCATATTTCTTTTCCAGAACAATTTTACAGAATACGTCAGAATGGCAAAAATTCTAAATACAAATTATGCCTAGGTTAGGTTAGGTTAGGTTAAAGTGGCTGTCATGGATGGTAAAAGACACACTTAGGCCAATTGCAGGCCCATTGTGAACAATAGAAATAGGCTTACTCCGAAAGCTCATTGAAACCAATTTGAGTTCCTTACGAAACTTAGTAGATTAATTACATTAATGTGTTCGAGATCGATTCGATCATTGTAAAAGTATTCAACTAAGTGAATCATACGTTTATGAGCTAGAGCAGGGCAGGTGCAGAGGAGGTGAAGAACTGTTTCCTCCTCCTCCTCATCCATGCAGCTTCTGCAAAAATCATTAGAAAATACGCCCAGTCGCGCAGCGTGTCTTTCTATTAGACAGTGTCCAGTAATGACACCAATTAACGAGCTAATGCAATCTATCAGGCACCTAGATCCTAGTCCAGATTAGGCCAAATGTTTTCGTCGCCTGACAGGTAGTTATGTTATTCCACCTGATGTTAGTTCTCTTAATAGCATCTTGTTGTAGCAAAAGTTTGCATGTAGCGATTGGTATGCCAACATTAGCCATTTGTGGTTTAATGGGTTATGTTGTTCCATATTTGGCGAGTTCATCGGCTTTACAGTTTCCTGGAATTCCACTATGGCCCGGCACCCAGTGAAGGTGAATGTTAAACTGTTGTGCCATCTCCATTAGAGACGGTCGACAGTTTTGGACCGTAATTGAGTTTGTAGAGACAGAGTCCATTGATTTTATAGCTGCCTGACGATCTGAGAAAATCCGGATATCAGATGTGGATACCACGTTTTCTCTGCGCCAGGACAGAGCTTCCTTAATCGCCAAAAGTTCTGTCTGAAACACGCTACAATGATTTGGAAGGCTGAATGAGCGACTTAGTTTTAGTCGTTCGGAGTACACACCTCCACCAACCCCATCACTAGTTTTCGATCCATCAGTATAGAAGTGGATTGCCTCGTCTTCCAGGAATGTTTTATTTTCCCAGAAGGATCGGGAAGGGATAGAAGTTTGAAAGTTCCTATCGAACTGTAGTTGGGGAATGGTGTAGCTTTGGAATTGATTCTAGATAATTAAGAATAACAGAGTGGCCAATGTTATTATTAATCCACTATGAAGGGGCATTCAGGCGAATAGCAGAGCTAGCAGCTATTTGTTAGTTGTTTGCTGATTATATCCAGAGGTATCAGATAGAGTAGGGTGTCTAGTGCCGCAGATGGGGTCGTACGAAGTGATCCGCTTATACTTAGGCATGCTGAGCGTTTCACTTTACTAAGCTTATCGCAGTTCATTTTTACGTCCAAGGCAGTCCACCATACTGACACACCATAAAGCAGAATCGGTCTGATTACCGATGTGTATAGCCTATGAGTGATTCTGGGTTGCAGACCCCATTTGCTACCAATGGCTTTCTTGCAGGTGAAAAGAGCTACCGTAGATTTTCTTATTCTTTCGTGTATGTTACTCTTCCAATTCAGTTTTCTGTCTAAGATAAGACCCAGACATTTAGTTTCCTCTGAAAACTTTAATTGGACACCCGTTTATAGAAGGAGGGTCGATGTACGGAATTTTATATTTCCTTGTGAATAGGACCAAATCGGTTTTGTGTGGCTGAACGGTTAAACCACACCGATTCGCCCAAAGTGATAGCTTATTTAGAGCGTTTTGTAAGAGTTCTTTTAAGGTATTAAGATGCTTCCCTGAAACAGCTATAGCAACGTCATCAGCATAGGCTATCACTCTGAAACCCTCTCTATCCAGACAGGTAAGAATTTCGTTAACTATACCAGATTCCCGAGTAGAGGGGAGAGAACACCGCCTTGCGGCGTACCTCTGCTGACAGATCTTCTAGCGGAACAGCCGCCAAGTTCTGAGTTAATTATTCTGCTAGTCAGCATTAAATGAATCAACTCACCAAGCGAACTCTCCACATTTAGAGATGACAGTGCAGATGTGATTGCAGATGTGTCCACGTTGTTAAAAGCACCTTCAATATCAAGGAATGCAGCCATAGTATACTCTTTATGATGGAGGGAGTATTCGATAGTGCGTACTAAAGTGTGTAGCGCCGCCGCGCCGTTTCAACCGTTTTACCTTACAGTAGGCATGTTGAGACATAGACATGACACATGAGTCTTGTATCAATGTTTGCCCTGAGGTGTATGCCTATGTCGTCAACAATATGAAGTGAACAATTTATTAAACATCGTCAGAATGTCTACTCATCGAATGTGCAAATGGACATCCCAACAGGCAGCCCATTTCCCATTGATGAAAATTCAATATTCAAGGAAAGTATCAATTTTTTGATGCTTCGGGTACATTAGTGGGTTTGATGGAAATTTAGAAAAGGCGAGTGTTCTACGAGCTTGTTGAAGCTGGGAAAGTCGAGTTGAACGATTTTACGGAGAAGAAGAGTTTCGAGGCGTTGAAATTTTATTTTATTTTATTTATTTTATTTTCGATATGCTATACACATTAAGATACAATATCTTATTTATTGAGATAGCTTCAGAAATCGGGCGATTTGTTGTCAGTTTGGATGTTTGTGGGTTGTTTGGTCGGGGTTTTTTGTTTATTTGGGGAAATTTTGACATACAAATGGAAAATTGATAGGAAGAATAAGGAAAGATGGAATCTGTTTTTAAATTGAAAGATGTTCAATAAAATTTCTTTTTTATAAAAAGCTTGTTTTAATGTCACGTTAAGAGCGGCAGATGCCGATTTCGATATCGACCATCTCACTTCTGAACATTGTAACAATCAGTGTGATTGTTAGCAGAGCTAATTTTCAAAACGACTCAGACTCAATTTCAATGAGAACGTTTACCTTTCTGGGAATTGTTGAAGTGTTGCAAAAGTTCTCCTGACGACAGTTTGTCTTCCAAGCGAAAACTATGCAATAAACATGAATCGCCATCAATAACGAAATAATATTCTTGTTTATGTTTATTGAGGAATGATATCATTTTTGTTATGATTTATTAAACTTTATTACCGTAGCAGGTCGTGCAGCATGTAACATGAATTGGTTAGGACAAGATTCAACTCAAAACCAACGACGGACACGACGAAGATAGCCATGTGAAGGAGATGTAATCAAGTCAACATGGTATAGAAATATTTATATGAACAATTGCAATATGGAAAAAAAATCAGCACAAGGTCGGTTATTTTTTGCCTGAAGAAGCAATAGACGAACGATTGTTCGAGAGAAATTGGAGTTATTGGTCGGACTATGAAATCACATAAAAACATCAAGAAACACCACGAACTATCGATGAAATCTGAGTAAATTATTGTATATGACTTGAAGTTACATTAAAAGGTTTTAAATAACATTCTATTTGGGTTTAAGCAATTAACAGAAAATATCAGTTTTTGTCAAGAAGAAAAGGGCAGCGTGTTTTTGGTCTTCAGTCATTGTCTTACCCCCACAGAAAGAAGCCAACAATCAGAATGAATTACAAACTCAGAAGTTCGATAGCAATCTTGATATTGAACGTTTGCATAGTAGAAGCTACAGTGAAATCAAAGTTTTTAGAATTCATTGAACATATTGACAACATTGAACACTTCGAAAGTGTTTTTCTTTTCAGACCATCACAGATCCATTTCACCACAAATCTGGATGACAAGCTCGTCCGGGGACTTACAAACTTACTTGGTATTCCAGCAATTTTGTCAACAGAAAAGTCATCATTTTACTTGAAAGGAAACTACCCTGAAAACCTTCTAGCCATAGTCGAATTTGATTCCACTAACTCGTTTCTTCAACGACTACTAGAACATCTTCAACACCTTCGATACTGTAAGATAGTGTTTGTACATCATCGAAATGTGTCGATATTGGAACTCGAAAAGGTGTTCAAGTTCTGCTGGAACAATAAAATCATCAATGTATTTGCAATTTTCCAAGATTTTGCAACTTCTTCAAACTACTACAGTTACAACAATTTTGGGACTTTCAAAATCGAAAGCTACCGAATTTCGAAGCAAAATTCTGTCCGTTTCCCAGATCGGATGCGGGATCTTCGAGGGATTACTCTTCAACTTTCATTTTGTGGATCAGTGCCTGGCGTGATCATCTCGGAAAAACCAAACGGTGGCGAGCCGTTTATCGGTGGCTATGCCGGTCATATTTTTGAGTCCTTTGCTGCAAAACACAATGCAAAATTGAATGCTTCGAATTTTCGTAATCAAATAAACTCGTGGGATGTGTCAACACAAGTCGATAATGTCACAATCGATATATCAGGCGGTTTTCCGATACTTTTGAAATACCCAATCGAATCGCACTCATACCCGTTTATTATTTATGATTGGTGCATGATGCTGCCCATTGAACCAAACATACCCATCTATAAGATATTTGCTTTTGTATTCAAAGGAGAAGCCTTTCTGGCAACAGTGCTGGTCTTTGTACTGCTGTCTTCATTCTTAGTAGCAAGTTCGTATGCCTTTGGATCGACTCGGGTCTTTTTTAATATCGACTGCTTTCGCGGAATGCTTGGACAATCTTTTACCGAAGCACCCCAATCCTTGGCTAGCACAAAAATTGTTTACAGTCTTGTTTTTGTAATAGGAATCGTGCTGGTAACATCGTATGATGCACTGCTTCAATCCTTTATGACCCATCCGCCGAAGGAAAATGCAATAAAGTCATTTCAAGACCTTGAATCGTCCGGCTTGAAAGTCCGCATGCTCAAAATGGATATGGATGGTTTTTTCAAAGAGAGGCCTCTATTTAAGCAAAAATATGAACACTTGTTCGTTCCCGAAGAAGACATCGAAGCTTTTGCAAAACATCGAGACACTTTGGATACCAGTTTTGCTTACTCAGTGAATTTTGAAAGATGGAAGATTTTTCAAATGCAGCAAGATTTTTTCGGTTACAAAGTGTTTCGTTGGTCAAATGAACTGTGCTTTCATAAAAGCGGAGTAGCAGCTTTTGTGGTTTATGAGAATTCAATCTATCGAAGGACTTTGAATAGTTTTTTGATTGAAGTACAGTCGTCTGGATTGATGGAGTTTTGGAAGACACGAGCGTTTTATGAATTGCAAAAACTTGGAAAGATTAAAAAGTTAACTTTTAATCATGGCAACAAATTCCGACAGATGAAAGTTGAAGATTTGAAATGGATTTGGATGATGATGGGTTTTTTCTTTCTAATGGGGTGTTTATGTTTACTTGGGGAAGTTTATGTTTTTAAAAGAAGAAATACTACTAATAATCTATTCCATCGACATAGTGTTTGAAGTCAATTTTATTATGATGTCATAATGTAATGAATAAAAACAGATCGTTCTAACCAAGACGTTGAAAATTATTTCTTCAAAAAAAATCTTTTTGCAGAGGAAAATCTGAAAGGTTGCGAGCCAAGCATCGTGACATTTTTACGAAGTATTCTCAAGCTCTAGTATGAACTTTAAGTTCGATAAATCAGGTTCGAGGACATTTAGAGGCTTATTCAAAAGTATTGTTAGAACACTCTAAACAAATCACTTTACGGAAAATGCTGATGTCACCAATAACAATATCCTGTCAAAATTCCAAAAATTAGTACCAATAGACATATCAATAGTGAAATCTCAAAATTGTATCACAGAACTGCGATTATTATTATGGTCCTCTTGTTACTTTTTTTTATAGTGATTGAATGTGAAGTTTAAAATTAAAAATAATCTATTTATGTGAAAGTATGCAATGCGTTGTAGGCTATAAAATATTTCATCACAAAAGTTTGCTTCAAAACATTTAATCACAAAAGTATGCTTTGAAATATGTCTTTCTTTGAAACTCTTCAACTCCCTATGTCCAGAGCGAAAATAACATAGTTAAACGATTATTCAATAAATACACATTTCACACTCGTGTGAATTCACAACAAATTATAGTATTCAAACCAAATCGACGAAATTAAGAAGTCTTTGTCGAATTAAAATTAGGTTAAGAGCTTTAGGAAACCCACAACAGTCTTGGTGGAGTTGTCAAAGAAGAAAGTTAAGATTAAAAGATTGTTTTAAGCTACAATATGAATTGCAAAAGTATCGGGTTAATTGTTACCCTCCTTCTCATTTTTTGTACCCAAGAAGCCATATCGAAGTCAAAATTTTTAAGTTTCATTGAAAAAATTAACAAAATGCAGACCTTTGATAGTGTTTTTCTCTTTGGACAATCAAAAACTCAAAAATCAAGTCTAGATGACAAGTTTATACATGAACTTACAGTCCTGCTTGACATTCCAACTATTATTTCGACAGAAGAGTCATCATTTCACTTGAAAGCAAACTACAACGAACATTTTCTTACTATCGTCGAATTCAATTCAAGTGATGTGTTCCTTCGAAGACTTCTAGAACATCTTCAGTACCTTCGATACTGTAAAATCGTTCTAGTACTACAAGATTCTACAAGTACTACATCGGAGCTTGAAAACGTTTTCAAGTTCTGCTGGAAGAACAGAATCATCAATGTATTGGCAATTCTTCAAGATTTTTCAACTTCTTCGACATACTACAGCTATAACAACTTTGGAAAATTCATAATCGAAAAACACAATATGAGAGATGGGCAGGTTTCGGTTAGTTTTCCAGATACAATGAAGAATCTTCATGGAATAACTTTACCAGTTTGCTTCTGTGGCGGAGCACCTGGTGTGATAATTTCGGAGAAATCAAACGAAAGCGGCGAAAACATAATTGGTGGATATGCCGGTCACATTTTCAATGCTTTTGCTGACAAACACAACGCCAAGTTGAATACTTCAAATTCTCGCAGACTATTGACTACTTGGGGTGAGTTTGAGCACGTGAGCAATGGCACATTCGATATTTTCGGAGGTTTCCCCATAGTTCTGAAATACCCAATTACTTGGTACTCATACCCATTTACCACATATGATTGGTGTGTAATGCTGCCTATCGAACCAAATATACCAATTTACAAGGTGTTTGCTTTTGTTTTCAAACGAGATGCTTTACTAGTATCGGTTCTGTTGTTTGTATTGCTTTCTGGATTTTTTGTAGTAAGTTCTTATGCCTTGGGATCACAACATGTGTTTTTCAATATCGATTGTTTTCGTGGAATGCTAGGACAACCCATTTGGGAAGGCAATAGCACCTCGCCAAGCACAAAGATCATCTACGGTTTGGTTTTCTTGTATGGAATCATGATGGTCACATCATACAATGCATTTCTGCAAACTTTCATGACCCATCCGCCGAAGGAGAACACAGTTAACACGTTTGCGGACCTTCTGTCGTTGTCCACTTTAAAAATCCGCATCCTTGAAAAGGACCTGTCTGTTTTGTTTCTAATGCTTCCCTTTTTCAAACGGAAATACGAAAGTCTATTTGATGTAGAAGAGGACTTCAGAGTTTTAAATAAACAAAGAGATAACTTGGACACCAGGTTTGCTTACGTAGTAAACAGCGACAGATGGGAGATTTATAAAATCGAACAAGACTTTTTCGGCTATGAATTGTTTCGTTGGGCAGATGAAATATGTTTTATGAAAAACGGACTAGCTGGTTTTGTTATTCATGAGAATTCTATCTATCGGAAAACACTGGATACTCTATTGATGGAGGTACAATCGTCGGGACTAATGGATTTTTGGAAGAAGCGAGCGTTTTACGAATTGAAGAAAACTGGAAAGATTCATAAGTTAAATTTCAATCAAGGCGAAAAATTTCGGCCGATGCAAGTTGACGATTTGAAATGGATTGGGATGTTGATGGTTATTATGCATTTGATTGGATGTTTTTGTTTCGTTGGTGAGATTTGTGTTTTCAAATGGAAGAAGATTATGAATAAAATTGTACTGGCATTGCTCTCTAGTATTAGTGGCACACAGTAAAAAAAAATAGGAAACAGGAACCGTACACAAACTATTTAATCAAATACCAAAATACTCAGTTTCTTAGGTCTGGGATTCCTTACTCTAAGAACTACATCAAAATTCCAAAAACTAGTACCAAAAGTAATATCAGTAGTGAAAACTCAAAATTGTATCATTAAACTGCGATTTTATTGAAAAAAGAATGGTCCTCTTGTTACTTTTATTACAGTGACTGAATGTGAAGTTTAAAATTAAAAATAATCAATTTATGTGAAAGTATGCGTTAATAAATTATACAAAAAGCAGGCTATATATTATTTCATCACAAAAGTATGCTTTGAAATATTTCATCACAAAAGTATCCTTAAAAATATTTCATCATTTGAAAAGAGCGCTTTGAAAAATGTCTCTATTTGAAAAGTATGATTATTAAATAATTCATCGCTACAATTGTAAAAAAAACTTGCAAAAATAAATTTCTTTTAAACACATACTAACTGAATCAATATTTTTTAAAGAAAAAAAATTATGGTTTCTTTTGCAAATATCTTGTGAAGGCTTAGTGCCACGGGAGTAAAAGCTGTGGTTTCGTAAAAATTCCTAAAGCTGTTCTTTTTGACTTCTCTTATCTTCTTGTTGTAATTTGTCATCTCTTCTTACCCTGGACCTGGATCTAAGTTCCGACAGGTTCTTATTGCACATTAGAGCATATTTTTGCTATTTGATGGGTTTTATGGGACATTGCGTTTGAAGGCCTCAGTGATTGCTCCACTCAGCTCATAAACCATATGATCCAATTCTAGATGGTTATTAGTCGTTCTTGTCGGGCCAGTTCTAACAAGACTAGTCTTGATAGCATTGTTGTAGATATTCCAGTTGGTGTCCCTGTATTCCTTCCAGAGGTGTTCTCTGTAAAAAGGTATTTAATGGAGAACACAATTATTCTATGGTCAGACATAGATGGTTCATTGGATTCTCTCCAGTCATATATTAGGCGACCTTCGACCTCCTTAAGAGTTTTAGTTATAAAGGTAGGATTATTCCTTACATTAAAAATACCTAGACATTTTTCGGGCATGAAATATTAAAGTTACTCACCCCTCTACTTGATGTCCGTGCTAACCCATATAGCATGGTGTGCATTTGCATCGCAGCCTACTAGCAATGGTATCTTTTTACTGTTGCAATATTCTGTCAGCAACTTTTCCGGGCTTCATCGCCTGGAAAGTACGCTAACGCCACAACTATCGTTAGAGGGGAATCCTCCATTTCTATTAGGGCTCGGATTGGAACCAGTCTTCCTCGTTGATATTTTTCTATAATCACACATTTTTTTTTTGAATAACAGCAATCCAGTCCAGTCTCTTTTGCAAATAAGGAAGAACAGCTATCAAAGCGATCAGATTTCCTCATAATATTGTAGAGCTATTTGTAATTTTGGACAATTCACTTCAAACGTTTTTCCTGAAAAATGTTGAAAATAGCGGTTTTTCCTTGAGACCACAGATCTTCCAACTGATCTTCTCTCTACCTCCGAGGCATTTATAATGAAAATATTCTAACACGCACTGGTTTTATATGATTTCAAAAACAGGTTTATTCAGCAACTATTGGAACACGTTCAGCACCGCATCCAAAAACCCGCTTTGTTGATCTCGGTAACAATGTCCATAGTGAATGTCGTAGTTTTTCATCCTCCATTTGCCCGGTCCATCCCATCCCATTTCCCGGATAGTGGTAATGTCTCCTTTCTCTGCTCATTGTTCGGAAGATTGTTGCTTCGCAACTAAAAGTTAGGTTAGGAAAGCTAACTCAATGTTAGGATCTATTAAGCGTTGGTGCAAGGAATTTCTTGACCCTAACGTAACCTTTAGCTTGTACAACAGTTTAGTTCGACCCCATCTCGAATATGCATCACAAGTTTGGTCTCCTCATTATGAGTTACATATTGAGAGACTAGAATCAGTTCAACGCAATTTTACACGTTTCGCCTTTAAAGGGCTTCAATGGGTTGACCCCAATAATATCCCTTCTCATGATGATCGACTTGTATTTTTCCAGATGCAAAAACTGTGTCAAAGGAGAAGAAATAATGATATTGTTTTCCTTCATCAAATTATTACTGGTGTCACTGATGCTCCAGATATTCTAAATTCTATCCTCTTTAATTATCGAGGTGCAGATTATATTTTGCGTTGTCATAGTTTGATTAAAGTTCCTAAACATAGAACAAACTACGGAATGCATGAGCCACTGACAAGAATGAGTAAGTTTTTGAATGCGAATGAAAACTTATTTGATTTTCATAACAATAAAAACAATTTAAAACAAATTCTTAAAACCAGTGTACCACGTTCTTAAATGTATTTTTGTATTTTTTGTGATTTTGTAAATTTATTGTTTAATGTAATGAAATAGATTAGTCTACTAACAACTAACACTGCACTAAGTGGTGAGACTTTTGTCGTAAGAAATAGCTTGCTATAAGCTCTCTTCGGCATTATCTGATAGTGTGAAAAAAAAGTTCATACGTAGCCGGGAATTCACCCCAACTTTGAACCTTTCAACCTGGAGTACCAAGCACTTGATGTAACTCGATAATATGCGACAGCCGGAAAACAGCTTCTTTTTAGTTGGGCCTTACTAGAACTGAGGACGCCACCGTTGATTCAAAAAAAAAAAGAATAAGTTGCGGGGTGTAGTAGCAACAGCCTACTCCGCTTCGACCTGTCAATCATGGGAGGCCATTCTGCGACGCGATCGCATATCTCTTAACTTCATAGAAGTAGTCACCGTAAGCCCCTCCGCCCCATCAAGGCTTACCCCGTTTCAGTAATCTTCTAAATAAATAATACTTTTTATTGAATCAAAAACCTTAAGTCAAAATTAATCACGACAGCTTTATATTGGATTGAAAAAAAAAAACTATTCCACCTAACTCTCGTGACTACCGAATAATTGTCGAATCGTCGTACTTCCAACTTTCTTACCCTCCTCAACGGTCAAAATTTGTACCGACAAAAGAAACAAGATATTTAATTGGGTGCGGGGAAATAACTCCACGGGAACTAACTCCACTGAGGGATTTACTTCCCACC
Organism: Sphaerophoria taeniata; assembly: GCA_943590905.1. Lineage (NCBI taxonomy): Eukaryota > Metazoa > Arthropoda > Insecta > Diptera > Syrphidae > Sphaerophoria > Sphaerophoria taeniata. The sequence goes on from OX016542.1 coordinate 84,930,694, forward strand.
AAGTGAGAACTTACTCCACTTTTGTAAAGTGTAGTTAGTTCCCATGTACGGTGAGAACTTAGTTCACTTTCTAATGGGAACTAAGTTCACACATTTATACATTGCGCAGGGAAACTGGTACGGAAGTCAGAAGTCCCGAAAATGGGTTTCAGGGCTAATGACCCACTATGGTGGGTCATTCGGGTATGCATACATAACAACAACCCCAAAATGTCCTATAAATAAATAAGATCATTTTTATTTACTACCTATTTGTCGACAAAATGGATAGAGCAATTCATTTTCAAAGCTGTTGCCGTTTCCTTTAATTTGGAAAAGCATGCTAGTGTCTGGATAGCAGGTGCTGCACTGCAATGATTCATTTTGAGCATCTTTTTTCACCTTGGTGGATGATGACTATCTGTAACACTCAAAATCAATTTGGTTTGATTGGGAGTGAAGCGAGCGGAAAAAATTTTGCCCAAAAGAGAATCAATTTGGGGTGTGAAAATAAAAAAATTCGCGCGAATTTTTTTATTTTCACACCCCAAATTGATTCTCTTTTGGGCAAAATTTTTTCCGCTCGCTTCGCTCGCTTGCAATTTTTGGTTCAAGCTCCAATTCCTTAATAATACAATTTCTCTAATCATTTGAGAGGGATTGTAGAGTTAATAGAGTCAATAAAAAAATGTCTTTCTGATGGAACTTTTAATGTTATTGAAATAGCTCAGTTATTTAAGGGGACAAAAAGATGCAACAAGATGAAACTGGGTGCAAGTACAGTGTGCTTGTAGAATGCCCTACTCTCACCGAACACCAAACTTCAGAAGAACGTTTACATTGGAAAAAGTTTTCTTTATGTCACATAAACTTACAGCATGCGGTATATTTCAATTGTTATATAACGTTATAGAAAATGTTTAAAATTAATAGCAAAGGTCAGAAACCCCGAATTTGATTTCTGGACTAATGAACCACCATATAGGGGGTCAGATTCTAAAAAATGGGTTTCCGAATGACTAAGTTTCTCAATATTTTTGTGCATGCGATTTTTTAAAATTATTTTCAGTCTTCAAAACTGAATTTCGGAATGACTTCGTTTCTAAAAGACATTTATTTTAATTTCACAAACAAAATTGCTCAGTATACTTCAATTCTTATTTTAATTTTTTCTCAATTAAAGTGGAAAATTATTTCAAATTCGAAGGGAACTAGATCCACTAATTATTTGAGGAATTTAATTCCCACTGTACATGGGAACTAACTACACTTTACAAAAGTGGAGTAAGTTCTCACTTGGTGGGAAATAAATCCCTCAGTGGAGTTAGTTCCCGTGGAGTTATTTCCCCGCACCATTTAATTGGGGTTTCTTAACTCATCCTTCCGAAATCTGAAGGAGGCATGCAAATTTTCATTGCCACTTTATCGTCAAAGAAAAAATACAACAAAGTTGTTGAATTTTGTTGTTCCCTTTTATTTCGTACGTTTTATTGCTGAAAATTACAGAGTAGATATACATAATTCTCATTTCGTTTTCGATGAAGAAGAGTTCGAGGTTTGAAATTACATATTATGCGATGCCGATGTCGCCTTTTTTTGTCGTCTTCTCAATTTCAAGAGAAAAAAAGTGAGTCAGTCGACTTGCATTGCAACACTGTCAGACGCTTAAACCAATCAAATAGTCGACATTTGTCATTTCATTATGGGTAATAATGAAGGTCCTCAATCGATCTCACTTTTCATTGATTTTTTTTTTTAAACAAAATCTAAGTGCTCCAGGAAATTCAACAGATTGAAAATAATTGTGTAATACCTATACCCAATCGGTTCACACTGACACTTAATGGTGTAAATCATGTCCAGCAGTTTGTTGCAAGGCTTTGGTAAGCCGAGAAGCATTTGATACTGACGCATGGCTTTAAATGTTAATTACATAACATTAAGCGATTAAAAGTTGCATGTGGCAGGCAATAACTTGGTAGATCACATTTTCGACGTCAAGTTCGGCGCATGGAAAATCATCTTGTTTCCATAGTGAATTTGGAAAAAGGCGTGCACCAAACGCGCTGTATTTCTATTCACGAAATACCAAAAGCCAATTGACTATTTAATTAAATTCTGAACTAGTTGCGATTAGGTTAGGTTAGGTTGGAGTGGCTGTTTAGTTGTTGTTGACAAGGATCCGTTGTGATTGTGATACCACTGAAGAAATTACTCATGGGAGAGTAATGAACTTAAACATACCATTTCGTGCTTTTAATGAAGTTAGAGAGACATTTTGTGTCGATCGTTGCCAGTTCACTGGTATTATCGAAGAAGGGATTACCGAGATAGTTATTCCTTCTATTGGAGAGTGCTGGACATGTACATAGAAGGTGTTGGACTGTTTCCTCTCCCTCCTCGTCCATGCAGCTTCTACAGAAGTCATTTGTGTAGACTCCTAGCCTCAAAGCATGTCTACCTATGAGGCAGTGTCCTGTTATAACTCCAATTGTAGAGCTTATATTTTGTCTGCTCAGGGAGATCAAGCCTTTTGACCATTTTAGGTCTATGCTTGGCCATATTTGTTTGGTTGCTAGGCAGGTGGTACCCTGTGACCATCTAGCATTTGTTGATTCTAGAGCATATTGTTTGAGAAGATATTTGCATGTAGCAAGTGGTGTTCCTATGTTATGTTTTTGTCTAACAGTAGGCCGAAGTGTTCCGATTTTGGCGAGCTCATCGGCTTTGCAATTTCCCGGAATGTCTCTGTGGCCCGGCATCCAAATGAGGTGAATATCAAACTGTTCTGTCATCTCATTCAGAGATGATCGACAATCGTGGACTATTTGAGAGTTTGTGGAGACGGACGCGAGAGATTTGAGAGCGGCTTGGCTGTCCGAGAAGATTCGTATATCCTTGCAAGATATAACGTTTTCTTTGAGCCAGGATAGTGCCTCTTTATTCGCCATTATTTCTGCCTGGAATACACTACATTGATTGGGAAGTCTATAATGATAGACTGAGATTCAGTTATTTCGAATAGATACCACTTCCAACGCCGTAATCGGTCTTTGAACCGTCTGTATAGAATGCGACGATGGCGAATGGAGAAGAAGATACAACCGAGAACTGTATGAGCTGTACCAAGATGTGGATGTAGTCCAGAAGGCCAAGAAAAGACGACTACATTGGCTCGGCCACATCGAGCGAATGGACGACAACGCTCCAGCCAAGAAAGTCTTCTCATCCCAGCCCCCAGGTTCAAGACGACAAGGAAGACCGAACCTACGGTACAAGGACCAAGTGACTGCGGATGCCAGAGAGCTTGGTCTCGGTGACTGGAGAGTGCATGCGAGGGATCGTTCACGATGGAAGACTGCAGTATCTAGGCTGTGACCCTTCATGGATCGTGAGCCGGATAAGTAAGTAAGTAAGTATAGAAGTGTACCGCATTGTCTTCCAAGGGTCTCTCTTCTTCCCAAGAAGATCTTGAAGGGATGGAAACATGGAAGCTATTATCGAATACCATTTTTGGGGTGGATAGCGATCTAGGATAGATCTGAAATTGTCTAAGATAGTAGTATGACCAGTATTGTTACTGATCCATTGAGAGACGGCTCTAAGCCTCACGCATGAGTTGGCTGCCACCATTTTGGAGAAGATGTCAAGAGGTGTTAGGTTTAAAAGCACTTCCAGGGCTGCGGTTGGTGTTGAGCGAAGTGTTCCTGTGATGCACATACCTGCTGACCGCTGGACTTTGATGAGTTTATTTAGATTTACCATCTTGTCCAGTGCGGTCCACCATACGACAACTCCATAAATGAGTATCGGTCTGATTACCGAGGTGTAAAGCCAGTGGGTTATTTTTGGGGAGAAGCCCCATTTTGATCCTATGGCCTTTTTACAAGTAAAAAGCGCTACGGTAGCCTTTTTTACTCTTTCATCAATATTTGCCTTCCAATTTAGTTTTTTTTGTCTAAAATGAGGCCTAAATATTTGGCTTGGTCGGAAAAGCTTAATGGTATTCCTTTAATCTTGGGTGGGTTAATCTGAGGAATTTTGTACCTTCTCGTAAAGAGTACTAATTCTGTTTTATGCGGATTGACGTCCAAGCCACACTGCTTAGCCCACTTTGTTAGCCTATTTAAGGCATGTAGGAGTTCTGAGAGAACTTGGGGATTAAGGTGGGTCGATTTTTATTTTTTCGTCAAATTGACTTGTAATAGAGAAATTATGTTGCGTTTCTATCTCAATTGCGCACACTTAAAATATTATTCAATTATTTTCAGTGTAAGAGCCCGCGCATCGAGATTTTATTTTGATAAGATCGTGCAAAATATTGTTTAAATGCAATGTCATCCTAGGCCATTAGAATTATACGTTTGGAAGCTAAATGCGTATCATTTTAATGTTTTCAATAGGCATAGAGATTTAATGTCCGTATTTTTAAATAAAATCTCTGTTTTGCAAGACTTTGAGATGGTAGTTGAAAGCTGTTTTAAGCCTTTCCCCACATAATATTGCGATTGTTCTACTTTGACCTCAGTGCGACAAACAATTGTTACATTAACTTTTCTTTACTCCCAAAATATAATATTAGCTTTTGTCAGCCAAAGAAAACAAATCACCCTATTGGTCTATTTATTGCAGCTTAGTACCAACAAAATGACAAACAAAAATATAGGTAGTGTAACAAATGTGAAGGTCAGCTAATGCACTTGAACCAAAGATAATATGTTGTTACTTATAATAAAATAGCAGTCACATAATCTCGTGTCAAACACCAATCTTCTCTCTGGTGCAAAATAGCGGAAGTACACTTGTAATTCTAATAATAATAATTTTTTTCGATCAAATCTATAGTTTTGAAGGTAAGTTAAGATAAAATTTATTGAGGATTCACCATTGGTTGTTTCGGATCTAGAAACTGTTTGTTATGAAAAAATAGAAATTGAACTGCCACAAATTCAGTTTGATGATCTGAGTACCGACCAGAAATACCTTTACGAAATAACAAAGTCAGTTATAAATGGACAATGTCCTGATGATTTGGCTAACAGATCCCCAGGAAAGATGTCCCATGCCCGATGGTTAACAAAAGCGAATAGGATATTGCGGCTTTATATTTCTTTTTCAACTCCATCAAATAACTTGCAAATATTAGCTGAATATTGTGTCAAAGTATACGCTCCGGTGTGGTTTGAAATAAAAACAAATCCAACGTGTAAAGATGGATCTAAGAATTTGTGGATGTTAATTAAAAGTTCTCGTTATCTGCCTTCAGAGTTGAAACTTATAATTGATTCCGTAATTCAACGTAACGCCTATTTTGCTCATCCAGAGAATTTGCTGCTATCGATGTTGTCTGATCAAAGTCAAACAATCAGGGAACTAGCAGCAAGGAGGATACTAAAAGCACGAATCTCACCTCATACAGGAAAACAGCCTCGTGTCTTTGAAGTTCCTCAGATTAATTTCAATGCTGCAAGCTTTATTGACCTCATAGATTGGCAGCAAGAGTCTTACGATCCACCAATTCTCCGATACATCACCAATGAAGAAATAAACGAGGTTATTAGTTCTCAGGGCAACGAAAATCTTCTTTTCCAAAGGCTACCATGTCACACACAGGCAGTGGAACGTTCTGTGAAAGTAGTTACGGAAGCTTCAATGACTGTCTGTGACAAAAAGTCAAGAGAAGGCTCGAATCAAGCGAAACATGCATCCAGAAAACTAATGCCCCGATTTGAGAGCAAACAAGATTTCATGCCCAAAATGTAAACAAAAAAAATGTCTTAATTAACTTAAATTTTGTGATTTCAACTACCAAATTGTGTTCTTTGTTAATTGTTAATGAATAATTTAATAATTGTACGCTTATATTAAATTTGTTTCAATAAAATATTTAAATTAAAGAAAACAATGTTTTTACAAATATCTCCGAAACTTCAAAGCCCATGCGCGGGCTAAAAATATGGTTTAATTTAACTTTTTTTCACAATTATTGTTTGTTTGGATTCTACACAACATATTATTGCTATTACCATATGATCAAATAATTTTTATTTTTTTCCATACAAAATCGACCCACCTTATTGGGGATGTTTTCCAGATACAGATATTGCAACGTCGTCAGCATAGGCAATCACCTTGAAACCCTCTGCTTCCATTGATGTTAGTAGTTCGTTTACTACCATGTTCCATAAGAGAGGCGAAAGGACCCCACCTTGGGGGGTACCTCGATTCACCGATCTGGTGGTAGTAAAACTTCTCATGCTGGAAGTTATTGTCCTGCTTTTGAGCATGAGACTAATAAGGTCTATCAGTGATTTCTCTAATTTCAGCTTGTCCATTGCTGTTGTGATCACCTGGTAGCTGACGTTGTTGAAAGCTCCTTCGATATCTAGGAAAGCTACTAGGTTGTATTCTTTGTATTTGAGGGAATATTCAATACCACGTACTAGCGAATGAAGTGCTGTTTCTACTGATTTTCCCTTACGCATGTTGAGCTGTGGAAATGAGACATGGTTTTAAGTAATTTCTGATGTGAATTTCAATCAATCTTTCCAAGGTTTTAAGAAGGAAGGATGATAGGCTGATTGGTCGTAGATCTTAAGGGTTAACGTGAGAGGGTTTACCTGCTTTGGGAATGAAGACTACATTTGCCATTCTCCAGGCTTTAGGAATATATCTCAACCTTACGCAGCTTGTCAGAATGATTTTCAATGGTGGAATGATCATGTCAGAGCATTTTTGTAATTCAGCCGGAATGATTCCGTCTGGTCCTGGAGATTTATATGGATCAAAGCTATCTACAGCCCATTGCAGTTTTTCCCGCGTTATTAGATCAACTGTGTCGCTTGTAGCGGTTTGAGACTCTGATGTTAAGTCGCAAAGTATGTTAGAGCTACCTGGAAAGTGGGTGTCTAATAACAGATTAAGAGATTCTTCATCTGTGGTAGTCCACGTGCCCGCTTCTGTCATTAAAGCACTGGGTATAGTTGGACTCTTTGAGAGAATTTTCCTGAGTCTTGAGCCTTCTGAAGTATTGTCTATTTTTCCACAGAAGTTTCTCCAAGAAGACCTCTTGCATAATTCTTTCTTATATTGCCTTAGAGCTTGTTTATATAAGTCCCAATCAGAGCGAGATCTAGTGTATTTAGATCTATTGAAGAGTTTGCGACAGCTCTTCCTGAATGGTTCTAGATCTTTGTGCCACCAGTGAGGTTTCTTTTAACCCTTTACAATGGTAATATGGCATGAAGTCCTCATTGATTCGTTGAAGGCTTCGGTGAGATGATTTACCGAGAGGTCTAGTTCATCTTTGGTGGAGGAGCTTTTAAGAAGGTTGTGGTTAAGCCAGTTGTGCTAGTACCTCCCTATATGGTTCCCAGTTAGTGTTACGGTGATTGCGAAATCCCGTAGACATATTTGCGCCATCACTGAGATCAAACTGAATGTATCTGTGATCAGAGAAGGAGTTCTCTTTTGAGACATGCCAGTTTGAAATCAGGTCAGAGGTAGGTAAATTACCAATATTATTAATGAGTAGATTAGTGCTTAGTATGTAATCAAATAAGGACTCACCTCTCTCATTTATATCAGAGCTACCCCATACCGTGTGATGGGCGTTAGCATCCGATCCAATTAGGAGACCCACTTTCTTCGATTGCGCGTCCGCAATTGCTTTCCTTAAGGTTTCTCCTGGAACTGGGCTGTCGTGGCCCAGGTAGGAGGATATGAGCCAGTAGGTGGCTTTATCCGTTGTTAAGACAGCGGTGGTAGTGTCCTTGTCGCTGTAATTGGGGAGTAAAAATACATTAAAGTCTTTTTTTACTAATATGCATGACCTTGGTTCACCTTTCTCCGATGGATACGATGCATACAATAAATTATAACCAGGAGTCCTGAGGCATCTGATGATGGAGTTTGAGACCCACGGCTCCTGTATCAAGACGATGTCTCTTTGTTTCTATGCAGTCGGAGTACCAGGTTGTTTGTGGCCATGATGGCGTGATGGAGATTAATCTGAACTAATCGCAGCATTGCTACTTTTAGCCAGATCAACCTCCACCACTGTTTTATCGGCGTTTTCATCGTCTGAGGAGGAATGAAGTAGGGCTTCCTCACTCAGAGTGATGCCTAAGGTGGAGTTTAGCGAATCTTCATCTTTTTTGTAAATACGAACTATGATTTCATCAAAACCATACCTAATCACGCCTTCGGTCGCGGCAAGTGGAGCTAGTGATTCCCTATTGATCATCAAGAGAGCTGATCTATAGCGACCCACTGTCTCCTTCTCAACCTTTGGAATTTTCCAGTCGTGAGTAGGCAGGTTTTGGTGGTTGGGTGTTGTAGGATCTGGGGGCTTCGGCTGTATCTTTTCCTACACACCAAGTGCTTACTTTACCTCCTCGTGGTAGCCACCGGGTACTGGTTATATCTTAGATATAACTTGCGAAACTTGTAAGCGCGGGTGCAAATCGGGAAAAAAGAGCACCTTATCTACGGCCCAACAAATTTGGAGGTTAGTGCGAGGGGCTAACAACCCCTCCACAGTGAAAAACTTGACAGTTATGAGAGAGATACCAGCCTCGGATAATGAACCCCCTCTTATGGTAACCAGACCCGGAACGACAACGGACTACGCATTGAGAGTTTGTACCTGGAATGTAAGAACCCTCTACACTCCAGGTGCAACTCAGAAACTTGAATCTGTCCTCTCGCAGTATAAGGCAGATATTACTGCGATCCAGGAAATACGATGGATAGGATCAGGGACAATAAAGAGAAAAAATTGCGACATTTATTATAGCTGTCATCAAAGATTGCATATATTTGGATGCGGATTCGTCGTAGGAAATCGGCTTAGATCGAAAGTCATGGATTTCAAGCCAATAAGTGATCGCCTGGCTGTGATCCGCATCAAGGCCACATTACAGAACATCAGTATAATATGTGCATTGTGCACACGCCCCTACCGATGATGCTGAGGAGTCTAGCAAGGAGGATTTCTACGACCTCCTGGATAGAGCCTACGGAGCCTGTCCAGAGTACGACGTCAAAATCGTACTCGGAGACTTCAATGCAAAAATCGGGAAGGAAGACATCTTTGGCGGATTAGTTGGAAAACACAGCCTCCACGAAGAAACAACAGATAACGGCTTCCGACTAATCGACTTTGCTGCAGCTTGTAATACGGTGATAAGTAGCACTAGGTTTCCAAGAAAGAAGATCTACACAGCAACCTGGCGATCTCCTGATGGTCGAACCACCAACCAAATCGACCATGTGCTAATCGGCGCAAGGCACGCATCCAACATCCTGAACGTGCGCACTTTCCGAGGAGCAAATGTCGACTCTGACCACTTTCTGGTAGTGGCTAAGTTTAGAGCTCGAATATCAAACGACAAAAAAACACGTGCAGCCCAAAGAAAGAAGTTCAACATCGGTTGCCTTAGCACATCAGAGAATGCCAGAGACTACAGCGAGCGCCTGAGCGAGCGACTCTCCGCCGTCCTCCCAAATACTACAGACGTCAACACACTGTGGAACCAATATCGAGAAGTAATAAAAAATGTAGCCGAGACCACCATAGGTTACCAGCCACCCCCGAAAAAGAACCCGTGGTATGATGATGAGTGCGTGACATTGAAAAGAGAGACGGAAAATGCACGCCTGCAGATGCTGCAACGGAAAACAAGAGCAGCAAGGGAAGAGTACCGCACGAAAAGGAGAAATGAGAAAAAGACCCTGCGAAGAAAGAAAAGAGCATCCGCAGTTTCTCAGCTCAAAGATCTAGAAGAGTCTCGGGCCAAGAACAACACCCGGCGTTTTTTTAAAAGGTCGAAGCAATTAGCTTCTGGTTTCAGAACCGGGACACAAGCTCTTCGAAACAGTGAAGGAAACCTAGTCACCGAAGCACAGGGAATTGTAGATGTTTTCAAGCAGCATTTCCAGCAGCTGCTGAATGCGCAAAATGTCGAGCAAGATAATGACGAAAGAGAAGCAAGACCAGTCAATGAAGACCCAGTCCCAGCCCCCAGCAGAGAAGAGGTAGAAAGAGCCATCCAAAAGCTAAAAAATAACAAGGCCGCAGGGTCGGATGGCATACCCGCGGAACTCTTTAAACATGGAGGAGATGTTTTGATGAACCGCATGCACCAGGTCATCACCAAAGTGTGGGAGGAAGAATGCATGCCCACTGACTGGTCGATAAGCTCCATATGCCCCATCTACAAAAAAGGCGATCCGATGTTATGCAAAAACTACCGTGGCATATCCCTGCTTAATGTTGCATACAAAATCCTATCCAACGTACTGTGTGAGCGTCTTAAACCTTTCTGCAACACAATAATCGGCACGTACCAGTGTGGCTTTAGGCCAGGCAGAACAACGATAGACCAAATATTCACACTGAGGCAGATCCTGGAAAAGACCAACGAATTTCAAGTCGAAACCCACCATCTTTTCATCGACTTTAAAGCTGCTTATGATAGCATCCACCGCCAAGAGCTTATGATTGCGATGTCTGAATTCGGGATCCCGAACAAACTGATCCAGCTGTGCCGCATGACGCTAAACAATACGCAGTGCAGTGTGCAAATGGGTAACAGCTCATCCGAGTTATTCCAAACTTGCGCAGGGTTTAGACAAGGAGATGCGTTGTCATGTGATTTCTTCAACATAGTCCTGGAGCAGATAGTGCGCAAGGCAGGTGTGAGCACGGAGGGCACTATCTTCAACAAATCCACCCAGCTCCTAGGCTATGCGGACGACATAGACATCATCGGTCGATCCAAGAGAGCTGTGCTTGAGGCCTTCACAGCGATTGAAGAACAGGCGAAACTAGTTGGTCTTGAAGTGAATGAGGACAAAACAAAGTACATGTTATCAACAAACAAAGCAACATCTGTCCACCGCCTAGGACAAAACGTCACTGTTGGTAGCAGCAATTTCGAGGTAGTTAAGGAGTTCACCTACCTTGGAACAAACATCAATCCCACGAACGACACCTTAGTGGAGATCCGAAGAAGAATCACCCTAGCGAACCGCTGCTGCTTCGGTTTGGCCAAACAACTGGGTTCAAAACTCCTCACTCGAAAGACAAAGTGTCTGCTATACAAAACTTTGATTTTACCAGTCCTACTCTACGGCGCCGAGTGCTGGACGGTAAGTAAAAAAGGGGAATTGATACTGGGCACGTTCGAAAGAAAAATTCTTCGACGGATTTTTGGTCCCGTATGCGACGATGGCGAATGGAGAAGAAGATACAACCGAGAACTGTATGAGCTGTACCAAGATGTGGATGTAGTCCAGAAGGCCAAGAAAAGACGACTACATTGGCTCGGCCACATCGAGCGAATGGACGACAACGCTCCAGCCAAGAAAGTCTTCTCATCCCAGCCCCCAGGTTCAAGACGACAAGGAAGACCGAACCTACGGTACAAGGACCAAGTGACTGCGGATGCCAGAGAGCTTGGTCTCGGTGACTGGAGAGTGCATGCGAGGGATCGTTCACGATGGAAGACTGCAGTATCTAGGCTGTGACCCTTCATGGATCGTGAGCCGGATAAGTAAGTAAGTAAGTATAGAAGTGTACCGCATTGTCTTCCAAGGGTCTCTCTTCTTCCCAAGAAGATCTTGAAGGGATGGAAACATGGAAGCTATTATCGAATACCATTTTTGGGGTGGATAGCGATCTAGGATAGATCTGAAATTGTCTAAGATAGTAGTATGACCAGTATTGTTACTGATCCATTGAGAGACGGCTCTAAGCCTCACGCATGAGTTGGCTGCCACCATTTTGGAGAAGATGTCAAGAGGTGTTAGGTTTAAAAGCACTTCCAGGGCTGCGGTTGGTGTTGAGCGAAGTGTTCCTGTGATGCACATACCTGCTGACCGCTGGACTTTGATGAGTTTATTTAGATTTACCATCTTGTCCAGTGCGGTCCACCATACGACAACTCCATAAATGAGTATCGGTCTGATTACCGAGGTGTAAAGCCAGTGGGTTATTTTTGGGGAGAAGCCCCATTTTGATCCTATGGCCTTTTTACAAGTAAAAAGCGCTACGGTAGCCTTTTTTACTCTTTCATCAATATTTGCCTTCCAATTTAGTTTTTTTGTCTAAAATGAGGCCTAAATATTTGGCTTGGTCGGAAAAGCTTAATGGTATTCCTTTAATCTTGGGTGGGTTAATCTGAGGAATTTTGTACCTTCTCGTAAAGAGTACTAATTCTGTTTTATGCGGATTGACGTCCAAGCCACACTGCTTAGCCCACTTTGTTAGCCTATTTAAGGCATGTAGGAGTTCTGAGAGAACTTGGGGATTAAGGTGGGTCGATTTTTATTTTTTCGTCAAATTGACTTGTAATAGAGAAATTATGTTGCGTTTCTATCTCAATTGCGCACACTTAAAATATTATTCAATTATTTTCAGTGTAAGAGCCCGCGCATCGAGATTTTATTTTGATAAGATCGTGCAAAATATTGTTTAAATGCAATGTCATCCTAGGCCATTAGAATTATACGTTTGGAAGCTAAATGCGTATCATTTTAATGTTTTCAATAGGCATAGAGATTTAATGTCCGTATTTTTAAATAAAATCTCTGTTTTGCAAGACTTTGAGATGGTAGTTGAAAGCTGTTTTAAGCCTTTCCCCACATAATATTGCGATTGTTCTACTTTGACCTCAGTGCGACAAACAATTGTTACATTAACTTTTCTTTACTCCCAAAATATAATATTAGCTTTTGTCAGCCAAAGAAAACAAATCACCCTATTGGTCTATTTATTGCAGCTTAGTACCAACAAAATGACAAACAAAAATATAGGTAGTGTAACAAATGTGAAGGTCAGCTAATGCACTTGAACCAAAGATAATATGTTGTTACTTATAATAAAATAGCAGTCACATAATCTCGTGTCAAACACCAATCTTCTCTCTGGTGCAAAATAGCGGAAGTACACTTGTAATTCTAATAATAATAATTTTTTTCGATCAAATCTATAGTTTTGAAGGTAAGTTAAGATAAAATTTATTGGGGATTCACCATTGGTTGTTTCGGATCTAGAAACTGTTTGTTATGAAAAAATAGAAATTGAACTGCCACAAATTCAGTTTGATGATCTGAGTACCGACCAGAAATACCTTTACGAAATAACAAAGTCAGTTATAAATGGACAATGTCCTGATGATTTGGCTAACAGATCCCCAGGAAAGATGTCCCATGCCCGATGGTTAACAAAAGCGAATAGGATATTGCGGCTTTATATTTCTTTTTCAACTCCATCAAATAACTTGCAAATATTAGCTGAATATTGTGTCAAAGTATACGCTCCGGTGTGGTTTGAAATAAAAACAAATCCAACGTGTAAAGATGGATCTAAGAATTTGTGGATGTTAATTAAAAGTTCTCGTTATCTGCCTTCAGAGTTGAAACTTATAATTGATTCCGTAATTCAACGTAACGCCTATTTTGCTCATCCAGAGAATTTGCTGCTATCGATGTTGTCTGATCAAAGTCAAACAATCAGGGAACTAGCAGCAAGGAGGATACTAAAAGCACGAATCTCACCTCATACAGGAAAACAGCCTCGTGTCTTTGAAGTTCCTCAGATTAATTTCAATGCTGCAAGCTTTATTGACCTCATAGATTGGCAGCAAGAGTCTTACGATCCACCAATTCTCCGATACATCACCAATGAAGAAATAAACGAGGTTATTAGTTCTCAGGGCAACGAAAATCTTCTTTTCCAAAGGCTACCATGTCACACACAGGCAGTGGAACGTTCTGTGAAAGTAGTTACGGAAGCTTCAATGACTGTCTGTGACAAAAAGTCAAGAGAAGGCTCGAATCAAGCGAAACATGCATCCAGAAAACTAATGCCCCGATTTGAGAGCAAACAAGATTTCATGCCCAAAATGTAAACAAAAAAAATGTCTTAATTAACTTAAATTTTGTGATTTCAACTACCAAATTGTGTTCTTTGTTAATTGTTAATGAATAATTTAATAATTGTACGCTTATATTAAATTTGTTTCAATAAAATATTTAAATTAAAGAAAACAATGTTTTTACAAATATCTCCGAAACTTCAAAGCCCATGCGCGGGCTAAAAATATGGTTTAATTTAACTTTTTTTCACAATTATTGTTTGTTTGGATTCTACACAACATATTATTGCTATTACCATATGATCAAATAATTTTTATTTTTTTCCATACAAAATCGACCCACCTTATTGGGGATGTTTTCCAGATACAGATATTGCAACGTCGTCAGCATAGGCAATCACCTTGAAACCCTCTGCTTCCATTGATGTTAGTAGTTCGTTTACTACCATGTTCCATAAGAGAGGCGAAAGGACCCCACCTTGGGGGGTACCTCGATTCACCGATCTGGTGGTAGTAAAACTTCTCATGCTGGAAGTTATTGTCCTGCTTTTGAGCATGAGACTAATAAGGTCTATCAGTGATTTCTCTAATTTCAGCTTGTCCATTGCTGTTGTGATCACCTGGTAGCTGACGTTGTTGAAAGCTCCTTCGATATCTAGGAAAGCTACTAGGTTGTATTCTTTGTATTTGAGGGAATATTCAATACCACGTACTAGCGAATGAAGTGCTGTTTCTACTGATTTTCCCTTACGCATGTTGAGCTGTGGAAATGAGACATGGTTTTAAGTAATTTCTGATGTGAATTTCAATCAATCTTTCCAAGGTTTTAAGAAGGAAGGATGATAGGCTGATTGGTCGTAGATCTTAAGGGTTAACGTGAGAGGGTTTACCTGCTTTGGGAATGAAGACTACATTTGCCATTCTCCAGGCTTTAGGAATATATCTCAACCTTACGCAGCTTGTCAGAATGATTTTCAATGGTGGAATGATCATGTCAGAGCATTTTTGTAATTCAGCCGGAATGATTCCGTCTGGTCCTGGAGATTTATATGGATCAAAGCTATCTACAGCCCATTGCAGTTTTTCCCGCGTTATTAGATCAACTGTGTCGCTTGTAGCGGTTTGAGACTCTGATGTTAAGTCGCAAAGTATGTTAGAGCTACCTGGAAAGTGGGTGTCTAATAACAGATTAAGAGATTCTTCATCTGTGGTAGTCCACGTGCCCGCTTCTGTCATTAAAGCACTGGGTATAGTTGGACTCTTTGAGAGAATTTTCCTGAGTCTTGAGCCTTCTGAAGTATTGTCTATTTTTCCACAGAAGTTTCTCCAAGAAGACCTCTTGCATAATTCTTTCTTATATTGCCTTAGAGCTTGTTTATATAAGTCCCAATCAGAGCGAGATCTAGTGTATTTAGATCTATTGAAGAGTTTGCGACAGCTCTTCCTGAATGGTTCTAGATCTTTGTGCCACCAGTGAGGTTTCTTTTAACCCTTTACAATGGTAATATGGCATGAAGTCCTCATTGATTCGTTGAAGGCTTCGGTGAGATGATTTACCGAGAGGTCTAGTTCATCTTTGGTGGAGGAGCTTTTAAGAAGGTTGTGGTTAAGCCAGTTGTGCTAGTACCTCCCTATATGGTTCCCAGTTAGTGTTACGGTGATTGCGAAATCCCGTAGACATATTTGCGCCATCACTGAGATCAAACTGAATGTATCTGTGATCAGAGAAGGAGTTCTCTTTTGAGACATGCCAGTTTGAAATCAGGTCAGAGGTAGGTAAATTACCAATATTATTAATGAGTAGATTAGTGCTTAGTATGTAATCAAATAAGGACTCACCTCTCTCATTTATATCAGAGCTACCCCATACCGTGTGATGGGCGTTAGCATCCGATCCAATTAGGAGACCCACTTTCTTCGATTGCGCGTCCGCAATTGCTTTCCTTAAGGTTTCTCCTGGAACTGGGCTGTCGTGGCCCAGGTAGGAGGATATGAGCCAGTAGGTGGCTTTATCCGTTGTTAAGACAGCGGTGGTAGTGTCCTTGTCGCTGTAATTGGGGAGTAAAAATACATTAAAGTCTTTTTTTACTAATATGCATGACCTTGGTTCACCTTTCTCCGATGGATACGATGCATACAATAAATTATAACCAGGAGTCCTGAGGCATCTGATGATGGAGTTTGAGACCCACGGCTCCTGTATCAAGACGATGTCTCTTTGTTTCTATGCAGTCGGAGTACCAGGTTGTTTGTGGCCATGATGGCGTGATGGAGATTAATCTGAACTAATCGCAGCATTGCTACTTTTAGCCAGATCAACCTCCACCACTGTTTTATCGGCGTTTTCATCGTCTGAGGAGGAATGAAGTAGGGCTTCCTCACTCAGAGTGATGCCTAAGGTGGAGTTTAGCGAATCTTCATCTTTTTTGTAAATACGAACTATGATTTCATCAAAACCATACCTAATCACGCCTTCGGTCGCGGCAAGTGGAGCTAGTGATTCCCTATTGATCATCAAGAGAGCTGATCTATAGCGACCCACTGTCTCCTTCTCAACCTTTGGAATTTTCCAGTCGTGAGTAGGCAGGTTTTGGTGGTTGGGTGTTGTAGGATCTGGGGGCTTCGGCTGTATCTTTTCCTACACACCAAGTGCTTACTTTACCTCCTCGTGGTAGCCACCGGGTACTGGTTATATCTTAGATATAACTTGCGAAACTTGTAAGCGCGGGTGCAAATCGGGAAAAAAGAGCACCTTATCTACGGCCCAACAAATTTGGAGGTTAGTGCGAGGGGCTAACAACCCCTCCACAGTGAAAAACTTGACAGTTATGAGAGAGATACCAGCCTCGGATAATGAACCCCCTCTTATGGTAACCAGACCCGGAACGACAACGGACTACGCATTGAGAGTTTGTACCTGGAATGTAAGAACCCTCTACACTCCAGGTGCAACTCAGAAACTTGAATCTGTCCTCTCGCAGTATAAGGCAGATATTACTGCGATCCAGGAAATACGATGGATAGGATCAGGGACAATAAAGAGAAAAAATTGCGACATTTATTATAGCTGTCATCAAAGATTGCATATATTTGGATGCGGATTCGTCGTAGGAAATCGGCTTAGATCGAAAGTCATGGATTTCAAGCCAATAAGTGATCGCCTGGCTGTGATCCGCATCAAGGCCACATTACAGAACATCAGTATAATATGTGCATTGTGCACACGCCCCTACCGATGATGCTGAGGAGTCTAGCAAGGAGGATTTCTACGACCTCCTGGATAGAGCCTACGGAGCCTGTCCAGAGTACGACGTCAAAATCGTACTCGGAGACTTCAATGCAAAAATCGGGAAGGAAGACATCTTTGGCGGATTAGTTGGAAAACACAGCCTCCACGAAGAAACAACAGATAACGGCTTCCGACTAATCGACTTTGCTGCAGCTTGTAATACGGTGATAAGTAGCACTAGGTTTCCAAGAAAGAAGATCTACACAGCAACCTGGCGATCTCCTGATGGTCGAACCACCAACCAAATCGACCATGTGCTAATCGGCGCAAGGCACGCATCCAACATCCTGAACGTGCGCACTTTCCGAGGAGCAAATGTCGACTCTGACCACTTTCTGGTAGTGGCTAAGTTTAGAGCTCGAATATCAAACGACAAAAAAACACGTGCAGCCCAAAGAAAGAAGTTCAACATCGGTTGCCTTAGCACATCAGAGAATGCCAGAGACTACAGCGAGCGCCTGAGCGAGCGACTCTCCGCCGTCCTCCCAAATACTACAGACGTCAACACACTGTGGAACCAATATCGAGAAGTAATAAAAAATGTAGCCGAGACCACCATAGGTTACCAGCCACCCCCGAAAAAGAACCCGTGGTATGATGATGAGTGCGTGACATTGAAAAGAGAGACGGAAAATGCACGCCTGCAGATGCTGCAACGGAAAACAAGAGCAGCAAGGGAAGAGTACCGCACGAAAAGGAGAAATGAGAAAAAGACCCTGCGAAGAAAGAAAAGAGCATCCGCAGTTTCTCAGCTCAAAGATCTAGAAGAGTCTCGGGCCAAGAACAACACCCGGCGTTTTTTTAAAAGGTCGAAGCAATTAGCTTCTGGTTTCAGAACCGGGACACAAGCTCTTCGAAACAGTGAAGGAAACCTAGTCACCGAAGCACAGGGAATTGTAGATGTTTTCAAGCAGCATTTCCAGCAGCTGCTGAATGCGCAAAATGTCGAGCAAGATAATGACGAAAGAGAAGCAAGACCAGTCAATGAAGACCCAGTCCCAGCCCCCAGCAGAGAAGAGGTAGAAAGAGCCATCCAAAAGCTAAAAAATAACAAGGCCGCAGGGTCGGATGGCATACCCGCGGAACTCTTTAAACATGGAGGAGATGTTTTGATGAACCGCATGCACCAGGTCATCACCAAAGTGTGGGAGGAAGAATGCATGCCCACTGACTGGTCGATAAGCTCCATATGCCCCATCTACAAAAAAGGCGATCCGATGTTATGCAAAAACTACCGTGGCATATCCCTGCTTAATGTTGCATACAAAATCCTATCCAACGTACTGTGTGAGCGTCTTAAACCTTTCTGCAACACAATAATCGGCACGTACCAGTGTGGCTTTAGGCCAGGCAGAACAACGATAGACCAAATATTCACACTGAGGCAGATCCTGGAAAAGACCAACGAATTTCAAGTCGAAACCCACCATCTTTTCATCGACTTTAAAGCTGCTTATGATAGCATCCACCGCCAAGAGCTTATGATTGCGATGTCTGAATTCGGGATCCCGAACAAACTGATCCAGCTGTGCCGCATGACGCTAAACAATACGCAGTGCAGTGTGCAAATGGGTAACAGCTCATCCGAGTTATTCCAAACTTGCGCAGGGTTTAGACAAGGAGATGCGTTGTCATGTGATTTCTTCAACATAGTCCTGGAGCAGATAGTGCGCAAGGCAGGTGTGAGCACGGAGGGCACTATCTTCAACAAATCCACCCAGCTCCTAGGCTATGCGGACGACATAGACATCATCGGTCGATCCAAGAGAGCTGTGCTTGAGGCCTTCACAGCGATTGAAGAACAGGCGAAACTAGTTGGTCTTGAAGTGAATGAGGACAAAACAAAGTACATGTTATCAACAAACAAAGCAACATCTGTCCACCGCCTAGGACAAAACGTCACTGTTGGTAGCAGCAATTTCGAGGTAGTTAAGGAGTTCACCTACCTTGGAACAAACATCAATCCCACGAACGACACCTTAGTGGAGATCCGAAGAAGAATCACCCTAGCGAACCGCTGCTGCTTCGGTTTGGCCAAACAACTGGGTTCAAAACTCCTCACTCGAAAGACAAAGTGTCTGCTATACAAAACTTTGATTTTACCAGTCCTACTCTACGGCGCCGAGTGCTGGACGGTAAGTAAAAAAGGGGAATTGATACTGGGCACGTTCGAAAGAAAAATTCTTCGACGGATTTTTGGTCCCGTATGCGACGATGGCGAATGGAGAAGAAGATACAACCGAGAACTGTATGAGCTGTACCAAGATGTGGATGTAGTCCAGAAGGCCAAGAAAAGACGACTACATTGGCTCGGCCACATCGAGCGAATGGACGACAACGCTCCAGCCAAGAAAGTCTTCTCATCCCAGCCCCCAGGTTCAAGACGACAAGGAAGACCGAACCTACGGTACAAGGACCAAGTGACTGCGGATGCCAGAGCGCTTGGTCTCGGTGACTGGAGAGTGCATGCGAGGGATCGTTCACGATGGAAGACTGCAGTATCTAGGCTGTGACCCTTCATGGATCGTGAGCCGGTAAAGTAAGTAAGTAAGTAAGTAGAGTAGGCAGGTTTGGATTATTGGTTTTGATTAATTTCATAATCATATCTGGGCAGTTGTGTAGAACCGGGACCATTAAACGTGCTCTTGGTCGGCAAGGAATATTCTCCCTTGTAACAACTTCAAGCTTGGCACCCGGCCAGACTTCTGGCAAGCCATTGACAGCAGTCCTGTACAGATCGAAAGATCTCTGATCACCACAGGCGATGAGTTTGATACGATTTTGGTACCATCTTGCATCGGCTGTGTCTGGGAGAGGCCCCGGATTCTCCTCGATGACAGATAGAAATCTGAAACCAAGGGGAGCCTTGACGTCTGCCCATTGGTCATGAGAGATGTTACCATCCACATGGCTCCTGCCAATGACCGCGGCTATGATCTTGCCTTTGAGCGCGTCGCTAAAAGAAAAATCTTTATTGAAGGCTGTTGTGCTGCTGGAATGCACTTTCTGCCTTTTCACTTCAGGCTTGTCGCCCTCAAGAGACCTATTGCGCTTTGACGTTGAGTCGCTGCAGGTCGATTTGGTGTTTCTGCTAAGGAGGCCACTAGCCCACTCGAGTTTTCGCGTTTGCTCCGGGGTTCTTTCCGCCGCCGGTATGACACCGACTGCGGCCAGAATCCGCGCAGCATTACGCTGATCTCGACTGGCCTGTGCCTTCATGGACCTCTTTCTGGCCGACCCAGAACTATGTCCGTGTGACACAGTTGTGGATCCACCTCCAGAGTTAATCGCTACCGATGCCGATCGGGGTGCGCCCTCATCCTTCGAGTCATTTCCACATGTCGTAGATTTTGCCTCTCCTGATGGAGTGTCCCTTCTAACAGGACCACTCACTCATCTCACCCTCACACCACCACTGAAATTAGGAACCTCTAAACTATGATTGAATTGGGTTTCCGAACGTTGCACTATTGAGGAGTTACAACAATTCGGCGACCCAACTCAACCTTAGCTAATCACCATCCTGCCAAAAACGCACAGGACTACTGTGGTGATCATTGCCCGCCTGGCACCCACTTGGAGGGTTTGAATGAGGATTTTTGCCCAGGCTAAGTTGCGATTGGATTCGGTTATTATTAAAGTTGAGGTGTGATGTGTGATTTCAAGTTTGGTTTCATTTCTTCGTGGTTATGTAATCCCGAATTTTTTAAATCGAGTCATTTCTAAACTGAATTGCACCAGCTTTAAGAGCTGAGAGAGACTTTAATAACCCCCAGAAGAACCGCTGATTTATCTCAATCTGTCAATTTAGTTGAAAATAATTTATGAAAATCTTTTCATCGATTGCCTCCGATTATAACACCGCAAACAAGCCAGTTTCTTCCAAAACCCCATAAACCATCATTGACTGAGGGGAAGTAAAATTAAAACTAACAATTTCCCTCACATCTTAAATCATTTAAATTATGATTATTATTAAAACAAGAGACTCGCTGCCACAATCTCTAAGCTCCAAGTCGATAAACTATCGATCGAACCACAAAATCTATTGCCGCAAAAACCGGGAAACAACATCAAAGCGACATCTATAATTCTAGTATACAATTACAAGCCAACGAACACTAGAAACGGTACGGTGCATCTTCTTCATCATCTGCTGAAGCTGGATGGATCCGTCTTCGTGTCCGTCCACCTTCCAGGCGTTCGTTGTGTTGCTCGGAGTGAAAATTGCTTCGAGTAATTGATTTAAATGCAATGTCGCATCTCGCATCGACTCGGCTGTGAGCACGCATCATTGCCGCGGCGGTTTGTCTTGTTATCATGATGCGGTTTTTCATCCAACTTACAGTCCTCATCATAATAACTGTCTGTCGGCACAGTGTATAGTCTGTTGTTAGAGGAACACGTCCTCGCGATCGTGTAAACTCGTTTCAATCTGCGCAGTCCAAATGTGCTGGATTGATAGAAATGGCCTGAAACACTGGAGAAAAATGGCTTAGATATGAACATAACATTCAACGGCCCTACAAACTTTGTGACGATTGGTTGCAGGTTTTTGTGTTATGTATTGAGAGCTTGACAGCTGTTTTTGTGAAACTAACTTGGAGAATATAAAAACGGTTTGGGCTTGGCGATCATTAAACAAACTTGATTCGTTTTAGAATTTGATCCCAGACAAATTTTATTTCCAAAAAATTAATCACCTTATCTGGAGCTTGTAGGTACATTTTACAGCTCATGATGGTAGCTTTTAGTGATATGTGCCTACTTCTCAATTTAACAGAGCAGTGCCCTTTGTATGATGGTTACATCTGCCTCTTGCGAGAACTGAGCAAATTTTCAATTTGTCCCGGAAGCGGTGATAACTTCTCAATTCTTTTAACGCCCTCAAGGAAGCTTTGGGTTGTCAGATCTATTTCGGAGTCCCAAGACTTACCAACTGCTTCTGAGCTAAAACGTTCCGGATCGGCAAAAAATAGTAGACCCCCTCAATTTTTCACACGAACTCAAAAATTTTTGAAGAGCCTGTAATGGTAATTCTTATCAAAGGCTGGGGTTTCGCTCGCCGGTTCGAGGTCTTACGGCTTTCGCCGACTGTTCGTACGGCTTTCGTTGGCTGGTCTTACGGTTTTGGCTGGATGGTCCTACAGCTTTCGCCGCATGGTCTTACTGCTTTCGCCGGCTGGATTTACGGCTTTCGCTGGCTAGTCTTACGGCTTTCGCCGGCTGGTCTTACGGCTTTTGTCAGCTGGTCTTACGGATCGCTATGGCTGGTCTTGTCTTACAGATCGTTCCAGCTGGCCTTACGGCTTTCGTAAGCTGGTCTTGCGGCTTTCGTCGGCTGATCTTACAGTTTTTGTCGACTGGTCTTACGGCTTTCGACGGCTGGTCTTACGGCTTTCGATGGCTGGTCTAACGGCTTTCGTTGGCTGCTCTTACGGTTTTTGCCTGATGGTCCTACAGCTTTCGCCGGCTGGTCTAACGACTTTCACCGCATGGTCTTACGGCTTTCGCCGGCTGGTTTTACGGCTTTCGCTGGCTGGTCTTACGGTTTTCACCGGCTGGTCTTACAGTTTTTGTCGACTGGTCTTACGGCTGGTCTAACGGCTATCGCCGGCTGTTCTTATGGCTTTCGCCGGCTGGTCTTACGGCTTTCGCCGGTTGCTTTTATGGCTTTCGTCGGCTGCTCTTACGGCTTTCGCCGTCTGCTCTTACGGGTTTCGTCGATTTGTCTTGCGGCTTATGATGTGTGTTCCTTGACGTTTATGTCTTGCTGATGATGATGATGATAGAGGTAAGTGGTGGTCTTCTTATAATACTTTTCTGGTGCAATGGATTTGAAGTCTATCCATCGAACGAAAAGTTCTAATATATCAAGAGTCGAACATCAGTTTAGTTTTTAGTGTCCTCAGTGGGTGTGAATGTTACTATCGAGTTTTAAATTTTGCACGTTAATTGTTGCAGAATTTTTTTTACTCCTGCAATTCGACGCATCAGCGAACCGTCAGCCTCGTCATTCAGCATGTGGCGAGCGTTGGTAAATTATGCAGCTATGTAATGCTTCTTTACAAGCCTTAGCCACTGAAGTTTTGGCGTTTTGGAGCTTTAGCACGTTGCGTTGCGTTCGGAATTGGGGCATAATCTTGTGGATCCCCTGTTGTACATCACTCCTTAATTCCTGCTTCAATTTTCTTCAAGAAAATCCAATTTCCATTTACCATTTGACAGCAGTTGTTCCATTTAAAAGAAACTCCAACTGTCACATAAAACTACAATAAAAATAATTGCTTTTATTAAAGCTACAAACAATATCTCTTTCCCATGCATATTATGCGATTGCGAAGAGCGATAATAAACATTATAAAGCTTGCAAAACTTGACACTCAATGTTTGCAATAGAGAAAATAATGAGCATTAGTCAGTTTCAAACGATTGTACGATCAACATCAATTGTTTTTCTTACTACAAAACAAAAGTTAGTGTTCCGTGTCTGTGCACAATTTGTGAAAGCTAACGATACAAAAGTGATAAAAATTCGAACACAATAAAAACAAGGGTATAAAATGACATCAAAATTATGTTTGTTTGTAAAAGTGACCAAATATTTTGTTTGTTTTGTTATTGTCGAGTAGTTTATTGTTCTTGAAACGTTACACTGTTAGCAAGTGCTGTCATATCAGCAACAGCAGTATTTAGAATGCATCTTATTTAGAGCAAGAGCAAATTGCTTAGAGGGCGCTCGTTAGTTTCCGCTGATTGTTTTAAATTTTGCTTATCTGCCATAAAATTAATAAAATCATAAATTTTGGTTTTTTCAATGATAAGAAAATAAGTGGATTTAACAGTAAAAAACACAATTTTGTCTGTTCTATTGATGAATATAGACTTTGAGGTTTAGCCATAATGAAGATTAGTTGCAAATTGACAGTTGGACAACCGAGCGAACAATTGAGGCAATCCGAGGGAAGTGTCGTTTAGTATTCATTTCCTGTGTTATCCACCAAAAGGGGGAATCTGTTGATCATTCAAAATCATAGATACTTTTGTAAAATTTGAGCATTACTGCTTTTAATAGATCAATCATAGTGATTCCACTTTAAAGAATTTCGTTTGTGTTTTCTTTAAAATATTGAAAAGGGAAATAGAGACAGCAGCCTAAGAAAGGTGTTTACAAAACAATTCATAACTACATTGTTTACTTGGATTTCTCCAATCTATTGATAACTATCGATAACTATAGTCATCCGATAAGCTATTTCGATAGTTTTTTGTGATTCACACATCAAACAGAAGGGGGCTTGCGCACTAAAGTGCATTCTCAGTAGCTGTGATTAATACCTTGTAGCAAGTTGACTGATTGACTGTTCAAGTCCAGATGTACTCTATCGATATTATGCAAAAACAAACTATCGCATGCATTTTAACGACCACTTTCGACCAAATTTAATTCAAAATAACAAACCGTAGGACAGTCATGATTTAAATGAATTGCACGCACTCCGCTTCTGCTGTTTTATTAGGTGCATTTATGATGATTGCAGTTGAGTCTGATATTCCAATCAAAATATTCTCTTCCATAGAAAGAACTAAGCAAATATTTAAATGGGTAGTTTGAAGCGTGTCATCTGTCGAGTGTCAATTGAATGATTGAAGCATGTTTATAGCTGGTTTTAGTATGTCAACTTTTTTACCGGAAATATATTCCTTTCGTGTAGTCTATAGGAAGAATGGTGTGTGTGTGTGCTTTAAGTTCGATTGGGGGCTTCTCCGTCTAAACAGTTTTCTTTCACATTTCAGAGAAAAATGTCTGATGATTGCACCAGTGATGAGCCTGCGTGGTTAGATTTAAATTTCGTGTTGAAAATTCTCACCAACCATTCCAAATTTCCAGTGAAAGAAATCACATCTTTCTTAAAACAACCAGCGACAGCTAAAGGTGAGAATTACGCCAGCACAATGACACTGCTAAGTGTCAAGTATGTCACCGAACAAAGTGATACAGTGGAATCGACGTCATTTATTGTCAAGTCACGTGTGGACAATGAAATCTTCTCCGCAATCGAAGAGGAGTACAATATATTCCAGAGGGAAGAACAGATTTATGGAGTTATCATGAAAGAATGTGAAGGCCTGTTACGATCGATTGGGTATGATACGTTATTTGGACCAAGGTTGGTGATGTGATTAAATAAGATTCCTATTAGTTGAGTTTTCAAGATGTTTTTGTTTCATAGAGCAATTTATTTGGAAGAGGGGGTTATTGTTCAAGAGAATTTAAAAATCAAAGGATATCATATTGCCGATGTGAAGAAGGGACTCAATTTGGAACAAATCACAGCTGTTTTGAAGAAATTGGCTAAATTTCATGCAGCTACTATGGTTTTGCATAGAAGGGTAATCGAATTGGAGATTTCTTTTCCTTTCAACATTTTCTGATTGTCCTTTTTGCCATATTAGAGTCCTGAATTATTCAAACACCACTTAGCTGGTAATGTGTCGGAAAATCCAACACCGTTGCACAGCGTCTACACCAATGCTATTCAATCATCAATTGACTATTGCAAGAGCCAAACGAATTTGCAGCAATATCTCCCAAAACTAGAAGAATTCGGATCAAAAATCATTCCGAAAATGATCAACGTTTTCAGTAGGAATAAAGTGGATCGCTATCATGTTCTGAACCACGGTGACCTCTGGGTGAACAATATGATGTTTAAAAATGATTCAGATGTTCTTTTTGTGAGTAGATAATTTTGATAGTTGCTGTCATGGTTTATAAAAGAGGCTAATTAGGAAAAAATGTTTGTTTTTAAGGTTGACTACCAAGAGGGTTATTTCGGATCGCCTGGAATAGATTTGAATTGGTTTATGTTCTCATCGTGGCCAATTGATGTTTTCACCAACAATCGAGATCAACTAACTGGTGTTTATCAAAGTTTGCTTGAAAATGTTTTGAAAAAATTGGATTACGATCAGAGAATACCAACGGTGGAAGATGTTAAAAGAGAGATTATTAATAAAGGATATCATGGTGAGTGGGTTTTTTATACTTCATTCAAAGCTACTATGGAATTGTTAAATTTTGATAATTTTTAAGGACTGGCAACTGCAACATGCCTGCTGCCGATTTTAATAAACGAAAATCAAGAACTTGCCGATGCGATGAATTTTATTTTGGACAACGATGAGGCTAAGGAAAATCGTCGAAAAGTGTTTGACAACCCAGCTTATGGCGAGCGATTGGCTGTTTTTCTCCAGTTTTTTAAGGAAAATGGGATTTTGTAAGGTTTTAAAATAGATTATGGCAATTAAAAAAATAATTTTGTATGAGAAAAATGTTTTTTATTCCTAACTTACTAAAAAGGAAGAAAGTTTGAATTAAGTGTTGGATTGGACCAATTTTTTGATACATAAATGAATGCATTCTGCTAACGAGAAACCGTTTGTTATGATTATGAAATGAAATTAGGTTTCCACGTTGCCCCTCCATATGGTAAGCTTTGACGTGGTGGGCTTACGGTGAGGGACACTACAACTATGAAGCTTATAGCTATGCGATCCCAAACTTGTTTTCGGAGAGGGCTTCCCATGGTCGACACGTCGAAGTGGAGTAGGCTGTTGGTACCAAATCAAATGTGTGAGCGAACTCATAACCACGATCTGTCTCAAAGCTTAGTTCGCCAACATTTATGCGTGCATGTGGCATGCCCCCACAGAAGAGAAAGAATACGATACCAAAGACGAGTTCTACGAGCTCCTTACCAAAAAGTATGAGCAATGTCCTAGCTATGACATTAAAGTTGTCTTCGGTTTTAACGCCAAGCTAGGAAGAGAAGACATCTGGTGAAGTAGTCGGAAAATACAGCCTGTACGAAAAAACTTCCGATAGCAAATTCAGGATTATCGATTTTACGGGCGAAACAGAGTACTTAGTAGCAAGTAGGCGTTTCCCACATCTCAACATCCACAGGAAGATTTGGAAGTCTCCAGACCAATCAACTGTCAACCAGATTGATCACACTGCGATCGACGCAAGATAATCTACAAGCATCTTTTGTGTCCGAACCTTCCGAGCGGCCAATATTGACTCGGACGACTATCTTGTCGCAGCCAGATAGTGCAGCGGATATCTCGACCAAAGTCAAAACAGGAAGTGCAAGAAGAAAGAACGACGACGGACGGCTAAAATCGCAAGAATCCGCCAGATCTTTTTCCGATCGAGTCTCAAGTAACCTCATGAGAAGTCCGCTACATGTTTTCTGCATACTATGTGGACGTCTGAAGCCATTTGTCAAAAAAAATGAAAGGTCCATATCACTGTGGCCTTAGACCAGTAAAGTCCACCATCGATCAAATATTCACCCTACGGCAGATCCTTGAAAAAAACTCAAGAACTCTTAATCGACACCTACCATCTTTTTACCGATTTTAAGGCAATATCTCCCAAAACTAGAAGAATTCGGATCAAAAATCATTCCGAAAATGATCAACGTTTTCAGTAGGAATAAAGTGGATCGCTATCATGTTCTGAACCACGGTGACCTCTGGGTGAACAATATGATGTTTAAAAATGATTCAGATGTTCTTTTTGTGAGTAGATAATTTTGATAGTTGCTGTCATGGTTTATAAAAGAGGCTAATTAGGAAAAAAAATGTTTGTTTTTAAGGTTGACTACCAAGAGGGTTATTTCGGATCGCCTGGAATAGATTTGAATTGGTTTATGTTCTCATCGTGGCCAATTGATGTTTTCACCAACAATCGAGACCAACTAACTGGTGTTTATCAAAGTTTGCTTGAAAATGTTTTGAAAAAATTGGATTACGATCAGAGAATACCAACGGTGGAAGATGTTAAAAGAGAGATTATTAATAAAGGATATCATGGTGAGTGGGTTTTTTATACTTCATTCAAAGCTACTATGGAATTGTTAAATTTTGATAATTTTTAAGGACTGGCAACTGCAACATGCCTGCTGCCGATTTTAATAAACGAAAATCAAGAACTTGCCGATGCGATGAATTTTATTTTGGACAACCCAGCTTATGGCGAGCGATTGGCTGTTTTTCTCCAGTTTTTTAAGGAAAATGGGATTTTGTAAGGTTTTAAAATAGATTATGGCAATTAAAAAAATAATTTTGTATGAGAAAAATGTTTTTTATTCCTAACTTACTAAAAAGGAAGAAAGTTTGAATTAAGTGTTGGATTGGACCAATTTTTTGATACATAAATGAATGCATTCTGCTAACGAGAAACCGTTTGTTATGATTATGAAATGAAATTAGGGTTCCACGTTGCCCCTCCATATGGTAAGCTTTGACGTGGTGGGCTTACGGTGAGGGACACTACAACTATGAAGCTTATAGCTATGCGATCCCAAACTTGTTTTCGGAGAGGGCTTCCCATGGTCGACACGTCGAAGTGGAGTAGGCTGTTGGTACCAAATCAAATGTGTGAGCGAACTCATAACCACGATCTGTCTCAAAGCTTAGTTCGCCAACATTTATGCGTGCATGTGGCATGCCCCCACAGAAGAGAAAGAATACGATACCAAAGACGAGTTCTACGAGCTCCTTACCAAAAAGTATGAGCAATGTCCTAGCTATGACATTAAAGTTGTCTTCGGTTTTAACGCCAAGCTAGGAAGAGAAGACATCTGGTGAAGTAGTCGGAAAATACAGCCTGTACGAAAAAACTTCCGATAGCAAATTCAGGATTATCGATTTTACGGGCGAAACAGAGTACTTAGTAGCAAGTAGGCGTTTCCCACATCTCAACATCCACAGGAAGATTTGGAAGTCTCCAGACCAATCAACTGTCAACCAGATTGATCACACTGCGATCGACGCAAGATAATCTACAAGCATCTTTTGTGTCCGAACCTTCCGAGCGGCCAATATTGACTCGGACGACTATCTTGTCGCAGCCAGATAGTGCAGCGGATATCTCGACCAAAGTCAAAACAGGAAGTGCAAGAAGAAAGAACGACGACGGACGGCTAAAATCGCAAGAATCCGCCAGATCTTTTTCCGATCGAGTCTCAAGTAACCTCATGAGAAGTCCGCTACATGTTTTCTGCATACTATGTGGACGTCTGAAGCCATTTGTCAAAAAAAATGAAAGGTCCATATCACTGTGGCCTTAGACCAGTAAAGTCCACCATCGATCAAATATTCACCCTACGGCAGATCCTTGAAAAAAACTCAAGAACTCTTAATCGACACCTACCATCTTTTTACCGATTTTAAGGCAATATCTCCCAAAACTAGAAGAATTCGGATCAAAAATCATTCCGAAAATGATCAACGTTTTCAGTAGGAATAAAGTGGATCGCTATCATGTTCTGAACCACGGTGACCTCTGGGTGAACAATATGATGTTTAAAAATGATTCAGATGTTCTTTTTGTGAGTAGATAATTTTGATAGTTGCTGTCATGGTTTATAAAAGAGGCTAATTAGGAAAAAAAATGTTTGTTTTTAAGGTTGACTACCAAGAGGGTTATTTCGGATCGCCTGGAATAGATTTGAATTGGTTTATGTTCTCATCGTGGCCAATTGATGTTTTCACCAACAATCGAGACCAACTAACTGGTGTTTATCAAAGTTTGCCTGAAAATGTTTTGAAAAAATTGGATTACGATCAGAGAATACCAACGGTGGAAGATGTTAAAAGAGAGATTATTAATAAAGGATATCATGGTGAGTGGGTTTTTTATACTTCATTCAAAGCTACTATGGAATTGTTAAATTTTGATAATTTTTAAGGACTGGCAACTGCAACATGCCTGCTGCCGATTTTAATAAACGAAAATCAAGAACTTGCCGATGCGATGAATTTTATTTTGGACAACGATGAGGCTAAGGAAAATCGTCGAAAAGTGTTTGACAACCCAGCTTATGGCGAGCGATTGGCTGTTTTTCTCCAGTTTTTTAAGGAAAATGGGATTTTGTAAGGTTTTAAAATAGATTATGGCAATTAAAAAAATAATTTTGTATGAGAAAAATGTTTTTTATTCCTAACTTACTAAAAAGGAAGAAAGTTTGAATTAAGTGTTGGATTGGACCAATTTTTTGATACATAAATGAATGCATTCTGCTAACGAGAAACCGTTTGTTATGATTATGAAATGAAATTAGGGTTCCACGTTGCCCCTCCATATGGTAAGCTTTGACGTGGTGGGCTTACGGTGAGGGACACTACAACTATGAAGCTTATAGCTATGCGATCCCAAACTTGTTTTCGGAGAGGGCTTCCCATGGTCGACACGTCGAAGTGGAATAGGCTGTTGGTACCAAATCAAATGTGTGAGCGAACTCATAACCACGATCTGTCTCAAAGCTTAGTTCGCCAACATTTATGCGTGCATGTGGCATGCCCCCACAGAAGAGAAAGAATACGATACCAAAGACGAGTTCTACGAGCTCCTTACCAAAAAGTATGAGCAATGTCCTAGCTATGACATTAAAGTTGTCTTCGGTTTTAACGCCAAGCTAGGAAGAGAAGACATCTGGTGAAGTAGTCGGAAAATACAGCCTGTACGAAAAAACTTCCGATAGCAAATTCAGGATTATCGATTTTACGGGCGAAACAGAGTACTTAGTAGCAAGTAGGCGTTTCCCACATCTCAACATCCACAGGAAGATTTGGAAGTCTCCAGACCAATCAACTGTCAACCAGATTGATCACACTGCGATCGACGCAAGATAATCTACAAGCATCTTTTGTGTCCGAACCTTCCGAGCGGCCAATATTGACTCGGACGACTATCTTGTCGCAGCCAGATAGTGCAGCGGATATCTCGACCAAAGTCAAAACAGGAAGTGCAAGAAGAAAGAACGACGACGGACGGCTAAAATCGCAAGAATCCGCCAGATCTTTTTCCGATCGAGTCTCAAGTAACCTCATGAGAAGTCCGCTACATGTTTTCTGCATACTATGTGGACGTCTGAAGCCATTTGTCAAAAAAAATGAAAGGTCCATATCACTGTGGCCTTAGACCAGTAAAGTCCACCATCGATCAAATATTCACCCTACGGCAGATCCTTGAAAAAAACTCAAGAACTCTTAATCGACACCTACCATCTTTTTACCGATTTTAAGGCCGCGTATGAAAGCATCTATAGAGGAAAACTGTATAAAACCATGGGCTCTATAAGAACCTCATCATCCTGCTATGTGGTGTAGAAGCATGGACCCTGTCGAAAAGCGATGAGAACACCTTAGGCTTGTTCGAGAGAAAAGTTCTACGGAAGATTTTTGGTTGAGGCCCAAGTCCACCCCGGACTGTAGCGCCACCTTAATTATAAAAAGTGAACACATTTTGCCAACGAGAATCCGTTTGTAATTTGAATATGAAAAGTATTGCATTCTTCAGTGATATTTAATTGCTAATAGGGTTCCCCGTTGTGATTCAAAGAAAAAATAGCAAGCAGATCATTTTTCGAAATGAATTTAGAACTCAGAACATAATGTCAACAATCCTTTTCCAGTATATACAGTTTTTTTACGCCACTGTAGTCGATTGTGAACTAATCCTTGTTATCGAATACCACAACCATCCCACCCCATTCACAATCACCTTTCGTTTTGACACTTGACAGCCACCATCATTGTGACTTTAGCTCATTCATTTTCTTCGTTTAGTTTAATCCACAAGCAACGGGCGTCAGATAACAAAACCCACTCAAATCGAAAATCAGACGAAGTTTAGAAGGCGCAGGTGAGACCAAGCAAGGTAAAAATTTGCTTGTGTAACTACATTTTTCTCCTCTTAAATATGTAAATTATTGTTTAGTTTGTGGAAAAAAGTGTTTTTCGTTGGTTAATTTCGTATTGAAATCATTCATATTCTTGAAAAAGTTTAATTTTGTGTATGAAAAAGAATGTGGTATGTGCAAGTGAAGTAAAAAAAACTCAATCCCCTTTTGAAAGAAAAAAAAGTGTATCCCTGTTTTGGTGTGTATTTTGTTTCGTTCTCCATTGTGCCCTCCCCCACCATCACCATTTGAAGTAAAAAAAAAAAAAACGAAGCAGTGTACAGAAACAAAAACAATCGAAAATTATTATCTCATTGCTTGAGTGGACTCAGTCAACACAGAGTGAGTGGATTTAAGTATTTTTATACGAGTGAATATGAACGAAAGGGAAAACAGGTGCATGTGGTTGTTTTTTGTTTTGAGTTAATAGAATTCTCCTTTTCTTTTGTCATTTTATCATCGCTTCTTTTTGTTCTGCTTCTGGTAGTTGTGTATGTGTGCTCCATGAAAACATATGTGATTTGCTGATTTGAGTGTTTTGTATTGTTTGGGTTTATTTTTGGTTTCTGAACTCATGTTGTCATGTTTATGAGTTGGCTCTTGGCTCTCTCACTCCCCCTCTTTCGGTGGATCAATATTTCTTTTTATCTCGTTTTCGATTTGAATGAGAATGAGAATTGGTTAAATTGGTTTAAGTTCGCTCGCATTATTCTGTGTCTTGTTGTCGGGGCGAGACCATCGCCATTAATTCGTCCAGAAATTCTTCATCGTGATTAAAATTTATACTTTTTTTGCCTTCCGTTTTGAGTGTTTGTGTGTTTTGTTTTTAGTTAAAATGAAATAAATTTTGGAATTTTTCGTTCTGCATTGTAATTGTGTTTCCTACGGATGAGTGAATTTCGTATGAAGATATAAAATTTTATAGGTACCAGAAAATCTGGTATACCTTCGTCGAAGAAGAGAAAAAACATAATTATTTTTTATTGTTTAAGATAACAATAGAATTCCCCTAAGAAAAAAAATACAAACCTGAAAAGTGAGAGTTAAAAGAAATTTAAAGAAAACCCTGCAGTGTAGAAGCACTTAAAAAAATTAAAACATAAAATAGAGATTTATTTAGAGGATTAAATCTGTGTCTTATGCCCTTCTCTGTCCCTTCTTCTGAGCTGGTGGATCTTTTCTGCTCTCCATAATCAACATCATCATCATCATCTCCAGGCAAACAATTGAACACAAAAAACAAAGAATAGATACGAAATTGCGGAGAAAAAAGTGCAAAAAAGGTGGGAGGAATTTTATTATTTAATTTTTCTTTCAAGCTAAAAAACAAGAAAACGAATAAAATTTAATTATTTTTATTCGGTTTCTTACATTTTCTCTCCCTCTGTGGTGGTTGAGTGGAACTGTAGAGGTTACTCGTTTCTTACTTGTTTTTCAGCCTTTTTTTCGAAGTCTTTGAATGAGCATTGAAAAAGGATATAAAAACCAGGAAAAGGGTTGACAATTTGACAGTTTAGTTTTATGTATTTTCACCCAGTTGTTGGTTGTTGGGTGGGGGTTGCTCTTACAATTTATTCCGGGGAGGATATAGAGTGCCGGAAGTTGTCAGTTTTTTCACTCATTTCTCTTCTCATTCACATTGATTGAGTTTTTTTTTCTTCATTGTTTTGTTTGTACTTTTCTCCTTTTTTCCATGAAAATGTGGGGGTATTGCCAGAAATGTGTACCTCTATAAATGTACATACATGAATTAATTTGATTTATACTGGGTGCCTGGCCAGCTGTGACCAACGTTGTCCAGTCAGTCGGTTGTAGCCACTTAAGTTTTTTTTCTTTCTCTTTTTCGTTTTTATTTTTAATTCGAATGAATTGCATTTTTGGGGAATAAGGCCCCCATGCTGCTAGCATATGCTATGAAACTCCTTGTCTTCTTTTTTATCAAACCAATTTCATAGAAATCAATGGATTCAATTATTGCAAATTTTAGATTTGTAACTTAATTGGTCCTGGGTACAATGATCCCCAAATGTTAAAATCTTGTAAATGTCAGATAATTGGAAATTGAAGCATACGTCATGTTATAGATGCTCTTTGTTCTTAGTTCCAAGTACCAAAGACGTAAAGATTTTACTTATAGTACCAGTTATTACGAATTAAGTTAGGTTAGGTTGAGGGGCTGACAGTTGATGTCGTTACCGTCACACTTAGATCAATACAGATCCATTGTGATACCCGTGAGTGTTGCTACTCAAGCTAATAAAAACCTATGTGTTCAGTTAATCAAGCCATTTGGAGGCATTGATGAAGTTCAAAATGTTAGTAACTGGAGTACTAGAGAGTTCTTCTAAGTCCCCGAAGATATAATTGCCGAGCAATGTCTTCCTTTGGTGGGAGAGTGCGGGGGAGTGACATAGAAAGTGTGAAGTGTCTTTATGCATCTCCTCGTCACCGCATCCTCTGCATAGATCATCTGAACTGATTCTTATATTTTTCTTATGATATCCTAACAGATTATGTCCGGTGATTATACTTACATGGGAACGAACATCGAAGTGATCTTTTGTTTAATTGTATAATTTTTTTCGTTCTTTCCCAGCAAACATTTTCATTCAGAAATGAATCATAATAAAATCAAAAAAGTGAACAACTCGACCGAAAAAGAATACAGAAAAGAATCATTTTGAATTCTTTTACCTGGGCTCTTAGACACCGATTTGAATCATTAAAGGGAATCATTTAGGATTTTAAAATCTTCATTTAAATGAACGTATATAATGTTCTATATATTCATTTAAATGATTACTTCATGAATCTTGTCTGAATCATTTAAATGAATATAATATGATTCGTTTAAGTGAAGGTTTTCAGTTCAATTCCATTGAACCAATTCATAATTTTAATTTTTTTTTCAAGTTTCTTCGCCTTTGTGCTTCTGCAAAAGAAAAGGAATAATAATGAATAATGTACGTATTTGTTTTCTGAATATAAGTGAACATTTTATATTATTTATAAATATAAGTACTTACTTAAGCGCGTCAGCTCTTAACGAAATCTTTGATGAAGTCAGGAATGTTAGTATTAACAATGTTTCACTCTTTTCGAGACAAGGTGCCGTTATCATTACCCCTTTGCAAAAAGAAATAAGGAAAACAAAGATTACGCAAGTTCATTCTTCTTCATTTATATACCAGGATCCTTTTTTGAGATTTGCTTGTGAACATTCATATTTAGCTCACATACATGAATGAAAACAAAATGTCAACATATTCGTTTTGTCTTGCAGTAAAAGATTGTAGATTTTTTGTCTATCGTCAGAATTTAATCAAATAAATGAAGGTTTTTTGAACAAATATTCTTCACATTGTGTGAAGGAAATCTGAACCTTCACCAAAATGTTTGCTGGGTTGTTTGTCAAAAGAGGGCCAGATCTTTCTTGTAGTGACGTAAGTGTCAAGAAGAATCCACCTTTCATTGGCCGTAAGTGTTATTCTTTTTGAGACTTCGCGCTTTAAATAACAGGTAGGATGCTGATAAGCTGAGCCTGCGGCTTACGTCAAGCGTTGATCCTTATCTTGTTAATGTTAATTCATCGGCTTTCTCGTTGCCTGGTAACCGCTATGGCCTGGGACCCAGCAGAGTCTTATGTTATGTTGTGCACCAAGCACCTTAAGCTCTTCGCGGAAGCATGAAACAAGCTTTGATTTTGCCTCAGTTGCAGTAATCGCTTTTCTTGCCGCTTGGCTATCAATGTGAAAGGTGATATCAGCCCGTGGTATCGCCCATCATAATAATACCACTGTTTAGCAGCTGTTGTCACTTGTCACTGCGAGGACTTCCGCTTGGAAGACACTACTGTAGTCTGGAAGCCTCAGCGAGTCGGTTAACTTGATAGATTCAGAATAGAAGCCTGCACATACTCCAGTATCCATCTTAGATCCATCTGTATAGAAAGCTATTAATGACTCACTGGAGTATGGTATGTTATCTATCCATTCCTCTCTGCTTGGAAAGGCAACCTGGAATGGTTTGTGAAAATCAAGTTCGGTTGTTTTATAGTCTGTCGTAATACTATGACCCATAACTTTATGAAGGATCTGAGCATGTCCTATAGAACTGTTATTCTAGACTTTAGTCTGACTAAGTCGCAAAGCACTTTAAGCTGCAGATTCTTGAACAAAGATATCTAGGGGTTTTAAATTGAGGATAACTTCCAGTCCCGCAGTTGGGGTTTATCTTATTGCCCCTGTAATGCCTGTACACGCAAGTCTTTGTACTTTTGTCAAAGTTTAGTTTTTTATCTAAGATCACACCGAGATATTTTGCATGATCAGAGATTTTAATTACGTTTATTAGTTAACAGCTCTAGTTCTTCCTAGCTGGATTCAGTGTCAGCCCACAGTTCCTAGTCCATTTATTTACCAACGAGAGCGCATATACGGTCTGTTCGCTGATAGTGGATAAGAACTTGCCAGTCGCTAGCAATGAAAGATCGTCAGCCTAGGCTACTATTTTTCCTCTAGTTGATATCAACTTAGAGAGTATGCCGTTCATGACAAGAACCCAGAGTAGTGGTGAGAGGACTCCCCCCTATCGGGTGTATTACGAATTAAGCAATAGTTTAAACACCTAAACAATAATCAAGTACCTAGTACATACTTAAACAATACCACAAGAACTTCAAAGACAACACTCCAAGTACTGTTAAAAACTGTTGTATAGTCTGAACGCTTCAATCCCTTAAAGTACTTGCGAGTATATAGAGTAGGATTTTTACGAGTATTGTTAATGTTCAGAAATGATTGAAAGCACATATTTGTTAAGAACTCATGAGTCATGATAGGATTAGTAGTACTAAGATACTCGACACCTACACCCACGAAGGATGAAAAAACTCGTGCTTGGAATTTCCAAGTACCAGAATTACATACAGTATTTCAGCAGAAGAGCCAGGCTCACTATCAATATTGTCACTGTTGACTTGAAGTGTTCCTACTCTGCATTAAAGCTTGCATAAAGTACTGATTTATGGATTGGCTCTTGCAAGGTCTGCTTAAACTGTTTCTGCCTTTGAATATTATTTTTCATTTTAAAGCAATATTCATATCTAAAGTTGTTTAAACTGGAATTTTCAAAATTTTCCCAAACCATATTGCTGTACCTACATTTTTATGTATTACAAATACATATGCATGGTTTCCAAACCAGCATTTCAAAGTAAATTGCCCAACTGACATGGCAACACTCCCTTCCCACGCGAGTTGTAAATTTTACATACACAATGAAGCATTGAAGCATCGTCATCTGCACACATCTCTTAACAAAAACAATACAAAAAAGAGAAGCAGCAAATAATTTAAATATTTGATCAAAGCCCCCTTATCATTAAAAATGTTTCATACACACGTTACATACATCTACATATGCACTATGCACATATCTGCAAATTACTAACATTCTCAGCGTCTATACTTTATGTCGACCGAACCGACAATATCGTCTGGAGTGAATAAAAAAAGAAGAGGAAGGTAGATTCTATTCCATAAAGTCCACTGTCGCTAACAAATTGCAATTAGACAGCAGATATGTATGCAGGCAGCAGTGGCAGTAGCAGTAGTAAAACACCCCACCAAGCCAACCAACATACAATGAGACAAGCGCTATATTAAAATTTACTAACAAAAAACTCACTGCTTTTGAAAGCTTAGCTTGTATGGAATTTTTTTTTCGGGATTTTATTTCTTTTTTCAACTCTGAGCATGTGCCCAGTTATTGTGGCAGAGTTAAAGCTAGAGGTGTGTTTTATTATAAATTCGTTTTTTTTGTGCATTTTCTATTCATTTTATATGCAAATGGGCATCAAAGGAGAATAAATAAACTCGTTTTTTGTTAAGTGCATGCAATGAATATGCGTGTGCATGATGAAAATGAAAATCGACTCAATTTTGTGCTGGCGCTGTCATTTTGTAATTTACTTTTGAGTGGTTTACTATATTTTGTTCTCTTTTTTTGTAAACTTAATTGTTTTCTACCGTGTGGTGTCGTTCATTGTTCGTTATGATTTGGTTTCGTGTTGGGAAGAGCCGAATTTCTCGGCCATTGTGAAAAGCAGCCTTTGTAGTTTTTAGGGAGTGTTGCCAGTTGACAATTTTTGGTTTTCTTTAATGTCCACTCATTTCAATTTTTGGTCACAGACTTAAACTACTGACAAAGTGTCAAACGACATAATGGGTATGTTTATGAAGTCGAATCATATTTTGAAATACCCTATCAACCTTAACCTGTCAAACGAAAATTGGCAACCCTGTCCATCCATTATCGTGTGTACATTACCGCTGAAAGTGCTGGGGAATGTTCGATGCCCTGGTCGTTTTCATTGATTTCCATTGCGTGTACTAACTGTCATAATGTTGGGAGGAGGGGAGCATAGGTAAAAATGTTGTTCTCGGTTGCCTTGTCGTCGAACGAAATGAGTAATTGTTTGCGTTCATTTTCCACTCGAATCCCCCTGAAAACAAATAAAATAAGGGTATGAGATAGGCAAACAAAAACAAAGACCTGACTAACTAACTCTTACTCTGACTCGCTCTTTCTCTATGTCTATACTCTATAGTATTTTCCTGCACTTAAACAAGTGAACAGGAAGGAAAGACAAAAAGCAAAATTCTAGAAAAAGGAAACAAAATAAAATCGAGGAAAAAAAAAAAACGACGAATAAATAAATAATAAACAAAAATTGTAATTGTGTATTCAATTGTGTTGGTATCGATGTTTGTATATCTGCATGTGTGTGTTTGAGTGATAAAAACAGAGGATGGGTAGAATTTTGTTTTCTTTTTTTTGAGCTGCGTGTGTGTATATTAAAAAAATTGGATGCCGATGGCCTCAAGCAAATTTTGTTTTTTCTTCATTTTTTTTCCACAAAAACGGGAGTGCTGTGCTGATATTTATATCGTCGTCCTCCAGCCCTTTTTTTTATCTTTTCAATCCTCTATACGTTTGGTTTTTTTTTTTTGTACTCGCTTTCATCGTTATAGCTTGCTGCAGCTGATTGCATTTTCAATGAAACGGATTCCAGTTATTTTTTATTTGCTTAGCAAACGTGACTATCCCCCGCTCAAGGGGAATTTTCGTTACTATGTTCGTGTGTATGCCGGTAGAATTTTTATATATTTGATTAGAAAAAAGGTTATAACTTCATAGGTATCTATATCTATTCCATAGATATTCCATAGATAGTAGAGTTCTTGATACCCGGGTACCCGATCCATGGACCGGGTACCCGGGTACCCGATGATTTCGGGAATTACCCGGGTACCCGAGTACCCGGGTATTTGCATGGTTCGGGTACCCGGGTATTTGAAACATAACGATCGTGTATCCGAGTACCCGGGTACCCGGGTACTCGGTACGCTTACGCGATGAAGCTAAAGTTGTTTGAACAAATGGATGCGTTTATGAAGGAAGTTTTTAATAACATTTTGTATTATTTGTTCTCGGTTAATAAAAATAATGATGGTGGTTAATTAATTGTCTATTTCAATTGCAAGGAATTGCAAGTTGGAGGTGGATTATTATGAATATGTAGTTTATTATTGTCATTAGATCAGATACTCTTAGGATGGATTTCGCTAGTCCTTATAGCAATAGTTTTTTGTGCTGTTTTATTTCATTCATTCGTTAAAAAATGTCATTGGATATGATTTTATTAGGGGTTGAAAAGTTATAAAACCGATCTTGTGCGTCGTCGTCGTCGTCGTCGTCGTCGTCGTAGTCGTAGGTAGTCGTAAATAAAGAAGAAATTAAGCACTATTCACATGAGCACGAACGACGACCAACGAATGAACGAATATTCGTCGATTTTGACATTTCTTTCACATGAGAGTTTTTAATTCGTCGCGAATGAACAACCAAAACTCAAAGCAGGAATGATTTTTGAGGTTATACGCGCGCGAATATTTTGTTCGTTGGGAGTGTGGATGGTGTGTGGAACGCGAATAGAGTTTGACAATTCGTATCAACTACAATTCTATTCGCGACGAATAAACTTGTTTTCTCAAATTTATTAACAATTGAGATTAAAAAGTTAATTTATGCATCAAAAATCAAACATAAACTATACTTTTATCGTTTTGTTGAGAATTTGTAAGAAAATAAGGCTTCAAACGAATGTAAAATCACTTTTCTTCATTCATTCGTCGTTCGTTGGTCGTGCTCATGTGAATAGTGCTTTAAGCTGTTGGCAAGTGTTTGTTGATTTATTGTTGTTGCAAGATCGTACGAAAAAGAAATGCAAGTTGTTTTTGGATAATGATAGTTGAAAGGGATGATTTTATTATGTTGGTTAACCACTGTCCTGGTATAATCTATGAGTGTAAGAACAGGTAGTTGGTGCGTTTGCTTTTTTTTTGTAATTCATAAAAAATGACATTTGGTAGAAAATATTAGATGGATTATAATTTTATTAGGGGTTGAAAATTGAGATAACCGATTTTGTGTGTTGTCGTCGTTCATCTGTTTATGATTGGTCTTTTTCTTAGCCACAGGTCAATAAAGAAGACAAAAATCTGTTGGCAAGTGTTTGTATGATTTCTACGATAAAAGTGAAGACTGACCTCAGTTGCAGGATTTTTAATTTGGGTTTTTGCATTGTTAAAAATGCTCTGGTGTCTACGAGTGGGTCATGTAGAGAAACCCAAACATTAAAAAAAATTTATGAGATGCAAAAACCCAAATTAAAAATCCTGCATCTGAGGTCAGTCTTTACTTTTATCGTAGAAATCATACAAACACTTGCCAACAGATTTTTGTCTTCTTTATTGACCTGTGGCTAAGAAAAAGACCAATCATAAACAGATGAACGACGACAACACACAAAATCGGTTATCTCAATTTTCAACCCCTAATGGGCCTGCACACACGGGATGAATAATTTTTGGACTGAAATAGGTTTTAGTCTTTAGTCCAAGCACACACCAGATGATTTCAGACTGGGGGAAAAATGTATATATGTACCTCTTTTAAATGTATGAGTATTTATTTCCTACCAAAACTGTCGGCTTTTGTATATGTGTTAGTTTTAGTCTTCGTTCATCCACCAAATTTCGGGTTGAAAATTTCAGTCCGTTTCATACTGCACACTTCGCTTCCCTTGCCCACTAAACTGATTTTAGTCCGGATGAATTAGTCTCGTGTGTGGAGGCCCAATAAAATTATAATCCATCTAATATTTTCTACCAAATGTCATTTTTTATGAATTACAAAAAAAAAAGCAAACGCACCAACTACCTGTTCTTACACTCATAGATTATACCAGGACAGTGGTTAACCAACATAATAAAATCATCCCTTTCAACTATCATTATCCAAAAACAACTTGCATTTCTTTTTCGTACGATCTTGCAACAACAATAAATCAACAAACACTTGCCAACAGCTTAATTTCTTCTTTATTTACGACTACCTACGACTACGACGACGACGACGACGACGCACAAGATCGGTTTTATATCTTTTCAACCCCTAATAAAATCATATCCAATGACATTTTTTAACGAATGAATGAAAAAAAAAACAGCACAAAAAACTATTGCTATACGGACTAGCGAATACATATTCATAATAATCCACCTCCGGGTACCCGGGTACTCGGATACACGATCGTTATGTTTCAAATACCCGGGTACCCGGGTACCCGAACCATGCAAATACCCGGGTACCCGGGTAATATTGAATACCTCGGGTTCCCGGGTACCCGGATACCCGGGTATTATTTCGAGTACCCGGTCA
Source organism: Sphaerophoria taeniata (assembly GCA_943590905.1). Taxonomy (NCBI): domain Eukaryota; kingdom Metazoa; phylum Arthropoda; class Insecta; order Diptera; family Syrphidae; genus Sphaerophoria; species Sphaerophoria taeniata. The sequence continues at coordinate 84,972,387 of OX016542.1, forward strand.
GAGTCAAGAGCACTAATAGATAGGCGTTAACGTGGTTCCGTGCGTTAACTTCACTCCATAGCTTTTAACGTTAAATTGGTGGCAATTTTATTTCGTACGATTTGTACGATTCGTTCGATAATTCCTATTCCTTTTCAAAAAATTAAGTTAAACAATTTCTCTAATTTGTCATTCTATCTATAGAATAGGTATATCTTATTCTATTGATATTTTGAGCTTGTGTTACGTGTAGATACGAAGATAGACGCTGCTGAAATAGCACATTCCAATCGTCCACGAGTAACTTATTCGCCCGTCATTGGAAACCAAACTCTGCGAGTGCGGGAGAATTTTGAGTTAGCGGCATAGCCGCATAAAGAAAATTAAAGACAGATTTAATAAAGAAGTAAAAGGGAATAGATGTGGTTTTTTGAATGTTTTTTTACATATCACGTGGTTCAGTGCGTTAACCTCACTCCATAGCTTTTAACGTTAAATTGCGGGCGATTTTATTTCGTACGATTCGTACCATAATTCCTATTCCTCTTCAAAACAGTTTCAAAAAAAATTTACGAAAATTGAAAACATACCGGAGAACTATTCTAAGCGAGATCGTTCTCAACTTCATAATCTCTTAAACATGTGAAATTGTAAGCGTTAACTTTTTTTAACGATTAATCTTTCACTTTGTCGAAAATGCAAGCCTAGCTGCCATAAAACTGCATTTCTCTCCAACTCAGATTGAGTAGACGTCAAAAAAGAGTGGAAAAACTTTAGAAGATTGAGACCCGGATTAGCAGGTTCTAGCTCGTTCCCAAATATCGATACAGATTTAAGACTCGTGTTATACAAAAACTGTCAAGCGCAATGACACATGCTAATGATGTTACAAAGCAAACAAAATGTTAACCAAAATAAATTGCTTCCACAAGAAAAGTCTGAATCCTCGTACAAATTAATGACATTGGTTAGGCAAGACATTGTACCGAAATTAAGTCATATATATGGATCCGTATAAATTCAAATAAAGCTCTTATCCTTTTATAACACATTTAATGTGCATATAGCAGCTAGTGTGTGTCGGGTGTCGTAGAATGTTTGCATTTTATTCTTCTCCCATAACAATTACGAAAAACAAGAAAACCCTAAGCTAAGAAGGCTTATAGAGCTTGATTAATGCGACAATAGTGTATCCATCCGACCAGAGTCTACATTTTTGTCTTTTTTCCCCCCAAGAGACCCTGTTTTGACTCGCATGATGTGTAGGAGTGTGTAGGTATGTTGTTACATTTAATTTCGAAATATCAAGTACCTAACGAACGCAATCCTTTGACAAGCTATGCCTTTTTTTCTAGCTTTCAAAACACTCATTCCATCTGCACATCCATCGATTTACTTTATGTCAAGTGTGTAAAGAGAAGCTCTTTATTTTCCAAAGGCAGCTTAAAATTAAGCCAATTTTATCGAAAAGGATTTCACTCGGTAAGTGGAAGTGAGATGGCAAATCACATCGCAAAATGCTAACAATTACATTTCTTCATGTTTCCATGGGGAGCGTATTTAGAGCTGAGTCCTTCTGGATTGCCAGGAGGAGCGAAAGGGGAAGAAAATATTCTCTCGCAGCTGCTTGCTCTAATGCACACATTTTACGATGTTAAGAAACTTTGATAAACTCCAGGTCGGAAGATCCCCACAAGGGTATGAAAAATTGATAAAAAGAAAATGTAACGAAAGAACAAGCAAAAGCAAAGAGGAAGTAAGACTTGGGCAAAGGTAAAAACATTTCATACAGATAGCGTTGTTCGCTTTTTGTTTACATTTTAGTTCCTCTTTTATGCCACTTCAGTTCTTCCGATCCATCATTGAAGTCCCATCCGTATGCCATGCCAGCTTGCAGGTGCACATGGGTGGATTTGGTTCTTTCAATGCTTGAAAATCAGTAAGATTCTTGTATTCATCAATGACATTTAAGGAAAAAAGTCGACGAGTATGATCTATTCAGCACACTTTTATCTTCTTTTCCTTCACTTTTAAAGATCCATAAAGGATTATTTGAGCTGTAAGAAAGCAGCGAATCGCAATTTAATCTTATTCAGCTATTCAGCTTACAAATAAAACTGGTTTCCTTTTCATCTCTGTTTTTCCCATTGAAGTTCCGATCCAATCCTCAGCAAAGCGTCTCACTCCTCTGGGAAATTTAGTTGAAATCAAAGCTAAACGTCGAGTACTTGGTTTTGAACACAAAATTCCCGTACCGCTTGCAGGGAACATTCAGAAACAAACAAACACCCAAGAATTTTATAGACATGTGAAGTTCTTCTTCCTTTTTTTTCTCGGTTTTCATTGCTCTCTATGCCTTGGAGGGCTGCCCATCATCACTCCTCTTTTGTGCCAAGTATAGAAACATGCTGCCCCCCAAATGGTTTCAGTCTTTGTTTTTTGTTTTTGTCAGTGCTGTGTTGGTTTTTCCACTCTCTCGTTCATCGTGTTTTGTTTTTATTTCGATTTTGTTTTTTCCTTCCAGCCGTGAATGTTTTTGTATTTCTGTTTAAACTCCGACGACACGGCGACGACCGACTACGACGTGATGAAGTCTTTTTCGATCCCCTTTTTGCCTAGTGGTATATTTTGCCAGGCGTTGCAATTTGAACGACGAGTTGGACGGGTTAATTCTTTTTGATTTTCCACACAACTCGCAATATGAACACAATTGCACAACATAGCGTCACGTACGTGCTGTAAAAAAGATGACGTCGATTGGGAGAGCACATAGCCAGATACATCCTTCTTTCGTTTTAACTCTTGGGGATAAGTGCTAGGTAAGTCAAAAGTGAAGCAACATAACAGCATTTCGATGAGGTAACACAAAGCGCAGTATATTCCATAGGGTAATGTCTGTAACTATTTTAAATTATTCGAGTAGAAAGTTGATTCAGCTTTTATTCAGCTATTCAGCTAAATTTCAATGGAATAGTTTGTAAGCACGTGAATCAGAGCGTTATATTTGAAGTCCTGGGGAAGATAAATTTATATTCTTTAGAATCTGGAATCATATTGACCTATTTTGTAGGCAAACAGATATTCAGCAACATGAAAAATTATGGCGACATACTCAGATTGTGTAAAGCTTTAAATTGAAAGCGAATATCAAGGAATCCAAAAATTCCTAGCTGAATTAATTAAATACGTGTTTATTCAGCTATTCAGCAACATTAAACTCCAACTTCGCTTATAATTAATATTGTCGATAAAAGTTTCTCTTCGCTCGGAGTACCACATCTCAGCTGTTTTCATCAAAGAAATTTTCGCTGAATTGACATTTTCAAAAACACAGTTTATATCCTCGTTTAAAACTTCAAGTAAATTGAATTTGTAGCCACATTTTGTTCGCCTTCGAAATTTGCTTCTGCCACTCAGAATCTCACCCCAGCTCACTCGAAAAAATCATGCCAAAGACAATATTGAAAATTGTTCCATTAAGGGTGCAAGTTTGTACTTTCAAGAGGAGCTAACTTTTTGCTTCGCATTAAGCAAAAAATAAAAAAAAATAAATGAAGAAACTTCAGGGAGTAAGTGCCATAAACGTTCGCTCCCTATGCGTCCCTAAAGAATCTTTACCCAGTGATTTGGCTAACTACACTCTTATCGTTGAACTGAATTGAACTCCTCCTTCTCATCAACATCGCGCGTCGGTCGTCTTCTTCGTTTGGTAATTTTCATCTTCCACTCTCTTCGCATAAATATGTGAGAAGCTTTCGCGGTGAAAAAAAGGTGTCAACATATATCTCCGACTATATTGCTGTGCTGTGGAAGTGCATTATTGTGGGATATCGTGTTTCTCAGCTTTCTTAATTTTCATAGTCGTGGGATGTCGTTGGTCGATAGCAAACAATGGAGTTTGGATTGTTTGTCTAGAAACGTTTTCTTGAGACTCACTGGCAAAAACGATGACGATGATGATGATGATGATGATGATGATCATGATGACAGCGGCAAAGCTTTTTCCTCCTTTTCCTGATTATGAACCTCCATGTCCGCTAGCATCGTAATCATAATCTTTAGGGTCTTCTTTGAAAAAATTAGTTCCTCGCAGAGAAAAAAAGAAAATTAAAGTAAATATTAATAATCAGCTTCGCCGTCATCGTCATCATCGGTCGGTCGTCAAAAACAGCTCAACTTATCCTGCCTTATAATTTTATCAAACGAAAACGAACCTAAACGAGCTCTAACTGCATTTAACGATAATGAGTCTTCTTCGTGCAAAAAAATGCTTACGGGTACAAAAACCCATTTCAGCAGATTGCTTGTTGGGTGCTATATTTAACTGAACATTTATTTTAGAGCAAAAAAAGGTCGACTGTTTTTTTTTTTTTATAAACCCACAGCAAACAGAAGGATCAAATTTCATGATAACAAAGCTGAAAACAAAATGAAAAGGGTTTAAATACCATCATCAATCAGCGCTGTCCTCCTAATGACCAAGTCATTGGTTCATTTGTCAAAATGAAAATTCTTTTCTTTTTACAATGAAAATCATTTTTCTAGTGGATTGGAACACAAAAAAACACGTTTTTTCGAAAGTAGTAGAATTGACATCCCTGGTGAACAAACACTACTACTTCAACCTACAACTACAAAATTTTATGTGCAGGTACTCTTATCAGTAGCTTTCAGCAGCATACCTACTAAATTAATGTAACGGCAGTCGTTCGTTTTGCTCTTTTTTAGTTCTTATTTCACTTCCAACACAAAATGGCCAACCGGATATGATGTATTTTGCTTCAGGGCATAAAGATAGTGTTTAACATTGTTTTAGTAGTTCAAGAAGAGCATGCCCATTTTTTTATGGTTTTGGTTTTTTATTTTATTTTATTTTTTTTCGAGAGAAATCAAAATAAAGCTCGGGTCTTCATTTTATTTATTAACTTTTTGAATAATTCATAACTTTTCCTACTTCCCTTGGGGCGAATGAAGCTCCAGATTATTATTTTTTTTTATTCTCTCTTTCGTTGTATTTTTGTAAGGATTTCCGTTAATAGCAAAGCAAATATGTAATTATAAGGGAACTCAAATTTTGTTTATGTTTCTGTTCTGTTCCTTTCAAGGAATTGAAAATGTTTAAAGTGTAATTATTTTTACGAAACACAAACAGATCTTCTTTCAACTAACTACTGTCTTTGTTGAGTGTCTAATTAAGAAGTCGTTAAGTTGAAGTTACAATTTCAGCTCAAAGTCGAAGGTGTAGCGACTGGTACACGTGAAAGTGATAGGATTGGTTTCGTGTAATTTAAAAAATTATATCTGATGGTTACGAACAGCATAACGTGACATCAAGGTTTCAACTTTTCATTGGAAAAATTGATGGTTGCTTGATTTTCCGTTTAATGAAACGATTATGATTCATTGGAAATTTTAGTGTTGCATAGAAAAGGAAATTTTAGTGCCAATTTCACGTACACATTTTAAAGCACTGATTCATTTACTTTTGCTATTAAAGTGCGTTGAGGCAAGTTTTGTGCTTGTTAATTATTTCGAATTCGGGGTTTTAAAACCTTAAAACTGTGTCCTCACTGCAATTCAGTGCTTACCCTCATCACTCGAAAGTCTACAAACTTCCGGCATGAATATAGATAGTCTTAATTTTCAATTTGTTAATACCTTCGATTCTAACTTACTTACTTATGGTGGCGCTACAGACCAGGTCGGACCAGGGTCTCATCCAACAAGCGTCTCCAGCCAGCTCGGTCCCTAGCTATCCGTCTCCAGTTTTGCACGCCAAGTTGCTAGAGGTTCTCTACCACCTGTGTCTTTTAACTGCTTTGAAGTCTTTGAACTGCTTGAAGTCTTTTTTACTGCTTGTAGTCTGACGACTACTAAATTTAAATGTTTAGTGCAGAAAGGATAGTAGAAAACATGTATATAAGGTGGCTTTTATTAAAACAAAAGAGATCGTCGTTAGACAATTTAAATCACTTAAAATACTTCAAGCAGTTAAAAAGACTTCAAGCAGTTAAAAGACTTCAAAGCAGTTAAAAGACTTCAAAGCAGTTAAGAGTCTTCAAAGCAGTCAAAAGACTTCAAGCAGTTAAAAGACTCCAAAAGCAGTCAAATGACTGCATTACATTGAATGCAATCAAAAGACTTAATGACTGCAAAGAATGTAAAAGACTTTTAAAAGATTTACAAGAATGCAAGCAGTAAAAAATTAATGCATTCTTTTGACTTCAAGTCTCTTAACTGCTCTAAATAATTTGCAGCTGCCCGTAGCTTAGTAGTTAGGTACGTTGGTGGCTAAGCAGAACGTCGGTCGTGGGTTCGAGTCCTACTCGTGCCCATAAAGTTTTTATTTCATATTTCACTGGCACTGCCTCTTGCGAAGAATTGACAAAACTTCCAAGAGTATCAATATGTCATGCAAAAGTGTTTCTCAACTTTGCCGTTCGGAATCGGCGTTAAATTGTAGGTCTCAATTCTTCACAAGCACCCAGAGAATTGTTGATGAGAATAAGTCACTTAGGCCTTGGCTCTTCAAGAGCTGTCGCGCCACTCAAAGGGCACGGTAGTGCCCAGCCAAGTTCTAGCACTACTCCCTTTTTACAGGATCGAACTCAAGCACATTTTTAACCCCCCATAACTTTTGAACCCATAGAGTTAGAAGCTTTAAATTTGAATTACGTATTAACTTCATGAGCACAAAGGTCCTGTGAAAAACATTATTTTGTAGAACCACTACTTCCTGAGATATTGAACAATAAAAATTTCAAAAACCGTAATTGACTCACTGACTGACTCACTGACTCACTGATCATCAAAATTATGAAGCACTTCTAACAATAGCAGAATCTTGAAATTTGGTACAATGGTAGGTTTCCGGGTGAATACAAAGGAAAAAATTGAAAATTTCAATTTGCTCATTCAGGGGGCGTGGTATCCGCCCACTTTCTAAAACTGATCGTAGGATCTTGAAATTCGGAATTCTAATAGGGTTTTGGTTGAATATAAGGAAAAATATAAATAAAATATTTTGGTTTCATTTAGGGGCGTGGTTTCCGCCCACTTTGTTAAAATGGTCGAAAACGTTTAAATTCGAAATTCTGATAGGGTTTCGGTTGAGTATAAGAGAAAATATAAGTACAAAATAGCAGTTTCATTAAAAGGGCGTGGATGCCACCCACTTTCTTAAAATGTTCATACGATGTTGAAATTTAGAATTCTGGTTTGTTAAACTTCATGAAACCTAATGAGCAACTTTCATTAGTGGTTTCACAATGGACCCTTGATGTCTAAATGTGACATCTAGACAGCCACTCTAACCTAACCTACCTATTATTTATTTATAAATTGGCAGAACAATTATACTGTTAAAGTTTGCAAATGGCTAGCTTATAAATTTATTTCGAGGTTCATGCTTCCATAAAAAAAAACTTTGCAAAAAGATGTGAAATCAGAACAAAAACATAAAATGTAAAAAAGAGCCAAGTTCTCTTATGTGCGAACAACACTGTGTAAAAAGTTAGCCACCAAAAGTAATGAGATCTAAAAGAACGCCAAGTTCTTACATGTAAAAGTGTTATATTGAATATTTTAAATCATAGAAGATAATACAACAATATTAAAAGAAAATAGTTTGAATGAAAATTTACAAGTTCACTTGGCAAGTTTTCGTTTAAAGCGTGATTAATAACATTTTAAAACTTGAACAGTGAACTTGTAAATTTTAATCCAAACTATTTTCTATTTTCTTTTAATATTGTTGTATTATCTTCTATGATTTAAAATATTCAATATAACACTTTTACATGTGAGAACTTGGCGTTATTTCTCATTACTTTTGGTGGCTAACTTTTTACACAGTGTTGTTCGCACATAAGAGAACTTGGCTCTTTTTTACATTCTAAGTTTTTGTTCTGATGATTTTTTTACAAAAGACCTTAAAATTAACTGAGAATTTTCTTTTAATGTTAAGTACTGACATGAAGTCAAAATATTCAAAAAATAAGTCTTCTTTTTACTGCAATAAAAAAAATGATTGCATTCTTTTACAGCTCTGCTGAGTTTAAAGTGGATCCTAGGAAAACAAAGTCTTTAACTACCTCGAAGTTAAAATCTATCTATACTGACTTTGGCTCCAAGACGTCGATGCTGAGTAGCTGATAGCATTAACTTGGTCTTGTCCTCGTTAATCGCTAGACCCATCTTACTGGCATCCGTCTCGAGGATAACGAACGCTCCACTGACATTTATATCAATGTCATCAATGACGGACTTTTGCATGATTGTGCCTCTGGTGTTGACGTTGGAGTTTTGCACTTGGAGTTTTGCGCTTGACAGCGCATCATCGCCTTGTCTAAAACCTTTTTTGACATCAAATGCATCTGTTAGGTTTTTTCCGACCATGATGGAACAGCGTTTATCATCAGCGTTTGTCATCTTACATAGACACAGACGAGTTTTTCTGGGATGCCAAAACTAGACATTGCTCTATTTAGTTGTTCTCTATAGACGCTGTCATACGCGGCCTTGAAATCGATGAAAAGGTGGTAGACGTCGATTTGAAGTTCCTGCGTCTTCTCCAAGATCTACTGTAGAGTGCATATTTGATCGACGGGGGACTTTCCGGTTCTGAAGCCACACTGATAACGACCCATCAGGTTGTTGACGAAAGGCTTCAAACGTTCACACATCACGGCAGACAAGATTTCCTCTATCGCGCTCTGTGCTCTTCTCTCCTTTTCTGCTCGTAGAGCTCGCGAGCGGTTCAAGTCTTTCTTTGTAGCGCAACTTTGAACGCCTTGCTTAGCTGCATGTGTTCGCCAGCACTCATCGTCAAACCAGGGGTTTCGTTGGGTTGGCCGTGTAAACCCTAGCACTTCACAGACGGCATCTTTGCCTAGCTGCCTGGCAGTGTTGCCACTCTACATTTTGTGCTGGCAAAAGACTTCTAAGGAGGTTTTCGCTGACACGATCGCTAAAAGATCTAGCAATCTCTTGTGATTGTAGCCGTTTGACGTCGTATTTCCTTTTAGCATTTTCATGTGTTGGATTCGATCGGGATATCTGCAGTCGTACCTTTGCTACAACAAGGTAGTGGTCCGAGTCGTGTAGGCTATGTTGTCCGATTATTCAGCTCATTTACTGAGTTGAAACTCAAGACCTTCCTCCTAACTCGAGTCAAAACTACGAACCTAAATCGAAATAGAAGCTGATTTTCACCCCGATAGCAGTCGCCGTAGTAGATGCCGCATTTCTTATGGGCCTGGGTTACGAATATGTCGTACGAAGTAGCCCTATAAGGTGTTTATTTAGTAGTTCATCCTGACTGGAAGCGTAGACGCCACTATGATTCCATCTGGGGAGTTCTTCCGCTGCCGGCTGTTAAAGAAAAGTAGACATGCCTTGCATGCGGGGAGGTGGAGAGTAGGAATTGATAGACAGAGGTTGCTGTGGACGCTTGTGTCCTCTTGAATGCACTATGTCTACGCTTAGAACATCAATACCTTCGATTCTGATCCACCAAAATCATAAACATCCTTGGATGGAAAGCTATCATTGGGTCCTGATCGATAGAAGACAAATGAGACTAATTTCTGATGATAATATTTCATTCATTCATTTCATTGACGAGATAGGTACTGATGTCTGCTTGAATTGGATCTACTTTGCCCCAATTTTCCTCAAAACAAAATTAACAAAAAAGTAAGTGACACTCTTCCTGTGTTCACAATCTATTTATTCAATTCAAAAAGAATCTTATCCTTAAAAAATACGTTCAATTTGACAAATTGTACTCTCCACCCAAAAATGACAACGAAGTTGTCGGCAAAAGACGTCTCCAAAACACCCAACGTACTCACGAACCTTTCAAAATCCTATTGTTGGCGGCTTATTTTATCAATTACCCTGAAGACATTTTACTGCTGCTGAATACTTTGCTTAATTCAATATTCAACTTGAAACACAGTTGCGTGTTACGTGCATGGGATTTCAATCAACTTATCTGTGCATGAGCCATCCATTGTTAATCGTTGAAAAGGTAAAATTCTGTCAACTTCCTGGAGTCGCAGTGAGTGCTATCTTGTTATGTCTCGTGAAACGTCAAAACGATCTTTCCTAAATGTCAAAGTTCTCAAATCTCAAAAGTTATAAGCTTAAACATTGACAATTGTCAATGGAAAATCTGACACTTGAAATCCCTCAATGAGACCCTGTTAAACCGTTAAAAAACAATCAAAATGCAAAGTTGCATAACTTTGCCGTTACTTTTGTTTCTACAAACAGAAGTAAGAAAATATATCCGTACCCAACTTACATTCATGTAGATCTCATTCAAATTCATAAGAGGTTTTACCTAGACTATACCTCAGCCTCAACGCAATGAGACTTTCTTAATTCGCATCAAAAATAAACAGGAACAACAACAACAACACGAAAAAACCTTCTCAAGAAGTATGCTTATAAAATTTCAATGTGAAAAACCTTGAAAGGAAGAAACCTCTGGGCAAAAGAGTGAGAGAGGTATTTCTTTTTTTTCATAAAGGAGGAAAGTTCTACGTGTGTTGTATTTTTATACATTATGATGATGATGATATACATTTTCTGTTTTGTATAAATTAAACACAAAAAAATATGTATTTTAATATACAAAAAAAAGGAGGAAAAAAAAACAACCTAACGATGCGGGAAATTGCATGATAATATAGTGCTACGAGTTGAGAATTTTTAAAATCATGTTAAGCGTGTTCATAATTTATGGTTGCCACCACCATCCGCACCATCACTATTTTCATTCTCAGAGTAAAACCACCAACAGCCAGCACTTGATAACATAGCCACGGACTAGGATGTCATTTAAGGCAAAAGGGACCAGATGGATAGTATTTTCCTGAATGTGGATAGAAAGGATCTCGCACAATATTAAAATTATTGTACTGCTTGTACTGCGCCTGTTTACTCCCACAGGACATAAATATTCATATCTATAGACAAGTTGTGAATTATAATAAAATTTATATTTAAAATTGAATAAGTACTTGCTGTACATACACAATTTTTTAATGTAATAAGGAAAATGTAAACAGCAGTTTAAAAAAAGCATAATCAAAGAATAACAAAACACTCATGCAATTTATGGGTTTTAATAAATTTTTAACAACACTGTCACGTTGATTATATAATGACAAATGAGATTAAAGTTTGTTAATTTGTGTTTTTTGTTTGTCGAAATAACTTTGAGCATATATTATTTTTGTTTGGGTTTTTGATGATATTTTAATGGTTTCGCTTAACTATGACAAACAAAAGGTAGACTTTGTTAACAAAAAATACAAAAATACACAAAAATTAATTAATTCGTGGTCTGTTTACTAGTCATGTGTTGAAGAGTGCTCAAAAGGCATTTCAGAATTTTATTTCGACATGACCGGCCACTTTGTGATGTCATTCTTGTGTCAATAATAAATTGTATGGTTTTTTTTGCGAGAGAAATTTCGATAAAATGACTTTATTTTTTCAAATGTCAGTGTGACAGTTCTTCGTGACATATGACAGATTAAAAATAATTGGCATTCATCGGTTTGTTTTTTCAATAAGAATAATCACACAATTGGAGGGACCTCAAAGAAAAGTTCATTTTTAAAATTCACTGACAGAAAAGCATCCATTTTCTTTTTCTCACGTTCATTGGAGTTTGCCCAGTGAATAAAATTTGTTTGACAGGTAGGTATGGATGTAAATGTAACGTTGCAACATCTTTCAAAAAGTACTCCATTCATGAATGACACTTGACATTTTTAAACTACATGAAACTCTGTGTTTGACATCAAAATAATTCTAGCCGACCCGACAGACACCGTCCTGTCGATTGCAGTTTGAAATTTGTGAGGAATGTGAAGTAGAGTGGCGCGACAGCTCTTGAAGAGCCAAGGCCTAAGTGGCTTACTCTCATCAACAATTCTCTGAGTGCGTGTGAAGAATTGATAGGACCTACAATTTAACGCCGATTCCGAACGGCAAAGTTGAGACGCACTTTTTCATGACAGATTGATACTATTGGAAGTTTTGTCAGTTCTTCGCAAGAGGCAGTACCCGTGAAAAATGAAATAAAAACTTTATGGGCACGAGTAGGACTCGAACCCACGACGTTCTGCTTAACAGACAGCCAACGCACCTAACCATTAGGCTACGGGCAACTGCATAACCGCTTAACATTATTTATAATTCTTTGAATGTTCCAAAGTTAAGGATCGAAGTTTGGATGTGTTCATAACTCGACTATGGCGGTTATGACTTGTTTGTAGTCTCCAGCTAGCTTGAAAAATTTCGCAGGCCTTGTTTTCTGTAGCCTTCTAACTCATATTTATGTTTTCCATCTCATTCGCACTTCTTTCGTGAAGAGCTTGCTTACTTACCTACTTATAGTGGCGCTACAATCCAGGTGGGACCAGGGGGTCAATTCCCGATCTGTGAAATTGTGAAATGGTAAGTTTTATCACACTTTCACTATAAATTCGATTCTGAATTTGTGAAAAAATCAAAACAAACTTCAAAACTTTTCATTTGAAAAATTTCTTATCACAGCTACAATTCGATTAAAGATGTTCTCGACTTTTGGAATTGGGTGTTCATCGATGATTATCCGTGGATTAAGCGTCGGCTTGTAGTTGCCAGTGATGCGTATTCGACCATTTTTTTTAGATACTACATGTGTTGTTGATGCCCATTCGGAGTACTTCACTCTTTTGTAGAATCCTGATGCAATCTTTAGTTCAATTTCCTTCGCGTAGACGTCACGCAAAGCTAAAGGAATTTCCCTGGCCTTCATAAAAACTGGTGAGACCCCAGGCTTAAAATGAAGCGAAGCAGGTGGTCCCTTTTACTTTCCAGCTATGTATTTCACGGGTGCCAAGCCGATCATCTGACTCCTTTATTAGTGGTGCTGCCTAGTTATTTTTCATATTAATCGAAAAACTTTTTGAGTTCACTTTGGGATTTGAACCTAGACCAGCTAGTTGTGAAGTTGTGAAGTTGTGAAATAGCTATAACTCCAGCCAAACAAAGGAATTGAAGGAAAAAGCAATTGGTGGAAGCAACTCTAAGTTGCTATCGTTGTTCAAACAACATAAATGGAATTGACGGACGTAGCCTAACTGCAGTGTTAAATAACACAAAAACAAACGATGCTTCTTTTTTGGTTTTATTGTACGAAGAGTTTTTGCGCTTATAATAGCACGTGGTGATCCCATGTCCAGTTCCATTTCGAGATCGTTGGCATCGATTTTGACTTTAATTTTGAGGGTATCTTTAGGAGGTTTAATTGAGTTGATCATGTTGACGTTTTGGAGATATTGTACTATCTCATTCGGGTCACTTGACTGTTCCTCGTTGGCTTCTATGACTTGTGCCGTTTTGGATCTGCACACTTTTGATATGTGCCCTTTTTTGCCGCTGTATATTATTTTGTGAAAAAAAAATAAAAATAAAAAAGGGACTAAGAATTGACAGAATTTATCATTTAGTTCATTTAGTCTCTAGCTAGCTGTCTTCGGTTTCACACTCAAAGTTGGTTGAGGCCCTTTACCACCTGTCTGCTCCACCTGAGTCGCGGTCTTCTTTTTCTGCGACGTCCTTCCGGGTGGGATTCGAAGACTACGAGCCGGAGCACTATTTTCTATTCGCTCTACATGACCCAACCATGTAAGTCTTTGGACCTTAGCCTTTCTGGAGAGGTCACCGTCGCTGAACAGCTCGTACAGCTCTTCATTGAATGTTGGTCTCACTAACGCAGACTGGAACAAAAATCACTCGAAGAATTTTCCTCTGAAAGCAGCCCAAATCGTTTTCATCGGATGTTGTCATGGTCCATATCTCTGCACCATAGAGTGTCACTTAAGTTGCTCGAGAGGACTTTACTACTTAGTTTTAGTTGTCTTCTAAGTCCAAAGAAGCAGTGATTGGCAAGAGTGATTGTTCGCTGAATTTATAGCGGATCCTAGGTAGACAAAGTCTTTTACTATCTCGAAGTTAAATCTGTCTATATTGACGTTAGCATCAAGACGTCGATGTTTGGTGTCTTTTCTTGTTGACAGTATTAACTTGGTCTTACCCTCGTTAACCGCTAAACCCATCTTCCTGCCCTCCGTCTCAAGGCCCACGAACGCTCCACTGACGTAACGCTGTTTTTCTATTTATGTCAATGCCGTCTGCGTATCCTTTTCAGCGGCTAGGCTGTCTGCTCCAGCGGCTTTGTTCGACTTAAGTTTAGATATCGCTATCTTCACTTCGTCAATGTCGGGTGGGTGGAATTGATGGTCTGCTCCACCCAAATTGAATGGCGGAATTTTGCGCGTAATCGCCATTATTCAGTTTTGTTAAATTGGTTTTTCCATATCCTCAGAACTGACTGTGGTTCCACTACGATATTCCCATGATCGTCTCTACAGACACTTCAGAGGCGGCATCTCTGGTGGCTGCTTGGCAGTGTTGCCACTCGTTCTCTTCATTTGTGCTGGCAGCAAATGACTTCAAAGGAGGATTTCGATCGGAAAAGGACCTAGCAATCTGTAGCCACCTAACACTTTTGTATGCGTTCCATCTAAGTCGAACTTCTTTCTTGCATTGTTTTCTCTTATATCGTCTACCTTGACCCTTTTTCTAGATTTTATTTCATCATCTAAAATGACTCAAAATTTTCCATGGAAGTTGGAAATTTAATGAAACTTTTAGTCACATAACCATACAGTCGACTGTGAAAAGAAATGTCAAAAAACCTACCTGACATTTCATGTCTTTTCAATCTCAATTGTGACGTTTTTTTCTTACATAACAAACGTCTATTGTGATTTCGATCGTCTCACACAAATTTCCCAATTCTATTTCATGTCACGTCTTATCCTTAAGCCTCAAACACAAGTATTATTCATTTTTGGCATTGCCACATCTGAGTTAAAACTTTGGGCTTATCAAATCTCTTGGCTATACACTCAAACACCAACTTGGCATATCAAACTCTGTCTGCGGACCGATAAGCAATTTATGCCCTGCTATAAAGACAGACGGAGTGAAAAAAAAAAACAAAGTTGGTGTTACATAGCCGGTTATTATGAAATTGTACCATTTGCATTTAATTGGGAACACTGCCCAAATGCCAAACAAATTAAGAGACGGCCGGCAAAGGTATGGGTTATGAAAAACAGTAAATTTTCCACACTTCCTTTTGCGTGATTCGTTGCCAACTAAACCTGGCTTGGTACTGAATCCAGTGTGAAGGAGCAAAAGAGAGGAAAATAAACTTTCATTATCAGGAAACCATTTTTTTTTTCTTTATTGGGAAAAATATTTTTTGGCACGAGTTATTCGCATGTGAATGAGAATGGTATGAGGGCTGCTCCAGCAACAAGAAAAATGTACATTGGGAAGAGGGAGGACCCTTCATGGTGATTATACTGAATTCTGCTCAACTTTAATGTAAGGGTTCATTCTGTCGTCATATCCTTTGAAAACGAGAAGAAATATAAAACGCTGAAAAACATTTGTACGAAAATGCTGTTATTATAGGGGGTGTCAAATGAATGGCTGCGAGATGAAGCAGCCGCTTGAAGCCATCTAAAAGATGATGGCTGCCGACCATAATCCCCTCTCTTAGCGCTATGGGGGTCCATTTTCGAACTGCTGGCTGTTTTTCTCCCCGAGAACATTTTGGCAGCACAGACCACACCCTACAATCGAGTGGTGCGGCGGTAAATGGTCGCTTTCTGTCTCTGGCATTTGAACGAGCCACAAAGGGATAACTTCACCCTTTGATGGTTTTGCTGGAGAATAAATTTTCTAAAGGCACGACCGACCACCAACTAATGACACCCTTAAGGTTCATAGTTTCTCTTTGTAACACTTGCTCGCTCGCTCGCCATGCCAACAATCACCTCGAGCCATGCAACACAAAGTTTCCAACTTGCCTTCAAAATTCAACACATATATCATTCTCCATTTTGGCATTGTTTTCACATTTTTTTTTGTTGCGCTTGTTACCAATGTGCAATTGTCTAAAGGTATTTATTCACCTGTCACCTGTCACATTACTCACACTACATAAATTCGCAACACATTACGCCTCCGCCTTTTTCGACTTTTTTTTCAAGTCAAGTGTGCGGTCTACCGAACGTTACGTTGTTATGAAAAACTTTTGCTGCAAAATTTCTTAACAATTGTTTGAAGTGTCAAAAAGTTTGTTGGCTGAACCAACCAAAAAAACGAAGGAAAAAACCGATCTCTGTTTTACACTCTCTCTGGTTACCCTGTAACACTTCAATGATTACATTTGGAACGCACGTTGTGAATTTCAATTTTTTGCTTATTTTTGCACAGGAACTTTCATTAAAAAGTGTGTGTGGGTACACAAAAACGTATTATCGCTCTTCTAGCAGGTCATTTAGACCAACCGGAAGATGTGACAGTCAATCAAAACGTCACTCGCATAATCTACTAGAATCTGGAGGTATTTTTTATTTTATACTTTTTTTGTATATTTTTTTCTTTATTTTCAAAATGTAAAAGAGACCGAAAGTTGAAAAGGGAATTTTTAATTTCCTTTGTTGTTGAATAATTCATAAGTTTTCTTGACGTTATCGTTTCGTCTTAGTCTTTGTCGGTCGTGTCGTCGACGTTGCTGTTTCTGTTGTTGGTTGTCGGCGGGCGGTGGCGTTGTTATTTTACAAAGTCGTGGGCTAGTTATAGGTTAGCTCTCATGCAGAAGAAGAGAAATTTGTATGCACATAACTATGTGAAGAAAAGTGAGATTTTTTTTTTTACATAATTTCTGGAGGAAATGAAATATTTCCATTATGGAGATTGATTTTGTGAGATATCCCAAAACCTCACGAAACTCACTCAACATTGAAAGTGCATTCCAAATCTGTTTATGAGAAGAGAGGCATCTGCTTGGATCGAATTTTCAATAACTCTTTCTTCATTTTGAATTTCAAGCATTGGGGATTGACCTTAAAACCTTTTAAGTGTCCAATTTCAACCTAAAAGTCTTCAAAATAACGGCAACTAGACCCTACTCTAGAATTAGAAAACTATTGAGACTTAACGTGACCCCTATTGCATTATAGTTGACATTTGCATGATTTGTTGGTTCCTGGTAATGTTGTGCACAAAAATTCTTCAATAATTTTTTTTTTATTTAAATGTTGAACGGTTTTTCCCATGAGTGACATAAAGTTCAATGGAACTAGATGATCGTTTATTTAAAAAAAAAATGTAGGTATTACTTTTGAAATGGGAAGTTTCCGTTGTTCCTGGGATTCTCCAATGTTTTGTTCTACGGCCAAATACATTCAGTGTGAGGTAAGCTTACTATTTCTTTTTCCTTGCGATTTATTTTGTAAACTCTGATTAAGGAAGATGTCTGCAGTTTTTTCAGTTTTTTGTTTTCAAATATATTTGAAAAGCAGGTGGCCATGGTTCAGATGATAGAGTAGTTGATTGCTAAGCCGAACGCTACGGGTTCAAGCCCTAGCTTCGGCAGCATTCTTTTTCTACGAAAATCGCCAGCTTATCTGAGGCCACCTGTGCGATAATATGAGACAATAAAAATCTATGTCTCCTCCTCTGTGCCACGTAGGTTTATGTTATGTGTTCTTTCCTTCTATGTGTCTATCTGTCTCTCTTTGTCGTATGTCTTGTTTCAGTCCCAGCCGATGGCCTCAGTCGCCAGTGCTACTATGTGTCTGTAGTTCGTTACATTCATGTGCGAAGTACTGTAATGTCAATGTCAATATATTTGAAAATAAATTTGTATCGAAAACTTCGAAAAGGAATCGACTAAGCGTTTACTGCGTACTGAAGTGCACCAAGTTCCACTTTGGTACGTTGACGTATCGCAATGTACCCAAGGCGCATTTCATCAAACAGAGCCATTAGTAAAGTCGGCTTCAATTCTCCGAATTAGTCCTCAAGATCAATGTCTGTTCCAGCATTTCTGGGATAATCCACAAGACATCTTTCACGTTTTTTTCTTAATAAATTTGTTGAATTCGTAAATTATGAATTCTTCTTCCGGCACAGTCAAGTGCAATGAAATGACCATCCATTACCGATTTACTTTATCGTGTCTCATATTTATGTTCTTACTTACGAACATGCACTCTCCAGTCGCCAAAACTAAGCGCTCTGGCATCTGCAGTCGGTCTTCCTTGTCGTTTCGAAAGACTGCGATAAGAAGACTTTCTTGGCTCGAGCGTTGTCGTCCATTCGCTTGATGTGGCCGCGCCAATGTAGTCGCCTTTTCATGGCTTTCTGGACTACATCCACATCTTGGTACAGCGTGTTCAATTCAAGCGGTTGGACCTTCTTCTCCGTTCGCCATCGTCGCATACACGACCGAAAATCCGTCGAAGAATTCTTCTTTCGAAAGTGCCCAGTATCATTTTTCCATTTTAACTTATCGTCCAACACTCTGCGGCGTAGAGTAGGACTGGTAAAATCAAAGTTTTGTATAGTGAGGAGTGAGGAGTTTTGAACCCAGTTGTTTTGTCAAATCGAAGCAGTAGCGGTTCGCTAGGGTAATTCTTCTTCAGATATCCATTAAGGTGTCGTTTGTGGGATTGCTGTTCGTTCCAAAGTTGGTGAACTCCTTAACTACCTCGAAATTGCTGCCACCAACAGTGATGTTTTGTCCGTTTTGTCCTAGGCTTTGTGGACCGATGTTCTTTTGTTAGTTGGTATAGCATGTACATTGTTTTGTCCTCATTCGTTTCAAGACCAACGAGCTTCAACATGTTCTTCAATCGTTGTGAAGGCCTTAATCACAGCTCTTTGGGATGACCGATGATGTCATGTGCGTCGTCCGCATAGCCTAGGAGCTGGGTGGCTTTGTTGAAGATAATGTTTTCCGTGTTCACACCAGCCTTGCGCACTATCTGCTCCAGGACTATGTTGAAGAAATCACACGACAGCGCATCTCCTCGTCTAAACCTTGCGCATGTTTGAAACATCTCGGATGAGCTGTTACCCATTTGTAAACTGCACTGCGTATTGTTTAGCGTCATGCGGCATAGCTGGATCAGTTTGTTCGTTATCCCGAATTCAGACAATGCTATCATAAGCTCTTGGCTGTGGATGCAATCATAAGCAGCTTTGAAATCGATGAAAAGATGCTGGGTCTCCACTTGAAATTCGTTGCTCTTTTCCAGGATTTGCCTAATTGTGAATATTTGGTCTATCGTTGTTCTGCCTGGCCCAAAGCCACACTGATCCCGAAAACTTTGTAGTTCAAATTTTCCTAAGTTCAAACATTCGACGGAGGAAACAGTAACCAACAACAGCTACTAGTTTCAAAAAATCCTTTATTTTAATTTTTAAAAGCAAACCCTTAAGAAAGTGGTACACCTTCCATACTCAAAGTCAAAGTAAACAAAAGTATGTAGCAAGTATAACTAGTAGTTAGTAGATAGTGAAACTATTTATCGAATACTCAACATTTAGGTAAAAAGTACTTACGAGTTCTATGATATTTTCCATAATCCAATGATGCTTAAATATCATTCGCCAACTCTTTTGAGCAATGCACTCCGACTAATGAAACATAATAATGTTTGCAACATCCTTGCATAACAAAGTTCATTCGAAATAATAAATTTTCATTTCATTTTCATTTATTTCAAGTATAATAGTTGACATTGACGCATTAAGATTATAATCTTTTAGAGCATCTAAATACATTTATAACATTTATGAATATATCAACAAAACAAAAAAAAAAATTATGGGAAAATTATTAAATTATTAATTACATTGAAATTTAAAATACAGAAAAACAAAAAAAAATATTGAATTTTAAAAACTTAGAATCTATTCAGATAAAAAATAAAAATGTGTTAGATTTGATTTGAAAGGTGCAAAAATAGTTTTCTCTTAAAAGCTGCAGGGGCGATAGTGCTTTGCAATTCATTTGGAAGTAAATTACATTGACGAATTGCAGACACATAAAATGAGCGTTCTGAAATGCGGTGTGAAAAGCGGGGTAAGATTAACTTTAAACCTCTCTGTGAGTTAGCAAAGCTTAGTACAGCGCTAAGATACCTCGGACCTCTACCATGGATGATATCGTGAAGCCTCAGGAGAAGTCGAAATTTTAAGTAATCGTCAAGATTCATACCAAAGATACAATGACGTAAATGTGAAACACTAGTGTGTCTTGGTATAGAGTAAACAAAGCGAATACAGTCATTTAAGGCAACATTTAGTTTCCTTTTACACACACAATCTAAAGCTGGATATACACTCGAGTTAAAAGTAAAATAAGGCATGATCAGTGACTTAATGAGATGTTTCTTCATACTGGGCATCAGAATGTCCGAAGACGATCCCAAACACCGTAGTCCATAATAAATTTTCCTAATCGTATCGGAAATCGCTTTACAACAACTCAAATTACT
Organism: Sphaerophoria taeniata; assembly: GCA_943590905.1. Lineage (NCBI taxonomy): Eukaryota > Metazoa > Arthropoda > Insecta > Diptera > Syrphidae > Sphaerophoria > Sphaerophoria taeniata. The sequence goes on from OX016542.1 coordinate 84,992,801, forward strand.
GCTTATTTTATAACCCAAATAAGTGACGTCTTTTACATATGAAATGATTTCGTTATTGAGAATGACCAATGGGAAATCGTCAGAGTTGAGCTCATCTCTAGCACATAACATTGCAACAGACTTGGATGGATTCAGAGACATATGGTTATCATTAGACCATTTAAATATACAGCTAAGATCCTCATTTAATCGAGCAATGCAATCCTCCATAAGGCCTATTGGTCGAAAAATGTAAAGAACAACATCATCTGCATATATATGAACCTGACTGTGGGAAACAATATCCGGAAGATCATTAATGAATAACGAAAACAGCAAAGGACCAAGAACTGAGCCTTGGGGAATTCCAACATTGGTTATAAAGGAATTCGAGGTTCCAACTTCAGTTTTAATTCGCTGCACTCTATTCTTTAAGTAGTTGCTCAATAACTTCAAAGATAATTTTGAAAAGTTAAACGTTGATTTTAGTTTGGATATAAGAATGGAATGATCAATACAATCAAATGCTTTACTAAAATCCAAAAGAACCATGACTCCAAACTTGCCAGAGTCAAGTGCAAAGCGAATATCAGAAGTAACTTTAATAGCGGCAGACTCACAACTGTGTGAGCTGCGAAACCCAGATTGCAATTCCGATAGTAGGTGGTTTTCGCTTAGATACAACTGCAACTGATCATGCATAATTTTTTCAAGCAACTTTCCTAGAAAAGATAAAATGCTAATTGGCCTGAACTCAGAGGGTTTGGAAGGGTTAACTTTTTTTTGGAACAGGGATAACGTACGAGTTTTTCCACTCCTCTGGAAATTCACCACTGTATAAACAAAAGTTGAATATGTGAACCAAGTAGTTAGTTATAAGCGGGAAAATAAGCCTTAAGAATTTTGGAGAAATACAATCAGGACCAATCGCATCAGATTTCACAGATTTAATTGAATTTAGAATATCATAAGCACTTATACAAACAAAACAAAAAGAACTTTCACTATCAGGCAGATTGAAAATACTTTGAGGAGTTTCTGAGCTGGAGTAGGGAAGGGTCGTCAAAGAGTCTAGCATTACTTCAGGGCGAAAGGGACATTTATTTTTGCTTTTATCCTCTGTTACACCAATTTGTTTCAGATTTTTCCAAAGTTCTCTGGAGCTCAATGAAGGGTCCAGTTTCTGCAGAAAGTAAGAACGCTTACAATTACGTATGGTAGAATTTACTTTGTTACGCGCATACACATATTGCCTTTTGTTAAAATCTGTAGGGCTACTCTTAAACTTTCGGAAAAAACGTTCTCTTTCTCTTATTAGAAATTTTATATTGCTAGTAAACCACGGACATCTACTAAACCTCTGTTCCTTTGTAACTAATGGGACATAGGAATCATACAAATTCAAAATTAAGTTATTAAGCAAAGAAACTTTAATGTTAATATCTGGTGTGAAGAAAATCTCATTCCATACAGAGCTGTTAAAGTCACGCATTACGTTTTCAAAACTGAAATTTCTATACGACCTATAACTGAACGTTTTTGCAAGATTAGTAACATTAACACCAAATTGAAACGAGCAAAAAATATAATCATGAATAAACTCAGAAGTTGGTCTAACTTGGTCGTAACCGAGAACTTTTTCCCTAGAGCTGGTCAAGAACATATCAAGTAGAGACGGGTTCAAATTTGACTTGAAGCATGTTGGCCACTGGTTATTGACCACTGAAAGACCCATTTTATCACAGAAATGCAAGAAAAGTCTTGAAGAACTATTATTTGCCAAGAAATTAACATTGAAATCACCTCCAATCAATATATTATTGTATTTTGAATTGAGTCTGAGTAAGGTTTCTTCCAATTCTAACAGATTTTCCTCCGTAAAAATATTGGGTGGGCAATAAATGGTGACAAGTAACAATCTCTCAACCGAATTTCTCACTTCAACGCAGATGAAATCGATTTTACTTCCAACTGACTTGAAAACTGTGTTGACATTTTGACAAGCAAATTTTCGCGTATGTACATACAAACGCCACCTCCGACCCTATCTTTCCTATCATTCCTGAAAATATTAAAACCAGGTATTGCTACGAGAGCATCCGAGATACACGAATTCAACCACGATTCTGAGACCATCACAATATCTAACTTAGAGGTACTAAGCATCTGGTATAAAACCGTATATTTAGCCCGAATACTTTCAACATTTAAACATAAAATTTTTAACCCAACATCATACGCACCACACAACACATTCAGAACACATCTGACATTATCAGGATCCATGCCCGCAAATATAAAAAAATGATTCAGCATCTACCATCCTGTGCAGAAAATAAGAGAAACATATTTGCACCAGAGAAACATAAAAACTGTAAAAGTGAAAAAGATGTATAAATTCAAAAATAATTGAATCAGAATTAAAATTATTTATAGGATATAATAACATAGTCATTTCGAGAACATAAGGCTCTGTTTTAAAAATTCTATTAACATTAAAAGATTTAAAAACAAAAAGAGTTAGGGAAATTACAAATATATTGCTACCTACAGATGCTCAAATTACAATAATAAAGTTAAACGATCATAGAGAATAATAAAAATAAATAAATAAAGAACATAAATTTGATAATTTGAGTGAACTACTTTTTTTTGGAGCATAAAATTTCACGTCACCCGAACAAATGAAAGTGACTCACTGACAGGACAGAGATCTCTAGGCATCAATCAGATAACATTGCATTTTGCATTGACAACAAGAAACAAAATATACACAGAGAGAAAAAAAAAGTAATCAAGTGATGACAGTGCCTTAAGTAGATTATGTCAAGTAGTTTTTTTTTCTATAAAAAAGTAGGTCAGAATTGTATCTATCGTTCTCAAATTAATTTGAATGAACAGAAAAATAATTTCATGATGCATAGAGCTATAGTAAATTAGTGAAGTGAATCAATATGTCAATTAGTAATAGAAAATAAGTGAAATGAAAACATTGACAACAACAAAATAGAACTAACAAAATACAATCAACAACAAAATGTTGAAATTCAATGCCATGTAATTAAGAGACTGTTTCCTTTGTTAACGAACAAATTCTAGGAACGAGTTTTGTGAGTTATTAAGTTATTCGTGCAAGACGGCGGCGTGACATTGTGCCTTTATTTTGCTGGCCTGGTGTCTGGTTAGGAAAGAGGAGACTTGGGTGGATTTTCGATTTACGTTTGTCCTTAGTCTACAACCTCAATCTTTGAGTCGATTTTATCTTTCCATGCCAATTTTTGAAATTCTAAGTCTTGAAATAGTTGTTGGTAAATTTTTAAAATCTTTTTTTTTTGCTCAATATGCCCAAATCGATTACTCATTGTCTTTAAACTCATAAGGAAAATAGTCGTCCTTGATCGTAATACCTCGCTTAAGCGTAACCATAATAGGTTGGTCAGTCCAAAATAAATCACTCCCAAAGCATTAAGTATTACCGCAGACTTCTTCAAACACAATATTACCACCTCCATCCAAGGGCCATTCACGGTCACTTTATAATGGCTTTAGGTGATTCCACACCTTTTGTCTACCGTTTTCCCAGCCACACCCTGTAATTATTTTTTTTTTTTATCGATGACTTCCATTATTTCATAAAACTGAATGCATATCAATCGGTTTTTTTCTTTGTATGTGTGTATTGTTCCCCCATCAACCCAACAACGACTGAATTTAACTACAAAATGAATAGGAGTACTTATGTCACATTCATGCTCCTCTTATGTCAAACAATATGTTCTAACAGATTTTTCATATTCAATAAATATCAATCAAATCATGGGCTGTCGGCTCCCAGTGACATAACCAATGACATTTTCAAATTAATTCCATCATCGCATCGATTCATAAATCCTGCTTGCTAGCTGTTGCTGTACGTTTCTATTCACCTATACACTCTGGTGATTTGGTTTTTCTCCTTTTTTTGTTTTTCAAAAATTATTCATCAATTTTTCTATTTTTATTAGAAGAGGGAAGATGAGTTGGAAAAACAATAACATTGACACGTGTTCGTGCTTTCAACATTTATATCACATTTTAATAGTTTTTTTGGTTATTTCTCTCAACCACAAAATTTGTTATTTTGCATGAGTCAAAATAGTTTTTGTTTGGGTGACTCTGGTGGTGGAAAATCCAATTCGTTGAAACGTTTTGTAATGATTTTTTTTGCTGTGGTGTATTTTTGAAATTTCCACTTAAAATTAGATTTTATGATTTGGAGACATGAATTTTCGCAAACAAAACAAAATATTGTTCCAATCCAAATAACGTTTATAAAATGTTCAGATAGTAAACATAACAATTTTTAGTTTAGATGAGTTTTCGGAGTAGAAATAAGATTGTTTGGGTTTCCTTTTGAAAAGGTGGAGAAGCGGAATAACAAACTTTTGAAAAACATATTAAGGTCGTTATATTAAAATTTATTTTAATGGTCAGTAAATTATGAGTGTATAAGTTTAAACTTTTAAAATTTAGTTTGAAAATAGATTCATCGATTTCCGGGATAAGGAGGTGGTACAACTGACAGAGACATTATCATTTTTTGACATTTTTTTTTTCAATTATTTGATGAATAGGCGAATATCTGTGGAAACAAGATCTTAATCTGGCTGCTAAAATGAAGAGGCAAAAACATTGTAAAATTGGCAAAATCTTTCCGATGTTTATTTTGCTCTTCCATTGACATGGGTGAGTTATTTAGAAAGTGTTGCTTTGAAATATCGAGTAAATATTTCTCCAAGCTCAAGTGCTGGAGTACCAACCTCCACGAAGGTGCAGGGTGGAAACTAGACTTCGGTCTAGGCGAATGGTTTACGCTAAAGTCATGTAGTCTTCCAGATTTGTTCAACCCGTCTGACAACTGGCAAGAGGCTACATGACAGGGACACCAGTGAATCCTTGTTAATCCATGATAAGAACTAAGCTGGAAATATACCTATTGAAAAGTACAAGATGTCTCAAAAGTAAGTTCACATTTGCTTATCTTATTACGCGAAAGCAACTATTCTGAGGGGCGCGGGGGGTATGTCAGTCGGTAGTCTGGCTCTTGGGAATTTAGTCGCTATGGAGCGTTTCTCTGGTGTGGACCGTGCGTTGTGCGTACGTGAGTTTTACAAAAACGGTAATTCGGCGACTGTAGCGCGTAGAAAATTCTGCAGTATTCGACACATTCGTCACTTAAATGATGCGCCTAGCACTCGACTCATTGCAAAATGGGTTGAGAAGTTTGAAGAGACTGGGTCAACTCTGGACTTCCGAATCGAGAGGTTTGGATCATCTCGAATAGACTGAGTAACACTGTCCACGTTTTCGGCTGTTCTTGATGTTCTTGGCCGCCCAGATTTTGGTTTCTCCAGAGTTGACCCAGTCTCTTCAAACTTCTCAACCTATTTTGCAATGAGTCGAGTGCTAGGCGCATCATTTAAGTGACGGATATGTCGAATACTGCAGAATTTTCTACGCGCTACAGTCGCCGAATTACCGTTTTTGTAAAACTCACGTACTCACAACACACGGTCCGCACCAGAGAAACGCTCCATAGCGACTAAATTCCCAAGAGCCAGACTACCGACTGACATACCCCCCGCGCCCCTCAGAATAGTTGCTTTCGCGTAATAAGATAAGCAAATGTGAACTTACTTTTGAGATATCTTGAAACGGGTGATTTTTTAGCTGGTTTGGTTTTGGCAACACTGGTTTTGACAGCTGACGTGTGTTTAGTACCTTGTGTCACTGTCAAACAGCTTCAGTTTGGTTTGCAATTTAACCATGGATCGTCTTACAAATGAACAACGCTTGCAAATTATTGAATTTTACTATCAAAATTCGTGCTCGGTTCGAAATGTTCATCGCGCGCTGCTTCCATTTTATGGTCGGCATTCTCGACCTTCTGAGCAGTCTATTCGGAAGATTGTCACCAAATTTCGCACCAAATTTACTTTGTTGGACATTAAACCACCAACACGTTTACGTACTGTGCGTAGTGAAGAAAATATTGCGGCCGTATCAGCTAGTGTGACAGAAGACCGCGAAATGTCGTTACTGTCAATGGTGAACGCTACCGAGCGATGATAACAAACTTTTTTTTGCCCGAAATGGAAGTTCTTGACTTGCATGATATGTGGTTTCAACAAGACGGTGCCACGTGCCACACAGCACGCGAAACAATGGCGCAATTGCGAGGCGAGTTTGGTGAACAGTTAATTTCACGTTTCGGGCCGGTCAATTGGCCGCCTAGATCGTGCGATTTGACACCATTAGACTATTTTTTGTGGGGGTATGTCAAGGCTAATGTCTATAGGGACAAGCCCGCTTCGATTGACGCACTGGAAGCCAACATCCATACATTCATTCGTGAGATACCGGCCGATATGTGTGAAAGAGTATGCCAAAATTGGACTCAGCGGATGGGCTACCTGAGACGCAGCCGCAGTCAACATTTGCATGAAATTATCTTTAAACATTAAATTGCAAGGTTCAAACTATCGATTCAAATAAATATTTCATTCGTTTTTTCGAATTTTTTGTGTTTAAAAAAAAAAAGAAGTTCTAAACCTCTTAAAAAATCACCCGTTATAAGTGAACTTATTCACAAGAGTACAAAAAGCAATAGACACCGACCAGGTGTTCAGAAAACAATTGGTACTCTGGGGTAGTTGTAAAGCCCCATCCATAGAGTCTATATGACATATGGATGGCAACTACAGTCTCGGTAGGCCCCCTAGTGGGAGCTTGAGCTTCAGAGGGGTTGTGGTTGTCGAGAGATGCGTTCTCGGTAATTGAATTGATTATTCTAAGTTCCAATTATATAGATAGGATAAGTTCGGGCATTATGGCGCACCTAACGAAAATCTGAAATAACTTTATAATGAACAATATTTTTTAATTCAGTAATTTTTTTTTATTTAATAAGACAAAATAGGAACATAAATAAATAAAATTAAAATAGTAATTCAACAAAATAAACAAAATTAAAATTAATTCAAAAAAGGCTTAAAAAAAACCATATTGCCCTACATGTGGGCAATATGGCGCACCCTTTAGGGCAATATGGCGCAGAAATTTTATTTCAGATTTAAGCGCCCACATTGATCACATGTGTTCTTAAATCCAGTGCAGGAGTCGTGGGACCACTGTCCACAAAAGACACACTGCATTCCTCAATAGCAGCAAGTGAGTGGTCTTCTTCCCATTTGCCTCGAATCCCTTTATTTGTTGGGCAGATATTTTGCATTTCTGAAAAAATTGTTGATTACTTAAAGTTGAAACATCCACTTTGTATCTATCATTACATAGCTATGCAACACGTACAGAAATAAAAAAAAAACTAGAAGAGGCGAAGAGATCAAGGTAGGAAACTACACTTTATATAAAAACTTCATAAGGGCATTATGGCGCACTCACGCCATAATGCCCTCATAGCATATGCGCCATATTACCCGAAAACACTTATTCAAAACACTTCAACAAAAAAACCTAAGATCTCTTTTCGTTTCAAATATTTCCCGTTACACAATAAAACTGAAACTATGTTCTGTATTTTGCTCTATACATCGAACACCTGCGTTGTCTACTTACCGAGAAACACGAATCTGAAAATAAAGCGAAATTAAAAAACACACAAAAAACGCAACAATTTTTTTTAAAAGTTTTTTTTTCTTCTGTGAATCTCGTCGCATCGACGACCGGTGTTCACTGGACACGTGTTTAGGAAAGACTGATATGTTTGCATTGTTTTTATTTAAATGAGAATTTTGGAACTATGACATTTGCGTGGTGCGCCATAATGCCCGGTGCGCCATAATGCCCGAACTTACCCTAGAAGAACATTTACCATTATGGTTTCTTCATGGAGAAATACAATGGTACTTATAAGATCACAAAAGAAATAAATTCTATTAAATGCGCTGGGAATAGTTAATAGTTAAGAAATATATATTATAGTTAAGTTTGATATCAATGAATTTCAAACAGTGTGATTAAGGGTGAATATAAACACTCATATAAACAGATACCAATGTGAATGGTCACACGTCGGATAAGGCTTAATTGCTAGGTGCCGATTCAAAGAGCCTTGAAAGACGAAAGTAGGTTCTGTTGGCTATGAGCAACATGATAACAATGAGTTGTTATAGTATGCTACTACTGATACTGACCTAAGGTTTTTGAAAGACCGCACTACTTCGAATTCGTGCTCCTCTACCTTATAAGTTGTTCTTCTAATCTTGCCAACGTTTTCAGTAGACGAGACCAGGTACTTAGTTTTTCCCTCATCTATATGCAGCCTCAGGTTTTTTGCCGTCTGCTCGATCTGGATAAATAAATATGCTTGTACAGCTTGTGGGTTCCTTCCAAAGATGTCAATGTCGTCTGCGTATGCCAATACTTGGATGGACTTGGTGACCATAGTCCCCCTGATAGATGTTTCAAAGTCAGGGATTGCTTTCTCCAACGCAAGGCTGAAGAAGAGGCAGGCCAGTCCATCCCCTTGTCAGACAGTTCTACCCTTGCTATGCTGTCGTAGGCTTATTTAAAGTCTATAAACAGATGGGCTTTGATATTGAACTTTAGATTTGTTGTCCCTTAGCCGGGTGATAGCTAATTTGACTTCATCAATGCTTGGTGGCCTCAGCATGATGTTGGCATCTTGAAATGGTGGAGCCGTCATTTCTTCTGTAAGCTGACCATTGAGCACTTAATTAAATACACTTTCCATCGCTCCAGATTGCCTTTGGGATCGGTGGGACCTCGCTCACTATTCCATTCAATTTCGCAGACAATATTTTTCTCCTAGGCTTCTTTCTTTTGCCTTCCTAAGCTTTTTATATTTCACTTAGCGCGTGCCCGCGTTCTATGATATTGCTGCACTGCTCAGTATGCAGCGTTCCTACGTTCAGACGCTAGTTTGCATTCATCATCAAACCAGTTGTTCCGATCTCGGTGACTACTGCCTAAGCTGGAGTTAGCCTTAGTAAACTACCTACTAATGACATTGTTTTTGAGGCGTGTCCACTTTTTTTCCGCGCTCGGCACTCTGGAATCAGGACTTACTCTTCCCTATTCTTGGAGGATGATGTCGTCGTGTCTTCATTGCGCAAGGCAGCCGTGTTGATTCGAGCTTGATGAGCGGATGCATTGTGTCGTCTATTTGCAATCTTCCCTAGCAACACTGTAACAACAAGATAGTGATCCTAGTTGATGTTGTTGTATCGCGATCAAGCCAGGAGAATGGCGACATTGACATTTTGCTTCGAAAAATTGAGAGTCAAGATAGTTTGATAAAACAACGCAATTTCTGTTCAAGGTTACCCTTTGTCTTTCAACGAAATGAAGAAGGCCTTTAGACCTTAAAATAAGCTGATTAACTGCAACAATATGAATTAGCTTGGACCCGGTTTGTTGACAGAAAGAAAAATATATTGAATCACGGTTCTTAAGGTGGCGCTACAGTTCGTTGTGGACTTGGTCCTCAACAAATAGTCTCCACCAGCCAGCTCGATCCCTGAATAGCTGTCTCCAGTTTTTCACTCCATGTTGATTCCACTTGGGTGCGCCACCTGAGTCGCGGTTTTCCTCTACTTCTTCGTCCCTGGCGAATGGTGTCGAAGGCTTTCCGGGCAGGAGCATTCGAGTTCATCCGCACTATATGACCGAGCCAGCTGAGTCACCGGACCTTGACCATGTTGTTGTACAACCCGTAAAGTTCGCTGCTGAATCTTCTTCTCCTTTCTTTTTTTTTTTGTTCCCAGCTCTAAGTGATATGGACTGCTTTCTATTATTCTTTTTTTCTCTTCATGTTGCTCTCAGCAAACTAGAATTTAATAGTGTCCCTCTTTATCCTTCCTCGAATCCCTTAAAAAATATACGATTTTCCAAAAGCACAAATGAAAGTCATCATCCACTTCGTAACCAAAGCGACATCTGTCTAAGCTCCCAAAAGTATTTAAAAAGCAATTTCTGCTTGTCCAATCCCTTAAATTGCCATTCAAATATTCTTCCGCTTTAAATTTTAAATTGGCAAAATGAATTTTCGAAATCAAAGATCCCAAAACGGACTCCTAATTTTCTTTACGAGCTCCTCTAGTTTTCAATGCAGAATGAGGAGGAATTCGTATTCGACTAAAAATATCTTATTTCGCCTAAGAAAAAAAAATCCTATTTTCGAACGAAATAGAGACGACAAACGAGTATTTTTAGCAAAGAGAAAGATGAACCAAAAAAATTCAATTCAACGTTAAGCCCTTTCGATGAAAACCAGAAGGAGAAGCAGAGCAGCAGCAGCCGGTGCGTTTTAGATCCCTTTTTTCTAATCGATATTTCTCCTTTGGGTATTTTGCTTTTTGTTCCTTTTGTCGATGAGTGTGGATGTGGTGTTTTTCTCCATCAGGAACCTTTTTCTTTTTGAAAGTGCTTATTCATTTGGACAGCTGTTTGGTGTAAAGTTACAGGTACAATCATCATTTTTCTTCTATTCGAGATGAAAAGAATTGCAGGAGTAGTGGTAGTGGGACAAAAACCGATGGACTCCTCTTTGTTTCGCTATGCACTTCGGGCGGTATTTTGTTGTTTTCTCATTTTAATCTGTCTTGGAAATGAAAGATAAACCGAACATGATTGGGAGGACCACACTTAAGAATCAAGTGATTTTCTTAAGGGACAGTAACGGATTCGTACAGAAATTCAAAGAAAATTTTATAATATTTGAATGTCTGAAGCCTTTGAACCTTTAAAAATTGGCCCACTGACTCTTGTACACTTCCGTTTTCAGCCCTTAATACAGTTCTATTTTTGTTTGCTAATTTTTTTTTTGTCTTATAGCCAGATCCAGCCAGTTAATACGACTTCATCAAGAGCCCTTACAACCGGGATCACTCTATTTCTTTAATATTAATTTTTTCCTTTGAAAAATCATACCCAATTTCCCTCACACAGTCCTTCATCTAAAAAACCATCAAGCCAGAGCAAAAGCAAGTTGTGTGTGTAATCTGTGTCCATTTTTCAGGCCATAAATTACAATTTTACATCGTCGATGTGAAGCCAAGCCAAGCCAAGCCAAGAGGTGATATGGTTCGAGGTTCAACGGAAGGTCCTCATAACATATGCAAGCAAGCCAACAGCTATTTCAGCTCTCAGCAGTCGAAGCTAGAGTTCTTAGTTTTCTAGAGCTGAAGCAGGACACTCGGTATTGGTGCGAGAGTGGATGCATTTTATACCCATTTGGATTATTACGGGTTCAGTTTTCCACTTAAAAACGATACGTTTCTTCCTCGGCAGGAGGAATTTTCTTCTCTCTTCCATCCAGTTTAATTTTTTGTTGTTTCTGACCTCATTTTATATTATGAATATATATGAGAGGTTATGGCCGACAGAGGGTTGTGTTCTGATAAATTCTATCGTGGAAAAGCAATAAGTTAGTTTCTTATCTTTGGGTTTAATGTTCCAATTTTAGATATGGGGCTCCGGCTTGGCGGTGGGCTATCGAATGAGAAGTATGGAATTGAAATAATAATTACACACTCATGCGCATTATGTAAACAATAAATGCGCCCAAAGGTATGTGTTCGGCAGTGTACACACAGATGAGGTTGTGTAAGAGTGAGATATGAATGAGTTTACAGTGAAGTATCTCGGTGGGTAGTTAAAAATTGTTTCAAAGGAATAAAATCAAAAATTTTATGTTTTTTAAGCTGATGAAAGCAAGCATCTTGATTCGATAGAAAAAGGGTCTTGAAGAGATTTTGTAAAATAAGGTGAGCATAAAGTCGTCCACTTTATAGAGATTCCACTGTAGCAAGTACCTTAAATTGCCGCAGCAAATTCCAATATTTATTCAATGATTATATTATGCTGGAATGGGAAAAACATTTATTCGTGCAGCCGGTCTGTCGGTCGATAAGACTTTTTTCGTAAAATATTGTTATTATCTTTAATATTTGGACAAGGATTATTGTGTTTGGGTCAGGATGTGTACCTTACGAGCCAGGGCTATGGTGGGCGGGCAAATCAATTCAAATATAAGAGATCTTTGGCAGCAATAAAAATTGAAAGAATTTACCCAATTTAACAACCCGTATGTATGGTATGATGGTTTCCAATCAAAAAAACGAAATAATATTTATTCATGATAAACGCTTGTCTGTGTTGTGAGTGCTATGACTTGAGAGTGATAAAATTGTTGTATTTGCATGGAGGGCAATGTTTAATCAACAGAAAAACAGGAACATGGCTTGCAAACAATGAGTGATTGCATGAGAGAGGGCAATAAACTTGACAGAAATGAGTGTCTTGAATTAATCACTGTTTTTTGGGTGTGAGCTGGAAATGCAATTATTTTGTTTCATATCTTTTTGAGTCATTCGGAATAAATCTCTGAGTGCACAGCAATTTCTAAGGCAAGTACCTACTCAGGAATGTAGGTATTAAAATGACTTTTCAACATTAAATCTCGTCACCAGGTATTGTGAATAAAATTTAGAAAGCATTTTTTAATTTTTAGGTTATGTGTTTGTTTTGATGTATGGAGAGAGTCAGCTCGGTCCCTCACTAACTTTACTGCCTCCAGTTGCGCACATTAAGTCGGTTGATGTTATTCTCCAATTGAGGTCTTCTTCCTCTTCCACGTTGTCCATCGGGGTTGGATACGAAAACTCGACGGGCTGGTGCGTCGGTGTTCATACGCTCCAGATGACCCAGCCATCTTAACCGCTGAACTTTTAGCTACCTGACCAAGTCGATGTTGCTGTAAAGCCCGTATAGCTCGTGATAGTATCTCCAATCTCCCTCTCCACTCACCGCCGATGCACACTGGACCGAACATAATTCGAAGAATCTTTCTCTCAAAGAACCAGACAGTTCTCATGATTAAGGTGTGGTACAGGGCTTCCTTGGTTCTTTGAGAGAGGAATTTACTGCTCATGCCGTAACATACCTCGATAGACTCAACCGCTTCTTCCGTTTAAAAGTTCAGGTTTCCTCTCTCCTTCCTTGGATGTTGATCTCACGGGCTGCTCTCTCAGCTGTTCTGGTTCTTGCCTGCAGCATGGATTAGTAAGCCCGTCCTTAGTTGCATGCGCAAGCCTATATTCTTCGTCGAACCAGGGGTTTTGGTTTGGTCGCCTAGTGAAACCCAGTACATCAGTTGCGGCACTTCTGATGGTGCCTTGACAGTGTTTCAACTGGTCTTCTACATTCGAGCCTGTGGTGGAGCTCACCGAGAAGTTAGGAGAGACGCGGTCAGTAAAAGTTCAGGCGGTATCCTGCGCTTGTCGTCTTTTGACGTCAAACTTTCAAACAATCCGCGGTCACTGTTGCGGTGCCATGGATATCCGTATCTATGCAAGCTCCTCGGAACTTTCGGATATCCAGAATATTGGATGAATGCCTGTCATCAAACGCGACGTGATCGATTTGGTTGACGGTTTGATGATCTGAAGACCGCCCAATCCCGTTGTGTATATTGAGGTGCGGAAATCGAGTGCTTGAGATGATGACGTTTCGCCCCGCTGCAAAGTCAATAAGCCTGATTCCGTTGCCAGAGGTGTTTTAGTGCAGGCTTTGGCTTCCGACCGTTGAACCAAAGATGCTTTCTTTTCCGATCTTGGCGTTGAAATCACCAAGAATAATCTTGACGTCGTCGTACTTGTGGCACTTATCATACGTTTCCTCAAAAAGAATGTAGAATTCTTCCTTGGCTTGGTCATCCTTCTCCTCTGTTGGGGCGTCAGCACAGTACTAATATATTTCTGAAAAAAAAGCAAAAGATTTTGAGTCCTTGTTGGTTGCCGAGATATTTTCATTAGAAAAAAACAGAAGGTGAATGTTTTGAATTTCAGTTGTTAATAAAAGACCCAATGAAGCTTAATAATTGACGTTTCACATGATAAAGGTTGCCTTTAAGAATTTGAAGTGATAGCAGAAGCGGAGGCCAAAAACTGCAAGAAAAATGGGAATCTTTGATTTCAATTCAATTTCTCAATGTTCACCAATTTCCATCCTCATCTATTGACAGCCCAAAACATCATTAGAGATGTCAAAACTGTGACAGTACTCAACCAAAAATGCTTTTAATGCAAAACCCAAAAAAAAACCAAAATGAAAATGATAAACGACAATCCAACGATTTTTAAGAGTTTGAAATCTGGGTCTAGGGTACTCGACAATCCGCCCCCTTTAACCGTCTGAAATTTGTTTTGGGATTAATGTCTGTTGTGGCGGCTCGTAATTTTGTGCTTTTATTGCTTTTGGCTTCGATTTTCATGAAATGCGTCTGGTTCAGAAATAAACAGAAGAAATTAAATTCTATCCTCCTATCTGCTATGGAAATTGAGTTTACTATTTGTTTCGCTTTGAGTTTTCAATCGCAGTCTGGTACTTCTGACAAATACTACTCGCATATGAGTTTTGTTAAACAGTGCTGCCATTTGTCTTTGATTTCGATCGGAAATTGCAATTTTTCAGCCAAATTAATAAACACAAATTAGCGAAGGATTAACCCTTATTCTTTGAACTAAGTGGAAAATGGTGTTGATAAATTAAAACTACTCTTAACTGACGTTTACTTACTTATTTCATCGTGGCGGGTGGTTTAGCGAAGGAATGAAAAAATGTTAAAATACCTATATACTTCTCTGTCAGTTCATTAAATGCGCCACAATCGATTGTCATACCAACAACAAATATGCCAAAGGGAATTTTTGGTAAACGTCACTTCACTATTCCGGGAACAAATTTTATTTGTATTACAGCCGATTTTTCATTTATCGAAAAAATCTACAAATAAAAAACTGCCGAATAGACTTATCTGAGTATTCATCTGTCGAATAAATAAGAGCGTTATTCGTCGGATAAACGACGATAGAAAAATCCAATATTTTGTTATCTTTCAAATAAACGCTATCTGCTTATTTATCTGACGATTGAAAAATCGGGTCTTAATAAAAAAATTTAATCCATAGAGGCATAGAATAACTCTTATTCTGTGGGTAAGTTAACCTTTGGAATAAGAGTGGCTGTTTAAGTTTGCAACTTAGTCATCTGGCAACCCTTATGTTTCTATTCCAAAAGCGTTTTTTGTCTGTATAACGAAGATTCGAATGAGAGTGGGTAATCACAAAATAAATTTCTTCCATTCTCTCCTTTAATGTTTCCGCTTTTGCTTTTATTGTGTTTTCTGTAGTTTCTCTTTCCCACACACACCTATTCACTCTCAAATCCAACTCAATTTATACGAAAAGATATCCCACACTTTGTTGTGATACATTCACAGTGCTTTTATTTTCAGCGTGATGGGGGCAGGAGTCGGTGTCGGCGGTGGTGGTGCTGATGAGTATGACAATGTGATGCAAAAAGGGTGTACAATTGTACATACAAAATTATACGTTTCTGCTGCTTTTGAGAAGAAACGATAAAGGGAGGCCTCTGATGGTGATTTTTTTTCGTACGCAAAATACATTTTCGTTTTGCTGCCATGCCGATGGATGCCATTGCTTGTGCCATTTGAATAAACACAAATAATCTCATGTGTGTGCACTGCTAGGTTGTTGGTTTTCGTTTCTTCTTCCAAAAAAGTTGAAATCGCTATGCGTGACTGAGAAATGAAATGGATGGCAAACTAATGATAAAGTTCAGTGTTTTTTTTTCTCTCTAAAAATTTAAAGTGAAACACAACTTGATGGATGAATATACGAGTGGGAATATTTTATGAGAAAATCCGGCGAAAAAAGTTTAGCTTAAAAAAGCAAAACAGCCAGAGAAGGATCAAAAAGATGGCCCTGGAACTGGAATACAAAGTTTTGATTGCCATTTGCATTTGTGAGTCGTTTTTTTTGTCCTTTCCGGTCTGTACATATATATTTTAAATGGTTTCATCCATCAGAGTGTTTAAAATGTGATAGTGCTCGACGTCGTCATTCTCGCAATCTTAAGGATAAGAAAAATAGGATTAGAGATATTCTTTGAGCTTGAATGATACATTTTTAAATGTACAACAAGAAACGTTTGGAAAATAAATGGCGAACCATTTTTCGCGCTGAGATGATATCCTTCTTTTCTTTTTGCTGTTTTTGTTATTTCTCGAGAGGATTATCAAGGGTCATATTTTTGTGAGCTTAAGTGACAAATGTCTTCTTTTTAGAGCAACATAGTTGTTGTAAGCAAAAGACCCCAGCAGTGCTTGTCTTCAAGAGTATTAATGCGTGAAATATCGCACTTGCTTTATCCCAACTCTGTCTCTCCTTCGCTGCTTTCAAACCGCTTGGGATTTTTGAAATAACATAAAACATAAAATTTATATTCTCATGACAAGGAAATATTGGATTCGAAACAGCCTTCGATTTGGTTAACTTTTTTTGACATTTTGCCTTTTTTATAGATTCAAAGATACCTCCTACATGAAACACGAACGTGAGGTAGAAGAACCACTGAACCGTTGATTTAAAATTCATGCGTGGAATAACACAAACAGCGAACGAACTGAATTGGAAATGACGTTCAATATATGAACGAACTTTGACAAACGATACTTTTCCATAATTTCACGCTCCCCTTGATCTATGAGAACTTGAGAACCAAGAACCTATGCCACTGTATGACCCAAAAGTATCTCTTCACTGTAAAGTCTATTCATTCTTCTTTTAATTATTATTTTCTGATACGCATGCTTTTTCTTTTGAATATGACATCATGTCGTTAAATATTTTTTTTCCTCTCTTTCCGCATCGATAATATTATTCCTTTCGAAGAGGCAAGTACAAAAACACGGAGATAGATGTAGGTACCTCAGGAAGAAGTGTGGTGTTGTTTGTTACGGTGAACATCTGGGGTTTCACATTTATGATAAAAAAAAAAATATCAAGTAAAGTGTATGTGCATATTGGGTACACTCTGGGTTATTTTGATAGTGCCAAGTTTTTCTCGATATATCAATTGAGAAACTAAGGCTAAAAACACACCAAATCCAACAAAACGTTTGTTTTGTTTCATCCATTGCTCTTAGGCTAAAAACACACCAAATCAGACAAGACGTCGCTTTGTCTTTCGACAAAAAATCGTGGATACAAGTCCATCGCTCTTACAAGGCAACACACACCGAAAAAGACAGGATACGATAAAAAGTCTTGTCCGCTCGTCGGTTGCAGTAAATACATGGGGTTGTATAGGAGCAAAACACACCAAACACGACAAAATGTCCGGGACAAAATGTCAACGCCTAAAATTATACACCGTCTTATGAAGTCACTTATATAGGTTGTATAGGAGCAACACACACCGAAGCAGACAAAGACAAGACATTTCGACAGGATTTTTTGTCGAAAGACAAAAAGACGTCTTGTCTCATTTGGTTTGTTATGAGGCAACACACACCGTAACCGACGCGACACGACAAAACGTTCTGTTCCCTCGTCGGTTGCAGTAAATACAAGGGATTGTATAGGAGCAAAACGCATCAAAGGCAATAAAATATCCGAAACAAAATGTCAGCATACACCGTCTTATGAAGTTACACACACCGCGGAGAACAAAAAACAGAAATCGATAAAAAAAACCTGTCGGTTGCTCATAGTTGGATTTGTGTTCCGATGTCAACACATACCGAAGCGGGCAAAAACAAAATATTTTGTCAACTTCGATGTGTGCTGGCATCCGACACGATTTTTTGTCGAGCGATAACAAAACGTTTTATGGCTATCTGTCTGTTTTCAGCCTTAGGATAGGTTAGGTTATATGGGCTGACAGTTGATTTAGTTACCATTGCACTTACATCAACCCTTGTGATACCCCAAGTGCCGAAGTATTGTCACTCCTGAAAAAGTTTTTTTTTTAACATTTGAATTCTGGTGTTGGTCGAGCCATTTGGAGGACAAAGTTCAGTAGGAGATTACCTGGGAGTGCAGATAACTCTTCTAGTTCATTAAAGAAGTTGCCTAAAAAATGAGTGCTGGACAGTGGCAGAGAAATTGAGCGGCGTTTTCATGCTCTTCTTCGTTGCTGCAGCCTCTACATAGGTTGTCGCCTCGTCGATACTTCTTTTTGTGGTAGCCAAGTAAATTATGTCCTGTTATCATGCTTATAAAGAATCTTCAGGAGGGCTGTCGTAATTCGGCCAGAGTTTCTTGGTGTTACCGCAGGTTTCTAGGAGCTGCAATCTTCGTTTGCTTTTTGAATAACTTTGTTACCCATATTTTGTTTCAATTCACATTGAGGGATTCAGATGTAATGGTCTATGAAAGAGGGATCAAAGACTGAGTCCTCTCTTGCAAGCTCATCCCCTTTTTCGTTGCCCGACATACCTCTGGCACCGGGAACCCAGCAGAGTCGTTCTTGGCTCTTCGCGACAGTGGCTGCAATTGTGTGATATCGCCACTTTGGATATATATGTTTAGCAGCGTTTTTTACTGCCATGATATGGACTTGGAAGACACTGCTATGGTCGGGGAGCCTGTATGAGCTGACAAGTTTAAGGTTTTCTGAGAGGAAACCTGCCCCTAATCCAGCAATCATATTCGAGCCATCAGTAACGGTAAAATTCGATTCATTAGTGTAAGGAACACTGTTTCCCCAATCTTGTCTGTTGTCTAAGTAAGGGGTCATGTAATCTGTACAGACGTTGTTGCCAACGTATGACCGTTTTGACTAGTTCTCCAAATATTGATTTGACTGAATCGAAGAGTGCTGTTAGCTAACAAATAAATTATTTACAAATTGTAAATACAAGAAAGCTGCTAGAAAACTATTGTTTTTCCTCAGATTGAAAAAAAAAACGAAGCAACACTTCTGTATCTATTTAAATGACACTGACTGTATTCCTTATTCTCGTTTACCCCACGATTTCCAATTCATTTTCTTCTCCTTTGTCTTTTCGTTTGCGATTGCTTCTCCTCCTTGGATAATGTCTCCACTTTCCAATTCGTTTCTTAACCCTCTGCGACTGACGTGACTTTTTTGTTGCAATTCCACTGACGTGGTAGTCCACCAGACACCATTTGGACAGCTTGTATCTCAAAAACTTGTCTCATATTGATATCCTTAACAATTCTATTTTAAAGCTCAGACTATCCATAACTATTTTTAATTACTCATATATGTTAAATACAAATACATATGTAAGGCTTAACAAGTTTTATTGACACAGCATAAATAGCTCTTCAAAAACTAACGATTAGAAAAAATAAATAAAAAATCCAGATAAATATTTTCTTCATTAAAATTATTAATTTATCAAAATTAAAAGTTACGGTACTTAAAAATGAAAAAAAGAGATCAATTCATCGGTTTAAAAAAAAATTATATTGAAAATAAAATCATAAACTTTTTTGGCAGTCTTCACAGTTTAACCTTGAGCATTGCAGAAAGACTGCTTTCAAGCAAGCACAGCAACAATATACAGTGTTCCTTTTAGTTTTATGAGGACTCTTTGTTGTTATTTGAGTGAGCCATCTAAAAACAAACAACAACCTAACCTCAACCAAACAATTTTACTGACGTGTGGTCTAGGAGACACTATATGAACATTGTCTCGGAGAGACTATGAAAATAAAACAATAACACTGAGGTGGTGGTCTCACAGACACATACCTTAATCCTGACGTGGTGGTCTCGTAGACACTTTCCTTCACAAAACAAATGATGCGCATGCCACGACAGCTCACAATATATACTAACACGTGCTTTACCATACGACAGGAAGGTACTGAGAACGCACAGGTCAAATTTAAAAAAATAACGGCAAAATACCAGATTTTATGTTTGGTGGTGTCTGTCAGACTACCACGTCAGTCGCAGAGGGTTAAGTTGTTTTTTTTTTTTCTCCACCATAATAATTTATCTTTCATTTTGACATCTGTTGACGTTGCAAAACAAAGTAGTGCAACAAGACAAAAAACAAAAAAAAGATGCCCAAGCAAAATTCACAATAACAAGGGCATGGCCGGTGGTCGACAGCGCAGCCAACGTGCTATTCACAGCTAGGTCGTTTGTCGTGGTGTTGTCGGCTTGGTGTGGTCTCTGCGGTGGTGATATAGTGTAGTGACACACCCCTCAGCCCTCACCCGTCAGTTCATTAGCATCATGACTTCTGATGGGGGCAAAATAGCCCCATGCATTGCCTTGTTTGTCTACCTCATTGATGATGCATTGCAGAAAGAAATATACAAGCAGAGTTGGGCAAAATTTATTCGAATAATCATTCGAATAATAAATAATCATTTTATTCGTTATTCACGAATAATGAATAATTTCATTTATTCGAAGAAAATTTATTCGAATGACGAATAAATTATTTTATTCATTATTCGAATAACGAATAAACGAATAACGAATAAAATAAACACAAGAAATTTGGTAGAACAAATAATATTTCAATTTTTTTTATTATTTTTTTTTTATTAAAAGTTAATTACATAGTTATTGGTTAAAGCTCCTAAGATTGGACTTCTTCACTTGTCTTTGTTTAAACATATTGGCAAGTTTGTCATGGTAGCGTATGAAAAAACTTTTTCGACTGATGCAGATGAAGGCAATGATGTATTGTCCCTTTCCCTTCTGGATAGCAATCCAAGACTTTCAGCCTACGGTTTGGGAATCCTTTGATTTTTACAACTTTAGGTTCACACTTTGTACATTTCATCACAATGCTTTAACCACTAGAATATAAAGAGTCGTACTTAAAAAAATGTCAATGTCGTTTTTGCACAGATTTGATTAACAGACATATTTGTAGCACATTCATTAGAAATTGTTAAGATGTTCGAAATGTTTGGATTTCATAGAGATATATCAATATCAGTGCCCAATTTTCATTTCCAAATCCATAACTTCATTTAAGGCTCACTCATTTAAAAAAAATCAAAAGTACACCACAACACAACTTTCATTAATAATGGTACCAACTGCTATATATGCAATATATTAGAAGAAAATATTACTAGATTTTTTTAAATTTAATCACTTCCCAGGATACTTCAGGGGATGGGTTGAAGGCGTTTTGCATTGGGTTGGAAGGTGCAATTGCTAGGTAGAATTGGTAGAATTCGTTCAAAAAAAATTTCTCAGCAATAAAGAATGAGTGAAGGAATTCGAGCGTCTAATTCCAAAGGAAACGTAAATAAAAAAAAATTAAGATAAACAGACAAAGAAAGAAGGAATAAAGTCAATTTTATTCGTTATTCAGAATAACGAATGAAATTACGAATAAATTACGAATAACGAATAAAATCACGAATAATTTATTCGCGAATAAATTATTCGTGAATAAATTAGTTGCGAATAATTTTTTATTCGAATAATTATTCGAATAACAATTTATTCGAATAATGCCCAACTCTGTATACAAGTTTCTTTTAAATTCCAATTCGTTTTTTTTTTGCAACATTTTCAGCAAGGGGGATATGAAATTGCCTTTTTTCGACAGTTTGAATTGTTTTTCCATCTGCTTTGAACTTTTTTGTTTGCCTGAAAGTTTTAACAAAGGCGGGAGGTCGGAATGTGGTAAAATTTAATTAAATCGATAAAAGATTCTGTTATTTGCTCTCGTGATGATATTAAAAATCACTTGGCAGGCAAATTAATTTAAAATTAAAATAAGTATTTCCGACCAATGCACCGTTTTATTTGAATATCGAAAGATAGAGGTTCGAATATCGAAAATTCTTTTAGCAAATATTTTGGTTGTCAAACAGTAATTTTTTAAATTTGTAAGACTCAATAATTTAAAGAAGTTAATTGCCGTGTAGTGTTCTAATTACTTGTCAAAGTATCATGCTCAATCCACCAAATCAAAAACTCGTTTTCATATTTTAATAAATTAAGAAAAAAAGACTACATTTTTGGGGGCATTCACTTCACATCATTCAACGTGTTTATTGTTCTAATATAACAATTTGTCCAATCAGTAGCTGACATTTCAGAAAAAATATAAACAAAAAATAAAATAAAATTGAATAACAAAAAGCTCTTATTACAAAACATCTGCTCAAAACGTGTTTTTTCTTACTTTTTTTTTGTGGATCTAAAGAATAACATTATACCTCTCTGAACCTCAATGACCTCATACCCAGAAATCTTAACCTCAAGATGTTATTTTTTTTGTTATATTAAGTGTCTCAATTGAGAGGTAAATTACCTTTAAGTATAAATACTACAAGGGGAATAATTTATGGAATGAAATAACTTGAATTACTCATATTACAGGGTGGTATTGAATTCGCCAAGTTAAAAATGGTTTGTGATGTTCCTTGTTATCAGGGTCTACTAAGCTAGGAACATACCTTAGTTCGGTCCAATAGAAAGAAAGATAAATGTTTCTTAATTCAAAAATTCGATTTATTTAACTAAGTATTTTTAGTTTTCTTAAAAATATATGGCTTGTACAAATAGCTTCATTTGCGGTATAAGTTGACTGATGTTATTCCTGGTGATGACTTTCTTCCTTCACGGCTCGGAACTTCGTGTACTTGTCGGATTTGTGATGAGTTAAAGACGTCTATGTATGCCTCCTTTAGGTTTTTCCCTAGTGTACCATACCAACGGAGTTTCCTCCGGCTATCAACGACCTTACGATCGGCTGTCAACATGGTTTCCCTTGGCTTATCAATGACCTTGAACTGGTTTATCAACAGAGTTTCCGGCTTTCAACGTCGATTAACCGGTGTATCAATAAGGTTTCCCCTTCGCTTATCAACGGAGTTTCCTCCAGCTATCAACGACCTTGTGATCGTCTTTCAACAAGGTTTCCGTTGGCTCATCAACGGCTTTGAAACGGTTTATCAACGGAGTCTCCTCCGGCTTTCAACGATGATTAGCTGGTGTATCAACAAGGTTTCCCTTGGCTTACCAACGGAGTTTCCTCCAGCTATCAACGACCTTGCGATCGGCTATCACCAAGGTATCCCTTGGCTTATCAACGGAGATTCCTCCGGCTATCAACGACCTTGCGATCGGCTATCAACAAGATTTCCCTTGGCTCATCAACGCACGGCTTGAACCGGTTTATCAACGGAGTTTCCGCCGGCTTTCAACGGCGGTTAACCGGTGTTCTAACGGACAGATCCGGGTCTTATACTTTGACCGACTGATCAGCTTCCGTATCTTAGGAGGCATGGAATGTTACCACTTTTCAATTTCATTTTGTCGTCGACGGTTCGCTCCCTTATGCATATTTCTTACAAAAACTGGGTGTGAATTATATTCGGTCAAGTTGTAAAATTTCATACAAAAGTCTTTCTCGTCCCATATGAAATATGCTATTCATGCTTCTTTAGAATTTGTAATGTAAGCAGCTAATGCATCATTACATGTTTGAATAAATTGTGAAGCAGTTTGAAGAGGTCTTTAGTTTTTACAAGTTCATGCGAAGTCCTCAAGATGCTTGCTTGCAAGGCTTAAACACCCTGTAAATCGTCCCAAATTACAAAATTTACCTTTGAAGAAAACAAAGAAGAAGCTACCTACTCCAACTACCTTTAGCTGAAGGGTTATTGACCACAAACCGAACGATGAAATTTTTAACCAAACAAAAGACTTCCTTTCTTCATTTTTGCAATGAAAAAATGAAAAATTGAAAGACCTGGATTACAATAATTATTATTAATCCTCTGCTTCACATTTGCAAGAAAAAAAATTGAGAAAAATATAAAAAAGACTTCTACAACACTCGAAACTCAGTTATCCATGAAATTCGTTTCTCGCTTGGAATTTTGTTTTTTGTCTGTGATCTTGAGGGCAGCAATTTTCTATTTTATTTTTTTGTTTTATTTTTTATTCTTTCAAACATGCAACCTTTTTAAACTAAATGAAAAAATGGTTGCTGGTAAAATCAAACTTCTTTCTGTTCTATATTTTTTTTTCGTTGGCAAATTTCGACAAAAAGAAAAAGCGAACAAAAGACACGGAGTTATATTCTTGAAGTTGAAGGTAGCCATAGATTTCCCGAAAAAAATCACAATAGATTAGAAAGAGACAATGAAGGACCTTAAATCACGAACTCCAGAGTTCAGCTGCTTTGCTTCCTTTTTAATCTCAACACAAAATGTAGCAAAAAAATTATGACAAAGCTCCTCAGAGGCCAATAAACTGCAACAATGTTCACTCATAATAGCGATGGACATTCGCTTATACATGTGTGAGTGTTGAAAAGATATTAAATTTCTTTTAACATGAAAAAAAAAACAAAAAACAAAGAGTGAAAGAAAAAGAGAGGTGATTGACGGATCTAGTTCGACTGACAGCCTTTATATCATGCCCTGGAAGTATAATGTAAGTAGGTTTAGAATGGGAAAACGAAGTTAACTTCGACATCATTGCATTGCATCGAAGAAGGAAACACTTCTCTTTTTTGTGTGTGCCCTGAAGGCGAATCAATCAGGCGGCTTGAGTAGGAAGATTTAAGTAAAAATAAAGGGGAATTTCAAAGGATTCTTTGTTGCAAGTGTTGCGAGTGGGGGTAGTAGATATTTTGATGTGCAATGGTTGTCGAGGAATATTGTGAGTTATATCGGTTTGGAGTTTCGGGAAATTTTTCCCAATATCTCGGCGACAAGGCGTTCAAAAAAGCTTTAGCCCATTTTGACGAATAGAGTTTGAGTAGACCTCTGTTTTCGTGTATCATTATTTGATAATATATAGGGACTTCTTCTTCTTAAGGTGGCGTTAAGTCCGTTGTGGACTTGGGCTTCAACCAACAGTCTCCGCCAGCCAGCTCGATCCCTAGCTAGCTGTCTCCAGTTTTGAGGTTCTCTTCCACTTGAGTGTGGCCCCTGAGTCGAGGTCTTATTTTACTTCTACGTCCCTCGGGAATAGTGTCGAAGGCTTTTCGGGCCGGAGCATTGGTGTCCATCCGCTCTAAACGACCGATCCATCTGAGTCTCTGGACCTTGACCCTTTTGGCTAGGTCCGTGTCATTGTATAACCCTAGAATCTTCTTCTCCATTCCCAATCAATGCACACGTGGCCGAAGATGACCCGAAGAACTTTCCTATCGAAACAGCCTAAGGCATATTTATCTAATTTTGTCAAGGTCCATGCTTCTGGACAATACAGCAGGTGATGTTTTACCTAAGTTGATCGAGAGAGGGCTTTTCTACTCAATTGCTTTCTTATCCCAAAGAAACAGCGATTACCAAGAGTTATTCTTCGTCTGATCTCGGGGCTGGTGTTATTGACTGTGTTAATAGCTCGTTGTCAACCTTGAATGCACAGCGTGAGTTCTTCATCGGTCATTTTGCACAAGCGAACGAGATTGGCAGGGATGCCAAAACTAGACATAGCTTTGTACATGTACAGTTCGTCTCTGTAGATGCTGTGTGGAATCACAAGTCATAAGCCCTTGTGACTATTTCTTGTGAGGATTGTTGTGATTCGATAACATTTGTCGGATTCTCCCATAATCCTCACAAGAAAAGTCACAACGAAACTCACCACAGCCACTGTGAATATGGAAATGCGTTGCCAGAATGGATTCTTTGTAACTGCAATATGTGTTTCAACGCAACATATGATGCGATTTCGTCAATATTGGCAACGCAAACAAAGATTGTGTATGGGGGTTGCTTTTATTATTGTAGTGTAATTTCAAAGGCGATGAGCAATGATCGTTATCAGTTGTGAACAAAGAAAAAGAAAAAGAGCGTACGTCTTTTCTCTTTCCTTCCTTTTTTTCACTATATTCATTCATACTCATAAATCAAAATGTCAAATCTCAAATAATTTTCTAGCTATGACCTGCTCTGAAGGAAATCACAATTTCGATTGTTTTTGTGACTCTCACAAGTTGTGACTTTAAGGGAGAATCCGAAAAAGTCACAAAATCAATTTCACCTCTTCTTATGACTTGTGAGGTATCAGTGATGATGGGGAAAATCGGGCTGTTAAAATTGATGAAAAGGTGGTGAATATCAATTTGCAGTTCATAGGTTTTTTCAGGATCTGCCGCAAAGTGAAAATTGAAAGAATATGCGCTTTGAAATCTCTTGAAGTTTTCTAAAGGCAAAAATCGTCTTTTTTTGACGAATTTTTACTTCTTTCCTTTTTTTTAACAAAAATTTAATTTAATTTAATTTTTCTTTTTGTTTCAGTATGTCCTCAACATCAAGCTTGCTAGGGATATTTCAAATATCACATTTAATCGAAATCGGATGGGCCATTTAACCAGTAAGTTCAGTTTGAAAATACACTTATGCTATGCTCTTAGTTATAACTTTTTAATGAATAGTAGATACTTATTTTATTGAAAATCAGTCGCAAAAAGGGTCTGACACATTTATTAAGTTTCTTAACTCTTATGACAAAATGTATCCCAACCGACAATATCGACCCACACCTCAGCCATTAGAATAACAAACCAAAAAAAATACTCCCACTGCAATTTTTCACTTGCTATCTGTCATCTTGATTAAGTGTGACCGAACAAACGACCAGACCGAATTGTCCGTATCCAAACAAATTTTGTTCGTCTAGTTAACAAAACACAAAAAATGAGCAAAAACCAAACAGATTAATTTTAAATGTTTTTCTTGTGTTTTTGTTGACATTTTTCATCTCTCTTCTTCCTCAAATGCAACTTCTGTTGGCTTTGTGCGGTAGTCCCATGGCCTTATGATGTCATAATGATGGACCGGAATGTCTGCCAAACAAAAAACCGAGGCAAGCACTATCGCTATCATCAGAAGAACAAATACACACACACCTTGCATAAAAATCCAACCTAATGGTTTTCGCCATCATTTTAATTACACCAGCTCAGCTGGAAAAAACTCCGAATCACTGCTTCTCTACAATCGACTGTGCTGCCGGCTGAGTGGCTATGTCGCGCTAGTAGCACGTTCCTAAAACAAACAAAATTTCTGCAGTTTTAGGATATTCTCTCTCGCGGCAGCATATTGCAATTTGAATTTGTATTCCCTAGCGAATGGTATGACACCAAAAACCTAAAAATCGTTCGTTTCGAATGCAAGCAAAAGAAAAATAATCGAAAAAAAAGCAATTAGTAATTTTCTTCTTAATTGAAATTTGCAGGCAAAAGTATAATTTCGTTTTGTCACTTTCAAATTTTCGTTTTCGAAAAAAATCGTGTACGTGTTAAATGCTAAGCAGTTGATGTTGATTACACACGCTATTCAACTTCACTGTGGAAAATTCAGAGATGAAAGTTTATTTTGGTTTTAATTTGATCATGACATGAACAGGAAAGACTGATCCATGATTTGTTGAAATGAAGTGAGCTGAGAGGTTTGTTTTTTGTGTTTTTTTTTTTTTTTTAAAGAAAAATTTATAACTTCATCAAATTTAAACGGTGAGAAAATGTAAGCTAATTTTAGGGAAACCAAGTCTGCGAAAAATGTCTTGTTAATGTGTTTGATTAGAGTTCTATCATTCATTTCAGTGACTGATGTTTACCACCGCCTTTGTATATGAATTCGATAGAAAGATTGAATGCACCTCGTTTCTGATTTTAATACTGTGTCAATGCTTCCTTTTTTAAATGACACCCAGTTTTGTCGGCTTTCAAACGACCACCGAATACTTTATCATCGTCGGCCTGGCCAATGAAGTTTCTCCCTTCATCTGCGTCATAACCGAGATCCGGCCGGGCCACCTTCAGCAAGATCTTCCATATCTCCCGATTGTTCTAGATCCGCACCTCAAGGCTTTGGGCTTCCTGGTCCGCCATTCTTCCAGCGCAAATTTGGTGTGCCACGCTGTCTCCTACCATGAATTGTACTGCAAAGGACAGTTTCCTCTTTGCTTATACAAGCAAGGTGTCCAGCCAACCAGAGTCCACCAAGCTCAATTTTTGTCACAAAGTCTGCTTCGCGGTAGATTGTAATATTGTAGCTCGGGGTTATATCGTCTCCGGAATCGTCCGTAAGACTTTTCTCTCGAACGTGGCGAAGAGTTAAGAGTGCCTTTGGCTAAGCACCTAGGTCTCGGATCCGTTAGTGAGTACTGGCAAGACGATCGTCTTGTACAGCAGTAGTTTCGAAGTAATGGCTAAATTGTTGGACTTAAATAGCCTTGGAAGACTAAAGTTAGTTCTGTTGGCTTGAACAACCGCCCGCATATTTCTAGTTCCATATTGTTATCGGCTGCTACTACTGACCCAAAGTAATTGAAGGATCGCACTACTTTGAATTCGTGCTCCTCCACCTTAATAGTTGTTCTTCTACTATTTCCAAACGTTTTCAGCACACGGGGCCAACATGTACTTAGTTTTTCTCTCATTTGTATGCAGCCTCCGGTTTTTTGCTGCCTGCTCGATATGTATAAATGAGGATTGTATTGCTTGTGGGTTCCTTCGTCTGCGTTTGCACCGAAGTCACCAATGTTCAACCGTGATACTCATACCTGACCGCTGGACTTCAAAGAGTTGAATATACCATCTTGTCCAGCGCGGTCCAGAATAAGACAACTTCATAAGTGAGTAGGTATCGGTCTGATTACCGAAGTATAGAGCCAGCAGGTTATTTTTGGGGAAAAGCCCCATTTTGACAATATCGACCCACACCTGATCCTATTACTCTTTTACAAGTAAAAAGGGCTGCAGTAACCTTTCTTTGAGCTTGCCCTGGTTTAATTTAATACAGGGTGCGGCAAGAAAACTTGCTGATTTTCAAAGGAAATAAAACCAAAAGTAGTGGACATACCGTTGCAAAACTTGTTTATTCTTGTTACACACGATCTGAATTTTTCATTACATGGTTTGAAAGATGATATCGGTAAAGTGATGGCCTCCGTTTTCGATACACCGAGATACCCGATTTTCGAAGCTCCTCTGAACTCTTTGAAGCATATCGATGGGTATGTTAGTTGGGTGTGCTGGATGGGATTTCGTCACGTTTCCGCTCTCCCTGAATGTTTTCACCCACGAAACAATCGACTGCCGGCCAGGAACGCGACCTGCGGGATGGATGTTGAAGCGAGTACGGAAAGGACGTTGAGTGGAAATACTGTTGGAAAAGTAAGCCTCGCAGGCAAATGCGCGTTGCTCTTTCGTCCAATGCATGATGTCGACTGACTGCGACGTAGATGAAACTTCAGGAAGTCCCCTAAAAAACGAGACACTCTCCACCCACATCCGACCACTCTCCCCCGCTTGGCGCCAAAAACAAATCAGCAAGTTTTCTTGCCGCACCGTGTATATTCTTTATAAAGGTTTTTCAATTGGCGAATTTTGCGTCGGGACTAGGCCTACACCCGTACAAGATTCAACTCACCCAGGAGCACAATGTTCATGACCATAGACAACGCCGTTTGTTCGCTGACTGGGCTTCGAATCACATCTACCCGCCCTTATTGAAAAACCCTTTATTAACCATTTTTATTTTTGAAGATTTCAAGTTCAGGTATTATGTGTGGCTTTAGGACTTTAATGAACATCTGAAAACTAAGATGTCTTGTTTTCGAGGTGTGCCAGCACAGTCTTTGTTATCTTCAACTTTCACTTAAACCGTTCTATCAAATACCTATGACTTCAAAGCAGTCGTGAATGCATGTCTAACTAACATTTATTTAAAAAAAATGAATATTGCTTATAACTTTAAATTAAAGCCATTTAATTAAAAGTTCCCACTTTGTTATAAAAACAAAGTTATTTCTCTCGTTAAAATAAATATTAATTAATAACTTTTAAACAATACTACCCTCTCGTCCTTTTCCAGGAAACTTTATGCACTCATATGACCATACAAATAAAACTTGATTTCAAAAATCAATAATTTTATTTCTTTATTATTATTATTTTTGTTTCTCTCTTTTTGTTTTAATAAAATATTGACACCGTAATTTGTCTTTTGTTTAAAGTGTTAATAAATCGAATTCAATTGAACTTATTAACTCGTGATATTAAGTGGTTTAATGAGTTTCCAAATGAATTTTTAACACGGGAAATTATGTGACAAAATTATTATCCAATCCGAGCAGCTTTTTAAAAAAATTTAAGTTGTTCATTTTGGGGATTAAAATATTTGAGGTTTTATTTGAAAATGAGGTCCGTGACTTTAAAGAGGACTTGAACTTGTTAAGTCCCAAAAAATGCTTCTCGCTGAATTAAAAATGCCAAGATCATTATTTACAAGGCAACAAAAAGCGGATCCTTTTTTAATCACTCAACTCTCATATCGATTATTGAGTCTCTGGAACAATATTCCTTACAAAAAAACAACCTTGACATACTCGCCCACAACGAACGCTTGAAAACGCTCAAGTTGTAATAAAAAAGAAAAACGACCAACAATACCATTTCGTTCGTCACCACAATACTATTCACAACACAAAGGAGAAGAGATAATAATTTTCAAAAAAAAAAGAAAAAACCAATCACAATCAGCGTTGCCACTTCAAAAGTAGGATTGCGCATTGAAACAGTTGAAAAAATGCAGTAAATCTACATTTTTCGCAGTAGATTTCTTATTTCACAAAAAAAAACTTAAACATAAATATTCATACATAAAATATATTAAACTAGCCGACCCCGCGAACCTCGTCTTGCCTGCCAATCAAAATCTAAAAGAAATATGTAAAAAAACCCGTTTTCGGGAATTTTTGAATTTTTCACTAAAATAATTGTTCCGTTAGAAAAGCAATTTCTGAAAAAGTATAATTTTTGACTACCAATGTATTGTTTCCATTAGTCCACTTTCCCGTAAGATTTTCCCATTATTTTCACACGAACCATGCCTCGGCTAAGCTATGCTTACTGTAATTTTTTTTTTAAATACGTTGGGCGGCGTAAGAGTCTATACCGGTCAAACAATACAAGCAAAACAGCATGCATCTATTTCATTGCTTATATCTACTTATATTTAGCTAATCACGTTTTACCATAATGAAGCGCGATCAGATAAGACAAAAGACACAGATATTTCCAATTTCAAAGATATGAAGTTTTTCTAGCTTGGCAACAAATTTACCACCGAACTTGATCTCGGCACCCTTCAGAGCAGCCCCAGAATAATTATGATTCACACAGATATGTATTGTTTAAATGCAAAGTGATTTGCTTGAATCCAATTGAAATTGAGAACTACATAACTGAATTTTTCCAAGCTTTGCAATTAACTTTCTACTTTCATTGAAGCATGCAGTAAAATGCAAAGTTCGTTGAAAAATTCATTGAGGATTGAGCGGATAAAGAGTCCCG
This sequence comes from Sphaerophoria taeniata, assembly GCA_943590905.1. Taxonomy (NCBI): domain Eukaryota; kingdom Metazoa; phylum Arthropoda; class Insecta; order Diptera; family Syrphidae; genus Sphaerophoria; species Sphaerophoria taeniata. The sequence continues at coordinate 85,023,945 of OX016542.1, forward strand.
GCCAGACATACAAACATACCAATGCACCTTTCTATGCAAAAACTTGATTTTAGGTCTTGAAGTTCTTCGTGCTCTTGCAGAGTTTTATGAGTTCCCAATTAAAAATTTGCCATTTTTTCATTTGAAAATAAGTGCACCTACAATTTCATACAGTTTTCCCTTTGAAAACGAATGAGTTTTCCAAGTTTTTCAAATTTTGAAAATGTTCGCTTAATCCAGGGTAATCTGATGGTTTCTAGCAACCAACTGTTATATTTCATCATTTTCTTTCAAATTATGTTTTCAACTGAAGTAAGATATTTCTTGTTTTTGTTTTTATACTGGTAACTAGTGTAGATTTTCTCTAGGCAGCAGCACTACTTTGCGGGAGTGAGCATAACAATATTCACAAAATGCTGCAAATATTTTCCCTCCAGAAAATTGATTTCATCTAATTTAAAAGTTTAAGCAATCTAAACAATCATAATATTTCCATGAAAGATCTTGTTTTCTAAATAATGCCCTCCACTGACAATACAATTTATCTTTTCTTTACTGCAACTTATGCCAGGGAAGCAATCAATGATTGGTAAAATTGAAGGCATAGAACCATCTACCACAAGTTTCACATCTTAGGCGTTGTACGAATTGCGTTAAAACGTTTTATTTTTTAGCCTGCTCCGCAGCTCATTGAATTTTAACACATTTTATTCACCACGCAGTGTCAAAATTTAAGCGAACGTCAAGTTTTAATACACATTTTATTGCAATTCGCACACGGCCTAAATATTTCTGTACAGAGAGGAACAAAACAAAATAGAACATGCTACATATGTAGTATCCATACACAAAAGAAGGAGACGTCGACGTGCATGAAAAGCATGCTGAATCGTTGAATGATGTGAGAACAATCAAGTTAAAAAAGGAATCTCTGTCACAGAAGCAAAAGAAATTATAATAACTAAAGAAGAAAAAGTGCAGTAGATTGGATTTAGTGGCAGTAGATTTTTTTTTTGCGAAAAACGCAGTAGATCTACTGCAATTGCAGTAAAGTGGTATCGCTGATCACAATTAAACCGAACAAAGTACCCATTTCCTATGGAGCTTGTTGAAACTTATCAATCAGCGTGACCTTGGCACGGTCAGCGAATTCGTGCTATTATTTTCATCAACCACATTAAAAGGTATGCCATTTCATTATACCTACGTTTTTTTTTTGTGTATAATATTTATTATTACAATCAATGCCGTCACATAACATTAACCATTTTATTGTCAACGTATATGCGCATACATTTTTCATATAAATTGTTAAACAAAACCGAAACTGACTACCAGCAGCAGCGACGACGAATCAACAACAAAAAACAAAGAGAGAAGAATTTTCATTACGAAAAAGAGGATGTCAAGATGGAAAAAATGTCGTTTTTCTTTATTTATTCCATTTTTTTGTTTGGTCCTCATATGTGTGTGGAAAAAATACGGATTACACTCGAGGGAGATATATAGAAAAATTTGATACATGGTTATGGAGATATCACAGAAAACTTGAAACGAAAAAAAAAACGATACAAAGATTTCAAGAAAAATTCTGCTGTTTAGATTTATGGGCGCTTTTATGACTTAACTAGTTTGGTTGATTGTTTTTTTTTTTCCTCTGTTCCTTTTTTTTAAATAATATTTTTATGAGCGTGAGTTGGATACCGCTGTTGTGATAAGGACACCAGGATTTTGTGGGAATCAGGCTCTGGAGGAAAATTTATCAAGTAAAATTTTATTTGAAAATGCTAAATGACAGTGGGGATTTTAAGGGTTTTTCAGTTGATTGAGACCTAACATCGGCCATTTTTCTGTCAACTTAATATCGCTTCCAGTTTCCTAAGAAATGCCTGATGGCTTGATCTTTCCCTTTTCGTACTAGTCGTGGGACCAACTGCAGCCTTAGAGGAGCCTACTGCTAAATCTTACACCTCTGAACACTTCTGCCCGCTGTTAAGAACACCGTTTCCTACATGCAAACATCTCTTCGAACAATATGCTCTAGACAAAGGCTAGATGGTGACAGGGTACCACTAGTAACTAAGTTCATAAATCATTACTCTCCCAAGAATAGCTTTCTTTAGTGGTAGGTATAACAACGGACCCTTAAGGTCTAAGTGAGTCAACAACAGACAGCCCCTCTAACATAACATAACATAACATAACCTAGCTCAGAGATAAAATGACCTAGAAAAGGGAGAAAAACCAACTTATATATTTTTAAACAACTGCGTTTCATAATATTCATAATAATTGAGCTCTGCCCTGATCACTAAGAGATTTCGTCAGATCTTCTAATTTCCCGCATCATATTAAACCTTAAATAGCCTTTAGGTAGTCTTCTGAAGAGAGCTTGATGCTTCCCGTAAAAAATACCCATAAATATGACAAATAGAATAAAATGAAGTATATTAAGAGTTTTGCAAGAACTTTGAAATGCTTTTACATGATACCATTATACCAGTACCATTTTTTACCACATTGGCAGGTAGTTTTATTGAAGGCCTTAGACGGCCTAGGAATATTGAGGTTGACAGTAATACCTAACAGAACCAAGTCCGTTGTCAAACTAAATACAGTATTTCAAGTATCAATAACCTTTTAAATTTGTTGTATTGTTGGTTCAAACTAATTGTACACCCCCAAGCAACTCCACTGAAAGATCAATGAACTGAAACGATTATTATTCTAATTACTACCCCAAGGGTGTGTTTAATCAACATTGCTTTTGTCAAATCAAAACTCTTAATGTTATTAAGCTCCGATACACGAACTAGACATTATAATCAATTTAATTATGGACCTTGAACTTTTATCTTTTTTAGTAGTCTGCCAGTTAGTTAATTCACTTATAAAGGAATTTAAATTTTTATGTTATGTTACTTCTGTGAACTGGTAAAATAATCATTTTCAATGTTAAAGCACGTTCTTGTCCAATAATGTTGCATTGAATAATGTCAAAAAAAATTGAAGTAAATATATTGCTTTGAAAGAAAAACGATACAATTTTGAGGCCTTCCGGAAATTTATTTTCCTTTTCAGTATTAAATATCAATTATTTCTAGGCAACATTGAATCCGTTTGAAAAAGAATCGATAGCGATTACATCGAATAAAGTACACGCAATACCCGCAATACCTTCCATAGCAATTTTGACCTCCTAGCATTCTCTTGAAATTGACTTTTAAAGAATTTATCTCTGTTCGTATTATTTTTTCATTACCATTTCCCTATAGCCTATTATATGATACTATGTTTACAATTCTAGGCTTTAAATCACCAACCTTCCAATTTTCAATGTTTTTTTTACACATGTATGAAGTATGTATCTTGCTAGCTCTCTAGACCGCACAAGCCTATAAAACTCGCATTCGATATTATTGCTCATTCGACTAGAGGCTTTGGATGTTAGGTATTTCATAAACCAGTTTCCATATCGATTTGAGAAATACAAAACAAAAAAAAAATATTTGGGTAATAAATAACTGTCCCTGGAGTTCAATGAATCGACATTCTATCTACATCGCTAAAAATAACCATTATTATTCTTATTATGGCTTATTTCGCTTGTTTCATTGTTCATGACTGGGAGTACAGCGGTATGTTTAAGCAAACACTGATTTTGCAGCTAAAAAAAGTAGTCTCGACGCGCCCCTATTTCCAATATAATTATTATGCATTTGCTAAATCGCTGTCGACCTTTTTTCAGCAGCACAAACAAGAATTCCAATGAAGTAGACTTTAAAAAAGAGAAAAGTACTATAATTTTCCTTACAGTTTCGAACCAACATTTCCACTCAAAAAGAAGAGAAAAAAATATCCTTGACTTTCAAATAAAAAAAAAACACAAAGAAACACGAGTTTTGTTGCTGAGTTGTCGGCTGTGTTGTTTACGTTTGAAAGCAAAAGCTAGTAAAAATATACTCACACTCATAGCATGCTCACCCCTTGACTCAGTCTAAATAAACAGAAAGAAAAAAAAACAAAATCTAGTCTTTACAATACAAGCATAACATATACAAAGTAAAAACAGATACAGGGTGTTTCGAATGAGGTTATTTAAATGGCTGCGTAGTCATAATTGTTAACATTTTGTCCAATATTATCAGAGGCACATTAACAAAAATAGAGCAGACTTTCAGATGAGAGTTAAAAGAGCCGACACTACCTATTAAATCCGTGACTACAAATTAAGGGACAAAGGACTTTCACTTCGCCTACGCGCCATCGTTTGATTTGAAGATGTATTTCTAAGATGCACTGCAGGCTTAATCTATAACCAATAAAAGTCAGTTCTTATGGGACTTTCCCGGAGGATATTGCGATGTCATCTTTTTTTTGCAGACAGCAGACTCTTTGTTTGAGTAGTACTTAAAGTGTTACCTGTGGTATCTACTCGAAAAAACTGAATCTCAGTCTATCACATATAGACTTCCCAATCCATGAAGTTTGTTCCAGGCAGAACTAGTGGCGATAAAAGAGGCACTATCCTGGCTCAAAGAAAACGTTATAGGATATACCTTGTGATGCTTGTTTTCTAAGGCTGCGGTATGCTCAGTCTGTCCAGGGTGTTCTCGACTAAGCACCTAACGTCGAGTTAAAGATCCAAACAAAATAACACAACCAACCTTCACTATTCGTTTAACAGCTTTTTATTTAATAATAACTTGGGCCTAACAGAGTTTTATACCAATTTATTTTACAAACAATTTATGTAGCTTACTATACTTATTATAATAATACCTCAGCGACGATGAGTTACTCCTTGCCTCTAGGCTCGGTGTCTGGATAGTCGCGGCTCCTCGTAGACGAATGATCAGGTTATACAACTGTCGGTGTTACTACTGAATAAACGATGGCTTTCGCCCTGTCTTTGATACGCACGGAAGGTGTGAGTCAAAGAATAAACCGACTCCTGATCACAACAAAGGCTATGAAATAAACGGTCGAGCTCTTGCTACTGTTCGAGTATTTCTTCTCGGATAGCCAAGCCGATCACAAATCTCTAGCGTCTGTCTCCACAAACTCTCTTATAGTCCACGACTGTCGATCATCTCTGAATGAGATGACTGAACAGTTCAACATTCACCTCATTTGGGTGTGGACCACAGAGCTTTCCGGGAAACTGCATAGCTGATGAGCTCGCCAAAACCGGAACACTTCTGCCCACTCTTAGACAAAGACACAACATAGGAACACCACTTGCAACATGCAAATATCTTCTGAAACAAAATGCTCTTGAATCAACAAATGCTATATGGTCAAAGGGTACCACCTGCCTAGCAACCAAATTTTGATTTTCCTGAGCAGACAAAGTTTAAGCTCCACAATAATTGGAGTCATAATAGGGCACTGCCTCATATGTAGACATGCTTTGAGGCTAGATATATACACAAATGACTTCTGTAGAAGCTGCTGGACGAGGAGGAAGAGGAAACAGTCCTTCTATGTACATGTCCGGCACTCTCCAATAGAAGGAATCCCTTCTTCGATGATACCAGTGAACTGGCAACGATCGACACAAGATGTCTCTCTAATTTCATTAAAAGTACGAAATGGTTTGTTTAAGTTTATTAATCTCCCATGAGTAACTTCTTAAGTGGTATCACAACGGACTCTTGAGGTCTAAGTGAGTCAACAACATCTAGACAGCCACTCTAAGCTAACCTAAGTTGTTACCGAGTAGCAATTCCAGCTTAATTTTTAACTATCTCATAGTTATTCCTCTAGCATACCGAAGTCGCTTACTTGTTGAGGCTTGTAGCGTAACCCTACATCGACACCTGTTCTCCTTACATCCTTGAGACAACTTCAGATACGTCGACTGATAGCGAAATGATCCATTTGGTTTTTTAACCAAGAACCCCCTGTAAGAAAAGCCCTCAGGCACACTTTTTAACTGCGAAACACACTCATACAACGTCAGTAAATCCAACTTCACTCAACATTGTTGATATACTTTCGAGTTGTAAAATGTTCAAACTTTTTCAGTGATTTTATTGTAAAGTGGTTTGACATGTTTGTAGTTTATTTTTGTTTCTTTTGATATAAGAGCAAGACCCAGAAAAATGAAACCTCCAAAAACTTCATTCAATTTTACACTTTTCATTTTAAATTCCAACTTAAGTATCTACTCGTTTGATAGGTTTGCGCTCTGATTTCCTTTGGCTTTGAGTTACAAAATTGAAAGCCGTAATTTGTTGTCCAAACTATGAGACCAAAGCCTTAAAATTATGGCAAAATTAAGAACGATTCGCGATTCATGCATTTTTTCATGAGTCTTATAAATTTTCTCTTTCTGAAATTGGTTCAAAAACACATTGATAAAGTGGGGAATTTTTTAAAATTAGCTCCACGAAAAATTCATCTCCTCCCACTGTAAAAAAAAACAACAAAAATTGCCAAAACAGAAGGAGCATATATATACCCTACCTATATTTTTCCCGAGCTGAAGCAGCCTACCTACCTAACCGAACAAGGGAAAGTTGTTCAAAAACGAACAAAATTGAAACCAAAAAAAAAATTGAACGAGGGACAAAGTGTAGTATTTTCTTGAACTCTATACCTCAGCTGAGCTCAGAGCTGAACACAACTTCATACCGGTCGTTTCGTCTCTTCTCAGTCTCGATAGCATCAGCCTAGCCATCGCCTTCGCCATAATCGCCATTGCCATCCGTTGTCGTCTTGACTCGTCATCGCATTGTATCGCATCAGTTCAGTTTGGTTTTGTTGAATTTGAATTCCCAAACCGGATGGATTGGGCTCTGGTTTCTTCTTTCTTCTTTTTTTTTATCATAAAAAAAAACTACACAAACTTTCGATCAGAACATAATACCACAGTATATACAGGCCGGAAAATCAAGATACCTTCGCCGTCGATGAAAGTGAAACATCTTAACTCGTAGTTACGCCAACATGTTGCTGACATACTTTGTTTTGCAGCCGTAGCATCAACAAATGGCAGCAGGAACAGAAAGCAAAGAACTTCCCAAAAGTATTCGTAAGCAATTCTTTGAGTTTAATTTGTTTTAAAAAGGAAAATAGAAGACCGAGTGTTTTTTCTTCGGCAAAGACTCATTGTGACAATTAATTGAAAGTGTTCTCAAAACGAAAAAAAAAATGTGCTCTTTGTGTACAATTGAAATTTATTACATCACGAATTACAAATAACTTCGGGAATAAAAAGCGAAAACAGAGAAAATTGATGCTAAAAATAATTATCAACAAAAGCCCACAGTAAGCGTATAAAGAATCTTCCAACATTTATATTTTGTGTGTAGACTGTGTATCGTGTGATAAATGAAGTCATTAGTGGAGTTGCAAAGACGGAATTATGCAAAAAGAAAAATTCATTAACCAAATAGAATTGGCTACACAAGTCGAATGTAATTAGATTTACATTTTTATTCAAAGTGATTAGCATTTTAGATTATTAATTTCAATCTAGACGGAGAAATAGATTGCAATTATTTATGCAAATGTGTTTGACGTTCGGTTCGGTTCGGGTTCGGAGTTTGGAGAGGAAAATTCGATTTGATGAAATTTTTCGTGGAACTAAATTCATAACATTCAAATGCTGGCAAATAGAGTTTCGAAACTGTTTCACAACTCAAAGCATTCAAGACCAGCATCACATCACGTCATAAAAATGCTCCTCTGTAGTGCACCTTGAATTCTACCTACCTATGAGATGAGATGAGATGCTATGTGTCAATAATTCTGTCTTTGTACTTTGTAGACAAAGAATGTACCGAAAAGAGGCTCTTCTTACATCCTCTCATTTTTTTTCCTATAGTAAAGCTGATGAGGTACCTGGACTTATAAGGCCAGACATCCTGCGCACCTGGTCTTCAAATAATAGTATTTTGAAAAAGTCCATTTCAGTGACATTCTTTTTGTATGTTTCATAAAGTACAAAGGCTTTACGGAAATTCTTGAAAAAAGCAATCAAACTGTCTGATAAGTGTTGATTCATTACAGTTGTTTAATTATTACTAAGGAATTTACATAGAACCTATAAAGGAAAACATGTCTTAGCAAATGAGCTTTAATAGCTTCTAAGGGTTAACTCAACAACAAGTGGAATTCCAAGTAAAAATCAACAAACATTATTTCTAATTTCGAGTAAACAATTCTAAATTTACAAACAAGGTAAACAATTCAACAACATGTTGCTCAGTAAATGTAAAGGAAGATTGATCGTTGAGCATTTGAATATGCACGTGATGGTAGTTTTGTCAACATTTAAGGTGACAGCTGACATTCGGTTGCGAGTTTTTGATGACACTTTAGGTTTATTTATTGTTTTTTTTTTTTTTTAGGTTAAGTTAGAGTGGCTGTTTAAATGTTATTGACTCACTTAGAAATCAAGGGTCCATTGTAATACCACTAAAGAAGTTACTCATGGAAGAGTAATGAACTTAAACAAACCATTTTGTACTTTTAATGAAGTTAGAGAGACATCTTGTGTCGATCGTTGCCAGTTCACTGGTATTTTCGAAGAAGGGATAACCGAGATAGTAATTCCTTCTATTGGAGAGTGCCGGACATGTACATAGAAGGTGTTGGAGTGTTTTCTCTTCCTCCTCGTCCAAGCAGCTTCTTCAGAAGTCGTAAGTGTAGACCCCTAGCCTCATAGCATGTCTACCTATCAGGCAAGTTCCTGTTATGACTCCAACTGTGGAGCTTATACTTTGTCTGCTCAAGGAAATCAAGCCTTTTGACCGCTTCAGGTCTATGCTTGGCCATGTTTGCTAGACAGGTGATACCCTTTGACCATCAAGCAGTTGTTCATTCTAGAACATATTGTTTGAGAAGATGTTTGCATGTAGCAAGTGGTGTTCCTATGTTGTGTCTTTTTCTAACAGTGGGCAGAAGTGTTCTGGTTTTAGCAAGCTCATCGGACAGTCTGTGATTATTAAAGAGTTTGTGGAGACAGACGCGAGAGATTTGAGATCGGCTTGGCTGTCCGAGAAACTACGTATATCCTAGCAAGATATAACATTTTCTTAGAGCCAGGATAGTGCCTCTTTTATCGCCATTACTTCTACCTGGAACACGCTTCATTGATTGGGAAGTCTTTATTATGATATACTGAGATTCAGTTGTTTGGAGTAGATAGCACTTCCAACGCCGTAGTCGGTCTTTGAACCATCTGTATAGAAGTTTATCGTGTTTTCTTCCAAAGGTCTTTCTCCTTCCCAAGAAGAACTTGAAGGGATAGAAACATGGAAATTTTTATCGAATGCCATTTTTGGGGTGTTATAGTCTAAACGATCTGGGATAGATCTGAAATTTTCTTAGATAGTAGTATGACCAGTGTTGTTACAGATCCATTGAGAGGTGGCTCTAAGCCTCATGCAAGAGTTGGCTGCCACCATTTTGGAGAAGATGTCAAGAGGTGTTAGGTTTAGAAGCACCTCCAAAGCTGCTGTTGGTGTTGAACGAAGTGTTCCCGTGATGCACATACCTGCTGACCGCTGGACTTTTATGAGTTTGTTCAAATTCATCTTGCCATCTTGCCCAGTGCTATCCACCATACGACAACTCAATCAATGAGTATCAGTCTGATTACCGAAGTGTATAGCCAGTAAGTTATTTTTGGAGAAAAGACCCATTTTGAGCCTATGGCCTCTTTGCCTTCCAATTTGTTGTATAAAATGAGGCCTTAATATTTGGCATGGTCGGAAAAGCTTAAGGTAATTCCTTTAATCGTGGGTGGTCTGCTTTTAGGAATTTTGTACCTTCTCGTAAAGAGTACTAGTTCCGTTGTATGTGGATTGACGTCCAAGCCACAATGCTTTGCCCAATTGGTAAGCCTGGTTTAAGGCATTTTGATGGAGTTCCGCGAGAACTTGAGGGTGTTTCCCAGCTACAGATATTGCAACGTCAGCATAGGCAATCACCTTGAAACCCTCTGCTTCCATTGATGTTAAGAGGTCGTTTATTAAAGCGACGATAGGACCGCACCTTGGAGGGTACCTCGATTCACCGATCTGGTGGTAGTAAAATTCCTCATGCTGGGAGTTATTGTCCTGCTTTTAAGCGTGACACTTATTACATCTATGAATGATTTCTCTAATTTCAGCTTGTCCATTGCTGTTATGATTGCCCGGTAGCCAACGTTGTTGAATGGTCGTTTGATATCTAGGAAAGCTACTAGATTATATTCTTTGTATTTGAGAGAATATTCAATACTACGCACCAGCGAATGAAGTGCTGTTTCTATTGATTTTCCCTTAGAGTACGCATATTGAGCTGTGGAAATGAGACATATTTTCCAGTTATGTCTGAGGTGAATTTTATTCAACCTTTCCAGGGTTTTAACGAGGAAGGATGATAGGCTAATTGGTCGTAGATCTTAAGGGTTAACGTGAAAGGGTTTCCCTGCTTTTGGAATGAAGATTACTTTTGCCATTCTCCAGGCTTTGGAAATATATCTAATCCTTACACAGCTAGACAAAATGATCTCCAATGTTGGAATGATCATGTCAGAGCATTTTTGTAATTCGGCAGGAATGATTCCGTCTGGGCCTGGGGAAATTTCTCCATAAGTCCCGTTCAGAGGGAGATCTAGTGTACTTAGATTTATTGAAGATTTTGCGACAACTCTTCCTGAATGGTTCTAGTTCTTTGTGCCACCAGTGAGGTTTCCTTGCACCGTTTACAATGATTAAACGTCAAAAACTTCAACTCTCGCAGGGACTATTGTAATTGCTTTTTGTAAATCGTAAAAAAAATATCAACAAGCTTAATTTTCATCCAGTATAATATTATTATTATTGTATGCGTTTTGGTGTAAATGTAAACAAATTGTGTAATAATGTATTACCTGTATGCTTGTGTCTTTTTTTCCCCTGAAATTTTCAAAAATGTATGTGTAGTTGTGTGTTTGTCATTTTTAAACTCTTTAGTTGTTGAAACAAAATGCATCTTTTGATTGTGATTGTTCTAAATGAGTAATTTTTAGTAATAAACTAACAATTTCTTGCACATTTCTTATAGCATTTTAAACAAATAAAATTCATTTTTTCATTTGCTGTACGTTTCCTTATAAATACAAAAAACAAAAAAACATATTTTTCATAATTGTAATGTATTTTTATTTTCTGATTTTTCTGAATTTTAGATAATGTTTGGTGGTTTGGTAAAATTTAATAAAAATGTGCTCTCATTGAAAGTACCTAATTGACATTGCAATTGTATAGTTTTATTAAAACACAAAAACAAACAAAATATTAAATTTCTATGTATTTATGAACTCCTTTTCACTTTAAGTTCAAAATGTATAAAAAAAAGAACAACTCTGTATAAAATGGGTAAAAAATAACATGTCGCTCTAGTTCTTATTTTGTCACTGTTTAATAGATTTAAAAAAAAGTAGCATCTGTGAGTATGCAACGATTTTTAAAAATTGTCTCAAACAAACAGAGATAAATGTGTGTGTAATTTAGAAAATCTAAATAAATTATGTTATATAATGTTTTTAACTGTCCTCTTAACAAAATATTGTATATTTGGCTTATAGTGTACATTCTCAGTATGCATTTTACGTTTATTATTTACATATATTGTTATATAAAAAAATAGTAAAACATTTTCCTCGACTACTACTTAAAATAAAAAATGTGATTGTTTATATTTAAATAAAATTAATAATCGAAACACAAAATAGTTTAAACACATTTTGATTAACTTTCTCAAAAATCGCCACCAATTCAGCGACAACTTGCATTTATAACAATTAGCTTTCATTTAAGACAAAAAAAATACATGGATTTGTATATTTTACAAGCTTAAATTACAACACCCTTTCTTTACTTGCATGGCTTCAAATTTAAATATTAGCTAAAAATTTTGTTAACAACCTTAGTTTTAATATACTTCCAATGTAAATTGACACAAAAAGGAAAATACCTAGTCAACTCATTTAAATTCATTTATGTAACCTGCATTTGTGTTCTCACATAAAATAAGTAAACAAAAAAATCTGTGATAAATTTTGTAAGTAGAAAATTTTATTGAAAAATAAAAACAAAATTATATTTATTTCAAAGCAGATAAATAAAACATTCTTTTGTGCTGTGTTTCACTTACTCTTGTGTAATATCATTTGGGACTAAATAATATTGCATACTTTTGGGTTCTGAAGTTTTTTTTTTAATTTTAAATTGTATGCTAATTCTGTTCTTAAATATTCAAGCAAGTTATAGATCTAATTAGACGATTAATGCACTCTTGTTATACATTGTATAAAATTAGGAGGGCCTACACTAAGAATTGCATGATTAGGGGTATGCCTTAGAAAATTATAATAATTTTTTAGTTAATAACCTGCACGCAAATATTCAATTAATAATTATTATTTGTGACGTATCTACATATTTTGGTTTTGTGCCTTGCGTAGTAGAGATTTAAGGGTAAATTCGATATTTACATGAAACCAGCTATGATGAAAGTAGGTGGCTAGAAAAAAAAAACCTCTGTCTTTCCGAAAACACCTGCTTAAACATATTTTTCTTTTTCAATATTAAAGGTGTCCCCTTGCTGTAATACAGTATACAGCATAAAGCATATTACTCTAAATAATTTGACGCAATTAGTGAAGGCTATAGGTTTATTATTTCAGTCTGGCAAGTGTTTCTTAATGTCTCGCCATCAACCAGTGAGTTCAAACAAAATTCAAAGTATAACTCGAAAAAAAGGGAAAACGTAATGATCGTAATAAAACCTAAGCAGTAGGGGATTACATGTCATATTTCTTTTCCGCTCATAAGGCACACGTTTCCAAACAAAACAATAATAATTTTTAAGATTGAGAGAGAAAAACAAAAAAAACAATAAAGACTGGACAAGCGTTTTCTGTAGCGTTATCAAGATTATACTTTAAAAACTTAACTTCTTTGTCGATTATACTGTGTTAGGTCGGATGGAAATAATTGTTTAGGAGGCAAGAATATTGTGTTAATAATTATGAATAAAGGCAATTTAAATTTGCTTAAGAAAATAAAAAAGAACATTGAGGCAAAATTTACAATCAAGGTTTAATGTCATTAACATAAACGGTGCAAAAGATAGACATCGCTGAATGTAAATTTGTAAAACAACACCTTTGAGAAGTTTTCTCTTCAAAAAAGGTTTGTCTTGAAATTTTGGGACTAAGGGCCAGAAAAAAAGTAATAAAAATTGATAAATTAAAAACAGCTTTAATTTTTGCGAAAAGTAATGGATCAAATTTAAGCCCCACAGTCTGAACGGGTTTAAGTTAGTTTGAGATCATATTTCTTTTGTTTTTGAGTTTTTTATGTTTTTTTCAATATGTCCATGTTCTATGATTACTTTTTTTTTACACTATCAGATTGGGTCGAAGAGAGCTTATAGCAAACTCTGTCTAACGACCAATGGTCCTTTCTACAAGCGAACTTACAAAATAGAAACAATATAGAAACTAAAAAAATACAAAATCACAATATAAAACATTTAAGTGCGTTGAACAATGGCGTTAAGTAGCGATTTTTAATGATTTTTACTAAGATTAAAATCGAAAAAGTTTGAGTTGCAGTTAGAAAGTCTGATCATTCGTGTCAAGGGCTCATGCATTCCATAGTTTGTTCGTTGCCTAGGTTTTTTTTTTATCATGTCCCTACCATGAAAGTTGTAACAACTTTCTCTATGGTTAAAGGAAATAATGCCTAACAAGTCCGGAGCGTCAGTTACAACCGTAATAATCTGATGGAAAAATACAATGTCATTGTTGCTTCTTCTTTGTGATAATGTTTCCATCTGAAGAGTTGACAAACGATATTCATAAGGAGGAATGTTAAAGGGATCGCTCCATTGCATGCCTTTGAAGGCAAACCTAGTAAAATTCCGTTGAACGGATTTTAATCTTTCTTATGAGTATCATAAAAAGGTGTCCAAACCTGGGAAGCGTATTCAAGGTGAGGACGAACAAATCAATTATATTATACCTAGAGAACGAGTGATATCTGGATCACAGAATTCCTTTAACCAACGCTTTATAAATCCTAATATTGAATTGGCCTTACATGCTCAGAAAAGTCTAAGCTAGGTGTAAATAAAACTCCAAGATTTCTTACAGTGCCAGGACGAGTCAAAATTTGCTGTGAGATTGTATAGTTGTAAGAAGTTGGTATTCGCTTCTTTGAAGAAGACATAGTTTGACATTTTAAAGGATTCAATTTCAAACTATTATTTTCACACCACAATGAGAAATTGTTTATGTCGTCCTGCAGAAGAATTCTATCATTTATTGAAGTTACATTTTCGAACACCTTCATATGAGAATTTCGCTTTTTTGAACACATAGTTGAGCATCGTTAATAGCCAATATGAAAAGAAGCGGTCCTAAATGACTACCTTGAGGGACACCGGATTTAGCAATATAAGAATCAGAGACATGATGTCTGAATATCACCTGATAAGGCCTGTCTTCAAGATAGGTGGATATCCAATCCAATTAATGAAAAAAGGAAGAAATCCTATAATAGTGTGGGATAACTGATCGAAAGCTTTTGAAAAGTCAGTATAGACACAATCTACTTTTTGACCGCACTCTTAAGAGTATATGCATTTATTCACAAAGATAAGTAGGTTTGTAATCTCAGAGCGTCTTTTCATGAAACCGTGTTGTTGCTTACAGATAATATTATTGCAATTAATTGCTAACGTATCACACACAACTTGTTCAAACAGCTTTGGAATAGGTACATGACAGTTTGGATATAGGTCTATAATTTGTTATATTAGTTTTATCTCCCTTCTTAAATACAGGATTTAAAAATGCATTCTTCCAAATTGAAGGAAATTTTCCTGTTTTCAAGGACAATTCAAATACATTTCTTAAAGGAAGAGCTAAGACAGACTTACATTTTTTTCAAAACAATAGGTGGAATGCCATCTGGTTCACTTAAATAATCTTCCTTTAGAAGTGAAAGAAATTCAAGTATCTTGTCACTCTCAATTGAAATGCTTCTAAACAAAATTTGAATATTGAAAGTAGAGTTTCTCACAACATTTTAGGAAACAACAAAATATTGACTAAAATAATTTGCAAAACCTTCGCAGATTTCTCGCGTTGTGGTAAGGAAGGGCTACGTTATTGTACGTAAAGAAAGAGATCTGTTCGGAATGCTTATAATTTAAATATTATACTTATGTATATATATTTTATAAATAAATTTTCGAAAAGGTAAGCTGTAAAAGTTCTTTCATATAAGAAAAAAAAAAAAAAAACAAACAAATATTGTTTGCGTACACAAAAAATTGTAAGTGGGTGCATTCTAGATCCTTTTGCTTTAGAACCACCAAAACAACATGTCTTCAAAGCAAAATGATTTCGAAGTAAAAAAAAAAAAAACAACAAACTTCCTTTAGTTTCCTTTTTCATTTCCATACTTCCTGTGCTACAACTGCATTTGTGTACGTACTCACAGCTCGTGTTTGTTTTTCCTTTTTGCAGTCGATCCATAATAAAGCAACAATAAAAAGAGTACTGTGCTGAAGAAGCAACTTCCATTATTATTTCTAAGGACAATTGATAAAAAACAACAACATTAAGCAAACATTTCCAAGTAAGAGTACATTAAAATACCACTTTAGAAACAATTACCATTCTTTTAACTCCTAGTTTCGATTGCGGCTAGAAACATTTCAATATTTCACTCAGTGTTGGAAAGAGAAAAAAAACAAAAATAGAATAAATTTCATAATCCACTTGCAAAAATTCCTCGAACAACAACACTACCACCACCAACAACAACGTCACCAACAAAATGCTTAATCCAAATCATCCCGGCTCGTCGAGACGGCCATTCTCTCGGAATGCCCAAACACGAAATCATCGCGGACGTATGCTATTCTCCCCACATCCACATCATTCTCAAAGGAATAACAATCATAATCATGGTCAGTGGTATAAGGATATGGATCCTTGGAATTCTCTTGGGTAAGACCGTTTGTTTATCGATTTAATGTTTCCCCTTATATTATTTATCTATATGTTCGCTCCCCCCTTAAATTTAATAAAAATATATATATATCTACATACACACACCAAAAAAAATCAAATAAAAAAAAATGTTGTTATGAAATATTCAAATTTGATATTAAAATACTTTCCAATATAAACCCCCCTATTCGATCATTACCACCATTAAGCCACATCCCTTCTTTTCAAATTTTATTCAATATTCGATTTCCTCCCCCACTACCTCCCCCCTCAAAATAAAATAATAAAAAATTGTAGAACATCTTCCACAAAATGCTTTCCATCTCCTCCTGTTCTTTGAAATTTCCTTCTAACCGAAATAAAAGTTACAAAATTAAAATCTAAAAAAAAAAACATTTGCTTTAGGTTAAAGGGTGAATTTTGTAATTAATAAAACGAAAAAAAAAGAAAAATAATAAATCAATTAATAATTTTAACTTAACTTATCGTACGTTGCTCCCTTTATTTTTGTTTCGTTCTTTTATTTTCATTATTTTTCGTTTCACATTACTTATACTTAATTTTGTTGGTTTTTTTTCTACTATGATTTTTAATTGGCACCATCGTAATTGTTAAACATTTTTTTGTAATTCTATTGCTTCAAAATTATTTTTAAATATAAAAAAAAATATTTGTTGAATTCATTTAATTAACCCATCCATGTAAATTAAAAAAAAAATGTTTGAGTTAAACTTTAGAAACGGTTTCATTTTCTGCCTCCTTAGTGCACTCTTCATTTAAATAATTCCCATTTGGTTTTTTAATTGCGCAAATATTAAACAAATTTAAAATTAGACTGAACAGCGGTGTTTTTATTTTTTTTTCTCTCCATTTTCATTAATTTATTAATTTTGTTTTTGATTTGACAAAAAAAACATTCGTGTTCGTTTTTTAATCTCATTTTTATTTTAATTTATTATTATTTTTTTAACTTAAACTTTGTACTTAGAGGAGCCTAAATGTTGAAACTCTCAAGAATGTATTTGTTTATCTGTCACAATTTGTTGAGAATTTTGCAATAATTTACATAGTACTACCTACTTTCTTTTACAATATTTAATTTTGTTCATTTGAATATATAATACAAGAATTATACATAATTTATTTTTAATATTATATATACTAACCACTAATAAAAAAAAACGTTTAAACTATAAAAAAGGACATTTTAGTTGTAGTAGGTTTGCTGCTGTTATGTATGTGTTTCTCTTAAATATGAACATTTTTAATTTGTTTTATTATTTATAAATTGCTTTTTTGAAAGTTAATGCACTCAGAAAAATTGTCCTAAAAATTTAATTCATGTCGCTTAGTATTTGTATATGGCTATTTTAAGCAGGGTGTTCCACAAAAATAAAATAAAAAAAAGCGTTTTTAATTGCACGTTCATTTATATGGTATTTGGGACCGGACAAAAAATTAATCGGTTTTTTTGTTTTTTAAACGGCTTTTCATCGAAGCAAACATTTTATGTAAGCAAATCCTTAACACTCCTTTTGTTAGTAAACATTTGTTTTTTCTTGATTTAAAAATATTGTGGCTTACAATGTGTTGGGGTCTAATTCCATCACTATAACCATGTCCGCCAAATAACTTTTTTTTTGAAAATGCTATAAAAAAAACTACTGAATATTTTTTCAAATTTCGTTTTTTGTTTGAAAGTACAATCCTTCCGGTTAATAATGGAAAATACTTTCATTCAAATGGTGGCCTTGGCTGGCCATGCAGTAGCCTACACGATCGGTCCAATTTTAAAACACATTATCGATTGTGTGCAGCTGTATTTCACCAATGGCTTCACGAATATTGTCCTTTAAAGCGTCAATTGTCTCTGGCTTGTCGGCGTAACACTTATCCTTTACGGCACCCCACAAATCTAACCGTGTCAAAGCGCAGCTCCGAGGTGGCCAAACAACATCAGCTCTGCGGCTGATAATGCGATCTTCAAAAACAGGGCGCAAAACATCGAGTGTAGCTTCGGCTGTGTGGCACGTAGCGCCGCGCCGTCCTGTTGAAACCAAATGTTGCCAATATCCTCCTCTTCAATTTTTGTGAACAAAAATTCGTTCAACATGGCCCGATAACGATCGCCATTGACTGTAACGGCCACTTCATGCGCATTTTCGAAGAAAAATTGCCCAATTATGCCTCTGGCCCAAAATCCGCACCAAACAGTGACTCGTTTTGGGTGTATCGGCTTTTCAATGTATGCGTGCGGGTTTTCTGTGCCCCAAATGCGACAATTTTGCTTGTTTACATACCCGCCAAGATCAAAATGAGCTTCATCTGGAAAAATGATTTTCTTGCAAAATCGGCATCTTCTCTAAGTCTGATTTTCAAAGTAATGTCGCAATATTTCCCAGCCTTGTATCAAGCGTATTCCATAACCATATGCGTTCAGCGGAAGGAAAAAACTAATTATCTGTCAAATCAGACATGAGCTAAGTGTTACCATTCACGAAATAAGCTCTAGTTGAAAAAAAAAACTTTAGATGGCGGTCCCTTTATTTTAACGGCCTTAGCTTTTTCAAAAACTGAGTAAACTAAATTGAAAATACTTGAAACCTTAAAGAACAGTGCTGCCAAGTTAATTTGTTTCTCAATAAATTTCCAAAATAGTAGACTAGTAGTGCTTTAATTTTAAATACCAAACATTACGATAAAGGCGAAATTCGGATGTTTTCGTTATGGCAAGCACGTTTTCCGAATTTTTAGCTTACTTACTTACTTAAAGTGGCGCTACAGTCCGGGGTGGACTTGGGCCTCAGCCAACAAACCTCTCCAGCCAGCTCGGTCACTTGCTAGCTGGCTCCAGTTACGCACGCCGAGTTGGTGGTCTCCAACTTGAACGCGCCACCTGAGCCTTGGTCTTCCTCTACTGCGTCGTCCCTCTGGGATTCGAAGACTTTACGTGACCACGTGACTAATCTACCTGACCTTCACTCTTTAAGTTGGGTCAGTGTTCCTGCACAGCCCGTACAGTTCGTGGTTAAATCTTCTCCTCCATTCACCGTTTATGCATACAGGACCATAGATCTTCCGTAGAACTTTTCTCTCGAACCGGCCCAGGGTGCACTCATCCGTTTTTGACAGGGTCCATGCTTATGCACCTATAGTAGGACGGGGACGATGAGCGTCTTTTAGAGCGTCATCCTAGTTGTTCGCGAGAGGGCTTTACTCACTTGCTTTCTTAGCCCGAAGAAACAGCGATTAGTAAGAGCTATTCTTCTTCTGATCTCGTTCCTGATGTCACTGTCCGTGTTGATAGCAGAGCCAAGGTAGACAAAGTCCTTTACTACCTCGAAATTATATGCGTTTATCGTGACGTTTTGTCCAAGACGTCGGCGTTGGTTATCCTTTCTTGATGACAGCATATACTTTGTTTTGCCCTCATTGACCGCAAAAGCACTGTTGACATCACGCTGCGTTGCGTTCTCCCAATGATATCAATGTCATCAGCGTACACGAGTAGTTGCACAGACTTCAGGAAGATAGTGTCTCTAGTGTTGACGCGGGAGTTCTGCACTATTCGTTCCAGTATGATGTGAAAGAAATCGCATAACAGTGCATCACCTTGTCTAAAGCCTTTTTTGACATCGAAGGCGTCGTCGTCGGTGAGGTCGTTACTGACTTTAATGGAGCAGCCTGAGTTCTCCATTGTCATTCTACTCAGACGAATAAGTTTTGTGGGGATGCTAAAACTGGGCATGGATTTATACAGTTCTTCTCTATAGATGCTGTCATACGCCTTAGGTTAGGTTAGGTTAGGTTACAGTGGCTGCGGATACAGAATCCACACACTTAGGCCAAAAGAAAAGGCCCATTGTGATACCACATGAATCTTAGAGAATTACTTCTTACTAGTCGAACCATTTTGATCTTTTTATAAAGCGAAGAAGATATTTGATATCCTTATTAGCTAGTTCTATGGGATTATCATAAAAATACTCTCCCAGATTAAGTTTGCGCCTTAGTGAAAGAGCAGGGCAAGTGCAGAGAAGGTGAGAGATTGTTTCCTCTTCTTCCTCGTCCATACAGCTCCTGCAGAAGTCATTTGAGGCTACACCAAGTCGTATTGCGTGTCTGCCTATAAGACAGTGTCCCGTTGTAGCCGTCCGACGTCATACTTTGTTCTAGCACTTCCTGTTTATGGCTTTGGTCGATATATTCGCTGCACTACCTTGACTACAACGAGGTAGTGGTCCGAGTCGATGTTGACCCCTCGGAAGGTTCGAACATCAGTAATGCTTGAAGAGTGTCTTGCATTGATCGCAAAATGATCAATCTGGTTGACAGTTGATTGGTCTGGAGGCCTCCAGGTCCCCTTTTGGATGTTGATGTGTGGGAAACGTGAAATTGCTACTACAATGTTTGATTCCGTTATCGGAGGTTTTTTCGTGCAGGCTGTGTTTTCCGACTGTTCCACCAAAGATGTCCTCTGTTCCTTGTTTGGCGTTAAAATCTATGACGATTATAACGTCGAAGCTAGGGCATTTGTCGTACATCTTTTCGAAGAGCTCGTAGAACTTGCCTTTAGCTTAGTGCGTCTTTTTAACAATCTTGTAAGTGTTATTTTAATTTTTTATTTTTTAATAATATTATCCGAATAGTAATGGTATTTGCATGGTTATCAAAAGCTTTTATGGTATTCATTTGGCAATCAGACGAAAATGTTTGTATTGTATAAATTTAAGAAAAGTATATTTCATGTTTATCGTTTTAACTGGAACACCCTTTGTATGTCCTTTTTGTAAAAAAATATTTTTCCAAGTGCATTAATTTTTATGAAATAAGCAACAAAAAAAAAAAGCAAATACGTAACACATTAAATAGACTTTGAAGGTAATTTTGCATCGTACCAGTTTTTTTTAATAAATTTGAATCTCAAGGGTTAGTTAAAGAGCAAGCATTCATTTTGTTTTCGTTAACAATAAAACCAAACCATTTACTTAATCAAAAACAAAACTTCTTAGAAAACACATTTTTACCTTTGCTTTTAATGTTTTACCTTATACCTATATAAATAAATACTACTATTCGTACATATACTTCCATAAGTTATACATTTTTATACATAAATATATCCTGCAATGTATTCTGTTAAATATATTTCTTTGGCTGTGATTAAAAAGTAAATAAATAATTTATACAAAACACAATTTTAATTGCATCAGCTAACCAAAGTACAAAATATTTTGAAAAAAAAAACAAATACAGTTTTTTCGTTCTAGCTTTTTGAGTTTTGGTTTACAAAAAAAAATTACTATAACAATAATCTTTGGGTCTCTTTCTCTCTCTCACGTTTTTTGTGTGTGTATAGTATTTTTAGCCTAAAAAAAAAAAATACGCTTGACTTGTGTAAGTAATACTTAGTTCGCCATGGTTACATTTGTTTCATTAATTTGGAAATAAAAAACAAAAAAGAAAGAAAAAACTTAAATTTTGCCAATGAATTTATTTTTTGCTTTAAAAGCAAAATTAAAATTTAAAAAAAAATATTTTAGTTAAGTCGTCAAAATATTTTCAAACAAATTAAAAAAAAAATAAAAATTCTAAACCAATAAGGGCCTTTAACAATTTCAAATATTTGGGAAACAGAAGACGAACAATTGTGTTTGCCTCAGTGGTTTTCCTCATGTCAAATTTGCTCTAAGTGAAGACTTTACTAA
The DNA here is from genome assembly GCA_943590905.1 of Sphaerophoria taeniata. Classification (NCBI taxonomy): domain Eukaryota; kingdom Metazoa; phylum Arthropoda; class Insecta; order Diptera; family Syrphidae; genus Sphaerophoria; species Sphaerophoria taeniata. The sequence goes on from OX016542.1 coordinate 85,045,641, forward strand.
ATATGTCCGATTTTAATTTACAAAAAATAAAATAAAGAAAAGCGAGGGCTAGGTTATTGTGACTTCAAATTGAATTTCTTAAAATTAAATTTAAATTTTAATCTTATTTAAATTTAAATTTAAATAAAAAAAAAACTATAAGATAGATAAACAAATAAATTCGTCAACTAAGACTCTTCTCAGCAGGCAAACAAAAAAAGAAGCATTTTTGTTTTTATTTCGTTAATGTTTTTGAAAACAAAGTTTTGATTTATAGCTAAAAAATAAAATACTTGAAAAGTAAAGTTTACAAAATTTCCTCTTTATCTATAGATTGTAATGTTTTGCAAAACATAAAATGATTCAAAATTTCATTCTCAGATAGAAAAAAAAAATAAAATATTCAGAAAAAAAAATAGATTATATCAAAATTTGAATCATTTTCGTTAGTAATTGATTTTTTTGCATTTTGCACACTGCGGCTTAGATTAAATATAAATAATTATGCGTTTTACAGTAAATATTATTTTCTATCTTGTTTTATAATTTTTAAAGTAAATCTTTATTGAAAAGAGCATTTTTTTAAAATCAAATTTAAACTGTATGTGCTTTCGATAAATTTAATTCCACTAGAAAAAAAATACAAGTATTTAATTGAATATACAAAAATGAAAAAAAAATAAGTCCTTAATTATGTGTCTTTTTTGTAAAATTTTATTTTTCGCAATGGAATCCTTTGATATCAATGTGTGAGTGCGGCTGTTTTGAATTACAAAAAAAAAATGAGTAAAATTTATCATAATTCTAACAAATAGTAAATTTAGTGTGTTTCTTTATAGAATTTTTTTGTTGGATTTTTTTCTCAACTCTGTGGTGAGCAAAATTAAGAAACAAAATTCCATAAATCCTCAATGTTGGCATGAATTTTCTTTTATGAATTTTAATTGATTTAAAAAAAAAATTCCAATTTGCACATGACTTACTTTACAGAACATTTATTGTAAAGAACAATTTATTTATTTATTTTTTTTAATATTTAATTTTTGCCTTCACATTGAACATTTCTTTTAGAAGCTAGAATTTAGCTTTGTCTCTTTTCACAAAATAAAAAAAAAACGAGATGAAAGAAGTTGGGTGTTAAAAATTGATAATTCTGCTTTCCCATTACGCATGACACTTTGTTTTTTTGGAATTCTTGCTCAGTTCCTTCGTATAGCTTTGTGAAGTGTTTGAAAATTGTATTAAAAAAAATTAATAGGAGCTGCAATTTAGAGAAGAAAACGCTTTGAAATAGGGAACTCAATTTACGAAGACGTCGCACAGGTCTAAAGACGTAAAATTCCTATGAACGTCCTTCTGTCTCCATTGACAATGACAACCTTAGAAATCCTAAGTTTTCAGCCGCGTTTTCAGTATTCAAGTGCGAAAAAAGCACTCCAACTCATTCTATCTGCCAAATTCAATTGATATGGCCATAGTTACATAAAACGTCGAAAAATGGACCAGAGGGTCGCGTCTCGGATAAAAAAAGAAAAAAATAGCAAATACTTCAAACCATCAGCGCTGTCTTCATTCATTGATTGAAAGTTTAATCATCCGCACAACTTTCATTTTTTTACTGGACTTTTTATCGACTGCAATCCAAATTTTTGTTGTTTACCAAAGGAAATTTTGCTGTGCTGGCTACTAAATAGTATAAAAACAAAAACACGGCTAATACTCGTGGGAAATAACACTACACTACAATATAGTCCGGAGGTGTTTCGATATTAAGGATCATTCACTGTCAGAATGACGTGGAAGAAGTCCTTGAAGGGTATGCAAAAGGAATTATTTTGAAAGGTTATGCCTTTTTCTTAAATCTCTGTTTTTCTTTTTTTTTATCACAAAATTTAAGTAAAGCGTTTTCCAATAAGAGCCGTTATTTTATAAATTATCGGATTTTTATTTCATAATAAAGAAGATGGTATGCCGTAAATAATGAAAAACAACATCAGCCAACTGACCACGCTAACAGGACCATCCTTTTCATGAAATTGTCCATTATAAAATTGCTGCCCTATGTCATCGATAGCCTCACGAATTCAATCTTTGAGGTCTTGAATTAACGCTGGGCTGTTGGCATAGACCTTATCTTTCACGTGGCCCCGAAGGAAGAAGTCGCAAGGTGTTATATCACAAGATTTCGGTGGCCAATTGTGTTTAACGCCAATTCCGAACGGCAGAGTTGAGAAGCACTTTTTCATGACAGATTGATACTCTTGGAAGATTTGCCAGGTCTTCGCAAGAGGCAGTGCCCGTGAAAGATGAAATAAAAACTTGGCCTGAGTAGGACTCGAACCAACGACGTTCTGCTTAGCAGCCAACGCAATTACCAACTAAGCTACGGGCAACTGCGAAGTAAACGTTGTCCAGATCAATATCATCCAACTCCGTCCATAAAAAATCATTAATTATCTCTCTGCCGGACCATAAACCGCATGGGATGGAGAGGCTTCTCAATAATAACTCTTTGGTCTTCCGAGCCGCAGATGCGACACTTTTGCTTTTTGACATAGTCACCGAGGTGAAATGTGCCTCATCAGTCAATATGATATTACGATGGAATTCGGGATAATTTTCATGCATTTCAAGGACCCAATCAGCTAAGACACTACGTTGAGTTCTTGTGTTAACTGAACTATAAGCCTTAAGCCTTTATGCGAAAACGGTGTAATGACGTTTGTGGATAACCAAATTCCAAAGTAGTCCAGACAAAATAAACATTTGACCCAGAAAAAATTCGCATAGAGCTGAAAATTGGTACATAGCATAAGAACATCGATTAAAGTAAAATGTCAAAAGTCCCCAAAAATCCCATGTGTGCGTTGAAAGTTATTCAAGGTCAAATGTCGAAAAGGTTGGTTTTCATACATATCTTTGAAACGGGGGAAGCTATCAAAAAAAAAATGTATGGAAGACTTGTACGCCATGAAATTCCCTAAAAAACCATGTTAACATTTTTTTTCTACGAGCAAGCGTTTAGAAAATATCGCGGTATAAAAATGTGTCAAATGTCGAAAAAAATGGTTTTTTGCGTATTACTCTTAAACGGTGAGTCCAATTGAAAAAAATTTTATGAAAAACTTGTAGATTATATAGTTTTACATATAAAAACATTTTTTTTTTTTTAAAGCTGTCAGAAAAAAAAAAACCTAATTTGGTAAAAACTCAAAATTTCGAAGTTTTTATAATTAGCTCCTAAAATGTCGAATATGTTGTTTTCTTATATTTACATATGAAAAAAACAACATATTCGACATTTAACCTTGAATATTTTTTGTTGCACCAGTGGGATTTTCGGGGATTTTTGACATCTTGTATAGAGAGATGTCCTTATGCTCTGTACCAATTTTCAGCTCTATGCGAATTTTGTACAGGGCTAAGGAGCTAATTATAAAAATTTGAAATTTTGAGTGCACATCATATAAATGATCGCTCAAACGAAAAAAAAAGGATAAAGCCAAGGACTCTACCTCATGGGCGGTGTGGAAAAAAGTGTGGGCAAGAGACAGCTTTTGGATAGGAATCAAAGTTTGAAAACTGTTACTTTCGTTTTTGCAGGGATTAACAAAATCTACAGAGTTAAATATGAAAAAACAACATATTCGAAATTTTACCTTGAATATTTTTTTTTGCACCAATGGGATTTTTGGGGAATTTTGACATGTTATATAGAGAGATGTCCTTATGCTCTGTACCAATTTTCAGCTCTATGCGAATTTGGTACAAGGCTTAGGAGCTAATTATAAAAACTTCGAAATTTTGAGTTTTTACCAAATTAGGTTTTTTTTTCTGACAGCTTTAAAAAAAAAATGTTTTTATATGTAAAACTATATAATCTACAAGTTTTTCATACAAATTTTTTCAATCGGACTCACCGTTTGAGAGCAATACGCAAAAAACCATTTTTTTGACATTTGACACATTTTTATATCGCAATATTTTCTAAACGCTTCCTCGGAGAAAAAAAATGTTAACATGTATTTTTAGGGAATTTCATGGCGTACAAGTATTCCATACATTTTTTTTTGATAGGCTCCCCCGTTTCAAAGATATGTATGAAAACCAACATTTTCGACATTTGACCTTGAATAACTTTCAACGCACACATGGGATTTTTGGGGACTTTTGACATTTTGCTTTAATCGATGTTCTAATGCTCTGTACCAATTTTCAGCTCTATGCGAATTATTTCTGGGTTTTGCCTTTTTTATGTTTAATTTGTCTGGACTAAAGAACGACGAGGCATGGACAAACCTGAATTTTCTTTAACACTTTGGGCTACAGTAGCAATATTCTAAGTTGTTCTTGAGCGACGTGCAAGGGTTTTATTCTTCACATCATTACTTGTTCAAACAGCTTGAATTTGTCCCCCAATTTCAGTATTGCGGTCGGACAAGGACAACATTTTCACCGTTTTTGCAGTGAATTTTAATAATTTCAATGCGTTGTTAAAGCGTGTATCCTTCTGTTATAAGTAATGGCATAATTTCTTCTTTTCAAATGTCAAATGTTGCATCTACCGAGATAGCGGGCTATTCAGAAAAAAACTCTTATTGGAAACCCAGTACTTCCATCCGGAGTTGTCTCGAAAAAAATGTGTCAGAATGACGTGGAAGAAGTGGTCCAAGCGTAAGCAAAAGTGATCTTCTTGGGGATAGTTTTGAAGGGTTATACCCTTTTTTTTCATTTTTAAACCTTTTTTATCACAAAATTTAAGAAGACGTCCGCCTAAGGTTTCATTTGAATCTTTTCAATTTTAATTAACTAATGAATTCAATATATTCAAATAATTTTTTTTTATTTTGTAATCTAATGGATTCACTCATATTTCAATTTTAAAATGAACACCCACCGATTACCCATCTCTAATCGCATTGATGTAAAAAACAAAGGCGCCACCACAGTAATTGGTATTTTCTTTCAAGCACAATTTTTTTCAAAATACGAGTAGATAAATTTTTATCACGAAAATTATAAAAATAAACTAAAATAAACTGCTACTATAACTGCAGCCAAAGCAAAAGCAAAAGTAAACAAAATATCCAAAAACAATTATTTGAATGTTTGAATTTCCCTTGAATTTTTCCGTCTTTGTAGAATTGTTTTTAAATGTCACTGTTGTTAACCATGTTTTTTATTATTTCCTTTTTAATATTACATGAATTACTTTTCAGCTGCTTCCTGTAAGAGTGAGATTGGGTTTTGTATTTGGGGAAAATGCGTCAAGGGAAATTCAAAATTTTTTGCAATTCACAAAAAAAAAAAAACAGCATAGTTTGTAGAGAACTTTTTCAAATCTCAATCCGTAGTGTGCATTATTTTTTGAGAGCAAAATAAATAAAAACTTATATAATTATTATACAAGAAATAAATTAAAAAATTATTTCTTTTTTGGAATAATGGAAATGTAATATTATTGTTCTTAGTGTGCGTGTGTAAATATTTTTAATACCTTCTATATATATTTATATATCTATATATACATAAAATAATTAATAATTTTTATACATATAAATATTGCATTTTGGCATTTATTCTTGATTTTTTCTTTTTTCGTTTTTTCTTTCTTCTTCATTATGGGTTTGTTTAACCACTGCATATTTGATTAAACTGATCAACAATTAAAAAAAAAATAATTGTTACATATTATACTCTATATTTTATTATATATAAAATTATACCCTGTAAAACAGCGATGTACAAACAAACAGTAATAATAATAATTTAAACAATAACAGTAATAATAATGGAAGTTGTCCCAATACCAATAGCAAAGAAAATCTTTTCCACACCAATCACCACACCAACCCAAACCACCACAATAATCATTTCCACCATCACCATACAACTCCTCTATCGCCCCATAACAACTACCATCACAATCATAATCCAAATCCTCCGCCTCTGTCATCATCATCTTCATCGTCATTATTGTCGTTGTCTATATCACCAAATTCCTCCCCACCTGCCAATTACCACAATCCAAATCACAACCGCCATCATAATCATTTACATCACAACAATCACAATTATTATCATCCTGCACATTCACCAACATCTAGTACAACCATTTTATCCCCGCTAACAAATCTTTCAACAACATCTACTACTACTACTTCTGCTACTACTACCGCTTCCAAACTGCCAACAATTTTAAAAAATTCAACAACAACAACATTGAAAAAAATCCTTACCACCAATCCACAACCAACACAAAATTCCCCGCTGTTGTTAACAAGTAGTGGTAGTGGCTTTATTGGTAACACTACTGATGTTGTGAATGTAAATTCTTGTACTGACATAATTCCAATCAATAATAATCATCATGCGCCTTCAACACAATTTCTCCACCACCAACAACAACAACAATGCCGTCATGAATTGCATCAACAATTTCAACAACAATTTCACCAACAATTGCAACAAAACGAACAACAACAACAACCGCTCTCACCTCATATTAATATTAATATTAATCTAAACAATACAATAAATGTTATAACGAATAATGTTGTTGTCAATTCAACAACTGCCACTTCATCAACGATGTTCAACAACAAAAACAACAATTTCAATAACAACAACAATTTAAATTTAAATAATAATTCACTTGTACCTGTTAGTAATAGTAATAATCAAAGATCTCAACAAATGATACTAAATAGAGCGGCAGGACCAAGCCATTCCAATAGTATCAACAATAATAACAACAACAACAATATGGGGGGTGGTGATCATAATAATCGACGCGGCCATATGATGATGAATAACAATATGCCCCCGATGATGATGCAAGTCGATCATCGTCGTCATAATAGCAATAATGGAGGAGGAGGTGGTGGAAGTAATAGTTTCATGTTCACTAACAGTGGAAACAATGGAAATTCCAACAACAACAATTCCAACAGCAATAACAACAATGGCAACAGTGCTAGCACATCCAGCTCAGGGTTATTTGAAAGACATAATTCGGTAAGTTAGAATTGGTTATTGGTGAGTTTATGAATAATGGTTGGTGTTCTAAAACGATTGTCTCATACCCCTACTTGCACGTGTTTTAAATCCTTAAAAAAGGTGCTCAAACGATAGTGTCATGTCTCGCTCAGTCCTTGAGCGCGTCAATGATTCCATGGGGCAAATCTTCTTTCGCACTCGTGCAGTGGCGAGAGTCCTAAAAGATCTCAATATACATTAATCCGCTGGTTTGTTCTTTCACGCTGGTGAAACCCTTGCGTAAGCTTTTCCATCTATCCTATCCTTCTGGGTTCGTTCCGAGCAATTGGAAAACAGTATTTGTCTAGCCCAGTCCAAAAAAAGGTGAATCTTCTTCTCCCTCCAACTATCGTCCAATTGCACTTAGGTCCCTTCTTTCTAAGGTCATGAAAACGCTGAAAAACTATCAGCTCAAGAAATATCTCGAAGACCGAAAGCTTCTTAATGACCGGCAATACGGCTTTCGCAGCAAAAGGTCCACTGGTGATCTGATGGTCTATCTCACCGAACAGTGGAACAAGTCTTTACATCGTTTTGGAGAAAGTAAAATTGTTGCACTAGATATTTCAAAGGCATTGATAAAGTTTGACATCTTGCTCTTTTATCGGTGCGCGAAATGCGTGCTTTCGGTATCGACAAATCCCTCCTTTGTTGGATTAGAAACAAGTTGTATTGGACGGCTTCAAGTCTGAAACCCACACTGATAAATGCTGGTGTGCCCCAGGGCTCCGTTTTGTCCCCGAAACTCTTTCTCATTTTCATCAATGATCCCTTGTCTGTAACTTCTTTTAAAATTCATTGTTTCACTCCTCTTCGGATGTGGAACTGAAACAGCTAAATATAATAAGCTCATTTAACTCTGACTTAAACAGCATTGTACAATGTACAATGGGGAATACAAAATCGCGTAGAGTTTAATGCTTCGAAAACCCAATGCTGTCTCGTATCGTTAAAGCGAGATATACCCCCTTTGCCACTGTCCATGAGTGGCACTTGCATCAATGAGACCGACCATGTCGAGATTCTCTGACATCACTGTCCACCTCTTGTGGAACGAGCACATATGCGATGTCACCAAAAATGCTACAAGATGTTTAGGTTTCTTAAGACGATGCAAGACATTTGTTTCCTCTTCTGATCTGGCTATCATCTACAAAACTTACATACGTCCTAAGCTTGAGTACAACTCTCACGTCGGGGCTGGTGCTCCAGTGACATACTTACGTCTTCTAGACAGTATCCAAAAAAGTGTACCTATTCAAAATTATTGGTGACAATATCATCGTTGAGTCATTTACATATCTAGAACATCGGCGTAATGTCTCCCCGTGCCTCCAGGAATGTCCATCAGTTCACCCTTGAACCCAACTTCGGACGTACTGTCATGTACAGAGAATCGTTCTTTAGCCTCATGGTTTGAGAATGCTTTATACAAAATGGCGGATGACGTACTCTCTTTGCTCTTGGAGTTAAAAAATTGTTTTCTATTTGTCTGTGATTGTCAAGATTCACATTTAAGCAAGCTGGTTTCTCTCTCTTTGATGACGACATTATTGTTGAGGAATATGTTCCATTGATGTGGAACAGCATGCCACCAATATTTATAAAGAAATTAGAAAAATAAAGAACTATATTTTCTCTCCTCCTTTATTTCTTCCGTCAAACATTGAATTAACGAATTGCTTTCCTAGCATTTTGAGAGCCACGGAAACTCGAGGAACTCCGAATTGCACATCGACACCAGATCGAGCGGAATGATGGACAGGAGCAACAACAACAACAACAGCAGCAGCAGTAGCAGCAGCGGTCGCATCACCAGTCCACAGCAACAACAGCAAAACTACCATCATAACAATAACAACAGCAACAACAATAATCAAAATATTAACAGCAATAATAACAATTCAAATAGCAATAGTAACAACACTCCAACAACAAGTTCATCGTATGGTCCAAACAACAATGCGAGCAGCAGCACTAACAACAATGATGCACCGGGAACATCGAGTGGCAGCAGTAGTAGTTCCAATAGCAATGCTAACGCCAATGGTACCAACGGCATCAAATCTGATAGTCCATCGAGAAAGCGCAGGCGCATTTCAACCCGAATGCCAAGCCAGTCGCCGCCAGCATTGTGGGAACAGCGACGCTCGCCACGTGTCCCAACCCATTCGCATTCGCAACAGGTTAGCTAAATGCTTTTCTCATCAAGCAAAGAGCATTCGTCTATTGATTGTTTTTTTAAGTTTTACCATTCACAGTCCCAAATGCATCAGCAGCAACAGGGCAGTCCACCAATACGTCGTCCAAGACTCCGTGAGAACCACCAAGTGCATCCACACTCACATGCCGCTTTGCATCACCACCCCCAGCAGCCGCAGCATCATCACCAGCAGTCGCAGCAGCAACAGCAGCAGCAACGTTCCCCATGGGATCTGTTGCAGCAGACACCACCACCGGCACAGCCTCATCAGGCACCACCCCCACCACCACCACTTATTGTGGATATTAATCAAGTTCCTGTTAGTTTGCCACTAAGGCACGATCCCATTTGGGCCTATTCGTCCGGTCAACATCCATCAATTTGTGCCTATCCAGCGCCACCGCGTCTGGCACCTTGTCAGGTGGGAAACAGCATACTCGCTCATTTATTGGGACAACATTTATTATCAAGAAATTTTTGGTGTACACAGGTTCATAGTGTATACTCGCAGCCGTTTGCTCAAGCCTGCAATTTGGGCAACCATCAGTTTGGTACGTTCCCCTCAAGTGCGCCCCAATTGGCAGTGCCACAACCGCAACCACCACCACCGCCACCAACACAACCTCATCAGCCTAGCTTCCATCATCCGGCTCATATCCCCCAGCAGAGGCCCGATAGCTTGTCGCTGGAGTCGCTCGACCATCATGGCCCACATGGACACCATGGGCCACATGGTCCACCACATCCCCATGCCCATGCGCATACTCATCCTCATGCCCATCCAGCTGGGGCCGCATCGTCCATTCACATCACACCGATTACAGCGGCTGCCGCTCATCATATGCATTCCACAGCACAGGTGACTCAATTGTCAGCGGCTCCACAACAGATTTTCATCTCTACCGATGTGAGTTCTTTACACTTTTTAACCAAACACAACAATAATTTTAAATTAAAAAATATAACCTCACTTACTAGCGTTTCCTGCAGAGCCATCCCAATCAGATTGATCTGTTTCGTCAGGCCCGGCGTACATTCCCAGCACAGCGACGTTTCGCTAGATTCCACTGGCCACCAGGTGCTCCTCATCCACATCACCCGCATCGTCATCATGCTCTGCCGCATCAGGCGCTCGGTGGTCAGCATCCTACACCGGTGCAAATTCAAGCTGGCATTATCAATCCAGGATTTTTACTCAATTTCCTGTGAGTTTCAATCTCAACACTCTCATTGACATCATCTAACTGTTTGCTTATATTTTTTTTTAGTGCCATGTTCCCTCTGTCACCATATGGACAGCACGAGCTAAGCTCACCAGATTCCAACGAAACAGAAAACTACGAGGCCTTGCTGAGCTTAGCCGAGCGTTTGGGTGATGCCAAGCCTCGGGGACTGGCACGAACTGAAATTGATCAATTGCCAAGCTATAAGTTTAATCCAGAATCCCATACCGGTAAACGACACTTCGTGCAAATTTTCTTGTTCGAATTAATAAATTCTTTCTTTTCTGTTTTAGGGGATCAAACATCGTGTGTAGTTTGCATGTGCGATTTTGAAGTGAGACAAGTTCTGCGAGTGCTGCCATGCTCGCATGAGTTCCACGCCAAGTGCGTCGATAAATGGCTAAGGGTAAGTTTAGCGGTTGCCTTTTAATTTTTATATTTTCACCATTCATATTCATTCCATTAATTAATAACTTTCTCATCTTTTGGATCCTTTGCTTCCGTTCGAAAACATATTAAATGTCTTTGGACTTTAGACTGTCCTGAAAAACAAATTCCATTTTTCAGGTTCTGCCATTTTGGCTATTTATTTGTTGTTTACGTATCAACAACTTGACAACAAACATTACAAACTGTTTATTCTACAAAACACTTAAGACATGTAGTAAACATCCATAGAACTGGGTAATGAACGGTACAAGTTCAAAAGAAGGCGAAGAAAGAAGGTTGACAAACTGGAATGGCTCTTCGGTTTTCGCTTCCAATTTAAGATCAAGAGAAGAAATTCTATTGCAGAATTGTCATTTTTAAACAACTGAATGCTTTGAGAAGCGTCAAAAAGACTCAATCCAATTTCGCACCCCAAGGCTACGGACCTTTTAGTCTACGCCATCCTTCCAGCGCAAATGTGGTGTGCCACACTAAGCTAAGTGACCAGCTCACCAGGGTCTAAAAAGCTTATTTTTGTCATGACAACTGCTTCGCGGTAGATTTGAAATAGGTCATGATTTTTTATCGTCTCCAAAATCGTTCTTCCTTCAAAAAAACGGCCAACTATTCTCGTTACGACTGTTCTCGGTCCCTAGCTAGCTGTCTCCAGTTTCGCCCGCCAATTTGGTTCAGGTCCTCTACCACCTGTGTGCTCCACCTGAGTCGCGGTCTTCCTTTTCTGCGACGTTCTTCCGGGCTGGATTCGAAGACCCTACGGGCCGGAGAATTATTTTCCATTCGCTCTACGTGACCCAACCATTTAAGCCGTTGGATCTTAACTTTTTCTGACTAGGTCAGTGTTGCTGAACAGCTCGTACAGTTCTTGATTGAATCTTCGTCTCCATTCTCCATTTATGCAGACTGGACCAAAAATCACTCGGAGAATTTTTCTTTCGAAGCAGCCCAAAGCGTTTTCATCCTATGTTGTCAATGTCCATGTCTCTGCGTCTGCACCATACATGAGAACCGGGATGATTACTTTAGTTGTTTAAGAAAGGACTCTACTACTCAATTGATCCCTCCCTGATTTTAGCGCTGATATTGTTGTCTGAGTTTATAGCAGTCTTAGATAGACCAATTCCTCAATCACGAAGTTATCTGTATATGTGTACTGACGTGTGCTCCAGGACGTCGATGCTGGGTGTCCTTACTTGTTGACAGCATTAACTTGGTCTTGCCCTCGTTAACCGCTAGACCCATCTTCCTGGCCTCCGTCTCAAGGCTCACGAATGCTCCACTGACATCACGCTGTGTTCCTCCAATTATGTCAATGTCGTCTGCGTTGCTGGACGAACTTTTGAAAGATTGTGCCTCGGTGTTGACGTTGGATATTGCACAATCTTTTCAAGAACAATGGTGAAAAAATCGCATGACAGCGCATCGCTTTGTCTAAAACCTTTTCCGACATTAAATGCACCTGTTAGGTTCTTCGCGACCGTGATGGAACAGCGTAAGTTTGCCATTATCCTCTTACACGGACGGACGAGCTTTTCTGGGATACTAAAACTAGACATTCCTCTAGATATAGACAGTTGGTCTCTAATCTCTAAAGACGCTATCATACGCGGCCTTAAATCGATGAAAAGGTGGTAGGCATCGATTTGAAGTTCCTGGATCTTCTCCAAGACCTGCCGTAAAGTGGATATATTTGATCGATGGTGGACTTTCCGGGTCTGAAGCCACACTACTAAGGTTGTTGACGAAAGGCTTCAAACGTTCACACAGCACGGCATGCAAGATCTTGTAGGCGATGTTTAGGAGATTTATACCTCTGTAGTCGGTGCAGTTCAGGGGATCTCCTTTCTTGAGGCATACGATGCCCGGTATTCCGTCGTCACTCCTAATTAGGTTAGATGTTAAAGATATTTCCCTGTCCCCATCCCCATTTAAAATTTTATCATTTCATCATGACATCCTTTCATTTGCATGTCTTGGATAATACAAATTTAAAAGACTTCTGTTTCATTATTTAAACCTTACTTTTCAGTCAAATCGCACATGCCCCATCTGCCGTGGCAATGCATCTGATTACTTCGAAGCTCACGAACAGCATTAAACATATAAATAGATAAACAACGATTAAAAAAAAAAACTTATAAATTTGCTCCCTTGCTAGCTCACTGTTTAAGTAACAAAACAAAAAAATTAAATAAAACAGAAAAAAAGTTTATATTTTTAATGTAGAATTTCCAAAAAAAAAAAATGACTAAAACACCCTATAACACATTTATAGGGTACGTAACTTAACTTAAGCCCTCCTCCGTGTGATGCCATGCTTAAAGAAAACTTCACCAAAAATACAAAGAAATTTATAAAAAACAAAAAAATTATTAATAATATTGAAACTCTCCACATAAATGTGTAATGATGTATTTTAACACTGATAGGTATATATATATTCTTATTCATAATGTTTTATTAACTTTTAATAAAAACAATATTTAGACAAAAAAATGAATTATCGACGCCTCTACATAGTTTTTTATTTGTCAAGATTTAATTAAAAAAAATATATATTTAATAAAACAAAAGAACGATACATATATAATTTATTTACGCTACGTAAAAATCAGCAGTAAAAAAAGGAAAAATAATTTAGCACTATTTTAATAATTTATTTTCTAGAAATTCTATTTAAATATATTTTTAACAAACAAAATTAAACAAAGCAATCTTTTAATAATTATTAAACAAAAGAAAACAGTTTGTATATGTATCGTGAGTAAAAATTAATTTACAACAAAATGCCAATTTACTATAAAAAAATATCGTTGTTGTCGTATCGTGTGGAATAAACTTTGACAAATATTATAAACAAAAAAAAATATAAAACTTTGTATAGGTGTACTATCATATAAAATAATAATACAAATATCTATCCTAACCCGACAAAGTATGCAATAATAAAGAGTAATCTCTAAATTTAGTAAACAAATAGACTTGAACCGTATCAGCGAATAAGTCAGTCTCGCTCCCCCCTCTTCCTGCCCTCCGCGCACATAAATTATTTACTTCAAACAAAAAAAACACAATTTTTCAAAAATTAAAAAAAAATCTTCAAGCTCTTTCCACGATTTTTTCACCCAAAATAATAAAAAATATAAATAAACTTTTAACAATTACAAACATACAAAAATACAAACATATATATCAAATAATATTTCTCATAGATTAATTAACAAAATCTATGAGAAATGCAATGAAGTATACAATTTTTAAAGCAACATGAAAATCTTAAAAACAAAAAATAATAATATAAATCCTTAAAGTAAACCTTAACAAAAAATATATATCCATCATTAAAAATTAAATATAAATGTGTGAACAACTGTATGTAGTCGTGTGTTTTCAAAGTGAGGTTATTGATTTTATTTTATTTTATTTTTTCTTGAAAAAATAATTTTTTATAAATACAGGGTGATTCACGAGCGTTGTGCCAAAAAGCTAGAGCGTGTAGGTTGAGTTGAGACAAGAAAAAAATCGTATGGGAGGGGGGGGGGGGGGTCTATTCCCCTCCGTTTAGCCGGGAGGGGCAATTTTCTGAAAAATTGACTTATTTTGTAAAAAAAAAAATATTAAAAATCAACGGCTTAGTTTACAACACCGTGCTATACCTTTCTGAAAAGCTAAAAACTTCTTCTTTCACTTTGTTTTTAAAATAAATTGTTTTAACGAATAGTTTAAAAAAATAAATTTTCAAACTCAAAATTTTCAAAAAAAATCCAAAAAAAAAATTTTGAACTAATTTTTTTCAAAATTTTATGTAATTAAGTACTAATTTTGTTTTAAAATTTCAATGTCTTTGTTAATTTTTAGTCGAAAACAGAAAACCGGATGCAAAAATGTCTTTTTGTTTTTGAGAAATTAAAAAAAAACCAAAACCACTTTTTTCTAAGAAAATCTTTGTTTTTATTTTTACCTATCTGGACTTTTAGTTTAATTTATTAGTTTAATTTACAAATTTAATTTTTTGTAATTGGAGTTTTATGACGACTCAATAAAGTAGAAAAGTATTGGATTTTCAATGGATTAACCATTTTATTGATTGATAACGTCTGAAAACTGACCTGCAATTTTTTCTTACTATACCTGGGGCCGCGGCCACTCGCCGGCGAAGGGTTCTACCTGTTGGGGGCTTAAGATAATTAAACCGCAATTTTTCTTGAATGAAAAAACAATTAACAACCTAAAGGTTAATAAAAGGCATCGCATATTTACTTAAAAACCATTTACAATTAAAATATTAATTCATCAACACATAACAATAACAAACTCATATGTTCGAGAAGAGTTAGCGGACAGGAACTTCTGCTACGGTTTAACTTGTTGTCGAGATCGAGAAGCCGAAAGACTCTACGCTGAAAGATATCCCAATAGATGGCGCCCAAGTCGTAGCATGTTTTCAAGAATCCGCCGACGAGAGCACGGAGAGCTAGAAGTGAAAGGTAAATGGCAGACGTTTTCAATGAACAAAATGATTAATCCAGGGAAAATCCAATACTTTATTGAGTCCTCATAAAACTCCAATTACAAAAAATTTAATTTATAAATTAAACTAGTAAATAATACTAAAAGTCCTGATAGGTAAAAATAAAAACAAAGATTTTTTTAGAAAAAAGTGGTTTTGGTTTTTTTTTTATTTCTCAAAAACGAAAAGACATTTTTGCATCCAGTTTTCTGTTTTCGACTAAAAATTAACAAAGACATTGAAATTTTAAAATAAAATTAGTACTTAATTACATAAAATTTTGAAAAAAATTAGTTCAAAATTTTTTTTTTGGATTTTTTTTTGAAAATTTTGAGTTTGAAAATTTATTTTTTTAAAACTATTCGTTAAAACAATTTATTTTAAAAACAAAGTGAAAGAAGAAGTTTTTAGCTTTTCAGAAAGGTATAACACGGTGTTGTAAACTAAGCCGTTGATTTTTAATATTTTTTTTTACAAAATAAGTCAATTTTTCAGAAAATTGCCCCTCCTGGCTTAACGGGGGGGAATAGACCCCCCCCTCCCATACGATTTTTTTCTTGTCTCAACTCAACCTACACGCTCTAGCTTTTTGGCACAACGCTCGTGAATCACCCTGTATATAAATGTCAATTTTTGTACTGATGAAAAAGAAAAGAACGTGAAGGATTTTAAACAAATTTGCTTTATCTGTGTTAGAGTTAATATCAATTGTTTTTGAGTAATTCTTTTTTTTTTTTACTCGAGTGTGAGTCAATGATAAGAGCTGTTTTAGTTTAAAAAAAAATTCAAATTTGAGATGTAAATTTATTTGTTTAAATGGGCACACTCAATTGTCAGGAAGATTGTCTTTGTTTGTTGACAAATGCTTTGAGTAGGAAGAAACATAAACATGTTTATCGTCATTTTCTCTACATCAACTTTTGGATATCGTGCCTTGAAGTTTTTCAATCAGACCTGAACTTAAGTAATCATTTAAAGTGCAGGATGTCCAGCGGAAAATGTTTAACTTTAAAATTCAATATAAAAAAAACTCCTTAACTTTTAATTATTTTTATTTCAATTAAATGCAGATTAACAACGCGGATTTTATTTTTTAAATAATGAATAATGATGGCCGTTTTTTTCAATGCACTCTTGCAGTCAAACCCTTACATTTGCGATTAAGCTACGGCAAAGCGCTGGAGTAATGCTTTGGATTTCATGGCGAATATTTTCCTGCAGGGCCTGAACTGTCCGGAGATTGTTATTCGGCCTTATTACCGCACCCGATCGGAGAAAAATTCTCTCCGATTCGTACAATTTCTACGAATTTTCTACCATCGTATACTTTCGGACAGGTCAATCGTAGACATCTACGAAAAAATTTGAAATCTGCGTCAGAATTTCAAATTGAGAGCGTCGTTTCGCGATTTCATGCGATGCATCGCGATTTGTTGCTTACTGTTTTCGTCCAATTGTCTCCGAAACAAAAAAGTGTCGGAACTAAAAATATTTTTTAACTTACAAAACAGCAAATAAGTGCGTCGGTACGCATCACTTATTTATGTACGAATCGGGTACGGTGAAGGAAATAAAACTTCCGATCGGAGAATTCTCCGATCGGGTACGGTAATAAGGCTGATTGTAAACCTTTGATTTGAGGTTTCCCCATCAAAATAAATCGCAAGGTGTACGCATCACTTATTTATGTACGAATCGGGTACGGTGAAGGAAATAAAACTTCCGATCGGACATTTTCTCCGATCGGAGAATTCTCCGATCGGGTACGGTAATAAGGCTGATTGTAAACCTTTGATTTGAGGTTTCCCCATCAAAATAAATCGCAAGGTGTAAGGTCTGGGGCCTGATTTTGGGATTCGCGGCGAAGTGTTTTGCTAGCGAGTTTGATATTATTCAATTATTGCATTCGCTTTCGTCTTATTCGTTTTGAATTCGACCAATCAACGAAAATCGAAGGCGAATTTGAAATGTCATAATGTTTGCTGGCGAGTTGAAATCCGACAGCTTTTTTTTGGCGGATTCACAGAAGATTGTTTATTCAAATCACTGGAATATTGGAAAAATAGTGAAACTAAAATTGTCGAATCACTGGAATATTGGTAGAAATATTTTCGCTCCGCCGCGAATTCGTTGATAAGGAAATACGACGCGAGTCGAATTTGAAAGGTCGAATTGAAAACGAAACCCATAATCAGGCCCCTGGTGACCGAGGTGGCCATGGAATATCTCCGTACTTGCTGATCAGTTTATTTGGAAAAACTGTCCTTAATCTTTCCATCGACGCACGCCCTAGCTGCGTTCGGAGTGGCACCGTTCTGTTGAAATTGCGTTCAGTTGTTGTACACTGAATACCACTGCAGTTGCTGTAACAGAAACTCATCAATCATACTGCCTCATTTTGGTTAAAAATATAAGGGACAATTACACCGCTCCCTGAAATGGCACACCAAACTGTCGTTTTTAAACAATGTAATCGTTTTTAATGCCGTTCTCTCGGGTTTTTGGGGCACCAGTATCACATATTTTGTTTGTTAACATATCCATCAATATGAAAATGTTCTTCGTCACTGACTCATAGCGATTGACATTTCCGAAAATCCTACGTTTTGTTTGATCCGCCGCCCTGAACCCATTAGCATTTCGATAATCACAATTAAAAGTTGAAAAATTCCCCCTGGACACCCCTTACACATGCCAAATACTAACAATGATACTTAAAAAGTGAAGTAAGTACCAAATTTTTTAATTTTCAAGTACCATTTCAATTTCCAAGTAGCATTATCAGTACTTTCAAGTATTTATAGTTTATTCAAGTACTTTTAAGTATTATATGAAATTACAGATACTTGAAACACCAATACTGCTAATTGGAAGTATGTATACCGAAACTCTAGCAAATACTGAGATTTGCTACTTGCAAGTACCAAAATTATGACTGGTACTCAAACTGTTTTTCTTATTTTATATCTAGTCGAATTACTTATAATGCCGTCGATAAAATAACTACGATTACATTTTCTATCAGTTTGTCTTCTGGTCTAGAAGTTTAAGTACCATGCAAGAAAAGGCAGGACAAATAGTCTCATAGGATTATATTTTTGTACTCAGAAGTTGATGTACTTGACTAAAGTTTCGATTTATATAAAAACCGTCAAAAATTTCCACTAGCTTTAGACGTTTACCAACAAAAAGGAACTTCAGAAAAGTGCATAATTCAAAGGTTACAATAACTTCTGAGTGCTGAAAAAGAATCCTTTCAGATCAAATATTTTCATGTGTCCTTTTTTTTAATTGAGGCAATTTTTCGTGAATAAGTTCTTCTCTATGCAGTTGAGTGTTCAGCCCCAAAATAATTTACACCAAGAAAAGTGTTCTACTGTTTTAGTCTACTTTGGGTTAAGTGCTTTTGTTTTACCTTTTGTTAACAACCAACATTTGAAATTTGTGCCTAGTTTCGTTAATCTTTGTTAATTAAGTTTTCATACTTTCTTATTGACTTAAAATTGGTTTAGTTAGTAGAAATGAATTCGACTTAAAAGAATTAAAAAAATAAAATAAAATAATTTCTGTATCGTTACGCTTTTATTCCAAAATACATTAATGTATCTCTAGACTAATTGAGTTTTGTTTTATGTTTTTTTTTTTTTTTTTGTAAATAATTTTTTTTTATAAGAAAATATAAACAATTTGAATTTATTGTAATTGGTTCTTTTACTTCTCAATTTTTTAACTTAGTTTTTAATTAGGTTGGATTTTTTTCATTCTGTTCTGGTGTGCTCACGTTTGTCTGTTAATAATGCTTATAAATAAAATAATTAATAAACAATAATATTGGAACGTTTGTGTTCGGTTGCTGTGTATATCTAATAATAATTTAATGTGTACTTTTTAATTATTTTTACAAAATGTGAAAAATAAATTAGTTTTGCTTAACATTTGTGCACAACAGCGTATGAATCGATGTGTTCTTTAAAATAATAACAATTAATTGGAATTTTTTTCATGAAATAAAATAAAAATGTAATAATAAAATAGTTTTTGTTTAAATGTTGTGTGAGCAGACGCGAGTGTGTAGTAATTTTTTTGACTTTGCAATTTTTTATACGTAAATATAAACAATTATAGAATATTTAACAGCAATAAAAAAAAAAACAGTCAGTACGATTTAGGTTGTAATAAATAAAAATATTCTTCATTTTTTTAAACGTTAAACAATTTTTCGTGTACAAAATATAGCAACAACAAATTCTTTGCACCCGTGGTTTTATGAATGCAGTAAAAATAAAAACAAGTTAACCAAATTAACTCTGCTTATAACAAACTGTCGAAAGTATTTTGTATTATAATTAAAAAAAAAATATGTAAACAATTTTGCTGTGATGTATGTTAAATTATAAACAATATAATTAATAATTGAAATTACAAACAAAAAAATATATAAAAATTCTTTTCTTACTAACTGTCTTCGAATTTTCATTAATTTTGTGCTTGATCCATAATTTCTTCTTCTTGTTTCCTTGTGGTTTTTCGTTTACACCTAGAAGTATGTAATGGAATATATAGATTTTGTACCAGTTCATCGATTTTATTAATAAATTAAGTGATAATTGCGTTGTTTTTTTTTTTAACTTATGGCATTCACAGTTGTAAAACTTAGTGAGCGGATTGCGAACCGAGTTTGGAAGATAAGGAAAACCTCGAAAATTGTGAATGTCAATGGACAAATTATGGCTTGTCGTCCAGCTTGGAAATTTCTTGTCGAATATTCTTTTTGTCAAAAATGTCTTTAAAAAAAACAAACATTATACGTATATAGACTGTAGGTAACGCTTGGTGTTGGAATAGGCCCCCTGTTTGCATGCGAATGTTTGGTACTCTTTGTTATTCGTTACAAAATTAAAAGAAAAAAAAACTTAACAAATTATTCTCATAATAGGTACAAGGCGATTTAGAAATGTGCTTTTCTGTCTCGCGAGTTATTCCTACTTCACAAAGTCTTAAAATTAAAAAAAAAAAAAAAAACGTCTTTTCCATTCCAAAAGCAAAACACAAAATTTTGTAGGCGAATATACACACTCAGAGAATGCATTACCAAAACCTGCTTGTTGTTTCGAATAAATTGAATAACAAAATTGAGTTCCTCATATATTTTTTTCTTTGTAGTTTTTTTGTTAGTAGAATTTTAAAATGTTCTTTCAATTTCGTTTAAAAAAAGTCGAAGGTTTCTTTTTCAGAACAACATGTTGCTAGTGTCTTACAATTAATTTTCGTTTTTTTTTGCATACACATGTTTTTTCTATAAATTTATGTTATTCAACAGAATACTAAACAAAAGACCTTAAAACATACCTTTTTCAATAAAAAAAAGAACGAGATAAAGCAAAAGTTTATTTGAAAACAAATAAAACACACAAGAAAATTTTAGAATTTGTTTATACAAACAATACGTCATATAAATGAAGAAACGACAAAAATATAAATATTTTGTAATAAAAATAAATTAACAATAAAGCTCTTATGAAACAAAAAGTTTTCTTCTTTTGTACTTGATTTTTATAGAAATATATTTTGCGTCTGCCAATTTGGTAAAAAATGCAAAATACCACAGTCGATCTTTAACGCACCAGATTCCCAAATCGTGTTTTGGCGATGTCAATTGGCCACTTCGGAGCTGCGATTTGACCCCTTTGGACTTTTTTTGTGGGGAACCGTAAAAAGCCGACGTTTTGCTAACAATCCAGAAACGATTCATGCACTTAAAGCCAATATCAACCAAGCAATCCGTGAGGTACAGCTCGAAATCATCAACAAAGTCAAGCTACTGCGAAGCCAGTCGAAGAATTGTTCCATAATTAATGGGAGTGTTTGCTTTTATAAAATAAAGCCATAATACTCGGACAAAAATTTAATTTTGTTCTTTTTACTACATATTTCAAAAGAAACCACAAATGGCTCAAGATGGCATGTCACAGTTGGTAAAGGAACTGCGAGGATCCTGAATGATCATTGCGATTCTCATCTACTTTTGTTTGAGTAGACTTGGACCATGAAGAAAATTAGCAAAAAAAGTGAGTGAAGGAGTGAGTACAAGCATGCGAATGAAATAGTTTCATTGGTTTTACTTATAATTATAACAAAGATAAAAAGATGGTGTGCTTAACAATCAATTCATTTTTATGATTTGTGCGTGCTGTTTTTGCCTCATGAAAACCATTTTTAAATTTTTTTGTGCTTTTTAAAATATAAAAACAAAGCAACTATTGGATAAAAAGTGTCAAGGTTTTGTTATCTATCACCAACGAAATTTATGGTCCCGAACTGATTGCAGTTTTGGAGTCGAAACCTTACCAGTAAGTGCAAAATACTAAAAGCAATTAGAATTCACATCTATTACGCTAGCAGAACCATTTCATAAGCCGGCATCGACAAGTATTCAGTATTTTGTTGCAAGTTTGTGCCGTAAGAATTGATTTCGTTGCTCAAATAGTTTGCGGAAAAAAGTGCAGTTACGTTTTTCTTCTCTCTTCTGAAAAAAAAACAAGTATACGCCCGAGTGAACTTTCGAGAACAATGAACAACTCCGTAAAAACTATTCAATTTTAAATTGGAAAGGGTACGCAACACCGCAGCTGGAACTGTAAGTAGGGTAAATTTAAAGTGGTGTTTGGTTCGGAATCGGCGTTAAATTGTAGGTCCCCTCAATTCTTCACACGCACTCAGAGAATTGTTGATGAGAGTAAGCCACTTAGGCCTTGGCTCTTCAAGAGCTGTCGCGCCAAAGGCAAAGTTGAGAAGCACTTTTTCATGACAGATTGATACTCTCGGAAGTTTTGTCAGGTCTTCTCAAGAGGCAGTACCCGTGAAAGATGAAATAAAAACTTGGGCACGAGTAGGACTGGAACTCACGATGTTCGGCTTAGCAGCCAACGCAAGTTTAACGTAAATAAGCACATCATTCACTATTGTTTTCTTTATCGAAGCCCAAATTTGGACAGAGCTTCAACTTCTCGCGAATTTGACGCTCTGTCTGACTCCATCCAAAGAATTGTATCCTTATATCCTCACACTGAAATCGTTATTACGGGCGATTTCAATGTACACAATTCTTCTTGGCTTCTTCATTCGGGCCCGACAACACCCGAAGGAATGTGTGCTGAGATCTTTGCTGAGTTTAACCACCTTACTCAGCTTGTCACCGAGCCCACTCGAATATCGGATATTGATGGCCAAGCGGAAAATACTCTTGACTTGTTCCTTACGTCTGACCCTGATAAATACACTATCAATGTATTAACGCCTCTAGGCAAATCTGACCATAGTATTATATCTGCAAATTTCTCGTGTCAAACTAATCCAGTTATTGAAAGTGCTCCTAAGAGAACCGTATGGCAACACGAGAAAGCCAACTGGGACGGTCTCAATACCTTCCTCCACATCTTTAACTGGTCACTATGCTTCCTCAATAGTGACGTAGACCCCAGCGCAGATTTGATTACTAATATGATTATTTTGGGAATGAAAACTTTTATCCCGAACAGGGTTAAAAGCATCAAACCCAAAGAAAAGTCATGGTTCGATTCAAGCTGTAAAGAGGTTATCAGGGAAAAAGAAGTAAAGTTCCGGTGTTTAAGAGCCAACCCAACTGAGGAAAACCGGAACAAGTTTAAACAAGCAAGGAAGGCTTGTAATGCCCATATTCGACGGACCAAATTTTTGCATGACCAAAAATTAAGGCAAAAATTACTGCAATGTCCCAAAGGCAGTAAGAATTTTTGGTCATTTGTTAAAAATATGAAGAATTCTTCTTCTTCCTCGGTCCCAACGCTCGTTGTCAATGACACTCCAGTCGTTAGCTCTCTCGCGAAAGCTAACCTTTTTGCTAGGCAGTTCGCCTCCAACCCTTCGCTGCCAGAGCGTGTCATGACTCCGCCAGTACTTGAGCGCGTCAATGATTCCATGGGACAAATCTTCTTCCGCACTCGGGCTGTGGCGAGAGTCCGATTGCACTTACGTCCCTTCTTTCTAAGGTCATGGAAACGCTGATAAACTATCAGCTCAAGAAATATCTCGAAGACCGAAAGCTTCTTAATGACCGGCAGTACGGCTTTCGCAGCAACAGGTCCACTGGTGATCTGATGGTTTATCTCACCGAAAAGTGGAACAAATCTTTACATCGTTTTGGAGAAAGTAAGATTGTTGCACTTGATATTTCAAAGGCATTTGATAAAGTCTGGCATCTTGCTCTTTTATCGAAAATGCGTGCTTTCGGTATCGACGAATCCCTTCTTCGTTGGAATAGAAATTTTCCAAGTTGTATTGGACGGATTCATGTCTGAAACCCACAACATAAATGCTGGTGTGCCCCAGGGCTCCGTTTTGTCTCCGACTCTCTTCCTCATTTTCATCAATGATCTCTTGTCTGTAACTTCTAATCCAATAAATTGTTTCGCTGACGATAGTACCCTTAGCTTCTCTTATTCGTTTCCAGACTCACATCCTTCCTCTTCGGATGTGGAACTGCAACGGCAAAATATGATAAGCTCATTAAACTCTGACTTAAACAGCATTGTATACAATGGGGAATAAGAAACCGCGTAGAGTTTAATGCTTCGAAAACTCAATGCTGTCTTGTATTGTCGCAGCGAGATATACCCCCCCTGCCACTGTCCATGAGTGGCACTTGCATCAAGGAGACTGTACATCTCTAGATTCTGTGTATGTGCATCACTGACCACCTCTTGTGGAACGAGCACATATGCGATGTCTCCAAAAATGCCGCAAGATGTTTAGGTTTCTTAAGGCGATACAAGAAATTTTTCTCCCCGTCTGATCTGGCTATTATCTATAAGACATATATCCGTCCAAAGCTTGAGTACAATTCTCATCTGTGGGCTGGTGCTCCAGTTACTTACTTAAGCCTCTTGGATGGAATACAAAAAAGAGCTGTAAAAATGATTAGTGACATAGAGAGATCACTGACGCATTCACTCCTTTAGACCACCGTCGTGCGTCGGTCGTAACGTTGCGTGTCTCTCCTTGTTTTACCGTTACTTCTACGGTAATTGCTCTAGTGAAATAGCCAGTTGCATTCCTCCCCTTAAACAATTCACCCGTAATACTCGCGCTTCTAGGAATGCCCATCAGTTTACCATCGAGCCCAACTTCGGTCGTACGCTCAAGTATAGAGAATCGAATCGTAGAAAATCTGGACAGTATCCAAAAAAGAGCATTCAAAATGATTGGTGACAATACCATCGTTGAGTCATTTACATCTCTAGAACATCGGCGTAATGTCTCATGTCTCACCCTGTTTTACCGATACTTCAACGGTATATGCTCTAGTGAAATAGCCAGTTGCATTCCTCCCCTTAAGACATTCAACCGTAATACCCGCGCCTCCAGGAATGCCCATCAGTTCACCCTCGAGCCCAACTTCGGACGTACTGTCAAGTACAACAGAGAATCGTTCTTTAGCCGTACTACGCAAATGTGGAACTCTCTTCCACACTCTGTCTTCCCCAGTCATTGTAATATTGAAGAATTCAAAAACAATGTTCACCGACACCTCCTTTTACATCCTCTATCCTTTCCCTAATGCTCGCACTGTGCTCTTGGCATATAAAGGGTAATGAAAAAAATCCCTTGAGTGCGCGTTGATTATAAAAAAAAAAAAAAATCGTTCTTTAGCCGAACTACACGAATGTGGAACTCCCTTCCACATTCTGTCTTTCCAAATCATTGCAATGTTCAGGAATTTAAGACCAATGTACACCGGCACCTCCTTTCCAACCCCTTTCCTACTTCCTAAAGCACTCACTGTGTCTCTGGCATAATAAGGGTATGAAAACCCCCTTGAGTGTGTGCTAATTATAAAAAAAAAACCTAACCACTAAGCTAAGGGCATCTGCTTTAACCGAGCGCTGAACAAAATATTTGCCTTCTATGGCTGATAGAAAACTTGTTAGCCCTTAGGTTAGGTTATATTTAGTAGGCCGACAGTTAGTGTTGTTACCGTCACACTTAGATCAATGTAGTTCCATTGTGGTACGCTGAAATATTGTAATTTGCTGAAAAATATATAACCTATAAATCATGTGGTTTGTCTAGCCATTAAGGCTCTTGACAAAGCTCATCAAGCTTTTGCCTGGCAGTTCGGATAGATCCTCTAGTTCGTTAAAGAAGAAGTTGCCTACAGTTTTCTTTCTAGTAAGACAGAGTGAAGGACAGTGGTAGAGCAAATGAGTATGTAGTATCTTCATGCTCGTCTTCATTACCACAGCCTTTACAAAGGTCATCGGTAGGTACTAAGCCCCATCATATTCTTATGGTAGACAAGTAAAGGGTGCGCCAAATAAATTTTTTTTGAAAATGCTATGAAAAAAAACTACTAAATATTTTCTCAAATACCTTTTTTTATTTGAAAGTACAATCCTTCCGGCTAATAATGGAAAATAATTTAATTCAAACGGCTGCCTCGGCTGGCCATGCAGTAGCCTACACGATCAGTCCAATTTTTAAGCATATTATCGATTGTGTGCAGCTGTATTTCACCAATGGCTTGACGAATATTGTCCTTTAAAGCGTCATTTGTCTCTGGCTTGTCGGCGTAACACTTATCTTTTACGGCACCCCACAAATAACAGTCCAACGGTGTCAAATCGCAGCTCTGAGGTGGCCAAACGACATCAGCTCTGCGGCTGATAATGCTATCTTCAAAAACAGGGCGCCAAAATATCGAGTGTAGCTTCGGCTGTTTGGCACGTACGCCGTCCTGTTGAAACCAAATGTTGCCAATATCCTCCTCTTCAATTTTTGTGAGCAATAATCCGATAACGATCGCCATTGACTGTAACGGCCACTCTTGCTCATTTCGAAGAAAAATGGCCCAATTATTCCTCTGGACTCGTTTTGGGTGTATCAGCTTTTCAATGCATGCGTGCGGGTTTTCTGTGCACCAAATACAACAATTTTTGGCTTTTCACACTTTGGTTTATCGATGAGGATGCCAGTTTTTTTCACTTTTTTCACAAGATAACGTACATACGGAGCTGACGGTGCTTCTCTTCTTCCAAAATCCGTACGCAATTTTTGCACACATTCTGCAACATTACCATGATTTTCAAAGTAATGTCGGCATATTTCCCAGCGTTGTTCAAGCGTATACACATACACAATCATATTCGTTCAGCGGAAGGATAAAACGAATTATCTGTCAAATCAGACATGAGCTAAGTGTTAAGACTCACGAAATAAGGACCCTTTACATTATGTCCTGTAATTATGCCGATAAAGGATCTTAAGGTGGGTTTATTAAGAGTTCAAATCCTGTCGGATCTTTTCTTATCGTATCTATAGGCCCTAGTTTCCTGGAATTAACACAGGTTTCTATAACATTCCATCCATCGTTGGATTTTTGAAGGACAATGTTACTGGCGTTTTGTTTCGGTTCACATAGTGTAAATTCCTACATGATGGACTATGAGAGAGCGCTAAAAATGTCTGAACGCAAAATTTACGAGACAACAGAATATCGAAAATGTTCCCCAAAAACCCAACATCGTTGTCCAAGTCAAAACCTCATTTCGCCAAATGCTAAATTTCTATCGACCACACAGTGTAAACCTCATTCACTTTGGTCATTGTACATTATAACTGCGTGCGTGTCGTGTTGATATTGATGGACCATTTTTTGTTTCAACTAAGGTTGCCCACTGACCAATTTTACAACTTAATATGTACACAGCCGAATAATTATCAGGAAGTCAATTCAATTTTAGCTTTATGTATTTGAATCCATTTAATCTGGGAAAATAAAATAAATTTGTGTAAATAATTCCACTAGTCATTCTGGTGTCAACTCATTTCAGCTAACAGCAACTGAAATTGAATTGATAGAGAATTTACTGCTGCATGGTGAGTAATTATTATGACAATTTGACATGGTTTTCAGAGGACATGGTGGGTTGCATTGTAATCGTGATTTTAAGGCATCTGGTCGGAGTGTCATTTTGCCAGGCCATTTAGTATGCAACTCGACAATATTTGAAAACTGTATGAACTTTGAATATGAAACTAGTTGGCGTATTCTCTAACAAGGGTCCCAGACCATCTTGTACTGAAGAATGCCCGAAGCTACAAATAGCCCGATGAGACATGAAACTTTCTACAATTTATCTTGCCTGTGTCATGTTTCTTCCGCCACAGCACCTCCCCCAAATTTCGACTGTTCACTAAATGTCGTGATAATGTTCCATATTGTTGGTAAAATTTCCAGAAATAAATTTCCTCTCCATACAATTATTATATTCCTGCCTCAAGGTGATAGTCTCTTCAACTCTTGGAACAACTCGCTAAACATAAACCATTTATGTATATTAATGAAAAGAAATTATGTTTTTTTTTTGCTTTGCAAACTTTCCATGCTGATTCTCTATGATCAGCCAAGAGACCAAAGAAAAACACCTTAGGCGCGTTGCGTGGCGTGCAGCAACCTACACACAATTTCAATTAAACTTTGATAGAAACTTGTTTCAGCGAAACGACTACCTCTCCATCATTCTAGAATCTAGATCCTTAAGAGAGTGACAGGGCGGGTGCGTGTTTAAGGGATATACTGGATTTCTATTTTCTATCCAAAGAGGGTGTGTGTATGTACTCTTGACCAGTATAATAAACAGCCGCCAAATGTTGCACGCCTCCATCTTTTGTATGCTTTCAAAGATACTTACCCCTTAGGCATTTGTATTGAGTCTCCCTGAAACCAAAAGCAAACTCAGTCACACCGCACCGCACTGGCGACAACCTAACAAATATTATGAAGGTATCCACACGAGACGTTGTGTAGGTGAGGTGTGTGGTTGATTATAGAGGCTGCGAGAGGTCCTGCCGTAAGGAAGGATCAATTTATTTCATGTTATCAAAGGAGCCTAATGAGTTTTGCTTAAATACTCGGATCGAATTGGTTTGTGTTTATTACAGTTGAGTCTCCCTTTTCAGTGGACCAAGCAAGAAGGAATTTTGAGTAGGCTGCACTATCTTCGACCTGTCTAAAAGACACACGCTGCTAACATGTCCTCGAATGAATAGAAATCCTTAATTGTGTGGTGACTCATTGCCGGACTCAGAGCTCTGACTGTATTTTTCGACCCTTCATGAAGTCTCTCTGCCTACTTTTCGATAGACTACCACCACAGCTAGAGTGAAGAAATTTATACATGTACTTTATTTATCGGTTCTCATATCCTGTTTAATGTTCTATTGCCGCTAGAATTTGGTCAATAAATTCTGCGTTTACACTGTGAGCAAACATTTGGGTTCAGCCTTAGACATGTCCATCGGGGCCATTGAGGTGGTCCAATTGCACAATTGGAAATCTCCTGTCGTTTCTTAACTGCCTCTTCATATTATCATACTCGTAGCTACAACAAATGTGGGTCAATGAGGGGTTGGTTGGCTATATTGTCCTCTGACATTGAAGATGTTGTGGTTCGTGTTTGTATCAAAGAAAATGGAAGAAATTGGAAGGAAGCCTGATGATGGGCGATATGTTGAAGTGAGCGTGTAACAGGGTAATTTGATGGTTGTGTATTTTTACTGTTTGCAACGGCAAAATAAAGGAAGATGAACGCTGGTCGTTTCTTGGGTTTAGGATGAAGTTTTTGTATAAGCTGTTGTCTGTTTACCTTCAAGTTTTATGGATATGCCAAGAAGGAGCTATTCAACTTATTCAAGGATGAAGCGATGAGATCTTAAATGGTCTGGAATTATTTGAAGCAAGTATGAGTTGAAAAGTTGGAATAAAAGCGGCGTTAAATAAGTTGGACTGGGTTTAATATTGTGGGAAGACAATTATGAAACTCGGGTGTTTATCTCCAGAAACGGCAGTGTTAGCAAAATAAGCTTCTTTTGGTAAATGGAATTAAGACTGGAATGGGGTATGTTAATTGAAATATGTTTACGAGCAAAGAAAATGAAAACAAAAAACTCCGCCTTTGTGAAGGGGCAAGAAAATGTTGGAAACATAACCGGGACACAGGCTCTTCGAAGTGAAGGAAACCTAGTGACCGAAGCAAAGGGAATTGTAGATGTTTTCAAGCAGCACTTCCAGTAGCTGCTCGATGCGCATAATGTCGAGCGAGCCAATGACGAAAGAGAAGCGAGACCAGTCACTGAAAACCCAGTCCAAGCCCCCAGCACAGAAGAGGTAGAAAGAGCCATCCAACAGCTCATAAACAACAAGTCCGCCGTGTCGGATGGCTTACCTGCTGAACACTTTAAATATGGAGGAGGTGTTTTGATGAACCGCATCCCAGATCATCAACAAAGTGTAGGAGGAAGAATGCATGCCCACTGACTGGTCTATAAGCTCCATATGCCTCATCTATTAAATAGGCGATCCTATGTCATGCAAAAGTTATCCTTACTTCATTTTGCATAAATAAACCGTTCTCCAACACTATAATCAGCACGTACCAGTGTGGCTTTAGGCCAGGCAGAACAATGATAGACCAAATATTCAACCTGGAAAAGACAAACGAATATCACGTGGAAATCCTCCAACTCTTCATCGACTTCAAAGCTGCTTATGATAACATCCACCGCCAAGAGCTTATGATGGCGATGTCTGAATTTGGGTCCCCGAATTCTCACATCCGAGTTGTTTCAAACATGCGCAGCGTTTAGACAAGGAGATGCACTGTCATGTGATTTCTTCAACATAGTTCTGAAGCAGATAGTGCCCAAGGCAGGTGTGAGCACGGAAAACACTGTCCTCAACAAATCCACCCAGCTCCCAGGCTATGTGGACAATATAGACATCATCGGTCGCTCCCAAAGAGCTGTGCTAGAGGCCTTCACAGCGATTGAAGAACAGGCGAAGCTCGTTGGTCTTGAAGTGAAGTACATGCTATCAACAAACAAAAGAACATCTGTCCGCCGCCTAGGACAAAACGTCACTGTTGGTAGCAACAATTTCGAGGTAGTTAAGGAGTTCACCTACCTTGGTCCAAACATCAATCCCACAAACGACACCTCAGTGGATATCCGACGAAGAATTACCCTAGCAAATCGCTGCTACTTCGATTTAGCCAAACAACTGCGTTCAAAACTTCTCACTCGAAAGACAAGACTTTGATTTTACCAGTCCTACACTACGGAGCCGAGTGTTGGACGATAAGCAAAAAAGGGGAAATGATACTGGGCACTTTCGAAAGAAAAAATTCTTCGAAGGATCTTCGGTCCCGTATGCGACACGATGGTGAATGGAGCAGAAGGTTCAACCGCTAACTCTACGCGCTGTACCCAGATGTGGATTATTCCAGAAAGCCTGGGCCAAATCAAGCGAATGGACGACAACACCCAAGAAAGTCTTCTCCTCGTGGCCCCCAGGTTCGAGACGATTTGTTTATTTTTTCCAACGCATTTTTTTACGAAGAAGTATTTTTACAAAACACATTTCCTTTGGAAAATCTTTTAATTAAAAATCTTGTTGCTATCTCTTATGTTAGTCCTTGAAAGGACATTTTGTTTTTTTCCTTTCTGCAGGATTTTCAAAGGTTTATCCTCTCCAATCAATGCCACCATGGCGCTAGTAACCACTTTTCATGGTTTCTGGAGTATACATATCCCGTTCCCGTCCCCCAAACGGAGTAATTCTGTAAAAAATAGGTTATGTTTCTTCAAGAAATTGTATTGTATTAATAAGATAACCTTAAATTTGAGTCATCCTTTTTATTTGTTGCAAGAATTTTAAAAGAAAATAGGTGGGAAATGTCATTTGGTAAACATTCCAGTTTGGTGAAAATGTCATTTGGTGAAAATTTCACTGACAAATTGCCATTTTATGCAAATTAATGCTAATTATGTTTCAGCTCACCTTCACCGTAAAACCTGCATTCTGTATCCTCGGTAGCTAAATCTCATGAAACAGACAATGTTCACAGGAAGGAAGAGTCACTTCACTTCTGTTTATTTTATTTTTCAACGAAATGCATCAAATTGGCCCAGTGTATTTTTGTTTAAAATATCACTGAAATTGAATTGGATTGAATTGCATAGTTCTGTCAATAGGCGTTTTTCTTTTTTAGTTCAGAGCTCCGAACTCTGAATGTTCAGAGCTCGCTCAACACGCTCTGAACAAATGAAGCTCTGAACATTTTCTGAACGCTCAGATTTCATTTTGAAATACAATTGAGCATTTTTAGTTCAGACATCTACACTTCGTATTTTTGAAAGCTGAAATTAACATTTTGTTTTAATAAATAAAATATTTAATTAATTATTCAAAATAAAACTAGCCATCTTTGCCTGAGCGACTTGTTTCCTCCGCCATTTCAATTGTTTTGAGAAGAACACGCCTGCGCTCAGCATTTCGTTCATTATGCTCGGTCTCTTTTTTCTGAGCGCGTCGGTCGAACTCTGAACAGTGCTCTGAACGAAAAAAGTAACACAACTTTGATGCTCTGAACACCCTGAACTAAAAAAGAAACACAATTTTTCGTTTGACAGTTCAAGCTCTGTTCAGATGTAAAAAAGAAAAACGCCTAATATAAGCAAGAGTGAAAAGGAAAGCTCAATGGAAATGTCTTCAATAATAAGATGACATAATTATGATATCTCTTTTTCTCATAGGTATTTTAATTTTCTCTATGCGAAGAAAAACAAAACCTTGAAGCATTGGGATTAAAAAAGGTAAAAGGAATGAAGAAAATTGCAACATTGGATCCCTCCCGTATTATTTTGACGATGATATTATGTGTATTGTTTTGTTGATGTATTGTTTTTTTTTGTCCAAAACACAAAACAACGTAGTCCATGATCATGCTGATTTTTGAAATGCATCCACATAAAATTTCCATTTGTTTCTTTTCATTTAGTATCGCAAGAAAACTCGCTTGGTTAAAAATATCTGTCTTTCTCTTTCTTTTTCACTTTTCTCCTCTTCGAACTGTTGACTCAGTTGCAGTTCTTTATTCCAAGAAAAAGAGAGAAGCAACTACTGTCAAGAGTGAACAATTCTTGTCACTCTTGCTTATGGCAGAAAATTCAAACGCAAGGCAAGTGAAAACTTGATTGGCTAATAGTCACGTTGGCAAATTTGGTGCATGAACTAAGAGGATTATTCCCGTGGACTTTTGTTTTGAGTAATTTTTTACTCCCCTCCATGGGGTTAGCTTTGACGTGGCGGAGCGGGAGCGGCTTACGGTAACTACTACTATAAGAAGCTTAGAGCTATGCGATCGCGAAACTTGTTTTCGTAGAAGGGCCTCCCATGGTCGACAGGTCGAAGCGGAGGAGGCTGTTACTACTAATTACCCCACAACGACGGAGTGTTCCCAACGAGGGACGGCAGCGGATGAATTTCTTTTTTGGAATCAACGGTGGCGTCTTTTTTCCGGCTCTTGTTCTTCGAGTCACATCAAGTGCCTGGTACTCCAGGCTGAGGGTTGTACGTCGGCGTTTCGGGTTGTTTTTTGTATAATATTGAAATTGCTTTTTTTCACTCTTTTACCTTTTGCTTTTTATTTCTACTTTCTTTTCTTTCTCGTCATTCCTTTATTCTTAATGTCATTTTTCTTTTTTCTCCTTTTTTTTTCTTTTTTTGTTTAATTCTCTTAAATTTTGTAATAATTGTAATATTCGGCTTGGTCCGACAATTAAAACTTATTCACTTTTTAAATAAAACACAAATTCACTTTATTCCAATTACTCACAAACTTATTTATTCAACACTTTCAATTATCACTTTGCAAACACAGTACCTTTACTTTATCTCAGTTCATAATCAACTATCCCGCTTCGCTTCCGAATCGGTTATTTATAGTTCTGATAATGGTTCTAGAAACTACTAAACCGAATGTTCCAGAAGTTCTCTTTTTAACCACTAGATGTTGCCCCTCATTTTTAACTGTCATACACAAGTGTTTACTACTACAATTAAACTTATTGCTACATACTTATTTCCTATAAAATGATATTAGAGTTATAGTGATAAGGAGTAAGTAAAGAGAGTAAGAGTAGTATGTACATTAAATATAAAAAGAGATACGGAGTAAGTAAAGAGAGTAAGAAAAGTGTATACATTAAATATAGAAAGAGGTACAGAGCGTAAGAGATAATAACGTATACACATTAGACATTACAATAGAAGAAGATACAGAGCGTATGAGATAAAATAAAGTGTATACACACAACATTGCCCCCTCCTTAGGATTGATCGTCCCGAACAAATCCATCATCTTCATCACCACTGTAGCGATGTAGTCGGTCGCGATGTACGACTTTAAGTTTGCCTCTGACTCCTTTTTGTATCCGATACACGACGTCGTTGATTTTGCTAATCACTGTATATGGACCTTCCCAGTCCCGTTGAAGTTTCGGTGACAACCCTTTTTGTCGATGGGGATTGTAAAGCCACACTCGATCTCCTGCTTGGAACTCTGTTGTTGTCGCTCGTATATCGTAGCGTGTCTTCATTCGGTCACTGAACATCTTCATTTTTGACCTGGTATCGTCGTGGATCTGAAGGAGTCTTTCTCTGAGGTCATCCAAGTAGACATCCTCGGCTTGCGGTTCCGACGTGGGACATCCAAATTTGATTTCGCTCGGCAGTCTGATGTTCCTTCCCATTAAAATCTCAGACGGTGTATGGCCAGTTGAGCTATGTCTTGCACTTCGATACGCCATCAAAAACAGTGGAATGTGTCGATCCCAATCTCGCTGGTTGTCGTCCACAACTTTGCAAAGATGTTCCTTAAGGGTTCGGTTGAACCGTTCGACCATGCCATCAGATTGTGGGTGGAGTGGTGTTGTTCTTGTCTTCTTGATGTGAAGAAGCCCACAAACTTCCTGGAATATGTTTGATTCAAAGTTCCTTCCCTGGTCGGAATGCAGTTCTAATGGAACACCGAATCTGCTCACCCAGTTGAACACAATTTGGTCTGCGACTGTTTTGGCTTCTTGATTCGGTATGGCGTATGCTTCAGGCCACTTGCTGAAGTAATCCATGACGACCAGAATATAACGATTTCCATTATTTGTTTCCGGAAATGGACCCGCCACGTCTATTGCAATCCTTTCAAAGGGTGATCCGACATTATACTGCTGCATTTGGCTGTGATTCTTTTTGTTTGGGCCTTTGGTGGCAGCACAGGTATCACATTTTCAGCACCACTTCTCGACATCTTCCCTTGCATGTAGCCAATAGAATCGTTGTCGAACCTTTTCTAGCGTCTTGTTTACTCCTAGATGGCCTCCCGAAACTCCATCATGCATCTCTCGCAGAACGTCCATAATCTTCGATCTCGGTAAGACTAGCTGCATTACATAGGACTTTCCATCTGCTGATTCCCACTTACGTCGAAGGACACCTTCTTGGACATGCAACGAGTCCCACTGTGCCCAATAGGCCTTCAGAGCCGGACTTCTGTCGGAGATATCAGCCCATTCTGGTTTTTCCTGGTGTTCCTTGCATGCGAGGATGGGTTCAATATCTGGGTCCTCCTGTTGAGCCTTCCTCATCTCGTCGTTGCTCCAGCCATAAATGGGATCGGTTCTGGTTCGTTGGACAGTAACCACTTCTTTTTCTTCTTGGCGTCTGCAATGCTTACAGTCCTGCTTACATGGTCTCCGAGACAGTGCATCAGCATTTGAGTGAAGCTTCCCCTTCCGATGTTGAATTTCATAATCGTACGTCTGCAGCCTCTCATTCCATCTCGCCACTTGACCCTCTGGATTCTTGAAATTCAAAAGCCAGTTTAGTGCTCCATAGTCGGTTCGGAGAAGAAACTTCTGTCCATAGAGATACTTATGGAAGTGCTTTGTTGCCAAAATCAGTGCAAGAAGTTCTCTTCTGGTCACACAATAGTTTCTTTCCGACTTCGAGAGTACCTTGCTGTAATAGGCAACCACCTTTTCTTCGCCATCATGTACCTGTGACAATACAGCACCAATCCCGACATTGCTGGCATCAGCATCAATGATGAACGGTTTTCCTGGAGTCGGGTAGGTCAGCACTGGTGCATTACACAAGCGTTGCTTGAGCTCTTGAAAGCTGCGCTCGCACTCACCTGACCATTTAAACTGTTTTCCCTTTTCCGTTAGCTGATGTAGACTCTTTGCGATCTCAGCATAGTTTTTGACAAAGCGCCTATAGTAGGTGGCTAGACCCAGAAAGCTTCGGAGTTGGTGTTTGTCCTGTAGTGTTGGCCAATTTTTCACGGTGTCAACCTTATCAGGATCCGTCTTAACTCCTTGGGATGAGATGATATGTCCCAGGTATTTCACTTCGGTTTTGAAGAGTGAACACTTTTCTGGATTGAGCTTGAAGTGGGCTTCTTGAAGTCTTTGAAACACGGCTCTCAGATTTGTGCAATGTTCGTCAAATGTTTTCCCGTATACGATGACGTCATCCAAATAGACCAGGCAAGACTTCCATGTGAGTCCTTGCAGGACACATTCCATAAGGCGCTCAAAAGTCGCTGGAGCATTGCACAGTCCAAAAGGCATCACTTTGAACTGCCACAATCCGTTTCCTGTCGAGAACGCTGTCTTCTCTTTGTCTTCAGGATGGATTTCTACTTGCCAGTATCCACTTTTCAGGTCCAACGTTGAGAACCATTGTGCTCCTTCCATTGCGTCCAGAGTATCACTGATCCTAGGCAGAGGGTAGCTATCCTTCTTGGTCACATCATTCAACCTTCGATAGTCTACGCAAAAGCGGGTTGATCCGTCTTTCTTCTTTACCAGGACCACTGGAGACGCCCAAGGGCTTTTAGAGTTTTCGATCAGACCCTCTTCTTTCATGGTGGTTATCAGTTCTTCAACCTCACCTTGTTTTGCTAGTGGAAGGCGTCTTGCAGGTTGACGGATCGGCTTTGCATCCCCGGTGTTGATTCGATGTTGAACCAGTTGTGTTCTGCCATATATCCCTTGCGATGACGAAGAGATGTCTGCAAATTCTTCGAGGAGACCTTCTGCAGTTCTTCGTTGTGGGTGGCCAAGATGAGATGACTTGAGAATGTTCGTCTTTATGGAATTCACTTCTTCGAACTTCAAGGTATGCCTTGGCTCTTCTTCGTTGATTCTTGTTATCGCTGATACAGATTCGCATTGTCCGACAATCTCACCTTTTCTAAGCTTAACTTCGTACGGCTTGATGTTCAGTATTCGTACGGGAACCATGTTCTTTACAGGTCTAACAAGAGTTTTCCCAATGGTGACGTTTTGGGAGGACTTTACAGATGCTGGTTCGACCATGAGATATCGATGGCTTCCAGGCTTACCCTTCAATTTCGTCCACACGAATACTTCTGAAGAAGCAGGCAAAGTCAGATCTTTGATGACGGTTTTCACAGATAGTGAGGTCTCATATGAGTGAATCCCATAGATCATCGGAATCTCGATGTTTCGATATTTCAGGACTTGGTTCCCAATGTCCAATATCACTCCGTAATCTTTCATGAAATCGACGCCGACAATGCACTCGTCGCATATATCTGCTTCTAGGAACAGGTGAGAGAATTCCAGCTCTGCCATCCGGATCTTAAGACGTACCTCACCATAGACTTTTGCGGCTTCTCCAGTTGCAGTCCTTAGACGATAGCTATTGGTGTTGTGGAGCCATGTCTTCTTAACGAGGTCCTGCCGTACAATGGACGCCGTGGCACCGGTGTCGATGGTAGCCACACATTTGTTGCCGTTTATACTTGCTTCCACGGTCAGGCTCTTGTTGTCACGTTTCGTTTGGGAAACCTGGATGGTGTTTCTGGGGCCATCGATACCAGAAACCAGCTTCTGCCCCTCGAAGTTGGTTCTTATTCGTTTCCCGGGTGGGATACAGCTTCGGAAGCAACGTTGTTGGTGTTACTTTGACTTGTTGAGTTAGTTCTGTTTCCACAGTGTTGGCATGAGGTCCGTCTTCGCGGTAATCTGCACTGTCGTTGAAGATGCCCAGTCTTGTTGCAGTTCCAGCATCGTGCTGGTCCGTCTCGCTGACTTCTTTCCAGAGTAGCCTTCTGACAAGAGCATTCTTGGACTTCCAATTCTCTCACGCGATGCACGTTTTGGGAAGATTGTTCTGCGGCTTCCATTGTCAGAGCGAAAGCCAATGCTTCTGGTAGTGTTTGCTTTCCGGCAGTGCGAATAGCCCTTTGGAGATTTATATCGCCCACAGCTCTCACAAAGGCTTCAACAGCAAGTTGATTTATTATCTCATTGCCAGCTGTTGGATATGCTAGGTGAACCAATCGCTCGATATCTGCCTGAAGCTGCTGCAGAGTTTCACCTCTTTTCTGTGCTCTATTGTTAAGCTGAACTCGGAAGACTTCTGTCATGTGGCTATCCCCAAACCGCTGTTGGCGGTTACCAGAACTTTGAAGTCACCACTCTTCTCTGCTGGGATGGTTTGTAGCAGTTCAGCAGCTGCTCCTCTTAAGGCGAGCGTAAGAGCAATGTATTTCTCGTCATCGTCCCAGCCGTTCGCTGCTGCTTCAAACTGTTTCTTGTAGATTGTCCACGGTATCTGACCATCAAAGCTTGGAGGATTCACTTCTCTCTTCCTTGAGCACTCACCAGAAGGTTCTCGAGCTTTCATCTTTCGCACTTTTTCCAGTTCCTTTGTGATGGTTTCGATCTGGTCGTCTATTTCCTTGAAACGTGCATTAGTCGTTGAATTTTGTTTTTCGACACGCTCATTGATTTTGTCTTCGAAGTCCGCAAGCCTGCCTTCTAGCAGATTTTTCTGTTCATTCTCGAACGTCATCCCTTTGAGCTTGTAGTTGTTCCAGAACATCATTCTTTTGTGTTTCCAGTTGTTTGAGGACATTCTCTTGCTCGGTCTTCTGCTCGTTTCTTTGAGTTTCTAGTTGCTCCAGAACATTCTTGTTTTGAGTTTCTAATTGCTTGAGGACATTCTCTTGCTCGTTCTTCTGCTCGTTTCTTTGAGTTTGTAGTTGTTCGACAACATCATTCTTTTGTGTTTGTAGTTGCTCCAGAACATTCTTCTCGAATTTGGCTAGAAGGAGTGACATCATGTTAGATAAGTCGGCAGTTGCATTTACCTCTTCCGATTTTGCTTCCACTTCGAAAGCAAATGTATCTGGGTTTTCATTTTGTTGTTCCAGATATTCCTGTAGCCGTTTTACGAATTCGATTTTAATTCCTGCCCCACTTAAGCCACGTTTGCTTAATTCGGCCTTTAGCTCAGCGACAGTTAGGGGGAAGTGGGGTACATTTATACACGGGGCACATAGATACATTCGATATTGTTTGAAAACTAATCACAGTAGGCCACTCAAACAGGTGCACAACACACCATTTTCATAAAACCAAATACACCCTTAACTGTCCTTCCTCTTCGGTCATCCGTTATATCTCAGCAAAAGCAAACGTGTTTTTTAAGTGCATTAGTAAATTTGTTTATATTTTTTTTGAGTGATTTTTCGCCTTGAATATTTCGTGTCACACATTTCATTTCAACTTAGATTGTAAGATAATGTTATTGTTGATGTGTTTTGTATCTTAAAATACATTGTTTAACTACAGTTTCCATGATTTTTATTTTTTAATTCAGTGAGGACACTTGGGGCACATTGATACACAAAACCACAAGGTAGTTTGATCCGTATCAATGTGCCTCTATGGGGTAGTTTGATGCGTATCAATGTGCCCCTCTAGTGTTGTTTTTTCTTGTAGGTATACGAAAATGGTGTGAACATACAAGCCAAAAATAGAAATATACAATATTAATGAAGTGACTGTTTCTGCTGCCATAAGTACATTTTTATTTGCCATGAATCAAAGTGCCCCATGGTATGTATCAATGTGCCCCACGTCTGGGGCAGTTTGATACAGATTTCGACTTTTATAAAAAAGCTTAAAACTTTTTTTGTAAATGAAGTTTCGAGTAATATCGTTTTGAATAAGTTTGCAAAAATGATACTGATTTGTATAAAAATTGTACCTTCTTATTAAGCTTAATATTTTCCGACCTTTTGTCGTTTAAGTGAAAACCGTATCAAGGTGCCCCACTTCCCCCTAGGTCTTTCAGAACTTTACTAATTTTTTTTTTGACAATTAAAACTTATTCACTTTTTAAATAAAACACAAATTCACTTTATTCCAATTACTCACAAACTTATTTATTCAACACTTTCAATTATCACTTTGCAAACACAGTACCTTTACTTTATCTCAGTTCACAATCAACTATCCCGCTTCGCTTCCGAATCGGTTATTTATAGTTCTGATCATAGAGAACCTATTTAGCTAGAGTCGCAACTCGTTCTCTTTTTTAAAAATTCACTGTCCAAAAAAATTTGGGATAAGAGAAAAATATACTACCCATTGCAAATGTATTGGTTTGGCCTCCCATTTGAAATGCATTGAAAAACCAATGCATTTGCATTGGGTAGTATATTTTATCAAATTTAATTTTTTTAGTCGAAAGAGAGTAAAATGCCTTGAGTTGCGACTCTAGGTATACCTCCTCTGTGGTTCTGATAATGGTTCTAGAAACTACTAAACCGAATGTTCCAGAAGTTCTCTTTTTAACCACTAGATGTTGCCCCTCATTTTTAACTGTCATACACATGTGTTTACTACTACAATTAAACTTATTGCTACATACTTATTTCCTATAAAATGATATTAGAGTTATAGTGATAAGGAGTAAGTAAAGAGAGTAAGAGTAGTATTAAATATAAAAAGAGATACGGAGTAAGTAAAGAGTGTAAGAAAAGTGTATACATTAAATATAGAAAGAGGTACAGAGCTTAAGACAGTGGCGGCGCAAGACCAAAATTTTATGTTGGCAAGACAGATTTTGCGAGGCCCTGTTATGTGGCGACCTGAAGACGGATTTTATAAAATAATGATAATAATAAAAAAAAAAAAACAATTAACACTGCAAAGTTTTTATTCATTGTCATCTCCACTTTATATAAATACATTTCTTAAAGTGTATATTTATAATATTTTTTTTTTTACATATTAAAGGAACAGCAATTTCCTGCTTTTAACTTTACTAAATTCTTTAATTATTATTGTTTCGTAATTCAGCCTAGATGCAATGTCTGGCTCATTGTCAGTGGCGGATTAAAGGTTGAGGGCGCCATAGGCAAGCATCTCACTGGCGCCCCTATATAGAAATATCTCGTACTATAGTACCGAAATCGCTGCACCATGCCTAAAGAAAAGGCGTTGAAATAGGGGCAAAAGAAAAAGAGACTTAGTTAACATGAGATCTATTAGTATTGTCCGAAAGATCTTACGAATTTAGTTAATTAAAGATATGCCAAAATGTGAATTTTTTAAACCAAGTTATCTCGAGTTGGTTCTTATGCAAACCGAGTGGCAACTCTGTTCTCAAATCGGACTGCCCCGAAAATCAATCCAGAAAGAACTTAAAAAGCAGAAAAATTAGGTCTTAAATCCGTCGAAATCTTTGCCATCCGCTGATGAACTTCGACCATCAGGTTATTTGTCCCTACAATTAGTAAAATCAATACCTTCAAAAACGCTTACAAAATTAGAAGAAAGCTAAGTCGATTTCCGAGTTAGCAAACCGAGTTGACTTTGTACTGTAAGACGAATTGCTCAGGGCCGATTTTTATTTTAACAAAAGATGCAAGTGCAATTCGAGTTCACAAGTTTGTTACTTTCAACCACGTAAGAACTCGCATTATTTGCCACTTGTAAGAATTACTGCGCCCTCGCGCCCCTTTGTTGCAGCGCCCCTAGGCACGTACCTAGTTTGCCTTTAGGATAATATGCCACTGCTCATTGTGTTTCTTAAATATTTTTTTATTAATTTTAACTATAAAAGACTCCTTCAGCAGAGGCTGTACCTACTTACTGGAATTGTTCACAGAGAGAACAGGGTAAGGGGTAATTTTGGGTTAGGGAAACGAAATAAAATAAAAAGGCGTAGAATTTGCTCATAAAACTTCATTATTTGGCTTTTCCAAATCGTGACGGTGATTATGCACATCCTTATCAATTTAAAATTAAGAGTAATTAAAGTAAGAAATAAACCTTAAATTGAAACAATGAATTTCTGTACCTATTTTCTCGAAAACTAAGAAATTTAAATTTTTTATTTTCATTCAAACTAACAATTAAATGTTAGTAGCTATTTAAAATTTCCAGAATGAAGATGAAAGATTTTAAACTTTTTTTTTGAAACTTTTATGTATGAAGCTTAGTATTATAAACACAGAGATGCTCTCTGCAAAAACAATGAAAAACTGAATTATACCACTTATGACACGTTCTAAGGAAAAATGAATTATAAAAACACCGAACAATGTTTCGGTTCATGTTATCTTTTTTCTCTTTTTGAATTGTGAGACAAGAAGTTGTTTATGTAATGCAATTAAAGATGAATATTTTCACGTTTTGTCCAGGTTAAAACAAAAACAGCAACTATGTTTTCTTTTTTTCATGTTTTTTCTATTTTTCAAGAACAAGAATCAAATTAACAATGAAACTTACCTGATAACTCCTAAATTCAATGGCGCAAAAGAATGGTCCGCTAATGAACAATTTTAGTGTGATACTAGCTTAAAATGACGTTTGAGTTAGACTGAAACGTTATTTTAAGCTAGTATCACACAAAATTAGTTCATTAGCAGACTATAAGCTTGCGCTAATATTTGTAAATATTTGAGTGCGTTCCTGCCTTCCAACATACCTTAATATAAGACCTAAGTATGTCATGGGCCTTAAGTTTCGGAATTATTGTCAGTTTCGGATCTCCAATAAATAACGAACTCGCTTGACTGTCTTGCACCCGCACCGAATGATCTTACTTTATTAATGTTCTTCCCTTTTGACTTGTATCCGTCAGTTAGAGTGCTGCCATATACTACAATCAGAATAGAAAAATCTCACATTATCTCTTTGTTTTTATAACGCGAGATCAAGTAAACGTAAGACAGTTTCCCATCTTATTATTTAGTTAATCTTTGCTAGTGGTATAGGGTGCAGCAAGAAAACTTGCTGATTTGCTTTTGGCACCAAGCGGGGGGGAGTGGTCGGATGTGGGTGGAGAGTATCTCATTTTTTAGGGGACTTCCTGAAGTTTCATCTACGCCGCAGTCAGTCGACATCATGCATTGGTGGAAAGAGTAACGCGCATTTGCCTGCGAGGCTTACTTTTCCAACAGTCGTTCCATAATTTCCACTCAACGTGCAACAAAATCGCGTTCACGAAGCTCCTGCACCAAAGCCAATTTGTAAGGATGGAATTGAAGATCCTGGTGAAGAATTCGTCTCACAGTGCGATCCGAAATGCCCAAAGCAACTGCATGTTTGCACGCCGAACGTCGCGCCGGGGAGATCGCAAGACAGAAACTCTCACCCTCTCAATGTTTTCCTCTGTTCTGATTCTCCGGTGTGCTGGATGGGATTTCGTCACGTTTCCGCTCTCCCTGAATGTTTTCACCCACGAAACAATCGACTGCCGGCCAGGAACGCAACCTGCGGGATGGATGTTGAAACGAGTACGGATAGCACGTTGAGTGGAAATTAGACTGTTGGAAAAGTAAGCCTCGCAGGCAAATGCACGTTGCTCTTTCGTCCAATGCATGATGTCGACTGACCGCGGCGTAGATGAAACTTCAGGAAGTCCCCTAAAAAATGAGACACTCTCCACCCACATCCGACCGCTCTCCCCCGCTTGGCGCTAAAAACAAACCAGCAAGTTTTCTTGCCGCACCCTGTACTTTGATTTGATTGGTAGGTTTCCTAGTAAAGAAAGTAAACGAATAAAAGAAGGGATTCCCCGCAATGGTCGGCGTGGCAAGGATTTACTCGCGATAGTTACGAGACGTAAACAAATGTTGATATTTATTTCTTTTTTTATTTAATTCTCACTGAAGCAATGCATACAAAATTTTGAGGCGCGAGGCCCCTTGTACCGCGAGGCCGTGGGCGATGGTCCACGTCGCCCACGCCTTACGCCGCCTCTGGCTTAAGAGATAATAACGTATACACATTAGACATTACAATAGAAGAAGATACAGAGCGTATGAGATAAAATAAAGTTTATACACATTACAATATATAATTTTAAATTGTCATAAATTATCCACATCAAGGCTTGATTATACATATAAAAGATGTATATCTCAGTATTAAGTTCAATAAAAATATACAATACAATACAATACAAGCAACAACAGGCCTCGGAAACGGACGAATACACTGATGACGACCCAAGCAAAGAAGAAGGAAGAAGGCGAAATTTAATGTGGTGTGTCGTGTGTGTGTGAGTTGAGTGAGAAGGAAAATGAGTGAAACCAAAAACTACTAAAATACCCCTACAATTTGTTAACTGAAGTAATCAAAGCAAAATGTAAGTATGTACTTTCAAAAGTCATAGTCGCCTTCAAGGCGCATTTTGGTTAAAAAATTCCGTTTCAGTAACAATGCTGTTTGGTGACAAATGTCA
Organism: Sphaerophoria taeniata; assembly: GCA_943590905.1. NCBI lineage: Eukaryota > Metazoa > Arthropoda > Insecta > Diptera > Syrphidae > Sphaerophoria > Sphaerophoria taeniata. The sequence goes on from OX016542.1 coordinate 85,089,491, forward strand.
TTTTGTGAAAATTCCCATTTGGTAAAAATGCTGTTTGGTCAAAAATGTCATTTGGTGAAAAATGCTGTTTGGTGCTACTAGCGCCACCTATGCGGTCAAACTTGGAACTACACGTTTCGAAAAAATCGCGACACTACCGCCACCTAGGGGGAGTAGCAGAACTAATCCCAAAAAATGCCGATCCCTGGCACGAGTTGCATCTACTTCCCGTTAGATGGCACCAAAGGCAATTTTTACCAAAATACATTTTTTTCCCAAATCTTTCAATTAAAAAGAAATTTTGTTGCTATCTCTTATTGATTATAGTTGTGTTCACCGAGGTTTTGTCTAGATCAGAACAGCACAGTTTCGTGAGAAACGTCAGATCAAGTTAGAACAGTCAGTTAAACGTCAGTTGTCGAAAAAAAAACAAAACAAATTGCAAATTGTGTGAATTTTTCGCTTCTCGCTTATTTTTTTTTTCATTTTTTTGTGTTTTTACTGTGAAAAATATTATTAAAAATTATTGAAATGGAAAATCAAGTGATTGCTAAGATAATACTTAATGAAAATGTTAGTTGTTCAGACACCGATAGTGATTTTTCGTCGGATTCCTCCTGCACAACCACAGTCTTTCCTTCCTCGGATGTCAATTCAATTTGAAGCATTTTTTTTCAATTTATTTTATAATTATTTAATTAAACAAATTAAACAAATTTGCAAAATAACTTTAATTTAATTTTTTTTAATCACGAGAAAAAAAAACACAAAGCACAGCCAAATCAAAACGTAAAAAAAAAAATGACAACTTCGATTTTGACATTTCTCACGAGTCTGTTCTAACCTGATCTGACTCAAAAGCAAGAACAGAAAATCCTGTTCTAAACTGTTCTAGGTTTGTCAATGAACAGGAAAGTAGAACAGTTCAGCACAGAAAAAACATCAATGAACAGCAAAAAGCTATACTTTTCTGTCTACAGCACAGCGTCAGTGAACACAGCTTATATGTTTGTTATATGTTTGTCCTTAAAAGGACATTTTGTTTTTTTTTTCTTTTCAGCAGGATTATCAAAGGATTATCCTCTCCAATGCCACAAGGCCGTTAGCAACCACATCTTCATGGTTCATGCGGTACAGATTCGTCTATCCAGTCCTACAAACGGATTATTTCTGAAAAAAAAGAATATTTTTTAACAGAAATTGTAAGAAAATTGTTTATATAATAAAATTTGACAAAGATAACCTTAAATTTGAGTCGTCCTTTTTATTTTTGGCAAGAATTCTGAAAGAACAGGAAAAAAGAGTTAAAAGGTAACAAAATATGAACAAAAAGCATCAAAAAGAACGCTTCCAAGTGCCCTTACAGAATTGCAATAAGCTATCAAGTCCTGATACGTCCTCCTCTGAGTGGAATGATCCATAATTCGTCCAAATGTCCTTACAATAGTTTATCCAATACAATAGATTGACGACACCACTCACGTTGTCCATCCTGATTCTCCTAGAGGAGAATTATCACCATGCAGTCCTTTGGCTGCTACTGCATCAATACTTCGCACGTAGCCATGAAGCAATATCAATCATCGTTAAGCGCATCTGCTATCATCTCCCTCGCACAAGATCTATGCACTAGCAACTCCTTCCGCATACAAAATACTCTTCTTCTACATCACTGAAATATCCTGTATCCGTTTCGCGTTCGTTTCCCAGCAGATTACGTTGATACTACAGACAGCAGTCGGTCACATCTTGGTGACCTTATTCTGGAAAAGGCGTATACACTAGAGCAGACATTCTCCAAACCGAAACAGCGATTTGTCAGCGTCCTTTCGATATGACATGGTCCTGCATCCGGGGTTTTGGCCATTACAACATAAATGTAGGTATATCCATGCAAATAAAAATTATTCGAGGTACAAAATGTGCAGCAGCTTTGGTCCCTTCTGAAAGAAAAAGAACAGTGGCGTAGAGAATCGAAAGTTTAAGGAAAATTTGAGTCCGCAAATCAAATTTTTGTTCAGAGTTAAGCCCTTAACTGCGCCAATGAGAAAGAAATCTTCCCTCCAATCATCGCCTTGTCGGTCGGTGGCAAGGACGTTCGTTCAGTGCACACATCCGAGAAATTACCTCTTTCTATTCAGTCCCAGGAATGCTCCTTTAAAGTCCTCCTTGCTCTTAGAGCCGAAAAGTCAAACCATTCCGCAACTTGACTCAATTTTCAATGAAACGATTTCCAAATGGGCCAAGGAAAAATATTTTCGACATAGACGACAGACGTCTCCCATGCCAATGAATACGAGGAGTATGTGAAAAGAGATAGAACAGCCAACTGCTTAAGCCGTCAAGATCCCTCCCAAACAAGCTTTCCCTCTAACCACTTAACTCTTCCGAAAAGTAAAGCCAATATGTTGTGTACGCTGTGTGGTTCCATCGAGGACAACGATCCATGCAAGAGGACCGAATTCGATTGCAAATGATTCCAAATACATAAAGTCAATTTGGATGTGGGCTAGTCTTGGATGTTGGTGATGGAGGTGGTTAAGCTGGGAATTGACCTACAACAACCAAACACTCTCCTTCCTGATATCATTTGGTATTTTCGGTTATTTAGACTCTTTTGGGGAAAATTTACGGAAAATCCAAACAGGAAATTTTACTTTGATCGAACGAATACGAAAGTATGTGATGGATGGGTGATATGGCATGAATGGGTATCTCTCTGGCCACAGCAAATACCAACCCTCGGATTCCTTGCGGGTTTTCCAGAGTTTGATTCGTTATTTTTTTGTGTGTCGTTTCCTATTCGATTCGAATTCGATTCGGATACAATGCGAAGCGAGAGGATATTTGAAGTGAAACCTCAAGGGATAGGAAGAATTCAGTTGGCCACTTTTACTGGGAATTTGACTTATTTTCAAGGATAATGTGGCTATCTGCCGTTGAATTGCGCTTAAGATGCATTTTGTCAACAAAAGCTATAGGAGATATTGAATTGGTTATCAGCAAGCGAATAAGAGGAGCTGCCTTATTTAGAACAATTGAACACAAAAATTTATAGTTTAAAAATCACACCAACCGGCCAAGTATTTCTACCGGTAAAAAGCATGAAAGTCATCCAAACTGATCATAAGGCAGAAGGCGACTTACTTACTTACCTCTCCGGCTCCAAAACCATGAAGGATCGCAGCCTTTCATCGCGAAAGGTCTCTCGCATGCGCTCTCCAGTCACTAAAATAAAACGCTCTGGCATCTGCAGTCACTTGGTCCTTGTACTGGAGGTTCGGTCTTCCTTGTCTTCTCGAACCTGGGGGCTGTGATGAGAATTCTTTCTTGGCTGGAGCGTTGTCCATTCGCTCGATGTTGCCGTGTTAATGTAGTCGTCTTTTCTTGGCTTGCTAAACCACATCCTCATATTGGTACAGCTCGTACAGTTCGCTGTTGAACCTTCTTCTTCATTTATCATCGTCGCACAGCTCTCTGGGAGCGACCGATGATGTCTATGTCATCCGCATAGGTAAGGTGCTGGGTGGATTTGTTTCCTCTCACACCTGCCTTGCGCACTATCTGCTTGAGGACTATGTTGAAGAAGTCACATGACAGCGCATCTTCTTGTTTATACCCTGCGCATGTTTGAAACAAATCAGATGGGGTGTTACCCACTTGTACACTGCACTACGTATTGTTTAGCTTCATGCGGCACAGCTGGATCAGTTTGTTCGGGATCCCGAATTCAGACATCCCCGTCATAAGCTCTTGGCGGTGGATGCAATCAGAAGCAGCTTTGAAGTCGATGAAAAGATGGTGGGTTTCGACTTGAAATTCGTTGGTCTTATCCGTCGTTCTGCTTGGCCTTGAGCCACAACGGTACGTGCCGATTATTGTGTTGCATAACAGTTTAAGACGCTCAAACAGTACGTTGGGGAGGATTTTGTATGAAACATTAAGCAGGGATGTGTCTCGGTAGTTTTTGCTTTGACATCTTTTTTATAGCTTGGGCCTATAGAGCTTATAGAACAGTCAGCAAGCATGCATTTTTCCTCCTACACTTTGTTGATGAACTAGTGCATCTGGTTCATCAAAACACCTCCTCCATATTTAAAGAGTTCCGTGGGTATGCCATGCGACCCGGCGGACTTGTTATTTCTTAGCTTTTAGATGGCTCGTCCAGTCGTCCTCTTCTGTTATGTGGGCATGGGACTGGGTCTTCATTGACTGGTCTCGCTTCTCTTTCGTCATTGGCTCGCTCGACATTATGCGCATCGAGCAGCGGCTGGAAAACATCTACAATTCCCTGTGCTTCGATGACTAGGTTTCCTTCACTGTTTCGAAGACCACGGGTTCTTTTAAGGGGGTTGGCTGGCAACCTTTGGTGGTCTCGGCTATATTTTTAATTATTTCGCGACATTGGTTTCACAAGGTGTTGACGTCAGTTGTATTTGGGAGGACGGCGGAGAGTCTCTCTCTCCAGTGGCGAGGCGTCATATTGTTCAAGTCGTGTATGAACGACTAGCATTTCCACCTTCCACGCACCGTACTCACATCTCACACATTTTTTGTTTTTTTATTCCAAATACGAATCTAATGTGCCTGCGTCCTACATATAATATATACCCTTCCAGTTCCAACTCGTGCATACCTTTAGTAAACTACATACATAAAACAAAACGAACTAGCTACCTGTTTACTGCTACTGTTTTTTTTTACTCAACTGATGTGTATCTACCAAAGTCGTTTGAACGATCTGGCAACGACTTGAACCCATAGAGAGCATGTAAGAAAAAAAAAATCGCTCGTAGAAGGGATCTTGTCGTGCAGTGCAGTTGCGGACGAGTAGAGCTTTTTTTGAATGAAAACACAGAATTTTGGAAATGAGAAAAGTTGATAGTTTTTGAATATGAAATATGATAAATGAAACAGACGGACGATAATGTTCATGATTGTGTTCAAATCAGTTTGGAAAGAGGAAAGCTTTTTTCCCTGTTTGAATAATGGAATGAAGGAAATGAGACTAGCGACTAGCAGAGATGAGTATTTACTTCATATGTAGCAGATCTACTTCATTAATTTATTTTTATGCATCTGCTACGTAGCAACCTATTTCTACTACATTTTTTCTAACTCTTCTTCAATACAATTCGTGGAGTATAAAGAAAAATCTAAGTATTTAGATTTACAACAAATGTTTTTTTGGATTAAAAACAGCGTTGTATGAGGAAGAGTTAAACAAGAACAGAAATACGGACACGAATTTATTTCAGACAAAAATGTATTTAGTTGCATTTTATGTTGAATTGTGCGATCAACTGAAATTTCGGTTTGATTTAACCGACAAAAACTTGGAATTGTTAGAACTTTTGGATCCAAAAGTAATACAGACTAAAAAATATCCGACAATTCTTCCACTTTTGAATGATTTTCCTTACTATGAAATAGCAAACATAGAAGCGCTTAACTCCGAATTTAGAACGCTTATGCTTACTAAAAGTATCCAAATGAATGAGGAAGACGTTGTTGAGTTTTTGTCGCGTTTACACTTCCAGAAAAATATTTTCGAAGAAGATATTTTTACGGTGTTGCCTGACTATATGCTTACACTAGCTAGCTTACCGCATAGCAGTGCAGCAGCCGAAAGACGATTTTCTGATTTTAACAACGTCAAAACAATAAAAAGAAATAAACTGGATATAAGTACCGCTTCTTCCCTTTTACTAATAAGAGATTTTATGGCTGGGCTGGAAGATTATGAACCTCCCAAGAAATTATTACTATATATTTTTCAAAGTTTATAAAGGAGGGCTATGTATTAAGAACCGATTAAAATTCTCATCAAATTCTTATAATTTATAATATTTTATGGATTGGTGTTATGTTTCCCTTAGCTGAGAATCAATATAATAATGTACCTAAATAATGTGCCTTTTTATGAATTTGCGAGACTTAGGGCCAGTTGCTCATTCGGAACATAAATTTATGTTCTACATAAAGTTTTCATTTTTATATGGGACGTTCCGGAATTCTTAAGTTCCACATAAAATCCCCAAACAAAAGGAGAACTTTAAGTAGAACATAAATTTATGTTCCAAATGAGCAACTGGCCCTTATTCTACTCAACGTATAATTTCGCAACATGAATGTAATAAAATAAATTTGTTTTGTTTGTAAAATTTTTTTTCATTATCTGCTACATTTTTTTCAAATCTACTTCATTTTTTTGGGCAATTTGCTTCACTTTTCGGGCTTAGCATTCTCATCCCTGGCGACTAGCCCAGCATAGTTTTTGAATTTTAGAATGTGTATTTGCGTTGATCTTGGGTTTGAACGACTACATTTTACAGGCACGCGTCGCCGCTGTCTCTCTCAGGCGATCACTGTAGTCCCTGCCATTCTCCGGGGTGCTAAGGCAACCGATGTTGAACTTTTTTATTTGGACCGAACGTGTTTTTTTGTCAGTTGATAATCGAGCTCTAAACTTTAGCCACTACCAGAGAGTGGTCAGAGTCGACATTTTCTCCTCGGAAAGTGCGCACGTTTGAAATGTGGGATTCGTGTCTTGCGCCGAAGAGCAGAATTGTCGATTTGATTGGCGGTTCGACCATCCGGAAGTTGCCAGGTTGCTGTGTATATCTTTCGTCTTATCACCGTATTACGAGCTGCAGCAAAGTCGATTAATCGGAAGCCGTTATCTGTTGTAACTTCGTGGATTATGTGCTTTCCAACTAACCCGCCAGACGTTCTTCTTTCCGATTTTTGCATTGAATTCTCCAAGTACGATTTTGACGTCGTACTCTGGACAGGCTCTATTCAGGGGGTTTGTAAAGCTCATCCTTGCTAGTCTCCTCAGCATTATCGGTAGGGGCGTGTGCACATATTAAACTGATGTTTTGTAGTGTGGCCTTGATGAGGATTATAGCTAGGCTTGAAATCCATGACTTTCGAACTTAGACGGTTTCCCACGACGAATCTGAATCCAAATATGTGCATGCTTTTAGGGTAGCTTTCTTCTCTTCGTAGTCCCTGACAACTATGGTCGACTATGACCATACATGCAGGGTTTTAACGCTGTTTTATTCTTGGGCAAATCCTTCTCTTCATCTTCTTCGACTGGAAAGGTACAAATTGAACCTGAATGTTCCCCATTCGAAACTCTGTTGAGCCCTGCTGCAACGAATGAATTCCGTGCACCCTTCCCCGACTAATTAAATCCAAGAATATTACATTGACCCCACTGTAAACGAACAACAACAATTTCAAAATTAAATTTTCCTTCTTCATTTATCGAACACACAATTCACCGTTCGTGTCCTGGACGTCCTGCTGTCGTCGTGAGCCGTCATCATCGTCCTTGTGTCATGTGTGACTAATTTCAGTTCACTCCTACTTAATGGCCAAACACAAAGCCTCCATGGGCTGTGGCAAAACATTATTAATTATGATCCCTTTTCTGCTTTATGTTTCCTTCAATATAAAATATCTAACCAACAGTTGCAACTTATACCAACATAAATCCAAGATGGACACACATAAAATCTCTCTCCCTCTCTTGACTAAAATTCAAGTCCCTTAATGATCCAATAAACCCAAAACCAAGCAACACACACATGTGTGTCAGGCACCTCGAAACAATTAGATCCTTGATGACATAGCCGTGAGTGGAATTAATTTGAATATCCTCTTACAATTCTGATGGACGCCCATACCTCCTTCCTGTTGCTCTAGGGATGTCGAAAAAATATCGATATATCGATATATCGATATTTTTTTCTGGATTTGTTGATATTTTTGAACGATATTTAATTTTTCGATATATCGATATATCGATATAAAAATCCGAGTATCGAAAAGGTATAAAAATTCGATATTTTTTATGATTAAAAAAAAATCTTCAAAAGGAATGCTACACAGTACACACTGCACTCATTAACATGAATAATTTGAAAACACAACACATTCTCAACTATGGTGCTTTGTCTCACCATTCGCACACAATACATTCTCAACAAACTGCCAAACTCAAAATTGTGTTTCTTTTATCGTTCAGAGCACTGATTCTGAGTGTTCGGAGTCGAACCGACGCGCTCGGAAAAAAAGTGATCGAGCATTGTGTGCAAAATGCCTGAACTAACAAATGTCAAGCATGTAAGATAAGAGATGGAGGAAAATTTATTAATACAAATATACAAACGAAAAATTCCTGAATACTAAGTGCTCAATTTTATTTCAAAATTACTCAAATGCTATATCGTTGTTCTTCTTATTTTATTTAAAATTATGTCTCTTGATAAGTCTAGTAATGTTGATGATTGAATTTGAAGTAGAATAGGCAAAATTATTTTTTTTGTCATGTTGTACCGATATATCGATATATCGATATTTTTTAAAATAAATATCAAAACCGATATTGATATTTTTTAAAAATATCGATACGATATATATCGATATTTTTTTGAATTTCGACATCCCTATGTTGCTCTATACCAAATGAACCCATAAATGTATTAGCGGGAGTAATTAATTCAAGTTTGTGTATGCGTCTGAAGAGCACCAGACTTTCGCTTCGTCATCGTCGTCGTCGTTTCCATTCTCGTCGGAACACAATACATCACTTGAACCTACACTCGAACATCAGCAACAGCAGACGCAGACTGAGATCCTTAGAAAAGGATTAAGATTCGAAAATCCCTTATTACGGTTGATTTACCTATCACCTGCCTGAAAGGCTTCTGGTAAACCAATTAGGCAAAGCTGGCTGTAATCTCTCATTCCTCCTCTGATTCTCAAATGCTGGAATGCGATGGTATTGTTAAACTAAACTACCACGCGCAAAGAGGCAGCCAACACTGGGTTTGGAAAAAAAAGAATCCTCTGCCATCAATAAAGAAAGGATAATTGCGCGAGCACTTCACGTAGGGTTCGTCGTCGTTTTTGGTACTCAAATCCTAATTGATTCAATCACACACTTCAGACGTTAAATTGCGAACAAGCTCATTGTTGGTGCTGGTGGGTACACCTTCCCACACACATTCAAAATTCAGATAGAAAATTTACAAAACAAATTAAATTCCAAAAGGATCATCAGCAGAAGAATACCGTCAATTGTCCAACGACGACCTATCAACCATCCGAAAAAGGGACCCAATCAAAATATCCCCAGGGGAATCAGAATCACACGCAGACATACGTACTTTTTGGGGGCAAAATGCAATTACCCCCAGCCAGCAGCAGGACTCTTGAAAACCTTACAAAAGCAGATCCGAATCAGTCACCATCTTTTCACCAACATCGAGGCGAAGGCTACACCTTTTTGAATGGTGTTGTCGCCGCCGCCGCCGCGCCGTTAGAAATATGCTTAACGCTTATGCAAATTGCCATTGCCCTCTGGGAACTTCCTTCGAACGAACGAAGAAGCTGTCTGCTTATCCATTTAGACGTCTATTTTATCGAACTTTTAGGATTCCATCAATGGGGCTGGGGGCTGAGAGTGCAGGTGGCAAATTGATGCTCTTCATGTCATTGTCAAATGAATTTGCGATAGATTTCGTTTTCCTTTGCGATCCTTAGGAAGGCGCAAATCGCACAAACAGAAAGTAAAAGAAAAACAAATCAGAATACAGCAACACGCCACTTTGGGTTCAAGTGCAGAATTCTGCTGAAAAAACTTGAATTGAATCTGCTCTTTAAGTGGCGCGTTTGTCGTCAGAATCGTGCGTCGTCGCTTCATCGTCACCGTCGAGGTTACTTGGGTTCGGGCCAGGAACTTTCGTTATCCTTACTGGGAAAATATATAAGCAAATCTAGGAGGGGATGGGTATGAATACATTTGTCTAAACGGTTTGTGGTATACACGCAGACCGAACCACATTCTATTTCCTATCGACTGGTTTGGTTTGGCTGGCTGCCGTCATCGTTGGGCTTAGTTTGTAGGGCGTTCCGCTGTAAGTTGCCTCAAGGCTATGGTGTTGTATACGAGTCGAGTATGGCAATGGCAAAAGGAGCGTGTGATCACTCTTGTAAAGGTCGCTTGAGGGCTCTTCTTGTTTAGTTGTTGAGTTAATCAGTGGCAATGATTTGCATTCGACATGAATGGGAATGTGTTTTGTTTGCGAATAAAGAAGTTGGAAATCGATGAATAGCAGGCAACACAAATGATGGAGGGAGAATGTATACATTCAAGCTCAATTGAAATTATTTTGGTTTATCATCGAGTGTGTTCAAGGAGGGTTGATTTCTCTGATTAAGAGTTCATTTTTATCGAATTATTCATCGCGGAAAATTGATTATTATTTGAGAATAGAAACAGGAAGTCAGATAAGTCAGTTCTATCCGGTTTCAGTTCCAAGTTAATCTTAAAACAGAAATAAACGATAAAAGAGATAGAAATCAGAGAAAGAATGCAACCGTCCCTCTTAAAAAAGGTTTCGAATTGAGATTTTGCAAATTGGAAGAACGACGATACCCCGACATTTAATTAATGAAATAAATTAACAAGAAATTTCATTTTCCACTCGAAAAAAAAGCCATAGGAATTTTTCAACTCTCAAGGAAATATACTTTTGGAGAGATCTTATAAAAGTACAAGAGTCCTTTTCCTCGTTAAAACTCAAGAACAAATGAACACAGCCCCTCAAAGTTATAAGAACTTATAAATATGCAAATGAATGAATACAGCACAATTATCATCATCATCATTCATTTTCGTGAAATTCTTGGCTTCTGTTCATATGACCGTCGAGTTATAAGAGGGGTACTTCAAGAAAATAGTATTTTTGATTTGGTGTCAGGTGCGGGTTATTGGAGGGAATTATGGGAGCTTAAGGCTTAACTAGCAGCGATGAATTGAAAATTCAATGAAGCGAAGAAGAATTCATGTGTTTTTTCAGACTTATACTTACTTACTTATTTACTTATGGTGACGCTGACCAGGTCTGACCAGGGCTTCATCCAACAAGCGTCTAGAGCCAGCTTGGTTTCTGTGTCCAGTTTCGCCAGCTAAGTTGGTTCAGGTCCTCTACCAACTTTGTGCTCCACCATCAGGTGGTCTTCCTCTTCTGTCTTTCCGGGTTGAATCGAAGAATCTACGGGCGGGAGCATTATTTTCCATTCGCTCTACATGAGCCAACCATCTAAGTCGTTGGACCTTAAATTTTCTGGCAAGGTCAGTGTCTCTGAACCGCTCGTACAGTTCTTGGTTGAATCTTCGTCTCCATTTTCCATTTATGCAAACTATGTTGTCAAGGTCCATGTCTCTGCACTATACATGAGGACCGGGACGATTTGGGTTTCGTACAGTGACACTGTAGTTACTCTAGAAAGGACTTTTACTGCTCAATTGCCTTCTAAGTCCAAAGAAGCAGCGGTTGCCAAGAGTGATTCTCCGTTTGATTTCAGCGCTGGTTCCGTTGTCTGAGTTTATAGAGGATCCTAGGTAGACAAGGTCCTTAACTCTCTTGAAGTTAAATCGTGTTATACTGACGTTGGTTCCAAGACGTCGATGTTGGGTGTCTTTACTTGTTGACAGCGCAGCGTTAACTTGGTTTTGTCCTCGTTAACCGCTAGACCCATCTTCGTCTCAAGGCGATGTTAAGGAGACTTATACCTCTGTTGTTTGTGCAGTTCATGATCGGATCACCTTCCTTGAGGATCGGGCATACGATGCTGGGGTTCTATTCGTCAGGCATGATTTCCTCTGACCAAATCTCGCAGATGAGCTGGTGCGTACTCCTCACCAAATCTACATTTGTTTTGTACAGTTGGGCGGCTAGGCCGTCTGCTATAGTTGCTTTGTTCGACTTAAGTTTAGATATTGCTATCTTCGCTTCGTCAAAAACTTCGTATAAAACTTTCGAACTCCTGTTGTGACATCCCTCTATCTCCTCGATATCGCCTTATTTTCAAGATCCTCTTTTTCCTTTCTGTGAAGCATGTGCAGCGCCGCGGCGCGCCGCTTTGATTTTTAGCTGTTTAGCTGCCTGTGCTCACCGGCACACATAGTCAAGCCAGGGGTTTCGTTGTGGTGGCCGTGTTAGCCCTAGCACTTCAAAGGCGGCATCTCTGCCACTGCAGTGGCAGTGCTGCCATTGGTTCTCTATATTCTGGTTGACGGTTGATTGATCAGGAAATTTCCATGTCGCCTTGTGGATATCGACATGTTTGAATCGCATACCTACTTGCTACCATTAGGGCTCGCTCCGCAGCGAAGTTGAATAGCCTGAATCCGCGCAGCTTAGCATTAAAATCTCCAGGGACAATTGCTCGTACCCGTTGAGGAGCTCGTAGAACCTGTCTTTAGTGTCTTCATTCTTTTCCTGAGTGTGGGCGTCAGGTGAGACTTACGTTCATGAATTTAGCTCTGATGCGGATTTTCGTGATGCGCTCATTCACTGAAATTGAGTTGAAACTCAGCGCCAGGTCTTTAATTTAACTCCAAAGATAGGCAGAATGGGACTGAAGACGTCACCGCTGATTCCATCTGGGGACTTCTTCCGCTGCCGTCTGTTGAAGGAAAGGAGGCTTGCCTTGTTGGACGCCTACCTCTTCCTCTCTCTCTATTTGCTGCCACCTTATAGTGGCACTTATAGTAGTCTTCATTTCGCAAACACAAGAATTAGTATTTTAACAAACTTTTCTGATTATCCGCACCTGCTTTTTATTTAAAAAGAAGTAAGGTTACTATTTAACCTTAAACTTTCTATATAAGCTGTCTGAAGTATCCTTCTTATTAGATTGCCAAGAAGATATAGTCCTAACGACCCAAAGTCAAACAGTCCTCCAAAACTCTTTGCACTTAACCAAAAATAGGGACTAAGATACCTATACACATAAATCCAATTTCTGCAATGTCAATGGCAGACAGAACTTACCCTTCGACATAAAATTGTTTCCCAAATCAAATAGCGGCGAAAATTCGAAATAACCGTGTGTCGTCGCGTCGCGTTGCGGTCGCATGACCGAAAGGCAGATACTAAAACTCCCTAATAGGAGCCAAAATAAATGGACTGGCGATGGAGGTTCTTTACTCCTCAAAGCTTCACAGAACAAATAACAAAGCTGGATTGTTACTCGCCTATTTTCCGCGGGGCAATAAACTAAATTTTTAACCCGCATTTCGACGTTGCAGCAGACATATCGCATTCGAAAGCGCGTGGAAAGCGCATCTAGACTTCAATATGTCCGCATTTGCAAGTGATTTTGTTTGGGCCAAAACATGGGTATGGTGAGTTTTCCTGAAATCTAAATATGTGCGGTTGAACTGCTGTTTGCGTCGAAGTTATGCCGGGAGAGACCAATTTTTAATCGGAAACCGAAACAGCGACAGACGAGAATATAGCATTTTTGCAATATAAATGCGGGAGAGTGTTACTGACGTCTGACAACCAGAGGGATAAAAAAATAACAAAAACAAACAATCAAAAAAGGATAAAAAAAACTAGCGCTTTGCTTTCCAATCGGATATTACTTCCAGCGCTTTGATTTGCAGAATTGGATCATTCTATTGTGTGTCCTTACTGCAGACATCACACAGACGGTATTGCGACGACGCACGGCCGATGACGGTTACTGTGATTGGATTTCTGGAGTAGGGGAATTGGGATAAAATGGTCAAATTCGTCCGTTTGTACAAATTAAAAATTTGCAGTTCACTTATGTGCGAAAAGAGCCGAACCGAACAAAGCGCCAACGAATTTCACACAACACTCATCGCAGACTGATGGAAGAATGGTCGAGAGGGCTCATTTTTGACGATTGCTTTGAATGCACGATTTAGAAGTTTTAATTGGATGCTCTTTTCATATTTTTGGTTGCTTTGGAGAGGAAGAGGATCGTATCCTGTATTAAAAAAAAGCAACTTAACTCTTTGAGGAGGTCCTTTTGATGCCAAGCATAAGAAGTCAAAAAGCCTTTGACCCACTGAATTTTTTTGACCGAAATTTCTCCACTTTGTAGAAACACAACCTCCACTAAAAGAATCCCGTTGAACCACAAAACCATAGCCCAAAAAACACTGCTCAACGAATCGAATAATAATAAAATACTGATATGCGAAATATTATCCATCGGACCTCAAAATGGATTACGGTTTGAATATGCCATCATAAAAAGTGTATTAGTTTCCCAGTGTGTGTTAGGCCTTACAAAATTACCAAAAAAAGGATTCCTTTTAAGGCTTTTGCCTTTATATTATCCCACGTGATCCCGATTGATAAAAAAAATCCATTTAGCATTATTCATAATCGAATTTATGCAAAGGATAATAAACTTATCCTGTGACCGACCAATCCACCAACGCTACTACGCCCACATGCTTACGAGTGTATTATGGTCATGTGGAATCGACCATTACTTAGGTGAATAGAGGTCCTTTCCATCTAATCTTGATAAATCTCCTTCAATTTAATATTTCGTTTTAAATTAACTCTCTCCTTCTGAAGCTTTAAGGCCAAGGATTGTAGATTTTGCACAGTTCATCCCTCACAAAATGCACGACATAAATGTAAAACCTCCAACATAAAGATCCTGACCAGTTGTAGTGGTCCTGTCGTCCTAGAAAAAAGGTTTATTAAGCGCTCCATGATGATGATGATGCCCAAAGGAAGCCTCACTTAGTTTGGAAAGCAAAGGGCAGGAAAAAAATCCTTCTTGTGAGGAAAATGTCCTTTTTGTTGTGTGTGTCGATTCAATAAAGGACAATGTTCTCTTTATGCTTCTTAGGTTTTATTATTTAGTCTTTTTTCTATTTTTTTGTTCGTTGCGATTTTTTTTTGAATATTGTGTGGCATGTCCTGTGTGTGTTTCTTAGAGAATAAAGGCTCTTAATGGTGTCTATAAAAATCAACTTTATTACATTACCCCAAATGGACAGGAATGAGAGAAACACACGCTGTTTGATGTCCTTTTTAACATAAACAAGTACTCTGGGTGACCAGTTTCGAGGCAGGGATGTTTGGGTTAAGGCAACGAATGCAGAACGAGTCGAGGGCGCCTGGAACTGATTTCCGACAATCGGTGATATGAACAACAGTTTCGACAGTTTGGAATTGGGAAGAAATAATGTCCTCAAAGACTCTAACACGCGTTAAAAATAATTAAGGCTTACATTTCAATACACAAAAATTATGTTGACACTGTCACAACTTTTCTAAAACTTCGCCCCTGGCCAACATAGCAAAGGAAATATTTCGATCGATTTCTAAACGAAACTCGGACAATACAATTTTCTTTATTCCTACATTTGACACATCCTTATTATAGGCGACGTCCTTAAGGATATTCCATATGACTTTAGGTCATCGGTTTTTTTTTCTCGGTCTAGTTTTTTAGGTAAACCTTCACGGAAGGATAATAGAGACTCACAAGAAGATGTATATTTTTTGTGGTCCCCCCAAAACGTTGACTTTTTTTTAATACATCAGACAATGCAACACAACACAACACATGTGTTCAAGATAATGATTTTATCGTATATCCTTGGCTTGAGATTTGAGCATAAAAAAGCAAACAGGACAAAGGACACTTTGGTTCTTGTTGTTTCAGATTTTGTTTGCCCATTCGACTTTCAGCTCAAGAGTGAATTCAATTTGATGTTCATATTGCTGATCCTGATGGAGATGTCCAGTCTCTTGGCTGGGGATGATTGGATGTGTGTGTGTGTTAAATTGGAAGCTTAAAAGGATCAATGCTGTTAAGGTTTATGAATATTCCTTTTGGGTGTTTGAAGACTTGCAAACATTTATTGGAGGACATTGTTGCTTGATGTCATCTTATTTCTATTTGATTGTTCGTGTTCATGTCTTTGAAGGACTTGGTGGCAAGTCCTTGTGGATAACTGAAGTACCTACTTTGGGTTTGTTTTGCGTTATCTTATTTTATTGGCCTTGACTGCTAGACAAAAGGGAGTGGATGACATAAAACAGGATTATTTAAAATTATCTTTAAAGTTTTTATTGGCTTAAATATTTAATCACTTTGTAAAGCTTCGATGCAGTGTCCTTAATTTAAATGAAATGGGTTCAATGACGTCTAATTTTGTACTTTTTCACAGTTCTGTAGCGGTAGCCATCATCAGCTAATTCAGCAGATTGCTGAATGGGTGCTGGGGCAGCAACTGGGGCAGGAATGACAACTGGAACCGGGAGAGCAGCTGGAGCTGACACAAGAACTGGTGCTGGGGCGGCTGCAACTGGAGCCTGAATCGCGATAGGAGCTGATACAATGACTGGAGCTGGAGCAGCAGCTTGAACTGGGGCTGGAGCTGGGTAAGAGTAGCTGTCGTCTTCCTGTGGTGGTGGCAAGTATTCGTTTGAAGCTAGTTCATTCACATCGCGACGAATTCTGTAACGAATGCGACGGACGGTCTTGTATCTGTATCCATCATCAGCTAATTCAGCGGATTGCTGAATGGGTGCTGGGGCTGGAATGGCAACAGGAGCTGAGACAGCAATGGGTGCTGGAGCTGGAATGGCGACAGGGGCTGAGACAGCAACAGGTGCTGGTGCAGCAACTGGAGCTGTAATCGCAATAGGTGCTGAGACAGCAACTGGAGCTGGTGCAGCAGCTTGAACTTGGACTGGAGCTGGGTAAGAGTAGCTATCGTCTTCCTGCTGTGGAGGCAAGTATTCGTTTGAAGCTAATTCATTCACATCACGACGAATTCTGTAACGAATGCGACGGACGGTCTTGTATCGGTATCCATCATCAGCTAATTCAGCGGATTGCTGAATGGCAATAGGTGATAGTGCAGCAACTGGGGCTGGAATGGCAACAGGGGCTGAGACAGCAACGGGTGCTGGAGCTGGAATGGAAATAGGGGTTGAGGCAGCAATAGGGGCTGAGGCAGCAATAGGGGCTGAGGCAGCAATAGGGGCTGAGACAGAAACTGGAACTGGAGCAGCAGCTTGAACTTGGGCAGGAGCTGGGTAGGAGTAGCTGTCGTCTTCCTGTGGTGGTGGCAGGTATTCGTTTGAAGCTAATTCGTTCACATCACGACGAATTCTGTAACGAATGCGACGAACGGTCTTGTATCGGTATCCATCATCAGCTAATTCAGCGGATTGCTGAATGGCAACAGGTGCTGGTGCAGCAACTGGGGCTGGAATGGCAATAGGGGCTGAGACAGCAACGGGTGCTGGAGCTGGAATGGAAATAGGGGCTGAGGCAGCAATAGGGGCTGGTGCAGCAACTGGAGCTGGTATCGCAATAGGTGCTGAGACAGCAACTGGAGCTGGGGCAGCAGCTTGAACTAGGGCTGGAGCTGGGTAGGAGTAGCTGTCGTCTTCCTGTGGTGGTGGCAGGTATTCGTTTGAAGCTAATTCATTCACATCACGACGAATTCTGTATCGAATGCGACGAACGGTCTTGTATCGGTATCCATCATCAGCTAATTCAGCGGATTGCTGAATGGCAACAGGTGCTGGTGCAGCAACTGGGGCTGGAATGGCAATAGGGGCTGAGACAGCAACGGGTGCTGGAGCTGGAATGGAAATAGGGGCTGAGGCAGCAATAGGGGCTGGTGCAGCAACTGGAGCTGGTATCGCAATAGGTGCTGAGACAGCAACTGGAGCTGGGGCAGCAGCTTGAACTGGGGCTGGAGCTGGGTAGGAGTAGCTGTCGTCTTCCTGTGGTGGTGGCAGGTATTCGTTTGAAGCTAATTCATTCACATCACGACGAATTCTGTAACGAATGCGACGAACGGTCTTGTATCGGTATCCATCATCAGCTAATTCAGCGGATTGCTGAATGGCAACAGGTGCTGGTGCAGCAACTGGTGCTGGAATGGCAATAGGGGCTGGTGCAGCAACTGGAGCTGGAATCGCAACCGATGCTGAGACAGCAACTGGAGCTGGGGCAGCAGCTTGAACTGGGGCTGGAGCTGCGTACGCGTAGCTGTCGTCTTCCTGTGCTGGTGGTAAATATTCATTTGAAGGTAGTTCGTTAACATCACGACGATGCCTATAACGAATGCGCCTAATTGTTCTGTAACGATAACCATCGTCAGCAAATTCAGCGCTTTGTGGCACTGGCCCCGAAGGTGGAGGTCCATAGCTATCTTCGACATTTGGAGGCAAGTATTGTCCTGAAGTGAGCTCGCTTACGTCACGACGAGTTCTGTAACGAATTCGCTTCACAGTTTTATAACGGTAACCATCATCAGCAATTGGTTCGATTGCCTCAACAGCTTCAATATATTCCGGTTCTGGTTGTGCTTGTTCCTCAACGGGGGCTAAATATTCATTGTTTGGTTCCAATTCTGCAACAGCCTCCAACTTTGGTGGAAGGTATTCATTCTCAACCACAGCTGGCTCTTCATTTGGTGGAAGATATTCCTGACCCGCCGCAGCCAAAGCCACAAAAGCCAAGCCAAAAAGTATAAGTTTCTAAGACAACAACGAAAATTAGCCCTCGGAGGATTTTAAAACCGAAAAACACAAAAATATTTACCATCTTTTAGGACAAATCAAAAGTAATCCAAATGTTCTGCTGGTCCAGCAGAAGCTCACGATCGAATGATGCTCATTCAAAAATTACGCAACATATTTATATGCCTCAAGCATTCAATGCCAATCGATAGCCCAAGAATGCTAGATTGACAATCCATTCTAAAAATCTCATCAGACTCCTTCACGCTCAGAAAAAGAAGCTACAGAGCAACGCAACGGCTTCAAAAAGCTGATTAGATAATTTCAAATTGACCATCGAAATCCACTTGAGACAGAAACAGTTGAATAAATTAACTTCGCTCATAAGCGTTATTTTTATTTTTCGGAAGTAAAAAGTTAAGATGCGAAGAAGAGGTTCGTTCAGTCGTTCAGTTGATAAAATAAGATGAGAAAGTGGGTGCAGGTTTGGCTGACTTTTTATTTTACTACTTCGATTGACAGGTTGCGTAGAGATGGTGATTGACCCCAAGAAGTTTATGAATGGTCAAAACCATCAGCTGTATGAATGACAACAATCGATTATGTCATAAGTGTTTGCCTCAGGGTCGTACGTTGGTTTAGGAAACCAAATAATCAATTTGCATACTTAAGAAAAATTTGAATAAATTTTAATCAGAGATAAGAGCTTAATTACTGCCGACTAGACCTACAGAAAAATTGAGATAGGTTTTACACTGTTTTCAGTGTTTAAGTGACACGTGCGTTCTATTGAAATTAATCGATTTTGTTTGTTTACAACTCCTACATGAGTTTTAGGTAGAACATGACAAGGAAATAAGGTCCACTTGGAGTTATTTTTGGCTGAGTGGGAAGGCCAGCCGCAAGTCATAGAATTCATATCAAAGAAAGGGTCGAAAATTTTGTGTAGTAACACTCGTGACTCGTGAGACATGCTGAGTATTTTTGATGCGCAGAAGTTGAAGAAGTTTTCGATATACGGAAATAATTAGTATGGAACTAAATTAGAGTCCAGCAGAGCGTGAGAAAATTAATGCTAATGGAGACAAAAAATTATGCGAGAAGCAGATAAAAACTTGTCTTACCAGACATCCAGCTGTGAATCTGTGAAAAAACATCAACAATAAATTTCGCCCTTGACGAATTTTTAAAATTTGTGCAGAGATGGATGAACTTTGAGAAGGCAAATATAATCGTGGACGTAGACACTTTGAATTTTGAAAAATAGGTACTGATAGTTCGAAGCTGACGTAATACATCATAGTTCTTCAAGGGATAGTATCAACTTGTAAATTTGTAAATGTGTCTCGTCATCATCCAGCACATGACATATCCCTTAACCTGAACATGAATTCCTATTTCAACAAGTTAAACGAAAAAATTGAATTCAACTTTGCCAAATGCAATCATTTCGAACTGTCAAACCTTGTACAAAATGTTGATTGGACTCAATTATTTGCCAACTGTGATATTAATGACAAGTGTTATTTATTTTATCATAAGCTATTTGATTTTTTTTTTATTTATTTAACGACTCCTATCAAAACTTACTATAAGGACTCACACGAACCACCATGGTTTGACCGCTAACTCAAAAATTTGAAAAACAAAAGAAATAAGGCTTGGTTAAGGTTTAATGTCTCAAGAACGGCCGAAGACTTTAATATCTTAATTTCATTAAAGGATCTTTCTGCCGATTACCACAAAATTTTGTTCGAAGACTATATCGCGAAGACTAAAAGTGAGATTAAATCAAATACTAAATTATTTTGGCAATTTGTAGACTTGAAAAGAAGAAGTGGAGGTTATCCAAATTCCATGTCATATTTGGACTCCACGGGTGAAAGTTCAATAGAAATAGCTAATTTGTTTGCTGAGTTTTTTAAAAATGCATTCGACATTCGAGGTAACTAATAACCTCACTGATGATGGTGATGGTGATATCACTAGCTCTGTGCAATTTTCACATTTGAATTTTATTAACTTTTATATTACTGAGGATTCTATTATTCAAGCAATTTTAAAACTTGATGATAGTAAAAGTCCAGTTTGTTCAAGCTCTTTTGTTGTTAACTCGGGGGTTCCACAGGGTAGTCACTTAGGGCCTGTCCTGTTTATCCTTTTTATAAATAATGTCGTATGTCGTATCTATTGTCCAAAATTCATGTGTTCTTATATACGCTGACGACATTAAACTTTACAAAAGTATTAAATCTGTTACTGACTGCTTCCTTCTACGAGACGATCTATTAAAATTCAGGGAATGGTGCAATAAAAATAGACTTATATTGAATGTTGACAAGTGTAAGGTTATGAGCTTTACACGCAAAAAAAAACGCCTTAACTTATAACTATACAATTAGTTCGGACCCTTTAAATAGAGTCTCACAGCACTCTGACCTAGGAATTATTCTAGACTTGAAATTGACTTTTAACGACCACTTAGACTATATCTATATTATAATAAAGAAAGCTAACAAAACACTTGGATTTATTAAAATATGTTCACGCGATTTCAAAGATCCCTATGTTCTTAAAATACTATTTACCTCATTTGTCAGGCCCATTCTTGAGTACGGGTGCGTGATCTGGCCACCTTACTATGCTCGATTCAAGACTCGAAGCAGTTCAAAGAAGATTTTTACGATATTGTCTACGTTTTCTTCCTTGGACCCAAGGATCAGCACTTCCAATGTACTCACATAGACTAGGATTATTTAATCTACCATCACTTGAGAACCATCATAAATACATCCAGTTCTGTTTCATTAACAGTATAATAAATGGAAATATTTTAGCTTCGTCCGTTCTTTGCAGACTTAATTTTAACTTCAGCCAATTAAGTATTAGACTACGGCAACCTCTGTGCCAAATCTTTAGCAGGTCAAACTATGGTGGTAATAGTCCCTTAAATCAGTTGATTGTCATATACAATAAATTTTATTTTCTCATTAACTCTGTAAACGACAACTTGAAAAGTATACATTTTAAGACCTTGTTTTTAAGATCGATTGTTCTTGTTTAATTTCTATTTATTGTTAAGTTATAAGTATATAATTGTAACGTTAGTATTTAACGATTTCTAAATAAATAAATAAATCTATATATATAAAAATGAATGTTGGTTTGTATATTACCTATGGACTCATAAACTACACATTTGATCATGTAATAATCTTTGGAAAAGTTGTTGTGCATAAACCCGGGATGGTTCCTGAGTTGGAAAAACTAATTTTTATTGAATTACGTGCGAGAAAAACGCAAATAAAAATTGGGTAGGTACCTGTAAGTTGTTATCGATAATTTCGTTGATTTATCGATATTTTCATTCGATATATTGACCACAGAGCAGATACAGAGAGAAAACCTCCCAAGGTATTTTGCCGCGAAGCTAGGCAAATTGATGGGCCACGCTTTAAATGTACACTTACCTACATGTGTGCATACATATACGCAGCTGATTCTGATTACATGAGAATGCATGCGTAATTACACGAACAAAAATACCACAAAAACAGATTACACAAGCCACAGACTAGATAAAGAGGGGAAACCCATGATACAAGTACCAAAGGTAATATACTCCCGAAGATTGTCAAGTTCGAATTGTCCAATAAAATCCAAGATGGCGGATATAGAGCAAATTCTGGTGCGAAAGTGATGCCACTTTAAAAATATTTTATGTTCACAAATTGATGAACAAAAATTCAAAACAACGAAATGGAAACATTGTTCAATAAATTCATTTTTGCATTTAAAACTTAATTGCATCTTAATTCATTGGAATTTGATTTGTTTTGTTTATAGCGCCATACCGGTGGCCAGAGGTGACCCTAGCTCTTACAGAGAATATAAGTTTAATATATAGCTCACTAGCTGACCCGGCAGACGACGTCCTGCCTTGATTTGAAGAATTAAATGAAACCCTCGAAGGTTTCTGGAATGGTACAATGCATTTTCAGCTGTTGGCTCCATAGTCATTCCAATAAATTTCAAAAACTCCTTGACGGAGTTTCATTTAATTCTTCAAATCAAGGCAGGACGACGTCTGCCGGGTCAGCTAGTATATAAATAAAAAAATCTTAAACGGTTGTATTTTGAACACAATCGGAAAACTATCATTGAGGTCTGGTTACTGAGTTGAGATCCCAAAACAATTTTTCTTGGTTTTTGTCCTAATTGTAATCCACTGCCAATAAAGAATATCTTCTGATGCAAATTCTCGGCAACCTCATCTCAGAATTGAATAGAACTAATAGAACTATCATTTCGACCCATGATGAAAGCAGTGTCGCTTAAAATTTCACGACCTGTTGTTCTAAATGTTTCCATCAAGGTGGCGAAAGTACCAGTCGACAATTTTCATCAAACAGAATTTTTGACCAAACAGCATTTTTACTGAAATACAATGTTATCAAAAGAAAGGTCTATTCGAACTTCATATGATCAGAAGAAGAAATATGCCTAATGCCTTTAAACCATCGCCAACACGCTTACAGGTCGGGTAGATCCACAGAGACTGCCCTTTTTGAAATAACAAACACTATCAAAAAAGCCCTAGATGCAAAAGAAACAGCTTTATGCGCCTTTCTCGACAACGCCTTACATGCTGCTCTATCTAGAGTGGGAAACAAAATGTGTTCCCATCACAATAACAAGAAGGATAAACGCAATGCTAAGCACCAGAACGGCTGAGGTTAAGTCAGTTCACAATGTACAAACACTCATCACAACTAGCGGTTGCTCTCAGGGAGGAGTTCTTTGACCCCTATTGTGGAGTCTCGTTGTTGCTGAGTTACTTGAATGTCTTAAGTCCCAGGTTTTTATTGGTTTTGCTGATGATATTGTAATAACTTCTATTGGAAAGTTTGAAAAAACGCTCTGCGATGTAATTCAAAGAGGTTTAACCATTACCAGGAAATGGTGTCTATCAGTAGGCCTTAAAATCAACCCTACTAAGACAACAATTTTATAATTTACTAGGAAAAGATTTCTACCGAAGAAATAAAAATAGAGAAAGAAGTAAAATATCTAGGGATCACCCTTGACAGCAAACTCCTCTGGAATAAACACATCGAAATAACAAGCCCTCATGATACGAAAGACTAAAAAAGTACAAAGGCTCGCACGCATTTGCATCACAGGAGCTATGAGAACTTGCCCTACATTTGAAAACACTGTTAAGCGAACCATTATAAGATTTGCAAAGGAAGTAACTGGAACTGAAAAATGCATAGTCAACAGAGACAGAGACCTTCTGTCCAAGTTGACAGTGGGTAACTTGTAACTTCCATGATACTCCGAGAGATATTATGGTCACAAACTACAACTTTGAGAAAAATAAATATAAAATACAATTAAGTAGGTATAGTAAAAATGAATGGATAGGTTAAATCAACAACTGTTCATTTAAAGACAACTGAGGGTACTGGTGTGGGAATATATGGACCCGGAACTGGACCCAATGGGTCAAACTCCCATTATTTTTATCATTATCATTTGCTTAAATGAAAGCAGAAGAGGAAACCAGGAGAACAAAGAACTGGGCACAACTGCCCGGATTGAGGCAAACAAAAGTGCTTCTTGGTGACTACAACCAAAAACGCTTTTTGACCTCATGTCTCAAATCATCAATTTTATGGAGTTTAGATTTGAAAACCAACGCTCACATGCGACTTCAACTACAACAGGATAAATCGTCAGAAATTTTACAAAACAATTAATGGAAACCTATAGGAAATGGGCGAATGCAAATTGATGAATCTTCGCAATATATCACATTGCTAGCAAACTTTTGTAAGATCACAGAAAATAGACGAATTGGTATAAAAAAGTTTTCCAAAACATTGCACAGAACTACAAAAGTCATCAGTGGCTCAGTACCTACGCTATATTAGCGGCCAAAAATATCGAAACGACAACAGTAAGTTCATCGATATCGATACTATTGCGAATCAAGACCAAGTTTTTAACTATCCCACTAAATTCTTGAATGCGCAGACATGCCATCGAACATTCCAACACTGGAAATTTCCAAGCCATCATACTTCTTCAAAACATAAGTCCACTATACGACCTTGCCAAGGTGACGTGAAATAACGCCCGACGAAATAAGGCCCCATAGGGCTTTATTTCCATTTCTAATGGAAATAAGACCCCTACAAGGGTTGCGGTCTTATTTCCATTGCAACTTAGAAATAATGCCCGTGGGGCTTTATTTCGGTTTTTCTGTTTTGATTAGAAAGTTGGCGCAGGGAAACTCGTCCCGAGATCAGAATTCCCGAAAATTGTTTTCGGAACTTCTGATCTTCTATGGAGGGTCATAAGTGCCGACTTCGATTTAGGGATTATTAATCCACTATGGTGGGTCAATAGTCCCAACTAGGTTTTACTTTTAATGGGACAAAAGTCAAAATAAAAAAAAAGTGGAACACGAATGTTCATGCTAAAAAAATAAATAAAAACCGTAAATTCCTGTATGTAGGTATACTACACTACAAAAAAATCTTACAAACAATTAGGACCACGTTTCTTTATTAGCCGTCGACAAAACGGTCAGAGCAATTCGTTTTTCAAAGCTGTTGAGGTTTCCTTTTATTTGGAAAAGGAACCACTACACATCCTGTAATGCAAAGAAAGATTTTCGCAAGAATTTCAATTATTCATTTTCAGCATCTTTTTGAATTTCGACTGAGGATGAGGCCGATACGAAAAAATCAAGATCGATTTGATTTAATTGCGAGCAAAGCGAGCGGAAAAAATTTTGCCCAAAAGAGAATCAATTTGGGGTGTGAAAATAAAAAAATTCGCGCGAATTTTTTTATTTTCACACCCCAAATTGATTCTCTTTTGGGCAAAATTTTTTCCGCTTGTGTCCATCCTCCTTTCAATGTAAATGAAACCGCTTGGTTGTTTTAGGTGACAGATAGATACAATAAGATGAAATTGGCTTCAAGTATAGTGTACTTGTAGAATGCTGTACCCTCACAGAACTTTGACATCCCAGAATGCAGAAGAACGTTTGCATTTGATAATGTTTTCTTAACGTCACATAGACTTAAAGCATGCAGTATGTTTCAGCTGGGAGCGTATTGGATTCCCGCTTTTTAAAATCCCGTTTTTCAAGAATCCCGAAAAAAAAGTTTTAAAATCCCGTCTTCTAAAATACCGCTTTTGTTAAATCCCGAGTTTTAAAATCCCGTTTAGTCAAAATTCCGACCTGCTATAATACCGCTTTTTAAAATCCCGGTAATCCCGTTTAATCCCGCCAACCGGTATTCAAAAGATTTAAAATAAGACTAAAAGAAATGCATGAAATTGTTCTCTTGGATTAAATTAAAACTGCTTTTAATTACTTTTACAAAATCTAGCGTTAACAGACGCTGCTTATGGATTTCCTGTTATAATTAAGCTATGTTGCAGCAACAAATGGTTGTGCATCACCACATGCATTACCTATGTACCTAGAGATATCTTAATATTTAGTATTGTGCAAGTTTTGTTACATTATATCTTTGATTCTTGGAATGAATACACTACTTTCTTTTATGTTTTCTTTGTTATAATAATCTATGCTATTAAAAAAAGGCATGTGTTTTAACTTCATTTATTTTGCCGTTTTCACAATCAAAAGCAGTTGCTTTGTTTTGAAAAATCGCGCGATTTATTATCCCGTTTTTACAGTCAAAAGCAGTTGCTTTGTTTTGAAAAATCGCGCGATTTTTCAAAAAAAAGCAACTGCTTTTGATTGTAAAAACGGGATAATAAAAAACGGGATTTTGAAAAGCGGGATAATAAGAAACGGCATTACATAATACGGGATTACAAGAAATCGGGAGTATAAAAATCGGGATTTTAACAAGCGGGATTATAAAATCGGGATTTTGAAAATCAGGATTATAAAAATCGGGATATCGTACCCAACCCGTTTCAGCTGTATGCACAGAAAAAACCTTGAAAATGTAATAAACTTGTTTTATTGTTTTACAAAATGTTAAAATTAATCGCGAAGGTCGGAAACCCTGAATTAGATTTCTGGACAAATGAACCAGTATAGTGGGTCAGTAGTCGCAAAATGAAATTCGGCACTTATCACCCATTATTTTTATCTTCTGGAAATGCGGCCTTATTTCCATGTAAAATGAGGCCTTATTTCCACAATTCAATTGAAATAAGGCCTGTCGGGTGTTATTTCGATTTCTTCATGGAAATAAAGCCGCATTTAAGGTGGGGCCTTATTTCGTAGGGCGTTATTTCACGTCACCCCTTGCCAATGCCAAGGGAACAGACTCTCAGTTACTGAGAAAAAAAATTCCCCGAAAAATTGATATTGGCAAATGTAAGACAATCTTGGATAATTGCACTATACTATGCGTTGCATCTTCGGAATTTTGGCAACTCTGTTAAGTGACGGGAAAACTACTCAACCTTAAAAATACTTAACCTTAAAAATACAAATACCACTAGCAGTTTCTTTAGAGCGTGTCCAACGTCCCGCTGATCGGCTAGTAAATACAAACACATCTCCAAAATATTCAACACTCGGCGGTAAAATCAAGTTGTTGAAATTGAAATTTTAAAATCACTTAAGTGGCGCTTCTTTTATTGGTTTTTAAGTAGAATATGAATATTTATTTTGAACCGCAAGCACGCTTAAAAAATAGGTCAACTTTAAATAACAATGCGATTATTCAGCAGCGAGAAAAAACAACCGCAAAGCCATTTTTTGTATGTGTCCATTTATGTTAATTTCTAAACAATCAGAAAAGAAATTCAACAAGAAAGGACACCCAACATCGACGTTTTGGAGCTAAAGTCAGTATAGATAGATTTAACTTCGAGGCAGTTAAGGACTTTGTCTACCTAGGATCCCCTATAAACTCAGACAACGACATACACCAGCGCTGAAATCAAACGAAGAATCACTCTTGCCAATCGCTGCTTCTTTGGACTTTGAAGGCAATTGAGTAGTAAAGTCCTCTCTCGAGCAATTAAAGTGTCAGTGTACAAAACCCTAATTATCCCGGATGATGTCTCTGGCGCAGAGACATGGACCTTGACAACATCGGATGAAAACGCTTTGGGCTGCTTCGAGAGAAAAATTCTTTAAATGAATTTTGGTCCAGAATAGAGACGAAGATGCAATCAAGAACTGTACGAGCTGTTCAGCGACACTGACCTAACCAGAAAAGTTAAGGTCCAACGACTTAGACGGTTGGGTCATGTAGAACGAATGGAAAGAATGATCCAGCCGACAGAGTCGTCGAATCCAACCCGGAAGGACCTCGCAGAAGAGAAAGACCGCGACTCTGGTGGAGCATACAGGTGGTTGAGGTTCTGAACCAACTGGGCGTGCGAAACGGAAGACAGCTAGCTAGGGACCGGGCTGGCTAGTGCCACCATAAGTAAGAAAAGAAAGTGAAAACATTAATTTTGGAACCAATCTTTGTCTCTGAACTCACTTGCTTTTCGCAAAATGTAAAATTTGTTTTCCCTGTACACAAATAAATCAAAATCATCAGTAAAAAAAAATCCATGATTAAACGACTTTCTTGGAATTCAATCCGCAGCACTCAATAACATACACTTTTCGACCAGAAGATTTCAAATGGGCCGAAAAAATTTAATGTTCCCATCAAATGGCACGCCCTCAGGTACTCAATGTCGATAAGAAATCGTACCTTTATGAAATTAATGGCCATAAACGACGTTGGACAGTGGAATCGAGTATCGAGATTTCTTCAAAATCTGCTCTTTCTTGCGATCAGGGGGTTTCTTTTTTCTTCCATTTTGAAGAATTTTAAGTGATTTATGATATCTTCAGAAAGATTTTTTAATTCCGTCCAATTAAACTGATGAAATGGACCTCTGTTATAGATGTTAAGAGACATATCCCAGTCTACACTGCAAAAATGCGATAGAAACCCTGGTGAACCTCTTCTGGTGTTGGTTTTTTGTTGTTCCGATGTTTTTTTTTTCTTAAGGGCAATGAAGAATAAATCCTGTTTCCGACACATTGTCCCTGCAATTCAATGATAAACCTTTATTATTTGTGAATTGTGAGACCTCTCTCTATTTTTACTAGACGCACTATCGATAGGAGGGTGATTTTTTGTCGATTGTATTTAGAATGGGTGTTTCTCGTGCCTGGTTCCTGCATCATTCAAAGCAAAATACCAATATAAATTCGTCCTCCTTGCCACTTTTCTTCGTCGACTTTCAATTGTACTCCCTCGAAGCTGTAACTTCAATGAAATTTGAAAAGAAAACGATAACCTGTTGTATAGTAAAAACATAGAGAAAGCTGGATACTAGGGCCATGGAACAGTAGAGCAGCAATATTACTCTTTGCCTTTTGCTCCAGAAACCCAATGAATTGCAAATGCCGCTCCATTGAACTACTTCTTGGCTACCCACTTTCTACTCTATTGATGAATAGTACTAAGAAATGGACATCCAACTATATAAGCTGTAGATTTTGTGGTCAGAATGTGAATTTTCTACGAGCTAGGGCTCTTACGACACTTTTCCTCCGGTTTGGTGAGTTGTTCTTCGATGTGATTCCTGCACAAGGAGTAAGTACGCTGTTGTTCAGGGAATACCTCTTAGCAGGGTTCGAAAATGTTCGTCTGATTTCACAAGAAGGGGATGAAAATGTATTTTGATTGTTCATTTTTGAGTGCCATTAGTTCTGGTCATCGTCAAAGTCGTTGTAGTTCCTTATCGTCTACGTTCTTATTGTCGTCGTTCGTCGTCAATAAGAAAGGAGTACATTTTTACACTTTGAAGAAATCAGAGTTTCAAGATTCACTCAAGCGAACAGTCGCAGATGTTTTATGTATTTATTCGGTCGTGTGTTTAAGGGCCAACAAAGAAAAGTTTCGAGATATTGCCTTTCGGATTTGTGGCGTGTCGACTGCGATTGAAGGTGGGCGTTAGTCTGACCAAAATGACAAATCGTGCCTTTTTTAACAATCATAACTGGATATTGCGCAACCTGCCACACCACTAAGAAGGAACTAAATTTTTGGAAAAGGACTCGCTTAGACTTTTCGACAGATAACATTCAAAGAATTTGGATGTTGCCAGAGGAAAATCTCAAAATAAATCAATTTTCTACATAAAAATGGATCAACATTTACCAACCAATATGTCATCAGTTTCTCTCAAAAACCATTGAATTTCTTATGAGCCCATTTAGGTAGGCTCACTCAGCAAAACATAGATAAAATATTTCGTATCCTTTGAACTACTCTATATGAAAATCTAATTCAAACTGATTTGGCAATCAATAGAAGCCAAGATTGCCAAAATCAATCTCTCATCAAAAAAAACAACAAGAAAAATCGAACCCGTCCACATAAAGTTGCCTCTACAATCACTTACCATAATATTCATCATCTTTCATCCTTGGCTACGGTAATTGTATAGTGCCTGGCTGACTGCCTAAGCCCATACCTTTCGATTTGTGATTGAGGGACGACTGACGAGTCAAAAATCAAGATATGAAGTGATTTCAATTTTGGCAATTTACCTTTTGCCCAATGAGACATGCCAAATTGGTTTTTTTTTGGCTTTTGTCCCTACTTTAATAACTTCTATTTCTCTGTATCCTTTAGTAATCCTTATCCAATTGTGATTTATCGGTGAAAAAAGAAGGAAAATACATCAAAATGAAGACTGATGAAAGTCGTCGTGCAACTTAAAATTCGGGCACGTTTTCAGTTTTGTATATTCCTCATGTCCAACTCACGGCAAACATTTGACATAAGCTTGTCCGCAACACTCCTGGAAAAAAATTGGTGACACCAATGGATGGCATGAAACACGGGCCTGAGAATCGGTGTGGTATGTGCCACTTGATTTATGTTTGAATTTTAATGAAAGGATATACATATTTTACCTTAAAGATGAGACAGGCTGAGACACAACCATGACACACAGTCAAATGCTGGTCCTTAAGGTAAGTGGATTAGGTAAGGAAAGTCCTTAAACGAGACAAACAATTACCAAGCTATATGGATGGACAAAAGTGTAGGACGTTGACGGACGAATACAAGAACATAAGTTAAGTAGGGTCTGAAAGTTGTCAGAACTGAAAAAAGAAATGCTGGCTTGCTTCTGGCATCAGCTTACTGTGGACACAACTGGCAGTTACCGCGTGCCGGAAGAATTGAAGCCCTTGATAGCCGCAGCTAAAGAATAGAAGGTAGAAGGTAGGGCAGCGCGGAAATTTATGAACTGAAAATTGGTTGGAAGAAATTCAGTCAAGTAATTAGCACGAAATTGCAGCTAATGTTGCCTCCACTGGAGCTCTGCGCTCGTTAGCGCCCTCAAAGTTTTTCTTTACCTCTTACCAATCGACTTGCACATCAAATTGCAACGCGTTGAGACTTAGGGAATCGAATAGTTGATATTCTAAACCCTATGGTCTTAGTAATATTACTTACCTCATCCCCCTGGACTTCTTTTCGACAAAAACCGACAACTACTACCTACTAATTTGCTAGTGTCTTTCAAGCTGAACTACTCGCGATAAAGGAAGCATGCAAATTCCTTAAACTAGATCCAAATGAAAACCGCAATACAGCTATCTTTTCGGACAGTCAAGTGGCTATTCAAGCGATTTGCTCGTCTACATCATGCTCCAAATAAATTTAACAACGCCGAACTGAGCTCGCGAGCATGAACATTGGACTCAGGGTCAGTCTTGTCTCGGTTCCGGGTCACATTGGCTTTGAGGGTAGTGAACGGGCTGACGAGCTGGCTAGGCAAGGATCATTCCATCATGGATCACTCGCGGGAAGAGTCAACATTCCTCTTGGTGCTATGAAGGGCAATATCCCAATTTTTCTCGCTGAATCAATCCACAGGTGGAGAAGCCTTACCAACTGTACCATATCTAGAAAGATATGGCCCACCTGCAATAAATCCCGTTCTAATAACCTTATTTGCAGAAGACCCAGGCAAGACATAGCTAGGGTCGTTGCAAAATGCACCGGACACTGGCCTGTTGGGGAGCACGCATCTAAGCTGGGCACATCGCTTCCTGTGTAAGTTTCCTGCGCTGGCCAAAGTTAGATCCAGATCATAGTGAAAAGCCTTCTTCAATGACTTAAATGAGCTTTCCGAACTAAATATCAAAGATTTTATCTCTTTTCTAAACGCAACAAAGTGGATTTGAGGTGTGTTTCCAACTGATTTGTTACAGATCCTCTTCGAACCTGCGATTGCTAGCTATTGAACTTAAGAATACAGGAGCTTGGAACTTTACATAATCCCTTTTTTAATTTCACAGGTCAAACGAGTGTTTATGGTATCAAAAGGGCGCAATCCAGCGATAATTGGGTCACTGATCTAGACTGCTCGTGGCCGCCATTTTTACTACTTACTACTACTACGGTCTTGGCGCGGTCACTCTTGTCTGTTTTGAGAGAAAACACTGCACGCACACATCTAAATCAAATATATTTATCAATCGAATTAAAAAAAACAAATATTTAATGCAGCCACGTCCTGCGACCGCGATTTTCACCACTTCGCCATTTGTTCAATTTAAAAACACAAATTTCCCCAACAAAACACAAAATATCAATCGAAAAGGCTATCCTCAACATAAACATGATCCACTGCAAGTCTTCCAGTTTCATCGCCGACAGCTCTGACTCGAAATCCTTGGGTAATTTCCTGATCGATCCGAGTTGCAGCAGCTCATAAAATGTCTTTTTCATCCAATACATCAGCAATCCACTCGATTGTGTTTCCAAAAGATGAAAACTCAAAATATCCTTGTATATCGAATTCTCATTGATTGCAAAAGCATATTGCACATTCGACAGAATTACCAGTTCCTCAGAAAATCGAAACAACTGTCTATCGAAGAAATTCTGCTGATTCTTAAAGGTGTCGAATTTATTTCGAGTTACAGTGTATGCATATTTTTTGTTGAGACTTTCGCGAAGATTTATGAAAGTATCAGGACTTGGCTCGGACACAAAAACATCTGAATATTTTCGCCAAAGTTTCGGTTGCAGTTTCATCACTACGTTGCTGATGTCAGCTTGGGCTGAGAGAATTTTCAAATCGATAGTTCGAAGATCATCGAAGGACATCACTATGTTTTCTCTGGGCGATCGGGTCATAAACGATTGGAGAAATGCATTGTATGAAGTTACAATAATAATTCCAAACGTAAACATCAAGAAGTAGATGATTTGTGTGCTGTAGGAGGCGTTCGGTTGTTCAGAAATCGATTGGCCAAGAATTCCCCGAAAACAATCGATATTGAAGAAGAAATTCAAACTGAAAATTGTCTTCCTTCTTTGATGGGTCTCTGAGAACAACATAGCAACCTGGAGAGACATCGATATCAGAATAATCATCCCAATGGTAATATAGAAGCCATCCTTATAGAAAACAAAGAGAAATATTTTGTAAATAGGAATGTGGGCCTCTATGGGGAGCATTACACCCCAATCCATAGAGGTGTAGGGATATGAAAACCATTCCATTGGAAAGCGTAATATGTTCATACCGGCAGCATGGATGTTGACGCTTCCGTTTCTTACAAGTTCGTAGACCTCATCGTTTGTAATTTCCTTATTGCAATTTGATAGATTCAATCTTGCGTTGTGTTTCTTGGCAAATGACTCGAAGATGTGCACCACAAAACCGCCGTAAATTGAATAGGATTGGTTGTTTCTCAAGACAATCACTCCAGGCTCTGGTCCACCGAAGAGAACTGGCATCAGGGTTCCCTGCAAGTCGTGCATTCGATTTGGAAATATCATCGAATTTGAAGGTGTCCAGGTTAATTTCTCAATTTGGGAGCCGTTGTAGCGAAAATAATTTGAAGAAGTCGAGAAGTCTTGGAAAATCACTACCACATTGATCATTCCATTGTCCCAGCAGAAGTTGAAGAATTTTTCAAATTGGAAGGTGGTTTTTGATGAATTTTCAAACAGAAAAACCGTTTTGCAGAATCGAAGGTGTTGAAGATATTCTAGGAGCCGTTCAAGAAGCACGTCGTTTTCTGATTGCAATTGAACGATCGCAAGCATATGTGCATTGAAATGTTGTCGCAGGTAGAAGGAAGAGTTCTCAGAGCCTAGGACCACTGGTACCCCAAGAGTCGAAGCGACATCACGAACAAAGTTATCATCAGAATTGCCGGCGAAATCATCGTTGGATGTCTTGAGAAGAAATATGCTTTCCAAATGCTCGGTTTTGTCAAGCTTTCCAGTGAAATCGAGAATTTTTGAAAAGGACTCAGCTTTTGTGAGTCCAAGCGAGGGCAGAGCACCAAGGGCTACTAGAATAATGAAGGAAAAATACATGACTGACGTGTGATTCGAATTCCTTGTGTCCTTTTATGGGATTTGTGTTGGAGTAGAGCTTAGTTTTTAACAAAGGGTGGTTCGATGTGTGAGTGTAGTTCTCTTTTTATGGAGTTGCCTGCATAAACTGAATGTTTTGGTATCTTCAAACAAAAAATCTATCTCGTTTTTTAATTGTTGCAATTTTATTAAATTAATAATAATGAAAAGTAATTTGCCCTCAACCTAGTTATCTTCAAAACAATTACACCGGTGGGAACGTGCGAACAGGTTATGATGGATAGGTAGGAACACATGGGGTACAACGATATTAAGGAAATCATTTGCCAACTCTTGAAATTTTGGGGTGATTGTGACCTTAAGGTCCGTACATATGAGCTGCGACCTGCGTCTGCAAATTATTCTTTTAAAGCTATTTCTAAAGTAAATATCAACGTATTCTTTTTTTGATTGATTAATAAAGTGAATAAATGACATATTCCAATATATAAAACTGCCTAAAACTAGTTAAAAGTGCACAAAAATCACATTTTAATATTTTCTACGTGACCAACAGCTACGAACTGCGAATTTTCAAATGAGAATTCGCAATCCACAAATACGAAACGCTTTCCACAAAGCTACGAATAAATAATTCGCTCGGATTTAAAAAAATCAAAAATCAAACATCAAATCTTCTATAAATATATGTAAAAGAAAGTCGTGTTTGTTACAACACTTATAACTCGAGATCTGCTGGACCAATTTTCATGGTTTTTGATTCGTTGGATTTGTCTCCGCCCCGATTAGAAGAATACATCTTAAAAACAATGAATACATATCCACGGTAGCAGTCATAAACGACAAACAAAATTTATAGTTTTCAAATCACAACAGCAAAATATATCAAAACGACCTTTGAACATTTCGTCAAATATTTTTATATTCATCTAAAAAAATAAAAAAAAATGTCAGTGAAGAAAATATACATACATACATACATATGTATGTATATTTGTCAAATATTGTTTTCATATAAAAAACGTACACTTGCTATCGATATTTCTTCCTTTTTTGTTTGTTGATGTGTTGCTTTTGGGATATGGCGTGGGAAGCGGGTAGTGAAGTAGCGAAAAAGTAGGTAGCAGGTAGCGCATAGCGTGGTGACGGGTAGTGGGAGTGAGTAGCGGGCAGCGTGGTAAAGGGGTAGCGGTTAGTGTGTTGAAGTAGAAGGTAGCGGGAAGCGGGTAGTGGGGAAGCGAGTAGTGGGTAACGGGGTACAGTTTTAGCAGGTAGTAGGTAGCTCTGGAGGGTAGAAGACTGCAGTGTTGCACGCGTCATTGATGCATATGTTCCAATGTTGGTCATTTTCTAATAAGTTTAGGGCTTGAAACGCACCGCGGAGAGTGGATTGTGTGACGCCGTCAACTATTTTTAATTGCTGAAAAGACCTAGGACCAGGCACTGCGAAGCGTGGCAGGGTACAGCTAGTAAATAAATATTTTCTGTTTGTCTGGTTTGTTTTTTATGACAGTTTGCAGCTCTATGCGACTACTCATATGAATGAAATAGCAAATACAGCAACCATTCGCAATTCGCAGACGCAGGTCGTATCTCCATATGAATGGACCTTTATTCAATTAATTGTAGGCAGGAAGGAATTTTGTGATAGGGGCTAAGTGGTTAGGTGCTGTTGGTCGGAGGAAAGCATGCCCGACGAATGAAACCACAGCATCATATGACCGATCCTCAAGAAGGTGATCTCCTGAACTACACCAACTACAGAGTATACCTCTCCTTAACATCGCCTTCAAGATCTTGTCTGCCGTGCTGTGTGAACGTTTGGAGCCATTCGTCAGCAACCTGATCGGTCCCTATCAGTGTGTTTTCAAACCCGGAAAGTCAGAAAGGCAGATCTTGGAGAAGACCCAGGAACATCAAATCAATACCTACCCTCTTTACTATAAAGACTTACTATATAGAGCAACATCCGTCTGTGCAAGATGACAATGGAAATCTCAAGCTGTTCTATCATGTTCGGAATATGTAATATGTATGTTCGGATACATGTAATGTCAAAAAAAGGGTTTAGACAAGGCGATGCGCTGTCATGCGATTTCTTCAACATCGTTCTTGAAAAGTTTGTGCAAAAGTCCAACGCCAACACGAAAGGCACAATCTTCCAAAAGTTCGTCCAGCTACTAGGATACACGAAGACATTGACATAATTGTAAGAGTTCTAGTTTGTAAGTTAACATCCCAAAAAAAAAGTTAATCTCATTAGTTTTTTAAACTTTCTAATAAATAAAAAAAATAAATTGAAATGGAATATAAACTTAGTTCGTAGGCCGAAAGGCATTAATTTTAAGAAGATCCATGAATTACTTAGAGCGCCCGATTAGGGCCAGTAATTTATATATAAGTAGAATTAATTAGGCTAGTTTCCCATTTTGTCTAGCATGTAAGTAGATTTAAGTTTAAATGAATAAAAAAATGAATTTCAAAAAAAAAAAAATAGTTGTAAGAGCACAGCGAGATAATAGTGGAGCGGTCGTGAGCCTTGAGCCAGGAACTTTTTGTTTTCTAGTATAAATAATCCCCGTAACTCTCTGATCGGAAAAGCATTATAAGATGTTTAAACAGAATTTCTCGAAGGAT
This sequence comes from Sphaerophoria taeniata, assembly GCA_943590905.1. Classification (NCBI taxonomy): domain Eukaryota; kingdom Metazoa; phylum Arthropoda; class Insecta; order Diptera; family Syrphidae; genus Sphaerophoria; species Sphaerophoria taeniata. The sequence continues at coordinate 85,125,831 of OX016542.1, forward strand.
TCTCTATAAGATGAATGCCAAAAGTGTAGCAGCTTTTTTGCCGTTGGCTGGCTTGATTACCAAATTATATGAGCTTATCTTGTTAAAAATCTAGGGAATTTCCTTAATTTAAAAATTCGATAAAGGTACAGGGTCTATGCTTTCAAAGTTAATTTGTGGAAGTATTCAAGTTGGTAATTGCTTGCTATTTCTGATTACTATTATTTGTCTAGTGCCAAAGAATTAAACGAATCATTAACAAAATTAATAAAATTAATGTTAAACTCTTTTTTAAGTACCTTCTGAGTGACTCAATGTCTTATCACGTCACGACAAACTAAACGTTCTCATTAACCACAATAATGACTGCAACAAGCTTAATTGGCTAACCCTTGATATTTCCTAGCTGACGACTATTTTTTTTTTGTTCTCATTTAGTAGACGATTGAAATGAATTTTTTTACGAGGCTCTTGAATTGTCAGTTATGCGTTCTCAGCCAACGTTTAGTCACCTTGTTCGCAGTGTTTACCACTTCTGAAACGGATTTTACCTCAAAATTGGTGAATTTCGTCAAAAACAAAGTCGAACACTTTGAAAGTATGTTTTTCTTGAGAAGTTCAAAAAAACAGATTTCCAATTCAATATCGAATGACGAATTCATCCACGACGTTACTTCTACGCTCGGTATTCCAGTCGTTCTATGAACTGAGTCGTCTTCTTTTCACTTGAGGGAAAAATTCAGTGAAAAACTGCTGTCAATAGTTGAATGGGATGGTAGTAATTCATTTCTTCTTGAGCAACTCTTGCAACATCTTCACCGACTTCGATTTTCCAAAACGATTTTTACTCTCAGTAGTAACTCGAGAAATAATTTTCCAAGACTTTCCCATTTCATCGACTAGTGTTTGGAGGACCCGAACCAGGTCTCATAATGTTATCGGGAGTCAAAAATGATACCATTTTCGGCGGTTATGTACTGCATATGTTGGAGTCGTATCGACTTACGAACTCTTCGAACTTGTGCTCAGCGGAACAGTCGATATTTTCGCAGCCGGTTCGGTTATTCTACGCTTTCCAATTGAATGGTTTTCATACCCCTACACAGCAATGGACTGGGGCGTTATGTTGCCAGTCGAGCCGAATATTCCCATCTACAAGGTATTTGTGTTTGTCTTTTACTGGGAAGCATTTCTGGTGACATTTGTGATATTCCTGCTGATATCGGTGAGTCTTGAAGTAAGTGCAAGGCTTATACCAGCTTGAAGCATGATTTCGACTGGCGAAATTTCTTCTTCAATGTCGATTCGTTTCGTGGAATGTTGGGCCAGTTCATTTCTGAATCCTCTCAAGCTTCCTACAGCATGAAACTTATCTGTTCGACAATCTTCATTCTTGGAATCGTGATTGTCACATCGTATGATCCATTTCTACAGTCCTTCATGACCGAGCCTCCAAAGGAGAAAATTATCCATTCCTGTGAGGCCCTGCAGTCAGCCGGTTGTAAAATGTACGCCCAAGAAAATGAGATCGCCATATTTCACAAACTTAAACCGCATTTCAAGTGCCAGCATCCTGATCTCTTTCTGGCCGAACCCAATTTTGGGATTTTTTTTCAGTTTCATGACACCCTCAATACCAAATATGCCTTCGCAGTAATCCGACCGAAATTGGAGCTCTATCAAATTGAACAGAATTTCTACGGACAACAGCTATTTCGTTGGTCGGAGGAATTGTGTTTGGTTGATAAATATTTTAAAATACTCTTTAGCCGAAAATGAGAACTCGATTTATAAGAGAGCTTTGGATTTTCGTATATATGACACACAATCGAATGGACTGTTTAATTATTGGATATAGAATGTTTTTTATGAGTTGATTGCTATTGGAAGTGTTGACCAAATAAGGATTTGAGTAGCCTGTGTGGCTTGAGTGATCTATGTGATCTGAGTGGCCTGTGTGGCCTGAGTGATCTATGTGATCTGAGTAGCCTGTGTTGTTAGAATTTACTTCGTTTGGAAAATTATTGCAAGACTTCTTCTTCGCTTTTCCATCTGCAATCCATTTTTAGCAGTTTTTGACCCAGTGTCCTTTCTTTTTGCAATAGTTGCATACATCATTCTCTTTATTTGATGATTTGTTTTGTTTGGATAAACGATGTCTTTGTTGATTGTTGACTTTTACAATTAGAGCTTCTTCAGAATCACCTTCATTAGCTTTCTTTGTATTCCTCTCGAATAAACAAAGCTGCATCGTAAGTTCGTCAAAAGTTTTTTCATTGTCTTTTGTCAACAGCATCCAACTTGATCTAAACGTCTCAAAACGGTTGGGAAGAATCTGAAGCGTCTTGCAAACCAACAACAAATCTGGTAGGGCACCTTCATTTTTAACTTTCAGCCCATTGTTGATTTCACTACAGAGACTTTTTAGCTTGGCAATATGTGTTGAAACATCTTCATTTTCTGTCCAACCAAAAGTAAAAAGATCAGTACACTTCTTAAAAAGTTGATCTTTTGATGTGGCTTCGAACAAACTTTTTAATGCTTCCCACATGTCTTTTGCTTTTTTCGCTATCCATAACTTTTTGGTACACGTTATCAGTCATCGAATTAGTTAGCATTGTCTTTGCATAACTATTCGCTTTTCTATATGCATCAAACTCTTGTTTATATTTCTTAGCATCTGCTTCTGATGCATTCGCTGGTAATGGATTCGGGTTCAAAAGCTTTCCATCGATTACATCTAAGGCCCCTTCATGGTAATCCAAAAGATCTCGGATCTTTCTCTTCCAAATAGGCCAGTCTTCTTCCCCAGATAAAAGTTTTATATTTCTTGAATGTTCCATCTCAATGAAATCAAAATTCTCGATATTCTTCTTCAAACAAAAATCCAATATCTATCTTAAAAAAATTCTTCTCATTCAGGAAACTTCTTCTTTCAAAACTATTTTCTTTTATAAAAGTATTTCGCGTATAAGCAAGGATGGGACCATAACCTTTTATAGTTTTTTAAGTTTCCAAAGAATTTTTAATTTGTTATGAAATAAAAAAACGAACTTGATAGTTTGATATAATTTCGAATACAAAGTTTATTTCATATTTGATTTGATGTTAAAAACAATTTTAGGAATGATCAAAAATACAACAAGTAAAGTTCATATTTAAAGTATTTAAGTTTTATATTAACAACTTCAACATGTGTGACTTGAATGATTTATGTGATCTGAGTAGCCTGTGTGGCTTGAGTGATCTGTGTGATCAGTAATCTAGGTGAACTATGTGCTTGAAAAAAAAGAAGTTGTAGGTATAACAGATACAGTAAAAGCTATAAAAGTTGGAAAGTACTGACTGATCACTGAGGACAGTGAAGTGTCGGATGGCCGAATGTCAACCGACAAAAATAACAAGCATCAAATGTTCGTGAACAGGGAAATCCCTCCTGTTCGTTAGTTGTCTTAGAGCCGATTTTTCAATCGTCAGATAAACAAGTTTTAGTGTTTATTCGACAAATAACAAAATATTGGATTTTTCAATCGTCAGATAGACTTTATCTGAAGAAAAACGCTCTTATTTATTCGACCGATGAATACTCAGATAAGTTTATTTGCCAGTTTGTTATTTTTATTTTTGTTCGATGATTGAAAAATCGGCTCTTAGAGCCGTTTTTCAATCGTCAGATAAACAAGCAGATAGTGTTTATTCGACAAATAACAAAATATTGGATTTTTCAATCGTCAGATAGACTTTATCTGAAGAAAAACCCTCTTATTTATTCGACCGATGAATACTCAGATAAGTTTATTTGCCAGTTTGTTATTTTTATTTTTACTCTTAGTCGTAGTGCAGGACTGCATATCGCAGCTCGGTGGATATGGCAGGCAAATAGAGTTCAGTTTTCTTTGTACATCTGGCCAGGAAGGGCGTGTTCCAAAGTTCGCGAAGAAAAAAAATGCAGATCCTTATTCGGTCAACAGATGGAAGAAAAATTGGATGTCCAATTGAATGAGAAACTGCACGCGATGAAAGTTCAGGACTTGAAGTGGATTTGGACTCTGATGGGAATTGCGTTTTTGGTGGACGGCTTGTGTTTTTAAGTAGAAAAATTCCTTTCCTTCATAAGAGAGTAAATAAAATTTGTTTCAACCTACACTGCATAATTTTTATTAAATTACTTATGGTGTTACAGTCCTGGTCGGACCAAGGCCTCTACCAACAAGCGTACCCCAAGTTGGTTCAGGTCCTCTAGCACCTGTGTGGTGTGCGTCACTTGAGTCACGGTCATCTGCCGTGCTTCGACGTAAAGGAAAAAGCTGTTCATCAAAATGTTTCGAACAGCACTGTGTATCGATAGCTTTAGATTTAGGTTTAATAGATATAGGTAGGCTAGCAAACTTGTATGATTTTGTGTGTAAATTGAATTTTCTCATTTTTGTATTGATTGCAAATTTTTATCAAATCAAAAATATTAAAATGCAAACAAAGAAACAAGAAAATTACATTTATTAACACTTTTGTTGCCGCAAAGTAAATATATGAGCTTAAAATAAATGAAATATTTATTCATAGACCCAAAATCTGTAGAAAAAATATTGAAACTTAAAAAAAAACGAAAGATTAAATATGACAGTGAAAAACAAAAAAACAAAAAAAAAATGTATGCGATGTATGTTTGTTTTTGTTTTTTTGTGTTTTTTGATTTACACAAAGTAATGGGAAGAGAAAAATGATAATAAACATTAAAATATTTTTTATTTATTTTTTTATTTTATTGGGTTGTGTGATTTTTTATTGTTTGCGAATATTTTGTATTGTTCTTACGTATTTGCATTTAATATTGCATTGAAGATAAATATTTTGATTCATTTTATGAATTTAAAAACCAATTTTTATTTTTTATGGCCGCTTTTTATGTTTGATATTATGCATTTGGAAACTTTCTCAAGAAGCACCTATACATTCTAAAAAGCCTTCGGATAATAATTAATTCACCGAGTATTTTGCAAAAATACAAACAAAAACGTTCTGCTTCTGCAGACCGATTTCAGTACATTTCGTTAAACATACCAGCTGTTTATAGACTTTAAAGGCTCCTATGACGGTATATAGCCAGGGTAGAACTGTACAAAACTGTACAAATGTTTCACGCCAAATTAAAGTATATCCGGATTGCTATCCAGACCCCTCAACATTTCCATAGGACTCTGATAAGGGGATGGACTGACCTGTCTCCTCTTCAACCTTGAGTTGGAGAAAGCAATCCGTGGCTCTGAACAATTTTCAAGGGAACTATCGTTACCAAGTCCACCCAATTATCGGCATACACAGACGACATACATTAATATCTTTGGAAAGAACCCACAAGGGTCACAAGCTGTACAATCCTCATTTATCCAGATTGAGCAGGTGGCAAAAAACCTGGAGCTGCATATAAATGAGGTAAAAACTAAGTACTGATGGCCCCGTCTGCTGAAAACGTTCGCAATAGTAGAAGAACAACTATCAAGTTGGAGGAGCCAGAATTTGAAGTAGTACGATCCTTCAGTAACCAGTAGTAGCAGCCAATAAAACTATGGCGGGCAGTTGCTCAGAACAAAACAGAACCTACTTTAGACTTTTAACGCTCCTTATATCCAAAAATCCTACCATTCCTTCGAAACTACTCCTGTATAAAACGATAGTCTTAAGCACTATTCACATGAGCACGAACAAGATTAGTCGATTTTGACATTTCTTTCTCATGAGAGTTTTTAACTCGTCGCGAATGAACAATCAAAACACAAAAGAAGAATGATTTTTGAGGTTATACACGCGCGAACATTTTGTTCGTTGGGAGTGTGGATGATGTGGAACGCGAATTGAGTTTAGCAGTTCGTACCAACTAGAATTCTTTTCGCAACGAATAAATTTGCTTTCTCAAATTTATTAACATTTGAATTTAAAAAGTAAATTTATGCATCATAAATCAAACCTAAACTATTCTTTCATCGTTTTGTTTAGAATTCACAAGGAAATATGGCTTCAAACGTATGTAAAATCACTTTTCTTCATTCATTCGCCGTTCGCTGGTCGTGCTCATGTGAATAGTGCTTTACCAGTGCTCTCTTATCTAAGGATCCGAGATCTGGATGCTTAGTCAAAGGCACGACTCTGAACTCTTAGCAGCGTTCGAGAGAAAACTCTTACCGAGAATAGTTGGCCCCGTTTTTGAGAAAGGACGATTCCGGAGACGATATAACAATGAGCTATATCAAATCTACCGCGAAGCAGACTTGATGACAAAATTAAGCTTGGTAGACTCCGGTCGGCTGGACACCTAGCTCGTTTGAGCTAAGAAGAACCGGTCCGGAAAGTCCTTTGCGGTGCAATTCATGGTAGGAGACAGCGCGGCAGACCAAATTTGCGCTGGAAGGATGGCGTAGACCAGGAAGTCTAAAGCCTTGGGATGTGGAACTGGATTGCGTCATCGGCCGATAATTGAAAGACAGGAGGCCCGGACCGGATCCCGGATGTGGCGGAGATGAAGGAAGAAACTTCATTGGCCAGGCTGACGATGATGATGATGATGAAATATATACAAATTTTTTAAGTTCATTTCGATAGACATGGTGTAAGAACTAGTTAAGGATTTGTCTTCTATCCTGTTGACATGAAAACTCTTCAAAGAGGAACAAAAATTCAAGAATTGTCTTAGAGAGTGCTCTGGGAACAAGAAAAAATTAGAGCGTCATCAGTTATCACAACCAAACAAATATGAGCGATTGTTAAAAAGGCTATTATCTAGTCTTAAACCAAGTTTAAGACTTTTGTTTAAGTTTAAAGACTTTTGTTGCCAAATTTACCTTTTATATATGTATAGACAGAAACATATGTATTTTTTGTCAAGAAATAGAATATTTCAGACAATCAAGAACCTTAAATCAATCCGCAACTTCGACTTCCTCTTTTTATAATAATTTTATTCCCAACACGAAAAGCAACATCCATAAAATGATTGACGCATTTTCTATCAGATAAGAAGTTAGGACCTTATCTTCTGTGCGTTCTCTACCAACACCAACCATCTATTGCTTTCATATCATAAATAAAAATTTCATTGAATTTTCTTATTTACGACCATACAAAAAAAAAATCCTATTCCGTTTTTGCCTACAAATCGTTTTTCCCCAAATTAAATGAATGTGCATTTGACACCCGGTGTCAAAAATAGACGACCAACGTGACAACAAACAGAAAAACTAACGACCAACCGAATTGGACATGTTCAGCATACAAATTGACTGGCGGTAATTTAATGCAACTCACATAAAACAAATCAATGATTGATACTTAATACCTTTTTCGAAACATCCTCTCACCAAAAAAAGGCACTAACTGATAACTACCCCCATTCCAATTAGAAATCCAAACCGTAGAAAAAAACAAGAAAATCATTTGTTGCAGGATATTTGTGATGCACTGCACATATTTATTACAGAAATTTTTTTTTGCAACTTTGCAGCTATCGGGTAATAAATCAAATTAGGTTCATTTACTGTAGCTGTAGGTATATGTGCAGTGCTTTTGTTTAACCCTTGCGTGGTCCGGACATAACGACGACGACAGACATGTGAACACCCATTGGATTCAAACTTTTAAATCCTCGATTTTAAATTATCAATTAACTATGGGTACAGACTGGCACCAATAGCAACAATTCCTCACTTTTTCGTTTTGTTTGTTTGTTTGTTTGTTTTTCTTTTTCTTTACATAAAAGGAAACGGGTTCAAATATTTCAGACAAAATGGCTACAGGGACAAAAGAAAATCAGCAAACAGTTAATTGGATTCAAATGTGTCATCTCTTGCGCGCTGATGATAGATTGGTAGAAAAGGAATGATTTTATTTTGATTGCATACTTTTTAGGGCTGTGTCTGTCGATTGGTTTTTCTTTCATTTTGGTGGTTTTTTTTTCCTTGTTGTGCAGGATTTTGAATAAAAATTATTAAATTAACTTAAAACCTTATATGTCTTAAACATGACAGTAGACTACTTTGGTTTAGTAAGAGATAAGCAACTTTGAGAAAGAAAGTTAACCGTCCCATTATCGGGAAGCCTAACTTTTTCCTACGCGCGCCGCCGCGCGCCGCCAACATCAAGTATCGAAGACCAGAAGTGGGTTTCTGCGCTGACTATATAGTTGACTATTATCAACTATAGTTGACTATTTCTCGTTTTTGCACGCCAACAGTTACGATTCGTAACCACAATTGTCGTTTTTGCGGTCAGTGTTAATGTGTCAAATTGTAACTATTTCTAACTATTCCCAATTCATCTCAGGAGGTGAATTGAAAGTGGTTGTTGTGTCAAAGTGTTTTTTTTTTTTTGTATAATGGCGTTTTTAATCAAAATTGTCAATCTGGAATCTAAAAAAAAACATTCTGGTTGTGCATTTTTTACAACCGCGTAGTCGTCCGTATGCGTACCGCCGCAAATTTAATTACAATCAAAGGATTTCTGTTTGCTTCAATTAAAAGTATTTCATTACAAAAAAAAAAAAAAAAAAAAAAAAAAAAAAAAAAAAAAAAAAAAAAAAAAAAAAAAAAAAAAAAAAAAAAAAAAAAAAAAAAAAAAAAAAAAAAAAAAAAAAAAAAAAAAAAAAATCATGAGGTAGTTTCTCTCGTGCAAACATTCTGGTTTCAAAATCATAAGGGAATTCTCTCGAGAAAAATGTAGAAAAACATCTGCGAATGTTGTATGAACGGAGTTCGGAATGGATCCCAAATCTTCAATACGCTTTTCAGGTAAGTAAGAGCATAAATCGCATCATTTACAATTGCTTAAAATTCAATCAGGACAATGAATACCTCTACTTGGTTATGGAGTACTTCCCTGGAGGAGATTTTCTTAGTTTGATGAGTTGCAATGGACATTTCGACGATTCTATCTGCCCGACTACTCTTGCCATTCATGTTCTCCATTGTATGGGCTATGTCTATCGCGACATCAAACCGTAAAAGGTTCTCATCGTCCGCTTTGGTTATCTTGGAAAACCTTGTGTACAGTTCCCAGCCGATTGGAACTCCTGATTACATTGCTCCAGAACTGCTTGAGACAATTTCTTACTGCAGATTGACCAAATCCCAGCATAGCGTAAGTTCTTTCAAACCTCGAGTTTTAAACAAAACATTGATGCTAAAAACTACTTACAGATCAGCTGTGACTTCTGGTCCATGGGTATTATAGTCTATGAACTCACCTGCAAAGTCACACCATTTCACGAAGACAATGCCACAATGTCCATGAGACATACTCGAAAACCCTCAGTCACTGCGAAGAGAGTCACGCCAAGGAAATGATCGCCTTTCCAAGTGACTTAAAAGTCAGTGCCAATTTCAAGAATCTCAATCTCTCCCTGGTCACAAACCCTTCCAATCGAATTGACTATACTGCGATCCACAAACATCCCTATTTCGAGAGGACATGGTCGAGAAGTTCAGTGAACGACCGAAGAGCTTCGACGATATACTCGAGAAGCAGTACGAAAAATTGGAGGATAAGTTGGCCGCTGCCCGTGACCAGACGATTGTCGAACGTCAGTCGGCACGAACGGCAAACTTAAAGCTGTGGAAGGTGGAGAAACAACTGGAGCACAAAATGTGGTAAAAGGCCGAGCAGGAGAGGACGAAGGAGAAATCTGAGGTAAGGTTTTTCATCTCCAAACAGATCTCATATGATCTCATATACGATATAACGTTCATTGTATATTTTAGGTCGTCGAACAAATTTCACATGTTTATCGTTTGGAAGAACGCGTTTCTGAACTCCGCCAGAATCTAACCCAGACTCAACGAAGAGCGGTAAAAATGCTCAAACGCCATCGATGCGGCTTCAGCTATTGAAATCAAGCTCAGAAACTTCGAAGACAACTACGAACGACTCAAGTATACATGCACCATCACCGACAACCAGCTGACCGAAGTCGAAGCAATGCTGGAAGCCGAGCAGAAGCGCAATCGATCGTCGCAAGAGAAGATCAATGTGAGTGTCCGTATCAAAACTTGATCGGCGAATCTGACGATCTGAGATTGAATCTAGAGCAAGTCCAAATGAAGATGATAGCACAGCAGAACCAGCTGATCGAAAAGACAAATCAGTTGTTTGAGATGCAAGAAAAAGTCGAAGTCCTTATTATTATTATTGCTTTTATGTATTCTGTCGGCAATAAAAAAAAAATGTTTAATTTGTAATAACCAACCAAACACTAAATTATGTTAACTGTATCGTTTGTTACTTGTTATCAGATTACTATTAAGAATTCTTATCAGAATAATCAGAGAAATATGTTTCAAGAATAATTATTTTTGGAGGAGAATTAAAAAGCTCGTTGAGAAGTGTCGTTTGATAAATAATAAAATATTTTATTCGAAAACGAAATACATTGTGTTTCATTACATCAGAAGTGGGATACGAATACACAATGTCCTATATCCAGCGAAAGGAATTGATTGAAGCATTAACTGCAGCTAATGTTCAGTTCGAAGAAAATGCTACTGTTCCTGATCTTAGACGGTTGTATAATCGTTTGATGGCCCAAAGGAATGCAGAAAGCTCAGAAAATAATGAAGCAAATCAACAGGAACAAGAACAAATAGGAGATTATAGAAGCCGTCAAGAAATCAATAACGAACAAAACACTGATATACAGATGCTGCGTGTCGAAAAAGAATTAGAATTGCTTCGTAAGAAAAAGGAATTAAAAAAATTACAAGAAGAATTCAATCGTCTTGAGACAAGGAGGTTTGAATATTCAGCTTTTGAAGCAATGGTATATCCATTCAATGGTGATGACACCTACGATGTTCGGAAGTGGTTTGATGACGTTGAAGAAGCTTTCGCTATTTTTGGATGCAATGAATATGAAAAGTTTGTGAGCATACGCAGAGTACTCCAGGGAACAGCAAAATTATTTTTGAGAACTACGTCTGTATACACGTATGATGACCTCAAAGCTGTTTTATTGCAAGAATTTGGTCACGTGTATTCAATATCTGAAGTTCTTCAACAGTTAAAATCCCGAGCTTTAAGGCCAACAGAGTCGATTAAAAGATATGTAATCGAAATGCAAGAAATCGCTTCACACGCTAACATACCCGAAGCTGATTTAATAGAATTTATTATCGATGGTTTAAATGATCGCAGTAGCGATATTGCAATGTTGATGAGTGCAACTTCTTCAAATCAACTTAAATTACTATTAGATCGATATGAGAAGAGACGTCAACGATCAAAAAATATAGTGAAAACTTATGCTCCGACTGTCAAAACTACAATCAACACTGCAACCGCAATGAAACCATGCAGATCAGTCTCAAATACTGGTAACACACAGTTGCGTTGCTTCAATTGCTCTCAGTTCGGGCACTACAAAAGCCAGTGTCCTAAATTGCAACGTCCTCCAAATTCATGTTTTGTGTGTCATCAAATTGGATATTTTCATCAAAACTGTCCAAAAAAGAAAAACATAAGTGCTGGTGTCAAGGAAATAGAAGAAAACCAAGACGAATTTTATCAAGAAAATTATAAAAGTACAAACGAAGACTTAGAAAGAATTAAACCATTCCAAATGGTAAGTGTTGCCTTCATTGATAATATTAGGTATAAGTGCACTAAAAATATTTCATGTTTTTCTCTTTTCGATACCGGAAGTTCAAATAGTTTCATACGGAAATCTTTAGTACCATTCGTTTTTGAAAAACAACAGAAAACTCTTTTTCGAGGTATGGGTAATAAAAATCTAAGTTCGTTTGGCAAAATTAATTGTAGAATTACTTTTCGTGGGAGAATTATAACAAATGAATTCATTGTTATTCCAGATGATGAATCAGTTATACCTTTATTAATTGGACGCGATGCTTTGTTTAAATTTAATATTTATTTATGTCATTTGAAAAGAATTTATAATCGAAATTTGTTACTAAAATTAAAAGAAAATGAAGTTAAAAATAGATTATTAAAAATATCAAAAAAGTCTCTAAGTGCAATTATATCTTTTCAATTGTTAAAAAATCCAAATCCTATTAGTAACGAAGCGAACTCAGTGGAAGTATTTGGAAAAAGTAATTCCAAATTAGATTTTGAATCAAATACAAAATGTAAAGTTGAAACAGAAGATTTTTCCCCAATTATACATGAATCAAATTTTAAACATGATAAAGAAATAGGGTACAACTTTGTCGATTTAGAAACTTTAGTAGGTGCAGTTGAGAGTGGTAATTATGAAATAAATTTAAATGAGTCTTTAAATCCACTGTATTCAAAAATTATTAGAAAAACCCTTGAGGAACATTTTTTGAACTTTAAATTAGATGTTAAAGAAACTGACTATTGCATGAAAATTACTCTGACAAAAGATGTACCAATATACTTTCGTCCACGACGACTTTCATTTCATGAGCGTACTGATGTGCAAAGTAAAATAGATTCACTTTTAGAAAAAGGTATAATAAGAAAGAGTAATTCACCCTACGCGTCAGCACTAGTGCTTGTGAAAAAAAAGAATGGAGAAATTCGAATGTGTGTTGATTATCGTGCCTTGAACAAACACACAGCTAGAGATAATTTCCCTTTGCCGTTAATCGATGATTGTTTGGAATATTTTGCAAATAAAAGTATCTTTACGACTTTGGATTTAAAAGATGGATTTCATCATATAAAAGTTTCTGAAGAATCTATTAAATATACAGCATTTGTAACACCTTTTGGACAGTACGAGTATGTTTATATGCCTTTCGGTCTAAAAAATTCGCCTGCCGTTTTTCAGCGATATATTTATTTATCATTGAAACCGTTAATTGATAAAGGATTAGTTGTGGTTTATTTGGATGACATTTCTATTGCGACAAATGATATTGAAACGCATATTGAAATTCTAAGTGAAGTATTGAAATTATTGAGAATTGCTGGTTTAAATTTAAATATGAAAAAGTGTAAATTTGCTTATAACGAGATTGAATATCTTGGCTATACCATAGATAAAACAGGAATTCGTCCAAATAGAAATCATCTAGAGGCAATATGTAACTACCCGGTGCCTAAAACTATAAAGGAAGTTCAAAGATGTAATGGCTTATTTTCTTATTTTAGACGTTTTGTTCCCGGATTTTCATGTATAGCTAGGCCTATTACAAATTTATTAAAAAAAGATGTTAAATTTAATTGGACTCTTGAATGTAACAACGCCTTTGAAACCCTTAAAAGTAAACTAGTTTCTTCGCCAGTTCTTGCAATTTATGATCCAAAGCGACAAACAGAATTGCATTGTGATGCAAGTACGTATGGTTTTGGTGCAGTTCTCATGCAGAAGCAAGATGATAATAAATTTCATCCAGTTGCTTTCTTTTCCAAGAAAACAACCAACGGTGAATCCCAATTAATTAGTTTTGAGCTAGAAACTTTGGCAGTTGTATATGCTCTTGAACGGTTTAAAACATTTCTTGATCGGTTACCATTTGTCATTGTAACAGACTGTGAAGCTCTATCTCAGACTCTTAAAAAACGAGACGTTAATCCTCGTATAGCTAAATGGGCTTTAATATTGGAAAATTTCACTTACGAAGTACAGCATCGGAAAGGTGAACGAATGGCGCATGTTGACGCACTCAGTCGTGCCTCTATCATTGCTGCAGTGTCAACTGTAGAATTAGATAAAAATATTCAGCTGTCTCAAGCACGTGATGCCAATATACGATTAATAAGAGACAGACTTGAAAACGGTGAAGTGCCAGGTTTTATTTTAGAAAATGGTCTAGTTTTCCGTGTTGGTTCGCAAAACAATCACCAGCTTTTTGTACCAAAAGAACTCGAAGAAAATGTTATGCGAACAATACATGAAAATTGTGGACATTTGGGTATAGAGAAATGTACAAGTCAACTTTCGAAGCATTATTACATTCCAAATGTAAAAGAAAAATTAAATAAATTCATTAGAAACTGTCTTAAATGCATTTACAATTCCGTACCCCACAGAAGTAACGAGAGGAATTTATATAATATAACAAAGCGACCAGAACCATTTGATACAATTCATATAGATCATTTTGGACCACTTCCATCAATAAATTCTAGGAAAAAATACGTCTTTGTAGTAATAGATGGATTTACCAAGTTTGTGAATCTTTATCCGGTAAATACTCCTGGAACGAAAGAAGTGACTAGTGCTCTTGAACGCTATTTTGACTATTATAGTCGACCACGTAGAATAATTAGTGACAGAGGTACTTGCTTTACTTCAGAAGTATTTCTAAATTTTGCCAAAAAACATAATATTGATCATGTTAAGGTCTCAGTTGCTTCACCTCAGTCGAATGGTCAAGTCGAGCGCATTAACAGAGACATGAGAGCAATGTTAGCTAAATTGACCGAATCTCCTGAGCACAGTGACTGGCGACAAAAACTTAGTGATGTAGAATACGCTTTCAATAATACAAACCATACGTGCACTAAAATTTCACCCAGTAAATTATTGTTTGGTGTTGAGCAAAGAGGACGTGTTATTGATGAGCTGACTGAGTACCTAAACGACAAATATGCAGATTCCAAAAGGGTTGATCTATTGAAATTGCGGAAGGAGGCTTCGGAAGCCATAAATAAATCACAAGTGTATAATTTAAATTATTTTAATGAACACCACTCTTCGGCTAAGCAATTTAATGTTGGTGATTTTGTAGTAATTAAAAATGTTGACACTACTGTAGGAACTAACAAAAAATTGAAACCTAAATACCGTGGTCCATACGTCATTAATGAAAAGTTAGGTAATGATCGTTACTTAATTGAAGATATTGAGGGATTTCAAGTAACACAGATTCCGTACCATGGTATTTTAGATTCATGTAGGTTGAAGAAATGGATTGAACCTAATATTGAAGCTGACTAAAATGGATTGGATTTTGAAGGCAGCGCTTATTATTATGTTAAATTTATTATGTAAAATTTGTGTTTCTGTTTTAAATTACTTAAATTAAATTATTTATTCCATTTTTTTTTGTTTTGTACAATCGAGGTCGATTGAAAAGTCAGGATGGCCGAACTGTAATAACCAACCAAACACTAAATTATGTTAACTGTATCGTTTGTTACTTGTTATCAAATTACTATTAAGAATTCTTATCAGAATAATCAGAGAAATATGTTTCAAGAATAATTATTTTTGGAGGAGAATTAAAAAGCTCGTTGAGAAGTGTCGTTTGATAAATAATAAAATATTTTATTCGAAAACGAAATACATTGTGTTTCATTACAAATTAGTTTCAGAAAATTAAGACTTTCTCCGTTTATTTTTTTAAAAGCACGAACTAGAAATTCAATTGATAGTTTTTCAGCGAATCTGGAAGCAGCAATTAGGAGAATATCAGGAGCTGGCTTACTAGGAACAGCTTGAAGAGTTCTTTATTGAGGGTGGTCTTCAGTTAGAATATTCCATTTGCCTTTCTTGCTGTGGGTTGTTCAAAAATAAATAAATATGTTCTTATTTCAATTGTCTTTAGAAACTTACCATATCAAGATCGTTCTTGAATTTTTGCAATTTGCAATAAATTTAGAGCAACGAAGAAATTGGATAAAAATCCATTTCAATTATTATGATTAGAAATTAGAAAAGAAAAATTTAACCTCAAAATTTTTTTTACTTGTTTGACGATCAACCAAACCTAACTAAAAAGCATTTTTGGATGATTTGAACTATTTCTAACTATTTCTAACTATTTCAACTATGACACATCAACAATTTTTTTTTTTTTACATAAAAACTATAGTCAAATATCGTCAGCGCAAAAACGCACTTCAGTCACAACATTGCCAAAAAGCTGTTAAAGTAGAGATGCCGCCTCTAATATAGAGCTTCGCTGCATTGAAGGACAAGAGAGAAACGCCGACTACTTTTGAGAGAAAAAAAAGGAGCATGAAAAGCGTCAGATCGAGGATGTTGAGAGAGCCAACAACAGGAATGAAATTCGGAGGTTCTACCGGAAGGTAAAACAGATGGGTCAAGGTCATCGAGAGAGAACCGATCGATGCCTGTAGAGATAAACAAGGGAACATCATAGTAGAATCGCAGTCAATGCTGTGGATTTGGAAAAACCACTTCGGTAGACTCTATAATGGCGATGACGAACAAAATCCGGCCGTTAGGCAGGAGCCTATCGTCGGACACGATGATAGCCACAACAATTCCTTGAACCCGACCTAGAAAAAGTGAAAACGGCAATATCACGGCTGAAAAGCCACTGGAGCAGATGGACTAGCTGCTGCGAGCTGTTCAAAGCAGCAAGCGACGATCTAGATAGGAGCATGCACCAAATCATCTGTAAGACATGGTCGGAAGAATGCATGCCCGATGAATGGAACCTCAGCATTGTTTGCCCGATCCTAAAGAAGTGAGATCCTCTAAACTGCGCCAACTACAGAGGGATCAGCCTACTTAACATCGCCTACAAGATCCTCTCTGCGGAATCTTTCGATTTCAAAAAAAGGACTCAGACAAGGTGATGCATTGTCATGCGAATTCTTTAACATCGTTTTTGAGAAGATAGTGCAAAACTCCACCGTCAACACCAGAGGCACAATCTTCCAAAAATTTGTTCAACTTCTCGCGCACGCCGACAATATTGATATAATGGGAAGAACACAGTGTGATGTTAATGGCGCCTTTGTGAGAATTGGGACAAAAGAGGAAATATGGACACCCAAACTGAGGGCTCAGACAGAACGTCACAATAGACGCATACAACTTCTAGATAGAAGAGTTTGTCTACCTAGGCTCCGCTATTAACACGGGCAAGAACACCAGCGCCGAGATCAGACGAGAATAACATTTGCTAATCGCTGTTTCTTTGGGCTAAGGAAGCAATTGAGTAGAAAAGCCCATCTGTCGAGCAACTAAGGTAAAACTGTATAACACCCTTATCATCCCAGTCCTGCTGTATGGTGCAGAAGCATGGACCTTGACAAAATCAGATGAATGGGCCTTAAGTTGTTTCGAGAGGAAAGGTCTTCGGGTCATCTTTGGCCCCGTGTGCATTGATGGGGAATGGAGAAGAAGATACAACAGCAAGGACGTGGAACTAGCCAGAAGAGCAAGACTCAGATGGCTCGGTCATTAAGAGTGGATGAACACCAATTCCCCGGCCCGGAAAGCGTTCGACACTATTCCCGAGGAACGTAGAAGGAGAGGAAGACCGCGACCCAGGTGGCGCACACAAGTGGAAGAGGATCTCAAACAACTTGGTGTGTAAAAGTAGGGACAGCTAGCTAGGGGCCAAGCTGGCTGGCGGAGACTGTTGATTAAGGCCCAAGTCCACAACGGAGCGTAGCGCCACCTTAAGTATAGTTAGTAGTTCCAGAACAAGACGGCCATTACAAGGCCATACAATCTTACTAATTTTTGAAAAAAAAATACTTCCCTGCCTTCAAAAACGATTTTCATTCGAGAAACAAGAAAAGAGGGAAGGCTTTTAAAGCAGTTGAAATAAAGGACTATCTTTGACTGTGTGCAGACTTTCAGCAAATATTTTAAATGAATGGCGTTTCCATGTCAAGTTTTAATTGAATAATTTTTGAGTCCCATTGAGTGCCGTGTCCATTCTTATGCCCCGAATCCAATACTGATTTCTGACCACGAAAAGTACCATATAGCGAATTAAAACTCTTACACAGTAATAGGTTGAAAATAAAATTTTATTAAAAAAGAGAAATTTTCTAAGTGCAAATGTTTATCTAATTACGTGCGGTACGCACTGCGGTAGGAATCGAACTCACTGCTACGAATAATCCGTCTCTCCTCGGAGGTTCGGAATTTCGGATGACGGTGATTGCCAGCGGCGTCGGTCGTAAATTATCTCATTTTTTTGGGTCTTCTCTTATGTTGGCTTGGGTCGTAAATCAATGGGTTTATGACGATCCCGATCTTCTTTCGGGGTTGGTGTCGTGTATCATCATGCACTTGTGATCCCGATATTCTTTCGGGGTTGGTGTCATGTGTCGTCATGCACTTGTTGATGCACTTGTTGACCCATTTGGTCGCCATGTGTTAACTCTCCCCTTGGTCGGAGGAAGATTGTCCCAATCTTTCGCTCAACATCTGCTGTACCCTTGATCTTGAAGTGTCCATGAATTCTTCCATTTCTATTGTGGCCTGCTCGATCGTGCTTGGGCAAGTGGCTTCTTCGATTCTGGTTTTGCGATAACTCTGTGTCATTATAATTATTTTGTAGATAGAGTAAATTAATATTACAATGAACAACTTAATACATATTCCCCACAGTACGGGATGTTCCTTAAGATCTGTTATAAATGGTTCTATATGATCAAGGTTTGTGTACATAAGTTTCTCGTCTTGTGAAGCAATGAATTCGAGAATTTGGATTTGAGTTGGTTTGCTTAACTTAATATGTTCCAATATTTGATTTTCTGAATTCAGATAAATTTTGTCATTAATAGACACGTTCTGCTCAAATTGGATTAAATTGATTCCTGACAATTCTATTTCGTTAACAATATGGTTTCCCGTTAAAACAATATTCCCTGCGTTAATTATTTCGATCGGTTGATTACGTTCTTTGATTTTGGTACAGTTCGCTTTATATTTATTTAGAAGGTTTGTTTAACAACTAGATTCATTACTGATTTTACAATAGTGGTGGTTGAGTTCCTTTTTACATTCTGATTTATAAAATTTTTTCTTATATTTAGTGATTTCGTTTAATATTATAATTTTTCCACCATTTACATTATTGCTTCTAGTTAGATAGTGGTTTCCTAACCCTTTTACCTTGGGGTATTTGATAAATACAATGATAATATCGTTTTTTTGTACAATTTTAAAAGTGGAAGCATCTAGTACATCGATTATGGATATATTTACATTTTCTTGCTCCATAATGTTTTTTATTTCGCTTAAATTTAACAATAGAGTATTGAGAATATTTGATTTACTTAAATTAATAGTATTTATTATTTCTCTTGGTTCTACAATTATATATTTTATTATTTTACTTTCTGTAATTCCTTTGCTATTAGTATCTCTATACATACTCTCTAGCTTGTCGAATAATTGTTTATTGATGTTTTTTTGTCTATTGTTTGACTTTATTAGTTCCTTTAATTTTAAATTTATCCTAACGGCGTCGTCGTGGTCTGGGCTACCCGAGATCCATTTCCAAATTGTACCTATTTCGTTGATACCTCTGCGTTCCCTAGTCCTGATAGACAATTCGTTGAGTAGTTTGTCGGCCATTTCTAACTCCTGGTCAATAGCTTTTAGAACTTCTTTTTTTCCTCTTAATCTATCTAATATTTCGGAGTAGGAAGTTAAATTGATGACGTGATAGATCTCACCGTAGTTTTCGTAGACCGCGGCCTTACCGTTTTCTATTAAAATGAATTCATCTCTAGTGTAGTCGGTTATTTGTTGTGCTGACGTTGAAACGACTAGCGTCAGTATGAGAAGCATCATCTGTGAATTTAATTTCTAATATTATCTTTATGAATTTTTCTGTTATTTGAATCTATGACTATGTTCCCTAAGTCTTCTTTAACTTCCTTCTTTTGGAATAAAGGTTTATTCTTACTTCTTCTCTGTCCATTGTTTACAAAAATTGTTTCACCTACTTTGTATGTTTTGTTTTTCCTATTTCTATTATGATAACCTAACATTTTTTTGTTGGTGTGTTTGGAGTTTCTTTTTTGTGTCACCATTATCTATATAATTGTGGAATATATCCGTTGGTCGCTTGTCTGTTACCATGTGAATTGTTTCATTGTATTTCTTTGTAGCTAGAGTCATGACGTCCTTGATGTCTGTTATATGTGTAGTTTCTTTGACTATTCTAATGAGTTCTGTCAATGTGGAGTGAATTCTTTCTATTATTCCATTGCTCTTTGAATGGGCTGGTGGTGTTGTCTTATGAGTAATGTTAAGGAGGTTATAAGCACACTTCGCAGAAGGTGAGCAAAATGCTGCTTCATTATCGGTCATCAAGGTTCTGACATTACCGAAAACCGGAAGTAGTTCGATCATTCTATCCCTTGCTTCGATTTTTGAATGAACTTGGGTTGTTATTAAGAATTTCGAAAATGGATCTGTCATTGTTAAAAATGTTGCACTTTCACAATAATATATATCTGCGTGGACGCGCTCTCCCCCTTCTTCAGGAATTGGAGTCTCTCCAATTGGCTGCTTATTAGGATGTCTCTCATACTTATTCTTTTTACAGATTTCGCATGTAGCGTTTATTGAGAGGATCTGTTTGAAAGCGTTTGGCCAATAATATTTACCAACAATCTGCTTATACACTTCTTTAGCTTGTCTATGGGCTCGATTGTGCTCAGCGGTAATAATAGCTAATTGTTCCTCTTTATCTGTAACATCATCGACTATTTGGTTACAGAATAAAAATTTTACTGTTGGAAATTCTTCTAGGAGTTTGTCCTTAATTTTGAAGAACATTTCCTCAGTACTATAAATTCCTACTGTTAAACCCGTTTTTATTATAGCTTTAATTTTACTTACAATGTCTAAATCTTTAAAAAGCACTGTATGTCTCCAGTAGCCTGTGTGTATTTCTTTTGAAATAATATTATTGTTAATTGATTCGTTAAAAATTAATTGCACTTTAAAATTATTAATTCTTTGGCTTACTCTTTTTATATCTGGAATGGGACTACTCTCTGCACTGTGAACAGTTCCTACCTCTGATTCATCTTCGTTCATCATATTTATTTCCTGTCTACTGAAAGCGTCTGCTACGACGTTTTCCTTACCTGGTTTGTATATAATTTCTGGAGAGTATTCTTCTATAAAGGAGCGCCAACGTTTTATTTTTGCGTTTGGGTTCTTATCGCCGATGGCAAAGGTTAATGGTTGGTGATCTGTATATATGCGGATACCACTCACACCATAGAGATAATTTCGAAGGTTCTTCAATGCCCAAATTATGGCAAGAAGTTCCTTCTCGTTTGTCGCGTAGTTTTCTTCGGTTATGCTTAAGGTACGACTTATAAAAATAATTGGTTTATTATTTTGGCTAAGCACTGCACCTATGGCTGAGTTGCTAGCGTCTGTAGTTAGTTCAAATCTCTGGGTAAAATCAGGTTGGTTGAGTGTAACCTGTTCGCAGAGTTTGTCTTTCAGTATCTTGAATGCTTTAATAGCCTCCTTATCGAATTCTATTGTTATCTTTTTACTATTACTTTGACCAGTTCTGCCATTCTCTCCTCTGAGGTACTTGGTCATGGGTTTGGCAATCATCGCGTAATTTCTTATGAATTTACGGTAATAACCAGCTAACCCCAAGAAAGATCTTAGTTGACGTAAAGTCTGCGGTTGTGGGAATTCCTCTATGCATCGGGTTTTCACTGGGTCCATTTTGATACAATTAAATGATACAATGTATCCCAGAAATTCTACTTCCTTCATAAAGTATTTTGATTTTTCGCTCGATATTCTCATGTTTGCTGCGCTTAAGGCTTTAGTTATCATCTCGATATGTTCGAGGTGTTCTTCTTCTGTGTCTGAGTATATAATGACGTCATCGATATAGACGTGGCAAAATTTGCCTATATACTCGCGGAGGATATCATCCATAGTTCTCTGAAAAATTGACGGTGCGTTTTTGAGTCCAAATGGCATTCGAAGGAATTCGTATTTACCATTGTTAACGCTAAAAGCTGTTTTCTCCCTATCGCTTTCCTTCAGTTTAATCTGATGGAAACCGCTCTGTAAGTCGAGAGTCGTGAAGTAACTAGCTTTGCCCAAGTTAGCTAAGATAACAGATGTTTCCGCCATTGGGTACTTTTCGGTTTTGGTAAATGAATTAAGCTTTTTATAGTCTATGACTAGTCTATGCTTTTTCTTACCGTCCTCATCTAAACCCTTCTTATCTACCACCCATACAGGAGAGTTATATGCACTTCTGCTAGGTTGTATTATATTATTTTCGAGTAGGTTCTCGATTTCCTTGTTTACAAAATTCGCCACTGACTGTGGGTATGGATAACCCTTGGTCCAAATAGCTGTGTCGATAGTAGTATCTACGCTACATTGCACGCGAGTGTTATATGGAAGGTAATTTGGGTTCTCGGTGAAAACACCCTGATATTTCTTCAAAATAAGAGTTAATTTTTCTTTTGTTGAAATTTCGTTATTTATATTTAAAGCGTTTATCAAAGTTTCGTTGAATATTAAGGGTATCATGCCCTGATCATATTCCAACGTTGAATCTCTGATATTTATATTACCTTTTACCTTTCTTAATAATTTGATACCTATAATTGCGTCAAAATCTTTGAGTTCGCTTAACTCGTAGAATTTATCTTTTACTCCCAAGATATTTATGTCTTGATAAGTATGGATGATGGTGGTACCGTGGACACTATTGACTCGCGATGGAGTTTCAAGCTCCATACTTGGGAACAGCCCTGGTTTAATATAGTTATGTGTTGCTCCTGTGTCTATTAAAATATAAAATACTCGCCCCGACCTACCATCCGTTCTTTTTATATACGGTAAGTCGTGCCTTACTCTAAAAAATTACCACTCTCGTTTAAGTTATTGAGGCGTGGAAATTTATTTGTAGCTATCTGATCGCTACCTGCTCGGTCTCTTTTAAACGGGTTGTTACTATGTGTGTTATTAAACCATTGTGGTCTATTATTGTTAGAGTTATGAGGGGTGGCTTGTCTCGAGGGCAATAAATTCCCACTCGATGTGTCCATCCTCTCGGGTCGGTTATGACCGGGTCCAAAATTGGTTGCATGGCGATTTTGTTGCAATGGTCTATCCCTTCGTTGGAATGGATCCATAAAGTACCTGTTTTGGTGGGGCCAGTTTTCCTGGTTTGTTCCTTTGGTTTGACGGAATTGCCTGGTCGTTGATTGGTCAAACAACTGATTCGGTCCAGGTTGTCTAGGATGATGTTGGCCCAAGTTTCTCATCCTTGTTTGGTTGGATTCTATTTCCTGTGCTCTCGCCAGAGCATTAGGTAGATCCCCAGGGTTGAGAGAAAATACGATATTACTCGTGGGTTGGTTAAGCCCCGTAACAAACACCCGAAGAGCATTTTGCCTTGCCCTCTCGGTAAGACATTCTGTTTCGGCGGTTCTAGGTCCGTAACTCATAATCGTCTTGTTAATAATAAGAGTCAGTACCTTCGTTACGTCGTCGTAAAATTCCTGAAGGGTTTTCCTATCTTGTCTCATATTGCTCAACTCGGTCTCTAGCATGTGAACAGGCCTTTTGTCACTATACGTTAGATCTAACCGACCTAAAATCGCGTCAATGTTTAACGGTGTGCCATGACTGGTGAGGACGTCATTGGCTTTCCCTACGATTTTGTTCCTAACTATGTTCACTACGGAAAAATACCTTGACCCGCCCTTACACGATTCATACACTTTCATGGCGTTTATTAACGCCGTGCGCCAAGAAACATAATTCTCTCCACTGAACTGTGGTAAACATTTTGCTACTTCTAGTCCCTCTCCGCCTTCTATTTTTGGGTCAATCGTTATGTCTTTGTATGGCTCGATGTCGTCTCGTGTCGTTAGAGCACTTAATTGACTATTAAGCCGTCCTACCTCTTCAACTAATTGTCGATTGGCGTCAGCCACCAACCTACTGACTATTGTCGACAGTTCCTCTGGAGTCATCGTTTTTTCCTTTTTTTCTTTTTTAGTTTTTTAGATTTTTATTTGTTAAGATTATTCAAAAAAAAAAATTCTTTTTTAGAGAATATTTCCAACTTAAATACGTTTGAACTTTTATGTATATTTAAAATTTCTATCTTTCTCCAACCACCTTAATTTTTTTGTTTTTAATAACGTTTCTTAATCAAATAGTTAATAGCATAAATTTGAATTTAATTAAATCGAATTGAAAAGCAAAAGGTAAAATATAACTAGTTCTAGTGACTTTTTTAAATTTATTTTAAATAAATATAATTATATAAATTGCTTTAACTTCCTTACTCTCCGTCGTTGGGTTGAAATTTCAGCGTCAGAGCTTACTTTTCCGATCTATGGAATCGATGTCCCGGGTTTGCTTAGGGTGCTTTACGCCTTAAGTCTTGGAGTCGTTCCCCCGTTGTTCAGATTTTAAGTCTGATTGCTGTAGTTCCCGTGGCTGAAGGATACTTGTTTCTCCTTCTTGGATGCCTCGTTGAAAAGTTCTTTTTCTGGTTGGTTTTTCACCCACTGATTTTATAAATCACTTTATGTTTTTTCGAAAAATAAACTTTAACTATACGGGTCCCTGCTCGGGCGCCAATTAAAACTCTTACACAGTAATAGGTTGAAAATAAAATTTTATTAAAAAAGAGAAATTTTCTAAGTGCAAATGTTTATCTAATTACGTGCGGTACGCACTGCGGTAGGAATCGAACTCACTGCTACGAATAATCCGTCTCTCCTCGGAGGTTCGGAATTTCGGATGACGGTGATTGCCAGCGGCGTCGGTCGTAAATTATCTCATTTTTTTGGGTCTTCTCTTATGTTGGCTTGGGTCGTAAATCAATGGGTTTATGACGATCCCGATCTTCTTTCGGGGTTGGTGTCGTGTATCATCATGCACTTGTGATCCCGATATTCTTTCGGGGTTGGTGTCATGTGTCGTCATGCACTTGTTGATGCACTTGTTGACCCATTTGGTCGCCATGTGTTAACTTAGCGTTCGGGAAAAAGTGAAAAAGGACCGCCACAAGCAAAAAACAAAAAAAGTTATTGAAAAACAAATAAATAAAAGTCCAGAGTTAATCTGATTATATTTACATGGTGGGTCTGGTAGGTCTGGTGGGTTAATCAGTCGGGTGCAATCTAATTAATAAGAATGTGTGCGACGACAAGGATAATTCACAGGACAATGTAGACGATAATATAGTCGACTGCCGCCACCGCCAGCAATATGAAACCGATCGTATTTTGGTTTTAAATTAATTTTTTTTTTGACTGGTGAATGAAACTGTGCAAAGGTAGGTAGGTGCCTGTATAATTTTTAATTAAAATATTCACGTGTCGAGTCAATTAAGGGATAACAACCGCATATTTTTATTCTCTCAGTGGCGTCGTCGTAGTAGTTGTTGTTGTTGTCGTTGCCGTGACATTGACAAAGGGTTGTGGTGGCATTGACTGCCTTCATTTTAATGAAACGCAATTCAGGATAATTTTGAAGCCAAATTCATCGAGTTAACTTTAAAGTCTGACGATGAATCGAAATCAATTCGATTTGATTAAAAAAGTTTGACGCGCTTCGGAAGTTCCTTGTTGGTCTGCTGATTCGTATGTTGGACGGGAAGTAGGATAACGATGGAAATGATAATGATCATCGTCAGTCGAATGATGGGATGTTGTAAGTCATGTGCAGGAAGTTGAGGAAAGTTATTAATCAGTCAGAAATAAAATAAGGATATTCTTTTTGATGGTCTTTGAAGAAGAAGAAAAGACAAATAGATATCGAAATGTAAGCCGTTGGTCATTCGCTAAAAATTTAAGATGTAACTCGTTAGATGAGTTTAAATGTTTGAACTTTTCAGTTTTTCGTCAATTTGTTTGGACTAATGGTAAAATAAAGAAGAAAAAACAAAAAAAATCGTTAAAAAGTTTAATGGTAAGTTTGAACGACTTTTTCTTGAAAGTTTCCTTGATGGATGAAGGGATTGTAATGAATAAGTGCGCTGACAATTTTTTCTGGAACTTCCAACTTTTTGTGACCTTATAGCTTTTGACCAAAGCTAAATTGGAGTAAGAAAAACCCCGTAAAGCAAAATTCCGAAACCGGCAAGGATCGTCCTTTGCGTGATTATGGAGTCGCTGTTCTCGCATTCTTATTAAAAATTCTTCACCACACATCAGCACCCAATTATGCGGTGTTAATTAATTTTCCACACTTGTTCCTAGACAAAGAAAAATCTACCTTGCCATTATGATATACAATTTTTTGATATTGTGTAAGGACACCCGAAGAACACCCGCACGCAGAAAACAGTGAGTTGTAACAAAATCGCTTTCCTTTGAGTGTGTAAATAATTTGCAAAAATCGTGATCCACTTGCCAACAATATATAGGAGGAATAGAGCAGGCAGCTGCCCAGTGGCGGATTAAACGTTGAGGGCGCCATAGGCAGGCATCTCATCGGCGCCCCTTTATTAAACATATTTCGTACGTTGTACGTATATATATAGTTTGACGGCAACCGCCGAACAGCGCCTAAAGAAAAGGCGTTAAAGTAGGGCCAAGGAAAAAGAGACTTAGCTTAGATGAAATATTTTAATTAATGGTGTGCCGAATCACAATAATTCGAGATGGTTCTTATGAAAACCGAGTTGCAAGTCGATTGCTCCGAAAATCAATCTAGAAAATACTTAAAAAGCAAAAAAATCAAGTTTTTAATCCGTTAAAATCCTTGCCATCCACTGAAGAATTTCGACCATTAGGCTATTTGCCCCTACAATAAGTAAAATCAATATTGAAAAACACTTACAAAATTAGAGGGGAGAAGGAACCTAAGTTGAATGCCGAGTTGGCAAACCGAGTTGACTCTGTACTGTAAGTGGAATTGCTCAGGACCAATTTTTATTTTAACAAAAGTGGCTAGTGCGTTTTGAGTTCATAATTTTTCTACTTTAACAACCACGTATAAACTCGCATTATTTGCCACTTGTAAAAATCACTGCACCCGCGCCCTTTATTGCCGCGCGCCCCTAGGCACGTGCCTAGTTTGCCTTTAGGATAATATGCCACTGCAGCTGCCCTTTCGTATTCTCAACAAGACGAAGATAAAATTGTAGATATATTAGCAAATGTGTGTGGCGGCGTATGTTTTTGTGTCATGAAAAATCAACCTCAAAAACACTCACACGCATCAGAAGAGAGAACAAATGGAAGAAAACAAAAGGAAAGGAAACCCCCAGGGGAATCAATTTTGATTAGGTTTCTTAATCTTGAGGTGTACTGTATATACGCCTGCCTAGCCTACCACATACTTCAGAAGCACACACACGAAGCAACCAACTTCTCTCGCTATGACAAAAGGTTAAGGTAGAAAAATATACGAGTTACGAGTTCTTCATGTTCCAAGGATATGAGTAAGGCGGTCGTTGGTGAGCGGCAACTTATATTGCAAAGATTAACCACGTACAAAAATAATTTTTTCATGTCTCTGTCGAAATTATAAATTTTCCACCAGAGAAATATTTTCATGAACAATTTTTTTCCATCAAACTTAACACAAACACATCCAAGATCAAGCTGCGAATGTGAATTTTTGTGGTCTATGAGACAAGAGAGCATGTGTTCCAGTTGATGAGTACTCAGTAGGCATAAGAAAGTGACTTTGTTCACTTAAGGAAACGGAAGGATAAAGATTCCACTTAGCCATGATGTGTTAAGCGGCTGAAACTGAAGATGTGTAGTTGTTTATATGTATTTCCTTTTTTTTTTTGGTTTTTTGAAAAGTGATACAAGGTCAACTGAAATAAATAATTGGAGGGTAAAAGGGGTTAAAATCTGAAATAAGAGACTAACCTTTTTTCCTCTCAAAATTTCGTTGAAAGCTGTTAAAAGTACTCTGGCCAAATTGCTGAGTCGAAACTAAAGTAGTTTTTTTATTCCAAATAAACTTGAAAGTAAAAAAAGTGCAAACGAAAAATGGGGCAGGTGTTGGGGCATATGCTGTATCTATTTCCTACTTTACCTATGCCACCGGTAGCGACCGGGTACTGGTTACATCACTAGAGACTAGATATAACTTGCTAAACTTGTAAGCGCGAGTGCAAACGGAGAAACAACAGTACTTAAACAACGACCCAACATATTTGGAGGTTAGTGCGAGGGGCTTACAACCCCTCTATAGTTAAAAAAAAATCAGCTGTCATCAAAGAATGCACATATTTGGATGCGGATTCGTCGTGGGAAATCGGCTAATGTCCAAAGTCAATGATTTCAAGCCAGTTAGTGATCGCCTGACTGTAATCCGCATCAAGGCCACACTACAAAACATCAGTCTAATATGTGCACACGCCCCTACCGATAATGCTGAGGAGTCTAGCAAGGAGGATTGTTGCGACCTCCTGGATAAAGCCTGTCCAGAGTACGACGTAAAAATAGTATTCGGGGAATTCAATGAAAAATCGGAGAGGAAAACATTTTTGGCGGGTTAGTTGGAAAGCACAGCCTCCACGAAGTTACAACAGATAACGGCTTCGGCTTCCGACTAATCGATAATGAAAAGAGTAACGGAAAATGAACGTTTGCAGATGCTGCAACGGAAAACAAGAGCAGCAAGAGAAGAGTATCGAACAAAAAGGAAAAATTTGAAAAACAGTCTACGAAAGAAGAAAAGAGCATCCAACAGCTTCTCAGCTCAAAGATCTCGAAGAGTCGAGTGCCAAATGCACCCGACGTTTCTTTAAAAGGTTGAATTAATTAGCTTCTAGTTTCAGAACCGGGACAAAGCCTCTTCGAAACAGTAAAGGAAACCTAGTCACCGAAGCACAGAGAATTGTAGGTGTTTTCAAGCAGCACTTCCAGCAGTTGCTGAATGCGCATAATGCGAAGTCTGAATTCGGAATCCCGAACAAACTGATCCAGCTGTGCCGCATGACGCTAAGCAATACGCAATGCAGCGTGCCAATGGGTAACAGCTCATCCGAGTTGTTTCAAACATGCGCAGGGTTTAAACAAGGAGATTCGCTATCATGTGATTTATTCAACATAGTCCGCGAGCAGATAGTGCGTAAGGTCACACCTGCCTTACGGAAAACACTTCTTTAAATAAATCAAACCAGCTCCTAGGCTATAGTGATGACATAAACATCATCGGTCGATCCCAAAGAGCTGTGCTTGAGAGCTTCACAGCGATTGAAGAACAGGCGAAACTCATTGGTCTTGAAGTGAATGAGGACAAAACGAAGTACTGCCGTACTGGCTATCAAAGAACATCTGTCCATCGCCTAGGACAACACGTCACTATTGGTAGCAGCAATTCGAGTTAGTTAAGGACTTCACCCACCTTGGAACAATGGTCTGCTATGATTTTAGACTTTACCAGTCCTACTCTACGTCCCCGAGTGTGGGACGATAAGTAAAACAGAGGAATTGATTCTGGGCACTTTCGAAAGAAAAGCTCTTCGACGGATTTTCGATCCTGTATGCCACGATGGCGAATGGAGAAGAAGGTTCAACCGCGAACTGTACGAGCAGTTCCAAGATGTGGATGTATAGTCCAGAAAGCCAAGAAAAGGCGACTACATTGGCTCGGCCTCATCCAGCGAATGGACGACAATGCTCTAGCTAAGAAAGTCTTCTCATCACAGCCTTCAGGTTCGAGACGACAAGGAAGACCGAACCTACGGTACAGGGACCAAGTGAGGTGTATTCCTGAGCGCTTGGCTTAGGAGATTGGAGAGTGCATGCGAGGGACCGTTCCCGATGGAAGGCTGCTGTGTGTCATGCTGAGATCCTTCATGGATTAGGTGCTGGTTAACTAAGTAAGTAAGTAAGAACGAAGCTTTATGTAGTCGTTACTTGGGTCGCTATGGTTTTCAATTGGTAGCAACTTTTAAATTTAAAATTTTAACAAAATGTATTGGTTGATTTTGTTTCTAATATCCTCTTGCTATTAAAAAAAAATTTCAAACCATTGTATTTATTAAAATTTTAGAACTCCGAAAAAAAAGATAAAAATATATTGAAAAAGAAAAATTACTAACCTGAATTTATTTTCCATATCAATTCTGGCTGATTCTGCCACAATATCCTCCGTAACAGCGAATGGCATTTTTTTGTATGAGATCGAAGTAAGAATTTGTGAAAAACAAAATGAAATATTTAAAATTTTAATAATGAAAAAAAACCTGCAGTAAAAAAAAATTGTTTAAAAATTGGAACATTCCATTCCAACATTTCCAAAAATTTCAGAAATTACAAAGAAGAAATTTGATTAAAAATTTAAAATAAATACCTTGGATACTTTAAAGACCAGTCGAACGACGCCCGCGGTTCAATCTTCCCCCTCACCCCACCAGATTTTCTACACATGGAAGACGAAGAGTACCCACCTAAACCAACGCCAATGCGTCAAAAGGATTTTTCTCCCAAATCCATAATTTGCTTCAAGGATAAAAAATGGTTGGATGTCATTTTTGAAAAAAAAAAAAGTTATTTCAGCGGAAAGGACTCGTATACGGTTTCTTCGATCTGAAGAAAATCACAGAATCTGAATAAAGGATTATGGCGAAAGGACAAGACTATTCTTTGCACTAAGAACAACTAAGAAGGAGAAGAAGAAGACGGTGGCTGGCGCATTAAGAAAAAAAAGTCCAAAGGATGAGAATATTTCGAAGAAAGCCACACGCATCCTTATTCTGTTTCTCTCTTTTCTTGATGTTGTTTTTTCTGGGTTTTTGCAAGTCAATGGTGCTGGTGCAGTACTAAGAAGAAGATGAAGAAGAATTTATATGCAGCAGGACGACATATTACATCCAAACAGACACTCACAGCACAGCACAGCAAATGCAATGGAAATAGCATAAATGCATATAAACACACATTTGAAATTCTACGAGATGTAAATCCTTTTCTGATCATCGAATTAGAAAAATGAAGGTACCAAACGGATAAGACGTGAAAGTCTTTTCTTGTTGATATCCAAGATTTAAATCACATTTTCTTCTTTGGAAATAAAAGGGACAGATAGAAATAGAGATAGAGCGATAGAGAGGGGGTGACAAGAGAGGGCAAAGCAATTGAAATGTATTTAATATTTCCTTTCAACTCTATTTCAAGTTAAATGGAGACAAATCTGGTGCAAAAAAAGGATTTGATCAAAATTTCCATATTGAAAATAAATTGGAATAGATGTCCGATTAAAGACGAAGGACTCTATGTCAAAATATGTGGAACAAGGATATTTCGATAACGATGAGAATTCGATTGCATTGATAAATGGAATACAAGACTCGACTTGACAACGATCAAGCGATTCAATTACTGATATTCAAAAGGATAACTGCATTTAAGAAAGAAAGGAGGGTACAACTCGCTGATGAAACCTTTTAGAAGAGTGATTTTAAGTCTAAAGGCACTGCTATCGTATCAGCTACGTACTAAAAATTGTCATATCCTAGGTTACCATCAGATGGAAAACTTAATACCCCCGAGAAAGCCAACAAAAAAATAGAACAAACATCCAGAGTTTCAATTAACCATCGATTTTCTGATATTTTTTACCACAAGGCATTGTTAACAAAAACGAAGGTATCGATAATCGGAAACATTCATGGGAAAATCATTTGCGCACCAGATGTGGTATTTCAGTCATGAAGTTTTCTACGACAAGTCATGTTGCCTACCTTGCTGCAGTTCTATTAGTTCACAGCAAGTTATTGGTAGCAGACACAGAATTCAACACAAAATTTTTAAGTTTCATCGAAAATATCGATGAAATCGAAACATTCGAAAGTGTTTACCTGTTTCAAACCCTCAAAAATGATTTTTTCGACGACATTTTCATCCAAAGTATTTCATTTTCGATTGGAATTCCAGTCATTCTGGGCACTGCAGCTTCTTCGTTTTATTTGAAGGCGAAATTCAATGAAAATCTCCTCACCATTGTTCGATACAGTTCAAGTGATTTATTTAGAAAGCGACTATCGGAGCATCTGCAACACCTTCGATTCTGTAAGATTATTCTGATACTTGAAGAAGATTTCAACCTGGGAAATGTTTTCGATTTCTGCTGGAAAAATCGAATGTTAAATGTGATAGCAGTTTTTCAAGATTTCTGGACTTCGTCTACCTTCTACACCTACAGCCATTTTGAAAAATTACAAATTTACAAACACAAGTGGAACGGCAGCGATTCTGTTGTTTTTCAAAATGAATTGAGCAACCTTCAAGGTTATTTATTCCCAGTGATATTGGGAGGTCCTGAACCAGGATTGATTATATCGAAAAACCCCGATGGAGAACCATTAATTGGAGGATTTTTAGGCCATCTTTTTAACACACTGGCAAAGAGACATAATGCCAGATTGAATTCATCAAACTTGATGCTTTCGGTATCCCCTCCTGACACTCATAAGCTTGTAGTAAATGGAACTGTTGAAATGTTCGCCGCTAACTTGATGGTCGCACGAGCTCCAACCGAATGGTATTCATACCCCTACACCGTCTACAATTGGGGCGTGATGTTGCCCGTTGAGCCAAGCATCCAAGTGTCCAAAGTGTTTGCCTATGTTTTCTATTGGGAAGCCATAATATTGACAATTTTGGTGTATATGGCAATTTCGGTGGCACTAGCAACGAATGATACCTTCAGAGGAACCCCGAGAACCCTACGAGAATTCTTCTTCAGTGGCGATTGCTTCCGCGGAATGCTTGGACAATCGGTTACCGAAGCACCCGACGCTTTGACAAGTACAAAAATCATCTATTCATTGATATTTCTGCTAGCAATCATCATGGTTACTTCGTACAATGCATTTCTGCAGTCCTTCATGACTCAACCGCCTAAGGAAAAAGTCATAAGATCATTCGAAGACCTGGAATCATCGGGCTTGAAAATCTACACATTCGTCAATATTATCGATGACGTTCTGGTCCGATCTCGGCCGGACTTCATGCAGAAATATACAAGTCTGTTCTTGCGCGAAACTAATTTCCAGGCTACAATTATTGTTCGAGACTCTTTGGACAAGAAATACGCCTATGTGTCAACCGAACCGAAATGGAAAATTTACGAGAATCAACAACAGTTTTTCGGTCAGCAATTGTTTCGATGGTCGAATGATTTAAATCTTCTTGAGAGTGTTCTGGCGGCAATATCGATAAATGAGAATTCGATTTATAAGGAGATTTTGAATTTTCATATCTTGGAAACTCAATCGAGTGGATTGTTGGAGTATTGGATTAAGAGGGCGTTTTTCGAATTGATGGCTGTTGGGAACATTCCGAAATTGAATTGGAATTGGGGCGGCGATTTACGACCAATGGGACTCGATGACTTTAGATGGATTTGGATTTGCCTGGGACTGGCGTTTTTTGTTGATGTTCTGTGTTTTCTTGGAGAAATTTGCATTTTTAAACTGCATTGTTGCAGAAGTATTGTTGTCTTAGAATAATCTTGATTTTTTTCTATTTATTAAAGTTTTTGTGTGTGTTTCTCACTTGATGGTATGAAATTGTTCAACTAATGCACGTTCCCGAGGGAACTGGATTGTTTTTTGCACATCAAATTTTCAATAAACATAATGGATACGATAATAGAACTTCAGAAAAAAATACAAATAGTGTTTTTGCTAGTGAGAAATAAATTTGAAAGCTTTTGAAACATCGCTCAGCGAATAAGTTGTATCTCGTGCAGGCAAACCAGTTCAAATAATCACCCTCTAGTGCTTGAAGAGGTGGCTCAAATGGCTCGCATGACCGTTAGCTGCATTCTTAGTTTAGTCATTATTAATCCCAATGGAAAGTCAAGCAGTTTTTGTTGGAGTGCTCTGAATTGAAATAGCAAAAAGTTTTGGAAAGTTTGAGTAGGGGCAATATTCTGAATGGGTCTCCGTCCAAATAACACATCTACTACCCTAGTAGAACCATTTCATAATCCGGAACATAAAAGTAAGCATTAAGTATTTTGTTGCTGAGTTGTTGCTAATTTGTGATGCAATAGTTGCTCAACTAGTTCTTGGAAAAAAGAGTGATTGCGCATCTTCTTTTTTTCTTTCTGAAAATAACAAGTATACGCCCGAGTGAACTTTCTTTTAGAATGTTAATGGATAAATCCTCTAAAAGGTTTATGACTCTTAAGATACTTTTTCTCACTAAATTGTGTATCACTCCGAAAATACAATTCTTTCTAAAAAAAATCGTATGAATCGGTTCATTAGCAAAGAAGTACTGCCCGAACAGACAAATCAAAAAATCGAATTGAGAATTTGCTCTTCTTTGTGAAGTCGGTTCAAAATGGCAAAAACATTCGATAGTTTTGCTGCATATAATAAAGAAACCTTGTATACTTTTTTGGGGTTGCTACTAAATGTCTCAACATTAGATAAACTCATTCTAGAGACAGGGGAACAGGTCCCTGTAATTTTCGTTTTGATAAGTGAATAATATGTTATAAGTCTTTACATAGGTAAATGATTGTCTAACACATTTAATTCTCATAGCGTCACAGTCAGTCAAAGTCTGGCAACATATTCAACAAGTGTTGGATTCCAACAGTTCGTCATTTCTGTCTTTTCTTCTGATTATTGCAGTTGAAAATGTAAAAAAAGAAGCAACATTAACAAGCTTCGTTGAAAGAATCAACAGACACGAGCGATTTGATAGATAGATATATATTAGATTCTTCTTCAAAACATCACACGAAGATTTCTTCGATGATGATGAGGAAGAATTCATACGAAGTGTATCAGAGACGCTTAAGATCCCACCAATTTTGTCAACTGAGGCCTCATCACTTTACTTGAAGGCAACTTTCAACGGAAATCTTTTGGCCATAATCGAATTTAACTCTAGTGAATTATTTCTTCAACGACTACTTGACCATCTTCAACAGCTTTGACATTGTAAGGCGATTTTTATACTACGAAATTCATCGAGGAATGAATGGGAACAGAAACGAGTCTTCGATTTCTTTTGGCAAAACAGAATGATCAACCTAATAGCGCTTTTCGAAGATTTCTCCATCTCCTCCCTATACTACAAATACAACAAGATCAGGGTCTCCAAAATGGAACACAATCATTTGGGACAAGGAGAATTCTGTGATTTTTTTCTGAACGAATGCGAGGTCTTCACAAGTCTACACTAATAGTCGTTCTTGGCGAGGAGGAACTAGGAGTAATCATCACGAAGACTCCCAATGGTGATGTTAATGTTGGTGGATTATAGGGACATTTCTTCAATAACTTCGCAATGAAGCACAAGGGTTGGTTGAATTCTTCGAGTGTCAATACCTGAATGTCTCTTTTGAAACTTGATAAACATGTTCGAAATGGAAAAATTGAAATTCCAGGTACTGGACCGACACTTGTTCAATTTCTGATCAAATGTTATTCATATCCCTACATATGATCTCTGGGGAGTCATGGTGCCCGTGGAGAAGAACATTCCAACGTTTATGGTCCTTGCTATTGTCTTCTACTGGGAAGCCTTCGATATGACTACATTATTGTATTAATGTTTACGTCTATTCGGTTCAAGGTGTCTACAGAATCCTATGGATCCATACTTAAACTCGATTTGTTCTTCAACCTTGTTGTTTCATGTCATCCCATTTCATTCACCATCATTCCAAAAGCCTCGTACATCTATTCAATGATATTTCTGCTTAGAATCATGCTTGAAAATTGTCGCCGTGCAGAAGGTCATCAATGAGTACCTACTTGTACAAATAATGACCATTCTTCAAAGAGAAATACCCCAATTTATTCGAGGGAACCGACTATGAGACTTTCAAGAAGTTCCAAAACTCTCTGAATACCAATTACGGCTGCACAGTGACCAGCGTCAATTAGAAGAGTTTTGAGTATCAGCAGATTTTCTTCAATAAGAAACTATTTTTGTGTCTTCTGATAAATGATTGAAAATTCTATACCAATATTAGAAACACAATCGAGCGGTTTGTTGACTTTCTGGACAAGAAAAGTTTTTCACGAATCGATTGCTATTGGCGAGATGGCAAAGCTGAAATTTTAGTTCAAATCGAAGACAAAGCGAATTACATTTGAAGATTTGAAATGGATTTGAATGATGATGGTAATAGCGTATATGAGCCCTGTGTTATGTTTTTTGGCAGAGATTGTGTCAACAATGAACTGACTGAAGGAGGCCAGGACTGCATTCCGGCTGTGGCGCAGATGAAGGAAGAAACTTCATTGGCCAGACCGACGATGATAATGATGGATGATTTTTTTTTATTTTAAAGCATAAATGCTTGGAAATGGATCGAAAGAGCGATGTCCAATGAACATTCCCATACTTCGAAGCATATTAATTATTGGTTTGAAAGCAAAATTCAGCTATTCAACAAATGCAAAGTCAGCAGTGAAAAAGGGAGTTGAATTTGAGAATTTCAGTTCAGAGCACAATTCAGGTATTCTGCACATAAAAACAGAAACTGATAAAGGTAATTCGAGCGCTGACTGCTGACAGTAAAATTTATCGTTTTCAAGGTATAATCGAGCTATTCAGCTAAGACAAAGAGAAGCTGAAGAAACAAAGATTTCTGTCTTAAACGTCTGTTAAATACACCTGGGTTATTAAACGGTCATCATTTTGACAATACATAACTACCCGATATATTGGTTACACAAGCCATATCGTTTTTCAATTAGTACATGAGATTGTCAGCAAAAGTGAGCACAGCTGAGCAATTATATCATCTGAATAATTGGAATGGACTCCGGACTTAAGGATTTAATTCCTTTATTTGGTGGGTGTCTGTTTTTTTGTTATTTTCAGCCGATAACAATAATTCAAGGGTCCAGCGTAATACAATTAGGTATGAGATGATAAGAAAAGCTAAGAAAAGAAGCTTCATAGATAAAGCTGCCTTGGAAGTAAATGTTGTCTGTGAAATAGAAACAAATATAGACCAGAAAAATGACGCAATACACGCAATACACGTAAAGACCGACAGTTATATCTGATTTCCCATCCTAAAAGCATTCTTGAGCGAAGGATTACTGGAATTTTAAGAATTGCTTAGTGATCAGCGTTCAGGATTCAATGATGAACTGTAGTTGCACCCCACCAGGTATTAAGGAAGTCAAAGAGGATTAAGGAGCTGATCAAGGATCAAGTAGGCTAATTGCTATTTAATAACATATTCACCCTAAAAATGTCCACGATATTATATCGCAACATGTCATCCGATTACTTTCCACAGCACAGCAAGGAACTGTACAAAGTCTCACTTGGAGTAAGGATAAGTGATTCCACATCTGCATGTCCTGCTCAGTCGTGGTTTTCCCATGATTTTATTCATTCTTCAAAACGTTAGAATTGTTTTACATTAAAACGATTTTCTAAGCACAAATATTGGTTCATTCTTGCACTTTACTTGTTTACCTAGCAAAAGTCCGAGTTATTATATCTAGACAAGTTAAATAACAGGAAAAGAGGACAAGTAGCATCCACATAAATAAATTTTCCAACCCTTTGGATGATTTAACTTTCAAGTTGACTGTCCAGGTCCAACAGTCAACTGGACAAAGAGCAAAAGAGAGAACTGCAATATTACAAAGTCCTACTCAGCCAGCGCAATGATAAACTTGAATTATTATGTTTTTGTTTTACCTTCTTCGCTACAAGCAAAACAGTGGAAAACTTCAAAGTAGAAAAGTTTGAGGTTAAGGATATAAAAATTATGATTTTTTTTTTGTTTTGTTTTATTGCTGCTTCTCGGATTTATTTTTTTTTTTTTTGCTCAAAGAGCAACAAATTTTGTTATAAAAACCTTTCGGGAATATGTACACTTCATCTTAAGTACCTGTTTAACTTAACCTTAACTTTTTTTTCGTTAAGTCCTGCTCTCGGTGGAATTCAATTTATCACAACCAAAACAGAAAAGTTAAGGGAGTGCAATAATTCCTATCCACAGAAAACAAAAAGGAGTTAAAGTGGAAAAACAACAAATAAACAACTCGAAATGAAGGAGGGAGATATAGAATAGATGCGATTTATGCAAATTTTGTTGTTCTTGTTAATTATGAGTAAAGTTGAGGTTTTGAGGAGTTTGTTGCACCTCGGCTGAGAATAATAATAAACAAACAGAATCATGATATAAGGCAGCACCCAAAATAAAATGAGTAAAAACAATTTGTTAATATGTCAAAAAATACTTGATTCTTTTATTAAACGCTTAGAACATTCCTTATTCCCCACTTGAAAACCAATGTTTTTCTGTCGATGTTTTCTTTTTTTTGAAAATTAAAATCGAATGGATTTCATCTTAAAGTCTCTGGTGGTGTAGGTACCATTTAAAATGTCATATCCCCAAATTGAATTCTTTTCAAAGCCTTAAATGAAGGACACTGATGTCATTATTAGATATCTGTGTTCCTTTTTTTGAATACCCTTTTCCAAAAACAAAAACAAGGTGTTGTTCAAAAGCATCCAGCAGAAAGGTACATAAAAACAAAAAAATAATTTCCTGATTTGCACCCTAATGCTGATATGATAGTGTCCCATTCTTTCTTTTTTAATGATCTATTAAATCTCACTTATCCTTATACAAATCCCCACACACCCAGCCAAGGACCTAATCATGCCACAACAGAAAAACAAAAAGAAATCGACCTTAATAACTTAAATAACAATATCAATCCGGGCTCGCCTCAACCCAATCCTCTGATGACAGAAAAGAAGCTACACGAAAAAATTGTTAAAAGAAAAAAACAGAATCGAGCACAAAAGGCCCCCAAACCATGTCATTCGATTAGGAGAATCAATTTTTTTCACAACGATAGGCACTAAAGACAGATCTTGCATTATCGTCGCCGACCGTACTTCACGTCTCGTCCTCAAAGAAGCTGACTTGTCCAGGATTTGGAAACCAAACCAAATTAAACCTCGAAACCACAACAATAGAAACGGCACAGGAGCACGTATTTTTCCCAAAACATTGAAAAAGCTGAAAAATCAACTCTATTTGGATTCTCTTTGACAATGACAACGATGACGGCGGCGATGGACGCAGGAGAAGAGAAGTTTGCTTAGTTGCCCGATTCCACGGCGCAGCGGGGCGGTGATATCGATAACGTGTATGGGAGACATGTCCTTTATCCTTATCAGAGGAGAGCTTTTTGCGCCCAGTTTGTTTCATTTTTTCGTTCTTTGTTCCTTTTTCAATTAGGGGTATCAGCCGTCGCGTCGTTGTATACCCCGCAAGTAAGATCTATTTTCACGATAAAAAAAGGGACCCGAAAATGAAACAATTTCCGTTTTTTAATCCTAGATAGACCTGTCACCATGCGGATGGGAATTCTCCTTTCCAAAAAAAATTTAGTTTCGCTGAAAAATTCGACAATAACAATGTTCTCGTCCTACACTATCCTACACATGCATCACTTTGATTAAATTGCCTATGGGTGAACTTTCGCAAAAAAAGGAAAAATATGTCCTTTGGGTGAGGTTTTTTTTTGTAGTTGTTGCTTTGATGTCTACTCAACTCCCTCATCTGAAAAAAAAATTATTTTCAATGATGTTTTATCAAAAAGTAGGTAGGTTTTGAAAGAAGAAAATAAAGCTAAAGCTACAGAAAAGCAAACAAAAAAGTTTTAAAATTAGGTCGGTCGTGACAGAAAATTTCAATTCTTTTTTTTCTGCAAAAACAAAATCAAGAGCGAACGACATGGTTTTGGTTTGTTTTAGTACAGAAGTTTGCCACACAGCAAGCACAGCCAGCGCCACCAAGTCAAATGATATAAGGGGCCATGAATCGTTTGTGTCCAAACTAAAATAATAATGCTTGGCTTAAGTTTTTACAAAAAAAAAAACCATACCTCATTTTTATTGAGAAAGTTTTTCAACAAAGTTGTCTCCAGGTTAGACGTTGTCCTGGCATACCTTCGCCAGGATTTAACACAAAATAATAAAATTTAAAAAAAAATATTTAAAAGGAATTTGTGAAAGGAAGCCTTCCCATGGACTGGAGGCTGTAGAAAAATTGAGAGTTTTCACTTTTAAATGAATTCGTCGAGGTTGAAAGACGACAAGACTTATGTAGGTCTTTTATAGCTTTGTAGAAATATGGAACCCTAGTTCCAACAGATGAAAATTCTAAGAGTAAATTCGACGTCAAACGGCTACAATCGCAAGAGATTGCTAGATCCTTTTCCGATCGTGTCTACGAAAACCTCCTTAGAAGTTAGAAGTCCTATGCTGCCAGCACAAAATGTAGGTACAGAACCAGTGGCAACACTGCCAAGCAGCTATCAAAGATGCCGCCTCTGAAGTGCTAGGGCTTACACGGCCACCACAACGAAACTCCTGGTTTGACGATGAGTGCCGGCAGCGAGCACATGCAGCTAAAAAAGAGGCATAAAAAGCGGCGCTGCAAAGAAGGACTCTAACCGCTCGCGAGCTCTACGAGCAGAAAAGGAGAGCAGAACAAACTTCTCAGAAAGGAAAAGAGGGAGAACGAAGAGCGTGCGATCGAGGAGATAGAGGAACAAGGTTCGAAAGTTTTACAGCTAAACAAGAGGCATAAAAAGCGGCGCTGCAAAGAAGGACTCTAACCGCTCGCGAGCTCTACGAGCAGAAAAGGAGAGCAGAACAAACTTCTCAGAAAGGAAAAGAGGGAGAACGAAGAGCGTGCGATCGAGGAGATAGAGGAACAAGGTTCGAAAGTTTTACAAAAAGGTAAAATAAACCTCCAGGGGTCTTACACCCCGAACCGAAGCCTGTAGAGACCTTCATGGGAATATCGTAATGGAACCACAGTTAGTGCTGAGGATGTGGAAATATCACTTTTCCAAGCTGCATAATGGCGATGACGAGCAAAATTCTGCCAGCCATACAGAACCAATCAATTCGGGTGGAGAGTAGACCACCTGGACATTGGCGAAGTGAAGATAGCGATATCTAAACTTAAGTCGAACAAAACCGCTGAAGTCGTGTGTGAAACTGAAGACAGCTAGCTAGGGACCGAGCTGGCTGGAGACGCTTGTTGGATGAGGCCTTGGTCCAACCTGAGTAGAGCCGCTCCGCCTTAAGTAAGTAAACCGGGTTCCACAGTTTGCAAGGATTTTATTGTTCATTTCATTTCATTTCATTTCATTTCATTTCTTTTCATTTCATTTCATTTCATTTCATTTCATTTCATTTCATTTCATTTCATTTCATTTCATTTCATTTCATTTCATTTCATTTCAATCAAAAATATAAGTAGTTATATTGAGAGCCAAGCGGCAATAAGAGTGATTACTGCAGACTGGAATTAAATCAAAACTTGTTTGTTGCTGCTAAAGGTCTTGGCCCGCAGCATAACATTAGACTCTGCTGGGTCCCAAGCCACAGTGGTATACCAGGAACCAGGCAACGAGAAAGACGATGATGAATTATGACGAATTAGCAAGAATAAGATCAACGCTTGACGTTGAGATCACTTCGATCTCTTGTGAGCATAATTAACGGACATAATCTGTTGGGATATCACAAGAAAAAGATGAGAACTACTTCAGATGATTTATGCAGAGGATGCGGTGACGAGGACGCGAAT
The DNA here is from genome assembly GCA_943590905.1 of Sphaerophoria taeniata. NCBI lineage: Eukaryota > Metazoa > Arthropoda > Insecta > Diptera > Syrphidae > Sphaerophoria > Sphaerophoria taeniata. Next base: position 85,167,061 of record OX016542.1, read on the forward strand.
AATGATACTTCACACTTTCTATGTCACTGCCCCGCACTTTGGCCTTAAAAGAAGACTTAGAAGAACTCTCTAATACCCCAGATAGTAATATTTTGAACTTCTACTTCTACGGTATCACAATGGATCTGCATTGATCTAAGTTTGACGGTTACAAAAACAACTGCCAACCCCAAACCAAACCTAACCTTATGACGTCTGATAAGCGGTCTCGCTCTTCTGAGACGAGGCCAACAAGTCCAACACAAAGCATTCCATTCCAATTCCACTCCATCTGACGTTTTAGTATTCAATCAAACAAAATCGAGCGGTGTGTGGCCTTAAAAGTGACTCCTTAAAAAACGGAGAATACAATCAATTCATCTTCATTTACCTAAAGAAAAACTTGCAAACAAAAAATACCAAATTTTCGTACCCACCTTGAATAAGGCAATTTGGTTCTAATCACGCTTCGTTCATCTAAATACATACTACATGTATCCCACTTTCACCCCAAACTTTAAAATTCGTTCACTCAGGTCAAATGTGCACCTCACATTCTTCGTATCTAAGTTTCTAGTGGTGGGTGCACAGTATCGCTTCTCATCAATCGCACTATTTAATTTAAGACGAACAAATGATGCTGCCCCGCAAAATCCAAGGTTTACCTTGGTTCTCCTGATGCTGCCGCTGCTGCTGGTCTGCTGCTTGACTCAACCTATAGACCCACCAAGATGATAACAATAATAATTCTATTAGGTACTGTAGGTAACCACAATAATAATCTTCAGTAACAAAAGAAATAGCTAAATCCTAACTTGAGCCATGTCCAAAGAATCGTGCTGTTGTCGTCATTTTGTTCGGTCGACAGAAGTCGAGAACCCTACATTCATGCTATGGACAACAACAATGGAAACAGGAAAATTCAGTAGCAAAACTGCATGATGCAGACAACCAACGCCGGCCGCCGCGTCGTTGCCATGAAAGGCAGGCAACACCCACTCGCACTGAACCAACCAACTTGTGAACGTCTCAACTCAACCATCGAATGGAGTCACAACACACCGACCGTTCAGACATTTAAGCCCCATGGTGCAGTGGTGTTGATTCTGGAGCTGGTTAGGTCTCTCTCTATATGTGCTGGCTTTTAACCCATAGTAGAACGAACCTAATTGACTTATCCGTATGGAGCTCATACTATTTCATATCTCTCTGATAACTTAATCATCTTTTGGCGTCATAAGAGAGGTGTACAAGCTCCAGCCAGCAGCGCCAGGACCATTGCCATCATCATCATCATCATCATCATCGCCACCGGTAGAACAAGTGGTCCGAACTTGAACCATCACGAGGGTTTTTGTTTCCTCTTCTTCTTCCCTAGAGTTACCTTTAACTACCACCTTCACTGGCTTCGCATGATTGAATGCAATAAATATTAATGCGCGTCGAGCATGGCCCGTTTCGCTTGCATCCTGCATTCAAAAGCAAGAGAGTTCGATCGTGTTGGTTTTCTGGTCGTCTTCGACTTGAAAGTGATTTATATACTGAAATGTATGAAGTGAGCCTATGCTATGGACTGGAGCCCTTGATAGTTGGTCGTTAGGTTGCTGGTCGCCAGTAAAATGGATGAGTGGCTTTTTGTGGCTTCTTGGTTCGTGGATGAAGTGTTACTTGAGGGGATAAAATAATTTCAAGGAAGAAATTGAATTGCCGTCTATAGGGAAACACTTGTTTGGCTTGTCACAATTGTTGTTTGGTGATGGACAGATTTTTGTTTGGTGTTAATCGGTTTGGATAGGTGAACTCAATAGGGACGTGTAGGCTAGGAAAATGGTGTTATGTTCAACGGAAAAAGTCATACTATACTCCTGACAATTCTGACTTCAGTGACCGACAAATTGATGTTCCTGAACAGAGATTTGAAAACTTGACTAAATCGCCATAAACCTTGAAAGAAACTAAGCAGCTGTCAAGCTTTTTAAACATTTATTTCTGAGCTTCTTAATTTATAAATACAAATTTCAACCACAAAACACAAAATATCCACAACAAAAGCAAATCCCAAAAATATCCAAATCCACCTTAAATCTTCAACTGTCATCGCCCGTAATTTCGGTTTGAACGCCAAGTCCAACTTTTTAATCCTGCCAATAGCCAGTAGTTCATAAAACGCCCTCCTTGTCCAAAAATCTATCAATCCAGCTTCGTGTAAATCGAGAATAAGGCTTTCAATAATCCCCCGATAGATGGAGTTTTCATTCAACGGCATAGACGATGGTGAATTACGCATAAAGCACAACTCGCTGGACCATCGAAACAATTGATAGTCGAAAAATGCCTGCTGCTGTTGGTAAATCCTCCATTTGCCATCGTTTACTCCAAAAGCAGCCTCTGTGTTGAGAGTATCTCGAAATCGCGCAAAATCTTCAATATCCAGAACCTGATTGAAAACGCTTTCATAATTTTGTTTGAAGCTCGGCCAACGTGAAAGAACATAGTACAATTCGGTTTTGAGAATATAAATTTTCAAACCGGAAAGCTTCACGTCACCGAACGATCGTATTACCTTTTCTCGGGGAGGTTCAGTCATGAGAGACTGTAGAAATGCATCGTATGACGTTACTATAATAATTCCAAATATAAAGATCAACGAATAAGTGATTTTCTTGCTGACACAAGCTCTGGGGGCCTCGATAATAGATTGTCCAAGCATTCCCCGGAAACAGTCAAAATTGAAGATGTAACGGAAATAGACGGAGGTCGCATTGATCGGTGATGCAACTTGTGAAGCTGCTTCGAGCATTGCAGAGATCAAGAAGAATATGACGGTTGTTAACAGGAGAGCCTCCCAATAGAAGACACTGGCGAAAATCTTGTAGACTGGAACATTTGGCTCTATGGGTAGCATCACGCACCAATCAAACAATAAATACGGATACGTATACAATTTTCCCGGTGGCTGCATAACAAATGGATAGCAACCCCCTATGTCGATTGATCCATTCCGAGCAAGCTTGAGCAAATCCCATGGTAAGAGTGAAGTGTCGATGTTTGATGTATTCAATCTGGCATTGTACTTCTTGGTGAGGGAGTTGAAGAAATGTCCCATGTAACCTCCGATTCTTGAATTACCTAAGGCTATGACTCCAGGTTCAGATCCGCCAAAAAGAACTGGCAATATCGACCCGTTTAGATCACGCATTCGATCAGGGAAACCAACTGAGCTTCTGCCATTCCAATGGATTTCTTCAATTCGAAATTGGTTGAAATTGCTGTAGATGTAATAGGTCAGGGTTATCGGAAAGTCCTCAAACACTGCTATTACATTTAACATTCTGTTCGTCCAGCAAAAATCGAACACACTCCTCAGTTCGGTACGATTTCTCAGTACTAAAACTGTCTTGCAGTATCGTAAATGTTGCAAGCCATCCAATAGTGTCTGAAGTAGTAAATCGTCGCCGAAACTGAAGCGAACGATTGTTACCAGATGTTCGCTGAATTCTCCCTTCAAGTAAAACGAAGCGCCTTCATTGCCTAGAACCACTGAGAGCCCAAGTGACTCAGTAAGGTCTCGCACGAATTCGTCATCTTTATCAGTGAGGTCTTTTGAGGCTCGCAGTAAAAAAACTGTTTGCTCGACTTTGACAATGCCTTTGATAAAACTCAATATTTCTCTCGATGATTTTGCTTCGACAGCTAGAGCGATGGTCAAAATGAGAACAACAAGACTTTCGGCAGTCAAAATCATGACTGTTACACTTGGTTCTACCGTGGAACTGTTCAGATAGATTGGATTTCTCCGGAACACGCAATTACTTAAGAGTGGGTACTCTCATTGTAGAGGGTGTTTATTAATTTGTCCTTTTGTATAGCAATATTATTCTGAATGTTGTAATTGAAAGGTAATTTTAGTTAAATTTTCATAATCAATTTAATGTTGTTGGGTTTCCATTGTCAACCTGTCGGAAATCGATTAAGTTTGTTTATACTTAGTGCTTTTGATATATTGCTTGGAATCACAGTGTGTGCACTCATAACACTTCCTGGTTCAAAGAGCAAAGTCTTGGTTTGATTTCAAATTCAATGAAGATATTTTTCTGTCACGACGTTTTTCGGATTCGCTTGACGTGACCCACTCACATGGGTATAGCTGTCCGTTTTGCATCTGTTATAAACTTAGTGAAAAAGCTGCCGACATATGCAGATTTATGTTCGCTAAATTGAAATTGCGTAGTGCCCGTGGCGTAGGGGTTATGTGCGTTGGCTGTTACACAGAACGTTGCGCCTTCGATTCTTACTCGTGCCCATAAAGTTTTTATTTCATCTTTCACGGGCACTGCCTCTTGCGAACAACTGACAAAACCTATCAATCTGTCATGAAAAAAGTGCTACTCAACATAGCCGTTCGGAATCGTCGTTAAATTGTAGGTCCCCTCAATTCTTCACACGCACTCAGAGAATTGTTGATGAGTAGTGTAAGCCACTTAGGCCTTGGCGCTTCAAGAGCTGTTGGCCCATTCCATTTTTTTTATTTAAAAATTAAATTTCATGAAAACACCCTTTACGAATTGAAACCAAAAATTGCTTTGTGAGTTCGTGCTGCTTAGTTAATTATTTAATTAAATTTTCGAGCAACTTTAATTCAATTTTATATCAAAAATAATGTATGAAGTTTTTACCACAACATAAGCTTATGTGACCTTTAAAATTGCTAAAATTAATAATTAAAAATATGTCGTCACTCGAAAGAGGTTGCCCTCCACTGAACTTTTTACCATGTACCTACACCCCTAATCTTTTGCGAGTTCTAGCTAGCGACTTTTTGATGTTCACTTCAAATCATAGTAACCCATGAATGAATGAATGAATTGACATACACTGCCGACTGCCACCTAAAGTTCTATTGTTTGAGTTAGTACACTGAACCAAAAAGGTACGTAAATACAAACAAAAAGTTTATTGGGACAATTAATTTAGTGATGGAATTTGTCCAATAAACAGGTTAATTGTGACAATAAATGGCCGTTTATATTTTTTCATTTCTGCAGAAACCATGGTTGGAAACTTTGCTAACCCTTAATAATTTTCGTTTATAACCACAATAAACAGAGTTAATTGATTTTAATAAATCCATTTGTTAATACAAACAAACGTTTATTATTTTCGTTAATTATATTAATTAATCCGTTTATAGCACCAATAAACAGAATTTATTGATTCTAAAAAAAAAAAAATAATCAGAGAATTCTGTATCTATTTACTTCTCTGGTTCTTATTCTTATTTATTGATGTTTGTTTTGGTTTTTTTCTGCAAGTGTCACTGTGTGTGTTTTCTCGATATACACAGTCCCTTTCTCTCCCATATTGCACCGCCGCACGCCTTAACTTTTGCTTCATTACTTAAATTCCTTGAACTACTAGCACCTTGAATTATTATTTAATCAAGCAAATCCATTCGTACTTATACAAGCAGAGTTACGAAAAAAAATCTGTGAACTCTAAGAATCACAAGAAAATGAATAGTTTTGTTTATTACCACAGTAAACGGTTTATTATTTTTTAATAAACAACGTTTATTGTTTCAGTGAATATAATTATTAAAAATAATAAACTTGTAAATTTTAGATTTGGTTGTGGTATTGGATAAAATCTTTTTGAAACCATCTTAAAAATCTTGTTTATTATAGCAATAAACGGTTAATTATTTTTAATAATGAAATGTTTATGACAATTAATAAAGTTACTTATTTTAAAAAACGGTGATTAAGTGCTTCGTTTTTCATTTAATAAATGGTCATTAATAGTATTAACAAACGATTATCAAACGCTTACATAATTTTTAATAAACCGTTTATTGTGACAAGAAAAACTTTATTGTGACAATAAATAACAAGTCAATAAACGCCTTTTTTATATTAACGAACGTTTGTTTTTTTCAGTGTACCGCAAACTACAGCTAGTCCTCTAACCTGTTATTCCTAAGAAATTTAAGGCTCAATCTGAAAATTACCTAGGTGTTTTAACCTTTGGTGGGGAAGTGCACCGCAACTGCCTAGAATACGGTCCGGTGTTTCATCTGCTAGTTGCTAATGTAGTCACCAAGAAGCATCTTCGCCTGTCTCAATCCGGGCAGTTGTTCCCATTTGTTTCTTCTCTTGGTTTCCTCTTCTGTCTTCATTTTACTTCTGATAGTATTTTCTACCGCCAAGAGGTTATGATGGTGATGATATCTGAATTCGGGATCCCTAACAAACTGATCCTACTGTGACGCATGACGCTAAACAATACGCAGTGCAGTGTGCAAATGATGGGTAACAGCTCATCCCAGTTGTTACAAACATGCGCAGGGTTCTGACAAGGAGATGCGCTGTCATGTGATTTCATCAACATAGTCCTGGAGCAGACAGTGTGAAAGACAGGTGTGAGCACGGAAAACACTATCTTCAACAAATCCACCCAGCTCCAAGGCTATGCGGACGCCATAGACATCATCGGTCAATCCAGGGGAGCAGTGCTTGAGGCCTTCACAGCGATTGAAGAACAGGCGAAACTCGTTTGTCTTGAAGTGAATGAGGATAAAACAAGGTACATGCTAACAACAAATAAAAGAACATCTGTCCACCGCCTAGGACAAAACGTCATAGTTGGTAGCAAGAATTTCGAGGTAGTTAAGGAGTTCACCTACCTTGGAACAAACATCAATCCCACAAACGACACCTTAATGAAGATCAGACGAAGAATTACCCTAGCGAACCGCTGCTACTTCGGTTCGGCCAAACAACTGGGTTCAAAACTCATCACTCGCAATTTAAAGTGCCTACTTTACAAGACAAGAAGTGCTCATATTTTGACCATAGTTTTAAAAAAACATAATTTTAATACAAACTTTTCTTATTTTTTGACGATCTTCTAATGTAACATAACGTAAATATCATTCAAATAATGTAAGTTCCTTCAAATCTAATTATGTATGTATGTATTTACGCACTTATCATATTTGTCTTTGTATATCTTTTCTTCTGTTAATAAAAGTGCCCCTGAAGAAGACTAAAAACTTAGTCGAAACGTTGGGAAAAATAATGAATATCTTTCATTAATAAATTATTGAGACCAAAACAGCCGAAAAAGAGAAATCTTTAAATATAACATACTTTACAAGACTTGATTTTACCAGATAGCGAATGGAGAAGAAGCTTCAGCCGTGAAGTATACGAACTGTACCAAGATGTGGATGTAGTCCAGAAAGCCAAGAATTCATTGGCTCGGCCACATCGAGCGAATGGACAACAACGCTCCAGCCAAGAAAGTCTTCTCATCGCATCCCACAGGTTCGAGACGACAAGGAAGACCGAATCTACGGTACAAGGACCAAGTGACTGCGGATGCCAGAGCGCTTGATTTTGGTGACTGGAGAGTGCATGCTAGGGACCGTTCCCGATGGAAGGCTGCAGTGTCTCCGTCTGAGATTCTTCATGAATTGGGAGCAGGTTAAGTAAGTAAGTAAGTATTTTCCCCTATTCCGGCTCTAAAATCGGAGTCACGCATCGGAGTGACCCAAAGTAGCACAGCGCCTATTTCAGTCAAAGTCTCAAACAACTGCTTCAATCAGAATTATTCCTGATGCCCTGTTTATAGATCACTCTTGCAGAAAAACAAAAGAAAATTGTGAAGACTCAACTTCTTCATTTGTGCGTTTTAGGTACTCCTTTGATTTGAGTTGACCGTTCCCCTACTTTCCCTGCCGTCGTTGTCTGTTAAACTCATTTTCCCTAACAACAAACAGTAATGTTCAATTTTCTTTCGGTATCGCCCAAAGCTCCTCTTGTTATCATTTTCCAATTAATTAAGAGTATATCATCCAATCAGATACGAAATAACGAAAGAACTCACGCATCCATTAATCACTTAAATGTGCGTTGCCTTCGCCTTGCCAACATACATTGAAACTCCTTTTCTTTATTTTCATCTTTTATCATTTGGCAATGTAGGGAATAAGGGAATACCCTATGAGTATGTACATCACATCGTCTAAAAGTTGATTAATTAATGACACTATCATCTTTCCAACAAACAGACAACAAAAAAAAAATGTTAGATTATATCCGAAACCTTTTTACTTGATGCGTTGAAGATGACTTCACGCGTCAAATCTTGTAAACAGAAATTAATTGAATCTTAAATGATCCTTCGTTTTGTTGTGTTGTTTGTTCCCATAGGGCCGTAGGGCGCCAATCCATTCGACTGTTGAAGAATTGTTAGAGGCGGTAGAATGGAATACTTTTGTGAAAAATAATTTTTCGAGCTTGTTTGTCTGATGGGGTTTTTCTTTTGTTCCATTTTTAATTTTTACCTACTCACCGTGTTACAGGTTGTTAATAGATTTAAGAAATTTATATCTCTCAGGTTCAATCGCCTGTAGGGTAGACTTCTTTTTATCATTGCCGTTTTTCTTGTAAAACAGGGAATTTTAATGAATTGAATGAATTACAAGGTTGGCAGGTTCTTAAAATTATTATCAGAGACAAACGAGCAAAAAATAAATATATGCAACTTCTTCAAAATACCCTGAATATAAGGTATCAAGCGTCAGCACATCAGAGTCAAATATCTGATAAAATATGCTCCAAGCTTATTCGGATTTGTTGTTGAGACGGATCTTTATTCCACATTATCCCACGTATCCCAGCCTACTTGAAGTTAAGAACCTGCTGATGCTTCTCAACTGAGCCCTTCGGAATAGGCGTTAAATAGTTGTCTTGGAAGACTCATCGTCTATTAGTTGGCACAGTACAGTTTTTTGTTGTTATGGTGTCGCTATACAGTCCAAGTCAGACCAGACCTTCATCCAACAAGCGTCTCCAGAAAGCTCGGTCCATATCTGGCTGTCTCCAGTTTAACACGCCAAGAGGGTTCCGGTCCTCGACCACATGTTCCTGTGTGCACCACCTGAGTCGCGGTCTTCCTCTTTTGCGACGTCCTTCCTGGTTGGATTCAAAGACTCTACGAGCCGGAGCACTATTTTCCACTCGCTCTATATGACCCAACAATCTAAGTCTTTGGACCTTAGCTTTTCTGGCTAGGTCAGTGTTGCTGAACAGCTCGCCGAGTTTTTGATTGAATCTTCGTCTCCATTCTCCATTTATGCAGACAGGAATAAAAATCACTCGAAGAATTTTTCTCTCGAAGCAGCGTTTTCCCCTATGATGTCATGGTCCATGATTCTGCACCATACATTTGGACTGGGATGATACGGTTTTTGTACAGTGAGAGTGACAATAAGTGAGTCTAAAGATGCAGCGATAGACAAGAGTGATTCTTGGTTTGATTTGAGCGCTGGTGTCGTTGTCTGAGTTTATAGCCGATCCTAGGTAGACAAAGTCCTTAAGTACGCCATAATTGTAATACCAATAAACCTTTTCAACCCAGTGGAAAATCTCCACATTAAAACATAATAGTGGTCACGTAGAACGCATTACAACCCTACGAATAGATAAACCAAAGAGAAACTTTTTTCTCAAAAAAAAAATAAAAAAAATGATCCAAAAATAGATTACAAAAAAAATTCCTTCGCAAATTTATTATTGAAAAACTATAAATTTGTTCGCAAAAGTTTTAATTGCGATACCCTAGCTTTCTTTTCGTTCCATTTTTTCCACCTTGCTGAATGGAGAGAGATCTGGCAGGGGGGGGGGGGAGAGGAGTTGATTGGTATTTAGAGTAAAAGAATGTTAAAATTCACGTTCAACTAATTTTAAGGTGCGCTTGTTTTATTTGTTTGTTGCACACCTTGTTAAAGGATTACTACGACCAACAAAGCTAGGAAAAGGGATAACACGACATAGAAACTGCAACAAAACGGGGCAGCACTTTCTCATCGGTCGTCGTCGTAGCGTGGACCTTCACTTTCTCGATAATTAATTGCGGGCAATTAAAATAAATTTTCCTCTACAATGATCGTTTTGCTCGGTCGTATCCTTTCTGTAGTTTCTGATGGAGTTTTAGAGCAGGAAGGAAAGAAGTAGCAATTTTAATTCTCCTCATCCCTGATTTGAGCCCGAGCACCCGCACGTCTATTTCAACACCCTGCCAGAAAGGGAACAAAAGGAATTTAAGGGATACCTCATAATGGTCTACATTTAATTGCTTCGTGGGAATATGGCCCACCCGAAATTGCAACACTATCAAAATTGTGTAGTAAACTCGTCGAAAACAAGCTGGAAAATTGGCGAGACATGGGGAAAGGATGGCATCCAATCGCGGATGCTGAACAATGTTGGCTGTGTGCTTCGTGGAAGAATGAAGTTAATGGCTTATGATGGGAGGTCATTTATTCGTTTTGATTGCTTGAGAAAGAAAAATGGAACTCCAAGTCATTGCTACTTTTGTGTAGAATATGTATAGTTCCGAACGGCACGCACGGCAGGGGGAAGTTCGGTCAAATAAATTCTTGGCTTTTCGATTTGGGTGATTATGTTTGCACGGAAATTATGGCTCCAAAGCTGGTTGCCGGTGGTCGTTAAAGCTAATTGAATTAGGACTATCTGGTGAAACAACAAAATAGTTCATTTATTTTTGAAAATCTCATCGATTAAGTCTTAGAATACTTAAAAACTAAACACTCTCCAAGAAAACACAAGAAATCAGCAAACAGCGCCAATCCCAACAATATCCATATCCACTTCAAATCTCCAACATTCATCGCTCGCAAGTTCGACACGTATTCCAAGTTCAATTCTGTCACTCTTCCGATTCTCAAAAGTTCATAAAACGCCCTACTAACCCAAAAATCATACAATCCTACTGCGTGGATGTCGAACACAAAACGATTCAATATGCCTTTGTATATTGAATTTTCATTCGAAACAATGGCTGCCTTGAGGTTCTGCATCAACGTCATTCCCTTGGTCCATCGAAACAAATGACAGCCAAGGAAATCCTGCTGGGTCCTGTAAATATCCCATAAACCAGAATTGACAGCGAACCCAAATTTGACATTAAGAGTGTCGCGGAATTTTTTGAAAACTGCGAAATTTTGCTCGGTTTCGAATGAATCGATATAATTGTTAAGATCCGGTCGCTTTATCAGCAATCGCTGAAACTCGTGTTTGAGAATGTAGATTTTGAGACTGCTTGATTGGAGATCATCGAAGGACCGTATTACCTTCTCCCTCGGCGGCTGGGTCATTAGGGATTGGATGAATGCATTGTAGAAAGTTGCCATCATGATTCCAAGCAGAAATATCCACGAGTAGATGAATTTTGTCGAGAGCGAAGCTGTGGGGGCCTCGGAGATCGATTGGCCAAGTATTCCGCGAAAGCCGTCCAAGAAAAAAGATCGATTTAAGGCTAACGACGGAGTAGGGGAAAACCTAGAAGCTGCTCCGAGAGCCAATGATATCGAAACAAACACGACGACTGTTAAAAGAAAACCATCCCAATGGAATACAATGGCGAACAACTTGGATATGGGAACTGTTGGTTCAATGGGCAGTATCACGCCCCAGTCGAAGTTCTGCAGGGGATACGAAAAGCACTGCAGCGGCTGTTCCAAATGAGAAGGAAAAACTCCTCCAATTTCGACTGATCCGTTCAAAATACCCATGAAAATTACATGGGGCGGAATTGATGTGTCAAAGTTCGAGGTGTTCAATCTGGCATTGTGCTTCTTTGCAAGAACTCGAAAGATATTTCCCATATAGCCATCAATCACATTGTTTCCGCTGGAGTCTTTTGATCCAATCACACCGGGTTCAGGTCCGCCAAAAACTATTGGCAATATTGTGCCATTAAGGTCCCTCATGCGATCTGGGAAAACAGTATTCGAAGTCGTCTCGGTCCAGTTGGATTCTTCAATTTGGTATTCTCCAAAATTGTGATAGCTGTAGTAAGCCGAAGTAGTTGAGAAATCTTGAAAAACTGCAACAACATTTATCATCCTCATCTTCCAGCAGAAATCAAAGACTGTCTTCAGTACCGAGAGATTTCTTGAAGAATTCCGAAGAACGAAAATCGTTTGACAAAATCGAATTTGTTGAAGGTATTCCGAGAGTCGTTGAAGAAATCTGTCACTGGATTCAAAGTACACAACTGTCAGAAGGTTTTCATTGAAATGGCACTTCAAATAGAATGAGTTGATGTCATCTCCCAGAATTGCTGGTATTCGAAGTGCCGTTGTGACAACACGAAGAAATTCGTCATCAAAGTCGATAGAAGAATGGTTCGCCAACGCCGAAGTTCTCATATAGAATATGCTTTCAAATTTCTCAACTTGGTGAACGGATTGGACTAAAGTAAGAAGTTTCGTTGTAAATTTGGTAACGGCAATAAACATTTTAGGCATTAGAAGAACAGAAAAGACAACAAGGAGGTTGCTTTTGGATTTCATTTTCAATCTTCGAGGCGTTAAACCGACCGATCTGTTGACGAGACGCGGTGAATGAATTTTAATAACTGAGGTCAAGCTTTTCAACGTGCGATGCAATCATGCAAAAAGTTGTCAACTTTTGCTATTAAATCGTTTAAGAGGGTAATAGAAGGGGGTAGGAACTTTGTGAGTTCGATTAAAATACGGAAGTTTATTAATTAAAGTCCATGAATAAAGTAAGAGGCAACTACTTTAATGGAATTCTTTTTTTTAAACTACGAATTCAGTGGGGTATGTTGTTCATAGTGAAGCCGATAGCACCATTAAAGACGAAAGCACCAGCGATTGCTCTGAACATAGGAGCCAAAATGTAGATCCAGTTCCTGAATCAATAATATCGCAACTGAAATATTAAAATCAAGAAAGTTATGTCAGTAACTCGCCATCGACAACAATTAGCGAAGTAGTTGAACCACACGTACACCAAGACCTCTCCGAATGTATGCTTATGTTTGACAAGACAAATCCGTTGAGCCTTACAATCCATAAACAGTTGAAGAAGCAATAAACAGAAATGATTGGAAACTCTAGAAAGATACAATGGAAGAAGAGTACAAATCTTTAATTGAAAATGGCACTTGGATATTGACCGATATTCCACCCAAGAAGAACCCGATTAATTGCAAATGGGATTTTTAAAACGAAAAAAGATGCAAACGGTAAGATATATCGCTACAAAGCCCGACTAGTTATTAAATGGTTAGCACAAATGTAGGGAAACATTTTTTTTTTAAACCAAAAACAAAAAACCAAATAAAAAAACTAGTTTGAGAAATTTAAAATAAAAAAGTTAAAAAAATAAAGAAAATAATAAATGAAAAATATAAGAGAAGTAATTACATCAACCAACACTGTCACTGTCCCAAAGTTAACAAATGAGAAAGACAAGTACGATACCTAACACTTTTTCCCATGTACTTTCATCTATGCGGAGATCAAAATTGAAGTACCATTACACCGCAGCGGAATGTCTGGAATTAGGCCTCTGCAATGCAGTGCAATTGATCCGCTTGACACATTTTTTTTTAAAGTTTATGTACTTGATGGTTTTTTTTTTATTCACGCTAAGAGTGGGTAAGCTATTGGAACTCAAGCTTGTTTAGAGTTAGTTGTCGCGAAGCGGTTAAAACATAAGGTCTTCATTTCAATCGGCCATCCAAAACAAGGAAAGTATCAAGTAAAAGTGATTTCATGTTTAACAAAAAAAAAAGGTACAGTCAGCCTTTTCTTAGTGTTTAAAAAGTATAAGATTATTTCTTTTTTTAATCAACGTTTTGATATAGAGTGAAGAAATTTAGCACGCCCATTCGAGACAGATTAGAGGGAACCTTGTTTAGCCATTCGCATTTTCACATAGCTTTGAAAATAATTAAACTCGTATTCGATTATATTCGAATCAGGTAGGAGTCCTTCCAATTTCTCTATAAAGTAACTCAGCGCCATATTACGCGATAACACCTGAACTTTTAAAAAGAAAGGCCAGAACATTGTGAGTTTCCATTAACGAATACCTTATTCGCAAAAAAAGATATTTAAAACTGGTGAAATTCCCCTTTAGGCAACCTTGAAATAGAAAAAAATCGGCTTCAAACCTACTCGGTTCGACACAAATCGAAGGCCAGCGAAAGATACGCCGATGCGTGGGTGAGATCGGCTAGGCGCCATCGACAGTCCAACGAAGAGCCCAAATCATTACAAGTGCACGTGAGACATATGTACAACAAAAGAAGAAAAAAAAATAAAACTCGATAGCAACAAAAACAAGCCAACTCAAACTCGCAACCTCCGCAAAAGCTTTATACAGCAACAACTCCGAAACACTTCCCAGCTAATAATAGGTCTGTTTGTTTACCGCAACAAACTGCAACGAAGTACAACAAAGTAAAACGTTTTTACATTTTCTGTTTGTTTACTCGAATTTGTTGAAAAGAAAAGAGAAATCAAGAGAGCAAAAAATTTCCCCTCCAGAGAAAATGTTTCAACTTTTTGCAACGGAAATTTCTTGTTGCAATTCGTTTTTAAATGAATCTTGTTCTTCGAATTTGAATTTTAATTGAAACGGTTCGCCGAAATTCGGAAAGAATATGCTTTGTGCGCAGCAATTAATGTATGATTTAAGTTACAAATGTATTTGATAAGCAAACCAAAGAAAAAGTGTTATTGCTTGGTTCCAATAATTCTTTTGTCCTTACGGGAGATAAGTATGTATACTTCTCCGAATTGCTGATTTTTTCACAAAGCTGATCGAAGAAAATTGTATAGGTCTGAATGTGCATTTTTAAGTCCGAATTGGTATATGCACCAATGAATGTTAAACAGTTACGCGCAAAAACTGCACCTTAGTATTCTTCTTCGCATCATATATCAACTCCAGCAGCAAAATCAAAAATTCATTATTTTTCAATATTTTATATTTTTCAATATATGTATGTAGGTACAGATTAACAATACAATCAGACACCATAAAAGTAATGTACACGATTGTCAATCGTTTTGAAAAAATGAAAACAAACTGCAACAAATTACTTCAACGTGTTTGTTTATTCTGTAGCAAGTTTCTCTCTTGCGGAGTGAATTTTACTCTCTTTCGCGAATTTGACAGATATTGTATCGAACATCGAGCTCAAACAAGCTCATGTTCGATGTATTAACAAATATTTTACCTTCGAGAAGAAGGAAAGCTTATTGTACGAGTCAGTCTAATAAGAGAACTCGCGAGAGATGGTCGACTATCGACATAATAAAACGAGAGATCGTGGTTTTTACAGGCCTGCCTGGTTTTCCACGTTAAGATTTGTGTTTCATTTAAATTCGGTTTATTTTCAGGTTTAGTGGTTTTACAGTCCACTGTTTCTCTGCGATCGAAAACATTGGTCATTCGAGCCGCGGATATGTGCCAGTGTCGCGAGAAATCGAAAGAAATCAAAATTCGGGGTGTCGTTTTTTTGATTGTGGATCGAGAGAAATTAAAAATTCGGGCCACGTGTCGTTTTAATTCGTAAATCGATAGATATGTCGGGTTTTCGCCATCTAGAAAAATCGACGAGAGAGAAAAACGCATGAGCGTTTTGTAATAATTTTTCTATTTTTCAGGGGAGAGAAGAACGCATAAGCGTTTTATAATAATTTGCTTTTATTTTTCAGGAAGGGGAGAAAGTGGTAAGTTACTTTTTCTAAAATAATAATAATAAATTCGAGAGAGGCTACATGAGAAAAATCACGTACGCCATACGAGAGAGGCTGCATGAAAAAATTCATGCACGCCATAGGAGAGATGCATGAAAAAATTCATGTACACGACAGAAGCAATCATGAAAAATTTATATGCGAAAGAAGTAACGCAAAATCAGTTACTATGCGCAAAGAAACCACAACCCAACCAACTGCACGTCGGAAACAACAACAACCATACGAAAGATACATAAAGAATTATGTACACAGCTTTGAGAAACGACGCCGAATCCAGCGCGAAAGAATTCTCAGAATCCATAACGAACAAAAGCAAAACCCTACGAGAGAAACAACAGCAAGTACAGCACGCTTTACGAAAGAAATACGATAGAAATCATATGCACAGTGAAGTACAGTACCTTCATACCGAGAGACAATAAGTTGTTATACAACCATAAAAAACAAAGCAAACGAGAGAACTCAGTCAACACCCGATACGACAGAGTTACAAAAATATCAAACAAGTACAGTGTCATATAAAAATATCGACAGAAAAGCAAAAAAACCCATGAGCAACAGGTAGAAAAATTTATCAGCACAGCTCTGTGCGCTAAAAATAAATTTCATTCCACATGCCTGCGACGAGAGAAAATCATGTTTGTGTGCGACCGTGTATGTTAAGCCACGCCCCAAGCGAAAGAACGGAAAGAGGAGAGAGAAAAAATGCGCACATAAATTTTTTCTTGTGTGCGTAAATCGACTACGCAGTGAGGGATGGAAAATTTTTGCATCACTTTAATTCTGACAATCAAGTGAAGTGGTCGCTTAAAATCAAATCGCGTGTGATAGTACAGTGTTGAACAAACAAGCAAATTAAAAAACAAACAACAAAGGCGAGAGAACCCAACGAGAGAAGAAACCATTGAAAACAATTAATTTACTAAAAACAATAAATCGATTCAAGGGTAAGAAAAATTAAATCCGACGAGTGCAGTGTTGTGAGTTTGTTTCCTCTTTTCAAGGGAAAGAAATACGAGAGATGGAACAGCAGGGAGAAAATACTGAGTACATGTTCCAAGCAGCGGCAAACGCCATCAGCAGGATGATCACGTTTTGCCGCTCGGAGAGATTGGGTGCGAGCCCAAGGGAAGGTTTAATTATTCGGACAGAAGCTCTCAGCGACTCCTGGACTATGCTGAGAGCTATGGAGAGACGGCTAGCAGCGTCGAGCGATCCGCTGCAGATAGCCGAGATGGAGAGGAAGGTGGCAGAGGCGGAGGAAGCCTACTTCACCGCCCTAGCCATCCTGAAGGGGCGCATTCAAGAGATGTCACCACCGAGAGACCAGCAGAGAGATGCACAGCCGATAGCTGTGCAAGTGTCAATCCCGTTCGCCCAACACGACGTGAAAAATACATGGGGCGAGTTCGACGGCGCAATCACGAAATGGCAGGGCTTTCGTGACAGGTTCCTGGTCGCCGTCCACAACAACGCCAACATCGCCCCTGCGTATAAGTTCGCGTATCTCAAAAATTCGCTGACGGGCAGAGCTGCCAGAACCCTCGGCGAATGGCAATTAACTGAAAGCAACTACACCGAGGCCTGGCAGCGCATGAACGATATCTACAGCCGCCAGTATGCCACCTGCCGCGAGCTGCTGCGGCAGTTCTTTAGACTTCCATCATTGGCAGAGAACCCGAGGGCGGCTGAGATAGAGAGGATGTCCAACGTGACATATGAGACGATGCGCCAACTAAAGGCTCAGGGAGTACCGACGGACAGCTGGGACATGATAATTGTTCATATGTTGCATGAAAGGATGGACGGCGAAACCGCATGCAAGTGGGAGGAGTGCCGCACTTCCGAACAACCCACAATGCGAGAAGTATGCGCCTTCCTGGAGAGAAGGGCAGCAGCCCTCGAGAGTGCCCAAGGCTGCCGTCGCCGAGAGATGCCGATGCCATCCACATCGGCACAGGCCCTGGCAAGACAGGGACGAAGAGACGAGAGAGTCGGCCGGAGAGACGAGAGATCCCACAATAGGATGGGAGGGAAGAAGCTGCCGTGTCTAACCTGCGGATCCATGGACCATCCCATCTGGCTCTGCGAAGAGTTCCTTGGCTTGAGTTTAGCTGGCAGGCACAATTTTGTACAAAAACGAGGAATATGCCCTAATTGCCTGAAGACCGGCCACTCCACTAAGGACTGCTACCAGGGACCATGCACGAGATGCCCTGGACGCCAGATGCATAATAGCGAGATGTGTCCAATTAAGATCGAAGGAAGGAACGAGGCAGTATACCCGATACAATCCACTTTGACCAGACGACAGACCGCTGCACAAGCGGAACGAAAGAGGAAAGATGATTGACTGGAGATACCACCAATCAAGCGACAGAAGACGGCCGACGGAGAGAATGCGAGAGATCTGGGGGAGAACACCCACGAGAGAGATTCGGTAGAATCAAGCGAGAGACTATGGAAAGATTTCAAAAGAAATAAAACTACAAATAAAAATTATTTAAAATCTTTTATTAGTAGGGATAGAGAAACAAAAACCATTATGCCAACAGTGCAAATGGTTGTTTGGAAAGATGGGAAAGATTATGGTCCCATAAGAGCTCTTCTGGACACCGGGGCTCAGCCGAACTTGGTGAGTCATCAATTAATGGAAAGGCTGGCACTTGATAAAACCCAAGTGGCCAGGGGGATCGTAGGCATAAGGGGGGAGCCTCTCAAAATCGAACACTCGGCGAGGCTTAGGGTAAGCCCGTGGTTTGACTTAAGAAAGGCAGTTAATCAAGAGTTTTGGGTGCTGCCACAAGAATGCAACTGGCAACCAACAATCCCTCAGTCCGAACGAAGCGATTTGCTCGTATCAACGAATCACGGTTTCCCCCTCGCCGATCCGGAGTATTGGAAAGAAGGCCAAGTCGATCTGCTACTGGGCTGCGAGTTCATAGCGGAAATGTTTGCGTCAGCCTTGGAAGGACCGATAGAAGGTATCCTATGCATGGAGACAACCTTTGGAAAGATAGTCCTTGGACAACAACGAGAGCCAACGCGAAAGACAGCAAGGATAGACCAGGTCTATGCTGTGTCTCCAAGTAATGAAGAACTTCACAGGAGTCTTCAGAGACTATGGGCCCTTGATGAGGTGGGCAGCGTGGCCTCGAGGTCGAAAGAAGAGGAGCTGGTGGAACGAAATTTCGTCAACACCTTTATGAGAGATAACTATGGCAGGTTCATAGTTACGATCCCGCTGAGAGATTCAGGAAAGAACCTCGGTTCTACCGAGGCTACAGCGAAACGAAGGTTTTTCGCTTTAGAGAGAAAATTGGAGAGAGACCCAGAGCTGAGAGAGAAGTATATAGACTTCATGAGAGAATACGAGAGATCGGGGCACATGACACTGGCAAGTGGTGCATCCCGAGGAGAGATCGTCTATCACATTCCGCATCATTGTGTGACGAAGAAATTTAGAGTCGTCTTCGACGCCAGCTGCAAAACCGATAAGGGAGTATCCCTCAATGACATTCAACTGACCGGAGAGAAGCTACAGAAGGATCTCCATGAGATTCTAATGCGCTTTAGAAGACATAGAATTGCCATAAGTGCGGACATCAAGATGATGTTCCGTATGGTAAGAATTGCGAGAGAACAATGGGACCTCCAACGTATATTTTGGAGAGAGAGCTCCCAGGAGAGATTGAGAGAATACTGGCTCACAGTAGTCACGTATGGGATGGCATCGTCAGCACACAATGCTGTACGAGCGTTGATACAATGCGCGAAAGAGGCCGAGAGAGAATCACCCAGAGCAGCCAAGGCAATTATACATGACTTCTACATGGATGATTGTGCTACTGGAGCTGATTCGGAGAGAGAAGCGATAGAACTGTCGAAAGAAATTGACACAGTGTTGAAAGGTGCAGGCTTCGAACTGAGGAAGTGGAAGTCTAACTCGAGAGCACTGGTGAGAGATATGGAGCTCGAAGAAGTAATGTTCGAAGAGGAGGACAAGGCATCGATATTGGGGTTGAAATGGCTACTACGGTCAGACCAGTTCACCTTCGTGGTGAAGACACCCTCCACACAACAAGAGCTCATGACTAAGAGAAAGATCGTAAGCTGCGTCGCTCAGCTGTACGACCCAAATGGCTTCATATCACCAGTGACGATTAGTGGCAAAATCCTCATTCAGGACATCTGGCGTCTGAAGACTGACTGGGACGATGAACTCCCGCGAGAGATTTTGGAGAGATGGAAAGAATTTTGGAGAGAGATTGTCTTCTTGGAAGACATAAGGATAGATCGATGGATTGGAACATCCTCGAAGATACGGAAGGAGATCCACGGGTTTTCAGATGCGTCTGAAAAAGCCTATGGAGCGGTTGTCTACGTGAGAACCGAACATCAAGATGGAAAGATATGGTCTACACTGTTGACCGCAAAGACGCGGGTAGCACCATTAAAGACGGTAACAATACCGAGACTCGAGCTTGCCGCTGCAGAATTGCTGGCAAGGCTAACCATCGAGATAATTAAGACAATGGAATGGAGAGAGGTGGAGTATCACCTATGGACAGATTCGCTGGTGGCACTTCATTGGATAAATAAGTCACCATGCGAACTAAAGACGTTTGTAGCGAACAGAGTCGCATCTATACAAACGAGGACAGAAGTCGAGAGATGGAGGCACGTTGGAACGAAAGACAATCCAGCAGACCTCCTGAGCAGAGGAATGAAACCGTCAGCGCTAGTCAAGAGTCCACTATGGTTACACGGCCCAGAGTGGCTTACACAACCCAATTCTGACTGGAGATCTGAAAATTTCGTGCCAAATGTTTCAGATGGGGGGAGGGATGAGATGAAAGTGCTGACGGTGATGAGATTTAGCGATACATTATCGCTAAAGACGAGAGATACTGGAGAGAGTATTCCAATACATGAATACTTGGGTACTTTGGAGAGAGTGCTGGGAGTACTAGCCTATGTCTTTCGGTTTATCGATGCAATCAAGAAGAAGACTAGGCTGAAGAGAGAACACGGAAAGAGACAAAGAAGATCAGCACGACAGATGGAAAGAAGAGAGAGACGTCCGATACAACCGACTGCCCAAGAGAGAGAGAAAGCAATCAACTACCTACTGCGGAAAGAACAGGAGAGATACTTCGGTAGAGAGATTTCCTTGCTCAAGAGGGGCAAGGAACCACTGGATAGAAGCAACATTGAGTCGCTGAAACCCATGATAGACGAGATGGGCATATTAAGAGTCGGAGGACGCTTGGAGAGAGCAGAAATAGAGTATGGCAGGAAGCATCCTGCCATAGTGCCGACAGGATCCAGATTAGCTTGGCTAATTATGGATAGTGCGCATAGAGCAACCAAACATGGAGCTACCCAGGTCATGATGCAACACATACGCGAGAGATTCTGGATCCCAAGACTCAGAAATGGATTGAGAAGGTTTATACATAAATGCCTAGTATGCGTCCGATACAACCATCGATTCGAAACGCAATTGATGGCGGACTTGCCGAGAGATCGAATTACGCCCGGAAAGCCATTTCTGCACTCAGGTGTAGACTATGCAGGGCCGTTCGAGATAAAAACATTGGATAGAGCTGGCGAGCAGATTGTGAGGCAGAAGTGCTGGGTAGCAGTGTTCGTATGCCTGAAGACCAGGGCAGTACATATCGACGTGGTGTCAGACCTGTCATCAGTCGCCTTTATGGCTTGTTACGAGAGATTCGTTGCAAGAAGGGGAAGGTGCGAGAGAATTTATAGCGACAACGGCACTGCGTTCGTTGCAACTGCGAAAGAGTTACGAAAGGCGAAAGAGCGATGGCATGCGAAAGAGACACTTGACTTCATCGGAGCCAAAGGGACTGAGTGGAGGTTTATGACACCTGCGGCGCCGCACCAAGGGGGCATATACGAAGCGGCGGTCAAATCAATGAAGTTCCACCTGAAGAGAGTAGTGGGACTGAGGGTGTTAGTCTTCGAGCAGCTCTTAACGTTATTGGTAGGGATTGAGGCAATCCTGAATTCAAGGCCGCTGCAAGCATTGAGTGACGACCCAAGTGACTTGCAGGCGCTAACGCCGGGACACTTTCTGGTAGGCGAACCACTGGTGCTTCCGTTACCCTTCTCTACGAGTGAACTGTCGAATTCACGAGGTGTGAAACTGTGGAAAGAACGAAAGACAATGCTCACGCATTTTTGGACAAGATGGAGAGAAGAGTACTTGGTGACTCTGTTGGAGAGAAAGAAATGGAGACGAGAGAGGCATAGCGTGAGAGAAGGTCAGCTATGCATCATCAGGAGCGAGAACTTCCCCCCAGCGGCTTGGGCCATGGGAAGAATTACGAAATTGATCAAGGGGAAAGATGGACTGGTGCGGAACGTGGTGATTCAAACAGCAACAAATCAACTCACGAGACCGGTGCAAAAGATCTGTATACTACCTACAGAGGAAGAGGAGGATAGATAAACAATCATATCTGAGTATATAGATAGGCCTTATTTTGTAGCGCTACATAGGCAGGTTTATTCGGAAAGATGTATAAGTACATGTAAGCAACTTATGGAAAGATTATATAAGTATATAGAGATAAGTATAACTTATGTAAAAGAAAGATATGCGAGAGAAGGGAAAACCGTTGGTTTTCGCCGGGACTGTATCGAACATCGAGCTCAAACAAGCTCATGTTCGATGTATTAACAAATATTTTACCTTCGAGAAGAAGGAAAGCTTATTGTACGAGTCAGTCTAATAAGAGAACTCGCGAGAGATGGTCGACTATCGACATAATAAAACGAGAGATCGTGGTTTTTACAGGCCTGCCTGGTTTTCCACGTTAAGATTTGTGTTTCATTTAAATTCGGTTTATTTTCAGGTTTAGTGGTTTTACAGTCCACTGTTTCTCTGCGATCGAAAACAGATATCAAACAAACTGCTACAAAATGTTCCCAAACAGACCTAATGTTAGACCCCTCCTGAATTCCCGCTCCCTCTGTATCATTCCTCGCTCTTACACCCAACTCTAAAAGTAAACTTAAGAGAACTTATCAAACCGAAAGAAAGCTAAGTACCAGTCTAATGAATTGATGTGCAAATACATATGAATGTAATTTCTTATTAAGCCCAACAGAATTGAAGAATCATCGAGTCCGGTCAAGGCGGTGCACTGTTTTCACCTGGAATCGCAGTAAGTCAATACATGCAGCATAGTGAGTACTTATTTTGATTATTTTTGCTTAGAGATTATATTTCATTGTATGACACATCAAAATATTACTCGTATTTAAGCACTTTGAAAAAGAGAAGTAAAAAAAAACAAAAAAAAATAGATCATTTTGAATTCAAAAGACCAAAGAGTTGGGATCAAAGCTCCATGAAATATTAAACTTAAAAACAAAAAAAAAATTAAATCATAGAATTAATGAATGAAATCTATATAAAAATTATCCTAATCAGTTCCCAACCTATGTCCAATTCCGATTTTACATTATTGAATTTATTAAAGTCCAGACTTGTATTTTTCTATCAACTTTTCATTAAAGAATGTAAAATATCGAACGTAATTTTTTTTTTCATTTCTTTATGGAAAGCCGTCATTTAGTATATAGTACGTAATATTATGTATGTAGTTTTTTTTTTCTCGACCAATAAGCCGGATATCTCCGAATTTAGTTCCTCGTCTTTTAGTGCAAATATTACCTGGTGAGATGAGGTTTATTTTAGTGATTTCATTTCGTTTTTGTTAAGACAAAAAGAATGATGGTTTAAGAAGATGGTTGGTATGTGAGTTAAGAGGCATCGGTGAGTAAGACCTTCAACAGAATGTTTTAAGAGTAGAGTATTTTGTTATTTTAGGGGTTATTGCTTTAATATCGAGCATTTGCAATAACCATAGGGCGTCTTCATAACAAAAATTTTATTGTTGTCTGGACGCGAAGGGGAGGGTACTATGCTCCGAGAACGCGATCACCTATGTTCTCCACCAATCCAACATGGTCTAGTTAGGTTATCAAGATTCGGGTTCCACATCTCTTTAAAAATATAATTTTTTCGAATTACATCTTCGATTTCCAACAAGGCCTGAAATAAAAACGTAACACCGTCCATCTTTCGGTAACAAGATCCCACCCCTCCGACGAGCTAGGATGTGCGTGGACTAGCAGGCCTATCCGTTACTAAGGAAGTGGACAACCTTTTCATAACTCAACTTTGATGGTCCGAATAGCCTGTAGCATTTTGATTCTAATTGGTCCGAGTGAGAAAAGGATTCTACGCTAGAGTGTAATCATTAAACTGTTGTAAACCTATTTCTCTTTGGTTGGCTCTCATGCAGTCTCTAAATTGGATCTAAGCGAACATTATTTAATTTTTGTGGTGGTTCACTCTGGCGTATGCTTGTTATTTAAATTAAATAAATAAAGATTGAATTTTTGGTTCAATTTAAATAAAAGAAGTTCGTTACAGGTGGCGCCCAACGTGGGGCCCGAAATCGGTAACCTTAGATGCTAGAAAATTAGATTCTATTTATTTTTGGTAGTAGGTTGTATGTTTGGTAGGCAAATATTAGAAACTAGAGTGGGTTCCATTAATTGTCATCCGGGAAGTGAAGAGTATCTTTATTCAACTTTCGGCTGTTGTGATAGTTTTGAACCCTAGTTATATTCTGGAGCTATGATTCTATATAATTTTTATTAACTTTATGTCCAACATTGGAGCGAAGTTTCCCCAATGGGTCAGTTGCATTAAGTTGTAAAAATAGTAATCATATGAAAAGCCGTTTGAGCCTAAACTCGCTCAAAGGAAAAAGTTTTTGTCCGATGAATTGGTCGACATTTACCTGATTCATGACCGTTGCAAAAGCGTTTGCTTTTGACGTTTTAACCAAAATAAATCGAAGTCCATGAAATAAATAGAGAAAAATTAAAGCCTTTTCATAAAGTACCGATGAGATTTTATAAGGTCATCCGGTTAGTTAGTGTTATTAAGCTGACTTTCACTGATGTGACTTTACTCAATTTTATTTCGGTTCGCATTAAAAAGGTATTTATTTGGGAACAAAATCAGTCCAAAACATGTTGTGCATTCGTTTATTAAATAATTCTGGCGGAAGGTTCTCACCTTCAATCTTAACTCACATGCCTTATGATTATATGAAAGTCGAAATTACAGTTTACACTTTTGATTGTTTTTTTGGATTAGTCATATTCCTTTTAGTTCTTATCTTTCTCAATATTGATATTTGTTTCTGTTTTGAAATTAAGATTTTTATTTGAGAACATTTTTTTTTGAAAAACCAAGAAAAACAGTTCAAAGTTTTTTTTTAGGAATTCATTATTCACTTTTTGGTAGTTTTTAAGTTTTTCTTTTTCAATGAATAGCCGTCCCTTGAAAGCAAGCTCAACTAACCTGAATAGAATTAGTCATTCATATAGAACTAGAAGCCAGTCTAGATCAAATAATATGGCTAGTGCAAATAATCCGAACGGAAGTCGGGGGAATTTAGAATCCAATGATGGGGACAGTAATGGCGTAGGTGATAATGAACAAGCCAATAACCAACAAGAGGGAAATGGAAGTGCCGGTGGAGGTATTAATTACCAAGAAGCAGAGCAATTTGATAATTACGTAAGAGAAGTGGTGTCAGCTACGGTAGGTCTTCAACGAACAGAAGATCAGCGTTTCTTTCAAGAAGAATTCTCAAAGATTCAAACTACGATATTGGGTCAAGTAGAAACGCTCATTCGTACACTTACGGGTTCAGTTCCAACAACACAACCCAGTACAAGTAATGTAGCGAATAGGGAACAGGTTGAGCAAATGGCGCCGAGGCCGGTCGTTGTCGATCGAGTCCAAGTTCCGGAGGTTGTTCATCCAATAAACATGAGTCGAGGATCGAATGTAGTAAACTTCCTGGCGCAATTGAGTAACATGAATCTCAATGATTCCCCTCCCGTCTCAAATGAACCATCTGCAAATACTGTTCCATCGCCTTCACATTCTTTAGTTAGATCTCAAAACTATGAAAAATGGGGCATTAAGTTTGACAATAAAAAGATGACAGTAGACGATTTCTTATTTCGTCTTGAAAGAATTAAAAACAGTTATCATGCGACCTGGCTAGAAGTTATTCTTAATTTTCACCACTTTGTCAGTGGAAAGGTAGAAACGTGGTACTGGACATATACCAGGAGCAATCCAAGAGTTACATGGGCAGCACTTAGGTTTGCCCTCATAGAACAATACCGGAGTCTCGAAACGGACTCAGAGCTTTCCCGAAAAATGTCTGATCGGAAACAACTTCCGAACGAGAGTTTTGATGACTTTTACGACGATTTAATTCAGTTGAATACAAGGTTGAGAAATCCAAAGCCAGCTCGAGAGATAATCGAGCTTATAAAGCTTAATGTAAAACGACGAATAGGTGAACTTTTAATTACTTTTAGTACTCACAGCTTACCGGAAATGGTATACGTTTGTAGAACAGTGGACAATTTCCTGAACGGAAATGAGACACTGAAATCGACGAATAGATTCGGTCAAAACGCAAGTAATCAAACTCGCCGAGTCATCAACGAGGTTGAGATGTTACCAGAAGTTTCATCTTCTTCAGGGCTGACTAAAGTTGAAGCGATTCATAAAATTCCTAACACAGTTACTTGTTGGAATTGTAAGGGCGTGGGTCATACCTTTAGGGAATGCCTCGATTCTCGTCGTAACCTCTTCTGCTTTAGGTGCGGCCTCGAAAATGTCATAACTCCGAACTGTGAAAAGTGTTCGGGAAACCGCCAGTCGAGCAAAGCTATGACCGGAGAGAGTTGCTCGAAGCCCAACAATCCGGAAAACTCCCGAAACTAGATACTTGTAATAAATTAACCATACTCAAACGCCCCCATGATGAGGTAGTTATTAAAAACGATTTTAAGGAAAACCCAACTCATACTAGAAAATCTCTTCATGAACGTCAAATTGAGTACTATGAGGCTCGAAAAAGAATCTTTACATACCCCCCAATATCTCAACGTATCCAAAACCTCAGAAAAAGACACGACAGGAAGAAGAAGTTTTACCAAGCGATATCTTCAGCGATGTTGAAATATTCACCCGAAGATCCTCGTGTTTATGTTCCTGTGGAAATTTTTGGAAAAGAATGGGAGGGCCTACTTGATACAGGTGCGACCATAAGTTGCTTGGGGCGCGGATCTATAGAATACCTTCGGGAAAACAAAATACCCTTTGAAAATATTTCATCGTCGTTAGCCACCGCTGACGGCCAAAAACAAAGAGTCGTAGGGGTGATAAATACTCAGATTTTATATAAAGGCACTTTGAAAGATATAGAACTGTTTATCGTTCCGTCTCTGGCACAAACGTTATATCTAGGCATAGATTTTTGGCGGAGTTTTAGACTTGCCCCACATGTAATATCTGAAGTTGCTTTGGTACCCAAACTTGACTCAAACGAATGCAATTTAACTCTTCTAGAATCCCTTACACTTCAAGAAACGATTAAATTGTTTCCTTCCTTCTCAACGAAAGGGTTGGGGAGAACTACTTTAATGGAACATGTTATAGACACGGGAGATGCGATACCAATCAAACAGAGGTATTACCCTGTATCTCCAGCGGTACAAGCCCTTATGTATGAGGAATTGGAACGCATGATTTCTTTGGACATTATTGAAGAAAGTTCAAGTCCATGGAGTTCACCGGTGGTTCTCGTACGAAAGCCGGGAAAGAACCGATTATGTCTTGACTTTCGAAAGGTCAACCAGGTGACAAAGAAGAATGCGAATCCGATTGCCTATATAGAGGGATTGCTAGCGCGCTTTTCGGACCCACACTTTATTTCAAGTGTGGATCTGAAAGATGCGTACTGGCAGATACCGCTGGAGAAGGGTTCACGAGAAAAAACTGCCTTCACGATACCCGGTCGTCCGCTCTATCACTTCAAAGTCATGCCGTTTGGACTTTCAAATGCCGCCCAGAGTCTGACTTGTCTAATGCACCAAGTAATTCCTCATCAATTAAGAGACCAAGTTTTCGTTTACTTGGACGACTTATTGGTTTTTTCTCACTCCTTCGCAGAACATATAAAGATCTTGAAGATTATAGTAGAGAGATTAACAGAGGCTGGTTTAACTATAAACGTAGAAAAGTCCAAATTTTGTCTGAGAGAACTTCCTTACTTAGGGTATGTAGTAGGCCAGGGAGGTATAAAAGCAAATCCCGACAAGATAGCCGCCATATTAGATTTCCCTGTACCAAAGACACCACGCCAGGTCAGAAGATTCCTAGGTATGGCTGGATGGTACAGGAGGTTCGTAAAGGACTTTTCCACCTTGTCTGCTCCCTTAACAAACACCCTTAAGAAAGGTCACAAATTTAATTTTGATCAAAAAGCTATAGAGGCGTTTAACGGCATAAAAAAGGAATTGACGTCAACACCAGTTCTCGTAAACCCTGACTTTTCCAAACAGTTCATTATCCTTTGTGATGCTTCGGCCACGGGAATTGGATGTGTCCTTTGCCAAAAAGGCGAAGATGGTACGGAACTTCCAATTTATTATTACTCACAAAAATTGAACGCAGCGCAACGAAACTACTCAGTGACAGAGCGTGAATGTCTAGCAGCAGTAAAGGGTATACAGAAGTTTAGGCCCTATGTAGAGGGATATAGGTTTAAAGTGATAACGGATCACTCCAGTTTAAAGTGGCTTATGAGCTTGAAAGATCCGACGGGCAGGTTGGCGCGTTGGAGTCTGAAGCTCCAAGGTTTCGACTTTGAGATCGAGCATCGGAAGGGTACTTTAAATGTAGTTCCCGACGCTCTCTCACGAGTATACCAAGTCGACGCGATCCACTTACAAGAAGAAATACCTGAGCTCAAGTCGATGGATCCCAATGAGGTTATTCATGTGGATTTAGAAGAGCCTAGTTTTAAATCGGCAGAGTACACTCAAATAATTAAACATATCGAGAAAAACAGGGACCAACTTCCAGATCTCCAGGTTTCCAAAGGTTATGTGTATAAAAAAGTAAAATTTAGCACCGGAAACCCAATTCAATATGACTTGACATGGAAACTTTGGATTCCCAATGCGTTGACCGACAGCCTGGTCTCTCTGGCTCATTGCCCTCCAAGAGCCTCACACGGAGGAATAACTAAAACCCTTTATCGCCTGAGACAACAATATTTTTGGCCTGGTATGGCTAATCAAGTTAAGAGTTTCATAGCGAACTGTGAGGTTTGCAAAATGACGAAAGCTTCAAACGTTACATTGAGATCTGAAATGGGTAAGGCTTTTGTGGTGGAGCGACCCTTTCAACATCTATACATAGATTTTATTGGACCCTACCCACGGTCAAGAAGTGGCAATACACAAATCGTCATAGCTCTAGACCAGTTGACTAAATTTGTCCTGGTCAAACCACTAAAAAGAGCTACGGCGGAAACAGTCTTGAAATTCTTACTTGAAGATGTATTTCTCATTTTTGGCGTACCAGAAAGCATTCTATCCGACAATGGATCACAATTCGTTGGTCGGGAGTTTTCGAAAATGGTAACTAATTTTGGTATAAAACATTATAGAACAGCGGTATACTCGCCACAGGGTAATGCAAGTGAACGAGTGAATAGGTCCATCCTGGCGGCGATTCGCTCGTACATTAACCCAAGACAAACCAACTGGGATGAGCATCTTTCATTCATTAGTAGTGCTCTCCGCACCACCGTGCATTCAGCTTTGCAAATGTCCCCCTATGAAGCACTTTTCGGCCAACGAATGATAGAGCATGGGGCGGACTACAAGCTACTCAGAGACCTAGGGGGCCTGAACAATTCCGAGATAGACTGGCTACCAAAAGCAGCCAAAATGAATATTCTACACACTTACCTTAAAACCGCTTTAGAAAAGGCCCATGAGTCCTACGAGAAAACGTACAATTTGAGGAGTCGAATTTGTACATACAAAGTAGGGGATCAGTTGTACAAAAGAAATTTTGTGCTTAGCGACGCTTTGAAGGGATTAAATGCGAAACTTTGCCCTAAATTTATAAAGGTTCAAGTGAAAAAAGTCATCGGTCATAATTTGTATGAGGTAATTGATTCCAAGGGATATACGTCGGTCACGCATTCAAAAGATTTAAAGAAATGATCAACATCAAATAATATTCTTGCTAACCCGGCCACCTCAGCTGTGCATGAGGTTTTTTTTTTAAACCAAAAACAAAAAAACCAAATAAAAAAACTAGTTTGAGAAATTTAAAATAAAAAAGTTAAAAAAATAAAGAAAATAATAAATGAAAAATATAAGAGAAGTAATTACATCAACCAACACTGTCACTGTCCCAAAGTTAACAAATGAGAAAGACAAGTACGATACCTAACACTTTTTCCCATGTACTTTCATCTATGCGGAGATCAAAATTGAAGTACCATTACACCGCAGCGGAATGTCTGGAATTAGGCCTCTGCAATGCAGTGCAATTGATCCGCTTGACACATTTTTTTTAAAAGTTTATGTACTTGATGGTTTTTTTTTTATTCACGCTAAGAGTGGGTAAGCTATTGGAACTCAAGCTTGTTTAGAGTTAGTTGTCGCGAAGCGGTTAAAACATAAGGTCTTCATTTCAATCGGCCATCCAAAACAAGGAAAGTATCAAGTAAAAGTGATTTCATGTTTAACAAAAAAAAAAGGTACAGTCAGCCTTTTCTTAGTATTTAAAAAGTATAAGATTATTTCTTTTTTTAATCAACGTTTTGATAGAGTGAAGAAATTTAGCACGCCCATTCGAGACAGATTAGAGGGAACCTTGTTTAGCCATTCGCATTTTCACATAGCTTTGAAAATAATTAAACTCGTATTCGATTATATTCGAATCAGGTAGGAGTCCTTCCAATTTCTCTATAAAGTAACTCAGCGCCATATTACGCGATAACACCTGAACTTTTAAAAAGAAAGGCCAGAACATTGTGAGTTTCCATTAACGAATACCTTATTCGCAAAAAAAGATATTTAAAACTGGTGAAATTCCCCTTTAGGCAACCTTGAAATAGAAAAAAATCGGCTTCAAACCTACTCGGTTCGACACAAATCGAAGGCCAGCGAAAGATACGCCGATGCGTGGGTGAGATCGGCTAGGCGCCATCGACAGTCCAACGAAGAGCCCAAATCATTACAACCTTAAGTGCACGTGATACATATGTACAACAAAAGAAGAAAAAAAAATAAAACTCGATAGCAACAAAAACAAGCCAACTCAAACTCGCAACCTCCGCAAAAGCTTTATACAGCAACAACTCCGAAACACTTCCCAGCTAATAATGTTAGACCCCTCCTGAATTCCCGCTCCCTCTGTATCATTCCTCGCTCTTACACCCAACTCTAAAAGTAAACTTAAGAGAACTTATCAAACCGAAAGAAAGCTAAGTACCAGTCTAATGAATTGATGTGCAAATACATATGAATGTAATTTCTTATTAAGCCCAACAGAATTGAAGAATCATCGAGTCCGGTCAAGGCGGTGCACTGTTTTCACCTGGAATCGCAGTAAGTCAATACATGCAGCATAGTGAGTACTTATTTTGATTATTTTTGCTTAGAGATTATATTTCATTGTATGACACATCAAAATATTACTCGTATTTAAGCACTTTGAAAAAGAGAAGTAAAAAAAAAAAAAACAAAAAAAATAGATCATTTTGAATTCAAAAGACCAAAGAGTTGGGATCAAAGCTCCATGAAATATTAAACTTAAAAACAAAAAAAAATTAAATCATAGAATTAATGAATGAAATCTATATAAAAATTATCCTAATCAGTTCCCAACCTATGTCCAATTCCGATTTTACATTATTGAATTTATTAAAGTCCAGACTTGTATTTTTCTATCAACTTTTCATTAAAGAATGTAAAATATCGAACGTAATTTTTTTTTCATTTCTTTATGGAAAGCCGTCATTTAGTATATAGTACGTAATATTATGTATGTAGTTTTTTTTTTCTCGACCAATAAGCCGGATATCTCCGAATTTAGTTCCTCGTCTTTTAGTGCAAATATTACCTGGTGAGATGAGGTTTATTTTAGTGATTTCATTTCGTTTTTGTTAAGACAAAAAGAATGATGGTTTAAGAAGATGGTTGGTATGTGAGTTAAGAGGCATCGGTGAGTAAGACCTTCAACAGAATGTTTTAAGAGTAGAGTATTTTGTTATTTTAGGGGTTATTGCTTTAATATCGAGCATTTGCAATAACCATAGGGCGTCTTCATAACAAAAATTTTATTGTTGTCTGGACGCGAAGGGGAGGGTACTATGCTCCGAGAACGCGATCACCTATGTTCTCCACCAATCCAACATGGTCTAGTTAGGTTATCAAGATTCGGGTTCCACATCTCTTTAAAAATATAATTTTTTCGAATTACATCTTCGATTTCCAACAAGGCCTGAAATAAAAACGTAACACCGTCCATCTTTCGGTAACAAGATCCCACCCCTCCGACGAGCTAGGATGTGCGTGGACTAGCAGGCCTATCCGTTACTAAGGAAGTGGACAACCTTTTCATAACTCAACTTTGATGGTCCGAATGGCCTGTAGCATTTTGATTCTAATTGGTCCGAGTGAGAAAAGGATTCTACGCTAGAGTGTAATCATTAAACTGTTGTAAACCTATTTCTCTTTGGTTGGCTCTCATGCAGTCTCTAAATTGGATCTAAGCGAACATTATTTAATTTTTGTGGTGGTTCACTCTGGCGTATGCTTGTTATTTAAATTAAATAAATAAAGATTGAATTTTTGGTTCAATTTAAATAAAAGAAGTTCGTTACACAAAGAAAGGGAATCGATTACGAAGAAACCTACTCCCCTGTTGTACGAAAACGATACACCTCGATTCGATTCTTACTTGCAACGGCCGCCAAATACATTGAGTGCATTATTTCAAGCTGATTTGAGCGAAGAAATTTTTATGGTGCAGCCAGAAGGCTTCAGCTACAGCAGTATCAAGGTTTGCAAGTAAAAAAAATCTTTGTATGGGCTAAAGCTGGCCAGACGCATTTGGAACCATAAATTAGATGCGCTATTGCAAAGGTTCGGTCTAACAAGATCTAAAGCGAAAGCAATGAAAGATGTACCCTATCCGGATGTCACGTTTAAGGATTTTGTGACGCTGATTGGGCTAATGATAGACATGACCGACGATCAGTTACTGGATATAATTTCTTGCTCCATAATGGTGGAATCTCATGAAATTCAAAAAAAAACAGCCAACTGTTGCCATCTCAATTACGGAAGCAGAATATATGGCACTTACTTCTGCAATTTAAGAAGCTACCTGGTTACTAGGCTTACAAAAGGAGCTTATTCCTAATTCACCTGAGTCAACAACTTTACGATTACCAGCACGTATCATGGAAGAACAAAACACATTGATGTCAAACATCACTTTATTCGAGAGAAAATTGACGAAGGCAAAATAATTTTAAAATACGTCAGTACGGAAGAGCTGACAGCTGATTTACTGACTAAACTTCCTGGCCCGAAACATACTACCTGTTCTTCTGCTCTTGGACTTAGCTTTGGTAAATTCTAATTAAGTGAGGGTGTTAAAATATACTTGTTGAATTATATACTTTAGAATTAGATTCTATATCGGGCTGTCTTGTTTGAACTTCAATTCTTACGAAAATGACTAGTTTCTGCCGTGTGGCCCATTGTCTTGAAAATCATGCCAAATCACACAAACTTGCAAAACCTAATTCCTTTTACCAATAATTGATAGCATGTCATCTATCAAACCAGCAAATCTGACACCATACCAATCAAACAGGCCAACGAATTAATTTCGAACCCGCCACCACCCCAAAAACGTAACACGACAACTCATAACAGCCGTCATACAAGAAAGGACTCAACTAATAACACGTTTACACAATGAATTATTTCCTGTTTTCTAGGATTTTCGGCCACCAAATACCCACTCTACCCTGCTGCAAATTAAAAATTGATTAACCTGCCAGGAAAGTTCGGATAAGATTTTCCTCGAAAAAAAGAAAGACCGAATTACTATCAGAATGACACGAAACACACTCTAATTCGGTTTCCCCCAATCACCCAAAAAAGCAAACACTGACAAAGGCATATTTTGTGGTCAACGAAATTATATTGCTCGCTAACGTTAAGTCAACTTTAGGCTGTCTGCTTTTTGGGGGGTGCTAGTGGGTGAGATGGAAAATCGTCAAGCCCATCCCTCCCTGTTTCCGGTCGGTTGGTAAAAGTTGTAATCTATCCCAACTAACATAAGATGGTCAGCCGAGATAAGTGCCTGGCTAAGTTTTGTTTTTTGAATTGAAGGGCTTTTAGTGGC
This sequence comes from Sphaerophoria taeniata, assembly GCA_943590905.1. Taxonomy (NCBI): domain Eukaryota; kingdom Metazoa; phylum Arthropoda; class Insecta; order Diptera; family Syrphidae; genus Sphaerophoria; species Sphaerophoria taeniata. Next base: position 85,201,023 of record OX016542.1, read on the forward strand.
AGGACACAGATATAGCATAGCAGTCGATGGGCGTTCAGTCATAATTTTCAGACAAAAAGGAAAGTGGCGTTGAAATGATGTGACCAGGTCACGATATGTGTGCGTTTATACATAAATGGGATACAAACAATGACCATCGGGGATTGCCTCTAAAAGCTTTATCTTTTGAGAAATATGATGGGTCCCCTGCCTTCGATATTTATTGGCCATCGTTTGTGGGTTGACAACTTTCATTTTGTTAACATGCTAATTAATGAACCGCTAGTCTTTGTGTTTTTAGTGATATTGTGTGACTTGGGGAGCCTGTTACAACAAGTGTCACTGGTCATAAGAAGCTCTTAACTGATGTTAGAGGTGCGGAAAATATGGGCTAATGATTGCTGTCCGTGTTATGACTTTATTAAGAGTGACATGTTAATTTTTCGTTGCTTTGTGAGGGGTAGAAATTTTGGCTATGGATAGGTAAATATGCCTTTTTTTCATGCATAAGAACACATTTTTGGATAATTCAGTTTTTGAAAGAATTTACTATAAGAAGGGGTTTACAATTCGTCATTCTTGAGCTACCAGTCTTATTAAAAATAAAGAGTTTTTAAAGAGTTAAAAAGCATGAAACTTTTACCGCAAAATGAAACAAAACTACTTTGTCTTTAGCTTTAAACCTTATAAATCTCCAGGTCCAGATCAAATCATACCAGCTGAGCTACAACATACCATCGATATAACTCTGCCCATCATTGAGATGATGTTCAAAAGTTGTCTAGATCTGGCATATATACCTCAGCGATGGAGAGAGGTAAAGGTAGTATTCATTCCCAAGGCGGGCAAATGCTCGCATGTCAACCCTAAAGATCTAAGACCTATTAGTCTATCATCTTTCATTCTCAAAACGCTGGAACGATTGATTGATATCCATACACGTAATAGCATTGATAAGGGACTATCGATGTCTCAGCATGCTTACTGCAAAGGGAAATCGGTAGAAACAGCCGTGCATACTCTGGTAAGAACTATCGAATACTCCCTAGAGCAAAAGGAATATACTATGGTTGCCTTCCTGGATATTGAAGGTGCTTTCAAGGTGCCGTGCAATAACGCCGAGCGAAATAACGCCGAATTCTGAAATTCGGCCTTATTTCACTTTAGTAATGTGAAATAACGCCGAATTTTTGCATTCGGCCTTATTTCACTATGACAAAGTGAAATAGTGCCGATTCGGCGTTATTTCACTTTGTCAGTTTTAATTTTTTAAGTTTTCGTCAGGTTTTCTATACTTTATAATAAAAAAAAACTGTTTTATAGGTTGCCTTCTCATGTTTTGAAATAAATTTGCCAAACAAAATTTTGCTTTGCACAAAAATTATTTTATCAAAAATTAATAATATGGAATATGTACCTACATTTCATAAGTAGGTATTTTTAAAATACTTGGTCTCAAGCTCCAGTTAAATTAAGCGAAGTCACATGAAGTGAAAGTTTCAGTATTGATGGAAATTAAAAACTATTTAAATAATACCTACGCAGGTACCTCTACAACATCAATAACTAAATATTTCAGTTTCTTTCAAAACCATTTAATTACCACAAATGAATTCGATTTTGAAAACGCATGTTATTTTTGAGGGCTGTAAGAAGAATTTTGCGGCATGGACCAGGAAGAATATTAATGTTAGATTTTACATTTCAGTTAACACTACATTTTTAAGAATTTGATCAAATGAAAATTAAAAATGATTAAGGATTTGGAACTTGAAACCAAAAATATAGTACAGGTACAAATACCAGCGAGCGTAGCGAGCGAAAAAAATTTTGCCCAAAAGAGAATCAATTTGGGGTGTGAAAATAAAAAAATTCGCGCGAATTTTTTTATTTTCACACCCCAAATTGATTCTCTTTTGGGCAAAAATTTTTTCGCTCGCTAAGCTCGCTAGTAAACCGAATTGATCTTGAATGTTCCGAATCGACATCATCCTCAAATTAGAGTGAAAAAAAGGAGCTTAAAATGAATAATTGAAATGCAGCGGCAACAGTTTTGAAAAATGAAATGCTCTGCCCATTTTGTCGACAAATAATGAATAAATGTGGGCCAATACATTTGTTAGACTTCTTTTGTATTTGTAGTTTAAGTGTTTATATAAATTTAAGATAATTTCTTCTTCTTTGTACCATGAACATTTATTGTTTGTACATAATATTGAAAAATACAAATAAATTTTGTGAATTAATTTTTTTTCATTTTGTCCCATAAAATATTAAAAAAAATCTGACCTACCATACTCGGAAAATTTTGTTCTACAGTTGATTTTGCGTTAAGTCCAGCTAAAATGCTCTTTTCAAAAGTTAAATAAAACCGGCTTCCTTGTTTTCTCTTTCTCGGCTTTATTTCTCAGTTGGTATTCGGCGTTATTTCACATTGTCGAAGTGAAATAAGGCCGAATGCTGAAATTCGGCGTTATTTCGCTTTGGTAAAGTGAAATAAGGCCGAATTTCAGAATTCGGCGTTATTTCGCTCGGCGTTATTGCACGGCACCTGCTTTCAACAACGTTGACACATCTGCTATCACTTCTGCTATGACGACCCTAAACGTCGAATACTCACTCTGTGAGCTGATTAATCTAATGCTTAAAAGCAGGATCATCAACTCTAAGATGGGGGATTTTTGTACGAAAAGGTCTGTCAGTAGAGGCACTCCGCAAGGTGGTGTTCTGTCCCCTCTCCTGTGGAACATAGTAGTTAACGAATTGCTAATATCCCTCGAGAGGGAAGGCTACAGAGTGATTGCGTATGCCGATGATGTTGCTATCGCCGTCACAGGAAAACATCCTAATACACTGAGAGACCTCCTCCAAAACGCACTTAATATGCTCACTAGATGGGCTGATCGCTGTGGACTTAGTATTAATCCTCAAAAAACAGACCTTGTCCTTTTTACACGGAAATACAAGATCCCAGTAATTGTACCCTCTTCAATAAAAGGTGTACCACTAATTTTTACCAATGAAGCCAAATATCTTGGTCTGATATTAGACAAAAAATTAAGTTGGAAGCCTAATATTCAGGAAAGAGTTAAGAAAGCCACAGTAGCTCTTTTCTCTTGCAAGAAAGCCATAGGAAGCAAATGGGGTTTTCAACCTCGCATAACCTATTGGCTATACACATCGGTCATTCGACCAATTCTCATGTACGGGGTTGCAGTATGGTGGACTGCACTGGAGAAAGTCACTTACCGCAACAAACTCAGCAGAGTCCAACGCACTGCTTGTCTCTGCATAAGCGGGGCTTTGAGAACCACACCCTCAGCAGCGTTAGACACTCTCCTCCATCTGGCACCCCTCGACATTTTTAGCAAACAAGTGGCAGCGAGTACAGCTATAAGACTCAACGCCTCATCTCAATGGACCAACAATAATGTGGGACACTCCATCATTTTGAACTCTTTCGGTTCTATACCAAAGTACATAGACTACACCATTCCAAAACCACAATTTGGTAAAAACTTCCAGATATCCATTCCATCCAGAGAAGAATGGGAAGACAAAAAACTTCTGGATGACAAAGGCATTCATTTTTATACAGATGGATCCAAGACAAGTGATGGAGTTGGTAGTGGTGTGTACTCAGAAAAGCTTAATCTAAGCATCTCATTCCGCCTTCCCAATCATTGTAGCGTCTTCCAAGCGGAAATCTTAGCGATCAAAGAGGTTCTCTCCTGGCTAAGAGAAAACGTGATATCAACTTCTGATATCCGCATCTTCTCTGACAGTCAGGCTGCTATTAAATCTCTCGATGGTGTCTCAACCAAATCTCAAACGGCCCTCGATTGCCGATCGTCTCTGATGGAGATGGCGCAGCAATTTAACATTCACCTCTGTTGGGTGCCGGGTCACAGAGACATCGAAGGAAATTGTAGAGCCGCTGAACTCGCTAAAAATGGAACCGTCATACCTATTTCAACTGAAAGGGAGAAGATAGGCAGCTTAAACGATAACAAACTATAGGTGGCACAATTTACCAACGTGCACAGCTACGAAACTCATATGGCCTTCACTGGACTTAAAGCGCTCTAAAGACTTGTTATCTCAAAGCAGACTTCATATTAGCTCCCTGATAGGTGTCCTTACGGGACACTGTCTTATAGGCAGACACGCAATACGACTTGGTGTAGCCTCAAATGACTTCTGCAGGAGCTGGATGGATGAGGAAGAAGAGGAAACAATCTCTCACCTTCTCTGCACTTGCCCTGCTCTTTCACTAAGACGCAAACTTCATCTGGGAGAATACTTTTATGATAACCCCAGTGAACTAGCTAATAAGGATATCAAATATCTTCTTCGCTTTATAAAAAGCTCAAAATGGTTCGACTAGTAAGAAGTAATTCTCTAGATTCATGTGGTATCACAATGGGCCTTTTCCTTTGGCCTAAGTGTGTGGATTCTGAATCCACAGCCACTGTAACCTAACCTAACCTAACCTACTTTGTCTTTCGTGTTTCTAGATATCGTTATAGACAGGCACATTTTTAGAGAAAGGATAAACGAAAAAATAAACAGAAATAAATTCTCCTTCTTTAGCTGACCACTAAAAAGATGGAAATGCGAAAAGAATGCAGGAGGAAAGTCCATCTCATTATATGAAAATGTTCTCAAGGATATAACAAGTCGAAAAGAAGGAAAAGGAAGACAAAAAGTTAACTTGAAATGTTTAAGTAAAACTTTTCAATGTACCACGCAGAGAAATAAGCTAAAAAAATTGCATGAAAGTATAAATTTCCAGTTAAGCGTGTGTATTGAAAAAAACCACGAACAAAAAGTTAAAAAACTCGAAATTTTCAGAACTCCTTGAAAAACAGGAATATTGTCTATTTTTTGTCTTCACGAAATGCGAAACAAGAAGGAAATTGAAGAAGAAAAAAAAATGTTGTCTATTTTCCCCGTCAGCAATTGTAACGCTAACTTGCGAAACCCACAACGAAGCAAATGAAAATCCTTTTCACAGCCGTGAAGAAAAGTTAGTCCTCTTTTTCTCTTGGTGCTTAGCTCATTCTGATAAACGGAATCGAATAAACTTTAAAAAAAAAGTAAAAACAATCGAATGAATCTAATTTCAACAACAACAACAACAACAACATCACGAGGAAAGATATCCTGTGAGAAAAGTAAAACAATGCACGTTGAAGAGCTTTCATTCCTCAGCGCGCACAGGAACGTTGGCGTTGAAGGAAGAAGATAAATCAAATGAACGTATTTTGTGTTTTGTTTCAATTAAAAACACAAGACAAACGAAAAAAAAATAAACACTCAAATTGAAAAATACAATGAAATCCTTTTTTCATGCCGCAGGAATAATCCTTCCCGAGGATTGCCACTCAACTTCAAATGAAGCGAAACCGAAAAACCAACTTTCAGAGCTAATTACATTTGAAAAACAAAAACAAAGTCATGAAAGGATATTTTTAAATTACTTAATGATGGAGTTAAAAAAAGGACATTCATGGATTTGAAAAAGACTCAAGAAAACTAGTCTCCATTGACAAAAGGAGGTAAATAAAGTACTTGAAGCTTTTGGCTCTGGCAACGTCATCGTCTTTGTCAACGTCATTATCAAGGATAAATAACTTTTTGCAAAGATGTCGGAAATGATTTAATACGGCATCCAGGCGGTTTTTGTTTTTGAAAGTATTGTTGCTATTATGAAGCCAAACGCAATGAGGAAAAAAAGGAAGATGGCAGATGCAGTGATAATGTAAGGACCTTTTTTTTTTTAATTGCATTGAATTATTTATAAGAAGAAAAGATGTTACATTTTTGACGTTGAAATTGTAGAAAATATAAAGGATATGAAATTAATTATAAAGATTGTCAATTAGAAAATACAATTTTGGTGGATTAGACAATTTCTCTTAAATTGTGCAGTTGGCGTATTATTCAATTTTGTTCAATAGGATTCAATTGAAGTCAATTCAATTCCATTTCCAATTTCAACTAACATCAAAATTCAAGGGTAGACACATCGCATTCAAATGAACACAAGCGTTCACAACAACCTCTGTCCATCAACTCCTATTGTCCACCTCCCAGCCAGCGGTGCACATTGAGTGCCTAGTACCTAAACCGAAGATTGGGTTCCAATCCCAATGGGAAGTTGTTGGTGGCAGCAATGAGAGAGGGGGGAGGAGTATGCGTCAACTGAGGCATGCCTACTTCTTTTCAACAGGTGGCAGCGGAAGAGCAACCAAATGGAATCTACAGTTCTAGTCAGGATGAACTACTTAGTGAACACCTTATATGGCTACTATGACATATTCGCAGCCCAGGCCTATTAGGAGCGGTTAGGCCGGCTTCCTGTCTTGGGGTTAAAGTAAAGACCTGGCCCTCAAGTTTGGAGTCGTGCGTTGGGGTGACAGCCTGGCCACACGAAGTTTCAACTCAGTGATTAAGAGCATCACGACAATCCGAATCAATGCTGAATTCACCAACATAAGCCTCATCTTCTTCTATACCCGATCCGTGTTTACGCCCCACTGAGGAAAAGAATGAAGACACCAAAGACAGGTTCTACAAGCTCCTTGACAAGACCTACGAGCAATGCCCTAGCTATGGTATGATTTTAATGCCAAGCTGGGGAGAGATGAAATCTTTCTTTGAATAAACTACACGACACCACCTCCGATATATCATGGAAATCTCCTGATCAATCAACCGTCACGTCAACCAGATTGATCACATTGCGATCTATACGCACGACACTTCTTTAGCATGCAAGATGTCCGGAAATTCCGAAGTAACAACATGGACTCGGACCACTACATTGTTGTAGCCAAGTTACGAATGCGGATATCCCGTTCAAAACCAACACCTGAAAGTGCTAAGAGAAAATTCGACGTTAAAACCTCCTAAGAAGTCCTCTGCTGCCAGCACAAAATGTAGAGAAGCAGTGGCAACAGTGACCAGTAGCCATTAGAGATGCTGCCTCTGAAGTGCTAGGGTTTACACGGCTACCACAACCAAGTGTGCCGGAGTCCACCATCGATATTCACTCTACCGCAGATCTTGGAGAAGACTCAGGAACTTCAAATCGATACCTACCACCTTTTCGTCTATATCAAGGCCGCGTATGACGGCGTCTATAGAGAATAACTATATAGGGTAAAGTCTAGTTTTGGCATCCCAGAAAAACTTGTCCATCTGTGTCAGATGACAATGGAAAACTCAAGCTATTCCATCATCGTCTGAAAGAACCAAACAGATGCATTTGATGTTAAAAAAGGTTTTAGACAAGGCTATGTGCTGTCATGCGATTTCCTCAACAACATTCTTGAAAAGATTGTGCAAAACTCCAACTCCAACACTAGAAGCAAAAGCTTAGAAAAGTCCGTCCAGCTACAAGGATACGCCCTTGTTGGATGAGGCCATTGTCCGACCTGGACTGTAGCGCCACCAAAAGTAAGTAAGTTTTATGACAACAAAGGATTTCTTTTTTCGTTGAATTGATGGCCAGTTCGAAAGCACCCCGTTTTCGGGTTCTTTAAAACAAAGTATTTGCGTATAAGCCGTCATAACCATTCAGTTCTGATTTCTGATGTCACAGCAAGGATTGGTTTTAATAGGCAAATTCATCATCAACTCAAAAACAATATCAGAAAGGCCCTCTTTCTCTTGATCCCCTTCCTTTAACCTCTCTTCATCCTGCACTTAACACATTTTAACATGAAATATTTAAGAAACTCAGCCTTCAGAAAGTCAAAACCGTCTATTTTTGTTGAGTTGACGTCCAACCAACGACCAGAGGATGTAGTATGCCCACATAATATGTGTGACTGTGTCGATTGAGGTGCCGTGCGTATGGAGGATGCAAAACATATTTCCTCCTCCACCTGAATGATTAACGGCAAGGCAATAATAAATAATAAAATTTCCACCAATTCAACGTGAATATTCCCAGAGGAACCCTTGGCGAAACCCATCAGCTTGACGAATGTACATTTTACAGAGTTCTAAATCATCTGACGTCTGGAAGGTCTTGAGGCTGAGTGAGGTCTTATTAAGTATCGCGGTTGCTTTTGAAGGACAAGCAAGGTTTAATTTTGGTAATTCATTTTACATTCCTGACGAGGGAGACAGAGAAGAGTGGGTGGTGTTAGGTTGGAGTTGGAGTGTATTTGACAATTTTTTTTATCGTTACAGCTTCTCGCATGCAATTATTTTTTTTGGGAAAATGGAACCTTTGACGACAGCTGACATCAAGGTGAATTGAGGGCTTTGATATGTTGGTAAGGGAGAAAAAAGGAATTGTATTCCCGAACGCAATTATTGCTTTTATTCGATGACGACGACGACTGACGCCAACGTTTAAAATTGGAAAAATTGTTGGCAATAAATTCTGGCAGGAGAGCACACAGGAACTCATTTACGAAGTTTATTGTTTGGTTGAGGAGGCAGGAGGGTATAAGGGACGTGGGTGTTCCAAAGTGGAGCACATCAAATCACAACAATCAGAATTGTGTACACAATTTGGAAATGAGTGGATTGGCTTGGTATAGACCAAGGATGAAATTGATATATGAGTGACAGAAGAATTGATGTGGAACCTCATCTCACTCAAAAACCATCAAGAAGTAATGAAATAAGGAACAACAAATCGATGGCTGGGGCTGAACTGAGATTAGAAATAGGGGTGGCTACTAAATTGGTTGCACTCTGGATTTCCGGTTTTTGATAAACGGTCCGAATTAGTGATGGGCATAATCGAATGATTTCAATAATCGAGAAAATAGTATTCGAATGATTTGAATAATCGAATGATCATTTGAATGATCATTTGTAAGAATAAGCAAATAATATTTATTTATTTCTCTTCTATCTTTTCCCTTTCTCAAAGTAGATAATTTTTTTTTCTATCCATAACTATTCGGTAACGTAGTTGGCTCTATTTATCTCTATTTTATAATATTTTGTGTTCCTTTCCTCTTGATGAACTCATGCTCTGCGGAAAAAAACACTGGTAAAACTGCTGTTCGTTTTCATCATAACACAACACATGTATCCTTTTTCTCGCGATTGTTTTCTTGTATAATGATAAACACCGTGAGAGAAGGAGATCCTGTGAAGAGAACATGAATGAGAACCTTCACTAAGGAGAAGAAGCTGACGATCAGCGAGAAACGATTTGTTTTCAGTAGATTGTGAATTTTGAACGGTGTTGGTGTTATACCTTTAAGTGTAGAAGCAATTGAGTTTATAATTCAACTAGTGAAGTGAATTTAAATAAAGAGGAAAGCAACAATAAATAATGTGAGTAATATTATAATTTTTATAATATTAAATATCACTGAGTATCTTTTTGTTTCAACCTTTTTTTTTTTCTCTTTCCGACTCTATCTGAAACCATCGTGTGCGCGCCGCCGCGATGGCGATAGGTCTTATTTATTATTATTTTGTTGTTGTTTGTTGTGTATGTGCCTTGTTGTAGTCCACATATCTTTAAGAAATTTTCTACAACGGAAAAGATAGAGAAAGTTAAATCCCGTTAGAATGTGTCTATTATTGTTTTGATTTGTAATTTGTGTGAATTGTTGTTGTCAAATATTTTGCCCAAAATCATACACTGGGGTATCCGTTCGAGTTGTGTGTTTCTCCCTTCTCGTTCTGGCCAGTGGGATAGTTTGTTAAATCAACCACCGAGGTATCGGTTCGAGTTGTCGGCGTGTATCCCTTCTCGCTAACTGTAGGTGGGTTGGTTGATCGAATTTATCTCTTTGGTGGATTTGTCGAGAGTTGCCGCTTATCCACTAACACACGGAGATGTGCGGTCTCCTGCTCCGTGTGTATTTATTCTGTAAGTAGTATTGAATTAATAGGGGTCATCCTCTGGGGAATCAGTTCGGAGTGTGCGTTTTCCTGCTCCGTTCGTGCTAGAGTGTTGGCCGGTATCCATGATATTCAGTACTATTTATTTTGTTTATATTTCTTGTGTTTATTTGATTTACTCCCAGTTCACACATATTTATTTGAGTATCTAGAAATAAGATACTGCTGCTTAATTTTCGTTGATTTCTTTCTCTCTCTTTTCCTTATTTAATTTAAAGTCTGTCTTGGTGAAAAAGAGGAAAACTTAGAGGGCTCATGTTTTTTTTTAAATTTCATTACAGGCCTCAAATCCAACCACGACCAGATGAGCTCGCAACAATAATGAATATTTTGTTTTTCTTTTAATATTTTTTTTTATTTGTTTTGTTTCGTTTTTTTTCTCTTTTTGAATAAAAATAAATATAATCCTGTGAGTTATTTGAAATAAATATATATAATTTGGCTGTTTTGTTTTCCCCTATTTAATATCAATTAGCTCATTTTATAATTCAGAAGTGGGATACCTGGTCGTGGAGTTGGAAAGAAAAAAAATATGTATATATTTGTTTTGTTTTGTTCTTTTTTTATGTATATCAATAGTCTAACATATTTTATTTGTTTCAATTACATATTCTGGTTAGCGGTTCTTATTAACGTTTTGAAACGTAGTCTTTTTCTTCTTAAATAATGCTTTATGTCTTCTTCTCAAAAAAAAAAAAAAATACACAGAGAATTCTGTATCTATTTATATTTTTTTTTTATCTAGTTCTTATGTATTATATTTGTTTTGGTTTCTTTTGAAAGTGGCTTGTGTCATGTGTGTATTTTCTCGACATACAGAACTCTCCCTCATTCTGCGCCGCCGCGCGTACACTTTTGCTTGATCACTTGAATTACTAAGGCTACAATAATTGTAGCTATGTTATTTGACCAAGCAACAATTTATAATGCTCTTGAAAAGTTAAACGGCCTAGTTAAAACCTGGTACAAGGGACTGCCGAGCTTGAAATTTACTTCGATCTAATGAAAAAAAAAGCAACTAAAATCATTCCCAGGAGAAAGAGATTTTTAGGCACAATTATGCGAGGTTACTCGAAGACAATTATCTGTAACTTGTATTGTGTTTACACTCGTCTTCACTTTCATTTGTAAATATAATTTCAAGTGGTTCTTCTGCCAGAAACATCTCTTACAACGGATATTGAGTTAAACGTATCCATAACACGGTATCCGTTCTGGTACTCATCATAACCAACAAAGATGCATGTTCGTGATTTTGCATCTAATTTGTTTTTTGTTTTTCATTTGGTATATGAACATATAATTCAGTGCCCAAAATTCGAAAACGATAAAAATTTGCAGACTTACCAGGCCATATTTCGTATGGTGTTTTGTTTTATTTTTTTTTGTTTTTTTTTTATTTGTACTTTTACCTGATCGATTAATAATATAAACAGTTGTTTGTACAGCATCCGCCCACAGTTTGGGACTAAGATCCTTTAAATGAATCATAGATCGAGCCGATTCCATGATTGTCTTATTTTCTCGTTCAATGCAACCATTTTGTTCCGGCTAGTATGTGTATTCCGTTTTCTCTCAAAAGTTGTTTCATTGCTGAATTAACAGATTCTGTTCCATTGTCTGTTTGAAGATTTTTAATTGGATGTCCAGAATGTTTTTCTGCAAGTTTTAGTAAATGGAGTGGTGCGACGGCTTTTGAAGAGCCAAGGCCTGGGTGTGTGTGATGAATTGGGGGGGACCTGCAGTTTGGCGCCGATTCTGAACGACAGAGTTGAGAGGCACTTTCTCATGACAGATTGATTGATGCTCTTGGAAGTTTTGTCGGTTCTTTGCAAGAGGCGGTGCCCGTGAAGGATGAAATAAAAAAAAAAAAAAAAAACTATGGGCTTGAGTGGGACTCGAACCCACTAAGCCACGGACACTAGCAAGTTTTAGTACTATCTTGAATTTTTCAATAACTTCAGATTTATTTTTAATGAAGAACACAAATCGAAATTTAGATAGGCTATCTTTAAATATCAGGAAATACCTTGAACCACCATAAGAATTCTCTTGGCCCACAGACATCCGCATGAACAATTTCACCACATCTGGACGATGTTGCTGGTCTTAAACTAAAACTCAAACCATGTTGCTTTCCAAAAGCACATCCGTCACAACCAAGATCTTCTTCAATGAAAACAATGTTGTTATTTCGGAGAAGTAGACGCACATGATCTATATTTTGATGCCCAAGGCGTTTATGTCAGACGCGTAAAGGAATATCCATCATAACCACCATGGAATTTTTTTTTCAACATCAGTTGAAGGAATGATAACTTTAATACAAGCATTTGAAACATGTAACTTTTTAGTTTTCCGATTGCTATTACCTTTGACCATCAAAAAGGACGAAAATAAATTTGCAAATAATGTTGTAGCACATACAACATTTGTTATCCATTTCATTCCATTGTTAGATAAAATATTAAGATCTCCAATGCTTGTTGCCTGCATTATCTTACCATCTCAAAGCAAAATATGAATTGGTTTCTCTAATTCGTTGAAAGAAGAAAAACAATCTCTATGCTTGCACATATGATTTGTTGCACCAGAGCCAACAATCCAAGATTTATTTTCAAAGCAATTCACTATAGATCCAAGGAAAGCCTTGTCCTTATTACCCAATTCCTTAAAGTTTTTTTTTTTAATTATGTTTCCCTGAATTATTATTTAGAGATTGTTCGTTACAATCTCTTTTCCAATGGCCAGAACCTCCACAGTTAAAACAATTTTTAGGTCCCTTAGATTTGAATTGCGTTTGAACTCCCAATCGGTTTTCTTCAACCATGAAATGATTGAACTCCCAATCGGTTTTCTTCAATCATGAAATGATTAGTCATATTGATTATTGTTCTATCCGATGATGAAGAAGAAACTGCTGATTAGCATAACACTCGGGACGAGCTTCTGTCAGGATAGGCGAATGTAAGAATAAGCAAATAATATTTATTTATTTCTCTTCTATCTTTTCCCTTTCTCAAAGTAGATAATTTTTTTTTCTATCCATAACTATTCGGTAACGTAGTTGGCTCTATTTATCTCTATTTTATAATATTTTGTGTTCCTTTCCTCTTGATGAACTCATGCTCTGCGGAAAAAAACACTGGTAAAACTGCTGTTCGTTTTCATCATAACACAACACATGTATCCTTTTTCTCGCGATTGTTTTCTTGTATAATGATAAACACCGTGAGAGAAGGAGATCCTGTGAAGAGAACATGAATGAGAACCTTCACTAAGGAGAAGAAGCTGACGATCAGCGAGAAACGATTTGTTTTCAGTAGATTGTGAATTTTGAACGGTGTTGGTGTTATACCTTTAAGTGTAGAAGCAATTGAGTTTATAATTCAACTAGTGAAGTGAATTTAAATAAAGAGGAAAGCAACAATAAATAATGTGAGTAATATTATAATTTTTATAATATTAAATATCACTGAGTATCTTTTTGTTTCAACCTTTTTTTTTCTCTTTCCGACTCTATCTGAAACCATCGTGTGCGCGCCGCCGCGATGGCGATAGGTCTTATTTATTATTATTTTGTTGTTGTTTGTTGTGTATGTGCCTTGTTGTAGTCCACATATCTTTAAGAAATTTTCTACAACGGAAAAGATAGAGAAAGTTAAATCCCGTTAGAATGTGTCTATTATTGTTTTGATTTGTAATTTGTGTGAATTGTTGTTGTCAAATATTTTGCCCAAAATCATACACTGGGGTATCCGTTCGAGTTGTGTGTTTCTCCCTTCTCGTTCTGGCCAGTGGGATAGTTTGTTAAATCAACCACCGAGGTATCGGTTCGAGTTGTCGGCGTGTATCCCTTCTCGCTAACTGTCGGTGGGTTGGTTGATCGAATTTATCTCTTTGGTGGATTTGTCGAGAGTTGCCGCTTATCCACTAACACACGGAGATGTGCGGTCTCCTGCTCCGTGTGTATTTATTCTGTAAGTAGTATTGAATTAATAGGGGTCATCCTCTGGGGAATCAGTTCGGAGTGTGCGTTTTCCTGCTCCGTTCGTGCTAGAGTGTTGGCCGGTATCCATGATATTCAGTACTATTTATTTTGTTTATATTTCTTGTGTTTATTTGATTTACTCCCAGTTCACACATATTTATTTGAGTATCTAGAAATAAGATACTGCTGCTTAATTTTCGTTGATTTCTTTCTCTCTCTTTTCCTTATTTAATTTAAAGTCTGTCTTGGTGAAAAAGAGGAAAACTTAGAGGGCTCATGTTTTTTTTTAAATTTCATTACAGGCCTCAAATCCAACCACGACCAGATGAGCTCGCAACAATAATGAATATTTTGTTTTTCTTTTAATATTTTTTTTTATTTGTTTTGTTTCGTTTTTTTTCTCTTTTTGAATAAAAATAAATATAATCCTGTGAGTTATTTGAAATAAATATATATAATTTGGCTGTTTTGTTTTCCCCTATTTAATATCAATTAGCTCATTTTATACATTCGAATTACGAAATCCAATGAAAATGGTGAAAAATTTAAAGTTTACAGTGCACAATGAGCTATTTTACAGGTATAATAATATTGACGGTCATTTGTCAATAGACCTGCCTTAGAAAATACCCTCTCAGATGGTAGGTACCGACCTGGGTTTATTGTTCAATTTCATTTTAGAAACATTTTTTAAAATAGCCTGTTATTCTTCTTAGCTATAAACAATGTTCCGTATTCATTTTTTAAACACTAATTCGCAAAAATTTCTACCAATCATGTACATATATAAAAAAAAAGCAAAGAATCTCCAAATACAAATTTTTGTTTGCCTTTAAAAAGGTAACCAAAAAGGTGCGGGTGCATAACTTCACAGGTCATAACTTCACATGGGTCATAATTTCACCTCTAGTGAGTTATTATTTCACTTTCTTCGGGTGAAGTTGTGACCCATCTAAAGTGGGAATCAGATTCACTTTTTTGTGGGCCAGAATTTCACTTCTGTGTGAAGTTATGTCCCACTCAAATTGGGATATAATTTCACTTTTTACTACAGTTGCAAGAAATTATCATTTTGTACTATTTACTTATACATAATTTGTCTATCAAAAACTGCATTACTCTGGAGCGATTTTTTATTATTTTCAGAGTCTTGAAAACTGAATTTCCGAACTACTAACTAACTACAACTACAAAAAAGTAATAACCATTTTTATTTACTTTTATCGACAAAATGGAGAGAGCAATTTATTTTTCAAAGCTGTTGCGGTTTTCTTTAATTTGGAAAAGCAACCAATACACATCTTGTAATGCATTATCTTGTAATGCAAGCAGGTGCTGCAGTGCAATGATACTTTCGACCATGATGACGATGTTCCAGACATTCAAATTCGATTTGTGTTGATTGGGAGTGAAGCGAGTGGAAAAAATTTTGCCCAAAAGAGAATCAATTTGGGGTGTGAAAATAAAAAAATTCGCGCGAATTTTTTTATTTTCACACCCCCAAATTAATTCTCTTTTGGGCAAAATTTTTCCGCTCGCTTCGCTCGCTAGCAATTGCACCTGCTACATTTGTTGGTTCAAGCTCCCAATTCGTAATACAATTTTCTAAAACTTTTAAGACTGATCGTAGAGTTAAGGTTTAGTATTGAAAAACTCAATAATGAATACGTTTTCTTGATAGAAATTGCCGACTGATAGCATTGAAAAATAGTGCTTCCGTCTGCATTCACATGATGCAAGGACACTGAACATCCCATCAATAAAAAAAAGTCTTTCCGAAGAACTGTGTATGTCCTTGAAACAGCTCAGTTAGTTTAGATGACAAAAAGGTGCAATAAGATGAAATTGGATTCAAGTACCTACAGTTTGCTTTCCTTACTCTCACCTTACCGAATACCAAAGCTTAGAAGATCGTTGGAAAAAGTTTCCTTTACGTCACATAGACTTACAGCATGCGGTTTATTTCAACCGTTATGCACTGAAAAAACATTGAAAATATGTAAAAACTGTCCACTCAATTTCTTGTTTTAGAAAATGTTTAAAACTTATCGCGAAGGTCAAAAAACCCCCGAATTTAATGTCTGGCACTTATAACCTACCATAGTGGGTCATTAGTCCCGAAAACCATTTTCGGAACTTCTTACTCTGGGACCAGATTCCCTGCACCGTGGAATGACTAAATAGGTGGGAAATAATTTCACCAAAATTTCAGGTGAAATTATTGCTCACCTAAGGTGGGAAACAATTTCACCCGAAAAAAGTGAAATTATAACCCACTAGAGGTGAAATTATGACCCATGTGAAGTTATGACCTGTGAAGTTATGCACCCGCACCACCAAAAATCATAAACAAAATTCCATTGCAAAGATTTGCAAATTTAACTAGAAATAAAATCGTCATTCGAATTAAAACTTAAAATATATTCGATTTGTTTTTATGCGAATATTAATAATCGATTCTTTTCATTCGAGTACTATTTTCATTCTATTACTATTTTCATTCAATTACTATTTTCATTCGAGTACTATTTTCATTCGATTACTATTTTCATTCAATTACTATTTTCATTCGAGTACTATTTTCATTCGATTACTATTTTCATTCAATTACTATTTTCATTCGAGTACTATTTTCATTCGAGTACTATTTTCATTCGAATGATTTTTCATTCGATTATTAATAATCGATTATTCATTCGAATGATTTTTCATTCGAATACTAATAATCGATTATTTGCATTCGAATGATAATAATGGTCATTCGAATACTAATAATCGTCATTCGATTTTTTTTTTCATTTGAGATTTTAATTTTGAAGAGTAGTAGTTGTATCAGGGTTTGAGAAATCATTCGAATGATTTCAATAATCGAATGATCTCGAATGATTGCCATAATCGATTATAATCGATTACATCATTCGAATGATCCCATCACTAGTCCGAATAGTATCCACGACAGCCAAAGAGTCAATTTTGACATTTGAGTTCGACATTCCTTCAAAGTGTCCCGAAATAGACAAAACCGTTGAAAATTCATCAATTCAAATTCAAAAGCAAATTGAATCCTTCTTTTTTGTATTTTCAAATAAAAATAAAAAATGAAAACCAAAACGGAAGTTCCATTAAAATAAAATTTAAGACGAAATGCAGACAGGAAAAAAAAACAGAGAAACCAATAACCAGAAGAAAATCTCAATCAAAAAATAAATATAAAAAGTAATTTCAAAGTCCATCGAAGTGAAAGCGCTTTTTTTCTGCTTTCATTTTGTTTGCTGTTGGGTTCTTCTTTCATCCTTTTATTTTTGAGAAAGTAAAGTCTACCTTCGTTTGCCTTCATAAAGACTCCACTCCACACATTGCAGGGAGGGAAAGGAAAAAAAATCAAATCTTGATTGAAAGACTCTTTCTGCGTGAATCTTTGAGGCAATCACCAATTGCCGAAAAACTCCTCATATCCTTCCACTCCACATGCATTAAAAACAATTGAACCTTCACGATTATTATTATGATTTTTATTTCCCTCCTTCTCCCAATCCTAAGGAATGAGAAGAGGACCTCCTGGTGATTGGAGAAAGATTTGTTATCAGAATCAGACATAAAATAATTCCTGATGATGCTTGCGCTCCAACCAACATTACCGTAAAAGGATTCCCCCAATGCCCATTGATTTTCGATTTCAATTTCCCCCAACATCCACAGGAGGAGGCGGACATAGAGTCGGAATTATGTAGGTATATGTGGAGATGGAGAAGGATATTGAATAAGAAAAAAAATTATTTGTTATCTTCCTTTTTACGCCTTCAGGTGCCGCTGCCTGTTGTGTATGGCTATGGGAGACTATAGCAAGTGGTAAGAACCATCAACAACAATCGAGCAAGCTAAAAAAAAGAGGTGGTAACAAACGAATTCATTTTCTCGATTGTTTGTTTGTTCGTTACGGAAATTAAATCAGTTCGATCTGAGAGTTAGGGTTGGCTAAGAAAAAAGAGGTCTTATCATCCCATCTCAAGCATTAGTCGACCTATTTTTATTTTACGGGTGGAAGAGGGTCTCCGAGCTCTCCCTAAAATACTTCTTAAGGTCTTAATTGACTTCAACACAAACGACTTGCCTTAAAGTTTTCCAAATGCTCATTTCATTTAATAGTTTTCTTTAGTTTCAGTTGAATGCAGCAAATTTACGACGCAGCCTCTTTTAACTTCATCTCAAAACTCAGCAAATGAATGCGCCAAAGAGGAGTCGAGTTGATTGAGAGGTTTTAGCTCGAGGCAAAGCCGACTTTAATGTCTTAATTTTAACTTGTTTTAACTCGGAGTCCCGCATGGACTCTCCCTATAGTGCGTTTATGATTAGGTACTTTTACTTCAATGGCTAGCAAAAAATTGTAAAGGCTTTTTTTTATGTTAGACTTTTGAACAATTAGTTTCTTGAATGGGGCAAGGTGCAAGGTCAGTTGGCTAGCTCTTAGCTACCTAATGACTTTGGCCATTTCGTATGATATTCGTTTTAATGAGGTGTGTGCAGTTTTCTAAGTAAATTAAATGGTTTGAATGGGTTTTGTTGGATGAGCAATACAATCATTTGTATGAGAATTTGAATAGATATTATGAAATCAGCAGCAGGCATTTTTTCTAAGCATTTTTACCTGGAATCAAATTCATTATTAGGAAGAGCAATGCAAGGGCATTATGAATGCTTTATTCTTGTGAATCTGGGGAGTTAAAAGCAATCAGGATGGTATGGTATAATATGGACAATGGACATAGTGAGTGAACAGAAATTGAATTGCAATGAAGATAGAAGGGTAGGGGAGAGAGCAAAAAAATTACATCAACAGAGAGTGATGGTTTAGTGTGATGCGGTAGCATCATTGGAAATTTTTTCTTAGAAAATGAGACTTAGACCGGTGGGCGTTTTTTTTTTTACAGAAATTGAGGAATAGATTTGGACAACCTTTGTTTGTGTTTTGATACATCTTAGATCCTGTGTTCAAGCAACTTTCAACAGCTGCTAAATGCGCATAGTGTCAGGTGAGCCAATGACGAAAAAAAAGCGGGACCAGTCAATGAAGACCCAGTCCCAGCCCCCAGCACAGAAGAGGTAGAAAGAGCCATCCAAAAGCTAAAAAATAACAAGTTCGCCGGGTCGGACGGTATACCTGCGGAACTCTTAAATATGGAGGAGGTTTTTTGATGAACCGCACCATGTCATCAACAAGGTGCAGGAGTAAGAATGCGTGTCTACTGACTGGTCTATAAGCTCCATAGGCCCCAGCTGTTAAAAAGGTGGTCCTATGTCATGCTAAAACCACCAAGGCATATCCCTGCTTAATGTTGCATACAAAATCCTATGCAACGTACTGTTTCAGCGTCTTAAACTGCTGTGCAACACAATCGGAACGTACCAGTGTGGTTTCAGGCCAGGCAGAACAACGATAAACCAAATGTTCACACTGAGGAAAACCCTGAAAAAGTCCAACGAATTTCAAGTCGAAACCCACCAACTTTTCATCGACTTGAAAGGTGCTTTTGATGATAGCCTCCACCGCCAAGAACTTATGATGGCAATATAAAAACAATAATATTGAGTCAATACACCTCAATGATTTTTCACTTTGTAATTCAACACATTAAACAAAACAAACTTTAATTTAATACGTCAAATGAGTACCTGTATGCATTTCGGAATATTATGTTCATTCCATCATCAGCATCACGACTAAATCCAAAAAGTAAAATGTTGTGGTTTGTTGTTGTATGAAAGTTTCATGTTATTATATAAGAGAGAACAAATGCGATTCGATGTTACCGTTGTCTAAATTCATCGCAAAAAAACGAACAAAATTCTATGTAAATTTCGAGAACACGGTATGGATGTGGTACACACTAACCCCAATAAATTATCAAACCTGTTAGGTTCAGTGAAAGACAAAACGGATAATCTGAAAAAAATCGGGTATTTATTCAATAAAGTGTAGTGATTGCGAAAGTGTTTATTACGGCCAAACAAAGAGAAATCTCCTTACACGTTTCAAAGAACACAAGACATACATTCGAAGCAACCAAGCTTACAGATCAGCGTTAGCAGCACCCAGCACACGCTCTAAACGAAAATCATATGGAGCTTGATATTGAAAATGTTTGTTTGGTGAAAGAAGTGATAGACGACCGTAAGCTAGATGTCTATGAAAGTTTTTATATACAGAGAGACCCAAATGCGATGAATTTAGACAACGGTAACATCGAATCGCATTTGTTCTCTCTTATATAATAACATGAAACTTTCATACAACAACAAACCACAACATTTTACTTTTTGGATTTAGTCGTGATGCTGATGATGGAATGAACATACTTATTCCGAAATGCATACAGGTACTCATTTGACGTATTAAACTAATGTTTGTTTTGTTTAATGTGTTGAATTACAAAGTGAAAAATCATTAAGGTGTATTGACTCAATATTATTGTTTTTATATGTTTTTGGATTTTTCGTCGCTCAATAAAATTATTAAAATTATGATGGCAATGTATGAAATCGGGATCCCGAACAAACTGATCCACCTATGCGCAGGGCTTAGACAAGGAGATGGCGCTGTCATGTGATTTCTTAAACAAAGTCCTGGAGCAGATAGTGCCAAAAGCAGGTAAGAGCACGGAAAACACTATCTTCAACAAATACACCCAGCTGATGGATGGAGAAGAAGGTTCAACCGCGAACTGTCCGAGCTGTACCAAGAAGTGGATGTAGTACAGAAAGCCAAGAAAAGACGGCTGCAGTGTATCAGGCTGAGATCCTCCATGGATTGGGAGCCGGTTAAGTAAGTAAGTAAGTATAAAGTCCCTGCTGCGAAAGTTATGACTTATGTTATAACCAAAGAGCAGCTGTCACATTTTCTTATAAGAAAACATGCTCACATCTGTTAATAACATCCATTTAACATAGCAACATTTTAATGCAATTGGGAAATTATTTTCTTACATGTTGCAAAGGAGAAACAAGAAAACATACAATCCAATTAGACTCAATGTCTTTTCAACATGTTGCAGACTCTAAAAAATGAAAAGTTTCCAGAGAGAGAGTAGGAAAAATGATGCAGAAGAGAGCATGTATGATGTATCTTACTCTTATATCTTATTGTCTTAAAACTTTTGTAAATTAATCTCTGCTGAACATGTGTCTCAGAAAATCTAATTGGAATTAGTTGCAAATCAGCTCCGATAGAGTGCGGTGTGTGGTTTTGATAGAAGTGCGTTAGATTTTCGTCTGAATACTTTTTTTTTGCTTGTCGAACAAAAAACAGAAAACACGAGTATCCGCTCAACTAGAATAGGAATCAAACAGTTTATTAAAACTTATGTCCGGTGTTTAGAGAAGGTTTTGTGTGGTTTCGTTTGTTTGCAAATTTGTACCTAATCTCTTTGCAATTTAATGGCTTAAGAAGTTAAATGGAAGAGTGATTCGATTCAGCGAGGGAAGTCCACTAATTCTCCATCCCAAACCATTCGACTGGACCACAATGACAAGCGACTTGTCAATATGTCATCTTTTGCTTTGATTTCTGTCAGAATCAAGTGCGAGTTAATCTCTTCACAAAGCACAAAGTGGCACGATGTCGATGTGATGTGGTTAAGGCGGCCTCGTCGTCGTTGTGGGAGAAGATAAAGACGAAGCAACTTTAGTTGCCCTAAGATCTGAATGTGAATGAATCGTTCGTTGTCATTGTCGTAATCGTCATCGTTGTTGGTGGGTTGTGGGCATATTCCTTCCGTTCTTCTCCGTTGTCTTCCGACCGGCCGGTTATATGTGCTTGTGCCAGATTGGCTTGCTCTCATCTGCTTATATAGACCTTGTCGTATGAATATAAGATGGCCTGGCCATGGATTATTATCTGACGTATGAGCAAGCGATTTGCATGGAGGCGACACGAATTCAAAAAGGATGTCAAGTTGATGAAGGTGCTGCGGGTCATTCGTCCTCATCGTCGTCTTCTTCGTCATCGTCATCGTCGACAGACTAAGAAACCAAAAAGAAAAAATGAACAAAGTCCAATAAGACTCTTGAGAGATTGCAAAGAAGATTTTTCGTGAAGTTCGGCTTTTACTTTGGGTCTTATTTATGTCAGTTTGTGCGAGTTGTGAGCTCTTTTGATTATTTAATCCTGCCCTTTAGTTGGTTTGCTTAATTTAGACGTTAATGGGCGGGTATTTAATTTGTGACAGGAGTTAAGGTTTATGTGGAAATTGATAGTGGGAATTGGCATCAACATGAAAGTAAGTTGATGTTTAAAGAGTTGAGTTGGAGTGGAGTTGTTGTTTTTGTTGTGGGTTTCGGAGATTAATGGAATGACTGTATGGAATGGGTGTTGGGATCTTGTCATTTTTTGAGCCTAAAGGTTTTTTAATGTTTTAAGGCTTTTGAGGTTAATAAAAACTTGAATGCAAACTTGACATAAAGAGATGACGGATTGGGGTTTTCATCCTTCCAAGGAGAAAATATTAGTCTTTAGTCTTCCTGATGTTTTTAAAAAGGCCCAGGAGCACCTTATCAAAGATTTAAAGGTACGAACAGACGACAGGTACGAACTGTATAAAATAATGATTAGTTCAGCATCCCTACAAACGTGTCCATTTGTGCACAATGACTACGAAAAACTACAGTTGCCACATCAAAGACCTTAAGCCATTAAAAAAGGGGCAACCAACACTAGAAACTGAGATAGAGAGTTGCAATTGGCTGCAATAAATTCAAGGCCTTCGGCTGCATCGTCAACACAGACAGGAGAGTATGTACTGAGATCAAATGAAGAATTAATCTTCCCACTCGCTGTTTCCTTCAGCACTCATCTTTGATAATACAAGTTTCCAAAAACACCACCCAAAAAACATTGGTCAGGCGAATTTAGACTGCACACTCTACTCGCCAGCCCATCGGGTCCTTATTGATGGCCAAACTTATTACCAACAAAGAATTTCAAGACAAACTCTCTCTGACGACAATGGTTCATGCCATCTGTTTGTGTTTTCGTCTTCGTCGGACATCCGTTCATTCTCGAGCCATTAACAAAAGAAAAAAAAACAGCATGCCCTTTAATTTAATCATAATTCGAAAACTTTGCAGACACTTCCATCCGCCTGTACAAAAAAGAACAGAGTTTTCCGTCACTTTAGAAAATACTAACTTTCAACTATAGTTCATTGCGAAGACAAACAAAAATTTAGCTGCGAGTCAGCAATAACTTCGTAACAGGACTCCCAGCTTCTATACATTTAAACAATTAAACTTCATCTAAAAAAAAATTTAAAACTAAGGAGAACATTCAATCTGGAGCCTGGGGAGGTGAATACGCCTTTCTTTTAACATCAATCCGACAAGAGACACACATAATTTCCCTCATTTTCCCTTTCCTCATCAATATTTCAACCAAAAATATAAATTTTTTTCAACGAAATAAAACATTACTTCTATTTCTCTTAAAGAAATATTTATGTCACTATTATTTCCTAGTTACTTATTGATAAATTGTTATTTATAATTTTGAATTGTTACCTAGAAATAATAAAATTAAATACTACTAGAGTCGTTCGGGGTAAGTGTGCGCACTTTTGACTTTGAAGAAGGATGCCATTCAAAATATAGATTATACACAAAAGAAATTAATTAAATATCGAACGTACATGTTTTTACTACTAACATTGAAGTATAAAACATCAATTATTTATAAATTAAATAATTTGTTTATATGAAAACCAAAACAAGTCAAATTGCGCACACTTGCCCCTTTTTTTTCAAATTCATTTTTTTATTCAATTGATCTTAACTCTACTTACATGCTAGACAAAAATGGGAAACTAGCCTAATTATTACTACTTATTTATAACTTACTGGCCCTAATCGGGCGCTCTAAGTAATTCATTATTCTTAAAATTAATGCCTTTCGGCCTACGAACTATGTTTGTTTAATTTTACTTCATTTTATTTTTTATTTTTTTTTTATTAGAAAATTTTAAAAACTAATGCCATTGTCTTTTTTTTTGTGGTTAACTTACAAACTAGGGTCCTTAAAATAAAACTTAAAATTACCTAAACTACCTACAAACTACTTAAAACTAGAACAACCACAGCGGCAAAAACTATGTCCATTGATGTTGTGTTCGTTGATGTTGATGTTGTGTCTATCTTTTTTTTTTTGCTTTTTTTTCACATTCTCATATTGTTTTTCGCTTTTTTGTTACCATTTTCACTATTTTTTTTTTTTTTTTTTTTTTTTTTTTTTTTTTTTTTTTTTTTTTTTTTTTTTTTTTTTTTTTTTTTTTTTTTTTATATATATATATATTCTTTAGTGCCACCGCATACCACCTACTCTACTTAAACCTAAAACCTAAGACTAAAACAAGTATGTAAGCCGGCCAAGGCAAAAATACCCCACCCCGGATTACCCATTGTCAGATGCAGTTTGAAGCCACCAAAACTGGTTCTCCTGCTTCACCCTATCAAAACGGTCCTTTTCGGACACAGCCCTACTGAACCGAAGCAGCTCCGCTCCATCACGAGCGAGGATGCCTCGTTCATACAGGAGCCGCCGGTCTACGGTTCTTCGCCTGACGTGGTAGATAAGCGGTACTGCCAATCTATCTTGTATCATGCCGCACTGGTCTAGATAGAGGAATGCCTCTGGTGGGATGAAGCCGCTCAAGCGTGCATTGTCGAAGTAATTGTCGTTCGGATAGAACGGTCCGAAAATCAAATTGTTGGTCGAAGTCATAGCTCTCGCAATGTGGCCCCGAACAAGTTTTATCACGAAATTGTCAATTCTATTGATTCGAGCCCCGTTGTATAGAACCTCGTTTGAATAATAATGCAGATAAGAAGATTCCGGTGTCCGATACCAACCGAGACAGCGCCGAAGACACTGCCTCTCGAACACCCGAAACTTCTCCATTTGAGAAGGGGCAATGTTGAACCACACAGGACAGCCATAAACAATCATTGGCCGTATGAGGGCCATGTAGCAAATTACCTTCACTCTGGGGTCAAGCCGACTGCTGTAAAACAGCCGTTTCGTCAGAGCGAAGGCTCCTCTGGCCTTAGTCAGAGCAGCATCTATATGTCTGTCGAAATACAGATACTGGTCCAACCAGATACCGAGGTACTTCACTACACTTTTGCTCGTCAATGCCTGTCCGTGAGGATCAACAATGACCATCTTGCGCCAATTCTTACACGTATCTCGCGAGGCTTTAGCCAACGGAGTCCGGAACAAAATTGTCTCCGACTTTTGGACATTTATTTTCAGTTTCCAATCGTCGCAGTATCGCTGAATCTTCTCGAAGTCACGCTGCAAGAGAATTCTAATAACTTCAACCTTTCGAGCCGTTCTGTACGCAATCAGGTCGTCGGCATACGCAATTGCGTTAGTTAAGCTACCTATCAGATCGCTGGTGTAAATGCTGAAGAGGATCGGCGAATTCACCGCTCCCTGTTGAAGACCGTTTTTAATTTCAAAGGTGGTGGTAGAAGTTACATTGCCACTTTTGACAACAAACTTTCTACCGTTGAGCATATCATGAAGCATATACAATAATGGTTTACTGATGCCTAGTCTGGTGAGCTTTAGGTACAACCCTTCTAACCATACGGTGTCGAAGGCCTTCTCTAAATCAACCAGAACAGCACCCGTGCATTGTTTCTTGGACTTGTTCCATTGGATATCAGAAACGAGCTTAGACGCGGCATGAATGGTGTCATGTCCCGCCTTGAACCTGAACTGGTTATCCGGAATTGTTTTGTTGTCCGCAGCCCACTCAGCCAGAGCCCTATTGATTACCTTTTCGAATACCTTGCTGATGCTTGGAAGAAGACTTATCGACCGGAGATTCGAAGGATTGGAGTTGTCCTTTCCCTTTTTCGGAAGAGGATGAACCACAGCTGTCTTCCAACGCACTGGATAATATGCATTATTCAGCGCGTTGTTGAACAGAGTGGTGTAGATGTCTATTGCCTCAATCGGTAAGTGTCTTAGTACAATGTTGGATATACCGTCGACACCTGCTGACTTCTTATTCTTTATTGAATCGAAGATGAGCTGGAGTTCTACCTTCGTGATGAGCAAGGGACTTGGGCCCGTTCGCTCGGCGATTATAGCGTTTGCTAGGAAGTCGTCATCAAACCGGGTAAAACCACGGTTCTCGGATCGCCAATGCGAAATATCATTCCTCAGGTAGAAGTGATGAAGTAAGGCTCTGTTCTCCAGGTCGTGGTTCGGGCGAGTGCAAGCATTCACCTTATACACTTGCTGGAAAGCAGCACCAACTGTCTCCACTTTCTCCTGCGGATCTTCAATCACAAAGAAGTCATCGTCCAAGACGGCTTCTTCCGGATCAATTTGCGCTGTCAGAAGTACGTCTCTGTTCTCTACTGTTCTCTGGAGCTTAAGACACGGAAGGTCGTTCTGGTTCTTGGACCTAAATATCTTATTAATCTTAGGGAACATACTCGGGTCGCTAGAATTAACGGCCCGAATTTTCTTGTCCCAATACAAGTTAATAGATAACCTGTAGTTTTCCTTGATCAGGGTGTTGACGTTTTTAATTGACGACTTCAGTGTCCTAATCTCCAGGTCGTTCGGGTCTGTAAATCGTCTGTACAAGTTTTTCAGTCTTGTCAGTAGTCCGCTTTTCTGTCTGTGTAGTGCGTCTATAGTTGCGTTACTGTAGACGTTGTTCTGGTCGCGTTCCTTGTACTTCGGTATTGTCCGTTCCATTGTTCGTTTTATTATGTTGTCCATCTGTTCAAGGTGTTGGTCGATTTCCGTATTTGTCAAGTTTCTGTTGTTTGGTGGGGCTATGTCACTCGAACGAAGTTCTCTTGCAAGGACTTGGGTGAAACGCGGCCATCGCATCTTACTGTAATTGTAAGAATGCGTTGGAACGAATTCATCCAATTCCACAAGCTCGTTCGGAATCTGAATTACAGCAGCGAGCCCGCAGTGGTCACTGTCGTACTCGACTGTCTGTAAGCAGTTTCGATGGTGATTACCCACTTTGTCGGTAATTGTCAGTCTGGTATCGTACAACAAAAGGTCCAGGAAGGAACCGCTCCTTGGGAACGATGGCCTTTCAGTAGCCAGCAGGTCGACACCATATTCAACACTGTGAAGATTCATCAAATTAAAAAGATGATTACCTCTTGGATTATTTGTTTGATTTCCCCAATCTTCATGTTTCGCGTTCAAATCTCCGGCCATAATGAAGTAGTTTTCTTCCAAGCTCAGTTTTAGTACTCTGAAAAGAATCTCGAGCTCTGAAATAAAGGTAGTAGGCTGCGGAGCTTCAGCCGCATAAGCCGCAATCATATACATCCGCTTCCCTTGAGTGAGAGAGATGCATACGACGCAAACTTCTAGCGTCTTGAGCTTTCGCAAATCATTATTGTATATGACTTTATAATTAATGCCTTTTCGTATGAAGATGGCAACACCGCCTCCTTGAGTAGAGTCGGGTCGATCCCTTCTTACGATATTGTAATTGTTGTTAGTCAGTTTATGTTTCTGGTTTAGCTTGGTTTCGCTAGCCATAAACACATCAGGACTGTGGTCTTTTAACAGCTGGAACAAATTGGCTCTACGTTCGATCCTAATCAATGAATTCACATTCAAACCTAGGATCCTAAGGCGCGTCTTCGGCAGCGCGCCCTTAACCCTGAATTTGCGCTGGGCCAGCCATCATAGAGTAGAGTTTATCTACTCTTCCGGCTTGCTCCACGATCTGACTTTGCAGTCCTGCCAACTGGCCTTGAATGCTCAGCAACAAGGACAGAATGTCTGGCTGCTCCTCCGGCGCCTTAGGCACTTGGGCCTGTGGGGCGACCGGTGGTGGAGCCTGTCTCGCTTTACCCATTCCTTTCGCAGATCTTGCGTAAGAAACACCGGGTCTCACGAGTGAATTTGTTGTCGGAGCTTGTCGTACGGGTCGACTTTCTGCGGCTTTTTGGCTGGCCTGTTTGTCCCGTATCTCTTGGACCTTAGGACAGCCCCGATAATTTGCAGGGTGCCCCTCGTTCCCGCATATAACACACTTGAGCTGGGTCATGTCTTCGACCCGCTCAGTCCCTAGCCTGCATTCACCCCTATTGTGGGTTTCGGCGCATTTCACACAGCGCAACTGCATTTTGCAATTGGCTGCAGCGTGACCGAACCTTTGGCAGCGCATGCATTGCAGCATGTCGTCGTGCCTCATTAATTTTTCCCAGTGTATGACCTGGTAGTCTAGGACAGTAATTTTCCTGAGACTCTCCAGTCTACTTTGGGGCGACAGAGTTACGATGAAGATTGGCAGTTTATGCCCCTCCCGTCTGGACTTTACCGTAGTAAACGGCTTGACTCCGATGAATTCGAGGTCATCGCTGGCATTCTGACGGAGCTCAGCTAGGAGCTCTTCTGGTTCCGTGCAGGAACTGATGCCCTTCAAAAGGACCGTCTTCGGTTTTTCACTCCTAGGAGTGAAGCTGAAGAATTCAGCAGTGGCTGTTTTCAGACACTCTTTGACTAATTTGTATTCGGCCAATGTGAAGCATTGGACCGAATACCGCTTTTGCTTTTCATTAATTATTTTAATAACAAATTTACTACCAGTGGCCGACTTACATACCTGTTTAACGTCCTGTAGGTCGACCTTGTATGTCCTAATTGGTGGCACTTTCTCGGACTTTTGCCGTGGTTGTTGCTGGTGTTGCTGCCTCGCTGCTGCTGAAGTTGATGCAACTGGTGGCGCTTCTGTTGGAGCTGCTTCTGAAGCTGTCGCTGGAACTGGTGCTGTGGAGCGCTGTGTTGCTGCTGCCACCATTGGTTTGGGGGCCCCCGATGTGTTGGGGCCTGATTGTGCCGCCCCTGTGTTTGGTCTGGGCGGCTGTTGTTTTTGTTGTTGTTGGGATACCATTTGAGGTTTGGGTGCGACCTGCTTACTTGAAGCAGCTTGGTTTTGCTGCTGCTTCTCTTGCTGTTGTTGTTGTTTTTGCTGCTGTGGTTGTTGTTGTTCTTGCTGAAGCTGCTTTTGCTTCTTCTCGTCGGCGAGTTTCTTCCGGAGCTCTGCTTCCTTTTCACGGTTCGCCTCTTGCTTCTTCTTCAAGAGTAGAAGATACGGCTCCATCTTCTTCTTTATTGATTCAATTTCTTCATTGAGATCATTGACTATTGATTGGGCCTTTTCCACCTCAATTTCTTCTTCGTCTGAGGACGACTCCGTCAACAGGGTAGAAAATCTATTGCTGTCCCCGGACCTGTACATTACCTCACCACCATCAGACATTAATTCGATGTCGTCATCGGATGGTGAGGTATTCAATTGCTGTTGTATTTTGTTTGCTGCTATGGTCTTGGATAACCGCTCGTCGCTCCCCCCCCGCTTGCAGCATAGCTGGGGTGCCTGGTGCTCTCCTCTTCGTCAGATTTGGTATTGGTTTTTGGGACCGCCTCCTTTTTTGCGTCACCTCTTCTGATGACTTTTTACTTGCCGATGTTGTTGCTTCATTAGCTGTTTTCGTATGGTCTGATTTTACTGCAGACTCATCCGATGTATTCGCAGAGGCATCTTTCGATGCCCCCGCCTTCTTCGCCCTTCCCATCTGCTTTTTCTCCCAGAAAATTAAATTTTCCACTTCACGGTTGTGAAAAAAAGCTTCAATAATTTTTGTTGCCTCTGAGTGGGAATTGAACCAACGACCCCTGGATTCGGAAGCCACCACTCTACCACTAGGCTATCGAATTAGTTAAAAAACTTGCGACTAAATCACTTCTTTAAACTTCTACTAATTTTCACACACTTGAAAAAATATCTCCGCTGCTAGTCTTTCCTGAACGAAAGTCAAAGATCGACTGACACTTGCCCCTATGAAGGGGTAAGTGTGCGCAGGATGTAGGGTAAGTGTGCGCAGGTTCTTTTACTAACTTTTTTTTTATATAACGAATTTCGCACAATGTAAACACTTCCTTTTAATATCTTTTATAGAAAAGTTGAGTGCATAAAAATATAATATGTAAAAACATATACGAAAAAATAAAGTTCTTCTTCATATTTCTTTCCAATACAAAAATCAAATTTTGGTCTCTAACTAACATGTAGCTTCCCACCAACCTATCAACATAAGGTCGTTCGGGGTAAGTGTGCGCACTTTTGACTTTCAAGAAGGATGCCATTCAAAATATAGAGTATACACAAAAAAAGTTGGTAAAATATCGAACGTACATGTTTTTACTACTTACATTGAAGTGTAAAACATCAATTATTTATAAACTAAATAATTTGCTTATATGAAACCGAAACAAGTTAAAGTGCGCACACTTGCCCCCAAATGATTGCGCACACTCACCCCGAATGCACTATTTTATTGTTTTTGCAAAAATATAAACAAATAATTGTCAAAATCAGTAAAATCTCCACTCAAACGTAAAGTTCAAATAGTATATTCTATAAAAAATCACTACTCACTGCATTAAAATACAAACAGAGATCACTGACACGTTTTGAAAATTAAGAAAAATTTTAGTGAAACTTACCTTTTTTTCTTTTGTCTTTCTACGGCGCATCAAACACTACAACAGCACAAATATAACTGACCTCAATAAAGATCGGATACCTGCTAAATTGTGCATTGATAGAAATTCGAATTTCATCTCCTTTTTTTTAAAAATCGCTATGCACACACTCACCCCGCTGCGCACACTTACCCCGAACGACTCTACTACTACTACATATTTAAACCCAAAAACAAGATTTTTCCTTTGAAATTAACTGCCAGTCGAATCTCGATTGCGTCATCTAAATGAGAGAAGAGAAAATTTGTACTGAACATTTTACTTTGCATCAAAAATAAACATTTCCGAACGAAAATTTGACTTTCTTGGGATAAATATGATCAGCATTTCCCAAATAACACGTATTCTATTGATTTACTGAGGAATATTGAATATTTTCACACTTTTTCTGGCTCAAAAGCCAACGACGCACGCCATCCTAACACTATGAAATCAATACAAATTTTTTGTTTGCTTGAAAAAATAACTTACCGATCGAGATTCATATATTTTCTTGTTTTGAAATGAACTACGCACTTTTAATAACACTTATTTACACAATTTTTTTTTTTTAAATTTCGACTTTTTACATTTTTTAAAAATATTTTAAACTCACGATCACATAAAATTACACCACAGACAGCGTTGCCAGACGTCCCGCTTTTGGCGGGACGTCCCGATTTTTAAATAAAAAATTCAGTGTCCCGCGCGGGACAGGCTCAGTCCCGCTTTTCGGGGAAAACTCGACCTGAATCTTCAGACCATGCTGAACACGCTCTGAACAAAATTAGCTTTGAAAATTTTCTGAACTCTGATTTAATTATGAAATGCAATTGAGCACTTAGTAAGTATTCAGGAATTTGATATTTGTATATTTGTTTTAATTTACTTGACTATTTCTTACTAGAAATTAAAATTCTCTGCCATATCAACTTGCTTCTTTCGCTTTGAAGCTACTTTGATAAGCGCGAACCATCTGCGAAAGCCATTCAAAATTTTTTTTACTCTGAAGCAGAGGAAACTTAAACTTTAGCCTACTTGCATTTCGTTTATAATGTGGTGAGTGCTTTTGGTGCATTAAACAAAAAGTCTCAGGGAAACGATTGTGCAATAACAGAAATACATGAGTCATTCTGCCTTTTCCGCTCAAAGTTGACTCAAAGGCTTAAGGATGGGTTTTCCGACTACCAGGCCAAACAGATTTTAAATAAATTGGTTGAATCTGAGCGGACTAAAGTCATCAAAATTTTCTTACGAATTGACAACTATTTTTAGACAAACGTTATGATTTTTCACATGAAAATATTTCTTCTAGACTTAAATTTTTAAACCTGGAAAATGAAGCTAGTTTTGACATGATTGAAACGCTGTATCTTTAGTAAAATTGAAGAGCGATATTTCGGTAGATGCTAGATAACTTGTATGAAGAATTTAACTTGTTCAAATTATCTTTGGACGTACTAGTGAGAAACTGCAAAGACACCACTGCTACTACCGCACAGAAATGGCACCAGCTTTTTCAACAGTATCCAAAAAAAGATACCAGGCATAATGTTTAGACTAATGTCTTTCATATTAAGTATCCCAACATCGAACTGCTTTCCTAAACGCGTTTTTTCCCAGATGAATTTAAAATGGTCGTATACCAGAAATAAATGCTCCGTAGATTTAATGAAGTCAGAATTACTCATCCAGTTTAATCTACAGCTATCCTGTGAAGGGTTCTTCATCTCTATTAAAAAGAAAAAGGAAATTTTAAAAGAAGTAAAATCTTCGCTGAAATATAACGAATAAGTTACTCTCTTGTAAATAAATTATTTGCAATTTGTAACATTGACTCTTATGAAAAAGACTTTTTTTGATTTTGATTTGTATTTTTTTTTCTGAAGACGAATAAGGCTCAACTATTTATATGATTTTAAATATTTTACTTTAATTAAAATACATTTTCTATGGCTATTTTTGCTATGTTTTTCATTAAAACCTAATTTTAATTATGTACATTGGTTTTAATATGTCCCGCTTTCGACGAAAGAATCCCGCTGTTTTCACTCAAAAAGATCCAAAATCCCGACTTGGTACAAAAAAAATCTGGCAACGCTGACCACAGACCACAATGATGAGATTTGAGATTAACTTCACAATTCACCAGCAAGAAAGAACAAGCTGCGACCTGCGAGCAGCTAGCTGCTATGTCCTCCACAGACGCTACCTTCCTAAATTTTAAGAAAGTGGCACAAAAAAGAGGATTTTCAGAAAAAAAGTGGAACCGCTAAAAAATGTTCCATGTTATGCATAAAATACATCAGTGTTTTGAAAAAAAAAATCGAGGAAGTTTAAGAAAATCGGAAGAGCAATTTTTGAGAAAGTTGAAACTTTTTGTTTTTTGATCTTACAAAAAAAATCAAAAAACTACCCACGCGAGTTTAATCAAATCTCTAATTTTCAAGGTTTTAAGTCAATCGGACCAGTGGTTAAGGCTGTAGGTTCGTTTACAGACAGATAGACAGAAAGACGGATGGAATCGCCAAACCTACTTTTTTCGACTTCTCTATCATCGTAATGTCATATTTGATCAAAATCTCAACATTTCTTTTAATCTAAACCAACATTTGAAACGTATAAAATGCACACGTTCAGATTTTAAGAATTTTGTCTATTGAGAAAAGTATTCAGCGAAAACAAACAATAAAAATAGGTGTAAATAAATGAATTAGTAAAATATAATACTAAAAAGAGGAAAAAGTGGGAGGAAAAAGTCAAAAAGAGAGATTTTTAGACAATTTATGAAAAGTGGAGGGCAAGAAAAATAACTGCAAAAAAGAGGGAAAAGCCCACTTTAGTGGCGCAAAGGTAGCCCTATCTGTCTCTCATGCAAATGGGGAATTTGGTGTGGTGTGGTAGGAATTGTCGTTAAGATTTGAAAGTTGAACTTGAAATTAATTTTTTATGTTTGTAATTTGTTATTGTTGATAGACTTTATTAAATATGTTGCTTATTAAAAATATTACAAAATCGAAATTAACTCCAAAATTACACGTTGAGAACAGTGTACGGGAAATTCACTGTGCTCTCGATATCAGGAAGAAAGGAAGGGGTGAGAAAGGAGGTGTCGGTGTACATTGGTCTTAAATTCCTTAACATTATAATTATTGGGAAAGACAGAGTGTGGAAGAGAGTTCCACATTCGCGTAGTACGGCTAAAGAATGACAGTACGTCCGAAGTTGGGCTCGAGGGTACTCTGATGGGCATTCCTAGAAGCGCGAGTATTACGGGCGAATTGTTTGAGGGGAGGAATGCAACTGGCTATTTCTCTAGAGCACTTACCGAAGAGGTAACGGTAGAATAAAGAGTGACATGAAACGTTACGATGGTGATCTAATGATTGGAATGACGCAGTGATGTCTCCGTCACCGATCATTCGTATTAGGGCTCTTTTTTGTATACCGTCCAGGAGGCTTAAGTATGTTACTGGAGATCCAGCCCAGAGATGGGAATTGTACTAAAGCTTTGGACGGATATAAGTCTTGTAAATAATAGCCAGATCAGACGGGGAGAAAAATTTCTTGCATCGTCTTAAGAAACGTAAACATCTTGCGTCGTTTTTGGCTACATCGCGGTCGCATATGTGCTCGTTCCACAAGAGGTGGTCTGTGATGCACATACCGAGAATCTCGAGATGTTCGGTCTCATTGATGCAAGTGCCACTCATGGACAGTGGCAAGGGGGGTATGTCTCGCTTTGACGATACAAGACAGCATTGTGTTTTCGAAGCATTAAACTCTATGCGATTTTGTGTTCCCCATTGTACAATGCTGTTTAGGTCAGAGTTTAATGAGCATATCATACTTTGCTGTTGCAGTTCCACATCCGAAGAGGAGGGATGTGA
Source organism: Sphaerophoria taeniata (assembly GCA_943590905.1). NCBI lineage: Eukaryota > Metazoa > Arthropoda > Insecta > Diptera > Syrphidae > Sphaerophoria > Sphaerophoria taeniata. The sequence goes on from OX016542.1 coordinate 85,235,341, forward strand.
GTCTGGGAACGAATATGAAAAACTAAGGGTACTTTCGTCAGCAAAACAATTTATTGGATTAGAAGTTACAGACAAGAGATCATTTATAAAAATGACAAAGAGTGTTTGAGACAAAACGGAGCCCTGGGGCACACCAGCATTTATGTTGTGGGTTTCAGACTTGAATCCGTCCAGTACATTTTGTATTGAACGGTTCGAAAGAAAGTTTCTAATCCAAGGATTTCATCGATACCGAAAGCACGCATTTTCGATAAAAGAGCAAGATGCCAGACTTTATCAAATGCCTTTGAAATATCAAGTGCAATAATCTTACTTTCTCCAAAACGATGTAAAGATTTGTTCCACTGCTCGGTGAGATAAACCATCAAATCACCAGTGGACCTGTTGCTGCGAAAGCCGTACTGCCGGTCATTAAGAAGCTTTCGGTCTTCGAGATATTTCTTGAACTGATAGTTTATCAGCGTTTCCATGACGTTAGAAAAAAGGGACGTAAGTGCAATCGGACGATAATTGGAGGGAGAAGAAGATTCGGAACAAGCCCAGAATAATAGGATAGAAGGAAAAGCTTACGCAAAGGTTTTGCCAGCGTCGAAGAACACCTCTTCAGAATAATAGCGGGTACACCATCCGGACCAGCCGATTTATGTGTGTTGAGATCCTTAAGGACTTTCGCCACAGCACGAGTGCGGAAAAAGATTTGTCCCATGGAATCATTGACGCGCTCAAGAGCTGGAGGAGTCACGACACTCTTTGGCAGCGAAGAGTTGGAGGCGAACTGCCTAGCAAAAAGGTTAGCTTTCGCGAGAGAGCTAACAACTAGAGTGACATTGTCAACGAGGGTAGGGACCGAGGAAGAAGAAGAATTCTTCATATTTTTCACAAATGACCAAAAATTCTTACTGCCTTTGGGACATTGCAGTATTTTTTGCTTTAATTTTTGGTCATTCAAAAATTTGGTCCGTCGAATATGGGCATTGCAGGCCTTCCTGGCTTGTTTAAACTTGTTCCGGTTTTTCTCAGTTGGGTTGGCTCTAAAACACCGGAACTTTGCTTCTTTTTCCCTGATAACCTCTTTACAGCTTGAATCAAACCATGACTTTTCCTTTGGTTTGATGCTTTTAACCCTATTCATCATAAAAGTTTCCATTCCCAAGATAATCATAATTAGTAAAAATATCTGCGCTGGAGTCTACGTCACTATCGAGGAAGCATAGTGACCAGTTAAAGATCCGGAAGAAGTTATTGAGACCATCCCAGTTGGCTTTCTCGTATTGCCATACGGTTCTCTTCGGAGCTCTTTCTCTAACTGTATTAGTTTGACACGAGAAATTTTCAGATATTATACTATGGTCCGATCTGCCTAGAGGCGTTAATACATTGATAGTGTATTTATCAGGGTCATACGTAAGGAACAAGTCAAGAGTATTTTCCGCTTGGCCATCAATATCCGATATTCGAGTGGGCTCGGTGACAAGCTGAGTAAGGTGGTTAAACTCAGCAAAGATCTCAGCACACATTCCTTCGGGTGTTGTCTGGCCCGAATGGAGAAGCCACGAAGAATTGTGTACATTGAAATCGCCCGCAATAACGATTTCAGTGTGAGGATACAAGGATACAATTCTTTGGATGGAGTCAGACAGAGCGTCAAATTCGCGAGAAGTTGAAGCTCTGTCCATATTTGGGCTTCGATAAAGAAAACAATAGTGAATGATGCGTTTGACAAATGAAACATTCGTTGTAAGTTAAACTTTGGGTTGATGTCGAAAACCTTTTTTGAATGGATTTATTTTATTGTCTTTTATTAACTTCAACAGAAAAATCATGCTTCGAAAATAATGACCAACTTTCACAACATGTTATTTTTATTAGCATCCCAGGAAAGGAATTTTTCTTCCCAAAAACTTCCTTCGCCAAACCATTGACTGATCCCTTTTCCCAAATGTTTTTGGTTTTTCTTTTTTTTATTATCGAAAGCTGTGACATAAAAAAAAGGAAAACAACTTTGACTAAAATGTATGAAAATTGACTAAATGTTTGTTCCTTGGCTGGATCTTGAACAGTGTCAGTTTAAGGTTTTTTTTTGGGACAGCATACCTGGACACAGGACACAGGACATTAAATGAAGGATTTTATTTCCTTTGGAATTTCTTTTGGTTTTTTTTTTATTTATTTTTCTATGTGGTTCCACATGCTATGCATGAGTTGAGCCTAATATTAAGGTTGACTCTAATGATGGATTAAATGCAGGGAGGTGGATGATGAAGATGATATAAAGGACATTCAATGTGGTTTTAGATGCTGCCAAAGTTTTTCCCTTTTTCTGTTTTATTTTCGTAACTTTAGTAGGGAAAAGGTAGGTCCATCGAAGAATGTCGAAAGAATTTTGATTTTTTATGGCTTTTAGGGAAAGTTCGGGTTTTGGTTTGTTTTATAGCCAAAAAGGAAGTTGTAGAGTAATGAAGGATATTTATTTGGGACTTTATTGGTCCTTTGGTTATGGCGGTCGCTCATCGTGCATCTGCCTGTCAACAAAGTTTGAAGGTAAATTTGTTCATTCTTTGACTTGATTCAGGTTGTTTGAGAGCTGAACTGGGCCATTTGAAGAAGATGTAGACTCTGAAAAAGAAAAACAAAAGAAGGCATTTTATGAAATTTAAATTCAATTCCCCAGCTAGACGACTAGGTCATTGGTCTCAAGAATATTTAATGAAAAGGATCCATTTGTTCCCTAAATCTGAATGCATTCGTCCAATCTCTTCTATTCATATTCCTTTTCCTACTTCCTTTGATGTTGAATGTGAAAAAATATAAGAAGGACGTTGAATTCATGTCCAAATGCATGTAGTATAGAGCATCAAAGCCCACTGCACTTGCTTCTTCGTCTATGAATATTTTCTTTCATCGCTTCCGTCGATCTCTTTTCACGGACAGCCGCTGGCGCTGCCATTGCACATCATAAAAATATGCAATTTAAATCCATATGCAGGCCGGAAGCAATTTTCTTTCAAACACGCACACACAATCTCATAAAAAGCGTCCTTGAAACTCAATTTTGCATTGGTTAGGTCCTTTTTTTGGTACGCCAAAAAAATGTCTGTAGGGAGCTTTGGAAATCGAAGAAACGAACATTGAAAAGGAAGTCGTTTTCGTCTGTCTTTCGTCTGACCACGCCCTACGCTCCAATTGTCCTGGATCTTGGTCGGAATGTCTTAAAATAGAAAGACGAGAAAAAGTCTGTCTATCAGTACCAGGACCTACAAGGATCTATCCTCTTCAATTTGCACCCAATATTAATATTGACACTCTCAAACTAACAGAACTCAATTTAAGTTTTCTCTTCGTCTTCAGTCCATTTCCTCGTGTCTTGCCGCTGTCCGCTGCCTTGTTTCTTCTCTTCAAAGTCCACTGAAGACGAAATGAACAGAGAACCAAAGAAAAAAAATTGCAACAATTCCATTATCTGTCTGCCAGCGCCCAGCAACGTAGACTTCTCCTAGTTCCTGGACTGCTAAGGACACCAAAGAAGAAAAAATCTAACAGGACGAATCGTTCGTCTCAATGTCTTCGCAAGGTGAAAACAAGGTGGAAACGAATGTCTATGCCGAATTCAGTGTGTCGATGTCGTGCTGTGCTCCCCGTGCTGTGCATCCTGTCCAAGGACTACGACTGCGACGGACGACTATACAACGACAGCGAACGGTTGTTATGGATATCCTTTTTACCTTTGACTGGTATAATTTGAATACAAAGTAAGGAGTTCAATTTGGCGATGAAGGATCTCTTTGGAGTTGGAGATACTGCAGTTGGAAACAGGGCTGCCACAAAACCCGAATTATGGGCAATTTTTTCAACTCCCTGTCTTTATTGTTGACGATGGCAACCCTGATTAGATATGAAGCTTAATTCAGCTATTGTCTTCAGGGTCGTTAAGACGTCTGGATAGTCTGTTTTCTCCCGTTTGAACTACCAAATTCATTGTTTTTGTTATTTCTTTCAATGAATATCCTATTTCATGATTTATTTCCCCCACCCTCGCATTTTTATTCACGATATTTTGTTTCAAGTTGGTCTACCTTCATTTTTAACTCAAAAAAAAAAAATAGAATATTCTCAAAGTGCACCTGACATTGGAACGAACGAACGTCGAGCAAGGAATGGATTGATAATGAAATTGAGGAGGTACGAGTGCACCATGGCATGGGAAATTCGAGGAGCATTTGTTTCTTTTTGTTGTGCTTGCTACTCGAGTGCATATAATGACATTTTCCGCATGTCTTCATCGTCATCGTACAAAATTTGACTTTGAACTTCATTTTTAATGACATTATTTTGTTTTTTCGTTGCTTTGAGTTCTTTTTTGTTTATTTTTTTGTTTTCAAGTTTGAAAAATATATTTATTTAGAAATAATTGTTTTGTGGACGAAAGCGTTTTGCTAAGGAAACGTAAGAAAAGGAACACATTGATGTTGTTATTATTTTGAAGGCGAAAGAAAATTCGGCTTAAGGCGGAAATTCATGCTACCACAATGAAGCTTCACGTTTCGCCCGTAATGTTGCGTATCCATTAAGAAGGCTAAGCTTTAGCGTTTGCTTCGCTTGACGTTTACGAGTTCAGCCATAGGAATTCAATGCGTACTATCACAATGAAGCTTCGACCTCACGTTTCGGACGTAACGTGACTTCAAACCGAAAAAGTACAAAAACAGAATTCATTTGTTTTTGAAAGGATGATTATGATGGAGGGAGAACTGTCATTCAAAGCAAACTTGAAGCGGGTGCATCGTAACGCAGACGTAGACGAAGCTGAAACGTGTTTGTGTTTTAGCCATTAAGGCCATAAATTATGCGTTCCTTCCCCTTCACACGCACTGCCTAAAAATTACAACTGTTTCCATACATTACTTTCCTTAGACACTTTTTGAAAATACTTGCGTTTGACGCTTGACGGTAGAATGGCTTACAAAGAAGAAGAGACAAGTTATGTTGTGGAAGTCAAAGTTCCTCAAATGAATATTACAATTGTAGACACTTTTTTTGCCAAAACAAGGAAATGCTGTAAGAAAATTTGACGTTGGAGGGCTGCAATCGCAAGAGATCGCCAGATCGTTCTCTGATCGTGTGTCAAGTAACCTCTTAAGAAGTTCTATGCCGCCAACATCAAGTATCGAAGACCAGTGGCAAAATTGCCAGAAAGCAGTTAAAGATGCTGCCTCTAATGTGCGGAGGTTTTATCGGAAGGTAAAACAGCTAGCTCTAGGCTTTCGAGCAAGAACCGATGCCTGCAGAGATAACAAGGGAACATCATAGTAGAATCGCAGTCAATGCCAAGGATTCGGACTGTAGACTGTATAACTGCGACGACGAACAAAATCCAGCCGTCAGGCAGGAGCCTTTCATCGGACACGATGATAGCCAACAATTACGTGAACCTGACCTAGACGAAGTGAAAACGGCAATATCACGGCTGAAATCCAACAACGCCGCTGGAGCAAATGGTCTTAGCTGCCGATGCCAAGCTGTTCAAAGCAGCAGGCCATTTCTAGATAGGAGAATGTAGCAAATCATCTGTAAGATATGGTCGGAATAATGCATACCCGATGAATGGAACCTCAGCATTGTTTGCCCGGTCGTGAAAAAGGGAGACCTTCTAAACTGCGCCAACTACAGAGCAATCAGCCTACTTAACATCGCCTACAAGATCCTCTTTTCTGTAATATGTGAACGTCTGAAGCCTTTCGTTAGCAATCTGATTAGTCATTCTTTATCAATGTGGCTTCAGACCAGGAAAGATAACCCTCGACCAAATTTTTACTTTGATGCAGATCCTGGAAAAAACCTATGAACTCCAAATTGATACCCACCACCTTTTCATCGATTTCAAGGCCGCGTATGACAGCATCTACAGAGACGAACTGTATAAAGCATCGTTCTTGAGAAGAACTGTCAACACCAGAGGCACTATCTTCCAAAAATCTGTTCAACTTCTCGCGTACGCCGATGATATTCATGTAATGGGAAGAACACAGCGTGATGTCAATGGCAGAAGCAGCAAAAACGGGTTTATATGCTGTTTTCGAAGAAGGACACCCTACACCACCGACGCGACGGCTCGGACAGAACGTCATAATAAACGCATATAACTTCGAGGTAGTTTGTCTACCTTCGCTCAGCTATTAGCACGGGTAAGAACGTCAGTACCGTAATCAGACGAAGAATAACTCTTGCTAATCGCTGTATCCTTAGGCTAAGAAAGCAACTAAGATAAAACTGTATTACACTCTCATCATCCCAGTCTTGCTGTATGGTGCAGAAGCATGGACCTTGTCAAGATCGGATGAATGTGCCTTGGGCTGTTTCGAGAGGAAAGTTCTTCGGGTCATCTTTAGCCCATGTGCGTTGATGGGGAATGGAGAAGAGGATATAACAGCGAACTTTACGAGTTGTACAACGACATGGACATAACCAAAAGAGTCAAGGTCCAGAGACTCAAATGGCTCTATCATCTAGAGCGGATGTACACCCATGCTCCGGGACGGAAAGCCTTCGACACTGTTCCCGAGGTGGCGTACACAAGTGGAAAAGGACCTCAATCAGCTTGGAGTGCAAAACTGGAGACAGCTTAGCTAGGGACCGAGCTGCTTGGCGGAGACTTTTGAATGAGGCCCAAGTCCAAAACGGACTGTAGCGCCACCTTAAGTAAGTAATTAACACAGTTTTTGTAACTACTTAATTGTCTTTGAGGCTTGGAAGTTGTTGATTTATTCTATGTCCCACATTATTTTCGGAAGAATTTCTAACAAGGAAGAAATGATAGGTTATGTTGTGGAACTTAAAGTTTATCGAATGAATTTTACAAATTTTAAGTTCCACAAAAGGTTTATCAACGTGTACACTTCTTAGGATTTGCTTAGATAGGAGAGTCAACTCTAACTCGCAGACTATAAACTTCATTAAGCTTTTGCTTTCCTGTTTACCATTGTTGTTCTTTTTCACATCGAAGCGCCAACTTGACAAAAGTACCAAGGGACAATAAATGCAGTTATATATTATTATGATTAGCTACAATACGAAAATGATTCCAAAAATGAAGGGGAGACGCTTTTTGTGTAGAGTCCCTCTACTCTTTTACAACTTGTTTACCCAAGACAAAGAATCTCGAGGCTTCGTTTTGCATAAGAAGGAGCAGTATTGAGTATTGTCGCTGCAAGGGAGTTGTCGGTTTCTCCATAAGCAAATCATTTTAAAGGAATTATTGTCATACCGCATGCAAGACGACGAAATGAAGGATCAAGTCTCGAAATGAAGGGTGCTGCTTTGCTTTCTGATGGTGGCTTTTCTAAATAATATTATTGTTTGAAGGAACACATTTAGCAACAGGGAAGGATTTCTTTATGACTTTCACTTGTCTTATGGGATGGGGGATATCCTGTAAGTTTAAACTATACAAAAAGGAGGGTATTTGGCATCTTTTTGGTTTGTCTCGACGACAAAAGCCCCGGTATCATTTCAAAGAAAATGAAAATAGTAAATTTTTGATTTATGAGGACTTCATTTGAATATTAAGTGGCTTAGCAGCCGTCACAGACACACATAGAGAAGAGGGGCTTTGACTCGAAATTATTATAAACAACAGTCGGCAGGTTTTAATTAAATTTGATTTACGAGAAGGATGCAAAAATGGTTTTCCTGTCGCACATACAAACATACACAAAACAAAGTGGGTAAGGATGAGGTTGAAAGCAAAAGAGAATAGATTTGAAAAGGGTAAACGCTTTTTGATGCTTGCTCAACTTACTAATGAACTTAGTTCCTAGTTTTCTCGCCACTTCTTGGGGAAATGGAGACCAAGGAAGACCAATTTGACAAATGAGGGTAAAAATCTGACACAAATGGTAGAGGTAGGTACATGGAACTTAATCTTTGAGGGTCCTTATACCCAAAACAAAGCCGACGTATTTTTTCGGAGGTTTTAGAGAAGGGAAAAAGGATTTTCAAGCAATGTCGCTGAGAGGAAAGGATTAAACAAATTGGCATAGATGAGAGGAAAATAATAAACAATAAAAATCTGTTATTTAGTGGGCTTTGGTGCAAAATCTTAACCCTTGTCTTGTTAGCGAGTAGGTGTCAGAGGATTTTTCTTTTTGTTGTGTGACTATGAGGAGTTTGAGGATGTTTGATAAATTTATCTATGTTTTGGGTTCCCACACAACTTTCTGGCTTAGTGAGAGCTCCAAGGACCTTGCTATTAAAGGATCAGCCGAGCACAGATGGAAGAAAAACTTGATTTATTTATTTAAGCTTTTAATTTCGAAAAAAATGTTTACTCAAGGCACACCCTTCGCAATTAAGGATTACACTGCAATAAAGTGCATCTATGACGCGTGTCCTTTTTAATTATGAACCATCCACTTTAATCGTAAATTACGAACATCAAATAGACAAGTATGCGACGAAGAACAATGTCCCATTGCCAGGAATAGACAATAATTCAAATGATCCTGGATGATAAAATTACCCTCTTAAGGAATAAGGACAATAATTTGCGGTTACTAGGACAACACGACCATAGACCAGGTATTTATAATTGAATGCTTCGTTCATGCTCAGCCAAGTGCATCAAATAACTCAACCATCTTCCTTTTTTCCTCGGTCTCTGACACGTGTGCAAGCAAGGACATGCGGCCAGGCCCAGGCATTGGCGTGAAAGAATTTGTCAAAAGTTGAGATGATTTCCGAAAGTGAATATAGAAAAAAATTCGACAAACAACTTTAGATCGATGCTCGCACAATGCAAATGTTAAAAATAAGGATAATAGAGAACCCAGCGCAATAAAACGCAACGCAATGTGATTATAGAGTCTATAATATGTTGTGTACGAAGGACTTAATGGAAAAAGGATGTTTTCCGTTGTGATAACCGAAGCGATGTCGCGTGCCATATCCAATCCATTCCATGCACCCTTCAATCAATACCTGCAAAAGGACACCCCTGCTCTTGCCGTTTCCCAGGAGATTATTATCGTGATTATTATTATTTGTACTCTGAGCGAGAATATTAAAATATTTAAGGATTCATTCGACAATGAAGGTAATTTCTATATTCATTGAAGTTTTACTGTTCAGCAAGGGTTTGTGGAAGTGCCATGCCAATCCCGGCCATTTTGAAAAAAATCTTTTTTTTTCTGAATTGAAATTAGAACTCAAGTGGAAAATCGATTTGACACTCACTTCGCTTTAAAATGAAGTGAATTTTCTTTTTAAGAAACAGGGAAGAATATTGCAAGGGGCCCGGATTGGACCTCGGTTGTGGCGCAGATTATTCCATCTTAATACTTTAGCTAGGAAATGAGTGTTCCCACTTCCAACTAATTACGTTGGCGGAAAAATTCTTTTCTTAGAATCAACGGTGGTGTCCTCAGTTCCTCTATACGGACTATTTCCACATATTTGAAGCCCAGGCCGTCAAAAGGAGCGGTTTTTAGGATCTCGCACTTGGAGTGCCTGGTATTCCAGATTAAGGGTTGTACGTCGCGTCGGGGTGACTTCCCGGCAACGTAGGAAAACATTTAGATGCGAATCTTTGACATTAAAGTTGCCCTGGGCGAAAGCTGGAAAAAGATGACATCTTTGGTGGAACAGTCGGAATGCACAGTCTGCACGAAATACCACTTATGACAACAGATTCAGGCTGATCGTTTTTTTGCTGTAGTGTGAAATGTTGTGGTAGCAAGCACATGGCTCCCACATCTCAACATCCATAAAGGAACATGGAGGTCTCCCAATCAATCAACCGTCAACCAGATTGATCACATTGCGATCGACAACGGAAGGCATTTGTCTAGCATTCTAGATGTTTGAACTTACCGAGGAGCCAACATCGACTCGGACCACTATCTCGTCGTAGCTTAGATAGTAACAACGACGACAATAGGTCCAACGACGCACGGCTTCAATCGTAAGAGATCGCCAGATCTTTCTCTAATCGAGTGGCAAACAACCTCTTCACGAGTCCTATACTGCTAACATCAAGTATTAGGGACCAGTGGCAATATTTCCAGCAAGGAGCTAGAGATGCCGCCTCTAATGTGTCAAGTTTCACACAGCAGCCACACAGAATGTGGGCAGGCGCATTCAGCCAATTGTGATAAAGAGGTTGAAGCTTTATGATATCCTGCTTTAAAGAAAAAACCATATGTCCTTTTAAGGACAAATAAAAATCAGGAAGAGATGTTCAGCAAAATTTCATAACAATAAGATTTTCAAAAATATTCCATTTGTTAAAAAAAAACGTTTTGGTCAAAATGCTGTTTGGTGAAAATTCCTATTTTGTATAAATGCTGTTTGGTCAAAAATGTCGTCCTATACAGTATACGGCCCTAGCCTGTGAAAGTTGAACAGCAGATGCGTACGTTCATATCCCACACTGGGGTAAATTATTGGAATCCATTGCAGGATTCTGTACAGGGTGAATTCAAACGAAAAAATCGCTGTGTACTTCAATACTTCAGTATACTATTGACTCAATAGTATTGACTCAATATTGTTGCCTCAAACTCAATTCAATTAGTCAAAAAATCAATTGATTTATAGATAATTGACTGCAGTCAAAAGACTTATTGACTAAAACCAAACTCGCTTAAGTTAAATGACTTTTTAGTAACTTAACTGACTACAGCCAATACTGCAGTTAACAGACTTAACTAAAGTATCGAAATGACTGCAATCTTTAAAACTCTGGTACAGAGCCTCTGGTGGCAAAAGTTGTGGTAGATCAGCTGTTACAAGGCAGTACAATGCAAATGACAACACGCAGCGGCAGCATGCGAAGATCTGGGTTTTCAGCAGGTTCAATGCCCTAGGTGACATTCAATGCAGCAGGCCAAATTTATGTAAAGTTCAAAACGCAAAATCTACTAAATTGTACAAGACGTTTGGTGGTACTCAACGTACGGAATTGCAATACCTCATCAGTGGAAACATTTCTTTCACTTTTCTCTCCAGCCGAGTTCTGGACTTAAGACCAAAACAAAAGTTCTCTTTAATTTCAACAGTCTATAAAAGACATAACTTCATTCTTAAATTCTTGCGCATTGTGCCAAGGATATTCAGGATGTTGTTTTATAAAAAAAAAAACTTTACCTTAAACCTTAGTCCTCCAATTTATTATTCTCGCATTGTCATACCGATATTATAATAATAGAATCCACAAAAAAAAACGCACCGAAAACAAACAAACAAGGCCACTTAAGACAAACTCATTATTCACAGGTTTCTGAACTTTTCCACCTTATTACATGAGGGCATCCCCGTTATCCAGTTGATTCTCTTTTTTTTTGATAAAAAAAGGACGAACTTAAACCCAAAATAGGTAAACCATATAAAATGCGACAGAGCAGTTATGTTAAATTAAAATAGCCCTCAGTTAATAAAAGACAGTAAGACACAAAAAAGGACATTTTTCGTTTACTACTGTCAGCTTTACGGAGAGCAATAAATAAGGAAACAAACAGCAAAATAAAAATTAAAAAAGAAACAAGCACAACTGAAAAGTATTCCGATTAATTTTATGCGCTTTAGTGTTAGAGCTCCAGCTTCAGAGGAACAGGACATGCCCTGAATGTCCCTTTTTTTGCTCTAATTGTGTTCTTATTTTGCATCAAGCACCGCTTCGCGTCATGAACTGTAACCAAATTTACTTACAAAGTGGTTACTTAGCAAGTTCCTTCTCGTCCCTCATCACTTCTCTCTCTCTCCTTTTTTCCTTTTTTGAGTTTTTTGTTCAGAGTGCGCTTAAAAGGTATTCAAATTTCAAAGACCGTAAAAGTGTCCCGTAGAAAAGTTTTCCATCCTTTCTTCTTTGAGCTTTGGTAACCTGCACCTACTCGCGTCCAGTTTACAAAAGTACCCCCCCCCCCCCCCTCACTTGTCAACACAGTTCTCTGAACGTGTTATTACGTGTGACGACATTTACCTTTCCGCAACAGTGTGGGAAGGTCCAACTTGGTACACCATATCTATTCCGATTCAAGAACTCCTTCCCACTGTCACACTTTTTACTTTGAAAGACGAAATCAGTAGCGTTGCCAGCAATTCAGTTGAGAGGGAGCAAACAAAAAACTGCAATCTTTTCAAGGGCAATGATTTTTCACAACCATTCTTCTCCATTCTCCTGATCCTTCACTGAAAAAGTGAAAATGCAAGCGGAACCCTAGTGGCTTGGGGGATCATGGTCAGAGAAGTGGAAAAAATCTCCAAAGATTAAAAAGGTGCAAAGAGAGATAACTTAAAAAAGTAATTTTCCCTCGAAAAAAGGATACAGGACAAGGGATGACATTAATGAGAGAAAAAAAATAAAACCACCCACAGACTTCGAAGCTCCTCCTGGACTTGACGGTACACTGCTGACAATACCATAGAATCAGAAAGGATTTTTTTCTTCCTTTCAATAAAGAACTGTTTTCATGAGGGACCTGAAAAGGTGTAGAAAGGCAGATAGATAGGGACGACAACGACGACAGGGCCAGAACAGCGGCGTCCATTGTGTATCGCGGGAGTTTGATCACAAGGACAAGGCCATACTTGAAGTTAGTTTTTGTCCCTGAATATGACGACAGGAATCGGAGTGTCCTTCTGTTTAAGCAAATGTCGACAAGCAGAACAACGTCAACGACGACGACGAGAAGGGATTAACTATACAATTTACTTCTTGTCATTCGTTCGTATCCACTTTACTATGTAATTAGTTTGACGAAAGAGTAAAACACGGTCAGATCATGCAAATTAAAGGTTTAAGGCTGGACAAAGGACTGCACACGGAGATGGAGATTAAAAGAGCACAGCGACAATTGAAATTAAAAGAAAAAAATAATGGAATTGCAGACTTCAAACGTTAAAATGGGAGAAGCAAGATTTAAGGTTGGTTAGAATCTCACTAAACATTCACTCCAATTCTGAACTCCTTTTTGAGAGGATCAGTACTTACTTACTTACTTATCGTGGCGCTACAGTCCAGGTCGTACCAGGGCCCCATCCAACAAGCGTCTCCATCCAGCTCGGTGCCTAGCTGATGTCTCCAGTTTCGCTTGCCAAGTTGGTTCAGGTCCTCTACCATCTGTGTGCTTCACCTGAGTCGCGGTCTGCGACGTCTTTCCATTCATTTTTCATTCGCTCTACGTTGCCCAGCCATCTAAGTCGTTGGAACTTAACTTTTCTGGCTAGGTCAGTGTTGCTGAACAGGTCTTGATTGGTCTTGCCCTCGTTAAACGCTAGAACCATCTTTGTGGCCTCCCTCTAAAGTCTTACCAACGCACCACTGACATCACATTCTGTTCTACCAATGTCGTCTGCTGACCTAGAAGCTGGACGGACTTTTGAAAGATTGTGCCTCTGGTATTGACGTTGGTCTTTTGCAAAATCTTTTCAAGAATGATGTTGAACAAAGCGCATGACAGCGCATCGCTTTGTCTTAAACTTCTTTTGACTTCAAATGCATCCGTGAAGTTTTTCCGACCATGATGGGACAGTGTGAGTTTTCCATTGTTCTTACAAAAACGGACGATCTTTTCTGGGATGCCAAAACTAGACATTGATCTATATAGTTGGTCTCTATAGACGCTGTCGAATTGAAGTTCCTGGTTCCAAGATCTGCCGTAGAGTGAATATTTGATCGATGGTGGACTTTCCGGGTCTGCAGCCACACTGATAAGGCCTATCAGATTGCTGACGAAAGGAAACAAACAAGATCTTGTAGGCGATGTTAAGGAGACTAACAGCTCTGGCTCTGAAGTTTGTGCAGTTCAGGGGATCTCCTTTCTTGAGGATCGGGCATATGATGCTTAGGTTCCATTCGTCGGGCATGCTTTCCACCGACCAAATTTTGCAGATGAGCTGGTGCATACTCCTAACCAAATCATCTCCATCTGCTTTGTACAGTTCGGCGGCTAGGCAGTCTGGTGTGTACTCAGCATTTGAAAACAAAAACTGTCCAATTTCATTAAAAAAGTTTCCATATCGAAATACATTTAATTTTGCAGCCGGACCAACTTTTGGCAATTCCCAAACTAAAGTGCCAACTTACGTTCTCGAAAAAAGTGTCATTGAACGTTCAAACCACTTAATTAAGCAAAAATGCTCTCAAAATCTTATACAGAAATGCAAAAATGTTAATTCAAAAATCCATTCACACAATCTTCCCACCTGCGAAAACCGTGTGTTAAAGCAATAAGCTTATCGCCGCCCATCCCCGCTTATCCCCTATATGGCAAAAAGTCATGTTGAAAAAGGAGACCCCTTTTATATTTTAAATTCAACCCTTTCCACGGTCATATCAGCATCATTAACGTATGTGTGAACTTAGCCTAGATAAATGAAAAGGAGGTAGCACACGGCGAGTTTTTCATTCGTTTTAATTTTAAACTTTTTCGTTAAACTCTATTTCTGTCATAATATCCTTTTATTGCGCTTCCGCACACACAAAAAACGAATTATAAACTCGACAATACTCATATCCTTGATGATATGCTAAATATATGTTTATGCAATCACCCGCGTTTGTCACCCCACTCGTCCGCCTCCCTTTTCAAGGACTTGCTTCTTTTCATTTCGTTCGATGATGGTGTGTCGTCAGAACGTTGTCGTACGGGTATGATATTTCCCCCGTGCCTTGCTGAACTTTCTGTCGACAATTCTTTTAAAGGGAGTGTGTATCCGACTATGCTGCTCGACATAGTCCGTCGTCGTCATCTCAGTCGCCCGGTACCGCTTAGTGTTTTGTAGAATGATGCATACAGCTTTCATTATACAACACTGTAGACCGTAAGCCCGGAGAGTCCTTGTCGTTGGTTTTATTTATCATCACACACAGAAATATAGACACTCATTAAGCTCATTATAATGTTATCCTTTTATGATCTGCCGTTAACAAAACTCCAGCTTTTATTTAAGTATGATGGCAGGGGTGGACTAGGTCAATACATTAATTCAAATTCTGGGATCGGTGCCTTTTTTGTTGCAAAAATTCTCGCAAGCTCGGAACATTTTCAAAGATACAGCAATTTGGGTTTCAGTTTTACTTTAAAAAAGTAAACAGGGCCCTCGAAATTTGCTTCAACGCAATTAGGGCCCGTAACATTATGTTCAAAGTAGAAATTTACTGTTATTGAACTAGAAAACTGTATTTTAATAGTACATCAACTGTGAGAAGATTGCTTTCACTCATGGGGCCATGACCTTCTGCTTGACCAACTGAATCCACCCCTGAGCATCATTGTTGCTATTATTGTCCTCCTGAGTACGCAACGCACACCATCCAGATGCAGATTATGCAAAACATGGGGCTGTTGTTGGGTCGATGGCTCTGCCTGAATTCCATAAGAAAGGAGACGAAATTTTATATTAAAAAGCAACTCAACTTAAAATTATTTCAATTTAATTTTTGGCTAGAGAGAGAGTGAGAGTCAGAGAGATAGAGAAGGGGGCATAACTTTTACCCACTTTTCATCTGGTTTCTGGCTCTTATGCTAATTATATTTTAAGAGGAAATTCTGGCGGTGTGCTTGGAATTGGGGTTTCTTTTATGACAACACAAATACAGATGAACAGAGATCAAACGTACGCTTTTACCTTAAGATATGCAGCAAAAAACACTGGAGCACTGAATACTGATGGGGAGTTTTGGTTATTTCATTTCAAAAACTCCTGCTGTGTCATGTTGTAGGTCGTTTTATTCGAATTGTCAACATTTTCATTTTTGTTTTCTTTCAAATGCAAATATTTTGTTTACTGCCTCTATCTGGCTTGCATTTCACCATTCACCCGTCAGACCCGTCATTTTGAAATGTCAAATCTTTCTGTATTCACTGTTGGGATTCATTTTCAGTTTATGGTGAATTTGGTTAAGAGTTTGGGGTCACCATCGAGGGTTTTGTTTTTATTTTCGAGATAAAAAGTCGTGTATATTGTGGGGTTTTGATTGTTTGGATTTTGATGCCACACAAGTTAAAAAGTAGATTGCTTACTTGCGTTAGACTTGGGCCTGAACCAACAGTCTCCGCCAGCCAGCTTGGTCCCTAGCTAGCTGTCTCCAGTTTTGACTGGGGTCCTCTTCCACTTGTGTGCGCCATCTGAGTCGTGGTCTGCCCCTACCTACACGTCCCTCGAGAATAGTGTCGAAAGCTTTCAGGGCCGGAGCATTGTTGTTCCTGTTCATCCGCTCTAAATTACCGAGCGATCTGAGTCTCTGGACTTTGACTCTTCTGGCTAGGTCCATTTCGTTGTATAACCCGTCAAGTTCGCGGTTGTATCTTCTTCTCCATCCCCCATCAATGCACACGGGGCCAAAGATGACCCGAAGAACGGTCTTATCGCAACAAAACAACCTAAGGCACATTCATATCCGATTTTGTCAAGGTCCATGCTTCTGCACCATACAGCAGGACTGGGATGATGGGGGTGTTTTACCTTAAGTGATCGAGGGCTTTACCACTATTTCTACTGCCCGTCTTAATAGCGGAGTCTAAGTAGACACACTCCTCTCCTACCTTCCTGACTGCGGGATTGTGTTCGTCGTCGCCACGGTCGACAGAAATGGTCTTTCCAAATCCCCAGCATTGACTGCGATTCTACTATGATGTTGCATTGTTTATCTCTGCAGGCATCGGATCTTGCTCGATGACCTTGAAGCCAGCTGTTTCACCTTCCGATAAAACCGAACTTCATTCCTGCTGTTGTTATTCTCAACATCCTCGATCTGACGCTTCTCCTGGGAAGCCGGCGGCGGCGCGGCGCGGCGGTGTTCCTCTCTCCTCGTTTGCTCGTAGAGCTCACGAGCTGCTCTTGTCCTTCTATGCAGCGCAGCTCTGTATGCCTCCTGCTTGGCTGCATGAGCCTGCCTGCATTTAGTAGAAAAGTAGATTTTGAGACAAAAAACTCGTCGGGATAGGATGAAACATCTCATAAGATTTTTACTAAGAAGATTTTAGGGCCCTTCAGGTCTAGGAATAACTAAACAGTACAGTATAAAGTCTTCAAGTATGAAATTTCGTTTTTCAACGTCGAAGAACCTCCAGAGAAGGTGCCTCTTCCTGTACATCCCTAGAACTGCGTTATAAGACAGCATTATCTGCTATTAAAGCTTCCTACAACTTGTCCTTATGTTTATCCCTCCTAGACCCATTCCTAACCAACTTAAAGGATAATCTTTTGGCTTCTGTTGATGCCTTATTGCTCTATATTCAGTTTCAGGTATTGAAGGAAGTTAAAAAAGAGTAAACAAATTTCCCAGGAAACAGCATAATAAATATATCTTTTTTTTATGCTCACTGTTCCTTTTCGTATGAATGCATCTATTGTTTTTATTGTTGTGGTTCTTCTTTCCCATTCACCAGATGAAATCCAAGCTATGATCAACGATCTCTCGATCATATGCCCAAAATATGGACTATCACTCAATCTTACAAAAACTAAATTAATGACAAATCATATAAAAAAGGATGTTTTACTTTTGGACAGAAAAATTGATTACGTTGATGATCTGATATATCTTGGTCAACTAAAGTCGTTTATAAATCAGGAAGAAAAGGAAGTCAAACGGAGAATAGAAAACAGCTGGAAGCAATTCTGGAATGTAAAACAAATATTGGACTCAAACCTTAGCAATGACATGAAAAAATACATTCTTGACTCAACGATCCTACCAACAATGACATATGGATTAGAAACACTCGGGCTGACAGCAAATTCCCATGATATGCTGAGAATCTGCCAGACAAAAATTGAGCGAAAACTACTTAATATCAGACAAGTCCAAAGAATTAGAAACGAAGATATCCGAAAAACTACAAATATTATTGACGTTATTCAAAGAACAAAACGATTAAAATGGAACTGGGCTGGACACATATCAAGAATGGAAGATCGAAGATGGACGAAGTTGGTAACAGAATGGATGCCTTCCAACACAAAACGACCAAGAGGACGACCAAAGAGAAGATGGACCGATGATCTAAGACAATTCAATCAACACTGGTACAGCGACGCGAAAAATAGAGATATATGGGCAGCTTTGGGGGAGGCTTTTGCTGGAACCTAAAAATATCTTATTAATTAATAAATAACATTTTTATCTATATATGTATAAACTTTGATCTTAACTATAATAATTGTATCTTAAAAATTGCTAATTAGTAATTATCTCTAAAGAAATGCTACTATTCATAAATGTACACAAAGAATTTAAACTAACTGTTATGTTGTATTTAAAACTATTGGCAAATAAAGCTTCTAATAATAATAATAAATTGTTTTCTTGCCATACTCGCCTCACAAGGACAAGGACATGGGCTCCACACACTTGGTCTATTCTTCTATAATACGCAATCCCTACAGCATCAATGACTTCAGGGGACGTGTGTTTGTGGGCGTTAAGGTTTACCTTTCTGTGTTTCCACAGAAAGAAAAAAAATCATTACATGGTTCCTGACGTTTTCAAGCAGCCAAATTGCCTAGGCACTTAGAGTCTGTCCTTTTCAGGCACTACCAGGACAGGTTCATAAAGGAACAGTGTCTGTCTGGGTTTACACAGAGTCCACTTTATCCCGCATTCTATGGTATTCAGGAGTAATTAATGGCAGAATGGCAGAATTGTATGCAAGGCTGAAATTTCCATTTTGCAACCTATCCCTGTTATCTATTATGCGTTTTTGTGTGATGTTGTTTTTGACTGTTGATAAAGAGGTGTACACAAAAGAGAGAGCGAGAGATAAAGTGAGAACATAATTTTCCAGGAGTGTTCCTCGATGCTTTTATAACAAAATCAATGTAGGTATTCATTGTTTGAAAGGACACTAATAAATATCCTTTGGCTGATAGAAAATCGATTAATTACCAAACATAGAACCCTTCAAGGATACCTATACCTATGTAGGTACATGCATATTATGTAAATATGGATGTTATCGATATTTACAGAGGACATGTGGTTTACTTTAGAGATTGATGTTGCTGAAGGATAATTTGAAAATCATAGGAATAATAGAGTTTTCTATTGGTGAGGTCTACTTTGATTGGTCAGCCAGTCGTAATTTTTGGTAAAATCAAAACTCAAGATGTCAACAAAGTAAAACATATTAACATTTCTCTGTAGAGGATTTTTCCTGTTTCCTGGCAACAAATCCAATTCAGTAATACACTCAAAAGGGCTTTTCATTGCCTAAGTATTAAATTTTAGTTTTCCTGGAAACCGACTAAAGCTTCACATGTTAAATGTCACTTTGACATGAAATCCACATCGATTTTCCAAAATTAACAGAACTCTTCTGCTGCAACATTGACTTTGACACATGAAACTTTGCTTTGAAATGTAATTTTTATCCTTTCCATTTCTCTATTTTTTTTGTTTCCCTAATTTGGCACAGTGGCGTAGATAGGGGGGGGATCAGGGGGATATATCCCCCCCATTGGATCCATAATTGTTCAACATAACCAGTCATGCCAAATAATTCAAAGAAACGCACTCTGAAATTTAGAACCTACTTCCTACGTGAATCAAGTTTTATTTGTACTCACAGGATTCCTAGAGGCTTTGTAAATTGTACATTATATATCTACAGTCTACACAAAGTCAACTTCATCTGAAAGAAATTATTAATTCGGCAAATCACCTAATATTTTGAATTTCTTTTTTATATCGATTTTTAAAAAGTATTTTTTTAACGTCTCTCACCAATTGATAATAATAGGTTAACGTGCAAGAAAAAGAGCTTCCATCCAGCTTTCCACAAAAGCCCACACAGACACAAAATTTGAAAGTTATTTAGATTTCTTCTCAACGTGTGTTACATTTTGAATTTGGTGTAAGAAACCGCCCGCCCCAAACACGCAACACACTCATCCACACGAACACAAATGTTCGCACAACTGCGGTGAAGTTAACGCGAATCCTAACGGTAACGATAACTCACACTAATTCATTTTAACCAGAAAGCAAAATGCGCTATTACCCATTAAATAAAGCATGCCTTACACAAGTGGCAGATTGACAACTATTCGTCGTAATTTTGCGAGTTATTTGTGCGAGTTATTTGGAGTGGCTTTTTTTTAAATTAATTTTTTATATATAAAATTTTTCGAAGTTTTCTGTCAGAAAGTCCTCAGAAGCAGCTCGGATTTGGAAAAATTGTTTTCCAAATTTATTGTTTTTTATATTGTTTAAAATCTGAAACATTTCATTTGGGGGAAATAATTGCTTTTTCTTGTCTTAATGCAACCTATACACTCCAATTACCAAAAATATCGTTCGTGGATCACCCTTTATAAACAATATAAAAATTGCTTAAACAATATAAGCAATTATTTCCCCCAAATGAAATGTTTCAGATTTTAAACAATATAAAAAACAAAAAATATTAATTTTTTTTTCCAAATCCGAGCTGTTTCTGAGGCCTTTCTGAAAACGCTCTTTTTTGAGCTACATTGACTCCACTATAGAATTTTGAAAAAAAGTTTAAAAATGTTTTTAAAAAATACAAAAAAAAAATTTAAATTTTTTTGAAAACAAAATATTATTTGGGCAATTTATACGTACTTTCAAAAAAAAAAAGTACGCTGATCAGGCTTTTGTTTTTCGAAAAAATCTTATTAAAAAAAAAAAACCAGCCGTTTTGGAGAAAGTTAAAAAAAAAATCGTTTTTGAGAAAATTGAAACTTTTGGTTTTTGGCCAAAAAAAATTGTATGGTGGCTTCCCTAAATTTTGATCTTAAAAAAAAAAATAAAAAAAGACGAACGCGAATTCTCTCAAACCTCTAATTTTCAAGTTTTAAGTCAATCGGACAAACATTCAAAACTTTTCATATATTTTATACAAGCAGTTGCCGTCTCTCCCTCGTTCTCCGGCCAGAGGTGCGTCTTGACTTGTGCATCATGCGCGGGAATTTGGTTGCGAAGTTATTTTAAAATTGTATATTAGGCGACTCTCCCTAAGTCAAAATTCTTCTTAACTCGAAGCCTTCAAATATGTATTATGTTCCCTGTTTTAGTAAGACTTTTCACTGATGCTTTGCTCTTATTATTCGCAGCGTAACTTTGTTTAGCTTAATGCCTTCCTCGGTAAATGGACTATTCAACACAAAAAGAATTTTTCAATTTGATTCAACAGTTCCTGAGATTAGCGCGTTCAAACAAACAAAAAATTAATACTTTCTTGCCGTTTTTTCCACATTTTCCACTGATTCTTCGCTCCTATTGGTCGTAGCATAATGTTATGTAGCCTAAAACCTTCCTTAATTAATGGAGAATGGACTATCCAACTCAATTACAATTCGAGATAAGCGCGTTCAAACAAACAAACAAACTCGTCAGCGTCTATTAGTATAGATGTCGGAAGTAAAAATGAGCGAACTAGATGCATCCCCCCCCATAGCGAAAAGCTATCTACGCCACTGATTTGGCAAACTCAAACGATGAAACTGCTCGCCCTCCCCTTCTTCAAAAATCGATCTTTCGTTCGTTTCTTCCAGACAGCAGCAGCAGAAAAAAAATCTGTCATTCATCCTTAGGAAATTTCCTCTTCGTCTTCCAGTTCCAGTGACAATGACAATGAAAGACGAATCGGGGAACGAAAATAAACTTTTTAATTTCATTAAAAAACCAACAATAATAGTTGTCAAAATCGCAGACTACATGGTTTTGCTATTTGGACAGACAGACACGACATACAGACAGAGGGCATTCTTGTTTATTGGAGATTGGAAGGACATTTTTTTGAGAATGTGACTGAAAACATGGAATCAAAACTATCGTACAGTGAATAGAAGATTGTTTCTAACTCTCAACAATGAAGAATGACACAAATTAAAAGAACGTGTCATGTTCAAAGTTCATCGAAACTGCTCCGGTACTGATAATGATGGCGTTTATTCCTGAACGGAGAGAATGTTAAGTGGGTTTTATACTAAAAGCTTCAAAGAAGCAATCTCAGACTAATTACAATATTTGACCATTTCTTTTCAAAACACAAGGAAGAGTGACTAGCAGTGGCAAGCAGTACATAACGGTGCAGGATCATCGACCCGTCGTGAACTCGGGCTAAGTCCCTAGCTGGCTGTCTCCAGTTTGCACTACAAAGTTGATTGAGATCCTCTTCCACTTGGGTGCGCCACCTGAGTTACGGTCTTCCTTTATTTACTTCTATTTAACCGAGCCATCTGTGTGGCTGAACTTGACCCTTCTGACTGGGTCCGTGTCCGTGTCGTTGTACAACCCATAAGGTTCGCTGTTGAATTTTCTTCTCCATTCCCCATCAATGCACACAGGGCCATAGATACCCCCGAATAACGTTCCTCTCGAAACAACTAAAAGCACATTCATCCGATTTTGTCAGGGTCCATGCTTCTGCACCTGCAGGACTGGAATGATTGAGGTATTTTGCCTTAAGTGATCGAGGGCCTTACCACTATTGTAATTGCCCGTTTTAATAGCGGAGTCTACGCGGCGGGATTGTGATAGTCATGGTCGTCACCATTATACTGACTGTATAGTGTATACAGAAGTGTCTTTCCAAATCCCGAAAATCGACAGCAATTCTACTATGATGTTCCCTTGCTCATCTCTGCAGGTATTGGTTCTTGCTCGATGACTTTGAGCCAGCTGTTTTACCTTCCGGCAAAACCTCCAAAATTCAGACCTTCTAATAGCACTCTCAACATTCTCGATCTGATGCTTCTCTTGCTCCCTCTTTATTCTCCTTATATAAGCCGGCTGGCGTTCCTCTCCCCAGTTTTGCTCGTAGAGCTCACGAGTCACGAGCAGCTCTTGTTGGGTTGTTGTTCTTGGCACGTGGCTGTTCGAGATCTTTGAGCTGAGAAGCTGCGGATTTTTCTCAATTCTACTTTTTGTTCGGTACTCTTCTCTTGCTGCTCTTGTCAGAACTGCAAACGTGCATTTTCCGTCCCTCATTCCATATCGCTCATTTATCATCATACCACGGGTTCGTTTTCAGGGATGGCTGGTCAGCTATGGTGGTCTCGGGTAAACATTTTTAATTATTTCGCCACAGTGTTGACGTCTGTGGTATTTGGGAGGACGACGGAGAGTCTCTGTCACTCAGGCGCTCACTGTAGGCTCTGGCATTCTCTATAGGGTGCTATGGTAACCGATGTTGAAATTCTTCCTTTTGGCGGCACGTGTTTTTTTATGGCTCTAAGCTTAGCCATCTATGAAGAGATCAATGAGCAAAGCCCCAGCCGGAAAGTTAATAGCACCACACAATATGCCTGTA
This sequence comes from Sphaerophoria taeniata, assembly GCA_943590905.1. Classification (NCBI taxonomy): domain Eukaryota; kingdom Metazoa; phylum Arthropoda; class Insecta; order Diptera; family Syrphidae; genus Sphaerophoria; species Sphaerophoria taeniata. The sequence continues at coordinate 85,258,614 of OX016542.1, forward strand.
GAGTGCAGACCGAGTGTCCATATTTGACAGTACCTATACGACAAGCATTTAAACTCTCGACATTTTGGAAACGCTTTAATATGAAGAGCCATATTTTAAGACTCTTAACACAAAAGTCTTCTCAATTTCCGTCCTAACCCACTTTCTTTAGCTATCCTTAACCACTTTTCTCTCTTCAATCAATCAAAGTTTCACTTTTTAAAGTTCATAAATCTTTCCCTGCTCAACCAAGTCAATTATGTATTTTTAATCCTACACAAAAGTCCGAACAACCATCTGCTTTAAGATCACTTTCATTAATTGATCGACTGATAGACACTTGGATTAAGTGTTCATAACCCTGAAGCTGAAGCTCCAAAGGGACCAATCTTAACTTAACTCGCCACTAAACCACTTTCATCTAGTTCCGGTTTTCCTTCTTTGCTCTTATTTGTAACCTTTGTTGGAACTTCACTGTTATCCGCTTATAACCACCAATTCTCCCCCATTCCCCACGCCCTTGAAGGACAAAAAAAAGGAATCCTACCTGCATTATGTCTGTTCACTTCATCAGACACAAAGAACTCTCCTAACGACTCTCAACGACGGAGACGACTTCAACTACTAACTAAAAACTCACCGTTAAAATAAAACAAAGCGCAAAAAATTATAAAAAAGAGAAAACAACTGAAAGGAATGTGCAATGAAAATCATAAACTTAAAAGCAACAGAAAAAAAACCAAACAAATAAAATAAGAGGAGCAAGCAGCAGAAAAGCAGGAATAAAAGCTGAAACAAATTGTTTGTCTAGGAAGACGGACAAGTTCTGTGTTATCTTCCGCTTCGCTGCAACCTTGTTGCAGGACTCTCTCCCTTCCTCACTGCCCCACACTCACTCAGGTAGACACTTTACTTCTTTTTAGACCCATAGCCAAGCATTTTGAAGGTGAAACTGGACCTGTCTCATTGCACTGACTTTTTTAGGAGTTTTTAAAGGGGGATTAGTGGATTAATGCATCAAGAATGTTGCAATCCCTGAATAAAATTGCGAAATTTCGCAAGTGTCCAGCACAGGCCAGGAAACTTCACAGGAAGTGACAAATGAATTCTACTGTTTTTGACACATGTGTGAAAGATTTGACAGATGTGACAAAATTCGTGAGTTTCGCAAATCGATGAAAACCTTAACTGACTTTGTTGACAGTGCTACGAACACGGTCCTTATCACCTTCGTACCATAGACTCCCCACATAGATTCTTCTTGTGAATTCTCGCAACTTCATTATTACGAATTTCGCACTTTGAATTATTTATTCAACACGAAAAAGTGCTGCAAGGCAAATGTCAAACATTGCGAAATGCCAAAATCACAACGCAAGGCTAAAAGCAATATTGCGCGACAACTAACTCATCCTCCTAGAATTTAAAGAAGAATTCTTCCATCTAATTCTTTTTTCAAAGCAAGGTTAATAGCTTTCCGGACAGTGAGCGGTGCGGCCGGGTGAGTAAAATTCATTTAACTGATGCACCAGGTAAACGACTAAGGTGTACCCAGCTCTCCTCCTCAAACTTTAGCACAGAGTTTAAGTAAAAGAAGTACAAAATCGGACCAACAAAAAAGTGAATAAGCAAACAAAAAGCTGGGCATAACCATTTTGCAACTTTGCTTGTGACTAGTCTCCGTTTAAGAGTTCGAGAGTCGAAGTCGAGTGCAAGCAAGTTCGAAGGAAGTTTTTAGCCTGTGCAACGGGTAGGTCACTTGCAAAGGGGGTGAACACCAGGACTCAGTTATAAGGGTTGAATATCTTACGATGCATTTAACTTAATAAAAAATTAAAAGCATCCATTGTCATCGTCTGTCGTCGTTCTCGTCGTCATAGTTCGGAGTCGGTTCTGTCTGGCTGTCGTGGTTAGTGCGGCCTTCCTCATCTCCGGACAGACACCGAAAGTAGCGTCCTTGCTTTGATACTTCCCTGTCCATACAATCATAGCACTCGTAATGGTCTGCTATATTTGCAGCATAAACTCACGTTTGTGCTATAAATGGCCAGTCCTAAGGTCTTGGCAGGTCATTTCGAGAAAAGGTAACAAAATTTCGTTGTTTTTTCCCTCACTCTTACAAGTTGGATATATCCTTCTTGTCTCTTGTCTAGATAGGGAAAGTTTTAAGTAAATTTTTGATTAGATAGTCGCAGTCGTCCTTTTCGAGGGGGACAGTCAATGTCTTTGGCTTCTTGTCCTTGTATATTTATTAAGCCAAGTAGGAAGGTCGGTCGGTTCACTTCTTCACTTCTATAGTCGATATGGCTGATATGCAGGGAAGGAACTTTGGTGTGGTTAACTTTTTTGCTGGTTGGGTTGAGCTCGGTGATATTGCAACAACCTGAGATGATGGTTGCAGGCAAGTTTTTGTAGGGGTTTGAGTAAATAAACTTGACGAATGTGTATGCGAATGTCAGTTTGTCAGAGTTTGTCTACTGTTGGCCCAGACGACAACATTTTTGCATAGGCAAGGCACCTTAAAAGTTTGAAAGAAGAAAGTTGCAAGTTGCATTCGGAAATTAAAGTGAAATGTCATGTTAGATGGGAAATTTGAAGAATACACTGGGAACAAAATAGTTTTTGGGCGGATTGAGGATTGGTGAGTAGTGGGCGAGTTGAGGTAGGTTTGAAAAGATTTGTTTTGAATAAACTTGTGGAAGATTCAAGTTATTTACAAACTTGAACTATCTCAGACGAGATGAAAGTTGTAATGTTTTTGAGAGGGAAAATGTAATTGTTGACGGAGAGTAGGGTGGGGAATGAGCAATTGCGAATTTCAACATAACCTTTTCGACAAATGAATATTCCGGTGCAATTTAATTAGGTACAGATCTTACTTATAGAAGGGAAGTTGTTAATCATTGATTTTCTCCTCAATCTCCTTAGGCCATTTGTGGATTGCGTCAAAATGTGTATTTAAACTTGACGTTTAGTTAACACTTGACACTATCGTGGTGAATAAAATGAGTTAAAATTTATCCAGCTGTGGAGAAGGTTAAATGGGAATTGCTGAAATTTCTTAGGTCTACGCAGAATTGTTGGTTAAACAAATCCTTTTTAACGCAATTCACACAGCAAATGGCTAAATTTGATCCTATTTGATCCAAACGTCAAATTTTGACTGAACGTCAAGTTTTAATACACATTAACATTAGGTTCGTTCACTGTCCTGAACGGTTTCACATCGAACGCGTTATTAGTGCTGCTCTGTTTTTTCTTCTCTTTGTTATATAGCAACAGCTGATTCGAACAGCTCCGCAATGCTCACCCCGAAAAAAAACTTGGGGCGGTTCAGTGTGCTCACAGTGCGAACACTATACAATATACATATGCACATCGAACACGGTGGAAACTCACTGGAGCGAAAAAAGAACGACATCGAAAAGATCAGTTCGAAATCACAGCGCCACAGAGCGGCCAAGGGCGTACATCGACCAAACCTTAGATCTTTCTTATAGGAGGGCAAATAATAACAACTTATATCCTGTTTTCTCGTTTGATTCAAACTTTCAAAACTAGTTTCCAAATGTCACCTCTCTAAAGAGCAGAACAGAATGCGTCGCCAGTCGCCCGGCGAGACTAAAGTGACAGCTGTCAAAAATGTGAAAATTGTATGATGGTGGATGGAAGTCGCTCATTTGCAACACAATGCGACGCACGTTCGTAGCCTGACTAGTCGCTCAAAAGTTGAACTTTTTTCAACTTAGTCACTCGACGAGTTTGACGTTGTTTTTTGCAATGCATGTATACCAAAATATTTTTGATAATTTTTTATTTCGTTTTGATGGGCATATTTGATAGCCCGTCGTGCGACTGCATTCTGTTCACATTCACACATTTCTCAGCAATTTGAGAGGCGATTTTTTGATAACTATCATTTTCGTCGCAGAGAAACTGGCGACCACGTTCTGTGCAGCTCTTTAAACTTCAACGTTTGATTCAAACTGTCAACACTTTGGCATATAAGCGCCACCTGGCGATTTTATAAGTATTAAAACCTAATTCCCAAATGTCACCTCTTTAAGATTAATTTATCCCTTCAATTGAAAGAAACGATCATAATTTCCCATAATTGCGCCCAATTAGGAAACAGTTCATTTTCCACGACGCACATCTGCCAATTTGATCTCTCTTTGGCACGACAAAAAACAAAAATCAATATTTATCAGCATCCTCTTAAAAAACATTAACCGTGACAGAACCAACCCTCTGTCCCGTATGTTTTTGCTCATAACAGACACCCATTTATATTCCTTAGCTTAGACAAATACTTAATTTTGATTTTCAATTAATCCCCGAGTATTTATTTATTTTTTGTATTTTTGCCGAGCCTTAACTTATTCTTTATTTATGAAAACAACAACAACCAACCAGCCAACCAAAAAACAAAACGACAACAACACGATAAACCAACGAACGTTCCAATAGAATGCGTTTGCAAGGTATTGACTCAATAAGCCTTTTAAAATGTAGGTCGCTTCTTTCGTCTTCCACAACAGCAGCGAGATTCGACAATAACTTGAGAGGGGAACATAAAAATTGTATCCTTTTTGACTAATGAATGACGGAAGAAGCTGGATTTTCACGTTCTATAAAAAATGATTGATTTACTTTTCTTTTTGAGTTTTTCTCGTTCGACTTCATTTTCAAAGCATGAGCGCCTATTGTCAAATTCGATTTGACAAGGCTGTAATTAATGCATTTGGCCTTGTGGCACGTCGAAATTCAGGTCACTCATTCAACGGGAGGAAATTTGTCAGAATAATTTGGTGGGTTGAAAATGGCTTGAAACTAGCTTTGAATGCTCGAAATCAAAGTATTCTTGAGGGAAATACGACCATGGAGGGGTTCGTTGATATTCAGTCTTTGAATAAGGTATTGGTTGAAAAGATTGTCGGTAATTTTTTGTCTTCAGAGTCCTATGACAGAAGAACAGACTTTGTAAAATAAATGGACTAGAGACGAATTAAAAATGACCTTTTACAGTGCGATTCACTAATTCCTTGGCTCAGAAATAGCTCGTTCAGTCAATCCTCAACTACAACGCTTCTGATTTGCTATTTCCCCAAATAACATTTTCGTGTGTTAAAATGTCAAATAGTAAACGATATGCAAACAAAGTTTAATTTATTTTCCTTAGCAGCAAGAAATATTTAGGTATAAGTATTATTTGCAATAAACCTGAGAGTTTGGTTATTTTTAACGAAATACTCTTAGGGATGAATTATTGTGTATTTTGACTAACCTTTCTAACCCGCATGATATATCGGATAAGGTGCAGTTCAACCCTTAATTTGGACTTCTTCAAGCGGACTGCGATTGAAGTTTGTTCAATTTTTTTTTATTGTGAAAAAGGGTTAGCAATTGCTGGTAATGAAAAGAAGGGTTGTTTTAATATGCACGTTGAGCATATTCAAATATGGTTTTAAGTTTTTGTGCAGACGCGAGCTTCAAAGGAATTTTCAGTTCGGGGATTGAATTCCCCTTGGGCTGTTTCAAAAGGTTTTAAGAAACCACCACGTACGGATCATGTAAATAAACTTACATTATTGGTTTGAATGTTTCAAGAATAATAAACAGTTCTGTTTCAGGTTTGCAATTGTCAGTAGTTTTTATTGAAGAACTGTCATCTGCCATGAGAATAACGAAATTTTCTTGCACTGCCATCTACCAGCCTATTGATAAGGGATAACAAACTGACCTGCAATTAACAATTGATTCACTTGCCAGCTTCGCGGACCTTATCCGCGGATTGGACTCTTTCCAAATAATTTTTACTGTTGACAATTCTTGACCTTTGTTTATAAATTTGAACATGATTTGAAATCGGTTCAAAACTAACTCTTGAGTCTCCAAGTGGGTGCCGGGCGGGCAATGATCACCACGGTAGTCCTGCATGTTTTTGAGGCAGGATGGAGATGAGCTAAGATTAAGTTGGGTCACCGAATTGTTCGTTACTCCTCCAAAGAATGGAAGGCTGGGGGTTAAACCAGCCATTAACGAGCTCTTTCGGATGCTGTGGCAAGGTCCCGTCATATTTCTGCCTTACCCCGGTAAACGGCTCAGCCAGGGCTGAGTCAGACTGTCTTTCCGCATTACTCGCGGGAGCAAAATGAAAAATAAATCAAAGAGAAAAATCGTATACCTACAGAAAATAAGTCACACCAAAGCTGGTAATGCGGTCACATCTCCTGGGAAGGCTGTTTAGTCAACTCAGGAATGTGAACGGGTTATCAGCCTTGTGGTTGTCACTAGTAGCGGATATTCTATTCGCCGGTATGCTACCACTACGGCCAGAATCCGTTCTTTCTAGGACGTTGCAAGCGATCCCATAAAAGGAAACTCCGTCCGGAGAGGCAAAATGCACGACATGTGGTAATGACTCGACGGGTGAGGGTGCTCCCCGATTGGTATTGGCAGCGAATAACTCTGGAGGTGGATCCACAGCTGTGTCTCACGTACAAAGCTCTGGGTCAACCAGAAAGAGATCCTGGAAGGAACAGGCTGATCAAGATCAGCGTAATGCTACGCGGATTCTGACCGTAGTGGTAGCAAACCGACACAAAATGGAGTGGGTCAGTGGCTTCCTTAGCAAATCGACCAAACTGACCTGCAGCGACTGAACGTCAAAGCGTAATAGCTCTCTCGAGGTCGACAAGCCCGAACTCAAAAGGCAGAAGGTGCATCCTTCAAGCATAACAGCCTTCAATAGGGATCTGTCCTTTAGCGACGCGCTGAAAGGCAAGATCATTGTCATTTTTAGGGGTCATGTGGATGGTAACATCTCCCACGATCAATGGGCAGACGTCAAGGCTCACCTTGGTTTCAGATTTCTATCTATCATCGAGGAGAATCTGGGACCTCTCCCAGAGACAGTCGATGCAGGTTGGTACCAGAATTGTATCAAACTCATTTCGGAGATCTTACCAGAAGTCTGGTCGGGTGCCAAGCTCGAGGACGTTGAGAGGGACCTTGTCGACCAAGAGCACGTATAATGGTTTAAACGTTACACAACAATTGCTATTGAATTTCTTATGTCAATTTCTTCGAGACCTAAGAGCTGAACAGAATGCGAGTCGCCGATAATGACAGCTAAATTTGTATGGATTAGCGCGACTAAGTAGAACTTTTTTCAACTTTATCGTGCGTCGAGTTTGACATTTCCATATACAAATTTCAGCTGTAATCTTTGACGACTGATTTCTGTTTTGAAGACTTAAGCCTTAAACCTCCTTTAAACCACCAAATAACAGCTTAACTTCGAAGGAACAATTCTTAACAGTAATCTTATGATTTATTTTAGCACTTCGATGGCGTCAACAGTTTTTTTTTTCAAGTTCACGCCTCATAACTGTCTCAGTGGTTTTTCTCTTTACAATGCCATAACGCATTTACAATGGCATCGCACAACAGGAGGCATCAATGTTTGCCATTATTCAAATCAAATTGAATCAGCATTTTGCCTCATGGGGTGCAGCCAAAGTTACAACATGCAATACACATCACCAATAGCAACCATCATCGTCGAAATCAGACTCCAGAAGGAAATAATAACAAAGCAAAGGTTCAACGCACTTCTGAACCATGATGATTCCAATGATCCACCAGGCAACCCCATTTTCTGAGCTCTTCAACAAGAGGGCGCGAGTGGTTTACAATGGACTTCTGCAGGGGTAGAGTAAGTATGTTGGCAAAATTTTTGCAAAAAGAAGTTATTAGAGAGCCTTGGCTGGCACTAGCTGCTGCAAGGATGATATCTAATTTCATGGCCCATTAGTGGTTTGGTATTATAACCCTGTTCTAGCTGCTAGAGTCTATAAAAGCTATCAAATTTCTCTATTATCCTTTTTTCTGCATAAGAAGCAGATAAGGATGCGTAGGGCGCCCCCACTCACAAAGCCTGTTTCGTTTTAATTCGCTATGGTGTGTGGCTTACGTTTTATTCTTGCCACTGTGCCGGCCAGAAATAACCAACTACTGCTTTTTGAAAAAAAAAATATTGAGGAAAGGACTGAATGCAGTGGCAAGGAAATGCCCAATTCATTTACAAAGATTCGAACTTGTATCGTATTTCATTCGAAGCACCCAAGAGGGTTGAGAATTTGGGGTGAAAGCAGCTAACAGTGCAAAAAATCGAACTTAATATTGTTTTGGTAAACATGAATGTAACAAATCGAGTTTTGAAGGCTCAAGAACTCAAGAAAGTAGCGTCTGCTCTGATTAATGCCTATTGAAGCCGGAAGAAGAAGGTAACATGTGGAATAAACGATCCAAGACAAGTGTTTTGTTTCCAGTTGGAAAGTATTCGGAGAAGAAGAATTGGCATTTTAATGGGGGTCTTTCATGCGAATATTAATATTTTCTATAAAAGCAGAGGCTAGATGTAGACAGGGTGCGTTTTATGATGCATTTTAAAATTTTTGAATTTTTGATTTCAATAAATTTTGCAATCAATCAATTCAAATTTAAGGAATAGAGGCTAAACTTAGGCCTATTTCACAAGTGAAACCTGGAATTAATGGTATGAAACTGTGACTTGAAACTGTGGAACACTTGAAAAACTTCAAAAAGAACGTCTTCTTGTCGTTATTATAGGTTTGTTCGATGTGCGCTCTGGGTCGCTCTGTGGCGTTCTGATTTCGCACTGAGCTTTTCGATGTGGCTCTTTTTTCGCCCGGTGCATTTCCACCGTGTTCGATGTGTATTCAGTGCTCGCACCGGGAGTGCTCTGAATCGCCCCAAGTTTTTTTCGGGGCGAGAATTTCGGAGCTGTTCGAATCAGCTGTTGCTATACAACAAAGAGAAAAGAAAAACAGAGCACTACTAATGCGTTTGATGTGAATCCAAACCCAGAGAAATTTTTCAGGTTTTCGACAGCTCCGTTCAGGGTACTGACAAGCACTGGAGCGCCCCGGGGCTGGTAACATCGAACGAACCTTATTGTCGTTTTCCATTGGTCGTCCAGAAGCATTCGGAAGAGTCCAAAAGTCTTCTGAAACCATTCCTTTGGACTGACTTTGAGACACGGAATGCTTCTGAGAAGAGCAGAACTCTTCTGTTTTGAAAACAGAATCGTCCGAAGAATGACACATACACCATAACCCATTCCATTGGAGGTAGAAGAAGAAACGTCAAAAAAAGTCCAATGGAAAACGCCATATGTCTTTATCAAATGTAACAGGTGACAGCTGTCAACTTGTGCAACAGAAAAATCACCTTAGCGGTTTCAAAAATCGTAATTGTGTTATCAATTTTTCAACCATGAAGTCTCCCTGAAGGCTCTCGTTTAATAAAAATGAAAAACCCAAGGTGTGAAATGTATACGATCCAAGATCTTGGCCATAAAATTTCCCTTAACGATTTATGGCAAAAAACTGAACAAATGACTTGACATTTTGTGTTTATACAACTGATTACCCATAGCTCTCTCGCTCTTTCTTTCTGCAAGCAATATAAGCTAAGCATATCTCTTAATATGGACCCTCTGTGCTCCAATTTGACATCAACCGAAAGCAAAAGGACATTTTTTTACGATCTCACACAAAAAAGGAAATATTAGTCCTTGAAGAGAGTGTGAATGTGAAGGAGCAATAAAGTGGGATTTAATATTGTCAAAATACGATGACGCACAGGAGGGCCGGGAGAAGCATAGTACCTAGGGCACTAAAGTTACTAGTTAGTAGGTACATACTTGCTTACTTACAATGAAGTATGAAGATGTCTCAATATTTGTAGTTGCACTGCGGAGAGGAGTTTCCAAGCTTGTTCTCTGACAAAGGTGCTTGCTTCGAAAATTTATTATAAGACAAACAGCAATCTCATTTGGTCTTGGGTTTTCATGTCTTTTAAATGAGATTCCTACATACAAACTTGTTTATATTTTTATGAATCAGGAAGAAAGAAGTTATCACTCCATTGGGTCATTTTGGGGTGGGTGTTGGTGGGTGGAACTGACAAGAGGCAAAATTTATTTTCATAAAGAGTAGAATTAATTATATGTATTACTCCCAAATTGCTTTACATCTTGAAGAATATATTCCAGCGCTTCGGGGAATTTAGTCAAATATACTAAAAGAACTTTGCCTAATTGTTTTACTGCTTATGGAGTGAGTGCAAATTGGGTTAAGGACAACACAAAACAATGTTGTTTGTAATTGAACTGTGAAAGTGTGAAAGAATTATTTATTATTGATATTACTTTTTACCTTTTCTTTCGTTCTACAATTAGCTGAATTAGCTCTTAGGCAGTGTTCCCAGATGTTCATCTGATGTTCATCTGTTTGGTGGGATAAATAGTGGGAAAAAAATCATGGTGGGATTAATGGTGGGAAAAAGTTTTAAATGCTGTTGTTTTAGTACAAAAAATATTTATATCTTTTAACATTTTATTCTCAAAACATTCCAGTTAATTTGACCTACCCATCAGCCTTCGCTTTATACTCCTTTGCACTTCATTGATAACAACAAAATAACAAAATATTTCGGTCGGCTAATGACCCATTAAAAATGTTTATGGATTTAAATGGATTATTATATTTGGTATTAAATATGACAATTCCACCAGCTTGATTGCAAACCGTTCTAAAAAAGGATTTGCACAAATTTGCGTTTCGTGACTTAGTTATGGGATCCGATTGCATTAACTTCGGACATTACTTTTTGCAAGCCAGTGATCTGGTTAACAGGGGAGAGCTGTTAGTACCTATGCAAGGAAACGTACAGAGAGTTTCTTATTGTCCTTTGCAAACAGCTACAATCAAGAATTCCAGAAATATTGACATCCTTGAAAATATGAGTATTTTTTCACCGGAAATAGCAACCTCACAAGTAAAACCAGACATTCCTGCATTCGCATTAAGGTTCCCAAGCATTTGCGAAAACGTGGATGCTGTTGTGAGTGAGTGGAGTATAATTCACAGATCCGATTGACCTGACCTTGACACTGCAGAACAGTTTTGGGCTGCAGTTTCAAGCAAGAAAACTGCAAGCGGAGAAAAAAATTATGGCAACATTTCTACTCTCGCGGTGGCACTTTTGTGCCTTCCAATCTCAAACGCTTCAGTGGAAAGGGCGTTTTCCATAATTAACATAGTCAAAAACAAACTAAGGAATCGACTGAAAATAGGAACAGCCGACACATATTTGAGGGTTCGGTATAGCTAGGCACCGAAGGCTGTGTCAATTTCGAGCCTTCAAAAGCTATGTTGGCGAAATTATAGCATTAGCATAGCGAAAGTATAACCGCACCTGAAAAAATGCGTTTCATAGAAAACCTACAATAGGAGTGACTCCTTACATTTTTTTATTGAGTTGCATCACTGATCAAGCAAATTGAGAAAAAAAATAAAGTACCGTTAATTCCTCTCCTGGTGTTTAAAAATTAAAAACAGATTTTTATGTATTGCAAAAATATAACCGCACAATGCAAATCTCTTTGAAGCTGCATTCAGTCAAGTGCTTTCAAATAAAAAACAACAATGCCACGTGGTACGCATTTAAGCGAAATTGAAAAACGCAAAATCTTGGCTTTTCGGTCAAGCGGCCTAAGTCTTAGGGCTATTGGAAGACGAATTTAACGATCGGATCGTGTCGTTCGAAATTTTCTAAAAGATCCAGAATCTTATGGGACAAAAATAAGACCCAGGCGTCCGTAGAAGCTAACACGTCGTGACAAGAGGCGTTTAATCAATACTGCATCCAATTCGGTGCATTCTTTGCCGGAATTTCGTGACGATTTGGGTTTAGGAGTTTCGGTTTCAACCGTTTCTCGTGCTTTAAAAAGCAGTGGGGTGATTGTTCGGGGCAAAATGGTGCCAGCTGCAAACAAAAAAGATTGGAATTTCCCCGCCAAAACATGAATCGGGATTGGAAAACCGTAAGTGACTTCCTATTAATCTTCACTAAAATCTCGTTATTCCAAATGGCATACTCGAATAACGGTAATTATAACGGTAATAACGGTACTTTATTTTCTTTTAAATTTGCTGATCAGTGATGCAACTCAATAAAAAATAGTAAGGAGTCACTCCTATTGTAGGTTTTCTATAAAACGCATTTTTTTCAGGTGCGGTTATACTTATGTAAGGCACTGAACATACATTTCTATTTACCCACAAATGCTTTGATTTATTTGTAAATGAAGGGTATCTAAAATAAGAGAACGACATGGTGGTTTTTTGTTTTGTCTAGTACAAATATAGTGGTTTCTTTTTGTTGAATTGGTGGGATTTTCGAAATCTCATCTGGCATCACTGCTCTTAGGCCGTGTGCGAATTCAGTTAAAACCGAGTTAAAACTTGACGTTTGGTTAACCTAGCTCGGTGAATAAAATTTAACTAGCTGCGGAGCAGATTAAAATTTGAAACTACTGGTTAAAATTTTGAAGTTTCTCAAAAGAGAAGTTCATTTAAAATTATATTCAAGACAGCAACTGTAACCTAAAAGTCTCAATAAAAATTCAATTAAACATAATTTTATATTCAAAGAGACATCACTTGACTTTAGTAAAATAAAAACTGCTGCTTTTATACTCTCGCAAAAACGAAAGCAACTCTTTTCCATGGGTAGCAATAATGATAAAGAAGACGAGGAGTTGGACGATGACGAAGATGAAGATCCAGGCAATGAAGTGGCTTAAAAACTCCAGATGTGCGCTCTTATCAAGCATCAGGACTGTGTTAATAGGGTTCGTGCAAGAAAGCTGGGGCCTGGGCAATAGTGTTTTCGCAGCTTCATGGAGTTAACAGTTGGGATCTTACAAAACAACTTCAAGCCGTGGAGTGGAGGATGATCAGTTGTTGAAGCAGTACGAACAAGAGCAGGCCAATGCAGGAGTAAAGCCAAAGTTTACGTTCACCAGACACCAGCAAGAAGGATTTGCAATGGATTGGAGTCAAGTGGCCCAGGGAGTCTTAGCCACCGGGTTGCAAGTGAGTAGATACCTACGAAAATTGTGCATAAAACTTTTCTAATTGTTTATTAAATTCAAGGTGAGACATACATATCTGGTCACCACTAGAAGGTGGTTCATAGAAGGTTGACCAGCGTCCACTGATCGGTCATGTTGAGTTCGTTGAAGACTTGTAATGGAGTCCAAATGAAAAGAGTGTACTGGAATCGTGTTCTGTTGACAAGACCATTCGTATCTGGGATTGTATAGCTGCTCCAGAAAAAGCTTGTATGCTTACTTGCGAGAACGCCCACGAGAGTGATATAAATGTTATTTCCTGGAATCGCACGGAGCCCTTTATGCAAGTGGTGGGGACGATGGATTCCTTCATATTTGGGATTTGAGACAGTTCCAAACCACCAAACCAATTGCAGCATTCAAGCACCATACCGATCACATTACCACGCGAATGGGTGATGATAATTTTTGTTTATATTTTGTTAAGGTAAATTCCTAGGTATAATAAATTAGAAAAAAAAAAGTTTAGGGCCTGAACTTTGCACACGGGCCCTTGCCAAGCAAGCTACACCGCTGATTTATTGATATTACTTTTTACCTTTTCTTCCGTTCTTCAATTAGCTCTTAATATTTGAAATTTATTTCACACATCACAAACATTTAAACACACACACGTAAATTAGGACAAATATTTAATATAAAACAATATTAGAAGAAAACTAGAATAAAAATTTTAAAACACCATCATCCAATCCACCACTGAATTCGAACAGAGGTGAAAATAAACTACAAGCACAGATAATAAATTTATACAGATGTCTCATCCCTGCAGAAAAAATTGAAACATATTTTGCTCTTAACAGACAACGCCTTAACAGACAAGGAGCTTTTTGAAGCTCTTTTCCTTGCCTAAGTATTCATTTATGGGCAATGAGGAAATAGATTTTTAATGCATTAAGTGAATGCGTTAAAGCTTTTGGAAAAAGCTTTTTTTTTGGTAGCTTTCAGTTTCATATATCATTTCTCGCCATAAGGGTGAGACATCTGTATAAATTTATTATCTGTGCTACAAGCTACAAGCACAGATAAGAAACTATACAGATGTCTCATCCATATGGGAAAAAGTGTTCTATGAAAACGAATTTTATCAAAAAAAGCTTTTTTTTCCTTCCCTTTTTTGTTAGTTTTCGTCTTTTTTCTTTTTAACTCACAAACACGGAGAATAAGATTTATTTTTGTTATGTTTTCTATTTCATCCCCTATTTTGCCACCTCAATTGACCTCTTTATCTTTGATATGGAATATGGAAAGAAAACAAAAATTCAAAAACAACTTTTTTGTCGTTTTACGTTAACACATCCTTAAAATTATTCAATTGTATTTGTGTTTTATTTCGTAATGATACGATTTTGGATATGTATGCAATTAAGTTATTGCGTTGCTATTTGCTTTTATTAAGTTTTTGCACCTATACACTTGAATACCTGTTATTGTATTAACGATTAGTAGTAAAAAGTATTAAAAATCTCGATGGTCGTTAAAGCGTTAACGAAGAATGAAATTGAATGTTTTAATTTTGATCAATTCTGATCTCTTGAAGATATTAAAAAAAAAAAAAAAAAAAAATTGAATCTGCCTTCTGGGTATACCGATTACAGGATAGGTATATGTAGTTGAATTGTCCTGGGACCTGGATTGAATAGTTAAGGCATTTTTGAGACAGTGGTTATTTGAAATTATTCTTACTCTTAAGGAAAAAAAATTAAGTAGATTTACTTTTTTTTCGAAAAAACGAATAGCATTGATTTTGGTTGATAACGTAAATTTGTAAATATTAACTTCAATTATTATGAAGGTTCACAGTACTTTGTGAACTTTTTTTTGTCAAACAATTTAATGCTTTTTACTTGCGACACATAGAATATACCTACCTGCCATTATTGAACTCGTAAAAAAAATTTGAGATGATGATGAGATATGACATTACGATTTTCTATCATCGTAATTTCATATCTCATCATCATCTCAAATCGAAAAAAGTGGGTCCGGCGATTCCGTCGTCTGTCTGTAAACGCACTTACAGCGCCTTAACCAATAGTCCGATTGACTTCAAACTTGAAAATTAGAGGTTTGAGCAAAAACGCATAGCTTATCTTTTTGATTTTTTTAAGACCAAAATTTAGGGTGCCACAATACAATTTTTTTTTTTACCAAAAACCAATTGTTTTAATTTAATTTTCTCAAAAACGGCTCCTACGATATTTTTAAACTTCCCCGAATTTTTTTTTCAAAGCATTGATGTAGGTATTCTATGTAAAAAAAATAGTTTTGTACTGCTCCAAAACCGTACCTCTCATGGAACGTTTTTTTGTTATAAGATTTTTTCCAAAAATGAAAATGCGATCAGCATATTTTTTTCCTGAAAGTACGTATATATTGCCCAAATAATATTTTGTTTTTTTTTTTTGTATTTTAAAAAAATATTTTTGAACTTTTTTTTTCAAAGTTCTGTATCTCGAAAACGAATCAATATTAAAAATCGAAATTTATTTATAAAATGTATAGTTACATATATTTGAATACTGCATACCCAAATTAATTTTTAGACACTTTCGAAAAATTTTATATATAAAAATTAATTTTACTAGGATTTTTGAAAAAAGAAATTGAAAAATCAACAATTGCAAGAAATTATATGATATCAATTTTTTTCAGATTGAATCTATTTTTGAAGTACATATTTCCATTTAAATTTTCAGTTATGAATTTTATTTGTTTTATTTTTTTCGCTCTTTTCCTAAATTTTTCTAGTTTTACACCAACAATTTTCTATTTTTCCGTTTGATCCCCATACCAAATTTTCCATTTTTTTTGCATTCGGTAACCAATGCACCTCCAATTCCATAAGATTTTCCTTTTGAAAACCAATAAGTTTTCCAATATTTAAATCAAGAATATTCTATTTATTCATTCGATAATACATTGTGAAACAAAACATTAAATAAATAAATAAATAAAAAAAAACCTTCAATTTTTTCAGATTTTTATCTTTACCCCTTGGCCCTGAATCGAAGTTAAATTCTAATACTATGGACTTTGTGGCTGATTTTTTTATAATTCCTGTATATCTCCATTTCGGCCTTACCGACTTTGTTAAAATTTTTCACAATTATACTAAACATTATCTTTAGTGAAATTGCATTCCAAGATATTATTTAAAATATATTCTTAAATAACAAAACAATCGGAAAAGAGATGCATTTTTGTAGTACCTTTTGAGTTCATAACACTCTTTTCTAGATTTCTCAAAAACGGCTCAACCAATTTTTTGGAAATTTCGTCAACACGTTTATATGTAATGTCTTAATAATGTTGCATACCAAAAAATTTCATAAGTGTTTTAATTTCCTTGTAAAAAAAGTCAGGGAAATTAAAACAAAGGATAATGTTAAGTATAATTGCGCAAAGTTTTTATTTTAAAGCCTAAATTCAGATATACGGGAATAATAAAAAAATCAGACACAAAGTCCCTAGTATTAGAATTTCACTTCAATACAGGGCCAGGAGGGGGTATAGATAAAAATCTGAAAAAATTAGAGGATTTTTTTTAAATTTATTTGGAGACGAATGAGCAGCTGGAATAAGAACCACCCTAATGTAGGTACACAATAAATAATTATGCAAATTCTAAATTGAAATTCTAAAAAAATCAAAAATCAAATTTCGGCTCGTACATGTTTATGTTTATTGAGTCTTTTATTACAACTGTGCCGTATGCGTGTTTTTATTCTGTAACCCGTATTTAAAAAAGTAGGTAAATTAAGTACATAAGTAGTATTCACATAAGTTCTTGAATCTATCTTCTGTCCCCAATCAAAAAAAAGTGCATGTCTAATTGCCTACATGTTAGGTATGATTGTATGTGTACCGATACGAAGTCAACAATCAAAAAGCCAACGCAATACGCAACCCATGCTCACCGGCGTTACCACTTACCAAAAAAAAAAAAAAACTGAAGTTGATTTGGGAGAAAAGCGATGTTGATTCAGAACAAGGGACGTTTTTTATATTTAATATTGACCCTGGATACATTGTCGCATAGACAAATGCACGAACAAGAAAATAAAAGAAAAAATTGAAATCACTCTTCCCCATACACTCGCAGTTTGCTTGCACAGAGACAGCAATCTTCATGCAGGCATATGTAGTATTCGGCCCTATAAGTTTTTTTCTGAGTGAAGTAGATTTCAAGAAATTAGAGATGGTTCGATTAAAGATGTAAATTTTCAACATTTTTTGAAAAATCGGTAGATCTACTTCGAAAGGAGTAAAGTGGTAACGCTGATGCTCACACACAATATTGGAAAAGAAAACGAAAAAAGAAATGAAAGAAAAAACTACCAAAACAAAAACACAAAATTGCTTATGAGAGCTTTCATATGAACAGGCAGAGCTTTCATATGAACAGGCAGAGCTTTTTTATGAACTTAAAGAGCTTGACGATGAGCAGGCAACTGCCTGTTCATAGTCGATCGTGAATTTAAAAAACTGACATCATTTTTTTGTATGGAGATGAGACATCTGTATATTTTCTTATCTGTGCTACAAGCTCTTCACCACATAAACTGAATGCGTTCATTATTATAAGATAAAACATGCCATCTCGCTTTAGCTAAAGTTCATAATCCTTTTACTTTTGTCTATGGCTTATTTCCGTGACTGAATTGTGTAAAGTTAAATTATTAGCCGTGTTTTATTGGGAACTAAGCTTAGCTTAGCAATAGGAATTCGAATAAAACGCTATTAGGGGAGTCAATGAAGCGAAAAATACTGCCTGACCTCAGAATTTTTTTTACTGTGAACCGATTTGCATGAAATTTTGGAATTAGGCTCGTCTTACATTTAACTTCAAAAGTGAAAATGATTTGAACTGCGGTACCACCCTGGGGGTGGTTGCCACCCCTTCTCGGGGGTGAATTTTTTTTCTTCAAAATAATCTCGGATATCGATAGAAGGCCTAATTTTAAGCAAAAAATCATTTACAAAGTTTTTCAAAAAATCCAATACTTTTCAAGTTATTGGCAAATGAAAATTCGCAATAATAACACTCCGAAATTTACAGTTACTAAGTAGAAAAAAAATATGATAAGTTTTTGGACCATAACTCCTTCAATTTTCATGCTATCACAATTTATAAAAAACCATTATAAAGGTATTTAAGAGAGCTACAACATCCTTCATTGCAATATATAGTTAAAAAAAAATTTCAAAACGGTGAAGGGTTAAAGGGCTTAAGAGAGGCTGTGATTGCGCTGTCACGCGCTCTTTAAACAATCATATCTCCGTCAATTTTTTTTGACAGAAAAAAAAATAAAACCAAATTGTTTGTCAGAAAAATACCTAAATTTTTTATCATAACACTTTTATACGCATCTGTCGTCATTTTTGAGATATTATGAAAAAAAAGTGTTTTGTTTTTAAAATTTGAAATTTTGCTTTTTTTTTAATCGTGAGTTTTTTAAAAAATATGTGTCCTGAAGCAGCCAAACTGATACTTTCTATCAAACTCTTCATAATAAAGTTAATTATAGGCGGAATACAATTAACTTTAATTTTAGTGGAAATGGCACTTAAGAAACCCATTGATTTGAAAGAAAAAAACATTAGATGCTCGCCTTATTTGCAACACAGCTCACTTATCTTACGTGCAAAAGACTTTTAATAGTGCTCATCTTAAAGCTTATTTCAAGCACTATGAAACCCTTTTGTATTAGAATGCTTAAAATGCATCTGCTCGCCGCTAGATGGCATTGACCATATCGATTAAATTTCAGACAAAGTAAAAAACGGCTTTGATCTTTAATATCTAGCTTAATACTGCACTTAGAATACTTTATAAAAAACCAAATTGTTCATTGTCTTACCTGCTATAGTTTTGCTCTCAATAAAATTTTCGATAAAACGTATATTTTTGGAGATATTTGCAAAAAACCGATGAAAAACGTGAAAAAATTTCGAATTTTCAATTGCCAATAACTTGAAAAGTATTGGATTTTTTGGAAAACTTTTTAATGATTTTTTGCTTAAAATTAGGCCTTCTATCGATATCCGAGGTTATTTTGAAGAAAAAAAAATTCACCCCCGAGAAGGGGTGGCAACCACCCCCAGGGTGGTACCGCAGTTCAAATCATTTTCACTTTTGAAGTTAAATGTAAGACGAGCCTAATTCCAAAATTTCATGCAAATCGGTTCACAGTAAAAAAATTATGACCTAAATTGCTTCATTGACTCCCCTATATAGTCAGTTTTGAACAGAGTTTCGTTCACCAGAATGTCAAATATCGAAACATTCCAAACGCCATCTTTACACCTATCTGAAAGCAATTTTTGTTTTAATGAGTTTCTATGGTGAAAAACTATTTTCAAATATCGAAAGCTTTCAAACGCCATCTTGAGACTTACATATCTGAAAGCAATTTTTTTTACATTGAGTTGGTATGGTGAAAAACTATTTTCCTCCAAAAGGTTTTGACATTTGATAAACGAAAAACACAACGAAAAACTCAAGAAATTCCTAACTGAAATTCCTAACTTATTTTTACTTAGCTTTCGGTTGTTGTTGTTTGACATGTAATTCCTATTGCTGAGCTGAGCTAAGTTCCCAATAAAACACGGCTATGTGATCAGCAGATTTATTCGTAAAACCTTAAAAATATTTCAGAAAAATGGTATGTTTTAGGTAAAAAGTGCAGTTGAACATGTTTTTATTATTTTGAGTGTAAAAATTGTTTGATTTTAAACATTAAAATGTGTTTTTTTTTAGCTCAAATGTCAACGCAATTGCAAAGAATACGGGAGTTTTTTTTCCTCACCGAAAAACGAAATGTCCGTTGGATTCAAATATTTTCAATCTAGGATTTTGATCATTTCCGATTTTAAATTGGATTTTAAAGGTAATTACAAATAACTTGTTTCATATTTTGGAGCCTATCAATTCGTGTTTTTACAAGTTCTTTCAGATGATGGGGAGGAAAAACCCGCTGACTTCAATATTCAAATTGTTGCAACATGATTTAACAAGATTTTGGTAAGTACAAGTTCAAATTCTCTTTATAAAAATCTAAACTTGCTGTAAAAGGAATGTGTGAAGTTTTGCAGTGGGGATCGACAGTACTATCCTTCCTAACCCTCCACATCTCTTAAAAGAAAATAAGAACCAATTATTGAGCATTTTCCCAAAACTGTGGTGATTCGATTAATCGATGTCTACATTGTTCAATTAAAATGCTCATTAGACCTTTTTCTAAACGAGTGTCATTTGAATATATTCCACCAGCAAGCAAAATAAAATAGACGAGTCGCAAAGCTTTTTATCCCAAAACAGTTTACCACGTGCCAACCTCGATTAAGATCCTCGCCTAAACAATTAAGCCCTAGTGCTTATCGCCTGCCTTTCGTCCTCATCATCGACGTTTTATATTCCATTGAAACTTGTTCATCCTTAAAATTCCAGCTTTGTTTGTTCTAAATAGATGCAAACAAAAATTTCAGCTCTTAAGCGTTCTCAATAATTTTTAACTACCATACCACACGCTTAATCCGTTTCGGGTTTCTACTTTTCGTCATCGTCCTTGTCATTCCTCTTTTCCGCCACTCCACTGCTGCTGGTGATGATAAGATGAGGTTGGTTTTGCATCCAGACGGTCGGCATTTTTGGCATTTAGAATCAACATAATACCTACCAAGGGTTGTCCCTTCAAAAACCACACAACCACATGACACAAAAAACGATAAAACGAAAAAAGCAAGGACAAGGACACAAACTGACGACACTTCATTTGGATGTGTAGGAAGATTGACAAAAGGTTTGCTAGTGAATTAAAACCAAACAACACACAAAACTGTTTACAAGACAAACGAAATACACTCGGAATCATTTGAAAAGGGTCAATTGAGCACGATTCATTGAGGTGTGTGTGTGTCGTTCTTCTATTTCTAATCATTCAGCTTTGGGTGTTCTTCAATTCTCTGGAAAATCCATAATTACTCGTCAAGAGCTCATATCATCAAAAGCAGCGCATTAGGCCATGAAAAGAAAACCCCCTTTCGGGGTTAAAGCAGAAACACAATGACGCTTTGCCGTCGATTTTGACAACTGCGAAAAGTTCAGCTATAGGAAATCTGTGTAACCTCACACAATGACGCTTTTCCTACGTACGCTTTTTTGACAAACGTAAGAAAACGTAAAGAAGCCACCATCTGTCAAAAAAAAGTTCAACTTGTTTGAACTTTTGCTTTGTCTGACAGCTCAACAGCTGTTTGTTCATTTGTTGTTTGGAGCAGCGTTACCACTTTAAAAAAAAATGGAAGCGAAGTAAATGTGGGAATAAAGCGAAGTAGATTGAGAAAAAGCGAAAAAGATTTTAAAATAGTGTATTTTATATTGACCATGAATACATAGACAGATCTACAATTAGAGCCGTGTGTGAATTGTGTTTAAATGTGTATACAAACTTGACTTTCGATATAATTTTGACACTACATGGCGGATATGATGTGTTAAAATTTAACTAGCAAGCTAAAATATGACACTAGTGCTTAAATTTAACCAACATTCCAACCCAAGTTGCGCACGGCGTAAAATATTAAACACTTTAATACAATCACGTAACTCATACTTTGCGTATATGTATGGGTTGACATTTCGTGTTTGTAAAGTGTGTCCGCTTAGTGTTTGTGTATAAGGATAGAAACTTATCGATTATATATTTTCCTGATGAAAATAATATAACTGTAGGCATAAAATTACTCAATGAGTTAATCGAAGCAGATTTTGGAAATATCAAGTAAAATCGAGTGAAGTAGATTTCAAAACATTCTTGATGGTGCGAAGTTGGAATAGATATTCAAAGTTTTTCAAAAATCGAAGTAGACTACTTCGAAAGGAGTAAAGTGGCAAATCTGTTTGATGATGATGGAGGGAGAACTGTCATTCAAAGCACACGTGAAGCGGGTGCATCGTAACGCAACGACGCGTCTGCCTAAAGCGCCATTGTGTTTCTGCTTTTAATGGCAGGTAATGTGTTTGTGTGTTCTCGAGGAACGAGAAGGATGCCATATCAAAGAGGATATATGAATGGCCTGTTTAATTACTGTGAAACAAGCAACACTCTAGTAATGAATATCATCAGGCACAACTCCCAGTCAGCTTGTTTTTCTTTTTGTTTATAAATGTGTGGCCTGCTGGATTGACTTTGAAAGAATAAATGGTTTAAGTTAGTTGAAGGATATTAGCTTGCTTAGATATGGATCGATTTATGTCTGTGGAGGGGGAGTTGGAAAACTATAATTACGTGCTATCCATGGGCCATTAAGTGTAATCACTTTTTTCTTTCAAATTCACAAGGACGAAGGACTGCTGCTTGTGGGTTTTTAAGGATTGCAAATGGCTTTTCAAATTCTTATCAGCTTTTATAAGAGGTGCACTCTTGAGTTCATTTGAATAGAATGAGAGTTTTTGAATCATTTGGGTGCCTGCTGACGAATTCCAGTACCAAAGCAATTTTCGTTTGTCGAAGTTAGGGTGGCCAAATTTATGTGTACGACAATTTTTCATTGATAATCGTTTGCCCCATCCACTGAGGCACTCACATAGAATCTCACCTCACCCCCCAATCAAGTCTCATTTTAGCGATTGCATTTTTCCGGAAAATCTCACAGAGTACATCCGAGTGGTTGCACCAGGAAGCGAGGCGAACGAATATATTCGAACAGAA
Source organism: Sphaerophoria taeniata (assembly GCA_943590905.1). NCBI lineage: Eukaryota > Metazoa > Arthropoda > Insecta > Diptera > Syrphidae > Sphaerophoria > Sphaerophoria taeniata. The sequence goes on from OX016542.1 coordinate 85,281,318, forward strand.
TCCTCGCGGAAATTTATGGTTGGTAATAAATTTTATTGGTAAAGAAAACATGTTCGAAACGACGATGACGATTGCGGCGAACGGAGCCAGGAGGGCGACTCGCAACGAGGACGAGCAAAGTGCAGTACGATGTTGTTTTCTTTTTTCTGTTGTTGGTTCATTATTATTATTCTACGATTGCATCCTGAATTTCCTTTCTGCGCTTGTATGCTGGTTGCTGGTGCACTTTCATTCTGGTAGGTGTGGGTTCCCACAATTCTGAAGCAGTAACAACTTTCTTTCGATTTATTTTATCTCGCTGCTGAGGTGGGTTGTCGGGCGCTTTTGGTGTATCGCCAGAAAGCATTCTGGAGAACCTGGTGGCGCTATGCTATGTCATGTTTTCAGTGTATGATATAAGAGTGTTGTTGTTGTGTTATTTTAATGGACCCCCTACTCCTCCAAACATAGTCCTCGTCGCTCATCGTTCTCTGCTCGATGGCAATGGCAATGGTATTACAGTCGTTACTTACAGTTACAGTGCCAAGGAAAATCGTTGATTGCTTTGCTATGCGATAGTTGATGGATGCAGCAGGGGTAAAGTGTACTGTGAAGAGGAAGTGGTAAAATTATTTGCAATTTCGGTTTTCAATTTAATGGCAGGTGTGCTGTTGTAGCGGAGCGGTAGTAGGTGGATTAAAGCTGCTGATGGCAGAGAAACGTCACATCAACATCATCAACATTCGCTTTGGATGAGGTGGTTTCGTATTCAGTATTCATGCAGTTAAGACTGCAAGTTATTTTTATAGATTTTTCTTCTTCTCATTGACAGGACTCAAATGGATTGTGTGAAGGAACTAAAATTTTTCTTTTGACTTCGAATGTGAGCGAAAATATGTGGAAAATGGGAATTTGATCAGTTTCATTGGTTATGGCAAATTTTGTGTTTAAAAATGAAAATCGCAGGAGGGGCTTTCAATTTTGGGCCAAAAAATGTGAATTCAGGCTTCCTCTTGGAAAGAATATGAGTTTTTCTTTCAGGTAGGCAGGTAGAATTGGCTGTCCATGGCAGACGCTGCTTACGGAACACAATTAGCGCTTGATTGCCCCGTTTTGATACCAAAAACGCGAGAGTACCTGAAAAGAAAAATTAGTAAAAACTACACTGTTAGGTGCAAAGTGGAGACATGGATTAGCTAAATCCAATTACTTTTGTTGATATACCTTCTATACCTTCATATTTGAGAGATCGCTAAGATCATGTAGGAAAGGAGCCTCAAAAGCCATTGTTCTGGCAACAAGTAGGGCTGGGCATTCACACAAAAAATGCTGAAGTGTTTCCCTTTGCTCCATATCTCTACAACTACGGCAAAACTCGTTGTAGGGAATACCAAGTCTCATGGCATGTTATCCGATTGGCCAGTGGCCTGCACAAATTGCAACAATTCTACTAGTGTCTGACCTAGGCCTGTTCAGAAGTTACTTGGTGCGTTTATGATCATATATGTGAGCCATATTTGCTATGAGATTCTCAATCTTACGTTGGATTTCTTGAGAAAATGGTTTCGAATGTCTATTTTCAAGACTCCCAAAGGAATCCTTACTTCCTCAGCTAAAGATACTTGAAGGTTGGATGCCATCCGGGCCAGTTCGTTCCCCAGAATATCACTGTGACCTGGTAAACAAACAAGATTAATTTTAATTTTACTGTTGAAGCTTTCATGCTCTTGCTTGCACTCTACCGATTTTGGATTTCGTCAGGCAGCTATCTATAACCTTGATGGCTGCTTGGCTGTCAATAGAAATTGCTATGTGTTTTGTATAGCTGTCGGGTGTGACACTTAATTAAGTAGTCTACAATTCCCCATGCCTGTCTAATCGCTAGTACTTCAGCCTGAAAAACGCTGCACCTATCGGGCAGTCGAAATGATTCTTTAATACCTAGTTCTTCAGAGAAGACATAAGTCACAACACCGAACTTCATCTTGAAGCCTTCTATATATATAAGGTTCTGTCGAAATCTTTTGTGGGACCATTACTTTTCCAATCCATTCTGAATGGAAAGTCAACCTTAAACTGTTTTCCCAAGTTAAAGGTTGGTGTAATGTAGTCGGAGGGTACTAATCCACATACCGGATTCCTTTGCCCTTTGGGAGCTGCAGGAAGCTGTTTCATTAATAGGAAGATTTATGGGAAGGAGATTGCTCCCATAGTTCCAATGCAGGCAGTTCTTTTTTCTCTTTTTAACTGTTCAATATTGTATTTTTTGTCTAGGGCTGGCCACCAAACAATTGATCCTATATGTCAGAATGGGGAACTATCGCCGTGTAGATCCAGAGAGCTTAAGGTCTTATTACAGGACGAGAAAGCAATGCTAGCTTTCCTTACACTTTCTTCAATGGTACTTTTCCAATTCAGTTCAGGGATCTAGGATTAATCCTAGTTATTTATGTTTTAGCTGTGTTGGATAAAGTAAGTGATTGCCCATTTAATCTCGGTAGAGGAAAAGAAGGGTTTCTTAGTCCTGGTAGTGAGAAGCATCAGTTCAGTCTTCTTCGGATTTACTCCAAGTCCAAATCTAGTGGCACATTTGCTTACCTTTTTAAGTGCAGTTTCCATGTTCCCACTGATAATTGTTGGACAAATTCCTGAGGCCAGCAGTACTAGATCATCTGTATAACGTATGCATTATCAAGATTGCTTAGGACTAGTAACCATAGAAGATGAGATAGAACCCCACCTTGGGGTGTTCCTCTTTCGGCAAATCTAGTGAGTTGACTGCTACCTATCGTTCCTTGAATGATTCTGATGCGGATCTTCAATTGCTAATCTGGACAGTGATTCTTTGATAGCTTCTGTCAGCACATTGCTAAGACCTCTTTCCACGTCAAGAAAGGTGGCGAGGGAGTATTCCTTATATTCAAGAGATCCCTCTTCCGTACGTACTACGTCGTGTAGTGTGGTACCAGTGGATTTACCTTTTAGATAGGCATGTTGAGATCTGGATAGGGGATTGTTTTCAAGAGAAGATCTGATGTTTTCATCCAAAAGTCTTTCCATTTTCTCTGCCTTTTTTAAGAATAAGACCAACTTAACCCTCCTCCAGGATTCAAGTATGTAGGTAGGTCAGAACTAAGCAGTTGAAGAAGAAAACTCTTAACCATGGAATTGTTACATTTTGTAACTTTTGTAGCATGGCTGGAAAGATATTGTCGGGTCCTGACGATTTGAAAAGTTGGAAGCCCATGAAATCTTTTCTTGGGTTTTTTACACTATCAGAATTGGTCGAAGAGAGCTTATAGCAAGCACAGTCTTATGACAAATGGTTTACCAACATATTAGACTATGTTATACAATCGGCTCACCACTTAATGTTAGTTGTTAGTAAGCAAACGTAACATAACAAACACTTCTAAAACTTTGATGTTATCGGGGTTTGCTATCTGAGCATTCCTTGAGAGTTGTGGTTCCGGGATACATTCTTTGCAGTCCGGAAAGTGGGTTTTCATTAAGACTTCCAAGGTTTCTGTAGAATTTAGTGTCCAAGTACGAAGTACCATCTTCATTCTTGAGGAATGACGGACAGGATCTTACAAAGTCTGGATGACTTCTTAACGTTGTAAATAGATTCACAGTAATTTTTTAATGATTATTGTTTAGCTAAGGCAATAGCTTTTTTGTACTTCGGAGACACTCTTTACATGAAAGAGCTTCTCGCTACTGTGTGAGATTCAAGAGTTTGTCATTCCACCACTGTGGGAGTTTTTCTAATGGGGGCAAGAAGCTTTGTAAAATGTGCTTATTGCCTTTTCGAAGTTATCGACTGCAGAGTTTAGTTCTGCCACAAAGCTAGGTTCCAGTTTTTTTTTCTTTAAAATACCAACAGTTCTTAAATAACCTAATAGTCATAGATGACGTTGCGTTGCGACCTCAAATGCAAGAGACTTCTTCATTTTCTTATCGCCGGATTTAAATTTAATTAGGTATTCTTTCTATGTGTCAGACTCTCGTTCAATTCTGACTTAATCAACCCCACTTAAACTTTATCCTCTAATTCAATGACGCTGTTCACATTGGACTATTTCCGCCGACTTATTTTGAAGTAAGTCCAATCTGTCGTGTTCAAACACAAAAGTAGTGTGAACACTCCAGACTCACTTTGACGTCTTATAGTTGTCATAAATTGACAATAGGCCAGTTCCACCTAACATCATCTCACTGATGTGGCTTTTCTTAGAACTAAGAAGAATTGCTACTGAAATTCAATTTTTTTTTTTGGCGTGAAAGAAATGTGCAAAAACGAATCGATCCCTTTTTTGAATGTGTTTGTCTGGTCAGCTGTTAATTCGTTTTGTACAGAAAACTCAGAAATGTCAAACACGTAGTCCATTATGTGTAAAATCCGTGTACAATTCGTCTCCAAAAAGAGATTCAAGAGAAATCAATCCTTCAAGAAAAAAATAAATTTCTTTGTGAAAGAAATGCGTTTAAGGGAAAAAAATTAGCACTTTTACGTCACAGATCAATTCTTGGGTTGTAAGAAATGCCACATGAGATCTCAATGTCATTTTGACCGAGGAAAAATCATTTGGTGGAACATAATTCTCAATTCTCATTGAGATAAAATGGTTACCTTACAAATTTTTGTTGTACATATGTCAGTCACGTCAAAATAGCTGAGTGAGAAATAGAATCAAAAATATTTTCATCTCAGAGATCTCAAAAACAAATCTCATTTTTCATTTTTGTTCCACTTAAAAAATCTCTGAGATCTCAATGAGATGTCGTTAGGTGGAACTGGCCTAATTAATTTGACGGCATATGCCAAATGTCAAAAAAAATCCATAAATTTTTAGTTTGGTTTGAAAATCCTGCCTCACTTTGTTGTCTTTTTCTCACTAGCAAGTGCGAAAGAGAAAAAACATATAGACGTCAAGATAAGTCGGAGGAAAGAATCCAATGTGAACATCGTCAATGAGAAAAAAGAAAACAGTCCAACCTATCGAAAACACTCAGCACGATGTCAAAGTTGTCAAACTTGTTTCACAAACAACTTCGACTTCGAAAAAAAACAACAAAATCAAAAAAGTAAGAACTTTCTATGAGAAAAAAAGAAGTCAACCCACGTCATAGTTCAATAAATCAATGTGTACCAACTGCCATTGTCAACGAAACAAACCAAATGTCGCAATTCTTCCAGTTCTCAAAATGTCCTCATTGAAAAAAATATACAAAAGTAACCTCCAACTTCCGCTTCATGACACAACGCACCACCTCCTGTCCATTTGTTTTTGTTCTCTTCCCGAACTTGTCTAGTATATTTAGAACAAGGGAGGAGGTTTGTTTTTTGAAAAGAAAACAGTAAATTTTGTTTTTTCGACTCCCGTTCATTTTTCTGTCATTGAATTCAATTACATCTCGCGTTTGAATTTGATTTATTCGATTTATTGAATTTTTATCAATTAAGGATTTCGCCGCAGGACACACAAATCAATGTATAGATACAGAGCCATCTGTTTGTTTAGGGGTACAACTCAAAAATGGTTCCTCAAAAATGAAACAGGGTGCAAGGGAAGTATTTTAAGTAAACATTCATTTGATTTGAGCAAATCTCATGTACATACAAAAAGGATAATCAGGATGGTGACGGTGAGCGATCCTGGAAAAATGTCAAAATCTTCCATAGAGTTTTTTTGCTTTTCAATAATACTCGTGCATTTTTCTTTTCTATTTGTACTCCTTCTCCGTTTTTCTTCTCTTTTTTGTCTTCCTTGTAGTTTCGCGGATATATCCTTGCCATTAATTCACCTCTTGCAACAGATGTCAATCTGTTAGTGTACTGTCAAAAGGATATAAGTTTGGGGAGGAGTAAATTTTGTCGTAAGTTCGAGATGACTATACGACAACGTTGTTGGTTGTGCATAAACCTTAACAATTTGTATGACTGCTTCTGGGTAGAGTCCTTTGTTTTTTTTAGTCTAAACTCCTGTGTGTGTTTTCTGCTTGTCATATATATCGCACTTGAGCTGGGAATCTGCTGAAGCAAATTTTATCTTCCTCGCTTGTGTAGGGTATGGGTTTGGGTCTTCGTCGGGAAACATAAGATGAGAGCTTCGGAAAATAAACAAAGTGGACTAGAATAAAAGGAACTAAATTGCGACAGATTGCAAGTTGTACACTCAGCAAAAAGACTTTCTTTTAAAGTCCTTTTTGCAGACGCTGTTTTGGCTGAATACAAGATTCAAGTCATAAAAGTTAAGGACTTAAGGTACCACCAGGCTCCGTTTTTTCACCTAGTCTTTTTCTTTATTTTCATATCTGATTTTCGATAAGTGGCACGTAAACAAATATGTTCGGTAAAATCCTGTTGGAATTCAATACTTTGCTTTGTATACACTTTGCTAAATAATAAATACTCTGTTTGCCTTATTAAAGTATCCTAGCAACTTTCATACTCGTCAATAATTTTCATTTTTTATTTTTTCACTTCTGTTCTGTGCTTTCTATAAGTAAAATGTTTACTAGTCCTAATAAATAAATCCAAATATTGTTCGTCTTTTATTTCATCAGGTTATGGGCCCAGTTTTCTTAAATTCTTTAAGTTAACTTAAATAAAGTTTTTTCTTAAAATTTGTTTCGATAAAAAAGTTTTTCATTTAAATCTAAATGCCCTAATCTGAAAATGAACTCGAGTAGGTATAGTAAATCGTGTCCAGCCATTCAATGGCAATAATTTTGCATCATGGAAACCACAAATGGAGGCCATCCTCCATAAATCCCGATTAACTGGATATGTGAAAGAGACGTTGCCGAGGAGTCAGGGAACTTACAGCAAGCGTGGGATGATAAGGACATGGACGCGAGAGCCGAACTTATTCTGGAACTGGAACCCAACATTATTAATCTGGTAAAAGACAAACGATTTTCCAATGATATTTGGACCTTTTTAGGTGAAACTTACGACAGAAAGGGGCCAAGACAAAAGGCTGAAGAATTTAGACGTCTTATTAACTTACGAATGGATCCCAATCATTCAATGGACGAATTTATTCGGGAATTCAAGACAACAGTGAGTAGACTACAGGAGCTGGAGGCCAAGCTTGACAAGGATTTGTTGGTGGTCATACTCCTGGATGGACTTTCTGATAGCTTCAAGGAAGTGCAGGCTGCTTTTGATGCGCAAAGTAGTTACCCCGAGCTTGACACCGTGTGCACCCGGCTCTTAGAAGTTAGTGACCGAAAGAAAGATCTGCCTGTAACGTCAGGTTCAGCATTTTATTCCAAAGGAAAGCCGAAACCAAAAAGGTTTTTTAATTCAAAGAAAGATAATTCGTTTCCGTATGACTGCCGAAAGTGCGGAAAGAGAGGACATAAAGCGAAAGATTGTCTGCAACGAAACGAGAAAGTAAGGAATTTACAATCGACTGAAATCCATGATAACGAGCATGGGTTTACAGTTCAAGAGCAATGTGCTTTTAGAATTTCGAAAGAAGCGACAGTTTGGTGCCTCGATTCAGGGGCAACTTCACACATGTGCTCAAACCGATCATTGTTTGACAGCTTAACGACATGTGATACCAAAACGTATGCGACTTTGGCCAATGGTAACCGAGTCAACATTGAAGGCACTGGAACGGCCATACTACCAAGAAAATTAACTAATACAGAAGGAGACATTAAACTATTCAACACCCTGTATATCCCAGAATTAAAAGAAAATCTTATTTCCATAGGCAAAGCAACCGAGCGCGGAATGAAAGTTACATTCGAAGACCGTCATGCTAAATATACGGTAAGAATGGAAAGATTTTGATAACGGCAGGCAGAGAAGAAGCATGGACTTTTCCTAATTCAGGAGAAACATCAAGCATTTTCCGCAATCCATGGAACGAACTCACTAGAAGTCTGGCACAAAAGGATGGGACATCTCAATCTTGCGTCGCTTAAACAAATTCGAAAAATATGGTTACTGGATTACCAAACCACCTCAAGATGGAAAGTGCCATATGTGATTCGTGCATCTGTGCGAAACAATCGGTGAAGCCATTTATTGTGTGTGATGCCAAAAGAAGCACAAGAAAATTAAAGCTCATCCATTCAGATGTATGCGGTCCTATGCGGACCGAATCCTTGAGTAGATCAGTGTACTTCATTTCATTCATTGATGATTTTACACGACACATTTCAGTTTTCTTCATGAGAAATAAAAGTGAAGCGCTAGATAAATTCAAGGCCTACAAAGTCTTTGCGGAAAAACATATGGGTGAATCGATTAAAACATTTAAAAGTGACAACGGCACTGAGTATACAAACAAAAGTTTCGAAAAGTTTCTTGAACAGAACGGTATCACCAACGAGTACTCTGCACCATATACCCCACAGCAAAACGGGATATCCGAAAGAGCCAATAGGACATTGGTGGAAATGGCAAGATGCTTGAAACTTGAAGCTAACTTGCCCGATATGCTATGGGCTGAGTTGATAAGCACAGCTGCTTTCATCCGTAATAGATGTCCAACCAAAATGAAGGGGAACACTACACCCGAAGAATTATGGACAGGCAAAAAGCCGGACGTGTCAAAATTCAAGTGCATCGGAACAAAAGCATTCGTTTTGGATAAAGGACACAATATAGGAAAATTTGACCCAAAATGTAAAGAACACATGATTGTGGGATACGAAAACGAATTCGGTACATATAGACTTTGGAGTCCCGGAACGCGAATTGTCACCAAGAGCAGGGATGTGAAGTTTGTAGAAGATATACCAAATGGCAAAACAACGACGGACGAACCTCAACCTCAACCTATCCTTTACACTTTTAACATTAAACCGATGGATACCCAACAAGCAACTGAAGAAGAATCTGAAGTCAGTGAACTGAAATCCAACAATTTAGCACCATCCTCACCTGAACAAGTAACTGAAACGCAAAGCTCAACAGAAACTACTGAGATTCAACAACCTGTATGCAGCCATCAAAAACAGGAAGGAACCGATGTCGAAGAAATCTGCAACGTTGAAGTCGATCCCATTAATCTGAAGCAGCTTGAAAAACTTGAAAACCGTGAGGAGTGGTATCGTGCAATGCAGACAGAATACGATTCACTAATGCGAAATAAGACTTGGGAGTTGGTAGACCGACCTACCAATAGACAGGTAATTAAAAGTAAATGGGTTTTTAAAACAAAATTTAAGGCAGACGGTTCAGTCGAGAAACGAAAAGCAAGACTGGTAGCTAAAGGCTACGAACAAATTCCTGGACTTGACTACACGGACACTTATTCTCCCGTAGCTAGCATTCATTCAATTCGATTAACACTGGCAATCGCAGCGGAACATAGCTTAAACCTACACCACCTGGATGTGTCATCTGCATATCTCAACGGAAAACTTGATGTCGAGATGTTCATGGAACAACCGGACGGTTTTGGGGAGAACGCTGCGAACAAGGTGTGTTTTCTCAAAAAGGCCATCTATGGGCTGAAACAGTCAGGTCGACAGTGGAATTTGATGTTGGACAAAACCCTAAAAGAACTTTGTTACAAGCAATCATCATATGACCGGTGCATATAACGGGTGATTTTTTAAGAGGTTTAGAACTTAAAAAAAAAAACACAAAAAATTCGAAAAAATGAATGAAATATTTATTTGAATCGATAGTTTGAACCTTGCAATTTAATGTTTAAAGATAATTTCATGCAAATGTTGACCGCGGCTGCGTCTCAGGTAGCCCATCCGCTGAGTCCAATTTTGGCATACTCTTTCACACATATCGGCCGGTATCTCACGAATGAATGCATGGATGTTGGCTTCCAGTGCGTCAATCGAAGCGGGCTTGTCCCTATAGACATTAGCCTTGACATACCCCCACAAAAAATAGTCTAATGGTGTCAAATCGCACGATCTAGGTGGCCAATTGACCGGCCCGAAACGTGAAATTAACTGTCCACCAAACTCGCCTCGCAATTGCGCCATTGTTTCGCGTGCTGTGTGGCATGTGGCACCGTCTTGTTGAAACCACATATCATGCAAGTCAAGAACTTCCATTTCGGGCAAAAAAAAGTTTGTTATCATCGCTCGGTAGCGTTCACCATTGACAGTAACGCTGCGATTCGCATCATCTTTGAAGAAATATGGCCCAATAATGCCGCCGGCCCATAAACCGCACCAAACAGTGGCTTTTTCGGGATGCATTGGTAGCTGTTGCAATGCTTCTGGCTGATCTTCACTCCAAATGCGGCAATTTTGCTTATTTACGTACCCATTCAACCAAAAATGAGCCTCATCGCTGAACACAATTTTTCGATAAAAAAGCGGATCCTCGGCCAGCTTTCCAAGAGCCCATTCACCAAAAATTCGGCGTTGTGGTAGGTCGGCTGGCTTTAGTTCTTGCACTAGCTGTATCTTAAAAGGCTTTACGCCCAAATCCTTCAGCAAAATTTTCCACGTAGTGCTGTAACAAAGGCCTAACTGCTGGGAACGGCGCCGAATCGACATTTCGCGGTCTTCTGTCACACTAGCTGATACGGCCGCAATATTTTCTTCACTACGCACAGTACGTAAACGTGTTGCTGGTTTAATGTCCAACAAAGTAAATTTGGTGCGAATCTTCCGAATAGACTGCTCAGAAGGTCAAGAATGCCGATCATAAAATGGAAGCAGCGCGCGATGAACATTTCGAACCGAGCACGAATTTTGATAGTAAAATTCAATAATTTGCAAGCGTTGTTCATTTGTAAGACGATCCATGGTTAAATTGCAAACCAAACTGAAGCTGTTTGACAGTGACACAAGGTACTAAACACACGTCAGCTGTCAAAACCAGTGTTGCCAAAACCAAACCAGCTAAAAAATCACCCGTTATTTTAAAATTGATGGAACTAGCATCACAATTATGACCATCTATGTCGACGATATCCTCATCGCAACCAACAATCCTGAAGAGCACTCAAATGTTTGCAGCAGACTATCGCAGGCTTTCTAGATACGTGACCTAGGAGAACCGAAGCTTTGTGTTGGATTGGAAATCTCAAGAAACAGCGATAACATCAGCATTCAACAAACGGGTTATATTAACAACCTTCAAAGTTTATACCAGCTAGAAGAAGCAAAACCATCACGTCTCCCTGCACAAGTAAAGCTAACACTAGAAAAGGACCCAAAAATAAGAGGCGAGAGTGAAAAAGTCGACAAAACAGCATTCAGACAACTAATCGGACGATTGTTGTATATTTCAACATTCAGCAGACCGGATATTTCATTTATTGTAAATGCATTATCCCAATACGTTGAAGACCCTAGACGTCAATACTGGACTGCCGGAATTAATGTCATAAGGTACTTACTTGGCACTAAAGATTCAAAAATTACTTACAGAAAAACAAACCAAAAGCTGGAGGCATACTCTGACTCAAGTTGGGCTGGTGACGTTAACGACAGGAAGTCCCAGTCTGGTTTTGTTTTCATTTATGCGGGTGGAGCTGTACATTGGGCATCCAGAAAGCAACAAATCGTGGCAACATCAAGTACCGAGGCAGAGTACATCACTCTATCCTCTGTTGCTAAAGAAGCCGCTTATCTCCGACACATAATGATGGAACTTAAATTACATGATGGATCCCTCAACATCTTCTGCGATAACCAAAGCGCCAAACACATCGCCAATGACCAGGCCAATCAAGGACGGACCAAGCATATAGACGTGAGGTATCATTTCGTAAAAGAAGCGTTACATTACAACATCATCACCATCACATATCTAAGATCTGAAGACATGATAGCGGATGCTTCGACAAAAGCTTTGCCAATGCAGACGCACTATAAGCATTTTGAAAATATGGGCATGGTTCTCTAACTGCTCTTTTTAATATTTTTTATATTAATCTTGAAATTATTTTGTTTATTTTCTGAATACTGAAATTTTAACTGTATTATTTTTGTGTACTCTTCAATCGCTCATTTAATTCATTTTTATTCTAAATATTGAAACTTGAATTATTTCGCTCTTTAAGTGTCTATCCTTATGTTAAGTAATGCAACAAAATTGTTAATTAAATATAGATAACGATTATGAAGTTGAGTGGGTATGTTGAAATTCAATACTTTGCTTTGTATACACTTTGCTAAATATAATAAATACTCTGTTTGCCTTATTAAAGTATCCTAGCAACTTTCATACTCGTCAATAATTTTCATTTTTTATTTTTTCACTTCTGTTCTGTGCTTTCTATAAGTAACATGTTTACTAGTCCTAATAAATAAATCCAAATATTGTTCTTCAAATCCGTCTTTTATTTCATCAAATCCAATCTCTCGTTTAATCACTAGGTTTAGTTTTATTCCTCGTCCCACATACTTTTTCACGCGCACTTTTTCCACGAATGCATAGCTGCTCCACTTTCAACTATGAACCAATGCACTGTGTTCCAGATTTAAGTGAATACGTTCAACATACTTTTTCACGCGGAAACACTTTTTCCACGAATGCATAGGTGCTCGACATTCAACTATGAACCAATTCACTGTGTTCCAGACTTAAGTGAATACATTCCACACATTTTCACACGTAACACTCCACGAACGTTTAGCTGCTCCGCATTCAACTGTGAATATGTTTCAGATTCAAGTGAATACGTTCCACATAATTTTTTCACGCGGAAACACCACGATCCACATTTCGTCTACCAAAGAAAATCTGAAAAGGCCTTTAGCTGTCCACAATACCAGAGTACGAATTTGTGGATTCTAAGCCTCACGTGCCGAAGAGCTATCTCCGGTTTATGATTCTATCCTCTCAGTGTATCTGCGACAAGCGATGAGACGATGGCATGCCATACAGTACCGCGCCTTTTTGGTTGCTCCAGACAGATATGAATTGTCAAAGTAGTGGTGTAGTAGTAGTTAAAGGTGGAACTATTGAGACAAACCTTTCTTTGCAATAAATAACACTACAAACCCACCCACCACCCATCTAGTTAGTTAGAAAAAGGATTCAAGCGCGCTTGGAGTTTAGCGTCCCATATCGCGTTGTCGTCACTTGTTTGTGTTGTGTTGATGCTTGCATTTGTGGGTCGTGGAAGGATGTGGAGACATGGCAAACGGAGCAAGAAAAAAATTTCTTTGCATGCAAATATTTACCGTTTGTTCATTTTGACGATAAATGTTGACAAGAACTTCAATCTTTCTTGCGAAGACAAAAAAAAAAAGGAAAAACTAGTATGGGAAAACATTTGGAACGTAAAATATGAACCAAAAATAGGAATCAAAATATTCCGGGCGTGCGATGCGAGTGTGAATGAATGAGGTAAGTAATTGCGGGATGTTCTTGTTAGGATATGTTCGTTGCCGTCGTTCGTCGTCGTCGCATTCGTTTTCGGTATATTGAAATGAAATTTATTTCCTTAGCATAAATTGCACACGAATTCAAGCTGGCGGAAAGATATTATATTCGTTTGGGGGTTCCTTTCCTTTTTTTTTCTACTTCCTCTGGAGAGGATGTGTTCATGTGTTTTCGTACCTATATTAAAAGACGTTTTTTTGAAGGAAGGTAACCGCAATATATGCTTCGGTTTGGTGTGGCGTGTGGCTGGTGTCTAAGCTACGTGAAGAGATTTTACAAAATTTGTTGAATATAGCAATATAGTCGACTTATAATGAGAAACTTACTACATTTATTTATTTTTTCCTTCCCTATGTATGCATGTGAGTCTTTCTTGTTCCATTTGAAGGCTTGTTGGAAGAAGAGCGAACAACGACGATGAAGACACGGCAGTGACAGATTCATTTTATTATTTTGTACGTTTCTGAAAGCCATTAATATGTCTGCGTAGGTACCTACTTCATGTTGTATGTCGTTTGAGAGGTTGAGTGGGACAGAAAGGGGGGCAGGGAGTCAAGTGTAAGGTATCCGTGCCAACGAATTTGAAGAAAAAATAATTTTAATAAGGAACATCCTTGTGGGAGTTTGTGTTTTTCTATCTTGGCATGAGTGCCAAGTGTCCTTTGAAAAAGATTTCCAGAAAAAATTCAACAAATTCTTAAGAGGCAGGAATGACTGACTTTACATTCTTTCGCTCCTTCTTGCTCCCATGCTTCAATAGTTCATGAAAATGATAACCATTTCTACAAGTTTCTTGGCTGGGACCACCCCAACACGTTCTTAAATCTATCCCGATCACTGGACTGAGGACTCCGGATTATTTTTCCACAGAAGGCTTCCCTTCAGTTGGTAGGTAGGTGGGTAGAAATGGCTGTCCTACTTGCATGTAGGACACAATTATCGCTGAGTGCACCGTCGGACCATACCTCATGAGATTCTTAAATTACTTGGGTATGGGTTAGGAAAGATGTATGCTTCGCACGAACAATCCTACACTACGGCCTATTATCTCATAGTGCCAATTAGTTTAGAAGAAATAAGGGGGGTGCTAAAGCCACTGTAGTATTGCGGTATGAGATCATGTCCTTGACTTTGAATTCTGAGAGTTCCTCAATACCATATAGGCATAACACTAGCAGTGGCGCTGAATCGTAAAGATTCTTGTATTCAACTCAGTAACTCTTTTAGATCTCGTCTGTTTTGGTCTTTTTCTTTAACGTGTAATGATTGACAAATTCAGTGTTGATTATTGTAATATTCGTGGGCTAAGAATTAATTTTCTAGCCGCGTACATCCCACTGTTTCGAACAGGCCAGCTGTTTTGGCGCTAAGTGAAACCCAAGTAGGTGAGAATTCCGATCCTACTGAATTTCTCATTCATGGTTATAGCTTAGTGCCACAATTCCTCCTCCACCATGGTCTCGCCGTTTACATTAGAAATGATGTCGCTTATCAATTTCTTCCACAATATGGGAACTGCTCCGACCCTTTTTTCAATTCAATGTGGTTCAAGTTCACTGAAAATAAGCACATCATTCACTATTGTTTTCTTTATCGAAGCCCAAATTTGGACAGAGCTTCAACTTCTCGCGAATTTGACGCTCTGTCTGACTCCATCCAAAGAATTGTATCCTTATATCCTCACACTGAAATCGTTATTACGGGCGATTTCAATGTACACAATTCTTCTTGGCTTCTCCATTCGGGCCATACAACACCCGAAGGAATGTGTGCTGAGATCTTTGCTGAGTTTAACCACCTTACTCAGCTTGTCACCGAGCCCACTCGAATATCGGATATTGATGGCCAAGCGGAAAATACTCTTGACTTGTTCCTTACGTCTGACCCTGATAAATATACTATATAGTATAATATCTGCAAATTTCTCGTGCCAAACTAATCCAGTTAAAGAAAGAGCTCCGAAGAGAACCGTATGGCAATACGAGAAAGCCAACTGGGACGGTCTCAATAACTTCTTCCGGATCTTTAACTGGTCACTATGCTTTCTCGATAGTGACGTAGACTCCAGCGCAGATATGATTACTAATATGATTATCTTGGGAATGAAAACTTTTATCCCGAATAGGGTTAAAAGCATCAAACCTAAGAAAAAGTCATGGTTTGATTCAAGCTGTAAAGAGGTTATCAGGGAAAAAGAAGTAAAGTTCCGATGTTTTAGAGCCAACCCAACTGAGGAAAACCGGAACAAGTTTAAACAAGCCAGGAAGGCCTGCAATGCCCATATTCGACGGACAAAATTTTTGCATGACCAAAAATTAAGGCAAAAAATACTGCAATGTCCCAAAGGCAGTAAGAATTTTTGGTCATTTGTTAAAAATATGAAGAATTCATCTTCTTCCTCGGTCCCAACGCTCGTTGACATGACACTCCAGTTGTTAGCTCTCTCGCGAAAGCTAACCTTTTTGCTAGGCAGTTCGCCGCCAACTCTTCGCTGCCAGAGAGTGCCATGACTCCTCTTATTCTTGAGCGCGTCAATGATTCCATGGGACAAATCTTTTTCCGCACTCGTGCTGTGGCGAGAGTCCTAAGGGATCTCAACATACATAAATCCGCTGGTCCGGATGGTATCCCCGCTATTATTCTGAAGAGGTGTTCTTCCACGCTGGCAAAACCCTTGCGTAAGCTTTTCCATCTATCCTATTCTTCTGGGCTCGTTCCGAGCAGTTGGAAAACAGCATTTGTCCAGCCAATCCCAAAAAAAGGCGAATCTTCTTCTCCCTCCAATTATCGACCGATTGCACTTACGTCCCTTCTTTCATGGAAACGCTTATAAACTAACAGCTCAAGAAATATCTCGAAGACCGAAAGCTTCTTAATGACCGGCAGTACGGCTTTCGCAGCAACAGGTCCACTGGTGATCTGATGGTTTATCTCACCGAACAGTGGAACAAATCTTTACATCGTTTTGGAGAAAGTAAGATTGTTGCACTTGATATTTCAAAGGCATTTGATAAAGTCTGGCTACTTGCTCTTTTATCGAAAATGCGTGCTTTCGGTATCGACGAATCCCTACTTCGTTGGATTAGAAATTTTCTTTCGAACCGTTCAATACAAGTTGTATTGGACGGATTCAAGTCTGAAACCCACAACATAAATGCTGGTGTGCCCCAGGGCTCCGTTTTGTCTCCGACCCTCTTTCTCATTTTCATAAATGATCTCCTGTCTGTAACTTCTAATCCAATTAATTGTTTTGCTGACGATAGTACCCTTAGCTTTTCATATTCGTTTCCAGACTCTCATCCCTCCTCTTCGGATGTGGAACTGCAACGGCAAAATATGATAAGCTCATTAAACTCTGACTTAAACAGCATTGTACAATGGGGAACACAAAATCGCGTAGAGTTTAATGCTTCGAAAACACAATGCTGTCTTGTATCGTCTAAGCGAGACATACCCCCCTTGCCACTGTCCATGAGTGGCACTTGCATCAACGAGACCGAAAATCTCGAGATTCTCGGTATGTGCATCACAGACCACCTTTTGTGGAACGAGCACATATGTCGCCAAAAATGCCGCAAGATGTTTAGGTTTCTTAAGGCGATGCAAGAAATTTTTCTCCCCGTCTGATCTGGCTATTATTTACAAGACTTATATCCGTGCAAAGCTTGAGTACAATTCCTATCTCTGGGCTGATGCTCCAGTAACACTCTCTAGGCTGGTTTAGAGAGTGGACAGAGCTTGCTGAAGAAGCTAATATAGAACTTGCGTTGGATGACTTTAGTATGTGGAAGAACAACTTGTGAAGCAGAAGGATCTATCCACAGGACGTTGTATAGCAGGCTCAACCATAACCTCAACCAGAGGAATTACTTCCGCGATGAATACACGACTAATCAGATTTCAATGGTATTCAGATTAAAAGGTGAACTGCTTAGTATCAACTTCATTCCACATCGTGAAGATTTGCCCTTGCTGTGCGAATTGTGTAATATGGGCGAAAGGGAGGATATTTGTCATTTTATCGGTAGATGCCCTGTTCTGCGTGAAACAAGAAGACATATTTTTGGAAGCAATTTTTTAACTGAAGAGCAGATCATCCAATATTTAAATGAAGCCGAAGTACCAGTGCTGTTCCAATTTTGTACAATAGCATTAGCTTATCGTAGCAGAATAATAAATGAAAACTTTTAAACAGATTTTTTTTATTAATATCAAATATGTAACTAAAAGAAAAAACGAATATTTATAATTGTTATATAAAGTTGTCAATCAGGCAGACGGCAAAAAGCCATGCTTTAATGTTATTTAATTTATAATGTATATGTTAATACAGTTTAAAGAAATAAAATCTAATCTAATCTAATCTAATCTACTTAAGCCTCTTGGACGGTATACAAAGAAGAGCCCTACGAATGGTCGGTGACAGAGACATCAATGCGTCATTCCAATCACTAGATCACCGTCGTAACGTTTCATGTCTCTCTTTATTCTACCGTTACTTCTATGGTAAATGCTCTAGAGAAATAGCCAGTTGCATTCCTCCCCTCAAGCAATTCACCTGTAATACTCGCGCTTCTAGAATTGCCCATCAGTTCACCCTCGAGCCCAACTTCGGACGTACGCTCAAGTTTAGAGAATCATTCTTTAGCCGAACTATGCGAATGTGGAACTCTCTTCCACACTCTGTCTTTCCCAATCATTATAATGTTCAGGAATTCAAGACCAATGTACACCGACAGCTCCTTTCTCACCCCTTCCTTTCTTCCTAATGCACTCACTGTGTCTCTGGCATAATAAGGGTATAAAAAGTCCCTTGAGTGGGTGCAAATTATAAAAAAAACAAAAAAAAAATACCATTGAAAAACTCTCTACCTAAGTGGAGTGCTCTTTTCATAGCCTAGACCGGACAATGGCAGAAATAGTGTGGAACTGTTTCTTTTTCATCCTGGTCCTCACAGCAATGGCAGAAAGTGGTATACGGTATACTCTTATCGCTAACAATTCTGCCTGGAATACACTGGAAAAGTCGGGAAGTCTATAGAATTTTGAAATCTGAAGAGATTCACAGAAGAAACCTGCACCAACACCGCAGTCCATCTTCGAACTATCCGTGAAGATAGTTATGTCGAAGGCTTTCGTCACATCGCTGGTTTTTGACGGAAGCAAGACTGTAAACTTCTTAGAGGTATTTAAGGCAGGGATGCAGTAATCGGTAGTTGTAGAAAGAATTTCTGATGGTATCGAGCTTGTTTGATTGCAGTGCCCGAAGGATTTGGTTTTCCAACAGCCTATTTCCTTGAGTCTCGAAATACTGCAGGAAACCTGATATTTAATGAAGAGGTCAATCGGTAGAAGGTCCAGGATGACATTAAGTGCATCTGTTGGACAGGACCTAATTGCCCCTGATATCCCTACACAAGCATATCTCTGCACCTTCGTAAGATTGTTTGCTATGTAAGATTTGCTGAGAGCTGGTCATCAAACAATGGATCCGTAAACAAGTATCGGTCTTAAAACCGCCGTGTATATCCACTTGATCATTTTTGACTGGGGGCCCCATTTTTTGCCAAAGATTTTGTTGCAGGCATAGAAGGCAACGCACGCCTTTGTCACCCGTCCTTCAATGTTGAGCTTCCACTTTAATTTGGTGTCTAGTATTACTCCCAGATATTTAGCACGGGAAGACAAGGTTAGTGATCGCCCGTTTAAGCGAGTTAGAGTGAAGGGTGGTATTTTGGTTTTGGTGGTGAAAAGCATCACCTCGGTTTTGTTGTTGTTAACACCTAGTCCACAGCTCGCGGCCCAGCTGCTTGCTTTCTTCAAAGTCATATTAGTGATTTCACTGATCACGCTTGGAAATTTTCCCGATCCTAGAATGACCAAAAATCATCGGCATAAGCAACCACTTTCACTCCACTACTCTCGAGTTTCACAAGAATGCTGTATAGCATGGATATTATCCATCTTCTAATGTAGTTCTCGACACCGAAGTCTGCAAGTGATTTTGCGATGGATTCAGTTAGCTCCTTCTACGTCTAAGAAGGTAGTTAGGATATATTCCTTCAAGTGAATCGTGTTTTCTATCGTTGTCACTACCTCATGGAGAGCAGACTCTATAGATCTACCCCTCATGTAGGCATGCTGCGAGTTAGATAAGGGACGACAACCCAGAATGCTCCTGCAAGACTTATAAATCGGTAATCCTTAGTAAATACATGGACACAGGGATGTGGTTTAGTAACAAGCCGTGGTACTACTAGTTCCAGCTGGTTTTTTAATAAATAGGAATTAAATTGAGTGGCGCAATAGCTCTTGAAGAGCCAAGGCCTAAGTGGCTTTCTCTAATCAACGATTCTCTGGTGCGTGTGAAGAATTGAGGGGACCTTCAATTTCACGCCGATTACGAACGGCAAAGTTGAGAAGCACTTTTTCATAATAGAATTGATACTGTTGGAAGTTTTATCAGTTCTTCGCAAGAGGCGGTGCCCGTGAAAGATGAAATAAAAACTATGGGCACGAGTAGGAATCGAACCCACGACGTTCTGGTTAGCAGCCAAACCAATTTTTCAAACGCACTCAGAGAATTGTTGATGAGAGTAAGCCACTTAGGCCTTGGCTCTTCAAGAGCTATCGCGCCACTCTATTTATTTTTTTTTTATTTTTTTATTCAGCTGTTTGAAGTTGCGTACTCCAAGTTTTTCGACGTCCCTTTCTACTCATGCATGCAACAATAGTTTTGAAATTATAACTGGTGATCCTTTCTTCGAAATGTCCCTACTATTATTCTAAACAACTTTCCTTTAAAATTATGCTCCACAAATTCCGTCGCATTAGCCATTATAGCAGAGCTACAAACAGCTAATCAGCTAATTCACTCAAAACTACACCAAGCAATTTCATTTACTTAATGTGTTGCCACAACAAAAGGGGCGACATTCCCATAAACAGCACTGTCAGCATTGTCAGTCGTATAGCTTATGAGGGAAGACATTTTACTAACCTAACCACACACATTTGACTTTTGTCCTTCGCTCGTTCGAACAGTTTTTGTCCATTTCTTCGACCACTACCACTGCTTACCACATCCTTGTCCATTGTCACTTAGCTAAACACTATTTAACCATACTTCAGTAGCTCGATATTGCACAAAACAAAAACAACAACAACAACAACAACTTTCAACAATTCGCTCTCTAACGGTAACTATGCCAATTGAATATCTGTCAACTAAACCGCACATCAACACCGCATACCACTTGACCAATAACCAATACAGCGACTTTATACCATCATCATCTTGTCATAGTCGCGATGGGGGGTTTGCCATTATTGTCCAACCAGCACAAAAACCTCATTCTCGCCAACTCCACTGAAGAATAAAAGTTCCACAGTCAAACGTTAGATTTTATTACTTTTGACTTTCTACCCTGCAGTTAGTTGGTTAGCTTTTGAACCGAATGAAATTGACGGCACAACTTGCACCCAGACCGGACACGGACACCGAGGCCAGGCCAGTCCCCACCACCCACTCAAATGGCTGGTTGCAATTGCTCTTCTTGACCCCCTCTATAAAACATCATAAATGAGAAAAACCATCAGCAAAAATAAAATGAAATAAAATAATGAAAAAGCGAGAAAAAAACGGCGATGGCTAGAAAACACTCATCTGTCCAAGGCCCCCAGTTCCACGCACAGCTTCCATGATGGAGGGTGGAAAGTGATATATTTACTATAACTTTTTTTATTGAATGATTTGACATCGATATAGCTTGCTATTGCTCCACACGACGACGACATAGCGACAGAGCTATTTGAAAGCAGGAGAAAAAGTCAATTTGACACGATTTGACACTTTTCAATATTGTATCGTGTTATTATGTGAGAGATTCGAAAATAGCGAGGGAGGTTGTTTGTTGGCTGGCTGTTACCTGGAGGCGATGTCATCGTCATCGCCGTTGTCGTGTTTAGTGAATGTTGTGTGTATCCTTAGGCCCCAATTAGGTGGATTTTTATTATAGCCCTCCACTTTGATACAACAACAAAAGATACAAGCGGAAATGCTTTTTGTTGATAAAAATCGACAGCAGCGGCTTGTCCAAAAATAAAAAAAGGTGGACCGTCAGTCAAGATGGGCATGGTGGATGGAGGAGGTTTTTAGTTAATAAATCTTCAGTTTTTTTTTATAGCGCTAGGATATTAGAAAATTAATTAAGAGGAGATTTATTTTTGTCAAAGGTGGGCTTGGGCTGTGAAGCCAGATGGAAGGGTATTTTCAAGGTAATCAAATTAAGGGTATCATGTTGTTTTTATATTAAAAATGGTTCTTGAAAACACCCAAATTTATCGAAAGTCCATTTTTCTTGTCTGAAGCCGCAAACTAATCCGATTGTTGACAAAAGACTTCAAACGTTCACATATTACGGCAGAGAGGATCTTATAAGCGATATTTAGTAGACTGATTCCTCTGTAGTTGGCGTGGTTTAGATGATCTCTCTTCTTCACGATCGGGCAAACAATGCTGAGGTTCCATTAATCGGGCATGCATTCTTTTGACTATATCTTACGGATGGTTTGGTGCATGCTCCTATCTAGATCGTCGCCTGCTGCTTTTAACAGCTCGGACCATCTGATCCAGCGGCTTTGTTGGATTTCAGCCGTGATATTGTCGTTTTTCTTCTAGGTCGGAATTGTTGGCTTTCATCGTGTCTAATGAATGGCTCCTGCTTGACGGAATTTTGTTCGTCGTCGCTATTATACAGTCTACAGCAGTGGTCTTTCCAAATCTCCAGCATCGACTGCGTTTCTCCCATGATGTTCCCTTGTTCATATCTGCAGAAAGCGGTTCTTGCTCGTTGACCTTGAGCCATGCTCCTATCTAGATCGTCGCCTGCTGCTTTAAACAGTTCGGTAGCTAGACCATCGGCTCCAGTGGCTTTGTTTGATTTCAGCCGTGATATTGCCGTTTTCACTTTTTCTAGATCGGTTTCACGGAAGTGTTGACTATCATCGTGTCCGATGAAAGGCTCCTGTCTGACGGCGGCGTAATTCTGTTCTCCATCGTCGTTAAACTTTCTACAGAAGTGGTCTTTCCAAATCCCCTGCATCGACTGCGATTGTACTATGTTGTTCCCTTGCTCATCTATGCAGCCATCGTTTCTTGCTCGATGACCCTGAGCCAGCTGTATTACCTTCCGGTAAAACTTCCGAACTTCATTCCTGCTGATGACTCTTTCAACATCATCGATCTGACGCTTCCCATGCTCCCTCGTTTTTCTCCTGAGAATCAGACGTTCATCTCTCCTCTTTTTCTCGTAGAATTCACGAGCAGCTCTAGTCCTTCTATGCAGCACCGCTTTGTATGGCTCCTGCTTGGCTGCATGCGCCTGCCTTCATTCTTCGTCAAGCTAGGGGTTTCGTTTTGGTGGCTATGTGAACACTAACACATTAGAGGCGGCGATCTCTTGCGATTGTAGCCGTTCGATGTTTCGGAATATTCGTAGCACTACCTTGTCTACGACGAGGTAGTAGTCCGAGTCAATGTTGGCTCCTCGGAAAGTTCGCAAATCTAGAATGCTGGACAAGTGCTGCCTTCCGTCGATCGCAATGTGATTAATTTGGTTGACGGTTGATTGATCGGAAGATCTCCTTGTTCCTTAATGGATGTTGAGATGTGGGAATCACGTGTTTGCTACCGCACTGAAAAAACAAACGTTCGTTAATATAAAAAACGGCGTTTATTGACTTGTTATTTATTGTCAAAATAAAGTTTTTCTTGTCACAATAAACGGTTTATTAAAAAATATGTCAGCGTTTGATAATCGTTTGTTAATACTAATAATGACCATTTATTAAATGAAAAATAAAGCACTTAATCACCATTTTTTAAAATAAGTAACTTTATTTATTAAAAATAATTAACCGTTTATTGCTATAATAAACAAGATTTTTAAAATGGTTTCAAAAAGTTTTTATCCCAACCTTCATCCAATACCACAACCAAATCTAAAATTTACAAGTCGTTTATTATTTTTAATAATTATATTCACTGAAACAATAAACGTTGTTTATTAAAAAATAATAAACCGTTTACTTTGGTAATAAACAAAACTATTCATTTTCTTGTGATTCTTAGAGTTCACAGATTTTTTTTCGTAACTGTGCTTGTATAAATACGAATGGATTTGCTTGATTAAATAACAATTCAAGTTGCTAGTAGTTCAAGGAATTTAAGTAATCAAGCAAAAGTTGAGGCGCGCGGCGGTGCAGTATGGGAGAGAAAGGGACTGTGTATATCGAGAAAACACACACAGTGACACTTGCAGAAAAAACCAAAACAAACATCAATAAATAAGAATAAGAACCAGAGAAGTAAATAGATACAGAATTCTCTGATTTTTTTTTTTGAGAATCAATAAATTCTGTTTATTGGTGCTATAAACGGATTAATTAATATAATAAACGAAAATAATAAACGTTTGTTTGTATTAACAAACGGATTTATTAAAATCAATTAACTCTGTTTATTGTGGTTATAAACGAAAATTATTAAGGGTTAGCAAAGTTTCCAACCATGGTTTCTGCAGAAATGAAAAAAATATAAACGGCTATTTATTGTCACAATAAACCTGTTTATTGGACAAATTCCATCACTAAATTAATTGTCCCAATAAACTTTTTGTTTGTATTTACGTACCTTTTTGGTTCAGTGCGCAACATCGCCCCAGAGCAAAATCGATTAGCTTGAATCCGTACAGACTGTGCTTTCCGACTGTTTTACCAAAGATATCCACTTTTTCCAGCTGAGGCAAGGGCACTGCTAATACGTTTTTCCAAGGACCTCTTAGAAGTTTTCTTTGGTTTCGTCCCTTTTCTCTTCTGTGGGGGCAGGCGCATATTAGTCTAATGTTGGCGAGTTTAGCCTTGATTCGGATCGTGGTGATGCGTTCGCTTACACATTTGAAGCTCAAGTCTTTTTGCCGCTTTTGTTGCTCTCGGTAACATGTCGCTGTTTTTCATTCTCCTCTTTTGCCTTGTCCATCCTATGGTTATCGCCTGGATAGCGGTAATGTCTGCTTTGTAGCAGTTGAGGATCTCCGCTAATTGTTCGATAACAAGTGGGACGGCTCTTGCAAAATGTGCAAATGAGCAGAATTTTACTTGGTGACAATTTTCATAAGCTAGTGGTTATGTATACACTGGCTGTTACGTCTATAAGGTTTCATTTCAACTTTCATGGGTATTGCCTCTTACGAGGAACTGACAAGGCTTCCAAGAGTATCAATTCTCAACTCTACCGTTCTCAACTACAACATGCTTCAAACGTCACACTTCCAAATTTTTCAAAACAACGTTCTAAAACTCAAGGTCCTTCAATTTGCCCCTCTTTCTTTCCAAACGAACTTTGTCCATTGAAATCCAAGGATCCCCCCAAAAGAACTTTCAAAATAAAAAACGGACAAAACTAAACACAAAATTTTATATCAAATTAACAAAATCGCCAGCAGACATTTTCTAATTACAGAATTTATTTATTTCTTTCCGAGTTTCCTCGTAGCCTTTTCTCTGTTCGCAACTTAATTCTTATTCTTGTTTGTCTTTCTGCTAACTTCTTTTCTTTATTTTTGTTCGTTCTAAATAGCTCATTTTTCTCTTTCTGTATCTCAACTAAACCATTTAAAGCCTTGAGGTATTTAAAGCTTAATTGCGACAAGTTGTTTAAGACCATAGGAAAAACGCCTTTAGGTGTAAACATTTTCCAAAAAGTTCTTCTCTAGATTAAATAACACCCACGATGGCGACATGGTTGCATTAGATTTTGAGATCAGGGTGTTTCGTTAGGAAATAAAATAAAATGAGAAACTGATGGGGGCACAAATTCGCAAGTCCATCTCTTCTGGCTTACAAACACCCTGTCAAATTCAAATAGACATGAAAAGATCCTGTAATTCATCGAATTCAACCCACTGACTGACAGAACTCTTTTGTCCCCCAAAAACACTCCAGACCTATTATCTCCTCCAAAACGGCAAGACCCGTGCTAAGAAAAACTAAACACTTTGACGCCCAACTTCATCGCAAAAGAAAAATTGAATAGCAGAAAAAATCTTTGTTGTCAATTGTTGGTAGAGGAGGCAGAGACAGTGGAGGAAGATCAAGGCGTCAGTTTTAGACGACATTATCTCAGAGCTTAGGCGATGAAGTTTGAAACAACAGTTGGGCGTCATAGCGACACACTAACCCACGAGTTTGAAAAATAACTGCAATTAAAATTGGAAATATAAATTTCAAACGACCGACACACGGCAATAATACGAATTGTCGCGTATAATATATTAATGTCTTACAATGCCCCCTGCAAGCTTTAACTGTGCGGTTTGTCAGGTTCGAAGATTTATTAATTTTTTGTTGTAATTTTTTTTCTCATTCGGTTTCCGTGTCATTTGGTCGATGTATGGTTAGTGGATTAATTAATTTGTAGTTAAATTGGCAAAACCCAATAATTTTGTTGAGGAAAAACAAACAAAAACAAAAAGAATGCGTCGGCAACATGATTTGAAGAATTTGGCACTGGTATACACATAAATAATGAACTCTGATTGCGGTTTCCTCGAACAGGTTCGTACATTTTTTATTTAAATTGAAACATTACTTACTTATGGTGGCACTCATCCAGCAAGCGTCTCCAGTTAGCTCCGTCCCTAGCTAGTTGTCTCCAGTTTCACACGCCAAGTTGTTCGAGGTCCTGTCCGCCTGTGTGCACACAGCGGTCTTCCTCTTCTGCGACGTCCTTCTGGGATTCGAAGACTCTACGTGCCGGAGCATTGTTTTCCATTCGCTCTACATGACCCAAGCGTTTAAGTCGTTAGACCTTAACTTTTCTGGCTGGGTCAGTGTCGCTGAACAGCTCGTACAGGTCTTGATTGAATCTTCGTCTCCATTCTCCATACTCCAACTCCAGACTGAACCAACAATCACTAGAAACATTTTTCTCTCGAAGCAACCCAAAGCGCTTTCATCCGATGTTGTCAAGGTCCATGTCTCAGCAACATACATGAGGACCGATATGATAAGGGTTTCGTACAGTGACTCTTGCTCGAGAGAGGACCTTACAACTCAATTGCCTTATATAAGTCCAAAGAAGCAGCGATTGGCAAGAGTGCTTCTGCGTTTAATTTCAGTATTAACTTGGTCTTGCCCTCGTTAACCACTAGACCCGTCTTCCTGGTCTCCGCCTCAAGGCTCACAAAAGCTCCACTGACATTATGCTGTGTTCTGCGTATCCTAGTAGCTGGACGGACTTTTGAAAGACTAAACCTCTGGTGTTTTGCACAATTTGTGAAGAATGATGTTGATGAAATCGCATGACAGCGCATCGCCCTGTCTAAAACCTTTTTTATCTTAAATGCATCCATGAGGTTTTTCCCGACTATGATGGAACCCTTGAGTTTTCCATTATCATCTTACAAAGACGGACGAATTTTACTGGGATGCCAAAACTTAGACATTCCTCTATATAGCCGGTCTCTATGGACACTGTCATACTCGGCCTTATAATCAATAAAAAGGTGGTAGGTATCGATTTGAAGTTCCTGGGTCTTCTTCAAGATCTTCCGTAGAGTGAATATTTGATCGATGGTGGACTTTCCGATTCACACTGTTAAGGTTCTATCATATCAGGTTGTTGACGAAAAGCTTCACACGTTTTCACAGCACGGCAGACGATGTTCAGGAGACTTAAACCTCTGTAGTTGGTGAAATTCAGGGGATCTCTTTTCTTGAGGATCGGGTATATGATGCTGAGGTTTCATTCGTCGGGCATGCTTTCCTCTGACCACATCTAGCAGATTAACTGGTGCATACTTCTAACCAAATCATATCCAGCTGTGTTGTACAGTTCGGCTTTAAGGCAGTCTGCTCCAGCGGTTTTGTTCGACTAAAGTTTAGAGATCGCTATCTTCACTTTGTCAATGTCGGGTTGGCGTAATTGTTGGTCTGCTTCACCCAAATTGAATGGTTCCTTATAGCTGGCAGAATTTCGCTCGTCATCGCCATTATAGAGCTTAGAAAAGTTGTGTTTCCATATCCTCAGCACTGTCTGTGGTTCCACTACGATGTTCCCATGATGGTCACTACAGGTTTGTGCTCGTAGAGCTCGCGAGCGGCTCGAGTCCTTTTTTGCTGCGCCGTTCTGTATACCTCGCCGACACTCATCGTCAAACCAGTGGTTTTGTTGTGGTGGCCGTGTAAACCCAAGCACTTTAGAGGCGGCATCTATGATAGCTGCTTGGCAGTGTTGCCACCTGTTCTCTACATTTTGTGCTAGCAGCAAAGGACTTCTAAGGAGGTTAAAGGAGAAACGATCAGAAAAGGACCTAGCAATTTCTTGCGACGTTTGACGTCGATACATTAGAACAGACGTAATAACAAAGTTTGAATTGATAAACCCATTCGATGTGAAGAAATGAAGATTCCTGGTTTTGTTTTCTTCTTCTTTAATCATACATTTTCTACTTGTTTTGTGATTTTATTTTCTGTCCATATTTTGGCAAGGGTTATTAGGCTACGATATATTTCGAAGATCATGAAAAAAAACGATTTCGCTAGGTTCTACACATTTGATAGTTCTCATTATCCTGAGCGTATTAGGTACAACTGAAGCTAGGGTCTGGGGTCATAAACCAACAAAACTCTCTTTGGAATCATAACTCTATTAAAAGAAAATTAAACATCAAACACGATGATTTTTAACATTTCTTTCCTGTCTGAAAACTAAAAAGAAACTAAAATTTTTCCCTGGCTGAAAAGGATAACTCCCTTAAATACTCAATAAACTTGTCCTTTGATCCAGGGTTGATCAAATAAACCAAGCAGTCAATTGAAATTAATTAAGAGTGATATCTTCCTTCGCAACGCAAACTCCTTGATTGACAAACATCCGAGAAATTATAACTTCTGACTTGACTTGGCTCCTTGGTCCCACTCAAAAAAACCCATAGACAAAAAAATAACATCGACAAACATCCTCAAATCACTTAAGGACTCTAAAATCGACACACACACAAAACTCTGTTGATAAAACAGAAAACCGATGACAAACGAATGAACCAGTAAATAATTTTAATTGATTACTCGTCTTCATCGACAGACAGTCCTTCGTCTGAACATTGAACTGAAAAGAACTTGCTCTGGCTGCTCACCAAAACCACAAAGGAATAAAAGAATCCACTTGAGTTCCGGGCCATTTGAGACAAACGGTCGCTCGTCCTCGTTCTCTTACTTTTCTTTTTTGTGGACGTGATTGTCAGAAGGATTCTTCTTCTTTTCTCCATCTGCTTGCGACAAAGTCTATCGTTTTTATTTACCAAACGAAGAAATGATGGCATAGCATCCCCATTACGGACGAAATCAAAATTCGATTACTCTTCAAGTTCTCAATCTCCTCACATACACCCAGTCTTTCTTTTTTTCCCCCTGCTGAGGGAATCCCGACAAAGGATATAAATTCTCAAAGGAACCTTCTCTCAAGAGTGGGACAACTTGTCAGCTCTCTTCGACATGACATGCACAGCAGACTGAGAAGTGTCAAAGAGGTTAGATGAACTGAAATCGAAACTTTTTCGCCAGTCACCTCATATCTATCGATATCGATGAATATCCTTTTTCTGCAGCAGCAGAAGCAGCAGCATGCTCGTTGGTCTAATGAATTTTTAAGCAAGTCTGAGGAAGTCTAGACTGGTTGTTAGTTGCATATTCAACAATCGTGACGAGACAAAATGAAACGAGAATTTAAGAGGACCAAGGACCAACAAATAATGTACCTACCAAAACAGAGGAAACATCGAGGTCATAGTCGATTTGATGACATTCATCAGCCACCCAACAGCAGTAGGTATCAGGAACCGGAATGAGTTGGCCCCTCAGACCAAACCGGAGGAGCAATATGATATCCTTGAACAGGAACATCTGTTTTTTTCTTTGTCGATGGTGTGTAAAACGTGTTGTCCTTTTTGGAAAAGCCAAGAGTTGTTCGGTTTTCGATAGAACTCCGGATTGTTTAAGGATCTCACATACTAAGTCCTTCGTTAATAATTCAAAATGACAACAGTTTTGTTTGAAATGAAATATCGTTTATTTACGAGAAAGACTTTTGTTGAGAATGGGCGTGTCTGATGGCCATTTGCATAAACTGACAATATGGGAACGAAGGCATACAAATGTAGAACACGAGACTATTGTAACAATTTGTCGCTTTGGCTGGTTAATTTAAGTCAGCACGGAACTGTTTGACTTTGTTACTCTTTGTTCCTTGACGAATGTGACTTTATAAAAAGTAATGGACCGGTTAAATTTGGTGTCATCGAAATCGTGTTGGAACGACATGGGTTAGTCGCAAGTTATTTATTGAGATTTGTGGAGGGCTACCGAAGAATTCTCTTCATAGTAATTGAACAGGGTGTGCTCTGGACTATTTATGGGCTCTTTAATTGAATTAAAGTGTTATTAAGTCTTCAGAACCAGGACACAGGCTCTAAGAAACAGTGAAGGAAACCTAGTCACCTGAGCACAGGGAATTGTAGATGTTTTCAAGCAGAACTTCCACCAGCTGCTGAATGCGCATAATGTCTAGCGAGACAATGACGAAAGAGAAGCGAGACCAGTCAACGAAGACTCAGTCCCAACACCCAGCGCAGAAGAGGTAGAAAGAGCCAAAAAGCTAAAAAATAACAAGTCCACCGGGTCGGATGGCATACCTGCAGAACTCTTTCAATATGGAGGAGGTGTCTTGAATGAACCGCACGCACCAGGTCATCATCATCAGGTGTGGGAGGAAGAATGCATGCCCACTGACTTTTCATAAGCTCATAATGCCACATCTACAAAAAAGACGATCCTTTGTCTTGCAAAAACTACCGAGGCATATCCCTGCTTAATGTTGCATACAAAATTCTTTCCAATATACAGTGTGAGCGCCTTCAACCGTTCTGCATCACAATAATCGGCTCCCACCAGTGTGGCCTTAGCCCAGGAAGAAGACCGATAGACATAATATTCCCACTGAGGCAAATCCTTGAAAAGACCAACGAATTTCAAGTCGAAACCCACCATCTTTCCACCTTATGATGGCGATGTCTGATTACGGGATCCCGAACAAACTGATCCAGCTGTTCCGCATGACGCTAAACATAAGAAATACGCAGAACAGTGTGCAAATGGGTAACAGCTCATCCGATTTGTTTCAAACATGATTAGGCTTTAGACGGAGATGCGCTGTCATGTGACTTTTTCAACATAGTCCTGGAGCAGGTAGGGAGCGAAGCAGGTGTGAGCACGGAACACACACATCCACTCGGCTCCTAGAGAGCTGTGCTTGAGGTCTTCACAGCAATTAAAGAACAGGCGAAGCTCGTTGGTCTTGAAGTGAATGAGGACAAAACAAAGGACATGCTATCAACAAACAAAAGATAATCCGTCCACCGCCTAGGACAAAACGTCACTTTCGGTAGTAGCAATTTCTAGGTATTAAGGAGTGCACCACAGTAGAGATCCGACGAAGAATTACCTTAACAAACCGCTGCTTCGGTTTGACAAAACAACTGGGTTCATAACTCCTCAGTCGTAGGGAAAAGTGTCTGCTATAGCAAACTTTGATTTTACCAGTCCTACTCTACGGCGCCGAGTGCTGGACGAAGGACGAGGGGTGAAAAAGACGAATTGATACTGGGCACTTTCGGAAGAAAAAATATTCGACGGATTTTCGGTTCTGTACGCGACAATGGCAAATGGAGAAAGTTCAACCGCGAACTGTACGAACAGTATTAAGATGTGGATGTAGTCCAGAAAGCCAAGAAAAGACGACTCCATTGGCTCGGACACATCGAGCGAATAGACGACAATGCTCCAGCCAAGAAAATCTTCTCTTCGCAGCCCCCAAGTTCGAACGACCAGGAAGACCGAACCTACATTACAAGGACCAAGTGACTGCGGATGCCAGAGCGCTTGGTTTTGGTGACTGGAGAGTGCATGCGAAGGACTGTTCCCTATGGAAGGCTGCAGTGTCTCAGGCTGAGATCTTTCATGGATTGGGAGCCGGTTAAGTAAGTAAGTTATTCAGTTATCAAGCTTAAGTAAGCCCTCAAAAAGAATTTAGTATGTTTTTTAGTAACGTCGAGCTTGTGAAGCTAGGTTCTTTTTTAACGACACAATCTGATGACTTGGCTTAACAAACAACTTTCAGAACTCTTAAATTCATTAGCAGCCATCGCACTTTCTGCTATGTTAAGCCAGCAATCTCTCCAAGAATAGAAATAATATTGCAATGCAAATATTTGACTTGAATGAAGGCGTCTCGTCGTCATAGTTTTCTCTTCCATAAAATGATGCTGAGCCTCCTGGAAAAATACAAAAGAATAGCCATCGTTTGTGCAACAATAATAATAGACCTCAACAAAAGGCACTTCTACTGCACTGCACTCGTAAGCTATCACCATCGTCGTCGCACTTGGCCTTTTATTCAAATGGACAATGCCTTTGACGTGTCAATGTCGAATGGAGAGGAGTCAACAATTTTTCCAGTAGTCAAATGACTCTGTCTCGATAGACAACTAATTACCACTTGAATTCCCGACCATCTATGTAAAAGACTCTGTGGTATGTCTCGCGAAAACAAAATTCCAGCAGGACAGAAGTCAACAGAAAAACAACAAATCTCGCGATCCAAAACTGAATCGTCATCATATTGCACGCAATCAACTAACCACAATGCCATTCTATCGCGTGCGAGTTGTCAAACAATGAGCATGATTGAGACATCATATTCACTGACAGTTCACTTAACGCGCTATGCAGCATGCGGACCATTCAGTACAATCATCTATCTCTGGAACGCATGGAGGAGGCGATGACGACGACAAAGCTCGGTGGATCCGGACCAAGACACCGCCCTGATGTGTATATCCACAAATTCCACATCCACCCGCTGCCGTCTGTCATCATCGCCACCAAAGACCATGTTCGCCACTTAAAAGGTCGCACTTGGCAGATCAACACAACCGACTGGAAGATATACCTTCGCGTGCAACATAGTCATCACTCCGAAGAGTGAACAATTTACAATGCAGTCCATTGTCAATTCATGTGACGTTTCATTCGACTATAACGACGACAAACCCGAACCACACAAGGACGGAGGAGGTATAGGCGACTGACAAGCGCATACAAGAATTGACGACGAAAATGCCCACAAGCCGCAAACCATGTAAACAACTCAAAACATTTTGTTAACGACTTGGAGTGTGTCTTCCCATCTCACAACATCGCATGAATAGGTTCCACTCATCAGTGGCGTAGATAGGGGGGGGATCAGGGGGATATATCCCCCCCCATTGGGATTCATAATTGTTCAACATAACTAAGTCATACCAAATAAGTTAAAGAAACGCACTCTGAATGTTAGTACCTACTTCCTACGTGAATCAAGTCTTATTAGTACTCACAGGATTCCTAGAGGCATTGTAAATTGTACATTCTATACCTACAGTCTAC
Source organism: Sphaerophoria taeniata (assembly GCA_943590905.1). Lineage (NCBI taxonomy): Eukaryota > Metazoa > Arthropoda > Insecta > Diptera > Syrphidae > Sphaerophoria > Sphaerophoria taeniata. The sequence goes on from OX016542.1 coordinate 85,314,181, forward strand.
GGGGAAAACACAAAGTCAACTTCATCTGAAAGAAATTATTACTTCGGCTAATCACCTAATATAGTTGCCCGTAGCTTAGTTTGTAAGTGCATTGACTGCTTAGCAGAACGTCGTTGGTTCGAGTACTCAGGCCAAGTTTTTCTTTCATCTTTCACGGGCACTGCATCTTGCGAAGACCTGACAAATATTCCAAGAGTATCAATCTGTCATGAAAAAGTGCTTCTCAACTCTGCCGTTCGGAATCGGCATTAAATTGTAGGTCCTCTCAATTCTTCACACGCACTCAGAGAATTGTTGATGAGAGTAAGCCACTTAGGCATTGGCTCTTCAAGAGCTGTCGCGCCACTCTATTTATTTAATCACCTAATATTTTGAATTTCTTTCTTGTATCGATCTTTAAAAAGTTTATTTTTAACGTCTCTCACCAATTGATAATAATAGATAAACGTGCAAGAAAAAGAGCTTAACTCCAGCTTTCCACAAAAGCCCACACCGACACAAAAATTGAAAGTTATTTAAATTTCTTCTCACCGTGTGTCACATTGTTAATTTGGTGTAAGAAATCGCCCCAAACACGCAACACACTCATCCATACGAACACAAATGTTCGCACAACTGTGGTGAAGTTAACGCGAATCCTAACAGTAACGATAACTCACACTAATTCATTTTAACCAGAAAGCAAAATGCGCTATTACCCATTACATAAAGCATGCCTTAAGGTAGCCTTAAACGACAAACACGTTTGCCGAACATGCTCGTTTGCGTTATTCCCTACACGGCAAACACATAATTGGCTAACATCATTTCGTGTTGATTCTTGAAAGTGTGAAGATGTGTCAAAAGGAGAAGCAAGTCGTTGCGCTTATTGTTATCCCATAGGAAAAATGAGATTTGTTCGCGAACTTCTCCCTACATGGCAAACAACGAAACGGACGAACACAAGAAAATCGAAAATTTTTGCCAACAGCGCACAGTTCGCAAACCATCCCCTACACGACGAATTTATAGCGCGCACGAGCATGTTCGGCAAACATGTTTGTCGTTTAGGGCTAGCTTTACACAAGCGGCAGATTGACAATCATTCATCGTAATTTTGCGAGTTATTTGTACGAATTATTTGAAGTGGCTTTTTCTAAAATTAATTTTTTATATATATAATATTACGAAAATTTCCTAAAATTAAAGTATTCAAGAATATGTAAATTAACATTTTATTCGTGAATTTTGATTTTAAATATTGATCCGATTTCGAGGTATAGAATTTTGAAAAAAAGTTTATAAATGTTTTAAAAAAATACAAACAAATTTTTAAAATTTGTTTGAAAATAAAATATTATTTGGGAAATTTAAACGTACTTTCAGAAAAAAGGAGCTGATCAGGGTTTTGTTTTTCGAAAAAATCTAATAAGAAAAAAAACGATTTTATGAGAGTTTTTGGAGGAAGTTTGAAAAAAATCGTTTTTGAGAAAATTGAAACTTTTAGTTTTTGGCCAAAACAAATTGTATGGTGGCTTCCCTAAATTCTGATCTTAAAAAAAAAAAAGCACCAACGCGAATTTGCTCAAACCTTTAATTTTCAAGTTTTAAGTCAATCGGACCAGTAATTAAGGCTGCAGGTGCGTTTACAGAAAGACAGACAAACACTCAAAACTTTTCATATATTCTATACTAGCACTCTAGCAGTTGCCCGCGAATTCGTCCGTCTCTCCCTCGTGCTCCGGCCAGAGGTGCGTCTTGACTTGTGCATCATGCGCGGGAATTCGGTTGCGAAGTTATTTTAAAATTGTATATTAGTCGACTCTCCCTAAGTCAAAATTCTTCTTAACTCGAAGCCTTCAAATATGTATTTTTTTCCCCGTTTTAGTAAGGCTTTTCACTGAAGCTCTGCTCTTATTATTCGCACCGTAACTCTGTATAGCTTAAAGCCTTCCTCGATAAATGGATTATTCAACACAAAAAGAAATTTTCAATTTGATTTAGCAGTTCCTGAGATTAGCGCGTTCACACAAACAAAAAAATTAATGCTTTCTTGCCGTTTTTTCACAGTTTCCACTGATTCTTCGCTCCTATTGGTCGTAGCTTAATGCTATGTATTCTTAAACCTTCCTCAATTAATGGACTATCCAACTCAATTACAATTCGAACCAGTAGTTTCTGAGATAAGTGTGTTCAAACAAACAAACAAACAAACTCTTCAGCTTTATATATTAGTATAGATGTCGGAAGTAAAAATGAGCGAACTAGATCTATCCCCCCCCATAGCGAAAAGCTATCTACGCCACTGCCACTCATACCTGAGGGCTGAAAACTCGTGCGGAAGACTTAAGTGCCAACTTCGCGTTGAATAATTGTTTGCCGCCCACCAAATGGCACAAAAGACTTCAAGCTTAACAAAAAAAAATCTAAATGCTTACTGAACAACTTTACAGCAAAAAAGAAAAAAAAGAGACAATAACTTTTGTGGCTTGAAGTTGATACGCGAGAAGAAGTGTCGCTAGCAAAAAACAATGACGAGCCTAAGGATGCAATACTCAACCAACGACGATGACGATACGACTACAACGAAGATGATTACAATGTCCTGTTCGTTGGCATGATCTCTCCCAGAATGAGACTGAGAGGAAAACGTGCGCCAGGAATCTGTTGCAACAACATCACGTAGGCTATTTGTGTGTTTGGGCGAGGCCGATGATTCGTCTTTCGTATACATTTTGAAATAAGAACAACTGGCACTCAGGCTGCTGCCATTTGTTGCATGCTGCACCATTTCTTGCCAATTTACAATTATAAATTGTGATTAATTGTTGTGGCAGGCAGGTATTGCCTGCTGTCGTCGGTGTGTGCACCAGGTTATGGCTGGAGTGTTTGAAGGGGACTCGAAAAACGAGACTGCTTGACATTCTTGAAGGCTGTTTCTTTTTCATTTTTATTGCAGGCCCACAAGGTGTCTCTGCCTACTCATAAGAAGAAAAAATGTCGCCTGGGCGATGAATTCAAGAAGTAGGGTAAGTTCGGGCATTATGGCGCACCTTACGGAAATTTTAAATAACTTTATAATGAACAACATTTTTTAACTCAGTAATTTTTTTTTATTTAATAAGACAAAATAGGAACATAAATAAATAAAATTAAAATAGTAATTCAACAAAATAAACAATATTAAAATTAATTCAAAAGGCTTAAAAAAAACCATATTGCCCTACATGCGGGCAATATGGCGCACCCTTAAGGGCAATATGGCGCAGACATTTTACTTCAGATTTGAAAGCCCACATTGGTCACATGTGTTCTTAAATCCAGTGCAGGAGTCGTGGGACCACTGTCCACAAAAGACACACTGCATCCAATCGTCCTTTTTCCTCAATAGCCGCAAGTGAATGGTCTTGTTCCCATTTCCCGAATCCCTTTATTTATTGGTCGGATATTTGGCATTTCTGAAATAATTGTTGATTACTTAAAGTTGAAACATCCACTTTGTATCTATCATTACATAGTTATGCAACACGTACATAAATAAAAAAATAACTAGAAGAGACGAAGAGATCAAGGTAGGAAACTACACTTTATATAAAAACTTCATAAGGGCATTATGGCGCACTCACGCCATAATGCCCTCATAGCATACGCGCCATATTACCCGAAAGCACTTATTCAAAACACGTCAACAAAAAAACCTAAGATCTTTTTTCGTTTCAAATATTTCCCGTTACACAATAAAACTGAAACTATGTTCTCTATTTTGCTCTTTACATCGAACAGCTGCGTTGTCTACTTACCGAGAAACACGAATCTGAAAATAAAGCGAAATTAAAAAACACACAAAAAACGCAACAATTTTTTTTAAAAGTTTTTTTTTCTTCTGTGAATCTCGTCACATCGACGACCGATGTTCACTGGACACGTGTTAGGGAAAGGCTGATATGTTTGCATTGTTTTTATTCAAATGCGAATTTTGGAACTATGACATTTGAGTGGTGCGCCATAATGCCCGGTGCGCCATAATGCCCGAACTTACCCTAAGCACACTCTGCTGGGCAAAAAAAGAAACAGCAATAATTGCTACTTAAGGTGGTTTTGAGGTGCCTACTCTTGTTTCGCTCGAAGGACTTTGGTATGAGGATTTGTGTTCTGAGTTATTTTTGTTTTGGTTGGCAAAAGTTTTGTATACAATTAACTTGCAACTTACATTGTAGGCCATTTAGTGAGCTTGAGGGCCTGAACACACGAAACACGTAAATGCATTAACCTTTAACATTTGTGAAACTTGTATAGTGTTTCAATAAAATTAGAAACAATTCCGACCGATCCATAGGTTAGGTTGTCACTGGCGATTTTTCCTCTCGGTATTGAGACCGGTGCGGATAAGGAGCAGAGTGCCTTAGGCTAAGCACCTAGGTCTCGGTAAGACTGTTAAGACTATCAGCGTCATGTTACGGACACACCTCGCTCTCTATATTTCCTTTAATTTCGCAGACAAGGGAGGCATTGTGTCATCTATTTGCAATCCTCCCTCGGAAAACTGTAAAAACAAGATAATGGTCCGAGTCGATTAAACACGAAGAATGGCGGCGATACACCAACACATGGTCAATTTGGTTACAAGGACTCCATCAGGTGGTACCAAGGTGGCTTTGTGAATATCTTATCCGGAAACCTGGTACTCGCAATGACTATGTTTTTCGAAGCTGCGAACTCGCTGTGCATTGTCATGCAAACTATGGGATCCAATGTACCTATTTCCTGAATACTGGCTCCCGACCTATTTTGGCGTTGAAATCAACAAAGATGATTTTGACGTCATACCTTGGGCAGGCATTGAGGTCTTTTCTGCGAGTTTAAGGTCTGTCTCGTCATCTGCGGAACCCTCAGCACGTCTTTGAACATCTGACTATTGTTTTTAAATTTGTCTCGCATGGACGCGAATGGAGCATTGCTGACTAGAAAACCTACCCCGAGCACATGGTGTCTTGGATGATAGCTGTCTTAAATGTCAATCAGATTATTGCAAGACAACATTTCTGGCCATCTTATCTTCTAAAGAGCTTCTATTTCTGCTGCTGCACAACTCTGGCTCTGTAAAGCGATTGAAAGTTCCAAGTATGAGAATTTTTAAATCGTTGGTACTTTTTCGTTGCTAGGAGTCTTCTACCAACAACTAAAAACCGAACCCATATACGAGATTTTGCTATGGAGTTGTGTCTTTTTCTTGGTGCTTCTCCATCTGAAGACTCAACGCTGGTAATGTGGTATTATTTTCAATAAATTTACTCTACTGGCCAATTTTTAAATTTTAAATAAAACCCACATCAGTTCCTTAAACGAGTCTTACCTCAAACAAACTTTACATTGACGTAAGAACATCAAAATGGAAATGTCTGCTTTTGCCATAATCCACTTGATTTTAAACTGTAATCACCCTTCTGTTCGGATGCATGGACATTAAATACTTAATCAAAAGCAGAAGACATGACATTACAAGAGCAATAATAAAATAATTAATTGAATTATCGAATCCAGCCAACACAAAAACAAGTCCTTTATATCATTTATAAGCCTCAACGAACTCTCCTCTTCGAAAGCGAATCGAACACTCACTCATAAAAGCGTTCAGACAAATTTTTCAGAAGTCTGCTTTACATGGACCTCGCTTATTTTGTTCATCTCGTCTCAGTCTCCGCAAACTGTTGACCGTTGACAGGCCGTCCTTTCTGAAGTCTCTAATTTAATTAGTATTGCTGAATACTTCCTATAATTTGTATTATTACAATTATTATTATTTTATCCGTTCACTTACATTTTTCCTTTAACTTGATTTTCGTTCATTCCACACAACCAACCAGCCTAACTGTTTGTTGGATGAAATTTCGGACACACGAAATCGAATTAACTACTCGATGATTTTTATGGCCGCGAAAATATTATGCGTGCAGGTATCATCGGTTCTTGCTTTCACTTGCCTCAGATACAGCTTCGGGATCGTTTCGTCTCTCTGTGCATTCAATGGTATATCCTTACACACGATATCATATGGGGAAGCAGTGGACACACGGAAATTGTTAACCATCCTCTTTTGGGCGGAAAAGAGCAAAAGGGATATAATTTGATTATGATGACGATGAATGACAAGGTAATGCATTGGAATATTCTTTTGATGAGTCCTTGGGGAAGACGGGAGAGCTCATGACGCCAGACAAACATCTGTGGTCAATTTAAAATGTCGATGGTGATTAATTGTGAAATCATCATCCTGAATTAAATTTAAAGACGTTTCTTAAAGGCTTTTGCATCGAATTTTAGCTATCACAAGTGGAATGTATTAATTTTTCTCCTTTGAACCAGGTTTGTGCCAGGGAGAAAATCTCACGTTCCACAAAATTGCATTGAAGCAGTGCAGTAATGTGGAATGCATTACATTTTTTCCAAAGAGTTTTATCTGAAACATAGGCTGCCTACGTTCCACCTACCTACCTTCCACACATTTTTGTTGAGCTCTAAGGAGCGGATTAGGCTAATTTTTGTAGCTGCACCTTGCGTCATTTTTCAAACTGTGGAAATTGTGAAAATTCTTCAAATGTACTTAGTTTCCCTTCAATGTGGTTACCACGTCCATTCAGACACGTCTCAGTTGAATAAAAAGAAAAACTCCTCAATCGTTATCCAAGCCAATCTCTCATTTAACAGCAAGTCGCGTACAACACATTCACGACAGACCGCTCAATTGTAGAAATAATCCCAAAAAAAGTACCAAAGAAGTAAAACAAACACTACACCAGTCGGCCATTAAGGATATTCATTCAACTACTTCCTGTTCCTGAAAATGCATTTCACATCAAACACACACACAGATGTACAAGAACGCAGCAAATTTATCTTTTACTCTCAGAAAATCTCCTTTTTGTCTAGACGCCATAATGTTGTAAATCATAATGTTCATCGTCGTCGTCCTTGTGTCCTTCGGTGTCTGTCTGGTGTGGTCCACCATAAAAAAAAACCGAGGAGGACCCCCTCGTAAAAAAAAACAAGTCCACCGCAAACACCATTCCATTCATTATTTTTATTAAAACCACCAACAAAAGGCGTGCATGTCCTTCCATATCCGGATTTTCAGAAAGTTCCGTGCTCTACACTCAAATCTCATACCGCCAAGTTCAAGTTCGTGTGGATTTATCTTTGTTTCTCTGAGCTTATTCCGCACATGATCCCTCTTGCAAATTTCGCTCTCTCCAACCCCCCCCCCCCCCCCTAGAAATTCACTCATTTTCGAGTATATCTGTTATTAAATCTCTGCAGGACATGCAGAATACTACATACACCAAGCATATTTGTTCTCTGTGTGTTAATCATCGTCATCATGATCATCTTCAACATTGACAAAATCAGGACCATGAAAAGGATGGACACACAACTATTCAAGGATGAATATTACAAACGAAAAAAGTAACAACACGCCGAACAAAAAAAGGAAAAAAAAAACACTACAACGAGAATCATTTATGCAAATCCCGTCGTATATTTCCAACAGCAAATCATCCGCAGACATGGACCGGTCATTCATTTAATCCTTCTCAGACTATCTTCCCTGACATTGCCATCGCCACTGTACAGTGCACCGATATGGCAGACGCGACGTTCGACGACAAGGACCACGACGACGAGCACCAGTCATCGCTATGGCGTATCCTTTCCGCCTGATGTTTTTCCATTTTACCCACGCAGGAAGATCGAAAAGAAACGCCAATTTCGAGCAAATAATGTTGCAACGAACTCGCTGTTTTGTTTTCTCTCTCTGTACCACGGATATATGGAAAAACAGCAGGAAATGAATCCATGACATGGTCACAGTGCTTGTATCCGGCAGCGTATAGAGCAAGTTGGGACACATTTCTGTTCATGTCCTCATGACCCCAACCGCATGCCGTTTTTAAACCCCCTTTGCCCTCTTACTTGGTATTCTTTTTTGACACCATATAATGTAAATGAAATTCCTTTACTGCTTTTATTTTTCAAGATGTGTGAATAACCCAGTGGAAGACCAACCAACACACCAATTGAAAGGATGTCCTTATGGAAATTTCATCATTTGATGGGCGGGTTGATACAGTTTAATGAGAGTGGCATTGTCTCTGAAAAGGAGAATTTTGAGTACATAATTTATTTTTTGATGGTGTTGGCTGTGTACTTAATTTAAAACGGGACCTTTACATATTTTGAACTTTATTTGAGGACGATGAAAGAAAAAGAAAAATACATGTAGCGTTCTTTGAAAATCTTGTTAAAAAAACAAGAAAAGACGGAAGAGGTGGCGCTATAGTCCGTTGTGGACTGGGGCCTCAACCAACAGTCTCCACCAGCTCGGTCCCTAACTAGCTGTCTCCAATTTTGCACTCCAAGTTGATTGAGGTCCTATTCCACTTGTGCGTGCCACCCGAGTCCCGGTCTTCCTCAACTTCTACGCCCCTCAGGAATAGTGTCAAAGACTCTCCGGGCCGGAGCATTGGTGTCCATCCGCTCTAAATGACCGAGCCAACTGAGACTTTGGACCTTGACCCCTCTGGCTCGGTACACGTCGTTGTACAACCCGTAATATTCGCTGTTGTATCTTCTTCTCCATTCCCCATCAATGCACACGGTGCCAAAGATGACCCTACGAACTTTTCTCTCGAAACAGCCTAAGTCACATTCATCCGATTTTGTCAAGGTCCATGCTTCTGCACCATACAGCAGGACTGGGATGATGAGGGTGTTATATAGTTTTACTTTAGATGCTCTAGAGTTATTCTTCGTCTGATCTCGGCGCTGGCGTTATTGCCCTAGTTAATAGCGGAGCCTAAGAAGACAAACTGGGCTACTGCCTCGAAGTTGTATGCGTCTATTGTGACCTTCTGTCCGAGCCGTCGGTGTTGGTTGTATTTACTTCGTTTTTCTTTCATTAACGGATTAACCTACTTTTGCAGCTTCTGTCTCAATTCTCACAAAGGCGCCATTGACTTTAGGCTGTGTTCCTCCCATTATATCAATATCATCGACACGTACACGAGATATTGAACAGAACTTATGGAAGGTAGTGCCTTTGGTGTTCACGGTGGAGTTTTGCACTATCTTCTCAAGAACGATGTTAAGGAAATCACATGACAGTGCATCGCCTTGTCTGAATCCTTGTTTGACAACGAGTGATGCCATAACCTCGTTGCTTACCTTGGTGGTGCAGCGTGAGTTCTCCATCGTCATTTTGCACAAGCTACCGAGCGTGGCAGGGATGCAAAAACTAGACAAACAGTTTTCTCACTGTCATACGCGGGCTTAAAATCGTTGAAAAGATGGTGGGTTCGATTTGAAGTTCATAGGGTTTGTTCCAGGATCTGTAGTTGACGCAGTTTAAAGGATCTCCCTTCGTCAGTGTCAAGCAAACAATTCTGAGGTTGCATTCATTGGACATGCATTCTTCTGACCATATCTCACAGATTATTGGTGCATGCTGCTATCTCGATCGTTGCATGCTGCTTTGAACAGCTCGGTAGTTATACCATCTGTTCCAGCGACTTCGTTGAATTTCTGTTAGGTTCACGGAAGTGTTGGCAGTCTTCGTGTTCAATGAATGGCTCCTGCCTGATGGCGGGTTTTTGTTCGTCTATACCGGTCCTCATCTCTGGAGGCATCGGTTTTTGCTCGATGACCCTGAGCCAGCTGTTTAACGTTCTGGAAAAACCTCCGAACATCATTCCTGCTGTTTGCTCTCTTAAGTCTCAACATCCTTGATCTGACGCTTCTCATGCTCCCTCATTTAAGGGCTCAGATAGTTTGAATAGTTTCTAATTGAAGATTTGAATGAAAAAAAAACTTACACTCGTTTGTCTTAGTCAAAAATAATATTCTTTATTAAACGCGTCTAACCACGAGCAGATCTTGTTCTTCTATGCATCGTCGCTTTGTATGCCTCCTGCTTGGCTGCATGCGCACTACCTTGGCTATGGTGAGGCAGTGGTCGAAGTCGATGTTGGCTTCTCGGAATGTTCGAACATCTAGAATGCTGGACAAGTGCCTTCCGTCGATCGCAATGTGATCAACCTGTTTGACGGTTGATTGATCGGTAGATCTCCATGCTCCTTGATGGATGTGTAGATGTGGGCACCTCGTGCTTGCTACTACAACATTTCGCTCCGCAGCAAAATCGATCAGGCTGAATCCTGATACTGGGGTGGAATCGGCTAAGGCGATTGTTGACTATCACTTTGTTGATAGTCGTTTTTGATTATCAACTTTATTTTGCTCTGTGTAAAATGATCAATAAAACAATTTGAATTTCTGGCAACACCTACAGTAAGCTATGTCGTTTTGCTCAACGTAAATTGATTATCAAAACGATAATCACTTTTTTCCATACATTTGAAAGTGACAGCTATTTCCATGTTGTTTTCATATATATTTTTTTTCTTTCTCATTTTTGTTTTGCTTACAAAACTATATGAAAACGACACCAAAATAGCTGTCGCTTTGAATTGTATGGAAAAAAGTGATTATCGTTTTGATAATCACCTTACATGAAGCAAAAGCAATTATTTTGACTATCAACTATCGACTATCAGCTTAGCCGATTCCACCCCTGGTTCATTCTCTTGTTTTTCGATTTTAAAGTTTTAAAATTCTCTTAAATACTTTTTCTGAAAATTATGGAAGGATAACTTCAAGACTAAGTGAAAAAACCTTCGTTAAGTTTTCATCATTTCTAGAACGCCTGTCTAGAATTTTTATCAAAAGCAAATCATCCCTATTTTTTGCTTGCCAAATTTTATTAATTTTATTATAATCAAAGAAAATCGTTGATAGCTTTCCACTTGAGCGCGTGAATTCGAAATTAATTCCACAATGCAAAATCCACGCCACACTGAGTGATGGACGGTCGGTGGTAAGATATATCACTATCTGTCTGTCCAGCCATCAACACCAATATCAATGTGAAAAATAATGCCATCGTCGTTATCCGGAATTAATTTTCATTAAACAAAAAACGGCACAGAGAAAAAATCCTGGATTACAATAACCAATGTGAAGGGGCATCCATCGGCCGGCCTATGCTTGTCAAGTGATGGAATCATTGACACTTGACCATAGAGCACACACCGACACACACTAAAAAAAAAAAAAAATATGAAAATGCCCTCAACTAATTATGGTTTGGGTAATTAACAATGAAACCCTATCCGAGCCATGAACTTGAGCTATGACGTGATTTTTTATTATTTCGGTATTTTTGTTGTTTGTCCGCAGAATTTGTGATTTACAATTTTTGCGTTTGATATAAAATATCCTGAGGTGATTATGTTGTTGTTGAAGAGTTTTTGAGAGGCCAATTGGAAGGTCTTCTGCAAAGTGTTGGCGCTGGCTGCCTGGCGGCAGTATGTCCTTGGAAAGGACAGTCTCTGTTGGGGATGGCACAAAATTTTAACAGAAAATATCATATCATATCTGGCTCGACAGAAAATTATGTAAAATCCATCATCATGATCTGAGCCCTCTGTGAGTGTGTTGGATAGGTCGTGGTCAGTGCTTGTGTGTTCTTGCGGTACTTGAATCTGCTTCAGATTGGAATTTATAATTGCACAAGATTCACTGTGTGTTATAATTCTGCATTGTAAAGAGCGGCAATTTATCCGGCTCGAGGGACCACAAACTGTCTCTTCACTGTCTACACACACCTCCGTCATTTTTTTTTTTGCCAAGTATATTCTTTTGTTTTGTGTTAAGGGAAAAAATAAATATTTACATATCTTCCGTCAGAGTCCTCCACGGTGGTGGTCGGTCGGTCATCGGTTGAGTTCACAACGAGAACTTGTCATGTTCTGTTCTGTGTACGCTGCGTTGCGTACACACGGGTAGCCAGTCGATGCTTCACATGTGAAGAGGATATAATAATTATTATTGTTATTATTGGCCAATGCGTGTTGGCTATGATCAGAATCCTATGACGACGCGGGAGACTGCCATCATCGTCATCATCATTTCAGGACACAATAGCACTTCCGGTTGAATGGTAATTTGTGTGCATAGCGGACTGCGTGTGTGTGTTATTATCCTTTTGCATACCGGCCGGCCAGTCGTTTTAATTTTAATTTTTTTTCCACTCATTTTTTTAATTCATTAAAGAGTTCTTCGTGTTTACAGGATTGTGTATATTCTCTTGTAGAAATGTTAAGTACCTTCCTTTACGAGAATATTTGTAGGTAGTCAATGGACTTTAATTAAATATTTATCTGATTTAGTTTGAGTGTATTGTGTATGGATATGTTGCGTCCATCTGTCTGTAAGTTTGTTACAGAAAAACAATAAATTTTGAAATTTATACGAATTTAAGTCTTCCATAATCTGGAATGTGTAAAATAATTACAGTAAATTTTTGTAATTTATTCATACGGCAATTTAATGTTGAGAAGCTTAAGTGAATGCGAATAATTTTATTTGCCAATAAATAAATATTTTTCAGGAAGTTTTTAATCTACTGATTTATATGGAAACATGAATTGTTTCTTTATATAAATGCACATTTCAAAAAAAAATTGAAAATTCGCGGCACTTTTGCGGGAAAAACTGAGCTTATTAAACATTTCCACATACTCGTAGTGTAGTTAAAAAACGAGTCTCTGTACCTTACTGCATAACCGAAGCGAGGCTCGAGAGAAAAGAAATGTAACTTGTAACTGGCTTTCCAAGAGGTGGATGCTAGCTGGGTTTTGACAAGTCAGAAGGTGGAATGAAAACTATTCCTCTGTTTTAAACCGAATGTTTGCAAACAATTCAGCCGATGCAATCTGAATTGCCCGACCAAGCCGACCCCTGAATCTACACCGTACCTCCCAGGAAAGACGAGATCGTAGCCGCAATTAAAGCACTAAAGAATAATAAAGCGGTGGGACTTGATGGAATATCGAGCTTTTACAAGCGGCGCCAACGTCATCAAGCAAACTGATCTACCCGCTCATAGACGAAGCCTGGGCCAACGAAAGGGGATCTTGCAAAGTGCGAAAACTGGAGAGGGATTTGCGTTGTTCTTGCTGTTGCGAAAATAGTAGCAAATATAATCCTGGAGCGTACCATAACACATCTTGAGTCCACACTCGTTTCGAACAAGAAGAATTCCGCGCTGGATCCTCGTATATTGATCACATCAACATCTTGCGGATAATTATTGAGCAGTGCGTTGAATATAGATCACCACTGCACCGCTCTTCATCTAGTTAATATTTGGTAAGCTTTACGGTTGAGAGGCATCCCAGATAAACTAATTGCTTTTATGAAAGTAACCTACGAAAGATCCAAGTGTCACGGTCAGCATGATGGTAGGTTCTCAGACGATTTTATAATCCACAGCGGAATCAGTCAAGGCTGTATTCTGTCGCCGATATTGTTTGGTGAAAAGCGATGTACTGCGCGCAGCTTATTCAGGAAAAGGAGGGATTCAATGGACTTTGACATCCTATTTAAAACATCTTGATTACGCGGACGACGCACGTTTTCTGACTCTCTTAAAGCAGAAATCTTTGGGCCTCGGAAGCCGACCATCCTCTCTAATCAAGATTTCCTCTCATCCGGTGGAGAAAGTGGAGAGCTTCTAATATCTTGGTAGTATCGTCTTCATCGGAGGCGGAACCGAACAAGACGTCATCTGCAGCATCGACAAAGCAAAACCCAATCAACAATTTTTGGTTAAAAAGCCGCTTAAAAACCTGATTATAACTGGGGTTTAGAAACCTAACAAGTTTGAAATTGGTTCAAAAGACGTCTTAAAGACCTTTCAGGAGCATCTTCATGACCGAAAATGGTCAGTTACTTTGTAACCCCAGTCAAATTGAAGTTAAAAAAAACCCTGTATTTATGACCCGTTCCAGGTTATTTTGCTACCAATTTTTTTAAGCTTTTCTAAAACCGTTTGTTGACTGTTTACGCAAACCTATTTTTGAGGTTATTTCTCTACCTCTTGCTAAAGTTTTTTTAACGTCGTTGAGACGTATTTTAGAGCCGTTCCAGTAAGGTTACATCGCTACTAATTTTTTTTAGCTTTTTTATAACCGTTTGTTGACGGCTTACACAAACCTATTTTTGCAGTTATTTCTTTCCCTCTTGCAAACGTTTTTTCGAAACGTCGTTGAGACGTATTTTAGAACCGTTCCAATAAGGTTATTTCGCTACTAATTTTTTTTAGCTTTTTTATTACCGTTTGTTGACGGTTTATGGAGAACTATTTTGTGGGGGTTATTTGTTAACCTTTTGGAAACGTTTCAATACAACGTTTTGTGAACGTTTCAAAAAGTACAATGCCTTGTATATTCAACGCAAAGAAAAGTGTTAATGTTGCTGTTGTGAACAAAATCCTTCGAGTCCTTAAGCTGAAAAAGAAGTCTTTTTTCAAAATTAAACAGATAAGAAATTTCCTTTGGACATTTATTGGTAAAATAATTAAATTATAATATCAATAATAATTAATTAATTAAAACAATATACAAAAGTAAACAAATAACAAAATAAAATACTTTTTTTTCAGTGATGTTTTTATGGTGTATGTTCACTGGAATGTGGAAGTTGTTGTAGTTGTTCTTTCCCTGAAAATAAAATAAACAAAAGAAAAAAAGAATAACCATTAGAAATTTATGAACATTTTAAGATGTATTAATTTTTACTTACATGCATATTCTGAGTCTGAAGCGTGCGCCTTTAAAAAGGCGGTTTAGTTATGGAGCGGTTTAATTAGGTTGTTGTACTTGTTGCACTTTCATCCCTGAAAATAAAATTTAAAAAAGGAATAAGATTTACTATAAAGAATTAAGAAGAAAGTAATTAATTAATTTAGGCTACTCATAATCATATCATCATATTACATATTACTCGAGTCAGAATTACATACATGCAAAACATAATTAAGTGTGTGTATCAGAATTTATAAGTAATAAGTACGTTGCTTGAAAAAAATTTACGATTGAAGTTATTGTTTTTATTTTACTTACAAGCATTTTCCAAGTCTGAAACGGGCTTGCTTGAAAAAGCCGGTTGCATCTGCATCATCGCTGAAGGTTGGAAATCTTTCCCTCACGGCTTCCAGAATGACGTCGAATGTATGTTTGTAGTGCTCGAAACTCTTCTGAGTCGCAGTTCCCAACCAGGAAAATTGCATTAACAATTCGTCGCAAAACATAAATTTGGCTATGGTGCGAAAAGTTGTTAATAACCCCTCAGATCGTACATAAGAAGTAAAAATCCGTATATATATATATTTATATGCATGCAATTGTTATCGTTGAATTCAATTCACCAGTCCGTTTTGTATATGTAGTTAGAAAATATAAACACATATTGAGCTGTCAGAGTTGGTTCAAAAAATATTGTTTGAATTGAATCTAACTATGTATTGCATATGTGTTGACAAAAATTATAAAAACAAAACAAAAAAGGACTGCGTTAATGAGAACGGCATATTAGTAGTGAAATAACTTTTTTTTACGGTTAAAAAATAACCTTTTACACATAGGAACACAGCGCACAAACAGATACAGTTAAAACGTAACTTATCACAAGCAGCTATGCACTTCGTGTGTAAAAGGTTATATTTTAACCGTAAAAAAAAAGTTATTTCACATCTAATATGCCGTTCTCATTAACGCAGTCCATTTTTGTTTTGTTTTTATAATTTTTGTCAACACATATTATGCAATACATAGTTAGAATCAATTCAAACAATATTTTTTGAACCAACTCTAACAGCACATTACGCTACTATTTTCTAACATTTTACATACAAAACAAAACAAAATTCACCAGTCCGAATTGAATTCAACGATCACAATTGCATGCAACAAAAACTTACCTTAAATTTCACTTTAGATTCGTATTCACTTCACAAGCACAATCTTTTATTTTAATTTTTTAAAACTTATATTTTTTTTTTCTTTTTTGTGAGCAATTTTTCAACAACTTTGCTATGTTGTTTTCACTTTGAGAGACAAGACGACACTGTGATTTTGAACTTTGAAGAAGGAATAAAGTGTTCAAATACAAATACAAACACAAATAGCAGATGGCAATAGAACACTATGAAGTTAAATTTTAACTTAGGTTTTAGATTGGTTGAAAAAAGGTAAATACGAAACCCAATATTTAACCGGTGGTTGCAACATAATTTTTTTCTATCCAATTTGTAACCAAGGTTTTAAGAAGTAATATTAGAACTGGTTTTATTTTTACTTCATAATTGCAAATCGGGTTACTTGATGGCTAAAAAAGAACCATGTTTAAATGCAGGTTCCGTAGACGATTTTGGGTAACCAAATTCTAACTCGTGCTCTTAAGAAACCTCAAAATAACGATTGCATTTTACCAGGAACTAACTCAAGTCAAATAAAGGTTTGGGTTAAAGCCAATATTTGACCGTGGTTACGACATAACTTTTCTCTATCCAATTTGTAACCAAGGTTTTAAGAAGTAATATTAGAACTGGTTTTATTTTTACTTCATAATTGCAAATCGGGTTACTTGATGGCTAAAAAAGAACCATTTTTAAATGCAGGTTCCATAGACGATTTTGGTATACCAATTTCTAACTCGTGCTCTTAAGAAACCTCAAAGTAACGATTGCATTTTACCAGGAACTAACTCAAGTCAAATAAAGGTTTGGGTTAAACCCAATATTTGACCGTGGTTACGACATAACTTTTCTCTATCCAATTTGTAACCAAGGTTTTAAGAAGTAATATTAGAACTGGTTTTATTTTTACTTCATAATTGCAAATCGGGTTACTTGATGGCTAAAAAAGAACCATGTTTAAATGCAGGTTCCGTAGACGATTTTGGGTAACCAAATTCTAACTCGTGCTCTTAAGAAACCTCAAAATAACGATTGCATTTTACCAGGAACTAACTCAAGTCAAATAAAGGTTTGGGTTAAAGCCAATATTTGACCGTGGTTACGACATAACTTTTCTTTATCCAATTTGTAACCAAGGTTTTAAGAAGTAATATTAGAACTGGTTTTATTTTTACTTCATAATTGCAAATCGGGTTACTTGATGGCTAAAAAGAAGCATTTTTAAATGCAGGTTCCATAGACGATTTTGGGTAACCAATTTCTAACTCGTGCTCTTAAGAAACCTCAAAATTACGATTGAATTTTACCAGGAACTAACTCAAGTCAAATAAAGGTTTGGGTTAAACCCAATATTTGACCGTGGTTACGACATAACTTTTCTCTATCCAATTTGTAACCAAGGTTTTAAGAAGTAATATTAGAACTGGTTTTATTTTTACTTCATAATTGCAAATCGGGTTACTTGATGGCTAAAAAATAACCATTTTTAAATGCAGGTTCCGTAGACGATTTTGGGTAACCAAATTCTAACTCGTGCTCTTAAGAAACCTCAAAATAACGATTGAATTTTACCAGGAACTCACTCATGTCAAATATAGGGTTTGGAAAAAACCCAATATTTGACCGTGGTTGCGACACAACTTTTTTCTAGCCAATTTGTGACCAAGGTTTTAAGAAGTTGTATTAAAACTGAAGTTATTCTACAACCAAGGTTACAAATTGTTGATTGGGAAGCGGCGTTTAATATGCTGTCCGAAGTATGAAGGAATAATTCTCTCATCTTAAGAACGAAGCTACGACTGTTTCGCACAAATGTCGAATCTGTGGTGCTATATGAATGCAGCACCTGGAAGTTACTTCAGCCATCACCAGAAAGCTGCAAACCTTCGTCAATAAATGGCTTCGCAACATTCTTAAAATGTTCTGTCCCAATCGATTAGCCAATGAGGACCTTCATAGGAGGCTAGGTCAGGAACTTAATGACTATAATATGAATACGTAAGTGGCAATGGATTGTAAGTCCGAAAAGTTAACCGCATCGCATTGCAAGTCAAGCAATGCAGTGGAACCCGCTCACACAAGAAGGAAGAGAGACCGAGAAGCACATGGTGGAGGATAGTCGAGGAAGAATCATCGTTGCTTTGCAGGAGTTGAGGGAGCGGAATCACGTCTCTGGTAACCAAACACGATGGCGCATAGGCGTAGTAGACGCCCACGAACTTAACAGGTGTCAGGACCTAAGTAAGTTAGTAAAGGTGGAAATTGTACTGTACTGTATACGTTTTCTAGACGAAAACCAGAACAGAGTCGGGTAAAATTTCTTGCACCGTCTTAGAAAACCTAAAATTTTCTGGAGACACTGGTGTCGTTCCACAAGAGGTGGTAAGTGATGCACATATTGCACATAAATGAAAACTTCTGATAGTCAGATTCAGATTCCTTATCGACAATGGCAAAGGTGGTATGTTACACTTTTCCAGCCAGTATCATTCGCTCTATATCTATGACTCAGCCATCTGACGCTGGATCTTGGCTCTTTTTGCTAAATCGGTGTTGAAGTTAATTATAATCAATAAAATCGCCTTTAGTTTACTTGGACAAGGTTAACAAACCAGTTCTTGGTTACTTTTTCGACCTTCCTTTCATTCATTAGGCAAGCGGGCTTGTATCAAAGCCCCTGACTAACGAACGTGAGCATACCAGCTCTAGACCGAATTTCTCATTTTTCACCTTAAAAAACGCCGTTTTCTCTTCCTGACTCTTTTTTCGTTAATTTCATGTTTTTTATGTTTTTTTTCGTTCTGCTTGACATTTAGGGTAGCTTCACTGACAGACATCTGACATTAAATTTTTTTCTGGCGAGTTCCACGTGCAGGAACAATAAGCCCAGCCAAACAAATTGAAGAACGAGGGGTAACAACACATTTTAGGCCTTCAATTTGTACGATGCTCCAGTTTCTCATATGGCCCTCTTCCTCTTTTTAATGTTTGTTGTGTGATTTCAAATTGAAACAATTTTCTGGAGCATTCAAGGGGACAGGTCGTCGTCTCCGTCGTGTCGTCGTGGTTGTTGTCATTGACGCACTCGGTGTTGGGGATAAGTGTGCTACAATCCAATCCCACATCCTCTACAACTCCAACAAGACAGACAGACAAAAAATAAATAAAAATGTACCTTTTGTAAGATTGATTGAGTGGACGACGCATTTCAACGAGAAACTCAATCCGAAAATTGGAAAATCGAGAAAAAAAAATTAAAACAAAAATTGCTACAAGTACCCATGCACCTTCTCGCCTTGTACAACGAAACGAAGGCATATAGTGTAGAAGAACATTCAGGAGATGTGAAGGAATTTGGGGTGACCATTTTTAATATTTCTCAAAGGATTCGACGATGTACTCAATGTTTGTTTTGTTTACAAGAAATCGTTATGATGATGGTCACACCAAAATTTGTACTGTGGTAGGTCCCCGTTTTCAAGCAGCATTCCATTTCGTTTGCCCCAACTTTTCAATGTTTGTTTGTTGTTTTTAATTCTTCTTGCTTGGCACTTCAAAATGTCAAAATTGCTCTTGAAATAGAATTTAATTTTATGTTTTGTTTCGTTTTTGGGTTTGTTCAAGTGATTTTGTTTTCCTCTTCTTATTAGTTTTTTTTTTATTTTAACTTGGGAGGTCGAAGTTGAGGGATGAGTTTTGTTGTACTGAGAAATGACTGATTAGGTGTCATGCAATTAAGTTGATGGTGATGATTTGGGGCAATGTGGATGAATTTAAAATAGGATTTAATTTTTTTTTTTTTTTAAGTTCGGGAAATATAGATAACATTCGCTTAATGAATGTTGCAATAGAGCTTTGTACTTTTACTTTTGTCTTATTGGTTGATGAACACGATATATTGGAAATAACTTACGTCCTTACACTCTGGACTGGACTGAAAATCAGTCGAAGAATTTTTCTCTCGAAGGAACCCAAAGCATTTTCATCCGATGTTGTCAAAGTCCATGTCTCCTCACCGTAGATGAGGACCGCGATGGTAAGGGTTTTGCACCGTGACACCTTTCTTGCTCGAGAGGGACTTTACAACAGAAGCAGCGATTGGTTCTTAATTTGATTTCAACGCTGGTTAAAAGCGGAGCCTAGATAGACAAAGGCCTTATCTACCAGTGTAGATCTATCTTTTCTTTACTGACGTTGGCTCCAAGACGTTCGTCGGTGTTGGGTGTCCTTTCTTGTTGACAGCATTAACTTGGTTTTGCCCTCGTTAATTGCTAAACCCATCTTCTTGGCCTCTGTCTCAAGGCTCACAAAAACTCCCCTGACATCACGCTGTGTTTTGCGTATCCCTGTAGCTGGACGGGCTTTTGAAAGATTGTGCCTCTGTTGTTGGCGTTATAGTTTTGCACATTCTTTTTAAGAATTATGTTGAAGAAATAGAATGACAGCGCATTGCTTTGTCTAAAACCTTTTTTCGACACCAAGTGCAGTTGTTCCATCCGACCATGTTAAAACAGTTTGAGTTTTCCATTGTCATCTTACACAGACAGACAGATGATCTATGCAGAGGATGCGGAGACGAGGAGGTGCATGAAGATACTTCGCACTTTCTGTGTCACTGTCCCGCACTTTCCCATCAAAGGAAGAAAATGCTTGGCAACTTTTTCTTTGAGGATTTAGAGGAACTCTCTAGTACTCCAGGTACTAGCATCCTGAACTTCGTCAAGGCCTCTAAATGGCTTGACTAACTGAATACATAGGTTTTTCTTATTAGCTTGAGTAGCAATACTCGCGGGTATCACAATGGATCTGTATTGATCTAAGTGTGACGTTAATGACATCAACTGTCAGCCCCTAAACCTAACCTAACCTACACAGACAGACGAGCTTTTCTGGTACGCCAAAATTAGACATTGCTTTGTACCTACAGTTGATATCTATAGATCCTGTCATACGCGGCCTTGAAATCGATGAAAGCGTGTGAAGCCACACTATGATAAGATCCTATCAGGTTGACGAAAGGCTTAATCTGCTTTCTTAAGGAATCGGGCATACCATGCTGAGGTTACATTCGTTTAGCATGCTCTCCTCCGACGGTGGGCCGTCTGCTCCAGCGGCTTTGTTCGACTTAAGTTAGACATCGCTATCTTTACTTCGATGCCCAGGAGGTGAAATTGGTGGTCAGCTTCACATAAATTGTAGGCTGTGCATAACTGGTGGAATTTTGCTTGTCATCGCCATGTGGTCTATCCATATCCCCAGCAATGACTGTGGGTCCACTACGATGTTTCCATCATAGTCTCTAAAAGCTTCGGTTCGGGGTGAGAAACCTGGTTCTTATTTCTGTTGTGACATTTCTCTATCTCCTCGATCATGTGCTTCTCATGCTCCCTGTTTTCTTTCTGAGAAGTTTGTGCTCCTCTCTCATTTTCTGCTCGGAGGGCTCGCTGTATGTGCTTGCCAGCATTCATCGTCAAACCAGGGGTTTCGTTGAGTAGCACTTCAGAAGCGGTATCGATGATAGCTGCTTGGTTTTATTGACTCTGGTAACTTTGCTGGCAGCAAAGGACTTCACGATCTTAAAAGGTTCTAGTAATCTCTTGCGATTGAATCCGTTTGAGGTCGAATTTCCTCTTAGCAATTTCAGCTGTTTGTATCGATCGGGATATCCACATTCGTACCTTGGCTTCAACGAGGTAGTGGTCCGAGTCAATGTTAGAAGTTTGGTACCTCGGAATGTGCGGACGTCTTGCATGCATATGTTCCCCTTACTTACTTACTTAAGGTGGCGCTACAGTCCGGGGTGGACCTGGGCCTCAACCAACAAACCTCTCCAGCCAGCTCGGTCCCAAGCTTGCTGTCTCCAGTTGCGCACGCCGAGTTGGTTGAGGTCGTGTTCAACTTGCGCGCGCCACCTGAGCCTTGGTCTTCCTCTACTGCGTCTTCCCTCTGCGGTGGATTCGAAGATTTTACGGGCCGGAGTATTGGTGTCCATCCTCTCCACGTGACCGAGCCATCTGAGTCTTTGGACCTTCACTCTTTTAGCTAAGTCAGTGTCGCTGTACAGCCCGTACAGTTCGTCGTTAAATCTTCTCCTCCATTCACCGTTTATGCAGACAGGACCATAGATCTTACGTAGAATCTTTCTCTCGAAACGGCCAAGTGCGCTCTCATCCGTTTTTGACAAGGTCCATGCTTCTGCACCATATAGCAGGACGGGGATGATGAGGGTCTTATAGAGCGTCACCTTAGTTTTTCGGGAGAGGGCTTTACTGCTCAATTGCTTTCTTAGCCCGAAGAAACAGCGATTAGCAAGAGTTATTCTTCGTCTGATCTCGGCGCTGATGTCATTGTCCGTGTTGATAGCGGAGCCACGGTATACCAAGGCCCTAACTACCTCGATATAATATGCGTCTATCGTGACGTCGGTGTTAGGTGTCCTTTCTAGATGACAGCATATACTTTGTTTTGCCCTCATTGACCGCTAAACCCATTTTTTCAGCCTCTGTCTGTATACTCGCAAAAGCACTGTTGACATCACGCTGTGTTCTCCCAATGATATCAATGTCATCAGCGTACGCGAGTAGTTGCACAGATTTCTGGAATATAGTGCCTCTAGTGTTGACGTGGGAGTTCTGCACTATTCGTTCCAATATGATGTTGAAGAAATCGCATGACAGTGCATCACCTTGTCTAAAGCCTTTTTTGACATCGAAGGGGTCGGTGAGGTCGTTACCGACTTTGATGGAGCAGCGCGAGTTCTCCATTGTTATCCTGCTCAGGCGAATGAGTTTTGTAGGGATGCCAAAACTGGACATGGCTTTATATAGTTCTTCTCTATAGATGCTGTCATACGCGGCCTTGAAATCGATAAAAAGATGGTAGGTCGATTTGGAGTTCCTGAGTTTTTTTCCAGGATCTGCCGTAACGTGAAAATTTGATCGATGGTGGACTTTCCTGGTCTAAAGCCACACTGATATGGACCTATGAGTTTGTTGGCAAACGGCTTCAGACGTTCACATAGTACTGCAGAAAAGATCTTATAGGCGATGTTTAGGAGGCTGATGCCTCTGTAGTTGGTGCAGTTTAGAGGGTCTCCTTTCTTCAGGATCGGGCAAACAATGCTAAAGGTTCCAATCATCCCCTTCACCCTTCTCGCACCGCGGCGAAGTCGATTGGCTTAAATCCGTTATCGGGGTGGTGGCGTCTAGGCTATTTCTTCCGATTATTCCATCAAATATTTCTTCTCTACATAGCTTGGCATTAAAATCTCCAAGGACGATTTGAGCATAACTAGTAAAAGCGGTGTTACTTACGAAACCAGTGCGCGGTCAAACAGACTTTCAGAAGGCATCTTACCCAGGAAGTGGTAGTCTGGTTTTTTTTTTTACTCATTATGCTTTCATTTTCATCACTATTTTATTCCAATTTGTTTCTTCATATGTCTCAAATCCCTCTAAATTCGTCCAACTAGTAACTGTGCCAATTCCAGGTGCTTCATTCCACAAGGTTTAAAAATTTGTATAGTTAAGTACCCTTTGCAAAAAAATTGTTATTTAACAATTCCAACAACTGCTACTGGTGCATTCGACGATATGGCAGCGGCGGCGGTGCTGTTCCTCTAACAAGGAATTTTGTCCATCTTGCTATCATCGTTCCACAAACAAACAAATTATAATCAATAGTCTTTACCTCCTTCTCCATTACCATTGTCATGGTCTTGGCCGGTCTTGCGACTTGGCCATCTTTCAAAAGCAGCTTAAACAATTTAAAAGAAAAAAAACTTTTGTCTGCATAATGAGCAAAAGGATTCCATCCAACGAAAGGATGCATTGGAATTGCAAATTGCAAAAATATCGAAAGAATTTTTGTCCGATAGGGGGACAGGCGATTCAATTTCAACATCTTTTGGGTGAGTTCTCCTTTTTTTTTTATAAAAATATTAAATCGATTTTTATTCATGTCCTCTCCATCTCTTCTCTTGTTGCAATCGCTGTTGGCAAAATGCTCCTTAAAAGTGTCCAATTATTTTTCTTCTACCTTTTGTGAGCTCTGCTGAGTTGATTGCATTTTCCAGAATACTCTGCTTATGTGCAATGCTGGTTTTTTTTTATAAGAATATAAAGGTGCGCCCTTGATAGTTCTCCCCACTCTGTTGTGAAACCCAAATCGAACCATGTGCACGGCTTGACTTTTAATTGCAGGTTCATATCACTATGTTTGTGTAGGGGAGCACCTTCTACCCACATTTTTTTTTGTACCTACTTATTGAGGATAGAGGATAACATAAGAAAGTGATCTTGGAGGAGATCTTGTGCGGATTGGAATTGAAAATATAATTCAGTTGCCCCTAAGGGGCACACACAACACTCACTGTCGCCGCCTTTGCCAAACTGCATATCAACAAGGTAATTGGTTGGACATTCTTGTGGGATCGAGATCCAGACTTGTTTGCCCACTCAAATTGTCTGTGGATTTTGTTAACTAATCGATGAGGCTAATCATTGGATCGGGCGGTGATTGAGTGTGAGATGCGAGAAAAGGGCACGAACAATGGAAACGAACGCAACCTGTGCGGAGGTGTCGACAGATAAATTGGTTGGATTGCCGGTGATTTTTCGATCTTTGAAGCAAGTATTTTTTAACGACCCACTCGTCATGGCACGGTGCGGCGTACCTGAATAGATCGGTTGAATCTTCACAATGTTCCGCATTATTAAATAGTCCCAGGTGACAGACATCCTGTTCAATACAAATACCGCCCTGATTGGCAACAATTCAATTATCTATACCAAATTTCTTTATTGTCCTGGCGCAACCCATCTCACCCTTTTAACGTGTCAATTGGTAATTCAAACTTAAGCCGCCATCATCCTGTCTAATTAGTTAAAATTCCCCATTCTTCTCAGGAACTTTCCGTGTCTAATGTGGTAATTACGTCCGACACCCTTTCTATGTCTTTTTTTTTGTCGATGGATGTCCACCTGAGTTCGAGTCATTAAGCAAAATTCGTTCGTTGTCCCTTTTCGTTGAGACATAAATATTCCTCATGTCACACTATGTGGGCACAACTGGCAGTTTTATCCTTTATTGTGTTTTGTTGTTTCTCTTTTTGGTAGTCAGAGTCACATGTCCTGTAAAAAGAATGAAGAAACACAAGATGACGGCAACAAAAAAATATAAAAAATGAGTTACAAGCGTGATGAAGAATATTATTAATATTCTGATATACATAATTTTTGGCTTAGTAAAAAAACGTCATAAATTACAAGGAATTTACATGAGTGCCGGTTGTTTTTTTCTTGTCTTTTTTCAATTTAAAGAAAAAAATCTTAATTCGCTTTCATACATTCATCTCCTAGAGTTTCCACTTAATAAAAATGTCATATCTTCCACACGTCAGCACTGACAAAGACAACGACTCGAGGATGCTGTCTTCCAGAAAAAAAGGGAAAACCTCCTTGAAAATCCTTTTTAAAACACTAGATATCCCTGATACGTGATAATTTCAATCAAAAATTTTGTGTATAACCTTTATCACTCGTTTTTTATCATCCTTCTCCAGCAAATCCCACGAAAATGGCAATCTCAGCAGAAGGGAAGAAAATCACTGTTTTCAAATCACACAGAGTGTCAGGTGACCGAACTCTGACTGCTCCTACTTTTCTGTTGGCAGGTTCAAGAGTATAGAGAAGAAAGACGAGACGACACATTCATAATCCAAAAATAATGCAATCCAATTTTTTTTCTTTCTTCACTTTTTCGTTAAAACCAACCTACATTTGCAGGAATAAAAATTGGAAGAAGATATCTTGAGGTAATCGTGGGAGAACAGTCGAGGTCAAGTATTGGCTTTTTAAATTTCTCTTCACGGTTCAAAATTCTGAAAAAATAAAACTTACATTCCACAGTTAAAAAAGTGAACTTCACATCATTTCACTTTCATTTTGTTCACGTATTGTTGTAATATGTTCCACAGAATCGCATTCGATCAATGCAAGTTTTTAAACTAATGTTTGATATTAACGTTGACAAACGAATGTGCGTTCCACACAAAACATTTTCTCATTTTTACGTTCCGAAAACCGTGAAGCGAAATGTGGAACTTAAAAAGTACTTTTTTTATTGTCTGCAAATTTCAACAATTGAAGACTTTTGTTGCACCTCTTGAAATCCTTAAAAAATTCACCTCAGAATCAAATATTCGTCTTCGATAGTTCGTCCTCTCGACAAAATCTCCTTCATCTCGATATCCTTATGGGATATGTCTTTGCATTATATAAAAGAAGGTTTAAACCAGCAACACTATCGCTCGTTAGCCGAATCTGCAACTGAAGCAGCTATGTTAGAATTTTTCGACGGTTGGCCACATTTCATCATCGCAAGGATATCTTCCTTGCCGTCGTCATATGCTAACCATTCGTCCTTCTTCGTTTGTTCGATGGATAAAATGAATTTAAGGATGATAGTAGGAGTTACGAAACGAGAACTATATCTCACCTATAAGCTCTTTGTGATTTGCACCCAAAAAATTTTCCAGCAGTCATCATCACTTTTTATCAATTTGCTGAAAGAACGAGACCAGGCGAAAAGCCAACTAGCTCTCTGTGTATGGCTTTAGGATTTTGCAAAAAAAGAAAAAAAAATGAAAAGAAAATCAGAGAAAAAGAAACCAGGAAAAATGTGTTCGTTGAGGTGAAGAAAAATCTCTGCAGCCAGGGAATTGCAGAGAGAAGCTGCTGCCCGCCGGGATGAAAGGCTGAAAACTGCAAATGCAAAAGAAGACAAATGTCCTTTTTTCGGTTTCGGTTTTGGACACTTTGTATGCATATCCGCAACAACGAGAATGTGGACAGGGACACCGTCAGAGACCCACCCGAAACCAGAGGCAAGACGATATTTGGTTCGCAAATTTCCACCCGGATATTCAATAAGAATATGTGCATTCTTCTTTTCCTAATCTGCATACCTATATGGAGCATACCTCTTTTCGACTATTTGGCTCTAAGTCTATTTGGTTGAAAGTCTGGTTATCGGCTGAGAGGGATTCCATCTCGTCGTCATCGTTGTCGTTGTTATTCGGTCGATAGGTCCTATGGGAGTTTGGAGTTTGTTTTATGGGAACGAAGACAGCCGGTGGTTTCGGAAGGATGTGTGCTGAGTGCACTTCATTTTGCTGGCCATTTTGTCCATAGACTTAAATGAATTTATTATCAAATTCAATTTGTCGATATATTGGAATTTATAAAAGAGAGAAACGAAAGGAAAGTGTGTATCTTGTCGTGTTGGGGTTCTTAGGGAGCTTAAGTCGAAGCAACATCATTTTCAACTTCTTCATCATTTGACTTAGAAAAGGTTAATGGAGAACATTTTGGAGAATATCTTCAATTCTCTTTTAGACATTTGATTTGGAAAACCCTTGATGTATACCTACTTTTTTCGACAAATGCAACGATTTGGGAGTACAGAAAATAGATTTTAGAGAAACAGGTCTTTTCCAGAAGAACTATTTTCTTTTTCTCCAGATCCAGTTAGACAAAACTACTTTGTGAACACCTACTAAACTACACATTCCGAACACAGATCTATTAAATAGTTTTCTGCAAAGTAAAAGTAAAAAGTGTTTCACCAAAAATGAAAAGTTCTCGACTTTTCACTTTGCAAATTTCTATGTTTTTTTGCAAAGTGAAAAGTGTGGGCGTTTCACCAACTTAAAATGTAACTTTTCATTTTCAGTCCTAATTTGAAAAGTTGCAAAGTAAAACAAATATAAGATTTGGGCTTCTTTTCCTTGTTATTACGAATTTAAAAAATATGCGAACAACTGTTTCGTACGATCTTGCTCCTGTTTTCCAAATAATAACTCATAAAAACATTAAAAATAAAAACATGTAATTAAAATTCATAAATAAAAATTTAAATTTAAATATTTATCTTCAAAATACATTTAAGTCTGAACTTGGACCAGTGGTTGAGGCTGTAGATGCTTTTAATGACAGACAGGCGGACGGAATAGCCGGACCCACTTTTTTCGACTTCTCTATCGTCGTAATGGCATATCTCATCAAAATCTCAACTTATTTTGGCGAATTCAATACTTGCCATACTAGATTCTATGTGGCGCAAGTAAAAAGTTAACAACTCCACTAGTGATAAAAAAGTGCAAATGTCAAAAACAAAATTTAATGACAGAATGTCATAGAAATAGATATTAATAGGCACGTTTTTTTCAAAATTTTCAAAATGAGTCGTACTGATAAGAACGCCAAAAAGTTAGCTGTTTTGGAAGTGGTAAAAATTAAAAAAGCTTTATCATTTCGTTATTTTTTCAATTCAAGGACATTCTCTTTGCTTCCTTCCAAAATAACGCTGCGTCCAAAAAGTAGTAGGAAATTGAAAATTAAGGACTGAATGTATTTCTTAATGACAGACCACAAAAAATTATTAAAAACAAACAACGGCCCAAGAAATGCAAAAACAAACAGTGTGGGTGAGCCATCCTCAACAATTAGCGGTATAAAACTTAGTTATAACTTATAAACCTATTCTCATACCTACTGATACTGAATAAACATATAAAATTTCATCAACATCGGTCAAGCCATTTCGGAGGAGTATGACCACTAAAACTGTGACAGAAGAATTTTATATATTAGATAATAAATCTATTATAATGAAATTATATATAAAATTGAATATAAATCAAAAATAAACGAACTTATCACAAACCGCAAAGAAAATTTTTGCTTTGCATATTATTGAAAAGCTTTTCAGTATTTGAAATGCAAAGTGCAAAGTTTTTTCGTTTGGTGAAACGAAATCAAACAATTCTTTGCAAATTTGCAAAACTTTTCACTTTTCAGAAAAGTACTTTTCACTTTGCGAATTTGCGGTTGGTGAAACAAAATTTGCAAAGAAGGATTTTTTTGTTTACTTTTCAAAAAATTAATTTCCTCTTTGCAAATTAGCGTTTGGTGAAACAGAATTTGCAAAGTAAAAGTGAAAAGTTGCAAAGTGAAAAGTGAAAAGTCGTTGGTGCAATAGGGCCCTGGGGTAACTGCCCGGCCCACGTAGAAGTAATTTCATAGTTATGAAACAACGACAAGCCTCGGATATGGAAGTTCTAAATGTTGACGACCTAAGCCAACGAAAATTGGACAGTAAATTTCGGATCTGCACTTGGAATATTCGGACCTTAAGCAGACCAAATGCAGCCGAACAATTAGTGAATACCCTGGATATGTAAAAAGCAGACATCACAGCCGTCCAGGAAGTGCGATGGGATAGACAAGGCATCCGCAAGATGCGCAACTGCGATATCTACCACGGAAAGTGTTTGAAGCATCAGAATCAGATAAGATAAGATTAGGACTTATGTAAGCTTTAATGCCTTGTCACATTTCGCATCCAAGCAAAATTTAAAAACAACGCTTATCTGTGTCCACGCCCCAACAGAGGAGAAGGATGACCAATCCAAGGAACAGGAAGAAATCTACAGTCTTCTTGCGGAGACGTATGATAAGTACCACAAGTACGACACGAAGTCAAGATTATTCTAGGTGATTTAAGCACCAAGATCGGAAAGGAAGGCATCTCTGGTTCAACGGTAGGAAGCCAAAGACTGCATCACGAAAAAATCTCCGTCGACGGACTCAGGCATATTAACTTTGCAGCGGGGAGAAACTTCATCATCTCAAGCACTCGATATCCGCAGAACAGCGTCTCGGCATCCCTGCCAAACTCGTTTGCTTGTGAAGGATGATCGTGACGAATTCTCTGTCAAAGTCGGTCAGAACATCACCGAAGATTTGATGTCGAGACGACAAGACGATGCTCTATTATGCAACCTCCTTAACTTGAAGGAATTGTGCTCGGTTCAGAAGTCAACACCAGTGGCACAATTTTTTTTTTTTTTTTCAAAAGCACGTTCAACTCCTGGCTTACGCGGATGAACAAAGTTAGCTGTCAGTGATGCGTTTGCTGGTATTGAGACGGAAGTGGAAAAGATGGGTTTGATTGTGATTGAGACGAAAAAAAAATATATGCTGTGGCTGTCATCGAGAAGAGAGGAACAACACCGTCGACTCGGCCAGAACACCACAATGGGCGGATATAACTTTGAAGTAGTCAGAGACTATAGCTGGTTACCACTATAACCTCGCACATGACATAAGTGTGGAGATAAAGCGAAGAATCACTCTTGCCAATCGCTGTTTCTTCGGGTATTTGAGCAGTAAAGCCCGTTCTCGAAAAAACAAGGAAGCCCTGTACAAGATCTTAATCATCCCAGTTCTGCTGCTGTATGGTACGGGGTATAGAGATAGACATTGACAAGAGCGGATGAGTCCCTTCTGCTTTGCTTCGAGAGAAAGATTCTTCGAGTTATGTTCGGTCCAGTGTGCATGGGCGAAGAATGGAGAATTAGATATAACCACGAGCTATACGGGCTTTACAGCGACATCGACCTGTTCATAAAGCTAAAAATTCAGCGGTTAAGATGGCTGGTTTATGTAGAGCGTATGAACGTCGTCGACCCACCAGCCTGTCCAGTTTTTGTATCCAACCCCAATGAAAAACGTGCAACAGAAAGACCTCATCTTAGGTGGCGCGTTCAATTGGAGAATAACATCAACCTACATAACTACAACGTACTTGATGTGCGAAACTGGAGCCAGCTAGCGGGGGACCAAGCTGGCTGGAGAGGCTAGTTGGTTGAGACCGAGATGGAGATCCATCCTGGATTGTGAGCCCAACCGAACGCACCGGAGGGAAGTAAGTTGGACTTGAGATTTCTGCTTTGTTAAAGGTCTATTGTTGAAATGAAATTGTTCCTATCAAGTTTTTATTTCATCTTTCACTGACAAAACTTCAATTACCAAAAACAAAACTGCTTCGCGACGTAGCCGTCGCATTGTCATGCATTGACGACGAACCAATTTTCTGAATGTTCGAAGTAATTTTCTTTAAATATCCAACACCCAATTTTCTCGAAAATTCATCATAAATTACAGAATTAAGCAATTTTAAACAGGCATTGTCTTCTTTGCCTTGTTTTCATATCACCGCGCACCGCCCAACCTAAACCTACACACCCCTCACACCCATCCAAGCATTTCATTCAATAGTTTTTCCCAGTTTTCCATGCAATTTTCTGTCTATTTTACCCCAAATTAATTTAATGATATCGTAAATATATCAATTAAGTCAATTCCACTGATTGTAAGCGATGCTCAGCTAGACGAGGAAAAACACATGTCTATAATTTGAAAAACCATGTTTTCTGTAATCAGCTGTAAAAAAAATGTAAAAAATTAAAAGGAGGAATAAACGATCTTCCGGAAAATTAAAAAGTTTCCCTCGAGAATCTTTGACAACCCTATCATTCAACTGTCGAATATTGTCATTGATAGAACAGTTGTCGCCACATTCTTAGTTCAAAGCTATTAAAGAGGCCATCAAAGCGTTCTTTTTACATTAATTTTTAGTAAAATGCTTGTCTGAGTTGTAAAAACGCAAAGTTTATGACTTGCGAGTAAAGAGTGGAGACCTGCTAAGGGGCCCTTAGTTGTGTGTTTGTATGTTTATGAAGTTCAAGTCTGTCGTTATTAAAGGTCGTTAAAAATTTTAAACTGACGTGTAACGCATCCTTTTTTGCACACTATCAGATAACGCCGAAGAGAGCTTATGGCAAGCTAAATCTTACGACTAATGTCTCATCAGTGTTAGTTGTTAGTAGACTAATCTAAAACAAACAAACACGTACACAATAACAAACATAACAAAAATAAAATTACAATGAGACAAAAAATACAAAAAACACAAAAAAACATTTAAGAATGTGGAACACTGGTTTTGAGAATAACTATTAACTTGTTTTTATTGATATTAAAGTCAAATAAGTCTTCATACGCATTCAATATCTTACGCATTCTTGTCAGTGGCTCATGCATTCCGTAGTTAGTTCTATGTTGGGGGACTTCAAATTATGAGAACGCAAAATATAATCTCCACCTCTGTAATTAAAGAGGATAGAACTCATAATATCAGGAGCATCACATCAGTGACACCAGTAATAATTTGATGAAGGAAAACTATATCATTATTTTTTCTTCTTTGACACAGTTTTTGCATCTGGAAAAATGCAAGTCGATCATCGTAGGAAGGGATATTATTGGGTTCAATCCATTGAAGTCCTTTAAAAGCGAAACGTGTAAAATTGCGTTGAACTGATTCTAGTCTCTCAATACTTATCTTATAATGAGGAGACCAAACTTGTGATGCATATTCGAGACGGGGTCGAACCAAACTATTGTACAAGGCATAGGAAATGTTAGGGTCAAAGAATTCCTTGGACCAACTCTTAATAAACCCTTACATTGAATTAGCTTTATTGACGATGTTGTTAATGTGTTCTGAAAAATCTAAATTAGATGTGAAAAGAACTCCTAAGTCCCTAACTTTAAAGACACGGGATAATATGTGTTGGGATATAGCATAATCAAAAGATGTAGTATTATGCTTTTTGGAAATTGTCATTGTCTGACATTTTCTTGGATTAATATTCAAATTATTCTTTTCACACCATACAACAAATTTATTTATATCATCTTGCAGTTGGAAACGATCTTCATTGCATGAAATATTTTTGAAGATCTTCATATAAGAATTTTACTATTTCGAACACTTAACGGAGCATCTTTAATAGCTAAAATAAATATAAGGGGTTCTAAGTGACTACCTTGTGGTACACCCGATTAGGCGATGAAAGGTTTTCAGTAAGAGTTTCTGAATTTAACTTGGTAAGAAATATTATCAAGATAAGAAGAAATCCATTTGATCCTGGAGGAAATCCATATGAATTCAATTTAAACTTGATAATAGCATGCGAAAGTTGATCAAACGCTTTGGAAAAATCTGTGTAAACACAATCAGCTTCCTGTCCACTTTCTACAGAATTCAGACATTTATGCAAAAACGCTAGAAGGTTTGTCACCGTAGAACGTTTCTGCATAAAGCCATGTTGTTCAAAGCATATAATATTTTTACTGTAGAAGGCTAAATTCTCACAAACAACTTGCTCAAAAATCTTAGATATGGGCCTAATTTGTAATATCAGACTTGTCTCCTTTCTTGAAAACAGGTGTTATGTAAGCAGTTTTCCACATGCTAGGGAATTTTCCTAGTTTTAACGACAATTCAAAAATATTACGTAGAGGGAAGGCCAAAACCGTCCTAAATTTTTTTTTTTAAACAATAGGTGGAATACCATCGGGACAGCGATGCCAACCTAGGCATTTTCATGCCTTTTAGGCATTATTTTGCTAGCAAAGGCTCTAAGGCTTATTTTTTTTACAAAAAGGCGTCTTTTTTTCATTTCAGTTTCAAACTATTGACTATTTTTATTTTATTAAAGCGTTCTTAGAATATTAAACCTATAAGATTGTAATATGTAAATTCGTGCTTAGAAATGAGTTTCTACCTTCAAATTATTCGAATTTGCCGAACAGTTTCTTCGGTGCTCATCTATTGTCGTTTTCCATTGGTCGTTCAGAAGCATTCGGAAGAGTCCAGAAGTCTTCTGAACCATTCCATTGGACTGACTGACAGATGGAATGCTTCTGTTTTGAAAACAGAATCGTCCGAAGAATGACACATACATCATAACCCGTTCCATTAGAGGTAGAAAAATAAACGTAAAAAAAAGGCCAATGGAAAACGACATATCTCAATGTCTTTCACTGTCTAACCCGGGGAAGCTCTGATGTTAGGCTTTCTCTATTGTTTTGTTTTTTCCACTTCTGAAAGTAAACTGTTTTTGTATTCATTGCGGATAGTTAATTTACCTACTTATATGCATTCGACCTCGCCGTTTTTAACTGAAGAAAATTAATTAAATCCACTTTTAGTTTGTTTTTGTGTTATTTAACACTGCAGTTAGGCTGCGTCCGTCAATTCCATTTATGTTGTTTGAACAACGATAGCAACTTAGAGGTGCTTCCACCAATGAAAAATGACGGACGCAGCCTAACTGCAGTGTTTAATAATACAAAAACAAACTATAACAAATAAATTGACTAGTATCAAAACTTTCAATAATCTAACCCTTGGTGTACGCAACGATTTGTTGTGACACAAAGATAGGAAATTAGAAAAAATGAAAGCGGAAAAGCTTGTCTATTCATTGCAAATGATTAACAATACAAAAGTCTGCAATGGGAAAGCAAAAATCAGTGGAGTTGTTAGCGCAATGCGTAGTGCATTGGCTTCACAACTAGCTGGTCTAGAGGTTCAAATCCCAAAGTGAACTCAAAAAGTTTTTCGATTAATATGAAAAAATAACTAGACAGCACCACTAATAAAGGAGTCTGATTATCGGCTTGGCTTGGCACCCGTGAAATAGCTATAACTCCAGCCAAACAAAGGAATTGACGGAAAAAGCCATTGGTGGAAGCACCTCTAAGTTGCTATAAATCCACATAAATCCACTTTTATTATTTGTTTATACGATTTGCAATAATTCGAATCGAATTCAAGGTTTTAGTTTTAATTTCTAAGTTCTAAGCAAGGAATAAAACAAGTGACAAGTGTCAGCTCCGACGCGCGACTGGAGTTCACTCAATAAGAATGATTATCTTAAGGCCGTGTGCGAGTTCAATTAAAATTAGATAAAATAAGACCAGGGCCCTATTGCACCAACGACTTTTCACTTTTCACTTTGCAACTTTTCACTTTTACTTTGCAAATTCTGTTTCACCAAACGCTAATTTGCAAAGAGGAAATTAATTTTTTGAAAAGTAAACAAAAAAATCCTTCTTTGCAAATTTTGTTTCACCAACCGCAAATTCGCAAAGTGAAAAGTACTTTTCTGAAAAGTGAAAAGTTTTGCAAATTTGCAAAGAATTGTT
The DNA here is from genome assembly GCA_943590905.1 of Sphaerophoria taeniata. NCBI lineage: Eukaryota > Metazoa > Arthropoda > Insecta > Diptera > Syrphidae > Sphaerophoria > Sphaerophoria taeniata. The sequence goes on from OX016542.1 coordinate 85,348,933, forward strand.
TGATTTCGTTTCACCAAACGAAAAAACTTTGCACTTTGCATTTCAAATACTGAAAAGCTTTTCAATAATATGCAAAGCAAAAATTTTCTTTGCGGTTTGTGATAAGTTCGTTTATTTTTGTTTTATATTCAATTTTATATATAATTTCATTATAATAGATTATTATCTAATATATAAAATTCTTCTGTCACAGTTTTAGTGGTCATACTCCTCCGAAATGGCTTGACCGATGTTGATGAAATTTTATATGTTTATTCAGTATCATTAGGTATGAGAATAGGCTTATAAGTTATAACTAAGTTTTATACCGCTAATTGTTGAGGATGGCTCACCCACACTGTCTGTTTTTGCATTTCTTGGGCCGTTGTTTGTTTTTAATAATTTTTTGTGGTCTGTCATTAAGAAATACATACATTCAGTCCTTAATTTTCAACTTCCTACCACTTTTTGGACGCAGCGTTATTTTGGAAGGAAGCAAAGAGAATATCCTTGAATTGAAAAAATAACGAAATGATAAAGCTTGTTTTTGCAATCGTAATAAATTTAAAAATTACTTTTTTATTTTTTACCACTTCCAAAACAGCTAACTTTTTGGCGTTCTTATCAGTACGACTCATTTTGAAAATTTTGAAAAAAACGTGCACTATTAATATCTCTTTCTATGACATTCTGTCATTAAATTTTGTTTTTGACATTTGCACTTTTTTATCACTGGTGGAGTTGTTTACTTTTTACTTGCGCCACATAGAATATAGTATGGCAAGTATTGAATTCGCAAAAATAAGTTGAGATTTTGTGGGTCCGGCGATTCCGTCCGTCTGTGAGTCTGTCTATCTGTAAACGCACCTACAGCCTAAACCACTGGTCCGACTTCAAACTTATATGTATTTTTGAGGTAAATATTTAAATTTAAATTTTTATTTATGAATTTTAATTACATGTTTTTATTTTTAATGTTTTTATGAGTTATTATTTGGAAAACAGGAGCAAGTTCGTACGAAACAGTTGTTCACATATTTTTTAAATTCGTAATAACAAGGAAAAGAACCCCAAATCTTATATTTGTTTTACTTTGCAACTTTTCAAATTAGGACTGAAAATGAAAAGTTACATTTTAAGTTGGTGAAACGCCCACACTTTTCACTTTGCAAAAAAACATAGAAATTTGCAAAGTGAAAAGTCGAGAACTTTTCATTTTTGGTGAAACACTTTTTACTTTTACTTTGCAGAAAACTATTATTTTGCAAAGTTGCAAAGTGAAAAGTGAAAAGTTGTTGGTGCAATAGGGCCCAGCTGTGGAGCAGGCTAAAATATGACAATAGTGGTTAAAAATTCATCAACGCGGCCTAAAATAAATACATATATATGGCAAAGGATTGAATTCATATACTCATACATCTATTCATAATAGTTTGATAAAATATATTACTTAAATACTAATGGTAGGCAATATGAATGTCAACAACTTTGTTTAAAACGTTCTTTCGTATTTTTGAGTGAATCAATGTAGTTACTTCTACAAACATTTTTGTAAAGAATAAAAAATACTACAAAACTGCATCATTACATTTTCAGAACAGTGACATTTCTTATCAACTTTTCATTATTTAATGATGAAAATTCAATTGGGCCCACATTTATCATGCATTATTGCATATAAATTGGAATTGAATGTCATTGAATTGTTCCTTTAACTAAAGCCTGAAGCCTTGTGCTTCTTAAGAGGTCTTAATCTTGAAAATCCGATTATTAGAACGCACGCTAGGATGCTTTTAATCAAAAAACACCGATCGAATTTTGGCCATAGCGGGATTCTCCCACAGGTGATATTTCATTTTGTACGAACCAAGCAGGTCGTTTGTGTGCAATTATATTTATTTTAAAATCGAGATTGTGAGGCTTGTACGAAACGTATCCTTACAAATGAGGTATCAAAATCACCGTTATTTCATGTAGATTAGACGTATGGAAATTTCAACAACCAGTCTATAGGATTAAAACTTATATACCAATTTATGTGAAAATGTCTTAATTGGCCATATTAATGAGTTACCGTTATAATTAAAGTATAATAAATTGAAGAACATGAAATTCTGTATCATGTGTGAAAATTTCACCGTTCTACGTTGAAATCTCTGTTCAATAAAATAGATTCGAAATGGCACTAAAACTTTTACCCCCTATTTTCACCCCCCCTCGGTTAATTTTTTTTTACACTTTGAATGTTTTACTTATTTATGTTTAGTCAAAAGCCATACAAATAAGTTTCAAACTTCTAACCTAATCGACCTCCATACAAACGTTGACCTAACATTTCAACCTTTTGTGACCTTTTCAACCCCTTTTATTGCATTAGAAAATACCGTATGCCCTTCCGCAGATTCTAGTCTATCTTACTACCAAATTTCATCTAAATCGATCCAGTAGGTTAAAAGTTATTAAGAGTTAAAAAAAGCGTTGGTAGTCAATTTTTATAACGCTTTTTTCAATGTTTGATTTTCCTATCCATAATTTTTTCATACCGGGTTCTATATATGAATCGATTCTAAAGGAGTAAACTCCAAAAATGAATTGTGTTTTTTTTTTACTTCCACTGATAAAACTCAAGGAAAGTGATATTGTGTTAAAAAAAGGCATTTTTTTAATGAAAAAGGCATCTTTTTTTCCAAATGTAGGATTTTTTTGGGCTAAAGCGGTTGGCAACGCTGCATCGGGGCCAAAAGAATAGTCTTCCTTAAGAAGGCACATACAATTAAGAAGTTTATCGAAGTCGATAAGAACGTTGGTAAAGGTTACTTGGGGACAGTTTCGCAGATAGGCAAAGAAGTCAGTATCCACAGAAATAGGAGTATCGATGAAAGACTGACTTAAATTACATCACAGATTTCCGAATTACAGTTCAAGACAATATTGTTGTAATTGAAGTTAATATAGGATAAACATCACAATTTCTTTTAGAATTAACAATATTCCAAAAACTTTTTGGGTCCTGTTTCAGGGAATTTCCCATGTTTATAAGATATTCTCTGCAAAGATCAAAAGAGAGTCTTTCAAACTCTTTAAAAAGAGAGGTATAAACAACTTGGTTCTCCAATGTCATGGAACTGATATAGTTTTTATAAGCCTTCTGTTGTCAAACCTGGCAATGCTCACCACTTCAAAAATCATCATGACGTTTTGGCATCACTAAAAAACGATTGCTAATATGTCAAAAACGACACGCGCTATAACCACAATCGAAAAAGGCGGAATTTAATATCGACCTATCAAAAAACGAAAATTTTAGTCTTTCTTTCAAGAAACTATTAAAGTAGAATTTAACTTAAATAAATAAAAGTACTTGAATTGTAAAACTTTGTAAATTATTTATTGAAATTTATTTAGTTCAACATTCTAAAATTTTCTATACTTGGTTGAGTAAACTTAAATTCCTCATCATCCGACCTTGTCGCTTCGCTGTCCAGAAGGTAAGCCATAACTATGCCTGAAAGTTCCGATTCTGTGTTTCGTAAATCCAAAAAAACAACTCGCTCCCCTCCCGGCTTCCGCCAAGAAAGCTCCGAAGAATATAATTGTCCAAAATGCGATCGAGAAGATAGCTTCGACAAAATGGTGCAATGTGACAAATGTGAACTTTGGTACCATTTTACTTGCGTAAATGTAACTGAAAGTGTTGAGCACATAGAATGGATATGCCCAAAATGCTCAGAAACTCCGACTTCAACTGAACTCAAGCAAGGTACTCCAACAAATGTCAAAACATCAGAGCAAAATGCCCAGGAAACGAAGCCAACTGAACTCAAGCAAGATACTTCAACAAATGTCAAAACAGCAGAGCAAAATGCCCAGGAAGCGAATGCAGTAAAATTAGTTTCCCAAGCTTTAACCAAAAAAGCAGAGGGAAAAGAATCATCGAAATCAACATCAAAAGGCACCCCATCTGAAGTTTCAAGTAAATCGAAATCGTCCACGAAGTCCGTAAAGCTACAACTGAAAAAACTAGAAGAAGAACGAATTTTACAAGAAAAAAGAGATAGAGAGTATTTACAAAAAAAATACGACATTCTCGAACAGCTTGAATCGGACAGTGAAGATGAAAATCCTGATGATAACGACATTGATGACGCCGAAGACAGAACGTCCAAATGGTTAGAAACAGTGAAGTTTCCTTCAGGTGACGTACATACAAAAAAAAACTGAAAGTGCCCATGTACCCAAGTCGCAAAAAACCTTCCAAGCTTCACAACAAGTAACCGAAAATCTCACTTATACGAACAATATAAACATAAAAAACGCTCAACCGCTCACATCACGATCAAATGAAGTTGATAACACAATTGGCCATGCTAATGAAAAGCCGAAATTGAATTCACTTCAATTGGCTGCAAGACATGCAATGTCCAAAGAGCTACCTAGCTTCAGCGGCAATCCCGAAGATTGGCCGCTTTTCATCAGTTGCCTCGAGAATTCAACACGCTCATGTGGCTACACAAATGACGAGAATCTCATGCGCCTGCAACGCAGCTTAAAAGGCAAGGCGTTGGAATCTGTACGCTTTAGACTTTTATACCCCGAAAATGTCCCATCAATCATATCCACTCTTCGAATGCTTTATGGAAGACCCGAAATAATAATAAACTCACTGTTAAGTAAGATTCGTAATGAACCTGCTCCAAGGGCTGATAGGCTCGACACACTTGTCACGTTTTCTTTTGCCGTGCAAAATATCCATGCCATTATGGAATCTAAGGCTTTAGAGTCTCACATTGCAAACCCAACTCTACTCCAAGAATTGATTGAAAAGCTTCCCGCTGCAATCAGACTCAATTGGGGTATACACAAACAAACTTTAGACGTTGTTAATTTAACAACATTCTGCACATGGTTAGACACAATGACCAGAGCAGCAATTGAGGTCTCCCCGTCAGTTTCATTTCAAAACACAGACACAAAATATGAGAAACGTCCCTATAATACAAAAACATATTTAAACACGCATCAAGAAATCGATTTAAGACACAAATCTTATCAAAAATGCAAGATCTGCGAAGGTAACTGCACTCAAGCCGAAAATTGTCCCAAATTCGTGTCAATGCCGTTAAAGAACAAGTGGTTAGCTGTTAACGAATTACATCTCTGCCGTACTTGTCTACGCCCTCACGGCAAGAGCCGTTGTACTTCCACAAAAAAATGTGGTCAAAACGGCTGTGTTTTCAAGCATCACAGTCTGTTGCACAAATTTGATAAAACTGATAGTACAGCTTCAGCCCGATTCGACGGCAACAATAATAATCAAGATCAAAACAGCGCAAATCAAATCCAATTCAATTGTAATTTCCACAAATCAGAAAATCGTTTAACTATATTTAGAATTGCTCCGGTAACGCTGTACAGTGGCAGTGCAAGAATTGAAACATTCGCGTTCCTTGATGATGGATCATCCATAACTCTTATGGATGAAGAGCTAGCCTCTAGTCTAAGTCTTGATGGTGAAGCTGAACCTTTATGCTTACAATGGACGTCAGACACTCATCGTATGGAAGAAGAGTCACAGAAGGTCAGCTTGAAAATCTCCGGCACTGGAAGTAAAAACAAATACGAGCTTTCGAATGTACGTACAGTAAAGGCATTACAATTACCTGCACAATCAATTGATGCAGACAAAATGAAAGACAAATATCCGCACCTAAGAGGTATTCCCATTGTCTCCTATTTAGATGCAAGGCCACGTATTTTAATAGGTTTAGATCATTGGAACCTTGCAGTCTCTTTGCGCACTCGAGAAGGTAAAACGAACGAACCCGTTGTTACTAAGACGAGATTAGGATGGGTATTACACGGCTTATGCGATAAACAAAGAGTGTCAGAGCAAGCAAACTATAATTTTCACGTTTGTGAATGTCAAACACATTTAGATGATGATCTTCATGCAATTGTTAAAAAACAGTTTTTGGTAGAGAACGTGGATGCGAAATCTATAAGAAAATGCTTGTCAACGGATGACACAAAAGCAATTGAATTGATGAAAACGAAATGCTATCGCGTTGGAAATCGATTCATATCGCCATTGCTCTGGAAAAATGAGACCGACATACTACCAGATAGTCGTTGCATGGCTGAACGTCGATTAAAATGCTTAGAGTCCAAAATGTTTAAAGATCCTTTACTAGCGGCAAAGCTTCAGCAAGAAATCGATAAATATTTAGAAAAAGGGTACGCGAGAAAACTCAGCAAAAGGGAATCCGACGAAAAAACATTTCGAACATGGTACTTGCCGATATTCCCAGTCATTAACCCGAATAAACCGAATAAAGTGCGCATGGTATGGGATGCTGCAGCACGAGTTGATGGTGTTTCACTGAACTCCAAACTACTGAGTGGGCCCGACACATTACCGTCTCTAAATGCCGTTCTTTATCGATTTCGAGAGAGAAAAATTGCAATATGCGCTGATATACGCGAAATGTTTCATCAAATTCAAATCATTGAAAGCGATCAAACTGCTCAAAGGTTTTTGTGGAGAGACCCACAAACGAAACAAATCGACGAATATGTAATGAGAGTGATGATATTTGGAGCAACATGTTCTCCTTATTGCGCTCAATTTGTTAAAAACAAAAATGCAAACGAGTTTCTCAATGATAATCCCAGAGCTGCCAAAGCTATTATAGAAAACCATTACGTCGATGACTATCTTGACAGTGTCGACTCAGAGAACGAAGCAATTGATTTAGCGAGAGCTGTGAAAAATATTCACTCAAGAGCTGGCTTTGAAATTCATAATTTTATGTCGAATTCACAAAATGTTTCACGTACACTCAATGCCGATATAAATGATCACTCGGCAAAAATAATTGCTGGCGGGAACATTCCTAATAGCCACGAAAAATTATTGGGAATGTGGTGGTCGAACGAAAGTGATACGTTTTCCTTTTTATTTAAATGCCCTAAGCTTAAGCCAGGTATTTTGACAGGTAAAATATGCCCAACAAAAAGAGAAGTATTGCGAACTTTAATGAGCATATTCGACCCACTTGGACTCATTACACATTTTTTAATTAAACTAAAAATTTTATTGAGAGAAATTTGGCGATCGTCTGTACAGTGGGACGAAAGAATATCACAACAACACTTTTTAGAATGGTGCGAATGGGTAGATCATCTACCTACGGTGCAAAGGCTTATGATTAACCGCCCTTACGTTCGAGTTATTCAGTATAAATCCAAACCCAATGTTCAGTTACATGTTTTCGTTGATGCGAGTGAAAATGCATATGCCGCAGTTGCATACCTTCGATTCTCATCTGGTGACTTCGTTGAATGCGCTTTCGTTGGCAGTAAGGCTAAAGTGGCACCTCTTAAGGACATGTCTATACCCAGACTAGAATTGGAAGCCGCGGTTCTTGGAGTGCGCATGTCTAGATCCATTCGTGAGGGACATTCTATATCCATAGATAAGGTAGTTTTTTGGACTGACTCAAAAACGGTTCTGTATTGGATTAGGTCGGAACAACGCCGATTCAAACATTTTGTCGCCTTCAGAATTGGAGAAATTATTGAAGCATCTGACCCAAGCGAGTGGAGATGGATTTCAAGTAAAGAAAATGTCGCCGACGAGGCAACTAAATGGCAACGTCATGTTAAGTTCGTAGCTGTGTCCCGGTGGTACACCGGACCTTCATTTCTTTTTGAGCAAGAAAATCAGTGGCCAATAGATGAATCTCTCCAATTTGTTACCGTAAATGAAGCCAGAGTGAATTTCATTCTACATACAAAACCTAATGTGAGATTAATAGATTACACTCGTTTCACCAAATGGAATAGACTTCTACGAACAGTCGCCTACGTTTTTAAGTTCATCGATATCAAGTGTCGAAAAAGGGTAGTAGATAATCTGATCCCTTTGGATACCGAGTACCTGACTCGTTCCCAGAACTATCTGTATCGGCAGTGTCAATCCGAAGCTTATCCAGAAGAGATCGCCGCTTTAAAAACTAAACAAGGAATTTCATCTCTAGAGAAAACAAGTCCGTTGTACCAGTTGTCTCCTTATATGGACTCTGATGATGTACTTCGCATTAATGGTCGCATTGACGCTGCTAATGGCATTCCGTTTGAAACAAAAAGACCAGTTATCTTGCCTAAGGAGCACTATGTAACACATCTTATCATTAATGAGGTTCATCAACGTTTTCATCACCAAAACATCGACACTGTGCTTAACGAATTAAAACAACTGTACTACATTGCATCACTAAGAACGACCTTGAAAAAGGTGATAAATAACTGTCAGCGCTGTAGAAACAATAAATCAAAACCTTTACCGCCACTAATGGGTGAACTTCCGCCGAGCAGATTGAAGTCTTATACACGACCATTTTCTTACGTCGGTATAGATTACTTTGGTCCTATTAATGTGAAAGTTGGAAGACATTTAGAGAAACGATGGGGTGTTCTAATTACCTGTCTGACGATTCGAGCGATTCACATCGAGATAGCTCATAGTTTATCGGCGGATTCATGTATCTTAGCAATTAAAAGGTTCATTGCACGCAGGGGCACGCCATTGGAAGTGATAAGCGACAATGGAACGAATTTCCGTGGAGCTAGCAAGGAGCTAATCGATCATGTTCAACAAATAGACCGAGCGAAGATTTTAAATGAATTTGTTGGTGTAAATTTAAAATGGAGCTTTATACCACCAGCGTCGCCACATATGGGGGGGAGTTGGGAGAGAATGGTACGTTCTGTAAAGCAAGTTCTTACTAGTATGAATCCTCCACGAAATCCTACGGACGAAACACTCTTAAGTATGATGGCTGAAGTAGAGAATATCATCAACTCGAGGCCACTAACCTACGTTCCATTAGACAGTGACAGCGATGAGGCTCTAACACCAAATCATTTTTTGCTGGGTTCCTCCAATGGTAAAACTCAGATCGGTGAATTCAACGATGATGGTATTATTCTCAAAAAAGACTGGATGACATGTGAGCAATTCGCTAACTCATTTTGGAAGCGCTGGGTACAGGAGTACCTACCCACCTTGACTAAGCGGACAAAGTGGTTTAATCCAACCAAACCAATCTGTATCGGAGATGTTGTTATTATCGTAGATCCACAATTCCCGAGAAACCAATGGCCGAAAGGAATAGTCAAAAACGTGTTCCCAGGAAAGGACGGCCAAGTACGATGTGCGTTAGTACAAACATCAACAGGGTGCTATACTAGGCCCGCTGCAAAACTCGCACGATTAGATGTCAATAGACCAGGTTTGCCTCAGGATGGTAACCAGGAACCGAGCTCCAGCTTACCAGGGGGGAGTGTTGTCAAACCTGGCAATGCTCACCACTTCAAAAATCATCATGACGTTTTGGCATCACTAAAAAACGATTGCTAATATGTCAAAAACGACACGCGCTATAACCACAATCGAAAAAGGCGGAATTTAATATCGACCTATCAAAAAACGAAAATTTTAGTCTTTCTTTCAAGAAACTATTAAAGTAGAATTTAACTTAAATAAATAAAAGTACTTGAATTGTAAAACTTTGTAAATTATTTATTGAAATTTATTTAGTTCAACACCTTCTATTTCGAAGGTTTTTCAGTTCCTTAGTATACCAAGGGTGACTGCAGTTATTAGGGTTAAAGCTTTTTCTTTTGGGTACTATTTCATTAATGGATCTCAATAAAACACAGTAAAAACTTGAGATAGTTGCGTCGATGTCATTTAAAAGCGGTATATTATCAATACCGGAATTTCTTAAACTAACCGAAAGCTGTTGAAAATTAGCTCTTCGGAAGTCATATTTGTACGAATAGTCGTGAGAATTACTATTTCCTAGTATTTGACCGCTCAAGTAAAAAAAAATGTCAAGTGGTGGGTGATATTTGTCTATATTAGTTTTGGCAGAGGAAGATTCAACAACTACTGTACTAACAGCATTTGATGAGAATACCAAATCAAGTAAGCGACTCATGGAGTTCTTTATAAAGCTTACATGTTGCAAGTCAGCTGAAATAATATTGTCCAGAAAATAAAAAGCTTGTGAATTCTTAAAAATTGAAGTAGTTTTACTACGAAGTCTTCTTAGCTCTTACGTTTTGGTAATAGATGGAGATCCTTTGCAGTTTTTAGGGTCCTCTTCTGTACGGGAAATCGGATTTTGTAAATTTCTCTGTTTATAAGAAACTAGCTGACCCTGCAGACTTCGTACTGCTTCAATCGATAAATAAAAGCTCTAGGCTTTAGTATCCCGTTACTACTCTACCCCCTACCCGCTCCCTTCGCTATCCTTTAACCCAATACCCTCTACCCTCTACCTCTACCCTAGTAACCGCTATGATTGTCCCCCTTATTTGCTGACTTTAACGCGTTAGATTGGCCCAAAAATTTGATTTAACTCAGGCTACATCTAAAGAGAAAATTTTATAAAAATGCATTGAGGATTGAGTGGATATAGAGTTCCTACAGGACATGCAAACTAAGCAATGCAGTTCAAATAATATGCAAAAACTTGATTTAAGGTCTTGAAGTTCTTCGTGCTCTCGCAGAGTTTTCCAAGTTCGCAATAAAAAAATTTTCATTTTTCTATTTGAAAAACAATGAATACTTGCAATAACATACAATTTTTCTTGTGTAAGCCAAAGAGTTTTCTAAGTTTTTCATAAAGAACTTTCTGTTTTCCATTCGAAAACCTATTTTGAAATTTTCCAGTTTTCCATTTCAAAAACCAATGCACCTCCAATTACATGCAATTTTCCCTTAGGAAACTAATAAGTTTTCCGAGTTTTTCATCAAGAACTTTCTGTTTTCCATTCGACAACCCATTTTGAAATTTTCCAGTTTTCCATTTGAAAACCAATGCACCTACAATTACATGCAATTTTCACTTTTCAAAACAATGAGTTTTTCGAGTTTTTCATCAAGAATTTTCTGTTTTCCACTCGAAAACTCATTTTGAAATTTTCTGAAAACCAATGCACCTACAATTACATGCAATTTTTCCTTTTCAAACCAATGAATTTTCCGAGTTTTTCATCAAGAACGGTCTATTTTCCATTCGAAAACCCATTTTGAAATTTTCCAGTTTTTCATTTGAAAACCAATGGACCTACAATTACATGCAATTTTCCCTTCCAATGAGTTTTTCGAGTTTTTCATGAAGAACTTTCTATTTTCCATCCGAAAACCCATTATGAAATTTTCCAGTTTTCCATTTGAAAACCAATGCACCTACAATTACATGCAATTTTCCCTTTGGAAACTAATAAGTTTTCCGAGTTTTTCATCAAGAACTTTCTGTTTTCCATTCGAAAACCCATTTTGAAATTTTGCAGTTTTCTATTTGAAAACCAATTCAATTACATGCAATTTTCCCTTTTAAAACCAATGAGTTTTCCGAGTTTTTCATCAAAAAGTTTCTGTTTTCCACTCGAAAACCTATTTTGAAATTTTCCAGTTTTCCATTTGAAAACCAATGGACCTATAAATACATGCAATTTTCCCTTCCAATGAGTTTTTCGAGTTTTTCATGAAGAACTTTCTATTTTCCATTCGAAAACCCATTTTCAAATTTTCCAGTTTTCTATTTGAAAACCAATGCACCTACAATTATGTACTTGCAATTTTCCCTTTTCAAACCAATGAGTTCTCCGAGTTTTTCATCAAAAACTTTCTATTTTCCACTCGAAAACCCATTTTGAAATTTTCCAGTTTTCCATTTGAAAACCAATGCACCTACAATTACATGCAATTTTCCCTTTGGAAACTAATAAGTTTTCCGAGTTTTTCATCAAGAACTTTCTGTTTTCCATTCGACAACACATTTTGAAAATTTCCAGTTTTCCATTTGAAATCCAATGCACCCACAACTAAGTGCAATTTTCCGTTTGAAAACCAATATTAATAATGCGAAATTCTCAGATTGGAAACAAAAATCCATGCTTTTATTGAATATCGGTGTTAAAATTTTCTTTTGTACAGAAAGTCGGGCCCAAGAACTCGCATGTAAACATTGTTTTGGTCCAAAAGCTTAAGTAGGAGTTCAGCCTTAAAAGAATAAATGAAATGAAACGAAATGAAAAATAGAGAGACGTTTCAAAAAATTGATGTCGGCTGTCAGTTTTTTGAATTTCTAAACAAAATTTTCGAGTAAGTACATTAAAATCAATGGTTTTTCCTATTAATTATTATTTCTTTTACTTTCAGAATATCCTACTGCACATTCAGTGCATCGAAGAAGAATTCCGCTACATTTATAAGGTAAGACTTTTGTTTGTTTGTTAGTTTATCGACTTCAAACATACAACCGACAAACAAACAAAAGTCTCACTTTATATATTAGTATATATATATATATAATAAATTCCTTTACCAGGGTGATAGGTGGCCAAGAAGAATTTAAAATACTGTCAAATAGGGAGTTTGGCGCGATTGTTTAAAAAGACACAAAACTATTTGGCTTGCTTATTTTTTGACATATCACCTGTAGAATGTTAGTTAAAGCCTAACATTCTACTAGATGTTTCAAAACGTCATCTGTTTCAGTCGTGGGCAAAAGACGTGAAACAAATATTGTTTTGGGCCTAGGAACAGACGCAAGAGTTTTATTGGCAGTAGTTGAGGTTTAAACAGATGCAAGGCTCGTCGAAGGAAGTTCAGGAAGTTCTGATATCATATTTTGGGCAATAGAATTAAGAGAAGGATTTTGGACATTTTAGTTTCCACTATTTAAATCATTGGATGGCGGAATTTCAGGTTCACCTACTTCTTTGTGACTCTTCAAATTTGACTTTTTTGGAGCTGGACCTGCAATGATTGAAGAAGAAGCTAGTTCTCGTCCTCTCTTTTTGGATTTCTTAAGGTTTTTGGCTATGGAGCTGTGGACTTAATGGTCTGAGAACTTAACGAAGTTGGTGTTTCAAGGTCATCCGTGGAGGAGGATTTGTCAATGAGAGTATTTGGCACTGGGAAATTGTTCGCATTTTGAGCCATTATTGAAAAACTTACGCTCAAGTTTTCAAAACTTTTTCAGTAACTTTTCAAATAAATTGTACACATGTGTTCTCTATTTAAAATGTTTTGTAAACTAAAGCACTTATAATAAAAACCACAATTTATTACAGAACAAAATTTAAAACCAAAGCTAAATGTTAATTTAATTGTAAAAACTGCAGAGGGCAGACACAACACATCTGAAGATTATTAAAACCAGTGTTTTCTAAATCTCCCTCAAAACTGCCGCAAAAGCCAAAAGTCATCAAAAAAAGTGTTACTATATGAACATTTCAAACAAAACCGTATAACAAGTTTGTTTTATTGTCAAACTTTTTGTATGCAATTTAATATCGCTCCTTTAGCTCCTCGGACTTCCTTTAAAGGATTCTACAAAACAATTTTTTTGGAGAGATTTTCATAATCCAACATTTTATTCACATATAATTCATTATTATATTACCAAGCACCAGTACATATTTTGTAAAACAAAAACAAAAAAATTAAAATATAACAGATCGAAGGGGTCAAGCCACACCCACTTAAAGACTAAATTGACTGGCATTCGATCCACACATGAGAACAATTGTTTCCGGAGTCGTGGGAGCGCCCAAACGAACCCATTCCCTCTTGAGACCAGCATCCTTCCTTGCCGATTGAATAGCATGCTGGACGGCAAAGATGGCCGATACCGAGAGGCATACAGCTGGCTCACCGGTTGCTTTAAAAAAATCGTAACAACTTAAGTTTAGAGAACAATTCATTCAAGTTCAGTGAACTTACCTTTAGATCTCATGAAACCAGCGGGATTTGCACTCTTTTGCAAAAGATCAATTCTAAAATCGACGGGAATGTCCTTGGCCCCTGGAGGCTTGTAGTTCCATGTACGATTTGTCAAGAGCTCTCCGGTGATACGGTCATAAACCAACTGTTCGGTCAACCAGTAGCCCAATCCCATGACGAACGCTCCCTCAATCTGGCCAATATCGATCGAGGGGTTAAGGCTCTCTCCGGTGTCTTCCAAGAGATCGACTCTCCTCAAAATGTGATTGCCAGTGAGAATGTCAATTTCGATTTCGGTCAAACTCAGACCACAAATCGTGTAGGGCTGCATATCGCCCGCTTTGTAGTAGTCGCTAGCAATCAGATTGATGACTTTTTTGTGAGCCTCTTGAATGACATCGAACCATTTGGGATCCTTCATAGATTCGCGGACTGGACGAAGACGTTCGTTCAAAACATCACAGGATTTGCGAACGGCCTGAAAAAAAATTGTAACTTACTTTTTTCTCCCAAAATGAAAAACGACCTTACATAACAAAGACTCTCACTGCCAACAGCTCCCCCAGTGACCATTGAATTAGCACCATTCAAAGTATCACTAGCCTCGATCTTCACCATGTCAAGGGGAACTCCCAATGTATGGGCAGCTACCTGGGCCACTTTGGTATTCATACCCTGGCCCATTTCGATGCCGCCATGTGATACAACAACTGTTCCATCGCCATGGTAGATTGCCACTGTAGCTGGATAGTTTCCAAAGTAAAAGATCGGATACTCCATGATACAGAGACCAAGACCTCGCTTTCGCCAACGATTCTTCGTGTTAAAGTTATCAATTTCTGCCTTTCGGTTTCTGTATTCAGTTTTCTTTAGGAACATCTCAATCAAACCAAGCATCTTGTGTCCAGCTGGAATGTTCTCCAAGCGAACATCGATTGGGTCACGTTGTGTCTCGAACGCGATGTGCTCAATCATATTCTCGATCATAGCAATTCCCTCGACAGATCCTGGAGCCCGGCACCATGTGTGACTGGGGGCGTCAGTTGTCACAGCATTTCCATCGATCTTGTAGATTGTTTCGGGAAGATCATAGCAATTCCTCGAGCAAAGTGTCGAGTGGCCATCAACTGGTGACTCATTGACACTCCAGCCAGCGTCTTCAAAGAAGGTGTTGCGAGCCGTAATTATTTTGCCCTTCGAATTCACATGAGCCTCGAATTCCTGATGAACTGCCCAACGCTTGCCCAAGCTTGTCATCATTGATTCAATAGTCTGAATCAGCCTTACGGGACGGTTAAGTTTCGAGCATGCCAAAGCTGCTGCACAAGCAACAAAATTTCCTCGTGAGATCTTTCCTCCGTAGCCGCCTCCTAACCGTCGAACCTTGAGCTGGACATCTTTGATCTTCATTTGAAGCATCTTTGCAATGGCGAACTGGGTCATATCCATCCACTGTGTGGCAGACCAGATTTGTAGGCCATCCTCAAAGGGAAGAGCCACAGTTGTGTGTGGTTCCATGGTAAAGTGGTACTGAAGACCGATGTCGAACTCTCCTGAAACGGTCAAATTGGCATCCTTGGGACGTTTGATTTCTTCAATTGGAGACTTCACAATCGATACGACTCGGCTGAGATCTTTAGCCGCAAATACAGCTTCCATGGTTGGCAAGATGATTTTATCAGTCTTGCTGTACATGACCTTCACAGCGCTCGCAGCTCTGTTAGCAGTTGGACTGTCCAAGGCAACAACCACACCAAGCGGCTGGCCATGATATTTGACTTCTCCGGCGCAGAATATTTCTTCGTCATCGACGAATCCAAAGCTCTTATCGACTATAGAGTTCGTGCCGGGAATGTCCTTGGCCGAGTAGAATGCCAAAACTCCTGGAATCTTCATGGCTTCAGAGGCATCGATCTCGACAATAGTTGCACCTACTTTTGTGGCATGGACCAGAGCTGCATACACTTGATTTGGTTGCGGTGGGAGATCGTTCATGTAGGTTGCCTCTCCCGAGCACTGAACAATAGCTTCAACTTTCTCGACTGGCTGAGTGACAGGGTAGTTCTTGACTTGAGTGTCAAAAGTCTGCTGGCCCGAAGACACCGCGCGTTTAAGCTCCTCTCCGCCGGATTTGAATTCGGGCTTGACTTCGGGACTGTGGTTCAATATGAATTTGTACAGCAGACCGCATGCTAGCAGTTTTCGGTATTGGGGGGAAGGATCTGGCAATATTGCATCGGGTTCTAATTCCTTATCCAGGGCGGTAAACAGCTGAGGAAGCTGGTTCTTGGCGAACAGATTCTTTCCTACGAGATAGTTTTCGACCGATTTGGCATGGACGAATCCCGGACTGATCCCACCGAAGCATATGCGCGAAGACGAGACGTTCCGAGTTTTGGGGTCAAGATCGACCAGGAAAGCTCCATTGACATAGGCGTGGGCATTCTGAGCTCTGGGCATAATCTGAAAAGAACCAATTGAGCTCAATCTGCACTGCATTTACTGGGAGTCTATTTACCTTGTAAGACCCAAAGAGGAACCTCTCCTCGGGATATGCTGGAAGTGTAAACGACAACAGAACCTTTTTGGACATATCCGATTTCAAAAACTCGGACAAGGGCATCGATATTTTTTCACCAGGCTTTCCACCAACTTCTACTTTGGCATCCAAAGCTTCGAAAGTCAGGAATATGTCCGAAGGGAAATCGGGGTGGGCATGTTTCATCATCAAATTACCTGCTAGAGTTCCATTCTATTTGACAAAAAAAAAGAGAAAACAAAATTGTGGCGTGCAGTGAATGTCCAATACGTTTTAATGGCTTAATCTAAATTTGACAATGCACGCGAACATAAAAATCCACCTCATAATCAAAAGTCGGAACAATCTGCGTTCCAGATGACTGCAATGTGTCCATTGTTAAAAGGTATTCGAGATATATTGTGTTAAGTTGCATGTTCTAGGTTTTTTGTTGCTGTTGGGTGGCTTATTGAAAATTAAACGCAATTGCATTCAATTATCATTAGCTGCAGAAAGATGCATACTGCACAAATAGGAGGCTTTTGTTGTTGCTGTATGAATTGTAGGTTTTGCAAATGATTTGATTACAACTTTGATTGTAATGATGATAGGTCGGGAAAACTCTTTAGATCACTAATCTGTTGGGCACTTAAATGTTAGTTTGTTGTTACGCCCCCATAGGGTAATGCAACAAATTGCTGGCTTAGGCACAGAGAGTAGTAGAAATTGTAGCTTGCAAGTATCATTTTTTTCAATATTTTGACAAACTAGACTCCAATTAAGATGATACCCATCTTGCAAATAATGCACCATCACTATATGTTAAGCGAACCGTTTGGTAACAGAAACAACTCAAGATGGTAGTTTTTGATTGGATCCCGTACGATCACCTAGAAATCAACGTTCTAAGTCATATAAACGAAATAAATTTAGCTGACTTGAAAGTGCAAAAAGCAAGCTTATCGACTAACGTTAACTAAAATGTCGGGTTCGAAGCAATATTTCTTATAAGATTTAACCTTTTTGTGTTATTTTGAAGAACCCGCGTTATTTTCCGCTTGGTATATTCTTTTTCTTTAAGCAGACCCATAAGGGAGGAAGTGTTACCATAGAAATAAGGATAGAGTGAATGAGTTAATGATATCTCTATCACTAATACTTCTAGAGCTCCAAGAGGCTTAAGCATGTAGCTGGAGCACCGGCCCAGATGTGGGAATTGTATACAAGTACAATTGGACGGGTATAAGTCTTGTAGATAAAAGCCAAATCAGACGGGGAGACAAATTTCTTCCACACCGTCTTGAAACCCATTTTTGGCGGCATTGCATACGTGCTCGTACCACAAGGGGTGGTGCACATATCGAGGATCTCGAGATGTTCGGTGTCATTGAGTCAGTGGCAAGAGGTATTTATCTTCAACGATACAAGACAGCATTGAGTTATCGAAGCATTAAACTCATTTTTTTAATCCCCATTGTACAGTGGTGTTCAAGTCAGAATTTAATCGACATCCGAAGAGGAGGGATGTGAGTCTTGAAACGAATAGGAAAAGCTAAGAGTATTATCGTCAGTGAAATAAATTATTGGATTAGAAGTTACAGCCATTAGATCATTAATTAAAATGAGGAAGAGGGTCGGAGACAAAATGGAGCACTGAGGCACTCCAGCATTTATATTGTGGTTTCAGATTTGAATCCGTCCAATACAATGTGTATTCAACGGTTCGAAAGAAATTTTTCAATCCAACGAGGGAGGGATTCGTCGATACCGAAAGCACGCATTTTCGAGAAAAGAGCAAGATGCCAGACTTAATCAAATGCGATAAAATCTTACTTTTTCCAAACCGATGAAAAGATGGTGCACTATTCGGTGAAATAAACCATCAGATCACCAGTGAACCTGTTGCTGTGAAAGCCGTTCTGCCTGTTATTAAGACGCTTTCGGTCTTGGAGATATATCTTGAGCTGATAGTTAATCAGCGTTGGCATGACCTTAGAAAGGAAGCACGTAAGTGCAATCAGTCGATAATTGGAGAGCGAAGAAGATTCGTCTTTTTTAGAATTGGATAAACTAAGGCTGTTTTCCAACTGCCGGAACGAGCCTAAGGGTTTTGTTAGCGTGGAAGAACACCTCTTCAGATTAATAGCGGGGATACCATCCGGACCAGCGGATTTATGTTTGTTGAAATTGTTTACGACTCTCGCCACAGCACGAGTGCGAAAGAAGGAAAGAACTTTTTTCCCATAGAATCATTGATGCGCTCAAGTACTGGCGGAGGGTTGACACTGGCAGTAAAGATTTGGGAGGCGAACTGCCTAGCATAAAGGTTAGCTTTCGCGAGAGAACTAACAACTGGAGGGTTATTGTCAAAATTTTATAAAGTGTTCTTTAGTTTCCTTTGCTGTGTACTTTTTCAGTAGCAACAAAGGTCGCACGTTAACAGACCAGCCAATTGCCAGTGGTTATTGCTGTTGCCTCTGCCTGTCTTTTTCTTGACAGTATAACTCTTCGGTATCGTGCACAAATAATTTTTTGCCGATTTTTTCATGAAGCACTCCTCTTAAAAGCAAGTTAGAATACTCAAAAACAATACCCAGCTGTTGTCAAACCCACAGACATTAAAACCAATTTAAATTTATGACTTCAAATACTTTTTATGAGTGATAAAAATAAATTTAAAACTAGTTTTTTATATTCGCTTAAAGCTTTAAAGACTTCAAATTAAAACAAGTGCTTGCGCCCTGTCAGTGAACTCATTAAATTGCATGACAAATATTTCAAGAATTGTAAGTCTGGAATTTACCTACTTTGGTTAGTATCCAAAACAGATCAACTTTGAACTTGAGTTCTTTTGAACTTAACTTATAGGGTAGACAGTATTACGGTATTTTTGCGACACTAATGATTCCAGTATTAAAAAATATAAAAACAGGCTTCTCTCAACACATCGTTCTTAAATTTATTATGTAAATAAATTATTTTGTTGTACAATACAAATTCGAAAACAATAAAAAAAATGATGAAGAATTGATTATCATCTCTGGTCTACGTATATATTTTGATACTGCTTTTTATAGAAATTACATAGGTACTCAAAAATCGTTCCACGTGAACTCTTCAACCTATTTCGTACCTCACACAACCTTAGAAAATCCTATTATTACCTTTGATGCTGAATAATTTATTTCACATAATTGCAAACAAACAAAAACACTCGTTCGACTTCATTCCGGCTCAGCATCAGTATTCATTTTTAATTTTCCCACTAAACCATTAATGCTAATTTGTTTGACATTTTTGATGAGCTAATGCTACTCGCTTTTATTATTGTTACTGGCTTTTGTTTAAAAAAAAATAAATAATAATAAACACTTTTGACGATAAATTGCTAAATAGACAGTTGCGTTTTCTTATGACTCACATCATGACTTGACACATTTTTTTTTAAAAAGAAGTCGTATTTATCTCAAGAGAGAAGAACATTATCGCATGCTTTCGATCTCTCGCACTAGTTGAGGCACTCGAGAATTCAAATTCGATTTACAAAACAAACAATTAAACTAAGTTATGTTTGTTTTGTGAAGTTCTCGGCAGTTTGTTTATTTATATTATTCAACGCTTTCTGATAAGATAATCGTCTTACTTGCGATTGTAGCAATTTATGTAGACTTTGGAGAGACGGCGGCGGCGCAAGGGCAGGGTCATACATGTGTTTTTTTTTCTATTTTCGTTTGATATTTCTTGAAATCCAAATAAAAGAAACAGAAGTCAAGTAAACAGTTTACTCTTTGTTTGATTAAGTTGTGGGGTTTGCAATTTTGGTTGTCTATCAGGGAAACACTTAAAAGTTGATAAGACCTAGGATCACTAAAACAATACGATTCTGCTTTGTTTCGAAGAATGTTATGGAGATGGTTGTTAAGTTCAGAAGGACCAAAGCATCTATTAATGGCAATTATTTAAAAAGGTTTGAAAAATGTACTTTACTACTTAACCAGAAACCCAGATGTCAGTAAAGGACAATGGAGACAAAAAGTTGGGGGTTGCAGTTCTTCTCTGAAGAACTAGGTGCAGTCAGACTCCTCTTTACCACTGGGCCCACTGGGCCCAGGCCCAGGGACCCGCAATCGCTAGGGGCCCCCAAATTGCTGAAACATCACTTAACCTCTAATGGTCTATTTTCAAGAAAAAAAAATATTTCGAGTCAATTTTAGATGCATAAAGATTGATCAGAATTCGTACTTTCCTTGCTGAACAGCGAACAACGATTAACGAACATAGATCTGATTATTAAGCGGAAACCATACTGAAGTTTTTGGAGGATCATGACGTTTCGGTAACAGATAACAGCAGAGGCCAAAGCTACGACAACGCGGGAAAAATGTGTCAGGAAGGTTTTCTGGTCTGCAGGCAAGAATAAAAGAAAAATGTAAATTTGCCACTTTTCTACCATGTGCAGGGCACTCATTAAACTTGGTACGAGTGCATGCCACTGGGTGTGTCTTAGAAGCAACCAAATTCTTTGACATTATTCAAAAATTGTATAACTTTTTTTCGGTATCTTCTCATCGATGGAGTGTGTTGACTGCTCATTTAGGTCCAAAAAAAAGTTTTAAAAAGTCTTTCTCAAACAAGATGGTCGGCGCGAGCTGATGCACTAAGCGCCTTATAGGTATGTATAAAGGGTCATCAAGAAATTGAAGAAGCTTTGATGTCTATCGCGAACGATTTAGGACAGCCACGAGAGGCCAGAGAGGAAGCATTTAGTCTTTGCAAAAAAATGTCCAAGCTTGAATTTACGATACTTACAGAACTTTGGAACTCTGTATTGCAAAGAATTAATAAAACAAGTACTTTACTTCATAAACAAAATATTACCCTGGATGTTGCAATAAATTTGCTGAGTGAAATAGATGAATTTATAATTGGCTCAGGGACAATTTTGATAACTTTGATTCATCAGCCAGTCAAAAAACCCGGATTCCGAATATAAGGACCTTTCTGAAAGGATGAGGTGGAGAAGCTCACGCCAGACTTTTTTTGACGGCTCTGGACCCTCAATAATTCTGACTGGGAAAGAAAGATTTAAAATTGAAACCTTTCTTCCCATTTTCCACACAAGCGTTCATTTGAAACAGCGACTAGGTTCGTTTACGAAGATTTGCCAACGTTTTGACTTTTTTTTCGATTAAAAAATCTGAATTCAGAAGACTTAAAAGAGAACTGCAAATCTTTTGCTTAATTTTAAACCGAAGATATGAACGGAGATGAACTACATGCTGAATGCCTGAATTTAAAAGACTACTTGAAAATAAGTCGACACGAAAATGAAAAAAACTGACAACAATCTAGAGCTTTATAATTTTTTAAAAACTAATAAAATTGAAGATGAATTTCCAAATGTTGAAATTGCCCTAAGAATTATCTTAAGTATGATGGTGAACAATTGCAGTGGGGAACGTTCCTTCTCTAAGTTAAAAAGAATCAAAAGCAAACTCAATCGAAAGCGACATCCTCAGAGGCATCGATTTTGAAGATGTGATCAATGATTTTGCTAATCTCAAATCAAGAAAAAGACCCCTTCAATAAATATTCCTTTCTTTTACCTGAAAAAATATAGTCTGTGACACTATATTGTTCTATAAATTACATTCTCAATAACTTATTTAATTGTCTGTTATTTAAATTTAGTTTATTTTTGAATTTTTATATGAAATATTTATTTTTTGTTTTTATGTTTACATTGTTTATGTTTATGTTTTAAATGCTGCAATAACTATTTATCTTTTTATGATTTAAAAAAAATTATTTATTTAAAAAATTAAAAGAATAAATATCAATTCAAAGTTATGTGATTTTTTCTGTATACCTTTATTACACAACATAACATTTTTATATAATCATACAGGGGCCCCATTTTCGATAAGTGCCCAGGGTCCCCAAAAGGGTAAAGACTGCCCTGGGTGCAGTGTTTTTTAGGCGGAAGTAATAGAGAGGCATGTAGAATTGTAGACTGCTTAAAAAAGCAGTCACACCCGACAGCAATACAAACAACAGCAATTTTTATTCACAGCCAGGCAGCCATCACACTATCGAAAGCTGCCTGACGAAATTCAAAATCGTTAAAGCGGAAAACACAAAGCTGCTTTTCTGTAAGCTTTGAGATACGTATAAAATTGTAGCAAAAGTAGAAATGTTTTCTACGTTTTGAAATGTATTTGCTAACCGACATGTTTTCTTGTTTGTTTGTATGAACATTTTATTTGAATTTGACTTCCTTTTCGATTCAGCTGTCGGTTTTGTTTTCAAAAAACAAAAAAAAAACAAAAATTTGATTAAAAATGTTTGAAGAACATAAAATAAATTTTGTAAAATGACAAGCCGAAGTATAAGAGCGTAACGGAGTCAACGCTAACAGAAAAGCAGCTTTGTGTTTTCCGCTTAAGGAATGTTAGCAAGAACTCACAAGCTGCAACGAAAATATCAAAATTAATCTTGTTTGGGTACCAGGTCACAGTGATATTCTGGGAAACGAAATCACTGACGAACTGGCCCGGATGGGATCCAAACTTCAAGTATCTTTAGATTAGGAAGTGAGGATTCCTTTGGGAGTCTTGAAAACAGACATACAAACCACTTTTTAAAGAAATCCGACGTAAGAGGGAAAAATCTAACAATCATGAACTTCTGTACAGGGGTAGGTCGGCCATTAATAGAATTTTTGTCATTTGTAGACGCCACTGGCCAATCGGACAACATGTCATGAGACTTGGTATTTCCTACAACGAGGTCTGCCATAGTTGTAGAGATGTGGAGCAAAACAAGACACTTCAGCAATTTTTGTGTGAATGCCCAGCAACAGCAAGCGCTAATTGCGTTCCGTGGGCAGCGTCTACCATGGACAGCCATTCCTATTTTCCTACCTAGGTAATTTTCGGTTTCTATAGAAGAAGTAGAGTAAATCGCGGTAATTGATTGGATTGATTTGTCCCTTTAAATAATTCAACCGCAATACTCGAGCTTCTGTTGTCCTGTCAAATGTAGATAGTGATAACTTTCTCGGACGAACCACGCGAATGAATTCAGGAGTTCAAGACATTTTCACTCATTGGAATGAATATTCTATTTCGACCAAGAAGTTTGTTTGAAGCTAAAGTAAAAGATCAAATTGAAAGTCAACTTACATTTCTCACAGGAATATTTGCAATCAGATCAAAATGATGCCACAACTGCTTCAAATACTTAAATCCAGCCTCGTTGCCATACTTCTCGAAGGCTCCCATTGCCTCAGTCAAGCTGACATTTCCCCCAAGTACCAGCGAGTTGCCAGTTTTATTTACACTCTTAAGGTCTGGAATGTCATTCACATCGATGTAAACCTTAATATCCGGCGATCGACGATAAACTCCATGTCCAGTATTACCCCCAACCAGCATATACTTTTCATTACCGACTTTGGCCAGCACCTCATAAAGATCTGCCAGAGTCTTGGGCCAATGCCATTGACTGTCGTCCTCGTAGACAACTGGCTCTCGCTTGGCCCTCTTGCAGCCTCCATTGCAGCTAAGTCCAGTTTTTGGACAGTTACCTCCTTTGGTGAGATCCTCGATATCATGACACCCACGTGGAACAACAATATTGGTGTCCATGGCGAAGGATTTCATAGCGTCCAAAATGGGACGGTAGCCGGTACAGCGGCAAATATTACCTCCGAAGGAGTTCTCAACTTCTTCCATAGTTATTTTGTTGCCCTTGGACTCGAGCAAGCCGTGCATGTTCATGATGATTCCAGGAGAACAATACCCACATTGAGTGCCGTTGAGCTTGGCCAGCGTCTTCTGCAAGGGATGGTATCCTTTACGCTTCTCGCCAAGACCTTCAATAGTGGTGATCTCGTAATCAGCACAGACACTTAGTAGAGTGAGACACTAAAAACAGGGGAAAACCAAATAAATAAGGACTTCGAATGGTCAAACATAAATTATGTCAAACCGAATTGACAGCCCAGGTGCGTTCCTGCCCCGAGACCGGGTCAGTTGCCTTTACAACGCACACACAGACGCCGCATCCACCCTCCAGACACATGAACTTGGTTCCCGATAGCCCAGCATGCTCTCGAATGAAGGTGTTCAAGGTTATATCCACCGGGAGTGTGGTGAGATTAACTAAATCAAAACAGTTATCAATTTCACAACAATTTTACAGTCACAACTGCACTATCGCTCGCTCGCACTTACCCGTGAAGGGCTTTCCGTTGATTTTCAATTTAATTGACATTTCTGATGTCGAATTAAAATTATTTTTACGCAATCAAAAATTAATTAACAGAATTTCAGACGAACAACAATATCGATAGTGTGAAATTTTTTTCTATCAGCACCAGAAAAAAACGTTCCTTTTTTTTATTAGATTTTCGTTAGACACAACAAATTTACAACCTCCTTGGAGCTCTGTCTCTTGGCGAGTGTTTGTGCTCGCGAAGCTAACGCTTTTCATCAACCGGTTCGTACTCTCTCATTATTTTGATTAATTCATTTTTTTTTCTTTCGTTTAATGGCTCTCATCAGTTCGAGTACAGTACTTGAGTTTGTTTAACTGCGAATTCCAAAACAAGAATAATAATGATAAAAAAAGAATAAACATTTGGACGGCGAGAGACTGTGTGCATGTGCGTTTTGGCAAGCTGTTCACGCTCAGCCGAATGGTCTTGTAAGTGTTTGTAATCGCAATTGCTGCCGCCACAGCCACTAGCCACACAGCCGACTGGTATATCTCGGACGAATGGGTGATTAAAATTAATTGTTTGGGAGTTTACTTGGCGGTTTTACATCGATGCGACGGTGAAAAGGGGGTGTCTATAGGCGTAGGTTGGTTTCGCAGTCGATTTTGAATATTTTTATTCCATTAGACATTTATAATGCAGTTGCCCGTAGCTAAGTGGTTAGGTGCGTTGGCTGCTAAGCAGAACGTCGTGGGTTCCAGTCTTATAGTTCTTATTTCATCTTTCACGGGTACTGCCTCTTGCGAAGAAATGACAAAACTTCCAGGAGTATCAATCTGTCATGAAAAAGTGCTTCTCAAATTTGCCGTTCGGAATCGGCGTTAATTTGCAGGTCCCCTCAATTCTTCACACGCACTCAGAGAATTGTTGATGAGAGTAAGTCACTAAGGACTTGGCTCTTCAAGAGCTGTCGCGCCACTCTATTTATTTATTTAGACATTGATAATGTGTTTACATCGACGAAACCTTTGTCTCTTAAGCGACTTAGCCCTTGCAGGTCAGGCAACTGTCTTGCAGTTTTCTTAAGTACAGAAAACCAGTGTAGATTTTGATGAAAATAGCTCCACTTTTCAGACACTTCTGTGTACTTCTTGTCAGTACGAGCGAGTGGAGTGCATACACTCATAAGAATGTGTTCAAAGCAGAACACATATCTTTAGATGTAATATTGGTTCCAAAAATGATTAAATGAGTAGATTATGCAACGCGACAAATTAATACTATTGTTTATTGTGCATGATAGTAATGAGCAAGTTTATCTTTAACTCCATGATGTGTCGCATTGACTTGCTTAGTTTTTCTTTGATGATTTTTCTTATAGTCCAAGAGACGGCTGCTCAATCCCACTCTACATATCGTCTCGAAACGAAATGTTGAAAAACCATTTGTTGGTGTCTGGGGTAACTCCAAACCACCGACTTTCCTGATAAAAAAAGTGGTGCGATATTATACTATTTAACTACCCATTCCAAAAACATGGACTTGCCACCCCTTATTCGGTGCAAAGCCCGTGGCAAGTCGCTTTGAATGGCGCGCAAAATTCGTGGAAAATATGTCACATCGCGTCCCGGCGTGAAATTTTGCTAGATTGTTTATCTCAATGTTTGTAAACTAATGGCGTAAACTTGCCAGCGCTAATCTGTTCCAAATCTAAACTTGCCAGCATTCAAAAGCCGCGTTTTATTATCCTCACTAACCCATATGGGTTTATTTTTTGTACACAAAACAACAACAACCTGGGACCCCGATAGCTATCGGGGTTTATTTTGTAACTCAAAAACTATGTTCTAAATATGGCGGATAGATGGCGAGTGTGAGACAAAAAAGAAGTTATTGTTTTAATGGAAAATAACGCGAATTCCACTCTTAGCCATAGTTTTATAAAGCCATATGATAAGAGTCAATCCAATTAATTAATTATTACAAGTTGTTTGCGGAAAAGCAAAATAAAATTTAGCTGAGGGTTGCGTCTCGGATAAAAACATATCTTAAACTTCTACCTTTTTAACCCAGATCGTTTTATTATCACGGGGTAACCCATATGGGTTAGTGAGGATAATAAAACGCGGCTAAAGTTAGCGCGCAAATAACGAGAAAAATGAAATAATAATAATAATAAAAAAACAATGAGGTGTGCACTAATACAAACCTAGCACCAATACCCTTCTCTGCTCCATTATTCTCATTAAGGATTGCAATGAGTGTAGAAAAATATTAAAAATTTCACGCCTCAATGAATAAATTAGTTCGTTTTATTAACAATTAATTTTAATAAAAAACATTTGTTACTATCATCGTCTAATCAGTGTCAGAATCATCACTAGACGAAATAACAACGTCAGAGTCTTCATTATTTAAATTGTCATCATCTGCAATGCATATGACATCTTCAACATCGAGAGGTGTTGACTCGCCGACAAACCAGCGTGGTTTAAAAACCCCGTTTTCAATCAACCAACCGCAGTCTTCCGCATAAAAGTTTACGTAGGATGCATCTGTTGCATTCAACCACATGAAATTTTCCTACATACATATTTTGTTTCAAATATTTCCAGCATGGCGGGATTGTACTGGAATCGAAACGTTTCACTTCCATCATTTTCATTGTCCTTCGTTCTGCCGTATATTTTCTGGAAAAGCTAAAATCGTGCATTGTTGACACTGTTGCAACCGTTCACGCTATACATCAAACAAGTGAATTCTTGAATAGCATCAATTTTGTCGTCGTCAAAGATATCAGCTGGATGGGTCAGAGAAGTGAAAACCTTGTCTTCTAAAATCTTGAACGGTTTCACTTTTCCTCGATTAAAAACAGACGCTGTAAAATCAGACCAAGTGAAAGCATGAAATGCTGGAAGGGCTGAACACAACGTAGTAAAGGACAGATGTTTAACTAATAAAGAAACGATTGGCTTAAGAGTCTAAAAAATCTCGAGTCGATCCTTCTCACTTTATCCCTGGTAAAGTTTTATTTGAGGCAGATGATCGAAGAAAAAAGCTAGTTCCAAAATTTATCAAATATGAGGTTTTTAAGAATAACAAGATTACAATCCATACAAAACAACGTAAAGTTCACAAGCAAAAACTAAAGAAAAAGCGTATACAATTAAAAATCTATAAAAAAAACACGTATACGCCCCAGTGTACATTTTATTGCATCTGAAATAAAATATGAAAAATTTAGCATAAAAGCAATGTTTTCAACAATAAGTTACGTTCATATTTAAACTAACCAACATAATTCATAACATACTTTTGCAAGACCGCTGGAATTCTTTCTTGCTTGTAAACCTGAATAAATTATAAAGGCCTAGATATGTTATTGCCAAAGGGAATCAATAGAGTTGCCGAATTGTTGGAAAACATGTGGTCATAAAATATACAATAAGAAGTCACCAACATAAGCTATATGGATCTTAACTCATCATACATTATTTCGTTTGTTTCGTTATTCGCGCGCTAACTTTGAATGCTGGCAAGTTTAGATTTGCAACAGATTAGTGCTGGCAAGTTCAAGCCATTAGTTTAAAGGTCCCGTCACACACTGAGAGGAAAGTACTTTCAGAAAGCAAAAAGCTTTCTGAAAGCAAACATTTCATAGTGTGACGACCCGAAAAGTACTTTCCTGAAAGCGTTTCTCAAAATGATTTGCTTTCTTGAAAACACTTTCAGAAAAAAAGCTTTCACGGTGTGACTAGAGGAGCCGTCACACACTGAAAGGAAAATACTTTCAGAAAGCGTTTCCAAATTTTAGAGTTTGTTATTTTTCTGAAAGTGTTTTCAGAGAGCAGTCACACTATGAAAGGAAAGTGCTTTCTGAAAACATTTTAATTTCAAGAAACTAAATTTTCTGAAAACATTTTTCGGGTCGTCACACTATAAAAGCGAAAGCGTTGCTTTCAAGAAAGCAAAAAACTTTCCCAAACAGTTTCTGAAAGCAGAAAACCTTTTCTGAAAGTGTTTTATGTAACTAGTTGCGATATTTGAGCTAGTTTCGTTAATTGTTTATCCAGAATAGCAACAAAATGCAGTCCGCTGAAGAAATTTTGGAATATAGGCAATTAACTATATTGGAAATCATCCTACGGATTTCACAGCACGAGAACAAGGCGAGGAATCGTAGGTCAATTTGGGTGCGACCATTTTGGGAACGTGGTGCTGAAAATCAGTACCAACTCACTCACTTTGCTCACGTTTCGGAGGAGCAGTTTAATTTCCTGTGTGACAAAGTACGTCCGTTTGTAAAAAAAAAACAAAATACACCATGGCGTGTGCCTATCAGTGTAGAGGAAAGAGCAGCTCTGACATTGAAACATGGCGATAATTACAATACACTGTCTCAATTGCTTCGTATTTTCCGGCCAGCAATCACCAAAATTGTTCCAGAAGTTTGCAGTGCCTTATATCAAACATTGGCTTGCTGTAAGTGGGTTGGAAGGAGTTAAAATCTTTTTAGACAGCTAAGCGGAGCGGACTATCCATACTCTTGCCCAAGAAATCTGTTGACCTTGATATCTGCCTAGCGAATGTACTGCCACAATTGCAACCTTACCACAAAAACAATTGTGAACTTATCACCTACTTCCTTTATTTTTGGCCCACCAGAGTAGGTTCTATGTAAAACATACGTTCGCTTTCAAGAAAGCAAAAAACTTTCACAAACAGTTTCTGAAAGTAGAAAGCGTTTTCTGAAAGTGATTTGCTTTCTTCAAAACGATTTCAGGAGCTAGTCACACCGTGAAAGTTTTTTTTCTGAAAATGTTTTCAAGAAAGCAAATCATTTTGAGAAACGCTTTCAGGAAAGTACTTTTCGGGTCGTCACACTATGAAATGTTTGCTTTCAGAAAGCTTGTTGCTTTCTGAAAGTACTTTCCTTTCAGTGTGTGACGGGACCTATACTCTTGGAAGATTTGTCAGGTCTTCGCAAGAGGCAGTGTCCGTGAAAGATGAAATAAAAACTTGGCCTGAGTAGGACTCAGGTCCCGTCACACACTGAAAGGAAACTACTTTCAGAAAGCAAAAAGCTTTCTGAAAGCAAACATTTCATAGTGTGACGACCCGAAAAGTACTTTCCTGAAAGCGTTTCTCAAAATGATTTGCTTTCTTGAAAACACTTTCAGAAAAAAAACTTTCACGGTGTGACTAGCTCCTGAAATCGTTTTGAAGAAAGCAAATCACTTTCAGAAAACGCTTTCTACTTTCAGAAACTGATTGTGAAAGTTTTTTGCTTTCTTGAAAGCGAACGTATGTTTTACATAGAACCAACAGTCCAAGAGGTGCTTTCACCGCAACATGAAGTGGATCAGGAGCCTCGGCAAATGGACCAGCAGGATGGTCAACAATCACAAGCAATGTTCCCGCAATATAGAACTCTATAAATCGGACACAAATAATTTTTTTTTACCACTTTTTTTATTTATCCATATCTTTCATTCTCACATTTCCTGAATTCAATTAATGCAAAATAAAAATACTTACTTGCAAATATCCTGGTGCCAATGTTTGATATATATAAGGCACTGCAAATCGCTGGAACAATTTTGGTGATTGCTGGCCGGGAAATACGAAACACTTGAGACAGTGTATTGTAATTATCGCCATGTGCAAGGTGTTTCAGTATCAGAGCTACTCTTTCCTCTACACTGATAGGCACACGCCATGGTGTATTTTGTTTTTTTTACAAACGGACGTACTTTGTCACATAGGAAATTAAACTGCTCCTCCGAAACGTGAGCAAAGTTGCGGAAAAACTCGTCTCCTTCTGCGCGCAAATCCCTCATGAGCTTAACGTGGTACTGATTTTCAGCACCACGTTCCCAAAATGGTCGCACCCAAATTGACCTACGATTCCTCGCCTTGTTCTCAGTAACGTGCTGTGAAATCCGTAGGATAATTTCCAATATAGTTAATTGCCTATATTCCAAAATTTCTTCAGCGGACTGCATTTTGTTGCTATTCTGGATAAACAATTAACGAAACTAGCTCAAATATCGCAACCAGTTACATAAAACACTTTCAGAAAACGTTTTCTGCTTTCAGAAACTGTTTGTGAAAGTTTTTTGCTTTCTTGAAAGCAACGCTTTCGCTTTTATAGTGTGACGACCCGAAAAATGTTTTCAGAAAATTTAGTTTCTTGAAATTAAAATGTTTTCAGAAAGCACTTTCAGAAAGCACTTTCCTTTCATAGTGTGACTGCTCTCTGAAAACATTTTCAGAAAAATAACAAACTCTAAAATTTGGAAACGCTTTCTGAAAGTATTTTCCTTTCAGTGTGTGACGGCTCCTTAAAAACTGAGAAAAAAACATTTTAGCAAAATTTCAAGTCGGGACGCGATGTGACATATTTTCCACGAATATCGCGTCATTCAAAGCGACTTGCCACGGGCTTTGCACCGAATAAGGGGTGGCAAGTCCATGTTTTTGGAATAGGTAGTTAAATAGTATAATATCGCACCACTTTTTTTTATCAGGCAAATCGGCGGTTTGGAGTTATCCCAGACACCAACAAATGTTTTTTCAACATTTCGTTTAGGGACGACATGTAGAGTGGGATCGAGCAGCCGGCTGCTTTCCTACTATTACGTTCTTCCCAATTATTTATTCCGTTTTCAGATTCTTTTTTTTTTAAGTTGAAGAACCCTCTTCCTGAGATTTCATTTCATTCAATACATCGACTACAGTGTAAATCGCCTGGAATCAACTTTCGACGTGTATTTGGGTTACTTTAACACCCACATGAGTGTGTGACATGGGAACGCTAAGAAATCGTCAAAAATCGACCGTGGAAAAACAACGCTACATGCTCCTCAAAAACAAAGCTACCGAAAAATTAACAACAAAAATTCTATCTGGTGCACCAGTTTCCGCTACTTACCGATAGATGGCTCTAGGTCTAGTACCGCAAAATTTTTTGCAATCTCTAGTTTCATTCTTTGCCGTAGAGTGAATATTTGATCAATGGTGGACTTTCCGGGTCTGAAGCCACACTGATCAGGACCTATCAGGTTGTTGACGAAATGCTTCAAACGTTCCCATAGAAGGGCAGACAAGATCTGATAGGCGATGTTAAGGAAAGTTATACCTCTGTAATTGGTACAGTTCAGGGGATCTACTTTCATGACGATCGGGCATACGATGCTGAGGTTCCATTCGTCGGCCATGCTTTCCTCCGACCAAATCTTGCAGATGAGCTGGTGCACACTCCTTATCATCTCCAGCTGCTTTGTACCGTTCGTCTACTAAGCCATCTGCTCCAGCGGCTTTGTGCGACTTAAGTTTAGATATCCCTATCTTC
This sequence comes from Sphaerophoria taeniata, assembly GCA_943590905.1. Classification (NCBI taxonomy): domain Eukaryota; kingdom Metazoa; phylum Arthropoda; class Insecta; order Diptera; family Syrphidae; genus Sphaerophoria; species Sphaerophoria taeniata. Next base: position 85,380,809 of record OX016542.1, read on the forward strand.
ACTTCGTCAATGTAGGGTGGGTGAAATTGGTGGTCTGCTTCACCCAAATTCAATTGTTCTGTATGGATGGCGGAATTATGCTCGTCATCGCCATTATACTGTTTGGAAAAGCGGTCTTTCCATATCCTCAGCATTGGCTGTGGTTCTACTACGATGTTCCCATGGTGGTTTGTTTTACATTTTAATGAAACTTTCCTGTTGTGACATCCCTCTATCTCCTCGATCGCGCGCTTCTCATGCTCACTCTACTGCAGAACTTGGAGCAGACCCAGGAACTTCAAAACGATACCTACCACCTTTTCATCGATTTCAAGGCGGGGTCTGGCAGCGTCTAAATTCACTCGTCCGTCTGTGACAATGGTAAACTCACACTATTCCATCATGGTCGGAAAACAACCTAACAGATGCGCTGTCATGCGAATTCTTCAAGATCGTTCTTGAAAACATTGACATAATGGGAAGAATACAACGCGATGTCAATGGAGCGTTCGCAAGTCTTGAGACGGAGGGAGGCCAGAAAGATGGGTCTAGCGGTTAACGAAGGCAAGACCAAGTAATGCTGTCAACAAGAAAGGACACCCGACGTCGACGTCTTGGAGCCAACGTCACTATACAAATTTAACTTCGAGGTTGTTAAGGACTTTATCTAAATTCTTTTAGTGATTTTTGGTCCAGTCTGCATAAATGGAGAATGGAGACGAAGACTCAATCAAGAACTGTACGAGCTCTTCAGCGACACTGTTTCAGAAAAATTAAGGTCCAACGACTAAGATGGCTGGCTCACGTTGAGCGAATGGGAAGCAATGCTGCGGCCCATAGAGTGTTCGAATCCAACTCGGAAGGACGTCTCAAAAGAGGAAGACCGCAACTCAGGTGGAGCAGACAGGTGGAAGACGATCGGAACCAACTTGGCGTGCGAAACTGGACACAGCTATCTAGGGACCGAGCTGGTTTGAGACGCTTGCTTGTTGGATGAGGCCCTGGTCCGACCTGGACCTGTACCATGAGTTAAAGTAAGTTCCATTCTTGGCCAATAGATGGCGCATCAAATTACATTTAATGCCAAAGAGCAAATAAGTACATTCTTACTAAACCTTTTTTCTCCAAAGGCAAATTTTTATGGAGGGATCGAAAGCCTTGTAGCTGGTGCTGTTAGTTAGTAAGATTAATTTGTAACATTTATGTTCAGGTTAATAAATAATAATAATAAATTGTTTTTTTTTTTTTAAACCTTTTAGTTTTAAATGTTATTTTGTTGGTATCTCTTATTAATTTATATGTTTGTCCTTAAAAGGACATTTTGTTCTCTTCTTTCCAGCGGAATTTACATAGCTTTATCCTCTCCATTGCCATTTGCGTCCAGGCGACCGCTAGTAACCACAATTTCATGGTTCCTGTCCTGTGTATTTAGTCCCCCAAACGGAGAATTCCTGCAAAAAAAATTAATGCTTAATAAGAAATTGTATTGAATTATAAGAAAATTGTTTAAATAATAAAATTTGACACAGAAAAACTCAAATTTGAGTCGTCCTTTTTATTCGGTAAATGGGAATTAAGACTGGAATGAGGCAAGTTAATTGGAAAATATGTTGTCTATGGTTAATTTCCAGGTAAGTTGAAGTTACAGTAAAGAAAATGAAGAAAACTCCATTAAAAGTAGCTTTACACGATGAGTTAGTTTCGCTATTTCCCGCTGGATGGCGCTGGGATTGGTGAAAAACGTCTTTTGGTAAAAATGCTGTTCGGTGAAAAATCCCATTTGGTAAAAATGCTGTTTGGTGAAAAATGTAATTTGGTGAAAAATACTGTTTGGTGCTACTAGCGCCACCTAGGCGTCAAACTTGGAACTACACGTTTCGAAAAAAATCGTTACACTAGCGCCATTTAGCGGGAAGTAGATGCAACTCGTGTCAGGGATCGACTTTTTTGGGTTAAGTTCCGCTACTCACCGCTAGGTTGCGGTAGTGTCGCGATTTTTTAGAAACTCGTAGTTCCAAGTTTTGCCGCCTAGGTGGCTTTTTTTTTCACCAAACGACATTTTATACCAAATAGCATTTTTACTGAAATGCAATTTTTACCAAATTGCGCCTTGAACCCAAAAGGGCAAAGCTATCCGTATCCGCAGTAGTAGACTACATTTATTACAAATACAACACGATACTGCCGATAAAAGTAGAAGTAAAATCATACTGCGGATAGCAGGGACCAACTTCTTAATACAAAAAATTAACAACTGCGAATGCGTTTTTTTGCTAAATCCTACTGCACTGCGGATATATTTGCCAAAAAAACACACCTATTTTAAAATGTTTGTTGTTTAGAATGAAATTTTGTTGTACTTACATATATCTCTTCCTGATTTTTGGTTTGTCCTTGAAAGGACATTTTGTTCTTTTCTTTCCAGTAATCAGATGCCCAAAGCTTTATTCTATTCATCTATCCTTTCCTTTCCAAGGTTTCTGGAATTTTGATCTGTTTATCCTGATCCTGTCTTCTGAAAATAAAAGGGTAAATTAAAACATTTATTCGATTTAAAACTAAAACATTGACAAACAAATATACATAACTAAAATGTTCTTTTAATTTAATTTCAGCGTTAAACAAACCGGATTCGTCAAGAAGCGAGGATACACTAGCAAGAAAGATGCTTGTTTTAAAGCAAAAAGCAGAAAAAACCTGTAAAAAAAAGTCAAAAACTAAAGAAAAAACAGCAATGTTAAAATAATTAAGCTATCAAAATGATACGTTCAGCAATAAAATCAGAAAAAACGAACCTAAATACCTACATTTTTTATCTCAAAGAAAGACGAGAAATTTTGTTTTCAAGAACAGAAGACTTTGGTGTTAGAAACCCATCAAAGGGCTAAGTTTCCATGGAACCTATATGAACACCTATTCGTCAATTAAAAAATTATCTACTTTTTTTATTTAATAGACTACCCAGTTTGCGAGTACCTACAAACTCGCTTATCATTCACTTTGATTAACTCACAAACTGATGATAAGAAACCTAATTTCATAACTTTTATTAATTTTTGTAATTAGTATTTACGTAAAGGTGAGGAAGCTCATTTAAATATTTGTTTTCTTTATGAAGGAATAAGTGCTGCAATAATTTTAAACCATTCAAAATTTAAAGCATGCATTTATGGTTTTAAAACAACCAAAGTTTTCATACTCAGACCAGACCTTTTCTCTAATCAAACTTACACAAAATGGACATCTGGTTTCCAAAAGCCCATTAAATAAATTCTCGAAAGTTTAACTCGCATCTAGAAGTCCAAAAGTCATAAATAACATGCATGCTGCTTGGTTACCAAAAGAGCTTTAGCATATCACATTCACCACAACTTTCATCATAAAACCACCTTACCCTGAAATGCGCCTTTTAAACAACATGAAAGGAAAAAAAACAGACACAAATGTCCCTAAAACCAGACTCCTCACATATCCTCCCCGCCTGGCCATTCTTTCACTGTCCGTTTTTATTAATGAGGGCCAAGCTCTAACCTACTTTGTTTTTATTTTCCTTCGTTTCTTAAATTTTTGTTTACATTTCGGTTACGCTTAAATCTTGACAAACAAAAAGGAAAACAAAGTTTTATTTTTCTAAGGGTTTCCTGTTACTTAACCCCATTTTCAAACTCAAGTAGCCTCGAGGACATTTTTACAAATTTTTTCATGCATCCCCTTTTCGGTTGGCCAACCAACCCCGCCGGGAGAAAAACCTCATTTGTGTAGCACATTGTGCACAGTGGGGCCAAAACCTTTGGTGTCAGTTGGCCAAGTCATTAGCGAAATGATTAATTTCTGCAAAATGGTGCCGATGGTAATAGACACGACCGACAACGACGACAGAAGAGGAATGGATTGTCCGAAGCGACTGACGGGCCACTTCCACCGGCGAAGTCCTCGTCGTCGAGTCGGTTGATTGGAATGGTAGTAGTTATTCTTCTTTTGTTTTGTTTTTAATTTTTATTTTGCTTTTGTCAAACAACATGGACCGACACGATAATGTTAACAACAACCTCCTGGAAGCAATTTTTTCTGAGAGATGATGAACACAGAAGCTCTTAAGGATATTTCAAGGGATATTGGCGGATGGAGTAGTTAATAAGAAAAAATTTAAACAAAACAAAATTATACAACAACCGACACCTTGCTTCTCTTACCCACCCACAAACAAACACACACACCACGAAAAAAAAAATAAGCACCAATGATGAGCTTGAAAAGACGTCCGACTTTTTCAATGAGTGGCAATAAGTAATAGTCCTAGGATTTCTCATTCGAGAAGAAAATAAAAACAAAAACAAGGGTTGGCTTAAGCCAACAGAAAGGCAGTCAGAGTGGACCCCGAGCAGGTTACACCGAGGACACCACTCTGCTGCTTATGGGGCTTTAGGGATTTTAATTAATTTCCATCACTCTAATTCCCTCTTTCTCCCCTTCTACATAAACTCAGGGGAAAAAAAAAGAAACGACCCAGTTGAGTTCTCTCCACACCCATAAGCACCACTGCCCTACAAACTTATGAACAAGCAAAGATAAGCAATGTGGCGGAAGTGTGTGTGCGTTTGTGTCTGAGGACGAAACAGGTGCAAGTGAAGAATGTGCTTTTTTAAATGATTTATTCTGCATTCATTTGTCTTGAAATAGGTAAAGGTTAGCTCGCAATTGGATTTCAGGAGAGGGGGAGGGGGGGGGGGATCAAGGGAGAACTTGAAGTCCTCTGGTAAGCATTTAAAAGTCTTTAAGGATGTATAAAGTCGACTCTTTACGACGTTAAAACGTGTAGAAGAAATCATAAAGCAAAACACTATTTTTGTGATACACTTTACTCGGCCTACAAAAACCACATATCAAACAGATGTTGTGTGCAGGGTGTGTTCGCGAAGAAATGTCAGAAATGTCATTAAGATTCAAGGTTAGTTCACAGTGGTGTTCACATTAATCAAATCCACCAACACGTCGGACATTCATTCTTCCGACCATATCTTACAGATGATTTGGTGCAGGCTCCTATTTAGACCGTGTCCCCTGCTGCTTTGAACAGCTCGGCAGCTAGACCATATGCTCCAGCGGCTTTGTTGGATTCCAGCCTTGATATTGCCGTTTTCACTTCGTGAAGGTCAGGTTCACGGAATAGTAGGCTATCATCGTGTCCAATGAATAGCTCTTGCCTCATGGAGGGATTCTGTTCGTCTTGGTCTTTCCAAATCCCACGCATTGACTGGGATTCTACCATCACGACGGAAGTTGACAAAGATGTTGTTGAATGTGAACCCCCTTAAATAAAGAATCAACGCACTGGAATTTGGAGAGCTGTGTCGCCTAGTGGTATAAAAATCCTTAAAATATGCAACAAAATTATAAACTCCAAAAACTATACCTCTCTACTGAAGGATATCTAGAGAATCTTTAAAATTTAAAAAATGTCTTTTATCCTTGTTTCCCTTCAAGTTTTGAATAAATCCAATCCATTTACTTCATGAGGCAGTTGCAGTAATTGAATCTGTCAACACTCTACCAATTCATCTAAACACACACATAAATCCTTCAACAAGACAAACGAAGTTCTACCTCCTATAAACCCTCTCCTGAAAGAAAGACAGAAAGACCCTTAAACTCTTAAATACAATTCCATCCATGTTATGTGTAATAACTTTCAGCCATTTAGCTGAACGTTGCACTAAATAAGCTCCATTCATTCACTTGCCATCAAGCAAAAAAAGGACAACACTTCATTTCGCGTTTTTCCTTGGTCAGGACGTCTGGAGAGAAAAATTCAACAGAAAGGATAGAAAGGACGGACAACCAACAAAATAGAAATAAAGCACAACATCAAATGTAATTGTCCATTTAGCCCATTAGTATCCATTTAGGACGAGTTCTGGATTCAGTTTTATTTTTCAACTTGCTAATAATTTTTTTTTGGATTTTCATTCTTGTCGGTTAGATCCCCCCATCCCCTCTTCCTTCTTTGACTGCTGTTGCTGTTTACTAGCTGTTTCTAGGAATGAGAGAGGTGAAATCGAATTAAAAATAATAAACGGAACAGCAGATTCAAAATCCACATCATGACCGGTGGACCGCCCTCAAGACCAACGGTGGACCACTGACTTCGACGATGATACGGACGTCCAAACCCAGCATTTAGAAGTCTCTCTCTGGTTGAGTGTTGGTTGTTCTCTTGGGTGGCCCTGGTCCCCTGGCTTGTGTGTTGCGGATAGAAATTGAAACGCAGGACATAATTGTTTAAACTAATGACAATATTTACTTTTAACACTGGCTTTTCAATTACGATCTTGAATGGTCCAAATACAACTGACGAGGACGTCCGACGACAACGGCTATGACGATGAGGACAAGGACAACTCCAACAACGACCATAAGAAAAAGTAGGTACATCAGTGGCCATAATCCAGTGATGGCTTTTACTGGAAAGGGCACAGCTAGGGATAAACTTGCCATCATAGTTAACATCTCTCCTGCACTCTACTCATTGGTGGTGGTGGCGAAACTTAACGTTTACATATAGCTACAAAGCAACAACGGGACAAACAAATTAATGACATTTACTTAACCATCAGCAGCAGGACGGAAAGCTGTGAAAACCCCGGTTTGTAGACTTTTGTTGTTGTTTTTGTACTCCATCGGGACAATGATGACGACTACACGACGCAGAGGGCGAGATTGTCGAGAGCGAGAGTAATGTCGGTAATGCAGTCCCTTTATTTGGGAACACTGCACTCAATTTGTTTGTAATGAGTTTAAATTAACAGAATTGATGTTGCCAGGATTTGTGTACAGAATAGGTGAATTCTCTTCTCGCTTGTCCCTAAGCGGGTTGAAATTGGTTTTTAGTTCTTTTATGGACCTTTTTCATTTTTTTTCCTTTCAAATTGAATCCTCCGAGAATTTCTCAAGTGAAAAATTCATTAGAAGACGGATTATTCCAAATATGTGTCCGAAATCCTTTGATTGTGCCATTCTTCTCTAACGTCTAAATTAATTTATTTTCAAATGGCTCCTTCACAGTTCCACACATTCGGAGAACATTTTGAAAGACAAAAAATTCCAGACCACAATTAAAAATTTAGATGCAATCGGTGTCTGTCGACAAATTGTCTGTATTTTCCATGGGAAGCTCTCTCTCTTCACTCACTTCTCCTACACTTTGACCCAACTGGTGTGTTCCCTTGGTTCTTCTTTTTATTTCAAGAAATTAATCAAAAAAAACCAGTCTCGATGCCACAAACCTATTAAGTGACAAAGAGAGAGTAGAAAACCCCAAGCAAAAGGATTTTCGAAGGAATTTTTATTTCCATTCTAATAGTACGGGAGGCAGCGTGAGTTTTTTTTAGGAATTTGCTCAAGGCTGAAATTAATATATATTGTTGTTTTCGACTCATCTTTGACAAAAGTGAGCGTCAGTCGCCGCGCCAGTGGTGGAATCAGAAATGGCAGCTCGTCAAAGTGGCAAAAAAATCCCAAAAAAAAAGTCATTTGCTCAAGGCCCAAAACTTGTGTGACGGTTATTTGGATCAATACAAACACAAAAACGACCGTCAGCCGCTTGGACAGTGGTGGATTGACCGTCAGTCGGGCCCATGAACATGCCAAAAAAAAAATGTTTACAAAGTCATTTGCTCAAGCATGAAATCCATACAGTCGAATATTTATTCTATTTAAGTAATAAAAGTGACCGTCAGTCGCTCGTTTAGTGGTGGAAAGACCGTCAGTCGGCGTCATGAAAATTTTGCCTTTTTAGTGAATCTGTACAAAAAACTTAGTTTTTTGCTGGGAAGACGTTATGAGGAAAGGTTTGGATCCAAAAATTAAAAAACTATCAAACGAGAAGCAAAACCACCATTTTGCAAACCCCAAACCTTATAACCTTGGCCGCCATTTTGTTTTTAACGCTTTTTTTATTTTTGCTTGTAACTCCGTCAGTTTTCATTTAAGAGAAAAATGGCCGGTAGCAAAGTTATAGGAAATTTTATTTCCTAAAAAAAATATTAAGTAACTTTTTTCTCTAAACCTTACCGTTTAGGAGCTACAGCTGATTTTTCGGTTTTAGTGCCCTATTTTCTTTAACCGGCCATATTTTTAATAACAAAAGGAAAGGAACTATTTCCTATTTAGGTATATTCTTTTCACACAATGCACTTCTCCAATGGTTTGTGAGATAAATGCAAGAGCAAGCCGCAATTAAGTTTCTAAAGTGGCCGGTATCCCATAACTATCGTATAAATTTTAAAGGCGGTACGTTAAATGAAAAAATAACTATTTAATTACATGCTTTATATAAGGCGCGCTTTGTCTAAATGAAGTATTTGTGTTTTAATGTTCTGCCAAAACAAAGTGCTTAAGATGTCTGCCCAAACGAAGGCTTTTTCTGTTTTTTGTTTAAAAAAAATGAACCGCTTCATCTATTTACTTTAAGTGCCAAGGAAAAGTGCAAAAAACTTCTTGAAATTCGAAAAAAAAATAATTTGTATTTATAAACCTTTGGCTTACCACAGTCAACTCCAAATTACATGCTTCTTCTTGAAACGGGCCTTTCACCTACATATCTTTTCACTTTAAGAATTCATTTTGAATATATCATAAAAGCACTAGCCTATGATGATAATCGACTTCCGAAAATACTAGCAAAACTTAGCGTATACTTACAAAAATATTAGCTGTGTGGATACATTGCACTCTGTAGATATCCAGGATGCATATCTAAGGGAGACATCAACAAACATCCTTGAATCAATGGATGCACGGATAAGAGTAGATCTTATAGACTCATCGCGTTGATCACTGTATCCAAAACTTGAATATAATTTAAATGAACTTAATTATTTCTCTGACAATTTTAGCGTGTTTGAAATCTCTAACATTTTCCGCATTAAGGGAGAGCTCTTTGATTTAAATAATAGACCATATTTTAACGACTGGAATACTTCACTTTGTAACTTACAAGAACAAGAAACATCTTACCACTTTCTATCCGTGTGCCCGATTTTAAAAGAACTAAGATTCGTATACTTTGAAAAATCAATCAAATGGACAGAACTGGAAACTTCTTGCCCAATTTTGCATTGAAACTCTAAGGTATAGAAAAGATTTTTTTTTTCAGAATAGGATCGTATATTTTTTTTTTTACCTAAAGTAATACCTCCAAAAAAAAAAAGTTATTAGGCATTGTGTGAAAAGAATATAAATAGGAAATAGTTCCTTTCCTTTTGTTATTAAAAATATGGCCGGTTAAAGAAAATAGGGCACTAAAACCAAGAAATCAGCTGTAGCTCCTAAACGGTAAGGTTTAGAGAAAAAAGTTACTTAATATTTTTTTTAGGAAATAAAATTTCCTATAACTTTGCTATCGGGCATTTTTCTCTTAAATGAAAACTGACGGAGTAACAAGCAAAAATAAAAAAAAGCGTTAAAAACAAAATGGCGGCCAAGGTTATAAGGTTTGGGGTTTGCAAAATGGTGGTTTTGCTTCTCGTTTGATAGTTTTTTAATTTTTGGATCCAAACCTTTCCTCATAACGTCTTCCCAGCAAAAAACTAAGTTTTTTGTACAGATTCACTAAAAAGGCAAAATTTTCATGACGCCGACTGACGGTCTTTCCACCACTAAACGAGCGACTGACGGTCACTTTTATTACTTAAATAGAATAAATATTCGACTGTATGGATTTCATGCTTGAGCAAATGACTTTGTAAACATTTTTTTTTTGGCATGTTCATGGGCCCGACTGACGGCCAATCCACCACTGTCCAAGCGGCTGACGGTCGTTTTTGTGTTTGTATTGATCCAAATAACCGTCACACAAGTTTTGGGCCTTGAGCAAATGACTTTTTTTTTGGGATTTTTTTGCCACTTTGAAGAGCTGCCATTTCTGATTCCACCACTAGCTAGGCGACTGACGCTCACTTTTGTCAAAGATGGGTCGAAAACAACAATATGTATTAATTTCAGCCTTGAGCAAATGACTTTAAAAATTAAGCGCTGCCTCCCGTACTATAACAGATTCGAAAAATTTAATTAAATTAAACTGATGTTTTTTTTTTTGTTAATTTTTGAAGTGTGGTTCGGGTCATGTGAAAAATCTTCTTTGGACATTCATTGAGAATGTTCTACAGATTTTTTAATGAATTTTTCTTCGAGTTGCTCTTTTGTGTCATATGATCGTGTTTCAGTTGAAATTGTCCTCATTGGCAAGATTTTGGAATTTAATTGGTGTCGGAGGATCTAGGAATTTTTGTTGGATTTTGAGCAATTTGATGAAAATGGATAATGTTGTCAATTTAAGACTTTCAACTTCTTTTCCTGAAGTCCTCTTACAAGAAGCATTTCCGTTGTAATAGAAAAAGTGAACGCACGTTACACATTTGTGATGTGCTTTTTAGTTTCCTGGTAGGTTTTGTGCGCCGGTCTTCACAATATCAGTGCTGTGGTTCATGCACAAATAACGCCAAATAATGTTCTGTAAGGATTTATCCAGATATTGGAACTAACGTTCTATGGGAAAGTTCACTCGGGCGTATACTGGTTATTTTTTCAGAAGAGAGAAGAGAGAATAACCGGTTTTTTTTCGAGAACTATTTGAAAAACGTGAATTCCGTGATTTCAAAAATTAAAGCAATCTTTCTTTTTTACATCTGAACTGCCAAACTCAAAATTGTGTTTCTTTTTTAGTTCAGTGTGTTCAGAGCAGCATCAAAGTTGTGTTACATTTTCGTTCAGAGCACTGGTTCTGAGTGTTCAGAGTTCGATCGACGCGCTCGGAAAAAAGAGACCCAGCATTGTGAGAAAAATGTCTGAACAAACAAATATCAGGCATGTGAGATGTGGTAAAATGAAAATAAATGTTTTAAATAATTAAAATGGTGGAGGAAGAAAGTGATATCGCAGAGAATACTATTACTTAATATTGAGTGCTCAATTGTATTTCAAAATTAAATCAGAACGTTCAAAAAATGTTCAGAGCTAACTTTGTTCAGAGCCTGTTCAGCAAGCTCTGAAGATTCCGAGTTCGGGGCTCTGAACAAAAAAAGAAAAACGCCTTTTATAGATAAATATAAAGATGAAACCAAAGAAAAATTAAAATCGTTCGTCAGGAACCCAAAAAAAGAAACAATTCGATGTCATCAAACCTCAAAACCATCCTAATCCCAAATTACAAAATTTGCGAAGAAAAAAGAAAAACAACAATTCATGAATTTTCCTACTCTTAGTGCATATAAACATAAAAGGTATGTAGAATGTAGATGCATTTTTGTGTATGTCCACACCACAGTCCACAATTCAGTTTCGTTTGCGAAACTCATTTCTTACATATCGCTCACTGAATTCTGAGTGAGAAGAAAAAAAAACAAAAACTAGAAAACTAGAAATTTCAAGTGGCTATGTGAGACGGAAATAAAAAAAAAGAAAGGGAAATATTCACTGACACTCGACACTCGTGTATGCTTTTACACGAGCAAAGCAATCCTTCTCAATCAAAGACTTTACCAATCTATCGTAAGGTTTTCGATAAAGCTGTGTTAAGCCTCTTGCAGATAGAGAATCAAAATATCACTTATATTGACTCCGCCCGTAATCTAGGTATGGTTTTTAATCGTACCTTAACATGGAATGACCATCTAAATAGTTCTATAGGGAACGTTTATGGCAGTCTCAGATCACTTCGTATCTCCCAAGGTTTCTGTTATATAGGTACTAAGAGTACTAAAGTACTATACAGTACACCTCTGCCTCTGAGGTTTCTTCTTTATTATCTTTGGTATCTTGTCTCTCTTCAATTCTGTCATTCAACCGAACCACATGTATTGTAAATGTAAATTGTATGAACTAAAATTGAAGTCTTTATTTAATTTATTCGAGTTGGAAAATATAATATTGGCGACGAAGATAATCGTGAGTCAAGTCACCATCAAGCAATCGTCATATGTCAGAGTCAGAGGAAGGTATAATTGAGTCTAAGCCATTTATTCCAGGGAGTCGTACGAAATCCCCAAAAGACAAAATCACCATGGGGACAAAATCTCCAAAAAAAAAAAAATCCAACTTGCCAATATCTCCACGACGAAATCCCCACGGAAAAAATCCCCAAAGAAAAAATACTTTTTGCCAAAATCTCCTTGAAATCTCCAAATCTCCAATATTCAAGTACGTCTACTTACACCGTTCCTCTCACGACATGTTTTGTTTTATATTCAATCATTATTTGTTTAAACATTAAACAAAGTTCTTTTGAATTGATTTTTTTATTTATTTTGAATAAAATGAATTACATTTAAAATGAATTAAACATTTATTTCTTAAACAACCTTAACTGAATACAATAATATCTACAAAACAAATATGTTCAAGTAGTAAATCATGCGATTAAATCGCGCCTGAATTAGGCCACACCCTTTTTGGAAAACAGAAATTTTAAGAGACACCAAACGCTGAGAATCATGGGGAACGAAGCATTTCAGTTTTTCGTTCAAATTTTTCTATATAAGCAGTTGCTTTTTAGGGAAACCAGTCAGTTACAGATATCACTTGCTATGGAGAGGACACGCTGATGCGTTTTTTTTGTGTTTATAAACAGTTCAATAAAATACAAAGTTATAGTTTAAAATTCGCGCGAACTTTGTATTTTATTGAATTGCTTATAAACAAATTAAATGAACGTTTAAAGTGCAAAATTCGCGCGAATTTTTCACTTTAAACCTTCATTTAATTTGTTTATAAGCAATTCAATAAAATACAAAGTTATAGTTTAAAATAGAGATATGTCTTCTCTTCCTCTGAAGGATAAAACGATCTTTTAAGAACGATGAATAATTCAAAAAGAGATATGACCTTAAATTGTCAATAATAATTATTGAGACAAATGGCTCTGCGATACCCATTCAATTAAATGGCTAAACAAGTTGAACTTGTTCCAGTATTATTATATGACCTTACGTCAGTTTTTGCGGCGTATCTCATCCATTTGTTGTTTTAGCTGTTTACAATGTTCTAGAAGTTTGTTAACAACAAAATCCCAAACATTTTTGCCGAACATCATGCATGTCTATTTTTAACTTTTTCATACCAAAATAAAAATTTTAACAAAAAAATCGAAAAAATAAAATTTTTCATTTTCTCCAAGAAGCTGTACCGCAATGCATAAACAAATGAAAAACATTTTTATTCTCAACCAAAAATCAAAAAAGAAAAAAATTAAAAACGACCGAAACGCAAAAAAATTCAAGCGACCTTATGTCAGTTTTTGCAGCTTATCTCATCCAATTTTTGTTTTAGCTGTATACAATGTTCTATTAATTTGTTAACAACAAAATCTCAAACATTTCTCCCGAACATCATGCATGTCTGTTTTCAATTTTTTCATACCAAAATAAAAATTTTAACAGAAAAAACGAAAAAAAAATGTCGAAAAAGCAACATTTTTTTCCGTCCAAAGAAGTGTTCCTCAAAACATAAAGAATTCTAAGAAAAATATTGGTCTCAACCTAAAATCAAAAATAACAAAATTAAAAAACAACAATTTTGCATATCATACATTCCAATTCCAATACGAAATGGTAATTTCGGAATAAATTTCCAAAATAGTGCTAAATACCGGAAAAAAATAGTACCATTTCTTTTTCCAAATAGTAGTAAATCCCGCAACCAAAAATTTTCCGGGCAATCGTTATCCGGGACTCTTTTTTCCGGGCAGTTGTTGCGCACCGCTCTGTTTTTATAACCCTATTTGGTTCGGAAGCCTACAAAACGCTTAAAACAGTTTTAGCACCAGTCAATCCAAATACAAAGTCCTATGACGAGCTTGTGTCCTTGCTTTGTAAGTTGTATGCACCTAAAAAATTTGCAATCGCAGAAAGATTTAAATTTTATCAACGCAGGCAGGTGAGCCAGTAAAGACTTTATCGTCGCTCCTAAACTTTTATCACGTGACTGTAAATTCGGTGAGTTCCTGGATCAAGCAATGAGAGACAAATTTATATTTGGTCTGTGTAACCCCAAAATACGAGAAAAATTGCTCGATGATGATGACGCAAAGTTCGAAAGCGTCTCGGACAAAGCATTAATACTGGAACTCATAGCAGAGGACCAACAAATTATAAGACCTGACAATGTAAAAATCGTCAAGAGCAGAATTAGTCGACATGAACAAAGATCTAATTACGATCAAAAGCCCTGTTGTTACAAACAAAATATACAATTGAATAAATCAAAAAATGATGTACATAAAAAAACAAAAAATAATGTAAAATTTCAAACGTTTTCAAAGGGCGAGAAAATTATGTATTGTAATTCAAATATGTTAACAGCAAAATGGATTCCTGCTGTTGTATCAAAAATAATTAGCCCTTGTATTTATGAAATTACTTATAATAACAATTGCAGGCGTATAGTCCAATTTTCAGAAATAAGAAGGTCTTGTTTAGAAGATAAATTTCATCCCTCTATAACTTTAACATCTGAATCTTTGGAGAATAAAGGAATTGACGAATTCAATGAGAATAACAAAGCGTTTGTACAAGAAAAAAGACCTTCTAGCAATTCTGAAAATTTAACTAAACGTTCGGGGAAAGTTTATAAGAAATCAAGGAGCTCAGCAAGATTAGCTAGTAAGCAATATAAATGGAATTTATCATAAGAAATCTAAAAAAGGGAGAAATATTATATAGGTACTAAGAGTACTAAAGTACTATACAATACACCTCTGCCTCTGAGGTTTCTTCTTTACTATCTTTGGTATCTTGTCTCTCTTCTATTCTGTCATTCAACCGGACCACATGTATAAGTCAACCTAACCTGAATTACTTTAATAAAATTGTATGAACTAAAATTGAAGTCTTTATTTAATTTATTCGAGTTTGAAAATATAACGCCTAATTTCTTCACAAAGTTCTAAATCCCCTTTAGAACTCGATCTAGTGAATCTCAGTCTAACGATAGAACTTAGTTTTTAAAATATTTGGAACTCGGGCATTTCTTCACTTCTCTAGAACTCGATCTAAAATCATCATCGAGTTCTAAGCGCTTAGAACTTGTTATTTTTAGTTCTAGCAATTTTTTGAAACTTTTGAGTCACCCGGCAGTATTTTTTGACTGACATTTCCGTCAATTCGAAACAAAATATATATATTTTTTGACTTTGCCCTTATTTTTTTTTGTATGTGTGTTCCTGTGTATGTGCGTATGTTTGTTTTTGTGATGCTTGTGGTGTGGTGGTCAAGTGTGTTGGCTATTCGTGTTCCGCAGAAAGTGGGGTTCGAATCCTACTCGTCCTCATAAACTGTTCAGAAAAAAGTGCTTCTCAACTCTGCAGGTCGGAATCGGCGGTAAATTGTATAGGTCCACTTAATCCTCCACACGCACTTAGAGAATTGATGATGACTTGCTGACTTACTTATTTACTTACTGCAGTTGCCCGTAGCTTAGTGGTTAGGTGCGTTGCCTGCTAAGCAGAACGTCGTGGGTTCGAGTCCTACTCGTGCCCATAAAAGTTTTTATTTCATCTTTCACGGGTACTGCCTCTTGCGAAGAATTGACAAAACTTCCAAGAGTATCAATCTGTCATGAAAAAGTGCTTCTCAAATTTGCCGTTCGGAATCGGCGTTAAATTGTAGGTCAACTCAATTCTTCACACGCACCCAGAGAATTGTTGATGAGAATAAGCCACTTAGGCCTTGGCTCTTAAAGAGCTGTCGCGCCACTCTATTTTATTTTTATTTTATTGCTTACACTAAGGTTTGGACTTTCTTTAAGCTGTCGCCACCGGCGAAGTACACTTCACCTAAAAAAATATAATGGCCATTTGCTAATAAGATTAGAATCCTTTGATTTTGATGAAATGCTATCAGATTCCGACGTCCGCAAAACGGCTCCAATTGTTGCTGAGAGCATAGTTTTGCTTTCCCAGCCTATAAAATGAAGATAAGCTTTCGAGGTTTCCAATACTCTCTGGTTGAAAAAACCATAATAACCAAAACTCTTGATCCTGTCTCAAACCGTCAATTTTCCACCGAGACCTGCATGTGTGCAACTTTGTCACCGAAACAACGGTGCCGCGGTCGTTTGACAACACCAACAATAATTCACCACCAACAAATATTTCAATGCAAGGGCAAGTAAAATATGAATTTTTCCCAACGAAAGGTAATAGACCAGGGTAGATAATTTTTGAAAACGAAAAAAATCGCAGTAGAATAAAACAAATTAGAAATGGTGGGGGATGCGATAAAAATGAAAGGAAAAATAAATTACGGGCTATCCGAGTTCGGGAAGTGGGCGGGGGGCGGGTTTTAAGGGGAAAAAATGGTTTATCTTGATTTCCGGCAAAACTAGAGGTCCTATGGAAAATGTTATATCGCAAAGTTGTAGGTAACAAAAAGATCTATAACTTTTGTTCCGACAAATATTTCACATAACCTCAAAATATATATGAAAAATTCAAAAAACCAAGTTTTTGGTTTTTTATTTTTATCTTTTTCAAAAAAAAAGATTTTTCTACGAAATTTGGTGAAAACTTCCCTTATTATATCCCAAATACACTGTAATTTATTTGGTTAAAAATATTTATTTTTTCCTCTTATATTGAAATAATATCAAAAAAATACCCTAATTTTGAATCGAAAATTCACGTGTCAAAATTTCGCCTTTTCTTAAAAAGTCAGTATGCTATTTATTTGTTCAAACATCTACTTTCTGATGGTGTAAAAAAAAATATACATTACCATAGTAAATATTCTCAGAAAATGCAAAAAATTGAAAAAAACTCGAATTCGATTTTTTTTTAATAATGATTTTTTTTTCTATACAGTATATACATATAAGTAGGATGACTACATTTAACAAACACATAAATTATCTTAGTTAAAGCCAAACATATGGGCACTTACACTTTTTCAATTCAATTCAAAATCATTGCATTTTTAAGAAAAGACTTAAGGTTAGACTTAGACAAAAAAAATGTAAAGTAACTAATTTTTATTCGGTCAAAGAATTACGTTATGAAAAGTAAAGTGTACGACAAGAAAAGTCAAGCTAAGAAAAGTAAAAGTCTAGTGAAAGTCAAATCGAAGATCCAATTTAAATTACCTATTTTTCTATATTTTTTATATTTAACATTAATTAATTACAATCAAAACATTATTTAAAATCTTTATAATTGAACAAAAACTTTATTAAAACTAAAATCTAGTGTTCTTGCTTAAATCCTTTCCTTTCCTCTAGGTACATATATACATATAAGTTAAAAAGCTGATTCTGGTTGCATTTCTTCATCGTAAGATGTGACAGACCTTTCCAACTGCAGTTAATCTTCGAAATCTTCAAGACCACCACCTTCCTCGTCTCCAATGATATTTTCGGACTGCATTGGTTCTTCATCCAAAATTTCCTCATTTACTTCCTCGTAAGTTTTTTCTTCCATATTTGAACAATTTTCGGAACCATGACAATTCGTGCATATAGATTTGTACATTTTAAACCATGTTTTCGACAGCCACATTTTAAACTGTTACATCCACTTTCACAGCTGCAGCAAATAGTTTTAAGCAAAACTTCCGGAATATATGATAATGGAAAGAACACTGCGGCAAGAGGTCGATATATCTCTGTTAGTGATTGGTCAACTCAGTTCGCTAACTCGAATTCGATTTTTTTTTCAATTTTTTGCATTTTCTGAGAATATTTACTATGGTAATGTATATTTTTTTTTACACCATCAGAAAGTAGAGGTTTGAACAAATAAATAGCATGCTGACTTTTTAAGAAAAGGCGAAATTTTGACACGTGAATTTTCGATTCAAAATTAGGGTATTTTTTTGATATTATTTCAATATAAGAGGAAAAAATAAATATTTTTAACCAAATAAATTACAGTGTATCTGGGATATAATAAGGGAAGTTTTCACCAAATTTCGTAGAAAAATCTTTTTTTTTGAAAAAGATAAAAATAAAAAACCAAAAACTTGGTTTTTTGAATTTTTCATATATATTTTGAGGTTATGTGAAATATTTGTCTGAACAAAAGTTATAGATCTTTTTGTTACCTACAACTTTGCGATATAACATTTTTCCATAGGACCTCTAGTTTTGCCGGAAATCAAGATAAACCATTTTTTCCCCTTAAAACCCGCCCCCCGCCCACTTCCCGAACTCGGATGGCCCGTAATTTATTTTTCCTTTCATTTTTATCGCATCCCCCACCATTTCTCATTTATTTTATTCTACTGCGATTTTTTTCGTTTTTTTTCCATTTTTGAAGCTATCGGCACTAGTCTATAAACGCTTTCGTCCGATATGAAATCAAAAAATTCATTTCGCACGTTGAAAAAACAAAGTTCGAATAAAACTAAGTTCTAAGGCACTAGACCCCCGAATTCGTGGGTCTAATATTATCGAAGTTCTAACTATAACAAAGTTCTAATTCGAAGTTCTAACGCGTTAGAACTTGTTGAAGAAATGACTTATAGGGCCCATACACTACACATGCATGCATGCACATTCCAGTGACTGTGCATGCAAACTGCGAGTGTATGGTGTAACATGTGTGGTTGTGCATGCGGCATGAGTGATTTCAAATTTTTTTGGTATATTCTTGTTTGTGCATGCAAGCATGTGTAGTGTATGGGCTAATTAGCTCATTCAAGTAGTGGATTTCAAGGAGTATCTAAACATCAAGAGAAATTTAATTTTGAAAATTTCAGCGGGAAATGAAAAATTTTCGGCTTAATTCTTGGAACTTCACCGACATTATTTTTATTATTATTTTTTTAACTGCCAATGCAATCAAAATAGCTGTTGCAGTGGACTTTGAATCTGACATTTTGAAGATGTTCTCTACTTAACGATGTGCACACGACTAAAGAATGTACAGTTTGCATGAGTAGTGTATGGTTGAAACGTGACTGTGCTAATTTTTGTTTGTGCATGCATGCATGTGTAGTGTATGGGCCCAATTAGAACTCAAATGAGTTCTAAAATTTCACTAAACCGAGTTTTAAGGGCTAGAACTTTGTCAAGAAATGGGGCGTAATAGTTTCATTCCACAAAAAAACAAGGCTTCTGTTAGCAAAAACCTTTTTGCTCCCAGTACCAGTACTGCTATACTCTTGTGAAATTTTCGGCGATTTGGACTACGCGACGTCTAGGAAACTTAACGTTGCCTTTAACAACATAGCCCGTTTCGTATATTATCTTCGCCCATATATCACGTGTCTAGCTTTTCTCAACAAACTTTGTGGCTGTAGTCTTGATAACCTGTTGAAATTTCGGAAACTTAATTACCTACATCTAGTAATTCATACAGGAGAACCCGACTATCTACATCGCAGACTGAACTTTCCTCATTCTAATAGGTCTCTCATTCTTGTTACGCTGCGATATAAATATTTGAATTCTCAGTGTCAATTTTTTATTCATGCCATCAGCTATTGGAACACTCTGCCAATCTCCATTAGAGGAATAGGAAGCACAAGAAAATTCTCAACAACGCTCTTTAATTATTTGGCCACTCGTTGAAATTTGTAAATTTTGAAATGAATGAAATGTAATAATTTTATTAAAAGTCCCTTTCCTAATCTTTCACTTTAATTTTATGTAATTTTTATTTTTTTTTTTAATTATTTATGTGTAATCTAACATTATATTTAAGACTTGCAATATTTAACAAGATGTATATCTTACTTTTTAAGTGTTTAAGATTAATAAATACAAATACAAACAACAAAATCAAATTTTGCAGTACAAATAGGTAAGCAACAAAATACTGAATCCTTTTCGGTGGCGGCTTATGAAATGGTTCTGTTGATTAATAGACGTCATTTGGAGTTCAAAAACACACGTCTAAAGGTGTCAAAAAAAAACCATACAAACAGCAAGTAAAAATAAACCCCATAGCTTAGTTGAATCAAAAACCTCGCATTGTTTCAGCATCTCATCAATCCCCCCTGATGATGACGCAGAACATTCCCACTTGATTGTGTAATCACTTCACAAAAATTCACCAATAACAAGAAATCCGAATTCCTTTGGACCCTCGACAGTCGACACGATAATAATCTTCTCTCTTCCTCTTTATCGATTGTTCCTAATAAATCAAGACATCCAGTCAGCGGGTGTCAAGATACGCGATATACGGTTCCAAATTTTTCGACCACTTAATTATCCAAAATTTGTTCAGCGAACACCGAGACTGGCTTGGCTTTTGTATCGTGTCGCAGAGATTTGGTCTCATCGATAATATTCTTTGGATTTATTCGGAGTGTCAACATTAAAAAACATAACGTAAAAAAAGGTTAAATTAGTCACCATTACCAGAAAACAATATCAGGCTTGGAGTTCTTTTTGCTCAACTCGCAAAAAAAGAAACAAATAAGAGAGATTCAAGTTTCGTCAGAACTGTCTTCCCAGAGACCCACAGGAACATGCATGATTTACGATATCCCACAGTAGGAGTAATTTCATCCTGATTTATTTTGCAGCGGCACCTCCACTTAATTCTGTTTAATCTTCATGATTATGAATACGTTTCAAAAAGAGAGCCATTACTAAAAGAATCAAAGAGTTGAATGACGAGGTTACTTTATTGAACGCATGCAAAGCCAGAAGCGAGCGGCCATTGCTATCAGTTGCGGAAATGCAATTTAATTTCCTGCCCACAAACGACATACTTAACAAAAAAGAGACATCTAGTTATCTTCAGCAATTATTGACGACAATTTAGATATGAAACTGACATTGCAATCGTCGCTGCCACAGGCTGTTAGTCTTTATTTAGTGAGATGACGATTCGCACGAATGAATGAAGTCGAGTGCATTAAGCAATCGGTGGCAGTAATTTGCAGCACGGAAAGCAATTCTGCGGTGATGAAAAGTGATCGTTCTGGCTGCCTGCTGGTGGCTGTTGAGTGAATCTTGTGTAGGGAGGGCGAGGGTTTAAATGTAACACGCATGATAGTGCGTAGGCAGGGGTGGATTTGAGTAAGATGGAGAAGAATTTTTGTGTTCAAAAGGAGTCCAATAAACTAGTGTTAAACATAAAAGCTGTAAAAGGAAGTTATAGTTTCCATTAAGTTTCTTTAAGGCTTTCTTTTGAAAGTAAACAAATTAAAAACAAAACAAAAGACGTATATTTCAAATTTCCATAAAAAAGAAACTAAAACTGAATATTTAACAAGTTCTACATTCCACAAGTCTTATACAATCCACAATCTCTTGAAAAATTGCATACAAACCTGTTGACACAATTAAAACAAATCCACCCCTGACAACAGCTCAACTCTTCAGGAAACCCGTATTACACGCAATTTGAGACAGTAGTTTTGTTTCTGTTTGACTGGCTAATGATTTTGGATGCAAATTTGTATTTTATCGCTCCAAGGTTAGTGCGCACTTCGAGATAGCGGATCATCATAGCCGCTGACTGTTTGTGGTTCCTGCATGAGACGTTGGCGTCAAATATGGTTAACAAGTGGAATGGCAGGATATACATATGAATACCTGGCTCGTTTACACATTCTTCAGAACCTTAAAAAACGTGTTTGCCACACTCTGATTGTGGTAATAAAGTGTTGTGGATCGATCGCAACATTTTATGCGTTTTCGCAGTTTTTGTTATTGAAAAACCAGCCAACCAGGAGGAAATTAAAAAAAAAACGAAGAGCGAAACTTTTAAACTGAATATTGGCTTCCTGAAAAAGTTACCGTCCAAACAAATTTGATGAGACTTAAACTGTGTCCAGGTCCTAAGTGGATCAAGTGTTTTCTTCTGGATTCTTGAATGGAACGCATATCTTCCCTTCATCGCATCGCCCTTTCAACCCCATCAAACCTTGACGAAACCAATGGAACACAACTAACAATGACAATCATCTTGTTCCTAGACGTAATATGTATACCCAAATCAACACCAAACACTTTGTTGGGTCATAACCCTTCCCTCCACCATCTCATCCCATACTATTAGCTCATCTAATTAACCCGAACCGCATGTCTTGTGCGAAATAAGTAGTTTGTACCGAAACTACCAAGCCAGTGAGTTTTTCGCAACTGTAATGGTGTTGGCACTTTCGAGTAAAGTGTCTCATTTGACAGGACAGTGTCATATGTGACAACCCCTTTTTAGTTTATTAACTTCAAACGATAATCACAATGGGTTGGCTTGCCACTTAAAAGTGCGGTTCACACTGCCAAACTTCGTTCGTTGGTGGTGGCTTGTATTAAGTACGGTCTCTATGTGGCCCCATGTCAGTTGCACCATTTGAAAAGGACCCAATTTTAAATGTGAGAAGCTCGCTAAACTAAAATGAACTTGCCCTTGTATAATGGCTGATGATGATGAAAACAAAATTACACTTAGCAAATTCAGATTACAACAACGGAGGGGGCATACATAGAGCAGTAGTACCACACAAAACTTTAATTCTAGTTCAAACAATGTTTACAGAGTCTTGTTACGCCCGCCACCATAGCCGCCACAGTCTGATATCATCTCGAAACTTTTTAATTGCTTTGAAGAACGCGCCCGCTTCTCATCTTGCTTCCTCGTCTTCTCGAGGTGTTTTTGCCCATGTTAGTTTAGTCTTCAAAGATATTTAGGGGTCCTTTTTGTGTTCAAAGAAAACTAGCAAAACTTTCAACAATGCAGTTCTAACCAATGCAAAGAAATGAGGTCAGAATTCGGTCTCATGTGGGACACCATCATTTTTATTTTAGATAATTCTTTAGGCATTCAACAAACCTTGAAATGACATATTTATGAGCAGTTTTCTGCGACTTAAATATTGCTCTTCTATCGAATCATAATTTTTTCTGTTTTTTCCTTGTCGAAGATGAGCTCGTCTGTCAATTAATTACTTTACAAGAGCTAAATGCGGATAAAAGGTTCATTTTTCTCAGTTTTCGAAACGGACAGACACGGCCACGGCCACAGTTATGCTTATTCCTTATCTTTGACTATGTCTGCCATCGCCACCGCACCATTGCCTCAGGAGTACCACGCACGTATCATCTCAGAAAAAAAAAAATCGAAGAGAGAACTTGGGAATAAAAATGATGGAAATGATGACTTAATTACACTAATTGCTGAACGCGTGTGAGCCTGTTTTCAGATGGGAAGGAGGGAATACCCACACTCCATGTCATCTCTGGTATAATCCCAAAGCGCCCAAAGAAGGGCCATTTCTTCAGAAGACGAGAGAGAAAACCAACTCCATGATAAGTGAAGGTCATTAATTTGATTGTGAGTGTTTCGAAGAACCAACAGAAAAAATAAAGTTCGGCGAAACATAGAAATGAGAACCGCTAGATAGATGAGATGCCTGCAAGTCATCATTTTTCATCAACGAACCTACCTTCCCTTCATCCCGTCCTTCATAACTCGACTTGAAAGATGAAAAAGGAACAAAAAAAAAATAACAAACGAACGGAGAATGTTAATTGCGACACGATAGCACTAATCAAGATGCCTCCGATAGCAACTGCAACTGTACACCTTCGCCCCATAAAATAATATCGGTTGCCCTCCCATTTTAAATGCATCAAAGTCTTATGGCCGTCGCACAGTGGGACGACCCATAGTAAAAAGTCAAAAATACAACTATTTTAGCGGTACTTTTTATTAATTGGTAAGTCATCCCAAATATATAGAAGCTCGAAATGCAATAAAATTTTGTGCTTTTATTTATGTGTCCGCAAGTTATAGCCTCGTGAACATTACCTTTTTTCCGCATTTTATATAAAGAGTTTTAAGGTGATTTTTTGTGACATATTCAATTGCTGTGCAAATATATTCCGCGTGTGGAAATTAAATTAATA
This sequence comes from Sphaerophoria taeniata, assembly GCA_943590905.1. Taxonomy (NCBI): domain Eukaryota; kingdom Metazoa; phylum Arthropoda; class Insecta; order Diptera; family Syrphidae; genus Sphaerophoria; species Sphaerophoria taeniata. Next base: position 85,404,641 of record OX016542.1, read on the forward strand.
ATGGAGAATATTAATAGTGAAGGTATTTAAATTTAAGAAACTTTTGTAAGAAATAGATTTTGTTCGTGTTTCTTTTTGTAGGAACGATTTTTGCTGTGTTAGTATGGTACAAGAAAAAAAAAAACCAATGTCAAATTTCAAGTAGAGTTTTCAAAAAATGGTCAAAAACGGGTCTTGAGATCTTTTTTATTTCATAATAAGCAATGTGTCAGCTAACTAAATCACGAAAAAAATCTTGCGCAAGTTTGCGCTTTTTAAAGAAATTGACATTTTTAAGTTCGACCGTATTCATCAAGCATGGTGACTTATTAGCAACATGGATGGATAGTGCACATTCCAGGAAAGTTTTCAGCGTTGCTAACAAAATTCAGCAGTTACTTGGCTTGGAAGAGTTGAATGAAGGAGAAAACGAAGTTTTACAAGAAATTTCGAGGCTTTTTTGTGTTAATTTAAAGCAAAAATGGCAGTGTTGCCAAAGAAACAAATTCAGGTTTATGGAGGTTCACCAACGGTGGCTTAACCTTAATTTGTCCTTACCAGACGTGTTTATAAATTCCGTAAGTAATAATACTAACTTTTATGCGAAATTCTTAAAATAATTAAGTAAAGTCCCTCCTAATAAACCTTTGCTGTTTCCGAGTTTACTTGAAAAATCGTTCAAAATTCTAAAACAAACCCTTTTTTCTGTTTCGTGGGACAATTCACCTAGTACAAGCAAAGGAAGACCTCTTAAACGTTTTAAAGACAGTCAACAAACCAAAAGTTATCGAAAAGTGACCCAAATATAGATCACTATTTGGTAAACAATAACGAAGATCCAGGATTTCTAAGTAATATGAATTACTCATCGGAAAGTGAAATTGATTAATTTTTCTTAGTCTTTATTATTAGAATTATTTATTTTGATATCAAAATCATGTAATGTATACAAAAAACATAAACAGAAAATCATAAATAAAAAAATATAAAATAAAAACAAGTTCGCTGCTCAACTCTTTTGAATAAAAAATCCTGAAATCATAAGTTTTAGTGAATCAATTTTCTTGTTTTTAGGTTACAATCATAGATATGAGTACTAAAACACTATTTAAGGCATGTTTGGTTGATAACTTTATTTAATTCTCAAGATATGAATTTTGAAGTGTTTTCTCATACATTCGTCCCACTGTGCGTCGGACCGTAAACCCCAACTTGACAGCCAAAGCTTGATGATACTTAATTACTGACAATTAATCAGAATGTTACACTTCTTCTTCATCTCATTCTGATCCATCAAGTCAGTCAGTCATGTGGATGAGGGTTCTTCTTTTTTTCTGGGCTTCGAAACATGTGAACCAGAGGAGGAGATGGCAAAGTTTTTAAGACTTTTGGCAATTTTCCGGATAGTTAACCGATTGAAAGTACAAATGGTCGCAATAATCGTTAGGGTCCAAAAACACCAAATTCCCAAATGGGCGACAGGAAAACCAAGATCCCTTGAATCAAGTCTCTCTGTAGGTGTATCTAAATGGAAACCGTGTACAAGTGTGTTGGGACATTTTTCGAATGAAAAGGGATTAGGTAGGTTCTCCGCAAAGCAGATGATTGCCAAAAAGGATGTTGGCTGCTGAATGGGTTGGTTCTCAAGTGTTGGACTTAAGTGTGACAATTACAAGGAATCATTAAGTTTTAGTATTGGATGGCGTTAGATGAAATTCGGTCACTTTATAAGGTGATGTGAATAGTTAGTTCATTAGGTGGTTATTTTATTGGGGATACCTTTTTTTGTCTTGAATGAAGGCCTTTGGTGTAACAGTTACCTTTTTTGGGAGTTTTAGTGGCTTAGAAGTTAGATTGGATTTTGAAATGAGAATTGTCGGGTTTAAAGAATTGGGAGGTGGGAAGCTCGGAATTTGGACTTAAGATATTACTTGACATTTCTACTTATTCCTCCTTTACTTGTGGGTTATTTGACGCCTCCTTTTTCAACATTTTTAAACCCACTGAACGCAATAAAGCACACATTTTAAATTGCTACCAAACCCCAACGAAAAATCATGTGGTTGACATCAGAAAAAACATAAGTTCTCATTTCCAGAGAATGTAATTCATTACGTATAATGTTGCTAGGTTTGGTTTTTGGTTTTCGCGTCCTCCCCCAAACAATACAAAACAGGACTGCAACGACGAATCCCAAAATGGCTGAGTACACATGTGTAACAAATTGAAAATGTCGTGTAAGTAAATACCATAAACTCTACCTTTAACTCATTCCAACTTCAAAAATCTAGCACCGTGGAGAAAGGTACGACATTTTCAAAAAAACAAAAATTTGCAGTCATCTTCAAAACGACAATTTCAGCCGTATGTTTATACCTATTTGCGGGAGGTGGGTTCTCTGTTTCTCTGTTATTAGGACAGAGAAGGGTTAAGTGTGTTAAAGTTGGAGTGGGGACTACAATGACAAACCTCTACGGGCTGAGAAGACAATATGCATGCACATGTACTATCTAGTGTGTAGACTTTTATTTTTAGTGATACAACAGTTTACAAGGTAAAACTTGAGGATTTTTTTACGATGTTCGTGTTTATGTTGAACATGATGCATCTCAGGAGAGTGATTTGAGAAATTTGCTTACAGGAGTGTACTTTTTGTTGGAAACAAAATAATATCAAGGAACAAACATTTTGGGAACATAAGAAAGGAGTTGTTGTGAAGGTACACATTTTTAAAATTTAGTGGAAACGGTACAGAATTTGAACGAAAAGGCTTGCTAAGTGCAAGTGGAAATGATTTGGAAACAAGCAAAAACATGTTGACAGAAAAACAGCCCACTTATTGGCGTGCTGATGCAAGCGGCTCAAACCGGACTCTGGTTGTGGCTTAAATGAACTAAATCGATCAGGAGGACTATGATGATGACAGTTTGAAGTAAAATTTCACTCCTCATATCATAAAACGCTCCTACTTACTTAGGTGGCACATTCCGTTGTGGACTTGGGCCTCAACTAATAGTCTCCGCCAGCCAGCTCGGTCCCTAGCTAGCTGTCTCCAGTTCTGCACTCCAAGTTGATTGAGGTCCTCTTCCACTTGGTTGAGCCACCTGAGTCGTGGCCTTACTCTACTTATTCGTCCCTCGGGTATGGTGGCGAAGGCTTTCCGGGCTGTAGCATTGGGGTCCATCCGCTATAGGTATATGACGGAGGCATCTGAGGCGCTGTACCTTGACCCTTCTGACTAGGTCCTTAGCATTATAAAATCCCTAAAGTTCGCTATTGCAGCGTCTATGCTTCTGTCCGAGCCGTCGGTGTTGGGTGTCCTTCCTCTAAGACAACATAATATACTATGTTTTGCTCTCATTTACTGCTAAAACCATTTTTTGCCGCTTCTGAGTCCGTTCTAACAAAGGCACCTTGACATCACACTGTGTTCTTCCAATGATATCAATATCATCGGCGTACGCGAGAAGTTGAATGGACTTTTGGAAGATAGTGCCTCTGGGGTTGACATGGAAAGATTTCGTAAGCTCGTTGCCAACCTTGATGGTGCATCGTGAGTTCTCCATCGTCATTTTACACAAGCGAACGAGCTTGGCAGTTATGCTAAAACTAGACATAGCTTTATCTAGTTCGTCTCTGTAGATGCTGACTTTTCTGGTCTGAAGCCATATTGGTAAGACCAATCAGATTGTTGACGAAAGGCTTCAGACGTTCACATATTACGGAAGAGAGGATCTTGTAAGCGATCTTATGTACGCTGATTCAACTGTATTTGGCGCAGTTTGAAGATCTCCATTCTACAGGATCGGACAAACAATGCTGAGGTTCCATTCATCGGGCATGTATTCTTCCGACCATATCTTACAGATGATTTGGTGCATCGTCACCTGCTGCTTTGAACAGCTCGGCAGCTGGACAATCTGTTCCAGCTGCTTTGTTGATACTGCTGTTTTCTGTTAAATAGTCTACAGAAATGGGCTTGCCAAATGAATCCCCAGCATCGATTGCGATTCGACTATTATGTTCCCTTCCTCATCCCTGTAGACAGCGGTTCTTGTTCGATGACCTTAAGCCAGCTGTTTTAACTTCCGGTAAAACCTCCGAACTCTATTCCTGCTATTGGCACTCCCAACATCTTCGATCTGACGTCTCTCATGCTCTATTTTATCTCCTCAGAAGCCGACGTTCCTCTCTCTTCTTATGCTCGTAGAGCTCACGAGCAGCTCCTGTCTTCTATGCATTGCCGCTTTCTATGCCTTCTGCTTGGCTGCATGCGCCTGTCTACATTTTTTCAACCAGGGGTTTCACTTTGGTGGCTGTGTGAACCTAGCACATAAGAGGCATCTCTTACTGCTTTCTGGCAATGTTGCCCCTAGTCTTCAATACTTGATGTTGAACGCTCTAACCTGACAAAAAAAAATTAATTTCTTATACGGTGTGTTCATACTGTCCCAAGCCATGCCAAACTAAAAAAAAAAGAGTACATCCTGATTAACCTCAACACAAAAAATGACAATAAACTTGATTGAAATTATATTCTTCCTTCGCAGTCACGAACGACATAAGTCCAAATTAATTGAACACAAAACCAAACCCATTTAATTGAATCCCTTTTCTTAACTACCATCTAATTAGATAAGCTGAAAGCCAATAGAGAACTTTATCCAACTTAAATCCATCAAAGAGTGTTATCGTCATATTAGAAAGCTCGCCACGAGTCGGGCGGTTTTTTTTCGGTGAATTGAATACCAAATTATTTCGGAACCGAAACCGAAGTTTATTGCCATTTTGTCACAACAATTTACTACCTTTTTTTTAAGCCAATCCTAAACCTATTAAATTTAGTTGACTTGGACTTGTAATCCTTGAGGAATTATCAGTCAAGCGGACGAAAGAACGAAGAAAACATTAACTGAAACTTTTATCAATATTCCCCACAAAATAGACAAGACGAGGACAAAAAAAAATCCCAAAAAGTTAGCCAGGTACAAGAAACCGAATTATTTTGAACTTTATCCTTTTTGAAGGTAGAAACATTTTTCGAAGGAAAAAGTTGTCCAATTTTTGTTCGTTGAAAAGACGAAGACTACCAACGGCATCGAAGATGCGAATTAAAATGTCAATTTTATCTATCCTTTCGAGGACGAGGAGGGGTCCAACCTCTACCTTCAAAAAAGGTATCGAACAAGAAAGTTGTTAAACTTTTTGCTGGCTTAGGAACTTTGAATCTAATTAAGAAATGTTTTTCGTAGTTTTTTTTTGTGTTGAATGAATTGTTTTGGTATGTTTTCTGTTTTATTTACTTCATTTGATATTTTTGTCTGTAATGAGTTTCTGTTTTTGACACAAGCCAAAATGACATTAAATTTTCAAATACTATTATGAGAAAATGAAAGTTATTGGTTTTGAGAACCGATGCGATCGTCGAACTGGAATGAAGACAATGACAGACAAAAGAAACCAAAAAGTAATGAAATGACAGAGAAATTATATGCAATTACGAGGAAGCTGACAGGGAAATGAGTTAGTGGAAAGTGACAGTTCGGAGAAGAAGAGCAAACGAACCGTGACCCATTTAGAGGAGGTGGCTCTGTTTTCTGTCGACCGGAGAAAGTTTTTGTGTGTTGTGTAAATAGACAAAAACTTTATTAATTATAACAAGAAGTCTTAATAGATTTTGACAAACGTGGTATTAAAGACGAGAGTCGACACTCCCAAAATTAAAATAGTGACAAGATGGTTGGCAATGGATCTTTCTGTCACTCTTGTCACTCTCAAAGACAAGTTTAATGGAACTGGCGAATGAAGTAGTTCCAAGCGGATTGACTGAAAATTAATTTTTCAAAAACTATTCATTCGAACAATTTTATTGTTTTTTTTTTTTTTTTGAAAAATATATCAAGTTGCTTGTCCGTTGCTTAGTGGTAAGGTGCGCTGGCTGCTAAGCAGAACGTGGTGGGTTCGAGTCCTACTTGTGCCCATAATTTTTATTTCATCTTTCACGGGCACTGCCTCTTGCAAAGAACTGACAAGACTTCCAAGAGTATAAACCTGTCATGAAAAAGTGCTACTCAACTTTGCCGTTCGGAATCGGAGTTAAATTGTAGGTCCCCTCAATTCTTCACACGTACCCAGAGAATTGTTGATGAGAGTAAGCCACTTAGACCTTGGTTCTTCAAGAGCTGTTGCGCCACTCTATTTATTTAACATCAAGTTGCGCTAAAAAAAAATTTAATTGTGTAGTCCACACCTGTTTCCAATCGAAAGTTATTTCTTTTATTTTAAAAACAGCCAAGCCCTCCTTGTTAACGCACATTAAACGCACAAAGTCGTTAGTTTCGTTTTTTTTTCTCTATCGACAAATTACGTACATAGTTCCAAAATCTATTTACAATCACCATAGAAACCCATAAAACACTTCCAGAAAAAAAAAATTGAACAAATTATTTCGTCGATTCCTAAAACTAACATAAATCCACTGAACCATAAAACCGAAAACTATAACAACTTTTCCATGTGAACCCATTTAGAGTAGCCATTTCCGCACTTAATGTTCAATCGATTAAATTTAATTCTATCACATCAAGTCCGCCTTCGCCTTCTCTCCATATCCCTTAACCAAAAAAAAGACAATCAAACAATATTCTCTTCTGTCAATTGTACCGCTAATGTTTCCGGCTCATAATAGAGATAGTGTCACTTGGTCTAGCGGAACAATTGACAATTTTGACTATGCGGATGATGACGATGGACGCACGTTCAATCGATTAATATCGAAAATAATCAATTAGAAAGCAATTGTCACGCACGAGTGCGCTTCTTTTCGCCCAATCGGCCCCCTCACCCTTATAATTTTGTCACACTTGAATACAGATAATGCCAGTGACCTTAATATGCATCCATCCACCGCAAACGCACATGCAATCGATAGAGTTTCAATTCCGAAATGCAGGCCAATATTGCATTGATCGCACAGCATCCACCCAAACCCTATAGCCAGGCCAAAGACTTTTAAGATCCGACTCAAAGCCCCGCTCAACCTCGCAACATGGGAATAAATGTTTGCAATTAAACGAAAGGACGTTTACAAAACGCGTCCATGACATGCAATCACTTCCACATCTCGTTCGAATGCGCGCACCTACTTTACCTGGAGATATCTACCTTGGCTTGTCCTGGTCCTGTCTGTGATGTGCAGTGCGCCCACTTTTGACTCTGGCAGTGTGGTTTGAGCCCTTTAAGTCATTCTAGTTTTGTGTAGGCGCGTTGTTCGGGCCACCAACTCGAAATGCAGGTTGCCAATGTCACGAGATGATCCGGAACACACATCGACGACCGACCGCGACGACGACGACAACGACGAAACGATAAACAACGCTTCGAGATCAAAGACGTGCTGATTCGTTTGCGATTGAGGATGCGATTCTGTTTTTGTCGCCCAACGAGTAGGTGTGCTCGGTTTGACTAACAAAACAAAAACATGCATCGTTCTCGTTCCGGAAATTCATGTTTAGGACTCATCCATCGTCCATCTGCAATATATAACATCGAAAGCCACGATGGTCATCATGTGACCATACTCGCTGTTCGAGAAGAGAGTAAAGGGCATTGTTGGATAGTGTTTGCATTGATTCACAGTGGAACTTTGTGTGTGTGGAGTTCTTGGAATGAAGTTGACGCATTGTGCACAAAAGTCAGTCAATGTTGGAGGTTCTAGAAATCGAAGGTTGTGCCAAACGTACAAGTGGGATTTCTAACAACAGAGAGATAGAGAGAGAGAGAGAGAGAGAGAGAGAGAGAGAGAGAGATGGAGGGGATTTCTGGTAAATCGAAGTGACTCTGACACAGCGGTTGGTATTCGCGTCTCTAATTGAGACGTTAAGCGTGTGCATTTACAGCGGAATGTGGTGCGAATTTGACATCAAAGACAAGGAGGTCGGTTGTTGTGATTCTGTAATGTGGTCATGGTCAGAGAAGATGATGCGTCAACAGTAGTGTGTTTTGTGGTTTTACTATCATGTCATTCCAATGACATGAGATAGCGGAACATTTAAGTCTTTAAGGCGCCTTGGGTGGCAGTATGCTTGTGGAGGATTAGTCTAGATTAGGACGTGCGCGAATAACACCTTCTTTAATAGATGAGGACAGTAGAGAACAGATACGTATTTCTAACAGCGCAAATTGATCCTGAGGGAGCCGTCTTTGTGATTGAAGATCCGAACGAGAAAGTGGAGACAGTTGGCGTTGCTTTCCGGCAAGTGTATAAGTTGAATGCTTGCACACGCCCGAACCACGCCTGGAAGACAGAGCTTTACTTCATCACTTCTATCTAAGGAATGATATTACGCACTGGCGATCTGAGAACCGTGGTTTCACCCGGTTTGATGACGACTTCTTAGCAAACGCTATAATTGCCGATCGAACGGGCCCAAGTCCCTTGCTCATCGCGAAGGTAGAACTCCAACTCATCTTCGATTCAATAAAGAATAAGAAGTCAGCAGGTGTCGACGGTATATGGTATATCCAACATTGTACTGAGACATTTACCGATTGAAGCCATCGAAAATAAATGTCCAAAAGTCGGAGATAATTTTGTTCCGGACTCCGTTGGCTAAGGCTTCGCGAGGTACGTGTACAAATTGGCGCAAGATGGCCATTGTTGATCCTCACGGAGAGCCACTGACGAACAAAAGTGTAGTGAAGTACCGGGATTGGTTGGACCAGTATTTGTATTTCGACAGACATATAGATGCTGCTCTGACTAATGCCAGAGGAGCTTTCGCTCTGACGAAACGGCTGTTTTACAGCAGTCGGCTTGACCCCAGAGTGAAGGTAATTTGCTACATGGCCCTCATACGGCCAATGATTGTTAATGGTTATCCAGTGTGGTTCAACATTTCCCCTTCCCAAATGGAGAAGTTTTGGGTGTTCGAGAGGCAGTGTCTTCGACGCTGTCTCGGTTTGTATCGGACACCGAAGTTATTATTCAATCGAGGTTCTACATATACAACGGGGCTCGAATCAATAGAATTGACAATTTCGTGATAAAACTTGTTCGGGGCCATATTGCAAGAGCTATGACTTCGACCAATAATTTGATTTTCGGGCCGTTCTATCCGAACGACAACTACTTCGAGAATGCACGCTTGAGCGGCTTCATCCCACCAGAGGCATTCCTTTATGTAGACAAGTGCGGCATGATACAGGATAGATTGGCAGTACCGCTTATCTACCACATCAGGCGAAAAACCGCTCGTGATGGAGCGGAGCTGCTTCGGTTCAGTAGGGGTGTGTCCGAACAGGAATGCATTGATAGGGTGAAGCAGGAGAACCAGTTTTGGTGGCTTCAAACTTCATTTGACAATGGGTAATCCGAGGTGGGGTATTTTTGCCTTGGCTGGCTTACATATTTGTTTAAGTCGGTGACGTGAAATAACGCCCGACGGAATAAGGCCCCATAGGGCTTTATTTCCATTTCTAATGGAAATAAGACCCCTACAAGGGTTGCGGTCTTATTTCCATTGCAACTTAGAAATAATGCCCGTGGGGCCTTATTTCGCTTTTTCTGTTTTGATTAGAAAGTTGGCGCGAGGAAATTCGTCCCGAGATCAGAATTTCCGAAAATTGTTTTCGGAACTTCTGATCTTCTATAGGGGGTCATAAGTGCCGACATCGATTTAGGGATTTTTAATCGAATATGGTGGGTCAATAGTCCCAATTATGTTTTACTTTTAATGGGCCAAAAGTCAAAATTAAAAAAAAATGAAACAACGAATGTTCATGCTAAAAAAATAAATAAAAACCGTAAATTCCTGTATGTATACTACACTACAAAAAAAATTTACAAATTTTTGGGGTGTGAAAATTAAAAATTCGCGCGAATTTGTTTTATTTTCACACCCCAAATTGATTCTCTTTTGGGCAAAATTTTTTCCACTTGTGTCCATCCATCTTTCTGATGCAGCTTTTAATATAATTGAAACAGCTTGGTTACTTTAGAGGATAGATAGTTGCAATAAGATGAAATTGGCTTCAAGTATAGTGTAGGTACTTATGTAGAATGCCGTACCCTCACAGAAATTTGACATCCCAGAATGCAGAAGAAGGTTTGCATTGGATAATGTTTTCTTAACGCCACATACACTTAAAGCATGCAGTATGTTTCAGCTTTATGCACAGAAAAAACCTTGAAAATTTAATAAACTTATTTTAATCGCGGAGGTCGGAAACCCTGAATTAGATTTCTGGACAAATGAACAAGCATAGTGGGTCAGTAGTCGCAAAATAAAATTCGGCACTTATCACCAACAATAGTGGGCCATTATTTTTATCTTCTGGAAATGCGGCCTTATTTCCATGTAAAATGAGGCCTTATTTCCACAATTCAATTGAAATAAGGCCTGTCGGGTGTTATTTCGATTTCTTCATGGAAATAAGGCCACATTTAAGGTGGGGCCTTATTTCGTAGAGCGTTATTTAACGTCACCGTTTTAGTCTTAGGTTTTAGGTTTAAGTAGAGTAGGTATGGTGGCACTGTAGAATATTAAAAAAAAAAAAACAACAAAATACAAAAACAAAACAAAAAATGGAAAAATGCAATGAAATCAAATTAAATAAACTTAGTTCGTAGGCCGAAAGGCATTAATTTTAAGAACAATGAATAACTTAGAGTGCCCGAATAAGGCCAGTAAGTTATATGTATATAAGTAGTAATAATTTAGGCTATTAGTTTCCCCTTTTTGTCTAGTATGTAAGTAGATTGAAGCTTAAATGAATAAAAAAATGAATTTGGAAAAAGAAAACTGTAATAACCGTCTTTCGAAAGTTGATTTTTCTTTCAATTTATTTGCCAAAGTCAATTCTAAGTGTTGGTGGATGGCTAACAGAAGCCTGTAAAAAAAAAACAAGAAAACAAATATATTCAGTAATTTTCTTATTTTCTTATTTTTTAAAGGTTGTTTCTGTTTTTTTTTTATTCAAAGAAAAAAAAACCTAATTCAAGACAAATTAAAACTGTCCGCCGTTTACTGCGAAGTGTCTTTTGACATTTTCTTTCATCAATCAAGAAGTAACTTCCTTCACCGTCATCGTCCTTCTTTACTCCAAAACACAAACAAAAAATTTCAATGCGCAAATTCCTAATCCTCTAAAAATGTTTTATAGGGCCAACATCAACCGAACCGACTTACCCAACAAAAAAGACGAAAAAACAAAAAACTCAAACAGGATTAGAGTAAATCGAAAGTGTCCTCTATGAAATTTCAAAGCATTTATCTTGTTACCTAAGGACATTAATTGTTCCCACAGCCAGACTCCAACTCCAAGCCAGAAACAGACCTACAAACGAAAAAGAAGTGTCACCCGGGTAAATGAGTTCATTTTATTTTTATTTCGAAAATTTGGGGAAAAGAAGAACAAAAGAAAAATAATCCTGTGACGCGCCATTTCAGTCGTCGATATAATCACTACCAAGCCTTGGCGACGTGTTTACAAATGTTTCTAGTCCATGGTGGGTGCATATGGCTCGGGCATATTGGTGAGTGCATTATTAATGACTCGGCGGCGCATTCCTGTTCGGAACCCGAACTGGCCCTTTTTATTGAGAGAACTTAATGGTGAATAATTTTGATTAACCTTCTGTCGTTGTCGTCGAACTTCAAAGGGTAGAAGGGTGCATGGAAAAGAAATGGTTAGAACTAGAAAGAGTTGTGTTAATCATTGGTAATTTTTTATGATAAGGAGTTGGAATTTATGAGTTTTTTTTTTTAAGGAACTCTTTCATGACAGGACTCGCTACATATGGCTTTGTAAGCACTTTCTAGGTTGAGAAATAAAGTCATCAATTTCTGGCACACTGATCCTGATCCTGAGAGGAAAAGTTGGACACTACTGACATATACATAGCTTCGAACGACAATTTTATTACTACCCAATCCAAGAAGCATTTCCCTAAGGACTCTTATTTTATCTCCTTTCTCTTAATTAAAATGTCTTTCTCCCCTTCTTTCAAGCACTAGGTATGGTATAATCCCAGCTCACCTCCACTCGACCTTTATATAATGCCTGGCTCATTGTTTATTTATTATTGAGGGACAAGTAAAACAAAATCCAATTTCCTAGATAAATTACCTCGTAAAAAAGCAAAGTTCCATCCACTCGAGTATTGCTGCCATTGCAACAGCAACCCCTCAGGTGAAACATTTTCACACTTCTTAAACAACGCCAAAGTTTAAATAACCCAAAAACTCATTGCCAAACCCATCAACCAAAAACGCACGCGGCAACGCATAAAATAGAACAACAAAATGTAATTTCAGGCCTAAATATCGAAAAGAATCAAATTACATTGCTCACACAAAAGGACGCCCTGGTTTTTTGGTCCACATACATAAACTCCTGTGAATTGTAGATATAACATCTATGCTGTCCTTTCTTAAATGAATTTTTCAACTCCCGAGGTGCTAATTTCGTTCTTTTCGAAAAATATAACGCAATTTATATGCACCCCTTCACAATGTCAAGTTGCGTTGGTCCGTCTTGAAGATGAGAATGGCAAAAATAATATTTTAAGCCCAAATGAGATAACAACCCTCGCGTTCATGCACAAAATTTCATCAGAAATTGCATAAAAATTCCTAAATGAATTGGAGATGGAGAGTCAGAGAGGTCGAGAAGACAACAGCAAATTGAAGGGCGAGAAATTAAACTTTTCGGCCATGTTTAATGACAGACGTTATTATTTTAAGGGGGTCTACGGTGATGGTTAGAAAAATGTTCATTAGCAGGCTTATCGTTTTAAGTGAGAATTACAATCAGTTTATGTTCCATATTCAGCAATTTTAAGGGGGACGTTGGTACAAGTGGGATATTTTAAATTGCAGGCAAGGATTTGAACCTCTATAGGCAGGATTAAGGTCAATATTGAGACCTGTAGGCCGAAACCATCAAAAAGGAGTTGAAAAATTTGACGCGGTAGACTTCGTATTACCTCAAATGAAAGACCTAAACTTTTGTACCCCATTACCCTCTACTCGCTACGTAATTCTCGCTACGCAATTCCCGCTACTTGATTCTCGCTACTCGATTCTCGCTACTCGATTCTCGCTACTCGATTCTCGCTACTCGATTCTCGCTACTCGATTCTCGCTACTCGATTCTCGCTACTCGATTCTCGCTACTCGATTCTCGCTACTCGATTCTCGCTACTAGATTCTCGCTACTCGATTGTCGCTACTCAATTCTCGGTACGCGAGAATTAGTCACGTAATTTCAAATACCACAGTTTAATGTACTTTTTCTTAAAGGTTATATTCAGTGACGAAAAAAAGTTCAACCTCGATGGCCCTGATGGCTTCAATGGATATTGGCACGATCTTAGAAAGGAGAAAAAATGTTTTTCGAAAAGGAACTTCGGAGGTGGCAGCTGCATGGTTTGGGGTTCTTTCTGTGACCGCGGTAAAGTTGCGTTAGCCTTCACTTCTACCCAAATGGATAGCGGAGCCTACACGCAAGTTCTCCAAGACAATTTGCTGCCCTTTCTAAGGCGATTTCCTAGGATTCAGAATGTCTTTCAACAAAATAATGCCCCAATCCGCGTAAGTCGCCAGAGCTTGAGTTGATTTCAAGCTCACAAAATTAATTTAATGGAGTCGTCTGCTCACTCACCAGACTGTAACCCAATTGAAAACCTTTGGGGAATTCTGAGCCAAAGAATTTATGCCCATAACAGGCAGTTTTTCTTTCTTTTCTAAACATTAGAGGAGAAAGTAACGGGATTTACCTAATGATGCTCTTAAAAAAAAAAACTAGTAGGGTATTGCTGCAGACCCCGGTTTTATACAAAACCATTTTTACATGGTGCGATTATACTTTTGCAAAGCACTGTAGGTGACGATGACATCCTAGAAGCCTTTTGGCGTTTAAGTAGTTTTTCTTTTTTCGAGGGAAAAATTAAGTGCAGAGAAAGCTCACGTTCCACAACTATTAAATAGAATTTTTTTCAGCTTTCACACATCAAAAATAAGTGAATTAACTGCTTTGTTCCTTATATTTCAAAAAGTTAAGTGTCGCACTATTAACAAGAAAAAAGAAGTAACCACGCTACCTTCACACTCTCCCATATCACCTTCCACAATCTACATGCTGCTTAGAGTAAAATATAATTAATTAAATAAGGTCCTTGCTTTGAGCTTCACATTTCCATTTACCTGCTCGCGAACTCCCACCACCAAATGGCGCCTTTTTCGCTTGTACGAATTTTTACTTCATTAGCTTCCTCTCTTTTTTAACAGTTCAAGCTTCAAAGTAATTAAATTTGATGGCACTTAACTCTAATATATCTAAAGGAAGATGAACACAGACACGAACAAACGGCAAAAAAAATGTCATCCAATGCAATTTTCTACACAAAATTACTCAACATCTGACATCCGTCCTTTCTCCCCCTCCACGTTCTGGCAGTCTGTACTTAAGACTAAGAGGAAAATCAACTACTAGTAAAGAGATGTTTCTTGTCAATTAGTAAGAAGATCAATATTTACTCGTCTATCCTCTGATTCTGAATAAAGCACTCTGATGACAAGCTTCAATTTGCAATTAAGACACTTGACTACACAGTGGAGACAAGTAGAAGAAGAAGCAGGACAATGTGAGTCCTTATGATTTATAGAATCCCTATTGATATTTTATATTGAAATTCCATTCAAAATCCAAATGACCAATTATTTGATTGCATAAAACACTTGGCAGCTCTCTTTGTCCAGCCAGAGAGTCGACAGCACAGTCATTTCGATGTATTTATGAATATTTTGTTGGGTCTGTCCATCCCTCTGGTCACACCTTTTTCAATCGAAGAAAATCCCCCATCCTCGTCCTGTCTTAATTACAATCAAATGAACAAGAGAAGACATCGAATATACACTTCCCCTTGATGTCTCAAACTTCCAGAGCTGATAAATCAATCCAAGTCACCCTTCAATTAAGCATTCAGTAAACAAAACTAATGTTATTTGTTTACAAGTTCGGCACTTTAGTTTACAACGTTGCATGCCCACTTCCACACACAAACTGGACAGGAGTTGATGGTTGTGGGGAAGGGGATGATTGTTGACTGCTGACTGCTGTTCCAATCACCCATCGACCCGACCCATTCTCGTCCAGCCAGACTAGTCATCCAAGTCGTTTAGTTTGCTATCAGAGCCCAACCATTACCACGAATAAGACAACGGAAGCCAGACCGACCGACCACTGCCCGCCCCAAAGGACAAACAAACAAAATATTATTCAAATTTCTGAAAGTTAATAGCGAAGCAATCTCGACGTCCAGCCATGGCTTTTGCTTCCCGGTGGAATCAAGGCAAAGCATGCATAGGTGTGGGCCTGGCCTGGGCAGCAACAACCTGATCTACGCAAAGTTAAGACAACCAACAACGATTTGAGTTTGAGAAGAGAATCCACATCTGGACTGCTGGAAATAAATAAAGAGAAACTGCTTGTTAGTCATCCGCCCACCAACTTTGACAACGAGGAGAAAGAGGATCGAAACTCGAAAGCAGATTTGCCAAATGCAAACGGAAGTCAGTTGATACCAAGCAACCACAAACATGACATCTCAATATGTGAGCAAATCTCTTGCTAAAAGCTAAAAGAGGCACTTTCGGAGCAGCAGATGTTGCCAGTTGGTAGGGAAGAGGCGACACAGCTGGAAGCAAATGGCTGCAGTTGAATTGAGGCTGTTTCTTAGGCATCAAAAGCAGACTTTTACAATGCAATGGAATAGGAATAAGTCAATTTTACAAAAAAAAAAATATCGATCCACAATTAAAGTGAAAGGCTCAACAGTATTGTTTCAATTTGGCAGCACGACATTGGATAGAAGGAAATGAAAGAAGCTTGAAATAGCTTGAATTTTATGCTACACTTGTCTAGTTTTGAAATGGGAGGCTGTGGATCTTATGATACGAGTGAATCAAGCCTGAATTATAAGTTCAGGGGCCGAATTACGGCATCCGTTATCGAATAATACGATACTGAATTGTGAGTGTTTGTGTGCTTTTGGCATTACCTCTCACGTTATCGAGTTCAGTATCGAGCTTCTAGTACAAAAATTTTAAATTCTCTGCTCAGCTATCGAGCTTAATTTCATTCGACACACAAACAGCTCACTGATGGGAGGAAATTTCTAAAAAAAAAATTAAAGTTTACTTATTTAGAGAACTTGAGTTATTTTATTATAACATTCTTTGCCAATAATCTATTTAGGTCGAGTTATTCTGCTCCAAACCTTCATCAATCTCATCTTCTTAACATTCAAACTTTGTTTTTTTCAAAAAAATAAATTTCATGAAACAAAATTAATATTTTTGCCTTCACTTTTTCACTCAAGTTTTGTTTTTTATTTGTCAAACCTCTCAAAATTCCTTCAAAATAATCGAGATTCGATAAAAACTACTACAATTTTATATTCTCAAACGATACGTGACCTATCGAGTGCCATAATCCCAATGGGGTTACTCGTTCGTTCGATATCGGATGAAACTCACTCACTCGATAGCGGAAGCGATAATTCGGCCCCTGACTTATGAAGTAATAGCAGGGCCTGATTAGCCCATAGGCTAATTAGGCTGCAGCCTAAGGCGTCAGGATTTTGAGGGCGCTGGCGGGGAATCTTATATTCACTGTCATCATACATACTTATTTCAACTACATACAAGTTTTTTTTAATAACGACACAACTGACTACAAAGTGAAGTTTATATTATAATTGATTCAAAATTTTCGTTCATTTAAAACAAAATGTATGTTTTCCTCGTTAACTGGGATAGCCAATGCATTGAGAAAGTGAACGCACCCAGTCTGTATCAGTTTTTTTTTCAACACACAAACACAGATTGTGGCATTGAAATCTTTATCCCATGACGTTTTTTGCGCAACGACTGGATTTTCTCACCAGATGACGCTGTTGTATTTACTATCTGTTCTGTAACTCACAATCAGTCGAAAACTTTTCGAGTCGAGAAACGAAAAAACGAAACAAAATATGTCAAAACTCAAACAGAACAAATGAGTTACGCTCCGTTCACACTGTTTTTCGCATGATTTTCTTGATTTCAGAATAAGTTATATAACTTAAGAAGATAAAAATATAAATCGATAAAAAATAAAAAAAAAATCCAATTTTTTCCTCGCGCATTGTGGCAAATAAATTTTAAGAATTCTTCAATGTTTTTGGTTTGATTTATTTTTTCCCAATGAAAGAAATAAAAATAATGAAAAATATTATACAAGTTCAATGAAAACAATATTTAAAGAAAAACTAAAAATTAAAGTGTTTTTGCCAGGTATTTTGTTCAAGCTCATTTTGGTATTGATTTTGGTAGCAATAAGCAACATTCAACATTCCCGCTCCCGTGATTCGACTGCTTCTTGCTGTTGAGTCACTGCTGAGTCTGTGTTGTTTGTTTTTAAAATTTCGATAACAGCTAATTTTGCCACTGGTCTTTCAAACAATCCTGACGCTGTTCTTACTGTTGCTCTTCTTACTGCTCCGTCTTTCGCCATCGTCGTTTTGATTATTATGCCTTTGGGCCAAGAAGATCTTGGAAGATTTTCATCTACAATAACTACCAGGTCACCTTCTTCGACATTTTTCACATTCTCGAACCATTTCGTTCTCCTTGTAAGAGTCGGAAGGTACTCACGTACCCAACGTTTCCAAAACAAGTCAGCTACTCGTTGACATTTTCGCCACTGCTTATGGAGAAAAAGATCTTTGTCGGAAAATCTTCCTGCTGGCTTTGATCCACTTGAGGAACCAAGTAAGAAATGATTTGGCGTTAGAGCTTCTGAGATATTTGATTCTACTGGAACGTATGTTAGGGGTCTTGTGTTTATAATCATTTCGACTTCAATCAGCATTGACAATAAGGACTCGTCAGTAAGTCGTTGGCTCTTCATTACATGATGCAATACACGCTTAACTGAGCCAACAAGTCGTTCCCATGCACCACCCATATGTGGAGCAGCTGGTGGGTTGAAGAACCATTTCATGTCAACAGTGGTGAATTTTTCTTGAATTTTATCGGTGTCTAGAACTGAGAATGCATCACGAAGTTCTTTTTCTGCACCTCTCAAATTTGTGCCGTTGTCTGAGTAAAATTCTCTTGGTAAACCACGTCTGCATATGAAATTTCTGATGCACATGATGCATGAGTCCGCCGATAAGCTATGGGCCACTTCCAAGTGCACTGCTCGAATTGTAAGGCATGTAAAAAGAACTCCCCAACGTTTTTCTGAACGCCTTCCAACTCTGACAACAATTGGTCCGAAATAATCTACGCCGACATACGAAAAAGGACGAGAAAATGCTGCCAATCTCGCTTGTGGAAGTGGTGCCATCTCTGGAATATAGGGCTTAGCTTGCTTCAAGTGGCATTCGTTGCATTTCATTCGAGCTTTTCGAACTAACTGACGAATTTTGGGAATCCAAAACTTTTGTTTCATTTCGTTTACCACAGTTTCTTGACATTGGTGTTGAAAATGCTCATGAAAGTGCTTAGCAAGCAAAAATGTCACACGGTGTTCTTTCGGTAAAATTAAGGGTCGTTTGGTATCTAATTCAGCGTACCAAGCCTTGTCGATTCTTCCTCGTAAACGTAGAAGTCTATCATCGTCAATATAGGGTGAAAGTTTGTATAACGGACTTGTTTTCTGAATTGATTTTTTGTCTTCTAAAAGCATGATTTCATCACTGAAACTATCTTTCTGAACCATTCGAAAGAGTAGCTTTTCGGCCTTCTGTAGATCTTCAGAGGATAGGATTTTTATAGCAGACGACTCTTTATTTACCTTGCTCCTTAGATTACTTGTGTATCGGAAAATCCACGCCATTGCACGTTTCATTCGAGTCCATGATGAAAATCGTTCGAAATCAACTGCAAAACTTTCATTTTCAAGTTTTGACATCACCAGCATGTATTTTGGACGAAGTTCTTCTGTTTGTTTGTCAGTTGCTATTGGAATTGTTGGCCACTTGTCCTCGCCTTCGTACAAGAAATCGGGCCCTCGGAACCAGCGAGCGTTCTTACTAAACGAAGGAGATTTTGACCACTTAGTTGCTTCGTCAGCAACATTATTATTAGACGGAAGCCATCTCCATTCTTCAAGTCTGGTTTTCTGCAAGATTTCAGAAATACGAAACATTACAAATTGTTTATACCTTTTAGCGTCGGAATTCAGCCAGTGAATAACATTTCTGGAATCGGACCACAGGAAACGTTTCTCAATTTTAATCTTTAGCATCTTCGAAACCATTTTTGCTAGTCTTGAACCCATCACTGCAGCTTGAAGTTCAAGCCTAGGAATCGATAAAGGTTTGAGTGGTGCAACCTTGTTTTTCGAACAAACTAGGGAGCATCTGATTGAATCCCCTTCTTGATACCGAAGATATCCAACAGCTGCCATTGCATCCTCGCTAGCATCAACAAATATATGCAACTGGACGTTGTCACATCTGGTAATTTTCTTTGAGAAATAACATCTTGGAATTTCTACTTCCCGGACATCATTCAACAAACACCGCCAGTCGTTCCACTTCGATACCTGTGCCTCAGGTATTTGGTCGTCCCATCCTATTCCAGTTCTCCAAACGTCTTGCATCAATATTTTAAGTTTAACCATATAGAATGAAAGAAACCCGAGCGGATCAAAAATTGACATCAGAACTTTCAACATCTCTCTCTTTGTCGGTATCTTCATTCCAAGAATTATTTCAGTTTGAATTTTGGGAAATTGAATTGAAAAACTGAAGCAATCTTTGTCGACATCCCACCAGAGACCCAGGACCTTTGTGGTTAAAGTGTTTGAACTTAAGTTGTCAAGAATTGTTGTTTGGTCAGTATCCTTGGATTCACCAATAGCTTTTAAGACTTCACCTGAGTTGGAAAGCCATTTTCGAATATTGAAACCGCCCTTTGAGTGAACGTACTTTACTTCTTTTACAAGTTGAATAGCTTCTTCAACGGTGTCAACACTATCCAGGTAATCATCGACATAATGACGGTTGATGATGGCATCTGCAGCTTCCGGGAAATCTTCAGCATAATCACAAGCATTCCTATTCTTAACATGCTGGGCAATGCTTGGGGAGCATGTAGCTCCAAAGGTCAACACCTTCATTATGTAGACATCAGGGGGTACATCATATCTTCCATCACGCCATAAAAATCTTTGACAATGCTGATCATCTTCGCAAACTTCAACTTGATGAAACATTTCTTGAATGTCTCCTGCAACAGCAATCCTTTTCATTCTGAAACCTGAGAGAACATCGGTCAAAACTCTTAATTCGTCAGGTCCTTTTAATAACGCATCATTCAAAGAAGTTCCGTGTGTTTTTGCCGCTGCATCCCAAACCATTCGAATTTTTCCTGGTTTGTTAGGGTTTCTTACTAAAAAAGTGGGCAAATACCAGATTCGTGTTCTTTTCTTAGATATTTCCGACGCTGTTAGCTTCCGTGCATAGTTCTTGTCTAGCAAATTCTTCACTTGATTGTTCACCGTCTCTAGAAGTGAAACATCAGTACGGATTTTTTTCTCCAAACACCAAAGCCTCTTCAACGCCATCGCATAGCTATCTGGTAGAACTACATCGTCTTGTTTCCAGAGAAGACCACTGACAAATTTGTTTCCAACTCGACGTACTGTTTGTTCAAGGATTTTCTTGGCTCGAACTTCTTCAAGCGTTTCGTAATGACTCTTTTCGTCTTCATTATTTTCGAGAGCATATTGCATTTTCATCATTTCTTCAATCTCATTATCACACTCACAGGCCTTATAGATGTGATACAGACCACTACTTCGCATACCATTCGTCTCTCCACCACTTAAGCACCAACCAAGTCTTGTCTTAATGGCGATAGGATCGTTCCATCCTCCTTCCTTCGTCTTCAGAGCTAGCGTCAGCTTTTGATTGTTAAGCCCGATAAGTATTCCACATGAAGAGTTTCGGAATGACGGTATTGGAATTCCACGTAAATACGGATATCGCTTCTTAATCACATCAGCTAGAATAGTTTGTTTGGGTAGCGCTAAAGACTGGACAGTCCGAACATCGTGAAGAAGAAACTTTTCAGAAGACACTTCAGTACCAGATATTTCCATTGTCACAACTTGAGAATCATCTTCATTTCTTACTGTCTCTGCGGTCCACTTGAGACAAAGTGGTTTAGGGACGCCTTCAATACCTAAAGAGTCAACAATCTTCTGCTCAACCAAAGTCAATGATGAACCACTGTCTAAAAAGGCAAACGTCTTCAGAGATTTCCCATTTCCAAACAAGACAACTGGAACAATACGGAATATAGCATTTCTTTCTTCTGGTTGCTGATGGGCGTAACATGATCTTGAATTAGCTTGATGGTTCTCTTCTCTCATAGACTGGAGAGAAACGTGGCAACTTCCTTGGAATCGACTTCGACACCTAAAACGTTTTAAATGTGATAAGCAAATTTCGCATACCTCTTTCTTCTTGACCAGCTCTCTACGTTTTTCGATTGAAAGGTCCTTGAATTTACTGCAGTCGACCAAACGATGAGCACCATTACACAGGAAACAACCGCTTAACTTATTTGCCGTCTTGCTTGACGAAGTTGATTCTGTATGTGCATGAATTCCCGAGTGCCTTTTGTCTCCTCTTGTTTCAACAAAGCTCGTCACAGAAGAAGCAGCATTTGATAAGCTATCAAGCCAATTGCTAAAGACTAGTAAGCTCAAATCATCAGAATCGTGACTCCTTGCCCAATCCATCTTGTAAGAAGCAGGTAGCTTATCCACTAGTTCATCTAAGAGAACAGGATTGCTCAGATGGTTCTGCATGCTACATGCCTCCATTGTGCCACACAAGTTGCGTACTGAATTCGCAAACGACATCAACGTCTCTAAACGTTCCGCTTTAGGTGGCGGTTCATTCTTGATCTTATCTATAAGCATCTTGATTAGAGGCCCAGGTCTTCCAAATTGAGTTCGAAGAATAGAAATAACCTTCGGTACCATTGATGGCATAACAAGAATTGAACGAACACACTCCAGAGCTTGTCCCTTAAGAGATCTCTGTAATCGCCACATGTTTTCACTATCAGTAAAACCACATATCTTCGAAGAGCTTTCAAATGTGCTTATGAAAATGGGCCAATCTTCTGGTTTTCCCGAAAAAATTGGAAGTTCTTTTGGCATCACTTGACGTGCAGCAATATTTTGACTGGATAAACAAATGTCCTTATCTAAATCCAGATTAACAGGAAAATTATCCATTTGCTTAACTGGTTTTGTTTCCATGTTCTTCTCAGGTTTGGAATTCACATTCTTAACCCATTCAGCTGTTCTATTCTTCCCGTAGCTACTGACTGAAGATAATTCATCGACTTCCGATAATATCTCGTATCGTTTAGAAAGAAATTCTTTTTCTTTTTGTTCTCGTTCTTTCTGAAACCGTAGTTCAATTTCTTTTTCTTCCTCAAGTCGTCTTAACTCCAACTCAATTCTTTTCTTGCTTCTGGATGATGAAGCTGCAATACTTCGATTCGTTGAACGCGCTACTTCCCCGTTAACTTCCCCATTTTTAAGCTGATCATTCTGATCCTTCTTTGCCTGCTCCATGTTGTTTTTAGATCCTACAACACGTACTACCACGCAGTTCATGCATTCAAAGCTTTCTAACGCCGTAACAGCATCAACATTTGCGCAATCATAATGATACCATTTATCACAATGATCGCATTGCACCATGTCTTGAAAAGAATTAGGTCGACTACATTTTCCACAATCAAAGATTTCATCTTGATTCATCTTCTAGATATTTCTTGTAGCCTTATGAACAAATACCAATAGTTTCCAAAATTTAATTTTTAGAAATGTGGCAAATAAATTTTAAGAATTCTTCAATGTTTTTGGTTTGATTTATTTTTTCCCAATGAAAGAAATAAAAATAATGAAAAATATTATACAAGTTCAATGAAAACAATATTTAAAGAAAAACTAAAAATTAAAGTGTTTTTGCCAGGTATTTTGTTCAAGCTCATTTTGGTATTGATTTTGGTAGCAATAAGCAACATTCAACACGCATTACAGTAACTTAAAAAAAAAAATATTTTGTTTCGGAAATCTATAAGAGCGCTGATTGAAGTTTTTCATTTCTCTTAAAAATCGCTTCAATCCTTCAATTATGTTATTGAGGCTTTTTTTTCTGTAAATCGTCGCACGTTATCCCATGAGACATTTGACGTAGAACAAAGTACAACTAGATGGCACCTACAGCGATGAACCGCAAACGCACTATCCAATGGCGGGGAATCCCCAAGATAATATTTTATATTTTGCCACGTTCGTGTTGCATTCATTTGACTTATTGTGTATTTGTGTGTGTTCGTGATTTTCAAAGCTCGCCTAAATATATTTTATATATTATTTTCTTTATATTGTTCATAATTTTCCTTATTGTTAGTATGTTTTTTAAGATAATGAGTGTTAACGAGAGTAGTTCTATAGCAAAAAAGCCAAGTGGGGCAGAGTGTCGAAAAAAATTTAATTTTTATCTATCAATTTTTTGTAAGAAAAAATTATAATTTTTTAAATAAATAGTTATTTCTTCATTTATATTTGATACTATTGTTCTGCAATAAATAAAATAAATGATAATTTTTTGGACAAATTTTTATTTTTTGTAAATATTAGATATGGATGTCTATTTTTTTGAAAATAAAATAAAGAAAAAATAACAAATAAATCATAATTTTTTTGAGTGAATTCTTATCTTTTAATTAATAATTTATAACTATTTTTTGCAATAAATAAATTATTATTTTTTTAACCATTTGTTATTTTTCTTTTTTTTTATTGATTTATTTTTATTTGTTTATATTATATTCATTAATAATTTATATCTTCCTATTTTTGTGATACTTTTTTGAATGCATTTTAAGTTTTTCTTATTAATATTACCTATACCTATAAATAACTATTTTTGCACTAATTAATATTTTATTTTTTTAATAAATTATAATTTTTCATAATAAATATGTATGAATGTATAATATTTTCGAAAACTGCTTTTTTGAAATTTTTTTTGTTCTTATTAATATTATACTATATATACCAATCGGTTGGAGACCTGTTTTTTACTTGCGACATATAGAATATATGGCAAGTATTGAATTCGTAAAAAAAAAAAATTTGAGGTAATGATGAGATATGACATTACGATGATAGAGAAGTCGAAAAAAGTGGGTCCGGCGATTCCGTCCGTCTGTCTGTCTGTCTGTCTGTCTGTCTGTCTGTCTGTCTGTCTGTCTGTCTGTAAACGCGTCTACAGCCTTAACCTCTGGTCCGATTGACTTGAAACTTGAAAATTAAGGGTTTGAGCGAATTCGCGTGGGTCGTTTTTTTGATTTTTTTTTAAAGATCAAAATTTAGGGTAGCCACCATACGATTTTTTTGGCCAAAAACCAAAAGTTTAAATTTTCTCAAAAACGGCTCCTACGATTTTTTTTCAACTTCCTCGAAAATTTTTGTTTAAAACTCTGATGTATTTTATGTAAAAAAATTTTTTTGTATTGCTCCAAAACGGTACCGCCCATAGAACCGTTTTTTTGTTATCAGATTTTCTCGAAAAGTAAAAGTTCGATCAGGGTAATTTTTTTTGGATT
Organism: Sphaerophoria taeniata; assembly: GCA_943590905.1. Taxonomy (NCBI): domain Eukaryota; kingdom Metazoa; phylum Arthropoda; class Insecta; order Diptera; family Syrphidae; genus Sphaerophoria; species Sphaerophoria taeniata. The sequence continues at coordinate 85,429,318 of OX016542.1, forward strand.
TTTTAAAAATATTCTTAAACTTTTTTTTTAAATTCTGTATCTCAAAAACGGATCAATATTAAAAATTGAAATTTACCTATAAAATGTATAGTTTTACATTCTTGAATACTGCATACCCAAATTAATTTTTAGACATTTTCGAAAAATTTTATACATAAAAAATTAATTTAAAAAAAAACCGCTCCGACGATTTAAAAAAAAAAAAATTTGAAAAATCAACAATTTCTTAAGAAATCATATGAAATAATTTTTTTTCAGATTAAATCTTTTTTTGAGGTAGATATTTTAATTTAAATTTTTATTTATGAAATAAGTTTTTTGTATGAGTATTTGGAATACAGGAGCAAGTTCGTATGACCGAGTCGTGCACATTTTTTTTTTAATATTGAAAGCTGACGAAGTCATAAGCAATTTATTTATTCTCAGACCTGGAGGGGGCGGGCGCGTCCAGAGAATTAGCCTAGGGCGGTCAAAACCCTTGATCAGCCCCTGAGTAATAGGCAACGAGACAGATGAGTAAATAAACAACTGATCTCGTTTCTGAGCTAACTTGGGTGTTCTAGGAAAAAAAATACGATCCACAACAATCTTAATGTCAGAGTTTTCAACTTCACAGCACAAAATTGGATAGCCTACAATAACAGAAGCTTAAATAAGTCGGAATTTTATATCGCACTAGTCAATTTTTGAATGGGAGGCTGTGGAAGGTAAATTTGACAGGACAAAATTTAAAATATATATCAAGAATCCTCCAACGAAAAAGGCGAGCAAATTAACAACAGATCATATTTCTGAGCTGACGGATGTTCTAGGAATAAAATTATGTTCCACAACAATCCTAATGTCAAAGTTTCAACATCGCAGCACAAAATTGGATAGCCAAAAATTACGGTAGCTTAAATGCGTTCGCATTTTATTTTGGAATGGGACACCGTGGATTGTAAATTTGACAGGACAAACATTTTTTTGACCCCACTGTTTCCATTTATAACCCCAATACAAAATCTAAGACTTAAATCGTCTCATCGGTCGTCGTCGTTGCTGTCAATCGGTCGGTCAGTGGTAGATTATTCCAGGGCAGACGGGGAGATCATGGTGTGATAGATTGCGGAACTGGTGGTTTAATTTGCATATTCCTCAGGGGTCATCTTTGTGATTCAACTGGCTCGTCGCACTCTTTATGTCTACAGGTCTAACCACCACCACCCGGTGTAGTCTTTTATGCAGATAAATATACAAAGTACAAACATAGACGAAGACATATTGTTTAGCTTTGTTTGATGGACTGTGTAGAATGAACATACTACTGGGGAGCTCTATCCTCGTTCGCCTCATGTCGGTTGGTCCAGAAGCCAATAATCCATAAAACATGAGTGCTGAATGCATTTCCCTGTTGTTGCCAATGTTGCTGTCTCAGCGACGACGATAATGGCATGGTGGTGCATCACTATTATCATTGTCACCCTTTTATTCTCCTCCAGAAGCTCCATCATCATCATCGTAGTCGAAGTAGTCGTCATCGTTGTCTTTATGGAATTGAAAATACCTAGCCATGGAGAAAGGTTCGTAATATGGTCATCAGGAGAGCACACACGCCTGGAATATTTGTTTGTCCCGAATGGAATTTTGCAGAAAACACATCGATGACTTGGCCACTTGCACGATGAGGGGGATGACGGTGATGATGATTCGAACAACGACAAAACGCAGCAGATTCTTCATCGTGTCCTCTTCTATACAAGGCAAGCCAGGCCCAAGAGATGAATTGAAAGGTTTTCGCCTTTCTTTTTTCTTTGTTTTATGGAACTGGCAGCATCATCCAGCATCATCCAGCAAGCTCCAGGGACTTCAGTCTTCATTAGTTTGTTTCTGTTTTGTTTTGTTACTTCAAAATTATTATTGTCAAGAGGAGCAGAGTAGAAAGGATATTTCTGACCGCAACTTGTTGTGTTTCACTTCAAACAGAAGACGGCTATATTTGCCAATAGTCGCCGCTGCCGCCGCGCCATTCTCTGCTGCTGGCTTGTCGTCGCTCTAAAGTCACTTAATTGCTTAGTTCGATGCACTTTGCATATGCTGTGTAATTAACAGTGGCAAATATGTCCAGCACCATTGCCTTTGAGTTTGTTTTCATTTTTCGTTTTTCGTCTACCAACAACGAGACAGAAAGAGAGGGGCCCGGACAGAGCCATGTCTGTGTTTATTTGGTTTCGGTCATTGTTTGGAATCTCCAGAGGCACAATATGCCAGAGTGTGCGGTAGGTACAGGTTTTTGCTTACCATAGACGTTCTATGTTTGTTTGCTTAGGAATAAGCAAATTCATGCTAAAATGTGGGTGGATGCGGAGAAGGGAAGATGATTTGCTAACAAAATTCAAAAAGCACTTTAGTTTGATGTCAGGAGGAGGAGGAATCGTCACTCGTCTGAACAAAAATTGACAGTAGATTAGGGGCTTCTATAAATGGAATATGGTCTTGGTCACTGGCTGGAGTGTGTTTCGTTTCGACATTCCATTTCCATTAGAAGATGTTTGAATTCCTTTGAGGAATGTTTGTGAGTCAAAAATGGTTAAACAGACTTTATGGGATGAAAAAGGAAATTCGTTCCCTCCCATCATCAACTAAATAAAATTAATGACTTCCCCAGGGACATGCTGCTGCTCTATTTTCTCAAGTTTTAGAATAACAAAAATTCGACTTTGTAATCAAAAACCTATCATATCAATAACAATAAACATTTAAATGGACTTATTGCTCTCCCAGAACGTGAAAAGTGACACAAACAGCAAATTTCCGGCCCCATGCCCCATCCACTTCTATCACAATAAAGTTCAAATAACTTATGATCCACAAACAGCCCTCAAGCTCTTATTGGAGTACCACAGACCACCCCTCTTAAAAGTGATGCATTCTTAACTTTCAAAACAAAATTAAACAAACAAAAGTAATTTAGTTTTTTTTTTTTAAATTGGGAGTTTTTGTTGGGGTGTCCCCAAACAGTTGAACTTTGTGGAATGTAGAGTGGGAAGTCCTTATCCCATCAAGACACAAAGACAAACATGTTGCTGTCATATCTTTTGGCGACGACTATGACGACACACGATGAGAAAACTTATTGACTCATCTCATCACCCACTGCCACTAGTCAATGTTTATCGCATACATTCATATATCCTTGAAGACGATGAAGTTCGCAAACATACATACACACATACTCTTAAATAGCAGATAACATGACAAAAGCATCATCATCGCCCTCTTGTGCATAAATATTTCCCGGGGTTTTATTTCAAGGATTACTTAAATGCCACTCTAAACTGTCAAGTTACACATTTGGGTGGTGGGGGAGGTCCTTTTTACACTCCTGTTTATTCTATGAAAACAAATGGGTTTGTTTGACGGCGGCGCGCGGTTGGGGGTAAAATGTTGATTTTGGTGGTTGATCTAAACAAACACATGTACATGCAAATAAATATCCTTAATATTTTAATTCTTCGAATATTAGTTTAATTGCCGTACGCTAAGCGCACGCAGTAGACACAACAAACAGCAGGCGCTAGAATGTGCTTGACATTCATCCTCTTATGTTGTTTTGCATTTTCTACTGAAGGCAAGGGTGCTCGGGAAAAAAGTTCAAAATAATCTCGTGAACAACATCATGGGGTTGAGATTTTCAGCAGTGTCGCTCGCACATCTCTCAGAAAACATACATAAAGGATTAAAAAGTTTAATTAACATAACGATTGTTCGCAGGAAGGTTTTGGTGGGATGAGCTAGAGCACAATAATTCCATTCTACATTGTCATAAGACTACAACAGCCCGGGGCAGTTGAGTTTGGTCTGTCTGTCATCTTTTGAACTGAACAGAAACAAGCTCGCGAAGAACCAAGTCGCGACAGAAAATCATGAATGTGAGACCCAATCAAAAGACTTATAGTGTAAGCGAATGTGGAAAGGATAAGACACCAGCTTAAAATGAATAATGAGCTGAAAGGGACTATGGATCCACACTCAACTTAAATCATATGCACGAGTGACTAGCCAGAATAAGAGGGAATACCCTTTTTTAATGGATCTTATGTGAGCTTATTTCATCTTTAATTTGCAGTAAATCTTTTAATTTTGACAATAAATGGCTGGGAGTTTTGATAGGAAATACTCTAAAAGTTAGCAATTGTGAAGATTAAACTTCTATAAAGCTTCTTTTAAGAGTTAAAGGTGATGCAATTACGTATATAGATAATTATAAGTAGGGCAACCAAAAATATGCTCTATAAAAACCATTTAAAGCGCTTTAAATATGCTCTAAAAAGCCAATTATATGCTCTAAAAATATGCTCTAAAAAATTTTGAAATAGTAGAAAATCTTAAATTTCGTGTTTTTTCTTACAGTTTATTGACTTGTCAAGAAAAAAAAACAGAGGTCAAAATATCTTTAGAGAGAAAAATAAAAGAACAAAACAAAAAACAAAAATATAAAAAGCTAAATAAATACCAAATATCAAAAATGAAAATATAAACCAGAATAAATTTAAAAAAAAATATTTGTTAAAATTTTTGTTGCAATAAAGGAAAACAGTTTTCCTTAAAAATTTTTCTCTGAAAACATTTTTGTAAGTACATATCATCCGCCAGTTATACGTGCAAACTTTAATGCCATTATTTCAGATGCAGTTTTTTTCTACGAATTAATTCTGCCATAATAAACAATTCGAGCCCTCTAATTTTTCCAAAATATCGAGAATTTTTTTTCGATATTGGAGTCCATGGTATTAATTTTAACTTGGGAATTGATCAATAATTTTATGTTAGCTGAAGGCCGCTTGTTTCCAGTTGTGCAATACATTTCAATAAAAATGTATAACTAGATGATAGAAATATCAAGTTACGTTTAATGCCACTTCATTAAAACAATTTTTTAACAACTCGTATTGCAGTTGATTCCTCTTCGTGTAGTGTTTCGAAAAGGCTTTCCTTTTTTTAAAACATTTCTACAGTAAACTGCTTCCCTCCAAGATACCCAATTAGTCGTAATCGTTTGCGAAGGAAGTGGTGTTTCCGCTGCAATATCCTTGAATACCCTTATTCTTGACGGATCTTTTAAACACTTTTTTCACGTTTGCGATGAAAATATCAACTTCTGGAAATTGACCTCGAAGTGTTTCATAAGTTCTATGGAGCCTGTGGGCCTCACAAGTGACATGCGTTACTTTTGGAAAAAATACTTGAATAGCATTGCGAGTTTTAATAAAAATATTTACTCTTACATTTGCAACAAAAATTACAAAAATAATGATGAAATATGCCAAAATATGCATTTTAAAGCAAAATATGCAAAAATATGCATTTATAACAAAATATGCTAAAATATGCTCTAACGAATGGGTCCAAAATGTTTATTTTTTCATGAAACGTATTGCTATCTTGTCAATTGTCAAATTCAACGTTCCAAAAAAAACATGCTCGAGCATATTTTTGGTTGCCCTAATTATAAGCTTACAAGGTTTAAAGTTTATCAAAGGTTGAATAATAAAATAATGCTTAAAAGAAACTTATGAGATTTAATGAAAGTCTTATAGAATTTTCAGTTTCGTTAAAGCTTCTGCCTAAAGTCTTCTTCAGATTCTGACCTTTGGTCTGAGTGTTGGATGTTTAAACTTTGAAATTTTTTTTGATCAGTTTTTGAACTGAAAGATTACATGAAATTGGAACTTCTATAAAGCTTCTATAACAGACCACATGCAGCAGAACAATTAGCGGAACCCCATAATTGCTATTAAGCAGATATTACCGCCAGCCTAGAAATTCGATGGGGTGGTCCGGGCCAACGAAAAATGAAGAACTGTAATATCTAATACGGCTACTGCTACAAGGAACAAAATCAGTGTCTATTTCGATGTGGATTTGAAGTTGGGACTCGACTCAGGAGGAAGATTTCAACTCAGTGAATGAGCGCATGATGGCAATCCGCATCAAGGCTAAATTCACGCCTTCACTGAAGTAAAAGGATAAAGAAACCAAAAACAGGTTCTACGAGCTCCGCGACAAGACGACCAATACCCTAGCTATGACAGAGAAGAAATCTTTGGTGGAATAATCGGACGACATAGCCTGAACGACACCACCTCCGATCACGAATTCATAGGCTAGTCGACTTCGCTGCGGGGCGAGACGTAATGGTAGCAAGTACGCGATTCCTACATCTCGATATCCACAAGAGGGCAGGGAAATCTCATTATCAATCAACCGTCAACCAGATTGATGACATTTCAATTGATGCTTGACACAACGATAGCATGCAAGATGTCCGATCGAGGATATTCGACGTCAAACGGCTACAATCGCAAGAGATCGCTAGATCCTTTATCGATCGTGTCTCTGAAAACCTCTTAGAAGTCCTTTGTTAAAATAAATAAATAAATAAATAAATAGAGTGGCGCGACAGCTCTTGAAGAGCCAAGGCCTAAGTGGCTTACTCTCATCAACAATTCTCTGAGTGCGTGTGAAGAATTGAGGGGACCTACAATATAACGCCGATTCCGAACGGCAGAGTTGAGAAGCACTTTTTCATGACAGATTGATACTCTTGGAAGATTTGTCAGGTCTTCACAAGAGGCAGTGCCCGCGAAAGATGAAATAAAAACTTGGCCTGAGTAGGACTCGAACCAACGACGTTCTGCTTAGCAGCCAACGCACTTACCAACTAAGCTACGGGCAACTACAGAAGAAGTCCTTTGTTGCCAGCACAAAATGCAGAGAAACAGTGGCAACACTGCCAAGCAGGTATCAGAGCTACTGCCACTGAAGTGCTAGGGAGGGTTTACATGGCCACCACAACGAAACCCCTGTCCTGGTTTGACGATGAAAGCCGGCGAGCACATGCAGTGAAACAAGAGGCATAAAAGGCGGCGCTGCAAAGAAGGACTCGAGGCGCTCGCGAGGTCTAAGAGCTGAAAAGGAGAGGAGAGCAACTTCAAAGAAAGAAAAAAATTGGAGTGCCATAATCACGCGATCGAGGAGATGGAGGGATGACAAAACAGGAACGAGGCGATGATGAGCAAAATTCCGTCAGTTATGCAGAACCATTAAATTTGGATGAAGCAGACCACTAAGGGGCCATCCATAAACTACGTCACGCTGAATTTAGCTGTTTTGACCCCCTCCCTCCCCCGGTGTCACGCTTTGTCACACTTGCTGTAACCCCCCTCAAATATTACGTCACAAAACAAAGCCCCCCCCCCCCCCCCTTAACAAAGAAAAAAAAATTAATTGATAGAACACAAATTTCCAAACATAAAATAGGTATGTTTTTTATTTTTTGTTTTAATTCCATTTTTTAATAAAAAGATAAAATAAAGTGGCAATAATCTTAGGTTTTTTAGTCTAACTTTTGCGAACGTCACGTTGCTGTAGACCCCCCCCTCCCCCTTGTCACATCTTGTCACGCTCAGTGTGACCCCTCCCTCCCCCCTAAGTGCGAACGTATTTTATGGACGGCCCCTAATTCCACCCACCCGATATTGACGAAGTGAAGATAGCGATATCTAAATTGAATTCGAAAAAAGCCGGCAGAAAGCCGAACTATACAAAGCAGCTGGAGATAATTTGGTTAGAAGTATGCACCTGTTCATCTGCAAGATTTGGTTGGAGGAAAGCATGCAGGACGAATGGAAGAAGAAGAAAGAAGAGCCCCTGAACTGCACCAACTACAGAGGTATAATGACCTTAACATCGCCTTCAAGATCTTGTCTGTTTGAAGCCTTTCGTCAACAACAAAGTCAATGTGGCTTCAGACCCGGAAAGTCTTAAATTGATTATTTGACTCTAAGGCAGGTCTTGGAGAAGACCTAGGAACTTCAAAGCGAAACCTTCCACTTTTCCACTATTTCAAGGCTGCGAATGACAGCGTCTACAGAGACCAACTATATAGAGCAATGTCTAGTTTTGGCATGCCAGAAAAACTCGTCCGTCTGCGTAAGATGACAATGGAAAATTTACGCTGTTCCATCTGGTTGGAAAAAACCTAACGCATGTATTTTGATGTCAAAAAAAGATTTCAGACATGCTGTCATGCGATTTAATTCTTGAAAAGATTATGCAAAACTCCAACGTCAACACCAGAGGCACGATCTTTCAAAAGTCCGTCCAGCTACTAGGATACACAGACGACATTGACATAATTGAAAGAACACGGCGGCGCGGCGTTTGGAGTATTCGTGAGCCTTGAGACGTTAGGCCAGGAAGATGTGTCTGACTTGGACTGTAGCGCCACCATAAAAAACAAACAAAGCTTCTAAAAACGTTAATTATTTGCTGTACAATCAATTCTCTGTACGCAAAGGATTTATGAGAGAACTTTAGGAAAAAGAACATTATTTTGGGGAGAACTTCAGACATTTTTCGGCAAAATATTTAAGTTTCAAACGCTCAAAGAGTCAACAACCCAGAAAACCAATAAAACTTTCGATTTGCATTACTGAAACCAAACTACAATACACATATGTACATACCCTCCTTTCAGATTATTCAGCCTTCGAAGACCTTTCTCAGAAACTGATCAAAATTTCATAATTCTTTCAGAGAAAACCACCACCGCCAGTCTCAACTAGTCACAACCTTTATTGATGGCTAGGCTATGGCTCTCATAACATCCAACAAATCTCGTATCTCATCTCTACGAAACGAAGAGGAGAAAACGCGCTTAGGGATAAAAATTCGCCTCAATGCACTAAATCCCATTAAAAGCAATACAGCAACGGGAAATACCGAAAGCCAAAACCAACAGGCCTATAAGTTGATTCGATGGTTTCCCATATGGTGTACAAGTAGAAGTAGAAGCCGAAGCAGAAAGATACCTATTTCAGGTTTTCCTTCGAAGGATATTACAGGATTGGAAATAATAATTTATGCAACCATAAAGAAACTCTCTGCGGTATAGAAAACATCTACCAATTTCTCTATTTTCTTAACATCATCATCCACTCACCTAATCACAAGCTTGGCTTCCAATTCCAATATAACATACCCCGCCCCGGCTAACCTCTTAAGCAAGGATATTACCGTTTCATATAGGAGAATCATCATTTCCTCGATATCACACATATTCGACGGTGGCACCTCCCACACATAAGGACTTGCATATGATATTCTAAATATAACTCCGGAAGCTTATCCACTCATCTATCAGCTAGTTTCAAGGACGAGCGGCAAGAGGAGAGGTTTTGGACGAGGACGCACAAAATATTCAATCAGTTTCATTTCCTTAAAATCATATTGCGTATTTATGGAAGTCGTATGTGTCTGTGTGTACGAAATCCTGCCACGCGCACCTCTTATTTGAATTTTTGAATCAATTCAATTTCGATAAATCCTTCGAAGTTCATTGTGAGTTTACTTCTCAGGATATCTCAGGATTTGGAATAAAAAAACTGAAAATTACATTTTTGATCCATCCGCTTTTGTGTGCGGGGAAAGCATCACATTGATATCAATATCAAGAGGATACAAATTAGCCGCAAGGATGCACTCCAAAAACTTGAAAAAAAAACGCTCGTTCATTGAAACCCGCACTTCTTCAAGGACCTCATTGTTTATTCAGTTTTTTTCGTGGTTTTGTATTATTTGCACAAAAGGACTTTTCTCATCTCAGAATTCTCTTCTCTAAGTCTAAATCGATTGCTTTATTGAAAAATTGAAAATAAAATTGGAAAATTGTCATCCTGTTTTCTTTGAGAGAAGTCCTGCTTCCTCGTTGGTGTACCTACCGAACGACACACAAACAAATAATAAAATAGCATTTGGAATATGTCACCGGGTGGATTAAGTCTACGTGTGTGGTTAAGCTATATCCTTATGGATCCTTAAGGACTTCAAATGCGAATTTATTGTCATCGAATTACACGAGAATTATTCATGCCCGAACAGTATGACATCTGAAATAGACGACAGACGACCAACGCTTCTGTCCTGTTGACATTAGGTACCGACATTATCGAAGGAGAATATTGTGTAGTCCCTGCGGCCATGTTATTGTTGTCATTTGCTGATGACAATATTGATGAGATGCTACTCCTGTTGCAGTGTGAATTATTCTTGATCCTTATGCGGGATGACGGTAGTCTTTCCTGTTTGTATCGGTATTTTTCGTAGGCCTTGAGGTTGTTCTTCAGGTAGGAACATCAAAAACTATTGAATTCATATTGAGGATAATCCTTGCGACAGGATATTTTTATGATGTTTGCCTAAGTCCGTGTTTACAAGCGTTTTCCTACCTTTTACTCGCATCATGTGAGCAAAATTCAATGAGGATTGCAATTTCTTTGCTTTTTTTTTAAATATTTGATAAGGACCAATAAGGATAAGAATGTGGTTTTTGTTTGGTGACATGGAAAGAATTTTGTCATATGTTGTCTCGAAATCAATCGTGCAAATAATTCTTCTCTTTTTTAATCCTTGTTTTTGGTGAATTTTTGAATTGATGTTATTTGTGTGGGCTTGAGAATCGAAACAGATGTTCTGTTGATAAATTGGAATATTTTAGAGGACACAGGACCTATCTTCGATATTAAAAATGAGTCCGAATTGAATTGAATTCCTTTTCCAATCGAAATATTTTTGAAATTCATCCTAATTCCTCTACAAATAAAAAAAAATAAAGTTATAAAATTCGTCCTGATTTCTCTAGATGCGAACTCATACTTCCAGCTCTGACATCATGTTCTCATCTCTCATCTCTCATCAGCATCAAATCCCCTCAAAATGGATAACATGTTTTAATTAAAACATTTAATCTCAACCAATGCAATGATTCCAAGCACTTAATCCACCTCCCCAAAACCCCTTTGACACAAAACTAAAAAGAGCAATGAATTTGATCCTTTACTTCTGCACAGAAATTCATTTTTTGGGACAAAATTAAATTGCCATCAGTGAAGGTAGGTAAAGTAACCATAACCAGAGATTAAAGTCACAAATATGGATTTTTGTTTAAATGCTCAATGATCACAACCTCATGCTGTGATGTGAACGGCAGCGGCGGGCGCTCTTAAAACGTATCCTAAAATTGTCAAATAGGAATGGGAAATTAGGTCAGGTGGATGGTTGAAACTTCAACAAAGTGTCCGGCAGCTCAGGCTCAGCCGAGTCATTTATGGAAACATGATTACGCACTTAACCTAAGCCTCTGGGTAGTTTTCTCTCTCTCCTCAGCATGTTTCATTATTGGATACAAAAATGACTACTGGGTATTAGGGTGCTTTGTGCTTTTTCTAGTCCTCCTAGAGGACATTTTCTGTTTTGCGGAACCTCTTTCAGGTACCTATTATTAGACAAGGACATTTTGGAGAAATTATTAAATTTTTGAGGTAGAAATCAGAGAGAGGCTTACGTGTAGGGTTTTGTTAATTATTTGCCTGACCTTCATATAATTTTGGGCTTTTAGGTTTAGGATTAAACTGTGTTTTGGAAAGATTTAAGGAATTGAGGAAGTCGTATCTGAGTGAAAAAAATATCTGGAAGCCTTTAATGAACTCTTTAAGAAATGATTAAATTTGAATAAGACCTAGGTAATGGTTGTCAAACTTACCTCTCATGTTTGCGATGTGTATGCTTGACAGTAAAGAGTAAACTATGGCAAATCGATCATTCTGAAGGTATCTAACATTCGGTGCACTATTGACGAAATAAAACTGGTAATTTTCGAAAGGGTGGTTCTGAACTGAGTACCAAGAAACCGTTTATAAAGCACAGTTTAGGTAGCTTTCAAAAAAATCTTGTGCACTGCAAGGATCAACGAACGGAAACAATTTAAGGCTCGAACAACTGCTGCACAAGAGGACCTGAGATACGAGCTGGAATTTCTGTATCGCAAAAAAAAAGAGCGAGGTTCAACGCAGTGTACGCCGCCGTGCCAAGCGCATGGCGCAAGAAGCTAGAGATGCTGCAAGGACTGATGCATACAGATCAAAACTACACCTGCTTATGGAAGTAGACGGTACTTTGCTAAATTCGAAGAATGAACAAGTCAGAAGGTGGAAATAATACTTTTCCTCTGTTTTAAACCGAGTTCAGCCGATACCTTCTGAATTGTATTAACAAGCCAATCCCCGAATCCGCACCGCATCTCCCAGTAAAGACGAGATCCTAGCCGCAATTAAAGCAGTTAAATTAAAAGAACAACAAAGCGGTGGGGCTTGATGTAATTCCAGTAGAGCGTTTACAAGCGCCGCCAACGTCATCGGACGAAGCCTGGGCCACCGAAAGCATCCCCGAAGGTGGTGAATATCGAGTATCACTACACCGTCAATAAAGAGTACATCTGGTAAGCTGTACGGAGGAGAGGCATCCCAAAAAAAAAAAAACAATAATTGCTAACTGCAACAAACGAGGGATCCAAGTGTCACGTTCTGCATGATGGTAGGTTGTCGGACGATCTTGAAATCCTCAGCGGAGTCAAGCAAGGCTTTACTTGTCGCCAATATTGTTTTTGTTGGTGAAAAGCGATGTACTGCGCGCAGCTTTGTCAGGTGGCGGAGGGATTCAATGGACTTTGGCATCCTGATTAAAACATCTAGATTACACGGCGAATATTTGCTTACTCTCTCATAGGATCATGAATCTCCATCAAATAACAATTGGGGTGGAGAGTAAAGATAAAATCGTGGGGCTGAAAATCAATTCCGGAAAAACAAAAAAGGTCAGTCTCAGAGAATCAGAACCTGGCCATCCTCTTAATGAATATTTCTTCTCAACCGGTGGAGAATGTGGAGAGCTTCCAATATCTTGGTTAGTTTCGTCTCCATCAAAGGCGGAAACGAACAAGACGTCATCTGCCGCATCGTCAAAGCAGAAGTGGCGATTAATATGCTGACTCATCTCAAGAACGAAGCTGCGACTGTTTCGCACAAATGTAAAATCTGTCCTGCTGTATCGATGCAGCACCTGGAAAGTTATTTCAGCCATCACAAGTGAGCTGCAAACATTCGTCAATAGATGTATACGCAACATCCTTAAATGTTCTGTCCCAATCGAATATCCCCTGAGGACAGGGCAGGAACCCAATGACTCTATTACACGAATACGGCAATGGATTGGACATACACTTCGGAAAGGTAACGATAGCATTGCAAGTCAAGTAATGCAGTGAAACCCGTTCACACAAGAAGGGAGAAGAGCTGAGCGACCGAGAAACACATAGCGTAGGACAGTCGAGGAGGAATCAGCGTCGCTAAGCAAGAGCTGGAGGGAGCTGAAACATATATCTGGAAACCGAACACGATGGTGCGTAGGCATAGTAGAGGCCCTATGCCCTTTTGGGGTCCCTCATGGACTAAACAAGTCCACAGAGGGCCAGAGTATAGGTGGTGTTGATTTCCTCTTCTATTTTAAAAGATTTTTTAGCAATTTGGTTCAGAAGGGAATATGGGAATTAATGGGTGGCTGACTTTTTAAAAAGTGTTGTTCGCACATAAGAGAACTTGGCTCAATTTTTACATTTTATGTTTTTGTTCTAATCTCTATCACTATCTCTATCTCTCTATATCTCTATCTATATGTAATGTGTATACATACACTCTTTATCTCTGTTACTCTAATATCGCGTTATAGAGAAATAAGTATGTTGCAAAAAGTTTATTTGTAGTAGTAAACACTTTTGTAGGACAGTTAGAATAAGGGGCAACATCTAGTGTTTAAGAGGAGAACTAGCTTCGTTAAGTTTCGAGAACAATCAGCTCCTACAAGAACCTAGTAGCACAGACAAGTAATTATACAGATGTCTTATCCATATGGAAAAAAGTGTCCTATGAAATCGAAATTCGCTAAAAAAAGCTTTCTTTCAAAGCTTGCATGAAAATCTTTCGTCTTCTTTTGTTTATGAAAACGGTAAGACATCTGCCCTTTTTTTCGTTTTCTTCCTTGCCTTATTCTCTTTCAACCCTTATAATTGCCGCACACGAAATCGAATAATATCTAGCTATGTCTTCCTGTTGATCTTCTTAAGGCAAGGCAAAAAAATGCGTCTACCTGCCTAAGTGCCTATACGTATGTACGTAAGATAGAGAAAAAAAAATATTTGAAGCGATAACAGAATTGGTCGAGTAAAAACAATTTAAATTTGTCTGATATTTCAAGAATGCTTATGATTTTTTTTCTAAAATACATAAGCCAATTCCTGAATTTTTTTCTTATGGTATCTTTTTATGTTTTATTTTCTATCAATAATCCATTTACATGTTTCCACAGAAAAACAATTATCAAGAAAACAATTATAACAATTTTATGTCACATATTTTGTTCATTTTTGTAAACATTTAAAAAGGCAATACCCAACAAAATATCTAGTGGCTAGATCATTGACTTCCGTTACCCTTATTAGAATGGCTTCTTCCTCAATATTGCTAGTCTCTCTCAAGTGAACAATTTCGTCTGCCTCTTGACATGATATTGGAATTTGTTCTTCGGTATAATTTTGCAAAATAGCATTCCAATCAATTTTCAGATATTCCGAATCTTCATCTTCACAGTTGGAACGTTTAGAGTTGAAAACGAATTTCATCGCCAAGACTTTTCCAACAGACAACCAAATTCGGTGGCTTTGCGAACTGTGCTACATGTTCAGGGAATTTTTACTTGCGATATATAGAATCTAAATGTATATGGCATGTATTGAATTCATAAAAAAAGTTGAGATTTTGATGAGATATGACATTACGATGATATAGAAGTAGAAAAAGTGCGTCCGGCGATTACGTCAAACTGCCTGTCTGTAAATTTGAAAATTTGAGGTTTGAACGAATTTACGTGGGTGTTTTTTTTTTAATATAAAAATTTAGGCTAGTCACCACATAATTTTTTGGCCAAGTCACCACACAATTTTTTGGCCAAGTGTCAATTTACGATTACGATTTTTTTAAACTTCGTCGATTTTTTTTTTTCAAAACACTGATGTATTTTATGTAAAAAGAAATGTTTTTTTTTTTTTGTTATGAGATAAGAAAACAAAAGTCCGATCAGTGAATTTAGTTAATTGGGAGTATGTATATACATATTGCCAAAATAGTATTTTGTATTTAAAAATATTTCAAAATTTGTTTGTATTTTTAAACTTTTTTTTCAAAATTCCGTATCTCGAAAACTGATCGATATTAAAAATTGGAATCTCTATCTCTATATAAATATAAATGGATGTGTGTTTGTTTGTTTGTTTGTATGTCTCTTATAGACTCCGAAATGGCCCAACAGATATTTGTGAAATTTTCATGGTTCATACTGTTGCATTCAGTGATGATTTCTGTGAAAAAAAAAATTTGGAAAAACCTCATGGAAGAGTGGAAAAACTGGAAAAACCAAACAAAGGTCGGAAATTTGATTTTTTTTTTGCTTGGAATTTTTTGTTTCAAAATGGGTTTTCGAATGGAAAAACAGAAAGTTCTTGATGAAAAACTCGGAAAACTCATTGGGAAAATTGCATATTATTGCAGGTGCATTGTTTTTCAAATGGAAAACTGGAAAATTTCAAAATGGGTTTTCCAATGGAAAATAGAAAGTGCACTGATTCTGAAATAGAAAAATCTTAATTTTTTGATTGGGAACTCGGAAAACTCTTGGAGAGCACGAAGAACTTCAAGACTTTAAATCAAGTTTTTTCAAGGAATTTAAGGTGCGTTGGTTTGTTTGTATGTCCGGTTTGGACTCTTAATCCGGTCAATCCTCAATGCATTTAAATAACATTTTCATTGTATAAAAATAAATTTTTGGGACAATCTTACGGGAAAGTCAGCAAATAAGGGGGACAAACGTGAGCTGTTTGGAATTCTGGGAATTTTGATTTTTGTGAAAAAGTCAAAACAGAGAAGTTTTTGAAATTTGTCTATTTCAATTGGATTCAAGCAAATCACATTGCATTTCAATATCTGTGTTAATCATAATGATTATTCTGGAGTTTCTCTGAAGGGTGGCGAGACGAAGTTCGCGGGGTCGGCTAGTTTACTTATAAAATACATATTTTTGAATACTGCATATCAAAATTAATTTTAAGACATTTTCGAAAAAATTTATATATAAGAAATTAATTTTTAAAAAAACGACAATTTCTTCATAAATCTTATGACATCATTTTTCTTCAAATTAAATATATTTTTGAGGTACATATTTCAATTTAAATTTTTATTTATGAATTTAAATTACATGTTCCTATTTCTTATGGGTTATAATTTGGAATACATTAATAATTTGATTTCCGGAAATTCATTTTTTGTTGCTTGATAACATTTTAAGCAGCATTTTATTCTTTTCCAAGACATTGAAATTTCGGGAACTATATCAATCAATAGGTATATCAAAAATAATTTATTTGTATTTGTCATTTAAGGCTTTTATTTTGTATAACAATGTTTTCATTTTCATGGTTAATACTGTATACAGTGATGGTTTCTTAAAAAAAATGGAAAAACCTGGAAAACTGGAAAATTTCAAAACGGGTTTTGAATGGAATATAGAAAGTTCTTGATGAAAAGTTTGGAAAATTCATTGGTTTTCAGAAGGAAAATTTCATGAAATTGTAGGTGCAATGATTTTCAAATGGAAAAATGGAAAATTTTGGATTGGGAACTCGGAAAACTCTGTCGAGAGAACGAAGAACTTCAATACCTAAAATCAAGTTTTTGCATAGAATTTAAAGTGCATTGGTATGTTTGTATTTGTATGTCCGGTAGGAACTCTTAATCCGCTCAATCCCCAAATACAAAGTTTTTTGTAAAATTTTCACTGTAGATATAGCCTTAATGAAAAAATAATTTTTTTGGGTCAATCTTACTGGAAAGTCAGAAAATAAGAGGGAAAATCGAAAGCTGTATGGAATTTTTATTTTTGTGAAATAGTCAAAACACACCGGAAGAACGAGAATTCGTTGAATTTTTCTACAAAATTTGTATTTTACTGCATGCTTAAATTAACGCAGAAAGTTAATTAATTGTCAAGCTTGGACAAATTCAGATATGTAGTTCTCTATTTCAATTAGATTCAAGCAAATCACATTGCATTTTAACAATATATGTGTTAAATATAATTATTCTAAGGTTGCTCTGAAGGGTGGTTATAATATGTGTTTCATTTTTTCAATATACATACATACACTCCGCTTCAACTGAATAAGCACACAATTTTCTGAAGTTTGTTGTCCATTTTTTCCTAACTTTGAACGTTAATGCATCATTTGATGATGCTAACCGATAGCTTATGATGTTGAGAAAACAAAACAAAAAGAATAATTTAAAAAGGACCACTATTTTTTCCCTGGCTCTTATGCAAAGCTTTCCAGATTGAAAAACTCAGTTTTTTTTGCGTCAACTGAATAAGCACACGATCTTTCACTCTCATTATCTTCCTTGGTTCTTAGAGTTTTAAGTTAATTGGTATACCAAATCAAAAGTTGAAGTGTTCTAAGTGACATTTAACCGTTTATTTAAAATTTAAGAAAAGATGGTTAGATCAGAAGCTTTAATAGTGTCGGACGAGTTAAGATTGATTCGTTAAAAGAATAAAGACTGACCGTGCGTGCTATAGCTACCAACATTGATCGGAGTCTAAGTGTTGTCTATTCGTACCTCAGGAACAAAAGTTTGTACGAGAAAAACATGAAAGGTGGTAAAAAAGCGGCAACATTCGAAGTTGATCGACGAGCAATTTTGAGATGTGCTTCCAGTTCATGTGCCTCCGAGGTAAAAATTAAACAAAAAGTTGGTGTAACTGCAGGTGTTTCAATAGTCCACAGAGTACCAAACAGCGCAGATCATTTCAACCACCACTAAATGAGCAACGAAAAGATATTCGTTTAAGATTTTCTAGACTTGATGTGAGTTGGAAAAATGTGTGGCACAACACGGTTTTTTCGGATGAGAAGAGTTTCAATTTTGATGTCCCTGATGGTTTTAATTATTACTTTCACGATTTGAGAAAAGAAGAACGATTTTTAGCGCGGCATCATGGTGGAGAAGGTGGAGTTATGATATGGGGAGCAGTTAGCTACTATGGGACTATTGAGCTTGAGTTTCAAACGTCAAAAACGACTGCAATTACCTACAAAAGAATATTGGAAAGAAGGTTTCCTTCATTTTCGGATATTGTTGGACCCTACAAATGGATTTTCCAATAGGAAAACGACCCCATCCAAACGTCACGCACTGTCAAAAGTGGGACACAAGACCAGAATTTTGAATTACTTCAACGGTCGCCCTATATACTTGACCTGAACCGTATAGAAAATGAATGGGGATGGTTGGTACGTAGGTAAAGTTTATGAGTCAGGCCGTCAGTTTGAGGGCAGAGAATCGCTTATGGCAGCCACTAAGTTACCATGGAGAGAAATTTCGCTAAACTTCTTAAAGAGTTTGTACGATTGCATGCCAGCCCGAATTTATGAAGTAATCAAGAATAAAGGTGGTGGTACCCAATACTAGAAATAACCAATAAAAAAAATATTTAAAGAAAATCTTGTGCATTTCTTTCCGTTTGATTTTATTTGCATTTTTAAAAGTTGTGCTTATTCAGTTGACGCAAAAAAAAACTGAGTTTTTCGATCTGGAAAGCTTTGCATGCGAGCCAGGGAAAAAATAGTGGTCCTTTTTAAATTATTCTTTTTGATTTGTTTTCTCAACATCATAAGCTATTGGTTAGCATCATCAAACGATGCATTAACGTTCAAAGTTAAGAAAAAATGGACAACAAACTTTTGAAAAAATGTGTGCTTATTCAGTTGAAGCGGAGTGTATGTAGCTTTTGAATTTATTGAAATTTAAAATATCAGCTATATTCGTATTCTTTATGACAAAGAAAAAATTTATCTTCTGTTTTCCTTTCTTCATATTTTGTTTAATTTATAGACTACTATGCCACTATGGTCCATTTTTTTGTGGATTTCTAACCCATTCCGGTGGGTTAAAAGTCCATAGTTGATTTGTGGACTCTTAACCGACCTTAAGAATTAACTAGAAATAATATAAACTTACTTTTGCTGATAAGCCGTAGTTTTTATTTCAATAAATATAAGCAATTGTTATGCTGTAAACAGTCAAACTGCAATTTCAAATGAAAAGATAACTAAAATAACATAGAACAAATAAACACCAAAACGCACTTTGCTTTTCAACAACCTGCTCTCACCTTTCCCACCTTTCTCACCTTGAGAGCCACGCGCTTCTCTTATTTTATATTAAAATCACAATTCAATCTTAAATTAACTTCAACTTGCAATAAATAAAAAGAATGTTAAAATCACTCTGAATTAAATAAAAATTAGAATAAAATATCTGCACGACTGAGCTGTACGAACTGCTCCTGTGCTCCAAATTATAACTCATAAAAAAACATTAAAAAATAAAAAAAAATTAAATTCATAAATAAAAATTTAAATATGTACCTCCAAAATAGATTCAATCTGCAAAAATTGATGTCATAAGATTTCTTAAGAAATTTTTTTTTTTTTTTTATCCTCGGAGCTGTTTTTTCTTATGCTTATTCAAGTATATATATATATATATATATATATATATATATATATATATATATATATATATATATATATATATATATATATATATATATATATATATATATATATATATATATATATGTTATAAGTAAATTTCGATTTTTAATATCAATGCGTTTTTGAAATACAGAATTTTGAAAAAAAAGTTTAAAAATATTTTTTTTTTAAATACAAAAACATTTTAGAAATTTTTTGAAAACTAAAAATTATTTGGGCAATACATACGTACATTCAGAAAAAAGTACGCTGATCGGACTTTAATTTTTCGATCAAATCATATTATATCAAAAAAACGGTTCTATGAAAGTTACCAGATTATTTTTTTACATAACATACTTCAGTGTCCAAAAAATAAAATTGCGAGGAAGTTTAAAGAAAATGTAGGATCTGTTTTTGAGAAAATTGAACATTTTGGTTTTTGTCCAAAAAAAATTGTATGGTGGCTACCTTAAATTTTGATCTTAGAAAAAAATTTAAAAAATAACCCACGCGTATTCGCTCAAACCTCTAATTTTCAAGTTTGAAGTCAATCGTACCAGTAATTAAGGCGCTGTAGGTGCGTTTACAGAGAGACAGGAAGACGAACGCAATCGCCAAACCCAGTTTTTCCGACTTCTCTATCATCATAATGTCATATCTCATCAAAATCTAATTTTTTGTTTTTTGTACGAATTCAATACTTCTTGCCTTCTTCATACATACTTCTTTGTGTCGCAAGTAAAAACGCACTCGATTCACTTAGATTTTTTTTTTAATAGGCTTTTCATAATTTAATTTACAACACGATCCACGATTTTAGCACTAGCACCTAGGAAAATAAATTTTTTTATGAGTAATCCTTGCATGGTGCATATCATATGCACCTGTATAAGCAAAAGGAAAAAAAATCGCACACAGATGCAAAAATAAACAAGGCAAAAAGATCCATTTGTATGTACATTACTCATTAGACATTTCATTATAAATTATAATATTCTCATCGGTCGGACCTCGGAAAAGGAAAAGAAAAAAAAAAGATTCGAGAGAAAGAGGAAACAGAGAGAACATTTCAATAAAGTCAAAAGAGCTTTATAAGCTTTCGTAAGAACAGGCAGGGAGCTTTTCTATGAACAGGCAAAGAACTTTTTTGCCGGTTCATAGTCGATCGTCAATGAAAAGAATATGAACCAATTTTTACTATGGGGATGAGACATCTGTATAATTACTTGTCTGTGCTAGTAGTTTCTCGAACCTTTTTGAGTTTTATATAAATATCCACTTGGCAGCGAAGCAATTTAATTGATTGTGAACTGCGATAAAGTAAAGATGCTGTATTTGAAAAGTAATTGAAAGTGTTGAATAAATAAGTTTGTGAGTGATTTGAATAAAGTGAATTTGTGTTTTATTTACAAAGTGTGAATAAGTTTTAATTGTCGGACCAAGCCGAATATCACAACACCATTTGCTTATAGACTTTAAAATCGCCTACGAAGTAAGGGTAGAACTCTACAAAACCATAGGGAGAATCCAGCATTACAAAACATTTTAAGACTAGATATGAAGACTGACTATAAGACCTGCCCGACAGTGGGGAAAGTAGTTCACAATCATAACTATTGAACGTCTGGAAGGACTTATGTCACCAAATCCAACAAAGCCTATGTAACGCCTGCCTTCCAATTGAAATTCATAAAAACTTATACTTGTTAAACATAAAATTTTGAAAACAAAGGGAACGGACCAATTTAAAAGATTTTACGATTCTGTGTTTGCATTTCTGCTTAGCATTTAATTTTTCTTCACACCTGAATTTTTATTTCAACTTCACATAAACCAATCTTTGTTCTCGGCTTTTGTTTGATCTTAAAAAAGATAAGGGCCTGCAGTGATTTGCCCCAACAGAGCACATACATTTTTATTTGATTTCGAGATTTCCACCATTCCCCCCACCAAATCAACTAGCGACGAGTGCAGATTTCTTTGACCATTCTAATCTATACCCAACGACCGGCAGCTATATGATGTTTTATTGGACTTCACACATTTCCTCGGGAATTTGTTTATTTTTCACTCGAAAATATTTTCCAAAAAGAAAACAACAAATTTATGATCTTAGCACGCTAGGTGTGAAGTTGTGGTAGGATACAGGATGTTCGAAGCAAACAAGACAACAAGCATGTGTTTACTTTCGCATGAAATAAGAAAAAAATCGTATGTTCTATTTCTGTCGATAATTTCTAAACAACTCCATCAAATATTCTCCGTCAAAACTCAAAAGCCTCCAGAGAAATATTGTTATGCAAATTAATTGCAAAAGCACAACTTTCGACAGTCAGATGATTCGCAGGAAATAAAGCAAAATGGCTCAATTGTGATGGATCATTTTTGTCATTGCACGACTGCTACCCCGAAGTCGTTGTGGAACGATAAGAAAATGGATTTGATTGCCATTGCATTTAATGCGATTGGAATCGCCAATTGATGCGTTCAAACGACCGATGGCCCCCATCCTCAAAAATATAAGAGAGAACTGGGAGCGAATTTGGCTTTTAGTCATTTTGGCAAATGGTCACTACATTCGGTTCACAATTTAGACATCTGTCCGTCGCCGCCTCCGCTTCCAACAGCGGCCGAGGAAGAATCAGAGATCGCGATACGATACAAATGATGTGAAGGCTGCAAAACAGCGAGTGGCATTTTGTGGTTTGTTGGTGGAGGTTGGTGCCTGCTCGCCTTACTGGCTGCGTATTATAGAATTTGCATTTGATGCGACAAACGACAGATGACACAAACATAAACACATGCAAACAAACTAACAAAAGTCTCGCTGCATCGAGTGCAGTTCGATTTCATCCACGCAATAATGGACATCCATTAACCTTAATCCGATTTTATATTCGAAAAATCGCCAACAAACAGCAGCGGTGCAGCGCAGCCATTGCAAAATTTCCCAAGTCCCAACGTGATTATATCAGACAAGGACAGAAACCAATAGGAGGAATTGCAACATTTAGGTTTCTTTTTTTTTGTTGATTGGTATGGAGAGGTAGTAGAGGGTTCAATTGATGTTAAGGACTCGCGGAATCCGAACTGCAACCAGGGTAGCGTTTATTGGTAGGTTAACCGTATAAAACCCTAAAATGTTGCCTTTTTCGTGTCCATGAATGTCCATTGTGCAGATTGATTGACGTTTGTTAAAATCGCTTTGGAGGATTTGTTTTAAGCGATTCGAAATTTGGGGTTAGTTGTTTGTGTAGGTATTGATTTCAAGTTCATGGCAAGGTTGGGGAATAATTAAGCGAAAAAGTTACTTTAAATGATTTGAGTTGCGGAGGGTATAGAATTACGTTCCACAACTTTGTCATTGTGTATGTGTGACATAGGAAACGCAGGCCTATGATTTTCTTAACGAGTTTTATGATAAACAAGGAACATTTCTAAGTGACTCATAGCTCTTTCAAAAGCAACCAATTTTTCCAGCTCAAGCCTGCTTCCCTTTTGTAAGAATTTTTAATGTGAAACATATTTGTTCTTAAACAAAAGAGTGGACACTTGAGTTTTAAATCAGTTGGATTGAATTGAAAAAAAAGCGTCCCCTGTTCTCTGCCACACGTGATTCTTGCTGCAGGAGCATAAATCACACGTCATCGAATCACAAGACTTAAATCGCATTAAGTCGAGAATTACTTTTTATTATCTACAAATTTCAAGAGTTTAGTCCCCTTTTTTTATCAAGCAATGGTCAATGACGTAATGCCATAATAACTAAGTCGTTTTTTATCTCACGAAAGATTCCAAGTTGTATGCACTTCAATCGAAACTCCAAATACCACATCTCTTGCAATAATACGACACTTTGCCTAGTTTGTGACACAAAAAGCGTAATTTTTTGTAAGTTCTTGTTGAAGCGTGTGCACACATTAAGAACGCACACAAAAACCCTCTCTTCCATCATTGTGAACATATTATTATCAACACCATCGCTGCTCAATCCAAATCCCAATAACCACCGCGCGCCGCCCCGTTCAGCGTAGATCAACTCAAAGTGCACTTAAGGAAAAATCACGGGAATAAACATAACAAAATAACATCCATCCCAGCCCAACACACATCGCGCGCCAAAATAAATAAAATAACAACAACAAAAAATCAAATTTGTATTTTCTACAATTTTAAATGTTTGTCACCAGTTCTGTTGTGTGAACGATAAGAATATGACATATGGAGGAGGGGAGAAAGGACGAGCGCCGACAAGAAGGGTGCTCTGCCTTCTTCCCAAAAATCGAAAAAGTAAAAAAAACGAAACAATATCTGTCGAGGGGTTGACAAATATCGCCCAGTCTATGAGTTTGGTTGGTCTATTTGGTTTTGAACTAACAGGGTTGCCGTTAGGAGGGACTAGATTCCTAGGTCCATACTAGTTTTTGCTCACTCTGATTTTTGGCAACCCTAAAACTTCGATTTTTTTTTTTGGGAACGAGAACAAAAAATCCCGAATTGCAATTGACATGCCAGGATAAATGGGGAATATTTTTGATTCTTGGTGTTTGGTTCCCATGGAGAGAGAAAAGTTTACAGATCGACAACAAATGGACAGACGACGCACGAGGACGACGAGGATGACGCGACGTGCGTCGTCGTCGATAGTGACGCAATATGTGAGCGCTGCTGGCAAGGGCAACGCAGGCTACACTGGACTAGAGAGCGGTTAGCAGTCGAAGTGATGATGAAGGAGGCAGCGGCTCCAGAGCCTGTCAAAAAGGAGGATTTAATGGCAATGCAACCACCCGACTGGAAAGTGTCAGATACAGGAGAAGTAGTATTTTTTTTTTTTTGATGGACAGACACATTTTGCGAGTGCGAGGATTTTGATTTTGATTTCTTTCAAGTATTTTCGGTTTGGTTTATATTTTTGTTTGCTTTTTTTTAGTTTACTGTGAGCAAGGATACGATACAACCGAAAAAAACGTACGTCAAAAAATTGAACGAAATCAATACGAATACAAAGGTTTGAAAAAAAAAAAATAGAAATTTCGTGCTGCTGTTGCTGTAAGTTGTAAGATTATCTTAATAGAACGGAAATGGATTTTTATTTTGTTGAAGAGGCCTTGATGACAAGTTTGCTACGTACTTTTTTCCTATTTTTTGGGGAAAAAAGAGGAAATTGAAATTTTTTAACAGGAAAGGTTTTGGAGGATTTAGACTGATATTTTCAAGGACGCAAGGAAAAATTGGGGGAAGTCTGATACTACAGATTTCGATAGAATAATTAAACGGATAGCGATTGGTGGTTGGAAATGTAGGATCAAGTTCTTTACGCGCATTTGGTAAAACATGATTTTATTAGTCACTAAGAAGACTAAGCAAGACAGAGCATCTTCAAAATTCTCCGTAAGGTAGAGGTAGAATTAAGAAAGAATAGCCAAGAGATCCTCATGGAAATTTTTCTGTAGCTCAATAGAAGAATCCTCGGAGGCATCGAGATTAAGGAAGATTACAAAAGAAAAATTGACATGGGCTCTGAACAGTTTCGAACCTTATAAACCTTCTGGTACAGATCAAATTATACCAGCTGAGCTACTGAATACCACCGACATAACTTTGCCCATCATTAAGATGATTTTCAAAAGTTGTCTACAACAGCGATGGAGAGAAGTAAAGGTAGTGTTCGTCCCCAAAGCGGGCAAATACTCATATGTCATCTCAAAAGATCTTAGTCCTATTAGCCATCATTAATTCTTAAAAAAAGAGACTACCTATCTATGTCTCAGTATGCTTACTGCGAAGGGAAAATGGGTAGAAACAATTCTGCATTCCCTAGAGCACAAAGAATACACCATGGTTGTCTTCCTGGACATTCAGGGCTTTTTTTAACAACGTTGACACAGCTTCAATCACTTCTGTAATGACGACCCTAAACATCGAAAAATTCACTGTGAGTTGATCAATCTAATGCAAAAAAGCAAGATCATCAACTCTAAGATGGGAGATTTTTCTACGAGAAGGTCTGTCGGCAGAGGCACTCTTCAAGATGGTGTTCTGTTCCCTCTCCTGTGGAACATAGTTTAGTTAACGAACTGCTAATATCCCTCGACAAGGAAGGCCACAGAGTGATTGCGTTTGCCGATGATGTTGTTATCGCCGTCACAGGAAAACATCCTAATACCCTGAGAGACCTCCGCCAAAAAGCACTTAATATGCTCACTAGATAGGCTGGACTTAATATTAAACCTAAAAAACAGACATCGTCCAGTTTACACGGAAATACAAAATTCCAGAAATTGTACCTCCTTCAATAAAAAGTGCACCACTAATTTTTACCAATGAAGCCAAACGTCTTGGTCTGATATTAGACAAAAAATTAAGTTGGAAACCTAACATTCAAGAAAGAGCTAGGAAAACTACAGTAGCTCTTTTCTCCTGAAAAAAAGCCATAGGAGGCAAATGGGTTTCCAACCTCGCATAACCTAGTGGCTATAGGCAGGTATACATCGGTCATCTGGCCAATACTCATGTACGAGGTTGCAGTATGGTGGATTGCACTGGAGAAAGCCACTTACTGTGACAAACTTATCGGAGTCCAACGCACCGCATGTCTTTGTATAAGCGGGGCATTGAGAACCACACACAGCAGCGGTGGACACTTACACTTCTGGGAAGACAAAAACTTCCTGGAAGGCAGGAGTATTCATTTTTATGCAGATGGATCCAAGACAAATGATGGTCTTGGTAGTGGTGTGTAGTCAGAATAGTTTAATCTAAGTCTCTCATTCCGCCTCCCAAATCATTGTAGCGTCTTCCAAGCGGTAATTTTAGTGATCGAAGGAGTTCTATCCTGGCTAAGAGAGAACGTGATATCTTCTTCTGATATATGCATCTTCTCAGACAGTCAGGCTGCTATAAAATTTCTCGATGGTGTCACAACCAACTCTAAAACGGCCCTCAATTATCGATAAACTCTACTGGAGATGGCACAGTAATTAAATATTCGTCTATGTTGGGTGCCGGGACACAGATACATTACAGGAAATTATAGAGCCGATGAACTCGCTAAAAATGGAACCGTCGTACCTATCTCACCTGAAAGCTGAAGGGAAAAGATATAGGTAAACCGATAGCACCATGTAAACTTATGCTAAAAGAAACAGCCTTAACGATAACAAGCCCTAGCTAGTATAATTTACCAACATGCGCAGCCACAAAACTCATTTGGCCGTCACTTGACTTAAAGCGCTCTAAAGACTTGTTATCTCAAAGCAGATTTCATCTAAGCTTCCCAATATGTGTCACGGGGCACTGTTTTATAGGCAGACACGCAATACTACTTGGTGTAGCTGTAGCCTCAAATGACTTCTGCAAGAGCTGTATGGACGAAAAAAAGAGAAAAAATCACTCACCTTCCCTGCACATGCCCTGCTCTTTCCTTAAGATGCAAAAATCATCTGGGAGAATAAAATCCCAGAGAACTAGCTAATAAGGATCCTGTGGATCCTGTGTGGATCCTGTATCCGCAGCCACTTTAACCTAACCTTACCTAGGGTAGACGCAAAAGGAGAGGGCAACACTGCATCCAAGAAATTCATACCTTCCCAAGCTCTCTATGACGAGGGAGACTGAATATCCACAGCGAACGGACAATTTGACGATTAATAAAAGCCGAAGTTGAGGATCTGAATTTGTCCATACCCAGCTACAATACTCGACCACCTGCCCATCAAATTTAATCCCCTCTTAAGGACTTCCTGTCCATTGACAAATTATTCTCAATTTCCATATTAAAATCCATTCATCAAAAGAAGACCACTAAATTTGAAAAGGTGTGAACAAAGTTAACCCACCTAAATTAACAAACACACACCTTTCTCCTTATACATGGTTGAAAGGACATTCAAATTAAAACCAACAAGAACGAAAAAAAACCTATTTAAAAAGATAACAAAACCAGGATTACAAATGTCATAGAGGTCCTTACAAAAACAAGATTATCCTCCCAACACACAAATACCTCTCTCATTACCAATCATTCACCCATATCTATTTCCTTGCGAGTCCTTAAACCTATATGTGAGAAAGCAAAGGTACCTACTTTCTGGAGCATGACAAAAATGCAGGTGTGTCGGCTAACCATAAGGAACATATCGCTCGTCATCATTTTTCATGGAGAAATACAATTGCCTGGAGCACCAATTTATAGCCATTTTTAATTGCCTGTGAAATTAAACTGCCTGATCCGTAACAAAGCTGTACCTAGGTCATTTTCTAACCCGACAAATGAAATTTAAGAAAAGCACATACAAATATATGGTCCGCAAAAGTGACCCGCAACTATCATAAAAATCCATCTTGCGCCTTCCAGAAATGGTTTGGTCTATTACCAAAGACAAAACAACCTCAAGGAGAAATAAGAATCATTGCCCCATTCAAGGGTTTAATGATGCGGCGGCGGCGGCGTTTATTTCTGTTCTCGGCGGAAAAAAAAATTGTCAAACCCAATGAACAAGCACAAGAGATTTTTAAAGATGCACGCTCGCGCTTTCAATAAGGCACTTTTTGGATGTCGTAAATTTCCTTGACAATTAACACTTTCGATGTTAAATGTAGACGAACAAAAAGAACCAATTCAACTTTCGATGAGGGTTCTTATGGTATCCATAAAACACCATCTCCTAGGCATTCCGTGAACTCGTTTATTAAGCCAGAATAAATGTCGAACAGAAAAGAACGTGTTTTGCCCAAGATCAAGGCTCTTCCCAAGGTATGTGTCTCTCCATCAAGTCGAAACAAAAACAGGTGGAACAAAGTCTTCTTCGGGAGATTTTGAAAGCAAATAAAAAACTTTTTTTTAATGTGAAAAGAATTTGTTGTAAAATGCTAATTTTAACCCCGAATCTGTGTTGACACTGAAGCCTCATCAAGATGCCATTATACAAAAAAAAAAAAAACATTGTGGAATCTCTTTGCGGACACCTTCTTTTCTCCTCGTTCAACTTCATCGAGCTGAAGCGACATTTAATGCAATAACGCAGTCAAAATTTTTGTTGGTGACATCTTGTATGGGCTTTTAATTTTTGTGGATCGTAAATTACACACTTAATTGGCCGGTTATGTTTATGTTTATGTTATGTTGTTGGTTCTTTTCTTGGGAAGAATGGACTCATTGATTCTTTTACTTTTTATGTTTTGACTGTTGATGGTATCATAGAATAGACAAACGAGCTTAAGTTTTTGTGTGCTTGATCAGATCGTTTTTGTTGATGGACATGATGGTTTGTTCTCTTTCTGGAAAAATGTCACAACTGGTAACACAACAAAAAATGCCATAAAAGTTAAAATGATTAACAATTAAGAAGATGTGTTAACTTGTAAAGTTTTTATGGCAATGTTCCTACACTTGAAAAATGGACCGTTAGCTAATACATTCCACTGAGTGTTTTTTGGTACAAATATACCTACCATTTAATTAAGTGTTTTTATGGGCTCTTTTGTTCACTCCCACTGGGTTAAGAATAATTTAAATTACAATAATACAGATTAAAATAATTCAAAAACATACAATCCACAAGGTAAAAAAGGCTGTGGAACGTATTCATTACACTTTTAAGTTCCCCAACTTAAAGGGAATTACTTTCAGAAGGTATGGAACTCATTTTTTTCATTGTAAATTGTTTTGTATCATTTATAAACATACTGTGGAACGTAATGTTGATTTTTTTAATTTAAAAAATAAAACAAAGGTTCAACCATGGCTTTATCCATATCAACACATATCTCAAAATAAAAGTTACGTTCGACAACAATTTGACAATCTATCATGTGTTGCCAGCCAATACGTTCCACAAGCTTTTTCTACTACATTTAACGTATGTTCTGAATTTTTTAATTTTTCAATACCAACACAGAAATCTCAAAATAAAAGTTACGTTCGAAAACAATTTGGCAATCTATCATGTGTTGCCAACCAATACGTTCCACAAGCTTTTTGTACTACATGGAACATATGTTCTGAATTTTTTAACATGCAGTTTTCATAACAAAGGATTGAAACAAAGCATACAAAACCACTTAAATCCTTCATCCGCTATTCTGCTGATGCAAACAAGTTGTGGAATATACATCTAAAAGTTCAAGCAAACTGCATCCAGAACTTTAAAAAATCACCAAACACAATTTCTTAAAATACATAAATTAATTCTCCCAGCTAAAATCAACATTCAACATTCAAACTTCGTATTTTGGTTTTTCTTGTTAAATAGCTCTTAACATGACGCCGCCGCCGCATCACGCCGCGTGATAGAATTTTTTGAATACATTTGCTTGGGTAATTGAAATCCTTTCGTGGTATTTTTGTGGATAACACCAACCCCATCAAAAAAAGGAAGAAAATCCGCTTTGGATCACTTATATTCGTCGTTGAGTAGAAATTAATTTCCATAATTAATGAAATAAGTAATTTTGATTCGCACGCTCGCACAGCAGCAGCCAGCAAAGCTGGTTCCACAGAATGTCTGCACTTATTCGCCTACCTCTCTCTCCCCATCTTTCTGCTGGGGATTGGGAATGGCGGGCGTCAAAATTTACAGAAAATAAATTAGCATCGCTTGCCAAGATGTTAGCTGGCAAGCAAAAGAAATATCCTTTTGATGTTATCTCACTTCTTAGAATTCAAATCCCGCTCAAGTGAGATTCCCTTTCTCGCACCTTATTTTCTCTTTTTTTCTCATTTCAAAGCAAAAAAGAAACAGGAAAACAACAAAAACAAATCTGGCTAATTCAATTATGCCACATGAAATTTTCGCCACCGCGCACCTAGAAGGCGAAGAAAGCCCGAACCTTCTAAGGATATCCGTCGCAGTCTAATAACATCCTTAATCCCCAGACTTGACTTGTTGTGTGAAACACTTTTTCATCACAAGCTGTTTGCTTTCTTCAAAAACGCCCGCTGCACCACTACCCCGCGCTGTGCCTGCTACCGCCATCACCACATCAAAAGGCGTCAGTAATTATCCTTTTTCAGTTGTTTTTTTTTCTTCCTTTATCTTTGTGTGTTGCTTTTAAATTGAAGAACGTGCGAGTTGCACAAGGTGCGAGATGATACTTACAGATATTCACCATAAAAGGTTGGC
Source organism: Sphaerophoria taeniata (assembly GCA_943590905.1). Classification (NCBI taxonomy): domain Eukaryota; kingdom Metazoa; phylum Arthropoda; class Insecta; order Diptera; family Syrphidae; genus Sphaerophoria; species Sphaerophoria taeniata. Next base: position 85,459,966 of record OX016542.1, read on the forward strand.
ATGAATGCTTAAAGCTTCCAAAAAATTCGGCGGTAATGGTGGTGCGGCGGCGTCTTTGGTGGTAGAGGCAGTAAAAATTATAATTTTAAATTAAAATTTATTTAAGCAAAGTCAAAGGATAACAACACCCAGACCCAGCACAGCTCTACTTAAGTGAAAATTAAATTTTACAAGAAAAAGAGCAAGTAAATGAGAGTAAAAATACTCAACGAGATAGTTCATTTTTCGGGACCGTTTTCTTTCGATCGTCCTTTTTTTGTCCTAAGAAGGATGTTCAAAAATCTTAACAACAATCTCTGAATGTTGAGCAGCAAAAAAAAGGTGTTTGATTGAGTTAATTATGTCTAATCCTTTCATCCGTGTGAAAAGGATTTCATGATAATATCGAAAAGAAAAGGGAACTTCCGGAAATGGAAATTGAGATGCTGGGATGCAATTTTTTCACTGTGTTAATTTCTTTTTACTTTCAATTTAGAATCGATAGGGATGTCTGCTATCGAAGGATTCTTCGACATGCTAAGCAGACATTCTGTAGACGTTTGATACAGACACAAGGTTCTTTACTGCTTTTGTGTTGTCATTGTCATGGTATTTTGAGTGTCAGGGTCGGATAAAGTTTTGTTGGAAATCGGGTATGAAGAGGCTTCATATCATCAAAGCAACTGTTAGAAGTTTGTCACTTGAGGAATGAGGCTGCAAATCGATCGCAGACTTACCAGCCAGACACAAAAACAGATTCAACAACCTATAAATTAGAGTATTGAGCGACTTTTTCTCAACTCCGTTCCTGGTGTAGACGTTTGGTTATTACGAAGTTAGGTGCGACAAAGAGTAGGTAGTTTTCGGTGGCTTCCTTCTCAATTTGTAAGCTCACCATTATTGTCATCACTCATCACTGTGACCAATACTGAACCCAAAACCCAACAAAAAGGACTGCTTCGATCCTGTGAAATTGATTCACCATCGCATCGTGCGTCGTCGGTGCACATCGTTTTTTCTTTCTGATTAAGATGACAACGACAAAAAGGATCTTAGAAAAATGAATAAAATAAATTCTTTCAAAGGAAATTGAAACTCCAATGAAGAAGAAGCAGAAAAGTAGCAGGAAAATATTTCAGCCACAGAAACGAGGAACACAATAGAATCTTTTCCTTATGTGGGTTTTCTAAAGAGGCACCCAGTTGCCTTTGACATTTTTTTCCTTATACATTTTGCAATAAATTCGATTTGTACTTTGAATTAGGGTCAATGGAGCGTTAAGGATTCTTTTTCGGATGCACTTCTTTCTCATCTCCAAAGGGCATGGAGAATTGCGGATTTAAAAAGGAATTTTGAACCCAAGAAGGAGCAGGAAATTAGAATTATCAACGGTTTGGATGACGGGCACGTTGAGGATAGCTGGATAATATCCAGGTGCATTTGTTGGATACATCAGGAAGACTATGATGAGATGATGACGAATTTGATACGCAAAGGTGCTATTTTTTCACGGTTGTTGTGAGTCTTCCGTAATAGATTGAGCAAGGCCCTGAGGAGAATTTATTTGGTCATTTGTGAAAATCAACATCAATAAGATTTCGTGGACAGGAATGAAATAAATGACGGCATGGGGGCTCTCCATCAGCACCAGATGGCGTCGGATTTGATTTACTGTGTTTGTTGACATAACTTGATAGTTTCGAAAACTTAAAACTTCAGCGAACCATTCGCTGGTGCGTAGTATGCGAAGAATATAACCTAGTAGCTTTCCTAGATATCGAAGAAACATTCAACAACGTCAGCTAACAGGCGATCACAACAGCAATGGACAAGCTGCAAATAGAGAAATCACTCATTGATCTTACCCAAGTAACAATTTATCTTGTATAAGGTCCGATTCCTGAATATTTAGAAGCAATAGCTTCCATAGAGTTATTTTAAGACTTATTTAAGGATGATTGTTTTTATTTTGCTTAAATAAGACCTTTTGTAATTTACTTATAACAGTCTGCAATTTGATAACAAAGATAAGGCTTCCTTGTGCAAATTATAACAAACTTCTTGCATGAGATTGATTTACCGAAATCACATAAGGCCTCGCTTTGCTTCCTCGTGAAAGCACATTTGAAATAGCTTGTATAAGGCCTATTATTTGTTTCCTAATAACAATCTGCAATTGATAACACAGGTAAGGCCTCCTTGTGCAAATTATAACAAACTGCTTGCACGAGATTGATTTACCGAAATCACATAAGGCTTCGCTTTGCTTCCTCGTGAAAGCACATTTAATATAGCTTGTATAAGGCCTTTTATTTGTTTCCTAATAACAATCTGCAATTGATAACACAGATAAGGCCTCCTTGTGCAAATTATAACAAACGAAATGTCAATCTTGTCACTTCGCGTATGTATGTGATTGTTTTTTGATTGTTCATTTCAATACATGCGTACGCTGGTTTCCTTATGATAATTATTGCTCACTTAAGAAAGCGGACACTCTTAGGAATGTCAAGTTATCCGAGTTCAAATCTCATGGCATGTTCTTTTTTTTTGTTATTGAATGGAAAGGCTATTATTCTCATAATGTCTCAAGCAAAAAATGTGGTATCGTATGTAAGGTTATCACCTGAATTGATGGCAATTAAACTATTTTGTTTTCTTAAAAATAAATTCAAATCTCTATCTCTTCTCTATATACAGGGTGTCCCAAAATTCAACGATAAGCCGGATCCAGGGGGTGGCCCTATTTATGACTGCATGGAAAAAAATATAAAAAAAATCAAACGCCATTTTGTTTCAAATTACAACAAAAAATGTAAATTCTCAAAATAAAAAAATGTCTCTTGACATTTTTTGCTACTGTGACCACAAATTTTCATTAATTTTTGATTTTATATTTTTATCAGAATCTTAGAACATATAGCATCCTTTCCTAGTTTCCAAAAATTCCAAATTGTTAGCGGTTTTTCCACGAAAATTAATCAAAAAAGTTTTTTTTTCCATAAAATTTTAATTTTTTTTTTGTTTCAGTCCACTTTCAGTCATCGTGGTTATAAAAAAATGTATGGACACTACCATGGCGTCTTTTTTAAAAAATTGGCGCAGGTTATCAAGATTCTAAAATGGTATGACACTTTGACTAAACTTGCCAGAAAAAGAAGTAATCCATACTTTTTCATAACAACAACCGATTTTCAAACAAAAAATTTGTTCAGAGAAATCACTTCACTTTATGGAAAAAATTGGTTTTCTGATGCGCTTTCTTCAAAATTTAGTACGATCTGTTTCCACTGTTTTTTTTATTCCATTAATGTGTTAATTTCAAGTGTGATTTTGAAATTGTGTACTAGTTTTTGAAAAATCCTTGAACTTTCATCATTTTTATCATGCCATTGTCGTATGCCCCCTTGGATACGTAAACATGCACATAGTGTACGGAGAATGCCAGTGCAATGCTAATTCTGCTACTCGAATATACTGAGAAAGGTTTAAAAATGCTGGAAGATATCCAAATTATCGGGTTTTTATAAATGTGCATCAAGAGGTTTTGGAAGGGCGTTTAGAAAGAAGAAGTGCTAGAAGACCAAGAGCAGATGGTATTGACAATTCACGGAAACTGAAAACAATTCAACAACATCGTATATTGATGCAGGTGGCAAAAAAATCAAACATTTACTGTAAAAAATAAATAAAATATATTTGTACTCCTAAATGGCACTTATGCATTTTTTCTTATTTAGAATTTTTGTATTTTAATTAAATGAACATTATGAATATTTAAAATAAACAAACAGAAAATATTTGGGCCCAAATAAAACGTGCTTCATTCTGAAGACTTATAGGGAAGTGATTTATTTGAATAGAAAAAGTTTTTGAAAATCGGTTGTTGTTATGAAAAAGTATGCATTACTTCTTTTTCTGACAAGTTTAGTCAAAGTGTCATACCATTTTAGAATCTTGATAACCTGCGCCAATTTTTTAAAAAAGACGCCATGGTAGTGTCCATACATTTTTTTATAACCACGATGACTGAAAGTGGACTGAAACTAAAAAAAAATTAAAATTTTATGGAAAAAAACTTGTTTGATTAATTGTCGTGGAAAAACCGCTAACAATTTGGAATTTTTGGAAACTAGGAAAGGATGCTATATGTTCTAAGATTCTGATAAAAATATAAAATCAAAAATTAATGAAAATTTGTGGTCACAGTAGCAAAAAATGTCAAGAGACATTTTTTTATTTTGAGAATTTACATTTTTTGTTGTAATTTGAAACAAAATGGCGTTTGATTTTTTTTATATTTTTTTTCCATGCAGTCATGAATAGGGCCACCCCCTGGTTCCAGCGTATCGTTGAATTTTGGGACACCCTGTATATAAAAATGGAAGTGTGTTTGTTTGTTTGTTTGTTTGTTTGTTTGTTTGTTTGTATGTCTCTTATAGACTCCGAAATGGCCCAACAGATATTTGTGAAATTTTCGTGGTTCATACTGTTACATTCAGTGATGATTTCTGTGAAAAAAAAATTGGAAAAACCTCATGGAAGAGTGGGAAAACTGGAAAAACCAAACAAAGGTCGGAAATTAGATATTTTTTCCTTGGAATTTTTTGGTTCAAAATGGGTTTTCGAATGGAAAAATAGAAAGTTCTTGATAAAAACTCGGAAAACTCATTGGTTTTCAAATGGAAAATTGCATGAAATTGTGGATGCATTGATTTTCAAACGGAAAACTGGAAAATTTCAAATAGAAAACTGGAAAATTTCAAAATGGGTTTTCGAAAGGAACTCGGAAAACTCATTGGTTTACAAAGGGAAACTGGAAAATTTGTGATGTGGAACTGGAAAGCAAGAAAATGTAAACAAAATTGGAAAAATGGAAAATTTGAAATGCAAAAAAAAAATGGCTAAACAAAAATCTCAAAAACACTCTTTCATATGAAATGCATTAGTTGTGGTAAAATGAGTGGTAAAATGGAAAACTCCAGAAGAGCAAGAAAATCCCAAGTCAAATTTTGAATGGATTTTAAACAATGGGAAAATAGAGAATTCGTGATTTTGGTAATTTTTTTTTTTTGAAACACTGATATTTTTAATGTAAAAAAATTATTTTGCTGTATTGCTCCATAACGGTAACTCTCAGAACAATCATAAAAAATCCTTTTTTCATTCAATATCATGGTCAATGTGTTTTATACGCAGCAATTAGGGTCGAAGAACTCGAAATGTTTACACAACGGCAACATGAGGAGCGAAGTGAAACCGAAATGATTCGCGTTTTACAAATCCGTGCACCGCAGGCAACGGGGCGTATACTTACCATTTTGTTTTTTTTTATATCGCTTATTTGTTTAAAGACGGATCCATACATACGAATTAACAAAAAAACAATGCAAACGATAGAGGAAGAGGGTTATCGATTATCGATTGAGGCAGTACGAAGTCTGCAGGGTCAGCTAGTTATATATAATTTTACTACTTTTTGAATCAACTTTAAGGAAGAGTGGATATTTTATGCATTTTATGTGTTCAAGTCAGTTTCCAATAAAGCTATCTGTATCTAATCTGGTTGGATGGACACCCTTTAATCCACAACTTTCTTTTTATTCAATTTATATGTTTCACTCTTCACGAATTTAGTAACATTATACATTTTGTGCCATAAAGTTTGAGAGAAATGAGTTGCAACAACTATTTTCAAGTTTGCTACTCAAAACATAGAAGTCGCAATAGCGCAGTGGATGAATGCTCGACTGATAAGCGGAGGGTCTCGAGTTCAAATCCCATAGGTAAACTCTAATATTTATTCTCATTGTACAAACAAATATAATTAATGATAAAAATAACCGAATGCCCATGTCACATCAGAAATAAAAGCAGCAAACAACAGAGGATCGCAAAAGAAAAACAATTTCATGTTGTAAAAAAAATTTTCTCTACTTTTGCAATAACTTGCATAAGGCCTTATCTTTACCGTTTCTAAGAAACTATTGCTTTCTATATCGAGCTGTTGTAAGGTCTTATTCGCAATTCTTGAAAGAAGCTATTGCTTCTTTAAACTAACTGTTATAAGACCTTATAGAGATTTCTTCCGAGAAGCTATTACTTCTTTAAATCAATTGATATAAGGCCTTGTCATAATTGATTTAAAGAATCAATAGCTTGCAGAACTTGCGCCAAACGTATTTGTATAAGGTTTCATACAAGCAAGATACAAATCATGAAATAGCTTCGCTTAAGCCTTATAGAAGTTAAATTGTTACTTGGGTATGCTGAAAAGCAGGCCAATAACTTCCAGTATGAGGAGTTTTACTACCACCAGATCGGTGAATCGAGGTACTCCCCAAGATGGGGTCATTTCGCCTCTTTTATGGAACATGGTAGTAAGCCACCATCTAACATCAATGGAAGCAGAGGGTTTCAAGGTGATTGCATATACCGACGACGACCGACACGTTGCAACATTCTGAAACACCCTCGAGTTCTCTCAGAACTCCTACAAAATGCCTTAAACAGGCTTACCAATTGGGAAAAACATTGTGGTTTGGACGTCAATCCACATAAAATGGAACTAGTAATTTTTACGAGAAGGTACAAAATTCTTCAAATTAGCCCACCCACGACTAAAGGAATACCTCTAAGCTTTTCCGACCAAGCCAAATATTTGAGCCTCATCTTAGACAAAAACTAAATTGGAAGTCAAATATTAATGAAAGGGTAAAGAATGCTACTGTAGCACTCTCAATGTAGTGCATTCCAGGCAATGGTGATAAAAGACGTTCAAAGAAAACGATATACGTATCTCCTCGGACAGCCAAGCCGATCTCAAGTCCCTTGCGTCTGTCTCCACAAACTCTATAAAAGTCCATAACTGTCGATCATCTCTGAATGAGATGACAGAACAGTTTGACATACACCTCATTTGGGTGCCGGGCCACAGAGACATTCCGGGAAATTGCAAAGCTGATAAGCTCGCTAAAACCGGAGCACTTCTCCCCACTGTTAGACAAAGACTCAACATAGGAACACCACTTGCTACATGCAAAAATCTTCTCAAACAATATGCTCTAGAATCAACAAATGCTAGATGGTCACAGGGTACCACCTGCCTAGCAACCAAACAAATATGGCCAAGCATAGACCTGAAGCTGTCAAAAGGCTTGATTTCTCTGAGCAGACAAAATATAAGCTCCACACTGCCTGATAGGTAGACATGCTTTGAGGCTAGGGTCTACACAAATAACTTCAGTAGAAGCTGCATGGACGAGGAGGAAGAGGAAACAGTCCAACACCTTCTATGTACATGTCCGGCATTCTCCAACAGAAGGAAGAACTATAAGCGAACTGGCAACGATCAACACAAGATGTCTCTCTAATATCAGTAAAAATACAAAATAGTTTGTTTAAGTTCATTTCTCTCCCATGATTAACTTCTTCAGCGGTATCACAATGGACTGTAACTGTAACCAAATGAACCTTTATTTTTAGAAAAACTAATAAAGAAGATATCGGAAAAAAATACAAGACACAAAAATTGGCTTTATTTACTCTAGTTTCTGTACAATTTTGTGACAAAAGTTGTCATTTTGTATTGCATTTTTAAAAATGTTAGAAAAAGAAAATGAAAAAACAAGCTTCGTGGGCGACCTATAAGAACTCAAAAAGTTTTATGGAAAAATAAATTCGACCACAAAAAAAAGGTTCTTCCCCATTTCCTGGCGCCCCAAACAAAAAGAAAGTTAAAAATATCCTCCTTTTTTTTTGGTATTTACGCCTCAATAACAGCTTTGAATAACCATTTATTTGGTTAAATTTGCTAAAATATCTTGGAAGATATACGCGGTTCCGTGGACACACATTTTCGAAAATTTGCCATTTTTTCATAGTTTTCGGTATAAAATAGAACAAAAATGGTAAGTAATTTCGAAAAAAGAAGCTCGTGGCGACCTGCAACATTATTTTTTCTTGAAAGTTAAGAAATAAAAAAAAATAAAAAAAATATATTTACGGATTTCCTAGAGGGGGAACCAAGGCTATGTCAAAATTTTTGGCTTTTTTGAGATATTATTATGTTTTCACGTTGAAGTTAAATTAAAAAGACAAAAATTGTTAAAGATATTATTTACTTATCATTTTTTCAATCCAAAATAACTTTATTTCATTAAAATATTCAAACAATTGTGGGCGCTATGAAGTTTCGCGCAAAATGCATTTCATTTTTTTGCCTTGAGAACTAGCCTTAAGTACTAATATTGTTTCAAACGACAAATTCTTGTCGATCATTCAGGCGCCCTTTTTTGACAAATCAAGTTGCCCAGTTACTGGTGTTTTATAGATATTCTCCTACTGAATATCTATAGCTGAAAAAAAAACATTCGAATTTGTCAAACACCGAATAAGAATACATACTTGAAAAATGTCGAAATCAGTTATTTGGTGGATTAAAATATTTTCTTTCATTTTTGAGATAATTCCATGAGATTATTTGTCTGCTTTGAATACAAATCTGGGGTTTGACAATGTCGAAAAAAATATTTCTGAACGAAAATAAAACTGTCAATAATTTGTCAAGTCATTAAGAGTAAAAGAAGATTATAATTTCTTTGTTTCTATTTTTTTTAATTTGAATAATTTTTCATCATAATTTTATCGCACACAAATCAAATGAAAAAGCGATTTTGACTTAATCTTTTCATCGCTTATAAATGTTTTTGGATTTTTAGGAAAATTTCCCAACGTGTCGAAAACATTAAATCACCGCATAGCAGTTCCTTATACGAAATGAAACTCATATCGAACAGCATGATCTGGGAATAACACCTCATCAGCTCAGCATAACTCTCTAGCCTCAGCAGGGCATCCTATTCAAACAACGAATAATATTTAACGTAAGAAACAGACCAAACTTTCATCATAGATAACCTGCTGCTTGATGATCAGCTACTATCGATCTTTAGGGAACCTCAATTTTAAATAATTCAAAACAGCAGAGAGACGAGAAGTCATTAAAAAACAAAACACCAGTCATCATAAAACAGTCACCTAAAAGGCCATCGTAAATTCTCAGGTCACCCCATCTCACAGACAGACAGGGAGAAGAAAAACAATCTCCCCCACTCTAATTGAGTCGTTTTAAAACCTGTGTCAAGGCATTCGAACGGAGCGAGGCCCCATGAAATTTTGTGACTTTAATTTCTTTTGGGAACAAAAACAAGAATATCGAATAAAAATATTAAATTTGATATCTTAATCTTTCTCTTTTGGGAGCGGTCTTTAACTGAGAAGGGCGCTGCCAACCGGCCCACTGAAGAGCATTCAAATGCAAATGTCGACTTTTTTTAATTTAAAACAAAAAAGACTAGCCAACACAGGAATCTGGCCTGATGTGGGTTTATATGAAAGGCGGACCCTGTCGATCGCAGCAGGTTACGGGTTCATTCAATTAACGGTCCAAGTATAACTTAACTGCGCAACTTACCGAACCAGCTCACGAACTGACCAACCTCCCGACCGACCAGCCATTGATGTTTATCTTAAACTGAAAGACAAAACGGTGTTCGGTGTTTAATGCGATTGCGTAAAAGTGATCGTCATAAAAGCGTGATTTATTACTCAAGACAGCGTTTATCTTGATGGTGTATATTTTAATTGTTGATTTTTTTCTTCGTTTGGTTAACGTTGGTTTTGGATGAATAATTAAGCGTTGAACATGTAAACGCTTTTGTCCAATTTGTTGTGTTTTTTTCTCTCGTTCGTCTGGTGTTTGTTTATATTTGGAAAATTTAAAAGGTTTTAATTTTATCAGTGAAAAGCTTGTTGGACATCGGAGATTATAATTAACATTTTTGGCATATTTTCTGGGGTTCTTCTTTTTTTAGAAAAAAGAGAGACAGATTTTCTGACACAATTCGTTAGCCGAACTCTAGACCAGGCTATTAATTTAATATGGAAATTAAACAAGGAGGAGAGAGAGGATTAAGCTCTTTGTTTTTTGTGAACTATATTAAACTAGTTCACGTCATTTTATTGTCATTACGCGATCGGCTGATAATCGTTACAGGCTGAGTTAGAATTTAAGGTTATGTGGAGTTCTCTCACCGTTACTCTGGGTTCTTGTCATGAAGGTATATTCTCTAAATTGAAATCAAGTGGAGTGAAAATAATAGCCTACGCTGATGAACTTGCATTAATAGCAACTGGCAAATTCCCTTCCCACTATCAGTGAACAGACCGAATATGCGAGCTCTCGTTGGTAAGTAGCGTAACGGGTACAATGGTTGGCACCCCTAAGCATTTTTTTAACTTTAAATTGCGAATAACTCTCGAATTAAAAGAGTTTGCAATATGTTTTATATGTCAAATTAAAATCTAAGAAATTTTAAATTTGAATATTATCAGAATAAAAGTTTTCTAAAAAAAGAATTTTATAAAAACACCAAAACAGGAAAAGCTTGCGAAAAGGTGCTATCATTGGCATCCAGGTACAATTGTTGGCACCCAACGGTATAATTATTGGCACCCTGAAAGAAAAACAATGTCTTTTCGTGATAGTTTTTATCAAATTTAGATAAGAAAAAACATTTTGTTGCAAGAAAACCTTAATTCAACGCAAGCAAATAAAGCTAGTTACATAAAAACCAAAACGTAAATAAAAAAATTCATTTGAAGATCTCTTACATTATGTATGTACATATGAAGGTACATTTTAAAAATAACATTTTTCTTAATTGCTTGTTTAAATTGCTTAAAACAGTTTATTGTTCATTGAATTGTAAATAATATAAATTAAAAGTACATAAATAATTTATAGATCAATTTATAACTTTTTTGGATATAAACCCTGTTCTTATTTCGGATAAAGCTTGCTGGATTTTTTCTTCGGAATAATTCAGCCTTTTCTTCCCCATTTTTCAAGCTAAAATTTGTAACGGATGAGGGGCATAAATATTGACAGTCTTAAAAGTAAAATTATTGGCAGTGCCAATAGTCCCAGTGCATAAATTATTGGCACCCCCTGCCAATAAATTAAACCACTTCTTAATATGGGACCAATCATTGGCACCCCTTTTTTAATAATTATAAAAATATTTAATTTGTTATATTTTTATGTTTAAAAAAAAATTCATCTAAAAACTCAAAAAATTGTCAAAAACGGACACTTACTAAATCTAGTCTTCTTAGCAGGAACACTGTATTTTAAACACTTTTTTCACTAATTGGAAACTACCTCACTCTTTCACTGACAAAAAGGAACTGAGAATGAAATAAACCTTTATAAACATGTAGAAATCTGGAGAATTGATTAAGATTATGAAAAAACACATTTCTAATTCCTGGACAACGTATAGTTTTTGAGAAATTCCTTATTGCTTGAAGATATTTGATATTTGATATTTATTGAAAATAAGACAGCTGTACATTAAGTAAAACTTATTTAAAGTACAGGATATAATACAATACAGGAATTTATTATAAATTGATAAAGCAAAATTTACAATATAAACAACCATTTTACAAAAATTAAACAAGAGTGGCAATAATAAGTACAAAAATTGGGGGTGCCCACCATTGTACCCGTTACGCTACGGACTAGGAACTGTGCTAGTGCTATTTACTAACAAACGCAAAACACCCGATTTTAAAATACCTTCAATTGAAGGCTGTCCTCTTAAAATCTCTGATCATGCAAAGTATCTCGGTGTGATCTTAGATAAACAACTAAACTCAATTCAATTCAATTCAAACTGGGGTCTAAACACCAAAGACAGATACAAAAAGGGGTCGCCGTCGATCGCCATTTAATCCTGCAACAGAATTTTCGTGAAAACCTGGGGACCAAACAATAAAGTTATCAGATGGATTTATTCGGCAATAATTAGACCAATACTAACCTGTGGTAATCTGATTCGGTGATATGCTCTAAAGTCTGGAAAAACAGTTCTGTAGGACATGCCCAGATCCTTCATAAAGTTATGGGTCATAGCACAACTACACACTATAAAACACCCGAATTTGATTGATGGCTCTAAGATGGATACTGGTGTAGGTACAGGCTTCTTTTCTGAATCTCTCATGTTAACCGACTCGCTTGAGCTTCTCGACTACAGTAGTGTCATTTCAAGCGGAGGTCCTAGCAGTGACAACAGCTGCTAAACAGGTATTAATGATGGCGATACCACGGGCTGATATCACATTTTACGTTGATAGCCAAGCGGCAATAAAACGGCTACTGCAACTGAGGTAAAATCAAAGCTTGTTTCATGCTGCCGCGAAGAGCTAAAGGTTCTTGGGGCATAGCACAACATTAGACTCTGCTGGGTCCCAGGCCACAGCGGTATACCAGGCAACGAGAAAGCCGATAAATTAGCAAGATAAGGATCAATGCTTGACGTAAGCCAAGCTCAACTAGTCAGCACTCCACCCTGTCACTTAAGCAGGAAAATTCAAATAGAATAACTATTACGGCCGATGAAAGGTGGAATCTTCTTGACAACTGCGGCACTACAAGAAAGGTCTGACCCTGTTTTAATAAACAAAGAACGGAAAAAATTATACAATTATACAAGAGATCACTTCGATCTTTTGTATGTACATTATATTCACCGGAAATAATCTGTTAGGATATCATAAAAAAAATATAAGAATCAGTTTAGATGATGCGTTGACGAGGAGGTGCATGAAGGCAATTCACACTTTCTTTGTCACTGCCCTGCACTCTCCCATCAAAGAAAGAAATTGCAGGGCAATTATTTCTTCGGGGACTTAGAAGAACTCTCTATTACTTCAGTTACTAACGTTTGAACTTCATCAATGCCTGTAAATGGCTTGATTAGCTGAAAACATAGGTTTTTATTATTAGCTTAAGTAGCAATACTCACGGGTATCACCTAAATTGATCAAAGGTAACGAGATCATCTGTCAGCCCCTCAACCTAACCTAACCTATGTGAGAGCAGAATTATGAAAAAAAAACTGATTTCCGTTGAGGAAAATTTTAACATGTTCCACAGGTCCACAGAGATCAACAGTCCGCACAAATCTCCCAATAAAGTATTTATCTTGTTTATCGGTTCATTTAATGTTAGGGTTAATTTCAGGGGTGAGATTTGAGAAGTTTTGTAAAAATTTTTATCGAAATTTGTTTTAAGAATAAGATACCTAAACGAAAGAATAATATACTGGATAATTCGAGAAAGCTTATAATACGATAGAAGTAGTTACCCCCCGTCACGTCGAGGCTTACGCCCATATAGGGGATAGAGGCAGAATATTGCCTTTAAAAAAAATGAAATGTCAATTTAAAAATGTTAAAATAATAATTAATATTAATACTAATACTTATACCTAAATTTAAATAAAAAATATTTACCTATATTGAATTTATTTATGCGTCTCTGCTTTCCATGTTTTTAACGAACTTTCATTAAAAAAAAAACTAACTACTTACAAACTAAATCAATAATTGTATGTCGTGATATTTTTACGATTTACGATTTTAGTTCGGGGCAGGGGAGAATCATCGCGCGAATTTTTTTATTTTCACACCCCAAATTGATTCTCTTTTGGGCAAAATTTTTTCCGCTCGCTTCGCTCGTTTGCTATTTTTCGTTCAAGCTCCAAATCCTTAATAATAGAATTTTTTTAATCATTTGAGAGGGATTGTAGAGTTAATAGAGTCAATAAAAAAATGTCTTTCTGATGGAACCTTTAATGGTATTTAAATAGCTCAGTTATTTAAAGGGAATCTTTTTGTCTTTTGCACCAAGATGAAACTGGGTTCAAGTACAGTGTGCTTGTAAAATGCCCTACTCTCACCGAACACCAAACTTCAGAAGAAGGTTTGCATAGGAAAAAGTTTTCTTTATCTATATCTATACTAATATTATAAAGAGGAAACGTTTGATTTTTTGTTTGTTTGTTTGAAATGAATAGGCTCCGAAACTACTGGACCGATTTAAAAAATTCTTTCACCGTTGGCAAGCTACACTATTCCCAAGTGACATAGGCTATGTTTCATTTTCAAAAAAATTAGGGATCCTTGCCAACAGTGCCGGCTTTAGGGTATGGCGACCCAGGCGGTCGCCTGGGGCGCCGCGATGCAGGGGCGCCGCGTTAGTCAGCGTAACTTCAACATAGGCAAGAAACAAATCAAAAAGTTGTGAAGTTGTCAAGCTCTAGCTCAAAAAATTTACATCGAAAAGTTTCATGAGTTTTATAGCAGACTATTCTCTTCTGTTTCTAAATGTCATTTTGTTTTTATTTTCACCATAGGTAGTGTTTGGTAAAAAAACGTTGAGTTTCGTTATGGCATTGTATTTTTAATCGCTATCGTAGTCCTAAAGAGATTTTTTGACGTTTGCATTCTCATCAGTTGGTGCTATTAATTTTTTATTGTGTTTGTATTATCTATTTAAGTAATGACCTTTCCGTTTTTAGCACCACGAGTCAAAATCAACTCTTGGAACTTAATACAGAATAGAAATATGCATATCACATGAACATGATACAATTAAAAAGGTATTATCATAAGAGAAGAGATTGCAATTTAGGTATTTTACAATAAGTGTCAACTATTTTTTTCTATTGTTTTTGTTTTTGCTGTCATCCATCCAAATTTTGTTGTAATATTCCTCTGTTCTTGGTATTTTGACATTTTTTTTTCTTAATTTGCGGAAAGATGAAGAATCAAATATCATAATATCTTTAGAAATACATTTAACTATAGGTAATACTAAAACTAGGAGGAGAAGCGCAATGACCACGGAGTCACTATATATGTAGCGACTTGAGTGAACACTCCAGGGAAACCCACCTATGATGAAAAAGCTAATGTTTCAGTTGACATGAGGTAAATTAGAAGTTATGGAACGATATTTAAAAGATTATTTTGTGGTATGGCAATTTTCGGTTCAAGGCACGTTATATCCACGGTAGTCCAAGGGGAGCCACAAAATCCCACCCCTCCGACGAGCAAGCCCAATTGGCCATGCTAGCGTGCCTTCCGGCATCTCACCCCAAGGATAACATACTCAAAATAGACCAAAATCGTTGAAATCCTTTCTATCACGGTATAATGGTGTATTTGCATACAGTTGCAATATTAAATAGGAACAGCTTAAATACCGTTACAAGTTCTAGCTCTCAAAACTAAGTTTAGTGAAATTTTAGACCTTATTTGAGTTCTAAGTCAATTCTTCTCCAAGTTTTAACGCGTTAAAACTTCGATTTAGAACTCTGTTATAGTTAGACTGGAACAACGGCGTATTACATCGAATGCCAATACGTGCCACTATTAATACATGGGACGACACTGATGATTTTTGTCGGCGCTTCCGTTTAACAAATTAAAAGTTTTTAGCAGTTTTTAACTGGTTGCAGAAGACCTTCAACATCCACAACCAGTAGGATTCGAATCCCACATTCTACGTAACAGCCAACGCACAATGTGCCGCGCCACAAGAAAAAAACAAAAATAAGCGCAAAGGTTAAAATCATTTGTATTTTGTTTCGAATTGAAGGAAATGTCTCTCAAAAAATACTGCCGGGTGACTCAAAGGTTTCAAAAACATGCTTAAAATAGGTTCAAAAAATAACAAGTTCTAAGCGCTTAGAACTCATGATGATTTAAGATCGAGTTCTTGAGAAGTGAAGAAATGTCGAGTTCCAAATATTCTAAAAACTAAGTTCTAACGGTACACTGAGATTCACTAGGTCAAGTTTTAAAGGGAATTTAGAACATGGTGAAGAAATTGGGCGTAATTTTATCGAATAAAAAAGTTCCAAATCGAAGTTCTAACGCATTAGAACTTGGTGAAGAAATGACCTAGAACTCAAGTGAGTCCTAAAATTTCACTTAACCGACTTTTAAGGGCTAGAACTTTGTCAAGAAATTAGGCGTGGGTGTATTTTGTGTTTACCATTAAAAAGAAGTCAATATTAACAGGATAAAATTAATTATTATTACTAAATTATTAAGAAGAATTTATGAAAAAGCATGTAAATATGAATAGCTAACGCATAGTGACTTGAAATGTCTATAGTATTTGTGTAGGAGAATTATACACAGTTTTTCTTTAAAGCATAAATTCTC
Organism: Sphaerophoria taeniata; assembly: GCA_943590905.1. NCBI lineage: Eukaryota > Metazoa > Arthropoda > Insecta > Diptera > Syrphidae > Sphaerophoria > Sphaerophoria taeniata. Next base: position 85,476,031 of record OX016542.1, read on the forward strand.
CTTTTTTATCAACTTGCAATTTTATAAGTGAGATACAAGTTTCATCTGTTTTAATTCTGGAAAAGGAGGTTATATAATTTTTAATTAAAAAAAAGGGCGCCAAATATTTCACTCGCTTGGGGCGCCAAGATGGCTAAGGCCGGCCCTGCTTGCCAATGTTAAAAAACATACTTATTCCACCCCATCAAAATAAAAAAAAAATATGATCAATTTCAAATATTGAAAATTATGTTTGTCAGATGTCAGATCTGAAATTATTCATGTAAATTGAAAATGTATTATTTTATGTCAGTCAAGAAAATATATATATTCGTAAAATATTGTTTTCCATCGACAAAAAAACGTACACTTGACATTTTTTGCAGTTGATATATTTTCTTTTTTAGATTTGTTGTTTTTGAGATATAATGGGCGTGGGAAGCGGGTAGTGGAGTAGCGGGCAGCGCATAGCGTGGTGATGGGTAACGGGAGTGAGTAGCGGGTAGCGTGGTAAAGGGGTAGCGGTTAGTGTGCTGAAGTAGTAGGTAGCGGGAAGCGGGTAGTGGGGTAGAGGTTTAGCGGTTTAAAATTAATAGCAAAGGTCAGAAACCCCGAATTTGATTTCTGGACTAATGAACCACCATATAGGGGGTCAGATTCTTAAAAATGGGTTTCCTCTAAGTTTCTCAATATTTTTGTGCATGCGATTTTTTAAAATTATTTTCAGTCATAAAAACTGAATTTCGGAATGACTTCGTTTCTAAAAGACAATTATTTTAATTTCACAAACAAAATTGTTCAGTATACTTGAATTCTTATTTTAATTTTTTCTCAAAGGCAAATTATTTCAAATTCGAAGGGAACTAGATCCACTAATTATTTGAGGAATTTAATTCCCACTGTACATGGGAACTAACTACACTTTACAAAAGTGGAGTAAGTTCTCCCTTGGTGGGGAGTAAATCCCTCAGTGGAGTTAGTTCCCGTGGAGTTATTTCCCCACACCATCATTTATGTCCCTCGTTGGTACAGTGAAACCTACAAAATCTTAATTTTTATTACTTCAAGAACATGTTCAAGATGATACAATTTGTGATCGTGAAAATATAAAACAAACAAAGTATTAGAATTTAGTCTTATCTAAATGAAAGAATTTTCATGAATTACCTGAAAAGTCCTACAAAACCCTTTTCAAGGACAAAGGTTTTTCAAGTACGTCAGATCTTTTGTTTCACATTATTGTCCCATTTTTCTTAGCATTAAGTCGGTTTAGAAACCAGTTTTATCACTGAATATTCCCCAAGTAATGTTGACATTCAAAATGGCTTGAAACTGGATATTAATAAATTAAGCAGTCGTTAAAAAGGTGGTCTAATGTTCTGAAAAGATATCTTCCATTCCAAGCAGATAGGTGGAATAGAGTGGAGGGTACAAATTTGTAATTTTTGTTTGGGCAGCTGATTGTTCTGTCATTAAACATAATAATGTTTTCTCATATCCAAATTGCAAATCTTAAATTGTATCATTTCAATTAACATATAAAAATTTCTGTTGTCAAATGCTTTTTCATTTGGTTGCTATTTGGCTACAAACTATCGTTGACGCTTACAGTCTTGTCTTGAGGTCATCTTTGAGCGTCGTATCACTTTTAAAATTTCTTAGCCTCCTTTGGGCTTTTCATATCATAATCTTATTGTAGTACTTACCATATTTGCGATTATTCATACCAAACATCCCACGCCGCGGCCGTTATTTTGTAAAGCTGATTTGTTGATTGAAGTGTTAAGGTTAGGTTGACTAAGGGGCTGGTTAGCTACTTAACAAACATCGTCGTACTTCTGGACTGAGGAAAAAGAGAAAAAATCGAAAAAAAATTAGTCTAATGCCCAGCATATTGGAATTTCAAGTTTGATATTACAAATCTTATATGCTTCCAGCAGTTTTTGCTCAGGCCAAAAGCGTATGCTTGAAAACCGTCGAAAATTGGGTTCAGCGTCTGGACTTCTGCAAGCGTGCCCGTGGTGGCCATGCAAAAGAAATCGAGTTTCATACATATTGGCATCGAACGAACTTTCACAGGAATAAAGAATTTCATAGTTTTTGTTTTAACTTTTGTAGCGCTCTTATTGAAAACCCCTTTAAAACCGAGTTCAAAGTCAATTTTCTGAGGATATCTGTGGAAGTTTCTGAACTGAATCAATTCCAAGTCAAAATGAAATCAGTAAACAGAATTTTTTCAACATGTTTTTGGCTAATTATGGCTTTTCACACTCCACAGTTTTTTTGAAATTTTCTTTCCTTCCCCACACTACCCACAGTCAAAACAAAATGTCTATTTGCCTAGAAAATAAACGAGTTTCTTATTTGTAGTTTTGGTTAACCAAGGAGAACGACGAGTGAGCTCAAATTTTCTTCATCTCGCCGGCACTTTGATTGAGTAAACTTCTCCGATTGTGTTTGCTTGCGTCCGATTGTCTCTGTCACTGATTCACCTGCAGCCACTAAAAAACCTTTCAATAGAGTGCTGTATCTGGCACCTAATTACCACGGTATAAAATGGTCCTTTCAAACATTTTACTCATTTCAACGTCATCATCAAACGTGGCGGCACGATTTGAGTTGATTCTTTTTGTACGATCTTCCGCGGTAATGTAATGTAGAGGCAGAGTTGATGGAGTTTGTTTGAGGTCCTTTTTTCGGTGCAGCAACACAAAAGGTGTTATTGAAATGTCAGTTTTATGTTTATTTAGTTCAAAATCAAGTCCTTTCTTCATCCTCATTAAATATTTTCAAGATGTTTGGCGGCGCGGCGGTGGCGGTTAAGGATGGAATCAAAGAAACGAAACGCAAACTATTGTCAGTTGCATTAATTGTGGTTGACCTGTATGCCACAGCTGTTTGTGGTGGATAGTAGGTAATTAGTTATACTTAAGGATCCTTTTGAGAAAAGTTGTTACAAACGGCTTATGCGAGAGCAGGGTGTAGGTGAAATAATGGAGATATGGGATGGTAATTAGGGCGTAATCTGCCGCAAAGGAAAAGATATAGTCATAGAAAAAGGTTCGAAATCTTATAATAATTAGAAGGAAAATGTTTTCTACTTTGAAAGGATAAAAGTCGATGTTCTTTATAGTTTTAAGGTTTTAATCCTGTTCTGGTAATTTAGAGGATTTGAGTTTTGAGGGGGTGTAATGACAGCCAAAGAATGGTGTTGCAATTTGCTGTTTCATAGTTCGGAACATTCATGTTGCAATTTTTTGTCTGTGTTCTTCCTTTATCTCTATATATATAAAAATGGATGTGTGTTTGTTTGTTTGTTTGTATGTCTCTTATAGACTCCGAAATGGCCCAACAGATATTTGTGAAATTTTCATGGTTCATACTGTTGCATTCAGTGATGATTTCTGTGAAAAAAGAAATTGGAAACAACCTCATGGAAAAGTGGGAAAACAGGAAAAACCAAACAAAGGTCGGAAATTTGATTTTTTTTGCTTGGAATTTGTTTCAAAATGGGTTTTCGAATGGAAAAACAGAAAGTTCTTGATGATAAACTCGGAAAACTCATTGGGAAAGATGCATATTATTGCAGGTGCATTAGTTTTCAAATGGAAAACTGGAAAATTTCAAAATGGGTTTCCAATGGAAAATAGAAAGTTCTGATGAAAAACTCGGAAAACTCTTTGGTTTTCAAAGGGAAAATTGCATATTATGGCAGGTGTATTGGTTTTCAAATGGAAATTTGGAAAATTTCGGAATAGGTTTTCCAATGGCAAATAGAAAGTGCATTGATTCTTAAATAGAAAAATGGAAATTTTTTGATTGGGAACTCGGAAAACTCTACGAGAGCACGAAGAACTTCAACATTGAATTCAAGGTGCATTGGTTTGTTTGTATGTTCGGTTTGGACTCTTAATCCGCTCAATCCTCAATGCAATGTTATAAAATTTTCATTGTATAAAAATAAATTTTTGCGAAAATCTTACGGGAAAGTCAGCAAATAAGGTGGATAAGCTGTTTGGAATTCTGATTTTTGTGAAATAGTCAAAACAGAGAAGTTTCTGAATTTTTCAAAGAAAGTTGCATTTTATTTCATGCTTTAAGAAAGAAGAATGTTAGTTGTAGAGCTTGAAAAAATTCAGATATGAAGTTCTCTATTTTAATCGAAGGGTGGCGAGACGAAGTTCGCAGGGTCGGCTAGTTACTAAATAAAGATTCAGTTCGATAAAGGACTAAAGTACTCAAATTTCTATCTAATCACCATTTTTGCTGTCTGCATTTCAGCTGAGAGACGAGTTGAATCAATTGGTGGAAGTATCACCTTAACGCTTCAAACGGGTCTAGACAACCCAGCTAATATGGTGAGATTCTAGAGTTCTCACATGGAACGTACGATAGCTCTACAGAGCCAGCAGCAGCAAGCCGATGTATTGGCCAAATACGATGATCAGCTCTTCAGGAGAAGCCAAGAAATGGTGTCTTAAAAATCAGATTATGACATTCTGACATCATCGGCTATGCACCCTTCGTGTGCTAGGCAAATTTAAGAACATCAGCCTCAAAAGCGTTCACGGATCTACTGAGGCGTCTGATGACGAGGAAGATGCTAAACAGGTCGGGTGCCAGTATTCAGGAAAAACATTGGTTCCCTAGTTTGCATGGAAATACTTATGACAATGGACAGTGAGTCATTGAGTTGATTGATGTTGGTTCACTGTTCCGAGGAAGGACGACACAATGCACGAGAGGGAATAGAAAGTTCTGATTCCAGAGTGTTGTTCCAGGGCGTTGAAGAAAAGTGGACACGTCTCAAGTGCAATGCCATTACTACTGCTAACTCCATCTTCCAACAGTAGTCACAGAGATCGGAGCTACTGGTTTGATGATGAATGCAAGCGTCTGTACGTAAGAACGCTGCATACCGAGCAATGCCGAAATCTCATAGAACGTGGGGGCGCGAAGTGGAATATAAAAGGCTCAGGAAGGAGGAAAAGAAGCTTCACAGGCAAAAGAAAGCAGCCTGGGAAAAATATCGTCAATGAAACCGACATAAAAAGGAGTGAGCTCGGCAACAGGCGCAGAAGTTCTACCAATCCATCTGTTTGCACCGCGCTACACCTACTGTGAGGACGGAGAGGGAAATCTGATCACCGATCCTGAAGGCATTCTGGAGCGATGGGAAGTGTACTTTGATGAATTGCTCAATGGTCAACTAACCGATGAAATGATGGCTCCACCATTTCAAGATGGCAACATCATGCTGCAGCCAACAAGCATAGATGAAGTAAGAAAAGTTATTAGTCGAATAAAGGACAACAAAGCCGCAGGTGCTAATGGCATACCAGCCGAGTTGATCAAACGTGGAGGACCATTACTCCACCAACTAATACATAAAATTATAGTGCACGTATGGAGAAAGGAGATGTCACAGAATGCAGCAGTTATAGGGGTGTAATATTGTCGAGCTCAACCATTAAGATATCCTCCTCTATCCTACAAGAGCGGATAGCTACCATGATCGGCATATATCAGTGTGGTTTCAGACCAGGCAAGTCGACAATCGATCAGATTTTTACCCGCAGGCGGTCGAAAATTTTCGAGAAATTAATATCTGTTTATAGATTTAAAGCCGCATACGCTAGCATAGGGCAGAACTGTACAAAGCCATGACAGAATTGGGCATCCCAAACTTTTCAAGCCAAACTATAAGTATCCGGATTGCTATCCAGACCCGTCAACATTTTCAATGGACTCTGACGAGGGGACTGGCCTGTCTTCAGGGGGACTATCGTCACCAAGTCCACCAAATTATAAGCATACACACCATTGAGATTGACTGGTTTCCTTCTCTGGAAGGAACCCAAAAGCAATCCTCATTTATTCAGATCACGCAGGCGGCAAAAAACCTGGGACTTTATACAAATGAGGGAAAAACAAAGTATACTGGGGCCCGTCTGCTGAAAACGTTGGCAATAGTAGAAGAACAACTATTAAGGTGGAGGAGCACGAATTCTAAGTAGTGCGATCCTTCAATTACCTTGGCTAAATACAATATGGAAGAAGAAATAAGCGGCTAATCAAAGCCAAACTTCTTTTGTTTTTCAAAGCTTTGTGAATCCAAAATTCTTATGACTACCTGCTTCGAAACTGCTGCTGTATAAGACAGTACTCACCTACGGATCGGAGACCTGAGTGCTTAGCTAAAGGCACTCTGAACTCTTAGCCTTGTTCGAGATAAAAGTGCTACGGAGAACAGTAAGGCCTGATTGTGAAGAAGGACCATACCGGAGACGATATAAAAATGAGCTATATCAAATCTACCGCGAAGCAGACTTGATGACAAAAATTAATTGGTAGACTAAGGTGGGTAGACACCTAGCTCGTATGAGCGAAGAGGAACCGGAAAGTCCTTTGCGGTACAATTCATGGTAAGAGACAGCGCGGCATACCCAGTTTAGGCTGGAAGGATAGCATATACACCCAGGGGTGTGGAACTGGATGGCCAACAATCGGGAGAGATGGAAGAACTTGCTGAAGGAGGCCCGGACCGGATCCCGGTTGTGGCGTATATAAAGGGAGAAAATTAATGGGTCGAAGACGCCATATCGTGTAGTGACTTCCGTCTTTCGGCTCTCATCAAATGCACCATTGACTGTGTTCGTCGAATTCTCTAAGCAAATTTCATGGACATACTTTTGAAAAATTAAAAGAAAAATCTAACTCACAAGACTGGAATGTGAGTAAGTGAAAGTCCTAAAATTAGATTTTCGAAAATTTCCCTAATGGACTTTCTGTTTCTATTCGTTTTGACAAAAGGACAAAAATCCGGCTCATTATTATTACAGCAAATGTATCATGAACAAACAGTCAAATTTCCTGTTTCCTGGGATTATGTAAATCCTCTCAAAAACCATATTTCTGTCACACCAAAAATAAAAAAAAATAAGAAATGTTACCTCCATCAAAATCATCTGACAGAAATGAAAAATAATAAACTTTCTATTCACTCACAATTCAGGTAGCTTTTTTTTGGATTTTTTGTTGCGCTTAAAAAATTCTAAATATTTCAAAAACCAACTATACCACGATCAAAAAACACCAGGATTAAAGCTGTGTCATGCCGCCGTTACCGCGACCACCGTCGCCATCATATAATAATATTATACAGTGGCTGGATATTGTACTGTGTGTGGATTTGGTGCATTCGAATGTCACCTAAATAACTCTTTTTCGTGCAGTGCGATGGTCCTTGAATTATGTTTTTCTAAAAAAAAGTCGTCCACATACATTTTTTTACCAACCTGCGGACGACTTACCATCACCATTTTTTTCATCCAATAGCAAGGAAAATACAAACAAAAAATGGTTATTTTTCTGTTATGTTCGCAACCCATATCCGGTTGGGAATATTGATAGGATTTTTATGAACTTGTAGTGTGTGCTCTGTGTCCTGGCAGCAAACAAACGCAAATAACTCATCTAACAGGAATGAATATTTTCTGTAAACACACACACACGTTCACGTTCATATGACTGAGGCTGAGAGTGCAGTTGTCCGGTGCAGAGATTAATTTAAAAAAATATCGTCGGACTGCATCCCGGACGGAACTCACGACTAGGGGGAAAAAAAAACAGAAAAATAACATAAAAACCCATATTCAGGAACAGAATAGATTTTTTTCATAGTCTCCCACGGATAAAGCCACAGGGTAAAGCAGAGAATGAGCTACAAAAGCTGGACAATTAAATTTATGAGCAGACTAGCTATAGCTAGCTAACTAACTATTTGCAAAAAAGAAAGGGGTGGTGGCGGGGCATGCAGGTGTTTTTCGCTTATTTTTACTGTGTGTTGTGTGTTTTGTTGCAATGTCCTTAAACCGGACAGCATCAGGTCCTGCAAACGAATGGAAAAACATTTGAATGCACTTTCCACCAGAAATTGAGTTCTGTTTGTGGACGGACACGACTATATACATTTTGGTGTGGTAAAGGTGGTGAAAAATGAAACAGGAATGTATGCAAAGAGGACTTCGCTTCAGGCAGCGGTGATGTGGAAAAATAACTTTTTTTAAATCACACCAGATTTTTCCAGTGAAACACAGGAGGATGAAAAACGGCTAAGGGTGCCTGAAACGTGTTAAGAAATCAGATAAAATATTGGTCTGTGAACAGTTGTTTTCGGGGCGATGTATGGATTCATGCGAAATTTCATCTGAAAATTCATCAAATTGGTCGGGTATTTCTCAAGAAGTGCTGCGTTCAGGCCGTCAGAAGACTTGACATGGCCAAATCCGCCCCCATGTAGTTTCATGAACTTCGTAAATTGAAAAAATGGCTGCATCAAGGACACATCCGCCTGAAGGACGCAAAAAAAAATAATTCCATGCAATAATAAAGGACTATTTTTTTTTTTTGCTGTTTTACTGAACTCGAGGCGCGCGCTTGGGATTGCTAGTTTGTTGCATGCTCCTACATATAGGTTCCTACAATTTTTTCACTGAAATTTGTTATGCTATTATATCGTGTAGGTAGTGTCGTATGTCGTGTCATCCTGTGTTGTTTCTTTATTCTGTATTTTTATAACATCCATAGAAAAGTTTTGTCTGAAGGTTATTTAATATTTTGTGTCTGCATTTCTAACGCTCTCTATGAGCAAATAAACATTCCAAATCCCCCAAAGGAAAAGGCAGAGTGCAGAGGTAGGGATGTGCTGCAACCTGCAACTAGAATTATTATACTCTCCACTCGTATTCTACACTCCATATAGGAAAATATATATTGTTCATGAATACTTGAATTGATTTTGTGTTTCATAGAGTGTTTGTGTGTCCGTTTTATTGTTCATTTTGAATTCTAGAAATAACTGTTTAATTCAAAAGGATGTGCATAAATAAATGTTATGTTATTGGAGAAAAATATCGATATTCTGAATGTCCGTTTTTGGCTGGTATTCCGGTTTATCTGTGTTTCTATTGATGATGGTTAAATAAACAAATAAGAATCAGGAAATGCACTTTCGTTTTTGTTTTTCTGTTCCTTCCAAATCGTATTGGAAATAGAAAAGGAAATCGGGTTTTATGCAATAAATTGCATTCCCAATAGACAATGTTCCTGTTTTTTGTAATCCCATATCGATGCAGTTTTATTCAATTTTTAAACAGAACAAGGAGCTAGGGGCTTGAAAAAAACTATCTTCATTGCTTTAAAATTGAGTCCGAAATATTTGCTTGAAAAATTTCAATTCTTTGGCACATTCCAAGCCAAAAATAATTTATGACTTCAATCAGAAAGGCTCGGTCAAACTACTGCTGTTTCTCTTCTTTTTGTTTTTGCAACAAAACCATAACTCCACATTATTAATTCTACTATGAGAAGGTAATAGAATATAGAAATAGATTCTACAAAAAAATCCAATTAAACTAGGAATAAATGAAAATCCAGGAATCAACAATCCAAAGCGTCATGTTTTTGTTTTGTAATAACAAAAACCAAAATGGAATTGGGATTTGTTGCTTTTTCATATTTGCATTCAATAAAAATTATCTAGGTACACTACCTGCACAATTTTTTTATTCAGAGAAATATGTAAAGGTAGTGCCGATTGTGTGGATAAACCAATCAAATATGAATTGCAATTTGTAAGTTTAAAAAAGGAAAATATTACACAGAAATGAAATAAGGACGAATATTGTTTCCTATTTGTGCTTTGGATGCAATACCCTATAGTGGAGTTGTACTTGTAATTGTTATTGCAGTTACAGTGGATGATTGGGAGCAAAGGGGAAAAATTAACATTCTAGAATTGAGGTCAAATAAGACAAGATTAAGAATAACTGACAAGTTTTCATCAAATTTCTATGGAATCAGTAGACAGTAGATAGGAAGTTGTTAAAAGTATGAGAATCTATGTATATACAATCTCATGCAAATCGGTTGAGGATTCACTGTTTTTGTACCAGTGGAGTGCTGGGCACCAAATTTTGAGTTAATGTTCGGTTAGTGGCGTAGATGAATTCTAAGTATTTTGTAGAAAATCGACCAAGCCGTTCATGAGATATGGCCAGGGTAGTGAGTAGCAGCTAGCAGGTAACGGAAAGCGGGTAGTGGGAAGCGGTGTAACGGGTAAGCGGGTAGAAGGGCAGTGCTTAGTGGGTAGCGGGATAGCAGATCGAGGGTAGTGTGGTAGCGGGGTTCAAAAGTTTAGGCCTTTTATTTATCGACAGAAGCAGTACGAAGTCTGTCGGGTCAGCTAGTATAGTCTATTTCCTCATCAAGAACATGGATATAAGAGTTCAACGAAAAAGGTTTTGAAAAACGGTTTTCGCCTTGTCGTTGGCGGGGGGGTTTACGTTTGACTTTCTAGCAATCCAGCTGTGGAGAAGGACAACTATAGGCGTGTTTTTTCTACTACTCATTTTATCAACTCACTTTAAAAATAGAAAAAACTGCTCACTTTATACACATTTTAAAATATTTTATTTAAACCGTCCAAGAAATCCAATTTGATAATATTTCCTCAAACACGGCAAATAAATGGATAACGAAACAAAAAACGTAAGAAATCTCAATGGGTTCTTGACATAAAATTTTTTTATTGATTCGAGCGCTGCCTGGATTTCAATATAAATATTTTATCCTCATTATTCGTTTACTGAAAAAATATTATGTAGGTACCAGAGATTAAAATGAATACGTTCAAATATATTCAAATACATAACAAAATTACTCAATTATCGCTCAGACTTGATCGTTTTCCACCCCTATTCACAAGCAAAGTGCTCACAAGCATTTTTGCTCAGACACATTCAAATGTTTTCGAGCAAGCAGAATGAGTATATTATATTCACAAGTCATTTTTGTTTTTTTCACTCACAAATAAAAAGACTTGTGAGCTGAATATTTGTTTGAACTTACTTGAATATATTCAAATGGTTTGAATACTCAAATATATTCAAACGACTGAGTATATTCAAACCGACTGAGTATATTCAAACCGTCTGAGTATATTCAAATGTTCAAACAGATTGAATAATTGTGAACTTGGATGAATGTTTTCTAACTTGATCCTAGAAAAAAAATTAGGTTGATTATGAATGAGGACTTGTTTATTGTAAGTTTTTTTTTGTTTTTTGTTTTTTGTTACGATGTGCATAATGAAATAAAGGATTTATCAATGAATGAGCGTTGGTTAGGTATATAATGGTATGAATATGAATATGAACATAAATATGCACATAACGTAATTACTGAATGTTTTAGATTGACGTGAACTATTGAAGGAGAGTTTGTTTATTTTTTTTTTTAATAGTTCCGGCCATACAAAAATTAAGTGGATTACATTTATAAAAGTATAACCGACATAATATGCAGGTATGTTAGGTAGTTAGGAAAATGTGTTTTTGTTGCATTTTAAGGAAAGATTTTAAATTTGAAATAATTATCTTTTTTTCTCTTTTGTTAGCGTACAAGCATACTGAATGATATTTGTCCCCCAAAATACATCAACGTAGTTTTTTTTTTGATTTGGTGGGATTTTTTTCTGTCGCCGAGTTGAGTGTTGACGCCCCTTGGTGTTTATCACTTCTTGTCATTTGTGTAAAATATTGAAATGATTGAGGCAATCTTTCATCACAAAATATAGAGTAAACGCCCCCTTGGAAGGCTAATGGGGTTCTTCTGTCTAATTTTGTTTGTTTTGCGAGGATCAGGGCTATGTGAATGAAAATCTCGTTAGTTGTCTATAAAAATCATTCCTTAAAAATTCTGCTTAAATTCGCCCAACCGTGTCGGTAACGCTGCAACATTGCCAATCGAATACCACTTCAAGACCTCAAAAACACTTTGAATCCAACAAAACAAAAATCCTCTCACAAAAATAATCATTATAAAAACCATAACACCTTTGCCATTGAATATTCAATAGCTTCCCACTATAAAAAGAAATATAATGACCAAGATAACTTTAACCCTGTCCTGGATGCCGGATACTATCGCTCTCTACTTCCAATGATACAAGCTTACAAAAAAACTTCCACAGAGATCACGAGAGTTCATAAAACGAAAATATGTATTTTATTGAAACAAAAATATGAAATTTTCTCCTCTAAAAAAAAGAGAGAGACTGAAAGAAAAACCTCGCAACCCGTAACACCTACATCCCGTGGCTGTAATCTAACTGAACCCCGTAAGCCTTTGATCCATGAATACTTCAAAATCTGCTAAAATAAAAATTCAAATCATTTTTCATATTCAACCTATGACCGACCATCATGTATGCTCCCTCTCCTTATATCCAAAGCTATGTTTTAACCGAAACCAAACCGTCCAAAGGGACTTCCTTTATTCCTTCATCTAAAGGTTTCAGTGAGTAGATGTATATCCCCAGCCGAAAAGGACGTCATGGTGTAGGTACTTTGTGTTCAGTGTTATTTTTTTTTCGTTTTTGAAATATGCAGAACTATTTCAAAAATTATGAAACAAAAACAAGACACAACCAAAAGTGGAATCCTTTTTAGATCTCTTCTAGTGAGTTTTGAACTTGGTATTGTATAGCAGTTTTTTTTGTTCCCAGTTTGACTTTTAGAAAAGGCCGATTTATCGGGTGAATTTCACCACCGGAAATGTACAGGATTTTCCTTCCTAGCAGATTAAACTTATTCTCCAAACAGCAGGGTGAAATTCAATCCAGCTCTTGTACTGCTTTAACTCATTCGAACCGCATGGGCCGAGGCAGCAGACGTCAGAAGATCAGATAATCTCTTCCATACGTGTTCCTACATTTATGCAAATTTCAATCTCCTTTTTTGTCCTTGTTGTGACTTTGACTCTGGCTCTATAGAGAGAGAGAGAGTTTCTCGTCCCTAGGTTCGGGTAAGTTCCTACTTGTTCGAGAGAGGGTTTTTACAACACTAAAGTTCCAACCCATGGAACTCAAGTTTATTAGGGACATTTTATTGGTGAATGGCGGTCGGGCCATACGTTTTTAGGGGCCTAGGCTCAAGGGATGAATGGTAAAACACCGGGAAAACTTTAATGTTACTTGCGGCTTGGTTTTATGATTGTTGCGTTGATGTGGCATCAATGATGATGTAGTGCGGTTAAGTGATTTCCATTTCTATTCAACGACGACGAACGAGTCGAGCAGTGTCTGAATCACAAAAAATGTGTTTCTTTGTTTTGTGTGTTGAGTTCGAGCAGCAAGGACACAAGGTCCTTGGGACAGCAAGTTGAGTAGTTTACGTTGTCATGTTTCATTTTCTATGAGTGTTATTGTTCCGAACTCGGTTTGATGGGGATTTTCGAGAGGAGTTTGGGTGTCTGTTAAGTGGACAGGTTATGTTGATGTTCGGGTCATTCTGGGAACTTTTATGTCACACAATTTTGCCTTTCATAAGGAAAGCTTTTAGGGTCCGGAACTGATGGCTTGTTGTTTGAACGAGGAACGACGACTGACCGACTTGGAGGAGGACAAGACCCTAAGAGTTCTCATTTGCCTTCTTGATGGTGGACGAAAAGAGGCTCTCAATTTTATGTCACGACAACTTGGTTGTTTTGTGATCCTTTTTCTTGTTGTTGAATTTTTTGTTTTCCCTCTTTTATTGCAATGAGTTTTTGTGGTGCGGTATTGACTCTGTTTATATTCATTTAGGTCCAGTTATTCAACATCACCTGTACTCGACACTTCTTCTTGTCGGTTTTACGACAAAAATCGAAAATAAAACCGAAGAGAGTAACGAGCGGTAAAATAGAAATTGCATTTCCGCTTTAACTTACTTCAATTATGTTTATGGCAACGACTGGGAAGCTTGAATGTATTTAAATCAAGATTTGTGGGGTACCTAATTTAATTTTTTTGAGAGCTCTAATAAAGTGCTCCTGAAAACGGTTTAAAACCTATCAAGGAAAGCCCTAAAAAAACCTCTAAAAATATTCCAAAGCTTCAGCATTCCTTGATCGTCGCTAAAGGCCTTCAAATGAGGAACTAATCGCTTTCATAAACTACCAAGGCTCACCAAAACTTGTCCTTCCGGCATTCCAAATAAGATCGTAACCTAAAAACCCCTAATAACACACCTCCAGACACTAATTTGCATTTCATTTCTCTCTATCACCTGATAAATCTACATCTGGTGTCTGTCAAATTACCCAACAGCCAAAAAAACTCAATTTTGACCTTCAAATATCACAAACAGAAAATAAAACCCGAAAAATATCTAAAAACAAAACAGGAAAGGATCGATCGCGAAACCTCGAATTAAGTGCTCCACACCTGCCCTAATTTTTACAGACAGATCAAACTGACCTAACGACCGACCCAACGTACGGACTACTACAAGGATAACGCCTCTGAAAAATTAAGAGTTTTGCTTGATGTCTTAATTTAGAAACAACGCAGAGGAAAAAGAATACCTATTTGAAACCCGCCTCCTGTGCACCAAACACAAAAAAAAAAACTGTTCTTGTTTCTCGTTCCGAAACCCTATAATTAGGCCAGGTCCGAAAAAGACCAACAAAAACTGTGAGCGCGACTGACTCAATTTTATTTTGTTTTATTTTGAAGCAATTTAATAATTTCGGGAATGAAGAAAATTACTCCCAATCCAATTTAATTTGCTACAGTCGACCGAATTTCAAAATGAAGACATCATCATGCTCTTTGATTACTTTTTAGCATGGCAAAGAAGCAGGCAAGCAGTCGTCGGGCTCGGGGAACTAAAACATAAACGTCAAAGTGTAGCACGGCTACCCCCTTACACCCAGATGCACTCTGGTGAATTCAACAGACCGGGCAGAGGCAGAGAGCAGCCATAATTGCGGTTTATGATGAATTCATTAAACCAAATATGGAAAATTATTATTTTGTAAAACGCGAGTAACAAGACCGAAAATTCCATAAACAAAAGTCAAGAGACAAAGAGTGAACACTCAAAGTAGGGAATTTGTAGGGGAGAGGGACTAGCAGGATGAACCTTTTGGCTTTTCAAGTTAAGAATGGGCGGGATACAATTATATTTTGACCATAAATAAATGAGAAAAAACGTTGTAACAGAATCAAATGGCTTTGTTTGGGAGAGATAACCCCCATTTGGTCATTTGGGACTTTGGCGAGCAAATCAATTACGTATAGAGGCGAGGATTTCAAGATAAAATTGTTTGTTTGGGGGATTCTTTAATCAACGGAAATATTTTTGGGAGTGCCTTGCTTCCGGTTAGTTGCTTTGTGTCTGTCTCGATGTGTATGGAGAGGTAGATTAAGCCATTTAGAAAATGTATTGCCATCTTAAAGTACCAAAAGCGTGTCTGCATCCAACTCTGTCTTTTATGTTCTTGCACCGCTTATAGTGTCAACTGTAAGCTATCAAAGCAGTTCGAAATTGAACGTTAAACATTCCTACTAATTTATGAAACAAAGATTGGTGTAAATAGGGAGCCTTGGGGTACTCCATTAAGCTTCACAATTGGGTTCTTGCATCACGATTTACCACCACTCATATGCGAGTTTAGTGTCAAAATCTTCTGTTATCTATCAACGCAGTTAAAAATTGAACGTTTTACTTGCATTCTAGTTTATAAAACAAGGATCGGTGTGAATAGGGATTCTTGTGGTACTCCATTAAGCCTCACATTTGGGTCTTTCAAACTTTTATAGAAAAGTCTACGTAGTTTTGGAGAACCTTGAACAATTCGATAAGCATTTTACTTCTATCTTTTGTTTTTTCCAAGGTGAAGTAGAGCAAGCCCATAGACGAAAACAGGTGGTGATGTATTGCAGCAATTACGACTTCCTCTAATAAAACTCGCCCAAAAACTTTTATGCAGCATAAAATAAAACCAAAGTCGTTACATTTGTCACCCCATTAAAATTAATTCCCTCCTATCTCTCCGAATTCATTGCTGTTCAAGACCTTATCAGATTTGAGAAATCTTCCAAAACTCGAAAAAAAGATGTTCTTAAGAATTATCTTCTGACACCATCACTTCTCCCCACACTCTCATATGAATCTCTCTTTCTCTAATCAAAATTTATTGTCTTATGGTTAAACAATGGAAACAAAAAAATCATTCCACATCTTTGGATGAATAAAAATATTCATCCAAATAGCTCCTACGCAGATTTTATCTGTTCTTCCACTGATCCACTTCAAAAATTTATATCTTACCTTAACATATCTCATGGATATTACCATCAATAAGATTAGCACACACCCGAGACCCATCATCGGATTATGCTCATATCGTATCGTCGACGTTTCGGAACGTATTTTTTTCGTGTCTTCCTGAGTATCGAATATTTATGACACATCCGCCAAGACGACTTCACCTACCTTTACGCGCGCCATTCATCGAATTGAATTGCCATATTCCAAAAGTTTCGAACCGCGAGAAGAAGACGACGAAGAGGCACTTATCATTCCGACGATCAAATTACATTTTCATGTTTGGAATTCCGCCGATAAGAATTCCCACATAAACACAATCCACTTTTCTCGAAGATATGAAGTGAAGAACATCATCATTATCATCGTCAGCATCTTCTTGCAATATTAACACTTCTGGGTGACTTTTTGAGGAGACTGGGTTAAGCAAATGTTCTTGCTTCGTTACCTTTTCGTCTTCTTGCCACTAATCAACTAATCAATTCATATTCCATTTGGAATCCGTGAGCGAATGAAAAGGGTTCTACATTGATATTTTTCTTTCATAGTTGCTGAGCACTCCTCCTCCTCCTCCTGGTGTGACAAATAAGGTGCAGAAAGATAACAAGTCTGGATAAGAACCCACGACGACGGCGACTGATTGCCCCTGCCTGCTAATGCAGTAGGAGACTCATCGTCGCGTAGCAGTTTTATTTAATTAGGCGGTTCCGCTTTCGTGGACTCTCGCTTCCCACTGCTACTCCTCTTCCTTACATCATCGCGTTGTTTCTCTTATCCTTCGAATCCATCGATAAGACGGCGGCGCTTGGCGACAAATAAAAACGAAGAATAACATCTTTATTAAAAGTTTTAGGTGCCAGCCCACGCAAAATCAATAATTCAAATTTTCTCAGTTTTCGTTTACCAACTCCCACTGGAATTCCCTGTTTTTGTTACCTGAAATGAGAAATTTTTGAGTAGGCGAATCATCCTGTTTCAAAGTTTACTCAACTAAGCAATATCATACTCCTTAAATATCATACTCATGAAAGCAGATGGTTTTTGAGGCATTAATTAATTTAAATTTTAAAGCAAAGTTTTTGGAATTACGTTTTTTATTGCCAATAATTATGTTCCACTTCTTATTCACTGTAGTTGTCATGCGATCAAATGTGGAACGTAGATATTCTTTAAAGTTCCAAAATATGGAAAGAAAATAATTTTCTTTAAAATTCGAACAAAATTCAACTATCTACGTGACAACTTAGGTGAAAAATTCACTCGACTTCTATTTCAGGGGAAATATATTGCGAAGTAAAATTCAAATTTTGTAAGACCTGCTGCATATTATTTCTTCTGTAAGCTTTTTCCTCTTGTAAGTCTTGTGTTCAACCGTTAATTTGAGGCTTACATTTTTAACCCCAACCGCCTTTTTGAAAATAAAACTATAGTTGTCCTGCGAACAAATGTGGAACGTATTCCATAAATGTTTTTTAAGAGTTCCAAATTATTGAAAGACCATAACGTTCGGTAAAAAACCCACTTCAAATTGTGTCCCCACATCAAAACGAAACTCAACTACGTGAAAACTGAGGTGAAAAATTCACTCGACTCTTATTTCGGGTGAAATTTTTTGCCAGGTGAAATTCAAATTTTGTAGAGCCTACTGCTTACGTCTTCTTAAAGCTTTGTCCTCTCGTAAAGCTTCTATATTGGGACTTTAATGATTAGCGCCAACTTCAATTTTTCACATGAACTGTCTTCGTGTTAATTTCCACGTCAAAATTCATTAAAATTTATCTAAATTATCAGCTTAACTTGCCACCTCAATTCAGAAATCCATTTAAGTACTCCGGTGGGAAATTCAAATTTCCCCTTCAATTCAGGAAACAGATTAGAAATTCCCAAAGGTTCTTACACATTTTTTTATAAAAGAAAATCAACCCTCAAAGCTAGCTCCATCCTTTGTTATTAACAAAATTAAGACCAACAGCAGTATTCAATCGAAATTGTGTCTGAAAAAAAAGAAGCTTTATCAGAAATGCCAAAAATCACTTAAAATTTTAACCAAAAATTTCACTCTGACAGCCATTCCGTCAATTTGACATCTCTTTAGCACTTCTCCCTTCATCGAACCCAAAGAACTGAACAACAACAACTATTAAATACTTGTGTGTAATTCTGATTGACAGACATTCTGACACATTTGTATTCACATTTCCATTTCGATTCTATTTTTAGTTCAATTCATTTCGCAACGAAAACTTTTACACAACCCGAAATTCCTTAGGGGAATGAATCCCTGAAATGTGAAAATAGACCCAACTTATAATCATCAGTCTTTCATTCGGTAACTAGAACGTTCGATTGTGCTCGAGCATCCCCTGGAGTAATGTCATCTTTTATGTATCACCCTTTTTTGCGAGAAATGTCAATGTCAATGTTTTAACGGTCCATCGGACACACTTGACACTCTGATGCGCGCCACACCAAACCAAATAATAATCTAAAACACAATAGTTGTGGCGCACTCTAAACGCAAATAGGAAGACAAAAGGGTACGAACACACATGTCCTAGTGCTGACTCAAAAATAAGGGTTAGAAAAAGTCCCAAAACGACACCACCCTTCTCAAAAAATTTCAAATTTCATTACTTTTGTTTTGGGTTTGCCATTTAAAACCGAGTTGAGAGTTGAAAGTGTTGTCAAGAAGACAAGGAAACCAAAAAAAGTTATTTTGTTCTTTCGAGAGAAACTAGTTGGGTTTTCCAAAAAAAGGCTATTTTGTTGTTGTTGTTCGATACCTTTAACCTTTACGCACCTGTGTCTGAAAGTCTCTCTAGTGAGTTGTAATGTAATTTTTTTTTTGTTTTCTAAACTTTCGATTTTGTGCTTGACTGAGTGAGTAATGATATGAAGTTCGTACGAAAAGTTTTTTGGGAATGAGATGATAGATTTTGGCATTCATATGGTAGGGTTTTGACTTTTTATTCAAAGCCGGATTGGGCGCTTTCTTTTTAAACAACTTTCTTTATAGTTTTCTTTTTCCAATCCAAAATCCTTAAGGCAAGGATTCGATTTGAATTTTGATTAGAGATTAAAGAAATGCAAGAGAAACCTGTCCCTTCTCAAAGACAATATTTATCTAGATAAATTTCCCGAAGCTAGATTATGTCATCGTGTGCGCAAAAATTATAATCCCTCTCCTCCAGATCATCTTGGCATTATTATTAGAGGGGGTTTATTACCCTTTTTTGTTTATGGTGTTGAGATAATATTTTTTGACACATTCATAATCTTCACTATCAGCTATATTGATGACGGTACGGGCGGATGGTGTGGTTCGACAGCGGATGGTTATTATTATTATTAAAAGGGATTAGTTTTGTGAAGTTGCAAAATCCTTGTGCTTGCCTGCCCTTAAGCAGTGTGTCTTTACAAAGTAAAGGAATTTCTCGTGTTTGTGTTGTTTTTTCTTCTTCAAAGGAATGAGTGATATTTGATGGACGCTCATTATATTTAGCCGCCTCGAGGGCATACACAAATTTTATGAGAAATTGATGAGACACTATAAAAATATAAATTACGGATAATCGATAAAATTACACGCTAAAAACGAGTACTGGGTAATATCTATCCCTTAAATGTCTTGGGGGCTTAAAATGAGATTGTATTAGAGGGAATTATATTTAAACAATTTATTGTCGGGGAAAAAATGGCGGGCGGAAGTGTTGGGAGTGTCACTTTGGGGTTCGATTAGATTAGGTATTATTGCAGTTATTGATTGTTAAGAGTAGTAATAAATTAAATGGGTGGAATCTCGGGGAGGATTTCCTTTCAATATTAAGTCAGTGAGGTGATGGCGTATTATTTCAATACCTGTGTATTTAATCAAAGAAACGACTAACGAAGTCGTTAAACTTCTTCAGGTATTTTCATTGCAGCAGGGTACCGATATCAGTGGACTTGGGGAGTTATCGAATAGTTATTATAAATATCCGCTTGAGTTGTATTTATTTTTTCTATAACTAGGCTAGTCAGTTCGTCCCCAAACCAACGCTGCCAGAGGGCCATGTCTCATGGGACAAATCTTCTTCCGCACTCGTGCTGTGGCGAGAGTCCTAAAATTTCTCAACAAACATAAATCCGCTGGTACGGATGGTATCCCCGCTATTATTCTGATTAGGTGTTCTTCCACGCTGGTAAAACCCTTGGCTTAGCTTGTCCATCTATCCTTTTCTTCTAGGCTCGTTTCGAGTTGATGGAAAACAGCATTTGTCCAGCCAATTTCAAAAAGGCGAATCTTCTACTCTCTCAAATTATCGTCCGAATGCACTTACGTCCCTTCAAGTCTTCACATTATTTTGGAGAATTTGTAAAATCTGGCATCTTGCTCTTTTATCCAAAATGCGTGCTTTTGGTATCGACGAATCCTTACTTCGTTGGATTAGAAACTTTCTTTCAAACCGTTCAACATAAACCGAACAACATAAATGCTGGTGTGCCCCAGGGCGCCGTTTTGTCTCCGACCCTCTTTCTCATTTTCATAGTTGGTCTCTTCGCTGACGATAATACTATGAACTTTTCTTATTCGTTTCTAGACTCACATCCCTCCGCTTCGAATGTGGAACTGCAACGACAAAATATGATAAGCTCAATAAACTCAATAAACTTAAACAGCATTGTACAATGGGGAATAAAAAACAGAGTAGAGTTTAAGTTTAAGTTAAAAACTCAATGCTGTCTTACATCGTTTACCACTGTACAGTGTACATATGCGTCAATGCGACCGAAAATCTCGAAATTCTCGGTATGTGCATCAATGACCACCTCTTGTAGAGACCAAAAATGCCCCAAGATGTTTGGGTTTCTTAAGACAGTTCAAGAAGTTCTTCTCCTTGTCTGATCTGGCTACTATTTATAGGTCTTATATCCGTCTAAAGGTTGAGTACAACTCCCATTTCTGGGCTGGTGCTCTAGCTACATTCTACATACATTATTAAGCATCGTTACTTCTACGGTCGATTCTTTAGTGAAGTAGTCAGTTGCATTCCTCCCCTTATAAAAAATAAATAGAGTGGCGCGACAGCTCTTGAAGAGGAAGAGCCAAGGCATAAGTGGCTTACTTTCATCAACAATTCTCTGAGTGCGTGTGAAGAAAAAAAAAACTTTATGGGCGCTAGTAGGACTCGAACCCACGACGTTCTGCTTAGCAGCCAACGCACCTTTTTTTTCAAAATTCATTTTTTTATTCATTTTAAACTTAAATCTACTTACATGCTAGACAAAAATGGAAACTAGCCTAATTAATTCTACTAATATCAAAGGGCACGGTAGTGCCCAGCCAAGTGCTAGCACTACTCCTTTTTTACAGGATCGAACTCAAGTACATTTTCAACCACCCATAACTTTTGAACCCATAGAGTTAGAAGCTTCAAATTTAAATAACGTATTAACTTCATGGGCACAAAGGCCCTGTAAAAAAAAAATAATTTTGTAGAACCACTACTTCCTGAGATATTAAACAATAAAAATTTCAAAAACCGTAATTGACTCACTGACTCACTGACTCACTGACTCACTGATCATCAAAATTATGAAGCACTTCTAACAATAGCAGAATCTTGAAATTTGGTACAATGGTAGGTTTTCGGTTGTATACAAAGGAAAAAATCGAAAATTTAAATTTTCTAATTCAGGGGGCGTGGTATACGCCCACTTTCTAAAACTGGTCGTAGGATATTGAAATTCGGAATTCTAATAGGGTTTTGGTTAAACATAAGGAAAAATATAAGTAAAATATTTTAGTTTCAAACAGGGGCGTGGTTTCCGCCCACTTTCTTAAAACGGTTGTAGGATGTTGAAATTCGGAATTCTTGTAAGGTTTTGGTTGAATGACATAAAAAAATGAGAAAATAATCTATTTTAATTTAGGGGCGTGGTATCCGCCCACTTTGTCAAAATGGTCGAAAACGTTTAAATTCGAAATTCTGATAGGGTTTCGGTTGAATATAAGAGAAAATATAAGTATAAAACTTTAGTTTCATTAATAGGCGTGGTTGCCGCCCACTTTCTTAAAATGGTCATAGGATGTTGAAATTTAGAACACTGGTTTGTTTAACTTTATAATACTCCATAAGTACCTATCTTTCCTAAGTGGTTTCACAATAGACCCTTGGGGTCTAAATGAGTTAAGAACATCTAGACAGCCACTCTAAGCTAACTTACCTATTATTTGCTTATAAATTGGCAGAACAATTATGTGTATTGTTGAATTTTTCAAATTGCTAGCTAATTAAGTGTATTTCGAGGTAAATGTTTCCATAAAAAAAACCTTGCAAAGAGATGTGAAATCAGAACAAAAACATAAAATGTAAAAAAAGTGCTAAGTTCTCTTATGTGCGAACAACACTGTGCAAAAAGTCAGCCACCAAAAGTAATGAGATCTAAAAGAACGCCAAGTTCTTACATGTAAAAGTGTTATATTGAATATTTTAAATCATAGAAGATAATACAACAATATTAAAAGAAAATAGAAAATATGTAGTTTGGCTGAAAATTTACAAGTTCACTTGGCAAGTTTTCGTTTGATGCGTGATTACAAACATTTTAAAACTTGCCAAGTGAACTTGTACATTTTCAGCCAAACTACATATTTTCTATTTTCTTTTAATATTGTTGTATTATCTTCTATGATTTAAAATATTCAATATAACACTTTTACATGTAAGAACTTGGCGTTCTTTTAGATCTCATTACTTTTGGTGGCTGTCTTTTTGCACAGTGTTGTTCGCACATAAGAGAACTTGGCTCTTTTTTTACATTTTATGTTTTTGTTCTGATATAACTTACTGGCCCCAATCGGGCGCTCTAAGTAATTCATGGTTCTTAAACTTAATGCCTTTCGGCCTACGAACTATGTTTGTTTAATTTTACTTCATTTTATTTTATTTATTATTTTTTTTTTTTATTAGAAAATTTAAAAAAAAAAACTAATGCCTTTGTCTTTTTTATTTGGGTTAACTTACAAACTAAAGTCCTTAAAATAAAACTTAAAATTACCTAATCTACCTACAAACTACTTAAAACTAGAACAACCACAGCGGCAAAAACTATGTCCATTGATGTTGTGTTCGTGATTTTTATAACTGTCTTTTTTTTTTGTTTTTTTTCACATTCTCATATTGTTTTTTGTTTTTTTTTTCACTTTTTTCGTTTTTTTGTTAGCATTTTTCACTTTTTTTTTATTATTTTTTTTTTTATATATTCTTTAGTGCCACCGTATACCACCTACTCTACTTAAACCTAAAACCTAGAACTAAAACAAGTATGCAAGCCGGCCAAGGCAAAAATACCCCACCCCGGATTACCCATTATCAGATGCAGTTTGAAGCCACCAAAACTGGTTCTCCTGCTTCACCCTATCAATGCGGTCCTTTTCGGACACAGCCCTACTGAACCGAAGCAGCTCCGCTCCATCACGAGCGAGGGTGCCTCGTTCATACAGAAGCCGCCGGTCTACGGTTCTTCGCCTGACGTGGTAGATAAGTGGTACTGCCAATCTATCCTGTATCATGCCGCACTGGTCTAAATAGAGGAATGCCTCTGGTGGGATGAAGCCGCTCAAGCGTGCATTGTCGTTGTCGTTCGGATAGAACGGCCCGAAAATCAAATTGTTGGTCGAAGTCATAGCTCTCGCAATATGGCCCCGAACAAGTTTTATCACGAAATTGTCAATTCTATTGATTCGAGCCCCGTTGTATAGAACCTCGTTTGAATAATAATGCAGATAAGAAGATTCCGGTGTCCGATACCAACCGAGACAGCGCCGAAGACACTGCCTCTCGAACACCCGAAACTTCTCCATTTGGGAAGGGGCAATGTTGAACCACACTGGACAACCATAAACAATCATTGGCCGTATGAGGGCCATGTAGCAAATTACCTTCACTCTGGGGTCAAGCCGACTGCTGTAAAACAGCCGTTTCGTCAGAGCGAAGGCTCCTCTGGCCTTAGTCAGAGCAGCATCTATACGTCTGTCGAAATACAGATACTGGTCCAACAAGATACCGAGGTACTTCACTACACTTTTGCTCGTCAATGCCTGTCCGTGAGGATCAACATCTTGCGCCAATTCTTACACGTATCTCGCGAGGCTTTAGCCAACGGAGTCCGGAACAAAATTGTCTCCGACTTTTGGACATTTATTTTCAGTTTCCAATCGTCGCAGTATCGCTGAATCTTCTCGGAGTCACGCTGCAAGAGAATTCTAATAACTTCAACCTTTCGAGCCGTTCTGTACGCTATCAGGTCGTCGACATACGCAATTGCGTTAGTTAAGCTACCTATCAGATCGCTGGTGTAAATGCTGAAGAGGATCGGCGAGTTCACCGCTCCCTGTTGAAGACCGTTTTTAATTTCAAAGGTGGTGGTAGAAGTTACATTGCCACTTTTGACAACAAACTTTCTACCGTTGAGCATATCAAGCATATACAATAATGGTTTACTGATGCCTAGTCTGGTGAGTTTTAGGTACAAACCTTCTAACCATACGGTGTCGAAGGCCTTCTCTAAATCAACCATAACAGCACCCGTGCATTGTTTCTTGGACTTGTTCCATTGGATATCAGAAACGAGCTTAGACGCGGCATGAATGGTGTCATGTCCCGCCTTGAACCCGAACTGATTATCCGGAATTATACTGTTGTCCGCAGCCCACTCAGCCAGAGCCCTATTGATTACCTTTTCGAATACCTTGCTGATGCTTGGAAGAAGACTTATCGACCGGAGATTCGAAGGATTGGAGTTGTCCTTTCCCTTTTTCGGAAGAGGATGAACCACAGCTGTCTTCCAACGCACTGGATAATATGCATTATTCAGCGCGTTATTGAAGAATGTGGTATAAATGTCGATGGCTTCAATCGGTAAGTGTCTTAGTACAATGTTGGATATACCGTCGACACCTGCTGACTTCTTATTCTTTATTGAATCGAAGATGAGCTGGAGTTCTACCTTCGTGATGAGCAAGGGACTTGGGCCCGTTCGCTCGGCGATTATAGCGTTTTCTAAGAAATCGTCATTAAACCGGGTAAAACCACGGTTCTCGGATCGCCACTGCGAAATATCATTCCTCATGTAGAAGTGATGAAGTAAGATTCTGTTCTCCAGGTCGTGGTTCGGGCCATTCACCTTATACACTTGCTGGAAAGCAGCACCAACTGTCTCCACTTTTTCCTGCGGATCTTCAATCACAAAGAAGTCATCGTCCAAGACGGCTTCCTCAGGATCAATTTGCGCTGTCAGGAGTACGTCTCTGTTCTCTACTGTTCTCTGGAGCTTAAGACACGGAAGGTCGTTCTGATTCTTGGACCTAAATATCTTATTAATCTTAGGGAACATACTCGGGTCGCTAGAATTAACGGCCCGAATTTTCTTGTCCCAATACAAGTTAATAGATAACCTGTAGTTTTCCTTGATCAGGGTGTTGACGTTTTTTATCGACGACTTCAGTGTCCTAATCTCCAGGTCGTTCGGGTCTGTAAATCGTCTGTACAAGTTTTTCAGTCTTGTCAGTAGTCCGCTTTTCTGTCTGTGTAGTGCGTCTATAGTCGCGTTACTGTATACGTTGTTTTGGTCGCGTTCCTTGTACTTCGCTGTCCGTTCCATTGTTCGTTTTATTATGTTGTCCATCTGTTCAAGGTGTTGGTCGATTTCCGTATTTGTCAAGTTTCTGTTGTTTAGTGGTGCTATGTCACTCGAACGAAGTTCTCTTGCAAGGACTTGGGTGAAACGCGGCCATCGCATCTTACTGTAATTGTAAGAATGCGTTGGAACGAATTCATCCAATTCCACAAGCTCGTTCGGAATCTGAATTACAGCAGCGAGCCCGCAGTGGTCACTGTCGTACTCGACTGTCTGTAAACAGTTTCGATGGTGATTACCCACTTTGTCGGTAATTGTCAGTCTGGTATCGTACAGCAACAGGTCCAGGAAGGAATCGCTCCTTGGGAACGATGGCCTTTCAGTAGCCAGCAAGTCGACACCATATTCAACACTGTGAAGATTCATCAAATTAAACAGATGATTACCTCTTGGATTATTTGTTTGATTTCCCCAATCTTCATGTTTCGCGTTCAAATCTCCGGCCATAATGAAGTAGTTTTCTTCCAAGCTCAGTTTTAGTACTCTGAAAAGAATCTCGAGCTCTGAAATAAAGATAGCACGCTGCGGAGCGTCAGCCGCATAAGCCGCAATCATATACATCCGCTTCCCTTGAGTGAGAGAGATGCATACGACGCAAACTTCTAGCGTCCTGAGCTTTCGCAAATCATTATTGTACATGACTTTAAAATTGATGCCCTTACGTATGAAGATGGCAACACCGCCTCCTTGAGTAGAGTCGGGTCGATCCCTTCTTACTATATTGTAATTGTTGTTAGTCAGTTTATGTTTCTGGTTTAGCTTGGTTTCGCTAGCCATAAACACATCAGAACTGTGGTCTTTTAACAGCTGGAACAAATTGGCTCTACGTTCGATCCTTATCAATGAATTCACATTCAAACCTAGGATCCTAAGGCGCGTCTTCGGCAGCACGCCCTTAACCCTGAATTTGCGCTGGGCCAGCCATCATAGAGTAGAGTTTATCTACTCTTCCGGCTTGCTCCACGATCTGACTTTGCAGTCCTGCCAACTGGCCTTGAATGCTCAGCAACAAGGACAGAATGTCTGGCTGCCCCTCCGGCGCCTTAGGCACTTGGGCCTGTGGGGCGACCGGTGATGGAGCCTGTCTCGCTTTACCCATTCCTTTCGCAGATCTTGCGTAAGAAACACCGGGTCTCACGAGTGAATTTGTTGTCGGAGCTTGTCGTACGGGTCGACCTTCTGCGGCTTTTTGGCTGGCCTGTTTGTCCCGTATCTCTTGGACCTTAGGACAGCCCCGATAATTTGCAGGGTGCCCCTCGTTCCCGCATATAACACACTTGAGCTGGGTCATGTCTTCGACCCGCTCAGTCCCTAGCCTGCATTCACCCCTATTGTGGGTTTCGGCGCATTTCACACAGCGCAACTGCATTGCGCAATTGGCTGCAGCGTGACCGAACCTTTGGCAGCGCATGCATTGCAGCATGTCGTCGTGCCTCATTAATTTTTCCCAGTGTATGGCCTGGTAGTCTAGGATAGTAATATTCCTGAGACTCTCCAGTCTACTTTGGGGCGACAGAGTTACGATGAAGATTGGCAGTTTATGCCCCTCCCGTCTGGACCTTACCGTAGTAAAAGGCTTGACTCCGATGAATTCGAGGTCATCGCTGGCATTCTGACGGAGCTCAGCTAGGAGCTCTTCTGGTTCCGTGCAGGAACTGATGCCCTTCAAAAGGACCGTCTTCGGTTTCTCACTCCTAGGAGTGAAGCTGAAGAATTCAGCCGTGGCTCTTTTTAGACAGTCTTTGACTAATTTGTATTCGGCCAATGTGAAGCATTGGACCGAATACCGCTTTTGCTTTTCATTAATGATTTTAATAACAAAATTGCTACCAGTGGCCGACTTACATACCTGTTTTACGTCCTGTAGGTCGACCTTGTAGGTCCTGATTGGTGGCACTTTTTCGGACTTAGGCTGAGGTTGTTTCTGGTATTGCTGTTGCTGCTGCTTCGCTGCTGCTGATGTTGATGCTACTGGTGGAGCTTCCGTTGGTACTGCTGCTGATGCTGCTACTGGGGCTGCTGCTGGTGCTGCTGCTGGTGCTGCGGTTGGTGCTGCGGCGCGCTGTGGTGCTGCTGCCGCCCTTGGTTTTGGCCCCCCGATGTGCTGGGGCCTGACTGTGCCGCCCCTGTGTTTAGTCTGGGCGGCTGCCTCTGTTGTTGTTGGGACACCGTTTGTTGTTTGGGTGCCACCTGTTTACTTGGAGCAGCTTGGTTCTGCTGCTGCTTTTGTTGTTGTTGTTGGTTTTGACGCTGTAGTTGTTACTGTTGTTCTTTTTGCAGCTGCTTCTCTTCGGCGAGTTTCTTACGAAGCTCTGCTTCCCTCTCACGACTCGCCTCTTGTTTCTTCTTCAGGAGCTCAAGATACGGCTCCATTTTCTTCTTTATGGATTCAATTTCTGCGTTCAAATCATTTACGATTGACTGGGCCTTTTCCTCCTCAATCTCTTCCTCCTCTGAGGACGACTCTGTCAACAGGGGAGAATATCTGTTGCTGTCCCCGGACCTGTACAATACCTCACCACCATCAGACACTAATTCGATGTCGTCATCGGATGGTGAGGTATTCAATTGTTGCTGGGTTTTGCTTGCTGCTGTGGTCTTAGATGACCGCTCGTCGCTCCCCCCAGCTTGCAGCAGCTTGCAGCTGGGGTACCTGGTGCTCGCCTCTTCACCAGATTTGGAGTTACTCTCTGGGACCGCCTCCTTTTTTGCGGTGCCTCTGTTGCTGGTTTTGTTATTGTTGATGTTGTTGTTGCTTCATTAGCAGTTTTCGGGTGGTCTGATTTTACCGCAGACTCATCCGATGTATTCGCAGAGGCATCTTTCGATGCCCCTGCCTTCTTCGCCCTTCCCATCTGCTTTTTCTCCCAGAAAATTAACTTTTCCACTTCACGGTTGTGAAAAAAAGCTTCAATAATTTTTGTTGACTCTGAGTGGGAATTGAACCCACGACCCCTGGATTCGGAAGCCACCACTCTACCACTGAGCTAACGAACTAATTAAAATTATTGCGTCTAACTCACTACTTTAAACTTTTGCTTATTTTCACACACTTGAAAAAATTACTCCGCTGCTAAAGTCTTTCCTGAACGAAAGTCAAAGATCGACTGCAGCCAACGCACCTAACCACTAAGCTACGGGCAGCTGCTATTCCTCACCTTAATCGCCCGTAATACCCGCATTTCTATGAATGCCCATCAGTTTACCCTCGAGCCCAACTTCAGACGTACTCTCAAGAAAAGAGAGTCGTTCGTTAGCCAAACTACGCAAATGTGGAACTTCTTCCACACCGTCTTTCCCAATCATTGCAATGTTCAGGAATTCAAGACCGATGTATACCGAAACCTTTACAACCCCATCCCACCTATCTAAAGCATTCACTATGTCTATGGTATAAAAAATCATCTAAAGATGATTTAAAATTGGACTACTACGTTTGTACTGAAAATGCACTACACCTCTTTTATGGAATGTCAAAAAAGTATTGTATTGCCTTCGGTATTTTGCTGAAAAAAAAAATGTCCCGTTATCTCCATTTCAGTTTTTAAATTGTCTGTCAGAAAGGAGTGTCATCTTCTTTTCAAACCGCAAATTGATTGATTAACATATCACCAACTCCTGTAAACCTCGCTAGGATGCATTCCAAGGAAACAGCAAACAGAAGTATCCTCCTACTGTTCTTTTCCTAGTTCCTTGAATTCCCAGATGTCTTTTGACAAAGGAGAGAAAACCGCATCAATAAGTAAATCGACAGTGACTGCGGGAAACAACACAAATAAAAAAAAAGAAGAAAACCTTGAAGGAGGGTGCACCCGAATTGAGTTGTAAGGAGTTGAATTTTTCGACACTTTTTGTACTTCTTTTCTTTTGGAGCATTGGCTGGCGCGCATTTCTGCTAAGAGAACAAACCATAACAATTCAATTCAATGGGAATCTAGTCTTTTGTTGGAAATAAAGACGTCTCGTCCTTAGACAACAACTGTGCAACTATATTATCGGTTTGGTTTTTGTTCTATTGTGTCGCTACAAATGACCGCATTTAGTTAACTAACTTCTTATTCGAGCTCATCAATCATTTGTCTAGTTTCTTTTTATTTCTTCTCTTTGTGGTTTTAATGTCCACCTACGGCAGGCAGTCTCGTTTTTTTCTTTTTTTTTGGGTGATAGAAATAAAACAGCAGATGATAGTTTAAATAACGACGAGATGGGTTCTTAGGTGTTAACAGTCGCTTACATGTTTTATGGTCGAAGGACTATTCTTCCTAATAATTGAACATAAGGTTGACTGAAGACATTTAATTTGTGATCTCGAATATCATCGAAGTTTAAAGGGATGTAACGAAATTTATGATTCGAGCGATCGATCGGGCGATACATTTCCTGGAATGATTTTAGATCTAGAGCAGCTGACGCAGCACTGTTCACTTGGATTAGTTTGTGTTTTGTTTAGAAATTCATTCAAAGCCACAAAAATGATTAACAAATCCCTCTTGTTTTAGTATTAAAAGCCGGAGTAGGGTCTATTCGGCCAGAATTCTTTTTTTTCCACGCAAAACAAAAATATCAATCAATCAAATAAACAATCCTTTGAAACAATTTAATAAATTAACAACATATTTTTCAGTGGGAAAATAGTGTTTATTGTTTTTATTTTTTATTTTTTATAGGGTAAATTGATAATGTCTCCATTTGTTTGGTTTTATTTGAGGGTTTCCTTCCTTCTTGGTTCATACGAAACTCAAATAAAACGGCTTGTGAAACTTTTGACAAAATCTGTATTGAAAGTTTTTTTTACAAGGAGTTTCACGATTGTGGTATTTATTTATTTCAATTCGTTAAATGCTAACGTGAACGATGCTTACAAACATAATACTTAAAATCTAAACTTAATCTAGGCTGTTGAAAAACATTAATTTGAATTTAATACTTTTTATATTATCGTTAGGTATTCCTCCGGCTATTACCGATCCTTCGATGGGCTATCACCGATATTTCGAAGGGCTGTCACCGATCTTTCGATCGGCTATCACCGATCTTTCGATTGGCTATCACCGATCTTTCGATTGGCTATCACCGATCCTTGGATCGGCTATCAACAAACCTTCGATCGGCTATCAACAAGGTTTCCTTTGCTCATCAACGACTTTGAACCGGTTTATGAACGGAGTTTTCTCCGGCTATCAACGGCGATTAACCGGTGTCTCAACAAGGTTTCCCTTGGCTTACCAACGAAGTTTCCTCTGGCTATCAATGATCCTTCGATCGGCCAACGAAAAGGTTTCCCTCGGCTTATCAACGGCTTTGAGTCGGTTTCCTCCGGCTATCAAAGACGGTGACTAAGCGGTGCCTGAACAAGGCTTATCAACGTATTTTCCTCCGGCTATCAACGATCTTACAATCGGCTTTCAACAAGGTTTCCCTTGGCTCATCAACGGTTTTGAACGTCTTTATCGACGGAGTTTCCTCCGGCTTTCAACGGTGGTTCACCGGTGTTTCAGCTGACGGGATCGGGACTTATATTTTGAGCGACTGATCGGTTTCCGTATCTTAGGAGGTTTGGAATGTTACCACACTTCAATCTGATTCGGACGTCGAAACGGTTCGCTCTCTTATGCACGTTTCTTACAAAAAGTGGTTGTATATTATATTTGTTCGAGTTGTAAAAATGTATACAGAAACTCTTCCTGGTACTCCTTCTGTGTTTATTTTTACCTAGATATGAATTATATTCATGTAATTTTGGAATTTGTGAGATATTCACCTTCTATTTGTGTTTTTTGAATCTTTGTTTTTTGGAATTCAACTCACCTCACACTCATTTTTTTTATTTTCAATCTTCAGTTGACAACCTGGATTGAGAAATGCCTTCAGAAGATAGCAATCTATCACCAAAAAGAGGGACAAAGGGTAAGTGTTCTGTTTATTTGTTATTAACTCTAAAACACCAATTTAAGATTATATTAAATAGTAATTCAATGATAAGGTAAAATTAGGTTATGTTACGAGGGTTATGCAGACCACGTGGGACGTAGGCCTATTGGTCCATTGTGAACCCCTATTAAAATGGTAGCACTGATGCTCCTGAGTTAACATAGACTGGTTCGTTTACGCATAAGGTCGTACGTTGCTCTTTTAGCGTTGGCAGGTTGATTTGCACCACTAAGAGCTTTTGACTCCCCTTTGTCTCAATGCCTCTTTGCCTTTACGGTACCGAGACCATTACTCAACACGTCCTTTTTCTCCTTAGCAGAAGGTCAGAATTCTTGTCTGCCACAAACAAGAGGTCCCTCCGTTCGCCGCTATCGCTCTTTGTTCTGTTTCACCAGCAGCTTGATTATGGCTGCGTCTTCATGTTCTGCGGTTAGAACTTCAAGAGAAGATCCTTCCCATAGTACGCCAATATTGGCGATTGTACGGGTAAGGAAGTCCCTTGATCCATGGTTGCCACAGCATACCACTTTAACCCCTCGTCTCCATCCGTCACCATCAAAGATATAGTCCTCTGACGCCGCCTTGGGAATCTTATCTCTCACTGAGCGTTCCATGGTCCCTCAAATCGGTATCTCTCACGAATCTTTTATAGGATCTGTAGTTGCTGCGTTGAATCGAAGCGAGTGGTGCAGCAGGGTTCAGCATGTTGTCTTCTTGACTCGAGTTGATTAGTAGCTCGTCTTCGGTTTGATTGCCTATAGAAAGACGTCTGTCCGAGGTCTCCGCACCTTGGGTAGTCAGACCATCAAGAGCGGGAAGAAGATCCACTGAGAGAATAACCGGTTATATTTTTAGTTCCCTTTCCTCTCTTTCGTTTACTTTTATCACTGGTGACTTAGCTTCTTGCGAAGCCAAGCCCTCGTCGACAGCCGTGACTTCTGCCGACTTTTGAGTGTATATCCCCACTCGAATTTTTTTCTTTTTGTAAACATTCTTTCATTATTTTTAGATGAACATCTCTGCTTTTGTTATAAGGCTCGTTTTTTCTATTACTTAGTAGCTCTCATTTTTATTTTCATCGAGAAACGAAAACAAACGAAACTGTGTACCTACCAGAGATTAAAATGAATCAAGCCTGCTCACGAATACTGAGT
Source organism: Sphaerophoria taeniata (assembly GCA_943590905.1). Taxonomy (NCBI): domain Eukaryota; kingdom Metazoa; phylum Arthropoda; class Insecta; order Diptera; family Syrphidae; genus Sphaerophoria; species Sphaerophoria taeniata. The sequence goes on from OX016542.1 coordinate 85,508,930, forward strand.
ATTTATTTGAAAAAAACAAGTTTGAACAAACTGAGTCAACGCACAAGCAAGTAAATCTGAACATTTTTATTTATGAATCAAGTAACTCTGAGCAACCCCTATTTTCAAATGAATACAAATGAGTATTTTTGTTTTCAAGTCAAAATGAGTTTGAATAACTTTGAACTGAGTTTCTGTGAGCAAAATGTTCATGAACAAGCAAGCTATTCATGAGCAGGCAAGGGTTCTTGCCAAGCGTAAGCATTGTAGATGTAGGTATCTGTTTGTGATTTGTCTATTTGATGGTGCGGTTTGATTTAAAAGGAGAAACAATATTAAAAGTTGGATGATTTTTTGTTTGTTTAGATAAAAAAGTGACTACGATTTAAAGGGGATACAATAGTTTTTTTATTTAATGATTCAAACTCAAAGAAGGTACAATTCAAATTAAGGAAATAAAATCACAGCAAATGAGAAAAAAATTAAAATGTTAGATATAAAGATATGTACATTATAAAAATTAAATTTTGTTAATCTTAAGATTTGAATAAGACACGATCAAATCATTTACTGTTTCTGGATTCGTTTTTCGGTGATAATAGGCGTGTTTTTTTGCACGCGTATATACGCTTAAAAAAATATTTACATGCAAAATGCAACAACAACACATTTCTATATCCGCTTAGTAAGCGGCGATAATTATCCACGCTAATGAAATAAGCGGATATAAAAACAGTGCTTCCATATATCTTTTTCACTCTCTGCGATGAATTTTCAAAACTTCATTTCGAAATTCATTCCATTTTACATACAGATCCGAGCAAGCTAGGATTTTGTTGTTTTTTATTTGTTGTTTTTCTTACTACACAAAACACAAACAAAGTAATGATCTGTGTATTCAACACACAGAACAAAATCACGTTGACCTTTTGTATGTGCCATCTTCCATTCTCTTGGATTACTTCTTTGAGCAGGAGATTTTTTTTGTTCTCTGTTCACAAACGCATTACAACAGGGCTGGTCTGCAATTGAATGGGTAATCTCAGGGGCGCCAGGCGAAAAATCATTGAATCAAGATTATATTGATTGTACATCAATTCTTTTTTGGACTACATGGTGTTTTAACGTTCAAGAAGTACACGCACGATTTTTATTTTTTTATTTTTTATTTTTCGTTACATTTTCTTCATTTTTCATCCTTAATTCATCATATTTATTGTCCTTTTTCGGGTCGTATTCGAAAGCGCATTCTATGAACAACTTGATCGAGTATTAAGAAGCACAAGAAATTGTGTAGCGCCTAACGATCACCAACAAAAGTAAATGCGCCCCTGAACTCGAGTTTTTGTATTTTTGACTGATGAAACTACAAAAGAATATTTGACCAATTACAGCTCAGCATTTGAAAAGTGATGCCAAAATAACTAAAACAATAAAATTGTCGTTTTTTTGTACACTGTTCATTTTAAGCGTATATACGCGTGCAAAAAAACACACCTAATATATCAGAGAGTTATTGAATGAATACCAAATCGTAAATGAATGAGTAACTCTTGGAAAATACATTTTCGTATTTCATAATAGCAGGTAGTTAAAATTCAGGGACAGATTAGCATTGATTGGGTAAGTTCTTAAATACTGTGTCCTGTGTGAATGTGTACCTGCTATAGATGCATTATGCATTCATATACAGTTTTTTCAACCCACAATAAAATTAGCGACGATGCACTTTATTGAATACCTACTGGAAAATTTGAATGTCCGTGGTCAAGTTGTTTGTTGATTGGCAGTATGTATCATAAAAGTGTTAGGTAATTTAAAGATCGTCAATGAAGGAGAAGGAGAAGGAGGTACAAATGCATTTAGGTTGTTTGTGGATGCGAATTTGAAAAAAGAAATGTCCAGTCATTCAACCGATTGAAAATTTGTCGGACGAGCAGCCGTCTACATCTTCACGGCCATTTAATGTGTTTTCACGGTTTGTTGGTGGAAACACATCCCAGGATTTGAAGGCGAAATAAACAAATACACTACAACTGATGTAGATGACCCAGTTGATATGCTTCAATGGTGGTATGAGCACAGAAACATCTTTAAGTGCCTTTATGAAGTGCACAGGATTTTAAATTGCGTTCCTGCAACATCAGCCCCATCAGAACGAGCCTTCTCCCTAGCTGGAAAGCGGAAACATTAGGTGTGTTTTTTTGCACGCGTATATACGCTTAAAATGAACAGTGTACAAAAAAACGACAATTTTATTGTTTTAGTAATTTTGGCATCACTTGTCAAATGCTGAGCTGTAATTGGTCAAATGTTGTTTTGTAACAAAAACTCGAGTTCAGGGCCGCATTTGTTTTTGTTGGTGATCGCTATGCGCTACACAATTTCTTGTACTTTTTAACACTTGATCAAGTTGTTCATAGAATGCGCTTTCGACTACGACCCGAAAAAGGACAATACATATGATGAATTAAGGATGAAAAATGAAGAAAATGCAAGGAAAAATAAATAATAAAAAAATAAATATCGTGAGAGTACACCTTGAACGTTAAAAAACCAAAAAAAGAATTGAAATTGAAAAATAAAATTGATGCACAATCAATATAATCTTGATTCAATCATTTTTCGCCTGGCGCCCCTGAGATTAACCATTCAACTGCAGACCAGCCCTGTTGTAATGCGTTTGTGAACAGAGAACAAAAAAAATCTCCTGCTCAAAGAAGTAATCCAAGAGAATGGAAGATGGCACATACAAAAGGTCAACGTGATTTTGTTCTGTGTGTTGAATACACAGATCATTACTTTGTTTGTGTTTTGTGTAGTAAGAAAAACAACAAATAAAAAACAACAAAATCCTAGCTTGCTCGGATCTGTATGTAAAATGGAATGAATTTCGAAATGAAGTTTTGAAAATTCATCGCAGAGAGTGAAAAAGATATATGGAAGCACTGTTTTTATATCCGCTTATTTCATTAGCGTGGATAATTATCGCCGCTTACTAAGCGGATATAGAAATGTGTTGTTGTTGCATTTTGCATGTAAGTATTTTTTTAAGCGTATATACGCGTGCAAAAAAACACGCCTATTAAGTATTGCAATAGACCATAACGCTGGGAGGTCGAAACGTTGGAGTTTCATGTACCCAACTGACGTTTAAATCAGCAGCAAGTTCAGTCCTGTTTTTTTTTTAAGTAAACAAAAAATCTGGATAAAAATTCTGATTTTAATTATTTCCCTCGTAATTTCACACATTCAACAGAAAGTAAGCTGTCAGATGTATAATATGGGAATTTGACTCTCTGGAATTCGAGAATTGGGGAATAGCCTAAAAAAATGTAAAAGTGTTGATGAATTTTTTTAGCTACAGGCTCCTCATGGGAACTCTGAGGAATTCTTTTGGTACCTTTTTTTGTAAGCAGTAGGAGGAACATGATTAAAAAGAAAGCAAACAAAATTTAAGAAGAGCAAAAGAAATAAGTAAAAACAAAACAACTTAAGGGACCACCATCTTTTTTCTCAACTAGTGCTTATTTCGTGAATGGTAACACTTAGCTCATGTCTGATTTGACAGATAATTAGTTTTATCCTTCCGCGGAACGAATATGGTTGAGTATACGCTTGAACAACGCTTTGAAATTTTGCGGCATTACTTTGAAAATCATGGTAATGTTGCAGAATGTGTGCGAAAATTGCGTACGGTTTTTGGAAAAAGAGAAGCACCGTCAGCTCCGTATGTTCGTTATCTTGTGAAAAAACTGAAAGAAACTGGCATCCTCATCGATAAACCAAAGCGTGAAAAGCCAAAAACAGTGGCGTAAACCCGAGAATATTGCTGCTGTGGCAGAAAGCGTGCGTGAAGCGACATCAACATCAATTCACCGTCGTTCTCAACAATTGAACATTTCGGAGACATCATTGAGATGAATTTGGCATAAAGACCTTGGAATGACGCCATACAAAGTCTTGGTATGAAACCAACTGACCAATCAATGCGTTTTCTCTTCGCTAGGTGGGCCTGCGATCAACTTAGAGAAAAGATGCCAATTTTGCCATTTTCAGATGAAGCTCATTTTGATCTTGGCGGGTATGTAAACAAGCAAAATTGTCGCATTTGGGGCACAGAAAACCCGCACGCATGCATTGAAAAGCCGAAAATGAGCCAGGAGTTGCCGTTACAGTCAATGGCGATCGTTATCGGTCCATGTTGAACGATGTTTTGCGCCCTGTTTTTGAAGATCGCATTATCAGCCGCAGAGCTGATGTCGTTTGCCCACCTCGGAGCTGCGATTTGACAGCGTTGGACTATTTGTGGGGTGCCGTAAAAGATAAGTGTTACGCCGACAAGCCAGAGACAATTGACTCTTTAAAGGACAATATTCGTGAAGCCATTGGTGTAATACAGCTGCACACAATCGATAATGTGCTTAAAAATTGGACCGATCGTGTAGGCTCCTGCATGGCCAGCCGAGCCAGCCATTTGAATTAAATTATTTTCCATTTGAGAAAATATTCAGTTTTTTTTTTTATAGCATTTTCAAACAAAAAATGTTATTTGGCGGACCCTTTACATAGTGATGAATAATGATCATTCGAATACAAATTTTATTAATTATCGTCATTCGAGTACTTTCATTCGAATCAAAATCATCGTCATTCGATTTATTTTGATTCGAATCCGAATAATCGTTGCTCGAGTTCTCTCATTCGAATTACAAATGTTGACATTCGATTTCTTTTCATTCGAATACCAATGATCGTCATTCGAGTTAATTTCATTCGGATACTAATAATCGTTACTCGGAACTTTTCATTCGAATGACAAAATTCGACATTCGATTTATTTTCATTTGAATTCTAATAATCGTCATCCGTGATCTTTTCATTCGAGTTCTAATAATCGTCATTCGAGTTGTTTTCATTCGATTCAATAATCGACATTCGAGTTGTTTTCATTCGAATTCTAATAATCGTCATGCGAGTTGTTTTTATTCGAATTCAATAATCGTCATTCGAATTCTAATAATCGTCATTCGAGTTGTTTGTATTCGAATTCAATAATCGTGATTCGAGTTCTTTGCATTCGAATACCAAAAATTCGGATTAAAAAAAACCGTCATTCGCGATTTTTCAATCGATGTCTCATCATTGTCACTCGAATTTTCGCCATTCGTGTTCTTTTGAAATTTGAAGGGTAGCAGTAGTGGCGGAAGTAGTAGGTTTGAGAAATCATTAGAATGCCTGAATCGATCATAATCGATTAAATCATTCGTAAGCGCCCGTCACTACTTTCTACTATTACTCCTAGATACAAAAGGAACTATATGGTTCAGAACACATACCGAACTCGATTTGAATGTTAGATTTTGACAAGAGAACTTTGATAAGATTAGCCCTTGACGTCCTTAAGCGAACATTCACAATAAACGAATTAACCTTAATATTAAAATTCTTGTTCAATTAGCGGGGAACAGATTAGCCGAAATCCTCTAACCTAATCGTATTAAGGAAAAACAACAATTTTTTTCATGGGCCACAAAACATTACCGTGCGTGTTTTTGAACAGTTTTCGTTACCCTGCAATTCTGGTGATAAATGAAAAATCAAGAAAAACAAAATTAAAGAAGCCGAAATGTTGGCAGTTCTTGCTCAAAAAGTATTGCAAGTTCTTAGAATAGTTCGGGTTGAGAACCAAACTTTGAAACATCTAGGTATAACAATTCCAATATTCTACTCTTAAACCACGCTCAATATAAGAGCGACACTAAATCATGAATGAAAAGCGGATTTTCTCTTCCCGTTGTTTTTTTTTTTTTTTTTGTTATCCTTCACCTTCAATCTTCACGTCGCGAAATTGTATTGTTAAAGAACGTTTCTGTCTTTTTTCTTTCATTCCAATCAGCAAGCAACGCACTTCTTTCGTAGCTATACAAATTCAGTGACATTAATGCAGAGCATATGTGCGTGTGATAGCTGGGCTTCTGCGGACTGCTTAAGTACTTAATCCTATTTCGCGGTAAAATGCGTGACTAACATTGAAATGTTTTACGAGCATCTATAGACATTTTTTCCTTTCATCGAAGTAAGCAGCAACGAGGGTCGTGAAAAATGTTCTTGAAGCCGTTGAATGATTTGCAACGCATATGTTGCAACTTCATCGAAAGGAATTAAAATAATTCGAATGACAAAAAAGTAACATTGATCAGATTTAATGCAATCGCAATGTATCCTTATCGCAAGGACCTTTTTACTGCTACAAAAAAAAATGTTACAAAATCGATAACAAAAGGTTAAACGCCGAGGAAAATGCATTTTCGATGTCAAAGTTCCTCGTTTTTTTCTGTCTGTCATGTCTTGTTTTGTTTGTATCCTTATTTGTAAGTTTATCGAGTGGAAGTGATGCGAGTCGGGAAGTTTAATATTGGTTAACCGGATTAGAGGTTCCAATTCAATGTCATGAAAAACTATCACGCAACAACAAAAAAGGAAAAAAAAGCAAGGTTCGTGTGCGTTAGGTCATTCAAAAAGGTAGAAAAGGACATTTGTGTCTGAAAAATGCAAATTTGTATTTAATTCCATTTTATGAGCAGCATATGTTTGACGCTCTTTCCTCGACTGAAGAACTGACCATCAATACGTTGAGCAATAGAAAAATCCGACCATACGGGACACCATTATCGAGAATGTCCTTTTTGCTGAAATTTTCTTTCTTTGTTCGAACCTTCATGACAAAAAAAAAATGATTTTCCATTAGTTCCGATAGTTCCAATTGCCATGGTGATAATATGGTGGTGTGGACTTTCCTATAGCTGGGGTTCGTCGGTCGTCCAAAAGAAATGTCTTTCTAATTTTGCTTTAATATCCTTTTTCGCCTTTTGTCATCCGCTTAACGGTCAGTGTAATTGTAATTAATTTTTGTGTACATTTCCTCTGCCACACCGATATGATTTTTCCATTTAATACGATTAGAAGGACATTAAGTGAAGATAGATTTCGAACAGCAGATACAGCAATTTCCTTCAAAGTCATATTCGAACGATGGACAAAATAGAAATCCTACTTTAATACTGAGAGAAGGAAACACAAGTGTTTTGACTGCATTTCGCTAATGGAATAACATTAAATCGCTTTTTCTTCCTGGAATTCATCATATTACTGGGTTAAGCTAGAAGCACAGCAGTCCAGTGTGGGTTCTCTAAAGCACTTAAACAACAACATTGACCTTCTCTATATTTAATGTCCCTTAGTCCATCGTGTTTTGTTCGAGCGAGGAAATTAATTTTTCCGCCCGCAAAGTGTGGATTTTATTAACTGACATAAAGAATGTAGGCGGGAGGGCGAGACAAAAAAAATATAAAGTGATGGGACGCTTTCTTAATGGGTGAAAAGAGGTGGTGGTGGACATTAAATTAGTGCGGTCGAATGGAGTTCTTGAGTAAGGGAATTACTCATCCTTGGGTTTGTAAATTGAAGCTGAGGGATAACGATATGGGTTTTAATTGACATATGGGATCAAGTGGTTGGGTATCTATTTTTTTTTCGTTCGGATAATGTCAATGAAATGTTAAAGTCGTTTCTATGAAAAGGGGGGTCATGGAATCACTTTGTATTCTATGTTTTTCTATGTTTCATACAAACTTTAAAATGCTAACAATTATGTGTCAATGAATTGCTGAAAAAATATTGCACAAATAATGATTTATTTTCTTAATAACAAGTTGTCAAAAACGACCAGCAAGCTGTCACAACCAATCCGTCACACCCTAACAGCTTCGAAATCTCCAACACCGTTCAATCATAATTTAACAAGTATTCAGAATGCCATCGCTATGACTTCTCCAACAGGCTTCTCAAAGGCCCGACAAATCACAGAAGGACCTGTTATTCCAATTACTCATATTCTCTTCAAATTAAGCCCAAATTTGAGCTTGCGTCGAGCCGACAAATGAAGAAATTCCCCTCGAAAGCCCAAACAAAATCAAATCGATCAGAATCGCGAATAATACAACAGAGCCACTTTGTGAGCCACGTGTCAAAAAAAAGGCGAAAAGGATGTTGTTGTTGTTGTTGCTGCTGCTGCCGCTGCTGCTGCAAAAACATGGATATCATTTCTGTAAATTGGCTAAAGTTATTATCATGTTCCTGACATCCCCTTTTGCTCTGCGAACAAGTATTCGAAAATTGGAAATACGTATACTTGTCTCAAGAGGATGTTCTAATCTTCATCATTCATTCGCAGAATATGAGAAGTAATTCCAAGCTTGAATCTTGATGGTTAACTTAATTACAATTATTCCTGACACACTCAGTTCTATACCGCACCGTGCGTCTTCGGTCGTCGTCGTCGTCCCCAATCACAAGTGACGGGTGATTGAATATGAAAGCGGCAATTAATAATCCTTAGAAGGAAGACAAGCAAAACAGCACTCGAAGAGGTTTAACAATTAGTCCTTCGGCGACGTCGACGAGCAATGGTTTAAAATAATATGATCAGACCATCAAGGCAATTGGAAATGGAATATGTCAAGAGTCCTTTTAAAATGGTATTCCGTTTTATCGTCGTCTGAACTATATCGACTTACGGACTTAAAATTCGAACAATTCCAATAACGGAAAATGTCCTGTTTCGAATAGAAAAGGAGAAGCTTAGCTGTATCCATGAAAGTGGAAAGCAGAAAGGCGAGTACCAGATTTCTAAGGGCAGATAATAATTAATCCTTGGTGGAAAAAAAGTTTTGCCCTTCCTCGACTCGTCCGACAGAGCAGAGGCATCTAAGTTGTTGCTCTGTTGTTGTGTTGGATGGAAGATGGCACATACAAAAGGTCAACGTGATTTTGTTCTGTGTGTTGAATACACAGATCATTACTTTGTTTGTGTTTTGTGTAGTAAGAAAAACAACAAATAAAAAACAACAAAATCCTAGCTTGCTCGGATCTGTATGTAAAATGGAATGAATTTCGAAATGAAGTTTTGAAAATTCATCGCAGAGAGTGAAAAAGATATATGGAAGCACTGTTTTTATATCCGCTTATTTCATTAGCGTGGATAATTATCGCCGCTTACTAAGCGGATATAGAAATGTGTTGTTGTTGCATTTTGCATGTAAGTATTTTTTTAAGCGTATATACGCGTGCAAAAAAACACGCCTATTAAGTATTGCAATAGACCATAACGCTGGGAGGTCGAAACGTTGGAGTTTCATGTACCCAACTGACGTTTAAATCAGCAGCAAGTTCAGTCCTGTTTTTTTTTTAAGTAAACAAAAAATCTGGATAAAAATTCTGATTTTAATTATTTCCCTCGTAATTTCACACATTCAACAGAAAGTAAGCTGTCAGATGTATAATATGGGAATTTGACTCTCTGGAATTCGAGAATTGGGGAATAGCCTAAAAAAATGTAAAAGTGTTGATGAATTTTTTTAGCTACAGGCTCCTCATGGGAACTCTGAGGAATTCTTTTGGTACCTTTTTTTGTAAGCAGTAGGAGGAACATGATTAAAAAGAAAGCAAACAAAATTTAAGAAGAGCAAAAGAAATAAGTAAAAACAAAACAACTTAAGGGACCACCATCTTTTTTCTCAACTAGTGCTTATTTCGTGAATGGTAACACTTAGCTCATGTCTGATTTGACAGATAATTAGTTTTATCCTTCCGCGGAACGAATATGGTTGAGTATACGCTTGAACAACGCTTTGAAATTTTGCGGCATTACTTTGAAAATCATGGTAATGTTGCAGAATGTGTGCGAAAATTGCGTACGGTTTTTGGAAAAAGAGAAGCACCGTCAGCTCCGTATGTTCGTTATCTTGTGAAAAAACTGAAAGAAACTGGCATCCTCATCGATAAACCAAAGCGTGAAAAGCCAAAAACAGTGGCGTAAACCCGAGAATATTGCTGCTGTGGCAGAAAGCGTGCGTGAAGCGACATCAACATCAATTCACCGTCGTTCTCAACAATTGAACATTTCGGAGACATCATTGAGATGAATTTGGCATAAAGACCTTGGAATGACGCCATACAAAGTCTTGGTATGAAACCAACTGACCAATCAATGCGTTTTCTCTTCGCTAGGTGGGCCTGCGATCAACTTAGAGAAAAGATGCCAATTTTGCCATTTTCAGATGAAGCTCATTTTGATCTTGGCGGGTATGTAAACAAGCAAAATTGTCGCATTTGGGGCACAGAAAACCCGCACGCATGCATTGAAAAGCCGAAAATGAGCCAGGAGTTGCCGTTACAGTCAATGGCGATCGTTATCGGTCCATGTTGAACGATGTTTTGCGCCCTGTTTTTGAAGATCGCATTATCAGCCGCAGAGCTGATGTCGTTTGCCCACCTCGGAGCTGCGATTTGACAGCGTTGGACTATTTGTGGGGTGCCGTAAAAGATAAGTGTTACGCCGACAAGCCAGAGACAATTGACTCTTTAAAGGACAATATTCGTGAAGCCATTGGTGTAATACAGCTGCACACAATCGATAATGTGCTTAAAAATTGGACCGATCGTGTAGGCTCCTGCATGGCCAGTGTTGTTGTTTTTTTTTCCTGTAAGCTTTGTTTAAAATAATTGAAAAGTATTTTACGCTCGAGGAAGTTTGGTCCTGGCAGCAGACTAATTAAATAAACAAAATCAAGGATAGAGGAGGGGTTTGATTTTTTTTTTTTCGTTTCGTTCGTTCCAAAAGGTGAAAAAGTTTAAACTGTTTGCTGATTAGGCAAATCAATGGAAGAAATTTGAATTTACGACTTGTGTCCTTTTATTTGCCTAAATACCTATTTAATGTATGTTTAGCTCTGGAGAGGCTTTATTTGCTTTTAGCAATAAGGAACATTGGAAAGGGGAAGGACCATTTAAATATTAATTGCCAAGTGTTTGTCGACCTTCAAAAGACAGACAAGCAAGTAGAGGAGACACACAAAGTTGTTGTTGATTGTGTGAATAGAAGATTAGGAATTTAGCATCGGTTTCGACAGAATTGGGTTTTTGTGACTGAAATGATGCTTAAGTCAAAAACAACTTCTGGAAGGGTCAATGTCATGGAGGAGTGATTGGAGGAGAAGGTAAGTTGTCTTTGAAGACTTAAGATGACATAGACCATTAAATATTGAAAAGTTGTTGTTGACTCGGTTCGTAAGTTTTTGGAAAGGATAAGTGATCTGACGACTTGTTAAGAGCTTTTTAGAAAGGCTCTTTGATTTTTTAATTGGCATGTAAAATAGTGGTTACACAGAGTGAGCGACGCACAGCCATCGCCAAAAGGACTTTTCAATAAAGAAGTTGGTCCGGGAGTCGTACACAAACTATATCCTGTCAAAGTCAAATGTCAATCCAAAAATTAGTAAACAATAATGAAAAAAAATATCAAAATTGTTTCACTAAAAACTCCGATTTTTGTATGGTCGTCTTGTTACATTTCTTACAGAGACGGAATTTAATTTTAAAATAACAAATAATCAATTTATGTGAAAGTATGCTATACGTTGAGAATTCATCCAAAAAGTAGGCTATAAAATATTTCATGACAAAAGTAGGCTTTAAATCATTTTCATCGAAAAGTGTGCTTTGAAATTATGTCGTTCATTGAAATTAATTTGAAAAGTATTAAATAATTCATCGTTACAAAAATGTTTTTTTTTTGTTTTTTAGTAGGGAACTGTCCCCTCCTCACCTATTTAATTCATCCGTTTACATAAAAAACAAATTGAATAAAATGTAAGTTAATTATAACTAACAACAAACTCGGAAATTAATTTTTTTTACAACACAAAGGTCTAGACGCTGTTTTTTCATTGAAAAATTTGCCCAATAAATCAACAAAAGCTTGAATGTTTTTTTTTAATGAAAATACATTGTATAAAAAAATGTCTACAAAATGTTCCTAATTTTTCTCTCCACAAAATTTTGTTTTTTGACTTAATTTGATTTCATGTTTCAAAAAAGAAAGAAAAATGTCCATAAATCATGTTTTTAATGGAAATGGAAATAAAAATGACACCAGGACTGGCGTGACTTCGTTTGCTTGTCTACGTGACGTGTTGACACCAGGTGATGAGGTGACCCAAACTTGAGGTTTGTTCACCCTCCCATCGGACGGTTTTGGTTATCCTAGGGGAGCAATCAGTTTGTTTTTTACTTTGAAATCGCCTTTTCGGCGATTTGGTGTGTCTCGTAAGGAGAGCAACAAAAGTGGAAAAGTGGGTTTTATATCGTAAGCATTTTCCTAACATCAGGAGCGCATTACATTCTTGACCTTCAGAGTCCCCTTTGAAAATTTGGTTGATTATTTACAAAATCTAGAGCAATCAACACTAACTCTATCCCAGTTTCCAGTGCCACTGAAAGAGTTATTCCGTTCCTGACAGCATTTTATGAGAAGAAAACGATAACCTTTACCAGCTTAACAGCCACGCCTCTAGAAGACTAATTTATTGCGTTAAATTTCCCCAAATTTAGCCCAATAAACAGCCAAAATAATTATTGCCTCGTTGTTTTTGATGCAGCCAAACACAGGCCAACAGCGGAATCACTTGATGGTGTTTGCTGTCACTTTTCAGTCGCAGTCATTCTTTATCATTGCCAGAGCCAGAGCTACAAGGAATGTGGATCAGCCGAAAAAAAGCTAGAGCAGTTGGCGTATGACGACATCTGGCATCGCCTTCAATTTAAAATGCTCATTTAAGAGCTGGTTCAGAGCAAAAGAACTAAAAAAACCGCCCACTTTTGTCGATTTTCGAAATGTTTCCCGTTTAATTTTTTTGTTTAATCTGTAAATTATTGTTTTTTAATTAGAAGAAAAAGAAAGACAGCATAAAACAAAGCCCAAATTGATGGCTGCTTGAACATGTGGAGCAAATGATTTTCATATAGACACAGACAGAGGAGAAAGTGGTGATATGTCGGCTATTCACACATTTAACATATATTACTTCGGATTGAAAGGAAGTCTATTTTTGAATATGGAAGGCTGTGCGAATGGCAGGAGGCGTTCCCATGGGGCAATACTGTACAACATGGCACCCAATGAAACATAAATTGTTTTCGCTGACAGAGAATTTCGAAATGAAATGAAAATAGATGAAGAATTAACAACGAATAGGTTGTCTGACTAGATGATTTAAATTGGAAAAAAAGAAGAAAATACCGACCTATTTTCAACAAGGACCTTCACAGCCCATTAAAAATTGGTAACCAGAAAGCGAACCTTATTATGCAAGAAAATATTTATTACCTTTGTTCGTAGTTCGCGAAACATGACTTTCCAATTAACCGTCATCATCCATACATGACCTGACCATGGCCCCAATAATGGATATCCTTACAGTTCATCAATTTTTATTCGCGGAAAAACTTTCGCCTCTTAAACCAATCAAATAACTCTTCATTGTTAAATTAATGTTTCTTTTACTCAAAATCAGAATCGATAAGGACACCAGAGGCAAAAAAAAAAAACTTGAAATTATTTCCAATTACCTCCTCACACATAATCTCAAGGGTAAAATAAACAGCGAAATTTACTTCGCTTATATATTACGAAAGTTAATTAAATGCATTCTGCTGATGCGTTTTTTTACCCATAATATTATAGAAGCGTTGCGTTGCCGTGCGTTGTAGTCGTCATCATCGTCGCCGCATGTCCTTGGATGAATGAGATGGTTTGGATATTGGTTACAAGTCCTTTGTGTATCGAGATATCTTTTATGACTATAAAAGTGTTAGTATACATCAAATCAAGGACGAAAATGTCCTTAAATCACATATTGCCAACACAAATTTCTTTGTTCTCCATTGGGGACGCACGTAATAAAATAAAGAGGCATATTATGCATCTTTAATAAAATGTAGGGCTCCATTTTTCAATCCTGAAGGCAATTCTAGTCCTTTATATAAGAAGAATGACTCCTTTTGTATGCACGCATTTTAATACACATTGCATTCATATTCGTTTTGGAGGATGGGAATGGTGTTTCGCAATATCCTTGCGAGCTTATTGTATCGGGTGAGGTCCTTGGAGATACACTAGCAAGCCTCTCGCGCGCTCCGGCTGGCTGATGGCACACTTTTGCTATAAATTATCATCCGGTTGACAATATGGATTCACAAGGAGCAACAATTGTAGATACAACAATGTGTCCGTAATTATATTCTATGGTATTCTCAGTTGGCTGGTGAAGGAATTGAGAGCACTTGCAGCCAATTTCTGGCCATTTAATCAACGAAAAAGGATATGCCAGAATTTTTTTCATTTCATAACTTTATCCAAGCCAAACGAAAAGCGACCCCTGGAATGATTGTGACGCGTGTCATTACCACGACAACGACGATGCTGACGATGACGCCACCGACCTATGACCGACGTCGTCGTTCGTAGCGCAGGATGTTTGCCAAATTCGCAATATCTACGTGTGGTAAAGGAAGTGGATTTTGTGACTCAATGAACGCCTGGATGCCTTTTGACTGGCAGCCACCTTGCAATGTAAACCAAACCGAGTCGACTACTGTACACGTGGAGGAAAAAAATCGCACAATTTTGCAAAGAAGAGGGCTGGGCTGAGTCCTTTGGCATGGGAATACAATTTATGTATAAACAACAACTGCAGTTACTTTCATTAAAAATTCTGAACAGGTTCATGCGGGGTTCGATAATGTCGTTGGGTTGAAGGAGGCCGGTCGATAGGTCTGTCAGTGGTTGCCGGTCGTCCGCGTTCGGTCGGTAGGAATAAAGAAATAAATAATGTTGCAGATGAAATGTTTCCATTTTTGTTAATCAAAAATAAGTTGATTGCGACTCACTGTCAAATAATGGAGAGGGGATGTCTGAGGACGTGGCAATGTGCACGCATCAAGGATTTGATTATTTCCGAGAATTTATAACGCCAAGGAAGGGTGGGCGATGATAAACAAAGAAACAGGATTGTTCAATTTTATTGAATTACCTTGCGATAGGAGGAAAGAGATTGCTTCTTGTTTGATAGGGCTTGTGAATCCACTGTGGTTGGAAATGAAAATGATATAGTTGAAAGAGGTTGGCATGAAATCAGTGATGGACAACAAATTTCAAGTTCAAGCAACAAAAATATGCATAGAGTAAAATGTTGTGAATCTTAATTTTTAAACTCTCTCTGAAAGTGTAGATAGTTATTTGACTCTAACTTTTTATTTAAGGCAGTTATCCAAAAATTTGTTAAGAACAAAAATGTAGAAAACATTTTCTTCTACAAAAGTAAACAAAAGTAATTGCCGTACGACTAATAGCAATCGAGAAAATCCAGAAAACGGCTTTTTCAAAATGGCGGACAACGTTCAAGATTGTTTATCTTGGTCCGAATAAAGCAGTCATGACTACAAATCCTATTTGAAATAAAACGATAAAGTGCCTTTCTAGAATTTTTGTCACTAACTCAATAGAATGAAAAAGACATACCCGGTGCTTACAGAAACGATTTAGAAAGCCTCAAGAATGATAAGAATGACCGATTAAGCGATTTCAGGAAGTCAATAAAGGACTGTCATAGAAAAATTCTTCGTATTTCATATCCCAAAATATCCATTAATAAGTATATGATATCGCTGACCAATGATGATCCACATCTATAACCACTTTGATCCACACTCTAACAACCATTTATGAGATAATTAAAAGATAAATAAAAATATTTCCAGAGACAATTCAATCATTTTGTTTTTATCAATGCCCATAAATGAAATCGCATTCGGCATACAAAGATCCACATTATATAAATATTTTATGGGACTCCCCCTTGGATGGTCAAAAAATGACAAAAATTAATTATCTCTCCACTTCCTTTATATCAATTTAATTACGTTCCACACCCTCTTGAGAGTCCAGTTCAACATTTTTATTGACCGGACTTAAATACCCTCACACACAGAATTCTGGCAATTCTTCAGATTGTGTGTCCTTGCAAAAACCAAGTCAACTGGCAATAAAAAAAACAACAACAAAAAATCATAGAATCCAAAAACAACAAAACCTATTTTTAGATTTCCTTTCAAGACGTTCGAATTCGATCGACGAAGGAAGGTGAACTAAACACATCACCCACAATTCCAACATTGTACAGTTAAAACACAAACCTTACCACAAGCTTCAACTTCTGATTGTGTGTATCCTTATAAATCAATTCAGGCGTCACACAAGGACCATGAGCGAAGTGAAGAGAGAATCGAGAATATCCTTTTAGTTTCACATCATGTGCTCTGAATTAAAAATTAGTCCACAAAAGAATGATGATTCCTTGTGCTGCTGATGCTTTTTGGTTCTGGCTTCGAATTGGAAATTGGAGCCAGAGAAAGTTGACTGCTGAGATATGCCTTAGAATTCTCATTCTGTCTGAGACGGATACTGAAATTTATTGTGCAGCCAAGGAAAAGCATTAGGATGGGTTTATCCTTAGAGGAGAAAATTTATACAATGTGTGTTGTTGTTTGGGTTGTTTTTTTTGTTTCTCCTTTCGTTCTGAAGTAAATCTGCCGAAAATCTTTTGTGGTGTGTTTTGGATCCTTCTATTATCCTTTAAATTATATGGTTTTTGAAATAAAATTACAATACAACACACACTAAAAAAAAGTGATATCAATGCTATAGGGACAATATAGGGAATTGAGCTGTACACTGAAACAAAAACTGAGGAAGTAACATTGGAGAGCTACGTTCCACATCGCATGGTTAAAAGTGGAACGTATTTTAAGCCAAAATTCTAATTTTTACTTACCCGAAATTGAAATGAAACGAGCTTTATTATCTTCCCGCATGACTTCAAGCAAAGTGTAACGAAAACCACGATTTGGATTTTGTGGATCGTAGAGCTCTATCAGGGCTACAAGTAGCATGATGGAATTTCGCTTGACAACGTTTCAAATTAGACACATTCTACAAAATGCTTCAACTGTTTCTTTCAAAATTTTAAGTAATTGTTGAGCTGCCACTTATTGTGGAACGTATTCAAACGAAAAGCTAGTTTTCTCAGAGTGTACAAGTTAATTCAAACGTAAAGAAGTAAAAAATTTCCCTTTGAATAGAAGACAACTAGAGAAGAAGATTGAGACGTTTATTTCGGCTTTCGTATAAATTCCTATTTTAGGCATCTGTTGCACAATAATATTATCCTTTTTTGCCGACGTACTGATGTGTGGTATTTTCTGTAATAGAATTAGTACAACATATACAAAAACAAACAAAGGCAACGAAAAATAAATCTCATCCTTGTACACATGAAGTTTCAAGTAAAGTCGATATTTGATCCTATTTTATCGATGCGCTCTGGTTCAAGGACGAATGAAAAAAAACATCTATATACGTATCCGTACATCGCAACATTAGAGTTTTCACACACGAGTGCAAAGAGTAAAATTATAGTTAATGTGTTCATATCCTTGTTGATGGTAATTCGAGATGAATAAAGTGTGTAAGGTTACTATCTGTCTGGCAAAATAAATGGAAAAGGACATGAAGCAAAAGGAAAGAATAACAAGAATCACCATTAGGACATTATTTGCTATTTAAGAACGATGCGATATAATATTTTTCCTCTGTTCCAGGATGAAATTGTAACCTATTTGAAAAGGAATCCAGGATTTGGTTGGTTTTTCGTTTCGTTGTTTTATTTCGAGAACATAAATACAGGATCAGATTTCATCCTGTTGAAAACAGGCGGAATTTTCTTTTAGTATCTCGTATTCCTTGTTATAATAAATTATTTGGAAATAATGAGGATGTCGACAGGCATACGTCGTTGAGAAGGCCGCCACCAGTGAGGAAGTCGTAAATCGACAGAAATGTTAAAGGTCATGAAGTGAGACATGTTTGTTATAAGAAGCGCTGTCGTTGGATATTGTTTCACGCAAACACCGGTTTGTATTTGGAGCATCCAGGAAATTGTGTCAAATCCCAATGGAGGTTTTTGGTTTTCAGGAAAATGGTTGCATAGGGTTTGGTCGATAAAAATTGAATGACAGATGTTTTTAAAACAAAGTGTCCACACGGACATTAGCGATATTTCAAATGGCCACCCCTACTAAAAAACCAAATCGACACGTAAAACGATTTGAAATGAATTAAAAACCAAATAACACTCCTAATGACTTCCGCTAAAACCAAACGTGCTTCAGAGTCCGAAATTCAATCTTCTAAAACTTACTTACAATTCAGCCAACGTCCTTTCCGTTGGTTAAATTAATTTTGAATTTCTAATTGCAAAATCACAAAACAGGAGAGAAAAAAAAATAGCAACAAGGCACATATCCCCATCATCATCATCGTTTTGGTCCACTCGGCCTGCCGGGCGCCATCCTTTTACTAATGACTTAACAGTAGTTAGAGCTACAGGCACACTAACAAGACACTTGGAAAGAGACCAAAAAATATAGAAAGAGGCAGTTTGGATTTTCATTTCGTATGGAAACTGTGAGTTCGGTAATGAAATTAAAAACAATTTTTTTTGCGGAGGTTTCTTTTGCCTTCTTTATTTTTTTTTCTTTCTGTTTTTAACGTCAAGCGAAAAGCGATGAGGCAACAGATGGCCACGCCAGGGTAAACTCTATGGTTGTGTTGTTGGCATGCTAGTGTGGGGAAAAGTTCTGTCCATGTCCCGGTCAAGCGTCACGTTCACGTTTTCCACACAAAAGTGGACAAAACACTATTTTGTGGATGTGGTGATTTCAATCTTTTTTTTTTTTTGTTAATTAAAAGCACCATTTTACAAGGACTCAGTGATGAGCAAAAACGCTTCATAATGAATGCAAAGGGGTCACTTGAGATCTCTGCAACAAAAATAAGCGAAACAAACCATGAAGCTTAAAATGTGGTCAAATAGATTTGAGGACTTAAAAAAAGGATCCAATGTTTGTTTAGGAAAAGAGCAAAAAAATATCTGATTGACTCAATGACACGAGCGATTGTTTGCCAAAGTCGATGGAAATATTTCATGTTCACCCTTTTCTATGAAGTTAAATTCGATCTGTCTTAACAAATAAACCGAATATTCTTCCTGGCAAATTGCAAGGATTAATTTCGGTTGAAAGATAGGTGTATCGAGATGAAGGCAAGGAAACTTTGCAAATAAAAACGGCACGCACTCGTTTATTGTGGAACGTGCTGCGGCTGCGTGTGCAGATCTTTCTTCCATCCCAAAGATGATACACCTACGAGGAGAAAACACAACATTGTGCATTGATTGGAAATGCAGAGAAGGATACACATGAAGCTGAAGGGAGAAACAAAACAAAAAATGTCCTTTTTGTTTGATTTAATTATTTGAAAGAAAAAGAAAGTTGGAAAAAGTTTTATTGGCTTTCTTTCTTTTGTTTTTGTTTTGCGAAAGGATTACTGTTGCTGGTGTAGGCTTACAAGTCCTTTTGTTTGTTTGTATTTGTTTTTGTTATTAGGGAAGTTTTAAGATTCAAAACAAACAAGCCCACAAATGAGAATTGGCGAGGAATACCAAAAAGTCTATAGAAATATTTCAGGATATCTCATGTTGTTTGAATGACGTCCTGAATTATATTAAACACGGAGAAATGTTAAAATTAGAAAAACAATTATAGAATCCTTGAGACAGACAGTTACACTAATTTTAAGCTTATTTAAAATTGCATAAAACTGCTTAAAGCACTTGGTAGAAGATGGAGAACAAGGTCGTTAATTAAAGAGCCTCCTCATCCTCATGTCCTGTCAAATGGACCAACATGGACAGCAATGTAAAGTGGATGTTCTTTCTTCCATTTATTCTTTAAAGCGCCTAATAGAAGTGAGTACATACAAGTGTCCGGTAAAGTATGATTTTTTTTCTTTAGAAATAAAAACATGAGTTGCTAAAACGGACTCCTGTGGTATGCCAGCATTTATATTATTAACTCTAGGATCAGAAAGCCTACGATCAACACTCCAATTAATGATATTTACTCATTTTAATCTGTTTATCAAAGGTCAATCACACGTGTTCGGTTTTTAATGAACTTTCTAATTCTCACAGATTCCATTACCGAAAATTGCTTGTATATCAGCCTCTAGGCAAATCAGCCTAGCCAGCCCCTTTTGTCAAAATTGTTGTGTAATCGAAACTACTTGAATTTCAAGTCTATTCGTTCATTAACGAATACTACACCACCCCCGCCTTTCAAATTCTAAAAACATCCGGTAAAACCAAAATTTCAACCGGGGAAGGCTTGATTTGAAAAAAATCGTGCCAAAAATGGTTTCCCAAAATTCAGGACTCATTAACAAATGCATTGAAATTATCCGAAAGGAAGCAATAGACCCTGCTGTTTGTTTTATGGAAAATGAAATACTCCAAAGCCAGCCACCCACCGCCGCCGCCGCCGCCGACGCAATAGCAAAAGCAACCAACAACGACGTTTGTTTTTGTTTGGCTGTCCGTCTGTTAGTATTCATATTGGCCAGTTGCGTCTATTTGGTCCAATGAACACCTCCTTGCAATCTCTCTGGAGACCAACAATCCTACACTTCCAAACGTCGGGAAAATGATAAATAATTGGAACAAGCTTTGAACCCTTCACCATGAGGGAGAAACAAACAAACTTACTTTCAACTCTCAAGCTCGAGAATTCGTAGAGATGAGTTGGAAATCGAACCCAATTCCACTAGAGTAGAGTACAGCGAATTACTACGCTTCAGAAATGGGTGCGTTAATTGCTGAAAGTTTTGCAATCGATGCGTTTCGTTTGGTTGTTGGGCAGAAGCAACATTGGCAACCCGCTTGTTCTGGCCACTAAGCTTGCCGGTGGCTTGTGCTGGCAAAGGTATCTCATTCCTGAAATTAAAACCCGAAATGGCATTCGTTGCGGTACAAGGAGTTTTAATGGGGTTGCCGTTGGTCGATGTTGCTGTATCTACTGCACGCCGTCGTGATGAGCAGACAGCAAAAGGTGGGTTGGGTTACGAGGTTTGGTGGTTCAATATTGTAAAGTTGCACGTGTTCCCTTTAGCAAAGATTCGTTCCGGCAGTAACAGGCCGGAAAGCGTAGTCATAGTCATCGTCCTGGTTGCCGCAGTACACTCATCAATCCAGACTGACGGACGACGACGACGACGACTACGAGGATTCTGACGATGGTCCTAATGCGTTTCCAGAGGTTTGTTTGCGTGGTCGTTTTACAAATATGCGAACATCCATTGATCAGTGGGAGAGTGGGGATGAGTTTGTATCGCTTGGATGGCCAAGGATGCGGAATGAAATGGATATAGGGTTGAAAAACGCAATTAAATGCCACAGAAACTGGTGTACAAAAATATATATTGTGTATACAAGCCGCAACCATCGAAAAATGAGAAGCAGGCACATTTAGCTCTGCAAGGTCGTTATGGCCGAAATGAATTGAATTTAAGGAATTTTATGGATAAGGGACACTGACATGGATATTACAAAAACAAAGCACCCTTTTTAAAGATGGAGAGGGAGAAATAATTGAAGTAGGCAACGGGGATGGGGGGCTACTCGTTTTTAAAATGTGCAACCGGTTAGACAAAGCTTTTTAATGGCCGTCCGTCCGTCGCTGGCAGGGACAAACGAAATGACATGACATGACGACACACAAAAACAGAACCCTCCTCGAGCATATGGTCAGCAATTAGATTTAAATGATTTTTCAAATGTAGACTGACGTGTTGGTCGAATGGAAGAGTGCGAAAATCACTCAGAATGGGACTGGAGACAGAGCCACACAAACAAGTTGGGAAGAAAGCGGTCAGCTTAATGCGACTATATAAAGGCGGTTTTAAGGGTGAATGCTGAACTACACTTATAGGCTTTTTGTTTGCAATTACAAACGCAATTATCCTGGCTGTCAGGAGCAGACATAAATTAAAAACAAAACTTAATTAAAATAGAATCGCATCGAAGTTGGCAGAGTATGTACCTACAGTACACAAATGCGGGATTCTCATTTGTTTCGGCAGCGAGAGCTTACCTACAGAGTTTCGAGCGCTCAAACCAAACAACACTGCAAGTCTAGATCTTTTTTTATTTTTTTGAAAAATCAAAGTTCCCCGAGAAATGGGTCATTCGCCTGTCTCCTGGCAAAACTGCATGAAGGATTTTCACGAGCGTAAAATCCAACCGCAATTATCCGTGACAATTATAACATTTTAATATTCCACAAGCACAGAAAATGAAATATGTTACGTCTTGAATAATAGGTACTACTAGGAGCCACAAAAAGCCATTAGGTTTAACAGGAACAAGTGGAGTGACATTCAACGGAGGTCCGCCTACATTTTCATCACAATTCACGAAGAGACGAAATTACAACCAAGAGTGTTCTATCATCAACAAATCATCAATCACAGGTTTCAAAGTAAGAGTACAGTGCTGTGGAGGAAATGTGGATCAAAACGATCCTGTATACCGTGCTGTGTGAAAGTTTGAAGCATTTTGTCAGCAACTTGATAGGTCCTTATCAATGTGGCTTCAGACCAGGAAAGTCAACCATTGATCTTGGAGAGACCCAGGATATTCAAATCGATACCTACCACCATTTCATCGATTTCAGAGCCGCGTATGACAGCATCTATAGAGACCAACTATATAGAGCACTGTCTAGTTTTTGCATCCCAGAAAAGCTCGTCCGTGAGGCACAATCTTTCAAAAGTCCCTCCAGCTACTAGGAAACGCAGACAACATTAACATACCTAATTAGAAGAACACAGCGTGATGTCAGTGGAGCGTTCGTGAGTCTTGAGACGGAGACCAGGAACATGGGACTAGCATAGCGGTTAACGAGGTCAAGACAAAATTAAATCTGTCAACAAGAAAGCACAACCAACATCGACGTCTTGGAGCCAAGGTCAGTATAGACAGATTTAACTTCGAGGTAGTTAAGGACTTTGTCTATCTAGGACCCGCTATAAACCAGCGCTGAAATCAAACGAAGAATCACTCTTGCCAATCGCTGCATCTTTGGACTTAGAAGGCAATTGAGTAGTAAAGTCCTCTCTGGAGAAACTGTCACTGTACAAAACGCTTATCATCTCGGTGCAGTGACATGGACCATGACAACATCGGATGAAAACGCTTTGAGGCTGCTTCGAGAGAAAAATTCATCCAGTTTTTAGTCCAGTCTGCAAAATGGGAATGGAGACGAAGATTCAATTAAGAACTGTACAAGCTGTTCAGCGACACTGACCTAGACAGAAAAGTTAAGGTCCAACGACTTAGGGGGCTGGGTCATTAAAGAGAATGGAAAATAATGCTCCAGTCAGTCCGTAGTGTCTTCGAGCCCCAACCGCAAGAAAGTCACGGAAGTGGAAGACACAAAGGTGGTATAGAACCAGAACCATTTAAGGGTGCGAAACTGGAGACAGCTAATTAGGGACCGAGCTAGCTGGAGACGCTTGTTGGATGAAGCACTGTTCCGACCTGGACTGTAGCGCCACCATTAGTCAGTAATTAAGGTCAGATATGGCCAAAAGAAACTAACCAAAGTCCGAAAGTCAAAAATGATGGATTTTTTTTCCACATCACTGTTCTCATAGCAACAAAAAAATTAAATCGTGCATAGCATGCTAAATTGTAGCGTCTAGCTGGGTGTCTGAATCTAAATTTAGCAACATCACAAAATATGAATATCCACACAAACAAAACTGTCGCAATCTCAAACCAAACCGAAACATCATCATCAGAAAATTTCTATAGAAGAGAAATCATAATCAAACTTCGTCTATGATGCTGGCACACGAGACATTTCTATTCATATCGTCCGTCATCGTCGCACCATCGTCACAACCACAGAATTCCGCTTGTTCTTGCGGTTGTCGTTGTCCTTGTCGGTCGTCGACGAGCGACGACGCAACGGCGCGACGGACGCTCGCCGCGTAAGATGAATGACACGGCTCATTGCAATAACCACAGGAACGGTGATCTGCGCGCCAGATTTAAATCATTTTGCTCCTATGAATATCTATGGTCGGTGATGTCTTTGGGGTCTCCGAAAAACCCCAAACCAACAAAACCACAACCACAGCCATAGCTGCTCCTATCTCTGATATCTCTTCTAATTGCATTGGGATCATCACAATGGAGGAGTGCGTTTTTGTGGTTCCTGTTTCTTTTTTATTCAGGGACAAGAGATGCTCCACGAATCATTTGAAATCCATAGATTGTGGTTTTTTGTTCTTTATGTCCCTTGGGGCCAACAAATAAAAACAATGAAGACGAAAAGAATAATAAAATAACGGTTTGTTTGTTAAAATATTTTGATAGGCCCTCTGGTCCATAAAATATCAAAAGATATGTCTTCCGAACCCCGCCGTCGTCTTATTTTGCAGGAACCAACTCGCACTTTCATTAACATCGCCACTAAGAGCATTCCAGTTGCTTTCCATGCCCCACAAAAAGTGTTGTGCCCCCTCTGCAATTGCCTCATAATGAATTTAATGAAAATTTAATTCTTCATTTGATGTGAATTTATTGTTTCTTACTGTGTGGCATTTTGAAAAAGTGCGTATCTATTTTAGAGAACGCACATCTATTTATCTGCTGGATCAGCTAGCTGAGGATAAATGATGAGGGGAAGGGGGATCTCCGAGCAGTTGCTGGGTTGATTGAAATGGGGGAACGTTTTTTTTTTTTTTTTTGATGTGTTGAGAAATTACCATCAGTAAGGCTGATAGGTGGTAGTCTGGTTGTTCACTTGTGGGGTGACTCAAGACAGGAACAACAAAATTACGAGTATTTTGTCCCGCTTTTTAATTGACAATAATGGGAATGTAAAATTGTTGTTTTGAGGTCGACAAGACTCAAGAAATTTGTGTAGGATGGCGGAGTCTTGTGAAAGAGATTGACGACAGTCAAATGGGACAGGCGTTCACTTTAAAAATAGAGTTGAGAGAGGGGAATTGGTCAGTCAGTTCTAGCACTATGTCCAAAGGTTTGGAGAAATTGTCGAATACGTTTAGATTTATAATTTGACGACATTTTGCAAGATATCTAACTCAAAATCATGGTCGAAACTTCAAAAACACACTGGCAAGTCCCCATTAAATCCAATGCCATAACCTAACAAGAATAATGCATCTCCTTCTCCTCACAAATGGAACACCGACTACCCAACGTTGTTCTTTTGATGATTGTTATTTATTGCACTCAAATTGCTTGCTTAACCTCCCTTTCTCCTCTCTCTTTTACAAAATACAACAAACATTTAAACAACAACGATACGGTCCCTTCGTCGAAGCGGCAAACAAAGTGCGAAATTTTCAAAGGAACCAATATGAAACCCCATGAATTATGGACATCTAAGACTTTGTGTAAGGAAAATCCTACCCCTCCCAGTTCCTTCAAAATCCCTAAATAACCCATAATTAGCTTGGGCTAAAGTAGATCAAAAAGGTGCAATAAATTCATTAACCCAGCTTCTTTCCTTTCAGCCACTAACGTCGCACGCACCACAGCTGCCGGCACCAAGGAAAAGGAACCAAGGAAAAACAACGAATGGAATCCACATCGGGATCCAATTACTTTGGTGAGATTCATGGATACGCAGACCGAAAAACGAAAGCGAAAATTCCATCTCAATGAATGTGTCGTCGTCGTCAGCGTCGCTTTCATAATTATGATGTCACAAGAGTCGTGAATAAGCTCCATGGGTCGGTCGGTCGCCTTCAGTTGGGTATACGTTAAACAGGGAGCTTGTCACAATACCCCCGCGAACCTCGTGCCATTTTGTTCCTTTGATCGTTTTGACTGCTGGAGCGGTTTGTTTGCCACTCATCAGATGAGATCGAATTTCTTTCTTCCCAGCTCTCATCAGGATCCCAGAGAACAAGTAAATCACAACGTCTCTGTCAATGTCAAATTTGATTTGGCGACAATTTAGTCAAATTTATTTGCCATAGCTGTCGCATCATCAAAGTCCTCGTTCTTTTTTCTCTAAAGTCATATCATTATATCGGTATGGCAACTTCAAAGAGCCCTCATTCATTACCAGCCAGCGCGATGATACGTCACATAATTTAATTGGCCTCGATGTGAAATGAAATCCTGAAGCAAAGCGCCTTCGACGAGACAACCAAAGCAGCGAACAACTAATCAACTCTAGAGGTCTGATGGAAGTTGCGTCACATCAAATTAAATTATGACAACATAATTAAACAGCGATGATGGATGTTTAACTCTTCAGATATTTATGCTGGACGCAGGATATCGAAGTCAACGCATCCGCCCTTAGATATCGGCTGCAGTCAAATGCGACATCATGTCAATTTTATGATGGCCTAATTGTCCCGCATTTAGAGAGAGACAAACAGTCAGAATCAGAAAACAAAAGCAATAACGAATGTTGATGTTGAAATGGTTTTTCGCAACTCCTTCGATCAAATGTGGCGTAAAAGGAGTTCGCATGAGTTACACCATACGAAGCGTATCTGTGAAATGCAAATTGCGAGCTGCCACCATAAAAATTTGTATCTTAATGAGAGTAGGGCCTTAGAGTGTCATTGCTGTTTCGTGGAAAAACAATTCGAAACGTTTAACTTGATTTATGGTTGCCACAATTAATTTCACTATCAAAGTACTTTAAAGAGTGTAGAATAATTGTTTCTTCTAGCCTTCAGAACTAGACTTTGAAGAGACATTGAGAGAGGGAGGGAGGAGTTGAAGAACTCAACACTTTGCTACACCCTACTGCACTTGCCCCATTACAATGAGGAGAGAAAGGTAGACTTAGACATGCAGGAAACAGCAAAAGAAGCCATTAGGAGAGCAATAATACCGTTTGAGGTAATTAATTTCTTGAATTTAAAATAGACATGAAGAAGGAGTTTTCCCGTTGGAGAAATGATGTTGGGTGTACATCAAGACGTTAGAAAAAATAAATAAACTAAAGATTCTCGGGAGTTGTCAGGGATGGGTGAATTTTCCTAGAAACGACGCTGTAACAGGACACAATAGGATCAAAAATTAAAAGTCGCTAACGCTTCATTCTGTTTCAAACAACAACATATACTAATATTACTAATTTGAAAAAAAAACAGTAGTAAAGAATTCGAAGCGAGTGTTTTCAAGGAAGTATTTAAGATATCAATCTTGTCTATGAAATCATTCGTTGAGATGACGAAATGTTCGTTCAGATAACGAAATTTTCGTTGAGATAACTAAATTTTCGTTGAAATAGCGAAATTTTCGTTGAAATAACGAAATTTTCGTTGTGTTAACGAAACAATATTTGATTTGACTGATTCGTTCATGATTTTATGAACAACAATATTATCAATATTGCAAACAAAAATTTTCTTTGACAAACTTGTTAGTTTATTTCCCGCCGCTGCGCTGTTGGGTCGAGTCTTGGAAGAGAAATAATCCCTAATGTAGGGTTCAAATTTAGTCGTTTCCTTTAAAATATTCTAGAATCAGACTTTTCCCGCATCGATTTTTTCCAGAAGGAGGATGTGTTGCAAAAATGTATGTCGCCAAGACCCCATTGAGTTAAACAAATGTACACACTATTAGCACACGAGCTTTGTATGATGATAAATGTCAGAGCTCTGAAACAAATAATGACGACGGAAAAAAGTTTGGGGTGAGGGTAGAAAGAAAAGCAAACTGAAATGGTAGTTGCATGTTTGTAATTTTTCTTTGGCACTAGACTGTCATGTGCATTTTTGTGGTCGTACTTCATTGCACATTAGTTTCTGTTCGTCGCAGTTTTGCACTTTCAACAACAACGGTAGTGTGTACATTTTGCACACGTTTCTTTCGCAAGGGGTGGACAGGGGAGTTGAAAGATATTTTCACGTATGTGAAGGAGGATGAAGCAGGAGCTATACACAACGCGTTCTCGCCGTGAACAAACAAAAAACAATCTAAATGAAGGAAAGTGAAATGGCACTGGAAAAACAAGAACGCTGCGCTGTCTCTCATATGAGTGTGGCAGCAAAACGACCTGTAAGAAATGATAGCCACTCTACTAGAACTGACAGTTTTCTGTTCATTTTAACCTCGAGTTCAGTGCACATTCTACATTAGCTGCCGGGAACA
Source organism: Sphaerophoria taeniata (assembly GCA_943590905.1). Taxonomy (NCBI): domain Eukaryota; kingdom Metazoa; phylum Arthropoda; class Insecta; order Diptera; family Syrphidae; genus Sphaerophoria; species Sphaerophoria taeniata. The sequence continues at coordinate 85,536,919 of OX016542.1, forward strand.
ACAATTTAAGACCACCACCCAAATTTTCACACGAATAGAAATGAAGCGAAAATTAACGAAAAGTAATCATCCTATTTGCTATGACAGATACATTACGAATAGCGAGTAAAAATGGGCAGCAAGAACGGTAAGAAATGCTGAAACTTGGAGGGTGTTTGAAAGTGTGAGCACTGATGAAAAAGGAAAAAAAGAAATACTAATGCATTCATGAAGTACGTCATTACAATGAAACTCTATTATGCAATGGCCGGCTTAAAGGTTTTCCTGTATTCATTTTTCTGGAAAGAGCAAGAGACAATGTTCCGATGTTTTTACCGAAAAGTGACATATTTTTCTAAACAACATTCGTGAAGTGCGGCTAAAAATTCAAGATAACGCAGGAACAACTGTGCTTTAAGCTTTGCGCCCAGTGCAAAAAACTACTAGTCTGGAAATATTTTCACAAATTAAGAAGGTAAGCCCATTTTATGAAAACAACAATGAACAATGCTCCTTGGAACACCCTCTGTAACTGTATTTGATTCTTCCAAAACAAAGAAAGCATTCTCAAAGGAAATCTGTCATCGCCGGCCGTCGCGTCGTCACCACACAAACCCACAGCCGTTTTAGCTGAAAAATCATTTTTTCTCATTCTGCTTCAATTATTCTCGTGTTTTCAATTTTTCTCCACAAGATGTGAATATACGATTTTTTTTGAGACAAATATGTTTATTTTTGTCACATTAACGTGTGAGGCGCGTCCCCGCCTCTTCCTGCGTTTCGAAAATGGAGCCAACTTGTCTCGAGACAATTTGACAGAAAATTCTATTAAAGTTTTATTATTGCCCTGTAAATTGTCATTTCGGAGAAGATTCGCTGAACGGATGATTGAGCGGGTTGAAAAAGTCACTGGCTACATTAATGCGATTGATGGATTCGCGGCTGTTTGGCAGAAGATTTTTAACATTTAAAAAGCATTTCGAAGTTTGATTGATGGTTTGTTTGGAAAAGGGGCCTTTAAGTCTATCGCGAAATATTTTGAAATATATAACCTCACGTCATGAGTCAACTTAGTGAGTAAACATTTTCCAGACACTTCCGAAAGGACCTCAGGTACTCCGTCAACACCTAATTGAGACATAAAACCCGACACTCTTGAATTCCTGCATCCAAAATGAACCGAATTAGACCAGAACTAATAACGAAGATAACTACACTGTCGTGTCATCCTTTTTCTCGATATAAAATCAAAGTCTTAAAGGTAGAAAGTGATAATCGGAAAATGTGGTCTATAATTTAGACAGCGCGCTTCCAACGGTTTGGCAGCAACGGCGAAGCGGCGTTTGCTTCATCATCGTCTCTAATTTCTTTATTTCATCTTCGAACGTGCTACTTCAGACCCTAATTGGATCATTATCAGTTATTTGGCGTCATTTTTGAAAAGGCAGAAAACGAGACTTGCCACAAAAAAAAATCACTTCAAAAGCGACTCCGATGCATTTTTACCACAATTCCATTTGTTCTTCCTCTTTTTCTTTTGTTTGATGGAAAAAAGAAAAAAAAACGAAGATAATGATGAAATTAACACATCAATGCGGGATGGATGTGAGAAAAGTGATAATGCTGTCGAAGCAGTTGTAGGTCAGTCCCAAAGCCAGTCAAATATCTAACCCGGCAGCACGAATTGAGTGCGTTTCTGATTAGGTTATTAATTTACACCGGATTCAATTTGACTTTCTGAGCGAGATGCTTTCAAAGAGCAAAGGGAAGGGGAAGACCTTTCAACTTCGTTTTTGAAATTTTCTTTTTCAAACACGCAGTCTGACGTTTGAAGCTGTGTTATCGCTTTGTTTGCATGACAAACATGCGATTAGAGAGCTTCAGGTGAAGAGCTGGAGAAAATGTGTGAGAAGGCAAACTTTTTTATTAAAAAATGATTTTCCCTTCAAATTAAATGCAATTATTTTAATGTGTCGTCAGAAGACATCATAATTTTTGTCTGTGATTTTCTTTTGTTAAATGACTCATGATATTTTGACATGGTTTCTCTTTTGGAGAGAAACTTGTATGCAAAATGTCGAATTACGCTATGGAAGGTTTCGGTCAGATTACCTGCATTTTTTCTATGTTAAGCTTTGAGAACGTTTCTTTTTAATGTGCGCTATAATTTGTTGGGAAATTGCGGAGGACAATAACTCTCTTTTAAAATTCGTGGAGTACGCATGAGACTATTATTATTTTAACATGACCCTCCCAAATGCCACAGACGTTAACACCTCGTGGAACCAGTATAGCGAAATATGTAATTAAAAATGTAGCTGAGACTACCATAGGTTAGCATTGATTATGAATGCGCGATACTGAAAACAGAGACGGAATGTGCTCTTTTGCAGATGCTGCAACGAAAAAGGCTCTGAGCAGTTTCTCAGCTCAAAGATCTTGAAGAGTGCCAAGAACAACACCCGACACTTCTTTAAAAGGTCGAAGCAATTTCATTCTAGTTCTAGAACCGGACAGGCTTTTTTTAACAGTGAAGAAAACCTAGTCACCAGGAGCGCATGATGTCGAGCGAGCAAATGGCAAAAGAGAAGCGAGACCAGTCAATGAAGCCCCAGTCTCAGCCCCAGCACTGAAGAGGTAGAAAGAGCCTGCGGAACTCTTTAAATATGGAGGCGGTGTTTTGATAAACCGCATGCACTAGTTCATCAACAAAGCGTGGGAGGTAGAATACATGCTCCTTAAGATCCATCTAAAAAAAGGCGATCCTATGTCATGCAAAAACTACCCAGGCATATTACTGCTTAATTTTGCTTACAAAATCCTATCCACGTACTGTGTGAGCGTCTTAAACCGTTCTGCAACACAATAATCGGCACGTACCAGTGTGGCTTAAGGCCAGGCAGAACAACGATAGACCAAATATTCAATCTAAGGAGAGACCAACGAAATTCAAGTCGAAACCCACCATCTTTTCATCGAATTCAAAGCTGCTTATGATAGCATCCACCGCCAAGAGCTTATGATGGCGATGTCTGAATTCGGGATCCCGAACAAACTGATCCAGCTGTGCCGCATGACGCTAAACAATACAAATACTCAGTGCAGTGTCCAAACGGGCAACAGCTTTTCCGAGTTGTTTGAAAGATGCGCTGTCATGTGATTTCTTCAACATAGTACTGGAGCAGATTTTTCGCAAGGCAGATGTGAGCACGGAAAACACTATCTTCAAAAATCCACCCAGCTCCTAGTCTATGCGGACGACATAGTCATAATCGGTCGATCCAAGAGAGCTGTGCTTGAGGCCTTCACAGCGATTGAAGAACACCGAAAACGAGCATTTGTTTTGATACTTAATCAATAAAGACGCCAAAGAAATTGAGACTGACAACGAAGTAGATTCACTATGAAATCCATTTTCGAATACAAAATTCGGCTTCGACAAATTTATTGAAAGGACGACAAACAGTTGCTTCAATAAATTAACTTCTGCATTTTTGTTTACTCAATAAAAAATATCAACAAAAAAATAAAACTTGGAAATTCTTCAAATCGTTCTTAATCTGAAACTAATCAAATACCCCCGAGAATTTCCCACAAAATTCCATATCATCACCAGATCTGCTTCCTTCACCACATCGTCGTGAGTATCTTTATCCCCAAATAATTCCCAATCAAAAGTAATCCAAAATTTAATTTACGACTCCATCAAAATGTTCAAAAGAAGAAAAAGATGCTAAGCGCCGTCCGTCGCGTCGTCGACAACGAAAAAGATCAGTTCACTCGAAAGAGCAATCTTTATTACCTCGCCTGCCACTAAAAACCATCAAACGCCCATTTCAAGACAAATTGAGAAGCTATAACTTTTCAATTTAATTAAAACCGATAACGATAACGATTGGGCTTACTCTTCACTTCAAACATTGTCCACAATAATCATTAAATTAAAAATTAAACACAAGACTCTTTTGGCCTTTGAGTGATTTTGGGCTTATCAACTTGTTGGATGTAAAATCCACTGGGCAATGAGGATAGAGATGCTCTTATCATATTTGGAAAGCACTCAATTTTCTTTTCTTAATAATTGAAATGTTTCTTTTCTACAAAAATAGGACAAGAGACTCTTTAATGCCCAGAAAATTCCCCCGAATTAGTTTTACCTATTAAGTGGTTAATCAAAATCCCATAAAAATCCAATTGAGTCCAAGGCACCAAGACGAAAAGATCGGTTGTGTAATTTTTGAGAATTAAAACAACTCTGTTTTAAAATAGAAGAAGAATCTCATGCCGCATGTTCTTGCTGAGAATACAATACAGTTAATGAAGTTGAGGGAAGGAGGTAATTGTCCTCAGTCAAGTTTGAGCTTAGCAATCAAACAACTAGAGCTTGCTAGAGAAACATATAAGCCTTAGAATCTTGAAAACCCCTTTCGGAAGACAAATTTCTAGCAACACATTACGTTCCCCTTATCCCCTTTATCATGACTCAATAGAAACCGATTGTCACAGAAAATATTTCAAGTGTGTTGGCCTTCTTGAACTTGTCATTATAACTCACTGGCAACTGTCGACAGGAAACCGCTCGAATTTTCGAATGCTCATCTTCACCAAATCGACTCCACTGAACGGTAAACCAAACAATAGTATTTGAAAATTCTATTTTGTCTACAATGCCGTGCCGCCACCGTGCCATTGCCATTCATCGACGCACGCCAAAGCCACTTCGCCGCCCGCCGCCGGCATATGCAAAGCATAGACCGATTGTTTAGAAAAATGTCGACTCTTTTCTATTTTTAAGTTGCAGAGGAAAGTTGAATTGTACACGAGCCAAAGCCACGTCAACTTGACAGATGAGCCTCGTAAATATTCCAATTAAATTAAGTTATTTGAATTGTTTTTAATTGATGAGACACGAAAAATTGTTTGTTGTTCGTCTATTTTTCTTGTTTTTGAATGAAATTTGCCAATTGTCATGTTTAAAATAGACTCATGAATTCTTTCATGACTCTTCCGACAACTTCAATCCTAGCCAAGTCAGTCGAACCGCAGCAACTGCTCGTAATGTCAGAGCAAGTGAGTGCACCTTTCATCGAGGGGTCACCTCGAGTTAGCTCGAAGATTGATGGTTTCTTTGTTCCCTCCTCGCAGCGATCGTTGTCAACTGATACCGGTCGCTCGACATTGGTCCGAATAAGACCCTTTTAACTTGAAAATAGAACAGGTGTAAAAGGTTTTCATTTTGGGGGGCGTTTAGTTGCAGTCGAGTGTGTTACATGAAGTTCTCATGTTCGACTGTCAGCTCTTTTTTGGTGTGGTCGCCGCCATCAACGACGCGACGGAGCCCTTAGTTCCATTGACAGCTCAACAAAATGGAGTGCAGCCAAGCACGCGATTTCTGTTGCGTTGCATTACATTGTGGATGCACAAAGCAAAAGTGAACGCCTACTTCCTCGAAGCCAATTCGTTTGTGCAAATGGAAACTCTTCCGAGGAACGAGTAGGAAATATTTACATAAATTTCAATTGAAAAACCCTTTATTTTGGGTGTTTCTTTGTTGTTTGTTGGCGCTGCTTCGGTTTCCAACAACCAGGAAGGAAATTTATGTGTGGATTTTAAATTATTTTGCATCGCAATGCAGTGAGGATAGAATGTGGAATGCTATGCAATTGTTATCATCACATCGCAGCGAGGAGGATGAGTACGGAAACAGATAGCGAGTACGTACAGATGGTGGTGCTGAAGTGTAAGATGTTTTAGGGTTTAGAACTTGCCCCCTTGCATGCAATGGCAAAATAATTGCCCACTCCGGGATGTAGCCATTTCATAAATAAACAAACAATTGAATTTGTTTCGTGCTTCACACAATGATCGTGGTTGATTGAGAAATTATCTCCCATCCCAGAGATAAATATTGCTCAAAAATGCGTTTTGTATGGGATTCGATTTATGATTGGGAACAAAGAAGCAGTTCAAAGGAAATGTTGGAGAACAAAATACAAAAATGAGTTGAACAAGGAAATTAAATATTCAGAAATATAAGAAAATTGTTACCAAGAGTAAGAGTAAGAAGCTTACCTCGATTTTTCAAACTTTATTTTAAATATTCTGATGGTTTCGAACAGCGTAACTGGAAACAATCAGGATAGAACTTCTGCACCAAATTATCTACAGAAAAAACAGAAATAGCATATATCTATAAAATCTGCAATTTTTCCGATAGAATGAAAATCCTACCTTTAAAGCACAAGATTTTCCTTAGAAAATCGCAAATTTTAAAGTCAATTTGCAAGTTAAAACAGTTTTTTGAAATTCAAAATAGCGGCCATGCTTTAGAATTTTTCATGCACTTTTATCATTCACAACCCGCACTTTTCCCGCAAAATCTATATCAAAACTGATCTTAAACACTTTCATAAACATTTATTAATAACAATTAATTAAGAAAACGCATTAAAAATATACTTTTCGAACGAACAAATTACACCATACAAATCTTTACTACAAAGCCACAAACTTTCAACAAGTGAAATCTGTAATGAGATAGATAGATCGATCGATAGAAAGAGACAACATCATGGTTGCGGATATTTTTTTTTTATGAGTGCGTTCAATAAAGAAATTGGTAGGAAAAGCTCAGGGTTCAGGGATAGTTTTTGACTTTTGTCTTTGTCTTTGCAATGAAAATGAAAATTAATGTTATTTGTTATGTTGTCAATTAAGATATAAGAGATGGCGATGGAGGATTAAAGAAATGTAACTATGTACCATAATCTGGAAGCAATTCTGAACATAATTGGGGAAAAATTACAGTTCTCGAACAGAATTTGTCTTATACCCGGCGGCCACACGAGCAAGTTGGCATACAACCAAATATTTTACTCACACATGTTAAAAGCACGTAAGCTTGTAAAAAATCGTTGAAATGAAAACAAAAATGTGAACTTGCAAGCAAGTTAACTAGCAAGTGGCTTGCCATCTACGTACACACCAAGTACACCGATAGAGATTTGACAATAATATACAGATGTAGGCTACTGGCAAGCCAGAACTTGCTCCTATGGCCGCAGGGTTAGATAAAATAAAACAAGAAAAGTGCCAAATCAATACAATAAAATGTGAAAGAAATCTTGTGCTTCTTCTTTGTTTGTATAAGACTTCAAAATTTTTTTTGTATGCCTTTCCAGCGGAATTTCCATAGTTTTATCATCGCCATTGCATAGTTCCTGGAGCATATTTCTACCTATCCCGTCCCCCAAACGTTTGTATATGAAACTCGTAGATGCAACTCGTATCACAGATCGGTCCTTTTTTGGTTTAGTTCCGCTACTCACCGCTAGGTGGCGGTAGTGTCACAATTTTTTTTTCGAAATTCGTAGTTCCAAGTTTGACCGCCTAGGTGGCGCTAGTAGCAGCAAACAGCATTTTTCACCAAATGACATTTTTACTACATTGCAATTTAAAAAAAAATTTATTGTTAATAAGGAAATTTTGTTGTATATTTCTTCCTGATTTTTTGTTCGTCCTTGAAAGGACATTTTTTTCTTTTCATGCCAGTAATCGGATGCTCAATGCTTGCTTTAATCTTGAAATTTTGTAATTTAGCTTTTTTTCATAATCTTTGTTCGAATTTTGAATTATTATTATTATTATTTTATTATTTGCCAAAAATTAAATGAAATGTCAATTTTTGCAACATTATAATATATTTTATAGGAAAGTACTACGTACTGATATTTGCTCTATCTTAAAAGATATTGTATCTTACTGAGTAATTATAACAATAAATAAACTAAACTAAACTAAACTGATCCTCTTCATCTATTGTCTACAAGGTTTCTGGAATTTGGATCTGTTTATCCTGTGTTCTGAAAGGACGACATACGTCTGAAAATAAAAGGGTAAAATAAAACATTTATTCGAATTTTTAAAATTTAACCCGTGTTTTATTGCAAACCTAGCTTAGCTCAGTAATAGGAATTTCCATAAAACGCTATAGTCAGTTTAAAACTGAATTTCGTTCACCAGAATATCAAATATCGAAAGCTTTCAAACGCCATCTTGAGACCTATCTGAAAGCAATTTTTTTACATGAGTTTCTATGGTGAAAAACTATTTTCTTCCAAAAGGTTTTGACATTTGATTATATCAAAGGCCAAAACCCAACCAAATACCGAACGAAAAACACAACGAAAAACTCAAGTGTCGAATTGCTCACATCTTATCTTCAGGAAATTCCTAACTAAAATTCCTAACTTATTTTTATTCAGTTTTCACTTGTTGTTGTTTGACATGTAATTCCTATTACAGAGCTGAGCTAAGTTCCCAATAAAATACGGCTTTAATCTTAAAACTAAAACATTCACACAAAAATAATATACATAACTGCAATGTTCATTTAATTTATTTTCAGTGTTAAACAGAGCAGAGTCGTCAAGGAAAGAGGATAAACTAACAAGCTATTATGATTTTGTCAAAGCAGAGAAAAATTCCCAATTTAACAGCAGAAAAAAAATAAAGAAAAAACAGAAATTTTAGAATTAAACTATAAATATGATAACTACAGCAATTAAATCAGAAAAAAAACTTTATGATGACTAAACAGTCCAGGTCGGACCAGGGTCTCATCCAACAAGCGTCTCCAGCAAGCTCGGTCCCTAGCTAGCTGTCTCCAGTTTCGCACGCTAAGTTGGTTCAGGTTCTCTACCACCTGTGTGCTCCACATGAGACATGAGTCGCGGCCTTCCTCTTCTGCGACGTCCTTCCGGGTTGGATTCGAAGACTCTACATTATTTTCCATTCGCTCTACATGACCCAACTATCTAAGTCGTTGGACCTTACAGCTCGTACAAGTCTTGACTGAATCTTCGCCTCCATTCTTCCGATGTTGTCATGGTTCATGTCTCTGCACCATACATGAGGACCGGGATGAGAGTTTGTAGAGTGTCACTTTAGTTGCTCGAATAAGGACTTTACTACTCAATTGCCTTCTAAGTCCAAAGAAGCAGCGATTGGCAAGAGTGATTCTTCGTTTGATTTCAGTTCTGGTTTTGTTGTCTGAATTTATAGCGGATCCTATATGTAGACGAAGTCTTTAACTACCTCGAAGTTAAATCTGTCTATGCTGACGTTTGTTTCAAGACGTCGATATTGGTTGTCCTTGTTGACAGCATTAACTTGGTCTTGCCCTCGTTTCCCGCTAGACCCATCTTCCTGGCCTCCGTCTCAAAACTCAAAAACGGTCCACTCACTTCACGCTGGCTGCGTTCTTCCAATTATGTTGTTGGACAGAGTTTTGAAAGATTGTGCCTCTAGTGTTGACGTTGGAGTTTTGCACAATCTTTTCAAAAACGATGTTGAAGAAATCGCATAACAGCGCTTGTCTAAAACCATTTTTTACATCAAATGCATCTCTTAGGTTATTTCCGAGTGAGTTTTTCATTGTCCTCTTACACAAACGGACGAGTTTTTCTGGGATGCCAAAACTAAACTGCTGGTGCATGTTCCTATCCAAATCATCTCCAGCTGCTTTGTACAGTTCGGCGCCTAGCACCACTACCACCTAGTTTGCGCTCTAGGTTCGCCAGCAAACCCCGGGAGAAAAAGCTCATTTGTGTAACACATTGTGCACCGTGGGGCCAAAACCTTTGGTGTCAGTTGGCCAAGTCATTGAGTATATTCTTTCCGTTTCCATCCAAAACTTCGAAGATAATAGCACATTAGAGAACAGACAATATCCCACATGCCCTCTCAGTCCTTGAAAATTAACAAAGGGAATTGGGTATCATCGTCTTCTCCTAAATCAGATTTTCCCCATCCAATCTACAAACAGATTACAAATATAATCTTTCAGCCTCATTGGTCACTTTGGTCTTTGGTGCAGCACCACCAAACGATTATACTAAAGAAAATTAATGGAAAAAAGTTGTGTGATACTAGAACTTGTGTGCCTAGTTCTCCAGCACGTTAGCATTGCCTTTGAAATTGCACGAAACTATACGAATCAGAATACAATTTCCCTAGATCCCAAAACAAATCAAAGAACATATTTTTTTTTTGTTTCTTTCATCTTCAAATTTTGTATCTATATTTGTTATCCATGGAGAAAAAGAAGAAATCATCATCAACAGCCCCTAGAAGAAGCACCTTTCGCAATATCAGTAGACTTCATTAAGAGAAATATCCCAAGCATATATCGATTGCTTCCTTTTAAAGAAATTTCAACTTCCTACTTTGATTTTGGTTATAAAAGGAATAGAAATTCAGAGGAAGAACTTTTCCACGAAAAGAAAAATGAAAAATTGAGGGAGTTAGACAAGAAAAAGAATTTCCCTTAATTATTCTGACAGGACTGTCATCTCGCTTCCATAGGCGGAAGATGTTCAACCACAATGTCAGTGTTTTAGGAAACAAAACACAAAAAACCAAAGACAACTCCCCTTCTTCTCCTTTTGTTTGGTTGAATCCGTTGTTGTTTCCAACTGATTTATTTCAGGAGCTCTCTGGAATACCCAGACTCAAGGGACGAAAGTAATTAAAAACAAAAAGAATTACAACGAAAAACCAAGGGCAAATATACAACACAAAGTTCTACCAGACCGTGGCGGTCGTCTTTCGTTGTAGGTACTATCTCCACCCGCACAACCTTAGCTTCTTCGACAAACTCTCGAAGAGCAATCGAGCAGTGCATAGAGCACAGATTTTTAATGGTTAATTGGAAACAAGATTTCTTGTATTTTTGATATATTTTATTGCAGTGTATCTGTGAAATATTTCCCTCCGACCGACAGTGACTTTGCGCCATATGTTCACACTTTGTTGCGTTTGATGTATTTTCCGTTGTTGGAGATGTTTAAATAGTTGAATCATTGGACGAACGGACTTGACGATGCGATGCATCAGGGTGTGAGAAAAATGTTTAGGGCCAGACATGAAGAGTAATCATTATGCTTTGCGCCTGGAGATCTGCGTGGAGATGGCGCATGGTTTAATTGGAAGTCAAAAAGGTGTTAATAGATTTCATTTCCTTTGCGGGTTATTTGATTTTGTACTTTGAGTCGGTCCTGGCTAGGTTCGAATGTAATCAATTGATTTCCGGTTGAATGTAAAATCCACACAACGTTCAGATTTAGGTAGCCCAGCTCGGTCCCTAGCTAACTGTATCCAGCTTTGCACTTCAAATTGATTGACGTCCTCTTCCATTTGGGTGTGTCACCTGAGTCGGGGTCTTCCTCTACTTCTTCGTTCCTAGGGAATAAGGTCGAAGGCCTTCCAGGCCGGAGCATTGGTGTCAATCCGCTCTAAATGACCGAGCCATCTGAGTCTCTGGACCTTGACCCTTCTGGCTAGGTCCACGTCGTTGTAGGTACAACCCGTAAAGTTAGCTGTAGTCTCTTCTTCTCCATTCCCCATCAATGCACACGGGGCCAAAAATGACCCGAAAACTTTCCTCATCAAGCATCCCAAGGCACATTCATCCGATTTTGTCAAGGTCCATGCTTCTGCACCATACAGCAGGACTGGGATGATGTGGTTTTTATACAGTCTTATCTTAGTTGATCGAGAGAGGGTTTTTCCACTCAATTGCTTTCTCAGTGTTAATAGCGCAGACAGTTTCTTCGTTTTGTCCTCATTTACCGCTTAAACCATGTACGCCACTTCTATCCCAATTCTCACAAAGGCGTCGTCGTTGACATCAGGCTGTGTTCTTCCCATTTTATCAATATCATTGGCGTACACGAGAAGTTGATCAGACTTTTGGATAATAGTGCCTCTGGTGTTGACCGTGGAGTTTTGCTCAAGAACGATGTTAAAGAAATAGCATGCATGACAGTGCATCGCCTTGTCTGAATCCTTTTTTTTCATCGTCATTTTGCACAAGGGAACGAGCTTGGCAGGGCTGCAAAAACTAGATATAGCTTTATACAGTTCGTCTCTGTAGATGCTGCCATACGCGGCCTTAAAATCGATTAAAAGGTGGTGGGTATAGATTTAAAATTAAAAAGTTTTTTTTTTCCAGACGTTCAGGAGAGGATCTTATAAGCGATGTTAAGTAGGCTGATTCCTCTGTTAGTTGACGCAGTTTAGAGGACCTCCCTTCTTCAGGATCGGGCAAACAATGCTGAGGTTCAATTCATCGGGCATGTATTTTTCCGACCATAGGCCTTTTTCTTTTTTAGCTCTGAGCAGGGTACGGAGTAGAGCCTGAGCTCATCGAGCTCGGTCTGAGCAGAGTAAGCTCAGACCTTTCCGAGTTAATAAAGAAACAAACCTGAGCACGGAACTGTCACACATACAAAAAAAATTGAAAAAAAATTATTTTCCTTCATTCGGAGAACAACTTACTCCGCCCGCCATCTCTACCGTTTTAATTTTTTTTCGCATCATCTCAGTCATGATAAATGAATAAAATACATGAAGTTGGCCGCGCTCAACTTTTTACTCCATCTACTCCATCAATTTTAACCGAGCTCGTAGATCGCGCTCTGACCATGGTCTGACCTAAAAAATAAACAAAAGTTGAGCGCTCCGATATGTCTGAGCTAAAAAAGAAATACGGTTTTTTTTTTTTGACAGCTCCGTACCCTGCTCGGAGCTAAAAAAGAAAAACGCCTCATATCTTACAGAGGATTTGGTGCATGCTCCTATCTAGATCGTCGGCTTTTGCTTTGAACAGCTCGGCAGCTAGAGCATTTGCTCCAGCGGCTTTGTTAGATTTCAGCCGTGATATTGGCGTTTTCACTTCTTCTTGGTCGGGTTCACGGAATTGTTGGCTATCATCGTGTCCGATGGAAGGCTCGTCGTTCGTCGTCGCCGACATACAGTCTACAGAAGTGGTCTTTCCTAATCCCCAGCATTGACTGGATTCTACTTTGATGTTCCCTTGTTAATCTCTGCAGGCATCGGTTCTTTTCTCGATGACCTTGAGCCAGGTGTTTTACTTTTCGGTAGAACCTACGAACTTCATTCCTGCTGTTAGCTCTCTCAACATCCTCGAACTGACGCGACGCTTCTCAAGCTCCCTCTTTTTTATCCTGAGAAGCCGACGTTCCTCTCTCCTCTTTTGCTCGTAGAGCTCACGAGCAGCTCTTGTGCTTCTATTTAGCATGAAAATTGGCATGCAAGTTACAGAATTGTATGATTTTTCAAAAGTTGAATATAAAACAACTTTCTCGTTCTTTCCTTTCTCTTTAAACACAAAAAAAGGAATGAAAAACAGAGAACGAAAAAAAAAATAAAATAATCCCCAAAAGGACTCAAGACCCCAACCGTTGTAAACACATTGTTATCCCTTCTCGAAATCTCATGAAAGTCAAGCGCGCAAAAAAAAATAAACTCATGCCCAGAGAGATCAAACAGATTGAAATCTTTGACGAGCCAAGTTGAGAGATGTTAAACGTTTGTCGAGTTTTACATAATTCCATGCAATTCCAGTACCATTGCCAGTGCCATCAGAAAGAGTATCCAAGAAGTATCGATTTACACGAAGATACCGTCAATCTACATGACGACGACAAACGACCACGAGGAAGATGATGATGGTGCAGTCAGATACACAGATTCAAAAATATCCGATGGGACGATGTGATGGAAGATGACATTGGATGTCATGAAAGGGTTGCACTAGGAGCGACACGGTGCGGCAGGTGGGAGAAGAGGAAACCCAAAGGAATGCACTTTGAATTCAGGTGAATGATGAATAAGCCAAGATTGGCTGTATACAGATTTGGTTCCTTTTTTGTGAATAACTGAAAGGGCACCTTAAGCCACACGGATCATATCGATGATGCATTATGATCTATCTCGCATGCATTCGATTGAGAGCTCGATTTGGATTTTGAAAGCGAAAACGCGATCCACGTCCTCAGATATTGAATTGATTCAATTGTTCATTATGTAGATATTTTCCCCCGTCTATAAAGTGATTTTTTTGTTGTAGCTTAAAAAGAAGTTTAAGACCTTATTCCTGGAAGTTGCCTTTGCCTTTGATTACCCTAAGACTCCGATGGAATGGCTGGTCGATGCGATGATGGTGGGACTTGCTTTTCAGAGGAATGATTCGTGTCATTTGAAATGGAAATATAGCAGCAACACAATTGTTTGCCTTCTGACAGAAAGCGATGTGATGTGGATTTGGATTTGGAAATGCAAGGCGATATGGCAGTCCATATCGAAATCGATGCAATCGGGGATTGATGTGGAAAAATGAATCTATTATGAAGCGAAACTGAAATTTGAATAGAATGCATCTGAATAAGAAGTTTAAAAGGAAGTTTGACTGAATCTAGCGGAGCCAATTTTTCTGACAGTTTCATTTTTGGAAGAGTGGGGCAGAGTTTGAGTTGGGTGATTTGATCTGATTGTTAGTTGGTTTTTGCTCTTTGCGGCTTCTTTACAATTGTTTGACCGTTTAGGCTGGAAAGTGGTATATTGAATTGACAACAGATTTCCAAAGATTAAATGAATGTGATATTACCAGCTTGAGAAATCATTGAGGGGACACATTAAAGAAAATGATACCCTTGGCAGGTGATCTAGTTTTAACAGTCAGTTCTGACGTTACCACCGCAGTTTCCGACGACATCATGCAATCATAAATCAGCTGTCACATGAACTGTCAACTCAAAAAAACAGGTGATTTCGCCAGTTTGTGTACAACTACAGCCATCTCAATCAAAGCAAAACTAATGATCGCATCTCACCTTTAACATTTTTATCTTCCGAGACCTTTTCTGATAATAACAGGTTGTATCCCAATAGAAGACCTCTCAATTCCGAGCAACCTGCTTGTGAAGATCATAAATCTGTATGCTAAATCCAATCCAGGTAGACTGTATGTTCCACGCACGTATCCACCTATCCTGTGTTAAAAAAAACTGATCGAAACAATGTCTTCCCTATAATTACTTGGATTAAAACATCCCTACACAATACATAATTCCATATCCTGTCCAGCTTCTTCGTCTAAAAATTCGATCTTGTGCAATAATTTCGTCTCTAGGTAGGCACAAGCAGACTGAAATTTAGATTCTGGACACAGCATGTGGCGATATACGATATTTCTTCTTTCGCTTGTTGTTCCCTTTTAACAGCAACAGACAAAAGGAAAACAAATTAATTTATTAGTGTATTCGAAGCTGGTGCTGGGTGCTGCTAGAAGCCGATCATCAATTGCCACAGGGGTCCTTTCTGATTGTGGCGGCGGCAGTGACGGCGGCGCTCTGGATATAGATGCATCTATATTCTTTTAGGGCAATCGTAACATTTCTATAAAAACCCATGTGATCCTTTTATCCTCAAACCATAGTTGATGGTTTGCCGACACGCTGATGCTTGAATATCTCTTTCAGAGGAGCCTGTTTCTTTTTGCTTTCCCTTTGCGTAATCTTTGAGTTGTCTAATTTTTCGGAGAATCCTATTTTTTGATGTATTTTTCAACATGAGGTGAATTTTGTATTTCAGGCCATTCTTCACTTGGGTTCCCAAAAAAGAAGACATCTTGAGATCGTGATAAGACTATCAAACATCATCAACAGAGTTCCGCCCAAATTCAGGCTAAATATTCGAACAGCCAGAGCACACGGTGTAGTTAATTTTTCAGGATATACAAAAGGAGAGGAAGAAATTAATGTGGATCTTATCGGATCGTGGTAAATGTTACTAATGAAGACATCTTGAAGAAGAATACGGAGATAAGAAGTCTGGAAGTTTTGTTTTGCCCTTCGAGCTGTAAATTTAGTAATTTTCAAGGATTTTAGACATGCTCAAGCACACGTATCCTTTTGCATTTATTTAATCACAACAGAGAGAATATTCAAGAGTGCAAAAGGACGAACTAAATGAGACACAAATTGCTTTCAAGTGGGCCCTTTTTCTTCTTTGATGACTGCGATGAATTTTAGAAAAATTAGGATTTTTAAGTGCCCTCCATGACTTCAAAAGGCTCACATCTTGTGAGAGAAACAGATTCTAGTTTGTTTGCATCAAAATTAGATCCTTAATCTGTTGAAAATGAAACACAAGAACCCTCCTTTTGATCATAATCAGTATTTATATTGCCTTTAAATAAATCAGATTTTACAACGAAAAATCTTTAACAACATCGTAATTTCCTTTTTTTATTGAAATTTACGTATCCTTAACAACATTGAAGCGAAGAAAGGTTAGAAAAAAAATTCAATTTCATTAGGTTAACCTGAGTTGGTTCTTATCCATTTATTTTCTGCCAAAAACCACAAAGCATTTAGCACAAAACTGGTGCCCTCTTCTCATAAAACAAAACCTAACCCTCCGAAAGGAAACTAAAAGCCCTCTAATACCATCTTTAAACAGAAAAAAGGACGCGTCTCGCCGCAACTTCATTGGAAATAATTGCTACCAGGCGTAAACACTTTTCGCCCATTTAAATAAATTAGAAGTTAAAACCGAGCTTCCGCAGACTTCCTTCTTTTTTTGTTACCCACTTTCCGGCTCCCTTTTTGTTACACTTTTCAATTAGATCTACTATCGCTATATACCGCAGAAAAATAAAAGTTTAGAACGGGGAGGCAAACCACTGGAAAAAACCTTCACCGGAACATCCGAACAGGAAAACCTATCTCGATATCCTTAAGTAAATAAAAGGTAGATGGGCCAAAAAAGTATATTTAAAAAAATGCATTATCCTAATTAGTTATGTGTGCAGCAGGGAGTAAATTCAAATCTACACTCCGAGTTGTCAAATAGGGCCAGACATTTCAAAGTAAATACAATGACGTTTTGATGTATTGTGCGTCGTTAGATGAACTCTGATAAGCTGAGGTTTTAAATGACTGATGTATAACAATGTGCAGCACTTTTTACTGACTGCTACGGCTAACGAGACATCGAGGCATAACCCCTATATTCACACCTTTAGAGCAGAATATTAAGAAAAGCAATGCGGTAAGACTTGATAGAATCCCCACAAACTTTTTAACAAGCTCCGCCAGTGACTTTCATAGAACTTCGGTTGGATTTCCAAGAAGCTCCGCCAGTGACTTTCATAAACTTCGGCTGGATTACCAAGAAGCTCCACTTGGTGCTTTCCATAGGTACTAGATCCATATGAACCGATCACAGCTCAATATTGAACATTGCGTTGAACCACGGCTCACCTATCTTACTCACTAAAGGTGGCGCTACAGACCATGGTGGACTTGGGCCTGCACAAACAAACCTCTCCAGCCAACTCGGCCATCTTCAACTTGTGCTCTACCTGACCTCTACTGCGTGTTCCCTCTGAGGTGGATTCGTAGACTTTACGATTGGGGTCTATCCTCTCCACTCCACCAAGCCACCTGAGTCGTTGGACCTTCACTCTTTTAGCTAGGTAAGTGTCGCTGTAAAGCCCATACAATTCATATTTAAATCTTTTCTTCCATTCAATGCTGATGCAAATAGGACCATAGATCTTCCGTAGAGCTTTTCGCTCGAACTGGCCTAAGGCGCTCTCATCAGTTTTTGACAGGGGCGATGCTTCTGCATCATATAGCAGGTTGGGGACTACAAGGATCTTATAGAGCCACACTTTAGTAGTTCGAGAGAGTCACCTATTAGATTGTTGAAAAATTTGGCTTCCCCTAACTATATGGCGCTGAACCGGCCGACTGGACAGGGGTTGGAGTAAGAGCGAACTTAAAACATTTCAAAAAACTCTTCACGATGGCTCTATGACCTATAAAGGGATTCTCAAAATACTATGCCTAGTAAACCCGTAAGATTTGCTTATGAAAGTTGGAAGTTATGAGTTTAAGGGGTCTTAGCTCAAAAAATTGTAAATGGTGTTAAGGAGTTAATCAACCCACCTGGGCCACTTTGGTGTTCATACCCTGACCCTTTTCGATGCCGCCATGTGATAGAACAACTGTTCCATCGCCATGGTAGATTGCCACTGTGGCTGGATAGTTTCCCAAGTATATATAGAGACCAAGACCTCGCTGTGGCCAACGATTCTTCGTTATAAAGTTATCAATTTCTGCCTTTCGGTTTCTGTATTCAGTTTTCAGGAACATCTCAATCAACCCAAGTATCTTGTGTCCAGCTGGAATGTTCTCCAAGCGAACATCAATTGGATCACGTTGCGTCTCGAACGCGATATGCTCAATAATATTCTTGATCATAGCAATGCCCTCGACAGACGCTGGAACCCGGCACCATGTGTGACTGGGGGCATCAGTTGTCACAGCATTTCCATCGATCTTGTAGATTGTAGATTCGGGAAGCTCGTAGCAATTCCTCGAGCAAAGCGTCGAGTGGTCATCAACTGGTGACTCATTAACACTCCAGCCAGCGTCCTCGAAGAAGGTGTTGCGAGCCGTAATGATCTTTCCCTTCGAATTCACATGGGCCTCGAATTCCTAATGAACAGCCCAAGCTTGTCATCATTTATTCAATAGTCTGGAGCAGTCTTTCGGGATGGTTATGTTTCGAGCATGCCAAAGCTGCTGCAAGCAACGAAATTTACTAGCGAGATCTTTTCTCTGTAGCCGCCTCTTAACCGTCGAACCTTGAGCTGGACATCTATCATCTTCATTTGAAGCATTTTTGCAATAGTGAACTTTGTCATATCCATCCACTGTGTGGCAGACCAGATCTGAAGGCCATCCACAAAGGGAAGAGCCACTCTCCTGAGACGGTCAAATTGGCATCCTTGGGACGTTTGATTCCTTCAATTTGAGACTTCACAATCGCTACGACTCGGCTGAGGTCTTTGGCCGCAAATACAGCTTCCATGGTTGGCAAAATGATTTTATAAGTCTTGCTGTACATGAACTTCACAGCGCCTGCAGCCCTGTTAGCAGATGGACTGTCCAAGGCGACAACCACCGAAAGGGGCTGTCTATGATATTTGACTTCTCCGGCGCACAACATGTCTTCGTCATCGTCGAATCCAAAGCCCTTATCGACTATATAGTTCATCCCATAAATGTTCTTGGCCATGGCTTCAGAAGCATCGATCTCGACAATAGTTGCACCTTCTTTTGTGGCATGGACCAAAGCTGCATACACTTGGTTTGGTTCATGTATTTTGCCTCTCCAGAGCACTGTACAATAGCTTCAAGTTTCTCCACTGGCTGAGTGACGGGGTAGTTCTTGACTGGAGTGTCGAAGACACCGCGTCTTTTTAGACTGTATCTAATGTATAAGCCCGAAGTGTCTTTCCTCGAGCTGGAAACATCTAACTTACAATCCAGACCTCACCAATAAAACAAAATAAAAACAATTTAAGTCCTGTGGCATTTCTCGAAAGACGCACCACTTCCAGCGAAATTGCTGAAGTCTTGCCGAGGTAAAACAAAAATTATATCAAAAAATTATAAGAAAACAAAATGATAATCTCTGTGGGAAAATGCGAAGAAGAACAACACCAAACAACTGAAAATTTATTTAACCAAAGGTTCCCTAGGTGTTTTTTGCTTGTTGTGTGTTTTCTTCTTCTAAAAACTCACAATTTCCTAAGTTACAGCTATAAGCGCAGGATATCTATGAAGTTATGTTGTGGAAATTTATTCAACACTCGTAGCTCGAGCTCAGCTCCAGCAGCGGCAACATAGCGACTTGAAAAACTTTTAACAGGTCAGGAGCCAACTTATATTTATACAACAATCTCACCGCACATATGTTATGATGGGATGGAGCTTATAGGGGGCCACAGGGCTGAGGTTATCTGGACTATAAAACCAAATGTCAGACCACACAGAGTCGGAATGTGGACGGCCGAAATGGATTCGCTTCCAAATAACCATCAGGATTAAAAAAGAGGATGAGAAAAATGGTTTGGAGAAAAAACAACAAGAAATAAGGACTTTTGATATTTCGAGTGTGGTTGCGCGAGAAAAATGAAACACATCGGCGACCGAGACCGACGAAATGGAAGGAGTTGGTACAACTCCGGATGGGCCTAAGACTCGGGAAAAAAGCAAAAAATAAATATTTGTGGAAAGCCATGAGCCATGAGATTCCCATGTATATGTATACAATACATAGACAAGACATACATACATAACAGTTGAATGGTATAAACGCCAAGTCAGTCAGTTGGACCGTGCTTAGCCGTAACCAAAGCTCAGACAAATGAATTTTAATACGCAAAACATGCATATTTTCCCCACTATAAGCTGGAACCCCAAACAAGCTTGTTTTGCCTTTACTTTTTCTTTCTGGAAGATGCAGTAAACCACCATGTACGCACCGCAAAGTCCTGGTAGAGTTTTTGACGTGGGAAAATAGAGGTTGGGAGAGTCCGATATAGTCTCGATGTAAGTAGGGAAAAAAGTGTTCCGAACTTTTAAAAGTGCCTGAGGCTTAACATCAAACATACACATTTCAATCAGATGGAGACTGATTTGAAACTGTCAAGAATCCTTGCATCCTTCAACTAGAAGAAAATATTTTCTTTAAAAAAATGTTCAGCGACAAAAAGAAATCTTTCAACAGCAACATGCGGTTGCATCTGGACTGAGAAATCGAAAAAAAGGATCTTTCCACTTGAAAAGCAACCATGCAGCAACAAAAATTGAGATATATTCATTTCTAATGAGAGAAAATCCTGCCAGAATTTGATCCTTTTATGAGAATTTAATATGTGAACCTCAACAATAATTTCAAGCCATATGTTGCCACTTCAGAAAAACAAAAACAACAACCAAACAAAATCGAAGAAGACAGATCGCAAAGACACCGTTAGATGGAGTCTCAAGAGAAATTGTAGAATTTCCAATAAACAAGACACAAAAAAAAGACCTAAGAAAAGAAACAAATTGCAAAAAATATAATTATTATCCTTGATCTTTGAAGAAGACACAAAACGTTGACAGGTACTCGAGATCATTCATATAGAGACAGCATAGAGGCTCTGAACCGGACTACCTGTTGTTGTTTTTCCAGGGATTGCGGTAGCCCAAGGATATTTGTATTTTCTATGATCGATGACCTTGTTGAGAGAAATCAGGATACTTCCCTACAATTCAATCTTACAAAAATTCTATGAAGTTGTCAGACCTGACCCAGCAACTGTTTACCATGACAGATTGATATTTTTGGTATTTCACAGAAACATTTTTGTTTTGTTTTCATACTCTCAATGGTCCTCTCCACTAATTTCCATTGCGTGAATAATCTAACGTGGAAATTAATTTGATTCGGATTTTTGGTTTTATTCAATTTAGTTTTGTGTTTGATTTCGAGAGTCCTGTGTGAAACCGGAGGAGGCGAAAAGAGAATTGAATGTTTGTTGACGTTTCTGCGGATGAGAATGACAGCCGCAGAGAGCTATAGTGGCATGTGTGTGAGTGGTTTCTATGTAATTGGAGGAGGAAATTGATTCGAATCGGTTGTACATCAACAGCAGCATTTTCGAATAAAGACGAGTGTCCTTCAACAAAACTATGTGAAATGTTGTTTGCGGTGGGTAGAATGCATTTGAGAAGCATTTGCTGTTTGCTGATGGATGCCAGATTGATAGATGTCTGAGAGACAGATTGAATTAAAAAAAGGGTGACATTTTGTTAGCTGCACTGCATGTCCATCAAGACTGTTTAAGATTTCCTGCGATGGGATTGCAAACATATGTTCCAGCTAACAAATCGGGATGCCAAGGATATCAAGGACAACTTCGAGTTCGTTCACTCATGCAATCTGAAACGCATGTAGACATTTGCTTGAGCGCCACTTAATGGGCTCAAAGTGTGAACTCTTTCAATTCCTCAAAAAGATCCATGAAGATAAACATTCTTTCTTCAGAATTGATGTTTATCTTCAATTATAAACAAAAAGAAATATTTACACCCCAAAGCCGTTCACAGCTTCAAATCGAAGTCGCTGCTATCTCCCCTCCCTCTTTTCTGAGTGAAATGTGCATTTAACCTATGTTTATCCATCAGCATCATCAAAGCAGAAATGAATCACCAGCGTGCGATTGAAACATCCATCGGCGTTGGTCGGTAGGTGGCAGTTGGCAAAACAAATTCCCAACAGATAGACTCTCTGAATCCGAATAATCCAGTAGCCCCGTTGGGTCTGTTTCTACAGATTGCCTCCAGCAGGCATTATCATCATAGCCATCATTAACAACCATTTGGCCAAAGCCACTGCGCCGCCATATACCGCACAAGTCCGGTGTATATCGTAGCAACAGCTTTTGCCCGACAGCATCTCATTGCTCCTAACCTGCAATTGACCAAGGTACCAAAGGGGCAGTAGAGACGGCCGGCATGGTGAAGCAAAAATTGTTTGGACTCCAACGAACAAGAGAACCAATAGAGCCAGCTTCTGTTGATAGATGCAGTCTAGAGAGAAACCTACTAATATAGGGAAGACAGCACAGCACCCTACAAAAAAACATCTGGGGAATATTATTATCAGACAACCGACCGACGACGGACCGACGACACAACGTACGGCACGAAGGAGTTCGGTTTCGGTGTAAAGTTCTTCTCTGTGCCTGCTGATGACGCTGATGGATGTCAGCCGTTTGTCAAGATCTCATAAGACGAAACATGTGTGGCACCAGCCAACGCACAATAAACACCCCCAGATTCAGAGCAAGAAGCATCAAGGATGCCCTGAAGCTGCTATATAAATGTGACTATACACGACGAGAGTTTAATTGCTGTGCTGTGTGGCAATTAAGCGATCGAAATCGAAAGTCCGACATGCATACATCACCCTCGCTTCGCTCTGATGGATGATGATGCCTTGATGATGAGGCTACGTGTGAGGACTACTATACTTCAAAATTTCTTTTTTTTTCTGTGGATTTGGAATTAGATTGGGATAATCTGCATTCTACGGGTAGAGAGAGTGTTTTTTCAATGTCAAACCGATAGACTTCGTTGTGTGAGAATATCAAATAATTCATTCGAAAAACAGACACTATAGCAAATGCCATATGGAACTCTCGACGAACTTGGAACTACACTTGGCCTTGGGTACCTAAAGTTAAGAATATGAGGGATGGGATGAGCTAATTATAAATAAAATAGTATCGGTCTTGTCAGTCTAAAAAGGCTGATGATGGCGATGATGACACGAGAAAAATCATGCTGGCTAATTTTTTTCAATCATTGACAGAAATTGTGATGAATTCATTTGGGGAAATAGTTAATTAAGATCAAACAGAAATTAACAAATTTTATTTTGGCAATCGATCAGAAAGTGACAAAAATATTCCCCTTCCCTCCTTAAATAGGTAAGGTATTCCCATTTCAGGCAGGAGGCAGAAGCCTTTCATCGGACACCATGATAGCCAACAATTCCGTGAACCCGATTCTTGGTCTGAAACCCTTCATCAACAATCTGAATGGTCCTTATCAATGAGGTTTCAGACCAGGAAAGTCAACCATCGACCAAATTTTCACTTTGCAGCAGATCCTGGAAAAAACCTATGAACTCAAAATAGATACCCACCACTTTTTCATCGATTATAAGACCGCGTATGACAGCATCTACAGAGACGAACTGTATAAAGCTATACCTATCTAGTTTTGGCATCCCTGCCAAGCTCGTTCGCTTGTGCAAAATGACAATGGTGAACGTACGTTGCGCCATCAAGGTTGGCATTTGGCAACGAGCTTACGGAATCTTTCGATGTCAAAAAAGGATTCATGCGATTTCTTTAACATCGTGCTTGAGAAGATAGTGCAAAACTATTTTCCACGTCTGTTCAACTTCTCGCGTACGCCGATGATATTGATATAACAGGAAGAACACAGCGTGATGTCAATGGCGCCTTTGAGAAAATTGACACAGAAGCGGCAAAAATGGGTTTAGCGGTAAATGGAAAGAGGAAGCGAGGAAGAACACCCAACACCGACGGCTCGGACAGAACGTCACAATAGACCATATAACTTCGAGCTGGTAGAGGAGTTTGTCAACCTAGGCTCCGCTATTAACACGGGCAATAACACCGCGCGCAACGAGATCAGACGAAGAATAACTCTTGCTAATCGCTGATTCTTTGAGCTAAAAAAGCAATTGAGTGGAAAAGCCCTCTCTCGAGCAACTAAGGCAAAACTGTACAATACCCTTATCATCCCAGTCCTGCTGTATAGTGCAGATGCATGGACCTTGACAAAATCTGATGAATGTGCCAGAGACTGTTTCGAGAGGAAAGTTCTTCGGGTCATGTTTACCCCAGTGTGCATTGATGGGGAATGGCGAAGAAGATACAACAGCGAACTTTACGGGTTGTACAGCAACGTGGACCTAGCCAGAAGGGTCAAGGTCCAGAGACTCAGACAGCTCGGTCATTTAGAGTGGATGGACACCAATGCTCCGGCCTGGAAAACCTTCGACACTTCCCGAGGCACGTAGAACGAGAGGAAGACCGCTACTCAGGTGTCGCAAAAGTGGAAGACGACCTCAATCAACTTGGAGTGCAAAATTTGAGACAGCTAGCTAGGGACCAAGCTGGCTTACGGAGACTGTTGATTTAGGCCCAAGTCCACACCGGACTGTAGCGCCACCTTGATAAGAAGAGAAGGATACCCGTTTCTGTTCCTACTTGTTAGATGGCGCTCTGGTCAATACAAAAGCCGAGCTGGCTTACGGAGACTGTTGATTTAGGCCCAAGTCCACAACTGACTGTAGCGCCACCTTGATAAGAAGAGAAGGATACCTATTTCTGTTCCTACTTGTAAGATGGCGCTCTGGTCAATACAAAATCTTGTTGACATCAGCGTCTTTTTTTGCCCCAAATTTCTTTGAACCATTTGCTAGCAATAAAACCACAATTCTTTTATATCCAACAGAATTTTTGTTTATCAAAATAAAAATCCAAAACTGTCAAACAGATCATCTGTCATCGTTTATCTCTCTCCCCAATAATGTAAACACATCTCCCCCCAAACAAAACCACAGTTTCCAGAAATTACATTAAAACGAAACGAAAATAATAAAAAGGAATATTAAAACCCCAAGAAAATGTTTATGGATCAAACGCTTTTGTTTACATCCCCAAGTGAGTTCAAAAGACGAAACGCTCGAACACTGCCATTATTAAAGGATTGTCTTGAAACAATCACAAAATGTGTGTTTTTTTGAGTGCCCATCTCATATTGAAAAAGTGGTGGCGTTTGAGATCTCTTCTCTCTCGTTTCACTTGAATGTCATAACAACACTCGTTTCTATACTCACATGACATGACGAGATGACGACTACTTACGACTCTGACACTTGCACACAAACAAGCAATAAAAATGAAAAATTCAACCTAAACATTATTTTAATGCTTATTTTGAAATTTATCTCGTTAAAATGGAAATTTTCTCCCCCGTCCTATAGAAAATCCTTTGGGTCTCCCGGGACGAACAGAAAAACCCCAAAAGCAAACGAGGGAGAGAGAGATCAACAACTGTCAATCAAAAATTCCATGGAAATGCATTCAAATGATTATATGGCTGCTGTTAGCTGCATCACTAATTTGCTCTATTGTCCACCATGACAGCTATATGGTTACATCGTAAACCGAAAACTCTCGGATGACCGTAACAAATTTATTGCCCTCTGCTTTGGTCCTTCGATACCGAGAATTCAACAACCCAGAACCAAAAGAATCACAAGCTGAGTTTGAAAGCAGGAATTACAATGAAAGAACTCTGTTGGTATTTTGCAGCTAAATTTGTGTGATTATTGACGGTTAATGCAAGGACATTAGAGGACAAATGTCATGCTATAATATCCTGTCATAAAATCATCCTACATCAAAATGCGGTTGTTGTAAATTATTTTCGACACACAAATCTGAGGATTGATGGGTTGATTGATAGAAAATTTGTAAAATGTCCTTGAAACAGTATGCGGAACAAAGAGGCGCAGCTAACGAAATTATCATCGGGTTTGTTTATTTTTGACAGATTCCAACCATAAGCACCACCTGTGGCTAGGGCGGTCACTTGCTCTATTGGAATCTTTCCTTGTCTCTGGCATTCTTTTCTCTTTGGGTTAGGTTTTGTTCTTGTTGACGTAGGTACCAATTACCATTTGTCCGGAATGGGACTCCTCGCCAGTAGTTGGATATACAAATTCGCACATGTGTAGGTGTCCTTGTCCAGATTCCAAAGAGGTAGATTTCCCGTAGAGGTTCATAAATCAAGCAATGGAGTTCTTCACACTTTTTTAACTCTTAACCCGAGTTTTTCTGGTTAATATCATAAGAGACAAAAATTCCAACCAGAGGGCTCTGCTGGGTCCTTTAATGCAGTAATTATATTAACGCGACGAATTTTTAGTTTTTGTGCGAAATGTACTCTATGCTGGATTTTTCTTCCTCTCTTTTCTGCTCTAGAGAATATTATTTATGGCTATCCGCATTGGGTTTTGGATGAAGTGAAAAAAGTAACTATCAGTGCCATAGGGTGCCAAGTGAAAATTTGTTGAACTACCTCTAAAATACTCTTAGAACAACTAGCAGGACAATGTTGATGGTGACAGTGCCTGCAGTGAGTGCATTAAAGACCTTTTTTTGTGGAGAGCATTCGCCAGAATTTTGTTTTCTCTTGTTCTTGGCGTCAACGCTGGTTTTGGAGAGATAACAGTTGGGTGAAACTAATGGATTTGTTTGTCACGGTTAATTTTGGCATTGATTCGGCGAACCAAAGTCTTCAACGTTTAGGAATGTCAACAAAAAAAAGGAACAACACCAAAATTGTCTAACACCGGATATACCATGTCAATCTGTCAATTTTGACAAAACAAAATATCACTTCATTGTAGGTTTAACAATCAGCTACCGTTATGTTATGCCCATTCAACTCCCCCTACACAAATTCAAAACAGAACGACAATCCTTTTACTACTCGAATTACCTATCCCCCCCGAGGCCCCGACACAAACAGCTAGACAACGAGAAAAATACCAAATCAAACAAACCCTTTTCAATCGATGGATGTCTAATTCCATGCTCCCAATCACGATTACCATACTTCGAATGACAGTTTTGACATGAATTTGATTTTGTTCGATTGGGAATGGTGATGGCGGCAACAGTTTTTTTTTGTTTTTTTGCCGCAGGGTGGCATTGGCATCAACATCGCGCGCACAAAATGTAAATGTCATCGACAATCGACGTCAACAAATTCAATATTCAACAACTCTTCTCGCTCTTGTGTAGCACCAACTTTCCAGTGAGAATTGGATGCTGTGTGCAATGACATCTAATAATAATAATTTTTTATTATTGACTTAGACATTAGCCCTGGATGCTGCTTTAACAATGGATAACTGTCAATTGTGCTACTGGATATTATTTGAGAAGGGGGGACACGATGAATGCCAGTGTAAACAATAAATCGAACGTGGCTATAGTTGTCCACTTTGTGTTTGGCTTTGACGTATACTTTCTTCGATCCTATCTATAGTTGCTTTTTTCCTTGTGATCTGATGCGGTGTAAGTTCTTATCGGATAAGAAGAAACGACAAGAAAAAATTGTAGAAAAGTCATGGTTTAATTTTCGAAGCAATAATGGAGAATGACTGGTTTATCATTTGATCCAATTACAAGTTCTTAAGCGTAACAGTTGGACTACTTACATAGTTTGATAAAGTGATTTTGGAGTCTTTAATCTGAGGCTTACAGAAGACCATTGAAGACTAATTTTCAAAGGGGTCATAGTTCGGGATAGGCGGTCACCAGCAAGTCGAATAGATAGGGTGAAACTCGATCTCTATGTTTAAGTATAGTTCCTTTACCTTAAGGCAGCCTTTGCTCTGAAAAACGGTACTGACTATCCGGTGTCTGTCTTAAAGACAACAAAGCCTGACGTGCGAGGTTACAACCATCTACTAAACTAACCTATTAAGTTTTTGTGCCCAAAAGGAAACAAAAGAATTGCCATCAATAAAAAAGGACAGGCAAGTCAACAGATGATCTGAAATTCAACCTTAAGTGGGCAAAGAGATAGGCTGAAGCAATACCTTGATGCCGAAGCCAAGCTAAGACCTCTGCCAATTAAAACTTCGAAACCGGAAAATCTCCAAAGTCCAGGTCCCCCATCGATCGATTTAAGATTTCCAAAATGCCTCAATGTGTTTTTAAACATGAGTCTGAACATCTCTTTGAGCAATATATTTGAAAAATGATTGATCCTACACTTAATTTTATGTCTTAATTAAGACTCCACCGTCATTCATCATTTGCCTCATCTTCTTGAAGTAAAAGAAAACCCCCAAAGCACATTGCTACCAAACCAACCATATGTCTCTTGTGACTACATGCATCATTAAAATCAATTCAAAGTTAAATGCCGCCAAACGGAAGCTGTCAAAACTCATTTGTCAAATTAAATTGTATATCTTCTTCTTGTGCTCGGATGACAGTACCATTTCAGCCTCATTTGATTTTTCCATTGCAAAAAAAAAAATTAAACGTCAGATGCATTAAATGACAAATTATTTAAACCAACAGAGCGAATGTCGAATATATTGTCGTCCTTCTCAGAAGTTCTTTTTTCAGTTCAAAATTAAGCAAATGTCTCAATTAACTTTAATTTGCACTTCTGTTCCTTTTTTTCGTTCTGTTTTCGATGTTTTCATCCAGAATTTCTGTGTCTGTCATCGGCAGCAATTAACGTGTGATGCCAACCGTTCTAAATGATTAAAAAAACAAAAATATAAGATAAAGAACACTCAATCTAATTGGCCCCTTGATATGTGTATTTTTTTCCAGAAACAAAAAATAAGAGAACCATAAAAATAAAGGTCACTTCTTCCGATGAAAAAATGTAAAAATTTGACACAAGATGTGGGTCATTGTGATGTGATCTAAGCCCCAAACGTCAAACTCTCAATAAATTACCCAATGTTGGGCTATAAATTGGCCCTTTTGACTCCTTCTCGCTATGTCTTTTTCGACATAACCAAAACGAGATGATGCGTCAAATGTCCACTCTCTGGATCTTGATCGTGATGGTGAAGGCTGCAAAGGACTACGCGATCGATTTTAAGGTTCCTTGAAAAGAAAGGTCGTCGAGTGTAATCAACTTCTCAAGCAGCCATGAACGTATCCAATTAAATCGATTCCAATGAAAAAATCAAGAGAACAGAGAACGATGATCAAGATCACTGATCGGGATCGGAGGATCATAAATTTTATTTCTCTGTCTCTGTCTGTCTTGACCTGCATCTTTGCCAGTGGCTCAGTCTGACGATTGGTTTTATCGTTTTATAGGAACCAAGTGCAAGATTGCGATCAATGATCTTCGCTAGTCCCTCGTTTGCTTGCTCAACTGATCCTGCTGATGATGGGCGATGATGATGCAATCGGATATGTGACTCTCGATCTCGAAGAAAACTCAAGTTTGTCAAGTGCACACAATTGTCCTAAGCTGACAAAATGTGTGACAAGGAGCTATTGGACTGGCCACAGCTCTAAATTGAGAAATGTTTTGAAAACATTAAACGCGATCGATCGATAAGATTAGCCCAAATAAGAAAAAAAGATCCAAACGGCAACCAAGGCGTCCGAAATCGGGGACGATGGAATTTATGAGTGGTGTCACTTGAGGACAGACATGTTGTAATTCAGAGGAGCGATTTCAATTGTATTCACTTCGAGATCGGTATTTAGGAAGATCGATAGTAGAGGAAAGAGTGAGACGGAAGACCAGAACATGATGATAGTTCAATTAGTCTTCGTTTGCGACATGGAGATACAAAAATAAGTTTCCACAAGTGGATTTGAATAGAGCTCAGTAAAGAGATCAATATTAAGACTTTGAAGGGCGAACACTGCGTAGATGTTCGCATATGGAGATAATTCAACCAGCAGGTGCTGTCTGCTGCGTAAACATTGAAAGGGGGACAAGTCTAATCTTCTGTTGTAAGTAGAAAAAGATGACACTCTTGATAACTCTGTCTATGTTGATGGCAACCCTTTTTTAGTTGAGCGCGTTCTGTAGAGTGCACTCAAGATAGGAATGCGGACTAATTATGACATAATTGGCAATTATGGTAATGCGTACTGATGGCGACACACGGTTAATGTAAAATTGTGACTAAAAAATAGAGGAAACTAGTTGATCTGGGTTCCCCTATTAATTTAGAGGCTTCTTCTTTGTAAAACTGTGTAAAAAAAATTAGTTAGCTAGGAAATGGGATATTTATCTCGAAAATAAAAAGTGGAAATTTGTGTTCAAGAGCCCTTGAAAACGCAAAGACAAAGAAAGAAGCGCCATCATAATTTTTTGAATCTATTAAACAAATTGAGGTTATGAGGCCCCTTACCCGAAATGATGAGAAAACATTATAAGGTTGACTCAAACATTTAAGTATTCCTTCTAAAACGTATTTGAAAGCTGGCAAAATCGTTTCTAGAATATGGATCGCATGTCTCAAAAACAGTCAGCTGCAATAACCTAAGTTAACGCTACTTTACTCCTGGCATGTGTCCAAAGTAGACTCTTTGAGTTAAATTGCTTTATCCAGAATTCCCGCGAACGCTTCCACTTCCAAGATACACGGAAACAAAAGGAAGAATTTCGCACAGCACACACAAGATTCAAATGTTAAAAGTAAGGGAAGGTGTTGACTATACGCATTGTACACCCTAAAAGCAGAAATATTTCACTTTTCACCCTCTCATCCCCCTTCATTGTCAAGTAGCCAAACGAACCTTTCAGAACAACCCAAAAGAAAAGACTTGAAATTAAGAAAACGAAAATTTAATTACAAAATCTACAACACTATAGGACGAACGGACGGACGAGTGGAAAATTCGAAATGAAAAATTCGCTACACTTTTCCGTGTTTGTTGGTTTAATTAAATTTTCATCTGATTTCCCGTTCAACCGTCAAGGATAAACCTATTCCGTTAATAATTTTTATAAATTTAGAACGAAATCAAATCGCTTCGCGTTTTTCTATGCGCCCTTTTCTCTTTCAATTGTAATTTGGGTGTCCTTTTTCACGCCATGGCATCATTATCATCGTCATCATCATCATCCCCTGAAGGGATATCTCTGATACAAACGGATCGGAGCTGTTGAGTTGGGCGGAACGGACAGAGAAATATGTACATTTGGGAATTATTCAAAGTCAATGTCGAAATCCTCCCACAGGATATATATTTTTTTCTCCAATTAAAAAAGAAGAAAAAAATGTCCTTCGGTGTGTCGTTGAAATACAAAAAAAGGCAAGAAATCAAAGAAGGCGCAACATTTTGCCAACACAATAAAACTCGATGACTTCAATTCAAGGATAATAACATTAATAATATCATTACAATGATTGTTCTGTTGTTTTGCGAAAAAATGCGAAATCAATGTACCGCAAGAACTTGTTTTTCTTCTCATCGAAGATCAAAACCATTTTCCGCAAAACGACATTTTTGTTTCTAGATACAAGACCGACCGACAAACTGATATCAAACAGAGACAGGACAAAAGCCAACAGGACAACAATGAGATGTCACCTAATTGTTGCCGAATATCTTTTCGTACTTTCGACAAAGATAGAGAGAAAGAGCGAGAATCCCTTTGATCTTCTGTGTACTCCCCAAGGATTTTCATGTTTTTCAGTTCTTTGTGTTTAAAAATTGTAATACCCTGAGTTACGTTTTTGAAACATTTGAAATAGAAAGGATCATTAAGCCGATGATATACCTGTCAAATTTTTGAATTGAATGTCTGCTTGGTTTAACCGAATTTGGACTCTTCGACTTAGCCACGGGATTGACACCTGAATTGATTGTATGGAGTGTGAAACACCGACATTGATTTCTGTTTTCTTATCAATTGAATTCGGCACCGCAAAGTGACTTAGTAACAAAACGTCGAGAAATTGACAATTTACGACTTTTCAGTGATTTGTGGGAATGGCTTGGTGTGAAATCTTGATCCCTTTTTTATTTCTTTGGAATATATGGAAGAAGGTCAGTTATACGGACTGAACTGACAACATTTAAGGAATTAGATGACACCAATAACACTTACAGGAATCCTTTATTAAAATCAGTTGAAATATCCCTAGAATCAGTTCTTAAAAAACTTCATATACCTTTCCGAAAGGTCTTGGTAACCAAATAACTTCAACCAATCGTTAACAAGTTAAAAGTATATAGGCCACAAAACATAACCCTGCGGGACTCCAATATGAGAGAGTAGTTATGTGAACATGTTTTTGAAGCCATTTAAATTGAAACTCAATGGCATAGTTTCCATAAATTTCTAGTATTCAAGATGATTTCACTTTCAATATAAATATGGGCCCTAGATCATACCCTTGAGGTATGCCAACTTCGCTTCTCTTCATTCCTAATTCTAGGAATTTTGGAAATCCGATTTTGCATGCATCTTTAATTAAATGTTCTCGAATATCCTTAAAATTTTCTCTCATTCCAATTCTACAGCGAGAATAAGAGTGATGTCACGCGGGTCGCGTGTCGTCTTGACAATCCATCTATTCCACTTCCGGATTTGCAAATACGTGCTCGGTAAGGAAATTCAAAGAAGTCCTCCGGTTTCATTTCCTGATTGTAATTCTTGCCAAATAAAACCTGGAACATGCATGCAAATCATCATCGTCATCCTGCAAATCCTTTGTGCACACACACACACACACACACACACTAAAACACACATGAACACACACACACAAAACAATTGGAAGTG
Organism: Sphaerophoria taeniata; assembly: GCA_943590905.1. Classification (NCBI taxonomy): domain Eukaryota; kingdom Metazoa; phylum Arthropoda; class Insecta; order Diptera; family Syrphidae; genus Sphaerophoria; species Sphaerophoria taeniata. Next base: position 85,569,516 of record OX016542.1, read on the forward strand.
TGTGTAAGTAAACAAACAACAATCTTCAACCGGGATATGCAAATAACAATTTTATTTTTTCAAAGAGAACAAAAGAAACTTTCGCAGCACGAAACAAGAAGTTGATGAAAGCTGCGTTGGCGGAGCGGGATGGGGCAGGGGGAAAATTCATACTTAAATTCTTATCACTATTCATGCGAATTTTCATCACGAATAATAATGGCAAACAAAAAATTGGAACAAACTTAAAATTCAGAACAAAAAATCACAAATCCTTGGTCTCGATTGCATGATGCATCCTTGGTTGGTTCTAATTATTAGTTTTTGAAGGACATTGCTCTCATTTCATAGAGAGGAGAGGGATGGGTAGCCGATTGAATTCTGAATCATAAAAGGATCATCCTTAAAATATCATCATTAAATAGATTTACATAAAACATCCTTGTACATCGTTTTGTGTATGAAAGTGTGCGTACCTGATCCTGTTTTGTGTATGGGATTATATTTTTCGATTTAGTTGCGTTTTGAATACTTGAAATTAAAATCACGAATATGACGGCAATAATAATGCAATAAAACGTTACACAAAACACAAAGGACCCACATGTTAAAAACCCACATTGCACCATAGTTATGGTTTGGTATAGGGTGCACATCCTCTTTGATATGATGATGGTGCTTAGGAGAGGATGCAATTTGCATAAAGATCCAAGCAAACATAATAGGCGAACGTATACCGCAATAATTATCACAACATTAACACCTACAATTAGAGAGGCAGAGAGAGACAGGGACTATTACAAGGATATAAAACCTACACTCATAACAATGCACATTCCACATGTAAATATACATATAGAGTACCTACTGCTACTGGTGTAGTTATTGCTGTTTTTGTTGGTACACGGTTGAGCGCAGAAATAGGATAATTTTTATGGCTGAGCATTGGGATTAGCCTTAGAATAAGTGCAAGTTAAATCGTTTTCTCTTCTAGGTAAACTACTACAACTAGATACAACAACGACCGAGAAAGCTTACTACAACATTCAATTGACCTAGTTACGAGGTAGTTTTGTGGCACGGCAAGGATGTACTTTTTTTTCTATTTTCATGTACCTACAATTTCAGGAATTCGAATGCAAATATTGTGGCAAATGACACATGCACAGGAAAAATAGAAGAAAGGAAGGAAGGAAGCCATGTTCGAGTATCTATTTGCAGTTATTATCTATGCAGTTGCAGGGCTATATGAAAATTGAAAATTTAGGTATTATTTTTTTCTGTAAGAACTTGAAAAGTTGAAGCGTGTGTTTGTGGCATAATCTAGTGGCATACTGAACGAACATTTGGGTTTAGGTTAGCAAAGTTTTTGGCACCGGGGTAGATGTAGTTCGTTTTTATCTGTTTTTGTGTATTTAACAATTTTGTTTGAAAAAATCAATTAAGCTCAAAACTTTTGCCTGTCCACATCCAAATTGTTGGGCCCTGAAGCCTTGAAAGTTTGTACAACTGAGTTTAGTTGATGAAATATATTTAAAATGGTTTCTAAGGTTTAAACGGCCAAACTGTCCTTGAAACCGACAGAGGAACACAGAAGAGTTAACTCCCATTAATTTCTAAGATAATTTCACTTTCAGATAAAATTAAAAAGTATGGGCCCTAGATCATACCCTTGAGGTATGCCAACTTCGCTTGTCTTCATTCCTTATTCTAGGAATGGGAGAGGGGGAAATACCGACACGTTTATAGCGTACAATGCGAATTTCTGGAATTCTTGCTCCTCCTTAGTTCTTAAAATTTTTCGAGTCAGCATTTCTTCAGATTCGGCAGAATCTAAAATGACACACAAAGGATCAAATATGACTCAACACCTTTTCTTCATACTTGATTCCCCTAGCTCAGACACAGTAACACCTCCAGAACCCCAATATAATTTACCACTCTGACAAAGTAAAATTGATTGGGGTGTCTATACAAAAGTCGAAGCCAAATCATAGAAATTAATGAAATCAACATTCCCACCTTCACCAAAACAGCACCCAAATACTTAATCAGGGTTTAGCTTTGGTCTAGGGGTGGATGGCGGGCAGTTGTCTGCCTTAAAAGGAAGGAGACCCTTTGGACTTCTTTTTATTCCGGAAATCCAAACTACAACCGAAATCTCTTGGGGCCTTTGCATAGAAACATGAATACAGAAAAGCGCCCTAGCACAGTGTTGTTTTCAATGAAAAAAAAAAAAAATCGAAAATTCAACATCCCAAATATTCTAGAAACAGTGTGGTCGGCCGCTGAGCGGTTTTTAACACATGGGGTGGAAGAATTTTGTTTTCCATTCCATTCGCGATGTCGCCTCCGCGCCTTATGGTTCGGAGGAAAGGAAAAAAACAACAATTCGAAACAATTCAATATCCTTATGGCCTTTAACACATTCACTCACCACACAACATCGCTTCTTGCCTATAGAAAGCTGAAGCGGTCATGGCTCGAAATGGGAGGGGAAGATGAGCGAGCAATGCAAAAGTTTCAACAAACGAAATGGATTTGGGTTTCCATTTTTTTTTGTTTTGCTATTTCTGATGTTGTTTTGGCCAATTCTCTAGAAAACCGTCGTCGTCGTTGTTGGTCGCGGTGCGGTGCGTGGTCTGTTGGGCTTTACCGGAAAAAAGTCCTGTGCTGCTTGCACTCTCAAGGATACGCGATAATAGTGTTTGTGTAATTGCCAAGGAGGATGGTTAATTTAATGGATGTTTCGTATATGTGGTGCTGGTGAATCAATGAATAAGGGGGCTGCTTCTGCTCTCTAATCTTTGTTGTTGTTTGGACCTTCCTGAGTCTGGTTGTTTGTCTTGAGGGAGGCTGAATTCGTTTGTATCGCAATTGACTAAACGAAGAACAACATACACTCGCCTCGCCTCTTGTGGAAAATCGTTTTTACAAACGACTTTCATCTGGGAAGCCCAAACTACGTATATTTTTCGAAAGCTTGTTTCATCCTCAATGGCTCGACGTCCGGTTTGTACAACCTCTATATGAACAAAGTGATAACTACGAAAAGCCATTTGTGCAATTATTTGAGGTTGAATTGAAATTTATTGCACTCACTGGCACGGTGGCGGTGGTGGCACTGGTGTGGTTGGACCATGGAGTGATAAATAGGAAGCAGAGGTCATTTGTTGGGTTGGGTTTTTGTTTGGACAGTTGAGTTTTTACTGCAGGGGGATAGATGGTTCTATAACGAGAAAAAGGGGAGAAAGTTCTTGTTTGTATCTACATTTCAAGTGTGAATAAGATATTGGACTAAAGTGTGCATTTAGAATGGCTTATCGAATAATTATCGAGCAGCTAGAGTAGGGGCAAGATTGAGCATTCGTTGGCGTTGTTTGGGCAGACTTATTTGCATAGAAGGTCTCGTATTTAAGTTTGATAAAATTTGCACTTTTTTGAAAAAGGGCTTACTTGTGGAATGAACCCGCAAGCCACTATAAAAGTGAAAAGTTGTGTCGACTGTTTTCAATCATTTGTTAAACTTTTTTTGAAACAATTTAATTTTTTCTACACATGCTGGGGAATGCGAATTACTTCATTAAATATTCATAGCCATGAATAGGCATTTAATTGCATTATTATTATTATGATTTCTTCAATTCAAAATTCCAAACCAAATTGCGCTCATTTAACCGAAATTAAAATGCATTCAAATAAAGTGCGTTTGGTGGAACGTGGAAGGAAGTAAACGGAAAGAATCGGCACCCAAAAACTACTTAACGACTTAATAATTAGATTTCAAACAACAACGCAACATTTCGAAATATTAATGCACCTATACCAATACCTACATTCATTTGGTTTGGTGCAATAAACAAAGAATTAGGGTTGCTTAAACATCGGTTTTTGGCCCTATCGATAGTATCGATAGTTTTCGAAAAAACTATCGATAGTATCGATACTATCGATTGTTTTTTGTAATCCTTACAAAAGTAATTTTATAAGAAAAGTTGTTCATTGAATTTCTACACATGGACTGCCAGTCGTGCAAAATCTCATATTAAATTTAGAAACAAATGATTTCATCGATTTTAGTCCTTGAAATTGCAATTGGAGAGAACTAACAATAGAACTAATTTTAAATATTTCTCGCCGTTCGTGTTCTTTGGGCGCGTTCACGTTCAAAAAGCAGTAAAGCGTGTAGTTGTTTTTGTAATTTTATTTTCAATGAAAGTCTTACGCAAAAAATTACGACATTAACTTCAAGTTGTCTAGAAGGAAAACTTCTTTCATTAAAGCTGAGGTAATTTTCTATTATTGACCGACTTATTCAAGTCGTTTACTTCAATCTGAAATTGAACAAGGCCTCAGAGAAAGCAAACTAGAAAACAAAATAGAACGCATACTTTTATAGAGTGAGATCTACTACCAGACGTTTGCAATATCAAAGACTAATGTCATGTATAGCAGTCAATGTATAGTAAGTCAATTTAGTTGAAGAACATTGCTACATTTATTGAAAATGTGAATTTTTTATTTATTTATTTTATAATGACTCTTTCGAATTCTGCTTTAAAATTCTATCCCCTGAGACGAACACTATTACACCATTACTCTTAAGACACAACCCAAATTTGAGAATGCAGAGTTTATCTAATAATGAGTAGGGAAACTCTTTTGAAAATGTAGTAGGCACTACTAAAACTACAAATTTTCGAAATAAACAGCACAAAAATGCCATACTAAGTGAAAACAGTCAAATAAATTCCTTATATAAAACTGCCTGCACATGAAGAAATGACTACACGTTTATCACGTGCTTCTTTCCTTTTTTCCCCTAATAGACGCTTAACCCTCTGACTTGATTGTCATGAATTATGAAAAAATAAATTTCGATAAAAAAGCTTATGTTGTTTCCCTTTCCTTCCTACAAGTTTCTCATTGGCATCTATTTCCAATATCTGTGTGAAAATATGTGTGAATCAACAGGTGAATTTTCCTGAGTTAAGAACGTCAAAAATTGAGTCGTATAAAAAATTTCCTGCGACTCATCGGGTAAATTATTTTCTATTTCCTTTTCGAGCCTTGTATCCCTTTTTCACCAACGTAGTTTGAAAAGAGTCACGACTGATGAGTTGTCGTTTAATAGCAGTCTTAAGGAGCATAACGTTTTAAGCTAATTTACGTTAATACGTTTTTCAATTCATTAAAAAATACCAAAAAGAGAAAAATAAGAGTTTCATAAACGTTGGATGAATAGAAGATGTTTTATCTTAAATTTGTTTCGCCAAATACGTCAATTCTTGCCTGCTTTTGAAAAATATTGCTCAAAATAAACAATCGATAGTTTTTTAACACCATCGAATATACGCGATAGTATTTTACTATCGATACTATCGATAAACTATCGATGTTTAAGCAACCCTACAAAGAATGCGCCTAATTACATTGATGACATTGTTTCTCAATTATCGCCCTCGTTAATTTAGGGGGCCCCACAGAAAAACAAATTTAGATACAAGTGCGGAAACTGCCTGTTCCCGCTGCCGTGCACTGAGGCCATCACTTTCCAATTTGAAAATAAACAACAATTTTTTGTTCCAATATTCTCCGAAGTAAGAAAAAAACCAGAAATGTAAACAATGTTGCTGGTTCTTAAAACAAATCTAAATAAAAAAAGAAATTTTGGAAAAATAAACAAACACGCACGCATTTCATCCAGTGTTTCTTTTTCATTATTTTATTTATGATGCTGAAGCTGATGACTGTACGTACGTGTACGGTGTACGTTGAACCACGAGAAGATTTAGTGATAGTGAGTGACAGTGAGTGTTGAAAGATTGAAAGAGAGCTCTGATTATATTGTAAACATGAATCTGACTGAGTTCAGTATCAGTCTATCAGTGGATGCAAGATGCAAACCGACACAGTGACAGATGTTTCGAATTTCTCATTTTTGTTTGTTGCTTTGAATTGGACTCTCAGAGAATAGCAATGTTGAATGAGAGCCGATGAGTGCATCAGTGCTCTTGGCAACATGCAACATGTGTCTCGATGCATTTTTGAAACAATCTGCCTTTGATAATCGACTTTTAACAAATATGGGAAATTTATGGCGAAATTCACCTTTGTTCGGACAGTACTATGGGACTCTAATATAATTTTGTTTCTCTTAGAGAATGCACTGGAAAAATGTTTAGAAACATGAGATAGGATTGCATCGTGAAAAGACGTTGACCTTGATATTCATCTCCGAAAGGAGAAAAGGCTATTATAAACTTTATCGATTCATTATGATTCAAATTATTATATCGATAAGAGCTTACGATAATGAGAATTTGGCGCAAGGAAGGAGTTTTATTTTTCGGAAATAATGAGGTTGTATTGGGGTTTTCTTGGCGTGGGAAATGAAAAAGTTTACTTGCAATATGTACAAATTATTATCAAGGAAGGATTTGTCTGGGTCAAGCAAAACTCAATGTTTAATGTTTAGCTTAGTGTTTGGCAACATTTTCGTACGCCAGTTACATGTGATATTTTAAGGTTAAACGTACGAAACTTGCTAGAAAGTCGTTTGGAACTGGTTTAGTTCTGATTCTGAAGTTGTTTGAAGTGAAGACTAGGTTTTATGTTGCGCTGGCCATCTGAATCTGGGTTCTGCACCAAAACCTAAAATCGTGTTACTAAGTGTCAATTTGGCACTTCGGAAGAGCGACTTCTGGCTTTTGATTGTGGAGAAGCGGAAAAGGAGTTATGTAATACCAACAATCCGGACTTGAAAAAAGCGCTTGATGCCAACAGCAATCCGTGATCTACACCCCAAATCTACACTGCAAAAGCCAGCGGAGGTTGCCAGCTGAACGAAACATTGTATTGATGCTTTTGCTAATAGAGTTTTAATACTTGAACAAATTTAAGTTTTGTCCACCACCTGCAAATGATGTAAGAAAAGAATTTCTAATTGCAAATTACAATTGAAAATATTGCACAACGTTATGTTTCCAGCTGCAATACTTAAGCAACATTGTGGAACGTAAATATTTTCTGTTTTTATTACTTTCGATTTCAGCAGCATGCTGCCTAGATTTAAAATGTTGCCGAGTATTTTTTGAGGACTACTGAGAAATAATTTTTTTTCTCAAAATATTTTTAACTTCTTAAAAAATTTTGAAATATTTACCACAGCTCAAATGTTTGTTTGACTCAGAAACACACGAGAAGTTGACAACGGCATCTAGTTTTTCAAATATGGAGTCACTACCATTAAATCTGTTCAAGTTATTTATAAACCGGAATCAAGAATCAATGAGATTAACAGCTCTACAAAAATGCATAAAATCTCTAATCGAATTCGCCAAAAATTCTCTAAAATTACCTTTAATCTACCCGGCATTTTTCACTCACCAAAGCGCAGGTTTGTTGTCATCGTCGGTCGTCGCACAGTGGGACGAATGTATGGGAAAATCGGCATTTCTCATATCTTGTTTTTAAGTGATAGAAACCTGGTGAAATTGCATTAAGACGTCTATTTACACCTAAATCTATGAATTAAACATGAAAACCAGATAAATGGAAAAATTTTAGCAAGGAAATTCATTAAAATTTAGTTAAAAGAGTTGAGTAGCGAACTTTTTTTTTAGGATTTTCATTTTATTATTATTTTTTTCTCAACTTTTACTTAATTTTAGTTCATGAAAAATACATTTAACAATATCAGTGATACATAAACATTATTATTTGAATAAACAAACAATAAAGAAAATATCAAAATAAAGACACAACACTTTTTATTCGTTGTCGATTTCGGAAGTATAATATTTAAGTCGTCCGGGTTAAATTCTACGGGAAAACTAAGATCTGCATCATTCAATAATAAATATTGGCATTCGATCATAATTTGATACATGTGTACTTTTTGATCGGAAATGTGACAACTGCGGATCAGATGATAATTTCAAACCAATCATTTTGGATTAAATCGATTAAATGTTATAATAATCTTGGTTTAAGAATTAATTCTTTTTTTAAACTGATGTTATAACTTACGCAATCAAGTTTAGCTTTAGGTATATTCAGGTTAGAACTCAGACATCATTCATTAGCGCTCAAGAACCGATTGAGTATTCTACAAGACAGCTCCCACTTCTGCTTTACCTTGAGGCAACAAAATTTAGAAACTTCCCTTATTTGAGCCTCCAACTCTTCTGTCGGCGCTTCTTAATCATGAAGTTATTGAATTTTTAAATACACGTTGTCTTATTTACTTGTTATCGCACTATCAAGCCACGTTTCGAAAATTTGGCCATTATTGACACGGGGGGTTAAACCTAAAAATCGTGATTTTAAGTACTTGGGGCAAACTGGGGCAAGATTTTTTTCTTGATTCATTTAGGGGACACTTTACTGAGTTTAAAACCATAAAAACCCCAGAGGCCATTTTGGGCCTAAAAAAGAAAATCTAACTTAAAGTCAAAAATTATTTTTTTTTTTTGTTCTACCCACCCTTGGAAAATCACGAATAAAAAGAACACACAACACAAAAAACATATATTTTTTATTAGACATGAATTTAAATACCTTGACGAGTGTTATTATCCATAGTTAAATTAATTTTTTACCGCACACAAAATTTAGGGAGTAATAAGAAATGCAATTAAAATCACTTGACTTTTCAACACCAGAAAATAAATAAAACTTATCAATGTTTGCCGCTCTATAACTTTTGAACTATTTGGTCAATGCAAAAAATTTTGATGCAGTTAGAACCTGTATACATTTGTGATGACTTACCAATCACTCAAAAGTACCGCTATTACATTTGATTTTTTTATTTATTGCTATGGGTCGTCCCACTGTGCGTCGTCTCGTTCATAATTCCGCACAAGAATGTTGCTACAAAATGTCTCTCCAAAATTCTGTTGAAATTAAAAAACAAACAAAAACCCGAAAACCAAACCAAAGGACATTCTATGCCCAAATTCTACCTGTGTACCTGTGTTCAAAAAAAGAAGATATTTTCAGAAACACAACAAACCCAAAAGGCATCTCGGTATGTAAATGGAAATGTTGCCAGGCCTCAGCCAACACACATTTGAAACAAAAACCTCTTCATCTCACATAGATGATAGATACACTCTTATTTGAAAGCCGAGTGCCCGAATTGAACTGAAAAACACACAAATACAACCAAACGCCGCACCGGATCTGGTTTTCTGTTTCTGTATGAACAATTTTCCAGAGATACATTCTCCCTGGCAAAACAACGAATAGTATCTGACTGAAAGTCGCCGAAGAAAGGTGTGTTAATGTGCATCCTTAACGTCGGGAATTTTGCTGTTTTTTTGGGTTGCCTTTTTTCATTACTTCTTTTTGGAAATCAGATGTAGAAGAAATTATTGTTAAAGTATCTCGAAGAAGGATAACAAATCGGTATTAAAATTTTGAAGTTGAAAACAAATTTTCGTGAAGAAAAAAAAATTAAAGTATCTACGAGTGCGTGGAAAAGTATCTCTGGTACTTATCAGTGCAAAATATTCGAGATAAGAAAAAAGTTTCTGTGAAGCTCAAAATTATCAAAAGTGAAAAAGAAGTGAAGTTTGATAAAAAAAATTGTAAAGAAATAAATAAATAAAGAGAAAAAATACATTATGGATTAAAATTCACATTCGACAACTTCTAACCGGTCTATGGATAATTTATGTGAGTAGAGTACGTTTTGCTTGCCTTTAACTAATCCACTCGGCACTCGGTCGTATCTTCCTACACAAAATTAAAAATTTACAAATTACCCACACGAAACTTAATACACACTCACTCTCTCTCTCACTGCTGTTGCCGCAATTAATATTTAAATAACCACCATATTCCATTCCTGATGTTACCATCATCGCCCGCCCGCCCTCAGCCAACTTTTCTGTGTACCATAACTCCACTCTAAGTTTATATTATCTTGAATCACTATTTAAACTTTCATCATTAAGACTAAAACAATGTGCAAACATCCTCACACTCATTATTGTGTACTTAACCCCGAAAAAAAATTGTACACTTAAGTCGAGTCGTTTCGTTTAAATAAAATATACGAAGATACGCAAAGTATCTCGAAGACAAGCTTCTCTGTCTGATTATGGTTTTTTGTTTCTTGGCGCTTCTTGTCGGTGTGATATGATGTTGTGTGGTAAGCGGAAGGGGGAAGACGAGATAAAATTAAAGACACAAGGGTCTTCTTTCTATGGCTTCAAGCTTTCGCCGCCCTTTTAACACGCACTCAGCAGTCAGCACTCCGTACTGCGAGAACAACTCGTTTTATGTTTTGTTTGTCCTTGTGACTAAATGGTAAATTTACTTAACATATTAAAAGATACAAACAAAATTATTATAGGGATGAGTCTTTGGTGCATTCATCATCCATACTACATGTTCGTCATCGTTGTCGTTGTCTCGTTCGAGTCGTTGTTTTTGAGTTTTCGGTTTTAAGTTTGTCGTAATTATCATCCAGATCCAGCAAACAAGTGGAAAGACAACAGAAGTAATTTTGTTTGCATAAGGATCGTAAAAAGTATCTTTGTCTTATTTAAGCGCGTTTTGCCTTCCAAGCCCATTTTTAAGGTGAACACATCTTACAAATGAGATGTTTAACCAAAAGTATGATAAATAGAGTTAAATTTCTCGGTCCCACCAAGTTGTAGGGAGTCTTGATATTTTTTTCTTATCTCTTCCGAGATGAAAAATCGGTCAGATTTGGTGTGTTTTATTTTTTTTTATTTTTGAAAATCAAAATGATTTATAGCTCTCAATATAATAATGTAGTCCATTTCTCTGGGCATAATAATAATAATCTCTCTCTTGGTTTGCTTTGGTTGGTTCCTTATCATGCCTTGGGAGAAACAACGACGATTTGGACCATTAACAAAAAACACAAAAACTATACACAAGAGTTCGAAATCAGGAGATGCTGCTGTAGGCTAGGGGTATTTTGTCGTGATATTTTTTCTTTGAAAGATACTAATTGATCGGGAGATAGTTGTTTTCTTTTTTGTGTGAGGATGAGGACTAGGAGCCTCTATTAATTTTTATTGCTTATCAGTGAGAGGTGTCTTTGGGAAGAGTGACAGAGGATTTGCCCCTTTTTTCGTCTTTCCTTGAAGCAATAATCTGATTGGATTAAGTTGTCCATTTGTATTTAATGTTTAGGGTTTAGTGATATGATATTTGAATTGATTTAAATTTTTTTGAAAGGTCTTTCGGGACTGTGTGAAAGGAATAAATTAGTCGATGGAACTATTTCTTCGGTGACCTTATATTTTTAAAAGAGAAAATGTCATGCTGTGGATGCAATGTAGGGCTTAAGTGAGTGATTTATTGGAATTTTGATTTTTTTCCTATTTTTGTTATCTTCTTTTTTCCTGTGCAGTATGAGAAGAAAACAAAGATGAAGTAGAAGTTCGATAACTATTTAAGCGATTTTTTGTTTGTTTGTTTTTGAAGAGTGTCCCTTGAGCTTTTAATATTAAGGACAAAAGTGTAATAAGTTTTGTTAAAAACAATAAAAATATCGGCTTCTTATATTAACGATAAAACAGCTAAAAAAAAAAATTAAGTACCAGAAGGTTGAACTGTTAGACCCTTACTTTTTTAACTTGTGAAATATGAGCACTTGGAATCGGAATAATTTCTGTTTTACCAAGACATACTGTTCACCATGGGTCTGGCAATTTATTTCGGTTTTCGGTCTATCTTACTTTCGAATTTTATTTGATTTTATCTTTGTCTTGAATTTATCACTTCCTTCTCATCGTATATTATTGTCCGTTGCTGAGTGGTTAGGTGCGTTGGCCTTGGCTGCTAAGCAGAACGTCGTGGGTTCGAGTCCTACTCGTGCCCATAGTTTTTATTTCATCTTTCACGGACACTGCCCCTTGCGAAGAATTGACAAAACTTCCAAGAGTATCAATCTGTCATCATAAAGTGCTTCTCAACTTTCCCGTTCGGAATCGGCCGGCGTTAAATTGTAGGTCCCCTCAATTCTTCACACGCACTCAGAGAATTGTTGATGAGAGTAAGTCACTTAGGCCTTGGCTCTTCAAGAGCTGTCGCGCCACTCTTTTTTTTCTCATCGTACCTATGCTCTACTTTGCCATCATCAATTAATGAAACAAACACTAGGTACTCAGAATTCATTTAACTCCAACTATTTTCTAATAACCAATTCTAAATGAAAATCCCAATCACAATCTCTTCTGTTTTCCACTTTCAATTCTATTACAAAATTGAATTATCTCTTGTGGTTATTAAATTTTCTCACATCTTCATTTACATCCATTGTTCGTCGAAATATAGCCTCAATATTATTGTTGCTTAAAATTATCTTGCGTAAGACATAATAAATTAAAATAAATTAATCATCATCTTGAAGTTCTTCAGCTTCGGCACCTTCCTAATTTTCTCCCTCTACCCCTCTCTCACATTCTCTCGTTTGTTTCTAACCAAACAATTTATATTTCAATAAAGTCCTTGAAGACTCAAACAGACAAAATAAAATAAAAATCAACCCAAGATAGAAAAAAACATTCCCACAGCAAAAACCATTTTAGGTTTAGGAACGTTTATACCTTTTATCAGTTTAAGTGTATTTCTACCTCTCCGAAACAGCAATAGCAGACAGACATAAACTCGAAAAATCGTAGATATACTTTCATCAATTTCCGTTTTGTCTTACCTTTAACCTTCGACGAAGAAGAGAAAATATTTCCGTTGATATATTTAAAGGGATCTATGGAGGGATATGTTCCCTCAATTTTTTTTGTCATATTTTTGCTCCCTTGCCTCATGTCAAACAATTTAAATTGATATCCTTTTATTTATTTTTTTTCATTCCAAAAACAAAACAAAAAAACGTTTCTTACATTTTTAATTGACTCAACACTTAAAAAAAAAATAGAAATTCAAAATAAAGTGGTTACAATAATTTTGAATTTAGACAGGACAAGAGGGACAGATGTAAATAGTTGCTTAATTTATTCGTTGGGTATCCTACCCAATTGGAATTTTAAATGAATACAAATTGAGATTTGACAAATCAATATAAGTCTGAAACCCTTTTTTTAATTAAATTGAATTTTTTATGTTTGAAAGAGAAGCTGGGGAAGTTAAGGAATTTAAATTGTTTTAATTCGTTAAACAATACGGGACTCTAGATTGAACCTTGAGGTACTCCATGAAAGAACCCATTTAAATGAAATTCTTTATCGCAATTCCATCGTTATGCCATTCAAATGATTATTATTTAACTTGCAACCAAAACTTTGTTCTACAAACACAAAATTTATCCTTAAGGTTTGGTCCTGCACAACTAATTAGTCTCCTTTAAAAAAAAATCTTACCCATTCTAAATTCAAAGCCGAAGAACAAATTGAAAGTGAAGAAGACAAAAGCAAAAAAAGTACTAAGAAACGAGGTGGTTAGGTTTTCTAACATATTCTTTAACACTCGAGAGCAGGTATTCTATGCATTATCCTTTTTTTTGGGGTTTCCTTAATTTTTCCTATTTTTTTTTCATTTTTGCCTTGGCTAAAGTGTGTTTCTGTATTTTGTGGTGCACCTCGTTTAAAATCGAGTGCAAAATGAACAAAATCACAAAAACTAGGAAAAAAAATTTGAGAGAAAACAGAAAAAAGAATACTTAAATGAACGAGTTATCCTGTGAACATTGTTCCAGCGCGAAAATTAGTTTCAGCCACTATTATAGAGACTCTTTTTTTCATCATTTTCTTCGTTTCCTTCCTCTGCGTCTTTTGTGTGGTTGTAGCTTGTAGTTCTTTTTTTGCTGCAGCAATAGCTGTAGCAGGATGGAGAATCCTGTCCGTTGCATAATATCCTTTCATCCTTTTAATTTTTGTTCTCAGGTTTCTCTAACCAAGAAGACCAACAAACCAACAACGGGCGATAACTATAAGCAAAGCTAGGTGATGGAGAATAAGCACTTTTCCATTTAACTTGTGAATAATTTTTAAGGATTTCTCTTCTCCTTATCCTTTTTTGCTTTAATTTCTTTTCTACTTTTTCTTTTTTTTTTTAATAGAAGTTATGCTGAAAGTTTTTCGTGTATCTATCAAGATAATCCTTGAGATAAGGATATTTTTTTTTTCTTAATTCTTTTTACTTGCTATGGTTTTTACTGCGAGGATCCTTATTTTCATGCTTCTAGTTAAATAGAGAAAGTGAAGAAATCATAGTGAAAGGACGAACCAGCAAAAGTTTTCTTACTTTTATTTTTAATGTCACTAAAGTTTGTTGCCTCATTCCTTGCAGAGTGTCGTCCACGTCAAAATATACGTTTTCGTCCGCTCGTTGATTTTTGTTTTCTTTGCCATCACACTACTGTTGTGTGTTATGAAAGATGGTGACAGATTGATTTTTGTTTTTGTTATTTTTTGTCATTTTAAAATTCAACAACAGCAAAACAAAAAATTGGAAATATCCTTTTTTCTATCTTCTGTTGCCTGTCCCATCAGATGATGCTTATGTTTGATGATGATTATGATGACGAAGGAAATTTCCCCAACTATGACTTTTGTGACGATTACTTTTTCCAACGATTACATGCATAACTTTTGTCATACTTTTTTGCTTCCTTTTCTGCCTGTCTTCCTTCATAATTTACATTTAAAACTGGCCATTCATAAGGATTTGCGTGAGAAATTGTTGGAAAAGTTTTTTTGTTTGTACTGGAATAGACCCTTTGGACTAATTTCACAATATGGTTTGAGTAAAGAAATGAAAGGATAACTCCAAATAAATTAGAAAAGTAAGAAAAAAAAAGTTCAAAAATAATCTGGCTGTAACTTTTTAATCTATGTGAAAAGTTAAGGTTTGTTTAGTTTGGAATTTTTGAGCAGCCAAAGAAAAGTATCGCAACTGGAAGTTTTTCATTATTCACTGTCAATTTTCGCAGGAAATTTAAATCCACACAAATTAGAAGAAGAAGGACAACTTTTCTTGAAGGGAAATTTCGTTATATAGTTTTTGTTTATACCAAAGTTTTAAACATGAATGTCTCCTTTGCATTCTTGAACTGAATTTGAAGAAACAAATAGCGGTCCTACGATACAGCTTTGTGGGACTTCATATTTTTGTCTTATGTGACAAAAGAAGTCTACAAATTATAATTTTACATGCAGTCAAATGGTAGCTCGAAAAAAATCAAGGCCTCAGTATTCAACCCTTTGGTACTGCTTTAAAAGAAAAAAAACTAAAACAAGCTTTGAAAGTGAAAGTAATTGTGACACAATTTTTCACAAGACTTTGACACAAATTCTCTTGTGTTACATCCCAAGAAGAAAGATGAAAAAATCATAACTAAAATGCCACCCTAAAAAAGTGACACTGACACGATAGAGATTGAATTTGACTTGACAGACAGTTTTCTCAAAATGTATACATTCAAAAGCATAATCTGTATGTAAAGTGACAGGAAATGGTATTTACATGGAAATTTCTGAGTGTATGTGTGGAGTCAAATATTTCAGTCATTCATCATCTTTCCATAACTCATATTCTAATGAATTTTATGATTAAATCATGACAAAACATTGTTTTTGAGGTTATCCTTCACAAACAAATATGACTTTTTGTTTTAACTTAAATGTCATGTCACTGTCAATTATAATTATTGTTATTGCTGTTGTAGTTTTTTTTTTTTTTTACATATTTGTGACTTAAATATTTTCAATGAACCTCAAAAATAATTTATGTGGCTTGGTTTTTTTTTTCTCCTTGCAGCCAATTTATTAAAACGACAATATATCAGAGTAGAGCTAGCATAGAAAATTCAGGACAGGGAGAGAGATAGAGGAGGAGATATATAGTGTCCTTAATTTTCCATTATTCTCACTTCGTGTCGTATGAGAAAAAATGAACATTTTTCTTTCTCCAGAGTGCATATTTTATAAAACGCAAATATGTTCTTGGAAGTTGGGAGGTCTATTTTTTTTTTTGGGTCGGTTTGGCATGTCCTGCTAGAATGGGAGTCTAATGTAGTGCACAGGAGTTGGTATAGAGCCATGTGTGCATAACCAAATATAGCCTCCAGAGAGGAGACTCTGTATGTAAAGAATTCCTTCACTCACCTAGTTGGATGTGAGCCAACATAAGAAAAAAAAATGTGAAGCACAGGAATGGACTTAGAAAAGGACACTAAACATTAAGATTAAATGGAATTTCCATGTACAAAGCAGGAGGGGGGCCAGTATTTATGTTTCTTCTGTACTGACTCTGGTCTGGACATCGAGTTATAAAATATCATCACCGTAAGTGGTTCTGGTATGAATTTTTAATTGAAATCGCTTGAGGAAATTTTGAGCTCAGAATGGGAGGTGCTGGACATACATACAAATTGGAAGATTTGTTTTTAGAATTTTTAAGTTGGACAGACGACTTGTACTTTAAATAATGAAGTATCTATTTTTTACAAGCTCTCAACCCTCCACAAATTCTATATGTGTTATGATGATGTCCTTTGAATTTATCATTTTAAGGACAAAAGTGTAATAAGTTTTGTTAAAAACAACAAAAATATTGGTTTCTTACATTAGCATTCAAGCATAGCTTGAATAAATATGGAGTACCAGAAGGTTGATCTGTTAGACCCTTACTTTTTTAACTTGTAAAACATGAGCACTTTGACTCGAAATAACTTCTGTTTTAACAAGACATTCTGTTCCTCATGGGTTTGGTAATTTAGTTCGACTTATGTTATGAATCCCTTTAAATCAAAATCGTATTTTGTGTCCAAAAACCAACCGAGTCTGACACTTTTACCCTTCATTTCTGACAACCACTCAACCCTCCATTAGCTCACATCTTTTTTGCTGCTTCTTCATCTTCGTCTTAATCATCTTTCACTACTTCAATGTTCTCTTAATTAACTCCAATGTTTGGTTTCCATCTATGCGGATTAAACAAATATGACCCTTCTTGTTCTGAGTTTTGTCATTTGGAATAGAAATTAATTAAATGTAAACATTTCATTTAATAAAGTCAAGTTCTCATATGCATGTGTGTTAGAGGTCAATTTAATTCAGTGAAATAAAAAAGGACTTTGTAAAATTCATCATCTTTTGATGGATGCTTTTGCCCCTTGCCAACTCGACTTTTGTTTCATATATTTCCATCAACGCAACACAAACAAATGTCCTTGTAATAACTCTCTCCTTTTCCCCGCACGAAAATCCTGTTGATATTGAAATTTTCGCACGCGAATGATGGAGTGCAAAATTTACATTTAACATTTAAATAATCTCGAGAGGATCAAAATAGGGATTTATAAGGAACACACATTTTCTTTCAAGATGTTTGTTTCTCTGGATGTACTACTTCTTGACATCTTTTTGAAAAATTAAACAACAGCGAAGGCATTTTAGGGCTTAAGATAGGATTTTTAGCTTGTTGTCATTGTCTATGATTTTTCTTGTGGGTGAGAATTAATGAAAGAAATTATTTTAGATGGAGTACCACAAGAGAAGCATTTAGGACCTCTTTTCGCTCTTCAGAAAACAAGCAAACAGCGAATTAAAATGGAGTCCCACAAGAGACCATATATGGACCACATCTGTTAACATTTATCTCTGCAATCATTTCAAAGAGTGTGCTTCAATTTTGCACCCATTCAAAACTAAAATTTCACGCTTTTTGTAGAATGAAATCGGATCCCTGTCGAAAATTTGCCACAAGAAGAAAAAAAAAACATCTGCCAAATTGAATGAATTTAAGAATTTCTAAACATCTCCATGACAAATCTCATATAATGATATTTTTTCTATACTGCAACGAAAAATTTACTCGCAAAAGACAAAAATTTAACAAAAACGAACAGAACAAAAAAGTGGTAGAGACGAAGTAAGAATTTTATGTATTCTCAAGCATGCACAGCGTTCAGCACTCAGCTTAGCAGCGAAACACACATGTTGACAAAGTGTGGCCAAAGTAATTATCTCAAAATTAAAATTCCTGTCACGTTTTTTTTTCTTTTTTGCCTGGTGGTGCTTTGGTTCGATTTTTGCTAGCTGATGCTGTCGGTGGAGAAGAGCAAGAAGAAGAAGAAGCATAAGGACAGGACAGGACAGGACACTTCCCAAGATTTTTTGGTGATTCTGATTATCAACGGATGACAAAAGGAAAACTGTACAATAATAAGTAGCGCATGCTTCTTTATCAGGTGATGAGGATGATAGAGAAGCTCCTCCTTATTTAAATCCCTCACTCATTCAACTGGAAAAATTATTATTATTATTATTCCATTTCAAGGATGTAAGAGACAGTGTAAGAATATTCATTTCAATTTATGATTCTGTAATATAAACCCAAGAAGTCCATATCCATACGTTTCGACCCTCAAAAACGTGTTCACAAAAAAAAAAAAAAAACATAACATAAATCCAAAGGACTTAACTTCTGCACCCTCCTTTCGGAAAATCCTATTTGACATTGCCATTGCCAATTGTTGTTGTTACTGTCCATTTTTGTGATTGCGTTTTTGGGATATAAAATGCATAACATACGTTGCGTCCCGTTACTGCTCCCAGTCGACATTGTCATTGTCATTGTTATTGTCCTCTCTCTGTCCATTTTTGCTGACTTTTGCCATGTCGAATAGATAACATTTTTATGGCCTCTTACTGATGCGGCCATATGTCCTAGTCCTGCTGTTTGTGTCACATGGATTATTCATACAATTAGATTGCATTAAAACAATAAATTTTATATCTAGATACAATATTAATGTTCATAGGTAGATTTGTATCTGTTTGTTTTCTGACTGAATTGTAAAGCAAAGCAAGCATCTAATTACTAAATCTGTAATTAAAATTATTGTGTCTCTTCAATCCTTTTTTTTTTTTGTCTGTGTCAAGAATTCGTGTCGTTCTTTTGAGCTTTGAATCTAGGTATCTTTTTCAATTCAGTGTCATGTTCGATGTGATTTGTATTTTGTATCTCTTTTCACTTTAATGAATCCTAATCGCATCCATTCAATCGAATGTTTTTTCTTCTATTTGTATCTTTTTTCAAGCTGGATGATGTTGCGCTACCTTTATTTTATTTCTTCTTGTTTTTTGTTTGTGTTTTTGTTAATCGGATCGAAAAGTCAAGAAGAATGTCTCGTCTACTGTGAAAGAGGATTTGTGTGAATAGATATGTTGCGCGACATCAACGAATTCAACTTCAACAATCGACGACTACGACAACGACGACAGTGACAACAACTACAACGACGTGATGTTATGTTGTTTTGATTTTGTTGAATTTTCTTTATCGTTTCGGTAGCAGTTAATTGACTCTTTTCATTTGAAAAAGCACAAAACGATAATTCAATTGATGACAATTCATTTTAGCTGATGTTAAAAGATTAAAAGGAGAAAAGAATTAAGATAGGTATACAATTGAGAAGGCTTTGAATGATTTTGTAGAAGAAGTAGTAGCTTCGAAGATAGACCGATAGATTTGAATACATGAGGAGGGTATCTTTAAGAGACATTCTTGAGAATTGAACGAATAAATGGTAAGGGGTAAAGCCTATCTATTAACTTCTTAGTTGCCACATTGCAGTGTAGTAACTATTAGTTAAAGATTTCTATCTTTTGCCTTCAAAAGTGATAAAACGAAGATATTTTTACATGAATCCCTTGTCATTTTTGCTTCTTTGTGATAATTGACTTCAATTTTAGCTACAAATGCTTTCTGTCAGTGTTTTTCATGGAGTACCTCAAGATTCTCTCGTAGGGCCACTATTGTTTACTTATTAAGATTCATTATTCTGGCTAATCTGCTTATCTGTTCTTTGCTTAAAGTTAAATTTAAAGACAAACAAGCTATTTATTTGTTTGAAGATACAAATCAATATCTCCACATGACATTTTTTTTTTGACAATTTGTGTATCTAAAAACCTAATATCCATAATTATTCAAATCACATCTCAAGGACCATGACAAGGGGCTATACATAAGAAATTACATAAAACGCTATCCTTGCAAAGAATTTACCTTCTTGGAATATCAAAATCCGAATAAAAATGATACAAAGATACGCTCTT
This sequence comes from Sphaerophoria taeniata, assembly GCA_943590905.1. NCBI lineage: Eukaryota > Metazoa > Arthropoda > Insecta > Diptera > Syrphidae > Sphaerophoria > Sphaerophoria taeniata. The sequence goes on from OX016542.1 coordinate 85,589,567, forward strand.
ATTAGGTATCCTTACTATTCTACCTTTTAAATTAACATAGTGCGTCCGTCGCTGTTCTCTTATCGTCTGACAGTGTCATCGTCATCATCATCATCATCATCATCATTATCATCGTCTGACTTAGCGCGTGTTAAGGTGGGTGGATTTGATTCGGATTGAGATAGATTTTTATCATATAAAACTGTTCAAGAGATATTTTTCTATCTTAACAACGAATTGACGACAAAAACGCCAACAAAAAACTTCAAGCAAAAATCTCTTGGGATTTCCTCTTCAATGTATAAATCTTTGCTCTTTTTTCTTGTTCTATTCTTTTCCATTGTGGTTTATTCTGTTTTTTCTTTTTCCTTTTTTTCTTTTTTCTATGGCATAAAGTTGATGATTCTTTATCTAACTTTTAGATCATTTGAGTTTTTGTTATAGACTCGTCAAGTGAGTGCATACACAATGGACATTGATACTTTAAGAAGAATATCTTTTTTCTTCTTTAACTTGCTTATAGAGTCACGACTTGACGGAGGGTATTATAGCTTTTGGTTATTTAATTGACAATTGCCAGCGGTTGGCGGGGATCGATGTTATTTCTAACGAAAACGACAATGAAATTGACAATGAAATAAGTCTTTGCGATAATTCGAATGTGATTAATCCATGGGGTAGTCTTTGCTGCTGGACTTTTGCGGACATGTTCGTCGTCGGCAGTGGGTAATTGATTTTCATAGTGTGTGGGCAGAATTTTTTTTTTTTGATCGAGGCTAATTGGATAGACGATAAGGAGGCACTAATTGTTAATGAAGGGCACCTGTTGATGGTGATTCAGACGATTTGCCTTTAACAGAATTTCAAAATTACGCAAGCAATTAAATTCAATCTAATTTTTCCAATTTTTTTCCTTCATTTCAGATACCGTTTCGGGTTGAAAATCAACATCGAGTATTGTGGAAAACGAAAAAAAAAATTAAAAGATGTCTAAAATTTGACACGAAATTTACCCAATGAATTTTTATTTCATTTCATTTATTTTTTTAATTTTTGATTTTTAAACGCGACAATCTAAAAATCAGTTTTCCAAGAAAAAAAAAAAGAACGAGTTAATTTAATTTAAAATAAAAATTTAAATGTGGGAAATGTACGAGGATCATATTGAATGTGATGAGTGCGGCGGTCCAGGACCCCCACCAAAATTTATGATACCACCACCCCCAAGACCGCCATCATTGGATTATGGCATTATAAATACAAATTGTAATGAAGAAGAAATGGCGCTGAAAGCAGCTGCATCGGCACAAAGCTGGGATAGTGATATGTGTGAAGCAATACCGGTAAGTTGAATTTATAAACATTATTATAATTTTTTATATGAAGAAAATAAGAAGAGGTCATAAGATTGAACCCTACGGGACTCCATCGGAAAAACAGATTTTGTTGATTAATTGGCATTACTCTAAGGATTCAATTGGAAAATATACTGGTCCAACAACTGAATCCTGAGGAACTCCCATTCAATAATCTTCCGTCAATCAATATTCATTACAACACCCATCATTGTCGAAAAAAAATTGAATTTCAAATAACTGTCAGCGTTTATGAAAAACGGAGAATCATCTCAATTGCAAAACACACCATGTGTGTTAGATGCAGCTTTGCACAAAGGCATCCTAATCACCTCGGTTGCATTATTCATTACCAAGAAGTGAGGAGTATAGATTCTTTCTTCTTTGCATTCCTTTCTTAAATGTCATATCCTATTTTTAGGGGTGTTAACTGTAGGCACAACCCAAATCATTATGGCTGTTGCATATGGTGACATATTTTGCACCCTCCAAATAATGAAAAAGCAAAAAATGAATTGTTGGTTTTGTCATTCAATGGCATGCAAATTATTTGGTCTATATGGAAATTAATAGGAATGTCAGTTATGTGTTGGGAATTAATTTTTTTCAAGTGGCGAGTAGCGTTTAAAAGTTCCTGACCCATAAAAAAGATCAAATGACAGAGGCAGCCTTGGATTTTTCGTAATTATAAATTTTAAATGAAATCCTCACAAATCTGAGGGTTCGAGCCGGATTTAAGACTTGAAATATGTCTTCAAAATTGATTGTACTTCATTTTAGGAATCTTAGGAAAAAAATGGCAAAGGTCGATCTCAATCCAAATGGCATGCCTTCATGAATGTCATATTTACTCATTCTTCACATGTTTTAACTCAAGTTTTATGATAATTTTCTTCCCTCAACATTATTCACTTCACATCGAGAGTATAACCTTTTCCAATTTGGATATCATTTATCATCTGAAAAACTTCTACCTTCAAGCCCTTTAAAAACATCCAAAAGTCATCATCTCACACAGATGCCGCACCGAAACTTACAAATAAGGATTTTTCTCAAAAAGCCAAAAACCTTAAAACGCAACAGAGGGTGAACAGCCCAACCAACCAACCTACAAACAAAAATATATGAAAATGGAAAATGTGACGCAACATATGGCAGTTTTTTTCTTTTTCTAATATTTTTATTTCTTGAAAAATTTCTTCATCCCTTTATCCCCCTATTAGCTTGTTAAAAAAAACTCTCATAGGGTTGAAAAAAAAACCGACATACAACAACGCAACACCCCAAAAAATGACTGATGATGAATGATGATCTAATATTTTCTTCTTGTTTCGTGCAAAAGTTGTCTGTACGTATTTTTTTTTAATAGGATTGCAATCTGTGCAAAATAAAAATTATGATTATTTGATTTCTTGTCCGTTTTATCATCTCATTACAACTACTTTCCGGCAGTAAAGCTTCTTAACTGTTTTTTCGCTCAAGACAAGATGATAGTGATGAATAGTTTCCACACTGCTTTTTTTCCATCTTCTGAGGGGTGGCTTAGCTATGAAGCAAAACAAAATAAAACACTCGACAGATTTATATGTCTTCCCGTCTCAAAAAAATGATGAAAATTTATTCATGGTCACTTAAGTACTCTTCAGTTTTTCGAGAGACACCAATGAGGAAGACAACAAAAAATAATAATAAATAATAATAATAAAAGAAGATACTCAAAAACAAAATGAGATGTGGTAAAGTTTGAAGTTGCGATGAAGCAAGACAAAATACGAGAAAAAAAATGTGAGTGTGTGGGGGCGTCATCGAATCTAATCCACCAAACTCGAATCGAACTTTCAGAGTCTATTTTTGTGGGAGAGCTATTTGGTGAGTAATTAGACATTGGGGAATTTTTTTTTTCACTTAATCAATGAGTACAGAGACAGAATGAAAATATCTACTTCAAATAATGAATTACTGTTATTTTTGATTAAGAGGATTTCAAGCGTTTGTTTACTGTTATTACCGCAATGTGGGTTGAATATTACTCAACATAGGTATTTCTTGTTGTAATATCAATTAAAGTTGTAGCAAATTGGAGGAAAACAAGAAAAAAAATTAAACTGAGGGTTCAAGCCGGATTAAGCAGTTTTCCTTTAAGAAATACATAAGTTTCGTCGCAGTAAAATACTTAACGATGGAAATGTAGGCTATATCTAGATAAGAAGAGCTTATACTTGACCTTTTGATTCACTTCAATCAATAAAGAAACAGAATTTTTGATATCCCTGAAGCTCTTTTTGGTCAAAATACTCCTTAAACTGATTACGAGATGTTAAGCAAATATTATCAACAAAACACAAAATTGAATTTGAGGGTTCTAGCCGGATAACGTATTACATACGCAAAATCAAATCAAAGTCTTTCAGTGGTTTGTTTATGTAAATAGCTCCGAGCTACAAGCAAAAATATACACGGATATTTTTAGAAAAACAGGACTGTTCAACAATACAAAGCGGCCAAGCTTGTTATTCCGTCTGATCTCTCCCCAACCCCCTCCCTCCAGAGTTCTTCCTGATCTCTTCAATTCGTGATTTTCAAAACCAACAAAAAAAGTTTTTCTTTCCTCTAACTCACCGTTGAATGTTGAATGAATAAAATAAGAATGAATGATAAGGATACGCTTGATTCAGTGCTGCTGTTTCCCCGCATTGGGCGCCATTCCCACCAAACCATTTGCACAATCATCCGTTTCAATACTAATTCAAGATTCAAATTCAATTTAACCACCCCTCAATCGATACACCACACAAACACAAAGACTCTCCGAATCCTTGTTCGCAATCATCTTTCCACATCGAAGGTAAAACCATTGAAAATCGTTTGGTTCATTGTTAAACTGAATGAATTTTGGTTTGAGTTCTGCGATTGCAGAGGGAGCTTAAACGAGTGTAGGTGATAAATCTCGTCTTGTCTCTTTTCCCCTAGTTTTAAATCCTTTTGTAGTACCTACTTATAAAATATTTTTATATATCTAGTTGGGTTCCATATTTTCTCGTATCGATTTTTTTTTTCGTCTCTTGATTACTGTCAAGCTTACATAGAACTCAGGAAGGTTGCCTCCTTCGAGGGATTTTAAATAATATTTTTTGTGTGTCCCTTAAATTTTATACATCGTTTTTGTATGAAGCTTTGAGAGTGCACGATAGAGATATAGGAAAGTTAATAAAATGATAAAACCATAATAACATGGATGAATAAATAAGTCTATTATGGATTGGGATTTGGAATTTGATGAGATTTTAAAGGTTTTCGATCAACAATGAATTTAAGTAAATTTTTTTTTTTAAGCAACGTCCTCCTTTGGGGTATGAAATTTGTTTTCCTAGGGTGACATGAGATGAAATCGATGAAGTTGTAAAAATACGTGCGGAACCATGCAAGATTGTTGTCACACAGAAGAGAGAACCAATTTTCGAGATTATAGGGATGGGTGTTCTTGGAAATTTCATAATCACAATCTTTAAGAAAATCAAGGACTGGAACGAATTTGAATATGAGTAACCTTTTCATTGAGAACTAAAATAATTCAACAAGAATAACTTGAAAAATATAGAAAACTGAGGGTTCGAGCCGGATTAATTCATCCATTTGGTGTATAATAGAATTTTTAAGGATGTGAACTCAGTGAATTCAATAAATAGGGGGTTTGAACCGAAACTCCAAGCTGCAATCTAGTCAATTTCAACATTTTCAACTGATTTTTCTCTGAGAAAGAAAAAAAACAAGAAAGGGAAATCCCAAAGCTAAACAAACAAAACTCAATCAGGATACGAATACATCTTCAAATCCTTTCATTCACTTTGGAAATATGTCAACAACTTGAAAATATATTCCAGGCATCAGCTACCGTTTTAAGGATAACAAGAGAAACTTTTTCTTACTTGAAAACAGAAAACTGACAAACAAAAAATGCAATCCAACAGCATAAACTCTTAAACACAGCCAAAAAAAAAAAATCTAAAAATAATAGATATCCAAAAATGAAAAATTCTAAATCTTTATTTGTCCTTTCTGTCATTCTAACTGCTGGCTGCCGCTGCTACTCCTGCTGGCTCCATGCTGTTCCTATCCTGTAGGATGATGACTTCTTGGTTGACATCACATTTGAATAAGTTATTCAGTCGAATGTTGATTTCTTTTTTCTTTCAATTTCGTTTTCTCTTTGAATTTCAACTCCTAAAGCATAAAAGGATCTGTATGACTATCGCCCTTAGTGGAGAGTTTATTATGATGACTGTGTGCACATATTTTAGATACGAAAAACAAAACAAAAAAAAGGGAATTTAGACCCTCGATATTGACTTTTTGCATACCAAAAATTCCTGCTCATATTCCTCCAGAGATACACCTCGTCCCGTTTCATCTTCAACAAAAACAGAAGAAGAAGAAGGCAACAAAAACAACATAAAGCAGTGATGAAAAGAAAAAAAAGTAAAAATGTGTGTAATCAAGTCAAGAAATTCTTATCTACGACTCCCATGAGAGACAAGAGTGGGTCTTGAGAAGGCACCGAAGGCTCTGACTCTAGAAAGCTAGTTGTTCGACTTCTTCGACAAGGAAATGGGAAAGAAAATCTTTTTTTTCTTCTCAGAAAGGGGGAGAGACGGGTATAGATATTGTTAGAAATAAAATGAATATATGAGTCTGGGGAGTTAAACTTCTTCGTCTTCTTTCCATTCCATTGCCCCTAACGTGTAAATAACGCAACACTCGATTCAGAAAGATATGTACAATTTTCTGTAACAAATGTAAGTTCTTTCTTTCTTACTTTTTTTTTTGTTTTGATGAAAAGAACTTTTGAAGAGTGAAAATAAGAATGGAAAACATTTTATTTGGTTGGTTGAGTTATGCTGATTTGAAAATGTTTGGTTTTCTTTTTCCTCAATTCTATTTCTGATTGTTGGAAGTGAATAAGAGGAAGTTGGCAGGTTGAAGACATTTTAGACAACAAAAGACTTCAGACTAGAACTTTTTTTTTGTCGTTTTCTTAAAATGATAAAAGTTACATTTTGGGAAATAATGTAAGATCCACATAAATTGTGACAGCGGCTATGATGGTAAATTGACTGGAAGCACATTCATGTGAACAAAATTGAAAGAGACATTTAAATTCCAAACAAAAATTGTAATCCTTTAAAGTGTCAATATTTTCCCATAGAAAAAAATTCTAAAAAATAACAGAAATAAATCAAAGATAAGCCAGTCCCTTTTATTCCTATTATTGACTACAAATTAAACTCTCCCATTCACGTCAAATCTGTTTGTGCTTATCGCTTGACATTTTATTCCACGTGTAGCAGTAAATTGGGTAAAATAAATAAATTCTACCCGTCAAATCAGAAGCACCCCAAAAAAATTATCATTTGTAATAAATACATCCATGTTTTTCCAGATCATCAGCAAACACACAAAAATGAGACAAAAAGACACCCGAACTGATAAGAAAGGTTTATGACCACACATCGGTCATTTAGCTGTCAAACCAAGCCACCACTAAAACTTCATCTAAAAGGGTTTTTTTTAGTCCCAATAAATTCCCCCGAATCAATAAAAATAAAATAAAAATTCATAACTTATCGTTTACACGCGCATTTATAGTATGCCACCCAGTAGTTGTAACAGTAAGTGCATGCTCGGCGAGTTGAAGTGGATTCTACTTGATAATACCATCGGGAGCATGTGTTTCCAATCTCTCTGCTTCTGACTGCGCTCGTGGGACGGAGCGTAATCAATTCTTGATCCTTATGTTTAATTAAAATTAGGGTCATAGTCGAACAGAAAGTTACATAGATCATAAGCATTTATACGATTAGGAATGAAGTCAAAGCTAAGTTACATACCCAGAAACGGATCGAGGAGATTTTTTCAATCAGGGCCCCACATTTTGGAACTTCATAGATTTGTTCGTCATTCTTACGGTCTCAAACTTCAGTGAGTGTTCTGCGTGGTTGTGCCTGGAGCTCATTACATTGATGTGCCAAGTACCTACTGTCATGTTGGTGTCATTGTCTTTTTAAGGCCTAAATGTTTCATTTACAGTCTAGAGCCTAAAAATCATGAAAAGACGAATTGTTAATAGACGAATATTAAGACTGAATGTAAATGAGCGAAATCTGGCCCCTTAAACCTTAAGGCCTTGTGAAGAAATCTAGAAATCCGCCCCTGTTCAAAGTCAAGAGCGTGAACCAATTGGATTACGAAAATTTGAAATAAAGAGTCAAGACAAAAAATTAAAAATAATGCACTTATTCAAATGATTAATGTTCCTTCTCTGTTCTTTCCTTTGTGGATATTTTTATCACGCACTCCGATGTGACACAATTTCTTCACTTACAATCTAACTTTGGACTTTTTTCAATCTTGAATCGTTTCAATTTGTGTATGACGCCAGGGAGTGTTAAATATCAAGATCACACCCAAACAGTGTATTGAAAATGAATCTAGACACATTATTTGTATGCTACCGTCTGTATCTTAAGATTGATATTTTATATGCTTGAAATGTGCGTCTTGTTTACGCAATTGGAAATGGGTAAGAAGAAACCCTCTTCCCGTTGATTGAGGAGTACCTTCAAACTGAGTAAACTTTGATCCAAATTCCAGAAAAAAAAGCCAAAAACAAACAAACAGAGAATAAAAATTATCATAATTCAAACAATGCCAGAAGGTTGGAAGAAGGTAGGTATAGGAAGGTTACAAAGATATTTGGTTATAATAATAAGATAAACAAGTGATCAAGGAAAATCTATTTGGATGGATTTATGGTCTTGTTGATTGCACTAAAGTGTATGAATGTACGAGTATGTAGGAGCAGCCAGCATGTATAGGATACACACTGTGTTGTGTCAGGTGATGGCAGTGTGTATAAGCATAGAAAGAGGAAATGAAGCGTAGTAAAGGTAGGGTACCACAAGGCTGACGCCTAAGTCCTAATCTATTTTTATTTAGATAATTGTACATATGCGGGAAGATAAACATCTTTTGGATACAATTAGACTTCTGTTTTGACCTCGCTCTCTTTTCGTGTTGGAGTCATTGGAAAATGTTTGCATAACAAATGTGTTTTAATTTCAATAAAACAATTGGGAAGAGACAAAGACATGTTTTGAAATGTAGGCGTCAGGTGATGGCAGTGTGTATGGGCATACCATGAGGAAATGAAACGTGAAAAAGGTGGGGTACCACAAGGCTGACGCCTTAGTCCTAATCTATTTTTATTAAGATGAGTGTTTGTGGTTCAACATGGGTCTCAATATTTTTTGTAATATTTCTTTTTCGTGATAAAAAGGTCATACTTTCAGAGGACAAATGTGCCTTTATTTAGAAAAACTTGATTAAAACAAATTTAAGTTTTTCACCTTTAAACACTTTTCTTAACTTGTGACAAAAAAATGAACTTTTTTCAATTTCGAACAATTCCCGACAGAGTTAAGAGGGACAAAAATAACTTTTGCGTTTTCTTCTGCGTCATTTCACAGTTACTAAGAGTATTCATCTTTATGTTAACTTCTTCAACGGTTCTCCAGCTCCACCCCATGGACCATTTCCCACCAAATACTTCTTGCCTTTTTTTGAGTTTTATCTAAAGTCTAAATATCTTCAACTTCAGCCACTAAAGATTATCTCCACAAGACAAGTTTTCATCTTCTTTTTTTTGCTTCCTTTGTTTCAATCTGAACTTTCTTCCTCGTCGGTTACACACATGTCACGCTGTGTGTGAATGTGTCAAGGATGTTAGATGCCATGTGAACTTTATGTCCTTTGAACTTTTTTTTTCGGTTTTTGCAAACGAAAACAAAAGAAGAATTTTTGGGGGCACACATGTGAAAATAGGAAAAATAAGAGAAGAGCAAAAAAATATACTTAATGAAAAGTGTTTCCAAACAATTTCACCGAAAAGTGGTAACAATTTTTTCCCTTCGTTAGATTTGTTAGATCATTGTCTATAAGTGATGATAACGACTACTACGACAGAAAACTACGACGACAAACGATAGTTAAAGATGATATCTACCTACTAAAGAGTCATCTCTTAAGCTTTACTCAAAGTGGTTAAACTTGTCGACATTGTGTCTTCGTCATCGACGACGAAGTCGTGAATGTCCTTGTCGGTTTAGATGCCTCACTTTCATTTTCATCGAATAGAAAAACAAAAAGAAGGAAGAAAGTTTTCGTTTACTTTATGATGGCGGGAACGGCATGTGTTGAAATGTCCTTTTTCTGTTTTCGTGTTGTTGTTATTGTTTTTGTAGTGTTGTGTGTCCCATCCTCCATTTCTTACATCACATTTTGTGTGTAACTTAAATATTTGATCTGTGCCATTAGCAATTTTTGTTATTCCTTGATGTTGTTGTGTGGTTTGAAGAAAGACAACGTATCGCACGTTTTCAGTGAAATTATTTTGTTTGTCGGGTGATATTATCCTGGTTTCTGTTTTTTTTTTACTCCTCAACATTCCGTGTCCTTGAGAATGATGTTTTTCTTTGAGAATTCTTTTTTCCTGAGTGAAAGAGGCAGAGACGACGCACCACAAATAAGAAGAAATTGATTTGTTTATCTTGACAAACATTTTGTTTTGATGTTTGAATTATGCTGATTTCTATCATTGATATGGTTCTCAGTAAATTCTGGTGGGGAGTATTTTTTTTCGTTTCCATTTGAATAGGTTTTCAAAAATAATTTCAATAAAAAAAAATATCACAGATTAAAGTTTACAATTAACGAGAAAATTAAACTGTGATATATTGTGTGACAGATGAAGTAGAACAATTGATATTTTGTGATATTTCCCAAAAACACTGCCTAAGAGTTACATTCAACAGAAAAATGCCAAATTGTAACACAATCATAGTACTGTGCTGGAGAAACTTCAAAAAGCTAATTAAATTTTATTAACTTCAATGTAAGACCTAATTGCTTTAGGCCTTTAATACAATTTATTAGCCACTTAAAGCAAATTTTCTAAATTCGAGAACCACTTCAATGCCAAACCAAACACTCACTTTTTTTTCCATGGAACCAAACCTACGCGACGACGACAGAACAATCTTTTTTCAAAATTACCATTTCTTACCAGAGTGTATACACTCTTTTAAGTGGGTATAAGAATAAGAACAGAAAATAACCTTTTTGGAAGATGAAAGCCCACAAATTAATATTTGCATTTTTTATGAAAAAGCAAGGCACGAACAAAAAAAAAATGAAATTAAATTTTCCTTTTAGATTCATTCACTTTTCTTCCCACTCGACCCTCCTCTCTGTGTCAAGCATCAGAATACTTCAAAAGTAAACCTAACAAAAGTCGAGTGGCAAAAAGCATCTTCTCTATAACGACGACCGAACGGCGAACAAGCGAGACTAGCCTGACAATTTTCAATTGTATTACAATGAAAGAGTAACAAAGTCTTAGTCCTGACGGACGCCTCTACAACAATCTAGTCTTTCCCCATCGAGCATTATTTCTAACCCAATTACTTGTACATTCTCTTTCGGTGTCTGTGTACATTAAATGCATTCCATGTCATTCTACGACTTCTCCCCGCGTCAAAGGACTTAACTTTTTCTTAATAACAAAGAAAATGATAGAAAAAAACCCAAGGATATTTTTTTCCACCCTCACTGGTGACGGTCATTATGTGCATTCTTTAACCGCAGGAGCAAAACAAGGTAACAAAAATAATAATAAGTCTGACAGAAGAGATTTTGAGAGCAAAACAAAGAAGAAGCGAAAAAAAAGTCTGAAAGTCTGTAAGACTTATTAAAGAAAAATCTACAATAAGTTTTGCGATTGAGGGAGCAAATGAGAATAAAAATAGACTAAGGGCAACAATTCGTCCTCTAACTGCAATTTTTTCTTCATTCTTCTTCCTTTCTGCTTTGGCTTTTTTTTTTGTCGAAAACAATTCTGTCCATAAGTTCAACTGGCTTTTGCCCCAAACCCCTTAAGACTAGTGAACGAAGGAAAATAAAAATTGCAAGTTAGTAATGTTAACGCTTTCGCCGTTTTGAAGTTCTTCCTTTGGAATATGTTGTTCCTTTGTCAAAAGTTGGTTTTTCCTATTTTCTTCTCAAGTCTTTGTTTTAAGTTGAACAAAAAAATTAAAGTTTTGACCTACTATTAGTTTTTCGCAACAAAGTGAAATGAAAATTAAAAGCGAAGTCATGTTCTTTTTCTTCTTTGTTGAACTGAAAAGCATTGAATTTCAATTACGAAAATTACATTTTTTCGAGATTAAGTTCAACTTCTATTGTTACAATGAGACTTAAGAAAAGGAGAAAGTTTTATACTTAACTTGATATTGACCCAGAAGTTGCAGGATGATGTTTTTCTAGCGAGAGGGGATTAGTAGAAACAAAGTTTCAAGGATATCACATAAAATATAGATGGCTTAAGAAATACCACACTCATATGTTATTGATCACGAAACAAAAAAGAATATACAAATGTTTGTCCACAAGAAAAATTAAATCAAGTTTCATAAACAAAAAATCTTACTAATATTTCGAGTATATCACAAAAAGGGATCACAAATTCTTTTACTTGTGATATTGTCCTTTTTTGTGTTTAAAATATGAAGTCAACAGCAGTAAACAAAAAAACTGACAACAATAACAGTTCAATTTATTCTTGTTTCAAGGAAGTTGAACACTTCCCACAGTTAGAGAATCTGCATTGATTTTCCTCTGTCAACACATAGTTCTTCATATATTCACAAAAAAAAAAAATTACAATCCTTGAATTCCCATCAATATCGATGTAATGAAAAGAGTAGGTGGTTTAATTCCATAAGCTGAACATAATGAAATATTTTCACCCACAGAATCGAGAGGGACCTTGTATTTTTTTGAACTTCAATAAAAACAATCTAAACTGGCTTTATTCAATTTTTCCATCGAGCGTTCTTGTATGGTTAAAAAATGTTTCACTGTATTTTGTTTTAATCTATGGTGAACCGATAGCTTCCAAACTTTCTCTATAACACATGTTTTGTCATTATTTAATGTGTCTTCTCTTTCTTTCAATTTCAGATTCTGGATGCTAGTCTATATAGCAGTCAATCACTACAGACTTCGGCGATAATTGCTGTATTTTCATTACTATTAGTTCTAGTCGTACTTATATCATCGTTGTTTGTGTGGAAGTAAGTAGAATTTTCCTTTTTTTTAGATACTTAAAAAAAAAAATAAACAATACTGGTTCTAATATGGAACCTTGTGGAACTGCATCAAAATCTGCACAATTCATAGCAATCTTGATTGATTATAAATATTCGAAAAGAAATTTCATCGTCATTTTTATCAACAGCCAATATCATGTCAATCCAATTTTCATACATTTCAAAAAAAAAAAAAAAAAATAACCGGTCCCCAGTGCGAACCTGCCGGCACTGCAATTCACTAATTTACTCTCACTTCAAGATACCCACATAAAAAGATTGATGACCACTTTTTCGCATTTAGCAATTTGCCTTCGAAACACCATCCTTTTCACATCTATCTTATTGCCATCTACCCTCTTTAGGCCAATCTATTTTTCTCGAACAGAAGACTGCAGTACGACGTAAACACATCACAGTCTCAACGCGTCTGTCAAATAAGACAAATTGTCCGTTGCCATCAAATGTCACAATTTTGCGTAAAGATGCAATTAAAACACCGCACAGAGTTGAAAAGATAAAAAATAAACGTACAAAAAGAAGAACCGCAGATATAAATTTTTTCGAAGCCTATTTAAGCATCAGCAAGCGATTCAAAGTCGAAGTTCAGTCAGCAAGGAGAACATAACGAATTGCAGCTCCACACATTGAATATGTTAAACATGTGCGAAGACTATGAAAAAGACCACATCTTGGTTGCGTCTTGGTTTTTTTTTTTTTGTGGTTTGCTTTGGAATCTTTGGATCGTCTTTTGCCATGCATAGCAATTATTTAGCCTTTCCCCCTCTTTTTCATGATCAGTAGAAGCAAACGCGCGTAGTTTCTTGCGAAATGACTCAATTAGATGCCGCCAAAAAGTATCTGCCTGCAGTTTTGCAGTACACAAATCTAAAAGATAGTTTACTTCATGATACCATGTAGGTACTCTCTTGTTGATTGAGTTTTGTGCTGGCAAAATAATAATTGTGCGCTTGAAAGGCGTTCCATCACGAAGACGATGACGACCGACGGGGAGATTGAAAAAATAAATAAATGCTTTTGCGCGGATATCAAGATGTTTGTGTGTGGTTGTAGATATATGGAAGAAAAGGAGGCGTGGCACAACACACGTTCTGCGTGTTTTTTTGTTTGTGTCAAGGTACACTGAACAAACATGATCACAAGAAGTAAACGCGTTAAATTCAAATTTGTTCCATTTAATTTGCTGAATGTTCAGCAAAACTTTCTTTCAGTGTACAAGAAGTACCACATGACTCTTAGGAGGCTCACACGAACCGCGCTGCAATGTGGGGTTCGAAATTATATCCAGAGGCGTGTACTTATATTGTGTGTGGCTCTCGTGATCAATTTTTTTTTCTTCTCTGATTTAAACACACAAACGATCTTCGCTGCTGTGGCTTGGTTCTCAGGATGATAGATTTATTACAAGCTTTGTCAGTGGAATAATATATACATCAAGACTGTTTATAGGAAAAGGAAATACCACACTCAAATTGCAAAGATTTATGTTCAAACAAAGGGGGAAGTGTATAGAGGGTTGTGAATTGGAAACGCCTTCATTCAAACTCGATCACGAATCATGATAAATTATTCGAGGCCATCTTGTGGACAATTCTGTGACCTTTCATTTGATACCCCATTCATGGAAATTTCTTTTAGAATTGAAAGAGATTAGGATTCTATAACCTCACAGGCAGACCACCAGAGAAATTCTAAGACCTAAGTTCTAAGTAAACAACCATCCAATCAAGCAGATAGCTTCCAATGCATTACCACAAACGAATATACGGCTGGAAAACCTTGAGGACCTTCCAAACAATAAAATGGCAGCCATTAGATACTCTTGCTGTAATTAAAAGTTGTTGATTTTTTTTTCTCTTTGCAAAGCGCAACAGTGTGTGCTACTCTTGAATGCTTATTCATAAGAGAAGAGAAGCTCGAGTATATTTTTGTTCCATTGCGAAAAACAGCAGCAATCTGTACTCAACCGGATAATTATGCATAGTGCCATACACTACACACAACAGACAGACATACTGACTACTTACCCTAAAGCGCAATACCTCGCAGTACACACTTGACAGTAACAGAGAAGACAATGACATAAAACTAGGTCAACATTTTCATTCTATCTTTACATGCTGCATCCCACACAGACAGGACTCTCAGAAAAAAAAGGACGAGAAGAAAAACGCTTTTCATTCATTTAACGCCGATATCTTTGCCAGCCATAGAGAAGAAGAAAAACGAAAAAAAAGAAGAAATACTTGAAGACCCATCTTCTTCATCATCATCATGATAGTCGTTACGTTATCCTTAGAATCCTTAGGAACAACAAAAAAAGGAGTAGAATATAAATACATCATTTCGGCGACCATTTTCCTTTTTCTCATGTCTAACGTTATTTTATAACTCAACGGCGGCGTTACGTTGTCGGTTGGTCGGTCGTTACGCACGCACCTGCTTCAAGGATGAATAACTATTATAGTGTTAGAATAGGATAGCAGACCAAGAAGAATCCTTCACAACTGTGCATCATCATCATCATCAAACAAAGAAGACACGTATACACCTATTTACTCTCAACCTCCCATTTTCAACCCCAACCCAACCCCTATTCATTGTAGGATCTGGGGCGACAAAACGAACAAACAAGCAAGCGAAGGAGCTCACACACAAAAACCACTATCACTAGCCCCACAACACCACATTTTCGCTATCACAAGTTCTCCATCGTTTTCAGCTCTCGTGTTTTTATTGATTTTTATTAAAGCTGACTACTTTTTTTTTGTGGTCTTGAAAAATTGATTCGGGAAATTTTTTTCACATCCTTTTTTTTCCTTTTTGAGGATTCTTTTTATTGGTATTTTATTTTTTCGAATAGAAAAGAATTTTCGTACGTCATCGGTCGTCTTCAAATTGAATGATGGGAAAATAGAAAAAATAGCAAAAAAAAAGCTTCCGACAAACAACAAAAGGTGCCAGGTAAATACTACATATGAATAAAGAAGGAAGCACACCAAAAAAATATACAAGTAGATGTACACATGAATAATAGAAATAAATGTCGAAAGGAGATGATTTCCATAAAGGAAAAAATCATATATGGATGCTTGTATATAGGAAAATCCTTTTATATGTAATTTTTCTAGTGAATGTGAATAAAGACTCACTAAAGTAGTTGTTTGTGGGGAATACGAGGAACTGGAGTACCTACTCTGCAGACCTCGTATAAATAAATTGAATTTTATTTATCGAATTATTATTCTAGGATAAGATAAACAAGGACGAGGGAAACATCAAAAGATGCATACATAAGCATTCAGCATCGGTCATTCATAAAATCATTTAACCTAATAAACTTGATTCAAGATGGAATATTTTTTTGTTACTGATGGTTTTTTCCAAGGAATAGTCTCAAGCAGCTTGGGAGAAATTCATTTTTCTGAGGTAGAAACATTATTATTTATATCCTTCTTTCATATGAAAATAACAATAGTCCAGTTTGGAGTAACATAATACTTTTTATTAGAATGTGCTTCAAGGGGTTGCTGCTTACTTTAAATACGCCCTTAAACCCTTATAGGTGAATGTCTTTAAATAATTTTCGTACCGGCTTTTAACATCAAGGATTGAAGCGAATCAACTTCTAAACTACCATCCTTTTTGAAAAGTGCTTCAATGGGTAATTTTTACAAAATGTGCCTTAAAATTGAACGTCCCGGGGGTTTCAACAACTTTCCCAATTACGCCCTTTACTCCTGCAACAGAATGTTCGGACAAATCTGGGGACTAAACCCTAAAATTATCAGATGGATGTTTTCAGCAATAATTAGATCATTACTAACCTATGGTAATCTGGTTTGGTGGAATGCTTTAGAAAACAGCACGAACTTCAAAACCTTTAAAAAAGTACAAAGGCTTGCGTGCACTGACATTACCACCCCTACTGCGGGACTGGAACTTACACTCAATTTAAAACCCCTAGATCTCTTTGTTCAAGAAACTGCAGCTTAAAGTGCCTTGAGACTTAGTCAGACTAAAGTTTGGAAAAACAGTTCTATACGACACGCTCAGATAGCACTACGTTAGACTATAAAATACCCGAACTTGATTTTCACAAACCATTCCAGGCTGCCATACCAGGCCGAGATGAATAGAACATATACCATACTCCAGTGAGTCGTCAATAGCTATCTATACTGATGGGCTTCTATTCTGAATCCCTCAAGTTTATCGACTCGCTTAGGATTCCAGACTACAGTGAGGTCCTGACAGTGACAACAACTGCTAAATAGGTATTAATAATGGCGATACCACGGGCTGATATCACCTTTTACATTGATAGCCAAACCACAATAAAAGCGATTACTGCAACTGAGGTAAAATCAAAGCTTATTTCATGTTGCCGCGAAGAGCTTAAGGTTCTTGGCGCACAGCATAATATTAGACTCTGCTGGGTCTCAAGTCAAGAGAAAGCCGATTAATACGCAAGATTAGGATCAACGCTTGACGTGATCCAAGCTCAGCTAGTCAGCACCCCACCCTGTAATCTAAAGCAGGAACTTTCAAATAGAATAACTGTTAAAGCTGATGAAAGGTGGAACCTTCTTGACACCTGAGGCACTACTAGAAAGATCTAGCCCTGTTTTAACAAAAAAAAGAACGGAAAGAATTTTATTGAAATGTGCTTCAAGGGGTGTTATCTGTTATATGTTTCATTTACCTTAAATGCGATTTTCAAGTATCTTAAAACAATTTTTGTTGATTTGTTTTTAATAAATAAAATAAATAAAAATAACCCATTGAAATGTGCTTCAAGGATACAATTTTGGGAAATATGTTCCCTCTTAAAGCACTTTTTCCAAGAATTTTCGAAGTTTTTTCAATTATTTTTCCACGTTTGTAGCAAATCAATTAAATCAAAGGATAAACCTGTTGAGAACATTTCCCCTGAAAAGTGCTAAAAAAGTGCTACACACTCATGAATACTCGTTCACTATTTTGAAATCCTGAATCAAATATTGCTTAGTGTTCTCCTGCTTCAATAAAATGTTGATTTTCAATTTTAACCTACTTATATATTTATGAAAGAAATTTCATTGTATTTGTTTTTATATCGGTTTTACCTCCCTCAAAGTTAACAAAAAAAAAAACTAATAATAACAAAACGAGAAAAAATACCAAGTAAAGTGAATTCATGACAGGACTTCTAGGAAACACTGTATTTTTCATGATGATGATGAATTTGTTGAAAGAGAGATGACTGCAGTTTTTTTCCGTTGAATTTGCTGAATAATTTTATTAAATTTTTAATTTAATATTAAAATTCTGTTTTTTTTATTCGTCTGTTTTGCGGCAGATTAAAACGATTTGATGGGAAAAAATATTGAATTCAATCAATATGAAACAAAACTCAGTCAAAGGAATCATTCAACCCGTACAATTTGTTTTTTTTTTTTTTTTTTAACTGAAAGAAATCGATGAGTTTTAAGTAAACCCTTGTTACACAATTTTAAGGCAACCATTTTCTGTTTGTTTGCGGATAGAAGGGGTTTTAAAACGCCGGGCGTTTCGAAATTTCTTTTTCCCCTGATATTTTAGTGGCACTTGAAAAACTGACAATATTTTGACGTTCCATTCACTAATATGGCTTTGAAGAAAGTAAGCACCTGGGCCACGAGTTGTGGACTAGGTGTTAACAACAACAAAAACGAGTTGATGCATTTCACCACCAAAACCAAAATATCAGCTTTCACTCTACCTCGGTCGATCATTAACATTGTCTTCCAGTGCTTAATATCTGGCCGGGCCGTAATACTAGACACCAAATTAAAATGGAAGCTTAACATTAAAGAACGGGTGAGAAAGGCGTGTGTTGCCTTCTACGCCTGCAACAAAATCTTCGGCAAAAAGTGGGGCCTCCAGTCAAAAATGGTCAAGTGGACATATACGTCGGTCGGTTGTAAGACCGATACTTGTTTTCGGATCCATTGTTTGGTGACCCGCTCTGAGCAAAGCTTACATAGTAAACAAGCTTACAAAGGTGCAGAGAAATGCTTGTGAAGGGATATCAGGGGCAATTAGGTCCTATCGGATGCACTTAACGTCATTCTGGACATTCTTCCGATTGACATCTTAATTAAATATCCGGTGTCCTGCAGTTGCGTTATATCTAGGAAAATCTGGCCCACCTATAACAAACCCAAATTAATAAATTTAATTTCCAAACCAAGACATGACACAGCCCTGGTCTATAGGGGAGCATGCGGAAAATAAGGTATATATACCATATAACACTTCCTGCCGTAGCTGTGACTGTGAGGACCAGGCTAGGAAAAGAGCACTACAGTTAGGGAGAGAATTTTTGAACGGTATTGAGGAACTCAGAATTCAAGATCAGAGACATGATCTCATACCTCAATACTACAAAGTGACTAGGCAATAGTGTAGGAGAATAATACTACATTATGTATAGGATTGTACGTGCGAAACATACATCTTTCCTAACCCATTCTTAAATCTATTTAGAATTTCATGAGGTATGGTATCAGAACGGCGTGCGCACTCAGCGCTAATTGTGTTCTACACGGAAGTAGGACAGCCATTGTTTTTAAGAAAAACAAATGGTTTTGACCTTGGAAATTAGATATGTTTGGAATTTCACTCAATAAAGTGCTCAAAAAAATAAAATAATATTTCAATAACTTACGTTGTAAACCCAGGATGTTTCCAAATACCATTTTTTCTTCATTGACAAAATATACCTGAAAGAGACAAAAAACAAAACAGTTTAAAATTAGCAACAAATAAAGCAAGTTCACAAATTTACGAGTTTTTCAAATTTTAAAATTAAATACTAAAAAAAATTTTCTTTATTGAAAGTTAAAATTTATTACAAAAAAAAAACAAACTTTAAATGAGAGCCTATAGGATGAACCAGATGTTGTTTGCAGGATGATAACATTTTTTGCTATTGTTTCGCTTTAAATATTTTACACAATGAATTTTTAATTGCCAACTTTATTTACATAATTTTGTTTTAATTTGAAAAACAACCAGCGCCACAGCATTATTGTGTGTCAGTGTGTGTTTGTATATCATAGACCGATGTGACACAAAAAAGTTGCAGTTTATGATTGTGAGTGTGCTTGGTTACCTGTGCGGTTAATATCGACTTAAATGGAGACACACTGTTTAAAATTAACCAGATTATTATTTTTTTATTATTATTTAATTTTTGTTTTATATTTTAAGATAATATTTTTTTATACTTAAATGGCTCAGTGGAAGTTGATCACTGAAAGACTGGGTATGAGAAATTTCATGGGAATTTTTTAATGAGCACTTAATTGGTTGGAGGATCTGAGTTTATTAATATTATTGCAACAAGCACTGCTGAGAAAAAACTTTAAACATTGGATATACCATAAATTAAGTTAATTTTTATTTTATTGAGAACAAATACTTTCCAGGAATTAATCCTTAAAAATTCAGACTGTTGGGTGAGCTCAGGGATTGATGACAATAGAAGAATAGTCGTATTATAGTATTGAACATTCCTAGAAAACTCCTTTGGACAAAACTGAGGGTTCGAGCCGGATTTAACAAAAATAAAATTTCAAAGCAGGTGGCCATGGTTCAGAGGATAGAGTAGTGGATTGCTAAGCCGAACGCTACGGGTTCAAACCCCAGCTTCAGCAGCATTCTTTTTCTACAAAAATCGCCAGCTTATCTGAGGCCACCTGTGCGATAACATGAGACAATACAAATCTAAGTCTCCTCCTCTGAGCCACGTAGGTTTCTGTTATGTGTGCTTTCTTTCTATGTGTCTATCTGTCTCTCTCTGTTGTATTAATGTATTGTTCTGTCATAGCCGATGGTCTCAGTCACCAGTGCTGCTATGTGTCTGTAGTTCGTTACATTTATGTGCGAAGTACTGTGAAATGTAATGTAATGTAAATGTAAAATTTCAAAAAAGGGTTTTTGGTTTTTCTGAAAAATCGACTTTACAGAGTTCAAGGCTAACTGAGTTCTTTATTCTAATTCAAACGAATTTTGTTATTTCCTATTTAAAAATAAAATTATGTATTTCCCAAGGGAACTTAGATCCAATTAATATTAACAATTACCTACTAAAAAAGGGATCTGTCGTAATTTGATAATCTGTGAAATTTACGCCTTGAAAAGTTTTACAACAAACTTGGAGAGAAGACCTATATTTCCCATGAAATATACACTCTGTAAGCTCTGTAAATGTACTTTTCTTTCTAAAAACAAAACTCGGCCAAAGATTAATTCCAAAATTCAATTTTCCCAGCCATGTAGAACCCAACTCGTATACCCTGTGTCACAACTGCAATTGGATCAATATTTCCACGCACATACAATACCAGCCCACACCATGGCAATGGGTCGCCCCAAAGCAGACCACAATCTGCAAAATCAAACTTTTTTGTGTTTGCATTTTGCAAGCAACAAAAAAATCCCCAAAACGAACAAGAAAGAGTCAGTCATTCACTCCAAAAATTGTGTGACCCACATTTTCGATTGAATCCCTGCAAAAGGATACAAAGAGAGGGAAACAACCTGACTGCACAAAAACTGAATAATAAAATGATTTATTCATATTTTTCCGTCTCGACGATATGAGGATATTAAATTTTCCTACCATTTTTTTGTTCTTGCAGTTCTTATTGTTTCATAAAAGAAGAATGAAAAAATTAAACTTAATCCTTTAATAGAAAACGTTGTTGGTGTAAAGTATGTGTGATTGCAATGCCCTAAAGACCTACTTGCAACACAAGGATTGTGTGTGATTATGATGACTGCATTCATTTGTCTGTTCTTTGTTCTCTCACAGGACACGAACCAGCATATAGCAGATAACACACAAGTTCTTCTCTCTTCTTTTCTTTTATTATTTTCTCCGTGAACGAGTATATCCTTTCGAGTATCTGTCATTATGATGTTTGTGTCTTATAATATATGAATGAAGTGCAGTGGTAGCAAACAAAAAATGAAATAAAATTTTAATGTTGTTTTCTGAATAAAAATCTCATTTCATGTTATCATCGTTCTACTGCTTGTTTTTTCTGTTTTTTTGTGTTCGTTTGAAATAAATGTTTTTACGTGCAAAACTTTAGCTATCTGAATGCAATGGTTTTATCACTGCTGTTAGTTTTTGCATTGAAAAAGTTTTATGTTTTGAAAAATAAATAGAAAACAGGTCGGAAATAAAAGCACAACGACTGTGTGATATTTTTTTCTAAATCATGAGAGTGTTTGACGTGAGAGCAGGAAGCAGAAGATAATTGAAGAATTTATTGTGATAAATGCCAAAAGTTTTGTGATAATCAAATCTGTTGACATTAATATTTTGTGATAGTTTGGAAATATCACTGTAGTAAAGGACTAGTGATAAATTTGTTATGACTAAATTCTATCACAGTCTATTTAATCTTAAGAAAATTGTCTTTTCCTTATGATATTTTCTATATTCATTGTTATTACAAACGAAATTTCAAATTTGACAGAGTTGAGAACAATTTTCTATTCGTGATAACTTTTGAAATGTTCGTGATTTCACATGAATCTTTACGCAACATTGTGATAAAGACTACCTTCTTAATATTTCGTCTCTTTCACATTTGTTAAGTCTATTCATCTTAAGAAAACTTTCTATTCCTTATGATATTTTTCAAATTCATTCGAGAGCAATTTTCTTTTCGTTATACCTTTTGAAATGTTTATGATTTCAAATGAATTTTCACGCAACATTGTGATAAAGACTACCTTCCCAATATTTCGTCTATTTTCACATTTGTTATGATTACATTCTATCACAGTCTATGTTAAGAAAATTTTCTATTCGAATTTTACAGAGTCAACAGTAATTTCTTCTTCGTTATACCTTATGCAATGTTCGTAATTTCTCATGAGTCTTCACGCAACATTGTGATAAAGACTACCTTCCCAATATTTCGTCTTCTCTAATTCTTCACATAAACAACTGTCCCTAATTTAACGATCGGAAATACTAAATCGAAGAATGAAAAAGATTAAGTAGTATATTATGCAATTTTTTGTTTTAATGTTTCATATTTCATTTTAGTCAATTTGCATCTAGTTTGTTAGGTACATAAATCGACTTGTGAGGTCTTCACTCGGCCATCTTATGGTAATCTCTCCGGAAAAAAAAACAACAACAAAATATAGGAAATAGTACCTATTAAATATTCGATGAAAGGTTTTTTATGATCACCAAATAGAAACAAGAGTATTATATTTTACGAGTTTACACTGATTCATGAGGGGGCCCTATCTCGCTAGTCATACATTTTTAATTTGTTTAGCCTTTGGAGCTTTGACTAAAAAACAAGCAGGTGAACTAATACGGAATTAATTGATGAAAGTTTCCTACAGGAAAATCTACCTATCCACTTTGTTAATCGATATTTTACAGATACAGCTTATAACTTTCGCTTATTTTCGGTTTCTTGTACTTTTTCCTCGAAGTTTTTAGAGTTCGAATGACCTGTAAACAAGACAAATAGGCGTAACGTTGTTTTAAGACCATGAGGGCTTTTGTGAGGTTCTTTACTTCTCTTCTTTTGTGCGAGTGAAATAATTTATTTTAAATACTTTGTAATAAAGTTGAAAGATTTATTTTGTCATGGTGATTTGATGATATTTTATTGTCTTACTCTAGACGATACAGAAAAGAGAAGAAAACAAAAATAAAAAAATCCGCGGGTTTATTAAAAACAAATAAAAAAATGTATGTAAGTCGTACGATTATTGTTATTATTCTCAAGACATGATTGTGCCCTGCCCACTCACTCAAAGACCAGAATTAACATATCAATGGGTACCAAACGGTTTTATTTCTTTTTCGTCGTTTTTGTGTCCCCTTGACAAGTTGTGAAACATTTTAATTTGTATTTCGTTGTCGATTTAAGCTTTTAATAAGATTAAAAAGAAAATCGAACAAAACTATACAAAGTGGTTATGTGTTGTGTATGTATCTGTATCCGATTAAAATTACATTCGGATTCGAGAATTAGATACAATTTTTTGTCCTCCTTGCGTGAATTGATTTACAAAATTAAGTCATAATGAAATTTGTTTTTATTTTTATTTAAAAAAAATTAATCAAATAAAAAAGAAACAATTATTCGAACGATTTGAACAGATTTAACTAATTGAAATTCATTGATAAATGATTTTATCGAAATTGATAACAAACAGCGGGCCGCCAATGATTACATTCTGAATTGAATGTGTTTTTTATGCATTTTTAATTTGATTTTAAAAAATAAATTTTTTTGGTTTAAATTTTTTAATTTAATCGGAGTATTCTCGTTTTGTTTGCTTTGAAAAATTTAAAATCATCTAATTAGGTATGCAAAGCTATCGAAATCCAAAGTTTTCATGTTTTAATTAGATGACTTTTTTATTGGTAGCCAAAAAGGCCTTAGGTTAAGATTTATCGCATTGTTAAATGTGATTTTTATGCGCGCTAATAGAAATATTAAATTTTTAATATGCTGATCTTATTAAAATTAACTTTGATTTGCATTTCATTTTCATTTTATGGCATTTTAATTTTTATCTTGAAAATTTTAAATATTTTGGTTTTTTTTTTGCGATTATTTCAACTTACCATCTCTGAACCTTCTTCTCCATTCGCCATCGTCGCGCCCAGTATAAGTTCCTCTTTTTTGCTTATCGTCCAAAACTCGGCGCCGTAGAGTATAGGACTGGTAAAATCAAAGTTTTGTATAGCAGACACTTTGTCTTTCGAGTGAGGAGTTTTGAGCCCAGTTGTTTAGCCAAACCGAAGCAGCAGGGGTTCGCTAGGGTAATTCTTAGCCGGATCTTCACTAAGTGGTCGTTTGTGTGATTGATGTTTGTTTCAAAATAGGTGAACTCCTTAACTCCTCCTTAACTACCTCAAAATTGCTGCTACCAACACTGACGTTTTGTCCTAGGCGGTGGGCAGATGTTGCTTTGTTTGTTGATAGCATGTGCTTTGATTTGTTCTCATTCACTTCAAGACCAACAATTTTCGCCTGTTCTTCCATCGCTGTTAAGGCCTCAAGCACAGCTCTCTTGGATCGACCGATGATGTCTATGTCGTCCACATAGCCCAGGAGCTGGGTGAATTTGTTGAAGATAGGGTTTTCCATACTCATACCTGGCTCGATGTGCACTATCTGCTCCAGGACCAGGACTATGTTGAAGAAATCACATGACAGCGCATCTCCTTGTCTAAGCTCTGCGCATGTTTGAAACAACTCGGATGAGCTGTTACCCATTTGCACATTACACTGCATATTGTTAGCGTCCCGAATTCAGACATCGCCGTCATAAGGATGGCAATTTCTACCTTTTTTGTGCTGGGGGCTGGGACTGGGTCTTCATTGACTGGTCTTGTCATTGGCTCGCTCGTCATTGTGTGCATTCAGCAGCTGTTCGAAGTGCTGCTTGAAAACATCTACAATACCCTATGCTTCGGTGACTAGGTTTCCTTCACTGTTTCGAAGAGCCTATGTCCCGGTTCTGAAACTAGAAGCTAATTGCTTCGAGCTTACGGGCAGTTGCCCGTAGTTGGTAAGTGCGTTGGCTGCTAAGCAGAACGTCGTTGGTTCGAGTCCTACTCAGGCCAAGTTTTTATTTCATCTTTCACGGGTACTGCCTCTTGCGAAGACCTGACAAATCTTCCAAGAGTATCAATCTGTCATGAAAAAGTGCTTCTCAACTTTGCCGTTCGGAATCGGCGTTAAATTGTAGGTCCCCTCAATTCTTCACACGCACTCAGAGAATTGTTGATGAGAGTAAGCCACTTAGGCCTTGGCTCTTCAAGAGCTGTCGGGTATTGTTCTTGCCCCGAGACTCTTCTAGACTCTTCTGAAGTCAAAGGACCATTTCAAGGAAAAATTATAGCATTATTTCGAGAATATGACTTAAAGCCGTCTTAAGACACATTTCAACAAATTAAACAAGCTTAAGGTCTTCCAATTCTAACCAGAAAAGAAGAAAGCTGTAAATAATCAAACAAAAAAATTTATCCGTCGGTCGGTAGAATATTTCATTTGAAAGCAAAAGACATTGGGTGGAATTTTAAACACAACAACCAGGTCAAATAATTCAGTTTATTAAACCTTCAAATTTATTATTCCAAGAAATCAAATCAAACTGACAAATTTTCTGGCAAACAAATTGACAAATTGCAAAGCAAAAAAGACGTTTTTAAATAAACAAAACATAGGCCCACCCACCAGTCCTTGTGTTTGGGGAGAAATCGTCAAGTTGATATTCATCCTAATAATAATTCGTTTATCGTTAAATTTCTTTTCTTTCTTTTTTTTTTGTATTTCATCTGTGAGCCGAATTTTTTGTTCCTCAATCAAATTGGAGCAAAAAAGAGCACAATCTTCAAGAAATTGTCAACGACCTAAAATTAATTGAAGTGGAATTCCTCCTCATTCTCTGGATGATGATGATGGTTTGTAGGGAAGACAAACTCCCCAACAAACAAAAAATAAATAAATTGCCTTTTAAAATCAACTTCTCATAAGGATACAGAGACAGACAAAAAGCACAACAAAAATATAACCGAAACAGCAAGACAATGTTGAAGTAAACAATTGTTTTCGGGGATAACGAGCAAAAGCCAATGACACAATAAATATTACTTTCGGATTTGAAAAAAATTCGCAGAGAGATAGGAGCCGAGAGTGAGGGAGTGCTTCCTAATAAGGACCAAGGATCCAATCTGTAGGTATCGATTTGTTTCCATTTTTTTTGTTTTCATTTTGTTTTTCATCATCTAAATCCTTCTTTCTGTAAATTATCCTTGGTTTCGAGTTTGTTTGTTTTGTTTTTTCGATTTTTTTTTTTAAGCTTTCACACCAGTTGTTGTGAAGGAGAGTTGATTCATTATTGCTTTCGTGGATATCCGCAAAAAGTTAATTTTCAAAAGTCATTTTATCGGTTTGTGGAAAATACACTCTAACTCTCTCTCCTCTGTCGGTCTACAGAGAAAAAAAATCGGTTTTCAACTTTGAAGTAGCTATGACGATACGATAAGCAAAAAAGTTTGTCCCTATGTTGACATGGTGTTAGAAGAAGTTTTGTATAATGGTTTACAATTGCACTCGATGGTTATAGTGGATGGGATGAAAAAATTGAGTGTTTTTAAGTTATTTGCATGAGGTTTTCAAATGGAAATACAATTTCAAGTGTTTTTCTATTTTTTCACGTGAAAGTTTGTAGTTGAAAAATCTGTTGATGGTTCCTGTCCGGGTGCTAGTTTTTGTCTGGTGTTAACTCTACTGTCAGTGAATACATTTAAAACTGTTTTTTAGGAGTAGGGTAAATGCACCAGTCTCCGGAAGATTTACACTTTATGAAGAATAAAAGAGAAAGGAAACACATAATTTGCAAAAACCAACAAAATACAGAATCAGTAACATTTTCCACACACATACAAAGTTTCAAGCCGAGCTGCCGCTGCTGTTCTGCTGTTTTTTTTTAGCAAAAAAATGGAAAAATATACTAAGAATAGTTGATTTTGTGAGATCTTGTAATCAAATGGAGTCTGTTTCAATGAAAATATAATGAACTTCCAATAACTAAAGAAACAAATTGAGTTTTGCGTGTTTTTAATCCGTTTTTTAAATGTCCGGACACTGGTACCAAAAATAGCGAAAATCTAGTCTCTGGACGTCTCCAAGATTTTATTTAATTTTTTTTATGTTCAAACTCCTTTAAAAGCCTTAATTTCCTTACCAAAAGTAAGGAGACTCTGTTTTGATCGTCCGGAGACTGGTACCAATTTTGTTTTTTTATAATTCGTCTAAAATAACAATAACTAGGCAATATTTTCTAAATTAATTAGAAGCCAAACAATCAGGAAATAATTATCAATGCAGAAAGTGAATTGGTCTAAACTCAACACTTAAGAGAAAACAGATATTGAGTTTTTAAGTGGAACTGTCCGGAGACTCCATTTAAGATCGTCCGGAGACTCCGGAAAATCGCCCTCTTTTAGAATTCATTCTATTAAATCAATGTTTCAAGTTACTTTCAATACACTCGTACACCAAACTGCTGAGAAATATCTATGGTCTTCGCCAAATATTAAGATTTGAATGAAACACTAATAATTATAAAGATATGTATTTACATTGAAAGTAAAAAAAAAATGTTATATATGTCCGCGGGCTGGTGCCGTTACCCTACCTAAGAAAGTTATAAAATTATTACGAGAATATTGTGGCACATTTGATGAAGAAACAAAAAAATGCATTAACATCAAGAAGCACTTTATAAATTGGGTGCCACTTATTTTATACAAAAAAGTGCTTCATACAATCTTAAATCCAAAATGTTAACCCTTTCGATCTTCTGAGGCCTCCACAGACTCATAAATCCCCAAGGGAATTCAATGTTCACTATCAGTTTGCACATTCAATTTGAAAGAAAAAGAAAAAAATACGTATAAATAAACAAAAATCAATTCCCCTTAGTCAAACATCAATCACACGACTGATAACATCTCTTTACATATCAATAATGTTGTGCTTCTGTGTTGTAATATTTTTTCTTCTTTTCTTTTTGAACCTCCATCCCCAGGCTGTAAGATAGAAAATTTAACATATCACCATCAAAGAAGGAACAAAAAAGAAGCATCGTCTTTGAAGCTGATGATGGGTTTAGTCTAGGACCTAACGAACACTTAAAGCACCATCAACAACAAGTTTGTTTTTATCTCTCCCTCTTACTCCTTTCTCTATGACTCTCGTTAGGAAAAAAAAAAGAAAGAAACTTACAACACAAATGAGTAAATGCTTCCGTCTTCGGTCTGTTAGAGCCGCAAAAAAAAACTTCTCATACACCTCATGGCTTTTATGCTCGTGTATATGCCCCTTAGGGGAATATCCTTCCTGTGCCTTCAATAAAGCATAAAAAAGGGATTTTCTACTTTGCATTATATTTTTTTTCTTAGGGTTCTTTCATTGGCAGACATTGCCCCAACCACCTCTCAACAAGCAACAACAACAAAAAAAAAGAAGATTCTTTTGTGTTGCCACTTTTATCGAATTAAGGACATTCTCACTCGTGTGCTATACTAGTCATCCTCATCATCAAAACAAGAAGAGGTATTTTAAGTGAAGACGAAAAGAAAAAAACCCTTCAGGGCTTGAACATTGCTTTCAAAGGATTAAATTGTGCAAATATACGCAAAAGAAAAGGCAAAAGTGTGCCTTTTACAATCGAAAGAAAACATCAAATTTTAGCTGATTCCCGAATGCTGATATAATTCCGACACGGGGGGAGTGATGAATGGAAGGAAGAAAAATCGATTTATTCTTGATTTTTTTTAGTACTTTTGACGCATTATCGTCATCCTG
Source organism: Sphaerophoria taeniata (assembly GCA_943590905.1). NCBI lineage: Eukaryota > Metazoa > Arthropoda > Insecta > Diptera > Syrphidae > Sphaerophoria > Sphaerophoria taeniata. Next base: position 85,618,523 of record OX016542.1, read on the forward strand.
AGAAAAGCCAAGATATCCTTTTAAATATTTGATTCGATAAAATGATGGGATTTTGTCGATCATTAATTTTTTCTTTTATTTTATTTTTATTCTTGAACTTAAAGGACTCTTACGATTGCGATTGCGAATACTAGGATTAACTTCATTCACATTTTTAGACGTCCTTCCTGATGTCCAGAAGAAACAAACAAACAGAAAAAAAAAACCCAAAATCGAAATGACCTCTGCGGGGTGTCATAAAAATAAATTTTATTTTTATAGTATCCTTATAACCTTTTGCAGTATTTCGGTAGACGAAATTTTTAAGAGTTCTTGACACGTCCTGAATCGATTAGAAAGAAGGCAAATTTTTAATAGGCCCCCAACAGTAAAAAAAAAGACATTCATAAAAAAGCCAAGTGTCCTTTGAATTGTGTTTGAGAAAGCGAGAAAGAGCCGAGATCATGATGTCCTTAACCCGTTTTATTGCTGAACAATTTCTAACACAAATACAAGAATGTTTACAACCGGAAGTGCTCTCTTCGACATCGTCGTCGTTGTTTGGTGGGTTCATGACGGAGCTAGGGGGAGATTGACGCCTTGTGAATGAAGTCTAACAAAAAAAGACCTAACCACCGCCAACTGACATGGTATACCGCATAATAGCTTTTTGACTTCTTTCACCAAAGCTCGGGGCCCATAGACGAGACACTGCGGTTTTCAAACACTCGAGATCTTGGAATGGGTGCGATTTCAAAGACGCCTCTAGGAGACACACACACACTCACCACTCGAAACACATTCGTTGTTTCAAGCAATTTATGAATAATGTTGCCATAATTTTTCATATTTTCCGTCTCTTGCAAACATTTAAAAATATAACGAAGGCAACTTCGCAGCCCTTGTCGTGCGCAGGCAGAGCTATGTAGAGAAGGCAAAGGCACTCGGTCTTCTTTAACCAACAACAAGCTATTAAGTAACGTTCAATTATTGTCTTTTGTATCTTAATATTTTGTAACGCACAGAGGAAGTTCGCTTTACAAAATAGATTGTGTAAAGGGGCGGTTGCTATGGCCGTGTGGAGGACTGGCTGGAGTTTAAATGAAAATCTCCACTTTTTTGTTTGGGAAGTGCTGTTATTTAATTTTTCTATGAAATTAAGAAAAAAAAGAAAGTGCTCTCGACATATGCCCTTTAAGCGCAGCTTTTCCTCGGCAGAGAAGACTCTTGTTGAAGGTTCAAGACCCTAAGAGAGAGAGAGAGTGAGTGGGGCATCCAATCCACTTGGAGGTTGTTGTGTATGTTTCTGTTTTCGTTGTTAAGTGTAATGTAATGTTATGAAGTGTAATACGCTTTGTTATGATTAAGACTATGGTTGAAGTCTTTTTTTGTTATTTTTATTTTTGAGATGGAATTTCGTGTGTGTTTTTTCACATTTTTTACGACGGAAAATTAATGTGGGGATTTTCGGTCATAAGCTGATTTTGTCTACCACAAGAAGGCAGGTACTTTGTCTATCTGTCTTACCTAGTTTTTTCTTTATCAAAATTTTTTTGAGAGGCTCAAGTTATGGGAACTAAGAATTATGAAGTTCTTTTGTTGAAGTAGTTGTTGGCAATTAATTTCGTTGTTGGGGTACTTCATTTCTTTTGAGGGTATTAAAAGCGATAAGGAAAGATGTATTTGCTAATTGGAAGTGGCTTTTAAAGCCGTAAATTTTTAAACTCTGAATTCACAGAAGTAGGGAATATTAATTCAAAATGAATATACGTTCCACAGTCTTGAAATTATTTTATCATAAATCAGCACCGCTGCGGTTTGAAAACTTCACGTACAATCCACACTTAATCTTCCAAAGATAAAAAGTCCAAACTTTTCTGATCTTGAAGTAATTTTAATTTGAATTCATTCAAACTTCTCTTAAACTTTCCAATTCAATCTCAGTTTACCAAAAATTCATAAAATAATATTCCCCATTATTTAAATTCCAAAACAACCCAAGAATCTCTTGTGTTAAATGTGATTTCAAATAATGATTAAACGAGAAAGAAGAGTGTTCTTTGTCAAAAGTTGTCTTAACCAATTACTTATACCATCAACAATTTATCAACGTTATTCCGCACTGCGTAAGCTCTAACCTTAAAAAAAGCAGACAAAAATCCAAAACAAAAGGATAAAAAAAAGGTAAAGAAAAGAACCATTTCCCTATCTCTTTGAAAGAGTCGTTAAACTTCCATGTACATTATAATAAATTGTTAAGGTAGTCGGGTAGGTATGAAGCTTTATACACTCATTCTTATTTTATCGCGCTCCAAAGACTTTCTTAATTTAATAATTCATCCCACATGAATGCAAAATATTCAAATTCACTTATAATAAAACCTTCCACATATATACAGCGAGAGCGAGTTCTGAATAGAGTTGAGCTGGTGTACCTACACCTCGTGTCGCCTTGTCGTCTGCCTTATTATTGTACAATGGGTTTGTTCTTTCTTCCCCAACCCGTCACGTCGCTGGAGTACTGCCTAAAAAGTATCTCAAGCATTTTTAATTAAATACACACTCAAAAATGTGTCCTCACAACTCCAGCAGAAGAAAAAACAGGAAGAGAAGAGAACCTGACATATTCATATATGAAAAGGATAACTTTTCTTGGAGTATCAACATTCTTCATTTCATATTCCCCTCTCGCATGCCCTCCTACAACACTCTAACCTCATGCGAGACTATAAGAATACCTAACGAACACGATATCAGATTTCATGCGGCAAAAACGGATTCGGGGCAAGGAGCATGCATTCTACGAGTATGTGTTAAATATTCTCTGACACATTTTTGCTCGATACCAATACCAGCCCCTGTTCCAAATTTCAAAAAAAAAAAAAAAAAAGAAACATAGCAAAATCTTCAAACTTTCAAGAGAAACATTCTCCGCTTCGTAAGTAGAAGTCCTTGAAAACATGAACACGCACGCGAGTTGGAGGAGTTTTGCTTTATTTTCGAAAAATGTCTTGTTATAGCTTAATACAATAATTTAAAATTGTCTTACTTTATTCAAACAGAATCACCACCTTTCACCCTGTGCCAAACATTTATACCCACTCACACACTCCGACCTGTGAGTAAGGATGTCAAAAAGGATACATTGTATGCCAAAGAAAAAAAAAGAAGAAGAAAGGATAATAAATTGCATGTAGAACATGAACAAAGCGACGCCATCGTCGCGACGACGAGAAACTGAACAATTTCACTTACGAGTTAATTTTATATTCCATCGTCTATTATTATTTAATTTTGTTTCCAATGCCCCTGTTCTCGTGGGTGGTGCTGCTGCTGTTCCTTGTGCCTTTTTAGCACAAGGGTGTATTCACAAAATTGAAAATTAAGAATAGCACTTGTTTGCTCTTTTGCCTTCCTTTTTTTTGTTATGGGTGATTTATAGCCAAACACGGAATTAAAATGTTGTGATTTTACTCCCACCACCAGAGACCGTGTGTCGGTGTCGGTCAATCTTGTGATATGTTGTCTTTTCCTTAGAAAAAGAAAAGCCAAGGAGTCAAGGATATACAAAAAATGGGGAAAGAAGATGATGTATCTCCAAGGTGCCATTCGATAATAATTTATCTTACTTAGACGGTCGCTCTCAAAATCGATAAAGTAAGATTCACATAAAACATCACAGAATTGTCCATTTGTAATGAAGAGTCAACTTAATAGAGGTCCGTTTAGTCCTGTGGACTTTGATTTATGAAAATAAACGAGATTAATGTTAAACAAAGCAGGGGTGACGTTAATATACCATCGAGTAATTTGTCTCTATTAGGGAAATAGAATTACCAACGCCCTTGGACAGCTATGAATTTGATTTAGGTTCCACATGAAATCCACAGTCTTAAAAGTATGCAAGTTGTCAAAAGAAATGAGAGATGGCATTCAATGTGAACTTGGTACATGTTTTACAGTGAAAATTAAGTTCCACATACCATCCACAAGGTAGAAAATCAGACTGCAAATACCAGTAACTCTAAAAAAAACAATGACGATAAATTTAAAAACCATTGAAAGTCAAAGGAAGGAGTTTAATCAACCCACATCATTCGTGTTTTATTTCTTTTTATGAAATTAATTAAAATATTTTACATTTACACTCAAAAAATACTTTTCTCTTCTTTTTGCATCCGCTCTTCTTTTGATGAAAAAAAAGTTCTGTTCGCGACAGCAGTTTTTTCTTTTCAACTTGAAATCAACTTTTATTGAAGAGGGTAGTGTGTGATTTGTGTTGTTGTTGTCAATATTCAACTTCTCTGTTTGACTGCTGTTGCTAATTTAAATATTTATTCACATTTCAAGATTGAATATTTAGATATGAGGTCCCTTTACTATGCAGCGTATTTTCGTATTTGAATTTTCCGGCGTATGACGGTGATTATAATTTCCAATTTCAAATGCTAACCATTGCAAGCGTACCAAATCCAGAGAGTGAGTCTGCAGATTTGGATTTAATTTTATTAAATTTATCACAGCAACCAAAACTCGCATGATTTTAATTTTCTTTTCTTTTTTTTTCCTTTCAGAAACAAAAGAAAAGTTCAAAACTTTTTACCCTGCAAGACACCGACACGTGGTCCACATATGAATGGAGGACTGCCAGGACATTCGGTGACCTATGAAGACCCGGATGCTCATTTGGGACATCGGCCGTTGGTTATGAGACATCATCATAACGTTGAGGTGAGATTTAATTACTTACAAAATGATTGGAAATGTTTATGTACTACCAATTTTTGTGACTTTAGGATTTCTGGTGAAAGAAAAAAATAATTTTGCTTCACATAGACTTATTATCGTGTGATGTTTTGCAGTTGTAAGTTTTATGAAAAACTTTAGAAATGTTTTTGAACTGCTGATTGTGATATCACAGGATCTTCATACATTTAAATTTATCACACAAATTGTGATATTCAAGCTTATGTGATTTTAATCTTGTGATATTTGATAAATCTAAACATTTCAAAGACTCAACAATATGATTACCATTTCAAACCACAATCTTTTGAATCATTTACTCAAATAAATTGAAAACTTAAGAAACAGATGCTCTAATGTTCACAAAATATTTGTTGCCATTGAAACCACTTGTTCGGACAGTAATATATCTTATTTATCCAATATTTGAAAGCAATCAGATGTTAAATCAAAATTGATGATATCCCTATTTAGATCCCTTTACAATCCAAAACACAAAAAAGCCAACATTACCTTTAAGAAGTACTCAATTAGCAAAATATATCACAAGCCCATAGAAATTATGTGTGTAAATTTATTTACAAAAACAGAAATCTATCTGGTCAATCATGGTTTCAAGGAAACAACATGCCTATTTAAAACTATTTTATACATGTATTTCTTAGCCTCAATAAGAACATCAAAATGGAACAGAATTTTAAGATTGTAATACTGCTTTCCTTTTGTCTTCAACAGTTTCTGTTGTGTTGTGTTTTGTTTTGTGTGAATAAAACTTACACAATATCAATATCAGTCCATCCCCACCCAACAAACAACCTCAGAAAACAAACGCACAAATGCACATTATATTATTCTCAATGGAAATTGCATGCCACAAGAGAAGACCACAAGGATTTAATTGCAATTGTAATTATTAATCGAGTGGGCCATGTTAAGGCAGTGAATTTGAGAGACCTTGTGTAAAAGTGGGGAGGTTTGAGGGGTATTGGATGAATGGTTTATCTGTGATTGTTAGAAAGTAGCTGCAAGGATATAATATAATATTCCAGGATACACACAAAACAAAACCATACAATTCGGAGGGAAATTTTGATTTGTTACAACCGAGGCTGCTCTGCTTAAATACACATCCTTGCTCAACTTTTTGTTGTTTGTGAAAAATGAGTACAAATATCCGGTGTGGATGAATTATATTCTGCTTCTTTAAATTCGATTAAAAAGATTTTCGAATTCAATAGACAATGGGCATCAAAATATTTGGGCAGGTTCTGTCAAAATACTAATGTCATTGTTCTGTCTCACTCTTTCAGGTTGTCAAAGGAGTGAAATCTGATATGTTTTCTGTCATGAGAACAAACCGAAGAAGAAGAGGAATAGTAGGTTTCATATCTTTTATACACACGGCTGAATATCTATGATGATTCCATTTTATTGTTATGATTGTTTTCGTCCTGGCTCATTTCTTTTGATTTAATTTCTTTTGATTTGTTTTTTTTTTTTGCAAAGAAAAAATAATTTCACAAGGATTCACATTTCGTCGAAGCGTTTTTATCATAACAACAATAACAATAATAATCATCATCATTGTCGTCGCATTGTGTGTGATATTGTTCATTTATATTTGCTTTTTTATGTCAAAGAATATTTGTTTCTTTTTATATGTTTTCTCTTATTTGTCAATGACTTTTTTACGCGTATTCCTTTTATAAGGACATTAAAGGTATCTTTGTGTTCTTATTTATTTTCTGATGATATCCTTATAGAGATGTATCAGATATCACATTTTCAATTGAATTGAAATTTATAGTTAATGCAAGAAGTAGAAGCAAAAGAAAGAAGTAATGTTCCTTTGAAATTGAGTTTATCATTCGATTTCTTGTTTTGGTGTTTAATTTTTTTTCTTGCAATTTAAAGTGTAGGTGGTGTGGAAATATGATAGGGAGTAAGTGACGCTCATGTTTGTCAATTTGACGTACTTTTTGTTTTCTTTTCATTTGATTAAGTAGGAGTGTGTTGTTTGACGAGTTACGGCAGGATATGGCAGGTGTGGAAACTGTTTTGATGATGTCTTAATGCTTCATTTGTGTTCAATAAGATTTTAACATTTGAACAATACCTAAAATTTTGTATGTTTTCAACATTTGGCATAAAAGAAATTCATAAGAAACCTCCTCCCCAAGTGTTGGCATAGAGATTTTCACTTTACAGAGACAAATGTGCACACAACAATAAAGGAACTGTGGTACAAGCTCTGCACGTGTTTGTCTATCGTTATCTCCTTCGCTTCGCCTTTCAACGAACTTTTAGCGCTTGTTAATTAAATCTCGGCGATAAAGGATCAAGATAAGCCCATTTCCGCACGTGTGAAACCCTTTAGACAAGTCTATTTAAATCACATTACTCCAGATACAAAAAAAAGCAATCCACTACTTTGATGGAAGTTCCAATCATTGTCAGACCAAATGCGTTGGTGGTGACAAAATGAAAAATGACTTGGACATGCCATCCATCCATTGAGATGACGCAAAGAAAACCCTCACATTTCATACTCAATTACTGTTGCGTTTGAAGGAGAAGAGTTGCAAAAAAAGATCCATACATTTTTCAAATTTTATTTTTATCTTTAATGGCCTTGGCCTTTTGTTTCCTGACGACATCCTTATCCTTATTTTTCCTTCTTTTGCAGTTTATGCAAATGAATGGGTTTTCGCTCAACTCTGAAGACCTGTACTTAGTCCTGATACTGATAATCCTTTTTTCTGTGTTTTCAAAAGAGTATTAACATAAGACCGAATCGCCTATCTGCATGAGTTGAGATGAATGATGTACATTTTTTTTGTTTTGTTCAGGGAATTTTAGAAAAAAGCTGTTACCCTTCAGCGAACCAGTGACAAATGAATAAAAAGGACATCGTTATTTATTTTTAATTGTTGAAAAAAAAGTCAATCTTTCTGTCTCTTTCACTTACTGGACACAGCCTGCCGTAAGATTAGATTAGATTTGAGAAGATAACATGGATTACAGAAAAAAATATAAAATTGGAAACAAGAAAAACACGAAATAAAGGACGCACTTTATTTGCATTGTTATGTTCTTTATTCAATGGAAAATAATATGAAACGCCAACGTGTACTGTTTTTTGTTTTTTAGTCTTTTATGTCCTTTTTCGTCCTTGTTTGTTTGTTTTTTTTCTGTGTCGTCCTTCCTCTTATATATTTTCAACGAATAGCCTTTTGAATATTAATGAGGATCCCATATAATGTAGTGTGGGTGGGAAGATTTTAATAAATTTTCATTTTTTTTAAAAGTTTATCCTTTGTCCTTTTTGTTTTCCGCATCACAACTTATGTGATGATAATAAATTTAAAATAAAAAAATACTGGTTTCTTAGGAAATTTGTCGGCTTTAAAACTCTTGAAATCAATTAATTGTTTTGGAGCTATAATAATTATTTTATTCAAAAATTAAAATAAAACAAAAATTCGCGGGAAAACTGTTTTAAATGAGAAAGCACAGTTTTTATTTGTTTAAATATTGACTGCAGTGTGTGTATATTTGCTCATTGAATTTAAACACACTTAAACCAAAAAATATGTACAAAGGGTCGGTTTAAATTTCCAGTTTGTGTTTAATGAGAAAATAAAACAACAAACTAAGGGTTGACATTTACAATTTATCAACCCCTTGTGCCTATATCCTGTTTCTTCCCTTTTTTAGTTGTTTTTTTTCCAACCTTAAAAAACTGATGTCGAAAAAAAAATAAATCCTGCGATTGCATTAATCGACAATGTCCTTCCGATATAAATTTTTTGTTTGTGAGTTTAACCCACCATCCTACCTACAACTCAGGAACACACGATGACGCTTGTGATTAAAGATGATTAACGAGAATGCTCTTATCCTTTTTTCCGTGTATATTTTTTTATTTTGTTTACTTATCCTCCTTCACTTGTTTTAATTTAATTTAATTTGATCCTAGAGGGGTGTAGGCAAAAAATCTATACGTTGGTATTTAAATTCGGTCCTGGTAAATCCTGGTGGATTTAATTGATTTTGTTTTTTTTTCCTATGTCCTGATGGCTTGTCATTTCAATTCAAAGTCATCGAATGCAATTTAAGTCGAAAAACAAAAATGAAAGTATGTCAAGTCGACTGAAAAAAGATAAGTCTTATAATTGCATCAAGGATATTTATGTGACACTTATTAAATTGAATATGTGTTGAAAATTCTGTTCAATTGACATGACAAGTGGGATTTTCAAGCAAAAAATAAGAAAAATCCTTGAAAGGATAAAATTCAATTCGAGTGAGTTTTGCTTTTTTCTTGATTTTTCAAGGATCAAGCGGGGTTTTTTGCTCAAGAGATTTGTGCAATCGTGCGAAAAAACAGGACTAGATTTAAGAAAGTGCCTAAAGAGGGAAAAACAAGCATTTTAGACATGTCCATTTGTCGGCTATGTGAACCTGGCACCCGACTTTTGAAAAAAAAAATTTCTTTATTTATTTTGATAGGTTAGGGTAGGTAGTTGATTGTAGTGAAATTAATTTTTTTTGTAGTTATACAGAAAAAAAAAATTTGACCATCAAAAAAATGTCAGCCCCCGAAAATAAAATTTCGAACTTTTTTTGCTTTTTTTCCATAGATATACGCTTGTAGATGATTGTAGTGCAAATTTTTTTTTTTTTAGTGAGACAGAAAAATTTTATTAAAAAAAAAAAAAAAATTCGACCAAATTGTTCGACCACTACCTTTTTCATACTTTTCTCATACAAAAAAGTACTGAAATTAATTAACTTTAAAATAGAAATTACTTACTCTACAATAGAAACAAACCCTCATAGAGGTTTGTAGTGAAAAAAGAATTTTACTACAGACGATAAAAATGGCATTTTAAGCCATATAGAGGTTCGTAGTGCAAAATACTCCTACTACGAAACTTTAAAATCCGTTAACAAGCTAATGGACGTTTGTAGTGAAAAAATTACTTCACTACAAACGAAAGCAACCCTCATAGAGGTTTGTAGTGAAAAAAGAATTTTACTACAAACGATAAAAATGTCATTTTAAGCCATATAGAGGTTCGTAGTGCAAAATACTCCTACTACGAAACTTTAAAATCCGTTAACAAGCTAATGGACGTTTGTAGTGAAAAAATTACTTCACTACAAACGAAAGCAACCCTCATAGAGGTTTGTAGTGAAAAAAGAATTTTACTACAAACGATAAAAATGTCATTTTAAGCCATATAGAGGTTCGTAGTGCAAAATACTCCTACTACGAAACTTTAAAATCCGTTAACAAGCTAATGGACGTTTGTAGTGAAAAAATTACTTCACTACAAACGAAAGCAACCCTCATAGAGGTTTGTAGTGAAAAAAGAATTTTACTACAAACGATAAAAATGTCATTTTAAGCCATATAGAGGTTCGTAGTGCAAAATACTCCTACTACGAAACTTTAAAATCCGTTAACAAGCTAATGGACGTTTGTAGTGAAAAAATTACTTCACTACAAACGAAAGCAACCCTCATAGAGGTTTGTAGTGAAAAAAGAATTTTACTACAAACGATAAAAATGTCATTTTAAGCCATATAGAGGTTCGTAGTGCAAAATACTCCTACTACGAAACTTTAAAATCCGTTAACAAGCTAATGGACGTTTGTAGTGAAAAAATTACTTCACTACAAACGAAAGCAACCCTCATAGAGGTTTGTAGTGAAAAAAGAATTTTACTACAAACGATAAAAATGTCATTTTAAGCCATATAGAGGTTCGTAGTGCAAAATACTCCTACTACGAAACTTTAAAATCCGTTAACAAGCTAATGGACGTTTGTAGTGAAAAAATTACTTCACTACAAACGAAAGCAACCCTCATAGAGGTTTGTAGTGAAAAAAGAATTTTACTACAAACGATAAAAATGTCATTTTAAGCCATATAGAGGTTCGTAGTGCAAAATACTCCTACTACGAAACTTTAAAATCAGTTAACAAGCTAAAGGACGTTTGTAGTGAAAAAATTACTTCACTACAAACGAAAGCAACCCTCATAGAGGTTTGTAGTGAAAAAAGAATTTTACTACAAACGATAAAAATGTCATTTTAAGCCATATAGAGGTTCGTAGTGCAAAATACTCCTACTACGAAACTTTAAAATCCGTTAACAAGCTAATGGACGTTTGTAGTGAAAAAATTACTTCACTACAAACGAAAGCAACCCTCATAGAGGTTTGTAGTGAAAAAATAATTTTACTACAAACGATAAAAATGTCATTTTAAGCCATATAGAGGTTCGTAGTGCAAAATACTCCTACTACGAAACTTTAAAATCCGTTAACAAGCTAATGGACGATTGTAGTGAAAAAATTACTTCACTACAAACGAAAGCAACCCTCATAGAGGTTTGTAGTGAAAAAAGAATTTTACTACAAACGATAAAAATGTCATTTTAAGCCATATAGAGGTTCGTAGTGCAAAATACTCCTACTACGAAACTTTAAAATCCGTTAACAAGCTAATGGACGTTTGTAGTGAAAAAATTACTTCACTACAAACGAAAGCAACCCTCATAGAGGTTTGTAGTGAAAAAAGAATTTTACTACAAACGATAAAAATGTCATTTTAAGCCATATAGAGGTTCGTAGTGCAAAATACTCCTACTACGAAACTTTAAAATCCGTTAACAAGCTAATGGACGTTTGTAGTGAAAAAATTACTTCACTACAAACGAAAGCAACCCTCATAGAGGTTTGTAGTGAAAAAAGAATTTTACTACAAACGATAAAAATGTCATTTTAAGCCATATAGAGGTTCGTAGTGCAAAATACTCCTACTACGAAACTTTAAAATCCGTTAACAAGCTAATGGACGTTTGTAGTGAAAAAATTACTTCACTACAAACGAAAGCAACCCTCATAGAGGTTTGTAGTGAAAAAAAAATTTACTACAAACGATAAAAATTTCTTTTTATGCCATATAGGAGGAGGAGGAGGGAGGAGCCATATTAAGGATATGGTATTTAGAGGAGTATTTATGAATTTTCAACTCTTTTTTAAAAAATCAAAAATCACGACATGCGTATGATTTGTTTTCTTTGGAGGTAAAGTGAAATTTCAACGTTGCGTTTTCGCAACGTTCGTTGAATATCATTTTACCGTGACAAACATTTGTTTTTTTTTTCATTCAAATAAACTCAACTTAGATATGTTTGTTTATATTATTGACCTGGTGTGATATGTTTGTTTAGTTTGGTACACATTAAAAGGCGTGTATCGTTATTCTAAAAATAAAAACAAAAGCATTTTACAAGGATAAGAATAGGCACCGTCATAAAACATATATCCGCTCGAAATGTGTATTCCTAGAAAATATTAACGAAAATAATTTGCAAATACGAAACCACAATACGTAAACCGCAGGTTTCCATGATAAATAGTAAGTGAATCGTGGTAGGTATATTTTTCTAATAAAAAAGGATACATGTACCCATTCATAAAAAGTTGTTGAAAATTTTTAGGTATGCTTATCGTAAAAAAAAGGATATCCATTCATAAATGCGCACCAATTGAGCAGTTCTTAGAAACTATTACTGATGTGATGCCTAACATTTTACATAATGGAAATTTAATTTAATTTAGTTTAAGCTATTGATGTTCCTACTGAAAAATACTAGGAGTTTCAAGGTCTTCCGCGCTTAGCATGACCCAAAACCGACGACGTGGACGTGGCGGAAACCCGGTTTCTTTTTTGTTTTGTTTTTGTTACCTATTTGTTAATTTTTTCAATTTTTTTTTTTTTATTTTTTTTTATTTTTTTTTGTGCAAACTATAGCACATTGTTTTTTTATATTTGGTCTTTTTTTGGTGTTTTGGTTTCTTCTCTTGTGGACTGTGTTTTAAGTTTTCTAAATTTATGTTTCAATCTTAACATATAACAAGAGAGGAACCCTGCGTTTTTTAAGCAATTCTCTCCCTGTCATGGGCATTATTTTTTGTGATGAGCTAAGGTCGTTGTGCTCTTCCCACGACCCAGAGGCTCTTTTTATACACGCATAATAGTGCCCGTCAGCGAAAATTATTGCTGACACAAGTTTATACTCAAAACCACAGTAGTTCAATATATCTGGAATTTCCACTACTGTAAATTGCTTCCTACAGTGTGCAAGTCCGAGTCTAGCTGCAATAAGTTCAATTTCAGCCGATTCTATGTTGAGGAATATATGATTTCCTCCCTGAAATGTCTTTGTTACGTTCATTCCCTTGCATACTGAACAATCGGTTTGGCTTTTACTAAAATAATACTCAGCTGATAAATTGAGTGCTTCTTGTAGGCCCCTCATAGCTTCTTTAAAAATTGAATCAGGGTTGAGTTCAAGAACTGGGATAATTTGGTTCTTGTCAGAATTGCAATCATTGCAATATATTTTTATTTCTAGGGATGGCACATCAGGGAAAAGGTGTTTTTCAATTAGGGTACCAACGTTTGTTTCGCAATCCAAAACACTATTTTGGATGTTTGTTGTGTTTTTTAAAATTTCACAGCGAGTGGTGTATATTTGAGAACAGACACCGGTTCTCGAAAATTCCTCTACAAAATTAAGCAATGTATGATTGGACTCCTCCAAAAACTTGTGGAAAGAGCCATAATCATTGTAAGCAGCCAGTAAACTCTGCACTGTGGAGTCGAATCCACAAGTGTTTCGGACAAAAAGAATTTGTTTGTTTATTTTAACTGGACCCAAACGGTTTCCATTTAGCAAAAGTGGTAGAGATATTTGGAATTTTGCTCTTTTATAAATGGCGTTAATATTTGGACAAGGTGTTACGTATTTGCCTCTCTTCTTTGTTTTTGGTTGGACAGGTTCATCCTTGTTGCAAAGCCCTCGCCAATCTTCCTTTTCATTTAGGAATTCCGATTCATTTTGAGTCAGAACAGGTACATCTCCAACTTTAAATTTTTTCAGTTTGTGAGAATAAATTTGCGGCTTTTCGGTTTCTTCGTTGATGGTTTTGGGTTTCCCTGCATTTAATAACTTTGTGGTGCCTGCCAAACTCCTGAGATGTATCACCAGGAATTTGTCCAATCGGATACATTTTTCTTTTTTAAAAACAAGGTATTTTAACTCTCGAAAATATTCCTCGCTTCTTGCTGAGCTGGATACTATTCGGTTTTCCTGTTCGTTAGATAAAGAAACTAATGTTGAAGAGTTTTGGTCTTTAACAACCAAAACTGCTGTCCATAGAACAAATTGTTTTGACAATTTCAAAAGTCGGGCGCCAAACTCACGGCAGTAGTAGGGGTTCAATCTTCCATGATTAAGTTGGCTCTTACTATCTGATTCCATTTTTGCTAAAATTGTTTCAATGGCACTACTCGAATCTAGTACCGTTTCATTTTCCACATCATTAATTGGTTGAATCAGGCTATTTTGTTCGTCATGTTCCTTAAAATCTTGATCGGGAAGGTTGAAAGTCTTCAGAAGGTCTGTAATACGTCGTTGTGCTGCGTAGCAATGAGTTTCTTTATTTTCAATATTCTCATGCTTTGCGAACGCAACAGTCAAAATATCTGTACAAAGACAAACAAAATCGTCTATTGCAGTGCAGGTCGTTAACAGACCTATACAGCGAAGATAAGTCTTTCTTCTCCGGACTTTCCCCACTGAAGCAATTCCAACGAGACACCATTTTAATGAAATGCGCGATATCAAGTCTTATAAGACATCTTGGCGGATTTACGCACATACGGGTACCATTTTTATCGAAAACAATACTTTTTTCAATGTAGCTTTTTAAATCAACATTATTAAAAGCTAGGCAAGAAGCGTTGATGAGTGCCAATGAGTAGTCCGTCACTACTTGTTTTGGACATGACCCACCGCAACGTAACCATTCACGCATCCAATATGTTAAAGTATTGGTATCGTGTTTTTCAGATACCATTTGAAACAACGGCAAAACTTTCCCCAAATAACCACAAACCGCTTGATAAAGGTATACCACACGCTTTGAACCATCTGGCTTTGGTATATGCTTTACCAAACTGCCCGTAGCGTCTATACTGATGCTATTCTCATAACCCTCCTTTAAAAGTTTGTTTTGCATGAATATTTGAGTGGGAGTCCAGTACATCACGAAGAATTTATCGAGTGATATTTCGTGAATGCAACCATTAAATTCTTGCCCGTACTTCATTTCCCATACAGAAGCAAGAGCCGATTTTGCTTTGAAAAGACCAAGCTCTTTGTCACGAGCTTCTTGCTTAGCCTTGCGTAGCACCTCTTCCGATGGAATGCTAGCTGGAATATCGTCTCCGAAATTCATTAGTTTTTCCGCTTCATCTCTACGCCAAGCAAAAGTTGATTTCCCCTGAAGTTCTTTTGCGATGCGGAAACGTCTTTCACCACTAACTTGTCTCTTTTTTTCATGAGCTATTCCACGTGTATCGAACGTTGAAACGTGTAATGTGGCCCCATTGTCATTAGATGGTTCGCTCTGACAATAAATATTTATCTTTGATGCGCATTCCGAGCAACCACCATGAACATATAAAAATGTCTCGCCTGGATTTCTATTTATTTTTGCTCTTTTGAATGCAAAAGGACAAGGTAATCTCAGATGTGTCCACAAAATGTCATACAAAGCATCCGTCCAGCCTACAACGAAAACCTCGTATTTGCGTTCCTTATATTGCACTAGATGGGCATGTAAGGTAGACCATTCAGTACTAGACAACTGTATTTCTTTCCTAAGAGCAGGCAAAGAACAGCTTGTTTCGTCCATTGACCAATTTGAGTGTTGTAATGAATCGTCAGTCGTGTCGTCTAGAATTGTATCCCTATCATTGTCATTTGTCGTTTGAATGCCATGAATTTCATTAAAAACGTTGTTTCTATTTTGGGATAAATATAAATAAATGTAGTCTTTAGACATTCTGCCTTTCAAAGCAATAGAAGCTTTTTCCCAGACATTGTCGCTCCATGGCAAAAGACTACCTTTATCGTCTACAAAACATAGATCTTTCAATGCTTCAATAATAAAAATGGGCTTATTTGCTGATACACGTGGCATTTTAAAAAGTATGAACCGTAAAATAAAAATAAAACGTCTTATAAAATATATATAAAATCGGAACTATAATCAGCCTATACCAAAAGTTACCTTATAAGTAATTTATTTCAGATCTTCTTCTTCGTCCAAAATTCTTCCAGTTCTTGCGGATTTAAAAACTTTCTACGGTACAAATTATTTATCTTTTTCCAATCACAAATTGTTTGCTTTTATATTAAATCACAAAATTATTAACTTTTCTAAATCACAAATTATTGAGTTTTTTAATCACAAATTATTAATTTTTCTAAATCACAAATTATTAAGTTTTTTAAATCACAAATTATTTATTTTCCAAAATCACAAATTATTAAGTTTTTTAAATCACAAATTATTAAGTTTTTTAAATCACAAATCATTAATTTTTCTAAATCACAAATTATTAAGTTTTTTAAATCACAAATTATTAATTTTTCTAAATCACAAATTATTAAGTTTTTTAAATCACAAATTATTTATTTTCCAAAATCACAAATTATTAAGTTTTTTAAATCACAAATTATTAAGTTTTTTAAATCACAAATTATTAAGTTTTTTAAATCACAAATTATTAATTTTTCTAAATCACAAATTATTAAGTTTTTTAAATCACAAATTATTTATTTTCCAAAATCACAAATTATTAAGTTTTTTAAATCACAAATTATTGATTTTTCTAAATCACAAATTATTAAGTTTTTTAAATCACAAATTATTAAGTTTTTTAAATCACAAAATTAAGTATTTCCGTTTTTTTTAATCACAAGAATTGTTTGCAAATTTTCAACTTCCTTGAATCACAAATAATGTTTATAACCGCTCTCACACAGGATTCAAAGCTTATACAAAAGTTATAATAAATGCAATGAGCAAGTTGGTTATATATTCACTCTTATTAGTACCTGATATCCTTTTTTTACGATAAGCATACCTAAAAATTTTCAACAACTTTTTATGAATGGGTACATGTATCCTTTTTTATTAGAAAAATATACCTACCACGATTCACTTACTATTTATCATGGAAACCTGCGGTTTACGTATTGTGGTTTCGTATTTGCAAATTATTTTCGTTAATATTTTCTAGGAATACACATTTCGAGCGGATATATGTTTTATGACGGTGCCTATTCTTATCCTTGTAAAATGCTTTTGTTTTTATTTTTAGAATAACGATACACGCCTTTTAATGTGTACCAAACTAAACAAACATATCACACCAGGTCAATAATATAAACAAACATATCTAAGTTGAGTTTATTTGAATGAAAAAAAAAAAAAAAAATGTTTGTCACGGTAAAATGATATTCAACGAACGTTGTGAAAACGCAACGTTGAAATTTCACTTTACCTCCAAAGAAAACAAATCATACGCATGTCGTGATTTTTGATTTTTTAAAAAAGAGTTGAAAATTCATAAATACTCCTCTAAATATCATATCCTTAATATGGCTCCTCCCTCCTCCTCCTCCTATATGGCTTAAAAAGAAATTTTTATCGTTTGTAGTAAAATTCTTGTTTCACTACAAACCTCTACGAGGGTTGCTTTCGTTTGTAGTGAAGTAATTTTTTCACTACAAACGTCCATTAGCTTGTTAACGGATTTTAAAGTTTCGTAGTAGGAGTATTTTGCACTACGAACCTCTATATGGCTTAAAATGACATTTTTATCGTTTGTAGTAAAATTCTTGTTTCACTACAAACCTCTACGAGGGTTGCTTTCGTTTGCAGTGAAGTAATTTTTTCACTACAAACGTCCATTAGCTTGTTAACGGATTTTAAAGTTTCGTAGTAGGAGTATTTTGCACTACGAACCTTTATATGGCTTAAAATGACATTTTTATCGTTTGTAGTAAAATTCTTTTTTCACTACAAACCTCTATGAGGGTTGCTTTCGTTTGTAGTGAAGTAATTTTTTCACTACAATCGTCCATTAGCTTGTTAACGGATTTTAAAGTTTCGTAGTAGGAGTATTTTGCACTACGAACCTCTATATGGCTTAAAATGACATTTTTATCGTTTGTAGTAAAATTCTTTTTTCACTACAAACCTCTATGAGGGTTGCTTTCGTTTGTAGTGAAGTAATTTTTTCACTACAAACGTCCATTAGCTTGTTAACGGATTTTAAAGTTTCGTAGTAGGAGTATTTTGCACTACGAACCTCTATATGGCTTAAAATGACATTTTTATCGTTTGTAGTAAAATTCTTTTTTCACTACAAACCTCTATGAGGGTTGCTTTCGTTTGTAGTGAAGTAATTTTTTCACTACAAACGTCCATTAGCTTGTTAACGGATTTTAAAGTTTCGTAGTAGGAGTATTTTGCACTACGAACCTCTATATGGCTTAAAATGACATTTTTATCGTTTGTAGTAAAATTCTTTTTTCACTACAAACCTCTATGAGGGTTGCTTTCGTTTGTAGTGAAGTAATTTTTTCACTACAAACGTCCATTAGCTTGTTAACGGATTTTAAAGTTTCGTAGTAGGAGTATTTTGCACTACGAACCTCTATATGGCTTAAAATGACATTTTTATCGTTTGTAGTAAAATTCTTTTTTCACTACAAACCTCTATGAGGGTTGCTTTCGTTTGTAGTGAAGTAATTTTTTCACTACAAACGTCCATTAGCTTGTTAACGGAATTTAAAGTTTCGTAGTAGGAGTATTTTGCACTACGAACCTCTATATGGCTTAAAATGCCATTTTTATCGTCTGTAGTAAAATTCTTTTTTCACTACAAACCTCTATGAGGGTTTGTTTCTATTGTAGAGTAAGTAATTTCTATTTTAAAGTTAATCAATTTCAGTACTTTTTTGTATGAGAAAAGTATGAAAAAGGTAGTGGTCGAACAATTTGGTCGATTTTTTTTTTTTTTTTTATAAAATTTTTCTGTCTCACTAAAAAAAAAAAAATTTGCACTACAATCATCTACAAGCGTATATCTATGGAAAAAAAGCAAAAAAAGTTCGAAATTTTATTTTCGGGGGCTGACATTTTTTTGATGGTCAAATTTTTTTTTTCTGTATAACTACAAAAAAAAATAATTTCACTACAATCAACTACCTACCCTAACCTATCAAAATAAATAAAGAAATTTTTTTTTTCAAAAGTCGGGTGCCAGGTTCACATAGCCCCATTTGTCTCTATTTTGTTAAGAAAGGAGTTTTTTTTCTTCATTTGTGGCATCATCTTCAGTTCCAGGATAAAATTTCACAAAAACAAACAAAAAACATTCCAATTAACCCCAATTATAATTTTCTTAACTTTCGAACTGAACGAAAACTAATTTCCCGTATTTTACTCTTTCCAGATGTTGCACCATCATTCAAAAGGAATCCACTATCCCAGCGGTTATCCAATGACAAGGTCACCCCCGTTCCTGGTCTCCTCATCACCGGGACCCGACCCGTACCGTTCGAATGACAATGTCTACGAAGAACTAGGTCCGGGCCGTGATTCTGATGCTGAATCCGAGCCACCACTTCATTCCGATGATGATTTTGCAGAAGATGAACTCTCGCTGCCCGGCGAGAGATCATTTAACAAATCCATCTCCGATACAGCATCGACAATACCCGTTTCGACAATCTATCACGAACGAATCAGCGGATCTCAACCGACATGCAACAATAACAACAATGGTAATGGCAACACAAACGGTCACGAACGAAATTCACTGCTGTCCTCTTCGTCTTCGTCGAATACACAGCACGATGCTGCAGCAGTGACATCTGCTGCCACATCAACATCGGCGGCCTCATCAACAAACAACAATAGTACGACAAGTCGAACGGCTGGTATTCTATCGGGAGTTCTACGGCACACAACCGGTAGGCAGAATAATAATCGCAAGAATCGCCATAAGCCGCCAGCGGCTAGTTCGAGCATGGACGAGTTCAATACATCAGCGGGGTCAGAGCATTTGATGGCCGTGCCAATGGCACAAAATCATCTCTACGATAATAGGAATCATAATCTAATGTCATTGGGCTATGCCAACAATAACACCTTCCATCATCATATTCTGAATAATAACAACAACAATAACAATCGTGCCCAATACTACAATACGCTTGAGAACGAAGTCGAACGCCGGAATCGCATCAACAATCAGCTACACCATCCAGCTTCGGCGGTAGCGACAATCTTCCGTGAACGTAACTTACTCAATCATCCGAACCGTTATCCCCAGCCGTATTATGCAGCCAGTAACTTGTTGAGTTCGATGCGTTCAAGGACGAATCCACGAAGCATTGACCGTCGACGAATAGTTCCTCCAATGGATCCAATTGAACCAACCTACGGCTATGCGGAGCCTATCTTCCATGAAGGATACCTCTATGACTCGTGTGGCCGACAGCAACAACCCAACACAGTTGGACGCAATGCGACGCAGGGCAGCCTACTTTCATATCCCGAATATATTGCTCCCGACTACACGAGCTCCACGGGGATCATGAGCTCCTACCGACCAAACACACATCAGCACCAGCATCATCATCATGCACCGGGACACCATCATCATCAGCACAGTCATCAATTGTATTCGAGAGGCAGCACAGGCGGCGGAGGAGGTGATTCGAGTTTTGGCTCGGATTCGGGATATAGCCATCATCACAGCAGCACTCCGGCCTCATCAATTGGCCGAGGAGTGGGCACAGGTGGTATTCGAGGAAGTGGTAGCAGTGGCAATGGCAGTGGTCAGAACAAACTTACGGCTGCATTAAATTTTGGCTGGAATCGACGACAGTCAAAACAACAAGAACCTCCATCGATCCAACAAATTCCTGGCCCACAAACATCCTCGTCCACAACATCGGCATCGTCAACATCATCGTCGTCTGCATGTCCAAAGGACATGAATGTTGATCGAAGTCCGAATAATAACTCGGACTCTGTCCAACAGTCTCTGGCCGCCGCCTCCACCGCACAACCAGCACCAACACCAACAACATCATCAACAACGTCCACAACTGGCTGCAATAGCACAGACGTAGTCAACTGTAATACCACAGCCAAAGCGTGAGACTGAGAGTAGTCCTCGAGAATCGATTCAAATTGTAAATAAAATGAACAGGCAAACCATAGACTTATATAAGAGAAGGGAATTTCTGGAAGGAAATGAATTTCCACGTCGCGTCGTCGACAGAAAGTGGAGAGATGAAGACAAGGACATTTTGTACATATTGTGATCCTGTAAATACAACAACTCAAATAAAATAAGATGAACAGAAAAAAATGGCAAAAGTAAGCAATGCCGCAACACAAAATAAAAATTATAAAAAAAGCAGTCAAGAGTTCCTTCTTCGAATATTTAATGAGGAAACAATGAAATAAATTAAAATTCCTCTGACATTTTGTAAATATCCTTTTATTTCACGATTTTTCTTGTTTTTCTTTGTTTGATGTCCTTTCTCTCTTTTCTTTTGATTGTGTAAATAAAAATGAATTTTGAGAGAAAAATTTCAATATGTGAATATGAGTTTAAGAAAAAATTAAAATTTGTATGTAAAAAAATATCCTTTCCACACAATAATAAGAACTAATTTTGTCAGCTATTTATTCTCGTACCTTATTAATTTATTTAAATGAATGTTTAAATTTCTTGTAAATAATTTTCGTTCGAAATCTAATTTTTAGTTGTGAAAAATGTGATGTCTTTAAAATTAAGGAAATACTTAACACATACAAGCGATAAGGAAAAAAATAATTTTTAGATAAAAAAAGACTTATTTTAGTTTAAGTTCACTTTTTCTTGTAAAATTTGTTTTGTATTTAAGTCGAAGGAAATATTACATAGTTTAATTTTTTTTCGTTTGTTAATTTAGTTTTTTAAGGAAAATTATTTGAAAATACAGAAACATTTCAAAAATAGTTATTTTTCTTTTTCTTTTCACTTCATGTGCAATGGTTACTTTTTTCGCTAAAAATGTTTGAATTTAGAAATAGACCATTTGGAACGGTTTGAGGAGATGTGAACTATAAAAACAAATGACCATTTGCGGGGCATAATTTGAACTTCTGATTCTAAAAGTATGCAGCAAAAATCGGCCAAATATGAAGTCTCAATAGACACCAGAAATATAGGAAATAAGTCTCCAATTGAACCGTTGCAAATATGCAATGATTTTTTTTTTTAAATGATCAATTTCATTGCATACTTTTAAGAAAAAAATCAATCGAATCTATGAAATAGAGTTTGAAATCTCCTCAATGTATGCAATTTGTACATGAGTTGCAGTTTTCTGAATGCCTTATTCTGCTTCTGCATAATTGAATCACTCAAATTCGAAGTGTTTCTGTGCTGGATAGAAAAATTTCTTTGCAAAAAAACAACAATTTCATCGCTGGGAAAGCAATCCAGTAAAAACTATTGCTGGCCGTAGTAATAATACTTGTCAATATTGTTGTATTTCCTATGAATACTTCACTTCCTATTTGCTCATATTTTAACATCAGATTTTTATAATGATGTTCAATAAAATTGAAATATCAATTGAAATTTAAATATCTTTGGAATTAGCTACAAGGTTTATTAGGACTAAATAAAGCACACCTTAAAGACATTTAACGTTCAATGCTAATGAGGAACAAATAGTGATTTGTAGTTCTAATATTTTCATTGAAGGGCTGAGTTTCCGCATTTAACTTTTCTTTCTTCAATGAACGACTTGTGTTAAGCAAACAAAAGAAATTCTCCTATCAAATAATTTGTTTCCTCTTCTTTATCTTTCTTATAAGGAAATCTATATCAATATTTAACATATCAAGTAAATAAAAAAAGAATTCATTTTTAAATTTCCTTATCTCCTAAAAAAACCCATTCTGCTCCCAATAAAAACAAAAAAAAATTCTTTTGAGTGTACATGTACATAATTTTAAGTTTAAATTAAAAAAAATAATTGTTGAAAGCTTTTTGAAGACTGTTTTTTTTGTTCATAGTTAAGAAATACTAAAATTGCAAAACAATAACATAACCACGAACAAAAATAAAAAAAATTTAACCTCTAATAACTTTTCAAATTCATTGAAAGCACAAAATAAAAATCGAAATCAGACCCCATATTTTCATTAAAATAAAAAAAAATACAGATAATTCATTCATTCCAAATTGTTTAAATATATTTAATTGTAAAATAATAAAAGGCTATGTAAATCCTGACCACTTTTAGGTTGTGTACTTTGTAAATAAACGAAAAAACATTAGTTTTAATGGAAATTAAAAAAATTAAAATGTAAATTAAGAATTTTATGAATACAAAAATGATGCTTATATAAGAACTAAAAAAAAAAAAAAAATTTAAATTGATTCCAATTGATATATTAAACGAGCACAAAAAATGTATCCTACTCTTTATCAGAGCGAAAAAGAAATATAAAGTTCGATTTGTTAATTTAAAAGAATTGTTTAATTTATTTTAAATTTTATCCGTAATTGTTTCCTACCCTTTTCCATAAAAAATAAAAATGATGAACTCATAAATAAACCCCAATTACAGTTTATCAATTAATATAAACAAAATATTCTAATAAATTGTCCGACAGCAGAACAATCATAAGAGTGCAGATACAAAAAAATAAAACGAAAAATATAAATAAAACAATAAATACAAATAATTATATTCAAAGAAAATAAAAATAACAGGAAAAATATTTAAGTGTCTATGATTAAAAAAAAAAAAAACAGTAGGAAAAAGATATTAAACAAAAAAAAATGTATGTAACCTATTTTCTCAGCCTTCGTTTCATACCAAAAAATATAAATAAAACTAAACTAAAAACTGTGCAATTAAAAAAAAAATAAAAAAGCTTATAACAAAAAATAACAGAAAATTTGAAGAAATCCATATCAGTTCACAATAAACATAATTCCTTAGTTTTAATCTTAAATTTAACTGTAAAAATTATGAAAAAAATACTTTGTTTTAATCGAGCTATTTTTTCTTGTTTTGTGTTATTTACTTTTAAAATTAAAAGAAACAAATATGTATTTAATTTATTATAGGAACATAAGCAATCTAAATTATAGGAACTATGAGTATAAAAAAAAATAAGAGGTGAACAAAAACTTAGAAAATATATTAAAGAATTTTACTAAAAAAGAAAAAGTGTCTTGTTTTTGTCGGGTTGGGTGTGTGTTGCTCCTTTCTTTTGTTCACCGAGATGTGTGTTACTTCATAAAACGGTGTACAATTTTAGGTGGTGACATTTTGTTTCGGATGTTTTGATGCACCGACGAGGGTATGCAACGTTTTATCGTGTCGTGTTGGTTTGGGGGTGTGTATTAGT
Organism: Sphaerophoria taeniata; assembly: GCA_943590905.1. NCBI lineage: Eukaryota > Metazoa > Arthropoda > Insecta > Diptera > Syrphidae > Sphaerophoria > Sphaerophoria taeniata. The sequence continues at coordinate 85,642,624 of OX016542.1, forward strand.
GATGTGCCGAACCGTAAATATTGCAAACCGAGTTAACTCGAGTTGGTTTTTTAGCAAACCGAGTTGCAACTCGGTTTTCCAACTCGGATTGCCCTGAAAATCGATGTAGAAGACACTTAAAAAGCGGAAAAAATGAGGTTTTCAATCCGTCAAAATCTCTGCCATCCGCTAAAACTATTGGAATTTGAATGTTAATAGCTCAATAGAGAGATAAGGTACGAATCTGGGTCGCTAGAGGGATATTTCGTTCTAAATGTTACCAGATCGCCCCGAAAATCGGTCTAGAAAAGAAATGTTAACTCGTTTTTTTTATCGATTGCCGAGTTGGCGAACCGAGTTGGCAAACCGAGTTGGCAAACCGAGTTGCAAACCGAGTTGGCAAACCGAGTTGGCGAACCGAATTGGTAAACCGAGTTGGACCGTTCAACTCGAGTTGGCAAACCGAGTTAGCTAACTCGAGTTAAAAAAAAAAAAAAAAAACAAACCGAGTTGACTCGAGTTAGGGGTAACTCGAGTTGATTCGAGTTAGCGAACCGAGTTAACCCATCACTAGTGTGTATTGCCTCATAAGAGCAATGGACTTGTGTCTGAGGAAGACAAAACTAACGTTTTGTTGGATTTGATGTGTTTTAAGCCTAAGAATGTGGCCACCAATATACGATTTTTAAAATCTCAGTAGTTCTTATGATTTTTCATGAAAAACTAAAAATAAATTACATAATATTACAAAACATTCAAACAGGTTAAAACATGTTGAAAAATTGATCCCGATACTGCTTTTGTTTTAATGTCTTTTAAACCCTCGAGATTGTGGAATTTCGTGAAAGCCATGGAATGTAAGGATTCAATTCAATATTATCTTTAACATTTCAACCGGCAATGGAATTTCAACGGTTTTCTATTTAACCAGTATTCATTACTTGAATTTATCCAAAAATTGTTTTCTCCAGCTTCAAATTAAAATCAGACTTCCCAAACCCAGCAGAAACTACTTTTACTTGCTCAGTTTGTTTGTTTGTTTTTTTTTTGCTTACTTAACATCTGTCTTTTAATTGAAATTAACAAAACTTCAACAAGAACAATAACCTGCTGGCAGCCTGATGCTTCCTATGATATCGCTTTTTCCACGACTCCTTGTCTAATTTAATCCTCCTAGAACTAATTGCCTCTTAGAATTCAAATTTATTCCAACATCTTATGGTTCCTGTAAGCTCCCCCTTCGTAGCACCGATTCACAAAAATTCAATGAAATGAGGAAGAAAATGAAAAGTTTTCTTTTCCTTAATTTCTAGCCAACTGTAAGAAAAGCACCAGTTCTCAAAAACCAAGAAAAAAAATGAATGCGACGTAACTTTTCCACTTGACTTAACTATCCAATTAGTTGAATTTCATTTGTTTTCGAGTCGAGACTCAACTAGACTCCATATTAAATGCTTCCAAGTGGTATTCTTCATGAAAATTAATATCACTTCACACTGATAGTTTTGGAGCCACAATTCTGCCTCGATTTTGCCAAAACACCATTTGTTCGGAGCAAGGCTCATTAGAAAACAATTGAAAGGGCTTACAGCTGACTGCCTGCGCCTGTTCTGGTGTATTCCTTACAAGAAAAGAGACCGTTGTAATCATTATCATCATCATCAAAATCAGAGCTATCGAACCGAAAAAGAACACTTATATAAGTTTTATGTGCAACAGCTGGTGCAAGGTGTAACGATTGCTTACCACACACAGCAAATTTCAACAATCAGGACCAGTCGAGTGAGTGAGTGAAAAAAACCCAATACCCCATTTTGCCATATATTTTCCCTTTCTTCCAACTGCCACAGTAGCAGAGAAAAGACTCCACACAGCTCCTTGAGAAAACTTTCAAAGAATTTTAATCTGAAGCTATGCTTGTCACTCGAGAGAAAGATGCGTCCTTATTCTATTCCTTAACAAAAGCCTTTCCGCCGCACATTCTACTTTCAACGGTAGGGAGTACAGGGATAAAAAAAAAATTATGTACAATTCAAAGAATTTGCAACAGAAAAGATTCAAGGCTTTAAGAAGAACCACACGATGCACATTCTATAGTTACCAACGAAGTTGGGGTGGACTTAAATATACATATGTATAGGGGAAACAGTGGTAAGTAGGCGTGTATAACAATACACCTGATCCCCATCACTTGCATGTATTCACAAAATGTTAGGGATTTTAAATGGCAGGATAAACAGGATACATATATGCATAAAGCTTGTTCTTTTCAATGAATTTCAGAGGGAGAAAAAGAGAGTAAGAGAGGAAATCCTTTTTGCAAGGAAATATAATGCTTTCGGGAGAGATGTTTTGTATAGACCTACAGGATTTTGTTTTGCTATTTTTTCTCAGCTTTATTTGGAGGAAACGTGTGTGTTTGTGTTCATTCAATCGGAAATGTTTTATATTCAAGTGGAAGGACACAAGGAAAATTTCCCAAAAAAAAAAGAAAACACAAAAGACAACAAAGAAAAATATTCCTTTGGCCCAAAAAGAAATATCTACGGATGCACAGAGGCACACTTAATGCAAATTTTGTAGTTTGTTGTTATGAGGGGAGCGGAGAGGAGAGGGCTACTGCAAGGTCCTTTAACAATGCCTTGGCTAGAAGATGGTGTTCTACATTTTTTGAAAAATGGTTGGTTATATGTTATTGCGAAATTGTACATGAGATATTGCAAACCAGTCATTTAGATGTAGGTAATTTGAAAACCCCGAACAAATTTGTAGCATAGTTTCAGTTAAAGCTCTATAAGGCTTCGATAAGATTTCGGTAAGGCTTCTCTTAAGCTACATCTACATTATTTTGATCAGATGAAAAGGAATTTTCATTGAACTTTACTGTTCAGTACCCATGTTCTGTAACTTCTCACATCGAGAAAATCATACCGAAAACAGTGTAAGCGGAGCGTAACTAGTTTTTTTTGTATGAAATTTGACACAATTTGTTTCGATTTCCTATGTTTCTCGACTCCGAAAGTTTTCGACCGAGTTACATAACATGGACCCAGGATCTGAAAGTCAGATTGTCAACTATTCATTGCAAGTGACTTAACAAATCAAATCTTCGTAGCTCCAAACAGTCTTCATTAAGAAGCGTTAACGAAACTTTAAGAAGTTTGAGCGAAATTTTACTTTTCATGAGATCTAACAAATTAGTTCTTCAGATGTATTTTGAAAGCTTTGAACAAAATTATAAACTCTTTAAGGTCTATAAGGCTTCTCATCTACATTATTTTGGTCAGATAAAATGGAATTTCCAATGAATTTTACTGTTTCGGATCTTAAAGTTAGATTTTCAACTATTCATAGCAAGTAACTTAACAAGTCAATGAAAACCTCTAAGCACATAATTCCTTCAAAAAACCAGAACTGTTTCTGCATGATAAAGAGCTTGTTGAAAATTTTAAACTGTTCAATATAGCTATCCATCGGCCTCCTCGTTCACTATTCATAGTTGTTTTGTTGTCTATTGCAGGATTAAGACTCCAAACCAAAAAGTTCAGTTCAAAAGTCCGCGCAAGTGATCAAAATCGCTCACAAAAGTTGCCAGATGTATTATTCCTTCACACCATTTGAGCGTTTAAATGCAAATCGATTTTCGGGCATACTATACACGTTAGATAGGTTTACACAAAGGTTCAGAAATGGTAAGCCCACCTCTCACATCTCCCCATTCAAATGAAATTTCAGCGTACGTTAACGTTCAAAAACCCCGTTGAATGTTCCAAAACGACAAGAAAAAATCCCATAACTAACTTTATTTTCCATCATCTTCCTCTGCATCCACAATCCTTGTGAAGCAACCCTGCAACAGAACTCTGCCCGAGAGAGTGTGTTTGGGGTATTTTGGATGCATTCAATATTCAAAAGCATGTGCTCATATGCGATGCGATGACAGGCACAATATCTACATGGTCCTCTCGATCTGGGTGCTCGCTCGTGTCCTAAAGGTGGTTACTTTCGAGCTTAAAAGTTCCTTTACCTGGTCGCTTTTAAGGGTAAGGTAGGAGATTCGTCCTTGAAATTCAAATAGTAGTAGGTAAGACGCTTTTCGAGACAATTTTAAGAACCATCATTAACATCTTTCAAGCGTTATACTAGTTTTTGAGGATTTAAGCATTGGTAAAAAAGAAGTCCTTAAAATCAACTTCTATCACCTTTAGAGGGTGCCTTAAATTTGCGTGATAATTCACCTTATCGGTATCGTTCTGCTTGCAATAGGGTTGCCGCAAGTAGCCATCCTATAGACGATTGCAGGTGGAGAGGAGGTGCGAGGATGGTAAAAGAGGACTCATAGGTTGAAAAACGAGAAACAATTCAAAGGCGCACACATAACGAATTGGAATCTAATCTCTGAGCGTTTGTTGTTCCATTTACAGTACCTCCCACACACCGATGATATTCTCCGTACTACACCATACATAACATTGACATGGTTTTGCCGTGAGTGTGGAACTCGCTGGGCGGTTGCCAGTAAATGGAAGTACTATCCTCCGAAATAAGAAGAAAAATACACACAATATTCCACTACTATGGTTAGCAGACCGTTTCGAATGTTTACTTTAACAAGGTATACGTTTACATTGGACGAGTTCTTCTCTTCTTCTTTTACTTTTGGGGGCGTACAAAAAAAGCTTTGTTTCATTCTATTTTTTCGTTCGTTTGTCTGTTGGTCCTTCAAAGGACATGAATATATGAAGTGAATGTGTGTTGTTTATTTTTTTTTTTTTTTTGGCTTGAAAGATATCTCCGAAACACAAATCGAAATTGTAGTACCAAACATCAAAGTTGAACAAGAATTTCCAACAGCAAAAAAAAAACTGAGCACAAGGACAACAGAGGGAGCGACGACCGAGACCAACTTGGAGCAAAGGAGGACTGAAATAGCTAGGAAACAAATAAATACAAACAAAAATGTAACAGTCGGAAGGATTCGATTGTGAAAGAAGAACCCACTGAGGGGATAATCGAATTTTTTTTCAAGTGGTTCGCAACTTTGTTAACCATCATCGTCATCATGGTTTGTATCAACATAGTGGGTATCAGTAGCTCTATCTGGTAGCCCGACTACTGGGTTTGTGTCGGTATACCTTGGTCTGCCCAAATTGCTTCCCCCAACTCTTTGTTGTGTCTCGTCACATGTTCTTTTGTTATTTTCAATTGCAAACTTAAGATTCATTTTCGATGACAGTTGGTATGTTTTGGGGAGAATTTTTATTTCTGAATTCAGGGCTGGATTTGAAAAGGTTTCCGAAAATATTTACAAGTGTATAAAGCTTTTATAAGTGTTCTTTAAGCCTTTAAATGAGGTATAAACAGCGGAATGATTTTATTTGGAATTCTATGAATATTTGAGGTTTTTTCTTCGTTAAGACTTCGATAAGGCTTCCCTTACGCTTCGGTAAGACTTCGATAAGGCTTCTCTTTCGTAGCTTTTGACAGCAGGTTCTCACAAAATATTTTCTAGTGAAGTATGAGCAACGGAACGATTTTATTGGGCATTCTATAAACATGGAGAGTTTTTTCTTCGGTAAAACTTCTATAAGGTTTCCCTTACAAAGTGTTAGAAGCTTTCGACAACAAGTTCACATAATTTGAAATTTGTATTTGCCTTTGCGTATCCTAAGACTAAGATCGTTTTTCTCAATGCCCTAAGAACTTCTAGTCCTTCCCTGATGTGACTGTCTCAAGACCCGGTGCCTTGCGTCTCTATGTCCTAAACGATCCTTGTTCAATGGTGTTGCATGTCTTTGTTTCGTAAACACTGTTGAACACTCCGAACAGACAAGATTGAAGATGACGGCTAGCCTAATGGGTAGATATCCGCCTGCTTTGCTCTCCACTCATGGGTAGATGGATATATTTTAAGGATGGACACAAAATGTTTAAACCAAATGTCTGGGTTGATTTTTCAGGAATTTTTAACTGTAATTTGACTTTTTTCATTCGATTTTTCTTTTTCATGTCTTAAATGTTAACTTACATGAGTGACGTAATGGGGTTGGGTTGGTTTTGAGTTGTATGTGAGTGGAATGTTGATTTTTGCATTTTTTTTTTTGCTGAACAGAAACACGATTTCATGGTCAATGAACATAAGAAGAGGATCTGTTGGAAGAACATTTAAATTTAATTGAATGTTTACTTTGGCCAGGGGTAAGCACAAGCACAGAATGTTTGTACAGCTTATTTTGTTGGATTTTTGTGAAGATTTAAGGTTTTTTTGATGTACCTAAGTTTTGAACTGTGAAGAGGGAGGTTTTGGTTTTTGGAGTTAAAAAATTCTTTAAACTAATCACCCTAGTTGATTAACCTTTCAAAAATATTCACCTGAATTATAATGATGAACCATCAACCAATAACATATTAAGATCGTCTATATCTCCTATAAATTTACCCCTCATTTATAAAAAGCACGAGAATGACTGCCTCGCCGTCGGCTATAAACCTCAAGTTCTTGTTCAGATATAAACACTATCCACATCCATCAATTAGTGGGGTTAATAGTAATACGGAACCCTATTAATTAACCGGAAACGTACCCTTAACTAGTTCTCAAGATGACACGAACATCATACTCATGCTCTAGCTCTATGCTTACGTACGTTCTCTTTCCACTAACTTATCCACGAACCTTATATATTCCTCCTTACCAGGTTACAGGACAAACATTGTATTTCGAATTTAGCTTCTTCTCTTCATCTTCAGAGGGATTCGAATAATGAATCTTTAAGAACATTTTATACGTTGTTTACGAACTTGGGAAGTTTTAAAATACATTAACAGGGTGCTCGCAATTAGAACGATTTGTTATGGAGTACACTCCGTTTTCTCGCGTAGCTTTAAATTTGATAGATAAATTTACTTTCATCGCTGCAGGTGGCCAAGGTGTTAGTTTTTTTACTCCTAACTTATTCATCTTCAACCACATTAACAAAAAATCCTAATCCACCTTTATTCCACTGGTTAACTAACCCATAGAATAAGAGTTAATCTAATGGTTAACATTTCTCAATAAGAAAATAATTTGGTGAGCTGACAGAGAAGTAGTTTTTTTACATTTTTGTTTATTCCTTCGCTATAACACCCTCCACGGTGGAATAAGTTTGTAAACGTCAGTTAAGAGAAGTTTTATTTTATTGATAGCATTTTTACTTAGTCCACAGAATAAGGGTTAATCCTTCGCTGTTCTGTGTTTTTATTTGGATGCTTGGGTTCAAGCCACAGTTTCAGAAAGCATATTTATGTATGGAAGTCAACTACTTCTCCGAGAACACCTCCTGCCTGAACTACTGTCAATATCCATGCTTTCTTCCGACAAAACAAAAACACCCTCTACCAAAGACTCCTATACCCAAAGAAGTGGTAATGGTCCTTACGCGGTTGAACGTGTGTATGTTGGCCCTGATACTCATATATCATCGAATACCACACACAACAGAGTATGCTTAAATTTAGTGTGTTATGTTTGGGTATTTCCACGGGGTTCGCGCTATCAGATTACTTAACCCTCGAGCGCTATTCAATTTAAATGGAAACGACTTTGATGAATCACCTGTGTGTTTGTGTTTGCCATTGTGTAGGTGTGTTTTTCGCGAGAATATAATGCACACACGCAATCCATCTTATCAAACAAAGGAATTTAATATTAACTCAAGTTCCTTACAAAGGAATCCCAGGAACCAACTTTGACGCTCGCTGGTTAACTGCCTCCATCTGTCCTTTGTTCTTCATTCTCCAACCAACAAATTTCGATATAAGAAGATTCATTCAGAATTTTCTTTAAAATATACAGCAAATTCGTGTGCTTATTAATTTTGCAATAAAAAGAGGATATGAACTTTTCGGGAGGCGACGCCATCTGTTGCGTGATGTTTGTGCTCCGCTCCCACAGTCTACAATCGCCGCCGCTTGAATGAAAAGAAAAATTACATTATCCTTGCAGCAAACAGAGTAATTTGATTCGAGCGCATCATCTATCGCATATCGCAGTGTTATTGCCGGCGAAATAAAGGGAACAACAAAAACATTGCATAACACAACGCGCAAGGAATGATGGTCGACAACTTGTAGACAAATAAGAAACCTACGCCAAAAAATATGCAAATTTAAAATGAATCGGAAAAAGAATGATACGCTACTTCAAATTTTTTTCTAGTGCAACGTCAACTTCAACTATTGGGACTTTTTCAAATTCTCTATCAGCAACCGTCATCGTCAGTAAAAAGCCCTACAGCGCCAGCGGCGGCGCGGGGCGAAGAGGAATGTTAGCAACGTTGTCATAAGCTTCCTGGAAGAATACCAATTTCGTTTTCATTTCGGCGAGTCCTTGAGACAGTACCTACTAAGTTTCGTGAGGGAAGGGACTGCAACTTTAGTTCATTCTTATTCAATAAAACTGAAATTGAAATTAAAATTCCCTGGAAAGTAAAATTTTATCGACAATATTTCTTGCCCCTTAAAAAGGAGTGGAACTTTGTTGGATATGAAAGAGAAGAGGAATTTCTGAAATTTGATTTAGTCAAGACTAAAAAGCTTCGTCAATGAATATTGAAATTGGTTTATCGAAAGAATATATTGCTGAAGACACACACAAGAGGGATGCAATGTTTTCAAGAAAAAATTATTTTTTTACATTTTTACATTGAAATGCAAAAACTTCACAAATAAAACTCAATAATGCACTCGTCAACGCCAGCCCCATCGACATCCAAATCCATTTCAAATCTGCTACGGTTATTGCCTTGTGCTCATTTACGCCAGCCTCTTCAGACTTAGCCTGCATCTTCCTTCCAGCAATTATTTCACTAAACACTCGTTCAATCCAATACTCAAGGAATCCGCCAGCATGGATTTCAAAAATCAATGAATTCAATATGTTCTTGTAAATTGAATTCTCATTTATAGCAATCGACCATTGGAGGCTTTCTATCAGTCGTAATTCCTTCGACCAACGAAACATCTGTTTACCTAAGAAATTCTGCTCTTTCTGGTAGACCTGCCACTTGGGTTCGCTGAGAGTAAAAGCATATTTGGTATCGAAGCTGTCCCGAACTTTGGTGAATTCTCCAAAATTAGATTGAATCTCAAACAAATTCGAATACTTTTGCTTGAAAAGCGGCTTAAATCGAAACAACAATCCCTCGATTTCATGCTTAAGAGCATAGATCTTGATACCGGAAGACTGGAGGTCATCGAATGAGTTAATCAATTTTTGGCGAGGTGCTTGAGTTATGTAGGATTGAAGAAATGCATTATATAAAGTTACCATCATAATCCCCAGAAAGAAAACCATCGAATAGGTAAATTTTGCAGTGATTGAAGGTATTGGTGACTCAGGAAACGGTTGTCCGAGTATTCCTCGAAATAAGTTAAGGTTGAAAATGAATTGTTGATGTGATCCAGTCATTCTAGCCGAAACCTCGAACAGCACAGAAAGTACAGCGAACACAACGAGTATCAGAAGAAAGGCCTTCCACGTAAAGACAAAAGCAAAAATCGGAATATTTTGCTCAACGGGCAACATTATACCCCAGTCAATCATGACGATAGGATATGACAGCCAGTTGGTAGAAAGCTCAAGATTTGTATTGCCTGAACCGGAAATTTCCAGTGTTCCCCGAAGAACTCGTTGGGCGGTCTCATGAGCCGAAGATAACAAGTCTACGTTTGAAGTATTCAATCGGGCATTGTGCCTCTTGGCGAGGAAGTGAAATAAATGACCTAAAAAGCCTCCAATTTTATTATCTCCATTTACAGATCTAGTGACAACCACAGCTGGTTCACCTCCATTGAACGCAACTGGTAGAACATGACCACGAAGGTTTTTCAGTTGATTTTTGAAAATTCGAAGATTCTTCTTCCATATGATTTCTTCGATTTCGAAACCTCCAAACATTCGATAGATGTAAAAGGCCGAAGTAGTACCAAAATCTTGATAGACTGCTATGACATTTAACATTCGATTTCGCCAACAAAATTCAAAGACAACCTTCAGTTCTGCCTCTTTTTTTGAAGAATTTCGAAGAACAAATATTATCTTGGAATATCGAAGATGTTGAAGAAATTCCAGAAGCCTCTGTTGTAGCACCGAATCGATTGGGTCAAATTGCACTACTGTCAGTAGATTTTCATTGATTTGGCCTTTCAGATAAAATGACGGACCCTCATTTGAGTGAATTACTGCAACGTCAAGTGAAGATGAAAGCTCTCGAATTAGACCGTTATCGATATTTCCAGCGATTGTCGATTTCAAGAAGAAAACAGTTTGAAGCTGGTCATTTTTGTAAGCAGTTTTGATGAAACTCAAGAGTTTTGAGTCAAAATTTGTTGCGGTTGCCAAAACAGCACCGAAAATGAAAATGAAAATCAGGATACTTTTGCTCGGAATATTCAACATGATTGAAATGAAGGAGAATGTAAGACTAGCAGCTCTTGCGAGCTCGATAGAATCGGCAAGGTACAATGTCTAATTTTTCGATAAATTATTGGTTGATTTCTGAAATTGCTGTAGCGTGGCAGAGAAAATTAAATCTAATGTCCCTTCAATTGACTTTGAAAACCTCCAATTAAAAGCTCATTTAAATGACTCTATCCACTGGAGCTTCAATGTTTACCATAGACCAAATATCAATTTTAATTTGCTAACAACAACCCGTTATCTGCTCTTCAAATCAATTCAAGACAAGCTTGCCAGGGTTTACGTTGCATCTAACATCTCTTTACTCTAAAATCGTCTGCTAACACTTAACTTCAACAAGGATCGTGAATCCTGATGGATTATAAGCTACCACGACGACAACGAGGACGACGACGGCCTTAGAGAATAGTTATTACCGAAAATGCTGAAACGTGTGAGTGTATGCGTTAATTTAATTAAAATCAATTTCCAGCACTCGAACTAATGGAAAGTTATATTCGAAGGTATATAGACTTGGTATGTCTCTGATGAATTTCAACGATTGTATGCTGCGCCCAGCAGATGATATATAAATTACCACTTCAGTTTCCACACAAGGACCTTAAGGCTCTCGGGGAATGAGTAGAAGAAGTATCACTTAAACATTGAATGTTCCTGATGCGTCGTCCTTCGTTGTCGTTGTCTGGCTCCTGAATGACGATGCTGCTGCTGATGATGATGAAGATGATGATGGGTCTGGTTGTTCCTAGTTGAATAGAGACTAAAAAGCAAGAGTGCACTTCATTTTCTCACAAGGATATCCAATAACAATGAACGACATCATAAGTCAAACACATGGGGCGCTGATAGCATCTTCAACATCAGTAGCAGCAGCAGCAGCGAGAAGAGAAGAGCCAATAGGGTGCCTTGTTCTCGTTGATGTGAAGTTCCATCGTAAGATGGCAGTTAAGACGCAAGGCACCTTTTGTAAGACAATGTCTTGATTACACAAAACACCCACACAATATTCCTTTTACATGTATGATGGCATGTAAGGTAAAGTAAAGAGAAGAAGATTGTTGTTAGTTCTTCTTAACAAAAATGATATGTAGGTGAGGATGCAGAGATTGCAATGAACTTAATGAACCTGTGTAAGTGCAGTGCAGCATGCAGATGCAGGAGAACCTATAAGGTATGCTTCTTAAGAGGCTATAGTATACAATGATGTAGATTTGATGTTCGTTCCCATGGATTATAAATGCATTTGATACGATGATGGAATGGATATTCATTTTTGGAATTACTTAATTGGCATTGACTAGATGTGATAGTTATTAGGAATTATTTGTTGCTAAGGCATTTTACTTGTCATTATTTTTGATCGAATAAAACAGTAACCTACTTTGACAGAAGTGTTGCAAGCTTCTGAAACAATCTGGTCAGGACATTTTAAATTCATATCGATTGTCAGCGCTTTCCCAAGAAAGACAATATCAAAAACATTGACGTTCAAATTAAACCGCTTTTCGTATACAAATGTAAACGAAGGTGCTATTTCAAGCATGCTTACACGAATTTCCATTATAATGCCATTCATAGCAGACATTAAAATTCTTCAATTTTACTACATCAAGAATGTCAAGCTATTAATTTTCCCCCTGATACCCATCTCATTTCCCTCTGCAACGTCGGCACTTGTAAAGTCGACAACTGTTAGAAGGCCAAGCTAAAAGGAATAAGGACAAATACTTTTTCATGAAATTCCGGATATCAAAACCCCAATACATACATTTATATGTAGGGAAGACGGAAGAACCGCCATTTTGAAACATCGCTCAAGGAATGCGTGCATCTTTATTTAGCTTGACACTTCATTACCTGGTACCATCACTTGTCTTGTCGTCTTTTTCTTCATCGTCGCTGTCTCCATTTTGGTTTTTGGCTGGCAGTGTGTGTGGGTAGAGAAAGGACCACGGACCAAACTAAAGTTCCTCTTTGCGCGTAAATTAGATTCAATAATGTAAGGCGTTGTCTTCCCACACCGAAACCAGCACCAATGATTACACCATACAAAGGACAACGAACACATCATGTCGTCCTTGAATGTGCCCTCTTTTAAAGACGAACCCAACACCATGTTGCGCTCTTGTGTGTTAGCTGGTATATGAATAAAGGACAGCTTCCTGTTTTGCTTAGATGACAGCCAAGGGTGGGGAGTTCAGATTTCGACTTCCGTGAAAACATAATTGAGTCATTTGTCACACGTCATCTGAGCTTAGGAATGAGTTGAAACAAGCACAAGCTATAAAAATAGACGAGATGTAGTAGGCTTTGTTGATGTTGTAAATATGGGAACCATATTCGAAAATGTATGCAGGCCCTACACCCGATGTTTAATCATGTTTGACATCATTGATGCAAGAGATATTGCTGTCGTCAGTTCCGGGGTTAAAAACGGGTTAAGTGCTGTTCATGTAATATTGTCTGAGGTTGATAGCGGAAGCTTGCTCGAAATTGTCAGGAAGTAGATATTAAAATTGTATGGGTAAGGCTCTAAGTAATACATCCGGAGTCTAAGGTTTTATCGAGAATGTGTTGAATAATGCCCTTCGGGTCATAAAAATGGCAGGCCGATGTTTGAAATGTCCTTTTTTGACAAATTGTCGTTTCGTAGGAAAAATAGATGTGATAAGAGTTGAGTTGAGGGACGTAGTTTCTTATGTACACTGTACAGGTCAGAGCGGAGAGTTGTGAAAGGTAGGTATGTTATATGTTCAGGAATCCCGACTCAATTAATAATAAATAGGTAACGATTAATTATTTTATAATTAATTCCAATTTCAATTTCAATTTAAAAGCACACTTTTCAAATGATGAACAAATATTAAAGCGTAAATTTGTCATGAAATATTTTATAGCTTTCTTTTTGGATACTACTACTTTCACATAAACTGATTATTTGCTTTTACAATTCACATTCAGTCTCTGTAAGAAATGTAACAAGAGGACCATACTTTTTCAATAAAATCGGAGTTTAAATGAAACAATTTTGAAACTAAAATAATTATAACCCCATCAATCTTTCTTCAAATAACCATCCTTAACACAAACAGAAAAGACAAGAAAAATCAAACGAAAATAGCTGAAGAGAGCAGTTATCAGTTCAGCTGTGATTTAGGATGTATCATCCTTTCAAAACATTTGATGTTAAGCTGGCTCAAGATTCAGATGATATAGGGAAAGTGTTTTCCGCCACCTATATGTTCCTCACACCCTACACCACACAACATTTATCTTCGTCCTTCTCGTCGCGTCTTCGGTCGTCATCGTCATCATCATCTGGATCAGATTCAGTCGTCCTGCTGCAATGTCGTTTCCATCTTCGATTAAGATAAATTTCAATTATACCTCAACTCAGAGCTCCGAAAATCTTTCGCACAAATCACAAACTTCGAGAAACACTATGGATATGGACCCAGCATGGTCGCTAGCACCCGATTATTTCTCGGAAGTGATTCATTGGCCTTCTAGTCCTTTATCAATGTCCTAGCAATACACTGGTTGTTTTTTTGTGCCTTCGATATAATTTTGTTTTCTAGGACTCATGAGGGGGATATTATTGGACTTGCCTTACATCGATTTCGATTGACAAAAAAAGGAGTAAATAAAAAAGGAATCTCTCTGCTTGGGTTTCTATTGACAGCAGCATAAAAAAAGAACAGAACAGAGGGCGAATGGTTGAAAGTTATTTCACAAATAATCACAGATTACACAAGTTATCCATTAACCCATCAGATCAGAGCCATTAAACAATTTTCCAGAAGTTCAATTTCTCGAGTTTTTTTTTTTGTATTTCTTGTAAGCTTCTTGTTGTGCTATCGAATCTTGTTTGGAACACGGAGGACATGTTAGCCATGGTGTCAGGAAGAGATTTCGTCTATCAAGTGTTGCTTTTTTGTCATCCGTTGTTCGAGATGAACCCAGAAGGACTAGAAAAAATGTGCTTCACACATAAATCGATCAATCAATTTGAAACTTTACCAATGAAAAGAATATTTTTGTTTCTGTTTCCTGATATCCTTTTTTTGGAATTTTTATGACAAATCTGCCGGCAGCAATGTGGGGTCAATTTCAGCGATAATATGTGTTAATTTCTGTTTTTTTTGTTTCCACTGTTGAAAGGATATGACAGAGTTGCTCTTCATACATATATTTACTGCGTTATCCTGGCCGAAGGATGGAGGAAATGTATGAAATTTTCTGTCTATCCATATTTTTTTTGCCACAGGTGACAGGGACAAATGTCAGTGCAATGATGGCACAATTACCTCTTGATGGGATGTAATTAACGGGAAAATGTTGATAACAGGCGGAATATGTTTGTCAATGACTGTGACTCGATTTGTTGACGGGACGACTATCACCAAGGTGGACGCGATGGAAGGATATGGGTTGCGACATTGGAGTTTATCGAATAAAAAGCTCAACACCTGGTTGCAATGAAATGCATTGACGGATCAATAACAAGAGAGACAGAAAAAGTAAGAGGGAATGAGGAAGGGAAAGGGAGCAAGTGTTAATAGGGCAATTAAGAATGGTGTGAGTAATTTGTAGTGTTGATACAAATTATTTTGTCCATTATATTTCAACAGGTGATTATTATATATATTGAATGAAGATTATTTAGGGAGCTGTCAATACACTTTGGTCGAAAATTGTCAATCAAACGAGGATACAAAATCTGTCTATTGCAGTGAGAGAAGAAGAGAGATATGCGGATATACCCAAACTATTGTCAGGACATCTGCAAGTGAAGCTCTGGTGTTTATGTTAGTTGAATGTTATCTTCAATTTGCTCACATTAACTTGTCTGTCAGAGTATGTCTTTTTTTGGCGAATGTATTTGACAATTTGACAAGATTCTTTGAGAGCAAAGTACCTATACGCTATACCACCCCAAAAAGAGGCGGTGGTGAATGTGAAGCACCTTTTTGTAGACGTTTTTTTGTTCTACTCGTGTCTCATCTTAATCGCTGTCGTAAATGTCAAATATTCCTTCAGAAATGCAGGGCATAAGCACACATGTCGAAGAGCAGAAGGCTGTTTTTTATTGATCAATCTTTGAGGTGATGGTTGTGTGTTTAAAGACGGCATGTGCAATGTGTGATGTTAAGGGAATTATATACTTGAATTTTCTTTTTTATTTTCTGAGTAATTTCTGGAACTGAATGGGGAAAATTATGAAGTTAGGTGAGGTAAGGTTAGTTAAGAGTGGCTGTCTAGATGTTACTGACTCACTTAGACCTCAAGGATCCATTGTGATACCACGAAAGAGGTTGCTTTTGTACTTTTAATAGTAAAAGAGAGACATCTTGCGTCGATCGTTGCCAGTTCACTGGTACTATGGAAAAAAGGATAACCGAGATAGTAATTCCATCTATTGGAGAGTGCCGGGCATGTACATTGTACATAGAAGGTATTGGACTCTTTCCTCTTCCTCCTCGCCCAAGCAGATTCTACAGAAGTCATTTGTGTAGACCCCTAGCCTCAAAGCATGTCTACCTATGAGAGATTGTGGAGCTTATACTTTGTCTGATCAGGGAAATCAAGCCTTTTACCCACTTCAGGTCTATGCTTGGCCATATTTGTTTGGTTGCTTATAGGCAGGAAGTATTCTGTGACCATCTAGTATTTGTTGATTCCAGAGCATATTGTTTGAGAAGATGTTTGCATGCAGCAAGTGGTGTTCCTATGCTGTGTTCTTGGCTATCACTGGGCAGAAGTGTTCCGGTTTTGGCGAGCTCATCAGCCTTGCAATATCCCGGAATGTCTCTGTGGCCCGGCACCAAAATGAGGTGAATGTTAAACTGTTCTGTCATCTCATTCAGAGGTGATCGAAAGTCGTGGACTATTAGAGAGTTTGTGGAGACAGATGCGAGAGATTTGAGAGCGGCTTGGCTGTCGAGAAGATAGGTATATCCTTGCAAAATATAACATTTTCTTTGAGCCAGGATAGTGCCTCTTTGATCGCCATTACTTCTGCCTGGAACACACTACATCGATTGGGAAGTCTGTATGATAGAATGAGATTCAATTGTTTCGAGTAGATACCACTTCCAACGCCCCGCCGCCGCCGCCGTAATCGGTCATTGAACTGTCTGATAGAACAGTATCGTGTTTTCTTCCAGAGATCTTCCTTCTTCCCAAAAAGGTCTTGAAGGGATGGAAACATGGAAGTTTTTATCGAATACCATTTTTGGGATGCAGTGCGGAGTGGGGTCCACCATCCGACAACTCCATAAATGAGTATCGGTCTGATTACCGAAGTGAGGAGAAGCCCCATTTTGAGCCTATGGCCTTTTAACAACTAAAGAGTGCTACAATTATAGGTCTTTACTCTTTTATTAATATTTGCCTTCCAATTCCAAATTAGTTCTCTGTCTAAAATGAGGCCAAAATATTAGGCTTGGTCGGAAAAGCTTAAGAATATTCCTTTAATCGTGAGTGGGTTGATTTGAGGAATTTTGTACCTTGTCGTAAAGAGAACTAGTTCCGTTTTATGTATGTGGATTGACGTTGAAGCCACAATGCTTTGCCCAATTGGTAAGCCTGTTTAAGGCATTTTGAAGGAGTTCCGCGAGAACTTGAGGGTGTTATGAAGAATTAAGAAATAAGCATCTATCTCCTTGTCAGGAGAGAAGAGACAAGTTCAAAAGAAAATAAAGAGAAGTGGAGTTGTGCGTGTTGTACGAACTTGCTTAAGAAGGCTTCAACACCGAGTAGGAGACGAAACCACATTAGCACATCAACATTTAAACAAAAATCGGAGACAAAATCCTGAAACAAAGCGTTTTCAATTCACCGAGAGAGGGAGAGTATACTTTTGTCAAGTTTTGTTATCTTTTGTTATCTACTGTAGATAAGCTTGGTTTGGTATGTAGTATGTTCATTTTCGCCATCGTATAAAAGATCTTGAATACAAATTAAAACAAACAGTAAGTCTGTGCTCATTTATCAATGTTTATAAACCTACAGCCGTATTCATAACCAAAACTTAAAGGCCGCTTATATTTAAGCGAGCTCTAAGCAGACAATCCTTATTCATAATCAATTTTCTGATTTAAGCAAGGTTGGCTATAGTTCGCTTAAGTTAAACGCAAATTTTTGCGTTTAAAGGCTGATTAAATCCTACTTAAATATTGAAAAAGAGGCGTAGCGTAGGTTTTTGCCGCCCGGGGCAGATCAAATTTTGCCGCCCCAAATTTTTTTTGTCAAAGTTGGTGAACACTACCATTTCTTCCATAATGAACCATACTTACAGAGTATCCATTTATTTGTAGGTGATGTATATCGATTATAACCATATTGAAAGTAACAACATTTTAAGGAACCTAACATTCAAATTTGGTTAATGTTTTAAATTGCATACTCACTATAAAATAAAGCTCAAAAAATAAATTAAGATTAAGAAATTATATTTAATTTTTTAAATCACTTCATTTTGGTTATTACTAGTACATATAAAGCAAAAATTTAATTATTGTTTTCATTTTAATAATGAAAGTTTCGTATATTTTTATTTTTAATGAATATTTGTTTCGATTTTTAAATTAAGCAAATTTGATTTTTTTAATTACATTGTGGCAAGCAACTCAACTGACATTGACTTATGTAGGTACGTTACCCATATTTAACAATTTATTAAAGGTAGAAAATGTTTAAATTATTCGTCTTCTTTGTTTTTTACACACAAATTCTTTTATTATAGTTTCGGTGTCAATCGCATCAGTTTTTTTGCATTTCTATGGCTAGAATTCCTAGGTTACTTAACATTAGAGTACTCATTGTTGACCTGAGATAGTTTTTTATTAGTTTTAGTTTTGAAAAACTCCTCTCACATCCGGCATTGCTTATTGTTATTGTTAAAAAAATACGCAGCATAATGGAGGTTTTGGCAAACTTGTTTCTAGCTTCGACTGTACTATGAAATTTAATATTTCAAGCGGGTTTGTTGTTTCAAGATCGTTAAGTCTTTCCAAGGAAGATGCAAAGGCTCTTAATCGACCAATTTTCAGTCAGTAGCTTGGAAGCTGAAAGAAAGTCGAATTTTTTGGCCAAACTTTGCAATTGGTTAAATCTCTCCTTGATTTCGACGATGATTTTATCTAAGGAAGAAAACAATTTTCTTCTCAACTCTTCGTCATGAGACAGACCAATATCTGTGCTTTTATCACCAAAGATGTGCTTCCTTTTTTTCCTTCTGGGAGGATCCAAGGAAATGCCTTAGCTCTCACACAAATTCTTTGCGTAAACAAGAGCATCATTGACTAATTTTTCTCTTGTATCTTTAAGAAAACTCAGTAGAGCACTGATTTTAGCTGCACACTGATAAAGGTCAAGACCTTCGGTTTATAAGTAAATTTGACAATCATTTATTTCATGGAGAACAGGTTTCCAAAAGCCCAAAAAGCAGAGAAAAGAAAAGGATTGCATTGCAAGCAAAGTTGCTGCATCTGTTCTCGTATTTAAGCTTTCGCCTGTAGTAAGAGTATGTGGTCTCCACAGAATCCGCTCTTGCACTCCAACTTGTTTCTTGAATCCTTTTCAACGATTTACTAGTAGTCGCAATCAGGACGTCCCAACGATGAGTTGACATTGAAAAAAACACATAGCATCGTTCTAATGTTCCGAAAAAAGTAACTGAGTCGGACTCAGTTGCAGCAGCGTGCAGGCAAACAAGATTTAAAGAGTGATTTGAGCATGGAACGAACTGGCCTTTCGGGTTTATGTCTTGAATTCTTTTTTGGACTCCTGTGTTTTTTCCGGCCATAACAGCGGCATTGTCGTAAGCTTGACCCCTACAATCCATTATATCGAGGCCGTCTGTTTTTAGTTTACAAAGGATCATCTCGGCAATGCCCTCAGCAGTTTTATCTTTCGTTTCAATGAAATCAACAAAGGATTCCACCACTTTTATATGATGATCTTCAATTTTTATATACTGCAACACTTGACTGGTCTGGTCTTTGTGCGAAATATCAGGAGTGCTATCAAAAATTATTGAATAGTATTTCGCTTTTTTCACCTCAGTAATAATTTGATGTCGCACTTCTTCTCCTAAAATGTTTATAAATTCATTTTGAATTTGTGGCGACATATAACTTGTTGATATTTTTTCATTAATTTTTATTCTTACAAGATGCTCACGAAGGACTGGGTCATACTTTGAGATGAGATGTACTAGCTCTAAGAAGTTGCCTCTGTTAGAGCTTGGAGGGTCTTCTCTATGGCCACGAAAAGCTAAAGCTTATTTTGCTAGGAATTTAATGAAGGCAACCATTCTAACAAGAATTTCTTGCCATTTTTTTGATTTATTCGCCAAGAGTTTTTCCTCAGTTTGATACAGGTACAGGTCGATTGGATGCCACCCCATACGAAATTCTGTTTACCGAAAATTATTTCACGGTTCTTTTGTTTTGGTTACCTTTTTTTTTGCCGCCCCTCAAACAAGTGCAAGGTTTTTTGTTTTGGTAACCTTTTTTTTGCCGCCCCTCAAACAAGTGCCGCCCGGGGCATTTGTCCCCTCTGCCCCCGCCACGCTACGCTACTGATTGAAATTTAAATGAGATTGAAACTTTAAGATCTGGTTGCTTTTAATTGAGTTTATTATTACCTACGCAAACAGGCGGATTAAACGTTGAGAGCGCTATAGACAAGCATCTCATCGGCGCCCCTATAAAATATCTCGTACTATAGTTTGACCGAAACCTCTGAAACGCACATAAAGAAAACGCGTTGAAATGGGAGCTAAGGAAAAAAGAGGTTTTTGTCGTGTAAGAAATTTGCAAAAACGTAGCAATCTCCTTTTTGATTGAGTATGCTGTCTTGTAACTGTAAAGTCGTTTTGTACATCATAATCACAACACCAGAAAACTCAGAAATGTCAAACTAGCAGTATATGTGTCAAATCCGTGTACCTGTACAAATTATGTGCCCGTCTCCAAAAAGATTCGAAAGAAATCAATCTTCAAGAAAAAAATTAATTTCTTTGAACAGCCCTATTCTGCTATTCATCGTGGCTCGTGGGGGATTTCTATTCAATTTTTACCGAACACTATTCTACTATCCATTCGAAATGAATCTGGATTCACCTCTTTGACATCGGTAAAGTCGGTATAGTGCTGCGCGGTAATCTGTTATCAATGTGAACCCATTCATTCTATACAATTTAAATTCATATAAAATGTTGGATTTTCATTTAATGGTATGTCTGGTTGGTGGTCAAAAAAATGTAATTAAGAACTAATTTATTGATTGATTATTTGCAATAGTAAAGATTTTTAACTTTGAATAGATACCAATTTACGATAATAGTTTCCGCAATAAAATTAAATCCAGACATTGCCAAGAGGACCTTCGAGAATTTTGGAATACCTAATCTTAAAGATAAAATTGGCTTCACCAATAGAAGATGTGACTGACTGGGAGAATTTTTTGATTAATTTTACATGAACAGTTGTAAACTTATAACGTCAAATTTCTTTGGATAATGGATAATGTAGTTCACCCGAAGGATAGGAGAATTGAATGGCTGTGCGAAAGGGAATCGCATGGGTTAATCGAATCTACGAATCTACGTGGATAGCAGAATAAGGCTGTAAGGGAAAAAATTTGTCACTAATGTGTGCGGATCAATTCTTTGGTTGTTAGAAAAAGCAAACATTAGTTTACATGAGATCGATTAGTGTTGTCCGAAAGATCTAACGAGTTCGGTTTGAAATATTTTAATTAATGAAACTCGGTTCGCAAATCGGATTGCCCCGAAAATCAATCTGGAAAATCCTTAAAAAGCAGAAAAATGAAGTTTTTAATCCGTCAAAATCCTTGCCATTCACTGATGAATTTTGACTATTAGGATATTTGCCCCTGCATTAAGTTAAATCAATATTCAAAAACATTTACAAAATTAGAAGGAAGCAAACCGAATAGGCAACCAAAAGTGGCAAGTGATGTTCGCGTTCATAAGTTTGCTACTTTAACAACCATGTATGAATACGCATTTTTTGTCAGCGCCCACGCGCCCCTTGTTGCCTCGCGGCCCTAGGCACGTGCCTAGTTTGCCTTTAGGATAATACACCACTGTACGCAAATATGTATCGCCAAAACAATAATATTAATAATGGAACATCACAACATCAGCAAATTATTCGAGACTTTGTAATGATATTTAGGTACTTAAGTTGTAATGATATTTACTTGTTATATTTACTTGTTCAAATAATACTTTTCATAATATAAAAATTAATATCAAGTAAGCAAATAAAAAAAAAGTAATTATAAAAAATAGGAAAAAATAAAGATTCATTCGAATTACAAAACTCGAAAGCTGCGTTTCAAACAAAAAAATTAAAAAAGTATAAATAAAAGCCATTATAATAATTCAGAAGTGGGCCAGCCCTTGAAAATCTTTAAAATATTCAGCATGAAGAAAGAAGAATTAATTGCTTGGCTAACTGAAAATAATGTGAATTTTCCAGCTGATGCGAAAATAAACCAATTACGAGAATTATATAAGATTCATAATTCCGATACTGCAAATCAACATGAGGAAGAAAATGAAGATTCAAGTAATGATGAAGCTCAAATGGATGCTGAGATTCGAATTCTCAACAAGAAATTGAAAATTATTGAATTGCGTCGCCAATTAACGCAATTGGAAGAAAATTTAATGATTCCGATGTCTTCGTCCACCCAGCCAACATTCAAGGACATTAAACATTCAATTCCGCTATTTTCTGGCGACGATTCACACGATGCCAAAAAATGGATCGGTACGTTTGAACGAACTTGTGAGTCAGTTCATGGTGATGACGTTTTTAAATTAAAATCAATTCGAAGACTTATGAAACCTGGATCTGCTGCAGAAATTTTTATTCAAATTGACGAATCAACTACCTACGAAAATTTCCGAGCAAATTTTTTGGCTAATTTCGGTCATAGCTACTCTATGTCGGAAATAATAGATAAAATGAAGAAAACTACGTTCGCTTCAACTAAGTTATCGATCATGGGATATATTTTGAGGATGCAAGAGATAGCTTCAAGAGCCGAAATTGATGAAAAACAGACAATTCAATTTATAATTGATGGATTCCGAGATAGTTCCGCAAGTATTGCCGTTTTATATCCAGCACGTTCGATAGACGAATTAAAACAATTGGCTCATCGTTACGCTCAATTGCGGCACATAAATTCCGAACAAATAAGTCCCTCAAATTCTGCGTCCTATACAGCTTCAAGACATATAAGTTTCGCAAATTCTGCTTCCTGTTCAGCTTCAAGCGCACGTTATAAATCGAAATTACCCGATAGTGAAATAAATAAAAACATTCTTTGCTACAACTGTTCTGGGACAGGACACTTTTCAAGCTCTTGTCCACATCCGAAACGTATCAAAGGATCTTGTTTTAGATGCGGTTCAACTTCACACGTTTTTAAGGAGTGTCCTAAATTGCCCCCGAAAAACACTCATATTGGTTTAGTGGATGAATATTGTTCAAGCTCTGATGATAAAAACCATTCCGATTCCGATGCAAATGAAGTTACTAAAACTTTGAGTGAAATAAATAAAGTAAGTGTAACTTTTCTTACATATAATGATTCCGTTCCGCTATGTAACACATATGTTTCGCTTTTCGATACTGGCAGTCCGATTAGTTTGATAAAATTTTCCGAAATTCCCATAGGGTTGCAGTGTGGATCATTAAAACCAACTGGCTATTACGGAGTAGGAAGTTGTCCGGTTTCCACATTTGGAATTTTGAAAACGGTAGTCAAATTTAACGGTTTTTCTAAATATGTTGAAATGTATGTTGTTCCTGATGTATGTATTCCTTACTCAGTCCTTTTAGGTCGCAATTTTATGCGATCCTTTAATATTAAATTATGTCATGTACCAAATACTATTCCCAAGCCATGTATCGAAATAAATGTTAATTCTGATGTTAATAAAATTAAAATTGAAAACCAAGTGTTGCATTGTGTGTACGGATCCTTGAACAAATACGATTCCAATTCTGTAGAACCCTGTTTATTGTGTAGTCTATTGCCACATAGCATAATTGCAACTTGTAATAAAATAAGTCACATTGAAGACCGTTCGTTACCATATATATTTTCAATTGATATTTTTAAGGATAAAAAGGACGAGAAAGATATTTATGATATAAGTCCTAAATTAAGTTTTGAATATAGGAAGAAAATTTATGAAATTATTCATTCCGAATATTTAGATGTTGATAACATTCCTGCTATAAAACATAATTTCTCAATGAAACTTCATCTAACTTCCGATATTCCTATAAGTTATCCCCCGCGAAGATTATCTTTTTCTGACAAGCGTATCGTTGATAAGCAAATAAAGGAGTTATTAGAAAAGGGTACAATAAGGCCTAGCGAATCGCCTTATGCTTTCCCAATTGTTTTAGTTCCTAAAAAGGATAATGAAAAGCGGTTGTGTGTTGATTACCGACCACTCAATAAAATTCTGGTGCGTGATAGTTTTCCAATTCCTGTGATTGACGATTGCATAGGAAAATTGGAAGGTAAGAATTATTTTTCAACTTTGGATTTAAGAAATGGTTTTCACCATATTCCGATCCATGAAGATTTTATTAGAATGACTGCATTTGTAACCCCTGACGGTCATTACGAATACACAAGGTTACCATTTGGTATCAAGAAAGGTCCAGCTTATTTTCAAAGATTTATGATATTTGTCTTACGCCAATTTATAGATGAAGGTTCGGTTGTTGTATATTTTGATGATATCACATTAGCTACCATTACGGTTAAGGAGCATATTGAACTGCTTAAACGAGTTTTACGACGTATGGCTGAATTCAGGCTTGAAATCAAACCTAGCAAATGTAAATTCTGTTATGAAGAGATTGAATATCTTGGGTTTACAGTTAATTCAAAAGGCATACGGCCCAATGATCATCACTTAACTGCAATAAAACATCTTCCAATTCCGAAAAATGTCAAAGAATTGCAAAAGTGTTTGGGGTTATTTTCTTATTTCCGTAGATTCATTCCGTCTTTTTCAGCTATAGCGAAACCGTTAAGAGATTTGACTAAACCTAACGTTCCGTTCAGATTTGACAAAAGTTGTATTGATACTTTTAAATTTTTATGTGACAAATTGATATCAAGTCCTTTACTAGCCATATTCAGTCCTGAAAAAGAGACGGAACTACATTGCGATGCTAGTGCTCTTGGGTATGGTGGTATTTTATTACAACGTCAGGATGATGGCAAATTTCATCCGATTGCATATTTTTCAAAAGCAACATCTAATTCCGAATCTAAATTCCATAGCTTTGAACTAGAAACATTGGCAATAATATATTCCTTAGAAAAATTTCATCACTACTTAGATGGTATTCCGTTCCGAATAATAACTGATTGCGATTCGTTGGCATTAACTCTTGAGAGGCAAAAGTATGTACCTCGAATAGCAAGGTGGGCTATGAAATTAATAAAGTATGATTATTCTATTCAACATCGTAGTGGTGTGTTAATGGGACATGTAGATGCCCTTAGTAGACATTCTCCTATTTCTATAAAAAACAAATGAGAATAATGATCAATTCATTTCCGTAATTGATTCCGATAACATTGAACTACAATTGCACCTCACTCAAAATAGAGACGAAAAAATTGTTCAGTTAAGAAATCGTTTAGAAATTGCTTCAGTCCCAAAATTTGTTCTTGAAAATGGACTTGTGTATAGAAAATCAAAATCAGATAGAATACTTTTATATGTTCCGAGTGAAATGGAAAATAATGTAATTCGTTCTGCGCATGAAAAAATCTGTCATTTGGGTATAGATAAGTGTGTTGACCAAATCAAAATGCATTATTGGTTCCCAAAAATGAGGGAGAAGGTTGAACAATTTATAAAAAATTGCCTTAAGTGCATTATGTTTTCTATTCCGGCTCAAAATAAAAATCGCACACTTCATTCCATTCCGAAAAAACCCATCCCGTTTGATACATTACATATTGACCATTTCGGACCTCTTCCATCTATTCGTTCTAAACGAAAACATATTTTAGTAGTGGTAGATGCATTTACCAAGCATATTAAGCTTTTTGCAGTGAATTCCACAAGCACCAAAGAGGTTTGTGCTTCTCTTGAAAAATATTTCGAATATTATAGTCGGCCTAGGCGGATTGTAAGTGACAGGGGATCATGTTTTACGTCGTTAGAGTTTAGTGCATTTCTTATCGAAAACAACATTGAACATGTTAAAATAGCTACGGGTTCACCACAAGCAAATGGCCAAGTGGAGTGTGTTAACAGAGTTTTGAAATCTATGTTAGCTAAGTTAACAGAGCCCGTTCAGCATTCCGACTGGACAAAAATGCTTATAAAAGTTGAATTTGCTATAAATAATTCGGAGCATTCGTCCACTAGAGAGCTGCCATTTAAATTATTGTTTGGTGTGCAGCAAAGAGGTACGGAAACTGACGTTCTTACAGAATATCTAGATGAGAAAAGTGAAACAGAAGCTCCAGACCTAAATCAAATTCGTGCAACTGCTTCAACGTGTATTGAAAGTTCTCAAAAGCGAAATTCCGATTTATTTGAAAAAAATTTCCGACCTCCTAATGTATTTTCAGAAGGTGATTTTGTTGTAATAAGGAATATTGACACTAATATTGGAACGAATAAGAAATTTATACCGAAATTTAAGGGTCCTTACAGAATACATAAGGTACTTCCGAACGACAGATATGTGATTAGAGACATAGAAAATTGTCAAATGACTCAGCTTCCATATAATGGTATAATTGAAGCTTCTCGCATGCGAAAGTGGGCAGATTGGCGAGATGGGCTAGAATTGGAATCGGATTTTTAGTTGGAAAAGTTGCATTTACTAAACATGATTAACGTATTAGTATTTCTAAAATATTAAAAAAAAAAAATGATAGTTATTATCTTTGCTTAATTATGTACATAGATTATGTTACCTATTTTTATACAAAATATCTAAAATGTTTTACAATTTACTGATCGAGACGATCAGATGTCAGGATGGACGAGTTGTAATGATATTTAGGTACTTAAGTTGTAATGATATTTACTTGTTATATTTACTTGTTCAAATAATACTTTTCATAATATAAAAATTAATATCAAGTAAGCAAATAAAAAAAAGTAATTATAAAAAATAGGAAAAAATAAAGATTCATTCGAATTACAAAACTCGAAAGCTGCGTTTCAAACAAAAAAATTAAAAAAGTATAAATAAAAGCCATTATAACTTAAATGTATTAAGGATATTCCGGCTGAGGACTAGAAGAGCAATTAAAATATACAAGATCCGAATTAATCAAATGGAGCTGGACGACAAGAATTATTGACCTAGTTCGAGCCGATCTAGAAGGCTCCAAAAAATGAGGCCATATACCTCCCAGTCATCAAGTTATGGTTACCTTATCTGGGGAGTCCCAGTTCTGTAACCGATTTCTTTTGTTTCTTTACTTCCATTTTCTTTTTTTTCTATTTTAAAGTAACAACTCATACCAAGCCCATTGTATATGAAACCACCTAGTATAATCAAGAATGGGTTTTTCGATTTTTTGTGCCAGATCAAAACCAAAAAAAAAAAAAAAATCCCAATACAAAACTTATGTAAAACAAATTAGCACTGCGCCAGATATCAAGATGGCACTACTATCGATTGCCAGGTCGCGGGTACTAACTAGATAGAAATACAATGACCAAGCCAAACCGAACCGAACGAGTAATAGCATTCAGTAATAGATTTTCAATTTCTATTACATTTTTAACAGGGACGTTAGGTACTTAGTAAAGTATGTAAAGGTCGCAAATCACTTATGAATAAGAATATTTAGTACAGCTGCTTAAAGGTCGCCTAAATATTTAAGCCTGTAAGGGAATTGTAGATGTTTTCAAGCAGCATTTCCAACAGCTGCTGAATGCGCAAAATATCGAGCAAGATAATGACGAAAGAGAAGCAAAGCCAGTCAATGAAGACCCAGTCCCAGCCCCCAGCAGAGAAGAGGTAGAAAGAGCCATCCAAAAGCTAAAAAATAACAAGTCCGCCGGGTCGGATGGCATACCCGCGGAACTCTTTAAACATGGAGGAGGTGTTTTGATGAACCGCATGCACCAGGTCATCACCAAAGTGTGGGAGGAAGAATGGATGCCCACTGACTGGTCGATAAGCTCCATATGCCCCATCTACAACAAAGGCGATCCGATGTTATGCAAAAACTACCGTGGCATATCCCTGCTTAATGTTGCATACAAAATCCTATCCAACATACTATATGAGCGTCTTAAACCTTTCTGCAACACAATTATCGGCACGTACCAGTGTGGCTTTAGGCCAGGCAGAACAACGATAGACCAAATATTCACACTGAGGCAGATTCTGGAAAAGACCAACGAGTTTCAAGTCGAAACCCACCATCTTTTCATCGACTTTAAAGCTGTTTATGTTAGCATCCACCGCCAAGAGCTTATGATGGCGATGTCTCAATTCGGGATCCCGAAAAAAACTGATCCAGCTGTGCCGCATGACGCTAAACAATACGCAGTGCAGTGTGCAAATGGGTAACAGCTCATCCGAGTTATTCCAAACTTGCGCAGGGTTTAGACAAGGAGATGCGTTGTCATGTGACTTCTTCAACATAGTCCTGGAGTAGATAGTGCGCAAGGCAGGTGTGAGCACGGAGGGCACTATCTTCACCAAATCCACCCAGCTCCTAGGCTATGCGGACGACATAGACATCATCGGTCGATCCAAGAGAGCTGTGCTTTAGGCCTTCACAGCGATTGAAGAACAGGCGAAACTAGTTGGTTTTGAAGTGAATGAGGACAAAACAAAGTACATGTTATCACCAAACAAAGCAACATCTGTCCACCGCCTAGGACAAAACGTCACTGTTGGTAGCAGCAATTTCGAGGTAGTTAAGGAGTTCACCTACCTTGGAACAAACATCAATCCCACGAACGACACCTTAGTGGAGATCCGAAGAAGAATTACCCTAGCGAACCGCTGCTGCTTCGGTTTGGCCAAACAACTGGGTTCAAAACTCCTCACTCGAAAGACAAAGTGTCTGCTATACAAAACTTTGATTTTACCAGTCCTACTCTACGGCGCCGAGTGCTGGACGATAAGTAAAAAAGGGGAATTGATATACTGGGCACTTTCGAAAGAAAAATTCTTCGACGGATTTTTGGTCCCGTATGGAGAAGAAGATACAACCGATAACTGTATGAGCTGTACCAAGATGTGGATGTAGTCCAGAAGGCCAAGAAAAGACGACTACATTGGCTCAGCCACATCGAGCGAATGGACGACAACGCTCCAGCCAAGAAAGTCTTCTCATCCCAGCCACCAGGTTCAAGACGACAAGGAAGACCGAACCTACGGTACAAGGACCAAGTGACTGCGGATGCCAGAGCGCTTGGTCTCGGTGACTGGAGAGTGCATGCGAAGGATCGTTCACGATGGAAAACTGCAGTATCTCAGGCTGAGACCCTTCATGGATTGTGAGCCGGATAAGTAAGTAAGTAAGTAAGTAAATATTTAAGCCTGCTTAACTAAGTAACCTTTAAGAGCCTGCTTAAGTTAGAATTGTGGCTATGAAAATTATTTAAATTTGAACATTTAAACTTACCCTAAGTCTTAATTTTTTTTTCGTGATTCTTGAGTCTTAATAATAATTGCGTTCCATTTCCACTAGCTTTTTCTTGAACAGTTACACATACAATTTATCGATTTCAAATTTGAATTCACTCACCATTGCAAAAATCGAAACCGAACACACCACCAATACAACTTGCAAGTTGCTACAGAACTGAACATGATTTCCTTCTCTATTAAAACAATAAATAACAATAAAGTAAAACAATAAACTTGAAGAAAGCAAAAATACTTAGAGCCGTTTTCTTCACAATTGCTCAACTTGTAGGAAACTCTCAAGTTGGCCAACTCTAGAGTTGAGAAAAACTTAAGAGTTGAGGGACAAGTTGAAAATCGTTTTTCTTCACTAATTTAAATCTCAACTCGAGAGTTGCAATTCAAAAGTTGAATTCTCTCATTATTTCAAAATTTCCCTGGGATATTTCTGACATTCACGTTTGTTTCAACTTTAGCTTTGACTTTTATGTCATTCAAAATGTCAAACCAATTGTTTGATGTAGATTTTATAGTCGTTCGTGTAATTTAATTTGCTGGACAACGAAGCCAAAAATCTTCTGAAAAATTATTATAAATCAAAAAACGCACCAAATTTATTTAAAAAAAAAGAAATTCTTGAATTGTGTTTGTTTTTTCAAATATTTCGTGTGTGAAACATCTGAATAAATACCCGAATCGCAACCCAACAATTTCGGGCAAGAACATTTGGATTGAACATCAACGACGACAAGCCAACCCAATGGAAGGTCAAATGCTAAGCACCGTTGATGGAAATGAAATCATCATACCCGAAAGCGGCCTCAATGGATTGGTACCATGGAGGTATTCAATGTAACCGACCGACCGCGACGCACGCATTGTACGATATTCCCTGCAAGATAATGCACGTGCCCTAGCTCGAAGACGAGGACATCACAAATTCATAATGTACGCGAATGTTTTGAATCGTATTGTAATTTTGTTGATTGTTATTGTTTAAACTCCTAATTAAAATATGAATCCAACGAATGGTGTGTCTGGTTTGATTTTTTCTTATTGTTTTGGTAAGCCAAATAGATAATAGAGAGCTTCACAAGTTCACAAATATAGAATTGCAATAAAAAAAATCATTACAAAAATTCATACGAATTTAAGTTCCATGACCGAAAAAATTTTTCCAAAAGTGTTTTTTTTCGAAAAGAGGCTTGGCTTGTGGCAAACGCTTTTCAAGTTCCAAGGCAATGTCCACTTATCAATTCCTAAAAACATACGCTACATTATGTTACATACGTTGTCCGTATGTATGTATGTGTATAAAATCGTGGTCATCCCATATTTCGGGTACTTTCTTCTTCCTCAACTTCTTGAGCACACGATGGACGATTTCCCAATACGATTTTTCGCGAAGTATTTTATTTTCAAAACAAATATATTTTTTTTATTTAATTAAAATTTGAATTTGAGAGAAAACTCCAGTTTGCCTCTCAACTTCTACTTTTTTCGGAAGTTGAGAAAATCGGGAGTTGATTAACTTGAGAGTTGAGAATCAAAAGTTGAAACTGTCAAATGTGAGTGAAGAAAACCAAAATCACAAGTTGAGAATAAAAATCCTCAAGTTGAGTTCAACTTCTTGTGAAGAAAATGGCTCTTAGCAGTTTTGTGATTAAAGTGGACCCGAAAACTACACTTTTTTTGGTATATAGATATTTAGGTATCGTGAACGAAGGCCATATGAACTAACGCCATAATGGCCTTAATTCTCAATTGAATGTGAATTAACGCCATAATCCGGTTATGGCCTTAATTCACAGTCAAATGAGAACTAAAGCCATTACTTGAATGAGGACTTACGCCCCCATATGGGGTAAGTTCACATTCCAATGAAAACTGATGCCATAAAATGCTTCGAGCTTTGAAGCAAAGTTAGCAGCAAGTAATTACCTAACAAAATCTCATCGAGATCTCAAGGACCTCAGATATTTCTAAAATGGAACAAGAGATCTCACTCTTAGCGAGCGCTGATATTTTCTTTTAAAATTTCTTCGTTTTCTTGGTCAGAGATCATGCGTTAACAATATTAATTTCAAAAAACCTCACAGAGATTTGAGAATTGTGTTCCACCAAATAATTTTCGTAGATGCGTCGTTAGGAAAACTAGTTTTCTAGACTCTGAAGTAATAAGAAAATTGCGTTCTAAGAGCGTTCACACCCCAAATTGTTTCTCTGTTTGCCAACAAAAATTTTGCTCGCTTCGCTCGCTTTCCAGTGCTGCAGTCCGCGATTTTTTTTTCACTTTCAAAGTCTGGAAAACTAATTTTCCGATTGAAGTATCTACGAAAATATTGAGAAAAGTACTCATTCTGAAATTCAATAGAAAAATTCAAAACCAACATTTTTGTATTGATTAGTTTATTTGTTTATAAAGCAACTTCATTCGATTACTTTGCAAAACATTAAGCGTGTTTTTTTGCACGCGTATATACGCTTAAAAAAATGTTTACATGCAAAATGCAACAACAACAAATGTCTATATTCTCTTAGTAAGCGCCGATAATTATCCACGCTTAAGAAATAAGCGGATATAAAAACAGTGCTTCCATAATATCTTTTTCACTGTTTGCGTTGAATTTTCAACATATGTCAAAACTTCATTTCGAAATTCATTCGAAATTCATTCCATTTTACATACAAGGATACAAGGCTGGTCTGCAGTTGAATGGTTAATCTCAGGGGCGCCAAGCGAAATTTGACTGAATCAAGATTATATCGATTGTACATCAATTTTATTTTTCAATTTGGATTATTTATGGTGTTTTAACGTTCAAGGTGTACATGCACGATTTTTATTATTTTTTCTTTATACCTACTTATACTTCGTTACATTTTCTTCATTTTTCATCCTTAATTCATCATATTTATTGTGCTTTTTCGGGTCGTATACTTGATCAAGTGTTAAAAAGTACAAGAAATTGTGTAGCGCCTAACGATCACAAAATTAATGCGCCCCTGAACTCGAGTTTTTGTTTTTTTGACAGATGAAACATTGGACCAATCACAGCTCAGCACATGAGGGAAATTTCAAATTGGCATTTGACTAGTAATGCCAATGCCAAATTACTTAAACAAAAAAATTGTCGTTTTTTTGTGCACTTTTCATTTTAAGCGTATATACGCGTGCAAAAAAACACACCTATTATCAACAAAAACGATTTAATTTTTTTTCCATCCTCGTAAGTTTGTTCATAACTCCGCCGTAAAAACGAAGATTTGAAAAAATATTATCGAAATCGCATGATTTTCGATTCTGGAACCAAAAAAAGAGGGGACCGTGAAAGTATAAAATAACAAAGAAATTTTTTTAAAAATTTGCAAGTTAAAATAATTGTTTTTCAGCCGATGGCTTCAGAAGCCAGTACTGCTATGTGTCTGTAGTTTGTTACATTCATGTGCGAAGTACTGTGAAATGTCAATGTCAATAATAGATTTTAACGCCCGCTTTCCTAATAGAGCGTTCATCCTTTTTTCGTTAAACCATATATTTCATATTAAAATTATTTGGATTGCTGCGAGTGAAATGAGTACTTGGGCCACATCTTATAATGAACTAACGCCATATTACTTTAGTTCTCATTTCAATGTGAATTTAGGCCATAATCAGATTATGGCGTTAATTCACATTTGAATGAGAATTAAAGCCATTATGGCCTTAGTTCATATGGCCTTCGTTCACGGCACCGATATTTATCATCAACATTGAATAAAAAACACGGATTTAGTGAAATATTGACCGGATATAAGAAAATTTAAAGTTTTTTCACTCGGAAACAAAAAGATGACCGACGCCATTTTGATCGTAGGAGTGACGACACAAAAACTTTTACACAATTTTATTTTCACAAAAATTACACTTTCCCGGTAAAAATTTATATATTTTCCGATATAAAAATTAACTACACACTTTAGAAAACAAGATTTTGATAAATTAAAAACCGAATTTTCCAATTTTGCATTTTAAATGAATATTTTAATCGGACGATCGCGGATTTGAACTGCACTTTGAACAAATTTACCAGACATGACGCGGCATGCACACACTTGCTGAGCTTTAACACTTTTCTGTCTCTTTTCTCTCTAGTCTCTATCTCTACCTTAATTTGTTGATGGCTGGCTGAAAGCTGAATCGGTATAGGTGGTGGGAATTGTCGTTTGAATTTGAAATTTTTGAATTTTTCGTCTGTTGAATTATTGGAGAAATTAAAAAATGGTTCCTAAGGAAATTAGTTTATTAGATTGAGTTTCCGTTTCAGTGTTGTCTGTTGTCGTTTTGGTTTTTCTACACATTAAATTAAAAAAAAAAAATTTCGTTTGGGTGGAGATGGAGATCCCACCAACAACCCACGAAATGCAGTGGATGCGTTCTTTTTCTTAAGATAGTAAAAATAACATAATTTATTGATTACAACTTTATGTCAATAATGAATTATTATTTTCACGTCGTTTAAATGCTTCAAATAGTAATAAATCGAAAATATATCCAACTCATAATTTCGCAGGTACATGTAATAAGAGTTTTGGACATTTGATCTGTCAAAGTTGACAGTTTGGTTACAAAAAATGATCAGAGTAGGTTGGTCAGTATTTCAGTCATTGCCGAAATTCGAAATTAAGTTTAGACGTTTTAAGGATTAGACTCATGCGATGTAAATTGGGAACATTCCTGTTTTTAATTATTTAATCTGTCAAGTGTCATCTTTTTTGTTGCATTATATTACTCTAAACTTTTTCTTGCAACTATGCAATCATGTCAAGCTTCGTGTTATTCAGAATTGAAACAAATATACTGCTTATTCACTGCAGAACTCTCTCAGTTATTAGATACCAGAGATAATAATAAAAGTAACAATGAACAATGCACTGAAATTTCGATATCGAAAATTATAGACCAGCCAAAAATGTGTTCAATTTCGTGTCATTTATCTTATCGTGATTGATCCCTGAAAACCATGACATGAAAAGACAAAAACATAAACTGAATGGAATTGAATTGAATTTTTCGATTACCTACTTTTGAGAAGTATCAGGCGTAGTTGGTATTGTGGAGAGCCATCATCCTATTTTCAGATTTTTGTTTTTTTAAATCGCTAATCAGTATGAATCATATATCATCGACATTTTCTGTCGTTTTCCATTGGTCTTTTTTTGACGTTTCTTCTTCTACCTCCAATGGCACGGGTTATGATGTCATTCTTAGGACGGTTGTGTTTTCAAACCAGAAGAGTTCTGCTCTTCTCAGAAGCATTCCGTCTGTCAAAGTCAGTGCAATGGAATGGTTTCAGAAAACTTCTGGACTCTTACGAATGCTTCTCTGGACGACCAATGGAAAACGACATTAAAGATTTCACTTGTTTTTGATGTAGCCCTGATGTAGATATTGAAAAGATCAAGTTTTCAGGTTTGAAAATATTTTTAATATTTTATTGTTTAACAATTGCACAGCAAGGCGATTATTTTTATAGTAAAAAAAAAAAATATACTCCATTTTGAATTAATTTAAAATTAAGAAATTATGCCTTAAAAAGGGCCAACACAACAGCCATCATCAGCGTAAGCATTGGCACTAAAGTTGCAGCACCATTAGTACATCTAAAAGTATATTTGATATTAGAATCATTTTTGTAGACAAGTTTAATAAAAAAACAGTACTCACTTGTCAGATTGAATCACCTCTGTCAAGTCATAGAAGTCAATATACTCAGCTAAAGCGTCGTTGACATAATTCATGAAAACTGTGTTATTTTTTGGTCTACTTCTAAGGAATATGTAAGCCTCGTTGTGAGTGGCTGTAGCATTGGATGTAGATGGGGAAACAGTTGTTGTTGTAGTTGAACTTGATGAAGATGAAACAGTAGTTGAAGATGATTCTGGTGGTGGTGTTGACGTTGGCTGTGGGGCTTGTACTACAACATAGCCACAGATGAAGGCGTAATCTGTATTATCGGTTTTCAAGATTTTATACGTTTTGATATTTCCTATTGCGAAAGAAAACATATTGAACAAACTGTAAAAGATCGGAAGCAAAAAACTATCTTACCTTCGTAGGTTAAATTGTAAACTCCATCAACTTCCTTATCTGTCAGAGTGACATTTAGTGTGTAGTCTTTTGTTTGATTCTTCCACAGACCACTTTTGTCAACACTGTACGTAACGTTGATGAACAATGAACTTGTTTTGTTGATGAAATCCACTGAAACACACTGGGCCAAGTTGTGTTCATCATTATCAGCACCGGGATACGTTTTTCGTGCAGCTTCGTACCAATGTCCCAGAAGCTAAAAATACATGTTGTTGTATATTGGTAAAACAAATGGTTCAAACACCAAATCATGTGAAACTTAAAATACTTCGAAATTTCGAACAAACCGAGGTAGAAATTCGAATACGTTGAAGTATTAAGAAATTAATAAAAAACCACGCCTTCGAAGACAAAATCAACTTCGAAAAAATAATATCATCAATCACCGACTGTGGCGCTGTGATTGATATTGTTTTAAGAATCACGTGCCAAATTTATTGTTCGAACTGTCATGTTGATGGAGGTATAAAATCACTCATGATCACAACTTATGTCTAGACACCAAAATTCTTACTCACCAATGAAGCATTCACTTTAGCGGCTGTAGCATTTTGACAACTGAAGTGTTCATGAAGCGCTGCAGATGCTTCCGTGGTAGTTGACGAACTCTGTTGAGCCAAAGCTAAACTACAAAAAAGAATAATCCCAATTGAGGCCAAAACCAAGTTTAATCCACTTTTTGAGATGAAAGCCATATTGCAATGTCTCTTCTGTATGTCTACTGTCACAAGATACTAACTAAGCGACTAAATAGAAACTGGGACTCAAATAGACCATTACCTTACCTTTTATACTTTCAAATTCAAATCACAAGCAGTGTCGTGTGATAAGAATGATAATAATAAAAAAAGTGATTCATTACGGTTACTTATATGTTTTTGAACGATGAAGAGTAGCCAAAAATGTGTACGCATATCGTATTTTGCTTTATCGTTATCGATATAAATATGAACTTGTTAGTAACTGTATTCTATTGTCATATACTTGTTATCGTTTTATCCAAAAGTTTTGTGTTTTTTTTTTGTTAACTGCATCATCCAATATTTTCATGCGTTGAATATTAAATCTCAATGGCGCAAAATTATAGTCCGCTAATGAACAATTTTAGTGGATTCTAGCCAAGAATGACGTTTCAGTCATGACTCATCGTCATTTTAAGCTAGTATCACGCAGATAATTCTAATTTAGAAGTTTTACAAGCCTGCTAACAATAGTTCTGCTTCCAGAAATGCATAATCATGTACATACATACTCATTTCCTGTTGTTCAAAGTATTATACTTTGTTATACCTGATTTCAATGAAGTGTCAAAATTTTGAAGAGCGATTAATTGGCATTTATCATTGATAAAAAAGATGTGTACAAAAATCACATCAGCATGACGAATTTCTTGGAAACAAGATAAGATTTCAATTTTTTAACTCCTCACACCTTAGATTAAAATAACACTAAAAGCTGAATCACAAACACGCTTCAGCTTCGGCTTCACCTGACGTTTACGAGTTCAGCCATAGGAGTCCAATGCATGCTAATGCTTACACAATCTGCGCGTTCAGTTTGGTTTTGCTTCATTTGGATAGCTGTGAAAACACGTACAAAAAAATCAGCTGTTTACGAATTTCAAAGGCTGTTCTGTCAGATAGCCACCTATACCAGAAATTGTTGGATAGCTTTGGGTCTGTTTGGTTTGAGCCTCTGCTATTTTTTTTTTACATGAAAAACAAAAACAAAAAGCTATCCAGATAGCCTATCCAAGTCAAAGTGAACGCGCCCAATGAAGTTTCGACCTTACGTTTCGCACGTAATATTACGTAAGGTGACTCCAACGGCAGCTCTAGTTCAAATATGCTGCACATTTGCTTTGTCTGACAGCTCAACAGCTGTTAATAAAAAGTAAAAAACAAAATTCATTTCTTTTTGGAGGGGTGGAGATGTTGGTGGGAGAACTGTCATGTAAAGCAAACTCGAAGCGTTTGCATTGGCTACGTTCAATCACGTATCGGATAGGCTATCTGAGATACCCGTATCTGGGATATCTTTTTGGACGAGACAGATACTTTGTATCCAGATAGCTGTCAAAATGTCAATAAAAAAAAACAACAAATCAAACGCTTGAGAACAGGGAATTGTTTATGGCTGTGAATTCGTCGACAAATATCTTCCGAGTCACCTAAATTATAAGAAATATTGTTAAAAATAACATCCATAGTCATAAATTCTCTTTAAATTCTCTTTTAATTGGAAGCTGATAAAATCGCGCGCCAAACAATACAAGACAAAAAATCATGTGTTGATCAGCTGATCACTCGGATACCCGAGGTATACCAAAAATTCTCAGATACCTTTGCATTTTTTTTTGACAGAAAATGGTTCATGTATTTGCTATTTTTTACTAAGGATTACAATAACAAAAAGCTATCCGATACCTTTTGAACGTAGCCATTGTAACGCAGACGAAGCCGAAGCTGAAAGTGTTTGTGATTTAGCCTTAAAGTGTTTATTCTACTTTTTAGTAAAATCTAATGTCGTTTTCCATTCATCGTCCATTCGGAAAAATACAGAAGTCATCTGAAACCGTTGCATTTGACTGACTTTGGCAGATGGAATGCTTCTGAGAAGAGCAGAACTCTTCTGCTTTGTAAACAGAATCGTCCGAAGAATGACACATTCATCATAATCCGTTCGATTGGAAGTAGAAGAAGAAACGTCAAAAAAAGACCAATGGAAAGAGACATAAAAATCGTATGTATTCTACTGAAAATCAAAAGCTAAAATTAAACTAATGAAATCTCAATTTATAGAAATCATTTCTTAAACGTTCTAATAAAGGACTTGTCATTATTTGGCCTGACTCGGCACACAAACCGGATATACCTACCTAAATCATTATATTCATCATATAGTTTTGACTTTCTCTTGGATTTCACCATTATCACAAAGAATAATTTCTTGCTGATAGATAAACACTTTTATCAGGCAAGAAATTATCTTTTAATTATGAAATAACAAAAAATGCATTAAAAACGTAGCCCTGCCTTTGATTGATTCATTCAGGTAAATACCCGTTGTAACTAATACTGAAAATGCCATGAAGATCAATATTTTATGTTTTACCAATAACAGCATCAAATTTTGTTGCATTTCTTGTATGGCTTGGTATGTCGGTGACATACTATTTCAGCATTTATTTTAGTAAGTTGCAAAACGTCATCACAATTGTCACAATAAATGTCTTTAATGTCGTTTTCCACTGGACGTCCAGAAGCATTCGGAAGAGTCCAGTAGTCTTCTGAAACCGTTCCATTGGACTAACTTTGACAGACAGAATGCTTCTGAAAAGCACAGAACTCTTCCGTTTTGAAAACAGAATCGTCCGAAGAATGATACATCATAACCCGTTCCATTGGAGATAGAAGAAGAAACGTCAATAAAAGACCAATGGAAAACGACATACGAAATACTTTTGACTGATACGTCAAATACCTCTGAATTTAAATACCTTAATTGAATCTTATCTAAATGTAAGTCCCTTAATTTTCAAATACCTTCTTCCAGGGTTCCCCCTTCCATGAAGCTCACATTCAAAATAAGCCATGGCATACCAATATTCTAAAGCTTCATGTGAACACCAACAGATGGATTGTCATTTCCTCTACAGTCGAATACCGCAAAATTTCCCTCACTGCTTTGGCAAGCAGCATCATCGGGTTCAGCGGTGATGGTGTTGTTTATGTTGACATTTGTTGCGCATCTACGCATCAAAATATTTGAGTGCTGATGACAATAGATTTTGACAGGATTTCACAAGGGTGTTGGAGCGTAGACGTTTTTGGGGGGTGCAAATTCATATTAATGTAGGTATATCTATCAGGAGGCTTACGACTTTAATTGAACTTTGTCTTGGTTATATTATTCAAATGGAAATAGAAATCTAGAAGAGAGGAATGACACGCACAACGACGACACTGACGGGAGCCATAGGAAGGCATTATCATAGGTATTGAATTAAATTCAATGAAGATGACACGTCACCTGCAGGGATTTTTTGTTTGTTTTGTTCTTGTGTTCTTTTTTTTGTGTTATTCACCCAGTGGGTGGGGATTTTTTTGTTTTCGAAACGGGATTTATTATTTGTTTGCTTGCTTTTGAAGGTAATAATGAGATGTTTTGTATTTCTGTTGACACTGAACAGGAATTTAGACAAAAAGTAATGATACAACAAATTTACATTTTAATAAGGAAATTATGATGAGGGATTATATACGTCATAAAGGAAAAACGAACTTGGTCTGAAGATTGGTCTGAGCCCTTGAAGCTATTTTTCTATGATGATGAGCAAATAAGTGCTGTCATCACTTGTACCAATAAAATTCAATGTTCATCGTCATGTCACAAATAGTGGCAGAAAGTAATCGAACAGGCCTACGAAATTTAACCTGTCCATAACTTTATAAGTCAAAAAAGGAGCAGGGGTGAAATTGGTTAGGGTAGTCAAAAGTGACTATTGAAAAGTTCCTTCACCAAACAGGTGATTGTCAATTTTAGGAATAACCTGACGTGAATGAAAATTATTTATTTTGTTACATCAACTTAGATTGTGACAGCACAGAGCCAGCAGAGTTTCATGAGCAATGTCAGAAGAAGCTAGGGAAATTATTGATCTCTACACAAAATGCAGGTCATATGAGGAAAATTGGCACAGTTTCAACAAATATACCTGTCAAACGAAAATTATGTTGTAGGAGGCATTGTATTTGTATATTTAAGAGCTGAACAGAATGCAGTCGCCCGACCTTTGTAGGTTATACACCTTATCTTTGTATATGGATTTACCTAGTACTATCAAGAATGGTTTTCGAGCAAGCAAGCAGAGAACACACATTACAAACTAATGTAAAAAACTGTCAAAAAACTGTCAAACCAAGCAGAAAACCATTCTTGATATTACCTGGTAAATCCATATACAAAGCACCTTATAATAATTGCAGCGTCGAGAATCAACGACAGCGACGCGTGTATTACCAACAAGAACTATTTATGTCGGTACTATAGTTCCCATGAATAACTGCCAGCGCCAACGACGCGACGGGTATAGTTTCCAACGTAAAATTCTCGACGATGCAAATACTATAAGGTGTATATACAAAGACCCGACGACGAAAATGACGGCTGAAATTTGTATGAAAATGTCAAACTCGTCGCGCGACAAAGTTGAAAAATGTCTTACTTAGTCGCACGAATCCATATAAATTCAACTGGCGAATGCATTCCGTTCAGCTCTTTCCTCGACAGGTATTATCAAGATGGTATTTACTGCTCGTGTCGTCTAATATCATCATATTAAATAAATATACAAAGCTTGCCGCATGCAAATTACGTTAAAATATGTATTCAAACTTGACGTTTGCTTAAATTTTGACACTTTGTTGTTAGTAAAATGCGTTAAAATTGTAACTAGGTGCGAAGCAGGCTAAAATATGACGGAGACGGTAGTTGCTAAATTTAACCAAAACCTTAACGCAATTCGGCCAAGGCAGCAAACTACCAATACAAGGGGAGGGGGTTCCAAGCAATTTGACTCAAAGTATGCAACATTTTCAGTGTCTGTTTAGACATTGAGTCATGCTTCATGCATTAAAGGAACAGGAAAGAGCGCGTTCACTTGGCTAGGCTATCCGGATAGTTATTATTATTATTATCTGACAGAACAACCATTGAAATTCGATTTTTGAACTCGCCCATTGACTTATAGGTACATTGAAAGGAACAGCGAAATGATTTTTTACATTCTGTCATATGAAAACACGACAAATCGAAACAAGAATCGAGAACGAGTGACACAGATCAATAACGGTTTTGAAATTGACTCTTTTGATAAAGCCTTTATTGTTGAGAAAACGTCAACCTCACAAGAAGTGAAGAAATTACGCGATTTAAGATTTCATACAAAGAAAAATCAATGCAGTTCTCAGTGTGAAGCCGTTTGATGAACGCTTCCAAGTCACAGCGCTGTCTTCCTTTTTTCCTCCTACCCGTAATCCAAAAGTGTTGTTAATACTTTTGGATTATGGGTCTTTCTTAGGAGAGCTATAAATTGTTGTTAAACAGGTGGCCTCACTATCTAAATAAGAAGCGAAATTACTTCTTGAATTCTTCCCATCAAAATTGTTGAGCTATCAAAAAAACAACAACAACTCAAAAACAAAATTCAAAGATAAAAAGGTGTTTTATTTCTAAATATATTCTTATCACTTTTCTACACCAAAGGTAGAAATTAATCTGATGTTGTTATTGGTTTTTCCCTTAAATTTTTAAACCATGAGCTTCGGCAAATTTTTTAATTGCGCCATTAATAATTTCGGCCATAATTTTTTCATTTACATTTGATTGCCTTTCGTCTTCATCTTCTTCGTCATCATCATCAGAATTTTCTTGGATGTCGCTTTGAACTGCAAAAGCAATGGGTTCAGCCAAGCCAAAACTCACTTGCACATCCTCGTCATCGTGTTCTTTTTCATCTCCTTTAACAACTCTGATTGGAACAACAGAGTCATTATCATCTTCATCATTATCCTCTTCAACGTCGTTCTTTTTCAATTCCGAAATTTCAATAGGTTGGGCCAAACCGTAGCTTTCCTGTACATCAGAATCGTCGATGGGTTCCTCAAAAACACCAAAACTTATGGGCACTATTTCGTCACCCTTCTCTTCATCTTCTTCATCTGCTTCATTCTTCACATCGGCGTACTTAACTGGCTTCTCAAGGCCATAACTCAAAAGAATATCTGCATCTTCATTGTCTTCCTGATCCAAGGCTTCCTCTGCTGCAGCTTTTTGTTGTTCTTTCTCAATACTTTCTACTTTTTTTAGCAGAGCTGGCAAGTTCATTGGTTTCTGGCGGAATTCTTCTTCCGATGATTCTTTGACTTCCTTTGAAGCGACTTCAGCCAGGGATGGTTTGGTTTTGACTTCTGGCAAGCGAGCTGCTGAAGTCACAGCCACAAAAACAGCGAATAAAATTACGAATGACTTCATTGCGCAATGGATTTCTTAAAACTGATTTGGAAAGTTATTTCGAAGAAATATTTATAGAAATCAATTAATTTATCAGTTAAATAATCATATTTGTTTGTTTTTAAGTGGAAAGAAGTCCAAAAGCTCTTTCTGATAGGCTTCGAAAATCCAACGATAAGATTTTTCATATTGATAAATCAACAAACATTTCCCCGTCATCAAGGGTTTGCTGGTAGCTGATCTTTTATCTAATCGGATGACTCAATTGAAATTAAGGGCTTTTGTAAGTACCTGCCTCTAATTGGGGCAGTAAAAATCTCTTCTGTCAATATCAGTAGTTATAGGAAAGCTGAAAGGTATGTGGAGAGCTTATTAATGGGTGCGGGTGGTATCTTTTTGTAAACGACACAAAAGTGATAATGAAAATTCAGTCGAAAATATTTTCGAGTAAAATTAGTTCAGATTGCACAACATTGTTTGTGTCTATCGCTTTGGACTTGATAACACTAGCGAACTACGTAAATATGTAGCTATTTTCTGATGAAGACGATGATTATTGAATTTTATCGAGTTTCATTTTATGACGCTCAGTAAAACTCTGAAAAATCTACCGAACTGTCAAATGTCAGGATCAATGTTAAGAACTTGAACTTGCACAATTACATCTCCCCGAAAGATGCGATGAATCTTCCAATTTCGAATGCAAGTTTCCCACAACTTTAAGGGCGTTTGCACTAAGCAATGGAAGGAAAAACAAAAGTACTACAGTTCATTTTCGAAATATCTAGCTTTGGACTGTTTGTAT
Organism: Sphaerophoria taeniata; assembly: GCA_943590905.1. Taxonomy (NCBI): domain Eukaryota; kingdom Metazoa; phylum Arthropoda; class Insecta; order Diptera; family Syrphidae; genus Sphaerophoria; species Sphaerophoria taeniata. The sequence goes on from OX016542.1 coordinate 85,685,718, forward strand.
TGACCTAAATTCACTGAATCATTGATAGCTTAATTATTTTCAATATCAAAGGCCATTTGGGATAAATTGATTTGTGTTAATCATTCTCAAAATCAACACTTCAAATAAATTAGGCTATCATTAAACAGTCAAACTTAATCACTGGATATTTGGATTTAAAGTTATACTTAAAATGTCAAATTTCATTAAACTCGAACCCTAGATTCTGACCAGCTTCAAAGTGCGAAAGAGCTGGAAAGAATATGTCGCTATTCGCCCAGCGACAAAAATGACAGGTGTAAAAAAAATTCGCATCCAAAATTGCTGAAAATGTGTGAAAAGACAGAATGCACCCCGTGACGGGCTTTCAAATTAATATTAAGGCCGTGTGTGAAATGCGTTACTTACTTACTTACTTAAGGTGGCGCTACAGCTACAGGGAGCTCGGTCCCTAGCTAGCTGTCTCCAGTTTCGCGCGCCGAGTCGGTTGAGATCATCTTCAACTTGCGTGAGCCACCTGAGCCGTGGTCTTCCTCTACTGCGACGTCTTTCTGGGTTGGATTCGAAGACTTTACGGGCTGGAACATTGGTGTCCATCCTCTCCATATGACCAAACCATCTGATTCTTTGGACTTTTACTCTTTTAGGTCAGTGTCGATGTACTGTACAGCCCGTTGTTAAATCTTCTCCTCCATTCACCGTGTATGCATACATGACCATAAATCGTCCTTAGAACTTTTCTCTCGAACCGTCCTAGGGTGCTCTCATTCTTTTTTTTTTACTTTTTCGAGAGGTTTTGAGGACAGCACTTTAACAAATAGCCAGTACCAAGAAACAAGTACCAGTAAGTACAAGTAAATATCACCAAGATTTTTCCAAACTTGACTCAAAAGGTAGGGTTTCTTTCTTGTTATTCAATTTCTTGCAAATTTTTATTGAATATCTTACATAGAACCGATCCTCCATTCTAATTTTTTATCCAGAAAAGTAAGACCAATTCAAAGACTGACTGGTCTTTTGGAAAACTTCTTAGCCAACAAAAAGTTCTCCAATTTTACTTTAATTTTAACTTTCTGTTCCCAACACTGCAGCATGTTATTCTGGCATAACCATTTTCTGTGTCAGTGGACATTTCTCGTGTGAAAATTTTGAAAATGCCTTTGACCTGGATTTCTATTTCTCGATGTTGGCTTAAACTAAAGCCATACATGACCAACCACCATAGAATAAACTCTACAGGAACATCCAGAAACAGAAACTTAACGAAAAGTTTATCTGAACATAGTTTTCGTTGGTTGAAAACGTTTTTGCTCTTCTCTGGTGTGTTGGTTAGGTTTGGTACACTGCAGAAACTGGTACAAACCTTTCTCATCCTACCGGATCGACCACTTTTGGTATTATAGGGGAACGACGACAAGCGATTTGTGTTTCAAGAAGAAAACATAACATCACCAGCCCAAAACTCACAAACATGCAGAAATGTATGTCCTTGGCATCTTTCCTGTTTATCAACGAGGTGATGCGGTTTTTCGGCCAAACATACACTCTGTGTTCCATGTCCCGTATAGACCTTGTGATGCTTGTTTTCCTGTGTTGACCTGATTTCTTTTTCTAATTAAATTTAAGATAATTTAAAATGCGTCTTCCTGAATATTCTAAAGAAGATTAAAACTTCGGACAGGGAGAGTCAACGACACCTTTCGGAACAAAATTTTTGTCTAGACTCCAAACCCAACAGAATTCCCTTGTCATATAAATATTCATGACGCCTTATATTTCATAGAAAATCTCATGGATCGTTGCGAGTGAAGAGAACTGACTATCTTCTATTTGCGTACAACTGGGGAGAAGATTTTATTAACCATGCATGAAGGCGAAGGGTCGTTTCAGGATGTAGCACAATTTACGAACGTGATTTGTTACATTCAGTTTATTTTTTCTTCTCTTGGATTATTCGAAGAGGTTGGGCGAAACCTTCTTTCTGTATTTGAATATGAAGCTGAGGAGGATATGTTTTTCCTGGTATTATAGATCTCAAGGGAATTATGGAATAGAATCAATTACAAAGCAGAGATGGAGAAATGGTTAGATTGCAGATAAGCTATGATCCTCGTGAAGAACACCTTGAGGAAAATTTCATGGGTCAGCGAGATGGTGCTTCTGTGCTGGAGTCTTCTGGTCGGATTGGGGCTCATCAAAGATACATAGGTCGAGAGATGTGAGTTATATCAGGGTACGTAGGTACTATTAACCTCAACAACATGGCCAGGTGCTAGTATGTTGTTCATATAAGAAAAACTCTAAGTCGGTTGATTTGGGCTGAGAATAACTGAATAAAGACTGAGGACGACTATACTGTTTGTTATAATTGTGTCCCGAAATACATTTTTGAACGCCAATTTGGTTCGGCCGCTGCCAAGTGGATTTTTCTTTCTGAGTCGTGGCCATGCTCTTATGCTACACTCTTCGGATCTGGATTTGAAGACATTTCAAAAGAGAACCTTCAGGCCAACTTGCTTTAAAAGATTAAATAATCACGTTTAAGCTAGGATCTTCTATCTATAGCCGTAGCCACTACTTCCCTGATTTCCGGTTCGGAGTCGTAGACTTGAAGTTGCTGCCAATGTCCACGGTTTTACCAAGCGGCTCCATGACAATATATTCTTTGTTTTCTTCCTTTTGCATCTCGACCGGGCAGCAAGCTGTTTATCTGAAGTCAATTTTGCCATCGATCTACTTACTTACTTTAGGTGGAGCTACAGTCTGTTGTGAACTTGGGCCTCCACCAACAGTCTCCGCCAGCCAGCTCGGTCCCTGCCTTTTCACTCAATTGCTTTCTAAGCCCAAAGAAACAGCTATTAGCAAGAGTTATTCTTCGTCTGATCTCGGCGCTGGTGTTATTGCCCGTGTAAACAGCGGAACTTAGGTAGACAAACTCTTCTACTACCTCGAAGTTGTATGCGTCTTTTGTGACGTTCTGTCCAAGCTGTCGTTGTTGGGTGTCCTTCCTCGAAGACAGCATATACTTCGTTTTTCCCTCATTTACCGCTAAACCCATTTATGCCGCTTCTGTCTCAATTCTCACAAAGGTGCCTTTGACATCACGCTGTGTTCTTCCCATTATGTCAATATCATCGGCGTACGCGAGAAGTTTAACAGGCTTTTGGAAGATAGTGCTTCTGGTGTTGGCGCTGGAGTTTTGCACTACCTTCCCAAGAACGATGTTAAAGAAATCGCATGACAGTCTGAATCCTTTTTTGACATCGAAAGATTCCGCAAGCTCTTTGCCAACTTTGATGGCGCAGCGTGGGTTCTCCATCGTCATTTTGCGCAAGCGGACGAGCTTGGAAGGGATGCCAAAACTAGACATAGCTGTATACAGTTCGTCTCTGTAGATTCTGTCAAACGCGGCCTTTAAATCGATGAAAAGGTGGTGGGACCTGGGTATCGATTTAAAGTTCATAGGTACCTTCCAGAGGATCTTGTAAGCGATGTTAAGTAAGCTGATTCCTCTGTAGTTGGCGCAGTTTAGATGATCTCCCTTCTTCAAGATTGGACAAACAATAGTTCCATTCATCGGGCATGCATTCTTCCGACCATATCTTACAGATGATTTGGTGCATGCTCCTATCTAGATCGTCGCCTACTGCTTTGAACAGCTTGGCAGCTAGACCATCTGCTCCAGCGGCTTTGTTGGGTTTCAGCCGTGATATAGCCGTTTTCACTTCTTCTAAGTCGGGTTCACGGAATTGTAGGCTATCATCGTGTCCGATGGAAGGCTCCTGCATGACGGCGGGATTTTGTTCCTCGTCGCCGTTATACAATCTTAAAAATTGGTCTTTCAAAATCCCTAGCATACTGCGATTCTACTATGGTGTTCCCTTGTTTATCTCTGCAGGCATCGGTTCTTGCTCGATGACCTAGATCTAATTGTTTTAACTTCCCGTAAAACTTCCGAACTTCATGAACTGCTGGCTATCTCAACATCCCCGATCTGACGCTTATCATGCTCCCTGTTTTTTCTCTATATAAGCCTCCTGCTTGGCTGCACGCGCCGGCAAACTAAAGGTTACAGTGTGAAACCTAGCACATTAAAGGCGGAATTTCTAACTGCTTTCCGGCAATGTTGTCACAGGTCTTCAATTCTTGATGTTGGCGGCATATGACTCCTTAAGAGGTTACTGGGCACTCGACCAGAGAAGGATCTGGTGATTGTAGTTGTCCGACGTCGAACTTTCTTGCAGCTCTTCCTTGTTTTGGCCGTTGTCAGCCAATGCAGTGCTACTACTAGCCGATATTGGCTCCTTGCCTGTCTCTACCCATTCGCACTGTCAGATAATTCACAGCTGTTGTTCTTATTTATTTTTCGTGAAGTATCGGGTGACCCTTTAAACAGTAACTAGGATCTTCTGGTAAAATGGTTCAAACAAGTCCCATTCAATCTCCAAACCAAAGGAAAATACTAGAAATGCTTAAATTATACGACTCAGGGTGTGCATTCAGCTAAATAATATGGGGAATATTATTATTGTATTCCACTGAATACAAATAGAAAGATATCATCAGTGGTTAAAGCAGCCTGGCATAGTGGTAGCATTGGTTATCTTGGATCACCACCAAATCGACCCAAAACGGTAATGTGTGGCTGTAGGGCTTGTACTATGCAATGCTACAAGAATGTAGATATTCTCGCCTATCACGCCCCTTCAATTTTCCCTTCAAAGAAACAGGTGTTTTGCCAGCATTGTTAAAATTAATGTCACGTTTATTAATTACGTTACACTTGAGGAAGAATTGGGTTTTGTGGATAAGAGTGCCTTTCATATGCTTGAAAACATTCCACAACATTCACAAGCAGAAGAATCATCTTCATTGGTGTAACCACCGTAAAGTCTCTTAAGTCTCTGGGTTTGGAAGCCCTTCGAAGGATAGGGAAAACAGATTGCACGACTGAACCACACATTTAAATAATCTTGATTATTTTTCAGCCCTCTGTGTTTCTTCATAAATGTCGCCCGTGTTCAACTATGATCTGTTAGCTTAATCCTTGACCTGGTTAACATAAATTCAATACCCTCAACAACCTACAACTCCAAGCTCTCGAATAATCCACTCAAAACTTATTATGCGTTCCATTGTTCGAATTAAAAACAACATTCAAATGAATTTACCTTCTGTCAATTTAATATTGTTGCTCTTGTTAGCAGAGAGCGAAAAAAATGTGTTTAATTAATAACACGAAATAATTTGCTTTTTTTACACCCCATGTCATTGGAGAAACATATTTTTAATACAAATTTTCCTCAGGCTCGGTGGAGTGTCCGTCGCAACGTGCGTCGACCGTCGAGTCTGGTAATCGAAGTCCTTGATACACAATTCGCACCCAAGGATTTTGATTGGAATTTCAACCAAATTGATCGGATTCGTTGAACAAATGTTTTTAACAGAAAAAAAATTATTTCCAATAAAATAAACAAAACAAAAATGCAAATCGAAATCGGATTTCGTTCTGTGATTTTGCAAAAATTTATTTAATTTTTTTTTTCCTGGAGGGAGGGAGGGAGGGAAGGAGTTGTTTTTTTGAATATTTAAATTTGCTCTATATTTTCCACACTTGAGCGCAGGGGCTGTTTAAATCACATCGAAATGTGTGTATCATTTAATTTGAAAGCCCTTGTTGCTGTTGGAGTTTGTTTTTTGCTTTGTTTTGGTTGTTGGATAAATTGAAGCCTTAACACGCGTATTGTGAATGAAACACTTCGTGTCCTACTGCTGAATTATCCAATTTGACACATGTTCTGGGTTAAAATAATAATAGGTATGCTTGCCAATAAAAAGGACTTTTCGAAGTATAACAAAAAATCTAAAGCCACTCCAGTTTCATAAGTTCTTTCGAATAACTACGCATGCTCTCAACTAGTGCCCTGGTCTATGCAATCCTTACTTACTAACTTACTTAAGGTGGCGCTACAGTCCGTTGTGAACTCGGGTCTCAACCAACAGTCTACGCCAGCCATCTCAGACCCTTGGTAGATGTCTCCATTTTTGCACTTCAAGCTGATCGAGGTCTTCTTCCACTTAGCTTGGGGGTGCCACCTGAGTCACGGTCTTCCTCTATACTTATTCTTCCCTCGGGAATGTTGTCGAAGTCTTTCCGGGTCGGAGCATTGGTATCCATCCGAGTCACTTGAGTCCCCGGACCTTGACCCTTCTAGCTAGGTCCGTGTCGTTGTACAACCCGTAAAGTTCGCTGTTGAATCTTCTTCTCCATTCCCCATCAATGCACACGGGGCCGAAGATAACCCGAAATCTTTCCTCTCGAAACAGCCTAAAGCACATTCATCTGATTTTGTCAGGGTCCATGCCTCTGCACCATACAGTAGAACTGGGATGATGAGGGTGTTGTATAGTTTTACCTTATATGATAGAGAGGTGGCTTTTCCACTCAATTGCTTTCTTAGCCCAAAGAAACGGCGATTAGCAAGAGTTATTCTTCGTCGTTCATAGCTGAGCCTAGGTAGACAAACTCCTTTTATACCCCGAAGTGTCTATTGTGGCGTTCTATTGTTGGGTGTCCTTCCTTGAAGACAGCATATACTTTGTTTTGCCCTCATTTACCGCTTAATACATTTTTACCGCTGCTGTCTCTATCCTCACAAGGGCGCCATTAACATCCCGCTGTGTTCTTCCCATTATATCAATATAACCGGAACAGACTTTTGGAAGATAGTGGCTCTGGTGTTGACGGTGGAGTTTTACACTATCTTCTCAAGAACAATGTTAAGGAAATTGCATGACAATGCTACGCCTTGTCTGAATCCTTTATTGACATCAAAAGATTCCGTAAGCTCGTTGCCAACTTTGATGGCGCAGCGTAAGTTCTCCATCGTCATTTTGCACAAGCGAACGAGCTTTGCAGGGATGCCAGAACTAGACATAGCTCTATACAGTTCGTCTCTGTAGATGCTGTCATACGCGGCCTTAAAATCGGTGAAAAGGTGGTTGGTTTAGATTTGGATTTCATACATTTTTTTTTCCAGGATCTATCGCAAAGTGCTTCAGACGTTCACATATTATTATGGCAGAGAGGATCTTGTAGGCGATGTTAAGTAGGCTGATTCCTCTGTAATTGGCGCAGTTATAAGGATCGGACAAACAATGGTGAGGTTCCATTCATCGGGCATGCATTCTTCCGACCATATCTTACATGCACCAAGCATGCTCCTATCTAGATCTTCGCCTGCTGCTTTGAACTGCTCGGCAGCTAGACCATCTGCACCAGCGGGTTTGTTGGGTTCCAGTCGTGATATTGCCGTTTTTACTTCTTCACCAAATCGTTGGCTATTATCGTGTCCAATGAATGTATCTGCCTGACAGCAGCAGAAGTCTGTTCCTCGTCGCCGTTATACAGTCTACAGAAGTGTTTTTCCAAATCCCCAGCATCGGTTGCGATTCTACTGTGATATTACCTTTTTCATCTCTACAGGCATCGATTTTATGCTCGACGACCTTGAGCCAGCTGTTTTACATTTCGGTAGAACCTCTTCCTGCCTTTTGGCTCTCTCAATATCCTTGATCTGGCGCTTCTCAAGCTTCCCCTTTTTTTTCTGAGAAGCCGGTGTTCCTCTCTCCTCTTTTCCTCGTAGAGCGCAAGAGCAGCTCTTGTCCTTCTATTGGAGTTGAAATCATGGATATTGGCAAATTTAGAAAGGAAACATGTTTCCTAGTACATATGGTAGAAATTTGAAGTGAACGTGCTGACCTACCCCATCTCGTGGTGCCTCCGAGAGGTTCTTGTCAATTTATTGGCATGAACTTGCGGATGTAGGCAGCTTAAGTCTAATGGAATTAACGGATTGAAGTATGTTAGAATAATGTTCTAAATTACGAAAAATCTTCAAGATGTTTATTGGAAATCATTCACACTGATCTCTGTGGTCCATTTAATGTCGAATCTATTCAGAAAAGTTTATACTTCGCAACTTTTATCGACGATTATTCACGAAAAGTCTTTGTTTATTTTTTGCGAAAAAAGAGCGAATATTTAGAAGTATTTAAAAATTTCAAAGTCTTAGTTGAAAATCAAACTAATAAAAAAATCAAGATATTAAGAAGCGATAACGCGAAAGAATTAGTTTCCCACGAATTTTCAAAATTTTTAATCGATCATGGAATCAAACGACAGCTAACCGTAGAATATACCCCGCAACAGAACGGCATCGCGGAGCGTATGAACTGTACTCTAGTAGAAATGGCCCGTTGCTTTATCATTGAAGCTGATTTACCATCCTTCTTATGGGCTGAACTGATCAATACTGCTGCCTATGTACGCAATCGTTGTCCAACTTCTTTGAATTTAAACAGAACTCCAGAGCAAATTTGGACTGGAAGAGTACCAAATGTTTGTCATTTGCGACAAATTGGGAGCAGTGCTTTCGTTTTAGTTAAAAACTCAAATAGGGGAAAACTTGATCAACGCAGCGAGGAATACGTATTAATTGGCTACTCGGAAGAGTCTAAGGCCTACCGTCTTTGGAAGAGGGGTACACGAACAATCATTAAGAGTCGTGATGTTCGCTTTATTGAAAGTGAAATCAAATCTGCTGATAAACCAAGTCCAAGTTTTTCAAATTCAAAACAAGAAGAAGAAAAGAATCTGAATGAAGAAGAAAATGTTAACGTAGAAGTTTTTAATAAATTTTTAAATTTGAATGAAAAGGAAAATGAGCATGCAGAAGAAAATTTTAATTAAGGAAATATTAATTTGTAAAAAATTGATGAAGAAAATAATGATGAAGAGAAAAATGTTGAGTCTGAATTCGTAGCTCATCGCACAAAGAAGCCGCCAAGGTCAAAATACCCAAAATGAAGATTCTGAATTCGTAGCTCATCGAACAAGAAGTGAAGCCGCCAACGTCAAAATAACCAGAATGAGTTTGAAAAAGCCTTTCATGCACAAGAAGATGATCCGACAAGTTATCAGGAGGCAAGAAATTCAATACATTATGATGAATGGCGTGAAGCAACGAATCTAGAATACAGTTGTTTAATGAAAAATAATGCTTGGAGTCTCTGTGATCTACCGGAGGGGCGGACAGCCATCGGAAGCAGGTGGGTCTATAAATCTAAATATTTACCTAATGGAGAAATTGAACGAAGAAAGGCACGTTTAGTTGCGAAAGGCTATTCGCAACAATATGGTATCGACTACGTAGATATCTACGCGCCTGTAATACGACAAAGTTCTTTACGTTTAATATATGCATTATCAATGGAACATGATTTAAAGCTTAAGCATTTAGATGTTACGACAGCTTTTTTAAATGGAAAGCTAGACGAAGAAATTTTTATGAAGCAACCGGAAGGGTTTATTGATGAAAAATACCCTATGAAAGTCTGCCGCCTTAATAAAGCCTTATATGGTTTAAAGCAGGCAAGTAGACAATGGAATAAGACTCTGGACATTCACTTGAAAAGCATTAATTTCACGCAATCGAAATATGAACAATGCATATATTTTAAAATTGATGATGACGAGATAACTATCATTGGAACATATGTTGATGATATCATTGTCGCATCTAACGCAGAAAGTTCTGTGTTACTTATAAAGGAAAAGCTTAACTCAGTTTTCGAGATTAGAGATCTTGGAGAACCATCCCTATGTGTGGGGTTAGAAATTAATAAAAATAATGATCTTTTATCAATTAATCAAACACGTTTAATACACAACTTAGTTTTAAAGCATAAAATGGACAAATCTAAACCTGTTTATATTCCTATGCAAGCAAAGCTAAAATTACAAAAGGAACCATCTATCTCTGGTGAACGAGTCGCTGTAGAAGTTTTAAAATATCAAGAGCTTATAGGGTCGCTGTTGCACTTAGCAGTTTTCAGTCGTCCGGATATTTCATTCAGCGTGAGCAATTTGGCTCAGTTTTCGCAAAACCCTAGGAAGCAGCACTGGAATGCAGCCATGCAACTTCTTCAGTATATTAATACAACAAAACATGCAAGAATTGCATTTCGTAAAACAGGATTTCCTCTTAAAGGCTTTGTAGATGCTAGTTGGGCCGAAGATGTTAATGATGGTTAATCTCAAAGTGGTTTTTGTTTTACACTTGCAGGTGCTGCTATTATTTGGGAGTCAAAGAAGCAGCGTACAGTGGCAACTTCCAGTACCGAAGCGGAATACATCGCTTTGACTGAAGCGTCAAAAGAAGCTTATGCACTTCGTTTTTTACTAGAGGAACTCAAATTCGGGAAGAACGAACCAATTGACATCTACTGCGATAATCAGAGTGCGCCGCATATCGCAAAGTATGGCGGAAAATACTCGAGGACCAAACATATACACTATAAATATCATTTTGTGAGAGAAGCAATAGAAGGAGGAACTATTAATTTGAAGTATCTACCAACCGATAAAATGGTCGCAGACGCTCTTACAAAAGCTGTTCCTAAAGATAAACATTTGTTTTGTTTTCAACAATTTGGAATTAATTTTGACTTTATTAATATTGAGGAGGAGTGTTAGAATAATGTTCTAAATTACAATGATACTCAGTTCCATACTACTTTGCTTACAACCTAATCAATATTAATGTCAATAATTCTTAATTTCATATTTCTGTTTTTAATTTATAATTTGTTCACTCTTTCCTCAACCTCTGAACTTTAAACATCATATTGTCTTTCAATAATAAATTATACTGATTTTTATAATTGCATAACCGTGTAATTATTTTAACAAAGTAGGACGTACGATGAAGATCAATGCGATCCTTAACAGATACTATAGCCTATCATATAGTAAAGGAGGAAATTACGATTAACACGATTAACGAGTACCGAATGTGGATAAACGTTAAGGAAATTAGACAAAATTTTGGGTGCGTCCCTTGATTGGCTGGTTCATCCCTTCGATCAATGTGGATAATCCTGACAGAGGGTGAGCGGTGTCCCTCATCCACCAGCTGGAGAAGCTGCGAAAAGCTAATAAAAGCATGATATTAATAAAGTAGATATGTATAAACTAGCGTTGCAGAACATCACAAAAGGTATAACGCTAGGAGTATGCAAAAATGTGATGTCACCCAGGTAGTTGGGTACCGCGGGTAGTGAGATTGAGCACCTCACTAGTGGGATGGACCTTCGCGGGGTTTGTGGTTATCTGAGTTTGGCCTCAGCTGCTATTCGCAAATCACGGTTAGCGGCTCTTCTTTCGGCGACAAGAGTTGAGCAGTTTCCGTGACCGGACAACGGCTCTTCTTTCACGTGACTGAAAGTTGAGTGCCGTTTTCCGTGCTGTTGCATGAATAGTTAGTCTAGAATCAAACCAAGATGAATAAGAGCTGGCACTAATTGAATTGGTACTGCTGTGTATCTAGATGCAGTGTACTCGCTTCTTTCTTTTCAGAAAGTTGAGGTGTGCTTTGTATTCTGGTGGATCATCAGGAAGAGGTTTAGTGTCCTCTTAAATATAACATAGTGACATTAGGTGTGTTTTTTTGGCATCGCTATCTGCAGCCAAATTCGATTTCCCAAAAAAACGTATCCGCAGTTGCCCATCCGCAGCTGTTTTATTTTATTTTTAAGTTGGTATTTGGTTTTGCTTTCGGATAAGTTTTTGACAGTTTGGGGGCATGTTCGTAGATTGGCTCCGTCGTCGTTCAATAAACAAATAAATAAAACAATAATAAATGTTCAGCCAAATGTCAAACAGAGAAGTGTGTTTGAAAGTGCGTGTGCTTGTACCTATGTGTGAATTTTGATAAAAATCGAGATTCAGATTTTTGTTTCTCGAATCCATTTTTTTTAATCTCAAGTCTCAAATAGATCAGGAAATCTGAGATTTTTCCACTTTTTCCTCACTTCACCAACTCTTTTAGCTGTCAGATTCACAAATTTGACTTACTCTAAAGGTATGACTACAAAGAGAACTTTTTGCAAAAAATCAAAAAGTGAAAATTTTCAAACTTATTATGTGACAATTTATGCACCCCAAAATTAAAAGTCAAAAACAATTTTTGTAGTTTTTTTTTCAAATTCAAATGGTGCTACAAAGAAACAAAAATTTTACTTTTGTAAATTTCCCACTTTTTGCAAAAAGTGGCCGTTGTAGTTATACCTTAAATCTCGCAAATAGAAAACTACATTACAGAAGAAAAATATTAAACACCATAGAGCAACTATGTGTGACTCGTTCCTTGATTTGTGCGTTCCAATTTTAATTCAAAATAAACTTAAATAAAAGCACGCGAACACAGCCTTCGAGACTCTTTGAGTTATCCGATTATCCGAGTTACCAACCTAAGAAATTCAATTTTTCTCCGATCGAGTATCGATACTCGAAAAAATGTCAATTTTTTATCCGCAGCCAGATTTAAGTTTGAGTTTTATCCGCAGCTGCGTGTTGTATTTGTAATACATGGAAGCTCCCACTGCAGATACGGATAGCTATGCCCAAAAACTCGACTAATGTTGCCAATGGTCCTCGATACTTGATGTTGGCGGCATAGGACTCCTTAAGAGTTTAGACTAATGTTGGTGAATTTAGCCTTGATTCACATCGTCGCGACTCGTCGTGATGCTCAAGACTTTTTGCCTGAATCTGCTTCCCACGAGGAATCCGCATCCAGAAAGCCGCTGTTGTTGCTCTCGGTAACAATTACCATAGTAAATGTCGCCTTTTTTCATCCTCCTTTTGCGCGATCCGTCTGCTTTGTAGCAGTTGAGGGTTAAGGGACCTGACATCCCACGTGCCCTTAATACTTTTGCTCGGGCCGTCATCAGTATAACCATCCGTTTCTGAGGCCTGTTGTTGTGTCGCAACTAAATGCTTTTCTGCGTAGCCGGGACATCGCGTCACTCCGACATATACAACCCCCAACTTGGAGTACCAGGCACTTGATGTAATCCAAGTGCAAGAGTTGGAAAAACCGTTCCTTTTTATGTATTGCTGTTCACCAACTAGTTCGGCCTAACTGGAACTGAAGACATCACCGTTGATTCCAAAAAAGATATTCTTTCGCTGCCGTGCGTCGCTCGTTGGGAGTGCCTTGGTGGGAACACTTTTTCGTTGGGGGGTAATTAATAGCAACAGCCTATACTCTGCTTCATCTTGTCGACTATGGGAGGCCTCTCCAAATACAAATTTCGCGATCGCATAGCTCTATGCTTCGTAGTAGTAGTCACTGCAGGAAGGGTCTACGGCATCCTTCCAGACCAAGATGGGTAGACCACTCTCTCAATTGTTACCAATTGTTCAGCAAACGGCTTTCTGAATCGGTTATTCTTCGTTCATACAAGCAAGGTATCCCCAACCTGTCCATGAGCCTTCTTTTTTGGACCTCGTAAGCAAATACATAGTTCGATGTCTCTGGGCAGTATTCTCCTCAGCCTAGTCGGTGAATACCTAAGCTGTTGACATCAATGTTTAAGTATCGAACTCGGCTACAGGAGAAATATTTTTGTCTATGTGTACGGTATAACGGCGCGGATCATGAGCATACCTAATTCATGAACTTGTTTGCCTTGTACACCGCTCACTCTGAAAACAGGTGTTCAATATTTCCCAACGTTGTTGACGCCTAAAGCGAATCATTTCCGCGGAGGTGTGGAACTGACATTTTGTCAAGATATCAACAATTATCTGCGTCAAAATAAATCGTAGGACGGCCTTGTAGTAGTAATTATGGTGGTAAAGTCCTTTCTTTTGTAAACTGTAGAAAACAAAGATTTTATTTTTGCCAGATTAGCCTGTGTAAAAGTTGATCACAATTTGGAATAACAGATAGTTTCGGTTTCAAGCGCTTTCTCAAAATTTTTAATTTTATGAAATTTTCCTAAAATCACGTTGGCAACCCTGAAACCAGCAATAGTCCAGCAGCTTGTTTCACAGTTGAATTGTAATGTAATCAAGAGATTACTACTTGACCAACATGGCAATAGTTTGGCTTTTTTGGTTCGTTCCGCGAAGGGCTTCCATAACAAACATAATTTCATATGGCGCTGATTTTAATAAATATTTTGATTTAATTTAATTTAGTTTTTTTTTTGTTCGTTATTCTTTTTTTTTATCCTCGACCACACAAGCAAATACAAAATAGTTTTTTTCGAGTAGTTAGTCTGTCTCTGTTGGCAGATAAAACATCAAACTCGCTGTGTTTGTTTTCAAGTGTGCTAATAAAGTTGCTGTTGTCGTTGATGTTTTATGTAGAAGTTGTTGTTCCTGAAATGGCCGAAATGGCATGATTTTAATTTCGAAATTGGTCAGTTATCAAGTGTGGAAATTTTGCGGGATAAACGAATTTCTAGCTGAATTATGCAAATCAATCAACGTTTATATTGACAAAAACACAAAAACACATTTCGTTTAATATTTAATCGTTTGCTCGACACTCTCTGATTTGCTTTTGGTGCACACTTGAAACGTGAAAGTAGGATTTAATTAAATCGCTATTTGATTTAATTTACCAAACATTTAGTTTAGGAGATTGTTGCACCAAATTGTTGTTGTTGTTGTTCTGCTGACTGCGAATTGTGCAAGTGTAATTTGATAGATAAAAACTGTGTTCCAGTAGGTAGGGATTTGAATAAATATTTTCATAAGTTGGCCATATGTTGCTTTTTGGAATTGGCAAATAGGTAAAACCGAAATTAATTATTCGCCTAATTTTTGAAAACTGAACATGGACTGAGCAGTTTTGATGAATTTTTCCACTGAGATACATAAAGTTGCAATGATATTGGCCACAAAATTGCTTTTCTTGGTTAAAATGAGCAATTCTAGTTTTTCGGTAGGGTAATTCGATTTTGGAAATCGGTACAAATATTTTATGAATTAAAAGCATTTGTGGTTAGAAATGGTTTTACAATGGGCTGTTTTAATTGGTTCAAAGGGGACGTTTCGTTATCGTAACTTCCCCGAGCATTTCAGAGATAACCGACACTTGAGATTGACCAATGATGGCCTAATAACGATGGCAAAACACTAACAAACATTCTAAAATACATTTCGGAAAGTCTTGTCAACATTTTGGTATGTCTCCGAGGAAGATTGAATATAGGCTTGCATAAATCTGATTTATTTCTCTTGTCTTCCAAAAACATAAGTTAAAGTACCTACTTACTTAGGTCCTCAGACCTGTTTAGATGTATTTCAGCTCACTCCAGCTTTTGTCTAGCAACGCTGATCCCTCCTTGGATGTTCTCCGCCATGTGTTTCTCGGTAGCCCAGCTCTTCTTCCTTCTTGTGTAAGCGGTTTCCACTACATAACTTGAATTTCAAGGCAATCGTTATCTTTCAGAAGCGTATGTCCAATCCATTGCCACTTATATCTTCGTAGAATAGAGTCAAAAGGTTCCTGACCTGCCCTCCTTTGAAAATCTTAATTGAAAATTCGATTGGGCAAGAAAATCCTAAGGATGTTGCGAAGACATCTATTCACTTCGACAATGTGAAATAACGCCGAATGCCAACTGAGAAATAAAGCCGAGAAAGAGAAAACAAGGATGCCGGTTTTATTTAACTTTTGGAAAGAGCATTTTACCTGAACTTAACGCAAAATCAACTGTAGAACAAAATTTACCGAGTATGGTGGGTCAGATTTTTGTTTATGTTTTATGGGACAAAAGTCCCGAATGAAAAAAAATTTAATTCACAAAATTTATTTGTACCTACTTGTCAATATTATGTACAAACAATAAATGTTCATGGTAAAAAATATCATAAATTCGTGTAAACACTTAAACTACAAATACAAAAGAAGTCTAATAAATTATTAGGACCACTTTTATTCATTATTTGTCGACATAATAGCAGGGTTCGTAAAATATCGATCGCGATCCGAAAAATACCGATACTTCTCACTTTTTTCCGATATTCTCACGATCCGAAAAAAATAAAATTCTCATACAGATACTTTTCTCGGGATCCGAAAATATCCGATCTCTCTCGGCACGAATCGAAAATTTTGTATCTCTTTTTATCATTCGTGAGAAATCGGAAAAATAAAATTCCCTTTAAATTTTGTTCTCTCACGAACAGAAATTAAAAAGGATACGAAAAAATCCGAAAAGTGAAAAGGTCGAAAGAAATAAATATTCTTTGAATGTGTTTTGCGGTGTATGGTTGTTTCTTGTTTTGTTTGATGTCGGTGGTTTAAAATGGGACGAAAAAAAGAATTCGAAGTAAATAATTATGTTTTTTATGACCAAGACAATAATATGGCATCATGTTTAAGATGTGAAAAGAAATTAAAAGGACTAGTGACTGGCAATATTAAAAGACATTTTACAAAAGTTCATGGTGTTTGTTTTAATGATGATGTAAATGAGGAACCGTCGGGAAGTAGAAGTGTTGCCATTTCCAGTGCTGGAGTTCGTAAAGAAAAAAAATTATCAATTTGCGTTGACATGGACAAAAGTCAATTTATTAAATGTTGTATTGCACTTGTTACGGTCAAAAATATCCCGTTTCGAATTTTCGATGATGAACTTTATTTATATTTATATTTCAATTAAATACATATGCACACAAACAACAACCGAAATTTGTTTATATTTTATTTAACAATCGGTTCGTGAATGGATCTTTTTTTGGATCTTCTGTGATAAATTCGTGATCGAATTTAATTTTTCAGTTCCCGAAAAATTTAATTCGATCGTGAACACAAATTTTATTCTCAAAGAACCGAAAAATAAAATTCGCGATCGAATTAAAAATTTAATTCCCGGTTGAATTTATCGATCGCGATCGAATTAAATTTTATCGTTCTACGAACCTTGCATAATAGGCAAAGCATTTCATTTTTCAAAACTGTTGCCGCTTCCTTAAAGTTGGAAAGGCACCCATATCCACACATCTTGTTGTACACTAAACGGCTGCATTTCAATGATTCATTTTGAGCTCCTTTTTTCACTCTAATTTGAGGATGATTCCGATTCGGAACATTCAAGATCAATACGGTTTACTAGCGAGCGACTGGCATTTGTACCTGTACTATATTTTTTTTGGTTCAAGTTCCAAATTCTTAATCATTTTTAATTTTCATTTGATCAATTTCTCAAAAAAGTAGTGTTAAATGAAATGTAAAATCTAATATTTGTAGTAGTTACTACTGTGTGAGATACTGCATGCTATCCTATTGTCGTTGTATAATATCTTTCTGTATTTTAGTTCCTAACACAATTACTCTTACTGATACAATAACATAAACCGATTGTCATTTCAAAATATACATATGTACAACAGATCGTTATTTCTGCTTATGCTATTTATAGACTTTACCCCTACTTCCATTGTACAAACGCTATTCTCTTTTCCTTTTATCTTCTCCTTCTTGTTTAAAATATGAAAATAAAGACAGTTTCAAATTGGATGCGAAACGGTGCGGTCATCAGCTCAGCTCTCGGTGTTTTATTTAAATATTAGAAAATATTAAAGTCGATTAACAAATATATGTACTATAAATTATTCAGAAGTGGGATTAGTAAATCCAAGTAAAGTTTCTAATAAAATAGTTCATCCCAGTTTTAATTAAAGTGACGCTGTTTTCCTCGCGAAAAAAAACAAACTCGAGTCAATTTGATGTTTTATTTTGTTGTGTGACACACAAGCAAAGCCATAAATTTTTTTCCCTCCTTTCTAAATTCTTGTTTTTTTTCTCTCATCTTGATATTTGCTATACCTTTGTCGTGCGCGGTGTGCAAATAGATTCAAAAAAAAAAGAAAAAGAAAATGGAACAAATGATCGATGTGTCTGAATACACAGCTGCCCAGCTGCGCGAGTGGTTACAGCGCTTAGGCAAATCAAGCGCTGGTACGAAACCAACTTTAGCTGTGCGTTTGAACGAGATACCAGTAGAACAACGCGGTTTGCCTCCACCAAAACGAACGGCAAATGAAGAAAAAAACTTGCTTGGCGACAACGGCGAAGAAGCCGACGACGGTGAAGAAGAAAACGAGTCCAATGATGAACAGCAAGAGGTTGAGGAAGAGGAAACAGCAACAGAGAGGCAACAAAGACAAAAGGAAAACGAGTTGTTACGAAGAGAAATAATAGCGAGGGAGAACGAACTATTGAAGATGATGGCAGAGCTGAGCAAACAGAAAAGACAAGAGACGGAAAAGACAACGGGAACGACAACGGGAACGACAACCGAAGAGGCAGCTGGAGTTAAAACAAGTTCAACGGTGGTGACGACAACGGGAACGACAATTGAAGAGACAACGGGAGCAGAAAAAAGTGCGACAGCGGTGACGACGACGGGAGCGACAACTGAGGAGGCAACTGAAGCAACGACAAATTCAACCGTGGCAACTGGAGTGAAAACGAGTTCGATGACGGCAACAACAGCACAAATGACAACTAGAGTGACGACCGGCAGCCTGGCGGTGCAACAGTATACTATGTATAAAGAATTAGTGCCTGAATACGATGGTGGAGCAAACGTTGAAGTCTGGTTGACACAGCTAATGAACGTAAAACAAATGTACGACGTTTCCGATGAAATGTTGCGCACGCTGTTTGTCACCAAGTTAAAAGACAAGGCAGAGGAGTGGCTGAATGCACAACCAAATTTTTTGTGCCTGAATGTCGAGTCGTTGTGTGGAAGTCTAAGAGACGATTTCACGAAGAAAGAAAACAGGATGTGTAGTAGTTACTACTGTGTGAGATACTGCATGCTATCCTATTGTCGTTGTATAATATCTTTCTGTATTTTAGTTCCTAACACAATTACTCTTACTGATACAATAACATAAACCGATTGTCATTTCAAAATATACATATGTACAACAGATCGTTATTTCTGCTTATGCTATTTATAGACTTTACCCCTACTTCCATTGTACAAACGCTATTCTCTTTTCCTTTTATCTTCTCCTTCTTGTTTAAAATATGAAAATAAAGACAGTTTCAAATTGGATGCGAAACGATGCGGTCATCAGCTCAGCTCTCGGTGTTTTATTTAAATATTAGAAAATATTAAAGTCGATTAACAAATATATGTACTATAAATTATTCAGAAGTGGGATTAGTAAATCCAAGTAAAGTTTCTAATAAAATAGTTCATCCCAGTTTTAATTAAAGTGACGCTGTTCTCCTCGCGAAAAAAAAACAAACTCGAGTCAATTTGATGTTTTATTTTGTTGTGTGACACACAAGCAAAGCCATAAATTTTTTTTCCCTCCTTTCTAAATTCTTGTTTTTTTTCTCTCATCTTGATATTTGCTATACCTTTGTCGTGCGCGGTGTGCAAATAGATTCAAAAAAAAAAGAAAAAGAAAATGGAACAAATGATCGATGTGTCTGAATACACAGCTGCCCAGCTGCGCGAGTGGTTACAGCGCTTAGGCAAATCAAGCGCTGGTACGAAACCAACTTTAGCTGTGCGTTTGAACGAGATACCAGTAGAACAACGCGGTTTGCCTCCACCAAAACGAACGGCAAATGAAGAAAAAAAACTTGCTTGACGACAACGACGAAGAAGCCGACGACGGTGAAGAAGAAAACGAGTCCAATGATGAACAGCAAGAGGTTGAGGAAGAGGAAACAGCAACAGAGAGGCAACAAAGACAAAAGGAAAACGAGTTGTTACGAAGAGAAATAATAGCGAGGGAGAACGAACTATTGAAGATGATGGCAGAGCTGAGCAAACAGAAAAGACAAGAGACGGAAAAGACAACGGGAACGACAACGGGAACGACAACCGAAGAGGCAGCTGGAGTTAAAACAAGTTCAACGGTGGTGACGACAACGGGAACGACAATTGAAGAGACAACGGGAGCAGAAAAAAGTGCGACAGCGGTGACGACGACGGGAGCGACAACTGAGGAGGCAACTGAAGCAACGACAAATTCAACCGTGGCAACTGGAGTGAAAACGAGTTCGATGACGGCAACAACAGCACAAATGACAACTAGAGTGACGACCGGCAGCCTGGCAGTGCAACAGTATACTATGTATAAAGAATTAGTGCCTGAATACGATGGTGGAGCAAACGTTGAAGTCTGGTTGACACAGCTAATGAACGTAAAACAAATGTACGACGTTTCCGATGAAATGTTGCGCACGCTGTTTGTCACCAAGTTAAAAGGCAAGGCAGAGGAGTGGCTGAATGCACAACCAAATTTTTTGTGCCTGAATGTCGAGTCGTTGTGTGGAAGTCTAAGAGACGATTTCACGAAGAAAGAAAACAGGATGGTAGTCAGGAAACGGTTCGAGGCAAGACAGTGGAAGACAACGGAAAGTTTCGACGAGTACTATTTGGACAAAAACCGATTGGCGACTGGACTGGACTTGGATGAGGAAGAACTAGTTGAGTACATAATCGAAGGTTTTTCGGATGAAAATCTGAGACTACACGCTCTGGTTAGCAACTTCACGACAAAAGCAGGATTATACAGATCGTTCCACAGAATACAACAATGCGCAAAGGAGATGGAGGGAAGACCAACAGCAACGGGATCGACTACGAGTGCAACGACAACAGTATCGAGAAGGCCATACGACACGGTAAGGTGTTACAACTGTAATTCAATGGGACATGTTGCGAGTGTTTGCCGTAAGCCAAAGAGAGAGTATGGTGTTTGCTACGCGTGCGGGGAAAAGGGACACATAGTAGCTGCTTGTCCCCAACGGAAATTAGCACAAAGGGTTCATCAACTGAACGAAGAGGAGGAGTCAAACGATTTTGTAAGAAATTTTTTATTTAGTTTTGATTCACATAATGATGTGAAAATCTCTCTAGATTGCCTCATAGATACCGGAAGCCCTATAAGCATGGTAAAGACGTCACGAATTCCGGATGTCATTAAAAAAAATTGTTGTAGTTGTGTAATAAAAACAAAAAATTACTACGGAATAAATAAAAGTAAATTAAAAGTTCTTGGAGTAGTGTCTGGTGTAATTTTTTTCGAGAAAGAAATTGGAATTGAAGTTAATTTGATTATTGTAGATGATGAGGCAACTGGATATGAGGCAATCTTGGGAAGGGATTTTTTAAGAAAAGGGAAGTTTAAATTAATTACCGACATAAAGAAAAAAATTGAAATTAAGTCAAAAGAAAATATAACAACAGATAGTCAGAGCGAATTTGAAAGACAGCTTATGTCAATTGAGTATAAAGACGAGATGGATGTCAAGTTAGAAATAGATAATGATGTTAATTTTGAAACAAAAACAAAACTGATCGAATTATATAAAAAAAATTATTTGTACGCCGATCGCCCCACGGAACCTACAGTCAAAACAAAGATGAGCCTTGTCCTCAACGATGTTAAACCTTTTCATTGTCGTCCACGTAGACTTTCTTATGCAGAAAAGGGTGAACTCAGTTCGTTGTTAGATGAATATCTAAGAAAAGGTTATATTAGGGAAAGTGAGTCGGAATACGTTTCGCCGATAGTGTTAGTGAGGAAAAAGACGGGAGACATCAGAATGTGTATTGATTTTCGGACGTTAAATAAGATAACAGCAAAGGATAGTTATCCAATCCCTATTATAGACGATTTGTTAGATAGGCTAGCCAACAAAACGATTTTTTCAAAACTGGATCTGAAGAATGGGTTTTTCCATGTTTACATGCATGAAGATTCTATAAAGTACACATCTTTCATTACGCCGCTGGGTCAATACGAATTTCTTAGAATGCCGTTTGGGTTAAAAAATGCTCCGTCGACTTTTCAAAGACACATCAATAGGATCTTCTCAGACATGATTAGAAATGATGAAGTTATAGTCTACTTAGATGATATAATGATCGCAACAAAAAGTTATGAAGAACACTTTAGAATACTTGGAGAAGTTTTTAAAAGAATGACAGAAAATCAGTTGGAGTTAAGAGAGGATAAGTGTATGTTCCTACAGCAGAAGATTAAGTATCTAGGTTTTACGATCACGGGACAAGGGATACAGGCAGACGATAGAGGAATTAAAGCGATACAGGATTTCCCTATACCACAAAAAGTTCACACGGTACAAAGTTTTCTAGGCTTATGCTCATATTTTCGTAGATTCGTCAAAGATTTCTCGATAATAGCCAAGCCTTTGTACGACTTGGTCAGAAAAGACAGAGAGTTTAACTTTGGACCAGAACAATTGCATGCGTTCGAGACGCTAAAGAAAAAGCTAGTAGAAACTCCGGTACTGGCACTTTATGATCCTAAAGACGAAACAGAATTACATTGCGATGCAAGTGCCATAGGTTTTGGTGCCATACTGCTTCAAAAGAAACAGGATGGGAAATTTCATCCGATTTTTTACTACTCTAGAAGGACTACGGATGCGGAGGCCAAATACCACAGCTTCGAGTTAGAAACGTTAGCGATAGTGTATGCCCTAGAGAGATTTAGGATTTATTTGCAAGGGAGACGGTTCAAGGTGGTGACCGACTGCAATTCTTTGACGATGACGTTGAAGAGGAAAGAACTCAATCCAAGAATCTCCAGGTGGGCGTTAGAGTTACAAAATTATGAAATGGTGTTAGAACATCGAGCAGGAAGTCGAATGCAACATGTAGACGCGTTAAGTAGGTCAACGAATGTGTTGACAATAGAAACAAATACGTTCGAAGAAAACTTGATAATATGTCAAAACAAAGATAGTAAAATTGTTAAGATTAAGCAAATGTTAGAGGAGACTGAAAGTAAATCGTATGAGATGAGAAACGGAGTGGTGTATAAAAAGAAGAATGATGGTACCATCGTGTTTTTAGTACCCGAAGACATGATTGATCATGTTTTATACAAATACCATGATGAAATGGGTCATGTAGGTACAGACAAAACCTGTGAGTTAATTTCGAAAAGTTATTGGTTCCCCAATATGAGAGAGAAAATAGGATCGCATATAAAAAATTGCTTAAAGTGTATAGTTTATTCAGCCAAACAAGGTAAAGAGGAGGGTTTCCTTCACAACATCCCAAAAGGGAAGATACCGTTTGAAGTCATACACATAGATCATTATGGACCGGTAGACAATTCTAGGTCTGTCAAAAAACATGTGTTAGTGGTTGTTGATGCTTTTACTAAGTTCGTAAGGTTGTATTCAACAAAGACGACGAATACCAAAGAGGTTGTTAGAGCACTAGAAGACTACTTTAGAGCATATAGCGTACCGAAATGTATAGTGTCAGATAGAGGGAGCTGTTTCACTTCAACTGAGTTTAAAGAATTTTTGATAGCTAGGAATGTAAGACATGTCAAAGTTGCAACGGGATCGCCTCAAGCGAACGGTCAGGTTGAAAGAGTAAATAGAAGTTTAGGGCCTATGTTGGCTAAGTTAGTGAAACCGGAAGAGGGATTGTTTTGGGATCATGTCTTAGACAAGGTAGAACATACTTTTAATAATACGGTGAATCGAACGATTAAGCAACACCCTAGTGTAATGCTGTTTGGAGTAGACCAAAAAGGAAAGTGTTCAGACGAACTCAAGGATAAATTGATAGAAATAGAAAGATTAGGAGAGAAACGGGATCTTAAGAAGGTAAGACAAAAAGCAATAGAAGAACAAAAAAACACTCAGGCATATAACAAACAATATGTAGATAGAAAAAGATGCAAACCAAACGTTTATAAAGCTGGCGATTTTGTCATGGTTAAAAATTTCGATTCACATCCTGGCGCGTCTAAGAAACTGATACCAAAGTTCCGGGGACCTTACGAGGTTACGAAAGTATTGCGAAACGATAGATACGTACTTAGAGATGTTGAAAATTTCCAACAAACAAGGTTACCCTACCAAGGAGTGTGGGCGGTCGGCAATATGAAACCGTGGCTTAGAAAAATTGATAAAAGAAAGAAAAATTGTAAAAAATAGATAAAGATCAGGTGATCTCAAAGGTCAGGATGGCCGAATTGTAGTAGTTACTACTGTGTGAGATACTGCATGCTATCCTATTGTCGTTGTATAATATCTTTCTGTATTTTAGTTCCTAACACAATTACTCTTACTGATACAATAACATAAACCGATTGTCATTTCAAAATATACATATGTACAACAGATCGTTATTTCTGCTTATGCTATTTATAGACTTTACCCCTACTTCCATTGTACAAACGCTATTCTCTTTTCCTTTTATCTTCTCCTTCTTGTTTAAAATATGAAAATAAAGACAGTTTCAAATTGGATGCGAAACGGTGCGGTCATCAGCTCAGCTCTCGGTGTTTTATTTAAATATTAGAAAATATTAAAGTCGATTAACAAATATATGTACTATAGATGGTAGTCAGGAAACGGTTCGAGGCAAGACAGTGGAAGACAACGGAAAGTTTCGACGAGTACTATTTGGACAAAAACCGATTGGCGACTGGACTGGACTTGGATGAGGAAGAACTAGTTGAGTACATAATCGAAGGTTTTTCGGATGAAAATCTGAGACTACACGCTCTGGTTAGCAACTTCACGACAAAAGCAGGATTATACAGATCGTTCCACAGAATACAACAATGCGCAAAGGAGATGGAGGGAAGACCAACAGCAACGGGATCGACTACGAGTGCAACGACAACAGTATCGAGAAGGCCATACGACACGGTAAGGTGTTACAACTGTAATTCAATGGGACATGTTGCGAGTGTTTGCCGTAAGCCAAAGAGAGAGTATGGTGTTTGCTACGCGTGCGGGGAAAAGGGACACATAGTAGCTGCTTGTCCCCAACGGAAATTAGCACAAAGGGTTCATCAACTGAACGAAGAGGAGGAGTCAAACGATTTTGTAAGAAATTTTTTATTTAGTTTTGATTCACATAATGATGTGAAAATCTCTCTAGATTGCCTCATAGATACCGGAAGCCCTATAAGCATGGTAAAGACGTCACAAATTCCGGATGTCATTAAAAAAAATTGTTGTAGTTGTGTAATAAAAACAAAAAATTACTACGGAATAAATAAAAGTAAATTAAAAGTTCTTGGAGTAGTGTCTGGTGTAATTTTTTTCGAGAAAGAAATTGGAATTGAAGTTAATTTGATTATTGTAGATGATGAGGCAACTGGATATGAGGCAATCTTGGGAAGGGATTTTTTAAGAAAAGGGAAGTTTAAATTAATTACCGACATAAAGAAAAAAATTGAAATTAAGTCAAAAGAAAATATAACAACAGATAGTCAGAGCGAATTTGAAAGACAGCTTATGTCAATTGAGTATAAAGACGAGATGGATGTCAAGTTAGAAATAGATAATGATGTTAATTTTGAAACAAAAACAAAACTGATCGAATTATATAAAAAAAATTATTTGTACGCCGATCGCCCCACGGAACCTACAGTCAAAACAAAGATGAGCCTTGTCCTCAACGATGTTAAACCTTTTCATTGTCGTCCACGTAGACTTTCTTATGCAGAAAAGGGTGAACTCAGTTCGTTGTTAGATGAATATCTAAGAAAAGGTTATATTAGGGAAAGTGAGTCGGAATACGTTTCGCCGATAGTGTTAGTGAGGAAAAAGACGGGAGACATCAGAATGTGTATTGATTTTCGGACGTTAAATAAGATAACAGCAAAGGATAGTTATCCAATCCCTATTATAGACGATTTGTTAGATAGGCTAGCCAACAAAACGATTTTTTCAAAACTGGATCTGAAGAATGGGTTTTTCCATGTTTACATGCATGAAGATTCTATAAAGTACACATCTTTCATTACGCCGCTGGGTCAATACGAATTTCTTAGAATGCCGTTTGGGTTAAAAAATGCTCCGTCGACTTTTCAAAGACACATCAATAGGATCTTCTCAGACATGATTAGAAATGATGAAGTTATAGTCTACTTAGATGATATAATGATCGCAACAAAAAGTTATGAAGAACACTTTAGAATACTTGGAGAAGTTTTTAAAAGAATGACAGAAAATCAGTTGGAGTTAAGAGAGGATAAGTGTATGTTCCTACAGCAGAAGATTAAGTATCTAGGTTTTACGATCACGGGACAAGGGATACAGGCAGACGATAGGGGAATTAAAGCGATACAGGATTTCCCTATACCACAAAAAGTTCACACGGTACAAAGTTTTCTAGGCTTATGCTCATATTTTCGTAGATTCGTCAAAGATTTCTCGATAATAGCCAAGCCTTTGTACGACTTGGTCAGAAAAGACAGAGAGTTTAACTTTGGACCAGAACAATTGCATGCGTTCGAGACGCTAAAGAAAAAGCTAGTAGAAACTCCGGTACTGGCACTTTATGATCCTAAAGACGAAACAGAATTACATTGCGACGCAAGTGCCATAGGTTTTGGTGCCATACTGCTTCAAAAGAAACAGGATGGGAAATTTCATCCGATTTTTTACTACTCTAGAAGGACTACGGATGCGGAGGCCAAATACCACAGCTTCGAGTTAGAAACGTTAGCGATAGTGTATGCCCTAGAGAGATTTAGGATTTATTTGCAAGGGAGACGGTTCAAGGTGGTGACCGACTGCAATTCTTTGACGATGACGTTGAAGAGGAAAGAACTCAATCCAAGAATCTCCAGGTGGGCGTTAGAGTTACAAAATTATGAAATGGTGTTAGAACATCGAGCAGGAAGTCGAATGCAACATGTAGACGCGTTAAGTAGGTCAACGAATGTGTTGACAATAGAAACAAATACGTTCGAAGAAAACTTGATAATATGTCAAAACAAAGATAGTAAAATTGTTAAGATTAAGCAAATGTTAGAGGAGACTGAAAGTAAATCGTATGAGATGAGAAACGGAGTGGTGTATAAAAAGAAGAATGATGGTACCATCGTGTTTTTAGTACCCGAAGACATGATTGATCATGTTTTATACAAATACCATGATGAAATGGGTCATGTAGGTACAGACAAAACCTGTGAGTTAATTTCGAAAAGTTATTGGTTCCCCAATATGAGAGAGAAAATAGGATCGCATATAAAAAATTGCTTAAAGTGTATAGTTTATTCAGCCAAACAAGGTAAAGAGGAGGGTTTCCTTCACAACATCCCAAAAGGGAAGATACCGTTTGAAGTAATACACATAGATCATTATGGACCGGTAGACAATTCTAGGTCTGTCAAAAAACATGTGTTAGTGGTTGTTGATGCTTTTACTAAGTTCGTAAGGTTGTATTCAACAAAGACGACGAATACCAAAGAGGTTGTTAGAGCACTAGAAGACTACTTTAGAGCATATAGCGTACCGAAATGTATAGTGTCAGATAGAGGGAGCTGTTTCACTTCAACTGAGTTTAAAGAATTTTTGATAGCTAGGAATGTTAGACATGTCAAAGTTGCAACGGGATCGCCTCAAGCGAACGGTCAGGTTGAAAGAGTAAATAGGAGTTTAGGGCCTATGTTGGCTAAGTTAGTGAAACCGGAAGAGGGATTGTTTTGGGATCATGTCTTAGACAAGGTAGAACATACTTTTAATAATACGGTGAATCGAAAGATTAAGCAACACCCTAGTGTAATGCTGTTTGGAGTAGACCAAAAAGGAAAGTGTTCAGACGAACTCAAGGATAAATTGATAGAAATAGAAAGATTAGGAGAGAAACGGGATCTTAAGAAGGTAAGACAAAAAGCAATAGAAGAACAAAAAAAACACTCAGGCATATAACAAACAATATGTAGATAGAAAAAGATGCAAACCAAACGTTTATAAAGCTGGCGATTTTGTCATGGTTAAAAATTTCGATTCACATCCTGGCGCGTCTAAGAAACTGATACCAAAGTTCCGGGGACCTTACGAGGTTACGAAAGTATTGCGAAACGATAGATACGTACTTAGAGATGTTGAAAATTTCCAACAAACAAGGTTACCCTACCAAGGAGTGTGGGCGGTCGGCAATATGAAACCGTGGCTTAGAAAAATTGATAAAAGAAAGAAAAATTGTAAAAAATAGATAAAGATCAGGTGATCTCAAAGGTCAGGATGGCCGAATTGTAGTAGTTACTACTATGTGAGATACTGCATGCTATCCTATTGTCGTTGTATAATATCTTTCTGTATTTTAGTTCCTAACACAATTACTCTTACTGATACAATAACATAAACCGATTGTCATTTCAAAATATACATATGTACAACAGATCGTTATTTCTGCTTATGCTATTTATAGACTTTACCCCTACTTCCATTGTACAAACGCTATTCTCTTTTCCTTTTATCTTCTCCTTCTTGTTTAAAATATGAAAATAAAGACAGTTTCAAATTGGATGCGAAACGGTGCGGTCATCAGCTCAGCTCTCGGTGTTTTATTTAAATATTAGAAAATATTAAAGTCGATTAACAAATATATGTACTATATATTAATATTCTTCCTGGTCCATGCCGCAAAATTTTTCTAACAGCCATAAAAAACAACATGCGTTTTCAAAATCTAATTAATTATTGGCAATTAAATGGTTTTGAAAGAAACTGATATTAAGTAATTAACCTTGATGTTGTAGAGAGTTTTTAATTTCCATCAATACTAAAACTTTCACTTCATGTAACTTCTCTTAACTTAACTGAGCTTAAGACCAAGTATTTTAAAAATACCTACAGGAATAAGTACAGTACTACATATTACATATAATTAATTTTTTGATAAAATAATTTTTGTTAAAAGCAAAATTTTGTTTCGTGAATTTATTTCAAAATAAGAAGGCAACCTAACACTGTCTTTTTTTGATTATAAAGTATAGAAAATGCCATTGACACCGGATGAAATCTTAAGAAAAATAATGCCGATTCGGCGTTATTTCACTTTGCCGCAGTGAAATAAGGTCGAGTGCAAAAATTCGAATTTTCAAAATGCCGAATTTCAGAATTCGGCGTTATTTCGCTCGGCGTTATTGCACGGCACCACCTCGAAGTTATATGTGGCTATCGTGACGTCAGTGTTGGGTGTCCTTTCTTGATGACAGCATATACTTTATTTTGCCCTCCTTTAGCGCCTCCAGTGTTGACGAGGGAGTTCTGAAATATTCTTTCCAGTATGATGTTAAAGAAGCCGAAGGTGTCGGTGAGGTCGTAAGCGACTCTGATGGAGTAGCGTAAGTTCTCCATTGTCATCCTGCTTAGACGAATAAGCTTGATAGGGAGGTTCAAACTTGTTATGGCTTTATACAGTGGCTTCTAAAGACGCTGTCATACGCAGCCTTAAATTCGATGAAAAGATGGTAGGTGTTGATCTGCCGTAGTCTAAATATTTGATCGATGGTGGACGTTCTGGTCTAAAGCAACACTGATAGTTTGTTGTCAAACGGATTCAAAAGTTCACATAGTACTGAAGATAAGCTTTTATAGGTCTATAGGCGATGTTTATAGTTATAGCCTCTATAAAAAGTGCAGTTTAGACGGTCTCCTTTGTTCAGAATCGGGCAAATAGTGGTGAGGTTCCATTCATCGGGCATGCTTCCTTCCGACAATATTCTGTAGATGAGTTGGTGCATGCTCCTTACCAAGTCATCGCCGGCCGCTTTGGAAAGTTCAACAGTGATGCCGTTATCTCCCGCAGCCTTGTTGTTTTAAGCTTAGATGTTGCTATCTTCACTTCTTCAAGGTGGGGTAGACGAAAATGTCGTCTTCATTGAATGGTTTATTCTACCTGACAGCGGAATTTGATTTGTCATCGCCGTTGTACAGTCTACAGAAGTGGTCCTTTAATATCCTCAGCATTGACTGCGACTCTACTACGATATTTTCCGTCTTCTTCTCTCCTCTTCTGCTCGTTGAGCTCCCGTGCTGCTCTCATCCTTCTGTGCAGCGCTGCTTTATATGCTCTTTACTTGGCTGCATATATATACCTGGCTGAACTCTTCGTCAAATCAGGGGTTTCGTTTTGGTTACCGTTTGAAATCCGGAACGTCAGAAGCAGCATCTCTAATGCTGGCTGTAGCGGGTTTCTCATGAGGTTACTTGACACTTGATCGTCTCTTGCGATTGTTGCCGTCCGATGTCATACTTTCTACTAGCAATTCCCGTTTTTTGCTTCGGTCGAGATATGCGTTGAGTACACTACTACGAGTTAGTGGTCCGAGTAAATGTTGGCCCCTCGGAAGATTCAGACATCAATGATGCTTGGAGAGCGGCAAGACGCTCGATTGCAATATGATCATTCTGGTTCATAGTTGATTGGACTGGAGACCTCCAGTGGCCCTTGTGTGGATGTTGAGATATGGGGAACGTGTACATGCTAGAACTATGTTTCACGCCGCCGCTGCATAATCGATAAGCCTGAACCCGTAATCGGAGTTTTTTTTCGTGCGGGCTGTATTTTCCGACTGTTCCACCGTGGGCTTGCGCGGTCGTAACAACCTCAGCGCGGCAAGAGTAAAGGTAAAGTAATGTCCTTGTTTCGTTTTGTGTTGTCCTCTTCTGGCACGATTAATGTTTTTGTGTGCCGGTTCCTGTCCGTCTTCGACAACCTTAGCCGCGTGTCGCTAGCGTGCCATGGTACTAGACGGATGGCTGGAGTAGAGATGCCGCGAATAGTGATTCGGCCGAATACCGAATACCGAATATTCGGCCAGACTTATCGGCCGAATACCGAATATTCGACAGCCGAACATTCGGCCAACTAAACGATGTGTTTATCTATCTCCTACGTGAATCTTGACATTTTATTATGTACCTGTCTTATTGGATTGCATAGCATTCGTCAACGATTTGTGTGTAGTTGTAGAAATGAAGAAAGAAAGTTGCTAAATACAACAGGAAAATTAACAAAGATGTTGAAAAAACTTCTGTTGACAGCAAAAGCGAACTTTATTTAAGAACTGTTCGCCGAGATTGGATGGTAGAACAATTGGTGGTCAGCAAACACAAAATAGTATCCCCATTTGATCCCCCATCAGTTGCTTAAATCTACCTCTCGGTACTAGTGTACATTGTACATAGTTAGAGACTCTTTTCAGAAACTGGAATTGTTTACGAGAAAGTAATATCTTTTCACCACTATTTATCTACCATTGGTTGATTTTCAATACTAAAATTTATTTTTAATAAAAAGAAAACATTTTTATAAGTAAACTAATCTTTTTTCCTCCATTTTTGATATTCAACCGAATATTCGGCCGGCCGAATATTTGGCGTACTATTCGGCCGAATACCGAATATCAAAAAAAATTGGCCGAATAGGCCGAATACCGAATACTTAGTTGCTGAATATTCGCGGCATCTCTAGGCTGGAGTTATTCCCCGATGACATTTATGTCATCAAGAACCGAGCCGGCAACAAAATGACCAAAGGTTTCCTCTCTTCCTAGTTTGGCGTTAAAATCTCTTGTTTTTCAAATTGAAAGTAATGCGACTTCTCGCTTTTCTTAGAATAAATTCCCATCCAGTTGAGATCCTTTTTACAATAGCACAATCCAAGGGTCATCTCAATAAGATTTGCCAATATATTACGATGGTACCTACGTTAATTTATAATAGAATGCTTTAAGTGTCTCGTTTAGAAGCATAGTCTTGTCACGCGACTATCCCGAGAATTTCTGGGAAAACGCCCCCATCGAAAATTCAAGTAAAGGTCTTATTACAATGGCAGAACACATAAGCTTTTTTTAAGGTACATTTCGAAACTTTTTGTCATCATTTTGACATGCTCGAAGGAGCTTGAATGAGGTGGCAGGCTCCAGAAATTTGTTTTAAAATAAAAACAAGCAACTAAGACATTCTTCTACTAAAAGTTAATCTCCTTCAAGTGTGAGAGTCAACAAGAACAAATAATTATGTAAGTCAACAGAATGTTTCGATGTTTGACACAACACAACGATCCGAATTTGTCCTCTTAATGAATTCGCAATGAACGAAAATGAATTAAACGAAATTAAATTCGACAAAAAGCAGCGACCCCTCGAGCTTCATTGTAATTGATTTCAATTATTCAAATTTCAACTCCGTGACGAAAAAATTTGATTAATTTCTTTGAAAACAACGTTGGTAGGTATAGGTACTTGGTACCTTCGCCGATAAAACAAAATCCGTTTAATTTTTAATCTTAATTTTCAAGGAATCAAACAAAACCGCTTTTTTTCCACGAAACAACTTATTGTCACAAAACTTTTGAAAATATAAAATAAACACCTTAATAAAATAGTCCTTAAGTTTCAAGTCTCACCCGTGTGCTTCACTAAGATGGGCTTATAACACCCAAAACTCAATTTCTGAATTGTTTTTGAGGATACAAATTTTTCAAGTACCTCCTTTAGAGAAAATCAGATTCAGGTATGTGAAGGGTGCCACAGCTTTTAGCGAACAAATTTACCTTTCCAATTTAAAATCTCTGAAGTGGAAGTTACCACTGATGCCCTCCCCATCCCCAGGTCTATCCGCATTGCGTATACCTTTTCCCAAAATACAAAAACTTTTCAAATTTGCCCGCGGGAGTTAAAAAATAAGCGCGAACTTAATATTAAAAACTCTCCTGCTTCGGAAAAAGGGACGCAAAACAAAAAATTAACACAAAACAAAAATGAAAAAAAAAAACAAAAACAAACAACAAGCTTGATGATTTGAAGGAATTGTTCAACCCCCTCAAAAAACAATGCCCGCCACCGTCAACAACTTTTGCTCAAAAAGGACCCAACACCCAACAACGAAAAAAAGGATATACTCGTCCAGGTGAAGAAAAGTGTGCATAAGTACAAACAACATAAGAGAGTCTCAGAAAAACTGTGTTTTGTTTTGAGGGTGGAAAAAGACAAAAATTGAAACTTTCCGCGATGTTGGGTTAAAAATTGTTGATGGGATACAAAAGTGTATGCGGAACTTTCAATCTGACCATTTTGCAAAGAATCTTTCTTCTTTGTTGTGCGATTTTTTTTCATTTTGGGCAAAAAGTTTTCTCATTCTTCGAAACCTCAAATTCCATGCAAGGGTAATTTCTGTGTAAAAAGGTAAATAAAAAGTTTTCAAGAAAAAGTATCCTTCGTTGAACTTCAATTTACCTAGCTTAGCTAGCTGGCTGTATCCAATCAACGGTGTTATGACCAACAAACTAATTAACAGTAATCTTATCCTTAAAATGAGCGATTTGAAAAGAAAAAAAAGTTCTAGGATGACCATCAGGTCGTTTCCGGAACAAGGGTTTACCAAAGTCTTAATATAGATTGCAGTTTGTTGCAACTTTACGGTCAGAAACCGACAAGTTCCTTTTCAAAGTTTTCAAAAAAAAAAAAAAAAATCTCAAAATCTCAAATCAAAAGGATGAACTTTTTTGTGCCAATTAGTTAACTGCAAAATTTTGAGTTTGAAATTTTACATCATTCATTTGTGTTTAAACAGAAATCTACACTTGGGCACATGTAAACAAGGATACGACTAGATCTCCAAAAAAAAAACTTGTTCCTATGCTCGCAAATATGTGTTTGGGTTGAAGTGAAGACCAAAACGCATTACATTTCTATCACCAGTAGCTCGAACGTGGAAGAGGAATACGATGATGATGATAAATGCAATTAAAAGTTTCATAGTCTTACGGTTGAGCAACATTGAATCTGAGGCGTGGGCGTGGGTGATTTTTTGAAACCTAAACCGAAATACAATTATTCGAAAGTGATATGAGAAATGTTTAAGTCTTTTGTGGTTGAATATAGTATTGCCAGGATTAGGAAAGGATTAGAGAAAGGTTTGATACTTTTTGAGATTTTGTTGCAGCAACAGACAGACGAAATAGAAACAACAACTTAAATGTGCGGTTAAATAGGTATATCGTTTTATCCTTTGAATTTAAAACAAACAAAAAGTTGGATCCTTAGATGTAATTTGAATTGAAATTAGATCAACCATAAAAAAGGTATTGAGTTTCGCCAACTTTGTGTCTGTCTGAATTTGGTTCTTCTGCTTTAAAGAAGTTGATTGAAGTTTCCAGACGTTGGAATGTCATAATGTTGCAGGGTGACCACTTCGTCTGGTATTTATAAGGGATTGACAAAATTAGTCAGGACCTACTATTGATGTCTTATTGAATTGATTTGGAACTTATTTCTAGCGTAAATTTCCGCAGACACAGAGCTTAGTCCTTTGATGTTTTGTATTTATGTGAACCACTTTTTGACTGGCCACAATTATTGCGGGCAACACTTGGAAAATTTCGTCCAATTGATTAGAGAATCACACGACTATCCAAATCAAGGCTAAATTTCGCCCCTACGGAAGAGAAAATAGACGACATCAAACACGATATTCTACGAGCTCCTTGACAAAAAGTATGAGCAATGTCCTAGCTAAAATAAAATAAATAGAGTGGCGCGACAGTTCTTGAAGAGCCAACAGCCAAGGCCTAAGTGTCTTACTCTCATCAACAATTCTCTGGGTGAGTGTGAAGAATTGACGGGACCTACAATTTAACGCCGATTCCGAACGGCAAGTTGAGAAGCACTTTTTAATGACAGATTGATACTCTTGGAAGTTTTGTCAGTTCTTCACAAGAGGCAGTACCTGTGAAAGATGAAATAAAAACTTTATGGGCACGAGTAGGACTGGAACCCACGACGCAGCACTCACCTAACCACTTAGCCACGGGCAGCTGCAATGTCCTAGCTATGACAATTTCAATGTCCTCGGCGATTTTAACGCAAAGCTGGGAAAAAAGGACATCTTTGGCGGAACAGTCGGAAAATATAGACTGCCCGAAACCACTTTTTACAAGGGATTCAGGCTGATCGATTATGATGCGGAGCGAAATATTGCGGTCGCAAGCACCTGGTTCCCACAACGCAACATCCATAAAGGAATATGGAGATATCCCGATCAATCAACCGTACCAGATTGATCACATTGCGATCGACGGAAGGCACTTGACCAGCATTCTACATGTTCAAACTTTCCGAGGACCCAACATCGACTCGGACCACTACCTCGTAGCCAAGGTAGTGCTACGAATATCCCAACAAAACGGCCAAAAAAAGGAAATGTTGCATGAAAATTCGACGTCGGACGTCTACAATCGCAAGAGATCGTCAGTCCTTCTTGACCGAGTGTCAAGTAACCTCTCAAGGAGTTCTATATGTACCGCCGACATCAAGTATCGAGGACCAGTGGCAACATTGCCAGAAAGCAGTTAGTGATGTCGCCTCTATTTTGCAAGGTTTCACACAGCCACCAAAGTGAAACCCATGGTTTGATGAAGGATGTAGGTTGGCGCATACAGCCAAGCAGGAGGCATACAGAGCATAGCAAGACAAGAGCTGCTCGTAAGGTCTACGAGTAAAAGAGGAAAGAGGAACGCCGACTTCTTAGGAGAAAAAAGAAAGAGCATGAGAAGCGTCAGATCGAGGATGTTGAGACTTGAGAGAGCCAACAGCAGGTATGAAAACAACTGGCTCAATGTCATCGAGCAAGAACCGCAGCCGATGCCTGCAGAGATAAACAATAGAACATCATAGAAGAATCGCAGTCGAAGTTGGGAATTTGGAAAGATGTAAACATGTCAATGGATGACGTCTTCCATTGCCTGGTAGACGAGCAAATGCCGAAACGCCTGGTGTGAAACATTCATGGCCAACAATGGTTTCCGGTCAAGCCTGTTGTAGTTTTTTTGACTTTATCAAGCTTGGTGTGTGCACCACGAAACTACCTGACTGTTAAGCAATGCACAAATTGTTCCCGAACGCTTTCGTGATGAGATGGCTCTCCCCGTGCAATACGTTCTGCATGGCAAGGATGATCAAAGAAAATCTTAATCCCTCAGCAAAATATTGATTCACCATCCCTGATAGCACTCGTCTTTTAATTAAATAGTAATAGGACTTTTCATCATCAAAATGGCCCATGATGCCCATAGGCACAATAAACATTATGCTACTTAACCTCATCGACCTAATCCGGCTGCTTTTTCTCTGATGTTGAATTCCACTTCCGTGGATGTCTTTTTCCTCTCTTGTTTGTATCTCTTTGCATAATCAAAAGGACTTCAAACATTATTTAAAATCACAAAAATCCTACTTTACGGATTTGTGGTACCAGAAGCTGTCTCCGATGTTGTGCTTCTTGCATGCCCTCCCCTTTCCACTCTGAATCTAGACACCTTCTCCATACATATATATAAATCTTTGTGCAGAAGTACAGTCAAGCATCTTTAGTCGGATTTTTGTTGTGTTGTGCTCACTTTTCGTCCTTAACGGATTTATCATTCTATGAAATATTCAATAGGGCATACAAAAGACAGCCAGAGCCAAAACAACAACTAAGAAACAGGCGAAAAGGTCCTGCACTCACATCGCACAGTTTGCAGCGCAACGGATGATCCGCTTAGCGTTTTATGAAGGCTCAAGCTTCGGCAACTGTTAACGAAAAAGAAAATTCGACAATGGTGATGGTGGTGGCGGCGGGGCTAAAGCTTAGCCGGGATGGCATATAAGAGGGCTATTTTCGTATATTTGAAGTCTCTTATCCCCTTCACCTATTTGCGACCTTCTGTTTGAAAAGATTACACTTTGGGCCCGCTCTCTCTTTCCTTTTGTCTGTTGTGCATATGTTAAGGTTTTCTATAGTCCTCGACGGTACTTGGTTGTTTGTCGACCCTCATGGAGAGGCTTCCCCAAGGGACTGCCAGATTTAAGAAAATGAAATAAATTATTCACAATATGAAAAAGACCAAGCTTACGGCAGCTGAATGTCCTTTTTTTACCAGAGGGGAGGCTTTTATGTGACGTTCGGAATGGAATTGATGATACAGTTCTGCATTTTTATGCTGCAGTGGTCCCTCGTTGTCGTTGTTTCGCTATACGGAGAGTCGAGCTTTGGGAAGGTGTCAGATATGTTTGTTTGTTAAATGCTGCCTCGTAA
This sequence comes from Sphaerophoria taeniata, assembly GCA_943590905.1. NCBI lineage: Eukaryota > Metazoa > Arthropoda > Insecta > Diptera > Syrphidae > Sphaerophoria > Sphaerophoria taeniata. Next base: position 85,722,419 of record OX016542.1, read on the forward strand.
AAATAAGGTCCTTTAAATAAAATATTAATTCAAACAGCAGTTTTTTGTGTGTCCTTAAAGCTGGAATTCTTTTCCCTCTGAGGAATTGGTGTTGAACAAGTTTCTTCTCATTTTGATAGTGTGGTTTTCGGTCAATAAAAAGCTGCCCTCCTTTCGAACAAAAGACAAACACAACACCAACAAGAAATATAAGATCGAGTCTACAAACATGTTATCTTGGAAATTATGACTTACGAAATCCCATTTCGTGCGTATATGGTTGTGGTGTTATTCCCCAAGCTACAGCAAGGATTTCAAGGAAAACCCAAGAAAACTTAACTCCATCCATCTGCCCTATTTCAAAAATGAAAACAGTTGAACTTCTTCACCATATTCGCCTCAAATTGATGGCATATTTCGTAAAACCCTGATTAGTTTGGCCTTCTGTCTTTGTGAGTGTGAGTGAGTGCCTGTGTAGTGTGCATCAAGGAGCAGTGGCAGTAAAACAGACAACACGAACACCAAGTCACCAACCATCAGCATCATACAAAACTTTTAACGAACTTTTACCCAACAAAATTTCCACAAAGTATGCATATTGTTTTAAAGGGTTCGTCTTTTTTGTTTGAGGGGAGGCGAGTTTCGGGTTTTGCCTTCCATGCCAAACAATAAGAAACCCCCTCGCCAAAACTTAGAGGTTTCTATGGAAAATGGCTTTGGGGCTTGGCTATTGAAAGACCTCAACAAAGAAGACGACGATGCGATGGCAAGAACGGGATCGCATCGGATGTGTGCAATATACACAAAATACAAAGTCATCTCGGTTTAACCAGTTTTCGTTTGCTTATCGGTGTCAGGATACACACCATAATATGGACCAAACTATGTTCTGTGATGTGTACATCCCTTCCTCCTCTTGCCTCTATCTAAAGACATATATGAGAGGTGAATGTATGTCTGTTCTGTGGAACGAGTCCGCTTGGAACTAGGGAGATTTTAGGAAACTGCTGTTGAATTTAGGTGAGGTTTTAACGTGGAGCTGTCATAAGTTTCAGCTAAAAAGTACGGTTTGCATTTTTCGTGGCAAATGTGTGGGCGAGGAGATGTTTTGTAACGAGAATTGAGTTAATTTTAGAATGGAAGTTGTTTTCAAAAATTGAATTGAAATTGAACTTATCTTAGAAATCTCTTGATTCTAATAAATTTTATGCTTTTCATGCAAACAATACTGGTCCAAGAACACTTCCCTGAGGTACTTCAATATCAAGCATTTCTGGGATTGTACATTACTACAATTTCTATAGTAACAAATTCTTAGGGTTTCGCTTTTTGTACAGGGAAACTCGTCTGGTGTTAAAGATTGAGGAGAAAAAGAGCAGTACACCATCACAGAATTACCACATTCACTACCAAGAAGAAGAGCTTGGTTTTGTGCATAAAGACATTGTTAGTGTAAGACTGCAGTGTATGAAGCTCAGATCTTCCACCGATTAAAGCCGTAAAAATTTCAAACTGTCCTGCTTTTACTTACTTACTTACTTACTTAGGTTAGGTTAGGTTAGGTTAAAGTGGCTGTCACTGTCATGGATGGTAAAAAACACACTAAGGCCAATTGAAGGCCCATTGTGATACCACATGAATCTAAATAAGGCTTTCTTTGAAAGCTCATTGAAACCAATTAGAGTTCCTTACGAAGCATAGTAGATTAATTATATTAATGTGTTCGAGATCGTTTAGATCATTGTAGAAGTATTCTCCTAAGTGAATCATAAGTTTATGAGCTAGAGCAGGACAGGTGCAGAGGAGGTGAAGAACTGTTTCCTCCTCCTCCTCATCCATGCAGCTTCTGCAGAAATCATTAGAAAATACGCCCAGTCGCGCAGCGTGTCTTCCTATTAGACAGTGTCCAGTAATGACACCAATTAACGAGGTTATATGCAATCTGCTTAAAAATAACAAGCTTCAGGCACCTAGATCTCTTTAAGTCAAAGTCTACTTACTTACTTAGGAAGCCCTACATCTCGTTGTGAACTTGGGCCTCAACCAACAGTCTCCGCGTTTTGCACTATCTTCTCATGAACGTTGTGGAATAAATCGCATGACAGTGCATCGCCTTGTCTGAGTTCTCCACTGTCATTTTGCACAAGCGAACGAGCTGCCAGGGATGCTAAAACTAGACATAGCTTCATACAGTTGGTCTTTGTAACTAGATGGCTAGATGCTGTCATACGCGGCATTAAAATCGATAAAAAGGTGGGGGTATCGGTTTGGCGTTCATATGCTTTTTCCAGGATCTGTCGCAAAGTGCTTCAGACGTTCACATAATACGTACGGCAGAGAGGATCTTGTAAGCGATGTTACAAAGGCTGATTCCTCGTAGTTGGTGCAGTTAAGAGGATCTCCCTTATTCGGGTAAACAATGCTGAAGTTCCATTCATCGGCATGCATTCTTCCGACCATATCTTTCAGAGGATTTGGTGCATGCTCCTATCTAGATCGTCACCTACTGCTTTGAACAGCTCGGCAACTAGACCATCTGCTCCAGCGACTTTGTTGGATTTGGATTTTAGCCGTGATATTGCCGTTTTCAATATTTTTCTAGGTCGGGTTGACAGAATTGTTGGCTATCATCGTGTCATTTGTCATTCTGTCCGTCGTCGCCGTTATACAGTCTACAGAGGTACACTCAGAGAAAAAAAAGGAGGCTAAATTCAAGTACGAGTAGGCTTATTTCAAGATTTTTATATTCTTATTTTTTGTATCTTTAAAATGACACCTTTTATTCTTAAAATAAGAATTTATTCTTAAATTAAGAACAAACATTTTGTTTGAGCTGCCACGTTCTTAAATTAAGTTATTACATTCTCAAATCAAACCGAAACAATCTTAAATCAAGAACTTTGTTCTTAAAACAAATTTGCAGTCTGAAATTAAGAACAAAACTTTTAAGTTGAGCCGCTTCGTTCTCAAATTAAGTTTTAACTTTCTTTAAGCATGTCGAAACGATCTTAAATTCGTTTTCAAAAATAAAGAACAAAAATCTTTTTTTGAGACGCTTCGTTCTCAAATTAAGTTTTGTAACAAAATCACATGCCTTTTTCATATAAAATACTTTTTCATACAGAATTTAACTTCGTTATTCAATCCACACTCAATCTCTTCGGAAAATATTATAGGATTAGAACGAAAGTGATAAGATCGCCTCTACAACTACTACCAAATGATGCTATTGTATAAACTAGTCGATAATATCTTTAACCAATATTACCAACTAGTTTATACAATAGTCTGAAAGGGTAAAAATACTAAATAAAAAAAAATTAATACAATTAAATAATCAAACATGAATTTCATTTTGGTTTCCTAGTGGAGAAAATAATGTGGGGGTTACTAAGCGCCGACTAAAAGTCAGCTCAAATCAAGAATAATCGAGATACAATCCGGAAAAAAATTGAACTTAAATACAAGGTTATTTGTTCTTATTATAAGAATAAAAAATCTTGCTTTGAGTATGTTTTGTTCTAAGTCTGGTAAAATTTAGAATTAGTGATCTTGATTTGAGTTTGAAATGATCTAAATTTAAGCTTTTGTATTCTTAAAATCAAGATTTCACAATCTTGAAATAAGAACTCTTAGATAAGAAAAAATCTTAATTTGAGGTTGGAATAATCTGAAATTAAGAGTTTTTATTCTTAGATTAAGATTTCAAAATCTTAAAACAAGAATTTTAGGCTTAGAAAAAAACAAGAGTTTTGGTCTTGAATTAAGAATTTTCGAGCTTAACAGACTTTCGTCAACGAATCGGCTTGATTTGAGACCGATAATCTTGATTTTAGCTCGTTTTTTTTCTTAGTGTATTGAAGCGAGCTTCAAACTCGCTTCGCCCCTTTGTATACCTGTGTTGAGTTGGCATGAGGTTCAAGGTTCAACCGACTCGATTCCGCTTCAGGGGCGAAGTCGAGTCGTAATTTGTACACTAAGTTATGAGGAGGTGGTATGGAATTTACAAACTGTCTGACGTTTGTTTGAGTGCAAAAGATTTGAATACAAGCTAGGTATTTTTTTCACTCGTGTTTCGTCCGTTTTGCCGTCTTGTGGATTGTATGGATGGTAAACACCCACTAATAAAATCAGCAGTGCAAACACCTACCGAAGTACCGACAACATGCAGTGCGTCATCATTCACGCAGTTAAACTACTCTATCGACTACACTACCGACATTTCATGTTTGACATCTCTGTGAGGTGAGTGAATTTGCTAAATCATTCAAACGTTAAATCATTCCAAGATAAATGTTCCTCCCATTTGAAATGTCTTATGTAATTAAAAGTGAAATTTAAAATATTAAAAAAGTGCGTATATAGATACCTATAAGTGAACTTGTGCTTATTGAAGAAAAAACTGTTTTAGAATCGTTGAAAATGACAGAAATCTTATTAGAAAATGGTAATGGCGTCGGGTAAGAATTTTATTTAGTTTCTATGTTTTTTGTTTGTTTCTTATTCACCTACCTGCCTGCTTATGCGAAAACAGTAACCGTCATAAATTATTGTCTAATCGTCATAAATTCGTTTCCAGCCACTTTCCGCAATCGCCTAATACCAATATCCTCATACAGCAGCCCCCATTAAAACTAATTCCATCTTATCTTCACATATTCCCATTATCGTCTTATGCTCGTCTATAATTTTGCTACTTAGGCAGCAAGAATTTTTACACATCATTTATTTCCACTTAGAATTCAATGGGCCATCAATAAACGTCTTAAAGATTGTTCCCAGACATGAGTTTTCATCCTGGCAACACGATGAGCAACGGAGGCTCTCGTCCACATATCGAATTGATTAAAAAAAATGCTCATAATTGAATTCGACGTTTTTGTTTCTTACTCATTTGGGAAGATAATCAAATTTCATCTCTCGATGAGAAAAATCCATCGCACTTAATGAAAGAGAGATATCCTTGCATCCTCGATTGGATAAGGAGAATCCTCTCAAGTCTGCAAGAAAGTGCAAAAACCATAACAACTGTTCGTTTCTTGAACGTTTTTCTGCAATCAGTTTGCAATGTTTTGTGTGGTTGACTGGCTGAGGCATGACGTAGCAAAAGTGCACACACAGGACAAAGAAGAGCGTCCTGATGTGCTTCCTTCCTTTGCTTCTCTTGTCAAGATTAAGAGTATAGGAGCAGCCCTAGTGAACCGAATAGGCAGGTAGTTGTACGTGATGGCTTTCAATTGTGTTCAATAAGGTTTTGTTGGTTGGTTGGTGTTGGCACTAGGACAACCGATACGACGACACTACGAGGCAGGACACTTACTATTCTGGTTTCAATGAAAAGTGGAAAATTGCTCTCGAATTCCTTTTCAACCTATATTTGGAAATAGAAGGACATTCGTAGGCACAATCAAAACCTGATGACACGTTTTGAGTTTTCGAAAATAATTTTTTTGTTTCCTCTTTGGAGTGGTGGTCCCATTGACTTTCGAACTAATTAATTTCAAGGCGTTTCTAGAACTCTGTCTTCTGTTAATGCTTTTTGAAGGAAAAAGCTAAACTTACTTAAGTTGGAGTCTCTCAAGGAATTTTATTTAATATTGAAAAGTTAGATATTAACACACCTCTTTCCCGATTTGTCAAACATTCCAAAGTCTTATCCATTTAGAGCTTCATTTGCTCCATATTTCAATCTCCAGTAGAAGATCTGTTTTTTGCAGAAAAAAAGAGAACAACTGTCTACAAAGTGTTCAATTGTTCAGACACTCTTGGAATCGATTCAACATCAGTACTCAACAGAAAGAAAAAAGCATGACACTTACAAAAACACAGTGTTTCAGCAAGGATTTATCTCAGAAGAGATTTGCATCTTTCTTCCTGTTTATTTTTTTTTTACTTCTTTTCTTTTCTTAAAGCCAATTTTTACTTTAGCAGAAAAACGGGAATTCTCATGGAATCTTCTAAATTTTTGTCTTCATGTCAGAAGTGCGAAAGTAAATTTTCATTTTGCTTTTATTGCTTTCTAAGTAAGTGTAGGAATTTTGTTCTTGTTTGTGTGTTTGTGCACAAAGCTTTGTGAAATATTTGAGAAAATGGACCGTTATTCGCTTTGCAAAATCCGATATTCTTAGGACTTCGTTTTGCTATATTCGATGATGGTGTGTCCTTGTCTTTTCCAACTGCAAATCCCGACCCAGACCATATCCATTAATACCCATTAGGGCTTTAAAATGTGATTCCTTAGGGACGATGGTGTTTTTCGAGTCTTTATCTTTAAACATTCAAGGACGAGAGAGGAGTCAGTTTTCTGGACCAGAATTTGCTCGCCAAAAAAAAAGAAACCAAGACAATGAAGACGACACGACGCACGTGACATTGCGCCATGCAAAGTGTGAACTCGCAATGGAGAAATTAACATATTATCGTTTTGTTAGATAGTTTAGAAAAAATCCTTTTTTATCTCTGATGATGCTTAACAGTGTGTCAGCTAAGCAGGCTGATGAATTCAAATGAATATACTATTAGCTACGGCCTGGAAATTCAGTTTCAAATTTGTTAGAGGACATTGCCGCGGCATGAAGGGCTTGAGGAATATCTATTTTTATAGGTTGTGGGCTTCTTCTTAAGGACTATCATTGAAGAATATGTTTCTTCAGTTAAAAATTCTCAAATGCTTGTATTGCAACCATTTTATTCATTTTTACTTGTTCAATCTTCTTCAAAGCCATTCAATTGTTTTCAAATTTGTAAGCTTCAAATTCTACTTGTGAAATCACTGAGGTATTTATAATTTCTAAGTGATTCAATCTTTTAATCTGCTGGATTTGATTCCTTACTCACTTACTTATGGTGGCGGTGGCGCTATAGTGCAGGTCGGGCCATGGCCTCATCAACAAGCGTCTCCAGTCAGCCCGTTCCCTAGCTAGTTGTCCCCAGTTTCGCACTCCAAGTTGGTTCAGGTCCTCTACCACCTATGAGCTCCACCTGAGTCGCGGTCTTCCTCTTCTAAGACGTCTTTCCGGGTTGGATTCGAAGACTGGAGCATTATTTTCCAATCGCTCTACATGACTCAACCATCTAAGCCGTTGGACCTTAACTTTTCTGGCCAGGTCAGTGTCGCTCGACCTGTACAGTTCTTGATTGAATCATCGTCTCCAATCTACATTTATGCAGAGAAAGCGTTTTCGTCGGATGTTGTCATGGTCTATGTCTCTGCACCAGGACCGTGCCGGGATGATCCTAGTTAGACAGTCCCTAACTAACTCGAAGTTAAATCTGTCAAGACTGACGTTGGCTCCAAGACGCCGATGTTTGGTATCTTTATCCTTTTTTGTTTCCAGCATTAACTTGGTCTTGCCCTCGTCAACCGCTAGACCCATCCTCCTGGCCATCATCTCAAGGCTCATGAATGCTCCACTGACATCACGCAGTGTTTTTCAAATTTTGTCTGCGTGGCTGGACGGACTTCTGAAAGATTCTGCCTCTGTGTTGACGTTGGAGTTGTGCACAATATTTTCAAGAATGATGTTGAAGAAATTGCATGACAGCGCTTGGTCTTGTCTTAAACCGATTTTGACATGAAAAGCAACAGCAACCATGAGGATTTTTCCGACTATGATGGAACAGCGTAAGTTTTCCATTGTCATCTTATTCAGACGGACATTTTTTTCTGGGATGCCAAAACTAGAAATTGCTTTATATAGTTGGTCTCTATAGACGCTGTCATACCCGGGGTTGAAATCGATGAAAAGGTGGTAGGTATCGATTTGAAGTTCCTGGGTCTTTTCCAAGATCTGCCGTAGAGTCAATATTTGATCGATGGTGGGCTTTCCGGGTCTGAAGCCACACTAATTAGGACCTGACAGGTTGTTGACGAAAGGCTTCAAATGTTCACACAGCATGGCAGACAAGATCTTGTAGTTGTAGGCGATATTTAGGAGACATAATACCTCTGTAGTTAGTGCAGTTCAGAGGATCTCCTTTCTCGAGGATCAAGCATACGATGATGAGGTTCCATTCGTCGGGCATGCTTAATCTCCAGCTGCTTTGTACAGTACGGCGGCTAGACCATCTGCGCCAGCGGCTTTGTTCGTCTTAAGTTTAGATATAGCTATCTTTACTTCGACTTGGTCGAAGGGAAAAGTGGTCTTTTTATATCCTCAGCGTTGACAGTGGTTAAACTGCGATGTTCCCATGATGGTCTCTACAGGTTCCGGTTCGTGGTGTAAAACCCCTGATATTTGTTTTTACCTTTTTGTAAATCTTTCGATCGCGATTTCGACCACAATCGCGCGCTTCTCATGCTCCCTTTTTTTCTTTCTGAGAAGTTTGTGCTCCTCTCTCCTTTTCTTCTCATAGAGCTTGCGAGCTGCTCGAGTCCTTCTTTGCAGTGCCACTTTGTATGCCATTGATTTAATTCTGTTCTAACAAGATTACCAAAGTGAGTTTGAATACAGTTCAATATGTTTCAGCTTTTTGTTACTTTTGATTATAACGATTTGGGTCCAAGGCTTCAAAACGCAAACAAACATTCAAAATCTTCAAAAACCAAAACTAAACAACAACCAAACGCCCCCCCCCCCCCAGTCCCAGTCAAAGCTCGTATTGTAAGCCACCCAGTGCATAGAGTAAATCACTTTCCTCCCAAATTCACACAAAACCGATATTTTCAACACCCTGTGTGCATTTTTTGTTTGTTTTTGTTTATGTCAACCAACCCCCCTCGAAGTTTTTGTATCAACGGAACATAAATATCTTGATCCAAGATCCACAAAACTGGAAAAACAAAACAAAAGAACCGCGCAGAGCCAGAAAAAAAGGAAGTTAAAGCCCCTCCTAAAGGCGAATTGACTGTAACGTTTATACACGAAAGAATTACAAGTTCGCTGTCCTTTTTCTCATAGGAACCGTTTTACTATACCATCTCCTCCTCGTCCGTCGTCGGAGTCGTCTTCGTCATCATTGAATCTTTTGTTCCATGTAACGAAAGGCGGAAGTCCATGTTTTTCTTGTTTTTTTTTCGGATTTCTGAATCAATACTAGGTTCTCTGCTTTGGTATCAGTATGGCGGTAGAGCGAGCGGTAGCAGCAGCTGTGAGATAAAAAAAAAAACACTGTAAACCCAGAAGTCGAGGAAACAAACGGAAGCTTTTGGTTACGGATGCGGTTTTTATATAGGGTGGATTTAGCACGTTGTCGGGAATCGATTTTCGGTACTTTACGGATTTTTATTTTTACTTCAGTTTCTCTCGATTTTTGTTTGTTTTTGTTTTGCTGTATTTTTCCTATCATCCGGTTTCTTGGGAATTTGGAGATTTAAGGACTTTAAAAGGAGGAAAATCCGGTAGAGAACATATTGATATCGCAAATAAAGATAAGTCCGAAATGTGTTGGTTAGTTGTTTTTCTTTCGGAATTGATAAGGTTCCAGGAAATTCGTTTGAATTTTAGTTTTTACCTCTTTTGAAATATTTTGGAAATACACCTTATGTCTCTTTGCTTTTGTTAAGGATACAGAACCAAAGTGATATGAAGCGTGAGCAAAATTATTATATTCCTCAAATGCATTATGACTGTTTTCACTCAACCACAGTTAATTTCCATACTTTTTAAGTGTTAAACAGTCTCTTCAGCAAAAAACGATAAACGAAACGTAAAATGCTAAAAAATTTGCATTTCAATCATAATCCAACAAAAACGAACCTCACCCAAGAGATGAATTTATAAAAATTAAATCATATCCTATATCCCATATAATTCAACTTTTCTCATTTAACAAAATTGACTTCATTGAGCGCAAGAGAGCTTATAGCTAGCTTATAGCCAGCCTCCATCATCACATTCCCCATTCCTCATGCGACTCATTGAAAATTAAGTAAATTTGGCAAATCTCCATCAGGAGAGTCCTGTGAAAATGACGATGACGACGATGATGATGATAGAAATCCATTAATTTACTTGGCACACGAAAAGAAAAAAAAAACACTGCAACTTGCAGAGGTTTCATCTTTGAACAAGATAGGGAAACGAAAAGAAAAACAAAATGGGTATAAAAAACTTTCTCCCATCAAAATGAAATTCAATTTGTTGGCAATTCTTTGCTCTACCCGTTCCTTGCTGAAAAAAGGAAACTACATGAACATATGATTAAACGAAATAACCGGAAAAGTTTTTCCTATAAAAGAAACCTGCATTCAACCAACACCCGCCTCCCTACACCCCCTTCAAACCACACAGCAAAATCTCATGCCAAAATTTTGTTTCCAGGAAGAAAAACTCTCATTTCAAACGCACTAAAAAACAAAAAAAAGCAAGAAATTGTATTTCTGTCATGAAAACACTCCAAATCGAGAAAAAAACCATCTCACTTTTATCCAGTTATTCTCAAACGTGTATTAAAAAAGCGTTTAGCAACATGTTTCACAAACTTTTTCTAACAAAACATTTTGAAAACCTAAGAAAATGATATTCATTTAGAAAACTGGACTTAATCCACTGACCCAGAGTGTGCTTTCTTCTTTTCAGTTTTCACTTTGTAGTAACAAAGTTAAAAACCCGTTAAATAAGTGAGTTTATCGTCAAATCATCCCACGCTTTCTTATCCTGTCTTCCCGCTCCCTCATCTACAGACATGGAAAAAAAACCAACTTCGTCCTTTATTACAGTTGCAGGATCGAGACACTGCCAAAAGAACTGCAAAACTTGTAATCATAGTGTAAACACTTATTTTTCAAAAAGGAATGTTTTTTCCTTTTTCCTCTTCTGTCTTTACCCTTCTGAAGCCCTCATGAGAAGAATCCAAGGACGACGACGACGACCACAACCGATGTCGATGTGATGCCTCGAAAAACTAATTCCAACTTGTATAGTGTGGGAGATAAGCATCGCTAGCGATGGTTTCAATTTCTTCATCTGGCTGCGGCTGGGGGATTCACTGAGATTCCATAAGATGTTTGCATGTGTCTGGTATTTAAAACTCTAGCAAATGTGTGTTTTGAGCTGGCCCGAAGGACAGCAAACAAGACTCTTTCCTTCAAGAGAACCGATCGAAGTTTGCCAGATGCGAAGAAGTTTCATTTCTGTACGAAAAAACTAAAACGAGGACATGTTATTTGGTTTTTGTCTTTCTTCGAGTGTTAAGCTTAGTGTACACGATTGCCAGGTCTGACAATCATTGTCAGATCTGCAAACGTCTGACAATGTGTGAAAATGAGCTGACAATGAGCTGAAAATTTAATTTGTGTGTACACGGTTTGCAGAAATCTAAAAACATCTGCAAATCTGTTGCCAAATATTTGTCTGACAATGTCGACAAACTAATTTGGCCAAATAGCTAGCAATAAATTTGCAAACATTTGTAGATTTTCTGCCAACCGTGTACACACCAAATCAAGTTTTGGATCTGCAAATTTATTTTCAGCTCATTGTCACACATCAAAAACAAATCAAAATATTTTATGTTTTGAAAATTAAATAATTTAAAAAAGTCTGCTTTCAAAAATGTTTTTTATTGGAAAAGTAAAAAAGTAAATTCTTCCGATACGACTTGTTAATTTTTTTTTTGGCAAGTTTTCAGGCGGCGGTGACCGTGTAAATGCCTCAACCGTAATGGGCTGAAAATGTTCAGCACTTTCATTTTCAATAAAAGCATCCATATCTGAAAATAAATGTTAACGTTTTTACACATTTTCTTTGAAATGAAAAAAAGGACCTTAAAATTTGACTTGTAGTTTTCGCCAAATTTGTCTGCCAATGAATAAATTTGCAAATGTTCCTCAAACGGCATCTGCAAATTTATTCATTGTCAGACATTTGCAGAAACGTCAGAAAATGAAAACAATTTGGTGATCCCCCAATGAATTTTGTGTACACACGATTGCCACATCTGCAAATTCATTTGTCTTCAAAATGATTGATGAACAAATTTTTCTGCAAATCAATTTGGTGTGTACACGGTTGTCAGCTTGCGTGTACACGATTGCCAGATATCTACAAATTAATTGGCAGATATTTGTCTGCAAATTAGGAGCCAAACCATTTGTCTGCAAATTAATTTGGTGTGTACACGATTGTCAGCCATTCGAGACAAATTTTTCAGTGACAGATCTGGCAATATTTGCAGATCTGGCAATCGTGTACACTTAGCTTTAGTTTTTTTTTCGTTTTTCATTTCGACCGCAAAGTTATCCACTTAAGGATGTAATGGGTGTGTTTGTGAGTGAGTGGATGTGATCCTTTGGGACAGGAATAAACTGTGCAGAGTTTTGTGTCATTAGAATTGTTGGTTTTTGAGGTAAGGTTGCTTTTTTTGTTAATGAAGTTAAATGCAGATGCAGCCCAAGAACTTATTCTCTCATAGTGGGTGCGTCCTGTGACCCAAGTGAATTTTCATGTTGCTACACAAGTTTCTTGTTGTTGAGATTTTTCTCTTTTTTTTTTTTTTGAAATTTGCAGTACCCCTCACCGATAAAGAAAATCCCTCTTCTGCTTTAACCGCAGCAGAAGAAGGAAGGATATTATAATAGTTTGACATAGTTTTGAAAATTTACATGAAAAGGATTATAATCTGTTTAGTTGTTTTGGGGGCATATCTGTTAATTGAATATTTTGCTTGAAGATTAGGAAAAGTTTCTTTTGGGGATTTTAATGTGTGGTCCAGATGAGAATTTGAATCAAAATTTTCAGTCTTTGTTTCTGTGTGGAATGTATAATGTGTTTGAAAGAATGCTTGAGGTCAAAAACGCAATTACATACTTTGAAAACTTTAAATTGAGAATATTTTTTAATTAACAGTACTTGCGGACTTTAATTTATGCTTCTATTAAATAAAGTATACAAATTTCTTAAAAACTTACGTTCCACAAGCCGTTGCAAGGCGAATCCTTAAATTTATTGGAATATTTCAACTGAATTTGACTGTTGTATACTTTCTTAAACGTTTTTGATTTGATTGGGTTCAATTTTAGGTTAAAATATGCCATGTGGACTATTGTGGAACATATTCACTTTTTTAATTCAGATTCTGGCTTTCAAGTTTTTCAATCAGATTCAACAAATTATCAATTAACATACGTTCCACAGCTTACAGTTAGCTGTGGAACTAAAATAGAACAGCGAAAGCTCAAACAGTTCAAATTGAAGTGTTCATAAAATCGTAAATCAATTCCTCAAGTACCAAAAAAAAGTTCCATTAATGCAAAACCTCAATTCATTTTAACAACTTTCCATCTCTTTTACTAACAAAATTCTACCCCCTAAGGTATGTGCCTCTCCATATAGCACTCAAACCGCATACTGCTGTCAGCTCACACTTCATCCTCCATCACATTATTGGCGTTCGTTATTTTGGTGCCATTCAAGTCGTATAACTTAAATTCAAAAAGTTTTCCTTTTGAGAAAATAATGGAAATGCGGCTGATGCGATTTTTTTACCAGGGCCCAGAGAGAAAGAGCATTTCGATATACTAATTTAAAGCCGCAAACTTGGAACAACAACAAGACCGACAAAAAAAAAACAAAATTTCATTGTGTTCTCAATTTTTATGGAATTGCAAATATAAATCACAAAATTTGTTCTTAAAGGCTTTTTTCTTTGTTTGTGTACCTTAGAATTTGTGATTTCCCTATAGAGATGTAGAACGTAGACAGGGGAGGGTGTTTGGAGGGACAAAAGTCAATTTAAGAAAGAACAAATTCGTAAGTAGAATTATCTGTTCTGTGGATCGTAAGTTGTTTTAATTCCACTTAACTGAACAAAATTGCAACACGTATCCAAATTTTCCAAAAATTGAATAAGTTTATGTCAAAAAGTTTAAATCCCCTTCTAGAAGAAAAATCTTCCCGAGCCCGACCCTTCTCATAAAGTATACCAAATTTTTCTTGCAGTTTAGTTTGTTGTCATCCGTTGTTGACTGATCCTGCTTAACGCCCTTATCTTTCGTGTTCCCTTAAGCACACACACCTAAAGGACCCCACCACCATCAGGGGACTTCCAAGGCTTTCAAAAACACACAAAGAGACAAGAATGACAGCTTTTCTATACTTGAAAAAGTTTGTCCTATTTTTATGGAGCATAAATTAAGTGTAATAAAATTTCAAAAAATGATAACAGCTTTTCTTTCACAGAATAGCCCGTTCAATCCACCTTTCTCACATTCCCGTTGGTCGCCCTCTTGTGAGGAGAAATGGCAAAACTTTTTCTTTCTGTGTGTTTTTTTTTTTGTATCAGCGACAAATGAATGTAAAATTGTAATTATGGTAATTTTTGGAATATCTTTGGAAGAAGAAAAAAAAAATCAAAGAAAACTAGAAGTAGGAGTAAAACGAAAGAATTTTTATGCGGACACCCATTTTTTTTTTTATCCAGAAGAGGCGGAATAGCCTCGCTCTGGCTTATATTGTGTTCATTCTTTTGATGGTTCATCAGGTTAACATTCCATCAAATTTGCCATGGTCGTTCGTGTCGGTCGTATTGTATGGAGTTTATGAGGACAAGTTAACTTATTGTTTGGCAGAGAAGTTTATTTTTTGATGTCGAAACTGACACTTTATGATGGGATTTTTTTTTTTTTTTTTTGTGTTCTTCTTTATGACGGACTTTTTTTTCTGTGGGAAGGAACAACATTTTTTTGGACTGATTTATATAATAGATAACTTCTTCTTAAAATTGATACTTTGGTAGGTACTGTTACGATTCAAAGAATTTAATCTCAAAATGAACTACTTAAAATCAGCGGTATGTCTCTTCTTGCTACAGCTCCCCTAGGAAGGGTCCATCTACTTTTCATCGAAAGCTTGCCACAATCGGAAGTAAAAGGTCTTACTTGTTTACTTCACTTACTTACCCGGCTCGCAACTCATGAAGGATCTCAACCTGAGACACGGCAGCCTTTCATCGGGACCGTCCCTCGCATATACTCTTCGCGCTATGGCATCCGCAGTCACTTGGCCTTTGTACCGGAACTCGTACCTAGGGGCGAGCCAAGAGCTCGAAATTTGTCGTCCCTTTGCTCGATGTACAATGTAGTCATTTTTTCCTGGCTTTCTGGACTACATCCACATTTTGGTACAGCTCGTATAGTTCGCGATTGAACCTTCTTCTCCACTCGCCATCGTCCCATACGGAAATCCATCAAAGAATTTTTCTTTCGAAAGATGTCAAGTCCAAGACAAAGACGTTTTGTCCTAGGCGGCAGACAGATGTTCTGCGCAAGCTGCACTGCTTATTGCTTAGCGTCTTGCAGCACAGCTGAATGAGTTACTTCGTGATCCCAAATTCAGACATCGCTCTTATCGATGGATGCTTTCACAAGCAGCTTTAAAGTCGATGAAAAGCTGGTGGGTTTCGGCTTGATATTCGTCGGTCTTTTCAAGGATTTGCCTCATTGTGAATATTGCTATCTATCGTTGTACTGCCTGGTCTAAGGCCACACTGATGCGTGCGCATTATTGTGTTGCAGAACGGTTTAAGACGCTCACGCAGTTCTTTGGATAGCATTTTGTATGCTACATTAAGCAGGGATATGCCTCGATAGTTTTTGCATGACTTAGGATCGCTGACTGGACAACAGCGGGCATGCATTCTTCCTCCCACACTTTGATGATGACCTAGTGCATGCGGCTCATCAAAACACCTCCTCCATAATTGAAGAGCTCCGCAGGTATGCCATTGGTTCTGGCGCGGTGGCCTTGTTATTTTTATGCTTTTGAATGGCTCTTTCTACCTCTTCTGTGCTGGCGGCTGCGAATGGGTCTTTATTGAATGGTCTCGATTCTCTTTCGTCATTGGATTGCTCGACTTTAGGCGCATTCTACAATTCCCTATTTTTCGGGGACTAGGTTTCCTTGTTTCGAAAAGCCTTTTTCTAGGTTCTGAAGTCTGAACCCAGAATCTAATTACTTCGACCTTTAAAAGAAACGTCGTGTGTTGTTCTTGGCACGTGACTCTTCGAAATCTGAGCTGATAAGCTGCGGATGCTCTTTTTTCTTCGCAGTCTTCTTCTAAATTCTTCTTTTTGCTCGGTACTCGTCTCTTGCTGCCCTTGTTTTTCGTTGCAGCATCTACAAACGTGCATTTTTCGACTTCTTTTCAGTATCACGCATTCATCATCATACCACGGGTTGGCGGAGGTGGATGGTAACATAAGGTGGACTCGGCTAGCTTTTTAATTATTTCGCGATACTGGTTTCACAGGATGTTGACACCTGTGGCATTTGGGAGTACGACGGTGGAGGGTCTCTCACTCAGACGCTCACTGTAAAAGGCTTTTGGTTTCTTAAATTTGCATCAGATGCGATGATACCTTCTGATCTACCAGACTTCAACCTGCTGTATTGATTACCACCATAGGCCTTGTTCTTGTCGATCTGATTAAGCTTGTTGAGCAGAGTGCCAGCAAAGGACTCTTACAACTGATCTACCAAAAATTCAGATTTCTGTGTTAATTACAGACAGATTTCTGTGTCAATTTCAACGCAACTGATCGACTGACAGCGCATGTGATATTTGAGTATTTAAGAGTAGTTTGCTTAACCAGCCGGAAGCTATTTGCTGCAGTTTCTTGTACATTAAGTTCAAGGGTTATGAGTATTTCCTTCAGCCTTACATTGGTTATAGTTGTCTTATGCTCCATGCTTCAATTGGTTGCGAAATTGTCAGCCGATATTCACCCTAAATTTACCCAAAACCAAAAGTCTCAGTTTCATTGAATCGTACAACCGATTAAATTTTTTTTATTTTTTGTCTTGGACACTTATCCCCACTTAACCCTTTTAAATAGTCACCAATTACTAGAATATCCCTATTTTGTGATCAATTATTTGGACATTTCTTGCCACACCCTTCCTACAACAAAAGCAAAACAAAAATTAACTTTTGGTACTCATCCATCCGTGGTCGCATTCACAGCAGTAGCAGCAGCAACCGGCAAAAGAAACCGCTTTTGTTTACGTGCGACACGTTCCAGGTGATGATGATGCTCCTTCCATCTCAATTCAGCTTTTTTCAAAATCGAAATTCCTTGGGTAAAGTTGATGCAGAGAGTTGGAAGTGAGAAACAAGACTAACCTCAAAACTTTATCAGAGTTGCCCCTCTTCTTCCCATTCTCATTTTTTTTTCTTTTTCACACAGAAGACAGTTTCAACTTCTTTTTGTGAGGAGATGTCCTCATTCCAAGCGTAATCTCTTGATTTTTCCTGAGGTCAAAGTCTGCAGACTTATAAGGCCATTCGCATACAAAAATAAGCGAAAAAAACGACACACGTACACATCTCCTTTTCTATAGAAATAGAAAGAACAAGAAGAAGAAGACACTAAAATTGGAAGAAAAGTTAAATCGTTTCCCGGCTTCGTGCCACCAAAAAAACAAGCGTGCGAACAAAATGGTCACGTTTCAGAGGTTAAGCGCAATGCTACACTATACACCGACCGACTTGTACTACAGCCTTTTCGCTTCCCCTCTCAAAAGAAGCGAGAAAAACTTTTTAATCGGGAATTACTCTCTGGCTGATAAAAATCCTGCACGAATGAAGGATATGTACACAGATACCTTCTATACGAAGCTGGTATGCTGGAAGGAGGTTTCTCTATATCTTTGTTCTGCCTCGAAACCATGCGGAGTGGGTGCAGATGTGTTGCAGTATTTTGGATAACTTTTGCCATTTTCAACATAACTTTAAATGGTGTGAAAAAGTATTTTTTTTCTCTTCATTTTTTGCGAGCGGATCTCTGTTGGACAAAGGGTTCGAGATTGGTTCAGGAACTTGCGCGTGTACGTGCTTGTGACTCAATGCAGGTGACACACACCAAATTGAGGCAAAGTATTCTTTGCGCTCACCTTCACTCTCGTCTCGTTCGCATGGAGGGATAAAAGTTGCAATATCGCCTTTAAGAGTCTTAAAAACTTGCTTCGGCCAAGGATTACACTCTCATTGATATATTGCAATTTTTATGAACAAGTTTTGCAAAGTGCGTTCTGCCATAGGAATGAGGTGGACTATATCGATAACTTTTACAAGAATTTATGTTCATTTTTGCGAGGGTAACTTTTCAAACATAAAAAGAAGATTGATGGGGGGAATGAGTAAGCCACTCTCAGCACAGTCAGACCACTCAATCATATACATTGAAATCCTTTGGGAATAGACAGATATCACTCTGCATTTTGTTTGAACTGATCCAACCAAAAAACACCGAAACTCGCCATAAAATATTCATTCATTCGTCTGCTGCGACCCTCAAATCGCGACAAAAATAAAAATCTCCCTTGATGAATATTTGTCACCTCTTCAGTTAAATGCACAAATTAATTGCACCGCGATGCTATATCACTGCCAGACAGGACAAATAGACAGACGACCAAAATGCAGCAAAAAGGAATATGCTGCTGGCTGGTTGGCCGTTGCCTTTTGGTGTACCATTGATATTGTCTCTCGCAATGTGCGGTGGAGTGGGGCAGATTTCGAGCAAATAAAAAAGCCCCACGTCGCTTCGGTCGTCTAACATGGGTTTGTCTTTCCTATGCACTTTTAGCCATTGAATGTGGTTCTGTGGATTTGCATTTGAAGCAGATGAGTGTAACGGTCGGCGACTGCATTAAAAGGTTTTCTGGGTACGGTTTTCCGGTTGCTTATTTTTTTTTCGATTCATAGGAAACAATTTTTTTTGCGAGCTTTGTCCCCTCCTTTCAAGTTCGACAGCGATCGACATATTCAATCGGACATGGTGCGCACCGCTAAATTTTCAAAAACCTTTTGGAACTAATATTGAAAAATGTTGTCAACTGAATGCAGAAAAGTCTAAACTTTCACTAAAATTTAATCTAAAATTTGGAACTAATTGGCAGGGATATAATTATTTAACTATCCAGGTAGGATCTCAGACCGTTGGGCCAGGGCCTCATCCAACAAGCGTCTCCAGCCAACCCAGTTCCTATAGCAAGCTGTCTCCAGCTTCGCTCGCCAAGTTGGTTCAGGTCCTCTATCAACTGTGTGCTCCAACTGAGTCGCGGTCTACTTCTTCTACGACGTACTTACGGGTTGGATTCTAAGACTCTACGGGCCGGAGCATCATATTCCATTCGCTCTTAATCATCAAACCATCTAAGTCGTTGGACCTGAACTTTTCTGGCTAGGTCAATGTCGCTGAGCTTGTACAGTTCTTGATTGAATCTTCGTCTCCATTCTCCATTTATGCAGACTGGATAAAATTCATTTGAAGAATTTTTCTCTCGAAGGAGCCGAAAGCGTTTTCATCGGATGTTGTCGTGGTCCATGTCTCTGAGGGTTTTGTACAGTAACAATTTAGTTGCTTGAGAGAGGACCTCACTACTCAATTGTCCAAAGAAGCAACGATTGGCAGGTTGATTCTTCGTTTGATTTCAGCGCTGGTGTTGCTGTCTGAGTTTATAGCGGATCCTAGGTCGACAAACTCCTTGAATACCTCCAAATTAAATCTGTTTTACTGACGTTGGGTCCAAGACGACGATGTTGGGTGTCCTTTCTTAATGACAGCATTGACTTGTTCTTGTCCTCGTTAACCACTGGACTCATCTTCCTGGCCTCCGTCTCAAGGCTCACGATCGCTCCACTGTCATCACGCTATGTTCTTCCAATTATGTCAATGACAGACTAGCTGGGATGACAAAACTAGACATTGCTCTATATAGTTGATCTCTATAGACGCTGTCATACGCGGCCTTGACATCAATGGAAAGGTGGTAGGTATCGATTTAAAGTTCCTGGCTCTTCTCCAAGATCGATGTTTTACTTTCCGGGTCTGAAGCCGTATTGATAAAAGCCTTTTAGGTTGTTGATGAAAGGCTTCATTCAAACGTTCACACAGCACGGCAGACAAGATCTTGTAGGCGATGTTTAAGAGACATACCCCTGTAGTTGGTGCAGTTCAAGGGATT
Source organism: Sphaerophoria taeniata (assembly GCA_943590905.1). NCBI lineage: Eukaryota > Metazoa > Arthropoda > Insecta > Diptera > Syrphidae > Sphaerophoria > Sphaerophoria taeniata. Next base: position 85,742,305 of record OX016542.1, read on the forward strand.
TCCTTTCTCGAGGATCGAGCATACGATGCTGAGGTTCCATTCGTCGGGTATTCTTTCCTCCGACCAAATCTTGCAGATGAATCGCTTTCTTCACTTCGTCAATGTCGGGTGGGTAGAATTGGTGGTCTGCTCCACCCAAATTGAATGGTTCTGTATAGATGGGACTTTTGCTCATCATCGCCATTATACAGCTTGGAAAAGTGATCTTTGCATATACTCAGTACTGACTGTGGTTCCACTATGATGTGTGATGCTTTTTTATTTACTGCTGAGGTAAGCTCAGGGTGTCCAGGGTCGATCCCAAAGAAAGCAAATAAAACTTGGGTCGAAAAGTCGCAAACATCCAATAACGACCAACCTTTTCCGATGTCGTAACAAATTTTATTATAGTTTTCTTACGATCTAAAATAACAGAATATTGCATATATAACTTACAGTCTACAGATAATACAATTTCTTAGTCAAATAATTTCTTATGATACGTCTTAAAATAAATGAGCAGGTCTCAAAATGCTGCTCCTGTCTCTAGCACCAAACTAGAGAATAAACGGTCGAACCGTCCCCGATTTGACAGCTCTCTGTCTGTGGGGCGCTTAGAAGAAGGGCCACCACAGAATAAACAGGCAAAGGCGGATTTTCTGTCCTCGATACACTCAGAGGGAGTGGAGCGAGGAGTAAACAGCAGAACTCAAAATGCTGCTACTGTCCTTAGCACCAAACTAAGGAATAAACGTTCGAACTGTCCCCGATTTGACAGCTCTCTGTCTGTGGTGCGCTTGGAAGAAGGGCAGCCACAGAATAAACAGGCAAAGGCGGATTTTCTGTCCTCGATACACTCAGAGGGAGTGGAGCGAGGAATAAACAGCAGAACTCAAAATGCTGCTACTGTCCTTAGCACCAAACTAAGGAATAAACGTTCGAACTGTCCCCGATTTGACAGCTCTCTGTCTGTGGTGCGCTTGGAAGAAGGGCAGCCACAGAATAAACAGGCAAAGGCGGATTTTCTGTCCTCGATACACTCAGAGGGAGGGGAGTGAGGAATAAACAGCAGAACTCAAAATGCTGCTACTGTCCTTAGCACCAAACTAAGGAATAAACGGTCGAACTGTCCCCGATTTGACAGCTCTCTGTCTGTGGTGCGCTTGGAAGAAGGGCAGCCACAGAATAAACAGGCAAAGGCGGACTTTCTGTCCTCGATACACTCAGAGGGAGTGGAGCGAGGAATAAACAGCAGAACTCAAAATGCTGCTACTGTCCTTAGCACCAAACTAAGGAATAAACGGTCGAACTGTCCCCGATTTGACAGCTCTCTGTCTGTGGTGCGCTTGGAAGAAGGGCAGCCACAGAATAAACAGGCAAAGGCGGATTTTCTGTCCTCGATACACTCAGAGGGAGTGGAGCGAGGAATAAACAGCAGAACTCAAAATGCTGCTACTGTCCTTAGCACCAAACTAAGGAATAAACGGTCGAACTGTCCCCGATTTGACAGCTCTCTGTCTGTGGTGCGCTTGGAAGAAGGGCAGCCACAGAATAAACAGGTAGAATCGGTCCGGCAAGATAAAAAAAAACAGGTCAGGAGAAGCCTTTCCTAGTCGGAGGTACACTTAGAAGAAGTGGATCTTCGACGAGCAAAAAATATATAAACAGTTTTTAGGCCAAAAATTTCCGGTATAGAAGGCGAAGCCGTTAATACTATAAGTATAGTCAGCTTGCTTCCCGGCGTTTAAATTCTTCTCAATACGCAGGATTGGTATTAACCACACTGAAGAAAGTAAACCTAATTTTGCATTGACATTTTACTTCCCCTTGTTAATTTTTGTGTGAAAACACAACGTGAATTAAAAGAAAGGGAATGAACTAAATGCATGCATTTTTCAACGATCGGTCGGCTGGTATAAAATGTATGCATGGTGTGTGTACGTAGGTACGAACATATCGAGTCAAAGCATGAGCGTATGACGTGATCTTCTGGTTTAAAAAATGCATGAGTGGGTCGGGTGATAAATTGAATTTGAATTTGAGAATTCAAATTTAATTTTCTCAACGGTCGTTTGGCAGGTTTCGTTTATTGTTTTTATTTTTGGTTTCGGTAATTTGAAGCAAAATTTGTAACGCTTCGTTACATTCCCCCCTTACTTCGGAAGACGAGAACCTTCTCGTCTTAAGGTATGTTTACATAAGGAGGTGTGTTTTTTTTTTTATCTGCATTTCTTTTTCTTATTTTCTTAATTTCTTTTCGTTTCTCCTTTTTTTCTTATGTTTTTTTTTTGTGTAATATTTTTTTTTTGTGTGTTATTTTTTCTCTTTTTTATTTTTTTTTTCTTACTTAACAATCCAAAAAAAATAAACAATTAATTTCAAAATAAAAAAAACAAACAACTTTCTTCTATAATAATAATAAAAAACAGGTTCTTTTCATAAATTTTTCGGTCTTCGTGCTTGGTGCTGCTCAGGGTTTGACATCGATGGTCTTGGTCAGGCCTTTATAACGTAGGCTGGCTTGGTCACCCTTTCTGTTCATTCGAACCGTGATGTGGCCCCATGGCCGCTGGATGGTGAAGGTGCGATGATGCCGTCTGCCTCTTAACTCTATCCCGTCGAATGGATCGCGGGGTATGGATTGCGGTGCCTCGCCTTCTCTTACGGCGGTCGCTTGAACAGGCGGGCCGGAGTTGGGTATGTATGCTGGGATGGCTGAACTGGTTGACGGACGGTCGGTACGATACGAGCGGTGCTGGCTACCGCTAGCCACATTCGGGTTAGCGGACAACATCTTTCTCTTCGTCTCTGAAAGGGACTGGCTTCCCTTGGAGTCATCTGTCTGGCTTGATGGCTTGATACCAGCTGCTGCTTTTCGCCTTAGCGGTGGCTGAAGTCCCTTCATGCGTGGTAGCTTTGACTTTAACGGTGGGTTAAGTTGGAACCAGCACTCTTCTGCAGCCTTCCGCTGCGCCTTGGCCTTTTCCAATGCTTTCTCGGGAGGGTCTCGTGCAGGGATCGGTCGGGCGGCTTCCAAATCATAGACCATACGGCTCCTTCTCTGATGTTTTGGTAGTGGTTCAAGGAACAGAGGTTCCTCGGCTCGGGACGGTGCGGCAACCTTGTCCGGCGCCGTTTGCTTTCGGATGCTGGGATCTAGTTCGGACGGAAGCGGTTGGTGGACTCCTCGGCATGACATCTTCGACTTGAATTCCCCGGAATATGCTATCGGAATCTGTCGATGCGGTGCCGACAATCCGTGGTGGCGCGGACTGGGCACCCGAGAGTCATGATGGCGGGGGCTGCGGCGCACTGTGCTTTCCATAGTAATGCTATATTCAGGTACTGATGGTAATTTGCACGGTTCCTCTTGGGCTAGAGTCAAGTTGAGACGTCTTACTTCGTCGACTGCTAATTGGTTTTTGAATTTACTTGCGGGCACGACTCCTCTATTTATAATGCCGGAGTCGGAGTTTGAGTTTGAAACAGGGCGGCTGGTTTTAGTGCGATTTTCGGTTTGTGTTGCAATGACGGCGGTTCGGTGTGGATGTGGAGGCATGTTGGCTATTCCTTTTAGCTCGTCAAGCTTCGGTAATTCAGTCGCCATGAACTCATCGGGTCTGTGCTGGTCGGTATCGGGAAAGTGAGAGGAAGCATAGCATACCGGAACGGAATCGTCATTTATATCGGCGGAATCAGGCTTTTTGCATGTTAAGACTTCTCCTCCCAAAAAGACTTGTAGGCCAGCTTGGCTTAACAAATCCATCCCCAAGATGGCGTCAGTATCAAGCGATGGGAGATAAGTTGCTTCTCCTAATAACATTACCCTGTTCAAAGCAAACTCCACCTTGTAGTTCTCTTTTGTCGTTACTGCAGTTCCATTAGCCATATGCACCTTACGGCAGTGCTCGTACATGGGTAGATCCCAGTCTTGGAACTTATCGCGTAGTCCTTTGCCCACATAAGTCTTAGTTGAACCAGTATCGAGCAGTGCTTGATATACCTGGTCTCCAACCTTAAACGGGACGAAGTAGCGTGGGTCGTGAGCAAGAGCTGAGCGCATGACAGCTAAGTTGTCTCGGCGGCATGAACAGTCCTTCGAAAGTATTCCATCCTCCCCGCAGAAGGAGCAGAACAGTCGAAAAGGTCTTCGGCAATTCTCCTTACGATGACCCCTTTGTTTACAGTTCCAGCAATGGGTCTGTCTATCGTAAGGATCGGTGAATGCTGAGACTCGTGGTGTTATAGGAACTGGTGGACGGGTGGTGGTTGGCGCTAGTCTTACGTTCCTCTCTTCGTTTCGGATCGATTCGAATTCCTCGGTAAGATCAATCAGCCCGTCGATTGTCTTGAAATCGGTACGTTTTATGTACAGCCTGTACTCGGGTCGTAAGCCGTCGAAAATTCGATCAATATTACTGGTGATGGTGATTCGGGGATGTTGGTGTATTAAATACCGGTAGCTCCAAATATATTCGTTGGCTTTCTCCCTCGGACCTTGGCGGCGGCGGAATATCTCGTCCTCGAGCTTATGGAGGTATCGGGGTGGAAGGAAGTTCTGGATGAACGCTTGGTGAAAATCTTCCCAGGTCGTAAAGCTGCCGCTCTTAATGCGCAGCCACTCCAAAGTCGTTCCTCTGAAGATTTCAGGCAAGGTCCGTATAATATCGTTCCGAGGTATGTCGTAGCACTTTGCCAGCTCGGTCAGTCTCTCTATAAATTCTAGAGGGTTTCCAGTCCCGTCGAACTTAAGTCCCCACTTTCGGACCGTGTTCATAACCTCAGCTTCGTAGCTTAAAGTTAGACAGCCTGATGAGCGAGATTGATGGGAAATAATGGTTGGTGGGGGTTGAGTTGCCCCGACGTTTAAGGTGAGACGACCTGGCGTATGAGATAGCTGGGAAGCATCGGTCGGTGGCCGTTGATCGGCGTTGCTTTCGTGACTGGCAGCATTCGGTGGACTGGTTACAGGTTTTTGTTGCTGAGGAACGTGAAGACTCGTCTGAAAGTATAAATGGTTCTTTCCCCCTGCTTCGGCGTTGCTGGACTCAACAGGAGGCTCACCCTGGTTGCCTTTATCAGAGGTTTGGTCGGCGGGAGGGTCTTCGACGTCGTTACGTTCTTCAACAACACTCTCCCAATGTTCGCACAGGTTTTGAGTCGAACCATGTTCGCGAGTTTTCTTTAGGTGCTGACTCAGGCGCTTTCTTAGCTCTCGTACGTTGCCGGTCGTGTCGAGCTTTCGGGTCTTAAGCGTGTCGATCAGCTCAGGCTTTTTCAAGAAATATATAAATCCGAGGTTCTTATACGGACTCAAATGTTGCTCGTCGTCATCTTCGGAGGCGGACATGGTGCGGTAGGAAGCGGTAGTTCGGGACGGAGAAGCGGTAGCTGATGAACAGTTGTCGTCGGCACTGGTTCCAGGAATACGAGGAGACGGCAAGGCGGTTGTTGGTCGGTGGTCGGTTTAAGGCGGTTGCTGGTCGGTTGCTGGTCGGTTATACGGTGTACGGTGATTCGGAGGTACCTTTCGAAGATTCCGGTTCGGTCAGTGTTCGGAGTTTGGTTGAACCTTCTAAGGTCCCTGCTCGGGCGCCAATTTGTGATGCTTTTTTATTTACTGCTGAGGTAAGCTCAGGGTGTCCAGGGTCGATCCCAAAGAAAGCAAATAAAACTTGGGTCGAAAAGTCGCAAACATCCAATAACGACCAACCTTTTCCGATGTCGTAACAAATTTTATTATAGTTTTCTTACGATCTAAAATAACAGAATATTGCATATATAACTTACAGTCTACAGATAATACAATTTCTTAGTCAAATAATTTCTTATGATACGTCTTAAAATAAATGAGCAGGTCTCAAAATGCTGCTCCTGTCTCTAGCACCAAACTAGAGAATAAACGGTCGAACCGTCCCCGATTTGACAGCTCTCTGTCTGTGGGGCGCTTAGAAGAAGGGCCACCACAGAATAAACAGGCAAAGGCGGATTTTCTGTCCTCGATACACTCAGAGGGAGTGGAGCGAGGAATAAACAGCAGAACTCAAAATGCTGCTACTGTCCTTAGCACCAAACTAAGGAATAAACGTTCGAACTGTCCCCGATTTGACAGCTCTCTGTCTGTGGTGCGCTTGGAAGAAGGGCAGCCACAGAATAAACAGGCAAAGGCGGACTTTCTGTCCTCGATACACTCAGAGGGAGTGGAGCGAGGAATAAACAGCAGAACTCAAAATGCTGCTACTGTCCTTAGCACCAAACTAAGGAATAAACGGTCGAACTGTCCCCGATTTGACAGCTCTCTGTCTGTGGTGCGCTTGGAAGAAGGGCAGCCACAGAATAAACAGGCAAAGGCGGATTTTCTGTCCTCGATACACTCAGAGGGAGTGGAGCGAGGAATAAACAGCAGAACTCAAAATGCTGCTACTGTCCTTAGCACCAAACTAAGGAGTAAACGGTCGAACTGTCCCCGATTTGACAGCTCTCTGTCTGTGGTGCGCTTGGAAGAAGGGCAGCCACAGAATAAACAGGTGGAATCGGTCCGGCAAGATAAAAAAAAAAAACAGGTCAGGAGAAGCCTTTCCTAGTCGGAGGTACACTTAGAAGAAGTGGATCTTCGACGAGCAAAAAATATATAAAAAGTTTTTAGGCCAAAAATTTCCGGTATAGAAGGCGAAGCCGTTAATACTATAAGTATAGTCAGCTTGCTTCCCGGCGTTTAAATTCTTCTCAATACGCAGGATTGGTATTAACCACACTGAAGAAAGTAAACCTAATTTTGCATTGACATTTTACTTCCCCTTGTTAATTTTTGTGTGAAAACACAACGTGAATTAAAAGAAAGGGAATGAACTAAATGCATGCATTTTTCAACGATCGGTCGGCTGGTATAAAATGTATGCATGGTGTGTGTACGTAGGTACGAACATATCGAGTCAAAGCAAGAGCGTATGACGTGATCTTCTGGTTTAAAAAATGCATGAGTGGGTCGGGTGATAAATTGAATTTGAATTTGAGAATTCAAATTTAATTTTCTCAACGGTCGTTTGGCAGGTTTCGTTTATTGTTTTTATTTTTGGTTTCGGTAATTTGAAGCAAAATTTGTAACGCTTCGTTACAGATGTTCCCATGATGGTCTCTACAGGCTTCGGTTCGGCACGTAAAACCTCTGGTGTTTTTTTTTTTTAACTTTTTGTAAAATTCCGGCCGTAAGCTTTGCTTGATCTTTTTAGCAGAGCCTTTGTCTTCCTAGTTGTATCGAACCAGGGGGCTGTGATTTGAAATTTTTTTTTAGCTGGAGCGGTGTTATTAATCTGCCTTAATGCAGTCGTCGTATTTTTACTTCTAGGAACGCTGGAATAGTTATCGGTTAAATCTTCGTCTCGATTTGCTTTCTTCATGCTCACGCGAAGAATTTTTCCCTCGAAAATTTTCACTATCAATCTCTATTTTCCTCTTTTCTCTACACAGGGTATTTGGCTTTTATTTTTGCCTTCTTCTGGTGATCTCGGCTATTTCTCTCAGTTGATCTTCTACTATTGCCAACGTTTTCAGCAGACGCGGCCATTATTAACTTAGTTTTTCCGTGTGGGTTCCTTCCAAAGATGTCAATGTCATCTGTGTATGTCACTAATTGAGTGGGGTTTGTGACGATAGTCCCCCTGATAGATGTTGATAGAAGTCACAGATTGCTTTCTACAACTCCCGGTTGAAGAGAACGTTGGCCAGTCCACTCCCTTGTCGCAGTCCAGACAAATTTCAAAAACTCTTCTTTTGGCATTTATTTGCCTAAAGTAAGTTCATTGATTTAAAAAAAAAATCCTTCCCTATTGATGTATATAAATTGGAAAGAAACCACAAAAACCGAAACAGACAGCCAAATTATAAACTTGTTTTTGTTCAGATTAATGATTTCTCTCTTTGCATTGATTCTGCTTTTTACCCCTTTTGCTGGAAAAAAATTCTTGACACTTGCCGCAAAAACTGATTGAATGGAAACTTTTCAATTTGTTTTGTGGCTTCCATTGAGGGCATGTAAACTATATTTTTTTTTAAATTAATAATTGCCCATGCTCAACAGCTCTTCTCTTTCTCTTTAATAATATAAAGTTTCGAAAAAAGTGTACACTCCATTTCACTCAGATTAACAAGATTAGTATTAAAAATAATTCACGATAACCTGATAACTTTCAAAACACTTTTAGTGTTCACTATGGCGTATACGTGTTATTTTTTTGTTTGAGTAAACTGTGATATCTAACTTTAATTTGTTTATTTATTTGGCTCAAGAGCCATTAATTTACAAAATACATAAGTTAACATTTTTATTATTATTATTATTATAATTTTATTGAAATATAAATAAATTATATTAACAATAATTGGATAAATATAGCGCTAGCTACCAGGGCTTTCGGCTATTTGAATAAGGAGAGCTGCATAAATTAAATTTTGTATTCGAGATTGAGTTTGATTAAGATCTTATGAACTAAGGTAATGTTGGTTTTTGAAATGAATGATAAAAGTTGATGAAGTGACTTATTGGAGATTTCGAGGGAAACTCTTTCGATGTGTTCGCATTGTAGCATATGTGAGACAGTAAGAGTTGGAGTTGATGTACAGAAATTACACAGAGGAGCGGGTTATTTATTTAAATGATGCTCATGGGTTATTTGACAATGTCCCATTCTGAGTCTTATGTAATTCTTTATCAAAAGCGATGGCAAATCCGTTGGGTAGAGAGCTCGATCGGCACCGGGATTGAGACTTGAATAAGTGTGCTGATAATCGGACCAGTCAGACAACATCTTTTCTTCCATAATCGACTTGTTGTGTTTTTTAAAGTCTTTAGCATTGAAGGTGTGGAATTTAAGGAGTGGTTCTTTTACTGCTTTTTTCGCTTCGATGTCTGCGAGGACATTACCACTAATGTCCACATGTCCTGGGATCCAAGCAATTTTAAGATTTTTCTTTTTAGCAATTAGTTTGTCACGGATGACGAGAGCTAAAGTTGAGTTGTTGCTAATATTCTTGACTGCTTTTATTGATGAGAGGCTATCAGAGAATATAACGGTTTTTTTATTCTTAGCTACTTCAATTGCTTTCAAGATGCCAAAGGCCTCGGCTGTAAATATTGATGAGAAGTCATGCAGTAGCCCTTTAGATTTGATTGAACCGTTTTCACTGACGACTGCAAATGAAGTTCCGTCCTTTGTTTTAGATGCGTCCGAAAAAAGTAGTTGCCAACCTTCTTTTTTAAAATTATCCCTTGTTTCTAGGAATAGAGATCGATATGTTTCCTTATTAGTGTTGGATTTGGAATAATCTTCGAAAATGGTAACTATAGATTCACAAGGTAGATTCCAAGGAGGATGGTTACTTTTAGATTTTTTATCAATGATGATTGGTGTGCCTATTTCTGTTGCCTCTTTAAGTGCATTTTGAAGGGCGGATGGATATTTTGGTGACTTCTTCCGGCTTAGTATTTTGATCACGTCGTCCTGGATAGGAGTGGGGAATGGTGAGTTTAGTTTTTGTTGAATTTGCCGTGTGAGAAACTCGGTTCTGTTGAGTAAATTCGGGAGTCCAGATTCGACCAAGATGTTTTTTATTGGTGTTGTTCGGAAGGCTCCAATACTATGTCTTATTGCTGCATGGTATGGTGTTGTGATTAATTGTAGTGATGACTTTGCGCATTTCCCGTAGATGGGAAGACCATAGTCAATTTTAGAGAGTATAATTGAACGAATGAAGGAGATTATAGTATTAATATCACAGTTGTATTTTTTTGAACTCAAAAACTTAATTAAATTTGCTCTGGTAGTTAGGCTCTTCTTAATATAAGTACAGTGGTTCTTAAAGCTATATTTCGAATCAAATACAAGGCCTAATATTTTCGAGAAGTTTACATTTCTTATTACTTCATTGTTAAGGCATACGCCGTCGATTGATTTTTGACATTTATACTTACGGCAAATGTGTAAAATTTCAGATTTCGAAATTGATATTTTTGATCCAGATAAATTACCCCAGTTATCTAAGTCGTAAATTATGGCTGAGAACTTGGAAGCTAAAAGAGTTAAATTTTTACATTTTGAAAATAGTATAAGATCATCAGCGTATAAGACATGTTTAATTTCTGGGTAAAAACTAATAATTTTACTAATACTATTAAATGCAATAATAAATAAAACTACTGAGAGAGGTGATCCTTGCAGGATACCATTTTCTAAATAATGTATTGAAGAGTAGATTGTATTAGTTTTTAAACGGAATTGTCGATTGGAGAGAAAAGATTTAACATAGTTAAATATTTTTGGTCCAATTTTCCATTCAATTAATTGTTTTAATACGACGTGGGGACCAATTCTATCAAAAGCCTGGGCAAAATCAATTGCCAAGACCGTAGCGTGATTTTTTTCAGAAATAGTGGATGATATAAAAAAGTCGAGGTGGAGAAGCGAGTCCATTGTGCTTCTACCTTTTTTGAAAGCAACTTGGTTTTTGTCGATGAAGTTGTTTTTTTCAATGAACCAGAAGATTCTTTTAGAAATTATTTTCTCTAGTATCTTGGAGGCACAGGGCAAAAGAGATATGGGACGATATCCTGAAATTAAAGAGAGGTCCTTTTTTAGTTTCGGTATGGGTAGGATCGTCGCGACCTTCCACTGTTGAGCAATACACCCATTGTTAAGGATGTTTTTATACAATGATAGAAGTTTATGTTTTAGAGATTTCGGAGAATTTTTGAGCATTACGTAAGTAACTCTATCAAATCCTGGAGTTTTCCCTTTCGCAGATTGAAGGCTGTTCTCGAGTTCTAAAAGTGATATGGAGGCTTCGATGGAAGTAGCTGAGGACAGTGGTATGTAGTTTGGGTGAGACATGGACAGAAAGGTATCTTTTTGTTGGAGGTACGAGGAATGAAAATTGGAATTGTTTTGGGATTTTTCCCATGAAGTAGCAAAATATGAGTTGATTTCAATTGGATTTGTAAGGTTAGTGGATTCGGTTTTAATGAGCTTGATGGTGTGTGGCGTATAATTGCCCTCAAGACATTTTATATCATTCCACATCTGTTTGGGTGAAGAGTTCTGGTTAATACTTGAAATGAATTTGTTGAAAGAATTAGATTTTTCTTTTTTTGCAGTTCTACGAAATTCAGCGTTGGCCTTGCGGTAAGATATAAGGTTGGGTTGGGAAGGAGATCTACGGAAAATTTTGAATGCCGCTTGCTTCTTTTGACGTAGGCTTTGAAGGTGTGGATTCCACCAGGGGACAGTCTTATTATGTTGTTTTTGAGTACTTTGAGGGATACTGAGGTTAGCGGCATAACGAATTATCTTCGTTATATTGGCAGCTTCTCTATTAATATTTTTGTAGTCTGGTCTGAGTGAAGTTTGTTTTGAAACCACAGCGTGAAAGCGGTCCCAATTAGCAAAGTCAGTCAGGAATTTAGGTTGCGATTTTGGAAGTATAGGACTATTGCCCAAAGAAAGGGTTGACATGATTGGGAAGTGGTCAGACCCGTATAAGTCGTCGGAGACCTCCCAGGTTAATGATGTGGTAAGATGCGGGGATGAAAGTGTTAGGTCGATATGTGATAGTGTACCGTGCGTGGATAGGTGGGTAGGGCGACCATCATTAAGAATATTGAAGCTATTGTTGGCTATAAAATTTTCAATAGTCTTACCGCGTCTGTTTATTGAAGGAGAGCCCCAAGCGGGGTTCCATGCATTAAAATCACCAGTTAAGATGATTGGTGTTGTTATGTTAGAAACAATAGAGTCGAGATCAGAGAGGTCAAAGTTTTGGTCAGGGGGAATATAAAGTGAAATGATAGTTATTTTGTATTTTAATTCGATTTCTACAGCAACTGCAGAAATGCGTGAATGAACAGATATGAATCTGTGTGGAAAACATTTTTGGACAAGTATGCATGTACCTTGTTTCGAAGAATTGTTTGATGGAAGATTATGGAATAAAGCTGAATATTTTTTAGGTGGAAATATTTGACTTTTATATTTTAAATGAGTTTCTTGTAGAGTGATGATACTGGGGTTTATTTCTTTAATGAGCAACTGGAGAGAATGAAGGTTATTAAAATAACCTTTCATATTCCATTGCAAGATTTTGAAGTCATTGGAGGCGGTGGAAGAGCACTTATTAGCCGTACCGACCAGTGTACGGGTAAAAGGGCCATTACCACCTGTTGATAAATTATTCCCGCGCCCCAAACGGCGGTGAGAGTCCCCCCCGTTGAGGGGAGGACCCATACCGTCACCCGGGGCACGGGTTAGGAGTGGACAATTATTTATTTTATTGTGCGTCATCATCAGAATCGATGTCTATGTACATAGGTTTTTGCATATGAGATGAAGAAGCTGAAGATTGGGGTAATGTATTTTGTTTTGAGTTGATTGAATTTTGTGATGATGTATTATGTTTAGAGTTTATTGTAGCTGGATTTTCATTTCGAACGGAATCAGTTGATGGAGTGTTGTTTTTGTTCAAATTATTTTGAGTGATTTCTGTTGAGTGAGTTATTAGTGTTGGGGCTTTGTTGATGTTGGTATTGGGTGTAGCGGTGTTATCATTAATTATTGCGTTATCGGTTGTTGCATTACAAGTTTTCGAATTATTCTCTTGGGAGAGAGATTGATTTGTTTTGTGAGAGATTTGTTTTATTTTTAATAGATTGATTAGAGAGAGACGAGGATGGTTGAGAAGTTGTACTTTTGACAGAAGAAGGTTTTTTCAGAGTGTTCGAGTATAGGTCAGAAGAGGAGGCAAGAGAGGGCTGATAACGTTCTCTTTGCAAACGTCTAGCTTCAGAGATGGAGCATTTGTTTTTAGTTTTAATTTCTATTATTTCTCTACTTTGGACGTATCTGGGACAAGTTTTGGAAGAGGCGGGGTGTGGGCCAGTGCAATTAGCACATTCAAGACGAGTACACTCAGCACCATCGTGAAGTGGGAAATTGCACCTTTCACATGTAGCGGGACTCTTACACCATTTCATTGTATGCCCAAGACGTTGGCATTGGCGACACCGCATTGGGTTAGGTATATATTCTGACACTTTTGTTTTATACCAACCAATGTCAATAGTTTCTGGAATTTTGAATAAATCAAAAGAGAAAATCATAAGCCCAGTAGCTTTGTTCGTATTATCGACTTTTTTTGTAAACTTGTATACGTCAGTTACGTGTTGGCTTTTAAGTTCTGATACGATTTCACTTTCGCTTACATTAATAAGGCAAGGGGCATATGCAATTCCTTTGGATACATTGAGGTTGGAGTGGAGTTTAATATGATATTATCCAGCACTTTGGAGTTTATAAATTTGTTTGCTATGTTCTGGTCTTTTGTTAAGATAAGGATAGATCCGTCTCTTAATTGAGAAATTTTTTCATATTGCGTACTGATCGAATCGATCATTTTTTTAAGAACAAATACGCTTATTGAGGTTAATGGCTTGTTAGGGTCTTTGGGGGTTATATGGACAAAACGAGGGTTTTTGAAAATGGATTTAGAAGGCAGAGAAGGGAAATCACTGACGAAAGTATCACTGGATATTTTATTTCTTTTAGATGGAGGAGGTGGAGGGTCAGGGGGATCGGGATCTAAGAAATCAAACCGGTTGCCCGAACGGGTTGGCTTAGGAGCCATCCTATTAGGATATTAAATCGCTTTAACAATCACACGTGTCTAGTTGAATCGCGAGGAAAAAGGAAAGAGAATATGGATTTGATAGAGAGGGAAAAGGAATTGGGAGATTGAGAGCACTAGCGAGAGACTGTAGGAAAATAGGTCTGAACGGTTGGGAGGTCAGCCGATGACTGAAGTTAACATTTTTAAAAATATAAACATTTTAGGTTTGCTCTAGGAATTTTAACAATTAGCTAGTATAAGATTTTGCATATAACATTATTTGATTTTTGAATTGATTGAGATCATTTATGTTTCTGATGTGTTGTGGAAGATTGTTGAAAGAGTTTAATCCCATGTAAAGAATGCTAGCCTGCGCTCTAGATGTTCTGGTTCGGATGATATTGAACTCTTCAATATTTCTAAAGTTGTATTGTACCACTCTTCTTTCAGGTATACTTGTTTGTAGATATTCAGGACACATGTTTTGTTTTATTTTGAAGACAAACACCATAGCCGTCATAAAAAGTCTTTGATTAATATTAAGCCAGTTTAAGGATTGAAGCATTCTTGAAATTGATGTATAACGGTCACATTTTAAAATTGTTCGCATGGCTTTGTTCTGAAGTTTTTGAAGTCTTGATTTTTGTGTGTTGTTACAGACATATAGGAGACTTGCACAATATTCAAAATGGGGCTTAACAGTCACATTAAACACTTTTATTGCACTATTTTTTGAAATATTATTACGTGTTCTGCTAAGAACTCCAAGTTTTTTAGACACTTTTTTACATATACAGGGTGATTCACGAGCGTTGTGCCAAAAAGCTAGAGCGTGTAGGTTGAGTTGAGACAAGAAAAAAATCGTATGGGAGGGGGGGGTCTATTCCCCCCCGTTTAGCCGGGAGGGGCAATTTTCTGAAAAATTGACTTATTTTGTTAAAAAAAATATTAAAAATCAACGGCTTCGTTTACAATACCGTGCTATACCTTTCTGGAAAGCCAAAAACTTTTTCTTTCACTTTGTTTTTAAATTAAATTGTTTTAACGAACAGTTTAAAAAAAAAAAATTTTCAAACTCAAAATTTTCAAAAAAAAAGCAAAAAAATCATTTTTGAACTAATTTTTTTCAAAATTTTATGTAATTAAGTACTAATTTTGTTTTTAAAATTCAATGTCTTTGTTAATTTTTAGTCGAAAACAGAAAACCGGATGCAAAAATGTCTTTTCGTTTTTGAGAAATAAAAAAAAAACCAAAACCACTTTTTTCTAAAAAAATCTTTGTTTTTATTTTTACCTATCTGGACTTTTAGTTTAATTTATTAGTTTAATTTATAAATTTAATTTTTTGTTATCGGAGTTTTATGAGGACTCAATAAAGTAGAAAAGTATTGGATTTTCCCTGGACTAATCATTTTGTTCATTGATAACGTCTGCTATTGACCTTTCACTACTAGCTCTCCGTGCTCTCGTCGGCGGATTCTTGAAAACATGCTACGACTTGGGCGCCATCTATTGGGTTATCTTTCAGCGTAGAGTCTTTCGGCTTCCCTATCTCGACAACAAGTGTAGCAGAAGTTCCTGTCCGCTAACTCTTCTCGAGAGTATGAGTTTGTTATTGTTAGGTGTTGATGAGTTAATATTTTAATTGTAAATGGTTGTTTAGTAAATATGCGATTTCTTTTATTTACCTTTAGGTTGTTAATTGTTTTTCATTCAAGAAAAATTGCGGTTTAATTATCTTAAGCGCCTAGCAGGTAGAAATCTTCGCTGGCGAGTGGCCGCGGCCCCAGGTATAGTAAGAAAAAATTGCAGGTCAGTTTTCAGACGTTATCAATGAACAAAATGGTTAACCCAGGGAAAATCCAATACTTTTCTACTTTATTGAGTCCTCATAAAACTCCGATAACAAAAAATTAAATTTATAAATTAAACTAATAAATTAAACTAAAAGTCCAGATAGGTAAAAATAAAAACAAAGATTTTTTTAGAAAAAAGTGGTTTTGGTTTTTTTTTTATTTCTCAAAAACGAAAAGACATTTTTGCATCCGGTTTTCTGTTTTCGACTAAAAATTAACAAAGACATTGAATTTTAAAAACAAAATTAGTACTTAATTACATAAAATTTTGAAAAAAATTAGTTCAAAAATGATTTTTTTGCTTTTTTTTTTGAAAATTTTGAGTTTGAAAATTTATTTTTTTTAAACTGTTCGTTAAAATAATTTAATTTAAAAACAAAGTGAAAGAAGAAGTTTTTGGCTTTCCAGAAAGGTATAGCACGGTATTGTAAACGAAACCGTTGATTTTTAATATTTTTTTTAACAAAATAAGTCAATTTTTCAGAAAATTGCCCCTCCCGGCTAAACGGGGGGGAATAGACCCCCCCCTCCCATACGATTTTTTTCTTGTCTCAACTCAACCTACACGCTCTAGCTTTTTGGCACAACGCTCGTGAATCACCCTGTATAGTCAACGTGATCATTAAGGGACAACTTGTTATCAAGCACTATACCAAGGTATTTAATGGATGTAACTTCTTCTAAGTGGATATTGTTTATACTGATATTTATTTGTTGATGAGTGGATGGTTTATTAATTATCATAAATTTTGTTTTATTAGAATTTAGTATAAGTTTGTTCATATTTAACCAAGAACAAATCGCACTTAGGTCATTTTCAATGTTGTTTTTTAGGGAATTGACATCTTTACCCGCTATATAAACTAAGGCGTCATCTGCAAACAACACAAGTTTAGAGTGTTACAAGTTACTTTTTCAATATCGTTTATATATATCAAAAACAGAAGCACTCCCAATATTGTTCCTTGAGGAACTCCTGTATTAATTGAAGACGAGGAAGATGTTTTGTTGTTAACCGAAGTTCTTTGGGTTCTGTCACTTATAAAAGTTTTAAACCATTTAAGTTCAGAATTTTTTACACCATATTTTTCAAGTTTTTTTATTAGGATATTATGATTAACAGTCTCAAAAGCTCGTTTTAGGTCTAAGAAAACAGCTATGACACAATTTTTGTTGTCAATTTCCTTCTTCCAATCACTAAACACAAAATTTACACAAGTTTCACACGAATGATTTGAACGAAAGCCTGATTGGTGTTTACTCAAGATGTTATTGTTATTTAGATGTGCTTGTAATTGCTTTGATGCAATTTTTTCGATGATTTTTTCATAAAGAGGGAGCATAATGATGGGTCGTAAGTCACTACACTTAATTGAATTTATCACTTTCTTTTTTGGAAGTACAAGTGACTCTTTCCAGGTTTGTGGGAAGAATCCAGAGCTAAATGAGCTGTTAATTATACGCACGAACACAGGACCGGTTATTTCCAGGGAATCTTTCAGTATTTTTGCATTCATAAAGTTAAAGTCATTTTTTTGATTTATCACAGAAAGGGTATTGCTAATTTCTTCGGTGTCAATTAAGCTAAACTTAAACTCTATATTGCACTCATCAACTAGACTAATATAATCAGAAAATATCACAGAATTACTAAGATCATTTATACTTTGAATGAAAAAGTTATTGAGCTTTTCAGCTATTATTGCACTATTATGTTCTTTATCACCGTTATTGAATTGCACTTCAGTTATTTCATCTTTATCAGTCTTCAAAACGTATTTCTTTAATTGCCTCCACATATCTTTTTGATTTTTGGCGTTGTGAATTTTTTGGGAAATATATGTCGATTTAGTAATTTGAATTTGTCTTTTGTATTGGTTTCTGTGTTCATAGTATGCTTTCCAGTCACTAGGTGTATTTCTTAAAACAGCTGTTTTGTACAAATTTATCTTAACAGTTTTAGAATTTCTTAGAAAATTATTGAACCATTCACAGTTTTGATAGGGAATAGTTTTTGACACTACCATACTATTTACAACGTTTTTTAATTCAGTTGCAAAATTTTCACTTAAAACATGTAAATTATGTGAGTGTTCAGGATCAAAATCAGAAAAAAAATGGTTTGATCTAAGTTCATTTATTAGGTGCTCTTTGTTGTACTTACAGTATCTGATTGTTTTTGTATTGTATTTATTTTGTTTTGTGCATTGAATAAAAACTTCTAACGCTTCGTGATCACTTATTTTTAGGTTATGATCCACTTTAGCACTGCATATATTTTTGTTATTAGTTAGGATATAGTCAATAAGAGTACTAGATGTTGGTGTTATTCTAGTTGGTTCTGTGTTAAGCATTGATAGATTGTTGTCAGTCATTATTTGATTTAAGCGTCTTGAATATGTATTGTTTCTATCTAACCAATCAATATTAAAATCACCCATTATTACAAAATCACAGTTACATTGTTGCAGAAAATCTATCCATTGTTCTAGATTATCACAGAAAGTATTTTTAGTCGACAGGTGAGATCTATAAACTGCACATATGTATATCACAGTTTTATTTTCATATTGCACTTTTGTTATAAGACACCAGAAATTCATTGTAATGGCAAATTGTTTGACAAACGAACACTTAAACATTTTTTTGACATATATCACCAAACCACCAGTGTGGCTGGATTCACTTTCACAGTTAAAGATATAATAACCATCAAGTTCTGTTTCAGCATAATTATGATTTTTTGTCATATGAGTTTCAGTTAACACTACTATATCACAGTTATATTCACTTATAATTATTTGCAGACTAGAAAAATTATTTATCAGTCCTTCAATATTAGTAAAAACACATTTTATAGTTTCTAGTTGCTAGTAGCTGTAATGGGCTTCAGCAGCTTTGAGTTTTCTCAAAAATACTGGGCAATTTTTATCAGACGATGCATGGTTACAGTCAATTTGTTCATTGGTTTGTACACTTAAGGAGACACAATTTGCACATTTATAAATTTCACTTTTACAATCCTTGACATCATGGTTTTCCGCACACTTCAAGCATATTTTACTTTTGTTACAAAATTTTGCTATATGATTGTATCCACAGCAATTGTAACATTTTAGCACTCTTATATATTGGTATACACGACAACGGTCCCATCCAATATTTAATTTTCCCATATCCATAATTTTGGTGTTGGTAACACTATTTATTTCTATTATTGCATTATATTTCCTCGTTCTGTGCGATAAATATATCTTGATACATTTGATATCACTGTCATCCATTTGGTTTTGACACTTGATTGCTTCAATCAGCTGGTCTTCATTTATCATCTCACTCATACCCACTATATTAATTTGTGGATTACGATGTTCTTGTATTTTTGCATTATAATCACTCATTTTATTTTTAATTTCTGATTCTATTGTTTTAACTGATTGTTTGTCACATTTGATTGAAATACCACCATTTTGCACATTTTTAACCTCTTCTATTTTTAATTTCATTCCCGTGGGATTTATAACATTTTTTAAATTATTCCTAGTTTTTTCATTGTTTTGATCACTTTTGGGTTTTACAACAATAACTTCACTCTTTTCTCTCAAAACGTTTGCATATGAGAGTTTCGATTGCGTTGGTGTTGTTGCATTAGTGTTTTTTATTTCTTCGACACTTTTTTTCATTTCAATGTTGTTTTTTATGATTTCTGCTATTTGTTTACTTAAAGAAGCTAAGATGTTGGGACAATCCAAACACATAAACTTGTTTCTTTGGTTACTTTTTAGCAGATTTAGATCAAATTTACTCAATCCAGCACATTTGATATGAAATTTTTTTCCGCATGTCCCGCTACAAAGCACAAAATCATCATTTCGGTTTATTCTCTTTTCACAGTTTTCACCACTACAACAATAATTGACTTCCATTTTCACTCAAAAAGAAAATCAAAAATAGAAAGTATGCAAATTCATCACTAGTTAATTTTTCGATTTATTCGATATATTTCACAAATTCCAATAATTTGATTAACACTTATGAGAAAGCAAGCATTAATCAACAAGTTTAAAGGTCTTTTGGATTTTATTTGTAAGAAACTTATGAAATAGGCACGAATATTCCAGGAGCAAAGGCTTGAACGTTCCGTACGATTGACTATTCACTCAATGGGAAAGATTAGTATTAAAATTTATTCACGAAAGCCTCATAACTTAAAACAAACAAACAAACACTTTCAGCGTTCACTATGTATGGCGTATACATACTATTTTTTCTATGAAAAAAAAACTAAGTCCTGTTCATCACTCAACATTGATAAATCGTGTAAAAAGGATCAAGCGACTAAGTGGTATGCCATCTTAAATTTAAAGGACTGTTGTATTTGCAGCATGATTAATTGATAACATGTTACGTTGACCTGGAATACTTGCCAGAGATTTCTCCTGTAAACATAGAACACATTTTATTTAAAAATTGAACGCTTGATCTCCAATCGATTAGCGTAGACTGTAGACGTAACAGTCCTCAGTTTTATACCCTCACAGCCATATTTGAGACAAAAATCCGCAGATTTATCCATTTGCAAGAACAAACATACGCTTGTTATTATTGCCCCCCGCAAGTAGGTTTGCAATTTATTTGATTCGCTTTGTCTGTCGGCAGAAACGATAGTGGTTTTCTGCGCTTTCAATTGTTATCATATGAAACAAAATAAAAACGAACTGATCTATTTCCATGTATTTCCATGGCCCTTGTAAATTTAAATAAAAAACCTGAACTATTCGCTTCTCTCATGGTGAAAAAAGTTTTTGAACAGTTTCAAAAGAACCCCCAAAAACCGACTTCTCTCTCAAAAAAATATGATTGAGATCTTTTTTTTTTGAGTAGGTATTGCAACAGGCTACCGACATAAAAAACCAGAAGAAAAATATCTCTGAACGTGGAGGACTTTTGTGCGGTGTATTCAATCATTTGTGATGGTGCAAGACCTCTCGGCAGTTCTGGGAAAGGATATTTCATAACATTGCCTCTATATTTTTATACATGACGAGTTGATGATGAAACTTGTTGTTGATTTTAATTTTATGATTTTTTCCCTCCTCCTCCGTTGGCCCCTTACATGTGAAGAGTTTATTGGAATACCCTTTTTCTCTTTTATCACCATCATGGCTGAAATGTTGGTTCGAAAGTGGATGACGTGTGGCATGTCCTTGCCATGAAAGTTGCTTCAGATTTCAATTTGATAAATTTTTCTTTTTTTTTTGGCAACAATCGTAAATTGAATATTTTCTCATTTGGCATGCGAAAATTGTATATTTTATAGCAATTTCGCAAGAAGCGAACAAAAAATTAATTCATGACCATGGCAATGACAGCACGCCAAACCCAAATTCAGTCGCAGGATAATTATAAAATAAACATTTATGTGAAGTGCTGTGGTTTTTGCGGCACAGGAGCACAGGAGTACCATGCGAAATGAATTGCAATTGCAAGTGCTTTTGAATGGCATTTGTGGTTGGCCGGAAAATAGTTGGAATGACATGGCTCCACCGATTTGGTAATCAGTTGATCTTGTTGAGATTTATTTACTTAAATTATTTTTTTGTTTTTCTTGTCTCTGTCTCCTTGCAATTCAATTATGAGTTGCTTTTGTGGCAGTCGCTTTTCGCCTGCGTGAATAAGTTGGATAAGTTTCGTAATAAATACTTCAACCTTCACCGAATTTCGTATGCAAAATTTCTCTATCTGTGAAATTTAATGTTTGTGTCTTCTGGTTTTGAACTTAAGGCCAGAGGGTGTTGCCTTTAAAACCATCGCTCTTCTTTAATTAGATTGCCCTTCCCTAGTCCCCTCCGATCATCAAAAATTCAAACTTGACGCTTACTACTGTGCTTTATTTCAATTTAGTTATTTTCTTAACACACAAAAATAACTTCAAGTACAAAATTTCTAACTCTGAAAATCTCTCCAAAATTCAGAAAAATTTTCTTTTCAAATCATAACGCCACTTCTGAATGCCCTCCCAATACAATTCAGCCACAAACACAACTACCGCAATAATAATTGGCGGAGCAAATAACAACAACGTGTACTTGAACTGCTTCAAAGCAATCGGACTAGGTTCCCCACTGCTTCCATCCCTATCAAGTGCAAAGTTAATAGTCTTCAAAACCTCATAGTGCTCTCGCCAACGATTCAAGAGTCCTGCCTCTTCCATACGTGCAATGATGTCATTGACTTTCGGCGCTAAAATTGAATGTTTCTTCATAAAAAGACAACAGTGCTCGTAGAACAATGGTTCCATGATCATGTTCTCCATTTCCTCGGGGTCGTAGACTTCATACATGTAAACAAATGAAGCTATCACTGCATTGCGCTGGCCGCTGGTAAGAACCTTCTCGATTGGCAATTTCTTGTACGTAAAAGTCCCGATGCCGCCAAGTTGACCAAGGACAAACCTATAGGTGAACTGCGAGTAGATTGTGTAGTTTTGAACCAGTAGCTGGCGAACTGTTAGTGGGATCTTGGAGTGGGTCATACTTCGGTATGAATCAAACAGCTTGCCTTCGTACGTGGCTCGAATTGTCAAGGTTGCAATACTCCAGACAACAAAACAGAGTCGAATAAAGTTCGTTTTTGGCAAGGGTTGAATTGAGATGCCCAGAGCCATTGATGCAGCATTCGTAAGGTGATTCCGACGGGTCTCCATGTCCAAAAAATTCACCAAAAATTGGGTCTTTGTAACAGTGTATATGCTACATGTAGCCAGAACCAATAGGAACAAGCACCAAACCCATGTGACTGCATCGAAAGGAATGAAGAGCCACGAAATTTTTCGAAAGGTCTTTGGTGGACGCCAAAGTGATATAGCGACCCAGTTGAAGAAATACGTCGGACTTGGGGTGTTGTAACGATCCTGTAAGGGTCCGTGTTTGTAGAAGCCAATCATGATTTGGGCTTTGTTTTCTTCAATCTACAAAAAAAAAAAAATGGAAAGTAAAATGGAGAGTGGCTTACGTATTACGTAACGCAGAACTTACTAGTTTGTATGCTCCATAACCAGTTCCATTCGCTACATAGAGAACCATTTCATAAGTAAATTGCTCAACTAGTTGAACTTCAAAGTTCATTCGCCTTGATAACTCTTCAAGCAGTTTGATCTCCAGGCCCCCAACCTCAAGTAGGCCCTTGTATATTTTAACACCTCTAAAGAATGTTGGATTTCTCGTGACAATATTAAGTAAGCATCCATGAAGATTAACAGCCTTTTCAGGGTTAAATTCCTGAGGCAACATCAAAGAATTGTTCCCAAATCGAAGTAATTCAAGGGGTTCGGTTGAATTGCAGGCTGTTTCTCTGTAGGGTGCATAGGTGTAAAATATGACCTCATCCGACGTGGGTTCCTCGATAACAATATTGACATTAACAACCATCAAGAGAAACATGTCAGCGAATAGTCTCTTTATCAAATCGATGGCAATGCCTTGGGCTTTCAAAAAAATCAAATAAAACACTGGATTGTCACCTTCATGGGCTTGTATCAACGGTCTTCGATTCCTTAACAAAAGAATTTAGTAGTTAAACTTTAAGCTGTTTCATGAGCAACTTACCAAAAACATTCATAGGAATCTATGAACCACAAGTTGAAATCACCAACTGCCTGGGTTTCTTCATTGTTCACATCGAGCTGGATTTTAAAATTCCAATTTTTGTTCAACACAACATGTAACAAGTCGCTGAATATGAATATGTTCTCCTCGTAGCTTGACTGAACCATTACATGCAAGAGGTTTGTTTTGTTTTCGAAAGAACTTGATATTGACAGTATTAGAGCATCCGAAACGGTATTGGATGGTTTTGCAGAAATGCTCGAAACACACACAAAAATAATCCCAGACATAATTAACATTTTGTTTAAGTTTTATTAGACGTCGAAGATTCGCGAAATGTGAAGAAACTAAATGTATCGACCTGCTCCGACCCAAAATCTGGGCCCGATTGAGGGCAAGACTGATTTTCTGCGCTAGAATGCGTTAAAAGCTTTTCCATCGTAATTAATTCCTAAAAATAATATTTTTATATTAAGACAGTGTCGAACGTCCAGCACTTATATTTTGATAGCTCAAATGCTCCCGGGAGATCAGCAATGTATCGGAAATTCCCGTCTGTAATACATTTTCATTAAATTTTCGTTAAAAATTAAATTAAATTCAACATTTCGTGCATCAAATCTTCTTTGACAGGACACAACCTCTTATCCATCAATTAACTGTCTGCCTAATTTATCAAAACACAAAATCCACCACATGTTAGTGTGTGTATTGTTATCGTCAAATTAAAAATTCATATTCCACTGGAAAGGTTATTGTTATTGTGATTGAATGATAATAATCCTCTGTCTACTCCTCCTCCTTTACTGAACATTGACCAATTCACAAAAGTGTCATTAGCCGCTAATCGTTTTAAGCTCAGCAAAAATTACAATACACACTCACCGAAAGAAAACACCTGCACACTTTAATATGCAAATAAATTATGCATGCAGATATTTTTCGTATACAATATCCTTACACCCTTGTAAAGTGTATTTTTTTACTTCTGTTATGGCAGGAGACTGAAATTTAGTTGATATCAAAACCCACTTAATTTACATATTTGAACAGGTGATGTCTTTCGGCTTGGACAGAAAAGTGGCAATAACTCACATTCCAATGTTGACGAGCATACAAAAAAGTCCTTCTACCCTTAATCCTTTTTTTATTTTGGCATCGTTCGGTGTCCTTGATAGTGGAAATAGAAAAATTGCCAATTTATGTATCAGCATTAAAAGGATGCAAAAAAAAGACACTCTCTGATAATTCTTATTCCAGGATCTTCAGCAAAACAGGATGTGGACATAAATAAAAAAAGGACGAGGATAACAAATAACATATTTTTCCCATTAGAAAGTCTCGCAATAAACTTCAAATTGCACAAAAGCACCACCAGTCACGAATCACGATTCGCGTTGTCGGTCTTCGGTGGTTGGTTAGATTTTCGTCGTTCTCTGCGTTCTTCGTTTCGTGATATTTGGTTCGTTGTCATCCTTAATGCACGTCCTGCCAAGGTACTTTATCCAACTGCAGAAATACATAAATAGAAAACTAGAAACAACTACCAATAATTCTGTATATCTGCATGGGCTTTTTCATAGGGCTCTGGGCCTTTTCTTTAGAAACATTTCATCTTCGGATTTTTAATGTTTTACAAAGCTGACGAGCTCTTAGTTCTTGAAAGGTAAACTTAACAAAAAAAAGGATAATTCGTCTTTTAATCAGAGCCCAAACCAAAAACAGTGTCTTAAGGCCAGAACGCCACCAAATGCGGCACAAATCTTCAACTCAGTGGTGTGTGCAATTCAGTTCTATGTTGTTTGAGCTTTTTGTTTTGTTTTCGCTTATCTCTGTCCCAACTCTGTGTAGGATGTCAAAAAAAAAATATCCTTTCAGTGCGGAACAAAATTTAATAATAATTCGTCATCGCATCGGAGACAACAATTTCTCCCTTGTCTTTCTTCATCCAAAACAGAACAAAAAAAAAAATGGACAAAGCGCCAAAGCCAGCGCAATGTTGGTTTGACTGGCTGAACTCAAATCCAGGACAACTCTAACTATGCAAGCTAAGTGACGTGTTTCTCTTTGGCGGGCACTTTCTATCTAGTTTCTTACCATTTAAAAGTTTCCAAAAGTTACCTACATAGTGTGAATCGATACTTTATCGGTAGATCGGCATTAATAATACAAAGTTTTAGTTAATTTGTGAAAAAAACACTAAATAATTCTGAAAACAAATCATCGCTCAGTCTATCAATAAATACATATATTTGTTCGTGATTATTAAAAACGCTCAAACCCAAACTGTTTATTCGAACCTATAAAATGAGTGGTCAAAACAACAACCGAGCGAACTCAAAATCCGAATCCACCTCCTCGCCTCGGACCCCTTTTAACACGAATAAACAAAAAATTACCGACGAAAGCTCTTTAATAAGCAAAATTGAACGCAAACTAAAAATCCAAAGTGAGTTAATTATTTCAAACTTAACAAAACAAATCAAAGATGAAACTGAGACACTTGCACAAAAACTTCAAAATCAACTTGTCGAACTCAATAACAATCTGTCGGTCGTCACCAAGAGAGTTTCTAAGCTTGAAACTATAATGGATGCCTATGAGAAGGATTTTGATCATCTTAAATCTAACATCGATAAAGTCGAAACTTCAGTTAAGCTTATACACAACGAGCAAACAAAATACGAAACACATATAAAGCACAGCAATGAACACATTTCTGCATTAAATAATAAACTGGATTGCCTTGAAACATCTTTACAAGAAATTGCTAAAACTCAGGACGAACTGGATATCAAAAGGGTGGCAGCCGATGCGGTATTGTTTGGCATTCCTAATACCCCAAACGAAAACTTAAGAGCACTCTTCAATCTTTTGTGCCATAATTTGGACATTAAACCACCTGCACTAAATGACATCTTCCGCATTCGATCGAGTACACAACACAATGAAAATTCGGCAATTATAATAAAGTTTAGATCGGCTTACGACAAAAACTTTGTACTCTCCTCTATTGCCAGAACCCGTAAAGCAAGAAACGCACAAATTTCTCTGAACGACGTTGGACTCAATTCGTCTTCTACAATATATATTCGTGAATGTTTATCCAAAAAAAACAATTTAATTCTTAAAAAGGCACTTCAACTTAAAAAACAAAAACTAATTGCGTCAGCATACACGATGAGAGGACTTGTTTACATCAAACGTCAGCTGTCAGATGAAAGAGGTATAAACATAGAAAACATAGAAACACTAGACGGAATTGCCAGCCTTACATTATGTTAATATCATTTCATTATATTAAGAAAAATTTAAATTTGTTAAACTTTATACATACATACATTATCTTATTAATTTTTTGTTCTTAATTTTTCATTCTAATTATGTTTGTATTTTACAATTCTCTTTATTTTCTTAACTTCATAACTATTTTTCCGCTTTTCTCTCTGATAATTCTATACATATATCTCTTCCTTTTTTTTCATTTCCATATTTTCTTTTTCCACAATCTTCTTCCAAAAATGTTGTATATCTCCGCAACGCTGACTGTATCCTTTTCTTATCGAACTGTGTCGTTGTTGCTGTTTTTATTATTATACGATGGTACCAGCCCCTGATAACAATAATAATACAGTGTCATCAACGGGGGGTGCTGATGGAATTCTTCGCGCGATGGTAACTATCTTATGTAAACAAAAAACTGGTCTTCAGATTTGTCATCTGAATGCACAAAGCTTATTTTGCAAAATTGATGAGTTTAGAGATGTGTTCGAGAAATCAAATGTTGACGTAGTATGTGTTTCAGAAACTTGGTTTTCAGACAAAACTAACGATACCCTGTATAGTTTACCCGGCTACAAAATATTTCGCTCCGATAGAATTGGCCGAAGAGGGGGAGGCGTAGCCATGTACGTAAAAAACGGTATTACTTGCAAGCTCAACTGTAAGTCAAGATCGGTTCACGAGATGGATTATGTATTCATCGATATTAAAGGTACCAACGGCACCCTTCTTCTAGGCACAATCTATAGACCTAATAACAACGTTGATATGAGGCCGCTCTTAGATCTCTTAGAAGTCATTTCCCTAGGACCAGACAAAATTATATTATGTGGCGACTTAAATAGCAACTTGCTTTCACAAAACTCCATCGTTGAAGATCTTCAAACTTTTAACTTGTTCCCGGTAAATACTTGTGAGGCAACACATTTCACTCAACATTCAAGTACATTGTTGGACGTTTTTTTCGTTGATGACACTAATGGCATCCTACTTTATGATCAAGTACCTGCACCCGGGTTCTCTAAGCATGACCTGATCTATATGACATTCAACTTCAAGGTTAATTGGACTCCAACAACATTCGAATACAGAGACTTTAGAAACATTGACTACATTGGACTAGAACAAGCCACTCGAAGCATTGATTGGGAACAAATCTACGGAATGCCTTCGCCGGAGAACCAAGTTGAATTTTTAAACGGTAACGTGTTATGCTTGTTCAATAATTTTGTTCCATTAAAAATCAAAACTCTGACTTCAAGAAACAACGACTGGTTTAATAATGATATCCGAGCCGTATTATTGCAACGAGACCAAGCATACAAAGTCTGGAAACGGTACAAATTGGAAATCCACCATCAAATTTATCGTAACCTACGTAACCTTGGGGTACACAAAATACGTACTGCAAAAACTAATTTTTATAAACAGAAATTTAGCAGCTCAATGAACGGAAGAACTCTTTGGAAAAATTTAAAGAACCAGGGGGTAGGTAAACAACTCAACATACCAGAAAACCTCGACGTTGAAACCATAAATCAAAACTTCGTTTCGTTACCTCTCCCTACTCTTTCAAGAGTATATGAAACCTCTGAAAACATTGCTCACCACTACCCTGCATCATCAGAATCGTTTTGCTTCTCATGCGTTGGTAGTACCGACATTGTAGAAAGCTTATTGTCTATCAAATCGAATGCAGTGGGCATTGATGGAATCCACCCTGTATTTCTGAAAGCAATTCTACCCATAATACTACCGTTTATAACACATGTTTTCAATTCTGTCCTCATGACAGGCTGGTATCCTCAACAGTGGAAACTTGCCAAGGTTCTACCTATCCCCAAAGGAGGTAGAAGCAATGAATTTAGGCCTATATCAGTGCTTCCATTCTTATCGAAAGTCTTTGAGAGAGTCCTACAAAAACAAATAAATGCTTTCCTCAGTTCTCGACATATCTTGTCTAATAAGCAATACGGTTTTCGTGAAAAGCATAGTTGCACTACAGCCGTCATAAATATCGTCGAAGAAGTAAGGCACGCCATTGACGAAGATAAAATTACATTTATGGTTCTTCTAGATTTTTCCAAAGCGTTCGACACAGTCGATCATAACAATTTGTGTCACAAACTTTCTCATCTTTACGACTTTGCACCCACCGCAGTGAACCTTATTTCATCTTATCTTTGTAACAGGAAACAATGTGTAAGTACTGGAAATCAAACCTCTAACTTCCTTTCCATAACTAGAGGTGTCCCGCAAGGCTCAATATTAGCACCTTTACTCTTCTCCTTATACATAAACGAGCTTCCAAGAACAGTCACCGCATCCTCAATTCAAATGTATGCCGATGATGTCCAGCTTCACAGAAGTTGTGCGCTTGGTTTGATTGAGGACTGCGTTTTTAGAATGAACGAGGACCTCGAAGAAATTTTGAACTGGTCTACCCTTAATGGCTTACATCTCAACCCTACTAAATCCAAATGTCTTATAATTAGCAAAAATCCTGTAAGCACCGATTACTTTCCAAACTTGTGTCTGAACAATATACCGCTAACCTACGTTCAAAACGCTCGAAATCTCGGAATGTTGTTTAACAATAAACTTTCCTGGGATACTCATATAAATAGCGCTGTGGGTAAAATGTATGGAGTTTTACGTACGCTTTGGTCATCCCAATATTACATCCCTCAAAAAACGCGTCTCCTCTTGGCAAAAACGTTAGTATTACCCATTCTAACATACGGCTGCGAAATATTTTGTAGCTGTGATTCGATTAGTCGAAAAAGATTGAATGTGGCTTTCAACAATACAGTGCGATATATATATGGGCTACGTAGATATGACCACATTTCTAGGTTCTCAGTGGGGGTATACCATATGTCCTTTGATCAGTTTATGCGCTTTCGTACCCTCGTCCTGTTATTTAATGTCATCCAATCGAAACAACCTTGTAGCCTGTTCAACAAGATACAATTTGGTTCCTCAAACAGAACCCATCAATTAATTTTACCGCGTTTCACGTGTCTTAATTCTGAAAGACAATTTTTCATCAATGCCATCCGGTTGTGGAACACTTTGCCAAGGCACATAATGATGGAAGTGGATCAAGCTCGGTTTCGCAGGGAGTTGCAACTTTTTCTTCGAAATTAATAAAGAAAATTTTCTCTTTTCTATCTTTTTTCTTCCTTCTGTCTCTATCCTCTACTTCTACTATCAGATATACTTTTACGTTCCTATTTTAATTTTTTTAATTTGTTTAATTTTTACTTCTAATATTGTTCAAATTGTTAAATTTTCAAATATCAGTCTTATGCTGTTTTATAAGAAATGTTTTCTTAATGTGTAAGCTTACAAAATAAAACAAACAAACAAATGGTCCTTACGACGACGTTGCAGGCTGCTACTGCTTCTGCTGCAATTGCTGATTCTAGTGCTTCTGGCCTTTTGCCGCTTACAAATTTTTTGTACAAGGTTTTCCTAGCTGAACGAAGAAAAACCCTAAGGATGCAATTGTTCTGCTGCATTTGTTGTTTTTATTTTGTGTTACAATTGTTCTACGATGCGATGTGCAAGTAAAGGTAATTTGAAGGATTCCTTCCTTCAGTCCGAGCTCCGACTCCAAGCCTTGGATAGAAAGTAAACCCTATGTTTATTGAGCACGAAAGGCTGTTCCAGTTTTGGCTTGGTGATAGATATAGTTTCTATGGCACAACGTAAAAAGAAAGGTTTTTATGTGGCAATGAGGTAAATCGTTTGACCATTTGTTAAGGATTTGTTCTCTTTCCTTTTTGGCTTTGCCACTTGTTTTATTTTGTGAACGTTTAAAGTGTAGATGCTGCAGTTTCTTGGTTGCCAGATGGCGTTGTTGTACAAAATTGCTTATTGTCTTTTACTGCAGGTAAACGTGAAACGAGATGGTGAGCAAAAATGAGTTTTGAGGAAAAATGAGTGTTTTTTTCCTCCTGTTGTATATCTGCTACAGGAATTTTATTTGACTGAATTTATTTATACCAGGAAGAAGGACTATCAAATGAATATTTAAAGAATAAACACAACAAACTGTCCGTCCGTTGGTTCGCTCGTTCGTAAAGCCAGAACATAAGCATAAAATGAAATGTAACGAAATGTAATGTAAACCAGGTGGGTACTGCTGCAATTTTGTGTTGCTCTTGTTGTTATTGCGGATTTCATTAAATATTTAAGAAAACAATAATATTGAGCTGTCAACAGAAAACAGAAAATGAAAACAAAAATTGCTGGCATTTCAGATAAATGGACAAGATGAAATGAGTTTTATAAATGTGAGCATCGTCCAGTCGGTTAAGGTGGTTAAGAGGTCTCCAATTGAAGAGGATTTGTTGTTTGTATTGAATTTTGAATCAGGTGTTTTCGGTATTCTTTCCTTACTTACTTACCTACTTATCTGGCTCCCAATTCATGATTCATTTCCAGTAGTCGAAACCAAGCCCTCTGGCATCCGTAGTTAATAGGTCTTTGTACTGCACGGTGGGTCTTCCAGGTCTAGGAAAGACTTTCTTAGCTGGAGCGTTGCTGTCTATTCGCTCGATGTGGCCGGGCCAATCAAGTCGTCTTCTCCTGAACCTTCTTCTCCATTCGCCATCGTCGCATGCGGGTCTGAAAATCCGTCGAAGAATTTTTCTTTCGAAAGTGCCCAGTATCAATTCCCCTTTTTTTCTAATTGTCCAACACGGCGGCGCGCGCCCGCCGCCGCCGTAGAGTAGGACTGGTAAAATCAAAGTTTTGTATAGCAAATAATTTTTCTTTCGAGTGAGGAGGTTTGAACCCAATTGCTTTGCCAAACCGAAGTAGCAACGCTTCGCTAGGGTAATATACGTCGGATTTCCACTAAATTTTGGTTTGCGGGGTTGATGTGTGTTCAAGGTAGGTGAACTCCTTAACTACCTCGCTACCAACAGTGACGTTGTCCTAAGCGGCGAGGGCAGATGTTCTTTTGTTTGTTGATAGCATGTTCTTTGTTTTGTCCTCATGCACTGTAAGACCAATGATCGCCATTATAAGATCTTGGTAGTGGATGCTATCGTAAGCACCTTTGATGTCGATGAAAAAGTTGTGGGTTTCGGCTTGAATTCGTCGATTTTTTCAAGGACTTGGTTCAGTGTATATATTTGGTCTATCGTTGTTGTGTCTGGCCTAAAGCCGCACTGGTACGTGCCGATTACTGTGTTTCAAAACGGTTTAAGACGCTCACACAGTAGGTACGTTGGATTTATGTAACATTATGCAGGGATAGGCCTCGGTTGTTATTTCATGACATAGGATCGCTTTTTTTGTAGATGGGGCATATGGAGCTTTTTTTTTTGATGACCTGTGCAAACAGTTTATTTAAACACCTGCCATCCGATCCGCCGGATTGTTATTTTTTAGCATTTTGAAGGCTCTCCCTACCTCTTCTGTGCTTGGGGCTTAGAATAGGTCTTCATTGACTGGTCCCGCTTCTCATTCGTCATTAGCCCGCTCGCGCATTCAGCAGCTGTGCTGCTTAAATAGTCTACAAATTCATGTGCTTCGGTGACTTTGTTTCCTTCACTGGAACCAGAAGCTAATTGCTTCTTCATACTGTAGGGAAATACTTAAGTTCTTAAAGATCATAACCTAGCACTGTAAGAAAAATCATTTGTATATGCAAACGGAATTACTTTCGATTTTGAGTAACCTCAAAACCTTGATGGTTCTGGGTTATTTTTGAGAGCTGTTGAATTGTTCGCTTACCCATTTTTTTTCTAATATGCCAAGTTAAACGTCAAATTGCCTGCATTTTCATTTTTCCTTTGATAGAGAAGAGCAAACAAATTATAACTGACACACAAACACAAAAGTCCAAAAAAAGCCCACTTAATTGTGTATTTAATTTTACGGCCCTCTTAACCCGGTGCCTCTTTATACCTATTTCATTTATTTGACGCAAAAATTAGCCTCAAAGGCAAAGGAAGAAAAAAAAACAAAAACATAATGAAACCTACTTTTAGGCTTTGTGCCATCAAATCATCAAACGCCTGAAACTCCATGGCCTGTTTTTGTGTGTTCTTCATCATTCTTTCATCTGACTGACATCCTTCAGCCATAAAAATCGTCAAACAAGCGGAAGTTATACATCTGCCAGAGCTACCTACCAATTTTGAGCCCTACGAGTTGCTTGCGGAATGTTCTGCAACAACTTTGTTCAGAACACAAACAACAAGAGCGAGAAAAAAGAATAGAAAAGAATAACATAAACGAAGTAAAGAATGTGCAGTTCAGGGGGTGCAACGGTAACCCGAATAGAAGTGCACCGAGAGAGGAGATTGGAAGTTACTCCATAATATCCCTGAGCACTTTCGCTGAGGTAAATAAAAAAATTAAATATCTGCTCGGAATTGGTTTGACTCAGGGTGGGAATTGCATTTCTAGGGCCTGTAAACAAAGATTGGATTTATATTTATTTTATTATTTATTTTCTAACCATTTTCTTATTAAAATTCAATATTTTAAGGCACTTTTGTTCTTATTTTTTTTATTTCAGAAACCTTGGGATGGAGAGCTGTTCTACGAGGACTGCGTTGATAACGGATGAAAAATATAAAAATATGACGGTGAGTACATATCCTTAAAAAATATGTTAAAATATAAACAACACCAAATTCTCCTCAATTTTAACCATAGGGAAAGAGAAAATCGTTAGATGCCTGTGGTGATGCATGATGTTCAAATTGTCTGTAGGCGTTTCTCATAGCAAATACTCTCGTGTGCCTAAACGGCTAGCGCATGGTTTTAATTTCAAAGTTTTCCTGTTTTGTTTTCCTGATTTGGTCCGAAAATCCTGAATTACTGCACAAGTTCATCGTTGCGAGTTATGTTTTTGACTGTACATCTAGTTCTTGGTTGGTGCACGTCTTTTTTTTCGAGCAACGAACTAAAAATGCAGTTAGTTACCCTTCGGCAATGCTCCTCTTCTCCCACATTAGTTTTCCTCCTTAGAAACAACTTTTGTATGGCTTCGAGCACAAGCATCTTTATCCAGGTTGCGATTTTTTTTTTCACTTGTTTTGATGATTTTGTTGTTCCTTACTATGTTTTCATCTTCTTTTGTTGGAGAATGTTAAAGCACGCCGCGTTTTATGATTGCATTCCAGAATTGAAACTTCTTACAGTATCGTTGTTGGTGGCATTCGTCGTTGTTCTATTCCCCATTCCCACTGGGGTTGAGGGAACATTGAAAAAATACACCGGACCAACTCCAAACCAACCCTTAAGCGACTTGTGGATTTGTTGTTTTCTTCTTTTTTTTTCGCCGGCGAACGAACGGTGTTCCTAGTGGCGGTTCACGATTATTATTTTCACCCAGGGAAATAAATTTTAATGGACGGTTTTATGTGCTAGTAGTGTAATTTAAAAGTTATTTACGGGTAGTGCCGATAATGAGAACCATTTCCCTGTCTGGCCAGATGTGTGTGAGGTTGAAAATAAATCGTTAAAAAAGTTTTGTTAGGTTCGCCCTGTTTTTTGTTTTCTTTGGGTTTGAGAAATTGTTAATTTTTGGACTTGCATTTAATAGGTTTTGTTTTATGGGACTGTCTGGATGCATTACTTAATTAATCATGAAGGACTTGTATTCAAAAATTGTTTGTTTGAAACACTTTAAATAGGTCAATGAAGTTGTTGCATTTTAAAGACACGTTTCTTACCCACAAAATTTCTTCAAATAAAAGGCTGTTATTTTAAATGGAATGGTTTATGATTTCGATTTGTATTCCTTTTTACGGTATTTATTATAGTTGTACACAAGGACAGTAGGTATTTGTGTAAAATTTGACTTTGGCATATCTATACGCATGAACATTTTGTTTGAAACGTGCCTGGACCCATTACCGTCGCAAATCCTGCAGAAATATCCTTCAAACGATTTAATGTCACATAGACCAAGTCGTTTTTTGGTGCACAGGGTGAAAACAGTGGTGATTAAAAAAATGTCCACACAATCAAAATTGCATCGTCAATTTGTTTCAATATTTTGTTTCAATATTTTCTTTAAATTTTATTCAATTTTCTTTTATTTGCATTCAATCTTTCTTTGGGGCGACTTTCATACACCGGATTCTATGGGTTTTATTTTATTTTCTTTGTCTTAGCTGTCAAATAGTGAGGAAACAACAAAAAATTTCCGGTGATAAATTAATATTAGCTGTGTTTTTTTATTCCTATGATCTGATCCGGATCAGATCAAGAAAATAAAACAGCTTCTATCATCAATTTACTTATTACTTCACATTTGGCAGCTGTTTGAAATTTATTCATTCTGTCAATACAAAGGAGTTGCCCTACGATAGTTTTGTTGAATGTGAAAAATCATTTTTTTCAAAAATATACAGCTTTTGCTATGTAATTGAAAAATATCTCATTCCCGGATAATAAATGTGTGAAAGTGGCAGCACAGTTTTTATTGAAAATATACGCCAGCATTTCAACTTGTGTGCGGAAGAAGAACTAATTTTTGGATCACAAAAATTGATCCAAGTAAAAAGTAGGATTTCGTTTTTTTGTTGTTTCACATATAAATCAATGATCTGATCTGGATCATTGTGATAATAAAACACAGCTATTATTACTTGTGAAAACAGCTTTTTGTAGCAAACAGAAAGTACAAATATGCGGCGGCTTCGCCGCTAAAGGGATTAACCTTCGATGTGGAGCGCACGACTCTGGCAACGACAACGACTGGGTACCTATATATGTATATATTCAAAACTCAAAAGTCCTCAAAAAAATAAAAATATTAATTTCCGACAAAAAAAACTGTTTATTTGTGCTTTCTTAACTCGTATCTATCGATTGAGACCATTTTCATCTTCAAATTCAGAATCCGGTATAGGAAAGTAGATCATATTAAGGGTCAGGGCATAGCTTTCATTGGTTTCAATCATTGGAACAAATCAGTGGAGTATTTTTGAATTTTTTTGACAGGTCTGGCATACCTCATTGAAATGTTATGTCA
The DNA here is from genome assembly GCA_943590905.1 of Sphaerophoria taeniata. Taxonomy (NCBI): domain Eukaryota; kingdom Metazoa; phylum Arthropoda; class Insecta; order Diptera; family Syrphidae; genus Sphaerophoria; species Sphaerophoria taeniata. The sequence goes on from OX016542.1 coordinate 85,777,689, forward strand.
TTGAACAAAAATGTCAGTGAAATTGAAAATACTTGTGCCTTGTGCGTCACACAACACACTAGATCAGCGGTTCTCAATCTTTTTTGGTGACGGAACCCTTTTGGAAAACGAAATACTTAACGAAACCCTACAACTGCAAATGTTGAAAATCCTGTTTCGCACAATTATGTTGTTGGGAACGGTAGAAGAATGTTCAGAGCAATTTGTGCAAGTATAGGATATTCACCATAGATTCTGCAAGAAAAATCGTTGAGAGGCGTCGTTTAAAACATTGACTCCATACTTGTGTCTGATGACATATCTAAAAAAGATTCATATACCTCGTTCGACATAGTTTCGGGCTTTTGTAAATTGGTTGAAAAAGGATTATGAATCCATGAATTCAGTTTAATTTTTTTGTTTTGCTCTTCAGGAAAATACTTCTCAAAAAATGAACGCAACAAAGTGAGATATTCCACCAATTCTTCATTCGGCTTCGTTTGAAGAGGTTGTTTCAACACGTTTAACGCCTTTAAGCCAACGTTCCATTCTTCTTTATAATAAATAATGTCAGGATAGTGAGGCCAAAGCCCAAAATAACGCACTACAACACAATAATATTATAAAACAATTACGCACGTGAAGAGTTTAATCTTGAGAAGAAATGTACAGAATTTATACAATCAGAATGCAGCAGTAAAACAACAAAAACTTTGTTTCTAGCAAATATGTAGGTAACTGTAAAAAGGAGGTGTTTGGAAAATGGATGTAGGTTATGCAATGAATGCAAATGGATTTTTCGATTGGCAAAAATGAATCAATTCTACACATTTTATATGAAATTTTTATTGTATTATCAAAGATAACAGAGAGAGGTGTATTTTGTTTTTGCGGAACCCCTACAAGGCTACCACAGAACCCTAGGGTTCCGCGGAACACACTTAGAGAAAGGCTGCACTAGATATTTGTGTGAATGGATCAAGAAAGAAATCTGGATTATCAATACCAAAACATTTAACAATAAACTCGTTAAAAAGAAGTTTTAGTTTCGATTTTTATACTTTTTTATTAAGAAAAAACAATTGTCCATTTCACAGCCTTTTGACTTTTTTATTCAAAATATGGACATACGTGCATACATACATGCAGGAACATAAAACTTAAAAGTTAGGCTTCTTGCCAAAAAAACAAAAAATAAGAATTACAAAAAAAAAACTATCCCAATTCATCTTAAAAGTTAGTAAAAAAAAAGAAAAGCGGCTTCTTTCTAAAACACAAAAAAAAAACAATTAAAATCTTTAAAAGCTCATCTCCGAATTCTTCTGTTAGGAGTTGCAGAATTCTATGCTGCAAATCGAGCTTCCTCCTCGAGCTTAGAGGCACAACTAGCTGAGCTTTGCCCTCGAAAAATATTTGCATGGAAATTTTCGGTTCCGGGGGTGCTGTTGAGTTCTGTATTGCTCTAAGAACTTTGTCCATATCATCACTTGCCTTTCGTTTGATTGCAGTTTTGGTTATGGCACGTTTTGGTTGTGATGGTCCGGGTTGTGTTGCGGCTTGGTTCTGTGTGTTCTGTGTAGGTAGTTGCTTGGTGTTGTTCAGTTGTGGGTCGGTGTTGTTCCATCAGTGGTGCGGCTTGCTCCGTCTCTGTCTCTAGAAATTCCACTTCTAGAAACTCGTCAAAAAAATCCTCGCTTATGGCAAAAGGTTCCGACGTGTCATTTCCACAATCACTTTAAAATGAAAATGAAAACTTTATATTTTAATTTATTTATTTGTTTTCGAAATACTTACTCTTCTGGGACCCTTATATATGGAATAAGAAATTTTAGCACCTCGAAATGTGTCCACATAGTTTTCTGGACCGAAGCCGATTCACTATAGGTACGTTGCACTGCTCCCTGAAATGGGAGCGGAAGGAGTCTCGCAAAGAATTCCATTTTTTTTGGCATTCATCAACTAAAAGTATGGTTTTTATTAATTTTTCTACAAACATCGCCAGCTTATCTGAGGCCACCTGTGCGATAACATGAGACAATACAAATCTAAGTCTCCCCCTCTGAGCCACGTAGGTTTCTGTTATGTGTGCTTTCTTTCTATCTCTGTTGTATGTCTTGTTCTGTCCCAGCCGATGGTCTCAGTCGCCAGTGCTGCTATGTGTCTGTAGTTCGTTACATTTATGTGCGAAGTACTGTAAAATGTAATGGTTTTTATTAAGTAGTAATACACTAAAAAGAAAAGTAACTACATAGTTAACTATAACGTTTTGGAACGAAAACTTTAATCTCTTATACTTGTATTAAACTTAATGGGAAGGTACAGGTGTTAGGAAAGAAAGGCAAGATTAAGTTATATGACAATATTTACCTCTTTTTCCTAACGCCAACGCAATCTCTATCCACGCATTTTCTCTAATTCTGCGATTGCTGTATTGCGGAGAGTCCTTCGCATATAGACATTGGAAATTTTTTACCTCTAGTATTAATTTGGTCTCAAATTCTCTAATTTCTAATTTTTGATGATTTTTATTTTCTTTTTGTTGTCGATTAATTTTTGTTTATTTAGTTTTTTAAAGAGAATTGAGGTTAAACTAGATCATTGAGTGAACCACTGACAGTCTGGAACAAAAAGAAATTCGAACATTTTCATTGGTCCGATGCGCTGATACTGTGAAACATGGAATGACAAATCAGCCGATCACTGAAAACGATTACATCATTGAGAAAATTAAAATAAATTTTAAAGAAAATGTTTGGGTTTAATTAAATGTTTTAATTGAAAAGAAAATTCTTGACCTCTTAACCTTCATTTTGGTACCAAACTTAACAATTATTTCTTGTTTTATTGCTTTTAAGACCTGAATGAAAATTATCAATGACGGAAACCAATAAAAGCAATGCCCTGACCCTAAGACACAATCAGTATCAACTAGAATGTTGTGCTTCCGCATTCGGAATTTTCGTTTGTTTTTGTTTTAAAGGGATTTAATCCTGCCTCTACCAATATTGTCGTTCCAATCTCTTTCGTACTGTGTTCCATATTCATGTAAATTGTTTTTGATTTCATTCACTTAAGAAACAATTTTGTCCAAATCATTCAATTTCGTTCAAATCATTCAAATTTGTTTTTCTTTCAATGCAGCTTTCAATTTCATTCAAGGTTTCCCAAAGTGTACAGTTCCGCATAAAAATTAATGTTAACTTTATTGTTGAACTTTATTGAAATTCCTCCAATTTTGTTCTCTCATTTCATTCACTTTTGCTTCTCTGTCAATTCAGCTTTCGTTTTCGTCCAATTTATTCACTCACATTCAATGTTTCAATTTTGCCTTTCAATTTTATTTCCACTATATTAAGCGTGTTTTCGTGACAACCCAGTAAAGTAAAGTAAAATTTTAACAAAGAAAACAACAATAAAAATTTACTTGCTTTTACTTTAGCTTTTCATCGAGAGTAAAACTTACTTGAAATGTTGATAATTTTTTTCAAACTCAAAGGGAGCCTGAAGTCAATTTTTGAAATAATTTAGTATGACGAATGTCAAAATTTGTCAGTTTGTTTTCTGAAAGCAATTGAATTTAAATCAATATTGACAGTAAAATCGAGATTGAATCTGGATAGTTTTCTTGATATTTTGTTAACTTTACTTTACATGATAGTCACAAAAACACACCTATTGTGTCTCAATCTCTCAATGCCTTAATTATTGTCGTTTCAGTATTTCATTTGAAAATTACAATTTCAAATAAACAAGGAGTGAAACGCTACTGTTTTTCATATTTATTTAAATTATTTGCTTCTTCTGTTGCTTTTCAATTACATTCAATTAGTCAATTTTGTCCTTACTGTGATTCAACCACTTTCAATTGAATATCCTCAAATTTTATTCTCTCATTTCATACACTTTTGCTTCTCTTTCGATTCTGCTTTCAATTTTGTTCCATTTGCTTACTCACATTCAATATTCCCTAAGTTTTCCAGTTCACCAGTAGGTAAACTTTCGTACCCGACTATAACCTTAGAGCATGTGCGTCCGCATAAAAATTAATGTTTACTTTATTGTTGAACTTTATTGAAAACGATTTTAATGCAGAAGGAGTACCTGCCGAATATTTTAGCCTGCTTTCCATCGTCCACCCGTGCGTCGCACCACCCACATCGATGAATTTCAAATTTACCATAGGTAACGAACAACACAGTATACCTTCCATAGAACGAAAACACTTTTCCACGCTTGTTCCTATCGTTTTACATTAATTCTCTTGTTGCTGTTGTTTTTTCTATTCATTTCGGCAGTCTCCATTTTATTTTTTGTCTATCTTGTAGCTCTTCATAAAATATCCTTACAGCAATTTTCCGTTATATTTTCTTAACTTACGTGCCATGAGTGTTTAACGATCAGTGTCAGTGTAGATAGAGAAAATAGGCTCTAGGACAAGGTGCATGTTGCTTAAGTATTATATTAAGGTCTTTCCACTTCTTGAGCTTTGTTTGCGAAATTTTGTGTTTTTATTGTTTGACATAACGGTTAATATGCGTTGTCAAAAAGCGTGTATTTGGAGGCTTTTTTTTCTATGTAGAATAGATTAATAAATAAAAAAATAAAAACGAGATTCATCCATGGAGGATTTCTTTGTTAATTTGCTTACACTTCACGATGGTGTTGGATCGTAAAAATATAAGCTTGTTGGATAATGGTAAGCCGGCGGGTACACAGGTGGAATATTTTGTTGCATAGGAGAAAGTTGAATGAGAGCGAGACAATTTCAGAAAGAGATAAGGTTTTATGTTGTGTTGTCATTTTGTAGGCCGTAAACAAATTTATCGTGAAAAAAAATGCATACTTGTTGATGAAGGGCGATACATGTTTTCTCTTTGAATAAACTTTAGAGAGGATTTATCTTTACTTACTTACTTTAGGTGGCGCTACACTGCGTTGTGGACTTGGGCCTCAACCAACAGTCTCCGCCAGCCAGTTCGGTCCCTAGCTAGTTGTCTCCAGTTTTGCACTTCAAGTTGATTGAGGTCCTCTTCCACTTGTGTGTGCCACCTGAGTCGCAGTCTTCCTCTATTTCTACATCAATTCATTCAATAGTGGCGAAGGATTTCCGGGCCGGAGCATTGGTGTCCATCCGCTCTAAATGACCGAGCCATCTGAGTCTCTGGACCTTGACTCTTCTGGCTAGATTCATGTCGTTGTACAACCCGTAAAGTTCGCTGTTGTATCTTCTTCTCCATCCCCCATCAATGCACACGGGGCCAAAGATGACCCCATGAACTTTCCTCTCTAAACAGCCTAAGGCACATTCATCCGATTTTAACAAGGTCCATGCCTCTGCACCATATAGCAGGACTGGGATGATGAGGGTGTTTTACCTTAGTTGCTCGAGAAAGGGCTTTTCCACTCAATTGATTTCTTAGTCCAAGGAAATAGCGATTAGCAAGAGTTATTCTTCGTCTGATCTCGGCGCTGGCTGGTGTTATTGCCCGTGCTATTAGCGGAGCCTAGGTAGACAAACTCCTCTACTACCTCGAAGTTGTATGCGTCCATTGTGACGTTCTGTCCCGGCCGTGTCGGTATTGGGTGTCCTTCCTCGAAGACAGTATTTACTTCTTTTTGCCCTCATTTACCGATTAACCCATTTTTGCCGCTTTTGTCTCAATTCTTACGAAGGCGCCATTGACCTGACGCTGTGTTCTTTCCATTATATCAATATCATCGCGAGAAGTTGAACAAACTTTTGGAAAGTAGGGCTTCTGGTGTTGACGGTGGAGTTTTGCACTATCTTCTCAAGAACGATGTAAAAGAAATCGCATAACAGTGCATCGCTTTGTCTGAATCCTTTTTTGACATCGAAAGATTCCGTAAGCTCGTTGCCAACCTTGCACAAGCGAACGAGCTTGGCAGGTATGCCAGAACTAGACATAGCTTTATACAGTTCGTCCCTCTAGATGCTTTCAAAAATCGATCAAAGGTGGTGGGTATCGATTTGGAGTTCATATGTTTTTTCCAGGATCTGCCGCAAAGTGAAAACTTGGTCGATGCTTGACTTTCCTGGTCTGAGAGAGGATCTCCCTTCTTCAGGATCGGACAAACGATGCTGAGGTGCCATTCAGCGGGCATGCATTCTTCTGACGATTATCTTACAGATGATTTGGTGCATGCTCCTTTATCTGGATCTTCGCCTGCTGCTTTGAACAGCTCGGCAGCTAGCCCATCGGCTCCAGCGGCTTTGTTGGATTTCAGCCGTGATTATGGCCGTTTTCACTTCTTCTAAGTTGGATTTACGGCATTGTTAGCTTTCATCTTATCCGATGAGTGGTTCCTGCCTGACGGCGGTATGATGTTCCCTTGTTCATATATACAGGCATCGGTACTTGCTCGATATGTCCTAAGCCAGCTTTTACCATCCGGTAAAACCTCCGAACTTCATTCCTGCTATTAGCTCTCTTAACATCCTCGATCTGAGGCATCTCATGCTCCCTCATTTTTCTCCTAAGAAGCTGGCGTTGCTCTCTCCTATTTTTCTCGTATAGCTCACAAGCAGCTCTTGTTCTAATTTTTAGTTTAGTGTATAGTTTATATCTCCAATTGGATCTTATAAAATAAAATTAAAGTCTCTAATGTTGTGTAGAGTTTCACAACCACCCCAAACATGACAAGCCCTCGTATTCTCCTTATATTAAGAATTAAGCAAAACATCCAGACGGAAAGACGAACAGAACAAACACACCAATCAAATGAAACGGTTTTCCCAAAATTCTAATGAAATTCCCGAACACTTTGATAAATTTCCCAAAATAATTTAGCGAGTTAATTAAAGCACAATTTTGAATTTTGCTGAAGGTCCTCCACCTCCACCGCCACCGCGCGTAATTGAGGAATGAGTGCACTCATGGCTGGATTGCTTCTCTCCGTAAGGTATCTACAATTTTGCGATTTCTTGTTCCTCCAGCGAAATCAAAATAGCCCTGCTGGTGTAATAAACATAGTCTTAATTAATTCTTCCGCTTTTTCTCCCGTCGCCCCTGGCCCCGCCGCCTCATCATCATCCATCTTGGTGGCCAGGACGACTCTTGGGTCCAATCTTTGTTAAACATCTTGAACCGGAAGTATGTCCCTTATTTGATTTAAATGTCCTGTCCGTTGTGTTGTCGTTCATTCGTTCTCTTGGGTTCAATATTTTATTTCTTTCTTCTTTTTTTTTTGCTTAATTTTGTGTTTTATATCAGAATTTCGAGTTGGAAATTAAACGCTATTCCCCTCCAAACAAAAAGCTATGAAGTGAAATTTAATTTACGATGTCGCTTTGGCAACTTTGACTGTCTTGTCTGTCGTCCAATAAAGACAACATTTCTCCCCCAGCCCAAACCAAGACCAATATTCTTGTGTATACCGGGATTCACGTTTAATCGAATATTCTCTACTAAAAGGGAACATTATTTTCCAGCTTAAAATCATTAAGAAACAGGAGCTCCTATACAACCTCCAAGACAGCACCAATAACAACAACAACAACAAATATAGAACGAACGTACAATAATAACTGGCAATAATAATTAGTGAAAAGAAGATTGTTTTATAATTTGTTGTTAAAGGAGTTACGAAGAGGAACTAATTTGCTAAAAGGATTCGCTTAAAACTCTTAAAGTAAACACCAGTACACAGATTCGTTGTTTTTGTGCCTTCAGGCTTTATTGTCTTTAGTTTTTCGGTATCAGGATCGGCTTCTTCGTATTCTGTATTTAGTCTTCAGTCACACCCCCACAATAGCTGGTATTGGCATTTTAAAGGAGCATCACCTGCAGACCGTATCTATTGATTTTATTTTAAATGCTCGACTAATTAAGGCCAATTTCAAGTTAATGTTGGAGAGATGGCTTTAGTAATTTTAGAACAGTGGTGGTATCCTTGGAAATTCTTTGATATAGATTTTTTATTCGTTTACTTAAAAAATATAGGATGATCTCTTTCGAAGAAAAATGCATATTCAAAACTCTACACTTGTGGAGACCTGTCATTTTGACCTCATATCTATTCAATTTGCATTTCTTTATCTAAAATAGAATTTTATGGTTTATTTACTTAATTTATGCTATCTCTCCAAAAGTGGAGAGTTCTCTTTTTCTGATATTTTTGACAGCCTTTGATAAATAATAGTATAAAATAATGACTTTAACTTTCAGTGTCAAATCAAGTCATATTTTCTCCCCAATTGCTCATCGTTTTCCTCCCAACCTTGGTAGCAAAAAATACATTCAACCTTGTCAAAAAAGAAGAAAAACAAAACCGTGATTGAAATATTTGTCTAAACTCTATTGACAGCTGACAGTGAATTCAATATGTTTTTCTCTACACCCACAATTTCAACAGGATATGAAAAGGGGAACAAAACAGACAACCGTTAATCTGAATTGACAGTTTCTAATGCCAAATAAATATTTTCAACCAGTTTATGATGAGACTAATGGAGATTGGGTCGATGCGATGAAGAGAGAGAGAGAAAAGTCGAGCTGAAAGATGGGAAGGACATCAATAAAAAATTATTCGGCAAAACCGTAAAAATACTTCACACACCTTAGTCCGGGGTCTCTCCGGAAAAAAAAACCACTCACCGCCAGAAATTTACTCCCACAACAAGGTGATTGGTGACGAAAGGCATACCAACGGTTGTGTGTGGTTTTTTTTGCCACTCTTGTCCTTAGGTATTCTATTCCACGCTCCGATGGGGGATGTTAAAGTAGATTACTCGACTTTCCACATCAAATTAATGAAGAATTTATGGGAATCGTGCTTAAAATTTCCAAAGAGACTAAACTCTACACTCCTCTTTCTTTCAGAGAGCAGCATAAACACTGCCAAGTCCGTGTGTAATGTAGAAGCTTGAAGCTGGATGACTATACAGGGATACTAGGTTAGGAAGGTCCCTAGGTACACCTACCTCTGCTGGTATCTAGATGAGGTTGATTTTTATATATTGCTTCAGGTGTTTAATGTTGCGATGCTGCTGTTCTCTGCCTGTCAGCGTGCGTCAAGACTGAATCGAATATAGAAAAAATACATACAGCTATCCACTTTTGTGTATATAGGTTCTGCAACGTTCTCGAATTTCATGAAAAATTCAAGACGTGGTTAAAATATACGAGTCGAATATATGTAGGTACTACAGGTACCTTACAGTCAAGGTATAGCTTTCGACGAATTTTTGATGGTGTCATTCCTGGGGGTTTCTTATCGGCTTTGACAGGTTGTTATTGTGAGCAGCTACTATGAAGAAAAACAAGGGAGAGAGATTATATTGCTGTTAACAAGTGAGGGGATAAAATTTAACGCAGTGTTTTTTTTTTCTCTATAAGGTGGCCTTGAACCCAATATCTGTCGATAGACAAACAAAAAAATATGTTGCGTAGGAAATTGTTGGCGTGGTGTTTGTTTTTAATTGAAAGTTAACTGTTATTTGTTTAGCTATTTTAAAGCTTAAATATAGAAATTGTGTGCTGTTCTAGTCTCTACCGGCTTGTGTGTGGATAATACCTACGCACTGTTCTGGGTTTGTTTCTGCCTTGTCAAAAAAGTTTGAATAGTTTCTGTGGACGTTCTTGCATATCAGTGAATAAATCATAACCTCAATTCCGTAGCAATTCCATTGAGACGTCAAAAAATGCATTCATATCGTAAAACTTAATAATTCAAACTCCGTAAGTCAAATACACGACTTTCTTTGCCGATTTCAATTTGGCCCCAATTTTCCTCACCATATCCATTTCCATTGCATTTAACCCACATAGCTTCTTTTTTTTTTAGTAAATCTATAAAATTTGTATGATACAAACGTTTGTCAAAAGAGGAAAAAAAAAAACGAGGAGAAAATATAAATTTATTCGAGAATAAATAACATCCCTGTGCTCTTTCTCATCGCTTTGCATAAGGACTGTTTGCTGCATCTAGGTCATCGTTATCGGGTACAAAAATTATTATCAGAAAATCAATCATTTACATCGTTTCATCGTTTTCGTTACATCAAACAATTTTTCCAACTGACATGTGTGTGGTGTGTGCCAACGAACGATGATGGGTAAACAAGGAAGACCTCATATTTGTCCTTTTGCCCTGGTGATGATGATGTTTGTCCCTCAGCCCTTCTGTTTGTGGTGGAGCAAAAAATAGACATGGAAAGGGTGATTTTAATCCAGATGCAAATTTACGTAAAGAGGAAACACGTTCCACGCTCAAATTATCTCTTCATCTCAAATTTCTCATCGTTTAGATTTTTTGGATTGCAGAAAGATTCATGAGAGAATTGAATAAAATCTTCGTTCTTTTTGTTAGTTTATAAACTGACCTTATTACAGCTTGTGGAACGTAATGCGTTAATATATCCTCTACTAACTATTAAAGTGTTTATGTTTGCTTAGCACATTTATTCCGTTAAATTGTTGACAAAGCTTTGTAATTGACTTGACTAAATCCAGCGAAAATTAAAGCTGTTTTTTAGTGTGTGGAACAAAAATCAACCCTTATTACACTTTGTGGAATGCAGATCTTTTATACCAATTTTTCTTATAATATTACTTTCAATATATCCTCCTCCCTTTTTTCATTAGTAAGAGGCTGAATAACGATCAAACGGATCCTTTTTTTCCTAATTTCAGTTTGTGGAAGGTAATGCACTTTTCGAATTCAACACCCTGTCGACAGAAGTTGTCCTGAAATCTTGCCGAAAAAAACCTTTACACTTTCCAATATGCAAAATTCATATCAGATTTTATTTTTCGTCTCATCGCCACCCTGTCTGTCCGTCTCTCTACCGCATTGCATTTGGTTTTTATGATTGGAAATCATAACGATTGCGTTTATTTTTGCGAAAAATCATCGTTTTGATACTGTTGCGTGTTTTCTGGGTCACAGGGACACCGCACACACAAATAGTACCTTTAGATTCATGGCATCCTTTTATCGTTTACTGTCAAACTAACCGGTCGAGTGTCCATCCAACCACCCAACCACCCAACCGACCGACCGAACGACCCACTTTCGACTTAATGTCACATCGATTCGTCTAAAGTGAGGGCTGCCCGCCCGCCCGTGAGTCGCCTGTAGGGCTTAACCTGTATATCGGTTTTCCTGGGATGTCAATACACAATCTCTGGATGGATGGATGAATGCTTGGATTGGTTGTGTATTCACATTTACCGATCCACAGGCGGTTTTGTGTCGTTTTCTGGTGCATGTGTCAAGTGATAAAAGGGGGATTGGTAAGTTGAATTTAATTGCCAATTTCGAGTTGTATTTGACGAAAAGTGTTCTCGTCTATGCCACCTTTAGAATATTGCCGACAGTCAGAAAGGGTAAACTGGCTTATGCACTCTTATTCCAAGAACTGAGATTTTGTTAGACGTCCTGATCCTGAGTGTTGGCATCATGGGATTCGAATAAATGTCATCACTCTGAGCAGATTTCCGATGAATATGATTTGCTTGCAATATGAGCATATTTGTCGGCAACTTTTAAATAAATAAAAATTTCAATAACAAAGTTGAAGTGCCAATAAATTGAAAAGTGGTAAATTGAAAACGGGTTCTCGGTAAAACATAATTATTTGTTAGTTCTCGGAAACTCTTTGATGACCGAAAATAAAACGGCCGGAGTTGGGGAATTTAATAATTTTTGTTTTGTGAGAGAATAACAAGCAAATTTTCCGGGATTCAAAATATAGTTTGCACCTTGAACGATTCTCTCCATAAAATACCTTTTGTTACATTCTTTCTCAAAAATTTGCTCTTGCTCTCGCTACTATACCATCGCCATAATTGGACGTGTGGCAGGACTTGATTGCATCTATACACTCCTATAGAAGGATAGTAACAAGGGAATGAAGAAAATGCAAAATAATAACTTACAAAATCATAAGCAAGCGTATCGTAATAATACCTAGTCTCGCTCGCTCACTGGACGACAAGAGAGCAAAAAAAAATGGTAATTTCGAAAATTGCTTCCACCCGCTTGCACGTATGGTTACCTGATTTTTTTTTCTTTTCGTCTAGTTTTTCATATATTCCGGCTAAATCCAGTCGAAAAGTTATTTCATACGTGATTTCAACATGGCCCGGTGGCTCCATCATTTTCGCTCTCTCTACCTCACCAGACCAGAATAGTAAGTAGCCATTTTCGGTGAAAATCATTTTGAAAATTCAAAAGTCACGAACCGGAACAGAGTAGTGCATAGTTTGCAAACCATCTCCCCATTCGAAAATCCCCCAATATATGAGTCACGGTGTAGAATTGAACACAACTTGCTGGGTCCTGCTGCTACTACTGGTGTATTCAAGATACCGCTACCGCAACAAAAGCTACTCTCGCAGTCGTTTCTCTTCTCGTTTTGATGGTTTTTTGGCCACCTTCTCTTTCCTCAATTTATCGTTAATGGGTCATGTATGCACCAAACCCACCCAAAACATTGTGCATTGTGTGCCAACTCACTAATTCTCATAAAATATTTAGGTCAACAGTCTATACCGTCTCCCACAATCGTGCATACAATCCACATCAAGTCATGTGTGTGAATAAGAGTTTACCTGGTTTCCGGTGTGGTCCAATCAACAAACGCCAAACAAAACAACTGATAAGTAAGCTCCGAAGGACACACACAATCAGATACTGTATTGAAGTAATTCTTAAACAACCAGCAAAGCTCGATTTAAATAAATTTTCAACAATTTGAGTGGGGCACACTCTTTACTCGGCTCTTGTTGCCAATGTCGTTTGCTGTCTGTCGACTTCCTGTGAGAGCTTTGGCAGACTGGCTTTGTGTTTGAATGCAAGCAGACGGATATTTAAGTATACCCATTTGGGTGAATGCTTAAGTTGATGCGCAAGGATACTGTTTCGTTCGTCCTCCTTCGCTGCCGCCACTGAGCCACTGCACCACTCAAGCCGCTGTTGTTTGCTGCCTTAGCCACTTGGTTGTTTGTTTCTTTTATGCCCGACAAAACTTTGCTACGACCAACCGACCCTAGGTTTATGGTGCCCAGCTGGGATAATACGACTGTGATGAGCAGAAGATGTTTGATGGCGAAATGGCGGTCTCGAAGACAGCCATCGACCAGATAAGAGAGCTAAGATGTGTCTTTGGCAACACATGGTTAGACGATAAAGCCAAATGCAAGCGATGTGGCTTGCCGTTGGTTATCTTATTAAATTTTGTTCCAAACAGAAGTTGTGTTTGATGTCGGGTGGAATAGGAGAAGTTTAGCTACTCCCCTAGAGAAATAGGTGAAGATATGGTAAGTCATGAAAATTTAGCTCAAAGGGGATGTGTTTGTTTGGGAATTTGCATGAGGTGCTTTAAGAATGTTGGGTGGATTTAAACGGAAGTTTTGCCAAAGGCAAGTGAGATAGATTTTTCTAGGAAAATCCTCATTGAGTTGTGATGGTGGGAAGTCCAGAATTTTTTTTAAATAAAATACCAAAATTTAACCTTAGGTCTATTTCTTTTATTCGTCATTGATTACTTTATAATTTGTGTAGTATTCACTAATATTTAAATCGTCCGGGTACCGTTATGTTTCTCTATCCTGCTTCTGGTGGACTGTCGATTAAGCGTTGTATCCCTTCAGATACTCGTTAGGTATGCCTTTTAACAGCAGGTATTCACTGCTGCAAAAGAAACGGGTTAATCGCCACTTGACGTGGGTAATGTTGGTCGCAAAACTTGTACAACCGCCGCCGCCGAAACGGGTAATTCGCCGTATAAACGGGTTAATGGCCACTCAACGTGGGTAATGGCAGTCACAACCGGTACAATTGCCGCCTTAACGGGTAATCGTTGTTTGTAAAACAGATTAATCGCCAATTAACGTGGGTAATCGCATTAGAAAATGGTACAACTGCCACAGAAATGTGTAATCGCTATTTAAACGGGTTAACCTCTACTTGACGTGGCCTGGGTTATCGCGGTCGAAACCGGTACAATCGCCACCGGAACGGGCGATCGCTGTATAAACAAGTTAATCGCCACTTGACGTGGGTTATCGCTGACAAAACCGGTACAATCACCGCCGAAACGGAAGATAGCTGCATGAACAGGTTAATCGCCACTTGACGTGGGTTATCGCAGTCGAAACCGGTACAATCGCCGCCGAAACGGGTAATCGCGGTATGAACAGGTTAATCGCCACTTAACATGGGTAATCGCGGTCGAAACCGGTAAAATCGCCACCGAAACGGGTAGTCGCCGTATAAACAGGTTAATCGCTACTTGACGTGGGTTAACGCGGTTGAAACCGGTAGAAACACCACCGAAACGGGTAATTGCCGTATAAACGGATTAATCACTACTTGACGTGGGTTATCGCGGTCAAAACCGGTACAATCGCCGCCGAAACGGGTAATCGCCAGCAGCCACTTAACGTGGGTAATCGTGGTCATAACCGGTACAATTGCAGTCGAAACTGGTACTATAACTTACCTTGTTCCTTTAATTGCGCAACGACGGACTGTATATTTCACAAGAAGCCCCTTACCACTGGTGGGGGGAAGCCTTTGTTATGTATTCGGTAACTTACCTATGGTCGACATCAGACTAAGCTGTACTCCACTCGTTCACTTGTACTTTGTTTTCGGTTTTCCAACTTGCTTCTTGGTGTTTCCTCTAGCTCACTTGTCAACCTTTTGGGAAAAATCAAATGTGACTTATAAGAAGGGCGAAGTTTAAAATTACCCTGCAAATGATGTCTTTTTTCAACTTCGTATGTTGAAGTGTGAACTTTGCCTTTATCAATCCTCTGCAATGCTTAAGATACGAGGGCATCATCCACATAAAATGACAAATTCCCTGTAATTTTCCATTTGCTCAAAATCAAGACCAGACCCCCTTTATCGTCTTTCTAAAATAATTTAGTGTTTGATTTGGTTAAATTTGTATGTCAACTCTTCACAAAACAAAGTAAAAATTGGACCACTTGCAGGGAATATTTGACAAACAATTTTCTTCCAATTTACATATTGACAATGATTGCCAACAATCGAAATAAGTCCAGACGGCAATTTATTCACCCATAGAATTCACAAAAGTATTGTTCCAACCCCCCAACAATCATATTAGCAACTTTGACAATATTGACGTCAATCATTGGTAAACACTTCTCTGTATTCCAATTTAGAAGACCATATTGTCGTCCCCGCTTGTTAACTCAATAATTGAAAATTTGACACCTCCGCGACAACATGAATCTGACCAAAAAAGTTCAATTCACCCAACGCAACGCCAAACAACTTAATCGGCTTCACCTTGAGCAAAGTGTGAAATTTTTAACAATTCATTCCCAATTCCGAATTTTCTGTGTGTTTATTTTCTCATCAATTCGAAATAATTTCGAATACCAAATTTTCCATAAGAAATCTGCAAGAAAATGAAAACAAAACGAAATCAATTTCGTTTGATTTGGATTTGAATTTGGGGACGGACAGAGATTTTCGAAAATTTGAATAGAAAAACAGAGGCAATTGTGTGTCGACTCAAAAACAGATTTGTCCTTCTCGTCATGCATTTAAAATGTAATTTCTTGAGCTAATTTATGCAAAGTCGTTAAAAGCAGCAACTAAACTTGTAAATGCGAAAACAACCGCAAAGGGATTCCTCTTTCCTCGAAGCTAGATCATGAGAATGCCATTTCTTCAGCTCGTCGTCTTCTTCTTTGGTAGCAGGAGCAGTATACCCCCAATAGAGAGTTAACCACTTCTTCTCCTTTGATTGTTCTTTTCTTGTAACTGGAATTTACACCCCCGGATGCGAACTGGCACACAACATTGATTGTGTGCTGGCTGTTGGCAGAGGGCGTCTTCGTTGTCGTCGGTCGGTGGCATGGCATGGCGGTCGTGTTTCTTCAGTTGATCAGAGCTGAGTTTGTTTTTGTTTTTCTTCTCACCCTCGCTCGACACAGGAACTCGTAAGGATTACTACATCAGAAACAGAAGCGTTGAAATACAAAGCGAAACAAATCGTGCTTCTTAAAGAACCTAGCATAGCAGGATATTTCCCTTGCGCTTGATGCCAGCAGGTCCCGCAGCAAAAAGCTTACAGTGCGCGGATCCTTTTCGTTTGCGTTGTTGTTTGGATTGCAGCTCGTTGCTTGATGGTTAAAAGATTTGCATGCTGAAAAGTTTTTCTCACTCATTTTCGGTTGAACTGCATCCTGCTGCTGGTGCTGCTACTTCTGCTTACATTTATCCAAAACTAAAAGTTGGAGCAATCGTGTAATCCAAGCCAAAAGCATTGCCAATGAGATTCTAATTGGTTGAAAGTTGAGACTTATGGAGATTTTGGATATTTGTTTTCAAAGAGCCAGACAGAGAGCAGTAGGGTTGTTTAAATATTTACAAATATTTGAAAGACGTAGGGTTTTCTTTAACGACCTAGAGGTTGCAATTGGATGGTAATTATTTGTTTGGAAAGTAGGTCAGTGGTGTCGATTGCAGAGGATGCTATTTTAGACCTTGGGAATACAAGTTCAGTGAAATTCTTAGAAATTTAATTTAGAAGCTGAAGAGCATTTCAAACATATCTGTAGGAATGTTTTCTGAAATCAAAGGTTCTGGGAAATAATATAGGTACCAGCTTACGGTGTGACGTCTTCTCTGTATTTGAAGTGCAGAGGGTTGCAATGATAGCAAAGGTAAGAGAAGACAGAGAGGTCTTCAGTCATATAATCTTACTTATGGTGGCGCTACAGTCCAGGTTGGACAGGGCCTCATCCAACAAGCGTCTCCAGCCAGCTCGGTCCCTTCCTAGCTGTCTCTAGTTTGGCAAGTCAAGTTGGTTCAGGTCCTTTTCCACCTGTGTGCTCCACCTGAGTCGCGGTCTTCCTCGTCTGCGATGTCTTTCCGGGTTCCGGGTTGGATTCGAAGACTCAACGGGCCGGAGCTTTATTTTCCATTCGCTCTATATGACCAAGCGATCTAAGTCGTTGGACCTGAACTTTTCTGTCCACTTCAGTTTCGCTGAACAGCTTGTAGAGTATGTACTTGATTGAATCTTCGTCTCCATTTTCAATTTATGCCAGACTTGAGCAGAAATCATTCGAAGAATTTTTCTCTCGAAACAGCCCAAAGCGTTTTCATCAGATCGGATCTTGTCATGGTCCCTGTCTCTGCACCATTCATTAGGACCGGGATGATGAGAGTTTTGTACAGTGACACTTTTGTTGCTCCTTAACTACCTCTAAGTTAAATCTGTCTATGCTGGCGTTTGCTCCGAGGCGTCAATTTTGGTTGTCATTTCTTTTTGACAGCATTAACTTGGTCTTGCCCTCGTTAACCGCTAGATCCATCTTTCTGGCTTTTTTTCCGAATATGATGGAACAGCGTGAGTTTTTCATTCTCATCTTACACAGACGGACGATTTTTTTTAGCGATGCTAAAACTAGACATTGCTCTATATAGTTAGTCTCTATAGACGCTGCCATAATGGGCCTTGAAATCTATGAAATGTTAGGCGTCGATTTGAAGTTCCTGGGTCTTCTCCAAGACCTACCGTAGAGTGAATATTTGATCGATGGTGGACCTTCCAGGTCTGAAGCCACACTGATAAGGACCCATCAGGTTGTTGACGTAAGACTTTAAACCTGCACACAGCACGGAAGACAAGATCTTGTAGGCGATGTTAAGGAGACTTATACCTCTGTAGTTGGTGCAGTTCAGGGGAGCTCCTTTTTTTAGTATCGGGCATACGATGCTTAGGTTCCATTCGTCGGGTATGCATCCACTAAGGCATGCGTCTTTTTTCAACAGGCGGAAGAACTCCTCAGATGGAATCAACGGTGGCGTCTACAGTTTCAATCAGGATGAACTATTTAGTGAAAACCTTATAGGGTTACTACGACATATTAGCAGCCCCGGCCTCTAAGAAGCGGTTTGGCCGGAAACTTGTCTTTGGAATTAAAATAAAGACCTGGCCCTCCAGGCAAGGCTGACTGCCTTGCCACATATAGAAGAGATAGTTCCGAACCACCAACAAGCCTCGGATACGGATAGAATTTATGATGGCAATCATATAACCAGTAATGGCTAAAACACAAACACGCCTTAGCTTCGTCTACGTTACGATGCACCCGCTTCGAAGTGGCTTTGAATGACATTTTTCCCTCCATCATCATCATCTCTCCAAAAACAAATCAATTTTGTTTACTGAATTTTTTTTGCAGCTTTTGAGCTGTCAGACGTAGCAAATAAGTGGAAAACATAAAGCTTCTTTGGTGTTAGCATTGAGTGACGTATAAAGTTGAAGCATAGGAATTTATTGGTCACAACCTAACAATTAGCAACTTTGTTGATCAACCTTCAATTTGACATAACTATATAATATAATGAACCCCGTAACGTAAACGTAACGAGGCACAATCTGTAGCAAGAGTTAAAATGTTTTCTACTTTTTCTTATGGATGTGCTCGACATGTTCTCTTGTTTGCTTGCATGGAAATTTCATTTGAATTTGACTTCCATAAATTGAATTAAAACAAACTCTTTTTAATAAATAAATTGGCAGATGTCAGTCGAAGTTCAATCCGAATTATAGTAGCAAGTAGCCTAACGGAGTCAGCGCTAACACAAAGCAGCTTTGTTTTCCGCTATATGAACACGAGCTTCTTTTTGGAGTTACGTTACGTAACATTACGTACGGAACGTCAGGTTGAAGTTTCATTGTGATAGCATGCATTGAATTCCTATGTCTGAACTCGTAAACGTCAAGCTAAAGCGTGTTTCTGTTTGTATTTCATTCAAAAAGAGATAAAGTGAGGTGCACAAAAGCGTCTTTAAGGGCTTTTCTGACACATTAAGGTCTGTTTTCTCATATGAATTGAATTGAAAAGTGACATCAGCTGTTCAAAATGTCAAAACAAATTTAACATCCCTGATTTCCGAAATTCCTCCTTTTTTTGTTTTCTCCATTTTTCTTTTCGCCAAAGCCAAAACAGAAGCAATAAACCCTTCCCACGTCAGAGAATCGACCTGCTTTCTCAGCTCTCAGCTCCAGGTTCGAAAATTTCGCCCGCATGCTCTCCGTCTCCATTCACCCGTACTCTATCTCATTGCATCCATTAATTTCCATGACACAAGTCAAATATAACAACACCTTGCTAGACTACGCCATGATAATGAAGGCAAAGATGAACAGGAATTAAATTTAATGTCAACAGCACTAGACAATCAGCCTAGCAAACATTCACATCTATTTGCTCTCAAATTATAAACAAATTATTGCGATCTCTGCCACGACAAGGTATATAAAATGATATCACACCAAATCAGAGTACCGCACTTCTTTCTTACTCGCCTCATCAGCCGGTCGAGTATAGTCTCTAAATCTCAATTGCTCGCATTATCTCTCTCGTAACGGTGGTGGCATGTGGAATCGTCTCCGATCCGATATACAACAAAGACGATAGACATTTTTTCACAGCTTTTACCCGCTTCCCTCAAACCAGATCTCTCTGATTAAACATAAGCCGATTACTCGCGAGGCATCAGTCAAAGGCGGCTGATGGTCCCATCTTATATCAGTGTGACAATCAAGCCGAAAGAGTGTGTTTAGCAACGTTATCAATTTTCAAACAAGAAAAAATACACAATGACAGATGCGAATCAGAATCAAACAAAAACACCCCCGTCGATAACTATCACATCGGAAAAAGGCGACGAAGAGGAGGCCCGTGAGCCTCTACAACCGAAATTTGTCCTCGGTAAAGACTCCTCGAATGACATCGGTGCTCGAGCGGGTAAATTAATTCGCGGCCTTCTGCCAATTTGCTCGTGGATCTGCCAATATGACACCGAGTGTGCCATAAACGATTTTATCGCCGGAATAACTCTCGGTCTGACGATCATCCCCGAAAGCATCGCTTGTGCCCTGCTGGCGGGACTTCCTGCGCATTATGGACTCTGTTCGGCTTTTTTGGGTGAGTAGAAGAGCATCAAAACAAAATGGACTTAGTGTCTAATGACTTTCTGACGATGCACAGGTTCCTTTGTTTACCTGATCTTTGGTTCGATTGACAAGGTCATTGTGGGACCGACCAGTCTGGTGGCCCTAGTCAGTGTGCAGTTCACAATGGGCAAGCCGATCGAGTTCGCTGTGGTATTGACATTTCTCGCTGGTATTGTGCAGCTTATAATGGGCGGCCTGCAACTTGGTGAGTTTTTTTTTTTAAGTTCATTTTGCCTGCAAACTGTGTGACGAATGTGGTCGTGCAAATTAAGTGTCAACTAGGATCTAAGTGGGACAACAAACATTGTTAATATTCTTTTGTTTTGACAAATGACCGACGGACGGTAGCTTGCTGCTAGGAAATTCCTTGATATTTGCGTTTTTCCTCTTCTAAGACATCTGAGAATCATGTGGCGTCTAAGTGGGTGAATTAATAAACGAATAGATGCGAGTATACGTCTTACGAGCGATATGACAAGTTCAATTAGAGCACGAGTTAGACATGGGAATGGGATATGAGTTTTGTAAATAAACGGACTGCGACTAATGGTTGATAGTGACGAAGCGTTATTTGACGGTGGTGTATTATGGTTGGTACGAGAAAAAATTAGTAGCGACGTGTCGCGTTGGTTTATTTAATTAAGACTCGGTTCATAAATTTTTTTATTTTTTTTTTATTCATTTGGTTTTTTCGGTGGGAATGTTTTAATGAGCGAGTGATTTGCTGTGATCTCTTACATGTTAGGGATGAAGTCGAGAGTTAGTTTGATGGACTTTGTGTTACTCTTTCACTGCGAAATTCCCTATTCAGAGACTTAAAGTTTGTACTCAAATTTATTACATTTTTGTTTAAGGTCAATATTCTGATGATTGCACAGTTCTGAAAATAAAACAATAGGTAAGGTTTTCCAAAGCCCGCGGTAAAGTGTTTTTGACTGAATGCAAGTTTCTCTTGCTAGCTTGGGCAATCCTTTCCATCAGAAACCCTACTGGCCTAGCGAGTTCACCTTCACCTTGCTATCATTAATTGAAGTTAACCCAATACTTCAGCAATATCTTCTAGTAAACTATAGTGTGAATCCCAAGGGAAGTGTTTTAGGGTATCCAAAATTTTCCATTCTGCCATATATTTTTGGTTTTATGTGTTAATCCATATCTTCATCATCATAATGCGTACTCATTTATCGGTGCCCCAACGTGGTTCCGGTCAGGATCGTGCAGCAAGTTGTTAAAACGATTCCTACCATTCCTAAACGCCATCCAATTGGTAAAGCTTAAATGACACTCGGACATCCTGGTCTAGGCGATCCTTCCAGCTCAAATACTGTCTGCCTTGCTGTTGTCCATTGCAGTGGCCCAAGGAAGTTGAAGGATTTATTCAAGGTCTTGGTCCTCTAAACCGTTCTCCTCCATTCTCTTTCATTGATGTCGATTTGGATATGGTCTGCCTAAGCCCAATCGCTATCGATTCTATTGAGTTGAAGGGGCTGGACAGCAATCCTTATAACGTAACGTGGGTCGAAAATTTGGTTAAGTTCAGCCTAAATGGTCTTATCAGTTTCTTTGGGATGCCAAATTCTCACCTTAGCTATGCTGTTGTCTATAAGAAGGTTCAACATTGGGTTGTTATGTTCTAGATCCAAACATCTTTCAAGCTCCTGCCTATCGAAGAAGGGCTTACCGAGGTAGGTGTTCCTTCTGTTAGAGAGTGCATTCGTTGATTTTAGAGCATATTGTTTGAGAAGATGTTTGCATGTAGCAAGCGGTGTTGCTTTATTATGTGTCTATGTCTAAGAGTGAGCAGAAGTGTTCCGTTTTTGGCGAGCTCATCAGCTTTTCAATTTCCCGAAATGTCTCTGTGACCCAGCAACCAAATGAGGTGAATGATAAACTGTTCTGTCATTTCATTCAGTGTGATCGACAGCTGTGGACTGTGATATTGTTTGTGAATGATTTGAGAGGGGCTTGGCTGTCCGAGAAGATACGAATATTGTCTTTTAGCGCCATTACCTCTGCCTGGGACACACTACATGATTGGATGTCTATGTGATAGACTGAGATTCAGTTGTTTCGATAAGATACCACTTCCAACGCCGTAGTCGGTCTGTCAACCGTCTGTATAGTGTTTCCTTCCAGAGGTCCTCCTTTTTCTCAAAACGATCTTGGAGGAATCCAAATATGGAAGTTATTATCGAATACCGTTTTTGGGGTAGTATTGTCTAAGGTCTAAGCGATCTGGGATGGATCTGATTTTTTTGATTTAAGGTGGCGCTAAAGCCCGGGGTGGACTTGGGCCTCAACCAACAAACCTCTCCAGCCAGCTCGGTCCCAAGCTAGTTGTCTCCAGTTACGCACGCCAAATTGGTTGAGGTCATCTCTAACTTGCGCCCGCCGCCTGAGCCTTGGTTTTCCTCTACTGCGTCGTTCCTCTGGGATGGATTCGAAGACTTTATACGGGCCGGAGCATTGGTACCCATTTTCTCCACGTGACCAAGCCATCTGAGTTTTTGGACCTTCAATCTTTTAGCTAGGTCAACGTCGCTGTACAGCCCGTACAGTTCGTGGTTGAATCTTCTCCTCCATTCACCGTTTATGCAAACAGGACCATAGATCTTCCGTAGAACTTTTCATTCGAACCGGCCGGCCTCTGGTGCTCTCATCCGTTTTTGACAGGGTCCTTGCTTCTGCACCATATAGCAAGACGGGGATGATGAGAGTCTTAAAGAGCGTCACCTTAGTTGTTCGGGAGAGGTCTTTACTACTCAATTGCTTTCTTAGCCCGAAGAAACAGCGATTAGCAAGAGTTATTCTTCTTCTGATTCGGCCCTGATTCATTGTCCGTGTTGATAGCAGAGCTAAGGTAGACAAAGTCCTTTACTACTTAGAAATTATATGCTTCTATCGTGACGTTTTGTCCAAGACGTTGGTGTTGAGTTTCCTTTCTTGATGACAGCATATACTTTGTTTTGCCCTCATTGACCGCTAAACCCATTTTTTCAGCCTCTGTTTGTGAATTCGCAAAAGCACTATTGACATCACGCTGCGTTCTCCCAATGATATCAATGTCATGTACGCGAGTAGTTGCACAGACTTCGGGAAGATAGTGCCTCTAGTGTGGAGGCGGGATTTCTGCACTATTCGTTCCAGTATGATATTAAAGAAGTCGCATGACAGTGCATCACCTTGTCTAAAGCCTTTTTTGACATCGAAGGCGTCGGTGAGTTGGGATAGATCTGTAACGACGGTCTAAAATAGTAGTATGGCCAGTGTTGTTTCTGATCCATTGAGAGGTGCCGTTAAACCTCACGCATGAGTTGGCTGCCACCATTTTGGAGATGATGTCAAGAGGTGTTTGGTTTAGAAGTACCTCTAAAGCTGCTGTTGGTGTTGAGCGGAGTGCTCCCGCGATGCACATACCTGCTGACCGCTGGACTTTAATGAGTTTATTCAAGTTAACCATCTTGTCCATTGCAGTCCTCCATACGACAACTCCAAAAGTGAGAATCGGTCTGATTACCGAAGCCTCATTTTGAGCCAATGGTCTTTTTACGAACGAAAAACAGTTACATTCGTTGACCTAATCAATTTTAGCTGATCTCCGTCTTGCATTAAAAACACATGAGACTACTGTGGTGATAATTGCCAGCCCGGCAATGAGGGTTTGAATGAGGATTTTTGCCAGGCCCAAAGTTTTTCTCGAATTTCTGTAGGTACTCTGATGTTTGGTTTCGTTTGAATTACAGCCTTCATGCATCATTTTCGACAAAACCAAGCACTTTGATGTAATAGCATTAGGAAAAAAACCAATCACGCTTTTAGGCGTCAAAATTGGTTCTTGCGCCTTCAGACCTCTATTATTTTCGTAATTATTGCTGCTTACTTGCTTATCTTTTTAAAAAGTATGAGTCTTTTAGGCGTCTTAGGTGTTCGCTTTTGTTTCGCATTGAGTGTCATATTATTTTGTTTATTGCTTATTTCTTTTATTTTGAAAATATGATATCTCTTTTAGGCGTCGATATAAACCCACTGTACAATTCAATCTTGCAGGTTTCCTCTTTGAGTTCATCTCTATGCCAGTGATCAAGGCTTTCTCAACAGCAACAGCCATACTCGTCATTGAATCCCAACTCAAAGTAATGCTGGGCATCAAATATCTAGCAGCTGGATTCATTGAATCCATTCAGACTTTGAGCTTCCGCCTGGACGAAGCCAATCTCGGAGATCTCATCATGGGTTTGTGTGCCATCGTTTTCCTGATATTCTCCGAGGTAAGTAACGAACTTTCTATAATCCTCAAAGCTAACTCAAAAAAGTCTCAGAGTAGTTCCTTGGAAGACTGGCCGAACGACCCAACCAGCCGAAGATCAAAAAGCTCTTCTACCAGTATTTGTCGTTCTCAAGGAATACTCTGATCGTCTTCATAACAGCGATGGTCACTGTCCTGTGGATGAAGCAAATAAAACCAACAGGGACGAGTTCACCAGCAGATGTGGTTCCATATGCTTTGAGCAAGACCGCTATGGCTGGGATGCCGAATTTCACGTTTCCCGCAATGAAAATTGTCACTCCAGAGAAGACGTACTATTTTTGGGACATTTTGGCGGAGCTGAACTTGGGCATCATTGTGATTCCGATTGTCGGTGTTTTGACGAATATTTCAATTGGGAAATTGAGTAAGAATAGAAGGGTTTGAAGGTTTGATGTTGCTGTAACTTTTCTTTGTTAGACCCCAAATGTCGGGCGAGTGCAAGTCAGGAAATGTTCACACTGGGACTTTGTAACGTTATCGGATCGACTGTCCAATCGATGCCGACTTCGGGAGCATTCACCCGCTATGCGATTAGCTCTGCCTGTGGCCTCAAGACCCCTATGGCGAATTTGTATTCAGGTAAGAGTATACTAGGGAAACTCCATTGAGCAGGGTCCTTATGACATTTTTGTGTGTTTCCAGGTATAATTGTCCTCCTGGCTCTGGGGTTCCTGAGCCCCTATCTCAATTACATTCCCGAAGCAACCCTGGCGGCCATATTAATGTGTGCCATTGTGACCCTC
The DNA here is from genome assembly GCA_943590905.1 of Sphaerophoria taeniata. Classification (NCBI taxonomy): domain Eukaryota; kingdom Metazoa; phylum Arthropoda; class Insecta; order Diptera; family Syrphidae; genus Sphaerophoria; species Sphaerophoria taeniata. Next base: position 85,802,701 of record OX016542.1, read on the forward strand.
ATCGATTTCAAGCTCCCTGTGAGACTCTGGCGAGAGAGTCGAAGGGATTTCTTCATCTGGTGCATATGCTTCGCTGCGTGCGTGATGTTCGGAGTGGAAGTTGGACTCTTGGTTGGGATCATTATCACAGTTTCGTACCTGCTCTATCTTTGGGCTCGACCTTCCGTAGCTGTAAAAATTGATTCGGTAAGTCCGCAAGATTTATTTGGGGTGCAAGTAACTAATTAAGCTTCTCTTTGACAGATCGATGACATGCAATACATTTCGGTGACGCCAGGCAATGGAATCTACTTCCCAGCAATCAACTATCTGCGTGGCAAGATCCTCAAAGCATGCATCCAGGCTGACTTCAAGATTCCAGTCGTCATCAATTGCAAAATGATCACCGGGCTCGACTACACCGCCGCTCAAGGCATCTCCCGCCTCTCAACAGACCTCTGTCAAGAAGGCAGCGGATCGCTGCTCATTCTCTACCAAATGAATCTCAATCTCCAGAAACTCATCGATCTCACTGAGAATCTGGTCTTTTGTGAGAGCAAAGAGAAGATCCGGGAGTTCCTGACCCAGGAATCCCTGCGAAATGGTTTCATTAATCTTAAGGCACACATCCGGGCGTCCATTGACTTAGGCTATAAAATTGACATAGAATAGTGTAGAATAAAACAGAAATTAGCAAATTAAGAATTGTAGAGAAAATCAAAAATCGAATTGGAAATTGAATCCGAGGGTCTGCTGTTTGTGTGGTTTAGTGGGTTTCCCCTTCTTTCAACTCCACAAAAAGGATAGTGTGGAAAACTCCTGGAAATACGATTTCAATTCAAATCCATTAACAGGATTCTTCTTTGGTTATGTGAATCCCATTAATGGTTTTCTGATGCAGTGCAGTTGGAATGCACAAAAAAAGGTATGGTACTCCATTAGTTACAGGTGAAGGTGCAAGAACCTCTCTCTTTCACTTCCTTTTTCTTCTAAACTGCCGGAAGTGTGTGGTATTTAGAAAGCGAAAAGGAGAATGCAAAAAAATGTAATTACCAGTTCATTAAGTCATCTTCCTGTTAAATGACCTGGCAACTGATGGAAAATGGTTTTTCATCACCTTTTTTTATGGAGCGCCCAACAAACAGAAAGGAGAACATCAAACGGGCGACAAGCGACCGACCGACGCGACGAGGCGACGACACGGCGGCGAAGGAAGTTCTTCAAGGTACTAATGCATGCTGTTTAATTTTAATCCTCTTTTTCCATTTTGTGGCCTTTGCTTTGTTATTTCCTTTTACTTTTTGTGGGTCGTGGTAAGTTTGAAAGTGCGAGGGTGTAAATTTGTCTTTTTATCAGGGAAGAGAAGAAGAAAAACTATTTTAATGAAAAAATAAGGACTTCCATTTGCGTCAATCTGCTTCGATTCGGAGAGAGGTGCTAACGGAGTAATAAGCATCCTTTTTTTATGATAATGGTAATGGAATCCACTCATCTTAAACTTTTAATTTAATGAAACTGTTAATTCCGTTCGGAAAACTACTTACGATATGGGAGTGCGACCCCAGATTCCTTAGATTACGAATGATTTTGAAATATCAATTATTTGGGCTATTGATCTGTTCTTTTTTTCTTTAAATAGAAAGCACGACTTGAAATCAATGGTATTTAAGCTTTATTTGTGATCAATAAAAATTCGAAACAATTTATATGTTAACATTCTTTTTCTAAGGACCACGGGACATAATATATCCAACAATCGTGTCCTGTGCAACCATGTCCTTTCAAGGACAACAAACAAATCAATAAGAGATAAGAATCTGAATTTTAATACTTTCAAAAGTCATATACCCAATTTCATAAACAAACACTAAAAGAACTTTTAGCAAAAATCTTTTTAAATTTTATCAGACCCTTAAAACTTTTGAGTTTCACCAACTTGAAATGGGAAATTTCAGGGAAATTTTTGTCAAAATTGACATCCTCATGAAAATTATGTGAGAAAAAATGAGAAAGCGTTATATACACTTTTTAAAATATTCAATGACACTTTTAAATTTAATGAGTCAAAAATTGCCATTTAGTTTTAAAAAGTGTCTAAACGCTTGGTGAAACCAAAAAATCTCATTTTACGGTTTAAAAGCCTGTTTAGTGTTTAAAAGTTGTTCATGAAATCGGGCAAAAGTCTGCTTCAAGGCGCAATTTGTAAAAATTCTATTTGAGTTAAAATGCTGTTTGGTCAGAAATGTTATTTCGTAAAAATTCCCATTTGGTAAAAATGTCATTTGATGCTACTAGCGCCACCTAGGCGGCCCAACTTGGAACTATGAGTTTCAAAAAAATAAAAATCGCGACACTAGCGCCATCTAGCGGGAAATAGATGCAACTCGTGGCGGTAGTGTCGCGATTTTTTCGCAACCCGTAGTCCAAGTTTGACCGCATAGGTGGCGCTAGTAGCACCAAATAACAATTTTCACCAAATGACATTCTTACCAAATGGGAATTTTTACGAAATGTCATTTTTGACCAAACAACATTCTTACTGAAATGGAATTTTTGCCAAATTGCGCCTTGAAGCAGACTATGACTTTTGAAAGTACTTGCATTTTGCTTACTTTAACCAATAAATTTCTGGGCTATTTTAGGCGTTTTTGGTTTCACTCATTTGCTTTCCACTCAAACTTACACCACACACACTACTTTAAATTTCCCCTACTTCCAGTTCTAGTTGTGGATCCTTTCCAATTTCCGATTTAAAATTGAGTCGTTTAAGCGTAGCTGTTGTGAGTGTTAAATATGAGTAGAACAGAGATTAAAATGAGTCAAGTATTGTTTGTAAGTTTCAGGTATTTACTAAAAAACAAACGAGTTTGAACAAACTGAGTCAACGCACAAGCCAGGCATGGAAAATGGGATATAATTGTATCGAATTAGATACAATTGAGTTCGTCCAAGTACGAAATTACAATTGGCCTTTATTTGATACAATTTGAAAATCTGCAAAAATAAAAACAGTACTGTAATGTCAATGTCAAGATGGACAAAAATATATGATTGGCCTGAACTCTGAATGCATTCATTTTAAATTCTTACCTTCTATTCAGTTTAAAAAGTGCTCTGAAAATCGGAAAAAGAAAAAAAAAGTTGTTAATTTCCAAAAGAAGTGGATACAACACTATCCTTGGCTTGAAGAAGACCCTCAAGAAAAATTTAAAAGATGTTAATATTGCAAAACAAATATTCCTGGAGGAAGAACTCATCTGGATACGCATGAATCAACACCAACTCATCAAAAAGCGTATATCGCGTAGCAAAAAAAAGCCTTAAAATTGATACAATTGCAACAAAAAAGAGTTGCAAGTTATCCGAAAATTCAAGAAGATTGGAAATTGCGCTTTCCATATTTGTTGCCGAGCATAATTTACCGTTTTCTGTCCTAGACCACGTTTCAGGCTAATTAAAGAAAAATATTGACGACTCAAATATCGTACAACATTTCTGATTAAACTGACACAAAGGGCAAAAAAGTATTAAAGTTTTTTTTAGTGAATTTCTACTTGCGACATATAGAATATATGGCAAGTACCTATTGAATTCGTAAAAAAAAAATTTGAGATGATGATGAGATATGACATTACGATGATAGAGAAGTCGAAAAAAGTGGGTCCGGCGATTCCGTTCGTCTGTCTGTCGGGAAGTTTACATGCACCTACTGCCTTAACCACTAGACCGATTGACTTCAAACTTGAAAATTAGAGGTTTGAGCAAAAACTCATATCCTAGTTTTTTCGTTTTTTTTTTTAAGATCAAAATTTAGGGTAGCCACCAAACGATTTTTATGGCAAAAAACCAAAACTTTTAATTTAATCCAAAACGGATCCTACGATTTTTTTAAAACTTCCTTGAATTTAATTTTTTTAAACACTCATGTATTTTATGTAAAAAAAAATTTTTTGTATTGCTCCAAAACGGTACCTCCCATAGAACCGTTTTTTTGTTATTAGATTTTCTCGAAAAATAAAAGTTCGATCAGCGAAAGTACGTATATATTATCCAAATAATATTTTGTATTCAAAAATTTTTTTTTTTTGGATTTTTAAGAAAATATTTAGAACTTTTTTTTCAAAATTGTGTATCTTGAAAACGGATCAATATTAAAAATCGAAATTTATTTATAAAATGTATATTTACATATTCTTGAATACTGCATACCCAAATTAATTTTAAGACATTTATGAAAAAAATTATATATAAAAAATTAATTTAAAAAAAAAAACGGCTCCGACGATTTTCAAAAAAAAAATTCAATAAATCAAAAATAAGGTTTAAATTTGTGTGGCATTTAAATTTTTGGAATAAAATGTATTTACGAGGTACATATTCAATTTTTAATTTTTTTTTTTTATAAATTAAAAAAATTTGAAAAACCAACAGTTTCTTAAGAAATCATACGACATCAATTTTTTTCCAATTGAATCCATTTTTGTGGTTCATATGTATTTCAATTTAAATTTTTATTTATGATTTTTTTTTATGATTTATAATTGGGAATACAGGAGCAAGTTCGTACGACCGAGTCGTGCACATTTTTTATTTTGTGTTCAATTTTTATAATAAATGAAAACAAAAAGTGTTTTTTCTTATATTCTTTTCTGTGAAATTGATTCTCGATACAATTGGTACCAAATGAATACAATTTAAATTTTTTTTTTGAGTACAATTGGAAAATGTCTATTTCCATCCCTGGCACAAGCAAGTAATTTCGAGTTTTTTTATTCATGAGTAAAATTATTTACAAATCATCCCTCATTTCAAACGAGTTCAAACGAGTTTTCTGGTTGAAAGTAAGATCGCTTGCAATCACCACTCAATTATTCATGGCGCTTGTAAGTAAATCGAAAAATAATGTTTGGTTTGTTTGATTCGTTCGTTGATTTGTTTCATTCTCAAATTTTTGTATCAGTTTAAGATTTGTCGAATAAAATAGATAGATACGAATAGAAATAAATAAATCCACATATATTGATTATTTTGATTTTTTGTGATCAAAACACCATTGTAAAATGTCAACATGAATTTGTGTATGGGTTTCAATATACATTAGGTTTTCATGAGCAAATGAAACCGCGTTGTCAGTTAATTTTCTCCAGCAAAAAAATGAATATTTATGGACTCGTAATATCTTCAAATAGTTTACTGATTGAAAGTAAAATCGCTTACAATCACCATTCTGCGCTTGTAAGTAAACCGATAAAATAATGTTTGGTTTCATAGCTTAACCTTAAAATGTTCATTCATACCTCAATTTTTGTTTTTTACTCTAATTACAAAAAGCCAACATCCCACCCTAGAAAAGGATTACATATTATCCAGAAAGAAAGTAGTAGGTAGCTTGGTTATAGGTAGAAGGTCAGATATTTTATAAAAAGATAAGCAATATTTAAAATATCTTTACAAAACTGCATTCTCTACCAACCGGAAGCAGGTATTCCCACGACATAATCTTCGTCAATCACTATTTTCTATTTAGGTATACAAACATACCTAACCTATTTAAATGTAAGTATGCATTCATTAATAAATCCTTTCTTTAATTAATGTGAAAAATAATCTTTCCAGTGCGGATTAATATTTTTATGACTGCAAATCCGGCTACCTAACTCATTTATAAATATTTCTATTCTTTATATTACAACCCATACAAAGCCTGCATCTTTCATTTTTTTCTTCGTAGAGAAAAAAAAATTGAAACGTCCAATCAATTTTACCCGAAAACTCGCACATGTTTGAGTAAGTACAAGCAAGCAAATTGCTTGTGAATCAATTTGACTTGAAATGATCGAAAACGAAAAATATTTACGAGTTCCTTCTGCTTGCTTGGTTTGACTTACAAGCCTTTTTATTTTTGAGTAAAATTATTGATAAATAAGGGTTGCAATCGAACGAGTATGAACAAGCACACAAGAAAAATTTGGATGTGTTCGAACTGTTCAAACATACTCATTTTAATCTCTGGAGTAGAAGATGATTGAGTAAAAACTTCTATTTTTCCCTAGACAAAAAATTTGTACCAAAACCGGCTTTGGGCACTTAAAAAAATGCCAAGAGATCTTCTGATTGACCGCTCAGCGTACGTCTATCAAAGGTCTAAGACGCGAGCTGAGCGATAATCCATACCTATTGAAAAAAAACACACATTTTTCGCAGATTTTTTTTTTAAATTTTTACACACAAGCACCTGTAGGTTTCAAGATTTTGCTCGCGGGTCCGGGATCATTTATTTCGTTGAAGAAAACCAGACCTTGACATTTTCAATCCCATATATAAGCCGCGTTTTATTATTCTCACTAACCCATATGGGTTACTCCGTGATAATAAAACGATGTGGGCTAAAAAGGTTGAAGTTTAAGCTATATTTTTATCTGAGACGCAACCCTCAGCTAAAATTTTATTTTGCTTTTCCACAAACAACTTGTTTTTATTAATTGATTGGATTGACTCTTATCCTATGGCTTTATGAAACTGTGGCTAACAGTGGAATACGCGTTATTTTTTATGAATATGGCTGATATTAATAAATCTTTCTACAATAACTTCTTTTTTGTCTCACACTCGACATCTATCCGCCATATTTAGAACTAATTTTTTAGTTACAAAATAAAACCCGATAGCTATCGGGATCCCAGGTTGTTGTTGTTTTGTGTATAAAAAATTAACCCATATGGGTTAGTGAGGATAATAAAACGCGGCTATAGTTGCTTCGTTTTTTGCTTTTTCGATTCTTCGAATATCATCGGTCCGGGCGGTTCTTTAGAGGACGAAAACTGGCTGAAAAAGAAGAAAAAATGTAATTGAAAGAAGAAAGTTAAAAATATAATTTTTGTGAAATAAAAGCAGCAACAAAACTACTTTTTTGTATTTAATTCTCAGCCTAGTATTGTTGGTTCAATCTTTAACTACTTTAAACAAGAGTCGACGAGAATAATCCTCTTAGTTCCTGCACCAAATGTGCCTACGTGCCTATGACTAGACTATGAATGACAACCTGACAAGTACAGTTCACTCTTCACTTCCCACTAGATATCGGTTCTAAATTTGTCCGTCTAGGTAGGACCAAACAACATTTTTGACCCCACATCATTTTCACTGAAATGCGATTGCGAAATTGCGTTTCGCCCCATTGCATTTTTACGCAAGTGTAGTTTTCTCTTCCCCATCTACAAAAAAGCGATCCTACATCATGCAAAAACTCTGAGGCATATGGCATATCCCTGCTTAATGTTGCATACAAAATCCTATCCAACGTACTGTGTGAGCGACTTAAACCGTTCTGCAATACAATAATCGGGACGTACCAGCAGTGTGGCCTTAAACCAGGCAGAACAAAATATTCACACTGAGGCAAATCCTGGAACAGACCAACGAATCTCAAGTCGAAACCCACCATCTTTTCATCGACGTCATAGCTGCTTATGATAGCATCCACCGCCAAGAGCCTATATGATGGCGATGTCTGAATTCGGGATACCGAAAAAACTGATCCAGCTATGCCGCATGACGATAAACAATACACAGTGCAGAGTGAAAATGGGTAACAGCTCATCCGAGTTGTTTCTAACAAGCGCCAAGAAGCGCTCTCATGTGATTTCTTCAACAAAGTCCTGGAGCAGATAGTGCACAAGGCAGGTGTGAACACGGAAAACACTATCTTCAACAAATCCACCTATTTCCAAGGCTATGCGGACGACAGGACGACATAGACATCATCGGTTGCTCCAAAGAGCTGATGCCTTTACAGCTATTACAGAAAGGACGAAGGCTGGTTGGTTTTGAAGGGAATGAGGCAAAACAAAGAACATGCTGTCAACAAACAAAAGAACATCTGTCCACCGCCTAGGACAAAACGTCACTGTTGGTAGCAGCAATTTCAAGGTAGTTAAGGTGTTCACCAAGCTTGGAACAAACATCAATCCCACGAACGAGACCTTAGTGGAAATCCGACGAATAATTACCCTAGCGAACCGCTGCTACATCGGTTTAGTCAAACAATTGGGTTCATAACTCCTTATTCGCAAAACAAAGTGCCAACTATACAAGACCAGTAGGACTGATTCCTACTCTACGGCGCCGAGTGCTAGACGATAAGTAAAAAAGGGGAAACGATACTGGGCACTTTCGAAAGAAAAATTCTTCCACGGATTTTCGTTACCGTATGAGACGATGGTGAATGTAGAAGAAGGTTAACCAAGAACTGTACGAGCAGTACCCATATGTGGATGTAGTCTAGAAAGCCATGTGGCTGGGCCACACCGAGCGAATGGACGACAACGCTCCAGCCAAGAAAGTCTTCTCAACCAGCCCCCAGGTCCGAGACGACAAGAAAGACCAAACCTACGGTATAAGGAACAAAGTAACTGCGGATGCCAGAGCGCCTGGTTTTGGCGACTGGAGGGACCGTACCTGATGGAAGGGTGCAGTATCTCAGGCTGAGATCCTTCATGGATTGGGAACCGGTTAAAGAAAGAAGTTTTCTCTTAGCAGCATACTTACCAAAATGAATTGCAGTCCAGTCCCATTGAAAGAGGTAGCTGAACTTTTACCCATGTTCTTGCCTCTTGGAATAGGCTGCCTTGTGGTGTACCCCAGATAAAGACTAAATAAAAGCCCAGGTCCTGCAAATCGTGAAACGTTTTGCTTTCAGGAAATTCAATACAGTGTCCCTATTCAATTTAGCGAGAAATTGCTTTATTAAAATCTTAATCGCACCAAAACTATACAATTAATTTATAATCATCTCAAAACGTTCATTAACTAATTTCTATGCTCTTAAGTCGGCATATCAGTTGAGTGTTGCAGTTAAGTTGCCGTTGTTGTTTATGGTTGGTCTCTTAGCTGGCTGAGAATTCATTTAGCAGTTATGCAGGGATCATCTGTGAAAGCAAAATGTTAATCATGTTGTTTTACTCATGATTAAGGACCATATACGTCAGAGAAGATTTTGCTACTATAAGGAGAATGCTTTGCTACTAGAACCTACCTTATTGTCTTAACTAAGTTCTCACCTTAAGTCGGTACCTAACTACTTCTCTTTGATATTGTAACACTTTGATAAGCGAAAAACACAACAATCAAACCAACAACTAACAGCAAGGATCAGGGACAAGGTTTATTGTTTAGGTTGGCGCTGTGGTGCGACGGTTGTGGATGCCTTTAATTGCAGCCCCACCTTAGTTGGAAAAGCGTTTTGAGTTCTTGATGAAATTTGAATGAAAACAAGATGATGAGACGAGCCTCGTCATCGTCGTCGTTGTAATTTGCTGGATAAACTTAGCACAACACACACAAGACAATGAATAACTTAAGCGCCTAATATCCGGTTGCAATATTTGATGACTATGATATGGGTGATAAGACGCATCGTTGTTCGTTGATGCAGCAACAGAGGTGGGTTTTAAGGGCTCCATAACACCAAGGATCAGGCCAAGCTGAGAATACAATAAGATTATGTATGGAAAGGGTGTTCTTACTTCTGATGGCAAAGGGGCGAGGAGAGTAGAGATGGTAGGAGTCTAAAATCAAGGCAGCTTCATCTTCTGCTTCTCAATACCGACAAAACTTTTATTGCTTAACACACAGCTGTCAAGTCACAACATTTCGTAAAGGAGTGCCCAAAGATTTCCTTGACGCTGACACGAGGCACGCGACGACGACGACGCAACGCACGCCACGTCCATTGTATGTTTCACACCGTTTTTCAAATCTTTGCGTTGGTGGAGTATATGAATTGCTAAGGGATGACAACTGTAGAAGGAACTCAAAGGGTTTTAAGGCTTAAACCTTGCACGATGCAGTCAAAGCTTTATCACGAAATTCTTTCAAGGAATCGAAAGCAAAACGCTTACAGCGGGTAAAGACCTCGGATACAAATTCCTAAATCGCACTTTGTTGCATTACTTTAACCGTGAACTATAATGACGTAGTTCCAGGACCCACAAACGATGGCGCCAAAGCGTATAGATTCTAAATAGAGAGCAACTATCAAAGCTCGGTTTCAGGGCCCGATCTAGCTTTTCTGCCGCTCTAGGCAAAAGTATTATTTGCCGCCCTTTAAAATCAAACCTTAAAAGGCATGAAAAGTTATTTCTACTGTATATATGTATGTATGTATTGTACGTATTCAGATAATGTAAATCTTCTGGATATCTATAAACATAAACATCTATAAACATTAGGTATGTTTGTTCAAAATGTCTCCGATACTTGTTTTGTGAACTTATGTGTGTTTGCTTCCATACATCGACTTATCATTGAAATGATAATCATAAAAATAAAAAAATAACAGATAATTTTTTATTTAATTTTAATTTTAGCAAAAAAAGGAATAATAATTCATTTCTGAAAACAAAACAATTTCAATTTAAAAATTATTTTTAAAGTAACAAAACTTAAAAGTAATACAAACAATTTTCACATAACCTCAAAATCGCAATAATTAAAAAAACAACAAATAATAATTGTATCTTTTAAGATAAACAAATTCAGGTAAAATATTTAAGTAAATATTTAAACAATGGTATAAAAACAGATAAAGTTTTTACTAAAATTGCAGAACTCAGCCCCTTAGCTCTTAGCAAATCAGAGTTAGAAAAAAAGAGTTCCAGAGAGATAGAGTCCCGACTTGCGACTCCCGACTCTTTTCCCCCTTCCCCTGCATAGTTTATCCGCCAACTCCCTTATTTCTCTCTTTACTTCGCACTTTCGCAGGCGTGTAAGCTGTAAGGTTAGTTTAGTTCAAATCAGGGATGGAAATTGTCAATTTCCAATTGTACTTTTTTTTATAATTTGCACCCATTCAAGGGATTTTTGTATACCCTTTTTATGCCAGCGACACAGTGAGTGCATTAGGAAGAAGGGAAGGGGTTGGAAAGGAGGTGTCGGTGTACATTGGTCTTGAATTCTTGAACATTGCAATGATTGGGAAAGACAGAGTGTACGGGCGAATTGTTTGAGGGGAGGAATGCAACTGTCTATTTCACTAGAGCAGTTACCGTATAAGTAACGGTAGAACAAGGAGAGGCACGCAACGTTACGACGCACGGTGGTCTAAAGGGGTGAATGAGTCAGTGATCTCTCTATCAACATTCATTCTTACAGCTCTTTTTTGTATTGCATCCAAGAGGCTTAAGTAAGTAGCTGGAGGATGGGAATTGTACTCAAGCTGAAAAAAAAAATTTAAATTGTACTAAATTGGAACCAACTGTATCAAAAACCAATTTCATAGAAAAAAATCAGAAAATATTTTTTTTTTATATTAAAAGAATTGTTTTTATAATACTCTGCCAGGATAGAAGCAATCATTTCTTTCTGATAAATTGCGCTGTTTTCCTTGGTCTCATTTTAAAGTACCAAAATTATACATTGATTAGAAGCGTTATTATTATTAAATTCTCTGTGAGATGTGTTAAATTAGTTGCAGTTAACCATTTATTTTCGCTTTTTTCTAAATCACTCAAAAAACAGATTTTATACGCCTCATAAGGATAGAAGCGCCTCTTATTTCGCTTAGAATCGTCATTATTTATCACGACGGACGACTTGAAAAAAAATTTTGTTTTAGGATGTAAGAAGTCCTTATCTTTAATTAATAAGAATGTAAAAAAAAACAGTTAACAAAAAGTAAAAATCGGGTTAATACATTCCTACCCCTTCCTAGGCTGTTTAATCAGTATTATAGCCAAGAATAAAGGATAAGTAGACTATGTTTTTTTGAAAATCAGATGTTTATAACTTTTTATGTCATGCAAAAAAAAAATAGTGGCGGGACAAAAAGAGTCCAAACATTCAAATGAAGGCCAAAATTAGACTAACTGCAACAAGAGCATCTCGTTTTCTGAGTAAATTTAAGACAAAAGAGGAACTAAATGCCATCAAATTAAAACATGCACAAAACTTCATTAAATGCTTTACATTCTCTGTAAAAAATAATGTCCAAAAGCAATCATTTATCAATTGTGACGAAGATTACATGTATAGCAAAGGTTCAGACCATTCCAATAAATAATAAAAATTTTCTACAACATGACAACGGCAATGCAGTTCTGTCTGCAAATTTTCAAATTGTATCGAATAAAGACAAATTGTACTTTTGTACTCTGAAAAACTAAATTGTATCGAATTTTCCATGTCTGGTTCAAATAGTTCAAATGAATTGATTGACGCATGAGGCACGAACAAAAAAATATTCTTAAGATCTCAATTCTCAAGTAAGAAATGTGTAGTTGTTGTTTTTAGGAAAAGAGAGAAAAACACTCTTAGTCGGGAATCGGGACTTCATTTATGTAGTAACATTTGTAGTAAAAAAAAGTCATTATTTTTTTCAACCATAGATTTTGCCGCCCCTAATTTTTGCCGCCCTAGTCAATTGCCCCGTTTGCCCTCCCCTAGATCGGGGCCTGCTCGGTTTAAACCCACGTAGTGTTAAAATTAAAAAGAAAAAAAACATTTAGTGCTTCCTTTTTACGTTTCAAACGAGTAAACCTTACAAAACACACAATCCACAATCATAACATGTATAAATGGTTTTTTTATTTAAGACCTATTTGACAGCAACGACAAAAACCAAAGCTCTAACAATGTGAAATGCAATTCCATTAAATTCCAAGTGAAAAAAAGTCCCAAAGAAAGTCCTTTTTAAATTCAAAACATTGTTATGCATACGCAAACGACTGCCTAAAGCCAACCAAAACATAAACAAAAACAACATCATCAAACTTCATTCAATTGATGTCGATGTCGATGCTGAGACTGAGACCGACTGAATCGCATAGCAGACATACAATGAATTGCACAGGCACACCTCTGTTCCCCAACAAAGCCTTTGGTTCTTCTGACTTACCTTTCTTAAACCCTCCTCAATGTTTGTCCACAAAAATCCTTTATTCAATGATGATGACGACAAAAGGTCTTCTCCATGTTGTAACGAGTGAATAGGTTGCAGTTCTCAAAGCATCTTGTGACAATAGGTCATGATGCTTATGGCTGGGCCTTTGTGTGGCTTCCTTTGAAGGTTTGTGGGTATTTCTCAATTCTCGATTCATGACTGTATCGCACGGTTAAAAATTTTGGAGTACTTTTTAATATTTTTCGGGTTGTATATAGGTCCACACCAGGAATTTATTGAAATTTAATATATGACAAATATTGAAATTTTTAAGTTAATACTAAATTTATTAAGATCAAGAACATTTGAAGAATAAAAAATAATTCAGTTGTATTAAATTTTAATACATTTTTAATTCAGAATTCAATATAAAATATAAAAATTTAATACAAAATATATTGCATTCTAACAATGGCAAAGTAGGTTTTAATCCTATTTATATTTGAATTCAGAAAGGAAATACTAATTTCTAATAAAAACTTGCATTGATTGTAACACAAACGTATTACACTTTCATCCCAAATGTATTGAAAATAAATAAATAGTATTAATGGATTTTAATACGCTTTTATTGAAAAATATTACAAAAAGTATTCTTAAATAATGTAAAATGTATTAATTATTAATATAACAAACATTAAAAAATAATACCAAGGAGAATTCAATTTTAATAATTGAGTGTTATTACAAAAGGTATTTTTAGTAATATATTATATAAATTAATTCTCTGCTTTTCTTTGGACTTGGGACTTTGTAATTTAACGATTCCACCTCAGAATTCCAACCTTTAAAATGAAAAAAATGATTTTTGAGTAATGACAAAGATTGAACATTGAATATAATAGTACCTTCTACTTTCCAGTCATGGCCGCACGTTTCCTTGTAAACGTCCTTTACATGAAGTGCATAGATGACCAAAATGTCCAAAAGACTATTTTCCTTCGCCGGCTCCCTGAATGAAAATTAAAAAGAATCTGAAAATATTTAAGTGTTTTTAATCATTTAAAAACATTTAATTGAATATTGCAAACTTACCATCATTGAAGGCACATTTTTATTATAATTTATGTATACTCTTTAAGTTCCCAACAAAGACTAACAGCATGCAACGCGAACGGCAATCGAAAACCGAAAGAAAATTCAATATATAGAAACAGTTACTTTGATGATCGTGCATCGGCGTCAAATTTTTGTTTTTAATAAAATTAACTTGAAATTCAATACACATGTACTGAAATCAAATACACGTTTATTAAAAACCAATGCAACCAACTTTCTTTCTAATAGTTAGGGTATACTTTTTATTGCAATATTATTATTATTCATTGTAGAACGAAAAATTAGTATATAAAGCTAAATCTAAGATGTATTGAAATATAAGGCAATCAAAATTAGAATCAAATTGATTCAATATTTATTTTTACTTCGTATCAAGATTAAACTTTAAATTAACATTTAAAGAATTACTTTTTAATATATATTGATTATAATTTCACTGTTAAGATTGGATTTTAATATTTTTTGAATTAGATATCGAAACTTTAATACAAAATCATTAGATTTTAATACAAATTGATTACAAAGTTTGCTTAATATTTCTCAAATATTAAAAAATAATATTAACTGTATTGTATATTGCTGTAATAAAAGTGCTGTATTAAAAATCATGACAAAATTTTTAACCGTGCGTCTAGCCACAGATTTTGGATCACACAATCAAACTTCTGATGGGATTTTCTGTTGTTTTGATGTTATAAGTGATGGAGTCTGAAATGTGAAAGTGATATTGCAATGTAATGGAAAATGTTTCCTCAGGGTGAAGCTTGTTGTTCCACTGTAATTACTATGTTTTCTGTGTTGAGCATTGAATGTCGAAATATATTCAAAGAGGAGACATGAGACCTCAAAGGATAGAGGTTTTATTTATGAAAGCTTCCTTGAAGAGAGAAGCCTTGAGGCCGTAATACGAAATTTCTATTGACTTGAACACTACGATGTGTACATTTTTTCATGCCTTTTTCCAATGCAAATATTTCGCCATAAGTTGTGATGTGCTCTACACAATTCAAAAGTGTTATATGGCCAAATGGCATGGCACCGCATGGATCACCATTTCAGCAAGCATGATGCCCCTGGTGGCACGGATCAGTAGGTACAATGCCGCTAGTGGTAATTGATAGGGACGGCCTTAGCAATAACCGTGTATCAGCACGTGGATCCACTCCACTCCACTCCACTCTACTCTACTCTACCCTACTTTACTCTACTTTAATCTACTCTACTCTACTCTACTCTACTCTGCTTTACTCTACTCTACTCTGCTTTACTCTACTCTACTCTGCTCTACTAATCTACTCTACTGTACTCTACTCTACTCTACTCTACTCTACTCTACTCTAGTACTCTCTCTACCGTCCCCATCAAGTCCCCAGGTCACCATCTATCAGTTACTGAAAACAGAAACTATCTGCGAGTTCTGGTTAGCCAGTTATGATCAAAAAAAAAAAAAAACTGTTTGTTCATTTTTGACCCTAGCTTCTTATAATCCCATACATCATTCATCATCATCGTTGTCAGCCTGGCCAATGAAGTTTCTCCCTTCATCTCCGCCACAACCGGGTCCCGGCCTCCTTCAGCAAGTTCTTCAATGTCTCTCGATTGTTGGCCGACGCCACCATCCAGTTCCGCACTCCAAGCCTTTGGGCGTCCTGGTCTTTACGTCATCCTTCCAATGCAAATTCGGTCTGCCGCGCTATCTCAATGCATTGTACCGCAAAGGACATACCGGGTTGGTCGGTGCCTCTTCGCTCATACGAGCTAGGTGTCCAGCCCAGTGGAGTCTATCAAGCTTAATTTTTGCCATCAAGTCTGCATCGCGGGAGATTTGATATAGCTCGTGGATATATCGTCTCCGGAATCGTCCTTCCTTACAAACGGGGCCAACAATGTTCCGTAAGACTTTTCTTTCGAACGCGGCTTAGAGTTCAGAGTGCCTTTTGCTAAGCACACAGGTCTCGGAGTCCATTTTACAAGTGATGCAAATATTTCGGCAACCAGGGCTCGGAATTGGGTTAAGCTTTTTGTTGTTGGCTCAGATTAATATGCAGATTTAAACGAAGACAAACAAATTTGACAAAAATATCATGGACTAACCTCTGAACAACATTTTGGCAAACAAAAATTCCTTCAAAACATTACAGAGTCCCATATGGATGTTTATATGTGCCTCTTTCTCAAAAGTCGCATTGTCAATGATTTATTTTTACGTAAAGCAACAATGTACATTATTCCTTGCATTATTTCCCAGCGACCAACGTTGATGTGGGAATGTGAATATAATCCAATGTATTCGATTCATACATGAAAAGCTTTTAAGAAAAGAAAAACAGCGTCTAGACGCGAGTGAATAAATCAAAAATTTCATCCAATGAATTCTGGTTATCAAGATGCAAAAGAATAATTTAATATTCTCCTTGCTCAAAGGATGCAAAATTCTTTGGAAGGCAAAGTTTGTTGCTGTTTGTCAATTGGAGAAATTTTTTCCAAAATTTAATTTGTGGCTTATTTGAAATAAATACCACACAAGGGAAATTGTGGTTCCGACTTCTTCAAAGTCCCAAACAGTTTGAATCTAATTTACCAATATTTATTCCATAAGCGTGATTAAGTTTATAGGAAAAGATGAGAACCTGAAGCCCGAGAAAAGTCTGAAATGACCCACTATAAATATTCGTTGACATCTTCCAGATTAAGCCTCTTAAGAGTCTAGATAATGGCTTCTCAATAGACTTTCTTCATGAGTATTCTCTTCCCTCATAAAAAATCTAATAAATTGAATTTTTCCTATGCTTGAACTTATCCACCCAATCCCCTGGAAAACCATACAACTGGGAGTTAATACCACATATTCCCACATAGAAAAAATAAAGCTTAAGCTTTAAATTATACAAAACATACCCGGCATACGGCGACTCCCTCTATCCCCCTTCAATCTAAAGCAAACCCCAAAAACCAAACTTCAAATGTATTTATTCTCAAAACCAAACCCGACAAAAACTATAACGTTTCGGCAAAAATGTCCTCTGCGTAGTTTTGCTCACCTATAAATTTCTCCCCCATTTGGTCTTCTTAATTTTTTTTTTTGTCGAGAGGATGGGGAGCAACCGTCTTGACGATATGAGTATGTCGACCCCAATCCCCTTGAACAAAAAATAAACAAGAAATGACAAAAAACTAAACCATATCTTGTGTTTTAGAAAAACATTTCATTACATTGCCAACGACACCGACTCATGGGATAAATTAAGCCCCAAGTCGTCTTGTGTATCTTTTAGTAGCCGAAATAACAGTTTTTCTACTCACTTACTTCAAATTCACCACATGATACCTATACTTGCTGGCTCCCTTACTCTAGTCATATTTCGGTTTCCAGCTTCATCCCAACCATGCTTCGAAATGCATAGGTTTTTTTGTTTTTGTTTTGTTTTGCTCTTCCCCCAAAATCCTCTTGACAAAATATGTAGCAATGGAAGGGGAGCTTATATTACAACTTTTAATAATAAAATAAAATCAGAGAGCATCAAAGCATGAAAAATCAGTCAACTATGAAGCTTCTAACCTGAGGGAAGACTCAGAACTAAATAAAAAAAAAACTGTCCTACCAACCTGCACTGTATTCTTCACTAAGCGCACTGGGAAGTATGTAATAAAAATAATAAAAACCAATCTCCCCGCGTGTATCCTTTTCGTCCTAGATTTGGTTTTCAGGGATAGAGCGTTCATTGTCAAACCTCACGACAACATATTGTACAACAACATATCTGGTATCTCGTCTAGATGCTCTTCCGGGAGGTTGTACGCTGTATGGGTTAGGCCTGGGGATAGAGCTAGAGATTCAGCTAGACGCAATGCCGTCGGGTACCGGTTTACCTTCTTTCATATTTTTCTTGACAATAAATTCGGCAATTTGTATTCAAACACCGTTGCATCGTTAAGGGTGAGTATTCCAATTCCTGTACCTTCCAAGTGCTGGTGCAGATGGTTTGTTGGTTTGGGGACGACATAATGTCCCCCCGACTTCCAATTCAACCATCAGGAAGGGTGGTAATCCTTATTCATGTAACCAGCTACTTGCGTTACAAAAATCATAGAATGGGAGATCTCGGCTAGTCTTTGTTGACTTTCTTTTATTATTTTCTCGTCAGATGTCTTGAATGTGCACACGCAGGATATACCTTTTTGGTGCTGGGCATGGTATGATAATGGAGATTTTTGAGTAGCTTCTCAGTTTCAGTCAAACGCATACCATCACCAGGGAGGGGACAAGAGTCATTACGCTATGATGGTCTTCTGAATATGACTCTTAAGCTACATGGTATAGGTATCACAGATGCGACTCTAGAATTACTTGTACGCAACTTGAATAGAAGATAAGAAACGGATATCCGATGGTAATAAAAACGGAAGTTATAATGGCTTCTTAGAGAGGATTTCACATATTGATATACAACAAATGTTGCTTAAGGCTTCGCAACTTTACTGATGCTAAATGTATGAAGTCATACTGTGAGGCACCTCTTGATGAGCTTTGTTTTAAGGTACTGTCTGTGTTTAGAGTG
Source organism: Sphaerophoria taeniata (assembly GCA_943590905.1). Taxonomy (NCBI): domain Eukaryota; kingdom Metazoa; phylum Arthropoda; class Insecta; order Diptera; family Syrphidae; genus Sphaerophoria; species Sphaerophoria taeniata. Next base: position 85,821,235 of record OX016542.1, read on the forward strand.
TGATACCTATGTAGGTGTTTACAGCAACTTCTGGTCTTTGAAAGCAAAGTTTCACAAAAATTTCCCTGTCCAAAAAGACGGTATCGGTTATGACGATTTCCTTACATGGGCCTCAACCAGCAGTCCCCTCCTTCGCACTCCAAGTTGATTGAGGTCCTCTTTCTATCGGGAGCACCAACTGAGTCACGGTCTTCCTCTACTTCTTCGTTCCTCAGGAATAGTGTCGTAGATTTTCCGGGCCAAAGCATTGGTGTGCATCGGCTCTAAATGACCGAGCCATCTGAGTCTCTCGACCTTGACCTTTCTGGCTAGGTCCGTGTCGTTGTAAAACCCGTAAAGTTCGCTGTTCGCTACTTCTGCATTCCCCATCCCCATATAGTTTAACCACTCAATTGCTTTCTTACCGCAAAGAAACAGCGATTAGCAAGAGTTATTTTTAGTCTGATCTTGGTGCTGGTGTAATTGCCCGCGCCTGCCTGACGGCGAAGCGGGATTCTGTTCGTCGTCGCCGTTATACTGTTTCAAAAGTGGTCTTTCCAAATCCCCAGCATCGACTGCGATTCTACCATGATTTTCCCTAGTCCATCTCTGAAAGCATCGGTTCTATCTCGATGACCTTGAGCCAGCTGTTTTATCTCCCTGTAAAATCTCTTTTTTCTCCTGAGGAGCTGAACTAAACTTACTAACTGCTTTCTGGAAATGTTGCCACTGGTAATCGATACTTGATTTTGGCGGCATATGACTCCTTAAGAGGTTACTGACACTCGATCTAGCGGACTGAAGCCGTCCAACATCGAATTTCTTGCAGAATTTCCTTGTTTTGGTCCGTACCTTGGTTACGAGAAGGTAGTGGTCCGAGTCGATGTTGGCTCCTTGGAAAGTTCCGAACATCTTGAATGCTGGACAAGTGTCTTCCGTCGATCGCAATGTGATCAATCTGGTTGACGGTTGATTGATCGGGAGATCTCCATGTTCCTTCATGGATGTTGTGATGTGGGAACCAGTTGCTTGGTACAGCAACATTTCGCTCCGCATCATAATCGATCAGGCTGAATCCGTTGTCGTAATTGATGTCGTGCAGACTGTGCGTTCCAACTGTTCCACAGAAGATGTTTTCTTTCCCCAGCTTTGCGTTAAAATAGCCGAGGAAAATATAAATGTCATAGCTAGGACATTGCCCATACGTTTTGTCAAGCAGCTCGTAGAACTCATCTTTGGTGTCCCCCCTCCGCCACATATAGGCTTACCCCATATGGGGGGCTAGCTTTTAGTCTTAAAGGAGGTAATTGCAATGAAGTAAAAACGTCACCTTAAGTCCCTCGGAAGCCCCACAGCCAAACACATCTGAGCGATAATTCAGGACAAATTATTTTGTATGACATTTCCATGATTAATCCTTTTTCGCTATATTCGCAAATTTCTTTCTACTATTTTTTTTTCCAATTGAAAATAAATATTAAATTTAGAGAGTCAACAAAAATTCACTGCTAGATATAAAAAACAGTGCGTGGTAAAATGGCGAGAAGCGCAATTAATTGTCCGTGAGACTTGCCTTTTTTTGCTGTTGTATGCAAATGATATTTTTTTGTATGTGCTTATTTCTGCTTTTGTATTTTATATGAATGCTGATCCCGTGTTGCTTCATAAAATTCGCAGTGGAAATGTCCATTTTGCGAACGTATATAAAATAATGTTGGATGTATTGTGGGCATTTACGTATACCAGCGAATATAATTGACATACTCTGGTTCAGTTGGGGAAGGGATAATTTCAATAAATAAAAATTTTCACGTACATACGTCCCCGAGAACAATTGAAGTGAAAAATTGAATAGTATTTTATAAAACTGACTTACCGACAAGCTAAAATGGCCGTCCGTCCGTCTGCAAGGGGTAAGCAGCCTTTTTGCAACAAATCAACCAACAAACTGTAGTTCCATGAAGCGCAGCACACCGTAAGGGACACCTACAGAAAAAACAGACAGAATTTAAAAATTACAGTGCTGTTCAAAAAATTCAAACACCCCAACAGAAATGTCCTGTAGTAACGATTTTTTCACATAACTGTTCAACTTTTTTCACCATGCGGAAAAATGAGGTGAACAAAAAGAAAGATAAGAAACAAGGTGTGGGAAATAAATAAATGAATTTCATTCAAGAGCAGATAATAAATTTTATATGAATGCGGTGTATATATTTAGGGTTGATTTTTTTATCTGTTTGCATATTTTGCGGGGAAAGTGTAGAGCTTTGGACTTTAATTTTCAAATTGTTGAAATGTTCATTTTAAAAGATCTAAAACAATTGAAAAATTAAACAAAAGACAAAAATATGAATACACAAAGATCCTTGGCCTGCATTCGATTGTAGGAACTGTCAGGAGAAAACCATTCACCATAATTCATCATATCTCCACTGGCCACGCAGCGCCACTACCACCATTGCCATTGCCACATCAACCCTTTTAGAAAACATTAATCATCAAGTATTCAATTTAAGCCGTGTATAGGCCGATTACAACGCATATTATAACGGATGCACATAAGTGTATGCGTGTGTATCGACAGATACTTTGGGCTTTATAGCGCATCAATATAAAAGAGCACAAGAAGCAACATTTCCATTTATTATCATGTGCAATATCCTGCTAATAAGTCATTAAATTCAACCTTGCACCTCGAAATATGTATAGAACATAACTCAACCTCTGGAGGCAATCGACTTTGCTCCTCACCGCTTTCGCGAAACCACAAATTGGTTTTAATGTTTTGAGCTTGTCAGGAGCGGAGTTGTTTGTTGATTGATCCTATTTTTTTAAAGATGAGAAATGAAGGTTTTCGCATTGATTAAGAGCAAGTTTTAAGGCGCAGTAAAATATGTTCCAACAGTATAAACTTTTGCTCAAGCCTCAAGCGAACTCGAATTCATCGCATTCTAGCATTTGGCACGATACTTTGCTAGAATTCATAATGGCCAAAAAAAATGAAGATTGGAACTATTCTTATTCTGAAAGCTGGGTTGAAGCTCAATCAAATTATCCGGCAACAATCCCTCGTAATCCAATGGAGATAATCAGTGGAAACATTGCCAAGTCTTCTTCAGGGATCAGCACAGCAAGAACCCTGGTTTGGAGAGAAGAGATGGCCATAAGTTCTTCCATGTATCCCCATGCCATCCATCCAGTTCCGCACCCTCAGGCTTTGCCGCACAAAAGACTTTCTAGGTGTCCAACCCACTGGAGTCTACCATGCTTAATTTTTATCATTAAGTCTGCTTCGCGGTATATTTGATATAGCTCGTGGTTATATCCTCTCCGGAATCTTCTTTTGACAAACGGGGCCAACTGTTCTCCGTAAGACTCCCTCGAACGCGGCTAAGAGTTCAGAGTGCCCTTGGCTAAGAACCCAAGTGTCGCATCCTTAAGTGAGCACTGGTAGGACAATCGTCTTATACAGCAGCAGTTTCGAAGTAATGGTAAGATTTTTGTATTTAAAGAGCCTTGAAAGACTTATATACGTTCTGTTGACTTTGAGCAGTCACCCGCGAATTTATTCTTCCATATCGTTTACGGCTGCTACTATACTGACCCAAGGTAATTGAAGGATCGCACTTCTTCGAATTCGTGTTCCTCCACCTTAATAGTTCTTCTTTTACTATTGCCAACGAAACTTGTCGGTTTCTGTGATGAATCGAAAAGGAGAGCACGTCACCAGTGGCATTATCTTCCACATCAAGGTCCTACTACCAAAAACCCATCTAGGTCAAGAAGAGTGACTGTTGACCTCGACCGGAAAAGACTTGTTATCCAACTCCGAAGGATGTCGCAGTGGGGGAATAGCTCTTTAACACGTTCGTAAACGGCTAGGGTCTGATCTTCCTGAATGAAGTTGGCCGTGCGTCGTAGCGTTTCATCTTAAGTAGGACCGAAGTTGGTCCAACTTGCAAAAATAGTTTGGCACGCAAGTAGTTAAATGCGCCCTTGTACTTTTTACTGCAATATCAAGTCCAGCTTATTTCACTCGCGCGCTCGACTGGAACAAAAACAATGATTTATTACCCCGAAATCACTCATCAATTATTTCATGAGCAGTTGATTTGCATCCTCTTCAAAAATAATAGAATATGAAAGGCCATGTCATTGTTTAAACAATTTAAAAAAAAAATCAACCTTAACTTGCAAGTCACGATCCTGGAAAACCACTCATCCGCAAGAGTGGCATGGCACTCTTTTTTTTCACTGATAAAATAATTTAATTATTCAAAGGATATCCGTTTTTAATCATGACGGTGGCCCCAGCCCAGCAGCAACACAATCTAAAGAGAACGACTAACAAATAAACAAACGAAAAAAAGGAAAAGAAATGACAGAATCCTTTTTCCGCATCTACGGCAATCAAAGAATATGAATTTAGACACTTTTTGATTACGGTAAATAATTTATAACAAATCCATCGCACCAGAATTCAGAACGATGATGATGACGAAAAAAGAGCACTGCTTCTTATCATCAATAATGAAGGACATTTTTTTTTGTTCCTAATTTTCTTGTCAGGTCGGAAGGGTTCTGTCGTTCTGTTGTGGATGATACAAAAAAGGATGTCACCTGCATGACAAACAGATAAAGGATTGTGCCTATACAACAAAATTTTGTGTTTGTTAAAAATTTAAAACACGAAAGGGTGTGCCGGCAGAACGATGTCCTTTTTCATGTTGTTTGCTTATCTCTCGCCAGGGTGGAGAATTAAAATTTCAACATGAAATCAAAAGAAATGACGTCAAGATGGGAGGTGATGGGAATCAAATAAAGTATAGGCACTTTTACTTGTCATCGAATTGGATTTTGGTTTGGGGCAGTTATGGATTTCAAAAAGGAAACAAACTGGATACATTTTGACAGAACTCGACTCAAGGAGAGCAACACTGACAATCCGCCACTGTTGATGAAAAAAAAGGTTTACCAGATGACAAAATTGTAATCTCAGCTGGCATATTTTTCTCCTTTTCAAGTGGATAAGATTTTTTTTTTCGTTTTGAATTTTCAAAATGCCAAATACAACTTCGGCCGTGTCGTTTGTTTCATTTTCTCTAAATAAACAAGTAGGTTGAAAGAGAAAGCATTTTTTTCGCTTTGATTGACGATGGCCCCAAGTTGAAGGAAATAGGTTACATCAAACTTACCTACCTTCATTATTTCTTGTGTTTTGCTTGTTTTCGTCATCTTTTTGAATTTATGTAATGACCTTTTTTCAAGATCATTTTTTTCATTACTCGGGAAAGGGTTTTATTGAAATGTTTTTTTTTTTTTTTTTGTGGAACAAGAAGATAAAAATTCATAGTTGATGAGTTTTGTTTGGTTTTGTAGGTTCCATTTTCATCATTTGAGTGAAAATTTTAAATTAAGGCCATTGTGAGAAAAGGGATTAATGAAAGAGAGCAAATTGCTTCGAAAATTTTTAGGAGCACTTAAGAATTTGAACCCACTCAAGGATATAACCCGAAGTAATTTGAAATAAATTAACGCTTATTTATGGTAAGACCCTAATTTACTACAACAACAACATCTACAGAAATTCAATGAAACTAATAATTGTAGAGCCTTTTTTCTTGACGAACAAGTTGGCAACAAAATGTGGAACGCACTTTTAAACAATTGAAAAACTAGTAGAGTGAATTGAATAATCAACAATTCAAGGATTTGGAACATCCAGTCTCCTACCAAACCTCGAAAAATTTCCCCAAACCTCATTGTGTCTTTTTTCATTTCTGAGAAAACCGAAGAAACCCCATTTAACGACACAGCGCGGTGGTTTCATCAACATGTAAAAACAAGCAACAAGGCCCTTATGACATTATCGTCAGCTGGAAGAACCTTAAAAGATTCAATTCCACAAATTTCCCCTCGCCAAAATTTTATACGAGTTTTTGGCTGCAAGAAACTTCCACTTGAGTCATTTTCATTGCCAATCCAAAACAATTATCGCAGAGGCTATAATCCTTATTCGTTGTTCAACAACATGTTGTCGTTTACTACTACCCTCTCTGTCTCCCCATTGAACCATTTTAGTTGTTGCTGTTAACCCAAAAAACTTAATTAAGCTCACACTCATTCAACGAAGAGAAGGGGAGGGGGGGCTTTTGTGTGCTAAAATAAAATGTATATGTTGCTCGACCTTAATTTATTGAACCGTTAAAACAGCTGTGGTTATCCTTTGTTATCATTTAGAATCTATATTGACCTTTTTCCCGAGACAAATTGCGCGTGTAGGTGGCGCGCTCTCTCGAAGCACCTCTTAAAAACTCAAGGCTCCTCTTAATTTATATTATACTTACATCCTACATCCCATCCCACATGCCTGGAAGAATGTCTAATGTGTTTGATCCTTTTTCAACGAAATATCACGTTCAGCATAATGACAAGGATATAAACCTGTTTTGTATGTTATTTTCGAGATAGTTTGTGGATTAATTTTTTGTTTTTGCTGTGGGGGAAAGGTGATGGAGTTGTGTAAGCATACGGCATGTATGCTGATTTAGGTAAGGGTAAAGTAAACGTAGCGTACACATATCACTAATTGATGTTCCTGGTGTGGTTCGGCGGCATATCCGCGAGATTAGAAACTATCTATGATGTCAACATGAAGTGCGGGGTAGAGCTTAGCGGATGACAGAAATCCCTTTATTATATGACACCCATATGGTGTTGAATGAACTTGACGAAAATGAACCTTCATAAAAAGTACACTGATAGAAAATATCTTTTGAAACAATTTGTTCACATTTGAATCCTGCGACTGGTATATAAATTCAGTTTGAACAACAGAAAAGTTGCTTGTTTTTTTCGGGGCCCTAGTATTTGGTATGCCTGCACGACACCACTTTCGACAACGGATTCAGGCTAATCGATTTTGCTGCGGGCCGAAATGTTGTGGTAGCAGAACAAGGAGTCCTATGCCTCCAAAATCAAGTATCGAGGAATAGTGACAACATTGCCTGAAAGCAGTAAGTGACGCCGTATCTATATTTCAAACAGCCACAAAAGCAAAACCACACTGGTTTGAAGAAGAATGTGGTAGGCGCATGCAGCCAAGCAGAAGGGCATACAAAGCGACACTGCATAGAAGGACAAAAGCTGCTCGTGAGCTCCGGCTTCTTAGAAGAAAAAAGAGGGAGCGTGCGTCAGATCCCGGATTTTACAAGAGCCAACAGCAGGAATGTAGTTCGGAAAAGCGAAGAAGGCAAATGAAAAGGTTCGAAACTGTTGTGTTGTCGAAATGCAATCAAAGCCAAAATTATTCTTTTTCTTCAATTTAAAACCCAAATCTATTGCTCCAAACTTTTCCAAGCTCTATTTTTATTTACAAAAGAGAAAAACTTCAAGACCAAAAAAAAAGTTAAGCGACTTTGAAATTGTCACAGCCATCATTCTACGCATCGATGGAAATGCATTTCCCATTCCATTTCCAAGCAGTTTTAAGTTTATAAGACGACTAGAAGACTGTAGCAAATACCCTCTCGAACCTCATGCAAGGCGATCCGTTCAATAAATTACTCAACATTAATTGCTCGCCCTAGCAGAAACTATTCCATTTCCAGAGCAAACCAATGACCAAAGACTCTAAAAAACACAAATGAAATGAGAATCCTTCGAGAAACTATAAAAATTGAAAGTTCATTTGGTAATAAATTTCCAATTAAATTTTTTTGCAATTTTCTCTTCGTCATTCATACGGACACTAAACTCCAAACATAAAGCATAAGAAAATGGCAACTATTACGGTTTGTGGACGACGAAGACGCCTGCAACGGAAACAGTGGAGAAAAATACCAAGTCCTTGAGGACGTTTTTTCTTTGTAATTTCTTTAGTGAGGGAATTGCTGGTATTTTACAGTGGAATATATGCAACATAAAAACAGCAAAACTAGACAAAAATCTGAAGCTTAAAGTGCACTAACAGTTCTTTTGATCCTCTAAAAGACTCCCAAACTCTTTGAACTAGAACTCCATTAAGCTTATGTAGGACTTGTAAAATCATCACATTTTGCAAGCCTTACCATTCCACTGTACCAGTGCCTCTATTGGAAGTCTATAAATCAAATCCAATAGGAAGTTGAGAGTGAAGGAAGGGGTGGTGGTGCAAGAAGAGACCAGAACGATAAACTGAGTGGCTTAATAAATTAATTCAATGGTAAGCAAGCAATCGTGACCAGGTCCTTAAGAACCAAATCAGGTCAAAAACGCGATCTTTGGGTCTTCGTTGTCGTCCTCGTCGTCGTCGGTCGTCCTGGTCAAGTCAAAATTAAGAGCTTATTTGCCCGATTTAATTTGCAACGGTTTTACATAACAAAATTTCGTTTATTTTAGTTTTTTTTATTTTTAAACTCTTGATTCGTTTATTTTTGAACCGGAAGTCGGGTCTTATTCGAATTTAATTGCCTCAGTCGTTGCTCGTCATTCGAAAAAATCACTAAGCGAGAGAGAGATAGAGAACAAAATCAAATTAAATTGATAGAGTATACTATAATTTTGTTTTTTGAGAAGCTCTTGCTTTTGAATTATCTAAGAGCTCGTAAAGTAAGTCAGTCACCCCTTCTTCTCGATTGCTTGGTTCTTGATGAAATTAATGAGTAAAAACTAACTTCTGCTCTAAATTGCACTGAAAAAGGAAAAGTAGATGCAAAGGAGTGGCAGTCTAGGGAAGCAGAAGTCATCCACAGAACATGGAAAATAATTTTCCAAAGGGGTACAGCATTACCTTATACCTACTTTATGGATAGAGAAAATGTTGGCTTTTTTAGAATATTGAAGATGATGGTGCTTCCGTTTGGCAGACGAGGATGCAAATTAATTGGATATATCTAATTGATCAATTTGTGAGAAGACGAAGTGGTGCATCGTTAAGGATGCTGACTTTTCAATATAGGGTGGTTGGGGGAAAGTGCATCTGTGCACAAACAGTATGGTAAGTATTGAGTGGTGTAGATGATTGGTTATCCTTATCTCTGGTGCTTTGGGGTTTTCGAAACTAAGGAGAAAAGTAAGAGTTTCTTTTCTGTGAGTTAAGTTTCGGAAGATTAATAAGTTTTTGAATGGCATTGTATATTGAGGAAGTTTGCATTAAAAATAATTTGAACATATACAAGCCAAAAAGGCCTTGAGCCGCCCACGAGCTCTACGAGCACAAAAGGAGAGAGGAGCACGAACTTCTCAGGGCCTCAGGGGTATTACAACCTGAACCGAAGCCTGTAGAGACCATCATGTGAACATCGAAGTGGAACCACAGTCAGTGCTGAGGATATGGAAAGACCACTTTTCCAAGCTGTATAATGGCGATGACGAGCGAAATTACAGAACCATTCAATTTGGGTGCAAAAAACCACCAATTCAACCCACCCGACATTGACGAAGTGAAGATAGCGATATCTTAACTTAAGTTGAGCAAAGCCGATGGAGCAGACGGCCTAGCCGCCGAACTGTACAAAGCAGCTGGAGATGATTTGGTTAGGAGCATACACCAGCATTTACCAGAGGTAAGCATGCCCGCCGAACGGAACCTCAGTATCGTACGCCCAATCTTCAAGAAAGGAGATCCCCTGAACTCACCAACTACAGAAGTATATGTCTCCTAAACATCGCCTACAAGATTTTGTCTTCCGTTCTGTTTACCCGCTTGAAGCTTTTCGTCATCAATCTGATCAGTGTGACTTCAGACCCGGAAAGTCCACAATCGATCAAACATTCACTCTGTAGCAGATATTGGAGAAGACACAGTCATGTAAAGGGAATAAAAATTATGCTCCGGTCCGTATCTAGAGTCTCCGAATCCAACACGGAAGGACGTCGCAGAAGAGGAAGACCGCGACTCAGATGGAACACACAGGTGGTAGAGCACCTGAATCAACTTGGCGTGCGAAACTGGAGACAGCTAGCCATGGACCGAGCTGGCTGAAGACGCTTGTTGAATGAGGCGCTGGTTCGACCTTGACTGTATCGCCACCATAAGTAAGTAAGTAAGTTAGTGTTAACCAACTCTAGGGCGCATTTGTTGGATAATTTGTCTTCACCGGTCAAAATCTCGAATACAAGACCCTCGTGCATATGCAAATTTCTGTAAAGAACATTGCTTCAACGCAAAATTTTAATTACAAGTTCAAAAACTGAAAATTTTCAACGAACTTTCATATCCTCATTTGGAGAATAAAGGAACATAATTTTCAAACTCCAGAGAGCAATACGAGGCTAAAGTTTGAGTATAGTATTTTCCCAATAAAAAATAAAAACATAATGATGAAGGCAAGAGTTCAAGCTTGGTAGCCTGTGGGAAACAAATAAAAACTATTTGATGCACTCGGCACATTCAAGATCAGGAATTTCACTGAAGGGAGTGCAAAATTGGACAATGCAACACAGGTATGCTCTGTCGAATTGCCCATAACTAGGACGTATTAGCAAAGTGCACGTTGGAAAGCCAATACATCCACAGAGAGTGATGTATCATTCGCTCAATATATTGATTTCTATCCTGCTTATGGTAAAAAACACATTTCCAAAAGCAGTGTGAGAATTGCAAGGAAATTAGAAAACCATCTTTAAATCCAATCACAGTGAATGAGGCACTCTTTTAGTCTTTCTGTTTATAAATCTCTTCAAAATTTGCATCCATCGAACCAATAACGAAATACTTCGTTCTACCTCCTCCCAAATTAATTTTTCCTAAATCCGATCTCATTTAATTCTCACAAATTAACTCGAAAATCCAACCGCACGAATTCCATGAACCAAAATCAACATCGGTAGCCTTCAATTTGGCTGTTAGCCACGATTCCGCTCATTTGCACCGTACTCCACAAAACCATTCACATATTTTATGTAGGCAGCCCTCAATATAGAGAATAGAACGGATATCCTGCACTGGTTTTTAGCTTAATTCTATCCCCTGCAACTGACCTATGTATACTCTATACTAAATTCTTTATGGCTGACGGGACATATCGCCAGGTAAATCAAAATCCAAAAACTCACCGCTCCATAAATCAGAAGCACTTTAAAAATTAATTTCACTATTTGTTTGGATTATGCTAAACAGAGGACATGAGCGAAATTTCTATGCGAGCAGTTCTTTGCATCTAAATATAAATTTTCTGAAGAGGGGGGTCACACCATTCGCACACAAAACCTACCTTTGCTGTGTATGTCGGCCATATGCAAAAGCTCCCACGAGGCGAAGGTAGAGGTAGCATACCAGCAACAAACAAAAGGCGCATTCGAAATGATTTCCTAATTTATTTGATTTTATGCGCAGACATTTTGCTGTCCTGACCAGCAAATTGACAAAACACAGAATTGAACATTTGTACAAAAATTATATTATAGACTTCCGGAACGACTGGCTGGCTATTGGCAAAGGCGCGTCCGGCGGCGCCACATAGTGTGTCCTGGGAAGGTACATTGCAATTATCATTGACAAAAAATCAACAACAAAAATCGACCATTATACGCAGGGATCGACAAAAATCCTAACGAATTCATATCAGGATTCTCTGTTTCTCTCGGGGACTCTATACTGTGAAATACACACCCAATACCGCCCATCTATTAGCAACAAAATAGAAACACACTGGCAATGCCTGAAAGCAGCTTCCCGTATTTGTTTGAATTTGAATATGAAATTCAGGTGAAACGCAGGATTTGCGTAAATCGATTTGTATATATGTAAATCAGCAGCGGCGTGTTTATATAAATTTTGAGAGCAAGTCCAGATTTATTTGCGGTGCCACGAAATGATTATTAAATTGAAACACTCTCAGCGATATTCATTCTTCCTATTAAATCCCCAACCCTCCTCTTCCTTTGTACAACCAGATGTCCTCTCTGTTGTTGTATGAAGCAAACCTTGTCTGTTTGGTCTAAATGCAAATATTTGCACAACAGGCGGCGTATTTGTCTCGAATGTTGTGGAAATTTGTTTTTTAGTGCAATAGAGGGTCAGGAAAGAGGCGGTGAGAAATCCCCCTAGGTTTAGAGATATTGAAAATTTAAGGGGACTTTGTTGCCTCAACATTTAAATTATTGGATCTCTACAAAAGCTACAAATACCTTCCCCAATACCAAGAGTTATGTTTCACATTTAAAGAATTTCAATAAAATAATTGCAGCTTTGGATTTTCAGTAACTAGTTTCTAACAAAATTTCTAGAACAGATTCCACAACTTAACTCACCAAATGCAACCAATGTGTTCCACATAAAATTGTACCTCTAGTTGACATGGAAACAAACCTATCAACAGGATATATATTGTATTCCCAAATGATTCACCGGTTAAAAATTGCCAAATAGATATGAAAATACGTTCCTCAGTGCAAAAATCTAGTTCCACTTCGGTGTAACCTCAATTCTTTCTATCTGGAGGAAATTGAATGGATTCATGTATTACCCCAACAAAGTGTTTATAGAAAAAAGTTCAGTAGAATTAGTGGAATCGGTTTCATGTTCGGTTCTTGAATATATGAAATCTGACAGCTTACATTCCACTTTCTAGGATTTACTAAAGGCCATTGGCATAGCTAGAGTTTTGTCTAGGTTGAGCCAGTTGATATCATAAGTGCACTGATTTTCAAATGATTCTCCAAATCCCTCTCCCAAATACGCAAAAGTGTTTTTTAAAAAATGTTCCATAAATGTTTATTGAGTGGATTTTGTATTGGCTATTCCCAAAACTATAATGTCTCATCATTTCATAAATAATATGAATATGCGTTTGCTGAAAAATTGTATAATTAAAATTGCTTAGAATATTTATAGTTCGTACGAAGTTTTTCTGTCAGGAGAAAACTATTGATTATTATATTAGCACTAGCCGACCCTGCAAACCTTGTCTCGCCACCCTTTAGAGCAACTCCAGAATTATTGGCGCAAAATTATAGTCCGCTAATGAACAACTTTAGTGTGATACTAGCTTAAAATGACGTTACAGTCATGGCTCAAACGTCATTTTAAGCTAGTATCACGCTAAAATTGTTCTTTAGCGGACTATAATTTTGCGCCATTGTAATTAACACAGATATTGTGAATATGCAATTTGTTTTGCTTGAATCCAATTGATATAGAGAACTACCTATCTGCATTTTTCCAAGCATTACAACCAACTTTCTACTTTCATTTAAGCGTGCGTTATAAAATTCAAATTTCATTGAAAAATTCAACAAATTCTCGTTTTCCATTGTGTTTTGACTATTTCGGAAAATCAGAATTCCATACAGCTTCCGATTTTCCCCCTTATTTGCTGACTTTCCCGTTAGATTTTAACAAAAACTTGTTTTTACTCAGGCTATATCTAAAGTGAAAATTTTATAAAAAAAACATTGAGGATTGAGCGTATAAAGAGTCTCTACCAGATATACACGCAAAACAATGCCCTTAAATTCCATGCAAAAACTTAATTTTAGGTCTTGAAGTTCTTCGTGTTCTCGCAGAGTTTTCCGAGTTTCCAATCAAAAATTTTCCATTTTTCCATTTGAAAATCAGTGCACCTACAATTATTTGTGCAATTTGCCCTCTAAAAACCAATAAGTTTTCCGAGTTTTTCATCAAGAACTTTCTAATTTTCCATTTGAAAATCCATTTTGAAACAAAAAATTCCAAGCAAAAGAAAAATCAAATTTGGGTTTTCCAGTTATTCCACGAATAATATTCATAAACAGCGTTATCATGAATTCCGCCCGAAAAAAAATACTTCTTTCTTTTCTTTTCTTTATGTTCGAAAAATTCCTCTTATCGCATCAATCATTATGGGCGAAATCGAACGATATTTAAGCTTAAAAATTTCACTTTTGTTTTGGTGGCGAAAATATAAATAATTTAAAAATTCAAGTTAAAACGTTAACAATTTATTACCTTTTGAACTAAAAATGAATCTAGAAATATGAAATACCAGAAAACGGCCTCAAAAAATTTTTCAATTTCATGAGCGCACTACAAATAAATACAAACTAGATGACGTATGAATCTGCCGAAATCAAAGGGTCGAAACATCTATTTGCTAGCCGTTTGTTCAAATTTTCTATTTGAATATTCTTAAAAATGCAATACTTTTCAATTACCTTAATTAAGACTGCATTTCAAAAGATAAACAACGAACTGCATTTTTTCAACATCAACTTTCGTCGTTAGTTGAAATTGACGTTGACGTTTCCAATACAGTCATAACAAACTGAGCAAAAATGTTCCATATGTTTAAATTATGTTTTCTAAATGATAGATAAATATAAGAACTGAAATCTTACGAATTGCGCGTTAATAGCATCAAAAAATGAGTTGAAAAACAATTTAAGAAAAATATAAAAATGTTCGGTTATTTGAAAGGGAAATATATGGTGTATTTTTATTTACTTACTTACTCATTTTCTTCTACAAGTATGCTACCACTATTCTTTTTATTCGAAATGTCAATACAAATTCGAAGTGAAATCTTGTTCGGGCGAGATCCTCAATAGCTTTTTAATTTCCGGGCGAATAGAATTTGTTCGGGTGGAATTCTGTTCGAGCGGAATTGATGATAACGATAAGGCTGATTATCAAGTCATAATTTCGTACTATTTACGCATGAACATATTTTAGTACTCTCAACAAATCATTACACTGAAAAATTGTATTAGTAAAATTGCTACGAATAGCATTCGTACGAGAAAAATTCGTACATTGAACGAATATTCGTAGATTGTACGAAGCTTTTCTGTAATAAGAAAGTTACGAATGTATTAGTAAATTTTGATGAAATTTTTGGTAAAATACACGAATTTTTTCGTTCTATGTACTAATATTATTCGTAAATCAAAATTATGAGTACATTGTACGAATTTATTCGTGTATTGAACTAAATTATTCGTAAATCATCGTGTACGAATGGTTGCGTAATTTTTCCAAATTTATTCGTAAGATTTACTCATGCATTTGTTAAATGTACGAAGCAAAACTAATATTCGTAAAAAATATAGTCTCGAAAATTGACCTTACGAATAATTCGTAGGATTTACTCATTATAAGTAGAATGCAACTTCTTTATCTGTATATTCTACTAATACTTCGTATATCATAACCTCCATTCGTATATTTACCAAACGCATTAGTAGATTTTACTAATACATCGTACTATTTTTCCTATCCTATTCTAACACTAAGCGAAACATTAGTACATTTTACTAATGACTTCCTAATATTTTTCCTTCATTCGTATATTAACCGAGAGCATTAGTACATTGTACTAATACTTCGTAATATTTACCCTCCATTCGTACATTTAACAAGAGCATTAGTACATTGTACTAATAATTCGTAATATTTACCCTCCATTCGTACATTTAACAAGAGCATTAGTACATTGTACTAATAATTCGTATTATTTACACTCCATTCGTACATTTATCAAGAGCATTAGTACATTGTACTATTATTAAGTTATATTTACACTCCATTCGTACATTTACCAATAGCTTTTGTAGATTCTACTAATACTTCGTACATCTACCAAGAGCATTAGTACATTGCCGCTACTCGAATCGGTTTGCGTCATTGTTTTTAAATCATGGCAATGGCTCATTTTGGTTGTGATTTTGATCGTGTTTAGTTTGGTTTGTGAGTTTTTTTTTAAATAAAATTAAAATAACATAAAAAGCGTGCTAAGAGTGCTAAGAATTTGATGACAGAAAGAACGAAAAGGTAAGTTGTATTTGAAGAAATTTAATAGGACACCCAAATTAACAGACAACTTGCGGAAAGTTTTGGTCGAGGCTGTTTTAAAATTCTGTATTATAAAGAACCACGATCTCACAACAAACGACTGCGATGCTCTTTCGCAACAAATTTGTCAGGCGTTTCCACAGGCAAGTAAGTAGTACGAAGTATTAGTAGAATGAACTAATGTTTTTGGTAAACTTACAAATGGTAAGTAAATAGTACGAAGTATTAGTACAATGAACTAATAAAATAAAATAATGAATGAAATAGTACGAAGTATTAGTAGAATGAACTAATGCTTTTGGTAAATTTACGAATGGTAAGTAAATAGTACGAAGTATTAGTACAATGAACTAATGCTTTTGGTTAACTTACGAATGGCAAGTAAATAGTACGAAGTATTAGTAGAATGAACTAATGCTTTAGGTAAACTTACGAATGGTAAGTAAATAGTACGAAGTATTAGTAGAATGAACTAATGCTTTAGGTAAACTTACGAATGGTAAGTAAATAGTACGAAGTATTAGTACAATGAACTAATGCTTTTGGTTAACTTACGAATGGCAAGTAAATAGTATGAAGTATTAGTACAATGAACTAATAAAATAAAATAATGAATGAAATAGTACGAAGTATTAATAGAATGAACTAATGCTTTTGGTAAATTTACGAATGGTAAGTAAATAGTACGAAGTATTAGTACAATGAACTAATGCTTTTGGTTAACTTACGAATGGCAAGTAAATAGTACGAAGTATTAGTAGAATGAACTAATGCTTTAGGTAAACTTACGAATGGTAAGTAAATAGTACGAAGTATTAGTACAATGAACTAATGCTTTTGGTTAACTTACGGATGGCAAGTAAATAGTACGAAGTATTAGTAGAATGAACTAATGCTTTTGGTAAATTTACGAATGGTAAGTAAATAGTACGAAGTATTAGTACAATGAACTAATGCTTTTGGTTAACTTACGAATGGCAAGTAAATAGTACGAAGTATTAGTAGAATGAACTAATGCTTTAGGTAAACTTACGAATGGTAAGTAAATAGTACGAAGTATTAGTACAATGAACTAATGCTTTTGGTTAACTTACGAATGGCAAGTAAATAGTACGAAGTATTAGTAGAATGAACTAATGCTTTAGGTAAACTTACGAATGGTAAGTAAATAGTACGAAGTATTAGTACAATGAACTAATGCTTTTGGTTAACTTACGAATGGCAAGTAAATAGTACGAAGTATTAGTAGAATGAACTAATGCTTTAGGTAAACTTACGAATGGTAAGTAAATAGTACGAAGTATTAGTACAATGAACTAATGTTTTTGGTTAACTTACGAATGGCAAGTAAATAGTACGAAGTATTAGTAGAATGAACTAATGCTTTTGGTAAATTTACGAATGGTAAGTAAATTGTACAAAGCATTAGTACAATGAACTAATGCTTTTCGTTAATTTACTAATGGAGAGTGAATAGTACGAAGTATTAGTAGAATGATCTAATGCTTTTGGTAAACTTACGAATGGCAAGTAAGTAGTACGAAGTATTGGTAGAATATACTAATGCTTATGCTGGTTTTACGAATAGGGAGTAAATAGTACGAAGTATAAGTAAAATGAACTAATGCTTTTGGTCAATCTACGAATCGAGAGTAAATAGTACAAAGTATTAGTAGGATGAACTAATGCTCTTTGTAAATTTACAAATGGGGAATAAATAGTACGAAGTATTAGTAGAATGTACTAATGCTCTCTGTTAATTTACAAATTGAGGGTAAATAGTACGAAATATTAGTAGAATGTACTAACGCTCTTTGTAAATGTGCGAAAGGAAACGTAAATATTGTCATTCTATTCGTACAATGTACAAAGCTCTTTTTAAATATACGAATATGAGTACATTGTACGAATTTATTCGTGGCTGAAAACTACGAAAAAAATTCGTACGATGCACTCATATTTTCGTACTATTTATGCATGAAATTTTTTCAGTGTATGAACAAAATTATTCGAATCAATCTTCTATAAGTACGGACTTGTAGTTTCTACATCCTACTAGGTACTTGCATTGGTTTTAAAATGGAAAAGTAGAAAATTCGTGAAGGCTGAAGGGGAACTCGAAAAATTCCTGAGAAGCAAGACAAAATTTGAAAACCGAAAATCATTTTTTGCAGTGATTTTCCAACAGAAAAGTGGAAATCTATTTTGCATTTTTGTTGCATATTTTGTTTTTAAATTAAGCCGTTTTTATAGAGCTTTCAATGTAAGTATACATATAAAGCTTATTCCAATCATTATTAAGGAAAATCTTACGGGAAAGTTGCCTAATGGGAAGAGTTTAAGCTGGTCGAAAATTGCGGAAAAACGAGCAATTTTTAAAAATATTTTTCAACGAAATTATGTATTTTATCGCATGATCTGATGATTTCAGCCTATGGTAAAGTTAAAAGGTAGTTGTGAAGCTTGGAAAAATTCATATCGTCCTCTATTTAATTTGGATTTGACAAAGTCTGTGTTTAATTATTATTATTATGGAATTCATTTGAAGGCAGGCTAGACGAGGTTCGCGGGGTCGGCTACTTACAAAATAAGATCTTTTTATTAATTTTAGATTTCTTAAGTTTGAATCTTCGATACTCACGAGAAGTGATCGACAATTTCATTTTCCTTATGAAGATATGAAGCAGTGACAAACTTGAGAAACGATTTTGATACAATTCGTAACAATCTGGGAGTTAAGAAACGACGCACAGTGGCCCGTTTCGGCTTTTTTGGTTCCAAAAATCATAGCTCCTAAACGAGTTGAGATATTTCCACAATTTTTTTTTTATTTTGAAGGTTACACCCAACGCTATGAAATTGGTGAATTTCAAAATAAAAACATTACAGGGTGTTTCGGAAATAGCTGTCAAAAAGCTTAGTTATATTAAGTGCGATAAAAATGATTAAATGTGAATTAAACAAACAAGAAAATTCATTTTCTGGCGTAAAACAAAAGGAATTGACGTTTAACAGTAGCGCAAAAAGTAAAACACCGATTTTAGAGGAACAGTGGCGAAAAAAGTTTTTTTTTTTTTTTTGTAAATTGACATTAGAATAATAATAAATAACAAATTGAACAGCAAATTATACGATAAAAACAGTTGAAATGTACGTATAAACATTAGATTTCTTGAAAACTATCATCTTGGTCCGTGGTAATATTCAATAAACTCAACATTTCCGGAGAATAAAGTGCTTTCATATCGTTTTGGGTCCTTACGTGCCTCAGAGAAGAAATAAGCGGATCAGATGAGGCTGCAAGCATGTTGTATAAGTCTTCATTCTGCCTTATTCTCGAAACTTTGCAGGTATTTTGATATCTATACCTTTCTTCATTAACTTTGTAAATGGTTGGTTGAATTTCAGAAATTTGTTTTTTGATGTCGCTGACAGTAGAAGAAATAAGGTCCCCAGTTTCCTTAGCATATTGGAACATTATCGGTCGGCAAAAATGAACAGATAATGGGCGAGGATTCCTCCAATGTTCTTCACTTGAACTTCTTAACCTGAGTGGAACAACAGAAGTTATCCTTTTATACCTTATATTATTACCTCTACCATTAATTATAAATTCTACCTGTCTACCTAGTCTTTGAAATTGGAATTGTTTAATCCTTAAAAAAAAACCTTTTTTTACCTAAAATTTTATAACATCGAGCAATAAAAAATAAACATTTAATCCGATTAAAAATTAATACCTACATAAATAATCACTGAACATTTAATCTCCTTAAGTCAAAAGTAACTGCTAATATTTTATTATGGATATAATATAAACCCTTCAATTTAATTTTTTATTGCCTACGATTTATATAATATTTATGAAATATCGTATTTTAAAATATTTCCATCATCAAAAACAAAATTCTGGTGAATTCATTTCCCATTTCAGATAACTTTTTGAATTTGAAAAAAAAAAAAATTGTTCGAAAATTCTGGAACACCCTGCAAATGTAATAAATTTAAAACTCATCATATTGTTAGCCGTGAACATTTTCTTCGAAATAAAAAAAAAATTGTGGTGATATCTCAACTAGTTCAAAAGTTACAGTATTAAACATTTTATTAATTTGCCATTGAAAAACCAGAAAATTGAAAAAAAGTGCCTGCCATCGATTAATAAAATCGCTCTAGCTCAGTTGGGCGCAAGTTGGCGCAAATTATTTCTTCAGGATTATATTAAGAAATACTTCAGCTTTCATTATGCGTTGAGTTTTGCTTAATGCTTTTTGAAGCTTTTTTTTCCATGCAATGTAAAGTCAGAAAAAGGTACAAAAAGTGGTGTCAAAAAAAAAATAAAAAAAATATAGACATTTGTTTTTTTTTTTGTAATATTTTTCCAAACATATATTTTACCGTATTTGTTAATTTCAGAAAGAAAAAACAAAAATTCTTTCCCCACGTTTGTAATATAGCTTCTCAAAGTCAAGAAAAAGAAAAAAAAATTGTTTGTTATTAAAACTGAAAAAAAAGTTCAACTTTGACCCCCTCTCAAAACCAAACCGTTGGGAAAATTCAAAAAAAAACTTCGGTTTCAAGAACTTCAAATATTTGTTAATTCAGCGAAACAACAAATTTTGAATTCTGGAACAACGAAAAAAATGAATTTTGGAATGACTTTAGCCTAAACGGGCCACTGTGCGACGATTAATAATCGATTGTAAACATCAATAAATTGTTAAGAATCGCACATAAAAGCAAGCAGCTCATGTATTGAGTGTAAGAAGTGTTGTGTCTTCCCTGAAATGAACTGTACCTGGACAATGGCTTTTCGTTGTTTCTAGTGGTCGATTATGTAGATACAATTTATTCGAAAATTAACGTGGGGCAAGCAAATTAAATAAAAATTTTCTAACACACGAAATATATATATTTATATTATCACCCCTATTAATAAACACAAAATAACCCTAACACAAGACTAACTCGTGTCGTAAATCAAAATTCCTATTAATAAAACTGTGTTAGCCTTATATGACATTAATTGTTAGCAAACGGATACCTTATTTCGTCGAGTTTTACGTATAAGGACCGAATATCTTTTATTTGAAAATATTTGAAAACAGGTTTCAAGGTTATAAAGATAATTTTATTATGCGGTATCTAAGTCATGGCTGGAATAAGAAATTGGGAGCGTAAATAGGCAAGAAAAGGACGTTTTTTTTAATTTTTTTCCATAAATTTGGTTCGTTTTGTTCTAGATTCAGGACTCAGTTGCGTTTTTGTTTGATTGAATCGCACTAAGTAGTTACTACAGTACCAATCCTCTAAAACCAAAATTAGCTCATTATCTTAAGCTGATCCCATAGATACCTACATCCAGAAAATTGTAAATACAATTTGGTGGAGAAATAAAATAAAAGATGACAAATAAATTGAATTTTTTATGCCATTGGCATTTTATTACATTAGGGGTATTCACGTAAACGCGGAAAACCCATAGAAACCGTAGAATTTTCTATCGGTAGAAATGAGCTGTCAAAATTTGTATGGGAAAAATTTTCTGCAAATCGTAAAATTTTATCTCAAAAATTTGAAGCAGAAACTGCAGAAAAAAAAAACCTGATAAAATGTATGACGTTTATTTTGACGTTTAATTTGGCGCTCATTTCATCTTTTCTCCAACTGAACTGACATAAGCGGGAAGTTCTCGTCAAATTAAATAAAAAAAAAAAAAAATCAATCAATCAACAAAAAAAAAAAATGTGATTTGTTCAATTGAATGAATTTTGTTTTAAAACTACTTCTTGGCATCTTGAAGAGCAAAAATTAAAATGTAATTAGAATAAAAAAAAAGAATCAAAGGGCACGGTAGTGCCCAGCCAAGTTCTAGCACTACCCCCTTTTTACAGGATCGAACTCAAGCACATTTTAAACCCCCCATAACTTTTGAACCCATAGAGTTAGAAGCTTCAAATTTGAATTACGTATTAACTTCATGGGCACAAAGGCCCTGTAAAAAAAATAATTTTGTTGAACCACTACTTCCTGAGATATTGAACAACAAAAATTTCAAAAACCGTAATTGACTCACTGACTGACTCACTGACTCACTGACTCACTGATCATCAAAATTATGAAGCACTTCTAACAATGGCAGAATCTTAAAATTTGGTATGGTGGTAGGTTTTCGGGTGCATACAAAGGAAAAAATCGAAAATTTCAATTTGCTCATTCAGGGGGCGTGGTATCCGCCCACTTTCTAAAACTGGTCGTAGGATCTTAAAATTCGGAATTATTACAGGGTTTCGGTTGAATATAAGGAAAAATATAAGGAAAATATTTTGGTTTCATTTAGGGGCGTGGTTTCCGCCCACTATCGTAAAACGGTCGTAGGATGTTGAAATTTGGAATTCTTGTAAGGTTTTGGTTGAAAAACATAAAAAAAATGAGAAAAAAATCTATTTCCATTTAGGGGCGTGGTATCCGCCCACTTTGTTAAAATGTTCGAAAATGTTTAAATTCGAAATTCTGATAGGGTTTCGGGTGAGTATAAGAGAAAATATAAGTACAAAATTGCAGTTTCATTAAAGGGGCATGGCTGCCACCCACTTTCTTAAAATGGTCATAGGATGTTGAAAATTAGAATTATGGTTTGCTTAACTACATAAAAGTCCATGAGTTATGGGACCCTTGAAGTCTGAATGTGACATCTAGACAGCCAGTCAAACCTAACCTACATATTATTTATTTATTAATTGGCAGAGCAATTATATTGTTAAAGTTTGTATAGTGCTTCTATAAAAAAAAAAAACTTTGCAAAAAGATGTGAAATCAGAACGAAAACATAAAATGTAAAAAAAGAGCCAAGTTCTCTTATGTGCGAACAACACTGTGTAAACAGTTAGCCACCAAAAGTAATGAGATCTAAAAGAACGCCAAGTTCTGACATGTAAAAGTGTTATATTTAATATTTTAAATCATAGAAAATAATACAACAATATTAAAAGAAAATAGAAAATAAGTAGTTCGGATGAAAATTTACAAGTTCACTTGGCAAGTTTTTGTTTGAAGCGTGATTAATAACATTTTAAAACTTGAACAGTGAACTTGTAAATTTTCATCCAAACTATTTTCTATTTTCTTTTAATATTGTTGTATTATTTTCTATGATTTAAAATATTAAATATAACACTTTTACATGTCAGAACTTGGCGTTCTTTTAGATCTCATTACTTTTGGTGGCTAACTGTTTACACAGTGTTGTTCGCACATAAGAGAACTTGGCTCTTTTTTTACATTTTATGTTTTTGTTCTGATCACTTTAACATAAATTCTCGAATGACGTGAATTGAACAAATTCACTTTGACGTTTAACAAACAGCTGTTTGTTTCCCTTGTTTACGCAACTATTTTCTGCTGGGGTGTTCATTTAAATCTTTTGCGGAATTTTCTATTTTTCCGCAAATAGAAAATTATATCGTTACGTGAATTCCCTTATTGAAAAGTTAAGATTTCGTTCAGATATAAGAATATTTAAGAGCTGGAGTGTTTTGCACCGAATTTTGAAAGAATATTCAGGTGGTGTCGTAAATGGGTTTTAAATATTACAAAATCGACCAAGCCGCTAATGACCTATGGCCAGGGCACCGGGTAGTGGATTAGAGGGTTAGCGGGTAGCGGTTAGCAGGGTGACGGGTAGCGGTTAGCAGGGTGACGGGTAGCGGGAATGGGTAGCGGGGAAGCGATAAGCGTGTAGAAGTAATGGGTACCAGGTAGTGGGGTAGGTGATAACGGAATAGTGTGGTAGCGGGGTACAAATGTTTGGTTTGTTATTTATCGATTCAGGCAGTACGAAGTCTGCCGGGTCAGCTAGTATAATATATATAGATATTATCTTCAACTTAAAGAAAAATAGGAACTCAAATAAAATTAAGCCTATAAAATAAATTATGTTGTGAATAGTACTGTCGATTTTTCTAGGATGGGGCACGGATTTTATGGGGTGGGCCCGTGCTACCCTGGCCCCTACCTTCTTACGCGCATGCCAAAGGCATGACTTCACAAAAAACCATGAACCATGAATTTTTGACAATAGGCATACGTTCCACAGCAACTTTTTGCGCCACCCAATGTCCACCTTAGACATTTTCACACAAAAGCGATTTAATATGAAGAGCATATCATTTAAATGAGCTGCCATCAGCATCGGTGAGTTCTTTTAAGCTGATTATGGATGACGAGTGGACGATTGGTTAGATATTAAATTGATTGCATGAGATTTAGCCATATTGACAAAAGTGAAAGATAGAAAAAGGCACACATCCACAGATAATTGATTCAGACTGCACATATGAAGCTTATAAAAAATGTATCAGGGGACAAGTGCTGGGGGATTGTTTTGAATTGAATTATAAAACTAGAAATGCAAAAGTAGAAAAGAGGCGATGAGTGGATATGTGGTTGGTATCTGCTTGTATTTTCTTATTATGGAAAATAGTTTAAGCGGTCAATGATCTTTAAACATTGTGTTTATTGGTTGCAACTTAGGATCCATTCAAAGAAAAATTGTTGATGAATTCGTCGCTAATCAACAAAATTTGTTATGAGCACATAATTATGGCACAAAAATGCTGCTCAGTTAGCAATGCAGATAAGATGATCACTCAACTGTAAGTGGTTACCAGATGAATTCCAAATTCAATTAAAGTCCCCCCCCCTCTCTCTTCAAAAAAAAAATCACAACCAAAGCATTCTGTCAAAAACTATATTAATTCACGGACAAGTAATCATCCATCGTCATGTCTCCACTTTCCCTCACAGATGATATGCTGAATCGAACTGGGAAAGCGACGAGCTGCAAGGAATGCCAAAAATATTATAATTCATCAATTTCCAGTTCATCTCATTACAGATTCAATTAGAATCCAATCCAATTCTCTTTCTCATGGACGAAAAACTTCACCAATTATAATTATTATCTGGCTGCCAGATTCCATGATATCAATTCTCCCCCGTTCGTCGTCTTATGGTCGTTCGCGGTTGTTCGTCGTCGGTCTTGTCGGAGAGAGACCATCATTGTGGTGTTCATAGCGCCCCAAGGGGCCATAGATCCATGAGTAATATTCAGCCACAGCTGGTAGCGCGGGAGAGACGAAACTGATGCTGTCGTAGACACTCCCAATGAAAAGAAAAGAACGCGCTTCCATCACAAAAGAAACGCGCTCAGAAGAGGCGTTCGACTAGAGTGGCGAGCCGCCACTTAACCTCAATGGTAGTAGACGGCGGCGGTTATGTGAAAAAAAAACCGCCAAACCGTTGCCAGATCTAATTAAATTTGTGACAGCTTGTTGTTCGAGTTCGAGTTGCAGTCGGTTTTTTGTGTTTCGCTGTAGGAATGGGAGTGCTATCGATAGTCTCTTGGGATTGGCTTATACCACAGCCATGTCGACCGCAACCAGAAGGCGCTATTTAATTATTCTCCTTTGGTTTGGTGGTTAACGAAGAAAAGATGAGAAACAATTATTGAACGTTTTGTAGGCCCAAAGGCTTTCTGGGCTTTTTTTTTGTTTTTTTTTTTACTCTACTTGTCAGCTTCAGAGTAGAAAGGAAAGAAGGACATTAGTCAAGTGACCACAGACGAAATCGATTTTTCAGCTTTCCGAAACTTCTAAATTCAAAAGCCTTTGTCAATCAAATAAAATCTTTAAAACCAAACATTAAATCAAACAAACAAACAAATAAATGAAAAAAAGGACTCATCCAACCCTTGTCCTTGTCTATATGCTTTTTTTGTTTGTTGGTTAATAAACAATCCTAATCAGTGTTTTTACTTCCATTATCCTTTACAAAGAAATAATATTTTTACAATAAGGGTCGGCAAAACATTTAAAAAAGGATGTTGTCCTGTTTTTTTTTTTGATATATGTTACCAAACCAACATAAGACCTTCCAAAGATAGAACCAAGCAACAACAACAACAAAAATATCCTTTACCTCTCTTACATCATATTAAACATGTAGCAATTCCAACATCAGAAAATATAATCCTATTGGGGGTCAGAGTAGACACATAAATTTTCTCTCTGAAAGGATAAATTACCAGAAAACACTTAAAGTGGTTATGTGTGTGTGTGGGAGGGGAAGATTTGTGTGTCTTGCGTGAAATACACAAGTGCATTTAGCAATACACAAAATCACCAGGACAAAAAAAAAGGACGAGCGAAAAAGGGGTAGACAAGGATCCCCCTCCACAAATTAAGAAAAAGGTCTAAAGGTTCGATGCGACATTGTTATAAGTTGTTCGAATTTTTGCTGATGCCACACGAGTGTTCGAAGCTTGTTCGTTGACCATTTAAACAACCTAGCAACTAAGCTTTCTATGGCTATTGGCTAGACAGACACACACAATCACTTTGTCTTGTTAATTAGTATTTAATCTACGAAAACAACAATAAATCTTTACCCTTAAATGTTTTCTCTTCGTATACCTTCTCCCACTCTAAGAAGACAAAGTTTTATAAGAGTGGAGATGTAGAGACAGACCATTCAAATTGTTTGGTAGAAAGGTAGTCGTAGTAGAGAAACTTTTTAATCGAAAGATATCAATCTTTTTGTAATAGACGTAGGTATAGGGTTGAAGGGATGAAGCCAAATATGGGTCTACTTATAGTTGATTAGTTGCAATTAGATTGTCATCAAGTTTCTCTGAGGGTTGCATTAATAACTGAAAGGGAAGAATTCTGAAAAGGAGCAGGGATGGAGAGGAAAAAACGCTGACAAGACAAGAAATATTGACCTTAATTATTAAAAGTTGAAGTTGAAGACCTTTTCTAAGAGTTATTTCTGTTTGTTTTAGACTAACATTATGGTCCATTTGTTGACGAAGAAGGTTCTTATATTAGATATGCTTCTAGTATACCAAGAGAAATTTAGTAGTGAAGAATAAATAATTTTCTATTAAAGAAAAGAGCGTCATGTCAATTCCGGTCACTGTAGGACACAGTTAAGTTGCGAAGGCTCTTTTAAAGATGCTTCGTATCCAATATTTCAGAATTTTAAGATGAGGTGTTGATAAACATTGGTCTTGGATTCCTGAACAATGCAATGACTGGGAAAGACAGAGTATGGAAGAGAGTTCCACATTCGTGTAGTACGAGAAAGAACAATCATCTGAACATGACAGTACGTCCAAAGTCGGTGAACTGATGGACATTCCTGGAGGCACGGTTATTACGGTTGAATATGTTAAAGGGACTGATGCAATTGGCTATTTCCCTAGAGCATTAACCGTTAAAAAATCCGTAAAAGAGTGTGAGGCATGAGACATTACGCCACTGGAGCACGGGAGTTGTAATCAAGCTTAGCACGTATATGTTTTATAGATGGCAGCCAGATCCGAAGAGGTATACAATTTCTTGCAGTCTTAAAAAACATAAACATCTTGCGGCATTTTTGGCGACATCGCATATGTGGCAAACAGAACTATTCAATTTGGGTGGAGCAGACCACCAATTCCACCCACCCGAAATTATCGAAGTGAAGATAGCGATATCTAAACTTAGTCGAACAAAGCCGATGGAGTAGATGGCCTAGCTGCCGAACAGTACAAAGCAGTTGGAGATGATGTGGTTAGTAGCATGCACCAGCTCATCTGCAAACTTTTAGGAGGAAAGCATGCCCGACGAATGGAACCTCAGCATCCTATGCCCGATCCTCAAAAAAGGAGATCCCCTAAACTGCACTAACTAAAGAGGTATAAGTCTCCTTAACAACGCCTACAAGATCTTGTCTGCTGTGCTGTGTGAACGTTTGAAGCCTTTCGTCAACAACCTGATAGGTCCATATCAGAGTGGCTTCAGACCCGGAAAGTCCACCATCGATCAAATATTCACTCTACGGCAGATCTTGGGAGAAGACTCAGGAACTTCAATCGAACTTTTCATCGATTTCAAGGCCACATATGACTGCGTCTATAGAGACCAACTGTTCAGATCAATGTCCAGTTTTGGCTTCCAAGAAACACCACTCCGTATGTATAAGATGGCAATGGTATAAACCTACGCTATTCCATCATGGTCGGAAAAAACCTAACGGACATATTTGATGCCAAAAAATATTTTAGACAAGGCGATGCGCTGTCATGCGATTTCTTCAGCATCATTCAATCAAAGATTGTGCAAAACTCCAACGTCAAAATCAGAGGCACAATCTTTCAAAAGTCCGTCCAGCTACTAGGATACGCAGACGACATTGACATAATTTGAAGAACACAGCGTGATGTCAGTGGAGCGTTCTTGAGTCTTGAGACGGATGCCAGGAAGACGGGTCTAGTGGTTAACGAGGGCAAGACCAAGTTAATGCTGTCAACAAGAACGAACAACCAACATCGACATCTTGGAGCCAACGTCAGTATAGACAGATTTAACATCGAGGTAGTTAAGGACTATAAGCTCAGACAACAACACCAACGCTGAAATCAAACGAAGAATCACTCTTGCCAATCGCTGCTTCTTTGGACTTAGAAGGCAAGTGAGTAGTGAAGTCCTCTCTCGAGCAGCAAAAGTGTCACTGTACAAAACCCTCATCATCCCGGTCCTAATGTATGGTGTAGAGACATGGACCATGACAACATTGAATGAAAACGCTTTGGGCTGCTTCGAGAGAAAAATTCTTCGAAAATGGAGAATGGAGACGAAGATCAAGAACTATACGAGCTGTTCAGCGACATTGACCTAGCCAGAAAAGTTAAGGTCCAACGACTTACATGGTTGGCTCATGTAAAGCAAATGGAAAACAATGCTCCGGAGCACGCAGGTGGTAGAGGACTTAAACTAACTTAACGTGTGAAACTGGAGACAGCTATCTAGGAACCGGGTTAATTGAGGCCCTGGTCCGACCTGGACTGTAGCTCCACCTTAAGTAAGAAAGTGAGTATGTGAACTACATCAAAAAATAGAAGTTTTAATGCATCGTTTAACAATTTTCTATTTTATTTCCCTCTATACTCTATGAGACTTGAAACTCTACGAATTGACAAAAGTCCTTTAAAAGAGGAAACATTTGCTATCTAACTCAATGACCAAAAACAGAAAATTACAAAAGTTTCACCTGTCAATTCACTTTTAAAAATAAACAACTTTCACTTCTCATTCATACTCGAACTGTATAAAATTCTCCAAATAATGTAAAATTTGTATTTCATTGGATCGTATAATTTCGAGAGTAGAAAGTTTTTTTCTTTTCCACTTCATATGGATTCCTTCTATCAGCCCTCGTCGTTTCACGTTCCCAGTATGAATAAAAATAAGCTGAAGGTGAACAAGTTCAAAGTTTGTCTTCTTATTTTTCTGAGAAGAGCCGAGCTCGAAACAATTGTTTCGGATAAGAAATATCAATGTTGGCCACAAGAGGGTGATTTCGAGTTTCCGCTCCTCCCTCTATTAAAATAAAAGGACACCT
The DNA here is from genome assembly GCA_943590905.1 of Sphaerophoria taeniata. Taxonomy (NCBI): domain Eukaryota; kingdom Metazoa; phylum Arthropoda; class Insecta; order Diptera; family Syrphidae; genus Sphaerophoria; species Sphaerophoria taeniata. Next base: position 85,850,411 of record OX016542.1, read on the forward strand.
ACACGCCATATCTACTTTGAAAATATTTCCTCTTTTGGAAAAACTGATATAAACCTAAGGTGTCTTTGACTATTTTCATGTGAAATGATTTTTTTGTTGCTGTTGGTTCATCCTGTTGTTTATTTGATAGAGAAAAACTTTTGGCCGAGTTTTCCGGATGTGCTGTATGCAATGTGGAACTTCTTCCATTCGGGAAAACACAATTGGAAAAGTTTCAATGGAGAGATAAGAGCTTGGTAGACATGTTCGATGATAGGTATTTTAGCAGTGTTAAATGTTGTTTAGGAAATTCCTTTTTTTTGTCTTAAGTTTTTGTCGTTGTTTTGGTCAAGTTTGAGTAGTTTTGGAAATGAATATCATCAAATTTTAAACAAGAGAAGTTTTTAGTCAAATAAAAAATATTATAAGCTTCGAGGTTTTAATAATTTTAACAGCAGGGGGCGCTTTATTTTTGCATTGACGTAGTTTAAAATAAAAAAAAATTGACATAGTTTGAACATTCAAAAAAGTTCACAAGAACTCTGAATTGCTTTCAATTTAATCTCTTGATGCGATGCTTCTGGGATTAGATTTGTAGGACCCTCTAGGGAATAGACGCCCAACATGGGAATAAAATATGAGTATTATCTCTTGTTACCCGAAATAATTCCCAATTTGTTCCAGTTGCAATTAACTGAAATTTGAAATCCTTTGATTGAAAGGCAGGCAGTTAAAAGTGCATTTTAATATCGCTTATCATTGCAATTGAGTAAAATTTAATTGGCGACGCAATGGCCTCAAGCACACAAATTAAACCCAACAAGATATTTGCTTCCCTCTTCCTCAAAAATGTGTACATTCATTGCAATATGCAACTGCAAAATAATAATAAATTAAATCGATGGGCCGGACCCTCTTTTTGCAAAAAAAAAAAATAACACTCCCAAGATATTGCATTTTGTGTAGGATTTGGAATGCACTTGTCCGCTCATCCTTTTGTGGTCAAGTCATAATTCATTTCTTGAATATGCAATAAAAAGACACCTGCAAGCGGAATGCAAATAATAAATTGCCTTCATAAAATCACAAAATACAAGAACGATAATAATAATAAATGTATGTAATGGTTGTTATAGCGTTTTAAAGGACGAAAGACTAGACGACGACGAGCGAAGATGGGTTGAAGCAATGACAAGGACAAAAGATGCAAATAATTGCAACTGGCTTTGAAATGCAAATATGCGGTATAGCGGTATAGGCATCTTTGGAATTCTTCGTGAAAGGGGCTCATGTACGTTTTGGTAGGTTTGAGAGGGTTGCAAGCTGGTGTAGTATAGTTTTGTTTTTCTTATAAAGGGTGTTTTTTTTTTAGAGGTTTAGAACTTTGTAATTTATTTAAATTGCAATAAAACAACGAACGAATATTCGATTGACATGATTTTTGATTTATTCGAAAGATAATCTTGTGGCATTACATTTTCTGGCATATGACAGCGACGGCAGGCTCGGATGTAGTCCAATATGGACGTCCAATTTTCGATGACTTTTTCCAACATTTGTGGCCGTATATCGGCAATAACACGGCGAATGTTTTTTTCCAAATGGTCAAGCGTTTGTGGCTTATCCGCATAGACCAATGACTTTACATAACCCCACAGAAAATAGTCTAGCGGTGTTAAATCACAAGATATTGGATGCCAATTCACAGGTCCAAAACGTGAAATTAGGCGGTCGTCTTGATGGAACCACAGCTCTTGGACATTATGATTGTTCAATTCAGGAATGAAAAAGTTAGTAATCATGGCTCTATACCGATCACCATTGACAGTAACGTTGATTCCACCAGCCCATAAAGCGCGCCAAACAGTCAGTTTTTCTGGATGTAACGGTGTTTCGACATACACTTGAGGATTACCTTCATTCCAAATGCGGCAGTTTTGTTTGTTGATGTAGCCATTCAACCAGTGCACTTCATCGCTAAACAAAATTCGCTTATGAAAATCGGGAACAACGGCCATCTCGTTTTGGGCCCATTTGACGAATATACGCCTTGCACGAGTTTGGTTTCAATTCTTGCACGAGTTGGATTTTGTATGCACGCAAACCAAGATCCTTCCGCAAAATCTTCCATAAAGTGGATGGACACAGATCCAATTCCTGTGCTCGATGACGGATGGACTCATTCGGGTCTTCTTCAATGCTACGCTCTATACAGTAGCAATAGCTTTTTCTGTACGCACCGTACGGCGTCTCTGGGGATGCGAGTTATCAATTAGAGTAAACGTGGTGCGAAAACGTTCCATGGTTAATCGCATTAACTGCTCTGATGGACGATTTTGTCGACGATAAAAAGGACGTAGTGCGCGATACGTGTTCCGCACAGAACCATTATTTTCGAAATAAAATTGCAAGCTTTGTTCAGGCGTGAGTCAATTCATGATGAATTGCCAAGCCAAACTGAGAATAAATCACTTGACAGCTGTTAAATCAGTCGCCGTCTTGAAAAGTAATGCCAACTTAAAGTTCTATACCTCGAAAAAAACACCCTTTATTAATGTCTATAAGACTCTTCATAATTAAATTGGCATTTTGACATAACAAACGTCACTCAAATGCAATGACTTTTTAACATTGTCCAATATTAATCAACTAGTGTAGTGTTGGTGATCTCACCGAAGAGTGGAACAAACTTTACATCGTTTTTGAGAAAGTAAGATTATTGCATAGGATAGAGTTTGACACGCGGCTCTCTAATCGAAAATGCGTATTTTCGGTATTGATGAATCCCTCTTTTCTTGGTTTAGAAACTTTCTTTCGAACCGTTCTATACAAGTTGTATTAGACGGGTTCAAGTCACCCACAACATAAACGCTGGTGTGTCCCAGGGCTCTGTTTTGTCCCCGACCCTCTGCCTCATAATAATAAATGATGTAACTTCTAATCCAAATACATTGTCCCGCTGACGAAAGTATCCTACGCTTTTTAAATTCGTTCCTAGACTCCCATCCCTCCTCTTCGGATGTGGAATTGCAACGGCAAATTATGATAAACTCATTAAATTTGACTTAAACAGGATTGTACAATGTTAAATGCTTTATGCCAGGTAGAACAACGATAGACAAAATATTCACACTGAGGCAAATTCTGGAAAAGACCAACGAATTTCAAGTTGAAATCCGGCATCTTTCATCGACTTCAAAGTTGCTTATGATAGCATCCACCGTCAAGAGCTAATGATGGCGATGTCTGAATTTGGGATTCCGAACAAACTAATCCAGCTGTGCTTCATGACGCTAAATAATACTGAGCGCAGTTGCTCTTTCGAGTTGTTTCAAATATGCGCAGGGTTTAGACAAGGAAATGCGGTGTCATGTGACATAGGCTTGGAGTAGATAGTTCACAAGACAAGTGCGCTAGCACGGAAAACACTATCTTCAACAAGTGCACCCAGCTCCTTAGCTAAGTGGACGACATAGACATCATCTGTCGCTCCCAGAGAGCTTTCTTGATGCCTTCACAGCAATTGAAGAACAGACGAGACATCATCGGTCGCTCCTAGAGAGCTGTGCTTGAGGCCTTCTCAGCGATTGAAGAACAGACGAAGCTCTTTGGCTTTGAACTCAATTAGGACAAAACAAGGTACTTGCTATCAACAAACAAAAGAACATATGTCCATTGCCTAAGGCAAAACGTCACTGCAGCAATTTCGTGGTAGTTAAGGAGTTCACCCACCTTTCAGTTTGAACAAACATCAATCCCACAAACGACACCTTAGTAGAGATCCGACGAAGAATTACCACAGCGAACCGCTGCTACTTCGGTTTGGCCAAACAACTGGGTTCAAAACTCCAAAGTGCCTTATAGCAAGACCAGAAAGACTGGTTCCTACTTTTCGGCGCCAAGTGCTGGACGATAAGTAAAAAAGGAGAAATGATACTGGGAACTTTCCAAAGAAAAATTCTTCGCAGACCAGGAAGACCGAACCTGCAGTACAAAGACCAAGTATTTGTATTTGTATTTGTATTTGTATGGGTTTAAAATTGTTAGGTCAGAGCCAGAGGCCACTGAAAATGTCTTACAAAACTAGATTAACTCTATTTTGTAAGTGTAGTTTCTACCTTGCTTCATTCATACAAACATGAAAATTTAAAACAAGATAACGAGACTTGCCATTTACAGACTAAAGACCAACAACCTTTTCACCACAATGTTCCCACAAAAAAAAAAAAATTAATAAAACTTTAGACCAGTCAAAAAGATAATATTTGTTCCATACAAAATTCTTTACCCAAACAATACATATACGTTCCTACATCCGGCAAAAGCAAAAGACCAACAGAAATCCTGAACTACTTGGACACAAAGTTTATTCTTCTAAAGCATGAACCTTTTTCTATAATCGTATGTGTGTAGTGCCTTCTTATCGTAGACTTTACAAATCATTAGATTTTAAAATCCGATGAATTTGGCTCCAAAATTTTACTTCGAAAATGAATACCAACCATAAAAACTGATTTTTGATTAAATAAACAAACAAACTGCAAAAGGAGCTCACCAAGCAAAAGTCTACACTCTTTGTAGACAAGGAACAAAAAAATGGGACTTTTCACTTTTTCCCACAATCCTTTCTTCAATTCCCAATTGTAAAAAAGAAAAACCAATGGACAATATCAAGAGCCACTACTAATTGAAATGAGCTCATCAAGGAAATTCTTAAGTTCTAATAGGATTCTCAGAGGGTTTTTATTGGTAAACTGGTGGAAAAGTTACCTGGTCATCGATTTCTGGTATGTTTCATGTTTCATTGCTGCCACCATACCGTCATTTCTGTCAAAATTTATCGAGCAGAAAATTAGATTTATGAGCTTTTGATGAAAGATAGAAATAGAGCCAGAACAAATTTACTGAGTGTTCATTTATGATGATTTTACGCATGAATTCACAGACGGTTTTCGTTGAGTGCCCTGCTGAAGCAGCAAAATTATATTTAATCAAACTATCAATAAAAGGGAACAAAAAAAAAAGAATCGGCTTAACCCTGTGGCAAATATTGACCACCACCGCTCCTTAGGTGTGTTTGGTTACTTGCCAAAGTCTGGACACAGCCTTAGAAATCAAACAAAGTCAATGTTCACCCATGACTACCGGCTTCTGAAAACAAACAAACAACAATTCACAATCCAAATATGCGCATGCATTGAATATTTGCATAGCAACCGGCAGAGACACAACAAACACCAGCAGCAGAGCCAGAAAACAAACTGCAAAACGCGTCATTGTTGTCGTTGGGTCTTGGATTTAAACACATAAATTGAAAGGAGAACAACAAAACAGAAAAATGGTTAGAAAAACATTGCCAAAGTCTTTGCCTTCATAATACGTAAATCCTTTAACTTTGTGCAGATTCTATCTCGTGGCAAAACAGATTCGGCCAATTCTCGGCATTTTCAGAGTGCAACCACAGTTCAACAAGCGAAAAAATCCCTACCCACTTTGGAGGATTTCATTTTGCAACGAGACTACACTGGAGCCCGAGCGTTCCTTGAGGTAAGCTCTGGAAACCACCTTTATATTCCTGATGTTCATGCTTGATGTAAATGTGTGTACTTTAAAAGTTCGGCAACGAAGAAGACGACGACAAACGGAAATTCCTAGCCGACCAATGGATTGCCTTCTGCAGTTTCCACCTGGGCGACTATCAACAAGCCCTAAATCAATATAAAACCATCAAATCCCAAGAACTGCTCAACGCCACGGCCGCCGACGATGAGGACTACGATGCCAATGTTAATCTGAATGTCGCTGTGTGTATGTTCTATTTGGGCATGTACGAGGAAGCGCATGAGATGATGGAGCATATACCGAATACGCAACTGAAGGTGCGTCTATTATTTCATTTGGCCCACAAGTTCAACAATGAGGATCAACTGATGGCATTGCATGAATCACTGCAGGATGTTGTTGAGGACCAACTGAGTCTTGCTTCGTTGCATTATCTGAGGGCGCATTATCAGGAGGCAATCGATATCTACAAAAGGATTCTGCTCGATAACAAGTGAGTACCCTCCCGCTTGTAGACAACGATGCTGACGATGATGAAGAGAGTTCATGTTGTGACAATTTATTTTGATGAAAGGTTGAAGGAGAATTTCACTAACGTGTGATAATTGATTGGCATGAAAATAGTGTGACCATCCCTGTATTCTTGAATGGTTGAATTGTTCTCAAACTTTGAAAAGTGAAAGTAAATAGAAGAAATTTTACATTGCAAATTAAACTATCTACATATTTAGAGACTGGTATAATCTGGTTTATACCAAATGTTACAAGCTGGTCTAACAGCCAAAATTAAATAAAAGTAACGAAGTATGTAAATGCTAAGACGACAAAGGCTCTTCTTATAAACAAATATTCACAAGAATAAAATAGTATATCTGATTGGTATAAACTGGTCTGAAGCATTCAAAATCGAAAATTAAGCCATATTTGCTTTGCAAATGATATTCAATTCACAGCTGTATTGTTTTTGTTTATGTTTGCGATCTTAAGCAATTGGTATAAACTGGTCTAATAGACAAAATTGAAAAAAGTAACGAAGCTAATGCTTAGAACAACTAAGATTCTTCTTACAAGCAATCATTTAAAAGAATAAAATAATATATCTGATTGGTATAAACTGGTCTAATGCTTTCAAAAGGGAAAATTAAGTCATATTTGCTTTGGAATTGTAGTTCAAAAGACAGCCGTAGTGCTTAAAATAATTTTTGCGATCTTCAGCAACTGGTATTAACTAGTCTAAACAGTCAGTTTAAGTTTTTAAGAAATTCAATGACTGGGAGATACTCTAACTTTTTTCCAAGGGTCAATCCAGCACTTTCAACATCAATCAAACTGCAAAAATTCCCTTTTCATCTGTCTGCAAAGTCCTTACAAAATGAATGTTTTATCCTTTCGTTTTCTCACTGAATGCACTTTGTTGTTTGCACTACAACGTTCATCATTTACACTTCTAACGAATAAATTCCTTCTTTCTTCCTTATTCATCTCAAAAAAACAACACAGAGACTATTTGGCACTAAACGTTTATCTAGCCCTTTGCTTCTATAAACTCGACTACTATGACATGTCCCAGGAAGTGTTGGACGTCTATTTGGCCAAGCATCCGGACAGTACAATTGCCATCAATTTGAAGGCCTGCAATCGTTTTCGTTTATTCAATGGACGTGTTGCCGAGCAGGAGATTAAGAACATCGCCGACAATGGTACATTCGGCGCGGACCTCATCAAACACAATCTCGTTGTATTTCGCAATGGTGAAGGTGCCATGCAAACGTTTCCGGCATTGTTGAATATCGTACCAGAGGCACGATTGAATTTGGCCATCTACTATTTGCGTAACGGCGATGTTCAGGAGGCCCATGGTCTTATGAAAGAAATTCAGCCGACAGTGCCGCACGAGTACATTCTCAAGGGTGTGGTGCATGCAGCTTTGGGCCAGCAATTGGGCTCAGTAGGTGTTTGATTGTTTGTTTTCTCTTTTACGATTTTTTTTTTAATTTTTTTGGTTTTTCAGAAAGAACACATTAAGACAGCGCAACAGAATCTCCATCTAGTGGGTAGTTCAGCAACCGAATGCGACACCATACCAGGTCGTCAGAGCATGGCATCGGCATTCTTTCTCTATCGTCAATTCGAAGAGGTCCTTGTCTACATGAATTCGATTCGAAGCTATTTTGTAAACAACGACACATTTAACTACAACTACGCTCAGGCCAAGTGTGCCACCGGCTATTATCGAGAGGCCGAAGAGCTGCTGGTGCATATAACCGATATGGATATAAGGAATCAGCATACATTCTGTATGGTATTGGCCAAGTGTCATATTCATGCCGGACATCCGGAACAGGTAAATAATCTTGGAGCGATTTTCAGACAGTCTCTCTGGAATGCGTCGTGATCTCATATGGAAACAATATTTCGGGGGTAATTTAGGAGAAGGTGTAAGCTCAAGGAAGTAATTTATTGGATGTGCATGCGGGCAAATTTAGATTAGATATTTAATAGCCATTAAGAGCCAATGCAGAGAGAGGAAGCAGGTGCGTTTTGTCTTGCATATTGTATTCATCGGAAGTTGTTAAGATATTAGAAGATCTGGTCTTTCCTTTGAGGATACGGTCGCAAATGCAGCTGATGGAAGTGACTTATCATTTGGGAGTTGTATTCCTGAGGCTTTTGATTTGGAATTTGAGACTTTGTATTCAAGTTGGTCTGAGTATGGCATTTCCGGCTTTTAAAATGTCGAAAATAAGGGAGGGACTGGATAATTTGATGAGAAAATTAGTATGGAACATGCTTTGACACTCAGCTCTATAACCCATATATTTGAATAAGCAATGAAAATGTTTGGTCAGATAAGGGTGCAGGTCGGATCCACATACAAATGTAATGCCGATTGAAATAAGAAATCTTTAACATTTATCTTTATATCTGACCAAGAGTTTATAGGTCACAAACGGGTCGGACAACACAAAAACACTTTTCAAAATTTGTCACCTCCGAAGTACGGGTATTTTGACGCAAGAAAGAAAACAATTTGTCAGTCCTAAACAGCTCAAAACCGTCCAAAATAGTCGAAAACGGACGAAAAAAATGTTTGCGCTACAGTCCGTTGTGAACTTGGTCCTTGGTCTCCGCCAGCCAGCTCGGTCCCTTGTTAGCTGCCTCTAGTCTTGCACACCAAGCTGAGGAGTTGAACTCCTCTTCCAATTGGGTACGCCACCTTAGACGAGATCTTCCTCTACATCTTCGTCCCAAGGGGATAGTGCTAGATATAGCTTTATACAGATCTTCTCTGCAGATGTTGTCATACGCGGACTTTGAATCGATACTAAGGTGGTGGGTATCGGTTTGGAGTTCATAGATTTTTTCCAGGATGTGCCAAGTGAAAATTTGGTCGATGGTTGATTTTCCTGGTCTCAAGCCACATTGATAAGGACCACAGGACGTTCACATATTACGGCAGAGAGGATCTTGTAAGAGATGTTAAGTAGGATGATTCCTCTGTAGTTGGTGCCGTTTAGAGGACCTCCGTTCTTCAGGATCGGGCAAAAAATACTGAGGTCCATTCATCGGGCATGCATTCTTCCCACCATACTTACAGATGATTTGGTGCATGCTCCTATCTAGATCTTCGCCAACTGCTCAAGCGGCTATGTTTGATTTCACCAGCGATATGCCATTCATTTCTTCTAGGTCGGGTTCACGGAAATGTTGGCTATCATCGTCCTATCATCGTACCTGACGTCTGGATTCTATTCGTCGTCGTCGTTATACAGTCTACAGAAGTGGTCTTCCCAAATCCCCAACATCGACTGCAACTCTACTACGATGTTCATCTCTGCAAGCATCGGTTCCTGCTCGATGACCTGCTGTTTTACCTTTCGGTAAACCCTCCGCACTTCATTCCTGCTGTTGGCTCTCTCAACATCCTTGATCTGACGCATGCTTCCTTTTTTTTCCCCTGAGAAGCCGGAGCTCACGAGCAGCTCTTGTCCTTCTATCCAGCGCCGCTTTGTATGCCTCCTGTTTGACTGCATTCGCCTGCCTACATTCTTCGTCGAACCAGAGCTTTCGCTTTGGTGGCTGGTCTCTATCTGCTTTCTGGCAATGCTGCCACTGGTCCTCGATAATTGATTTTGGAGGTATAGGACTCCTTAAGAGGTTACTTACACTCGATCATAGAAGGATCGGCGATCTCTTGCGATTGTTTTGGCCGTTGTCGGGATATTGGTAGCACTTCCTTGGCGAGGTAGTGTTCCGAGTCGATGTTGGCTCCTCGGAAAGTTCGAACATCTAGAATGCTGAACATGTCTTCCGTCGATCGCATGTAATCAATCTGGTTGAAGGTTGATTGATCGGGAGATCTACATGTTCCTTTATGGATGTGGGAACCACGTGCTTGCTACCACAACATTTCGCCGCACTGCAAAATCGATAAATCAGAAATGGTGCAGTGCAAGCTGTGCTTTCCGACTGTTCCACCAATGATGTCCTCTTATCCATAGCTTTGCGTTAAAATCACTGAGGACAATTTAAGTTTCATTGCTAGGACATTGCTCATACGTTTTGTCAAGGAGCTCATAGAACTCGTCTTTGGTGTCGTCTTTTTTTTCTGGGGGGGCATACGGGTATATTAGGCCGATGTTGGCGAATTAAGCCTTGATTAGTATTGTCGTGATGTGTTCGTTCACACATTTGATGCTCCAGACTTTTTGTCTGAGTCTTCTAACACGACAAATCCGCATCCAAAAAGCCGTTCCTGTTGCTCTCGGTATAGCAATAACCGCGGTTAATGTCCTCCTCCGGTAAGATAGGTGTCAACATGGCGCAGGGACATTGGTCCCGAAGTCAGAAGTCCCGAAAATGGTTTTCGGGACTAATGACCCACTATGGTGGGTCATAAGTGCCAAATAAGATTTTGGGACTATTAACCCACTATGGTGGGTCAGTAGTCCCAACTTTATTTTGTCTTCTTTGGGACAAAAGTCCCAAGTGATAAAAAATATGTTTTATGGGAATCACTTTATTTATTTGTACTTGTCAATAACATGTGGAAAAAAAAATGTTCATGGAAAACATAAAACAAAAAGCTTTAATTCGTGTACCTACGTATACACATAACAACTACAAAAAAGTCTTATAATTAAATAGAACCATTTTTATTTACTATTTATCTACAAAATGGACAGAGCAATTAATTTTTCATAGTTGTTGCCGTTTCCTTTAATTTGGAAAAGCAGCCACCATACATATTGTAATGCATGCTAGTGCCTGGAGAGCAGATGCTGCATTTAAATGATTCATTTTAAGCACCTTTTTTCACTTTCGTCTGAGGATGATAACGATCCGGAATATCCAAGATCGATTTGGTTTGATTGGGACCGAAACGAGTGGAAAAAATTTTGCCCAAAAGAGAATCAATTTGGGGTGTGAAAATAAAAAAATTCGCGCGAATTTTTTTATTTTCACACCCCAAATTGATTCTCTTTTGGGCAAAAATTTTTCCGCTCGCTACGCTCGCTATACAAATTTTACCTGCTATGGTTTTGGTTCAACCTTCAAATAGGTACTTAATCAAAAAAAAAATAAATAAATAGAGTAATGCGACAGCTCTTGAAAAGCCAAGGTCTAAGTGGCTTACAGTCATCAACAATTCCTTGAGTGCGTGTGAAGAATTGAGGGGAACTACAATTTACACTTTTTTTCATGACAGATACTCTTGGAAGTGTTTTCAGTTTTTCGCAAGAGGCATTACCCGTGAAAAATGAAAACATAAGATGAAACTGGGTTCAAGTACAGTGTGCTTGTAGAACGCCCTACTCTCAACGAACTTTAAAATCCTATAAAATTTCAGAAGAACGTTTGCATTGGAAAAAGTTTCCTTTACGTCACATAAACTTAGATCATGATTCGTATTTCAATTTCGACCATAATGCACAAAAAAAAAATTGAAAATATGTATGCAAAAACTGTCCACTCAATTTATTGTTTACAAAATATTTAAAATTAATCGCGAAGGTCAGAACCCCCGAATTTGATTTCTGGACTAATGGCCCACCCGAGTGGGTCAGTAGCCCCAAAATAAAATTCGGTACTTATGACCCACCATAGTGGGTCATTAGTCCCGAAACCCATTTTCGGGACTTCTGACTTCGGGACCAGATTCCCTGCACCGTCAACATTTGGTCTTCTTTATTATTTTGCAATCGTTCACTTTTTGAACAAGTTGCAATTCAAAATTCAGTTTTTCAGAGAAGAAATTTGACAAAAATTCTACGTTTACAGGCTTGGAACCTTTTTATCACCCGTGACACAAATTCTGAAGCATTTCTTCTACTGCAAATGATCGCAAACGAGTGTTACAAATGTGCCGAATTTTGGGTCGCAGCCAAGGCATTTGATATGCTCGAAAAGTGAGAGACGTCTTTCTATTGAAAATTTAATACTAACCTAGTTTTTTTCAAACAGATTAGACCCAAGTCCTGAAAACTGGGAAGGCAAACGTGGCGCTTGTGCTGGGGCACTCTATTCTATTGTCGCTGATACGGATCAAGGTAAGCCACCAAACGGCGTTGGAGACATCATTTCACTTCTGCGAGAATCACCGAATCCTCAAGCGGAGGCCATGATGAAGACAATTAGGAAGAATTTGAATGTTTTTAAGTAAGTCCAAGTGTGTTGTTGGGGAAAAATAAAACCTGTAAAATATTCATGTGAGTTTTCATGCAATCGAGAATAAATGTTGAATTTTCAAAACATTAAGCTTCCAATTAAAAAGCCAAGTGCTGCCAAAATACCCATTTGAAGAATCTTTAAGATTGCATAAGGACCATTTGCTGCTCCTCAAAAAACTTCTCAGTTGTTGATTGAATAAAATACAAACTCCCAAAACCGAACGGTAAGTATTTCAACAAACACTAATTGCACCAAAAACTTAACTTATAAAATCTAGTTTGGCAAAAATCTCATTTCAAGACTCATCGTACATTATAGTTAAAAGGTTCAACATGAACCTTCAATTACAAAACTAAAACCCAAAACAAATTTACACAGCCAAACCGAAGAGCCCTCAATGTCACTCAGCATCAAATTTGGGGCTAGCACTGTAACACACAACCAGATTGAAAGACAGACAGACTGCACACACCGAAAACATTGAACACATTTTTAGGATGGTAAAAATGGTTATGGTTCTGGTGCAGTGGAAAACTTCAATTTTCAAAATTGACACAAGCTGTGCGGAGCCCCAAAAAACACCCATCCCGCCGCTGGCCGCGCCGGAAAGAGAGTGGTCCGTATTTCTGTAGATATTCGTCGTTGCGACGACGACGTCTGTGCCTCTGTGCGCACTGGATCAAAGTTCCTAATGCAATTATGCACTGGGATATGATTTCTCTATCAAAAAGTTCACCGAACAAGGATTCTCTTCACTTTTGTACGTCTATAGATTTTGTGCGGTTGTGAAGGCGCAGCGCGGCGGCGGGTGTTGAGAACTTTGGCATGGTGGATTACATTGCTCCTATTATTTGCATTTTAAATAATCCACCGACAGATTTTCGAAGGAAAATTTGAATTAGAATTCTGAACTTTTCGTCCTTTTGTCCACTTTCTATCCACCCATCATTGACCCGCCAGCCGCCACCCTCCGCCCGCCGCCGCCATCATTCATTAGAGATAGAATGTAAATTTTCCACATTCTGCGCCAATCGATCGTTACATCCATACCATACCACAGCCATAGACAGCCGAAGGGGCAAGTTTTTGCGGCACCAGACGTTTTCTTCTCTTGTGTGGAATCTGGTCGATCCAACGACCGAACGACCATACAGTCGGAGGAGATTTATTAAATCATGAGCCTCGCTGCATGTAAATCTCCATGGGTGTGTGTGTGTGTGATTGTTATTGGTAATTGTATCCTATTGTGAATATTTTTGGATGTTATTCTGGCTGAATCGAGTTTTCAGGAAACAATGAATCCTTTTCCGTGTAACATGTTTATGTAAATTATGGTATTTTCCAATATCAGTGGGAGGGAATAAAGTTTTCCACAACGAACGCACCGCACCGTCCAAAAATAAGCCAATAAAAATGATTGCACCTCGAGGACCACTCTCACTCTGTCATAAAGGCCAAGCGGGGATCCTATCTTTTTGGAGTCTCGTCTATACATAAAAGTTGTTGGGCTTTTTTGTTTTGAGAACAATGCATTTGGGTACAATTTTGAACCGTTGTCGCTGTCGCAAACTGTATGCAAAGTTCGGTTTTGTGGATTTCATAAGGAAACCAGCTGTAGCTTCGGAAAGTTGCTAACGACTTACACGCTAAACTATACGGTTTCCGAAAACCGATTTTCGTGTAATTTTCAAGTTGGTTATTATAAGGGAGTGAGCAGAGGTTTGGTATATGGTTGGGGAGTTGCTTTTATTGAATTTTGAGTTGAGTCCTTGTTTAGAATATGTGGAAGGGATGATATTGGTTGTGGTTGTCGTCAAACTCTTGCTCGGAAAAAGAAGAAAAAAACGAAAGGAAGAAGAAACCCATTCAGATATTATTCAATAGTCTCCAATGAATTGTAAATTGAGATTATTTCATGGTTGTTAGGGCTCGAAATGGCCAAGGGAAATGGATCATCGATTCTGGTCAATTGGTTGGTTGGTTGAATGCGACAAGATTTTATATTGTTTGGTGTACCCCGGAGATGACTTATGTGCATGACAATGACATTGACGAATGATGAGGCTTTGAATGCGCTATACAATATACAAAAGGTAAAAGTTTGGTCAGTTCGGATAATTTTTAGCTTTGGAGTTATTCAAGCAAGAAGCTGTAAAAGGATTTTGATTTTAGGAAATGTTTCTGAGCAAGAAACTTTTTCAAATAATTCAGCTTTTGAACAAAAGAGTTTTGGATTTTAATTTTACATTTTAAGTTCTCATCTTTCGACGTGAATTGTTCAAATTAGTTTCATCAACAGAATGGTGTCCCCCAACGATCAATACTGGGTCCAACCTTTTTCTCCATTTACGTTAATGAAGCTCCGAGAGTAATTCGTCACTGTGATGAGCACTTATTTGCAGACGACATCCAATTGTTGAAAAGCTGCTCATTTGATATGATTGAGGATTGTGTAAGAAAGATTAATGAGGACCTTGCATCAATTAACAATTGGTCTGTTAAATGTGGCCTTACACTTAATCCTCAAAAAACTAAGTGCCTAGTCATATCACGAAGACCAATAGATTATTCAAATATTCCAGCTATAGAACTATGCAACACCCGAATAGATTTTGTAGATACTGCTAAGAATCTTGGTATATGTTTTAATCGGAGTCTTAACTGGAACACCCATATAACACAAGCAGTAGGTAGAGCTTACGGTGCCCTTCGACTTCTTTGGCCAGCCAGGAATTTTACGCCTCTGGAAACCAGGAAAATATTAGGTAAAACCCTCGTAGTACCGATCTTGACATACGGCTGTGAATTTTTTTGTAAACTCGACTATTTAAGCCAAAGGAAACTTAACGTAGCGTTTAATAGTGTGGCACGCTATATTTATGGCTTAAATCGCTTTGACCACATATCACATTTCTCAAAAAGTATATATGGTATTTCCTTTGAAAATCTTTTAAAGCTCCGTACACTTATGCTACTTTTTAATGTTATCAAATCGCATCAGCCCCCATACCTTTATAATAGAATTCGATTCTCGATATTTGCACGCTCAAATCAAATAATAATTTTACGTTATTCATGTGTAACTTCAGAGCGCCAGTTCTTTTTCAACGCCTCTCGGCTATGGAATTCCTTACCGCTTCAGGTGCGAAATGCAGATAATAAACATGTTTTCAAAAAGAAGACCATCGAATACTATTCTACATTATAAATACTTTTTTTTCTCTCTGTTCCCTGTTAGGTTGCTACACATCGCTTCAATATAAATTTTAATAAATTGTAACATGTAAATATTACTAATGTATTTTCATTTTTCATTACCTTTTTGTTGTCTCTTTAAAATATATTAATTGTGATTCCAAAGTTTAGTTATAGTTGTAACTTATTTCTATTAATATCCAATTCTAAGCTTAATTGTAAACAAGATGTTAATCTTAAAATCAAGCTATACAAATAAAATAAATACGGTTCAATAAATACAGAATGGCTCCTGACATGCATCACCAAAAATAATGCAAACTTTATCAAGGCGATGCAACTCCATGGGGCAAGCCGTGTCGGAGGGGCTCGATACTATGAATCTAATAACTACCCCCCAACGAAGGAGTGTTCCCACCAAGCCACTTCCAAGGAATGACGGAAGCAAATGAATTCTTTTTTTTTTTGCGTCCTCAGTTTCAGTGAACATATGTGAACATCTTGCAACGGGCTACTTCGACATATTTGAAGGCCGTAAAAAGGCGTGTTGCCGAAAAATAAGCGGAGACCTTCCACTAGGTACTACAAAGCAGACATTACCGCTACCCAGGAAATGCCATGGGATGGACCGGGCAAAAGAACGATGAAAAACTGCGACATTTACTATGGTAATAGTAACCGAGAGCACCATCAGCAAACACGGATTCGTCCTTCGAAGCAGACTTACACAAAAATTCTTGAGCTTGTGTGAGCGAACGCATCAGCACAATCCGATTAGGCAAAGTTCGCCCACATTGGCCTAATATACGCGCATGCCCCCACAAAAGAGATTGAAAAGATGACACCAAAGACGAGTTCTACGAGCTCCTTGACAAAACGTATGAGCAATGTCCTAGCTATGATATTGTAATATTCGGCTTGGTCCGACAATTAAAACTTATTCACTTTTTAAATAAAACACAAATTCACTTTATTCAAATCACTCACAAACTTATTTATTCAACACTTTCAATTATAACTTTGCAAACACAGAGTACTTTTCTTTATCGCAGTTCACAATTAATTAATTCGCCTCGCCACCAAACGGCTATTTATATCCAAAATGATGGGTTCTAGAAACTACTATTGGTTCCTATTGGTTCTGAAAGTTCGAGAAGCTCTCTATTTACAAATAAAAAAATACTGGGATTTTTGTAGGGGCTAACGTTCTTAATGCTAAACAAAAAGTTTCTCTTAATCTTAATTAATTATTGCCCCTCACGAGTGTTTACTACTACAATTAAACGATATTAAGTAAAGAGAGTATGTACATTAAATAAACAAGAGATACAGAGTAAGTAAAGAGAGTAATGAAAAGTGTGTACATTAAATATAGAAAGAGATACAGAGTAAGTAAAGAGAGTAAGAAAAGTGTGTACATTAAATATAGAAAGAGATACAGAGAGTAAGAGATAATAAAGTATACACATTAGTATTAGACATTACAATAGAAGGAGATACAGAGCGTATGAGATAAATAAAGTGTATACACATTACATTGCCCCCTCCTTAGGATTGATCGTCCCGAACAAATCCATCATCTTCATCACCACCGTAGCGATGTAGTCGGTCGCGATGTACGACTTTAAGTTTACCTCTGACTCCTTTTTGTATCCGGTACACGACGTCGTTGATTTTGCTAATCACTGTATATGGACCTTCCCAGTCCCGTTGAAGTTTCGGTGACAACCCTTTTTGTCGATGGGGATTGTAAAGCCACACTCGATCTCCTGCTTGGAACTCTGTTGTTGTCGCTCGTATATCGTAGCGTGTCTTCATTCGGTCACTGAACATCTTTATTTTTGACCTAGTATCGTCGTGGATCTGAAGGAGTCTTTCTCTGAGGTCATCCAAGTAGTCATCCTCGGCTTGCGGTTCCGACGTGGGACATCCAAATTTAATTTCACTCGGCAATCTGATGTTCCTTCCCATTAAAATCTCAGACGGTGTATGGCCAGTTGAGCTATGTCTTGCACTTCGATACGCCATCAAAAACAGTGGAATGTGTCGGTCCCAATCTCGCTGGTTGACGTCCACAACTTTGCAAAGATGTTCCTTAAGGGTTCGGTTGAACCGTTCGACCATGCCATCAGATTGTGGATGGAGTGGTGTTGTTCTTGTCTTCTTGATGTGAAGAAGCCCACAAACTTCCTGGAATATGTTTGATTCAAAATTCCTTCCCTGGTCGGAATGCAGTTCTAATGGAACACCGAATCTGCTCACCCAGTTGAACACAATTTGGTCTGCGACTGTTTTGGCTTCTTGATTCGGTATGGCGTATGCTTCAGGCCACTTGCTGAAGTAATCCATGACGACCAGAATATAACGATTTCCATTATTTGTTTCCGGAAATGGACCCGCCACGTCTATTGCAATCCTTTCAAAGGGTGATCCGACATTATACTGCTGCATTTGGCTGTGATTCTTTTTGTTCGGGCCTTTGGTGGCAGCACAGGTATCACATTTTCGGCACCACTTCTCGACATCCTCCCTTGCATGTAGCCAATAGAATCGTTGTCGAACCTGTTCTAGCGTCTTGTTTACTCCTAGATGGCCTCCCGAAACTCCATCATGCATCTCTCGCAGAACGTCCATAAACTTCGATCTCGGTAAGACTAGCTGCATTACATAGGACTTTCCATCTGCTAATTCCCACTTACGTCGAAGGACACCTTCTTGGACATGCAACGAGTCCCACTGTGCCCAATAGGCCTTCAGAGTCGGACTTCTGTCGGAGATATCAGCCCATTCTGGTTTTTCCTGGTGTTCCTTGCATGCGAGGATGGGTTCAATATCTGGGTTCTCTTGTTGAGCCTTCCTCATCTCGTCGTTGCTCCAGCCATAAATGGGATCGGTTCTGGTTCGTTGGACAGTAACCACTTCTTTTTCTTCTTGGCGTCTGCAATGCTTACAGTCTTGCTTACATGGTCTCCGAGACAGTGCATCAGCATTTGAGTGAAGCTTCCCCTTCCGATGTTGAATTTCATAATCGTACGTCTGCAGCCTCTCAATCCATCTCGCCACTTGACCCTCTGGATTCTTGAAATTCAAAAGCCAGTTTAGTGCTCCATGGTCGGTTCGGAGAAGAAACTTCTGTCCATAGAGATACTTATGGAAGTGCTTTGTTGCCAAGATCAGTGCAAGAAGTTCTCTTCTGGTCACACAATAGTTTCTTTCTGACTTTGAGAGTACCTTGCTGTAATAGGCAATTACCTTTTCTTCACCATTATGTACTTGTGATAGTACGGCACCAATCCCGACATTGCTGGCATCAGCGTCAATGATGAACGGTTTTCCGGGAGTCGGATAGGTCAGCACTGGTGTATTACACAAGCGTTGCTTGAGCTCTTGAAAGCTGCGCTCGCACTCACCTGACCACTTGAACTGCTTTCCCTTTTCCGTTAGCTGATGTAGACTCTTGGCGATCTCAGCAAAGTCCTTGACAAAGCGCCTATAATAGGTGGCTAGACCCAGAAAGCTTCGGAGTTGATGTTTGTCCTGTGGTGTTGGCCAATTCTTCACGGTGTCAATCTTATCAGGATCTGTCTTTACTCCTTGGGATGAGATGATATGTCCCAGGTATTTCACTTCGGTTTTGAAGAGTGAGCACTTTTCTGGATTGAGCTTGAGGTGGGCTTCTCGAAGTCTTTGAAAAACTGCTCTCAGATTTGTACAATGTTCATCAAATGTTTTCCTGTATACAATAACGTCATCCAAATAGACTAGGCAAGACTTCCATGTGAGTCCTTGCAGGACGCATTCCATAAGGCGCTCAAAAGTCGCTGGAGCATTGCACAGTCCAAAAGGCATCACTTTGAACTGCCACAATCCGTTTCCTGTCGAGAACGCTGTCTTCTCTTTGTCTTCAGGATGGATTTCTACTTGCCAGTATCCACTTTTCAAGTCCAACGTTGAGAACCATTGTGCTCCTTCCATTGCGTCCAGAGTATCACTGATCCTAGGCAGAGGGTAGCTATCCTTCTTGGTCACATCATTCAACCTTCGATAGTCTACGCAAAAGCGGGTTGATCCGTCTTTCTTCTTTACCAGGACCACTGGAGACGCCCAAGGGCTTTTAGTTTTTCGATCAGACCCTCTTCTTTCATGGTGGTTATCAGTTCTTCAACCACACCTTGTTTGGCTAGTGGAAGGCGTCTTGCAGGTTGACGGATCGGCTTTGCATCCCCGGTGTTGATTCGATGTTGAACCAGTTGTGTTCTGCCATATTTCCCTTGCGATGACGAAAAGATGTCTGCAAATTCTTCGAGGAGACCTTCTGCAGTTCTTCGTTGTTGGTGACCAAGATTTGATGACTTGAGAATGTTGGTCTTTATGGAGCTCAGCTCTCCGGACTTAGAGGTTTGCCTTGACTCTTCTTCATTGATTCTTGTTATCGCTGATACAGATTCGCATTGTCCGACAATCTCACCTTTTCTAAGCTTAACTTCGTACGGCTTGATGTTCAGTATTCGTACGGGAACCATGTTATTTACAGGTCTCACAAGAGTCTTCCCAATGGTGACGTTTTGGGAGGACTTTACAGATGCTGGTTCGACCATGAGGTATCGATGGCTTCCAGGCTTACCCTTCAATTTCGTCCACACGAATACTTCTGAAGAAGCAGGCAAAGTCAGATCTTCTTTAATGACGGTTTTCACAGATAGCGAGGTCTTATACGAGTGAATCCCATAGATAATCGGAATCTCGATGTTTCGATATTTCAGGACTTGGTTCCCGATGTTCAATATCACTCCGTGATCTTTCATGAAATCGACGCCGACAATGCACTCGTCGCATATATCTGCTACCAGGAACAGGTGAGAGAATTCCAGCTCTGCCATCCGGATCTTAAGACGTACCTCACCATAGACTTTTGCGGCTTCTCCAGTTGCAGTCCTTAGACGATAGCTATTGGTGTTGTGGAGCCATGTCTTATTAACGAGGTCCTGCCGTACAATGGACGCCGTGGCACCGGTGTCGATGGTAGCCACACATTTGTTGCCGTTTATACTTGCTTCCACGGTCAGGCTCTTGTTGTCACGTTTCGTTTGAGAAACCTGGATGGTGTTTCTGTAGCTATCGGTACTAGAAGCCAGCTTCTGTCCCTCGAAGTTGGTGGGATGGGAAACAACTTGGGAAGCAACATTGTTGTAGGTGTAACTTTGACCAATTGACATATTTCTGTGTTCACAGTGTTGGCATGCGGTTCCTCTTCGCGGTAATCTGCACTGTCGTTGAAGATGCCCGGTCTTGTTGCAGTTCCAGCATCGTGCTCGTCCATCTCGCTGACTCCTTTCCAGAGTAGCCTTCTGACAAGAGCATTCTTGGACTTCCAATTCTCTCACGCGATGCACGTTTTGGGAAGCTTGTTCTGCGGCTTCCATTGTTAGAGCGAAAGCCAATGCTTCTGGTAGTGTTTGCTTTCCGGCAGTGCGAATAGCCCTTTGGAGATTTATATCGCCCACAGCTCTCACAAAGGCTTCAACAGCAAGTTGATTTATTATCTCGTTGCCAGCTGTTGGGTATGCCAGGTGAACCAATCGCTCGATATCTGCCTGAAGCTGCTGCAGAGTTTCACCTCTTTTCTGTGCCCTGTTGTTTAGTTGAACTCGGAAGACTTCTGCCATGTGGCTATCCCCAAACCGCTGTTCAATGGCGTTTACCAGGACTTTGAAGTCACCACTCTTCTCTGCTGGGATGGTTTGTAGCAGTTCGCAGCTGCTCCTCTCAAGGCAAGTGTAAGAGCAATGTATTTTTCGTCATCGTCCCAGCCGTTTGTTAACGCTGCTGCTTCAAACTGTTTCTTGTAGATTGACCACGGAATCTGACCATCAAAGCTTGGAGGATTCACTTCTCTCTTTCTTGAGCATTCACCAGAAGGTTCTCGAGCTTTCATCTTTCGCACTTTTTCTAGTTCATTTGTGATGGTTTCGATTTGTTCGTCCATTTTCTCGAAACGTGCATTTTGTTTTTCGACGCGCTCGTCGAGAGTAGTGATTCTCTCTTCGAAGTCCGTAAACCTGCCCTCTAAAAGGTTTCTCTGTTCGTCAAACCGCTCTAGAATATTCTGCTGTTCTTGCTTTTGGTCATTTCTTTGAGTTTCTAGTTGCTCCAGAACATTCTTGTTTTGAGTTTCTAGTTGCTCCCGAACATTCTTTTGATTCTCTTCAAATTTGGCTAGAAGAAGTGTCATCATGGTAGATAAGTCGGCAGTTGCATTTACCTCTTTCGATTTTGCTTCCACTTCGAAAGCAAACGTATCTGGGTCTTCATTTTGTTCTTCCAGATATTCCTGTAGCCGTTTTACGAGTTCGATTTTACATCCTGCCCCACTTAAGCCACGTTTGCTTAATTCGGCCTTTAGCTCAGAGACAGTTAAGTCTTTCAAAACTTTACTCATTTTTTTTTTTAACTTCACTATTTCAAACAAAATAGTTTAATCACTGTTCACTGTTTTATTCTCAATAAGTTTTAATCCCACTTCTGACACCAATGTAATATTCGGCTTGGTCCGACAATTAAAACTTATTCACTTTTTAAATAAAACACAAATTCACTTTATTCAAATCACTCACAAACTTATTTATTCAACACTTTCAATTATAACTTTGCAAACACAGAGTACTTTTCTTTATCGCAGTTCACAATTAATTAATTCGCCTCGCCACCAAACGGCTATTTATATCCAAAATGATGGGTTCTAGAAACTACTATTGGTTCCTATTGGTTCTGAAAGTTCGAGAAGCTCTCTATTTACAAATAAAAAAATACTGGGATTTTTGTAGGGGCTAACGTTCTTAATGCTAAACAAAAAGTTTCTCTTAATCTTAATTAATTATTGCCCCTCACGAGTGTTTACTACTACAATTAAACGATATTAAGTAAAGAGAGTATGTACATTAAATAAACAAGAGATACAGAGTAAGTAAAGAGAGTAATGAAAAGTGTGTACATTAAATATAGAAAGAGATACAGAGTAAGTAAAGAGAGTAAGAAAAGTGTGTACATTAAATATAGAAAGAGATACAGAGAGTAAGAGATAATAAAGTATACACATTAGTATTAGACATTACAATAGAAGGAGATACAGAGCGTATGAGATAAATAAAGTGTATACACATTACAATATTCAAGTTTTCCTCGGTGATTTTAACACAAAGCTAGGCACATCTTTGGTGGAACAGTCGGAAAGCACAGCCTGCACGCCACCACTTCCGAATACAAGCTGATCGATTTTTCTGCGGGGAAAATATTGTGGTAGCAAACATGTGGTTCCCCCATCTTAACATCCATAAAGGAACATGGAGATCTCCCGATCAATGAACCGTTAACCAGATCGACGGGAGGCACTTCTCCAGCATTTTAGATGTTTGAACTTTCCGAGGAGCCAACATCGACTCGGATCACAACATCTTCGTAGCCAAGCTAGTGCTACGCATAAACCGTCAACGACCAAAACAAAGAAATGCTGCAAGAGATCGCCAGATCCTTCTCTGATCGAGTGTCAAGAAACCTCTTAAGGAGTCCTATGCCGCTAAAATCAAGTATCGAGGACCAGCGGTAACATTTCCAGAAAGCAGTTAGAGATACCGCCTCTAGTGTGCCAGGCTTCACAGATCCATCGTAGCAGGCGCATGCAGCCAAGCAGGAGGCATACAAACCGGTGCGGCGCTGCATAGAAGGACGAGAGCTGCTCGTGAGCACTACGAGCAAAAGTGGAGAGAGGAACCCCAGCTTCTCAGGAGAATAAAAGAGAGAGCATGATAAGCCTCAGATCGAGGGAGGCAACAGCATGAATGAAATTCGGAGGATCTACCGGAAGGTAAAACAGCTGGGTCAAAGTCACCGATATGCCTACATAGATGAGCAAGGGAACATCATAGCAGTCAATGTTGGGAATTTGGAAAGACCATTTCTTCAGACTGTATAATTGCAACGACGAACAGAATCCCACCGTCGCGTCGGTCGTCAGGCAGAAGCGATTCATTGGACACGGTGATAGCCAACAATACTGTGAATCCGACCTAGACGAAGTGAAAACGCAATATCACAGCTGGAATTCAATAAAGCCGCCGGAGCAGATGGTTTAACTGCCGAACTGTTCCAAGCAGCAGGTGACGTAAAAGTAGAGGAAGACCACGGCTCTGGTGGAGCACCCAAGTGGAAGATGACCTCATTCAACTTGGTGTCCAAACTGGAGACAGCGAGATAGGGACCGAGCTGGCTGCCGGAGACTGTTGGTTGAGGCCCAGGTTCACAAAGGACTGTAGCGCCAACTTAAGTTAGTAAGTTTGACAAAAGTCTTGGAACCTACAACCTCTTCATCGAGTTTAAGGTCAAGTAATAAAATATTAAACGGAGACATATTATGAAGCTAAAGGACCACAGACACAGATTAAGGGAGAAATATGTGGGCCCAGCGACTTAAATGGCTTGGGCATGTGGAGCCAAATGACCAACAGTGATGGAATTCTTCGAACGACGAAGCACTTAAGAAAGACAACTGCCACAGGGACAGGACCTCAATAAACTTGGCGAACTTGGCGAAACTGAAGACTATTAACAACTTGGAACTGAGCAGGCTGGTGAAGCTTGTTGGATGAGGCTCTGCTCCGAAAACGATTAAGACGTAACGGTCAGAGTAGAGTGCATTTACATATATCAAAATTGAGAACAGGGTAGCCACCCATCGGGCCCGCTGTAAACAAGTTAGTGAACGAATTCAACGACGACCAGCTCGCCATCGATCCCAACAGCAATGCATGAGGAAAACATTCGAAAAAATCAATTGTTGCCCTTGCCTACTTGAATGAAACAAATATCAAACAAAGCATTTCTTATCCTTTACGCTTTAAAGCCTTTGAATTGGATGTTCATCAATTTTAATCGAATCAATATTTTAACATCTCACATAATCCTTTACAATTATTATTTACCAACATCCGAATTCCCAGAAGCTGAATCTGACAATGGTTCCTCTTCAGCCTCCTCTCTCAACATCTTCAAAACAATTTCCAACAAAATTGGAATTTCCTTCATAGCAAATTTGCCCAAAGCCGTCTCCAATAATTTCCGATTCGGATTACTGCTTTCCATTTGTGCTTCCATTGCAAACATTTCTGCCGAATAATTAAACCGATGCCAATGCAAATACTCCATTATTAACTGATTCGCTACCAATGTCCTCATATCCTGTTGCTGTTTGGTTGAATTACTATTAGTATTTTCATTGCCACGACCACGCATCATTTCAACTAATCGATGTTGCAATTGACATTTGATCTCATCGAAGACGCCTTCTTGTTCAAAATGTTGTCGAATCGTTGTGCATAGCTTGGATTCTTTTTGGGTGAGACTTTGGTTAGACATTTTCTGTTTTTTTTTTTGTTTTGTTCTTCGGAAAACGCAAGTGTTTCAAAATTAATTCAAATTGGAATTGAAAACGCTTGGCAAACTTTGTTTATTTTTTTAATAAATTCCAACAATACTCGAAACTCGATTACTTGAAGGTATTAAGTGAAAGTTGCTTAATTCAATACCCTTTCCAGTCAACAAAAATTAGCCTTTCGAATGGGAACCGGAAGTCTTTATATGAGCAACTTTTAAATGAAAAATCGGTTGTTTATGGATGGAGTTCAAGTCGTTAAGCCAGAGGCTGATTTCAAAAATGCAGAAGCCCTAGAGGTAGGCCCCGAGTTGCCTTACAAATCCAAGACAAAAGTATCCTTGACATGCTCCGACCCTCTTTTTATTAAAGAAAAGTAATAAAAAAGGAGTGTCACTGTTTCTCACATCTGCAGGTAGACTTCAAGGACTAAAGGCAATTAAGTTTAAAAAGCGAACATCGGGCCAACACCCAACATGTGCGAGAGAACTGCCTCTCATGGAGCTCATGGAACAGGCCTTCCTGTTTGTTTTGCAAGAAGTAAGCAAGTGGATGCAGGAAACTTTCTCTTCATCTTTTTCGGTATCACTTACAGAATTTATTATCCTTAATGGAATTTGGAAAATTTTCCCTTACGAGACTCGAACTTGAGAAGACTTATTCCACGGAAGGAAAACTTTGGTTTTTTCCTCCTTTGCAAGGATAAATAGACGACGACGATAAAAAAAAAGAAACTTTTTGATAGAATATCGTTTAAGTGGAAGATAATCACGCAAATTAAAAATAGAAATTTAGATTTTTTTTGTTCGAAGCTCGAAGAACTCAATGTATGTTGGATCCCTACGATACGACGAGGACGATGCACAACGCACGACAAGGAGATAAAAGGTAAAACTCGTTAAAAGGAATTTTGTGTGTCCCTTAAGTAGAGTTTTGGCTTTGGATTTTTGCTTGAGAACGCGAAAAACTTTTCAGACGAATTGAAAACTTAGTTACAATTCGCTCGTTTCAAAAAAAAAATTGCTTCTTTTTTTTATGGGAGAGAGAGAGGGAAATGGAAAAGTCTGTATTTTTGAAACTTTAAAAAATTGTTAATCAACTGTCAAACGATGATAAGGAGTGGATTTAGGGACACTAAAGTCTTCTTGCGAGAGAGTGAAAAGTTTTTGATTTTCTTTTGTTTTTTCGCAATCTCTCAAGCGTCCTCGTCGGGCGTTGTCAACCATTCCAAAGGTATAGAGGTCCTTGGGATAGAATGAAGATATCTTTAATTAGCATAAAAGGTAAGGACAAGAAGTGTAATTTTTCCTTCGTTGAAGTTCGCAAAGTTTTTAAACTCAAAGGTCATCGTCATGAGATAAAACTTCAGCTCACTCCAAGCATTTTTTGTTGATTGATGTAATTTTCGGATCCGTGGAATCCAGATTGTGTTTTTGACAGTTGGAACATGTATTCAATCTCAATGTGACAAACTCAAAAAAGAATTAGAAAGTTCATTTCTAAATTAGGTCACCTGTTTACACAATGTACTTTCATGTAAAGTAAGTTATCAAAACCTACTATCTAATAAATGGACAAGCGTTTGTTCTCTCAATCTAAAACAGATTTGGTTTACTGAAGGCTTTACAGAGAAGTTATAGATTTACCCAGATTATTGGCATCATCATCTTTAACATCTAAACATCAGAACATTTGCAAAATTGACACACAATTTGTTCGAAATCACAATACACACATCATAATGGGGTCGTTTATCAAGCAGCAAGCAGCTATAGTCTCTCATGCAGAAATACACTGAGAGAAATAAAATATCGGTGCAAAAACCTCGACATTGTAACATTGTAAGAGACCTTGTGGAAGGTAAGATTACTAGTATCCACATGTATTTTTTAACACAAAGCCATTTATTCTTGAGAAAGCTGTGGAACGTATTCATTTCGATTAATCCTCCAGTTCTTTGTATATGAACCGAGTTTAATCATGTGGAATGTATTAATTTCGTTAAATCCTCAAGTTCTTATACATGAATCGAGTTTAACCGTGTGGAACGTATTCATTTTCTAAAATCCATAAGTTTCTGTACACAAATCAAGTCCATGCATATTTGTGGAACGTATTCACTTCTTAAATACATACTATTCCATATCTTGGGGTAGATCAAACGTGTTTTTTCCTTGACGTTGCAATTTTAATCTGTTTCAAGGCTGTGGAACATATTCATCTCGTACAATCCAAACATTTTTGTATTCAAAGTAGTTATCACTGCCACTTTTTACAAACTTTAAAATCCAAGAAAAATTTCTTGTGGAACTTATATTTTTTAAAGGATCCCCCAGGCAGTGTTTCTATCAGTGTTCCAAAACAACAAAATTTCATTCATCTTCTAAATGAACGTCAACCGATATCAACTCATTCCATCACCTAAACGAGTATGCAAACTCGTTGTAATCTCTAGGAATTATTTAATAATATTTCTGCAACAATATGCATCCTCATGAAAGAATCCCACCCGCTAACCAACCAACTCCAACGTCCGCCCTCGTCAAGAGAATAGCCCCATCCACTCGGACTACTACAGCAAGGAACAAAAGATGGCCATCAGCAGATGACAACAAAATGACCACTTAAATTGCCATAAACAATACTTGACTGCTATGATGATGCTTTTCATTTCGGCCGACTTCTGTTCAAACCTAAAGAGAGAGAGAGAGAATAGAAGTATGTACTTGTTCCAACATCATCATCATCATCTTTGGGGAAAAACAGGAACAGGATACTTTACCTATGGCTGGACACTGAAACAGGCAGCTTCTGATCTGATTCATGACACAAACTCACTTTAAGTGGAATCACCATATTAAAATGAATATCATCCTTATTGTGTGCGGGTTGTTGGTAAGGATAGGAAAACCGACCAAACAAGAAGCAGTTTTGTTATTTTCGGTTTTTGAGTGTATGTACAGAGAAAGGACTTCTTTTTGATGGTCAGTCACTTCTTGTTTGCTCAATGGGAACAACGACAATGATGATGATGATGTTGCCTGGGTATTTATGCCATGTTATAGCAGATATCTTGTGTGTCCTACATTCAAAAACCCCAGAAGCTTTTACTACTTCTTTATCTTGTTTGAGAGAGAGACGAACGCACAAAGAAACGAACTTAAGTGAAGAACTCAAAACAGAATTCTTGAAAATGGCAGCAACTCAACGATAAGAAGTGTGTGATGTTATGTCATGTTCTATTCGACCATCAACATTTGAAGATATTCGCAAAAAGAAGAACGACATCATCAGAGACATCCGAAGATCCTTCGGGTAAGAGGGACATTCATGAGACAAGTAAAAATAAATAAAAGGTTGTGTTGTGGGAGAGTTCTTGTTGGCCACAAGAACAGGACATCCGGAAGAGATTAAAATTTTGTTTATTCTCGAGTGGTACATTGGTACCAATGCCCATCGGACCTAGAGTACTTTCTTATCTATTCTAGAGAAAAAAGTACCAAACAAGCTTGTGGACTCGAAGAAATTAAATTTCTGTGTACCGGTAGGATTTTTTCCTTGGAGACCAACATGAAGATTTGTCGTCATCTAGACTCCTTTGCAAGGTGTGATGTTATGTTCTTTAGAAAATGAATATCTCAAAACTCTGCCAGAGATACACTTGTATCTTTTCTATAAAACCTAATTGGATTGTGGATTGGATGTGTTTTCAGAACAAGGTGATCGTTCAAATAAAATGAAACAAATTTTGTTACAATTTTTGGATGTTCAACCAGGATACAAGGAGTAATCAGGAATTCTTGGAAACAAGGACATTTATTTTTGAGAAGTACCTAATGAATCATTTGATTCTTTTACAAGATTTCGAAGGAATTGTGTGGGATGCAAGAATATTTACAGTACAGATATGTGATTACATAAAATGGAAGGCCAATTTTTAGAAATTGTGTCTGGCGACAAAAAAGGACTTAATCACTGTGAATGGTTGAGGTTTTCAAATTGAATGATTGATTTGAAGAATTATTCCCTCGAAGGACCTTTTTTCACCGATGGACTTCAAACCTGTCATTGGGGTTTCTTCTAGAGAAAGATGCTTCTTGAAATCCTTTTAAAATTAATAAGATTGAAAAGGATTTGTGGATAGAAATACCCACCCTTTCATCAGACTCAGTTGCAGACATATTTATGTGAGTGAAGTGTTTGTGTAACTCAAAAGCAAAAAAACAAGCAGCACTAAATTTTTTCCCATAGCAGATTTTCATTTTTTAAATGCAATTCACTTCGTATTTAATACTCCGTGAGGACTACACAGGAAACAAGACACTATTGAATCACACATTACCATAACCTCGTTAAAGCATTCATCGTAGCGTAATTATCATCATTTCAATGCGCAAAATTAAAAAAAGGAAAAATGTTTTACATCATACACACAATAATTTCATTTTGTCATCTATCTGTCTCTTACAGTCCACTCAGATGACGCACGTCTGTCTGACGACAACAATCTCTCAACAACATCCCAGTGGAACATTTCCTGTTGCCACACATAATATGGTACCATAATGATTCTTAATGCAAACTGTTCCACGCATTAATTGCATTCCATCACCACCCACAAATGTCATGTGTTCAGTGTGAAAGTGTTCAGGGGTGGATTTGTCATTCGAGTTTTTTTTATTCGAATTAAAAAACCGTCATTCGAGTCCTTTTTATTCGAATTAAGAAAATCGTCATTCGAGTTAGAAAAAAATCGTCTTTCGAGTTATTTTCATTCGAATGCTAATAAACGTTGTTAAAGTTATTTTCATTCGAATTCTAACATTCAACATTTGCGTATTTTCATTCGAACTAAAATAATCGTCATTCGAGTTCTTTTCATTCGAATTATTTTTCATTCGAGTTCTTTTCTTTCGAATTGAAGAAATCGTCATTTGTTTGAGAAATCGTTCGCATGCAAAATCTCGAATAGTTGCCTGATTCGATTACTATCGATTTAATCATTCAAATGCGCTCAAAACTATCCTAAACCCTATACAGCTGCTCAGAATGAAATGATAGAAAATGACAGTAGCCTACCCCTACATACTCTCAGAACCGTGCAGAAAAACGAGTGTACTGTTTTCGAAAGAAAATCCATTCCTGAGAAAATTCTGTAAGCTCTCAAACCCCTTCTCTTAAACTTAAGTTGAATACAGAATAAAGCTCGTTGAAAATTTGCATACAAAATTGTACGCACGTTCGCGGTGCTATAGCCATCATGGTTTCTCAATGACCAGCAATATGGTGCCATATGAGATGATGACCGAACGTTGTCATCATCAACACCGTATAAGTACACAGCTTCAACTTATCCCCAGATGTAAGTTAAATTTCAGCAACTAGACGACTCACGCACGCACAATACTGGTTATCATCATCAGCAAAAGCAGTGACTCTCTGCCGACACCCCATCGCCGTGCGTCGCGATGGACAGGACAATTTGGTTCGCCTTCTTAAGCATTCAAACCATGTTTGATAAGCAATTAAATTTTGCAATTATTGAAATCAATACCTGACATCCCGATGCTAGTCATCAATCATTCAATTAAAATTTCCTCCAATGAATTTCGGCAGCACAGACCACAGGAAAGTACCCATGAACCCAGAACCGAGAACCCCAAAAAACCAGAACCCATGACATCCACCAACCAATGACGCAACGGACGCTAATGACTATAATATGGTGTCATAAAATTTCGCCTCATGATGGGGTAATTAGAGAAGCTATTGAACTTACCGAACTTTCCTGATTGGAGCTGAACTCACTGTGGTTAGAGGGGTTTAATTTAAATCCGAACTTTTTTTTTCTAGTTGAATGAAAAGTTTCGACAGCTTTCAGTCATTATTAAAGATTTATCTGGAAAGACTATATCAATTGACCCTCGACAATGTTGATGTGTGCGTCGGGTTCGATGATTGACTATTGTCCGCTCGTCAAATTAAAAGGATGACCATCGCATCATCAACTGCAGAAATACTTACTGAAAGGATTTGACAAGTGGGAAAGAATTTCTATTACTCTATGTGTGCAGACACTCATCAGCTGTCATGGCGTGTATCAACGGTAACCAATGCCATTGGTGGTTTTGTAATTTGACAGCCGATGATAAGGTTGCTGGACGTAATCGCAAATGAGTTCACATTCAGACTTCAGAGGTGATGGCGTGTGGATTTCAATATATTGTAATTTGAAGGGCATTGTTTTGAGTGAGACTCTGAAAGGTGAATTTTAGAATTTGATTGCGTTGTTATCAAGGGGGTTGAATACGTTCCACTTAAAATGCCACAATATCGATTCGATTGAACAAAAAGCAAAAATGTCTCAGGAATACTTGAATTATGGATCGAATGTTTGTGAATTAATTACCAAATAATTTAAGGCCTTTCAATCCATCTTAATGAATTACAACCCATCGTAATCCATTTTGCGTGGACACCTCACTCTAAATACTTGTTGTTTACACCATCAAAGCGCCAACCAGCCAACGACAACACAACGCTTGACAAACTAATTATTTAGCATTCCAATCCCGTCTTTACATTTTGACATGAAGGAATGTTTCGCTAGCCGTTTCACTTAAGCCATTCACCAACCATCATCGACCAAATCGGATGCTGCATACATATATGAATTCTACAGCTTGCACATTGTCAATTTATTAATTCTAACAAACTAATTAGTTTGACGTGAGTTTGGCATTACAGCACGTTTGAAGAACGAGCGAACACTGCGCCGGGAATGTACCCTAAGGTATGGTGGTGGCAAACATTCTGTAATTAGTCTGTCATATTATGTACTTTGACAATGCATTGCACCGCCATCACCAACCACACCACACGCTTTGCCCAACCAAATACCAACCGAGAAATACCACCCTGGAGACAAAAGCAAACACAAAGACCAGCCAGACTACCTTCGACACCAACCAGAATGTGTCAGAAGCAAACGAAATCGCTGCATCGTCTTACATCGCCATTGCCATTGGCATCACACGCCACAAAATTCACAATGGCCGCCAAACCAAATTAATCTGTTTGAATCAGAATGCATAATAAATTACGACAATTGAACCAATTGCATGAGGTTCTGTCGTCATTATCATCTTGTCAGGAATTTAGTTCAAAGACTAGGGTAAGTGTGTGCGGAATGAAGTGCTTAAGGTAAATTTGATTAAAAATGTTCTGCTTGAGACAAAGAATTCAGAATTCTTAAAATCTACTCAGACATCTTCAATTTGAAGCATGTGGAACGTATTTGTTGGCAATCCCACTTAAAGTGACCCCCTGACTTAAGCTGTGAGACTTCGTGATTGGATTTTGAATTTATGTTGTTGAATGTGTAGATTTTCAAAATATTTTGTCTTGTGGAACTTAATACACTTCTTTCAGTCACAACAGCTTTGTGGATCGTACAAGTTGATCGAATAATTCCATCAAAAAACAAAAGAATTTGTTTGTAAAATTTTTATTTTTTAAAAAATATAAAACCAAATGTCCTCAAATCAGCTTAACTTCGCCACAATAAACTAACCGAACGCAAAATCTTCCCCTATTTTAAATTCGGATCCATTTCCATTTTAATGCCAAAGGTAAACCGACTACTTGGGACGGACATCAGCAGGCTTATTCCGAAGCCACATGGTATGTGTGAAATTGCCCTGGCAAAACAGAAAAATAAAATAAAATCGATATTCCAACCACTCTGAAGGTCACCCCATACGTCCAACACCCACCTGTAGTACTCAAAACCAACAGACAAATCGGAATCGACCATGCCACGAACTGTGCAACACTCAAACTCCCACTGATAGAACAAAGCTGCAATGGACTTTTGGGTGTTCCTGTTGAATGCCAATGAGCTGCCCATCTGAATGGATGGATGAACTCGTTGCCAGTAGCTCATATCGAATCCTTGTCGCGAGACAGTTAACCCCGTCGAATATCGATGTCGTTGGTACCTACGTATGTGTGGAACACGTCATATCATTTGAATGCTTATGCAAATCTTTAAAAAAAAAAGCTCATCTATGTACCTTGTTGCCAAAGCTATATCGGCATTCATTTGTTTGGGTTCATGCCATTCGATTAGTAGTTCGCCCCCCAAGGCCCAATGTTGTGTTATGCTACGCAGCAATGAAACAGTAGCGTGACCTTGTTCCCTGCTGGGATTGTACAAATTGGCTGTGTACGTCGTGCTCGGACTGTAGAGTTCGGCTGTAAATAATCGATCAAAGATTTTTTTTGATTTTTGAAATGCTGCCCCGAGGCGAACTCTCGGCCATGGATAGAACTCGAATCCAAGATTCGACGACAAAGAACTGGGATTAATGTCGGCATGTATCATTGGTGTTTCCTGTAGGCGAATTTCGTCAAGTGAGTTTTTTTTTGTTGCTTTTTGTTGTCTTACCAAAACATCATGATAATTTCGAGTTGAATAGACTCCTCCTATACGAAAGCCTGAAGGTCTGGTGTGACTAAGGATCCAACTGAGATCGATGTTCTTTTCGGGGGCCAAACTGTAGCGGTAGCCTAATTCTATTCCATCAAAGAATCTTGGCATAATTTGACGTGTCCGACAGTGGAGATCTTCTATGTTGCCGGGGTTGGGAAATTCCGATCGACCGGGGTGGACGAAGTAGCTGGGCGGGAAGCACGGATAGCATTTTGGACGGCACCACTCACATTTCTTTCTCATGACCGAATTTGTAAATTTGTTTCAGATATGCTGACATTCATTTCTTGTTTTGAAGTGTTTTCAAAATTTCAGCAAAGTAGAGTTCTAGGAGTATCAAAAACGTTGTGGAATTTTATAGTCTAAGATCCGACCCTAGAAGGACCTTCACCGAGCTGATAATAACATGAAACATATTTTAAAACAAATTTAGTACATTCGAAAATATGTTAAGAGTAGGTTGCCTAAAAAAATCCTGGACAGACTATTTTTAATTATTTTTTAAAAAATGATATTTTATCGAAAATTGCAACATCATGATAATAAGAAAATTTGTACCCTGACTTAAAGTTTCAAACGTATAGAATGTGCCGAGGTTGGGTTGCCTATTTTTAGCCTGGACAAACTATGGGTTGCCAGGCTTAAAAGGGTGTGTCAAAATCAGTTACCTTCACCGGCTTGATAATAAAAAAAATTTGATATCAATAGAAGCGTACTTTTATTGCGAACACGAAGATATAGGGTTGCCTGCAAAAAACTTGGTCCTAATCAGGGTTGCCGAACTTTAAAGAAACGAGAGTAAAGTATAAATTTTTTAAATTTTTTTTCTTCTTTCTTTAATAACTCCGAAACTAATTATCTTATAAGTATGAGACCAACGTCTTCAGATTATAAGAGAATTACAGAATAAGTGTACCGAATTTAGATGCAATCGGATAAGTAGATTTTTAGATATCGTTTGCGGAAGACGAATGAACGAAATCGAAGTGATCTCATAAGGATTTCGTTTACACCTGTGCACGCAACCCTAAAAATGTATGTATGTGTGTTTGTTGATTTTTTAGCCATTGGGTTGATTATTCTTTGCCTGGACAAACTATTGGGTTTTCAGGTTTAAGCGGGTATGTAGATATCAGTTACCTTAACTTGCTTGATAATTGAAAAAATTATAAATCCATAAAATTTTATAGCGTTGTCTGCAAAAAATTGGTCTTGATCGTGGTTCGCGAATCTTAAATTTCAAATTTTAACGCGAGTAGATATCTATGTTATTTTGGAGGAACTGACATTTCAGTTGCTAAAAGAATAATTAATTAAATACAAAAATATTTCATGTATTTATTGTTACACTAAAATACTAAACAATATTAGATAGGTACTTTAATTAAAGAAATAAATATTTGCTATTCGCTATCTGATTCATCGGAAGTATAAGTTGGATTATCGAATTCATTATTCGTTTCTTCTTCATCTTTTTCCATGTCGGCATCGGCAATATCCTGAATTTTCAAAGGAGTTTGATGTCCGATAAAAGCTGTTGGTTTTAAATAATTATCTAAATGCCAACCACAGCTTTCAGGGCTTAATTTGGCGCATACAGCATCAGTTGCATTAAGCCACATTGAATTTACATAAATAGTTCTTAAAATTTTTTGTTGTAAAGAAATCCAACATGGCGGGATAAAGTTTGAATCAAAACTTTTTATTTTCTTTAAAAAAATTTCGCTGTCTTCTTTAACGTCGTACTTCTTCATAAAAATGCGAACTCTTGCTTCATTAACTGTGTGGCAGTGATTCACGCCATACATTTCTGCTGTAAACTCTTGAACAGCTTTCATCTTTTCACTAATAAACACATCAGCTTCATCAGTTAATGAAGCAAAAATATCTTGATAAGTTTCATTTTTAGAAAATATTTTATAGGGTCTAACTTTTCCTTTGTTATAAAATGCCGCAGTGTAGTCACAACCTGTGAAGGCGTGAAAAGCAGGCAGACTTTTACACAATTTGGGTCCCAACTTCAACGCCAAATCCATACAGTTAATGCAATCGAGGTGGTTCGACTGCTTTTTGGTAGCTGAAGTAGCCAGAAAAATTGTTGATCCTGAGAGTTTGTCCATGTTTCCGAGCAAAATGACTGGAACATCAGCATCCGAAGCTTTTATTACAATTCTGGAGCCTGGTGTAACCTTATAAGCATGAAAAACAATTCTCGTGTCTGCCTCTTCATGGTAGCATGTATAATCGACTTCTTCAGCTTTTTTAATGCTATTTTCATGAGCTTGGTAGGAGTAACAGAGATGTTCAACAGTTAAAAATATTTTTTTGTTTTGTATTATTGACAGCAAATTTTTGTTTTTCAAATAATCAGCCAAAAAGTGAACTAAAGCATCTTTGAAACGATAATTTTTAAGGCTTTGTCCAAAATCGTTGGGTCTGGTTTGTTGAGGTCTTGTAATTTTATAAGGGATATCAAACTCATTTCGACTTTGGCGTTCGGAATCCTTGATGGAAGGTGACAAATATCGGTCGAATACTTAATGGATTTCCGCAGCTTCTGATGCACAAATTTTCATAAGAATTGTTTCCGCAACTTTCCCAAATGTTTGTGGCAACGAGTTTCCAATTAAGTGCAAATAATAAAAACCATCTATGATTTCGACATTATTATTGGCGGGCTCAACCATTTCGATTTGAGATTTTAAACTGTTCGCAAATTTGGATTTGGGAGTTTTCAACATTTCACCAGTATATTGGAAAAGTGCAGGCGGCATTGGTGCCAGGGGAAAGCTCAAACAATATTCCAGATTAATTTTCTTCTTCATACTTATAGCCAGGAGTCTCCCAAAAATGTCTCGTTCCATTTTAAGCAAAACTTTTTTATTTCTGTCTTTAGTCATAAGAACTTTAGTCGAGCATTGAGAAGCAAAATTCATGATTTTGTTGCGTTTAATTGGTTTTTCGAATCTATCGGGAGTTGAAGAACAATCGGAAATGAATTCGAGCTTTTGTTGATTGCCGGCTGTTTTGACGTTCAGAAGGAAATCGGTAACTTCTGGAGATGTAGCCTTACCAGTCGAAATGTTAAACAGCAATTTTTTATCGATAGTATCATCGAATGGATCTATCACTTCTTTGATTGCCTTAATTATATTATCGAGACTTTCTCTGTCTTTTTTTATTTTACTTTTCTGCAAAGAATGTGACGTATCATCTTTTTTGGTGAGTCCAAAATTTTCTTTAACTGTTGTCAGTATTTTCGTCCTCATACTGTGGCTGAGCGCCCATCTTTGACGCGCAGATATTGAGTCAACAGCAAGGTTATCAGTTAAGTGATTGCTAGCATCAGCGTTGATGGTTTGCTCAAGTGTCAAGTCGACCGGTGATGGAGCAAATTTTGCGGGTGTTCTTTTGATTCCAAAGGCGCCTCGACGAAATTCATCTACCAAAGACGATTTTTTATCATATAAGTCGCTCAAATTACTTAAGTACAATAGGGCCCATCGGGCATAGTTGGGCTGGTTAAGCGAAAAAAATAAATCAATCATGTTATAAATTGAGTCCATATATAATTCCAAATTACTGCTGCGGATGCTCCTTGAAAACCGAAAGAATAAATTAATTAGCTCACAATACTGATAGTAAAATTGAGCAGTTTTGCCTTTTTCACCCATCAAAGTCTGCCGGCTGAATACTTTGTACCCATTCAGAATACGAGTTAATATATCGGGTAAATCGATTACCTCGTTGATGTCACATGAATTTTCATCTGTTGTTTTTTGCATTTGCTTTTGTAATAAATCGCTCAACATTTCTGGAGTCGTATTTGTTGTGCTTAAATATTGCTCAAAGTGCAATATTTGAAATGCAGCAGTCATTAGAGGGTGTAAACGTTTACAACGATTGAAATGTTTACTATCTAAGAAACCGTTCATTGAGCCGCTAGCTAAAACTTCTGCTCTAACCAGTACTTCTACCATTCCACTGCAATCGATATATTTTCCAATTGCTTTAAAAAATGCCATCTCCATGTGAAATGCTCCTAGGTTCACAAACACTTTATCAAATTTCGGCTTTTCTTTATCTTGTATTTTCATAGCCATTTTAGCTATAGCCAAATCATACGTGACAATTATCTGCTCCTGTTGGCATTTATCAGCAATTTGACTTGCCATGATTAGTGTTTCATTTACTATGGCATAAGACGTTGGAGACGAATTAATTGGAGGCAAATACTCGATTTTCTGCTCTTCACTATGATCAGTTGATATCAAGCAATTGTAACCTAACCACATAGGAACACAATCCAATTTCGATAATGACATAATCCATAAAAGATCTTTATCTATTGCTACTTCTCTAGCGCCTTGACATAAATCGATGACATTTGTGAACGAATCTACAGGAAGCAGCTGTAAGTTTGTTTTTGGTTTTGAATAATATGGTCTGATATCCCGTGAAATTTCATTAAATCGTCGTCTTTTACGTAACGGACCTTGTTCATTGGCACTTACTTCTGGTTCTGATGTAGTTGTAGCATCAAGATTATCGAAACGATCACTAGTAAATTGGTATATTATACCAACAGTATCGTGCATGGTGTCTTTCCCGGAAGTGGTATCAACGAAGCGGTCAAAATTATCAAAAGCAACATGAGTGCTGAGTCCATTTGTTGCTATGATACCTGTTGGTATTACAGCGCTTTTTTCAATTGACATGTATGTAAGTCATTTCAGTTTCAAGTTCTTCAGCTAAATTATAACCAATTGAATGGCCATATCTATTAAGTATTGTAATAACTTGCCGAGAGTTGGTTAACGACTTCATTGCCAGTCCTAGAGTTAAGTTTTTCGCCGGCTTACATCTTCCCTTGGAAACAGCGTATATTATGTCACTGCATATAGAATTTATTATTGTTGTAGTTGAGTGAGCATTTTCTTCGCAAACGTTAGGCCCGTTAACAAGATTGTGTATAAAATTAAATAACTCCTTAGGAATTTTGCATTCTCCTTGTATGATATCTTCGGCAGTTAAACGTCTTGGGAGAGGATGAGAATCAATATTCTTGATGCAACTTCTCAAATCGTATGCAACATCTTCAAATTTATGATCTTCTTTACTTTCCAGAAATGTAGTATTACTTGCCATAATAGAGATGTCAATATCCGTTTTATAAATAATTTTTTGATGACGTGGCCCAGTAGATGCTTCAATGGTCACAAGATCACCAAAGATTTTTTTAATTTTTTTCTGTAGGGTTTCAGCTCGATAATCTTTGATGTAATCAAAATCTATTTCAGAATCGCCAAACTCCAATAATAAAGCCTGGTATCTTGGACAAAGTTGAGCGAAATACATCACTTCATTATTTTCAATTATTTCTTCTACAATAAAACTTTTTAGCGAATCAAAAGCCCATTTGTGTATACTACGATATTGCTGGTTACTTGAATCTTTATATTCTTCAGTGGACCGTCTTTCTTTGGTCAAATAAAATGCGTAGCAAGACTGATGATAAGCAATAGTTTGGTTTTCAAGCTTCGACAAGATTTGCGAATCATCAAGCTTTCTAGCTACTTGTTTTATCTGTTGAGTTACATGATCACCCTGAGGGAATTTAAGATTTTGTTTCTTTTTCCCGGAATTTTTTCTGACGCAATTGCAAAACAAGCATGTCGTTATGATGGAGGACGATGCTGTTGATGTTGATGGTCCCTAAAAAATAATAAAATTCAATTTAAAAACAGAAATTCACTAAAAAAAATGTATAGGTATGTATATTATATTTTTTATTTTTTTATTTTTTTAGCTTCTATTAATGTAAATAAATATCAAAACATTGCCGTACCTCATCCAAATCCGTTAAAGTATTGGATGTGACATCAGCATTACTTTTTCCACCTTTAATAGCTGCTCCACTACCAGAATCTAGGCATTCTATACTAGAGATGCCGCGAATATTCGGCAACTATTCGGTATTCCGCCTATTCGGCCAATTTTTTTGATATTCGGTATTCGGCCGAATAGTACACCAAATATTCGGCCGGCCGAATATTCGGTTGAATATCAAAAATGGAGAAAAAAATAATTGATTTATTTATAAAAATGTTTTCTTTTAATTAAAAATAAATTTAGTGTTGAAAATCTACCAATGGTAAATTGTGGTCAATAGATATTACTTTTTCGTAAACAATTACATTATGTATAGTGTAGACTAGTACCGATAGGTAGTTTATAGCAACTGATGTCAAATGGGGATACTGTTTTGTGTTTGCTGACCACCATTTGTTCTACCATCTACTCTTGGCGAACAGTTCTTAAATAAAGTTCGCTTTTGCTTTCAACAGAAGTTTTTTCAACATCTTTGTCAATTTTCGTGTTGTATTAGCAACTTCCTTCCTCCATTTCTAACACTACACACAAATCGTTGACGAATGCAATATGCAATGCAATCCAATAAGACAGGTAATAAAAGAGTCACGTAGGAGATAAAGAAACACATCGTTTCGTTGGCCGAATATTCGGCTGCCGAATATTCGGTATTCGGCCGATTAGTCTGGCCGAACATTCGGTATTCGGTATTCGGCCGAATCACTATTCGCGGCATCTCTATTCTATAGCTTCATCAGCAATAGAAGTATTGACCTGCTCCTAGAAGTAATTTTTTATATATGTAATGCTATTGTTTGGTTTTCATTTTATGATCCTTCAAAAAAATTGTTTTTCAAGCATTTAATTTGATAACACGTTAGATAAAAATGAATATTCAACAAAAGTTAAGATTATATAATTTCGGAAAGAATAATATAATATGTACTTACTGTATAATCTGTAGAAAAAACTTCAAATTCTTCATTGTATGTATTTTTTAAAACAGTTACTTTTTTGTAACATGGTTTGTGGTAGCCTACAAGGTCGACAGCTGCTTCAGTTAGTTCAACATTACTATATTTAAAATTCTTTTTTTTCCGAAAAGCTAACTTTGAAGAGCAATTTTTAAAAGTTTCATTAGTAAAATCACTCACACAGAATTGGCGGAGCCACACAGAAAACACGTTTTAGGCATTTTTTACACAATAATACCGAACAACACGTATTGCAAGTCCAAAATAAAATTGTATCAATCAAGCTTTTAAAATCGTTGTATGAGAACAAGAGTTTTAGATAGATAAAATATTTGCATTGAAACATAAGCATAAACATACTACAAACAATATTGATTGTAGAAATAAGAAACAAGTAATTTAGCTACAGTAGATTCCTAATAAATAAATGGCTTCTACAAATAACGTTCATTCGTCTTCTGCAAACGATATCTAAAAATCTACTTATCCGATTGCATCTAAATTCGGTACACTTATTCTGTAATTCTCTTTTAATCTGAAGACGTTAGTCTCATACTTATAAGATAATTAGTTTCGGAGTTATTAAAGAAAGAAGAAAAAAAATTAAAAAAAAATTATACTTTACTCGCGTTTCTTTAAAGTTCGGCAACCCTGATTAGGACCAAGTTGTTTGCAGGCAACCCTATATCTTCGTGTTCGCAATAAAAGTACGCTTCTATTGATATAAAATTTTTTTTATTATCAAGCCGGTGAAGGTAACTGATTTTGACACACCCTTTTAAGCCTGGCAACCCATAGTTTGTCCAGGCTAAGAATAGGCAACACAACCTCGGCACATTCTATACGTTTGAAACTTTAAGTCAGGGTACAAATTTTCTTATTATCATGATGTTGCAATTTTCGATAAAATATCATTTTTTTAAAAATAATTAAAAATAGTCTGTCCAGGATTTTTTTAGGCAACCTACTCTTAACATATTTTCGAATGTACTAAATTTGTTTTAAAATATGTTTCATGTTATTATCAGCTCGGTGAAGGTCGTTCTAGGGTCGGATCTCGTACTATTAGGAGAACCTTAAACTATTTTAACGGCTGCGCGACGCTGGGAAGTAATACCATTCAGACTGACTTCGTAATTAAAAAATTCGAAAATCTTTTACTGAGAACTTCGAAAGTATCATGCAAATTTTGAACAAAAACCCTGAAAGTAGGCTTCAATCTTCCCGGGCTTCTCTTCGAAAAATAGCAAAAGACACATAGTTTCGAAAACTTCTGCAAGCTATGACAAGCTCTCTTATTTCTCTATCCATTCAAAAAAAAAATCCACCGCTATGTTTAACACAAAAATTAATTTCATTAAAACTAACCAACAAACTTTCTTGCCCCATTCTGCCTAACGAAAACGACGACGAAATCGGTATTCATATTCAAAGGAAGTAGCAAGGACTCACCTTACCTCTAAGGGAAACTTCTTTGCGCAAGAAGATTCAAATGTAACAAAAGTTACAAGCAACTATTCCCGCCATTAATTCCCAGAATTATGAATCTCGCTATTCACTCGGGAAATTTTCCCCTTCCTCTGGGAAAAAATCCTCATACTTTGCAACTGATACTGTCTCTAAGAGTCTGCATCTGCAATGGCAGAGTTTTCGGAACAAACAACGGGCAGAGAATTTTGAGCTTTGTATAATGCCGGAGGAAAATTCTTTGTTGGTGAATAGGATGCCGAGGAAATTTTATTTTTATTTAGTTTGCTATTTGTTTTTGGAACGACGCACATACAAAAAACAAAAAGAAAAAAAAACAAGGAATGCCCTTCCGGTTAATTTATGGCTATCGGAGTACTTTCCGCCAAATATACGCTTAATTTGCGAGTAACAAACAAAATATAAACAATTTTACTAATTTGGCGGCTCCTCGATGCGGCAGTTTTTATACACATAAAAAGCCTTTGCATAGATTCAGGGCCGGTTCGGAACTGATCTCATTGTCCTTACCTTGTAAAAAACCAACCCAAGCTAAAAATATGCAATAAAACCAACCCAAGTTAAAAATATGCAATTAAACCAACCTAAGCTAAAAGTATGCAATAATTTTCGAAATCGAAATATCTCACAGAACATCTGGAAGTGAAAAAGGAGTTTAACAAAAAAAACTCAAGTTCAATCTTGATTGCGGTAAATCCAGCCATGACCAGCCCTACAGCTGTCTCCGCTGAAGTTTACCAAATGTTGCCAATAAACGAAGGCCAGTTATTCTGAGCACCGTAGAAGTTTTGAGAAAAATACTGCCTCAAAACGTCGCCATCTATGACAGGTTTCTCAGCGGGTGACATAACAGCACCACCAAAAGCAGCATCGGCGGCGAAATAGATTGCTGTTCAAGTTAAGAACGGCGCGGCATTGTTGATGGAGGTGAGAATGAAGGCGCGTCGAGGGAGAAAATAACTTAATTTATTATTTGGCAGTCTGATCCCCTGTACTTAAATGTGTACCCATCCGAAAACTTTGCAAATGGCACAACGCATTGCGCGAAGTTCCGTTCAACATTATGGCTGGCGGATAGGATATTTCTTGGAGCGACAAGACGTTGATGATGGGTGGTGTTGAAGCTATGCCAGAGAGTGAAGAGAAACGTCTCCGCATTGGGCGCCATATGCTGCCAAAGTCTTGAAACCAAAATAACGACAAGGACAAAATTATATGTTAAGCACTATTCACATGAGCACGACCAACGAACGACGAATGAATGAAGAAAAAAGATTTTACATACGTTTGAAGCCTTATTTTCTTACAAATTCTCAACAAAACGATAAAAGTATAGTTTATGTTTGATTTTTGATGCATAAATTAACTTTTTAATCTCAAATGTTAATAAATTTGAGAAAATAAGTTTATTCGTCGCGAATAGAATTGTAGTTGAAATGAACTGTCAAACTCTATTCGCGTTCCACACACCATCCACACTCCCAACGAACAAAATATTCGCGCGCGTATAACCTCAAAAATCATTCCTGCTTTGAGTTTTGGTTGTTCATTCGCGACGAATTAAAAACTCTCATGTGAAAGAAATGTCAAAATCGACGAATTTTCGTTCATTCGTTGGTCGTCGTTCGTGCTCATGTGAATAGTGCTTTATTCGTTCATAAAGTTCGAACTGGATGGTGTCGGGCCAAATTGTTTTTACAAAAACATTACGCGACAGGTGAAACGCACTTTTGTTGGGCTAATACTTACTTGGGCTTTGTTTTCAAGTTGTTGTTCTTTTACTTAAAACTGCTGTTAAGGGTCCTTCTCAATGATGACAAAACTCTACTAGATTGTTAAAGATGGGTAAGGGGCAAAGGGAACTCTTGTTTGTGTTTTTCTTTCATAATTTTAGGACCCAACATCTGTGTTTGTGTTTTCACTCATGAATTTTCTGTTGTGGCAGCTATCACAAGGGAAAAGTTGTGTGCAAGAAGTTAAGTTCGGGTTTTGTTTAAACATTCGGTTGACGGTTGTGTCGGTCGTCATTGGGGTACTACTGCAAAGTAAAAAGGTATACACACAAACAAAAAAAGGGTTGCTTACTTCTCTTTTTTCGTTTTAAGCAGGAGGAGAAAGCAGTGTGTTTTGTATATTATGCCAAAACAATTTGCCAGCTTTGGATAAAATTTGCATTTACATATACGACTTTGGCTTTTCTGATGCTGTCAGGAATTATGAGTTAGGCCATATGACGTGGATGTGGTGGTAGAGATGTGAAGGCTTGAGGTGTACGATGATGTAGGTGTAATTTTGTTTGAAAAGTATTTAAGTGAATTGAAAAAACAAGGAGAAGGGGACATTAACATAATATTTGAAGTGTTTAAGCTCCGGAAGGGAAAGCCACATACAAAAATTCACAAGTGGGAATTTTAAAGGGTGAACTTATTCCCTTACTCAAGAGGTTTAAACTGTTTAAAGCCTTCTAAGGGTGTCAACAAGTTCTGAAAAAAAGACAAAAACAAGCAGAGGCTGCTTTTTGCGAAATATGTACATATGAATGCTTCAAATCGAATGTGGATGGTGTTTTTCACACGTTCCACAAGGTGGAAAATTCAATAAAGTGAAAAAATGTTATCATAAAAAACTCAAACAACGAAATGATGATTAGCAAAGGAGGGTTTATGATTTAAAACATACGTTCCACAATTAATATTGACGTATCCACCTCAATTACAATGCAATCCCAAGAGTTAGGAATTCGGAAGTTTAATCGTTTTTTTAAGTTCCACAAAGTGTAAAAACTTCCACAAAGTTCAAGAGATTCAAACTAATAGTTTTCTCTTATTTTTAAGGCCCTCAAAGACTTACCCTCAGAATTACATACATTTTTAAACGTACTGAAGGCCAAAAATTTTCACCTTCCAGCAAATACAAAACATCTCCTTTAAGCTACCTGCAATGACTGCAATGTTGAATTTAATAACACCTCTTTTTTCCACTCCATTGATTTGAAAGTACCAATAATTTCTTTTAATTTAACTCA
Source organism: Sphaerophoria taeniata (assembly GCA_943590905.1). Classification (NCBI taxonomy): domain Eukaryota; kingdom Metazoa; phylum Arthropoda; class Insecta; order Diptera; family Syrphidae; genus Sphaerophoria; species Sphaerophoria taeniata. Next base: position 85,895,095 of record OX016542.1, read on the forward strand.
GTTGCCACTTTGGGTTTTTTTCTTGCTACTTATTCTTGTGATCAAATATGAAAATGATTTTTCCCTTTTACGAGAACGTTTTCCATCTCACTTGTGAATGAGTGAACACTTCATTTACTCTTTTCTCTCGCTCTAGTACCGTGAACGAAGAAAATATCGCAGTACTTCCTCACTCAAAGGCACCAGCGAACAAACTCAATACCTTTTTGAGGAGATTGGTTTCATCTTGTGGAACGTAGAAAACCCTTTTTATTTTGTTGTTGTTGTTACTATTTACCTGCTGTTGCTTGTTTTCTCATTTCAAAAATAGCTACCGTTAAGATTCAGAAAGCAAAATGGGTGCAAAATATTCTACTTTCAAAAGTGCGACTCCATTTTGAAATTAATGAACTGGTAATAAATTTTATTGCTCACAGAAGAAGTATCGAACGAATAACCCGACAACCACCAGGTGGAAAACTTGTAGGAATATACACCACTTCTTGCTTCGTCATTCGAGAGAGGTTCGGAGGTTCAGATTGGAGGATGTCTAATTTTTAAATGGGGCCGACTGGGGCGGGTTTGACGTTGGATGGCAATGGCAATTTGGTAACTCGTAAAGAGTGGCACTTGAAATACTTGTTCCATTAGATGCCATTGATATGGATTTTCCTTTTTATGTCCAAAAAATGCTCTCTGATGGTTCGCTTTTCAGGAGAAAATTTATTGGGCAAGTAATTTCTGTTCTTTTTTTCTCCTTGATAAATTGGAAGCTAATTGCATAAAATGTGGAGTGGGGGAGATTAAGGAGATGATTTCTCCTTTCATCGGGAGAATAAAATATACCGATTTTTATTGGTTCTTGAAATATATTCTGGGATGTTTTTTTTTCTGGAGAGTGTTTATAGTCGAAAGTTCTTTAACCAGAGATGGAATTTAAAATTGAGTGTGTTATTCACACGTTCCACAAGGTGGAAAGTTCAAAAAGTGAAAAATGTTATTAAATGTTGTATCCATCTGAAATGGAGATACAATTTATTCATCAAAGCCAAAACATATCCCACGTCTGAAGAGTGTAATGTTATCTTGTTATACTATTTGTACATAAATAGGAACTTTGCTACCTAAGCTCGTTCGTCATCGGAAAGAATTTTCAATTTTGCACTTTCTCGTAGGTTTAATCCTTTGCATTCCTCAAAACTACACAAATATTTCCAAGGTGATAAGCAAATAATCTCAGGAGATTTTTTAACACTAAACATACATGCGTGAAGAGCACACATGTTCACTCTTTGGCGTGCAATATTCAGGGGTGGATTTTACCAGAATCAAGGGGCTCTGTCGACAAGAACTCCAGCTACGGATAGTTTTACTTATCGAATGATCCAGTTCCGTTAATAAGTTGAATCCAACAAAATTTATTCCAAGATTGTGGTTTTAATTAGCAAAAGCACGCGAAATCCATCTCAAATCCGTGCATCGACATCGTGTCTTCGAGTCGTGTCGTCGCGTTATGTTGGTCGAAAAACTACTTCCAATGCACTGCATGCTGCCTCGAGGAAACGATGCAAGTTTGACAGAACTTTCTCAGTACTTACCCTCCACATACGATCCAAGCAGTAGAAGAGAGTGAGAATGTGTGTTTTTAATCCTGGTAATTTTCAATTGGTGCAGAAGCATAATATATTTGAACATGAGAAGAGTTGAAAAACAATTTGAGTTTTTCTTCTGAAGACCTACCAACAGCTAACAGCACCAGCGATTGAAGGAGGCAAAAACTTCGTTAAAGGTTTATATTCAAATGAAAATTTCCATCTCAAATTTACTTATACTCAAAATCAGATTTATAGATAAGGACTTATGTTGGTGAGAGAGAAGCAACTTTATTTCGCAAAAACAAAATTTTAATGTTTAAATGTAATTTCAATTTTAAGAAGATAGAGAATTTCAGATTAACACTTTGGAATATGTAAGTGCCTTTTTTGCCTATATCCCTTCTTCATTATGCTTATTTACATTTTGGGGATTGAATATGGCAAATGGATAACATGATCAAAGATGAGTAAAAGTAAAGTGGAATAAAATGTGAGCTTAAGAGAAGACCCTTTTTTTCGTTTAGGTACGTACAGATGTCCATTAGGCTTTCTGATGAGGGTTAGAGGATTTTTAAAGCATAAAAATGCAAAATAATGGTCCTTTGAGCCGGATTTCGGATCTGGGATTTCGGATTGTAGGTTTTTAGGCACAACAGGTTATAAAGAAGGCGTTTTAATGAGGGTTTTTTTCTCTTTGATGTGGTAGTTTCATGAAATATATTTTTGTGTCAGATTTGTCGGTACTCCGTCAACGCAACGTTTGAATGCGAATACGCTCCACAAACGTAACTTAGTTAAAATTCAAACATACAATCCACATTTCAGAGAAAATTAGGGGTGTTACATAGGTTGTGTCAATGTGGAACTTATTGTTAAAGTCTACATTCCATAAGTCCTGCGAGAGTGCGTGACCCTATTGAACGGCAATAGGTTCTACTTCATCAGTCATATTCCTTATTCGTCTTAGAAAACTTTAAAAAAATTTAATTGCAAGGAGAATACATTCTACAACAGAAAACGGGCTGTTTTATCAACGATTTACTGTTTCGGTCCGAGGGAAAAACTTCAAACAATACTGTTAAATGAGGAGAAAGCAAACATTCAAGTGATTATAAGTGGGCCACTAGAGAAGATTCTATCATACATTTAATTAAATCCACAAGTCCTTCCAAATACTTGACATAGGAAATAAAACAGACACGATCTCAATCGTCTCTATTTAAAAGAACTTAATGCTTTTCTTCATTTTTCTAATAGAGTGCCATTAAAAAATGTGAAATTGAATGGAAAATGAAAAATCACTCGTTATTCTTTTTCTTCTTTTGGGGTATTTCCTTTTCGTGCCTAGGTACAAAAAGAGTCTAGTCCCAGAGTGAAAACATCAAAACCAACAACAACAAAAACAACAGCACAACAAGAACAACTGTGTGATGTTTGAAGAACTTATGTACGTTTATCCTTGCTTACGCTCAAATTCACTGACCATACAGAAGACATTGATGATGCCGGAAGTCATTTCACAACACAAAGTACCCGCAATAGGCTCTAATAGACATGAAAGCCTTACTTATTGGCCACTTAGATGATATCCGCACTTGCTTTGGGACAAGAGTATGGCAAAGTACATACGAAAATAAAGCAAAAGTAGGTAAGCTAAGACGATTGAAAACTTTTGAAGTGTTCTGTTTACTTGACGGATTTACTTAGACTGAAGGTCATTGAATTCAATTAAAAAGTGATAACTGAGATCAAAGAAGTGATTGATTTAAATTTACAGAGCTGTAGGATTAAATTATCGTATGAATTGAATTGAATTGCCTAAAAACCACTATTAAACAATCATGGCATTCAATTCAACTCAATTCGATTAAATTCAATTTATTGTACAAAAATAAAATATGGTAATGGGCATTGTTGAAGTAAATCTGTTTTGTTTCAACTCCACAAAGTTGAACTTGATTGAACCATACTGAAATGCATGTATTGAACTAAATTGAATGCATACAATTCATTGAAAACAAAACAGTTTTAGTTGAAACTATGGCATGTAATTCCTTAAATTAATATTGATTTGAAAGAGATTAAATTGAATTGAACTGACATCTTTTTCATCTTTTTGAAACCAAAAACATTGAACATTGGATTTACAGTACTTCGCACATGAATGTGACGAACTACAGACACATAGCAGCAGTGGTGACTGAGACCATCGGCTGGGACAGAACAAGACAATTAATACAACAGAGAGAGAGAGACAGATTGATACATAGAAAGAAAACACATAACAGAAACCTACGTGGCTCAGAGGAGGAGACATAGATGTTACATTGTCTGGCGATTTTCGTAGAAAAAGAATGCTGCCGAAGCTGGGGCTTGAACCCGCAGCATTTGGCTTAGCAGTCAACTACTCATTCCTCTGAACCATGGCTACCTGCAACCAAAAACATAAAAAAGACATTTTGAAAATCGAACAAAGTTGACTCTTTCAGTGAAAAGTAAACTAAACCCAGTTGAATTGAATTGAACTGAATTGAATGCGTCAATTTATTGAAAACACAGCAGTTTTAGATGAAAAGGATGGCATATAATTCCTTACCGACAATTTTAAAACTGAATAAAGTTGACTCCTCCAGTGAACACCCATCATTTCCGAGTTATGTACAATCATAGCACTAAATCACCATCAATTTTCCACACGAAAGAAAATATCTCGACAGTGAAAAGCTTAAAGAAAACCCTTTCACCAAGTCACTTCAACCGACTCAACAACTCAAAGTGAAAAATTCTTTTCGAGAAAGAGGCAATTTTCAATTCAACATCTTGGAGGATATCCAATCGGCTTAGTTTTCTCTTCACTGCCATTGCAGTTCTTTTTATCACGTCTTGGGTAATCCTTTTTTTTTAAGCCTCTCATAGAATCTGGACAAAATTGCCAATTTCCCTGATTAGCGAAATAAGAAGGACTTGCCTTTTCTAGTTCCGGTTGAAACTACACACTCTCACTCCTCCCAATCATAACAATTTTACTGTGAAAGCAGGGATTTCCTGTTGCTGATGATGGGAATCCTTTATTGCTTAAGAATCAATTGCAGGTGTGACCATCGTCTGGTGTCGGTCGTATAATTCTTTTCAAAACTTTAGACGAAGACAGGTGGAACACCTTTTCATTTTTCTCATTAATATGAGATTCCGACGGATGTGACCATGAAGAAGTCCATGGAATAGAACTAAAGCATCATCCACATGTCAATGATCTGCCCCTAAGGGATAAACATGAGCTCTGCCTCTTATACAGAGCGAAGACACCTTTCAGCAATCATTTCAAAGGCTGAGAGAAGAAATTAACAAACGAACTTATTATTCAAGTGTCAGAATCATTCGCTCCGGCTCTAGCTCAAAAGCATAAGAACCCAAAGGGGGATGATTATATTCGATTACCTACCATTCAAAAGGGGACAGACAGGTGTGTGAGTGCGATGGGGAATCCTTTATGCTAACATTGCCGATGAGATTTCAAATGATTTTCTAAATGTTCAAGCCAGTGTTGATGCCGAAAGGCCTATCAAATAGGAAATGAAATTCCAGAAAAAAATGAACGAGATGGGAAAAAAGGATTCAACACTCCTTCTTTTAGTATATTTTATCTTCAACTCAACACTCAGCGGTCGAGTTCTGAATCCGAGTTCAACCAAAGCAATCATAATTTATGAAATTTTATGCGTTGTTATGTTTGCTCTACCTTCACACGAGAAAAGAGAGAGAGAGATCCTTGAGAAGTTAAAAGAAAAGAAGAACAAAAAATCCAATTACAGGTAAAAGGATTTTTACGTTATCCTTATCGGCTTCAATTCTATCTCTGTGATTAGCAATGAAATTTTATTACGGTTGTTTTCCTCTTTCTCTCTGACATAAGCAAGGCATCAAGGACGAACAAACAGTCGGTTTAGTAGTTTGTTTGGAAGGAACAAGGACATTTTTGTTAATATTAAATAAATTAAATGGGGAAATCCTTGGAATTGTCTTGGGCGCTTCTAGGAATTTTGCAGATTATATGTTAAGAGATCCTCTGAAGTAGGTTAAGGTCCTTGAGTCGATGATGAGTTGTTTTTTTTTTGCTACTTGTGATGTTGGTCAGTTTTTCTAAGGAATAAAATTCCATTTAAAAGGGAAACACTGCAAGTTCGGTTGGTTCTTTGGGAGCAGCATAATACTGCACAAGTGGAAGTGGAAGACCATCTTGACTTGAGTGTGCAACGACTAAGCATTTGTATGGAGTCGTTTTGTCAAATAAGTTGTCGTCCTTTGTGAGGTCTCCTTTTTTTGAAATCTTGTGTTCTTCATATCTGTTTGGGGAACGGAGAAGCAGCAGAGACTGGTTTCAAGTGGTAGTTTAATTTGGAACACTATGGACAAACTCCTTCGGTCGTTTCTTCTTGTGATGGTGGTTTTAATCATGAAATCTCCACTCTAGTTGTTTCGAAAATGAAATGAGAGGAAAAAAACCCAAAACCAAGGATTTAAAAATGGAGTGTGCTTGCTTTTGAATGAAAATTTCTGCCCCAGAAGCAAACCAGCAGTGCAATAAAATGCCAGCTCTGCAGGAATCTTTCTTCTTTTTTTTGCCGCATTGAAAACCCATATTCGGTTTGTATTTGCCCAGGACCTGGAACGAACCATGAACAACGAACAAACGACCACAGCTTGCTAAGTATCTATAGATAGCGACGACAACGACAACGACAAACCAACGACGAAGACACGAGAGGATTTGATTTAGAGATTTGGCCCCAAATTGAGGTTAAGTGGCGGTGAAGTGGTCCTTTTGGATAAATTGCAATTTTGTTCAAATTGAGAAAACGCTCTTTGCAGGGAATTGTGTCAAATTAAGCCGATGACCAGGGGACTAGATGAATTTCTTGTTCACAGCAAAAAAAAAAAAAAAAACAGAGACGAGTTCAAACTTAAAAGAGATAAGATAAAAGCAGGAAAAGGACTTCATAATATTAAATAGAACATGTTTTAATTTAGAGGGCAAAAAGGTAAATGAAAGGAATTTTTCTTGTCAAGGAGCCAGAGGTGAACAAAAACCACTTTTAATAGAGTTTTCGGTATTTAAAATTGAAAATGTCCTTAAAATTGAGGAGCCCTTAAAAACAGGAATCACTGTTTTTATTTGCCATCGAATTCACGAAGGAAGGATGATGTTGAAATCGTAATTAAAAAGAAGGATAGTCAATAGTAGCTGGTTAACAGAATAAAGGCAACTTTTTTGGTGTCAGCATGAGGTCAAATGAGAAGGAAATCATAGAAAATCAGTTTGAAAATTTCTAGTTGATAATTTATTTGGTGTTCATAGGCGATGCAATAAAAAGGAGCACGAATTAGGCAATAGACAGACATAGATAGAATAGACAAAGGAACAGAGCTCAAAGAAACCTGTCTTTTGATATGTCACTCGAGGGGGTTCGGAAGAATCAGTTTGTCAATTTTTTTTATTAAATTTATTTTTTTTTTATTCAAGGGCCTTTTGATTTGGAGCATATTTTAACTTCATTTTGAACATAAAAATTGAATCTGACGTTTGCTGAGATATTGGCTGAGTTCGTAATTGTAAAACTTCCGCAGTACTGCAAAAATTGTGTTCGTAAATGTAGCAATAGTTCTGCATGAGCATGGCAACAATTGTGTTCATAAAAGTATTACGACTGTCATTTTGCGGTCGAGTCGGCATTTGTTTTTATTTTGTTGCTGAATTTGCAGGAAAATGGCAGGGAGCAAATGTGATGTTTGTTGCTCAATAACTCCAGAAGTAGGTACAAAGCGGATCAGGATGAAATTAAGCATACAGACAGATTATAGTCCCGTGCCCGTGGAAAACATTTATTTAAAGTATACAAAGAGCATATGTGATTGACATGATTTTCTGAATAGGTAGTGGTGGTTAAGGGGTCAGAAAATGACAAAGGCTACTTTTAACCCGTTTATCGTAATATTACTGAAGTGAAAACTTTTTTGTACCATGTTTTCGAAAACGGTTTCTTCCATAAAGCTTAGAATAATATATTAGTTGAAAGCCATTTTTTAAATGAATGAACTACAAATCAAATCAAGAACAAATAATCTTTTTTTCTAGTTTTGTCAACGTTTGCTTTTGTGAACTCATTTTAAATAAAGTATGATGACTGCACACATGCAGTTGTAATTGAGTTCATAAAAGTCTTTGAGCATATTTTAGGCAGGGCATGGGCAACAAACCCTGCAATTACGAACTCAGCCATTATCATGCTGTATGAAATTCTCCGACAGGGTGACTCAAAATAAGTTAAAAAAAAGTGTTAGACCTGCCTCAATGACCAGACCTCAAAAGTGAATTTTGATAATAAGGCCCTTATTTCCATTAAAAATTTTAAGAGGGTAATTTTTTGTAGGGGGTGGGGAGGCGATGAACGTCAAAAAGTATTCACAGAAACTCAATGGCTTCTATTTCTGCTTTTTTTTCTCCTAAACAACTAAATTGAATATTTAAATTAATGTATTCCAATATTTAAATTAGCCCAATAACTATGAGCACACACTTTTGTTGCATTTCCAAAAAAATGATATACACCAGCTCATAAAACTATGACGCCAATTAACACAAAACACAAAAACCACACTGTACACAATTGAATGCAGCAGGCAAGCAGGCGGCGAGGCGGTGAAAACCGATAGCTCTGGCTGACCGGCTCATGGGAAACCATCACAAAGAGTCAATATTAGAACTCAACCGACACACACAATAAACTCATTCCATAAGCTAAACTATGTTGTATAAAATGTCATCGCATAGGTACTATTGGGGTTTTTAGAAAATGACAAGCCCAATTTAAAGGTTGGCTGGGATGAGTTGGCCTTAAAGCAAATTGATTCATTAAATTGGAATAAACTCATAATCGCCAAACTAATTCAACACTAACCGCGTAACAATGTGGATTTTTCAAAATTAGAGTGACCATATCGCAGGTTTGACGTTCTTCATAGATATAGCTCTGCGGATGGTTGCCAGCTAAAGGAAATGTAACATTTAGATGGAATATCAAGAAATTATGTCAAATATGTCATCACGTAACTTAACGTAAAGTTGATTAACATAACGAAACGTAAGGTTACTTAACATAACATAACGTAATGGAAATAAATATGGATGTACAAACAAAACGTTGAAATATGTATATGCAATACTAAGGGAAGCTTAAAATAGTGAGACACAGATTTGTGAGTATGGTAACCTCATTCAATTGCTAGCTATCAAAACAACAAAAAACCAAAAATATGCTTTAATCGATCGAAGAATTCATACACACATAAATCTATGTGCAAACAAACAAATATGATTAACCAACCAAACATGTGGTAACCGCAAGGACACATGTAAAATTCATCCTGCATTTGGGATTTACCTACATCAACAATAATCCCCAAAGAACGAAGCAACAAAATAAAAAAATGTTTAATTCGCCAAACGATTAAACTTGAATCTAATAAAATACCATCGATGGACAAACACCTAAAGCGCCACTGCACAGACCGAATTGCTATAGCAGTTTCTAGCAGACGACATTCCATATCGCCAAAAAGTGCAAAAATTCAATCCTTTGAATTTAATTGAGCGTATTTAGTCGAAAATTATTTTCAATTAAAATAGCCCTCTACTGGCAAAGCACAAAAACCTCAGTGCAAAAAAAAGTAGATGGCTCAAACAAACCGATAAATTTTAGCCGCTTGCTGACTCGAACGCACTCAGCCGAACAAATGTGCCGACATGTTTGTGGCGTTGCAGTGGGTGCAATTGCATCCAAAAATCGGACTGCGGACAAAGAACAAAACCATGAATTGCTGCACCGCCACCGACCGAGACAATTATTAACGCATCGGATATTTAAAATTTGCCCACAAAAAGTGCGTAGTCAAGTCGACAATTTTGTGTTGTTCACCGGAAGTAAAGGCAGGCCGGCGTTCGCAAAAAAAAAAAAACTCCAAAACAAACCAAAACGATGCAATGCGATGGAAAAAAACTCGAAATCCGTTGATATACGTTAATTCTATAATAATAGTCCCAATCAAGACCGTTCGTCTGTGTTTTAGCACTGCCGTCCCAGCACCCACTGTCCCGTCGGCCGTCGGCGTTTCTCGCCACTGATTATTTCCTATTAAATGTCCAACTCAGGGAAAAATTGTCCGATGAGTCTGTTAAATGCCTCCAAATATTTAAATTCATTTGAAATGCAGTCTACTACTGTGTGGGCGTGGCAGTCTAGGGACAGCAGAACAATTATTATTATTGCCTTTTGTTATTTACGTTGCATTACGTTGCGTCAAATTAAATGCGTTTGTTTTCTGTACACCACGGCGTATACTTGTCATTTAGAGTTGCGTGTGCAAGTTGTGTTAATTTGTTGGCGCAGGAGTTGCAACAAATGTAAATACTTGGTGGTCATGTTTGTTTTGTAATGGCTGAGATTTTTTATTGGGTTGGCTTTTTTGTTCGTACATTAATTCATCATTTAATTCAACTTGTGTTTGTCGATGGGCTCAAATGATTTAAATTAGAGGTAAGCGAATGAACATGGTTATTGGATTTTTTTTTTAGAGAGAAAAAGGGAGAGATTGTTGAAAGTCCTGTTGTGTAAATCGCTTTGCAATTAATTTTACAAAATAATTTAGTGGGTTTTTTTATTTGAACAGTTTTGTTAAACAATTAATTTTGACAGTGGAGAGTTTTCAATTGAGATAAATGTGTGGAAGGCTGGAGGGAACCTTTTGATCGAACCAAACCAAATTTAAATTTGAATTTTAAGCAAAATGCAAAACAGAAAAAATAGAATTGTTCTGCTTTGACACCTGGACCCAAAGAAACTAGAAGGAAGCCTTGGAAGCCATCGTCATACAAAGGCACCATTCAAACTGTTTTAATCGTTCACACCTAATTTGGAATTGAAAGCCTTTCCGACGATTCCTTGATTTCGCAACGAAAACCTCCTCATTTCATTCAACACCGAACTAAGTGCTTTACACTACTTTTTTTTACTCTTGTGTCAAATTGATCCTGGCAGGCTTAAATTCGTACATTTGATGATTTGGAATCCTTTTCAAAAACAAAAATAAAACTATACTGCTGCCAACTTGAAATAATTTCCATTTGGCACATACGCATACATGGAGGCTCTCTTTTACGTCGTCGTGGAACATTGAATTTCATCGGGGACCATAATTCAATGAAGCAGAGGTGGCATAATGGAAAGGGTTTTTGGTTTTTTTTTTTTGTAAAGAAGCACGCTCAACTCTTACTCTGAATTCTCCACATCCGCGACGATTCCGCAAGGCAAAAGCTGGTATTAAATTACAATTACTATACTCTTCGCAAAAGTTTTCTTGCTTAAGTGTTAATTGTGTATAATGCTCCTTTCCCAGACCCGCCCCGAATTTATTTAAAATCTACTATAATTCGGCTTTGTAATGTAATTTAGCTGACAGAATTTGCGCTTCAAGCGACTTGGAAGGAAGTTGACAACCTCAAACATCAGTCGTTTGAGTGTGTGTGACGTTTTCGGTGTGTTAAATACTCTGAACGAAATTTCAAATTTCAGTGCCTGTCGATTGTAGAAAGGTGAGCGTCGAGTGGGGATTTTAAAGGAAATAGGCCTTGATTTATTTGAGTTTCCAAATTTAAGGATGATAGATTTTCGTGAAAGCGAAAATATTTGAATTCGGTAAGAATGCACTAGACCTCTTCAATTTTGAAATGGGAAAGAAATTGTATTAGTCTCCAATTTTGGAGACTTGTTATTTTCGTGATTTTGAGAAAGGAAAAAATTGAAATAGTATGGAAAGTTTCAAATCTTCAAAGAACTTCACATAAATGTGATTTCTTTAAGTCTCCACATTTGGAGACTTTTTTTAAAACTTAGCCACTGAGCTAAGAAAACAAAGCGCCAGAATTATGAGATTTTGAACTTAATTTAACTCTCCAATTATTGTTTCTGAAACTGAAAATCCGACACTGTATCCACAGCAACAGCAACAGGATGAGGAAAGTATTGGGACTAATGAAGGTTTCAATTTGAAGATAGAAAAAGCTACAACAATTATTTCTAAAAGAAACTAAGGGTGTTGTAACAAAAATAGCTTAAAGTAAGAATCAGAGGAACTCCCTAATAATTATCTATCACCTATTTAAAGTTCATTATTTAATTAGTGCGAATAGATTTTAAAGTTTTCGACAGTGAAGTTGAAGAATGATTCAGTAATTACGTTGATGGGTTTTGTGATACACGTACACACTGAATACAATTTTCCTCGCAAAAATTGTTTAAAGATAGGTTTTAGGTTCTGTCAGTCTTAATTTAGGCTTATTACTGTGTAAGGCTTAAGGACATACTTTAGAAACAGTAAAAACAGAGTGAAAAGGAGAAGTAAATAGAGGAACTTACATGTCTTATGAATTGCAGGTTAAATGATGCCGGAAGAACCTTTTTGTTAACCCGAAAAATCCGCCAGCAGTCAACAGGAAAACACCTGAAAAAAAGAAGGACAAAGTCATTGAAATCGGGTAGATGTAGATCTTGTAAATTTGTTTGAGAATATCGCAAATAAGTAGGAAACATACTTTTCCAATTTTCTTCGAAAGCTATGTTCATACTGTGCTCAAATTAAAAATATTTCGCTTTGTTTTGCAAATTGAAATCCTACGCAATGCAAACAACTTCCATAGACAATTCGTAAGCAAAACCAAACAGGAGACGGAAAAAGAAAATAATTCCTGAGTTTATTAGACAAAACAATTGGATGCAAAAGAGTGCAGAAATGCTAAAGAAATATCTTCAAAGGCAAGGCATTTTCTGCATGCTTTTTTCTCTCTTACCTAACCTAATAATATCGTTGGAGTTCTGAGCCCGAGCAGGGGTACGGGTTATATATATTGAGTTTCTTTTATTTGTTTCAAGACAAAACAAACACCAAAAATACAAAAGAATTCAACAGCCTGTGAGTGATGGAAGAATAAACGTCTTCTACAAACAAATTGACTGCAAAATTGACAAACAAATAAATGAAGTGCAAAAGCAAACTGCGCGATGTGTACCAACCATTCTACAAACAGTGGGATGTACAAGCTTTGCAAAGGGTCCAAAAAGTAATCCCATCTTCTAATACAACATAGTAGCGAGGATGCCTTAAAAAAAAGTAGGAGAGACGTTCCACATCACAACACCTTTTTTTAAAAACAATATCCAACTTTTTCCTTTCAAGTTTTCTCGTCAAACAGTCCACAGTTAAAGGCAAAAATGCGAATTCTTCAATCTACCACCATCGCCACCCTTTCAGTTTCTTCTACTTCAAAAACGAGTTGAGTTGGTTTTGTGAAAGCAGAAGAAATACCATGATTTGCCTGCACAAGAAAATTGGATGCAAATTGCAGGAAATATTTGTTTTTCTATTTCCACTTTTCTTTTCTATTTTTGATGTTTCTAAAGCAATTTAAAAAAGTGTGTTATTTTTTATTTTATTTGAAAAGGAACAAAGTTGGAACTCAAGCACGCGAACACGAACATGATTTCCAGAAAATAGGTTAGAAGCAAAGGTAAAAAAAGGTGTGCAAATTGTCATTAAACGTCCTTTACCCAGGCTTTTGTTACTTTGCTTGTTTGACACTACAACGCTATGTATCTATAGTGATTTGTTTTAAAACTGTAACCTGCAAAGTCACGTATAGTTATTTCGACAAGTTTTGATTTAAATTGGACTTTTTATTTGTGTTTCTCATTTGTTTCATTGTAGAGTGGAGAGTTTTTAAGGATTTTGCCATCTTTAATACAAAAAAAAACATGCTTCCATTACAGCATCAGTTTCCAAACATCAAACAAAGCAAAATTGAATTTTCCCCTACCCACTTACGGAAGCAACCCTTCAAGCTTAAAAAATCAAGAAAACGAAAAAAAAAACGGCGAACAATCTCGTCTTCAGTCCGCATCCTTTAGGCACAATGCATTCATAAATTTCGTTTGTTCTATTTATTACCTGCCAATTTGATTATGGTCTTCCCAAAAACCTACCCCATTTTTTTCGTTGCCAAAGTACAAAAAAGCATCATCCCCAAAAATAATCTAGCTGCATCGCATCCGGCATATTACTCCTTTGCTTTTTATACAAAAGCCAGCCTCAGAAGCTCGAAATGGTAGGGCAAGGGAAAAAGCAAAATAACAAAGACCCCGTTGATTGCTACCAATTGCGTTTATAAACGTGTTCCGTTCGTGAATCACAAAACAAACAAAAAAACAAAAAAACAAAAAACAAATCTAACGAATAGCCAGGCCAGGTAGCTACGCGAAAGTTACAAAAAAAAGCACAAAACATTCACAAAGGATTTTTGTTGATTTTTTTTTATTTTCTATTTAGAAACGCTTTGCTTGGTTAAAAATTTTAGACATTACACCCTTATGTGCTACTCTCCTCCCTACGTCTCCACGCAAAAAAAAAAAAGAAATACAATCAAGCCCTTATACATATGCAAAAAGCAAACTACTATAAATCCTCAGAGCGAAGTAGTATCGGTAATCAAATTAGGGAAACGGAAACGCATTCATAACTGGGTTCTCCGGTGGCGGAGAACGCAGCGTTTTGAAAAGAAATCAACTCCAGCAGATTTCAAATCTCCAATGGAGTTGACTCGATTTAGGGAGAGTTTGAGATTACCGAGCAGTAGACAAAAGGATTCACATATAATATTTACACTGAAAAAAATTACTTGGATTTAAATTTTATTTTTAATTCTTGAGGTGAATTTAGGAAATGTCTAATTTTCGAGGGGAAAAGTTGTGTATGTGTGTCAAACTGTCTGAGGAGAGGTTAGTAGCTGTTGAGTTCAGCAGCTTTCCTTTCTTCCTTCTGATTTGAATTTTGACGTTTCAGTGGTCAATTCAGATGTCAGGAGGAATGCTAAATAGCTGTTGAGTTCAGCAGCTTTCCTTACATTTTCTCATTGAATTAGACATTCCTGTGGTGAATTCAGATGTCAGGAGGAATGATCAGAGGAATGGTTAAGATCTGTTGAGTTCAGTAGCTTTCCTTACTTTGAATTTGACGTTACTGTGGTGAATTCAGATGACAGGAATTGTACCTTATATGTATAGGTAGGATCTGAATCAAATTTCACCAAAAGCTGAAGGATTAGATATTATGCTATCCGCGGTGAAAGTGTGTTGAGTATATGAAGTGACACTACCTAAGTGATTTTAAAGACTGTTTAGAAAAGTGTGGTGAATATAAGTGAAAGGTCTCGTAACTTTTTGGTAAAATTCAACACAATACTTTTTGAATGATAAACGGTCATGAAAAGAAGACCTTTCGACTGTTTTCAATTGGCGAAGAGAATATACACTCCGCTTCAACTGAATAAGCACACAATTTTCTGAAGTTTGTTGTCCATTTTTTCCTAACTTTGAACGTTAATGCATCATTTGGTGATGCTAACCGATAGCTTATGATGTTGAGAAAACAAATCAAAAAGAATAATTTAAAAAGGACCACTATTTTTTCCCTGGCTCTCATGCAAAGCTTTCCAGATTGAAAAACTCAGTTTTTTTTTGGCGTCAACTGAATAAGCACACGATCTTTCACTCTCATTATCTTCATTGGTTCTTAGAGTTTTAAGTTAATTGGTATACCAAATCAAAAGTTGAAGTGATCTAAGTGACATTTAACCGTTTATTTAAAATTTAAGAAAAGATGGTTAGATCAGAAGCTTTAATAGTGTCGGACGAGTTAAGATTGATTCGTTAAAAGGATAAAGACTGACCGTGCGTGCTATAGCTACCAACATTGATCGGAGTCTTAGTGTTGTCTATTCGTACCTCAGAAACAAAAGTTTGTACGAGAAAAACATGAAAGGTGGTAAAAATTCGGCAACATTCGAAGTTGATCGACGTGCAATTTTGAGATGTGCTTCCAGTTCATGTGCCTCCGCGGTAAAAATTAAACAAAAAGTTGGTGTAACTGCAGATGTTTCAACAGTCCACAGAGTACCAATCGCGCAGATCATTTAAAACGATTGTAACTCCAAAAGAAACCACCACTAAACGAGCAACGAAAAGATATTCTTTTAAGATTTTCTAGACTCGATGTGAGTTGGAAAAATGTGTGGCACAACGCGGTTTTTTCGGATGAGAAGAGATTCAATTTTGATGGCCCTGATGGTTTTAATTATTGCTTTCACGATTTGAGAAAAGAAGAACGATTTTTAGCGCGGCATCATAGTCGAGAAGGTGGAGTTATGATATGGGGAGCAGTTAGCTACTATGGGACTATTGAGCTTGAGTTTTAAACGTCAAAAAGGAGTGCAATTACCTGCAAAAGAATATTGAAAAGAAAGTTTCCTTCACTTTTGGATATTTGTGGATTCCTATAAATGGATTTTCCAATAGGACAACGACCCTATCCAAACGTAGCGCACTGTCAAAAGTGGGAAACAGGACCAGAATGTTGAATTGCTTCAATGGTCGCCCTATTTACCTGACCTGAACAGTATAGAAAATGAATGGGGATGGTTGGTACGTAAAGTTTATGAGTCAGGCCGTCAGTTTGAGGACAGAGAATCGCTTATTGCAGCCGTTAAGTTAGCATGGAGAGAAATTTCGCTGGACTACTTAAAGAGTTTATACGATTCCATGCCAGCCCGAATTTATGAAGGAATCAAGAATAAAGTTGGTAGTACCCAATACTAGAAATAACCAATGAAAAAAATATTTAAAGAAAATCTTGTTAATTTCTTTCCGTTTGATTTTATTTGCATTTTTAAAAGTTGTGCTTATTCAGTTGACGCAAAAAAAAAACTGAGTTTTTCAATCTGGAAAGCTTTGCATGAGAGCCAGGGAAAAAATAGTGGTCCTTTTTAAATTATTCTTTTTGATTTGTTTTCTCAAAATCATAAGCTATCGGTTAGCATCATCAAATGATGCATTAAAGTTCAAAGTTAGGAAAAAATGGACAACAAACTTCAGAAAAATTGTGTGCTTATTCAGTTGAAGCGGAGTGTATAGACGATAGATGCAAACATAGAAAATCTAAATTTCTTCCTTTAATTTATATCAGTGTGATCAACATTCTCCCAGACTCTTTCACCATTTGAAATTAAATCCAAAACCTGAGCAGCGAGGGCCAAGGCTTACCAGAAACAACGCAAGCAAAAAATGAAAAAAGCACGTTTGACTTGATTTCTTATTTTTTGCCTAAGCGAAACAGACAATGGAAACGTATGTACTATATGCAAACTAGACTTTCGTTGTTGATTTGTGACTGCAATCTTTCACACATGTGATGATGCGGATATCCGGCTGGATTTTAATGTGGCTGGTTTTGTTTAATCAGATTGCGATTTTCTTGCTTCATCAAAGTACTTCGAATTGATTTATTGCCGAAGATCTTTTCGCTAGAACAATATTCTTCTTGGAGCAAACCCTTAAGGTGCCTATTCTTCATAATAATGAAGATGAACATTCAAGTTCCCCTTAATTTCAAATTATTGTCTGTTTTTGATGAGTTATCGTCCCTCTTAGATGGAGCAGTCCATTGAGAAGTTTTAATCGACTGGAAAGTGGAAAGCAATTTGTTTGATTGATTTTTTATTGTTCGAAATTTATCTCTGTTCCTCGCTAAAACATTACACAAACTGTTTTACTCTCTTTTTTTTACTACAAGACAGAAATAACTCTGAATTATTACCTTTTCAAATATGTTATTGTTGGATTTAGTGTTTGAACAAAACATCTTGCTATTAAGATGCGAATTTGCGAAGTTATGTCAACAAAGCTGCGTTAAAACCTGTCGTGTCTCGTGCGTTAGAAAAAAAAAGCTCCAATAACTCAGCAATTTTTTCTTATAATGACAAGTTAATTGGCCAAGACTCAGGTTGAATGAGAACAGAAAACGAAACTTAACAATTGTGATGTTCACATTTAAACCTTCTTTCAAGTACTTCGTTCAGTTGTTGAAAGACTCTGAACGTTCGCGGTACAGATCATAGCAAAACATTAATCGCAATACCTTAGAATTATTTCAATGTTAAAAAATCAACGCTATGTCAGTAGAGTTTAAAGTAAATAGAGAGCTGTTTGAAGGTCAGACGTGTGTAAAATTAATTATCAAGTTTTATTAAATTCCCCTTGTGTTCTTTTTCTATCAAGTGAATTTAAGTGGCCTACCTCCTGACATAACGCTCAATACTTTTATTCGGGAACATGCCGGACTTTCAGGAACGAAATTTATGTGCCTGGAAGGTGGATGTGGAGTTTGTGTCTGCACTGTGAAGAAACCGGATGGACAAATATTGGCGGTGAACTCGGTGAGCATTGATGTGAAGTGAAAAATTATAATATTTTCAATTTCGCTGCAGTAAAATTTTTCCTGAGAAAAAAAATTATAATTCACAAGAAAATCAATTTTCAATTCGCTCAATTTTCGTGCTTACAGTGCCTTACATTGGTGAACATCTGTGATGGCTGGGAAATAACGACAATCGAAGGAATCGGCAACAAAATCGATGGCTACCATCCCATTCAAACACAATTGGCCAACTTCAATGGCAGTCAGTGTGGTTATTGTTCCCCGGGCATGATCATGAATATGTTCAGCCTACTGAAGTCCAAGGGAAACAAGCTGACAATGGCCGAAATAGAAAATTCTTTCGCGGGAAATATATGCCGCTGCACTGGATATCGACCAATTTTGGATGCAATGAAATCGTTTGGCAAAGACTCTCAAAGTTGTGATCGAATCGTCGAATGGAACGATATTGAAGATCTTCCTCAGAAGTGTCCAAAAACTGGCACTGAGTGTAATGGGATTTGTGATAAGACCCGAAAGCCTGTGACTTATAAGAATGGAACCAAATGGTATTGGCCAAGAAGTTTGATGGAATTGTTCAAAATTTGTCACGTCTTGAATGAGAATAATCAACAGTATATGATGGTTGCTGGCAACACTGCACATGGGGTTTATCGTCGTTCGGGAGATGAACAACATTTCATTGATGTCAATTTGACAAGTTTGAGAAACTATAGAATTGAACAAGATTGTCTGACGTTAGGAGCGAATTTGACACTCACTGAAACTATGGAGGTCTTTGAAAAAGCAGCGAAATTGCCAGGTTTTGAGTATTGCCAGGAGTTGCATAAACATTTTGATTTGATTGCGAATGTTCCAGTGAGAAATGTGAGTAGTTTATTTTAAAATGTGAAAATGTGAGAAATGAGTTTTTTCAACGTCGCGGAACAAGTCAAGACATGGCTAGGTCAATTAACAATTAAATGAGATTTCATGTCTGTTTGCCAGGTTTGATTAAATTGTTATACTATCGTAAACAACTTTTTTTTCTGACTTAAATGAGAAAAAAGATAAATGATTCAGACAATAAATATCCATTTATTTATTTGAAGAGCTTATAGCACTATAACGTTTGTGTTTGTTAAGTAATGTTGGGTTAGGTGCACGCACAAAAAGTATCATAACATTGATATGACGAGTTGTTAAGTTGTTAAACATTAGAGACAATGCCGATAACTTACGATATAAGTTGACTATTTGACATAGTTTAAAATTTAATTTTAGATGGGAACACTTGCGGGAAATTTTATGATCAAACATTCCCACCCCGAATTTCCTTCGGACATTTTTATAACGTTCGAAGCTCTGAACGTAATTGTTATGCTGGGAGATCTGAACGAAGCCACTGCTGTGACTTTAAGCGAGTTTTTGGAGCAGAGCATGAAGGGGAAAGTAATTCTTGCATTCCGATTGCAGGCCTACCCAAAAGAAAGGTTCGTTTTCAGATCTTACAAGGTAAATTAGACCTCTCCTTTTTGTGAAAATTTCCCTAAAACTTGCTTTTCTTTAAGATCATGCCACGAGCTCAAAACGCCCATGCATATGTCAACTCTGCTTTTCTCATTGAACTTCGACCAAGCAGCAGAAAAATTGTCAACTCTAGAATTTGCTTTGGGGGCGTCAACGAAAACTTTGTCCATGCAAAATCAGTGGAAAAACTCCTCGTCGGATTGGACGATGTGTTTTCAAACGAGAGCATCACTTTGATTTTTGAAACCTTGAATTCGGAGATTGAACCAGATTTTGTCGCTCCTGATGCGTCAGCGGAGTACCGCAGGAAACTAGCTTGTGGACTATTTTACAAGTTAATTCTCTCCATAGTGCCAAAAGATAGACTGCACTCGAGTTTGATGAGTGGTCGGGACATACTCAAACGCTCCCTATCCACTGGGAAACAGATATACGAAACTCCCTCTGGGAACCAGCAAATCAAAAAACCAATGAAAAAGCTTGAAGCCTTGATTCAGTGTTCGGGAGAAGCACAATACATGAATGATGTTTCAACTCTCCCGAAACAGGTTTGGTGTGCCTTTGTCAATGCAACGAGAGTTGGTGTGGAGATTTTGGAAATCGACCCATCAGTCGCTCTCAATATTCCTGGAGTTGTGGGATTCCTCGGAGCCAAAGATATTCCGGGTGTAAACTCTTTTGTAAATACTTCACCGTCATTTTTCGGAATGTTGCACGATGAGGAGATTTTCTGCTCGGGCAAGGTCAAATATTACACCCAACCAGTAGGAATGATTTTGGCTGAAAGTCATGATCTGGCGAACTTTGCAGCTTCAAAGGTTCACATAACTTATTCCGATGAAAACCCAAAAATCTACACCAACATGGAAGAGGTCATTGAAGCCAAAAAAGACGAACGAATTTCGGAAGCTCTGGTGTCTGCAATCAAGGAAATTTATCTTACTGCACCAGCTCCGGTTTCGGGATCGGGTTGTCTTAAACTGGGCCAGCAGTATCACTTCACAATGGAGCCACATACAACTGTCGTAGTTCCGATCGAAGGTGGTAAGCTAGAGGTGTACTCCTCAACCCAATGGATGGACTTGACTCAATGTGCAATCGCCAAATGCGTCAACATAAATATCAGTGATGTCCAGTTGAAAGTTCGTCGACTCGGAGGAGCTTTCGGGACTAAAATCACAAGAGGTAATCATGTAGCCTGTGCTGCCGCTCTAGCAGCTGTCAAACTGAACCGTCCCGTGCGATTTGTTCAAAGCCTGGAGTCAATGATGGGATCGCTTGGAAAGCGTTGGGCTTGTCATAGCTATTACGATTTTCATACTGACGCAGCGGGGAAAGTACTGGCACTGGAAAATCGATTCTTTGAAGACGCAGGCTACATACCAAGTGAGAATGCCATTGCAGTGCTCACCCCACCATCGTTGATCAGTTGCTACAACTTCAAAGACAATTACAAGAGTGATGGCAAAATTGTTCTTACCGACACTCCGAGTCATACTTGGTGCAGGGGTCCAGCAACTTTGGAAGGTTTTGCCATGACCGAAACTATAATGGAGCACATTGCCTTCGAAACTGGTCGTGATCCAGTTGATGTGCGATTGGAGAACATTGCCCAGGATCACAAAATTCGAGGCTTGATCGAGCAATTCGTCAAGTCCTCAGAATATAGAGAACGCAGGTCGGAAATCGAAAGCTTCAACCGGGAGAATCGATGGCGAAAGAAAGGTCTAGGTATTTCGATTATGCAATTCCATGTGATACACTTTGCACCGTTTGCTGCAACGGTGGCGATCTATCATGCCGATGGGACGGTGGTGATCTCACATGGCGGTATTGAAATGGGACAGGGTTTGAATACCAAGGCCGCTCAGGTGGCTGCGCATTTGCTGGAAATACCAGTCGAAATGGTTCGAATTGAGAGCTCGAGTACTATAAATGGGGCCAATGCAATGTTCACAGGAGCTTCAATCGGATCGGAATGTGTTTGTATGGTAAGTAGAAACTGCTTCTGAGGCAATTCTTTGCTGACACTTCCTCTTTCTTTCAAGGCAATTCGGAAGGCTTGTGATGTACTGTTGGAACGTTTAAAGCCGATACGACAGACGCTTGATGAGAACAATTGGGAAACTCTGGTCGAAACAGCTCACACCAATGGAGTCAATCTAATCGCTAGCGAGCAATTCCAAAGTGGAGACCTAGAAGCCTACTACGTTTACGGCATTTCCCTGACCGAAGTGGAGGTCGATATGCTTACTGGAAACCTTCTAATCAATCGAGTTGATATTCTTGAGGACACGGGAGAGAGCCTAAATCCTGCTATAGACGTTGGTCAGATCGAAGGGGCTTTTGTCATGGGTCTGGGGTACTATTTGACAGAGCAAATAGTTTATGACCAAAAGAGTGGAGAATTACTGACAAATCGAACTTGGAATTACAAGCCACCAGGATGCAAGGATATCCCTATTGATTTTCGCATTGAGCTCATACAAAAAAGTCCTAATCCTGCTGGTTTTATGGCATCAAAAAGTGAGTATTACAGTTGACAACAAGTTCGATAGCTTAAGGGATTTTGTTTGCAGCTGCTGGGGAACCTGCAATTTGTATGGCAATATCGGTTGTATTTGCTATACAGGAAGCTCTACAATCAGCGAGGAATGACGCAGGCTTGGAGAGGAAGTTTCTCAGTCTTGGGGCGCCAACTACCCCTGAACACATTCTTTTGAATTCTGGATTGGATATCAGCCAGCTCAAATTTAAGTTGAAATAAAAATCAAATAGGTATTAAAATTCCTTCTAAATAAGGAGACCCATTTTATATCCTTAACGTTCTTCCAACTTCCCTGGAAGAACGAAAAGAAGAAAAGACCTAAATTCAATCAGTTCCCACACAGAGAATGCGTTTCAGTGATACTTCACTCATCAAGACACATTGGTCTCGAGTGTTAACCAAGCGTTGATGCCACTAAACCCAACATCGTCATGAATCAACGTCTATAGATTACCGAACCATGCAACACCATGTCTGAAAGTATCTTTCTCTCTTTTGCTTCCAGTTGCACTCTGGCACCAGGTAACTCCTATGGTTTCGAGTTGATGCTAGCTTTTAGCTGACAAGTGCCACAGAAATTTTTGTCTTTCCCCCTTTTATTTTTTTTGTTGGAACTCTTGTGCTTTATCTAGAGCGAAATGAAGTCATAAGAAGAAGGAAGCTATGATACTTAGATCAGTTCCTCGGTGACACAATCTTGGAGCTGGTGGCTGGTGGAGAATATAGAGCGACATGAGCTGCGCTCCCTACCACAACATTTGCCTTCGAGTGTGTCACCGCCAAGTCGCGAAATGCAAATTTACAGTATAGCACGCATTCCAGCATAGGAAGGATGTACTATCTAGGAGCCACACGCTGATGGCTTTTTTTTCCTTGTTTAGAGAAAATGGCAAGATGGCAACATTTTTAAGCTATAGAGCATCATCTTTGGTATGCAATTTCTTGCTTGTGCGATGTTGGTGGAGCACAGCACGTGGGAATTCCATCTGTGGCGTGGCGTAGCGTGCCATAGCATCATCAGTAACAGCAGCGTCATCAAGACAATGGAAAGTGGAGGTGCCATGGAAAGATTTTTCATCTTTGGTTGATGTGGAAGTGATGTGCCACCATGCGTGTATAGCGTTTATTTAAGTTTTAACTTAAAACACTCCCATGCCATTTTACTCGTTAGATTGAAGGGCTGCTTTACTTGCATGAAGATATTTTCATCTTGTGAGCCTTACTTTAGGAGCGATTTTTTTTTTGTGCCAGAAGGTTCGTTTGCGAGTAGTTCTTTTTCTACTTTCAAGGGAGAAGAAAAAAGGAAGGACTCTTCAGGTACCTCACCACTTTGGCAGCCTATGTTCCACTCTACCGAGAAAAATGTTGGACTATATAATATTGCATATGGAAAGGCGCAAAAAATAACACGGGTAGTAACAAAAGCAGAGCCAAGATCAGACGAAGAATTATTCTTGCTTGTCGTTGTTTCTTGATGCTAAGAAAGCAATTGAGTGGTACAGCCCTCTCTCGATCAACTAAGATACTCATCAGTCATCACTCTCATCATCCTTGTCCTTCTGTATGGTGCAGATGCAAAAGCATGGACACTGACAAAATCAGGTAAAAGTTTTTCAGGTTGTTTCAAGAGGAAAGTTCTTGGTGTTATCTATGGCCTCATGTGCTTCAATGGAGAATGGAGAAGAAGATTCAACAGCGAGATTTACAGGCTGTACAACGACGCCGACCTAGCCAGAAGAGTCTAGGTCGAGCGACTCAGATGGCTTGGTCATATTGAACGGATGGACACAAATGCTCCCGCCCGGAAAGCCTTTGACGCCATTACCGAGGGAGAATCAGAGGAAGACCGCGACTCAAGTAGAAGAGGACCTCAACATCAATCAAATGCAAAACTGGAGACAGTAAGATAGGGACCGAGCTGGCTGGCGGAGACTGTTGGTTGAGGCCCAAGTTCTAAATGGTCTTTAACGCCACTTTAAGTAAGTAAAGGGGCAAAAATAAATTGCGTACCGTTACCATGTGTTACGGGAAGGAAAGAATACGTCCTAGACGCACTGAAGAAATGGAAAGAGAAAAGGAAAATTTTGAATGTCCTCTAGAACCTGAAAAAGACAAGTTCCACAAATTCAAATTCACATTCCAAAGACGAAATTTAATACCTGGAAACCAGGAAGGTGAATAAAGAATATTTAACAGCTGAGAAATGACAACAAGAAGTCCCAACTAGGTTGGAGGCTAATGATTCATAATTAAATCAAAAGCACTAATGCAATTACGTTCCATCCAGAAAGTTTAAAGTTCATTTGTCAAAATTACTGACAATTAATTTGATTTCTAGTTGACACTAACGACCGTCATTTCTTGCAGAAATTCCTTATTACCACTTAGGACCTTTCGCAAAACTTCAAATCGACACAAAGGAAATATTTAACTCTAAACACCAAGTCCATTATCAGAAATTACTAATTATTTCATTTATAATCAGTAACTCAATTAATTTTTGCCAATTTAATCATTCCGAATGGTTCATGATGGTCGATTTTAGTTATCGTTTAATTTAGCCTTCATCATCTGCACAAACATACACACCCACACCCACACCCACACAGACAAACATAGGGTCGACATTCATAAGAAGAATAGGGAACCGTGAAAAAGCATTCCTCCAAAAGCCATTAAGAATTAAAATAACAACGTGGGCCATCTGTACAGTCAATATACTGACGCCTTCTTCTAATTTAACAATCCCTCCAAATCATTTAATGTTAGCTACCGCCTTTCTTTCCCAGCAGCAACAAAAAGAACAACAAGAGAATAGAAATAATTTGCTATTAATTAGAAAATAACTGTGATAATAAAATCGGAAGTGGCCATAACTTATTACTTTTTGCACCGCATTGAACCATTGTGATCTAACCAAGTATTTAGTTGTGGACCCCCGTCTCAGGCCCCTTATTGTTCCTATCTTTGTTTTTTTGGTCGATTTAGGGCGAACGGCATTCCATCAACAATTTTATTGTGTTGCTTCCTTCAAAGAACCAACCGAAAGGGAAACATTAATGGAAAATATTTTGTGGAACACAAAACCCAACTACTCATCGTCCAACTTTTCCTTCGGTTCGAGGACGTCGAGTCGGTCGTCCGGGGGTGTGACCGGAAATGATAATCTTCTCTATGGTCCTGGGAATATTAATTATGATTCCATGGGGTTATAAACAATGACTGAAATGAGTGGATGGCAGGGCTATTGTGGCCATATGTCAACAGCCTGCAAATATTCGTTTTTATTAATCACTTTCACTGATGAGTGGCGACCTCAAGAGGGAGGACGAAGGAAAAGTGAAAAGACGACTAACAATTTCAATAATTTGGTGTGGTAAACTAAGGGCATTGGTCAAAATTTTGGGACTGGATTCCCTCCATTCCCGATGCATCGGCGCCCTTATATCTCATTTCAATACGCTCCACAGTTTGTCCATGTGAATTGACCAGGATGGTGAAGTTGTCATAAGAAAAATATGTGGAACATGTGGAACTTATGACAAACAACCTGAAAATAGGATCTTCATGTGTTTTCAATACTGTCCACATGTTGAAGAATTCTTCAGACATATAATCGATCATAACAACCAAATATAGGGTTTTCCAATAAGGTGTTATTTTGATGTTCAAACAAAATGGCATTTTTTGAGGTAAATGATCGGATGTTTATTTCATTATAAAGAGGTATGCCGTTAATAATGGAACACAAAATCAGCCAAATGGCGGCCACGACCACGCTTACAGGACCAAATCCTTTACATGAAATTTTCCATAACCAAATCGCAAAGTGGCTGCCCTATGTCCTCGATAGCCTCACGAATTCCATCTTTGAGGTCATGAATCGACGCTGGGCTGTTGGCGTAGACCTTATCTTTCACGTGGCCCCAAACGAAGAAGTCGCAAGGTGTTAAATCACAAGATCTCGGTGGCCAATTGTGATCACCTCTTCTAGAGATAAAACGGTCCGGAAACTTTTCCCGTAAGAGATCGATGGTTTCATTGCTTGTGCCAAATTTTCACCATTTTTATAGTGAATTTTAATAATTTCAATGCGTTGTTGAAGCGTGTATCGTTCCATTTTTATTAATGGCGTAGTTTCTACTTGTCAAATGTCAAAAAATGACAGCTTCAAAAGTAACAGCTACCGAAATAGCGGGCTATTCAAAATAACACCTCTTATTGGAAAGCCCTTTAGGTTTCACAAAGCTCTAAATGCAGGATTATGCCTCCGCATGAAATAAAAAAGAACAAGTGGGTCAAAAGGGGTTACGTTTCTTAAAAAAATAATCCCAGTCCAGTCCTGATTTTCAATAAAACCTTCAAATACAGGTAGAGATGTGTGAGACGTCGATGTTTTAAATTCCACTTCTCTCGGTTCCTCTTTGATGCAGATATTGTTGCTTCTTGCTGGAAGAAAAGGGACTCTTTTCGTCGAGTCGACAGCGACAAACGACAAAGCCATTGAGGATGACAATTGGGATTGTAACAGACCGGTGGTGGAGCCACAGAGGAAAGTGCAGCAGCGTCGTCGTCAAAACTCATTCAGTTGGTACGCATTAAGTACAAATGCCGCAGAATAATAAACTTGGTCAGGCAAAAAGGAATTAACTTGGCTAATTGCGATTTAAGTTTCAGGCGTTTTTTTTTTCTTTTTTGTACAAAGCCACCGACACAGGGAGAATAACGACAAAACGAGTTTTGGTAATAAAATACACCAACCATTCCTCTCATTTTGTCCTTTGTCGGACTATGAGAAAGTAGAGAAAGGACCTTTTTTTCGTCGTTTTGCTCGAGGTGGATAAATCTAATTAAAATCCAAAATAAGTACCAGACAGGAGCGCGGTTTCGTTTTACTTTTATTGTTTACTTTGTACCTTGAAAAGAAGCTCTCGTTGGTAACTTTGCATTTTATAGGTCTTTCACTCTCTTTGTCCGTCAACTAAAAACTGCAAAAATGATGGATGAAATCTAAGACCGTGTAAGCTGTGTATTAATATATCAGGAGAAGGTATAAAAAAGATGATGATGAGAACCTGAAGACACGCACGGTGACGGACAGGACATCAATTACTCAAATGAGCGGTAAAAGTTGTGTGAAGTATGAATTAAGAAGTGAGACATTCCTTCGGTTTATGGTTGCACATAAAACTGTTGTCGTCGCTGGAACTAGAATCGTGAAAATAGGAATTCTGTTTATTAACTCAAGCAGCAACGTAAAAACTTAAACACTAAGGTACGACTTTATGGGCATGTGCGACGTCGTCGTTGTTATTGCTACTATTTTTGTTTGAAAGTATTATCGGTTTTATACTGATCGTAATTTCATTTTTTTAAGATTGTGAAACGTGTTGAGTTCTGAACAAGGTACATTAAAATTTTCGCCAACTCTTAAATTCGAGTTTAATACTGAGGGGACGTCTAGTGTTGAATATGCACATACGTCAAATGTCGTAAAAATGTTGATTTGACTTTGAAAATTTCAGCACATCGTTTATGTCAGATAAGTTCATCATAGAACAAATATGAAGTTGAACGTGACAACAGTAAAATTTGTTGTCATTTGGCAGTAGTTTTTGTTTTATTATTCAAAATGACTGCTATAACTTGACTTGAAAATATTAAAAACACTTCTTGGAACATTCAGCTCCATTAATCCACTTTCTGCTCTGAATTGGAGCATTTTCGATATTAAAAAAAAAACACACCAAGTCACCTGCAGACACACTACATCCATTTCAAACAAACCTCTTTTTCTTCGAAGCAAAAGTACGAAAAAAAAACTTCCAATCCCTGAACACAACCAAACAAAAACAGTAGCGGAAACTGACCACATAAACTCTCTGCACATTGCACAGTGCAACACACAAGCGCAAGGCAATAGCAATTATCACATTAGTTCAGAGCGATGAAAAACATCCTTTCATCCAATTTTTGTTTTGTATGTAATTCCCAGAACAGCTTTTGTCAGGATGAAACATCCAAAGTGTATTAAAATATGAACCTGGTGGAACACAGACCAAGACTAAAGCTAGCCCAAAAACGAATGTACTGGACTATTTGAAGCTGGGAGAGAAGCTAAAAGTGCACAAATGGCAAAAAATGAAAAATGCATTGCAAACCCCATCAGAAATGTTTGAAATTGAAAATAACAAAAAAAATCTCGAATTCAACGAAAAGAAAATTGAAAGTGCGAACCTCGGAATGACACTGAAAAAAAGGATAGAAAGAAAAAATTGATCTGACGATCAATGACTAAACGTTACGTAATGTAATTTTATATGATAACGCCTAAGAGTAAGCAACAGTTGATAAATTCTCCCCAAAGATTTAAGAGAAACAACGTTACGTTAAATATTGTTACGTTTAGGGTTTGGATTAGTTCAGATGTAAATGGCTGAAACACAAACACGCTTTAGCTTCGTCTTCGTCTGCCTTCGAGTTTTTTTTTTAATGACATTTCTCCCTTCATCGTCATTATCCCTCCAAAAACAATTGAATTTTGTTTGCTGACAGCTGTTGAGCTGTTAGACAAAGCAATGTTCAGCATATTTGAACTAGAGCTTCCGTTTCGGGTCACATTACGTAACATTACATACGAAAAGTGCATTGAATTCCTATGGCTGAACTCATAAACGTCAGGTGCAGCCAAAGCTGAAGCATGCTAGTGTTTCAGCCTTTATGGCTTCCGTTTCGTGTCGTGTCACATTACGTAACATTACATAAGGAACGTGTTGTGAAAGCTTCATTGTGATAGCATGATTTGAATTCCTACTGCTGAACTCATAAACGTCAGGTGAAGCCAAAGCTTAAGCGTTTTCTGTTTCAGCCTTTATGGCTTCCATTTGGTGTTGTGTCACATTACGTAACATTACGTACGAAACGTTACTTTAGCTGATCTCGTACACGTCAGGCGAAGCCATAGCGTTTCAGCCATTGACGTCCCTTGCGTTACGGTGACACAAAGTTTATCATAGATGTAGAAGCAACGCAACGTAACAAAAGTCTTAAGATTGTTAACACTGCTTTCTGTAGCCTACAAAAAGAAAAAAATCACCTGCAGAAAATTTTTCCCCCGTGTAAAACAAAGTGTGTCAAGCTGAAGAAGGACAAAAACAAAAACATAAAAAAAAAAGAGAAAAATCCACACATTTCTCATCTTTCTTTTCTCCCATCAGGATGCACAGTGTAACGAACTCAGATTTCAGGAAAAATTCCATATTTTACCATATCCTCTTGTCGCTGGCTGAATAAAGGTTATATGGTAGCTTTCAGCTTAACTATAGTTACAGTTTACACTGTGAGCTTGTATAATACGTCATTCATGTAGTAGTAGTCATCGTAACTCATTTCCTGAATGTTTCATGCATCCCGAACAGCAGGAAGAATATTGCAGGTTAAATCTAGTTTAAAGTGTTTTTCTCGTCTTTTTTTTTGGTTGGTTGGATGGCATACAGCAGAAACACGTACTCGTAAATAAGAGCACCGGTGGCCGTGCTGGTGAATTTTTGAAAGAAAAAATTCACGTCCTTGGATTTTTGCATTTTCGTAATTTTTCAAATAGACAAGATGATTATGGGGTAACCCTTTGGCCCTAGAAGATGGTTAAAATTGGATCAAAATTCCAAATACTATGGTCTATGGAGGGTTTTGTGGTTGATGTTGGGTATGTAAGCCAATAACAGGAAATCATCTTGATTGTGAGATATAGATTTCCGGAATTGCAAATCTACACCGGAAAACCAACGACAGCAAACTGAAACTACGATAGTCTTATGTTGTTCCAGGGAAAATGTTGATTTTGGATTATTGGCAGTCTCAAGTGGATGTTTGGACATTGAATAAATTAAAATGAAATTCAATGACTCCCAAAAACAATTTAACGAGTATTTTGAAAAACCGAAAATACTTAACCAAAAACATTTTAACGTAAGCCTACTTTTAATCTGAATTGAACCAACGGATAAACCCTAAAACTTCATTAAATTTGAATTCGCATTACCGATTAAAAAAATGCACATTTCATATAAAAGTTAACACACGAACAAATGCATGCGCCCTTATTTTTCGACTGCCTACATACCTGCTTATACTCCCCCAAATCCCTTTCAAACTAATTAATTGTGCAAATAAACTCACAATACACACACAGAAATATACAAATTTCCAAAAAACCCATTATAAATTCATTTAAAATTAATGTCCAATTTATTTTTCTAATTAAATATCGTCCGTTGAATAAAATAAAATGTGTTCAACCAGTTTTGTCAATAGAAGATGTATTGAGCTAAAAAATTTAATTTTCATTTTAAACATTAAAAATATGCATACACACACCTACAATCCTACATGTTTAAAAAGTGACTTGTATAATAATGTCCAGACGTGTGGTGGTGGACAGTGGTAGCTAAAATGCCAATATAGCATTTCCTATTATGTGATAATCACCGCATTCACCAACTTTTTAACAAAAATTCAAATTCAATATCAACGACAGATATTAAACCGAGAGCGGAAACCAATTTGAACGAAATCACAAGCGAGTGGACATCAAAGAAAAAAATATACAAAAGTTGGACTCAACAGGGTGTCCCTCTTACTTTTTCGATGAAAACGAAGTAACCTTAAGAGAGTGCACTCAAAGACTTAAGAGTACTACAAGTTTCCATGCTAGGACCGCATTTGTTTTCAGTGTTTTTGAAGACGTATTCAAAGCGTATTGACAAGCTTTGCATTTAAGTGTTCTATACATTTTTTTGAATTTTTGAAATCGATGACATTGAACCTCACGACTCACGACTCCAGAGCAGATGCTCTAGCTGCCAAGCTGTTCAAAGCAACAGGCGACGATCTAGATAGGAGCATACACCAAATCATCTGTAAGATATAGTCGGAAGAATGGAACCTCAGCATTGTTTGCCCTATCCTGAAAAAGGGAGATCCTCTAAACTGCGCCAAATACAGAGGAATCAGCCTATTTAACATCGCCTACAAGATCTTCTGAAGCCTTTCGTCAACAATTTGATTGGTCCTTATCAATGTGGCTTCAGGCCAGGAAAGTCAACCATCGACCAAATTTTCACTCTGCAGCAGATCCTGGAAAAACCTATGAATTCAAAATCGATACCCACCACCATTTCATCGAATTTAAGGCCGCGTATGACAGCATCTATAGAGACGAACTGTATAAAGCTATGTCTAGTTTTGGCATCCCAACCAAGCACGTTCGCTTATGCAGAATGACGATGGGAACTTACGCTGCGCCATCAAGGTGTCGTGATGTCGTGCGGTTTCTTTATCGTTCTTGAGAAGATAGTGCAAAACTCCACCGTCAACAACAGAGGAACTATCTTCCCAAAATCTGTTCAACTTCTCGGGTACGCCGATAATATTGATATAATGGGAAGAAACAGCGTGATGTCAATGGCGCCTTCGTGAGAATTGAGACAGAAGCGGTTAAGCGGTAAATTTGGGAAAAACGAAGTACATATATGCTGTCTTCGAGGAAGGACACCCAACACTGACGGCTCAGAAAAACCGTCACAATTGACGCATACAACTTCGAGGTAGTAAAGTAGTTTGTCTAGGGTCCGCTATTTACACGGACAATAACACCAGCGCCGAGTTCAGACGGCTTGGAAAGCAATTGAGTGGAAAAGCCCTCTCTCGAGCAACTAAGGTAAAACAGTACAACATCCTCATCATCCCAGTCCTGCTGTATGGTGCAGAAGCATGGACCTTGACAATATCGGATGAATGTGCACCTTAGGCTGTTTCGAGAGGAAAGTTCTTCGGTTCATCTTTGGCCCCGTGTGCATTGATGAGGAATGGCACAGAAGATACAAAAGCGAACTTAACGGGTTGTAGAACGACGTGGACCTAGGCAGAAGGGTCAAGGTCCAGAGACGCAGATGGCTCGGCCATTTAGAACGGATGGACACCAACGCTACGGAAAGCCTTCGACACTACTCCCGAGGGACGTAGAAGGAGAGGAAGACCACGACTCAAGTGGCGCACACAGCGGAAGAGGACCTCAATCAACTTGGAGTGCAAAGCCGGAGACATCTAGCTGTCTGGCGGAGACTGTTGATTGAGGCCCAAGTCCAGACCGTACTGTAGCGCCACCTTAAATAAGTAAGTAAGTAAGAAATTGAACTTCAGGACACAGCACAAGAAATCGCAGATCTCTTAATCCAGTGTTGTGGAATTTTTGTCAAAATGTTGTTGTTAATTCTTTTAAGCAACACCTTGTACCCGCTCAATGCAAAAATTAAAAAAAAAAACACACAAAAGTAATATTTTCAAATGTTCAATTGACCATTTAGAAATGGTCTTATCATATGAAACCAATCGAAAACTAAATTCATTGAAAATCCCAAAAGACAAAAAATGTCCACACAAAAAATTCTATTCATCCGGCTATTTAAAAAAAAAAAAACAAATGATTTCAATTCAAACAACCGGAAACGCTAAAATTTTCTATAGACATAGTAGCTGCAGAAGAGATATATGAGCGATGACACAGTGTGCGTGGATTGCAGGACATTCGCAACTCGACCGCGGAAAATAATTTAACTGCTCACCTCTGTCTAGATGATGGTATTTATGTCCGCTTTGCATTTACAGTTGCCAAATATTACACCAGCCAACAGAGCAACCAGCAAAAAATTAAAAAAAAAGTTAATTTTCATTTTAGGAAAATGTTACGTATACGCAGTGGTGAACCGATATGGCAGGAACTTCTATTTTCACGAAGAAAAAGCTGAAAACAAGCAAAAATTGACTGAATGTTTTCTGGCGACACATTGGTCAATTCGCACTTTATGCATTTGCCAGCTAAAATGTAGGAATGTGAAACTCAACGCGCCCGCCACACATTCGACAGATCCTCGAGGGTTAAATGTGTTGTGCTTTTTTAGAAACAAACGTGAAGTGGGAGGTTGGTTTATGGTTTATGTCCTCAAAACAAAAAAGAAATTTAATTTTTTTTTACAAAATATTAATGAAAGCTGAGAGCTATCATCGTTGTTGGGTTTTTGTATTTAATTTTAACTCGCTCAATAAACTCGCACAGCGAGAATCTGCGAATGTGTGTTTGTGTGTGTGTTTTTTTTTTTGTGAAAATGGCAACCTGCCTTTGGCAAACCAAAGTGAGCGTACAAATGGAAATTGTGCGGTAGTTTTGTCGGTGCACTGTCACTAATTGATATCGCATGGCGGTTGCCTGTTTCCGACGATGGTTTTTGCCACACGCTCGTTCTGTGTTAGGTGCGGTTTTTTCTACTTGTGTAGCGCATTGTCATGGACACAGTGACATTACGTTCGCTGCTAGAAATTCATAAAGACTCAAATAGGGATGAGTGAAGTAGTTTTTAGACAGTCTTCTGTAAGTGGAAGTTAGAGGGTGTGTGAAAATTAAAGTGGGAAATGAAATAGACAAAAAAATCGCATCGTGTTCTGAAAGTTTTCACAAGTAAATGTGATACTGTAGCCTTCCATCGGGAACGGTCGCTCGCATGCACTCTCCAGTCGAAAGTCGAAACCAAGAGCTCTGGCATTCGCATTCACTTGGTCCTTGTATCGTAGGTGAGGTCTTCCTAGTCGTCTCGAACCTGAGGGTTGCGATGAGAAGGCCTTCTTGGCTGGAGTGTTGTTGTCCATTCGCTCGATGTGGCCGAGCCAATGTAGTCGTCTTTACTTGGCTTTCTGGACTACATCCACATCTCGGTTCAGCTCCTACAGTTTGCTGTTGAACCTTCTTCTCCATTCGCACTCGTCGCATACGTCGATGAATTCTTCTTTCGAAATTGCCCAGTATCAATTCCCTTTTTTTATTTATCGTCCAACACTCGGCGCCGCCGCCACCGTAGAGTAGGACTGGTAAAATCAAAGTTTTGTATACTAGACACTTTGTCTACGCGCTGCAGCTGCAGCGGTTCGCTAGGGAAATTCTTCTTCAGATCTCTACTAAGGTGTCGTTTGTGGGATTGATGTTTGTTCCAAGGTAGGTGAACTCCGTAACTACCTCAAACTTGCTGATACCAACAGTGACGTTTTGTCCTAGGCGGTGGACAGATGTTGCTTTGTTTGTTAATAGCATGTTTTGTCCTCATTCACTTCAAGACCAACGAGTTTCGCCTGTTCTTCAATCGCTATGAAGGTCTCAAGCACAGCTCTCTTGGATCGACCGATGATGTCTATGTCGTCCGCATAGCCTAGGAGCTGGGTGGATTTGTTAAAGATAGTGTTTTCCGTACTCACACCTGCCTTGCACACTATCTGCTCCAGGATTTTCTTGAAGAAATCACATGACAGCGCATCTCCTTGTCTAAGCCCTGCGCATGTTTGAAACAACTCGGATGAGCTGTTACCCATTTGAACACTGCACTGCGTATTGTTTAGCGTCATGCGGTACAGCTGGATCAGTTTGTTCGTGATTCCGAATCCAGACATCGCCGTCATAATCTCTTGGCGGTGGATGCTATCATAAGCAGATTTGAAGTCGATGAAAATGTGGTGGGTTTCGAAATTCGTTGGTCTTTTCCAAAGTCATACAAAGGTCAAAAGGCTGACATCTGCCAAGAATAATATCCTGTTTTCAAAAGAGCCAACGCGTGACAAAAGTCCTCCACCTTTTCATAACTCAAAACTGTCCGATGTGACCTTCTAAATGTACACCTCATTCGCATTTAAAACAAAATAACAAATTGTAAATACCGTCTTGTCACAGCAACGCCAACGTCAAAAAACTACCATTGCCACTCTTTTCTGCTGCTGCATCTCAAGTAAGAAGCAAGGGGGAACTAAAAACTCCATCTTAGATCAATCCATATCAATCAGGATACAAAATATCTCCATTAGACACTGCCAACAAAAAAAGAACAAGAAAATGTTTCACAAAAAGCAAACCCAATCTGATTTTTCGAGGAATGAAGGTTTTCAATTTTTGTGTGTGCTTTTTTTTAACATTTCTGACATATGCCAACAAAGGCGAAGAACATATTGAAATGCCAGGATAACACGCAGTCACTCGATCCTTTTCCCCTCTCTCAGCTTCACAAACAGAGAGACAGACAGTCCGACAGACATCTACATCTACATCAAAATCAGACAACAGCAACAAAAATCGACAAAAAAAAGACTACAAACATCAACAAAGGCGCGTTCCGTTTCGGTGGTTAGAGTAGAACCGTGGAACATAGCTTCTTCGATGAGCTCGTTTTTGTGGAAAAAGATGGATGATGATGCTTGCAAGCATGTTATCTATCAAAAAGCACACAGACAGTCATTTGGATTTTTGAAGTTCTTCTTTCAGTCAGAGCCAAGAGCCAGCCAACCACCACCAACGGCTTAACTATTTCAAATATCTCCAATTCCCTTTAGAGACACATTCAAAATGGGAACGGGAACTCGCGATTGCCATATGAGTGAACTCCAGTCCTTGGCTCGTCATATGAATCCAAATGGTGTCCTTCATATATTCAAATCTGCACCCGCACTGCTGCTGATTGTGACGATGACGACGACGACGACGACACGGATGTCTCATGCACCGAAATTCAGTACAGCAGACAGCAAACAGAAAAATACATTTATTGGCGGGAAAATGCACCAAAAAGGATGTGTAGTGTACCACTGGAGTGGGATCGTAGTTCAAAAAATATACTATAACTGTAGATACATAAAAACAAACAAAACTTTAAACAGAGAGAGAGACAGAGACCTTCACTCATCGTGGGCGAGCGATGCGACGCGGCTGTGGAGTAGAACCACCCACCCCACAATGCACATGGCCCCTTAAGTTTGATGGATGAACGAAATTTAACACTCTTCTGTGTAGTCTCTGGGGGTGATGGCGGCGCAGTGGTGGTGTCTTCAGTGATGGTAGGTGAAACATGAAAATGGAAAATGAAACATTTTTGACTCTGCTCTCAGATTCGATTCCCGTTTCGGGATGTCTAAATGTCAGTGGTTTTCGTTGCTGTCTGTCTGCCTGTCTGGCACTTTGGTGTTGTGTGAAATGCTATTTGGATGTCTTCATTTTTTTTCCATTTGTTATGTGGGTTTTGATTTTCACGCTGGAAATGTGGGGGTTGGAAAATGGTTTTGATAAACACGCAATTTTGGTAGAATTTTTTGATTTTTTGACAAATAAAAATAACAATTCTCTTAAGAGTTTACACTCAATCATAATAATAAGGTGCTTGTGTAAAAAAATTGTCCTTTTATTTTTTATTTTTTTTAACTTGACAGACAGACGGGCAATATGAGAATGTCACAGTGTCCCAAGGGTATGCTTCAAGGTTAACTAATGACCAAAGCTGGTTTGTCACATTGACACTAAAGTTGTTTCTTCGTTGTCATTTATAAATTTAAAGACAACGTTCCTTTGGAAGAACAAGCTTTATTGGATTGAGATATATTTCAAATGGTTGGAATTCTCAAAACATGGAAAGGTAGGAACGCGTAGGAAAGTTAAAAGCTAACGAATAAACCGATAAAGTTAAAGATTAGAGAAATTAAGAGC
Source organism: Sphaerophoria taeniata (assembly GCA_943590905.1). Lineage (NCBI taxonomy): Eukaryota > Metazoa > Arthropoda > Insecta > Diptera > Syrphidae > Sphaerophoria > Sphaerophoria taeniata. The sequence continues at coordinate 85,931,666 of OX016542.1, forward strand.
CTGTTTCAGGGACACATTTAAATGTAAAGGTAAATCAAGGCTTAATTAGACAACATTTTCCTAATATGCGCACATGCCCCCACTGAAGAGAAAAAAAATGACACCAGAGACGAGCTCTACGAGCTCCTTGACAAAACGTATGAGCAATGTCCTAGCTATGTCCTCGGCGTTAGCGCAAAGCTGGGAAAAGAGGACATCTTTGGCGGAAAAGTCCGAAAGTACAGCCTGCCCGACACCACTTCCGACGACGGATTCAGGCTGATCGATTTTGCTGCGGTGCGAAATGTTGTGGTAGCAAGCACGTGGTTCCCACACCTCAACAATATGGAGATCTCCCGATGCCGTCAACCAGATTGATCACATTGCGATCGACGGAAGGCACTTGTCCAGGATTCTAGATGTTCGGAACTTTCCGAGGAGCCAACAGCGAAAACAAGGAAATGCTGGAAAAAAAATTCGACGTCGGAAGGCTACAATCGCAAGAGATCGCCAGATCTTTCCCTGATCGATTGTCAAGTGACCTCCTATGTCCTATGACGCCAACCTCAAGTATCGAGGACCTGTGGCAATTTTGCCAGAAAGCAGTTAGAGACGCCGCCTCTAATGTGCTAGGTTTCACAAAGCCACCAAAACACAATAGAAAATAATGTAGGCAGGCGCATGCAGCCAAGCAGAAGACATACAAAGTGGCGAAGCATAGAAAGACAAGAGCTACTTGTGAGCTCTACAAGCAAAACAGGACAGAGAGCCAACAGCAGGAATGAAGTTCGAAGGTTTTGCCGGAAGGTAAAACAGTTGGCGCGAGGTAATTGAGCAAGAACCGGTGCTTGCGAAGATAAACAAGGGAACATCATAGTAGAATCGCAGTCGATGCTGGGGATTTGGAAAGACTACTTTTGTAGACTGTATAACGGCGGTGACGAACAGCATCCGCCGTCAGGCAGGAGCCTTCATTGATTGCCGACAATTCCGTGAACCCGTCGACGTAGAAGAAGTGAAAACGACAATATCATGGCTGGAATCCAACAAAGTCGCTGGAGCAGAGGGTCTAGCTGCCAAGCTGTTCAAAGCAGCAGGCGACGACAATGGAATCTCAGCATTGTTAAGAAGGGAGATCCTCTATACTGTGCCAACTACAGAGGAATCAGCCATAATATGTGCACGTCTGAAGCCTTTCGCCCTTTGGTCCTTATCAATGTGGCTTCAGACCAGGGGCCCTACTCTGTAATGCGTTTCGAAAGTAAATATTTTCGAAAACGAATATTTTGTACTCTCTATTTCTAAAACGGATAAGAAATCTAGTACTTACGGAATGACAAATCCGCATTCGGATTTTTCGTACCTGGCAATGCGTTTCCGAATGTCATTACTCATTAGCGTTGGAAAACGGAAATTTTGTTTCTACACCAAGAGAGGTAACGGATTGCAATCCGAAGGTCGTATTTAAAGGACACAAAAGGAAAACTGTGTTTGGTTGTGTGAAATAGCTAAAATGTAATAGCGTTTTTTTTTTTGGTCGTCCGGAACTGTTCCGAACGATTCTGAATTCGTTCATTTGGCACAAGATGACAGTTCTTGTTCTGAATAGAACAGAAAAACGATTTCGAATTTGAAGTCGAAATCATACATGCACACACTCGCACATACGTACTCGCTACCATGTTTACAAATAAATAAAATGTCATCATGTCATCTGCAATTCTGCATATATTATGATGTTTCACAAATACACAACCATTCAACCCTTAGAAGCAAAAAAATGTGTTTGCCTGTTCGTTTGGTATCCGGAATCGGACAGTTCTGTGTACCAATTCCGGATTACCAAAAAAAAACGCTATAAGTGAGAAAATAATTCAAAATTTATTCAAAAGGATCACGCACTAAATGTATGAAAAAAGTGTCCCGGTCAAATTCGATGAAATTTTGGTAGAATATATATGACATCATCCTGATTCAAAATGTATAGGGCCCAACCCTCTAGCTTCAACGGATTCCAAGTTATAGTGAAAAATGTTAAAAAAAATTAAACATGGATTTTGTTAAGTGTATTACAATATCGCGTTCAATTAAACAGGTATTTACCGATTTACCGATTTACCGTTTTCATCTATACTACTATGTACTCCAAATCCCATAAAAGTCGAGATTTGTTCTATATCTGCTTCGGTAAATCTTAGATTAGGGTCTTTGGAGGAAACATCACATTAAATAAAAGCGTTCATAAAAGGAAGTAGCATGCACTTATTTGTTCTTCTTTTTTCAACGTTATTGTAAAATGAACTCGAAAAAGAAACAACATGCCTACACAAAAATTGATTTGTATGACTTCCTTCCGTAATCCTTTTTTGCAAAAACTACAGTGCTTTGCAAAAGTATAATCGCACCATACAAAAATGGTTTTTTTGGTTCCTTTTGGAAAAATATTTTTTCTCTTTTCTTGTTTTAGTCACCTAATTTCAAATACCACAGTCTAAAGTATTTTTTTTAAGATTATTTTCAGTGACGAAAAAAAATCCCAATGGATATTGGGATGATCTTAGATAGGAGAAAAAATGTTTTTCCAAAAGGAACCAAAAAAAACATTTTTGTATGGTGCGATTATACTTTTGCAAAGCACTGTATTTCTTAAAGATAGTTCGCTGATGCGCACGTTTTTCATTTTTATTTTAAATTCAGTATGTCAAGTCGAAACCATTTGCGTTGCTATGTTTGTATGCAAAGGTTTCCTCTCAGATCAATGTCCCGTATTGATGGTGAAAAAACAACATAATGCGAGAAATCGCAATTCAAAAGCGTGATCAACTAAATGGATCTTCTTTGATAATCTAATCAGTATCGTTTCCTCGTCTCACAATAGAATGCTTGAAAGACACGACTATTGGAGTTTTCAAATTAGACTTGCGCCAAGAAGAGTTTCTCAATGAGATGCTTAGAGGCAATAACAATATTCCTGAACGTGGCTTAGTGAGATTAAAAACTTGTTCTCGATTTAGAAACGCTACCAAACATCATCTTTGGATATCTTTAATAAAAGAAGAAGAAGAGCTATTATTGCATAGTCAGTGGTCAGAACAGTCGGAACATGTTGTCAAGTTACAATATGTTTATTACCTTTCCAACAATTCGTTTAGTTTGTAATAATTGATGAAGGAATCGTTCTAGATATAAACGATTTATATTTTCATTCCCCTGATATAATCGTCCATTTTAAGGGTCAAATTCAAGATCCACCTATGAAAGTTGTAAACCTTAACTCAAACGGCAAACCGTACCATCATTTCAACTACGTTAAATCCCTACTGTAAATGTAAATGGAATATGTAAATGTTACGCTATCACGCAAGAGCTACTTAACCGATCATCATGAAACTTTGTGCATATTTTTTTGGAGATATAACATAAGCTACTTTTTATCCCGATTAAATGTCCGACATAGGATTGACATAATTCTCTGCATAGGTAGTTGTAGTTTAGGGGTCAGAAAATGACAAATGCTACTTTTTATCCTGGTTATCGCAGGTTACACCGCGTGCACAGCTAGTAAACAAAAACATGTACAATTGTACATGCTTCTCCATAAACCTTAACCAGATATGTAAAACACATAAAATCGGGTTAGTTTCTTTTTAAATAAAAGCGAAATGCTCGACTAAACCAATAAATTAAGCAAAACCCGATGTTTCACTTTTTTCACTATAACTTGGAATCCGTTGAAGCTAGAGGGTTGGACCCATATACATTTTCAGTCAGGATGATGTCATGCACATTCTACCAAAATTTCATCGAATTTGACCGGGACACTTTTTTCATACATTTAGTGCGTGGTCCTTTAAGCAAATAAATTTCATATCAGGGAATCATCAGCGAAAAATGTGCATACCAAACAAAAGTAATTCTAAATTATGGTGGAATTCATGTGTGCTCATCCCGTTTTGGCCAAGGGACGTTTGAACGCCTCGGACGCGAGAAACGTTATCAATGAACAAAATGGTTAATCCAGGGATAATGTAATACTTTTCTACTTTATTGAGTCCTCATAAAACTCCAATTACAAAAAATTAAATTTATAAATTAAACTAATAAATTAAACCAAAAGTCCAGATAGGTAAAAATAAAAACAAAGATTTTTTTAGAAAAAAATGGTTTTGATTATTTCTTAATTTCTCAAAAACGAAAAGACATTTTTGCATTCGGTTTTCTGTTTTCGACTAAAAATTAACAAACACATTGAATTTTAAAAACAAAATTAGTACTTAATTACATAAAATTTTGACAAAAATTAGTTCAAAAATGTTTTTTTTGCTTTTTTTTTGAAAATTTTGAGTTTGAAAATTAATTTTTTTTAAACTATTCGTTAAAACAACTTAATTTAAAAACAAAGTGAAAGAAGAAGTTTTTGGCTTTTCAGAAAGGTATACCCCGGTGTTGTAAACGAAGCCGTTGATTTTTAATATTTTTTTAAACAAAATAAGTCAATTTTTCAGAAAATTGCCCCTCCCGGCTAAACGGGGGGGAATAGACCCCCCTCCCATACGATTTTTTTCTTGTCTCAACTCAACCTACACGCTCTAGCTACACGCACAACGCTCGTGAATCACCCTGTATATAGAGATATAGCCATACATATAGACATATATACATATATATATAGGTATGGTTATAACATATATATATATATAGATATGCGTAGAAAGTTAATAAAATAAACTTTAAATATCAGGTCCCTGAAAAAGATCAACAGGAAATCATCAAAATTAGTAAGGTTTTTCCCCGACCAGAAAAACCCTTGAATTACATTGCTTTCCATAGCCTAGAAAAAAAACGTGACCAAAGGAAATAGCTACTCAGCACACTCAAATCAAAGAAGCCCGGTAGCCTAGCGTGTCTAGGCGCCGATAAAAGTTGTTCCAGCTCCAAGAGTGACGGGTTCAATCCCCACCAAATATAAACTTTTTTTTTACATTTTTTTTTATCAAAATCATTTTTTTTTTTTTAATTAAAACTAAATCTTTCGTATCATTTCATTCATTTCAATTAAATGCAAATTTGTAGTTGGAAGATCCTTTTTGAATCGTAAAATCGTTAACGTAGATTAGTTTGAATTTTATAAGAATAAGGCCGTGTGCGAATTCAGTTAAAAATGGGTTAAAACTTGACGTTTGGTTAAATTTTGACACTTCGCATAATTTGACTAGCTGCTGAGCAGGTTAAAAAATGACAGTAGTGGTTAAAAATTCATCCATTTTTATTTTTTAACCACAATTCATCCAATTCGCACACGGCCTAAGTTTTGTTAACGTGTATTGTGTATAATATCGTTAAACGACGAAGTCAACGCTGAGCGACAGCCTAAGCACAAGCAGCAAACAACGAACATCAAGAACATCGACTTCCAGCAGCAGTGGCCACTACAACGGAAGAGTTCGGAGAGTTTTTTTTTCTATTAATCAATACGTAGTGCTTTTGAAAAGTTATTGCCTATTGGAGTTGAGTTCGGTTGATTATCGATATTGATCAATTTCGCGATTAAGGGTAAAAGCGCAAAGTAAAGAAAAAGAAAGAAAAGATATTGAAAAATAAGATTTTATAACGATTTTTTTTTTGTCAATCAAATCGGATTTTTCATTGAATGGCCTATGATTGGCAACTTTGATAATTTACATGAAATTTTTTTTTTGTCATTCGATATTTTAATTAATCATTTTGCCAGTTGAATTATATTATTAATATATTAGTATACTAATAAAATTTATAAATCTCTTATTGAATTCTCATCTTATCATTTAAAATGGATTGTTGTTGAAGTGAATTTCAAGATGATGATGGAATAAGGTCTTAACACAAAGGGATGGGAGGATGAATAGGGAAGAATAGAATAAGGCAAGAGGGAGAGGAGAAGAAGCCAACTCAAGGGATTGCCCTGGCGAGGGAGGCAATCACGGTAGGGTGGGTCGAGGTGATTTTCTCGCGTGTCTACAAACAGCTATAGACACCTAAAGGCTGGATATTTTTTTTTTTGTCAACGGCCGTGGTTCGGTAACCCGCGACTGGAGCTAGCCGACGGGATAGACCAGCCCAAATGGAACCAGCAAAATCGTTCGTTACACATCGTTCTTGAGAAGATAGTGCAAAACTCCACCGTCAACACCAGAGCCACTATCTTCCAAAAGTCTGTTCAACTTCTCGCGTACGCCGATGATATTGATGTAATGGGAAGGAACCAGCGTGATGTCAATGGCGCTTTTATGTTAATTGAGACAGAAGCGCCAAAAATGGGTATGGCGGTAAATGAGGGCTGTCTTCGAGGAAGGACACCCAGCACCGATGGCTAGATGGTATAGCCGCATATAACTTCGAGGTAAAAGAGGAGTTTGTCTACCTAGGCTCCGCTATAAAGACGGGCATCAACAGCAGTGCCGAGATCAGACGACGAATAACTTTTTCTAATCGCTGTTTCTTTGGGCGAAAAAAGCAGTTGAATGGTAAAGCCCTTTCTCGATCAACAAAGATACGCATCAGCCATCACCCTCATCATCTTTGTCCTTCTGACCTCAATCAACTTGGAGTGCAAAATTGAAGACAGCTAGCTAGGGACCGACCTGGCTGGTGGATACTGTTCGTTGAGCCCCAAGTTCACAATGGACTCTAGCGACACCTTAAGTAAAAAATAAGTAAGTAATTAAGGTAAAGAACCGAGGTTCGTTCTTTAACGTTCCAACGTCAACACCAGAGGCACAATCTTTCAAAAGTTCCAGCTACTAGATACGCAGACGTTCGTGAGCCTTGAAACGGAGGCGAGGAAGATGGATCTAGCGGTTAATGAGGGCAAGACCAAGTTAATGCTGTCAACAAGAAAGGACGGGTGTCGACGTCTTGGAGCCAAAGTCAATATAGGCAGATTTAACTTCGAGGTATTTAAGGACTTTGTCTACCTAGGATCCGCTATAAACTCAGACAACACCATCACTGAAATCAAACGAAGAATCACTCTTGCCAATCGCAGCTTCTTTAGACTTAGAAGGCAATTGAATAGTAAAGTCCTCTCTCGAGCACCTCTTTTGACATCTAATGCATCCGTTAGGTTTTTTCCAAGCATGATGGAACAGCGTGAGTTTTCCATTGTCATCTTACACAGATGCACGAGTTTTTCTAGGGATCCTTGAAATCGATGAAAAGGTGGTAGGTATCGATTTGAAGTTCCTGGGTCTTCTCCAAGATCTGAGTGAATATTTGATCGATGCGATAGTGTACTTTGCGGGTCTGAAGCCACTCTGATAAGCATCTTTCAGGTTGCTGACGAAAGGCTTCAAACGTTCACACAAAACGGCAGACAAGTTACAACAGATAACGGCTTCCGACTAATCGACTTTGCTGCAGCTCGTAATACGGTGATAAGTAGCACTAGGTTTCCAAGACGAAAGATCTACACAGCAACCTGACGATCTCCGGATGGTCGAACCACCAACCAAATCGACCATATGCTAATCGGCGCAAGGCACGCATCCAAAATCTTGAACGTGCGCACTTTCCGAGGAGCAAATTTCGACTCTGACTACTTTCTGGTAGTAGCATAGTTTAGAGCTCGAATATCAAACGAAAAAAAAAACACGTGCGGCCCAAAGAAAGAAGTTCAACATCGGTTGCCTTAGCACCTCGGAGAATGCCAGAGACTACACTGAGCGCCTGAGTCAGCGACTCTCCGCCGTCCTCCCAAATACCAAAATTAGCCGAGACCACCATAGGTTACCAGCCACCCCCGAAAAAGAACCCGTGGTATGATGATGAGTGCGCGATATTGAAAAGAGAGACGGAAAGTGCACGTTTGCAGATGCTGCAACGGAAAACAAGAGCAGCAAGAGAAGAGTACCGCACGAAAAGCAGAAATGAGGAAAAGACCCTGCGAAGGAAGAAAAGAGCATCCGCAGTTTCTCAGCTCAAAGATCTAGAAGAGTCTCGGGCCAAAAACAACACCCGGCGCACAGTGGCCCTTTTCGGCTTTTTTGGTTCCAAAAATCATAGCTCGTAAACGAGTTGAGATATTTCCACAATTTTTTTTTATTTTGAAGGTTACATCCAACGCTATGAAATTGGTGAATTTCAAGATAAAAACATTACAGGGTGTTTCGGAAATAGCTGACAAAAAGCTTAGTTATATTAAGTGAGATAAAAATGATTAAATGTGAATTAAACAAACAAGAAAACTCATTTTCTGGTGTAAAACAAAAGGAATTGACGTTTAACAGTAGCGCAAAAAGTAAAACACCGATTTTAGAGGAACAGTGGCGAAAAAAGTTTTTTTTTTTTTTTGTAAATTGACATTAGAATAACAATAAATAACAAATTGAACAGCAAAATATAAAATAAAAACAGTTAAAATGTACGTATAAACATTAGATTTCTTGAAAACTATCATCTTGGTCCGTTGTTATATTCAATAAACTCAACATTTCCGGAGAATAAAGTGCTTTCATATCTTTTTGGGTCCTTACGTGCCTCAGAGAAGAAATAAGCGGATCAGATGAGGCTGCAAGCATGTTGTATAAGTCTTCATTCTGCCTTATTCTCGAAACTTTGCAGGTATTTTGATATCTATACCTTTTGTAGTCCTTATTTTTGGACTCCTGAGCTTCTTCAGATTATTCTCCTAGGGGAAGTGATTGATACTCTATAATATCTTGACTGTGAGCCAAAATTTTGTGAAGAGTAGGTGTCAATTGTTTTTCAGGATACTTTTGAGTCAACAGAGCTGCTGTTGCTTAAGTATACTCCCCAAATTTAACTGCGTTCACAGCTTCCCTGCAGTTCAAAACATCAACATCTACCTGTCTACCTAGTCTTTGAAATTGGAATTGTTTAATCCTTATAAAAAAAACCCTTTTTTACCTTAAATTTTATGATATCGAGCAATAAAAAATAAACATTTAATCCGATTAAAAATTAATACCTACATATAATCACTGAACATTTAATCTCCTTAAGTCAAAAGTAACTGCTAATATTTTATTATGGATATAATATAAACCCTTCAATTTAATTTTTTTATTGCCTCCGATTTATATAATATTTATGACATATCGTATTTTAAAATATTTCCATCATCAAAAACAAAATTGTGGTGAATTCATTCCCCATTTCAGATAATTTTTTGAATTTGAAAAAAAAAATGTTGTTCGAAAATTCTGGAACACCCTGCAAATGTAATAAATTTAAAACTCATCATATCGTCGCTTTTCCGGAAGAGTGGCACAAGTCAAAATTTGCAAATTTTCAGGAGAGCCATTTAAAGTTTTTTTCATATTAAAAATAAAAAAATTGTTGTTGATAAAAAATAAAACTAGGAAATTGAATACAAGAAAAAATTGAATTTTTTTTTTGGTATGAGATGGTATACTCAGATTTCCAGAAAACGTAATAATTAGAAAAAAAAAATTCGACTTATGCCGTTTTTTGAAAAAAATAGGCCTATTTCCACAACATTTTTTTCAGAATGTTTGAAAAAGTGTCGTTTTCCACGTAATTAAAAGACATGAAATAAAAATTAAAAATATTAGGTATATTATTTTAAATAAATTTTATTTGTTTAATAATGATAATAAGAACATAAAAAGGCACTTTTTTTATGCGAAAAAAATAAACACAAAATTATTCAAACATATTGTTATAAGGTTCTTCTAGCTAACGTTTATAAAGCAAAACTTAAGTAATATAAAATATGTAGGTACTTAAAAAACTCAGCTTTTGATTTTAAAAATAAATAATCAGTCATAATATCTGAACAGAATCAGCTGCGACATTTTTACTGAGCTTTAAATCATTAATTTAATCCATTGGTAACTTTGGAGAGATTCGTAAAAATCTTTGTAGAAAAATGGAATTTGATGTTTTTTAAAACGGTTAAGCAGACCTTCTTTCTTTTTGGGAGAAATACCTAAGTTAAAAGTATCAAAACAAGATTACTTATTGGTTCCATTGACTTCGTATTTTTCCTTATTGAGATTTTACTGAAAGTGTCATCAGAATAAGATGTTTTGATAAACATTTCACCAGGCGATGCCGATTTTAATGACCGTTTAACGTTGCGCTCTATTACGGAATGAGCGGAATCACCTTCGTTTTGTGAGTGGCCCTTAATGAAAAATGTATGCGTAACACTCCTCAGATTAGGCAGAACTTGCCAATTTGACAAGTAGTTGGGAACGACTAAGAGGTACTCTAAAAAGTACACAAAGATCGTAAAAAATCAATTATACTTTCTTTTGATTTTAATAATTGCTTAGTAAAACTGGCATTTTTGTGCTCGTTAGGCAAAAAGGACAGACAAAATAAGACATTGTCTTATAAGGTAAATTGGCATATTTCGAAATAAAACCATTTGAGTTCATAAACATTCATTATACATTTTGACATAAAAAAATTTAGGTTGAAGAATCTCACAATTGTTTTTGCGGAAAAATGTACCAATGTAAAAAATTTCCAAATTATGAAAAAAATCTTACCCGGTTGCAGTTTTATTTTTTGGCATTTTATTAGTTATGCCGTTTGGTTGACACACACGTAACCGATCCCATCTACGATATCAGCACAGCTAAAAAAATGTCATTACTGCACACAAAATGACAATGATGTTTGTGAAAATTGACAGCGGCACTTTTTCACAACGCGGGAACTAGAAGAAGTAGGTTAATGCCGATTACACAGAAAAAATGCGTTTATTTTTTTTATCAGTTCTGTGTTCTTAACTCTAAAATGACAAATTTCGACTTATGCCACTATTCTGGAAAAGCGACGATATTGTAAGCCGTGAACATTTTCTTCGAAATAAAAGAAAAATTGTGGTGATATCTCAATAAGTTCAAAAGTTACAGTAGGCGTGTTTTTTCTACTACTCATTTTATCAACTCACTTTAAAAATAGAAAAAACAGTTATACTCACTTTATACACATTTTAAAATATTTTATTTAAACTGTCATTGAAGAAATTCAATTTTATACACTCCGCTTCAACTGAATAAGCACACAATTTTCTGAAGTTTGTTGTACATTTTTTCCTAACTTTGAACGTTAATGCATCATTTGATGATGCTAACCGATAGCTTATGATGTTGAGAAATCAAATAAAAAAGAATAATTTAAAAAGGACCACTATTTTTTCCCTATCTCTCATGTAAAGCTTTCCAGATTGAAAAACTCAGTTTTTTTTGCGTCAACTGAATAAGCACACGATCTTTCACTCTCATTATCTTCATTGCTGGAGTTATGATATGGGGAGCAGTTAGCTACTATGGGACTATTGAGCTTGAGTTTTAAACGTCGAAAAGGAGTGCAATTACCTGCAAAAGAATATTGAAAAGAAAGTTTCCTTCATTTTTGGATATTTGTGGATGGATTTTCCAATAGGGTAACGACCCTATCCAAACGTAGGGCACAGTCAAAAGTGGGAAACAGGACCAGAATGATAAATTGCTTCAATGGTCGCCCTATTTACCTGACAGCTGAACCGTATAGAAAATGCATAGGGATGGTTGGTACGTAAAGTTTATGAGTCAGGCCGTCAGTTTGAGGACAGAGAATCGCTTATTGCAGCCAATAAGTTACCATGGAGAGAAATTTCGCTGGACTTCTTAAAGAGTTTACACGATTCCATGCCAGCCCGAATTTATGAAGGAATCAAGAATAAAGGTGGTAGTACCCAATACTAGAAATAACCAATAAAAAAAATATTTAAAGAAAATTTTGTTAATTTCTTTCCGTTTGATTTTATTTGCATTTTTAAAAGTTGTGCTTATTCAGTTGACGCAAAAAAAACTGAGTTTTTCAATCTGGAAAGCTTTAACAACAAACTTCAGAAAAATTGTGGGCTTATTCAGTTGAAGCGGAGTGTATTTCCTACTACTTCACTCTTCAATTCTAAAAAAAAAGCTTAAAATAATTTTTTCGTTTGACATAAAATTTCTTTATTGATTCGAGCGCTGCCTGGATTTCAATATAAATATTTTATACTAAGTATTCGTTTACTGAAAAAATATTACACAGTTTCGTTTGTTTTTGTTTCTCGATGAAAATAAAAAATGAGTAGCTACTAAGTAATAGAAAAAACACGCCTAGTATTAAACATTTTATTAATTTGCCATTGAAAAACCAGAAAATTGAAAAAAAAGTGCCTGCCATCGATTAATAAAATCGCTCTAGCTCAGAAGGTTGCAAGTTGGCGCAAATTATTCTTTCAGGATTATATTAAGATATACTTCAGCTTTCATTATGCGTTGAAATTTGCTTAATGATTTTTGAAGCTTTTTTTTCCATGCGATGTAAAGTCAGAAAAAGGTACAAAAAGTGGTGTCCCAAAAAAAAACATATATATATAGACATTTTTTTTTTTTGTAATATTTTTCCAAACATATATTTTACCGTATTTGTTAATTTCAGAAAGAAAAAACAAAAATTCTTTTCCCACTTTCGTAATATAGCTTCTCAAAGTCAAGAAAAAGAAAAAAAATTTTGTTGTTATTAAAACTAAAAAAAAAGTTCAACTTTGACCCCCTCTCAAAACCAAACCGTTGGGAAAATTAAAAAAAAAATTCGGTTTCAAGAACTTCAAATATTTGTTAATTCAGCGAAACAACAAATTTTGAATTCTGGAACAACGAAAAAAATGAATTTTGGAATGACTTTAGCCTAAACGGGCCACTGTGCGGCGTTTCTTTAAAAGGTCGAAGCAATTAGCTTCTGGTTTCAGAACCGGGACACAGGCTCTTCGAAACAGTGAAGGAAACCTAGTCACCGAAGCACAGGGAATTGTAGATGTTTTCAAGCAGCACTTCCAACAGCTGCGGAATGCGAGCGAGCTAATGACGAAAGAGAAGCAAGACCAGTCAATGAAGACCCAGTCCCAGCACAGAGGAGGTAGAAAGAGCCACCCAAAAGCTAAAAAACAACACGTCCGCCTGGTCGGATGGCATACCTGCGGAACTCTTTAAATATGGAGGAGGTGTCTTGATGAACCGCATGCACCAGGTCATCACCAAAGTGTGGGAGGAAGAATGCATCCTGACTGACTGGTCGATAAGCTCCATATGCCCCATCTACAAAAAAAAGGCGATCCGATGTCATGCAAAAACTACTGAGGCATATCCCTGCTTAATGTTGCATACAAAATCCCATCCAACGTACTGTGTGACCGTCTTAAACCTTTCTGCAACACAATAATCGGCACGTACCAGTGTGGCTTTAGGCCAGGCAGAACAACGATAGACCAAATTTTCACACTGAGGAAGATCCTGGAAAAGACCAACGAATTTCAAGTCGAAACCCACCATCTTTTCATCGACTTTAAAGCTGCTTATGATAGCATCCACCGCCAAGAGCTTATGATGGCGATGTCTGAATTTGGGATCCCGAACAAACTAATCCAGCTGTGCCGCATGACGCTAAACAACACGCAGTGCAGTGTGCAAATGGGTAAAAGCTCATCCGAGTTATTCCAAACATGCGCAGGGTTTAGACAAGGAGATGCGTTGTCATGTGACTTCTTCAACATAGTCCTGGAGCAGATAGTGCGCAAGGCAGGTGTGAGCACGGAAAACACTATCTTCAACAAGTCCACCCAGCTCCTAGGCTATGCGGACGACATAGACATCATCGGTCGATCCAAAAGAGCTGTGCTTGAGGCCTTCACAGCGATTGAAGAACAGGCAAAACTCATTGGTCTTGAAGTGAATGAGGACAAAACAAAGTACATGCTATCAACGAACAAAGCAACATCTGTCCACCGCCTAGGACAAAACGTCACAGTTGGTAGCAGCAATTTCGAGGTAGTTACGGAGTTCACCTACCTTGGAACAAACATCAATCCCACAAACGACACCTTAGTGGAGATCCGAAGAAGAATTACCCTAGCGAACCGCTGCTGCTTCGGTTTGGCCAAACAACTGGGTTCAAAACTCCTCACTCGAAAGACAAAGTGTCTGCTATACAAAACTTTGATTTTACCAGTCCTACTCCACGGCGCCGAGTGCTGGACGATAACTAAAAAAGGGGAATTGATACTGGGCACTTTCGAAAGAAAAATTCTTCTACGGATTTTCGCTCCCATAATATGCGACGATGGCGAATGGAGAAGAAGGTACAACCGAGAACTGTATGAGCTGAACCAAGATGTGGATGTAGTCCAGAAGGCCTTTGGGCGAATCGGTGCGGTTTAGGCGTTAACCCACACAAAACCGATTTGGTCCTATTCACTAGGAAATATAAAATTCCGCACATCGACCCTCCTTTTATAAACGGTGTCCAATTAAAGTTTTCAGATGAAACTAAATATCTGGGTCTTATATTAGATAGAAAACTAAATTGGAAGAGCAACATACTTGAAAGAATAAGAAAATCTACGGTAGCTCTTTTCACCTGCAAGAAAGCCATTGGTAGCAAATGGGGTTTGCAACCCAGAATCACTCACTGGCTATACACATCGGTAATCAGACCGATTCTTCTTTATGGTGTGTCAGTATGGTGGACTGCCTTGGACGTAAAAACGAACTGCGATAAGCTTAGTAAAGTGCAACGCTCAGCATGCCTAAGTATAAGCGGATCACTTCGTACAACCCCATCTGCGGCACTAGACACCCTACTCTATCTAACACCTCTGGACATAATCAGCAAACAAATAGCTGCTAGTTCTGCTATTCGCCTGAATGCCTCTTCACAGTGGACTAACAACAACATTGGCCACTCTGTTATTCTTAATTATTTAGAATCAATTACAAAGCACACAGACTACACCATTCCTCAACTACAGTTCGATAGAAACTTTCAAACTTCTATCCCTCCCCGTTCCTTCTGGGTAAATAAAACATTCCTGGAAGACGAGGCTATCCACTTCTATACTGATGGATCGAAAACTAATGATGGGGTTGGTGGAGGTGTGTACTCCGAACGACTAAAACTAAGTCTCTCATTCAGCCTTCCAAATCATTGTAGCGTGTTCCAGGCAGAACTTTTGGCGATTAAGGAGGTCCTGTCCTGGCTCAGAGAAAACGTGGTATCCATATCTGATATCCGGATTTTCTCAGACAGTCAGGCAGCTATAAAATCCTTGTACTCTGTCTCTACAAACTCGATTGCGGTCCAAAACTGTCGATCGTCTCTAATGGAGATGGCACAACAGTTTAACATTCACCTTCACTGGGTGCCGGGCCATAAGACATTCCAGGAAACTGTAAAACCGACGAACTCGCCAAACATGGTACAACATTACGGATTAAGCCACAAATGGCTAATGTTGGTATACCAATCGCTACATGTAAACTTTTGCTACAACAAGATGCTATTAAGAGAACTAACATCTGGTGGAATAACATAACCACCTGTCAGGCAACGAAAAACATTTGGCCAAATTTGGACTTAAAGAGATCCAAATGCCTGATATCTCTAAGCAGATTGCATATAAGCTCCTTCATTCTTGTCATTACCGGACACTGTCTAATTGGAAGACACGCTGCGCGACTGGGCGTATTTTCTAATGACTTCTGCAGAAGCTGTATGGATGAAGAGGAGGAGGAGACAGTTCTTCACCTCCTCTGCACCTGTCCCGCTCTTGCTCACATAAACGTAGGATTCATTTAGGGGAATACTTCTACAATGATCTAAACTAAACGATCCCGAACACATTAACATAATAAATCTTCTACGTTTCGTAAGGAACTCTAATTGGTTTCAATGAGCCTTCGAAGAAAAGCCTTCTTAGATTCATGTGGTATCACAATGGGCCTTTGATTGGCCTAAGTGTGTCTCTTAACATCCATGACAGCCACTTTAACCTAACCTAACCTAACCAGAAGGCCAAGAAAATACGAGTACATTATCTCGGCCACATTGAGCGAATTGACGACAACGCTCCAGCCAAGAAAGTCTTCTCATCCCAGCTCCCAGGTTCGAGACGACAAGGAAGACCGAACCTACGGTACAAAGACCAAGTGACTGCGGATGCCAGAGCGCTTGGTTTCGGCGACTGGAGAGTGCATGCGAGGGACCGTTCACGATGGAAGGCTGCAGTATCTCAGGCTGAGATCCTTCATGAATTGTGAGCCGGATAAGTAAGTAAGTAGGTAAGTAGAACATTCGGAGTAGGGAATCATAATTTTATTAATATATTTTGTTTATTCTAATCAATAATTTTTTGGCATCACAATCAAACAGAAAAGAATATTATTTAATATCATCCAACGTAAACAAGCATACGATTTCACATAATTTTCAAAAAAGGATACAAAACAAAACAAAGTCTTAAAAACCTAATAGGCGGGGAGCCCTCAATCCTGAAAGTGCACTTACACGGATTTCAAATTTTTTTATATTAAAAGATAGTTCAAGGAAATACCAACAAATTAAGCCCGGTATGACGAGGCCTATCCTGGCACCAGTATTTTTTTGCATTTTTTTGCATTATTAATAATTATTGATAATTTGCACTTATCGCGGATTTTAATTTTAAATAGCGCATATTATTGGAAATTTAATGTACTTTCGGGATAAAATGGTATGACAGCTGCCATCCTGGCACCAATGTCTGTCATACCTATTTTAAAATTTTGTCACTCATATGTTTTTAAAATTGGTATGACAGACATTGGTGCCAGGATGGCAGCTGTCATACCATTTTTTCCTGAAAGCACATTAAATTTCCAATAATATGCGCTATTTAAAATTAAAATCCGCGATAAGTGCAAATTATTAATAATGCAACAAAATGCAAAAAATACTGGTGCCAGGATAGGCCTCGTCATACCGGGCTTAATTTGTTGGTATTTCTATAAACTATCTTTTAATATAAGAAATTTTGAAATCCGTGTAAGTGCACTTTTAGGATTGAGGGCTCCCGGTGTATAAAAGAACTGCCTTGAAAAACATGTACGTTTTGAGTGTATTACAGCATTCTTAATTATGTATAACATAAAATCTAACGAATAAATATAAATATTCAGCGTAGGTATGAGTAATCGTAGGACAATATTATGTAGTTGTGTATTTTGGTAAAGCAACAGTTATATTGTTTGTTTTTTTAAGCAGCAGATTAGGAATGAATGAATATAATATTTTGGTTTCATAATTTGAACTTACAAACTAACAAACGTTCACAAAATCCAAACATTAACTCAGGAAAGATTCTTTCTTAAAGGATCCCCCTCACTTCAGCATACACTTTGTAAAGAACTCCCTATCGATAGCATCGTTCGGAATATTATTTGAATACTTAAAAACTAGCGCCAAGATCTCCTTGGCCTCGAGAAACTCTGCAGATATGTTCAGGAAACAATTCCAAGTGTAGAAGAAATGTCGATTGACATTCTCGACCAACGTGATGCGTTCACAGTTGATGCAACTCAAGCGGCCATGCTGCAAGGCCACAAATCGATCAAAACAACGATCCCAGGCAGAGAGATCGAAGCCCCGACCGGCTTCTTCCAATAAATCGGGCTGTCCAAAGTTCATTACGATGGGAATGACTTTATTCACCTGACCCTCGGCCATGTAGAATTTTGCCAGAACATCGAACAATGCTGGCACTTCTTTGAGTATTTCGAAGCATCTGCCATGCTCGTTGCGTGACCACAAATACTTCATTAGAGTCGCACCGAGGTCGTGGAACTGGCAAGAATTGTCAAATCGTATGGGGAATCCGCAATTATCGCAACGAACAGCATCCTGACTCGAATTCAGGACAATAAATCCTTGGATTATGAACTCTTTTGAGACATCGTCAACTTCCCAGATGAGTTCAGGATTTAGATAGTTGAAGTACATCTCGTAGCAATTCTGTTTGGCCTGCAGCTCGCTGTCGCCATGCTCCAGCATCACTGCCTCCAATTTGCCCAAAATACCAATAATCTCTCGAGAGGTGTATTCATCGAAGAGGTGTCGATATCGTTCAAGAAAATTCGTATTACTGATCTGGGATGAGCGTGAAATCAAAAGGAGATTGTAAATGATCTTCTCCTCGTCGGTAATGTGGCGACCCTTTGGCGGAGTCGTTGGCTGCTTCCTGCGGCATACTACATCCTCGTCGGGGTTGTCTTTGACATGCTGAAATGGCAAGGTTCGTTCGTTTCGTGGAATCAAATCGCTCACGAGACTCTTTTGTTCCTCGTTGAAAATGTTGAATTTGTATTTGATGATATTCTTGCCGAATTTCCCGGTCACAGTGAGCAGGGCATCCTTGAAATGGCGATCCTTCTCCTTCACTCGGAGATTGTCACAGAATGAATTCTCCAAAACGTACACTCCCTGCGTTCGCTGGTCGACAGCATCGAACGGCCTCTGAGAAATCCCAATGCTATTGGCACTCTTGCGCTCTGCCGAACTGCCCGAACTTGTGTCACCCTCATTCTGGGCAATGCTATCGAAAATCACTGACAAATCATTCAGCATCTCGTATTGCTGTTGATCGATGAGAAAATTCTTGATGTGATTCAGAATTATCAAATCGTAGTCCTCTCGAGCTTTGTCCGCAAAATACTTGAGGTTTTTCTTGAGCAGGAAACTGCATTCCAGCAACTTCTCCGATCGCACTAGCGACATAGCATGCGATTGAAGCGTCAACAAACTCACACTATACATCGAACCAGTTTGGGTGAAGATGACAATTTCTCCATCCGGCCCGAATACCCTGCAGTCGGCGATTCTCTCAAATTGATTGCACCACAGCACAACAGATGATGTTCGTACATCAAAGATGTACAGCCCCAGCTCGGTGTAGGTTAGGAGAAAGTCCTGTGAGAGCATTTGCAATTTGGTAAATGTCAGCGTTTGTGGCTGAAAGTCAAGCAGCTCGCTATTCTCGTCGGAATATTTGAGCATTGCTTCAGTCTCGGAATCGGTGGATTTTTGAATCTTAGTCGGGGGGCAGGCAAGGGCGGCTTTGAACTGATGCGTTTGAAGGACTTCGCCTTCGAAGTCGACTTCCCAAAGGCGAGAGCCGGGCCGGGCGCAGTAAATTCGAGACGGGGTGAGAGATTCATTGGTGGACATGGCGAAGCAGGCACCGAACGGGCCATCGCGTAAACGGTTGCCAATCTGTTGAAAATTTTGAGTTTTAAAATCATATTTGGTTCTTGATTAAGGACACATGCACAAACACGCACTCAAGCACGCAAATAAAACGTATGAAGAGGCGGAAACAGACGAAATACGATTCAAATCAAGAGAACAAGCTTCTCCTTGTCTAAAAAATAGAGGAAACTTGGACAGCCAAGAATAAATCCAAAACGCATTTAATCGTCACAAGAAGAAGCAAATCAGGGGAGTTCATAGCCTGAACTGTTGGCCTTTTTAATTGCATCGGCGGCGGCGCTTCTAATTACATTCCTTGCGCTGAGATAAGCTTCTCGAAAACATTACTCATCTCAATCACATTGAAGCGGTTTCGGCGGTGACACCGATTGACCTCAAGGGATGATAATGCGTTCTCGTACTATCATCAAAGCTAATGACGATGAAGCAAGCGATTAGAGGTTGAATAGAAATTTCAAAACAGCGCGTTTCGGTGACATCATGAATTTATTGACAATCAGAGAAATTGTCGAAAATATTCCGCCTCCTAAATACTTAAAGAAGAAACAAGAAAACAAACAAATGATAAGAAACACTGATAGGGGAAGAACATCATCTCTTGTCATTCTCGCTTGGAAACTAAGGAGTCTATCATACCAACCTGTTTGTATTCTTCGAACTCTGTATTACATAAGATACATTTGGACCAATTCGAGACGAGTAATAGAGATTCAAAGTCGTCGATTTGGACCACTGGTTGTTCCAGAAACAGAATGGGATGTACCGAGAGGCTCAACAAGCTTCGGCCCTGTTCAAAAGATTGCAAACTGTTAACGAGACCTTAGGTGGGATAAGAAAATCGACTTACAATAAACGAATTCAAGACAACAAGATTCACTTGACCCCTGTTGTCGCCGTAGTAGAACTGTTTCTCGTCCAGCGTCCAGTGAATGCATGTGACTTGAACTTCTGGCCCTAGAGCCGCATAAATGACTTGCGGAGCCGAGTTAGCCGAGAGGTTGATCACATAAACGCAAATCGTGCCCTTTTTGGTTGAGAAGGCGACATACTTCTCACCTGATGAAATTTCCAGATGTGTCACTGGACCATGTTTGTTGGGGATGAGATGAAGGAATTTGCAGACGCGTCGATTGAAGAGATACAGGGAACCGGAGGTTGCTCCGAAAATTAAATAATTTTCAGAGATATCGAAACATGTGTACTGGGGAAGTCATCATTGTCATCAAATTTAAGAAATATAATTGCAGTTGGGGGGATTTACCTTGATGCGATTGCTGTGCTTGAGAGGTTCATGTATGGACGGTGAATAATCGATAAAATTCGAAAGACAATGAATGTCATTCATTTTTCTTTTTGTGGTTTTTTGGATTGGTTTTAGATTCCTTCCTGTATTTGGTTTGAACTTTTTCAATGAAAAACACTCAACAATAATGTAAAAAGAATTAACTGAAGAAGAAACTTAAATTTGAACTTTTATGGAACGATGGGAAGTTTGTGGAACTTTTTTCTGCAGTTTCAGTTTTGTTGAGGAAAAATAAACAAATAAAAATAAATATATCTCGGAGTGCATTCGAAATGCGTCGCGTTGAGTTGAGAAAAATGAGAACTGAGCAATGAGGAATGGATGAAAACGTCGAAGAGGCAAAATTTGAGATGACAGAAGCGATGGTGACTTTTCGGAACAACCGAAAATTCTTATCAGTTTGAAATTTCACCAGTTTGTACTGCAGGGTTGTTATTGAGGTAGTTAGTTCCAGTGATCACTTATACCAAGATTGGAAACCTTGCTGTCAAAGTGACATTTGCCTACAAGCTGATGGTCCAGGTTAGCTGAAACAGTATGCGTGTAATACAAACTTAAGGGGCCAGGTTAGCTGTAAGAGTATGCGTGCTTTTGTAATAAAGATACAGTTGCCTACATAATAAAAAGCAAGTGAGCTACAAGAGTATGTGTGCATGAAAAAAATAACTTTTGCGGTATTTGGAGGGTAAAACGTAGGTAGGTTTCCAATCTTGTTATAAAGTGATCACTGGTTAGTTCATTTCACATTCCTATTCTTCGCTTTTTGAACAAATTCACTTAACCATAGAATAGCAATGGAGTGGCTGTAGTGGCACATGGCACTCACTGAACGAAAAAAGGTAAGCGTGCCACTCCAGGAAGTTGTAACTTGCACTTTCGGTCGCTAAATAATTTGAAAACAATGGACTATGGAGTCGCTGTAGAATCCTCTGGGCAGTGCTAAGTCAAGTTTTAACATATGAAAATGGCTTGCGCTTTTATATGGAAATATGTAGTTCAACATCAGTTTCCGGTAAACTTACGGTTACCGGTCTATAACTTTAATTTGTGGTGAAGTTTACTATGGAGTAGGGATATGTTCGAACGGGACCGAAGTGCGAAATACAAAATCCTATCAAACGACCGCCAAGAGCTTATGATGGCGATGTCTGAACTGTCAGCTGTACCGCATGACAATTAATAATACGCAGTGAAGTGCGCAAATGGGTAACAGCTCATTCGAGTTGTTTCAAACATGCGCAGGGTTTAGGGCCAGTTCGTTCACAGTGGGTTAAATCTTCAATTTGTTTATCACAGATTCCTCTTAATCCATAATTAAGAACTTGTGATAATCAAAGAGTGTTTGTTCACTTTTTTTCACCTTGATTAGCAAATCATGGTTTTTCCATAAATCATTCCATTTTCCAGTCTATCACTCAGTTTCATTGTCAAAACTTAATCAAGAATTAAGTTTATAAGTTTCATTTTGTTGTCAATTGTTGTTTTGTTTTTTTTCAAATTCAGTACGTGTTTGCTTTATTTCGAAATTTCAAAATTCAAAACAAAACAATGAGAAAACTGGCAAATGGACGAATGATGTACTTCTTTTTTCCTGATAAGAAAATTAAATGTATCTTATGCATATTTCTATAACGTTCATGAAATTGTGATCAAGTGGCCTGTTATGTTTTATGTATAAAAATGTTAATGCAAATCCGTTGAAAACACTTCTTTTGTACCAGTGGAGTGTTTAGTACCAAATAAAGTTCAATAAAGCAAACAATAAAGTTATGGTGTGATAGTTATTCATTCTGGAACAAAGCTCCAACATCTACTTGTTTGGTTAAGCCTTCGGTAAATACATAGGTATCAACAGATTTGAAGTTTCCTATATAGTGTCTCTATCGTGTGTTATGAATAAGAGTTTGAGGGTATAGCAGTGTTCTAAAACTGAACATTCTGTTTAGTTTTCATTTTAAGCATTAATGACTTCTGATAACATTCTTGCTCGATTTGATGGATATCCACAATTCTATGAGGCTTGAATGAAAAGATAAGCAAATGTCATGTCAGTTGTCAGTACGTAAATCAAGTATGAACAAACTGAATTATAGTACATCCTTGATTAAATTGCCTTAATCGAGCAAAATTGGATGATTAACAAAATCTCAAATTAAGTGCTCAAATCATGGATTTATTAATTAGAGTTTTTGTGAACAAACGAATTCTAGGATTATCAACTGGAATAATCTTTGATTAAAGATGATCAAGCTTGAACGAACTGGCCCTTAGACAAGTAGATGCGCCGTGACTTCTTCAACATAGTCCTGGGGCAGATAGTAGGGTAGAGACGGCACCCTTCGACAGTGGGGCACCTTCGACAGTCACTATTATATCTGTGTGTAGACCTTTAAAAATTCTGTAAAAAATTGTGGATGTGCCTTTAATCATGCCAAACATATGTCAAAAATTTCAGCAGTCTGGCTTCAAATCCCGCCAAGTTAGGATGTAAAGCATTTTTTTGGACCACGTGCTATAATTTTCAGGGTAAGTTCTTAAGATTTTCGTAGTCGTGTTTTAAATTTTTTCTAGCAGTGAAGTTGTTTTTTATATACAATACTATGGCGCAAATTTTAAGTCAGCCCTCGTTTAAGCATTAAAGTCTACTCTACTTAAAGCACTTCTAACTTTCCTTATTTTTAAACACTTTAAACAAGTCTTCTAATTAGATTGGACTTTAAACATAACGTTGTGTGAACACGCCTAAATGTGACAGAGCAATAAATTGAATTAGTGAAATGTCATTTTACGCTTGCAGTTTTTACCAGTTTTTGTTACTTTTATCTACTCAAAACAGGAAAAAATGTGATTATTTAGTGTTTGTATATTTAGTTCTAATAAATGTTATGTTTTTCTTTGTGAAAATGTGTTTAAATAAATATCCAAATGATGTTCCAATTTGTTTTGTTTTTATTTGTCATAGTGAAGGTGGAATAGTGTGCTCTGAAATGGGTATAAAATATTCCTTTAAAACAGGAATAAATTTCCCTACAAGTGTAATTTGTTTATAAGACCTCTCAAAAAAGGCAAATAGGTAATAAAATTAAAAGCAAACAACGTACACACACAACTGCAAGAAGTGTCAAAAAAACAAGCAACAAATCCAGCTTGGTAGTCCCGTGGTTCATATTTTATTTTTTTTTACAAATATGATAAATGAATATTTGAATTTAAATAAGAGGATGCACGAATTTGACAAACTCTTTGCTTTCTTTTAACTTCAAAATCTTCGAAAATCTCAAAATCTGCTCGTTCAAAACTATACTTTAAAGAGTTAAACGAACGCTTTCTCCGTTTTAAAGTTAGATGACCACTTTAAAGATAAAGTATACTTTAAGTCGTTCAAAAATGAGATAAAGTCGACCCTGAATCTAAAATTTGTTTTTAGAGTCGACTCCTAGTTTAAAGTGGATTTAAAGTAGAGTTTAAATGTTTCAAAATTTGCGCCTATGTGTTTATTTATATTTTTAAAGCTAATTTGATAAATCTTACTTTGGGAAATAATAAAAAAAAAAGTAAAATAACATCAAGTGGGGCACCTTCGACATTCTTGTCTGGGGCACCTCCGACAGACTGTCTCCTATGTTTATCCATCACAAAAATTAGTTAATCCACAAAATATTTATTCGATTGTTAAAGAAAATGGTTCGAGTTTATAAAAAAAAGGCTATGAAAAAGGCACTTACAGATGTCATCAATAAGGTGGAATCACACAGTTCAGCAGCGGCAAAATATTGCGTAAAAAGGACTACCCTTATATCTACTTATTTATTTTTTGTTAAAACTATTTTTTAAATACAAATAATTTAAAAATTAACTGAATTCTTATAGCAAACTATATCATGACTTTTATATAAAAAAACTAACATTATGATGCATTAATATTCAAGAATGTGCATTGCTGTCGAAGGTGCCCCACGCATTGTCGAAGGTGCCCCACCCTGGGGCACATTCGACAATTTTCTACTTTTTTTTTAAATAAAAAAAAAATAGTAAACATTTTTTTAAAAACCTAAGGGTCCGCCAATATGTTGATAAAATCATAAATTTAATTAAAAAATTAGTTTTTGAAAAAAATAAAAAAATAAACTATGATTTTGTGTATTTTCTGTTAAGGTGTCGAAGGGTGCCGACTCTACCCTACGCAAGGCAGGTTTGAGCACGGAAAACACTATCTTCAATAAATCCACCCAGCTTCTACCCTATACGGACGACAAAGACATCATCGGCCCTCCAAGAGAGCAGGGCTTGATGCCTTCACAGCTATTGAAGAACAGGCGAAGCTCGTTGGTCTTGATGTGAATGAGGACAAAACAAAGCACATGCTATCAACAAACAAAAGAACATCTGTCCACCGCCTAGGACAAAATGTCACTGTTGCTACGGTGCACGGACCAAGTGACTGCGGATGACAGAGCACTTGGTTTTGGTGACTGGAGAGTGCATGCGAGGGGCCGTTCCCGATGGAAGGCAGCAGTGTCTCAGGCTGAGATCATGGATTGGGAGCCGGTTAAGTAAGTTATTTGCCATTATAGTCCAGTCACTCGACAACTCTTTTAACAAGTTCAGCGAGTCTTTTCCTATGAATAGCCACTCATCTCTCGCTTGGTCAGTTCCTTATCACTACCCCTACACACTGGTATGATAAATTAAGGCCCAACTATAATTGCTTAAGTGAACTTAAGCTTAAGTCAAAATAACGGACGAAAATTTCTTTAAGTAAACAAAAATGTAGGCTTGGCCTTCTCTTCTTCAAATTGTCAAATTCACTTAAGCAATGAGCGAGTGAAACCGCACTAGTAAAAGTTGAACAAAAATTTAACGAACGTAGCTTAAGTACATTATGGTTTGCTCATAGGATTCGTGTGTAGTCGCTGGTACACTTAAGCGTGCTTGCGTGAGTTAAATTGCATTATAGTTCACCATTTAGGCCGTGTGTGAATTGCGTTAAAATGTGTATTAAAACTTGACGTTTGGTTAAAATTTGACGTTTGATTGAAAATGGGATCAAATTTAGCCATTTGCTGTGTGAATTGCGTTAAAAGGGATATTTTTAACCAACATTTCTGCGTAGAACTAGGAAATTTTCCTCAACAAAAAATGTTTTTATCCACCTAGGTAAAATAATTTTGTGTACAAAACCAAAATTTAAGCAATAAATTTCATGAAAAGCCACTTAAGATAACAAACAAACTCTGTTATATTCATTTTTCTCGATTTTGCAGTGGTAGTTTGATAATTTGAGTCAACAGTAAAATATCTTCAAACGAAAATTTCCCTTTTCGGATGATTGGTTCCTTCCATCTGGTAACACAGCTGACATCTGTTATAATTCTCAAAAGAAAAACAATAATTTCGTTTTTCGATTTGAAAATATTATGAATTCAATTTTATTTATTTTATTGAAATATCAAAGCAATTTTTAAATAGTCATAACAAAGAACTAAATAAAACAGAAAAAAACAACAAAACAGAAGCAAACTTCTCTATCATTCCTGAGAAAAAAATACACGTCAAAATTTTAACCCATTTATCCTGCTCCACAGCAGGATAAATTTTAACCCATTTTATTCACCACGCTAGTGTCAAGTTTTAACCAAACGTCAAGTTTTAATACACATTTTAACGCAATTCACACACGGCCTTAATCGTTCTATAATAGTTCCAGTTTGTTTCTTCTTAACTCAATTGAAGTAATTAGCAAGCAAGTCAGAATCTCAAAACACCCTGTGAACACGTACAAAGGTACACCAAATTCACCACACCCGATAAAAATCAATTTGACATTTCGCTTTCACACCCGTTTTCTACTCAGTTCTACTTCTTGCATTTTGTCTTTTTCATTCTTTCGTGTTTCGTCGCCTTTCTCGTTCGCAGTGTGTGCTTTTTTATGTGTGCTCCTGTGCTGTAACTGAAGAAGAAAATTTCTCCAATAAAAATATATCCCCAAAAGAAAAATTCAATTTTCTTTGTGAAAAATCCTCCCAAACAAATCAAAAAGTATTCAAGTGCATTTAATTGGTTTTTCCACTCGAAGATCAAAAGAATTTACATCGGGAAACTTGATTTCCAAACCAATCGAAAGCGAAGAAAAAAAAACTATCTCGAAAACACCACAAAAAAACAACCTAATCTTCCTACTTCCTTCCTCCCGGCCGTTGAAATGGAACGAACCCATTGAACAAGAGTTTGCAAAGAAAAAAGCAAAAAAACATTAGAAAAGTTTCAAAAAATTAATAAAATTCGATTAGACAATAATTTTGTTTGAATTTTTACTTCCTCGTTGTCGTTGCTTTGTGTCGTTTTTATCTTTTTCTGCGTGTTGCGGGTGCCGAAGAAGAAACTGATGCGGAAAAGCGACGATTTTTCTTAAGTTTTTCCTCTTTTTTTCCTTCCTTGTGTTTTCCATTGGATTCGTTGTCGTTGGTTACATCTTTTTTTTTTTAATTTTTTGGTGCGAAGAGAAGAGGAGAGAGCGAAGGTGGTTCGTTCGCGAGTGAAGTAGAGTGCGCGGGGCGAAGTGATCTAGGAGTTTATTTACACTAAGATTTGCGTGTGCCAATAAAAAGGTTGCAATAAAAACTTTGTTTTTTCTAAACGTTGAACCAGAAAAAAGGAGGAAGCAGCCTTTGTGCGGAAACATGGCGGAACGTCAAAATAGTTTATCAGGTAAATAGCAGTGAATACTGAGAGTGTTTGCACAGAGAATAATCAGAACCAATTGATCCAAATTACAGAGGAAAACGACCGACGTATCCACTTAAGACGCAAGCGATTACAAAACACAGTTTACAGCAAATCTCTGCGCTGTGACTACAAACAGCATTGGTGCTTCACTTAATAGAAAGTCTTAGCTTCCCAGTACACTACAATTTTGACGACTTAGAAATTAGTGTAACCGAAGGCTTACTCAGCTATTGAGTGCTCTTGTTACACTTGATATCAGACTGAGTGTGTGAAAGAACTTCCCTTATACTTTTTGAGCTTCAGAAACACGTGTCAATCTAAGAAACTCTGAAGTCTAAAAGTTATTGTTAGTGAACTTTGCTTGGCACTACCATGTTCTTTGATCTTCATCATTGAAGACCACTTGTTGTAGAATGCCTATTTCTAGCAATCATTCCAATTGTCATTCCCTAAACGATCTGGCGATCCACTCGGGGAATTTACCTGCATTCCAAACGAGATCAATGATCTGGTTTGAATCGAACTTCATTGCTGTCAGATCGATCTAATTATTGGGTTGTCGCTGGTCAATGCTTGTTTGTCCAATAGAGAATGGTTTTTCGTTCAACTTGACAGAAACCAAAGACTTTTTTCGTCATAGAACAAACGAGCATTGACCTGCGACCAAACAACAAATAACTGGCTAAGCACAATGGCTGCAACTGCAACTATTGGCTTAGCAGCTTTGTACTTTCGTATACGAACAATGCGAAAAGCCTAAAAATGTCCAACTTTAGGAAATTTAGGAAGCTAACTGACCAAGTAGACTCTATTCTCAAATAGTTGGCTACTACCTCAGGGCTGTTCAATTAAACATTGGAGCTCTTAGAGACGCACTGATGATTAGGGAAGTGCTTTATCAAACAAGTCGGAATCGGGATGCCCTATTATGCCCCAGTGTTAACATCAAACAGACTCCTTCATCCAATACAATACAATTTTAACCAAAATGGCTGCCGGAAAGTCCGTTTACACCCAAAATTTTAAGCAATGAAATACCGTTTAAAATCTTAAAGAAAAAAATGTTTTCTTACCTTTATTCTTGAAAAACAATCTGCAAGTATTTCATTACAAAATAATGTTGCATTTACCTAGAAATAATTGAAATTCATCATTTTATCATTGAAACAAAGAAATTTGTTCAGATTCTTACAATTTTCGGTCAATCAAGAGACTGCAGCAAACAATTCACCTTCATCCATTACATTGATGCTAGAATTCACTTTAGTAACATAAAAAACACACTTTAAATACTAAAAAACACATTTATCACCACTTTTATTTAATTTGAACACTTTTTTTTACCACAAAATCAAATTAAAACTCAACAAAACGTTGCAAGTCGTGACCTGCTCCTGCAATTTTGTTCTCATGTCGATAATGTAGCTTGGTATGCAATGCATTCAGCCTAAGGGTTAGTGTTAAGTAAACTATTATAATAACTCCTATCGCCTAAGGATGAGTGTTAAGTAAACTGTTATGATTTATGTTTTTATTAAGTTTCTTACTGGTCCTAAACAAACATAAATAAATTGGCTGTTTTCTTTTTCAATTTCA
The DNA here is from genome assembly GCA_943590905.1 of Sphaerophoria taeniata. Lineage (NCBI taxonomy): Eukaryota > Metazoa > Arthropoda > Insecta > Diptera > Syrphidae > Sphaerophoria > Sphaerophoria taeniata. The sequence goes on from OX016542.1 coordinate 85,960,353, forward strand.
CCTTGAAGTAGGCATAACGGTTTGCACATTTTTGAACATATTTGATAATTTAGCTTGAAATGGTAAATTCTTATGTTTTAATGATCGCTATAACTGGTCCCTACGCCCTACCTAGTGAAATGTTAAAAAAAAATTAGACCTGTTTAATGAAGAAAAACTGGATCAGAACAGGGCAGATCTCTTTTATCTTTTTGACAGTTTCCAATCAGCTGTTAAATAATAGGCCAGCTTTTTATATAAATTTAACAGGTATGATCGAAATGGTATTCGACTGTAGCGCCAACTGGTTACAAGCCGAGAAAGCCATTTTTTTACATAAGTTTGTATTGTGTGTTCTCTGCTTGCTCCTGTCAAAGAACTGTCAAACCAAGCAGAAAACCAATCTTGATAGTACCTGGTAGTTCCATATACAAAGTAGGCCAGCTCCTTTGTATATATATTTGGGTAGTTGTTTCAAGATGGCAACAGAAGTAGTTTTTTTTACATAAGTTTGTATTGTAGCTGCCTGCTTGAAATGGCAGATCTCCTGTCATTTCAAACAAAGAAACCAATCTTGATAATACTAGTCGTTCCATATACAAAGGCCAGCTCCACCTTACAACATCTCATTAAGATCTCAGAGATTTTTTAAGTGGAACAAAAAAAAAATCAACTGAGAACTGAGATTTTTTCTGAGATCTGTGAGTGAAAATATTTTAGAGTCGATTCGTTACTCAGTCGATTTGACGTTATTGACATATGAAAAACAACAATTTGTAAGGTAACTGTAGCTATCTAATGAGGACTGAGAATTATGTTCCACTAAATGATTTTACTTCAGTCAAAGTGACATTGCGATCTCGTGGATTAATAATAGTGCAATTTTGACATTTAACAGTTTTCACAAAGCTGCTCCACTAAAACAAGAGGAGCAGAGAAAATTGAACTAAGCTGAGTTGACACCTTCACGAAACACAAAATAACAGATTTTAGAAAAGTTTGGCGCAAGGTTTTTCCTCGTGGAACACAAACGTATACCTTTTTGGATTTTTTTCTGTGCAGAACAGATTCATAATGACTGAAATGGAAACAGACTTTAGCTCCGTCTTCTTCTGCGTTACGAATCACTATGCATCCTCTCGAAGTTGATATTTCTCCTTCCATCATCATCATTCCTCCAAAAACAAATGAATTTTGTTCGTCTTTTTACAGCTGTTGAGCTGTCAGACTGAGCCAATGTGCAGCATATTTGAACTAGAGCTTCCATTTGGAGCCACGTAACATAACATTACGTACGAAACGTGAGGTCGAAGCTTCATTGTGATAGCATGCATTAGTCCAGTTCCACATAACAACATCTCACTGAGATCTCAATGTCACTTTGACTGAGGCAAAATCATTTGGTGGAACATAATTCTCAGTTCTCATTGAGATAAAATGATTACCTTACAAATTGTTGTTGTACATATGTCAGTTACGTCAAAATAGCTGAGTGAGAAATCGAATCCAAAATATTTTCATCTCAGAGATCTCAGAAAAAAATCTCAATTCTCAGCTGAGATTTTTTGTTCCACTTAAAAAATCTCTGAGATCTCTGAGATCTCAGTGAGATGTTGTTAGGTGAAACTGGCCTATTGAATTCCTATGGCTGAACTCGTAAACGTCAGACGAAGCCAAGGCTAAAGCGTGTTTGTGTCCATAAAACAGACCTGTTTACTGTTATTTCAAAAATCTTATTTAAGAAAAAGAAAAAAACGTAAAACGTCTGATGAAGAGTTATGTTCTGTTTCCACTGACCCTAATCACGAGATTTAGCGAAGTAGATTAAGAATAAATCTTGATTTTCCTCGGATTTAGGGTAAAAGAAAACGTAGTATTATACTAAACGTATTGGAGTAAAATTGTTGTCCGCTAATGAACAATTTTAAGAGAATTTAGTGTGAGACTAGCTTAAAATGACGTTTCAATCATGACTCAAACGCCATTAAGCTAGTATCACACTAAATTCTCTTAAAATTGATCATTAGCGGACCATAATTTTCCACCATTGTTTCTAAGTTTTGATCTACTAATAAGTACCCTACATCCCAGAAAAATCGAGATTTGTTATCTATTTCGATGAATCTCGTGATTTTGGTCAGTGGAAACAGCATATTAGGGTATTACAAAAATTAGAGATTATGGTAGATTACATGAGTTTCTATGTCAAGTGCTGTAGACATCCATAAAAACTATCAAAATTCTAGGAATTTGTAGACGAATTTGATGCAGACGAGCTTGAGGCTTTATCTTACTGATATTCAACAAATTCCAAAAGTGACATTATACCTTTCAAAATCAATCCAAAAATGTAAATATAGCCGTATATTGATTAAAATTGACAATTAACCCCTTGCAGGTGCCCGACCACGTAATCCACCCGGTGAATTAAGTCTGAACAATCTCCACTTACGGCAACAACCCGAACGAAAAAAACAGCTTACATTAAGCCTAGCCGATGGTCCAGTTGTGCCAGCCCCTCTGCCAGAGAAGACACGCGAACGAATAAAGATCCAGGCATCTGGCAACTTGCAATTCGGCCAGCATGTCTATCAATTCACATCCGACGATATGGAAGATCTCGGCGAAATCGGCCGAGGTGCATTCGGTGCTGTCAACAAAATGATTTTCAAAAAAACAGAATTCGTAATGGCTGTCAAACGAATTCGTTCAACAGTCGATGAAAAAGAACAAAAGCAACTCCTCATGGATCTGGAAGTTGTAATGAAATCAAATGAATGTCCATTTATTGTGCAATTTTTTGGGGCCCTCTTCAAAGAAGGTGATTGTTGGATCTGCATGGAACTTATGGATACGTCGTTGGATAAATTCTATAAATACATATATGAGCGGAAGTGTCAGAGAATTCCCGAATCGATTTTGGCCAAAATTACCGTTGCAACTGTGAATGCATTGAATTATCTAAAAGAGAAATTGAAAATTATTCATCGTGATGTCAAGCCGAGTAATATTCTATTGCATAAGAGAGGCGACATTAAGTTGTGTGATTTTGGAATATCGGGGCAGCTGGTGGATTCAATAGCAAAGACAAAGGACGCCGGTTGTCGGCCATATATGGCGGTAGGTTTTCTATCTGGCTTTTTATAGACATTTTGTTCACTGTATACTCTTTTGTAGCCCGAGAGGATTGACCCGGAAAGAGCGAAGGGCTATGACGTACGAAGTGACGTTTGGTCACTAGGAATCACATTGATGGAAGTCGCAACTGGAAATTTCCCGTACAAAAAGTGGGATTCAGTTTTTGAGCAGTTGTGTCAGGTAAAATGCTGCAAACTTCCTTGTGACATTGTGTTATTGATTTTGTTCTGTTAACAGGTTGTCCAAGGAGATGCGCCTCAATTACAACCCTCTTTCAATGGCATGGAGTTTTCCATCGAGTTCGTTGACTTTGTGAATACTTGGTGAGTAGAAAAAAAACTTCCCATACCGGGAATCGAACCCGGGCCTTCTGGGTGAAAGCCAGATATCCTAGCCACTAGACCATATGGGATATATCAAATTGGCTGTACAAATTCGTATATGAGAAAGTGAAGATGTAGAGGAACAATTGAAATCTACTTTTAGGAGAAGTGATTCATAAAAGATTTGACGAAACTAGGCGCTGGTATTTTCGGAAGTTTTAATGAGTAATGTTTTGATAAGAGTAGATTATGTTTTCGAGTGGACTATAGAAAGGTTAAAAATAGATAACCTGATTAAAAGACGTCAGAGGCAGAATTAGTCATTTATTGAAAGGAATCTCGTTTGGTTCTATTGATTAAACATTTTTTGTATTTCTCTGTCGATTTCAGCTTAATTAAAAACGAAAGCGAACGTCCCAAATATAGTCGTCTCCTACAAATGCCATTCATTCAGCGCGGCGAACGCAGTCATACCGATGTTGCGGCCTATGTTACCGACATTCTGGAATCAATGGAAAACGATGGAATCACCGAATTCACAACTAATCAACCCGCTGAAAGTTAATATGATCTTGCAAGGGTGTAAGTTTTTCGTTCATGATAGAAGTGTTTAAAAACAAAAAACAAAAACTACACACACAACTTTAGGAAACACTCAAAACTGAATTTATAAGTAAATAAAACACCAGTTTGAACTTTTGGTGCCATTGACCATGCAAAAGAAGCAACAACACAGTTCGATTAAGGCGAGGAGTATGGGTAGGGAGGGGGTGAAATATAAATAAAGTTTTTCTGTTTTGGTTTTACTTAAAATTAAGGAAGAAAAGTTTAATTTCGTTACAAACATTCTTGTTCAATCCCCGAAAGAGTAAAGTGAGGTTTTGTCGTTTTTTTTTTAATTTTCACCATAGGCTGTCAAATTTCCACCATAGGCTGTCAAATTTTTGACTGCAAACACAACAAAGATTGCAGTATCATACCCCAAGCGGTAGTTTCTAGAAACTCTTAAAAAAAACGATAAAACGTCAAAAAAACAGGAAAAAATTAAAATCAAAACTAAATAAGGGAAAGTAAATTAAATTATTATAATGATTTTGTCACAAAATACTATTTCTAGTTATAATTAATTTATTAAGTAATATTTAAATACAATTATTCAAGCAATTGCGTGCTGTTGTTGTTGTATCATGTAAACTATCTTAGAATTATTATTAAACAAAAAAAAACTTAGTTATTAATTTTCTTCGCATTTATGATTCCATAATTTTTAATTGTTTTTCTTTGTGTATTTGTTGTTTCTTATTTTCTGTTCCTCTTTATTTGATTTTTTGTTGCCTTTGAAAGTGGAAAAAATGCATTTTGACTTGTTTTTTTAAACATTCGCAATATCGTAAACATAAACATTTAAACATAAACTTAAACGATGAAAGTATAAATATACAACGGACCGAAACATAAGCAATAATAACAATTTTTTAAAGTTTTATTTGATTGAAAATCAAACATAGCCTCTCCATAGCGATAAGACATTTTTTACCATTTTAAAGTCCCGTTTTAAAGTATTAATAATAAATAGAAGGAAGTTAGAACACTTCTAACAAGAAGTCATGACGAAAATGTTGACTTATTCTTTGCTTTTCCTTCCGGAATTTCCAAAATAGCAAATCTAAATAACCTAATCAGATTTTAATACTAAAAAGGCATTTCTTCCTCCAGGCGTTTGACATCTGTTGATGTGACAAAGATGCAAAACGATATTTCATAACAGGCATAAATGTCGAGCTAAATAAATGGTAAGGTAGACTTATGTCATCCTTAGAGCCTATCTAGAAATCACTTATATGGCTAAAGGTATTTTAAGCAAACGAGCCCACAACCAAACAACTTAGTCTTGTTCGATAACTTTACTTACGGCGCTACATTCCCTTGTGGACTTGGGCCTCAATCAACAGTCTCCACCACCAAGCTCAGTCCCTAGCTAGCTGTCTCCAGTTTTGCACTCTGCCACTTATGTGCGCCACCTGAGTCACGGTCTTCCTCTCCTTCTACGTCGCTCGGGGATAGTGTCGAAGACTTTCCGGGCCGGTGTCCGTCCTCTCTAAATGACCGAGCCATCTGAGTCTCTGGAACTTGACTCTTCTGGCTAGGTTTATGTCGTTGTACAACCCGGAAAGTTCGCTGTTGTATCTTCTGTATCATTTTCGTATCATCAATGCACACGGGACCAAAGATGACCCGAAGAACTTTCCTCTCAAGGTCCATTCCATGCTTCTGCACCATACAGCAGGACTGGGATGATGAGGGTTTTTTTGCCCGTGTTAATAGCGGAGCCTAGATAGACAAACTCCTCTACTACCTCGAAGTTATTTGCGTCTTTTGTGACGTTCTGTCCGACCCGTCGGCGTTGGGTGTCCTTCCTTGAAGACAGTGTTTTACCGCTAAACCCATTTTTGCCGCTTCTGCCTCAATTCTCACAAAGTCGCCTTTGAAATCACGGTGTGTTCTTCCCATTAAATCAAATTCACGGTTAAGTTTTGCACTATCTTCTCAAGAACGATGTACAAAAAATCGCACGATACTGCATCTGAATCCTTTTTTGACATCGAAAGATTCCGTAAGCTTGTTGCCAACTTTGATGGCACAGCGTGGGTTCTCCATCGTCATTTTGTACAAGCGATCAAGCTTGAAAGGGATGCTAAAACTAGACATAGCTTTATACAGTTCGTCTCTGTAGATGCTGTCATTCACGGCCTTAAAATCAATGAAAAGGTGGTGGGTATCGATTTGGAGTTCATAGGTTTTTTCCAGGATCTGGAATAAGGGGGGGGGGGGAGGGGGCGCTTAAGTCATTTATTGAGGTATGAAATCATGTCCTTGATCTTGAATTCTGAGAGTACCTCATTACCATTCAAGAACTCTCTACCTAAGTGGAGTGCTCTTTTCCTAGCCAAGGCCGGACAATGGCAGAGAAAGTGTGGGACTGTTTCTTTTTCATCCTAATCCTCACAGCTACGACAGAAAGTTTTAAATGGTATACCCAATTTTGCCGCATGCTCCTAGTGCCCTGTGCAAGTAGCAACAATCCTGGCTATGTCATGCCTTGGTTTGGAAATTAAATTGATTGATTTTGGTTTGTTATAGGCGGGCCAGATTTTCCTAGTATAACGCAACTGGTAAAGGTATTCCACCTATGGTTTGCTTCTGATGTGTATTTGGTCAGGATATTGCCCTTCACAACACACAGAGGAGCATATACTCTCACCTCTCACTGCCAATGAGTTGTGAAGGGCTGATCCTTGCCTAACTAACTTGTCTGCTTTCTCATTTCCCTCATAGCCCCTATGGCCCGGTATCCAGATTAGATTGACGCCCAGGTTAAGTTCTTTTAGGGCCTCTCTGCATTGCTGGACCAATGTAGAGGATGATAAAGCTGAATCAATGGCTTTAATAGCTGCCTGACTATCTGTTAATATAGCTACATTTTGGTTCTGTTGGTTATTTTTAAGGGCTATAGAAGCTTCCTTTATCGCTAACAATTCAGCCTGGAATACACTGGCAAAGTCTGGAAGTCTATTGGATTTTGAAATCTTAAGAGATTTGCAGAAGACACCTGCACGAACACCGCATTCCATCTTCGAACCATCCGTGAAGTTGTGTCGAAGTCTTTCGTCACATCGCCTTCCTCCCGGTTGGTTCTTGACGAGAGCAAGACTCTAAATTTCTTTGAGGTGTTTAGGGTAGGGTTGCAGTAATCGGTGGTTGTAGAAAGGATGTCTCAGGCTTGTTTCATTGCATTTTTTGTTTCCCAGTAGCCTATTTCCTTGAGTCTTAAGATAATGCAGGATACCTTATATTTAATGAAGAGGTCAATCAGAAGACAGGATGACGTTAGAAGGACCTAATTGCCCCCTACACAAGCACTTCTCTGCACCTTTGTAAGCTTGTTTACAATGGAGGATTTGCTGAGAGCGGTACACCAAACAATGGATCCATAAACGAGTATCGGTGTTACAATGTCCATTTTATCATTTTTGACTGCAGCCCCCACCTTTTGCCGAAGGTTTTGTTGCAAGCGTAGAAGGCAACACACGCCTTTCTCACCCGTTCTTCAATGTTAAGCTTCCACTTTAATTTGGTGTCTTGTATTATGCCCAGATATTTAGCACTGGAACTGGAAGACAATGTTAGTGTTTGACCGTTTAACCGAGGTAGAGGGAAAGGTGGTACTTTGGTTTTGGTGGTGAAAAGCATTAACACCGTTTTGTTTTTGTTAACACCTAGTCCACAGCTCGCGGCCAAGGTGCTTACATTCTTCAATGTCAAATTAGTGATTTCACTGATCACGCTAGGGAATTTTCCTGAAACAAGGATGACCAAATCATCGGCGTACTCAACTGCTTTCACTCCAGAATGCTGTTCAAGACCAAAAGCCATAAAAGAGGAGACAGTACACCTTAGTTCTGTCAAGTTTTGATAATCTTATATTGCTATAGGAATTCAACAAAACCAAATTGCACATCACCGATGTAGTTAACAAACAGGCCCAATTCTCGAAAAGAACGGTCACCGTGATGGCTGAATAATATCGATGCGCACATCGCAGTTTTTCTCTTTAAAATTGTTTCTTCTCTTAATTGCAACCTCCTCCTCTAACCAGAGATTTAACCTTAGATTAAAATCTCTAGAACCAACTTCAAATACTTGCATTCAAAATTCTTCTTCAAGTCAAATGTTTTGAGTCCTGACTAATTAAAAAAAAAAGTAATGATTAATAAAATTAAATAAATAAATAATCAGTTCAATTAAATCTCAAATTATAAATACATTTCTGAAAATAAAAATATTTACTCTGCCTGTAAAAAGAGATCCCATAAAATATAGTTTTTTTTTTTGTTTTTTTCTTTAAGCCGAAACACTTTTTTTTTAAATAAAAAAGATGCACTCCTAATTTATTTTAATAACAAAAAATTAATATTTTATATTGTAAAATCTTAAAAATAACATATATATATTTATATTTAATAAAAAAAAATATTTATAGAATTAAAAATAATAATTGTGATTAAAGAAAACACAAATAAAAAATTTAAACACCAATTAAAATTCAATAACAGAAAAATTCAAAACGGACAGCTTTTTAAAATTTATATACATAAAAATAATAAATTAACATAAACAAATAAGAAATGACTTTTATAGGAAACTTGCATGAAACATATTCAAACGCAGAAGGCAATCCCGCAAATGGTTCTCCTCGTCGCACTCATTCACTCTTTGTCTCTTTTATATATTTTTCTTTCTTTCTTCTTTTTAAAAATAAGAAAAACTATAAAAAACATAAACTCAAAAAACAAGTGTTAGTGAGCAAATAATTTAACACCTTAGACTTAGAATCACTCAATAAAAAGTAGAAATTTATAAAAAAAAAATAAAAAATATTTTACTAAAAAGAAAGGAACAGGCTTGCCATAAATATGAAATGCAAACAATTCGTCCCATAAATGCACATACACAAATTTAAAAAAGGAAAAAACACATCCCTCTCAGGATAAATGAGTTGTTTTCTATTTTGCAAATTATTTTTCCAAAATAAAAATATATAAAAAAAAAAATATTTTTTAAAATAAATCTTTAGAAGATGTTCTTTTTTTAAAGTTTTGCGTGCGCTTTTTATGTACACACACCAAGAGAATATTGTATTTTATAGAAACAAATAAAAAATTAAACTGCAAAATTGCAAATTGTCCAGAAAATTTTATTTTGCAAGAAAATAAAATGCTTTTAACACACTTTTTTCACAAACTAAAGGCAAACACAAAGAATACACACGTAAAGTTAACTCTTAGAGGAGATAAAGTAGCAGAAACAAATTTAATAAACACTTAAAACTTAAGTCAAATGTCATTTAGACAATAAAAAACAAAAATCTAATTAATTAAGATGTTCATAAATGAATAGAAAAACAAGAAACTTTAGAAAATAACTTCCGAATTATTCCTAAAAATTAAACAGAACTTTGTAATAAAAACAAATTTGTAGAAGGGAAAACATGAGTATTTTTAAGAAATCTTAAAAACAGTCACAAGGCAACAACAATTAAACTTGCTATTCTTTTAAAACAAAAACAAAATAAACAACAAGTTAAGCTCGTCCGAAAAATTGTTATCATTTTAAATAGTTTTAAGTGAAAATTAAAGAAAAACAACATCCATAGATTTGTAAATATCGTAATAAATCTATAAAAAAACAAACACAATATAAATAAGTAATAAAATAAACAGAAAACGCAGTTAAAATAATTACAATTTAAGAAAATAAAATGAAATTTTAAAAATGAATAAAAATATGAGTTTCCTTTTCATTTGCTGTCAACATGCATGCGTTCAAAGGTTGCTGAAGACGTCTAAATTTGATTTGATTGATTTTTTACACAGAGAACTTCAGATCATAACAAAATAGTACTCAAACACGTTTTTTTTTTTTTTACTGAAGACGTCAAAATTTGATTTGATTGACTTTTTACTATGAAAATGGCAAATGTATGTCTAGTTTTGGCATCCCTACCAAGCTCGTTCACTTGTGCAAAATAACGATGGAGAACTTACGCTGCGCCATCAAGGTTGGCAACGAGCTTACGGAAGCTTTCGATGTCAAAAAAGCATTCAGACAAGACGATGCACTGTCATGCGATTTCTTTAACATCGTTCTTGAGAAGAGGCACTATCTTCGAAAAGTCTGTTCAACTTCTCTTGATATAATGGGAACACAGCGTGATGTCAATGGCGCCTTTTTGGGAATTGAGACAGAAGCAGCAAAAATGGGTTTAGCGGTAAATGAGAGAATAACTAAGTATATATATAGGACACCCAACATCGACGGCTAGCACAGAACGTCACAATAGACGCATACAACTTCGAGGTAGTAGGGGAGTTTGTCTACCTAGGCTCCGCTATTAACACGGGCAATAACACCAGCCAGCAGCGCCGCGATCAGACGAAGAATAACTCTTGCTTATCGCTGTTTCTTTGGGCTAAAAAATCAATTGAGTGGAAAAGCCCTCTCTCGAGCAACTAAGGTTAAACTGAATGCTACCCTCATCATCCCAGTCCTGCTGTATGGTGCAGAAGCATGGACCTTGACAAAATTGGATGAATGTGCTATTTCGAGAGGAAAGTTCTTCAGGTTATCTTTGGCCCCGTGTGTATTGATGAGGGATGGCGCAGAAGATACAACAGCGAACTTTACGGGTTGTACAACGACATGGACCTAGCCAGATGGGACAAGGTCCAGAGACTCAGATGGCTCGGTCCTTTAGAACGGATGGATACCAATGCTCCGGCCCGGAAAGCCTTCAACAATATTCCCGAAGGACGAAGAAGGAGAGGAAGACCGTGACTCAGGTGGCGCACACAAGTGGAAGAGGACCTCAATCAACTTGGAGTGCAAAAACTGGACACAGCTAGCTAGGGACCGAGCTGGCTGGTGGAGACTGTTGATTGAGGCCAAAGTCCACATAAGACTGTAGCGTCACCTTCAGTAAGTAAGTAAGTAAGTAATGGCAGATGCATTGTACTTCTATTTAGCTGGTACCCGCGACACGGCAATCGATTGTAGTGCCATCTTGAGTTCTAGCACAGTGCTATTTTTTTTACATAAGTTTGGTATTGGGATTTTTTTTTTTTTTGGTTTTGATGTAGCATAAAAAATCGAAAAACCCATTCTTGATTATACTAGGTGTTTTAGATACAATGGGCAGATCATTACAAAATACTCAATTTGAGAATGTTGTAGAAAAAAAAAATTTCCCATACCGGGAATCGAACCCGGGCCTTCTGGGTGAAAGCCAGATATCCTAGCCACTAGACCATATGGGATATGAAAACTGGCTGTCAGATGTCAAAGTCAAATAGAATAAAAGGTCAGATGCTGCTCATAAGAATGATCACAAATGGTTGAAATGATTTCTTATCATATTTTTAAGTTTTTAAGTTAAGGAACACAACAAATACATAAACCAGTGATTCTCATAAAAATAAACTGGAATAGGTGACAGTTTCGAATTTGTCTTAAATTTCGATTCAGCCTTTGAGTCTTTTAACTGCAAGTCAAATTCTATGAAATCGTAACCGTTTTTATTTTGCAATTCGGAATTGTTCTTCAATTACAAATGCGAATTGATGGCTGAAACACGAACTAACCTTAGCTTCGTCTTCGTCTGCGTTACGCTTCGAGTTTGCTTTGATTGACATTTCTCCCTCCATCATCATCACCCTTCAAAAAACAGATAAATTTTGTTTGTTAACTCTTTTTACAGCTGTTGAGTCGTCAGACAAAGCAAATGTTCAGCATATTTGAACTAGAGCTTCTGTTTCGAGTCACATTACGTAACATTACGTACAAAACGTGAGGACGAAACTTAATTTTGATAGCATGCTAACGTCAGGCGAAGGTAAGGATTCTGAAGATTTCTCTTTTTCAAAATCGATCTCCCTTTTCTTCATTTGAACTCTCAGAATTGTCTAAATGTTTTCAGAGGCCCAAATAAAAACGCCATTTATTTCTGCATTGGATAAATCTTCGAAGAAAACACGAAAAAGCCTAGAGAATTTGTTAAATCTACGACCAAAGCTGACATTTAAAAATGTTTAGCTAAAAATTGCACTAGTTATTAATGTACATAGAATAGAAACAAGTTTGGTCCATTGTTACAACAACAACAAAACATCATCTTAGTATATTGTAATGTGTATACACTTTATTTTATCTCATACGCTCTGTATCTCCTTCTATTGTAATGTCTAATGTGTATACGTTATTATCTCTTACACTCTGTACCTCTTTCTATATTTAATGTATACACTTTTCTTACTCTCTTTACTTACTCCGTATCTCTTTTTATATTTAATGTACATACACTCTTACTCTCTTTACTTACTCCTTATCACTATAACTCTAATATCATTTTATAGGAAATAAGTATGTAGCAATAAGTTTAATTGTAGTAGTAAACACTTATGTGTATGACAGTTAAAAATGAGGGGCAACATCTAGTGGTTAAAAAGAGAACTTCTGGAACATTCGGTTTAGTAGTTTCTAGAACCATTATCAGAACTATAAATACCCGATTCGAAAGCGAAGCGAGATAGTTGATTGTGAACTGAGATAAAGTAAAGGTACTGTGTTTGCAAAGTGATAATTGAAAGTGTTGAATAAATAAGTTTGTGAGTAATTGGAATAAAGTGAATTTGTGTTTTATTTAAAAAGTGAATAAGTTTTAATTGTCGGACCAAGCCGAATATTACATTGGTGTCAGAAGTGGGATTAAAACTTATTGAGAATAAAACAGTGAACAGTGATTAAACTATTTTGTGTGAAAAAGTGAAAAAAAAATGAGTAAAGTTTTGAAAGACCTAACTGTCGCTGAGCTAAAGGCCGAATTAAGCAAACGTGGCTTAAGTGGGGCAGGAATTAAAATCGAACTCGTAAAACGGCTACAGGAATATCTTGAACAACAAAATGAAAACCCAGATACATTTGCTTTCGAAGTGGAAGCAAAATCGGAAGAGGTAAATGCAACTGCCGACTTATCTACCATGATGACACTTCTTCTAGCCAAATTTGAAGAGAATCAAAAGAATGTTCGGGAGCAACTAGAAACTCAAAACAAGAATGTTCTGGAGCAACTAGAAACTCAAAGAAGCGAGCAGAAGAACGAGCAAGAGAATGTCCTCAAACAACTGGAAACACAAAGAAATGATGTTCTGGAACAACTACAAGCTCAAAGGGATGACGTTCGAGATCGGTTTGATGAACAGAAAAATCTTCTAGAAGGCAGGTTTGCAGACTTCGAAGAGAAAATCAATACTCTCGACGAGTGCGTCGGAAAACAAAATGCACGTATCGAGAAAATCGACGAACAAATCGATACCATCACAAAGGAACTGGAAAAAGTGCGAAAGATGAAAGCTCGAGAACCTTCTGGTGAGTGCTCAAGGAAGAGAGAAGTGAATCCTCCAAGCTTTGATGGTCAGATACCGTGGTCAATCTACAAGAAACAGTTTGAAGCAGCAGCGTTAACAAACGGCTGGGACGATGACGAAAAATACATTGCTCTTACGCTTGCCTTGAGAGGAGCAGCTGCTGAACTGCTACAAACCATCCCAGCAGAGAAGAACGGTGACTTCAAAGTTCTGGTAAACGCAATCGAACAGCGGTTTGGGAATAGCCACATGACAGAAGTCTTCCGAGTACAACTAAACAACAGGGCACAGAAAAGAGGTGAAACTCTGCAGCAGCTTCAGGCAGATATCGAGCGATTAGTTCACCTGGCATACCCAACAGCTGGCAACGAGATTATAAATCAACTTGCTGTTGAAGCCTTTGTGAGAGCTGTGGGCGATATAAATCTCCAAAGGGCTATTCGCACTGCCGGAAAGCAAACACTATCAGAAGCATTGACTTTCGCTCTAACAATGGAAGCCGCAGAACAAGCTTCCCAAAACGTGCATCGCGTGAGAGAATTGGAAGTCCAAGAATGCTCTTGTCAGAAGGCTACTCTGGAAAGGAGTCAGCGAGACGGACGAGCACGATGCTGGAACTGCAACAAGACCGGGCATCTTCAACGACAGTGCAGATTACCGCGAAGAGGAACCGCATGCCAACACTGTGAACACAGAAATATGTCAACTGGTCAAAGTTACACCTACAACAATGTTGCTTCCCAAGTTGTTTCCCATCCCACCAACTTCGAGGGACAGAAGCTGGCTTCTAGTACCGATAGCTACAGAAACACCATCCAGGTTTCTCAAACGAAACGTGACAACAAGAGCCTGACCGTGGAAGCAAGTATAAACGGCAACAAATGTGTGGCTACCATCGACACCGGTGCCACGGCGTCCATTGTACGGCAGGACCTCGTTAATAAGACATGGCTCCACAACACCAATAGCTATCGTCTAAGGACTGCAACTGGAGAAGCCGCAAAAGTCTATGGTGAGGTACGTCTTAAGATCCGGATGGCAGAGCTGGAATTCTCTCACCTGTTCCTGGTAGCAGATATATGCGACGAGTGCATTGTCGGCGTCGATTTCATGAAAGATCACGGATTGATATTGGACATCGGGAACCAAGTCCTGAAATATCGAAACATCGAGATTCCGATGATCTATGGGATTCACTCATATGAGACCTCGCTATCTGTGAAAACCGTCATCAAAGAAGATCTGACTTTGCCTGCTTCTTCAGAAGTATTCGTGTGGACGAAATTGAAGGGTAAGCCTGGAAGCCATCGATATCTCATGGTCGAACCAGCATCTGTAAAGTCCTCCCAAAACGTCACCATTGGGAAGACTCTTGTTAGACCTGTAAAGAACATGGTTCCCGTACGAATACTGAACATCAAGCCGTACGAAGTTAAGCTTAGAAAAGGTGAGATTGTCGGACAATGCGAATCTGTATCAGCGATAACAAGGATCAGCGAAGAAGAGACAAGGCCAACATTGAAGTCCAAAGAGCTGAACTCCATAAAGACGAACATTCTCAAGTCCTCTAATCTTGGCCACCAACAACGAAGAACTGCAGAAGGTCTCTTCGAAGAATTTGCAGACATCTTTTCGTCATCGCAAGGGAAATATGGCAGAACACAACTGGTTCAACATCGAATCAACACCGGGGATGCAAAGCCGATCCGTCAACCTGCAAGACGCCTTCCACTAGCCAAACAAGGTGAGGTTGAAGAACTGATAACCACCATGAAAGAAGAGGGTCTGATCGAAAACTCTAAAAGCCCTTGGGCGTCTCCAGTGGTCCTGGTAAAGAAGAAAGACGGATCAACCCGCTTTTGCGTAGACTATCGAAGGTTGAATGATGTGACCAAGAAGGATAGCTACCCTCTGCCTCTGGACGCTATGGAAGGAGCACAATGGTTCTCAACGTTGGACCTGAAAAGTGGATACTGGCAAGTAGAAATCCATCCTGAAGACAAAGAGAAGACAGCGTTCTCGACAGGAAACGGACTGTGGCAGTTCAAAGTGATGCCTTTTGGACTGTGCAATGCTCCAGCGACTTTTGAGCGCCTTATGGAATGTGTCCTGCAAGGACTCACATGGAAGTCTTGCCTGGTCTATTTGGATGACGTCATCGTATACGGGAAAACATTTGACGAACATTGCACAAATCTGAGAGCCGTGTTTCAAAGACTTCGAGAAGCCCACCTCAAGCTCAATCCAGAAAAGTGTTCACTCTTCAAAACCGAAGTGAAATACCTGGGACATATCATCTCATCCCAAGGAGTTAAGACGGATCCTGATAAGGTTGACACCGTGAAGAATTGGCCAACACCACAGGACAAACACCAACTCCGAAGCTTTCTGGGTCTAGCCACCTACTATAGGCGCTTTGTCAAAAACTTTGCTGAGATCGCCAAGAGTCTACATCAGCTAACGGAAAAGGGAAAGCAGTTTAAATGGTCAGGTGAGTGCGAGCGCAGCTTTCAAGAGCTCAAGCAACGCTTGTGTAATGCACCAGTGCTGACCTACCCGACTCCAGGAAAACCGTTCATCATTGATGCTGATGCCAGCAATGTCGGGATTGGTGCTGTATTGTCACAGGTACATGATGGCGAAGAAAAGGTGGTTGCCTATTACAGCAAGGTACTCTCGAAGTCGGAAAGAAACTATTGTGTGACCAGAAGAGAACTTCTTGCACTGATTTTGGCAACAAAGCACTTCCATAAGTATCTCTATGGACAGAAGTTTCTTCTCCGAACCGACCATGGAGCACTAAACTGGCTTTTGAATTTCAAGAATCCAGAGGGTCAAGTGGCGAGATGGATTGAGAGGCTGCAGACGTACGATTATGAAATTCAACATCGGAAGGGGAAGCTTCACTCAAATGCTGATGCACTGTCTCGGAGACCATGTAAGCAAGACTGTAAGCATTGCAGACGCCAAGAAGAAAAAGAAGTGGTTACTGTCCAACGAACCAGAACCGATCCCATTTATGGCTGGAGCAACGACGAGATGAGGAAGGCTCAACAAGAGGACCCAGATATTGAACCCATCCTCGCATGCAAGGAACACCAGGAAAAACCAGAATGGGCTGATATCTCCGACAGAAGTCCGGCTCTGAAGGCCTATTGGGCACAGTGGGATTCGTTGCATATCCAAGAAGGTGTCCTTCGACGTAAGTGGGAATCAGCAGATGGAAAGTCCTATGTAATGCAGCTAGTCTTACCGAGATCGAAGATTATGGACGTTCTGCGAGAGATGCATGATGGAGTTTCGGGAGGCCATCTAGGAGTAAACAAGACGCTAGAAAAGGTTCGACAACGATTCTATTGGCTACATGCAAGGGAGGATGTCGAGAAGTGGTGCCGAAAATGTGATACCTGTGCTGCCACCAAAGGCCCGAACAAAAAGAATCACAGCCAAATGCAGCAGTATAATGTCGGATCACCCTTTGAAAGGATTGCAATAGACGTGGCGGGTCCATTTCCGGAAACAAATAATGGAAATCGTTATATTCTGGTCGTCATGGATTACTTCAGCAAGTGGCCAGAAGCATACGCCATACCGAATCAAGAAGCCAAAACAGTCGCAGACCAAATTGTGTTCAACTGGGTGAGCAGATTCGGTGTTCCATTAGAACTGCATTCCGACCAGGGAAGGAACTTTGAATCAAACATATTCCAGGAAGTTTGTGGGCTTCTTCACATCAAGAAGACAAGAACAACACCACTCCACCCACAATCTGATGGCATGGTCGAACGGTTCAACCGAACCCTTAAGGAACATCTTTGCAAAGTTGTGGACGACAACCAGCGAGATTGGGATCGACACATTCCACTGTTTTTGATGGCGTATCGAAGTGCAAGACATAGCTCAACTGGCCATAAACCGTCTGAGATTTTTATGGGAAGGAACATCAGATTGCCAAGCGAAATAAAATTTGGATGTCCCACGTCGGAACCGCAAGCCGAGGATGACTACTTGGATGACCTCAGAGAAAGACTCCTTCAGATCCACGACGATACCAGGCCAAAAATTAAGATGTTCAGTGACCGAATGAAGACACGCTACGATATACGAGCGACAACAACAGAGTTCCAAGCAGGAGATCGAGTGTGGCTTTACAATCCCCATCGACAAAAAGGGTTGTCACCGAAACTTCAACGGGACTGGGAAGGTCCATATACAGTGATTAGCAAAATCAACGACGTCGTGTACCGGATACAAAAAGGAGTCAGAGGTAAACTTAAAGTCGTACATCGCGACCGACTACATCGCTACAGTGGTGATGAAGATGATGGATTTGTTCGGGACGATCAATCCTAAGGAGGGGGCAATGTAATGTGTATACACTTTATTTTATCTCATACGCTCTGTATCTCCTTCTATTGTAATGTCTAATGTGTATACGTTATTATCTCTTACACTCTGTACCTCTTTCTATATTTAATGTATACACTTTTCTTACTCTCTTTACTTACTCCGTATCTCTTTTTATATTTAATGTACATACTACTCTTACTCTCTTTACTTACTCCTTATCACTATAACTCTAATATCATTTTATAGGAAATAAGTATGTAGCAATAAGTTTAATTGTAGTAGTAAACACTTATGTGTATGACAGTTAAAAATGAGGGGCAACATCTAGTGGTTAAAAAGAGAACTTCTGGAACATTCGTTTTAGTAGTTTCTAGAACCATTATCAGAACTATAAATACCCGATTCGAAAGCGAAGCGAGATAGTTGATTGTGAACTGAGATAAAGTAAAGGTACTGTGTTTGCAAAGTGATAATTGAAAGTGTTGAATAAATAAGTTTGTGAGTAATTGGAATAAAGTGAATTTGTGTTTTATTTAAAAAGTGAATATTACAATATATACAAGGAAATCAATAAAACGGTTAATTTTTGTTTTACAACAAACTGTTTCCCAATCGCATTGCATTCTATTCTAATGTCATGACATGAGTGCAGACATGAATTCAAAATAAGATTCGATGGTTAGGTAGATCAAACTACATGCGTCGGTAAGTTGGCGGTTGCAGTGTATCAAAATGGTTGAGAGAGGAGATAAGCAGTGATCTCAATCTATTTTAGTTTGTTGCTGGAAATCCTGTCGTGTCGTGCTCGTGAATTTTGTCTTTGGTATAATTTAAATTTTAATAAGTTAAAATTGTGTTTTGTGATAAAAGTAATGCAGTTTAGAGTCAATTAAATATTTAAAAAGTGTTATTTGAAGTTTCGAGCTCATAAAGAGTTAAATCAAAGGTAAGAACTTTTAAAAAAAAATTCTAGTTCTTTTTATATGTGAAAATGGCCTCCATTAAAATTTTATTGGAATTTCTTCGAGGGTGATGTTTTTTGCATTTTAGATTAATTCCTAAGCTAAAATTTTTTTTTGTAAGTTATAAGCGGAAATTTCTGATTTCAGATCGTCGGAATAGAAAAATCAAAAGTCATTTTACAAAAAGTTCTCAAAAATATATTTTTTTGCAGGGCACCGCTTTGAAAAATGAAAAAAAAAAATTGTATAGGTATAGCAAAACAGAAAATTTAGATCAAAAACAACCGTTCGCAAATATTCTCAAATCATTCTTGTGAAGCTTCCGATACCCTCTTTTGGAATTCTTTCAAAATTTTACTCGGCGGAATGTCGGTTTCAATTCGACTTCCGACAACATCTTCAACTGCAATCCCTCTGTTCTGATCGAAATATATGTCAACAATTATGCGCACTCCTAAAAATTTGGTTAAACTTGGGTTGTTTTCTCTTATCTATTGAAGCTCTTACCTTTCGGAGTTTTTGAAATCGTTGTTTTACTTTGATACGAAGCATCAGGGACACTCATTTTGTCATCAATGTACGAAGACGGCGGAGGCTGAGCTGGTTCCATTTTCTCAATCGAGGAGCGTCGAACACGTTTAGCTTGCGGCGGAACACGATCTCGGGATCTTGACAAATTCATGAAACTCTTTTGATTCTCCAATGAATTTGACTGGGCTTCCTCAAATTGGGGTGATCTGTTGTTTTGAGGAATGATGGCCTTTTCAAAAACAAACCTAATTAGTTGAGATTTTCCAACAATTACCTAGGCCTTCGTACAGTTTTTTGTGATCCACTGCTACTCCTCGATGGGCTTTGTGCCATTTCTTGACCTTCCTCGTTGTACAAAGCTTCAAACTCATCATCGTCGGGTATGGGTTCATTTGCATTGGCATTTATGCCGTAATATGATGATTTTGTGGAACCAATCGAGGAATAAGAAGACCTAGCCGAGTCCGTCTTAACTGCCGTATCGTACCGACGAACCATGTCGCGAACTCTCAATCCACTCGATGTTGGTTTTCGAAGTGACGAAAATTCGCTCATTTCACGCGTTTCGCTTTTTATTTTGAAGAGCCAAAGAACGACCAAGGCGTTTGAAAAAATCCTAAAAAAAAATGAGATCCCAAACCTCAAAATGAACGACTCTCTCAGAGCTCGCTTCGATTTTACTAAGAATTTTTAAGACGCTTTTTGAACTTTCATAGTTTCAAATCTAGTGTTTTTTTTGTTTTTGTTAGAGGGCTGGCCATTAAGCCAATATTTCGGCTGTCGCGCTCACAAATGGTTTACCAATTTCTTGGCCATACGGCCTTGCTAAAACCCTGCTGTTAATGAATCATTCGACTCTTGTAAGTTAGTTAGACAAAGATAACTCAGTTGTGAAATTGTAAGCGCACAAAAGTTCACTGTGATTGAATGCTGACAAAATTTATTTATTTACATAAGCAACGTACATTGCTTAAACAAAATAGGTCCACATTTTTGGCGAGGTAGTTATTTAGTTACTTTCCTTTTCTCCACCTTCTTTTTCGCCCTTTTGTCCCTTATTTTTCCCAAATCTATTTCCCAATCTTTCCCTTAATGCCTTCAAATCACCAGCGCCAGGCCGTTGTCTCTTTCCTCCCTTATTGTCCTTGTTTTCTTCATCCTCGGCAGCCCTGAGGACTCTGCTCAATGTTTTTAATGCTCCTTCTCCATCATTGAATGACGATAGTCCAGCAACAAGTGATTTAGGTGCTGGCATACCTACTTGTGGTGGGAAAGTCTCTGGCTGATCGGCGGCGGTGGTGGTGTCCTATATAAAAATGATAAACAAATCATTTAACATATAATATGGCCAATTAGGCGTGCACAAAATTATACCGTAAGAAGGACAATTCCAACAACAAAAGCAACTAAAATAAGCAATTTGTTCATTATGAAGCTGAAGTGTTATTCAAAATGTGACAATACATTTGTTGCAACTTGCTCTTCATTTTATACTAATTCGACGATTAAGGGGTAATTAACTGGAGCTGATTCATTAAAATAGATTAACAATTTTAATTGTTGTAGGAGGAGAGTTGCCCTTAAATTTAATAAATTGAATAATAATATGATATGAGTGATTTGCAATCTTAGCGAGATCATTGATATAAGTTGTGGGAGGGTTTTTTGTTTGTTTTGTTATTAATTAATCGCGTAGGTATCTACTTAATTAATAAGCTTTACAATTTTTTTTCGTCTAAAGTTTGAACTTCAGTTGTTGTCTTGACAAAAACTGACAATGCTCGGTGATTCTCTTTCGCTCTTATTTTTTCGAATCATTTTCATGTTTTCATCGTTAATAATTTAATGACTTTAACTTTGAAATAAAAGGTAGTCAAAGGCTCGAGGAAATCCTTCGATTTATTCTCTTCTTTTTAAGAATTTCTTACTTACTTACTTACTTACTTACTTACTTACTTACTTACTTACTTACTTACTTACTTACTTAAGGTGGCGCTACAGTCCGGTGTGGTCTGGTCAATCAACAGTCTCCGCCAGCCGCAGCCAGCTCGGTCTCTAGCTAGCTGTCTCCAGTTTTGCACTCCAAGTTGATTGAGGTACTCTTCCACTTAGGTGCGCCACCCGAGTCGCGGTCTTCCTCAACGCCTTCGTCCTTCGACCCTTCTGACGAGGTCCACATCGTTGTATAGGGTGTCTCAGTAAGAGTGCACTTTTTCATTTTAATATAAAAACAAGTATTTCATAACAGAGTTGTGATATTATAATTGTATTGTAAAGAAGACATGTTCCGATTAAGTATGGAATCAAATATTCGGCAAACGACCCCCCCCCCCCCCAGCGCCGATGACAGGCCATTACTCTCTTCATGAAATTTTCCATGACTTTTTCACAAAGATGTGGATGTATCTCACCAATGACACGTTGGAATGTTGGATATCCAATTTGAGCTCAGGAATTGTTTCGGGTTTATTCGCATAAACTCGAGATTTCACAAAAGCCCAATGAAAAAAATCGCACGGCGTTAAATCGCACGATCTTGTAACCGGTTGACATCAGAATTTCTTGAGATAATGTGTTCTGGAGATCGTTGCTTCAAAAAGTCGATTGTTTCATGCGCGGTGTGGCAGATTGTGCCGTCCTGCTGAAACCACCTGTTGTCCAGATTGATGCCGTGCAGTTGAGGCTACAAGAAGTCCGTTAACACATTCCTGTAACGAATGCCGTTCACAGTCACTGTCAAATTGATTTTTTCGGGTTTTCGGCAACACTCTCGTTTACAGCAGCCAGGGCCGGACCAACCATATGTGCAGGATGTGCAAATGCACAGGGCGCAGAATTCTGGAGGCGGCGGCATCGTAGCTGCGCGATGTTATTTCTTGCACACCTATTCATATAATTTCCATTATTCTAATCGGAAAATATTCCACCCCATCGTACTACCTACAGCAGAAAAAAAAATCATAACAAATCTCAACACAGAAAACATCCACTCCACCTCGATACCTCATCAGTGCGAATTTTTCATCTTACACACAAACAAATCTGAATACAGAAAGCATACACTCCCTCGACCTCATCAGTGCGAATTTTAAATCTTGCACGCTGGCTCCCGAAACTCACATTCTAAATACAACAACAAAAATAAACAAACTATTTTTGTGTGTAAGATGAAAAATTCGAATACAGAAAGCATACACAGACACACTACCTCGACCTCATCAGTGCGAATTTTATTCTATCACACTATTTTCTGGATTCATAAAAAAAACTGCCATAAAAAAAGCTATATAGCAAATAATTTGTTCAGTAGGTATGTTATGTTATGTACATAGGTGAATGTAGCAATATTAGACGCGTTTTATTATCCTCACTAACCCATATGGGTTACCCCTTGATAATAAAACGATGTGGGTTTAAAAGGTAAAAGTTTAAGCTATTTTTTTATCCGAGACGCAACCCCCAGTAAAATTTTATTTTGCTTTTCCACAAACAACTTGTTTTTATTAATTTATTGGATTGACTCTTATCCTTTGGCATTATAAAACTGTGGCTAAGATTGGAATACGCGTAATTTGTTATGAATATGGCTGATATTAATAAATCTTTCTACAATAACTTCTTTTTTGTCTCACACTCGCCATCTATCCGCCATATTTAGAACATAGTTTTTGAGTTACAAAATAAACCCCGATAGCTATCGGGGTTTCAGATTGTTTTTGTTTTGTGAACAAAAAATAAACCCATATGGGTTAGTGAGGATAATAAAACGCGGCTATTATGTATGAATGGCTTTCGTTGCGTTGCCTAGTTTTATTTTTTAAATTTTGAACCGCGTGACCATTACATGGAAAAAATATATCACAAAAAAAAAACATAAGGAAAACGTATACACTTGAAATCATTATGGGTACGTAAGAGCGTTTGGGCCTTATACTATACTAGGGGAGTCAATGAAGCGAAAAATACTGCCTGACCTCAGAATTTTTTTTTACTGTGAACCGATTTGCATGAAATTTTGGAATTAGGCTCATCTTACCCTTAACTTTAAAAGTGACAATGATTTGAACTGCGGAACCACCCTGGGGGTGGCTGCCACCCCTTCTCGAGGGTGAATTTTTTTTTCAAAATAACCTCGGATATCGATAGAAGGCCTAATTTTAAGCAAAAAATCTTCTATAGAGTTTTTTTTTTAAAAATCCAATACTTTTCAAGTTATTGGCAATTGAAAATTCGCAATTATAACACTCCGAAATTTTCAGTTACTAAGTAGAAAAAAAATATGATAAGTTTTTAGACCATAACTCCTTCAATTTTCTTGCTATCACAATTTATAAAAAACCATTGTAAAGGTATTTAAGAGAGCTACAACATCCTTCATTGGAATATATAGTAAAAAAAAAATTCAAAACGGTGTGAAGGGTTAAAGGGCTTAAGAGAGGCTGTGATTGCGCTGTCACGCGCTCTTTAAACAATCATATCTCCGTCAATTTTTGTTTGACAGAAAAAAAAACAAATTGTTAGTCAGAAAAATACCTAAATTTTTAATCATAACACTTTTAAACGTATTTGTCGTCATTTTTGAGATATGAAAAAAAAGTGTTTTTTTTTTTAAATTTGAAATTTTGTTTTTTTTTCAATCGTGAGTTTTTTAAAAAATATGTGTCCTGAAGCAGCCAAACTGATACTATCTATCAAACTCTTCATAATAAAGTTAATTCTAGGCGGAATACAATTAACTTTAATTTTGGTGGAAATGGCACTTAAGAAACCCATTGATTTGAAAGAAAAAAACATTAGATGCTCCCCTTATTTGCAATACAGATCACTTATCTTACGTGCAAAAGACTTTTAATAGTGCTCATCTTAAAGCTTATTTCAAGCACTATGAAACCCTTTTGTATTAGAATGCATAAAATGCATCTGCTCACCGCTAGATGGCATAGACCATATCGATTAAATTTCAGACAAAGTAAAAAACGGCTTTGATCTTTAATATCTAGCTTAATACTTCACTTAGAATACTTTATAAGAAACCAAATTGTTCATTGTCTTACCTGCTACAGTTTTGCTCTCAATAAAATTTTCGATAAAACGTATATTTTTGGAGATATTTGCAAAAAACCGATGAAAAACGTGAAAAAATTTCGAATTTTCAATTGCCAATAACTTGAATAGTATTGGATTTTTTGGAAAACTCTATAGAAGATTTTTTGCTTAAAATTAGGCCTTCTATCGATATCCGAGGTTATTTTGAAAAAAAAAATTCACCCCCGAGAAGGGGTGGCAACCACCCCCAGGGTGGTACCGCAGTTCAAATCATTTTCACTTTTGAAGTTAAGGGTAAGACGAGCCTAATTCCAAAATTTCATGCAAATCGGTTCACAGTAAAAAATTCTGACCTAAATTGCTTCATTGACTCCCCTATACACTGTCTTGTCTAGTGTATAGTATTCCCATCTTCTATCTAAGTAATGACGGTTATGACGACTGTTTTTGGCATTATTGAATTTGTCACTTTTTGATATACTCTGGTCTGGTGCAAATTGTTTTAACTCATAAATCAAGTGATCATTTACATAAGTGAAATCTGAAGTGACGCGTTTGTGGACTACTTAGGCCTACTAGGGATACCTCAATAAAAAAAAACGCATTGAAAGTCTACCCCCTGGGTAATGTGAAAAGGGCTTATTATAAGTGTGTCAGCGTGTATATGTTTGTATATTTATGAATTTGCGTAAATATATGTATAAAGGGCGCTCTTTGAAAATCTTGCACAGGGCGCCGTCTTGGCTTGGGCCGGCCCTGACAGCAGCAATGTTTTCAGGAGACCGACCAGTACGTTGACGCAAAGGATTCTTATCATCCATAATTGACCCAGTTTCTTCAAATTTTTTAACCACTCTTCGAATGTTGGACATATTAGGTATATTCTCTCGACTGAAAATTTGGTGAAGTTTGCGAAGCGTAACTTTCCCCATTTTTGTAATGAGTTTTTGCCATTATAACGTGTTGTTCTTTCAAAAAGCGCTCCATTTTTAGTAATTGGAACAAACAGAGGTGACATCTGTCAAATTTCAGAGTTGCCACATGCATGACAAAAAAAATTTTTCCAATTTTAAAAAGTACGCTCTTACTGAGACACCCCATAAAGTTCGCTGTTGTATCTTCTTCTCCATTCCCCATGAATGTAGAAGACACCATAGATAGATTAAAGAACTTTCCTCTCGAAACAGGAGGCACATTCATCCGATTTTGTCAAGGTCCGTGCTTCTGCACCATACAGCAGGACTGGGATGATGAGGGTTGACCTTAGTTGATCGAGAGAGTGCTTTCTTAGCCCAAGAAAATAGCGATTAACAAGAGTTATTCT
This sequence comes from Sphaerophoria taeniata, assembly GCA_943590905.1. NCBI lineage: Eukaryota > Metazoa > Arthropoda > Insecta > Diptera > Syrphidae > Sphaerophoria > Sphaerophoria taeniata. The sequence continues at coordinate 85,985,986 of OX016542.1, forward strand.
TCGCTGATCTCGGAACTGGTGTCATTGCCGGTGTTAACTGTGGACCCTAGGTAGACAAACTCTTCGCTATTTCCTTGAAGTTATATATGCGTCTATTGTGACGTTCTGTCCTAGCCGTCGGCGATGTATGTCCCTACTTGAAGACAGCATGTAAAGGGTATTTTTTTTCGAGGTATAGAATTTTAAGTTGGCATTACTTTTCAAGACGGCGACCGATTTAACAGCTGTCAAGTGATTTATTCTCAGTTTGGTTTGGCAATTCATCATGAATAGACTCACGCTTGCAAATTGAGCAATTTTATTTCGAAAATAATCTTCTGTGCGGAATACGTATTGCGAAGACAAAATCGTTCATCAGAGCAGTTAATTCGATTAACCATGGAACGTTTTCGCACCACGTTTACTCTAATTGATAACTCACATCCCCAGAGACGCCGTACGGTGCGTACAGAAGAAGTTATTGGTACTGTAGAGCTTATCATTGAAGAAGACCCGAATGAGTCTATCCGCCATCGAGCACAGGAATTGGATCTATGTTCATCCACTTGATGGAAGATTTTGAGGAAGGATCTTGGTTTACGTGCTTACAAAATCCAACTCGTGCAAGAGTTGAAGCCAAACGATCGTGAAGCAAGGCGTAGATTCTTCCAATGGGCCCAAAACGAGATGGCCGTTGTTCCCGATTTTCATAAGCAAATTTTGTTTAGCGATGAAGCGCACTTCTGGTTGAATGCTACGTCAACAAACAAAACTGCCGCATTTGGAGTGAAGCTTATCCTCAAGTGTATGTCGAAACACCGTTACATCCAGAAAAACTGACTGTTTGGTGCGCTTTATGGGCTGGTGGAATCAACGTCAACGTTACAGTCAATGCTGATCGGTATAGAGCCAAGATTACTAACTTTTTCATTCCTGAATTGAAAAATCATGATGTCCAGGAGCTGTGGTTCCAACAAGACGGTGCAACATGCCACACAGCTCGTGCTACAACCGATTTATTGAAAGACAAGTTTGGTGACCGCCTAATTTCACGTTTTGGACCTGTGAATTGGCCTCCAAGATCTTGTGATTTAACACCGCTAGACTATTTTCTGTGGGGTTATGTAAAGTCATTGGTCTATGCGGATAAGTCACAAACGCTTGACCATTTGGAACAACATTCGCCGTGTTATTGCCGATATACGGCCACAAATGTTGGAAAAAGTCACTGAAAATTGGACGTCCAGATTGGACTACATCCGAGCCAGCCGTTGCAGTCATATGCCAGAAATCATAATTCAAATGTAATGCCACAAGATTATCTTTCGAATAAATAAAAAATCATGTCAATCGAATATTCCATCGTTGTTTTATTGCAATTCAAAGTTCTATACCTCTTAAAATACACCCTTTACTTCGTTTTTCCCTTGTTTACTGCTTATCCCATTTTTGCCGCTTCTGTTTCAATTCTCATAAAGGCGCCATTGACATCAGGCTGTGTTTTTTCGTTATATCAATATCATTCGCGAACGCGAGAAATTGAACAGATTTTTGGAAGATAGTTGACGGTGGATGATTGCACTATCTTCTCAAAAACTATGTTAAAGAAATCGCACGACAGTGCATCGCCTTGTCTGAATCCGTTTTTGACATCGAAAGATTCCGTAATTTCGTTGTCGACCTTGATGGAGTAACGTGAGTTCTCCATCGTCATTTTGGACAAGCGAACGAGCCTGGCAGGGATGCCAAACTAGACATAGCTTTATACAGTTCGTCTCTGCAAATGCTGGCATAAGCGACAGGATAAAAAAGGGGTGGGAAGCGATTTGGAGTTCATAGGTTTTTTCCAGGATCTGTCGCAAAATGAAAATTTGGACAATGGTTGACTTTCCTGGTCTGCAGCCACATTGATAGGGCCCTATCAGATTGTTGACGAAAGGCTTCAGACGTTCACATACTACGGCAGAGAGGGTCTTGTAGGCGCTGATTCCTCTGTAGTTGGCGCTGATTATAGGGTCTCTCTTTTTTAGGATCGGGCAAACAATGCTGAGGTTCCATTCATACATTCTTCCGACCATATCTTACAGATGATGCTGCTTTCAATAGCTCGGCAGCTAGACCATCTGCCCAAACAGCTTTGTTATGGATTTCAGCCGTGATCCCATATTATACAACAGCATAAAAGGATATCTTTTATATTGGTAATGTGGTCAAAGTGGCGAGTGAGTTGTTGTTTTTTAACACCAATCATCGGCTCTCTCCCCAATCTTGCCTGGAAACATAGAACCTAGAAGCTTTTATTACCTAGATTCAAAATTTAAATGGGAGTGTGTTTTTGATTGTTTTAAACCATTTTTACGAAACTTCAATTTTTGCCAACTTTTTTGCCTTCTTTTTTTCTTTTCGTTCATGCTTCCTCCTCCATTTTAAATAGTACCTTCTAGGATGCGCTCTAAGACCTCAAAGCTCTTCGGAGTAACAAGTTAAAAATATTAATTGTTTAATGTGGCAGTAATCTCTCATATAACTGCTTGGCTGTACCTAACCGAAAAAGCCCCATAATCAATCAGTCAGCACAATAACTTATTGTAATGTAGGTACATATTTAAACTTTCTAATCAAAGCATTGTGTTTGGTCTCTTATAATTTGAATTTGATGGACAGGGTTAACCAAAATAAATCATTTATCACAATCAATTAGTGTACACTGACTGATTGGACGACGGACGACGACAACCAACGCACTCCTGCAGCTCATAAGAAAGTGGCATAAACATTTTGACGTCAGTTTTAGATCCTAAGTCATATTTGAACAATTGAGAACACTTGGTGGGCTCATTGATTTTGTCGTCATCAAGTTGCCATAACCTTAAAATCGCATCATCAGCCATTAATTATATCTTTCGCTTCGACGAAAGAAAAAAGAAAATTCTCTCACAATAAATTTGAAATGTGTGGAAATTTGAAAAAATAAAGATTTTCTTGGCTAATTTAGGTAACGAAAAGGAGAAAAAAATTTAACGCAAGCAAAGATTTAAACAAATTTCAAATGTCGAATGAAAAGTCGAAGAATGCACTTCTACGTCGCATGAACTCGCTTTTACGTCTAAGAAGAAGTTCTCAAAATTTTTGAAAATAAGATCTTGTCTCTACGTCATGGTTTAAAGAAGATAGATGATGTTAGAAAATAAATAATTACATAAATCAGTTCATAAGTTTCCAATAATATTAAAAATTAAAACCAAAAACCACAGAGGTTTATCGTGTATGGGTACCATAATGGAAAAAAGACGCAACCACCATAATCTTCTCACAGCAATAATTACTACACGCAATCACATCGACCAGCAAGTTTATCTAACGCTTACGCTTGCGCCTCGGACTAATGAAGATGTGGTTTTCGGCCCACAATTTGTGATTCTTTTCTTTTGCCTTAAAGCTATTGCAATCGTTGTTTTGGTCAGTTTGTTTGTTTAGTTTTTTCTTTGGTATGAAAAGGAATTACCAAAATTGATATCCAAATGCTATCACCGAGTGCATCATGCAACCGACAATTTAACAACGTAACGCCATTACCCGCCTCTCTTTTGTCGGGCTTCAATTGTTGCACATTTACGAGCAATGATCGTAATGATTGTTAAAAGCTCTTTAGTCAGGTCAGACGATGAGATGGTCGATGGAAGCAGTCGTTGGGTGATCGTGCGAAATTATCATAATTCTTATTGCATCTTGTCTCGGGTCTCGTCCTTCATATGAGTTAAGCAATGTTAATGTATGGCGTATAGATAATGCAACTCTAGGAATAGTCTTTTTTTTTCGAAAAGAAAAAGATCAAATGACCGATTTGGTTATGTTCAGTGGCATTTTTACGCATTAAAAAATCTCTCTGCCAGTGATGGTCCCCAATCTCCACTTTTATATCGAAATTAGTATTTTTTTTTTTTTTTGAAACCAACCCATTCTTCAACATCGGTGTCTCCAATTAAGTTGAGCAAACGTCGCAAGCATTTAGTTCAAAGCAAGGCTTTTAACCTTTGGAGACGTGTATAGCTCAATAATCATTGTTAAATATTTTAAAAAAATATACAAGCAAATGCACAGAAATAAACAGACAGGTTTTGCATTTGTCCAAAATATCGAATTCGAAATTTTGTTCCAGCATGAAATTGAGATCGTATAGAAATCCGAAAAAATCGAAGCCTTGGGTCCACTTAATTTGATTGTAGTTAAATATCTGGTCCATTGATGCTGCCAGACAATTCAAGGCTCACTGCCTCTATCATGATCTCTGGTGACATCCTAACCGATATGTTTTTAACCATTTTATGTTAAGTTAGGTTAGGTTAAAGTGGCTGCGGATACAGGATCAACACACTTAGGCCAGAAGAAAAGGCCAATTGTGATACCAATACCACATGAATCTAGGGAATTACTTCCTACTAGTTAAAAGCTTTTTATCAAGCGAAGAAGAAGCTAGAAAGGTCTAGCAAGTTAACTGGGCTTATCATAAAAATATTCTCCCAGGTGAAGCGTGAGTCTTAGGGAAAGAGCAGGGCATTTGAAGAGAAGGTGAGAGATTGTTTCCACTTCTTCTTCGTCCATACAGTTTCTGCAGAAGTCAATTGAGGCTAAACCAAGTCGTATTTCGTATCTGCCTATGAGACAGTGTTCCTTGAGGACCCCTATTAGGGAACAAATATGAGATCTGCTTTGAGATAGCAAGTCTTTGGAGTGCTTTAAGTTAAGTGATGGCCACCACCTAGAGTTAGCTATCGTTAAAGTGATTTCATTTAGCATAAGTTTACACGAAGCTATCGATATAGGTACCTTTCAGGTGAGATAGGTATGACGGTTCCATTTTTAGCGAGTTCATCAGCTCTACAATTTCCTGTGATGTCTCTGTGGCCCGGCACTTAACAGTGGTGAATACTAAATTACTGCGCCATCTCTATAAGAGATGATTGAAAATAGAGGCCGTTTGAGAGTTGGTTGAGACACCGTCAAGAGATCTTTTTGCAGCCTGACTGTCAGAGAAGATACGGGTATCAAATGTTGATATCATGTTTTCTCTTTGCCAAGATAGAACTTCTTTGATCGCTAAAATTTCCATTTGGAAGACGCTATAATGATTTGGGAGGTGGAATGACCATTTTATGATATTGTTTCCATATTGACCGATGTTGTAAGAAAACCTAAAAACTTTACACTTCATTGGATTGACAGCTACGGCCGGGCGGCGGTGAAAATAATTTATTCTGTTGCTTTTCCAGAAATCAACTGTATTCTCTATTAGCCCCAATGGATTGCCAAATCCACTTCTGGGGTACATTCCACTTTTAATTGACGGTGATTAGCTCGCTGTGGACCATTAGAACTACGATTTGCAATTGTCTAAATCGGCTAAGTCACATCTATTACCATAGCTTTACCATTTCATAAGCCGACTAAGACAAGTATTCAGTATTTTGTTGTTGGTTATTTTTGCTGCAAAAATTGATTTTGTTGCTCAAATAGTTCTCGGAAAAAAGCGTCGTAACGTTTCTTCTTTTCTTTTCTTAAAAAAATAACAAGTATACGCCCGAGTGAACTTTCTCATAGAACGTTATCTGGATTTTGGAACAATGTTAGGAACAACTTTTAAAACCTGGAACACTTTTCAAAATTTTGAATTTCGAAAAAGGTTAATATTACCCTAGCAGAACTAGTTGAGCAAAAAAAATCAGTTTTTGCAGCACAAATAACCAACAACAAAATACTGAAAACTTGTCATAGCCGGCTTATGAAATGGTTCTGCTAAGGTAATAGATGTCTATATCATACCTGAGAAATTCGGTAAATATGTATGTACAATATTTGGAAGATTTTTGGGAATGGCACCAAATTATGATAAAATATCCTGTTCCACTTGTAATTTTTTGAGAGAAATTCCTAAACTCAAAATTCAAAATAACTTGAAACTTCGTTGAGAGAAACTGACGCTTGCAGGAAGTTATTCGAAGCAGATTTTCAAGCCTCGATAAGGGACACTATCGGTGTTTGGTTTTCAAGAACAAGTACCCACTTTTAAAAATTTCAAGACAAGGTGCACCCTACTCTATATAATAACGTTTGTTAGGGAAACAGAGCATATATTTTGGCACTTTGTTCATGGCAATCCCCCCTTGAAGTAGAGAATTTGTTTTTCTCAATGATGACAGATGCTTGGAACTTCATTAAAGAATTTTTGATGAAACAAATTTGATACAATGTCTTGGCTAGCCTTCTTTTTACTCTTCAGAAGCAAGCATTGTCTAATCAACCTCACTTAGACAATGTCATTGACTTGAAAAGAATCTACAAAAACTTATTCGAAAAAATTAATTTCCCTGCATGTCTTTCCATCTCCAGAGCAAACATACCAAACTATAAAGAATTTCTTTGATATGTCAATCAATATTAACTGCAATCAATCATTAGCTTTAACCGCACGCATATTTAAACAAATTCTTCAATTAATCAAAAATTAATAAATTGTTCAAGGCCAAGCAAAAAAATAACTTCACAAAAATCAAATAAAGAAAAGACAAAACGCGCGTCTAATAGTCTCTAAACATTTTAGGCTTTGTTAAACAAATAAACTTCAAATCAAATAAATCACATGAAACCCATTCTTTAATTAATTAGAGGAAATAGAACTTACGCTTTTGGATCATTATTTTTTTTGTGTCTTCATTAAACCCTCTGATATCATAACGGAAATTCAATATTGAAGAACAAACAGGAGAAGATTAATTAAAACATCATACAAATTTTGATTAATGAATTCATTCTGAGTATGAAAAGAGTTCTGAAAGGAACAGTCCCGAGGGTCTATCATCACACCTTTTTTTTGCCTCCAAAAATTTGCGCTGATCAAATTATCACGACGAATTAAGATCACATTGTCAAAAAATGACAAACGTATGCTGTTTTGTATTTGGCCTAGTTTACAAATCCCTTGTAGGTGTCACAGGTGTGCGAATGTGATTGAAAATACAAAAATCGTGTCAAATCATTTCCCATATCTTTATTGAGAAACAAAATCAAAGACTTTCCGAAAGCCATTTGCATAAACTTTTCTTTATGACCCCTGCTAATCGTCTTAGTTACCCAAATTAGCCACACGAACTCGTCATCTTTCGGGCTTTTGCCTCAGCATTGTTTTAAATGTCAAATTGTTTTTCACCTTGAATACATCACTGCTGGCTGTGTGCTAGATGATGTGACGCGGGGCATCACATATTTTCGTTTTGTCTTCCTGTATTATAAAACTGTCAGTTTGAATTGAACAAATGTTTTCACAGTCGGCCGGCGGCGCACCGAAATGAAAATGAATTTTGTAATTTGAGACGAAATTCACACGATAAAATTCATAGCCTGTACATAATATTTGTTTCCAACTATTCTACAGCAGATGACCCAGTTGTGAAATTAAAGAAAAAAAAAATAAACCCAGTTTGATTGAATGCTGACAGAATTAATTTATTTTCATTTTACTAGTGGGCTCACATTTAGGTTGATAGTTGTTAAGCCAATTCACTGCTTCTCATCTTTCCTTTTACCGATCAGTATCGGTGCCATTCCTGGGGGAAAACCCAAGACAGGTATAGGTTTATTTGAATCTTTATTGTCCTTGTTATCTTCGTTTTCGGCTGTCCTGAGAACCCTGCTTAATGTTTTTAATACTTGCTCTTCATGGAATGATGATTCGGGTGGAAAGCGACTTATTGGCGGCGGAGAATTTGGTGGCTGATCAGCGGCGTTGGCAATATCCTATGAAACGAGATAAACTAATCAATTTACATATTTTCAGTTAAAAGAACATCGTGAGACTTTACCGTAATAAAAACAATTCCTGCAACGAATGCAACTAAAATAACCAATTTGTTCATTATGAAGCTGAAGTGTTATTCATTTTATACTAATTCGACGAATAAGGAGCAATTAACTGAGCTGATTTATTAATGTATAGATTAACTATTTTAATTGTTGAAGGAGGGGAGTTACCCTGAAATATAAAAAATTGAATATAATAGCATGATATGAGCGATTTGCAATCTAAGCGAGATGATTGATAATATGTTGTTGAAGGGTCTTTTGTTTATTTCGTTTTTACTCAAAGGTTCTAACAATTTTTTTGTGTTGCATTAAACTGTTGTTTCATGTTGGCACAACAACTTCACTTAAAAGTTGAATTTATTCAAACTGTGTGTGAAAATTGCCTAGTGTTAAATTATAACCTATGAAGAAACTTCCTTGTACAGGAACTTTTTCGAACATTGAGGAAAATTTAACAAAAGATGCTCGTTAAAAGGTTAGGTAAAGTTGGGTTTAAGTGGTTGCGGATACAGGATCTACACAAAGTCCATAGTCCAAAAGAAAAGGCTCATTGTGACACCAAATGAATCTAGGAAATAATTTCCTACTAGTCGAACTATTTTCAGCATTTTATAAAGCGATTTGCAGCTGCCCGTAGCGTAGTGGTAAGTGCGTTGGCTGCTACGCAGAAAGCAGGGGTTCGAATCCTGCTTGTGCCCATAAAGTTTTTATTTCATCTTTCACCGGTAGGTACTGCCTATTGAGAAGAATTGACAAAATCGCTGCGCTATCTTCATAATTTATTTTTGGCATATTCTCTTGCATATTTTTTGCATTTATTTTGCATATTTTTGATATGCATTAATATTTGTTATATTTAAACAATAAAACGTCTAAATACAAAATTTGGTATTAATATGATGAAAAATGGGAAAGTATGCAAAATCCGAGGTCTATTCATAAAGGATGATCAACAGTCGAGGGTCTTTTGAGAGTTGGTTGAGATACCGTCGGTCGAGAACGTTATTGCAGCTTGACTGTCAGAGAAGATGCGGATATCGGAAGTTTATATAGGATAGAACTTCTTTGATCGCTAAAATTTCCGATTGAACGACGCTACAATGCTTTGGGAGGCGGAATAAGAGGCTTATTTTAAGCATTTCTTTCCCAACTCTTCTTTGAATTTTAGGTTTCCAACTTAATTTTTTGTCAAATATCAGACCAAGGCATTTAGCTCCATAAGTAAAAATTAGTGGTACACCTTATATTGACAATTTCTGGAATTTTGTGTTTCCGTGTGAAGAGGACGAGATCTGTTTTTTGAGGGTTTATACTAAGTCCACAGTAATCGGCCTAACTTGTGAGCATATTGAGTGCGTTTTCGAGGAGGTCTCTCAGGGTATTAGGATGTTTTCTTGTGACGGCGATAGCAACATCATCGCTGTTCGTTAACTACTATGTTCCACAGGACAGGGGATAGAACACCACTTTGCACCACCTTGCTACTCCCGACAGACCTCTTCGAAGAAAAATCAACCATTCAAGAGTTGATGATCCCACTATTAAGCATTAGATTTATCAATTCGCAGAGTGAGTTTTCAAAATTCAGAGTGGTCATCGCAGATGTATGAACGTTCTTAGAAGCGCCCTCAATGTCTAGGAAGGCTACCATAGTGTATTCATTTTGCTCTATGGAGTATCCTCTAGCTCTAAGCAGAATATGCCAAGCTGTTTCTACTGATTTCCCTTTGCAGAAAGCATGCTGAGACATTGAAAGTCTCTTGTCAATGCTTTTAAGTAAATGGATATCTTTCAACCGCTCCAGAGTTTTTAGAATGAACGATGATGTCTAATAGGTCTAAGATCTGTTGGGTTGACATGCGAGCATTTGCCCGCTTTGGGGATGAATACTACCTTTACTTCTCTCTATCTCAATGATGGGCAAAGTTATGTCGCTGGAATGTTGTAGCTCAGCTGATATAATTTGAGCTGGACCTGTTAAGGTTCGAAACTATTCAGAGCCCATGTCAATTTTTCTTTTGTCACTAGAATCTTAACCTTTGAAACTTTATTTTAAAAATTTAGTTAACAACGAGTTTTTTCTTTTCTTTCTAAGTAAGCCCTTGTTTTTCAAACAATTTATCATCATAAGAACGCAAGTTTCCTTCTAAACACCTAACTCTTTAGTTTTAAAACCATGTGAGTATAATACCAAAATTAAAAAAAAAGATTCATACAATATTTTTGTACCTGTCACCTGAACGGGATAAGATCAAAAGGGTTTAGTTCAACAAGCTTGTCCAAAGATACTTCTATTGAGCTACAGAAGTATCTCCATGAGGTTCGCTTGGTTTATCTCAATTCGTTTTTGTACTTTTGAGAGATTTCTTATAGGAATGCCAATCTTGGTTGTATTTAGACTTTTTCACAGGTTTAAATAATCTTCTAACATCTTTTCTAGTGTTTCTTATTCAGCAGCCCACCAGTATGGTTTCTTTCTTCCCCTCACCGTAGTAAGGAGGCAGTTTCCATAGATTTATTGAGGGCCGCTGTAAGCTCATCGACTTTGTGGTCGAGTTCAAGACCGCTGTTCAAGTGTGCGATGCTAAAGTTGAGCTCAAAGAAGTTGTCAACCGCTCATTGGGGACTGATACTCACATCAAAGCTTTTGTTGCATTTTTGAAGATGAATATGATTTTTAGGTATTGCCAAACAATTAATTTAATTAAATTTTCACTAAACTTAAGCATCGTTCTCCTGCAAGAATTTATGTCATGACCCAGAGTGCACCTTGGCTTAAGTGGTCCTTTCTTTAAAATATATCGAAGGTTTTCTTATCCATTACCCAATTTGTTCCATTCGCAAAATTGCAAGCCTCATTCCCTTAATCATTGCCATTGTAATTGAAGACTGAGTATTGTGTTCAATTGTGCCAAAACGCCCGTGATGTCAATTTGGCGTGACTGGCTATTAATTATTCGATGCCCTATCATATATGATATATATTAAGGGTCAGCTTAAATCCATTCGAGTGCCTTCGTGTTTCCTGATTGAGAATGCTGATTGCACTCAAAAGTAAATTTATAAAATGTATTTCTGTGATGCGATGATGGCCCTTCCCTAATCGTGTTAAACAACGCGAGGTAAATATGATACAACGATTCATCGGTCATCGGTATCAATTAGGTAGGGAGAGGCTCTTTTTATAATGCAAGTAATTTATACGGCTACTGTGTCACTATGACTCACTTCTCTTTCCTGAAATGTTTTTAAACGACCTTGACTTACCTACATTTTTGAAAGTTTCATGTTTCCCAATTAAAGCATTACCCAGATGACAAACCAAAATCTGTGTAAACATTCCAAGTCAACAGTACGCGCTTAAAACAAGATTGAACATTTATTGCGTCCATCAATATCACATCAAAGCAAGCATCTATTATTCAAGTTGATAAATTGAGACTTTGGCAGCAGCTTGCAACACAAAATTGACTTGGAAAATGAAAGGTTTCCGATTGCGCACCACCAACGCATTTGTTAATGGTGTCTTTATTTTTTCGTTCAGCAATATTGAACAGCACTTGACGGCCTCTGATGCTGTTGTTACAATTTTACTTGGTGCTTCTGGTGTCATCGTTTTTTTTCTTCAATATGGCCCTCATCGCGACTTGATTATAGGGTTGCCAATAGACACTAAATGATAGGACGTGCAGACACGAGCGAGGCGCAATAGATCGTGCTATGATGCGGTGGGCGCTCCTCCTCTTTCATTTTAAGCTCTGAAAATTAGAGATGCGGGGGATGTTACTAGTCTTCATCGTCACAATGATTGAAAGATTAATTGAAATGCTGCTCTGCTCATCTTAGTGCTATTTTTTTGTTCTTCGCTTTTTATTCTCGCTTCACTTGGCAAAAACTTCAACAATTATGTACAGCAGTAAGACTAAATTACTGCAAATTGCTTGACATTTGAAAATGGAAACATAATGGTGCTCTATGGTGCACACGTTATACGATATGAGGAATTTGCGATGGGAATTGAAGAATTTTCATTGGTGACTACATGAATAATTAAGCGATTGAGAAAACTGTAGAGAGATACCTTACCTTTAGGTGCCAGAACTGCTTTTAAAGAACTGTTGGAATATGATTGCCAAATATCAATCAAATAAACCCACAAAAACCATTCTGATGTAAAAAGTCATTTTCACTTAACCCTAACATTCCACGAAAATAATTACAATTAATGGTCCCCCATTACTAGAATAACATTAAGCAATCCCTTCGATGTAACAAGTCTCAAAAAGACCCTACAAAATCAATTACCCATACATCAAGCATTTAAAGTTTACGGTGTCAGCACGTGGCAATGGCGAAATCTATTCTCTGGAGATTTATTGACAGCCAAAATGTTCAATTTCATATTTCGTGAGCCACAAGCAATTAGCATAAAAGTAGTTAACACTTTCGTGAGTAAATAAATAACAGAGAGGTATAAGACCCTTTATTTTTCATTTATCAACGGAAAATTATCAATAAGGAAGGTTCGAAACTTACAATTCCCTAAAAAGATTTTCTCGTAATCGTAAATCCATCATCGGAATCACATTCACTTGGAAATAACTTTCCCCCGAAACTCTCTCTCTCCTCAGTCCCCAATAGTTGAAATGACAATATGATTTCCGATGGAGGAAAAGCCAACGTCGGTCGTCATAACTAACAACTTGCATGAGGTATGACTCTCTTATCTCAACAGATCCCTCACAAATTGAATTTCCCTGATGATGTGCTGCTTCTTCTTTCCTCATCACGCTAAACAGATCAAGCATATGCTGAGATAGCTCAGAGTCTCTGAAGTACTTTCAAATAATTGTCATCGTTGTCTACGTCGTCGTCGTTGTCATCATGTTGATCAAGTCTCTCATCTGGCACCAGCACAATAAGTAGTTAGTTGATTCCACTTCCAGGAAAAAACTGAAACTGACTTGGCTGACTGTGGTGTCACTTTGGCACAGGCTAGTGACATCACAAGTGTCATATAATCCTGATATAAAAAAAACTATATTCTGTAATCTGCATCCATTGCCACCAAACCTTTTTTTTTTTGAAAACCGTGCCAAGTTGGAGCCTCTTTGGCTGAGGCGTGAGTTTGAGTTGTGTCGGCAGTTTCAACTATCAAAACTAGTGATCGATGATAAGTGATTAGTGTCAGCAGTTTCCCCAAACGTTTGAAGAGATGAATTTTGTTTGGACGGATGTGATAAGAGCTGCGGGTGGCTTTGGCTCGTTAATGGTTGTGTTGTCGTGCCATTAAACAATTGTTGGACAAGATTTAAGAATGTAGCTACACATGATTTTTTCCTCTGGCAAGATGATGATGAATTAACGAGCCGTAATATTTATTTTTGGTATTTCGTCATTTTACTATTTGGAAAAGGTTATTCTATTTATTGAGCTCAGGTTTACATATATTGTAGCTTTTATTAGGGCCTAGACTCCAAACACTAGGCCTTCTTCGATCCTTCTTCTTTTTGTCCATCGACTGTTGATCCTCCCTCAAATTTAGTTGTTGACTTAAGTGCTTTAAACTGTATCAGTGTCCTACGTCTATTATGAAATCTATATGAGGTTCTATTAAAATATTGGAGTTAACGTTCTATTAGAAAGATCACTCGGGCGTATACTTGTTATTTTTCAGAAAAGAAAAGAAGAAACGAACGTAACCGCGCTTTTTTTTCGAAAATAATTTGAGCAACAATATCATTTCTTGCGTCATTCTTGCTTCTGCTAGGGTAATAGAGGTGTCATTCTCAGCTTTCCCTTTGCTCTTGAACATCTACTGTCCTTCTCTTCCTTGTCTACTTAAGTGTCTCAGTTTAATTAAGCTTCAATGTCCACTGCAATTTTTCTATTTACTTCCCTATCCGGTACGCTATTCCATTCGCATTGAGTTGTCATCTTCTGCAGACAGATGTCTGTTATTTTCCATCACGAAACAAAAGAGTTTCCTACGAATGAAAGAATGTGTCCTTGCAAAATTAATGCCATTTAATTCGACTTACAAATCTTGCAAGCAACCACCCATTTGGCGTCGAAAACTGTAATCTTCTTAATTAAGACGACCTCTGCCAAGCAAGTTAATCCCTAATAAATAAACGTCAATTCCGCTCTAACCATCCCAGTAATTACTGTCAAAATAATTTGGCCATCAAACTGACTGATCCCTCAGCTCAATCTTAAAATCTTAAGACTCTTACAGCACAATTTCTCGCCTTAGTTTAAATTGTCTCGTCGAAGAGATAATTTTAATTTCAAACAATGACGTAGGTACATTTATGTTTCCACCACCGTCAGCCACATGCTCAAGGTCGTTCCTCAAATAGTCGCTTCGCGTCCAAGTCCAATTCTGGAACAAAGCCATCACCGCACTCAAAAGGCAGACTCTATAAGCCTAAACCAACATGAGTTAATGCAATCCGACGTGCTAACACTTTGTTGACTTTTTGACTTTTGTGTCCAATTTTTTCTTCTTCTTTTCATTTTGTGTGTTCTCCATCAGACCCAAAACAATGCGCGATACATGGGTGCGAGATGTAATTCCATATTCAACAATTTTAAGTATGGTATTTTGGAAAATCTCAAATATTCTTTTAATTTTTTTTTAATGCTATAACGAGAAGCGCGGGAATGCTTTTGATTGCCATCACCCATCAACCATGACAATGGTGATCTTGTTGATGATGATGCTCACTATGCTGACGATTTGAAGGTGATGACGATGTAATGCAGCCGAAATGTCGATGTGATGTGAATTAAAAAAAATAAAAAATTGACTTGCAACTTGAGATGCCTTAAGACAGAGATGTGTCTTGATGAATGAGTGGAATGATTCGCAGTTGCTTGGTGGGCAGATGTTGTGAAAGTGATTTCTATAAAGGTTCACGAATAGCAGTTGGATAGGTCACGATTTTACCTTCAAATTTGGTCATTTGAAAAAAAAAATAAATAAGCCAACAGACTTGCGGAAATCAATTAGTTGCGATTCGAGTAAAATTACCGTCAATCGAACTTGAGCACGATTGCAATTTGAGGTTCTGATTAGCTTGTTTGCAGTATTGAAAGCTTTAATCGCTCTTTAGTGGTTAGAATATTTTGTTGGGCCACTCCGAAGCATACCTTCCAGTTTCAAGGAGCTTTAAGCTTTATTTTTCTCATATTCCCAAAGCAAATGATGCGCTAAGGACTAGAAGTCCACTTAAACAGTTGTGTACAAAAGGCATTTTCTCGATTTCTGTGCACGGGGATTCTTCTTACTTACTTACTTATGGTGGCGCTAAATTCGAGGTTGAACAGGGCCTCATCCAACAAGCGTCACCAGTAAGGTCAGTCCCTAGATAGCTATTTCCTCTTTCGCACGTTAAGTTGGTCCAGGTCTTCTACCACCTGTGTGCTCCACCTGAGTCGCGGTCTTCCTGTTCTGCGACGGCCTTCCAGGTTGGATTCGAAGACACTACGGGCCGGAGCATTATTTTCCATTCGATCTTCATGGACTCAGCGATCTAAGTCGGTGGACCTTAACTTATCTGGCTGTGTCGGTGTCGCCGAACAGCTCGTACTGAATCTTCGGTTTGGCCGGCTAAACCGCTCCTTATTGGCCTGGGCTACGAATATGTCGTAGTAGCCCTATAAGGTAGTTCCTCCTGACTGGAACTGTAGACGCCACCGTTGATTCCATCTGGGGAGTTCTTCTGCTACCGCCTGTTGAAAACGAGGCATGTCTTAATGGACGCATACCTCCTCCCCCTCTCTCTTTTTGCTGCAGCCAACAACTTCCCACTGGGGTTGGAACCCAGAACCCGATGCTCACCGCGGGAGGTGGAGAATAGGAGTTGATAGACAGAGGTTGCTATAGACGCTTATGTCCTCTTGCATGCACTGTGTCTACTTTTCGAACATCAAGCCAAACGACAGCATGAGAAGCGTACCATCCAGGAGATAGAGGGATGGTGTGAAGAGTTTTATGTACGTCGGCACCTAGCAATTAAGCCTTATCCGACGTGTGACCATTCACATTGGTATCTATTTATGAGTGTTGATATTCACCCTTAATCACACTGTTTGAAATTCATTGATATCAAACTTAATGCGTTTACTGTTCCCAAGCCCCATTTAATATAATTTATTTCTTTTGTGATCTTAAGTACCATTGTATTTTCGCCATGAAGAAACCATAATGGTAAATGTTTTTCTATCTATATAACCGGGATTGGAAACGCCTTCCCAGTTACCGAGAACGAATTTCTCGACAACCACAGCCACTCTGAAACTCCCACAAGGGGGCCTACCGCGACTGTAGTTGACAAACATATGTTAGACAAATGTATGGGGCTATTCAACTACCCCAGAGCACCAGTTTAGTCTTTCTATTGATTTTATGTACTCCTGTGAATAAATTCACGTACACTTCTTCAATAGGAAATTTTAAAGCTTTCGTTCTTATCATGGATTAACAAGGATTCACTGCTGTCCTTCGTCATGCAGCCTCTTGCCAGTTGTCGGGCGGTACAACAGAGCTGGAAGACTGCATGACATTAGCGTAAACCATTCGCCTAGACCGAAGTCTAGTTTCCACCTTGCACCTTCGCGGAGGTTGGTATTTCCGCACATGAGCTTGGAGAAATATTTACTCGATATTGCAAAGCAACACTTTCTAAATAACTCACCCGTTCTTCGCAGGGCAGGAGATAGAGGGAGAAGGAATGGTATGTTCGAACATTTTACCAAAGGCTAAAACAAATCACCCGCGGCCTATACTTGAACTGTACAAAGCTTAAGTAGCCAAGCTAGCTGAAAAAGCCAAAACGTTAATGCAACCCAAAAAAAAAACATTGACATGAAGGCCTCTGTAAGCCTTTCTAAATTGCTTAAAACCAAATCGAGGTCTGGTCACCGTGCTTGACCGTTCTTGGTACCATCTTCAAACCCAATTTTGTCACAAGTCAGAAAACGGAAGTTATCACCCGACCTTATTGAAATTCCGTTACCATACCTTTCTCCTCCAATAAATAAAAATGAATTGTACCCAAATATTTGTTTTGCCTCAGGTGCAACAATTTTTCACAATAATAATTAATTGAATCAAATTAACAAAATTAATAAACAAACAATTAAAAGCTTGTTATATCGACATCAACATCGACATCGAAGTGTCAAATCATCTCTCAAGTTCGAATTACCAATGATCCATCACATCATAAAAAAAAAAAATTAATATTCATCTGAATATTTGCATTTTTGGTGGCATAAATTTCGAGCTACTTCAATCGATCACTTTATTCACCTTCAAAACTCAAAATTTCGAACAGCAAAAATCAAAACCATTCAAATTTGCATTCAAAATAAAAAAAAAATCATCTTCTAACCAGAAATAATTCAAAAATTATACAAGTTGATGCAGCACGTCTGCAGAAATTCAAATAAAAACCTCCTATTTGATTGGCCTAGTTAAAAGCCAATTAGACGTTCAAACTTCAAAATATTTGCATCAAATAGCTCTTCATCTTTTTCATCTTCTCTTGAGAAGAGCATCTCAAAAACAAAGCCACAAATAAACCTCACGTCTCTGATGTATGAATCTAATAAATTAATCCACAGTCGGGGCATATTATGACTTGTTGAAATCGCTTTAACAGATGACGAATTGATGTTTTGCTTTGGTTTTTAGTTTAAAAGCCAACGAAGACCGTTCCAGAAAATGTTATTGAGAAGAAGTCATTAATCAGCATAGTTGCGGTGCTGTGGACTTGGAGTGTCAAGTCTTGAATAATTATGCTATGCCACGCCATAATATTATGCTGATGGCAAAGCGAGATGCCTTTATTGTCAGTTGTAATATGGTGGCATGACCCAGTGCGTCAACTTGACATTCAATCTGTATTATTTTGTTGTACTGTGCAAGGATTGGTCTTTTTCGAAATTCAAAGTATTTTCTGATTGACTTTGAAGTATTTTTTCGCTTTTGTTCAGGGCTGGATTTGATATCGAGTCAGATGAGTAGGTTTTGTGGGCGCCAATCCTTAGAGGGCGCTAATAGTTTTTGGGTTTTCTTGAATGTTTAGGGTCACATTTATGTTAAGAAACTATTTAAAGAGAAGAAGAGTATTAAAAAAGAATAAAGAGCCGGAATTTTTTATTTGATGGTGATTTTACGGCCTAAGTGTCAAACAACAAACGTCAAGTGTTAGTTCCTTTTTGCAAAATACTTTGCAACTTTTCATCAGTTTTTTTTTTGGATTGAAAGACACGCATTTCGATTTTCATCACAGGGCCAGAAGTCAGACTTTTTTAGGCCCTGAAATCTTTATTTTTTAGGTCCCTGAAAATTTGATTTTTTGGGCCCTGAAATCTTGACTTTTTAAAGGAAACAACCCACTTCGATCCACTGTCAATGGAATCAAGCGATACAAAAGTTGATTCCAGCCGATTGGCCCTGATCATGCATATCAATCGATCGATAATAATTATCTTGCTTCTGATCGATTGATGTCGAAATCAATTTGCCTTTGATCATGAAGAAAAAAATCTATTTGAATGCAGAACACCAATAACGTTAAGTCTGTTAGCCCATTCAGAATCTCAAAACAGAAAATGCTTCAAACGGTGGTGAAGCGTCAGCGCTGGCTAAGATATCGTAACAAAGATTAGCCGAGGTGCGCCTCAACATCATCCATGACGGTTGGAGGTCAAGTTTGGATATCTTTGATGTAACTTTCTTGACAATAGGCAAAATTGTTATAAGACCCTTAGAAGCTCTCAAACGGATTTGATTCTGAATAGAAACAGAATATTAGTTTGGCTCAAACAGTCATCAAAATGTCATGGAGCCAGCCAGAGGAAAAATATGGTGCACCGGGTTTTGTTCCTAACATGGGAATTTGTATTCTTGATCTTGATGATGCATATCTACTTCTCTCAAGAAGTATACCTTAACTGAGATCATATTTTGTTTGTATTTGTTGTTGTTGTAGAAATGTTCTCATGACCCTGGCATTTCGGACAGTTTTTCTCTCATTTATTAAGCAAAAAATTAGAATAATTGATTAATCTCTTGATTTTGTTTACACTCGCATTGGTAAGATGCGGTGAGTGGTTGAGTTTTGGGAGTAAGAACTTTATTACTGTCAATAAGGAAAACTAGAATCAAGCAGAATTATGGAATTCTTTTCATTTGCTAATAAATCTATAATCCTATGAGAGCAGCGACAGTTAATTTTAATTATTGTGATACCGTTGACAGGCGTGTGTCTGAAAATTGGCGCTTTTGAGAAGGTTGCCAACTTTGGAAAATTGTAGATTATTACTCTACACTTTTAGCCAATTTAATAAACACAGAGGAGCGAAGGATTAACTTTTATTCTGTGGACTAAGTGGAAATTGTAAATATTATTAAAACATAATTCCTCTTAACTGACGTTTTCTAAGTTATTATTCACTAGATGGCGCCAAAATTGATTACTATCAAGTATCAACAACAACAAAATTCCCAAGGGGAATTTTTGGTTAGCGTCATTTTATTATTCCATGAATTAACTCTTATTCTATGGATGAGTTAACCTACGGAATAAGAATGGAAAAGGCGTTTTTTATTATTATGGCTGTTTCGGTGCGAGTTTTTCGTTAAAAGTAGGTATTGACACCTGATCAAATGTGAATGTCGAAAGAGTGAACATTTTGAAAACCTGTTCTGTTTTTTTTTTTTGCAGATAAATTTCTGCCCTGCGACTGATACATCAAATAAATGGTTTCAGCGAGATCAATTTGAAAAAAAAAAAAAATCGTCAGCCTTTTTTGTAGGGAAGAGCTTGACAATTGCTGAAGCTATTTCATCTCTCTGCCTTTCCTGCAAGCAGTCTTGAAGGAGTGCTTATTTCAAAATATGAAAGACATGGTTTGTTTGGCTTTAGCTATCACAAGACTTCTTTGAAACAGTTTTTTGAAAAAGTCTCTTGTTTACATAATCAAGTAAGCTTCGAAAAAACTCATTGACACAACTAGCAAAAACTCCAATTAAGCTTAAAATTTGTAACTTCTTCCTTAACAACGTGTCTTACTTTTACATAAATAAAATTGTCGCAAAAGGTCGAAAGCTGTCAACTCTGTATTTAAATTCTGCTTTCGGCTACTTAAAAAAAGATTCCTGACTTTCTAAAATACACACCAACGCCAACGCCATGTAAGCAGAAACCCACTCAAATTATGCTCATTGAGCTTTGACTCCTCTTAGATTTTTTTTTTCATTTTTAGTGTCCAACTTCAATTATAGGTATAGCAAGCCATCTCTCTACCATTCACAAATTCATCAACCTCAATCTTAAAAGAAAAAAACAATGTTGCGCTACATTTGAATGTTTTGTGCCGCCTCGTAAGCTGCGACGACATGCTTCACTTGAAAAAAAGCAATAACCAACAAAAATGACAACCATGTAATCACTTTTAAATATGTACTGTCGAGGTTAAGACTCTATAGTGCTTATAGAGCTAGATCTATGCTGCAGAAATATCCCCCCGAAGCGAAGAAGGTGCAGAGGGGATGGGCGGACGAATTTTGAGATTACCAACAATTTAGTCCAATGGCACATGGGATTTTCGTTGTTTTGAATACTTTCGGAGGAGTGCTGCTGAAGGCGGTAACTACTGATGGTGCACCAAGTCATATCGCTTTAGAAACGTGTGTCTTGATAGAGATCTCGTATAGTCGCTGTTGGTCCTCCTTTATAGGCGCGCAATCTATTCTGCATAGATTGTGAATATCTCGCATAGAAATGTTAGTTTTCGGGAACAATGTGATCGTAAATCGATTGTCGAAGCATGTGAGAGGAATGAACAAGTTGACTTTTGAGTTTCTTCAGGAATTCATTTAAGATCGCACTAATTGGACAGTTTCTTGTAATTTCATAATATACTTACTTCTGATTCTTTTGTTTTTCTTTTGAAAGAGAATCAAGACTTCCAGACTGAGAGATGAAATTTATGACACCCATTTAGTGACGCCTGCGCTGCGCTGTGTCCTAATTTAGTTTGGTTGCCTCAGGCAACTGGCTGCCACTTTTCTGCAACCTATCTAAAGTGTCTATTGTTTTGGCGCTGCTGCTGGCTGCGCGGATGACGGGTCCACTGAAAAAAAGTGATGAAAAGAAAATGAAATATGAGACAGTGAGAACAACAATTTTTTTGTATTGTTTTCGGTTTATTTTGCCGTCATCATTGCTGAAATGAGATTAATTCATCTTCGGATTGCAACATTTTTATTTTCATTTGTTGGGACGACTTAGGACTTTTGACTGTCGACTATACAAACTGCAGATGTTTTTCTATACCTACCTTGTTTTGTTTTATCAAAAATTGCAATCTGATATGAAATTGTTGGTTTGCTACCAGCTCTCAATAAAGAACTAGAGAAGTCGTGATTAACTTGGCCAAATGACTGATATTGACATCAGTATACTAGAGAAGATAGTATAGGAGAGAGGGAAGGACTTTCCAAAATTAAGACCAAACGTTAGGTTAACGTAGCTGAATTTCTTCGGGTACTTCTTACTCGTTTAACCATTTGGAGTTTTTAACAAAGCAAAAGGTTTTAATGTCTGTACTGGCCAGTTCGCTGGTGTCATTGTAGTAAGGCTCTCCTATTAAGTAAGTTTTCCTTGTGTTGTTCCTTGTTGTTTCCTCTTCCACATCGTCCATGCAGCTTCTGCAAAAATCATTTTAGAAGACGACAAGCCGTAAGGCCTTACGTCCTATAAGGCAGTGTCCAGTGATGACGCCTACTGGGGAGTTTATATGCAGTTTTTTCACAGATGATGGAGTTTGACATGACCTTGATACCAACCCCCATCATCTATAGCAGGTGCCGAACCTGAGTTACGCTGCATGATACTTGAGAATGTTGCATTGAGACCCAGCTTCACTGCCACTGGTCTTGAGAGATCGAGCCATCTATATGGCTTCTGTCAGTACAAGCTACAACAGTTTTGTTATTGTCCTTATGGTCGTCATTAAAAAGGCCTACCGTGCTAGTGTTATGTACTCTATGCCTTTTAGAAAGTGGAGGAGCCTCCTCCATTGTGATTTGTCGCTATAACGTGGACTCGCAGCTGGTCTCATGTCTTGTGACAAGGTCCTTGGCCCACTTAATCTTGGCGTCAAGCTTAGTGTCCTTGCTGGTCTCCAGTGTTTCACCAGAGGTCTTCAGAATTCTTGAAGCAAGACGCCTTTCCCTATATGCCTTCTTTGAAGCATTGAAGGTCTTTTTATCCAATGAGCTCGCTCCAGTTCTGTTAAGACCATTATTCACAACCCCGCTAGTACTAAGTCGGGCTCCTCCCGTAGTTGATGCACGCGCTGCATCCTTATTAGGATCAGCTGATTCGTTTGTCACACCAACACTGCTACCAGAATTCAAAATCTCCAGGCTTACAGCGGAGGAGTGACCAGGTTTGTCCACGGCCGCTCGAACGGTGTTGAACATAGGGGTCATGACAGGCATTGAAGACGCTCTGCCGGTCGCTCGGCTTGGTAGAGAACTGGTCTCAGTTTTTGTTTTTCTTTTTATGTTTTTTAGTCATAAAGTCTACCGAGTGGCGAAGAAAGGGTGTTCCGTCTGCACAGAGATTCACATCCGGAGGTTGCCAGCAGTGGCGGGTTAAAGGTTGAGGGCGCCATAGGCAAGCATCTCACTGGCGCCCCTATATAGAAATATCTGGTACTATTGTTTGACCGAAATCGTTGCACCGCGCCTAAGGAAAAGGCGTTGAAATAGGGGCCAAGAAAAAAGAGACTTAGTTAACATGAGATCTATAAGTATTGTAGGAAAGATCTTACAGTTTTGGTTAATTAATGATCTGCCGAAACGTAAATTTTGTAAACCAAGTTAACTTGAGTTGGTTCTTATGCAAACCGAGTGGCAAGCCGGTTCTCAAATCGGATTGCCTCGAAAATCAATCTAGAAAGAACTTAAAAAGCAGAAATATTAAGTTTTAAATCCGTCTAAATCTTTGCCATCCGCTGATGAACTTCGACCATTATGTTATTTGCCCCTACAATAAGTAAAATCAATACCTATTCAAAAACGCTTAAAAAATTAGAAGAAAGCTAAGTCGATTTCCGAGTTGGCAAACCGAGTTGACTCTGTACTGTAAGAGCAATTGCTCAGGACCGATTTTTATTTTAACAAAAGATGCAACTGCAATTCGAGTTCACAAGTTTGTTACTTCAACAACCACGTATGAACTCGCATTATTTGCCACTTGTAAGAATTACTGCGCTGGCGCGCCCCTTTGTTACCGCGCCCCTAGGCACGTGTCTAGTTTGCCCTTAGGATAATACGCCACTGGTTGCCAGGTATTTTGGATACTCCGTTAGGGACACCTATTTTTAAAAAAAATTGGGTCCTCAGCCAGGCTGATCATCGGCACGGGTCGTATAACATGTTAGATCCAGCCCAATGGTGATAGAGTAGAAAAGAGTTGGAAGGGAAAGGAACGGTTTGAAAAGGTTTAACGGACAGCAATTAAGCCGACTTAGAATGGGTAACTGACCAGTGTAAGCAAAACCAACGTGGAGTGGGAAGGAATAGGAGGGGCAAGTAAGGAAAAGGAAGATCGCCCTTTGGTTTCAGGATTCATTTAGGGATGGTTAGTGAGGATCTTTGGCCTTACTTAGTTTCTACGACTCGACAAGTTCGACGCTCGGGTAGAAGAAGACAAGAAATTTACAAACAAAAAGAGAATTTTCAGATTTTTGTTTCGAAAATTGTTTTAAAAATTGGTCGCAAGACGTTTGTTTCAAAATTATCGGTTTCTTGATTTATGGCCCATATAGCATAAGCTACTAAAGAAAACACTTGATCACGGAAAATTAATTATAAATCAATCAACAACCCCAGCAGAAAAATGAGTTACGAACCCAATCGCCATACCATACACTTATCACCGATCCATCGCCTTTTGTCAAAGCAATTAAAATTTAAATTTTTACAAATAAACAATGCAAAATAATCAATAAAAATATTTTGTTAAACAATTTTTACATCAACTGCGAAATTATTATGTCATAAATCTTATAGCGTATCTTACAATATATCTTAAACTATGTTAAGTTTTTTTCGCATACCCAAAGCCATGGACGACGACGCGACGATGCGATGCAACAATCTTCACAGACCACAGAGTGTGCGAAGTACATCTCTTGTAAGTTGTAAGTGCCTGTACCTACTCTCTTAAAATGTTAATTTGCTCATCTTGAAAATCTCAACTCACAGAGCATCTCGGAGTTCATGATGAGTTCCCCACTACATCGGCGATAATTTCAAAGAAAGAACGAAAACCAAAAACAGCTGACTTGAGTTACTATGTGTGCGCATCTAGCTAAAGCGTCATCGTTGCACGAATCTTCCATAAGCACCTTAGCTTAGGCAAATGAAAAACCTCCTCCGCCTCATCATCACTAAAAAACCAAGTCAGAGCCACAAATCGCTGAGAGTCGTCTCGTCGTCGTTGTCGCGGTCGTCGTTGGTGTGTTAAATGGAATCTTGGATCATGAATGGAATTTTAGTTCTTTGACAATCATCGTTCAGATCGGATGTGTTCACGGAAACGCGCTCATGTTTTGAATAAGTTTTGGCATTTTGAAAATCTTCGAATCTTGTGAAGGGCTCACACACAAAATTCTTAAAGCATCCCGAAAAATTCCCCTTTCGATTTCTGTCTTTGTTTTTGTAAACAAAACTTGTGAAAAGTGTGTCAGAATTGTTAATTTTATAGTTTTTTCAATAATTGTTCTTCCATTTGTTGTTGTAAATTCGAGCTTGAGCTCAAGAAGTTCTCCTTGAGATTTTCTTTGGCGATCTTTAAAGTGCAATATCATTTGTATCTGACGTAAATGGATGTAACTTCTTCTAAATAAAAAAAATCATAATAAAAATAAAGCAGTGGATATCTTTTTGGTGGGAACTGTTTATTTTTTTGAGTTTTTAGAAAAATAAACTCTGTTTGATGAGCATCTTCAAAATTGACAAAACAAGCTTTGTTTGGCATTAACAATTACAACTAACGACTTTGGGATAACAAACCTGCCTAGAATTCGTTTACTTTGGTTTTCTGACGTGTGATCAGGTTTTGTTCTGAAAAAGGATTGAAATTTGTTTTGTGATTTGAAATAAATCAATGCAGTTCTACATCGGTTTTTAGTGTTAAAAATTGTGTTCAAGGTGTAAGTTACATAAAAAGAAGAGATTACGACTTTGCGGCTCTAAGGATTTTCACGTAGAGCAACTACAGTTGATATACATATTTTTGATATTTTTTTGGTAAGTTAAATTTACTAACTTCTGAATTTTTGATGCACGATCATTTATTTTTTTTTCTTGCAACAAAAGATTTTTGTATTATTCTTCGATTTTATACTTTTAATGCAGTGTTTTCGATTATTATAGAATCGGCTAGATCTGCGACAGTTTAGTATTGTTTTCCTTTGGGTATCATTTGATATAGGCTTCAGTGGAAAAGTTGAGAGATTTGGTGATTTGAAATTATTGAGTGGCGTGACAGCTCTTGAAGAGCCAAGGCCTAAGTGGCTTACTCTCATCAACAATTCTCTGAGTGCGTGTGAAGAATTGAGGGGACCTACAATTTTACGCCGATTCCGAACGGCAGAGTTGAGAAGCACTTTTTCATGACAGATTGATACTCGTGGAAGATTTGTCAGTTCTTCGCAAGAGGCAGTGCTCGTGAAAGATGAAATAAAAACTGTATGGGCGCGAGTAGGACTCGAACCCACGACGTTCTGCTTAGCAGCCAACGCACCTTACCACTAAGCTACGGACAACTGCTTTGCTTCTCGGCCTTATGGCTAAGATCAAAGTGGTGATTTGAAATTACGGGAAATTTTCTCAAGGCCGAAATCGAAAGAAATGATTTTTAAAGTAAAACTTAATAACGGAGAGCTTTCAGTGGCTTAAAGAATACTTGAATGCCTTTATTTTGGAGTACAGTAAAATAACAGTTATTGAGGAAAATTGTGAGTAGGTAATATCGATTTGAAATTGCGGGGTAATGCTTGCAAATGAATAATAATAATATTTTTGCAAATAACTCAGCTACCAGGACTTCAAAAAGCGTGAAACATTTTCTGATGAATAGATTTCGAGTTTACCTTTCTTTTGATATACATTTTTAGATGGGTTTTAGAAGAATTTTTTTTCTGTCCAAAATTTTTGCCAGAGGCCATGATAATTTTTTGAAAATCATGAATCATGAATCGATTTCGCCAAATTTCGCATATTTAGTAGTTCAAATCAATCTGAACCTACTAAATTCCGAGCCGTGGTTGCCAAGATATTTGCGTCAGAAGTTTTGCTTTGAATGAGGTTGCTTAGGTCAAAAATCAAGGAAAAATGGTTTTGGCATCATAAATCGGTAACAAGAGCTCGCAAATATTTTCGACTTCCAGTTGCCGATAGAGGGCAAACAGACCTTTGTTTTCGTGTTTCATTTGAAACAGGCTAACTGGTAGAATTGAGACATCTGGCGATTTCAAACCGCGGGAAAGTTTCTGAAGACAGAAATGACAATTTTATGCCGATTTTGAATAGCTAAGTTGAGAAGCTTAATCGGCTCCCAATCCATGAAGGATCTCAGCCTGAGACACTGCATCCTTCCATCGGGCACGGTCCCTCGCAAGTGCGCTCTTCAGTCGCCAAAACCAAGCGTTCTGGCAACCGTCACTTGGTCCTTGTACCAGAGGTTTGGTTTTCCTTATCGTCTCGAACCTGGACTGCGACTTTCTTGGCTGGAGCGTTGTCGTCCATTCTTTTCTTGGCTTTCTGGACTATATCGACATCTTAAGGTCTATACATATGGAGATACGACCTGCGTCTGCGAATGGTTGTTGTATTTGCTATTTCATTCATATGAGTAGTCGCAGAGAGCTGCGAAACGTCATAAAAAACCAAACCCAAACAGAATATTTGTTTTTGATTTTTGAGTTTTTCAAATCCGAGCGAATTATTCATTCGTAGCTTTGTGGAAAGCGTTTTGTATTTGTGGATTGCGAATTCTCATTGGAAAATTCGCAGTTCGCAGTTGTTGGTCTCATAGAAAATATTAAAATGTGGTTTTTGTGCATTTTTAACTAGTTTTAGGCAGTATTCTGTATACAAATATGTTAATATGGTCATTTATTCACTTTATTAACCAATTAATAAAAGAAAATTTTGATATTTGATTTAGAAAAAGCTTTAAAAGAATTATTCACAGATGCAGGTCGCAGCTCATATATGAACGGACTTTTAATACAGCTCGTACAATTCGCGGTTGAACCCTCCTCTCCATTCGCCGCGACCGAAAATCCGTGGAAGAATTTTTGTTTCGGAAGTGTCCATTTTCATTTCCCCTTTTTTACTTATCGTCCAACACTCGGCGCCGCGCCCACCGTAGAGTAGGACAGGTAAAATCAAAGTCTTGTATAGCAGACACTTTGTCTTTCGAGTGAGGAGTTTTGAACCCAGTTGCTTGGCCAAACCGAAGTAGCAACGGTTCGTCGGATCCCCACTAAAGTGTCGTTAGTGGCATTGATGTTTGATCCAAGGTAGGTGAACTCCTTAACTACCTCGAAAGTAAAACGAAGTGACGTTTTTTTCTAGGCGGTGGACAGATGTTGTTTTGTTTGTTGATAGCATGTACTTTGTTTTCTACTCAAGACCTCAAGCCTCTTGGATTGACCGATAATGACTATTTGGTCAACCTAGGAGCTTTGTGGATTTGTTGAAGATAGTGTTTTCCGTGCTCGAACATGTCTTGCGTACTATCTGCTCCAGGACTATGTTCAAGAAACCACATGACAGCGCATCTCCTTGTCTAACAACTGCACATGTTTGAAACAACTGAGATGCGCTGTTACCCATTAACACACTGCACTGCGTATTTTTTAGCGTCATGCGGCACAGCTGGATCAGTTTGTTCGGGATCCCGAATTCAGACATCGCCATAATAGACTATTGGCGATGGATGCTATCATAACCAGCTTTGAAGTCGATTAAAAGATGTTGGGTTTCGACTTGAATTTCATTGGCCTTTTCAAAGATTGCCCTCATTGTGAATATTTGGTATATCGTTGCACTGCCTGGCCTAAAGCCACACCGGAACGTTCTGTTTGTAGTGTTGCAGAACGGTTTAAGACGCTCACACAATACGTTGGATATGGTTTTGTATGCAACATTAAGCAGGGATATGCTTCGGTAGTTTTTGCATGACATAGGATCACCTTTTTTCTATCTTTTCTGTGTTGGAGCCTGGGACTGGGTCTTCATTTCTTTCGTCATTGGCTAGCTCGAGCTAACTTCGGGTGTTGTTATTGGCACGTGATTCTTAGAGATCTTTGAGCTGAGAAACTGCGGATGTTCTTTTCTTCCATCACAAAGTCTTTTTCTCATTTCTTCTTTTTGTTCGTTACTCTTTTCTTGCTGCTCATGTTGGCGCAACTGTAAACGTGCATTTTCCGTCACTCTTTTCAATGTCGCATTAATCATCATACCACGGGTTCTTTTTCGGGGGTGGATAGTAAAGTAACCTATGGTGGTCTCGGTTACAATTTTAATTATTTCTCGATATTGGTTCCACAATGTGTTGACGTCTGTGGGTGACGTGAAGTAACGCCCCACTTATTTCCATTTCTTATGGAAATAAGACCCTTACAAGGGTTGCGGTCGTATTTCCATTGTAACTTAGAAATAATGCCCGTGGGGCCTTATTTCGGTTTTTCTGTTTTGATTAGGAACTTGGCGCAGGGAAACTCTTCCCGAAGTCAGAAGTCCCGAAAATGGGTTTCGGAACTTCTGACCCACTATGGAGGGTCATAAGTGCCGACTTCGATTAAGGGATTATTAACCCACTATGGCGGGTCAATAGTCCCAAATACATTTTACTTTTTATGGGACAAAAGTCCAAATAAAAAAAAGTGGAACAACGAATGTTCATGCTAAAAAAATTAACAAAAACACTAAAAAAAATCTTATAAATAGTTAGAACCACGTTTGTTTATTAGCCGTCGACAAAATGGTCAGAGCAATAAATTTTTCAAAGCTGTTGAGTTTTCCTTTTATTTGGAAAAGCAACCACTACACATCCTGTAATGCAAAGAAGGATTTTTGCAAGCATTTCAATGATTCGCGCGATTTTTTTTTATTTTCACATCCCAAATTGATTCTCTTTTGGGCAAAATTTTTTCCGCTTGTGTCTATCCACCTTTCTGATGCAGCTATTAATGTAATTGAAACAGCTTGGTTATTTTAGGTGACCGATAGATGCAATAAGATGAAATTAGCTTCAATTATAGTGCGCTTGTAGAATGCCGTTCCCTAACCGAACTTTGACATCCCAGAGTGCAGAAAAAACGTTTGCGTTGGAAAATGTTTTCTTAACGTCACATAGACTTAAAGCATGCGGTATATTTCAGCCGTTATGCACAGAAAAACACCTTGAGTCAGTAGTCGCAAAATGAAATACGGCACTTATCATCCACAATAGTGGGCCATTATTTTTTTTCTTCTGGAAAAGAAGCCTTATTTCCATGTAAAATGCGGCCTTATTTCCACAATTCAATTGATATAAGGCCTGTCGGGTGTTATATCGATTTCTTCATGGAAATAAAGCCGCATTTAAGGTGGAGCCTTATTTCGTGGGGCGTTATTTCACGTCACCACGTCTGTGGTACTTAGGAGGACGGCGGAGAGTCCCTCCGGCTCGCTAAGGCAACCTATGTTAAACTTCTTTCTGTGGGCAGCACGTGTTTTCTTGTCATTTGATAATCGAGCTCTAAACTTAGCCACTACCAGAAAGTGGTCAGAGTCGACATTTGCTCCTCAAAAAGTGCTCACGTTTAAGATGTTGGATGCGTGTCTTGCACCCGCCGATTAACAACTTGTTGATTTGGATGGCAGTTCGACCATCCGGAGATTGTCAGGCTACTGTGTAGATTTTTCATCTTGGAAACCTAGTGCTACTTATTACGAGCAGCAGCAAAGTCGGCAGATGAATTATAAACATTTTTAAGAAGAGTATTGACGTGGGTTCGTCTTTTATGTTGTTGGTCAATGCACATAATCAAAACCATCTATACGTAATAAGGAATTTTACACGGAAAGAATTATAAGACGAATCAATAACTTGCGTTTGTTTGTTTGTTTAAACTCTTGCAACAGATTCGCTTGAATAAAAGAAAAACCTTTTTTTCAGCAATCATTATTATCTACTTGCGATATAGTCATTAACGAAATGTCTTAATCTTGGGCATCTATAGATTATATATTTCTGATTATACAATACCAATATAATAATTATAATTATCATTCTTGACGTGTAGTTTCATCAGTCATCATCATCACAAACAAAAAATATCATTTAACCTCAAACAGCATCATGCCATTGCATTTCTTATCCCAACTTTAGCTATTGCCACCGCCGCTGGGCCGCTCACATAACATTTACCGTAAGATTATTAATTTAAACAGAAGAGGTTTTTTTTAATATTATTTCCTACTGTCTGTCTCAAAAGATGGGCGATATACGCTAACACTAACAGTTAAAATGCAGAAAAAAAACAGCTGTCACCATTTCATCATGAATTGTTATGAAACGGAAGATAGTTTTTTTATTGCCTGTAAAAAGGTGGTCCCTTAAGGCTTTGGGAGACAAAATGCAATATAAACAAAAATACGAAAAACAAAAACGAAATTAAAAGTCGAAGATGAGCAAAAAGAAAAATGGCTCTGACATTTTTCTCAGACCTTTTTTTCTTCTTGTATATTGTTGGTTCCACTTTGGCTTGCAGCAGCGCAGCGGCACAATGCACCGGGCGATACGCTATTGTAAATTGGCAAAAATGGAACACACAAAAACAGATACAGTAACGGTGATGATCACAATCACTGACTGAAAAACCATGTGCTTTACAGTATTTGTAGAGTAAAAGAGTTGCCAAGGGAATATTGTCTTCCGAAACTCAAGAATTCATTAAGTCAAGATTTTGGGTTTTATTCCAGATAAGCTCTCTGCTGGCAACCATAAAAATTGCATCCTTAGCCAATGTTTTGTTTAATGTTTTCATTTATTTACCTCAGAATTGTCGGGCTTGGTATTATTTCTCCTCTTTTCTTTCTTGAATTTGAATCAGCAACAAGTGGATTGTTTCTATTGAACTTAGCTGAGACACAATTTCTCGATTTATTTTTTGTGTGGTTCCACTCTGACTCCGTCATACCGTCTTCACTGCTTCCTTTTGTTTTTACACGTTTTGTGGCTCACTTTCGCTTTCAGTTGATATTGTTCTTTGTTTTTGTTATTTTTTTCCCTGACTCTTCCTAGAGCTTGTTTGTGGTATTTTTTTTATTTTTTTGCTAGAAGTCATTCAATACCGAGATCATGTTTTTTTCTGGTTTATGTTTGTTCCGTTTCGTTTGTTGACCTTTTGTTTTGATTTGTTTCCTTTTTCTTGTGCATCTGTGTTCTGTGATGCTTTCGATATAGCCTCCTTTTCGGATAAACTGGTTCACAACAGCGCAGCGCTTTTAGTGTCTTTCAACATTGTTTTTAAGTGTGAAGAGGATTAATGGGTAGATATTCCTTGCAACATGACTTTCTTATTCACAACGACATGGGATTTTGAAATTTTGTTAATTTTTCATTTAACTAAAAAACTTTGTCATTAAATGAGGACTCGCGAATGGCAAGTTTACAAAAAAAAAAATACTGAAACAAAAATTGAGGCCAAGGCGTAGCATAACATGAAAATGAAGGTGAAAGGGATTGTCTTAAAAATTGCTAAGGTATTTGGTTTTATCCCACGTGATGATGTTATTTCAATGGAGACCTTTCTAAGTTATGATTGAAGACGTTATGAAGGGATAGAAGAAGAATATAAACAAAGCATGTAACATGATATGATTGTTGTTATATCATTTAAGCTATTTGTAAGCTAAATGGGTAGTTTGTGAGTCTTGCTATCAATTACATGCGATGGAGAACTTTTAAACGTTTTAAATGTGATTTAAATTGCCGATTATGTTAAAATCAAGTTTTGACATCAGCTCTTTCGTTTTGTATGACAATGTTTTATTTTGCTTACAGGAAAGGTAGCCAATGAATTTTTAGTGATGTGAAATTGAAGAAGGGCTAAGAGTTGACTTAAGAAACCAAATAGTTGTCCTTTGGGACTTTCGAAAGTTAAGTTTTGACAAAAATCCAACATTCCTCTTGACTTGCAATTTTCAAGAGACGAATAGAATCCAAAACGTTGACTATAGTAATTTGCGTTTCATATTAGTAACAATACTGTTTATTATTGACACTCAAATGACAAATTTTATGAAATTCGCTTTCGTCTACTATTCACTATAGTTTCAAATATTACAAGTGAATGTCATTTAAATGGTCAAATGGTCAAATGAAAAAGATTATGGTGCCTCAGAGACAGACAAACCACAGAAGGCCTGTCAATCATATTCTTGATCGAAATAGGAGATAAGAAATTTGCAATTTCAATACAAATGATTGATCGACTGTCAGTCGTATAGGCGCCAAGATTTTGCCATCACGAGTTTTTGGGCTTTTTTGATTCTCCTATGTATGATTACATAACTTGAATGGGCTTGCAGAATCTCGGACATTTTTGCACGATTTGTCTTCAGATGTATTTGTTTTTGGTAGAATCGTGATCTTTGACGTACAATGTACGAATAGTTGGAAAGAAGAAAGTTTTCCTGATGGCATTCCAAGTTAGATTGGTTTGAGTGTGAGTCCTCATAAACGTCATCATTGGCATGATGCCTCATAAAACGTTTTCTAATACTAGTTTTGTATAACCTCTAAAAAAGTACTAAAGGAAAAGTTAATTTTACGTTAATTTTTATATATTTTGTCGGCCTCTCAAGAAACTCCCACAAAAATTAACGACACTTTGATAATTATTGTTGATTGTTCTGTGCATACCCAAGAGTTACACCCCCTAAAATGCATTACAAAAAAGATACAATCTCAATCGCAGTCTCAGTCCCTTAAGGTCTATCAAAGCAACAATTTATTTCTTATCTTTGTTTATTTTGCTTTTCATTTGGCATACAGTTATGCATGTAATTAAAAATACTGAATTGCAATTTTATCATTTGAATAATTTACTAAAAACCAGCCGCAGAACAAAAACAAAAAAAATCATCAAGAAATCAAACCCCTTCTACTTCAGACACAAGGGGACTCTCACAGTGCATGTGTGTGATTTTAAGCAAGCATAATAATCATTTCGATTGTTTTGATTGTTTTGTCGTGGTGTCACTAAAATGTCCCACTAACCGTCATTATTTCCCTCCGCCGCCGCCGACACAAGTTGTAATATAATTAAGCAATATTGTTGTAACTTCAACACGATTGGTGTAACATTTTGTTGTCAATATTTCCTACAAAATCGTTATCTCTTACTTGAGCAAAGCTGTGTTGTGCTGACGCTGCTGCTGATGCTGGAGATTTGAATAATTGTTGATTTTAAGTGCAGATGACACTTTAGGAAGGCAGAAGTAATTTGTTTGTAAAGTCAAAGTACTGGCACGTAATTGTAGTGCCTTGACTTGTTTATAAAGTTGCGTTGCCGGTTCATCTCGATTCATCCGTCAGTTCTCAGTTATGGCAGCAAGTTAATAATATGTGTCCAGTTGAATGCTATGAAAAAGATGGTTGATTGTTGTGTTGGTGTTTTTGTAATAGCACGTGCCAATGAGTGTGATGTGGTAATTCTCCGTTTCTTCAACATTTCCCGATTATCAGCTGATAGAAATAATAAATTTGTAATTTGTGGTTAGGTTTTGACTTTTTGATAAGTAAAGGTGGAATTTTTATTATTGTATGTGATTGTTTTGGGTAATTGATGATTTATGGATACAAAAAATTGCTCATCTGATTCTATCGTCTATCCCGAAAATGTTGTGGGTTTACCGGTGAGTTGGCTTCAGCATTGGGCGCCAGATCTCAAAGGTGGCAGATTTATCCTATCAACACTGAGGAATCATAATTTTCTTGTTAATTTTCGAGATAGATTGAAAAAAATATAAAAAAAATTGTACGTGTCAGCTCCGACGCGCAACTGGAGTTCACTCAATAAGAATGATTATCTTAAGGCCGTGTGCGAGTTCAATTAAAATTAAATAAAATTGTGTTAAAATTAAACCAGCTGTGGAGCAGGCTAAAATATGACAATAGTGGTTAAAAATTCATCAACGCGGCCTAAAATATATACATATATATCGCAAAGGATTGAATTCATATACTCATACATCTATTCATAATAATTTGATAAAATATATTACTTAAATACTAATGGTAGGCAATATGAATGTCAACAACTTTGTTTAAAACGGTCTTTCGTATTTGATGTGAATCAATGTAGTTACTTCTACAAACATTTTTGTAAAGAATAAAAAATACTACAAAACTGCATCATTACATTTTCAGAACAGTGAAATTTCTTATCAACTTTTCATTATTTAATGATGAAAATTCAATTGGGCCCACATTTATCATGCATTATTCCATATAAAATGGAATTGAATGTCATTGAATTGTACATTTAACTAAAGCCTGAAGCCTTGTGCTTCTTAAGAGATCTTAAT
Organism: Sphaerophoria taeniata; assembly: GCA_943590905.1. Classification (NCBI taxonomy): domain Eukaryota; kingdom Metazoa; phylum Arthropoda; class Insecta; order Diptera; family Syrphidae; genus Sphaerophoria; species Sphaerophoria taeniata. Next base: position 86,020,508 of record OX016542.1, read on the forward strand.
CTTGAAAATCCGATTATTAGAACGCACGCTGGGATGCTTTTAATCGAAAAACACCGATCGAATTTTGGCCATAGCGGGATTCTCCCACAGGTGATGTTTCATTTTGTACGAACCAAGCAGGTCGTTTGTGTGCAATTATATTTATTTTAAAATCGAGATTGTGAGGCTTGTACGAAACGTATCCTTAAAAATGAGGTATCAAAATCACCGTTATTTCATGTAGATTAGACATATGGAAATTTCAACAACCAGTCTTTAGGATTAAAACTTATATACCAACTTATGTGAAAATGTCTTAATTGGCCATATTAATGAGTTACCGTTATAATTAAAGTATAATAAATTGAAGAGCATACAATTCTGTATCATGTGTGAAAATTTCACCGTTCTACGTTGAAATCTCTGTTCAATAAAATAGATTCGAAATGGCACTAAAACTTTTACCCCCTATTTTCACCCCCCCTCGGTTCATTTTTTTTACACTTTGAATATCTTACTTATTTATGTTTAGTCAAAAGCCATACAAATAAGTTTTAAACTTCTAACCTAATCGACCTCCATACAAACTTTGACCTAACATTTCAACCTTTTGTGACCTTTTCAAAATCCTTTTATTACGTTAAAAAATACCGTATGCCCTGCAGGTTCTAGTCTATCTTACTACCAAATTTCATCTAAATCGATCCAGTAGGTTAAAAGTTATTAAGAGTTAAAAAAAAGCGTTGGTAGTCAATTTTTATAACGCTTTTTTCAATGTTTGATTTTCCTATCCATAATTTTTTCATACCGGGGTCTATATATGAATCGATTCTAAAGGAGTAAACTCCAAAAAAAACCGAACAAATCGAAGACATTTTTTTCAATACTTTTTTTCTTACTGAAGACTGTCAAAGACCTCCTTGTTTTGGTCAATCGTGAGTGATGTTTCAATTCAGGGGAAGATCACCTTTGATTTTGGTAGAACCCAGATTCTTCATCGTTGCGAAATCATAGTTCGTAAAATATTTATCCTAACATAGATATAGCTCTTCGCATGGTATCATGTACATCGGCGACAAATTGTTTCGGTGAAAGAAGCTTTTCTTGTCTAAAAAGGGTCAACCAATTGTTTTAGGTCGTCCTCGTCCCAAAGAAGTTAGGTAGGTAGAAATGGCTGTCCATGGCAGACGCTGCCTACGGAACACAACTAGCGATTGATTGCGCCGTTTTACCCGAGAGTACCTGAAAAAGAATATTTAGTAAACACAAACACTGTTGGGTGCAAAGTGGGTATATGGATTAGCTAAAACCAATTGGTTTTGTCGATATAAAGAATCAGGTTCTTTATCTTCATATTTGAGAGTTCGCTATGATCATGTAGGAAAGGAGCTTCAAAAGCCATTGTTCGGGGATTAAGTAGGGTTAGGCATTCCAAAAAGAAAATGCTGAAGTGTCTTCCTTTGCTCCACATCTCTACAACTATGGAAAAACTCGTTGCAGGGAATATCAAGTCTCATGGCATGTTGTCCGATTGGCCAGTGGCCTGTACAAGTGGCAACAATTCTTCTAATGTCTAATTTAGGCCTGTACAGAAGTTACTTGTTGCGTTTATGATCGTAAGTGGGCCATATCTGCCTTGAAATAATGCAGTTGGTGAGATTTCTCCATCTTACGTTGGATTTCTTGAGAAAGTTGTTTTGAATATCTGTTTTCAAGACTCCCAAAGGAGTCCTTACTTTCTCAGCTAAAGATGCTTGGCGGTTGGATCCCATCCTGGCCAGTTCGTCAGCGATTTCGTTTCCCAGAATATCACTGTGACCTGGTACCCAAACAAGGATAAACGTAATATTATCGTTGAAGCTTGCGATTTCTTGCCAAAACTCTCTTACGATTTTGGATTTCGTCAGGCAGCTGTCTACAGCCTTGATGGCTGCTTGACTGTCAATAAAAATTGCTTTGCTTTTTTTTTTAATTGCTGAAGGGTGTGACTGCTTGTTTAAGTAGTATACATGCCTGTCTAATCGCTAGTACTTCAGCCTGAAATACGCTGCACCTATACCAACACCGAGTTCCATCTCCGAGCCGTCAGTATATAAGATGATGTCGATATCTTTAGTGGGACTATTAATTTTCCAATCCAATCTTGATGGAAAGTCAACCATAAACTATTTTCCAAAGTTGAAGGTTGGTGTAATGTAGTCAGAGTGTACTAATTTTATAGATTTAGAATTTTACTATGACCGAAAGATTGTGTAATCCACATACCGGATTCCTTTAGCCTCAAAGCGTTTAAGGAAGCTGTTTCATTAATGTGAAGATATATGCCTAAGAGATTCAGAATGACCGAAAGTGCATCAGTGGGGCAAGATCTCATTGCTTTAGCTCTTTTGTGCATTGAATCAGAAGTAATGATGACGCGATGACATACGACGACATCATCGATGGTGTGAAAAATAACAAGTATACACCAGAGTGAATCTATCTCACAAGTAACATGGCAAGGCTTAAAAACACTTTTAATATATGTCTCCATCTCCAATTAACTACGAGTTTTCAATTTCAGAAGTAAGAGCGGCATTGATAAGATTGTACTGAAGAAATGTGTAAATCGGCCAATGATAGAACATTTAGTTCTTTTTAGTGTTGATGATTTTAACCTTCTGTAGAAACTATCTTTTTATTACATTTGTAGATTGACCTGTACCCACTATACATTTCGCAATTTAAAATTCATCCCTATTCTAAATGGGACCAATAAAATAAGCAACTGATTTCAAGTTAGCTAAGGACGTTGGTCATTGTTCCAAAACAACTTCAAACCCGACATTCTTGTCTCAACAGATCATTCACAGAACGTGATACAAAAAAGCTAAACATTTCCCAGTTCTTTAAGCACTCAAAAACATTCAGCAAAATAAATTAATTCCGTCAAAAAATGTCACTTATCAACCCACAAAGTATTAAAAAGACCAACCTATAAGCTGATGGACGTCCTCCTTGAACGACTTAAATTATGTTCTAAATATTCAAAATTAAGACTATTTATATCACTATAACTCCACTGTTTATGGTTGACTTATGCAATTTTTAGAACCAAAAAAAAATATTCCGGGAAGAAAAAAACAAATTTGTCAAATTAAATAAAAACTAGAATTATCATTTGACGTTTGTCTGCATTCTTTAAGTTATTATGTCCAATAAAAAACCGCTTAAACATTGTAGGTGAAGGCTTATTGCCAAAAATAAAAATGTTGTCTAAGTCATTCGATTTTAGTCAAAACCTCCTACACTAAATTCTTCATTTTGCTAATTGATGAATCAAACAGAAATTCTCCACACCCATAAACCTACTAGAAGACCGGTTTGAAGATGAGTCAAAAAATTGTTTCAAACATATAGAACAGATATCATCTGTTTATAATCTGTTCAAGAACTTAAAAATTAAATGCACCGACTTTAAACTACTAGAAGCTGATTACACAAGAGTAAGAAGAAGAAGACAAGAAGATAAACAAACTGTCAAGAAATGCCAAAGGTCTCTGGCCAATTCAATTTCAGCTGACTCGACCAGATCGCTATGCATCTGCTCAAAAAAAGTTGCAAATAGATCTGGTCTTTTCTCTTCTTGTTTTTAAAGACAGACCACCTCAAATGGCCTAAGCCCAGTGACTGACTGACCGACCTCATCCAATAAGGAAATTAATAGCCAAATGTCTATGTCTTATTGGGATGCATTAGTCAGAGTTCAGGCTTGAAAACATGAAAGAGACTCGGTGCTTCATGCACACGAAGATTAATCGAACCTCGCAGACAATTCGATTCCTTATATGGCTGCAGCTTCGGCTTCGACTTTATTGGTTGAGCTTCGCGGTGCGGCGATTTGACTTTGGAGATGAAGACGGTGGTGATGTTGAGTGAGGAATGTCTCTGGCAAGAGCCGTGAACTTTAATTTGAGCACCTTACATTCCGCGCTGGAAATAAAAACTGAGAAAATTCTCTAGAATGTTATTCTGGCTCTCTTATTACTTGGCTTGTTATAGATTCTTTCTGGTGGATTATTCTCTTACTTTACCTTCCACTCAAATAGATGAATATCAGCAGATGTTGGACATGACCTTTGTTTGTTGTGAATGCGATAAGCCCATTTGTTTGATGAATTTATTAAGATGTTCTAGCTAATTGACAAGACAGTGTGGGCGGTCGAAAGAATCAGGGGCAATGAGTAAATAGTTTTTTCATTTGAATTAAGGATTTAACTCATAAAATTAGTTTCATAAAATAAAGGGTATGATCAGGCCTAATTTAATAATCCTGACTTCCTTAGGGCCACTTTTCAAGGGATCAATTTCGTCGTGATCAAAGTCGAAAACCAAACATTTCATAATTCTTTGCAATCCCTCACCGACGCCACAGTTAACTTGACATTAAGCTGACAATCTGAACTTAACAATTACCAGATCCAATCTGAGAAGAAGTAAAATAAATATTGCATGAGCATTGACCAAGTAGTCACTTTATAGCTTCTTTGGCAAATTTTGTAAGTACACTTAAGTGGAAGCCTATCTTCAGAATAAAATCTAGGTGGAGCTATTGGTGTTGTTTATTTGTTTTAATTAATTTGCTTGTTATGATTCTTGTAAGCAGTCTTATCTTGAAAATGAATGTTCACTTTGATTTCTTTTGCTTCGATTTGAAGTTCGAGAAAAAAGACACAGTTTTGTCAGAATTCCCACGCGGTAAGGCGATAAATGACGAGGGCGGTACAAACCACCTTATGTGTGATTCATTTAACGTGGGATCTCGTTAAAAGTAAGATTTTTGATGGTTATTCTTCAATAAAAGTTTAACAAACTAGGAGTTCTGGATGAGTGAGTTTTATTGAGAGTAGGTGTTCACATATGGATCTGGGAATGTCATTGTTATCGTTTTTATGAGTTTATTGTTTTGTCCAGTTGGTGTTGAACGGAAGCATTTTTTTTCTTTTTGGAGTGGAACAGAGGTTATTGATACTTTAAAAGGATTGCTCGGGTATGACAATTTAAAAATGAAAAATGGAACTGGGTGAAGGACCCGAAAATAATAGTCTCAGTCGCATTTTATTAATTTAATTGCTGTGAATTCATTGTTTGTTTACACTCGATTTGTCATGGGTCACTTGTTTTGAAAAGGAAAGTAGTAGTAGATTTGTCAACGAACTGGTGACCATTAACTCGAAAAGGAAATGATTCTGGTCATGGGATAGCTAAACAATTAAGATTGCGGTCGTTCAGTGAACCTGGCCAACTTCTGGTTCATGTTCTATTGCGCGCCATGTCACACTACCCCTTCCTTGCCAAAATTGATCTTTTGCGCACGAAATTTCAACAATTTCGACTATTTGCTGTAGAGGACCAATGTTATAACAGTTCTTAAGGCCAATGTTTCTTAATAGCCCGAAACAATCAACAAGTAAAATTAGAATGACTTAATTAACAATCCGAGGCTTGCTGTCGGGTTGGTGGTTTGTGGTTTTTTGTAGGGGAAGGTTACCAGCTTCAGGCCTAATCTTACTTGGAAGGGACTAGCCTCACCATTTTAGCGAAGTTTTCTCAACTCTTTTCCAGCGGCCGCCTCGTGATGGCTATGGTGACACTTGCACCAGTCCGAGATAGATAAGATGTTGATTCTACCCGACTGGCAGCTGAGGAGCACTTATTCAAAATAGTGCTCAGTAAATGGCACTCTGAACGTTTAGCCGCGTTCAAAAGAAAATTCTTACGGAAGATAGTTGGCCCTTTTTGTGACGAAAGACTATTCCGGAGACAATATAACCACGAGCTATATCAAATCTATTGCAAAGCAGACTTCATGAACAAAATTAAGCTTGGTAGATTCCGGTGGGGCTCGTATGAGCGAGGAAAAACTGGCCCAGAAATTCCTTTGCGGTAGTAGCCAGCGCGGTTATCCTTTGTCACGAGGAATGTCCTCAGATTTGGAGACGAAGCTGGAGTACTGATTTCCTGCGACTTGACCTTTTTGAGCTACGTGTATTTCCTTTTGCAGAAAAAATTTAGAAGGTCCACTATGGAGCTATTCAATGAAGAGCAGGTGCTGGTCGGGTTTTCTTGAATAAAAAAAGAACTGGTTCCATTACAAGTAAACACTTGCACTTCCTGCTGGTTTATTCCAATGCGACATTTAAAAGAATATACATTTTCTAAGACTCATGTTTCTCTTATTACATTCAAATTGAGATTTTGAAAGTCCTCACACGCAACTTCTCCAATTGCGTGATCCTAATGCCAAGCCAAATACTTATTGCCTGTTTCTGATTTAATTACTTCAGTTGAATCCAATATTTTTCCATTGCCACAAGCAACAGTTGACAGATGTGTCGCTGCTTAAGAATGCATCGTCTTCTTGCTTATATTAAAATCTATATCGACTTGACTTCTGAGCAGAAAAAAAAACTAAAATATTTTTTCCCATCAACAAAATCGCATGCAAGTTGGCTGACTGAGCGACTTCATGCAATAAAATGCAACCATCGAATGACTTTGAATGAATTAACATTTGAATCAAGTCAGTGCTCTTGCTCTATGAGAGCATAGAACTCAAAATCGCAGGCATTGAATTTTCTTAACGGTAAATAAAGACACCTTTGATCGCGTGCAAAAACTATGATCTGCGTCGCGTCGCAATGTCGTCTTGTCTCTTCACATCCTATATTATTTGCTCGTAAAATATATAATTCATCTGACGCGCCACCAGGGGGTGGCCTTTGTTCGAAGCGACCGTGCACCGCGCAGCCGCTATCGACGCGACGTTTATTGGAATAAATTGGCATCGTGGCAGTGGGTAGGATTGGCATAGCCTGAGAGACTCAAAGAAGCTTTTGTTACTAGTCTTCATGGTATATCTCAATTGTGCTGAGTTCTGTAACAAATGCTTTCAAAACATTTTGACGTGTGAATTGGAGGTTCCGCTGTGCAAGTGTTGCTGTTTTTTTTTTCTTGCAAGCTAAATGCATTTGAATATTGGTCCAAGTTTCCAAAGCTATTCCGTCGTGATTTTATTACCCCCTCCCAGCAGATTGTTGCTAACTGGAACTTCATGATAGATTCTGGATATTTCATAAGAAAAAAAGATTGAGTGCTAATTGAGTAAATTGATTTATGAAACTGTGGGTGGTAGGTAAGTGACTATCCTGGTATGGGTCATGGTTACGCAGGTATAGATCAAAGATGAGGAAAAAAACATAGAAAGGTTTGTTAAAGGACACAACTGACAAATAGAAAATAATATAGACCTTTGTAGATTAGAAATTGTAAAACGGCCCGTACATGCCACACTTGTACGGTGTGCTGACACCGGTGTGGCCAATCCAATCGTGACACCGACACCTTGTTGAACAAACCAGACAACAGACGGCTCACATATCCGCACACATACAACGGTGTGCTCACAAGTCCTCTGCGTATGGGCCGTTTAAGAGAGAGAACACATCAAGGGTACAATTAAACGGATTATACCCAGCACACTTGTGTGTACACCGGTGTATGTGTGCGGAAATGTGAGCCGTCTGTGGACAGGTGTGCGCACCGATTTTGGTGTTGGCCACCGTGTGTGCAAAATCAAAACTTTTGTATTTTTGGTGTTGGTGTCACGATCACTGTGATGTGAATGGCGGAATTCCAAACCGGTGTCAGAATACTGGTGTTCACACAAGTGAATTTTTTAGTATTTAGTATTTAGTAATTATTCATTTCATTCATCAACTGTACAAAGAAGAGTACTCTTAAATTAGGTACAGCCTTAAGATGGTTAAAGGCATAGAAAATTATTAAAAACTATACAAATGAAAGAAAGAAGGGGATTTTTCAATTATCGTTATGTAGATGAGAAAGGAGAGATCTTAAGAAGTTTTTATGTTCAAATGTTCGTCTAATAGAAAGTGGAATATTATTCTTGCAGATGTCAGACACGTAGAAGTATGTGGAATTATTGCAAGATTACGTGCAGATCGCGAGAAAGATAATTTTTCATACAAATACTCCGGATTCTTAGACATAATAAGCCTGATAAGAAGTTTTATAGTGCGTACTTTCAAAAATATGTCAAGTGTGCATCCTAGAATACTATCAGCATAGTCTGAGATGTGGTCAAACCTGCGTAGGTTGAAAACGGAGTGCGTTGCGGCATTAAAGGCTACTTTAAGTTTCCTTTTAGACTCAAAATCCATATTTGCAAAGATTTCACAACCATAAGATATAATTGGCAGTATAAGTGCCTTGACAAGTTTAATTTTTACTGTTATAGGTAGATAGTCCCTACTGGTAGAAAAACTTTGTAAGGATCTATATATGTATATTATTTAACATATTTATATTGCTCAAGAGAAGGATGTCTAGGAGTGTAGGTGTGCTATGAGTACCGAAGTGAGCCGGCTCCGAAAGATTTGCAAATGTTAGATTCAAACTGCTTATAGAGCATTGTAACTGGTTTCTTACTTGATTGTGTCCCCAAAAACTATAACATTAGGTGACAAGTGACAAATTTCTTCTAGGATTTCCAAGACTAAAAAAGGGGAAGCTATATTAGGTGGCATATAAATAGTTCCTAAAATGCACTTATCGACGCCGCGCCGCCGCCGCCGTTTGGAATTTCTAGGAACAAATATTGTGAGTTTGAATTCGCATTTGAACTCATTGGCGCAAAATTATAGTCCGCTAATGATAAACTTTAGTGTGATACTAGCTTAAAATGACGTTTCAGATATGACTCAAACGTCATTTTAAGCTAGTATCACACTAAATTCTCTTAAAGTTGTTCATTAGCGGACTATAATTTTGCGCCATTACAACTTGGCATTGTATGGTTTTCCTTATGTATATGGCACAACCGCCACCTCTGCTTGTACGATCTGCCCTAAAGAGTTTGAAACCATTAAGCTTGAATTGTTCATCCCTGAGCGCAGACATGAACCACGACTCAGAAATACATATCACATCAATGAGGCTTTTTTCGAAAGTTAATTTAAATTCATCAAACTTATTTACCAGACTCTGGGCATTGATATGAGAGATTTTAAGACCATTGCGTACATTCTGCTTGCATAAAATATTTAAAATTAAACGAGAATTTTCGTTCACTCTATTATTCCCATAGTCATAGTTGTTTAGCATGAATGACAAAAGTAGAATTAAAATATTTGAACATAGGGACAAGAAGATTAAAAAAGAAAATCCATTTGAAATTTCGAGCGTTTCAGAAGCAGTTTTGGCAACCTTTTATTCATCAAAATTTGATATCAAAACTCAAATTTTTATCGGCTAATGGGACAATTAATGGTTCTTTTGATCTTTTTCATACAAATATTTAATTAAATAAGAGCCTTGTTGCTATTAAACGACTTCAAATGGGTTTTTAAAATTAAATAATTAACTATTATTTGTTTAATTTATGACACCGGCTCTTTATTGATTCCTTATTTTTACTGTAGACAAAACATCGTAAAATAACAATCAAAACTGAACTAACTTATCGATTAGTTGATCACATTTAATCGATAATAAAACACCTTTGCAATAATTTTAAATATTAATAAGGTTCATATTCCCATCAAATTCCTTTCATTCCTCACCGCCTTTCGCTCTCCATTGTAATTGTCGTTAAACTTGAACCTCATGAAGATCGATTAAACGATCAAAAAAAGTCGTGACATCGTAATTTTTGGCCAGATATTGATCATGGGCACATTCCACTTCCTTAAAATAAACATTCCATTAATTTGCACAAGCAAGCAGCGCCACTTAAAAATCGACCATTATCCGATCAAACATCCCGACTTGGCTATAAATCTTACGAAGTCCATTTTTGAACGCGTAACTTGTTTGGGGAGCTTTCGATTTCGATATCATTTTTGAATTCCCTTCACCCAAAAATTAATTCGATTAAAATAATAAATAATTTAAATCTCTGTTTTATTTTTTTCAGTTCGAATGATCAAACCCATCATGTGTGATCGCCAACCATATTGGATATTATTGCCGATCCTTATCTGGATCGCTAGCATTGGATATGGCCTAAGCCAGGTGAGTTATCTTTTGAAAAATTCTAACGTATGGTTGTTTCTGGGCATGAGCATATCTACAAAGCATCAGAGGCCGTTTGGTCCATTAATAACAAAAAATAAAATTAAAAATACCACAAGAGTAAGTGAGTGAAGTTAGAATACAAACATAGAGATATTAACTTTATAATGGATATTTAAATCATAAATTTATTGGACGTCTCCAGATACTTTATTTTAAGTTTGCTTCAAGAAACAAAAAATCGAAAATAAATTCGGTTGAGCACCAAGTTTGCTCATATCTGCTAAATGCATCAGATAATTTTTTTGATCAGGGGCGGATTCATTTTTTTTGGCGATGGAGGTATTTCTTCTCCATTGTTCTCTGTAATTGAACTTGTTTTTGTTAAGTTGTTTCATCAATTTTAAAATAAGAATTTTGATTTGCTTATTTGGGGTTTCATCAAGTTTTCGAGGAAACCAATATTTGTCCGCGAAAAAAAAAATATGAAATGTGGTTTATAACATTGTAGAGTACTTTCCTAAGAACATACTTCGATATCCTCAAACATGTGTCAACCAGCAAATCTTTCCAGCCACCTCGGTTCCTAGCTAGCTGTCTCCAGTTTCGAGCACCGAATTGGCTGAGGCTATTTTCAACTTGCGCGCGCCACCTGAGCCTTGGTCTTTTTCTACTGCGTGTCGTCCCTCTGGGGTGGCTTCGAATACTTTACGAGCCAGAGCATTTTTGACAAAGTGACAACGTGACAAAGCCATCTGAGTCGTTGGACCCTCACTCTTTTAGCTATGTCAGTGTCGCTGTACCGCCCGTTCAAATCATGGTTAAAGGACCATATATCTTCCGTAGAACTTTTCTCTCAAACCGGCCTATGGCGCTGTCATCCGTTTTTGACAGGGTCCATGCTTCTGCACCAAAGGTATATTAAGACGGGGATGATGAGGGTCTTATAGAGCGTCAACTTAGTTGTTCGGGAGAGGGCCTTACTACTCAATTGATTTCTTCTTCCAAAGAAGCAGTGATTAGCAAAAGTTTATTTTTGTTCTGAACTCGGCTCTGATATCATTATTCGTGTCCTTTACTACCTTGATATTATATACCTAGATTTAGAATTTATTTCACAACTCATGTTTCTAGCTCAAATGAAAAGGCTTGACGGCAGACGGCTTATAAGCCATGCATGTATATCTTTCAAATAATTTTGTTAAAAAAAAAATTACATACGTCTATCGTGTCGTTTTGTCCAAGACGTCGGTGTTGGGTTTCCTTTTTTTTTATGACAGCATATATTTTATTTAGCCCTCATTGACCGCTAAACCCATTTTTGTAGCGTCTGTCTGTATACTCCAAATGCTCTATTGATATCTACCGATATATCAATATCATTGGTGTACGCAAGTAGTAGCACAGACTTCTAGAAGACAGTGCCTCTATTGTTGACTAAGGAGTTCTGTCATGCGTCTTCTTTAAAGAATATCCTGAGGTACCATTCATCGGGCATGCTCTCTGCCAACCATATTCTGCAGATGATGCACCAGCATGTTCCTTACCAAGTCATCGTCACACTTAGGGGTATTAAGCTCAAAAAACCGATCATAAATCAATTTTTAAAAATGTAGAATTGCGAAGTAATTTTTTTCTTGGGTATAGTTAAATACCCATGAAAGAATGTACCGTACTTCTTGTTTATGCACCCACTTCACCACAGCTTCAGTTGAAAGTCATCGAACGTGTGCGCCGGCCGCGCGCCGGCCGTGTGCTTTGAAGGGTTTGGTAGTGATGCCATCAGCATCAGCACTCGCCGTTGTTTTTTTTTTAAGCTTAGATAATGCTATCTTCAAGTCTTCAATGTCGGGTAGACGGAAATGTTGGCTTGCGTCGTCTTCATGGTATTGTTCATTCTGCCTGACAGCTGAATTTGATTCGTCATCACCGTTGTTTAGTCTATAGAAGTGGTCCTTCCATATCCTCGGCATTGACTACTACAATATTTTCCTGTTGGCGCTTACAGGCTTCAGTTCGTGCTCGATAACCTTGAGTCATAACATTCGTTAGTATTACAATTATTTCAAATTAGGCAATTCGATCAGTAAGAAAAATTTGTAGAATTTACCATCCTAACAAAGCATCTTTTTATAGGCGTAAAAAACGTCTATGTCGATATAGCCCGGATTCCAAAGCCATGGGTACCCAAATAAACTGAACAGGCTTTAGAGGAATCACGTTCATTGATCTAGTGGCCAAAATTTCGTCTTAAAATTTATGTTTAAAACTCAAGCTAAGTCCGGCCCTGTACGAATGTAACCTCTCTTGCAAGTGTTTTGCATTATGACATCGTTGCGGTGGCGGTATAAGCAATGCATGGCATCGTCATCATCATCAACATCATCGCTGCGGTCGGTTGTCGGTGTAAATATATTTTTATTTGTCCTGTGCGATTATATCGAAGAGATTGTCAATTCATTTTGTTATTTATTTTTTGCTGTAGTTTGATTTATCTTCAAGAATTTATGGGGAAGCTCGAGTAGGAGGCCTTAGAGTAATTATTATTTAAATTTATGAAGTACTTTTGTGTGTTTCGCAGTTATGCAAAACCAAAAGAAAATTGTATTTCACACACGTCTAAAACATGTAATCAAATGTTTGTCGAAATAATTTCTTCCGCATTTTTTTTTCAGAATGCAAACATATCGCATGTAAAATTTTGATTTATTGATATTAGAGGCTGACGGAAATATAATTAGTGGAGTGTCAGTAATAAATAAAAAAAAAACAAAAATCCACAAAAAACCATCGATAACGAAAGTCACTGAATAAGTGATGAAATGGTAGTTTTACAAGCCAAAGATTGACATTTAATTAAAATGCCAAGACATTTTTTTTTTTATGGTTTAATGGTGACGATAATTTCCGTAATCGCCCACCACAAGTATTTTTAACGTCGTTCTCAATTGGCTTGCCTAATCATGTTTTATTGGCTTAGAGTTTCGAATATCTAATTTGCAAACCGGAAATTTGCGATTTGTGGGCTGTAAGTGCTTTGAAACCTTCGGCGTAAGATAATATTGGACAGCTCTGGTAGAAAAAGTCTAAGGAAGGATACATAAAATAAGACCTTTCCAGCGAGTTGTTGAAAGAAGTTCAAATTAATATGCAATCTTCTCCTCTGTTTTCTCAAATTAATTTAAAAAAATTTAACGCACCTTAAAAATTTATCAAAACTAATTTGGTTTGATCGCCAACATAATTCATTCATAATATGAATGGCATAGTCCATTTTAAAACAAAATTTGGGCACCAAATTGTCAGTTCTATTTTGGGAAATTTTATCAAACGAAAAAAACGACCTTCAGCTATTATCACCACCACCGCCACCGCCCGCCGCCTCCATTTGATTTAGCGAATAAATATTTTCATTTTCAAAATTCATAAACCCCATAAACAAATCAAATTTGCAATAAAAAAATCTTGATTAACAAAATTTGTGGTAATAAAGTTATTATGTGAATATTTTTATGCCGCTTGTTTCTTGTCTTTGAAAGAATGGAAAATAAACATAATTAGCTTGCTGTTGTGGTTCGAAAATTCACTTCAAATAACTTCCCATAAAATGATGCAAATTTGATGATTTTCTAAGGGACTGCTTTTTTTTAAGCGTAGTTCTTTTGACTGTGACTTGATGCAGATTTATGGTGCGAAGATAGATTTCGGGAACATGAGAGTGTAGATGAATCTTGAAGACGTTTGTATGCTTTGAATATGAGACGTTTATTTTGTATTTTGAATGGAAATGTTTTGCGAAATATTAAATTAAATCAAATGGTTAGTTTTGTGTTGACAATGAATAAAAAATAGAAGACACGTAGAGATATTAGTATGGGTACCTACTATCCTTTTTTTTCAAACCAAATTGCACTTGTCCTTCGAAGAGATAATAACTCTACCACGAATCTGTGTCACACCAGTGATCCCTCTGTGGGGTTCGCCGGGTTGTTCTCAGTGAATAATTAACTGCTGTTGCCTTTCTTCTACCAGGAGATCTAAAGCCTGTCTTTCTTCTTAGTTCGAAGTTGTAAGAGAACATACATAATATTATGTAGTATCATATTGCCTTTTTGACGAAGGAGTTCTCAGGTCTCATACAATACAATACAATACCAGCTGTCTCGGTCATCTATTTGGGAGACTGTGACGTGAAGTTCTTCCTCGGATTTTCGTACTTCTGATTCGATCAAGCCTTGTTATTTCTGCTATCATATGAAGCACCTTCAACTCAGCTGGAGTTAATTTATTCCCTTAGGTTAGGTTAGAGTGGCTTTCTATAATGTTGTTGACTCACTTAGACCTCAAGGGTATATTGTGAGACCACTAAAGAAGTTGCTCTAAGCGATCTGGGGAAAATATCAAGAGGTGTAAGGTTTAGAAGTACCTTTAAAGCTGCTGTTGGTGTTGAGCGAAGTGCTCCCGTGATGCACATACCTGCTGACCGCTGGACGGTGCACCATACGACAACTCCATAAATGAGTATCGGTCTGATTACCGAAGTGTATAGCCAGTGATTTATTTTTAGGGAGAAGCCCTACTTTGAGCCTATGGCCTTTTTGCAAGTAAAGAGTGCTACAGAAGCCTTCTATACTCTTTCAGCAATATTTGCCTTCCAATTAAGTTTTTTGTCTAAAATGAGGCCTAAATATTTGGCTTGATCGGAAAAGCTTAGGGGTATTCCTTTAATCGTGGGTGGGGTAATCTGAGGAATTTTGTGCCTTCTCATAAAGAGTATTAGTTCAGTTTTATGTGAACTGACGTCCAAGCCACAATGCTTTGCTAAAACGGTTAGCCTGTAAGGCATTTTATAGGAGATCCGAAAGAACTTGAGGGTGTTTCCCAGAGACAGATATTGCAACGTCGTTGGCATATGCAATCACCTTGAAACCCTCTGCTTCCAATGATGTTAGGAGGTCGTTTACTACCATGTTCCATAGAGGCGAAAGGACCCCACCTTGTTATGACTCCAATGGTGGTAGTAAAACTCCTCATGCTGGAAGTTATTGTCCTGCTTTTAGGTATGAGACTTATGAGATCAATGAGTGACTTCTCTATTTGAAGCGCGTTTCAGCTTTCAAAGTACTGGGAGTTGTCGGACTTTTTGATCAAAGGGCACGGTAGTGCCCAGCCAAGTTCTAGCACTACTCGATTTTTACAGGATTGAAAAGTCAAGCACATTTTTAACCCCCCATAACCAAAAGTAATGAGATCTAATAGAACGCCAAGTTTTTACATGTAAAAGTGTTGTATTGATTATTTTGGATCATAGAAGATAATACAACAATATTAAAAGAAAACAAAAAATTGTTTGGCTGAAAATTTACAAGTTCACTGTTCAAGTTTTAAAATGTTAGTAATCACGCATCAAACGAAAACTTTTTACACAGTGTTGTTCGCACATGAGAGAACTTGGCTCTTTTTTTACATTTTATGTTTTTGTTCTGTTAGAATTTTCTTGAGCCTTGAGGCTTCTGAAGTATTTTCTATTTGTCCCTTACTTTAAGAACATTTCCCAACTTTGCGAACCGTATGCGAGTATTCAACTTTTCACAAGAAATTGCAGAACTGTCCCAACACTTTATCAAGCCTATGCTAACGGCCTTACGGTATGGTTTAAATCGTCATCTCAAGTAACTTCTCTATTCTTACTTCTCTATTCTTACTTCCCTCAAGTAAGCTACACACTGTGTAAGTAAATGATAGTGATGTGATGAATAAATGATGAAAGGCATGATGAAACTCTATTGTCATAAGCAAATAAAAAAAAACACGTATACGCCCGAGTGTACCTTGTCATTGCATCCGTAGTAAAATACAAAATCTCTATAATATATAAAAATGCATGTAATATTCATTGCTCACTCGAAAAAAGTTTTTGTAGTTTTCTGCTTCCGCGAGCCGAATTTCTCGAACCAAATTCCAATGCGATAAAATTTTTCGCTTTAAGGTTACTTTGAGTGTTTCAGATTCTTCTGGTGGTGACAATAAAACAGAAAATCTATTAAGATCAACTTGTATCATAAATGTTAAAACCTTTTGCTTATATGACTATTACCATCAATCCATCCCTACTTTCAGTGTGCATTTGTTCCTATTAAATGAATTAATTTTTGTTTTTTTTTCTAAAAGAAAAGAAGTGCACCACTCCTTCGGCTGTTTTCAACAATAACCAATAAGCCATGCGATAAAATGCTTCGTTATCCAAAACAAACCATCAACGATCTTGTGTCGTAATCGATTTTTAACATGCACATTGCCCTTAACTTTTCGTGAGTTTTTTTTTGCCATAAAAATGCACTCAATAAACGAAAAAAAAAATCGTTTGTCAAACTCGTGATTATAGACCTATTCAAAAATGCATTCTGGAGTTCAGTCAAGACCCCCCAAGGAGTGGTAACGGTTTCTTGATGCAAATCGATCGGTCGTTAGGTCTTGTACAGTTCGATTTTTAATGGTATTTGGGTTTTGTTTTTGATGTTCTGGAGCCGTCTACCTTGTGCCTTGGTGGTTCCTTTCATTTGGCAAAATCATGGTTAAATCATTCGCCAGCGCGGTTTTAGGTTTATGCTCCGACGACGTGATCAGGTTTCTTGTATACCAAAATCTAATCGATATCAATATCGATTAATGTAATGTCAAACTTGTTTAGGGTAGGTATGTTCTTGAAGATGATTGAGTGCAAGGAGAAGAGTTTGAATCAGGATTTTCCAATTAAACTTGACATTAAAAGGCTCTAGAGAAGGCTTGAGACAGTGAATGTTCATTCAAAGCTATTTTCTGGTGTCTCACAAATAGAAGAAGAGGCCGACAACAACCTTCAAATGAGAATGTATTTTTCCCATAAATATTTCAAAATTCATCTTTCACAGAATGATTAGTTCAAAAATACAATTAAATTAAAGATTGGTTCAAGGTACTCTGAAAGCCTCAATGAACTCGATAGTTGCTAAGTTAATGAATATTTACATGCCTGAGTGTACAAACTAATATATTCCAATTTAAAATTCCTATGTCGGATACCGATTGCGGTGGCGTTTGCGATGATTTGAGTATAAGATGTCAAGTGTTAACATTCCCCACGAGCAAACATTATCTCAAGATGTTTCAAACTTTTCAAAATTTGTTTATGTATTCAAAGTGAAGAGTCTCTAAATAGTTTTCAAACGAAAAGTGCAATACATTGAGAAAAATTATGTCATGGTCATTTTGAATAGAAAGATGGCTACATGCAATGTTTCTCTTTTTGTCGACAGAAAAGCGATCTCAACGTGATCTTTTTTTTGTTTTTTTTTCCAAATTGAGGTTCATTAATAATGGCTTTGTAATTCGAAGCCTTAAACAGCAGTTGCTGAAGTCTTAAAGCCTCTTTTAATGGCATTGCGTGTCGTCAGTATTTGAAAATTGTGACTTGAAGCTCATTCATGATAGCAGATGAGATTTAATTGAATCATCAAATAAATGTCTTACGGGTGCACACACAATTTTAGTAGTTTGTTGTTTGTTTAATTTCTTCATTAGTTCATCACGATTTTGAAAGAAGAACTCAAATAACTTTCATTTTCTGTTTGTGGCTAAGTTTTTTGAGGCAAAAATCTTGCGTAGGACCGTTTGACCTTGTTTAAAACTTAAGTCATTTGAAGAAATGTGAATTCCAAAAGGATTAAGGAGGTCTTTTAAAGCTTGACGTTAATTTTGATCTTATGATCTGCAAATTTATTTTCTTCGCTAATTCCCACCTACTGCAAGCTTTTGTATATAAAATTCAGGAAATATATGCAAAACCCAAGCCACAGATAATCCCAAAACCCAAACGCACCTTCTTGGTATGATTATTTCAGAGCAACACAAAAAACAGCTTTCAAAATCAAAACAAAACATCTTTCGCAAGTTCTTGTTAGCACTTTTCACACACTTTTCAAACAAAAGCAAAAACAAAAACTGCAACGCATCACTATCATCCGCGAATGAACGCGAAACGGTTGGGTGAATTTGTTTGAAGCAATTTTTCGCATTGTTTCAATTTTACGCTCAAAGAAGATCAAGACACACACAAAGAATAACAAAAAAGAAAAAAATGTTACAAACAAAATATGCGAATTTGAAACTTGAGTGTCAGATTATGAGGATTGCGTAATTGTGATGACTGATTTTGATTTGAGAGTGCCAACGCCTTTTTTTCTGAAACTTCAAAATCAACTATTCATGCAGTAGTTAAGTAAAGACGACCAATGCTATGCTAAGACGGAAAAACTGTCGTTTGTTATTTGTTCCTATCTCTAACTCCGTCAACTATACTCCGTTAGACTTTTCTTTTCAACGCAGCTAAGACAAAGAGTTCCAGTGCACGAAAGTCTCGGATTTGAAACTTTTATACAGAAGCAGCGCCGATCTCAGCGAATTCTGCCTGAGATGGAGTTGACAGCTTTACTCTCTATTGACTTTTATTTTAGGTGTGTTCAGGCCCGGCATTCTGGTTATATAGGGTGAACTGAATACTTGCTCCTGACGTTATGCCTTACTCGTCGTAGGAACCTTTTTCGTCATCTCCGGACTTCTCAGCAGGTCCTTATGGCTCTGATTTTTTTAGATTCCCTTCGCAAGCGCACGATGTCATTTTACTATCACTGACTAGCTTTCCTTGACTGTCATAATAGTTGTCATATCCTGTTTTTAACGAGACACTTTTCTTCTGTATAGCTCTGCTTATTTAATCGACCGATCTCTTGGACTTGCGGTCGGGCTCGTGAATTTCAGTTCTCCTCAAGTTAACTAGACTCTGGCCTAACCTTGCTTCTAAGGATTAACTCTCACCTTATGTCCATAATTATATGTAAGTCGGATCATCAAGATTGGTTTGCAGAAGCCGCATTGAGACGGATATGGTTACACTTCTGCAAGTCTGAGATTCGATTCTTCGTTGGTTCATTTGTAGCTTTAATGAACCAACGGAGAATTAAAATTAGACCTCATCCAAATGTCAACCGGGCACAATTTTCAGGTGTCTTTTGTGTGAGGTTAGGTTAGGTTAGGTTTACGTGGCTGAATTACTCCACACATAGGCCACTCGGGCCCATTGTGATACTACATGAATCTAGGGTACTTCCTACTCGTTTAACTATTTGGAGCTTTTAACAGGTAGAAGGAGACTATTAATGTCTGTATTGGCCAGTTCGCTGGTGTCATTTTAGTAAGGCTCTCCTAGGTGAGTTTTCCTTCTTATATAGAGTGCAGGGCATGAACATAGCAAATAAGGAATTGTTTCTTCTTAATCTTCGTCCATGTAGCTTCTGCAAAAGTCATTTGAGAAGACGCCAAGCCATAAGACATGTCCAGTGATGACACCTACTAGGGAGCTTATATGCAGTCTTTTCAGAGATATTAGATCCTTTGTTTTATGATTAATACTGGGCCGGATCTGTTTGGTGACCGTTCATGGGGGTCCTCCATCTGAGGTTAGTATCTTTTATGGCTTTAGCTGCAATTTCCATGAATGTCTCTGTGGCCCGGCACCCAGAAGATGTGAATGTTAAAAGATGAGCGACAGTTAAGGGCAACTAAGGAGTTAGTAGAAACAGATTTGATGGATTTGATGTAAGAGAAGATCAGAAGTTGATATCACGTTTTCTCTTAGCCACGATAAGACTTCCTTGACTGCTAAAAATTCCGCCTGGAACACGCTACAGTGATTGGGGAGACGGAATGAGAGGCTTTTTTGGGTAGACTTCGCCGCCTACACCTTCCTTAGTTTTGGATCTATCAGTGTATAAGTGTGTGAATTTATCTTCCGCAGGATCACTCTGTCCTCCCAATCTGTTTTTGATAGTATGGAGACCTGAAAGTTTTTGCCAAAAACCAGTTATGGAACGGTGAAGTCCATGTACTTGGGTATTAAATTGAATGAATTCAGAATTTTCGAGCCGCCAAAATTGTTATTTTTCCACTGAGATGATGCTGAGAGATGGACGGCTGTGATCGCAGCAGTTTCTTTGCTTAAAATATCGAGGGGTGTTAGATTGAGCATAATGTCCAGTGCCGCCGATGGTGTGGCGCGTAACGCCCCGGTTATGCATAGGCATGCCGAGCGTTGGACTTTGCTTAGTTTGTTGAAGTTTACTGCCTTATCCAAGGCAGTCCACCATACCGCAAATGTAAGAATCGGTCGGATAATCGTTGCGATGTGTCTAGCCAATAGGTAATAAGAGGTCGGAAACCCCATTTGCACCCTGTGGCTTTTTTGCATGAGAAGAGAGCAACTTTTTTCACTCTTTCTTCTAAGTTGGTTTTCCAACTCAATTTTTTGTCTAGCACAAAGCCTAAATATTTTGCTTTATCGACAAAAGCTAGGGGAATTCAATTAATTGAGAGTAGGTTGATATGTGGAAGTTTGTATATCCCTGTGAAAACGACAAGATCCGTTTTCTGGGGATAAGCACCTAAGCAACAGCGCCCATCTAGAAAGACTTTCATCTTAAAGACCTCCTAAAAAACGCACTAAATATGCTCATTTAGTGTATTTTTTAAAGACCTCCTAAAAAATGCACTAAATGCATGCATGTATCCTTTCCTGTGTCGGCAATAGCAACGTCACCCACACAGGCAACTAACTTGTACCCCTCTCTCTCCAATGAATTGAGCAGTTCATTGACCACCAGATTCTAGAGAGGAGAGAGTTCTCCACCATGAGGGGCTTAACATATCTTTTTCCTGAAAAATCACCCAGTTTTTAATTAATAGTCCTGCTAGTTAGCATTAGATTTATAAATTCATCAAGTGAGTTTTCCGAATTGAGACAGCTTAAAGCGGATGTAATTGCTGATGTCTCCTGTGTAAAAACCTTCAAGTAAAAGATTGGAGAGCGCTTGCTCCCAAAATAATAAGTAATGGCGGAGTCAACCTATGCAACTTCCGTATACAAAAGCTGATGGTCTCTCGATGCTCTCTCTGCTTATCCAGAGTCAGATACATCACAATTTGAAACACCTGAGTGAGAAGGCTTTTCTCTCAATACTTGACGACGATGTCACCTTGCTACTTAATTTTCGAATAGAATAAATCGACTAACTTCCGAAGACCTCCAAAAAGCTGTCCTCCATTAATCGCTCTGCAGTCGCAATACTATAATTGTTGTTGTTGTTGTTGTTGTTGTTGTTGTTGTTGTTGTTGTTGTTGATGTTGTTGTTATTGTAAGCAACAAGTTTTGTATCCGACCTTTGAAAATGCACATTACCATTAACATCTCTTTGTCTGTCTGTCTCTGTACATACTTCTTCTTTCTTCCTGTCTCTCTTCTCGAAGTGCTTGCATCAGGGTCACACTTCAACAAGAAATTCTATGTGCTTAAAGTATTTTTTTTTTTGTAAATGGGATTGGTATGGAAATCTTCAAGCGGAATTTCTTGAAGTGGGCGTCAAAAAACACAAAAATTCAATTAAAGTGCTACAATCAGATCTTTACTAGGCACAATGAAACATTTAAATCTAATCTATCAATAGATCTCTGAAAACAGAAGTGTGATCTTCAAAATCAAGAACCTAAAGGTGGCGCCCAAGATAAGGCTTGTTCTTCGGCATTATCTAAATCTAAACAACCCGTTCCTCGTTATTCACTTTGTTCAGAACAAAACAAGTTCCAATCGTCTGACACACTATAACTGACCCTGAAGTTGCATGCGTCTCGGTGCAATGCAAGAATCAGATAACTCGCGAGATTCAGTCTGGAGAAGAAAAAGAATTTATTCGGTCCCAGCTTGTAGAGTCTGCTGTTCTATCGATAAAATAATAGAATTAAGGTTAAGGGCGCCACAAAATACATTTCCTGCAAAATGGTTGCGAGCAACAAATTGCAGTCTTTTGTTTCCAGTTAAAAGGTCTTAAGTGTAGTGCGTTGTCTATGGGATATCCCACAGTAATTACATGGTTCTGAGAACACACACTGAATTTAAGGCCAATTTTGTTCTTTGGTAAGAGATTAATGTGCGTTTGCTGTGTTGTAAGTGGTTTTGTTTTGACTGTTTGTCGGTTTTGTTTTGGCGGTGTAATTATGGCAAAAACGCAGTTGGAAGTAGCAAGTGTTGGACTCGACAAGCGGATATTTGGGCGGTAATTAGTCTTAGTCTCCATTTCTTGCCTCTATTTTGAGCCGAATATTAACAAGTGAAAATGTTTGCATTAATAAGAGGCTTTATGTTTATTTCCGCTGAACATTTTCAAAAAAAGACTTCGGGTAGGAACTAAGGTTCGACCATTTAGACGTCAGTTCCAGTAAAATATTCCTCTGGCGTTGTGTGCTTGTAACCCACTTCAGAAAACAGCATAATGTCTGAAACTTCCAATTTGCACAGGTAGAAGTCATCTAAAAAAAAAAAAACATTCCATCAAGACTGTGGTGTCTTCGCGAAGTCACAGAATAAAACTTACGACCAGGAACATCAATGTTTTTCCAGTGGGCAGCAGTTGGATGACGACTCAAGAAAGCTTCTAAACCACGAGTGTGTTCTGGACTTCCTTCTTCCAACTAAAAATTGACATTTGGTTATTAAGGTTCAACTTAAACCGATAGCACTCTTACCTTCTTGACCTCTCCGGATATTATAACTCTATAACATTTGTGCGAAAATGGGTCGTCACCGCGCTTATTACATTCTCCCTCTTGGGCATCGGTGAACATAAAACTGATTTTATTGTCCTTCTTAATATCCTTGGCAACCGTGTCCATTCCCATCATATAGAAGAAAATATCACCCGTCGAGTCAGCTCCCACTTTACTATCAGCCGTCGATAAAAGATTCACCATTGGATAGCCGGGATTTTTAGCATCCGACGAAATTGTAGCGACCGATGCCCAATTGGCTTGATGTACGAGACGACGAGCCTCTTGGGCGACATTGATATTGGTGGCATCAGGACGCACGGGACCGGCACTGACAGAGAGAGCCGAGCACAAAAGACCGACGGTGACTAAAAATTGAAACATCTTGAGAACTATGAGATTGAGCAATTTCAGCAAAATCACGACTGATGACTGATGTAGAGCAACGATGGCTTTTTATAGCAATGAGGGGATGCACTCGGTTTGTTTATTTTTAAAGTGAATAATTTTAAACAACAGCAATAAGTTTTTGTTGTTGCTGTCGTTGCTCAACAAGTTGTTGTTGTTGATGTTTCTGTTTTTTTTATTATTGGGGGAATTCTAAGTGTTACTACAGTCGAAGGTCAGACACGACTAAACAGATGATAAACAGTCAGATTTCGAAGTACTAAACTGATATGACTTAGTGCTCTGCTCACTTCTCGGAATTAAAGGGTTGAAACTCGAAGTATTGCAGATAACAGAATTACAGAACAGAGCTTGTCATTTCGTATGTTCTCGCAATAAAATTTATTTTTAGTTCAATTTCATAGGAAAATTAAAATAATAATCAAATTAAGTCGTGGTGAGATTTTTTATGTAGACTTTGAGACGACACATAATGTGATGGGGACAACGAGTTCAGAACCTCACACCAGAATTGATGACTTTGCGAAAAATTTGGTTAGTCGGAATGCGTTGATAAGAAGACGAAATGATTTTGCTGAAATTGTATTTTGAGGATTGTTAAGGAGGTAATAATTTCTGATAATTTTGTTGTTGAATCTTAGTCTTTCACGAAGTAGGTACATATTTAATTATGTGTCAAATGAGGGCTTACCTGCTAGTAGACCATTTTTCGATGTATCATTCTATGGGATTTGGCCTGGTGTTTCATCTGCTTCGTTGCAGAATCTGCATAATGGACTTTCGACTAGTTTCAGGATGCTAAGGTGCCTTTTTACTTTGCAATGACCTGAGATAAAACCAATAATTATCCTGAGTTTATTCCTGCCCTACAATGATGCAGGTCAAAAACTGCTTTTGATTGTAGTCACTCAGAAGCATTTCTCCTGTCTCAATCCGGGCAGTTGTGCCCAGTTGTTTCTCCTCTTCCGAATTAGGGTTCCGGCCCTAATAGCGGAGTAGGTATATCCGCCTCCTTATTTCCCTGAACCCCTACATATTCAGGTACCCAATGACGAGTTTCTTTGTTGTTCTGCTTATGCACTCAATAACGAATTTTGAGTTAAACGTGTGGGAGATTAACGCTTTAAGGGCTGTAGACTATCTCAATTCTAACGTAATGGCAATATTTTTGTTGCGGTTATTCATTTCGAGATTGAGTTGTGCACATTTACTGATTGCGTTGACCTCTGCTTTAAAGATACTGGGAGATTGACTCATGGAATGGAGAGTCCGGTCCCGCACCAGTACCCTCAGCTGTTCTCGACCCGTCTGTGTACCATTTGATGGTGTTTTCTTTGAATGAGTAGTTGTTATTTTCACCTATCCATTCCTGTTAACTAGTTTGCGACCATCTCTTGGAATATCAGAGAATATTGGAATATCAAGGAAGTTACCTACTGTGAACTTGAACAGAAGTTCTCTGTTTCTGTTGCTTAAGCTTTTGCTAGTCCAAGTTCCTTCCTTGGCAAATGGCTTCCTTAGCAGTGTTTTCAATGATATTATTGAGTGGAGTCAAAAGGAGAAGTACCTTCATAGCTGCTGTAGGGCAAGTTCTCATAGCTCCTGTGATTTCCTAAAACTTCTCAACAGAGGTCATTAGAATATCATCAGCAAAACCGAGACATCTAATACCCTGGGACGTAAGACTTTCAAGTAACTCATCAACAACGAGACTCCACTATAAAGGTGATAGAACTTCTCCCTGAGGGCAACCTCATGTTGTGATGATTGTTTCTATATTGTTACCTGCCTTAACCACCTGCATGCCATTCTGGTGCTTTACTTGGACCTTAACCAAGAGTCTCCGTCAGCCAGCTCGGTCCCTAGCTAACTGTCTCCCGGTTTTGCACTCCAAGTTTTTTGAGGTCATCTTCCACTTGGGTGCGCCACCTGAGTAGCGGTCTTCCTCTACATCTTCGTCCCTCGGGAATAGTGTTGAATGCTTTATAAGCATTGGTGTCCATCGACTCTATATGATCAAGTCATCTGAGTCGCTGGACTTTGACCCTTCTGGCTAGGTCCGTGTGGTTGTACAACCCGTAAAGTTCACTATTGAATCTTCTTCTCCATTCCCCATCAGTGTACACTGGGCCATAGATGGCCCGAAGAACTTTCCCCTGGAAACAGCCTAAGAAACATTCATCCGATTTTGTAAGGCTCCATGCTTATGCACCATACAGCAGAAGATGAGGGTGTTATATAGTTTTACCTTAGTTGATTGAAAGAGGACGACACAATTGCTTTCTTAGCCCAACTAACAGTGATTAGCAAGAGTTATTCTTCGTCTGCTCTCGGCGCTGGGCTGGTTTTATTGCCAGTGTTAAGAGCGGAGCCTAGTAATATTCGTCTATTGTCCTTCCTCGAAGACAGCATATACTTACTTCGTTTTGCCCTCATTTACCGCTAAACTCATTGTTGCCGCTTCTGTCTCAGTTCTCACGAAGGTGCCATTGACATCAGCTGGGTTTCTTCATCGGCATACGCGAGAAGTTAAACATACCTATGGAAGATAGTGCCTCTGATGTTGACGGTGGCGTTTCTCTCAAGAACGATGTTAAAGAAATCGCATGAAAGTGCCTTGTCTGAATCTTTTTTGACATCGAAAGATTCTGTAAGCACTTTGCCAACCTTGATTGCGCAGTGGGAGTTCTTCATCGTCATTTTGCACAGGGGAACGAGCTTAGCACGGATGCCGTTGAGCAGACCAGTAGGTAAACTAATGGTCAAAGGCCCAACCATCCCCGGTGAAC
Source organism: Sphaerophoria taeniata (assembly GCA_943590905.1). Lineage (NCBI taxonomy): Eukaryota > Metazoa > Arthropoda > Insecta > Diptera > Syrphidae > Sphaerophoria > Sphaerophoria taeniata. The sequence continues at coordinate 86,046,388 of OX016542.1, forward strand.
GGCTAGGAAGATATATAATATCACTGAATAGTGACCTTCTAAGCCAGGACTGGGAGATCACAAATACAGAGAAAACGACAGAAGGCACCGAGGTGGAAGTCAGATTGACTCACAAATCTATTCCACTCCTCAGGAAAGTCAACTTCAAGGTACGCGTCGGGATAACTAGATGCAAGCTGAGGTTGATTGCCACCAAAAAGAAACAGGTTAGTAAAGCGTTGAACAAATACTTTATTATTTGATGGAATTGAAAATCTTACAAATCAATCTTCAACATAGTAAAGCCGCCAGCGCTAACCTAGTCTACCTCATGGAGAGTAGACAATATGATGTAGCCCTTATACAGGAACCCTGGGTATCAGGTGGCAAAATTAAGGGTCTACACTCCAAAGAACTCCTGATGTATAAGTCCAACCTGGACAACCGAAATAGTAATCCTAGAACTTGCATAGTAGCCAGGAAACAGTTTAATCTTTTTCTTCTGACTACTTACAGCAACACTGACCAAACAGCGGTAAAACTGGAGCGAGAAGGGCTCCCATCGCTCATTCTCTCTTCAACGTACATGCCGTATGACGGTACAGAAGGACCACCAGCCGATATCACAAATCTATTGATATCATTTGCAAGTAAGAACAATTTTGACGTAGTCGTTGGGTGCGACTCCAACTCACATCATGTGCAGTGGGGAAGTACCGATACTAACACTAGGGGCGAGTCCCTTTTTGAATATATTATTGAAAACAACCTTATAGTAGCTAACAGAGGTAACACTCCCACCTTTGTTACAAAAAACCGTAAGGAGGTACTTGATATCACCTTAACAAGCAATTCAAACACTTGTCAGGTAGAACAGTGGAAAGTATTAGATGACGCTTCCTTCGCAGACCATCGTCTAATCGAATTCTGTATCCCTGATACCAATCGGGCATACAAGCCATTTAGAAATAACAAACGTACCAATTGGTATGTCTTCAACAATGAAATTACTGAGAATATAGGTCAGCTTAGTACTGACACAAATCTTAGCATAGATAGTTTAGATGTACTAACTACAGAATTCACGAGAATTCTACAGAATGCCTTTGACAAAAGCTGTCCTCTCATCACAACGGCGAAGAAAAATAATAAACCGCCCTGGTGGACTGCTGAGCTCAGCATTATTAGAAAAGAAACCAGGAAACTTTTCAATCGGGCTAAACGCACCGGAGCAGAAAGTGATTGGGAACGTTCCAAACCAGTCAAAGGAAATTTAAGTCGGAGACCCAAAGGGCGAAACGTAGCTCATGGAGAAACTTCTGTAGTAGCATTGAATGTACAAACCATTCAGCGAGACTAAGGAAGATCCTCTCCAAAGTTAATACACCCATAGGCTCCTTAAAAGGACCTGATAACCAATGGACAGAATCCTGTCAAGAAAGTCTAAAACTCCTGGTTCAAACACACTTCCCAGGATGTAACACAGACCTAGATAACGAGTCAACAAACATCATATACTCGGCTCTTGAAATCCCTGGGGAAATTATAACGGAAGAAAAGCTAAATTGGGCTATAAACTCCTTCTCTCCTTATAAATCTCCAGGCTTAGACGGCATCTTCCCCTTGATGCTGCAAAAAAGCAGTAGTATCATTACTCCACATCTAATGAACATTTTTCAAAACTGTCTAAAGTTAGGATATGTTCCGGAGAAGTGGCGTGAAGTCAAGGTCGTCTTTATACCAAAAGCTGGCAAGCCCAGTCATACAGAACCAAAAGATTTCAGACCAATCAGTCTAACCTCTTTTACACTCAAAACACTTGAGAGACTAATCGATATGCACATCCGCAGCTACCTAAAGCCGGAAGCCATGTCACCTTTTCAGCACGCCTATACAAAAGGCAAAAGTGTAGAAACAGCCCTACACTGTGCAGTTAGAATAATAGAGAAGTCGCTTGCGGTAAAAGAATACACCCTTGCATCTTTTCTTGATATCGAAGGAGCATTCAACAATGTTCACAACAGTGCCATAGAAAAAGCACTCACTAATCTTCAAATAGAACCCCCACTTATAAGATGGATCACGTGTATGTTGAAAAACAGACAAATCCATTGTAAACTAGGGACCTCTGATATAAAAATGTACACATCTAGAGGAACCCCGCAGGGAGGAATACTCTCACCTCTCCTCTGGACTTTGGTGATGAATGAAATTCTCATCAAACTCAAGAACAGTGGCGTTAGAGTTGTAGCTTATGCTGATGATTTAGCGCTTCTAGCGACAGGAAAATACCTAACCACTGTAAGCGAACAATTAGAAAACGCATTAACTACGGTCAGTAACTGGACCAAGAAATGCGGTCTTAAAGTAAACCCCCTAAAAACAGAACTGGCACTTTTCACCAATAGAAGGAAAATCCCTTCTTTCGAAATGCCAAAAATTGACAATACCCCACTCAAACTCTCAGAAAAAGCGAGATATCTTGGTATTATCCTAGATAAGAAACTCAACTGGGGCCCAAACATACAAGAAAGATACAAGAAGGCCATGATTGCACTATACTCGTGTAACAGGATTCTTGGAAGAAATTGGGGACCAAATCCTAAGATAATTATGTGGATGTACACGGCCATAGTTAGACCCATTCTAACTTATGGTAGTTTGGTTTGGTGGCAAGCTCTGGAGAAATCCACGAACTTAAAAACCCTTACCAAAGTACAAAGAATGGCATGCATTAGCACTACGGGGGTGATGAGGACTACCCCAACTGCGGGTCTTGAAGCGATCCTGAATCTCACCCCCATAGACTTGTTTGCACAAGAATCAGCAGCAAACAGCGCTCTTCGACTTAGTCAGACCAATATTTGGAGATCTAGTCAACACGGCCATACCACGATCCTTACAAAATACGTTGGCAATAACGTTCGTACTGATTACATGACCCCTTATCTAGACTTCAACAAAAACTTTACTACCAGCTTCCCTAATAGAGAAGATTGGGAAAACAGTGTACCCTACACTAATGAATCGAACTTTACCATCTTTACCGATGGTTCGAAAATGGTTACTGGAGTAGGGGCAGGTTTCTACTCAGAAAATCTTAGCCTTGCCAGTTCATTCAGACTTCCTGACCATAGCAGCGTCTTCCAAGCTGAGATCTTGGCAGTGAAAAACGCTGCTAATCAAATATCCATGATGGCGATACCACACGCTGATATCACCTTTTTCATTGATAGCCAAGCAGCAATAAAAGCGATCTCTGCCACGCAAATCAAGTCAAGGCTTGTTTCTTGCTGTCGCGAAGAGCTAAGGGTTCTTGGTATGCAGCACAACGTAAGACTCTGCTGGGTTCCCGGTCACAGTGGTGTGCCAGGAAACGAAAAAGCGGATGAGCTTGCAAGAGAAGGCTCGGTACTTGATCCCTCTCTCATAGACCATAACATCAGAATCCCTCAATGCGAATTAAAAAGAAATATTAGTAATAATATCATTCAAAAAGCAAATGATAGATGGAACCTACTAGAAACCTGCGGTAACACCAGGAAACTCTGGCCTCACTATGACAAGAAGAAATCCAATAAGATTTTACTTCTTAAAAAACCGTCCCTAAGATCCCTCATAAGTGTGATAACGGGACATAACCTCCTTGGCTACCACAAAAAGAAGATGGGGCTTAGTACTGATGACATTTGCAGAGGCTGTGGCGATGAGGAAGAGCACGAAAATACGGCTCACTTCCTATGCCACTGTCCAGCACTCTGCCGTACTAGATCAAAATTCTTAGGCAACTATTTCTTTAATGAACTAGAAGAACTATCTGAACTCCCAGGCAATCGCCTATTGAACTTTATCAAGTCCACCAAATGGCTTGATCAACCATAGAATTCATAGGTTAAATCACTTTTTCAGAAGTTACAACACTTCAGGGTATCACAATGGATCTACATTGATCTAAGTGTGACGGTAACAACATCAACTGTCAGCCCATATAACCTAACCTAACCTAGCACGGATGCCAAATACAATTTAATACAGTTCTTCTTTGTAGATGCTGTCATATTCGGCCTTAAAATCGATAAAAAAGTGCTGGTAATTTGGTCATTCGCTTTCAACGGCTTGTCGAGCAAAATTTTGTGCAGGATAATATCTTTTCCGTTAGGTCCCTTTCCTTTTATATATTTCCTTTTTATATTTTCACCAGTAATCCTGAAACCCACTAACTAATCAGTAACCTTTATCGGTTCAATTCACCAAGTCCTACGGGCAACAATTAAATGAAATCGTCGATCAAAGCCCAACCCATTGACCTCAGCTTTCCCTATTCGCTTGATTGGCCTTGTTTCCGAAATTTAGTGAACAGTCTAAAAGTTTTTGAGATACGTTTAAAAAACCGTACTAATATTCACATAATTATTAACCAAGCAGCAGATCTCAAACATTTCAAGGGCTTCTCATGAAAGGGTGTACCTACCCAGCGTTGCCATCAATTATTATTCAACTGAATGACTTAATACCCTTACGACAACATAATTATGCATGCATAATATGTATGCAGATTATTTAATTTTTCTTAAATTTGATGAAGACACAAAGTCAAAAGACCATTTTTCCCATCAAACCGTTAAGCTGTAACTCATAAATAAAATCCAAAAAACAACCCAACACCTTAAAATTTCCACGCTACTGCCATCCAACTTCGGACGACGACCAACACACGACGTGTATAATTTATTCGTCATGAATCAACATTTTGACTTGAATAGGGTTTTTTGTAAGAATTTTTGTAATAATAACCAATAGATCACTACTGATGGGTTGCCTTATAATCATCAATCATATTCAGCCAGTCAGCTCCAGCGGAAAACCAATAATTTTTATTGTAAATAATTAATTTATCGCAACTCTAAGCTGCAATAGTCACTACTGATTTCAATTTGTTCATTCAGTAAAAGTCATGGTATTCCAGTAGCTCGATGAAGTATGGAGAAGTAAACGTTTTGGCCTAGTGCCTTTGTATCCAATTCATCCTTGGCTATGAAGCTTTTCATACATGAATTTAATGAATCAACAGCTTTCAATTACAGCAAGGTGAAGAATATTTATTTAGTTGGGTACTCAACAGCTGTTTTGTTGTCTAATACACTAGACATCTTGTCAATGAAGAATTTGTTTGGACCTTAACTCTACTTGAGGCCGCAGGTAACTCCTTTATGTTCCAACCGCATCGAATTGCACTTTTCTGCGGCCTAAGAGGTTAATCATGGGTTGAATTCGAGTTTGAAGAGTAATAAAAATTACACGATGATTGAGTCTCAAGTAATTGATTACTTATCAGCACAAAGTTTAACTGTTGCTGTTGTTCAATTTGATTGGAGTTAAACTGCAATTATTTCATTCATGTGAAGTGGAAGATTTGATTGCCGGATTGATGGACAAATGTTTAAGAAACAATAAAAACAGCGTAACGCTTTCGTCATTCCGACTTTTTTCTTTAGACGGAGGCACCATGCACTTGGTTTCAAACTCAAGTATATGCCGAAACAGAAACAAGACCCAGTCCCAGCCCCCAGCACAGAAGAGGTAGAAAGAGCCATGCAAAAGCTAAAAAATAACAAGTCTGCCAGATCGAACCCTTTAAATATAGACTTTTGTTTAGCCGCATGCACCAGGTCATCAACAAAGTGTGGGAGGAAGAATGCATGTTCGCTTACTGGTCTATAAGCTCCATATGCCCCATAAACAAAAAAGGCGATCCTATGTCATGCAAATACTACCGAGACTTATCCTGTTTAAAGTTGCATACAAAATAATTTCATTATTTTTTCATTTTCATTCATTTATTTCAAAAAAGGATTTACAATGACGCATTAAGAATTAAATCTTTTAGAGCATCTAAAATTTTAATTACAAACATTTTCTCAGTAACCAAACAAATAAAAAACAAAAAAAAGATAGATTAAGTAGAGATAAAAATTTAAGTATATATAAAGAGTTTAAAGAAAAATTTAAATAAAAAGCTATATAAAGTTAGAATAATTGAATTTAGTTTTGATTCGAAAAGTGCAAAAATAACATTCTCTTAAAAGCAGTAGGTGTGGCAATACTTTGCAATTCATTAGGAAGTGAATTCCATAAACGAATTGCAGCAACATAAAATGAACGCTCTGCAATGCTGTGTGCGAAGCGTGGTATAATAAGTTTTATACCTCTTTGAGACAGGGCAAAATTCAAATTTTCACTAAGGTACCCAGGGCATCTATAAGGGATGATACTATGGAGTTTCAAAAGTAGCCTGAATCTCAAGAACTCATCAAGACCCATACCAAAAAGAATGTTTCGTAGATGTGAGACACTAGAGAATCTTGGAATACAATAAATAAAGCGGATACAGTCGTTCAGCGCAACATTGAGCTTACGCTTGCACTCACAGTCCAGAATGGGATAGACTGAACAGTTATAGGTGAAATAAGGCAAGATTAAAGTTTTTATAAGGTGTATCTTCATGTTTGGTAGCAAAAAACTAGAGGAAGATCTCAAACTACGTAGCCCAAAATAAATTTTCCGAACAGTATCAGAGATTGCTCTGCAGCAACTCAGATTGCAGCTAATTTTATATCCTAGGTATCTAACTTCTTTTACATACATGATAACTTCGTTATCGAGAACAACCGAAGGAAAATCTAAGGGGTCGAATTCATTTCTAGAGCATATCATTGCAACAGACTTAGTAGGATTAAGTTTCATATTATTATCATTGGACCAAGAGAGAATATTGCTTAAATCCTCATTTAACCTAACTAAACAGTCCTCCCTTAAGCCAGTACTACGAAAAATGTAAAGTATTACATCATCCGCATATAAATGAGTTTGACAGTTAAAGATGACTTCAGGAAGGTCATTTATAAACAGCGAAAAAAGCAATGGACCTAATACCGAGCCTTGGGGGATTCCCATATTAGTAGTAATAGGATTCAAAATACCAATTTCAGTCTTTATTTGTTGAACTCTATCTTTAAGATAATTGGACAGCAACATTATTGATGAGCTTGAGAAATTGAACTTGAACTTTAGTTTAGACATAAGAATGGAGTGGTCGATGCAATCAAACGCCTTGGAAAAGTCTAAAAGTACAACTATACCGAACTTATCAGAATCAATAGCAAAACGGATGTCAGATGTTACTTTAATTGCTGCAGATTCACAACTGTAGTTATGACGGAACCCAGATTGCCACTTTGAGAGTAGGGTATTTACATTTAAATAGATCTGGATTTGATCATGAATTATTTTTTTCAAAAAGCTTACATGGGAAGGATAAGATAATGACTGGTCTATACTCTGAAGGGTTGGAAGGGTTTCCAGTTTTGGGAACAGGTATAATGCACGCTTTTTTCCACATATCAGGAAATTGACCACTATAAATACAAAAATTAAATATATGGACTAAGTAATTTACAATTATAGGGAAAATCAGTTTAAGAAATTTCGGAGAAATTTCATCGAGACCAATTGCATTCGACTTTATTGATTTGATGGATTTAAATAGCTCATATGCACCAATGCAATTAAATGAGAAGGAATTATCTCTATCAGGTGTAACAAAAATATCTTCAGGAATATGTGAACTTGACACGGGCTGAATCAGAACATTTGACATCAATTCAGGGCTAAAAGAACATTTAGTTTTGTATTTATCATCCTTTACACCAAATTTCTTAATATTACTCCACAGTTCTTTAGAGTTGAGAGAAGGATCTAGTTTTTTAAGTAAATAATCGCGTTTTGACTTTCGAACTATTGAAACTACTTTATTTCTGGCGAAAATGAACTGTCTTTTATTAAAATCGGTAGGATTACTCTTAAATCTCCTGAAAAAACGTTCCCTCTCTCTTATTAGATACTTAATGTTGTTATTAAACCAAGGACATTTATTAACCTTTAGTTCCTTAGTAATTATTGGAATATGGTTCAGTGGCGATTCCTGGTCAAGTTTTGTGGGTTAGCTATATCAACGTTCTTCGGGAAAGTTTAAAATACAACTAAAAAAATTTGCACGACAGGGTCGCACGCACTTTGCTTCAGTAATCCAAACTTAACACACAACAAAAACATTAAAAATAAAAACAAGTATTTTAAATTCATAAATAAAAATTTTAATTGAAATATGTATAGATACATAAAAAACACATTTTATTTGAAAAAAATTATGCCATAAGATTTCTTTAAAAGTTGTTTATTTTTTTTTTTTTAACTAACATGGAGAGGTTTTCCTTTAATTATTTTTTATGTACCGATACAATTTTTCTAGAATGTCCTAAAATTAAACTGGGTATGCAGTATTGAAAAACAAGTTAATAACAATTTTTTTTTTAAACTAAAAAATTTTATATGTTTTTTGAAAACAAAATATTATTTGAGCATTACATAAATACTCCTAAAAAAAATTTGCACGACTCGGTCGTACGAACTTGCTCCTGTATTCCAAATTATAACTCATAAAAAAAATTTAATTCGTAAATAAAAATTTAAATTGAAATATCTACCTCAAAAAAAGATTCAATCTGAAAAAATATGATGTCATATGATTTCTTAAGAAATTGTTGATTTTTGAAATTAAAAAAAAATCGTCGGAGCGGTTGTTTTTTAAATTAATTTTTTATATATAAATTTTTTTGAAAATGTCTTAAAATTAATTTGGGTATGCAGCATTCAAGAATGTTTAACTATACATTTTCTAAGCAAATATCAATTTCAAATTTTGATCCGTTTTTGCGATACAGAATTAAATTTTTTTTTTTTAATATTTTATAAAAATCCAAAATTTTTTTTGAATACAAAATATTATTTAAACAATATAAACGTACTTTCAAAAAAAATTACCCTGATCGGATTTTTAGTTTTCGAGAAAATCTGATAACAAAAAAACGGTTCTATAGGCGGTACCGTTGTGGAGCAATACAAAAATATTTTTTTTACATAAAATATATCAGTTTAAAAAAAAAAATTTCGAGGAAGTTTGAAAAAAATCGTAGGAACCATTTTCGAGAAAATTGAAACTTTTGGTTTTTGGCCAAAAAAATCGTATGGTGGCTACCCTAAATTTTGAAAAAAATGAAAAAAATGACCCACGCGAATTTGCTCAAACTTTCAAGTTTGAAGTCAATCGGACCGGTGGTTAAGGCTGTGCGTTTACAGACAGATAGATGGACAGATGGACGGAATTGCCGGACCCACTTTTTTCGACTTCTTTATCATCGTAATGTGATATCTCATCATTACCTCAAATTTTTTTTTTACGAATTCAATACTTGCAATATACTTATTCTATATGTCGCAAGTAAAAAGACGTTAATCGGACTGCAGCTGCCCGTGGCTTAGTGGTTAGATGCGTTGGCTGCTAAGCAGAACGTCACGTCGTGGGTTCGAGTCCTACACGTGTCCATAAAGTTTTTACCTAGTTTATCTTTCACGGGTACTGCCTCTTGCGAAGACCTGACAAATCTTCCAAGAGTATCAATCTGTCATGAAGAAGTGCTTCTCAACTTTGCCGTTCAGAATCGGGATGTTTAAGAAAAATCGGAGTAGCTGTTTTTGAGAAAATTGAAGCTTTGGCCGAAAAAATTGTATGGTGGCTACCCTAAATTTTGATTTAAAAAAAATTAAAAATAAAAAACGACCCAAACTACTCAAACTACTACATATATTTAAAATTAATTTCAAGTCAACGGAAGCAGTGATTAAATCTATTGATGCAATTATAGACAGACAGACGGACGGACGGAATCGTCGGAGCAGTTTTTTCGTCTTTTCTATTATCGCTTATTTTTGATTGGAATCTCAATTTAAATACACTTGTAAAAAATTTCAAAATAAATATTTATTTAATAAATTTTATAAAATTTCACAACAATAAGATAAAAATTAACATTAATAACAACAAACCTCTTACCCCACAAAATACAAAAAATCAATAAGCTGCTGGCTGAAGCGCAAATTTTTCGCTAAACCTTCATTGTTCTTCATACCCTTAATACAGTAACGACTTACGAGTCGTTTCGTACACGAAACAAAACCCTCATGCAAAAATCTATCATGAAACTATGTTTAGCTCAAAAGTTAGCGCTAACAGATTTCATACAATCTTCATAAACAGAAAATGAACACATTTGAAAATGCCTTCAAAAGTGAACAGGAGGGTTAGCGCAAAAATCACAGCTAACTATGAAACGAGAACACAACAACGACAGGCAAGAGATGCGATACGATTTGTACACTATAACTATATACACGAACACGATTCGATTACACGAGTAACCAATAACCATAACGAGATCTGTAACTGTATGTGTTGGCTCTTGCCTGTCGTTTCGTTGTTTTGTTCTCGTTAGTTAGCTCTTAGCTGTGATTTTCGCGCTAACCCTCCTGTTCATTTTTGAAGGCATTTATTCAAATGTGTTCATTTTCTGTTTATGAAGATTGTATGAAATCTGTTAGCGCTAACTTTTGAGCTAAATATAGTTTCATAATAGATTTTTGCATGAGGGTTTTGTTAGCATGCAATGAAAAATACATATTGGTTTTGTTGCGTTTAAGTTGCTATTAAGTACCTACAATATTGTAACGTATTCGTTGTCGTTTATTGACTTTAACATAAGAATAATGATTATATATATTAGAAATAAAATTAATATGTATTCTGAAATTATTGGTTTAGCGCCGCTAAACTAGCCAACTATGAGGAATCGCCCCTGATATGGTTATCATAAAGTCGCGTTAGCAAGTTATTAAATACTGAGACTTTATCATTCACGTTTGGAGTAAAATAAATATCATCCCATTCCAGTCTAGAGAAATTCATCTGTAAATCCTCATAGTTCAAATCACGGTACGACCTGAAACTGAATGAACGAACTATATTAGTTCTTTCTACTTCAAATTTAAAGGAACAGAAAATGAAGTCATGGATGAAATCTGAGGTAGGTCTTATTTGATCATTTCCTAGAATTCTGTATTTAGAAGTAGTCAAAAACATGTCAAGCAAAGATGGGTTATTAATTGACTTGTAACAAGTTGGCCACCGATTATTTACTACCGTTAAACCCATTTTATCACAAAAATGCTTAAAAAGTCGCGTAACATTATTATTTACCAAAAGATTTACATTAAAATAATGATAATTTATGATAATGATAATTTAATGATAATTTTTTTCAAAATCTCAATATATATAAAAATGGATGTATATACATACGTTTGTTTGTTTATATGTCCTTTATGGACTCCGAAATGGGCCACTAGATATTTGTGAAATTTTAATGGTTAATACTTTTTTATTCAGTGATGGTTTCTGTGACAAAAAAAAATGGAAAAACCTCATGGAAGAGTAGGAAAACTGGAAAAACCAAACAAAGGTCGGAAATTTGACTTTTTTTTACATTGGTTTTTAAATGGAAAACTGCATGGAATTGTATCTATGTATGTGCATTGGTTTTCAAACGGGAAACTGAAAAATTTGTGATGGGGAACTTAGAAAACGCTGGGAGAGCACAATATAAAACTATTGCATGGAATTTAAGTTGCAATTTTGGAAAATTAAGGAAAAGAGCAACACGTTTCATTTTGTTTATCACATTTAGGATTTTGACTGTGTTGGAAAGTTCGTGGTCAAGTTAGAAAAATCTTATATCTTTGAAATTGGAAATATAGGTCTTATAATCATTTTAGAGCTTATCTCTGAAGGCGCTTAATGGTGGTGAAACAAGGTTAGCTAAAGATTAATGTAAACAATAAAATGGATGCATGTTGATTTGTTTGTGTGACCGGTAAAGACTCTTAAGTAGTCCAACGCATTGTTATAAAATTTTGACTGTAGGCAAAGCTAACACGAGCCAGGGTTCCTGCGAAAACAAATTTTGGGAACATTTTACGGGAAAATTGAAAAATGGAAACAATCAAATGGTGGTCGAAAATTATACTTTTGTATGGGATCATAGCTGCAATTGTTCAAAAATTAGTAAAAAAAATCAGAAAACTCCGCAAAACGAGAATTTTTAAAATTATTTTTAGATTTGATTTGATCTGGTGGCAGGCGAGACGAGGTTCGCGGGGTCGGCTTGTTTTTAATAAAAAAGGAAACATATTTATCAAATTTATCACATTCTTTCACTTCCCCGAAGCCAATTCATTTGTTCACGAAACAATTTTTGATGAAAAGTTTAAAAATATTTCTTGAGTGTATCTTTTACTTTAATATTAATCATTGTTATTTATGCAGTATTTTTTAATATATTGTAAAACACATAAAAAAGATTTGAATGCATATGAAAAAAAATCATTTCTACTACAAAATTGAAGTCTAACTGAAGATATTGGCTTCAAAGCTTCAGAGTAGATGTTTTTGCATGGTATATTAGATATATGAATCTTAAGTTAAGTTAACCTACCTTTATTGGAAGTCAATAACATTTTTGTATTATTTTGTTTTGGAAAAAGTAGGAGAGAACTTCTTTCATAAAAAGCATTACCTATTTTTTATTGGGGGATGAATAAAAACAAAAGCAGAAGAAAAACAAAATAAATACATAAATATAATATTTAACTATATAAAATAATTCTTTTTTCACACAGATCATCACAATTGTGAATTAATTATATACAAATAAATTCTTTGAACAAAAGATAACACAGTATGTGTTAAACGAACGAATAAAAACAAAAACAAAAGAAGAATAAATACATAAATATAGTATGACATTATATAAATCTTATAAATTTATGTTAAGGAATTTATTTGTATATATGTTATTTATTCACAAGAGTGATGATCTGTGTTAAAAAAGTTTATTTTATATATTATAATATCATATAGATTATTAAATTCAGTCAAAATGCCATTTTGATAGTACCTACAGAATAGCGAAGGATTATTTCTTGTTCTGTGGACTAAGTGCAAAATGCTATTAATTAAAGAAATGTATCATAACAGGCGTTTACAAACTTATTCCACCGTGGAGGGTGGTTTAGCGAAGCAATAAAAAAATGTAAGATAAAAGTTCATTAGATGGTTTACAAGTATCAACAACAACAAATTTCCCAAAGGGAATTTAAGCTAAACTTTACTACTTCGGAAACAAATTATTTTTATTAATGAGAAATTTTTTGACGTTTGGTTAAAATGGATTACATTTTTAGTCCGAACGGCGTCAAAGTAGGATGGGTTTAATTGGATTTTTTATGTTAAAAAACTGCTTCCCTCTCAAGATGTCACCCAAATCGATTGCCATCTTGCCTATACTACCCACGAATATATGTATACAAAAAATTCTCATGAATTTTCGGCTGTTAAATGACGAATGTCAATTGGATATCAAATGCGTCTCGAAAAAATTTGAGCGCTCAGAAGACGTTCAGTTAAAAGTGTGTTCAGAGCTTTGTATATTTATTTGACTGGTACTATCAAGATGGCAATTTTTACTGTAACGATCTATATAACGACTTATTTAAAAGAAAACCCCGTAACCCCCCCTAAATACGGCTATGGCTCTAACAGACTTTTATTCTGAAAAAAAATGCCTTTAAGCCTTAATAGAAACTTATAAATTCAGTGTTAGCCAAAAAATAAATTCATTAAGTTATTAATCAACAATTATTTGATTTTTTTTTTTGGGGGGGGAGGGGTCAGTAAATCTCGTAACCCCCCCCCCTAAATACGGATGGCACTTTTAAATATAGTCATCTATGTAACGACTAATGTACTTTTAACTTAAATGGAAAATGGATGTAAAAAAATTTCGGGGGGGGGGGTTAAACCCTGTAACCCCGCCCCTAAATACGGCTATGGTAACAGCTCATCCAAATTGTTTCAAACATTCGCAGGGTTTAGACAAGGAGATGCGCTGACATGTGATTCAACATAGTCCTGAAGCAGGTATTGCGCACGGAAAGTGTGAGCACGGAAAACACTATCTTCAACAATTCTCCCCAGCTCCTGGGCTATGTGGACGACATAGACATCATCGATCGCTTACAGAGAGCTCTGCTTGAGACCTTCCCAGCGATTGAAGAACAGGCGAAGCTGGTTGGTCTTGAAGTGAACGAGGACAAAACAAAGTACATGCTATCAAAAAACAAAAGAACATCTGTCCATCGCCTAGGACAAAACGTCACTGTTGGTAGTTAGGGAGTTCCCCTACCTTGGAACAAACATCAATTCCATAAACGACACCTGAGTGGAGATCCAACGAAGAATTACCGTAGTCAACCGCTGCCATTTCGGTTTGGCCAAACCTCCTCACTCGAAGGATAAAGTGTCTGCTATACCAGTCCTACTCTACGGATTGGGAGCCGTTTAACTAAGTAAGGAAGTATATGCAGCCCCAGGTTTTTCGCCGCCTCTGTGATCTTTCTAATTGAATTTTGGACAGCTCTTAAGATGTCAATTTCACCTATATAAACCATGGACTTGGTGACGATATTCTCCTTCGTGTAGATGTTCTGAAGTCTGAAGATTGAAGAGGAGAAATTTTAATCCCTCCCCTAAGGGGGCGATTCACTACGTTGAATTGGTTTTATTTAAAATTTATTCCGCCTCTACATAGTAAACAAGCTTACAAAGGTGCAGAGAAATGCTTGCGTAGGGATATCAGGGGCAATTAGGTCCTGTCCAACGGATGCACTCAACGTCATCCTGGACCTTCTTCCGATTGACCTCTTTATTAAATATCAGGTGTCCTGCAGTATCTTGAGACTCAAAGAAATAGGCTGCTGGAAACCTAGATCTTACAGGCACTGCAACCAAACAAGCCTGATACCATCAGACATCCTATCCACAACCACCGATTACTGCATCCCTACCCTAGACACCTCAAAGAAGTTTAGAGTCTTGCTCCCGTCAAGAACTGACTGGGAGGAAGGCGTTGTGACGGAAGACTTCGACACAATTATCTTCACGGATGGTTCGAAGATGGAATGCGGTGTTGGTGCAGGTGTCTTCTGTGAATCTCTTGAGATTTCAAAAACCTATAGACTTCCCGATTTTGCCAGCGTGTTCCAGGCAGAATTGTTGGCGATAAGGGAAGCTTGTACAGCCCTTAAAAATATCCGTCAGAACCAAAATGTAGCTATACTAACAGACAGTCAGGCAGCTATTAAAGCCATTGATTCAGCTTTATCATCCTCTAAACTGGTCCAGCAATGTAAAGAGGCCCTAAAGGAACTGGATATGAGCGTCACTCTTATCTGGATACCGGGCCATAGGGGCTATGAGGGTAATGAGAAGGCTGATGAGCTAGCTAGGCCAGGATCAGCCCTTCACAACTCTCTGGCAGTGAGAGTATATGCTCCTCTTGGAGTTGTGAAGGGCAATATCCTGACCAAGTACACATCAGAAGCAAATCATAGGTGGAGTAGTTTAACGAGTTGCGTTATATCCAGGAAAATCTGGCCCGCCTATAACAAACCAAAATCAATCAATTTAATTTCCAAACCAAGGCATGACATAGCCAGGATTGTCGCTACCTGCACAGGGCATTGGCCTGTAGGGGAGCATGCGGCAAAATTGGGTATACCACATAACTCTTTCTGCCGAAGCTGTGAGAACCGGGATGAAAAAGAAACAGTTCCACACTTTCTATGCCATTGTCCGGCCCTGGCCAGGAAAAGAGCACTCCACTAGGGTAAGGAATTCTTCAACGGTATTGAGGAACTCTCAGAATTCAAGATCAAAGATGTGATCTCATACCTAAATAGCACAAAGTGGCTTTAACCCCCTCCCCCCTTATTTCTCCCTCACTAAATGGTACTATGAGATAATAGGCCGTAGGGTAGGAGAATAGAATTACATTTTATATTTTACACAGGACTGCATGTGCGGAACGTGCACCATCCGTAGCCCATTTTCAAATCCATTCAGAATTTCACGAGGTATGGTATCAAAACGGCGCACTCAGCGCTAATTGTGTCCTGCGCGAAGCAGGACAGCCATTTTTACCTACCTACCTAAAACCTAACTGACGAAATGTGTTTCTATTTGTATCCAGTCATGACCCATTTTCTTTAATGATCCAATATTTTAATGATCAATTTTACGTCCAATGAGTTCATGTGAACGCCCTGTCTAAACCTTCATTCATAGAACGAAACACAAGAAGCAGTGACATTTTTATGATAATTTATTGGACACTTTGTTTATTTTTATTTGACTAGCTATTTTCTGAGTTAATAAAATAAACTAATCAACTTACCAACCTACGCCCAACCACACTGTCCCTGATTCTTTTCTTACAATTGCCATCTGTTGACTACGCTGAACTGATGACGAAGACGATAGTAAAGTTGAGGAGAACATAAATTTGAGTTCGTCAAGCGATTTAACAATGCACAAAAGAGAGTCGAGATTACTTTTGAAAGTTGTAAATTTGCTTGCAATAATAGCGATCGATCCACCATTTCACAAGGCCAAATTTATATGAATTTTCCTCCCATTAACTAATAATGGCTTACTTGTCATAGTCGAATTTATTTATTATTTAAACCCGTTCATGACTAGAAGAGAAATGCTGAGTTAAATTGATGGACTCTACGAGCAGCCTTGCTTTCCAGAGACGCCTTGACTCACATGAGAGTATTTTGTTACTCCCATGTCTCCATGAAGTTAAATGTCGGTGATTGATCTTCTGCGTCATGCCAGTTCAGCGCCAGCATGTCAGTAAAGTTGCGTAAAAATTGAATTCTCAGACTGTTCAATTTGTTTGAACTTTTCGATTGTGCAATTCAAATTTATGCAAAGTGGAGTACATCTTCCTGCGAAAGTTAAATGGCAGTGATAGATAGCGCAAGTACATGTGTGTACTGTGCGTGTAGCTTTTTTTCGTTCCATATTCAGAGATGTGGAGAAATAAAAGATGTCAGTGGTGAAGCATTGGTTTCCTTATTATAGACACTTAAAGCAACATATCTGACTACACTGGGAAAAAAATAAAAAATAAAAGGAATGGAGTTTCTTTTCTAGTTGAACTATCACTCATTTGTAAACCGATTAGGTTCGCTTGGTAGACACCCCGTTGCTTCGAACACTTTACAAAACAATCACAGAAACAAAAACACTATCCCTCACTCACGAAAAAACAAGCTCAATGGATGTTCCACATACGCCACAGTCACCATTGCTAGTCATATAAATCGTTCTGGGATACAAAAATAGCTAAAACGGAAATAATAAATTTAAGTTGCAGCAATAAAAAAAAAGTGATGCCGAAACCCGGGATCGAACCGGGGACCTTTAGATCTTCAGTCTAACGCTCTCCCAACTGAGCTATTTCGGCACATGAAGATAACACTCGATAATTTCATTTTTCTTTCGATAAAAGTTCTCTGTTGTCTATTTTTAGGATGAGTCAAACTTTTACTTACACTAGTTAATTTTATTATTTTTTTTGTTTTTTATTCAACAATAATTTAAAATTTTATTTTATTTCAGAGTCAAAATGCCATCGGACGCCACCGAAACTTCCCTAAAACATCCTTCTCCTGTACCGGCCGTCCAGCTGGTTACTATGCCGACGTCGAGACAGGCTGCCAAGTCTATCACATGTGTGACGGTCTCGGTCGGCAATTCAGCTATTCGTGTCCGAATACAACGTTATTTCAGCAACGGATGTTAATTTGCGATCACTGGTATATGGTGAATTGTTCCAAAGCGGAAATGGACTATACAGCGAATTTGTTGATTGGTATGCCTAAGAGTATGCAATATTTTCTTTGAGAATTGAAATTGAAATGTGTGATTTACAGGTCAACGAGACAAGCCATTTGTGCCGGATGGAGAAAATCATGTGAGGACACCCCGTCCGGACCTGCTAGATCGTCCTTATGCCCCTGATTATTCTGGAGAGTCGTTCAGAAATCAATTCAAAGTGAGTAAAGTGTTATTTTGTACCAAATTTTTTAAAGTTTTATGTCCTTGCAGCAACTCCCGGCACTACAAAACAGCATAACCGACGTCAATCAACGAAAGAACATTGATAAGACCCAGTTTGTGAATCATCCATCGCCTACTCCCACTCGCTGGAAAATCCCTCAACCTAGTCGAGAAATTCTTCCTCCTGCTCCAGAGGCTCCTTCGGCTCTAACAACATCATTTTCAACCAGAAGACCTACAGTCGTGGCTAGCCCAGCACCCAGACCAAAAACCCCAGTGCCCGTTGTCAATCGACAACTAGACAATTCCGATGAGCTTCTAGCAACTGCCCACAGCACGCGATATAACACGTCCGGGGACAATTCTGCCGAAGATAGAAACGCCAAGCAGCCTTTGAAAAAGCCACCAGCAGCGGTGAAGACACCTTCTCGCATTTATGAGCCTCCGTTTTTGTACCCTATTTACAACGAGAACGACACCTCCTCGTACACCGAGCTGCCACTGCAAACCTCGACAGCAGCTCCATTCACAGCGAAGCTTAGTACTACGACCACCAGCACGACAACTCCTAGACCCCCAACCAGGCCAACAACTCTTGCCGGGAAGCCTTTTGCAGCTGTAGAGTCTACAACATCAACCACTGCAGCATCAAAAGTCACCCAATCGGCAGACACAGCCTTGGACTACAGTATTCCTGCAGCCGGTTCGCAGTCTTTCCCTCTGCCAGCGCCATTCTCAAAGACGTCTTCGAAAAATATAGCCGCTCCATCTCGGGAACTCCAGCCCCCTCTAGCCGAAGTAATCGAGCATGACATCGCCACAACTCAAGGACCTCCGATCTATTTCGAATGGAAGATCCCATCAAACGGCCTCGAACCACCGAAATTCGATGCCCCCATCGGAGTAGATGGTCGAGAAGAGCAAGACGCTCCACTTTCATACACTTCAAATCAAGTCAATCCGACCATCTCAACTAGTGCCAAAAGCACAACAACGACGACCAATACTCAGCAATACGCTGCCAATCCATTTCTCTCAAACAAAACTCAACGTTCCATAGATTCGTCAACTTCTAGAACGCCAACATCACGATCAATTAAAAATTTCGCCTCCCCAGGGACCGAGGAGAATAAAATCTCCCCAACACTTCCCACTCAACAGGACATCAATCAACTGAGAATGGACTTTTCGGTACCAGACTACCTCTTCCCTCTCGAGAATGGACGAACTGGCTACGAGCATTCGGACACATTGAACTCGTTCCAGCTTAAAATACCTCAGCGACGGATTGATGTTGAAGCGCCATCTGCCGATCGATGGTATGGCGAGAATCCAAAGTGTCCGGAATGTCATCCGAGTTTTGTGAAGCCAGGAACATGTGAACCATGTTTAAGGAGATAAAAGTTGCACTATGCGAGGACTTATTTTAAGATAAAAAAAAAGAAATAGTTTTAAATAATTGTACATATTGTTCTATCCAGAGGGGAGTGTGCTCAAAATACTTGTAATATTATTCATAAATCCTCCGTACAGAGAAACATTCTGCACATCGATTCATACCTCCATAAGTTCCACAATAACTTAACAGTTGAATAAAGCTAACAACATGACTTCTTTTAAATTTAATTTTATTTGACTGTTAAAATTAACCAGATTCTACAAAAGTACGAAGTGTGCATGAAAAAAGTCTACGATTCAAAATCAATCCATTAAAACGACCTAACTTGGACGGAAAGAAGACTGCAAAGTAATTGGTAAGTTTGAAACATGAAACCACATCCTTATTTTATGCGAGTCAAATACTTCAAAATGAAAATACCTTAAAGTCTCTTACTCCAAATCGAGGTTACCAAAGCCTCGTCCAAGCCAAGTTAGCTCCACTACTATCTATGTTCTCCACAACAGCTTCGACACTGGATTCTAGTTGGGCCTTAATTTCCCTGGCTAGATCTGTTTCTCGGTACAGTCCGTACATTTCTGACCTACTTACTGATGGGACACGTATAGAATTTTCTCCCGAAGCAAGCTAAAGCTTGTTCATCAGATTTTGCCAAGTTTCATGCCTCTACACAGCGGAGCCCTGCAATCAACCCTGAGCCTTGCTGTTAATTGTTGTGTTTTTCGCTTATCAAAGTGTTGATAAGAGACCAACCATATACACAACAACGGCAACTTAGCTGCAACTTACTTACTTACTTACTTATCCGGGTCCCAATCCCTGAAGGATCTTAGCCTGATGATATTGCAGCCTCTCACGTACTCTCCAGTCGCTCTGGCATCCGCAGTCACTTTGTTTTTACCGTAGGTTCATTCGGTCTTCCTTGTCATCTCGAAACTGGGGGCTGCGATGAGAAGACTTTCTTGGCTGGAGCGTTGTCATCCATTAGTCGATGTGGCCGAGTCAATGTAGTCGTCTTTTCTTGCCTTCTGGACTACATCCACATCTTGGTACAGCTCATACAGTTCGCGGTTGAACCTTCTTCTCCATTCGCCATCATCGCATACGGGACCGAAAATCCGTCAAAGAATTTTTCTATCGAAAGTGCCCAGTATCAATTCCTCTTTTTTAGAGTAGGACTGGTAAAATCAAAGTCTTCTATAGCAGACAGTTTGTCTTTCGTGTGAGGAGTTTTGAACCCAGGTGTTTGGCCAAACCAAAGTAGCAGCGGTTCGCTAGAGTAGGTAATTCTTCGTCGGATCTCCACTAGGAGGTCGTTTGTGCAGAGATTGATGTTTTCTCCAAGGTAGGTGAACTCCTTAACTACCTTGAAATTGCTGCTACCAACAGTGACGTTTTGTCCTTGGCGGTGGACGAATGTTCTTTTGTTTGTTGATAGCATGTACTTTGTTTTGACTCATTCACTTCAAGATCAACGAGTTTCGCCTGTTCTTCAATCGCTTAAAAGGCATCAAGCACAGCTCCTTGGAGCGACCGATGATGTCTATGTTGTCCGCATAGGCAAGGAGCTGGGTGGATTTGTTGAAGATAGTGTTTTCCGTGCCCACACCTGCATTATGCACAATCTGCTCCAGAACTATGTTGAAAAAATCATAGTAGACCGCATCTCTTTGTCTAAACCCTGCGCATGTTTGAAGCAACTCAGATGAGCTGTTATCCATTTGCACACTGCAGTGCGTAATGTTTCTTTTCGTTGAGTGTCGCATGAAATGTCACTAAGCTTAAAATATCTGTCTTTCTCTTTCAATTTTTCCCTCGAACTGTTGACTCAAAAACACAAAATTGAAAAAATCAACATTTTTTCTTCTTTTTCAGCTAGTTTTTGTCTTCAAAAGAAACGCTCGGACCAATGAAATTCGAAGAAGCAAGAAGCAACACACAAAGCAACTATTGGATTGAAGATGTCAAGATTTCTTTTTCTTCAACGAAATAAATGAACCCGGATCCGGATTGATTGCAGTCAAAAGCCTACAGTAAGAGCAAAATCTTGAAACCTACAGGAGAGATGATTTTTAATTTATGTGCACGTGACAAAAAAAAACTAAAGAAATAAAAGAAAATCTGTGAAAAATATGTGTTGTCTTTTTTCAATGTGGATTATCGCTCAACTCGCGTCTTTACCTTTGAGAGACGAGCGCTGAGCGTACCTATACCTACCCTTCAAATAGTCAGAACTCAGAAGATCTCTTGGCATTTTTTAAAGCCAGTTTTGGTACAAATGTTTCGTCAAGAGAAAAATATAAGGTAAAGGTAGGTATCACTATTTCATTCGTTGTCTCTTTTACTCATATTGACCACAACAATGACGCCTCTAAAAATAAACCATTTTAAATTGGAAAGGATCCACATTCCACATACTAGAACTGGAAGTAGGGGAAATTTAAAGTGGTGTGTGTGAGTTTGAGTGGAAAGCAAATGATTATCACTCATTTACTTTCCACTCAAACAAAATGATTTATCACTCATTTGCTCAAACACTCAAACTAATTTCAAAAATCATATGGCACTTTCCATTGGTTTCACTCGGGGAACCACTCATTCTGAAAACCAATGGAACAAGCAAAACTGCTTCTACTCAATAATGACGTTTTGTGTTTGTGTGAGTGCGAAATCTGATGATGAAGACGATGATGAAGATGATGAAAAGAAACCATCTACAGCCGTAACTATATCCATATTTTATTTTGTCACTTATTAATGTATGAATTTTATTTTTCACTATTTTAATTTCTTTTTCACTTTCGTTTTAATTAAATAATTCCTTTGAAACACAAAATCCTTTCAACAATTCTAAAAACAAAAAAACAAATTAAAATGCGTCAAATTGACATTTTGTTTTGACATTTGATTTATGCATGTATTTGTGCTTCTAGAGTGGATTCTGACTTCAAATCCAGAAGCAAAATTCTCTTCTCAGAATCGTCATTTTCTTACCAATGGAACGGTTTCAGAAGACTTCCGGATGCTTCTGGACGCTTCTTTTCGTCCAATGGAAAGTGCTAATAGTCTGCTTTAACACGCAATTTGGTAAAAAATCCATTTCAGTAAAAATGTGGTTTGGTGAAAAATGTCATTTGGTGAAAAAAGCAGTTTGGTCGAAAATGCTGATGAAAAATGTCCTTTGGTGCTACTAGCGCCACCTTCCTTGGTGGTCAAACTTGGAACTGCAAGTTTCTACAAAAAAAAAAAAATCGTGACACTGGCGCCATTTAGCGGGAAATAGATGCAACTTTTGCCACAGATCGGTGATTTTTGGTTTTAGTTTCACTATTCACCGTTAGATGTCGCTAGTGTCGCGATTTTTCGCAACTCGTAGTTCCAAGTTTGCCCTCCTAGGTGGCGCTAGTAGCACCAAATGACATTTTTCACCAAACAGCATTTTTGACCAAACTGCTTTTTTCACCAAATGACATTTTTCACCAAACCACATTTTTACTGAAATGGAATTTTTACCAAATTGCGCCTTGAAGCAGACTATGACTTTTGAAATTACTTTCGTTTTGCTTCGCTTATTTCAATCAATAAATTGTAGGCCTATTTTAGGCGTTTTTAGTTTCAAGTTTCAAAAGCATCTAAGAATAAGAAGCTTAACAGGGGGTCAATTCTGTAACTATGAAGTTGTGAAGTGATAAATTTTATCACAGCTTCACACTATTTCCGATTCTGTATGTGTGAAAAAATGAAAAAAATCTGTCTAATTTTTTCACAACGCTATATTTTTATCACAGTCAAATTTATTTGTGAAAATATGAAATGGACAAGTGAAAAGAAGAGCTAAAGCACTACTATTCACGTTAATAAGACCAACGAACGAGTTGTTTTTCAATACAAGTTTTAATCCACATTTCAACGCAATTCACACACGCTCAAGTGGTCAGAAGCCCAAAAACTCTGTTAGAGTTCTTTGAAGCAAAATACGACCTATGTAATGATTGGGATTCGTTTGACAAATTATAGTGCTTAATTAAAATAGGTAAATTAGTTATTTTTTTGTGGACACACAAAACCTTTTATTTAAAAACATATCTTGCTATATTTAAAGACAGAATTATGTAAAAACCTATTTTTCATTTTGTTTGTTTGATACCTACACAGTGACTCACAGACGTCTGTGATAAGGAATACAATAATTCCTGAACAACACCACCTTACCAAGGCCGGTTCCGACAAAAGCAACGCGCTCAGTAATTGTACATGGCATGGGAGCCCACTGTCTGCCTGGCTTATAGTAGTTATAATGTCAGCTCTCGTTTATAAGGCACAAACAAAGATCTTTTGGGCAGCGAAACATGAAATGCTCATCAGTCATTACCTCTAACAGATTCCTCTAGTATCGGAGCGAATGCTGCAAGATCCTTCCAACATTCCTAGGTAAACGAAAAAATGTAACAAAATATATTATAATAATTGAAAAATAAATACCTCTGCTGAGTACGGGTTATTATTATTTATAATTAATTTAATAAATTATTCCTGACATTGAATTTAATACGACTTCGCTTCGACTGCCAGACAAAAATAATGTAAAAAACTGACAGCATTTATCATTTAGCACCTTTTAGAACACTTTAGTACACATTTTTTCACAAAGGGATACAGAATCGCATTTTGTGATATTGTGAACTGATAAAATGAAAACCTCCTGTGAAAAATGAAATGATATTATTTTTATCACTTCACAACTTCACAGTTACAGAATTGACCCCCAGGTGCTGATTATGGGATTCGCGGCGAATTGTTTTGCTAGCGAGCAGTGTTACCGCGGGGACACTATAGTGCCAAAAGGGGCTCATTTTTTTTAACTTGACTCAGGGACTCACAAATTTTAGATTTGGCTCATTTTTTATGAATCCAAGTTTCGTCTTATTAAAAATAACTCATCTTTACTCTGAAGTCAATGTTAATTAATATTTTCTAAAACTTGGTTCCATTTTGTAAAAGTAGCTTTTACTTCTTTCCTGAACACCTGAACTCTGTTTCAGCATTCAAACATTTTCTTTTATTCACTCATAAGGCTAAAAACACACCTAATCAGACAAGACGTCTTTTTGTCTTAAGACAAAAAATCGTGTCGGATTCTAAACCACACCGAGGACGACAAAGACAAAAAATGTCTTGTGTTTGTCCGCTTCGGTGTGTGTTGCTCTTATACAACCTATACAACTGACACTTTTTTTTTTTGTCGATTTCTGTTTGTTTGTCTTGTTCACTTTGGTGTGTGTTTCTTCATAAGACGGTGTATAATTTTAGGCGTTGACATTTGGTCGGGGACTTCTTGTCTTCTTTGGTGCGTTTTTAGCCTAAAGGTGGCCATACACATATGATTTGTTCGTCTGATTTGTTCGACTATCTTTTCTCCATACACGTCGAACAAATTTTTCAAATTTCAATAAATTCTTCGAAAAATTCTTTGTTTGCCATATTGTTTAGGTACATCAGCTCCGCGCACTTCAAACTTCAAAAAGAAACTGACATAAGAAAAGTACAGAATGTTCGCAAACAACGCCACACACGTGAAATTATTTCGTGAACAAATCACAAGAAATGGAAAAGATTCAATTACATCTGATTTGTTCGCGAACATGCCCACACACGTTAAACTTGTAGTCGAACACGAACAAATCAGACGAACAAATCATATGTGTATGGCCACCTTAAGGGCGCTTTGTTTGAGTGAAAGAAAAAACAAAATTCAAACCATATGATTGTGAATTGCAACTTCATATTCTTCATAATATGTATTATTAAAATGAACTCTAAAAAAACAGAAGGGACTCATTTTTTTTTCAAAAGGACTCATTTTTTCAACCTCTGGGACTCATTCAAATTTGAGCCCGCGGTAACACTGCTAGCGAGTTTGAAATTTTTCAATTATTGCGTTCGCTTTCGTCTTCTTCGTTTTGAATTCGACCAATTAACGAATTCGAAGGCGTATTTGAAATGTCATAATGTTTGCTGGCGAGTTGAAATCCGACAGCTTTTTATTGGCGGATTCACAGGCGAAAGAGTGTATATTCAGAGTTACCACTGGGACTCATACTCATTTGAGTCAAAAGGGACTCATTTTTTGTTTATGTTTGTTATTGCGTACGTGTTTGTTTGTGTTAGTTAAGTGTACTAACAACTAACACTGCACTAAGTGATGAGGCATTTGTCGTAAGGTTTAGCTTGCTATAAGCTCTCTTCGGCATTTTCTGACTCGTATTATTAAATTTGACTCATCTTTTTAAGTATTCTACAGTTAGTGCATGAAAAAAAGAGTTTATTTTCATTTCTGCATGTTTATTAACATTCTTCTTCTCATGCAAATTATAACATGTAAACAATACTCTTGCAAAACAGACTGAATTAATGATAACCAATAGATGTAGCTTCAAAAGAAGACCGCTATCAACTGCCAAAGTTCAGAATCTTCTATTAGAAGAACCTTTGTTTGAAAAATAAAATTTATCGAACGTTCTTTTACTTCGTTCCTTTGAGGGACTATTTATTTTCAAAATTTTTCAGCTGCGGTAACACTGTTATCATTATTAACTGGAATATTCGGCCCTATCGAGGTAACCGTCGCCGCCGCCTTCGGAGCGGAGATTTCTCCGCAACGCATCCTTCTTCGGAGGCTCAATTTCCGATCGAGGTAGCTGTCATCATAATTGCAAGGCAGAGATCTGAAAATTAAACGATGTATCGGAAATGTGATATCTTTTCGATAACCTTTAGTAAAATAAACTTCAAAACCACTTCAAAGCACATAATATTGTTTGGAGAGTGAATTTATTGTTTATTAAAAGTAAGTTTTTTCAGTTTACATGCGTTTGAGCCTTCTAAAAAAATGTTATTTGATGCACCGATTTTCAAATCAAAACTATCGAATATACATAGTCACATCTCTATTTTCAAGTTTGTGTTTTTGCATCTATTTTAAGTGCCAAAACAATAATAAATTCAAAAGAAATTGTTTAACTTTGTTTGTTCATATTAAAAGATCAATTATTTAAAAATGGATAGCGTAGGACTATTTTTGGACACCGAAATCAACGAGCAAAGGACACAAAAAAAAGAAAACAGAAAAACATTGAGAAACGGAAGCAATTGAAGCGAATTATCTGATGCGGCGTGAGTTAACTTACTTTCTAATCGAATGTTTGTCTTCTCATTCTGCAATTATCTTCTAGATTCAAGAAAAATTTCCGTCTGAATAAAAATGCATTTGCGTATGTTTTGGAGCAGATTTAACACAAATACAAAACGAATCAAAGATCTGACTGTGTCGCTACGGAACATAAATTAGCAGCTTGCCTTAGACGAAGAGAACTACCAACATAACATGGCGTGGTCAAAGATTTCGAATGCACAATAGAATTAAGCTGATTTGCCAAATCTTCCCAAAAGGCAGCCAAAATTTTTAGATATTCACTGAGCAGATTCACCATCCGCTGCTATTGTCGTGGGCTTGTTCTATCTTATAACAAAGTTTAGCGCAAATTTTTTTTTTTCAAGAAAATAAAAAAAAATACACTTTAAGCAACAAGAACTTGTCGGAGGACGTCCGAGAAAATTGTGTTTGTATCTGCCATATAAAAACCAAAAGGACTTTATCGCAGAGTATCGCTTACAAACGGCATGCGTTGAATTTTGTCGGAGAAATACCTCGAAGCAAAATGTCTCCGATTCGGAGGAAATCGGAGAAAACTCCGCTCGAAGCAAAATGTCTCCGATTCGGAGGAAATCGGAGAAAACTCCGCTCCGACGGTTACCTCGATAGGGCCGATTAAGTGTCAAATCACTGGAATATTGGAAGACATTTTTTCACTTCGCCGCGAATTCGTTAATAAGGAAATACGACACGAGTCGAATTTGAAAGGTGGAATTGAAAACGATCCGCCGCGAATCCAATAATCAGGCCCCATCTCTCAAAAGACAGTGGATTCGTCGCTTATTTCTAGAAAGAAAAAACAGTTTATGTGGCTGATGGTTTATAAACAATAAATCTTTATTAAATAGTATTTAAAAAGTATTTTTATTCTTTGAAAATAATGCATGCAAGAAAATGACCAATGTTGAGGTTTAATTTCTTAAGGTTTTGCCTCTTACTTAGGGATTAATGATTTGTTTGCAGTTGGTGTTGTTTTACAATATTGATTCATGATTTTTGTAAATTTTAAATATGTACAATGTTACTTAAACTATCTTTTTTGTAGTTTTAATCCATTAAAAAGGAAAAAAACAAGAACAAATCAATGGATGCTCCAACGAGCTGATTGGGAATTAGCCTAATAATCAATTTTAAAACTAGTTGCAACAAAATAAAATACAATAAACAATATACAAACAATAAGAAACTACAAAAGAAAACTTAATAACTAATATTTCATTAGAAGCTATCAAGCAATGGTCCTCACTTTCGGTTCAGCTAGAAACTGGCAAAGGAGAAAATCAAACAAAGAAAAAGGATTTAATCAAAATTATTTTAAGATTAGAAAAAAACACATTTAATTAGTTAAACATTCTTAACATTAAGGCACTGCAAGTTTTATAGCTAATTTATAGTTTTTTAAGATTTAATTCTAGGCTAAGGAAAGTGCAATTTTGTATCAATGCGCTTTCTGCAAAAAAATGGTTAAACTTGAAATTTATATTTTTTGACACAAACACAATTTCATTTGTTAAAATTTAACTCTTGACTAGTTTAACAGCACACTCAGGAGTGATCAGTAACGGCGAAGATGGAAGAATATACTCAGTGGAGACCGGTCACTGTTCAAAACGAACCAAACTTGTGCTTGGATCCGCCGGAAAACTCGGTTCATAATGATAAATACTTGGAGTCCAAAAAGAACCATCCGCTTGTTTACAACTGGCTTCAGGATGACAATAATTACTAGCTGCCGATGGCAATGGACATAATTGACCGGAAGTTGCTGTGACGGCGCCGCATTTAATCGTAGACATAGGCCGAAGAAGTATCCTATGGCCGCAATGAAGATTGACATTGCAAATAACCGCTGCCCGATGGATACTACTAAAATAGCGGTTGGTCAGGTAACCATCAAGGAAAATCTGAAAGATAAATCAAAAAATCGAGACTTGTTTTGGGGAAAGATCAAAAACTTACTTCGAAGCCTGCAATATTACCCGAGTTCTCAACTCTCCACTTAACGAAAAGTGAAGAATCTCCCAATGGTTGGACCACTTCGATGGTTGCTGGGTAACTTAATTCTTGCATGGGTTTATGCCAGGTTCCCACTGGTACACAAGCACCTAGCATTGGTGGAGAACATGGCATTGATCGAGGACATTGACCTGGACATGCGAAGGGCAACGGTGGAAGGTTTATCTGGCAACACGGAACTTCACGTTTTCGACAACTTCGCATGGCCTCGATGTCGGATCGTATTGACTGTATAAATCGGCCCTGAAGAGAAAGGAAACAAATCAGGGAGTTTAATCAAATAACCCAGTGGAGAGTGATTCATACAATTTCTTCAGCAGCAGCTTCTTTCTCCGTAGGTTTTCGGTGCCCATTTGATCTCTGTTCGCTGTGTTGTGTAACTCCAGGGCCAGGTGCTATCAATAATGAACCTTTCGCACTCATCGGTCGACTCGAACTCGAACTCATTTTTTCAAATGCTCTCTCTGATCACTGCTCCCTTTTGAGACGTCTTGATTATCTTTCCTCTGGAAAACGGTTTTCTAAAACTTCAAATTTTTATTTTTTTTGACACACACAATTTCGTTTGCTAAAATTTTAATCTTGACTAGTATTTATTTTTTTAGACAGCAAACTCAGCAGTGATCAATAAGGAACCAAAGTTGTGGTTGTGTTGGGTGAGGGTGGATTGTTTGGTTCATAATAAAAGATACTTGGAGACCAAATGGAACCATCTGGTTGTTTAATACTGGCTTCAGGATAACCAGTACTTCTCGGTGACGTTGACAGAGTCAATTGACTGGCAGTCGCTACGGCGTTGCATGCTATCATAGGCTTGGCCCGAAGAAGTATCCTATGGGCACAAGTAAGGTTTACATTGCAAATAACTGCAGCCCTATGAATGTAGCTAAAATAGCGGTTGGTCAGATACCCATCGAGGAAAATCTGTAAACAAAACATGTCGTTTTGGGGAGAGATCAAAAAAGCTAAGCGCAACTTACTTCAAAGCCTGCAATATTGTTGGTGTTCTTAACTTCCCACTTAACGAAAAGTGAGCTATCTCCGAATGGTTTAAGCTGTTCGATTTTTGCTGGGAAACTCAAGTCTTCAGAAGGTTTTTGCCAGCCACCCGGCGGCACACGAGGACATGGCAATGGTTGCAGATTCTTCTTCTGACAACATAAAATGCCACGTTTTCGGACATTTTGCATGGCCTCGAGATCGAATCGTATTGACTCTATAAATTGGCTCTGAAAAGAATGGGCACCAGTCAGGGAGTTTAATAAATATAATTGAGTTGCGAGTGAGACATACCATTTCTACCGGCGCCCGATCACTTCGATCACTTCGATCAGACCGAGCTGTGTGTTGTAACTCCGGAATTTCTGGGCCAGTGTCTTGTCTATTAGTTTTGTCTCCAGGCTTATCACCGCCGGCGCCAATTGCTTGTCCCGTATTCGTGTCTCCTGACTGATGTTTACGACTTTCATATGATTTCTGTTTTTCACCTGCAGTTTGTTTCTGTTGTAGTTCTTGATTGGAAGTTAAGTTCAATAATGGAACACCCGAAATCTCTCCTTGAGTCTTTTTCAAATCGTCTTGAATTTCTCTTTCTTCTGTGTCTTGATGGGAGGGTGCCTTCAATAATGAGCTCGTGTCTTGATAGGTAGGTGGCATCAATAATGGACTCGCACTCGCTCCTTGACCAGTGTGCACTATCGAGGCGTCTTGAACTTCTTTCTCTGATGTATCTTGACGGGAAGGTGCCTTCAATAATGGGCTCGCATCTTGATGGTAAGTTGCCTCCAATAATGGGCTCGCACTACTTAAATGACCAGTGCGCACCATCAAGGCGTCTTGAATTTCTTTCTCTGGTGTATCTTGATGGAAAGATGCCTTCAATAATGAACTGGTATCTTGTTGGGAAGATGCCTTTAAAAATGGGCTCGTATCTTGTTGGGAAGGTCCCTTCAATAATGGGCTCGCACTCGCTTCTTGACCAGTGCGCTCTATCAAGGCGTCTTGAATTACTTTCTCTGGTGTATCTGTATGGGGAGGTGTCACCAATAATAATGGAATGGGGCTCGCATTCGCTCCTTGATAACTTCTCTGTCCCGAGATGCCTTGAATTTCTCTCTCTGGTATATCCTGATGGTCAGCTGTCTTCACTGGAACAATTGGTGGTTGAAGATTGATCTGTTCCGCATTTTTGCTGTCTAATATCGAATTCGGTTCCCAAATCATCCCTTCATCATTTCGAAGTATATTCATGTCAACTGGTATAAGTCTTTGCTTTGAACCTGCAGACGTCTCATGGACTCCTACATCTCCTACATCTCTTACTGGAGGATCCAAATCTATTAATTTACTTTCTTTTTTCTTGGCACTCAAATTAGAAACATGTGAGGAGGTAGGACCAAGAAGTTCTTTGGTTAATTTTGGAGAAGGCAGTGGTTCAGGTATTTGTATACCATGATCCATGCCAACATCGATATGTATTGGGGAATCGGGTCCTAAGTGGTATTTTTCATCCCTCATCGTCTGCAGCACTTCCAATATGTTATGTAGAAGTGGAACTACTTTTTCGTCAATTGCTGATGATGTTGCAGCAGCTGATTCCTTTTCATGTGAACGTTGAGTAACGTTCGATCTTGTCGATCTTGACGTCTTGGAGCTTTGAGCACCAGGTACTTCTTCTGTGGGAGGAAGATCTCCTGATCTACCTGAACTCTTTTTTTTAAGACTAGATGGAGAATGTCCACCTTCACGTAATTGAGATTGACTTGTTGGTCCTTGTTGATCCAATATCATCATATCGCTTACGGGTTTTCCTAATATTAGAGATGGTGTTGATAGAGTTGCTTGTGCTTGTTGATCCAATTGAGGTTGACTTGTTTGTCCTTGTTGATACAAGACCGTCAAATCGCTTACGGGTTTTCCTAATATAAGAGATGGTGTTGATAGAGTTGCTTGTGCTTGTTGATCCAATTGAGGTTGACTTGTTTGTCCTTGTTGATCCAAGACCAACAAATTGCCGCTAACAGGTTTTCCTAATACTAGAGATGGAGTTGTTTGTGCACCTTGATCCAAGACTTCCAATTTACTTCCTGCTGACTGTTCTCCATGCAATAGAGATCGACCTGTTTGTATTTGTTGATCCAAGGGTCTCAAATTGCCTGTGTCTTCTTCAAATACTCTACCACTAGGTAGACTTGCTTGGTCTTGTAAATCTGAGGCTTTCAAACTTGGTACGCTTGGTACGGGTGCGGGTTCTTTAAGTTGATTGCTTAAACCAGCGGGTAAGCTCCTACTTACGCCGATGAATTCATAGTCTCCATTCGACATTTCATTAGCATCACTATAATAAGTAGTTGTCGCAGATCTAGGCCAACACTCAAAACCGCCGTCATCTCCATCTTTAGGGAAACATTCATAAGATCCCCTCAAAATTGCACATTGGTTCCCAAATGACAACTTAACCATCGCACTTTGATTTGATCGTTTTGGGCTTGCTGTAACACTAATTCCGCCTTGAGATACATTCACGCGAAGACCCGAACCATCGGGCAACACAAAATTATCCAAAGGCGAAGGCGATCCTTTTTTGTCACTATAATTGTCATTGTCTCTCTCGCTCACACTCCTTGCAGTCTTCATAATCTCCTCGCTTCTGGCATCATAATATTTAACTGGTTCTTGTCTTGGGTCGTAATAAATTGGTTCGTTGGTTAGATTTGAGTGATCTGTGTCATAATCATTTTTGGTTTTTGGTGTTGTTCGACCTGTAAATAGAGGAAAACAAATTTACTGAGAGAAGAGAAAGAGAGGTACAATTGTTGTTGATCAAGGTTTTTTTATTTTCTTTGTGGAGAACATTTCTGTTCCATAGAGTTCAATATGTCGACTCTCGGCAATATCACGACAAGGACAAATATCAAGATCGGGCAGACATTGACATGGACGTGTTGTGGGGGAAGGAGCCGGTTCACCCGGAATTCTCATAGAGTGTATTTTATTACAATTACAAGTTCGCATTTTATGATAACTTAAAGGATTATCAGTAGGCATAGCCTGCCAAGGACAAATACAGCAATTGCAATTCTTAGGGCAAACAACTTGTTCGTTCATATCATAAACAGGACACTGCTCACAGTTGCAATGGACACAGAGATCGAGGTCTTTTTGCTGAGGTTTGGGCAGGTCACGTTCTCCAAGCATAACAACACTACCTGCGCTACTGATCTTGTCTAGCAATTCATCGTCTGGTGCTTTATTCTTGAGTTCAGACTCCCATAGCAAATGTCGTCCATCTTGCGCGAGCACTGTAGAAAATCGAATTATTCTTGATCCATCATATATTTCGCCGGGACTCAATGAATTTTTTCTCACTCTGTCTCTGAAGGCTGTTTCATTGAATTCGGACTCATTGTTGTCGGCATCACATGACTCGAAGCGTGTACGTTTGGAACTAACATCTTCCGGGTTCGGTTCCGGTACTTCTTCTACTTGACTTGATTGAATGTACAATGTTAGTGGAACATTAACAACGACTGGTTCAACACAAATTTTCAATCTGTTATCCACACGCATTATTGGAGTTCCGGTATCGCTGTCACGAGCAAAGTAGTCTTTGCCTGGAAAGTAGTCAGCTTTCCCTTTGATTGACGGCAATGGTGTTTGACTTGCACTCCTTCTATCCTTCATACTAGCTACTGCTTGGCGAAATTTCTCTATTGTCTGCTTCATTTTCCACTCAAATGCCGTAACCAAATTTTCAGCAGTATCAGCGACTTCTTTTAGAACTAGCTTAAGACAATTGAAATCAGCAAGTGAGGGCCCTAAATTAGGTTACTCACCTAGAGATGATGAAACTTCATTGAGGTTCGTAGGGTCTTCGACAGTGTCGTAATAAATATCAGAACCTAAGGATGCCTTGGGCTTTTTTTTGCAAGTGCATTGCGCAGCTGGACATATGCAGTTGGGAGGACGTTTGGAATCCATTTTATTCAACAAATTTAGTTTTAAAAAAAGTACAAAAATATGCAAACGACAAGCCAGAAAATTTTACGAAAAACAAGGTTACATATAAAAAACTAAAAATAAAATGATTGATTCTGAAATTTGTTTCTGATATTTATTTCTGAGTAGATTTGGCGAGAGCAACTCAGCCCTAAACAACAAGTAGCGAAAGCCAATATCGGCTACGAAATCGGCACTTAACTTGCTGAAATCGAGGATCGTTCATCGTCTCTCGAGAGTCAAAACAAATATTTCTAGGCATAACCGCACAACAAGTATCGAAAACACTATTGGCTACGAGGTCAGGTGTGCCAGCACGTAAATTGATGCAACCGAGGATCGTTCATCGTCAACAATTAACAAAAACACTATCGGCTACGAAATCAGCACTTAACTTGATCCAATCGAGGATCGTTCATCTTGTCTCGAGACTCGAAACAAATATTTCTAGATATAACCGCAATGAAAAACCACAAAATTTCAAATTCAAAAACTTCCAAACTTTTTTATTTTAATCATAAAATAATTTTCAATTCAAGATCTCTCAGTAAATATTCTTCTTAGGTTTTGAGTTTCTTGAAACTGGTTTAAAAATTGTACACCGGAATTCCGACTCAACTTTCTTACAATGCATTTGAAGAAGTCTTGAATTCAATTTTTCTTCCAAAATTTGTAAGAGCTGAGAGATGAGAAAAGCTAAGAGTCAGACAAACACACATAAAAAAACAAACATTTTTAACCCACCGGAACCTTATAAGGATGATAGATGTCTTCGATCTTCTTCAAAAAGGTCATTGCATTGACGACCTGCTCGTAGGTGATCAACTTGATATTATCTTCAACTTCATCGCACATCGCAATGTGCACCATCGTTTCAAAGTTGTTTCGAAACTTTTCGTCATTTTCGACACGCTGGTTTAAATAGTTTCGAATATCGTGGACATTGTCTGGTTTTCCAGTAGACTTTTCAGCAGACGTACAAAGTCCTTCAATCAGCGATATCGAAGGATTTTTGGGCTTTTCTGCTTCGATTTCAGTTTGAGTGCCTTCACTTGTTTTTGGAATGATAAAATGTGTGACGTTTATCAATGTTTCAGAATCATGTTCGACTTCGTGGTGATCGCAAAACTCTTCATTTACTGGCTCAAAGAAATTTTCTTCTTCAGACTCTTCAAGCACTGAATAAAAACTTACAACAGATGGTGAACTGGGTCTCAACACGGGGGGCTCCTCAGGAGGCTCATTCTGAAGAGATCTCAAGGTGGTGATAACTTTCCAGATCTCTGATCGAAGGCTTTTGGAAAATCGTTTGCGAAAACCATTCTGGTTGATCTTGTAAGGCTTTGGTTTTCTATTTCGATTCGATTTAGAGGAAGACACTGTTTTTCGAAGAACTGACGGAACTTCTGATATTGCTGGATCTTTCTTTTCGCCAAAGCCAAAATGAGTTACTTGACAAAATTTCGAAAAATTCGGTTCGAAAGAGAAAAATTTATTTTCAAATGGCTTCTCTCCTCGAAAAGGAGTCTTTTCATTTGATGGATTGCGACCAAGTTGGATTGATGATTTTTCAACGCTCATATAACTTGGTTTCTTTCGAACCAGAGTAAATGTAGCGTTGCGACCGCAAAACTCTTCACTTGACAACTTTTGAAGAAGAGTATTTGAAGGATGGTGTGAGCTATAGAAATTACTTGATTTCTTCCGAAGAAGAGTATTAGAAGAGTTTTGCATGACGTGATTACTGTAATCACTTAGTTTCTTTTGAAGAAGAGTGCTTTCATTGTGACTAAGGTTAGACTTCTTTTCCAAAATATAATCAGCTAATCTCTTGACATCATTGGCAACACTATGAAACTCACGATGAGATGGAATTACTTTGGCATGCTGAAAACAACATTCACACACACACACACAAACATTTTAAAATATATAAGAAAACTAATACAAACCTTTATGGTGCCCAAAACGTTTTCGAGATTCTTTGCGGCTGTCTTCAGATCGATGGCTGGTTGTTCGTCAAGTCTGCAACGCTTCATTGGACTGCAATTAAGTTCCTGAGCCAAGCTGACTGCTCCGCTACAACATGGCGAACTTTGACTGTCGACGCCGGATTTCTCCTGCCTCTGCCTGCAGTAGGATCCGCTCGTTAGTTTCTCGCAACGCTTCTCCAACATACTGCACATCTCTTCCTTCGTTCGAACTTCATCGCTCAGACACCGAACCTTGTCAAGATTCTCCTTCTTTGCTTCATGGAGGTGCAGAACCTCCTTCTCAAGAGTGCAAACTTCTTCTTTCAGCTCGGAATTGGTGACTTGGATTTGGAGAAGTTCCTTCTGCAACTTGTCCATTTGATTCTGCAAGGTGTTCAGTTCGATGCGATAGTTCTGCTCTAGCTCGCAACTGTTGCGTCTGATGTAGGACAACTCGTCTTTGAGGATTTTGTTTTCATTTTTCTCTCGGTCTAAGATATCCTTGATGGGTCCGTCGACCTGTTTGACAAGCTTCTCGTACTTCTCTCTCAGTTGTGTATACATGTCGTTGATGAGTTCATGTTCCTGCAGTGTCTTGCGATAATCGCGACTCACTTTCTGAAGGCGCATTTTCAAATCTTTTTCGGAATCTTCCAACTGACATATTTTCTCCTGAGCAGCTCGAGAATCCTCTTGCAGACACTCCTCGAGCTGTTTGATCTTCTTTTGAAGGCTTTCTTCCTTTGATTTCGAGGCCATTAACCGATCGTTGTAGCTCTTCTCTAGATCCTCCCAGCAGCCATCAGCACAAGCCATGGCCTCGGAGTAACGAGAATTCAAATCCATGATTTGACGCTTCAAACACTTGACCTCTTCGCGAAGTTTCATAATCTCCTTCCTCTGACAAAGTAGAGTATCGTTGCAATCGAAATCATCGACTATCCCCCCGACTTCATCATGTCGACTTACACCATGATAGGATAGTTCCTTCTGGACAGAATTGCCCATATTGTTAGTCGCTGTGCAGTATGCGTTATACAGAAACAAGACAGGCAAAACACTATGCAAGAATTCAAAATTCTCCTTGTATCTAGAGCGATCTTCTTCCAAATGGCACACCTGAGTCTTGACGGCAGCTATATCTTCCTTCAAAATTGCACTCTCACTACGGCAGTCTTTTAGTTTATTTTGTAGCGCTTCTCTGGACATTTCCAGCTCAATATTGCGCTGGCTCAAAATCTCCAGTTCGACTTCGAGCCTCTGCAGACGAAGTCGTGTATCGTTTTCAGCCTCTTCGAATTCACACTTTTCCTCTTCGATTTCAGAGTTTTCAACTTCCAAAAAGTCAACTCGATCTTGCAGTTCCTTGACCAAATTCTCAAGGACAACCTCTCGTTGCAGACGATCGGCTAAATGTTTGGCCTGAATGTCTCCACTGCTCTCGTAGATCAATAATTTGCCTTCGAGAAACTCTAGACGATCTTTGTAGTACTGAAGACGTTTCTGATCAGAGTAGTTCTGCGATAGACTTTGTGTAGATGTCACAGGTACTTTGGCGTAGAGGGGGGAAGATGATTTTTTGGCACACTCTTCGAACTGTTCACGGATTCGATTAAGCTTTTGGGCTTCTGTGGCTTCAATGGAGCTCGATAGGTCCTCGGGATCTGTCTGCGTATAGACTGAGGTTTCACTCAAATCACCTTCGAAGACTCCACTCTCTGTCAAACTAGTCGTGTGCCAGGCTCGAAGTTTTCGCTGTGGCGAATCGTTGGGCGTCGAAACTACACTGTTGTATGGTAGGACTGTGGCGACTATTCTTCCTTGAGTCGAAGATGTCGTTGGGGATTTAGGTTTCTGAAGTTGAAGAGTAGGCGATAGATCAGATGATGAACGGGAGGATGAATTATAGTCTAATACTCGGGATTTTATCTTTAGGAAAATATATTTTTAAAATAAAAGAAATTAAAAAAATTTTGAGTTGAAAAAAAATGAATACGATTGAAGGAGTATGAAGATTTTTTTTTGACACTCCCAACAGTTTTTCAAAAAACTACTTACGTATTCTAGACTTGATGATTCTTCGCTTGAAGGCAGTGAATCGTGACCATTTGAGATGACGTCGAGATTTTGAACGAAAGCCAATACTTGCTGAAGACACATTTTGTCGTCTTCGTCGATGTTGGGTTTTTTGATTATTTGATTCAATCTTCGACGCAGATCCTCATTAGTCATGTGGTCCAATAGCTGCAAGAATATGGTTGAACACAGTTCAAGGCGATATAGAGAATTGCTTACATTCAAATCACATGGTGATATAGCGTTTATCCTGTCATCAATATGATGATGGCTATGTGGCGATGTAACTCCGGAATCGGAACGATCTGTGTACATTATCGCATCGTCCGATTCCTTGCTGCCTACGTTGTTCCAGACATTCTTACTATTCGGTGTGGTATTGCTTTGTAGCGACCACTGCAATGACAAAATAAACAAAAATGATATTAGACTTAATTTTCTATTTTTGAAAAGAAAGAAATACGCCACATGTGGCGAACTGGGGACTTATGACTCGAAGGAGAGCATTGAACTCATGTTTACATCATTTCAAACTAACACACTCCGAGCCTCTCCCTGACCTAGAAGCTCATATACTTCAACCAAAGAACCATAATTAATTTTTTTATATTTAAATGTCTTACAACAAATCATCAGCGCGTAACGAAACTACAAGCAGTGGCGATTGGCAGAGTGCAAAAAACCATATTCACTGAATAATGAAGAAAAATAAACACTTTCCAAAAAGCCAGGCCTACATAATAATTAAAAACCAGCAAGAACCAATATTTCCACTTTCACTGTTTTCCAAAAAATAACGAAAAAAAAAACAAAAATAAAATCAAAACAAAACCAAGAGATGAAAACACTCAGACTCGGACAGAAAAAAGCTGCAACAAGTGGAAGTGATACTTTTTTATGGTTTGTTGTTGCACCATTTCCAGTAGATCTAAGTTGCTGCAAGTAAGTGGTTCACCTACATTGGTTCTGGGAATTCAATTTATATTAATGTGAGAGGGAAGAAAACGATATGAATCCTACCTTATGCACTGAGAGTGTAATTGATGATTATTAGTACCTACTTTTTGTGCGGGAGTCAGTCGTGTGCATTTAAGAGCTTAGACTTTTAAAAATTTATAATAATTGGAAAAACAATTAACTTAGTTACCACTTGGAGCATGAATTCAAATTTGTTTCGTTTTGTTTTTTGTTGTCGTGTTGGCCGAGAATAAAATGAGTGATAGGACAATTAGTAAAGTAGACAAAAGTCTTAACCACTGTGCGAACGAATGATACAATCTTACAGTAAACTGACTGAAAGAGACTACTGATTACATTCCATCCTTAATAGAGTTCAATAGGAACTCAACTTTTTTCATACCTGAAAGACAAGGATGGAACAGGAGTGAAAAGGGCATCCCCTTCTACACTGACCTGGGGTGTTTTGCCAATCTCTCAATATTGGAGAGTCATATAAACTCCAGGCAACCAGGCTGATACTATAAGATCAAAGGCGGTTTTAAACTGGAAAGAAACTAAATAGCATCGCCCACACAAACCAAGTCAAACTCTGCTGGGTTCCTGGACATAGTAATATAGAAGGGAACGAAATAGCAGATGAACTGGTCAGAAGCATATAGAAGTAGTAGCAACCATCCAACTATAGGGGACGGGAGGAAAATAGACCCTAGAGCAAAAGAGCAGTGTTATCTCTAGAAGTTTATGGTCTAGAACTAATGCAAAGGAAACTTGGCATAATTTATCGTTGAGTAAAAAGAACATTAGAATCTAAATACGTGTACAAACACGTCCTTGCGCCATTGGTACAATGGCCAATAGAATGGGGGCATTTGCACCCGACTTCTATAGAAGCTGTCGGGGCGAAGAGGAATTAGAAACCATCAAACACCTGCTCTGTGAATGTCCAAGCTTCCAAACAAATCGACTCCGTTAGTTACTTAGGATTTGTTGGACGATCTAGCGCAGGTCTCAGTGGCAAACAGTATAGGAATTTCATTGAAAGCACAGGCTGGTTTGTAAACAAACCGGTCTATGTTATCCTTTAGTTCTAGGAGCATCAATGTTACTTTCTTCATAGGGGATCACTGCGGACCAATAGGCCCGCATGTAAGCAACAGTTTCGTAATAAGAAAAACTAACCTACAGTTTTTCTTATTTAAGAGTTCGATTGAATTTCAATGAGAAATGTAGGGCTTTTACGATGAAAAGGGAATACAATCTAATTCTAGCCACCTAAGCAACTAAGTTTTGAACGAGTTTGCTTCCGTCTCCATATCAAACACATAGTATTTTCTCCTAAGCTCAAATGTACATTCTCACACAACAAGCACTTTGCGTGTTTTAAAGACTCTTAAATACCTCATTAATAACCATCATCATCATCTGCTAACACTAAAACTACATTTCTACATTCCTATAATCGATGAACATTTTTGTTTTCTTCAAAAGAAATGATGCGCTTTACCGCGGTCTAATGAGCGATGCACTCTGATTTTTAAACCATTTGCAAGTTTATAACAACTTTTTAGAAAAATAGAAGAACAACTCATAATTTTTGTTTTTAATTTTAGAAATCTGCACACGCACGAATAGAAAGAACAGAAACCACCGCCACAGCTAGCGGGCGTGCACTTGCAATGCAAAGTACAAACTTAAAAAAAAATCATAGTGTATCGCTATATACAAGCATTCAACAGCTACCCTAATAAGGTGTTCCGCAATATCTGCACCGTTAATTTATTATAATTGGTCATGCGATTTGATTTTTGCCATCAGCTCGTCCGTCGTAATCTTGCCACCTTGTTTGAGATTCTCTTTTTAATTTGTTATTGAAAAATATACTTCACTGAGTTTGACTTCATACAATTAATGGGAAAACGTTCGTTTTATCAAAATCAAAAACCAAAAAAGGCTGCCAATCAATATTAAAAAAGAAAAACGTGTGTGAGGAGTTCTTTGTTTTGAGTTGAATTGTGGTTAGCAAACACCTCAGCAATGAGGCTTTAAATTTATCAAACACTTGAGTCAGGGTCGGAATAGGTTAATTCAATATTTCTGTTAAATAATTTTAAGATTGAAAACCTGGGGCCCTACTATGTTTCTCGATTCTACTTTTGATTCTATTCGAAACTCATTTCCGTTTCTACTTTCAAATCGTACTACGTATAAAAGTAGAATAGAATGCCTATAATGCCAAGCTACTTGCAAGCAAATTTTCGATTTTCGAACGAAACTCGGATATTTTGACATAAAAAATAAAATATTTTTGGTGTGGAAAAAATTGTATGAACTTTTCCATTAAGGCCGGGTCGATTTGAATAACACAAACTGTATATTATGAGAAATCAATAAGGTCTCATCTTTATTTGAGAGCCCTACCAATGACATCATGTGTGAAATATTACATATGTAGGTAGTTCAAATGGCTGAGTCGTATTCGAAACAGCGATGGGTTTGGCGGATGAATAAGTCTGAATTTAGTTCCGCGCAATTGAATGCTTGAGATTCTGCTGCAGAAAAACAGTGGCGATATTTTCGGCAGATCTTGTGTTTCGTCAAAGTACGGCTGTTGGCTGGTTGTTCACTGAGCCGGTGGACTCGAATTTGACCATTAAACGTTGAACAGTCTACTTGGAAGGACGACCATGTACCTCATCAAAATGGCGCAGCGTTTGAACACCCATTTTAATAATAAAGTTTTATTATTTGCCCGTATTGCTCGACGCTGTAACTTGCCATCAAGATTCGTAGTCCTGAGTGACTGAATAAAAGATAATACTTTAACAGATAGCAAACGAAACAATATGGCTGTCACGAGACATCAAAATCAACCCGTCCCTTTTGGATAACCCTAACAAAAATATGGAAAGTGTCGCGATTTGGTTGGACTTGCATTCAGACAAAAATCCGGAACGAGTTCAACAAATTGAACAAAGGCGAATTTAACGGCGGATAGGTTTAACTTTGGAGTATTTACAAAAGACATCGCAGCTTTGTTTAAAACTACCGCCTTTTAAAATATGCCTTCATGTATGTATTTGTTGAACAATATTTCATTGAAACTAAGTGTTAAAACACCTTTTTACTTATACTAGGTGTGCTTTTTTGAAAAATCTATCCGCAGTGCTGTAGGACTTACCAA
Organism: Sphaerophoria taeniata; assembly: GCA_943590905.1. Taxonomy (NCBI): domain Eukaryota; kingdom Metazoa; phylum Arthropoda; class Insecta; order Diptera; family Syrphidae; genus Sphaerophoria; species Sphaerophoria taeniata. The sequence continues at coordinate 86,088,100 of OX016542.1, forward strand.
AAAAACGCATCCGCAGTTGTTAAATTTTTGTATTTAGAAGTTGGTCGCTGCTCTCATTTTAAAGACCATTATTGAATTTTTCAAAATTCTATCCGCAGTATGATTCTACTTCTACTTTATCGGCAGTATCGTGTTGTATTTGTAATACATGTAGTCTACTACTGCGAATCAGATAGCTTTGCCAAAAAAACACACCTACTATTACAAAACAAACTTCTTAAGCCGATCTGCTCGCAAACACATTTTTGATGTAGAGTTATTATTTTCGATTGCCTTGTTTTGAATTCTACTTTCGAGTTACGTAGTTCTTCGATTATTCGAAAGTTCAGAAGAATATAGTTGACACTACTAGAACTATTCGATTTTCGTTTGTTCGAATGTAGTTAAAAAGATCCATAGTTCCAATTTTTCGAATTCGAGCAATTTTATTGTAGAATCGAGTTACATAGTAGGGCCCTTGGACTCTCAAAAATAAAAAAATGTTTCCTATTTTTTTGAAAATATGTATGCTTGCCCCATTCCCTCGGGCCCTTCTAACAAATCTGAATGATTTGTATTTCAATCAAAACTTCAAGTAATTGGAAGGCAATTGTACATGCATAAATCCGCTCCCGTCAATAAGCATTTCCATTTATATCGATCCATTGTTTGAATCATATAACACCTGAGTTATTGGTTTAATATAATTTATTAAAGGAAAAAAATATGCAAAACAGTTTTTGAAAAAATAAAAAAAACATGCAACCGACTACGAAAGGCGATGCATTTGCATTTTTAGAATACATTTTTAGTTAATTCTGTTTTAAGAAATAGAAAGTGAATAAACAAAAAAATAAAAGAAAGGTTGGCCCTTTGAAGTTGTCTGAGGTGAAATAAAAAATTGTCAAGCCCTCAACGAACTATGATCTCGAATAAAATTAGCGTGGGCTTGGTGTGTTAATCACAAATGCACACCAAACAAGAAATATGTTCCAGTTGAATAGAGTTATTTTCCATAAAAAAACAAGACAAAAGTTGTCTTTATGTAGACTTGCATGTTTGACAGGCCGTTGTTGGGGAAGTAATATGGGTGCACTATAGTATAGTGTATCAGTGTGACGTAAGTTTACATCATGGTGAATTCAATTTCAATAAATGAACAAACAAACTCGCGAGCGCAGAAAACCGAGCATAAGTTAAAGGGGGAGAAAGGGGGGGGTCTACAAGTGTAAACATTTTTAAAGTTTCAAACAGATTCCGTAAACCTTCTCCTCAAAATTAACGTAATACAAAAAAACACACACAATTTTTAGTAAGTATACGCCACAGTGACTAAAAGCTAGTAGCAGAAAAGGTAAGGAAATTCATTCAAAATTCTATATTTATTTTTATTTTCTTGTCAGATAGTTAGCAAGTAAAAATCTCGTCAGGATGAAGTCACCATAGTCTCATTTTAACCCCCGAAGACATCAACCCATTAAAAACAAACTCAACAAATTTTGAGTACCTACTAAAAACAACAAAACAAATACAGTTTATTGGTGATCTAAGACCTTTTTCACCGCATACCTCTAAGAAATAGTCAAGATGTCAAAGTGAGAGACGAGAGAGTTTAAGAACCTCTTCAATTACTTTGTCCAACTAAGCCTTAAGAGTAACGCACGAAAATCACAATATGTACCTGGGACAGTAGAATGTGAGTGAATTGGTACACTGGGTACCCACGTTGCGTTGACCTTTCTGTTATTTATTTCACTAGTCCCGCAGATTGTTTTGCAAGTGAGACTTGACAGCGAACAATGGGAACATGAATGTAAAGACAATCGCACCATTTATATTTGTTTTTTTCAAGGTTAATTGTATATTTGACTATTTTACAAGTCCATCGTAAGTCTGATCAACAAACACTCTAACTAAACGTCAGTCTGTCAGTCATGGATTCTGTGGAGTGATATCTCAATTAAGATTACAATACAAGTACCTACAATTCATTGAGTCGTATCGCATAGAGAAAGTCAAACGCAAACAATCTCCATATGAGTTCAAAAGTGACTATGGGAATCAGGGTAATTGTATTATGAGTTGATTCTAAACTCAGGTCTTGGGCACTGTGTCACTATCGATGTCGAAGATATGCGTCATTAAGGTTGAACGCATTTAAGTTTTTAAACTAATAAAGGTATTCTGGACTTAGATCAAAGCGGTTGCAATAATTACCTACTTATCTAGGTCGGTATTTTGTTTATAAGTTGGGATTTTCTAATATGCTCTAGTCGTCAACGAAAACGTAACAGAAAAATGTAAGCATAGACAATCACCTTGAACTTCCCTAATCAATTAATTGTGAGTTAATTTGTCAAGGTGAAGTCAATTTCAAACTTCCACGATTTTTTGTTTTGATTCTTTGAAATTGAAATGAAATACTTAATGGCTTGATGCATTCCTTGTGATTCGATTCAGAATAATAATTCAATTTGTAATTGTCTACTAAAAACCAGAATTCATACAGAAGTCCTCAATTGTATTTAAGTGGCCAGTTTGTGTTATGGGACGTAAGTTGAAGACTTGTTTATTGCAAATAGTCGATTGTTCAATCTTTGATTTTGCAAAATTAATTGTCAGTGTGCGGTTTATGAATTCACAGAGTCAGTGAGGTTTATTGTACTGTTGAATAGCGCAGGGAGTGGCGTGGCGTTACGAATTGAAAACATTTCAGCATCGATATTACTTAAACTGTTCCCTGTCCTTAATATGATAAAGAAGCAGACACACGAAATGTTTGTCGCAGAAAAAAAAATAAACAACGACTTCGACTATAACCCAAAAATGCAATAGAGTATTTGAAATGAGGCAGATGTCTTGTTTGTGACCTGCATTTTTAATTAAGTCAACATTCTTGGTGATTAGATTTGCAAATTCTCACTTCAAAGTATTCTGACTCCCACTTTATTTTTACAAAGTTGACTGGTATAGGTACCTGGGTTGGTAAATTTGTTGAACACTTACTAGTATTGACAATCTTATTTGTTAAAGCAATGTCGTCATTTTCTTCAGTCCATATCAAGAGTAAAAATTTTTGAATATTTACCGAACGAGATATGAGTTACAATTCTTGAATTCTGAATTCCCGAAACCCAAATTAAGACTCCGACAATTTAAATCCAACTGGCACCAAGGTAATTACCATTCAACACAGTATTAGATACTCGATAGCCTGATACCTGAACGTTTTCTAATGAGTTACTCATTTTTAAAAAATGCAACCCAAAATCAAATTTAATCCCATGATGAGGAATCAAACTACCCAAAAAATATGATTCACTGACTCAAACTGATCCAAATGACTACCGATTGCATTTTTAATATCTGTGGTGTCACAAATGCTCAACGTGTGCGATCTTGCAAGTCTACGAATGGAAAATGTAATTTTTTAGACATGCTTTCGAATGAAACAAAATAGAAAATTTATGTCAGTAACCCAATTTTTCTTCTTCTTCTTCTAGCGACCAAATAAAAATTTAAATGTCAATATATACTCCAACCCACTTGTCCCGCATTCGTCAGATTTATTGCATCAACAAGAGCATAGTTTTGGTAGACACAATGGGACGGAAAACGCAGCGCTGTAAACGACCATCAAAAGAAACCAAACAAATCTCGATGCAGACATCTCAATTGCTTTTAAATGCTAAATTTTGTATTTGTTAGATTTATAGGTAACCAGCTGTCAGGGTTGGATTTAACAGGGTTAGGTTAGGTTAAAGTGGCTGCTTAGGCCAAAGGAAAATGCTCATTGTGATACCACATGAATCTAGGGAATTACTTCTTACTTGTCGAACCATTTTGAGCTTTTTATAAAGCGAAGGATTATCGTAAAAATATTCTCCCAGATGAAGTTTGTGTCTTAGGGAAACAGCAGGGCATGTGCAGAGAAGGTGAGAGATTGTATCCCTTCCTTCTCGTCCATACAGCTCCTGCAGAAGTCATTTGAGGCTACATCAAGTCGTATTGCGTGTCTGCCTATAAGAGATAAAGATATGAAATCTGCTTTGAGATAACAAGTCCTCACAGCGCAGCGCCTCAAGTCAAGTGACGGCCAAATGAGTTTTGTGTCTGTGCACAGTGCACGTTATTGTTATCGTTTAGGCTGCTTCTTTTAGCATAAGTTTACATGTAGCTATCGGTATACCTATAACCTATCTTTTCCCTTTCAGGTGAGATAGGTATGACGGTTCCATTTTTAGCGAGGTGAATATTAAATTACTGCGCCATCTCCATAAGAGATGATCGACAATCGGGGGCCGTTTGAGAGTTGGTTGAGTCACCGTCGAGAGATTTTATAGCAGCCTGACTGACAGAGAAGATGCGGATAACAGAAGTTGATATCACGTTTTCTCTCAGCCAGGATAGAACCTCTTTGATCGCCAAAATTCCCGCCTGGAAGACGCTACAATGATTTGGGAGGTGGAATGGGAGGCTTAGATTAAGATTTTCTGAGTACACACCACTGTCAATACTGTCCTGTCCTCCATGAATTTTTTGTCTTCTCATTCGTCTCTGGTTGGATTTTCAGAAAATTCATTATCAAGCTCAAGCCACTATCATTTATCGAAGGAAAATAGAAAACTTTCTCAAATCTGTAAAGAACGACTTAATTCCCAAGCTCTCAACTCTTTTTGTCCCACATAATTCCACCCCTGAATAATACCATCTAATATCCAAAGATTAAGGACTAAGGTTATCTCACAATTAACCCCCAAAGTTCATGTTTTAGTGGTTTACGGATGTACTCACTGATGTAATGAAATCCTCATTGCACAGCATGTTTTTTTTCTGGCTTCTTCGAGACTGTTTGCTGATGAAAAAGCGCAGACAGTTGGATTTGCTATGGGTAAAGAGAAGCAATTGACATCCACAAAAATATCTTAATTAAAGTAAAAGTAACTCTAAGCTACTCTTCTAAGACAATCACGTTTTCTTGTATAAAATATTGGTTCTTCTTCACTGTTTACAATCAAGTCCATAAAAATGTTGAAAGCAACAAAAGAGAATAAACTGAACACGATTTTTATTTAATCACTTTTTTCCACTTGATTTTCGTTATTGATAGGAGTTTCTTGTTACCGCCGACGCTGCCGACACTAGTTGCCAGCCGTGATCACACCTTAAATCCGTTAATTCAAAATTATAATTATTGTATTCCATATCATCAATAAATCAAAACGATGAGTTTAATTGTTGCTAAAAACACGTTTGAAGTTGGCAACTTATATGTCACTTTTGGATTTGAATAGTCGTAGGTGGATCAGAAATCAAAATAATAGACACACGGATGGACAAAAATACCTGGTCACTGACACTTGACAAAAGGCAATAATAACAAACAAATAACCGAAAAATCGTGATTTCTTGAAACCGCGAAAATTGAGGGAATTTCTTTTTGCGTCTTCGTTTGGATATTACATTTTTGTTTCAAGCAACACAACAGCACTCAACACGATCATATGAGAACTGATCGTGAATTTTCAAAGCGAGGTGAGCACAAGTGCACACACAACGAGTCGAGTACATTTTAAAGTTGACTCAAATTGAGTCGAAATGGAGGGAAACCTATTGATGCACAAGTTGATGGTTGGAGCTGGAGTTTTTTTTTTTTACTGTCGTTTGCTATTGATCGAAAACAACAACAACAAACTGGTAACGATCCAGGTGTTCTGGCGGTGAATTATTAACAATTTCTTTGTTATAGATTATTCAAAAGGAAATTTATGTAATATAGGCAGAGGTACCTACACCAGAGTTTTGGCTATTGTCATGTCTAAGATCGAGACTCGATGAATTAAAAAAAGGCTATGCGCCAAGACTTTGTGGAATTTTGTGATTGTGTTAGATCAAAGCGTATTGACAAAAATATTTTAATTTCGTTGGAGTAGCTGGGAGGGATTGAAAGAGAAAAAAGAAGAAGAGGGGAAAAAATAAAATTGATTGATTAGATCCGGGAAATCAATACCTATTTAAGTTTGTTTGTTCAATCAATTCAAATGATCGATAAGTGAGGAATTTTTCGATATAGGGGATGCGAGATTTATAGGAGTTGGGTTTTTTGGGACACGACTTTCAATGGAGTTTATTGACTTTCATTATCAATTGGAACAGGAGTATCATCGTTCATCGATCTTGATTTGATGTTTTTTTAGGGATAAAAATAGTGGAGATATTTCTTTATGGGAAAACAAACAAAATCTCCAATTTGTCATGATTGTTACCAAAGAAAAGAGTATTTTTAAAACAAGGTGCTAAGTGTGTGGAGAAGCTTTAAGGTTTGCCCACTACGCCATACCAATACGAACCCGTTTGACTCTAACTGAGTGCTAAATTTTAGACTGCAATTATAGCTATACAAACAACCTAATTTTTGGCACATATTGACGAACCTCAATAAAAAGTAAACAAGTGAATTTTATCATCAAAGACATCAAAAATAAGTAGGTTGCTAATCCTTCATCAAACTATCAAAACAGCACTCTTGATGAGAGTCGCCCTCACTTTCACTACACATCCTATAAAATGTCTATTTTTATTTATAAATCTCTCTTCTGGGGGTCAAATTTACTTGATCTATTGAATTCTCATACAATTAATCACTTTTAGCAGCATCTATAGACACCGAATGGCACCCAAGCAGCCACCAAAAAGCCTGACCTACTCCAAACTATCTAGGTGAAGGCTTCAGGGCATAAATATACAAACAACAGATCCAGACACTTTTAAAAAAAAGCAACTTTGTAGTTTTGAAAATCAGAAAATAGAATTGGATAAAAAAATATAGACATAGACTCCATTCATTCGAACTTTCAACCGGAGAGAGACTGAAAAGTTTGAATATCAGATAGATGACTTTACAGAGGCGGATTTTCTACGGAACACTTTTCAAGTTGATTCATGTAAGAAACAGAAGTTAAAGTTCCACAGTCAGTGCTGAGGATATGGAAAAAACAACTTTTTCGAGCTGTATAACGGCGATGACGAGCTAAATTCCACCAAGGATACCATTTAGTTTGGATGAAGCAGACCACCAATTCCACCCACCCGACATTGTCGAAGTGAAGATAGCGATATCTAAACATGAGTCAAACAAAGCCGCTGGAGCAGGCGGCCTAGCCTCCGAACTATACAAAGCAGCTGGATATGAGTTGGTTAGAAGTATGCACCAGCTCATCTGAAAGATTTGATCTGAGGTAAGCATTCCCGACGAATGGAACCCAGCATCGTATGCACGATCCAAAAGCAAGGAGATCCCCTGAACTGCACCAAGTACAGAGGTATAAATCTCCTAAACATCGCCTACAAGACCTTGTTTGCCGTGCTGTGTGAACATTTGAAGCCCTTCGTCAACAACCTGATAGGTGCTTATCAGTGGTTTCGGACCAGGAAGGTCACTCTACGTCAGATCTTGGAGAAGACCTAGGAACATCAAATCGATATCTATCACCTTTTCATCGATTTCAAGGCTTCCTAGTAAAACTTGTGCGTCTGTGTAAGATGACAATGGAAAACTCTCGCGGTTCCATCATGGAAAAAACCTAACAGATGCATTTGATGTCAAAAAAGGTTTTAGACCAGGTGATGCCATGTCATGCGATTTCTTCATCATTATTCTTGAAAAGGTTGTGCAAAACTCCAACGTCAACACCAGAGGCACAATCTTTCAAAAGGACATCCATTGACATAATTGGACGTGATTCTTGAGACGGATGACAGGAAGATGGATCTAGCGGTTAACGAGAGCAAGACCAAGTTAATACTGTCAACAAGAGAGGACAACCAACAAGGAGCCAACCTCAATACAGACAGATTTAACTTCGAGGTAGTTAAGGACTTCGTCTACCTATGATCCGCTATAAACTCACGACAGTAACACCAGCGCTGAAGTCAAACGAAGAATCACTCTTGCAATCGGTGCTTTTTTGGACTATTGAGTGGTAAAGTACTCTCTCGAGCAACTAAAGTGTCACTGTACAAAACTTTTATCATCCCGGTCCTAATGTATGGTGCAGAGACATGTACCATGGAACATCCGATGAAAACGCTTTGGGCTGCTTCGAGAGAAAAATTCTTTAGTGATTTTTGGTCCAGTCTGCATAAATGGAGAATGGAGACGAAGATTCAATCAAGAACTGTACGAGCTGTTTAGCGACACTGACTTAGCCGGAAAAGTTAAGGTCCATCGACTTAGATGGCTGGGTCACGTAGAGCGAATGGAAAATAAGGCTTCGGCCCGTAGAATCTTTGAATCCAACCCCGAACGACGTCGAAGAAGAGGAAAACCATGACTCAGGTGGAGCACACAGGTGATAGAGGACCTCAATCAACTTGGCGTATGAAACTGGAGACGCTTGTTGACCACCACCATAAGTAATTAAGTAAATAAAATATAAAAATAAAAGCGACCTGAAACCAAAAGCTGAAGATCTTTTACAAAAATCATAATAGACTGACTTTGTAAGAAAAATGATCAAAGACAACCTCATTGGGGTTTTCGTTTTGAGCATCCGTCCCTGGCATATTTTTTCCCTCAAAGCCAGCACTTTACTAGGTGAACCTCGTGATCGAGAGGTGGTAAAAAGTCGTGATACAACAATGAGGTAGACAGAACTTAAACCAATAAAAACAAAAAGAGGTTGTATCCAGTTTCCTATTCCTTCTTCTGAGAATCGAGTATCGCTCTGGAGCACCTAGACTCTTTGAGCTCATCAAATCCAATGGACCTCTTCATCTCAATATTAAGTCTTAAACATGATGCTCTTGGGGCTCTCTATTAAACTGAAACCAAAACCAAAACCGAAATCCAAATAACAATGCCTATGGCAAGTATTTTTCCTCAGCAAAAAAAAAACCTCTAAAGAGCTGTTTAAAGTGCACATTTTCCATTTTTATAGGAAAAAGAAAAACTACTCACAAAACGTGACTTTTGTACAATTTGATTTGTTTTTCCCATTATTCCTTTTTTAAACGACAAAAAAATTGTTAAGGTAATATTCAAAGTTTTAACAAGCCGAATGAATTTGATTTTCATGAATGAATGAGACAACGATTACTGTCGCGTAGGCGGTAGCCTTTATAAATTTATGGCGGTCCATATACAATGTCCGAGTAGAGCGTGGTCCAGAGAATAAACACCAACTGAATGCAGCAAGCCAGCAAGACATATTGACTTAATTAGAACGGATTTGTTTGGCTGCTGCTGTAAAATGGCAGTAAGATAGATACTTTTGTATCAAATCCTTCTGATAGGGCAATTTGCATATGCTGCCAACAATCGACCAACGACGACAACATTGTATTGTGTTTGTTTATGGCTCTCCAAAAGGCGGCAAGCTATTTTCTGTACATTTATTATACCACTCTCGAGCCTTTTGTGTGGTTATACAGTGGCTTAGGGGTCTAATTGGAGTTTTGTGTGTGAAAATTGTAAAGCGGACTTTGATCACATAAGGTTCCTATCTCTTGATCTGGTTTTTAGCTATTGTTTCTGTTCAATGTGTATTGAACGCTAATATGACTCAAAACAAACACAACATTTATGTCAAATGAGTCACTTTTAATAGTTTGACTTTTTTGCATGAACCTAAAAGATTTTTCCGACAATATGTTGTGGGAGGCTAGGCAGTGTTGTAGTCTACTTTTGTTCTACTGTAACACCTGCATGTCATTTTGACTTGATTCAAACTAAGAAAAAATGACTTTATAAAGAAAAAAGCTTGAATATTTAATTGGAGTTGCCGCAAAGTTACACGATATACCACCCACAAGAGGAATTGTGTTTATCATTTACATCGATAGGGTGTTGTTTGGAGATAAACGACATTGACTTTGTGAACAAGGTTGGTTTTTTTTGAAACTAGTATAAGTGAAGTGGAGGATTTACAAATTTGGAAGATGAGACGTTGCTGTTTAGGTTTATGGATGGAAGTGATGATTTGTTTTGGTGTCTTATTTGAATTTATTGGATCGGGTTTCTTCTTTTGGCATGTAACAATAATTGAGTGGGTGTGCGAGGTGTTGATCATATTTTGAATAAAACATGACTTTTCTGAATGGGATTACTAAATTTTGTGCTCGGAAACAGAAGCTGTGAACTGTGGAGTAGAGGTGGGCGATATATCAATAACCGTTACCAATAACCTGTTATTCGTGAATAACTGCTATAACTAGTTATTCAATATCGATCTTAACAGTTATTCGGTAAAAGTTACTCAGAATAACCGTTACTCAGAATAACCGTTATTCAGAATAACCGTTATTCAGAATAACCGTTACTGAGAATAACCGTTATCAGAATAACCGTTACTCAGAATAACCGTTACTCAGAATAACCGTTACTGGGAATAACCGTTATCAGAATAACCGTTATCAGAATAACCTTTACTGAGAATAACCGTTACTCAGAATAACCGTTACTCAGAATAACCGTTACTCAGAATAACCGTTACTCAGAATAACCGTTACTCAAAATAACTAGTTATTGAAGGAACAGTTACTCAGAATAACTAGTTATATAAGGAACAAGCTACTCAAAGTAAATGGTTACTAAAGGAACCAGTTATCAATAACTGAATAACTTTTTGTTTTTTTAAACAGTGTTTTTCTATTTTAATAATTTATTAGGAAAAAAAAGTCAGTAAAAGGGAAAATTAGCATTTATTAAACAAACCAATTCTCTTTTAAGAAATCGATGTTAAATTACCCCTAAAATAAGAAAATAGTGCAAAAAGATTATCTAAGAAAAAAAAAAACTCATCAGAAAGCGAAAAAAGAGGTCAAGTTAGAGGTAGATGCATTATTTTTTTATGAATGTAGGAAAAAAGGGTTGCATTATTATTTACTCATTATCTCAGCAAGTTGGCTAGAGATAGATTATGTCCACAAGCGTCTTCGGTGCCCTGTGAAAGACTTTTTTCAAAAGCAGGTCTTATATTAACGGACCGCAGGAGTCGCCTGTCCCAGGGGAAAGTTAAACAATTACTTTTTTTAATTATAAATTCTTGTAATTCTTAATATTTAAATATGTTTTTTTATTAATTTAATTTCTAAAACATGATAATTTTTTTTTATTATATTTTAAGTTCAAATGTGTTGTTTTTCCTTTTTATCAATTATTTTTTTTTTGTTTTAATGGTTTTGTTTTTCTTGAAATTCTTTTTTATGTTCTTAAATTTCCCAAAAGTTTAATAAATTTATTTTATGCTATTCTTTATTGTGATAAGTAAAATGTTGTTCATTTTTAAATATTTTTGTTTTTGTTTCGTATAAGTATATGGATAACCGTTACTGAGTAACGGCTAAGAATAACAGTTATTCAGAAATAACTGTAACTGTTATAACGGTTACTCAAAAATAACTGCTAAGGCCATCACTACTGTGGAGGTTTGTTTTGACAACAATTTTCAAAGGCTACTCTTCATTTACGTATTTCAAGGAGAGCTTCAAAACTTGATTTTTTTAAAAGGGAAAACAGGTCAGTAATATGAGAAACATTTCGTTCTGAATGACTACAATGATTGAAACAAATTTCGTTCGCTGCAAACATTTCCATTCTAAAGCCTTGAACGCCTGAAACTATTTTTTCGTAGAACAATCCAATCACAAAATATTCTTTAACATCGTGCTTGAGAAGTGCAAAGCTCCACCATCAACACCAGAGGCACTGTCTTCCAAAAGCCTGTACAACTTGTCGCGTACGCCGGTGATATTAAGAATTGATGTGATAATTAAGACAGAAGCGGCAAAAATGGGTTTAGAGGTAAATGATGGCAAACCGAAGTTATATGCTGTCTTCGAGGAAGAACATCCAATACCGATGGCTCGGACAGAACGTCACAATAGACGCATATAACTTCGAGGCAGTAGATGAGTTTGTCTACCTAGGCTCCGCTATTAACACGGGCAATAACACCAGCGCCGAGATCAGACGAAGAATAACTCTTGCTAATTGTTGTTTCTTAGGGCTAAGAAAGCAATTGAGTGAAAAAGCCCTCTCTCTCGATCAACTAAGGTAAAACAATATAACATCATCAATCACCAAATCCTGCTGTATCGTGCTGAAGTATGGACCCTGACAAAATCAGATGAATATGCCATAGGCTCCTTCGAGAGGAAAGTTCTTCGGGCTATCTAGGGCCCCGAGTAAATTTATAGGGAATGGAGAAGAAGTTTCAACAGCGAACTTTACGGGTTGTACAACGACGTGGACCTAGCCAGAAGGGTCAAGGTCCAGACACTCAGATGGCTCGGTCATTTAGAGCGGATGAACAACAATGCTCCGGGCCGGAAAACCTTCGACACTATTCCCGAGGGACGCAGAAGCAGAGGACGACCACGACTCAGGTTGTGCACCCAAGTGGAAGAGGACCTTAATCAACTTGCAGTGCAAAACTGGAGACATCTAGCTGGTCCGAGCTGATTGGCGGAGAATGTTGGTTGAGGTCCAAGTCCACAATGGACTTTAGCGCCACCTTAAGTAAATAAATAATTAAATAAGCGGTTGGATTTAGCGGAATTCGCCCACAACTCCTACAAACTGTGATATGATAAGAACTCTTTCATCCAAGTAAGTCATTGATTCAAATGATCATCAAGTTCTCAAAAAAAAAAAAAATTGAATTAGTTGCTAAAACTGAAGATTGACCCGTAGAATCCGTCAGTGCGTCAGCGTTGACTTTTTCAACTGACAGCACAATAGAATACACAATGTTCTTATGAAACTCGCCCCATAAGCAACGCATGTGAGGGATACGACGGATACAGTTGGTTAACTTTCTACTTTTTGCGTCCGTTAATCCGTTGACAGCTAAATTTGACGAGCAGTCAATTCAATGTGTTCCCACAGCAACAAAGGAAAGGCAATGGATGATGAAAATTTTTTGCAAACAAATACATAATTTTGACATGATTTTTATATTTTAATTTAAAATTTTTTGTTCGGATTTGCAGTTTTGTGAATTATTTTTACACCAAGTAAATGAGACCGTCAAAGCATACACGCATTCTATGGGTCGGTTCCATCCGGCAAAAACGTTGGCAGCAACGTACGCATTGACGCTGACGGATTGACGGATTCTATGGGTCGGCCCATTTATGTTCTGCAAACTATGCCAAAAATGTGTCCACATTTATTATGACAACAAGGGTGGATATGCATAGAGAAACTGAAAGGCGCCTTCGATCTTGATCATTCTCTCAAAATAATCATTCTTAAGGAACCGAACAATACATCAACGAACGCAACGCAAAAGCCAATTTTCGGTATTCGGTATTCACTTAGTGAAAACACAAATCCGATAGCTAACCGTCCGTTGGAAGGAATTTTCGTACCTACCCGAAAAAAATGTTCACAGTCTTTAAAAAAAAAAAAACAATACGAAAAAGGAATCTGTGCCAGCCCGTAAGCAGCCCTTAAAAATCGTTGAAAATCTCCTAATCGACTCAAGGAATAATAAATCAGAAAAAAAAACAGTTTTAAAAATGAAACCAAATTATTTCTTACCAAGGAAATATTCACTTCATTGGGACGCATTTAAAAATGTGTGTCATTCACTGTTTGAGAAATTTACTTGAGATATGAAATTCGTAATCGAGAACTGATTACTTTTTCCTCACGATTTTTACCCATGCAAATCCCACGGCACACAATCTACAAGATATAGGCTTATACTGCCACTCAGTTTTCAACATCCTCGATAGTATAGTGGTCAGTATCCCCGCCTGTCACGCGGGAGACCGGGGTTCAATTCCCCGTCGGGGAGAAGTCGAAAGTAGTTCTTTTTTTTTGTACTTAGAATTTAGAAACACAAGGCACGAGTTTTTCTCGTTTATAGGGGTGGTTAGTTTCCTGGGTGTGAATCTGAGTCATTCACAATGATTCTCATGTTGACTATCATGAGAAAAGTGATGGCATGCTTTGCTATTGTATGCACAAAGTATAACAGTAAGAGAAGAAGGTGCGAAAGAAAACGTGCCAGCTTTATTCTTAGAAATAAATGGTCATGGATAGCGTGTTTGTCACTCATTTAACAATTTGAATTATTTCATGAGTGATAATCGGAAAATTATACGAGATACATTTTGAGGCAAAAAGGCACGACTTCAAGAGAATAAAAATTAATGAATGAAGCTACACCCGCAATTTAAATTCAGAATCAGGCAAAGTGATGTAACCATGCCGAAGCACGTGAAATACATCAAGGAAGAATGAAGAAGTGGGGTATCTTTCTCTGAAAAAACAAAAAATGTTTTCTCAAAAAATCTTCATTTTAGAATGAAAGTTGCATACAAGTCAGGATTGAATTTTATTGCATACTCTTAGAAATGATGAACTTTCCTGTATTACTATTAGATTAGGCAAAATAAGAGCAAAAAGCTTTCAGACAACTCAAACATTGCATACTTTACACTGACATATTTCTCTACTTTTCATTGCATATGGTAAGGGTATAAAATTTTAAATTACATACAATTAGGAAAATATCAAATTTAAACACTCACCTTATCGTTGCTCTCCTCTAATTCTAATATCCTAAATTCTAAAAGTTCGTTTTGTTCCCTTAGCTCGTGGGTCTCATCCTGTAGCTCCATTTCCCTCTGTTCCAATTTCTTTATCCGATCGAGTAATTGTTGTTGATTTTTCAAATTTTTTGTGGCCTCCAATGCAGTCTTTTCAGATTCGTGAATTTGTTCCTTAGCTAAATTTAATTCCGTTTGCAGTGCTTGATTTTCCTTTTGAATGGAATCCAATTCGTTTTGTACTTTTTCAATATCTTTTGTGTAGTTTCTTATCTGAAATTATGTTAGAAAAAATAAAAATTGAAATTGTCGTCAAAATACTTTTTAAAGAGCCATTAAGTCAGTCGGTTTATGAAAGGGAAGGTGATCACGTCATAAAATATAGACTGATCTTTGAACCGTTGCCAAATATGCCATAGCATTCAGGAGAATCCATAGCGATGCTCTGAGCAAACAAAGGATCGCTTTTTGCGTTTCTATTTAGAATGCGGGATCAGGGACAGATCAGATAATGGACATCGTTTAGAATGCCAAAAAAATAAAAACATCTCCGCACGAGACAATGCACGAATCGTTATGTCAAAGAAGTTCCAGAAAGAAAGAGCAGACACATTTCTGATTCTTGCCATAAATGAAGATCTCTACTGCTCAAAGGAACATCTATGTCGCCGACAAAGGGCAGCTGTGTTGCTATAAGCTTGTTTGTTTAGATACAATATGTATATATATCTAGGAACGAGATTGAAGGGAGCTCCGTGGCCGTGCGTCGTCACCGACCGGGTTCATAAATTTACATAATCTTCCTTGCTTTTATAAGCCTTCGATTGTGTCTTTGCAAATCAACTCCTTCTTTTTCAAATCGTTAGCATTGGATGTGTGCTTAGCAAACACAGCCAGTCAAACATATAACGCGGGATCAATGTGCCAGACGAAGGTGACTTTCGGGAACTCCTGGGGCCAACATACTCCTTCCGTCGTCGTCGTCGTTTTCAATGTTCGTGATGGGAATTCATATTTAAGAAACCAATAAACAGAAATAAACAGAACAAACAAAAGGGAAGAGAAGGAACGAACACTCACCGTTTGCCATATATCAGCAGGTTCCATGCCAGTCGCTGGTGGTTGTGGACTTATGGATGGTGGCGCTGATGAGAGCGCCGAATCTGAATCGGAATTCTGATGATGATCCTTTTGAAAAAAATAAACACACCAAAAGAATTTTAAATAAAATTAATTGTCTATTATTGATGATTAATGGAGGAAGATGGCTTAAGCCAAGACGATCATGTTTCTTACCTTCGATCTGTAGACATGAACATCGTTGTGAGCTTCCAAGATTCGTTCAGTAAATTCATGTGGCTTTGGAGAGAAGAGAATAAGAGAGAAAAAAACGATTTTTAATGTTGAACTTGAAATTAAATTGTTTTTCGAAGCGAAGGGGAAAAGGGAACGATATTCAAATGAGCCGAGAATGCACACCAGAAAAACCATCAATGCAAATAATGTATGACAAATTTTATTGACGATGTGATTAAACTTCACCTTAAACTTTAAATTCATGGGAATTAATTTAATTTCAAGGTTTTATTTGGGTAAGGCGACGCGTAATAAAAAGAGGAAGGACAGAAGTCTTGCGGACAATTTTCGGGAGTGTCTCCGATGCGGTTGAGTGGATATTTTTTTTTAAATATTTGTTTGAAGTTGTTGTACACCCAGATCAGTTAACATTCATGAAGAATTGTTCAAAAGGTAACAGAACTGTTCGTGCATTAAGGGGAGACTTCTAACGTTGTGAGGCATAAGATTAATTTTACTAAGGGACCCCGAACCGAAGCCTGTAGAGACCATCATGGGAACATCGTAGTGGAACCACAGTCAGTGCTGAGGATATGGAAAAATCACATTTCTAGGCTGTATAATGGCGATGACGAGCAAAATCCCGCCAGCGATACAGAACCATTCAAACCACCCGACATTGACGAAGTGAAGATAGCGATTTCTAAAATTAGGTCGAACAAAGCTGCTGTAGCAGAGGGCCTACCCTCCGAACTGAACAAAGAAGCTGGAGGTGATTTGGTTAGGAGCATGCACCAGCTCATCTGTAAAATTTGGTCGGAGGAAAGCATGCCCGACGAATGGAACCTCAGCATCGTATGCACGATCCTCTATAGAGGAGATCCCCTGAACTGCACGAAATACAGAGGCATAAGTCTCCTTTGAATCGCTTACAAGATGTTGTCTTCCAGAAACTTCAAATCGATACTTACCACCTCTTCATCGATTTCAAGGCCACGTATGACAGCGTCTATAGAGACCAATTATATAGAGCAATGTCTAGTTGTGGCATCCCAGAAATACTCGTCCGTCTGTGTAAGATGACAATGGAAAACTCACGCTGTTCCATCATGGTCGGAAAAAACCTAACGAAGCATTTGATGTCAAACAAGGTTTTAGACCAGGCGATGCGCTGTCATGAGATTTCTTCAACACCATTCTGGAAAAGATTGTACAAGACTCCAACGTCAACACCAGAGGCACAATCTTTAAAAAGTCCGTCCAGCTACTAGGATACGCAGACGACATTGACATAATTGGAAGAACACAGCGTGATGTCAGTGGAGCGTTTGTGAGTCTTGAGACGGATGCCAGGAAGATGGGTCTAGCGGTTAACGATGGCAAGACCAAGTGAATGCTGTTAACAAGAAAGGACAACCAACATCAACGTCTTGGAGCAAACGTCAACAAAGACAGATTTAACTTCGAGGTAGTTAAGGACTTCGTCTACCTAGGACCCGCTATCAACTCAGACAACAACACCAGCGCTGAAATCAAACGAAGAAGAACTCTTGCCAATCGCTGCTTCTTTGGACTTAGAAGGCAATTGAGTAGTAAAGTCCTCTCCCGAGCAACTAAAGTGAAACTCTACAAAACCCTCATCATCACAGTCTTAATGTTTGGGGTAGAGACATGGACTACAACAACATCCAATCAAAGCGCTTTGGACTGCTTCGAGAGGAATATCCTCGAGTGATTTTTGGTCCTGTCTGCATAAATGGAGAATGGAGACGAAGATTCAATCAAGAACTGTACGAGCTGTTCAGCGGTACTGACCTAGCCAGAAAAGTTAAGATCCAACGATTTAGATGGTTGGGTTATGTAGAGCGAATGGAAAATAATGCTCCGGCTCGCAGAGTCTTCGAATCCAACCTGGAAGACGTCGCAAAAGAGGAAGACCACAACTGAGGGGGTAGAGGGCGTGAACCAACTTGGAGTGCGAAACTGAAAGCAGCTATAGCTAGGGACCAAGCTGGCTGGAGATGTTTGTTGGAAGAGGCCCTGGTCCGACCTGGACTGGAGCGCCACGATAAGTAAGTAACTAAGGGACTCATGAAACAAAAATGAGTATGGACGACTCAAGAAGAGAATCAAAATTCGTTTATTTCAATAGATTTGAATGATGAAACAGTAACTGGTGTTTGATAAAACAAGAACTTACAAAAACAGGACAAAAAACGATTTTAAATTGTCTGCAAATTAAATTTGGAAAAAAAACACGTATACGCCATAGTGCACAATCTATCTTTTACTAAAGGAAACTGACAACTTATAAAACGAAGATACATAGGTATACGTTTAGAAAAAGTAAGGAGTTCTAAATACATCAAAAAAATTGAATCAATCTTCAACTTACCATGGAATGAAATTCCTTATCGCCACATGTCGTCGTTATAAAGCATTTATCATTGCTCGATTTGTTTTTATTTGCTAAATTGCAATTTAAGTTAATATTGTTTTTATTGCGCTCAATATCCTTGAGTTTCTTCATCTGAAAAAGAAAAAGGAAAAGTATAAGTAAAACTAAGAAACAGTTTGAAATTAAATGAGCTTAATCTTCTGTAAACATTTCAATTCTTAGCGTTTACCTAATACCATCTAATCCTTTTCAGCCTTGAGCTACAAAACCCACCCAAGTAGGTAACATAAAACTATTCTCACAACAATTATGTCATTCATAGTTCCTGGTCTTCTCACATTAATTTTCCTCAAAATTAGCAAATAAGTCAGCCAATTAATTACCATGTCCACCTTAACTCAGTTGAACGAAATTTCAAGTTATGAACTTGTCAGATAAATAAACAATAATTAAATGGCTCGTCTTGGTAATTATACCATTATTCCTAGATCTCATCTCTCCCATGACACAAGAGAACAAACTAAAAGTCCAATAAGAAAACAGTGTGCTAACAAAGAGAATGAACCGTAGGTGACATGACGTAACAATTAGTTCTGTCAGAAAAACAGAAAAGAAAAATGATAGTTCAGAAAGCGTTGCTAAGAACATTTTAAAAGGTACTTGAGTAAAATTGGCGCCCATTAAACCACAACAAACTGTCTCAACAATTCCTCACAGACTATAGACGTCATAGAAAAAAGAGGAGTTCTGAATTCTATTTCCTGGCCTCGTTTTAACTTGTTTTAAAGCACTTGTATGAACAAAATGCCGGCAACTATAACAGTTAAACATTTATCTAACACGAAAAATAATCACCATTCGAGTCAAGTCGGAATAAAAATCTGCACAGACGGAGAAACAGTGAGATGGCGCACTGTGGTAATTATATGGCAAGTGGTTAGAGGCAGTTTATGTTTTCGACTTGAACAACTTGAAGCCAAGAACATGGCTTTAACTTATTTAATACGATCCACAAATGAAGCTTTGATGGACACAAATTAAAAACCTAATGAAACTGTTTTGGCTGCCACTTAAGGAAATTGATTTTACTAACAGATGGGAATTTGAAGTATAACAACTGCAAATTAAATGCGCTAGCGGTCAGTGATCTTGTTGAAAGTTTGTTAAAATAAAAGGTCTAACAAAATATGATAAGTTTGAGTTGTGTTCCAAAAGATTACGCTAATCTAAATTCAATACTCAGCAAGCTCACACGCCCGCCAAAAATCAAACCCAATTCGCCTCATATATCGATTATGCAAACTGTCACACAATCTTTACAATCAACCCAAAGATTTATGTCAGATTCGATATGGATTATAAATTTTGATCGCTACAAAAGCCACTACTTGCAAGTTGCAGCTCCCAAACCTCCTTGCCCAACTTAAAACTAAAACATGCAACAGCAAAAAGATCCATTGATCTTTCCACATGGCAGCCAGACAAACCAAGAAAACCAACTAACAGACAGACAACACACGTCATGACTGATGAGGATTATCCTCTATTTTCTTGTGTTTTTGTCAGCCTTATATCAGTACTTGTTCTGTCAGCTAGACCAGACTCTGTCTACAAAAATAGCATAAATCTGAAGAATTGCTGCCAGCACTGAACGCCACATCAAAAATATCCTCTCAAGATTGTAAAACTAGAAAATCCCAAATTTATGGTAACGAATTTTAAAAACAATAAACAAATCATTTGTTTTTGCAATCCGACTTTATGGTACGCAGTTACCTGGATGCGGCCTATTTGGGCGAAGAATTTATTTATAGATCGATTGCAAATTCAATTTGAAATGCTTTTTTTTTTGTTTTTGTCGATTTAAGGTTCGGCCAGAGCGAAGCGAAGAAAAAAACATGAACAACTAAGATTTGAGCGATTTGTGGGCGGATGGATTGATGGCTGATATTGTTTCTGGCCGACCGATGATATTATTGCAACGCCCGCCACCGCAACGATGCATCAACGGAAATGATGTGTGATGGCGCTTCATCATAGATGCATCAAATGTCAGTTTCAGTGATTGAATGAAGTGAGATGATAAAGTGTTGCGTTGTTGGGTGGTGGCGGCGACCGACGGCGGGCGGCGGTTGTACAACATGTTTTCTTTGTTTCTTGGTTATTCATGAATGGATTTGTAGCGGCGGAAGTTCTTGAGAAATCAACAGATTTAGTCGGTGCGGTGGCGAAATATGCTCAAGCGGTCTTCACGTTGAGACAATGGTTCCAGAAGCCTTAACACTGAACATTTTTCCATTCGGAATTTAATGTTGTTAAGAGAGCATTCACGGGAGAGGGCTGCTCAAACAAAAATAATACACTCCGAACCTAGACGAAAACCAAAAGTTAACAAACTATCAGCTCCAAAAATATCCCAAGAGCCAAATCATAAATTTATTTCAGTACAAGACAATTCCAACCCACTTAGTCTACTTGGTACGACAAACTATTTAATTTTGTGCAAACAACCATACGTCCATACTGCAACAATGTTGCAGATGCAAAAACAAATAGAGCCATTTTGGCGTCGCAAAAGTTCAAATTGTTTTAAATGAATGATAAATGGTCGTTTGAAATTGAATGTGGTCTACATACATGCAAATTCCTTGAAATAGGCAAAATTACGAAGCATGTCAAAACCATGCCTAGGTTTTGACAAAAAGAAAAAAACAGCTTTCAAAAAATGTTGATACAAGGCAATCTCTCTCATGCATCATAATTATCATATTGCTCGACTAAAAGTACTCTCAAGACACCTTCACCGGTTAATAGTGCTTCGCACATTTGATTAATCCACTTTATTTGCGAGTCGTAATTAATTCACCGGCAAATGTCACTAACACACGTCAATCATGAAATCCACCTCCACACACAACTTGGTCTGATACTTGAGCTAACTGGCTTTGACGATGCGACCAACGACCGACGTACGAGTATAATGCGATCCATAAAATGTTAAACCACTTTGTTTGATTACAAGGCATCTCGCGTTAATGGGACATAAATCTTAGCAAAGCAAGAGCCAGCAAAACCTGGTTCATGAGTCGTAATCA
Organism: Sphaerophoria taeniata; assembly: GCA_943590905.1. NCBI lineage: Eukaryota > Metazoa > Arthropoda > Insecta > Diptera > Syrphidae > Sphaerophoria > Sphaerophoria taeniata. The sequence goes on from OX016542.1 coordinate 86,109,430, forward strand.
TGCAGCCGCCACCTTGACATTTTTGTTCGCGTTCGCTAATTTCTCACTCTCAAACCACCATCGCTCATTAAACTCTAATGCTCAAGAGTCTTGTGTGGTTATAGCTTATGACATGTTATATTTTGATGTCATGATAAACTTAAGGTATTTAATGTATCTATGCAACAATTGTTGCATGATCAACGATGCACTTGTCTTTCAAACATCAAAGTTATCATCATCTTTTTCTTGGTAGATTTGATGTTTGGATTAAGGAGCTGCCGCAAATGATTGTTGAATCAAGAGGTCATTGTCGGCGGCGTGATTAGAAACTTTTTTCGTGTCTTTATTCTTGTTTGGGGGTTTTGGTTTTGGTGATTATTTATTTTAAACATTTAAGCCCAAGCCCCTGAAGATTCATTTAAAGAATGTTTAGAGACCGTGAAAACAACGAAAACTTATTTTCCAACCGGCACTATATTCAATAGTTTAATTGATTTAAAGTGTTATGGAAATTTGTAATATTACATTTCTTGCAGATTAGTTAATCAGAAACAAGAAAATACATTTATCTAAACATCCAACAATCTTGTCGAGACAAGGAGAGAGAGAAAGTGCAATCCTTTCACTCATCAAAAACAACCTAACGAATGCCACGCAACATAGCTGCACAAAAACACAACGCTCTAACTCGAAAGACACACGCATATTTTGTACTTTACAATTATGCAAAATGCCGAGAAAAATGGCAACAAAAAAAGGCAATAATTCATTGCATTTCTTTTAAATAGTGTGGGAACACGGCTTTGAATGACATTGCCATTTGAATGCTCCAAAGTTTATTGCACTCCAACAGTAGCAAATAAACATTTGCAAAACACCGTTAATTGGACAAGACGAAAGGTAGACATTCAATAGTTTTGTAACAAACCGTTTTCTGCGAAATTTGACAAATGTGTTTGTTTTTGGTTAGCAAACACAAAATCACAAAGAGATTGTCTCAATCAATTGAGGTCAAGTTACAATGGATAAGACATCGAAATCGAATCGATTTGTTTGCGCTGATGATGATGGACTTCAATTAACGAAAAAAAAAGAAACAGAAAAGATATTTAGCCAAACTATTGATTTTACAAATTGATAAAATGTTCCCATTGACCGATAGAGTTTTTGTGCCCCAGGCGGTCTGAGTTATGAAAAAATATTACATATTGATATTACCACTGCTCTACGGCAAAAGTGTTAATTTTCAAATGTTTCTATTCATTAAAATCATCGTTTACCTAACCCAAAATTGTTGATGAGTTTTTCGGCTTGGTTGTGTATTGAAATGAATTTATTTGCATATTATGAACGATGAAATATCATTTGGTATTGAGTACGTACTTCAAAACTTGACAAACACGATTTATGTCAGTTGCCTGGGGGCTTATATTTTTCGTTTGAAAAAAACATAAAGTAACTACCCTCAATTACAAAGGTCTTGTGTGGTCAATGAGTTTCCAGCACATACTCATTGTCTGAAAGTACTTTGTTTCGGTTTTGTGTGATTTTTTACTTTCGCTTTTGATTGAGTTGTAATCCCTGGGGCGTTTGTTTTTTGGTGGATGAAAAATTCAGGTGGCTAATGTTAGTTTCAAATCGTTACTAAAAACCAACATTGATTGATATTGTTCAATGCTTTCATAATTGAAAGTATATTTCAAAAGTGTTTTTTGCTTTCGACATTTGACTGAGCAAAGAAACTCAAAATCGTGCCTTTATACTTTTATCATCAGGCACCTAATCAGCGTTCAGCTGTACTCTTGTTCTGATCTTAGATAAAAATTTAAACTGGGGTCAGAACACCAAAGAAAGGTATAAAAAAGCGTCCATTGTCTTTTGCTCTTGACACAGAATTTTCGGTAGAAAAAATCTCAATCTAATGGTAATCTGGTTTAGTGAAATGCTTTAGAAAAGAGCTCGAATCTCAAAACTTTGACAAAAGTACAAAGACCCACGTGTACAGGCATTACAGGGCCAATGAGATCCACCCTAACTGTGGGACTGGAAGTTATTCTCCCTAGATCTCTTTGTTCAAGAATCTGCAGGTAAAAGTGGCTTGAGACTTAGTCAGACTAAAGTCTGGAAGAACAGTTCCATAAGACATGCTCAGATCCCTTATAAAATGATGGATCATAGTACTACGACAGACTATAAAATACCCGAACTTGATTTTCACAAACCATTTCAGGGCTTGGATCATCAAGATGTCGCGCCACTCTATTTAGGACTACCATTCCAAACAGGGAGGAATGGATACTAATACGCCAGTGAGTCGTCAATAGCTATCTTTACTGATGGCTCTAAGATGGATACTGGTGTAGGTTCAGGCTTCTATTCTGAATCTCTAAAGCTAACCGACTCGCTTAGGCTTCCAGACTCCAGTAGTGTCTTCCAAGCGAAGTTTTGTCAGTGACAACAGCTGCCTAACAGGTATTAATAATGGCGATACCACGGGCTGATATCGCCTTTAAAATTGATAGCCAAGCGGCAATAAGAGCTATTAGTGCTGCAACCGAGGTAAAATCAAAGCTTGTTTCCTGCTGCCGCGAAGAGCTTAAGGTTCTTGGTGAACAGCATAGCTTTAAACTCTGCTGGTAATTAGCAAGAAAATGATCAACTTTTGACGAAACCATAGCTCAACTAGTCAGCACCCCATTCTGTTATTAAAAAATGGAAATCTCAAATGTATTACTAATTATAATGACGATGAAGATGACACCCGCGGCACCAAAAGAAAGATCTGGCCCTGTTTGAACAAACAAAGAACAGAAGGAATTTTGTAATTGCACAAGTGATCTCTGGTAAGCATGATTATGGAAATAATCTGTTAGGATATTATAAGAAAAAGATGAGAATCGATTCAGATGATCTATGCAGAGGATGCGGTGAAGAGGAGGTGCATGAATGCACTTCACACTAACTATGTCACTGCCCCGCACTTTGCTACTAGAAATTGCTTGGCAATTATTTCTTCGGGGACTTGGAAGAAATCAGTTGATAAATACTCCATCAATACTACGTCAATGCTTCCAACAAGCTTGATTAAAGAACTCATAGGTTTTATTAGTTTGGGTAGCAATACTCATCGGTATCAAAATGGATCTGCATTGATCTACACACATCATTTCTTACATAAGCCACGTCCATACTTTGTATTCTGATCGATTTGTTCGGACAGCATAATCCTCCATTCAATAGAAGCTAAATCAATAAACTTTGCATTCCCATGGATAAAGCTTAGTTGATTCCAGGTTAATCAACTTTGTACAAAATGATATAACACAAGAAAAAAGAACTTAAGATTCTTCTCACTTTTTCCCATTTTTCATGTTGTATACATAAAATGTGAATCCATCTCCCATGCTTCTACAGTGAGTAAAATAAATTAATTTTGAGGCAATTAAACTGACAGGATAAGTGCGGGTTCAAAAAATGAACAATTATGTAGAATAAACAATGGGGTGACCATGCCAGCTTTTTGTTCAAAAATATTTAAACAACCAACAAAAGCATATTCTTGTCAAGTATCAACATTGATATCTTGATCTTATTGTGATACACAAGTTTCATCATTCCCTATCCAAACAATCACAACAATGTGAGGTGCAGGTGAGTGTCCAGTTTCAGTTTATACAGTCCACACGAATTATAAATTACAATAATTACTATGCCGGAATGTTTTCTGTAGTTTTGGCTCCTGTCCGACGACGCCAGAATTCCTTTACACAAAACAAAACAGAAACACTCATAAAATATTCCGATGGTGTATAGTCTTCGAGTTGGAATGGAATAGGTCTCCGGCTTGGACGCGGCCATTGACCAAAAAAAAGATAAAGTTCACTACCAAGTTGGTACGCAAATCAATATAAATTGTGTGAGCTGTCAATTTGAATTGTTTTAATGGGTAATTCAATGGAATTCAAGTGCAGTTAGGTTATTGGAATTTTTTGTTTAAAGGTGACGAAATTTAGTATTTTGATTTGAATACAAATTTGGGCATCAATTGTTGAACAGGAATGTTTAGAATAGACACCATGGGGCTACGAGAGTGTTTTTTAATTGGAACGGGCGGCCGGCAGGTGGAATAATGCGATGGAATAGGTTACAAAGTCAATACGAAATTGAACCATAAAGTATACTATATGCTGTCATTTTATGCCATAATTCCTTTCACACAAAGAGAATCGCACAAGTTGTTTAAAATTATTCACAAATTCCTTACAACCCTGTTGTTGAATTGAAAAACATTTAGGACACAACAACTGCCCATAATCGGAATCACAAGCTTACATACCAACTGTCGTCTCAATTCAACCACAAAACTTTCGATTCAATTAGATTTTGAAGTTGTTGCAAGATGAAAAAAGAAACGTGGCCCACGATTTTTCTACTGCCACTAATCTGGTCTGCTGGCAAGAGATGAAATTGTCTTAAATTGGACCTTCACTTGAGACAGCATGGATTTTGTTGTAAGCCAGGTACCCACCACTGGACAAAAAAAAAAAACCAATTGAAAGAAACAACCAACCATCTAACCACCTGCAGCTCAACCTAACCTAACAGACTGAAAAAGTTATGGAATACACCAAAAACCTAAACGCTTACCCAGCAAGAGTGACACGTGCTCTCACGACCGCAACAAAGTCATTTCTTTCGATCGTGCTGATCGTTTCAAAGTTGTCCATCGCTTCGTCCATTTTTTCGTCATGTTGTTGTTGCTGTAACAAAATTTCATTTATGGTGCATTGCCCAAAAATGCGAGAGAGAAAGAAAAATCTGCGTCTGCTTAATATGACATCCATAAATGCCCCAGAGCATGGTTTTTAAGGAAGCAAGATCTCTAAAGTCTTTCATGTCACCAAATACTCCATTTCCCCAGATTCAATCGCAACAATCCAGTCGTCGAAATCTAGTTCATAAAACGTGTTGCGAGATAACTTTGCAACTACAAAGTATTGGTGACCAGCTTCACCTGTCATTTCCTCATCATTTTATTTATATGGACACGATGACAGCTCGACAAACCTCACGGATATGTTGCAGTCGCTGTGAGGTTTGAAAATACTATATGAATAGGCGCGTGTTTAGAAATCTCCCTCGGGGGAGCATCTTATTTTCTTAGGAGGAAAGGCCAAACAAAATATCCATCATCTTCGCCTTTTTATTGAGATTCCTCCCATCTGCATGTGTCATCGAAACGATCTCCAACGATGCGATGAGATGCGTACTACCTTGTCCGACTAGCTAGCGACCAATCAGGTGGTGAGCCATCGCTCATCACTTTGCTCTAGATTTAAGAAAAATGTTTTTTTATGGCGTGCAGCTTATGCAAATAGAGCTGCAGTGCATCAGGAGAGATTTTGTTGCGAAATGAACTGTCCGACCGCATCAAGACTTCGTTCGCAAAATTTGCAACGCATCGAGCGAGAGAGACTCTTCTAAAGAAAGCCGACACAGACAGCTTCTTTGAATTCAACGAAACTAATTAAAGTCGACAAACCCTTCAGCAAAGAGGTAAATTTAACAGTCTGGGGAAACTAAATAGGTTCAATGAGTGAAAACAATTCTATTTACAAAGCAGTTCTGCGAATCTCAACTCAACTGACAACTGCTAAAAACATTCCAATTACAGTAAAAAAAAATGTTTGCACCACACAAATCTCTACTGAATTAGAAATTGTACCTATTCCAACAAGCATGACTGTAAATTTATGAGTTTGCATTCAAATTTGAGAAACAATTAGAGATTGCACTATGAAAGATTGGTGCGGCTATTTTGAAGATGGGATGGAGTGTCGACTGTCGAATCGACACAAAAAGTAGTGAAGATGTTGTTGATGGATGATGCGAAGTGATGATTGCACAATAGTTTTGTTCGCAACAAACCAGCTGATGGAAATCTCGTTTCTTCATTTCCAGACAGGGCAATGGAATTGCAATTGAACAGGAATGATATTTTATTTACAACTTGTCCGCAGCATAAGATGATCATCGTGCTATTGTGATGATTGGAGAGAGATGAACTCTAGCACGGGGAGGTTCAATACCAAGGAAGGAACGTGATGATAAAGTAACAAAGAAGAAACAAATTTCTTCCGCTATGCAATTTCTTCGAATTGCTAAAAAGCTAAAAATGAACCTGTTTTAAACACAATTTATGTGGAGTGCCAGAAGGTTCCATCGTAGGTCCTATATTGTTAAGATTTATAATTTGTCCTTACTCTAAGACTTTAGGACGTTGAGGACTTCTGCCTATACAGTGACTGCATATTTTTGTGTAATACAAAATTTCACAATCATCACTGAAGCCATTAATTCAAACTGATGTCATTAGTTAATGACTAGTAAATGGATGATTTTTTGCCGTCTTCTTATATCTATATAAAAAATTGATAATTAATGAAAAAAGCAAGAGAAAAAACAACTTAAGTGATCGAACGTCACGTTTGTCGTTGACTATGCTCAACAAGCATCGCTTGATGTCTATGTTTGGTGGACCCAAGCTAGTTATAAACATGTTTTGCAGATTTGCTGGTTTTTCATCATGTTTCAAGCTGCAAATGACAGATTTTTTTATTGTCGTGTGTTGCGTGTTCATTTCAGAGATGCTTAGGAGATGATTGTGAGGTGCGTATTATGCAATTGAAATCATCGTCGTCGGAGCGGTTGGTTTCATAAGTGACGGCTTGCAAAAAGAGTTATTATTGCAACAACAGGACATTGATTAGAAATTCCTGAGGCAGTATCGACATGACTTGTATGAAATATACGGCAGCTCTATTGTAGATTTAAGATTGAACCAACTTGATAAATGGTTTCTGCAGACAAATTTGTAATTTAATAGTTTTTCAAGTTCAAGAAAACAGACAACATAAAACTGCGTTACTTGATGGCAACTTTTCTGTTTCAATTTAATTTACGTTTTGTTTCCACAGCTTATCGTAGCCGATCTACACAGAAAAAAAAAGTTGTTATATTAACAATCGTCGATAGTCAACTTGAAATTTGGCCAAATTGTTGCATTGACTACCAAAATAGTCCATATAACAACGTGATTTTAAAAAATTGACTACTGGATAGTCAATAGAACAATTTTCGATTGTCAATTTTGGGTAGTCAATATGACAACAAAAGTAATCAATAGAACAACTCCGGTAGTCAATATGACAATTTGGTTGTCATATTGACTACCAAAATTGACTATCGAGGATTGCTATATTGACTACCTAGTAGTCAATTTAAATTTCGGTTTTGAACAAAAATTGTCATATTGACTACCGCAGTTGTCCTATTGACTACCTCATTTGTCATATTGACTACCGTGGTTGTCATAATGACTACCAAAATTGACTATCGAGAATTGTTATATTGACTATTCGGTAGTCAAATTAGACTACGGTTTTAGTAAAAAAAAATGTCATATTGACTACCGCAATTGTCCTATTGACTACCGTAGCTGTCGTATTGACTACCGTGGTTGTCATATTGACTACCAAGTTGACTATCGAGAATTGTTATATTGACTACCCAGTAGTCAAATTAAATTTCAGTTTTCAACAAAAATTATCCTATTGACTACCGTAGTTGTCCTGTTGACTACCGCAGTTGTCATATTGACTACCGTGGTTGTCATATTGACTACCAAAATTGACTATAGAGAATTGTTATATTGACTATTCGGTAGTCAAATTTAAATTTCGGTTTTGAACAAAAATTGTCATATTGACTACCGCAGTTGTCCTATTGACTACCTCATTTGTCATATTGACTACCGTGATTGTCATATTGACTATCGAGAATTGTTATATTGACTACCCAGTAGTCAAATTAAATTTCGGTTTTCAACATAAATTGTCCTATTGACTACCGTAGTTGTCCTGTTGACTACCGCAGTTGTCATATTGACTACTGTGGTTGTCATATTGACTACCAAAATTGACTATAGAGAATTGTTATATTGACTATTCGGTAGTCAAATTAGATTACGGTTTTAGTAAAAAAAATTGTCATATTGACTACCGCAATTGTCCTATTGACTACCGCAGTTGTCATATTGACTACCGTGGTTGTCATATTGACTACAAAAATTGACTATCGAGAATGGTTATATTGACTATCCGGGATTCAAATTAGATTACGGTTTCAGTAACAAATTGTTAAATTGACTGCCGCAATTGTCCTATTGACTACCGCAGTTGTCATATTGACTACCGTGGTTGTATAACTGCAATCCAAAAAAGATTCTGGGTTACGACCCACACTGATAACTTCCCAATTCCCTTCTGTCAATTTATCTTGCTTAAAACTTTAATAAAATATTCAGAACAATATTTTCTTTAAGATAATTAGTTTGAAGTCAATACCTATTTGTTCTCCTAACACTTGATTCGAAAACCATTCCTTATTATTTTTTTTTATTTTTTTGCAGGTTTTCGTGTTTTGTAAAAAAAGTTTTTAGTTAAATTTTTTGAAAAAAATTTCTGAAAACTTGCAACAATATTTTGAATGTGATGAAATAGTTTGATTTCAAAATCTGTTTTTGCCAACGAGATCTTTAGTCAAAAACCAATTTTTACTAATTTTAGGAGCATTTCTTGAAAATTTTTATTTCTTATGTAAACAAATACAGATTTGAGTTTTCGTAGAGTAATATTTTACTTTAAAATTTAGCACAATATAAAATCATTAAGTCAATACTTTTAAAATATTCACGAGATATCGAGAATCGAATATAAATGTTATTAATTTTACATACTATTTTTTGTAAATTTTAATTTTTATGAAAAGACTGATGGTTGCATTTTTATAAAAATTAAACTAAATTTCGAACACATGAATGAATAGTTGCAAGCCAATATCTTAAATTTTTGGAAAGATAATTGAGTTGATAATCAATTTTTACCAAATTTTACTAATATTTTTTATACATATTTTTTAATTTTTTTTTTTAACTTTCAACTAAATCTTTTTAAAAGTTTGACAGAATGTTCAAAACCATAGTTTTTAAAAGGTAAACAAATTTTGTGTTCGTAAAATATTCGTGACCAACATTTTTTTGTTTTCAGTTTTTTTGATTTTTTTTTTCAAAAAAATTTACCTATTATAATAACTTCCTATGTTCAGTCAATAACAATTAATTAGAAAACGAAAGTAAATATTTAATAGTTGTCTTATCAATAAACGTTAGCTTTTGACAAATAACGTTAGTGAAAGCGTAGCAAACGTATTCAAATTCTCATGGTTTTCATGTACTGTGATCCTTTTGCAAATACTTTTCAAATATATTGACGGCGCTTTAATTTTACAGGTTTTACAAATAAGAATCAGCTTACTGTTTGAAATACGTTCATAAAATTTAATAACTGTTACTTTAAAGAGTTAGAAGTAACAGCATTAAATAATTTTTAAACATTTGTATGGCGCTGTAATCGTATAGATGTAACATAACCAAATCAGTTTCTAATGCGTGTTTTTATTGTAGTTTCTGAGCTTCCGGTATCATTTTTGCAAGTTTTCCATCGTTTACTTTTCCACTTTTTCATTTTTAATACAATGTACATAGACAAAGCCTAAAAACTTGAATTAAATATTCGAGAAATAAGATATATATTTTAACGATTCCAAATGCATATGCCAAAAATAGTAAAATAATTTAAAATAGTAAAGTATATTGTTAATTTGTCCGTTTTCCCTGATAACAAACACCAAACCCCACAAGCTTTTCTTTGCCAGACACATGACATAAGCAAATAAAAATCTGAAAATATTTAGATTGCGTTCAGTGTACTCGTAATTGAAGTAAGTAAGTTTTTCAATCATTTTTCTATACGGTCGAAAGTTTTTCTATATTCAACCTCGAATTTAAAGTGTTTTGAGTGCATGTACTTATATCAGCATAATATTTAGAAAGTGATTACAAGGTATGTATATAAAAAACGTTATATTTATTAAATACATAACTATTTTTCCAGAATAAATGTATAATTAAAATTCATTTTTTTCAGTGTGCAAAATTCAAACCCTCTTATTTTCAGACAAAAACGCTAAATCAACATTACAGTTACGTTGAAACTTAAGTTGTCATATTGACTATTGCGATAGTCAATGTGACAACTCGGTAGTCAATGTGACAACTCGGTAGTCAATATGACAACTTTAGAATTTTCATTCAGTTTTTAGTTTTTTCCCAAAATCATTATTCTTTCTTGAGCTCTGGCATTTGGTCGCGGAACAATTTCTCTACTAAAATTAAGTATTTTTTAAAGTTCTTAATTAAAAATTCCTCGAAATTATAAGTTTTAACGAGTTTCGTTTGTGCATTTTAAAAACACCTAAGAACTTCAATTGAAAAAAAATTACAAGGTAAAACATTATATTAATGAGAAAAATATTCTGAGGTATAAGGTTATGGTGTCCTCTTTTAACTTAATATTTTTCAAAGTCATTAAATTCAAAATATCAAGTCAACTTATATTATTCAATTGGTGCATTTTAAATCTATTGAATGGAGTGTAAGATAAATCAAATCATATAATTAAAATCAAATGCTAATTTGAAAAGCCAACAAAAAAATTGTGAAAACCACGTGCATCATATTGGCAACCGCGGTTGTTACATTGAATACTGAATTTCATCCTATTGACTACCGCAATCTTCCTATTGACTATTGCGATAGTCAATGTAACAACTCGGTAGTCAATATGACAACTTAAGAATTTTCTATTTAGTTTCCAGTGTTTTCCAAAAATTATAATTTTTTCTTAAGCTCTGGCTTCGAGTCGCAAAAAAATGTCTCTTCTAAAATTTAATATTTTCAAATTTCGTAGATTCTCAATTTTAAGAAAAATATTAGTTATAACTAGTGTCATTAGTCCATTTTTATACACCCAAGGACTTCAATTAAAAAAATTACAAGGTAAACCAATTTATAAATAAGAAAAATAATCTGCGATACAAAGTAATGGCGTCCTCTGTTCACTTAATATTTTCAAAGTCATTTTATTCGAAATATCAAGCCAACTTATATTGTTTAACAATATCATTAGCGCATTTTGAAATATATACGTACAAAATTAATTGAAAGCATAAGACAAATTTATTAAATTATTAAAAATAATATTCGTGGGTATCAATTCTATAGAATAAAATCAATTTGCTTAGCCAGAAATAAAACATTTAGTGAAATTTATTTGCATCAAATTGAATACATAGGTTGTCATATTGACTACCGCGATCATCGTGTGGACTATTTAGCTTTTAATTACTTGCTAAAAATCTTCGTTTTTCTTGAGTTATCAAAATTAACTTTCAATTAGCGTCATTAATGCATTTTAAAACAGTAATGTAATGTAACAATTCTTAAGTGAGCACAAATTGATTGATAACCATGTTTAAATGCATTTTGTTTCATTATCAGATCGATTAAGACTTTCAAACGCTGCAGCCAACCAGCACATCAATACTTTCGTTGTGGCAAGACCATTGGAAAACATTAAAAAACTTCCTGATGGAAAACATTAAGGACACAAAGGTTACAGAAACATTGAAAGACTTGGGAGATACAAATTTTGGAGAAGGTATGCACAGTTATAAATATGTTATTTTTTATGATGGTTAACATACAAACAAAATTAAATTTTAACCTATATCTTAACTATGTCTACATAATCAATTATAGTAATTGAGGTGTAAAATAAATTTCCTTATTATCTGTATGAAAATAATAAATACATAAATGTGAAACAATTCTTTACTAATGTTATCCTTTTTTATCTTCATTCCTTTCAGATGATTTTGTGCTGGAGATACTTAAAAGTATTCACTTCTACTTATTTCTGACAGCAGCAGTTTCAAGAAAATCTAACAACGGGGCCAAGTCAAGAAGCAAGTTCACCATCAAAGATTCACTGATGGCATTCCAAACCAAAAGGATGAATCCAAAACTGTCAACAATGCTGCATACGTTAAGTACATAATTTAATTTAATTATAAACATAAGCAACTTAATTTGTTGTTTTTATTTTTGGTGTATTATTTCTCGTATTGCAATGTTTTATAACATCTTACTACTACTTACATTACTACTTACTACTACATTCTTAATAATAAGAGCTACATATAAGAAAATTAATTTAATCGTAGCTATTCAATAAAATAAAAGAATTTGTTTTCATTTAAATTTTTGATGAATTATTTCTTTTGTTACAATGTTTCTTTATGTTTATAAAATGAATAGTTATAAAATAAAATATGTAAAAATATAGTAAACACATTTATATTTAACATATATGTATTAATACATTAATTAAAAATACCTATAAGCGATTAAAATAAATGTATTTATATGTAACTAAGAAACAAATTTTGTTTTAAATGAAATTTTAATTTTGAAGATCTTACAGATTGGAAGTTGTCATATTGACAACCGTAGTTGTCATATTGACAACCGTAGTTGTCGTATTCACTACCGCAGTTTTCATATTGACTACTGCGGTTGTCATATTGACTACCGCAGTTGTCATATTGACTGCCGCAGTTGTCATATTGACTACCGCAGTTATTATATTGACGATCGAAGTTGTCATATTGAATATATCAGTTGTCGTATTGACTACCGCAGTTGTCGTATTGACTACCGCAGTTGTCATATTGACTGCCCCAGTTGTCGTATTGACTACCGCAGTTGTCATATTGACTACTGCAGTTGTCATATTGACTATCGTAGTTGTCATATTGACTTCCGCAGTTGTCGTATTGACTACCGCAGTTGTCATATTGACTGCCCCAGTTGTCGTATTGACTACCGCAGTTGTCATATTGACTACTGCAGTTGTCATATTGACTATCGTAGTTGTCATATTGACTACCGTAGTTGTATTGACTACCGCAGTTGTCATATTGACTACCGCAGATGTCGTATTGACTACCGCAGTTGCCATATTGACTACCGCAGTTGTCGTATTGACTACTGCAGTTGTCATATTGACTACCGCAGTTGTCGTATTGAATACCGCATTAGTCAATACGACAACCGTAGTTTCAATTTCTTTCAACCAAAGTTGTCATATTGACTACTAAAGTTTTCATATTGACTACCAAATTGTAAACAAATTTCGGACCCCAAAATTGACAACCGAAAATTGTTCTATTGGCTATCGCGGTTATCGGCTGAAAATTGACTACCAAATAGTCATATTGACTACCAAAATAGTCAATAGGATGACTTTTTTCGTTCTGTGTACAAAGTTACTCGAATCGACAATCGGGGTCACATGTTTGATCTTCACAGTTGCACCCATTGTCTTGGAAGCAACATTGTTGCCAAAACATACCTCGCCCAGGTAAATACATGAACATACTTTTTTTTAACGTATTTTAGTGCATTGCGATTTGAAATTTAAATAAACAAACCTTTGCGCATAGCCATATTGTTTTTTTTTTTTTTTCCTAGAAATGAAAATCCGGGAAAAAGACAATCAAAAGTTTGCCAGAGGACAGTGTGGACTGCTGGACAACCGACATAAGCAACCAAAGAATCGACACATAAAAAGAAGTCGTCTTCGACTAAATTATGGTGCCTGTGTGACATGGGCGCCATGGAAATTGCCTGTTTTTGCACTGCATGCCTCTTTAAATATGTGGTTTGTTTGTTTCGGCGAATTGACATGCTAAATGCGTGTGCATTTGTAGCCACGGGTTCGCACGAGTCCAGCGAGAAGGTGGGACGTTTTCGACTTTAGTAAATGTTAGTTTAGTTTTTATTAAATGTCGTGGGCTGCTGTGATAAAATTAAGTCCCATAGTGAAAGCCGCACCGCCACTGGATTTTGTTTTCTTTGCAAATTAAAGTTGGTTGGTACTACGTTGTAGAGTTAATTGAGTTCAAGAAGCCCAATAGGTATTGGCTCAACAATATTTGTTTTTTTTTTTTGCTTTTAACAACGCTAACTGTCAAGAAATAATTTCCCCGAATATCACACAGAAAGTGACTACTGTTCGGTTAGCAAAAATTCGAACAAAATTTCTGAAAGTGCAATGATCTTGACAAGTGTCGGTTCACAGCACAGCCGCAGCCGTAGGGATCAAATTCATGCTACCAAAAATTCTCTGCTTGCCAAGGAATTCGATGTCATGATCAATTTTTTGTTGTTGACTTTTTTCGTTCAAACTGCCTCTTATTCGAGTTTGTTTTGCTCGAGGACTTATGTGTCGAGTTCAATGTGCATAGTGCGACTGCAACTTGGTGCATGGGCTTATTGTCTTTCCGGTATTTCGTGTCATGGAACACGATTTGATTTTTTTGTTTCTCTTCTTAAACTTGATCGACGATAGTGATCTCTTTTGGATCTTGTGGTTTTTGGTGGTGAAAAAGTAAAAGTTACAGTTTTCTGCAGGCTAATGATTCAAAATGAACAAAGTCAAATTTGTATTCACTGTTTTGTGAAAAAAAAACGGTTGCTCGTTAAATTCACCTTGACAGTATTGATTTATGAATAGTTTAATCTGGTTTTTGCACTGTCGATTTAGATGGTTTACGAAGTCTAATCTGTCGAACTCGCTCTAAGTCTCATTATGTTAACGAACCAGTTCGAACAAGGGTGTCACACTTCTTAGGACCTTCTATCTCACTTACAAAAAAACAACGAAAGATCTCAAAGATAAACAACTTATGCCATCGCACGTGAGACGGAAATGGCCCGCAAGGGCCGAAGTGATTACTACCTTCTCATCACGCTTCCTCTCTAGGCACAACGAAATAAAACACAAACAAAAAAAATACTTCAATTAATTTTATGCATTTCGACTACCGAGCAGTAGGAAGAGGCATGGTTCTCCCGTTTAGGTTAGTTAATTGCGGGAAGATCGAAGATCCAGTTCGTCGATCAAGAAAGAGGGGTGACGAGCCACGACATCGAACGCGGCCGTGGGCATGCAAATGCGGTTTCGATGGAAATTATTAAGACAAACTTAATAAGACAATCGAGAATGACATGCTGGTGGTATTAATTTGCTTGCCAGATTAGAGAGGGTGGAAAATTCACTTGCATCTTGAACTTAACGTCCTAAATATCGCAATTTAGTTATGAAGTTGTCGTGAGCGCTTGAATGTTCCTTTCAAGAGGGTATCAATGGTTGATTGATTTATCAATTTATTGTCATCGTCATTGTCGAGTGAACACTATTCGATTTCAAGTCTTTTATTAACCGGAAATGATAGTCGTCAACAAAGAATGACAGAATAAACACTTGCACTTGCACTGAGTCCAATTATTACAATTTCAGAAGTGGAATTGTCATCATGCTCGCAGTATGAATCAGACTTTGGGCACCCTTAGAAGTAATGTTTGACTGTTTTCTCTCTCTGCAACAACAACAAAACTATAGCTATTTAGGAAATTTCAGAACAGAATTTACATTTTCTACCCGAGAAAACCCTACAGACAAAAAAAAAAGTGAAAGAAACATCTCGAAACATCTCGTGTTAAAATTGTTACTAACAAGTAACAACCGATGTTTTTTTTTGTTTCAAAATGCCTCTCTTATTTCTTATTTTGTAGTTTTGTATCTGCAATCATGTGTGTCCCACATTATACCAGCAGCTGCTGGTTGGAAGTTGGAACCTGAATGAGGAAGAGTTGTTGAATACTACTGGATGGGGTTTAGGTTCAGGTTTCTGCGCTATCATCTCTCGATCAGTTCGTTGGTGACCAAAATGGAAAAAAAATTAAGCTCTGAAAAACAAGACGAAACCATTTTTTAACGCCGCTGTGTGCAGAGTTTACTGCGAGGTTATTGATGGTTTTTTTTTGTTTCCTTCCATTTCACTTTGAAACAAAAAAGAAAACCAAGGAAATAGCTGAGAGAAGGCAACAAAGAATGTAACGATGCTTTTTTTAATTTTGGACAGACCGCAATGGCGTGCTCCAAAGAAAACAAAATAAGCTTGATTGATTGAGATAAATCAAAGACTCATGTTGCTGACTTCATGTAGGAACGAAGAACAATGATATGGTTCTCTTTTGAACATGGAATTCAGATCGGTTGACTTAACCCCAAAAAGTATTCATGGTGAGTTCCCATATAAGAAATTTATTGAAACTCAATGATAGCCACGAAGTCGAATTAAAACAGACCCTATCCAACCAAATCCAAATAATCAACTAAAGAGTCATAATTTGACTGCAACTCTCAGATTTAAATAAGAAACCTAATGGCTTGACAAAAACCTCACAGTCATGTCCGGCCTTCCTAGTAGTCCGTGTCGTCACTTTAATCTCAAGCTCCATTCAAGCGACGAAAGTAGGTCAGGCAAAAACTAATGAAATACATATTCGCAACACACACTACTACTATTTCTGCCTAGTTAAGCTACCACAAGTGACCAAGTGATCACCCGCTTTGCCATGCACATACGAACGACTCAGGTTTCTTTCTTACAACACAAATCAAATGCGGAAGCAAAACAAACAAAATGTCAAATGCAATAAAAAGCAACTGGAAAACCCACATTTTATTAAATTAATTCCAATCTGGATCTCATAGCGATGATGATCCAAAGCAATCAATTGAGGAAGATTTGAAAGAATTTCATTGAGAATCTATAAGCCCATGCGGGTACGTTGGTCCATTTTCTTTGGTCTCTAGTCGAATAGATGTCAAAAGATGAGAGATGACATATAGAGAGAAGACGACAAGTTGATTCAAACGCACCTTTTATGAGTTTCAAAAAAAAAAATGGAAACAAGAGTTACAGCTCACATATCTTCTTTTTTTGCCATGGCCATGTTATAGCTGATTGAACAGGAAATATGGGACTTTGTGAGATGCTCTTGAAGAATCTAGACATTTCTCTTTATGAGAGGAATATTCTTCAGTGGAATGTCACGATGACACTTGGAAGTTGGTCAGTGGTTCATTATATGGAGGATCACGTCGTCGTCGTTCGGTTGTTCAGTCAATAAACTGGTATTGGCAATTTTGTTTCGAAGAAATGAGGTGGAATATGACAGTAAGTGGAGATGGATGGACTGTTTTGTAATTTTATGCAATAGCGAATCAGGTTTGACATTAAAGGGTGTTCCGTTTTGAAGCAATATTATTTAAGGGATAAACATGATTTGCAATAAATAATAATTTATGTATTTTTTTAGTTTCAGGAAAGACAATCGAATGTCAAATAACTGAGATAACTTTAGAGGATTCTTTGAACTCGCATTCAATTTGATTTTCAGAACGAAGCTGATAGGCCGCTCGCTGGTACCGTGACGTCTGTAAAACTTAGCAATTTGGAATCGGCATAAAATTGTAGGTTCCCTTAAATCTTTGGAAAAGGCAAGTAACTTAGGCCTTTCTTTTCGCATCACCCCTTTCGTCGTATAGTGAAAACAGCTTTAGGATAGGAAACTATTTCTATTAACATCCTTACTTCTTTAGTGGTATCATAATGGACCCTTGAGGTCTAAGTGAGTCAATAACATCTAGACAGCCACTCCAACCTAGCCTAACCTAACATCCTTTCTGTATTCTACTTGAACTTGCTCCACAACAATATAATTTTTTTTCTTTTTCAAACCAAATTCGGAGACAGCCTATCATATCTTCTGCCCATAAATGTCAAACGACAATTTTCTCTCAAACAAATTACAAAATAAGATCGACTGCGATTGATTCATTCTATAAACGCGTCCGACCCCATCTGTTCTATTGAACCAAAATTGGAAAATAGCCTCGATTGAGATCCCATTCATAAAAATCGTCTTACAACTCCTTAGCAACATAATCGCTGCATTCCTTATAAAGATTGCAGCTCAGATATAAGCAATGACATTCAGATCCATATGACACATCCATAACTAGACGAAACTAACCGTTTTGTACCTCGAAGCGACTCAACTATATGCCACAACCCCACGCCTTAGAATCGTTTTTTGTGCCTATAAAGGTAATGTAAGTCTACAAAGTGCGGTGGCATCCGTTTACCAATAAATTAAGGAGGGAAATTACAACGCGAGCCTGATAGAACAATCATCGCTCGTTCTTGTGTTTTTCTTTGTCAAGATCATGATCATGGTTTTGGCCATAAATGAGTGATCAGTTAAGGAAAAACATGTTGCAGTGCAACATGTGGCGTAGAGCAATTTAAAATAACAGAAATTCTGATGTTAGATGTGTCGGGTATGAGTCCCAAGGGATTGTGTTCATCAACCGGCAGCAATGTGTAGAAGCAATAGCTTATAAGATCGATTGAGGAAAAATGAATGAATGTTTTTAAATGGAATCAAAACTTGAATCTGAGTACGAAAAGATGTAATATGGATGCCGGTTGTAGCTCTGAAATTTTGGAAGTGGCAACACTGCATCAAAAAAGTAAAATATTTGTGTTTTGACAAAAAATGAAAAGAAAAATAAAAAAACAAAAAAACTTTCAAAATTTCACGTTTCAAATTTCTTTTCACGAAGGAAGAGATGTTGAACGACAGATTAGTAAAAGGCCAACTCTCTACATACACATTTGACAATATTGCATCTTGACCCGAAACCCCAGATTGGCAACTAATAAATTCCCATCAAAACTCTTTCAACTGATGTGACTTACCGAGTACCGACCGACGACGATAGAAAACATTCCACACGCGGTGTGTGGTGAGAAGCGATGACAATGCGGCGTTTCTTGGTCATGTGTCTTGACCGTCAAACAAATATTTTAACTGCAAATTTTTCTTGCAACTGCCTCGTAACACAAAAAACAAACGATCATTAGACAGGCGTTTCTTCGAGTCAATTGTGTGTCCCGTTAGTTTGGGTTAAACGTTGCCGCCAACACAACCAATTCGCTGCATCTACACTGACCTATGCCTAAGCGCATCTTTTCGGCGCTAAGACTGACTATGCCGCACATCTTGTGTGACTTGTTGAAATCCACATATAAAGAGGATGGGAACAAATATGTTTGCAAATTTCACCTCATTTTCACCGCTTGTCTTCACCTAATAGCAAAGGCTATATTAGTGAAACGAACTTATAGACTGACTTTGTACGTGATGAGTTCAGAAAGATCGTCTTTGTCATTGGCCTCTTCAAAGTTGTTGACGCTTGTGGCGTCTTCGTCAGCGTAGCGTCGTCGTCGTCTGCTCTTAGTGACACAGTGCGCTTGCTGTTCACTGACAAACAATGACTTGGCCAAATGGCCAAACGTCAAGCCCAAATGAATTGTTGCATAACAATTAGTAAAGCGGTACTTGAATGCAGCCTTTTGTGGGTTTCCTAACTTAGTGATTGAAAATGCGTAGAAAATCCGTGTGGGATAGGCATACGACACACGAAGAGTTGATTGTTTATGGTACCTCTATAATTGATGTTCATTTAAGGGAATGAGCATAAGAGGCTTGGAGCACTGGTTGCGAAAACTCACAGTTAAAAGGTGTGATTTCTTTTGTGTTCTTCAACCTTTGTCTTTTGTGGACCAATGACCAACTGTTTTGACATAATTCTGAAAGAATGTCAAACGTCAATAATAAAATGTGACAGTCAAAATTTGTCAAAACCGTCTTAATCCAATCTCTTGTCACAATTTATTACACTGCTGCACCAAATCAATCAAAACTATTCCACAGCTGTCAAAGATTGCAACAAGAAAACACATAAACAAACAAAAAAACATAAAGCCGTGGGCGAAGAGTGTTTTGTTTGATTTAAAAATGATATAAGTGGTCCGCTCACGTGCTCATTCAATTAAGACCAAACCTGACTCCATATAGTGATGATGGCCAAGCAACTCCTATCAAATGTAGACAAACAGCTCAGGGAGCCTCTGATATCAATTTCAAGAAAAATGTGCACCACCTACGAGTGATATGCGATCGAGTGCGGTAAGCCACCGCAACCAAACACTCGCATTCATTAACACGCTATTCGTTCGGTGGTGTATGCGCTTGCTGTGGTGTTGGCCGGCATCGCGTTGTAATGAAATACCTTTGTGCCACCTGATTTATTCGAGCCGTAACAGTCTCGATTATACTTTCGATTTTATAACGGTACCAAGACTCGTAGACAGATGGACAGACGGATAGATAGTCTATGATCAGGGGCCATAATATGCAAGACGTCTTGGATGATCGGTTTAAGTAGTTTAGGTGATCATGCACTCAGAAAAAAACTCGGCAGTTTTTTTCATTAACAAAAATTACTGACGAATTTTGCCGACGAAGAGAACAAAAAGAACAATCTGTGGGATTGCGAAACAGGTGAACAACTATTTCAGAAAAGAAGATCGATTTTCAAATGAACATGTCTCAAAATGAGCGAAAATTGAGCAACTTTTTCCTTCTTTTCTCTCGGTGTACTCTCAACATTGATGCTAGTGCGATTGCAGGGAGATAAATATTTGAGATCTCCGCTATAAGTTCAGTTACTCTATAATAAATCTCCATATTGTTGCAAAAACGACTATCATTGCAACAAATGGCTCAAATATAGAATAACGAAGCAGCAACCAATAGGCCGAGCACACAATTCAGGCTCCTAAAAAACAGAAGCCGCATATGTGGACACAAGAGACCTCTCAATGATGCAAGTTGCACGCTTTAATGTATGTGGTTTTGTTTGGACAACGTGATCGATGGTAATTGTGCGTTCGGTCCAAAATAGCAAAATAGCAACATATTATATTTCCTAACTTGCAACAAACAAAAAAGAGTGATTTAATGGAAAAGGAACTTCTCCGAATGGATGCACCAAGGATTGGTTCGAATTCGAATGGCAATATAGCGTTTTAACGATGGATCGGCACACGCGGTCCAGTCCATTCGATTGTTTCTAAATTTGATGCGAAAAGAGCGAAAGTTGACCAGCATTTTATTGGACACTCGGCGCGTCTGCGCAAGTGTTTCTTATTTTGAGATATTTCATTGGATAAGGTAATTTAGGAAGGACTTTCACTTGTGCGCCAGTTTAGTATGGCGAGCAGTTTTCAGTTTCTTTTGCTCTCAAGGCTTGCTGCATGTGACTGCGGTTAGCCGTTCTGTCCTATGGCCTTGTGTAATTTGTGCTGTTGGAGTAAGTAACGTCAAACAAGCTTTTAAAAGACTCAAACTTGTTTTTGATGCTATTGCATCTTTAGACATTAAAAATTCATCTTCTCTCAATAGCATGGTCATTCCGCATCAAAAACCTTAAACGATGTTTGTCGTCTTGAGGCCGTCTATCAATTTTATGGAAAAATTCAATTAGTAATACATTACATAAATCGCGAGTGTAAATTTGAGTTGAAATAACAAATATTACATCTAACTGGCCAGCCCCTCAGGCAGGACAACATTTTGTTATTAGATCATTAAATAATATTTTTTACTTCGTGCAACTTGAAATCAGCAAACACAACACGAGACACGAGAGAGTGGGTTCAGTCGATGACATGTAGAGTTAGAAATTCAAAACGCACTCGGGCGAGCTCGTTTGTAATAAGGTTGAACATTTTGATTAGAAAAATTGCAAATTTATTGGGATTCGGTGCTAGACAAATTGGATGAGCAATCAGTTTGCAATTTTTCAAGGCTCACTTATCACTTCGCAATGTATTTTGTGATTTCGTAAGTTGGTTATAAGTTCATTAATACATTTGCAAGCATTTTTATCAAACAAATATTGCATTTGGGTAGGTGACTTTTACTGTAAGCATTTGTTCGTAATTTATGCTGTAGGAAAACCTCTATTATACGAGCTATATAGAGCCATGTCGCGTCTCGGCATCCCTGCCAAACTCGTTCGCTTGTGCAGGATGACTATGAAGAGTTCTCACTGCTCCAATTTTGAAGTAGTCAGAGACTTTGTATATCTGGGTTCCACTATAACCCCTCACATCAGTGCAGAGATAAAGCGAAGAATCACTTTTGCCAATCTTTGGACTTAGAAGGCATCTGAGCAGTAAAGCCCTCTCCCAGTCCTGCTATATGGGGCGGAGACATGGACATTTACAAGAGCGGATGAGAACCTTCTGGGTTGCTTTGAGAGAAAGATTCTTCGAGTTATGTTCGGTCCAGTGTACATCGGCGGAGAGTGGAGAAGGAGATACAATCACAAGCTATACGGGCTTTACAGCGACATCGACCTGTTCAGAAAGCTAAAGGCCATGTGAAGCGTATGAACACCGACGCACCAGCCTGTCGAGTTTTCGTATCCAACCCCGATAGACAACGTGGAAGAGAAAGACCTCATCTTAGGTGGCGCGCTCAATTAGAAAACATCAATCAACTTAATGTGCGCAACTGGAGGCAACTAGCGAAGGATCGAGCTGGCTGGAGAGGCTTGTTGGCTGAAGCCGAGATCCATCCTGGATTGCAAGCGCCACCTAAAGTAAAGTAAGTAAAACCTCTTCGTATCATTTAAAGACTATTTGCAAAACCCTCAAAATATCGATAGCACATCCTTATAAAACGTTGCGAATTCGCCAAGTTCAAATGCCATTGAACAAGTTTAGATTCAAACAATAGCGAGGTTGCATGAAAGCCTTTCCCACGCTCATTAAAAAAACGTAAGGGTCAAATTTTATTTTCAAACAATTCATTCCAATCTTGCGAATCCATTGAAAAAGCCAAAAAAAAATTGTATATCCCATCAACAGAAGAATGCTCTTGATGATTATGGTCTTGACACATATAATTTTTGTTTTGTTCAGCCTGCGGCTTAAAAATGAAAGTGAATGCGCTGTACGTACATCTCACGTTCGCATATAATCATTTTATCTACCAGAACCTCCATATCATTTATCATCTCTCAAGAGAGAAAAAAAAACTCGTATCAAGTCGAATTCCAGTGTCATAAGCACGCAAGCAATAAATCACAACAAATTAAGCTCACGTCGCATCAAACAGTTTGGGTATTAAACCGCAAGTTGTAATCCACGATTTGGTGGCGAATAATAAATGGAAAAATAGAGGAGAAGGTGAACAAAAATTATAAACATTTATCCCTCACGCTCTCATTACGCAACTATTAAAACAACAACAACAACAACAGCAACAAAAACAAAAGTGAAATTTGCATAAATGAATGTGTTCAATGCAACATGTTGCACATGCAACCGACATAATTATTCACTCATCATGCAGAGAAATGTGATGGGGCCTATAATTATATGTTAAATTCCAATGGGGCAATAAGAATATTTGAAATTTCAAACGAAGGTATATTCAAAGACATTTCACCTGTCAGGAGTGTCAAAAATTCGTGTAAACCGAATATCAAATTTCTGTCATTTTTTGTTTATGTTGATTGCCACTTCCAGCGTATTGCGAACTTTCACTTCAATCGGCATCTGAGACAAATGGACGGACTCTGACTGTCAAAAACAAGGTCCCAAATGGATCAATTTAGACAGCGGGCGGCTATAGGAAAAGAAAAAGAAGAGTTGCAGGTTGAAAGAGAAAACAATCAGCCGTCGTCGTCTGGCTGTGCTTTGGCCACGAGCCAGTTTAAATTGACCAAAAGACTGCGATAAGATGATGGAAATCGACTCTCAATCAAGGGCAGGGCAGGGCATGCCACGGTCAACAACTGTATGCAAGTGCCATGCAAAATGGTCAAGCCTGCACTTTTGTTGTTGTTTTTTTTAAAGAGGTTCGTCCGCAAACAATTATTTTGGTTACCTTTGGAGAAAGCTTTTAGTTGCTTGTTTGCAGGCAAAAATGTCTGCAAAATGATATGTTAACTTAACACTGACGATTTTGTTTGGAGTAATAATAGTAATCTTTTCCTTTGAGGCGTGGTAAGAAAATTGTGTTTCTTTTTTTTCTTTTTAATCATGAATTCGATTTGGTTGGCTTAGTTTCGGTTATTTCCGTAGTTTTTCTTGAAGCCTTTACAATAACTTGGACTAAGTTGAGTCGGAAAGCGACGATTTAAAAGTAATAAACGATAGTTCCGAAAAAAAGACTTGATATTATTCATTTTATTACTGAGACTTACCCTCACAAAAGTTATCACACAGGAAAGTATTGCAATTATTTTTCTTACCTGAAAAGAAAAGGAAAGAGAAAAACTTAGTGTTTACATATTAACTAATTTAAAAACACAGAAAAAAATGTAAGCGCTAAAAATATGAAAAAATATGAAATTCCGATGTTGTGGCAACGCAGTTTTTTTTCTTAATTTTCAAAGAAATTATGTCAAACAGAAGCGTGTCAAGATGTATGACATTATGAGATCTCTTATCTCAGACCTCAATTTCAAACACCACCAATGACACGTGTTTGTGAAACTTTCAATCTTTAAGCCCAGCAAATGCTATCGCTTTCGACAAACATCTCCCCGGCAATCATTAAAATCTCTGCATGATTTACCACACAAGTTTGTAATTTTGCAATCCGGAAAACTATTTTCTCGTGTGCTTTCTATTTGTCTGCATTTCTTTCATTTTGAATAGCATTTTTCTTGTTTACATTTTTTCATTGAACATTTAACATTGAATTTGCATTAATTTCAAGTTACAAGTTCAAGAAACTTTCTATACACAAAATTTGTGTAAAATGCTGATAATGCACAAGTTTAATTTTTTTCATGGGTTGTGAGTTTTTGATTGGTTAGGTTTAATTAATAGCAACTTAGACAGATAGTCGCAATTAGCAGCAACAAATTTAAGGAATTCGGCTTCGTTTTCAACAAGTGCACCCGCTAGATGGGTCCTTCAATGGGACCAGTACAAAAAAAAAGAACAGAATTCAACGTCCTCTTTTAAAATAAAGCTATTATTCAATCCAGACTCATTTTGTCATAGGAAAAATGCATACTCAAACTTGCTTGATGAATAAGCCTCTCGGAGATATTAAACCACAAGCGTAACACATAATTTCCCCAATTTTCCCCTTTCTCATCAATACTTCAACCAAAAATAATTTTTTCCAAATAAAATCAAACATGCAGTTGCCCGTAGCTTAGTGGTAAGGTTCGTTGGCTGCTAAGCAGAACGTGTCGTGGGTTCGAGTCCTACTAGTACCATTAAAGGTTTTTATTTCATCTTTCACGGGTACTGCCTCTTGCGAAGAATTGACAAAACTTCCAAGAGTATCAAACTGTCATGAAAAAGTGCTTCTCAAATTTGCCGTTCGGAATCGACGTTAAATTGTAGGTCCCCTCAATTCTTCACACGCACTCAGAGAATTATTGATGAGAGTAAGCTATTTAAGCCTTGGCTCTTCAAGAGCTGTCGCGCCACTCTATTTTATTTTATTTTTTTTAATCACACATATTTAAACCCAAAAACAATCATTTTTAATGTAAACCCAAAATAAATCCATCATCTTCAAATTTGAAAATAACCGCCGATCGAGTCTCCAGTCTCGATTGCATTTCTCTGACATATGAGAGAAGAGAAAATCTGCACTGAAAATTTCATTTTGCATGAAAATCAACTATCTCCGAATGAAAATATGACATTTTTGGCATAAAAATGATCAGTATTTTTCAAACAACACGAATTTGAGTGAATATTTGAGAAATGTTGAACATTTTCGCACTTTTTCTGGCTCAAAAACGACGACGCCATTGAAATGCAATGAAACCAGAAAACAATCTTTGTTTGATGCAAAAAACTAACTTACCGAACGAAATTCATATATTTTTTCAATAAAATGAACTACGCACATTAAATAACACTTATTTACACTTTTTAGGGTTCCATACACAGAGTGTAAACGAAACCCTTATATAACATCACTTCGTGTTCTGTTCATTCGTCTTTCACAAGCGATTTCTTCGAATCTGCTAGGCCGATTATAATGAAATTTGGTACACATATTTTAGTATTCAGTGTAATCTAAAAATGTTATTTTTTATGTTTTTAAGATAAATAGTTTCGAAGTTATTATAGAAAGAGAAAAAAACACGAAAAACTATTCGAGTTATAATTAGTTTTTTTTTTATTGTTGAATATTGCAATAAAATCAATTGTTTATTTGCTGAAGAAAAAATAAAGCTCCTTATTCCTTTCTAACTGTGGTGTTTCTTTTTGTTTGCCGATGGCCAAATTCTTTGTTTCTTTTCAGGGTTCTTACACAGGTGAAAACGAAATCCTATAAGATCAGTTCGTTTTCCTTGTATTCGTCTTTCACAAGCGATTTCTTAGAATCTGTTAGGCTGATTGCAATCAAATTTGGTTCACATTTTCTAGAGTACAAGTGATCCGAAAATGTTACTACCAGATTTTTAAGATGCACAGTTTCGAAGTCATTGAAGGAAATAGGCAGAAAGACTATTCAAATTATTTTCCAAGAAAATGTTTGGTTTCAATTCTTAATCCTTATATAAAATATCCTTCAAAACTGAAAAAAAGTAGGGTCGGATAATCAAGTACGGAACCCTCCCCGAGCCAGTTTATCTCGCACTTGTCGACTTTTTTTTAAATAATTTCGAGTTTTTACTATTTTTTTAAACATTTTAAGTAGATGATCACAACACAAAACTACACTACACACAGTGCTGCCGTTTTGGAATCTAAGAATAACAGGAGATTTCCTGTTGAGTTTTTAAAAAGAACAGGAGATTTTATTTCAAGATGAAGAGACCTCTGTTATCTATAATTAGAAAAAAAAATGCAAGATTTTAAAAACTTCTTTTTTCTTCAAGCTTACACATATTATGTTATGTACATTGGTTTTCTTATAGTTAACATAAGTTTTTTAAAGCTTGCAAATGATTCTCTGTAACTTTTCAGGTTGTACAATCAATATCATTGTCCCGCATATGGGATCTTATTACAGCGATAGCATTTAATGTCTTATTTCCCAAACAGATCCGTTTTTTTTTGTTTTTACATCAGTTAGTATGCTGACAATTCTTTCACATTCTGCATTTGAATGTAGCAAACATAAAATAATTTTGGCCGGGGATTTAAAAACTGAAATTCCTTAAAGAGCTAATTTTCGATAGGAAATCGTTTTCTTACTTCTTGACATCCTAAAATGTAAAACTGTAAAGAATTTTCACTAATTTTGAAAACATCTTCTGAATACAAATTTGATGTTCTATAATAAATTCTTCACATTCGGCACCTAAGTAAAGTTGAGACAAATGCTTATAGTTATTGGCAACGGAAATTAATTTCTAGGTGACGTGAAATAACGCACAACGAAATAAAACCGAATTTGAAATTTGGCCTTATTTCAATTTCAAAAATGAAACTACCCCAATTTGGCTCTAATTTTAGGTCAGTTGGAAATTGCGCCAAAAAAAATTTGGAAATAAGGCCAAAATTTTCAAAACAAGTTTTTCAGCTTTTATTTATATTGCAATTAAAAAAGAATTCAAGCCGAATAATTCTTTGAAAAAAAAGCTGAATTCTTTGTAAAATTTCATGTACACCCAAGGACATATTTGAACATATGGCCAAATGACACCTTCAAATCATTTTTTTTCCTAAAAAAAATAACTTCAAATATTCTTTTTTAAGTGAAAAAAGATTCCTATATAACGAAGAAATGATAATTAAAAAAAGAATTTAAACTAAACAAACGTTCATGTTATCAACATTAATGAAGTAAATATAAGTACATTAACATGTATTTCAACTCTAAGCACATTTGATGTTTTATACAATTCTTCTGCAAATTTTGCAGAGAATTACTTTGTTATTTTTACATGAGATTATCTATTGAAAAAATTATGAATTTCAAAGATTGATTTTAAATTATTTACTTTAAATAAAATTTAAAATAAGAGAAAAATAATCGTCATTTCCGCAGCGGAAATTTTTTTTTTGCCCCAAAGAGAATCAATTTGGGGTGTGGAAAAAAAAAATTCGCGCAGCGGAAATTTTTTTTTGCCCCAGAGAGAATCAATTTTTTTCTCTGAGGCAAAACATTTTTTCCGCTCGGTACGCCTTCAAGTTTTTTATCAAGTGCCTAAATAAATTAAAGTCTATTCTTGTAAATTCAAAATTTGTTCTATATTGACCACTTATTCCAAAAAGTAGCAAGTAAATATGGCCACCTGACTCTTACAATGTTAATTATTGCCATCATATGGTAGTTTGACACTTTAGAAAAGTTACAAATGGCCATATGTCCAAATATGGAAATATGACTGTTTCACATATGAACCACCAATTAAACACATAAGTAAACAAAGTTTTTCAATTGACATACATTACACATGAAATCATTGTTCCTATAACAAAAGAAAAAGGATGTAGATTTATGAAAAAAAAAAACTGTGCGAGCTCCCGAACAGATGTCAAGGGGAAAAAAGCTACCAAGCAATTGCAAAGGGCCCAATTTGGCGGATGAGAAAATTCGCTGGAATTCTTCTATAAGCAAAAAAAGTTTAAGTGTTGACAAATATTTTAACAGGAATTCATATAAATTTAAAAACGAAATAAGACCAAAGTGGCCTAGTTTCGTTTTAATAAATGAAATAAAGCCAAATTTCAAATTTGGTTTTATTTCGTTTTCGAAAACGAAATAAGACCAAATTTTCGAATTTTGGTTTTATTTCGTTGGGCGTTATTTCACGTCACCTAATTTCTAGTATGTTGGAAACTGTAAACGTCAAATTTAAACAGGGATGTGCTTTAAACTTATGGCCTTTTCCAAAATAGGAGTGCTTACCCATCACTCCCTCAGGGAGTGAAATCGTCACTCCCAACTTTTTCTTGGAGTGAAGGAGTGATTAACAATACATGCAACTAAACGTCAAAACACTCCCTTTCCCAAAATGAATTTCAAATTCGTTGACAGGGAGTACACTCCCAAAAGTAGTTTTGGAAAAGGCCATTAGAAAAGTTGCACAGTTGAAATCAGAGAAGGCGTTTTTGCTAAAGTTGTGGTAACAAAACTTGAGAAAACAAAAAAAAACGAAATATTTCATCTTAAAAATGATTATTTAAAAGAAAAATGGAAAATAACAGGAGAAATGGATTTAAAATATTGTGGAAACAGGAGACAGTAGATTTTAATTTTTTCGATCGAAATAACAGGAGACTCCTGTTATGGGAGCGGGTCATAATTCTGGTTTCAAAATTCTGCTTTTCAAAATTCTGCTTTTTAATCGAAAATTCTGATTTTCAAAATTCTGCTTTTTTTTTGTATTCTGGTCACCAAAATTCTGTTTTTTTAAATTCTGCTTTTCGAAATTCTGGCTTTTTTTATGTTTTTTTTATTCATAAACACAAACAAATTTCGGGTTGGGGTCAAAATTCTGCCGCGGTCAAAATCCATTTTAGTCACTATTCGTCCCTTGCACTTGTCTCTTACTCGATTAGCACAGGCCCAATTATGGGTTTTACATTTGTGTAACTTTTCAAGATAAAACATATAGCCATCAACACGAAGTTTATCTTTTCCTTTTGGATTTAACAATCGAAATATTCATGGCTAAATTTGAAGGTTTGAAAATATTAAAAAGCGCGCCCTTTTTAATATTTTCAAACCTTTCTTTTCTATTATTCGCAGGATTTGGGTAAGCAGAATTTTGAAAAGCAGAATTTAAGAAATCAGAATTTTGACCAGCAAAAATGTGAAAAGCAGAATTTTAGAAGCAGAATTTTGAAAAGCAGAATTTTGACAAAATAATTTTGACCCCGGCAGAATTTTGACCCCAACCCTCCTGTTATAACAGGAGAAACGGCAGTACTGACTACACAGAACAAGATTAGACATGACAGTTCACCAATAAGCTGCTCTCTCTCTCTCTCTCTCTCATCCATATGGGGAATATTTGGTGTGGTCGTGGTGTGGTAGGAATTGCCATTGAGATTTGAAAATTGAATTTGAATTGTTGGATGCTTATAATTTTAATTGTTATTATTTTTCTTATTAAAAAAATTATTTCAGCGTTTTATTTTATTGTTTACCTAATTTTCCACTGAATTTGCATTAATTGTGACTTGTGACTGATTGTTCTGCATTAAAATGACATAACCTCCCATCAAATAGTTTTGTAGTGTAGCTGTGGTCTCAATTAAATTGCATCTTTCGATAAAGTCGAACGAAACAGAAAATTAGTGAGTTTGACAAGTTTTGTTTATGTAAGACAAACAAAACAAACCAAAATGTGGGAAGGTATTTTGATTAATTTAATTCGGACACACGATGCGATACGTAACTTACACCGCGCATTCACTTCATTGAGAAAACCTCGAAACCTCTTTAAGGTGGGCTGGTCTGCTGTTTTGTCTGGTCGCAGTCGCATTGTCGCCGGTTGCGCGTCGTCGTTGTCGTCGTCGTTGGAGTTGCCATCGTCATCTTGTCTGGGCAAAACCATTGAAGCTTGATGGTTGATCAGATTGTTTATGGATTGAATATCAATACGGATGTGGTTTGTCGTCTCGTCGTGCGTCGTTCTCGTAAGTTCGTTCGTCAGTTTTTGAATATTTTTGTTTTGATTTAGTTGGGTCTTGGGTGGCAGCTGAATGAGTTTACGAAATTCATTAACATTTCTGTCAAACAAAGGTTTATAGGTTATGATGGGAAAATTGTTGCATAATTTTGCAGCCAACCTTTACTTTGATTGAATTTTGATTTTTCGTTTTAGATCGAAATCGAAGTGATTGAATTTAGATAGATCACATGTGCTGTAATTTTTATGTAATAAGATCATGAAAATATGAAGGAAGTTACGAAATTTTTGAAGAAGCCGCTATGAGGTCGCCATATAACGATGAATTGGAAGAATGTTTATAGAGACATTTGATTTCAACTCTTTTAAAACATGATTCACAAACTCAAAAGTAACCTTAACATAAACCAAGCTCAAGCTTCAATTTTTCACATTCACTTTTCAATGAATATGTTCGTTTGTCGTCTGTCAATATCAAAGCCGCATTGAATTGGAGATAATGACGGATTAAACCAACACAATTCTTGCATTCAGCGATGCACATTAATCTTCTCCGACTCCTGCTATATGGACGGACAAGACGCAAGGCAGACAGATGAAATGGCCATGGCTATCGATTTTTCTTAACATCATGCACAATAATTCGCGATAGCCAGCAACAAGTGAAATTTATCGAAAGGTTGCAGCCTGCCAGTTACACAAGCATAGAATTAAGATAGAAAAGATGAACAGAGAGATAGTGATAGATGCGCATGTGAACTCTCACTTAAAGCCCGTGACGAATTCTAACATATTGTTATTTTCTGGTAAAATGAAAGAAAAAAAATAGAAAATTCCAATAACTTCAATTTTCAATGAAGAAAGTGTTTGTATCTTTTTTTTGTCTAGGGTTATCTTGCAGAGGAGACTTGAACGACGAAGAAACATGCACATAAACTTACATCTCACATGTGCAGCATTTATAGCATGAAAGAAAAATCGCTTGCACACTCTGAATCGAATTTGTCTTCTCTTTTATTTTAAGAGATGGGCGAATTAAAATGCACTAACAAAGTTTAATGTATCAGGGGGACTATTTTCACCAAGTCCATCCAATTATTGGCATAATCAGACGAGAACCTTGGGTCAGTAGTAGTAGCCGATAAAAATTTAGAAAAAGAAATACGCGGACGGCTGCTTAAAGCCAACAGAATAAGCTTAAGTGTTGCACGAATGAGGGAAAAACGAAGTATATATGCTGTATTCGAGTAAGGCAGAACTCGGACAGAACGTCACAATAGACGCATACAACTCCGAGGTAGTAGAGGAGGCTGTCTACCTAGGCTCCGCTAACACGGGAAATAACACCAGTGCAGTGCCGAGATCAGACGAAGAATAACTCTTGCTAATCGCTGTTTCTTTGGGCTAAGAAAGCAATAAGTGGAAAAGCCCTCTCTCGGGCAACTAAGGTGAAACTGTATAACACCCTCATCATCCCAGTCCTGCTGTTTGGTGCAGAAGCATGGACCTTGACAAAATCGGATGAATGTGCCTTAGGCTGTTTCGAGAGGAAAGTTCTTCGGATCATCTTTGGCCCCGTGATTGGGAATGAAGAAGAAGATACAACAGCGAACTTTACAGATTGTACATGTATGTGCAGAGTGGACATGGACATAGCCAGAAGGTTCAAGGTCCAGACACTCATATGTCTCGGTCATTCAAAGCGGATGGACACCAATGCTCCGGCCCGGAAAGCCTTGGCAAACACAAGTTTAAGAGGACTTTGATCAACTTGGAGTACAAAACTGGAGACAGCTAGCTAGACACCGAACTGGCTGGCGGAGACTGTTGATTGAGGCCCAAGTCCACAACGGACTGTAGCGCCACCTTAAGTAAGTAAGTAAGTTGCAAAGATATGTAAACCTAAAAATCTTATACAATTACTCCGAAACTGCTGTTGTATAAGTCTTATATGCTGTTTCCTATGACCCTAATCACGAGATTTAGCGAAGTCGATTGGGTGTGAAAGGGAACCTATGTCAGGATAAAGGAGTAGTAGCAACATGCAGCTGGAAAACAGTTTTTGTTGACGTGTCTTGAATAAACCTTGATAAGGCGTTATTCAGAGATTGTTGTAAACGTCCTAAAAGAATGTTCACTCTGACGTATACTTGTTATTTTTTTCTATCAAATAAAGCAAAGGTATAGTTCGTTATAAGGGGAACTATACCGGAAAGTTCTTTGAGGTACAATTCATGGTAGGAGAGAACGCGGCAGACCAAATTTGTGCTGGAAGGATGGCGTAGACCAGAACGCCCAAAGCCTTGGGGTGTTGAACTAGATGACATCGGCCAACAATCGGAAAACATGGAAGAACCTGTTGAAAGAGGCACAAGCCGTCCCGGTTGTGGCACAGATGAAGGGAGAAACTTCATTACTCAGGCCGAAGATGACGATAATAAAGCTATAAGCATTTATGTATTGTAATGTGTATACACTTTATTTATCTCATACGCTCTGTATCTCCTTCTATTGTAATGTCTAATACTAATGTGTATACTTTATTATCTCTTACTCTCTGTATCTCTTTCTATATTTAATGTACACACTTTTCTTACTCTCTTTACTTACTCTGTATCTCTTTCTATATTTAATGTACACACTTTTCATTACTCTCTTTACTTACTCTGTATCTCTTGTTTATTTAATGTACATACTCTCTTTACTTAATATCGTTTAATTGTAGTAGTAAACACTCGTGAGGGGCAATAATTAATTAAGATTAAGAGAAACTTTTTGTTTAGCATTAAGAACGTTAGCCCCTACAAAAATCCCAGTATTTTCTCTCGAACTTTCAGCTTCCCCAAGAACTAATAGGAACCAATAGTAGTTTCTAGAACCCATCATTTTTGATATAAATAGCCGTTTGGTGGCGAGGCGAGTTAGTTGATTGTGAACTGCGATAAGTAAAGTACACTGTGTTTGAAAAGTTATAATTGAAAGTGTTGAATAAATAAGTTTGTGAGTGATTTGAATAAAGTGAATTTGTGTTTTATTTAAAAAGTGAATAAGTTTTAATTGTCGGACCAAGCCGAATATTACATTGGTGTCAGAAGTGGGATTAAAACTTATTGAGAATAAAACAGTGAACAGTGATTAAACTATTTTGTGTGAAATAGTGAAGTTAAAAATGATGAGTAAAGTTTTGAAAGACTTAACTGTCGCTGAGCTAAAGGCCGAATTAAGCAAACGTGGCTTAAGTGCGGCAGGATATAAAATCGAACTCGTAAAACGGCTACAGGAATATCTGGAAGAACAAAATGAAGACCCAGATACGTTTGCTTTCGAAGTGGAAGCAAAATCGGAAGAGGTAAATGCAACTGCCGACTTATCTACCATGATGACACTTCTTCTAGCCAAATTTGAAGAAAATCAAAAGAATGTGCTAGAGCGGTTGGACGCACAGAAGAAAGAGCAAGATAACGTTCGGGAGCAACTAGAAACTCAAAACAAGAATGTTCTGGAGCAACTAGAAACTCAAAGAAACGAGCAGAAGACCGAACAAGAGAATGTTCTCAAACAACTAGAAAGAAATGTCCTCAAGCAACTAGAGGCTCAAAGAAATGACCAAAAGCAAGAACAGCAGAATATTCTAGAGCGGTTTGACGAACAGAGAAACCTTTTAGAGGGCAGGTTTACGGACTTCGAAGAGAGAATCACTACTCTCGACGAGCGCGTCGAAAAACAAAATGCACGTTTCGAGAAAATGGACGAACAAATCGAAACCATCACAAATGAACTAGAAAAAGTGCGAAAGATGAAAGCTCGAGAACCTTCTGGTGAGTGCTCAAGAAAGAGAGAAGTGAATCCTCCAAGCTTTGATGGTCAGATATCGTGGTCAATCTACAAGAAACAGTTTGAAGCAGCAGCGTTAACAAACGGCTGGGACGATGACGAAAAATACATTGCTCTTACGCTTGCCTTGAGAGGAGCAGCTGCTGAACTGCTACAAACCATCCCAGCAGAGAAGAACGGTGACTACAAAGTTCTGGTAAACGCAATCGAACAGCGGTTTGGGGATAGCCACATGGCAGAAGTCTTCCGAGTACAACTAAACAATAGGGCACAGAAAAGAGGTGAAACTCTGCAGCAGCTTCAGGCAGATATCGAGCGATTAGTCCACCTGGCATACCCAACAGCTGGCAACGAGATAATAAATCAACTTGCTGTTGAAGCCTTTGTGAGAGCTGTGGGCGATATAAATCTCCAAAGGGCTATTCGCACTGCCGGGAAGCAAACACTACCAGAAGCATTGGCTTTCGCTCTAACAATGGAAGCCGCAGAACAAGCATCCCAAAACGTGCATCGCGTGAGAGAATTGGAAGTCCAAGAATGCTCTTGTCAGAAGGCTACTCTGGAAAGGAGTCAGCGAGACGGACAAGCACGATGCTGGAACTGCAACAAGACTGGGCATCTTCAACGACAGTGCAGATTACCGCGAAGAGGAACCGCATGCCAACACTGTGAACACAGAAATATGTCAACTGGTCAAAGTTACACCTACAACAATGTTGCTTCCCAAGTTGTTTCCCATCCCACCAACTTCGAGGGACCGAAGCTGGCTTCTAGTACCGATAGCTACAGAAACACCATCCAGGTTTCTCAAACGAAACGTGACAACAAGAGCCTGACCGTGGAAGCAAGTATAAACGGCAACAAATGTGTGGCTACCATCGACACCGGTGCCACGGCGTCCATTGTACGGCAGGACCTCGTTAAGAAGACATGGCTCCACAACACCAATAGCTATCGTCTAAGGACTGCAACTGGAGAAGCCGCAAAAGTCTATGGTGAGGTACGTCTTAAGATCCGGATGGCAGAGTTGGAATTCTCTCACCTGTTTCTGGTAGCAGATATATGCGACGAGTGCATTGTCGGCGTCGATTTCATGAAAGATCACGGAGTGATATTGGACATCGGGAACCAAGTCCTGAAATATCGAAACATCGAGATTCCGATGATCTATGGGATCCACTTGCATGAGACCTCGTTATCTGTGAAAACCGTCATCAAAGAAGATCTCACTTTGCCTGCTTCTTCAGAAGTATTCGTGTGGACGAAATTGAAGGGTAAGCCTGGCAGCCATCGATATCTCATGGTCGAACCAGCATCTGTAAAGTCCTCCCAAAACGTCACCATTGGGAAGACTCTTGTTAGACCTGTAAAAAACATGGTTCCCGTACGAATACTGAACATCAAGCCGTACGAAGTTAAGCTTAGAAAAGGTGAGATTGTCGGACAATGCGAATCTGTATCAGCTATAACAAGGATCAGCGAAGAAGAGACAAGGCAAACATTGAAGTCCAAAGAGCTGAACTCCATAAAGACGAACATTCTCGAGTCCTCTAATCTTGGCCAACAACAACGAAGAACTGCAGAAGGTCTCCTCGAAGAATTTGCAGACATCTTTTCATCATCGCAAGGGAAATATGGCAGAACACAACTGGTTCAACATCGAATCAACACCGGGGATGCAAAGCCGATTCGTCAACCTGCAAGACGCCTTCCACTAGCCAAACAAGGTGAGGTTGAAGAACTGATAACCACCATGAAAGAAGAGGGTCTTATCGAAAACTCAAAAAGCCCTTGGGCGTCTCCAGTGGTCCTGGTAAAGAAGAAAGACGGATCAACCCGCTTTTGCGTGGACTATCGAAGGTTGAACGATGTGACCAAGAAAGATAGCTACCCTCTGCCTAGGATCAGCGATACTCTGGACGCAATGGAAGGAGCACAATGGTTCTCAACTTTGGACCTGAAAAGTGGATACTGGCAAGTAGAAATCCATCCTGAAGACAAAGAGAAGACAGCGTTCTCGACAGGAAACGGATTGTGGCAGTTCAAAGTGATGCCTTTTGGACTGTGCAATGCTCCAGCGACTTTTGAGCGCCTTATGGAATGCGTCCTGCAAGGACTCACTTGGAAATCTTGCCTGGTCTATTTGGATGACGTCATCGTATACGGGAAAACATTTGACGAACATTGTACAAATCTGAGAGCCGTGTTTCAAAGACTTCGAGAAGCCCACCTCAAGCTCAATCCAGAAAAGTGTTCACTCTTCAAAACCGAAGTGAAATACCTGGGACATATCATCTCATCCCAAGGAGTTAAGACGGATCCTGATAAGGTTGACACCGTGAAGAATTGGCCAACACCACAGGACAAACATCAACTCCGAAGCTTTCTGGGTCTAGCCACCTACTATAGGCGCTTCGTCAAGAATTTTGCTGAGATCGCCAAGAGTCTACATCAGCTAACGGAAAAGGGAAAGCAGTTTAAATGGTCAGGTGAGTGCGAGCGCAGCTTTCAAGAGCTCAAGCAACGCTTGTGTAATGCACCAGTGCTGACCTACCCGACTCCAGGAAAACCGTTCATCATTGATGCTGATGCCAGCAATGTCGGGATTGGTGCTGTATTGTCACAGGTACATGATGGCGAAGAAAAGGTGGTTGCCTATTACAGCAAGGTACTCTCAAAGTCGGAAAGAAACTATTGTGTGACCAGAAGAGAACTTCTTGCACTGATTTTGGCAACAAAGCACTTCCATAAGTATCTCTATGGACAGAAGTTTCTTCTCCGAACCGACCATGGAGCACTAAACTGGCTTTTGAATTTCAAGAATCCAGAGGGTCAAGTGGCGAGATGGATTGAGAGGCTGCAGACGTACGATTATGAAATTCAACATCGGAAGGGGAAGCTTCACTCAAATGCTGATGCACTGTCTCGGAGACCATGTAAGCAAGACTGTAAGCATTGCAGACGCCAAGAAGAAAAAGAAGTGGTTACTGTTCAACGAACCAGAACCGATCCCATTTATGGCTGGAGCAACGACGAGTTGAGGAAGGCTCAACAAGAGGACCCAGATATTGAACCCATCCTCGCATGCAAGGAACAGCAGGAAAAACCAGAATGGGCCGATATCTCCGACAGAAGTCCGGCTCTAAAGGCCTATTGGGCACAGTGGGACTCATTGCATGTCCAAGAGGGTGTCCTTCGACGTAAATGGGAATCAGCAGATGGAAAGTCCTATGTAATGCAGCTAGTCTTACCGAGATCGAAGATTGTGGATGTTCTGCGAGAGATGCATGATGGAGTTTCGGGAGGCCATCTAGGAGTAAACAAGACGCTAGAAAAGGTTCGACAACGATTCTATTGGCTACATGCAAGGGAAGATGTCGAGAAGTGGTGCCGAAAATGTGATACCTGTGCTGCCACCAAAGGCCCGAACAAAAAGAATCACAGCCAAATGCAGCAGTATAATGTCGGATCACCCTTTGAAAGGATTGCAATAGACGTGGCGGGTCCATTTCCGGAAACAAATAATGGAAATCGTTATATTCTGGTCGTCATGGATTACTTCAGCAAGTGGCCTGAAGCATACGCCATACCGAATCAAGAAGCCAAAACAGTCGCAGACCAAATTGTGTTCAACTGGGTGAGCAGATTCGGTGTTCCATTAGAACTGCATTCCGACCAGGGAAGGAACTTTGAATCAAACATATTCCAGGAAGTTTGTGGGCTTCTTCACATTAAGAAGACAAGAACAACACCACTCCACCCACAATCTGATGGCATGGTCGAACGGTTCAACCGAACCCTGAAGGAACATCTTTGCAAAGTTGTGGACGACAACCAGCGAGATTGGGATCGACACATTCCACTGTTTTTGATGGCGTATCGAAGTGCAAGACATAGCTCAACTGGCCATACACCGTCTGAGATTTTAATGGGAAGGAACATCAGACTGCCGAGCGAAATCAAATTTGGATGTCCCACGTCGGAACCGCAAGCCGAGGATGTTTACTTGGATGACCTCAGGGAAAGACTCCTTCAGATCCACGACGATACCAGGTCAAAAATTAAGATGTTCAGTGACCGAATGAAGACACGCTACGATATACGAGCGACAACAACAGAGTTCCAAGCAGGAGATCGAGTGTGGCTTTACAATCCCCATCGACAAAAGGGGTTGTCACCGAAACTTCAACGGGACTGGGAAGGCCCATATACAGTGATTAGCAAAATCAACGACGTCGTGTACCGGATACAAAAAGGAGTCAGAGGTAAACTTAAAGTCGTACATCGCGACCGACTACATCGCTACAGTGGTGATGAAGATGATGGATTTGTTCGGGACGATCAATCCTAAGGAGGGGGCAATGTAATGTGTATACACTTTATTTATCTCATACGCTCTGTATCTCCTTCTATTGTAATGTCTAATACTAATGTGTATACTTTATTATCTCTTACTCTCTGTATCTCTTTCTATATTTAATGTACACACTTTTCTTACTCTCTTTACTTACTCTGTATCTCTTTCTATATTTAATGTACACCAGTGGCGTAGATAGAGGGGGGATCAGGGGGATATATCCCCCCCCATTCGGATTCATAATTGTTCAACATAGCCAGTCAAGCCAAATAAGTTAAAGAAACGCACTTTGAAATAAAGTACCTACTTCCTACGTGAATCAAGTCTTATTAGTACTCACAGGATTCCTAGAGGCATTGTAAATTGTACATTCTATTTCTATACCTACTACGGGGAAAACACAAAGTCAACTTCATCTGAAAGAAATTATTACTTCGGCTATTATATCGATTTTTAAAAAGTATTTTTTCTCTCACCAACTGATAATAGGTAAACGCGCAAGAAAAAGAGCTTAAATCCAGCTTTCCACAAAAACCCACACTGGCACAAAAACTTAAAGTTATTTAGATTTCTTCTCGCCGTGTGTCAGATTGTTAATTTGGTGTAAGAAACCGCTCCAAACACGCAACACACTCATCCACACGAACACAAATGTTCGCACAACTTCGGTGAAGTTAACGCGAATCCTAACGGTAACGATAACTCACACTAATTCATTTTTACCAGGAAGCGAAATGCGCTATTACCCATTACATAAAGCATGTCTAACACAGGCGGCAGATTGACAATCATTCGTCGTAATTTTGCGAGTTATTTGGAGTGTTTTTTTTTAATTAATTTTTTATATATAAAATTTTTCGAAAATTTCCTAAAATTAATTTGAGCATGCAGCGTTCAAGAATATGTGAATTTGCATTTTGTTAGTGAATTTCGATTTAAAATATTGATCCGATTTCGAGATATAGAATTTTTAAATAAGTTTAAAAAGGTTTTTAAAAAATACAAAAAACAAATTTTAATTTTTTTTTTGTATTTTGGAGGAAGTTAAAAAGAAATCGTTTTTGAAAAAATTGAAACTTTTGGTTTTTGGCCAAAAAAAATTGTATGGTGGCTTCCCTTAATTTTGATCTTAAAAAAAAAATAAAAAAATAAAAAAAAGACCACAGCGAACTCGCTCAAACCTCAAATTTTCAAGTTTTAAGTCAATCGGACCAGTGGTTAAAGTTGCAGGTGCGTTTACAGCATGACAGACAAACATCCAAAACTTTTCATATATTCTATACTAGCAGTTGCCCGCGACTTCGTCCGTCTCTCCCTCGTGCCCCGGCCAGAGGTGCGTCTTGTGCATCATGCGCGTGAATTCGATTGCAAAGTTATTTTAAAATTGTGTATTAGTCGACTCGCCCTAATTCAAAATTCTTCTTAACTCGAAGCCTTCAAATATGTATTACTTTCCCCGTTTTAGTAGGTAAGACTTTTAACTGAAGCTTTGCGATTATTATTCGCAGCGAAACTTTGTATAGCTTAAAGCCTTCCTGGATAATTGGACTATTCAACACAAAAAGAATTTTTCAATTTGATTTAGCAGTTCCTGAGATCAGCGCGTTCAAAAAAAAAAAATAATACTTTCTTGCCGTTTTTTCCACATTTTACACTGATTCTTCGCTCCTATTGGTCGTAGCTTAATGTTATGTAGCCTTAAACCTTCCTCGACTATCCAACTCAATTACAGTTCGAACCAGTAGTTTCTGAGATGAGCGCGTTCGAACAAACAAACAAACTCTTCAGCTTTATATATTAGTATAGATGTCGGAAGTAAAAATGAGCGAACTAGATCCATCCCCCCCCATAGCGAAAAGCTATCTACGCCACTGATGTACACACTTTTCATTACTCTCTTTACTTACTCTGTATCTCTTGTTTATTTAATGTACATACTCTCTTTACTTAATATCGTTTAATTGTAGTAGTAAACACTCGTGAGGGGCAATAATTAATTAAGATTAAGAGAAACTTTTTGTTTAGCATTAAGAACGTTAGCCCCTACAAAAATCCCAGTATTTTCTCTCGAACTTTCAGCTTCCCCAAGAACTCATAGGAACCAATAGTAGTTTCTAGAACCCATCATTTTTGATATAAATAGCCGTTTGGTGGCGAGGCGAGTTAGTTGATTGTGAACTGCGATAAGTAAAGTACACTGTGTTTGAAAAGTTATAATTGAAAGTGTTGAATAAATAAGTTTGTGAGTGATTTGAATAAAGTGAATTTGTGTTTTATTTAAAAAGTGAATAAGTTTTAATTGTCGGACCAAGCCGAATATTACAGTATGTATTTCTCAACAAAGAAGCCTATTTTTACCTTAAATATAATTTGTGTACGAATCCTTAGTAGACCCTAAGGCTGGATATTCTAAAAAAATGCTTAGTTAATGCTCAAGTTGCAGACACAAACAAATCGATTTCATCTAACTAATCACCTATAAAGTAAAGGCCATAAACTCTTAGCTAGTCTTTCCGGTTCGATTTTTTTGTTTATTTATTTATTTATTTTTTTGTCAATGATTTCAAAAATGTTTGACATTTCTTATCAAGGTAGATTTTATAGCCTTGTACTTTGACGACATGTTGTGGTTAACCCGTGCCTCAAAATAGCTGCAAGTGCAGTGTGAAGTCGTAAAAGTATCATAGTACTTTTTTTCTACTAATGGCATGTACTCTTGAGGGAAAATGCATTTCACTGCACTTATAGAAGAGTCTGCAATAAAAATGTATTTACAAGAATAACTCGGTAATTCCAAAAATTACAAACGTCTAGCCGGTGATGGAGGCATTTAAACTTCTTTAAAACTTCTTAAACTGGATTTCGCTTAAAGTTCTCTTTTGTGTGTAAACATCTTTGTCGGTGGCTTTTTTTATGGCAGTCATAAACGAGCGAATAGAGGTGAGTTTTTACGAAGCGACGAGTTTTATTTTTTATGACATGAATGAAAAATGCAATCCACTGACCACTGCACATGCGTGTGGTGGCATAATCCGAGAAAAAGCAACATGCATACGAAAAACGGACAGTAGGCTTTTTATTGTGAAATAAAAAAAGGTCAAAAAGGCTAAGAGTATCATAAGCTTAGGTACCATCTTCAAATTTCGTGATTATCAGAAAACAAAGATCAAAGGTCGAGTTTTTCTATGGAATAACAATTACCTACACATTACTTTTTTTTGTGTCATCATTTTGTGCGTCTGGCACGGTTTTTGGTGAAACAGCTGCGATAAACAGTGGAGTCTTTGCTTTAAAAATAGATTCTAATTTAAGTTCCTCAATTTAACAGAAACAGAAATGTTTACACCTTTTTAAGGTTCACTAGCAAAAAAAAACTTGTGGATCTGAAAATGTATATAGTTTTTAAGATTTTTTTTTTTCAAAACTTTAAGGAACTCATTTTCAAGAGCAGAAAGGGGATTAAAGTGTTGATTTTGAAATATGATAAGAAGTGGAAAAACAGCTGATACCATTCATGCCGCGTCTAAGCTCGTTTTTTTTCTGATATCCAATGGAATAAGTCAAAGGTTGATTTGGAAAATGCTTTCGACACCATATGGTTAGTGGGTCTTTATCTAAAGCTGACCAGACTTTAGTAAAACATTCTTGGTTAACGGTAGAAAGTTTGTTGTCAAAAGTGGCAATGTAACTTCTATCTCAATGTTCTGCAACAGGGAGCGGTCAATTCACCGATTCTCTTCAATATTTACACCAGCGATCTGATGTGTAGCCTTTCCCAGGCAATTGCGTATGACAGAACTGCACCAAAGGTCGTAGGCATTAGAATTCTCTTACAAGGTGACTTCGAAAAGATTCAGCGATACTGCAATGACTGAAAACTGAGAATAAATGTCCAGAAATGCGAGACAATTCTGTTCTGGACTCCGATGGCTAGAGCCTCAGGGGAAACACGCAATAATTGACGCAAGATGGTCATCGTTGGGCCTCACGGACAGTAATTAACGAGCAAAAGTGAGGTGAAGTACCTTGGTATCTGGCTGCATCAGTATTTATATTCCCACAGACATAATATAAGTGCTGCCCTAGCCAGAGGAGTCTTAGCTCTAACGAAATATAAGTAGCTGTTTCACAGCAGTCGGCTTGGCCCTCATACGGCCGATGATCGTTATGGTTGTCCAATGTGGTTCAATGTTACACCACCTCAAATGGAGAAGATTCGGGTGTTCGAGAGGCAGTATTTTCGGCGCTGTCTCAGTTTGTATCGGTGTATTCTAATGAGGTTCTATACAACGGGGCTCAGATCAACAGAATTGATAATTTCGTGATAAAACTTGTTCGGGGTCACATTGCAAGAGCTATGACTTCAACGAATAATTTGATCTTTGGGCCGTTCTCTCCGAACGACGAATACATATTTTTGATAGTCCACGCGTGAATGGCTTCATTCCACCAGAGGCACTCCTCTATTTAGATAGATGCGGTCTGATACAGGATAGATTGGCGGTGCCGCTAATCTACCACGTCAGGCGAAGATGCATGGATCGGCGGCTCCTTTACAGTCGGGACGTCCTCGAACAAGACGGAGCAGAGCTCCTTCGGTTAAGTAGGGCTGTGTCCCAACGGGATCGAATTGTGACAGGGTGAAGCAGGAGAACTAGTTCTGGTGGCTTCAGCCAGCACTTGACAATGAGTAGTCGGGGTGGGGTTTTGAGAATGGCCAGCTTACATACCTTTTTTTAGTTTAAGGGTTTAGGTTTAAGTAGAGTAGGCATGGTGGCACTTTCATAGACATGGACAACAGCAAAACAAGTATTAACAGAAAATTAGTTAAAGTACCTTCCTTTAAATTAACAGTAAATAGTGAAGAGTATCGTAAGCCTTTCTGGTAATCTCACTGCTTGTTAAAAGAGAAAGATTTCCACAACTTTAATAAAGCCATTAAAATAAATTACCTCCGAGTTAATAATTTTTCTACTTTCAGTTTCAAAAAATGTGTAGGTATAAAAACAAAAGCCGCAAAATTCACCACAATCTTTCCCTGAGACAAATTAAGTTCCAAATTACCGATTTTCACGGCTATAGACTTAGGTTGAGGAGTCATGAATTTTCTCGCTTTCAAGTAGGTATATATGTACGAGTGTGAGTATGTAATTGGAATTTACTATCCAATGCAATTGGAAAAGAAGAATTATTTTCATTTCACATGATATGTGTTATAAAACAAATCTCATACGATTCAACTTTTCAACCTCTCTACACTTTTTATTTTTGTTTTGTTTAAGCACCTCTTTCGACCCAGGAAATAATTATTCAGCGCCTCTTTTGTGAAATCATAAATGCAAAAACAAATAATCGCAAAGCAAAATTAAAGTTTTATGCAACAAAAACAAAAAATAAAGAAGACCAAAAGTTCAAAATACAAATTCAATTCGTAGCTCACACCACATTTTGTTTATGTTTATACATTTTTTTGTCTTGGAATTAATTTCGCATTTGGTGCAGAATTTTGAACGAGCTGAAGAGTATCAACACTGTGAACTAGAGTCGAAATTTTGTTTTAATTTTTTATTTCAAAGAGAAGAAACTTGAAAAGCCAGTTGACCATGTGCGAAATGTCGTGCAATAAAATTTAATAAATGAATATTCAAAGCAAAACCAACAGCAAAAAGCCGATACTCATTTATTGTTGTTGTTGAGTTGTCGTATGGTGGACCGCACTGGACAAGATGGTAAATTTGAATAGACTCATTAAAGTCTAGCGGTCAGCAGATATGTGCATCATGGGAGCACTTCGCTCAACACAAACAGCAGCCTTAGAGGTGCTTCTAATGGTGGCAGCCAACTCATGCGTGAGACTTAGAGCCACCTCTCAATGGATCAGTCACAATACTGGTCATACTACTAACTTAGACAATTTCAGATCTATCCCTTCAAGATCTTCTTGGGAAGCAGAAAGACCTCTGGATGAAAACACGATACACTTCTATATTGACGGTTCAAAGACCGATTACGGCGATGGAAGTGATAGTTACTCGAAACAGTCTATCATATAGACTTCCCAATCAATAATGTAGTGTGTTCCAGGCAGAAGTAATGGCGATAAAGAGGCACTATCCTGACTCAAAAAAACGTTGTATCTTGTGAGGATATACGTATTTTCCCGGACAGCCAAGCCGCTCTCAAATCTCTCGCTTCTGTCTCCACAAACTTTTTCATAGTCCACGACTGTCGATCATCTCTGTATGAGATGACAGAACAGTTAAACATTCACCTCATTTGTGTGCCGAGCCACAGAGACATTCCGGGAAATTGCAAAGCCGATGAGCTCGCCAAAAAAC
The DNA here is from genome assembly GCA_943590905.1 of Sphaerophoria taeniata. Taxonomy (NCBI): domain Eukaryota; kingdom Metazoa; phylum Arthropoda; class Insecta; order Diptera; family Syrphidae; genus Sphaerophoria; species Sphaerophoria taeniata. The sequence goes on from OX016542.1 coordinate 86,154,306, forward strand.
GGAACACTTCTGCCCACTGTTAGACAAAGACATAACATAGGAACACAACTTACTACATGCAAATATCTTCTCAAACAATTAGAATCAACAAAGGCTAGATGGTCACAGGGTACCACTTGCTTAGCAACCAAACAAATATGGCAAAGGATAGACCTGAAACGGTCAAAAGATTTGATTTCCCGGAGCAAACAAAGTAGAAGCTTCACAATTAGAGTCATAACAGGACACTGCCTCTTATTTAGGCATGCTTTGAGGCTAGGGGTCTACACAAATGACTTCTGTAGAAGCTGCCTGGACGAGGAGGAAGAGGAAACAGTCCAACACCTTCATTGTACATGTCCGGCACTCTCCAATAGAAGGAATAACTTTCTCGGTATTCGGTAATCCCTTCTTCGATAATACCAGTGAACTTGCAACGATCGACACAAAGTGTCTCTCTAACTTCATTAAAAGTACAAAATGGTTTGTTCATTACTCTCCCATGAGTAACTTCTTTAGTGGCATTACAATGGACCCTTGAGGTCTAAGTGAGTCAATAACATCTAGACAGCAACTCTAACCTAATCTAACAGCAAGGATTCAAGACATTATTGCTATTTGATTAGATTTTTCAAACCCACTCGCACAATTGCGATGTCGATTTTCCACCCAAATATCCGGTTTTCAAAAGTCATCATTGCGTTTCTACCTCCCCCATGATTACATATACCAATTAGTGGTTGAATATAATTAACCTCCACTCAATACAAAATGTAACTAGATCAAATATTACACAGCCACTCTGGTAGAACCTAAGCCCCCAAAGATCACCTACATTGATACCCATTGAACCAACATAATTATACAAAATTATTACGTAATGTCATTCAAATTCAACCGCCCGCCATCACCAGCGACAAAAAAAATTGTCAAATTCTATGAATTCACGCACCTTTGCCGCTGCCATAACGTGCGCGCATGCACACATGCGCTAGACACAGTTAAAAATGTAGGTACAAACGGTTTTGGTTTACCTTTACATTCCCATTTAAATTCAACTTTTCACATCGATGGATGGCGGGCTGACTGACTGGTTAAAGAACTTGCATTCTCTGTGTCGGAGTGTAGAGTGTCGGAATAGCAACTTTGTGTCCAATTCGGACGTATTCTATTTTATGACATGTGAGCACAAAGATTACGAAATTGAAGTTGAATGAAACAAAAAAGTATCACACTTCACACATGCAGCTAGAAGACATGAAAACTGGTTTAGAGAGAATGTGTTGAACTGGGAAATAGTGCAAGTAGTACCCTATTTTTGTCGTGATCATGATTTATGAATCTTCTTACAAATGAATCAAGTGACAGCTGGCAATTGAGGGCAGACCACAGACCAGTTATCAAAATTGTCTTGCAACATTTTTCATCAACCATGACCTGGCTTGACATTCAAGCGGATTTTTTCTCAAATTTGCATATTTTTTAAAGAATTTCTTATATTCCGATCAAAAAATTGTGAAGTGAGAAAACACAAAAATGTAATAATTGTAATGTACGCCAACTGGTATACTGTCCATTGTTTACTCAAGGTTCGTTCACACGGTTTTTTTGAGGTGAATGAGAGGAGTGATGTTTGAATATTGAAGTGACAATAATGAGAGTATATGGGACTTGAACTGGAACAACTTTGTTGAAGTATCTTTTAGTGGGACAGAACTTGATGACTTCCTTTATTGACAAGGCCTATTTGACAGAAGTCGGCTTGAAGTCGACAACTTTTGATTTTATCTTGGTAACTTACATATAGTTAAGATTCTTGATTGGGATGTTTTTTATTGAATTGAATTATTCGTGGCTAAGAGGCACCACCAATGAAAAGGTTACAAGAAGGAGGTGGCACAATTCGGATTCAAACCTACACCTCTTCTTTGCAACATGCATAAACAGCCAGCTTCCTTACAACACATTCATTTTATCCCCAGTGCATTTTGAACACCTGTAATATTGTTTCCCTAAATTATAAATTTTCATGCCATTGGGACATGAATTAAAAATCAAAAATAAAAAGGAACTTAAATCATAATGATTGTTTGGATTCTTACAATGTTGCTGGAGCTGAATGCTGATTATGGATGCTCCCGTTGATGATAATGATTTCTTGCGAAATTGCAACTGAAACCAAAATCACGTGCATATAAAAAAGAAAGAAAATAATAACAACTTTGGTGGCATGTGCGATGGGTTAACAATAAACTCACAGCTTACAGGTGTATCATGGAACTCATCATCATCATGTTTTCAATTTCAATCAGAAATCTTTTTGCAAACCCAACTGGATACTCTCATGGACGGACTAAGTAGCTAGTGAACCTGGGAGTAAGTTTAGGACTCCAAATAAGAATCATTACAAACGAAAATGTCTAAAAAAAACCTTGCAATAAGTTGGGGCTAATTTTGGTAACTTTATAACATTTCCTTTTCAAGCTTTTATCAAATAAATAGAGTTGCGCGACAGTTCTTGAAGAGCCAAGGCCTAAGTGACTTACTTTCATCAACAGTTCTCTGGGTGCGTGAGAAGAATTGAGGGGACCTACAATTTAACGCCGTTTCCGAACGGCAAAGTTGAGAAGCACTTTTTCATGACAGATTGATACTCTTGGAAGTTTTGTCAATTCTTCGCAATAGGCAGTACCCGTGAAAGATGAAATAAAAATTTTATGGGCGCGAGTAGGACTCGAACCCACGACGTTCTGCTTAGCAGCCAACGCACTTAGCCACTTAGCCACGGGCGACTGCTTTTATCAGGGCCTCGAAAAAGAACAACGTGGGCCTTCCAATGCATTAAATTTACCCCCTTGAAAATCCGCTCCTTTGTAGGCCCCGGCGCTATATATGAAAAGGAGCAACGAGCTACAATAGTAGTTACCAAAGTATTTTTTCGGAAGCCTCTCAACTTTTCTTTTAAATTTCAATCACGTCCTGATGATTGTTTCATAATCATTGCGATCGCTTATCTGGACAAAAACGAAGCGCTTTGTATTCAAATGAGTCGTCCAAAACAAATCCCCAGCTGACTAACTTCCATCTACAGACTACATCAGACTAATCATAATTCGATGAAAATAAAAACAGACAAATTTTGCAAAACGCATAATACATCATCACATGCACAACGTGCTTCATGCGTCTCGTCATCGTCGTGTGGCACCGTTTGATTGGTTTTTAGGAAGGGGATTGGAGAACCTATGCGATTTCGCGTGAGGTCTCGAAACGCCACTGCACCAATTCTCCCCAGACAAACGGAGGAAATTCAATTCACATTTTATGCGTGCAATACAATTTAAATGCATTGCATGATGCACACTTATGCACTGTATAAGTTTCGATGGCAATTACCTTTTGTCCTTGAAACTAAAGACAAAAATATAAGCAACATCCAGATTGTCTGTGATATTCTTAGAATAATATGAAAACAAATGCTAAATAAAAAGAAGGGATTCAATTACATTTTTATTGGAAAAAGAGACGAACAAAAAACAAGAAGCGAAGCGAACAATTTCAGTTGTTAATTGAATACAGTGACGACGGAGAGTTTTCGGTTTCTTTTTTTTTGGCAAAATTTACACTTTTTTTCTTCAAATAAGAAAAAGTTTATTTTATTTGAGAAACTTTTTTCTATTTTTAATATTTATTTTCTGATGACACTGTACAATCCACTGCTAGTATCATCTTACAGCAAATTTTTCCTACTGGTGACTGGTGACGGTCGGGCTTAAAGCCACAATCTTGCGGTTGTTAGCAAAAGAGGAGCAATTTTACATTTCTTTAGTGAAACATCGAGATTTTTAATAGGATATAAATGGAATGTGTGTGTATCAAATTGTTTAAAAAACAAAAAGACTTCGGTCATAACTTAAAAAGTCCGCACCTTTTCTTTAAAGATGAAAAACTCCCTTAAGTAAATTTTATTATTTTTTTTATTTTTTTTTATTATTTTGTTATTTTTAAACTCGTTCGCAAAAATAAGAAAAATAAAAATAAACTTTATTTAACTCTTTCACAATAAAATTCAAACCGATACTGATTTATTATTGAATTCCGTTCGATAATTTCACCCCATTTCCAGAAATAATAATAATTATTCTTTTTCCTCTATTTTGTTTTGTTTACCAAAGCGGAACTTAAAGGAAAAGCTTTTGGCGCATCATAATACCGCTCCTTCTTAAGGTGGCGTCGCATTTTGTCAACAGTCATATAAAGATACATTTCAACGGCAAGTAGTCCAACTAAATGCTTGTCAACAATCGATTGAAAACAAATCGATATCTGCATTTCTATAACATCATTTACACTAGCTGCAATTGTTTGCAAAAAGAGAAAAGACATAAATCAATCAACGATTTTATAAGACGTCAGATCAGAAACCTCAATTTGAAAAACAAAAATGAAAGATGAACTAAAGAGTGTGCTTCTGCTGAAACTTCTGCATTTATCGAAATTTTCTGACAGACGTCACATTGAAAATTACATAATTCATGTAAACAGCTTATAGTGGGAATGGTTTGGATGTAACGGAATAAGATTAGATAAGGTTCTTGGGAAGAGAAAAAAGGGTTTGGTTTTGACCGTGAAATACTTTTACTAGTTGACTGAACCCTTGTCGTTGTGGAATGAAGGAAATTAACATAATGAGATAAATAAAGGCTTAACCGTGAAAGATGAAACGTTAAGGCGGTTGATTACAAGATGGTTAGGGAAACCCTATTGAAAACCACCTTTTTGAATGTCTAAGAAGACTTGAAGAATGTGAACCCTGATGTATGTCGAGAGGAATGCATTGAAATCTCATGGGCCGACGTATAACCATGAAAAAGATTTCACTCGAATTTTTAGGGTATTTAGGTTGGTAGTCGAAAATTGGATCTTCTCAGCAGATTGGGTTTTGAAAATATTGAAATAAGTGTCATCTCGAGAATGTAGGGCTTTGACATTGGTTTGGTGATTTCGTGGAAACCTGAAATGATTCAGGTAGGGTAATATGAGGTCTTACCCATCTTATCATTTTTTTAGTTGGAGTCCGACTGGAATGTAATAAACAATACGCAGTGCAGTGTGCAAATCGGTAACAGCTCATCCGAGTTGTTTCAAACATGCGCAGGGTTTAGAAAAGGAGATGCGCTGACATGTGATTTCTTCAACATAGTCCTGGAGTGCTAGGAAGGTGTGAGCACGGAAAACACTATCTTCAACAAATCCACCCAGCTCCTAGGCTTTGCGGCCGATATAGACACCATCGGTTGCTTTCAAAGAGCTCATCACCCGAAAGACAAAGTGTCTTGCATTTTACCAGTCCTTCTCTACGGCGCCGAATTTTTGACGATAAGTAAAAAAAGGGAATTGATACTTGGCACATCAACGGATGTTAGGTCTTGTATGCGACGATGGCGAATAGAGAAGAAGGTTCAAACGCGAACTGTTCGAGCTGTACCAAGAAGTGAATATAGTCCAGAAAGCCAAGAAAAGATGACTACATTAGCCGCGTTTTATTATCCTCACTAACCCATATGGGTTTATTTTTTGTACACAAAACAAAAACAATCTGAAACCCCGATAGCTATCGGGGTTTATTTTGTAACTCAAAAACTATGTTCTAAATATGGCGGATAGATGGCGAGTGTGAGACAAAAAAGAACTTATTGTAGAAAGATTTATTAATTTCAGCCATATTCATAACAAATTACGCGTATTCCAATCTTAGCCACAGTTTTATAAAGCCATAGGATAAGAGTCAATCCAATTAATTAATAAAAACAAGTTGTTTTTGGAAAAGCAAAATAAAATTTTACTGGGGGTTGCGTCTCGGATAAAAAAAATAGCTTAAACTTTTACCTTTTTAACCCAGATCGTTTTATTATCAAGGGGTAACCCATATGGGTTAGTGAGGATAATAAAACGCGGCTATTGACTCGGCCGCTTCGAGCGTTAACGCTCCAGCCAAGACAGTGTTCTATCTCAGTTCTCAGGTTTATCACGACAGGAAAGACAAGGTACAAGGTACAAGGGCCAAGTGACTGCGGACGCCAGAGCGCTTGGTTTTAGCAACTAGAGAGTGCATGCAACGGATCGTTCCAAAAGGAAAGCCGGGAGCCAGTTAAGTAAGTAAGTACCTAAATAAAAATCTTATACAAAAATCAAGCAAATGAATTAAAAAAAAACACATTCCACTTTCTCAATCAAACAATATAAAAAGCCTTCAATTTTTCATTTTATTTTGATTGATTTCACAATCAGCCGCATTTTTGTTCTTTTCAAAAATCAAAAGAAATTATTCTGGCCATCTCTTTGTTCCATCTTTCCATCTGCAAATATGTTCTTTTGTTCACAAAATTTTGATGGACCACTCACGAAAAGTCAAACAAACGAAATTCTAATTGAACAATAGCCAACATAATTTGTTGTGAAATCAAATTTCATATTTTGCAGATCAGATTATGATTAAAGGCCGTTGAGTCGGTTGACGCACCGCACGCCACGATACCGACCGAGCGAGATAATAAATTCCCATTAAAAAATTTGTTAACACTTACATATTATTCAGTCTTTCAGGTCATTGTTCTCTTACAAAAAAAAATATAGAAACCTTAACTTTATTGATTGTTTATAATGGCTTAACGGTTTTAAGAACCTGTCTTTGAAATAAACTTAAGTTTTATGCAAAATCTACGTCTAGTTTTGGCATCTCTGCCAAGCTCGTCTGTTGTTGCAAAATGACGATGGCGAACTGAAGCTGCGCCATCAAGCTTGGCAAAGAGCAAAAAAAGACAACGCGATGCACTGTCATGGGATTTCTTCAACATCGTTCTTGAGAAGATAGTACAAAACTCCACCGTCAGCACCAGAGGCACGATCTTCCAAAAGTCTGTTCAACTTCTCGCGTGCGCCAATGATATTGATATAATGGGAAGAACACAACCAGCGTGATGGCGTCTTTGTGAGAATTAAGACAGAAGCCGCAAAAATGAGTTTAGCGGTAAATGAGGGAAAAACGAAGTATATGCTGTCTTCCAGGAAGGACACCCAACACCGACAGCTCGGACAGAACGTCGTAAAAGACATATACAACTTCGAGGTAGTAGAGGAGTTTGTCTACCTAGGCTCAGCTATTGACACGGGCAATAACACCAACGCTGAGATCAGACAAGGAAGAAGTCTTGCTAATCGATGTTTCTTTGGGCTAAGAAACCACTTGAGTGGAAAAGCCTTCTCTCGAGCAACTAAGGTAAAACTGTTTAACACCCTCGTCATCCCAGTCTTGCTGTATGGTGCAGAAACATGGACCTTGACAAAATCGGAAGAATGTGCCTTGGGCTGTTTCGAGAGGAAAGTTCTTCGGGTCATTTTTGGCCCCGTGTGCATTAATGGGGAATGGAGAAGAAGATTCAACAGCGAACTTTGCGGGTTGTAGAAGGACACTGACCTAGCAAAAAAGGTTCAGACACTCAGATGGCTCGGTTATTTAGAGCGGATGGACACCAATTCTCCGGCCCGAAAAGCCTTCGACACTATTTCCGAGGGACGCAGAAGGAGAGGAAGACCGTGACTCAGGTGGTGCACCCAAGTGGAAGAAGACCTCAATCAACTTGGAGTGCAAAACTGGACACAGCTAGCTAGGGACCGAGCTGGCTGACGGAGACTGTTGGTTGAGACCCAAGTTCACAACGGAGTGTTGCGTAAGTTAGATAATTTATGCAAAATCTTGGAGTTTTTACATTTGCAAAATGAGTTTAAATTTATGTAAGATTTGTTTAGCTCCTAGTTTTGGCCCATTTTGACAAACAAAATGACCTAGACCTCGAAAATCATTGTTCCAATCAAGGATCCAATTTTATGGCGATTCTACTTATTGTTTAAATGATTAATAGCTAAGACAACAAAGTTCACAAGCCAATTGATAGAGATCTGGAAAAAAAATGAATACAGAGAATATTCAACTTCATATTCAAATAAATTAAAAATCTATTCAAAAAGCTGTCGAATCATAATTGCTCCAGCATATAAAGTTAAGTGCTTCATTATTCAAAGGCAGACTTGAATGCACAAGATAAATGAAGGCTTATAAACTACAAGTTTACCTATACTACGATTGCATCGAGATTAAAATTGTTAAGCTGTTAAACTATAAAAAAAGATGAGATAAGATGAGCTTTGCGTGAGATATTCGATGGAAAATCATTTCAAGTCTTTGATCAATGCGCCTATCCGTTGTTCCCATACATTAATTTAAAAAAAAATAAAATAACCGATCACGGTGAATCTCGAAGTGGGTGTCAAGATGTATCCATTGAGATGCATCAAAGAGTAAATTAATTTTGTTTACAAACAAAAAATTAATCAATAAATCAAACAGTTAAACTGTTATTAGTAGGTGATGCCAGAATTCCATAAGTTTATTTCTTGTCATCAACAAATCCTGCTCACATTCCAATACTAGCAAAATCCCCTGCACAACCTTTAGAACGTTAAACTTCAAATTCAAAATAAAAAATCTTCCCAAAATAGTCTTCTACCAAAAAAAAAAAAGGCAAAAAGAACGGCAGAGGAGGCAGACAAATATTATTTATAGCTAAACAGATGTCAGCGATCCTGACATTTTGACTGTTGAGTCTTGGTTTAAGTGTTTTCAAGAGCAAAAATCTCAAAGAAACACACACAAATTTCAAACCATAAAAGTCGACGAATTTTCTGCATGGCTTGACAAAATAACAACGGAGAGACGTGCGCGACAAACAAACATGGAAATCGTTGATCATCTCTTAAGTGGAATTTTGTTCAAGACTTGCGTCTGAATTAATTTTATTTTTGACTTAAGACCTTCGGTCGATGAGCGACAATGAAAATTATCGCGATAATTGAACGAACTCTAGCAGTGACATCGGAAATGACAAAAAGACCGACTGCGTGTTCTTTTTAATGGATAATTTTGTTTGTTTTGGGTAAATGATGCAGTTAACCCTTCCGGATGAGCGAGAACATGCCATAATGATGTTTTTTTTAAGAATTTGTACGATGTAGTTAACTTGGTGGTCAAAGTGGCTGGCAAGCATGTAAATAAGACACGTTCGTTATACGAATTTGTATTGAGAGTATATTTGTCAAAATTAGGTAAGCTTGATTGACAGAATGAAGTCTAATAAAATCTATCACCCGAGCACTGATCTTGATGACTACAGCAGAAGAATAGAGGAAGGAAGTTTAGTCAAGAGTTAATGTGTGATATTAACTCCTAACCATTAATCTTGGACTTCAAACTTCAACTATTAAACTAACTTAAGCTCATGCCTACACGCAACCATTAAACAATTTTATTAATATTTTTAAAATTGTAGTAAAATGAAAGTAAGACAACAGTTTACCAAAGAAAACGGAAAAGATTTTCCTTTTATGTTTTTTGTAAAATCTCAACAACGATCACCGGAATAAAACTTCATGAAACGATTGTGATTAATTGTTTTCTACCTCGCGCAAACAAATCGAGATTGAATGTCCAAGGAACGCTATTGTTAACTTAATAATTTTTTTTTGTCGGTCCAAAACTTGTAATTAACAAGTCTATCATAATCATACTCGGTGCAACATAAGCGATCATTAAAATAAAATTAAAAATCATTTTTAAAACATTACAGTTAATGGCAGAGTGGGTTTATTGTTTTTATGTTAATGATAGTTCGGTTTAGGAAGATATGTTAATAATTTATGAATTTCACAATTTTCTGCAAGGGATATAAAGGACTATTCACATGAAAACGGTCAACAATTAACGAATGAACAAATATTCGTTGATTTTGACGTTTCCTTCACATCAGAGTTTTCAATTCGTCGCGAAAGAACAGCCAAAAACCAAAACAAGATTAATTTTTAAACATTTTCTTCATTGTGAATGTGGATTGTGTGGAACGCGAAAATAGTTAAACGTAATACTCGTCGATTTTGACATTTCTTTTACATCAGAGAGTTTTTAATTAGACGCGAATGAACAGTCAAAACGTAAACAAGATTAATTTTTAAACATTTTCTTCTTTGTTAGTGTGGATTGTGTGGAACGCGAATAAAGTTTGGCAGTTTGTATCAACTTGAATTAGTTTCGCAACTAATAAATTTGTTGCGAGGAAATCGGGGTTGAAAAGAATCTCAAATAACATTTTTTCATTCATCCGCCGATCGTTCGTCGTTCTGATGTGAATAGAATAGGCCTTAAGAGCTATCTAAACGATTTTTTGGTGTCAATAATAATTTTTTCACAATGACATTGTTTGAGTAAATTATTAAAATTTCACAATTAAATTAGCGAAATATTGAGTTGTTTTCATTGCAAAACCGCCCATTAGTCCAAAAACTCGATATGGAAGTACAGTCATTTTAGACTTACCAAATGGAACTTCCTATATTTTGCATTAAATACCTCTTTGACTATCTCCAAAATATGATGAATCGTGCTAAATACTGTCAGTCAAATAGGTACTTAAAAATTGTTTATATTCAATCCACATCGATATTTTTGTTGTGTCGTGATTTCATTGATTTCACTATAACCGATTTACAATGAATACAAACATTTATTTGAATGCAATTTTGGAGATGGGTTGAGTCAAATACTTTACAATGCCATTGAAAGGCGGGCCGACACAATATCAAGATAGAAAACACTTTCGATGAAAAATATTAATCGGATTTGTCATAAGCACAATTAATATGGCTGTGGGTCAATGGAGGGCTTATGGAAACAATAGTTGGATGGAATCAAGACCACTTGTTGACCTTTAATCGGCTTTTTAATGATTTATCAAAACATGATAAAACCTATGTTTGATTTTCAAAGAAAAACGAAAGTTTTAAATGTTCTCAATGAGGTGTTTTCAGGTGGTTGTAATTTTGAATAATTATCTTTATGGAAATGGAAAGTATAGCTTATAGCAAATGAAAGTCGGTAGAACTGATCGGTTCGGAACTGGTAGTTTTTGGTTAAAAGCTAAAGGCTTATAAAGAACTCACCTTGAATAATATGCTTTAATCCTTTTGGATGTCTTTAAAAATAAGAGCTCTCCTTTACAAAATATAACGACTTTTTTCCTGACCGAATTTTGCTAATAATCATAGCTCCAAATACTTTGTAACACTTTTTTCACTATTTTGCATAAACGAACGTTTGTTTCTTCTAGACAAGTTTTCCACAAGATAGTCTGATTCCCAACAAACTATACAAGTAATATTTCAAAAAAATAACACTACGACAACATCATCACCGTCCAGCATATCGTTTAAGTTTTAGAAGAAGACGACACACGACGGAATGTTAAAAAAGAAAGAAGTACACAAGTACCCTTTTTTATCTTTTAGCGCGCACCAAAAACAAGATCGACAACGACAGCAAGAATAATGCGAGGATGACGGTCCACAAAATGTATGTACTTGAAGAAATTACCACAACACCACCGGCTTTGATACCGCCGCACCGGCCGGCTGCTTCTTATGCCGAACTATTTTCACTGACCTCAATCATAGAGGCGTTATAAATTATTTTGAATTTACTTTTTATTTGGATTTTTTCTTAGCTTGAAAGCTATAAGAAGGGTTTTTTGCACCAGTTTAGTTGAAGAGATGAATTTCTCTGACACTTGTACTTTTTTTTAGGGATACTTATTGTTTCCCGTCTTCAAAGAATGCAGAATATGATTTCACGCACTAGTAAACTCGATGTTTGTTTTTTGCATCGATGATGTACTCGCGAACTTTCAATTATGTCAACTCTAAGCCTCACTTTGGTTTTATGTATCTTGTATCTAAGTACATGTATCTGTGTGATAAATTCCGCTTGAGTTAATTCTTCTCATCAAAAGTCAGAGAAAGAAGAACGTTCACACACGACAAAATAAAATAATTTAAATTTAACGGAGCACACCTTGGTAATTTACAGAATTGCATATATGTATCTTTAAAAGTATCTTCTAATGAGAAAAGGACGTTAGCTCATCATCCGCATGAGTATACCTGCTCTCCGTGATGAATAATATTTTTGTTTATGGCATGACCGCATGCAATGAGTTTGATTTTCATGAGAAATTTTAAACGAGAGACGAATTCATTAAGCACGGTGATTAGGATGAGGTATTGACAACATTCATTTGATCCTTTCTGGGAAATTTTGTCAACTGAAGTTGCACTTCTTGAATTTAAATTAAATTGACGGGTAATAACAATCAAATCCTTCCCGAAAACATATCGACGAAAAAAAAACTAAAATTCTCTCACGCGATGCACAATCAAGCAGAAGAAGCAAAAGCAAACACAAATTCAATGTGCACTGTGAAGTGAATTCAAAATACAAAAAGTATCTTTAAATAAACACAAAAAGGAAATCACGAAAAGGAACCAGAACAGAGACAAAAGGAGATCGGAAACTGACTTACGTTTCACTCCCTAGATCCCGCAATTTTCATTTTCTTTCATTTTATTTTCTTCCTTGTACATGAAAAATACAAAAACAAAGAGATGAGGTGGGATTTTTATATTTTTACAGTTCTCTTTTGTTTGTTTTCGCAATTTCAAATTTAGCGTAGATTGCTAGATTGAATTTTCAAATTGGCAAACACGTTTTTCTTAAACTCACCACGAAAATACTAGAATCCATGATTGGGGATGAGTTCCGAAACATTTGGCCGAAAACCTACTCGTGCCTTACATTGGCCCTGTTCCCATGTGAAGAACGATTGTGTTAGATTTTTTGTAGATTTTGCTTACTTCTTAATTTTTTTTTTAGTTTCTTTAAGATGACGCAGAAACAGAAAAAAAAGAAAAGAAGAAAAGAAAAATGAATTAAAGCCGTTGATATAAACAGTTTACTTGTTTTCGACAAACAAATATTTTGGATATGCGGGCCGAAGAGAAGAACACAAGGAAAAGCCTCAAATTTCTACACTCAATATTTTTAATTTTTTCCTTCCCCTTACGTTTTCTGCAAGCAACCCCGTTTGCCATCACTAATCAAAAAAAAATTTCGATTTCCTTCACGTGTGAATAAGGGTATAAGGCCATTAAGATTTGTTTGAAGCAAAAACACACACAAATAGTTAAACTAACTCTTTAATTTTATATCAGGTAGAGGTAAAATAACACGTTTATACCTTTATAAGTCTTACTGCCGATTTCATAGAACATGGATTAAGTATAAATTGAAACCCGATTTGCTTGCATTTCGTTACTGATAAAGCCAGGTATTTATATAAAAAAATAAGATTTCAAACAAAAGCTTTTCACATGTTCAGCATTCTTAATTAGACTGAACATTTGTTTTTATTTTCTTTTTTATTCATTTTTGATGTCGGAAATCCTACTGCTTGATACATTTGATGCCATTTCCTGCTTTTATGCAATTTTACTTGTTTGCTATCTCTTTGAACATATCCCTCTTCTGCTCACTTTTACTCACCTTTCGTACGTTAAAACTACAAATTTTCAAATTTTCCGGGTAATTTACTCCCCATGTGGGGTGTCACACTTTGCTGAGATTGTATTGGTAAAAACACGCATACTCTTGCAGTAAATGTTGACCGCAGCTTGTAGGCATGGTCATTTTGACAGCTCAGTTTCCCATCTCCCTTTTAAACTAATCTGTGAACCAGAATCCAGGACCGAACGACAACGAAAACGAGTGGGGAATTTTTTTTATCCTGTCGTCACTGAACGTGTGACAACGTCTTGCTTTCCTCAATACCAAAGTATCCGATTTCACTTCAGTAAACAACTTTTTTTTTACTTTTCAACACAATTCAGAAATTTTGTTTGCAAAAAAGTATTTTATTAATATCTTCTGGAAGATGGTGGATTTTTAAATTAAATTTAAGGATTGTTAACGCGCGCGCGTTTGATATTTTATTTTTACAGTAACAAAAATTTAAAAATATTTTGAGTTAACGATAGCAGATCGCATGCGCACCTGAGTGTATCTTGAGTTAAACTGAATTAATCGACGAGGTAGTTTCATTCAAAATCCAAAATGATCTCTTCTCAAACAAACTAAAAAAGAAATTTATGGTTGCCAACGTTGGAAGAACTGTGTGAAAATGAAAAACTCTAAAGTTTAATATGTTATCTTAATGAAAAAGAATTTAGTCTTAAATATGTAGACAGAGCACTGGTGTACAAGATTGGCTTAATCGGTTTCATTAGTCATTCATTTATTTAATAAGTTAATCATTTCAATTGAGTTCATGGTTCTTCTTGATGTTAGAAGGGTAGACACAGTACATTCAAGAGGACACAAGCGTCCACAGCAATTTCTGTCTATCAACTCTTCCTCTGCACCTCCCCGCTGTGAACATCGGGTGCCTAGTACCTTAACCGAAGATTGGGTTCCAACCCCAGTGGGAAGTTATTGGCAGCAGCAAAGTGTGAGAGGCGGAGGAGGTATGCGTCGACTAAGATATGCCATACTACTTAGTGAACACCTTATAGGGCAGCCCAGGCCTATAAAAAGCGGTTTGGCCGGCTCTTTGTCTTAGAAATAAACTAAAGACCTGGCCCTCCAGGTTGGGGGGTCGTTCGTTGGGTTGATTGCCGTTAGGCTCCGTCCGTTAATTCCATTTATGTATTTGAACAACAATAACAACTTAGAGGTGCTTCCACCAATGTCTTTTTTCCGTTAATTCCTTTGTTTGGCTGGAGTTATAGCTATTTCACGGATGCCAGCCGATCATCAGACCCCTTTATTAGTGGTGCTTGTCTAGTTATTTTTCATCGAAAAATTTTCATAATCGAAAAATTTTTAAGTTCACATCATGGGATTTGAACATAGACCAACTAGTTGCACTACGCATTGCGCTAACAACTTCACTGATATTTGGTTTCCTATTGCAGACTTTTTATTGACATTGGTGGAAGCACCTCTAAGTTATTATAATTGTTCAAATACATAAAGAAAATACAGTTTCAAAACACCAACAAGCCTCGGATACGGATGGAATTAATGATGACGACCATCGCAAACGACGCCAAACTATCAATTTCACATGATTTCAGTGCAACAACAATTTCAAAAAGCGGTAACCACTAAGAGAGATGACGATTCTCTTCTAAATACGACTTTGATGATCGTTGTTTTACCGGTTTATTTAAAAAAAAAATGTGCCTCTCTTAAGTTGGAGTAATCAATTATATGAACAGGTGTTAAAGTATTTTTAATGCAATGTGCATCTATCGCTGGATTGTTTGCTATCAAACATGTTCGACAGTCGTTGGTGGTAGAAATCTAATAATAAAAAGAAAGAAAAAGCAACAAATCTAGCTCTAATGAGTAAATATGCTCATTAGGAATTTGTAATTTTTTTTTTTAAATAGTGAGAGTGACGTTAGATAGATACTTTTTAGATCTTGCTGTGGGTCAGTGTTTGCTTGATCTTTTGTTTACTTTTTCTTATTGGTTTGAGGGGGAGATAGTTTATGATAAAACTATGAATTTGTGTCGCAAAAAACATTGGCTATTGTCAAATAATGCTGGAATATATGTTTTTTAATAGGTGCTGAATCAAAGAGAGATTATCATAATCCTAGTTGGAGGCTATTGGTTTCTTGCTAGTTTCTTTTATTTTCTTTTTTGATTTAGTCTATGTGAGAAATTTACGGTATTTAAAATGAAGATTTCTAAACTGTGACTAACATTGACAGCTAGCTAGTGTTTGCATAAAAAGATACCTATTTCATGGGGTGCTAATGAGGATGTCTAAAGATTTTGATGGAGATGTTTCACGACTTTAAGAATTGAGACGATTTATTATGTATGCAAAAAGTGGCCTTTGAAAGAGAATAAAGACAATTCTGGCGTGTTGTGACCTTTCCTGTCAAAATGAGTAGTTGAATTTGGTGTGATTAGAATATAGAAGGCTGCCATCAATTTCAATTCGTTTAGGTGCATCATTCTTTAACTGTCGTTAGTTAAGCTAAAAAGACGTGTCAATGAGTCAAGGTTTAATGACAGAACATTCTTTGTCAGTTCAAAAATTTGTCATAAATAAGATCGGCAACGGTCTTAAGATAGACACTAGAAAGTTTTACAGAGGTGGCTTATCGAGTATCTCAAAGTTTTCTCAGAAAGCAATTTCGGCCTAGCTGTAAAGTGTACTTCCTGATCTTTGCTCTGTGACGCATCTAGAAAACATCTTCTATGTCGTGAGAGACGATGGGAAGAACACGACAACGACGACAGGAAATTCCAATACGTTGAGCTGGACGCCCTCTTAATACCTCCGATTAGAAAATCCAATTCAATTTCTTATTTATGAGCCTGGAGGCTGAGGAAAAACTAATAGAAAATAGATTTTCATAATGGTTTTGTAGTTGATTTTCAACTACAAAACCGTTAACAGTTAGTCACTCTTTCTGTCGTGTTCAACAAATAAAGCAAAAGAGTATTATTTTGAGTAAAAGTCTTATGCAACACTCGCAAAAGTGTAAAATTATCTCGCAGATAATAACGTCTAGAAACAAAGTTTAAAGTATTTAAAATCATGTGTGAATTTAATTTAAATCACTTAACCCCAAGTGAAATAGAAAGCTATAGTGCCTCGCAGTCTCACTTCATTAAATTAAGTTTGAAAAAGTCTCACCCGGGGGACGCAATCTCTTTTTTTCTCAACTCGCCATAAATTTTTTGGCATCAATTTCAATTTTTGACAAAATGTTTAATTGGTACTTTAGCAATTATTTCGCGAAACAAAGCAAAGTATGATAACAAGGTATAAATTAACAAAACTGTTAGAAGCCATTTATGCTAATCTCCATAACATTATAATGAACAAACTTTCATTCACCTGAGATAACGGTCAGTGGCGAGTTGACGAGTGCCGCACATCGCAATAATCACCTTTTGCCGATGAATTTGTTTTTAAATACTTGTTTTGATTAATAACTTGAAGTTTTTTGTTTGTCTTGCTTTGTGGTTTTCTTTTTGTTTATATTTTTTTGTTTAATGCCAGTGTCAACGACAACAGTTGAGAGGGAAAGTATTTTTGTAGGTAATACAGGTTTTCGGCATTGTTTAAATTATAAGAGGATGAGTTTCAAATGAAATAATAGCAGACTACATAGCAGACCAAATGAGATGTAAATAGGCAATGGATGTCAAGTATTTTTGCAAAGTCGATAAATGACAAAGACATTTCAACCGTTGAAAGTTCAATCAAAGAAGCGAGGAAACATGTATACAGATATATTGTCACCTCAGAAACTATACAACCATAGAACAATCAAAAATCAATATCAATGCCGATAGAGCAAAAGTATAAATAAAAACAAGTTCGAACGTCAGCTCTTTCGTTTGGAGATAATCTTCAAGCTTTTTCTCAGATTTTGCTTCTGTTTTGCAATATTTTTGTTTGAAAACTAGAATAGATGCTGAGAACATTAATATTTTTGTGTATGTAAGTCAATGAAGAAGCAAAAGAAAATCAAAACCCCAAAAAAGTGAATATATAAATGGGTAAAGACAACCCGGACGTCAACAAGCGGCTGTTTATTTTTTATCAAAAATATGTGTATTCACCCTAATCCTGAAAAAGGGAGATTCTCTAAACTGCGTCAACTACTTAACATCGCTTACAAGATCCTCTCTGCCGAAATATGTGAACGTGGGAAGCCTTTCGTCAACAATCTGATTGGTCCTTATCTATGTGACTTCAGACCAAGAAAATCAACCATCGATCAAATGGTCACTTTGCGGCAGATCCTAGAAAAAAACTTCAAACTCTAAATTGTACCCACCCACCACCTTTTTACCGATTTTAAGGCCGCGTATGACAGCATCTACAGAAGCGGACTGTATAAAACTTAGTCTAGTTTTGGCATCCCTGCCAAGCTCGTTCGCTTGTGCAAAGTGAGACGATATGGAACTCACCCTGCGCTATCAAGGTTGGCAACGAGCTTATGGAATCTTTCGATGTCAAAAAAGGATTCAGACAAAGCGATGAGCTGTCATGCGATTTCTTTAACATCGTTCTTGAGAAGATATGGCAAAACTACACCGTCAACACCAGAGCCACTATCTTCCAAAAGTCTGTTCAACTTCTAGTGTACGCCGATGATATTGATATAATGGGAGGAACAAAACGTGAAAGTCAATGGCGCTTTTGTAAGAATTGAGACAGAAGCGGCAAAAATGGGTTAAACTGTAAATGAGCGATAAACGAATTATGAATGATGCTGTCTTCGAGGAAGTACACCTAACATCGACGGCTCGGGCAGAACGTCACGATAGACGCATATAAATTCGAGGTATTAGAGGAGTTTGTCTACCTAGGCTCCGATATAAACACGGGCAATGACACCAGCGCCGAGATCAGACGAAGAATAACTCTTGCTAATCGCTGTTTCTCTGGGCTAAGCAATTAAGTGGAAAAGTCCTCACTCGAGCAACTAAGGTGAAACTGTATAACACCCTCATGGTCATGGTGGACCCGTGTGCATTAATGGGGAAGAAGATACAACAGCGAACTATAAGGGTTGTACAACGACATGGACCTAGCAAGAAGGGTCAAGGTCTAGAGACTCAGATGGCTCGGTCATTAAGAGCGGATGGACACCAATGCTCCCGCCCGGAAAGCCTTTGACACTATTACCAAGGGACGTAGAAGGAGAGATAGTCCTCGACTCAAGTGGCGCACACAAGTGGAAGAGTAACTCAATCAACTTGGAGTGCATAACTGGAGACAGCTAGCTAGGGACCAAGCTGACTGTCGGAGACTGTAGATTGAGGCCCAAGTCCACAACGGACTGTAGCGCCACCTCAAATAACTAAGTATTCACCTTAAAGGTTCAAGCAACGATAACTGTTTTTTAGCAAATCATCAATGAATTAAACTCTTAAAAGCGTAATTTCCATGCTCCGACCTTATATTACTCTTGAACAAAGCTATATCACCTTTTTTATCGCTAATTTTCCCACAGCCTCAATCAACTGACTCTTAGCGATAGCATCGCACTACAGCAGCATCAGTAGTAAGCCTCAACATTAAGTTCAAAAGCCAGCCAAGATTACAAGATCAATGCCCGTGAGGAGAATCACAACATGATATTGACATCAATGCCACACAACATGCAAAACGCTAGCAAAAGGTAATCCTCAATGAAGTAAATACAATATGTAGATAGAAAGAGAACCTCTTAAAATATCGATAAAACAGTTTACAAAATCCTCCTGATGTATAGAAGCTGATGTTCTCCATCTGCACAAGACGTTCAAACTGTATTCAATGGCTAATCAAGGTGTTGCCGAAGCAATTACCATGTTAGATGAGATGATCATCTAGACGAGATTGTCTATGAATTTGTAATCTGTGGCGTTTGCGTTCATCGTATCGCCAATCGTTTGGGGATAGTTGCGACTTGCGAGCAGAGGGATTTTAATGAGCCTACAGATAGAAAACCTCCAAACACCATCGACAATTTTAATAAAGACATTTATTATCCCAGACAGAGGTGAGTTAAAGGACTCTCCCCTTGCCGGATGTCTAGACTTTTTAAGAGAGATCAAGTAAATTTTTCATGACTTCTTGGAAAAAGAGGTGTTCATAGCTTTTTTTAAAAGGACTATTATAGTCTTACCTCTGTTGGATGTTGAGCTGCATTCTTTGGGTTTATGTCCTTTTTATTATTATTAGAGTTGCGGTTCGTTGTTTTGTTCGATTTTTGTTTTGGTAACGTAGCATTTTCCTTCTTCAGTTGCCCGATGCTACGTTCTTTGGTTTTTATTTCCTCCAGCTGAAATAATTAGGAATACAAAAGGCGATTAGTTTTAAATGAAGGAAATCTTTTATTATGGTTTGGAAACTAGTGAAAAGAAGGAAGGAAGCATTCAAGATCGAGCTAAGTACATACTTAAAAATTAACAAAATGCTCTTCGATTTTTTTTTTCTAAACTAATGATCTAAGCAAATTCTATGCTAAGAGCCTTTGGCCGAGTACACGGAAATACATTGGATACTTCTGAACGATGACGAAAAAGGCAACAGTTTTTCTTTTCTTTTAAATACTCAACTCACACGTATCTTGATTTATGACCCCCTGAATGCACAAACCATGTCGGATTCAGATTTCGGAAACTTCTAAAGACATCTCATATTGTCTTGCCAGAGTGTCTCGACAACAGAGACAGACCGACAACAAACCACTATAAGCTAAGATGTGGTTTAAGTCAGAAACAAATTAACTAATGGACTTTTATTAGTCATCCGATGCCTACAACTAGCCCTCGAGGAACACAAATGCACTCCACGTGCACGTGTATGTTGGATACAAGAGTGAGAGGCGAGATGACGACGCAATGGACCCACCGGCCAATGAACTCTCTCGATTTTGTTGTATGGAAACTTTTCAGTCTTTTTTTTTCTTGACAATTGACTTCGCCAGTCTAAAAACTTTCAAGGAGTCAAGTGATTGCCAATCAATTTAATTTATATGCAGATACGCGCAAGCCTGCAATTAGGTTCACATAGATTCGATGTTGCGCACACTCAATCGCAGGAGTAGTTTTAGTGGTGGTCTACTGAGCTCCAGGCTATTAACTTTCCTCCTTCATTCAAGACCACCGTTCAATAATGCGTGTAGTCTTGATATCAAGAAAAGGCCCGGACGGACAGCGGAGTCGATTATTATTAGTTTCAAACGTATTCTCATTCATTAGATTTTATTTTTTTGTGGTTTGAAAGCTGCGCAGACAAGAATGCGAGCATTTCAGATTAAAACTGGGGCTTGGCTTATGTTTCCCACGCTCTTTGAGAGTTCATTCAGAAATATTATATTCCTCGAGGCTTGGGTTGTATTAGTTTTTGAAATGTGGAATAAAACGCCTTAAGGGTTCGTAAACTACATTTTTTTTTATAAATTTTGGCTGCAATTAGGGTTTTGGATTTTGTTGGGTAAAGAACTTACCAATCGTGATATTTCAGTCTTGGCAGATTTTGTTAACTGAGTCAATCGGATTTCATATGAATCTTTGAGCTCACGTAAATCTGCTACTTTACGTCGCTCAGCATCATTGCTCATCTGGAATTCGAATATGTTTGTTTTGATTTTAGTAACATTTTTGTTGTTTAAAATTGAACAGAGGTTAGTGGGCGAACACATCACAAGATTAGCTTTAAAATAGGTTTGACGACAGGAAATAATAATCGGATCTCAACTATGTTTTCTATACTAGAGTTTTCTAATCATGCACATTACGGTACTTACAACTAATTGCTAAAGGTGGTATCGCATTGCCATTGTCTCGTTGTTACACCAGACATTGGTGTAAACCCAAAAGAAAGTAACCCTAATGAATATTTCTACATACATCACCTCTTAGAAAGAGCCAACGGAGCCTGACAAAATCGTACTCGGACAATCCAATGCATAATCGGAAAGGGAAACATCTTTGGCCTCCACGAAGTAACAAAAAATAAAGGCTTGCGGCTAATCGACTTTGCTGCTGCTCGTAATGCGGTGTAAGTAGCACAAGGTTTTTAGGACGGAATATCAACAAAGTAACCTGGTGATATCTAGATGGTCGAACCCCCAACCAAATCGACCATGTGCTAATCCGAGTAGGACGACATTTTAAACGTGCGCACTTTCCGAGGAGCAAATGCCGACTCTGACCACTGTCTAGTTTAAGTTTAGAGCTCGGTTAACAAACGACAAAAAAACACGTGCTGCCAAAAAAAAAGAAGTCCAAAATCCAGAGACTACCAGAATGCCAGAGACTGCAGTGTGCGCCTGAGTGAGAGAGATTCTCCGCTGTACTCCAAAATGCCACAGACGTCTACCATAGATTAGGAACGAAAAGTAGAAATGAGAAAAGGACTCTGCGAAGGAAGAAAAGAGCATACGTAAGCAGTTTCCAGTTCAAAGATCTCGAAGATTTTTTTTAAAAGGTCGAAGTAATTAGCTATTGGACACAGGTTCTTTTAAAAAGTGAAGGAAACCAAGTCACTGAACACAGGGAATTCTAGATGCTTTCAAGCAGCACTTTCAGCAGCTGCTGAATGCCCAAAATTTCGAGCGAGCAAACGACCAAAGAGAAGTGAGACCAGTCAATGAAGACCCAGTACCAGTCCCCAGCGAAGGAGAGTTGAAAAAGCCATCCAAAAGCTAAAAAACAAAAAGACTGCCGGGTCGGATGGCATACCTGCGGAACTCTTTGAACCGCATAGACCAGGTCATCAACAAAGTTTGCGAGGAAGAATGCATGCCCACTGACTGGTCGATAAGCTCCATATGCCTCATCTACAAAAAGAGCGAGGCATATCCCTGCTTAATGTTGCATACAAAATCCTGTCCAACGTGCTGTGAGAGCGTCTTAAACCGTTCTGCAACACAATCATCGACACGTACCGGTGTGGCTTTAAACCAGGCAGAACAACGATAAACTAAATATTCACACAAAGGCAAATACTGCAAAGGCCAACGAGTTTCACGAGTCGAAACCCACCATCTTTTCATCGACTTCAAAGCTGCTTATGATAGCATCCACCACCAAGAGCTTATGATGGCGATGTCTGAATTCGGGATCCCGAACAAACTAATCCAGCTGTGCCGCATGACGCTAAGCAATACGCAGTGCAGCGTGCAAATGGGTAACAGTTCATCCGAGTTGTTTCAAACATGCGCAGGGTTTAGACAAGGAGATTCGTTGTCAGGTGAATTCTTCAACATAGTGCTGGAGCAGATAGTGCACAAGGCAGGTTGTGAGCTATCTTCAACAAATCCACCCAGCTCCTAGGCTATGCGGACGACATGCCTAGACATCATCGATCGGTCCCAGAGAGCTGTGCTTGAGGCCATCACAGCGATTGAAGAACAGACCAAACTCGTTGGTCTTGAAGCAATTTCGAGGTAGTGAAGGATTTCACCTGGAGATACGACGATACCCTAGTGAACCGCTTCTACTTCAGTTTGACTAAACAACTGGGTTCAAAACTCTTCACTGGAAAGACAAAGTGCCTTCTATACAAAACATCGATTTTACCAGTCCTTTTCCGAGTGCTGGACGATCAGAAAAAAGGGGAAACGATACTGGGCACATTTTAAATAAAAATTCTTCGACGGATTTTCGGTCCTGTATGTGACGATGGCGAATGGATAAGAAGGTGCGAACTGTACGAGCTGTACCAAGATGTGAATGTAGACCAGAAAGCCAAGAAAAGACGACTAAATTGGTTCAGCCACAGCGAGCGAATGAACGACAAGGCTCCAGCCAAGACAGTCTTCTCATCCTAGCCCCCAGGTTCGAGACAACAAGGACCAAGTAACTGCGGATGCCAGAGCGCTTGGTTCAGCTGCTGTGGCTCAGGCTGCGATCCTTCATGGATTGAGAGCCGGATAAGTAAGTAAGTAAATTGTATGCACACGAGAAATTCAAATTTGCTATCTGCTGTCTATCTGCTCCACATGTTAATTCATAATTCAGCAATTAGCTAAATCAATCGACTCATAAGCACCTCGACTCTCATTGAACCCTACCAAACAAACTTTCCTATCTTTCCATAAACAATAATGGAAGATTCCTTTAATCTAATTAAGCAAACACAGATCAATCTACAGGTCAATTCCTGGATATTTTTAGCTGTAAAAGTAATTTTACCAAAACTCTGCAAATACTGTTGATATTAACAACTTGCAGTAATTGAGGGTGACTTGAGGGATGGTTTATGAAAACAGACAGACAACCTGTGTTTTAACCAAAAACCAAGTACTCAATAAATTACTTAACTCAAGAGCAAACATATCGTCCAATTAATATTTTTCACTGCGAAGCGTTCAAAATGCATATTTTTCCATTAGTCAAATTAAAAAAGAGACAGGCAAAAAAAACTATAAAAGCTACCAAACCTAAGAGAAATAATGACAGTGTCCTTTCGCAATTAAGTCATTTAGCTTGTGTCCTTAAAGATGGTCAATCTAACTAGGTTTTTAGTTCTCAACTTTTTTTGTTGTTGTTTATTGGTTGGTGCATCAATTGACTTGAAAAATTTTCACTTCGAAAGCAATAAGAAACTTGACATTGCCATATCGTTGATCAATCATTCGGCGAAAATATTTTGTAATTTCAATGCCACGGCAATTTATGTTTACTTTGAAAATTCAACTTCGGTTGGTTATGGTGGAACGATTCTGAAGAAGCTGGCGGAGTGTGGTAGCCCGTGTATAGTTTTGAGGTGAATTTAAAAAAAGTGAACAAGTTCGTGCATTAATTTGTATGCCTTTTAGAAACCAATACAAGACTCGACCCCTAGAAGCCGTTGACGACGGCGTCATCATGTACCTAGTGCTAATGGTCAAGAACGCCTCGCAACAAATCGACTTAAGTATGGTCAAGCGAAAGTCCGCCGCCAAACATCGTTCCTACTTTATTGTAATTGTCGAAGACAGCACTGACATTACCAAAAAATGGCTGCTTGCTTCGTTTAGGAAATTCTGGGACATTTGGGTTCTAAATGCTGCAATATTCTTCTGGCACAACGGTTCAATTCAAATGTACACCTATTCGCCGTTCTCGTCGAAGAAATTCCTCTGGAAAATAAACTCCGATGCTCCAGGGAGAAATGACTTGTTCTTTCGGTCGACACCCGATATGAACGGTCGCAAATTGAGAATATGTCTGTATCCGGATGAGACGAGGGCCATTTTCGAGCCATCGGGCAGAATTCTCGGCCCAGACGGATTTATGTCGGCCTTTGTGGCAGATCGATTGAATGCGACGCGAGTGGTGAGACTGCCGGATGAATTCAAATGGTCTAGAGCATATCAGAGTGGAGCCAATAATACCGGTGATCTTTGTCTAAGCGAAGTACGATCGGCGAGAAGTGATATGGCTTTGAATACGAGATTTCTGTCGTATGAGAATTTTCAGAAGACTGTCGAGCACACGGTAGTCTATGGACGTGATGATTTGTGTGTGCTCGTTCCGAAGGCCCCAACTGCTTCATTGATTTGGAATCTTTTTCGACCGTTCCAGATTCCGGTATGGGTGCTGACAATTTTAATGTTCCTCGTCACTTATGGGTTCTGTAGGATTCTTCTACCCGACACGAGTCATTTGTTTTTGAAGCTTTACTCAACCATGCTAACCCATCCACTCAACGAAAAATGTCCAAAAATTTCCATGAAGATCTTCCTGATATTCTGGTTCAGCTATTGTCTTCTCATCACTGGCGCCTACAGGTGCAACCTCATGAGTAATCTAGTGTTCCGGATTTCATTGCCGGAAATCGATAATTTGCAGCAATTGGCCGACTCTCGCTATGAACTACTGATTCACTCTCGACATCAGAAGTTTGTTGATAAATATGTCAACTCATCGGCTCCGTATATGAAAGACCTGAAAGGCCACATTCTTCCAGTGTCCGATGATTTCCTGCTCAAGCGACTCAATGCTAATGACCTGGATTATGCGTTTTTGGAGAAGTTTCACGTTATCAATTACCGAGTGAATTCACGGAAGCACTACCATCGCGGTCGGCCACTGTACCACATAATGAATGTCTGTCCGATTCCGTTTCAGACCGTTTACATTGTGCCTTATGGTTCGCCGTATTTGGGCATATTGGACTTGCTGGTTAGACGAGCACAGGAGCACGGATTTGTCGAGCACTGGACGAAGCTAGTAGACACTCAGTTCAAGAATTCGGGAAAGAGTGTTGTGCGAAATAGTCAAGACGATGACGATCTGGTGGTGTTGAGATTGAGCCATCTTCAGGCGGCTTTTTATATATTGATTTTGGGTTTGAGTCTGGCAAGTGCGGTGCTGTTTGTTGAGATTTATCAGGCTTATGGAATTGGGCTGTTTATTTACCATCGCCGACGATGGCATGAGAAGCACTTAGAAATGGTCATGGGACATTGTGGATCAGAGAATGGAGCATGCAGGGGCGGAATTTAGAGAAGCAAAACAGAATAAACGCCACAAACAAAAATGTACAAACATGCAAATTAAACTTATAGTACAGGATATAAAGTTTTTTTTTATTGATTCTTATTCTTATCCTTCCTTCTTAAGAAGTTGGAAGTAAGAAAACACACATTTGCTTTACTTGGCAACCCTGGAATTTCTGATTCAACAAAAACAACACACGAGCAATATTAATTTCCCAAAAACATCCCAACTAGCTATACTGATTTAGAAAGCAAAATCAAACTCACCTGTAATTTCTCTTCTAGAGTTCTGTTTGCATCCTTCAAGGATGTAATCTCATTTGTCAGTCTTTGTAGTTCATGATTTGTAATGTTTGCTTCTTTGGCACTGCCACTTGCTGTCACTGTCAAACTAGCGGTAATTGAGTGATTACTGCTTCCGCCGCCAGTTGGCCAATTGGCACAAGCTTCTTCTTTGGATTTTTTAACTTTGCGCATAAGTTCCATGGCATTTTGGAGCTTTTTAACTTCATTCTTGAATTTACGAGATTCTGATTCGTTTTGGGCTCTACAAAAAAAAAAAAAAAATCAAAATTGCACTGCGGGGAATTTTTCAAAATATAACTTGCCTTAGAACTCTCACAGCACTCTTCTCCGTGCCTAGATGTGACTTCAGTTCTGCAATCTCAAGCCTCATCTGTTCAGTTTGGGCGTTCAGCTTTTGTATGGTCAGAACGTTCTCTTCCAGCTTTCGCTTTAGACGTGGCGGTGGAATTTTATGTTGTTGTTGTTCCTGCTGTGGCGTTGGCGAATTCGATTGCTGTTGCCTCTGCTGCAGCATTATGATCTTCTCCGCCACTCTGGGCGCTGGAGCTCCTGGTGATCTTGAATGGGCGCGTTCAGGTGCTGTTGTTGTAATCTGAATCGATGGCACTGTCTGTTGTGTTGGTGTGGTTGGTGCCGATTTCGCTGCACCAATTAAATCACAATTCAATTTGCCACGACAATTCAAATGGATCCCTTCGATCCGTGTTCGTTTCTCTTGATTCACTGTATCACCGACAGATGTCAGGCTTGTCGAGAGCTTCTTTTTGCGTTTCAATTTGTTTTTTATCATTTTTGTGACATTCGATGTTGGCGTTGTGGCTGACATTTTGTCTTCCGTTGTCGTTGTATTTGTTGCTGCTGGTTCTTCTGTATCCGTTGATGTTGTAGGTTCATCAATTCCTGAGTATTTATTTTGTATTATCGCTTGATCAATAATATTCAATTGATTGTAATCGGGCTTTGAATACGATTGCCTGGAGGTCGTAATGGTAATATCTGCCATTCTCTTCTTATATCGGTTGTGATATGTTAAGTCCGACCTAGTTCGAGAGTATTTTATTCTTCTGTCTTAAGTTTTTTTTTTCAATTTTTATTTTGGCTTTTATCTTCTTTGTAAGAAATTTTAGTATTTAACTTTGTTTTCCTTTTCGTTTTACTGAGTTTGTGTGAAAAAAGCACTTCGAGTCACACTTTTGGCTTTCACATAAAATCTGCAATGAAACAAACAACTTAAGATCGTAGAAATCGTAAAAAATCGTAATTTCAAATTTCTTCGCAACTAAATATGCAATAGTCAGAGATAGCCTTAAAGTATGCACAAGCGATTTGCTTTTGGAACAGAAATTTCAAAACTTGCAGCATACTTTTGACTGTTTTTGTAACTCGTTCTGTATGCAAAAGTTAATTTCAAGAAGAATAATTGTTTTAAGCCCAAGACGCTATCTATATACACTTTCTGACCGAAATCGACCTTTTTAGGCTTCCTTGCCTAATGCTCATTAAATACTCTACAAATTGAGCAAGGGAAACAAGATAAAATGGAGCATTTATGTAAATGGGTGCGGTGTGCTAAATACATGCTCAAAATAAATGGCTTCCGATGAATCAATAAAATGCAATGACACATTTTTTGCTATTGTCATTCTCCATTTGGCTTTCTGGAGATTTAAACATGTTTGTAAACATGTTTCATTTCGCAACACATGCTGCAATTGTACTTGTTGGCTTAATTTGAAATTGAGACTTATTCCGCTCTACAGCATCTGGTTCTATCGAACTCACATAGCTGCTAACGTAGAAAACATCAACAATTTACATACTAGCTATATAATTTTTCAATACAAATGAGTATGGTTCCACATTTCCCCCATTCCCTGCAATCTAGTCCATACCCACCCACGACAAAACAAAACAACCAAAACAGAGCATATCACGTTGAGGGAAAAAGTGTTGAAAGTAAACAGTTTGAAAGCTATTCGCATGGGGCAAACTGACATTCAATATCTCTAACGACGACGACGCTACTAGTTGAGAAATGGGGTATGCATTTCGGTATAACACCCTCTCAATAGTTTTTAACGTCATTCGGTCAATCACGTAATTTCTAAAAAAAAAAAAAAAGCTACAGTATCACCCCTTCTAGGTTTGTTTAAAACTTAGGCGCTACTGGTCAGTCAAAGCAAGCCCAAGCACAATAGAAACGTGATCCCTGTTGCCTCGTTCGTTGAAATTCCTAACCCACTAAAGCTTAAACGACTTATTCTTAACTTGGGTGAGTCTAATTAGGGCCATGCAATAATAACAACAGCTAAAACTGGTCGTGTGGAGATGGGGACAAAAAAGGCAACAAAGAGTTCAACCAACCCTTAATATCGATTTTCGGAAGTGAAAATTATTTCTTGATGGAAATTTGAAGAATTATTGTGGTTAATGGGGAGTTATGGTGAGCGTAATGGAGCATTGCTTGGAGCACCTCAAAGTGAGTTTGAAGAATATGAATTCAATGTAATTTTTTCGAGTTTGAAAACTCACTAACCTCAGAGTTTTGTCTCTTAAACCGTCAAGATCATAAAAAACAACAATTTAATTTTTTAAAAATTGGAAAACACGAAATACACTTGTCTTGTTATTCTTTTGTTGTTGCACTTTTGCTTTAATAAAACTTTTCTTTGGCAAAAAAAAAATCATTTTGGCACTGTTGACGAAAAACAAACACCGTTTAAAAAATAAGACGCAATTTAAAGGCCGAAAAATGTTCAACTGTGCACTTGAAAATCTTTCACTTAACTAAGAAATTCCGAATCCAGCCACACAGACTAAGAATTTGGAGAAGAATAACAAAATGCCCGATAAACTCAAAACAGATAAAAAAACAAAACTCAAAAATCCTTGAATTCATATTGAGACACTTAAACAATTGAAACGATTAAAAAAAAAAAGGAAAAAAGACACAAATATTCTGCATTGGGCTTGGACGCGCGCTGCTAGTGGCGAAATGGAACAAAAATTTGGGGTGGGTACAACACAGAAACAACAAAAAATTGCTGGATGTGGGCGTTGGAATATTTCAGAAAGAAAAAAGAAAGATATCCTCACGTCATTTTATGAGCTTATGAGCTTTTAATGCTCCCGGCCTTAGGGAAAAGTATTTCTTCCATGCAAACAATTTCGAAAGTGGTTTTTTAACTGAAAAAAATATTACATTGTTTCATTGAAAGCAGTTGCCCGTAGCTTAGTTGGTAAGTGCGTTGGCTGCTAAGCAGAAAGTCGTTGGTTCGAGTCCTACTCAGGCCAAGTTTTAATTTCATCTTTCACGGGCACTGCCTCTTGCGAAGACCTGACAAATCTTCCAAGAGTATCAATCTGTCATGAAAAAGTGCTTCTCAACTCTGCCGTTCGGAATCGGCGTTAAATTGTAGGTCCCCTCAGTTCTTCACACGCACTCAGAGAATTGTTGATGAGAGTAAGCCACTTAGGCCTTGGCTCTTCAAGAGCTGTCGCGCCACTCTATTTATTTATTTTTATTAAAAGTGTTATGTACCTATTGCATTTGCAATTTCGCATGTCATACTTCTTGGGTTTTGAACCGTCAAAGAAAAAAAACTTTTTCCGAGGTATCGAACCGTTTTCTCAGAAACATTTGTAAAGAAAACACAAGGTTCAGCACTGACTGTGGTTCCACAACACCACACTCATTAACACACAGTGGCGTGACAGCTCTTGAAGAGCCAAGCCCTAAGTAGCTTACACTCATCAACAATCTCTGAGTACGTGTGAAGAATTGAGAGAACCTACAATTTAACGCCACTTCCGAGCGGCAAACTAGAGAAGCACGTTTTTCATGACATAGGTTGATACCTTTGGAAGTTTTGTCAGTTCTTCGCAAGAAGCAGTTCCCGTGAAAGATGAAATAAAAACTGTATGGGCACGAGCAGGATTCGAACCCACAACGTTCTGCGTAAAAGCCAACGCACATATACATAACCACTATGCCACAGGTACCTACTACGCTTGGGAGTCAATTGCAAATTGCGAATTTGTAAATTTTTTAAATGAAGCCCTAGACCGTAATAAAGCGGATATAACCGCCATCCAGGAAATGCGATGGAATGGGCCGGGCAGAAGGAGGATGAAAAACTGCGATATCTACTACGGCGATTGCTACAAAGAACAACAACAGCGTCTGTTTGGATGTGGCTTTGTCGTTGGAGGCAGGCTAAGGCAGCATGTCCTGAGCTTCAGAGCTGTCAACGAGCGCCTCACGACAATCCGGATAAAGGCTAAATTCGGCACCGTAAGCCTAATATGCGCTCACGCCCCCACAGAAGAGAAAGATGACGACACCAAAGACAAGTTCTATGAGCTCCTTGACAAGACATACGAGCACTGCCCTAGCTTCGACGTAAAAATAGTCTAAGGAGATTTTAACGCCAAAATAGGAAGAGAGGACATCTTTGGTGGAACAGTCGGAAAACACAGCCTGCACGAAAAAACCTCCGATAACGGATTCAGGCTTATCGATTTTGCAGCGGGACGAAATATAGTAGTAGCAAGTACACGATTCCCACATCTCAACATCCACAAAGGGACCTAGAGGTCTCCAGACCAATCAACTGTCAACCAGATTGATCATATTGCGATCGACGCAAGACACTCTTCAAGCATTATTGATGTCCGAACCTTCCGGGGAGCCAACATCGACTCGGACCACTACCTCGTTGTAGCGAAGGTAGTGCAGCGGATATCTCGACCAAAGCCAAAAACAGGAAGTGCTAGAACAAAGTATGACGTCGGACGGCTACTATTGCAAGAGATCGCCAGATCCTTTTCCGACCGATTGTCAAGTAACCTCAGGAGAAGTCCGCTACAGCCAGCATCGAGTATTGAGAACCAGTGGCAGAATCGCCAGAAAGCCATTAGGGATGCTGCCTTTGATGTGCTGGGTTTCACGCAGCCAAAACGAAATCCCTGGTTTGATGAAGAATGCAGGCAGGTACATGCAGCCAAGCAAGAAGCATACAAAGCAGCACTGCACAGGAGGACGAGATCAGCGCGGGAGCTCTACGAGCAGAAGAGGAGAGAACAACACAAGATTTTCAAAAAGAAAAATATGAAAAGCGATCGATCGAGGATGTAGAGAGACTAAAAAAGAGGAATCAGGTTCGGAAGTTTTACCAAGAGGTAAAACGAATGACTCAAGATTACCGAGCACGAACTGAGGCCTGTAAAGACCAACAGGGAATTATCGAAGTAGAGTCACAGTCAATGCTGAGGATATGAAAGGACCACTTTTGCAGACTGTACAACGGCGATGCTGCCGCTGTCAGGCAGAATGAACCATTAAATGAAGACGACGCAAGCCAGGAAAGTCTACCACCGATCAGATTTTCACTATACGGCAGATCCTGGAAAAAACTCAAGAACTCCAAATCAACACCTGCCATCTTTTTATCGATTTTAAGGCCCCGTATGACAGCATCTATAGAGAAGAACTGTATAAAGCCATGTCCAGTTTTGGCATCCATACAAAACTCATTCGCGCTGCTCCATTAAAGTCGGAAACGATCTCACCGTAACGCCTTCGATGTCAAAAAAGGCTTTAGGCAAGGTGATGCACTGTCATGCGACAACTTATCATCATATTGGAACGAATAGTGCAGAACTCCCACGTTAACACTAGAGGCACTACCTTCTAGAAGTCTGTGCAACTAACTACTCGCGTACGCTGATGACATTGATATCATTGGGAGAACGCAGCGTGATATCAACAGTGCTTTTGCGAGCCTATACAGACAGAGGCTGAAAAAATGGGTTTAGCGGTCAACGAGGGCAAAACAAAGTATATGCTGTCATCTAGAAAGGACACCCAACACCGACGTCTTGGACAAAACATCACGATAGACGCATATAATTTCGAGGTAGCTAGGGACTTTGTATACCTTGGCTCCGCTATCAACACGGACAACGACATCAGCGCCGAGATCAGACGAAGAATAACTCTTGCTAATCGCTGTTTCTTCGGGCTAAAAAAGCCATTGAGTAGTAAAGCCCTCTCCCGAACAACTAAGGTGACGCTCTATAAGACCCTCATCATCCCCGTCCTACTATATGGTGCAGAAGTATGGACCCTGTCAAAAACGGATGAGAGCACCCAAGGCTGGTTCGAGAGAAAGGTTCTACGGAAGATCTATGGTCCTGTCTGCATAAACGGTGAATGGAGGAAAAGATTTAACGACGAACTGTACGGGCTGTACAGCGACACTGACCTAGCTAAAAGAGTGAAGCTCCAAAGACTCAGATGGCTTGGTCACGTGGAGAGGATGGACGCCAACATTCCGGCCCGTAAAGTCTTCGAATCCACCCCAGAGGGAAAGCCCAGTAGAGGAAGACCAAGGCTCAGGTGGCGCGCGCAAATTGAAGACGACCTCAACCAACTCGGCGTGTGAAACTGGAGACAGGTAGCTAGGGACCGAGCTGGCTGGAGAGGTTTGTTGGTTGAGGCCCAAGTCCACCCCGGACTGTAGCGCCACCTTAAGTAAGTAAGTAAGTAAGTGAAATAAACGTCCAGTAACTTTTCTTTCAAAATTGTGATACCCTCTGCCTCTATACACCTACCTTAATATTTTAATAAATGATAAAAAGTAAGGATTCAACACTCAACAATAATTGAAGCGCATTCTGTTTCCAAATGTATTCTATATCTAGCCTTCAGTTTTATATCAATTAACACAAAAGCTTAAAGAGGACAAGAAAATTAAAAACAAAGTTTATTTTTGTTCCATTATGATATGACCGGATGACCCTCATGCGTTGGTCGTCGTTTTTTGTGTCTGTTCTGTCTGTGAAGTCATCTTTAAGGTTCATAGTTTTTCTTTTTTTTTTCAGAAAAAATACCATTTTGCTGCTCAAAAAAAACAAATTATAAACAAACAATTGTGTACTCCGTTTTTTTTTCAAAGGCGAGGAAGATACAAATGTTTTTTTTTTGTGTTTATTTTATGTGTAAACAAACGGAAAGCTTTAAATAGAGACAAGTATTTCGTATGATTGGAAATTTTGCATTTAAAAATTCGCCAATTACGATTGTAAATATTTCCACATAGAATTAAGCAAACTAGGTGATTAAAAAAACCAAAAAGAATCTCAAAAGAAGTCTATACTAATTTCCTTTAAACTACAAGACTGTGTAAAACTAAGCTCCTTCCCTTTAAAAAAAAAAATGAAATTATAAAAATATGAAATTGAAAAAATTAATAATTTTGAAAATCTCTTTTCCTGATTAATTTATTTTTGTTTTAAAATAATTCATCGCTCAACAGATAAATGGGGTAAAATAAATTAAACAATCCTTTCAGTTCAAGTTAATGTCAAGAGCCCTGTTGTTACGTTAATCAAAATGTCTGTTTTTCTTTTATTTTAATTCTTCGTTTTCAAAATTCTTTATGTTACTTAAGAAAGATTAATGGCTTTGTTAGAAAATCAATTGATTTTCTAAAAGGCTCTTGATCTACACGCATCTGGACGCTTGACCATGAAACACTTCTGTCAAGTTTACAGTTATTGATGATAAAGTGTTTTGAATTTTGTTCCTAAAATTTTAATTCGTAAAGAAATAAATATAACAATGATTCATTCGTCATAACTTTTCGGGCGTTTATGAATAACGACGGAAAATAATGAAAAGTAAACACAAAAATCTATTTATAAGGAAAAGTGTGTTATTAAAAAATATATATTACTGGAGCGATTTGGATCGGAGCCAGCCATGCCTCTACTTTTGCTTCTATATAGTAACAGATTAGAATTAATTGAAATATTGAAAGCATCACGGCAAATTAATTCATCAAAAAAGTCTTCTTCGTAAAATTAATCTCTTTACGTTTTTCAGAGAAAGAGTATTTTTTTCTTCTCAAAACACACATATGTATAGATACATGCAAAGCAAGAAAAGCTGCACCAATTATTTCAGTAGACTCAAACCAAAAATACAGATATGTATGTACATATTATGTACCTAACTCATGAGTCATGACATGACTAATCAGCTCAATATCGTCATATTCGAACACATTGTTCAAACATTTTTGAAAAAATTAACTAGAACACCAATTTTCATAATCAAAATCAACACAAGACTGTGGTGACAAAACACCCACCCGCCCACTTTAAAAATTTTTGAAGTGCTTGCGACTTTTTTCGTTTGAGGAAACAGTGGGTTGGTTTATTGATTAAAATTTCTTACATTTTTTGTGATCAATAAACCAACATATAAAAAGCAAATGGTGCTTAAATGATCACGGCAATTCCGTCAGTGAGACTCTGACTGTCTATTTTATGTGCCCTACGAAGAGTGGGTGAGGAATTTAGAAAGGGTTGCTTTGGAATTTCACGTACATATTCCTTGCTGCTCAAGTGGGGCATGTCCAACCTCCATGAATGGTGTAGGGTGGAAACCAGACTTTCGTCTGGGCTAATGGGCATACGCTAAAAGTCATGTAAGTCTTCCAGTTTTGTCCACCGAGGCTACAACTGGCAAGAGACTGCATAACAATGGACACCAGTGTTCCATGTGGTGCCATAAGCGAAGCGAAGCTGGAAAAATTCCTATTGGAAAATGTAAGTGTCCGTCACTAACGGTCTCAAGTGAAATGGTTCACCGTGCGTCGGATAAGTCTTAATTGACAGATGCCGACGTAAAATCAACTCACGACAATGTCTGTTGTATGTTTTTGAATCTACACTTTTACAACTTAAATAT
Source organism: Sphaerophoria taeniata (assembly GCA_943590905.1). Taxonomy (NCBI): domain Eukaryota; kingdom Metazoa; phylum Arthropoda; class Insecta; order Diptera; family Syrphidae; genus Sphaerophoria; species Sphaerophoria taeniata. Next base: position 86,189,305 of record OX016542.1, read on the forward strand.
CTGAGTTATTTGGCTTCAAGAATTTTTTAAATGATTCTCGAAAGAACAGAAGCTTCTTTCAATCTTCGAACTTTGTTTGCCACGATGCGATGCGATGCAATGGTAGAGATAATCGAACATTTTTGAACCTACTTTGACGGAAAAAATACCCACTGTTACGCGACATTGACGTTGTCAATTTCAGTTAAATTATGTATTTTTTTGCGGTTGAATGATACTGAATAATTCCACAACTCTTTTCACCGCCTCTGTTGGGAAAAATATTATTACCATTCTCATCAATGATGACGCAAGCCTTTTATGCTCATTGGGTCAAATTCGGATATAGGAAGAAACACTCGAGATGATAAACAGACAAAAGAACGCAAATGTATCACAGATGGCGTGATGCTTTAATTTAAATTGGGTTAAGTTCTTTTTGGGGAGCATGTGATCAGTTTGGCAGCTTATTTGTCTTGAGAGCTTAAATTCAAAGAGTATAATGCTCTTCCCAGGGTTAAAAAAAAATGTACTTAAATTTTCAAAAATTATGAAGGTCGTGAAAAAATTGCCTATCTTCAAAAAAAAACATTTTTCACAGCACTGTTAAAGTGCACATACATATTTTTAGTAAATGATCTAATTTGCTGTTTTGAAATAAAATATAATAAAATTTTGTTTTGTTTCATTCAAATTAATTTTTCCTACCAAAGTCCTTGAATTCGCAAGCAAATTAGGAAATGCTCCGGAAATACAATTTTGTAGGCGTGATGAAAATTTCCCGAAGCTTTGATGATGAATTTTCATTCTCTTCGCTAGAGATTTCTCTGTAGATATGTGTTGCTCTGATATTGTTTTCCTTGTATTCGTCTTTGTGTATGAGAAAAAAAAAATAAGCTTATCTTTTGAAGCTGTACGTAATAAACGATGACCTCTTTGGTCGCTTTGCGAATAATATATGAACACATGAAGATGAATGTACTCTTGAAGTGAATTAATTTAATTTCATTTTGAATGGTTTAAGTTTTATTTTTTTTTCCTTTTTAAATTGATTGAATATGGTGGTGGATCGTCGATGGTGTTGTAAGTTTAAATGGCAATATGAATGTGGTCCATTTAATTGAATAGACATTAATTTGAACGAATGAATGCAGTGTTTTATATTTGCATAACCAAAAATTGAATGTATTACTATATTTAAAGAACACCGCAGTCCGCAGGTAAGCAACACTTTACAACAATAATTATTGTGTGTTTATGGTCAATAATACAAGCAAAAGAAACATTTAATACATATACAACACTTAGAAATTCACATTCGCTTCGCTCGAGCGCCTACCAAACGCCCACGCAAGAATTTGCGCAAATAAAATTGGTTGTTTGCATTTCATTAACAAGTTAATTTTATTTGATCTTTATTTCAAGTTTACCAAGAACGTTGTTTGTTAATTTTTCTGGTCGCTATTACTATCGTTACCTAGCTACATGCAGATATAGCTTCTTTTCTCAATACCAACTTATGTAAACGTAACGGTTTAACGTCTGAAACACAAACACGCTCTGCCGTTGGCTTTTCTTGACGGCTACGAGCTCAGCCATAGGTATTCAATGCATGCTACTACAATCTTTGTATATGGAATTTATAGTAGTCGCAGCCTCGTGAATCGACGACAGCGACGTCCGGAACGCGATACAGAACTAAAATCTTGTATATAGAAAAACTGACAGCGCCAAGACGGGACGACTCTCCAACCAAAAATTCTCTAGGCTGAAAATACTATATAAATTCCATATACAAAGCTACAATGAAGCTTCCACATCACGTTTCGAACATAATGTAACGTAATACGAGATGCGACTCTAAACGGAACGGAACATTTGCTACGTCTGACAGCTCAACAGCAGTAAGGAAAAGTCTACGAACAAAATTGATTTGTTTTTGGAGAGATGATGTGATGGAGGGAGAAATGTCATTCAAAGCAAATACATCATCATAACGAATGCGAAGCTTAACCGTGTTTGTGTTTCAGCCATAGGAGGTCTCTGTTAACATTGGTCTTGAATTTCTGAATATTGCAGGATCTGGAAAGACAGAGATAAGGCAGACATTACTGCGACCCAGGAAATACGATGGATAGGATCATGGACATGAAAAGGAAAAATTGCGACATTTATTACAGCTGTCATCAAAGAATGCATATATTTGGATGCGGATTCGTCGTGGGAAATCGGCTTGGATCCAGTCATGGATTTCAAGCCAATAAGTGATCGCCTGGCTGTAATCCGCATCAAGGCCACACTACAAAACATCAGTATAATATGCGCACATGCCCCTACCGATGATGGATGCTGAGGAGTCTAGCAAGGAGGATTTCTACGACCTCCTGGATAGAGCCTACGGAGCCTGTCCAGAGTACGACGGCAAAATCCTTCTCGGAGATTTCAATGCAAAAATCGGGAAGCAAGACATCTTTGGCGGATTAGTTGGAAAGCACAGCCTCCCCGAAGTTATAACAGATAACGGCTTCCGACTAATCAACTTTGCTGCAGCTCGTAATACGGTAATAAGTAGCACTAGGTTTCCAAAACGAAAAATCTACACAGCAACCCGGCGATCTCTGGATGGTCGAACCACCAACCAGATCGACCATGTGCTAATCGGCGCAAGGCACGCATCCAACATCTTGAACGTGCGCACTTTCCGAGGAGCAAATGTCGACTCTGACCACTTTCTAGTACTGGCTAAGTTTAGGGCTCGAATATCAAACGACAAAAAAACACGTGCGGCCCAAAGAAAGAAGTTCAACATCGGTTGCCTTAGCACCTCGGAGAATGCCAGAGACTACAGTGAGCGCCTGAGTCAGCAACTCTCCGCCGCCCGTACTCCCAAATACCACAGACGTCAACACCTTGTTGAACCAATATCGCGAAATAATAAAAAATGTAGCCGAGACCACCATAGGTTACCAGCCACCCCCGAAAAAGAACCCATGGTATGATGATGATTGCGCGATATTGAAAAGAGAGACAGAAAATGAACGTTTGCGCTGCAACGGAAAACAAGAGCAGCAAGAGAAGAGTACCGCACAAAAAGGAGAAATGAGAAAAAGACCCTGCGAAGGAAGAAAAGAGCATGCGCAGTTTCTCAGCTCAAAGATATGGAAGAGTCTTGGGCCAAAAACAACACCTGGCGTTTCTTTAAAGGTCGAAGCAATTAGCTTCTGGTTTCCGAACCGGGACACAGGCTCTTCGAAACAGCGAAGAAAACCTAGTCACCGAAGCACAGGGAATTGTAGATGTTTTCAAGCAGCACTTCCAACAGCTGCTGAATGCGCAAAATGTCGAGCGAGCTAATGACGAAAGAGAAGCAAGACCAGTCAATGAAGACCCAGTCCCAACCCCCAGCACAGAAGAGGTAGAAAGAGCCATTCAAAAGCTAAAAAATAACAAGTCCGCCGGGTCGGATGGCATACCTTCGAACTCTTTAAATATGGAGGAGGTGTTTTGATGAACCGCATGCACCAGGTCATCACCAAAGTGTGGGAGGAATAATGCATGCCCACTGACTGGTCGATAAGCTGCATATGCTCCATCTACAAAAAGAGGCGATCCGATGTCCTGCAAAAACTACCGTGGCATATCCCTGTTTAATGTTGCATGCAAAATCCTATCCAACGTACTGTGTGAGCATCTAAAACCTTTCTGCAACACAATAATCGGCACGTACCAGTGTGGCTTTAGGCCAGGCAGAACAACTATAGACAAAATATTCACACTGAGGCAGATCCTGGAAAAGACCAACGAATTTCAAGTCGAAACCCACCATCTTTTCATCTACTTTAAAGCTGCTTATGATAGCATCCACTGCCAAGATGGCGATGTCTGAATTCGGGATCCCGAACAAACTGATCCAGCTTTGCCACATGACGCTAAACACCACGCAGTGCAGTGTGCAAATGGGTATCAGCTCATCCGAGTTATTCCAAACATGCGAAGGGTTAAGACAAGGAGATGCGTTGTCATGTGACTTCTTCCACATAGTCTGGAGCAGATAGTGCGCAAGGCAGGTGTGAGCATGGAAAACACTATCTTCAACAAGTCCACCCAGCTCCTAGGCTAGAGCTGTGCTTGAGGCCTTCACAGCGATTGAAGAACAGGCAAAACTCGTTGGTCTTGAAGTGAATGAGGACAAAACAAAGTACAAGATATCAGCAAGCAAAAGAACATCTGTCAACCGCCTAGGACAAAACGTCACTGTTGGTAGCAGCAATTTCGAGGTAGTTAAGGAGTTCACCTACCTTGGAACAAACATCAATCCCACAAACGACACCTTAGTTTAGTGGAGATCCGAAGAAGAATTACCCTAGCGAACCGCTGCTGCTTCGGTTTGGCCAAACAACTGGGTTCAAAACTCCTCACTCGAAAGACAGTGTCTGCTATACAAAACTTTGATCTACGGCGCCGAGTGCTGGACGATAAGTAAAAAAAGGGAATTGATACTGGGCACTTTCGAAAGAAAAATTCTTCGACGGATTTTCGGTCCCGTATGCGACGATGGCGAATGGAGAAGAAGGTTTAACCGAGAACTGTATGAGCTGTACTCCGATGTGGATGTAGTCCAGAAGGCCAAGAAAAGACGACTACATTGGCTCGGCCACATCGAGCGAATGGACGACAACGCTCCACCCAAGAAAGTCTTCTCATCCCAGCCCCCAGGTTCGAGACGACAAGGAAGACCGAACCTACGGTGCATGCGAGGGACCTTTCACTATGGAAAGCTGCAGTATCTCAGGCTGAGATCCTAAGCCAGATAAGTAGGGCAACCAAAAATATGCTCTATAAAAACCGTTTATAGCGCTTAAAATATGCTCTAAAAAGCCAAATATATGCTCTAAAAATATGCTCTAAAAAAATTTAAATAGCAGAAAATCATAAATTTCGTGTTTTTTCTTATAGTTTATTGACTTGTCAAGAAAATAAAACAGAGGTCAAAATATCTTTAGAGAGACAAATAAAAGAAAAACAAAAAAAAAAACAAAAAACAAAAATATAAAAAGCTTAATAAATACCAAATATCAAAAATCAATATCAATATCAAAATTTTTGTTGCAATAAAGGAAAACAGTTTTCCTTTAAATTTTTTCTCTGAAAAAATTTTTGTAAGTGCATAAGTGCATATCATCCGCCAGTTATACGTGCAAACTTTAATGCCATTATTTCAGATGCAGTTTTTTTCTACGAATAAATTCTGCCATAATAAACAATTTGAGTCCTCTAATTTTTCCAAAATATCGATAATTTTTTTGTTTTATTTTTTCGATATTGGAGTCCATGGTATTAATTTTAACTTGGGCATTGATCAATAATTTTATGTTAGCTGAAGGCCACTTGTTTCCAGTTGTGCAATACATTTCAATAAAAATGTATAATTGAATGATAGAAATATCAAGTCACGTTTAATGCCACTTCATTAAAACAATTTTTTAACAACTCGTACTGCAGCTGATTCCTCTTCATGTAGTGTTTCGAAAAGGCTTTCCTTTTTTTTTTAAACATTTCTACACAGTAAACTGCTTCCCTCCAAGATACCCAATTAGTAGTAATCGTTTGCGAAGGAAGTGGTGTTTCCGCTGCAATATCCTTGAATACCCTTATTCTTGACGGATCTTTTAAACACTTTTTTCACGTTTGCGATGAAAATATCAACTTCTGGAAATTGACCTCGAAGTGTTTCACAAGTTCTATGGAGCCTGTGGGACTCACAAGTGACATGCGTTACTTTTGGAAAGAAAATACTTGAATAGCATTGGGAATTTTTCGAAAAAAAGCTTAAAAAAAATATTTGCTCTTACATTTGCAACAAAAATTACAAAAATAATGATGAAATATGCCAAAATATGCATTTTAAAGCAAAATATGCAAAAATATGCATTTATAACAAAATATGCTAAAATATGCTCTAACGAATAGGGTCCAAAATGTTTATTTTTTCATGAAATGTATTTCTATCTTGTCAATTGTCAAATTCGACGTTCCAAAAAAAACATGCTCGAGCATATTTTTGGTTGCCCTACAGATAAGTAATGTAGTTTTCCATTGGTCTTTTTTTTGACGTTTATTTTTCTACCTCCAATGGAACGGGTTATGATGTATGTGTCATTCTTCGTATGATTCTGTTTTCAAAACAGGAGATTTCTGCTCTTCTCAGAAGCATTCCATCTGTCAAAGTCAGAACAATGGAATGGTTTCAGAAGACTTCTGGACTCTTCTGAATGCTTCTGGATGATGAATGAAAACGACTTAAGTAAGTAGGAAAGACAGAGATACACAAAGATCCTTTGTAAATGGAACAACCAGTATTATCGAGATTGGTGTTTTCAATTTTCTCTGCTACATCAAAAAATAATTTTTCGTAATCGAATGAAAACAGCATTCCTAACTTTTTTGCCACTGCGACAGATAGGGCTAGTGGAGCTAGTTTTAGTTTTAAGAAGATCAAGCAGGCAGCTACAATACAAACTTATGTAAAAAAAAAAAATTGCTTCTGTGAAAGGTCTCAAGATGGCGCCATCATCGTTTGCCATCTTGAGACTACTCCCCTAAAAAGATTCGAAGGAAACTTGGGTCGGTTCAGCCTCAGCGCGCTCCTAGAGCTCTGAATACACGTCGAACACCAAACACGGCGCAAATGCACCGAGACCTTTGTATATGGAACTACCAGGTACTATCAAGATTGGTTTTCTGCTGGGTTTGACAGTTCTTTGACAGAAGCAAGCAGAGAACACACAATACAAACTTATGTAAAAAAAACTGCTTCTGTGAAAATTCTTAGGGTGGCACCACCATCTTTTTCCATCTTGACACTACCCCCCAAATATATATATACATAGACCGAGACGATTAAAGAGCGACATCGAACAGCTCAGTGCGAAATCAGAGCGCCACGAGCGACCCAGTGCGCACATCAAACAAACCTTGTGAGAAAAATGAAATTGGCTATGTTTCGACTTTTGGAGGGTAAAATGTACGTCAGTTTCTCCTTTCTCTGGTCCGTGGATCTGTGTATTTGTATTAGATCTCTTCTGTCTCTTCTTTGTATATTTATTTTTCAAATCTCAAATCGGGGAATCCCACAGATCAGTTTCTAATTCAATTCAAGGTGGTCCCTTATCTGATCAAAATCCCATTGTTATTTTGTTATTATTGTTCCTCAATCCTCGCTCAGTCAAGTCAATCAGAGATTAAAATTTTTTTCAGTAGCTGGTTGGACAGGACTTGGTAATTGGTATTAAAAGGGACGTTGGAGAGAGAAGGTTATTATAATAATCGTGCTTGATTTATAAACAATAAAGAAACTTTAACAAAGGTAAACAGGAAAATGTCATGAATATTTGTGCAAAAATAATATATAAATGTCTTCATGTGGGGTGCATGCATTTCATTAATATTCGCAGAAATTATCTCGGGATGGAAAACCAAAAAGTTCCTCTTTCGGTCAATGGATCAAATTTTGCATTAAATCTGTGCGAAAAGCTTCACAAATTCACATCAGATGGACGTTTTTCGGATATTTGCTTGAAAACTTCAGATGACGTCAAATTCCATGTCCACAAAAACATCATATCAGCTTCAAGCGAATATTTCATGGCAATGTTCGAAAGCAACATGCAAGAATCATCGGCAAATGAGATTCAACTTAACAACATAACAGGCGATGATTTCCGACACATCGTATCCTTTTTGTACACTGGGCAAATAAAACTTGAAAATGATAAAGTCGAACAAATTCTAAGGACAGCAAACTTTTTTCAAATCCCGGAACTAGTCAATCAGTGTTATTATTTCATGGGTGGGCTCCTCGACACCAAGAACTGGTTGAATATAGCTTTGTTTGCCCATCAACACGAATTTGCTGATCTCTTTGCAACGTTAATAGAATATGCAAACAAGAACTCCGAAGCGATTTTTAACAAAGAAGAATTCCTTTCGCTCGATGAGGACTTTATTTATGCAATTGTTTCACATAAGGACTTGAATGTTAACTCGGAAGAGAAATTGTTTTTGAGCTTGGTCAGATGGATGGAATACGACCGACAAAATCGAGAGAAAAAGGCTTTCAAACTGTTTACGGCAATTCGTTACCGGCGGTTGACTGTTGAATTTATCAAGAAAGAGAAATCAAAGTTACCAGACGAGATTGAATACATTAAAATGATATGCTCGTGGCTTGAATGGCATATATCTGCAGATCAACATACATTGCGGGAAATAGGTCTTTTCGACCCGAAAGAAAAGATCGAAGGACTTATTTTATTTGGAAATCAAAAATTACAAATATACAACGAGAATCTCAAAAGTTGGACAGTTGGAATATGTCCAAATCTTCCGAAAAATCACGTCGGTCAGGTCATTGCTTTTAGTAATTACCTTATTTTTTCATCAAGTTGGGGTAATTTACATATGTTTGATCTTCGAACGGGTGAAGTGACAGACTTGCCACAAGTGAGAAACCGTAATCCTTACGCAATTGCCATTTTACAAAAGCAGTTGTACCTCATATCGTCATACGGTAGTCGAAAGTTTAATTTTTTCTCCGCCAAATGGTCTGATGTTAGTTCACCTGTTGGTGGCAATGGTAATCTCCAAGTTGCAGTTAGGAATGGATTTCTGTACGCGGTGGGAACTGAAATGGTTATGCAATACTATGATTCTTCAACAGATAAATGGATAAATGAATCTTCAATGAAAGACATTGAACGTGATAGTTGCTTATTCAAAGTAATACGAGGAGATTGGTATAAGATTTACAGTCAAAGCCCCTGGAGGTTTCTTAATGTGATTGAAGAATTCTCAAAACGTTCCCTAAGGTTCGTTGAGACGGGCACTACGAAATTTGCCATGTTAACTTTGCAATGTGTTTCTTGGGATGATGAATTAATCATTTACGGGCGAACACAAGACCAGAAAAACATTGTTCATAAATCTAGATATCGAGACATGAACCGATTGGAAACTTTGCCGGTTTTGGTTGATGAGGACGATTCATATACACTAGTTGCCGTATAATACAATCAAATCATCGATGAATTATGTTATTTATGTTCATTTTATGTTCTCATTAAATATTATTATTCAATATATTTTGCATAAATTGAATCTGTTATTTGTTTTATTTATTCTCTTTTTTTTTGTAAAAGAAAATGATTAAAACTTTGAGCGGCTCTACTTTCCATTACCAGATTCTGAATTTGAAGATGAAAATGGTCTCAATCGATAGATACACGTTAATAAAGCATAAATAAACAGTTTTTTTTGTCGGAAATTAATATTTCTATTTTTAATTAATTAAATAAAATCGCATATATACCGAGTCGTTGTCGAGCCGGTACGGCGAGCGCGTAGCCAGAGTCGTGCACTCCACATCGAGGGTTAAAACCCCTTGAGCGGCGAAGCCGCCGCATATACTTTCTGTTTGCTACAAAAACCTGTTCAAGTTTATAGTGAAAAAAAAATATTTGTATGAATTTGTATGGAGAAATAGTGTTTTTATTTTATTGATTAAATACATAAATAATAATTTCCGACAAAAAAAAAACAGTTGATTTATGCTTAATTAACGCGTATCTATCGTTTGACACCATTTTCATCCTAAAAAAAAAAAAACCGATAGAATCTGGTAAAGGAAAGTCGCCCCGTTTGGCTGATCACTATGATTTTTCAGCGGGACAATACAAAAATTCATACAAATAGGGAAATAACTCATTGGTTGGAGCTTAAATCGATAACATATGCAACTGTCCGATGTTAATCTCATAGATACAGAATCTTTGGGTAATCAAAGACAGGAGAGTTTATGGAGAAGGAAGAAGCTACGGATCTGTTGGAGAGCTTAAGAAGCTCTGCGAAGAGAATGGCTTATAATTTATAAATCAGTTTTAACAAACTTGGTCAAATCCATAAAAATTTCAAATCAATTCCTGCTAAGAGATGTATAAAAAAATAAACGTTAAAAAACTATTAAATTAACAAAATTATTTTTTTGAAAAATGTTGTTTGTTTAAAAAAGCTCTCAAGCCCCTAACTATTATTTAATTTTTTTTTCTCGAAACTTGATGTGACAACTAGCTACTTCCCATATTGAAGATTTTCAAATATAAAACGCACTAACTATTTAAAAAATAAAACTTAAGTACATATATTTATTTTTAAGATAAAACTAAGTACCTAATAAAGATATTTCAAATGAGATTTTTATTTATTTTATTTTTGCCAATGGATCTATACTTACATACTATTATTTACATTTTTATATAATGAAAAATATGCAAAAATAAAGAAAATTTTCGCTTAAAAATGGTTTTCTAACCACTTACGACTTTTTGGTTCCAGTGTTCGAAAATAGGAAACCCCGTGTTCGGGTTTAGGAAACAATCAAAATAAGGTGTTCGAGAATAGGAAAAAAAGCTTATTTTCAATATAATCTTTTTTTAATATTTACTGATAATGTTTAAAGAAAAAAAGAGTATAAAACATGAAAACATTTGAGATAATAATTCAGAAAAAATTTGAGATAATAATTCAGAAAAAACTAAAATTACATTACTAAACTCAGTTAAAGTATTTTTCGCAACATGTTCTTTCCTCATAGTCCGTTAACTGTTCGGTAACTGGTGCCACGACCCTATAACCATTTCAGCACGTCTACGTCTATACAAAAGCCAGAAGTGTAGAAACAGCCCTACACTGTGCAGCAGGAACAATAGAGAAGTCGCTTGCGACTTGATGTCGAAGGAGCATTCAACAACAGTGCCAACGAAAAAGCAAAGCATTCACTGATCTTAAAATAGAACCCACAATTATAAAATGGATCATGTTTATGTTGAAAAGTAGACAAATCTATGTGAACTAGGTAACTCATTTAAAGACCTACAGGGACTCCACAAGGCGGAATCTTCTCACCTCTTCTCTGGACTTTGGTGATAAATGAAATTCTCATCAAACTCAAGAACAGTGGTGTCGGAGTTATAACATATGCCGACGACTTAGCGCTTTTGGCGACAGGTAAATACCTGACCACTGTAAGCGAACAATTAGAAAACGCATTAACTACGGTCAGTAACTGGACCAAGAAATGCGGTCTTAAAATTAACCTCCTGAAAACAGAACTGGTACTTTTCACCAATAGAAGAAAAATACCTTCTTTTAAAATACCGAACATTGTTAACACCCCATTTTTTAAATTCAGAAAAAGCAAGATACCTTGGAGTTATCTTGGATAAGAAACTCAACTGGGGTCTTAAGTTAAGATACAAGAAAGCCATGATTGCACTCTACTCGTGTAATAGGATTGTGGGAAGAAATTAGAGCCCAAATCCTAAGATAATCATGTAGATGTATACAGCCATTGTTAGACTCATTCTATCTTACGGTAGTTTGGTTTGGTGGCAAACTCTGGAGAAATCCACGAACTTAAAACCCCTTACTAAAGTAGCATGAATTAGCACTACGGGGGTGATGAAGACTATCCCAACTGCGAAGCGATCCTAAATCTCACCCGTATAAACGTACATGAAGTCAAACCAACATCTGGAGAACTAGTCAACACGGACATATACCACGATTCTTACAAAATACGTTGGCAACAACGTTTGTACAGATTGCATGACCCCTTATTTAGACTTCAATAAAAACTTTATGACCAGCTTCCCATATAGAGAAGCTTGGGAAAACAGTGCCCCTTAGGCCTCAGTTATAGCTATCAGTAAAATCCATCAGTAAAAATTTTGTTTTGCTATTTTCAATACTTTAATTTCATATTTTGAGGAAAATTTTGATGATATAAGTTGAAAATACTTTTCGACTATTTAAAAAAAAAAAAAAGAATTCATTTAGTGTTAAATATTATTAACAAATTCGTTTTATAAATTTTAGGCCGTGTGTGAATTGCGTTAAAATGTGTGTTAAAATTTTACCAGCGTTAAAATTTGACACTAATGAGGTGAATAAAATGGAGCTGTGGAGCAGGTTAAAGGGTGTTAAAATTTGACGTTTCTATTGATAGACAAATTTGCTCTTGATTTTGCAATTTTGCATTCAACGAAAATGGATCAAGAAAAAAAACGAAGGCAGGCTGGAAAACCATACAAAAATGTAAGTTTGAAATTAATTAATTTATAAAAATTCAATTCAATATTTTTTCGATCACAGTAGTTCTTTGAGCAGCACATTGGTGATGGTGCCGGTGGTGATGCAGCCACAAATAGGGAAATAGAATCCTGACCCTATTTCCAACTATTTCACCAATATGGTTCCAAAAAGCACAACAACAAAGTTCAAGAAAGTTCATCGGGAGTAGTTTCGCTGGAACCTCCGCCACCAACTGGAGATATTGGTTCGGAGCTGATGTCATCGCTGACATTATCATCCTCTCTGGAGTTTACTTTGGATGAGATTGAGTCGCCAACATCGCCCTTGTCATCAACCTCACGTCCATCAACATCAGCTTGGTTGAATTTCTTGTTATAATGCGTTGATATTTTAAAAGATATAAAAGAATTAACACAAAATACTTTAAATTTGTCATTTTTCTGAAGCAAATACGAATTTATTGTTTTGTTTCCTTTGAAATGTATGACAGAAGTATCAGCTGTGATCTGTGAAAACAATTTTTCAGTGTTACCACCCCGAATAAATCAATTAATCAAAATGGGAATTTTGTTCAAATATTTTTGACTGTTGTTTTAAAATATGACATTAGAATCGAGAACAATAAATAAAAAAGATTTTTTTTTAGCTTCAGAGACTTTTTATTAACCCTGTTTTCTTAAAAATATGTTTTGTAAGAGAAATTATTTTTCTGTGAAAAAGAAAACCAATTTTTGTTCAGGGAAATTTCTTAAATTATCAAGGGAAATTTTTTTAACCTACGCAGAAATCTTGGTTAAAATAATTGTTTTAACGCAATTCACACAGCAAATGGCTAAATTTGATCCCACCTCAAACAAGACGTCAAATTTTAATCGTGGTAGAAGTTTTAACGCAAATTTTAACGCAATTCACACACGGCCTTACTGATGAAATTTAATTTTATTGCCAAATGTCAAAAAAAAATTAATTTCGTTTTACTGATGGCGTTTCATTTTTTTACTGTTCCGGTTTCATCATTTAAAGGGGCCAGTTATAGCGATCACTGGTTTTCATCAGGAAAAATTGGAACAGGAGGAATCTGAAATTTTTTCCTGATGACCGTTTATAGCAATCATTGAAAATTTCTGTCAGGAATTTTTTTCCTGCCGTAATTCTATCATTGGAACTGTGAGAAAATTGAAACGCAAATCGTTGGAACGGTTTGTTTCATTTTTTGACAAAAATCCATCAGCTGTTCAGGAAAACGAATTTCGGTACGGAAAATAGAAAAATACATTTTTAACGAAAAATAAGTATGCGAACTTATATTTTTTTCTCAAAAAAATTCTTGAAGTATTTTCCGGTCGATTGGTATATAAATTGCATTAGTAATCAAAATAAAACTTAGTTAAATATCCATTCAAACATTTTTCCTGATGGATTTCAATGATCGCTATAACTGGCCCCAAAGAATTAAGTGCCCCATACACATTTCAACTCGATTGTAAGCTGAGTTGTCAACTAGGTTTGTGTTCGAGCACACACTGCATAGACTGAGTTGGAATGCATTGCTTCTACTTGCTCAACTTGCTTTAAATTCAAATAATTCGACTGATGCTGTTTTGACCAGAGAGAGGATACCGCAAATTTTATTTTACTATTACTTCGTGTCTGTGAATAAATGAGAAAAAAACAGCTACAAAAATGAGGTGGTAGGACCATATTTACTGTGATAGTATTGGTAAAAACACGCATACTATTCCAGTAACTATGGTCCATAGCTTGTAGGCATTGTCATTTTGTCAGCTCGGTTTCCCATCTCCCTCTTAGGGGCCAGTTATAGCGATCATTGGTTTTCATCAGGAAAAGTTGGAACAGGAGGAATCTGAAATTTTTTCCTGATGAGCGTTTATAGCAATCATTGAAAATTTCTGTCAGGATTTTTTTTCCTGCCGTAATTCTATCATTGGAATTGTGAGAAGTTGAAACACAGATCATTGGAATTGTACAAAATTGAAACCCAAATCATTGGAACGATTTGTTTCATTTTTTGACAAAAATCCATCAGCTGTTCAGGAAAACGAATTTCCGTACGGAAAATAGAAAAATACATTTTTAACGAAAAATAAGCTCGCGAACTTATATTTTTTTCTCAAAAAAAATTCTTTAAGTATTTTCCGATCGGTTGGTATATAAATAGCATTAGTAATCAAAAGAAAACTTAGTTAAATATCCATTCAAACATTTTTCCTGATGGATTTCAATGATCGCTATAACTGGCCCCTTAAACTCATCTGTGTTTTGACAGCAAATCAACCAACTCGTCCACATGCAGTTCAATTCAGTTGAAGGACTTCATATTCAACTTCAAAAAAATCAAAATCTTATGATTTTTCTTCAACCAACCCTTCAACTGTCAAATCGATGAAATGACAAGGCCACACACAGGTTGATTTACATTTGATTTGATTCAGTTGACGATTGAGTTGAACTGTGTATGGTGCGCTTTACTGATGAGATGAACAGTAAAAACGAGATTGTTTTGCGGCACGAAGGTATAAATTTACTGATAGTTATAAACGCTCATCAGTAAAAAATTTCAGATTCCAGATATTTCAATTTTTACTAATGGATTTTACTGATAGCTATAACTGAGGCCTTACACTAATGAATCGAAGTTTACCATAATAGTAGGGGCAGGTTTCTACTCAGAAAATCTTAACCTTGGCAGTTCATTCGGACTCCCCGACCATAGCAGTGTCTTCCAAGCCGAGATCTTGGCAGTGAAAAACGCTGCTTATCAAATATCCATGATGGCGATATCACACGCTGATATCACCTTTTTCAATGATAGCCAAGGAGCAATAAAAGCGATCTTTACCACTCAAATCAAGTCAAAGCGTGATTCTTACTGTCGCAAGAGCTAAGGGTTCTTGGTATGCAGCATAACGTAAGACTCTGTCACAGTGGTGTGCCGGGAAACGAAAAAGTGGATGAGCTTGCAAAAGAAGGCTCAATACTTGATCCCTCTCTCAAAGACCATAACATCAAAATTCCTCAATGCGAATTAAAACGAAACATTAGTAAAAATATCATTCAAAAAGCAAATGATAGATGGAACTTATTAGAAACCTGCGGTAAGGCCAGGGGCCTGATTATGGGATTGGGAATCGTTTTGCTAGCGAGCTTGACATTTTTCAATTATTGCGTTCGCTTTCGTCTTCTTCGTTTTGAATTCGACCAATTAACGAATTCGAAGGCGTATTAGAAATGTCATAATGTTTGCTGGCGAGTTGAAATACGACAGCTTTTTACTGGCGGATTCACAGGCGAAAGAGTGTTTATTCAGAGTTACCACTGGGACTCATTTGAGTCAAAAGGGGCTCATTTTTGTTTTTGTTTGTTATGTTTGTTATTGCGTACGTGTTTGTTTGTTTGTTTTAGTTTAGTCTATACTAACAACATTTGTAGCATTATGCTTGCTATAAGATCTCTTCAGCATTTTCTGATAGTGTGATTTTTGATAAGCTAGCTCAGGGACTCATATTACTAAATTTGACTCATCTTTTTAAGTATTCTACAGTTAGTGCATGAAAAAAGGGTTGTATTTTCATTTCTGCATGTTTATTAACATTCTTCTTCTCATGCAAATTATAACATGTAAACAATACTCTTGCAAAACAGACTGAATTAATGATATGATAACCAACAAATGTAGCTTCAACTGCCAAAGTTTAGAATCTTCTATAAGAAGAAACTTTGTTTGAAACATAAAATTTATCGAACGTTCTTTTACTTCGTTCCTTTGAGGGACTCTTTTTTTTTAAATGACTTACTTTTTCAGCTGCGGGGAATCATTTAATTTTTAACATGCGGTAAAACTGTTATCATTATTAACTGCAATATTAAGTGTCAAATCACTGGAATATTGGAAGACATTTTTTCGCTTCGCCGCGAATTCGTTAATAAGGAAATACGACGAGAGTCGAATTTGAAAGGTCGAATTGAAAACGATCCACCGCGATCCCCATAATCAGGCCCCAGGAAACTCTGGCCTTATTACGATAAGAAAAAATCCGATCGGATTTTACTTCTTAAAAAACCGTCCCTAAGATCCCTCATAAGCGTGATAACGGGACATAACCTACTTGGCTACCACAAAAAGAAGATTGGGCTTAGCACAGACGACATAATGTAGAGGCTGTGCACGAAAACACGACTCATTTCCTATGTCACTGTTCAGCACTCTACCAAACTGGAAATAAATTTCTAGGCAAATATTTCTTTAATGAACTAGAAGAACTATCTGAACTTCCAGGCAATCGCCCATTGAACTTCGTCAAGTACACCAAATGGCTCGAACAACCATACAATTCATAGTTTAAAATACACAGAATAAAAAGGCATTATATTGCACAACTCTTAGAGACCAAGATGACAGAAGTTAGAAAAGGCACAAAAAGAAATGCCGATAACACAACAACAACTTTTGTTGTATTTTGACATTTTGGTCTCTGAAATGTGACATATGCGCGAACTTTAGAAGAAGAAAATCGGGAATATAATACCTTGTATTCTGTGTACTGTGATAACAAGGGATCTACATTGATTTAAGTGTGAATTTGAATTTCAGTTTTTAATATTGATCTGTTTTCGAGATACCTACCTATAGGGGAGTCAATGAAGCGAAAAATACGGCCTGACCTCCGAATTTTTTTACTGTGAACCGATTTGCATGAAATTTTTGAATTAGGCTCGTCTTACCCTTAACTTCAAAAGTGAAAATGATTTGATCTGCGGTACCACCCTGGGTGTGGTTGCCACCCCTTCTCGGGGGTGATTTTTTTTTTCTTCAAAATAACCTCGGATATCGATAGAAGGTCTAATTTTAAGCAAAAAATCTTCTGTAAAGTTTTTCAAAAAATCCAATACTTTTCAAGTTATTGGCAAATGAAAATTCGCAATAATAGCACTCCGAAATTTACAGTTACTAAGTAGAAAAGAAATATGATAAGTTTTTGGACCATAACTCCTTCAATTTTCATGCTATCACAATTTATAAAAAACCATTGTAAAGGTATTTAAGAGAGCTACAACATCCTTCATTGCAATATATAGTAAAAAACTTTTTTTCAAAACGGTGAAGGGTTAAAGGGCTTAAGAGAGGCTGTGATTGCGCTGCCACGCGCTCTTTAAACAATAATATCTCCGTCAATTTTTGTTTCACAGAAAAAAAATAAAACCAAATTGTTTGTCAGAAAAATATCTAAATTTTTAATTTTAACACTTATTTTTGAGATATTATGAATAAAAGTGTTTTTTTTTTAATTTGAAATTTTGCTTTTTTTTTAATCGTGAGTTTTTAAAAAAATATGTGTCCTGAAGCAGCCAAACTGATACCATCTATCAAACTCTTCATGATAAAGTTAATTCTAGGCGGAATACAATTAACTTTAATTTTGGTGGAAATGGCACTTCAGAAACCCATTGAAAAAAGAAAGAAAGAAAAAAACATTAGATGCTCCCCTTATTTGCAATACAGCTCACTTATCTTACGTGCAAAAGACTTTTAATAGTGCTCATCTTAAAGCTTATTTCAAGCATTATGAAACCCTTTTGTATTAGAATGCATAAAATGCATCTGATCGCCGCTAGATGGCATTGACCACATCGATTAAATTTCAGACAAAGTAAAAAACGGCTTTGATCTTTAATATCTAGCTTAATATTGCACTTAGAATACTTTATGAAAAAACAAATTGTTCTTGTCTTACCTGCTACAGTTTTGTTCTCAATAAAATTTTCGATAAAACGTATATTTTTGGAGATATTTGCAAAAAACCGATGAAAAACGTGAAAAAATTTCGAAATTTCAATTGCCAATAACTTGAAAAGTATTGGATTTTTTTAAAAACTTTACAGAAGATTTTTTGCTTAAAATTAGGCTTTCTATCGATATCCGAGGTTATTTTGAGGAAAAAAAAATTCACCCCCGAGAAGGGGTGGCAACCACCCCCAAGGTGGTACCGCAGTTCAAATCATTTTCACTTTTGAAGTTAAGGGTAAGACGAGCCTAATTCCAAAATTTCATGCAAATCGGTTCACAGTAAAAAAAATTCGGACGTAAAATGCTTCATTGACTCCCCTACTACAGACATTTGAAAAAAAAAAAAAAAATTTCCAAATAAATTTTGAAAACAAAATATAATTTGGGCAACATACAGTGCCTTGCATAAGTATAACCGCACCTGAAAAAATGTGTTTTGTAGAAAACCTACAATAGGAGTGACTCCTTACTATTTTTTTTTATTAAGTTGCATCACTGATCAAGCAAATTGAGAAGAAAATAAAGTACCGTTATTTCCTCTCCTGGTGTTTAAAAATTAAAAACAGATTTTGATCTTGAACCGCACAATGCAAATCTCTTTGAAGCTGCATTCAGTCAAGTGCTTTCAAATAAAAAACAACAATGCCACGTGGTACGCATTTAAGCGAAATTGAAAAAATCTTGGCTTTTCGGTCAAGCGGCCTAAGTGTTAGGGCTTTTGGAAGACAAATTTAACCATCGCATCGTGTCGTTCAAAATTTTGTAAAAGATCCAGAATCTTATGGGACAAAAATAAGACCCGTGTAATCAATGCTGCATCCAATTCGGTGTATTCTTCGCCGGAATTTCGTGATGAATTAGGTTTAGGAGTTTCGGTTTCAACCGTTTCTCGTGCTTTTAAAAGCAGTGGATTCTTGTGCTTTTAGAAACAGTGATTGTTCGGGGCAAAATGGTGCCAGCTCCAAATCTAACGGCAGCCCACAAACAAAAAAGATCGGATTTGCCCGCCAAAACATGAATCGGGATTGGAAAACCGTAAGTGACTTTCTATTGATATACACTAAAATCTGGTTATTCCAAATAGCATACTCGAATAACGGTAATAATAACGGTAATGACGGTACTTTATTTTCTTCTCAATTTGCTTGATCAGTGAAACTACTCAATAAAAAAATAGTAAGAAGGCACTCCTATTGTAGGTTTTCTATAAAACGCATTTTTTCAGGTGCGGTTATACTTATGCAAGGCGCTGTATTTTTACTCCTCAGACAGACGGATGGAATGCCGGACCCACTTTTTTTGATCAAGATCTCAGGTTTTTAATTTTTCCTTAATTCAGTATTTCGAGAACGGTAGGTATAGGATTTAATTTCAAAGAGGCTGTTTAGGACCGCCCTTATGATTGACATTGAAAGATAAAGTAGTAAAACGGTGGATTTGTACCAATATTGTTATATCAATGCACCTGTTTAGTCTTGAATACGAATAAAAACAGACTGAATTTTCAAAAATATTTTGTTCGACTTTTGTAAGATCGCTCTGGGTCATCATTGATCCAGATCCGAATTTTAAATGTTTAAAAAAGAAACGTTTCAAATTGATCCAACAAAGTAGATAGAACATACCTAAGCTTTTTTAAATCCTTAGACAAATTAGCCTTTTTTCGCCTCAATCAACAATAATTCCCTTGTATTTTCTCATCGATTGAAATACTTGTAGCTATTCTCACCTTCACACATTTCACAAACGAATTTTAACAATATTGTATTCAATCTTTTTTTTCGTGTATTTGCGAAATTTTCACAACACACTGTCGAAATGTTAAGAAAAATTTCCCGGTTGTTAATATTTTTAATATGACGTCACAATTATTTTTAAATTCTGTTTATGAGTAATAAATTTTTTATTTTGATTTTTTCGTCGTTAAATAAGTCATTTATAAAAATGATTGAATTCGAATTGGTTAATTGAAGAAAAAGGTCACTTTAAGGTATGCAATAATTTTTATGTTCGAATTTCTGTTTAATTGTTATTTTTAACTCTTTCGTTTTCGAAGCCGTTTTGACTATTTCGTTAGAAGAATTGAATTCTTTTAGTCACTTTATTTCAGGGGGAGGATTTATCAATAGCAATTGGAATAAATTATATATAACTTAATTATTTAAATAAATTTTTCTTATGAAAGAAAAATAGAAGAAAAACTAAACAAAACCGAAAAAAATTAAAAACTTAAAGACAAAATGTTAAAATATTTTTTTTTCTTAAATAGAGATCTTTCGTTTCGGCCGGACACCGATTGACTAATTTCAGAGTGAAAGCTTTTTTTACATTAAACAATATTGAAATAGTTCAATTTTAATAATTATACTGTGTGTCTTGTTCGCGTATAGAAAAAAAAAAGAAGTGAAAAGCGACAACAAATTGAGCTTTTTGGCTGCTACTTGCGTGGGGGTTGATTTAAATTGTTTTATTCTTTATTTTTGCTTACTCAGAGAAAGCTTTCGTAGCATGAGCTAGTGTGTTGTGTGTTTCGTTGTTAGGGGCCATTTGTCAGTGGACGGGAAATAAATTTAGGTGAAAATGCCGTGCGGGTTTATTAAAAAAAAAAAAGACTTTTTAGACTACCGAAAGGCTGAAAAAGAGCGGGAAATTGCTTGTGTTTAAGGGATGCGCATAGTGTCAATTGAGTGGAGAAAATTGAGACACTCTATCGAATGAGTACGATAATTTTTTTTTGGAATGCAGTGTTCATGAATATGATTGACTTTTTAATTGATACTATTTGAACGAGAAAGAAAATCGAGGAAACAGAAATTTCAATTTGTTGGCTATCTTTTGGACTATTGGGTCGTGTATTGTATTCTTAGAGTTTCACAATATTAAATGCGTTCTTGACACAAATTTAAAAAAAAAAACAGCACTGTGAGACTCTGTTATAGTCATTTGGATGTTTATTTCTTGGAGACTTTCTATTTTCATTGTAAATTCAACTCTCAGAATTCCGAATTGGAATTGGAATTCCGAAGGACGTTAATTATGCAAAATGTTAGACCAAATCTTCTAAGACTAGCTTGTCGACAGAAAGAGTAGGTATTCAATGATCTACAAGCCGCGAAGAGGACAATTCAAACCAAAAGAAATGTTGAAAAAAAAACAACTTGATAATAGTGGAGTTTTTGTACTGAAACTTAAGTATATTCAAGCCGACAGCAATTCTGTTTTTTTTTTTTTTAATAACTGAAATGCTTTTATGTTCGATGAAAAACTGCCGGATGACATTTGATAAATATCAGTAGATTGGAGAGTAAAGAAGGCAAACAAAAAAACTATCTCAATAGGTTGTTTAATTGGGAGTTTAATTAAATAAGTGTTGGGTAGGAGATTTTATTTAGATGAGATTATCATTAACAAACAAGTTATTTTGGCAAAAAAAGTTAGTATGTAAGTTTTAACCTATGGTACTGATGTCCAGTTTAAATAGAAAAAAGATTGTATGAATTTGTTTTTCAATTAAAATTTTATTTTCTAATGCAGACGTCTAGATTTAGCAAACCTTCTGTGACCATTAGACCTAAAACAGCAGGATGAGCCACGGTAGAACCTTAGAAAGCTATTAGAGAATTCGGAATCCCAAATTTATTGATAAGTCTATGTAAGGTTGTAGGCTGATCATGACCAGCCAAAGTAAAGTATCAAGATTGCTATAAAGACCCGAGTCAATATTGTCAACGGACTCCAACAAAAGAACTGGGACTGGCCTGTCTTCTGTACATTATTGCGTTGGAGAAAATAGCCCATGACCGAATTACCTGGCTTAAGCAAACGACATATTGGCATCTTTAGAACAAACCCACAAGCTGTGCAAACCTACTGAGGTGACTCCAGCATGCAGAAAACTTTGGCAGAACAAGAAGAATTGCTGATGTAGGTAAAGCAACACGAGTTAGAAGAAGTTAGATTCTGTAATTACTTTGGCTCAGTATTAACAATCGATACAAATATGAAAGAAGTATATCAGGAGCGGAAGCTCATAGCTAACAGAACTTACTTCAGCCTTTTTACTATTACATACCTAGAAACAATCCTAAACTTGGGTGCTTGGATAAAGGCCGCATACGAGAGAAAAAAGCTATAGGAGGGACGTTCGAGAGGCGGTCTTTTGCATATCCCCACAGAAAAAGTCTAACGGTGTCAAATCGTTTGATCTTGGTGGCATGATCTTGGACGAATGACACCTTTTGACAATAGAGCACACCAAACAGCCACTTTTTCTGGATGCAATGGGACCTATTCGATCACTTGTGGGTTTCTTAAACCCCATATATGACAGATAGGTTTGTTTACATTCCCACCGAGTGATAAATGTTCTTCATCGCTAAAGAAAGTTTTGTTCGAAAAATCGGTGTTCATTTTCTCTTGTTCCAATACCCGTTGTTCGATTGAACTAATAATATGACACTTCAGATGACACGTGTCATGTCAAGTAATGATCAATCAACCCCGAAGCAGGCTTTTTGACAAAACACGCTTGGTAGAATACAGTGGGCTGGAAAATAGCTTAAGTATAGAGTATAGAGAAACCGGCTGTTTTGATACAATCATCGTATATCAATCCTCTGCAAAATTTGGTCGGAGGAAAGCATGCCCGATGAATGGAACCTCAGCATCGTATGCCCGATCCTCAAAAAAGCAGATCCCCTGAACTGCACCAACTACAGAAGTATAAGTCTCCTTAACATCGCCTATAAGATCTTGTCTGCCGTGTTGTGTGAACGTTTGAAGCCCTTCTTCAACAGCCTGATAGGTCCTTATCAGTGTGGCTTCAGACCCGGAAAGTCCACCATCGATCAAGTATTCACCCTACGGCAGATCTTGGAGAAGACCCAGGAACTTCAAATCGATACCTACCACCTTTTCATCGATTTCAAGGCCGCGTATGACAGCGTCTATAGAGACCAATTATATAGGGCAATGTCTAGTTTTGGCATCCCAGAAATCCTATGTGTAAGATGACAATGGAAAACTCACGCTGTTCCATCATGGTCGGAAAAAACCTAACGGACGCTTTTGATGTCAAAGAAGGTTTTAGACAAGGCGATGCGTTGTCATGCGATTTCATCAACATTATTCTTGAAAAGATTGTGCAAATTCCAACGTCAACACCAGAGGCATAATCTTTCAAAAGTCCGTCCAGCTACTAGGATACGCAGACGACATTGACATAATTAGAAGAACACAGCGTGATGTCAGTGGAGCGTTTGTGAGTCTAGAGACGGAGGCCAGGAAGATGGATCTAGCGGTCAATGTGCACAAGACCAAGTTAATGCTGTCACCAAGAAAGGACTACCAACATCGACGTCTTGGAGCAAACGTCAACATAGACAGATTTAAACTTCGAGATAGTGAAGGACTTTGTCTACCTGGGATCCACTATCAACTCAGACAACAATACCAGGGCTTATTCGAGTGATTTTTGGTCTTGTCTGCATTAATGGAGAATGGAGACGATGATTTAACCAAGAACTGTACGAGCTGTACAGCGACACTGACCTAGCCAGAAAAGTTAAGGTCCAACGACTTAGATGGTTGCGTCATGTTGAGCGAATGGAAAATAATTCTCCGGCTCGTAGTCTTCGAATCCAACCCGGAAGGACGTTGCAGAAGAGGAAGACCGCGACTCAGGTGGAGTACACAGGTGGTAGAGGACCTGAACCAACTTGGCGTGCGAAACTGGAAACAGCTAGCTAGGGACCGAGCTGGCTGGAGATGGAGGGTGAGGCCCTGGTGCGACCTTGACTGTAGCGCCACCATAAGCGTAAGCATCGTATAGGAGACAGCTCAAGACCTGGAGTGCCAAATTGATTGGCGTCAGCAAACGGACCATGTTTCAGGAAGCCATGAGTGTATTCAGGTTGTGATGCAAATTAACGCAAAAAATTAGCGAGATTGCATTATATTAAACAAACTTCATTGAAATAAGAAATAACAATTTTGTTGATTTTAACTAGAATCTCATTATCAAATACCGACTACCAGCTACCCTTGAATAAGGGTTTTTGCCCACTCAATTTAATAAGACCTATCAACTTAGTGAATCTGAATCAAACCCATAATTAAATTCTTTATTGTTTTAACAAAAGCGTTTTAGTTCATCCAAACCGTATAAAACCGACAAAAATAACTTTAAACCCATCAAACTGTATTAAACAATAATAAAGACTCAATATGAACAAGTGGAATTACTATTCAGTCATTTTTATCATCAACATTGTTCTTTTGATGGTACAGTTTGTCTCTTCTTTTTTTTCAGATGAGAGGATTTTATTTTTTCTTTATCACACAGGACTTTGCTGGACTTGCTGTTGGAGAAGGTACAAATCAATTTCCGATTCCAATCCCAAAATTAAATTTTCCAACAATGCCAATCAACATACCCCAAGTGCCTGGAACAAATATGACTGGATTCAGTCTACCAGGAATACCTCTTGGCAATAACTAGACAGGGACAAAAAGCTTTGTATCCTCTATAAAAATTACATATTGCCTATTTATATTACCAATTAAAATGTGAGAGAGTGCATAATAAAGCAACTTAAATGTGTTTCATTCAGTGATTTAAAATTGTTTGCTAAGAATGGGAATAGGCTCGCGAGTGAACAACCAAGCCCGCTTTACAAAGGATAAGAGACGACAAGAAAGTAGCCTGAGAACCATTCGCAAATGTTCTCCCATAATCCATTCGAAGCATAACACTTCGAAATTGCTCCAACTGTAAGGACAGAGACCACTACCGAAGCGAGGGAATTTCAATCTCGTTCCGCAAGCATTTTGAGGAAGTTAACAAAGATACCAGCTGTATTAAGGACTATAAGGTCACTGATGTCAATGACAAGTGATCAGGGTCATCTCTTAATCAGCTATAGTCCCTGGAGTTTAAAGATAACATCAAACACGAAAAGATGCCAGGAATTTCGGCGAAAAGATCACGAATGAAGATATCATAGAATGCAGATTACCTAAGGCAGGAACTATGGAAAACTTATTAGAAGATACCATCCCAAACATGCCATAAAAGTTTATAGACCCTTAAGCACATGAAAGAAATCAGTCCCCATGACTATGCATTGTGACCAACAACAACATTTGAAGCAAAAAGTCAAGGCATCCGGGAGGCTGTCCGCTTCCACTCTCATCAATAATCTACAAGAAGGCCGATCTTCGACTTTCACTGAATTAGAACCAACCAACAAGTTTCAAATCTTCGTTGATCCTGATAAAATGTGAGCAGCTGAATAAAAACCCGTTACTACCGCTGGCTTCGTCTTTCATATCTTGCATGAGGAAAAAACTAAATGGTGACCCGTTTGCTGAAAACGTTGACAATAGCAGAAAACCAACTATTAAGGTGGAGGAGCACAAATTCGAAGTAGTGCGATCCTTCAATGACCTTGGGTCACCAGTAGCAGCCGATAACAATATGGAAGAAGAAATATGCAGGCGGCTGATCAAAGCCAACATATCATACTTTAGTCTTTCGATCCAAAAATCTTACCATTACCCTGTAACTGCTGCTGGATAAGACGATAGTCTTACTATATGCTGTTTCCTCTAACCCTAATCACGAGGTTTGGTGAAGTAGATCGGGTGTGAAAGGGAATCAATGTCAGAGTAAAGAAAAAGCAGCAACATGCTGCTTGAAAACATTATGTTGACGTCGTTATTCAGAGATTAGTGTTAACGTCCGAAAAGAAAGTTCACTCTGACGTATACTTGTTGTTTTTTTAAGGGGTAAATAAATTGCTTATTTTATTAAAATCAAATAAAGTGAAAGTATAGTTCGTTACAAAAGGAAAGTTCTTTGCGGTTGCGGTACAATTCATGGTAGGAGAGAGCATGGCAGACCAAATTTGCGCTGGAAGGATAGCTTAGACCAGGACGCTCAATGCCTTGGGGTGCGGAACTGGATTGCGTTGGCCAAAAATCGGGAGAAATAAAAGAACTTGCTGAAGAAGGGCCAGACCGGATCCCAGTTGTAGCGCAGATGAAGGGAGAAACTTTATTGGCAAGGCTGACGACAATGATGATGATAATAGTTTTATACCAGATCACAGATCTGGGTCCTTAAAGACACACTGAACTCTAAAACATTATAGTAGACTCTAGTGAACTGAGCTCGTATGAGCGGATAGAACCTTGTCTGGACAGATCAAGTATACACCAGAACGACCGAAGGTGCGAAACTTTATCAGGGAAACAATCAGGATAGGCGAGACGACTTGCTGTAAGAGCCCCGTACTGGTCATCAGATGTGGACGAACAATTTTTTCGACCATGATGATGACAATATTTGAGCATGGCCGCATAGTTTTCATTTGAAGATTGAGATTGAGGTGAACCATTTCCTTCTTTTTTTCTTTCACGTCAAAAACAGTGTAGTAAGTCACTTTCTGACCTGTCTAGCTTTTGAGATCAAAAAATTATTAGAAGTGAAATTTGTATATAAGACCAGAGGGGACTTAACAATCGACTTACCGGTTTCTTGAAAAAAATATTCTTCAATTCGTACTATTCTAAATTCTATGTAAGTATTTTCTGTTTTTAATTCACTCTGATTTTTCGCACATATCTACTTTTTTAGGTAAAAAAGAAACACTTCCAGCTCAAATTCAATTCATTCTTAAATGCAATTTTTCACTTAAACTATCTCAATGCACTGCTCGCTTAAGAATAGGGTTTCGATTGATTTTCATTTATAGGAATTCGTTAAAAAAAATGGATTTTTAACTTTTGTTGAACTAATTTTAATTTTAAACAAAAATTATCTCCGATCCCTTCGTTGGTTTTATCGTTACTAATTCAAATAAGACCAGAAAGTGATTTTTACTTGGAAAATTCGCACTTTTCTCTTCACGCAGAATTAGAAAAATAGAAATCGGAATTAGAAACAAAATAGAAAACTTCTTGCACACAAAATAACGACACTTGCAAGAAATTCCTTTTCAATTCAATTCAAAATATCTTCTAGCGATTTTCCTTTTTTTCTTCTGTTTGTTCAATTTTATTTACACTTCATTGTCGAAGTTGTACCGAACTACTAAATTCTTCTTGCTGACGATGCGATGGCGATGTTCAGCTTTTTCCTGGTGTCTTCAAAAGAAAAAAAAAAACTCCCAAATTCTTGCAGTGTCTATGCTACCAGAACATAATAAAATTGACAAAAAGGGTCGGATCTCTCGGACGACGACGACAACGCACGTCTTGGTTTGGTTGGGCCTAAAAATAGGCAAGCGAGTGGTCTGTTCTATAATTCGTTGCAATAGAAAATTCTTCGATTTTTCTATTTTTTTTTTTTTGGAACCAAATGAAACTTTGAAAACAAATTCTAATTATAATTTGAAAACATGAACAAAAAAAATGTATAAATTAACTCACGCATAGATTTTTGGGATCTCCAAGATGATGCTAATGGCCCAATGGCCAACGAGACGAATTCGCCCCAGATAGAAAGATATGTACTATGTCGAGTGCCGTCTAGATGCACTGCGGCACCACATCACCACCTCCTCACGAGTTTGTTTATGTTGTGATTTTTCAAAAAATTGAAATTTATGCAATCCAAAAACATACATAACTTAACCCAAGGAGTAAATTACGGTGCATTTTTGAACTAAGGCGAAACATGGTTTGCTTTTGTCAGAGTGTTTGAAACTTGAAATTTCGATAATTGGCTATTCAGGAGTGAATAAACAGATGTTGAAGCACAACAAGAATGCATGTCATTCTTCGAGACGCATTCATGAGATATTTTGGGAGCGCTGATGCGCCAACCCGCCCGAATGCAAATTTATGTTCAAGTTTTTGTCACCGTGTTTTTGGTGATGACAAATTGGCAACGAAATTGCCTCATAGCTTATATTTTTTATGACTTAAGCTCAACACACTCGATAACTAGACGAAGGACTTTTTTTGCCTTAAAATGCATCGAAAATGATAAATTATCGAACAAGCATTTTTATGTTTGTTTGTTTAAAATAGAGAGAGTTTTGTAATCGTTTTCGAAATTAAGGGAACAGTTGTTTGGGTAATAGATCAATTTTGTTTCCTGTACCTTAAGAAGTGTAACGGCGACGACGAACAGAATTCCGCCGTGAGGCAGCAGCCATTCATTGGACACGATGATAGCCAACAATTTCGTGAACCCGAACTAAAAGAAGAGAAAACGGCAATATCACGGAAGCAGATGGTCTAGCTGCCGAACTGTTCAAAGCAACAGGCGAATATCTTGATAGGAGCATGCACCAAATCATCTCGTCGGAAGAATACATGCCCCTCAACATTGTTTGTCTGACCCTGAAGAAAGGAGATCCTCTAAACTGCGCCAAACTTACAGAGGAATCAGCCTACTTAACATCGCTAACAAGATCTGCTCTGCCGTTATATGTGAACGTCTGAAGCCTTCATCAACAATCTGGTT
Source organism: Sphaerophoria taeniata (assembly GCA_943590905.1). Lineage (NCBI taxonomy): Eukaryota > Metazoa > Arthropoda > Insecta > Diptera > Syrphidae > Sphaerophoria > Sphaerophoria taeniata. The sequence goes on from OX016542.1 coordinate 86,217,711, forward strand.
TCTTCAGACCAGGAAAGTCAACCATTATCGACCAAATTTTCACTGCGGCAGATCCTGGAAAAAAATAATGAGCTCCAAATCGACATCTACCACCTTTTCATCGATTTTAAGGCCGCGTATGACAGCATCTACAGAGACGAACTATATTTACAGCTACATTTTTTTTATAATTTGCACCCACTCAAGGGATTTTTTATACCCTTTTTATGCGAAAGACACAGTGAGTGCATTAGAAAGAAGGGAAGGGGTTGGAAAGGAGGTGTCTGTGTACATTGGTCTTGAATTCTTGAACATTGTAATGATTGGGAAAGACAGTGTGTTCCGCATTCGCGTAGTGCGGCTAAAAAATGATTCCCTATACTTGAGAGTACGTCCGAATTTGGGCTGGAGGGTAAACTGATGGGCATTCCTAGAAGTGCGAGTATTACGGGCGAATTATTTGAGGGGAGGAATGCAACTGGCTATTTCACTAGAATAATTCTAATTACCGTAGAAGTAGCGATAGAACACGGACAGACACGCTAAGTTACGACGGTGGTCTAAAGAAGTGAATGAGTCAGAGATATCCCTATCACCAATCATTCTTACAGCTCTTTTTTGTATTCCATTCAAGAGTAAGTAGCTGGAGCACCAGCCTAGAGATGGGAATTGTACTCAAGCTTTGGACGGATTTATGTTTTATAGATAATAATAGCCAGATCAGACGGTGAGAAAAATGTCTTGCACCGTTTAAGAAACCCAAACATCTTGCGGCATTTTTGGCGACATCACATTATGTGCTCGTTCCACAAGAGGTGGTCTGTGATGCACATACCGAGAATCTCGAAATGTTCGGTCTCATTGATGCAAGTGCCACTCATGGACAGTGGCAAGGGGGGTATGTTTCGCTTTGACGATACAAGACAGCATTGTGTTTTCGAAGCATTAAACTCTACGCGATTTTGGGTTGTTCCCCATTGTACAATGCTGTTTAGGTCAGAGTTTAATGAGCTTATCATATTTTGCCGTTGTAGTTCCACATCCAAAGAGAAGGGATGTGAGTTTGGGAACAAAAGCTAAGGGTACTATCGTCAGCGAAACAATTTATTGGATTAGAAGTTACAGACAAGAGATCATTTATAAAAATGAGAAAGATGGTCGGAGAAAAAACGGAGCCCTGGGGCACACCAGCATTTATTTTGTGGGTTTCAGACTTGAAGCCGTCCAATACAACTTGTATAGAACATTTAGAAAGAAAGTTTCTAATCCAACAAAGAAGGGATTCATCGATACCGAAGACACGCATTTTCGATAAGAGACGATGTAAGGATTTTTTCCACTGTTGGGTGAGATAAACCATCAGATCACCAGTGCACCTGTTGCTGCGAAAGCCGTACTGCCGGTCATTAAGAAGCTTTCGGTCTTCGAGATATTTCTAGAGCTGATAGTTTATCAGCGTTTCCATGACCTTAGAAAGAAGGGACGTAAATGCAATCGGACGATAATTGGAGGGAGAAGAAGATTCGCCTTTTTTGGGATTTGCTTAGAACGAGCCCCTAAGAATAGGATAGATGGAAAAGCTTACGCAAGGAAGAACACCTCTTCAGAATAATAGCGGGGATACCATCCGGACCAGCGGATGAGTGTGGAAGAATATTTGTCCCATGGAATCATTGACGCGCTCAAGAATAGGCGGAGTCATGACACTCTCTGGCAGCGAAGAGTTGGTGGCGAACTGCCTAGCAAAAAGGTTAGCTTTCGCGAGAGAGCTAACAACTGGAGTGTCATTGTCAACGAGAGTTGGGACCGAGGAAGAAGAAGAATTCTTCATATTTTTTACAAATAACCAAAAATTCTTACTGCCTTTGGGACATTGCAGTATTTTTTGCCTTAATTTTTGGTCATGCAAAAACTTTGTCCGTCGAATATGGGCAATGCAGGCTTTCCTGGCTTGTTTAAACTTGTTCCGGTTTTCCTCAGTTGGTTTGGCTCTAAAACACCGTAACTGTACTTCTTTTTCCCTGATAACCTCTTTACAGCTTGAATCAAACCATGACTATTCGGGATAAAAGTTTGCATTCCCAAAGTGATTATATTAGTAATCATATCTGCGCTGTATCGAGGAAGCATAGTGACCAGTTAAAGATCTAGAAAAAGTTGTTGAGACTGTCCCAGTTGGCTTTCTCGTATTGCCATACGGTTCTCTTCGGAGTTCTTACTCTAACTGCATTAGTTTGACACGAGAAATTTGCAGATATAATACTATGGTCTGACCTGCCTGATAATACATTGATAGTGTATTTATCAGGGTCAGAGGTAAGGAACAAGTCAAGAGTATTTTCCGCTTGGCCATTAATGTCCGATATTCGAGTGGGCTCGGTGACGAGTTGAGTAAGGTGGTTAAACTCAGCAAAGATTTCAGCACACATTCCTTCGGGTGTTGTCTGGCCCGAAAGTAGAAGCCACGAACAATGTCTGTGTCTAGTTTTGGCATCCCTGCCAAGCTCTTTCGCTTGTGCAAAATGACGATGGACAACTGACGCTGCGCTATCAAGGTTGGCATCGAGCTTACGACATCTTTTGATCTCAAAAAAGGATTCAGACAAGGCGATGCACTGTCATGCGATTTCTTTAACATCGTTCTTGAGAAGATAGGGCAAAACTCCACCGTCAACACCAGAGGCACTATCTTCCAAGAGTTTGTTCAACTTCTCACGTACGCTTGAGACAGAAGCCGTAAAAATAGGTTAAGCACCAGTATATGCTGTCTTCGACACGGTTCGGACAGAACGTCACAATAGACGTATACAACTTCGAGGTAGTAGAGGAGTTTGTCTACCTAGGCTCCGCTATTAACACCAGGCAATAACACCAGCGCCGGGATCAGACGAAGAATAACTCTTGCTAATCGCTTTTTCTTTGGGCTAAGAAAGCAATTGAATGGTAAAGCCCTCTCTCGATCAACTAAGGTAAAACTATACAACACCCTCATCATGCCAGTCCTGCTGTATGGTGCAGAAGCATGGACCCTGACTAAATCGGATGAATATGCCTTAGGCTGTTTCGAGAGGAAAGTTCTTCGGGTCATCTATGGCCTCGTGTGCTTTGATGGGGAATTTAGAAGAAGATTCAACAGCAAACTTTACGGGTTGTACAACGACACGGACCTAACTAGAGGAGATTCAGATGGCTAAGTCATTTAGAGCGAGTGAACACCAGCCCGGAAAGCATTCGACACTATTCCCAAGGAATGAAGAAGTAGAGGAAGACCGCGATTCAGGTGGCGCACCCAAGTAGAAGAGGACCTCAATAAACTTGTAGTGCAAAACTGGAAACAGCTAGCTAGGGACCGAGCTGGCTGGTGGAGGCCCAAGTTCACAACGGACTATAGTGAGTAACCTCAGGAAGTCTCTTAAAATAAACACTACCTGTTGGATTTGGAAATTAACTTGTAGGAATGTAAGCAACGTGGTCGACACCTGTCTCAGTTTCTTGATTAAAAATCAAATCGGCGACAAAATGACAACTACGGAAAAATTTTCGGAACTTATCGATAACATTTTTTTTGACAATCAAATTGACTCGACCCATCTCAAGGAATTTTTAACACTTCTTTCACACGAAATCAAACCGATTGATAAAACTCCAAAAAAAATCACTGAAACGACACAATGTAACATTGAAAGTCCTCAAGACGAAGAAACTCAAGTAAACTATTTGCAAGAGCTCATAGAACAATGTGAAGAACAAATTGAACATCTTAGAGCAAAGCCGAAAACCAAAGTCGTCATCCGCAACGAGGGCCACAAACTTGACACAATAATCGCAAGAATTGGGGATTTAAAAATTGCCAACGACGAACTTCAAGCTCAAGTTGATGCCAACGAAAAAAAGCTTAAGAACGTTATATGTGAGAAAAAATCACCAACCTTTGATGATATGGTTAGTTGCCTCAAAATGCAGTCAATCGATGCAGATGTTTGTGAACTCAAGAGACAATACTACGTGATGGATAATCAAGTCCAGGAATTGACTGTGAAGTACGGAGAGCTAAAGAGTCAAGTTGACGAAATTGAAGACAAAATTGAAGGTGTAAGTCGGATTCCTATGATCAAAGAGAATGTCTTGAAACTTCTTGTTTGGCGAGCAGCTGTGCGAGAGGAATTTGATCTCATGACCGAACGCTACGAACACGTTAAGGTTACCAAAATTTCAAAAAACGACGTCGAAAATATGATCGAGAACAAAGTCAATTACAAGACCCTTTGCAAGTATGTCTCGAAAGTGAGCTTCAATTTGGCCAGAGATGAATTTTCCAAGGAATTCGATGATATCAAGGAACTGTTTTGCCAGCTGCAAATGAATTTGACATCGAAACTGGTCGAGCTGCATAGGGACGTGCAAACATTGTTTAGGAATATGCGCTCACTGAAGCGATTGGACAAAAGATCAATCAAACAGGATGTGCGTGAAATTTGTCCAAAATAAAAAAAATACAGGTCTCAGACTGTTCCCATGTGGAACCCCAAATTTTTACCAATTCAAAATTAAATGCGAGAACCCTTTTACAGCTCAAATTCAAATGTTTGCAATTGAAAAGTGTCAATTTAAGCAAAACAATAGACCGAAAAATAAAACAGATAAATATACGTCGCTTGTTTGCATACACCATGGCTGCTTATTTTTATTTGCTTTTGAGTCTGTTTTTGCTTTTGGAGCAAGGCAATAAAGGCCGTACTTTAGCGTAGATCGTAGACAGTTCTCGAACAACCAACTGGCTACAATGAATAAGCTGTTTATTCTCCTACTGTGCTTCGTTTTGCTTTTCTCCACTTTGGAAAGTGTATTTTTTCCTTTAAATTGAATGTTTAAGAGCCAACGATTGCTTTTACGCTTTAAAGGTTAGAGCTGGAAAATATGATCCACCTCCATTTTGGCACGTTGTAAACTAAACAGCGAATAAGTACCAAAAATGAGTTTTGTAATCGCAGCGTTTTGCAACTCAACTCGTCTTCAAGAAAAGGAGCAAAGACAAGGACTACCCACCCCCCAACAAACAATCAATAACATAAGGAAATACCATGTCAACCTAAGCGTGCGGTTGTGTTTAAATATTTGTCCATAAGCAAAAGTGTATACAAATAAACATTCCGAAGCGCCACGCTGCCACATGAATAACAGCAAAATAACAAAAAAAAAACAACCTTCGTAATACAAGCGGAACATCTGTACATTGAACATTTGTTTAAATTTTCGATATGATCCAAACAATTCCTGCCTTTAGGCTTTCTTTCTCATTGAATTCAAACTTTTGCAACAAGAATTCCTGAAATTCGCCCTTTTAACGGGAAAAATACGTACTACAATAAGACCAAAATGGTTTATCGCTCAAAAAGAGCTTAATTCGTATTTGCACCTCTCTAAGCATTCGCCCGATTAAATACAAAACATAGAACCCACCTACAACTTAAAAGAAATATTCGTTACTTACATTTCGCTTCCACATTCCTGAGTAACGTCTTTTTCATCCACTCAGTTTCGTCGTCAAGAGATTACTTGATTTTGATTTTCCAACATAACCTTTTTCCGTTAGGTTTAACCGTTGCTCCATTTTCATTGTACAACTGTTCGCCATTTGAGGCTTCCATCCTGTAATTGTCAAGAATAAACAAAATGTATCATGAAAAATCATGATTTTACCATATTTAACATATACCTGTTCTCTATTGTATTTGTTTTGTTGTAAAAAAAAAACATTTGAAATAATAAAACTTATAATTTTAAATTATTTGAAGACACTTTGAAATGTTAACCACTTTTCACTTTGAAATGTCAACTCATACTGTATGTGCAAAATGCACTTACAGGAACAGGATACAGCAATGGTGGACTGAACGAAAGTTACCAGTGATGAGAGTCAATCTGAAATCTGATAGAGATGAGACATGTGGAAAAATCGTGTTGATACGATTTTTATCGATATCATGCTAAATATATATTAATGTTGATGTATTATTTATTTATTTTATTTATTCTCATTATAAGGATGCTCTTAAATATACGAAATACGAGTAATTTATATGTAGGCCTTGAGACAATACTCTTCAATGTTATATTTTTGTTTATTTATTTCTGCCGATAGTGGTTAATCGATATTTTTGACGATTGTGGATTATAAGTCTGACAGAAAACGAGTCAATAAAGTTGAGAGCAGTGTGCTTCTAGGCAAAACTTTGGGGAATGAAAAGGAGAAACCTTTCCAACAAGTTTTTAAATTTATCAATTATTGTAATAAGTAAAGCACAGAACTATATATGTTAAGCGAACTTGTTAGTTTTAAGCGAACTTGGAAGCACTGAATTCGATAGCACTGAACTTGACATTTATAGAGATGAGCTGCTATCAATATATCCGACTCTCTCTTTTTTCGAGATAGACATAAATGCCTTCTTTATTCTTTTCAAAATCAACCGCCAACGAGAGCAGATGCAGAAAATCAATGATCAAATTTAGTGCCATCGAATTCAGATCCAGCCATTTTATTAGATAAAAAATTTGAGAAAATATACTAAACGTAAGTAAAAGTAAGAAGTAAACTAAGAAAAAAATTGTAAAACCATATTTTTAGGAAAATTAAAGCGTTTATCAAACTGAATTTGTCCGCTTTAATTTCGGAAAGAACATTTCTTTAATTTTCGTTTATCGAACCATCTCGAAGCAAGGAGTGAATCCACGTGGAGTTCAAGGAAAATCGAGTTTTCCGGTAGAAAAACCAGAATTTCAGCGTGGAATTTATCGAAATCTTAGAAAGATTCGTTCTCTTCGATATAAAAGGCAAGATCAAGCCGATCTTTGCTATTAAAAGCAATTTTAATTGCTAAAATCGTCATCGCACTGCTACACGAAGGTCATCGCAGTCGTCGCCTCTGCTACACGAGAGTCATCATCGTGGAATTTATCGACATCTTAGAAAGATTCGTTTTCTTCGATATAAAGGCAAGATCAAGCCGATCTTCGCTATTAAAAGCAATTTTAATTGCTAAAATCGTCAGCATCCACCAGGGTCATCGTCGTCGTCGTCAACAACCGACACCAATTGTCATCGTTCCTGCTGCTACAACAGGGTCATCGTCGTCGTCGTCAACATCCGACACCAATTGTCATCGTTCCTGCTGCTACAACAGGGTCATCGTCGTCGTCGTCAACATCCGACACCAATTGTCATCGTTCCTGCTGCTACAACAGGGTCATCGTCGTCGTCGTCAACATCCGACACCAATTGTCATCGTTCCTGCTGCTACAACAGGGTCATCGTCGTCGTCGTCAACATCCGACACCAATCGTCATCGTTCCTGCTGCTAGACAAGGTCGTCGCCGTGGTCAGCATCCATCAACAATCGTCATTGTCGCCACTGCTACAACAGGGTCATCGTCGTCGTCGTCAACATCCGACACCAATCGTCATCGTTCCCGCTGCTATACGACGGTTTTCGTCGTCGACACAATCCAACAAAATCATCATCGTTGCCGCTGTTAGCCATCGTTGTTATACATTGTCAGATCAACATACCGACTTGCAAGATCATCATCATCTACAAGGGTCGTCGCATTCAACGGAGACAACTTGATCAACTGGACAATTTCATCCCGACATCATCTGATTGGCACAAGGTAAGTGAAGCATGTCACATAAAAGTAAAACTATTGTTAGTGGGGGGTCGAAAAGCGAACATTCTCAATCTTCGTCATCGAATGCTCATAATTGTAAGAAGTGTACCAAACCTGACAGCTTTGACTCAATGGTACAATGCGATATATGTGATAGTTGGTTTCATTTTTGTTGTGTAGGGGTATCCCAAAAAATAAAAAATAAAAATTGGAACTGTAGTTTGTGTACTGAGGCGCTTAAATTAAGTAAAGATTTAGCAGGAAAACGGCTCACTGAAGAGGCTTCACATTCTGGCAACATGCATCCACACACAAGTGGTGATAAGGCATCTCAGTCTGGAACTGGATTACCTCCCGTGAATGATAAGGCATCTCCGTCTGGAACTGGATTACCTCCAGCGAATGATAAGGCAAACATAACTTCGTCGGTTGATAATAAGGCGTCGGAATTATCGAACACACAACTGAATGGGAAATGCAGGCCGGTCAGCCATAAATCAAGAAGCAACTCTGGCGCTAGTAGATCCAGTCATCATCGAATAAAACTGCAACTAGAAAAACTAGAAGAAGAGCGGCAACTACAAAAAGAGTACATTGAAAAGAAGTACGCTCTCCTTGAACAATGCTCTGTGAACGACGAATTAGAATCGATTGGAACTGGAGACAACACAACTGACTTCGATGAAGAACGTGTTTTTGATTGGATACAAGAAGATAACCTGAAAAAACCTGACGTTAATAACAACCTGAGTCCGAATCTGAAATGTGACACGCGATTATGCACATTGAATGATGCAACACCTTTGAGTAGATCTCAAATCGCGGCTAGGCAAGTAATGTCTAAGGAACAGATACAGTTTTCCGGACGTCCAGAAGAGTGGCCAGTCTTTATAAGCTGGTGGAACAATTCTTCTCAGGCATGCGGGTTCAACAACAGCGAGAAAATGATCCGATTACAACGGTGCTTGAAAGGGAAGGCTCTTGAAGCAGTGCAGTTCAGGTTACTACATCCCGACCAAGTTGATGGGGTTATAAACACCTTGAAGATGTTATTCGGTAGACCCGAAATTATAATCCAGACGATTCTTAAACGGATTAGAAATGAACCCCCACCAAAATATGATAAATTGGAGACAATTGTTAATTTCTCTCTTGCTGTCGACAACATGTGTCGCGTAATGCAGATTACTGATCTTTCAGCACATCTTAATAATCCTTGCCTGCTGCAAGAGCTGGTTGAGAAACTCCCGACTCAAATAAAGTTAAGTTGGGGTATGCATAAGCAGAGTATATCCAATGTTGACCTATCCGTTTTTAATGATTGGCTCGCGAAGTTTGCGAGTGCTGCATCGGAAGTGACGTTAACCACACCGTTTTCGTCTGATCAAAAGAAGACAAGGGCTATAATCAACGTGCACCAACATCAAAAATCCCGAGAAGAAAACAAGTGCCCAGCTTGCCAGAAAGATTGTAAGTCTTTGGTATCGTGTCAAAGCTTTCTGAGAATGGAGTTGCAGGACAGATGGAACTTAATTAAACAGAATTACATCTGCCGCACCTGTCTTCGTCGACACCCCAATAAGCGTTGCTCGTCCTCACAGCTGTGCGGTGTTGGCAGCTGTACGTATCGACACAACTCGCTCCTTCATAAGATAGATGACAGCGCAGGCACGGCGGCCAATGAAGCACAACCAGCTCAATACAGTGGGACAATTTTCCAACCCAATGCAGCTCAGACTTTATTCAAAATTGTTCCGGTGGTCTTGCACTACAACAACAACTACTTGGAAACGTTCGCCTTCATCGACGACGGGTCGTCTGTGACTCTGGTGGACGAAGAGTTAGCGTTTGCTCTGGGTGCTAAAGGGGAAGATGAACCCCTATGTTTAAGATGGACCGCAAATACTCATCGGCGAGAAGATTCATCAATGAATATCACATTCAAGATATCAGCGCAAGGCAGCCGCCACAAATACTTGCTCGCGAATGCTCACACGGTTAAGTCCCTTGATCTTCCGAGGCAGTCTCTCGAGTTAAGCATCTTGACAGATCAATACCCACATCTGAAAGGACTACCGATAAAGTCGTATCACATGGCGAAGCCACAAATTCTTATAGGCTTACAGCATTGGCGATTAGGAATGCCTCTCAAGTCCCGAGAAGGTGGAAGCTCGCAACCGGCAGCTATCAAGACTAGGCTAGGCTGGACGCTCTTTGGCATTACATGTGCAAGTACTGACTTGCGGAAAACAAGTGAGGTAAACCTCAACGTTCATTTCTGTGAGTGTCAGAACGAAGTAGATCTTCAAATGCAGGAAGCGGTTAAGCAGTTCTTCTCAATTGAAAGCGTAGGCACTAAACCAAAAACAGCAAGAATGTCAGACGAAGATAGCAGAGCCGTACAAATGCTCGAAGAGAGGACCGTCTTCCTAGGTGATCGTTACGCTGTGCCATTGTTATGGAAGTTTGAGAATGTTAACCTGCCGGATTCTAGACCTATGGCTGAAAGAAGATTGCGCTGCCTTGAACGAAGTCTAGCAAAACAGCCTCAACTGCTCGATAAGATACACCACCAGCTCGAAGAATATCTGCACAAGGGTTACGCCAAGAAGTTAAGTGAAGCTGAAGAGAACAATTTGAACTCGCGGATCTGGTATCTGCCCATATTCCCAGTTACAAATCCGAACAAGCCTGAGAAGATTCGAATAGTATGGGATGCCGCCGCAAGAGTTGAAGGAGTGTCGCTTAACTCATTATTGCTCACTGGCCCAGACAGCGTTCCAGCGTTGCCATCTGTATTATTCCGCTTCCGTGAAAAGAGTATTGCGATATCGGGAGATATACGCGAAATGTTCCACCAGGTGATGATTTTGGACGAGGACAAAAATGCACAAAGATTCCTATGGCGTAATCCATCAAGCGGAAGCATCGACGTTTACCAAATGAGCGTTATGACTTTCGGCTCAACGTGCTCGCCTTTCTGCGCACAATTTATAAAGAACAAGAATGCAAGAAAATTTGAAATGCAGTTTCCAAGAGCAGCCAGAGCAATCATCGAGAACCATTATGTCGACGATTGGTTGGATAGCGTAGACACCATAGATGAGGCAATTGCGCTTACAAGAGACGTCGTTCATGTTCACAAGCAAGCAGGATTCGAAATTCGAAATTTCATTTCAAACTCACCAGAAGTCCTCAACGCCCTAGAAGCAAAGACGGTGAAGGAGAGTAAAGCCTTCAGTGATCATTTAAATAATGAATTTGAAAAACTTCTAGGAATGTGGTGGTCCCCAGGAACAGACACGTTCAGCTATGCCTTCAAATCGAGCAAGATGCCCTGCGAGATCTTAAGTGGTAACCAAATACCAACGAAACGCGAGGTATTAAGGGCACTCATGTGCATCTTCGATCCACTCGGCCTTATTGCGAACTTCACAATTCAGCTCAAAATAATTCTTCAGGAAATCTGGCGCTCCGGAATTGATTGGGATGAGGAAATCAAAGAGCCACAATTCAAGAGATGGCGAACATGGCTAAGTCTGATACCAAAGGTAAAAGATGTAACCATCGACAGAAGATATCTCACCAATCTTAGGTTTGGAGCTGGAAACCGCGTTGAACTACACGTATTTGTAGATGCTGGAGAGGATGCTTTCGCTGCAGTTGCTTATGTACGAGTCACCTCAGGAAGTGAAGTCGAATGCTCGCTTATAACTGCGAAAACTAAAGTAGCTCCTATCAAAACGCTCTCGATCCCACGGCTTGAGCTTGAAGCCGCCGTACTAGGGACCAGACTCTCGAGAACCATCCGAAACGGGCACACGATTCATTTCGACAGTACTACCTTTTGGACTGACTCCCAGGTGGTCCTCAGTTGGTTAAAAACCAATAACAAAAAGTTCAAAAGCTATGTTGCAGTTAGAATTGGCGAAATACTTGAAGACTCCAATGTGAACGATTGGAAGTGGGTGCCCAGTAGAGACAACGTGGCCGATGATGCGTCGAAGTACAAGGTTTACTATGACTTCAGCTCTTCAGGTAGATGGTACAAAGGACCGAACTTCCTGCGTCAGAATCCGATTCAACTGCCAACAAAGATATCTACGATTCCTGTCGGCGATGAAAGCGACGAAGAAGTCAAAGAGTGTTTCATACACTTCGAAGTAAATGCGCCATTCTTCCTAGATTATACTCGTTTTTCCAGTTGGAAAAGTCTTTTAAAGACATTAATCTTCATCCTCCGCTTTATAAAGCTCTTCACATTAAAATGGCGACCGCCTTCAACAACACCTGTCATCGAAGACGAACGAGAAGCTGCTGAAATGTTACTTTACAAGCAAAGTCAGAAAGAAAGTTTCAATGAAGAATACAAAGCACTCGTCAATAACGCAAGCTCAGGTAGAATAGCCAACATTAAAAGAAACAGCCCTTTGTACAAGCTCTCCCCATATTTGGATAACAATAATGTGATCCGTATCGCCGGTCGAATCGACGCAATAGAGGGTGTTTCTTCCAGTACAAAAAGGCCAATCATTCTTTCAAAAGAACATCCTATAACATTCCTTATAGTGGATGAATGTCATCAAAAATTTCGCCACCTATTCACCGAGACAGTCATCAATGAACTTCGTCAACGTTACTTTATCCCGAACCTGAGAAGAGTGCTAAAAAAGGTCATACAGAACTGCCAGTATTGTAAAAATAGAAATGCCGTCCCACAACCTCCGATTATGGGGGAACTCCCTTATGCCCGTCTCCAACCGTTCCAAAGGCCTTTCTCGTTCACAGGAGTGGACTACTTCGGACCGCTCTACGTAAAAATTGGAAGACGATTAGACAAACGCTGGGGAATGTTGCTTACTTGCCTCACCGTCCGCGCCATTCATATTGAGATAGTCCACAGTCTCTCCAGTGATGCCTGCATTCTCGCCTTTAAGCGATTCGTCGACAGGAGAGGAATGCCTAAAGAAGTTTACTCCGACAACGCAACGAATTTTAAAGGAGCAAATAACGAATTGCAGCAAGCCTTAAAGGATTTGAACAAACATGCCATAGCAAACAAATTTGAGCTACAATTAAAATGGTTTTTTATCCCTCCAGCGGCTCCCCATATGGGTGGGTGCTGGGAACGCATGGTCAGGTCAGTCAAACAGGTACTTAATGAAATATCACCAACTCGAAACCCTTCCGACGAATTATTACTGAGCATGATGACAGAAGTTGAGAGCATAGTCAATTCGCGACCCCTTACCTATGTGCCAATCGAAAGCGACAATGATGAAGCCCTTACGCCAAATCACCTACTAATCGGTTGTCCAAACGAAAAAAGCTTAACGATGGAATCACCTTGCGACGGAGCAGCACTGAAACGAAGCTGGCTAGCGGCCGAAAAATATGCCCATTCGTTTTGGCAGAGATGGGTCCGCGAATATCTACCAGATCTTACTCGCCGTACCAAGTGGTTCGAACCTCAGCGTGAGTTACAAGAAGGAGACGTCGTTGTTGTTGTAGACAGCAATAATCCAAAAAAATCTTGGCCAAAGGGAAGAGTCCTAAGAACAATACCTGGAAAGGACGGTTTAGTCAGAAGTGCGGTCGTTCAGAGCTCTTCCGGAATATACACCCGACCGACAGCAAAGCTAGCAGTATTAGACGTACACAAGCTCGACGACGAAGGTAAGCCGGCTATAGATCCGGTTACCGGGGGGAGTGTTAAGCGAACTTGTTAGTTTTAAGCGAACTTGGAAGCACTGAATTCGATAGCACTAAACTTGACATTTATAGAGATGAGCTGCTATCAATATATCCGACTCTCTCTTTTTTCGAGATAGACATAAATGCCTTCTTTATTCTTTTCAAAATCAACCGCCAACGAGAGCAGATGCAGAAAATCAATGATCAAATTTAGTGCCATCGAATTCAGATCCAGCCATTTTATTAGATAAAAAATTTGAGAAAATATACTAAACGTAAGTAAAAGTAAGAAGTAAACTAAGAAAAAAATTGTAAAACCATATTTTTAGGAAAATTAAAGCGTTTATCAAACTGAATTTGTCCGCTTTAATTTCGGAAAGAACAATATATATCAACTGTTACTATTTATATTCTGTCAAGACTATTGCCGTGTGCGACTTATGGATCCAAGGCGTGGTTGCTTAGGGCTAGTTGTGCAATCGATTATAAACTTTGAATCTGGTCAACTCGTGCCAAATTAATTAATAAGGCTGTGTGCGAATTGCGTTAAAAAGAGTGTTAAAACTTGACGTTTGGTTAAATGTTGATACTTCGTGTTGAATAAAATATCTTAAAATTACACTAGCTCCGGAGCGGGCTTAAATATGACAATAGTGTTTAAATTTAATCAGTACCCTTTATGCAATTCGCCCAATTCGCACACGGCATATATGATAATCTGTGATCCGTTGGTTTCTCAACTACCTGGTCTAAGGTTCTAACCCAAAGATGTGAACTTAAAAAGCTTTCTAATTAAAACTGAAAATAGACAGCACCACTTGGCTTGTAAACCTTGAAATAACTATAACTCCAGCCAAAAACAGCCAAAAAGGAATAGACAAAGCTTTTGGTGGAAGAACCTCTAAAGTTGTTATTGTTCAATTTGTGTATTGTTGAACGAATATGCTCTAGAATCAACAAATGTTAGATGGTCACAGGGAACTACCTGCCTTGCAACCAAACATATATGGCTAAGCATAGACCTGAAGCCGTCAAAAGGATGGATTTCCCTGAGGAGACAAAGTAAAAGCCCCAACAATTGGAGTCATAACAGGACACTGTCTCATAGGAAGACATGCCAAGAGGCTGGTGGTCTACTCAAATGACTTCTTAAGAAGCTGCATGGACGAGGAGGAAAAGTAAACAGTACAACATTTTCTATGTACATGTCCGGCTACTTCCAATAGACTTACTTACTTACTTATCCGGCTCACAATCCATGAAGGATCTCAGCCTGAGACACTGCAGCCTTCCATCGTGAACGGTCCCTCGCATGCACTCTCCAGTCGCCGAAACCAAGCGCTCTGGTATCCGCAGTCACTTGGTCCTTGTACCTTAGGTTCGGTCTTCCTTGTCGTCTCGAACCTGGGGGCTGGGGTGAGAAGATTTTCTTGGCTGGAGCGTTGTCGTCCATTCGCTCGATGTGGCCGAGCCAATGTAGTCGTCTTTTCTTGGCCTTCTGGACTACATTCACATCGTCGTATACCTCGTACAGTTCTCGGTTAAACCTTCTTCTCTATTCGCCATCGTCGCATACGGGACCGAAAATCAGTCGAAGAATTTTTCTTTCCAAAGTGCCCTGCCCAGTGTCAATTACCCTTTTTTACATATCGTCCAGCACTAAGCGCCGTAGAGTAAGAATGGTAAAATCAAAGTTTTGTTTAGCAGACACTTTGTCTTTCGAGTGAGGAGTTTTGAACCCAGTTGTTTGGCCAAACCGAAGCAGCAGCGGTTCGCTAGGGTAATTGTTCTTCGGATCTCCACTAAGGTGTAGCTTGTGGGATTGATGTTTGTTCCAAGGTAGGTGAACTCCTTAACTACTTCCAAATTGCTGCTACCAACAGTGACGTTTTGTCCTAGGCGGTGGACAGATGTTGCTTTATTGTTTGTTGATAGCATGCATTTTGTTTTGTCCTCATTCACTTCAAGACCAACGAGTTTGGCCTGTTCTTCAATCGCTTGGATCGATTATGTCTATGTCGTCTTTATAGCCTAGGAGCTGGGTGGACTTGTTGAAGAAAGTGTTTTCTGTGCTCTCACCTGCCTCGTGCACTATCTGCTCCAGGACTATGTTGAAGAAGTCACATGACAACGCATCTCCTTGTCTTAACCCTGCCCATTTGCACACTCCACTGCGTATTGTTTAGCGTCATGCGGCACAGCTGGATCAGTTTGTTCGGGATCCCGAATTCAGACATCGCCATCATAAGCTCTTGGCGGTGTGGATGCTATCATAAGCAGCTTTAAAGTCGATGAAAAGGTGGTGGGTTTTGACTTGAAATTCGGTGGTCTTTTCCAGGATTTGCGTGAGTGTGAATATTTGGTCTATCGTTGTTCAGCCTAGCCTAAAGCCACACTGGTACGTGCCGATTATTGTGTTGCAGAAAAGTTTCAGACTTCCAACAGAAGGAATAACTATCTCGGTAACCCCTCCTTCGATAACACCAGTGAACTGGCAACAATCGACACAAGATGTCTCTCTAATTTCCTTAAAAGTACTAAATGGTTTATTTAAGTACATTACTCTCCCTATGAGTTACTTCTTTAGTGGTATTACAATGGTAATGGACCATTGAGGTTTAGTGAGTTTATAACATCTAGACAGCCACTCTAACCTAACCTAACCTATAAGGTTCGTTCGATGTTACCAGCCCCAGCTTGTCACTACCCTGAACGGAGCTGTCAAAAACCCGAAAAATTTCTCTGGGTTTGGTTTCACATCGAACCCATTAGCAGTGCTCTGTTTTTCTTTTCTCTTTGTTGTATAGCAACAGCTGATTCGAACAGCTCCGAAATTCTCGCCCAGAAAAAAATCTTGGGGCGATTCAGAGCGCGGTGGAAGTGTACCGGGGCGCCACAGAGCGACCCAGAGCGCACATCGAATAAACCTGTTGTTGAACGAATACCAATAGAACCTTTCATATGTGACGGGCACATGAAGGTTATAGTGGACGTTAATAGCATGGAATGTTTTCAAAGTTTGGTATACTGGATTTGTGTAAAAATGCAATTTTGTTAAAGTTGCATTTTCTTAAAAACGCTATTTAGTTAAAATCGCTTTTCAGTCAAAATGCAATTCGGTAAAAATTACATTTCAGAAAAAAATAGTTTTATCAAAAATGTCATTTAGTCAAAAATATCGTTTGGTGAAAAAAGCTGTTTGGTGAAAAATGTCGATTGGTGAAAAAAGCTGTTTGGTGAAAATAGCAGCTTGGTCAAAAATTCCATTTGGTCAAAAATGCTGTTTGGTTTGGTGCTAGTATCACTAAATGACAATTTTCATCAAACAGCATTTTTGACCAAACTGTTTTTTCCACCAAACGACATTTTTCACCAAACAGCATTTTTGACCAAATAGGATTTTTACTGAAGTGCAATTTTACAAAAAATGCTTCTAAAAAATCCTTAAAAAGCACTAAGTATTAGAATTCAGTTGCTTATCTTTTATTTTGTTGTTTGCTGTCCTGAAAAGGACGATTGTTTTTTTTCAGATTTTTCAAATAAAAAGCAACTCAACGAGCTTTACTGCCATCTGTTGCAATAAATAGTAATTCAAAATTTCCTCCGTTTTCTGAACACATCCCAAACTCCGCACCTGAACGTTCGTTAAGTTTGCTGTCAATAATTATCTATCTCTCTAAAATCAACTGTTCATTTCTTTCACTCTCACTCGTGAAGCCAATAGCCAATTTGAATTTTCTTTTTGTGCATTTGATTTGTGAATTACCTCGTGAAGGCGAAAAGAAGAACCGCTGCTTCAATTTCCCATTAATTTTCGTGATAATTTAATTAAACTTCATACAAAAACTAAACAAAATGGTAAGTTTTTATGAAAACAAGTGAATCTTCATTTAAATGTATTGGAAAACCAAAGAAACTGAAAACAACTGAAACATGAGTCAACATGTCTCGGAACAGTGAATGTGGGTGGTTTCCTTTGCAAATTTGATCAACTTTTTCGTAAAATTAGTGTAAATTTATCAAAATATCCTTGTTAAATCATCGAAATCTTTTCAAGTGCGCAATAAAATGTGAGAATTGATACATTTTTCATAAGAACTAGAAATTGTTTAGAAACCTAACCTCAAAATTGCCGAAACTGCGTGTGGAACCTTCTCGTTCTGTTTCTTGCTCTCATTGGTGTCTCCTACTCAAATCGGACGCACATGTTGTCATTTTCATTGACTGATTACTCATTCCGGGTATTATTTTATTTTCCAGCAACCACAAATTGTCGTCTTGAAAGAAGGTACCGATACCTCTCAGGGCAAACCCCAATTGATTTCAAACATCAATGCCTGCCAGTCGATTGTCGATGCAGTCCGGACCACCCTCGGACCCCGTGGCATGGACAAATTGATCGTAAGTGGCAATGGAAAGGCCACCATTTCCAATGACGGGGCTACGATCATGAAATTGTTGGACATTATCCACCCGGCAGCGAAAACTTTGGTTGACATCGCCAAGTCACAGGATGCTGAGGTGAGTCTCTTATATCTCCTTATCCGCTCTAAACTAAAATTGGTGTCAATTTGCTTGTATTTTAGGTTGGTGACGGCACCACAAGCGTTGTTCTACTCGCCGGCGAGTTTTTGAAGCAAATCAAACCCTTCGTCGAAGAGGGCGTTCATCCTCGCATCATAATCAAGGCCATGAGAAAGGCTCTGACCCTGTGCATCGAGAAAATCAACCAAATGGCTGTGCACATCGAGAAGCAATCAAAGGAAGAGCATCGTGCTCTATTGGAAAAATGCGCTGCCACAGCGATGAGCTCCAAACTCATCCACCAACAGAAGGACTTTTTCTCGAAGATGGTCGTTGATGCCGTCCTCGCTCTGGACGAATTACTGCCCCTCAACATGATCGGAGTGAAGAAAGTCACTGGTGGTTCGTTGGAGGAAAGCCAAATCGTGTCGGGCGTGGCCTTCAAGAAAACTTTCTCCTACGCTGGTTTCGAAATGCAACCCAAATCGTACAAAGGCTGCAAAATCGCTCTACTCAACATCGAACTCGAATTGAAGGCTGAACGGGACAATGCCGAAGTCCGCGTTGACAACGTCAAAGAATATCAGAAAGTCGTGGATGCAGAATGGCAAATTCTGTACAACAAACTGCAAAAAATCGCCGACTCAGGGGCAAATGTAGTCCTATCAAAGTTGCCCATTGGCGATGTTGCAACGCAATGGTTCGCCGATCGGGATATGTTCTGTGCGGGTCGCGTTACCGAAGAAGATCTCAAGCGTACGTTGAAAGCTTGTGGCGGAGCTGTGATGACCACGGCCAATGATATCAGTGCCAAGGTGCTGGGTCAATGTGATTCGTTTGAAGAGAAACAAATTGGTGGAGAAAGATTTAATATTTTTGAAGGTTTGTTGAACTTTTTTTTCTTATTTGTTCTCAAATAAATTTTGGATTGCTTACTTGCAGGATGCATCAACGCAAAGACTTGCACCCTGATTTTGCGCGGTGGCTCAGAACAGTTCCTCGAGGAGACTGAACGTTCGCTGCATGATGCTATCATGATTGTTCGCAGGACAATTAAGAACGATTCAGTTGTTGCTGGTAAGTGCACTTTGTCAATTATTATTTTGCTTGTTTTTTATGAGTGATGCATCGCCCAAGACGTACAAATGTGTCAGCACCAACTAGAAAGGTCTGAGAGGTGTCAAACTTTTCTCTAGAACTTTGTGTACTAGCGGCATAAGTGGTGACGCTACGGTACCCATAATGGCATAATTACAGATCAAAGATGCATTTATGGCGTTCAGAATTTTATCGCTTTGCCGCTTGTGACGTTGGAAAGCATTTAT
This sequence comes from Sphaerophoria taeniata, assembly GCA_943590905.1. Lineage (NCBI taxonomy): Eukaryota > Metazoa > Arthropoda > Insecta > Diptera > Syrphidae > Sphaerophoria > Sphaerophoria taeniata. The sequence continues at coordinate 86,236,901 of OX016542.1, forward strand.
TGGGCCTGTGGAATCCACTTTTGCTTGATTTGGCTTGTTTCGCTGTCTGTAAAAGACATGAATTTGATTATTTTCCAATTCTGTCACTTTTCACAGTCGAATTCAAGTGTTTTTGACAAAACACGGTCTCACTTTAGTTGACGCTGAAGGCCTGATCAAACATCGTTGAACCTTCCCAGACTTAAACAAACTATTTTGTACTATTACTTAAGTCGATCGTTGCCAGTTCACTGGTGTTATCGACGAAAGGGTTACCGAGATAGGTGTTCCTTCTATTGGAGAGTGCCGGACATGAACATAGAAAGTGTTGTACTGTTTACTTTTCCTCCTCGTCCATGCAGCTTCCCACCTCCTGCATATTTTAAAAGCTCCGCAGGTATGTCATCCGATCCGGCGGACTTGTTATTTTGTATCTTTTGGATGGTTCTTGCTACCTCTTCTGTGCTGAGGGCAGGGACTGGGTCTTGATTGACTGGTCTGGCTTCTCGTTCGACATTATGCGCATTCAGCAGCTGTTGTAAGTGCTGCTTGACTGTTTCGAAGAGCCTGTGTCCCGGTTCTAAAACCAGAAGCTAATTGCTTCGACCTTTTAAAGAAACGTTGGGTTTTATTCTTGGCCCTTGAATCTTCTCTCTCTGGAAAACAATAGAATCAAAAAATTTATTGATTTGATTTTTGAATTTCAGTTTAAGTGTTTCTCAGAAGAAACTAGCTCCTTCTTTGGTCAAGATGTTTGGTTTGAGTATCGCTTCTAAGCCTATCTTTGGCGTGGCCATACTATCCTCACTGTAGTATCTTGTTGAAATGGATCTCTTTCTCTACTAGATGACCTTGATCATCGAGGAAGAACTCTCCGAAGTATAGAAGGTGAGAGGTTGTTTTATCCTTCTCCTTGTCCATGGAAATCCATCACAATTTCGAAGATAATGTGCAGGACGACCGTTTCAAGGCGATATTCTCGTCGCCTCACTGCAACATCGATCCAAGTGATACGCATTTCAAGGAAGAAATTGAAACGAAGACATAGTGATGAGGAGGGGAAGAAGAGCCAAGTGGGTGGAGTGGAGGAAACAGCGAAGTCGAAGCGACTGAAGAAATTATTGAGAACGTGGGTTCGTTCGATGTAACCAGCGCTGGGGCGCTCCGGTGCTTGTCACTGCCCTGAATGGAGCTGTCAAGAAACTGAAAAATTTCTCTGGGCTTGGTCTGTGTTTTGTAAATAATTTTGAATATTTATTGAAAGAAAAATGTCCACGAGTTCCAAGATTCAAAAAGAAAATCCACAATCAATCAAATTTGAAATTCAAATTCAAATGTGTATGTATAACCGCCAATATGGCTGCTGTTGTATTTGGTATTTGTCGGTAAGGCAGTTCAAGGTGTAGGTTTGTTCTTGCATTCGGTGCAAATCAAAAATTGGCTGTTCTTCTTTATCGTTCGTAAAAATTTATCATAAACGAGTCGAAAAAGTGAGGAAAAATGTTAATTTTTTTTAAATTAAAGTAAATTAATTGTTTTTCTGTGTTTGTGAAGTTTTCTTGCATTTCATGTTAATGATTGTCTGCAATCTCGCTTGTAATATTTGATTTTAATTTTTCGTGTACAAAAATGTGTTAGTTTTTCATTTATTTTTGAGAATAAAACCTCCTCGGGCCCAGGAAAGAAAAATAAAGCCAAGTGTATCGCGTCGCGTGCGAAGAACAGCCTTCCTAGCCATAAAAGCTCAAGAAATGATCTTTACAGAACCATTACGTAACCCCACCTTGCTGCTTGAAGTTCTCAAAGGAATTGTCTAGAACTTGGAACGCCAAGTCTGAGTCGTAGTCTGCGACGTCCTACGGGGTTCGGACTTGACTGTCCGGAGCAGTTGTTATTAATTTTGGCCCGTCGCTTTACCGTCAACATTCAGTCTTAAAATTCTTTGTGATCCTGTGAGCTGGGAGACGCAGATTTTCTTGCTTTCGCATCATCGCATTTTGGCTTTTGGACTACATAAAACTCGTAATACAGTTCGTATATGAAGTTCCTTTTTTTGCACACTCCCTTCCACTACGAAACCCCATTTATTGTACCTGATCCTATCCGTGACCGCAGTTATGTCTGTCTTTCACGCTTAGGGTCTGATTGCCGAGGAATGGAATTTAGAGGCTTCTTTAACTACTTTCAACTACTAATTGAACGGAAAAAAACATATGCAACCAAGCGCTCGTAAACAATCGTCTCAAATGTACAGTCCTTCCGTAAAATTCTCAAAACGTAGGTAAGGTTAGGTTAGAGTGGCTGTCTAGATGTTGACTCACTAAGACCTCAAGGGTATCACAATGGTGCCACTAAAGAGGTTACTCATGGGAGAGTAATCAACTTAAACAAATCAGGCAGCTTCTACAGAAGTCGTTTGCGTAGACCCCTAGCCTCATGGCATGTCTTCCTATGAGGCAGTGTCCTATTATGACTCCAATTGTGGAGCTTATGCTTTTTCTGCTCAGGAAAATCAAGCTTTTTGACAGCTTCAGGTCTATGCTTTGCCATATTTGTTTGGTTGCTAGACAGGTAGTACCCTGTGACCATCTAGCATATGTTGATTCTAGAGCATATTGTTGGAAAAGATGTTTGCAAGTAGCAAGTGGTGTTCCTATGCTGTGTCTATGTCTAACAGTGGGCAGAAGTGTTCCGGTTTTGGAAGCTTTGCAATTTCCCGGAATGTTTCTGTGGCCCGGCATCCAAATGTGAATGTTAAACTGTTCTGTCATTTCATTCAGAGACGATTACCCGTCGTGGATAGAGTTTGTGCAGACAGACGCTAGAGATTTGAGAGCGGCTTGGCTTACTTTGAGTGCGGATAGTGCCTCTTTTATCGCCATTACTTCTGCCTGGAACACACTACATTGATTGGGAAGTCTGTATGATAGACTGAGATTTTGTTGTTTCGAGTAGATACCACTTCCAACGCCGTTGTCGGTCTTTGAACCGTCTGTATAGAAGTGTATTCTTCCAGAGGTCCTCCTTCTTCCCAAAAAGATCTTGAAGAGATGGAAACATGGAAGTTATTATCGAATATCATTTTTGGATCGGTCTCGGTATAGTTTAAGCGATCTTCTTTACTCTTTCATCAATGCTTGTCTTCCAATTTAGTTTTTATCTTAAATAAGACCTAAGACCCTTAGCTTGGTCGGAGAAGCTTAGGGGTGTTCCTAATTTGGGGAATTTTGTACCTTCTCGTAAAGGACTCTCCTTGAAATCATCTGATTATTTGGAATGGCAAATTCCTAAACAGATATTGGCGCTGAGTTTTTAGACTCAAAACTGAGTCGAAAATGTTTATCAGTGCATGGATCTCGTTTCAAATCTAGTTTCTCTGAGCTTAACATTCATGACTTCTTGTTTTGTTGCAATTAATTCTGAGATTAAAATTGGAATTTGCTAACTGCTAACCAGTTAAACGTCTTCTAGGTTTATATCTATTTGTTAAACTTTGCTGAGAAAGACAACTTGAATAACTAATATTGATCGGAATGACGATACTTAACGAAACGACTTGGTGACGAGAATATTAAGTCATTAACTGGATTGATGGATTCAACGTTGGGGCATTAACAATGATTCAATGAAAGTCTTTTTTTCTCCATTTGCTGTTGTAAATCATTAACCAGCAGTGAAGTGTTGCAATGAATATGAGCAACGAGACTATTGTACGGCAATAGCTTCAAATATGGCAGTAGCTGTGTTCATACTTAAAAAGACTTGCTTACTTACTTAAGGTGGCGCTACAGTCCGGGGTGGACTTGGGCCTCAGCAACAAACCTCTCCAGCCAGCTCGGTCCCTAGCTAGCTGTCTCCAGTTTCGCACGCCGAGTTGGTTGAGGTCATCTTCAACTTGCGCGCGCCACCTGAGCCTTCTTCCTCTACTGCGCCTTCTCTCTGGGGTGGATTCGAAGATTTTACGGGCCGGAGTATTGGTGTTCATCCTCTCCACGTGACCAAGCCATCTGAGTCTTTGGAACTTCACTCTTTTAGCTAGGTCAGTGTCGCTGTACAGCCCTTATAGTTCGTCGTTAAATCTTCTCCTCCATTCACCGTTTATGCAGACAGGACCATAGATCTTCCGTAGAATCTTTCTCGAAAACCGGCCTAGGGCGCTCTCATCCGTTTTTGACAGGGTCCATGCTTCTGCACCATATAGCAGGACGGTGATGATTAGGGCCTTATAGAGCGTCACCTTAGTTGTTCGGGAGAGGACTTTACTACTCAATTGCTTTCTTAGCCCGAAGAAACAGCGATTAGCAAGTGTTATTCTTCGTCTGATCTCGGCGCTGATGTCGTTGTCCGTGTTGATAGCGGAGCAAAGGTATACAAAGACCCTAAATACCTCGAAATTATATGCGTCTATCGTGACGTTTTGTCCAAGACGTCGGTGTTGGGTGTCCTTTCTAGGTGACAGCATATACTTTGTTTTGCCCTCAGCCTCTGTCTGTATACTCGCAAAAGCACTGTTGACATCACGCTGCGTTCTCCCAATGATATCAATGTCATCAGCGTACGCGAGTAGTTGCACAGACTTCTGGAAGATAGTGCCTTTACTGTTGACGTGGGAGTTATGTACTATTCGTTCCAATATGATATTAAAGTCGCATGACAGTGCACCTTGTCTAAAGCCTTTTTTGACATCGAAGGCGTCGGTGAGGTCGTTACCGACTTTAATGGAGCAGCGCGAGTTCTCCATTGTCATCTTGCTCAGACGAATGAGTTTTGTAGGAATGCCAAAACTGGACATGGCTTTATACAGTTCTTCTCTATAGATACTGTCATACGCGGCCTTAAAATCGGTAAAAAAAATGGTAGGTGTCGATTTGTTGAGTTTTTTCCAGGATCTGCCGTAATGTGAAAATTTGATCGATGGTGGACTTTCCTGGTCTAAAGCCACGCTGATATGGACCTATCAGTTTGTTGACAAACGGCTGCAGACGTTCACAAAGTACTGCAGAAAAGATCTTATAGGCGATGTTTAGGAAGCTGATGCCTCTGAGTTGGTGCAGTTTAGAGGGTCTCCTTTCTTCAGGATCGGACAAACAATGCTGAGGTTCCATTCATCGGGCATGCTCTTTTCCGACCATATTCTCCAGATGAGTTGGTGCATGCTCCTAACCAAGGCTTGCGTCGTCTTCATTGAATGGTTCATTCTGCCTGACAGCGGAATTTGATTCGTCATCGCCGTTGTACAGTCTGCAGAAGTGGTCCTTCCATATCCTCAGCATTGACTGAGACTCTACTACGATATTTCCCTGTTGGTCTTTACAGACCTCGGTTCGTGCTCGATAACCTTGAGTCATTCGTTTTACCTCTTGGTAAAACTTAACCTCATTCCTGTTTTTTAGTCTCTCAACAGCCTCGATCGATCGCTTTTCATGCTCTCTCTTTTTCTTTCTGAAAAGCTTGTGTTCTTCTCTCCGCTTCTGCTCGTAGAGCTCCCGAGCTGATCTCGTCCACCTGTGCAGCGCTGCTTTGTATGCTTCTTGCTTGGCTGCATGTACCTGCCTGCATTCTTCATCAAACCCGGGAATTTCGTTTTGGTGGCCGCGTGAAATCCAGCACATCAGAGGCAGCATCCTTAATGGCTTTCTGGCAATTCTGCCACTGGTTCTCAATACTCGATGCTGGCTGTAGCGGACTTCTCTTGAGGTTACTTGACACTCGGTCGGAAGAGGATTTGGCGATCCCTTGCGATAGTAGCCGTCCGACGTTATACTTTCTTCTAGCACTTCCTGTTTTTGGCTTTGGTCGAGATATCCGCTGCACTACCTTAGCTACAACGAGGTAGTGATCTGAGTCGATGTTGGCCCCTCGGAAGGTTCGGACATCAATAATGCTTGAAGAGTGTCTTGCGTCGATCGCAATATGATCAATCTGGTTGACAGTTGATTGGTCTGGAGACCTCCTTAAGAAAAGGCAAAGTTTACCTTTAGGAATATTCTCTATATTTTGTATATATAGCCCCAATAACTTCTTTTGCTGCATCATTTGCGGCGGCGGAGTTGCAACCATAGATTGTCTTTGAAGCTAAGAAATATCACCATTTGTCTTGATTTTGTTTTCTTTTGTTTGGAAAGACTTTTCCAAGTTTCTTGGGCTTAAGGCTTCATTGCCAAAGTTTCTAATCTGCTGGTTTCCAATTGATACTAAAATAAATAACTCACAACCTTCGTTTATGAGAAATATATTATCCAAACAGCAGCGTCAACGTCAATAATAGGTGCAACAAACGTTGTCGTCAGTTTTAACGTCAAGAAACAAGAAAATTTTCATTCAACACGCGAGTTATAATTGCTCTTCCGTCGGGAACATTCAGCAGCAATAATAGTCGACAGCAAAGGTGTCGTCGGCAGTGGTTTTCCCAAAGCATAAAGCTTTTAATAAAATGTGCATTCAGAAAATCAATGACGCAGTGTTAGACGATGCGGAAACCATCAAATGAAATTTTGATGCCGCACCTCTGACTATCTAGCTTTCGTCTAATGATGAGTCATTAACGCGATCTAATTCTAAGCGTTTTGATCAGCCAAATGGAAATACCAAGGCTCACTATTGCTCGGTCGATGGCTTTCAATAAATTTTCAATACCTCTCTGAAACTGAAATGCGATTTGCAAATCTATTCCGAAGGTCTGCAACAATTCTTAAAACATATCTGATGACTTGTTGGAGAACCACCAGTTGGATAAATTTATAGACGTGATGCGTGCTAATGAACGCAAAGCGCCATGAACTCAAATTGTTTATATTCTGCTTTGCTTGCCGTGATGATGATGTGAAACTCAGCTCTACGAATTTGCAATTGAGGTTTTCTAACTAAATTTTATTTTTTTATTCAAAACCCAGAGATTTATTTTAGTGTTTTGTGTGCTGTTTGGCACGCAACAATGCTTTTCCAGTGAATAACGAATAAAATGATATGTTCCTCAATGACGATTAAAAAGCTGTTTGTTTGTTTGGTGTGTGTGGTTTTGAGTTGTATAATTTTCAACATTTAGGAAGGTCAAAGAACTTTCTTTTATTTAAGATTGGAGTGTGTTGCTTTTATTGCTTTTATTTCGTAAGGTGATAAAAATTTTGCAATCATAAAAATAAGGAAGGACAATTTACGAAAACTTCCAACTGACTCAAATTCAATGATTTGTGGTGGTTGCCTGTCGTTTAATTTCACCACTTCAATGAAGATATCACAAACTAAAGTGTTGACTGGTTATGTTTATTCTTTACAGCGGAAACAGTTGTTTGTCGATATCACATTGCAAATATAGGTTTGTTTTTTGTATAATTTGTTGACACAGTTGCAAAACAATATCGGATTTGTTTTGATAAATTACTTTGCTGTGGAAAATTCAAAATATATTTACATTTCATCTTTTATGAGTTCTGGCTCTTGATTGACAAAGCGTCCAAGAGAATCATTTGTCGTAGAAAAGGGACAACTGACCCATTCGGTATATTTTAAGCTAATCATCATAATCTCTGGTATCAGGCCACTAGGTTAATTCGAAGAGAGCTTCTATCGACCAATGATCTTAACCATCTGCAAATTTCTCGTGTCAAACTAATCCACTTAGAGAAAGAGCTCCGAAGAGAACCGTATGACAATAAGTGAAAGCCAACTGGGACGATCTCAATAACTTCTTCCGGATCCTTAACTGGTCACTATGCTTCCTCGATAGTGACTTAGACTCCAGCGCAGATATGATTACTAATATGATTATTTTGGGAATGAAAACTTTTATCCCGAATAGGGTTAAAAGCATCAAACCCAAAGAAAAGTCATGGTTTGATTCAAGCTGTAAAGGGGTTATCAGGGAAAAAGAAGTAAAGTTCCGGTGTTTTAGAGCCAACCCGACTGAGAAAAACCGGAACAAGTTTAAACAAGCCAGGAAGGCCTGCAATGCCCATATTCATCGGGCCAAATTTTTACATAACCAAAAATTAAGGCAAAAAATACTGCAATGTCCCAAAGGCAGTAAGAATTTTTGTTCATTGAAGAATTCTTCATCTTCCTCGGTCCCTACGCTCGTTGGCAATGACACTCCAGTTGTTAGCTCTCTCGCGAAAGCTACCGTCAGAACGGGTGACTTTGGCCAGGGCGGGTGACTTTGGCCACTGAATGGATACTTTTTAGAAAAATTGTTAAAATATGAAGGAGTGGTTCGATTTTTTCCTAACTTCTTTGTAAATTCGTATAATTGAATGGACTAAAAAATGATCATACTAGCCTTATTTAATTAACATTAGGAAAAAAAATATACCAATTTTTATTTTATTAAAAATGTTCACAAAAAAATCACCTGAAAATGTTGGATATTTTCAACATGTTGCAGAAGCATGATTGCAAAATGACTTTGACTCCGATATATGTATTGTTTTTCAAATTGAATCCTCCAAATTTTACCCTCGTAACTATTTTATAAACAATAAATTTTATTTTTTTTTTATAATAAATGCCAAATGGGAGGGTGACTTTGGCCGGTATTTCGGGTGACTTTGGCCGGGTGGCCAAAGTCACCCTCTTAAATTTTGCACTAGGTTTTGTTTGATAAATTGTAAGCAATATAGTTTATTGCTCTGCCATATGTGTGTGTTGGTATATTAGAACACTGCAGCTGCACTATGTGCATTCTAATTATTATCCTACCTGAGTGTGTGTTGGTATATAAGAAAACTGCAGCTGGATGATCACCAGATTTAGGTAGCCGAGTGCATCCTAATTATCCTGCCTGAGTGTGTGTGTGTTCGTTAATTAGAAAACTGCAGCTGGACGATCACCAGATTAAGGTAGCCGAGTGCATCCTAATTATCCTGTCTGAGTATGTGTGTGTTGGTTAATTAGAAAACTGCAGCTGGACGATCACCAGATTTAGGTAGCCGAGTGCATCCTAATTATCCTGCTTGAGTGTGTGTGTGTTGGTTAATTAGAAAACTGCAGCTGAACGATCGCCAGATTTAGGTAGCCCAGTGCATCCTAATTATCCTGCCTGAGTGTGTGTGTGTTAGTTAATTAGAGAACCACTGGACGATGACCAGCCAATAGGTATCGTGGTGTTGAGAATCGAGGAATGAAGGCATTGTTGGCGTGGCGTTCAAACGAGGAAGTAATCACAATAAATTTGGTGTAAGTACTGATTTAAATAAATAAACTGATGATTTTAAATTTCTAATTAACGTTGTTATTAATTATAAAAAAGTATTTTTCTTTCATTTTTAGAAAACAATTAAGATGCCCCAAGCATATAAACAAACCGGGTACGAAAAGCCGTATAAAAACTATACCCCTGAGACATTAGAAGCCGCTTTATTGCAAGTTCGAGAAGGCAAGATGCCATTGAACAAGGCTTCAAAGGAGTTTCAAATATCAAGATCCTCACTCCAAAACAAATTTAAAAACATGCACAAGAAATCTGTTGGTGGACAAACTGCACTTTTGGAGGAAGAAGAAGCCTGCATAGTCAAAATGCTACAAACAACAAGTAACTGGGGATTTCCGCTTTCCAAACTCGAACTTCGTCACATCACCAAGGCTTTTCTGGACAAAAAACACAAATATGTCGTCAAGTTTACCAACAATTTGCCAGGGAGGGATTGGGCAAGTTCATTTTTAGAAAGGCACAAAGACCAAATAACATCGCGAGTGTGCCAAAATATAACTCCAGCAAGAGCAGCAATATCTGTTTCAACAATATCCGACTTTTTCAACAATTTGGAAATCAGTTTGGAAGGTATACCACCTGAAAACATCAGTAACTACGACGAAACCAATTTCTCAGACGATCCAGGAGCCAGGAAAGCCATTTTTTCTAGAGGTGCTAAATATCCAGAGCAAGTTATGGCCCATTCTAAAAGTTCAACTTCGATAATGTTTTGTGGCACAGCAACTGGAACATTGTTACCCTTATACGTTGTTTATAAAGCCAAAAATGTTTATAACAACTGGATGGAAGGTGGTCCACCTGGATGGCGATACAATGCTACGTCTCATGGTTGGTTTGACATCAAAGTGTTTTCCGATTGGTTCCAAACTGTCTATCTCCCTCACGCCCGGAAGTTAATTGGTCCAAAGGCAATCATTGGTGATAATCTTGCGAGCCATTTTTCAGAAGAAGTTATCAGACTAGCTGAAGAAAATGATGTTAAATTGATTTGTCTTCCCCCCAATTGCACGCATATAGCACAACCACTAGATGTAGCCTTCTTTCGACCTTTGAAGGCATTGTGGAAGAAAAACCTTACAAACTACAAGTTGGCAAACCCGAAAAACAAAACAGTGCCCAAAGAAGTGTTTCCTAGACTTTTGAAAAAAGTCTGGGAAAGTTTACATGAGGACAATAAGGCTAAGAAGAATTTAATATCTGGCTTCCGTGCAACTGGAATTCCATGTGATAGGCAAACAATTATATCCAAATTGGAAAAAACCGATCTAAACACACCTGAAGAAAATATGATCACCCTAAGCGAGTCCGTTTTGGACTATATGAAGAGCCTTCGGACCCCAGATACCTCAACCAAGAAGCCAAGAAAGAAAAAGGTTAACACTAAACCTGGCGCTAGTATCACTATGGCGGACTTCACAACATCGCCGAACGTCTTAACACAGGCTTCCAGTATACAAGGAAATGAAGATTTCAATGAAGAAATGTATACGGATGAGCCTGGTCTGGTCCATCAAACATATGTCGCAATCGGAAGCCAAGGCGCCGCAAGGTAAGGGTATACCTATTTAACTATTTCATTGAATGAAATAGATAAATTAACTAGGTATACCTTGTATTATCAGGTCATCGTTTCGTCAGAGTCCTCAACGAATAATACCACGTTAAGCTCAATGAAGTCCTTATCTTTGGAAGAATCAGATAGTATTAACCTCGATGAATGGCAAGAACAGCAAATCATGAGTGACGAAGATACAACGGCCAACGAGGATATTTCTATCAGTGTTGGTGACTATTTTCTGGTCAGGTTTGCAGTCAAAAAAAAAGTAACATTTTACGTTGGCTGTATCTTAAATATATACAACGATGAGTTAACAGTCTCCTTCTTACGAAGAGGTGCTGGGCAGAGCTTAACTTATCCAGAAAGACAAGATGTTGCACAGGTTAACAAAAGTGATCTGGAGAGAAAACTTCCTGTTCCAACAGTGGATCGCCGAGAAAGACTGTTTTTTTCAATATCTTTTCATGGATATCAAAACTTAAAATAAAATTAACATAATTGTATTTTTTTTTTAACTGTTAAAAATCGAAAATGCATTGTAAACTACTATTAAAATACCTACATATAGTGAAAAACTCTGCTCTTTCATTTGGGATTGGTGAAATTGACTTGCTGCTGGTAGTTTTTTAGAAAATTAAGAAAAAGCAGTTGGAAAACAGCGTTTGTCCAGCCAATTCCAAACAAAAACGAATCTTCTTCTCCCTCCAATTATCGTCCGATTGCACTTACGTTCCTTCTTTCTAAGGTCATGGAAACGCTGATAAAGTGATAAACTATCAGCTCAAGAAATATCTCGAAGACCGAAAGCTTCTTAATGACCGGCAATACGGCTTTCGCAGCAACAGGTCCACTGGTGATTTGATGGTCTATCTCACCGAACAGTGGAACAAATCTTTACATCGTTTTGGAGAAAGTAAGATTGTTGCACTTGATATTTCAAAGGCATTTGACAAAGTCTGTCTTTTATCGAAAATGCGTGCTTTCGGTATCGACGAATCCCTCCTTCCTTAGAAATTTTCTTTCGAACCGTTCAATACAAGTTGTATTGGACGGATTCAAGTCTGAAACCCACAACATAAATGCTGGTGTGCACCAGGGCTCCGTTTTGTCACGGACCCTCTTTCTCATTTTAATAAATGACCTCTTGTCTGTAACTTCTAATCCAATTCATTGTTTCGCTTACGATAGTAGGTACCCTTAGCTTTTCATATTCGTTCCCAGACTCACATCCCTCCTCTTCATGGGATTGCAACGGCTTAATATGATAAGGTCATTTAACTCTGACTTAAACAGCATTGTACAGTGGGGAATACAAAATCGCGTAGAGTTTAATGCTTCGAAAACCCAATGCATGGCGGCTCAAAGATGGTGTGAGGTTGGTGAAGGAATTTTCTCCAGGTCCTTAAATGTCTCCAGATCTTTTAGGCTTCCTGACTTTGCTACTGTTTCAAGCAGAACTACTCGAGATAAGGGAATCATACAAATTACTAAAACTAGATCAAAACTGTCTTTTCGGACAGTCAGGTAATTCAAGCGATTCACTCGTCCACATCATCGTAACAGATTAGTCCAACAATGCCAAAGTCAGTGCTAACATTTGACTAATGGCACTCTTGTCTGGGTTCCGGGTCCAGAGTTTTAAAGACTGCAGTCATTTTGGTACTTTAGTTAAGTCACGAATAAGACTGTTTTTTTTAGTCTTTTAACTTACAAAAGTACTTTAACTGGAAAGGAGCAGTCTCCAGTTAGTACTTATTTTTTAACTTGCAGTCAATTATATAAAGTCAATTGACTAAAAGTTAATTAACTGCAGTACTTTTAACTGGCTTTAGTCAGTTAAGTCACTAAAAAGTCTTTTAACTTAAGCGAGTTTGGTTTTAGTCAATAAGTCTTTTGACTGCAGTCAATTAACTTTAAGTCAATTGACTTTTTCTTAGTCTTTTTGACTAAAAAATAATAAATTGAGTTTGAGTCAGTATTATTGAGTCAATAATATTGTAGTACCAAAGAAAACAGGGATTTTTTTGTTTGAATTCACATTGTGAAGAATTCTGTCTATGGATTCTTCCAATAATTTACCCCAGTGTGGGATATGAGCGTACGCATCTGCTGTCCAACTTTCAGAGGCCAGGGCCGTATACTTCAGGAGATACATACAGTCAAAGGGGCGAAATGATACACGAGGTTGTAAAACAAGCCAACAAAATTCCGAACCAAGAAAATTAAGAAAAATCTGTATTTCGAAAGATTAGAAAAGAAAAAGTTTAAATTTGAATAAAAGAATTTTAAAAGGGATGTTAAGACCACTATCTTGGAAAAAACAGAAGAAATTTCAAAGTTAAGAATTAATAACTAAAATCGAAAAGAGTCCAAGTTTACTATAGCACTTGAATGTTAAAAAGATCAAGTGGTTTAATATCAATAGAAATGTCAGCACTGAATCCCCTTAAAATTCGAAAACGCATATCAACGAGATTATGAGTAGTGATGTGCCGAACCGTAAATTTTGCAAAACGAGTTAACTCGAGTTGGTTTTTTTGCAAACCGAGTTGCAACTCGGTTTGCCCAACTCGAGTTGAACGAGTCAACTCGGTTTGCCAACTCGGTTCGCTAACTCGGTTTGCCGACTCGGTTTGCCGACTCGGTTCGCCAACTCGGTTTGCCAACTCGGTTTTCCAACTCGGATTGCCCTGAAAATCGATGTAGAAGACACTTAAAAAGCGGAAAAAATGAGGTTTTCAATCCGTCGAAATCTCAGCCATCCGCTGATGGAATTTGAATGTTAATGGCTCAATAGAGAGATAAGGTACGAATCTAGGTCGCTAGAGGGATATTTCGTTCTAAATGTTACCAGATCGCCCCGAAAATCGGTCTAGAAAAGAAATGTTAACTCGTTTTTTTTTATCGATTGCCGAGTTGGCGAACCGAGTTGGCAAACCGAGTTGCAAACCGAGTTGGCAAACCGAGTTGGCGAACCGAATAGGTAAACCGAGTTGGACCGTTCAACTCGAGTTGGCAAACCGAGTTATCTAACTCGAGTTAAAAAAAAAAAAAAACCGAGTTGACTCGAGTTAGGGGTAACTCGAGTTGATTCGAGTTAGCGAACCGAGTTAACCCATCACTAATTTATGAGTTTGAGTTTAACACGAATGCTCAATTGAACATTATGTATGTTTTTTTATAAATTTCAAAATACTGTCTTTTCTACGACTTAATGGCTTGTTTTTATACCTCGTGTATCATTTCGCCCCTTTGACCTGCATGTATTTCCTGAAGTATACGGCCCTGGCCTCTGAAAGTTGGACAGCATATGCGTACGTTCATATCCCACACTGGGGTAAATTATTGGAAGAATCCATAGACAGGGTTCTTCACAATGTGAATTCAAACAAAAAAAAAATCCCTGTTTTCTTTGGTACTACAATATTATTGACTCAATAATACTGACTCAAACTCAATTTATTATTTTTTAGTCAAAAAGACTAAGAAAAAGTCAATTGACTTAAAGTTAATTGACTGCAGTCAAAAGACTTATTGACTAAAACCAAACTCGCTTAAGTTAAAAGACTTTTTAGTGACTTAACTGACTAAAGCCAGTTAAAAGTACTGCAGTTAATTAACTTTTAGTCAATTGACTTTATATAACTGACTGCAAGTTAAAAAAAAGTACTAACTGGTGACTGATCCTTTCCAGTTAAAGTACTTTTGTAAGTTAATTAACTGTAAGTCTTTTTTTAAGTTAATTAACTGCGAATTTACTGACTGCATTACCAAAGTACTGCAGTCTTTTAAATCTCTACGGGTCACAGTGGCTTTGAGGGTAATGAACGGACTGACGTTCATCCATGGCTCAATCGCGAAAGAGTCAATATTCCTCTTGGGATCCCGCTAAATCAAACCACAGGTGGGGTTGTCTTACCAACTGTACTTTATCTAGAAAGATATGGCCCATTTACAATAAATACCGAACAAATAACCTTATTTGCAGACTCAGGCAAGACATCGCTGCAACATGCCTTGGACACTGGCCCCTGGCCCGCCAGGGTCGTTGCAACATACCTTGGACACTGGCCCGTTGGGGAACTCGCATTCCCCACAATATTTTCTGTCGTAGTTGTGAGGAGAAACGAGAAGCGCTGGCCAAAATGAGAGCCAAATCATTGGGAAAGACCTTCTTCAATGACCTAAATGAACTTTCTGAACTGAAGATCAAAGATTCGACCTCTTTTCTAAACGCGTCAAAGAGGATTTGAGGTGTATTAAATACTTATTTGGCACAGTTCCGTGTCGAACTTGAGATCACCAGCCAGCGAACTTGAAAATACGGAAGCTCAGAGCTGTATACAATCCTTGTTTTAATTTTTCATAGATCAAACAAGTTTTTAAGGTATAAAAACGGCGTAATTGAGCGCTGATTGGGTCACGGAGCTAGGTTGCTCATGGCCGCCATTTTTACTGCTACTACTACTACTACTACTAAATGAATTCTTCGAAGCCCCACTGGTTTCCTGGAAATCTTTAAAGCACCATTTTTCCCATATTAACTCTTCTGCTCTAATAAAGATTTTTATTTTAGCCATCATTATCTTTGTATAGACCTTCATAGCCCTTAAACGCTTTGACTATCTTCAGAATTATTGTTTTATTTTTATGAATTTCTAGTAGCACTGCTGGCCTATCATCATCATCATCATCATCGTTTTGATGACATAAAAAAGATTTATATAAAAATAAATCTTCTATCTCGTTGTCTTTGTTCGCTTCGTACCTCTCTAGAAAACAATAACATTCCTATCGCATCTACTCTCCCCTTCACCCTTCCATTCTTCAAACAGAATGCAGCGATGTGCATTGGTCTTCTTCTTCTTCTTCTCTCTCCTACTTCGCAGAGTGTATCGTTGTTGACGATGTCGTCTTTAAGTTTTTGTTTTTCTTTTTAAACCTATGCATCCGGCAATAATATCTTATATTTGCTGTCCCGACCCCGTCCCGTCCTACCGAATAATCGTTCTGTGTCGTTTTATGAAAGTGTTAGCATAGTGCACTGAACTAATGATGAACTATGAAGGCTGATGGGGACACGACGACAACGACTACGTACACTACTCGTTGCTGCAACAAATATACACATACGAATGCACAAAAAGGGAGAGAGGGAGGCAGCCCCCCTGGGCCGAGATAAAATAAGAAAATCTCACATCAAAAACAACTTAAAAGAGCTTAAAAATAAATAATGCACTTCATTTAAAATTATGCAGATATTGTCGCTATGTTAAAGATAGCGAAAGATACATTGTTTTTGTAGTTTGCGGATAAATGTGTTCGCCTTATACAATCATGTGAGTGCACAAAGTAGGGAAAACTGGGGCCAAATGAGACTGCTAATTTTTGTTTGATCTCACTCTTGAATTTGAAGGCGAGCTCGCTTACAGTAGCCGTGTTTTTTTCACTACTCAGTAGCCAGCACAGCAAAATTTCCCTTGGCAAACAACAACAATTTGATTTTACAGTCGATAAAAAGGCCAGTAAAATAATGACAGATAAGCCGGAGATAGAACTTCATATTATTGAAATGTAGATGGCACTGATGGCGTTAAGAAGAATTATTTTGCTACGCGATTGTTGGCAATTTTGAAAATTATTTGTATTTGATGAAAAAACAAACAAAAACATGGAGGAACAGCCCCTCGATAAAATTTTCCGATTGTTGCGTGTTGGAAAATAGGAAAATCAAATAGAATTCATGCAAAATTACTGCTGGCTGCCTGTGTTCAGTGTTTGTGGCCCCTCTTCCCGTTGCCAAAAAAAAGTGCACACAAAGACGACAAATTTTTTCTGTTTGCATGTGCTAATTTTCAATCGAGCAGTTCGCCAACAAAAACGAATAGTTTTCAAAAAACTTTTTAATTTTTTTGCTCTTGCAATATTTCACTTAAATACTAAATAGGAGATGTGGACGAATAATTTTTGCGACTTCGTTTTGAAGCTGAACATTTTTTTTTCTTGCTTTTTGCTCTCTTGGGTTCTTTTTTGTTATCATTCACCACTGCTTTATAAACTCTCGGGTTGGCAAACGAAAAATAATAAAACACCATTTAACCGGGCACACTTTTTTGATGAGATTTGTTGAAGATTATTAATCAAATGTTGAAGAATTGAAAGATGGCGTATTTTTGAAATAAGATTTTGAAGTTTTTTGAAATTTAAATTGAATTTGACAGATAGAGTGAGTTGGAGCGTTTTTTTCGCACTTGATTACTTTACTGGCTACTGAGTAGTGAAAAAAAAACACGACTAGTATAATCTTGGTTTTCTTCGAAATTGACCGAATTTATTAAGCGTTGTTCTCGTGTAGACGCCTATCGAGTTATCTTATGGTGTTGAAATATCGAACTGCCACTCTGCCCACTTCTCTCTTACTTCTGTTAAATACAGGTACAACAGAATAGTCCCATACAATTCGTTTTTTCAATATTCAAACAAAAAAAGATTGGCACAGAAATGGAATGGCCTCTTCAACAGAAAGCGTAGAAAGGTGCTTGGCCCCTAGTGCCCCTTTAGGTGAACTACGAAAAAATAGAAGAGAAGTGAAGACGAACAAAAATAATCACTTGTGTCTTGTATATCTCAAAGCAGCAGCAAACAATCAACATGTCAGAGGTACTTACAACAGAACACCTTAAAAAAGAAAAAAAACCTATGACAACAGTCGGGTCCTTGGATATTTGTTCTCTCTATCTTTTATGTGCAAACAATAGATACAAGCCAAACAAATAAAAATGAAGAAAGAATAAATACAAATTAATTGGAAATCGTTAATGGCAGCGGCTATAATACTTATACTTTAATGCCCTTTGGTGTTTAATGGAAAGAAACCGATATTGGCATTGCAATTATAATGCGATGTTTACATATTCATTGTTGTTTCTTTTATGGACATTCTATTTATATATCTACACATTTTTTCATTACAATGATTATTGCGTTACATCCGTGTCTCGTTTGAGTATGAAATGTACGACATTAAGTCCTTAGCATGCTTTAATCGAAAATTTTGAGTTTCGGAGTGAGACTCCGAAAATTCGGAGTGTTTTATTTTAAGCTAAAGCTTCTACAACTGATTTTTTGGTATATAAAATGTATGTTTTCAAAGATCAAAATCTAAGAAAAAACTTTCGGAGTAATATTTCGTACATCTGCGACTATGCATGTGTGGCTATACATTTTAACATTGCAATGATTATTGCGTTACATCCGCTGCCGTTTGAGTATTAAATGCACGACATTAAGCCCTCAGCATGCTCTTAATAGAGTTTCGGAGTGAGACTCCGAAAATTCGGAGTAATTCAATTTAAGTTTTACTATCGTCAACTTATATTTTGGTACATGAAATTTATGTTCTCAAGGCTTAAAATCTATGAAATACACTTTCGGAATAATATTTCATACATCTGCAATATTCCATTTTAAGACAAAAAAAAAACATATTTCGAAATAGTAATTTGGATTTGAAAACACTTCAGCAGTTGCTTATCAAAAGTATTATCAGAACCACTTTAAATTCCGACTCGAAACGAACCAATTAGGCTTCCTCTTAATTGCAATTAAACAAATCTTGTCTCACTACCAGCAATTATATTAAATCTTAAATATCGTTCCAGCTCATAGCTTCAACATTCTCTTGAATGAAACTTGTTATTTTCCCTCCTATTCAGTTGCCTCCAAATTTAGTCTCCTTGATTTATTATCATTGCAATAGAATTAAACATAGCTTTTAAATAAAAATGCAATACACAAATATAAATACATACCCAAGCCGTATCTGAAATCTAAAATCTCTTGTGTATTGTCACACCTTCTCTTTGGCTCAAGAAATTATCACACAAAACATAATTAATAACCAACCACGAACTCGATCCCGTATAAATAGCTTCCAACCCACCTACTCATACTTTTTTATTTTATTTCGTAAACATTTCCCAATTCCATTGCAATATACGAGCTGCTTTTTCTAATCATAAATTAATTCAATTGAATTTGAAATCATGATTCAATTTTTTTGTTCTCTTTGGAACCCGCAAGCGTACAAGCAACAAGTCCAAAGTAAAATCAACAACTCGTTCCAATTGGAACTCGCTGCCGTTGTCATCGTTCGTTGGCGTGTTGGTTGCGGCTAAGCCGTCCAAAATAATTAATTGCGTGGGTTTTCTTGATTTGGTGTTATCCAAGTCGAGTTGCAAGTCGAAGCGATTGGCCAAACAAAAAGTGGCTCGTATGTGTGTCTAATGCTTGAGTACGGTTTTGTACGTCAACAGAAAATTACACTTACAAAAAAAATTAAATTAATTGAAAGAGTATGAAGTAGACCAAGGGGGTCGTGTATAAACATATTTGACTGTTTTTGGACCTTAATCCTGGTAAAATATTCACCGCTGCACTTTCTGATCAGTACACCTCGGATCTTTGCATCATGTGGTAATATGAAAGTTGTTTGAATTCAATTAATTTAATGGAAACTATTGGCAGGACCAATGTGGCCAGAAAATGCATCCTTATGGGATTTTATAATGCTGATTCCTAAATGCCTCCTCAAGCATGTTTCTTCTAAAGAGAAAAGTTCTAATTTTTTTAAAAGCGCTCCTGCGGTTGGAATGACGAAAGATTATTTCCTACTCAATCATACCCTATTTTATGACTTTTTAATTAACATCAAAAGTTAAGTTTGATTTTTTCCTAGAAGTACAGCTCTTAACTCATGAAAAAATCGATTAAAACCTATTTAATTAATTATTGCTGCTTCTGTATTGGCTTTTTAGTTTTCAACCAAGCTCTTACCGATCTATAAATCTATTTGATTGTAGGTAGTTTTTTTTTCAATAAACGTCAAGAATCTTAACCCCTCAACAGGAAGAAGGAAGATAATGTGCTTACAAAATTAATTGATTTGTGTTCGATTCGTATTTTACAAATTTGTGTCGAATAGTTTGTTTCCTTTATTTTCTTTTGACGTTTAAACTGCTGACTTGCGATTGCGGAAACAAACATGAAAAAATACGCGAAGCGCAAAACAAATCTACCAAGTCCCAGCTTGCAAACAGCAGATAATTGCAAGTATACGAATGGGTATAACGAACACAGAGAATAAACAAAGTATAGCCGCACAATGAGTGTGGATTTATTTAACTAAAATTTTGTATGTTTTTTTACATCTTCCGGTATTTTTGGCTTTAGGTTTTTGTTTCCATTTATTTAAAAAAGTGCTTACGATTACGATTGCTAGTTTCCTCGCATGAATAAAGAAAGGTGAATTTCACTCAAAAATCTATTTGTTTAATTATTTTTAATGATTTTCTGAGTCTAAATTCTGTCAAGAAATATGGAGTGAGTTGCTTTATTTGAGTTGGTACAAAAAATGTCACCATTTTTTTTTTTGCATTTGACCTTTTGCCATTATAAAAAAACGCCTATTCCACTCTTATTCCACTGGTTAACTAACCCATAGAATAACTCTTATCGGCATTATTACAGGACACAACCTACTCAAAAGAAGAAGATGGGGCTTAGTACGGATGACCTTTGTAGGGCTGTGGTGATGAGAATGAGCCCGAAGACAATGCTCATTTTCTTTGCCACTGTCCTTCACTCTGTCTTACTAGGAAGAAAACTCTAAGCAACTTCTTCTTCAATGAACTAAAGGAACTATCAGAACTGCCGGGCAAAAGCTTACTAAACTTTGTCAAGACCTCTAAGACCCATTTGATCATTCGAAACATAAATTTATGTTCTACTTAAAGTTCTCCTTTTGTATGGGGAATTTATGTGGAACTTAAGAATTCCGGAACGTCCCATATAAAAATGAAAACTTTATGTAGAACATAAATTTATGTTTCGAATGAGCAAATGGGCCTAAATGGTTAAACGAACCACATGATTCATAGGTTATTTATTTTTCAGGAAGTTACAACACTTCGGCGTACCATAATGGATCTACATTGATCTAAGTGTGATGGTAACAACATCAACTATCAGCCTGCTTAACCTAACCTAACCCATAGAATAAGAGTTAATCTATGGGTTAAAATTTCTCATTTATAAAAATAATTTGTTCCCGGAATAGACAAGTGACGTTTATGTTGGTACTTGACTACCGATTTGTTGTCTTTGCTATATAATATACTATACATAATGTGGCAATCGTATGTGGCGCCATCTAATGAATTGACATTCCTTCGCTAAACAACCCTCCACTGTGGAATAAGTTAGTAAACGTCAGTTAAGAGAAATTTTGCACTTAGTCCACCGAATAAGGGCTAATCCATCGATATTCGGTGTTTATCAATTTGGCTTCTAATTTTAAAAGTTCTTGTTAGTCTTTCTTTATATTTTATTTGTGGAACTAATCATTTTCTTAATTTCAATTCGACTTTGATGCTTAAGAAATTCTCCTGAACTTAGCTTCCATGATATGAATTAACATAACACACTCTCTCCTTTCCCATTTCTTTCTCCCTGGGTGATTTTATAGGATTTCCTCGTGTAAAAGCCCAATCCAAAATCTACAACGTCAACGACAACCATGACGACGAAAACGCCAACGCAAAATTTCCATTTTTTTTTCAAGAAAAAAAGTTAAAACAAAATTGAAATTTGTTTTTATCATCTTGAGTGACATGAAAGTGTGGTAAAGCAATTTATTTCAATAAAAAAGAAAACGAGACATCGATACATCGAGCTTTTTAAGACCTCAATAAGTTCCAGCTCGTTGGTCGCAATCGTCATCGTCGCACAACTCTCTAACTCTCTGTAGTTGGGCAATGGATACAAACCACTTTTCGACATCACTGGCCATCGTTAAAACAAGCAGCAACAACGTCAGCTGTGAAACTATTGACGATGGCGTCTGAATTGCAGATAGAAAGATCCCCAGTCAAATGAAAATGGGAAATGAAATGGCCAGCGTAGGTTGTGGTGTTGTTAATTTCTATTGAAGAAATTGAACACGAAGAAGTAAATTGATGTGGAAAGGTGACTTGACTTCTCTCACCGAGGATGACGACGAAGAGATTATAAGCAGCAGTGAAGACGATGAAAATTTTTAACCAGTTCAGCATCGGTTATAGGTTATAGCCCAGCTTCCAACATTTGGGTTGATCTTTGTCGTTTGGTTTCTGGTCGTTGGAAACACATTTTGTTGATTTGAGAGGGTGTTCCTGTTTTCAACTTTTATGCTAGGGCATACATATTTGTATTGAGGAATTTGAATTGAGCTAGAACCTTGTGTTTAGGACCTGTTAATTTTATAATTTCTTCATCGGAAAAAGGGATGAATTTAAAGAACTTGATTAGTTCCCTTAAGAGGTCGATAAAAAAAGAGAACCCCCTATTTCTATGATTGCTTTTTGTTCTTATATCATGGATTCCATTTGATTTTTCAAGTTTTCTTTCAAGTGCCAGTTGACTTAGCACAATAAAGAGTGCAATGAATTGAATGGAAGGTACCTATACGCTGCGGCACGATTTCGAAGTTAGAAATTGTTGTAATGCTTTGCAACCAATTTATTGATGAACTTTGGACTACTTACTCGATTAATATTTTTTTGTATTTTTTATTGGCTATTTCCGTGATCAGGAGCTTTAATTTTGATTAATTGGTTCAATCTGGTTTTAATTTCGAAACTCGATCAGATCAGATTTAGAGAGCATAAATGCGTCATCGTCAGGTACAAACAAATAAGAAGACGTTCAACTGGGCAAACAAATGTGAAAATTCCATCACACTTAAGACAAACGTTGTTATCACAATACATATTTTATTTTAAAACAAATAAAAACTGTAAGTGGATTCCAATTCACCGTAGCGTGAAGGTAGTACACTGTTAAAAATAAGCAAAGCCAATATTTCAAGGGCCTCTTCGTACTTTGAACTGAATTTTTATAGAAATTCAAATTCTTAAAAAAAGAGACATTGGCTTAAAGTCCTCTTCCACAGCGGCCAAGCAAATGTCCCCGTAAATTCAAATTGCAACTTCTTCTTAGCGCTATTTTTTCAGTTCTTCGTTAAATGAATTTATGGTAAACGTATCGAATTTAAAATCCTACCAAAGTGTTTAGCCTTCCCTTCTTCTTCGTTCGGGCCATTGGAGCGCATCCACTATGAAAGTACAAAAAAAAAACTATCTATCTACCACCTTGGTTATTCAAATGCAAGTTGCATTTTTTTTTCAAGTGTTGGTAGAAAAAAAAATGCAAAATAGATACTTTTATTGCATGCAACAAATTTATCGATAAATCGATTGTTATCGCTTCTAAAAACACACAATGTGTGTGGTTTACGATCGACAAGACTCGAGTTGAGGTAGTTTATTGTTTGATGAAGCAATTCATCGTTTTAAAAAACAAAAGAGGTGAGATAGTCATCTCTCATCTTGTTGGTTGGCCACAAACGACACACATTAAGGATATAAATAGGAAAAAAAATATCAATTGATTTGGCTAAGAGATATGTGTGCTTCTATTTTCTTCCCTTTGAGTTTGTGGGAAGCATGGAAACTAGATTAAATGTTCAAGACCTTTTTTGAAGCGTTGATTTGCAAATTAATACTTTTCCGATTGTTGTCTACTTAAAATATCAACAGAAATTTCGTTCCTTTGGAAGTGGATGTTAGAATTTTCACAAGTCACAGTTGCAATAAAATTGAAAAAAAAACTTTAATAGCTATTGCTTTAATTTCCCAGATAAAAAATAGCCTACGACATGTTTACGTATTTTTTATCAACAGCAAGTAGTAAGAGTCTATTTTTAAATAAATAATTGATTGCGATAGCACTTATCTGGTCCAATTAGTGCGAACCGAAAAGGGAAGAAAAAGGGTGCGGTGGATATAGGGTTTGAATGGCGATAAGCATTTTGCACAAGGAACAAGACATTACAATGGTTTTCATGCTTTCTATACTCTAAAAAACAACTCTAGTACTTCGAGAACTTTGTCTTTGAACCGTAAGACAAAATACAAGTCAGCATTATAAAATACTAGCTGACCCAGCAGATTTCGACTGCCTCAATCGATAAATAAAAGATCTAAACTTTTGTTACCCGGTACTCCGATTCAAAAAGTACAAAAGCAGTGCGTCCTCAACATGAGATTTTTATATATACATACATATAAGAAAACAACGTTTGCTGGGTAAGCTAGTTAGGTCGTACCAACTCAGAAACCTTCGCGAGCTCATGCACAACAACTTCGTTAAGGACCATCACATGATTAAATGCAAACTTAACGTTCTACGGGGAAAATGGGGTTTCTTATCTTTTGCCATATTTGATGAACGGCTTGTCCGATTTGTACAAAATACTTAAAACTTATCTACACCACTATCTGAACATTCCCTCAAAATTTCGGTGCCAAACACTCCACTTGTACTTGAAAACATAATTGAAATTTATTATATTAAATGCGATGAAGGGATAACATCGCGAAAGTTTGATAACGATGAGTTTCAAACTGTGTGATTAAGGGAGAGTTATCAACTCTAACAAACAGATACCAATGTGAATGGTCACACGTCGGATAAGGCATAATAGCTAGGTTCCGACGTAAAACTGCTCACTCCATCTGTATAAAAGTTGTGAGTCCTCAACGGATTTGCATGAGATTTTTATGTATGTAATATAATATGTATAGATGCATTAAAATAAATTCTCTTTGAAATAAAAAAAAAAAAAATAGACGAAAAACTTCAACTACAGTTGTGAAAGTTTGAGTGAAAAGCCAAATGTTCAAAATGACCCATATGTTCATTTTAGTCTGCAGAACTTCGTGGGTTCGAGTCCTACTCTTTAACGGGTACTGCCCCTTGCGAAGAACTGACAAAACTTCCAAGAGTGTCAATCTGTCATGAAAAAGTGCTTCTCAACTTTGCCGTTCGGAATCGGCGTTAAATTGTAGGTTTCTCAATTCTTCACACGCACCCAGAGAATTGTTGATGGAGAGTTAGTCACTTAGGCCTTGGCTCTTCAAGAGCTGTCGCGCCACTCTATTTATTTATTTTTATTTTTGTACTCTCTTTTCCTTGCAAAAAAAGGATGTAAACAAAATGTGTAACTTTTCACAGCGACATCATCCTTTTTCGCTTCAATTTATTGCTTTCAAAAAGTCTGCTTTGTTACTAGACACAGCTGATAAGATTTTTTTTTATTAAACTGATAAAGCGAGCGACGTTCGGTCTAATCTTCATTGTACCTATATGGAAAAAATGAACTCAATAAATCTCTTGACATTATTTTTGTTTACTTCACCACACACAGCTTTAATCAATAAAAAATAGAAAAATGAAAATAAAATGAAGAGATGGAAAAAAAAACAGCCCAACCCTCAAAAGAGTAGATTCTATGACGTGTGGTTATATAATAAGGCCACATGAGGGGCGCCGCCAAGAGCCCCAACAATTTTTTCAATTTATTTTTTTATTTTATTTTACCTTGTACAATCGACTGACACCAGAGGCAGTGCATTGCACTTTGTCTATTTCAGATGTGTAGGTAGGTAGGTAGTACTTGTTTAGCATTAGATGCACGTTTGCCATTTAAAAAAAAAGGTGGTTGTTGGGGTTAGCAGGGGGATGGCAAAACGATGCAGTTTGGTGCGATGCAAATCGCACAGCAAGTACAACGGGGCTTATACGTACGATTGAGTGTATAGCTCGGCAACATCTATACTTACAATCTCATTTTGTGGACCTGGGCGGAATTGGTGAATAGAAAAGCCTAAATTTGTAAAAATAAATGAATCTGGTTTAAGCAACGATTTTTTTTAACGTTATACAATTAACGGATTAAATAAATAATTAACTTTTTAACCTTTTAACCCTTCCATGTATCAATTTTAAACTCGAAATGTATTGTACTTTGAATAATGGTGACGATTCTGCACTGTACCTTCAAGGCTCTGAAGTTGTCAAATCCTCCTTTGTATACTTGTTTTAACGCAAATAGATTAGATGCATTGAATAGATACTCAGTATCTTTTGCTCTTAGCAACTAAATATCAATCTTGTTTCGATATTTATTCGAATTTTGTCTCAAAGCTGTTTGTGCTTAGTCGGAGCGAGAGCAGAAGAAGGGATAACTTGTGACCACCGATCATCATTAGGTATACATTTTGCTTGCTGACGGTCGGACAGACGGCCTCCTTCCTTGATATCGATATTGCATTTGCTAACTCAAAGTCGTAGAGTAGGTATAGAAAAATATGTGCAACATTTTGTTTTCGTATCTCTATGACAAGTTTATTGACCCAACAAACTTCTATAGCAAGACTATACTTTACTATCAACTAATAGTTGTGGTAGTTGGAGGCAAATAAGCGAATAGCTCTCAAGTATTGGCAACCAATGTGGCCAGTGGCCATATAGTTTTCTCTGTCAGTAACAATGGTTAAGTAAGATCTTCTTCAGTTTGGCATTTTTTTTTTTTCAAAGAGACCTCAATTGTGGGACAAAACCTCTGTACAAGCCCCCAGATTGTAGCGAATCTAGATGCAGATTTCAACATCAACACAAGAACTCTAGAAGACTGAACTAAGCTCTTTTTTAAATTGGTGCAAGTCAGTCTATAATAAAAACCATGCTGTCATTATGATCTCGTCTTTTCATTGTCGTCCAGAGCTTTTATTTTATTTTGAACAATAGAGATGGCCCCACTATGATTTTGATTGTGGCTAAACGTTTGCTCGCCTTGAGTTTTATTTTATTTTTTTTCTCATTCTTCAAAGGCTTTTGTGAAGTATGCATTCTATATATAGACAGAAAAATGCAATTTTTTTTGTTTCTCTGTTTTGTCCGTGTTCCATTCACAAAGTAACAACACAAACATCATTTAGATGCAATAATTTTGCATAATTGCTTGGCGACTATACGACAAATGTTTTTCGTTGTTTTTGTTTTCCACTTGAGTTGAATCGCCTTGTACACGACTTTTCTATTTTATAAAACTATAGACTAAGTAGATTTTCTACTAATTTTTTTTTTGTTTTTGTATTTTCTGTGTAGTTGGTTGAAAAGTGCAATGGCCAGAAATAATGCCAAGGGGCATTAGGCTGGGGGTTTTTACTTGAACAGAAACAAAACAACACCACATTTTTGTTTTATGGGTGTTTTGTTGATTGTTTGGTTTCTTGAGGTAGGTTGATCCGCCTGCCGGAAGGTTTAAAGCCCGATAGTTGTAGTTTGAATTTAACCTTTTGCTTCCAAATCGTTCGTGTACTCTAAACTTTATTTTTGTATTTCTCTTCTTTTTTTTTCTTTGGGAGGCCTTTGAATTTTCCCTGTTGGAAAGGTTTTGCTTCATAGTTTACTAAAAATTTCTTTCCCGACGATATCTGGGAAAAAGTTTTCAAAAAAGCAGCCTCTTCGATTTTTATAAAAAATGTTTAATTATGTACACGACTTCTTGTTCGACGAAAGTCCTGTATTAGGATGGCCTAGATTCACAAATCAGTCCATCAGGTGCCGCTGCAGTTGTTACCTATACGCTATACTGCAACTACAAGGCTGGATTGACTGGAATGAGGAGGTAGCTTAGAACCGCGGGACGGTTATACGATGCTTTTTATCCTACTAGCTGGACCAGTAAACTTTGGTTTGCTATATAAAAAAAAAAAAAATAGAGTGGCGCGACAGCTCTTGAAGAGCCAAGGCCTAAGTGGCTTACTCTCATCAACAATTCTCTGAGTGCGTGTGAAGAATTGAGGGGACCTACAATTTAACGCCGATTCCGAATGGCAGAGTTGAGAAGCACTTTTTTATGACAGATTGATACTCTTGGATGATTTGTCAGGTCTTCGCAAGAGGCAGTGCCCGTGAAAGGTGAAATAAAAACTTGGCCTGAGTAGGACTCGAACGCACGACGTTCTGCTTAGCAGCCAACGCACTTTACCAAGCTAGGGACAACTGCTGGTTTGCTATATAATACGTAATAATCTAAGAAGGGAGATTGCTTGGACCCAGAGAACTGCAAAATAATACATTTGAACTTATTAGCTGATCCCGTAAACGTTGTTTTATCATATAAGTAATTTCTACACACGGCTGATCCGACTCAAATTGATAGGGAGGTAGCTTAGAAGCAGAAGACGGCGATATGATGCTTTTAATGCTACTAACTGACCCGGTAAACGTTGTTTTATCATATTAACAATTTTTACGAGCAATTTAAGCTGCAAAAAATATCGATGTTGACGCTTTAAAATATAACAGTCATTGCGCGGCAAAGAGATATTGTTTAAATCGATCGACACTGTTACCGAGCCATTTTTACAGTCAAAGTAAAGCCCTTATTAAGGGCCTTCATCCTGAAGTTGAGGACAACTTATACAAAAGTGAGTGTATGATATCTATGAAACTGCAAATCATTGAATAAATTAAACATTTATCCAAGCCAAACATAGAATATAAAATTTAAAAACTGACAATACCAATGATAAAAAAGTACTCATACGCCACAGTGTGTCATTAATTCATCATCATCTGAAAGGGGGTATGAAGTTCGCGGGGTCAGCTAGTATATATATATAGATATTAACAGTGAAGTTGTTCTTAAAGAAGGATCTGAATCTAAAAGCCTCTCTTGGCATCGCAATCTGCTGAAAAAACTTAGAAAGGGTTTGCCCTGAATACAAGCTTTTCATTGAATTGACTATGATATCCACTTAAGTCTTAAAAACTAGATTTTTCTTATATTGAAAAGCAAGAACTCCAAACCATCATCAACAAATTTTCCAGAAAACACGTTCAATAAAGACAACATTGCTTCAATTTTATGTAGCTTTCTCAATTTTGTTGAAAATGAATTTTACCTCTTCAAAAGAGATTTCAAATATCAAACTTTTTATCTTCCTCGCTCTCATCCTCTTAAAGGCTTTGGGTGTACCTACCCCTTTGAGGCAATTAATTTAATTTAACATTCAAGTTGGATAACCTAACTAAACACTTCTCCAGGGCCATTGCAAGCACGAGGCTAAGTGAATGTATAAATTACTCCATCATCTCTCTTTTTCTTTTATTTTGGTTTTGAACGATTATACGGAACTCTCAAATGCAGAAAGAGTAGCTACCTCGCATTTTATTGAATTTTATTGAGATCTTGAGGTGCGGTGGCACTGTGGTGTGTATACATTTCTTAAGACGTTCTATCTCATAAAGCACCGAGATTTGCATCTTCTTCTCACAAGCCAGATAGTTGGTTGTTTTTGGAATATTATATTTTCAAACAGCCAACAACACAACACTCACTCACACATTCATCATTTTCAACGAATTCAATTCAACTCGAGGACACACGCGGCTTTAATTTTTCAAGTTATGTGAAGCATAAATATACGAGTGTCTTTTTATCGGTCGACTTCTTGGAGGTGCCTTCACTGGCCATTGCTGCTTCTGCTGGTTGCTTAGGATTTTCAACATTGTTATCCTGAATGGAAGATGATGATGCTGGGAGGTCGGCCCCGGTCGGGTTTATTCAATTTAATTTCGGTGAATATGGACCTCGAGCTCGTGTTGTGGCACGTTGCAGTACACTTGTCACGTTTGAATATCATCTCTCTTTTGCTGATAAAAAATATTAAGTCAAGAAAATGTATGCATCCCAACAGAGAAAGTGGGAAGAAATGTGTTTTTTTTCCAGAAATGAGAACTTGTGTTTTTCATCACTTTATTGTATTTGTCCGCTTGGTGCCTCTTGGAGAGGGTTGTCGTTTTCGAAAGAAAAGAAACTGGGTAGTGGGTGGTATATTATTGGCTAAGCACTTTGGGAGGTTGGATTTTTTTTTAAGGCCGTGTGTGAATTGCGTTAAAATGTGTATTAAAACTTGACGTTTGGTTAAAACTTGACACTAGCGTGGTGAATAAAATGGGTTAAAATTTATCCTGCTGTGGAGCAGGATAAATGGGTTAAAATTTTGACGTGTATTTTTTTCTCATGTAGATAGAGAAGTTTGCTTCTGTTTTGTTGTTTTCTGTTCCTCTCCGTTTTATTTAGTTCTTTGTTATGACTATTTAAAAATTGCTTTGATATTTCAATAAAATAAATAAAATTCTATGAATTCATAATATTTTCAAATCGAAAAACGAAATTATTGTTTTTTCTTTTGAGAATTATAACATATGTCAGCTGTGAAAACATGTTTTGCAGTGTTACCGGATGGAAGGAACCAATCATCCAAAAAGGGAAATTTTCGTTTGAAGATATTTTACTGTTGACTCAAATTATCAAATTACCACTGCAAAATCGTGAAAAATTAATATAACAGAGTTTGGTTGTTATCTTAAGTGGCTTTTCATGAAATTTATTGCTTAAATTTTGGTTTTGTACTCAAAATTATTTTACCTAGGTGGATAAAAACATTTTTTGTTGAGGGAAATTTCCTAGTTCTACGCAGAAACGTTGGTTAAAAATATCCCTTTTAACGCAATTCACACAGCAAATGGCTAAATTTGATCCCATTTTCAATCAAACGTCAAATTTTAACCAAACGTCAAGTTTTAATACACATTTTAACGCAATTCACACACGGCCTAAATAAAATAAATTTCATCTTCTTTTTATTTATTTATTTATTTTTTTTTTTTGCAAAGAAAAAACGACTAAATGAACTTTATTTTTAATTCAATTAGATGAAGCTTGTGTGTTTTATGAATTTTAGGTCATCTTTTTGTATTCTGGTGAATCTAAAAATAAATTTCAAAATTTTAACCTATTTCAAAAGAATCTTATATTTTTTAGGACTAGAATGTTGCATCAGTATCAGAAGCATAGAGAAACTATTTACCTAGAGTCGCAACTCGTTCTCGTTTTTAAACATTCACTGTCCAAAAAATTTTGGGGTGAGTTGATAAGATATACTACCCATTGCAAATGTATTGGTTTGGCCTCCCATTTGAAATGCATTGAAAAACCTATACATTTGCATTGGGTAGTATGTTTTATCAAATTTAATTTTTTTAGTCGAAAGAGAGTAAAATGCATTGGTTTACGACTCTAGGTATACATCCTCTGTGATCAGAAGTGGGATTGCGTTTTCGACGTTTAAAACAGAAGAATTCATTTTGAAAGGACTCCGGGCCATGTTTCGAATTGTATTATAAAAATGTCAGGCTTATTTCTTACTCCAGACTATCGGCTGCAATTTTTCTTCAGAAGTGAAATACATTTTTTCATGTTTTTTAAGTGTCCAAAATTCTGAATCCTCTTATTATATCAGAAGAATCAAGTTTCACTCAAAATAATCAAACTGGGCAAGACTTTTCTTCGCCTGCAAGAGTCTTGACTGTATTTCGCATCGTTTGATGCGCTATTTTTCTTGTTTTTTCCTTAACTCAAAGAAGGAAACTATGCCGTGAAATGAACAAACCACTTCACTCATCATGGTTGTTTGGTCGTTTGATGTTATTGTATTGTAACCAGCCAGCGGCAGCGTCGATGACGCGACGACACGGGACGTGGTGGTCGGACGGTGGAGGCTATAGTTTTAGTTTTAAAACTAGAAAAACATGCTTCTATAACTAAACGCATCTGTCACAAAAGTAGCACTGATGTAGCGATGGGATAGTTGCCTTGCCTTCTCTAGTCGTTAGATGAGTGATCAAGATGCGTGATGCCTTGAAGATTAAGATATACATAATGTAAGTGGAATAAATGAATGAATGTATATGGATGGATACGGACGTTAATAAAGAAATGAGGCGAGAATTACTTTAAAAACCACAACAACACAGCCAGAAAGTAAACCTTTAACTGAGCCAGACTTCTTATGCTTGGTTGTTATGTCTGCTGTCTTCTCTTGATGGCTATGTCTTGGGAAAGATTTATCCATAAGACGATGAAATTAATTAACGACTCCGATACGTTCATAAAAAAAAAAAAGAAAGACGAGGTTACTTTTTTTTCTTGTCGCTTGTGGCTTTTCGAAAGTTGTTTCTTATAATCGTTGTTTTTGTTTTTTTTTTTGTCGTTGGTGATGAAAAAATTATGTGTGAGATCACCCTGGCTATCGTAGTGAGATGCATTTAGTTTTAGTTAGACGAAGAGGTCAATAATGACATTTCATTTGGACCCTGATTCTTAGGCACTGTACACATTGACAATACAAAAAAACAAAAAAAAATATATGACAAATTTAAACCGTCTAATCAATTTTAAGCACATCGCATATCCCAAAACTGCCAAAAAGACGAACTAGAAACTTTGCAACACACTTGACTCTGCACATAAATTCTGGGGCATGGCACCCGCCGAAGCCAGAGTTTTTTTTTTTCAAAGCGAAACATGAACTTTTCTCCTATCTAAAGTTATGCCTTTGAAGTTGGGTTAGTTACATTTAAACAATTTTATTTGTTTTTGCTTTGCACAATGACGAAAGTGTTTTTTTTTTTGCAATGTTTGTTTGTTTATATGTAGGGGGAAGTGGGGCACATTGGTGTAATTTTCACTTAAACGACAAAAAGTCGGAAAATATTAAGCTTAATTAGAAGGTTCAATTATTATAATGATGGTTTTTTACAAAAGGTGTGTTGTGCACCTGTTTGAGTAGCCTACTATGATTAGTTTTCAAACAATATCGAATGTATCTATATGCCCCGTGTATCAATGTACTCCACTTCCCCCTACATACTGTAGGTACGTCTAGAATATAGATGCATGCATATATTTCTGTGTATTTGTTACAATTTTTGTTAGTGAAAGCCTCTGGATTGGAGTGAATATAAGCGCTGCGAAATTCAAAAAATTGCATGTATTGAGATTGAGTATACACTTTTGTTCTGTTTTCTATTGACCCCAATTCAGTGAACCGATATCCGATATCGCGTCGGCAAAATCAAATTTTAAAATGAAAATATAAAGCGAAGCGAAACAAATTCCCAACGCTTCGACCTCAGAAAATGTTAGATTGAATTTATTTACAGTGTAACACTGCATTAAAATGTATCTGGGTGTTTGGTGTTCCGATTTGAATTCGGCGTTTTCCTGGGGTAGTTCTTAAGTTTTTTTTTAAATTTATTTGGTCTAACAGACACTTCGATTCAAACATCGCAATTCACACTTAATAGTTCTTGATGTTTTTGACAATCAGATTTTTTTTTTTTATAATCAGCGCGCACTCAAGGGCTTTTTTCATTACCCTTAATATGCCAAGAGCACAGTGCGAGTATTAGGGAAAGGTTAGAGGATGTAAAAGGAGGTGTCGGTGAACATTGGTTTTGAATTCTTGAACATTACAATAACTGGGAAAGACAGAGTGTGGAAGAACGGCTAAAGAATGATTATCTGTACATGACTGTACGTCCGAAGTTGGACTCAAGGGTGAAATGATGGGCATTCCTGGAGGCGCGGTTGAATATCTTAAGGGGAGCAATGCAACTGGCTATTTCACTAGAGCATATACTGTTGAAGTATCGGTAAAATAGGGTGAGGCATGAGACATTACGCCGATGTTCTAGAGACGTAAATGACTCAACGATGGTATTGTCACCAATCATTTTGAATGCTCTTCTTTGGATACTGTCCAGAAGACTTATAAGTACGTCACTAGAGCACCAGCCCAGACGTGAGAGTTGTACTCAAGCTTTGGATATATGTAAGTTTTGTAAATAATAGTCAGATCAGAAGGGAAACAAAATTTCTTGCATCGTCTTAAGAACCCTAAGCATCTTGCGGCATTTTTGGCGATATCGCATATGTGCTCGTTCCACAAGAGGTGGTCAGTGATGCACATACCGAGAATCTCAAATTATTCGGTCTCAATGATGCAAGTGTCACTCATGGACAGTGGCAGGGGAGGTTATCTCGCTTCAACGATACAAGACAGCATTGGGTTTTCGAAGCAATAAACTCTACGCGATTTTTTATGTGTTTGTACAATGCTGTATAAGTCAGAGTTTAATGAGCTTATCATATTAAGCCGTTGCAGTTCTACATCCAAAGAGGAGGGATGTGAGTCTGGGAACGAATATGAAAAGCTATGGGTACTATCGTCAGCGAAACAATGAATTGGATTAGAAGTTACAGACAAGAGGTCATTTATGAAAATGAGAAAGAGGGTTTGGAGACAAAACGGAGCCCTGGGGCACACCAGCATTTATATTGTGTGTTTCAGACTTGAAGCCGTCTAATATAACTTGTATTGAACGATTCGAAAGAAAGTTTCTAATCCAACGAAGGAGGGTTTCATCGATACCGAAAGCACGCATTTTCGATAAAAGAGCAAGATGCCAAAGATGCATTTGAAATATCAAGTGCAACAATCTTACTTTCTCCAAAACGATGTAAAGATTTGTTCCACTGTTCGCTGAGATAGACCATCAAATCATCAGTGGCTGCGAAAGCCGTACTGCCGGTCATTAAGAAGCTTTCGGTCTTCGAGATATTTCTTGAGCTGATAGTTTATCAGTGTTTCCTGATGTCAAACATCAGGATCTTAAACAATGTTTATTACATCATACGTACACAATTTAAAAGGTTAGAATATTATGGATGACATGAAATGAAGGTTGCTAAGTAATAGAACAATTTTCAAAAATACCCTCTCAATATTGAAAACTCGAACAAGTTATGAATGAAGGTCAAATATTATATTAAAATCACCATTGAAAGGAATTTTGATTAAAATTCTTAACAACAATGTTTCCCTTTGATATTTGTACACAGGTTACTTACAACAATCTAAATTATGCAACATGTAACAAAGGGTACAAATTCCTAAAAAAATGTGTATAAGGTTTTCTTACATCCTCGTGATGCCATCATATAACAGCTCTTGTATTGAAGAATATGAGTACCTACATTTTCCCTGAACAAAAAATAACGCAATACATTCCGCAAGTCAAAGGGAAACTTCCTCACTTTTAGGCAACTTAAAACCCACATCATCCGAGACCAAGCTACATAAAGAAAAGATTCAAAACATCAAGGAACTCCTTGGAGTTTTTTTTTTCTTATTCAAAAAATACGACGAATTTACAAATTGGACTGCGTGCTGTTCTCTTGGAAACTGTTTCCTCTTTTATAATAAACACAAATGGCTTTTATAAGGTTTGCAAAAAGGAAAAGGGAAAAAGTTTCTCATACGCAAATCGGAATTTGTGAAAGACGTCAGCTAGACCCTTACGTGTGACTTTGCCAAATGACATTACATATTGGGAAACGACAGAGAACAAAAGATAAATTACTTGCGAAAAGGGAAAAAGGAAACTATTAGCTCAAAAATGGGTGAACCCTAGAAGGGAACATATAACTTTTGGTCGTTTCGTAACAAAAAAGCAAAAAAAGTTAAATAAGGGTCGATTCAAAAGGTCATTTAATGACAGTTGAGTTGTTTTGTTACGAACAACTTATGTTGAACGTAATAAATGGTTAAGTCGGACGGAAAGACTTGAAATTCTTTCGTAATATCATGCATACAAATTTATGAAGCGGAAAGTGACTTTTGACTTGTTTAACGCAGAAGTAGTCTTTGGGAACACACAGAATTCTAGATCTTAGTCTAGTCCTTCAAAAACATCCACTTTTTTGATGAAATATGTTTGAATATGTTTCACTGAATCTACTCGATCCTAAGAAAATCATTGACAATGCCACTTGAGATACATTTTTTTTTTCAGCAGTATAAGAACTGACAGGCAGTAGTCAAGTGGTTTTGTAAAACAAATCAGCTGCTCTTTCTACTTAGCCTATTTATTTAAAACTCTAATAATAAGTGGCAAGATATTCTGTTTTTTTTTTTTTTTTTTAACCAAAGACAAGGCACATCACTTATCCAGAATATGGAAAACATTATCACGTAGTTCTGCCACATGTTGCTGTGGAACATGCCAATCATTGAAACACAGATAAAGTATCTACTGTATCTGCTGAAACTTAAAAAGAAAATACTTACATGCTTATTTTTTGTTCATCTTGTTTTGCTTGTGCTTAAAAGAGATGTTAATTTTTTAGTAATTATTAGACGAGACCTGATGCAAAAAAAAAGTGGGTAAAAATATTATTTACTTTTATGCTTAGGCTCACGTTGGAAACACGAAAATATGAATGCGATGGTTAAGCGGTAGAAAACTACTAATCGACATAGTCATTAAATAATCTCACAGAAATTCTCGAGTTTTAATTTGAAGTTCAAAGCAGGAGACAAAAGAACAAATGGACAAGAATTGATAGCAAAATCTGGCATAAGGCTTTTACGCTCTGATGGTTTATCTCACCGAACAGTGGAACAAATCTTTACATCGTTTTGGAGAAAGTAAGATTGTTACACTTGATATTTCAAAGGCATTTGGTAAAGTCTATCATCTTGCTTTTAATCGAAAATGCGTGCTTTCGGTATCAATGAATCCCTTCTTCGTTGGATTAGAAACTTTCTTTCGAACCGTTCAATACAAGTTGTACTGGACGGATTCAAGTCTGAGACCCACAATATAAATGCTGGTGTGCCCCAAGGCTCCGTTTTGTCTCCGGCCCTCTTCCTCATTTTCATTAATGATCTCTTGTCTGTAACTTCTAATCCAATCAATTGTTTCGCTGACGATGGCACCATTAGCTTTTCATATTCGTTTCCAGACTCGCATCCCTCCTCTTCGGATGTGGAACTGCAACGGCAAAATATGATCAGCTCATTAAACTCTGACTTAAACAGCATTGTAGAATGGGGAATACAAAATCGCGTAGAGTTTAATGTTTCGAAAACCCAATGCTGGCTTGTATCGTTGAAGCGAGATATACCTCCCCTGCCACTGTCCATGAGTAGCACTTGCATCAATGAGACCGAACATCTCGAGATTCTCGGTATGTGCATCACCGACCACCTCTTGTGGAACGAGCTCATATGCGATGTCGCCAAAAATGCAGCAAGATGTTTTGGTTTCTTAAGACGATGCAAGAAATTTGTTTCCCCTTCTGATCTGGCTACCATCTACAAAACCTACATACGTCCTAAGCTTGAGTACAACTCTCACGTCTGGGCTGGTGCTCTAGTGACGTATTTAAATCTTCTGGACAGTATCCAAAAAAGAGCTTTCAAAATGATTGGTGACAATACCATCGTTGAGTCATTTACATCTCTAGAACATCGGCGTAATGTCTCATGTCTCACCCTGTTTTACCGATACTTCAACGGTATATGCTCTAGTGAAATAGCCAGTTGCATTCCTCCCTTTAAGACATTCAACCGTAATAACCGCGCCTCCAGGAATGCCCATCAGTTCACCCTTGAGCCCAACTTCGGACGTACTGTCATGTATAGAGAATCGTTCTTTAGCCGTACTACGCGAATTTGGAACTCTCTTTCACACTCTGTCTTCCCCAGTCATTGTAATGTTCAAGAATTTAAGACCAATATTCACCGACACCTCCTTTTACATCCTCTATCCTTAATGAAAAAAGCCCTTGAGTGCGCGCTTATTATAAAAAAAAAAAATGTATTTGAAAAATATCAAAAATTTTACAACTTTTATTACCACAGGTTCGTAAAAAAATATTCATAGAATGTTCATGCTATTTGTTTGAATATCTGGATTAATTATTTTCCAACTTATTCAACTTAAATTGAAATTTTCGCGTATCCTGATTGTAGTGTTGTGTATACGTTGCAAAACCTTTTCCAAGAGTGTCTTTACTTTTATGTGTCTTGAACTTCCTCATTAAACAACGATGCGACTACTTCCTCTTCTTCTTCATCCCAAAGCTACAGTTTTCCCGCTGCAGTAATATCGATCTTTCTTATTTACTTGTCTTCGGAAAGCAGGGAAAGGGATTTTGAAATTTTTTTTTTCTCATTTTCAAAACTCTGTGTGCATTTTTTAGCCCGAAAGTAGAAAGGAGAACCGGCATTTTGGCCTAAGAACCAATAACGACATGATATATATCAATGGAAAGGTTTTTTTTGTCTACTTTAACTTTTGCTATGGCAGGAAGTTCCAAATCACTGTGTGGAAAAAGTTATTGCACAATAAAGTCATTCACAAGTAGTAAGTGATTTCTTGTTTTCATCTTGACCTTGGATCCAATAACGACATGATGTATATCAATTGAAAGGTTTTTTTGTGTACTTTAACTTTTGTCTTTGCAAGAAGCCCCAAATCACTGTGGGGAAAAAGTTATTGCACAATTAAGTCATTCAAGGATAAAAATAAGTTATGTTTTGTTTTCTTTTGTAAAGCTTTTCTATTATGATGAAAGCAAGCAAACACTTTTTTTTTTGAATGACTTAATTGTGCAATAACTTTTTCCCCACAGTGATTTGGGGCTTCTTGCAAAGACAAAAATTAAAGTACACAAAAAAACCTTTCAATTGATATACATCATGTCGTTATTGGATCCAAGGTCAAGATGAAAACAAGAAATCACTTATTACTTGTAAATAACTTTATTGTGCAATAACTTTTTCCACACAGCGATTTGGGACTTACTGCCATAGCGAAAGTTAAAGTAGACAAAAAAACCTTTCCATTGATATATATCATGTCGTTATTGGTTCCTAGGCCAGCTTCCATACATTTTTGCCGGTTCTCCTTTACTTCACTAAGCACAGGAGCGGATTTTAATTTTTCAATCAAGACATTTTTGGTGACGTTCATCCATTTTAGTGAAAATAAAAATAAGAAGAACGAATTTCCTCAAATTGTTTGCATAGCTCCATAGTTGTTTATATACCTGGAAAAATTCTGCAAAGGAAATAGTATGCCATGTTGTCTAATCTAGAAAGTATGAAAATTTAAGTCCGCCCCTGACTACTTATACTGGAATATTATAAACAAGACAAAAAAAGTCTCACTAATTTGCACTTATAGTCTTTGTCGAAAGAAGAATAAAAGTAAAATTCGATATTATTTTTGCCTTCCTTTTTTTCATCTCAAAAAACTGTTTGTGTATAGAAAACCTTACAAAAAAGCCCTTAACTCATCGTTCTTTTATTTAAAACTCCAAATGACGGTCTTTTTTTTGTTTTCATTTTTGTTGGAAAACAATTTTTGATTTATGCCAAAAAAATGTGTGTAGAAGTTTCTCTTGGAAAACTTTTCTCATTTTTCTTTGTTTTTGAAAGATGAATTATAAAATTTGTAATTTAACTTTTTTTTACTGTCTCTTATTCTTTTAGGTGGAGGCGCCATCGAAATGGAATTGTCAAAAATGTTGCGTGATTATTCGCGTACAATTGCTGGCAAGGAACAATTGCTGATTTCGGCTATTGCCAAGGCTTTGGAAATTATTCCACGTCAATTGTGCGATAATGCTGGATTTGATGCTACAAATATTTTGAATAAATTGCGCCAGAAACATGCACAAGGTAAGTTTTTCAATATATTTATTTGACTCTATAAATATTTAGCAGAAATATTGCAAACTTAAATAAGAAAACGTAGAAAATTGTTGATGATACAATTATTGTCAATTAGAGCCACCGGAAAGTGATAAAAAGTCACATGCTACTAAATGAATTACAATTTTCCTAAGAAAGTTGTTCCAAGATAAACAGTTTTTTGCTTCAAAAGTCTCCATTAATCTCTCCCATGATATGATAATTTTCGATTGTATTGTCTCGTTGTTACTCCTCAACTCACAGCAGCATTGTTAATCTTTGCAGTAAGATAATATAATAATAAATTATTACAAAAAGGCAAATACAATATAATCAAATTTAATTGGCTTGACTCTTAAGATAATCATAAACCGAATAATAAACAATCATGGCCTCCTCTCTCTTCAACATGGAATCATCTAATTTCTTCATATGACTATAATACCATTACCATACATACTTAGTTCGGCCTCTGCTTTCAGCTTCTGCCTCTACGGCAGTGAAGTCATATTGATGACAATTATTATCATTTTTTGCATTGTTTGGCTTCTTTCTGTGCTATCGCAATCAAAACCTCTAACTAGTTGGATGAATAGAAGAATTGTGGCCTTTGTTTTGAAAAATCTTCAACGGAGCAGAACATTTCCCCCCTCTTTCTTCTTCTTACTCACTCTAAGCAGTACTGGGAAGGAAATATGCAAATTTGTTCCATTAGGAAAAACTTATAACCTTCTTGGATCTCCATTTATCAATCGAAAGTGTTTAATCTGAAGATTTATTGTTGAGCTATGATTTTTAACCCCACTGGTTTTGTATTGTCAGGGAAGGTCGTAAATTACGAGTTGTCGCAATAGTATGGGTGTGATATGGGGAAGAAATGTTGATTTTCAGGAAACAATTGACCAGAAGAATGTTCTCCGTTTTCAAAAAAAAAAAAAAAAAATTTATTTCTTACTTTTAGGAAAGATTCGTCACTAGCTGAATCGACTTTCGTTGCTCTGATAGACAAAATTAGGTCTTTCTTTCTCGTCTATCGTCTATGATCTGCGAAAAAAAATTATATGATGCCTGCATGACATTTTGTCCTTTGAAACAATTTAGCATTTCAACTTTTATGAAATTCATTTGTTAAATTGTATCAAATTTCAAGCACAAATGAGAGCACGTAGCTTTCAGAGCGTTTACTTACTTTCGTATGAATCTCCAGTAAATCGCAAGACAAAAAAATCCTGCACATTGCACTCCATTGCTACATCTCTGGAATAAATTTTGCACTCAGCATCTTCCTGGTGGCGAATCATCCTTATTTTTATTTTTATCTCTACACCATAATCATAGATTCGATTCACGTTGCCGTTGCACTCAGTCAGAGCTGGTGGTTGACTAAGATGAAAGGAGAATGTTGTTTTCATCGTTGACTTGACTGCGTCTTTATTTTCTTTTTGCTGTAAAAAATAAAAACGTGACAGAAAACCCAACACCACTTATCCCTGCAGAGTTCTCCATTCTCGGGACGAGAAGAGAAACGATTATTCTTTTGCTTCAGATGCACTACAGCAGTTTAAATGAAATATATTATTTTTGTTTTATTTTATTAAAGCAAAATACGTGAATGGAGAATGTAGAAAATATTCATGGATAGGAGACGCAAGGGATGGCTGGTTTATGATTAACTCTGACCCCCATAATCATTCAATTTGCTTTGCAATTGGCATCTATTTGGATTTTTCTAGTCAAATCCAGTAAAAACAAACGAGCGGGAGAAATAAGAGCAAATAAAGCTGACGCGATGATGATAGGGGTGATAAATAAATTTAAGCAAATCGTAAACAAATATTTTCCTGATTAGATAATTTAAGTGCAACTTGAGTAATTTGAATAAACGCATGTATAATTTTCTTCCTCCAACATTTTTCAATATACATAAAAATCTCGAATTGAAAGGAAAAAAAGCGAAACTTCTAGATTGTTCCAGACTTTCCCCCTAGCAAAAATCAACCGTTATCTATTTCTAACCCGGTTGCACTGTTACAACCCCAAACATCACAAAAAAAATATAAATTTCGACTTTATTTTTGTGCTTTTTTTTCGTTCTTC
This sequence comes from Sphaerophoria taeniata, assembly GCA_943590905.1. Classification (NCBI taxonomy): domain Eukaryota; kingdom Metazoa; phylum Arthropoda; class Insecta; order Diptera; family Syrphidae; genus Sphaerophoria; species Sphaerophoria taeniata. Next base: position 86,278,083 of record OX016542.1, read on the forward strand.
GTAGTACGGTGTTGTGTGGTGTGAATGACCGCAGCACCACAAAATCCAAAGGATCGATATACCCTTCCCACTCCATGTTTATGGTGTTTCCAGATTTTTGGAATCCGGTGCTCATACGGAAGCTAGGGATATGTATACATTGTTGCGTGGAAGTTGGCTTTTACGCAATCACATCTCTTCCTACCATTAAAAAAGGAACTCAAAGCAGCAAGTTTTGGTAGGTATTGCTCCCGATAGGAAATATGCATCTATCCCAGGAGAACCTACATACATTTTGAGATACGTCAAGTTATTAGCCAGATGGAGAGTACAGGAAGCACAGTAAAATCTCTCCATTTTGGTTGATGTACTTGGGTTTTATTTACATTGTTGCCATTTTATGTAAGCGAAAAGAGCTTCCTTAGCTTCCTGATGGTACTCTGAAAATTGGTTCGACGAGGAAGAGGAACGATCATTTACGACTCTTGGGCGAATTAGGGCGGTCATCTAGACCATTTCAAATTCAATGTTGCAGACTTGTATTTCTAGAGTGCTTTCAATGTGTGTCTGCATTTTTCTGTATATTGTGAGGCTTACTTTGCAGATGAGTTGTTTTCCGCTCTTCACTGGTGAAAAGAGTTCCAAAGACCCACAAAATACACATTAGCCACCCTGGGACCAACAATGATAGCCACACACAACTTTGACGATGACATGCAAACCAAACACTGACTGGCCATTGGCCATGCAAATTTATTATCAGAGTGGACTGGACGTACCTCTCTTATGATATCGTATAGCCGTTGGTTGAGATGTCTAGTCTAACTCGAGCTTTTGCTCTTGTGGACGTCCAGGAGTGGGTTAGCTCAAGTTCCAATAAATTCAAGGGCTTAGTACCAAGCACTTGGACATCCAATGAATATTAATGCTTGATTTTCGGCCTGCAAAAGCGAATTAAATGGAGGAAGATTTTGGGGAAAACATTTTGATAGGAACTCAGTTCTGTCCAGTTTGGCTTTGCTTCTATCATTACATGTAGATTTGAATAGAGAATTCGAGAATTTCGTCCTTGAGTACATTGATACCAATTCGGGCGTGGCCGGTACAAATTTTGTTGGGGCGATAATACATAGTGTTTACGGAGGTATCTTCTATTGGTGTGTTTAGAATGATTTTGTTTTCCAAATTTAAGATTTCGATGAAAGAGAAATGCAATACATGAAGTCAATCAAGTAAATACAGTTTTGAAATCATTTTTGTCATTAAGTAACGAAAACAATGGATACATGGTTTTCCAATAAAAGGTGTTATTTTGAATAGCCTTTTTCGGTAGGTGTCACTTTTGAAGCTGGAAATTACGCCATTACTAAAAATGGACCGATACACGCTTGAAAAACGCCTTGAAATTATCAAAATTCAGTACAAAAATTGTTAAAATTTTGCAATCACAGCTCGCAAAACTAGAGCATTTTTTCGGTCGTCTACAAGAAACTTGTCGGACCGCAATACAGAAATTGGTGGACAAATTTGAGCTGTTGGGACAAGTTATTTATATGAAGAATAAAACCAGTGCACGTCGCTCAAAGTGCACTACTGTATCCCAAAGTGTTGAAGAAAACTCAAGTCTGCCCATTCCTCGACGTTCTTTGGAATTGGGAATTTGACAAACGTCATTTCACCGTATTTTGCATTAAGACTTGGGTCTTAAGGTTTATAAAATTCAGTTAACACAAGAAATCAAGTCAGCCGATCATCAACAACGTCGTGTCTTTGCTGATTGGGTCCTTGAAATGCATGAAAATGATCCGGAATTCCATCGAAAAATCATCTTGACTGATGAGGCCAATTTCCACATCGGTGGCTTCGTCAACAAGCAAAATTGTCGCACCTGGTAGTCGGAAAACCCAAGAATTATTGTTGGGAAGCCTCTCCATCTCAACGTGTGATGTGATGTTGAGATTTATGGTCCGGCGTGATCATGGGACCTTACTTTTTCGAAAATGAGGTAGGATCAACAGTTACGGTGAATGGATTGCGCTATCGAGAGATGATTAATGATTTTTAATGGCCGGATTTGGATAGTATTGAACTGGTCAACGTGCCACAGAAATAACGAAACCATTGATCTTTTACGGGAAAAATTTCCGGAACCGTGTTATCTCTCGAAGAGATGATCACAATTGGCCACCAAGATCTTGGGATTTAAAACCTTGCGACTTCTTCCTTTGGGGCCACGTGAAAGATAAGGACTACGCCAACAGCCCAGCGTCGATTTAAGACCTCAAATATGGAATTCGTGAGGCTATCATAGGGGCAGCCACTTTGCAATTTTGCTATGTATATGGTCCTGTAAGCGTGCACACAGAAAAAAAATCGTGTAAAATCAAAAATAATAATAATGATTCAACATTTTTTTGCTATGATTTTGCTCTAATGGCGTTTCGTGTTGATTTAAAATGATTTTCTTGTAAAACAAGCGTAAATTCTTTTCGTTTTGAAATAACGTGATATCAGCTTAATTTGAAAAGATTATCGTATTGATATAACTCGTTCATTCCTGTTGAATCAAAATGACTACCCTTTTAAAATAATACACATATCCTCTTGAATCAAATAGATTTTAAAATTGAAATAACACGATGATGCCTGTTAAACCAAAATGATATTCACTTTAAAACAAAATCAGAATTCGAATTGAATCAACATGGCTCTCATGTCAAAATAACATGAAAGTTCCTTTTAAAATAATACACATATCCTCTTGAATCTATTTACTTTTATTTCGCTGCTAAACAGCTCTAGAATCTCTTCTAAGATTGAAAAAAATATATCTTTTAAAATAATATTAATAAAATCGGCCCGAAATGAGTCAATCAAGTGATTATTATCCTTGTAAAATTGTTTTACGGCTTTGCCCTTTAAGTTTTCTTCCAGAAGATGTTCATGTTTCTAAAATAAAATAGAAAAAAAAAATTTAGAATACACTCAAAACGTTTGAAATTTTAGTTTTTACTTTGAATAATTGAGAATTTGAATAGGTACTCGTTGCTGGCGTTTGCGTTGGTGTGAGACAACCACTGGATTGGATTTTTAACCAAGAAACGACTTATTCGCAATGGAATTCGACAAAGTATCATCGGCAATCCCAAACTGCAAAGAAAGGAATATTATAGTTCTTATTAAATAACACTTTTTAAATTCAAGAAGGATTCATTATTACCTCAGTTTTCCTTCACCTAACAATTTCTCTCTGAAACTTGTTCGCAGGCCAATAAGTGGTACTGCCTCTTGGATGTCTTCTTTTGACAAACACTGCAAGCTTTCATAGGTTGTGGACGCCTTTGCGAAAAAGAAACGCATGAAGCCGTTTGTTATATTATATTATTTTTGTTGCTATTGGTATTAATAAAAAAAAAAAATCATAACTGATTATGTTGTACTTATGTAGGTAATGTACTTACTTATTAAATAATATTTTGCCTCTGGTAAGTTAAATTTATCCAGCAGCTGGTCTAGTTTTGTTTGACTTCGGTTCAACACTGATAATGATACTGAAGGCAAATTAAGATAACGGATCTTTTTGTCTGGTTTGGCAAAACTTAATGTATTTCAACACGATTTGATGTATTATGAACACTACTCCCTCTTACTTCAACACGATTTCTTTTTTATTTTAAACGAATAAATGAAGATTGGCTACTAAACAGTTTTTGAGCTGAGACGCGCAATCTAAAAAACTCAAAGTATAACTAAAATGCTTATGCAACCAGACAAGGGTAGCTGAAAAGATAACGGATCTTTTTCGTTGGTCGGCAAATCTCAGCGTTTTTGAACTCGATATAAAGTAATATGAACACGACTCCGTTTAGTTTCAACACGATTTACTTTTTTTTAAAACGATTTCGTGTTGATTGAATATTAAAGAAACAATAATCTATCGTGTTGATTTTACATTTAGTCTGTTTTCTATTTTAATCCGATTATTAAAACGACTCCCTTTTATTTCAACACGATATACTTTTTTTTAATCTGAAATACTTTCAAAACAACTATTAATTAATAATAATGACAGTTCAAAAAGCATTCATGTTAAAATAATCACTAAAAATATCAATTTAAAACGAAACCATTTCAAATCTAAATGAAAAAAAAGTTGATTTAAAAATTGTGCATCATTGTAAAAACAATAATTTGTCGTGTTGATTTTACATTGGATTATTTTTCTGTGTGTGGTTGTGGTGGCCATTTAGCTGATGTTGTTTTTCATTACCTACCTTCCTCTTTATTCCAAAAAATGGCATATTTCTTTGAATATCACAACAACTTTTACAACAATTATTCACCTTTTTCAAACTATTCACTGAATTTAAAAAAAGTTTCTTCGTTTAAAATCAACTTCGGTTCTTTTCGTTCAAATGGTAACGCGGTTTCTTTTCCTATTTTATTGTTTACTTCCAAGACAGACACCTTAGCCTGTCACTTGTTTATTTCAACACGTTTCTTTATTCGTGTAAATCATTTTTATTTATAAATCGTCTTAAAAGTCACGTAGGCTTTTGTCATCATTTTTCATAAAAATAAAAATAAAAACAAAACAAATAAAAAAGAGGAAATTATTGGTAACACTCGCCATAAACAGTATCAAATTCGCACAACCAACAGAAGTCTTTAACAAATTTTAAATTTATCTTGTTTTTTTAAAAATTGCACATTTCTCTGCTATTTCCATCTGGACAGAACGAACGGGATTTTGATAAACAAAACTATCACAACAATTGTGTTTTACAAGCAACAAGACATGCTGTTTTGCATGACCCAAACAAGAAGAACTTGTAAAATATTAATCTTTACCAAAAAAAAATTAAAAAAAAATACTATACCAATCGTGCCCCCGCTCATATCTTGTTTACTAAAGTTGTGGCCTTGTTTTTTTTTTTTGTCTGTGATATTTTTATTTTTCTTGATAAGAAGAGTGACCTATAGCGTCGAAAAAATGTCATTTTGTTTTGTTTTTTGATTAAAAATTAAAATTAAAATAAATTACAATCCTCGACGGAAAATAAAAATAGAGGCAACGTAGAGGTAATATTTCGTCTGATGTCAAACAAAATAAGCAGTTAAATGTTTAATTTATGCTGATGCGGTTTAGCGGTCTTAATTTTAATTGTTTTTGTTAATTTTCTTGCTGGCAGATTTATTGAGCCGTGAAAACAATCGTAACAATGAATGCCATGACATTGGACACGCCTTTTTTGGAAAGATTTATTACTTTTTCTCAAGGAAACATTTCATTTCGACGTGAAGGCAGTTATGAGCCTTTAAACCGACCATCTTTGGAGTTCGTCAAAAGCTTAATCCATTGATAGCCCTTTACTAATTTCTTATTTTGTATCATATAACCCTCAGCGCCAAGCACGAACGTCACAAAGTGCACCTAAGAGCGTTGAACCCCTGAGCACATCGTCAAGTAAACAACAAACTTTTATGCAACCAAGGTGATTTCCTTGCCACACATAAACTCTTAAACTCCCACTTACCCTTTGCTCGTTATGCTGACGTTGACTATTCTCGCCTGGTCCGGTCCTGCAGGGTCTACATCCCCATTTTAAAAGCTTTCCGCCTCTCTCTCACACTCCACTCTTAATCCTTCATGTTTCATCCAAAGTGCACCGAGGAGGCGAGGACATACCTAAAATTATCCTTCAGCAGTGCATGGACCCCAAAAGGTATACTCGAATTTTATTATTTAAATTTCTCACCCTGGTAAAATATTAAGCTCTTGCACGCAATTGTATGCGCCAAAACCTCCCTCTGCTTCTCTCTCTATTCAGAGTGAGAGATAGAAAAAAGACTTTGAAAAGCTTTCACCCACCCATTGTCGTCATCGAACTTTTAAATACACCAGACACCGGAAAATCGATGAAGCTATTTTGGCTTTCTCCTCCCCTTCCCCTTGTAAAAAAAAAAAAAATTCGGATTAAAGTTTTTTGTGACTAGGAGCTCTACAAAAAAGAGCAACAGTCATTTTTACATGACTGCCCACTAAAAAGAAGCAAATACAACTCCGCCGCTAGATGTCGCTATGTGTACTGGAAAATAGTAATGTTTTCTAAAATTAAAAGAGAATTGTCTTCTATTTAAAGCATTTTCCATGTTCCAGGACTATCTCATATTAGATCCAAAGGGATAGTAGTGGGAATGAACAACATATATTTGGAGCTGGAGCTCACAGTCACAATTTCAGTTCTGCTGACAAGCACGTAGCGTAGGTGCTTTCCTATGCTCTTAGACGGAATAGGAATATTTGATGAGCTCACAGTTCACATGGACTTTAACGATTTTTTCCTATTCCCAGCTCTTCGTAAACAGGAATTTAGAAAGGCAGGGGGCTTGGAATCGAATCCCATTGAATTTCGAATCTGTTTTATGTTGTTTTTTTTTTTATGACCCCTTTCTATGCTTTGGTCGGTCTGTCGTTTGTTGTTTACGACAATCAGCAGCAGAAATCCCAGGAGGTGGAAGAAAATAACTTCAAAGCAGAAAGCAGAGAAGAAATTTATTTTCCTGATGCGCAAAAACCACTCATACATTCGCAGAAATTCAACTTCATGATGTTGGCTATATATGGTTTTAAAGTCGAGACTCGAAGCTCTAAAGGTACATGGATGGAATATAGAATCAGAATTATTCCACTCTCGACTCTCCACTACCAGCATAGCATGCCGGTTACGACAGACGGACAGAGCTTGTTTTTGTTTATATGTTTGGTTCTAGCAATGTCGATATAATCTCGGCACTTGCATGGCAAAAATGTAACAAGAAATAAAAATAAAAGAAAATATTAGAGAGAGGAGTTTGGAGTGTGGTGAAAGGAAGTTGGGGTTCGGTTTACTCTCTGAGTGCTGTATTTACTTACATTGTGGTCCTTCCTGCTTCGTCGCCCATAAATTCTTATTCTCTCCTACTAAGAAAAATAAAAATATTTTTTCGTCTCCATTTTAGTGTTGGGTGTTGTTTATTTATATGTTTTTATAAATGCAGAAAGGAACAAAATAAGGCATCTGGGTTTTTATTTTCAGCTTTTTTGTTTGCAAACAAACAAGTAGCTATCAGTACAATTTTATAAGACGCAAATTCTATATGAACTACTTTTACGATAATGAATCAGATATAGGAGATTTTTGTTTTCTATAATTCAGATCTATACCCGAAGTTATGGCCTTTCACTTACTTACTTAAGGTGGCGCTACAGTCCTTTATGGACTTGGGCCTCAACCAACAGTCTCCGCCAACCCAGCTCGGTCCCTAGCTAGCTGTCTCCAGTTTTTGCACTCCAAGTTGATTGAGGTCATCTTCCACTTGGGGACGCCACCTGAGTCGTGGTCTTCCTCAACTTCTGCGTCTAGAGTGGCGCGACAGCTCTTTAAGAGCCAAGGTATAAGTGTCTTATTCTCATCAACAATTCTCTGAGTGTGTGTGAAGAATTGAGGGGACCTACAATTTAACGCCGATTCCGAACGGCAAAGTTGAGAAGCACTTTTTCATGACAGATTGATACACTTGGAAGTTTTGTCAATTCTTTGCAAGAGGCAGTACACATGAATGATGAAATAAAAACATGTATGGGCACGAGTAGGACTCGAACCTACGACGTTCTGCTTAGCAGCCAACTCACCTAACCACTAAGCTACGGGCAACTGTCTGTCCCTGTCCCTAGGGAATAATTTCGAAGAAATTCCGGGCCGGAGCATTATTGTCCATCTGCTCTAAGTGACCGAGCCATCTGAGTCTCTGGACCTTGACCTTTCTAACTTACATTACATTACATTTCACAGTACTTCGCACATAAATGTAACGAACTACAGACACATAGCAGCACTGGTGACTGAGACCATCGGCTGGGACAGAACAAGACATTAATACAGAGAGAGACAGATAGACACATAGAAAGAAAGCACACATAACAGAAACCTACGTGGTTCAGAGGAGGAGACTTAGATTTGTACTGTCTCATGTTATCGCACAGGTGGCCTCAGATAAGCTGGCGATTTTTGTAGAAAAAGAATGCTGCTGAAGCTGTGGTTTGAACCCGTAGCGTTCGGCTTAGCAATCCACTACTCTATCCTCTGAACCATGGCCACCTGCAAAACCTTTCTAACTTGTTCTTCTCCATTGCCCATCAATGCACACGGTACCATAGATAACCCGACGAACTATCCTCTCGAAACATTCAATCGATTTTGTCAAGGTCCATGCTTCTGCACCATACAGCAGGACTTGGTTGATCCAAAAAGGACTTTAACACTCAATTGCTTTCTTTGCCCAAAGAAACAGCCATAAGGCCATAAGAGTTATTCCTCGTCTGATCTCGGCACTGATGTTATTGCCCATGTTAATAGCGGAGCCTAGGTAGACAAACTCCTCTACTACCTCGAAGTTATATGCGTCTGTTGTGACGTTTTGTCCGAGCCGTCGATGTTGGGTGTCCTTCTTCGAAGACAGCATATAGTACTTTGTTTTGCCCTCATTCTTCTTCTTCAATTCTTCCCATTATAGTAGTTGAACAGACTATTGGAAGATAGTGCCTCTGGTCTTCTCAAGCACAATTTTAAAGAAATCGCATGACAGTGCATCGCCTTGTCAGAATCCTTTTTTTACATCGAAAGATTTCGTAAGCTCGTTACCAACCTTGATGGCGATGGCGCAGCGTGAATTCTCCATCGTCATTTTGCACAAGCAAACGAGCTTGGTAGGGATCCCAAAACTAGACATAGCTTTATACAGTTCATCTTTGTATATGCTGTCATACAAGCCCTTAAAATCGATGAGTAGGTGGTGGGTATCGATTTGGAGTCATAGTTTTTTTCCAGGATCTGCCGCAAAGTGAAAATTAGGTAGATGGTTGACATTCATGGTCTGAAGCCACATTGATAAGGACCAATCAGATTGTTGACGATAGGCTTCAGACGTTCACATATTATGACATACATTCGTCCGACCATATCTTTCAAGCGATTTTGCGCATGCTCCTTTAAGATCGTCGTCTGGTGCTTTGAACAGCTCGGCAGCTAGACCATTTGCTCCGTGATATTGCCGGTTTCACTTCTTCTAGGTCGGGTTCACTGAATTTGTTGGCTATCATCGTGTCCGATAAATGGCTCCTCCCTGACGGCGGGATTTTGTTCTTTCGTCTTGTTAGATTTCCTGAAAGTTCATTTTAGTTCCGCAGTCCAATTGAGAAATAAATAAGTTTTATAACAACAGAAAACAACAATCTTTATTTGATGAAAATTAATTTTGAAGTGAAAAACAATATTTCATATTTTAAGTCAAAAAGAAAATTAGAAGTAGAAAATGAAAAGATTAAATTTAAGTAAAGTGTGTAATATGTATTGAACGTAAGGTACATTCTCCAACACTCCTCCTCGTTCAATTAATATTACATTTGTTTCTTAGATAATTATGTTTTATTTCCGGTAATGGTTTTGTCAAGAGATCTGCGATCATTTCTTCTGTTGAACAATATTGACATTCAATAATCTCTCTTCTAATCAGATCACTTATAGTTTTGAATTTAGTATCAATGTGTTTCGAACGATAAGAAAATTTATGGTCGCGTACTAGTTCGATACAGCTTTGATTGTCTTCGTAGATAAGACTCGGAGATTGAATATGTTCTTCCATTTCTTCAAGTAATTGACGAATCCACTTTACTTCTTTTGCAGCTTCGGATATTGAAATAAACTCCGCTTCACACGTCGAAGATGCAACTAAAGTTTGCTTGTTGCATGACCAACTAATAGTCCCTCCGTTCAAGAAAAATATTCGTCCGTTATTTGATTTTCGATCAGTTTTGTCTTCTGCCCAAGTCGCATCAGCATAGCCATAAAGCGTTTGATTTTCTGCTTCTAGTCTTCTAACCATTAACTTCATTCTTCTTGTGGTATATAAGTATCTGACAACGCGCTTCAGTTGATTCCAATCGTGAGCTGTAGGGCATGAAACTTTCTGTGCCAAAATGCAAATACTTGCGGATATGTCTGGTCTGGTATTAATCGAAATGTATAATAATCGTCCAATCAAATGTCTATACTGGGTATTGTCCTCAAATCTAGCGGAGGCTTCGATCTTGAAATAATTTGTATCCATTGGTGTATTTACTGGTTTTGCATTTGTCAATCCAAAGTCTGATGCTATTCTTTCTATATTAGTTGACTGACAAAGTGAGAAGTTACCATTCATGTCTTTTGTTACTTCTATTCCTAGATATTGCTTAAATGGTCCTAATATACAGGGTGATTCACGAGCGTTGTGCCAAAAAGCTGGAGCGTGTAGGTTGAGTTGAGACAAGAAAAAAATCGTATGGGAGGGGGGGGTCTATTCCCCCCCGTTTAGCCGGGAGGGGCAATTTTCTGAAAAATTGACTTATTTTGTTTACAAAAATATTAAAAATTAACGGCTACGTTAACAACACCGTGCTATACCTTTCTGAAAAGCCAAAAACTTCTTCTTTCACTTTGTTTTTAAATTAAATTGTTTTAACGAATAGTTTAAAAAAAATTAATTTTCAAACTCAAAATTTTCAAAAAAAAAAGCAAAAAAAACATTTTTGAACTAATTTTTTTCAAAATTTTATGTAATTAAGTACTAATTTTGTTTTTAAAATTCAATGTGTTTGTTAATTTTTAGTCGAAAACAGAAAACCGGATGCAAAAATGTCATTTCGTTTTTGAGAAATTAAGAAAAAACCAAAACCACTTTTTTCTAAAAAAAATTTTGTTTTTATTTTTACCTATCTGGACTTTTAGTTTAATTTATTAGTTTAATTTATAAATTTAATTTTTTGTGATTGGAGTTTTATGAGGACTCAATAAAGTAGAAAAGTATAGGATTTTCCCTGGATTAATCATTTTTTTCATTGATAACGTCTGCCATTGACCTTTCACTTCTAGCTCTCAGTGCTCTCGTCGGCGGATTCTTGAAAACATGCTACGACTTGGGCGCCATCTATTGGGATATCTTGCAGCGTAGAGTCTTTCAGCTTCCCGATCTCGACAATAAGTTAAACTGTAGCAGAAGTTCCTGTCCGCTAACTCTTCTCGAGCGAATGAGTTTGTTATTGTTATGTGTTGATGTGTTAATATTTTAATTGTAAATGGTTGTTTAGTAAATATGCGGTGCCTTTTATTTACCTTTAGGTTGTTAATTGTTTTTTCATTCAAGAAAAAATGCGGTTTAATTATCTTAAGCCCCTAACAGGTAGAACTTTTCGCCGGCGAGTGGCCGCGGCCCCAGGTATAGTAAGAAAAAATTACAGGACAGTTTTCAGACGTTATCAATGAACAAAATGGTTAATCCAGGGATAATGTAATACTTTTCTACTTTATTGAGTCCTCATAAAACTCCAATCACAAAAAATTAAATTTATAAATTAAACTAATAAATTAAACTAAAAGTCCAGATAGGTAAAAATAAAAACAAAGATTTTTTTAGAACAAAGTGGTTTCGGTTTTTTCTTAATTTCTCAAAAACTAAAAGATATTTTTGCATCCGGTTTTCTATTTTCGACTAAAAATTAACAAACACATTGAATTTTTAAAACAAAATTAGTACTTAATTACATAAAATTTTGAAAAAAATTAGTTCAAAAATGTCTTTTTTGCTTTTTTTTGAAAATTTTGAGTTTGAAAATTTATTTTTTTTTTAAACTATTCGTTAAAACAATTTAATTTAAAAACAAGGTGAAAGAAGAAGTTTTTGGCTTTTCAGAAAGGTATAGCACGGTGTTGTAAACGTAGCCGTTGATTTTTAATATTTTTTTAAACAAAATAAGTCAATTTTTCAGAAAATTGCCCCTCCCGGCTAAACGGGGGGGAATAGACCCCCCCTCCCATACGATTTTTTTCTTGTTTCAACTCAACCTACACGCTCTAGCTTTTTGGCACAACGCTCGTGAATCACCCTGTATAATTTACTATTTTTCTTTTTTCTTTTTTATTACTATGTACATATTTTAAATTTTCCTTATAATTGTTAAAACTCAACTAAAATTCAAACTTAAACTTTATTGAAGTCATAATCTATCACTATCTTACAAGATTTATCTTAAAGTGTTAGCAAATATACAAATAAAATGAAATGAAAAATGAAAAAATGAAAAGTTTTGTATCTTGAAATTAAGTTGTAACATTTCTTCAATCTTCTCCATTTGGCTGTTTGAATTACATGCTACAATTATATCGTCAACATAAACAATCAGGTAACAGAGATTTCCGTCAATTTTCTTAATATAGAGGCATGGATCGTTATAACTTTGTTGAAACTTGTAATCTTCAAGTGCCTTATGTAGAGTATGATTCCAGGATCTAGCCGCTTGTTTCAAGCCATAAATGCTTTTCCTTAGTAAACATACCTTAGAACCGTTTTCATAGCCAGGAGGTGGTGTCATATAAATGGTTTCTTCAAGCTTTCCATTAAGAAATGCAGTCTTTGCATCAAGATAGTGTACAATCATTTTTCTTTTGGCTGCAACTGATAATAAAGTTCTGAATGTTGTTTGCATTACAACTGGTGCAAAAACTTCATCATAGTCTGTTCCGTATTTCTGTGAAAAGCCTTGGGCAACGTATCTTGCTTTATATCTTTGTACTTTACCGTCAAGTCCAAGTTTAAGTTTGAAAATCCACTTTCCACCAATTGCCTTTTTCCCGCGAGGCAAATCAACAAAATCACAAGTTCCGTTTTCTTCATGTGAGTTAATTTCTTCTTGCATTGCAGACATCCACTCTTGCTTTTCATCAGATTCAAGTGCTTCAATATAGTTAGTTGGTTCGACAATTTCTTTTGTAGCGTTTATTTCTTCACCTAGACGTTTAGGGGGGACACCTTTTGTTGATCGACTTGAAATACGTACATCAGATGTCTTATCTTCTCTAGATTCACTTCTTCTGTTGTGACATTCGTCCACTATCTCCTCCTGAAGTGAATATTCATTTTCTAAATCTTGATTATTTTCTTGTCTTGATTTTGAAAATTCAACTACAACATCATTTTTAATATTGGGCTTTAAGCAGAAGTGTACATCTCGGCTTATGATCACCTTTTGAGCATTTTTATCGAAGCATCTGTATGCTTTAGAACTTTCATCATATCCCAAAAAAATTGCTTCAACTCCTTTGTTGTCGAGCTTTCTTCGTTTTGAATCAGGAACATGAACAAAACATTTTGAGCCAAATACTTGAAACTGTTCAAGTTTAGATGTTCTGGTTTAGATCCGTTCCATAGTTCAAAAGGTGTCACATCCGATGTTCTTGTAATTACTCTGTTTTGAATGAAATTTGCAGTTGCTATTGCTTCACCCCAAAAATTGTTAGGTAATTCTGCATCTATCAACATACAACGTCCCATTTCAACTAATGTTCTGTTCTTTCTTTCAGCCTCACCATTTTGTTGAGGACTATAGGCTGCTGTAAGCTGTTGTTGTATTCCCTCATTCTTTAAAAATCTTGAAAGACTTGCACTGGTGTATTCACCACCACGATCAGATCTGAACATTTTTGGTTTTTGAGAAAATCTAGTTTTGCAGAACTCTACAAATTGCCTTATTGTATCTTCAACTTCATCTTTATTCTTTATCAAGCGAATTATAGTGAAGCCTGAATAATCATCTATAAACGTCACGATATATCGCTTTCCAGCGTGAGTGGGAGTTTGCATGGGGCCGCATACATCTGTGTGGATCAAGTCTAATCGTGATTTCGATTTAGAAAATGATTCCTTTGGAAAAGGAAGTCTGGTAATTTTCCCTTTCATGCAAACCTCACACACTTCCTTAATACCACAGTCAACAATGTGCAAACCCTTGATCAATTTCTTACTAGACATCTGACGAATCGCATTTGGATCTCTATGTCCCATTCTTCTGTGTAATTGATGAATGCAATTCTCATTATGATCAAGGACGGTGCACATTCTTTGCTTTCTCAAGAAATATAAGGAACCTATCAAATCTGCCACACCAATGATCTTATCAGCGAGTTTGATTTCACAAATGTTGTTATCAAACTCAACACGCATACCTCCTTTTGTTAAGTGACTGACCGAAAGTAAATTGGTGGTCAGATCAGGTGCAAACAAAACTTCATTGGCTCTTTCTTGATAAATATTTCCTTTTTCATTAATAAAATCTAACATACCTGTTCCAATGCCTTGAACTTCTGTTGAATCCCCATTCGCTAGAGTGACTGAAGTCTTGTAGGTCTTGTCAATGTTGGAGAAAAAACTTTCATGATTAGCCACATGTCGCGTTGCCCCAGAATCGATGATCCATCCTGACCTTACTCCTTGTCCTTGGTTGAAACCAAAAAGGAAATCGTTGCTGTTGACATTCGACTTGATCTCAACTTCTTGCGATTCTTCAACTGTATTGACTGTATCAGTTAATCTTGACCTCTTGTTTTCTTGTTTCAGTAACTATTCCTTATATTTCATGCATGAATGCTTTAAATGACCCTGCTTCTTACAGAAGTAGCAAATAACGTTCGAAACTGTTTTCAAAATAGCATCTGTTGAATGTCCGTTGGAATTTCGTTCATTTCGTTCATATCCGAAATGATACGTTGTTGCACTAAGGTGAATGTAATTTCTTCTTGTTTTCTGGACTCAATGGAAGCAATAAGAGCATTGTAACTCGGTGGTAGACTACTCATTAGCATCGCTGCACTCCATGTATCTGATAAAACATCTTCGCCAAGATCACGTAATTTTGAAAAGTATTCTTGCATCTTATTAATATGTTCCCTTGCATCACATCCTTCTCTTAATCTAAGAGAACAAATGGATCTCATTAAAAATACCTTATTTGAAAATGAATTCTCTTCGTGATATGTTCTTAAAACTTTCCAAGTTGCTTTAGCTGTAACACAGTTCCGTATATGAGCGAGTTGATCGTCATCAATAGATAAACCTATTGTTCCTCCGGCTTCATCATCAAGACTTTCCCACTCGTCAATTGCTTTTTGGTTCGTAACTACCCCTGAATTAATAATTGGTTCCGGTTTTTCTTCTATGATCGTCTTCTTCCATAGTTTTTCTTTACGAAGCAATAGTTCCATTTTGAATTTCCATGTTGCATAATTTGTGTTGTTTAGCTTAACAAATTTTGTTGCTTCGGCCATATTTCCCTTTAAATGTTTTCCTTAATTTTCTTTCTTATTTAATTCAATGGACAATTAAGTCTCATAATCTGTTAGATTTCCTGAAAGTTCATTTTAGTTCCGCAGTCCAATTGAGAAATAAATAAGTTTTATAACAACAGAAAACAACAATCTTTATTTGATGAAAATTAATTTTGAAGTGAAAAACAATATTTCATATTTTAAGTCAAAAAGAAAATTAGAAGTAGAAAATGAAAAGATTTAATTTAAGTAAAGTGTGTAATATGTATTGAACGTAAGGTACATTCTCCAACACGTCTATGATGTTCCTTTGATTATGGCCTTTCAAAAGAATCAAAAAACGAGAAGAAAGTGTAACTGGCTCGATGTATGTCGTTCGAAATCGGCATATATTGCAGTTCCTCTCAATCTTCACTCGTACTGAAGGAATTCTTATTAAGTTATAGCCACTAATGCCTTGGCTTATTGAATATTATAATAGTAAGGTATATTTTAAAGAAGAAATGAACCCAATAGGCCTTTAATAACTATCAATTTTTTGTTTCAATTGATTTTTTTCTGTTCAGCAAAGGATCTACCCGTTTACGATTGTAAATAAGCTGTTTTAAGGATTCATAACTAAAGCTATTTCGAACCCCCCTCAGACCAATTTGTCTTTGCCAAATAATTTTTCATTTTCTTTCATCAAAGCTATACATGGTGTTGGCTTCGCTTTTATTGTGGTGTCATCATAAGTCATTTTTAAGAGCCCCAGCTTTATATTTTTACAACCAAACACAAGAGTACGATTTTTTGTTGGTCGTTAATTTTAATTTCTTTTAAATGTTTACCTAACTACGAGTGAGATTGCCAAAAAAATTTAATTTTTTTGCGTCGTGTTTTAGATAACCGAAAAACGAATAAACATCGACAGCTGCTCGAAAGTTTGTCGTTTTCTTTTTTTGCTTCAACATTCAACTCCTCATATTTTGTATATTTCTGCAGATAAAAAGTATATAGATTCGAGTACCTTCGTTTAAAAAAAAAAAAAATTGTGAAAAAAATATAAACGGCGTCAGAAGCCAAAGCCAAAGGGAGGCTAAAAAAACCCGAACAATTGTAGATACGAATATTATGTTTTTTAGTGACATTGAGGGACTTTAAAGGCAGATTCATAAATTTTCAGGGCGCTGAAATTAATAGATACATGAATTGAGAGCAAGGATTTAATAACCTGTAGCAGAGTTCTTACAATTTTTCATCTTTTGAACTTTTAAGACTTGTCTTCTCCTCTTCATAGAACAGGCCCTTTAATCAAATTCAAATGAAAAGGTCCACTCCAGCCCTGAATTCGATTCGTAGAGATAAGCTATACATAAGCCCCGTCCATATGTTTACATACACTCTTTCTCAGATACTTTTTCGTTCGAGGTAAATAGATGGTTGTTGAGTATCTAAAGCAAAACAAAACAGTCAGAAAGAAAAAAAAAATATATTTTTTTATTGACTGTTGCGTTGGGCAATGTTTTTATTTTGGTCTTTGGCTTCTTTCCTTTCTCCTGGATCTAGATGTTTTGTGTTGGTGGAATATAAACACAAACCAGAAACTGTCAGGTTTTCTTTCTTTTTGTTTTGTACCTACGTAAGATTGTTATAAAAGATTTTGTATTTTTGTATCTAGAGATATGAATTTTGTGTACATGTGAAAAATATATGCATATTCATGTATTTTTTCGTCATTATAATATGTATTATGTCTGTCTGTCGCTGTCCGGGTCGTCTGAAAATAAAAACAATAATAAATTTAGTTTGAGAGTTTTGCGTCTATATTTGGGCGCTTTGGTCTTGGGTTGGATAAAAACAAAACAAACATTTAACTTGGCAATTTAGTTTAGTGGGATGTAATGGGTTTTTAGTTTTTATATTATTTTGTCAGTGATTTTCTTTTCTTTTTTTCTTGCAATGAGCTATTAAAGATAAAACAAAACTGCGCATGTTGAAAAACCATCTAAGGGCTCTTAGAACGATATTAAAGGCACAGAGTGGCATTTAATGATGAATCACCATCGCTCTTGGCTTGAATGTGAAGTTAAATTAATTTAATGATAGGGTTGTGACGTGCCTCGATTTTTGCAATTAATGTCAAAATTTTGAAAAACGCTATGGCTTATACCATAGAGCCCATCATGGGAACATAGTAGTGGAACCGCAGACAGTGCTGAAGATGGGGGAAAACCAATTTTTCCAAGCTGTATAGCGGCGATAATAAGCGAAATTCCGCCAGCAATGTAGAACCATTCAATTTAGGTGAATCAGACCACCAATTCCACCCACCCGATATTGACGAACTGAAGATAGTGATATCTAAACTTAATTCGATTAAACCTTTGGAGCAGACGACATAGCCGCCGAACTTTATAAAGCAGCTGGTAAGGAGTACCCGTGCACCAGATCATCTGCAAGATTTAGTTGGATGAAAACATGCCCGACGAATGGAATCTCAGTATCGTCTCCTAAACATAGCCTACAAGGTCTTGTCTGCCGTGCTGTGTGAACGTTAGAAGCCATCAATACAGAACCATTCAATTTGGGTGAAGCAGGCCAACAATTCCATCCACTCTATCTAAACTAAAGTCAAACAAAGCCGCTGGAGCAGACGGGCTAGCAACCGAACTGTACAAAGCAGCTGTAGATGATTTAGTTAGGAGTATGCACCAGCTCATCTGCAAAATTTGGTCGAAGGAAAGCATGCCCGACGAGTATGCCCGATCCTCAAGAAAGGAGATCCCCTGAACTGTCGGAAAAAAACTTAACGGATACAATTGAAAGTCAAAAAAGGTTTTAGACAAGGCGATGCGCTGTCATGCGATTTCTTCAACATCATTCTTGAAAAGATTGTGCAAAACTCCAACGTCAACACCAGAGGCACAATCTTTCAAAAGTCCGTCCACCTACTAGGATACGCAGACGACACTAACATAATTGGAAGAACACAGCGTGATGTCAGTGGATCGTTCGTGATCTTTGAGATGGAGGCCAGGAAGATGGGTCTATCGGTTAACGAGGACAAGACCAAGTTAATGCTGTTAACAAGAAAGGACAACTAACATCGACGTCTTGGAGCCAACGCCAGTATAGACAGATTTAACTTCGAGGTAGTTAAGGTCTTTGTCTACCTAGGATCCGCTATAAAATCAGACAACACCACCAGGGGCTGAAATCAAACGAAGAATCACTCTTGCCAATCGCTACTTCTTTGAACTAAGAAGGAAATTGATAGCAAAGTCCTCTCTCTAGCAACTAGAGTTCCAATGTACAAAACGCTAATCATCACGGTCCTCAGGTATGGTGCAGAGACACAGAGAAAAAATCTTTGAGTCATTTTTGGTCCAGTCTGCATAAATGAAGAACGGAGACGAAGATTCAACCAAGAACTCTACAAGCTTTTCACCCTGAAAAGTTTAGGTTTAGATGACTGGGTCATGTAGAGTGAATGAAAAATAATGCTTCAGCCCGTATAGTCTTCGAATCCAACACTGAAGGACGTTGCAGAAGAAGAAAACCGTGAATCAGGTGGAGCAGGCTGGAGATAGGAGATCTCAACCAACTTTGGGTGCGAAACTGGAGAAGTTAGCTAGGAACCGACCTGTTTAAAACACTTTCTCTTCAGCTTTTTTGTTTTACAGCTTAAACAGTTTTTCCCTCTTTCGTTAAATTCTGCACATCATCCTGGGCATCCTGGTTACGCCATTATATTTTTTCAAGCTAGCTTTTGAAGTCGAAAATAGAAGAAGCTTCTTTTTAAAGTTCTAAGGATTGATAAAGGTTCTCTACCTAAGAAAATTTGGGGACGCAAGAGCAAGATATTTAAAATTAAAAACAAAAAAAAGAGAGGTTTATAAAGAATACTCGCTAATTATGCTTGAGTAAATAAAAAAGGGACTATTTTTTCCAAGCGGCCATATTTTACAGTCCACTTAATTGCATTGGAGAAATACAAAATTGCTACGTTTCGCCAGAAATGCCTATTTCAATTAATCTCTTTATTTATTTGCGCGACAGCAGTAAAATAAAGAAGACCGAGTCCCTGTATAAATATAATCGGATGATGTTTAAATAAAATTAAACGAACCATCGACTGATGGAGACTTAATTATAACTTTTCCACGTTCCAACGCCTGCTAGCTCTATGCTCGGTGCTACAAATTTCATCTACTTTTGGGAGAATGGATGAGAGGTCGAAGTGGGTGACATCAACTTCATCCTTGTCATCATCATCCTCATAATATTGTCGCTATACAGTCTTTACGACCAAGCCAGCACATTTTCCTATAAAAATCGTCTGCATTGCCGCCGCGCCGCGTCTTCGGTCTCTTATTCCGCCTGGAGTCTTAAAATTGAAAATCTAAATGCAGAGGCAAACGAAAAGCGACGAAACAGAAGAACGGAGACAAAAAAAATCAATTCGCAACTGGCTGGTGAAAATTCGAGCCCCGGGAAATTCTCATTTCGAGCCCCCAACCACCCATTTTGCCGGGCCTCGCTGGGCTCAAAAAACAGTTTAAAGCAAAAATAAGGACATAGCTATAAAACACGCTGTTTGGTGTTTTTGAAATCATTTTTATCCAGTGCGCATGAGTCCGAAAATTCACATCGACTTACCTACATACAGAATCCCTGCCTCGAGCTATGGTCGGTCTCCATTCTCATCCTTATCGTCGTTGTCAGGCGGTTGGTTTGGTTCGAACGTGTTTTCCTATTTTATGTACGCAGGATATTTACCCAAGCTATGCTCATTCAATTCATGTTTTTCTATACGTGCAAAGGATGTGAGGTGCGGATGAATGAAAAAACGGGGTGCCATGTCTGCCATTTTAACTTTGGTCCTGCCACATCGTACCATATCGACACAGTTTAGTGGTGTGTGTCGGTTTTTCCATTGCTTTTTGTTTAGATTTTTTGTCCGTTCAGAATTCTGATCCTGATGGTGTCGAATGCCGAAGAGCAGAGCGGGTGGGTGGTGTTGGTTGATACCATTGCCAACAACGACACGATGGAAACATGTTAAAATAGCTGATGTCGTTCATAGGGGTGAAATGGTGCTCTGGTGTTGGTTGGTTGGTGCGGTGTGTATTGGAAAATTAAACTCCTTCGAGGCTGAGTGCTGAGAATATTGCGTTGCAAGTATTATTTTTGTATAGCAAACACATTTTGCTGCTTTTTTTTCAAGGGCATGACCTTGATCGACAGTTTTATTATAACCATCCAGTAGCATTAACACACTACATTATATTTCTGGCTTGTGTTGTTGTTTTTTTTTGAGTCGATTTTTGTATTTTAACTTTCATTTGGCAAATAAGCAGTTTGTTGTTGTAGTTGTGCGAAAGGAAAAAAATATAATGCGTAGATAGACACACATACAAGTTTCACAATGTGGGATGATTTGATTTTTGAGAGGATCTAAGAGTATGTGTTGTGGAGCCTAACTACGCAGTTTGTACAGCTTTTTTTATCTGGAGAAAAAAGTATTTCATTGGAAAATATACAACTTTTTCGATGGAGTTGTTAAAATTATGAGTGGGAGGGATGATGATATGAAAAGTAGAACTTGGTCAGTGGAAAATAGTGATTGCATATTTGGGCTTTATCACCGCTGAATGCCAAACTCAATTCCGAACTCTGATTGTCCAGATCAGATGGAATTTCTTTTATGGTATTACTCATAAATCGGTAACCGAACCGACGGCGAAACAGTTGTTAAAGAAAATTGTGAGCAGGTAATATCTATCTGAAATTAGGGGAAAATGCTTGCGAATAATTAACGTTTTTGCAAATAACTCGGCTACTAGACCTTCAAAAAGCTTGTAACGTTGTTACCCATTTTGATGAATAGATTTTCTTTTGATGTATCGTTCGATGCGTTTTGAAAGTATTTTTTGTTTTCTGTCTAAAATGCCCATGATATTTTTCGACAGTCATGATTTCGTTTAACTCTAATAGCTCTTGATTGTTCTCATTATCCTGAGCCTACCAATGAAAGCCAAACTCCCTGTTCGGGTCAGAGAAAGAAGTGTCCGCTCAAAGAAAAATGGCATTAAGAAAAATGTAACGTGAGCACCTAGCAATTAAGCCTTATCTCACGGTGGACCTATCCATACTGTCGGCATGACAAATTCCAACCGAAGTCAGCTGAGTCACTATGTTTTATTTAAGAGGACACTAAACCTCTTCCTGATGATCCACCAGCATACAAACGCACACCTCAACTTTCTAAAAAGATAGAAGTGGGTACCCCATCTAGATTCACACCCAGTACCAATTGAATTAGTGCCAGGTCTTATTCATCTTGGTTTTAATCTAGACTAACTACTCATGTAACACCACGGAAAACAGCACTCAACTTTCAGTCACCGAAAGAAGAGCCGTTGTCCGGTCACGGACACTCCTCAACTTTCGTCACCGAAAGAAGAGCCGTCAACCGTGATTTACGACTAGCAGCTGAGGCCAAGCTCAGATAACCACAACCCCCGCGAAGGTCCATCCCACTAGCCACTAGTGAGGTGGCTAAACCTCACTACCCGCGGTACCCAACTACCTGGGTGAGGGTTTCATATTATGTATACTCCTACATACGTTATACTTTTTCTGATGTTCTGCAACGCTAATTTATTGCATACTTTATAAGATTATGCTTTTATTAGCTTTTCGCAGCTTCTCCAGCTGGCGAACGAGGGACATCGCTCACCCTCTGTCAGGTATATCCACATTGATCGAAGGGATGAACCAGCCAATCAAGAGACACACCCAACAATTTGTCTAATTTCCTTAACGTTTATCCACATTCGGTACTCGTTAATCGTAATTTCCTCTTTTACTATATGATAGGCTATAGTATCTGTTTAGGATCGCATTGATCTTCATCATACTTCCTTTTTCAATCCGCCAATTCCATTAGACTAAAGCTGCCTACGTCCGCAGGTTCATACCAATAAATTGACAAGAACCTCAGAGGCACCGCTTGAAGGTGTAGGTAAGCACGTTCACTTACTGGTGAATATGTACTAGGAAACATGTTTCCTTTCTAAATTGCCAAGATCCATGATTTCACCTCCAGAAAAATTGCATGACAAATAAAGGCTCTTCCATAAAAGACGTCCGAACCGGCATTGTTTTCGGCTCTACGTTCTACTGCCCATGATCGCCGCCGGATCAAGTTATTGCATGACGAAGAGTTAAGACAAAAAACACTGCAATGTCCCGAAGCCAGTAAGAATTTTTGATAATTTAAAAAAAAAAAACTCGCTCGTTGACAATGACACTCCAGTATCTCTCTCGAGAAAGCAAACCTTTATGCTAGACAGTTCGCTTCCAACTCTTCGCTGCCAGAGAGTGTCATGACTCCCCTAGCGCGTTAACGATTCCATGGGAGAGATCTTCTTTGGCACTGGTGTTGTAGCAAGAGTCTTAAAAGATCTCAATAAATATAAAACCGATGGTCCTGATGGTATCCCCGCCATTATTCTGAAGATGTGTTTCGATGCTGGCAAAACTCTTGTTTTTCCATCCAACTTCTTCTTCTGGGCTCGTTCCGAGTAGTTGAGAAACAGCATTTGTCCAGCCAATTCCAAAAAAAAGCCGAATCTTCTTCCAATTATCGTCCGATTACACTTAAGTCCCTTTTTTCTAATGTCATGAAAAATAAAAATAAAATAAATAGAGTGTCGCGACAGCTCTTGAAGAGCCAAGGCCTAAGTGGCTTACACTCGTCAACAATTCTCTGGGTGCGTGTGAAGAATTGAGGGGACCTACAATTTAAAGCCGATTCCGAACGGCAAAGTTGAGAAGCACTTTTTAAGACAGAAGACACCGGAGGCAACCACTGTAATGGCGTTCGCGGAGTCCCCGGAAAAGACGGCATCGGGACTACATGGTAGGGTGGGCAAGCGCCGCCGTAACAACATCAGCGCGGAAAGAGTGGAAGTAAAGTAATGTCCTTGTCCCTTTCTGGCACGATATATGTTTTTTGTGTTACGGTTCCTGTCCGTCTAGTACCAAGATCTCCCCAATTCCGACAAGCTTAGCCGCGTGTCGCAAGCGTGCCAAGGTACTAGGCGGACGGCTGGGGTTATTCCCCGATGACATTAGTGTCATCTGGAACCGAGCCGGCAACAAAATGAAAGATGAAATGATGATAATGTCATGGAAACGCTGATAAATTATCAGCTTAAGAAATATCCGGAGGACCAAAAGTTTCTTAATGACCGGCAGTTCAGCTTTCGCAGCAACAGGTCTACATCGTTTTGAAGAAAGTAAGATTGTTGCATTTGCAGTCTGGCATCCAGCTATATACTAAAGCCTCTTGGATGTTCGGCGATAGAGACACCACTGACTCATTTACTTCATTAGATCACCTTCGTAACGTATCGTGTCTCTCTCTGGTCTTCCAGGTTAACGTAGAACTCAAACAATTCACACGTAATACTCGTTCTCCCAGAAATGCTCATCAGTTTACCCTCGAGCCCAACTTCGGACGTACTCTCAAGTATAGAGAATCGTTCTTTAGCCGTACTACACGAATGTGGAACTCCCTTCTACACTCTGTCTCTCCAAATCATTGCAATGTTCAGGAATTCAAGACCAATGTACACCGAGACCGACTCTTGCTTTCCAACCCCTTCCTTCATTCCTAATGCGCTAACTGTCTCTGTCAGACGCATTTCTCATTCACCATTAATTTATGGCTGCCAACTTCCAAATTTATGTTCATACACATTGTTTGAGGTCTTTTCTTCAGAAATCCTTTGGAGCCCAAGTTTTTTTTTCATACAAACATGCTTATACCCCGATGAAATTTATTTTGTTCAATAATTTCTAATGAAAACGAATTTCTACATTTCTCTTTTTTTTTGTTTCAAATTACAAACTATCTTTAAATTGAGTATCTACATATACAGTACACAATAAACTGTTCGCTTAGTGTAGGCAATCATGACAACCTATAATTTGATGATTTTTTTCTGTAGCTACGAAAAAAAACACCGTTTTGTATTTATCTCAAAACAATTTCCATACAATTTTCTACATCGAATCCAATTACATATTAGAAATGTGCATCTACTCTAAACGTTTGCAACATCATCCTCCTTCTGGGCCCCCTCTGAAGTGCATGTACTTAACAGTATTCAAGTTTTTCCCAATTATTCAACTTTTCTTTAGAGAGTATACAAAAGTTAAAGTTGTTTATTGGCAATTTTCTAATTGCTTTTAATAACGTACGGGTACGTAACCAAACCTGGGATTAGCTTTACGATCTGATTGGATGCGTGCTTGTCACTCATTGTCAACGATTTTGCGATTCGCTCCAAATAATTATAGTATAGCGATACCGAACTACACGACGGTGTTCGATGATGTAGGTACCTACTTGCGTTTAACAGCTTTCAAGTTGTTGTCTAAAAACGAAAAACACGCGAGTAAACCAGTTCAAGTTTTGTAAGAGATAGTCTAGAACTAGATGGTGGAAATTTTTTTTTTTTTTGAGAATTCTTTAAAGTAAACAAACTTACTTAAGTCTAATGTTTTTTTGTATTTCTCCGATTTTCAACTCAAATATTTTGTTCTGTAAAATTCCTACTGACAGGCTCCATAGAAAATGCAACAGAAACTCATGAACTATTAATTTGTACCATCATCTGCCTATCATCGGTTGTAAAATGAGAATTGTGGTGCATGTCTTGATTTGAATTCGCCTTTCACAGTACCCAAACTAATGTTAACAAATAAACATAAAAAAAATACGAACGTAGTTCGTTTGGACCAGAGCGACCGAAAAAAGAAAAGAAAACGTTGCGACAAAACAGATGTTGTTGTCGAGCCTCTAGTGTCGTCTCACTTGTAGCGGTTTAAATTGATAGAGCTTTTGTTTTTGCTTTGCCTGATTTGTGGCAAAAAAGGTTTTTCCTGCTCAAACCAACTTACCATGTTGAAACGAAAAATACACTCGAGGTAGTTGGTACAACAAATTCAATGGAGAAAATTGTATACACTGTACATACATTGTTTTTTTTTTCTTTGCATATACAAATTGGTAAATAATTAATAGGTTCTGCGAACGAAAAAAAGTGAACGGGGAAAGCGCGTTTTAATGACTCTTCTGACCTGTAAATATCAAATAAGCTGGAAAACATCGGAATCCTTGGTTTGATATTAGTCAATTAGGCAGCTCTGTATTCTGTATTACTTTCCGTTGCTTGAGGTTACTTTTATCAGAACAAAAACATAAAATGTAAAAAAAGAGCCAAGTTCTCTTATGTGCGAACAACACTGTGCAAAAAGTCAGCCACCAAAAGTAATGAGATCTAAAAGAACGCCAAGTTCTTACATGTAAAAGTGTTATATTGAATATTTTAAATCATAGAAGATAATACAACAATATTAAAAGAAAATAGAAAATATGTAGTTTGGCTGAAAATTTACAAGTTCACTTGGCAAGTTTTAAAATGTTTGTAATCACGCATCAAACGAAAACTTGCCAAGTGAACTTGTAAATTTTCAGCCAAACTACATATTTTCTATTTTCTTTTAATATTGTTGTATTATCTTCTATGATTTAAAATATTCAATATAACACTTTTACATGTAAGAACTTGGCGTTCTTTTAGATCTCATTACTTTTGGTGGCTGACTTTTTGCACAGTGTTGTTCGCACATAAGAGAACTTGGCTCTTTTTTTACATTTTATGTTTTTGTTCTGATTTCACATCTTTTTGCAAGGTTTTTTATGGAAACATTTACCTCGAAATACACTAAATAAGCTAGTAATTTGAAAAATTCAACAATACATATAATTGTTCTGCCAATTTATAAGCAAATAATAGGTAAGTTGGGTTAGAGTGGCTGTCTAGATGTTCTTAACTCATTTAGACCCCAAGGGTCTATTGTGAAACCACTTAGGAAAGATAGGTACTTATGGAGTATTATAAAGTTAAACAAACCAGTGTTCTAAATTTCAACATCCTATGACCATTTTAAGAAAGTGGGCGGCAACCACGCCTATTAATGAAACTAAAATTTTATACTTATATTTTCTCTTATATTCAAGCGAAACCCTATCAGAATTTCGAATTTAAACGTTTTCGACCATTTTGACAAAGTGGGCGGATACCACGCCCCTAAATTGAAATAGATTATTTTCTCATTTTTTTATGTCATTCAACCAAAACCTTACAAGAATTCCGAATTTCAACATCCTACAACCGTTTTAAGAAAGTGGGCGGAAACCACGCCCCTGTTTGAAACTAAAATATTTTACTTATATTTTTCCTTATGTTTAACCAAAACCCTATTAGAATTCCGAATTTCAACATCCTACGACCAGTTTTAGAAAGTGGGCGTATACCACGCCCCCTGAATTAGAAAATTTAAATTTTCGATTTTTTCCTTTGTATACACCCGAAAACCTACCATTGTACCAAATTTCAAGATTCTGCTATTGTTAGAAGTGCTTCATAATTTTGATGATCAGTGAGTCAGTGAGTCAATTACGGTTTTTGAAATTTTTATTGTTCAATATCTCAGGAAGTAGTGGTTCTACAAAATTATTTTTTTTACAGGGCCTTTGTGCCCATGAAGTTAATACGTTATTTAAATTTGAAGCTTCTAACTCTATGGGTTCAAAAGTTATGGGTGGTTGAAAATGTACTTGAGTTCGATCCTGTAAAAAGGGAGTAGTGCTAGAACTTGGCTGGGCACTACCGTGCCCTTTGATCAGTTTTTCGGCTGAAATCAAGTCCTTCTTGATAATGCAGTTGGCTTCCTAAACGGTCACAATCGAAATTTATACCGTTTTCCCCCCTAACCCTTAAGTGAGCTCTTCCTAACCACCAAAATCCATGAGTTCATTTCGATTTCAGAACCATTCGTAACAACTGTCACTACCAGTATGTTTTTTTGTTCATTTTTGTTAATAAATTTCAATGTGCCTGACACGTTTTATGTGGGCGGCAGCAACAAGAGATGATGATAAGACTTGATGTCATGACTCGTTTATAAATTTTGCCCTAGCCGAAAGTTCTAATATCAGACAAAAGAGAAAAAAAAACACCGAAAACGATTGCTTTTCGGAGAAAACAAAATTTATCAAAGACTACGAATATTTTATACGTCGTCGTTGAAGTTGTCGTCATCGTGCGTCGTCGGTTGTCAGGGATATGTACCTAGGGAAAGTCTGACGACGAGAATTCATTGCTTTTTTTTGTCGTTTTCTACGCGATGGCTTCCTTTGACATGAAATTACAGGAGTGGGTACTGGGTACAAGTCGAAACTTAATTAAAACCCATTTCAACATGTTTCCACATTTTTCTTGTTTTTACGGATTTTTGGGGATCGATGAAAATAAACCTAACCACCTTGTTCACATGGTTGCTGAAACCACAAGATTAAAATTCCCTACGGGAATATGGTTTTTTGTTACCCTCTATTCTTCTTACGTATTGGCTGGAGTGAAAATTTTATCAGACAATATTCTGTGTCCAGACAGAAAGGTATCAAATAATGTCTGTCATAAAAGGGGGACAAAAATGACGACAGCAAAAAAGGCTTCAATTACACTTGTTGTTATGTGAGCATTATGGGCACTAAAAAAATATGTCATAATCCCACAAGGAACGCTTGATAAGACAAAACTGGTATCAACGTAGCATGTCTTAAAATGCCTTTTCCCGACGAATTTTTGGGCACTAAATTTTGTCACTTTTGTCCACTGTAAAACATTAAATGACATGATTAAAAATACATCTGTTAAATTTCACATTTCAAGTTAATGGCATCCTCTTACATTTATTTCACTCCTTCAAGTGAACATAAAATGAAAAACCAAACAAAAACCGATTATTGAAACCTCCACATCGCCACGCGGCCATCTATCCACCACCAAGTGCAGGCTTCCTTTTTTATTTCGAAGAAAAGAGCTTCATACATCATACTTAATCATACCGAAACAAGCATGAATTCCTCTTTTGAGATTCATTTTTATGCTGCGTAGTTTATGCTCGAAAGGATCTGGTTTGCTTTATTGTATTTTAAGATACATTTTTATGAACCTATTGCTTGAATATGTATCTTTTTTTGTAGGGAACAGGATACACTGTAGAACACTGGATTGTCTACACGAATATTTTATCGATATCTCAAAATGCTTTTTGTCCTGGGAAACTTTATCAAATTCCTGACAAAAAAAAGTTTTAAGCCTTGTGATGTTTCTTGTTATCAAAAGTTGGGGTATCCTCATGGGATCTAGGGTCTACATCGGAAGGAACCTAAGTTCGGTCCAATAAATGTTCAAGAATTCTATTTATTCAACTTTCTAAAAATATGTGACTTCGTATAAATAGTTTCATATGCGGTATCAGACCAGGTTGACTGTAGTTCTTCCCGGTGATGACTTTCTTCTTTCATGACTCGGAACTTCATGTACTTCTCGGATTTGTGATGAGTTAAAGATGAGAACGACGAATGCGTGCGTCCTTAAAGGGTTTCCCCTAATGGCTTTCAATGGCTTGGTGACCGGTTAATAACAAGGTTTGCCTTGGCTATCAACAGACTTTCCTCCGGCTATCAACGATCTTCCGATCGGCTATCCCTTGGCTCATCAATGGCTTTCAACCGGTTTATCAACGGAGTCTCCTACGGCGATTAACCGGTGCTTCAACGGACAGGTCCGGAAGTAATACTCTAACCAACTGATCCGCTTCCGTATCTTAAGAGCTTACCAATGGAGTTTCCTCCGGCTTTCAACAGCGATTTACCGGTGTATGAACAAGGTTTCCCTTGGCTTATCAACGGATTTTTCTCCGGCTATCAACGATCTTTCAATAGGCTATCAACAAGGTTTCCCTTGGCTCATCAACGGATCTTCTTCCGGCTTTCAACGGTGGTTAACCGGTGCTTCAACGGTAAAGTCCGGAAGTATTACTTTAACCAACTGATCGGCTTCCGTATCTAAGGAGCCAGGTTACCAGTTGTCGACCGATATATCGCGACTTCGCTCCTCTGTAAATTCAATTCTCGTAGCAGAATTGTGTCTAAAAACTCAAGACTACAATCGGCTGTTAACAAGTCGAATTAATTCGAGTAAAAGGGAATGTACGAGATAGAGAGAAGAACATCAGGTATACTGTATACATACATCAAAGGGCACGGTAGTGCCCAGCCAAGTTCTAGCACTACTCCCTTTTTACAGGATCGAACTCAAACACATTTTTAACCCTCCATAACTTGTGAGCCCATGGAGTTAGAAGCTTTAAATTTGAATTTCGTATTAACTTCATGGGCACAAAGGCCCTGTAAAAAAAATAATTTTGTAGAACCACTACTTCCTGAGATATTGGCCAGTAAAAATTTCAAAAACCGTAATTGACTGACTGACTGACTCACTGACTGACTGATCATCAAAATTATGAAGCACTTCTAACAATAGCAGAATCTTGAAATTTGGTACAATGGTAGGTTTTCAGCTGTATACAAAGGAAAAAATCGAAAATTTCAATTTTCTCATTCAGGGGGCGTGGTATCCGCCCACTTTCTAAAACTGGTCGTAGGATCTTGAAATTCGGAAGTCTGATAGGGTTTTGGTTGAATATAAGAAAAATGTAAGTAAAATATTTTAGTTTCATTTATGGGCGTGGTTTCCGCCCACTATCTTAAAACGGTAGTAGGATGTGGAAATTTAGAATTCTTGTAAGGTTTTGGTTCAATAACATGAAAAAAATGAGAAAAAAAATCTATTTTCATTTAGGGGCGCGGTATCCGCCCACTTTGTTAAAATGCTCGAAAACGTTTAAATTCGAAATTCTGATAGGGTTTGGGTTGAGTAAAAGAGAAAATAGGTATATGTACAAAATTATAGTTTTATTACAGGGGCGTGACTGCCACCCACTTTCTTTAAATGGTCATAGGTTAAAATATAGAATTCTGGTTTGTTTAACTTCATAAAACTCCATGAGTAACTTTCCTTAGTGGTTTCACAATGGACACTTGATATCTAAATGTGACATCTAGACAGCCACTCTAACCTAACCTACCTATTATTTATTTATAAATTGGCAGAGAAATTTTACTGTTAGTTTGCAAATTGCTAGCTTATTAAGTTATTTCGAAGTTCATGCTTTCATAAAGAAAAAAAAAACTTTGCAAAAAGATGTGAGATCAGAACAAAAACATAAAATGTAAAAAAAAGAGCCAAGTTCTCTTATGTGCGAACAGCACTGTGTAAAAAGTTAGCCACCAAAAGTAATGAGATCTAAAAGAACGCCAAGTTCTTACATGTAAAAGTGTTATATTGAATATTTTAAATCATAGAAGATAATACAACAATATTAAAAGAAAACAGAAAATAGTTGGGATGAAAATTTACAAGTGCACTTGGCAAGTTTTCTTTTGAAGCGTGATTAATAAAATTTTAAAACTTGAACAGTGAACTTGTAAATTTTCATCCCAACTATTTTCTGTTTTCTTTTAATATTGTTGTATTATCTTCTATGATTTAAAATATTCAATATAACACTTTTACATGTAAGAACTTGGCGTTCTTTTAGATCTCATTACTTTTGGTGGCTAACTTTTTACACAGTGCTGTTCGCACATAAGAGAACTTGGCTCTTTTTTTTACATTTTATGTTTTTGTTCTGATATACATATCTCAATGTTTCGCGTTTGAGGGATAACAATGAGACGTTTTGTATTTTCGAAAACTATCGAAATTTCTAAAAATGTATTCCAATCTAAATGCACAGGGTGTTTGTTCCCTTCTGCCTCGAAGTGTTGTTGTTAGTATACCATCGATGATTGGCGGATGTCGTTTTTGTTACTTTGTGAATACCAACGTATACTCTTCCATACAATTTTCATTCTTTATGCCACTGCTATTGTATGACATATGGAATCGCCCTCATCTCCAGTGGAAATAATTGAAAATTTATAACAGACCTCTGCTCTCCAGTTTGCTTGCTTACTTGGTTTGTGTTTATTACACTCATGTGTTGTGCTTGTGCATGATGGTAGAGAATATTGATTGATCCTTTTACAAAGTTGCGCACATCAGCACTCTGCACTGGGAGACTAGGTTGTATCGATGCCTTTGTTTTGTTTTATGGATTGAATGGAGTCTGGTGTAAATTGAACCCATCGACATCAGGTTCTATCTTCTCTGATGCCTATGAAGAAGGATAAACGAAAATCTGATATTCCAACACACATAAACACCTGCCTTTTTTCGTTGGTTCTTTCAATATCCCTGATGGGATTTTATTGTATTGTGTTTGCTGATACTTTTCCAGGGAGTAGCGTTACAATTGATTTATCATGAGTCGATGGTGATTTGTAAAGGCGGATGTTCAAAAGGAACACCTAACGTAAACTAACCTAACCTTATGACTTCTAAGAAATGTTGAATTTGTAGCAGGTGGACTTTCAACACTCTAGACTTGAACGAATTTTGATGATAGCCATCGTCGTCTCAGATTTTTGAGGTTTTTCTCAAAATGTCTAAACATTTCTTTTCTTGCATACATACACGTTTTTCTTTTTTGTAAATCAATCACTCTGTTTTTCTGGCTAGCACCGAACTTACGTGTCAATTAGACATATTTGCGTGTGAAAATTCTTTTTTTATTTTGTCGAAAACACCTCTACACACCTTTGTAGAGCAATTATCACGCAATGCTCAATCTGGCAGACGACAAAATTCAAACAAACCTTTCTTTTTCTGTCCCCCACCTTAAAAACAATTAAATAAATATACAATTTCTTTTTCTCTTAATTTTATTTTTATCGTCGAATTCTATTTGACAAAAATAACTGCCTCATAATAATTTGTGAAAATACAGAATGAAGACATGCGATTTTTGTTTTCCCTCTCAACAACAACAAAAGAAAAACGCCATCTTGGTGATGGAAAATGTGACATTTCAATGAGCTGTCAATGTCACCATCCCTGCCTCTTAGTAAAAATACATTACGTGTTGGTAATTGTGTGTAAACTGTCAATTTTTGCAGCCACACGGTGAATCAAAGATGTCAATTCTGAAATAAGGAATTTAATTGACATGTAACATGGGTACCTGCTGAACTCTTAAATACTTTTACTCCGTCTGAATGTTCTACTCGAAGGCACATAATATCAAATCCATGTGTTTTTGGATTAATTGACAGTTTTCAATGTCAAAGTTACCACATTGTCTGAGAGGGTATGATGAAATCTAGAAGCGATTTTCCTCGGGGGCCTTTAAAAAACAAAAAGAAAAAGTCAATATGAAAGTTTTGTTCGATGTTAATTTGGCCAATTAGCGTGTTTTTGGGTAATTATTCCCTTCGGAGTACCCATCAATCTTCTCCTTCTTCGCTTGTTTTGGGAAAGAAACTCGTCAGTGTTAGGTAAAATTCATGGCTCTGCAAACTTTGCACAGACAAATGACTACACTTGCCTCTTTTGGAACTTTATTCAAACGGAACTAATTGATTCCTCCTAATTTGGTTGCATCCCAAGTTTCTTCTTGTCAAATAAATATAACAGAGAGGCAGAATTCTATACAAATTCGAGTATCGATGTTGCATGGTTTGGGAGTTAGTTCTTCTCTGTTTTACTTGGGCTTGGAAACATTCTATTCTAGTTTGCAATTAGACTGAAAATATCTACCGGTTCACCACTGTCGCCATGCGTCGTCGTCGATTGCCTCTGCAATGTAAAGGCAAGTCTACGTGGGAGTTGTTGGGATGCTGTAGAACACCACTCCGTGCAACGGATTCTATATGTAAGGCTGGAGTAATTGCCGTGAACATTTCCCTCAATTAATTCAAATGCGCCGTTTTCGCCTGAACTCGTTCTTCTGCCATCGTTCTTGTTGTTTTGTCGTTGTCGAGTCCCTTTATTTGGAATTCAGCCAGACGCAAACAAAAAATACATACACCGAACCAGTATATCTCGCCAACAGCTAGTCGCGTTGATTCTCGTTGGAAACTCTGATCAACGTTTACTTCTTCGGCCCAGATAAGACAAAAAAAAATATAGAGAGTCAGGAAAAACGCTTGAAATATTTTTTTTAACGAAAAAAAATAAAAGAACAACTATCGAACAAAATAATCCACGTTTGGTACGGTTCTCTGATGCTGTTTATTTGCTTGCAAACAATTTCCATCTCGTGTATTAAGTAAATTTGGGGTGACCAACGCTGTACGCAGTCGACGACTTTCTCTTAGGTGGCGCTACAGTCCAGGTTGGACTTGGGCCTAAACCAACAAACGTCTCCAGCTCGGTCTCTAGCTATAGCTGCTGTCTCTAGTTCCGCACGCCGAGTTGGTTGAGGTCATCTTCAACTTGAGCGGGCCACCTGAGCCATGGTCTTCCTCTACTGCGTCGTCCCTCTGGGGTGGATTCGGAAGACTTTACGGACCGGAGCATTGGTGTCCATCCTCTCCACGTGAGCAAGCCATCTGAGTCCTCGGACCTGCACTCTTCACTCACTAGGTCAGGCACAGACTTCTGGTAGATAGTGCCTCTAGTGTTGACGTGGGAGTTCTGCACTATTCGTTCCGGTATTATGTAACTGACCGTAGTGGTAAGCCCTACTCGTGCCCATAAAGTTTTTATTTCATCTTTCAAGGGCACTGCCTCTTGCGAAGAACTGAAAAAAACTTACAAGAGTATCAATCTGTCATGAAAAAGTGCTTCTCAACTTTGCCGTTCGGAATCGGTCCCCTCAATTCTTCACACGCACCTAGAAAATTGTTGATGAGAGTAAGTCACTTAGGCCTTGGCTCTTCAAGAGCTGTCGCGCCACTCTATTTATTTATTTTATGATGTTAAAGAACTCGCTTGACAGTGCATTATCTTCTCTAAAGCCTTTTTTGAAATCGAAGGCGTCGCGTCGGTGAGGTCGTTACCGACTTTAATGGAGCAGCGTGAGTTCTCCATTGTCATCCTGCTCAGAAGAATGAGTTTTGTTGGGATGCCCAAAACTGGACATGGCCTTATACAGTTCTTCTCTATAGATGTTGTCATACGCGGCCTTAAAATCGATAAAAAGATGGTAGGGTGTCGATTTTCTTGAGTTCTTGAGTTTTTTCCAGAATCTGCCGTAATGTGAATATTTGACATTTTTCGTCATCAGTAAATCCATCCATATCCGAGGCTTCTTGTTGCGTCGCAACTAGCTTTTCTTTACGTGATTTGGAAGTCACCACAAAGCAAGACCCCCAATCTGGAGGGCCAGGTCCAAGGACAAATAGCCGGATAAACCGGTCCTTATCGGCCTGATTTCCAAATATGTCGAAGTAGTCCGTATAAGGTTTTCACTGAGTAGTTCAGCCTAACTGAAACTGTAGACGCCATCGTTGAATCCATCCTGGGAAAACATCAGTGGAGAACACTCTCCCCGCCTGCTCTCGTTAGCTCTCGCCAACAGCCTTCCATAGGGGTTTTCACCTTATCTCCATCTTAGGTACTAGGCACCCGATGGTCACCACGTGGAGGTAGGACTTGGTAGACAAAGTTGTTGAGGACGCTTGGGTCCCCATGAATGCACTGATATCTACCATTTGACGCACCAGCAACGGTGTATTCATTCTACAGTCTCGATATTATTAATTTTTTTCTTTCCATCGACTAAATTCGCTCTGGTCACACTATTTATTGTTTTTTTTTTTCTGATTCCACGCCAAGCATCGCGTAGTAGTTCTCGTTGTCATATCTCTGTGCTCTGTCCCAATTGGCGGTGGGACTGGTTTGGGTTTGTTTTCTGCAATCATGTCAGCAGGAGAACCAAAAGTAGAAAAAAGATACTCGCATCAGATATCTCTCCAACTACGAAACCACTTCCAAAGATAGCAGTTTACCCAGAAAACCGCTCTCATCCGGGGCAAGTTGCATGGCATGGTGTACGGATACTAGTATCCTAAGAAGTTGCAGTAAAACGAGAGAAACATAAACGTTGAAGTACATAATATTCTTTTTCTTATTTTTGCCCGAGTTGCATTTTCAAGAAAAGTTCATTGTACTCAAGTAACCAAGTTTTGCGCAATTGTATAGCAGCTATACCAATCTGCACAAAACGATTGTGGATTGTTGTCTTACATTCTCGCTTGGTTGGATACATTTGGTTGGTGTTGTTTCAAACACCATGTTGTTGTTCAACATAACATGGTACAGAAGACAGCCTATAAGAGCGTGTACCAAACGGAAAAAAATAGAAGAAAAATGTTTTCCCAAACAAAAACAATATTAAGAGACGATAAGGCATGGATTCTGGATACAAGGCAGACGGATAGAGATGGATTGGTCTGGTTAAACCTAATGAAATGTAGAGCTTTGGAACAGCACGTCAGAAAATGAAGAAAAAAAAAACGAGACTACAATAACAAAGTGCAAATGGTGTAAGATAACAAAACCAAAAAATATTTCGTGATCGTCATTGAATTTTCCATAAATTTTGTTATTATACCTTTTTTTCGAAAGTGAAGGCTTTTTGATTGTGATGAATGTCAAGACACCAAAAAACTGATTGTAACTGCACGAATGTTTGATGTTTCTTGTGAAAGGGAATCATCTTGTACGAACTAAAAAAAAAAAAAACAAAAATTGGGAACAGATTTTGCAACAAAATCACAATTCTATTGCACAAGAAGAGTTTAGGACTGAGTTGGATTTTCTTTTTTTTTGTAATTGGGAAGGTTCCTGCTTAATAGCCGGACAATAACTTCCAGCTTGATATGAGTTTTAC
Organism: Sphaerophoria taeniata; assembly: GCA_943590905.1. NCBI lineage: Eukaryota > Metazoa > Arthropoda > Insecta > Diptera > Syrphidae > Sphaerophoria > Sphaerophoria taeniata. Next base: position 86,313,989 of record OX016542.1, read on the forward strand.
TACCACCAGGTCGGTGAATCGAGGTATGTACCCCCCAAAGTTGGGTCCTTTCTTTTATAGAAAATGGTAGTAAACGACCTCCTAACATCAATGGAAGCAGAGGGTTTCAAGGTGATTGCGTAAGCCGGTCGACGACCGCGACGTTGCGATATCTGTATCTGGGAAACACCCTCAAGATCTCTCGGAACTCCTACAAAATGCCTTAAATATTAAATAGGCTTACCAATTGGGCAAAGCATTGTGGCTTGGACATCCACATAAAACGGAACTAGTATTCTTTACAAGAAGGTACAAAATTTCTCAAATAAGCCCATCCACGATTTAAAGGAATACCCTTCAGCTTTTCCGACCAAGCCAAATATTTACCCTCATGAAAAAAAATAAAGAAGGCTACTACTGTAGGTAGCACTCCACAGGCCATAGGCTCAAAATGGGGCTTTTCCCCAAAAATAACTCACTAGCTATAAACTTCGGTAAGCAGACCGATACTTATTTATGGAGTTGTCGTATGGTGGATAGCACTGGGCAAAATGGAAAATTTGAACAAACTCATTACAGTCCAGCGGTCAGCAGGTATGTGCATCACGAGAGCATTTTGCTCAACACCAACAGCAGCTTTGGAAGTGCTTATAAGCTTAACACATCTTGACATCTTCTCCAAAATGGTGGCAGCAAACTCTTGCGTGAGGTTTAGAGCCACCTTTCAACGGATCAGTAACAATACTGGTCATACCACAATCTTCAGATCTATCCCAGATGGCTTAGACTATATCTACCACCCCAAAAATGATATTCGATAATAACTTTTGGGAAGAAGGAGGACCTCTGGAAGAAAACACGATACACTTTTATATTGATGGTTCAAAGACCGACAACAGCGTCGGAAGTGATAAATCTACTCTAACCAACTAAATCTCAGTCTATCATTTAGACTTCCCAATCAAAGTAGTTTGTTCCAAGCAAAAGGATAAAAGAGGCATTGTCCTGGCTCAAAGAAAACGTTTTATCTTGTAAGGATATACGTATTTTCTCGGATAGCCAAGCCGCTCTCAAATCTCTCGCGTCTGTCTACACAAACTCTCTAATAGTCCACAACTGTCGATCATCTCTGAATGAGATGACAGAACAGTTTAAAATTCACCTCATTTAGGTGCCGGGCCACAGATACATTCCGGGAAATAGCAAAGCTGATGAGCTCGCCAAAACCGGAAAACTTCTGCCCACTGTTAGACAAAGACAGAACATAGGAACACCACTTGCTACATGCAAACATCTTTTCGAACAATATTCTCAGGTGGTATACACCTGCCTAGCAACCAAACAAATATGACCAAGCATAGACCTGAAGCGGTCAAAAGGCTTGATTTTCCTGAGCAGACAAAGTAAAAGCTCCAAAATTGGAGTCATAACAGGACACTGTCTCATAGGAAGACATGCCATGAGGCTGGTGGTGTACGTAAATGACTTCCGAAGAAGCTGCATAGACGTACATGTACATGTCCGGCACTCTCCAATAGAAGGAATAACTATCTCGGTAATCCCTTCTTCGATAATATCAGTGAACTGGCAACGATCGACACAAGATGTCTCTCAATTTCTTAAAAGTAAAAAATAGTTTGTTTAAGTTCATTACTCTCCCATGAGTTACTTTTTTAGTGGTATCACAATGGTCTAAGTGAGTCTAACCTAACACAACCTAAAGAGCTTCCAACTCCCCATTCGCGTTAAAACCTTCCTCACAGTAACTGTAATCCTTTTTATTGACTTTTTTGTTAATTGAAGAGATGATGATAACCAGCAGATTTGCTCTTAGTTTTGGGCGATATTAATGTTAGTAGTTCAGTTCGTCAATATACAGTCCATGGTCTAATCTACAAAGTCATAAAAGGAATTTCCAAGAAATCAAATTTCTGTCAAATTTGTCGCCCAAAGGGATTTAACTATTACATCACACTTTCATACCATAAAAGAGATAATTCTTTATAGAAAATTCCTCAAAATACGTAAGATGGCGTCGACAATTCTTCAATGTGTGTCTCCTTTTGTTTTTTGACAAAATTTAAAATGCTGTTGAAGACGTCTTTTCTTGTGTACTTTGCCCCCATGTATTCTTACCAGAAATACATCATCTTCTGCAAGTTCTTGCAATGCATTTGATATTTATTGGCTCTTGACCAAAAAATAGTCTGCAACAACGAACAAGAACAAAATAACCTTCAAGTCCTTCAAGTTGTTTGGTTGACATAAAGTTTAGTCATGCGGGCAATAACTCTTTGTTTTCGGGAAATTATACAAGAAGAAACGACGACACTAATAGTTTTGTGGTTTTAAAACCCCCGCCTTCGGCCCCTCTTGCCATTCTCTTGATCTTTTTGGATTGTGAAAAATGTCTTTTTTCAATTGGCAAACATTTTTGATGACAAAAAAGATTTATTGTTTGGAAACAAATAGTATTTCATATTTTCTTATTCTTGTGACAAGTTTTCCTTTGAGCTGGTATGATTTATTTAGTTTTGGTTTCAGTGGGTGAGAGAGGGGAAACAAACCTTTGTTTTCGTGTAGATATCATTTGATAAAGGCTACCTTTTTCTCGAAAACCGATTTCGATTGTAAAAATGCAAATTTATAGAAATTGGACTTTCCAAAAAGTCGATTTTCTTTGAAAAAGCAATTTGGCTAAAAATCAATTTCAGTAAAAATGATGTCTGGTGAAAATAGTGCTTCTAGCGCCACCTAGACGTACAAATTTCGAACTACAGTTTTCAAATTTTTCGTGACACTATCTCCACCTAGCGGGAAGTAGCAGAACTACACCGAAAATGCTGATCTATGGTGCCAGTTGCATCTATTTTCCGCTAGATGGCGGAAGTGTCGCGAAAAATTTCGAAACTCGTAGTTCAAATTTTATCCGTATATGTAGGTGGCGCTAGTAGCACCAAATGACAATTTTTACCAAATATCATTTATGGCCAAATAGCATTTTCACACCCACCAACATTTTTAACGAAACGGTATTTTTCGCCAAACAACATTTTACTGAAATGCATTTTTCGCCAAATAGCGTTTTATAGCCGAGTGCTAGAAAAAAATATTTTTGTTGACGCTTGCATCTCTTATCATACTTGGTTACATGAATATTCCAAAGGCTAATTTCTTTGTTTGTTTGTCTATTTACAGGCAGCTGCTGGTACGGCGTCGACATCATGAAGGAACACATCGCTGATAATTTCGAAGCATGCGTCTGGGAGCCATCCATAATTAAAATTAACGCTCTAACGGCTGCCTGCGAAGCGGCTTGTATGATACTCTCCGTCGATGAAACAATTAAGAGCCCCAAGTCTGGAGATGGCAAACCGCCAGGCCGGGGCATGGGTAGACCCATGTAAACGGACTTCCATACAGAAAATTAAAAAAAACACTATCATTTTTCTTCAACTTTATTTTTGTTCATCACTCAACTGCTGTCTTGGTATTATCGTCTTGCGATGCAATCATCATTATCATCCAGCATCGTTTTCCTAGAGCCATTCGAGTTTCTGATGTGATGTTGGACGAGGAAAGCGGATATACTAATGGACAGCAATCCATCGTGTTAATTATTTTAATTTGTATTAATTAATTTTACATTAATTCCTTTCTCGTATGATTAACATTGTAAAACATTTATTACTACACACAAACACACTTGCAGAAAAACACTTGCTTTAAAATTCAATATGAAAAACGCATTTCTGTACTCTTTGTCACTTTTTTATTCCAATAAAAGATGTGCTAAGCTTTTTATAAAAGAAAACATTTCTTATAAAACAACAAATAATAAAAACTCATTCAGAAAATATATTCACAAACCTTTGTGTTCTTATTTGATCTTGTTTTCGGAAGAATGTTACAGGGCCTGTTGCACGTCGCTGCTCTTAGCAGCATCGATTGGTGAAATGTGGCAACTCAGCGTGAAATGCTCCTGCCGACGAAAAGGAAATTTAAGGGAAAAACACCAGGCGATCAGAATTTGTAGCAGGTATGCTAGTTCTGACTTCTGAGTTTTGGGCTCTCTTGTCTCTATCTAATTCCTGCCAATTTAAGAGTGATTTCTTTTTCTTTTCTATTTCCCTCATCCCTCCACTTTAAAAGAGATTGGTCCTTTAACATTCAAAGCTGAGACATTTCCCCTCAATTAATATGCACGCGATTACTATCATAGCTCACCACAGGGAGCTTCTCCCTTTTCCCTCCTTTACTTAGTTATTCCCTTAATTAGTCCAGACAAATTAAACATAAAAAAGCCCAAACCCAGAAATAATTCGCATAGAGCTGAAAATTGGTACATAGCATTAGAACATCGATTAAAGTAAAATTTCAAAAGTTCCCAAAAATCCCATGTGCGCATTTAAAGTTATTCAAGGTCAAATGTCGAAATTGTTGTTTTTCATACATATCTTTGAAACGGGGTAAGCTATCAAAAAAAAGTATATGAAAGGCTTATACGCCTTGTAATTCTCTAAAAAAAACATTATGACACTTTTTTTCCTACGAGCAAGGGTTTAGAAAATATTGCGATTTTAAAATGTGTCAAATGTCGAAAATAACGGTTTTTTGCGTATTACTCTTAAACGGTGAGTTCGATTGAAAAAATTTCTATGAAAGACATGTAGGTTATGTGGTTTTCTATAAAAAAAACATTTTTTTTTTAAGCTGTCATAAAAAAAAAAAAACATAATTTGGTCAAAACTCAAAATTTCGAATTTTTTATAATTAGCTCCTAAGCCCTGTACAAAATTCGCATAGAGCTGAAAATTGGTACAGAGCATAAGGACATCTCTTTATATAAGATGTCAAAATTCCTCAAAAATCCCACTGGTGCAAAAAAAATATTCAAGGTAAAATGTCGAATATGTTGTTTTTTCATATTTAACTCTGTAGATTTTGTTAATCCCTGCAAAAACGAAAGTAACAGTTTTCAAACTTTGATTCCTATCCAAAAGCTGTCTCTTGTCCACACTCTTTTCCACACCACCCATGGGGTACAGTCTTTGGCTTTATCCTTTTTTTCGTTTGAGCGATCATTTATATGATGTGCACTCAAAATTTCGAATTTTTATAATTAGCTCCTAAGCCCTGTACAAAATTCGCATAGAGCTGAAAATTGGTACAGAGCATAAGGACATCTCTCTATATAAGATGTCAAAATTCCCCAAAAATCCCACTGGTGCAAAAAAAAATATTCAAGGTTAAATGTCGAATATGTTGTTTTTTTATGTATAACTCTTTGTTAAATTTTGAGTGCACATCATATAAATGATCGCTCAAACGAAAAAAAGGATAAGGCCAAGGACTCTACCTCATGGGTGGTGTGGAAAAAAGTGTGGGCAAGAGACAACTTTTGGATAGGAATCAAAGTTTGAAAACTGTTACTTTCGTTTTTGCAGGGATTAACAAAATCTACAGAGTTAAATATGAAAAAACAACATATTCGACATTTTACCTTGAATATTTTTTTTGCACCAGTGGGATTTTTGAGGAATTTTGACATCTTATATAGAGAGATGTCCTTATGCTCTGTACCAATTTTCAGCTCTATGCGAATTTTGTACAGGGCTTAGGAGCTAATTATAAAAAATTCGAAATTTTGAGTGCACATCATATAAATGATCGCTCAAACGAAAAAAAGGATAAAGCCAAAGACTGTACCCCATGGGTGGTGTGGAAAAGAGTGTGGACAAGAGACAGCTTTTGGATAGGAATCAAAGTTTGAAAACTGTTACTTTCGTTTTTGCAGGGATTAACAAAATCTACAGAGTTAAATATGAAAAACAACATATTCGACATTTAACCTTGAATATTTTTTTTTTGCACCAGTGGGATTTTTGGGAAATTTGGACATCTTATAAAGAGAGATGTCCTCATGCTCTGTACCAATTTTCATCTCTATGCGAATTTTGTACAGGGCCTAGGAGCTAATTATAAAAAAATCGAAATTTTGAGTTTTGACCAAATTATGTTTTTTTTTCTGACAGCTTAAAAAAAAAATGTTTTTATATAGAAAACCACATAATCTACAAGTTTTTCATAGACATTTTTTCAATCGGACTCACCGTTTAAGAGTAATACGCAAAAAACCATTATTTTCGACATTTGACACATTTTAAAATCGCAATATTTTCTAAACCCTTGCTCGTAGGAAAAAAAGTGTCATAATGTTTTTTTTAGAGAATTACAAGGCGTATAAGCCTTTCATATACTTTTTTTTGATAGCTTCCCCCGTTTCAAAGATATGTATGAAAAACAACATTTTCGACATTTGACCTTGAATAACTTTAAATGCGCACATGGGATTTTTGGGGACTTTTGACATTTTACTTTAATCGATGTTCTAATGCTATGTACCAATTTTCAGCTCTATGCGAATTTTTTCTGGGTCGAATGTTTATTTTGTCTGGACTAAATCCCTTATTCACGCTAACTGAGAAGAGGAATCGAGTAATTTGCATTGTGTTATTTCACGTCACCATTTGTTTCACGTGTGGGTCTTATTTCCAATTAAAACAGTGTTGCCCAGTGCTGCCAGATCGTGGGTATTTCAAGTCTCAAAAAAAAGAGCGATTTACTACATCGTAGAACAAAAAAAAAGGGATATTTTAACTCTACAAAATAAGTGGATGATTAAGAAATCAAAGCATGAAACGAATTTATTCGGATTCTCTGAGTGAATGCGATCATTTTAACTTTTCTGAAATCTGCATTTGAGTCAAACCCAGAGATAAAAAGAGATAGGAAATGTCAAATGGGATTCGCCCACAATCTCAAATTGACGAACGGCTAGTTTGTATGCGTGTACTGCAAGCTCAAATTTGCGAACGGTGGGAGTGTATGCTTGTTTTTCACAAATACATTTTTATCGTTCGTCAAGTCAAAATTCAAATTTCAAATCAGCATTTTGTTTCATTCATTTATCATTTTCATTTTTGGGTAGTTAGTTAGTTAAATGACTTATATTTCTTATTATTCTATGAACTTGAGGTACAAAATACTGTACCTTGTGAACATCTTTTTTACCTCTGAGCAGATCACAGAAATGTTAAAGAAAAAATCTTTTAGTTTTTGCTCAGTTGTATCAGAGCTAAAAATGTTTATGCTCGGAGCTAAACCTATTTCAGGACAAAATTACTGAGCAAAAAGTGCGAACAGCGGAGTGAAGACAATTTCACTTGTTTTTTCTGATTTTGTAGACAACAACAAACACAGAATTTAAACAGATTCCCAAGACAGTAGCGCGTCCACTGTTGGTAAACAAAAATTGTTAAAAAAATAATTAGTAAAAAATTACATTTCAGTGCTCAGGTTTTTTTCTTTATTAAATTGGAGGACTTTGAATATGATCTGCTCAAAGCTTTGGTTTGACACAGCTATGATTTGCTCAGAGGTAAAAAGAAAAACGCCAATTATCATAGTTTGTTTTAATTCAATTAATTTCCTTGATGGGGAAGACTGAGGGTTTTTTTTCTCAAGCGCGTGGGTAAAAAGGGGATTTTTTATCATAATCCTGGGTAAATGTCAGCTGAAAGTCTGGCAACACTGAATTGAAATTGGAATTAAAGCCCACCAAAAAAAGGAATTAACCCCCGCGGGTGTAAGTACCATTTAAAAAAGGAATTAATACCCGCGGAGGTAAACTCCATTTGTTTTTGGAATTAACACCCGCGGGCGTTAATGCCATGGGCGTTAATGCACTGCACCCCGGAAACACCTCTAGAACAAATGCTGCAAAAATAAAATATGAGAACGAAAAGAAAAGTAATTTTTATTTATAGGCTTGTTTTTTCTACTACTCATTTTATCAACTCACTTTAAAAATAGAAAAAACTGTTATACTCACTTTATACACATTTTAAAATATTTTATTTAAACTGTCATTGAAGAAATCCAATTTGATAATATTTCATTGATTCGAGCGCTGCCTAGATTTCAATATAAATATTTTATCCTAAGTATTCGTTTACTGAAAAAAATATTACACAGTTTCGTTTGTTTTGCGTTTCTCTATGAAAATAAAAAATGAGTAGCTACTAAGTAATAGAAAAAACACGCCTTATATTTTGAAAAAAATAAGTGAGACATAACACCCTAATTGAGTTTGGGATTTAAGTCCCACCCAAGTGGGTCATAAGGCCCACTTGGGTGGGACTTATATCCCAAACTCAATTTGCTTATCGGCAGAAAATGTTGTTGCCTAAAGGTGGCCATACACATATGATTTGTTCTTCTGATTTGTTCGTGTTTGACTACAAGTTTAACGTGTGTGGGCATGTTTGGGCATGTTCGCGAACAAATCAGATGTAATTGAATCTTTTCAATTTCTTGTGATTTGTTCGCGAAATAATTTCACGTGTGTGGCGTTGTTTGCGAACATTCTGTACTTTTCTTATTTCAGTTTCTTTTTGAAGTATGAAGTGCGCGGAGCTGATGTACCTAAACAATATGGCAAACATATCATATCAACATCATCCTCACTTGTCAACGTTCACAACAAATATGATTTGTTCGACGTGTATGGAGAAAAGGTAGTCGAACAAATCAGACGAACAAATCATAGGTATGTGTATGGCCACCTTAAATTAACCAAAGCTGAACGCGCGATAGCGGAAAAGAGGTAAAAGTTACACGCATGTCTGAAGAAGTCGCCCTCTATATAGCTCGATATGCACATGCATGTACACTCTTTTCAATATATGTACATAATACACACACTTACACAAGAACACAAGAAGGTACGTAAAACTGAGCAAGTAAAGAGGATTCTAAAAGGGTGTTTCACAGTCGAGTTTAAGATTTTAAATGGATATGAGACTGCTAACTGTATTGGAGATGAAAACATAATTTAAGAAAATAGGTTCTCCCAGCGGTTCTTGCTTTAAATTAACAGTGAACAGAAACTAGCAAAAATACAATAACCGAAATGAAGTGGGCTTCATGTCTTATTTGAGTATGAACAACTAGCTGACCCGATAGACGTTGCTCTTACAACTACAACAAACAAACTGGAAAAAAGAAATAAGAGGAAGCAAGACCTGGTGACAAATAGAAGGTAATCAGACCCAGATAAAAAAAAATTCAAAAAGTTCAAATTTCAAACATTTATTTATATGTATGTACAACTTTAAAAAAATAAGTTAATTTTATGCCAACTTCATAATTTTCGAAAGTGGTAGGTTATCTTCCTCTTCACTGCTTATCATTTCCTGTTGCAATTCTTCAGCATCATTAATTTCCTCTTTGATAGATTGCAAATAGGTTTCGTAAAATTGCAATGAATCCTCATCATCTTCTTCATCAATATTTCGAGTTTTCTCCTTTTTAACTTTCGATGTGACTTCTTCGTTCATCAAATCATGTAAATCTTCCTCTGTTTTGATTCCATCCAGCTTACTCTCCGGTAAATCACTATCATGCAGACCAATTCGACACTTCGATCCGCCGAACATTGCCTCAAACGGTGTGCAATCAAGTAATTTGTGGCGACACTTGTTCTTCACCAGTTGGATAAAACGCAGACATTTTGACCACTTGCTCGTCTGATTCTTCTCCAACCTCATTTTGATCAATTCCATAACATCTTGATTCAGCGGGCTAAGCTGCGCTTGGCCATGAACCATTTTTATATCTCTCCATTGATTGGCCAGTTCTTTGATAATTTTGCTTGCGAAATCTCGTCCATTTTCACTGTGGATTATAGCCGGGGCCCCAAAGGTGGTGAATATTTTCAAGAGAACCCCAACAGTCTCTTCGATACTACAGGTCTTCATTGGCCGCAGCTGAACAAATTTCGTCTGATAGTCCTCATAGACCAGAATATACTTGTAGGGGCCATCCTGTTTACTTTCCATGTTTATTACATTCACTTGACATCTCGGGAACCTCGAGTCGAATGACTGATATTCAGTTTTTAGTAAATGATTTGGTCTCTTTTCCTCACAAATAAAACAAATTTCCAGAAAATATAATATCATTTCCCGTGTGATATTCTTGTACTTAGAATGGATATCCTTTTCCATGCGAGCTCTGCGACAGTGTCCATTCGCCTGATGATTTTCGTAGATGATATCGAATATTTCTTCCATATGAACCAAAAGCTTGTAATCAGACTCCAAAGTGTCCTTACTTCTGCGGTAAAATAATCTTTCGTCTCCATTCTTATTTACATCGACTTTTATATTGCGCTGATATCTTGGGTTCTTCTCGGATGAACGCGGGTACTTCTTAACTACAGCAATCTTTTCGAGGTAGTCCTTTTTAGTGAAAACTGGTTTTGAATTGTTTTCTCTATGGTAAATTTCTTCAAGGAGGGAGCTAAATTTAGTTTTCATAGCGTTGTAAACTTCCTCTGGCACATCCAGCATGTTTCCTTTTTTCAAATAAACACACACAAAAGCTGACTTATTCGGCAAGAGATCCATTTGAAACTAAAAATTGCTTCTGGTTCAATTAAACAGAACAGACTCACATACAGTGTTCCCAGGTTTTCAAAAACAAAATCCCCCTTTTCTGACACCAAAATACTTATTTTTCCCCTTGAACGAAAGAAAAAATCCCTAATTTTCCCCGAAAAAAGTGATTAAGATTTTCATGTAATTTTAATAAAATTTTATTGTTTATTTTTTCATACATATTCATACAAAAAGAAAAACAATTCAAAAAGGAGACTTCAGTATAAAAATAAATATTATTTTTCTATGAGTCCCACCACAATGGAGTTGAATAAATAATAACTTAAGGAAATACAAAATCAATTTCAAAAATATTTGGAATACTATTTAAATATTCGCTTTCAAAAAACAATCAGCAAGTGTCTTAAGTATCAGTTCAACTCGGTCAAATAAAATATGAATTTTAACGTCTTCCGATTGCATTTCAAGGTTCATGGCGTTTTTAATTGGCAATTGGACACAAGTGACAGTTTTGATTCTGAAAAGAAGAGAATTTCCCTTCTGATTTCAAAAACAGAATGCTTCGTTTTAGATTCCAGATTGCCAATTAAAAACGCCATCAGTTTCGTAAAAAACGGTAAGAAGAAATCTAAAAATTCTAAATATTTAACCGTTGTTGGTTTTCCAAGAACCCTGTATATTTTTTCACATTGAATTTTGTCAATAGAATCTTCCAGATAACTTTCCAAAAATACAATACTAAAGCTTGTTATTGCTCATTAAGTCTTTTGATAACCATATGCAGGGACAACAATCGTTTTGGCGAAGGGTGCAGCATTTTATGTGGCTATTGGCTAAACGTTGCAAAAGGCTTGAAATTCCTAAAAAGCATGTTGTCTTTTCGCACTGCAATTGAAATGCGAGAAGATTTCGCGACAACAAATCAAAGGGCACGGTAGTGCCCAGCCAAGTTCTAGCACTACTCCTTTTTTACAGGATCGAACTCAAGCACATTTTAAACCCCCCATAACTTTTGAACCCATAGGGTTAGACGCTTTAAATTTGAATTACGTATTAAATTCATGGGCACAAGGGTCCTGTAAAAAACATAATTTTGTATAACCACTACTTCCTGAGATATTGAACAATAAAAATTTCAAAAACCGTAATTGACTCACTGACTGACTCACTGACTCACTGACTCACTGACTCACTGACTCACTGATCATCAAAATTATGAAGCACTTCTAACAATAGCAGAATCTTGAAATTTGGTACAATGGTAGGTTTCCGGATATATACAAAGGAAAAAATCGAAAATTTCAATTTGCTCATTCAGGGGGCGTGGTATCCGCCCACTTTCTAAAACTGGTCGTAGGATCTTGAAATTCGGAATTCTAATAGGGTTTTGGTTGAATATAAGGAAAAATATAAATAAAATATTTTGGTTTCATTTAGGGGCGTGGTTTCCGCCTACTATCTTAAATCGGTCGTAGAATGTTGAAATTTGGAATTCTAGTAGTTTTGGTTGAATAACATGAAAAAAATGAGAAAAAATTCTGTTTTCATTTAGGGGCGTGGTTTCGGCCCACTTTGTTAAAATGGTCGAAAACGTTTAAATTCGAAATTCTGATAGGGTTTCGGTTGAGTATAATAGAAAAGATAAGTACAAAAAGCAGTTTCATTAAAAGGGCGTGGCTGCCACCCACTTTCTTAAAATGTTCATACGATGTTGAAATTTAGAGTTCTGGTTTGTAAAACTTCATAAAACTCCATGAGTAACTTTCCTTAGTAGTTTCACAATATACCCTTGATGTCTAAATGTGACATCTAAACAGTCACTCTAACCTTACCTACCTATTATTTATTTATAAATTGGCAGAGCAATTATATTGTTAAAGTTTGCAAATGGCTAGCTTATAAATTTATTTCGAGGTTCATGCTTCCATAAAAAAAAAACTTTGCAAAAAGATGTGAAATCAGAACAAAAACATAAAATGTAAAAAAGAGCCAAGTTCTCTTATGTGCGAATGAATATTTTAAATCATAGAAGATAATACAACAATATTAAAAGAAAATAAAAAATAGTTTGGATGAAAATTTACAAGTTCACTTGGCAAGTTTTCGTTTGAAGCGTGATTAATAACATTTTAAAACTTGAACAGTGAACTTGTAAATCTTCATCCAAACTATTTTTTATTTTCTTTTAATATTGTTGTATTATCTTCTATGATTTAAAATATTCAATATAATACTTTTACATGTAAGAACTTGGCGTTCTTTTAGATCTCATTACTTTTGGTGGCTAACTTTTTACACAGTGTTGTTCGCACATAAGAGAACTTGGCTCTTTTTTACATTTTATGTTTTTGTTCTGATTTCTATTTCGTCAGGCAGGAATTTCAAGGCGTTGCTTGCCACGAGATGGAACGAATGGCACACACACCGCATGATGAACAAATTTGGAATGACATCTTTGAAAAGTTTCGAGACAGAATTTTATTTTCCCACCATAACACAGCAAGCAAATGCTACTAAATTCTTTGCAAATGGAATATTGTGCATTTTTTAAAAAATATTTTGTTTTCATTAAAGTTTTAAGCTGTTTTACCCTTTTTTTGATTTTTTCCCCTTACTTATCCCCGTCCCCTTTTTTTCCCCTTTAGCTGAAAAAAATCGGCAAAAATGGTGATTTTCCCCTCAACCTGGGAACACTGCTCACATACCCATCAGTCGTTACCAGTCAAGTCACCACACATTCACATCGAGATCGAGCAGAGCAGCAAGCAGAAAGGCACTAAATACGAATGTATCTACATCGAAATGTTTGTTCTTTGCCAGTTCTCTTTTCATATACTGTCTGGGCAATAGCTAACGAAAAATAGTCGAAAGAAGAATTAGGTATACAATATGCTATGTGTGGCGTGCACTAGCTCAGGGGCTCAGGCACAGACCACAGACATCAATGGCACTAGCAAACAGAAAGATAGACAACAGTTTCTTGTATGGTATGTGCAGTACATAATGTTGTCTGTAAAAGTCACCCTCCTCATTGAGATATACATTTTAATGCCTCATGTATTTGTATACACTTTGCCACTATGTAGAATGCAGGTAATTTCAGAAGAGTTTTATTTTGAACAGGGTGTTTCCGGTCTAAAGATTTACAAAAAAATTTTAAATTCGTCTGAACAACTAGATCGTAGAATTTTCATAAACAAAAATGTATCAACATTGCCGAGAGTTTGAGTTGAGAGTTTCAACGCGAGCAACGTGGAGATCACGCAGCCGGCAGCAAGCAGAAGTCTTTGAATTTTACCCCAGATCTTCAGGACCTCCACTAAACTATTTGTTTTTCAATACTGGAGACGGCAGACCTACGGACCAAGATATTTGGAGGCTCTTGTTTGATGAGGTGATGATCCGACTCGGCTGATCAAGTAAGACATTAGATAGCAACCTTAACAAAATTTTGTTTTGAACCCTTGTTTGTGTCAATTGTTTTCAAAACCACGTGCTCCAACAAATTAAATGTTATGAAAAAATATCAAAAAGAAAAATTCTCATGGCAAAATATATTTGTTTATCTCATTAAATAAAGATTTTACTTTGTTTAACGTGCTATTTTTAATTTTTTAACTACTTTAACTCGTTTGGTTTTAATTTATGATCGACACGAAATTCCCGTTTGGGAATATTTTTGTTGTTTCTTTGCAAATCAAATTTAATTTTTTTTGTCGAGTTTCTACTGTGTGAGATTGGTAGCTACAGGTACGTACAAAGTGAGGTAATTGTTTTCAAAGAAATTTGAGCAGGATGTAGGGATAATTTAAATAAGGATCATGTTTACAACACTCCTGCTACTCATTTTTATTTTATTTTTCTCTTTGACCAGGATTAAATCTATCATGTTTGAAAATATCAAGTAACTGAATCGAAAAGAAAAGGTACCTGCAAGGACATTCAAAGCCATACGCAGGTACTTTCTGAGAATATGAAACTATCAGATTTCATCGACACCAAGACCGAACATTTTTTTCAATAATTTGAGGATTGGCTCGTTGGCAAGGTGGTCTGGATCTGGATGAAAAATCAAAATTATTATTAAGGTCGAATCGAGTTATAGCGAATTTATGACCACACAATATGTCGCGCCGCTTGCATTAGGCTATGGCTTCTTGGATTTTTAGTAACATATATGAATAAGTAAGGCAAATCAGGTTAACATCAAGAAATACTAAACATTCTTGTTTAATAATTCGTATTCCCTACCTAACTTTCAATTCAACTAACACCGAATCCGAATCCATTGATATTGACACAGGCGAGGTTACAATGGGATACATAAGAGATGATAAATAGGTTAACCAATCTTTCTTTTTAATTTCCATATTCAGACGCCACAATATGGATATGTATTAAAAAAAAGAATAAAACAGACGAGATTCCTCGAAACAAACAAATAATGCTATTTTAAGATTCGAAACATTTACATAAATGGAATTAATTTAAGAAACTGGTTCTGCAAAAATTGTCTTACTTAATAACACGTTTAAAAAGCATCAAGTTTCATAGTTCTCAGAAAAACTTGTTCGTTATTTTCCGTTACAAAAAATAAATGCTGTCCCTTTTTGGGATATCTGCATAATCAACTGTCAAATCAAAATGCACGCATTTCTTTTTCACATGGTCTCAACTCTCAATCGAATCATTGATAGACATAATAAAACTGTTATAAAACCGGGACATTAAAGAAACCCTTATGCCTGAGAATGACATCTGAGAACCCTCATATTTTTTTTTTTGGAAACGAAAATTCAAAGAAAACAAAACTACTTCAAGCAAACAAATTAAGTTTTAATTCCCAACATATTTAGTGAAATTGCTCAAACCCGACCCTTCTCATGCCATTCAAAGCAACTATTTTTATGAGAGACAAAAACCGTTATTATTATTGCTTGAGCAATTAATCGAAACGCTTTCCACATCAGTCAAATAACGAATGGCACCCCTATATTCCACTAGTTTCCCTAAAATTTACTTTTTACAAAAAACATTGGGAAACAGACATGACATTGTCAAGAATCTTGTGTTTTCCCAACCAAATCGGTAAAAATGACAGTTTAATTTACCAATCGAGAATCGATAGTTCGATGACATCCGGTGGTAACAAAATGCTTAAATAATTTCGTTATGGATGGAACTGGAGATAGCCTTTCTTTTTTAACATTGGAAGTGTAGCCTTCATAGAAAATCAAAATTCATCGATTTTTTTCGATGAAAAACTTCTGAACTGTTAGTTTCCAGGTGAAGAAGGAGCACTTTTCTAGTAAATGAACACTCCGAAGGCAGACTTAGCATAAGCACCTTATCCTCTGAGCCTAGCACTCTTCAGTATTTAAAAGATTAAAAGTATAACTTCACGAAAGTGAATTGACTCCTTGCCTTTCTTGTATCGCTGACAGAAAAATGAATTGGGAAAATCAGATGTCTGCCACTCCACTGAACCAGCATTGAACAGTAAAAAGAATTATGACAAAAAAGACCTGCATATTTGTCTACAAAAGGGTTTTTATGTTCAATAGAGACCGTTTCATTGTGCTGTATCTTGGTGACAAACAAAAATTACGACCCTCAAAATAATGATCAATGAAATTCCATTTCCCCTAATGCGACCAGTAAAGGTACCTACAAAAACGACTCCATGGGTATGACAATGTAAGGTAACAAAGGAATTGAAAGGGTAGATTGCATTTTTATTTCAAGTCCTCCGTCTTCACGTAGCACTAACAGTAGGAACCTTGGGATGGTAATATAGTTCCCTCCGTTCCGTTTCAAAAGTGACTGCGCACATATTATAAACACAGGCACATTCATGCAACATTGTTTTTCTTTTGATGAGGAATATAGTGTGACCATCATAAAAATTTTGAAACAACTGAACAACAATATTATTTAAAATGAATAAAATGAATATTCTGGTCACCCTGTATTTAATGGATAGCACTCCGCTCGGATGTCGGATCCCTTGAGAAAGGCATACAAAACGATCAGTTTCCCTTTTATATAATTCACAATATAGTATAGGGGGATATATACGTGTAGCATGTAGGTAGACATTTTCTTTTACTTTTTAATTTACAAGTTCCTTTTATGTTTTTTTCGGTAGGATGCAGATGGAGAAGAGCAGCTGATCCGATCATTGGTATACGTACTTCTACATACATACCTACATATTTTTTTGTAGGGCCTTGAGGCCAAAAGGTTCTATGTCTTGTTCACAGTGGTACTCTGGTGCAATAAAATAGGGTTTTAATTCAGATTCTGAATTTTCGATGATACTTGCTTAAGACTTGGATCCAACTCCATGTGAATTGTTATTGGATTTTCTTCCTTTTTGTTCATGTTTCTAAATGTTAATGGATAGAGAATAGTCTACCTAACCTACCCTTTTATATTCCAAGTTTGTTTATTTGGCTGCTAGAAATTGCTTGAAAATGCACGTTCAAGCTTCAAAATAATAAGTATTTTGGTCCACTGTTAAGATTGTTCTTCAAACTTGTATTAACTTTCAAATGCGGTTCACCATTCGAATCGAAAGGAAGTCAATACTTCAAATAGCCAAGATAAGAAGACCAAGTATGAAAAAGCCATTCACAACAAAAAGGCTAAGAAAAAGCGTCGCGTCATCTCCATAGTTTTCTTCTTTCCATGTTAATCTAAATGGCAGCATCCTTGTTCATGCAAGGTGTTGTCTAGCTGCAGGCGCAAGAATTTAATTTCTTATCGGAAATAGAAAATCAGTTTGTAGACAAAAAAATCAACTATAAAAAACGACGCACCCAATTGACTTAGAGATTGTTTTTATCTCGACGCAGTCTGTATATCAACATAATTTTAGATTTAGTGGACGACTGGATGCCTGGGTGCCCGTGCCTGCATAGTGCATGATAGTTGCAAGGAAGATCAAGTCAAACAAACTCGACTGAATGAATATTTTTTTTTTTGTAGGAATTAGAAATTTGTGCGTAGGAAGAAAGAGTTGTTCGTTAGATGATGATGATAGTGGAATAGTGCCTTCCAGGCGTCTTTAATTTTATGTGACTTGTAAAGGTGCCTTGTGCATTGGGTTGGAATCGGTATCAGTGATCGAACATTTGGGAGAATGTAATGTTCGAGAGAAAACAACCAGATTGATAAATAAAATCGAACAGAGGTCTCTAGCCAACTGATTGTTTATTTGAAAAACTACAGAAACATTAAACAACAACAAAATAATTCCTAAGGTTTCAAGTCTAATTAAGAACTCAAATGTGCATCAATTCAATGTGAACTGAATTGAATTTTTTTCATAACAAACAATGAGGTCTGAAGCCTGAATGCAAAAGTCACATCGTTTGTTTTTGCATCAGTTGTTCTAATCTTTCAAATGAAAGTGTGCTTAGCTTTTTTCTAAGAAAAAAATCTGCTAACGTCATCGTCACTTATTTTGTTTTATTATCATAACTCGTAGGTGGAGAGATCTCGATTTATCTTAATACAAATCATGTGTGTTTGTTCTCAATTGAGACAAATGCAGGGTAGCTAACTGATGTACATTACATACATAATGTAGGATAGAAAGAAATTTGAATAAATTGATATAATTGGATATGAAATTGAGCTGTCAAAACGAGTCTGATGTGAATATTGAATGCATTTGATGTTTCTATTAAATTCTTCAACAATTGAAACGTTTGTTATTTACGTGCTTATAATATATCAAACGACAGCGAGGCGGCGTGTGAGCTGTTAAGGGAAACAGCTGAACTGAGAATCCAAATTAAATTTAAGAGACCTCATTCGTTATCATCAGTCAGAATCATGAATATACCCCCATCGCATAGATAAAGAAATGCTTTGACATTCTGCTATCTGCTTGACTTTTAACCAGTTGCAGAAGTTTTTCTAAAGAAATCATAAACCAAATTAGCTGACATATTCTTAGAAAACATATTTCTTAGAAGCTGGATGTCACACAGTCAAATGGGAATGATTAACTTTTTATTTATATAAGTTGGTGAAATAAAAAGTACATAACTACCTACACCTACATGTATAAAATATTGAATGAAAATGGTTAGTCATCGTCCTACTCCTAACTCTGGTCCATAAGCTGATCTTAAGCTGGAACACTAGCAACACCTTAAGCCACTAATAAAGTACAATTTCATTTTAACGAACGGAAGTGAACCCTTTAAATTGAAATTAAATCGAATGAGATTAAATTATCTACCTTTACACTTAAAATTATTTTTATCAATAAAGATAATAGGTTTTTGAGTACCTACCTTACCTACACAAACAATATTAATTACCCTAGGTAGGTACATATACATTTTGTGAATGAAGAAATAATGTTGAAATTCAATTGTGACTCATGTGCAAAGATTCCTGAGTGTCGTCGTTCTTAGGGTTTGTTTGAAAGCTCTCAAATGAATGCGTTTTATTATCTGTAAACAAAAAATAGAAAAGCCATCAATGTACCCTCTCAATTTTACATTGAAATCGATGCGATGATGCAAATATTCACCAACGAACCGTCATTGCAACAGCTAGAAACAGTGATAAATTACAATGCAGTTTGACAAAACGTCCCCCCCCAGTAAATGCATGACAATATTTCAACTTCAGATATCTAACGCATTTTATTCTAATGTTGTTTTATTAAACAATTTATTTTTTTCTCGGATTGAATGTAGGTTGTTGCATATTGAAGTCGCATTAACTTAACGCCATGCAGTTAAACATACAGCTTAAAATCTGCTAAAATCGTGAAACTGCATAAGCCAAGGTCAGGTTTACGCTTGCCATTAACCCTCCAGTGGGCGCGTGGTTAAAAGAGACACGAGTGGTCGCGTGGTCTACGACTGTAGACCATTTTGTTTTGCCAAAAAATATATATACTATAGCGTTTTAAGTATTCAAAGCGTGGTCAAATCATAGAGGAACATATTTTGTTTCATATTCATCACTCAAAGATAAAAAGTTATTGATACACTGAAAAAAATAATCGGAATAAGAAAACAATCCCAATTTTACGATTTTTCGTAATCATTTTTTATAAAAAATAAATTAATACTTTAAAAAAGTTAATAACAAAAAAAACATATTTTTTTCAATAAATAATTAACCAAATAAAGTAATGAATAAGAAAAAAGGAAAATTGTACGCAAAACAAAAGAAATATAAGACTTGAAAAATTCAGTTTTTCGTGTTCAGGTTTTTGTCTTTTTTCAGAA
This sequence comes from Sphaerophoria taeniata, assembly GCA_943590905.1. Taxonomy (NCBI): domain Eukaryota; kingdom Metazoa; phylum Arthropoda; class Insecta; order Diptera; family Syrphidae; genus Sphaerophoria; species Sphaerophoria taeniata. Next base: position 86,333,691 of record OX016542.1, read on the forward strand.
AAAATCAAACAAGACAGTACAGCAAACATAAAAAAACTATTCGAAAAACATAGAACACAAATTCATTAATAAGTTAAAAAAAAAAAAATTAAAATGTGCACTACAAATCACAATAAACGCATAAACATTTCAAGTGGTACCTACAAGCAAATTTAACACTTTTTTCGCACCTCACCCTAGAGGTCAGCTCACGGACCCAAAAATAGGTCCCTGAGATAGTAGAAGCAATTTTCTTCACTAAATAATTAATTTTTTAATAAAAGTAGTTAAAAAAGTACAATCCCTTACCTATAATAATACAATTGAAGACAACTTTTTTTGTTACACGAGTGGTCGCGTGGTCTACGATGGTAGACCAAGAGACTTTGAATACCTTTTAAGCTTTCGTATGCCCCCTCCGAAGAAAAATAGCATATTAATTAGGTAGAGCAACTAATTATCTACAGCTATTGTGAACGATGGCGGAAAAAAATTGTTTTTCTGCGAACGGCGGCGTTTTAAAAAAGACTGGTCTACGACCGTAGACCACGCGCCCACTGGAGGGTTAAGTAGGTACATATTTCCAATTAACTTAGCATAATTTTTCAGCTTTCAGAGATTTCTCTATAAGTCGTGTTCAATTCAATTCTTTGTAATCCTTTTTTTCGCAAGTTGGGAGCAAAGAGTACTCTTCATAAAAACGATCTTTAATCTCGTTTGATCTGTCTTGTGCTAACTGAACTCCAGCTAATAAATAATTTATAGAAAATAGGAAAATAAATTGCATTCAATCGCGTTATTGTTGATTTATGACGAATTTATATCGTCTGGAGAAAATCCGCTTTACAATAAGTTTTTCTTATTAATAGAAAATAAGGTGAAAAAAGAAACATTGTACCTAGACCTAGTTGTTTTTGAGTTGTTGAGCAGGCATGTTGGAGGCATGAAGGGGATACTAAAATATCTCAAGCTAAGAACATTGCTTCGAATTGAAACAGGATGCAAATTCTTAGCTTACGAACAAAAAGTTCAGGAACTGAAAAATCTTACAAAAAATACAAAAAACTCTGATTAAAACTCCGTGGGTTATAAGAAATATAGTTTTAAGCTTATGATCTACAGAAGATCAAATCAAATATGCAAACAAAATTATTTTTAAAAATTTTCCTCAAACAAGTCCAACATCGATTAAAATTTTTAAAATGAATAATTCAATCAAACAATCACCAACCCAACGGAGATTTCTTTGTTTTGACTAGAAAAGAAACTTCTTATGTGAGATCGGAAAATAAAAAAAAAATCCATCGTCATAATTTTTGTTGATCTCACAGAGACGATTGTAGAAATACAAGTTGTTCAGTGCTTTGGTCTAGAAATCCAATTCTCCGTCAACCAAAAGGCGCATACGTGACGAAGCACCACACAAAACCAGAAATATAACAACAAAAAACAACAATAAATTAGTATCTTTATCAATAGTTGTATTTCTATCCCTGAATAGAGTAAAAAAAATATCTCAAACAAAGAGAAATTACCACACAGGCAGAGTAGCAACGCAACAAAAATAATATCGGAAGATAGTCGCCTCGAAGTTGTAGAACAAAAAAAAAAGAGTCAACCGAAACAAAAAAAGATCTAGTATACCAGTTTAACCACTAATAAACGACTCATCTGTGATTCATGTTGGATTTATGAAAATCTGGCCCTGAATAGGTACACTGAACAAAAATCAATATTGTTTAAAAAATAGGCATGCAAAATAGGTACGCAGAGGTCTGGTCTGATAAATGGACAAATTTCTTGATTCCGAGCTCCCATCAACAATTGGTGCCAAATTGTTGGTATCATTGTCTTTAGTCGCAGCTCTTAGGTCAGAGAACATGTCTCTTTCAAACTACCTTTTTTCTCGGTGTTCCTTCTTCTGCACTAGACGTTTCAAGTTTCAGATTTCTTGTTCGTCTTCTTCAATACGAAACAAAGTGCTTAACAAACGAATGACTTGGAGGTTGGAGCTGATATTCGAGATATAATAGTTGAATAGTTTGGGCGAGTGTTCAAGCCCATAAGCGAGCCATGCTAGCTGATCGACAATCTTTTTCTTCTTTTGTCTTTGAAATACAAGAAAATCCATATTGGATATCGGTAAAAGTAGGTGCCCGTACATAGGTTTAAGTTTCTATGAAGCTGAAGAAGGCGGGCCGAATCGAGAACATAAATACAGTCTTCTAGAAACCGAAAAAAAAGAAACAATAAAAATAAATCCAAGAAGTAGGGAAACTCCTCTAATTCAATATTTCAATGAGATAAAGGTCCTTGAAATGCGCCAGCCATAACTAATACCACCATATACCCATATTTCAATGATTGATGGCCGAACATGGATTTAAGTAGTTTTCAAAAATGGAACAGCTGTTGGAATGGAATGGAACCTTTTTTTAGAGTATAAAATTGTTCAAGGGCTCACATTTTGACTGTTTTGAAGAACCCTTAGAGAGCGGAAATAAACAAGAGAACGGAAGTGATCACAATCTATGAAAATTGAATTGAAGAGGTACGAGTAGGTAACCAAATATGTATTTAAATAATGTGTTGGGATGCTTTCTTCATGGATGGAGATGGAGATGGAGATGGTGTAAGGTTTCCTCAAGTAGAGAAAGTTAATGGAGTATATAAAAAAAACGGAAATTGAGTGCGAAAAGACAGGAATTGAGTTTGAACAAACACCAAAGATATTATTTATTCAAGGACAAAAAAAAACTGTCTTTTTGTATTTCCAAGGAATATAAAAGGAACAGAGGACTACACACTCGCGTCGTTGCAACGTCTGGGAACAAGTATCATTCTTCTTCATCAGCAACGAGTTCAAATTAAATGAAAAAATACTTGTGTTCTGACCTTGGAAGCTAAACAATACAGGAACAGAACAGGGCTCAAAATCAGAAACTATTTCTCGAAGCTCCCAACAAACTATAGAAAAATCACATGACGCAGTGTTTCTTATGTATTTTTATATTTCTATGGCTAAAAAGGTACATAATTTATAGCGATAAAGGTTTTTCGAAATTGCCCTATGAAACAGTTGCAGAAACGACAAAAAAAACCCATATCGATATCGCTGGTTCTACGGAAGGACCTCGTAAGAAGAAAAAATCACTTTTTGGAAATTAGGCCCAAAAATGCATAAAAATCCGAGCCATCTTTTGGCATTTTTGGTTAAATGTGTTTGTACTAAAAAAAATTAGAAAACTCGAAAATACAAAACATCTTTGTAAAATGAAAATACAGTACCTGGTTAGTCTAGTGAGAGAGTCGTTTTTTTCTGTTGAGATTTAATCGAAAAATATTAAACTTAATTATTACTCAAAGTGTTGTTTTTGGTTGTATTTATTCTCAGGGAAACAATGAAATATAAGTTTTTTGAAAAGCTTTTATAATAAACTAGCTGACCCCGCGAACTTCGTCTCGCCACCCTTCAGAGCAACTCCAATAACAGTTTTCTCTTTGAAAACCAATGAGTTTTCCGAGTTTTTTATCAAGAACTTTCTGTTTTCCATTCGATAACTCATTTTGAAATTTTCCAGTTTTCCATTTGAAAACCAATGCACCTGAAATAATATGCAATTTTACCTTTAAAAACCAATGAGTTTTGCGAGTTTTTCATCAAGAAATTTAATGTTTCCATTTGAAAACCCATTTTGAAACGAAAAATTTTCCAAGCAAAAAAAATCTTATTCCCGACCTTTGTTTGGTTTTTCCACTTTTCCCACTCTTCCATGAGTTTTTTTTCACAGAAATCATCACTGAATACAACAGTATTAACCATGAACCGGGTCCGCTAGTAATTAAAAAAAAATTTCCGAACCATCTACAGACTAACACGAACAAAAAAAAAATAAAAAATAAAAATTAGCCAAATCCGTCCAGCCGCTTGTGAGTTATGCGGTAATACACGAACAGGATTTCATTTTTATATAGTTAAACATATATAGATTAGCAAAAAGGAATATAAATTGAGGCAAATACATACAAGGTCCTCTCCGTGTTTTAATTTCAGAATATAGTCCAGTCAAATTAGACATAAAAAAACCCAATCCCAGAAATAATTCGCATAGAGCTGAAAATTGGTACAGAGCATTAGAACACCGATTAAAGTAAAATGTCAAAAGTCCCCAAAAATCCCAATGTCGAAAATGTTGGTTTTTCATACATATCTTTGAAACGGGGGAAGCTATCAAAAAAAAGTATATGAAAGGCTTGTACGCCTTGTATGTAATTCTCTAAAAAAAAATATTATGACACTTTCTTTCCTACGAGCAAGCGTTTAGAAAATATTGCGATTTTAAAATGTGTCAAATGTCGAAAATAATGGTTTTTTGCGTATTACTCTTAAACGGTGAGTCCGATTGAAAAAATGTCTATGAAAAACTTGTAGATTATGTGGTTTTCTATATAAAAACATTTTTTTTTTTTAAGCTGTCAGAAAAAAAAAACATAATTTGGTCAAAACTCAAAATTTCGATTTTTTTATAATTAGCTCCTAGGCCCTGTACAAAATTCGCATAGAGATGAAAATTAGTACAGAGCATGAGGACATCTCTCTTTATAAGATGTCCAAATTTCCCAAAAATCCCACTGGTGCAAAAAAAAAATATTCAAGGTTAAATGTCGAATATGTTGTTTTTCATATTTAACTCTGTAGATTTTGTTAATCCCTGCAAAAACGAAAGTAACAGTTTTCAAACTTTGATTCCTATCCAAAAGTTGTCTCTTGCCCACACCTTTTTCCACACCACCCATGAGGAAGAGTCCTTGGCCTTATCCTTTTTTTCGTTTGAGCGATCATTTATATGATGTGCACTCAAAATTTCGAATTTTTATAATTAGCTCCTAAGCCCTGTACAAAATTCGCATAGAGCTGAAAATTAGTACAGAGCATAAAGACATCTCTTTATATAAGATGTCAAAATTCCCCAAAAATCCCACTGGTGCAAAAAAAAATATTCAAGGTTAAATGTCGAATATGTTGTTTTTTTATATTTAACTCTGTAGATTTTGTTAATCCCTGCAAAAACGAAAGTAACAGTTTTCAAACTTTGATTCCTATCCAAAAGTTGTTTTTTGCCCACACTTTTTTCCACACCACCCATGAGGTAGAGTCCTTGGCTTTATCCTTTTTTTCGTTTGAGCGATCATTTATATGATGTGCACTCAAAATTTCGAATTTTTATAATTAGCTCCTAAGCCCTGTACAAAATTCGCATAGAGCTGAAATTTAGTACAGAGCATAAAGACATCTCTTTATATAAGATATCAAAATTCCCCAAAAATCCCACTGGTGCAAAAAAAATATTCAAGGTTAAATGTCGAATATGTTGTTTTTTTATATATAACTCATTGTTAAATATGAAAAAACAACATATTCGACATTTAACCTTGAATATTTTTTTTTTGCACCAGTGGGATTTTTGGGGAATTTGGACATCTTATAAAGAGAGATGTCCTTATGCTCTGTACCAATTTTCAGCTCTATGCGAATTTTGTACAGGGCTTAGGAGCTAATTATAAAAAAATTCGAAATTTTGAGTTTTGACCAAATTATGTTTTTTGTTTTTTCTGACAGCTTAAAAAAAAAATGTTTTTATATAGAAAACAACATAATCTACAAGTTTTTGATAGACATTTTTTCAATCGGACTCACCGTTTAAGAGTAATACGCAAAAAACCATTATTTTCGACATTTGACACATTTTAAAATTGCAATATTTTCTAAACGCTTGCTCGTAGGAAAAAAAGTGTCATAATATTTTTTTTAGAGAATTACAAAGCGTACAAGCCTTTCATATACTTTTTTTTTGATAGCTTCCCCCGTTTCAAAGATATGTATGAAAAATCAACATTTTCGACATTTGACCTTGAATAACTTTTTATGCACACATGGGATTTTTGGGGACTTTTGACATTTTACTTTAATCGGTGTTCTAATGCTCTGTACCAATTTTCAGCTCTATGCGAATTTTTTCTGGGTCGAATGTTTATTTTGTCTGGACTAATATACAAACGAGGTACTGCAAAAACAGTTTTCTAGTGATTGTGGAAACACGTTTCTAAAAATCAAATATCTCGTTACAAAAGCATTGTTTCGTTGGCTTTGTGGTTTTGTGCATGCTATCCATTAAGTTACTTTCTCTTCTCTTGACAATATAGGAAGAGTATATTTGGAAAAAGACGAAAGACAACTTCCATTGTAAGAAAAATATTCCTGCCAAAAATCCTCTTACACACATTTATCTAGTTTTCATTCTTTTTTCGTACATCTTACTTATTGCACAGAGAAGCAAAGAAAAATATTTCCAAGACTACATGCGCATTGCTCAAAAGTGCATTTCTGTGCTGGCACAATTCATTTCATTGCCGACGAAAACCAGTATGTAAACGATACCAATGTGTATATAGGTACAGAACATACCAATGTGTATATAGGTACAGAACATACAGTAACTGAGCTGAACGTATCCGTATGTATACGTTACCACATGGGCATTCACTACAGTACAACAGTATTTGAAACGGCAGCAACGAAACATTCGAGTAACGACCAACGCAAACGACATGGATTTAAAAGTAAAAATTGTTTCGGTTACTAATATTGTATGGACATGGAGCTATAATCATCAGCATGTTTTTCCTTATTCCATTTCCACCTTTTCATACATTCGCTTCGCTTCGCTATCATTAATTGGTGACCAGTGCCGCCAGAAAAAAATAATTTTATGTTGTAACAATAAACTCATAATATTGACGAATAGGTACAAGAAAAATCAATATTTTCATTTCGATTTAAATGTTGTTACTCATTTTGTTTTAATCGATTTTCATTCTGTGATTATTTGCTTCAATGACTTTCACGTAGCCTTAAGCTTAAATACCCGCAAATTGTCCCTACACAGCTAAAAAACTGACTTCTCACAACAACTGTTTCATATTTATCGGTTTTCAGACAATATTACACTTTCTTACATAAATAATATTAAATTATAACAAAATAGGAGAACGATTGTGAAATATTCAAATTCTTCCATTATAATACTTTAGACAGCACTGCCTCTGAGTGTAGGGTATACACAAGACACAACACACAAGAACGTTACTCACTTTTGAAGTGCTGCTAGTAGCTGGTATGCTGGTTGCTATCGCTATTGCTATTGCTACACGTAACGTTTTGTATTATATTTATTATAAGGTTTTTCCCTCCACTCTGTTCGTATTCGTATCATGTTTGTAACACAGAGCGAGTAGGTACGTAACGATGTGACGGTGTTTTGTGCTGCAGTGGCAGTTTCAGTTGATTCCAAGCTCATGCGTGAGCAGCATATGAAACGGATTGTGTATTTGTGAAGAAAAATTCAAGTAACATGGCGAAATCGTCAGCGGAACGAGTAAGAGCTTATCGGGCGCGTAAACGAGCAAAAGAGTTACAGCAAAAAATGCTGGAAATGGCTAATCTACAAGATTTTCAGGACGGCATAGCTCAACATGACGAATTACAAACTAATTCTCAGGCTGGTGGTATCCCAAAAATAACAAATAGCAGTGGAATTGAGGAAATCCCAAAATGTTCAACCGAAATACTACAAGGTACATCTAGTGAGTTCAAAATGTAACAAGATTAAAATTAGGTATCAGGGTTTTCGGGATGATGGTAAATTATTTCAACTGCCTCTGTATTATTTTATTATTTTTTGTTATAGTTCTTTGATGAATTGTTTATTTTCTCAGTGGCAATCTAAGAAATAAATTTTCTAAGGAACAACTTCTTCGATTTTAATGAAAAATAGTCGAAAACTCTCCATGGAACGGTCTGATAAATTATTAGCTGTTTTTTCTCTGCAAGATTTTATGAGTTTGAACAATTTGTCTAACAGTTTTAAATTTTTTAAGAAGAAAGCATTAAAGATAAATTGTTAGATCCCACATTGTCTCGTCAAGAAGATACACTTGATGACACACAACAAATCAAATATGGCTGCAAATTATTTCTAATCTATCAATCAAAGTTGGTTTGTAAGAAAAAAAAAACAAGTCGTAACAATTCTAACCCAGTTATAAGTACTCAAAACGTCAGAGCGCATGTTTCGCAACCAAATAACCAACCCTATCCTAACAATTTGCTCGTATTTTTTGTTTTTACTATTATCGTTACGAAATTGCGTTTCATTACCATAATAAGACATCAACGAGAAAAAAATAGAAAATACATACATACCTATATAAGGCTAAGTAAAAATAACAAGCACATAATAGCGTATCAAATTTAAAAGTTAAACTTCTAACGTTCAAAACTCGTAAACAACATCCATAGACATAATTTAAAAGTCTACAGAGTAGATGAAAGTATAAGCACGAGTACCTTTATGTATAATTGTGTATATTAGATACTTTTAAGGTACCATACACACCCTCCTGTTCTTCAAGCTTTCCTTCTGTCCAGTCCAGAGACTTGTGTTTCTTGTCTGAACAATATCAAAGTACATTTTTGTCTGTTGTTGAAAATATCTTTCTATCTATAGCGAAACGAAAAGTGTATATAGATAGGGTATGTTTGTTCGTATGTAGTTAGACATTTTTAATGGTTTGCTTTTATATCGCTGGCTTGTTTTTTTTTCATTTAGTAGAGATTCTTTTTTTTTACTTTCGTTTATTTTCGTAAACAAACAGAAATTTCTACGCAGTTAGAATTAAGCCGGCAAGGCATGCATGAGTTTGACGTAATACATAAATTCGCTTCTTCCAAACAAGGACTAGTGTATTGGGGTCGTGAAAATGTTGGTTTGTTGTTTTTTCTTTCACGTAAGGAAAGTCGAACAAATGAAGGAAACATGTTTACGATGTAGGTATTACGTATTATTGGCGCAAAATTATAGGCCGCTAATGAACAACTTTAGTGTGATACTAGCTTAAAATGACGTGTCAGTCGTGACTCAAACGTCATTTTAAGCTAATATTACACTAAATTCTCTCAAAATTGTTCTTTACTGGACTATAATTTTGCGACAATTTATTATTATTCGTAGTAGTATAATTAGCATTAGCAGACATTTTAACAGAAAAAGACCAGAAGTCAGTTTCCAATTACCTTAATATTTGATAGCCTTTTCCGACTAGCTACTTTAGGCTAGGGTTTCCAGAACATCTCTTTTAAAGAGAACATGTCCTCTTTTTGGACTCCGATCTCTCTTATTCTTTCTTTTTCCATCAAATTCTTTTTTTGTACTCTTTTTTATTTATGTTTTCTTTTTTATCCTCTTTTTTCTTTTTTATAAATGTTGGTGCCTGAAAAATAGTAATCTTACTCCCTTTTCATAAAAAAAACTTTGTAGTGTCCACTAAAATAAAGCATTGCAATTAGTGATGGGCATAATCGAATGATTTCAATAATCGAGAAAATAGTATTCGAATAATTTGAATAATCGAATGATCATTTGAATGATTATTCGAATTACGAAATCGAATGAAAATGGTGAAAAATTTAAAGTTTACAGTGAACAATAAGCTATTTTACAGTTTACAGTTATAAACAAATATTTTAGTTAACCCTTTACTTCCTACGAATCCATTCATGGTTTATTACAGTGACATCCTTTTTCCTTCCTCGTTTCAAAGGAAAAAGACTAAAACTATATCCAAATCCTAATCCTTTTTTAATATTTTTAGGAACCCATTAAGATACTTTTATATCCATTTGCTTTTATTTAGAGGGTTAAATTTAGGTTCAATTTCATTTTAGAAACTTTTTTAAAAATAGCCTGTTATTCTTCTTAGCTATTAACAATGTTCCGTATTCCAATCATTTTTTAAACACTTATTCGCAAAAATTTCTACCAAATATGTATATTGAAATACCAAAGCTATGATTAAAAAAAAAATAAAAAAAAAATAACTCCAAATACAAATTTTTGTTCGCCAATTTGTATCATAAACAAAATTCCATTCCAAAGATTTGCAAATTCAACTAGAAATAAAATCGTCATTCGAATAAAAATTTAAAATAATCATCATTAGATTTGTTTGCATTCGAATACTAATAATCGATTCTTTTCATTCGAGTACTATTTTAATTCGAGTACTCTTTTCATTCGAGTACTTTTTTCATTCAAGTACCTATCTACTATTTTCAGTCGAGTACTATTTTCATTCGAATGATTTTTCATTCGAATACTAATAATCGATTATTTGCATTCAAATGATATTAATGGTCATTCGAATACAAATAATCGTCATTCGATTATTTTTTTTTCATTTGAGATTTTTATTTTGAAGAGTAATAGTTGTAGCAGGGTTTGAGAAATCATTCGAATGATTTCAATAATCGAATGATCTCGAATGATTGCCTGAATCGATTATATCATTCGAAGGATCCCATCACTAATTGCAATACGAACCTACCTTTTCATAATCCATCACCGAACCCTAGATCTAGATCAAATTCGAGGCTCCCAAAAGTATGACACATCCTCAGATGAGGAACAAAATTAACATATTTATGTAAAATAATCTACTTGATATATATATAATAATTATCTACTTGAATTAAGCAATGTTTTGAAATATTTTTTATTTAAGTTTTACTAATTATTATTATTTATTGTTATTTATTATAATTAGTTTTTAGTTAATGCTTTTTTATAAATATATATTTTTATGAAACGAACATTTGATCATATCTTTTATTTGGATGATGGTGAGGTGAGCGGGGGAGTATAACAGTAGAAGTTTTAATTTTTGAAAATGTTCTCTTTTTTTCGAACACGTTATGGACACCCTACTTTAGGCTATGTTTATGACCGAGTGTAAACGCGTCGCGCGATGCGACGAGAATCGCTACTAGCGACTAAATTCATTGTTGCTTATGAAAGTGTTTATGACAAAGCGATTTAGCGAAAAGCGAATTGAGCGATTACAAGCGAAAAAAGCGACGAAAATTTACAATCAAAATATTTTGATATTTTAAACGATACGAGCGATTGTTGAACGTCTATTACGCTAGCAGAACAATTTCATAAGCTGGCCTTTGTATATCTATATTATAGTAGTTTCAGCCTAGAGAAACGACGACAGCGACGCGTGTTTTACCAACCAGAACTATTTATGTCGGTACTATAGTTCCCATGAATAACTGCCAGCGCCATCGACGAGTAAAGTTTCCAACTTAAAATTCTCGATGCTGAAAATACTATTAGGTGTATATACAAAGAGCTGGCAATGAAAAGTATTCAGTATTTTGTTGCTAATTTGTTGCTTATTTGTGCCGCAAGAATTGATTTTGTTGCTCCACTAGTTCTTGGAAAAATCGATGTTCTGCTAGCGTAATATTACGCTAGCAGAACCAAACTAGAACCAATGCAGCTAGCGACATGAAACTAACGGCATATTTTGTTGCTAATTTGTGCCGCAAGAATTAATTTTGTACCTCAAATAGTTCTCGGAAAGAAGTGCGAAAACGTTTCTTCTTTTCTCTTCTGAAAAATAATAAGTATACCTACGCCCGAGTGAACTTTGCCATAAAACGTTAATTTCAATATCTGGAAAGGTATTTTCAAAGAGAAAACAACATTTACCGGGTTAGCTAATAGAATAAAAAAGTAAGTATGTACCTGTATATACAGTTGTTTACTTCTCAAACACATATTTTAATAAGGTTCGTTTATGTACATGATAAGTCTTGGTACAATTTTCTTTTTTTCACTGACGAAAGTTGATTTTTCTTTAAGATCATCAAACTCAGTGATAGTCTTTCCGTAGCATTAATTGGTACTTTCTGATTTTTTTTTTCAATCATTGCCGATATCTGCTCCAAGATGTACTCAAAAGTTTCTTTGCTCATACGATAGTATTCCTTAAATTTTTCAGGAAATTTTAGCAGTCGTGAATGAAGATGATGAAATTCACCGTAAGTTCTTCTTTCTGTTATAATTGGATGCACTTGAAACCTCTTATATATGCTTTTATTAGTTAAATATTTTTTACGCAAAAAATAGCTGGTTCCTAATAATAAAACTTTCCTAGTCAATGCACGCATTTTGCTTTCTTCACTGACAAAACTTAAATAAAGTTTTAATATTTCAAACATTCAATCGCTTGAAGTTTCGCTCTACTATAAACACTCAATAGCTAGCGATAACGCAAGCGAAAATGTAACAAGCGATGGAGCGATTCTCGTCGCATCGCGCGACGCGTTTACGCTCGGTCATAAACATAGCCTTAGACATTTTTTTCCTGAAAACTTGAGACAAACACACTTTGAAATAGTCCTACTGAGGGACTATTACAACAGTTTAGAGAATTTCTAGTTCTAGAAACTGGTAAACAGAGACAAAAACCCATACCGCCTACTAGTTATTTTATCTTCTTGAACCTTATTTTTAAGAGGAACAAAAATCTACCTGTTGTGTTTAAGGATTTCGTAGGCAGGTGGGCGTTTAATTATTGTCATTACTATTCACCTTTGAAATGAAGTTTCAAAAAAAAAAAAATCCAAAACCAAAATAATAGCCTGAAAGAAACTGGACGTTTTTTATTATTAGAATTTCTTTGAATAAATAATTAGGAAAGACCCAAAGTCGGATTAAGTTGAAGAACGGTAAACAAGCATGCGAGTGGGTTCTTAATACTACCAACAGATTTCTGTTTTTTCTTTTGTGCCAGAAAAGACAGAGTCCGCCTCAAGTTCACTTGAAGAAGAAGACAGAACAACAGTGATTAAAATAATCTAACTTATTTAGTAATAACAATTTGATAAGCTCTTTAAGACTTTTTTGTTTAATGAACAAACCAGTGATGGCGTCGAACGTTTATTCATTCTTTTTTTTAAATTCATTGATTTATGTTTCATTGTAAGTATTCAAGTGTCAAGCGACATTTTATCGAAAAACAAAAAAGTCTGAATAGACTTCATCTTCTTAACCGAAACTTCTACAAATAACCCTCAGATAACTTAATTTCAGTTTGAATTTAAAACAAAATCCGGCCCTGGTCTTAAAAAATAAATAAAAATAGTATTTTCTTTCGAGAACCTGTTCCAAAAATTCAGACATTTTGTTGTTTATGCGTGAGGCTAATAGCCTATTCCCACCAACGTGATTTAGCTAAAACAAGTTGATTTAGCTAAAACACATAATTTATTTCATGATTTGCCATACACTTTCAATCATTTGAAATTACTTGATTTAGCTTGTTTATTTTTTAATTAGGTATAAATCACCTCGATGATTCCAGGCTGAATGATTTCATGCTGAAGTAATGAATAAAATTCATTTTTAATTCATTTTTTTTTCTTTTTGACAGTCAAAATTCAAATTTTGTGTCATATATTGATATATTTTATTGAAAAATTCAAAAAAATGTCAAGATTGTGATAAATGTCAAGCTAAATTAAGTAAAAAGTTCAGTGGGAACGCTTTCTTGATTTATAAATCAAATAAGCTAAATCAAGTCGGTGGGAAAAGGCTATAATACAAAACAAAAATGAAAAAAAAAATCTAATTAAAGACAATATTACAAATTACAGAAAAATCTCGATCAGTAAATAAAATTGTTGTTGTTCTTATTTTCAACAGATTGATCAAGTGGAATTGTTTTTGTTGTTTACTTTGCATTGAATTTTTTGTTCATGGTTTCTCAGTTTTGAAGGTAACTCATGAGACATAACCTCATAACGATTGAATGCTTTAAAGTAAAGGCCTTCCTTCTGTTCTTCTTTTTAACATGTTTTTAACATGAACTTATGACATTATCCGTTTTGCTGAATTTAAACCCTTAATACTCCAGTCATTTTAGGTTTTTTCTGCGGAAAAATTCCTAGTGGGCTGCCGGGCAAAAAAGCTATGGTGGTAAAAAGGTCGACCTAATGCCCGGAGGTCAATAGTGGCCAAGGAAAAATTGTTTGTCTTGAAATAATCTAAAAAAAATGTCCCAAGCATTTTTCTCTAAAATTAACCGTTTTCGGAGTAGAAGGGACTAGAACGGGCTCACATTTGCTCTATTGTTTTTCTTCTTCTATATGAAACTCGGGCGTTTTGTGATGGAGAATGGAGGGTCGATTTTAAAAAGGAATAAAACAAGATATCAATTAGATTTTATCTTTATTTGAGGACCCTTTTAATGACATTTTGTGTGAAATAAAACATCGTTCAAATGACAACCGCGGCTTTGCTGGATGGCCCGCATTCGAAACGTCCAGTTTTCGGGCGCATAAATCAGAATGAATTTGACCGATGGCATCGATTATGTTGTTGTTGAAAGCCATAGTGGTTTGCGACTTATTCGAGTAGACCTGCGAATTAATAAAGCCGCACACTGGGAAAATTAGTATGGGAGTGCGGAAAAAACTCTATAAAAACTGAACCACTTGATGGATTTGAATGAAATTTTCAGGAAAGATAACTTGATACGAAAGAAATCGATGGAATAAATTACCGCCCTCTACAACGCCCCTTAAAATTAAAAAAAAAATATTTTTATCCCAGAATGATAACGAAATGAAATGAATTCCTTTAAAAATGTCAAAAATGCTATTATAGAAATATTATTCATAGCAGATACACTTTTGTCAATAAAATAATTCATTATTTATTGATTAGGCCGTGTGCGAATTGGATGAATTGTGGTTAAAAAATAAAAATGGATGAATTTTTAACCACTACTGTTATATTTTAACCTGCTCAGCAGCTAGTCAAATAATGCGAAGTGTCAAAATTTAACCAAACGTCAAGTTTTAACCCATTTTTAACTGAATTCGCACACGGCCTTAGTTAAATAAAAAAAGTTAAAAAGTACTTTGCAATGAACGTTTTCTGAAATTGAGAACAAAAACGTTTGTACACTTGGTCCACAACACATTCAATTTGGATATAATTTAATAGATAATTTAAATCTACCAAGAAAAATTTAAATTTTATTTTATCTGTGTCACATTCTATTAGCTTATTGCTTAAATCTTTGTATGAAAATGAAATTGTAAACTTTTCCATAATGGATTAATAATTTTTAATCAAGAAAATCTTAAGATCACTTTTTCACAAATCATTGACTTCAAAAGTTGTCAATAAACGTGTATGCAAAAGAAAGTGGACCATTTCCTCTTTGTGTCAAATTATCATGAAATTAATTGGTTAATTAAATTAATTTAATTTAATTTTTAATTTTTAATTTAATTAATTTTTTTAATTTTTGTAGTAGATTAAAAAAAAATTAAACAAAGTGAACATAATAATAAAATAATAACAATAATAATAATTTTTCATTTAACAATTTTTTTTTGACAAATCAATTATTTTTTACATATATCGTATTGCATACAAATGCATTAGCATAGATAAGAGAGGTTTTGGTTAAATTTAAGAAAAAATATATGATCGTCAGCCAAACATGTTCCATAGCCCTTAAACGATAAGTTTTAATAAAAAAGTGGCTTCACAAATTCTACAGGAAATTAAATTTTCTACAACTTTCTCGAAGGTGATTTTTCTCTACCATCAAAATTGAGCAAGCTACGAGCAGATACTTAAATTCATAAAAAACAAAATGGCGGTCCATCCGGGTAAATTTTTAGTGAAATTTTTTAAAAATTTTGTTTGATTATTGATGTGCTTCCATATTTTCGGTCAAAAAAGCAAATATATCTTACTAAAATAGATTTTGTAACGCAAAAGAAATTTTGTTTTCAAATTTTAACAGTTTTTAGTTTATTTAGTGACTAATTGCAGTTTTCCACCTACAATTAAATACAGAGTGGCACTTGGTGGCACCTAAATTTGGTACCTATCGAAAGATAAACTTGAAAGGATTATGATGACACTAGTCTCTGACTGTAGGCAAATGTAGCTAAAATTGTATGTCCAAAAGTATAAAAAAAATTGCAAATGTTTGAGTGCTTTTTTTAAAATAATCATACAAAGGCAACCAAATTTTCAAAATCAATTTTTTCTTCGGTTTAATATTGAGACAATATAGTTCGTTAAGGAAAAAATAAAGAAAAACATTGGGGCGAAACCAAAAAACTTTTGTCTAAGTGCTTTTTTACCATGTTATCAATTCCACTCACAAGTTGTGTCTTTAAAAAGCTATAAGCACGAAACCAATGGTCCGATTTCAATAATTCTTTCTGATTTAGGTGCAGATTTTATTCTGGAATCTGAAAATATCCTCACAAACTTTGTTTTCAAAATTTTATTTTAAAACTTTTTTCCGCAAAATCCCCAGTGTGAACCGCACGGAAAAAGTCTAATGGGGCTAAATCACACGATACTGAACACAATCTTTTGTAATTGTATAAAAGCTTGTAGCAGCAAAGGTGGATGCAAATAAAATTGGTTTGAGGTGTTTGTTGGCATTGCCGTTGCCAATCAATCAATCATACTTGTACACAGAGTCAACCAATGACGAAGATTACGATGCTGTTAATGAAATAGAAACTGATGATTTTGATAATGAAAAGAAAAAAAATAGAGCAAATATGAGCGCGTTCTAGTCCCTCTACTACGAAAACGGTTAATTTTAGAGAAAAATGCTTGAGGGATATTTTATAGATAATTTCAAGACGAACAATTTGTCCTCGGGCAATAGGTCGCCAAATATTCACGAGAAACGAAACGAATTTCGCGACCTTTTGACCACCATAAATTTTTTAGCTGGCACGATATCAATGTCGATTTTTCACATCTTCATCATTACGATAATAAAGATGTACACAACGCAGAATCCGCAGAATGGGGTTTTTAATTACTAAAATGACTGGACTATTAAAGGGTAAGTACAAACTTACTTTTTCCTGTTTCCTTGAAAAGCTCGACATTCGTGCCAAATTTAATAAAAACCAAAATTATTAACAAGTTTATTCTTTATTCGATTGGACTAAAGGGTTGAATTTGACAAATTCAGAACCCTTCCTTAATACTCTTAAAAACTACAAACAAGGTGCTATATTGTTCATTGAAAACAGCGCTCTTTTTGCAAGCTTTTATAATCGCAAACACTGACGTCTGCTATTTTAATACCTCATTTTGGCCTGTGATACTTTCATACAAAACAATTTGCCTTGCAATCAATCGTAAGTGTCTACCACGAGATTCTGTAGCGACAATGTTTTGAACAAACTGAAATCGCATGACGCGAAAGGTTCACTTCAATCACACACTCTGGCATATCGTCGATCTCGTTTCTTTCGATTTTGAATTGTATGTACAATATTTCGTATGGAAGTGTTAAGTGGATTTTGTTTCGTTCCCTCGTATCAGCAAGCTTGTTTCAGTCGTGTGAAGCGTGTGAAACAAGTAACAAGATGGGGGATAGACAACTCATAGAACTTGTGAAAGCAAATCCCCTACTGTATGACGTCAAACACAAGCAATACAGAAACGTTGTTCTGCGAAAATACATTTGGGATCAGATTGGTGATAAATTAGGGACTTCAGGTGATCATTTTGCAAATTTTAATTTTTCAAGCAATACCTTAGTTAACCAGTGCTGTCGTTTTCAGTTCAACGTACTTTTCTTAATAATTGTCTTAAATCAATGCCCTAAAAAAATCCAACCAATTGTTTTTGTTGACAGGTGAGCATTGCAAGGGATCTTGGAACAAACTTCGCAATTCCTACACAAATGCCGTAAACCGAAGAAAACTAAAAACCGGTGAATCTGCTAAGAGAATGCACAAATGGACCTATGAAGATGAAATGTCCTTTTTGTCTTCTTCATCAGCTCCCAAACAGTAAGTTCACTTGATTACAAAATTATCGAGTTTAATGTTTTTTTTCAATTCAAAAATTTTGACAAAAAAACAGATCTCGTCGAAATTCAATAGAAATCGGGCCTGAAGAACAGCACGATGACAACCTAGTTAATCCCTCCTACTATGCAAGACGACCTTCTGAGACAACTTCAACAACTCGTGACAATTCCAATTTCAACACAATCCTGGATAATCAATTCGACGAAAATATCGGTTCGCCTGAATTTAACCAACCAGGACTAACAACTGGCGAAAAAGAACCGCTGTCATCAGTGTTTACAACCCAGGGCCAGGCTCTTGAGTATAAAATGAACGAATTGGTATCGGTGATGAAAAACAATAGCCGAATGCTTTTGAGACAGTTTAAAAATCAAAATCAAACGGCGGGGATTAGCAGTCATGCAAGAAACTGCTCACACGATGAAGATGAACTGTATTTTCTAAGTTTGGCGAAGTTTGTTAAGAAATTGAATCCAGCTGAACGGATTCGAGTGAAAGCAGAAGTGTCGCAGATAATTTTTCAAGCCGAGTACAGGAGTTTTCAGAATACAGCAATGGTACAAGAACAACAACAAATGCAACAATGTCCCTCGATATTTTTAAATTCAAGTACAACTCCCGAACAGTATTTTTCGGAAACAACGATAACGCATACGAAAATCGAAAGAGAATAATGTACACATGTATTTTTATATATCGTATTTAATTTTACAACAACAATGAATAAAATTACAATAGGCGAAGGTCAGTTAAGGATCTAAGGTCTCAGAATTTTCGCGATTAGTAACACAACTAACCGAGAAAATTATCTGAGGTCTTAGTATTCGGAACTGGCTCAATGCACCATAAACAAGTGTTTCCTTTATTTATTATTTTTTTTAGGGAGAGTTCGATTTAGAGAGAATTCACTGTTGGGTTCTGTTTGCTATGGTAAATAAATTGTCTCCGAAATCATAAGACAGACAACACATGAAATCATGTTTGCTCTGAAAGTACAATTTCAGCGGACAATAAAATCAAAATGCAAATGATAACACGTACCTACGACAAGTGGGTATTATATACATTTCTGTCCATATCTACTGTCTTCAGTGCTGTGTTAAAACCAACGTGCAACTGTGTCAAGACGATTACAAATTGAATACCTAGTTAGACGAAATTATTTTCATTCAACCACAAGTTAATATCGATTTTATTTCAACCCTCTCAGAAAGCACCCCCACAATTCCTTAAAAAAAATCGTATTATTGTGAACAAATGTGCCAAACCAATCAAAAATACCTACAAACAAATATACCGTGCATATGTTTTCCCATTCTCAAGACTTTTTACTTTTTAGGGTAAAACCAAAATATACGTTCTTTTGCAAAAGCTATTTAAAACGCAAAAACAAAATCAAGAATTCAGGAATGTTCACTTAAATAGGTTTATCTCAAAAACAAAATCGTGAATCACTTTACATTCATTTTTTGCAACTCATTCGAAACGAAAAGAAATACACAAAAAGATAAGTAGTGATAATTAAGTTGATAGGGGAAAATGGCAACAGTGAGGTCTGAGTTTCAACTAGAGGTGGGCGATATATCAATAACGGTTACCAATAACCTGTTATTCGTGAATAACTGCTATAACTAGTTATTCAATATCGATCTTAACAGTTATTCGATAACCGTTATCAAAATAACTAACCGTTATCACAATAACCGTTACTGAGAATAACCGTTATCAAAATAACTAATCGTTATCAGAATAACCGTTACTGAGAATAACCGTTATCAAAATAACTAACCGTTATCAGAATAACCGTTACTGAGAATAACCGTTATCAAAATAACTAATCGTTATCAGAATAACCGTTACTGAGAATAACCGTTATCATAATAACTAACCGTTATCAGAATAACCGTTACTGAGAATAACCGTTATCAAAATAACTAACCGTTATCAGAATAATCGTTACTGAGAATAACCGTTACTGAGAATAACCGTTACTGAGAATAACCGTTATCAGAATAACAGTTACTAAGAATAACCGTTACTCAAAATAACTAGTTATTGAAGGAAAAGTTACTCAGAATAACTAGTTATATAAGGAACAAGTTACTCAAAGTAAATGGTTACTAAAGGAACCAGTTATCAATAACTGAATAACTTTTTGTTTTTTAAACAGTGTTTTTCTATTTTAATAATTTATTAGGAAAAAAAAAGTCAGTAAAAAGGAAAAGGAGCATTTATTAAACAAACCAATTCTCTTTTAAGAAATCGATGTTAAATTACCCCTAAAATAAGAAAATAGTGCAAAACGATTATCTAAGAAAAAAAAACCATTCATTCAAGAATACATATTTGCAACTAGGTAGACGCGAAATTTTCAGAAAGCGAAAAAAGAGGTCAATAAGATTTGTGACGACGGATAATGCTGCGAACGTGGTGAACGCAATCCAATAAGAGCTGAAGTTTAAGCACTTGGGTTGCACGGCTCATTCTCTTAACTTAGTCGTGAAAAACTCTATCGAAACTCAAGAACTCTCTGACATCATAGCTAAAGTTAAGATAATTGTAGCATATTTCAAAAGGAGTAACATTGCTAGTGAGAAACTTCGCAAGTACCAAGAGCAAACAGGCCAACCATCCCCTCCGCTCAAACTTTTACAAGAAGTGAAAACAAGATGGAACTCCCTTTATTATATGTTGGACCGATTCATCTTACTTGAAGATGCAGTGAAGAGCACAGTGGAAATCATAAAACACGATTTACCTAATATTTCAAGCACAGAATGGGTTGTTTTGAAGGAAACTTGCAGCATATTAAAACCCTTCGAAAATTTGACCAAAATTATAAGTGGGCAAAGCTATTCAACGGCATCATACATAATTCCAATTACAAACGGACTCTTTGAAGTAGTGAAAAACATGTTAAGAAAAGACCATCATCCAATAGTTAAAAAAAGTGCTTGTTAGTATAAAACAACAATTAGATGCCAGATTTCACCATTTAGAACAAAATGAAACATTATCATTGACAACTTTTCTCGATCCACGCTTCAAAATGCTTGCTTTTGAGAATTCTAGAGAGGCAAGTATTACAAAAGAGAGAGTGATTGATTTGGTTTGTGACCTTATCAATGAAGATCGAACCAATCAGTCCACTGCACGGGCTACTGAACAAGAAGACGGTTCAGATGACGATACCGAAATGTCTGTTTGGGGAGTATTCAAAAAAGCAGTTGCCAAAACACAACCTACAGGAACCGTACAGTCAAGAGCTATTGTTGAAGTGCAGCGATATTTAGAAGAAAACATGATTGCGAGGAAAGAAGATGGCCTTAATTGGTGGATGGAAAATAGATATAACTTTCCATATCTCAGCAAGTTGGCTAGAGATAGATTATGTCTACAAGCGTCCTCGGTGCCCTGTGAAAGACTTTTTTCAAAAGCAGGTCTTATATTAACGGACCGCAGGAGTCGCCTGTCCCAGGGGAAAGTTAAACAATTACTTTTTTTAAATATAAATTCTTGTAATTCTTAATATTTAAATATGTTTTTTTATTAATTCAATTTCTAAAACATGTTAATTTTTTTTATTATTTTTATTTTATTTTAAGTTCAAATGTTTTGTTTTTCCTTTTTATGAATTATTTTTTTTTTGTTTTTATGGTTTTGTTTTTCTTGAAATTCTTTTTTATATTCTTAAATTTCCCAAAAGTTTAATAAATTTATTTTTTGCTATTCTTAATTGTGATAAATAAAATGTTTTTCATTTTTAAATATTTTTTTTGTTTCGTATAAGTATATGGATAACCGTTACTGAGTAACGGCTAAGAATAACAGTTATTCAGAAATAACTGTAACTGTTATAACGGTTACTCGAAAATAACTGCTAAGGCCATCACTAGTTTCAACTCAGTGAATGAGCGCATCACGACAATCCGCATCAAGGCTAAATTTTCCAGCATAAGCTTCATCTGCGCTCACGCTTCACTGAGGAAAAGGATGAAGACACCAAAGACAGATTCTACGAGCTCATCGACAAGACCTATGATCAATGCCCTAGCTATGACATTAAAATTGTCCTTGGAGATTTTAATGCTAAGCTGGGTAGAGAAGAAATCTTTGGTGGAATTATCGGACGACATAGCCTACACGACACCACCTCCAATAACGGATTAAGGCTAATCGACTTTGGTATGGTAGCAAGTACGTGATTCCCACATCTCGATATCCACAAGGGGACATGGAAATCTCCTGATCAATCAACCGTCAACCAAATTGATCGTACTGCGATCGACGTACGACACTTCTCTAGCATGCAAGATGTCCGCACATTTCGAGGTGCCAACAGCTCGTGAGCTCTACGAGCAGAAAAGGAGAGAGGAGCAAAAACTTCTCAGAAAGAAAAAAGGAAGCATGAGAAGCGTGCCATCGAGGAGTTAGAGGGATGTCACAATAGGAACGAGGTTCGAAAGTTCTACAAAACGGTAAAACAAACCTCCAGGGCTTATACACCCCGAACCGAAGCCTGTATATATCATCTTGGGAACATGGAGTGGAATCACAGTCAGTGCTGAGGATATGGAAAGACCATTTTTCCAAGCTGTATAGTGGCGATGACAAGAAAAATTCCGCGAGCAATACAGAACCATTCAATTTGGGTGAAGCAGACCAACAATTCCACCCACTCTATCTAAACTAAAGACAAACAAAGCCGCTGCAGACGGGCTAGCCGCCGAACTGTACAAAGCAGCTGGAGATGATTTGGTTACGAGTATGCACCAGCTCATCTGCAAAATTTGGTCGAAGGAAAGCATGACCGACGAGTATGCCCGATCCTCAAGAAAGGAGATCCCCTTAACTGTCGGAAAAAAACTTAACAGATGCATTTGAAAGTCAAAAAAGGTTTTAGACAAGGATTCTTGAAAAGATTGTGCAAAACTCCAACGTCAACACCAGAGGCACAACCTTTCAAAAGTCCTTCCAGTTACTAGGATACGCAAACAACATTGACATAATTGCAAGAACACAGCGAAGAACAGGAGCGTTTGTGAGTCTTGAGATGGAGGCCAGGAAGATGGGTCTAGCGGTTAACGTGGGCAAGACCAAGTTAATGCTGTCAACAAGAAAGCACAAGCAACATCGACGTCTTGGAGCAAACGTCAGACTTCGTCTACCTAGGATCCACCATAAACTCAGACAACAGCACCAGCGCTGAAATCAAACGAAGAATCACTCTTGCGAATCGCTGCTTCTTTCGACTTAGAAGGCAATTGAGTAGTTAAGTCCTCTCCCGAGCAACTAAAGTGACACTCTAGAAAAATCCTCATCATACCGGTCCTAATGTATGGTGCAGAGACATGGACCATGACAACATCCGATGAAAACGCTTTGGGCTACTTCGAGAGAAAAATTCTTCGAGTGATTTTTTGTCCCGTCTGCATAAATGAAGAATGGAGAGGAAGATTCAATCAAGAACTGCACGAGCTGTTCAGCGACACTGACCTAGCCAGAAAAGTTAAGATCCAACAAATTAGATGGTTGGGTCATGTAGAGCGAATGGAAAATAATTCTCGAGCTCGTAGTCTTCGAATCGAAGCCGGAAGGACGTCGCGGAAGAGAAAGACCGCGACTTAGGTGGAGCACACAAGTGGTAGAGGAAGAGGACCTGAACCAACTTGGTGTGCGAAACTGGAGACAGCTAGCTAGGGAGGCTCTTAGAAATTAGGCCCCAGGAAATAAGGCCCCAAAAAAAAAATGAAATAAGGCCCCAAAGCTTATACGCAAAACAACAACAAAAATAAATTGCATTTTATTGGGGCATAATTTCACTTATTGGGGCCTTCTTTCATTTTTTGAAATTGAGGTGTTATTTCAGGGATCATGACGAAATCTAGAATGCCAAAAATCTCGAATGCCGAAAATCTCGAAAATAAAAAAAAATTATCTAGAACGCAAAAATCTCGAATCCACAAAAATCCAGAATTAACAAAAATCTCGAAAGACTCTATCTAGAAAAAAATCTCGAAAAAAAATAAAAATTCTAGATTTTTTTTTTGTATTTTTAACAGTTAAAACTCAATAAAACACAAATACATCAGTTTACCCAATATTTTATTTTCTGAGCAAGAAAACTAGTTGCAAACAATAAGAAAATCAAAACAATAAACAAAAAAAGAAAACAAAAACAAATTAAATATGTATTAAAAAAAAAAAAAACAAATACCTTATACAAGTTTTATAAATTTGTGTTAGCCGCAAGACTTCTTAGGAACCCAACAAAACTTTTCTCTTCCTTTTCGTCGAGGACTTTCAAGATACGTTTTTCTTTTTGTAAGTACTCTCGTCTAACTCTAGTCTCCTCTCCGTCTCCCATCTGAAGTTTTTCAACAAGACACCTAACATGAACAGATTCATTCGACAAAATTTCAATTAATTTGTACAGGCCAATGTGAGGCCTTCCAACTAAAACCTTAAGCCTTCTGTGCCAGGACTCAACTTTGTTTTGAGTTCTGGGGAGGCTCTGCTTTACTTGCAAAAATCTAGAATGTATGTTTGAATTTTTGAGACAATGTTTAAAATTCGCGGCGAATTTTATTTTCTAGATTTTTGTTTTCGAGATTTTTTCCATTCTAGATTTTTGTTTTCGAGATTTTCATATTCGAGATTTTTACTTTCTAGATAATTGATTTCTAGATATCGTGGTAGACCCGTTATTTCATTATGAAATACGACCCCAATTCCAAACAATGAAATAGGACCCCAAAACATTTTTTGGGGCCTAATTTCATTTATCAATTTTTGTATTTTTCTTTAACTATAAAAACGTTGCAGGAGGGCAGCATGTCCCCCCATACATATTCCACTGTTTTTTTATCATCAATCTGTGAAAAATCGAATGTTGTAGCAGCAGATTGATGATAAAAAAATCAATCACTTCAAATTCACCCTTTTACAAATCAAATTCACCCTTTTACAAATCAAATTCACCCTTTTACAAATCAAATTCGCCCTTTTACAAATCAAATTCACCCTTTTACAAATCAAATTCACCCTTTTACAAAACAAATTCACCCTTTTACAAATCAAATTCACCTTTATGCAAATCAAATTCACCCTTTTACAAATCAAATTCACCCTGTACTTATAATGAACATTATGGTTAATAATATTACAAATCAGGTGCATTTTGGGAAAATTGTGTCGCATAAACCCTTCATTTTAAGTACTGGGTGAATTTGATTTGTAAAAGGGTGAATTTGACTTGTAAAAGGGTGAATTTGATTCATAAAAGGGTGAATTTGATTTGTAAAAGGGTGAATTTGATTTGTAAAACGGTGAATTTGACTTGTAAAAGGGTGAATTTGATTTATAAAAGGCTGAATTTGATTTGTAAAAGGGTGAATTTGATTTGTAAAAGGGTGAATTTGATTTGTAAAAGGGTGAATTTGATTTGTAAAAGGGTGAATTTGAAGTAAAAAAACTGTACACTATGCAAGTATTTGTATGAGTTTGGGGTGTTATTTCATTTCTAAAAATAAAAACACTAGGAAACAAAATATTGGGGCTTTATTTCATTTATTTCTTGGGGCCTTTTTCATTTTGTTGGGGCTTTATTTCCACATTAAAAATGGGGCTTTATTTCATTATGAAAAATCACCCAATTTTTGGGGCTTTATTTCATTTTTTTGTTTGGGGCCTTATTTCCTGGGGCCTAATTTCTAAGAGCCGCTAGGGACCGAGCTTGCTGGAGACGCTTGTTGGATGAAGCTTTGGTTCGACCTGGACTATAGTGCCACCATAAGTAAGTAAGTAAGTAAGATGTGCTTGTCGACCACAGCGCTACCAAATAGAAATCAAGAACATTCATGCAGCGTTATGTCATGTTTGACATATTTTTGACTGTCACAAATGAAAATATGAAGTCCCATTCTCCCCTATTTTCAAATACCATATCTTTTGTTATTGTGCCTACGCAATGTCGATTAAATGACAAAAAAAACCTAATTAATGAGTCTTGACTGTGTGTATCTGGTTGAGTAGATTTTAGCAAACTTGACACGAACCGAGGTCAAATTATAAACATAAATAAATAAATAGAAAAATAACATTGAGAAAAAAAGAAAATGAATTTGAAAAATAAAATAAACAACTCTTAGCAAATATGGGTTAGGTCTTAGGTAAAGAAGCAATTTAACACGTGGCTAGAATCTTAGTTGAACGATTTACTAATTGAACATCTCGAAAGAAACAGAAGTCAGTGAGTTGGAATCCCACGATGACGATATATCTACAAATTTCATTTTTGGGAATCACAAAAATCAACATTAAAATTCGTCTAACAAAAACCACGTGGGAAAAATATTGCTCATTTTTAAAGCACGTTTTTATTTTTTTGTTGGTGCTTTGTTCAATTCATATTCAGTATCAACCAATCTTTTATTTCAAAATAGTTTGAAAGCCTTTATGAGTAAACAAAATTTTGTGTGAATCGTTGGTTTTGTTGCTATGCGGCTATCACACATATATTTAGGTATTGCTGTTGAGGTCAATCGAATTTAAATTGTGAAAGAATTTACACCACGACATAACTGCGGAAGGCAATTCGTGAAGAGAGGGGATCGATCGTGTGTATATTTTTTTAATATCTCAGCCATTGACTTTATAGAGTGGATTTCTTTTGTCTATTTGATAGAGTTTCTCTATCGTATAAGTTGATGACGACACTTTTTTTCGTTATTGAACAACAAAGGAAACAGAAATGGAATGATTGAGTGGTGTTGTCGAGTAGCGATGGAGGATCGCCGCCAATGACGTATTTAATCTTGTTGGTTTTTTCTTTAATAATGAATGGCTGATATCTCGTTATCGTCGACTGGTGGAAAAAAAAAGTTTAAATGGGGTTTTTTCGTCAAACAATAAGGCAATCATACGAGACGACTATGTTACTTTACTCAAGCTAAGGGCATAGGGCTAAATTTTCTGCATGAGCTTAATTCTTAAGACAAGTTAATAATTTTACATTAGATATTTTTGTTTTAAGAACGCAGATTTGATGCGATGGTCATGATAACCCGTCTGATTAGTGGAAATCGTCTACGAAGTAAATTATAATGGACGCGTAATTTTGTTCAAACTCACCCAAATTATTCAAGGTTTATTCCAAGGTCTAAAATATGTTTAATCAGGAACTAAATAGTAAAGCCTCAGTTAAATAACAAAATTGCACAAAACAATAAACATTATGTATATTTTTTACATTTTTATACGAAGTTTTAAGAACACTTAAAATAACCTTGCAAGTAAACACGATTTTTCATTCTGATTTAATCACAAACAACAAGCTACTGTTAACTATTTTACTCTTTTTCTCAATTTTATCACTTAGAACCGTTTGCTCATTCGGAACATAAATCTATGTTCAACTTAACGTTTTCATTTTTATATGGGACGTTCCGGAATTCTACATAAAATCCCCATACTAATGATGAACTTTATGTAGAACATAAATTTATGTTCCGAATGAGCAAATGTGCCTTAGAGCTGTTTCTTGCATGCACTCTCCTATTGTTATTATTACTATACCTAGGTACAACAGCAACTGGACCAAGAAATGCGGCCTTAAGGTAAACCCCTTAAAACAGAACTGGTTCTTTTCAAAAACACACAAACACCACACTAAAAATTTCCGACCGAGCGAGATACCTCGGAGTTTTACTGGACAAAAAACTTAACTGGGGTCCAAATATTCAAGAAAGATATAAGAAAGCCATGATTACACTCTACTCATGCAACAAGATTCTGGGTAGAAATTGGGGACCAAGCCCCAAAATAGTCATGTGGATGTACACTGCCATTGTTTATTTGTTGATTCTAACCTATGGCAGTTTGGTTTGGTGGAAAGCGCTGGAGAAACCCACGAATTTAAAACCACTTACCAAAGTACAGAGAATGGCTTGTATCAGTACTAGTGGTGTGATGAGGACTACCCCAACTGCGGTTTTAGAAACGATCCTCAATCTCCCTCCCATAGATCTATTCGTCCAAGAATAAGCTACAAACAGCCCCCTGAGGTGCAGTCAAACCAACATCTGGAAAACTAGCCAGAGTGACCACGCAGCTATTCTTACGAAATACGTAGAAAACAATATCTGCGCAGATTATATGACCCCTTCCTTAGATTTCAACAAATCTTTTAGTACTAGGTTCCCCAATAGACTAGATTGGGAAAATAATGTGCTCTACACTAACGACTCAACCATTACCATTTGCACCGATGCGATGGTTCTAAAATGAATACTGGAGTAGGTGCAGGCTTCTACTCTGAAAGCCTCAACCTTGCCAATTCATTCAGGCTCCCCAACCATAGCAGCGTCTTTCAAGCTGAGATCTTGGCAGTGAAAAACGCTGCTAAACATATATCCATGATGGCGATATCACACTCGGACATCACTTTTTTCAATGATAGCCAAGCAGCAATAAAAGCTATCTCTGCCACCCAAATCAAGTCGAAGCTTGTTCCTTGCTGTTGCGAAGAGCTAAAGGTTCTTGGCACACAGCATAACGTAAGACTCCGCTGGGTTCCTGGCCACAGTGATGTGCCAGGCAACGAAAAAGCAGATGAGCTTACAAAGGGAAGGCTCTACACTAGACCCCTCTCTCATAGACCATCATATAGGAATCCCTTTATGTGAACTGAAACATAATGTCAGTGAAATCGTCCTTCAAAAATCCAACATCAGATGGAATCTCTTAGAAACCTGTGTTAATACCAGGAAACTATGGCCTAGATACGTTAAGAAAAGATCCGACAGGATTTTAACTCTTAACAAACCCTCCCTAAGATCCCGTATTGGCATAATTATAGGACACAACCTACTTGGCTACCATAAGAAGAAGATGGGGCTTAGTACCGATGACCTTTGTAGAGGCTGTGGTGATGAGGACGAGCATGAAGATACTGCTCATTTTCTCTGCCACTGTTCTTTACTCTGTCTTACTAGGAAGAGAACTCTAGGAGGAACTATCCGAACTGCCAGGCAAAACCTTATTAAGCTTTGTCAAGACCTGTAAATGGCTAAACGAACCACATGATTCATAGGTTATTTATTTTTCAGGAAGTTGCAATACTTCGGGGTACCACTTAGATCTACATTGATCTAAGTGTGACGGTAACAACACCAACTGTCAGCCCGCTTAACCTAACCTAACCATACCTAGGTACATTAAAAACTCTTTTTTTTTGCAATTAGTGAAAGTGTTTGATTTGAGAACAATATTGAACCTTGTTCGTTGTTTCATCGAAAAAAGAGAATTACTTCCATGCATTCAATTTAGGTATCATTTGGACTTATCTCTTTCCCCATCTTTTGATTTATGCATGACGAATGTATTCAACACTCAAAAAGATTACGCATCCATCAGCATCATCTATGAATATGAAAAAGAAAGAAAGAGTTTGCATTTTGCATTTGAACATATAAGGTTCTCATGCATTTGTACATGCATATTGCATACCATACCCCACACCCACACCAACCCACATCTAATTATTAGAAAAAAACATACCTAAAATGGATACTCTCTTTTTTATTTGAGACCTCTCCTACTTCTTACTGTCCAAATAAATGTCAAACCTCTTGGAGTGTAGTACACACTGTGAACAATTTTTGATTTAAGATCAATATTGGGCATCGTGTGGCGAAGAAACTGGAGTATGAGTCTCTTCTCCGTCATAGATTAATGTTGAATAGTTGAATTCCATTTCATACAAATCATGTCTCTCAACTGTCATCGTAGAAAATATAAGTTCTCTTTAACTTGTAAGCCAAGGAAAAAAAAAGAAACTTCCTGAGTAACTATGCAAGGAGAAACATGCACACAAAAGCAAGCATAGGTAACAATTTTTTGCATGGAAATATATTCAACTCTTTGCATTTGCACGCATATTTATACACATTTGGTTCGTAATATCGTGTCATTACTCATACTCATTATTAGGCCTTTTTCTTTTTTTAGCTCTGAGCAGGGTACGGAGTAGAGCCTGAGCTCATCGAGCTCGGTCTGAGCAGAGTTAGCTCAGACCTTTCCGAGTTAATAAAAGCAGAAACACAATCACGCTTTGCCGTCGATTTTGACAACTGCGAAAAGTTCAGCTATAGGAAATCTGTGTAACCTCACACACGCTTTTCCTACGTACGCTTCTTTTGACAAACGTAAGAAAACGTAAAGAAGCCACCATCTGTCAAAAAAAAGTTCAACTTGGTTGAACTTTTGCTTTGTCTGACAGCTCAACAGCTGTTTGTTCATTTGTTGTTTGGAGCAGCGTTACCACTTTTTAAAAAAAATGGAAGCGAAGTAAATTTGGGAATAAAGCGAAGTAGATTGAGAAAAAGCGAAAAAGATTTTAAATAATACACTATATTGACCATGAATACATAGACAGAACTACAATTAGAGCCGTGTGTGAATTGTGTAAAAATTTGTATACAAACTTGACTTTCGATTTAATTTTGACACTACATGGCGGATATGATGTGTTAAAATTTAACTAGCAAGCTAAAATATTACACTAGTGTTTAAATTTAACCAACATTCTAACCCAAGTTGCGCACGGCGTAAAATATTAAACACTTTAATACAATCACGTAACTCATACTTTGCGTATATGTATGGGTTGACATTTCGTGTTTGTAAAGTGTGTCCGCTTATTGTTCGTGTATAAGGATAGAAACTTATCGATTATATATTTTCCTGATGAAAATAAGAGAACTGTAGGCATAAAATTACTCAATGAGTTAATCGAAGCAGATTTTGGAAATATCAAGTAAAATCGAGTGAAGTAGATTTCAAAACATTCTTGATGGTGCGAAGTTGGAACAGATATTCAAAGTTTTTCAAAAATCGAAGTAGACTACTTCGAAAGGAGTAAAGTGGCAAATCTGTTTGATGATGATGGAGGGAGAACTGTCATTCAAAGCACACGTGAAGCGGGTGCATCGTAACGCAGACGAAGCCGAAGCTGAAGCGTGTATGTGTTTTAGGCTTAGGAAACAAACCTGAGCACGTGTCACACATACAAGAAAAAAATTGAAAAAAAAATTATTTTCCTTCATTCGGAGAACAACTTACTCCGCCCGCCATTTCTACCGTTTTAATTTTTTTTCGCATCATCTCAGTCATGATAAATGAACAAAATACATGAAGTTGGCCGCGCTCAACTTTTTACTGCATCTACTCCATCAATTTTAACCGAGCTCGTAGATCGCGCTCTGACCACGGTCTGATCTAAAATATAAACAAAAGTTGAGCGCTCCGATATGTCTGAGCTAAAAAAGAAATACGGGTTTTTTTTGACAGCTCCGTACCCTGCTCGGAGCTAAAAAAGAAAAACGCCTATTGATTGTGAAACAAAAAACCTGCAAAGAATAAAAGAGAGCAGATTCTCACAAATCACAATGTTGTAAAGGGTGTTTTTTTTTTAAGGTATAAAACTTTAAATTGCAATAAAACAACGATGGAATATTCGATTGTGACATGACATGATTTTTTATGTATTCCAAAGATAATTTTGTGGCATTACATTTTAAATATGATTTCTGGCATATGACTGCCACGGATGGCTCGGATGGAGTCCAATCTGGAAGTCCCATTTTCGATGACTTTTTCCAACATTTGTGACCGTATATCGGCAATAACACGGCGAATGTTGTCTTCCAAATGGTCAAGCATTTGTGGCTTATCCGCATAGACCAATGACTTTACATAATCCCACAGAAAATAGTCAAGCTTCGTAAATCACAAGATCTTCAAGGCCGATTCACGTGAAAACGGCGGCGGTCACCAAACGTGTCTTTCAATAAATCGATTGTGGTACGAGCTGTGTAACATGTTGCGCCGTCTTGTTGGAACCACAACTCCTGGACATCATGATTGCTCAATTCAGGAATGAAAAAGTTAGTGATCATGGCTCTATACCGATCACCATTGACTGTAATGTTGTGGCCATAATCGTTTTTGAAGAAGTACGGACCAAAGCGCACCAAACAGTCAGTTTTTCTGGATGTAACGGTGTTTCGACATACACTTGAGGATTAGATTCACTCCAAATGCGACAGTATACCTCGAAAAAAAACACCCGTTACAAAAAATGCAAGAAAAGAGGAGACATTAGCATTTTTGTCAAAATAGAAACTCTTTTTTAAATAAAAGAAGGTTGAGCGCATTTTGCTATCAAAAAAAAAAAAAAATGGAACAGCTGAGTCCATAACGCAAATCAGCGATCATAACTCTTTTTTATTTCCTCGATGTCTCAACGTTTTAATCAAAAAATTTAAAATTATTATTTTTCTCAAAATTTGAAATAAAAACTTCTGCCTAAAAATAAAAAAAAATTCCTCGATGTAACCAAAGGAAAACAATCCCATTCGAGATAGCCCTGACCTTAATATAAAATTATTACAATCGCTTCTCTGCCACGCAACTCTGCAAACATTTCAAATGCGTACCAAATTGTGGTTTGTTTACATTTTTACAAATTTTACATTTGGTCTTGAGAAATAAACCAAAACGAAAAACGATCTGAATGGAAAATTTCCAAAAAGTCACATACACATTTATGTGTGTTTTGTTTTTTCTATTTTAACGAATGAAGATCGTAAAATTGTAATTTAGTTACGAGCGGGCGGGCGCTTTGTCTTAATTTTGATGTTTGTTGCAGGGAAGTCGTATGAAAGGGGTACTAAGGGTGTGATAACACGCTATCAAAGATCTGGCATTTTCCCATTTATATGCTTGGATGTCTACGCTCATGTAAATTGCCTTTTATGGTGTACGTGACGAAGACAATGTCAGACAATATCAGTCTTCCTCTTCTTTGTGAATTCTTCCTACCTTTGAATCTGAATGAAACTTTGGTCCCAAGAACAGTCGAGTCGGTTGATACGTCAGACAGTCTGTTTATTGTGGCACTTTATGTTCATAATTGACTTGACTTTGACGAAAATTCGAAATCTCGCGGAATTAAAAAGTTTCTTTTGGGCGACACACATCAATTGACCTTTGACGCTGCCTTCTTTGTCTAAATAGCCCTTAGATTGGGACAATTTAACAATAATTATGGAGACAAGGTACCTGTTATTCAATTAAACAAGCATGAAAGGTCCCAATATTTTGTTGTCTGACAGGTGGTTGGTAAGAAGGTGAATGGTAGTAGTTCACTAAAATTGTTTAAATCCAAAAACTAGACTTGGGTAATGAGATTAAATAAGCCTACAACAGAATAAGTAACAATTACATGCGTACACACTTTAAAATTGATTGATAAAGTAGCTTTTAAATTTTTATATTGGTTGGGGGCTATCGATAACAATAAAATAATCGACTGAGTATGATTACAATTTTATTGTATTTTCGTTAAGGTATCGAAATACATTATGTATCGAATGTTTTTGTTTCGTGTTTATGGCACCAATGTTGCCAGAAATACTTCAGAAACAATTTTCTTGCAATAATAAACTGAAATTGCGTCGAGTCACCTTGAAAAAGGTAATTTAAGATAATTGTTGACGAATGTATTGAAAGTGTTAAAACGGTATTGGGAGGTAATGAGAATGCCAGGTAGTCTCATTTACATCAATGGAAAACGCTGTTGTCAGAAATTTTGGTCAACAATGAGAGATTGTGAACAATTTTTCAGAAAAAAAAGGTCTTACGCGTGTAAACCCAAACAAAATGTATAATTTGGCACTTCTTAGCTGTTTCTCTTCATTTTTGCGCTCGCATGGACATGCACATCAATTTAAATTAACTGCAACGCTAGCCAAGAGCAGGCGGAGGAGTCATCCATCACTTTTTCTCGATCCCCTCGCAAAGAATGGACAAAACAAGATCAAAAATAAAGTGTGAAGGTACCTTCTAATTCTGCATGCTCGCCTGTTATTTTTGTCTATTTTTTTGTCTTGATAAAATAAGCCAAACCCTGAACCTTGCTTACTTTTTTTTTTGTTCTTGAATATGTCAAATGTTGATTGCGGAAAGTCGCTGAAATGTAAGAAAGTTATTGTGAGCATATTT
This sequence comes from Sphaerophoria taeniata, assembly GCA_943590905.1. Lineage (NCBI taxonomy): Eukaryota > Metazoa > Arthropoda > Insecta > Diptera > Syrphidae > Sphaerophoria > Sphaerophoria taeniata. The sequence continues at coordinate 86,367,520 of OX016542.1, forward strand.
CCGTAAAAATTGAATGTGGTCCCAAAAACTACAAAATCAAAGAGAAATGCTAATAAAGTTCTAAATTTCCTTCCACGTGACAACATTCGACGTCAACGTACTTTTGGCTTACCTCAATTGATACGTGCCTTCCAATTAATTCTTTTTTATTTTTCTAAAAATTCATTTGATTAACTATTAGACGAAATTTCATACAACCACGTTCGAAATTCCTATCATTTCGATGAAGGTTTATTAGTAAAATATTTAAGGTACCAAGTAGAATAAAAAAAAACGCATGGCATAATTTTCTCTATTTCAAATTTATTCATTTCTTTATAGAGACAAATTAAATAAATAAAAAAAAACAACAAAAATATGCAAATTTCTTTTTGCATTCATGATTTCAGTCACACTCGCAAAGTCACAACGAACAATACTTATTAATCATACTCCCATTGCCATTTAGTTCATCAGATTGTGGTGGAGGTTCGTTTCGCTTCGCATGACAAAAAATATCGTCCAATAAGCTGTGCAAAATATGTAAAAGAGAAAAAGGAAGAACGAAATTCAAAATATTATTATTATTTAAGCAGTTTAACAATGGCAAAAAAAAGTGAATACAATATCACAGGGAGAAGATAGAAACTTTGTATAACAATGGTGGATTTATTTCTTTATTTTTTTTTGTTGCTTCATACATACATGTGTGTAGTACGATTTGATGAGTAGGGAGTCTCAGTTGGCAGCTTTTTGGTGGGCTCTTCATCTTGGCATCAACATGTTGCCATGTCTTTTTCTGAACTAGGAAAACCTTTTTTGCTGTAACGTCTCTTATTCTGCATAAAAACGTGAAACAAGTTGTATTCATTACATGCCTTAAAAACAAAGAACACCCTGTGAACCAAATCCAAATAAAACATGTAACGATAATATTTCATCAACATTTTATGATTATAGTCAGGTTTTGATGATATGACATGACATTTTAAATAGACAAACACTTCGGTTATGTGTATGGACGGTTGGTTCAATTCGGACAGACACCCGATGCAAGAAAATAAATGAACAACTAACCACAAACAAGATTTTGGCCGAACTTTCTGAATCGCACAAACAAAATTTTTATTTGCCTTTGAATGGATTCCAAATTCAAACCAAATAGCTTGGTATAGCGGTTTTATAATACATTGCAAAAAATACAAACAAATAAACAATTTCAAATTGAAATGAAATAACAAATCGTTATTTTTTTTGTTCATGGATGGAATGACTTGCGATGGTCGAAGTGGTTGTCGAAAAAAAAACATTCAGAAATGAGCTAATTCAATGGTTTTATTTTTTTAGACGAGAATTTTGAATTTTTGAATTTTTATTAAAGACTTAATTCAAGCCATAAAAAAAATGAAAAAAAAAAATATAAATTAATCTTAAAAACTAAAATAAAATAAAACAATATTATAAACAGCGGACAATAAGATAAAATATGTAATATAATGTCAGGGTGAGTATTGGGGGGTTTAATTGATTAATAGGTTCTTCAGGTCAAAGTGAGGTGAGTTATTAGCTTTTGTCATCATTCTTCGCAAGTATAAAGGTTGCATGCCCATTAATTTAAGACGATCCTCATAAGGAGGGAGGTCAAGAGGATCAACCCAACCTAAACCACGTAATGCAAATAAAACGAAACTGCGCTGAACGGCTTCAATACGCTTAATGTGTACTTGGTAATGAGGACACTAGACCTGGGAGGAGTCATATACAAAGATTTTGTAACGTATGGATCATTAAATTCCTTAGACCATCGCTTGATACATACCAAAGTGGAATGAGCCTTGTTGATGATCGAATCGATATGCGATGTAAAGTTGATTTGAGTATCACAGAGAAGTTCTAGATCATTAATAGAATAAACTAGTGATTGTTTGGGTGTCAAGAAAGTAAGATCTTTGGGGTAATGGAGGCCTCCTTCTGGAGAAAGTTATAGCTTGACTTTTGTTAATATTTAACTCCAACAGATTTGCTTTACACCAGACGAAGAATTTGTTAAGATCGTTCTGAAGTAACTGGCAAAGAAAATTGGACCGAGGTAGCCACCTTGAGGAACACCAGAAGAAGCAATAATTGTATTTGAAACATGATTTCTGAAGCAGACCCTGTCTGTATTGTCGATTGGAGAGGTAGGATTTTATCCAGGAGTTGAAAATATCATGAAACTTAAGCTTTTCAAGTATAAAAATAATAAGATTATGTGATATCTTGTCAAAAGCTTTACTGAAGTCTGTAGCGATGGAGTCAACCTCATAACCTTCTTCCAAAACACAGAGAGAAAATGAAGTAAAGTCAACTAGGTTAGGAGTTGTAGGTCTTCCCTTAAGAAATGTTAAAAGGCTCGGTTGGAATATAGAAAATATGCCTCCTTACAGTTCAAGACGTCAGCTAATTGGCTTACATACTCTCGAAAACCGTCGGAAGATATCTTCAATCATATTTATAAGAGATATTTTATGTTATCGCATAAATTGTTTGTGTTTGCTCAATTTAATCAGTCTTTATGCACCAAGTCCTTGTCTAAGAAACCGAAATCTAAACCAATTGTTCATACCAGATTATCATACCACTAATTATGCTGCAAATGAGCCTAATAATCGCTGTATCAAAGAAACTAATGCTGTTATAGTTGAATTTGACTTTAATTTTCACTATACAAGAAAAATGTTCAAAAATATCTTAAATTTATATTTTATTAACAAATAATGTATGTGCATATATGTAAACAAGTTATTGTAAGTTTCATAGTCTGTAAGAGTAATTGTAAGTCGATTGATGAATAAATAATAAAAAATTTGTCTGGAATGGAAGAACATGAATTCATAAATTATGCTTTCAAATAATTTAGGAATGCAAGAAAGTTTTGCAATTGGTCTATTGTTCGCAATGTCGTTCTTTGGGCCTTTTTTGTGGATTGGAATAATAAAAGATTCCTTCCATAACTTAGGGAAGATACCAGTAGAAATTGATAGTTGGAAGAGAACAGTAAGAGAAGGGGCAAGACTATCAACACATTTCTTCAAAATTATAGGTGGTATACCATCAGGGCCAGCCGAGTAATCGTATTTGAGAATTTTTGTCCTGTCTGTTACCGAACTAATGTCAATGTTCTTGTTCATTGAAGTTAAAGAAGTTTCAGTACAGCCAGTCATGTAATGGAAGAAAGAAGGAACTATGGTCAATATCGAAATTATCACTAGAGAAGGCACTAGTAAAAAACTTGGCAAAACGGTTAGAAACAGTAGAAGAATCGGCAGAAGTTATATCGTCAAACATTAAAATTGAGGGGTAACCACCACATTTGCTTTTACTATTTATAAATTGATAAAATAATGTTGGGTTATGTATAAGGTCAGATTGCAGCTTTAAGATGTAGTCAGAATATAATGTTTCACATAAAAAAGAAAAGCTATAGTAAGCAGAAATATAATTGGAGAAGTCGGAATTGTATCTGGATTTAAGAAACGTTTGTCAAAGCTTATTACGTGGGTTACGAAGGGACTTTAGTTCTTTAGTGTACTACGGGGGAGACTGAGAAGTTAATTTACGTATGGGAATAATCGGAAATGATTGTGCGATTAGATATGGAGCTGAAACTAGCGGCAAACTAGCGGCAAAATTGGAGGCATGCTCGAAGTTCATTGATTCTTCTTCTAAATCATTTTTATACATTTATTTATCGAAAAAAACTTAAATCTTATAGAATCAACCTGTACAGAAATTGTTATAGTATATTTATTACCTGCTAAGGGCATTCAGGAACACTTTATTGAAAAAAAAAATAGAAGGCATGCTCGAAGTTCATTGATTCTTCTTCTGAATCATACTTATACATTTATTTATCGAAAAAAAACTTAAATCTTATAGAATCAACCTGTACAGAAATTGTTTTTCAATAAAGTGTTCCTGAATGCCTTCAGCAGGCCATAATTATACTATAACAATTTCTGTACAGGTTGATTCTGTAAGATTTAAGTTTTTTTCGATAAATAAATGTATAAGTATGATTCAGAAGAAGAATCAATGAACTTCGAGCATGCCTTCTATTTTTTTTTTCAATAAAGTGTTCCTGAATGCCTTCAGCAGGCCATAATTATACTATAACAATTTCTGTACAGGTTGATTCTATAAGATTTAAGTTTTTTTTTCCATAAATAAATGTATAAAAATGATTTAGAAGAAGAATCAATGAACTTCGAGCATGCCTCCAATTTTGCCGCTAGTTTCAGCTCCATCGATTAGATCAAAAATCACTTTATAAAAATTAGTTAAGGTCAAGTCAACGTGGACGTTTTTGAAGTTAGTTCTATTAATTTATAAGTTGAGTTTAGGAAAATTTGCTTTACGGAAGTTGAATTTGTGTTCGTTCAGAACTTTGGGATTAGTATTAATACTAACGTAGGCAAAGATAATACAAATTGGGGGTGGTACGCATAAAGTTTCGTTAAAAGGACTTGGCTATCAGATACACTCGTGTTATCAGGGTCAGAACTGAACACCAGATCTAGCTACCTACCTGAGTGGTTTTTGATACTGCTCATCTGGAGAAGTCCGGAGGCTTAAAGGCGGTCGGTGAATAAAATAACCTTTTCGGAAGTAGCGTTATTGGAGACAGAGGAATTTTCATCAGCGGAGACACTCCACGACAGACGAGGAAAGTTGAAGTCGCCTAGAACAATAGTATCGTCCTCTGGGTTACTCAGGTTAACTAAATAGTTAATTGCATTAGCAAAATTAGAATACACTACGACAGGGTGAATCGGGGGAATAAAGCAACATAAAACAAACATGCATCGTTTAGTCAGATCGATTTTTATACATATTAATAGAAAAATAAACATTCACGTTAATTTGTACGTACGTAATATTAGATTTCATTCTGGAGTCCGCAAAGTATCTTCCGGTCCCAAGTAGACATCTGACTTCATCACCAGACCAGGCCACAGTTCATCCTTCAGAATCGTTCAAAGTGGTCAAGAACATATCTCCAAATGCGCTTAAAAGCACAGTTTATCTCTTTGATTTGTACCTCAATTGAAACTCATGTTCTTATCCCTTAGATATACATATTTAGGGAATGTGGGAATTTAAGATAAAGGATAGGGATAAGGATAAGATTATTTTTTACGTCACAAAATAAATATCAACTATTATTTTCTACCTCTCTTATCTCTTACAATAAAGCAAGAAAATACAAGAATAAGAAAATCCAACAATTGACATTGAGTAATAATGGGAGAGGTGGGTACTTTCTTTATTGTTTGGGGGGGGGGGGGTCTGGGATTGGGAAGGGAAGGAAATTGGCGTACTCAAAATTCTCTGATGAGAAAATGAGATTTTTTCAAAACTTTTTATTTGCTCTTTTTTTGTTTTATTTTTTTTTCTTCTGTTTTGCTAAAAATTGTATGTTTTTTTGTTATTTTATATTTTTTTTTCTCATCGTCATTTACTATATAAATGTAAATACAATACTTTTTTCGTGTTTTCTTTAAGTTTATTCATTAAATTTATATTTAAATCACAATAAATTGTTTGTTGTTTGATGTTTTTGTTTTTTATTTAATTCACAAATAGCATATTTGAGACGAAAAGAAAAGAAAAAAAAATGGTAATTGATGTTTTAAAAAAAATCTGATTTATAAAAAATAAAATTTAACTTTCGATAATTTTTTTCCTTAAAATTCATTGTTTTCGGTTTTGGAATTTTTTTTTAATGTAATAATTTTTAATTTAAATTTTAACTTTCTAATGAGAAACATTGGCATTGATAAAAGATTCTTTGTATTCCAAATTTTTTTTGTTTGTTTTGCTTTTGATTACAAATCTTTAATCCAACTGAATATGTATTAGTTTTAGAATTTCAAAATTTCCGGAAGTATTTTTTTTTAAATTTGTTTTAATAAACCTACGACAGTTAATAATTAATTTGTACAATCAAGTTAAATTAACATTTTTCTTTTTTTTTCTTGAGTTTGTGTGTGTATGTGTAAGTGTGTGTTTTTGAATGTATGAATGGCTTTAAATTTTATTCAAAAATTCAAAAAAACGAGATTTAATTGATGCTCTATGCTGATGTTGATAGGATTTTGGTTTTTGCTTACTCTCAAATAATTAATTTTTTTTTATTTAAACATATATAGGTACATACTTGTTATTACGATAATTTATATTTTTTCTTTTACACATAATTTTTTTCTTTTCTTTTTCGCTTTTTTTGTCATTAATTTATTCTTTTGTAGTTTGTTTTTTTAATACAAAAATCACAGAGAATATATAATATATACTTATTTTTTGTTTCTTATTTATTTATTTAATTTAATTTTTAAAATTTTTAATTATTGTTAATGATTATTTTTTCCATTAAATTTTTAAAATAAGAAAATAAGGAAAGAAAATAAATTGCATCAATAATAATAAATTTTAATTTAAGTTGTGTTTTATATTTGTTATTTTATTCAAATTCAAATCAATTACAAATATTTTTATTTATTTATAGAAAAATGCATTCCACATCCTGTGTTTTTTCTTTTATTTCAATAATTTTAATTGTTTTATAAGTTGGTGTATTTAGTTGTTGTTTCCCTAAAAAATTGTTTCTTTAAAATCTTTTTTTATTTTTTGTTTAAAGATTTTAAGTCCAATTTGTTTTTTATATATTTTTCATATATAAAAAACCAAAATAACAATAAACATTTTACATCCCTGAATTGTTTCCTTTTTTTCTTTATTCTCACTATTAATGCAATTGAATTGTTATTTTAAGTTAATTTGTTTAATTGTTAAGGAAATGACATTTTTTTAAATAAATTTCTGTCATTTTCTTAACTCGGTTTTGGTTTTGTTTTTTTAATAATGCAATGGAAATTTAAATCCAAGGATGTTCTGCTTGCTAAAAAAAAGAAGATATTTTCCTTAAAGCGTACAAATAATTTTTTTTTATAAAGTTTGGTTGTATTTTTTTAAGTGTAAGCGAACTGTTCTTACAATAATTGGTCTATGATAGGAAATTAATTACTGTGTGTGATAGAAAGTAGCCAGGAAATGTTGAAGCCAAAGATATATGCTGTATTTTTTTTTGTATTGTATTTAAACGAAGGAAATTTTTGTAAATGAAAACAACAAAAGGAATAAGCCCAAGAAACACCAAATGACTTGAAAACTGGCCAGAAGAATTTAAATTCAACAAAAGTTGATCAACATTACTGTAATACAACTTTAATTGGAGTTTTCACTGACTTGTTGACAATATTAAACGTTGCTTGCTTGGGAAAATCACTCTCGCCCATTGTAAATCGAATGTCCCCTAATTAATATGCAGTACCCTCTCCAGAATTTTTTTTTGTTCAACAAAACTCGATGCTTTCACCATTTCCCGGGTAATTTAGCTTGGCTTTTATGCAAAATTTGTTGCACTATTTTTCCATTAATTTAAAACTTTATTTTTATCACAAACAATAGTTGAATATTTTTAATTTAATAAAATAATAAAAATATTAAACAAAATTTTGCTGACTTTAATTAAAATGTTGGTTTAAAAGTTCTTGTTAAGATTTAATAATTTTAAAAGTTATTTCTACTGGTTTTTCTTTCTTTTGATATATATCTTATTTTTTAATAAAATTTCGTCAATTTTGTTTAAGTTTTTTTTTTTTTTTTTAACAAAAAAAACTACAATGGATGGTGGAAATTTCACAGTTTAAATAGTTTTCTTTTGGTTGTTGTTGTTGTTGGTGTTTTCATAATTCTGAGTATGTGTATTTCTTTCTGTTGATGTTAAACATTTATATAAACTTTTGTTTAATTTTTTTTCTAAATAGTTTTTTCATTATAAAAATGAGATCACATTCAAGTACTAGTTTTTTTTATATAGCAAATTGATTTAAATTTTTTTTTTAGAATTTATTTTGTTCGTTTGCCATTTGTTTGTTTTTTCATGTTCGACGTGGTTTTTATTGCATTTTATTATGAATGAAGGGGGGACAGACGAAGATGATAAAACAATAAAAGCAATTCGTTTCGTTTTTTCGACAGAGCGTCTTGCTCACATTTGTTTAAAAGTACGGTTGAGTTAATTTTGTTTGTTTTAACATTTCGATAGCTTCTTTTGTTATATTGTTAGTCTTTAGATTTTTTTGTAATTATTTTAAACTTTGTGGTTCTTAAGATACTAAATTTTGTGATATAATTTAAATCGTGATTTTTTTGTTTTTAGTTTTATTTGTTTATTTTTTCTTCGCTCTTCTGTTGTATTTTTCTTAGTTTTTCTTCTATAAATAAATAAGTTATTTCTTTGGGAAATTGGTTTCTAGATTTTAAATTTCTTTGGGAGATTCGCAATTTTTTAGTAGTCATTTTGGATTGTTACTTCATTGCAAATTTCGCAGAGAAATATTTTAAATAATTGAATGAGATACTAATGATTAAATTAAAAATTCTAAGAGCCGATTTTTCAATCGTCAGATAAACAAGTAGTTAGTGTTTATTCGACAGATAGCAAAATATTGGATTTTTCAATCGTTAGATAGACTTTAACTGACGAATAACGCTCTTATTTATTCGATCGATGAAAACTCAGATAAGTTTATTTGCCAGTTTGTTATTTGTAGATTGTTTCGATGAATGAAAAATCGGCTATAAATTGTTGAAAATCTCTTTAGTATTTTATTTTGGAAAGGCTTACTCAGTAGCTAAATTCGAAGTTATCTGGCCACGTCTTCAAAACTCTATATCGTTCCGCAACCTCATACAAATAAAGAGCTTACACTTAACTTAGTCCGTTTTTAAGGGTGAATGTTGTTACCTTTCTAATGACACCAGCTCGAACTTCCTTGAAACTGAAAATCAGTCTTCTATCAGGAAAACGGTCAAAGCTCACAGAATTTCGAGTAATCGCTAAGCCTCTTGCATTTTTTTGTTATTGCTTTTTTTACTAACAATTAAAAAATAATTTAATATTTACAATCAATTAATTCCTTCTCTCCACCTTCTCTAATTAATCAGTAATCACTAAATTGTATTGCAATGACATCCTTTAATTGGAAAAAAGGGATCGAAACAATTTCTCCCAACAATCAATAAAGTACTTTTTTTCGTTAACAAACACACAAAAGCTCTCTATGAATATGAATCACTAAAACGTGACTCAAAAGAGTATTTTTATAACAATATTAATTCCTCTTTATCTGCACACATTTTGAAAAAAAAAACTAAAATAATAAAAATAATGAAGGCTTTTTTAGGAATTTATGCAATTCATGACTGAATGAAAACTAAACAAAATTTGTTGAAAATATTTACAACTTTATTTTATTGACTTAATTACAGTTTTAAAAAACCTAAGGTAGGTCATGGAAGAGATCTGTTGCTCATGAAATTGGCATTTAAAAAAAAACAGGATCTCCAGACAATTTGTGGACTCACTCGAAAAGCAACTTCAACAAAGGTCAATCTTCAGCAGCAACGACTTGGTTCGCAGCTTTTTTAAAAACTTAACGTTCGCCTGTGGAAAATAAAATAATTTATTCTCTTGAGTTTCGATGACTTACTGTTCTCCAAGTTGCCTTTCGATTGAATCAAATTGAAGGATATCAGGTAGGGACTTATTTCTTTTGACGGTGGGCTTTTTTTTCCAGACTTCGCCTACTATCCTCGAAATATTTCCAACCCAAACAAAATACAAAGGGGATTAACCATTTTTGTGATCTTCTCTTCAAATTGATTAAAATCTAACGTAGGGATTATTTGTACTTACAAGACTTAAAAATACAAAAGCAGAGTATTCCGCCCACTGAAACAAAAAAAGATCGTCAGAGAGAAACAGCAAGCCCAAAATCCGGAAGCAAATCAGAGGAATTCCAATTAGGGTAACGGTACCAGTCTCCGGCAAGATAACTTTTTTTTGTTTGAACTTTCAATGTAAATATCTTTATTTCTAAAATGAGCGTTTCATTCAAATCTTAATATTTGCTAGGACTAGATATTTCTCAGTAGTTTGGTGTACGAATGAACTGAAAGTAACTTTAAACATTGATTTAAAAGGATGAATTCTAAAAAAGGGCAATTTTCCGGAGTCTCCGGACGATTGTTCTAGTCTCCGGACGATTGTTCTAGTCTCCGGACGATTGTTCTAGTCTCCGGACGATTGTTCTAGTCTCCGGACGATCTCAAATTGAGTCTCCGGACAGTTCGACTTAAAAACTCAATATCTGTTTTCTCTAGAGAATCTAGTTTTTCGCTATTTTTGGTACCAGTGTCCTGGAAACACGCAAAACTCAATTCTTTTCTTTAGTTATTTGAAGGAACAAACTGCATTTGATTACAAGATCTCACAAGATCAACTATTCTCAGTATATTTTTGCAAGGTCTATTTTGTTGTCTAAAAATCAGCAGAACAACAGCGGCTGCTGCTTAAATGACCCATAACTTTTCCATAATACATTTGATCGGGTTGAAACTTCGTATGTGTATGCGGAAAATGTTACTGATTGTGTATTTTGCTGTCTTTTGCAAATTATGTGTTTAGTTCCTCTTGTATTCCCTATTAAGTGCAAAATCGTCCGGACACTGGGGTCTGTCCGGAGACTGGTGCCGTTACCCTAAATTGGAGCTCTCCCCTTTCGAACTTAATTGAATCCCTCTCGCTCTGAGATAAATGCATATCTTCTTCTCATCAACCATCCATATGCGTGGCTAGAAAAAATGCGCTTGTTTTCAAAAAATATGTATTCCAAAGGAAGCAAACAAAAAATGAAAACACGTGATTTAAAAAATTTTGTAAAATAAGAAAATAAATATTTATATTTTGTCTCTTTTCTTTCGTTTCTTTTTTTTTTTTAACTGAATGTTTTGGATTTTGGTTTCAATTTGTTTACAAAAAAAATAATAAAAAACTAAAAAAAAAAAAAAAAATAATAATACAAAAATTTTATCTCGTAATTTACGTTTGCTTTTTTCTCCTTTTTTTCTCTGAGTAACACAAAATTTCTTGTGAATTTGATTTAATTTCTTTTTTTAATAAAAAAAAAAACAAAATCATTAAATTTAAAAAAAGCAATAATAATAAAAATATAATATAATTAATAAGGAATCCTTAATAAAATTCGATTATCACACAACATTGCAAGAATTAAAGTTAATAGCTATTTTTTGTTTTGTTACACTTGTTGATAGTTAGATTTTTTATATTTTTAAAACTAATTTGTTGGGTTTTTGTTTTGTTTTTTAAAATTCTTAATTAAATTGTTTCATAATTCATTATGTTGGATGTTTGTGTTGAAGAATTTTTAAAATTAAGAAAAAAAAGTGATTATTATTTAGAAAATGCTAAGTTTTGTTGAATTTCTTGGTTTATGCATATTTTAGTTGAATGTTTATATACATAAATAATTTCTTTCTTTTTGTTAAATTATTGTTATCGTAATTTATTATATAAGGGTATATAAGTCTTCTTTAAAGCTTTGTTTAGTGTTGTTTTAAATTTCCTCTCTATTCACACAAAGTATTTTATGTTTAAAAATTAATAAAAAAAATTAACACAAAACTAGGTACTGGATATTACAAAAATTACAAATTAAAAAAAAAATTGTTTAGAAGAAAAATTAAGAAAAATACAAATTTTAATTGTTTTGTTTTTTCTTTCCTTTGTTTTTATGTTAGTGAAAGATTTTTGTTTTAAAAGCACTGCTTTTTAATATTTGTTTACATAAAAATAAATGTGTACAGTTTTTTACAAAAAGAAAAATGAATAAATAATAAACAGTGAATTGCATAAAAGATCTTGGGTACTTAACAAATTTTCAGGCTCAACATAATTTTTAAAAGTAACAGGCAATTTGTTTATAAACTTTTTGGGTTGTGGTTTTTGCTGCTGTGGTTGTTGTTGAATCAGGACTCTCAACATGCTGATTTAGTTTGCCTCATCCGAACAACACTTCGCTCTCTCTTTCTCTCTCTCTGTTTCATAATGTTGAATTGCATGATGTTGATTGGTTGAAAGAGGGCGCTCTTGTTGATGGTGTTCTTGATTGTTGGAAAGGCATTGTTGATGGTTGTTTTTATTTTTTACAAAATTAATTTTGGTTTATTTCAATAACTTTTTTTTATATTTACAAGATTTAAAAAAAAATGTATCACCTCAGTGTGAAGGAACATATGGATTAACATTTGGATCACATTGTTGTTGTTGTTCAATCAGCAAGTTGTTTTAAATTTTGTTGGTGAAAAGTTGTGGTTACAGATGGCCTTGATTAAGTTGTTGAGGTAAACATTTTTACACTGTTATTTTGACCGTTAATTATTTGGCAGTTGTTATTTTGAGTTTTTCTTTTTTTTTATTATTGGAGAGCCATTTGTTAAAAATCACATTTTATGTTGATATTGCATTCTTTTTTGTTTAGTTTAGTTTTTTTAACATTTAACTTTCGCTTTGTTGCTTTTTTAACTTTTCCTTATTTTTCTGTTTTTTTATCACACTTCATTTCGTTATACACAAATTTATTTTTGTATTATTATTTTTCTTTGTTTAACTTAAATTTAATTTTGTTTGTTTTTTCCTTTAAGTTTGGTTGGTGGGTGGATGTACAAAAAATTTAGTTCAACTTTTATTTTATAGTTTTTTGTTGTTGTTTTTCTTTAACTCGCATTCAAACAAATAAAAGAATTAAAGAAAACAATTAAAAATAAAAGAGAATAACGAAGAATTTCCTTTATTTAAAAAGAAGAAGTCGTGTGTGTTTTTGTCCAAGAAATTCTAAATCTTCTTCTTTTTTTTTTGATAACAATAAAACTTATTTATTTTTTGTTTAAGTTTAAGAGTTTTCTTTTGTTTTTTTAATTTAAGGTACTACAAATTTTTATTACAATTAATTTTTTCTTTGTAATTTTCCCATTTTATATTTTTTTTCAAAGTCTATTTATATATCACGATTCAATTTGTTTATATTTTTTTAAATATTAAATCACTAAAAATTTTGTTTTGTATTTTTTTAAACCACAAGTTGTTGTTGTCGCCATTTTGTTTTTATTGCTGTCTATTTTCAGAATTTTTAGAAAAAAAAAAGTTGGTGCTGCATTGTTTTTTGAGTTGTCTGGAAAAGGGGCGTGGTATTGGGTGGGTGTCGATTTTTTTTTTTAAGGGAAGAGAGGATTTTTTTTTGTGTTTTTAAAACTATTTAAGTGGAGATCCATTTTAAAGCGAAAAAACTATTTTTTAATTATTTTTCTTGATTTTGAAATTTGGAATTCAATTTTCGTGTGTTTTGTTGGTTTTTCGGTTGGAAAATTGAAGAACAAAAAATCATTGAACTTAAGTGTTTGTTGTTTTTTTTTTTTTAGACATTTTTTTAAAAATTCTTTTTGTTTAAAATTTATTAAAAAAATGGCGGTTACGATTGCACGTTGAGCAACAATTTCAAATTGTGCGTATCAAAGTCATCGAGGAGATTGCGTTTCGATGATTTGACAACTCCTCCTCCGGCTACCACCATCTTCGGATCGGTGATGATGGAATTTGTACTTAGCATAACATCCTTGCCGCCCATTGTCCAGTGTTGCGGTGGCTTTGGTAAAGCTGTTGGTGCTGGTGCATCAAAGCACTTGCTGCCAGCATAGTGGGTTAAATTCGTTGGTATAAGGGTTGTTGGCGAGATATAGCCACCGTTGCGCTGACTAGCGCCGCCACCGACGCCTCCGGTAATCGCTGACGACGACAAAAGGATATGAATACCGTTGTTGTTGTTGTTGTTGTTGATATTATGGCCGCTCGAATTTCTATGATTGCGATTGGACTTGCGTCCGCTACCTCCATTGCCACCACCAATAATTGTTGCTGGCGAATTATGACGCGAATTTGATGAGCCACCGCCACTGCCACCGTGATGGCCACCAGGACCGCCACTGCTGCCCCCATGCTGCTTCTGGTGCGAATTATGATGATGATGATGGTTGTTTTGGCGCGAATGTGAGTTATTGAAGAATGAATCGTTGCCACCGCCGGGAGACGACGTCAGCAAGCTATTGCCACGACTCGACGAATTACCGCCGCCATTGGGCGAATGACGCTGCCATCCACCGTGAGTTCGTGGCGAATGATTGTTTTTGCGAGTGGAAAAGAATCCGCCGCCGCCGCCGCCGCCACTGCCTCCACCCATACCACAGCTGCCGAGGCTGCTGCTCGACGAATTGCCACCTAATGACGATGACAAGCTGCTGGACGATGATCCCGATGACATTGAACCGGGTGAGGTGCTTAAATTTGTACTGCTGGCAATACTGTTGGAATGGTTAATTGTTGCTGATGATGATGATGTTGTACTGCTGCTACTGCTACTTCCGCCATATCTTATCGACATTTTATTACTGCTACTATTATTGTGCGAGTATGTCATCTTGTCAGTTTTTGTTTAAATTTAATTTTGAATTATTTGAATTTGAATTTGCTTTTTTTTTTTACTTTATTATAGTTCTTTGTATTTTTAAAATTACTTAACTTTATATATCACACACAAGTAATCAACGAAAAAATACTAAATTCCATTAAGAGTTTTTGTTTGTTTTTGTTTTTATTTCTCTGGGTTTTGCTCTTTTTTTTTGTTTTTCTTTTTGTTTTTCTTAATGTTCTTTGTTTTTTGTTCACAACTGCCTCTATATATATATATAGATATATATAAATATTTATGTTTTTATATATATTTATTTTTTATGTATATATGGTAATCAGTCTGTCGATTTGTTTTCTTCTTTTACAATTATTTTTATTATTAATATTTTGGTTAACAATTTTAATCTGCATCGATGGTCCTTTTTTGGTGACGACGAAGAAAGGGAGAAGAAAAAGAAAGAAGAGAAAAAAAAATAAGATAAAGTTAATTTTGTTGCTTTTTTTGCTTGGCTTTTTTTGTTTTGCTTTAAACTGGATAAAAAATGAAGTCGTTTTGTTTTGAGAGTATTGAAAATTGTATTGTGGCAAGGAACGGACATTTTTTTTTATGTTGGTTGATGCTGGTTTTTCTTGAGTTTTTAGTTTGAATCAGGAAACAGAAACCTATCACCTTATAACTTCCACTTTAAAGGACTGAACTTAAAGTCTTAAGTTCGTTTTTGGTTTTGTACAACGATCTACCTTTAATCCTAACTAGGTACTGAGTTTATTTCAAGATGTGTTCCTTCTTCTTGATCCTGATCATGAAAAAGAGAGATCCTCTAAACTTCGCCAACTACAGATGAATCAGCCTACTTAACACCGACTACAAGATCCTCTCTGCCGTAATATTGAACGCCTGAAGCCTTTCATAAAAATCTGATTGGTCCTTATCAATGTGGCTTCAGACCAGGAAAGTCAACCATCGACCAAATTTTCACTTTTGCGGCAGATCCTGGAAAAAACCTAAAACCTAAACTCCAAATCGATATCCACCATCTTTTCATCGATTTTATGGCCGCGTATGACAGCATCTACAGAGACGAACTGTATAGAGCTATGTCTAGTTCTGGCATCCCTGCCAAGCTCGTTCGCTTGTGCAAAATGACGATGGAGAACTCACGCTGCTCCATCGAGATTGGCAACGAGCTTACGGAATCTTTCGATGTCAAAAAAGGATTCAGACAAGGCGATGCACTGTCGTGCGATTTCTTTAACATCTTTCTTGAGAAGATAGTGCAAAACTCCACGGTCAACACCAGAGGCACTATCTTCTAAAAATCTGTTCAACTTCTCGCGTACGCCGGAGACTGTTGATTGAGGCCCAAGTCCACACTGAACTGTGTAGCGCCACGTTTTTAAGCAAAGCTATCTGAGGTGCCAGTTTAAAGTTCTAGTGGCTTGATACCAAATTTTACAAATTTAAACTACAAAATTATAATCTATGCATCTCTACTGTCTACTTTCAATTATTGAATTATAGAAACAAGACATTTCAAAATGCTAAAAATGTATTCAAAAAATAGATCTCTCAAACCTGATACAAGTTTTGTAGATTTTTCAAGCAGCAATGTGCTCAATACAAAGTCATTGATGATCACAGCAAGTGGTAATACGAATATCGGACTGGTTATCCCATCAAACGGGTAGTTTTTTTTTTTAACTTTCAAGCCAAAAAATGCACCACAAATTGATTTTTCACTTCAGTAAAAAAAAAAATTGAATTAAAATCAACACCCTGTACTAAAGCACTCGAAAAAAACACTCACTGCTTCGTTAACGAAATTGCTAGAAAACAAATAACTCAAAGCCAGGGAAGGTTAAACGAAATTCAGAAATTTATGTAAATTAAACTTCCAGCAATTTCTTAATTTACATTTTTTGCTTACTCAACAAAACGACAATCATTGGACCGAATGAATCATAAAAAAAAGCATAACTTCCTAGATTAAATCAAAAAATAAAAATTGATCACATGAAAAAAAATATACACACAACACACACCTTTTGCGTAGAAAATTATTTTTCTTTTTTTGGAAAAAAAATAATTTCGTTCTCGTATTATTTGTGTTTTGACTTTCTCAAAATTTTAATACGTTTTTTTCTTTTTTATTTTCTTTTCTCAAGTAAAAATTAGCTCAGGAAAGAAATGATACACTCCCGTCACTTTTTTCTTTAAGGTTGGCAAAAAAATAAAATCAAAACGCTTTTAAAATTCTCTCTTAACTCAAATTGTGAAAATGCGAATTTGTTGTTTGCATGTGGTATATATTTTTTCAACTTTGTGAAAAAAAATCCAACAATTATTAAATAATTACTTCTTTTGTTTTAATTATAAATTCGAGAACCGTTATTTTTTTAACTACTACACATCGATCAGCAATTTAAAGCACGTCTTCACACTGCGAACGCTGCGAACCAAGTGATTTGACGAGTGAGATTTTATGAACGAGCTAGACTTTTTGTCGTGTGTATTTTGTTATGTACTGAAACGAGTGTGGTGAATTTATTGACGGAGGGGAAAACGAGTAGTTTGTTTAATCCTCATATGGCTATCTCTTTTCTTTCTTCATGTTAAGGAAACGTAGACGGTAGAACGAATAGAGTGGTTTGTGGTTCATACAAATAAGAGAAGGAGAAAAAGGGGAGCATTGTGTGCAGTGCGTTTACAATTCAAGCAAAACATCGAGTTGAGTGTTTTTTTATTTCTTTATTTTATTATCAGCTTGAGCTTGAGGCAACAGCAACACAAAATTTTATTCAAAATGGCTGGCGTTGCTGTTTGCTTTTTTATGACGTTTTATTTTTATGTGTTTCTTCATATATTTCGATATACATACATAGCTTTGTGTATATTTTTATAGACTTTGCGTATTTGAGTATTTGTCGATCTTTGTTCATAAGAGACGTAAGAGGAAAAGTGGGAAAACTGTTATAAATAAATAAATTAAAACAAACTCTTTAACGTATTGAAAGTTGATTTCTTTTCCTGGTTAGTTTGGTCTTTGGTTACAACAAAATGTGGTGAGAAAACAAGAAAAGCATATGGTCGAAAAAATTGAATGAAAAACGTAAAATTAATCTTCTTTGAAAAGATTGAAAATAATCTTCTTAAGGGAAACAGCTATGTGGCCAATATTGCAGGTACTTTGTCTGATTTGTTTGAATAAAAGGAGCTAGGTACCTACATATTTTGAAATCTTCTCTCATTGAAAGACGAAAACAGAAAAAATAGGTGATTCTATGCAAACAAACACCTCAATACCTTTTTAAAAAAAACAGTATTTGGCAAAATTTTAGTGTAGGTACAACTCAATTCAAAAACAGACTAGGTTAGGTTAGAGTGGCTGTCTAGATGTTATTGACTCACTTAGACCTCAAGGGTCCATTGTGATACCACTAAGACATCTTGTGGTATTATCGAAGAAGGGATTACCAAGATAGTTATTCCTTCTATTGGAGAGTGCCGGACTGTTTACTTTTCCTCCTCGTCGATGAAGCTTCTTCAGAAGTCATTTGCGTAGACCCCTAGCCTCATGGCATGTCTTCCTATGAGGCAGTGTCCTGTAATGACTCAAATTGTGGAGTTTATACATTGTCTGCTCAGGGAAATCAAGCCTTTTGACCGCTTCAGATCTATGCTTGGCCATATTTGTTTGGTTTCTAGGCAGGTGGTACGTAGTACCCTGTGACCATCTAGCTAGCATGTGTTGATTCTAGAGCATATTGTTTGAGAAGATGTTTGCATGTAGCAAGTGGTGTTTCTATGATGTGTCTATGTCTAACAGTGGGCAGAAGTGTTTCTTTGGCGAGCTCATCAGATTCACAATTTCCCCCAAATAAGGTGAATGTCAAACTGTTCTGTCATCTCTTTCACAGATGATACCCAGTCGTAGACTTTGATAGTGATTGTGTAGATAGACGTGAGAGATTTGAAAGCGGCTTGGCTGTCCGAAAAAATACGTATATCCTTATAAGATACAGCGTTTTCTTTGAACCAGGATAATGCCTCTTTTACCCTCCTGTTTGGAACACACTATACATTGATTGGGAAGTCTATATGATAGACTGAGACTAACATACCGACATTTCTGGCATAATGAAGAGTGTTGGATTTCAAAAGGTTATTTTTCCAAACGAAAACGTTTTTGAAGTGATCTTCTGATCGGTTACCTGGGTATGTAATTTTTAGAAACCCACAGAAATAGAAAAGATGTAGAGCAAAAAATTCTACAATTTCCTTTATTTTTTTGTAATGTTTATGGAGCATTAAACATCTGCATAGGTACTCGTAGACCTAATCCGGGGAAACAACTAATTATGCAGAAATCGTGTATACCTTTTTTGGGCTTTTGGAATCTAGGATCATAAACAAGGTACCTGCAGACAGTATTTATGATTTAAATACAATTTACCTAACATTTTGCTGATCGAACATGACGTCAGTCAGTAGCAGAGATCTTAATGACGCAGTACCTAATTGAAGCTCATAGAGAAATAGGGTAATCTCTTAACAATAAAAAGAGGAAAAGAACCTTTAGGTTGAATTCTTGGCTGCAAATCACATACGAAAGCCAAACTTCTGAACTTCTGAAAGAATTTGGAAATTTCGAATAAAATAGAACAAGGACGTAACAAAACTTGTTTACCACTATGAAGTTTGCCACACACAAGTCTTAAAATAAAACATTCACATTTCTGTTTTTTTCTTTTGGAAGTGTCTTAAAAAATTTTGGTTTTTCGAGGGCACCTTTTCGGCGGTCTTTTTGAAATAAATGTACAAACATAATTTTTTTACGACACGCCAAGACTTTGGGTACTTATAAAGACTGTCAAGCACTCAGTGCGTACGTCGATTTCGTATCATTCAATAAGAGGGGTAACAAGAACCCAACGCATTGCGAACAAGGGGTTACGCATTGCATTTTTCAAATTATTTCAAAATTAATAATCCGAATTCGACGAGACTCAGATTTATGTTACAATCATTTTCTACGCAACTTGGCAACGAGGCATAATTTCTTTTTGCAGCTGATATTTGAGTTCTAATACAAACTGATTTGACAAAAAAAAAACTCGAGTTGAGTTGATCCGACAAACACAATTCTCTTATCCCTTCCCTATCCCTACTCTTAAGCAATCGAGTGCTAGCAAAAATAAATAAGTCGACGTTGCCACTTTTCGTAAATAAATAAACTGATTCAACGTCACGTAGGCATTAACACCATTTGAGTGCAAAATTGAGTGTAAAAACAATATTAAGATAAGACATAAGACGTGTGTTTATGTATAATACCCCATCCAAACTCTTTTGAATAAGTCGAGGTGAGTTTCTCACTTTCTTTATTTCGTATCTCCATGAGTTAAAACTTAAGTACATTGCCTGCCTTTGCTAATGCTTGCTAACCTTAACGAAAATCTCAATCGAAGTAGAAGAAACACTCATGACAATAAGAAAATGTAAAAAAGGAGTAAAATGTAATTGTACTCACTTTTTATATTCGAAAAAACCCCGTCGTCTTTTGAAGAATAAAAATTGCTGAGGAAACTGGAGAAAATATCCGTTATTTTGCACTAGCACAACAAACAATAAAATCACTTAATTTATCTCTTTTCCTCTAGACTCGTAGAGGAATAATTAAATTTTTAAAGCTCTTTAATTCTGTGTTTTGCTTTCCACTTTTTCTGTCGCACTTGGTTGAATGTAGGAAAGAATGCTCTTCTTCCTCTTTTTTCTATTATTATTTTATGTAATAAATAAATTACTTTACCTTTACAACAGAGAAAGTATTTTTCTATTTTATAATTTCACTCAATTGAAACAGAAAAGAATTTTAACACTTTTCTTGGTTTTTTCTTTTCACACTTGCAACTAATTTTCTTTGCATATACACATATATATGTATTCACTTGGATTTCGATATACGTATATATTGTGCTTTTGTTATATTTATTGGGAATCAATCACTTAATAATAAATAAATATAATTTACAAATATTATAAATGTAGCGTGGCTTTTAACATTCACTGAAGAAAAATCGCTTAATCCGCGAACAAACAAAACGTATTAATAATGCGAGACTTTTCTACACTTTCTCAAGAAAACTTAAAATCGAAATGGTTGGGTATTGTTCAAGTTGGATTGTTTTATATTTTGTGAAAAAATGCACAGTTGCTGCCTTCGTCAAGAAAATACAACGAAAAATGCGTTTTCGTACAGTTTGAAGGAAAAATACAATGGTGTGCTTACACTTGTATCAAAAAGTTTTCATCCAATTTTTAAATCTGGTTTGTGACACGTTTTCATTTGTCATGATAGGTGCATTCTATTGGGTCTCAGTATGTACTGCTAAGTACTTTGAACTGCTTCTTTGTATATGGAATTACCAGGTACTATCAAGATTGGTTTTCTGATTGGTTTGACAGTTCTTTGTGCCTGGTTACACGAGAGCAAAAAAGAATTACTTTTGTGGATACACACAGAAAAAAAAAATTAAGTGGGCATGCAAGAAAATTTGACAATAGAGGAACAGTCGGAGATTAAAACACAAAAGAAAGAAAGAGAGAAGAAACATGATGATGCGAAAAAAACATGATTTTTAACGCAAAACTCATATCTGAAAATGAGGAAAAAGACGAAACTTGGCATTTTTTTCCATCCCTTTCCTTCTTTCTTAAAATCATCCACTCTCTTTCGTGAATTAATTCTTTTTTGCGCTCGTGTAACCAACCAGGCACTTTGACAGGAGCAATCAGAGAACACACAATACAAACTTATATAAAAAAAATGGCTTTCTCGGCTTGTAACCAGTTGGCGCTACAGTCGAATACCACTTCGATCATACCTGTTAAATTGATATACAAAGAACTGCTTTTACCCTCTTTTCTAAGTAGTTCTCCGAAGTAGTTACGATCGCCAGATGGCGAAAATATCAGTAAAGAGAATGTACTAGAAATTGTTGTTAATTCTGATCCAGGGATCAATTAGTGAACAGTATAATAAAAATAAAGATTTCCTCTATAGTTGTTCTTATTGTTGGCCCTTCTTATACTAGGTTTCCACCTACCATAATGACGAGATTAACAGCCCGATTCTCCCCATCATCACTGATACCTCACAAGTCACAAGAAGAGGTAAAATTGATTTTGTGACTTTTTCGGATTCTCCCCCAAAGTCACAACCAAAGATTAATTATGTAACAAGATGGGAAACTGACTTACGTTTCACTCCCTAGATCCCGCAATGTTCATATTCTTTCATTTTCTTTTCTTTCCTTGTACATGAATAATACAAAAACAAAGAGATGAGGTGGGATTTTTATATTTTTGCAGTTCTCTTTTGTTTGTTTTCGGATTTTCAAATTTAACGTAGATTACTAGATTGAATTTTCAAATTGTCAAACACGTTTTTCTTAAACCCACCACGAAAATACTTGAAGGATGCATTTCGAAGCTTTAGGCTGAAAACTTACTTGTGCCTTACATTAAGATATGTTTGAAGGCAGAAGCACACTCAAATATTTAAATACATAATATGATGAATTTAGGAAATATCAGGCAATTTTCATGGTCAATTTGATTCTTGTTCTCGAAAAATAGGAAAAAAGGGCATAACGGCGAACAGAGTTGCTGTTTTTGTTTTAACTTAAACAAAAAATTAAAATATGTATTTGTCATTTTTTATTGCATTCAATAAACAAATTCTTGTCTCACAACTCAAAAAGTGAAAAAACTTTACATTTGTAATTTGCAGCCAAAACCAACAAAAATGAACCGTAAAATTATTCCGTGTTTTCATACTTCATTTTCCATCGTTTAATCTTTAGAACGTGTCATAAGTGGCCGAGAGACCGTTTCCAAAAACGAATACAACAAAATTATTTCTTGTTATTAGTTTTTTTTTTTTTTGCAAGCATCTCTGTGTTAATAAAATATGTACTTAGCTTCATACAAAAAGTAAAAAAAGGATATTTTAAAAGCCCTTCATCTTGATGCATCAGTGTTGGAAAATAAAAATACTAAAACATTTTGATTGTTTGTATGAATGAAAACAAGAAAAATATTTCTCTTACTTTACCAAAAAATACAGAATTTTTTTGTTCTGATTTAGCGTGTCTGCGTTTTGTGCACTATTTCTATTACCGTCACTCTTTGAAAATGAAATTTCACGAACAATTTCTATGCCTATTTATTTAATAGCTTTTACCTACCTAATAATTTTACTCAATTTGTGAACATATCCATTAACTCACCTCTTTTTTCAAAAAAATTCAAATTTAACTGCCAAAATTATTCCCCTTTGGTGAATAGACGGATTGAAAGAATGTATTAGTGAAAACACGCACACATCTTAGCAAACCGTAAATTTTAGCTTGTAGGCAACTGTCATTTTGACAGCTTTGTTTCCCATCTCCTTACCTTATATCATCTCTGGTCACAACTTGTGAGAGTCACAAAAACAATCCATATTGTGATCTCCTTCAGAGCAGGTCATAACTAGAAAATTGTTTGAGATTTGACATTTTGATTATGAATATAGTGAAAAAAGGAAGGAAGAGAAAAGACATACGCTCTTTTCCTGTTTTCTTTATTCTTTTTCTTTGTTCTTTGAAATTACACAACAATAATAAAAGCAACCCAAATACACAACCTCTATTTGCGTTGCCAATATTGACGAAATTGCATCATATTTTGCGTTGAAACACATATTGCAGTTACAAAGAATCCAGTGTGGCAACGCATTTCCATATTCACATTGGCTGTGGTGAGTTTAATTGTGACTTTAGTAGTGAGGATTTGGGGAGAATCTGACAAATGTTATCGAATCACAACAATCCTCACAAGAAATAGTCACAAGGGCTTATGACTTGTGATTCTTCCGACATTTAGCGAAGTAGGTTTAAAATAAATCACGTATTTACTCAGATTAACAGCCCTATTTTGGAGTTGTGATGCTCACAAATCACAATTTCTTATGAGGTTGTTTTTGTGAGGTTTCTTATGAGGTTGTCACAATTTTGTATTCTGCGAAAAACCTAATAAGAAACCTCACAACACATCCACTACAGGAAGGTGAGTTTCTTTTTGTGACTGCCAGCTGATTTGTCAAAACAAATCAGTAAAAAAAAAACAACAAGAGTTGTGTGAAATCATAAGAATCATAAGAATGAAATCTATTGGTAAGAAATTCTTATTATTATTTTTATTATTATTCTGTACCTATTTAACTTCCATTTTGGAATTCATTTGTATAGTCCATTCGATTCACGCCAGCAACGACAAAGAAATGCTTCAATTCAACAGTCACCGAAAATCAATCCTCTCGGACCGCCTGTCAATAATTGCAGATTCCTATTTGAGGAATTCCTTGAGTGAGAGTAGCCCGGTTGATAATCGGATGTGTTATATTCGGTGGCATTTGGTATGAAAATGTCGAACATACAAAAGTGGATTGTGTTGTCTTCCCAAACATCGAGTGAAATGGACCGAGAAATTTCAACGCGACGGTGTCCGTGCGCTAAATACACAGAACACTACTTTGTGATCTCATCTACACCATATTGCTAGGATTTTTGGGGATGGATCGATTTTGTTTGGGGCAGACGGAAGCCGCTGTTGGCAATTCTTGACGGTGGGTGGTATTGTTGACTCAGGATGGCACCAAGTGGAATCCGTATGTGTATTGAAAGGCAAAGGTTGCGATTTAGTTATAAATTGATAAAAATGTGAAATGTAAAAGAAATTATTAGAAAATAAAAAAATCTTATCTTGAAGTCGAGGGAATACAAATTTGATATAAAAACAAATTTATTTAACTCTTTCAAAACAAATTCTCATATATAAAAATCAATTTTTCAATGCCAATGAAATCTTTACGCTTCTTACATCAGGCAATCCAGCTGAAATTTGCCGCTCTATTCCGCAATGTTCGCTGCCACGAAGGATCTTGAAGGTTCCAATATCATCCCACTCGGATTCCAAGAATTGGCAATCAGCGAATAGGGTGCATCGTTCTGCATGACCTTCAAGAACTTGTTACACTCTTATTAAAATTGATTGGCAAAGTGTAAACATTTAAAAGAAATCTTCTTTTGACTTTCCTTCTTGTCAACAGGAATGGTGTAGTTGTTTCCTACACACTTTTGGTAAGATCCATGGACGAGAAATTAAAGCACTGACAGAAACTATTTTCTAGATAATTGATTTTGATAAAAAAAAACAAAAAAATGATTGTACTCGAATGGTGAATGGCAGTGAACTGCATTGATCATCATGTGACTTGAGTTCCTGAATAATGTCCCAACTCACGAGTATTTGGAAAACGAAAAAAATTGTATAAACGTTCTGCCTTGAAGGGCAAACGGATCGTTCACATCCCTTAATTTTCTTAAGATTCTCCTTCGCTGTAATCTACAGATGATTATTTACTTTTATCAGTATTTTATTTCTTACCTTTGATTTCTAAATGTATTTTCTTCAAACAGATTTATTATTAGTATTAAATTCCATGTTTATGTACTTCTTTTTAAAGTTTTCAGTGTCAACATATCGAGTTCCTGATTTATGATCTGCCAACGAGCACATCACAACTTTGAGATTTTTATGAGGGTCATAAGTTGTTAGGATTTTGTCAGAATACGAAAAAGTCACAAAATAGAGTTCACCTCAAGTTATGAGGTTATTGTGAGGGTCACAAATTGTGAAGTTTTTGTCAGAATACGAAAAAGTCACAAAATCAAGTTCACCACCAGTTATGAGGTTATTGTGACTTATGAGGTATCAGTGAGGTTGCCAGAATAGGGCTGTAAAGGTATAATACTACGTTTAAACAAGCTACCCTTAACCCGAGAAAAGTCGTTTAGTCTAACAGCCCTATTCTGGCAACCTCACTGATACCTCATAAATCACAATGACCTCATAACTGGTGAGGAACCTGATTTTGTGACTTTTTCGTATTCTGACAAAAACCTCACAACTTGTGACCCTCACAATAACCTCATAACTTGAGGTGAACTTTATATAGTGACTTTTTCGTATTCTAGCAAAATCCTCACAACTTATGACCCTCATAAAAATCTCAAAATTATGATGTGCTCGTTGGCAGATCATAATTCAGGAACTCGATATGCTGACACTGAAAACTTTAAAAAGAAGTGCAAAAACATGGAATTAAATTGATAAATCTGTTTGAAGAAAATATATTTAGATATCAAAGGTACAAATTAAAATACCGATAAAAGTAAATAATCATTTATCTGTAGAAGTAGATTATAGCAAAGGAGAACCAAGAAAACTAAGGGATGTGAACGGTCGGTTTTCCCTTCGTTTTCCAAAAACTCTGTGTTGGGACATAATTCAGGAACTCAAGTCACATGATGATCAATGCAGTTCATTGCCATTCACTATTCGAGTACAGTTATTGTTTTGTTGTGTTTTGATCAAAATCAATTATCTAGAAAATAGTTTCTTTCAGTGCTTTTTTTCTGGTCCATGGATCTTACCAAAAGTGTGTAGGAAACAACTACACCATACCTGTAGACAGGAAGGAAAGTCAAAAGAAGCTTTCTTTTAAATGTTTACACTTTGCCAATAAATTTTAATAAGAGTGTGCCAAGTTCTTGCAGAACGATGCACCCTATTTGCTGATTGCCAATTCTTGGAATACCGAGTGGGATAATAAGGGAACCTTCAAAATCCTTCGTGGCAGCGATCATTGCGGAATTGAGCTGCAAATTTCAGCTGGATTGCCTGCTGTTAAAAGTTTAAAGATTTCATTGACCTTGAAAAATTGATTTTTTTATATGGGAATTTGTTTTGAAAGAGTTAAATAAATTCTTTTTATATCAAATTTGTTTTCCCTCGATGTTTTTATTTTCTAATAATTTCTTTTACATTATTTCACATTTTATAACTAAATCGCAACCTTTTCCTTTCAATACACATACGGATTCCACTTGGTGCCACACTGAGTCAACAATACCACCCACCGTCAAGAATTGCTAACAGCGGCTTCCGTCTGCCCCAAACAAAACCGATCTATCCCCAAAAATCCTAGCAATATACTTAAGATGAGATCACAAAGTAATGTTCTGTGTATTTAGCGAACGACACCGTCGCCGTCGTCGCGTTGAAATTCCTTGGTCCATTTCACTCGATGTTTGGGAAGACAACACAATCCACTTTTGTATGTTCGATATTTTCATACCAATTTTTTTTTTTTTTTTTTTTTTTTTTTTTTTTTTTTTTTTTTTTTTTTTTTTTTTTTTTTTTTTTTTTTTTTTTTTTTTTATATAATTTGCACACACTAAAGGGGCTTCTTATACCCTTATTATGCCAGAGACACAGTGAGTGCATTAAGAATTTAGAAAGGGGTTTGAGAGTAAGTGTCGGTGTACATTGGTTTTGAATTCATCAACATTGCAATGACTGGGAAAGACAGAGTGTGGAAGGGAGTTCCATATTCGCGTAGTACGGCTAAAGAACGATTCTCTATACTACTATGCCACCGAATATAACACACCCGATTATAAAACCCATTTCCCTCATTTTCTGAGCACTGCCAACATGTTCCTTGTTGTGTTCAATATTGGACACACGACCTGCTTTGAAATTGAATTTATTTCCTATTTTTAGATTAAAAAAAAATTCCTCTCAGAACCTACCAACAGTGGCCATGCATGTTTTGTTTTAGAGGGCAGTTGTGCCACTACACGATCGTCGAATTTTAGCAAAATCGTTCCGAAAGTTCCTGCCGCATGAATCAAATGACATGGTTGGCTAGGGTTTTTCTCGAGGCAGTGAATTCTTGTGACTGTTGGAAGTGAGCCAAGTGGAAATGCATCGCCCTCATTTGGACGAACTAGAATTACAAAATGCATCGATTTTGAACGTTATATAACAGCAGTGGTACCAGCTGATTAAATTCTTACCTGGTATTCTCGGAATGAACCTGAAAGTTTTTTTATATCACCCGGTTTCATGTTTTCTGTTGCCAAAATGTATTTGAGTTCGTCCCCAATTGCAACGAGGGCAACTTTGGAAGTCTTGCAACCATCATTAATGACATCAACGACTCTCTAGTTGTCGTGGACCTTCGAGTGGACCATCTCTGACCCACTTAACCCAGTGGTATTTTTGTTTGATTCCTCCACCAATACCTTTTGCTACCATGAGTCCAGTCTCCGGATCTCGACCTGCTAAGTGACTTATTTTAAGCGGCTGGACAGTGTATTCGTCGGTGAAGTGAACGATACGACGAAACTGCTTGCCACCACCTGGTTTTGGAATTCTTCAAGGAATTCCTCAAATAGGAATCTGCAATTGTGGACAAGCGGTCAGAGAGGATTGATTTTTGGTAACTGTTTAGTTGAAGCATTTCTTTGTCGTTGCTGGCGTGAATCGAATGGACTATACAAATAAATTCCAAGATGGAAGTTAAATACAGAATAATAATAATAATAATAATAAAAATAATTTCTTACCTATAGATTTCATTCTTATGATTTCACAAAACTCTTGTTTTTTTTTTACTGATTTGTTTTGACAAATCAGCTGGAAGTCAAAAAAAGAAACTCACCTTCCTGTGGTGGATGTGTTGTGAGGTTTCTTATGAGGTTTTTCGCAGAATACAAAATTGTGACAACCTCATAAGAAACCTCACAAAAACAACCTAATAAGAAATTGTGATTTGTGAGCATCACAACTTCAGAATAGGGCTGTAAATCTACGTCGCTAAAACTCGTTATCTTCAAACAGAAAAGTGTGATCTGGGTATAAGCTTTTTAAGTTTCGGTGTGAAACTTCAATTGAAGTTATGGCGCTGTAATCGTTTTTGCCCAACTTTCAAAACTTTTTCAACCGCAAATGTCAAAAATTCAGGTCGGTGCTTGCGAAAAGCGAAATCTTGCCAGTAAATCGCTAAAATAGGCAAATAATTTAAAGACCGATATTTACAATTAAATTAATAATTAAAACAATACTTTTGTACATTTTTGCAAACGAAAACCAAAAGAACGGATTAAAGCTACTGCAGTGTGGGGAAGCTTTTGATCAGCAACCAGAGAAACTCCTTTTTCTTGGTAAGGAATCGATTCGTGGGGCTGAATTTTGTGCGAAAAAAAAAAATTGAAATTCAATAATAAAAAAATTAATACTTTAAGAAAAAAAAAGAATTAGTGGTGTTGGGTTTTCTGAAATAACCAATGTGACCATCCAATTTTGAACAACAAAAGTTGGATTCAATCAGTATTGGATATTTTTTGGAAAAACTCACAAACAACCTTACAAAATTTTGTATAAAATTAAATTTTTAGTTTTTCATAAGCAAACAAAGAAAATAGATAAAAAAAATTCAAAGTAAGAAAGGCGCGTGTGTGTAAAGTAAAAACGTAAAAAGAAAAAAATGGAAGATGACCATCAACCCTGCAAGAAACCCCGAATGGAGGAAGTCGAGTCAAATGCAAATTCCATTTCGGAATGTGCTACCGCCATGAAAGTAGCTGGCTTCTCTCTAAGTGCCATCGAAGAGATGAAGACACGCGTCGAGAGTAAACAAACTGAAGACAGCCTCGGTCAACGATTGAGGGAATTCCAGGTGCTCGATGAGGTGGGATCAGGAAGCGAGGAGTCTGGTAATTGTTCATTATTTTGTGCTTCCTCTTTTTATGATTTTTTGTAGTTTCAGCAGTTTTGTTGTTGCAGTTTTTTTGTGTTTAAATTTTCCGGTCTTATTCACTTTTGATTATATTTCAAGATGGCAGTGACCGCGATGATGATTCCTCCGAGTTAGACTTGGATGACGAAGAATTAGACAATTTGCTAGACGAAGGTCTGCCAGAGGACTTGAAAGGTCGCCAAAAACCCAAGTACGAGGAACGATTCAAGACAGTTCTAGAAGGTATAAAGCTCGACTCCATTCGCGTTCTATTTCTAACTCCCAATCATTCTCCAAATGCCAATAGAAAAAGGCCACAACCACTTTGAAGTCCTGCCCGAAGGATGGCTCCAAGTAACGCACAACAGTGGAATGCCATTGTTCCTGCACAAACAGTCGCGAGTTTGCTGTGTAGCTAAACCGTACTTTTTAGGTCCTGGAAGTGTTAGGGTTTGTTCAACCTTTCGTCTTGTCTTGAAAATAAAACAAGATAACTCGTTTTCTCTCTTTTCTAGAAACACGAGATTCCTCTTGGTGCTATTCCATGTCTGGGATATCGCAAGGCCCTACAAGAAGAGGAGGAAGAGGAGCAACGCCTTGCCAAAGCCGAAGCCGAGTCAAGTTCCAATGAGTGTCCATTTGCTGGCGATGCCTCCAACAGCCCAGGAGTCAACGGAGTAGACACCACAACCAAGACTGCCCCCGAACTAGGAGTCGTTCCTCCTCCAGCCAAAATAGTCACCGTTAAAGAAAACACCAAAGCCCAATCGGTCAGTGCTGACGAATTCTACAACTACTGCAAGAAACTTTTCAAATTCAAAACGATTAAAGTGCTGCGCTTCGAATCGTGGAACGAACGTCGTCGCTTCACCAAGAATCGCAAACACATCAAGAACTTGCAGCGTCCCACTCTGCCCGACGGCACGAAACTAATCAAATTCCCAATTCTACTGCCAAAAGGAGAGGCCGCAAAGAATCCGCGCGCTCGCAAAGAATGGATCATGAATCCGAATGGCAAGAGTTATATTTGCATTCTGCATGAATATGTCCAGCATGCTCTCAAGAAGCAGCCAACCTATGAGTTCATCGAGTTGGAGAATGCAGCCGCTCCCTACGCAGCCACTGTATCGATAAATGATCTCAAATATGGCACTGGCTATGGAACAAGCAAGAAGCAGGCGAAATCCGATGCAGCCAGGGAGACTCTGGAGATTCTCATACCCGAGATGAAGGACAAGATTACAGGATTGAAGACGGATAAGACTTCGGTTAAGCCGAATTATAAGGATCTTTCTGTAAGGGTTTTTCTACCCCATCTCTCTTTTATATTCTCATACAGTCATTTGTTTGCTTTCAAAGGTGTTCGATGACATCAAGATCGAAGATCCTCGTGTGGAGGAGTTTTGCAATAAGACGACCGAGCCTGCTCCGCACGCCATTCTCTTGACATGCTTGCAGAGGAATTTCGGACTCGGCGATGTGCAGATCAACTACGAAATCAGTCGTCGGAAGAACAAGAAGAACGAATTCACCATGACTGTCGGCAAGCACGAAGCCAAGGTGATTTGTAAGAACAAGAAGGAAGGCAAGCAGCTGGCTTCGCAGGCTATTCTTCAGGTAAAATCTAGTGCCTTTTATTTTATTGGTTAAAAATGCTACAGAATGTGCTCGTTTCAGATCCTCCATCCGCACATAAAAACCTGGGGCTCCCTGCTCCGCCTGTACGGCAACAATTCCATCAAAACCTTCAAGGAGAAAAAGCTCGAAGAACAAGAAATCACTGTTCTGCAAAGCAAAGCCGCCATCAATCAGCCCAACTATGCCATTCTCGACAAACTCAAAATTGAAATGCTTAAACTGTCGGAGAAAAACAAATCCGTACAGCCGATTGGTAAATTCATTCCACCAAGTGATATTGATCTCCCCACAGCATCCGGTTCTAATCTAACTAATGTCGAACTCTAGCAGAGAAGTGAAGCCGATGCTGATAAAGACTGCAAACCAAAAAACAAACTAATTTAACTTAACACGAATTGTGATGTCCAAATGCAACTTTTTTCGTTTATATCTCGTATTTTATCGCATGAATTTAAAGTAAACACCAACTCATAGGTTTCTAATTCTAATGCTTTATAGGAAGACAAAAACATTCACTTAACTAAATCTAAGCACAATCATTAATGTTTCGTTGCGAATCTGATAAATTTAAGTTCCAAAAACTTATGAAAGCGAGTTGTGAGCCGCTGATCCTAGAACAAATAAAGCAAGAGAGGCGCAACTCGGATAATATGGTTGATAGTCAATAAAACAATTATGAATGCTCTTTCGGTGTTAAAGTGATCAGTTTTATATTTTTTTTTTCAATAACTCAAGTCAAGACATTGAGCTGAGGAAGCTTGAACCTCCTGAAAAAGGGAGATCCTCCAAACTGCACAAACTACAGAGGAATCAGCCTACTTAACATCGCTTGCAAGATCCTCTCTGCCGTAATATGTGAACGTCTGAAGCCTTTCCTCAAAAATCTGATTGGTCCTTATCTATGTGGCTTCAGATCAGGAAAGTCAACCATCGACCAAATTTTCACTTTGCGGCAGATCCTGGAAAGAACCTATGAACTCCAAATCGATACCCACCACCTTTTCATCAATTTTATGGCCGCGTATGACAGCATCTACAGAGACGAACTGAAGGGTTAAGGTCCAGAGACTCAGATGGCTCGGTTATTTAGAGCGGATGCACATCAATGCTCCGGCTCGGAAAGCCTTCGACACTATTCCCGAGGGACGTAGAAGGAGAGGAAGACCGCAACTCAGGTGGCGCACACAAGTGGAAGAGGACCTCAATCAACTTGGAGTGCAAAACTGGAGGCAGCTAGCTGGCTGGCGGAGACTGTTGATTGAGGCCCAAGTCCACACCGGACTGTAGCGCCACCTTAAGTAAGTAAGTCTTTTATGACCATTCAAGAATCCAGATGGAATCGTTGACAGTTTCGGCTGCTCCACAGGAACTGTGCTTTAGGCCTTTAGAGCGATTGATAGACAAACAACACTAGTTTCAAAAGAATCACAAACGCAATGCTAATTGAATCCGACGAAGAAGCACCCAAACGAACCGCAGCTAAACAAATAAACTCAAGTCTCCTTGGCTTTGGTTTTGCAGTTCTTTTTCTAAAACTGGAGCCTTCTGAAATCTGAATTTCGAAGCAAGCAAAGCAAATTTGAGATCCAAAGCTTGCACCAAAAGCGTATCAAGAAGAATCTCAGCAACGATATCAAGAGACCCATACACAGAACACAAGAAAACCAAACCAAGTAAGTTTTTTGTTTTACTTTTTTATTTTGAACTTCGTCCCCCTTTGGATCACCTCAGAGTATACAAATGCAACAGAATAATTTATTTAAATCCAAACACTGCGGTGCGGGTCAACATCAAAATGTTTCCATATTCACTAGGGTCTTCCTGCGCTTCTTGTCGTCTGTCACTTCCCCATTTGACCAACTTCTCGCTCTTCTCAGTTGTTAAACGATTAAATATTTATTAAGGACTGCCCCAAAGGACAGTATAAAGATTGCAACATCCACCAGAAAGTCCATTCTGTCTCGATAATATTCAAACACCGATTGGAAATACGATCGAACCGCCATTGTGTGGTCTGTTTTTAACATCGAAGCTCCATTGTACGACTAAACTGCATTGCCAACTTATTTCGTGGCGTGGCATTTCCAGCTTTGCATTGACTTGAAAAAATTAGCAATTCAAATAAAACACAGCACAGGTATGGTATTGGTTTGATTTATTTGTTGTTTTCGAACTTATTTAACTTTTTCTATGAGATGAATGTAAAATGCTGGATGTGAAACAACATCCAGATCCTTGAAATCGCCATAGATCTTGTGATCGGCCTTGTCGCCGAAGATGTCCTTCAGCATGCTGGTGAATTTGCTTAATTCGTGTGGATAGTAGGAGAGACGGAATTCACTGGTTTCGTTGTTGGCTTCGATTTGATAATCCATTGCTACGAGAGCTGGCTTGCCGCAGTAGAATAGCACAGAGGTTTTGATGTCAGCTGTGTGGGAGGTCTGGGGGAAGAAAGAAGGGTTTTTGTCATTAGTTTAGCTTTTTCCTCCATTTTTAATCCTTGATTTCAAATAAAACCTTGAATACAACTACTTTCCATTATTTCCCTTAATTCCTTATTTATTTGTTTTTCTATTTTACCGTTGGCAGCAAAAACCCAAAAATTAAGTAAATTCAAACAAAACACCGCTCAATTCAAATTTCAAATTTTAACGATCATTTTTGGCATCCATTCCTGATATAAAATAGAAAGAGATGGCTATATAGTGTGTGGTGAATTGATTCTTGGTGTAGTGCAGTGCTCGGTAGTTGTGCGATTAAAATATTAATTAAAATTATAAATTCGCGAGTTTTTGTTTAAATTTTTTATTAAAAATGTTTTTTAAATAGTGCAAATCATTTTTAAAATGGAAAATATATGAATTTCATGAGGTAAGAGTATTTTTTTTTCGTAGAAATAAAATTAATTTTATTTTCAAGCTGATTTCAATATGGCGGCCATTGGATTGGATTGGTTGTTTTATCGAACTGAGAATAAATTGTCTTGAAATTCAACAAATTACGTGTTTTTAGGAATTTTGAAATTAGATTCTTCCTTATTTGAATACAAAACTTCTGTTTTTTGTTTGCTGAAAGCGCAATTTTCGGAAATTCAAACAGTTTGATTCTTTGTTCGATAACCCACTCCGCAGTCAAAGTGAGGGTGATATTCTTGATTCCTGGCCGTTAATCTTGTTGAAAATAGGCGTAACGGTTGATTTCCTTTGTTTGAGGTGCTTCCTGAACGAGTTTCGCTGTTTTCAGGGTATAAACATTGTCATTCGTGGGTTTGTTAACTCTTGGTCGTTCGCATTACGAATTTTCAGGAAAAATCTCGAAAAATAGGAGTTTCTGAAAGGATGGCTGAGACTTACAGCCTGATTCTCCCCCTTGTGAGGAATCACAAGTCGTAAGCCCTTGTGACTATTTCTTGTGAGGATTGTTGTGATTCGATAACATTTGTCGGATTCTCCCATAATCCTCACAACGAAACTCACCACAGCCAACGTGCATATATAGAAATGTCATCAGCTTCTCATTGAAAAAATTTAAAAGATTTCAAATTTGCCAATCAACAACGCAGCTCTACAATATGTCTGCAACAAGTGTGATAAATTTTATGGAAATGTTTATAATTGAAGTTATAAATAAATAAATTAATATTTTTTCAGAAGAAAATCGCAATGGTAAAGCACTATTCACATGAGCACGAACAACGACCAACGAATGAACGAAAATTCGTCGATTTTGACCTTTCTTTCACATGAGAGTTTTCAATTCGTCGCGAATGAACAACCAAAACACAAAGCAAGAATGATTTTTGAGGTTATAGGCGCGCGAATATTTTATTCGTTGGGAGTGTGGATGATGTGGAACGCGAATTGAGTTTGGCAGATTGTATCAAGTAGAATTCTTTTCGCGACGAATTAATTTGTTTTCTCAAATTTACTAACATTTTAAAATAAAAAGTTAATTTTTGCATCATAAATCAAACATTAACTTTACTTTTATCGTTTTGTTGAGATTGTAAGGAAATACGGCTTCAAACGTATCTAAAATCACTTTTCTTCATTCATTCGTCATTCGTTGGTCGTGCTCATGTGAATAGTGCTTAAGATGACTTCGGTGGAGCAACTAGAATACTTCGTGGCATTCATGACCGACCACCCAGCTCATGGCCAACAAAAATCACTCAACCGATCCGGAAAGGGTAAAAAAAATTATGGGGTCAGCTGGTAGAAGCGTTGAGTGCCATGAATGGACCCACCAGGTGCTGCTGTAAAATTCTTACTTTTCATTTACGGAGGAAACTTCGTCAATAATATGTGCCATAATCATTTTAACTTCAATTATTTTCACTATACTCATAAATCAAAATGTCAAATCTCAAATAATTTTCTAGTTATGACCTGCTCTGAAGGAGATCACAATTTTGATTGTTTTTGTGACTCTCACAAGTTGTGACTTTGGGCTTTGGGGGAGAATACGAAAATGTCACAAAATATATTTCACCTCTTCTTATGACTTTTGAGGTATCAATGATGATGGGGAGAATCGGGCTGTTAGTTGTATTGCGAGATGCGAGTTGATGTTGGTCGTTCGCACTACTCATTTTCAACTCAAATCTCGAAAAATAGGAGGTTCTGGACAGTTCGCTTAGAACCATTTGTGTTGCGAGATGCAAGGTCCTTGTAACTAATCAAAGCTCTCGTGATATCGACTGATTGTTTCAATTCAATGACGTCAATTTGCTCAAGCGTCTTTTCTATTTTTGTTCTTACAATAAATGCCTGTCCTATCGTTGAGTGCCTCGTTTGCGTTTATGACCCCAAAAGTCAGTTGTTAATTGATTAGGTCTTATCAAAAACGATAACCTCTTAGGTAAACAAAATATTTGCCAAAATGACAACATTTCCATGAGGTAACAATATTATTGCTTACTTAACGATAAGACAAAAAATGTATTCGGCAAACTTACATTATAATACAAGCTCTTTGCTGGCGTAGCTCCAGTTTGTAGAATATTGTCATAATTCCGATGATCGATTAGAAGTATTCCACCGGGCTTAAGGCACTTTTGAAAATTATTAATAGCTTGTTTCTGTTCTCGCTGATCGCCGAAGGAGTCCATCATGTGGGCAAAGGAGTTTCCCAAGCAAATGACTGCGTCGAAGCCTTCGTTGATTTCGTCTTGAATGTCATCGTAGAGTGTCAACCAGTTGGCTTCTTCGATAACTGAGAAGGCAAAATGGATACATAGTTTGTTTTGACCATAAAAAGTACCTAGTACTCACTCCATTTATCAAAAGCTGGCTCCTTGCGGCGGCTCCAACGCTCCTTCAAAGCATATTTCAGCATCTTATCTGATGCATCCACTGACACAACTTCAAAACCTTCTTCCAGCAACATTATCGAATCCACTCTGTGAAAATCGCAATTTGAAATCACTTAAGAAATATTACAAAATCGTTTAAATGCCTACCCCGTTCCACAGGCAACATCCAATAACCGTTTGCATCCTTTCGATCTCAACAAATTAATCAAAAAATGTTTGTAGTTGTCGGTACGCGAACGCTTATCACCAATGAAAATCTCCCAGACTTTGGCTGCTTTACCATCGGCATACTGATCGCGAATACCTTCAGCGGAAATACCCTGAGATCGGGAAACAAAAACACTATCGGCTGTTGCTGTTGCTGCTGACATCTTCACTGTTCTGTTATTTTCAACTGACTAAATAAAATTGAAGTAATCTTCTAATTCGAGCCCATCGAAGTGATCACGAAACTGCAGTAAGCTTGTGTTCCTTATCATTCATTAACTTTTCAGTGTTAGATTTGTTACATTTCTGACGAAACTTTACATCTGATTAAGGGAGAAAGCTTTTTGTTTAGATTTTATTTTTCGGGTCATTGATAATTTTCTTGGTCAGTGGATGTGAGGGTCAAGATGATTGCCGGGCATCATCATTTGTTTGTGACATCATTATCGCGTTGTCGATGACTAGGCTATTTTTGAGAATCACAACAACTCAGTTAAAAATAGTTTGGAAATCTTACACCATTCAAACATTTATGTAGAGCAATTACAGATTTCTCAGAAAGGGAACATGAGAAGTGCGCGATCGAGGAGATAGAGGGATGTCACAACAGGAACGAGGTTCGAAAGTTCTACAAAAAGGTGAAACAAACCTCCAGGGCGTATACACCCCGAACCGAAGCCTGTAGAGACCATCATGGGAACACCGTAGTAGAACCGCAGTCAGTGCTGAGGATTTGGAATGACTTTTCCAAGCTGTATAATGGCGATGACGAGCAAAACCCCGCCAGCAATACAGAACCATTCAATTTGGGTGCAGAAGGCCAACAATTCCACCCACCTGCCAGGGACGAAGTGAAGATAGCGATATCTAAACTCAAGTCGAACAAAGCCGCTGGAGCAGACGGGCTAGCCGCCGAACTGTACAAAGCAGCTGGAGATGATTTGGTTAGGAGCATGCACCAGCTCATCTGCAAAATTTGGTCGGAGGAAAGCATGCCCGACGAATGGAACTTCAGCATCGTATGCCCGATCCTCAGGAAGATGGGTCTAGCGGTCAACGAGGGCAAGACCAAGTTAATGCTGTCAACAAGAAAGGACTACCAACATCGACGTCTTGGAGCAAACGTCAACATAGACAGATTTAACTTCGAGGTAGTTAAGGACTTTGTCTACCTGGGATCCGCTATCAACTCAGACAACAACACCAGCGCTGAAATCAAACGAAAAATCGCTCTTGCCAATCGCTGCTTCTTTGGACTTAGGAGGCAATTGAGTAGTACAGTCCTCCGAGCAACTAAAGTGACACTCTACAAAACCCTCATCATCCCGGTCATGTATGTTGTACAGACATGGACCATGACAACATCCGATGAAAACGCTTTGGGCTGCTTTGAGAGAAAAATTCTTTGAGTGATTTTTGGTCCTGTCTGCATTAATGGAGAAAGGAGATGAAGATTCAACCAAGAACTGTACGAGCTGTACAGCGACACTGACCTAGCCAGAAAAGTTAAGGTCCAACGACTTAGATGGTTGGGTCATGTTGAGCGAATGGAAAATAATGCTCCGGCTCGTAGAGTCTTCGAATCCAACCCGGAAGGACGTCGCAGAAGAGGAAGACCGCGACTCCGGTGGAGCACAAAGGTGGTGGAGG
Source organism: Sphaerophoria taeniata (assembly GCA_943590905.1). Lineage (NCBI taxonomy): Eukaryota > Metazoa > Arthropoda > Insecta > Diptera > Syrphidae > Sphaerophoria > Sphaerophoria taeniata. The sequence goes on from OX016542.1 coordinate 86,405,429, forward strand.
ACCTGAACCAACTTGGCGTGCGAAACTGGAGACAGCTAGCTAGGGACCGAGCTGGCTGGAAAGTTTGTTGGGTGAGGCCCTGGTCCGACCTGGACTGTAGCGCCACCATAAGTAAGTAAGTAAGTAATTACAGATTTAAAATGTTTCTTAATGCCAATAATAAAAACAAGAACCGTCAGAGGAGAGGAAAAGCATTTTTATTGTTTAGAAGAAATATAAAACGTTACAGTTGACGAGCTTATGGAATGGGTTTTCCCAGAAGATCCTGGGATTTTAGCGGGTCGAAACCATCTCCTTCTACTGATCTTCTATGAGGTCCGAGAATGGGTTTTCCTAGAAGATCCTGGGACTTGATAGGATCGAAGCCATCTCCTTCCACTGATCTATGTGGTCCGGGAAAGGGATTGCCTAGAAGATCTTGTGACTTGATTGGATCGAAGCCATCTCCTTCCACTGATCTCCTATTTGGTCCGGGAAAGGGCTTGCCTAGAAGATCTTGTGACTTGATTGGATCGAAACCATCTCCTTCCACTGATCTCCTATTTGGTCCGGGAAAGGGCTTGCCTAGAAGATCTTGTGACTTGATCGGATCGAAACCATCTCCTTCCACTGATCTCCTATTTGGTCCGGGAAAGGGCTTGCCTAGAAGATCTTGTGACTTGATTGGATCGAAACCATCACCTTCCACAGATCTCAAAATCCGACCATCAGAACTAGCAAAAACAGCTAAAATAATAGCAACAGGAGCCAATAATTTGAAAGCCATTTTTGACAGAAAACTGACTGATTCGTTGAAGATTTTCAATTCTTTTATAAGAAGCTGAGGAATGTATCAAAATAGTTCTTAAGTAGAAATTGTTGTTTTGCAAAGTAATCAACATTTTTAGATTTTACTTGAACAAAGTGAAAATTCTTGTATCGATGTTATCTAAAAAGTTGACACTGATTTGCATTTTAACTTGTGATTGCCATCATTTCGGGGTTCTTAGCGTTCATGATATTTATACTATTCTCTCCTGAAACTATCTCAAGAAAAACTTTGAATGCAAACCGTTATCGATAACTTCGAAAAGTATGCAACAAACAAAAAAAGTTATAGTAGATGGGTCCTCAATATTTGCTATGGTAAAAATAGTTTATGCTGTTTCTGAGTGATTTTTCCTCGCCAGGAAGGCATCCAAGTTCCTATTCATTGGGCGCTGTAGGACAACCGCTTTCAGGCATACGTCCATACCTTATGAGTTGTAGTATGTGCTGGTTGTTCAGCAATGGACAGTGCCGAATCGAGTATTTTATTTTTACATTGAAAAAGCCTCATCTTCCAAATACGATAGTGCGGACTATACACAAATCATTATCATTATCATCATCGTCGGCCTGGCCAATGAAGTTATTCCCTTCATCTGCGCCACAACCGGGATCCGTTTCGGGCCTCCTTCAGCAAGATCTTCTATGTACCTCGATTGTTTGGAGTCCTGGAGGGTCATTCCGTAACTTTCAAAACGACTATCGTCCAAACGATCATCGTCGACGATATCGTTTCAAATTTGCTTCACGTAAGTTGATCGTCATCGTCTCGTTCATCGTTTTTTTGCCTATGCATTTTGAGAGCTACAGAGACTCTCAAACTGTATACGAAATGTCATTATAGTGCACGTGTATTACTATCACATCAAGTTTTGTGTTTGTGTACTTCATCCCTATGAAGAATTTGCAAGAAAGATATAGAGAGAACTTTATAATGTAGATGTCGCCTCTCTCTTTTCATCTGATTGCAGTACTCGTTAATAAAAATACTACCATCAAAGATGACAATTTGAACAAGGCGTTTTACACATTTTATTTTTGTTTACCTCGGAGATTTTTATAAGCACAAAAAATATATGTTATTTCATTACCAACAGTTGAAATAATATATTTGATATCGTTTCGACGATATCGAGATACGGAATGACCCTCCTGGACAGTGACATAGGAAGTGAGCCGTGTTCTCGTGCTCTTCTTCATTGCCGCAGCCTCTACATATGTCGTCTATACTAAGCCTCATCTTCTTTTTGTGGAAGCCAAGTACGTTATGTCCCGTTATCACGCTTATGAAGGATCTGAGGGACGGTTTTTTAAGTAGTAGAATCCTATCGGATTTTTTCTTTTCGTAATAAGGCCAGAGATTCCTGGTGTTACCGCAGGTTTCTAGTAGGTTCCATCTACCATTTGCTTTTTGAATGATAGTTTTACTAATGTTTCTTTTTAATTCGCATTGAGGGATTCTGATGTTATGGTCTATGAGAGAGGGATCAATTACCGAGCCTTCTCTTGTAAGCTCATCCGCTTTTTCGTTTCCCGGCACACCATTGTGACCTGACCGGGACCCCAGCAGTGCCTTACGTTATGCTGCATACTAAGAACCCTTAGCTCTTCGCGACAGCAAGAAACAAGCTTTGACTTGATTTGCAGAGATCGCTTTTATTGCTGCTTGGCTATCAATGAAAAAGGTGATATCAGCGTGTGATATCACCATCATGGATATTTGATTAGCAGCGTTTTTCACTGCCAAGATCTCGGCTTGGAAGACACTGCTATGGTCGGGAAGTCTTTTGTTGAAGTCTTAATAAGGTTTCATGTAGTCTGTACAAACGTTGTTGCCAACGTATTTTGTAAGAATTGTGGTATGGCCGTGTTGACTAGTTCTCCAAATATTGGTTTGACTGAGTCGAAGAGTGCTGTTTACTGCCGATTCTTATACAAATAAGTCTATAGGGGTGAGATTTAGGATCGCTTCAAGACCCGCAGTTGGGGTAGTCCTCATCGCCCCCGTAGTACTAATGCATGCCATTATTTGTACTTTGGTAAGGGTTTTTAAGTTCGTGGATTTCTCCAGAGCTTACCACCAAACCAAACTACCATCTTAGAATTGTGGCTGTATACATCCACATGATTATCCTAGGATTTGGCCCCCAATTTCTTCCCAGAATCCTATTACACGAGTAGAGTGCAATCATGGCCTTCTTGTATCTTGCTTGTATGTTAAGACCCCAGTTGAGTTTCTTATCCAAGATAACTCCAAAGTATCTCGCTTTTTCTGAAAGTTTAAGTGGGGTATTATCAATTTTTGGTAATTCGAAAGAAGGTATTTTCCTTCTATTGGTGAAAAGTACCAGTTCTGTTTTCAGAGGGTTTACTTTAAGACACGCATTTCATGGCCCAGTTACTGACCGTAGTTAATGCGTTTTCTAATTGTTCGCTTACGGTGGCTAGGTATTTACCTGTCGCCAGAAGCGCTAAATCGTCGACATATGCTACAACTCTGACACCACTGTTCTTGAGTTTGATGAGAATTACATTCATCACCAAAGTCCAGAGGAGAGGTGAGATAATTACGCCTTGTGGAGTCCCTTCCCTCTAGATGTGTACATCTTTATGTCAGAGTTACCTAGTTCACAATGGATTTGTCTGTTTTTCAATATACACGTGATCCATTTTATAAGTGTGGGTTCTATTTTAAGATCAGTGAGTGCTTTTTCTATGGCACTGTTGTGAACATTGTTAAATGCTCCAAGAAAAGATGCAAGGGTGTATTCTTTTACCGCAAGCGACTTCTCTATTGTTCTTACTGCACAGTGTAGGGCTCTTTCTACACTTCTGCCTTTTGTATAGGCGTGCTGAAATGGTGATATAGCCTCCGGCTTTAAGTATTTACGGATATGCATACCGGTTATGGTTACAGCGTATCCGATCTTGTAGGACAGAGTAGAATATCTTTAAGGTTGTACTTAGCCGGAACAGCATCTGCGGTTCTGTTTTTTTTTTTAGCCGGTTGATAGCTTTTTTGACCTCATCAATGCTTTGTGGCTGCAGCATGATGTTGTAATCTTGAAATGGTGGACCCGTCATTTCTTCTTTTTATTGGAAATTGAGTTTTTTTTTCTGATTACACGCAAATGGCTTCAAAATTCTCGCCTTGAACTTGCGGATTTGAGTACTATTTTTGTTTCATCGGGCCTGAGCATTGGTGTCCATCCGCTCTAAATGACCGAGCCATCTGAGTCTCTGGACCTTGACCCTTCTGGCTAGGTATGTGTGTCTGTACAACACTTAAACTTCGCTGTTAAATTTTCTCCTCCATTCGCCATCAATGGACACGGGGCCATAGATAACCCGAAGAACTTTCTTCTCAAAACAGCCTAAGGCAAATTCTACCGGTTTTGTCAGGGTCCATGTCTGAAGTTGACGGTGGAGTTTTGCACTGTCTTCTCAAGCACGATGTTAGAAATCGTATAACAGAAGTCTTAAAAAATATACTAACATTCTTATTTTTTTTAAAACTCAATTGTAAGGCCCAAATTATTAAATATCACATTCATATCATATACCGTCAGAGCGGGTGACTTTGGCCACTTTTTCAGATTGAAATGTGAATAACTTTTGCAACAATTTTTTGTTTTTTTATGAAAAGTTTAACATTTTTACCTACTTCGCTCACTCTTTAAGTATGCTAAGTCTTGAACAAATCAATCGAACAGTTTCCAATACAGAAGCGAAAATATGGGTGGGCAAAGTCGTCCCACCCCCCATTCCGTGTGACTTTGGCCGGGAGGGCTTTTACTTAGTTTTCTAAGAAACTACGAGCAGCAAGTAAATTTCACCAATCCCAAAAAAGAGCAGAATTTTTCTCTATGTGTAGGTATTTTATTAGTAGTTTACACTGTATTTTCGGTTTTTAACATTTTTTTTAAATACAATTATGTAAATTTTAATTTAAGTTTGGATAGCCTTGAAAAGATATTGAAAAAAATAGTCTCTCTCGGCGATCCACGAAACAGGGAGTTTTTTCTCTAGATCACTTTTGTTCACCTGGGCAACATCTTGTCTTTCTGTTATATATCCTCCGCTCCGCCCAGCACCTCTTCGTAAGAACGAGACTGTTAACTCATCGTTGTATATTTTTAAGATACAGCCAACGTAATGTGTTACTTGATACTTTACTGGAAACCTAACCAAAAAATAGTCACCAACACTGATAGAAATATCCTCGTTGGCCGTTATATCATCGTCACTCATGATTTTTGTTCTTGCCATTCAGCGAGGTTAATCCTATCTGAGTTATCCAAAGATAAGGACTTCATTGGTGGTATTATTAGTTGAGGATTCTGATGAAACGTTGACATGTTAATACACAAAGGTATATCTATGTAGTTAATTTAAACCTATTTGATTCAATGAAAAAGTTAAATAGGGATACCATTACGGTAAGACGCCGCAAGGTCTTTGCTTCCGGTTGCGACTTATTTTTGATGGACCAAGTTCATCAGTATACATATCTTCAGTGAAATCTTCATTTGCTTGTATACTGGAAGACTGTGTTAAGACGTTCGGTGAAGCCTGCCATGGTGATACTAGCGCTAGGTTTTCTTTCTTGGCTTTCTGCTTGAGGTATCTGGGGTCCCAAGGCTCTTCATATAATTCAAAACTGACTCACTCAAGAGTGATCATATTTTCTTCATGGGTTTGGATTAGTTTTTTCCAATTTAGATATAATTTTTTGCCTATAGCATGGATAAATTCCAGTTGCACGGTAGCCAGGTATTAAATCCTCATGTAAGCTATCCCAGAATTTTCCAAAAGTCTACGAAACACTTCTTTGGGCACTGTTTTGTTTTTCTTTTTTTGTTTGCCAACTTGTAGCTGGTTAAGTTTTTCTAACATAATGCCTTCAAACGTCGCGTCGAAAGAAGGCTACATATAGTGGTTGTGCTATGTGAGTGCAATAGCATGGAATACAAATAAATGTAATATCATTTTCTTCAGCTAGATAACATCTTCTGAGAAATGGCTAGCAAAATTGTCACCAAGTTACCAAATGTCACCAGATTACCAAATTGTTGAAATTGATATTGCTGCTCTTGATGGAGATATATTTTGGCACACTCGCCATTTTATTTGGTCTTTGTGCCTTTCTAAAAATGAACTTGCCAAATCTTTCCCTGGCAAACTGTTGCTGAACTTGGCGACATATTTTTGTTTTTTGTCCAGAAAAGCCTTGGTGATGTGACGAAGATAAAGTATGGAGGGCGAAAATCCCCAGATACTAGTTGTTAGTAGCATATTGACTATGCGGGCTTCTTCTTCCTCTGAAAGTGCAGTTTGCCCACCAACAGATTTAGTGTGCACATTTAAAAAAAATATTTTTTTAGAACGTGGATCTTGATACATATTTCATTATATTATTGCTCGTTGGGGATTTCAATCTCCCTAATCTGTCATGGTCACGATCCGAGGATGACTCTCATTTTGTTGCAAGTAACGCAACAACTGAAAAAGAAATTTTATTTACTGACAATCTGTCTGATTGCGGCTTGCATCAGATTAGTGATGTTAAAAACAACTTGAGCAGACAACTCGATCTCATTTTTTCCAATGAAGCAAATAACTGTATCGTAGAGCAAAGTAGCTTAACTCTTTCCACCATTGACAATTTTCATCCGCCATTGTCTTTAACTTACGTCTATGAGCACAATCATCCCGATGTAGATTCTGAGAACCCATATCGATTTAATTTCCGAAAAGCAAACTTCGCCCAACTAAACGAGCTGCTTAGTAACATTAATTTTGATTTAATATTAAACCAAACTGTTAACAATAGCATCAATAGTTTAACCACTAACTTCTACTCAATAATTTTTGAATGTTTTTTTCTATGCGTTCCCTATGCACCATATAAAAATATCTCACCGTCACCACCGTGGTATTCAAAACAACTTCGTTCACTCCGTAACTCCCGAAATAGTCTATGGAGAAAATATCTTAAAATTAGATCAGAGACAGACTATTACTCCTATTTAGTAGTGTACAACGAGTTCTCTGCTCTCTCAAAACTCCTGTATGATGCATATATTAATCAAATGCAGTTTGATATAATCTCAGATCCCAAACGCTTTTGGCAATTCATTAACGTAAAAAAAAAGTCAGATGGATATCCTAATTCCCTCAAATATTTAGATCACTCTTCTAATGATTCAAAAATTATAACTAATTTATTTGCTAATTTCTTCAGTCTTGCTTTTTCCGACAGTAATTTTGTACCTGATGCTGACTATTTCACTTATATGAACGATTGTAACCAAACATCATTGGTATCGATCAACATCACTGTTGACGATGTGCTTAACAAAATAAATAAATTAAAAGATGATTTCTCTTCGGGACCTGATGGTTTACCTGCGATTGTATTAAAGAAGTGTGCAGCTAATTTGGCTCAGCCTCTTACTATTCTTTTTCAAAAATCTCTTTCTCAAAGAATTTTTCCATCTATGTGGAAAGATTCTTTCATAATTCCCATTCATAAGAAAGGCTGTAAATCTGACATTTCTAACTATAGGCCGATTGCCAAATTATCTTGCATTCCTAAACTATTCGAAAGTATTATATTCGACACAATGTACTTTCATTGTAAATCATTATTTTCGGCCAAACAACATGGGTTCCTAAAAGGGAAATCAACGACCACTAATTTAACTGAATTTGTTTCTTATACATTAAACTCAATAGAAAGTAAAAAAGAAGTTGATGTTATTGCTACGGACTTTAGCAAGGCGTTTGATAAAATATCCCACAATATTATATCTTTCAAGCTAAAGGCTCTTGGATTCCCTCCTGGTTTCATTGAATGGATGGAATCATACCTATCCGAACGTAAATATCGCGTTTTATTTAGATCTTCTATATCAGAGCCATTTACTGCAAAATCGGGAGTCCCTCAAGGTAGTCATCTAGGCCCTATTATTTTTATTCTGACTATTAATGACGTAGAATCTGTGATTGAAAATTCCCAAGTTTCAATGTACGCAGACGACATGAAAATCTTTAGAATGATTTCTTCACCCGATGATGCTTTACCCCTGCAGGCCGATTTAAACAATTTCTATGTTTGGTGTCAAAAAAACAATTTAGAGCTTAATGTTTCCAAATGCCAAACAATCACATATTCCCGTAAACGTTTCCGTCCGCAAACACGGGACTATTATATCAACGAATGTATTGTTCACAGAGTAACAACTATCCGAGATTTAGGAGTTATTTGTGATAGTGAGCTTAACTTTAGGTCTCACTATGACAATATCGTAGCTAGAGCTAATTCTGCTTTAGGTTTCGTTAAACGCTGGTCTAAGGAATTTTCGGATCCTTACGTTACGAAATCTCTTTGTACCACGTTTGTAAGGCCTCTACTGGAATACGCCAGCCAAGTATGGTCCCCTTATCACCAAGTCCATATAAATAGAATTGAAGCAATACAATGTAGATTCCTCCGTTTCGCCTTAAGAGGACTTTCATGGGTTGACAATTTTAACCTACCTCCGTATCAAGAACGGTTGCGGCTTATAAACTTACAATCTCTAGAAAAACGTCGTGAAGTTGCTGATATTATTTTTGTACACCAAATTCTATCCGGTGCTACAGAATCTTCCACCCTCCTTGATGCAATGAGTGTTAACGTTAACTTTCATTCTCTAAGATCGGTTCCCCAATTTCATCAAGCTCATCACAGAACTGATTACGGCAGTAATGAACCAGTTACGAGAATGTTACGTAAGGTGAACGAAAATTCAAATATTTTTGATTTCAACCATAGCAAGATCACACAAAGGAAACTTTTATACAGTACTTCCTTAAACAACTAATAAAATAAATAAATATGTATGTATATGTAGTAGAGTGAAACTGACTCCTCTTTTCTTTTTTTTTTATTTTTATTTTTCTTTACGAACTTGACAAGTGTCTTTTACACGCTTATTTACTTTGTTATTTTTATTTAATTATTTTTTTTTTTAATTTTTGACTTTTAATATTTTGTCTTTAAAATTTTTTAATTTTAATTTTAATTTTTTTTTCTCTTTTTGTAAAATTTTTTAATTTAAAATTTTATTCCTTTTTGACCCTGCTTGCATTAAGCAGTCCCTAACTCTCATCTTCCTGATATTCGTATCGCCATCACTTTTTTATTTTACAAATAATTTCTAATTAAGTGCCGATACGTCTAGCAACCGTAATTGCCGTCGTACTCGGTGAAAATGGACCCCAGCGCGTGCGGTATCTGGGGGGGAAAGAGGCGTGGAATAATTAATTCATACACTTTTGAAGCCTTGTTCAATGATATGTTGCCTTCTCGAACTTGCAAAAAAGGGCCTTCCGAGGTTTTAGATTTTATAAGGCTTTTCGTGCCTGGTTTTTATTATATGCTTGTGGCATCTTAATTGTTTTCTTAAAATGAACAATATACCAATACACACACATGGCAGAGCAATAAACAATATTACTAACACCTTATCAAACAAAACCTAGTGCAAAATTTAAGAGGGTGACTTTGGCGGGCAGCCCTACATTTGGCATTTATTATAAAAAAATTAAATTTATTGTTTAAAAAATAGATACAAGGGTAAAATTAGGAGGATTCAATTTGAAAAACAATACATATATCGGAGTCAAAGTCATCTTGCAATCATGTTTCTGCAACATGTTGAAAATATCCAACATTTTCAGGTGATTTTTTTGTGAAGATTTTTAACAAAAATAAAAATTGGTATATATTGATTCTACCCGGGTAATACCCGTTTCAACAAAAACCAGGGTTCCCGGGTACCTGAACATGCGGGTAATACCCGAACATGCGGGTTCCCGGGTATTTTAACTGACGGGTACCCGAAAAATAGAGAACCGAAGTCACTTATCAAAAAAATTCGCTTTCAAGAGATATAAGCATGCAAGAAATATTCTACAAAAAACTATTCAAGTTTTAAAATGTTATGTTAGTAATCACGCATCAAACGAAAACTTGCCAAACTATTTTCTATTTTCTTTTAATATTGTTGTATTATCTTCTATGATTTAAAATATTCATTATAACACTTTTACATGTAAGAACTTGGCGTTCTTTTAGATCTCACTACTTTTGGTGGCTAACTTTTACCACAGTGTTGTTCGCACATAAGAGAACTTGGCTCATTTCTTACATTTTAGGTGTTTGTTCTGATTTCAAATCTTAATGCAAAGTTTTTTTTTTTATGGAAGCATGAACCTCGAAATACACTAAATAAGCTAGCAATTTGCAAACTTTAACAATATAATTGTTCTGCCAATTTATTAAAAAGGTAATAGGTAGGTTAGGTTAGAGTGGCTCTCTAGATGTTGTTAACTCATTAAACTACAAGGCTCCACAGTGAAACCAACTACAAGGCTCCACAGTGAAACCAATAAAGAAAGTAATTCATGGGAGTGTTATGAACTTAAGTAAACCAGAATTCTAAATTGCAACATCCTACGACCATTTTATGTAAGTAAAGTGGGCATATACCACGCCCCTAAATGGAAATAGATTATTTTTCTAATTTATTTCAAGCCATTCAACCAAAGCCTTACAAAAATTCCGAATTTCAACATCCTATGACCGTTTTAAGATAGTGGGCGGAAACCACGCCCCTAAATGAAACTAAACTATTTTACTTATATTTTTCCTTATAAACAAAAATCATATCATTTTTCCTTATATTCAACCAAAAGCCTATTAGAATTCCGAATTTGAACATCCTAAGACCATTTTAAGAAAGTGGGTGAATACCACGCACCCTGAATGAGCAAATTGAAATTTTCGATTTTTTCCTTTGTATATACCTGAAAGCCTACCATGGTACCAAATTTCAAGATTGTGCTATTGTTAGAAGTGCTTCATAATTTTGATGATCAGTCAGTCAGTCAGCGTTCAGCGAGTCAATTACGGTTTTTTTGAATTTATTACTGTGCAATATCTCAGGAAGTAGTGGTTCAACAAAATTGTTTATTTTAGAGGGCCCTTGTTTCACTTGTTGGCTGAATAAACAATTGTAGCATTTTATTAATGTAGGGCCTGATTTACTTGAAAATTCGACGTGGAAGCTGTGACTACGTAGGCCCTGTCCTTAAGGTAAGTTGTTACCGTCCTTGTTGCTACAATGATATGAATGCTCCTTGCTTATGAAAAATCATTGCCAAAGCTCTTATAAGATAACCGTTAGTTTTTATACTTGAACTGTATTAAATTATTAAGAAAGTGTGTTGCATATTGCGGGTACCCGAATCTAGCCGGGTACCAGAACTTATGGCTTAAGAGCTCAAATTTTTACCTAATGTTAATTAAATAAGGCTAGTATGATCATTTTTTAATCCATTCAATTATACGAATTTACAAAGAAGTTTGGAAAAAATCAAACCACTCCTTCATATTTTAACAATTTTTCTAAAAAGTATCCATTCAGTGAACAAATTCAACCGCCCTGGCCAAAGTCACCCACTCTGACGGTACTACCTTTGGCCCAGATACGTGGTTAAGATTTTTATTTGACTTTAAGCTCGTTTTTTATTGATGTTAGTGTTCTACGACGACGTTGAACGAAATTATGTGAAAAAACTTCTTTTCAACCATACAATTTGCAATGAATCAACTATTACACATGTCTGCAAGCTAACAAACAAACAGAGTTTAAAAAAAAAAGTATGACTAACGGGCTCCTCCTCCTAGACTAGAAGTGGAAGATCAATTTTGTTTAAACAAACTCGATTTGTTTTTATTAATATTGTATGTTTTATTTGTGTAAATTTATTTCAATAAAATAAATTTTTAAATTAAAATAAAAAAAAAATCTTTGAATAAATATTACTTTGTTATAAATGAAAATATTAAACATATTCAAATATAAAATATTGCACAAAAATTAGCTTCCTTTTAAAATGTATAATTTGCAATGGTAATTTTATTGCACACGTTATCAAGTAGTTTTATATAAAAAGGACATAATATAGTCACAATGGCTTTTTAATATTATTTTTACTTCTAAATAAAATACGTTAATTTACTAAAACTAAAAAAAAATATTGTAGCATTACCATTACCCAGGTGATCAACCCAAATTACAATTTTTTTACTTTTAAAGAACTATCCTATAACTATACGTCCGCAAATGGGATCATAGAAGTATTCTGGAAATAAATTCTATAGTTACGCTTTTGTCTCGCAAATAAGTTGTACCATTTTCCTTAAATTCAATTACAATCGATAATCGAAACAATCGATTGAAGCTTAAAGCAAATTCAATTGAAATTGTTTATATGAAACATACTTTCTAACCATCATCGTCTTCAACATTGTTGCGGCAACAAATCGATTGCAAAACAAAAACTTGATAAACAATTATTCCTAACACGTGTTCTTCAATGAACAAAAAAAAGTATCTATCTTTCTAATTACAAAAAAAAAACTATCTGATTAAAAAAAAGTTGCTTGTTGAGTGACATGTTGTCCATCATCATTATCTTCATTAAAAGAGCAACACAAGACCATTAAAATCAAAGAAATGTCAATCTCTTCTAGAGAAAATTCTAGAGCAATAATAAATCATTGACAACAACTTTCAACATCATGGCAAATACCCAAGAGTATCTTCCAATGAGGCACTCACAGCTCTCATCGATTGGTAATGACCCGATGAAGAATTTTCTTTTAATTTATCACTTATGCTGTAATTGCCGTTCGAACCGCTCTTGTCGATTGCACTCAATTTGGTCAGAAGATCATCGGCAGAGTAGGATTTTTGCGAAGATGATCCTTCTAAACCATTAGCTTTAGCACCACCACCTCCAGATGAAGATATCGACCCTGATGTGCGTTGCTTGTGATGACGATCGGTCGAACTCGATTGTGAGTCTCGATCACGGCGTTTCGAGTGTCTCCGACTGGAACTGGCCACAGATGTTTTTGTTGAAGAAGCACCACTGCCGGTTCCTCCTCCGCCTGCACCGCACAAACTCTTGATATCGGTGGTCTGGCTTAGTTTGACATCGGCAAAGAGAGCAGCCGCTTCGACGCTCTTCTTGACGCTCAATGCTTCATGTGGTTGGACCGACTTGCCATTTCCATTGATCGTGAAAAGCTCATAGTCGAGGGCGAGTTTTTCGCATGGCTTATTGCGTAACTGTGCCACTGACTTGGTCGAACTCTGTTTCGATGGTCTTCGTTGGGGACTTGCATTGCGTCGATGAGGACGTTGGCAATAGCACTTGCTGGCACTGACACAACTGTCGGTATCACACCAAGTGGTGGTGTCCGAATGGGCAGTGTCCTCTTCGCCATTGGTCGTCTCGACCATCGAACAATAGCATTTGTCCTCGGATTTGCACGATATCAATGATTGCCGATTTATTGTTTGAAGAGTTTGCTGTCCGGGTTTCGCCAGCTTCATGTTGCAGTTTTTTGAGTGTGCTCTATGGGCCTTGATAAAGGTTCCACTACTGTTCATCGTTTGAGTGCCTTTTTTTCGTAGTTTTTCATTCAATTGATTATGATCGGCGCCAAGACTGCAGTAGCAACGATCTGCCGAAACACAAGTGCATGCCTCCGAGTCGTAGCTACATTCAGAACATGATACATATCTTGAACAAAGGAAAGAAAACATTTGACAATATTGGAAGGCCTTAGATGGCATAAAATTCACTTACCCACTTGAACTGTTTCGGTTCAAGCCATTGAACGCATGTTCATTTCGAGCCACCGAAACATCCGAACCACTTGTTGCAACACGACTTCGGTTTTGATGTAGCAGTTGCTGTTGCTGTTGTGACAAATGGGCAGCTGTTGATTTGGGCAAATTGGCAGTCATGCCCTTTGTCATTAAAGGTGGTGGCGGAGAAACACATTGCTGATTGATGTTTTCTTTATTCCGAGGCGGTTTCGGCGGTTTTCCGCGACATGAGCGAAACTGGCCGAACTGAAAAACCTTCTTGAGGCTTTTGGCACCAAAAAACAAGGTTTTAGGTTTTTTCTAAAAAAAAAAAGATATTAACAGTTGGTTAATCGATATCGATTACATAATATGGCGCAGTGAAACATACTTGAGCTGTTACAGTACTATTTCGCCTTTTCAATTTCTTCTTCTTCTGTCTCCGCATTATATTCTTCGAACGTTGATACAATTCGTCTTTAGTCAGCGTAACAGCTAATTTAAGAAGAAACTCTTTATAGATTGGTTTTAAATCATTAAACGACATCCCATCCGCATCGATTATGGCATTCAATATATCATCCAATGAATGAAGATTCTCATGCAAACGAAACTCGTTAAAGAGTTCACTGAATCCCAGAGGTGATCTGTCACAAGTAAAAATCTCTTCATTCCTTTTGCACAGAAAATATATTAAATTTGGCAACACTACTTACCCACCACCTCCGCCAATTTTACCACCAGAGTGACGGCGAGCAGCACGAGATTTATACCGTGTAAGCCCTCCCGTATTCAGGAAGCTACCGGATCTAGGTATTGCCACTCGAGTAAGGATGTCGCCATTGATGGTATCAAAATTTCGGCCAACCGTTCCTGATGCTGGATTTGACTGCCGATAAATGCTCTCGTTGGTTGGGGGGAGATGTTTGCTGCGTCTAACATCGAGAATGCCAAAACTATTCGGACCACCCGAATACGATGAGTCGCAAAGATCTGAAATTTCCGAGTGACTTCGATGTTTCGTTAAAATAATGTCCTTCTGTGTGATTCGTCCATTGATAACTTCCTTTTGTTGGACAATAATGTTTGTCGGAACTGGGGGAGCTCGGCGGGTTTTATGGGACTTGCGCTTGCGTTCTTCAGTTGTTGTTTCGACGCTTTCGTTGATTATGTCAGTGCTGCCGGTAAGGGAGTTGCCCGACGTGGTACGCTTTTTCCGTCCTGTTCGCGATGGCAATGCTGGGCCGCCTCCACCTCCACGATATGACGAGCTGCGCACCGAATTTTTTCTCCCCACCGAAATACTCGCAACGCCAGATCTCGACAGATAGTTCGATCCCGTCAGAGCTGAACTGCTGGCAATACTGATGCAACTAACGCCGTTTTGATTTCGCGGAGTTCGTCGTTTTGTACTGCGATGACTGCTCGCACTTACATGTGCCATGAGGCTCTGGTAGAGTGTTGCAGCAATGACAATTGCGTCTTCGGTGCTCTTACAAACAAAACCATGGCATTCGAGAATTTTTGGCACACCCGACGACCGCATTACTACAGCGAAAATCGGCGCATGTAAACTGGAAGCGATTTTACGGTGTTCTGACGAGCTTTAAATACGAAACCAAAATTGAATTAATTCGCAAAAAAAAATTGAAATGAAAATCTTACGATAAAGGCTGAAAAAGTGTCGATTTATCGATGTTTTCCGGATCAGTAATTAGCGGCAAAAATGCTGCTCCACCTTCTTTTTCCGAAACGACAAACTTCACCGCTGACCAAACTGCTATGTTATGAAAAGGGGTGATGTGACTGTCATTGTGGTTATTGTTTCCGGACTTGACTCTGAGTCCTGTCGCACAGATGTCTAAATAGCCAGAGTTTGATTTCTAGAACGAAAGAAAGGAAAGTGCTTTCGATTACATTGATGGTTTCTTGTTGTCCTTTACAAGAGAAACCTCCTATAAATTATTGAATTTAGTTAGGGGTTAGAGTACACTGCGACCTAATGATCTATTGTGTCCCCTTAATTAGCTGATGAGTAAGTACTTAAAACTACAGCTCCTCCTCTAACCTAACATCCCTAAGGAATTTAAGAATTTGGAGTGGAAGATCTGTGTCCTCAATCTGGTAATCAATTAGGTGTTTTTACCTTTGGTGGATAAGTGCACCACAACTGCCTAGAATATGGTCCGGTGTTTCATCTGCTTCGTTGCAGAATCGGTATGTTGGACTTTTGACTAGTTTGAGGATGCTAAGGTGCCTTTTTAATTTACAATGACCAGTAATTATCCTGAGTTTATTCCTGCTTAGACTGATGCAGGTGGAAAAGCCCTTTTGGTTGAAGTCACCCAAAAGCACCTTCGCCTGTCTCAGTCCGGGCAGTTGTGTCCAGTTGTTTCTTCTCCTGATTTCCTCTTCTGTTTTTATTTTACTTCTATTCTATTCTTCTTCTATTCCGCAGCAGGGTTCCGGTCTTAATAGCGGAGTCATCGGACCTGTCCTTGCCAGTATATCTGGCTCCGCATTTCCCTGAACTCCTACATGTCCAGGTACCCAATGAAGAGCTACTTTGTTGTTCTTGCCTAGTTCATTTAATCTACCTATGCATTCCATAAGCTTTGAGTTAAACGTGCAGGAGTTCAACGCTTTTAGGGCTGCCTGACCTCTAACTATCGGAGATCGAGTTCAACACATTTGCTAATTGCGTTGACCTCTGCTTGAAAGATATTGGGAGATTGACCCATTGGGATGGAGAGTCCGGTCCTGGGCCCATATATTATCCCTCCAGTACCCTCCGCCTTTCTCGACCCGTCTGTGTACCATTTGATGTTGTTTTTTTTTTTTAAAGAATAGTTGTTACTTTCACCTATCCATTCGTTTTATAATTTTTCTCAATAATTTTTTGGACAGACGGTCTCTGTCTCTTTTGCTTATGCATTTTCCAGGTCTAGTTCCTTCCTTGGCAGTGTTGCAGTGTTTTCAATAATAATATTGAGGGGAGTTAGATGTAGAAGTATCTCTATTGCTGCTGTAGGTCAAGTTCTTATAGATCCTGTGATGCAAATGCATGCTAGCCTTTGTACTTTTTCTCGTGATTTCCTAGCTGTAACAAGTTCGATTTTTTTTATACCAGACAAAAACACCATACGTGCATACGTTGCTTGCAGCTCCATGAATTACTTGCTAGTCTTTGCATATCATGAGGGCATTAGTGGCTTTGCCGACGGTAATTTCGATGTGTTTATTCCAGAGGAGTTTGCTGTCAAGGTTGATCCCTAGATTGGATATTTTACTTCCTTCTGTGGTTTTATTACTTTTCCAGCTTATTTAATTTCTTTCATGCTTGGTAGAAGTCTCTTACTGGTAAATGGTATGATTGTTGTCTAAGTAGGGTTGATTTTAAGGCCTATTGATAGACACCATCAGCAAAACCGAGACATCTTATACCCTGGACGTAGGTTAGGTTAGGTTATGGTGCTGGCAGTTGGTGTTGTTACCGTCACACTTAGATCAATACAGGTTAGAGATGCCGCGAATATTCGGCAACTATTCGGTATTTATTTTGATATTCGGTATTCGGCCGAATAGTATATCAAATATTCGGCCGAATATTCGGTAATATCAGGAGCGAGATTCTGCATCCAATCTTGGCGAACAGTTCTTAAATAAAGTTTGATTTCGTTTTCAATAGAAGTTTTTTCAACATCTACGTCAATTTTCGTATTGTCTTCAGCAACTTCCTCAAAACATTCCTAGAAACTGTTGTTCGTCATTTCATGTCAAACGTCACGAAATAGGTAGAGAAAAACTACACACAAATCGTTGGCGAATGCAATGCAATGCAATAAGAAAATGTTAAATGGCACGTAGGAGAAAGAGCTACACAATTATCTACACATCGTTTCGTTGGGTGAATGTTCGGCTGCCGAATATTCGGTATTCGGCCGATGAGGCTGGCCGAACATTCGGTATTCGGTTTTCGACAGAATCACTATTCGGGGCATCTCTAATACAGATCCATTGTGATACCCGTGAGTATTGCTACTCAAGCTAATAAAAACCTATGTGTTCAGTTAATCAAGTCATTTAGAGGCATTTGCGAAGTTCAGAATGTTAGTACCTGGAGGACTAGAGAGTTCTTCTAATTCCCCGAAGAAATAATTGCCGAGCAATTTCTTCCTTTGGTGGAAGAGTGCTGGGCAGTGACATAGAAAGTGCGAAGTGTCTTCATGCATCTCTTCGTCAACGCATCCTCAGCATAGATTTTCTGAACTGAGTCTCATCTTTATCTTGTGATATCCTAACAGATTATTCCGGTGGTTATGCTTACAAGAGATCGAAGTGATCTCTTTCCGTTCTTTGTTTGTTAAAACACGGTCAAGCTTTCTTGTAGTGCCGCAGTTGTCAAGAAGGTTCCACCTTTCATCGGGCTTAACAGTTAATCTATTTGAGATTTCCTGCTTTAAATATCAGATTGGGGTGCTGACCAGTTGAGGCATGGCTTACGTCAAGCGTTGATTCTAATCTTGCTAATTAATCGACTTTCTTGTTGCCTGGCCTGGGACCCAGCAGAGTCTAATGTTATGCTGTGCGCCAAGAACCTTAAGAACCTTACCTCAGTTGCAGTAATCGCTTTTATTGCCGCTTGGCTATCAATGTAAAAGGTGATATGAGCCCGTGGCATCGCCTTCAATAATATCTGTTTAGCAGCTGTTGTCATTGCCAGGACCTCCGCTTATAAGACACTACTATAGTCTAGAAGCTTAAACGATTTGGTTCAGAATAGAAGCCTGCCCCTACACCAGTGTCCATCCTAGAGCCATCAGTATAGATAGCTATTGACGACTCACTGGAGTATGGTATGTTATCTATCCATTCCTCTCTGCTTGGGATGGCAGCCTGGAATGGTTTATGAAAATCAAGTTCGGGTATTTTATAGTCTGTTGTAGTACTATGACCCATAACTTTTTTAAGGATCTGAGCATGGCCTATGGAAATGTTTTTCCAGACTTTAGTCTGACTAAATCTCAAGGCACTTTTAGCCGCAGATTCCTGAACAAAGAAGTCTAGGGGTATTAAATTGAGAATAACTTCCAGTCCCGCAGTTGGAGTGGATACCCTGAACGTAAGACTTTCAAGTGATAGAACTCCTCTCTGAGCAACCTGTAGTTGTAATGATTGTTTGTACATTGCGACCTGCCTTAACCTTTGCCATTTTGGTGCTTAGCATTTCGTTTATCCATCTTGTTATTGTAATGGGGACACAACCTCCGAACTGGAGGATTCAACTTCACAGCACAGATAATGACAGAACCTCAAGGTATCGATTTCAGTAGTCATAATAGGGTATATTGTAAAAGCAGTCTAATCAATTTTTTATTTATATACCCTCGCGTTAAGGCGGTAAATATTTAATATGTTAAGAAAGTGATGACCACGACAGCTATCCTTTCATTTAGTGGGTAATCGAACTTTATCGATTGGTTTCCTTGTTCAATAGGACGATATCTATTCAATGCGGGATTTTGTCAACATTCGTTCCTCGTATCAGCTAAAGGAATAAGCAAAATTTCAAGTTATCGATGAATTCAATTTGACGCTCGGAAAGAACCAGATTGCAATCGTTAATTGAACTGTTGATCACTGTTACTGTTAATCGCTTCGTGCTCCTTGTCTTGAGTTGTGGTGCCACCTGATGCATTTGCTATTATTTTAACTGTCAAATCACATCATTCAACTACACTCGTTTTAACCAAACAAGTCACTGTCAACGTCAACTACCATTCCTGCTAGATGATTCATATCGATTGCAAATGGTCGGCGAAATAACTCCACATAAAAGTGCGGTTAATAAAAAGAAAGTAAGCGTTTATCTATTTTTTGTTGTTACGCTATTGAAACAAAAAAACAGCATTCAATTAAATGAAATCCATCGTAACGAAGCTGTCAAACTGGATCCCTATTCAATTTAAATTTAAAAACGCTCAGAGCCCACAAAATAATCTTTAGACTGTCTGAAAACTTGCATAAATGTCATTTTGAGTGTTGAAAATATTTTGTGAAATTCAATTTCAAATTCTAAACAACGGATTAAGCCATTTAAAGGAATTCATTGTTAAACAATCGAGAAATTTGGAATTACGAAATTTGAATTGCAAAGTATTTCCACAAGTTCTTCTTAAGCTTGCGTGTTGAGCGTAATTAATTTTGCACAACTTCACACTGGTCAATGTTTCTTCTAAAGTGTATGAAAAAAAAGAAGGAGGAATGTTTTATAACACAAAAATAATAAACAGAAGGCTTTGCTGTAGGTTTTTCTTTTCTTTCTGTTTCAATTTTCATTGCAAACACTCAAAACTTCGACAGTAGATGGAGTTAAATATGTTAAACTTTGTTAAAATCGCGTGCTACTGAATGCAGTTATGATCACGCGTTGGTATTGTTTCAAAGTTTTCCTATAAAAACATTTGAAGAAGAAAATAAAACACGCTTCATGTTGTAGGAATGCTTTGAATTGAATTTGTGGAATTTTCAGTTGAGAACGCAAAACTTTGCGTATCAAGATTTTTTCATTATTTGTCAACTTGTGTTGAAGAAATTTCCGTCGATTTGAGGGTCTTTGAAGTAAAAATTGACGAACAACTTAAACGAAATGATCATTCATCAAAAAGAAAGCGATCTGAATATTGAATAATGTTGAATTCAGTTGAATAACATCGTGCCTTTGAATAAACTAATAATTAATTTTGCACTGTTTTTCGTTAACAAATTTCAAACTTACATCTTTGCCAATCGATCTCAAATATAAATCCCTCAGAGGTTCCTGCAGTCCCTGCAAACTCGTCACTTTATCCTTCAGTGGCAGTGATCCCAGACAGGTAACAGCAAAACTACACGTTGCATCTTTTGCTACATCGGTGAACATGCGTTCGATTTGAGCCTGAACACTGTTACTTATTCGACGGACATCCTTTTTCATGGTATCCGATATGGTGTCTGGTTTAATTGAAACCGTGGAAGACGACACCGGTACACTTGGTGCTTCCTCCATTAAAATCGATCGCACACTCTCGCCGCCCCCTGTGCTAGCTAATTCACTGCGACCATACATGATGATGGAACGGGTGCGATGCGAACCACGAGGATCATCCAAGCGGTTGCTCCGAATTGATCTAGTAAAAGAAAGAACAAAAAATGCAATTGAAAAGATTGTTAACAAAGTAGAGATCTGATAGTGAAATCAAAACGAACAAAAAAAAAATGATAAAATCTTAAACAAGATGTTTATGTTCCGATATTAATGTTACCGGCGGAGTAATGTGGCCATTAGAGACGCTGGTGATTTTGTTCATGTTCTTAAAACAGGGCGAGATTAGAGCTCATTTTGTTTCTCATCTACCTTCTTGACAGTAATGTCTGAAGAAAATAAACCCGGTTACCATTCAAACATATATTTGTGTGTTGAAACTGTTTTGATACAAAAAAAAAACTTGTACTTAAAATACTTGTTATTTTACCCATTGCGGGGCCCTACATGGCGAATCCAGCCATGTTTCAATTAAAGAAAAAAGTCACAAGAACATACTCATGCAATTCAGGTAATTATGGTTGAACAAGATCATTTCTTGTTCTGTTAATGTTTTCAATAAAAGTGTCGAATAAGAAGACTGTGTCATTTGAAAATCTATTTTACTTTTATTTATTTGGATTCGCTCCAGAACCTCAAGTCACAGATTTGGTGTAAATGTGTCATTTTTTTTTCTTTTTTAATGGAATAATTTTGTGTTGTTTTTCCAGTACATTATGTTCTGATGTCGGAGTAAATTTCTTCATTTGTTTATGTTAGATGTTGATATACGTTTGACAGACAAACTGTGAACCCCTATTTCTTCAACGTTGTTCTCCAATTTGGACACCGTTTCCAACTTGAATAAGAGCTCTCCGAAATAAATACAAATTTCAATGAACTTTGGGTCCTTAACGAAATTTAGGAAATTGAGACTTAATGTAGTGTTTGGTTTTCTATAGTGATGGGCATAATCGAATGATTTCAATAATGGAGAAAAAAGTATTCGAATGATTTGAATAAGCAAATGATCTTTCGAATTACAAAATCCTATGAAAATGGCGAAAAATTTAACGTTTACAGTGCATAAAGCGCTATTTTATAGTTATCGCAAACATTTCTTCCAAACTTCTTTCTTGAAAGTGTCCATGTCCACATAAAAACTATAATTTTACAAAAAAAAAGAACACAACTCCAAAAACAAATTTTTCTTCGACTTAACAAAATGTAACCAAAGATCATAAACAAAATTCCATTCCAAGTATTTGCAAACTCAACCTTAAATAAAGTCGTCTTTCGAGTTCTTTTCATCCGAATACTAATAATCGTTATTTGAATACTAATACTAGTCATTCGCTTTTCATTCGAATTAAGATAATCGTCATTCGAATTCTTTTCATTCGAATTCTTTTCATTCGAATTGAAATAATCTGCACTAGAGTTATTTTCATTCGAATTAAGATCATCATCATCCGAGTTATTTTCATTAGAGCTCTCGTCATCGTCACTCGATTTTTCGTTATTCGAGTTGTTTTGAAATTTAGAAATCATTCGAACAATCTCCAACAGTTGCCTGAATCGATTATAGTCGATTAAATCATTCGAATGCGCCTATCACGAGTTCTGATGGTTTTTTTGTTTATTATTTAAGTGTTCGTTACTTTTGAATAAAAAACCTCACTTTTTGCCTATAAATTTCTTTGAAAATTCTCCGATAGATGTCTGTAAAGGCTTTGAATGCTTATTTTTTTTGAGTTTGTTGTTAAAATTTCTCTTTGAATTTTCAGGGGCATCATTAGGTAAATACTTTTGCATTTAAAATTATTTCTTTTAGTTTTTGGAGACTTAATTTTGACTGAAACAAATTCTATTGAAAAGAAGAAAAGAGTTTCAAGTAGCTTATTGTTTTCTTATTCAGTTTTGGCTTATAAAGGTTGAGTTCAACTGACTCAATCGAAAATTGTAGCTAAAACAATTTTCTGCTTTTCCGAGTCTTGAAATAGCTTGTTGCCTGAAAGTTCTTAAAGTTTTTGCTAAAATGATGAACAAATGATATCGATTTTTCCTTGCCACGACCTCATGATATTCTAGTATGAAAAGATTCCAAAACGATCACCAAGGAGCCAGACAGTCGGTTCTTTGAGTCATTAACTCGGCTTACTCACCCTCGAAATTATTGTACGAAAGCTATAAAATTAAAAATCTATATAAAAAACACGTATACGCCCGAGGGTACATTTTCATTACATACGAAGTAATATACGAAATCTGTATATACATTAGGGTGGTGCTTAAGATAAAATTAATCAAGACATCCGCTCAATTGTCTCCAAACAAATAAAAAAAAATCCTCTAATTTTTTTTAGGTTTTTATCTATAGCCCTTACTGGCCAGGGATGTGACTTTTTTTAGAAATTGTACGAAGTAGTTTTGAACAAAAAACGCAGTAGAATTCATTTTTTTTTCGTTTATAGGTTATGAAAATGCATACATATATATGCATATAAGTTCATTTGTAACAAAATTTAACAAAATTCCTTGAAACATAACGAACACAAATAAATAAATATGAAACTTAACAAACTAAAAGTTTTCAAATTCCAACTAAAACAAATGTTCTCAACTAAGTAAGTTATTATTATTGGTATATCTAGAGACAAAAAAGGCCATAACTGAAAAATCTTTGAAACATCTCTGATTTTGAACATTTTTTTCCAAATGTAAGTTTTTTCAGTAGTTGAAATGATAAAAGTGTAGTAAAGCAGACTCAACTTGGAATGCCAATCCTCCCTTTTTATAATTAAGTAAGATTTTGAAAAATTCTACGACAAATTTTCAATAAAGGTTGACTTGGTTGATCTTGTAGGCATATGAAGCCAAATAATGTTCTTTTTCTTTATAAAACCTATAAAGGGGTTTTCAACCCTTTGACTTGACAACTTGTTAACGAGTAACAAGCTAAAGAGTAACTGCGAATTATAAAAATTTTCTACCGAAATTTATATACCAATCGATCGGAAATCACTCCAAGAATTTGTGTTTGACAAAAAAAAAGCTCACTTATTTTTCAAAAGAATGTGTTTTTCTATTATCCGGTTGAAAATAAATTTTCCTGAACACCTGTATACTTGTACAATTCCAAATTTTCTGGCATAATGCCAGGTAAAATTTCTGGCTGAATTTTAACCAGGCAAATATTTCGATGACAGAAGTTTTTAATAATTGTTATAACCACACCTGTTTTTGGCCGTAATTCTCGCTCTTGAAGACAGCCAATAAAAAGTGTTAAGTTCGAAAATTTGTATGTATTCGCTGTGTGATGTTGCCGTGTCACTGAGACACTGCGACAACGGTTAAATCAAAATGTTGAAAATATCGCTGCCATTCAGGCATCCGTAACAAACGATCTAAATCAGTCAGTTGCATGCGCCATGTTAACGGATTATTTTTGGTCCAAATTGAGAGATAAGACCTTAGATGACATGTGGTTTAAACTGGATGGTGTCACACAGCATACCTTACAAGCTATTTGTTGAAGAGTAAGTTTGATGAGCGTGAAAGAAATGGACCAGTCGATTGGCCACCTCTTTGTGCAATTAACTTTTAGACTATTATATTCACTATATTCAAGTTTTTCGAATATCTCAAATAGTTTTCGTTTTTTTTTAAGTTGTGAAGTCCCATTAGAAAACACGATATTTCAATCTTCTATTTGTTTTTATTTAAGTTGAAATTATCTAAGCTTTTTTCTTAAAATTTAATTTGCGAAAAAATTCCCTTAATAAATAATATTTCTGTTACTATTCCAATGTAAAGGGATGTTGATTATATAATTAGTTTTTATTATGGATTATAGAACTAAGCAAGGTATTTAATATTAAATACCATACTAAATTGTTCAATGTAAAAAACACATTTTGTAGTAGCATTCCCTGTCCTTCTGCAACCCGTTTCAAACATAGTATTAAACATTTGGGTTCGACTTTTTTTCAAGTCAAACATTTTTTTAGACAATACAAATGTTTCGCCAATTTTACAACAATCTTGGATAATTTTGTATTGCTCTAATTCCTTGCTAAGTAAAAAAATATTTTTCGAACGCAAAGCGCAGTAGATTTCAGTTTGGTGGCAGTAGATTTTATTTGCGAAACAATTGCAGTAGATCTACTGCAATTGCAGTAAAGTCCCATCCCTGTTACTGGCCCTTTAACGAAGTGAAATTCTAATACTTGGATTGAGATTTTTGAAAAAATATCAATAGGCATTGAAAACTACGTCTGAATTTAAGAAAACGTTCATTATTGTAGTAATTAGTGTCAAAAAATACAAAAAAGAAAATCTCTTAAATCCGCGTTGCTTTTTTACAATAGGAAAACCACGTAAATCCACAATTTAAGCAGAACGAGTGGCGTGTATAAAAAGTGTCTTACAAAAATCTATTTTATTTGTGAAAAAAATCGCTTGTTTAAATTAGAAAAGGTATGTGAAATTATTTGAAATCAATAAAATTTCTGAAAATAAAGAGTTATTCTTAGTGTAGGGACGTTTTTTATAAGTACGTGGATATACTTGGTTTTCTTTTTTTATGCAATTCATTATCAAACATGGATTTACAGGTTTTTCTTATTTTCTCTAATGAACATAATCTTAACTTTGTTAACGTTTTTAATCTTTAACTACCACTGACGATGACATTGTTCGTTAAAACATGGTAGTTAAAAACAAATACAACAATTTTTGTTATCAGGATAACTGAAAGTGGCAAGCAAAGCTGGACTAGAGAAGGAATATTGGAAATTAGTTCATATTGAAATCTTTATTTATATCTTTATAATTGATAAAATGATTTATATTATCATGAGTACATGTTTCAAGTCGATTCTTATATTTTATTCTTTCAAAATATATAAAAAGGCACAAATTCATGAAGATAAATCTAGTCTTAGATAATGTAGGAGGCAATAGGATGATGTTCCTTTATTATTTTTTATTTCCTACTTTATTTCAACTTTTAAGTCAAGAATAATGATGTCACGTGGAATGAAAATGCTTAAGCTTGCCTTGCAAAATGACATTGTAATATCCGAAGAACTTCCAAATAATGTCCTTTAGTTTCAAAACCGAATATACGAAGCAGAGAATAATGTCATCGATATGCCAGAAGATTCACGTGAAATAAAGTCTTCCGATTTTTTTTCAAAATATTGAAAGTAACTCAACCTTGAGCAGTCCCTGATTTTATTTACAAGGAAATTAAAACACTTATGAAAATTTTTGGTATGTAACATTATTTAAACATTGTATATAAACGTGTGTAGCAGTTGCCCGTAGCTTAGTTGGTAAGTGCGTTGGCTGCTAAGCAGAACGTCGTTGGTTCGAATCCTACTCAGGCCAAGTTTTTATTTCACCTTTCACGGGTACTGCCTCTTGCGAAGACCTGACAAATCTTCCAAGAGTATCGATCTGTCATGAAAAAGTGCTTCTCAACTTTGCCGTTCGGAATCGGCGTTAAATTGTAGGTCCCCTCAATTCTTCACACGCACTCAGAGAATTGTTGATGAGAGTAAGCCACTTAGGCCTTGGCTCTTCAAGAGCTGTCGCGTCACTCTATTTATTTTTTTATTTTATTTTTAAACGTGTTGACGAAATTTGCAAGAAATTGGTTGAGCTGTTTCTTTAGAAATCAAGAAAAGAGTGTAATAAAACCAAAAGGTACTACAAAAATGGATATCTTTTCCGATTTTTTTGTTATTCAAGAATATATTTTAAATAATATCTTGGAATGCAATATCACTAAGGATAATGTTAAGTATAATTTTAACAAAATCGGTAAATTCGAAATGGAGATATATAGGAATAATCCAAAAATCAGCCGCAAAATCCCAAGTATTAGAAGAGGTAGAGATAGAAATCTGAAAAAAATAAGAGGATTTTTCTTATTTATTTGGAGACGATTGAGCAGACGTCTTCATTAATTTTCGAAAAAAAAGCAAATAACAACCACCCTAATCTAATATATAAAATTCTTCTGTCACAGTTTTAGTGGTCATACTCCTCCGAAACGGCTTGACCGATGTTGATGAAACTTTATATGTGTATTCAGTAGGTATGAGAATAGGTTTTTACGTTTTTTTATACCGCTATTTGTTAAGGATGGCTCACCCACACATTTTGTTTTTGCATTTTTTGGGCAGTTTTTTTTAATAATTTTTGTTTGGCTTGGCATTAAGAAATACATTCATTCCTAAATTTTCAACTTCCTGCCACTTACCCCTACTTTTTAAGAGCTTTATTATTTCTGTTTCAGTTTTCATGAACATTTCTTCTATTATTATTATCGTTTGTACATTGATCGCATTAGTGATAGTGCCATTAAAGAAATTATTCTAAAAGGTAGGTAGTGGGTAGCGGGTAGCAGGAAGCGGAGTAACGGGTTGTGGGTAATGGGTAGTGCGAAGCAGGGTAACGGTGTAACGGGTATGGGTAGACGTAGCAGGTAGTGGTTACTAGGGTAGCGCAACGCTGGTAGCGGTTAGAGGGTATTGGGTTAACGGGTAGAAGGAAGCGGTTAGAGTAGTAGCGGGATACCAAAGCCTAGAGCTTTTGTTTATCGATTGAGGCAGTACGAAGTCTGCACGGTCAGCTAGTATACATATTGTAATGTGTATACACTTTATTTATCTCATACGCTCTGTATCTCCTTCTATTGTAATGTCTAATACTAATGTGTATACTTTATTATCTCTTTACTTACTCTGTATCTCTTGTTTATTTAATGTACATACTCTCTTTACTTAATATCGTTTAATTGTAGTAGTAAACACTCGTGAGGGGCAATAATTAATTAAGATTAAGAGAAACTTTTTGTTTAGCATTAAGAACGTTAGCCCCTACAAAAATCCCAGTATTTTCTCTCGAACTTTCAGCTTCCCCAAGAACCAATAGGAGCCAATAGTAGTTTCTAGAACCCATCATTTTTGATATAAATAGCCGTTTGGTGGCGAGGCGAGTTAGTTGATTGTGAACTGCGATAAGTAAAGTACACTGTGTTTGAAAAGTTATAATTGAAAGTGTTGAATAAATAAGTTTGTGAGTGATTTGAATAAAGTAAATTTGTGTTTTATTTAAAAAGTGAATAAGTTTTAATTGTCGGACCAAGCCGAATATTACATTGGTGTCAGAAGTGGGATTAAAACTTATTGAGAATAAAACAGTGAACAGTGATTAAACTATTTTGTGTGAAATAGTGAAGTTAAAAAATGATAAGTAAAGTTTTGAAAGACTTAACTGTCGCTGAGCTAAAGGCCGAATTAAGCAAACGTGGCTTAAGTGCGGCAGGATATAAAATCGAACTCGTAAAACGGCTACAGGAATATCTGGAAGAACAAAATGAAGACCCAGATACGTTTGCTTTCGAAGTGGAAGCAAAATCGGAAGAGGTAAATGCAACTGCCGACTTATCTACCATGATGACACTTCTTCTAGCTAAATTTGAAGAGAATCAAAAGAAGCAAGAAACTCAAAACAAGAATGTTCTGGAGCAACTAGAAACTCAAAGAAACGAGCAGAAGACCGAGCAAGAGAATGTCCTCAAACAACTGGAAACACAAAGGAATGATGTTCTAGAGCGTTTTGATGAACAGAAAAATCTTCTAGAAGGCAGGTTTGCGGACTTCGAAGAGAAAATCAATACTCTCGACGAGTGCGTCGGAAAACAAAATGCACGTATCGAGAAAATCGACGAACAAATCGATACCATCACAAAGGAACTGGAAAAAGTGCGAAAGATGAAAGCTCGAGAACCTTCTGGTGAGTGCTCAAGGAAGAGAGAAGTGAATCCTCCAAGCTTTGATGGTCAGATACCGTGGTCAATCTACAAGAAACAGTTTGAAGCAGCAGCGTTAACAAACGGCTGGGACGATGACGAAAAATACATTGCCCTTACGCTTGCCTTGAGAGGAGCAGCTGCTGAACTGCTACAAACCATCCCAGCAGAGAAGAACGGTGACTTCAAAGTTCTGGTAAACGCAATCGAACAGCGGTTTGGGGATAGCCACATGACAGAAGTCTTCCGAGTTCAGCTTAACAATAGAGCACAGAAAAGAGGTGAAACTCTGCAGCAGCTTCAGGCAGATATCGAGCGACTGGTTCACCTGGCATACCCAACAGCTGGCAACGAGATAATTAATCAACTTGCTGTTGAAGCCTTTGTGAGAGCTGTGGGCGATATAAATCTCCAAAGGGCTATTCGCACTGCCGGAAAACAAACACTACCAGAAGCATTGGCTTTCGCTCTAACAATGGAAGCCGCAGAACAAGCTTCCCAAAACGTGCATCGCGTGAGAGAATTGGAAGTCCAAGAATGCTCTTGTCAGAAGGCTACTCTGGAAAGGAGTCAGCGAGACGGACCAGCACGATGCTGGAACTGCAACAAGACCGGGCATCTTCAACGACAGTGCAGATTACCGCGAAGAGGAACCGCATGCCAACACTGTGAACACAGAAATATGTCAACTGGTCAAAGTTACACCTACAACAATGTTGCTTCTCAAGTTGTTTCCCACCCCACCAATTTCGAGGGACAGAAGCTGGCTTCTAGTACCGATAGCTACAGAAACACCATCCAGGTTTCTCAAACGAAACGTGACAACAAGAGCCTGACCGTGGAAGCAAGTATAAACGGCAACAAATGTGTGGCTACCATCGACACCGGTGCCACGGCGTCCATTGTACGGCAGGACCTCGTTAAGAAGACATGGCTCCACAACACCAATAGCTATCGTCTAAGGACTGCAACTGGAGAATCCGCAAAAGTCTATGGTGAGGTACGTCTTAAGATCCGGATGGCAGAGCTGGAATTCTCTCACCTGTTCCTGGTAGCAGATATATGCGACGAGTGCATTGTCGGCGTCGATTTCATGAAAGATCACGGAGTGATATTGGACATCGGGAACCAAGTCCTGAAATATCGAAACATCGAGATTCCGATGATCTATGGGATTCACTCGTATGAGACCTCGCTATCTGTGAAAACCGTCATTAAAGAAGATCTGACTTTGCCTGCTTCTTCAGAAGTATTCGTGTGGACGAAATTGAAAGGTAAGCCTGGCAGCCATCGATACCTCATGGTCGAACCAGCATCTGTAAAGTCCTCCCAAAACGTCACCATTGGGAAGACTCTTGTTAGACCTGTAAAGAACATGGTTCCCGTACGAATACTCAACATCAAGCCGTACGAAGTTAAGCTTAGAAAAGGTGAGATTGTCGGACAATGCGAATCTGTATCAGCGATAACAAGGATCAGCGAAGAAGACCCAAGGCAAACATTGAAGTCCAAAGAGCTGAACTCCATAAAGACGAACATTCTCGAGTCCTCTAATCTTGGCCAACAACAACGAAGAACTGCAGAAGGTCTCCTCGAAGAATTTGCAGACATCTTTTCATCATCGCAAGGGAAATATGGCAGAACACAACTGGTTCAACATCGAATCAACACCGGGGATGCAAAGCCGATTCGTCAACCTGCAAGACGCCTTCCACTAGCCAAACAAGGTGAGGTTGAAGAACTGATAACCACCATGAAAGAAGAGGGTCTTATCGAAAACTCAAAAAGCCCTTGGGCGTCTCCAGTGGTCCTGGTAAAGAAGAAAGACGGATCAACCCGCTTTTGCGTGGACTATCGAAGGTTGAACGATGTGACCAAGAAAGATAGCTACCCTCTGCCTAGGATCAGCGATACTCTGGACGCAATGGAAGGAGCACAATGGTTCTCAACTTTGGACCTGAAAAGTGGATACTGGCAAGTAGAAATCCATCCTGAAGACAAAGAGAAGACAGCGTTCTCGACAGGAAACGGATTGTGGCAGTTCAAAGTGATGCCTTTTGGACTGTGCAATGCTCCAGCGACTTTTGAGCGCCTTATGGAATGCGTCCTGCAAGGACTCACTTGGAAATCTTGCCTGGTCTATTTGGATGACGTCATCGTATACGGGAAAACATTTGACGAACATTGTACAAATCTGAGAGCCGTGTTTCAAAGACTTCGAGAAGCCCACCTCAAGCTCAATCCAGAAAAGTGTTCACTCTTCAAAACCGAAGTGAAATACCTGGGACATATCATCTCATCCCAAGGAGTTAAGACGGATCCTGATAAGGTTGACACCGTGAAGAATTGGCCAACACCACAGGACAAACATCAACTCCGAAGCTTTCTGGGTCTAGCCACCTACTATAGGCGCTTCGTCAAGAATTTTGCTGAGATCGCCAAGAGTCTACATCAGCTAACGGAAAAGGGAAAGCAGTTTAAATGGTCAGGTGAGTGCGAGCGCAGCTTTCAAGAGCTCAAGCAACGCTTGTGTAATGCACCAGTGCTGACCTACCCGACTCCAGGAAAACCGTTCATCATTGATGCTGATGCCAGCAATGTCGGGATTGGTGCTGTATTGTCACAGGTACATGATGGCGAAGAAAAGGTGGTTGCCTATTACAGCAAGGTACTCTCAAAGTCGGAAAGAAACTATTGTGTGACCAGAAGAGAACTTCTTGCACTGATTTTGGCAACAAAGCACTTCCATAAGTATCTCTATGGACAGAAGTTTCTTCTCCGAACCGACCATGGAGCACTAAACTGGCTTTTGAATTTCAAGAATCCAGAGGGTCAAGTGGCGAGATGGATTGAGAGGCTGCAGACGTACGATTATGAAATTCAACATCGGAAGGGGAAGCTTCACTCAAATGCTGATGCACTGTCTCGGAGACCATGTAAGCAAGACTGTAAGCATTGCAGACGCCAAGAAGAAAAAGAAGTGGTTACTGTTCAACGAACCAGAACCGATCCTATTTATGGCTGGAGCAACGACGAGTTGAGGAAGGCTCAACAAGAGGACCCAGATATTGAACCCATCCTCGCATGCAAGGAACACCAGGAAAAACCAGAATGGGCCGATATCTCCGACAGAAGTCCGGCTCTAAAGGCCTATTGGGCACAGTGGGACTCATTGCATGTCCAAGAGGGTGTCCTTCGACGTAAATGGGAATCAGCAGATGGAAAGTCCTATGTAATGCAGCTAGTCTTACCGAGATCGAAGATTGTGGACGTTCTGCGAGAGATGCATGATGGAGTTTCGGGAGGCCATCTAGGAGTAAACAAGACGCTAGAAAAGGTTCGACAACGATTCTATTGGCTACATGCAAGGGAAGATGTCGAGAAGTGGTGCCGAAAATGTGATACCTGTGCTGCCACCAAAGGCCCGAACAAAAAGAATCACAGCCAAATGCAGCAGTATAATGTCGGATCACCCTTTGAAAGGATTGCAATAGACGTGGCGGGTCCATTTCCGGAAACAAATAATGGAAATCGTTATATTCTGGTCGTCATGGATTACTTCAGCAAGTGGCCTGAAGCATACGCCATACCGAATCAAGAAGCCAAAACAGTCGCAGACCAAATTGTGTTCAACTGGGTGAGCAGATTCGGTGTTCCATTAGAACTGCATTCCGACCAGGGAAGGAACTTTGAATCAAACATATTCCAGGAAGTTTGTGGGCTTCTTCACATTAAGAAGACAAGAACAACACCACTCCACCCACAATCTGATGGCATGGTCGAACGGTTCAACCGAACCCTGAAGGAACATCTTTGCAAAGTTGTGGACGACAACCAGCGAGATTGGGATCGACACATTCCACTGTTTTTGATGGCGTATCGAAGTGCAAGACATAGCTCAACTGGCCATACACCGTCTGAGATTTTAATGGGAAGGAACATCAGACTGCCGAGCGAAATCAAATTTGGATGTCCCACGTCGGAACCGCAAGCCGAGGATGTTTACTTGGATGACCTCAGGGAAAGACTCCTTCAGATCCACGACGATACCAGGTCAAAAATAAAGATGTTCAGTGACCGAATGAAGACACGCTACGATATACGAGCGACAACAACAGAGTTCCAAGCAGGAGATCGAGTGTGGCTTTACAATCCCCATCGACAAAAGGGGTTGTCACCGAAACTTCAACGGGACTGGGAAGGCCCATATACAGTGATTAGCAAAATCAACGACGTCGTGTACCGGATACAAAAAGGAGTCAGAGGTAAACTTAAAGTCGTACATCGCGACCGACTACATCGCTACAGTGGTGATGAAGATGATGGATTTGTTCGGGACGATCAATCCTAAGGAGGGGGCAATGTAATGTGTATACACTTTATTTATCTCATACGCTCTGTATCTCCTTCTATTGTAATGTCTAATACTAATGTGTATACTTTATTATCTCTTTACTTACTCTGTATCTCTTGTTTATTTAATGTACATACTCTCTTTACTTAATATCGTTTAATTGTAGTAGTAAACACTCGTGAGGGGCAATAATTAATTAAGATTAAGAGAAACTTTTTGTTTAGCATTAAGAACGTTAGCCCCTACAAAAATCCCAGTATTTTCTCTCGAACTTTCAGCTTCCCCAAGAACCAATAGGAGCCAATAGTAGTTTCTAGAACCCATCATTTTTGATATAAATAGCCGTTTGGTGGCGAGGCGAGTTAGTTGATTGTGAACTGCGATAAGTAAAGTACACTGTGTTTGAAAAGTTATAATTGAAAGTGTTGAATAAATAAGTTTGTGAGTGATTTGAATAAAGTGAATTTGTGTTTTATTTAAAAAGTGAATAAGTTTTAATTGTCGGACCAAGCCGAATATTACAATATATACAATTTTCTGAAAAATTGACTTATTTTGTAAGAAAAAATATTAAAAATCAACGGCTTCGTTTACAACACCGTGCTATACCTTTCTGGAAAGCCAAAAACTTCTTCTTTCATTTTGTTTTAAAAAAAAATTGTTTTAACAAATAGTTTAAAAAATATAAATTTTCAAACTCAAAATTTTCAAAAAAAAAAAAACAAAAAAAAAACATTTTTGAACTAACTCCAATTACAAAACAAATAGTAAAAGAAAGGTTAATGTTTCATAAATAAATTTAACAAAAAGGCCAGATACGTAGGTACAAATAAATTAACAAAGATTTTCTTAGTTGTTTTTTTTTTTTAATTTCTCAAAAACGAAAAAACATTAGAAAATTGCCCCTCCCGGCTAAACGGGGGGAATGGACCCCCCTCACATGCAATCTTTTTCTTTTCTCAACTCAACCTACACGCTTTAGCCGTTTGGCACAACGCTCGTGAATCACCCTGTATAAAAATGGAATGGATGTATGTTTCTTCGTTTTAATGTCCGGTATGGGCTCCTAAAGGGCCTAACTGATATAATGAAATTTTCATGGTAAAACTCTCCCATCACTGCTTTATATTAAAGATCTGCGAAATCCCTTACCGTGGCAAGAAAACTTATTCAGTGCATTTTTTTTTAATTACGGGGTTACTGATTTAAGCAATTAAGCGTTATTAACATCGCTCATTCGAAACAAATTTGTATAGTCTACTGTATCCGAGAGGTTGATTTCTCGAAACAAATTGTAATACGATAGAAGTTGTCGCTTTAAAATCAATTTTTTCAATTTTTCGTTTGTTGGCCAGGGCTACAATAATTGACACTCAGACTCTTTTTTTATCATCCATTCTTATTTCTTTGCTATAACTTTTAATTAATTATTCTTTTTTTTTAATTTATTAACTACACTTCAGTACTCGAAGAGCGTTTATAGTAGAATGAATGAAAAAAAATCTAAAATATGATTTCGTTGAAATGATAGTGTAAAATGAAATGTTAAAAAATTACATTTTTTGGAATAATGAAAAAATGATAGTGTGTACCTTACTTAAATCTGTTAAAGCTAATTAACTTAGAAAGATTAATACCAGTTATTAGTCAAAACCAACTATTTCCTGTTCATAAAACTCAAAATATAAACAAAACAGTTTCCCTAAGAATCTCTTAATTTGAATTAAGTCGATTAATTAAAAATAAATAAAGTCCATCGCCCATTTAATTTATTTTCATTTATGCATATTTTGCTATGCGACCCCACTGACTCACTGCCCTTCAACCGATTGAAGCCTATATTTCCAGCACCGTTATGTCATTTTATCGTTATCATTTTGTTTTCTTTCAAACAAATTATTGACTGGCAAAAATCGACTCATAGTTAATTTATTAACCTACAAACTAAGAAAAAAACGGTTTCGGTCAGCATCTGCCGCCGATGTAGCCGCGTGCCTAATTTCCATATGACACACATTTTGTATATTTTATTTAAAAAATTATTTAACAAAAGAAAACTTCTCTGGATGAAAAATTGAGAGAAGAAGAAGAGGAACATTCTCTTGGCCCAGGTCCGGTGCGTTGGAATCAACTGGTTTTTATTCCTTATTGAACAGTAGAAAATTTGTGTAAAAATTTTAAACAAAATAAATGTAGGAAGAGTTTTGTATTTAGAAAAGGGTTGCTAGAAATTCATAGTCCTTGACGTTTCGATTCCTTTCAGTTTCCATAGTAATTTGATGCAGCTCCAAAAACTAGATTATTCCAATTTTGTTGTTAACTTTATCCCACAGTGGAACAACTTCCCAATCCAATACCTTTCATTTTTTGTTTGTTCTCCAAGAAAAACCCAAATAAGAAATTAATAGATATTGTGGCTGGTAAGGGATTAATTTCGGAATGAGCACGAAAGTAGAAAAACTGGTTCGAACGATTGATAGTTTTGAGCTGGGTTCACAACTTCTTCGATTCCGTTAAATTTGCATAAATAAACAAAGCAGCCAACGAATAACTGCAAATTAGCCTGTAGTCAAATTTCTTCAATTGAATAAAACCTAGTCATCCTAGATATTGAACGAATGAAAAACTAATTGACCTCCATGTGGTGGTGGTCCATTTCATTTCTTGATTGAACAAAAAAAGTAGAATGTTTGCAACATGTTTGTGGATCAGGAAATGCAAGTTTCCGTAGAGTTTGTCATATGGCAGATTCGTTGGGGCGCGATGATAATACCGTAAATTGTATGGTGTTCTAAATACTTGAAGTGAATATCCTCATCTCTATAGAAATTATATTTACGTTTTGGCACACTTCCTTTTGCAGGAACAGATTGCAGAGGCAGATACCGCAAATAACATAGAAGTTGTTTTAGTTTTTTTATTTAATCTGGTATATGATTGTATTTGGTACAAGATATAAGGGCATATTGGAAATTAAACATAGAGTTGGTGCAGGTTCAAGTTGATATCGATACCCACATGCAGGCAACAAATTATTGGAAGATGAAGAATTTATTGCTTCGACAGCAGGTAATTGGTGTTTTGAGATTTTTGTGGTGTAATCATTTTGTTATGAATATTCTGGAAAAATTGTGTTTGAGATTGGCAAGGTGTTGTTTAACAACAGAGATAACAATCTGTTTGGACATTAATCTACTTCATTTGTGCCTGCTCTTGTTATATTTGGTTGGTAAGGAAACTGACGGTATTTTCTGAATATTTCTAGTATCAAATGGTTTGCATGCTTCATAGTTTTTTTTTTTTTTTTTTTTAACTCGTATTGATCTTAAATTCTAAACAATCTTGGGTTTTAGGTAAGACGTGGACTTCAATTTTAAAAGGATTTGATGATGAACTCTTAGCTCAGAATCAGGGGTGGAATCGTGTAAGGTGATTTGTGATTATCACATTTGTGACTATCAAATGTGATCACATTTTATTTTCCTTCTGTGTAAGGTGATCACAAAAAATATTTCGAAGCTTGGCATCATTTCCCAAAAAAAC
This sequence comes from Sphaerophoria taeniata, assembly GCA_943590905.1. NCBI lineage: Eukaryota > Metazoa > Arthropoda > Insecta > Diptera > Syrphidae > Sphaerophoria > Sphaerophoria taeniata. The sequence continues at coordinate 86,441,734 of OX016542.1, forward strand.
AAATGACATATTATGACTAGTACAATCACTCTGGCAACCGATTGTAGCGCCACTATTTGCAAGCATTTTATTACATGAGTGGATATTGAAAAAGAAACGGCGGGGCAGAGAATTAGGAAAACAGAAAATTAGGAAACGGAAAAGTTTCTTTTTTGAAATTGAAATTGAAATTTGAAGTTCGAATATATTTATTCTATTTGACTGTTCAAGTATCAATAAACAAAAATTTTTATTTAATGTGATAGCAAAATAGTTGTCACAAGGAAAAGTAGCAAATTGGTGATTATCACTTGTGTTTATCACCTTACGCAGACAAAATTTGTGATTTTTGATTATCACCGATCACAAATCACCTTACACGATTCCACCCCAGGTTTTTAAGTGGTCTAAATGGGGCTTAACAAAAATTACCTTTGATTGATTTTTGACTTTTCTTAACTTAAGGTTAACTTGTTACTGGCTAATATTTTTCAATAATCACCGTTCAGATTTTTGATATTCTTTGCAATGGGGAATAAAAAACCGCGTAGAGTTTAATGCTTCGAAAACCCAATGCTGTCTTGTATCGTTAAAGCGAGATATACCCCCTTTGCCACTGTCCATGAGTGGCACTTGCATCAATGAGACCGAAGGTTCTCGATATGTGCATCACTGACCACCTTTTGTGGAATGAGCACATTTGCTATGTCGCCAAAAATGCCGCAAGATGTTTGACTTTCTTAAGACGGTGCAAGAAATTCTTTTCCCCGTCTGATCTGGCTACTATCTATAAGACTTATATCCGTCCAGCAGGTGGCCATGGTTCAGAGGAATGAGTAGTTGACTGCTTAGCCAAACGCTGCGGGTTCAAGCCCCAGCTTCGACAGCATTCTTTTTCTACGAAAATCGCCAGCTTATCTGAGGCCACCTGTACGATAACATGAGACAATGTAACATCTATGTCTCCTCCTCTGAGCCACGTAGGTTTCTGTTATGTGTTTTCCTTCTATGTATCTCTCTGTCTCTCTCTGTTGTATTAATGTCTTGTTCTGTCTCAGCGGATGGTCTCAGTCACCAGTGCTGCTATGTGTCTGTAGTTCGTCACATTCATGTGCGAAGTACTGTAAATTCAATGTTCAATCAATCAATCATTATATCCGTCCAAAGCTTGAGTACAACCCTCATCTCTGGGCTGGTGCTCCAGCTACATACTTAAGCCTCTTGGATGGTATTCAAAAAAGAGCCCTACGAATGATCGATGACAGAGACATCACTGCGTCATTCTAATCATTAGATCACCGTCGGTGTCGTCACGTTTCATGTCTCTCTCTATTCTACCGTTACTTCTACCGTAAGTGCTCTAGAGAAAAAGCCAGTTGCATTCCTCCCCTCCAGCAATTCACCCGTAATACTCGCGCTTCTAGGAATGCCCATCAGTTCACCCTCGAGCCCAACTTCGGACGTACTCTCTTGAGTATAGATAATCATTCTTTAGACATACTACGCGAATGTATAACTCTCTCCCACACTCTGTCTTTCCCATAATCATTATAATGTTCAGGAATTCAAGACCAATGTACACCGACAACTTTTTTTCTAACCACAAACCATTCCAGACTTCGTTTCCAAGCAGAGAGGAATGGATAGATAACATACCATTCTCCAGTGAGTCGTCATAAGCTATCTATACTGATGGCTCTAAGATGCATACTGGTGTAGGTGCAGGCTTCTATTCTGAATATGTCAAGTTAACCGACTCGCTTAAGCTTCCAGACTACCGTAGTGTATTCCAAGCGGAGGTCCTGACAGTGACAACAGCACAGACAAACAGGTATTAATGATGGCGATCCCACGGGCTGATATCACCTTTTACATTGATAGCCAAGCGGCAATAAAAGCGGCTACTGCAACTGAGGTGAAATCAAACCTTGTTTCATGCTGCCGCGAAGAGCTTAAAGTTCTTGGCACACAGCATAACATTGGACTCTGCTGGGTCCAAGGCCACAGCGGTATACCAAAGCCGATTAGTAAAAAAGATTAGGATCAACGCTTGACGTAAGCCAACCTCAGCTGGTATTGATCAAAGTGTGACGGTAACGATATCAACTGTCAGTCCCTCAACCTTACCGTACCTTGGAAAAAATTGAACTTTCGTAAAATTGGCTCAACACAACAGAAATTCAAAACCAAAAAATACGTATTTAGGGAATCACATTCTATTTGAAACAATCGGATATCAGTCATACCTCGTATCTCATATACCATAGTTAATCATTTCAAATGTTTAAAGTGGCCCGAGACAAGTTGGCCTTAGGCAAGAAAACCCAAAATCTAGAAGTCTACTTAATCATTGACCCACAATTCCAATTTATGTTAGTTGACAATTTTTCGGTTGGTTGAAATTTTCTCAAAATATCAAAATCTCATTTTCGTCAAATCTGATCTCATCTCATAAACAAACAAAGAGCAAACATCGAAAGTAAGTCAAAGAAAAGTGAAGAAGAAGAACCCTTTAACTGTTAAAATGCAAATGCATCTTAATCTGTTTGTTCTCATGCATGTTTTAAAGTTGATGCATCTTAGGAACTACTGCAAAGGTTCTTTTAGTTCGGAGAAAGTTTTCAAACATAAAATCGAAATGACCATAAAAAGTAAAACCTTTGAGATTTATTCATTAGTTGCGTTATTTTTCGTTTCAATTTGTTGAGAAAAATAGATCTTGACAACAAAAAAATTTAACGACGGGTTCAATTTCATTGGACTCTGAACGAGCTTTTGTTTATGGTTGAAGAATAAACTGTTATCGCGGGGCATTCTTTGGAGACTTTAAATAATTTTTAAATTGAAAAAGAGACTGGAAATCTGTGCCAAGGTCGAGTCAGTAACAAAACCGCGGTGATAATTTTTAACGTGAGAATATATGAAAGTTTTGGAACTGTTATTAGTTCTACTTTAAAAGGATGTGGGAGATACATGACATTAAATTGCACACGGAGTTGTTTTACTGTTTTGAAAGTAGACAATTCCATACTCAAGCTACACTTCTTCTGCAAAGCTGTTACATTAAAGTGTCCACAGGACTTGCCATATCGAACCGTAGCAAGAGTTATCTCTGAGCTGACTCTCTTGCAAGATAAAATTTAAAAATAAAAATCCAAATTCGTTGAACAACACTTTTTGTAGAGATTCTATTTTATTTTCAAATTTCTCGAAATTTTATTAACCGTTTTCAATATTTTAAAGAAACCTTTTTAATGGTGCAAAAAGCTTGACATAAAATACATAGAAGAATTTGCTTCGCCCTGACATAAAAGTTGTAGAAAAGGGAGAATGTCTAATAACAACAGGAAACATTTTGTTTCAGAGTTTCAGACAAGTCTTTCAGGCTCTCTCCAGACCAGAAAGTAAGCTCCACAAAATCCGTTTCCTAAATATCAACTGCTTCTTATAAAATGTCACTTAATGACCTTTCAAAATTAAGTAAAAATACACAGAAAGAAACAAATAAACAAAATTCACACTCACCTCGTATCGTCAAACATCAGATCGATTTTGAGTTTGTAAATTGAATTCCTGCTAACACTCGATGCTGTTTCCAAATGATCAGCGTCTAGCAAACGAAATCCCGATGAATTACTATTCGACGATGATGGTTTTCGCGGCCGACAACGTTCACGATCACCACCAGAACTAATGATGGAACCACCTCCACCTACTCGACTTATTAGTCCACCACTGCCCGTACTACTTCCAACACTATTTGATGCAACAAATTTATTGATATTGAATTTTGGTACGGCAACAGTTGAATCCACTTTGCACGTAACCATGTTTTTTTCTCCTTCTCAAAATTATATTTTAGTTTTTTTTTTTTATACAATTGCACTTTTTTGAAACACTTAATTTTCAATCAAATGAACACTCACGAACATTTGTCGTAAATTTGATTCATCGACAGTTTAGATATCGAATTCGATAAACAAAAAAAAAAGTGGATGAAAAATAAAAGGAGAACAAAAAACATTCAAGAAAAACCACACTTTCACTTGAAAATTTATCGAGTATTTTTTTATTTTTTTTGACAATAAAATTTATCGACCACCCGGTTTAGATGCACTTTTCACAAAATATCATTCGACCGATATTTACTTTAAACTTCAACTAATGTGATCGATCACAATTTGAATCATCCGAAACTAGGTGCATCTAGCTTGTATTCATATAAACCCCGAGTTTTAATGTTGAGATACATATCTCATCAACATCACTAGAAAAAAGGGGCTAAACTTTTCGTTGAACCGATCTTGTGTCGTGTGCGACTACGACTGCGACGCGACTCGTGCGCGTGATTCGTGAATTGTGCGCTTAACTTACAGACGGTCTTCAACTAACTGACTCGGCTTAGTAAATTGAAATAATATCAAAGGCAATAAAGTTGAAGCTTTGGAGCTGTATCTCTAGTTGGTTTGTTTTTTTTTTCTTCTGTTGGTCTTCTTCTTTGATAGCGGTGCGTTGTTATGTCTTCTGCTAACGGTTGTTTGATGCTGCTCTTGTTTTTCTTTTTTTATATTTCTTCCATTTCCAATAATAAATGGGCTTATGGTTTTATGAATTTTCGGCTTAATAAGCTGTTTCTTTTAGAAAAGAATTCGCTCAGCCATGCCGCCGCTGTACTGGCTGTTTGTTAGCTCTCTTGATGGTCTATCGACAGTCGATCGGTCTGTAGGCTGGTCGGTCGGTAAAACCTCGACCCATCCCCCGGCTCGGGATCTTGGGATAGGTTGTTGTATCTTTAAATAAAATATTTCAGAGTGTTCACATTATTTCTTTATTTATATCTGTTTAGATTTGATGTTTGAGAGAAGGAGAGATGGAGAAAGAAAATTTTTGCACGCAGAAATGCCGCGTAGAAAATTTCAAAAATTTACCTTCCTTGGATGTGTCTCTTGTTGAACATCTGTCGATCTGCATATTATGAACAAGTTTATCATATGCACAATTGTTTTCAAGTATTTATTGCCAGTGTAATCAATTGTGATGTTGATTGTGATGGGATCCAAATTCTGAGAAAAAAATATAAAACAAGAAACAAACAAGAATTCGTGAAAGAAATCTGAAAATTTGTATTGAAAAGGCGGTATTTTTTAATTGACATTTTTTTTTGGAAATTTCAAATTTGCATTATTACACCTTCTTCATAAGTTTTGCGGAAGGGGGTACACTTTTAGCTTCGAGACGATTTTCAGGGTGCTTTTGACCCTAAATTTATATTAAATATAAAAAGAAACTGTACCCCTCCCATATTGAATATTCGTGGAACTTCAATCTCGGTTTCAAAAGAATTAAAAATTTTGGGAATTACATTCACCTCAAATTTGAAATGGAATATTCAGGTTAAACGGTTAAAAATGATGTGCTCTAAGAAAAAAAGACCTCATCTGGAAACAGCTTTGAGAATAGCAAACAAACTCGTTGAAGGTGCACTACAGCATGGACTTGCTGTCTACATGTGGACAGCAACAAAAAATTGTAAAGACATCGACATGGCGGCGATAAATAATTGTTTTCGTACGGCATCAGGAGCACTTAAATCAACTAAAATCGAGGCTCTTAAATTGGAAGCTGGCTATCACTCATTTAAAGATCTCAGCAAAAGAAAAGCCATTAACTTAGACTGTAAGACTCTCTTAGATCCAACGCATCCTCTGAACAACACTGCAAATGAAGTCGTTTGTTCGAATACGAAAAAACCTAAGGACTCTGTCTCTGCACTGGAAAAAATATTTAACCTGGTAACTATTTCACCCGATTCCTTGTATGATCAAACTTCAATTGCAGACAAATTACCGCACTGGAAAAGAAAATCTTTAAATATTAACACGAATTTGGCACAGTACAAAAAAAAGAAATACAATCGACCAAGTTGTTCAAAAGCTGCATCAAGAGATGATCGAAAGCGTCAATCCTGACCACATCTTTTACACGATGACAACTCGTCTTCTGCAATGATAAAATGGGAACAATATTCATCATACTCCATAGTCTGGCAAGGACTACTTCTTATTGAAGCAGGAAGCTACATCGCAGAAATAGCGGCAATTAAGAAAGCACTGTCAATTGCTAAATCTTTCACTGGACGAAGTATCATCCTGACAGATAACCTAGGTATTCTTAGAGGATTAACAAATAAAACAAATCTATGTCCTACGCTCGAACAATTAAGATGGTTACTAACCAACAACGTTTTATTAGCATGGATTCCAGGACATAATGGAATTCAAGACAACGAAACTGCGGATGCGGCAACCAAAAATGCTGTTAAGTACCCACTTATTATCGAATCGCCAAACCAAACCTGTACCAACTTACTCGCCAAATCTGTTACCAGCAACTGAAAAATGAACTTGAAACCGATTGGATTAACTGCAATACATTCCTTCGCACACACAATCCTCATCACCTTCGCATTTCGTACAAAAGACAGCTTACAAGAAGAGATTGTATTAGGATACTCCGAATCCAAGTTGGAAAAACAATTTTTACTACCAAACACCTCTTCAACAATGAACTACCAGAACACTGCCAACTTTGCAATGAAATTCTTTCAATCCATCACATATTTGTAGAGTGTCCATTATCAAGCCTGATTGATCCTATGCTTGAAAGCTCAGAATAAGCCAAAGAATTATCTGCCATCCTTAACCCTGCTGATTATAAAACAATTCATAGAATAAAGACTGCCTTAGATAAGCACAATAAGTTTGATGAATTTTTTTTTTTTTTAAACTTAACTAAACTAAAAATAAAATGTGTTGAACGTTAGTATTTTCTATTTTCAATTCATTATTCTTAAGTTATTATTATTTTTTTTTCTCTTACACTTTTTTAACTTTTTCGTTATACTGACATTTATATTTCCTTTAAAAGACGGCATCCTTATGGTCTTGCTACCCTGAATAAAATAAAATATAAATATTGGCGGGAATTTGTTTGGACCAGCCCAGCATGTGGGTATGATTTTAGAACTCCAATTGGTGAATACCTCAGTGGTGAAGACTTTTCAAGTTCTACTAGAAAATTTTCAGCATCCCCTTGGACCCGTTTTCTTAGAAAAAAAAGAAAACGATTTTTTGTTAATATCTCGCTTGAATTATAGAATTTTTACCAATTATTAAAAGTTCTATATATTCTTGCCAACCTTCAAACATCTCAACCCAAATGCCCGAACTATGAAATTAATAAGTAATAAGATAGATTTTATCTTTCTTATCGCTTGATGTTTGCACTTTTCATAATGATTAAACTATGATGATTTTTCATTCGCCTCCAACAGCCTACCAACCGAAGACGCACGCATCCGATGTTGCGCACACCGCCTCCGTTCATGCGTCGTTGTATCATGACTCTTATCGCAAAAGTTCAATCTTCTTCTACGCATAATTAATTAAATTTAAAGAAGAAAAAAGTAGTGAAGCAACAATACAAGTCTTTTGAAGTGTCAAAGATCTCAAGATTGATGCAGTTTTGCCATTTGTGTGGCGATTACTCTAAAAAACGATAAACACGTTTGTTTATTTTTCTTCTCTGTTAACATTTTGCGACATTTTCAATTTTGTTTTTTCTTTTATTTTCTTAAGTTTAGTTTACCTCTTAATGGCTCGTTAAATTAGTTGATGAAATGTTTTCCAGCGGTTGGCTTATATAGAGTATTAAGGTGATGGTTAGAAAAAAAAAAACTAATTAATTTTTAAAGAGACTTGTGGGTTTTTTAAAACCTCGTCCCGATGGCATTTCGCTTGTATTTATTATTAATTGAGTTTCATAAACTTTGTGTAATGCAACATACGGTTTTTTCCAAGTGGAAATAAATTCATAAATTTAATGAGGATTGGTTAAATGGTGCCATCCAATTTATAGTTGTGCAAGTGTTGGTATTTGAAAATTATGACGGAAGGAGGAAGACACCCGACATGCCACATTTTATGATTTTTGATATATGGTAGTTTTGCAAAAGAGTTGGTTATTGCAAAAGAGTTTTGTTTTGAACGAAAGACTTGTGCAACTTAAAATTGACAGACAAATTCCAAAGGACTTGAAATCCTATCCAAAATTGTAAGGCTGATAATAAAATAAATAATTTCACCCTGGCACATATATTTTTTTACATAAAACATAAAACATAAAACTAAAAGAACAAACCAAATAAATTGTATTTTCTTTTTTCTTTCTAGCTCATCACCTCAAATATCTCCTGGTTTTCTTAGGCCAAGCCAAGCACCAAGCATACTCATCCAAACCAGCTTAACTGACCTCGGTTAATTGCTTACAACAGCTCCATTCTTCGTTTAAATGTGAGTTCTTATCTGTTTTTATTTATTTATTTTTTCCTTTCTATTTAGAAGGTAATTTTAAGAAGTCAGTCGCAAACCATTTTCCTTAGCTCAAATACATGGTTACCAACTCCTTTGAAAAAAAGGGAATTACTTTTCTTTTCACCATGAACTTTACTGCTAAAGTGAAAAATTTAGTCTAGCAACAACGAAATTTAAAAATGGATCTTAAAAAGTAGAAAAGCATGAAGTTTAATTGCCATATTTCAGTGAAAGAAGTGCCCGTCGCGTAGTGGTTATGTGCGTAGGCTATTACGCAGAACGTGTGGGTTGGAATCCTACTTGTGTCCATTGGGTTTTTATTTCATCTTTCACGGGTACAGTGTTCTGCAAAGTATCAATCTGTAATGAAAAAAAATTGCTTCTCAACTTTGCCGTTCGGAATCGGCGTTAAATTGCGGGCCCTCTCAATTCTTCACACGCAGTCAGAGAATTGTTGATGAGTGTAAGCCACCTGTAGACTTTGGCTCTTCTAGAGCTGTTGCGGCACTCTTACTTACTTACTTAAGGTGGCGCTACAGTCCGGTGTTTAACTTGGGCCTCAATAACAGTCTCTGCCAGCCAGCTCGGTCTCTAGCTGACTCCAATTTTGCACTCCAAATTGATTGAGGTCCTATTCCACTTGGGTGCGCCGACTGATTCGCGGTTTTACTCTTCTTCTTCGTCCCTCGGGAATAGTGTCGAAGGCTTTCCGGGCTGGAGCATTGGTGTCCATCCGATCTAAATGGCAAGGTCCAGGTCATTGTACAACCCGTAAAGTTCGGTGTTGTATCTTCTTTTTTGTAAGGGTCCATGCTTCTGCACCATGCAGCGGGACTGGGATGACGAGGGTCTCACCTTAGTCGATTGAGAGAGGGCTTTACCACTCAATTTCTTTCTTAGGCCAAAGAAGCAGCGATCAGCAAGAGTTATTCTTCGTCTGATCTCGGTGCTCTACTACCTCGAAGTTATATGCGTCTATTGCGACGTTCTTTCCGAGCCATCGGTGTTGGGTGTCCTTCCTTAAAGGCATATACTTCGTTTTCCCTCATTTACCCATTTTTGGCGCTTCTGTCTCAATTCTCACAAAGGCGCCATTGACATCACGCTGCGTTCTTCCCATTATATCAATATCATCGGCGTACGCGAGAATTTGAACAGACTTTTGGAAGATAGTGCCTCTGGTGTTGACGGTAGAGTTTTGCACTATCTTCTCAAGAACGATGATAGAGAAATCGGATGCACTGTCATCACCTTGTCTGAATCCTTTTTTGACATCGAAAGATTCCGTTAGCTCGTTGCCGACCTTGATGGCGCAGCGTGAGTTCTACATTGTCATTTTGCAGAAGCAAACGAGCTTGACAGGGATGCTAAAACTAGACATAGCTTTATACAGGCCTTGAAATCGATAAATGGTTTCTGGGTGTCGATTTCGAGTTCACAGTTTTTTCCAGGATCTGCCGCAAAGTGAAAATTCGGTCGATGGTTAACTTTCCTGTTCTGAAGCCACATTGATAAGGACCAATCAGATTGTTGCCGAAAGGCTTCGCTTCAGGCGTTCACATATTACAGCCGAGAGGATCTTATAAGCGTTAAGTAGGCTGATGCCTCTTTAGTTTGCGCAGTTTACAGGATTTCCCTTCTTCAGGATCGGGCAAACAATGTTGAGGTACCATTCATCAGCTGGCACACATTCTTCCGACCTCACCAAATCTTACAGATGATTTGGTGTATGCTCCTACCTAGATCGTCGCCTGCTGCTTTGAACTGCTCGGCAGCTAGACCATCTGTTCCAGCGGCTTTGTTGGATTTCAGCCCTGATATTGCCGTTTTCATTTCTTCTAGGTCGGGTTGACGGAATTGTTGGATAGCATCGTGTCCAATGAACGGCTCCTCCGACGCGGCGGCAGGATTCTATTCGTCGTTGCCGTTATTCAGTCTACAGAAGTGGTCTTTCCTAATCCTCAGCATCGACTACGATTCTAATTTGATTTTCCTTTGTTCATCTCTGCAGGCATCGGTTCTGGCTCGATGAACCTGAGCCAGCGAAACAGTGCTGGAACGAACGAACACAGTTCTAGCGATTAAGTTCCTTTTAAACGTCGTCGCTTTATTATATTGTATTTTAACGTACACTCTGGCGTATGTGGAATATTTTGTGTGTGTATTCGTCTATTTCATTGATATTAGTCTTTTATTATTGTTTGATGTAAAACAACGGACCTAGAATTATTTTCGTGCTAAGAATAGTCTGTTTTTCACTTAATGCAGGTGGCCATGGCTCAAAGGAATGAGTAGTTGAATGCTAAGCCAACCGCTGCGGGTTCAAGCCCCAGCTTCGGCAGCATTCTATTTCTACGAAAATCGCCAGCTTATCTTCGGGATTATGAGACAATATAAATCTGTCTCTTCCTCTGTGCCACGTAGGTTTCTGTTATATGTTCTTTCCTTCTATGTGTCTCACTGTCTCTCTCTGTTGTATTAATGTCTTGTTCTGATACAGCCGATGACCTCAGTCGCCAGTGCTGTTTGTGTTTGTAGTTCGTTGCATTTATGTGCGAAGTACTGTGATATCAATAGTCAATTTTTTTCCTTGAAATAGTAAAATAATAAAATTGGCAACCATGTTCATATAACAACCTGTTAAAATTACGAGTTTAACCATTTGCGCGGTGTTTCTTCTATCGTATTTAACTAGCAACTATTATGCACTGTTTGATAGGTATTACATTCGGGACAAAAATTGAACACCAGATTTTAATCAAACATGACGCATCCATGTACATAGAAGAGAAGTCCATCAGTGTAACTAACAAACTGTCCTCCTTGTACAGCCTCCCTTAAAAGCTTAATGGATTGTTTACTTTGCTGTATTTATTATTTTAAGACGGTAGGTCTTAGACGTACCTACTAACATTCTAGTCATGCTGTCTTTTTTTTTATTGCAGCAAGTTTGTTCTACCCAGCTATGCATTTATTTTTTTTTATTTTTTGACGCAAGGTTTTCTTCAAGTATAGCTTCGACTTGATTTTGCTCATCCAAAAATAGACTTTTCTGTTCTTCTTTTGAGTTTTGCGTGCGTTTTATTTTCTGCTTCAGACGTCAAGTGCACTTTTCCTGCATTTCCTTTCTGTCGTTTCCATTTGATTCTTTTTTTCCCAAGTCAGTCGTCAAGATTTAGTTGTACTGCTGTCTGCAAGACTTAAAATCCGATCCATCAGCAGCTAAGTGGGAGAAAATTGCAAGGTAAATCTCGGTAGCCTTTTTTTGTGAATCTGTATCGAAAAGTTTCATTGCTGAACAAGTCGGTCAAATGAAAATGAATTTTGTTGTTGTAGTCTTCGGTTACCTTAGAGCTCGAGCTTGAAGATTTTGTGCAAACTCTCGCATTAATGGCAGCTCTCAGGTGGTGTTAAGGTCATAGAAGAGTGACTTGTCTTTGGGCAAAGATCACTTTAATTTTACTTTCCTCCAAGACTGTCCGTATAAGCATGAGGTGTTTTTTTTTGTTTGTTGAGAATTTAACGATCCAAAAAGTTGCTGAGATGTATCTTGAATTCATGCACACAGCGCAATTGTAATGAAAATGAACTAATAAATAATATCAAGTGCAAAAGATACACAAATTAATGTGCCTATCTTAAATTTTATTATTTTTTGTTTTTGGCTTTTGTTTTGTTTGCAGATTCATGTGATGTACTTTCTCTTCATGGTACTGCGGATGGTACATTCTATCAAAATACATATCTACAATCGCGTATCAAGTATGTTGTGTATGTTTGCGCAATAGCATAAACCACATGGGAGTTGGGAGTGCATAATTCTATATCAAGAAGCGTTCAACCATTTTGTGCGGTGTAGGTACTTACTTGCCTTCGTAATTGATGATGAACTTTCCTAACGCATAGGTACTCCTCGGAACTGGTTTTTATTGCTATTTTATGCGGTTTCTTGTGCCAGTGATGGGTTATTTAATGCAAAATCAGTGAGTCGTGGTGTTTAAGGGGGCATTATGAATAGGTTAAGGTACTTCGAGAAGGTTTTAATCAGGGAAATTGAATCTGTTGCGCAAACGCAAACGTTTTCCATTGAAACAATTATAAAGGTTCTTGTTTCTAGAAGCAATAGTTGTCTTACATGAAAATAGTAAATTTTTGCAGACCCTTAAGCTTTTACTTCGCCCAACTGAGCACAAAACAGACACAATTCGAACAAATTGAGTTGCTCATTGCATCGTTTTTTGGAGTTACCAGTTCAAATGTTGTCCAGGGTCACTACCCAATTTTCAAATAATCACATTCAATTTCATTTTCAAAGTAAATTGGCACTACTAACAAGTAGTTCATGGCTACAACAATCAAAGTTCGCTCCTATACTTAGATGAACCCGAACAACATGACAACATTTCTCTAGCAACAAAAAAATGTCACTTATTTGCCCTGTTTCAGCAGGTGACGTCTAATGCCTCCATAGTTGGGTGCTTCTGCCATAATTTACTCATCGTGCGTATAAGTTTAAGTGCAACTTACATCACCAGATAGAGTCACATTTTCCCATTTGCAATGAGCTGGGGTTAATCGCTTTCAAATGATTGTGTAATGTCGCAATTGTGAGGCAAGCGACAAAAAAAGGGCTCCATTGCAATTATGTTGTTTTTGTTGTCGTTGTTGTTTTCTTTTTTGTCACCGTGAAAATTTGTGCTCGCACAACTTCATTACAATGAAAGTGAAGTTCTTTTTTCTTTTGTCGTCGTTTGAACTTTTTGTTAGAAGTTTTTCTGGGTTCGTGTTATCGTATGCCAAACAAAAATGAGGACGTTTTCGAGGCGAGTGATTGACGGATGACTTGTGGGATCTCCCTTTTTTTTAGTTCTTCACTTTCAATTTCAAGTTCTTGTTTTTTTTGACAAATGTTTACAAATTTGAAAGAATGAACTGGAGTTTAGAGACACACGGTTAGCGTTTTTAATATTTAAAGTGAAAGGTGTAATCAAAGCTTGCAAATCATGTCAAGTGCCTACTTGCTTCCTTGTTCCGTGGTTTTTATCTCATATTTTGATATACCATACTTCACTCCATGAAATTAATTCGATTTTATGCCGTGTTATTATCGTACCCGCAGCATATTTCAAAAAACATTTGTAACAAGTTTATGAGCAATTAAATGCGCGCTTACACAGCTATCATGTAAGACAAGACACAAAGTGTAATTTTAATAACATTAGCAAAACAATTATTACCTTAACGAAAACTTGGTTGGAAGGTTACTTTAGCAAAAACATTCCACATACGCCCGAGTTACCCACGAGATACTCGAGCACTCAAAATCAATGTTAACCAGCCATGGTTTTTTTTAATGTCGATTATTGGAATTGAAGACAAAAGGAGAGAAGATATTTGAAACTGTACTTACTGATGGTGGCGCTAAAGTCCAGGTCGAACCAGGGCGTCATCCAACAAATGTCGCCAGCCAGCTCGGTCCCTAGCTAGCTGTCTCCAGTTTCGCACGCCAAGTAAGTTAAGCTCCTCTATTATCTATGTGCTCCACCTGAGTCGTGGTCTTCCTCTTCTGCGACGTCCTTCCGGATTCGATGCAAGGACTTTACAAGCCGGAGCATAATTTTCCCTTCGCTCTCCATGTCTAAGTCATTGGACCTTAACTTTTCTGACAAGGTCAGTGCCGCTGAACAGCCCGTACAATTCTTGATTTAATCATCGTCTCCATTCTGCATTTATGCAGACTGGGCCAAAATTCACCCGAAGAATTTTTCTCTCGAAGCAGCCCAAAGCATTTTCATCAGATGTTGTCATGGTCCATGTCCCTGCACCATACATTTGGACCGGGATGATGAGGAACAGGACCTTACTACTCAATTGCCTTCAATTGCCAGCGATTGGCAAGAGTGATTCTTCGTTTGATTTCAGCGTTGGTGTTGTTGTCTGAGTTGATAGCGGATCCTAGGTAGACTACCTTGAAGTTGAATCTGTTTATGATGAAGTTTGCTCCAATACTTCGATGTTGGTTGTCTTTTCTTGTTGACAACATTAACTTGGTCTTGCCCTCGTTAACCGCTAGACCCATTTTCTTGGCCTCCGTCTCAGACTCACGAACGCCCCAATTATTGTCAATGTCGTCTGCGTATCGTAGTAGCTGGGGACTTTTGAAAGATTGTGCTTCTGGTGTTGACGTTGGAGTTTTGCACAATATTTTCAAGAATGTTGTTGAAGAAATCGCATGCTCTTTATAGTTGGTCTCTATAGATCATACGCGGCCTTTAAATCGATGAAAAGGTGGTACGAATCGATTTGAAGATCCTGGGTTTTCTCCAAGATCTGCTGTAGAGTGAATATATTTTGATCGATGGTGGACTTTCCGTTCACACAGCACGCCAGACAGATCTTGTAGGCAATGTTTAGGAGACTTATACCGGTGTAGTTGGTGAAGTTCAGGGGATCTCCTTTCTTGAGGATTGGGCATACGATGCAGGGGTTCCATCCGTCGGGTATGCGGATCGGGGTGTGAAACCCCTGGTGGTTTGTTTTACATTTTTGTAAAACTTTCGAACCTCGTTCCTGTTGTCGGGTCAGCTAGTTTTGGATAATTATCAAATTCAATGTTCGATTACAGTGGAAATTGTATCGATTCAAAAAGCATCTCGCTTAGAGCCTCAAAAGTCTGGTTCTTTCAAATTGCTTTTGAAAGTGAGGGCCTTCAATCAATCTCGCAATTTAAACTGTTAACACTACGGAAGGCTTTTCCATTTCGAATTTACTTTGCAAATAGCTCGTTTGCCCTCTCTGCATGTCCCAAACTGAACAGTTTCAATTGTGAGAATGAGTTATGAGCAGCAATTAGTTTAGCACTAAATTACGTTGATATTCTTTTCACTGTTAGCATCTCATTTCACGGGCTGTGCGTATTCGCCTGCATTAAATGCAGTAAAGTCAAATTAAGTTCAAAGAAAAATTTTCAAACGTTTGCCTTTGCCCCAAGAGTGACAGAACTTAACCTCAAGTTTTCACCCATAGCAATTTTAAAAACAGCCAACTAGGCCCTAAGTCCGATTCATCATAATTTACTACTACCACAAGCAGCAATTGACCTGTTTCGAGTCCATATTTTATCAGAAGGTGTTGTTATTGCTTGTGATGCCCAGTTAAAGAGTCACTTAAACTGCGACGCGTCTTCAAAGCGTGAAATTGACTGACCGCATTTTACCTTATTATGAACGATAATCGGCGCCATAGGTGAGTGCATGATGGGGTTGTGGATTACACGTTCTTGATTATGCACTTCTTGGGTTTTCTTGAAGTTTGTATGATGAGCCAGGCAGAAATAAGGTAATGAAACAGTTTTATGGTCGAGAAAATATGAGGAAGATTTTTATTTTGCCATTAGGATGAGTCTTATGCGTTTGTTTCTTTGTTTTTTTATGTGCGAAGTGCTTCCATACGATGGAGATTGACTGCCAATATTCATTTGCACGGTTCCCATGTTTTTATTTACCTTGTGGTGAAAATAATTTTGGACATTCAGTTTGGTTTGTTCATAAGTTTTTGTGAAGAAGACTTAAAATTACCGCAGGGTCTGTTTGCCTAATAGGTTTTCGAACAATATTCAATGGTTAATGTAGAAGTTCCAAATGAAATTTATGGACACGACAAAAAGAAAGGCTTTAGTCATGCTGAACACAAATGACTGGGTTATTCGAAGGACCTCCAGGGTGGTTGTTACGTGAAATGTATGTTTTGAGGTTAACACACGGCAACGGGTATTGAGGTTTAGTGTCATCATAGAAAAAATTGCTGAAATAGAAATTTTGTTCCTTTATTTTCTGTTCAGAAAACTCTTAGTGGAATAATGGATATAAGACCATCTCCTGTGATCACCCTTAAATAGAAAATGTCTGTCACTCAAAAAGTTCTTTTAATCTAGGTTAGGTTAGGTCGGGCCCGTAGCCAGGGGGGGGGGCATTGAGGGGCAATGCCCTACCTTAAATCTGAAATGCCCTACCTTAAAAATGTCCAACCTTCAAAAATGCCCCACCTTTAAAAATGCCCTTCTTATAAAAATGCTGATCTTAAAAAATGTTCCAGCTTTAAATATTTACTGTCTTGAAAATTACCTTAAAAAATGCTTTAAAAACTCCCTGCATTAAAAATGCCCTACCTTCGAAAATTTCCTACGTATGATAACGTCCGACTTTTAAAAATGCCCCACTTTAAAAAATGCTCCAGCTTTGAAAACTCCCTGCATTTAAAATGCCCTACCTTCAAATATCCTACCTATGAAAATGTCCGACTTTCAAAAATTCCTAGCTTTAAAAATGCCCTACCTTCAAAAATGTCCTTCGTATGATAACGTTCGACTTTTAAAAATGCCCTAATTTAACGATGCTCCAACTTATTTACTCCCTGCATTAAAAATGCCCTACATTTAAAAATATCCTACTTTGTCACAGAAAAACAACAGATTTAACAAAACGTTTTCAATTTTTTTTTTTTGATTCTACTAACATCTTAAACATCAAAAAATTTAACGGTGATGATGTTGCAAAAAGTGTAGGCATAAAAAATGTTATGATGAATTTGGAATTTAGAATGGCTATGGTAATAGCAAAAAAATTGTAACCATGCTTCAACCTGCAGATGCAGCCTTACAAGCTAGAAGTGCAGGATTGAAAGACGCCATTGGAATAATTAAAAGTGTACAAAATGAAATAACAAATCTAAGGTCTTAAAAAATCTACCGCACCATTTTAGAAGAAGCTAAATCAGTGGCCCTCGGCGACGAATTAGAAAATAGAACGCAGACTCAAAAAAGACAAATTAAAAAATCAAATAGGATGAATGGCTATTTCATGTATGTATGGCCCTTCTTGTTCCACCGTGAAAAGAAGTACCGAAAACCAGGACGCCCAGCCATTTAAGTATTACGAAACCTTGGACATTGTGTTATCAGAGCTTAAAAGAAGATTTTTTAGAAAATGACGAATTAATAAACTCAATTGCGAGTATCGACGAGTTGGATACCGAAAAAGTGAAACCGTTAAAAAGCCTTGGTAAGTGAAAATAAAACTATATTATGGCTTTTTGAAAAAAAATTCGGGTTGTTATAAAACTGAACTTTTTGAAAAAGTGAGGTTTTATGATTTCATGCTATTCTTCGTGCGCTGCATAACCTTTTTTAATGCGCATGCAATTTATATTGATGTCTTAAACATAATTACAAAAATATACAAAACAATCTGATTCGTTTCTAAACTAAAATTATTAAGGATTATCTAGTTATTCCTCTTCAAACTATTCAATTTTTTATAAAAGTAATTTGTTGCAATTTAACCTTAATATTTCATTTAAAGCTGAGATTGCAGTGCGTAGTTATACTTATAGATGGATACTTTTTATTTAAACAAAAAATACGTATCTACTCGTAAAATTTTTAATTTTGAAAAAAAAACTGTTTCCACATGTTTGATAAATGAATAATATCGTCGGCTAAAAGTGCAAACCTGTTAACTGCCACCTCCTAACTCCACATAAAAATGATTTACATAATTGATTGAAATAACAAAAAGCTTTGAAATCTTATCAAATTCTTTTTCATTTAATAGTATGGATTCTAAAAAATAACTTTATGTTGTCTTGGATTTTTTAACACATTTAGAAATATTTTCTTTTTCAACCGACTTCCAAAAAGGAGGATGTTATCAACTCGTCTGTTTTTTTTAAATGTTTGCTACCTCATACAAAATTCCTCAGTTTAGCCCACCCAGAATACCATTAAGCTTTTCCGACCAAGCTAAATATTTAGGCCTCATTTTAGACAAAAAACTAAATTGGAAGGCAAATATTGATGAAAGAGTACCACTACCATAGCGTTTTTACTTGTAAAAAGGCCATAGGATCAAAATGGGGCTTCTCCCCAAAAATAACCCACTGGCTATACACTTCGGTAATCAGGCCGATACTCATTTATGGAGTTGTCGTAAGGTGGACCGCACTGGACAAGATGGTAAATCTAAATAAGCTCATCAAAGTTCAGCGGTCAGCAGGTATGTGCATCACAGGAGCACTTCGCTCAACACCAACCGCAGCCCTGGAAGTGCTTTTAAACCTAACACGTCTTGACATCTTCTCCAAAATGGTGGCAGCCAACACATGTGTGAGGCTTAGAGCCACCCCTCAATGGAACAGTAACAATACTGGACATACTACTATTCTAGACAATTTCAGATCTATCCCAGATCGCTTAGACTATACCACCACAAAAATGGTATTCGGTAAAAGCTTCCATGTTTCCATCCCTTCAAGATCCTCCTGGGAAGAAGAGAGACCCCTGGAAGACAATGCGGTACACTTCTATACAGACGGTTCAAAGACCGATTACGGAGTTGGAAGTGGTATCTATTCAGAACAACTGAATCTCAGTCTATCATGCAGACTTCCCAATCAATGTAGTGTATTCCAGGCAGAAGTAATGGCGATTAAAGAGGCACTATCCTGGCTCAAAGAAAACGTTATATCTTGCAAGGATATACGAATCTTCTCGGACAGCCAAGCCGCTCTCAAATCTCTCGCGTCTGTCTCCACAAACTCTCATATAGTCCACGATTGTCGATCATCTCTGAATGTGATGACGGAACAGTTTAATATTCACCTCATTTGGGTGCCGGGCCACAGAGACATTCCGGGAAATTGTAAAGCCGATGAGCTCGCCAAAAACGGAACACTTCCGCCTAATGTTAGACAAAAACATAACATAGGTATACCACTTGCTACATGCAAATATCTTCTCAAACAATATGCTCTAGAATCAACCAATGCTAGATGGTCACAGAGTACTACCTGCCTTGCAACCAAGCAAATATGGCCAAGCATAGACTTAAAACGGTCAAAAGGCTTGATATCCCTGAGCAGACAAAATATAAGCTCAACAATTGGAGTAATAACAGGACACTGCCTCATAGGTAGACATGCTCTGAGGCTAGGGGTCTACACAAATGACTTCTGTAGAAGCTGCATCGACGAGGAGGAAGAGGAAACAGTCCAACACCTTCTATGTACATGTCCAGCACTCTCCATTAGAAGGAATAACTTTCTCGGTAATCCCTTCTTCGATAATACCAGCGAACTGGCAACGATCGACACAAAATGTCTCTCTAACTTCATTAAAAGCACGAATTGGTTTGTTTAAGTTCATTACTCTCCCATGAGTATTTTGTGGTATCACAACGAATCCTTGAGGTCTAAGTGTGTCAACAACAACTAGACAGCCACGACAACCTAACCTAACCTACCTTTTATCTTTGGACTGGGTGAACCAATTTTTTGTATTCGAAAGCTGGTGCCTGCAGTGTGGTCCCACTTGTGTAAGAAGCGGAAAAGTGGAGTTAGCTGTTTTTCACTCCAAGCCATATATCAATTTTTTCGTCTGCATAAACTGTAATCTTTAACACATAATTCTTGAAGTATAGATTCAGCAAATGCATTTCAGCTATTTCAATTGATTTTTCAGGTATAACATACTGTTGTCAAAAATTATTTAAGTAGGCTCGAAGACAAAACCGAAAACCTAATGCAGATTTTGTACAGGCAGCGAGAGGCCTTTATACATACGAACTTCTTGCGTCCGTCGGTAGCGACTATAGGATGTAGCACAGCAGTATGTGAATCCACTTTTTCAACTTTAACTGCCATTGCCAGAGGATGTCAATGGGACATGAAAGAATGGCTGGCCTTGTATTTCTCGCGTTTGAAAAAAAAAGAACTAAGTCAGTAGACCTCATTGAAGTCCTTCGTGTATTTAATAAAATGAGCAATCGAAAAATTCAGTTAATTTAAAGAATAATATTAATATTTTATATTTTACTATTTTTGTACTTTGTAAATATAATTTATTGCAGTTGCCCGTAGCTTAGTTGGTAAGTGCGTTGGGCTGCCAAGCAGAACGTCGTTGGTTCGAGTCCTACTCAGGCCAAGTTTTTATTTCATCTTTCACGGACACTGCCTCTTGCGAAGACCTGACAAATCTTTCAAGAGTATCAATCTGTCATGCAAAAAGTGCTTCTCAACTCTGCCGTTCGGAATCGGCGTTAAATTGTAGGTCCCCTCAATTCTTCACACGCACTCAGAGAATTGTTGATGAGAGTAAGCCACTTAGGCCTTGGCTCTTCAAGAGTTGTCGCGCCACTCTATTATTATTATTATTAAATATAATTTATTTGGAAAAACAGTAAAATGTTTAAACTTGAATACCTTAATGCTTTGCACTTTATTATTTTGAATCTTTCTTACATCAGATCAAATCAGCCATACCAAGGTAACGGAGAAGGCATTTCGACGGTTGTTTATCTCTTATTATAAGAATCGATCTATTTTCTCGAAACTTGGTGAAACTAAAGGGCTTATCATAAAGCCAAATTATACCCAGATAAAGACGGTAACTGTGCATAATTTAGCTATTTTAATTAATTTTTTTGTGAAATTTCTAGAAAATCAACTTTATCATGAGCCCTTACGACTCAACAAGTTTCAAGAAAAAAGATTGCTTCTTTAACGGATAAACTAAATAACATGCGTCAAAATGTCCTCAAGTTTATAATGGAATGACCGAAATACAAAATTTACCAATGCCCTACCTTATACAGGGTGTCCCAAAATTCAACGATAAGCCGGAACCAGGGGGTGGCCCTATTTATGACTGCATGGAAAAAAAATATAAAAAAAATCAAACGCCATTTTGTTTCAAGTTACAACAAAAAATGTAAATTCTCAAAATAAAAAAATCTCTCTTGACATGTTTTGCTACTGTGACCACAAATATTCATTAATTTTTGATTTTATATTTTTATCAGAATCTTAAAACATAAAGCATCCTTTCTTAGTTTCCAAAAATTCCAAATTTTTAGCGATTTTTCCACGAAAATTAATCAAAAAAGTTTTTTTCCATAAAATTTTAATTTTTTTTTGTTTCAGTCCACTTTCAGTCATCGTGGTTATAAAAAAATGTATGGACACTACCATGGCATCTTTTTTAAAAAATTGGCGCAGGTTATCAAGATTCTAAATTGGTATAACACTTTGGCTAAACTTGCCAGAAAAAGAAGTAATGCATACTTTTTCATAACAACCGATTTTCAAAAACTTTTTCTATTCAAATAAATCACTTCCCTATGAGTCTTCAGAATGAAGCACGTTTTATTTAGGCCCAAATATTTTCAGTTTGTTTATTTTAAATCGTCATAATGTTCATTTAATTAAAATACAAAAATTCTAAATAAGAAAAAATGCATAAGTGCCATTTAGGAGTACAAACATATTTTATTTATTTTTTACAGTAAATGTTCGAATTGTTTGCCACCTGCATCAATATACGATGTTGTTGAATTATTTTCAGTTTCCGTGAATTGTCAATACCATCTGCTCTTGGTCTTCTAGCACTTCTTCTTTCTAAACGCCCTTCCAAAAACTCTTGATGCACATTTATAAAAACCCGATAATCTGGATATCTTCCAACATTTTTGAACCTTTTTCGGTATATTCGAGTAGCAAAATTAGCATTGCACCGGCATTCTCCGTACACTATGTGCATGTTTACGTATCCGAGGGGGCATACGGCAATGGCATGATAAAAATGATGAAAGTTCAAGGATTTTTCAAAAACTAGTACACAATTGCGAAATCACACTTGAAATTAACACATTAATGGAATAAAAAAAACAGTGGAAACAGATCGTACTAAATTTTGAAGAAAACGCATCAGAAAACCAATTTTTTCCATAAAGTGAAGTGATTTCTCTGAACAAATTTTTTGTTTGAAAATCGGTTGTTGTTATGAAAAAGTATTCAATACTTCTTTTTCTGGCAAGTTTAGCCAAAGTGTTATACCATTTTATAATCTTGATAACCTGCGCCAATTTTTTAAAAAAGATGCCATGGTAGTGTCCATACATTTTTTTATAACCACGATGACTGAAAGTGGACTGAAACAAATAAAAAATTAAAATTTTATGGAAAAAAACTTTTTTGATTAATTTTCGTGGAAAAATCGCTAAAAATTTGGAATTTTTGGAAACTAAGAAAGGATGCTTTATGTTTTAAGATTCTGATAAAAATATAAAATCAAAAATTAATGAATATTTGTGGTCACAGTAGCAAAAAATGTCAAGAGAGATTTTTTTATTTTGAGTATTTACATTTTTTGTTGTAACTTGAAACAAAATGGCGTTTGATGTTTTTTATATTTTTTTCCATGCAGTCATGAATAGGGCCACCCCCTGGTTCCGGCTTATCGTTGAATTTTGGGACACCCTGTATAACCGTTGCCCTACCTTAAATTCAACTCTGGCTACGGGCCTCGTTAGGTTGAGGGGCTTACAGTTGTTGTCGTTACCGTCACACTTAGATCAATACAGATCCATTGTGATACACGTGAGCATTGCTACTCAAGCTATTAAAAACCTATGTGTTCAGTCAATCAAGAAGTAGTGATGAAGTTCAAAATATTAGTAGGTGACTGGAGTACTAGAGAGTTCTTCTAAGTTACCGAAGAAATAATTGCTAAGCAATTTCTTCCTTTGGTGGGAAAGTGCGGGGCAGTGATATAGAAAGTGTGAAGTGTAATCATGCATCTCATCGTCACTGCATCCTCTGCATAGATCTTCTTTCTCACCTTTTTCTTGTGATATCCTAACAGATTATGTCCGGTGATCATGCTTACAAGAAATCGAAGTGATCTCTTGTGCAATTGCATAATTCTTTCCTTTCTTTGTTTGTTAAAACAGGGCCAGATCTTTCTTGTAGTACCGCTGGTGTCAAGAAGGTTCCACCATTCATTGGCCTTAACAGGTATTCTATTCGAGATTTTCTGTTTTAAGTGACAGGGGCTGTGCTGTCTAGCTGAGCTTGCCTTACGTTAAGCGTTAATCCTTATCTTGCTAATTCATCGGCTTTCTCGTTGCCTGGTACACCGCTGTGGCCTGGGATCCAGAAGAGTCTAATGTAATGCTGTGCAGTGTGCGCCAAAAACGTTAAACTCTACACGGCAGCATGAAACAAGGTTTGATTTTACCTAAGTTGCAGTAATCGCTTTTATTGCCGCTTGGCTATCAATGTGAAAGGTGATATCAACCCGTGGTATCGCCATCATTAATACCTGTTTAGCAGCTGTTCTCACTGCCAGGACCTCCGCTTAGAAGACACTACGTTAGTCTAGACTCTAGAAGCTTAAACGATTCGGTTAACTTGAGGTATTCAGAATAGAAGCCTGCCCCTACACCAGTATCCATCTTAGAGCCATCAGTATAGATAGCTGTTGACGACTCACTGGAGTGTGGTATGTTATCTATGCATTCCTCCCTGCTTGGAATGGCAGCCTGGAATGGTTTGTGAAATCAAGTTCGGGTATTTTATAGTCTGTCGTAGTATTATGACCCATAACTTTATGAAAGATCTGAGCATGTCTTATCGAACTGTTTTTTTTTCCAGACTTTAGTCTGACTAAGTCGCGAGGCAGCTTCATATTCTTGAACAAAGACATCTAGGGGTTTTAAATTGAGGATAACTTCCAGTCCCGCAGTTGGGGTGGATCTCATTCCCTTTTAAATGCCTTTGCACGCAAGTTTTTGTACTTTTGTCAAAGTTTTGAGGTTCGTGCTCTTTTCTAAAGCATTCCACCATACCCGGGTCTGTCACAGTTCACAGAACCCCTTTTTATAGCTTTGAAAATAGGATTGGTTTGAAGTGGTTGAAAGCAGCCTTTTTGCTGTTCAGTTCCTTGTATCCGAGTCAATTTTTATCGTCGGTTGAGTTTTTTCAAGGAAGACCGAAAATCATAATGCAAAGTTCTGTAGAAGCATGTTAGCAATTCTGTAAAAAGTGGTTATCTTTCACGTTAGTCGTATTATGATCCTTTATTCAATGCTGCTCTTATCTTCCAAAGCTAGTAAGAAAAAAAAAATATCTCGCAATTGGAAAATTAATCCATAAATTGATCTTATCTTCAATCCGAAGTGAGCAAGCTCATTATCCATTTTGTCTGCAATCTCTCAGTGGGTCTGCAGGTCTCTCGTTCAAATCTAAATTCAAACTAACAGAACATCTCCAAGAACATTGCCAATATCCAGACAACATCTATTCGTTTGTATTGTCTTTTCAATTATTATCTTTATTCCCTATCATGTTTGATGTTTTTTTGTGCATCTATTGCATAACGCTATGCGATAATTGCAGAATCCCCTTCTCGATGCTGTTCGACGTCCCAAAAAGGAGAATTTATCAATCAAAACACCAAACCAAACAGTTATCCATCTCTCAGACGTGACGTGCACATGCGATTCAATGTCCCGTCCGTCTTGTTCGAACAGCAGTAAATCTCTGGTTGATTAGAAGTTATGCCTTTGACCTACCTACGGAGCTGAATCTGTGCCTAACTGTTGGAATCTAACGTGGGGATCAACTGTGCTCCATCTGGGAGAATCTCTGCTATGGACCATCAGAAATACTGCGCGAAACTTGTTTGACGTTTTCTATTTGGCGAAACGCAAGGCGATTAGGCTTCCGTATGGAGTTCAATTGAGCTGTTGTTGTTTTTGTTCTTATAATGGAACGGTATATTTTGCTAACACATCTTTAACGTGTTGGTCGATTCAATTGTGGACCACTTTGGTGTGCAACATTTGTGCAACCTAGAGCATATTTCAGACAGTAGACCTGGTTTTTCTGTTTCTATTTTTTTATTCAATAAGTAGGTACATACAATTCTTCGTAAATGCCGTCTCGCAGGTTTGCAAGTTCTGTTAGTTTTGTTGCGATTTCTGTCATCGAACGACTACAACAGCGGCGACGACCACGGTGACCCATTTATTCCACTGAAACTAGATTCGATCGACACCATAAGATTATGGTGAGTTCTTTTATTTCTCTAGCTGGAGCACAAAGCGAGTGAATTAATTGAGCTGCAATGGGCCATGCATGATGCTGGACGCTTTTCCTTTATCTGATAGACTGATTGATCGCTCCAGAGCCAGTCGCTGTCGCCGTCATCGATTGCTTCTTGGGATGAACTTAATTGGCCAAGTCTTTGTGTCGTCATTTCTGTGGACTACATGACGACGATAATGGCGACGTGAAGATTGTTTGGATGTTGACACAAAATGTCGACTGCGAAACTGATTTAAAATTCTGATCAATCCGTCGATTTTCTTTCCATCAGTTTTTCAAAACATCATCTGGAGTAGAGAGACGTGCTGGTTTGTAGCTTGAATAAACATAAGCCTTAAGGTGTTGCTGTCTATTCCATTATTTTAATGTTTTGAAGGCTTTGTGCAGGTGTTTTTTCCTTCGTCTCCTTATTAAGGAAATTGCGAGTTGAGTTTATTTGTTGTTGTTGGGAAAAATAGATTGATGAAGTATGTGTTTTGCCTAATTGTTTATTTAGACC
This sequence comes from Sphaerophoria taeniata, assembly GCA_943590905.1. Taxonomy (NCBI): domain Eukaryota; kingdom Metazoa; phylum Arthropoda; class Insecta; order Diptera; family Syrphidae; genus Sphaerophoria; species Sphaerophoria taeniata. Next base: position 86,467,525 of record OX016542.1, read on the forward strand.
AAAATAGGAGTTTTGGGTCAATTTAAAAGAAAATTCTTTACATTTCTGTTGAGAGTTAATGTTATCGATATGATAATGGTGGGAATGGGAGTAGTTAAAAGTAGAAATTAGTAAATGTTTACTGAAAATGTCTTGGAAAAGTGTGGTTGTTAAAATTGTCGTTTTTTGTTTGTATTCGTGGTAATCAACTTCAAAGCTTTTTGCGGTTCGATTTTTAGTATCGAAATTTGTCAAAAGTCCACAGACATTAATATTATTATTACACTTTTTGTTTAAATCGCTTAGCATTGAGGGCCATCAATATTTTTCCTTGCAAGGTGATAAAAATGTGACAAGACTTCAGAGTCACTTCTCTTTTGATCGATCATTATTCGTTTTGTTTTGAAAAAATCTCTTTTCGAGAAAGATTTTTTTTTAGGAAATGAGCCAATCTGGGATGTGCATTGGGTTAAAAGAGTTGAACAAAAAAATGTCTAAATAAAAGTTTTTTGCGCTTTTTAAATGTTCAGAACTTGTCAAATAACACCACCCACACCTACAGCGTAAAATAATGGTCTTATAGCAAAAAAAGTGTTTTTTGTTTTTTGCGTTTTACTAAAGGAGTACTTATCTAGATTACCCGATTCTATGGACCCAAACAAATTGTCAATTGTTGACATGTCAAACAACATTACTTATACCTTTTAAGCGCTCGATATGCCCCATCTGCAACAAAGGCAATCTGATGTTATGCAAAAACTAGCGTGGCATACCCCTGCTTAATGTTGCATACAAAATCTTATCCAACGTACTGTGTGAGCATCTTAAACCTTTCTGCAACACAATAATCGGCACGTACCAGTGTGGCTTTAGGCCAGCCAGAACAACGATAGACCAAAAATATTCCCACTGAGGCAGATCCTGGAAAAGAACAACGAATTTCGGTGCAGGGAAATTACTCCACGGGAATCTGCTCCACATGGGAATTTACTCCACTCAAAGTGGGAATTTGCTCCACTTTTTAAAGTGGAATAAATTCCCACTGCGAGTGGGAAAAAACTGCAAAATTGTGTGAGAAAGTAGTCCACTAAAATTAAAAAGTGTGAGGAACAATTATTACACTTCTTATTAAATTTTTTTTTCAGAATGTGATTTTTTTCTTTGAACTATAAAAAAGTCTTACATATAAATAGGACCTTTTTTTTTACTATTTGTGGACAAAATTGACAGAGCAATTCATTTTTCAATACTTACTGCTGCCGTTTCCTTTAATTTTTAAAAGAAACCACCACGCACCTTTGTAATGCACGCTTGTGTCTGGAAAGTAGGTGCTGCATTGCAATTTATTCATTTTGATTCATTTTGAACATCTTTTTTCACTTTCGTCTGAGGATTATGAATTTATGACGATCTGGAAAATTCAAAATCGTTTTGGTTTGGTTGGGAGCGAAACGATCGGAAAAAATTGTGCCCAAAAGAGAATGAATTTGGGGTGTGAAAATAAAAAAAAAACGCTCGAATTTTTTTATTTTTACACCCCAAATTCATTCTCTTTTGGGCAAAATTTTTTCTTCATTTTTTGGTTCAAGCTCAAAATCCTTTATTGAAATAATATTTTAAAACATGTGAGACTGAGTTAAGGTTTAGTATTGAAAAAATAGTACTTACGTCTGCATCCACATGATGCAAGAAAACTGAACATCCCATCAATACAATAATGTCTTTCTGATGGAGCTGTTGATGTAATAGAAACAGCTCAGTTATTTTAGGTGACAAAAAGATGCAATAAGATGAAACTGGGTTCAAGTACAGTGTGCTTGTAGAAAGCCCTACTCTCACCGAACACCAAAGTTCAGAAGAACGTTTTCATGGGGAAGAGTTTCCTTAACGTCACATAGACTTAGAGCATGTGGTATGTAAACCTTAAAAATATGTTCAAATTGTCCACTGAATTTATTGATTTACAAAATGTTTAAAACTTATCACGAAGAAACCCCGAATTTAATTTCAGGACTAATCACCCACCATAGTGGGTTTGTAGTCCCAAAATAGAATTCGGCTCTTATGTTCCACCATAGTTAGACTGTGCGGAAAAATAAATAATTGTTTAATTTGTAGAATTATGTTCATATTCAATAAATTGATTGAATTTATCACATAAATTGATTGCATTATAATTACTAACATTCCTCGTAAAAACCTGTAGAGCTCAGTTTCATGCTGGGAAATAATTCCACCAAAAAAATTGTGCAGTTATTTCCCGCTTGCAGGGGGAATTTATTCCACTTAAAAAAGTGGAGCAAATTCCCACTTTGAGTGGAATAAATTCCCATGTGGAGCAGATTCCCGTGGAGTAATTTCCCTGCACCTCACCTACCATGGAACAAACATCAATCCCACAAACGACACTTTAGTGGAGATCCGAAGAAGAATTACCCTAGCGAACCGCTGCTGCTTCGGTTTGGCCAAACAACTGGGTCCGAAACTCCTCACTCGAAAGACAAAGTGTCTGCTATACAAAACTTTGATTTTACCAGTCCTACTCTACTCTGGAAGATAAGTAAAAAAGGGGAATTGATACTGGGCACTTTCGAAAAAAAAATTCTTCGACGGATTTTCGGTCCCGTATGCGACGATGGCGAATGGAGAAGAAGAATCAACCGAGAACTGTATGAGCTGTACCAAGATGTGGATGTAGTCCATAAGGCGAAGGAAAAGACGACTACATTGGCTCGGCCACATCGAACGAATGGACGACAACGCTCCAGCCAAGAAAGTCTTTTCATCCCATCTCCCGGTTCGAGACAACAAGGAAGACCGAACCTACGGTACAAGGACCAAGTGACTGCGTATGCCAGAGCGCTTGGTTTCGACCACTGGATAGTGCATGCGAAGGACCCTTCACGATGGAAGGCTGCAGTATCTCAGGCTGAGATCCTTCATGGATTGTGAGCCGGATAAGTAAGTGAGTACCTAAGTTTAAGCGCCCTACAACGTAAAATAATGGACTTAGAGCAAAAATAAGGTGTTTTTTTTTTGGATTTTCCTCAAGGGATATCAACTTTAGATAACCCCATTCAATGGGCCCAACAAAAAATTATCACAAGTTGGCGAAAATTTCGACATTTGTCAAAATTTTCGACACATGTCGAACAACATTACCTGTACCTTTAAAGCACCCTACAGCGTAAAATGAAAATAGACTTAAAGCAGAAATAATGTGTTTTTTTGGGTTTTCCTAAAGGGGTATCTACTTTAGATTACCCCATTCAATGGGCCCAAAAAAATACAAAAATTTCGAAACTTTTCAAAATTTTCTACACATGTCAAATTAAACTACTTGCACTTTTAAAGAACCCTGCATCAAAAAATAATCGTTTTAGAGCAAAAATAAGGTGTTTTGGCGAATAAATTACCCCATTAAATCAACCCAAAAAAGTGTCCAAAATATCGCCTAAGAAAGTTCACTCGGGCGTATACTGGTTATTTTTCAGAAAAGAAAAAAGAATATGCGTAACCGCATTTTTTTCCAAGAACTAGTTGAGCAATTAGTGCGGCACAACATATCTTGTTCTCATACATCATATAAGCAAGCTACCAGGGAAAATTGGGAGATATTGCTATTTGAAGTCGCGGGACATTTTCTGAAGGCAGAAAAAGAAATCGATTAAAACTTTATGATCGAGCGGTGAAAAGTATTCGCTTTCAATGGCTAATAGAATACTTGTAAGTCCTTATAGTGACATTGAATTGTTTAACGGTTGTTGAGGAGAGTTGAGAGTAATATCGATTTGAAATTGAGGGAATATGTTTGCGAAAAATAAACATTTTTGCCAATATTTCTCGGCTTCAGGGCTTTAAAAATATTTGAATGAATTTTCGATGAATGGGTAGAAGAAATCCAGGTCGACCTTTCTTTTGACTTATCTTTTGATGGGTTTTAGAAGATTTTTGTTTCTATCGATTTTTTCGTAAAATCATGTGAAATCGATGAAGTTTTGAGTTTTTCAAAATATCGGGTTTTTCCATTAAGAGAGCGAACAGTTTTTTTTTTTTTTTTTAAATAGAACAAAAACGGTTTTAGATATAAATGAAATTCTTTATTCATGCGAAAGAACATTCAATGCCATTTTGTATGGAACTCGATTTCTTTTGTATGGCCACCACGAGCACACTTGCAGAAGTCTAGACATTGAAGATTGAACCCTATTTTCGACGGTTTTCAAGCATAAGTCGGTCAATACTGCTGCCAATAGTCGTTGGCATGTCCATAGACCTTAGACTTCACATAGCCCCACAGAAAATAGTCTTACGTTCCAATGTCGCCGCCAGCCTATAGACCTCACCAAGCAGAAATTTTGTCTGGACTGGATGCAATGGTGACTCATGGAGTACGTGTATATTGCTGCCTGAACAATAACGCAATAACGAAGCCATTGAGCCAAAAATGAGCTTCATCGCTGAAGATGATTTTTCGATAAATATCAAGATTATTGTCAAGTTAATGTTCAGCCCAATTTACGAAAGTAAAATTCGCCACAATGACGTCACAGAAAAGCCCAATTCTTGAGAACAAGTCATTTTCAACTGAAGCGCTACCGCTTCAATATTCAATATTAAGTTTAGTTAAGTTTAGTTTAGTTTATTCATCAATAAGAGATCTATACAATCTTCAGTTAGACTAACGAAACATATTAAAATCATCGAGATAAAGACTTACATATAATAAATAATAACATTAAATACATACATTTATAGGGTGTCTCAGTAAGAGTGCACTTTTTCATTTTACTATAAAAACAAGTATTTTATAACAGAGTTGTGATATTATAATTGTATTTTAAAGGAGACATGTTCCGATTAAGTATGGAATCAAATTTCCGGCAAACGACCCCCCAGCGCCGCCGATGACAGGCCATTACTCTCTTCATGAAATTTTCCATAACTTTTTCACAGAGATGTGGCTGTATCTCCCCAATGACACGTTGGATATCCAATTTGAGCTCAGAAATTGTTTCGGGTTTATTCGCATAAACCTGAGATCTACAAAAACCAAAAGAAAAAAATCGCACGGCGTTAAATCGCACGATCTTGGTGACCAGTTGACATCAGAATTTCTTGAGATAATGTGTTCTGGAAATCGTTGCTGCAATAAGTCGATTCTTTCATGCGCGGTGTGACAGGTTGCGCCGTCCTGCTGAAACCACCTGTTGTCCAGATTGATGCCGTGCAGTTGAGGCCACAAGAAGTCCGTTATCACATTCCTGTAACGAATGCCGTTCACAGTCATTGTCGAATTGATGTTTTCGGGTTTTCGACAACCCTCTCGCTTACTGCAGCAATGTTTTCAAGAAACCGACCAGTACCTACGTTGACGCAAAGGATTCTTATCATCCATAATTGACCCAGTTTCTTGAAATTTTTTGACCACTCTTCGAATGGTTGACATATTAAGTATAGGTACACTCTCTCGACTGAAAATTTGGTGAAGTTTGCGAAGCATAACTTTCCCCATTTTTGTAATGAGTTTTTACCATAATAACGTGTTGTTCTTTCAAAAAGCGCTCCATTCTAAGTAATCGGAACAAACAGAGGTGACATCTGTGAAAATTCAGAGTTGCCACTTGCATGACAAAAAAAAAATATTCCAATTTTAAAAAATGCGCACTTACTGTCACACCCTATATAACTAAAGTAAAAATAATTAACTATACTTCGTCCAAAACAAATCTGCAGTACAGGCCTTATGCGAGAGCTTTTTTACTCCAAAGGGTGCCTGTCCCGGAAAAAAATTTAAAATCCCCTTAAAAAAAATATACTACAACACTGTTTCCTCATACAATTTGTTTTGATTTATTTTGAAAAGCAAGCGTACATCCCCCTATGACCTGCTATTCGCACGGCTAACGCCATACTGATTTTGTGCTCGTTTTTTCAAAGCTCTTTCTGTTTGACAAAACAAACATATAAATCAGCGTTGCCAGGAAATAATAATGCTTACTTTTAATTCGATTCTGTAAGGGAGCTTTCAAGAATAGTAGCTTTTTCTTAGGTAATCATTGCCAGCCCATTTTTTGTTCATGGTATGCAATAAAAAATTAAAATTTGTAAAAAAAAGAGTAGGCTTATTCAATGCAGAGAAATATTTAATAATTTGAAGTTTAGTGCGATTATAATTTTTTTGTTGGTGCTGTGTGAAATATAAATTATAAAAACAGTGATTTTAATCTAAATGGCTTCAAGTTCTTCTAAGGATTTAAGCGCTGGGAAAAAAAAATAGTTGATGCAACAAATAAATTTTATGACCATTTAAAAAACAAAACCCAAACTATAAGGCAAGTGCGCGATATTTTTTCGGTTTCAGAACGAACTGGTTATAGTGTCCTCAAAGAAAACAAGACTAAAGGCCATATCTCCCCACCAAAAAAAAAACAAAAACTGTAATGCAAATAAAGTCGACAACTTTGACAAATGCGCTATAAGGCAGGTAGTCCATTCGTTTTTCTCAAGAAATGAGCTCCCTACATTGGATAAGGTCTTAAGTGATATTAAGCTTAACGAAAACATCACTAAAATAAGCAGGCCAACCCTTCATAACATCTTAAGGAAGGATCTAGGTTTCAATTTCACCAAACGTCAACGTAAGAGCGTCCTGATTGAAAGAGAAGACATAATAATATGGAGAAAGAAATTCTTGCGCCTATAATCTTACCTCTTGGTGGTGTGGAAAAAGATAAGAACAATTCATTTAAATTTAAATGTAAAAACTGTCAATTATAAGTTCTTGGCACTTTCTAAATATTCATTGTTAAGATTTCGAATTTCATAATTTATTCAATTCGGTTCTATAAATTACGAAATTCAAATTTATTTCATGTTCGTATTAAATATTTTTTCTGAATGAAAATTTTTGTTTAAGACAATGCTAATAAAATATAGAAGGCAACTCTTTCGATTTTTCGGAGAGCTTTTTACAGTTTTAGTATATAACCTACGGTAACCCTAGCCAATTTTTTCTTTCACACAACGTAATGTAATTCCTCTACAGATAGAGTGAGAGATGAATGTCCTATCTTCCCTGTACTGCAGATTTGTTTTGGACGAAGTATAATTTAAAAAGTACAATAACAATTGATTTTTTAATGATTGTCTACTAAGATGAAAATTGAAATCTATAGAATTAGAAACAAGATTAGTTTCTCTGATACTTCGAGAAATAGGTTACTTTAAAGGCATGATTTACCCTGTGTTCGTTTACGAATAATAAACAGCGAACTCGAATTTGACGCGATGGAGCATACAATTGAACCAAATATAATAGAGAAGGACACATGATATGATAAGACAAAATATCACTAATGAACATAATTGAATTCCCAATAAGTTGCATCTTGTGGAATACGTTGGAGTTTCAATGTTCCATCCCAACTTCTGTATAGTATACCTAGTAAACTTTTTTTGAACCATTTCAATTCTATCTGCATGAATGTTATAATATGGGTTCCATATTATACAACAATACTCTAAGATTGACCTAACATATGAACTATAAAGCGATTTAATAGTGAATGGATCCCTTACCTCCTTGGAAATTTGTTTTATAAAACCTAACATTGAATAAGCTTTTGAAATCGTAAATTCTATGGCGCAAATTTTAAGTCAGCCCTCGTTTAAGCAATAAAGTCTACTCTACTTAAAGCACTTCTAACTTTTTCTTATTTTTAAACACTTTAAACGAGTCTTCTAATTAGATTGGACTTTAAACATAACGTTGTGTGAACTCGCCTAAATGTGACACATCGATAAATTGAATTAGTGAACTGTCATTTTACGCTTGCAGTTTTTATCGGTTTTTAATACATTTATCTCCCCAAAACAGGAAAAAAATGTGATTATTTAGTGTTTGTATATTTAGTTCTAATAAATGTAATTTTTTTCTTTGTGAAAATGTGTTTAAATAAATATCCAAATGATGTTCCAATTTGTTTTGTTTGTATTTGTGATAGTGAAGGTGAAATAGTGTGCTCTGAAATGGGTTAAAAATATTCCTTAAAAACAGGAATAAATTTCCCTACAAGGGTAATTTGTTTATAAGAACTCTCGAAAAAGGCACATAGGTAATAAAATTAAAAGCAAACAACGTACCTACACGCACAACTGCAAGAAGTGTCAAAAAAACAAGCAGCAAATCCAGCTTGGTAGTCCCGTGGTTCATATTTTTTTTTCTTTTACAAAAATGATAAATGAATCTTCTTTTTTTTTGAAGAACTCTATCGAGTAGGTACTTGGTTATTAACAGTGTAATCAAAGAAAATCGGCGAATAGTTTCGGTAAAAAGAAAAACACTGACATTTATTAACATTTAACGATAGTTTTTTAAGATCCTCTTGAAGGAGAAAACAGTCATTAACGGATTTAATGGATCTGTAAAATTTTAAATCGTCAGCAAATAGAAGTCTTTTAGAGTTAAAAAAAACAGGCATGTCGTTTATAAAAATGAGAAATAGAAGGGGACCAAGATGGCTTCATTGAGGAACGCCGCCGCGCCGGAAGTAACTAAAACTGGTCTCGAAATGATTCACTACGGGCACTTTTTTGTCTCACTGGCACTGGCACATCATGTACTGTGCCTGTGGATTCAAATTTTTCCTTTAAACGTTCAATTGTTGATCTGGCTGGATGATTAGTTTAGTTTAGATTGACTTTTTATTTCAATATAAAATTAATAATAATTATAAATATTAAATTTTCTTAAGTCTATATGGTTTGGCCTATGGCCGTCTACCAGACTGACATTTTTTTGAGTTAATATATATATACATATGGCAAATAATCTAAATTTAATTAATTTAATTTTTATCTTAAAAATCTTCATTTATAATACAATTTCTGTAACGAAGAGCAGCAACAATATAATTGTATAGGACGTTCCAACCGACATTTCCATTTAGAATAGCAAGTAGCTCGTCTTCATTCAAACTTTCTTTTCCGAAATATCTCACTCTGAACTCTTTCATAATTGGACAAATTGCAATAAAATGATGAATGTCTTCACGGCTGTTCAAATTGCAGAGACTGCAAAGTAGAGGCAAATCAGGGCGATGAGGCATGAAGTTAAGAGTAAGATGGATGATTATGTCGACCATAAATTGGACGTGGCGCTCTTAAAGCTGTGACTACTGACTCGGTAGTAAATTTTAATAATTTGTAAACGTTGTTCGATCGTATAACTTTCCATGATAAAATAGCAAATCTAACTGAAGAGAAACGTCAAGAGAAAAACTATGGCGTCGTTTGTTGTACCTACCTTTCAAAAACCCCGTTATAAACTGCAAAATAATTTTGTTACAAATTTTTCTTGACTTTTCATCCTTTGACAAGCCAACAAGTCAAGACGGTTACAAAATCTATCAAAAGCCTAGGAATAAATACCAAGTCCTAAAAAGCTTGAACGCCTTCATAGATTCAACAAAAATTTCAGCAATGGTTTCCTTTACGCTGGAATAAAAATAAAAATGTTTTTTAAGTTCAGCTTTCAAGCCACACATAAGTACAATTTGTTGTTTCCTTATTTTGTTTTCTTTTGCGGTGCCATAAAAACATAAAAACTCAAATATTTATTTTTATTGTTGTAATATTTCTGTTTAAGCAAAATTTCATTAATTGGTGCAAATTAAATTACATGCTTCGTTTAAATTAATATTCAAAACATTTTGGCAGAATCCCGACTGCCTCTATTCGCTTAGGTAATGGTTCGCTTAAATCGAGCACTTAATACTGTTTTAATGGATTTTACAAAAAATCGTTATTTGTTTTCAAATAACTCCTACAAATCCACCCATTAAGCTCGATACAAGCATCAAAATTAATCGAGCACAGAAAATCGATTAAAAATGTATGCTACTACCAACAGCTCCCATTAAAAATATTACTACCACAATTCTTCATTTTTCCTTCTTATAAAATTCAAACATACCTTCCATCATTAAATTGTGCTTTACATAATCCAGCAATGATTGAATACAACAGCGCTCTCAAACACATTGATGATTAAATTGTTAAATTGTGCAATAAGTTAAAACAGAAAAAAAACACTACCGTATTCAATAACACTTCCTTCCTCCAATTCCAATTGTTCAAAAAAAAGTTCAAAGTTAAGTAAACATTTATAAACAAAAAAACAAGCAAGTCGTGTCACTTTCACTTTGATAGGGGGTCAGAAACGTCAGAAACAACAACAGACGTCGAACCGACCGACATCGACACTCGACAGATCACTTTGGAACAATAAAACATTATTTTTCTTTTTAACAATTTTTCTTCGAATGCAAATATTTTTATCTAAATTTAATTGTTCACCCATATTCATGAGGTCTTTGCGAACAATGTGATTACATGTCGTAGCAATTTGCAGTTGCCATCAACAGCTACAGCACCCAGGTGCATTAGAGATGTGCGTTTGGCTCTGTGACTGTCTTCAAGAAAACACAACACACTTCCGTCTCTAAAAGCCTATGCAAACGATCATCCTCATGTCTGAGGCGAACGGTGATCATGTTACCGACCGAGTCGAAAGATTCGCCACAACTGCATCTTATCTTAGCAGCGGACGAGTGTTTGGACCAGGGATTCTTTTTCGTATACCCAAAGCCGCAAAAATTTCCAATTAGACAAAGCTGCGCTGCGGGGTGCCGTGAATGTTCTTTTCATTCGTTGGATATTTTTAGTTGGCAAACTTGTTTCTACCTATCGAACGATATCATCAAAACTATTCGTGAATCCCCCGAAGGAGGAAGTCTCTCTTTCTCTGGCACTGTCTTGCAATTCTAACATTTCCATTTTGTGGTTTTGGGTCAGTCCGGGATAATAAATTTAAATTCCTGGCCAGACTACCTTGACTTATATATTTTGCACTACAGGATCGAAAGGAGTTCGAAGAACGGTTCTGCAAGGCTCGGGATTGGGTCAAAAATGAATGGCCAAACGTGTGCTCTGGTCGTTAACTTGTTTTGACGCAATCTTGATTGGAAATGGGTCGACATGGGAGTTTGTATGTATGTATATTTACTCACATATCACTTGGCAGCACTTGAAATTTCAACGGTGAGAGGAGTTGTTAGAATTAGGTCAACACTGTCCGTCGTCATCCGTTGGTTAATTACTTTTAAGCATGATTGGAACTTGATATGATGGGGGAAGAGTAATGTTGTTGTTGTTGTTTTGCTTTTGCAACTCTGGAGGAAAAGTAAATACTATGGTGACGGAAGGAAAATATTTTGAACTCGTCAAACGAATAAATTTGCATTTGTTCGAGAAGTTAGTCTTAACCACAAATTCTAACGGCACATTTAGAGAGGAAACGCAGCGCTAAAGATTGTTCGAAGGAATTTGCATATGAAATTGCGGTGATTTGATTGAAGACAAATATGAACGAAAATGAGAGGCTAAGATTCTGTGAGTACGGTTTTTGCAGAATTTCAATGGTTTGGAACACACTTTGCTGCTTAGATGGACACTCAAGTTTGACGTCATTTTATTTTGAAGCATTTGCAACACAACAAGTTTTCACTGTGTCTGTGTTTCTTAAGTTTACGCAAGGCTCTTGTGCCGTTTTGTCAAATCATTTAGTTACAGCTTTAAGTATCTAACTGAAAACGCTTTTGTACTCATCAATGCTCTGATTTCTTCGAGATCTTAAGCTACTGACGTCAGAGGAAGTTCTTTTTTAAAGCTTTCATTTCCTAAAGAATGGCCATAAAACAACGCTAAAACTCGCTGCCACTTAGATAAAATTCGAGCTGACCTATCTTCCCCTAAATTAGTTCATGCGGGAATTAAATTTTGACTTACGAGCAGACTGATAAATAAATTAAAGATTACAAATTTTTTGAGTGATTCTGGGCTTTGTTAATTGACTGAGCGACAAATTAGCATTGCAGGAAATTAAGAGTGGGTGCATTTTTAATGAGCTTCAGCGATGTTATAAGTCATTATTATGTGTGCAGTTTTGATGTTGGATGTGCAACTTCATAGTCCATAAATTCTTAACGTGCTGCGCTGTTTATGATCTATGACGGGAATTTGGTTAGCAAGTATCTAGTTTGTAGGAGCTTAAATACTGTTATGTTCTTGCGGAAAACTAGTCATATTCATTTATAAAAATATAAGACTTACAAATGTTCATGCTAAAGTACCTACACGTATTGCAGACGCAATGAAAATCTAAGGGAAGAATAGAATCAGGGAGATTGTAGATCTAATAGAACTTCAAACATTCTCCCAACCCTTGAGACAACACCTCCTTGAACCCTTAAATGATTGAATTATCATCATCATCATCGTCGGTATGGCCAATGAAGATTTTCCCTTCATCCTTCAGCAAGTTCTTCTATATCTCTCTATTTTTGGCCGACGCCATCCAGTTCCACAACCCAGGGCTATGGGCGTCCTGGTCTCGCCATCCTTCCAGCACAAATTTGGTTTGCCGCGCTGTCTCCTACCATGAATTGTACCGCAAAGGACTTTCCGGGCTCATACGAGCTAGGTGTCATCAAGTCTGTTTCGCGGTAGATTTGATATAGCTCGTGGTTATATCGTCTCTGAAATAGTCCTTCCTCACAAACAAAGCAACTATTTTACGTAAAACTTTTCTGTCGAACATGGGTAAAACAAGAGTTCATAGTACCTTTGGCTAAGCACCCAGGTGTCGGATCCGTAAGTGAGTATTGGTAAAACTTTCTCCTTATACAGCAGCAGTTTGAAAGTAATGGTGAGAGTTTTGGATTTAAGTAGCCTTGAAAGACTAAAGAAGGTTCTGTTGGCTTTGAGCAGCCCGCGTACTTCTTCTTCCGTAATTTTATCGGCTGCTACTGCGAGTTGAAGGATCGCACTTTTTCAAATTCGCTCTCCTTCACCTCATTAGTTGTTCTTCTTCTATTACGAACGTTTTCAGCAGACGAAGCCACTATGTACTTAGTTTTTCCCTCATCTATATGCAGTCCCAGGGTTTTTGTTGCCTGTTAAATCTGGATAAATGAGTATTGTACAGCTTGTGGTTTCCTTCCAAAAATGTCAATGTCGTCTGGGTGAACTTGATGACATTCCAGCAACGATTTGCTTTCTCCAGCGCCATCGCCAGGTTGAAGAGGAGGCAGGCCTGTCTATCCCCTAGTCGAAGTCCATTGAAAATGTTGACGGGTCTGGATAGCAGTCCGGACACTTTAATTTGACTTGAAACGTTGGTCATGGCCATCCTACATAGTCTTATTAATTAATTTGGATTATTTAGCTCATGGCCTTGTACAATTCTACACTAGTTATGCTATCGAAGCCGGTTTTAAGGTCTATCTTCGGGTAAAAATCTCATCAATAGTGGATTTGCAAGGTCTGAAACCACACTGATATTGGCTGCTTATGGTTTCGGCGTATGGTGCTGTCCGATCTTGTAGGATAGAGGACTACTCAACAATGTTATGTCCCAATAACTGCTGCACTCTGTGACATCTCCTTTTTAGTTTATGTGACATATTATATCTTTTCGGCAGTTTTCCGGCATTTCTTCCTGTTCCCGTACGTGCACTTTATTTTCATCTATTAGTTGGTGAAGTGATGACCACGTTTGATCAGTTTGGCTGGTATGCCATCAGCACCTGCGGCTTTATTGTCCTTTAGCCAGTTGATATCGTTTTGACGTCATCAATGCTTGGTGGCTGCAACATGATGTTATCATCTTGAAATGGTGGAGCTGTCATTTCAGAATGCCTTTGGTATCGATGAACAGATTTCCCTTTCGCGTCCTTTACAGTAGGTGCAGTACGGTGTATACTGCGTCATGTAAAGGTCCCGACATCTGTATCAAATAACTTGTTGACATGACGGGGAAATTTCTTTTCCAATTCCCACCAAAATTTACAACTCAGAAAATGTTTAAAATATTTCTGTCATCATTAAAAAGCACTTACCAATTATAGGAGTCCCCAAATGATCAAATCAAACATCTATTTTCTCCAATTTATTGAAAATAAGTTAACACCCCGCCCGCCGCGCCGCCCGCCGTTGCGCTGGTGGAAAGTCAGCATTTCTTGATGTTCATTTGGCGATACGTTCGCTCCACAAATTAGATTACATTTTAGCGAATTTTTTAGTCGATTAGTTGTTTTTGATTCCATGTGAAAAAACATTTAGCGCATCTCAATTTCTAAAACTCATGTATGACTTCAATTTGACATTGAGTCTTTTCTTGTTTTAACTCTTGCATTGAATCATGAGGCATGGTCTTAATTTGTGTTTTAATGTATTTTTTTTAAGAATCAGTCGCAACAAGTTGAAATTGATGATCAATAAGAATTGAAGCTGTATATTTTCCAGCTAATTAAAATGGAATTTCGCAAATGCCGACTTCAAAGACTTGAGCGTGAAATTGGTGCTGATCTTCAACTATTCGACTGTGATCCTTTTTAAGACTTTTGGTGTCAAGTTAACTGACTGGTAAGTGATTTAGAATTCGTATTTTTTATTTTACTTAATAAAGTCACAAAAATGTGTCTCATTTATATTCGCTTCGTGCAATAAGCTTGATCCCATTTACGCAGATCAACTCAGACTCAGAGCAATTAGTTGCACTACTTCATGTGACATAATGGTGTTGAATATTTGTAACCATTTTGTAACTTGTCAATGGAATCGTTGGAAAAATATTTAGACCTGTGCAAAAATGAAAAAGAAAGTTTTGTTTCTTTTCCTCAAACGATCAACAATATAGACCCCCAAGAGACTTCTGTTCTTTTTTTTTATTTCGGTAAATTATTATGTGTTGCATATTCAAATAAACATCACTACAAAACGAATGTTAAACTCACAACACATGACGTAGATACAATGTCCGTTTATTTGATTTATTAAGGTATTTTATGTGTTTGTGGTTAATGAACTCAGGAGTCAAATTTATTTGGATGTATAATTGCATGGAGGTGGTCTGGTCTCTCTTCGCATTCGTAAAAGATGGTATTTAAATCAAATTCAGTTTTAAATATTTGTAGTTGTTGATATGATCGTTAGCGGAATTATTGTGGAGGACTTTTAAAGTGGAATCGACAGACCAGATTCAGGAGTAAATTTTTATGATAACTAAGCTGGCGGGGAGGAGTATTTTATTGGATTTTTATTATATGATTTTATGAACAAAACCCTTTTGAGACTATTTTTTTTTTAACTTGATGTAAATCAAAACAAAACTCACGAAGTAACAACACTGTTTAAAGCAGTTTTGAAGATTTGATGATTTTTCTTACATAATTTTATTTTATTTTATTTACGTAGCGATTTCTTATAGCGAAAATCACGTTTTTTACTTCCCATGTTCTCCAATGTCCAATGTTCTCGGTTACCAATTCTTTAAAAATCTTGGTACCCCTCTGGATGAATATTGTCATGTATAGACCTTTCTTTTGATGGGTTTTGGAAGATTTTTGTTTCTGTCCAAAATTTTGTTGAGGTCGTATGATATTTTTCAAAAATCGTTAAATTCAACATACATATTTCATAGTTCTTATTATCCTGAGCTTACTACTTAAAGCCAAACTCAATTCCGAGCTCTGGTTGTCGAGATATTTGCATCAGAAGTTGCTAGGAAAATGGTAACCCAACCTCGCCAATAGGCGAACGGATCTTTGGCTAAATGGGATGATCTGCCGACTTAAAATCGCGGGAAATTTTCTGAAGGCTTATTTTCATTTTTTAATGTTTTCAAATGCAAACACATTACTTTGTTTTTTATTCTTCAAAAATTATGGGCAAATGAATTTTGCTCATAACATGTGTGTTTGTACACTTAAAGTTTCTCGCCGCGCCGTTTAAACCTGCCCTGAACTTCCACAATTATTCACGAGTTTTAGCGAGACTAACAAACAGCAGAGGAATAACAGAGACAAAGAGATTTACGCCACAAGCACAAGCCCTGGACGAGTTCATAAGATGCAAGGCAGCCAAAAGCGCACTTCGGTTAAAAGTACTGGGCTTTTGGAGGTACAGCACCTATGGATATGGGATAAGAGGAAAATAGACCTTAGAACAAAAGAGCAGTTCAATAACTCCTGGAAATCCAGGAACAATTGTATAATCTCTAGAAGTGTATGCCCTTGAATTAAAAGGAAATTCGGCACTTCTTATCGCTGAGTAAAAAGAACATTAGAATCTTGATATAGGTGTACTAACAGCTCATTGTTCCATTGGTGCAATGGCCAATAGAATGGGCGTATTTGCACCAAATTTCTTTAGAGGAAACAAACACCATTAAACACCTGCTCTGTGAATGCCAAAACCTCCAAACAATTCGACTTCAATACTTCGGCAACAGGTTTGTTGGGCAACTGGACGATCTAGCGCAGGTCTCAATGGCAAACATTAGGACATTCATTGATAGCACAGGCTGGTTCGTAAGCTAACCAGTCTATTTTTACCAGCAGACTTAGGAGCATCAATTCTATCATTCTCAAATAGGGGTATGCAACAGCTTCGTGCTGTGCACATCCCTTCCTATCTCCTCCTACCTCACCTAACGAACAGCAGTGATTTTTAAAAAAAATTGCAAATATGTATTAATTATTATTTAATTTTCTGATTTCTTGATTATGTAAAAGTTTCAACTTTTTATGTGACAGAGTTTTTTGGTTTTGCGATGAGAGGACCTAGTTGTTTTTGCATTGAATTCTTCTGCAACGAAAGAAAAATAAATTTTGATTCTAATGAAATCAATTTAGTATATTACTTTAGACCAAAGAAACTTTAACACACGAAAGAACTTCTCTAACGGATTTTTTTCTTTTCCATCGTTTTTTATTCTTCTTCAACCTAATGGGCTTTGCTATTGGTCTTCGATTCGGATTCAAAACTAATTTCTCTTCTCGCATTCTCTCTCGTTCTTGAGCGATTAAGCCTCCGAACCGTTTCACAGTGAATCTAATTTGCAAATTTGTTTATCAATGAAATTGATAAATGATTTCTTAAAAGTAAAAAAAAGAAGTTTAACCAAAACTATCACTTTAACCGTTTCTTTCTACTTGCGCATAATTTTCAAATCAATTTGATTGAGAGAATTAATTAATTTATTTTGAACATGATTTCTTGTGAATTTGTTCGACTACCGGAAGCCATTTCGTTCGATTGAATCGTTTGCTATGTGGTTTAAACGTTTCATCGAATTTTAACTTTAATTTTGATAATCTCATTTGTGTGTCGTATTTTTCAGATGTGAACATGACAAAAATATCGCCAAATCAATAAAAATTAACATAATTATGATTTAATCTGTGCATTGATCGCATTTCGTTATGAATACCTCGTTTAAAATATCGTAAATTTGGTAAGGCGAAAGTGGTCACTAGTTTTATCTTCTCGAAATATAAATTTCATTTAGCACAAGCTTTTGTTTCAGGCTCCATAAAGTAGCTGTGTCAATTTGTGAGGCTCACAATTTTATTCTAATTTTTCTTAAGAAGCAAAATCAACTCTCTTACTTGAAACTTAAGATTGTCAGAATTTATCGGACAAACTTCGATCCGAAGCGTTCATATTCCATTTCTGTATAAGATCCAAAGTTTCGCGCTAAGCCCTCTGTATTCTTAAGCATGTTGAATATCAAAGATGTGCTTTAGCAACAAATTCCGAAATCATCTGCCAACATTAATTTTAAAGCAACAACAAAATTCGAATTTAAAATAAAATTTGTGAATTGAAATTTTTTTTCTCCTTATTGCTCTTAGAGCGAATGAAAAACGCAAAAATTGTGGGTGAACATTTTTCAATTGACACAAACTTATTTTTATCATCCAACCACCCACCTTAATCAATTGCACGTGATTATATTTTCAAAGCAACTTGAGTGACACCCTAACACCTTAAGACTGTGTAGTTCTTGTAAAATCCTTAACGCAACCTCAAAGTAGCACCAATAATTGAGTTAGCTTTTCATCCCATCAATTACTGTCATAAGCGAACTGTCAGTATTCCCTTTATCACTCGTAAAATATTATAGAAGTCTTGTCGGTGAAATGCAAAAACAATTTGTATCCTTTTTCAAGTATAAAACCATCAGGTAAAATTATTCCAGAGCACAGTCCAACAGGAGCATTTCCTATCATAAGACATCCCAGGAAGCCATATCTTCCCTCAGAAACAACAGAAAATGTCGGCTTGCTCAACACCTTTATTCATTTTTACATTCCTTCTCTCGTGCTATATCCTCATTGTGCCAGGGCAATCGGCAAGCAGTGAAAAATACATCGACAATTCACAAAAACTTGAAGGCGGTGGCAGTGGAACTGGAAGTATTCGATCATTTGGATCGCACAGAAATCTTCGATCGGCTGCAGCGTTGTATGGCTTCGGTCCAAGGATGATGCAGATATCCCGCTCGAAGATTCCCATTGAATTGGATCTGCTGATTGACAGTGAGAACGATGGTGAGCGAACGAAGCGATTTGACGACTATGGACACATGCGGTTCGGAAAGCGAGGCGGTGAGGATCAGTTTGATGATTACGGTCATATGAGGTTCGGGCGTTAAGACCAAATTGATAAATCACCAAGTGAGAGGCTAAAGACGATACGTTTTTTTTTTTAATCAAACCCAAAAAATGACTGTGTAAATTTTAAATTACGAATATATTAAAGCATTCCAAAAATGTAAAAAAAATTAGGCTTCTTTTCGTTGATTTGACTTGCAACATGTTTGTGCAACATTTTGGTACCTTAACTTTATCGATCTAACGTTTTGCTTGTACGAGTTTATCTGTCACATCCTGAAATCAAGAGCTTGCAAATTGTGATCTAGAGCTCCGCCTGTCAATGTCAATTAATTTTATGTCAACGAGATATCTGCGACAGTGTTGCACTCTCCTTTCAACTAAAAATCCACAAACTAACAAAAAATATGCCTATCAAACTTTCTCCCATAATTTTAACTGTAAATTTATTTAGTTCCAAAATTCCACCCCTCCTCCAGATCAACTGCAAAATTTATTCGAAATCCATTTTGTCAAAGTGCAAAACCAAAAAGTTCACAAGAATTAGCGTTGCATTATTATCCACAATGACACTCACCTTGAATGCACCGTGTGACCTTTAGTGTAAGCTAAAAGACCTTTTTCGTCTAATCTGCGATGCCTTTTGAGGTGCAAAACTTATAAAACAAAAAAATAATAAATTTAAAATTCATTGCTTGGAAAAAACTGTGCCACAGTCAGACAGCCACTTCACTTCACTAGTTTTTCGAGAAATTCGTGTTAGAAAAAAAAAATTAAAAAAATAAAACAACTTTTTCTCCGAATTTCAAGATAGATCGACATCTGAGAGAAAAACTATAAACATGGACCATGGATAGAAGTCGACGACGAGCACGAAGAAGACGACAAGGGAAATATCAAACGAAAAATAAATAAAAGAAAATCTGCGACGACGGCTAACACAGCGAACGCGCGTCCAAGTCGACTATAGCGATGACTCTGCGCAATCTACGAAACCGATGATAAATAAATTTTCCGAGGAAAGACCAACTCCGATAATAATGGTCCACGCTTCGTCCGTTACAGATTTCCACGGCAGCAGACGATTGCAACTGTTTCTGCTTCAAATGTTGCTGCCGATGCAAACTGGCGAAGAGACGGCAACTTTTCTCGTTTGAAAAAAAAAATTATAGTTTGGAAAAATATTGCGAATATTTGAATAGTTGAAATTCACCGATATGATGGTGGATTGGTGACAGGTTGGTGGGGTAAATAACACGTTTGGCGAATATCTATCATAGAATTGCCACTATCATAGAGTTTTCATATTTTATATCTTCGGAGATTAAATGGGTATATATAGGTATGGGTCTAGACGCTCGGTTATTGAGCGATTAACAAGTCCATAACTTGAGACTGTGGCGGACTGAATTGACGGTCTTTGACCAACCATCATCGGTGTTTTGTATCTGGTTGTTGTTTATTTGGGCCACAGTAATTAATTATGAATATTTTGAATAACATGGAGTCAAAAAGTTTGAACACGTTGTTAGGTTGTACTTAAATGCACAAGCTGGAGACACCACAAACACTTTATCAACCGAGAGAGAGATAGACGCAAAGAAGGGAATAACACTGCAGAAACCTATGTGCCAGTGCCACAGAGGATGGAACATCGATGAAAACTACCTCCTGTAATCGCCAGGTAGCTTCATATAAGCTGGCGATTTTTGTGCACAGGTCCTGCCATATATTTTGTGGTGGATGGTTTTGGCTATTATTTTCATTTTTGCTGTACCAATTAGTGTTTCGAGTTAAAAGTGAACTAACTTCGCGTCGCATACTGTAATAAATTGTCAAATTTATATATTTGTATTGCCTACTTTTGCGCGCTTACGGTATTTCCCATAGAAATTATGGTTACTCTTGTTTGTTTCAATTTCGTTATCGAAAAAAAAACGCTTTTTATTCGAATACCGTTTTACGATGTTAAGTTTACCGTTTGATATGAGGAAGTTGGTTTTAGTATTGAATATGGAATCGGTTTATTAAATGAGATTCTATCAAAGAAATGAACCACCTTACAACTAATGTGACCAGCATAATTTATGTTTAGCACGTCTTAGCGCGTAACATCTTGTGAAAAAATCGTATCTTCTTTAATCCAAATAAGCATCTAGCATCAATAATTTTCGGGTTTTTGACATTTGGAGTTCTCGGGTTTTTGTGTTTGCTTGTGTTCGGGTTTTCTGGTGTTTGAAATGTCTGGTTTTTAGTTTTCGGGATTGTGGGTTTTCGGATTCTTAGGTGTTTGAGTTTTCGATTTTTCGAGTTATTGGTTTTTTTAATTTATTTTTTGGGGTTTTTGGGATCAGATTTTTGGAACTTCGGGTTTTTGGGTTTTCGCGATTTTGGTTTTTTTTCCGGTTTATCCGGTCGTTGGGTTTTTTGTGTTTCGGATTTTTAAGTTTTTATATTATTTTTGAGTTTTTTTTTGTGTTCTCGCCTATTTGGGTTTTAGGTTTTTGTGGTTCTCGGGTTTTCGCTTCTTCTTGTTTTTGGATTTTCCTCGTTTTTGGGTTTTTAGGGTTTTTGGATGTTCGTGTTTTCGGCATTTTGGGTTTTGATTTTTCGGACTTTTGGGTTTCTTTGGTTTGTGTTTTTTCGGGATTTTGGGTTATCAAGTTTTTAGTTTTTGTGTTTTCTGGTTTTTGGAATTTCGGGTGTTGGGATGTTAATGTTTTTTCGGATTGTTGGGTTAAATTTTCGGTGTTTTGAGCCTTTTTTTGGGTGTTTGGCTTTTCAGTTTCCTTAGGGGTTTAGGTTCTCGGCTTGTTAGGTTTTCGGATTTTCCTTGTTTTTGGTTTTTCGGGTTTTTGGATTTTCGTGTTTCTGGAATTTTAGGTTTTTCGGGTTTCTTATTGGGTTTTTGAGTTTCCAGATTTTTGTAATTTTGTGGTTTTTTTTGTTTTGTTTTGTTTTTTTTTTTGAGAATTTTATAGTGTTCGGATTTTCTGGTTTTCATGTTGGGGTTTCGAGTTGTCGGATTTTCGAATATTTGGGTGCTTCGGATTTTTGCGTTTTCGGTGTTTATGCGTTGTCTTGTTTTTTTTTTTTTAGGTTTTAATGGTTCTCGCGTTTTTGGGCTTTTGGGTTTTCGGACTTTCAAATTTTTGACTTTTTAGTTTTTCGGATTATTCTTGTTTTTAGTTTTTCGGGTTTTTGGTTTTCGTGTTTCCGGGATTCTGGGGTTTTGATTTTCGGGTTCTTTTAATTTTTGGGCTTTCGTGTTTTGGTTTTCGGGTTTTTGGGTTAAATTATTTTTGGGTTTTCTCATTTTGGAATGTCCGGTTGTTTTTGTATTTTCGGATTTTCAGTTTTTTTTGGTGTTTGGGTTTTCGGTCTTCTTAAGTTTTTGGGTTCTCGGGTTTTTTGGGTTTTTGGATTTTTAGGTTTTCGAATTTTTGTGTTTTTTGGTTTTAGAAACTCAAAACATTTTTTTGGCATTTTTAATTTTTTGCCCAAATACACACATGAAGACCGAGGTTCTTATAAACACTTGTTTTTCTTTTATTTTCAGTGACAATGCCATCAAGAACCTGTCATTCGGACGAAGGATGAAATAAGATATCTGGAATAATTTTGGTGAGTCTTTCTGTATTTGTATTTGTATGAGTTCTTTATTTTGCCAGCAAATGTTAAAGATGATAAGAACAGCTATTTTTGCGATTTTGTTATCCTGAGGTTTTCAACTTGTTTCCAGGTTTTATTATTCGTTTAGAATTCATCAAAGTTTCTATGAAAAGAAGGTAGGTACTCTGCTCAATTAGGCGATTTGAATATTATTCCGCAATCCGCATCAAGTTAATTTTTGTCGTTATGAATTTCAATTTAAGACTTTGCAAAGCTTGATTTTGCTAAGAGGAATTTCTATAATCCAGTACCCATAAGAATCTTTACATTTGCCTTAAAACGCCTACTTCAATTAAATCCGTAATACATATAGGTATGCCATATGCAAACCAATTTTATTTAAGAACGGTCGGAACGCCTGTGGTGTAATATTATGATGGAATTGGGTCGAATGCGTGAGTGCATGCGCATAACTCTAATTTTTACTTTAACAATGATTGGTTCTTCAAATTCTGAAATAGATTTTTGTCTAAGTGTTTTTTTGTTTATTTATTGAATGAGTTTCGCACCCATTGCATTTTTATAAATTTTCATCTGCTGCAAGTCAAACGCTGTCTAATGGTAGCATTTCTTTCAATCAAGCATAGGTAAATCGAACTTAAGCAAAAGTCATGAAAGCAACAAGTTAGATGTCCCAAAGTTAAATCTCCCCATTCGAATCGGTCCTTGTGGGCAAAAATTTCATTTTAAACATTTTTTATTTTTCATTCTTGTTGTAAAATTCAACTAACCTAATTTCGAAGTTATGTACTCGTAACTTGTAGGTACAAGCCGACTGACTACCTAATCAAAAGGCATTGCGTAAATCGTACGACACATACTCAATCGCGACAACGAGTTTACAACCAGCCACTAGCTGGCTCGACTTTGTGGACGACCGCGACGACACGACTCGACGCACGGCAGCTGGACCCAGCCGCACTGCACTGATGCAATATAAAGAGGTCGAAGGAATTGTGGTGCAGCAACGATTATGCTCAAACTTTCAAGATTTTTGTCTGTTTTTATTTTTTTCTCAGAAAACCAGACTTTCTGTCAGATTCTTTCAGATCAAACCTGCTCGTTTGATGATTGCAGGCATAAGTGTTTGATCGTGGTGGGTCTCGCAAGTCCTCTTAAGGTCTCTCCCTGTTTTCTACTTTCAACTTCCTGATTTATGCTTTTTGTGACCTGGAAATATTTGCAAAACAACAAAATCCACTGACCAGAAAATAAGCCAAAAATTACAACGACCGGACACGGACATGTTTTTTTGTTTTCGGTGAATGGAGAAAGAAAACATTTTTTCCGTTTTCAGTCGCACTGGAAAGCGCTTGGTACGTGATCCACTCGCTTTTGATGTATCAGGGGGACCTAGCAGCGGGTAGCATAGTAACACCATGTGCAGTAGCAGCCAGTTGGTTAGCTCTCTATGGGGTTCATTCTGTATTTGGAGTAAAGCATGCAATGTTTATGCCCACGGAAGAGTGGCAACAGGAAATTCTTCCATAGACGAAAATTTATACATTTTCTTCTTTGAAGTTTTGTTGTTTGAACAAAATTTTGTTTGTTTATTTGAGTGTTGCATGGTTGCAAGTTTATGATTCAATAGACCGCATGATTAAGTGAAAGGATTAAAATTATGTAATGGGCTGTTGCCGAAAATTCTGTATCTAGTCATTTTTGAGACCAATACTGCGGCGAATAAAAGGTTTTGGGGTTTTCTGCTTTTCAGTGTAGAGACGAGAATGAGTTAATTAACAATTCTGAAGTGTTAAGGTCCTCAGGATGCATTTTATGTTACGGAAAACAATAGTCAACAATTGAGTATTGAGTGCTGAAAAATTTGGAAGAATATTGCAATCAATGGTTTCCATAATATTTTGTTTGGCTTAATCAAGTCTAGGCAAGGAGACTTCAGCGTCTGTAGCAAGCTCAGTTCGTACAAACCCATCTGCAGTTCCTCACCCAGCTTAAGGTTTCCTTGAGCTGCAGCCTGATTATACCCCCTTCCGGATTGGAGTCACAGACTCACGAAGGCCGAAAATTCAGACGTTTATTTTTTCAAGCCATTGGACCTTCACTCTCCTCAGTGTTGCTGTTTGTGATGAAATCTTCGCCTCGCAAGTTTGATGCCGACCTGTGCTTTTATTTTATCCAAAGGTGTCCAAATCCAGTTCTGACAAGGTTTTTAATGAAGCGACACTTACAGAAGCGGCAAAAATGCGTTTAGCGGTAAATGAGGGCAAAAAAAGGGTCTTTCCTCGAAGGAAGGACACCTAAAACCAACCAACGGCTTGGACAAAACGTCACAGTAGACGCATATAACTTCGAGGTAGTAGAGAAGTTTTTCTACCTAGGTTCCGCTATTAACATTGGCAACTACACCAGCGCCGAGATCAGACGAAGAATAGCACTTGCAAAACGCTGTTTCTTTGGACTAAGAAAGCAGTTGAGTGATAAAGCCCCCTCGCGATCAACTTAGGTAAAACTATGACACCCTCATAGTCCCAGTTCGAGAGGAAAGTTCTTCGGGTTTTGTTGGCCCCGTATGCGTTGATGGGGAATGGAGAACAGCGAACATTACGGGTTGTATAACGACACGGACCTAGCCAGAAGGGTCAAGGTCCAGCGACTCAGATGGCTCGATCATATAGAGCGGATGGACACCAATGTTCCGGCCGGTCCGGAAAGCCTTCGACACAATTCCCGAGGGACGAAAGAGTAGAGGAAGACTGTGACTTAGATGTCGCACCCAGGTGGAGGAGGACTTCAATCAACTTGTAGTGCTAGCTAGCTGCGGTCCGAGTTGGCCGACGGAGACATTTGGTTGAGGCATTTTTTTTTTTCATTTGAATCCATGCTGGACAACGACCTTATTTACAACAACTTGCCTTGGTATCCGCAGTTCCAAGGTCATTTTGTTGCAAAAGTACGATATTCTCGGTCGTCACGAACCTGGGGACTGGTATTGTTCATCCGCTCGATGTGGCTCATGTTTTTGCTTTCTTAAATTCACATCCAGATCCCATAAAAGCCCACCACTAGTTCCCCTTGCGCAACAGTCGATTAGGACTGGTAGATTAGGACTCTTGTAAGTCAACCAAAAATTCAACCGGTTTATGAGAAAGTGTTGTCCCAGATGTCTTTTTCTTCCGTGCGTGCGTGCGTCGGCCGCAAGGCTGACAATCGCGCCACAGGCCCACAAGGGCTTATAAAATGTTTGTGACAAGACAATCAGTAGGATAAATGTATCATGCAAGGGACTAATGAAAAGCTCAACGTTTTGCTATAGGCTATACGACACATCCAAGCCTTGAGTTCAATATACCAATTGAAAAGGCCTTCCTTATTAACAATGTGTTAACGATTTCGAACTTCCCATGAAATCAGGAACTCAGACTACATAAATATCTCAATAAAACTCCTCCATACGACTTGCAACAAATGTGAAGAAGAAATTTATTAAACATTTTCCTGTCATTGACACTTTCACGATGAGCAATCCAAAAATGCTCAAACTGCAAGTGAAATCGAAAATGCCTTTGCTGACCAATTTCCATTCTCTGTCTGTTTTCAACACGTGACCTGCATTTATGGCCAAGACTTGTAATGCCTCCATCCGATCAGATTTTAAAGTGTGGTTTTCTACGTGGTTGGTTAACAATCACACAGACTCTCTTTTGCCGTTGCCGGAAAGCCCATTCAACAGGCTGCTGGCTGTCGGGACTTTGGACAGTTGGTTGTAATTATTGTTCTTCTTTGCTGCGTTTAATTCTAAATTCGAAGAATTTTACCTCAACAATCGAAAGTTTATCCTGTTTTCTTTTTTTTTCCGTTCGTCATCATTCGGACACATGTTCGGAATTTGTAATTCTGAGATGAAGGCAGTTCTTCATGGAATGGCGACCAGTAGATTTTTAATTGTCTTTCAATTGTTGATGATGCAGGAGAACCTTGACCCTCGGCACTTAGTCACGATTTCTGTTGTTGTTTACGAATTGATTCAATCGCGTTAGTACTTTAACCCCTGGACATAATTATAGTTAGTTTCAATTTTGTCTTGAACTTGCACTCGGCAAATTATAATGTGGGTTTTTGTTTTTTTCCCCCAGAGTTTCTCAATTGTTGTTTGCTTATTTCCACCTACTTCTAGAAATTACCTCATTTGAGCTGGCCGCATTCCATCAGATGATAACAAGAAAAAATCATCCTACAGCAGTATGCCAAAAATACAGCGAATAGCGCAGACCTTAAGCAACCTCACAGGTGTGCCAGTATCAAGTTGGCACAACAACTAGTGGTCATCGAATCGTATAAACTTGTTAATCGCTACTCCACCCAAAAAGAAGATACAAATCTCTTCAACGCTGCTGCATTGTGGCTATGCCCATCAAATAACCGGTGCTGTGGTGATTTCTTCTTGGGCATCGTGATTTGTCGCTGTCGAGTTGGACGCGACGGCGACGAACGAACTGGTTGCAATCGATGATTCCTCAAACAACAAAGTTTCAACATTCCAATCAAAGAGAAGACACAGCAGTTTGTCTTTGGAATATGAATACAATCGGTGACAGGAATGCAGTCGGGTCCAGGTGCTCTTTTGGCTGGTCGTGTCTTGCATAACTGGGTTCTAAACCTAGTCTTTGATTAATCATGTCATCAGGTGATGGAATGTCCAAGAATTCTTGCCTTTGTCCACTTGGCGTTTCGAAAGAGTTTGATAAATCTGTTTGCATTTTTCAGCTAGTTTCAGTTTCCGAGAGCTTGTTTCAGTTTTTCTCACGACACAGGGTCACAGGGCTATAAGCTCAGGTTGAAGTGAAAGAAAACTTCATTTTGAAAGACTTAACCAGAGGTTACTTATCATCTAGGATTTCCTCCTCGCAAAACTATTTTGGGCCCATAAATGAAAACAAAAAGACGGTTGTTAAGGTTCCCTAGCCAAATTATTTTTGGAATCCCAACTGTAAAGGCTCCTGTTTCTGAAAAGGGGTCCTCTTCAATTCAATTCAATTCCTTTATCGTAAACAAGGCACTAAGAAAATGTCTTTTATAGTATACTTTACTTAGGTAGCTATAAATATATATATATACTAGCTGGCCCGGCAAACGTTGTTTTGCCATATGAATTATTTCTAGAGTATGAAAATATATAATATTCATCTCGAGCGTGTGCGTATGAGGTATTTCAGTTGAAGAGGCATGGAGCGCTGTGAACCATGACGGAATATAAAAATAACAACACATCAAATAATAATTCATTTAATTTATTATTAATATTCTAATTATATTTACAACGAATTCGGAAAATATAAGTCACCAATATTAATCTCTCAGTGCAATGGAATGTACAAAAATTATAATAAAAAAAAACTGCCCAAAAGTTGCGAAAACAAAATGTGTGGATGAGCCATCCTTAACAATTAGCGGTATAAAAAATAGATATCAACCGATTCTCATACCTACTGAATACACACCTAAAATTTCATCAAAATCGGTCAAGAATTTTATATATTAGATATATTTTTTGTTATGTACTTTACTTTAATAATATAAGCCTTTTCCTCTCTTCTACTTTCCTATTTCCCCCCTTAACATCCTAGTTGTTTGAAAAATGTTTAAAAACCTTGGACCTGAAACTTACTGCATCCGTTATCCTCTTAATGCTAACTGGCAAAGAGTTAAAAAGGCGAATGCTGTGAAAAAAACAACCATGAGGAGTTTAGATATCTAAAAGTTGGAATAACTATTTGTTCTTGACGATGTACATAACTCAATTTTTTCATAAAGGTACTCAGGTGTCAGGTGTCTCTGCAAGTGAGATCCCAAGAGATTTTGAATCCAAGACTGGTCACGGAATTTAATAAACTAACATAGGCACTATTCAAAGTAATCGAAGGTAGATCTCCATAGTTGTATGTCTTCTTAGAAATTAATAGGGCTTGACATTTATTAGGATTGAGCACTAGACCGTTTTCCATAGCCCAGTTATAGATTCTCTCAAAATCTTCATTAACGCGAAAG
Source organism: Sphaerophoria taeniata (assembly GCA_943590905.1). Classification (NCBI taxonomy): domain Eukaryota; kingdom Metazoa; phylum Arthropoda; class Insecta; order Diptera; family Syrphidae; genus Sphaerophoria; species Sphaerophoria taeniata. Next base: position 86,495,703 of record OX016542.1, read on the forward strand.
ACAAGATCCTTTATTAATCCAATTCTACGTGAGAGATAAATTTGTATATCAACCGCTCACAAACAGAAGGCAAATCGTTGATAAAGGCAAAAAACAAAATTGGACCCAGAATAGAGCCTTGAGGCACGCCCATCCTTTACCATGGCTGTAGAGCAGGAATGGTTAGCTCTAAATCCAGATTGGTATGGAGACAGCAATCTTTTGGATGTAAGATGGTCAATAATTTGATTTGTAAGGATTTTTTCGAGAACTTTGGACATGCAAGGTAAAATGCTTACTGGCCGGTAGTCGGCGGGTTCGGGAGGTGTGGGCTTTTTCGGCTTTCCAAACAATAGGAAACGTAGATATGACAATACAGTGATTGTAAACATAAGTGAGAGCGTTAATCAAGCAGGGTAGGACAAGTTTCAAAAATCTTAGTGGAATACCGTCTTCGCCTATAGCTTCGGACCTCGAGGATTTAAAAGTGCGTATAATTTCGTCTTCAGTTACCGTCTCAAAGCAAAGATCGTCAGCTCCATCGTAAGGTAAGCCAGCCTTGGGCATAAAGCTAGTAGGTAAGTGATTTGTTTGAGTAAACTGATTGTTGAGGTCATTAGGATCAAGTTCACACTAAGAAATTGGCTTTTGACCAATACCAATGTCACGAAGATTTTTCCAGAGCTATTTAGAAGAAAGATCTGTATTGAGTTTCGAGGCGAAAAAGTTTCGTTTGGCGCAACGGGTAATGAGAGTTGCTTGATATCGAAAGTAGCAGTATTGTCGCCAAGTTGTAGGATTTGGAGAACGCCGCCACTTAAGGTAGTATTTTCTGCGACTTTTAATCGCATTCAATAGTTTTTAATAGTAAAATCTCTTTTTTTAAATCGTTTTAATAACAAAGAATTAATTTAATAATAAAAAAATTTAATAGATACACAAACTTTTGGAGCTGCTTAAGCAATTCCCTCATCCTATGAGAGTATTATGCTTACTTCTTGACGATTGTGCATCTTTTACGCCTATTATTTACATTAATTATTTAAGGCGCAAAATGAACACTTGTTGGCCATTAGTTCCGCTACCTCCCGCTAGGTAGCGCCACTGTCGCGATTTTTTTCGAAACACTAGTTTCTCAGCTTGGCCGCCTAGGTGGAGCTAGTAGCACAACATTTTTCACCAAATGACATTTTTAACCAAATGACTTTTTTTGCCAAATGAAATTTTTACCAAATGATATTTTTCACCAAATGACATTTCGCCAAATGACATTTTCCATCGATGACAATTGATGTGAAATCGTCGTTCCAGGATATTATCGATGCTATCGATTGAAGTTATCGATGCTATCGATTAAAAATATAGACATTCCCAAATGAAATAAAACGCAACAATTTCTTTAAGCATTTTGCTAGGTTTTTATTTTATTTTCGATAAATCATAGAATAATTTCTACAATCTTTATTTATTTGTTTAAAATTTTCTTTCAACTACAAGAGAAAATATTGACTTAATAGTACTTTTATATAAATTTATTTTTGTTCAAGAAAGTTAAATATTCGATAATTTTGTGTTAAACAGAATTACCATTGATGTTTAATGAACAAAATGAAATTAAAATACATAAGTTTTTCCTTTTTATTGTTTTGAAATGGAATTTACATATAATTTATTGCTATTTCTGTTTCTTATAATTAAAATACGTTTGCATATTTTTTTTCTAAGTAAAATATGAAGTATTTTATAAATAAAATATTATTTTCGAATTTAAAACCTAATAAGGCACATATATATTAGTTTTTATTTATGTTTTTTTTTCTTAGTTACAATTTCTTTCAAACTACTTAACAGATTTTGTTTTACATTTCAAATTTGTGATGTTCGTTGTATGACCCATTGTTTGTGGTTTTTTGGCATCTATATAATTTATTTAAAATTATTTTTGTTGCTAGATAAATTTGATACTCATTGTGAGTCTATTTGTCCCTGGCTTTGGTGTGTCTGCAGTTATTTAATTAGTTTAATCGGATGAAAATTTAATGTGTAAGTTATAATAGATTCGCTGTCATTCTGTTAAGAAAAACAAGAATGCAAAAAACCTGTTAATTCAAGCCGGAATTTTTCAAGTCTACTACAATGATTCTTCAATCAAATTTACATTCATACACGTCATATGTAATTATATATTTAACAAAAAGAAAGAACAATTAAAACTACCTTCTCGTTAATATTGTTGCTGCTTATCTCCTTGGCTTGCCGAAACTTCCCGAAGGCCCACCACCATTTCCGTAAATTACAGCCCCACCACCATTGCCATATATCGCCTGTGAGCTATTTCCCGGTCCGCCATTCATCATTGGTGGTCCTTGTGATGTCTTCCTATGCAATGTCGCCACATCATTCTCATTGAGGTCCAGGCCGGCGACCATTTGGGCGATTTCTCGCTCCTTCTTCATGTCGGGCGGATTGAATTGTAGACTAGCAAGTGATCCATGGCTTCGGCTTCGATGCTCTTGCCGGATGGAATAACTGAAGGCGCGTTCATTGAGGTGACCCTTTCGGCGATAGATGCCAGTACCACCGGGTGATTCGGCGCCTGAATTGCCAGACTCATCGAGACCATTGCCAACTGATGCTGCCAGCTTTCGACTACTCATCGCCAGGGGTCGTGGTTCGCCGATCATGGATTGTGCCACCGCTGGTGGAGGTGGCCCATGGGCATGGTAGGCATAGAGTGAGGGAACTATCGGCATACCCACTGGAATTCCACCATTCATTTTGTCTTTTTTCTTCTTTTTCGACGACGTCGAGGTCCGCGACGGCTGCAGCGTTGCATATTGCTGAGGCATCATAACCTGCATTGGTATGCCCATGTGACCCATGTGATGCGCAGCAGCCGGATGATGACCCATCATTGCGTGTGGTGGCGGAAGATGGGGATGATGTGGATGGTGTGGTGGAGGTGGTGCTCCATTCGGGAAACCTCGGTGACTTATTGTGTGATAGTGTCGTGATGGCGGTGGACCGCTGACTGGACCGTACATCATACTTCCTGCACCGCCGCCGTGATGCATGCCCGGACGTTGTAGTGTATTCGCATGAATCGGCTTCGGCCGGATGAGTGTGCCGGATAGACTTTGACTTCCACCGGCCCCGTTACCCATTACCATATTGCCGCCGCCGGACGATGACGATTTTGATGATTTTTTGTCCTTTTTCTTTTTACTCTCCTCTTTCATGGGCGGTGGCGGCACCTCGATGGGGGCACTCATTTGACGAGCCCTAACCGGTCGGCCCAAAGTTGACGTGTTGCCCGAAAACACTTCGTACGGACTCTCCATGGCAATACCGTCAAGCTGATCCTGCGAACCATTCCAGACTTTATGATTCTCGTCGCCATTGTAGATCGAACCGTCACCATCGTCAACAACGTGAATGTCTGCACTGCTGCCATAAACTAGAAAGAAACAAAACAAAAAACAAACAAGAATTAGAAATGAGGAAAAATCCAATTAAAAATGATAAAATACTGATCACGTAGCTATATGAAAATCTGAAGATCTAAATCTAGAAGCAGATAAAACCTCAAAACAGTGAAAGTCCAACTGACATAGAACAAACAATTGAAAAGTAGAAACTCATATCCCGGAGGCTTATTAACTGTGGAGGGTTAATTTGTTATAACAACCAGCAAGTTGTTAACCGCGTTTTTATTTTTCTTCATTTTTAGTTTGTGTCTTTGATTGAAATCACCGTCACGTCTATGACTTTCCGATTTCAAGGCTATAAATTCGGTTTTGTAAAGAGAGACAGACGAAGAGGGAACGCTTTGGGGCCCACAAGAATGATTTTATTAAAACGCCAATGGAATGAATTTGAAGAGGAGAAGGGTTTTGATGTCTTAATTGATTACGATAAATGTTAACCGATCAGTTTTGATTGAACGTTTTAAAAGCTTTTAGCTGTAAAGGTCAGAGATTGTGATTCAATCATTGATAGATCTGTTAAACGTTTTAGATTTTCATTAGGTTTGTTCGATGTGTGCTCTGGGTCGCTCTGTGGCGCTCTAATTTTGCACTGAGCTGTTCGATGTCGCTCTTTTTTTGCCCCGGTGCAATTCCACCGTGTTCGATGTGTATTCAGTGCTCGCACCGGGAGCGCTCTGATTCGCCCCAAGTTTTTTTCGGGGCGAGAATTTCGGAGCTGTTTGAATCAGCTGTTGCTATACAACAAAGGAAACAAAAAACAGAGCACTTCTTATGCGTTCGATGTGAGATCAAACCCAGAGAAATTTTTCAGTTTTTTGACAGCTCTGTTCAGGGTAGTGACAAGCACCGGAGCGCCCCGGGGCTGGTTACATCGAACAAACTTATTTTGTTTACAGAGATCAGAGATCGCAACTTCAAACTTTTGAAATGACATTTCGACAAATACCTTAAGTCACATTCACAATGAAACGTCACTTTGGCATTGATATTATTGTCGTTTTCCATTAGAAGTCCAGAAGCATTCGGAAGAGCCCAGAAGTCTTCTGAAACTATTCCATTAAACTGACTTTGACAGACGGAATGCTTCTGAGAAGAGCAAAACTCTTCCGTTTTGCAAACAGAATCGTCCGAATAATGACAGACACATCATAACCCGTTCTATTGGATGTAAAAAGAAGAAACGTCAAAAAAAGACCAATGGAAAACGCCTATGTCTCGCCTTTATATGAGATGATGCATGACAGAATTTGACGTTTGTGTTTATATCAAAAGTGATATATTTCATTATTTTTGGTACTCCTGTCAGAGAACAAACTGTATAAATCTTCAAGACATTTCACGTCCTTTAAGTAACCTAATTTAATGCCCATTTAGTCGCCTACTAAATATAAAATCACCCAAGCCAACATTAAATATGACATAATCCGGAGCTTAAAATCGTTTAACGGCACCGTTGTTCTTTTCGTGTGACAGTCAATGGAGCATCAAAACATTAAATGAGACAGGAAAACTCGCCAACCGTTATTGCTGTGACTTTGATGTTTAAGCTTCCATAACTGCCCGTGACATACCATAAATAGAAGTATATTATTTTTTGTAAAAAGAACCAAAGCCGATAAACAAGTTATCAAGGAAAAAAGTTAGAAACAGTCGTCAAGTTGGTTTATCGTTTTACATAACGCCCTTGCATGAAGGGCGGTCGGTCGGTCGTCTTCCATGCAAGTTGTTGTTTCACAATTTGAAAATCGATACTTTCAGCTTGGTCTGAGAACGTTGATACAAATTCGATCACATCGACATCTGCTTGATCTGCTTTTGGTTTTGTATCTGTCTCTTTCACCTTGATTCGTACCTACGGAAAGGTAGGAAGCAAGGTTTTTTTTTTTGTTTCTGAAAAAAACTTGTACTTGTACTTGAAGTGATATCGATATATCGATAACACACACACGATTTGTATACCATATAAAGTTCTTACGTCAAGTGCAGCAGGAAGCTGACAGGTAGTCCGTTGCTCATAGTCTGAGATGAGATGTTGACATTGTGACAGAGTATTGAGACAAACGGGAATACAAATCGATAGACTTCGATATTGCTTCTTCTTCTGAAGTGAAAGAAAATATCGAAACTAGAGGCACTGTGCACCCTCAAAGTTGAAAAAGTAAAAATGTCTGATTGAAATACGTACTAGAAAAATATGTATCAACATTTTCTTATGAGAGTACCAACAAAATGAAACAATCGCAGCAAAATCGACCCACTTCGGTACCCCCTCAAATGCATTTCATAATTCCGTTGCACTTATTACCCATTTGAACTGTCACTTCTACTTCTCAATTAACTTCACCCACAACAAAAGCAACTGTCAAATGTCATTTCGTTACAAAAGTATTTTTTTCTCATTGCAATTCAAGCTTGCTCCGCTTACGATAACCTTGAAACTCTGTCTTGTAACAGTATACACGTTCTTTTTTTATTTCAACTGCACCCGAGACTTGTGAGTATAAGAAAAATGACATAAAAGTCATATTGAATTGAATACAATAAGAGAGCGGTTTTCCTCTATTGTAAGTCTCAGACAATAAGAGACTTTTGTATGTAGCATGGTTGTCGCCATAGTCGTCGTTGCCAGTTGAAGTTGTAGTCTGTCGGACTAAACTTTGAACAAAAAAATCAGTCAGTGTGGGATTTTACAACAAAGCATAACGCCTTAACTGTAAAGATTTGAATGACTTGAATGTTTTTCTTTAGCGGAAGACAAAAGAATTAACAAGAAAAAAAAACAAACTCTTTTATTGTTTCCCCAAAAAACTGCTGCAGTATAATTTTAAAGGTCCAAGAGTGTGTTTTTTTTAATGGGTTTATTGAACCTTGGAGTAAAAAAAAAGAACAAAAAATTAGCAACGGCTCTTAAGTCCAATTAAGGTTAATATAACTTTTCGCTATATTTTGGAATCAGACAAAAGAATTGGCATCATGCTGATTCACTGTCAATCTAATGTCAATCGAGCGTTGGAACCCGTTTGACTAGCAAAATAATCATAATTTACCAACATGGAAGCAAACAGAACTGAGAAGAGACAAAAAGTGTGATGGCAAAAAAGAACTAGATTTAACACCACTAGCTGTTATCTAAGCTCCCCTCTCAATGATGATGGAAGTAGAAAAAAAGCAGCTAACTCCATGCCAGAGGCTCACATACTTCTTCCAAGTTCTTGTTGTAATCATTCGTGGAACCTGGAGGCGAGTTGTCCAAGAGCAACTTCGTAACATATACGAGTACGAGATAATCTGAAGAAGGCCATTATACTGCATTTTATTGAGGCAAGAGAAGAAAAAATTTAGATGATGACACAAAATCCAGGAAGAAGAAGAGGCGACAAGAACAAGTGGATAGACTTCTTTCAAGTTTGCATAATTTTAATGGAACCTGAAAAATTAGTTACACATTCTACACGTGATGATTACGTTGCGCCTGTTCTTTTGCTGAAGAAGTTTATGACCCGAAGCTAAACTGTTTAAAAAATACATGAAAATGTGCTTTCAGCACAGGAATATTACTTCTATTATGGGAACAAAGGGCTACATTGGTTTAAGAAAAATAATTTAAAAAAAATATAAAGCCGAAACGAGGCAAAGGAAATTCACCCTCCAGTTAGCTATTTAGTAATAATTTCTGAGAACTTCCCAAGAGCTATGTTGAGTACTAAAAATGGATCAAGAGACGATACAGCTCAAGACAAATAGCGTTTTTTTTTTGGTAATCCGGAATTGTACACAGAACTGTCCGATTCCAGATTCCAAACGAACAGGCAAACACATTTTTTTGCTTCTAAGGGTTGAATGGTTGTGTATTTGTGAAACCTCATATGCAGATGACATGACATTGTTTTTAATTTCTTTATTTGTAAACATGGCAGCGAGTACGTATATGCGAGTGTGTGCATGTATGCGTGATTTTTTTTTTGATTCTGACTTCAAATTCGGAATCGTTTTTCTGTTCTATTCAGAACAAGAACTGTCATCTTGTGCCAAGTGAACGAGTACAGAACTGTTCGGAACAGTTCCGGACGACCAAAAAAAACGCTAAAAGTAACAGTAGAAAAAAAGCGCAGGCAACAGGAATCCCAGCAGGTTTTTATTTCTTTTTTTTTACGTGACAAAGAAAATTCACGCATTAGGTGCGTAAAATGCTAGATATCAGTGCACTCATGAGGACACAAGAGTCCTTAAGGCTAGGTTTCCCATTGAAAATTTCGTTGGTGTTTTGCGTAAAACTGTGTAGCTCCCAAAATATTCCGAATATTTAAATGAAATCAACGGGTATAGATTATACATTTAATAAGCTAAGAAATTATTTAGCTAAAAAAAATATTAAAAACATATTTCATCCCAAAATGGTCATGCGTAACGAAAAATTATGAAATTTTTGGAGACGTTTGCAGGGGAAAAGTTTTGTTGCCCTAAAAATTTATTTTTTATTCTTTTTATATTTTTTATCTATTCTTAAAATGTCTCACGACTCAGTAACGTGGCCTTTTTTTTAATATTTTGTCCAGTTTCGTCAAAAAAAATTAACAAAATCACGAAAAATGGGTGGAATTTAGCAAAAGTAGGCCTGATTTATTTGGAATAATTTCTAAATTAGAAAAGATAAAAAATTGAAAATATTTTTTTTATATTGTCGAAATATACATAATATCACAATAATTTTTTAATTTTTTTATAAAATATTTTACTAGATTTTTTTGAAGTGTAAAGTAAAAAAATGCATGTTTTTCTTAGAATATTCTACGGCGAACAAGATTCCAGCCCCATTTAGTTTGACTCAACAACAAAAGTATTTTTTTATGAAAATTGAACATCTCTGCGACTCAGTAACGTTTTTAGAAAAAAAAGAAAAAAATGAAAACATATTTAAAAATGCATTTAAAAAAGTCAATATTTGTGTATCAATTATGAGGAGAATGCAGCAAACAATATTTTCAAAAATATTTTTTTAATTTTTTTTCATATTTTTTATATAGAAATCAGAAATTAAAATAATTTTACGATATCCCGTTTATTTTATATTAATATTCGAAAATGGGTATTTTTTTAGATTTTTACAAGAAAAATCGCGTTTGCTCACACACACTAAGGTACTCAGTTCAAACGAATTGAACTAGGTGGCGTTGTTTTATATTTCATTATCTTCTCCTTCGTTTTATTTTTATAGGATAGAGAAAAAAATGTTCATACCAAAAACCAAACGTTCTCATAGAATTCGTTTGAGAATGAAAATTAATTTTTTATACTTCTGGAATGTTTATGATATGCAGACATATAAATGTAGATAGGCAATTGTGATCACTACTATGTACTTTGTAGGTATTCGATGAAAAAGTTGTTTTGAATACCTCCCTACATTTGTCATATTTGCAGGCATACATTTCGAATATGTATGTGAATGCGCGTATTTTTTGAAAATGAGTAAGGGCAAGGTAATAATACTCTCTATGTGCAAGGGCTTGGGAAGTAAAATCCTGTTACGCAATGAGGAAACGATCTTTTTTCGTGGTGGTGTGTGCCATTTCTTAGGATTATGTAAAGGGTTTTGTTTCTTTTTTGTTTTTGTTTTGCTTTTGTTTTTGTAGCAGTGACATTTTTTTCCTATCGTTTCTCTATGCTGTGCTGGTGGGATCGTAATATTCTTTTTTGAAGAAGAACAAGCCGATGATTTGAATTATGGTTATTTTATTGTATTTCAAATCGAATTCTTGCGAATTCTTTGTTTTATAGAATTATAAAAATCAATCTAGTGTCTAATCTTGACCTAATCTTGTTTTGTAAGATAACTACATAGATGACAAAAAATAATTTTTGATTCCTTGGAATCATTTTTCTTCATAATATTATTACTTGCAGGTGTAGGTAGGTTTAGAAAAATAAATTTTATTATATTATATTATATTCATCAGCCGATGGCCTCAGTCGCCAGTGCTGCTATGTGTCTGTAGTTCGTTACATTCATGTGCGAAGTACTGTGAAAAGGCAATGTCAATATTATATTCCTTGAAACCTTAAGAAAATAAACCCCAATGCATTTGGGAATAATAAAAAAATGTTATAGTTTGAGTAATTTTTTGCCTATTTAAAAAAAAAAAAAACAAATAATCTCCCATCCGTGACCCAAATCGGTTAAAGAACAATCGTAGTAGTTGAAGACAATCGGGTAACTTTTGCCTAAATACCCAAGGAAAGACAGAATTGAGGCAATCACTTTTTTGATTTTTCTATCATCATAAAATCATGTTTGGTCAAAATATCGTCTTGAACTTTTTTAAATGTTCATAGCTTGTCAAAAAGTACCTCTTCGTCTTTTTATAGATAAATACAAAGATGAAATCAAAGAAAAATTAAAATCGTTCGCCAGGACCCCAAAAAAGAAACAATTCGAACACAAATGTCAGCAAAACTCAAAACCATCATTATCCCAAATTACAAAATTTGCGTAGAAAAAAGAAAAACAACAATTCATGAATGCTACTCCTACTCTAAGTGCACATAACATAATACGTACATATGCATCTACATTGCATTTTTGTGCATGTCCACACCACAGTCCATAATTCCACATAGTAAATAGATACATGCGAAAATACCTCTTTTTTTCATCCCTATTTTGTGGACCTTCGTAAGCGAAACTCATTTCTTACATATCGCTCACTGAAACTGAATTCTGAGTGAGAAAAAAAAAACAAAAACTAGAAAACAAGTGGCTATGTGAGACGGAAATAAAAAAAAGAAAGGGAAATATTCACTAACACTCGTGCATGCTTTTACACGAACTCGGAGTTCAAGAAAAAAGGAAACCCAGTCTTAACAACCTCTGTCTACCAAGACGTACTCTCACCTCCACGTGGTACCCACCGGATGGAGTCAAAGATGACGTCTGCAGTTCCAGTTAGGCTGAACTACGTAGTGAACATCTTATATGGGCTACTTCGACATATTTGGAGCTCAAGCCGTTTAGAAGCGGTTTATCCGGTAAAAAAAGGGCCTGGCCCTCCAGATTTGGGGTCGTGCTTTGGGGTGACTTCCCAATCACATGAAGAAAAGTTAGTTTCGAAGCAACAACAAGCTTCGGATATGGAAGGGTTTACTGATTACGAATAATGCAAACGAAATAAGGACAACGAGGACAACGAACAATAAGCGGAGGCAATCCAGGAAATGTGATGGGCTGGACCGGGCAAAAGAAGGATATCCCTACCAAGCTCATTCGTCTGAGCAAGATGACGATGGACAACTCACGCTGCTCCATCAGAGTCGGTTAAGACCTCACCGACAACCTCCATTTCAAAAAGGCTTTAAACAACGTGATTTCTTTAACATCATACTGGAATGAGTAGTGCAAAACTCCTGCATCAACACTAGAGGCACTATCTTCCGCAATTCTGTACAACTAATCGCGTAGGGCGATGATATCGATATTATTGGGAGAACTCAGCGTAATGTCAATAGGTATCCAGACCGAGGCTAAAAAATGGGTTAAGCTGTCAATGAGGACAAAACAGAGTTTATGCTGTCAGCAAGAAAGGACAACCAACACCAACGTCTTGGACAAAACGTCACGATAGACACAAATTACTTCGAGATAGCTAATGAATTTGTCTGCTATATGGTGCAGAAGCATGGGTCCTGTCAAAAACGAGAGAAAAATTCTACGGAAGATCTATGGTCCTGTCTGCATGAACGTCGAATGAAGGAGAAGATTTAACCACGAATTGTACGGGCTGTACGGCGACACTGAACTAGCTAAATTAGTGAAAGTCCAACGTCCAACGACTCAGATGGCTTGGTCACGTGGAGAGGATGGACACCAATGCTCCAGCCCTTCGAATCCCAGGCGGACGACGCAGTAGAGGAGATAACCTAAGTCAACTCGCCACACCAAACTGGAGATTCTTGAATATTGCCATGACGGAAAGAAGGAGTGCGGCAACGAATTCGCATAGAAGGGCCAAAGAACGAAAATCTGCACCGTATATGACCAAAGTTGAGCTCGAGCTGCGTTAAGATAGAAAGAAGCAAAAAGGTTGATAAATGGGCGATGGGGAAGAGAATAACCTACCAACCTACCGACGGACGATCAGCTCAGACGTGGGACTTACCTGCACTCAAAATTTAGCGGGTTGAAAGTTTCATAGGTAATAGCAATGCAACAATAAATCCAATCTTGTGGAGTTTTGGAGACATTGCGTCGTAGTTCCATAGCCAAAGCACGTGTTTTCAATATGGCAGGCTATTGCCAAATGTTTTCAAATGCCTTCGACATAACCCTACTTTCTCCGGAACTATGTTTCCGACTCTAACCAAATGTTTTTCCATCTTTTATGGATCGCGGATTCATAAATTGATTCATTTATGTTAGGCGTTTGGAACCGGCTTATACAATTTTAAACTTCACCCGCAATCAGGATTGTTACGTTTAAGCCTACCCTGTAGTTATTCAATATTGAAATGAAAATAAAAACCGTGACAAGCTGAAGGTCGGAAATGAATTTCGCCTTCACGGAATGCGCTTTACAAATGGAAAACGAACAAAAAATGCAACTTATTTAATTGCTTTTTCTTTCGAAAGTAACAAACCGAGACATAAATAAACAATCCACATAGCGATACCGCATCGCAATGAAATGGCAACGCCAACAAAAATAAAACGACTTAAAAAAAAAAAAAAACTACACACCTCAAAGCCAAGTCAGGGCATAATTTTTCGAATTGAAGTTGGCAAAGCTCGAGCTTGATTAAATAAGGTGCGTGACGTGTGCAAGCGCAAAAAACCATGATTTGTTACTTAGGTCAGGGAAACTGATACTTTTTCCCAGAAAAAAAAAATGAATTCGCTTCCTATTTGAACAAAAATAAAACCGAGTTGCTGAAGAAATGAATTTTCACGCACGCATGCACTTTCTTGAAAACAATGAAGAAAAAATTATACATCTCACCCGCTGAGAGCTGCGATTCACTTCAATCGCGTGGAGTCAGCTTGAAAGTTAGATAACAATTAATTTAATTTTCGTTGCTATCGTTTTCATGATTTTGAACTTGAAGAATGACGATTGATGGCAACTCAATTGTTAAGGCTTGTGTAAGAAAAGGTAATTTAGCGCATAAGCTAGAATTTATGTGTAATTGTTTTTACTGCTTATCTCGGCAATTTTCTAAGGCCTCTTTGGTTGCATGAGCTGCTGTCATTATGAAAATAGTTTTTATAGTTTTAGAAGGTGAATGGGAATTTAAATTTCCCATTGACGAATTGAATGTCACAAAAGTTCATGCTCAAAAATAAATTGAATATAGCAAAAACTACTGACCTAAATACTGAATTTCATCAATCAAAACCACGCCAACCAAAAACTGGTAAAATTCTTTGACAATCCATGAGAGAAAAAGCTTGTCTGAAAAGCCAAATAGACAAAATGTCAATAAAAAAACTCGTTCCGATCGCGACGGCGCGTTATCCCCAGACGTTGGTTGTAACGATTATGCTACTTTTGCGAGTATTTGTGTGGGTTTTAAAATTTTGTCTTACTCGGCCAACAAAATCACGTTTATGACCCCTCCAAGCAGGATTGACAAACGACAAAAAAAAATTTAAGAAACAAAATAACAAACAACGGAATATGCTCGCAGACAGTCTTTTGTCTTGAGCTCGTTAGCAATTTACCTCTCAGCAAATAGGTTTGTATTTTTGTATTTTTATGAACACGTGCAGCCATTCACAATAAAAAAGTTACCTTTTTTGAAAAGTATAAAAACAATTAAATACCATCTGATCGAACAGGGACGGAATTGAAATGGTTTGTCCTTAAAACAGGTCACACGTCAAACAATATTTTTAAGCCTACTGCCAAATAGTAATAATGACAGCTCTTTGGGGTGAAATTTGATGTTATCGATTGCAAGGCAGGACTCTGTTCAGTCAATAATTTAACAAGCAAAAATTTAAAATTGTGTGCATAGAGCCATAGACATTTTTTCTATACCAAGTTCAGTACTGAACAATAACTGGAATCCAAGTTGAGTATGTACCCATAGTACTTTTGTAATTTTCCGTTATAAACTTGTTGTCATTCTTTTGACCAAAAGAAAAAAAAATAACAACGACCAACTAATGAGGCAGTTAAGCTCAACTTCTTGTTTTGTGTGTGTCTAATCAAGCCGAAAAATCATAGAACCTGCTGTACACAATGAAAACAACATCATTGGAGACCACTTGACCATGACAGAATCTTTTAAACGAAACAAGCTAACAGACAAAAAATCACAAATTGTTTATTGCATCGATTGAGTTTTTGTTATGCAAACAACAAGCCGAAAAACAACGTCTTGGCAAGTTGCATTCAACACGAACAAAAAAAAATTGCAACAAAAAGCCATATAGCCAAGCCATTGTTATGCTCGATTATGGCACATTTTTTCATTGCAACAAGCAACAATGATGGCGCTGCTGCTGCATACAGTGTTGTGCACTGTCTAGTGACTTACTCTGCCAGCAGCGGATGTGTATAAGATGCTGAAAATGTTTTGAATCTTGTATGTGCTGCCAATACAAAATGAGGCAATCTATTTGCATACATTAAAAAAAAAAATATGTGCCACGAAGATATTAGGCTGTGGTCTCTATGCTCTCAGTCACACTTCATGGCCTAGTGTTTGTTGGAATCGTTGATGTTGTGTCCTAGTTAGCGCGGATACCTTTTTGTGTTTGTTAGTTTTGTTGAAGGTAGTTTACAGTTGGTTTGGTATTTCAAATATTTTTATGTTGCCACTCCTTTTTTGCTGCTTTAAAGTTCGATTTGAGGTTTGTTGATAATTTGAAGAAAAAAAAACAAATTCTCATGATATCGTTCGATAACTTTTAATCGCTACAAGGTATAAACGCCTTTCTCCAACTAAATCGATAACATGCAATATTTCGATAAATAAAATCATCTTACAGGAATTGTCAAAAAAAAAAATTAACAACTTAACGATGTACTAACTTCAAAGATGTTTTGTAATTTTTGATATCGATAAGATCGATAACACGTCGATAATGTATATGAATTGCATCAACTATCTTACTCAATCAATTTACCTTCAAAACCTCCATTCAACTGCAACTTTGAATGCCCTCTGAAATCACCTAAAAGCCGATCTAACCAAGAATGATTAAATCATTCGACCGAAAATAGCAGACTCCCTCATCACTTGAGATTCACTAACAACACAACACTGACAACAACAATTTCTAAAAGCTTCTGGCAGACGCAGTCGCTCATCTCCGGTTCACAAGTCAGGTGTCCGATATGTGATGTGATGTGTAATGATGCATCGTTGAAAATATCAATTAGAATCTTTCTTGCATGTTTCGAATTCTTAATGATGTCAGTTATGTCAAATTGACATTTTGCTCGTTTGGTGCGCTCTAACTTTGATGAACCAATAGCTAAGGTTCATCTCATCGAAACATGACAAATGACGATCAGAGAGGTAACTAACAACACACTCAACGACTCAACTCTTGAGATTTTCTTGATCAACCAAGCGAGTCTTTTTAGTTGCCGCCTTGCCGGCTTTTGTCGTCGACAATCACTGCAAATAGTTCTTCTCCTTAAATGTGAATGGCGTGGCGCTCTAGAAAAAGATTATTAGCAAAGTCAAAAGAAACATAATTCTGTAGCTCCAAGTCTACAGTGCTAGCAACTTTGACTGCTCTTGCTTGAAGTATAAAAAAAAACGGCCGCAATAGCGTGAGAAAATTCGCTTTTGACACGGAATGAGAATGCCAGAATCCATTGAACTTTTGTTGCCCCCACTGTAGCACGAATGGAGGAGGATTGGGAGTCGCAAATAAATTTACTGAAGTGTTCGCACACAGAAACCCCTTTTTATTGTTGTTCATGCTCCTTACTCTGTTTATTCTCTCGAGAGCGTCTTGGGAGTCTTAATCTAAAGTAGCATTGTCTTTTATGAAAAATGAGTCATGGGATAATTTAGTTTCACTGTGCAAGGTTTTTGGGAGTTTGAAATGAAAACAGAATAAATACAATAATTGTAGGAACAATAGCAAATAGGAATTTTTGATAAAACCGAAATGTTATCGATAACATTTTCGATACTTCGATTTTCAAAATGAGGTGAGGGCCCTCATTTTTTGTTTAAGCAATAGGGTGAATAGCTTAATAGAATAACATTGATAGTTTAATGAAATGAAACCAAGAAAAACAATTTCAAGAATGTTCAAACTATCGATATTATAAAAAATGCCACAACATCATGTTTTGACGTTTATTGCTACTATTAAGGACGGACCGGACATGACATGACATGAATGTAAAAAAGGCACAAATAACCTGAAAAAGATTGTTTCAAGACTATCAACATTTTCAGAAACCAGATCATCATAATCTCATCTATCAAACACCTCATCAAACAAGTATTTCCATGTTTCCACTAAAACCCAAAACGTCTGTAACTTCTTCCGCATTCTTCACTCAACTTACAGAAGCCTCCACTCCATATATGTATTGATTTTCTTTTTTTTTTCTCTGTCCTAAGACAAGTTTACATCTTTTCGGCCACTCCTCTCAATCACCAAGACACCATGCGAATAGCCATTTTGTCTTAGTTCGAGATTGTTTGTCTGATGTTGGCTTAAACTGATGGCATTTACTTAAAGCAAAACCATCACCTGCCTGTTGCTGGCGGAACAGTGATTATCATTCACACATTCAACATTTACATGATGAATAGCAAAAATGTTAAACGCGACCTAGCTCTAGTGAGATCCCTCCATCACATCGCTTTCTGTCAGTGTTTTGACACCTAAAGGCGCAAGGTAAGCTTGAAGAGAAATTATCATCATCGAACTGGTATCGAAAAAAGACTAGGTTCGACCAAGACCGTCGTAATGTAGTAGGGTGGCGTTATTTATTGTTATTTGGATTTCTAATTACAGTGTTCATTCGAAATTGCTTTTCCTCTGCTCAAAGAGAAATAACATCGACAAATATTTACCCAAGTTGTAGGCTCAACGGTTTCTATTGATTTTGCTTACATTTCTTTTTTTTGGAATTAGTGTCAGCTGAGGAAAATCGGGAGAGAATTGTATACTGTGAAAGCCCAGAACAGTACAAATGTCAAAAGTGGACTGCCAAAAGCGACAAACCAGAAGGTTAATATACATTTCATCTGCTCATCATATGCTAATTGATAAATATGCAAATTAAAGTATCACAAATAACCCAAACCCTGAGCATCGTCACATGAGTATCGAAAATCGATATTTTTTCGACTAATCGTGACCAATTTATTTACAATCAATTTGCATTTAAATTTTGAATGAATTGATCTCATTTCAAAATTTCACAGAATTTCAAATTGAATTTGTTTTTACCAAACAGCTAGATCGGATTTTCCCCATTAATCGAAATCGAAACAATCGATTAAGTCATATGTTGCCAACAATACTGCTGAGAGACAAAAATGTTGTTGGCATTGGTTCATGTTATTGGTATTCGATTGCAATAATAACAAGTAATTATTGTTCGAGGAATTTTTTGTGTTTGTTTGAGTGAAACAAGTTTCGAATAAAAGTGATTTATCGAACGGGTACGAATATTTTTTCTTTTTTGTTTAATTATCACCTTAACGGTGTATTTTATTATTGTTTGTAGATTGAGTTGACTGATAGAGCCACAGCCACAGCAAGGTTGAAGAATTTTTCGCTTATTAGCATAAAAATGTTGTTTTTCAATGAAATCGAACTACTGCAAGGCATTCCTATGGCAACCAAAAGAATATAATGTTATCGATAGCAATTCGGCAGTTTAACAATTCAGTAATTTTTAGGTTGCAGCTTTGTTCTTTTTCCTCTAGAAACTTTATCATGTCTTATGCCACAAGTAAGCTTCACGAAAGTTAAATTAAATTGCAGGACATTTATAATTCAATCCTGTTCTTCCAGGATACGATGGTAACCTCCCAAAAGTTTTGAATCACTTCAAAGAACCTGCAAAAGACCCCATAGAAGGAATTCTTTGTGAATATTTAAACGACCAAGGCTACCATCGGCGACATAGAGAGTTGCAGCCAAAAGAATACCTCGGAATCGGTACTCCTTTGCCAGGTTGTGATGGCTTTCGAATCTATCATAGGAAGTCGGGAGTGATACCTAATTATGGTGGCCACGTTCCGGGTGAAAAATTGCAACACGGAAAGACTTTCGGGGACAGTACAGTGGATGCGAAACGGTGGTTATAACTTCAATGAATTGATGAAATAAAAATCAGCCATCGGAAAGTGATTTTGGTTTTAATATCTGCCCTGCCTCTGAAAGTCAATGTTTTGAGGTTAAAAAGGGGGTGTTGGACTATTTTTATGCAAATTCAAATTTTTGCGCATGTCCGAGTTTTACATACAAAAAAAGGACACGATTGTTTTTTAATGGTTGGTCCATTCCGCTTAGGAAAGGGATGATTACATTTTTTAGCTACGTGTTTTAGCCACCCGTTGACCATCGAATTTTTGTTAATTAGTTTCTTTTTTACACTTGTCATGTGGGGTTTTAAAATTTCCAAACAATTGTACATTTTAGCAGAACTAAATTCACAGCAACTTTGGTCGAGGACTTTATGATAAATTGACGTTTTGTTGCAGTTATTTTGTAATTATCTTAATACTCAAATGAAGGTAACCAAGATGTAATATCCATATTGTTCTTGCCACATCTAGGTTAAGTTATATCTAAGTATTAATATTTTATCAACTAATGGATTGTAATTATGTTAAAAAAACATTAATTTTTGAAGTGGTTCCAATTAAAATATTGTACAGGAACTAGTAGAGTTCCTTTGGAACCCATAAACATTTTACTCATTTAATGATACTTGTCCGAATCGCTGTTGCGAAGGTTCGACTTGAAAACAATGTCCTTTGGATGTGGCTGCATGGTATCGAAGTATTAGTCTGATTCTGGGTATGTTGTCTTTTAGTGGAAGCAGAAAGAGAGCCGTTCGTTTAGGATGACTTATAATTTTTCCAGCCGGCCCACACACGGCAAAATTACTGCTTTAAGAGGCCAAAAAGCGGTTTATCAAAATAAAGATAGAGTCTAAATAAGCTTGTATTTTTTTAGTCAGAAGATCTAGGAATCACAAAGAGCATAAGTCGCCTCTGTTATGTTCAAAATAAAAGACTGCGAGAGTCCGGCAAATGAGCGAAGTGATGGTACGGTTAATTGCTCTCTGAAACGTCAACGAAACATCACGCATTTTTATTTCAATCTCGTGCTAAAATACAAACAGTGATCAGGAATATGAAATTTACGGGTATGTTCATTTAATAAAGACCGTTTGATAAAAAACAATGTGATGGTAAGTATTAAAATATTATATTGCGGTTCTAGACAAATTTTTCTTTAAAATTCATGTTTACTTAGACTTACAAAAAAAGTTCCGCTAGGTACCGCTTTCTGTCCTTGATATTTGCATCAAGTTGTTTGTTGACCGTTATTATTGTGAATTTTGAGAACTCAAACCAACTCATTGTGATACTCTTCTTTTATTGACAGGTAGTCGGAGTGATCCAAGTCACTCGAAATATATATATATACATTAGGGTGGTTCTTACTTGCTTATTTTTTCGAAAATTAATGAAGACATCATCTAATTTTTTCAGATTTTTTTTTATACCCCTTACTGGCCCTATATCGAAGTGAAATTCTAATATTTCACAAATTTCATAAGTGTTTTAATTTCCTTGTATAAAAAATCAGGCAAATTAAAACACACATTTTTTGGTATGCAGCATTATTAAGACATTGCATATAAACGTGTTGACGAAATTTCCAAAAAATTGGTTGAGCCGTTTTTGAGAAATCTAGAAAAGAGTGTTATAAACCCAAAAGGTACTACAAAAATGGATCTCTTTTCCGATTTTTTTGTTATTGAAGAACATATTATAAATAGAATCTTGGAATGCAATATCACTAAGGATAATGTTTAGTATAATTGTGCAAAATTTTAACAAAATCGGTACAGCCGAAATGGAGATATACGGGAATAATCAAAAAATCAGCCGCAAAGTCCCTAGTATTAGAATTTCACTTCGATACAGGGCCAGTAAGGGGTATAGATAAAAATCTGAAAAAATTAGATGATTTTTTTTTTATTTATTTGGAGATGATTGATAATCACTTATTTCTATATAAGTACCACTAATAAATTATTGTTTAGTGAAATATGATTATTTTCTTTTTTACTTTTCCTAAATTCATATATTTTTTTTTTATTAAGATAACCGTTCTATTTGTTTTAAGTGTACCGTGTGTCCATTCATTATTTTTGATAATGTATCGGTCAGGAACCCAATAAAAATCAGAAATAAAAACAATTTTCCATGTCTATGATTTTTGGCCTCCTAAAGTAGTCATTTTGCCGTGTGTGCGGCCCATAGAAAACAAGAAACTAATATCAGTTGAACAACAGTTCAACAAGCATGTCTAATAAAGGCGAAGTAGAAAAATTTAACCTTAAGTAGATACACAAAGATGGACAGAACGTCGTTCTAACTATCAGCTAATACAAAACCTTCAGGAACATCTCGAAAACAAGCCCTCTCTGAAACCAACCAAGGAAGAATTTAACAACATACAATTAAGACAATAGCTTAATTTGGCTCAACAGCAGACCGTTTACAGGAAAAGAATGAAATAAGAGACGAATGCCATATGAATTTAGACTTATTGTTTACTTCCGATGTGTGAAGGGAAAACACAGTGCATTTAAGAGGGCACAAGCGTCCACAACAACCTATGTCTATCAACTACTCTCCACATCCCCGCGGTGAACATCGGGTGCCTAGTACCTCAACCAAAGATTGTGTTTCAACCAGTGGGAAGTTGTTGGGGTATGCGTCCGATAAGGCATGCCTTCTTTTTTTCAACAGGTGGCAGCGGAAGAACTGACTTGCGTCTACAGTTCCAATCAGGATGAACTACTTATTGAACACCTTATAGGGATACTGCGACATATTTGCAGCCCAGGCCTATAAAGAGCGGTCCGGCCGGCTCCTTGAAGTAAATAAAATAGAGTGGAGCGACAGCTCTTGAAGAGCCAAGGCCTAAGTGGCTCACTCTAATCGACAATTCTCTCAGCGCGTGTGAAGAATTTAGGGGACCTACAATTTAACGCCGATTACGAACGGCAAAGTTGAGAAGCACTTTTTCATGACAGATTGATAGTCTTGGAAGATTTGTCAGGTCTTCGCAAGATGCAGTACCCGTGAAAGATGAAATAAAAACTTGGCCTAGGACTCGAACCAACGACGTTCTGCTTAGCAGTCAACGCACTTACCTACTAAGCTACGGGCAACGATTTAAGGACAATGAATTTCGGTTTTGCACTTGGAACGTTAGGTGAGGTCCCTTAACAGACCACGCGAAGCCTTACAATCAGCGAAAGCCTTTGACTGCTATAATGAAGATATAACCGCCATCCAAAAAATGCAATGGAATGGTCCAGCCTACCAAAAATGAAGAATTGTGACCACTTCTACAGCGACTACTACCGGGAACAAAATCAACGTCTATTGGGATGTGGATTCGTAGTTGGGACTCGACTCAGGAGGAAGGTCTTGAGTTTCAACTCGGTGAATGAGTGCATTACGACAATCCGCATCAAGGCTAATTTCACCAACCTCAATTGTGCTCACGCCCCCATTGAGAAAAAGGATGAAGACACCAAAGACAGGTTCTACTGTAGAAATCTTCTCAAATGAAAGCCACTTAAAAAGAAGACTAAATTTAAACTCCTATAACTAGATCTAAACAGGGAAACGGTAATAACAATAATTTTGAAAAACACAAATTGTTTGGTTGATGAGCACATTAAAATCAAATCAAGTCAAGTCCAAACAACCACGAAATAACGTGTGACTTTTACCTCTCCAAAAGCATACCTAGACCTACTCGTAATTATGTGATTTAGTTCTTGGCCTTCGGCTCTCAAACCTCGCCTCTTAAAAAGCCTCATTAAGATTTCAAATCAGTCTTGAAATTCGAGATTAAATAATTTTCCTTAACAAGACTTGAAAAACCAAATGAACTTCAAAATGATAATTACACAAATTTCTCTCATTTCAATATTAACTCTCTTCACTCGGACTCGACTCGAGTCGAGTAATGAATGTCTGGCCAATTATTTCAAAATTAGGCAATTCGTAATATTTAGTAGGCAAAATAGTTGCTCAAGTCTTCAATGTGAAGAGAAATGACATCAGCGCAAAAGACCGATAAAAATAATTGAATGCAATAAAATTTGAAAGTATTGCTGACACTTATGAATTCCATTACGACGTCAATCAGTGGCGGCAAGCGTCGCGTCGCTCGTCGCTCAAAAAAATTCATTGAGAGTTGATTTTTATCCACCGACACTTAGTCTCTCAATAAAAGAAGTGTGGAATTTATGCCTTATTGCAATATAATCAGCAGTAATGGCAACATTATGCAATTATTGTTAATGTTGCCGACCATAAAGTAGCTTTATACTATGGATATTGCTGTGCATATCAAGTGTACGTAGGTCATTTTGTTTGTCAATTAAATTAATGCAATCAGTAAAAAAAATGAAGTTGTCATCGGGTTTGGTTTTTGGTGACACAAAAAGTAAACACATTTTTTGGTATGAGGAATTGAGGTCTCAACAACTGACGACAGTTTGGGGCTTGATACGTAAAGTAATTAAAAGATTAACAAATTATTGGTTACTGCAATACTTTTATTGATTGCAATAAAAAAACGATGAAGGGGTGTTTTTTTTTTGCGAAGAGCTAAAACTTTGAGGCATTTTGCTTGAAATGGAAGGAAAATATCGATTTGTAAAACCTACTTACAATTTTTTACAGACGTATATCCTTCAGCTGCACTACTACTGCTGCCACCACCACCTCCGTTCACACCCCCTCCATTCATTAACATATTATTGTGACTTGAGTGTGCGTGATGTCCATTCGATTGCCGGCCAACACTATTTAACGTAGTCGTACTGCCAGCTCGCGATCGCCATCCACTTCCGCCCGGAACTGCTGTCAAATCGCCATTCGATTTACTCAATGCACCGTTGCTCTTCAGTGTTCCATAAACACTACTGCCACCTCCGCCGCCGCCGCCTACACTCGTAGCACCACCTCCCGTCTCCAGTTGTCTCGCATACGAATTATCGGCATAAGCATGAAAACAACATCTGACTAGAGCGTTGGCCGCAGCCTCACGCTTACATATGAACACATGACACTCGAGGACCTTGATGCCGGTCGTCCTGCGCAAAATCGCAGCAAATATTGGCGGATGTTGGGCGCGTGGCATCCGGGCGAATGGCGAGTCCAGTGGTAGAAATTTCGGCTCCGGATTCGAATTGCCTCGTTCTGGTATAAGAACTTGTCGAACTGCAGCGCAGTAATGTAGTGACTCGATCGGGAAGAAACGTGTAATTTGTTTGAGATTTTCATCGACATTCTCGAGAAGGATGCCATTCGACCAGACACTCAGCCAAGAATCGATGCCTTTGGCACCGACTGCTCCTTCGGAGGGATACAAACTTCGTAGGGGTTCCTGGATGCCCTGAAGACCATCTTTACTTTGTCGTGGTACTGCACTGCCCAGGTAGAGGACTCGACAGCGACATATCGGTGTAGAATCACCCATCATTATTTTTGTAGAATCTACACAGTTTAAGGGAGAACAGATGGGCAAGACGAGAAGAGAAGAAGGAAGAAAAAGTTTAGTTACACGCGGCCGCTAATTCGCATTAAATATTTGATATTTCACGTTCGTTGATCATCAATAATAACACGTTCTCGAGGGCGTGTGATATTCAATACACTAACCCAAGGTGTAACACAGCCTTCAAAAGACCACGATAACGAAGCACAATAAGAATACACAAAAATTGTACTAAACGATGGAAGAAGAACCGAACGAAGAACGAACGAAAAGGTATGGGAAGATGGTGCGATTATAAAAGAATTTTTATTTCTATCATTTGTTTTTCTCTTAGAAAAACCAGATAAGCACTCAGGCACACACACAAACAGAGGCGCACACGCAAAACACAGTCGCGTGTTTTTGTATTTGTGTTAAATTCCTTTTACTTTGACACTTACAAAGTGCGAATTACGTTGGACATTTTTCTATTCTACATTTAATTTTTTATTCTTTTTATTTTAAAAAAACTTTAATTTTTTCAAAATTATTCACACCACTCTCGGGGGGGTTGATGTATCCAAAAAAATATGTCGGAAGTTGCTTCCTTTTCGGGCAGATCACTTTTTTGTGTTTGAGGATCACTTGTCCTTTTGATCGAAAACAGGTATGAATTTTGATACACACCAGCTGGAGGACATTGGTATCGGTGAAAAATCTAATAAAATATGGCGGAAGCTAGTTCCTCTTTTGGCAGATGAACTTTACTTAATATTCGACAAGTTTTTTTTGTTGTTGGATGAAAAACGTACTAAGGGTACATCACTGTTTTTCTGCTCCGATCGGTTCACATTATTAATGAATTTATTTCTTTGATTTTTAACACGAAACAGGACTTTTCTTAATGATTTTTCTTTTTCAAAAAATTTAAATAAAAAGAGTCCCTATTTTTTTGTTTGTTTCAATGCCCGAACACCTCCACGGAGTACCAATTTAAATCCAAAAATATACTTTTTCTTATTTTAAAAACAATTCGATTGTTACTCGAGAGCTGTTACCACGGCGCAGGTATACTCAAGAATAGAGACCGCAACGACGACGTGGTATTTTTTTCCAGTCGAATATCTTTAACTTTGTTATTTCTACATTCCGCAAGTCCACAGCAAGTCTTTTTTATTTCTTCGTTTTTAAGAAAATTCGTTGTGTTGTATATTGTTGTGTTGTTTTGTTGATTCAGGTGTGAGTGGGGCTTGGCGACTTACAATAAAGGTGTGCTTAAGCTTGTGTTTTCGTTGTTTGTGTGTGTGGCTGTGGTGGTGTGTGCATTCAGGTGTTTTGCAAATGTGGCTGCTGCGAAAAAATACTATGGTTAACAACAGGTGTGAGCACATTTCATAAAAATGTGCTGTGGATGTAATTTATGGTTTTTTCCTTAAGGAGATTGGGGTTTTACAAAATGAAAATTCGGCACACAGGATAATGTCTTCCGAAAATAAAAAAATAAATAACAGTCGCCTGTAGGAAACACTTGAAATAGCCCTTCTCGTTACTTTAAAAGTAAACTTCTGAACACCCCTAGCTCCGATCTCTCTACAGGTAGAGTCATACTCTTTCTCACCATATTACGATCTCATACAAAAGCATTACACCTTAAAGTGGTTGCTTATTTCCACAAACCCAAACAGATCGACCTACCAACGACTTATACGACAACAACGGATACAAGACTATCTCTGTAATTCTTTTGCACCTCTGTTCCACACGCTATTCTATATGTATGAAAACAAATAATACAAACACAACTGGAAGAGGCTGTTTCATTGTATTTTTCTTCACTTAATCTACCGGTTTTTCTTCTTTTTCCTTATAAATCTATTCTGAAAATTCGTATTTTGTTTTTTCTTATTTAAATTTGTCTACGACTTTTTCAACTATTAAATTAAAATGAGCATGCCAATCATGTGGAATAGACCAAGCCGAAGTGAGTTTAGTGTTTTTGATAGTTTTTAATGGCTCCATGGCTAAGCCATGGATAAGACGCAGTTATTTCTTTCTAAGGTGTATGGCGTACCACGTACCTGGTCTTATGCCAGTAGTTGTTTGTCGTCGTCGTTGTTGTCATCGATTCTCTCTCTTTCTCTCACCTTGTAATATTCAAGAATCGCTGGATAAATTTCTTTCATACAAAAAAGAAAACAAAAATAAAAACGAAACGAATAGAAGAAAATAAAAATAATTCTCTATTACGTATTCAGCAGTTAAAATAATCTCGCCAATTTATTCACACAGATAGAAAGAACAATTCACACACGCAGAATGGATATTCTTCTGATATGGAATGGAATTTAATTGCGTTATTTCTGTTTATCCAAAAACAGAATAAAAAATAAATAAATAGTAGGAAAGTGCTGTGAAACAAAAGAGCTGAGCAGCGAACCTGATTTTGATATTCATTGAAATTTGTATGCTAAAATGTGGATTTTGAGGACGGGTTTTAGGCTAGGATGATGTTTTCGCATTTTCTATGCTGATAATTTGGGTCGTTGGTTTTAATATTCATGAAACTTAGAGAAATGTATGCAAACTGAACTGGACCACTCCTTCAAGATTTGTTTAACATTCCAGACACTGCACCCATCCTGAATCCTGATGTTATCTAACATCATTTGTTGACGATATTTCATCTTGATTCCTTGAGAGTGTGTATTCCAATCAATAGGAGGCACATGCGACATAATAAATTGAAAAACAAAAAAAAACAACATTCTTTTGGAAAGACATCATCGTACACCTCATTAAATGGAAATAAATATAAAGAAGACACCACACCTGAATTTAAAGCTTCTGATCGGGTCTTGGAGCTTCTTGAAAGACGATTGAGAATGCATGAAAACAAATAACAAACCAATTTCAGTTTTAATTAAGATTAAGATGATTGGTTGTGTTGGCAAACAAGGAACGTAAATTATACATCTTGGATCTTGTGGTTGATGAGAGTCATCAATGAGATAATTCTTTTTTTCAAATAATATGAACCAGATTGTGTTGCCTGACGAGTTGGCTAAAATTGCTGTGGCAGACAAAATGTGTTTTTTTCTGGTTTTATTTCTTATCGATTGATGTTGCTAGAGGACTGGTCCTTGGAGATGAAGAAAAGTGGAGTGTGATTCGGTTTGGAAGATATTGGCATTCTAGCAGAATATTTGAGGAGAAAAAGTTAAATATTTGCCCTTTTCTCATAAAGACTATATGGTTGCAATCTATCCACTCTAAATCTGTGTTTCATATTCGTAGATTCGACAAGATTTAACACTGGAGTTCAACAACAGGATAATTCGGATGGACAGGACAATTTTTCGCTTTCCTTTTCTTAAATTCTACAAAAGTGTTTAACGTATTTTCTAACGACATTTAAGGGGAAGAAAAAATCACAACTGCGTGTTGCACACAATTTGATTCACGCAAATTGAAATTCTAAAAGACAACATTTTGAACAGTTATCAGAAAAATCGACAAGTTATCAAAAAAGAAAACAAAAATATCAGCGGAAACCACAACTTCGGCTAGCAGGCTAACCTATAAGCTACCAGGTCGAAATTCCAAAAACAAAAAAAAATCAAAACCCAAACACCTTACATTACCACAGCCATCGACATCGACATCGACAGCACCAGCAGCAACAGCTCAACCTTACCTGCCACCTTACCTTATAGCAAATACCTTTGGACGATTTTCTTCTCACATTTGTTTGTATTTGTGTGTTATTTCATTGCATACTTTTCTTACATTTTCTTTTAGATTTTCCTTCATTGGAATGGAATGCAGTAAATTTACCCACTTTTTCTATAATATTTCCATAGATCAACTTGCAACTGAACACTCGACCATTTTTAAAGAAATTCGCCAGACAACGAAGTGATAAAGACAGTCCAAGAAGTAGCTATTGAAAAAGTAAGTTGCAGGTACACCGGCTGAGTGCAGGAAAATTTTATAATGAGTTCAAATTATGTGAGTCACAGCGCAGCGTTGCTGATTTTACCAACATACGAAATAGAGATATGTAGATGCCTTTGCAGTCCTAGCGCCGAGTAAGACGACTTGTCTCAAAATATTTCAAAAGATTTCTTGGTTTTGGCGACATGTTAATGAAGGAAGGGTAACTTAATTATGACTTTGGATATAATCAGGCTCGACTGTTACACTGTTTGCATTGATAAGAAGTCAAGTGGGTCTGTATGTTAAACTAGCAGAAAAAAATGTTTATTCACCACAATTTGTGGAATTTGTTTGTCAAATTCGACATTTGGATTTTGACTTACGCCTCCTCCCCCACTCTCCTCGAACGTCAAATGATAGAAATGCGAATAATGCTGCAAACAAGGTCGAAAGAGGTCTCCAACACTCCAACAACGATGTTAACATACAAAATTTGTTTTTCCACGCAGAGAAATACACAGAAGGAGAGAAATAGAAAAGATATCGAAGCTTATTATCGAAAGGTGTTGAAAGAAATCAAGTTTCGATATTGCTGCAAAAATCCAGCGCAAAGAGGACACAAAAACAAAGACAAAATGGAGAACAATCTTAATGGTAGTTTAATGGGATTTAAGTTAAATGTGGTAATGGACATTTAATTGCTTCAGCAGGTTTCCGTTTAGTTTTCTTGTTGAGGTAGGAAGAGGAAGTATTCAACTAACAACAGTATTGAAAGCGATCCTTTCCGAAGCCCAACACTTGCCATAGCAAAAGTACCACAGGGAAGTATCTTGGGTCCTACACTTTTTTCTTGAAGAATTTTAAAAACAACAATGTCTAGGGAGAAACCGAGTACCGAGATGCCGCGCCCTCGTTTATTACTCACTTTTGATTTAGGTACTTGAAATTCGCCTCTGACATGAGGCTAAACAGAGAGACAGAGAAACTCACAGCGCGAATATGTGAATAGCGAATTCCATGCTGAATGGAGTACAAGAAATTCCTTCTGCATCTCATGTGTATAAGACTCAGAAAATGGGTCACTATTGGTCATAAAACCGAACCAAAGAAGTGCCATCGACTTTATGACCAGACCACATTATGCATGGTCATGATTTTTCGGCGATTTTGCCAAACACTGTTTTCTCTTTCATTTTGGCAGTTTGGTGATCGGAAGCAATATTCTATTTTGTGATCTTGTTATCAGAGAAAGTCGTAACCAACTGCGGAGTCAAAATTAAGGGAATTGATTTTATCTAAAAGTGTGAGCTTTTGGGGGAATTTTATGACGAGGAAAAAATGTGTGCTGGTATGACACCAAGCCAGCAAAATGTGGCTGCAACTTTCTAATTAGTAATGTGAGGCCCATAATGTTTAGCCGGTCGGTCGGTTGTCGAAATGGTTGATTGTGGCTTTATGGTGCTGTGTTAAACAGACACTATACAATCGACTCTGGCAGTCTATAAGAGGTGAACAAGTTCATTGATTAAAAAAGTTTCTATCTTCGATTTTTTTCATAATGAATTCATTAAGTAGATGAAATTAAAAGCGAAAAGATGAGAGCAAAAAGTGTGAGGAGAGATGATTTGACAGTTGATGTTTTTTGTTTATATGGGAATGAAATTCACTTTCATTGACGAAATTAGATTTGTTTGACATGTCCGAAAACAACAGCACAACAAGCACAGCACAAGGCTGACTGAACGACCATCGGCGACACATCGGAATGTCGGCTTTCTGGTTTTCTTAGTAAACGAATCGGGAAATTAATTATTGTGGATGTCTCTGGGCGCAGACATTGTGTCGTATCTGTCGTTTACTCGAAAAATTGATATCTGTGTGAAGACGTTCGGTCGTTGTTGTTGGTCGAACTTGAAAGTGAAGGGAGAACTTGTCTTGAAATATGCTTGCAGAGTTGTCGTTGGTTGGTTGACCTGATTTGATGTTGTATTTTTGATGCACTTTTAAAAATGGTAATTGTATGGAACGAAAAAAGGTTAAAAATCAAAGAGAAACCTTTTCAAATCGGTGTACTGAAGCGGAGTACTTCGAGGCCTTTATTGTTCTTAATTAATTATATTGAGTTATTTACCCTACCCGGTGGACCGTTTTGAAGGCAAGTTATAAATTTCTAATCACGATACTTTACAACGTCGAAAAATAGGACTTCCACTAACATCCCATTTTGTAGGGCACCTCATATGACATTTCTTATTTATTATTTAAATTCCCCCACATGCAAAAAAGTTCTCAAACAAAAACGTGTAATAATCGTAAATCTTCTTCTGCTTTTTCTCTCATTCCAAAAAATAAAACTATAAAAACATTCTTTTTCTGTTTATACACTTTTTTATGAGAACTTCCCACGAGATTGTGATTAAGACATAAATGCAATGGCTGAGCCTGCTTTTACGTCTTGTACTCAAAACTGAAAAGAACATCTCCCCAAGATATGCACATTGGAACTCATTAAAACTGGAAATTAAAAATAATTATTTCCTCAAAACCTATGAAAGCAACAAAATATTTCAAGTGCATTGTTATAACAACTTCCACATAACTTGAGGTTCACTTTGACTTGACGAACTTGAGTAGAAAGTGCAGTAGTACATGTTTTTTGCTTTCTGGCTTGGGTGAATAAAAAATAATAGCAATCGAATGGTATTGGGTTAATGAGGTATGGGGTTGGAATTTCAGTGCAAAATTAAGAGAAATTGTTTTCAGTTTTTTTACTATATTTGCAGTTCCAACTCAAAATTCAAAGCACCCTAAAAAGATAATTGAAGCATGATAGTTGAAAATGAGGAAATCATAATGTTTTAGCCCATAGTCCCCTACACTCAGAGAAAAAAAAGGAGGCTAAATTCAAGTACAAGACTTTTATATTCTTATTTTGTTTATCCTTAAAAATGACACCTTTTATTCTTAAAATAATAATTTTATTTTCAAAACAAATTTGTATTCTTAGAGCCGATTTTTCAATCGTCAGATAAACAAGCAGATAGTGTTTATTCGACAATTAAAAAAGAATGGATTTTTCAATCGTTAGTTAGACTTTATCTGACGAAAAACGCTCTAATTTATTCAACCGATGAACACTCAGATAAGTTAATTTGCCAGTTTGTTATTTGTAGATTCTTTCGATGATTGAAAGAGCCGATTCTTAAATTAAGAACAAACATTTTGATTTCAACTGCCACGTTCTTAAATTAAGTTAGTACATTCTCAAATCAAGCCGAAACGATCTTAATTCAAGAACTTTGTTCTTAAAACAAATTTGCAGTCTGAAATTAAGAACAAAAACTTTAATTTGAGCCGCTTCGTTCTTAAATTAAGTTTAGGGGAGTCATTGAAGCATTTTAGGTCCGAATTTTTTTTACTGTGAACCGATTTAACTTCAAAAGTGAAAATGATTTGAACTCCGCCACCACCCTGGGGGTGGTTGCCACCCCTTCTCGGGGGTGAATTTTTTTTTAAATAACCTCGGATATTGATAGAAGGCCTAATTTTAAGCAAAAAATCATCTGTACAGTTTTTCAAAAAATCCAATACTTTTCAAGTTATTGACAATTGAAAATTCGAAATTTTTTTCACGTTTTTCATCGTTTTTTTTGCAAATATCTCCAAAAATATACGTTTTATCGAAAATTTTGTTAAAAACAAAATTGTAGCAGGTAAAAAATGAACAATTTGGTGTTTTATAAAGTATTCTAAGTGCAATACTAAGCTAGATATTATAGATCAAAGCCGTTTTTTATTTTGTCTGAAATTTAATCGATGTGGTCAATGACATCTAGCGGCGAACAGATGCATTTTATGCATTCTAACACAAAAGGGGTTTATAGTGCTTGAAATAAGCTTTAAGATGAGCACTATTAAAAGTCTTTTGCACGTAAGATAAGTGACCTGTATTGCAAATAAGGGGAGCATCTAATGTTTTTGCTCTTAAATCAATGGGTTTCTTAAGTGCCATTTCCACCAAAATTAAAGTTAATTGTATTCCGCCTAAAATTAACTTTATTATGAAGAGTTTGATAGATAGTATCAGTTTGGCTGCTTCAGGACACATATTTTTCAAAAAAGTCACGATTAAAAAAAAAAAAAAAATTTCAAATTTGTAAAAAAATTTTTCATAATATCTCAAAAATGACGACAGATACGTATAAAAGTGATAAGATTAAAAATTAAGATATTTTTCTGACAAACAATTTGTTTTTTTTTGTTTTTTCTGTCAAACAAGAATTGACGGAGATATGATTGTTTAAAGAGCGCGTGGCAGCGCGATCACAGCCTCTCTTAAGCCCTTTAACCCTTCACCGTTTTCAAAAGTTTTTTACTATATATTGCAATGAAGCTCTCTTAATTACCTTTACAATGGTCTTTTATAAATTGTGATAGCATGAAAATTGAAGGAGTTATGGTCCAAAAATGCATCATATTTTTTTTCTACTTAGTAACTGAAAATTGCGGAGTGTGAATATTGAGAATTTTCAATTGCCAATAACTTGAAAAGTATTGGATTTTTTGAAAAACTTTACAGATGATTTTTTGCTTAAAATTAGGCTTTCTATCGATATCCGAGGTTATTTTGAAAAAAAATAAAATTCACCCCCAAGAAGGGGTGGCAACCACCCCCAGGGTGGTGGCGGAGTTCAAATCATTTTCACTTTTGAAGTTAAGGGTAAGATGAGCCTAATTCCAAAATTTCATGCAAATCGGTTCACAGTAAAAAAATTCGGAGGTCAGGCCGTATTTTTCGCTTCAATGACTCCCCTAGTTCAGTAACGAATACAATTAACAGTCAAACATGTTTTTTTTTTTTTTTTGGTTTCCTGGTGGAGAAGATTGCAAATGTGGGGGTTACTAAGCGCCGGCCGGCTTAAAGTCAGCTTAAATCAAGAATAATCGTGAAAAATTTGAACGGTTACTTGTTCTTATTATAAGAATAAAATATCTTGATTAAAGTATGTATTGTTCTTAAATCTGGTAAAATTAAGAATATGTGATCTTAATTCGGGTTTGAAATGGTCTAAATTTAATCTTTTGTATTCTTAAAATTAAGATTTCACAATCTTGAAATTAGAATTCTAGGCTGAGACAAAAATCTTAATTTGAGGTTGGTATGTTCTGAAATTAAGCTTTTTTTTATTCTTAGATTAAGATTTCAAAATCTTTAAATAAGAATTTTAGGCTAAGAAAAAAACAAGCTTAAAATACGAGTTTTGTACTTGAATAAAGAATTTTCGAGCTTAACAGACGTTTGTCAACGAATCGGCTTGATTTGACGCTGATAATCTTAATTTTAACTCGTTTTTTTCTGAGTGTAGTTGAGTAACAACGTTGAATGAATTGATAGGGGTTACACACTTTGACCTAAGGAGGTCTACTTAGTTCCCCTTAATTAGCTGATAGTTAGTACCTAAAACTACTGCTCCTCCTCTTACCTATACTAAGGACTTTACGAATTTGGAGTACGGGAGATCTTACTCCTAGGTGTTTAGGTGGATGGAAAATGCACCGCAATGGCTTAGAATAAATAGAACCTGCATTTTGGACTTTCGATTAGTTTGGCAATGACCCCAGACAGTATCCTGCCTAGGCTGATGCAGGTTAAAAATCGCTTTTGGCTACTTCGTCTCAAAATTCATCACTAAAAAAAGATTCAAAATTTTTATGAACGCGGGAAGAGCCTGAGCGACCCTAAACTTTCGATTTTTGAAATGAAATTTTAATTTTAAACGAACTAAGATCGTAGACTTTAAAAACGAGCGGGAAGAGCCGACATGAGCAAAACCCGTTGTGGAAACAAACATTTTACAAAGATCGTAAATTACGCAAAAAATAACACAAAAAAACGCCAAACAAAAACTAAGATCGTAATAACGTAGCAGAAATACATATTATTCGTTGCATGTTTGTAGGGAATCTCTCTGGATATCTTAGACATGAACCACAAATTTCCTTTCAGTTATATTTAAGGGTCTTCTTCTTGGCTGACTTGGGAATTTTGAAATGCTTCAAAAATGTTGTAACTCCGATCTAACGTTTTTTTCAACTTGTGCTTATTTCGTGAACTGACTGAGCTCATGTCTGATTTGACAGATTATTAGTTTTATCCTTCCGCTGAACGAATATGGTTTTGTATACGCTTGAACAACGCTGGGAAATATTGCGACATTACTTTGAAAATCATGGTAATGTTGCAGAATGTGTGCAGAAATTGCGTACGGATTTTGGAAGAAGAGAAGCACCGTCAGCTCTGTATGTTCGTTATCTTGTGAAAAAAGTGACCTCATTGATAAACCAAAGCGTGAAAAGCCAAAAACAGTGCGTACACCCGAGAATATGCAGTTGCCCGCAGCTTAGTTGGTAAGTCGTTGGCTGCTAAGCAGAACGTCGGTGGTTCGAGTCCTACTCAGGCCAAGTTTTTATTTCATCTTTCACGGGTATTGCCTTTTGCGAAGACCTAACAAATCTTCCAAGAGTATCAATCTGTCATGAAAAAGTGCTTCTCAACTCTGCCGTTCGGAATCGGCGTTAAATTGTAGGTCCCCTCAATTCTCCACACGCACTCAAAGAATTGTTGATGAGAGTGAGCCACTTAGGCCTTGGCTCTTCATGAGCTGTCGCGCCACTATTTATTTTATTTACACCCGAGAATATTGCTGCTCTGGCAGAAAGTGTGCGTGAAGCGCCATCAACATCAATTCACCGTCGTTCTCAACAATTGAACATTTTGGAGACATCATTAAGACGAATTTTGCATAAAGACCTTGATATGACGCCATACAAAGTCCTTGATGCACCTTTTTCGATAGCTGAAGTTAAAAATATCATTGAAAACTGTAAATCAAACATAGCACCAGGAGATGACCGAATCCCGTATGAATTTTATTAAAATGCCACTGATTAGTACATCGCTCTACTAACAAATGAATTTAACCGAATCTTCCAAAATTCAATAATTCCTGATGAATTCAAGAAGTCCATTAAGTAAGTAAGTAAGTAAGTAACAAATTCATTTATGAATTCAATAATTGTTTAAGTTTAAATATATACATGAATTTTAAAGCTATGGCTAAGTCGTCAGCCTGGTTGACAAGAATTATAATTCTTATAAACGTTTTTTATAGATAACAATTATATAGATAAATTTACAAATTAAACATATTCGCTAACTAAAAGCATTCTATATTTGAAGATAACTTCTAAAAATTTACTTAGTGTTTTCCAGTCGCAATCGTTTAGTATTATAAGGGTGTCTTGTATTGAAAGGGTATTTTTACCAAAGAAGAAACGTCGGTGTGGCTTAAATATTGGGCATATACTTATAAAATGGAAGCAGTCCTCTTTTGACTTAAGGTTGCATATTGAACAGAACTGATCAAAGCTCCCGTTGTAAGGGCATCCGTTTAGGCTGAGTAGTTCACATCTCGCTTTAAAAATGAAAGAAATCTCTCGGTATGTTAAGGTATCGTTAAAGTAGTTTCTCTTTTCAAGATTGTAGTTAAGCTGAGAGTATAACAATCTACTGTCGGATTCACGGCCATTTAGAACAAATGTTTCTCGAGTCAAGTCCTCATTCTTTCTAATTATACGGTACAGCTGTTCCTTTAAGTTGTTGGGGTTATAAGAGTCAATATGAAGTGTTTCACCACAAGCAGTACCTAAGTTTTCCCACTTAGCAGTCAACCAGTCTTTATTCCTCAACTCGTATAAGAGCATTTTTTTTGTCATCCTTGAGTCGTCATGGGCTAAAGTCTTAATAATAAAATCAGCCTGCGCTTTAAGGGTACTTGTTAGGAGTTTTGGTAATCCTGTTTCCAAGTAGATTGCATAGTTTGGTGTGTTTCGAGGTAAGTTGAAGAGTTTTTTTAAGAAATTTCTCTGGAATTGTTCGATTTGTTCATATTCATCTGCACCCCAGACTTGACATGCGTAACAGAGCGTTGACTTTACTACCGCTTCGTATATCTTATACTTGGCGGAAAGAATTATTCTACTATTAGCAAACACTTTTCTCCATGTAGAATTCAGCTTTGTGAAGTGTTAGCCTTTTCTCTTAGATGGCTGTTGAAGTTCAAATTGTGGGTAAGTTTTACACCTAGATATTTAATTTCATTGGTTACTTCTAGTAGATTTCCATTGTAGTACCACCTTTTCACGTTTTGACTTCGGGAGGAGCGCGAAAACACCATGACCTTAGATTTTTCCGTATTAATCGTTAGTCCCCATCTGTTGCAGTAAGATGCTAATCGGTTAATCATTAATTGTAGGTTTTCTGATGATTCAGACAGAATAACAAGATCGTCGGCGTATAGTAAAACATTTACAACCGAATTAGATATCCTTATGCCTCCAGGTAGATCTTCAACAATGTCATTGATAAAAAGGGAGAACAATAACGCGCTGAGGAGACATCCTTGCTTTACTCCAGTGGTTGTTTCAAACCAATCTGAGAATATTAGACCATCCCATACCGCTGCTTTTGTTCCATTGTACATTTCCTTAATCACAGAAAGAAATTTTGATGAAATACCCAACTGCGAGAGCTTATATAACAGTGCATTACGATTCACCCGATCGAAAGCTGTTTTGAAATCTACGAAGAAAGAGTTTACTTTCTTGTTTCGTGCTTGGAAGGCTTTAACGATTGAAGAAAGTGTAAAAATCTGGTCTGTTGTAGAATATATCTTTCTAAAACCGACTTGAAGATTTGAAAGAATACTTTTCCTCTCCACCCATTTTTCAAGTCTCTCCACAAGTATACCGCAGAATATTTTGGCTAATGCGTTCATAAATGATATGCGTCGATAGTTGTCAGCAATATCAAAGGCGCCTTTTTTATGAATGGGGAAGATAACTGACTTTGTGAACGAGGAGTCCATTATTTTCCCACTCTTCAAGAAAGAAAACGCTGAAGAAACAGCTAATTATAGAGGAATTGCTTTCTTAAACACCATCGCAAAACTGTTTGCTGTGATTATTGAAAATAGATTGTCGGATTGGGTTGGAAGAAAAAGAATTTTTACAGAGTTCCAGGCCGGCTTCAGGAAGGGCTACTCAACGATCGACCATATTTTTTCACTACACAACATAGTTGACTATTATCTTCAGAAAAAGAAAAAACTGTATGTGTTTTTCAAATACACCCGTGATCACCTCTTCTATAAGTTATCCACGATTGGTTTGTCAAGCAAAATAATAAATACGCTAAGAGCACTGTACACCAACAACACAGCTTATTTTTGGGACGGAAAATCTATCTCCGATGAATTTAGAACAGAAATGGGACTCAAACAAGGATGTGTCCTAAGTGCTTTGCTTTTTGTTTTATATATAAACGATATAAAAGATGCTGTAGGCGGTGGTATCACGTTTGGAGGAATCAAAATATCAGCCCTAATGTATGCAGATGATATAGTTTTCTTCTCGGAAAGAGTAGATGGCTTACAACTTATGATGAACAAATTGACTATTGCAAATGTTGGAACCTACAAGTCAACTTATCGAAATTGAAGATAATGATATTCAGAGGTGTTGGTGGCAGAAATGCTAGAAATGAAAAGTGGTCTTATGATGGAGAGACGGTAGAAATAGTACGAGAATATAAATACCTCGGGGTTTATTACGAGAATATAACTACCTCGGAGTTTTATTTACCTCGAATCTTAACATAAAAAAACATCTAGAAGGAAAGTTAAAAGAAGCGAAACGTGGAATTTCAGCAGTTTGGGAACGTTGTTTCAAAAATAGATGTATTGAGCATACCTAGTGCCAGAGTTGGGCATTATTCGAATAAATTTTTATTCGAATAATTATTCGAATAAAAAATCATTCGCCACTAATTTATTCACGAATAATTTATTCGCGAATAAATTATTCGTGATTTTATTCGTTATTCGTAAATTATTCGTGATTTTATTCGTTATTCTGAATAACGAATAAAATCGACTTTGTACCTTCTTTCATTTGTCTGTTTATCTTCAATTTTTTTATTTACGATTCCTTTGGAATTAGACGCTGGAATTCCTTCATTCATTCTTTCTTGCTGACAAAAATTCTTTCGACAAATTCTTGTTAAATACATATATTGAAAAAAGAAGACAAAATATCCACGGTTGATAATTCTTGGAAATTATTAGGGAGAGTAATAAAAATCTATCCCCTGAAGTATCCCTGGAATTGATTAAATTTAAAATAAATCTAGAAATAGTTAATTCTTATTATTGCATACAAAGCAGTTGGTGACGTTATTAATGAAAAAGGTGTTGTGGTGTAGGTACTTTTGATTTTTAAAATGTGAGCCATTAAATGATGCTATGGATTTAGAAATGAAAATTTGGGCACTGATATATCAATAAAATCAAAACATTTTGAACATCTCAGCAGGTTCTAATGAATGTGCTACCAATGTTTCTGTGAATCAAATCTGTGCAAAAACCACATTGACTTTGTTGAATGGAAAATTTCTTAAGTATGACCCTTTATATTCTAGTGATAAAAGCATTCTGAAGTGTACAAAGTGTGAACCTAAAATTGTAACAATCAAAGGATTCCCAAACCGTAGGCTGAAAGCCTTGGATTCCAGAAGTGAAGAGGATATTTAAAAAATATAATACACAACCATGATAAACTTGCCAAAGCAAACACACTGTGCTTTAACCAATAACTATGTAAACAACTTTTAATTAAAAAAAAACAAAAAAAAATGAAACATTAATCGTTCTAGCAAATTCCTTGTGTTTATTTTATTCGTTATTCGTTTATTCGTTATTCGAATAATGAATAAAATAATTTATTCGTCATTCGAATAAATTTTCTTCGAATAAATGAAATTATTCATTATTCGTGAATAACGAATAAAATGATTATTTATTATTCGAATGATTATTCGAATAAATTTTGCCCAACTCTGCCTAGTGCTAAGCAAAAACTTTTTCGATCTACAGCGTCAGCTATCCTTCTATATGGCTAACAGGTATGGGGATACAACTTTTTCGAACTAGTTGAAAAATGCCTGCGATACTTCATCAAAAGAATATTTTGTCTTCCAAATACTACGCCAAACTACATGCTGTATCTTGAGACAGGACTCGCCCCAATGTTTATGGAAATATTATATCTACATTTTAACTACATCGTTAAAATTTTCGAAATGTCAGATGAGAGATTGCCAAAACTCATACTGAAAAACACCATTAGAACATCAGGAAGTATGCCAACAGAGTGGAGAAATCATGCGGCTTTCTGTAACTCAACGCTAACGGGCAATCAAAATGAACAATCCGTTTTGCTCCAGAAAAAGTTCAACTCATTATTAGAACGATTTGGAAAAGCGCTCTTTGACAGATACTTATCTGAGGCGAGAGAGTCAACTTTTAGAAGCTACTACAGTCGGTTGATTTTTGACAATAGGCTTAATACATAAGTATTATCTTCAAAACACGAGGAGAACTTCTCCCTCTCAATTTTGTTCCCCAACGTCCTGACCTGCCAATACTCTGCAGTCTGTGCAATCGAAACGAATGTAAAGACATAAAGCATTTCATTTCAATATGTCCAATTTTAAATGAGTTTAGGAACAGACACTTTGGTAAACTAAGTCTGAATGAAACTGAGCTGCTTGAGATACTAAACGGATCCGCTGGATGGGATGCACTTTACTCGTATGTTGTTGCTGAAATTGTATAGTAAACGAAGATTTCTAGATCCCTAAAATTGTTATTTGCTATAATTCTGTTTTAATCTTTGCCACTATAAATATTATTTGTATATGTATTTCAAAATGTCAGTCTGGTAGACGGCCATAGGCCAAACCATGATGACTTAAGTTAAGCTTTTGTTGAATATATAACAAATTGTTACTTTGTACTTAAAATGAAATAAAGAGTCAATTAAATTTAACTAAAACTACTACAAAGTCCAATTGGTTCAGGAGTTGAAGCCAACTGAGCACCCAATGTGTTTTCGCTTCGCTTAGTGAGCCGGCGATCGACTTAAAGAAGATGCCAACTTTTCCAAAAAAAATCATCTTTTCAGATGAAGCTCATTTTGTTCTTGGCGGGTATGTAAACAAGCAAAATTTTCGCATTTGTGGCACAGAAAACCCGAACGCATACATTGAAAAGCCGATACACCCAAAACGAGTCACTGTTTGGTGCGGATTTAGGTCCAGAGGCATAATTGGGCCATTTTTCTTCGAAAATGGGCAAGGAGTGGCCGTTACAGTAAAAATTGAAGAGGGTGATATTGGCAACATTTGGTTTCAACAAGACGGCGCGGCGCGGCGGCGCTACGTGCGACACAGCCGAAGGTACACTCGATGTTTTGCGCCCTGTTTTTGAAGATCGCATTATTGCTGCAGAGCTGATGTCGTTTGGCCACCTCGGAGCTGCTTTTGACACCGTTGGACTATTATTTGTGGGGTGCCGTAAAACATAAGTGTAACGCCGACAAGCCACAGACAATTGACGCTTTAAAGGGCAATATTCGTGAAGCCATCGGTGAAATACAGCTGCACACAATCGATATGGCTAACAGGTATGGGGATACAACTTTTTCGAACTAGTTGAAAAATGCCTGCGATACTTCATCAAAAGAATATTTTGTCTTCCAAATACTACGCCAAACTACATGCTGTATCTTGAGACAGGACTCGCCCCAATGTTTATGGAAATATTATATCTACATTTTAACTACATCGTTAAAATTTTCGAAATGTCAGATGAGAGATTGCCAAAACTCATACTGAAAAACACCATTAGAACATCAGGAAGTATGCCAACAGAGTGGAGAAATCATGCGGCTTTCTGTAACTCAACGCTAACGGGCAATCAAAATGAACAATCCGTTTTGCTCCAGAAAAAGTTCAACTCATTATTAGAACGATTTGGAAAAGCGCTCTTTGACAGATACTTATCTGAGGCGAGAGAGTCAACTTTTAGAAGCTACTACAGTCGGTTGATTTTTGACAATAGGCTTAATACATAAGTATTATCTTCAAAACACGAGGAGAACTTCTCCCTCTAAATTTTGTTCCCCAACGTCCTGACCTGCCAATACTCTGCAGTCTGTGCAATCGAAACGAATGTAAAGACATAAAGCATTTCATTGCAATATGTCCAATTTTAAATGAGTTTAGGAACAGACACTTTGGTAAACTAAGTCTGAATGAAACTGAGCTGCTTGAGATACTAAACGGATCCGCTGGATGGGATGCACTTTACTCGTATGTTGTTGCTGAAATTGTATAGTAAACGAAGATTTCTAGATCCCTAAAATTGTTATTTGCTATAATTCTGTTTTAATCTTTGCCACTATAAATATTATTTGTATATGTATTTCAAAATGTCAGTCTGGTAGACGGCCATAGGCCAAACCATGATGACTTAAGTTAAGCTTTTGTTGAATATATAACAAATTGTTACTTTGTACTTAAAATGAAATAAAGAGTCAATTAAATTTAACTAAAACTACTACAAAGTCCAATTGGTTCAGGAGTTGAAGCCAACTGAGCACCCAATGTGTTTTCGCTTCGCTTAGTGAGCCGGCGATCGACTTAAAGAAGATGCCAATTTTTCCAAAAAAAATCATCTTTTCAGATGAATCTCATTTTGTTCTTGGCGGGTATGTAAACAAGCAAAATTTTCGCATTTGTGGCACAGAAAACCCGAACGCATACATTGAAAAGCCGATACACCCAAAACGAGTCACTGTTGGGTGCGGATTTAGGTCCAGAGGCATAATTGGGCCATTTTTCTTCGAAAATGGGCAAGGAGTGGCCGTTACAGTAAAAATTGAAGAGGGTGATATTGGCAACATTTGGTTTCAACAAGACGGCGCGGCGCGGCGGCGCTACGTGCGACACAGCCGAAGGTACACTCGATGTTTTGCGCCCTGTTTTTGAAGATCGCATTATTGCTGCAGAGCTGATGTCGTTTGGCCACCTCGGAGCTGCTTTTGACACCGTTGGACTATTATTTGTGGGGTGCCGTAAAACATAAGTGTAACGCCGACAAGCCACAGACAATTGACGCTTTAAAGGGCAATATTTGTGAAGCCATCGGTGAAATACAGCTGCACACAATCGATAATGTGCTTAAAAATTAGACCGATCGTGTAGGGTACTGCATGGCCAGCTGAGGCAGCCATTTGAATGAATTTATTTTCATTCCGAAAGGATTAAAGGATTGTACTTTCAAATAAAAAAAATTGAGAAAATATTCAGTAGTTTTTTTTATAGCATTTTCAAAAAAAAAAGTTGTTTGGCGGACCCTTTATTATTTTTCAGTTTTATTCTCAGGACCAGACAGCAGACACTTCTGTGTCAAGAGGTTAACCACTAAAATTTTAATAGCTATATCTCACTTCTTACTCAGTTTTCGTGAACATTTTGTCGATTTATTATCGCTTGTACATTAATCGCAGTAGTGACGTTTACTAAAGCAGAAAGAAACGCAGAATAAATTCAGCAATTTTGTTGTGAGAAGACCTGGGGCGTTGTGCTTGTCACTCGTGAACAGAGCTGTCAAAAACTGAAAAATTTCTCTGGGTTTGGTTTCTCATCGAATACATTGCTCTGTTTTTTTTTCTCTTTGTTGTATAGAAATAGCTGACGAACAGCTCCCAAATTCTCGTCCCGAAAAATCTTGGGTCGGCTTGGTGCGCTTCTGGCGTGAGCACTGAATACACATCGATCACGGTGGAAATGCACCAGGGCC
Source organism: Sphaerophoria taeniata (assembly GCA_943590905.1). Taxonomy (NCBI): domain Eukaryota; kingdom Metazoa; phylum Arthropoda; class Insecta; order Diptera; family Syrphidae; genus Sphaerophoria; species Sphaerophoria taeniata. The sequence continues at coordinate 86,537,597 of OX016542.1, forward strand.
ATAAAGACCGATATTGAACACCTCAGTGCGAAATTAGAGCGCCACAGAGCGACGTAGCGCCAAAGCGCACATCCAACAAACCTATTGAGGCACCAGTTATTTTCTAAGCTCCAAACCGAGGTACAAGTATATGATAACAAAGTGCTGGAGTTATCCCCACGTTAAGAGCAATCTTAAGACCCCTTTTAAAAGGAACTTTTAAGGTGAAAACTACAACATGTTTAGCCAGAAAATATATATTGCATATTATTAAAAAAGTCCGAAGTAAATTTCCAATGAAAACCGACATTCACAAATTTATGTTGCATTCAATTTGATGAGTTAATAATTTTGTTATAAGAAATATTTTTTAATTTAAAATTGTGGTAAAAAATTACAAACATTCTTGACTTGCATAATTCTAATATGCCAATTTTTTATCCAATTCTCCAAAGCCAAATTAAAACTACCAAAAAACAAACTAAAAAAGCAAACCAACACATATTTCCCAAAAAGCAGACAAAAAATTATTTTCCCACAAACTTGATGCCTGAGAAAACCAAAACAAACCAACCACAACAAAATACACACTACACATCCATACTCAATACCAAGCTGCATCACAGCCTCCATCGGCGGCGATATATTGGAAAATCTGCAAATTCAATAACAATTACTTGCATTAGCTGAAATTGAAATCTCTTACGACACCGCCAACGCAGAAAAAAAGAGACGCGCTCGCGCTCCATACCTAACACTGACCCCGTGCGACCAGTTGTCTACCGCAAACACACAAAAGCCTACGTTTATTGTGGTGCACAACAAATAAAATAGAAACAGGAAAAAAGAACATAAGAACTAGCCTCTGAAAACATGTGTAGTACCACAACCATTTTTGTGCTTGACACAGACAACCGTTGTTGTGGGGCTGCTGCAGCCTGCAACTGCAGCTAGGCAACAATGTTTTCTGTCATGTTTCTCCTCTGCTAAATGCAGTTAGATGCATACACAAGAACTATCAATTGTTCTTTAGTGGAGCCATACTTTAAAAGTACTTTCACAAGATCTCCAGGAGCGGATTTGTTGGTTAGGGTGAAAAATTCGCGGCCTTATCGTAGGAATTTTGTATTTATGACTAAGGCGAGAAACGTGTGTCGAATAATTGAAGATTTTGCCGAGCAATATTTTCATAAAGATTACTAATATCAGCAGTCTTCGGTAAAGTTGCAATAACAGGGGATTGCAACTTTAAAGTGTTTTTTGTTTGTCTATTTCCGCCCCTGTTCAAAAAGCTGTTTGCTCTTTTGCTTTTCCTTGTTCTGAAAAAAAAGAAACATAAAAGCCAATTTGTGAAGTTTGTGAAGAGAAAAATCCAGCTTAATGCCAAAACTGGCCACTGCCAAAAAGGCACAACAATCAAAAGCCTTCTAGTGCGCTCGAGAATGATAATTATAAAATTGTCGCGACAAGAGTTATATTTGGGATAGTTCAGTAAAACTATTTGTCAAATCCCCTCGATTGTGATTAAAGTCTAAATAATGGCATCAGTTTTGAGAAATACTGAGCTGGAGCCAAACATGTTACAGTTAAGGCTTTGTTTACTGCATTGTCCGAATTCTCCATTAACTGGGGGATCGATGAGTGTCTTAGACCCACACAAAACTCTGTCGGGGCTTTGAGGCACCTGGCTTGCAAACACAACCTCACACAAGACTCACTCTTCCAACCAACAGCAACGTGTGAAAATCGACGTCTTTACGACTTATATTGTCCAAGTTAAATCATTAAATTGATCAAGCACTTCTGGGGCAGCAATTGACTGCGCGCTTTGTCGTATCGTCCAACGTTCACTGTTCGATCAACGACCGACCGAGACGCCAATTTTGTTCTTCACTTCCCGCTTTGCAGCCGAATCGAAGCTGGCGCGGCACTGCTGTGGCAAAAGAACAAGAAGAATGATTTGTTGAACTCAATGGAGGCGCTTGTTTCATTCACAGTATCAGACATGGCGCAGAGCATGAGACATACACACACAAATACACATTTCATCGTACTGATGATGGCTTTCGGTCGTGGTTTATGGAAGCCCCGAGATAAAAAGACAGGCTAAAAGTGTTGTAACTCTGTTGTTAACATGGTTTAATGGGTCGAACGCAATCGGCATGCCAAACACTTTTATTTGTCTGTGATGAAAAGGGGATTGGCATGCTGATTGATTGCGATTAATTTATCAATTGAACGAGAGGGTGGCGGCAATTTGTGAGTGCGATGTTTTAGTTTAAACAGATTAAAAGGTGGGTTACAGGTTTTATGATGGCAGCTTGGTGGGAATGGAATTTTTATTGAATGCAGGGACAGTTGTTTAATCAAGTCTTTGAGCATATTTTATTTCGGGGTCCTCCAACTGTTTTTGATCTTAAAATTAGAGTATCCAGCCCTTCAAGTGCGTTTACGAAGGCGATGGCTTAAGTTATTGCCTCGTCGAAATTCACGTTGCTTCCATAGCTCAAATTTTGATGAAGATCTTCCAATTGAACAAGCAAAATTTAATCTCTTAATCGCCATATCCCCCACAACACACACGTTATAGGAACAAAAATTAAAAGAATCACATCCTCATTCCACAAGTTGAATTTCTATGATTCAAAAGAGATAAACTAGCCACAGGCATAAGGACTGCTACGAGAACAGGAAGGCATTTCTGCTCGCGTGCAATGTTTGTTTTGAGTTTTTGTCTCTCGTATTTTATTTACAAGGAGAGACTAAACACTGCTCATAGAAATTCCTTCTGTGCGTTTTGATTGAGGAGCGCAAAATCTCTAATCGTCAAATCTCTGACTGAGAGATTTGTTTATTTTTTGCAAATTAAATCGGAACGACTTTTGTTCTCCGAGCGTGGCATATAACTCAATTCTTCATCAGAGTTGCCATGAGCTGATGAAGAAATCGCCTGTTGAAAACAAAAGAGCTGAGCTCCGAACCACATTTTACAATATTTTCAAATTGGATCACAACGGCAACACTTGTCAGAGGGTAAAATGGTCAAATAGGCAAATAACGCTAACAATTTCCTAAACGGCAAATGGGACGAACGATTACGAATAAATATATCGGCATTAGAAGTAATCACATGAATTCGAGAGTCTGAAGCGACGAAGCAGCTCTTGTGGTGGACTTATGGATTCCAAGATTGCAACGAAAAAAACCCATTACTTTGGCAATTTATTGGCTGCATGAAAAAACATATTATTTCAAATGCTTTGGCATCGGGAGAAATTATGTGAATTGGTTATAAGCTTCGGAGCGTCCAATGGGTTGGTCTTCTTCCTCATAGCTCGTAGCTGTCAGGCAAAATATTTGCCTCCATTCACTGCATTGAGCGCATGTGTGGCTGTATGGTGGCTCCAGGTTCTCCAGTGAGAGAGGGCTATATAAAACTTTTTTCCTTTCTTCTTTTCTACTGGAAAGAATTTTGCGAGATGAATTTTATGAGAATTATCTGTGCGATACAGTAACCACGACACGATGTGCACTCTGGAGCATCACATCTGTGAAGATGAAAGTTCTTTTCATATACATATATGCGCGCCATCGGGATGAGACCTTTTGGACTCTGTGCTCTGGCTTGCTGATGGGATGGGTGCAAGCACCCAGCAGCCACTTGGCCATCGGCTTGGCCTGGCGCATAGGCAAGTTCATTGCAACGTTGATGAGCTTCTACATGTATGCTGGTGCTGGTGCTTGGACGACTGGGCGGTCGGTGCTGAGAGGCAGCAAAATTTATTGCAAAGTGTGAATCTTTCGCATGTTGCAAGGTTTGTTTCACATAGGTACATCCGGGTTCATCGGTATGCGTAATGCAGCGATTTTTTCAAACAACACTGACAGAATTATCAAGGGAATTGAGACAAAATTTTGGTAATAAAAAATTGAAATTGGCTTCTTGGTCGGTTATAGAAAAGTATTGAGTCAAGTGTAAAACTTACTTTTGTTCAAACTAAGTAGAAGTATGTTAATGAATGTTGAGTCTTCCGATTTGACAGTTTAAATGCCACCTGGAGAAGGAAAAACATAATTTTCTTATAGAAAAAGCTTCAAGGAACGTTAATTTCCTTATTTTTAGAAATTTGTCTCAGTGTAAATGCAGCCAAAGTGTTGTTTTGTACATAATTTAACATTTAATCAACACGTGCGTTCTTCTACAAACAAAAAGGAACAAATATAATGCAAGGTTAACCGTCGTTGTTGCTTTTATTCTAATGATCGGTCGCGTCCCGACAGCACCACCAGCCAAAATAATGTCTTTTCATTAGAAACAAAAGCATTCCATTCGAAAATAACGATAACGACAATGAGACTTATAGAATTTTAAAAGAAGCAATAATTTCGCTTATGGAAATTTTGTTTCTATTTTATTTCAGAAGATTGAAAAAAGTCATTTTCAGATTCGTTTTCGTCGACGAGAATGTGTCTGAAAGAGCTTGTTAACCTAGATTTAAGTGAGAACAGCAGACACTTTAGCAGCGTAGCCTTGACGTGAGATAAATTTTTACGAAGAAAACATATTTTTGATTCCGTATAACTCTTGGCAAGGTGCCATCTCTGATTTATATTTAATCTTTGATTTTTAGAAGAAAGACATTTGTAGAAAATATTGTTTCTATTTGTTATCCCGGATACTTCTTGAAACATGATGAGAATTTCAATTTTTTTTCTATCAAGAAAATTTTGTTTGAAAATAAAACAGCTGAAAGCTTCAAAATAATTCTTATAATGATTCCACGAAAGACTCCATTTAAAAAGTCAAGGAAATATAATGGATTCATGCTTTCAAAATAAACACATATTGTTAAATTAAATGGAATGACGATGACAAATGTTTCAAGCTAAATCAAGAATCCGGATATGGTACCCGGACCTGTCAACATTTTCAATGGACTCCGTTAAGCGAAGGGACTGGCCTGCCGCCTCTTCAACCTGGTGTTTGAGGAAGCAATCCGTGGCGTTCGTCGTCTTGAATAACCCTTTCGGGATGCAATTCAGGTGATGAAGTTATAGACATCTTTCACTTTAGAAATAGTTAAGGAGCTTTTCATAGTTTGTTTTTGTGTTATTTAACACTGCAGTTAGGCTGCGTTCGTCAATTCCATTTATGTTGTTTGAACAACGATACCAACTTAGAGGTGCTACCACCAATGGCTTTTTTCGTCAATTCCTTTGTTTGGCTGGAGTTATAGCTGTTTCACGGGTGCCAAGCCGATCATCAGACTCCTTTATTAGTGGTGCTGTCTAGTTATTTTTCATATTAATCGAAAAACTTTTTGAGTTCACTTTGGGATTTGGGTCTAGGTTCAAATCCCAAAGTGAATTCAAAAAGTTTTTCGATTAATATGAAAAATAATTAGGAGCTTTTCATTATTGTATTTTATGAAAAAAAAGAAGACATTTGTTAGAGGGGTGGTCGGTGGGCGTTGGTAAATATGTGTACCATTCAGGGTTGTTATGTGGTACAATTGTGTACCATTCGTCCTGTAAAAACCATCAATCGAGTACAATTTTTTGAAATAAAATAATTTACAGCTACTAGATCTGCAAAAAATAAACGCTTAAAATTTGAACATTAAATACACGGGGACGAGCTGGTTCAAATTTCGTTTGATTAATGCAGTAAACTTTGATTTTGGGGATGTTCAAACATCAGGTGGTACACATGTGTACCACGCGTCCCCAAAGGGATAAACCTTAATAAGGCGTTATTCAGAGATTAGTGTTAACATCCTAAGAGAAAGTTCACTCTGACGTATACTTGTTATTTTTTTTAGGGGTAAATAAATTGCTTACTTGATTAAAAACAAATACAGAATGTAAAGCTCGTTGTAACGAGGAACCGGCCCGGAAAGTTCTTTACGGTACAGTTCACGGTAGGAGACAGCGCGGCGGACCAAATTTGAGCTGGAGGGACGCATCAAAGGGACCCGCCCGTAAAGCAACACTGCTGAAGAGATTAATTCAGAACAAAATGGCCGAAGGAGATGACTTGAGGAAGTATATCGCTCGATTTTTCGATACCATCGATAAACTACAAAATATGGATATAAGCATCAATGAAGATTTATTGGCTGTATTATTGTTATATAGCCTTCCCGACTCTTTTGAGAACTTCAGGTGTGCAATTGAATCTCGGGATAATCTTCCGGACATTGACACTTTGAAAATAAAAAACTGAAGAATATGATGCAAGAATTCGAAAAACTATAGAATCATCTGGAGCAATGTTTGCCAAAAATAATTCAAGTACACCGAACAAGAAAAACGAGCATTCTGGCAGAAGTCATACCAACACTCAAACGAGTAAGCCACAAATGTTACCCATCAAGTACGATTGTAATTATTGCGGAAAGAAGAGACATAGATCTTCAGATTGTTACAAGAAGAAAAAATCTACCATGAACATACAGATGCATCTTATTTTGTTGACAATTCCGCAGATAATGTAGAACAGAGTTGGTGTCTCGACAGTGGATGTACATCTCATCTATGCAAGAATAAAGCAGTTTTCGAGAATATTCAACCAGTGCAATCAAATCTCAAGCTTGCGACAAACACTTCGTCTGATGTTACATCGAAAGGAAGCGCTAAGATAACTTCGTGGAATGGATGAATCTAATACAAATATTAAACTCCAGCTTCAGCCAAATATCTCTAGAAGTGGAACATCCACGTATCTGACTTAATTCCGAAGGATTAACTGCAAGGGTGAGATCTGATTTTGCTTTCCGATCTTCAAATTTCATAGGCATAGGAATATCTCCGCTAACATATCCCTAGGACTCGTTCTTAACCAAAATGGCCTCAATTTGAATTTTCCATGTTTCATAATTTTGCTTGGATAAATTTTCGATTCGAACTGAATTTTGATTAGCCATGTTTCGATTCTGGAAAGGATAGTTTATAGTTTATTTATCTTCTATTGTTCTGCAATCCTGGGCCCATAACCTGTTAGAGTTACGATAAGTGGAGAGAACAAAAAAGATTTTCGTAGAACAAAATAACAATTATATTTATTAATTTGTTAACGTTGTTGAGTAACTGAATATCTAATGAAGAATGAAAAATTTATAATTCACAATTTGATATAAAATAATTTAGAAAGCAAACGATAAATAAAAAAAGTTAAGAGTGTTTAGGGTATAAAGTGTTATTTCCAACAATAACGTAGGCCAAGGCGACAAAAGCCTTAGGGTGCGGAACAGGCCCGTAGCCAGGATTTCGGTTCGGGGGGGGGGGGCTTGTTCAATTTCGAAGAAGTAATTCTACATACAAAAATTTTAAAAAAACTACATTATGTAAATGTTTTATTTTTGTTTGTATTTTTTTTTATTTAATTAAATAAATAGTTTGGATTTTTACAGCAATAAACGCCTTGTCTTTTTTTTAGACATAATGTCGATCACTTCATCTGGATCCACATCAATACCTGAGAGAACAGACAGCATTGCAAGTGCGCTTAGTCTTGGATGGCCCATAACGCTTCGGGATACATCGGAAGAGGGATCCATAGATGAAATTTTTTCGCACCAGAGTATGTACTCCGCTTTAACAGCTGACAAGGATATTGCGTTATCGAAGTAGAGTGTTAGATTTTCATTTCATTTACTCGATTGGCGGCAGCAAAACCTGGAAGCAGAGCTTGAAACGATAGTAAAACGTCCTCGTTGACCATAAATCTGTCAGTAAGATTTTATATAAGAGAATCTAGACAGGGAATAAGTATAGAAACTCTAAAACAGTCTTCTGGACATGATGTTTCTGGATAAGAGCGCGTTGTTTGTTTCAAAGTAAGCCTTGGAATTGTTATGCTGACTTCAAATAAATCCCTGGCAAGTTGTGATGCGGATTGAAAAGCGTCTCTGAAAAAGTCTCTGGCAGTTTCTCTTATGTTCTTAAGAGAACTTAAGACTTGTTTCGTGTGATTTATTGCAGACACGAAATTTAAAGATTCATTTTGAAGGAAAATTGATAAGGGTAGCGTTAAACTAAAAAGTTTTTCGCATACCATGAGGCTTACCAGAAAATCACTTCTTTGAATTGCTGCTAACAGAGTTGATGCTTTTGAAGACATTGCCCACGTCTTGGTGGATATTTCTTCAAGACTAATAGCAATACATTTGAAGAGCTCTACAAATGAAAGAATGCTGTCATGCCTTTCAATAAACCTTGTTTCACAAAGGCGCAAAAGTCGTTTTTTTCTGCTTTCTGGTGCGTATTTTTGGATGGCGATTTGGAAAGTCTTATTTGCATTTGAATGGTTTCGGAATAAATTAGCTATTTCGCTTACTACACCAAGACAATTGCGAATCGAGGGTGTTGACATGGCATTAGACAGAGCCAGGTTCAAGCGATGACTTGCACAGTGAACATATCTGGCATTTGGATACTGTTGCCTTATCCTACTCTGTACTCCACTTTAGTGGCCTGACATATTTGCCGCTCCGTCATAACCTTGGCATATCTAGATGTAGTTCCTCACATCGCTGCAATAAGGTTTTAGTCAGGTTTTCAGAAGTTTGGTCATCAACAGGAATAAAACCTACCCCCGAAGCATACTTTTCGTGGGCTCTGTACAGCAGTCAACATATCGGACACATATTGAAAGTTGCTCAGTGCCAGAAACATCCATTGTTTCATCAGAACAATATACATAAGTAGTGAGGAACTAATAAGAGAATATACAAACTTTTGTTCAAATATTTTTTTTTTTAAATCATTTCGGGGGGGGGGGGGCTTAAGCCCCTCTAGCCCACCCCCTGGCTACGTGCCTGGTGCGGAACTGGATGAAGTCGGCCAACAATCGGGAGACATGGAAGGACTTGCTGAAGGAGGCCCGAACCAGATCCCAGTTGTGGCGCAGGTGAAAGGAGAAACTTCATTGGCCAGGTGGACGATGATGATGACTTAAAACTGGAAATGTCTATGTTTTTCTATTGGTTGTCACTTTTCAAACAAATGTTGCGAGATTTGAGGTCTGTTTAAAAAAAGTGTTAATTAACTAAATCAAATCCAAACTAAGTAATTAAATTTAACACACTTTCCATTGCAAAAAGTCACTCTGCGATTTTATACCTCAACTTTCTCTATTAATATTTAATTAACATGTTTCAATCAACGAAAATCCAGGAACACCACGCGTTTGCTTTTCAATAGCAACATTATAAAAGCATAGGTAATATTCCTCATGTAGCACACACAGGAAAATTCATTTAAATCATAAATTGCACTGTACATGTACAATCTATACAGTCATGGTCATGTGATAAAAAGGTATGAGACTCAACGTTACCGCATGCGCATACCGTGGTTTTCCATCGATGTTGGAATTTGAAGACTATGTTTCTTCCTGAACAATGTTGCAAAATTGCTTAATGCGGAAATTGAAAATTTGCTACCTTTTTAAAATCTAACAAGAAATTCTTTACAGGCAAACAGATTTGTCCTTTCAAAACAAATGAAACAAAAGAAGCAGATGATCTAAAACAAAACCAAGATAAAAAGCTGCAAATTACCTTAATCGTTTTGTGAAGCTTAAATATTTATAAATATGAGCCTGTCGGGATCATTTGTAACACTAAAGAGTCTCTGTCGACTCATGCGGCATGTGGAATAGACCCCACAAGTATCTTAATCCTCGTTCAATCTTTTGCGAGTCGTCCTCGTATCTGGACAGTGTGATTCTTTTGTGGAGATTTGTGAGAAAGCAACAGCAAATTATCGGCACATGAGCTCAGGATTTCACATAAGTTTTCTGTCTTTACATTGGGTTGGTGTAGAAGTTTTTGAGCAACTTAAAGATTGTCCTCCATTTCCGCTGAGAGTCATAAATATCAGTCGAAGCACAACGTTGTTTTTGTTTTTTGTTTTTTTGTTCTCAACCAAGTGATATAACTGAGATAATAATGTTAAGCATGTTGCCGGCAGCAGTCGGTGGAGCAGCGGTATTGAGGATGATATTGTGCCAGTGATGATTCGAATTAGAGGATTAAAAGGCGCGCACACGCTTGAGCACCGTCCAGATTGTGTGCGTCGCCTCGCGGTCACAAAAGACGTTACAGAAAAAGAATTAACTTAACGACATCATTTTCTGCCTTAAAGAGAGTTGAACATTCTCATGATACTCGCGTCTATGAGACGAGAGACAAGACAAGACACACAACAGATGATATGATTTTGTTTGGGGGGCCTCTGGTGAGGCGAGCATTGTTGATGCCGCCACCGCCAACGGCGATTGGATATCTACATTATGAAGACCTCACGCACTCAATTACTTAACGTATGCACGTCAATTTCTACACCACCACCATATCGCCATCCCATCGTCGCGGTCGTCGTTGTTGTTACAGAAAAATGCCGCCACTGCAGATTGTTCTGCGTAGAATCAGGGAGCAATAAAAACTAAACTTGCGCGGACGAAAAAAAAATTGCGTAATTTACGAGGCTATAATTGTGAATTGTTGCCCAGGAAATTACTGCCAAGATGAAGTAATTTCAAAGTTGTTGGCTTGGCAGTGCGCCATTTCATTAAGGATGCACTGGAATGTGATTTGTCGTTAGTAGAAACAAAAGAGCTGATGTGCAAACCTTGGGATTTTTTTTAAATTGCTTTTTGTTGGCATTAGATTGAGAAAATCGTGTCAACAAGGAGGATGACTGAAGAAAGATGAGATTGCATTCTAATTGCACTTAATAAACTGCACAGTTAAGGTTGAGAGCGTCATTAGAATACCGAAGGGACGTGATTTGCAATTGCGGAAGGACGATCGACGTTTTGTTAAAAATTCTTTTAATCTAATTCAATTCAATGAATGAGAAAAAGAACTAGACACAAACATGACACTTATATCCCATCAAAACAACACACAAAATAGAAACCTCAATGCTCAGATGCAGCATGTTGACACTCTAACAATGCCACTGCACTTTGCGAGTTGAATAATCCCTCCGACAATGGTGATGACACCGCGCCGCCACCCGTCTTATTTTTTAATCTCAATGTTCATGCGCATAACAAAGTCTATATATATTGCTGCTAAATATGCTTCACTTCGTTTGAAAGCAGAGCACTTCCATTGTTGTGTCTTTGAACGAGGCGCAAAAAAGAAATGCTAAATTGAAATACATCCCTTTCACCACCACTTCGCCAGCACCGTCAAAAACCCTCCGGTGTTACAAACAACATGATTCATAACTAAAGAAAAGCAGTCAGCCAGCGGCGGCAAAAAAGTTTGCGAACTTGATCTTCAAGTAACAATCTCGAGAAGAAGTTGATATGAATAACAACTTATATGCTCGGTTGTGCACTTAGAGACACAAGCGGCCCTCGTTGCTTTTGGAGGCCTCACACAAATGTCGTGAGATTGCAATTCACAAATTTGTTTGTTTGTCGGTTGGTTTGGCAGGGAACGGAGTAGTGGCGGCGCGCCGCTGGTGTGGCGTGTGAGATGAAGACAATAGGCGCGTGCAAACGCCAAAGTGAGTCGTCATTTTTTTGCGGTTTGCGCTATGTCGGTCTTTCATACAGCAAGTGGGTTAATTTCCTTCAGCCAATGCTAAGGTCTTTTCCACACTCTCTAGTGACAAAAGTTCCCATAAATGGTGGGCCGGAAAATACTAGAAAAAGCACTGCGCTGCCAGTGAGTTTTTCTTCATTTAGGGTAAGCTATGTTCCCCTGGTTTCGGCCGGTCTGTCTATAGAGCGAGTGTACCTAAGGTCCTAAGCAAGAAAATGTTTTCAACTTTTTATAGGGTGCTATAAGTTTTACCACTTTTTGAGAACCTTCTTGTGTGTTTTTTTTATTTTCGAAAAGTGCGCAAAGCCATTAAACACTCTAAGCTCTCTCTCTCTCTAAGTCTAAGTGAATGTCTTCAACTTTTTGTGTTGAAAAATAATATTGCAGTGCAACAATGGCAAATGTAAAAACAGACGCAGAATTCGGTGCAACATTGCAACTCTTTGCGGCGATATGGCGGCGCGACGGATACGATTGTAAACAACAACAACAAAATCAGCAAAATGAGCACATAGGTCTATTGAATTGTCTACTCGGTGATTTGGTGTCGTCTTCGCGTCTTTCTTTCAATTTCAATTTTTTAGAATTTTTTGTATGTCGGTTTGTTGGTTGTCTGGTGTGAGTTCATTCGGTATTTAGGTTACGACCGAAGGAGTTCTGCTAATTGCTGGAAATTTATTGCTGATTACAATCCTATGATGATTTTTTCTGTTTGTGGAATTTCATTATAGTTGAAGAAGAAAACCTTAAGGGAAAGTTGAAGTGAAAAGCGCTTAATTAAGTGCGACACCCTTTTGGCTTTCTTGCTTTATGCCTCAACCTTTTTGAGTCTCTACAATAGAATCCCGTACAAGACTTCCTGGCAATTCCAATCGCGATAAGAACCCATCACTTCACAAAACAACCACTAATCGAACTCTGAACTTTGCGAATGTTCAAAGTGGACTTGCTTCTTCCTTGTTTCGAAAGAGTGACATTCTATGCTTTTGAGAGGTAGCCAAATATATTCAAATGCATCTCTCTCTCAAGCTCTGACCAAAATGCCTGCAATCAATCACCTAGCTTATCAGAAAAGGAAATCATTTTTCCTCCATTCTATAGCCACCTAACTGCACATATTCCAGTGCTTGAGAGCAAGGAATTTCCATACCGCAGCTATCGTCAGACGACGCATCTTTGGCAGTTCTGACAAATTTTTCCTCACCCCAAAAAGGAGTCTTGACAAAAGTCTCTGTGACCTCCAATGATGTGCGGATATATATGCACGGGTGGCATTTATCCAGCCATTCTTAACGGTCGTTGGTGCTACATTTTGTCGCCGCGCACATTCAAATTTTGCTACAGCACGATGTGACGCAACAGTTTTGCTTAGAAGCATTTTTCAGCCAGTGACCAAACTTGACAAATGTCAAACGTTCTTCACCCAAGTATCGATCAATCTTTATGGGGAGAATTGTCCGTCCCTCAGTCTGTCCGACCGACTGGAAATAGTTCTTCTTCCTGAATCTACCACAGAGCAGACTCCTTTGGAGGTGATGCATCACAGGTGTTTCACCACCAACCATCATCACACATGGTCGTTGCCATCTAAGTCCAGCTTTGGCAAAAATTTCTCTGCTTCTTCTTTGGTCGCCGCATCATGACGATGCAGCTTCTTCATCTTGATAGTGAAATATTGAATCTCATTGGAGGAATGGGACAAAAATGAGAAGCTGCTGCCCATAGACTTGACTTTGCTTCAAACGGCAGAAAAAAAAAACAAACACAATGTAGGTTTTTTTTCTGTTGTTGTTGCATTGCTTTAACCATTAACGGTCTTCGCGACACGACACAACGACTTTCTTTTTAACCATTTTCGTGTCCCGTCCAGTGCATCTTCACCAAAACCGAAAAAAAATAAGAAAATATTAGAAATAACCGTGTATTGCGTTGAGTCACGTCGTCGTCGGACGAGGCCCGGTCGGTCGGTCGATCATAACAACCCAAAGTGAGTGCGAAAAATTAATTTGAAGTCTTGGTTCGTCTTACAGCTGAGAAAAAGGAAAGAGGAGGAAAAAAATGAAAACAACAGCGCAAAAATGAAAAGTTATTATCAAGTTGCCTGATACCTTTGATGGATAGGAGGCTTTCCTCAAACGATGAAAATGCAGTTTTCTTTCTTTCTCGATTTTTCTGTCGATGTAGTATTTCTTTCTTGTTAAATACTGTCTTCCGTGATGTTCGAGGCATCTTTGGACAATGATTGCTCAGGGACGGAGTTTCTTTAAGCTGCTTCGGTTTTTGAAAGTTGACTGAAATAAACTTGATACTTATTCCGCACCTGACATTTTCTTACTGCAAAAATGGTAGAACAAAGCGAGATCCAAAAAGAAAACATTTCATAATACAAAAAGAGTGTAGACTAGAGGAAAAAGTTTTCCATAATCCAATTCATTTGGTCATAATTTTGCTGCATAGTAAAAGTAAGGCGGAAGGGGGGAGTATCATAACTGTGTAGAGCTAAAAAGGAGAACTATTTATGGATAAGTGTTAGGAGGGGATGTTTTTAATGAGACATCGAATTCATGAATTCCTTAAACAAAATTGATTACACATAACGTTGAATTGAACTGGTTCTCATATAGAAGCTTACAGAATTTTCCACTCAAGTAAAATTTCTAAAACAGATCACTTACCCCTCTTATGATCTATCGAAAAAGATGTTAGTTCCATGTCCAACCTTATTTTTCTCTCTCCATGAATATTGCATAGCTTCCACCAAATGACACTCCCAATTTGATTGCATAATACGAATGCATCAAATGCGTCAATCGCGCTGTTGCAACCATTTCAAACAACCTTGTTGCTTTAGCTGCTTGTTGCAAGAGAAATCTTTCGAAATCAGTTTTATCTCTTATTTATTCAAGATCGATAAACAGAAATCGGTTTGTATGCTGTCTGGAAAGTGCGCTATAGAGTGATGAAAGCAGACTGTCATCAGCATCTGCCAATATTGACACAAGTGCTCTCGACCAAATATGTTAATATTTGTCAAACGAACTAAGTGCATATTACAACAATTGACATACGTGTGCTACCTTAAATACTCTATGTCTTGAGCTGGAAGTGGAATAGGGTCAGTAAAGTATAATGTCAATAGATGGGCGCCGCGCGCCGCCGCACAGTTGTCCAAAAAGGGAAAAGTCGTGGCAAAAATACAAAATCTGATGTTTTATTTTTATTGTTTTGTTTTTTATTTCTAAGAGAAATATAGACAGAGCTTCAAAAACAGCAAACAAAATAATTTTTTGATCACTAGTTTAATTTATAGGGCTCTTCAAAGTTAGTTAATTTTTTTCTAGAGAAAAAAAAGAAAAAAAAAACAAAATTCCTTATTTTCATTTTTGCGATTATGGCATATTGAATGAAAAATCTTATTTTTTGTTAATAGTTCCTGGTTTAATTACTTATAAGTAAATTTAAATTTGAAATTGAAAAAAAAAATAATTTTTAAGGTTTTAATAAATGAAACAAAAAAACACCATTTTTTTTACAATTTATCGAGTTTGAATAGAGCTACAAAAAAATCCATCCAAGTCCATGCATTAAGCCGAATAGGGTATGTGTATCAACCAATTGTTAAGCCAAAAGAAAAATATTTAGCTGCGCATACTTGCGCACTGCCGAGATTTTGAACTTTGAAAAAAAAAATAAAGGCTTGAGAAAACGCTTACTTAGGCATACCTTGACCCACGTAAACGCTTCGTTCTCTGTTAATATTAATGCTAGGAACGATGTTAAGGTTTTAATTTTAAGAAGAAATATTAGCCATTGTAACTGCATTTACAAATTTTTTTATCTTTTTTTTTATTGGTCAGATATTATTTTTTGAAGGATGTTCCGTTGTTCTTGTCCGTGATAGTTTTTGACTTTGATGTCAATTTTTTTCGAAAAATGCGTCGTAAACATAACATTTTCTTACTTTATTTTAATAATGATAATAATAATGAATAAAAAAGTCATTAATAAGGTTGTCGAAAAATCCACAAGTATCATAAAATGTATGGTACTTGTAAAAACCAGCAACGGATGAAACTTTATTTTTTTTTTTTGCTTTAGAATAAAAAAAAATATTATTTTGGATTTTATTACGAATATTAATTGATATAGGTTTTGCAAAATGTTTTACCATATCTACCAATTTTTATAATCTGCCTACTTTAATTTTCCTATTCAAGTAGATTCCTGCAATTACTAAGCCAAAATGATCTAAGGTTGAAGGATATTTTTAATTATAGATCCTTATTTTATGGTCCAATAAAACAGGTAGAGAGAAATATTATTATAAAATTTAAATTAAAATTTTTATTAATTTATTAATTTATATTAAATATTATATTAATATAGATAAATTTAACGAGTATAGCCTAGTACGCTGATCGCGCTAAATTTTAGCTCACGAATTTCTCTCCAAACATCAGCTAAATTCCCGGCTAAATTTTGACACAAGATTATTTTGGAGAGAAATTCGTGAGCGATCAGCGCGATCAGCGTACTAGGCTTAACACTTGAAACCAATCGCATTTTCTAGGTTTTTCCGATAATAGTTTTCTCACATAAATACAGAACTTTTTTTTTAACTTGAAATATTCTTTTTTAAATATGAAGAAAAGTTTGTTCGGGTACTACTCTGAAAGTCTGAAACTTACAAATCCTATCATTTTAATTTTTTTTTATATGGAGTTTTACAGATTTTGAGCTCAATCATGTCAATAGAATCAGGCAGTAAACAAACAAGGCTACAGAATTTGTGTCAAAAAGAGCTGTTTTCTGAAAAAAAAAATATTTTGCTAGTCAGAGGCAAATGAAACAATAATGTCAAATAATGTCAAAATTTAGCTCTAGAATAATGTACCGGACATTTATTTCACTAGCTAAATTTTGAAAAATTTTGATTTTGTGATGTAGAGTTACGAAAAAAATAAAATATTTTTAGCTAGAGCTTCGTACCTCTTCCCTAAAAAGCTCAGCTTAATTCTAGCTCCGCTAAATTTTGGAGAGAATTTCGTATGAAAGCTAAAATTTAGCTCGATCTGCGTACTAGGCTTATACAATAAACACTTCGGATCTTTTAAAATCGAAATATAGTCACAAACTCTTGACCCCAACACTTCACAAGATTCTGGACCACGGTGGAGAACTAAATAAAATTTTACCAATAGGGGAACTTTCAGAGGAAGCACAGGAAGCAAGGAATAAAGATTACAAGCGATATCGATTATCCAATACTCTCAAGGTTTCAAGGAAACGACAAAATGAAGATTTATTTAATATGCTATCCATATCATCAGATCCACTTGTTTCATCTTTAAGACACGTTAGATCCCAAAAAGAGCTCAAAAAAAGCTACTGTCCAGAGCTGATTAGTCTATTAAATATTAAAAGTGATGATGATGGCAGTGAACTTTTTACTGAAAATTTATAATTATTGTTTAAGATAGTTTATGTATATTTTTTTATTTAATATATGTATACCTATCCTATATGTTTTTAATTATACTTGATTTTTTTTTTAATTTTTTTTTTTGGTCCGTTTATTTTTTCCCTTTACTGTTTCACATAAAATATGTCACTTAAAAAGGAATAAACCATTATTATTGACCGCTTAAAGCAAAAAAAAAAGTTTCTTTGCCAAATTTTCGCATCCACTGTTGTGATGAATTTTATTTTAGAACACCCTATAAACACTTAGGGGGCCATCATTTTGTTTTTATCAACATTTGCAAAACTAAAGACAATTTTTAAAGTTTTACTTCAATTCTTTTGTCTATAAATTTCGTTTTTTGAGAAAATCTGTTTTCGGCCGATGATTCCGAAACACCCTGTGAAATAATTTTCTTGAAATTCATTGGTGTAACAGCCCTATAAATTTCCTTCAAATTAAAAAAAAAATTATACCGCTGCCTCAATCCGTTCAAAAGTTATGATTTTTGCAACGAGATAAGTCATTTTGGACAACCGTGCGCCGTCACTGGCATGTGTCCACTGGCAATGCAAGCAGACACATAAAAGTGTCGTTATTTTCTTAACGGCCGTATTTGGAGTCTGATCTTGCTATTTGGACAGCTGTTTTGGTGCTTAGCTTAAATCCAAATCACTTTCCATTTCATTTCTCAAGTTCCCATCGATCACAGAATAAAATCAAATTCGTCAATTAACTGGTTTTTGAACCATAATTACTGTTTAGGAAACCTTTCCCACATCATAACCAATGTGAAGCACTTCTTACGTCAGTATTTCTACTGAAGAGGGCTCTCAACATGAAGGGAGAGCTGATGATAGAGTGCACTTTCAATTTTACTTTCTTTTCTTTTTTATTTTTCCTTTCCCCTTTGATGTTGCTGGTGCTTGAAATCTCACGAAATTATGGACCACTCCACACAATCCATAGAGTTTGAGGCATAATTGAAGTGTAATTTTGTTTACAAATTACTTCCCAATATTTTCTTCTTTAGATACACCGTACACAGCACAAGCTGACTACCTCAAAATTCCAAAACCATTCAGACAACCGAAAGCCTACAAAGTAGACAGTATAGGCATACAATGAGAATGAGGAAGTATACGAATGCACATTGTTCAGCTTTGTGGTCAAAAGTCACAAACAAACATATGCAAGATCGGAACTCTCTTAGAGGTGACAAAATTCCTTGATAAGATAACAATTTCTAGATGCCACTGCACTGCCAAATGCCAGTAGGAAACTGCGCATCTGGCAGAGATATACGCACTGGTCATCTGACATAAGGCTTTGGCGGCATAAATCAGTGGGCTAGTTGGAGTTGGACTTCGTAGTTGAATATAACGACTTTGTCGGATATCACACCCTGGCTAAATGGATGGTGTGAACGTTGAGACCTCTTTTGGAATCGTTGGCATTTGTGTCGACTTTCAAGTGTCAATAATCGGAATTCTACACTGAACCAAAAACAGCAGTCATATTGATTATTTTTTACATTCAACTGACAATTTTGTTGTCAATTTACAACCAATGACCGCAGTAGTAAATATGACAATTTAAAATTTTCAATTTAATGATTCGAAACCGGGATTGTCACATTGATAATTTGCGTTGGCAAATCGAAAACCATGGTTGTCATATTGAAATCTATGACAGTCGTAGTAAACACTGCAGTAGTCATTTGGAAAACCCAAATTATCAAATTGAAAACCGAGGAAGGCTTATTGAAAAACATTACTTTTAAATTGAAGACCACGGTAGTCAACTTGACAACCGTAGTAGTCACGGTAGTTAATATGAAAACTACGGTTGTCAGATTGAAAACAGTGGTTGGTAGATTGAAAATCATTACTGTCAATTTGAAGATCATGATTTTCAAATTGACAACCGCAGCAGTCATATTGAAAAACACAGTAAACCAATTTAAAACCACGGTATTTAATATGAAAACTACTGTTGTCATATTGAAAACTGTGGTTGCTAGTTTGAAAATTTAAAAATTTGTTTGGTTTGCAATATTACAATCATTATGATACACTTTAAAATTTCGATTTTCAATAAGATTACCGCTTTCGTATCCAGGACACCCCTTTTTCTGAAATATGAGTTGCAAGAATTGTTTAAAATATAAGGCAGATGTAGTTTTTTGGAATATGTTTAATTATTCATTATTACAGTTAAGTCAACGTACAAATACAATATACATACATATAATTCTTATGAAAATACTTACATTATAATTCTTAATAAAATATGGTTTTGGATTTGAACTTGGTTTTTGCAAATGTTTTGGTTTTTTAGTAGAAATTGATGTTGGAGTTGGTGCTGGTGATGGTGCTGGTGTCGGTTATGGTGTTGGTGCTGGTTTTCGTCTTGAACTTGGTTTTTGTGATTGCGTTGGTAATGTGATTGATACTGAAATTGGTGTTTTTATTGATGGTTTTATTGTCGTTGGTACTGGTGTTGGTGTTGGTGCTGTTGTTGGTGTTGGTTTTGGTGCTGGAGTTGGTGTTGCTTGGTGTTTGTGTTGATGTTGAGGTTGGTACTGGTGTTGATAACTTCATCTACATATAATAATTTTAGAAGAAACAATTAGAATTACTTCTGTTAAGAATCAATAAGTAGTTTACCTTTCTCAAAATCCGCTTCTTTTGTGTTTTTGAGTGTCCAATACGTACTTATCTGTAGTTGGCCGTAGCTTAGTTGGTAAGTGCGTTGGCTGCTAAGCAGAACATTGTCGTGGGTTCGAGTCCTACTCGTGTCCAATGTTTTTATTTCATCTTTCACGGAAAGAACTGACAAAACTTTCAAGAGTATCAATCAGTCACGAAAAAAATGCTTCTCAAACTTGCCCGTTCGGAATCGTCGTTAAATTGTAGGTCTCCTTAATCCTTCACACACACCCAGAGAATTGTTGATAAGAGTAAGCCACTTAGGTGGCTCTGCAAGAGCTGTCCCGCCACTCGCTATTTATTTATTTAATAGGAACAGGTTTTTATTAATTACCTTACCTATAACAATATTCTGCTTGGGATTAATTTGTTTAAGAGTATTTAATTCTTGATTATTTAACTCTTACCTTACCTGTAACAATATTCTGCATGGGATTAAATTGTTTAAGACGACTATTTAACTCTTGATTATTGAACTCTTGATTTACTTGTATATTTTCCACTTTTTTACACTTCACTCACGAACGTCTGATAGACTTGATGGACAACTACTAAATGAGGATTATTAGGTACTTGTTGAATTCAAGATAAACTCGATTTTCTTATTGAAAACAATAATTGCCAATTTGATGACCATAGTTTTCAATATGACAACCTTATGTGGTCGATCATCGTACTGACAACAGCAGTTGTAAATATGATTTTTAAAAACGGTTAAAGCATCACATTGACTACTTCGGTTTCAACTTGACAATTATGGTTTTCAATACAATTATTTTGATAACGGCATTAGCAATTTATCGTTTGTTTTTGTTTGTTCTTGCTCAATTCAAGATTAAATCGATTTTCGTACTAAAAACAATAATTGTCAATTTGATGACCATATTTTACAATATGACAACCTGATGTGGTCAATCATCTGATTGACAAAGGCAATTGTAAATATGATTAATTTAATTAAAGATTTGAATTTTTCAAAACTCGACTTGGAAGGCTTTGCAAATAATAAAAAAAACTTCTAGTTTTTGATTTTTTGCAAGGCTTAGGTTAAAGTGTCTGTCATGGATATTAAGAGACACACTTAGGCCGATCAAAGGCCCATTGTGCTAAGGCTTTCAAAGTCAAGTTTTGAAAAATTGAATTAAAAAACAAAAACTCGTCATTTATGCATTAAAATTATGATCATTATCATAATCATAAACAACAATAGTTCGAAAAATCCTATTAATTAATGTTAGTTCCAATTTTCTAAAAACATCCTTGTAATTTTTTTTTCGGAACACTGATGTTTTTAGTATAAACAAATTATTTTTACTCCAAAACGGTTCCTATCATAGAACCGTTTTTCAACGTCCCATAGGAAGTTATTGTAATGGGGCTGATTTTGTGAATATCCAGTTATTGCATATCTCTATGTTTCGAGGTCACTAGAATCCGAATCAACCCTTTTTATCATGATGTCTGTATGTATGTATGTTCATATGTGCGTATGTGTTCGATTATCTAGCGAACCACTCAGCCTTATTAAAGCTGATTAGATTTGAGCAATATCGGTTTAACGGTTTTTTGATGGAGGTCAAAAAACTAGGACACAGACATCATGATAAAAGGATTGATTTGGATTCTAGTGACTTCACAAAATCGGTCCCATTACAATAACTTCCTCTGGGAAGGATGTGGTCATTTTTTTTTTTTTTTGTAAATATGGACTTATTTCCTCCAAGTAAGATGCGGCTTTATTTCCATAAATTATTCCAATTTCGTCTTGAAAATAAAGCCCCATTTTAGATCACGTCATATTTCGATAACGAAAAAAAAACTCCATCATCATATCGACAACATGGGTTTCAATACGAAAACTTTGTCAACGAAAAGTCTTCGCTAAGGAACTTATTTATTTTTTGTTTAGGTACTTCTATTTATTTTGATTTATATTCTAACAATCGAAATTATCAATATAGCAACTCTAATTTTTTATTTGATGCCGGTAAAATTCAGTCATCACATTAACAACTGCAACTGTCAATTTGATGATTTTATTTTCAATGCACTTGTTGCATTAAGGTAGTAATCATATTGATAATCATTGTTGTACAAATGATGATTGTAGTTCTTACTTAACTGACGGACAACCTAAGGTTTTCATATTGACAACCATAATCTTCTAATTGATCATCTCAGGTATTAAAACGAAAACTTTGATTTTCAAACTAGCAACAAGATATTGAAAATTTCAAATTGTCCTATTTACTATCAAGTTGTTAGATTTTGAGACGACTTTTGAAAATTTATATTACATTGAAACTTTTTTTGATCAATATGACAATTTTCGGTTAACAACCAGTAATTGTCAATATGACAACGGTTATTTTTTTCAGTGTACAACATGTGGATATTCAATAGACATTTAAATTGAAGAAAAAAAAAAACCAAAATTCTAAACGACGGAAATAAATTTTGTCAACAAGTCTTTTCTGATGACAAACAATAGAATGAATGCTGTCGTCGCTCGCGTGCCACCCAAGCTGCGGTGGCGGTAGCGGCGGCGTAGTTTGTTTTCTTTGGGTTTTTTGAACACAAAGAAGATCGCTTTTTCCCAAAAAAATAATATCAAAATATTTCGCATTAATCGTCTACTCAACTTGCTATCATCTCTTTTCTTCCAAATGATTTTTTGCTGTGAAAATAAAAAAATTAAAAATATTTCGAGGTCAAACAGCTTGTGACCTACATCGTTCGGTTCGGAGATAACGAATCAGACGGGATTGATATTGAACGCTAAGCTGCATTATATGTATTTGTATTTGCTCAAAAGGGTGTTTCATCTAGGGCCCAAGTAAATTTGGAATGCTTAAGTGATGTATTTTTTTATGACTCTCAGAAGCTGTGTGGCTTAATTCTTACTTCTACAAACTTATTTTAAATTCTTGTCACGCTTCAAAACAATCCCAAACTAATCTCCCATCGATTTGCATACGATTTTAGTTCGGAATCGATTCAAAAAAATGAAAACAAAAACATCATAAAATTTCTACGTAATTCCGTGAAAGATTATACAATCACTCATAACTAAATATTCATTTTCGTTGGAATAAAAGGAATCGCATTACACTGCGACTCTGCCTGCAGAGATAATAATTTGTTCTCGCCCGGCGCAATATTCGCAATAATAAAACAAAAAATAAATAATAAAATAATAGAAATTGTGGTTAACAATTAATTGAATTCTTGGCAACAATTTGAATTGTTATCAATCGTGGTATTCAGTACGAGTTTATATTTCATTGTGAAAA
Source organism: Sphaerophoria taeniata (assembly GCA_943590905.1). NCBI lineage: Eukaryota > Metazoa > Arthropoda > Insecta > Diptera > Syrphidae > Sphaerophoria > Sphaerophoria taeniata. The sequence goes on from OX016542.1 coordinate 86,560,605, forward strand.
GTTCTAAATTTTGTTTTGTTCTCATTTAAAAAATTTACAAAAATGCGATTGATTTTGGTTTTGTTGGCTGTTGTGGGATTTGTTGCATTTGCAAGTGCCCTGCCATTTGCTGACAGAGACGATTCCAACTCCAAGTCCGGAGAAACCGAAGAAATCGACATTGCTGAGGAGCATACTGCCGAATCGGGAGAAAATAAACGTCATAAACGTTTGGCAAAATCTGTTGATTCGTCATCATCGTCTGAGGAATCGAATGAAGTGAAGAAACCAGCGGCACCCGCGGCGCCCGTAACTGAAATTTCAGTTGAACCGGCTGCAGATCCTGTACCAATTGCCTTGCGTCGCAAACGAGGCATTTTGGTATTTGTTGAAGAGGAGAAAACCTCTGAAGAATCTCAAGAGGATCTCAATGTTGCTAATGAAGAAAAGTCCGATCCCACTTCTGATGCAAATTCGTCGGAAGAAAAACCAGAACAACCCAAAGAATCAGATTCACATTCGGATGAAAATGAAAATGGAAAGGAGAAGAAAATCGACGAGGAATTGAATGAAATCTCAACCAAAGAGGATCAGAGCGAAACTTAAATCGAATTATTTTAGTCATTAATAAATATTTCAGATCTTGTATAATTTTTTTTTTAAATAAAATATAAATTGTGATGTTTTCTTAGCGAATTAAAAAGAAGAATGTTTCTTTTTCTTAAAGTAGAAAAAATCTTTGCATTCTTCACTCTATTCTACCGTCCAGCCGAGTAATCTAAAAAAAATGGTTTTGAGAGTTCTTAGCCGTGTTTTGTTTCACTACTCAGTAGCCAGCAAAGCAAAATTTTCCTTGGCAAACAACAACCATTTTGGACTGCTGTCAATAAAGAGGCCAATAAAAAAATTACAGGTGTGCCGGCGATAGAACTTTCAATTATTGAAATGAAGACAGCACTGATAGCTTTAAGAAGAATTATTTTGCAACGAGAATCAAATGATCTGAGTTATGAATTCTCTTAGTATTTGCTATTTTTGTTATCCGAGACGCAACCCTCATGTAAATTTTTCGATGTTTTCGAGTGAGTTGGAGCATTTTATTCACACTTGAATACTGTGTTGGCTACTGACTAGTGAAAAAAAACACGGTTCTTGTTGTTGTTTGAAACAAAACTATTTTTCAAGGTGGAAGGTCGTTAGTTTACATAAAAAGCTTCAGGAAAAAAATCGATTAATAAATGAATCTTGAAACTATTTTTAGACACTGACTGGGTCAATTGTTATCACGAAAGGTCAAACCGCTTCAAAATACTTTCTCGTATTGAAGAGTTTGATTGATTTGCTTGCATCTTGATTATTTCACTTCACGTCAGATTTATTTGGAATTTTTGATATTTTTAAACCTGGAATGCATTAAACATTACAATTCCAGATCAGTCTTGATCATCCTGATTTCTCTCAGTGTATATTTCATTTCCTGATTATTCCAATAAAACGTTCGTCAATCACATCTTGTTTTACTTATTCATGTGAACATTAACACTAACAGGATATTAAATACATGTCTTCCCCATCTTATTAAATTCCATTATGTGGCTACGAACACCCATCAGTAAAAAAAAAAAAAAATCGAAACATACGTAACCGAAAGAAAGTTAAATTTCCTCATCATCGAAAAGAATTCTTCATTTCACTTTCATCTCTGTGATTTTAAGAAAAAACTCCACACTGCATGCCGCAGCATCGCTCGCCACCGCCGCCGCCGCCGAACCGCCAACAACGTTGCATTGCTTTGAAATATCGGCGGAGTGAACCTGATTGAATGCAATTACAGACAAAAAAAAAGACTGCTTGAAATAAAAATTCCAATTGCAAGACCTTCTGATACCCCGAAAATATTAAATTTATGAAAAAAAAAATACACACACACACTCAAAAATGTGTTTAAAATAAAAGAAAATAAATAAATCATCCTGATTTAGTGCAATTGTAGGGGATTGGTGGGAGTCTTCATGGATTGGTAATATTATTTATAGATTTTTTTCTTCATTGAAACCAAACGATAAGTATTTTTTTTTTCCAATTGTGCCACCAAAATAGGTTAATTAATTTTAATAATCTAATCGATTTTATCGATAATCGAATATAGTTGAATATTCAGCTTATTTCCAATACATAGTTTCATTGCTTTTGTCTAGATTTTTTTTTTAATTTTCGACTCATCAACTGAGTCAGTTTCATCGATAGCATGGTTGGATATGAATCGTGGATATTAATCGATTTGCATTATTTCTGCGTTTAAAAATTATAGGGTAGCCTAAAACTATCGATGATTTTAACTATTTCAATTCTTAAACTACAGCATTACAAAAAATGACTCAAAACTGTGTTTATTTTTTCTAACTTATCGATTCTTTCAATGCAGTTCATCGCTATTCACAAATATTGATGTAGTGAGTTATCGATCTTTGCATTTTAGGACCACCCAGCTCTACAAAAAATTACTCCAAATTATTATTTTTTTTTCATTTTATCGATTTTGTCGATAACTACGTAGTCGAGATCAGGATATCGAAAAACTGTAGAACAGTCTTTACGATCTCAAAAACTGAAGTTTCTTAACTTATAGATTCTATCTATGCATTTGGTCGATATTCACAGCTATCGATGTTGTGACTTAGTCGATCTTTTCATCTTTGGACTACCACCTCTCCAAAAATACTCCAAATGTAGTTTTTCAATTTTATCGATAACCATGTAGTCGTAATCAGGATATCGAAAAATTGTACCGTCCCAAAAAAGAAAAAAAAAACTCCCAACATCTCCCTAACTTACAAGATGCTTCACAAAATTCAAGACTTAGTAATAAAACAAAAAAAAATCGAAAGTAGTAATTAAATGCAACAACTTTCACGGTCGATAAGGCCACCAACAAGTTGCTGTGAACTTGGCGCGCAAAGACATTTTTCAATTTTCAGCACGGTCTGGAGCCCGTGGGACCTCTCTCATTTTGCTGCACGTAACCACAAATCAACTACATAGACATCGGCATCAGCATCAGTGCATAGCGGCATCGCATTAATTTCCACCATTGATCATTTATCAGTACTCAACCAGCCAGAGCTCGACAGTTAGTGTCGGTCGGTGGAGGTGGAGGCGTTCTTCTTTTCACTCTAAAGCGGCTCTGGCATCAATCCATCAATGATAGCGGCGCACAGTGTGACAATTCACTAATCTAGCGGAATTTAATTACAAAAATCACTTTCAAGAATCAATGCAAAAACCGGTTTTATGTGCAGCTAATACCTTCTACTAAATAATTATTTATAAATTTTTGGGTTACGGTTAAGCAAAAAAAAACAAAAATTGATCTTAAAGTCAGATTTTGTGATCATTTTAAATAAAATCGAGTTTTAAAGGCGCTTTGGTTAATATGAATTTAGACGGGTTTTTTGATTTGTTATTGGGGACTTTGTTTTATTTTTCTTAAGTATAATATAAGAGAATGTAAAAACAAGTAAAACCTTATTTCATATGATGCTCAATATTTTGTTATTGTGCTCAAAAGTTGAAAAATTGAGTTTTTTGTGTCAATTTTTACATTAAGTGGAGAAAATTTAGTATTATTCCGCATTATTCCGATGGGAAACTATATGTTTTTTAAGGCTTAATATATAAGCTTTTATTCTACGTTTTAAGTTGCTGCGCATAGGTGCGACACCCATACATTTTTTTTAAATTTTCGAAGTTGCTTCCAAAATAATTTCTTACAAAATGATATTGATATTATATTTAAAAATAAAACCAAGACCACAAAATAAGAAAAACTATAAAATAAATGCATAAACATATTTATTTACATAAATAAATGCATATATACACATATATATGTTTCTATATAAATAAAATTTGAGAAATTATGTGTTTTATGCAATATATATATATATATGTGTCGTTGCTGTCCTAGCAAAACTTAAATCGATTCAAAAGGAATTTCATGTTATAAGTTTATATATATATATTGCAACAACAAAGAGATGAAAAACTTACTGTTTGGTATATAAATAACATTTTTTTCATAGGGTAAATAAGCAATGTTTTTCAAAATTTTACCAAAAAAAAATGATTTTGCCAAAATATGAATTAAATTGAATTTGAACTAATTTTATAAAATTTTTGGTTAATTTATCTAATGATCAATAATTTTAAGGAGTCAATAACAGATTTTCAATTGCACCAGATCCATTTTTAGTAAGTTAAAGTTATATTCTTGTCCTGGAACTTTTAAATGTAACAATATAAGAAATCTAAGCTGCTTGAGGAATACGGAGTAAATTTTTGTTAAAAATGTTATTAGGTGTTGTCTTTTATTATGTTTTTATATGTTATTATTTTTTACAAATCTGAACAAAAAAGAAACAGCAGGATTTTTGGTCAGAATTTTTTATCTGTGCAGAATGGGCCTTTGTATGTGCACTAAACAGGCACTTCCACAGGGCCGTTTATTCCAAAATTTGGTAACTATACAAATCTTTGTAATTCAGTTACATTTTAATACATATTCATTATGAAAACTAAAGAAAAAAACTGTTTGGGGAGAAAAATTTAATTTTTAGTAAAGGTCTGCCAAAGTGCAAAAAACACGTGAGTTTAAAGCTCTTTAAGTCAAAAACGTGTGTCGATATGTAAAAAAATTGCAGTTTAACTTATTTTTGTACATATTTGTTATGAATCTGATACATAAAAGTTAAATGAAGCAAAAAAATTACAACCTTAATTCACTCTTTGGTATGGGTCTAACATAGGCAAAAAAAATGTACATTCCGATCTCTGCAAATTAAAAATTTGGCTATTTTAATAAATAGTTCTAGTTAAATATCAATCTCTGAATATATTTGTTGAATCTTGCAAAGGAATCACTAAAAAAAAAATTAATTTGTAAGCGCTATTAATTTTATTCCGCTAGATGAACGAAATGTCACACTGTGCGGCGGCTGCTGCCACCAGAGATTGTTTGACGACGCACGAAGAGACTCGCAAGCAGCCATGCAAATCAAATCTTAAACGAGTCGCTGTCGCTGGCGCTGGGGCTTATTAACCATCACCACCGTACTCTGGCTCCTTTCAACCATCACCGCGCACTGGTTCGGTACATCAACAAGACACCCTCCTGTCATTTCAGCAATCTTTATTCGTGTTTCCTGAATCGCTCTGACCGCTTAAATGCGGATGCAGTTCACTTTTTTTTCTAAAATCTGCTGCACGACTTGAATTCGCCCGCATCTTATCACCTCGGATGCGGCAGCAGTGCAGCAGCAACAAAATAGTGGCTTTAGAAATTATTGCGCCCTTTTCTCACACGCGCTCACTCGCCATAATTATGCGTTCAGATTGTGACCGAGAAGCCTTTTACTTTGGCCACAGCAACTTCGGCAGATTCAAACGATGTGCCTCGTGATCGCATCGCTTCCAGTGACTGATGGAGAGTTAACCAAAAGGACACATGCGGTTTTATGATGTGCGCCTAGTGAGGTGCTAAGAGGTGCACAGAGCAACACGTGGTTCAACATTTTGTGAGCTGTGTGGTGGGAAAGAGATTACGTTCAAGTTTTATGTTACGACGAGTTTTGATTTGAGGCGTGCTGGAGTACGAGCCACGAGTGAAAAAAAGACCCAAAGAAATGTGTCGGAATCAGGAAATTTTATGGCTAACCCAACACCACGCGTCATATTATTTGTCAAGTCGAGGGAGTTCTTTCGCTCTTCCCTACTATTTTCTGAAGGGAGATGATTTGTGAAATTTATTCTTGATGTGATAATCTTTGGGAAAGGAGATCTTTTGTTGAAGAAAAATTAGAACGGTCAGTTAGAAGGTTAAGGTGTATATTATGGGGTCAGTGAAGGTTCACGAAACAGCTCTCCAAAACGCCACCACCGCGCAGACCAGAAGTGTACAAGGTATAAATTAATTTCTACTTCCTGACAAAGAAATTGTTGAGGGGCAATTTGGAGAGCCTTAACTATTTTTAGCTGCAGGACATCTTGCCGACTAACTAAGCTGTAAGCAATGCCTTCAAGGAGTCATAAATACGTACCTCTCAAGTCATTAATTCACTCAATACAGCTCCACTAATTATCCCAGTACCCGGGATTGTTAAAATCTTTACAACCCGGGCTTGTGCTACTGCATCCAATAAACATTTTCATTGAGAGCAATTTGAACGTGTGCGCCTTTTGTAAACCAGGAACTCTTCATTGGATAAATTAATTTGCCATTTAGTAGGTCTTTGGCAATAAAATCGCATTCAGTTCTGCAATCGTTCTATCGACAACAATAATGCATCTTTTATGTTCTAATTAAAAATTAATTTTTGCACCCAACCGATCAATGTGGAATGGGGCGCTGGAACCACCTACTAATCATTGTGCTCTAAAACTTGGTATTTCTATTAAGCAGTCTGGCCACATGGAATCGTTAGCAATGCGGAAGATCTCGCATTTCACATGTAGCTTCTGAGATCAAGACGGTTGCTATCACGTCGTCAACATCATCATCATTGAAATAGGAACGATGATGATAACGACAATGCCATGGATAGCACCTTCGCACCCAATTACGTATGCATGAGGCAGCCGCTGCTGCTGTTGGCATACGGACAGAGAAAAAGCAAATATTTTACCACTTAACTTTGGTTTTTGTCTTATCGATTTATTTGCAGAAGAAGAAATATGTTGTAGCAGGTACTTGCCGCCTTCTCTAAACCGATTTGCCTTTGAAGGTTGTAGATCTAAGGCGGTCGAATGGATTTGCTCACAGAACTTGAACCGTGTAAGATCTCCAGAGGCTCATTTCAGTACTGTTTCTGTTGTAAGAATATCGATCCCTCGGCAAACTCATACTGAATTTTATAATTTGGTTTCCCAGCATCATTTTCAATTTTTCATAAATTTGAAAAAATGTTGCTAGAGATGCTCTGCCCTGTATCTCGTGCTATGTGAACCTTCAAGTGAGCCTCTACCGAGAGCGTGAGAATTGCTTTTAATTAACAGTCATTTGTTAAGTGGCTCTGGAGGTTTCATCTTCCATCTAGCTCGAGATCGTTGCCGCTGTTTGATGGAAAACATGGAATTAGCTAAGCTATATCAGTGTTTTGAGTGCTTTTTTTTCTAACATTATTCAAGATGTTATTGCGCGCGAGGTTAACATTTGAATTGAATATTGGCATTTTTTTTCGTGTGTGGCATTAAATTTTACGGATGGAAGATCTTTCATGGTTTTTTGGCAAATTGATTTTTTCTCCTATTGAAAAATTTAATGATGATTAAAGTGAGTAATACACTTGTTTTGCTTGTTTTGAGTGAAGAGGGTACTTTTTTTGTTGTTTAGGTTTTCAATTAGCATCGAAGAGTATGTTGGTTATTTTGGTATTCGATCAAATTTATTTTGGAATGGCATTGAAGGAAGTGGGCAAATATTTTGTTTGAAAGCCTTGAACACTTAAAAATCATAAAATTCATCAAATATTGCAATAAAATTTGTTAAGAATTCCATAGAATTCAAATAGCTTTTAACTCGCCATGAGTTATCTTCGTAAGGTATTGATGTGTGTACCTTTTGCGTGGTATTGACTATTTTGCCATTTCCCTTGAGAAGCTATCAACTGGCTAAGGGACAACAAAGTTGCAGGTGCTGATGGCATACCAGCCGAGCTAATCAAATGTGGACGACCTCACTCCGGATTGCTTTCCAGACCCATCAACATTTTCAATGGACTCCGACAAGCTGAAGGAGTGGCCTGCCTCCTCTTCAACCTGCTGTTGGAGAAAGCAATCCATGAATCTGAAGCATCTATCATGGGGACTATAGTCACCAAGTCCATCCTATATTGGCATACGCAGACGACATTGATACCTTTGGAAGGACCCAACAAGCTGTACAATTCTCATTTATCAGAGCTGTAAAAGAATGCAATCTTTTGGTATTGCATCGTCAAAAGTCCCATTCATTTAACTAAATTTTGGGAATACATTCACATTCTTTATTGCAATACTTTGACTTCGATAAAAAATTCGCAGTTAATTTTGAAGTCTTTTGAATAAAAATCATTTAGAGCAGTTAAAAGACTTGAAGTCAAAAGAATGCATTACTTTTAACTGCTTGCATTCTTTGAAGTCTTTTGCATTCCTTGCATTCTTTTGCATTCTTTGCATTCTTTTGCATTCTTTGCATTCTTTTGCATTCTTTTGCATTCTTTGCATTCTTTTGCATTCTTTGCATTCTTTTGCATTCTTTGCATTCTTTTGCATTCTTTGCATTCTTTTGCATTCTTTTGCATGCAAGAATGCAAAGAATGCAAAAGAATGCAAGGAATGCAAAAGACTTCAAAGAATGCAAGCAGTTAAAAGTAATGCATTCTTTTGACTTCAAGTCTTTTAACTGCTCTAAATGATTTTTATTCAAAAGACTTCAAAATTAACTGCAAATTTTCCTTTAAAGTTAAGTACTGACATGAAGTTAAAATACTCAAAAAATAAGTCTTTTTATTCATTTAACTGCAATACCAAAATGATTGCATTCTTTTACAGCTCTGTCATTTATCCAGTTTTAGCAGGCGGCAAAAAACCTGGGGCTGTATATAAATGAGGGAAAAACTAAGTTCGTGGTGGCCCCGTTTGCTGAAAACGTTGGCAATAGTACAATAGTAGAAGAACAAAGCGGAGAAGCATGAATTCGAAGTTGTGCAATCCTTAAATTACATTGGGTCAGAAATAGCAGCCGATAACAAAGTGAAACATGAAATACGCCGGCGGCTGCTCAAAGCCAACAGAACCTACTTCATTCATTTCAAGGCAATTTAAATCCACAACTCCTACCATTTCCTCGAAACTGCTGCTATATAAGACGATAGCCCTACCAGATCTCACTTACGAATCCGGTACCTGTGTGCATAGCCAAGGGCACTCTGAACTCTGAGGAAGGGCGATCCCGGAGACGATATAACTACGAGCTTTATCAAATCTACTGCGAATCAGATTTGACGACAAAAATTAAACTTGGTATAGACTCCGTTGGGCTGGACACCTAGCTTGTATGCTTACTTACTAACTTAAGGTGGCGCTACAGTCCGGTGTTGACTTGGGCCTCAATCAACAGTCTCCGCCAGCCAGCTTGATCCCTAGCTAGCTGTCTCCAGTTTTGCACTCCAAGTTGATTGAGGTCCCTTTCCACTTGTGTGCGCCACCTGAGTAGCGGTCTTCCTCTCCTTCTGCGTCCCTCGGGAATAGTGTCGAAGGCTTTCCGGGCCGGAGCATTGGTGTCCATGCGCTCTAAATGACCGAGCCATCTGAGTCTCTGGACCTTGACCCTTCTGGCTAGGTCCACGTCGTTGTACAACCCGTAAAGTTTTCCTACCACGAAGTTGTATGCGTCTATTGTGACGTTTTGTCCGAGCCGTCGGTGTTGGGTGTCCTTTCTCGAAGACAGCATATATTTCTTTTTTCCCTCATTTACCGCTAAACCCATTTTTGCCGCTTCTGTCTCAATTCTCACAAAGGCGCCATTGACATCACGCTGTGTTCTTCCCATTATATCAATATCGTCGGCGTACGTGATAAGTTGAACAGAGCTTTGGATAATAGTGCCTCTGGTATTGACGATGGAGTTTTGCACTATCTTCTCAAGAACGATGTTAAAGAAATCGCACGACAGCGCATCGCCTTGTCTGAATCTTTTTTTGACGTCGAAAGATTCCGTAAGCTCTTTGCCAACCTTGATGGAGCAGCGTGAGTTCTCCATCATCATTTTGCACAAGCGAACGAGCTTGGCAGGAATGCCTAAACTAGACATAGCTTTATACAGTTCATCTCTGTAGATGCTGTCATACGCGGCCTTAAAATCGATGAAGAGGTGGTGGGTATCGATTTGGAGTTCATATGTTTTTTCCAGGATCTGCTGCAACGTGAAAATTTGGTAGATGGTTGACTTTCCTGGCCTGAAGCCACATTGATAAGGACCAATCAGATTGTCGACTAAAGGCTTGAGACGTTCACTTATTACGGCAGAGAGGATCTTGTAGGCGATGTTAAGTACCTAGACTGATTCGTTTGTAGTTGGCATAGTTTAGAGGATCTCCCTTTTTCAGGATAGGTCAAACAATGCTGAGGTTCCATTCATCGGGCATGAATTCCTCCGATCATAGCTTACAGATGATTTGGTGCATGTTCCTAACTAGATCGTCGCCTGCTGCTTTGAACAGCTCGGCAGCTAGACCATCTGCTCCAGCGGCTTTGTTGGTTTTCAGCCGTGATATTGCCGTTTTCATTTCTTCTTATTCGGGTTCACGGAATTGTTGGCTGTCATCGTGTACGACAAAAGGCTCCTGTCTGACGGCGGAGTTTTTTCGTCGTCGCCGTTATACAGTACAGAAGTGGTCTTTCCAAATCCCCAGCATTGACTGCGATTCTACTATGATGTTCCCTTGTTTATCTCTGCAGGCACCGGTTCTTGCTCGATGACCTTGAGCCAGCTGTTTTACCTTCCGATAAAACCTCCGAACTTCCGACGTCGAATTTTCTTGCAGCATTTCCTTGTTTTGGCCGTTGTCGGGATATTCGCAGCACTACCTTGGCTACGACGAGGTAATACTCCGAGTCGATGTTGGCTCCTCGGAAAGTTCGAACATCCAAAATGCTGGACAACTGCCTTCCGTGAAGCTTGTATGAGCGAAGAAAAAAACGAACCTTGTAATGAAGCTGTAACAATAGATGGTAGTGGTAAGACCAGAAGAGTTCAATAATCCCAGCACCAAGTTAGAAATCCTTTCAAACCAATCAAAGAAACACCTGCATTCAATTATGGTTACAACATTCAACTTTGTAAATGAGTCTTTTCAAAGCACAAAAGCAACACTCTTGCTAATCTATGATCTCAATCAAAAGACACAAAGCTCGCGTTCGCATTTAAAGCAACTAATTGCACAAAAACTGTTCTATTCTAACACTTAAGTGTTAGGGTTGGATAGAAAACAAAAGACCGTTCTCTATTTCTAATCCACGCGCAGCTCTATTACACATTGAAATAAGATTATTAAGCGAAATTAGACTTAAATAATTTAATCCTAGCAGAGAAGTAGGCTTTGTTCAAAAGAAATGATGACTTCTTCTATTTCATGGGTGCAGCGCAATTATTACAACCTGAGCATCTTTTTTTAAATAACTCAAAGCTGGGATATGAATGACGCACAGTAGGATTGTATAGTGAGGAGATGGTGTGTTCCCTTGTGGCAATTGTATTGAGCAACGTCGCGGTCGTTGTCTTGTGTCCCCAGCTCTGTCAGTAAGTTTGAATTTGAACCACCATAGTTGATCGCTAATTAGTCACGCCTTGGAGATGGGAACCACCAGAAAAATTAGTCATTATCTCCCATTTATATAACAATCAGGAAGAACAGCTTTTCCCAGTCAGTTGAAGAAGTCAAAATATTTAACGCCTTCTCTGAGATTTCTTACTTACTTCTTCGGACTTTTAACAGAAACTAAAAAAGCAAGCAAGAATTACAGATGAACCTTAAAAGTTCACTGGAGGTCCAGATTGTTAGGTCCTAGACATTTTCTCACAGCCTTTCACCTCCCATTCAGAATTATGCCGTCCATAAGAAATGACAGCTAGCATTATCATCAAACCTAATAGGTATTCACTTTAAACACGGGAAGGGCAAATTTTCTGAATCAGTGTTGTCCTTTTTCTAGGAAATGATCAAAGGTGGGTTAAGTTAATCTTCTTCTTAGCAAAAAATATTTTCATAACAAAATTGTTGAACTCTTATTTGGGCAAAGAAAAAGGAACAAACAGACTGCTGTTCCAAGATGAAAGGCCTATGGACCCTCCGCTCAGCTCTTTGGCACTTAACATTACCACAATTATTCCGCGGCGCAAGGCGATGCGTGGTGGGTCTGGTGTGGCACATCAATCACAAGTAGACTCATCTTCATGATGCAATCTTCATTTCATGTGATTCTCTGCAAAAACGACCGCCTTTATGATGGGAACTCATCATCACATTTCGCAATTTTAAACGCATAGACCGTCCTGTGCGTTTCGACGACTCTGTTAGACCAGAACGCAAATCTTTGATCAATTTGAAAGTTGATCTAATTGAATATGCAATTTTCGTTCGAGTAAGACCAGGAGCAGTCTAATACCTCCTCCCTCTTGATTTGATTCACATCAAAACTACCAAAGTCACATTTGTGCTCCGAACATCAAGCAACTTGATTTGTCCAGAGCACAGTAGCCTGTTTATCGATTATTTGATTATTTGAAAGGCAAGAAGGAGACTCTGAATCTGAACTTCGAAAAGAAATGACCCAGCCAGCTCCCGAATAAAGGCTCGCGAGTCAGGTTTTTTGTTTTGAATTCAATCACGGAAGGAACTTTCTGCAGACTGCAGAAATATGTATGGCGGCAACTTCTGTGATTATTATGATTGTGCAATGTGCAATGAATGTGTCAATAGTCTTGACGTGATCAATTGTCGTCGATATTGTCAGTCATCTGTTATTTCGTGCTCGTGAGTCGAGTGATGATGGCGATGATGGCGAGTTGGGCTGCAATGAATGGTGATGTAATGTGCGGTCGTTTATGATGCGATTTAGATCGATGAGGAAGCTCATTCCAGGATTCCATATAAGAAGACATTTTTTGTTGAATCAGTGGCACAATCGACATATCCAGTCGATCTGGTTTGGTTTTCTTTCTTTTCTGATTTTGTAGATTGATGGCCTTTCTTACCATTGATCAATACAAAAACGGTATTTTATTATTTTCAATGAATTGAAGGCACAACAGCCTACAAAGACAATAAAAAAATTGTCGAATTGACTGCTGAAAAACAAGACCAAACGGAACACCTCGGGAGAGTCATCTAGGTTAATTCCAATTGGCCTTAACGACCTTAAGAACCAAGTTCATTGGATCACAAGTTCAACGAAATCACAAAGAAGCATGCAAAAACCTAACCTAATTTCCGTTTGACAGTATGAAAGAGCTACAATTTTAGCATCAAGGGTTAGTTTGATAGGGTCCCAAGGGTTAACTATTCAAATCCTCCACCAAAAAGCAAATTTTCTATTCAAACTGAATGCAGAACACCCACAAAAACCCATCACTCCAACTGACCTATAAATCTCCCGATTACACTCATGCCAACACTCTTGTACCGTTTGAACAAGAATTCAAGACTTGACCGCATGAATATTGTTCTGGTTCCATCAGTTTGACTTTGAAGAAGCAACTCCTCCAACAACAATTATTTCTGTCAATGTGTACTTTCTCTGTGCAAAAATTACCTCAATGTCGGTGATAGGCTATCATTATTTGCTCACTTAAGAAGAATATTCTCGGGCTATCTCTCTTGATACCCTTGGTATCTTGGTGGAAGAAGGGGTTTCCTAACATGTAACACAGTCAAATACAAGCCGAAATCCTCCTCAAACGACTCCGTTAAAGTGCAGTGCCATTTCGCTGATGCATGATGATGCCGCATCGCAGCAATGTTAATATCGTGCTGCTAAATGATGTAAGCGTAGCAGTTCTTTCATCTCATGACGATGATATGGCAGCAAGAACGGCTTCCTTCTCTGCCCAATCTTGGTGTAGGTACCTGAAGGCGGAAATATACCAGTATCGCGTATATCTCAAGAATTGTGGCTTCGTTTTCTATCAGAGTGAAGTGAGTGAAAGAGAGATACTAACGTCTTTGGATGAAAGTAACATATAATTAGATAAATAGTTAGTTGTGTCCCGCAAACGAAAAGGAAAAGGAAGCAACAAAGCCAACTGCAGAAGTAAGTTGCCCGCCCGCCCGAAGACTGGGGGTCTTCAAAAGCGAAACAATTGGCATTGCAGCTTCTTGTTCCTAGAACAGCAGCGCTAATTGTGCAGCTAAAAATGCGATGCGGTGAGCGAGCAACGCTTTTGTGTGCGATGAGCTTTGAGCTTGATACCAACTACAATTCTTTGTCTTTTTGAATGTTTTGATTTTTATTTTCTTTCTTACAATTGCTGATGAATGGAAACATCAAAGTGGAGAAAAAGTTGAACCTCCTTTTGATTGAGATGATAAAGTGAGATTGGTATCAGCTCAATGGAAAATTATGTTGTTTCTGACGGTTCTGTCAGATGCACTTTTAATTATTTCAAAATCTATTGTGTCTTTGCGAGGCGGTAACATTGCTGTCTTTAGAAAACTCTATACATTGGATTGGAGTGATGAAAGGATCTAATACTATTTACTGGGATTACAAGCCTTTTTCAAAGAGACAGTGCCTTTGAAGTGATACCCAGAAGTTCTAAAGAATTCATCAGAAAGTTTAATATCTGTCATGTGGTAGCATTACGTTCGCTTATTCCCTCGAATAAATGATTTTCATAATTTGGCGCAACCAAGGACCTACCTGTCAATCAGTGCAGTTATAGTCCGATGAGTAAGATGAAAGTTTTTCTCTGTTGCATGTCGCAAAAGACCTCAATTTCCAAATTAAAATTGAGTCAATATTCAGATTAATATGTCAACATCGGTTGATGAATACCTACATCTCATCTTTCTATTGGTTTTGCATAAGCATGCTTCAAGGTCAGACCTAATCACAATCCCATCGTCATTCAAAAAATTTACATTTTTTTGTATTGAATCGATTAAAACCTTGAAATCTTCTGCGGCATTTGCATAAAAGACTCTTCTCATTACTTGAACCGCCTTTTCATAGACCATAAAGTAGATATATTGTTCAGCTGAAGAACAAGCGCAAAACAAATTCATATAAATGTACGTCAAGCCAATAAAAATGTTTTTTGCATTCACTTCCTGCCTTTCAATTTACTTTTCTGTTTTCTTCTTCCATCTGCAAAAAAAAAAAAAAACTATAACGAACCAAGAGAAATAACTCAGCACCTGGCTTAATTGCCGCCATAACCGTGCATTTCTTAACTGGTAGAGTAAAGTAGCGATGGTCATAAAACCCCAAACTCCAATCGCCCAGCAGCGAAACAAAACTTCAGACAGACGAGCGGTCGACACAGCAAAGACGAGCAAGTCAACAGTTCCCACACTTAAAAGAACATCATAAATCTCCTCCAGATTCTCTCTTGCTGCAGTGCCTCTTTTAAAAGCCATCTCGATCGTTATGTAAGAGATACTTTATGAGCTGAGTATACACACAAGCTGCTGCAGACTAGACTGGACCTTTCTGGCTTGTTACGCCAATAATATGTTCTAATCAGCTTATAATAGCAGTTCTAGTAGGTGTTATGGCCAGTGTTTAATGACTGCCGCTTTAAAACACAAACTTCCATTTTTTCTTCTCTTTGAGATTCTTCTCCAAGAATGAAGATATAGTAAAGACTGTATAGAGACTCTTCGAGCTATCACAGATGTGTCGTGAGCTTGAGTCGCTTTTTAGTGATTTAATTAATTCTTCTAGCGGTAAGTTTGAAGACCGCACCATAAAAGATTCTGATAAATGTGGATCTATAAAGAAGTTGAAAGCCACCAAAGAGCATTAAAGTGAACCATCTACCACCGAGACCGACCAACCGCGACCACAACGTCAACAGCAGCGATAATAGTGGCCCGTTGAGTAATGAGTATTCGGGGATAAACATTAACAGGTGCGTCGCCAACGTCGTCGTCGTCGTTGTCGTGCTGAGTGGGACACACGATACACTCTCAGTCACTCACAACCACTCAGTACCTACTCACCTGTTCATTGATGAAAATCCTATGGTTAGTCATATGGCTTGTGGTTATGGCGCTCTTAAGAGAGCAAGGAATGAGATATTCATTGAGAGATCAACAGAGAAAGATACAGGTACCGTTTCTCGGATCGGTGTGGTGGTGGCAGTGGCAGCCGGCATGAAGAAA
Organism: Sphaerophoria taeniata; assembly: GCA_943590905.1. Classification (NCBI taxonomy): domain Eukaryota; kingdom Metazoa; phylum Arthropoda; class Insecta; order Diptera; family Syrphidae; genus Sphaerophoria; species Sphaerophoria taeniata. Next base: position 86,576,504 of record OX016542.1, read on the forward strand.
ACAAGAAAAAGTCAATAACGATAATGAGACGGCCGACGAAGGAAAGAAATTTGGAGTGGAGTTTTTAGACTTGAGTTGTGAATTTGGATTTCACATTTAACAGTAGCGGCCAATAAAATGGGAATACTCTTTAAACTTGACTAATTGTAAAAGCTGAGGAGGGGCAAAGTTTCGTGAGATCATAGCGTGTAAGGCGTTGTCGACATATATCTATCTATCTTTTGCAAAATCGGATAGTTTCACTATTTCTCAGTAGATGGCGCTGCGATCGGAGGTGGAAATCGTTATTTATCACAAAAATGCACTTTGCCAAATAATGGTATAGCCTACAAGGTGTCGAGGTGTCAAATGAGAGCTTATAATGTAGATATTCCTACACATTTGGCTCATTAGGTAGTTCCGCTTTCGTCTTATAGAAGGCGCTGTTATTCCACTTCACTTTTTCAACATTGTGATATTTTGCCACCGATCGCAGTGCCATCTGTTGGCTGGTAGCAAAACTTATGACTGAAATGTGTAGGGATTTTCGTATGCTTTCATGTAACACCTCAACTTTTCTTGTTGGTTTGGCTGGCTGGGAAATCGCTATTTTGTGAAAATGTCAAAATAGCGATTTTTACCACAGATCGCAGCGATATATATCTATTGGGCAATAGCGAAACTTATGACAGAAATGGGATTATTTTCTTGTTTCTACCGAGCCTAAACGCTCTAGCTTTTTGGCACAACGTTCGTGAATCACCCTGTATACTTCTGTTAACGAAGAGCTGAACAAACAAAATTTACTTTTGGAGCTAAAATGTCACGAACTCATAATTATAACTAAAATGACCACCAAAGAAAGTGCCCCAAAGAATTAACAATATTTACGAGAAATCTTAATTTTGTCAAGAAAAAATAACCTGTTTACCATTTAACATCCCCTTAATCGTTCAGCAACAAAAAAATATTAGCAAATGACTTTTTGATTGAATCCTGTTCAAATTGAAAAAGAAAACTCAATAAAAAAATATAAACAAACTTTTGAGCCACAAAATTGAGTGAAAATTCCCAAGTACTCATCTCCAACTCCAAAAGTCCAAACCAAAACAACTTGACTAAGTTTCTGTGAGAGTAAGAAAAACCACCACCTGACTCGCTAGTCGCCACCAGATACTTTCAACTGTTCCGCTCACTCCAACTCTTTTTTTCCATATTTCTTCATGACTATCTTCGTCGTCGATGTGGTTATAGTCTGTTGTGTGTGCCTTGTGTGAGGTACGATTTTTACAGGTAAGGCAGATGATATTCATTCCTCGGATCGGTTAGTATGAATCAGTTAGTCGCACCGAACAGACTCCAATCGATCGACTTCAATCTATCCTATTTTCTCGAGATCCAATAAGAAAATTTGGAGAAAGATAAATTTGTGTTTACCGCGTCCTTTCCGTGTTAATTTTGTGTTGACATTCTATGAAAGAAATTGAAAAAATGATTTTTAACGTATTTCAGTGAGTGAATACCTTTTTGAAGTGAATTCAATTTTTGAAACCCCCTGACATAGAAATACCATAAGCCAAACAGTAATTTTTTTTTGAAATTCTAAAATGGATTCAAAACACCCAGAACAGCATTCGAAACCGATTCTCAGTCCAACTCGATCCCTCGACGAAGGTTTCGAAAGCGATCCGGATCGCATTTCGACAGACTCTGAACAAATTCTACCACCCCATCAACAGCAGCAGCAACATCATCACCATCATTTATTGTCATCGTCATCATCCCCCTCGTCGCTACCGAAAAATGACAAAAACCGCATCGGCGGATCAATGTCTCTCGCCCAACTTTCATCCGCCGCTTCAAATGCCACACCGTACGAGCCCAACTCAAATCGAGTTGACAAACATCATCAACATTCTTCAGCAGCAGCAAATCATCTTCTACATGGCCCACAACTGCGTGCTCAGATTTCACGCCGCAATCGTCAAGGCGATATGATGATGGAATCGGAGAAATACTTCAAAGACAACAACATGAGGCCAACTTCATTGACGTCGTTGGATAGCAAATTGGCGGCATTACAACGCACCAGCGCCAACACAAACAGCAGCAGCAATTTTAATCCTGTCCCAATGACAGGAGCCTCTCCCTTGGCATCGGCATCATCATCATCTTCATCTTCATCACCACCCACCAGCAACTCGAGCTCAGCGAATGCCAATGCCACTCCTGGCAATCGCCTGCAGTACCAATATCAGAAGAATCGCCAGGCAACGCACAGCACGAATAATCGATTTAACGCCACTAACGTCGGCTATCGACGTTCGCGGACACGCGCCCTAGCACCGGCCATCATTAAGACATCTTTATTTCCATCATCAGCGCCAGCTCCATCATTATCGTCGGCATCGTCGACGGCTATAAATGGGGGTGCGGCGACAGCGGTGACTGCAGCGTCTTCGTCATTGGCATCATCCTTGTCGGCGGCGGCAGCTTCGGCCTCGGGCGGTAATGGCCCAACAAGTCTGCCTACGTCGATTAACGCGGCTACTCCTGCGAGCGCCAGCGCTGTGGGTGGTGGCATCCTTGGACCAACAATGATGATGATTCCAGTCGGATCGAGTTCTAGATCGCATTCCATGGATGCAATTAGACAGCGCGAACGTGAAGGCTTGCTGCTCAAGCATCACGAACAACAGCAACCGGTTGTGGCCGTGTACAAAGGCACCACTGACCGTCTGCTAAGCTACAACAAGTTCACAAAGTTCACCCCAGCCTTAGGGGTTGGTGGAAGCCAAAGTCAAAATATGCCATTACCTCAAACAATCCTACTTCAGCCGCTGTCCAGTTCATCGTTGCTGGCATCACCCTCCTCATCAACCTCCACATCGAATCTCATCGAACTCCGATCGAATCATTTGATGGCTTCGACAAACAGTCTTTACACATTCTATCCCGCCGAAGGGAATCTACAAGTTTGGAAATCGGAAAGCGGAGACCTCACATACAAGTCCAGTCGCAATCAGCAGTCACACAAAGCTCCAGTCTGTTGGACACAGTCTATACCAAGGCAGGCAAGACGGTAAGTAACAATAGATATCTCATAACGTACCTACGTATATTGGTAATGTGTCCATGGTCGGTTGGGACTCGTCAGGTGTAAAAAATTGGTCAGTCTTCAGGTTTGGCAGCTTTTCACTCGCCAGAGAGCGTGTAGGGCTTGATGATTAATTAGCAAATAGTGAAGGCAGGTTCGTTGGTTGTTGGTTCGTTGTATATTTATGATTCTCGCGACAGGTGGCGATGTGATTTGATGGGTTTCGGGGTATCGCTACACAGAATTCAAAGAGGTGGTGATTTCATAAATCTGGTGTGCGTTATGCGTGCGATTTTGAGGAATGTCGCTGGTGGAGCATTGAGAAATGGATATCTGAGTATTATTTGCATAACAACGTTCTAGATAAAATTGATACGATTGCGAGGGATATAATCAATATCTTTCAGGCCAAAATTTGTAATATGATAATTTGTTTTTTTGCCATCGTAAGGGAGGTTACCATGAGCCAATAATACGAAAGCGCAGAAGTGCTGGCTTATGTAATCCTAACTTTACTGACAACAGTCACTTGGAAGCGATGTCAGGTGAAGTTGGGAATCATCGTAGACAGAACTGCCAAATAAAATCCCTGACCCCCTTCAAACTCTTAAAATTTCACTTTTACTGACAAATTTTACTCAATTTTGAATGATATATTGACACAAACTTTCAATTAACCTCGTCTCGATATTACCTACTCTCAAAGCCTACGATAAAACTGTCGAAACTCTTGTTAACTTTCCCAAACAAACCCATAGGTAGTGTAATCGCCTTGAGCAATATTTATAAAAAACAAAACAAAAATACATCTCATCCTTAATGTTTTTAAACTAAAAATAATTGCAGAGACGAAATTTCAAAGCAAATATGTCATTTATGTTGTAGCTTATTGGCATCCCACGCCACAAGGCAAGAAGTAGCCATAAACGTTTGCCAAATTGCTCATCCGAAAAATTAAGCGCAGTAAAAATTAGCCAATGCTGTCAATAGTGTTTCCTAATGTGTTTGGGCAAATAATGCGGAAGATGAGAGATAATAAAAGAGAATAAAACTGTGAAATATATTAAAATTTGACAATAGGTATACATTGTGGATTATGGTAAGCGATTGAGCGGTTGGTGCTAAATTTTAATTTATACGACCTTGAAACTATTAAACGTTTCGCTTGACCGTAGATTCTCAGATGGCATACAATTGACAGGTGTTGAGGGTATAGTGGTTGACATATATGGTATGTTAAAGTTTAGGGCTGTGTAAAGTAATTATATACCTACTTACGAAACTTTAACAAGCCATAAATTTGACAGATCCTACAGAGGATGAGATGAACCAGCAGTCAAAAGCGTTAAAGAAGTTAAATTATTCATTTTCTCCTCTTTCAACATTTACCTACTAAATATAAAGCCTTTTCCTGGCATACAAAATTCATTTTCAAGTTTTCCCTTCAACTCTTTTGTTTTACCACCGACTTGTTCATATTGTCGACAGCTGTTTGGAGCATAGTGGTCGACATATATAGTATATGGATTAAGTTTGTGTTAATAAAAACACAAATTTGTTCAATTCACCTCTGGACGCATAAATGTCCCCAATAAGCCTTCCAGTCTCACAGATTATTGCAAAAACTTGCCGAACGCACTATTATTCTGAAGACACCACCTTTACATCTAGTATTTTTTTTTTCAATTCAGAGCAAAGTTGTTCTTTCTCAGATTTACTTCTTTACTTATGGTGGCGCTACAGTCCAGGCCGGACCAGGGACTCATCAAACAAGCGGGTCCAGCCAACTTGGTTCTTAGCTAGCTGTCTCAACTTTCACCCGCCAAGTTGGTTGAGGTCCTCTATCACCAGTGTGCTCCACCTGAGTTGCGGTCTTCCTTTTCTGCGACGTCCTTCCGGGTTGGATTCGAAGATAATTCGGTCATTTTAGGTTTCATCTGCGGAATAATTCCTAGTGGGCTAGATTTTTGTGTACACCTTTATTACGGTGCTGTTATGAAGACATGAAAAATCAACGTTGATATCGTGCCGGCTAAAAAAGTCGTTGGACCTTAACTTTTCTGTCTTGGTTAGTGTCGCTGAACAGGTCATATAGTTCTTGATTGAATATTCGTCTCCAATGCAGACTGGACCAAAAATCACTTGAATAATTCTTCTCTCGAAGCAGCTCAAAGCGTTTTCATCAGATGTTGTCGTGGTCTATGTCTCTAAACCATAAATTAGTACACCACCTTCAAATCTACTCTTCCTTCTGGGAACACGACACACATTTTTTACCACTTACCATGATAGCATTGAGGAAATGCTAAAATTGTTAAACCGGGCGTCAAATGGCTTGATTGTCACTTGCGTCTTGAACCATTTTTTTTTTTTTTTGAATAAAAAGACATCCTGAGGCATGTGGCTTGCCACCTACCGATCAACTATAAGTTGATGCATCTGAAAATATTTTTAAACACAAGCCACAAATTACAGTTTCTTTAATTGAACTAACAGAATGACACTCTATACAGAGGACGTCCGAGCATATTCTCACACCACATGTGACTCTAACAACAGAAAAAAAAAAACATTGCACTTGTGTGTCTAAAGTTTCAAGGTGAGCAAAAACTAAATGACTCAACTCCCTCACTTCCTTTTACGATGGTGAACAAAAAAAAAAGGTGAATAAATACACAATGCACTCACTTCCTTCGCAGCATAACAAAAGAGTATAAACACAAGTTTATTTTCAACCACAAATTTAAAAAGTGTCATGCTTTGTTTTAGCATGTCATATGGTGGTCCTTCGAGAAAGGTCGGTTGACAAGTTACACTGTTAGAAATTATTTGTTGAATCGAAACGATTCTTTCACAACTTTTCTAAATTAATTGTTGAATTTTTAGAATTTTGTAAAGATGCATTGTTTTTTCCCAGTGCATTACCAAACATGATGTCAGTCGCCTACCCTCAAAGTAACTTACGACACCTGTTGTTAATAATACAAGTCTGACGACAACGTCATTGGTTATGGACATTGAACTTGGTAGAATGGTGACAAAATTGTATGCCCTCTCAAATTTTATGCACTACAACAATTCATTGTTCCAAAAAAAAAAACACAATACAAAAAGGAAACCCGTCTAGCGTGAAGCCTTTCATACTCAATTCGAATTGAATTCCTCCAGCGTTATTTTTCGATGTTAGGTGATCTTTTGGGAACCTTACATGCCTTTGAATGGATCATATTGCATTGTGGGAAATGAAATAATTAATTTCCACAAAAGTCACAGTCAGTCATCATCCTGTGTGTCATGTGCAATGGTGGTGAATAAAATTACTGCACTCTGTGATTGAACCAACACAAAAAAAATACAATCATAATATCACAATAATTATTACATTACTCACACGCACTTTCTCTCCTCGTTCGAAGAAAAGGTTAATGAATTTTTTGTTTTTGCTCCCTCTTTCTGCATAATTATTTACATTTTTTTTGCATCATTATCAACATCAACTCAACATCATAATCCATGAGATCTGCGAGATGCAGACAAAAAAAATAATAATGGGAACTGCCATCAGCAAAAACCATGTCGCGGTAATCGCAGATCAATACACTCATGCCCGATGAAGTAAAAGTGGAAAAAAAAGAAAGAAGGTTTCATGTTGCTTCGGAAGCGTAATGTTGCAGAAGTAATATAACACCCGTTACACAATATTTTTCGTAACCAACTTAGAAATCGATAGGGCAACCGTTTTTCTGGAAGCTATTGACACCTTTTCCATGTTTGTTTGAAGAGAGGGAGTTATTTTTTTTATTGATTATTGCCATTGGCGCCCGAAAGGTTTGGACCGAGCAAAAGAGCATGTGCAGTTTTTTTCCTTAATTTTTCAATTTTTACAACATTTTCGACATGCCATGGCATGTTAAAGTTTCAGGCTGTGAAAAGTAATTATACTTACGAAACCTTAACAAGCCATAAATTTAGCAAATCCTACAGAGGATGAGAAGAATCAGCAGTCAAAAGCGTTAAAGAAGTTAAGTTATTCATTTTCGCCTCTCTTAAGCATCAACTAACTAACTAAGGCTTTATACTTTCTGGCATACAAAATTCATTTTCAAGTTTTCACCTCAACTCTTTTGTTTTACTGACTTCTTCATACTTTCGACTCTATAATTATTTCGCTCTCAACTAAGTTTTTGATGTAAATTAAAATTGAAAGTATTCTCAAAACCTGGCTTCTACCAAAGAGACAAAAATTACTAAATTTTAAGCTGTCCGCCGAACAAAAAAAAATAAAACAACTTGTTGCTTCACTACCAGAAATTAGTCCAACTGAGTTAATTTTCATAAGTCCCAAATGTCGTGACTTTTAACAAGCATCGGTATATATTTCAAACTATTCAGAGTATCTATTTAATTTTCCATCGCTTGAGGGGGAAAGAAGAAACTTGTTTACGCGTTTTTATTAGCACGATATATTCAATAATAAATTTGGGTTTGGTATCTCCAAATAGGTTTCTTACCGGTTTATTGTTAATATGCTATTCAACATGTGACATTTCTTAAAATACATATATGAATTTTAAAGTAAAATAAATTAACATTTTTAAAAGCATTTTCCAAGGGATAGAAAGGAGGAAGCGTAGATTCTTGCAATCGACCCGAAGGTTTAGTTTCTTAAGTCGATTCCTTTCAATAATTGAGCTATGCCAATCAGCCTTACTTTAGCCTTCTAGTCACGTCTTTAGCAAATTCAAGCTTCTTGACACCCTAAAAATAATAGCAAACCCATGACAAAAATACGTCAACAGGTTGTTATCGAAGAATGATCAATGAAGATCACAGACGACATGTTAAGTGACATCAATTGGTTTTTGCCTTGGACTTCTTGGGATAATACCAAATTCGTTAATACCTTCAAGGATCTACACTGATTATTATTTTAAATTATTTACAAATTTCTCAGTAGACATAACTTTTCGAATAAACACAACAAAAAGAAAAACAACAATCAAACAATTAGTTTCGAAATGCCTCAACGCAACTGAACCAATATCTACAAAATATTTCACTGATTAACGTGCACAAATGCTGCCCATAGGTGAACTCATCACTAAATTGCAAACAAAAATTAGCTCACTTTTTTTCAATTTCTGCTGGATAATCGAAAATCAAAAGAAAAAAGAAAAAAAAGTAAAAATACAACACCAAACCAAAAATAAATTAAAATAAAAACAAATAAACACAAATTTACGGTTCGATAAGTCTCCACTCGAAACCGACCGATTGGCAGTAACTGGCAAGTGTAAGACATTTCCCGGCCAGGCAATAAACACACAATTGAAAATCCTATATGTATACGTTTATGTTGATGGCGGCCGGCGGCGGCAGCAACAGTCCATTGGGGCAGGCTTGGACATTTTTGGGTGCACTCATGCTACTCTGGCTTACCATTAGACGACCGATGACTACGATGGACAACCAACCATGGTCGGTAAAAATTGTGTAACACCCTAATAATTGCATTAGGCCAACGATGACGATGACGATGACGACGACGACCAGCAACGACGAAGACAATCCTATCCAGATACACCTCTTATAGCAAGTGTGTGTATATGATACGGAAAAACTATGAGGTAACGTGCCAACTAGGCTTGCTTGGAGCTACTTGTTGTTTGGCAAACAAGCAGAAGCGTCAAGTCGTCGGAGCGACCGGCCTACCTCAAGCAAACACAACAAATAGTGTAGCATAATGATGACGGAACTAGATCGACCAAGAACGTGGCGGAGAATTGAGAGTAGAAAAGATTTCTCGTGGTGGAATTATCTTTTCGTTAGTTTTATAATTGCGCCATGCCTTTCGAATTCCTTGCTCAGTGAGAATGGTTGCCATTGTTAAATGCTTGGAGAGGCAAACGATGAACAAAATTAACCATGAGCCGTAGAAGATGGTGTGAAGTCAGCTGTCAACCTCAAAACATTTCAAGCTCAAATTTTTACCAAAGAGTTGAATGGCAACCCTATACAACCTCCCAGGTTCTTCGTCATAGCTCATCTTTTGTCTGAACACCAGTAAACAAGAGTTATAAGAAAAAAACTCCCCCAGAGCCCGTTCCGTTACATTCTTCCTGTAGGGTTCTTCTAAACATTATATTGCATGTAACATGTAAGATTTTGTGTTGATCCATAGTGTGCCATCGAGGGGAGCAAGCACGGCAAGCAATTTTGTTAATTTAAAAAAAGAATTAGTGCAACGATTGATGAATTTCAATCGATAGTTAACTCGCTATGTGGGGAGACTTTCCTTTCAACAACACCACACAAAATCGCCATTTAGAATGTGAGAAATATTTTCTGCTATCGACAGACAGAAACTCGAAGAACAAGAAGAAGAAGGTGATGGACTTTTAAATGGGCCTTATGGTATTTTGTGGTGGCATACAGCCAGGGCAAATAGCCAAATAGGTATTGAGTTTGTTTTACAGTTAAAACAGAACTAAATTGATACAATTAGTTGGTTTTCATTTTTCTGTGTTAAGCGTGCGAATTTTGAGAGGGCATCAGCATGCTGAGTTGATGTTAGATTGATCATACATTCCAGAGCTAAACGGTAGTGCAACGATTTATCATATTAGAATTGAGAGAGTGGGAGTAACAGCTAGGCAGTGAGCTTGGCTTTCATTGGGGTCGTTGGCAATTAAAGTTCAATTAATCTTAATTTTAATAAATTTTTTTTTAATTATTATTTTTATTTATTTAGTATTCTGATACGCAAAACAATTGATAAATTAGAGAAAAGATTATAACTGAGACGATAGGTTAGGTAGGGAGACGTGTGCACAGTATGAAGCTATTGCAATCCCCGGGTCCTATTGGTCCCCTATTTAAGAAAGGTAGCATTGATGTTCCTAAAACTGCTGGTTAACATAGACTAGTTTGTTTACGATAACCAGCTTGTGCTTTAAGTGAATTTTCTCATGTTTGCCATTGAGACCTGCGCTAGTTCGTCTAGCTCCGGATTATATTTGTTTGGAGGTTTGAAATTCACAGAGCTGGTGTTTAATGGTTTTTGTTTCCTCTTCATCCTGACAGCTCCTACAGAAATCAAATGCACATGCCCCCATTCTATTGGACATTGCACCTATGGGACAATGACCTGTTATAGTCCCCCTATCAAGATTCGAATGTTCTTTTTACTCAGCGATAAGATATACCGAGTTTCCTTCGCAGTAATTCTAGACCATAAACATTTGTTCTAAGGTATATTTTTCTCTTGAGCAATAAGCCAATCGGGACGTGTAGTCCCCTAGATGGATGGCTGCTAATGCTTCTATTTACTTTTGACCCTTTCCTTGCCAGTTCATCTGTTTTTTTCATTCCCTTCTATATTACTTTACCCAGGAACCAAGAGAGTTTGACTTGGTTAGTGTGACAAATGCTATTTGGTTTCTTCCTGCTGTTTAAGATCGCCTTAGATCTTACACTTTAACTGGCTAAGGCTTTGATAGTTGCTTGGTTGTCCACGAAAAGTGTAATCTCTGGGTTCTGCTGCTTTTTTAATAGCATAAATCTCAGCCTGAAACCCACTACAGTCATCGAGAGTTTATATGATTTTCCACTATTAAGAGATTGGCAAAACACTCCAGCTCCTGTTCGTAATTCTTATTTTGAACCGTCAGTATAGAAGATCCCTGCGAGTAATGATCACAATCCCAACCCTGTCTTTCGGCTATGAAAATAAAAAAGTTCTTATTGAAATCTACTAAAGGTGCAATGTAAACAATGTTCTCTTTCAGTCCTGGAAGTGTGTCATATCTTTGTAAGATTGACCCATGTCCATAGGTTCTGTACTTCCAAAGGCCCGGTTTATTTAACCGAAGAGCGCTTTTGGCTGCCGTGCATCTTATGAACTCGTCTAGGGCTTGGATATTATTTCTAACCCATCTTGTGGCGTAGATCTCTGTGACTATAACTAAGACTGGGACTGACGTAACTTCCTTATGATTATTTTTTCAAGCACGTAAGTCCTTAGATTATTCGTTTTTACTGACTATAGAATCAATTCACATAAAAAGTGAATCTTATATTCAATGTTTTGTTAGCCTCCTTCTGATCTTGACCCTACCTGACAAACCAACAAAACCCTTTAACAATTATTTAAATTGATTGATTGATAACTTTCATTGACTAAAACCCTGTACGCTTGTTAGATTAACATTGATCTTTTATCATAAATTAAACAACCATCAAACAACTTCGACATCCCAATGGCATTTTTTTTTTCAATCTGACCAAAATCCAAACTCTTTTATCTAAAGAACACAGCTAACAGCACAGTTGATCATAATCGATCTTAGGCCGAAGATGATTTCGCGAAGATCGTTAAACAAAACAAATTAATAACACAAGATAGGTTTAATAGCCAGTGGGAATTTTTGATTGCCATCTTACCTTACGTAAGGCCCATTAAGACACCTGATCAAAATAATTATCGACACTGATCAAGGCTTATCGAAGAGCCTCCAAACACAAACAAGCGAGGTTGATGATGGGCACTTGACCGAGTGTGAAAAATTCATAATTGTCTGTAAGCTTCCAAGTGAAATCGAAAGCAAATGTGAAATTTCGTCAATTTCTAATCACTACAAGAAAAAGAGTGAATTTTAATGATATTCAGAATTTTATTCTCTAAACATGACTGGAATTTCCAGGAAGAAACAGAAAATTACACAAAAAAAGGAAACAACATTCTAACAACAAAAAGGCTTTTATTGCTTTCTTATAAAAATTGAATACAAACAACAACTTCCATCTCAATAAAATTCTACGATTGCAACAAAATCGAACTAAGAAAACACAACTTAGCCTTAGAAATGAGAAGACAAAACAAAAATGGACCCATGAACAATGACCATGAACATTCTGGCGAAAGTTAGAATGATGTTTACTTTAAATACCTATTTGCTCCAGATACAGTAGGACTTGAAGCAGCAGTAGCAGCGCAAGTGCAATTAATTTCGTCTCATTAACAGCGCGACTTAGCTAGCGACTCTTGTAGGTACATGCACAAGTCGTCTACATTTGGAGAGCTTTGAATTAAGCACTGTTGTGCATGTTGGAATGTTAACAACAACCTAAGCCTCCCATAGTAATTATTACAAGAAACTGATTTTCATTGCCTTCGAACAAGTAGTTTGGGTTAGAAAAATTGCCTTTACGTTTACTACTAGGTTAGGTACCTGAACCTAACTCTCAAAATCAGTTTGATGATAGGGTTTTCATCATCATCTGAGAGAAAATAAAAAATCATTTAGCTGCTTTTTCTAATGGTCTCTGCTGAGTGCTGGCCAGCAGCGAGTGTTAGAGAAGCAAGAGATGACCGTTGACCGACCAAACTGTGCAGTATAACAAGAAGTAATTTAACCAGAGTTAAGTTGCATTTTATGGTTTTTCGATTTTTTTGCTTTCGTCTTCTTTCTTTCTAACGAACGAACTAACATCAAAGTTCTTCAGAGGAATTTGTGTTTCAAAATGTTTCATTTAGTTCACATAAAAATGAAAACAACCGTGAAATGATGTTCGTCGAATGGGAATGTGATTTTCCTCTAATTTAGTATGGGAAAATGTTTTTAATTAATTTTTGTTTATAGAGGGCGATAAAATTTCCTTGAAATGCCGATCAGTGTTTTTTTATTCGATTCGAAATGACTTTGAGCTGATGCGACTTGAAGGCAATTGTCATTGTATAGAGATTCAAGAGTGCAGCGATAAATTGTCGATTAAACTGAGCTAAATCTAGAAAGCAATGTTAGGCAGCATGAAGAAAGTTGCTATTGTAGATTACAACTTTGAAAATGTTCGGTAGTTAGAGGGAGTTTTTAAAAAAGAAGTTTCGAAAGAGCTTTTCTTGAACAATATAAAAGTTTGGGGTATTGTTAAAATTGTATTTGCTCTTTAGGTTGCTTTAACCGCACTCTTTCCTAGCCAATAAAATTTATAGTCGTGCATTAAAAACAAGGTTAGGCCTGCGGCTCGTTACCTCCCTCTATAAAAAACAAGCAAAACCACGAACCCGACAGCAAGCCTCGGATTTGAAAGGTTTAACCGACGACGACCCCAGCAACGAAAAGGGAACAACGATTTTGGAGAGCCAGAGCTGCACAGCAGCTACCCGATGTCGTGAACAAATACAATATTGATATAACAGCTTTTCAGGAGATAAGAAGGCTAAGAATTGCTGTTTATAAAAAAAATTTGATTATGACATTTGTTACAGACAAGACACTATGTGCTCGGCGTAGGTTTTCCAGTCAGCAAAAAAGTAAAACCAAAAATCATAGGCTTCAACGCTATTAATGAAAGCCAATGCACCCATAGCGTGTGAAGCAAATTTAAAAACATTAGCCTCATAAACGTTCACGGATCTGCGGAGGAGGAATCCCCAGATGACGAGAAAGATTCCTACTTTTAACTCGGAGAAATGAAATGGTCCTTGCTAGTACCAGGTTCCCACGTAAGGTTATCCACAAAGCCACAGGGTATCAGCTAATGGAGGCACTCGTAACCAAATTTACCACGTCAATCTCCAACCTGAAAGAAAGCAAACGGTGACTCTGGAACATTTATCAGACGACTTTGAAATCCTTGGAAGGAACCCACAAACTGTACAATCCTCATTTATCCAGATCGAGCAGGCGGCAAAAAACCTGGTGCTGCATATAAATTAAGGAAAAACTAAGTACATGGTGGCCCGTCACCCGTCTGCTGCAAAACGTTCACAATAGTAGAAAAACAAATATTAAGGTGGAGCAGCACGAATTCGAAGTGGTGCGATCGTTCAATTACCGTGGGTCAATAGGAGCAGCCGATAAAAGTATGAAAGAAGAAATATGCGGGCCGTTGCCCAAAGCCAACAGAACCTGCTTCAGTCTTTTAAGGCTCTTTAAATCCAAAAATCTTACGATTACTTCAAAACTGCTGCTGTATAAGACGATAGTCTTATAAGCTGTTTCCTCCGACCCTAATCACGAGATTTAGCGAAGTAGATCGGGTGTGAAAGGGAACCTACGTTAGAGTAAAGGAAAAGCAGCAACATACTGCTTGAAAACAGCACTTGTTGACGTCGCACATAGGTCAATACATAGCTTTTATGCGGCCAAAAGTCGATTTTGCAAACTTACGATAAATAGAAAAAACCGCTTGTCGATCGTTAGGAGAATACTGCAAGTATTTAATTTTACTCTTTTTACCTCCCAAAAGCACACCGTTTGTAAATACGTGCAATTGTAAGTTGATCTCTAATCGAGTTCAGGTTTTTCTTACAGCAAAGTTTAGAATAACACGAAAGTTTCAAATTGAATATTTCTATTTCTGTGTATGTTATTGGTAATAAGGTTATGGATTTCTATAATTCAGGTATGAATTTTAATTTGTATCATAATTTCCTCAGTTGAAATGCATGACTCTAAAAATGTAGTACTGTTAAACTTTGGGTATATTTTTGGCCAGATTTTGAACATTTTTTAACTTTCAAAATTGAAATTGTTATATTTCTCCGTTAGATACCATGATAATTCTTTTTGAATTGTGAAGTATAACCTTTTCATCTACAAATGTGACAAAAATTGGCTGCGGAAGACTGCAGATGACAAAAATATTGACATTTTTAACAACACGGATTTGTTGGTCAAAAAAATTAAAATTCTCAATATTGAAACAATTATATTGTTTTCTTGCTATAGGAAGTTTTCGAATAATTTAACAAAGTGAGCGGATACCACGCCCCTAAATGAAAATAGATTTTTTTCTCATTTTTTTCATGTTACTCAACCAAAACCTTACACGAATTCCAAATTTCAACATCCTACGACCGTTTTAAGATAGTGGGCGGAAACCACGCCCCTAAATGAAACCAAAATATTTTACATATATTTTTCCTTATATTCAACCAAAACCCTATTAGAATTCCGAATTTCAAGATCCTACGACCAGTTTTAGAAAGTGGGCGGATACCACGCCCCCTGAATGAGCAAATTGAAATTTTCGATTTGTTCCTTTGTATACACCCGGAAACCTACCATTGTACCAAATTTCAAGATTCTGCTATTGTTAGAAGTGGTTCATAATTTTGATGATCAGTGAGTCAGTGAGTCAGTCAGTCAGTCAGTCAGTCAATTACGGTTTTTGAATTTTTTATTGTTCAATATCTCAGGAAGTAGTGGTTCTACAAAATAATGTTTTTCACAGGGCCTTTTTGCCTATGAAGTTAATACGTTATTCAAATTTAAAACTTCTAACTCTATGGGTTCAAAAGTTATGGGGGGTTAAAAATGTGCTTAAGTTCGATCCTGTAAGAAGGGAGTAGTGCTTGAACTTGGCTGGGCACTACCATGCCCTTTGACAGTCCAAATTTACTTTAAAAATTATTTTTTTTATTAACTCTTTCCGGGGCACTACTAGAAAAAAATAAAAATCAAGCAAAATTTTTGTAAAAATAACTTTATTTAGGTCCTGTTATTATAAATTTTATAAAATAAAAACTAACGTAGCAGGATTCACTGTAAGGACATGGTACAAAATTTATACCACTGCACATTAAGTATATTCTTACGCGTGAAATTCTTTGAAACATGTCTTTGTTTTTTTGTCCAAAAATGTTTTTATAGCACAGATATAAATGAAAAATAAATAACTTTTGAACAAAATTAGATCACGATGAAACAAAAGTCGAGAAATTGTAAAAACCGTTAGACCGTCTTGACATTTCGAAAAAGTGGACAAAAACTACTCAATTTTTCCATATACTTATCCCTCTCACACTCAAAACAATTTTTTTTCTTGTAGACATTGGTTCCAATTTCAATAGAAATTTGGTAAAAAGTTTATACCATTGCACATTAAAGCATGACATTTTTTTAAAAAAAGGTGGTACGGTTTTCATACCACCGGCCCGGAAAGAGTTAAAATGTATTTTGTTTCGTCGTATTAAGCCCAATAGAAACAATATTAGTGAACAAAAGTTTTTGGCCGCATAAATGTGAAATATTGACCTATGTGCGTCGTCTTGAATAAACCTTGATAAGGCTTTATTCAGAGATTAGTGTTAACGTCCTTAAAGAAAGTTCACTCTGACGTATACTTGTTTTTTTTTAGGGGTAAATAAATTTCTTATTTTATTAAAAGCAAATAAAGTAAAAGTATAGTTTGTTACAAGAGGAACCGGCCTGGAAAGTTCTTTGCGGTACGATTCATGGTAGGAGCATGGCAGACCAAATTTGCGTATAGCAGAACGCCCAAAGCCTTGGGGTGCGGAACGTCGGCCAACAATCGGAAGACGTGGAAGAACTTGCTGAAGGAGGCCCGGACCGTATCCGGGTGGTGGCGCAGATGAAGAGAGAAACTTTGCCTGACAGACGATGGTACTTAAAAACAAAAATGATTCACTAACTCAACGAGGGGATCGGAAACCGGTTAAATGGTGTTATTTATATTTTCTAAGCGGATTTAAATAATTTTTAAGTGACCATTTTTTTCGTGCAAAATTTGCATCAAGTATATGAATAGACAAAAATAAGCAAATAGAATTTTTGAAAAAGCGTCTCAAACCAGTTTGATTTGCGAAATAAGTTGTCTTGAAGCCTAGTATTTGTTTAAGCCTTTCCTGCTTGGTTCTGACTTTTGATCGCCATTTTTTTAGGTGTTAAAATTAAAATGTTGAATAAAAACAAGAATAAAAAATAAGTTTTTCCAGCAATTAAGCAAGAATAAGGAGGAAAAAAATGAAAACAATAAAATAACAAAACGATGTGAAATTGAAAGTGAAACTCAACCAGCAAACAAACAAATTATTAAATTTTCATTTTAAAAATATGTAAATTCCTTAAAAGCGTTTCGCCGCACCCTAACTATCTTCTCGCGCCTGCCTTCACTGCTTTCATGCAGCAACCTCATTCCATGACAAATTTTAAGAAACAATCAAAATTCACACACTAAAAGTTATAATTATATGAAAAGAAAAAGAAAAACCATCCATCTTCGTTTCTTCATAAAATAAAATCCACGACGAGCTCAAAATGCTCACACTTGAATGATAATTCATTCAATTTGAAGAAAAAAAAAGAAAGAAATATTATTTGAGGAGAAAAAACAACACACGGACTCCTAATTAAATGTTACACCGCCGCCGTCGTATAAATTAACAATTCGGTGTAAAATAACTTTCCAGTCGAACTGCGTTTACAAACAAACCATCAGGCAGCTGCCACTCAGCCAGTCCATTTTAAACTGGGAAATTAAATGAATGAACAAACCTCAGTTTTGAAGACAATTCATTCAACTGTGACAGACTGAAGACTTTTTTTGTGTCTTCCGCAAAATTTTAAGTTGCAAACTCGAAGTTCAATGTCCCTTCATTTTCTGTATGAAATCTAATAGCATTTCGAAAAGATAACGAGAGACAATCATAGGGAAAGGGTTCACCACATTGATGGAAGGAAGTTGGTTTATTATATCTTACTTCGTACACCATTGTTGAAGAAAAAAACTAATGTGTCTCACAATAAATCAAACTCATTAGGATTACCTAAAAAACAAGCGTTCACTCTTTTAAGTGAAGAAGAATAAATCATAAATTCAAAAGACCGGCACGCAATATCCACTCACAGAAGTCAATTTTCGCTTTCTGTGTTTTTAAATGAACTACCAGAAGATTCGTTGCTAAGGCCAGTATTATTTTTTCATCTAAATAATGATCGTTGGAGAAGAGTCGACGGACTGGTCTTATTGGGAGCCCTCATACAACAACATTTTGATCATCTTACAAAACTGCTCATCCGCATTTTAAATATTAAAATTCTTAATACATTTGATCGCCCCTTTTTAGGACGCCCTGGACTGTCTACTCTATGGAGCCCTCCCTGTATGATTTAGCTTAAGCAAACTTCTTGTTGATTTTTAAGTTTCGTTTTTCAATAAGTGCGGTTATGTACACATGTTTATTATGTGGCCGAAGCGGGCGAAAAGTTTCTCTTTCAATTTCTATCAAGATCGACAAGATCTCAAGGGGGTTTTTCTTCTTCGTCATTTTCTTCTTGCTGGCCATATTTTATCTTCTTCATTGCAAGTCAGAATGTGGTACGGCCAAAACAAGCAAATACAAAAAACAAGAAGAAATAATCACTTCTTGGAGAAAAATCATAAAAAAATGATAATGAAGATGGTACCTCCCTCTCTTACCTTCCAGTATACTTAGAGTTAATTTTACACCAAAGGAAGCTAGCAAAGAAGTCTCGCTGTCACGTTTGTCATTTTCTTCACTTTAAAATTGGTTTTTTTATTTGTTTTTATCTTGTTTGTCTCCACCAAACTGATATCACTTTATGGCCTACTCTGGCGGTATCAAATCTCATTTTATTTTATTTTGGCGAGCGAGAAAGTGCTGGACACACAGAAAGCATATAATCACAGCCGTTAAGGATGACTTTTGTGAACGCAAAGAAGTCCGACAAGTTGAATTTCATTCCACAGGAAGTGTATGCGAGAGTGAAATTTTCTGCTTGGTGGATTATTTGCTTTGATCTTGCAGAGACACCATCAGTGTAAGAAAAAGAAAATGAAATGTTTATGGTAATTTGCCCTTGGGAAATTGAATAACAAGAATTGGATGTTATTGACATCTCATTAATACAACGTCGTTGGTTCAATCGTCTGGCACTGTGGTGAGTACTGTAATTACAATCAGCAAGAGCGAAGCAAAAGGTGTCTCGACGATTGTAAATCTGCAAATAATGCCTCAACGCTTTTCTAGTTTTTTGCTTCATCAGCAAAATTAACTCTAATTTAAGGCTTTGGGTAACATCTCCTCCTCCGAGCAGTCGCGTGTACGCAAATTTACAACTTTGTTGCAATTCTTGCCAATGGCTTTGAAATCGATCTGGCATATTTACAATTTGTCCGTCTGGCATTGGTGCATATTGACCCTTTTAGCCTTCTCTTTACCTCTAATTGACGGTCTCTAGTTTGAGTTCTCGAAATCAATTGTAAAAATAGATTTTATTCAAGATAAAAAACAAAAAAGGATGGACATAAATAACAGAGTGTGTGCAAACAAAAGAGTTGAGGTGCGAACTTGATTTTTTTGTTTTTTTTTCATTTTTTATGACGATTGTTTTTTATTTTATTTTATTTTTCACCACACGTTGTTTTGTGGATTCAGAACTGCGCAAAAAATTGATGAAAAGAACAGACAAAAAATTAAAATTCAGCTCGAGGGGGAATTTCTTTAGTTTTTACTTTCAGTTGGCCGAAGAGTGTGATAAATTTGTTTCGATATTTTTCGTAGGTGGGACAAGATTGGCTTTTTGTTGACTTTTAAGGAAATTAATTCAGAAGAAAGAACGCAAATTATTATTGCATAAGACGGTTCATGGTATTATAAGTATGATGATGACGAAGAAGAAGAGTTAATGAATCAAATTTTGAACGTTTCAAAAATATTAAAATGGACTGAATTAAGCTCTGACCATTTTTCTTACAAACAAACAAAATACACTTATTGATTTGACTTAGATGCTGGAATGGTTTGTTATTCATCAGAGATCAGACCAGTTCCTTCGCCCTTCAACAGTTTTTTTTCTTCATTCACATAAGACACACTTGGTTTAGAAATGTCAAATTTATATTGTTCTTCTTCACAACTGGCAGGAGAACTTCAAATATTTACCAAAGCAATTCGATGAAAACACCCCAAAGAATCATATTAATTAGTTACACAAATTTGTACAAGTCTTTAATGTCCATGCTCCACAAACGAGTTTTCTGTCTTCTATGTCTTCGTCTTCCTTCAGATTACTACGAAATAATTGCGTTGGTGTCTTCAGAAAATATTTTACCATTCTCTTCCACCAGCAATCACAACAACAACAACAACAAATCCAAACAAATAATCATCATTACCAACAGAAACCGATTCACAGTCCAGTAATTCCCTCCATCACATTGCAATCAAACTATCAAACTATTACGAGTCAAAGTATCATCTTATCTTGCGTTTGATTGATTTCCCATTTTGTTTTCGTTTTACTTTCAAAGTATATATCTTCAACCTGCTTCCGCCCTCCGCTTTATTATTTTTACATTACCATCAATCCAACCATCAAAATCGACATCCACTGACTGACTGTGCGACTCTATTATTTGTTTAAAGTAAAAGTAAAAGTTTTGCTATTGAATGATGCTGACTATTAGATACTTGATAAATAGCTGATTGATGCCATATTTCTGTTTGGAATACAAAAAGCATAGGTACTCTATATTTTGGTTTTGAGAGAATGCTTACAATAGAAGGAAGAGGAGGAGTTATAAAGCACGTTTAAGAAAGTCTTCACTATCAAGCCGCCGCCGCGCCGCAGTCATTTTGTAACAACCAAAAATCGACACAAACTAACAATTGAAATAAACAAAATTATAGACTTCCCCTTTCCCTTTCATTTTGTTTGTTAGATTTGAGACTGCCTCAATCCCCTCATCGATGGAGGAGATATGGATGGCGGTGGCAGCGTAACAGATTTTAGATTCATGCATGAACAGACAGCAATAAGTATTAATTACTGGGCTTCTCTTGTAAGAAAACAATTAGTTACAGCAAAATAATTGAAAATTAATTCCAAAAGAGAAATGCTGCCAAAGAAGCTAGCAATTATATTTGGTTACATGAACTGTTTGTTTTTAAGACCAAGCAGGTAGTTAACTGTCTTGTGGGGCAAATTGAAATTGAATTGTATCTTTGGGAGGAAAAATTGTCCTCAAAATTGGCTATCAAATGAATATCTTTTTAGGGGGGATAAGGAAGTTGTGCAACAATCAGTTGATTTTCAGTCATTTACTCAACAACCGATAGTGAAAAGAAACGTAGATTTGTGGTTAAATGAAATTGATTTATTATCCAAAGTGAAATTGTATTAAGACTCACTTCGAGAAACACAAAAAACAGTAAAAATGTATGTAGTTCAAACTAATTACCGACGAAAAGCGATCCCACCCATTAAATTCTAATCATATAAGTTCAATACCAAACAGACATGCATCATAATCATAATTCATAACAACATACTCTTCTATTCAAAACAACAATAAAAATAGCGTCACACTCCAGTTCGCATCAGTAATCAAATCAAACAACCAAAACACAAGACAATCCCAGTTAAACTTGATAGAGTGCTCTAGACGGACGATCAACCGTCATCATAGTGATAGTTGTTCAATACAGACCCCTGAGGTCATTTGCGAAAAAAAGAAGAAACGATACAAATCAAGTTTGCATCAGATATCTTAACTTTTCTGCTTAAGGCCCAGAAAGGTACTTATTATTATTATTTTTTTCTACTCAAAGCATTGATTTCACTTTCTTCTTCATAATCAGCTTCTTGATCCTTAAAGCTGGATATAGGTACTTCATGATGGATGAGTTGTATAAAGGGTTAGAATTTATCCCATTAAAAATCAGGAGGAAAAAACATGACTCGTTGAAAATTCAGATTCCTATCCAGCTGTTTAACAAAACAAACCATTGATTTGCTATCAAAATGCACCATAATCGTCGACAGCGACTCACCACCACCGCCGCGCTGCCAAGGCCTACGTATCAAGTATCAGCAAAGAAAACTGAAGGAGAAAGTAAGAGTGTGTACCCACCCACTCGCGTATACCATCAAATTGATCACGTTTTGCCGGTGGCCGATTTGAAGATGGCCATTTCTGAAGTTGTTTCTTCTGTTTTTTTTGCAAAAGTTCACAGGGCTGCATTGGTATCTTATAAGATCGTACTCAGAATTTCAATGGTACACTAAAACCGGGAAAAGAGTATTTTTTTCTGAAATAAACTTGATCGAATTCAAGAAGATGACATCGAACTGGTCAACGAAGATCACTCAATTGAAAAATATTTTGGGTGCCCCTAAAAGTATTGCTCCAAGGCCAATGACAAATCACACTCAACCCTGCTCTTGATACTGATGCTGCATGTGGCTGCTGCTGCTCGTTGTGGTGGTCATAATGATACAGCTCTTAACTGTAGATTTAATGTACATTATAGGCTTTCTTCTCTTGTTTCTCTATATGTTTGGCGGCAAACAGCAAATCAACAACTTCTTTCACTTCAATTGCCATATCGGAAGCGTGAATACCCTCTGAATGCTAAAGCTGAATGCTGAATGGAATGCATACGTTTTTTTTTCTTTTTCCTCTTTTCAATCTTACTTGTTTGCTGTGTGCAATAAGATTAACTGGTTGGATGGTCCAACCAGTGAATGAGTGAAAGATACACCACTCCACATCCACATATACCTATAGAGCATATCTTCGAATTTTAAGTTCATTAACATGAAAATCGATCATTTGTTGCTGAGTTGAAGAAATTACGCAAAATCTCTTTTGAAGAAAAAAGGGAAGTTTTTTTTTATTTTATTTCCTTCTTTTATTTTCATTTCCAAACGGAAATCAATCTCTCTGCATGATGAGGAAGTTGGAAAAAAAATATCTCTGTTTGTGTTCGATCAAGTTCGTCGCTCAGATTTTTGGTTTTTTTTCCTGTTTGCTTCATAATCTATGCAGTTTGTAAAAAACATGTCAGAAAGTTGATAGAAATGTTTAACAAGAAGTGACAGTAGCTTAAGCTTTACACTATCATGTGGTCAGAGATGCAAGATGATGGTAGTTGGTAACTGTGCACAGTCTTGTGTTTCAGATTTGTTAACAAGACGATTAGATCATTCAGAGGGAGAATTATGTAATTTATATGAATATGGATTTTTGTTTGATTGTGTCTATTGTGTCATATTGTTTTGAAGGAGATGTTGACCTTTCGCTATTGTGGTTTGGACTGATGAGGTCATGGTTTTTTGTTGTCTTCTTTCTGTTTGAATGTTTATGCATAGAAAGAGGCTAACGCGTTAGGTGGTCTTGACCAGGAAAGAATACGTCCTCTTTATTTGAAGGTGCGGATCTTGCAATAAAACAAACAAAAAAGTTGAAGTCGACATTTCCTGTTCTTTCATCCCCAGACCCCTACAACGCAGATTTCTAAATCTAATTCCAATAACATTTAAACTTTGTCAATTAACATATTTTTTCGCTCTACTTTTCTGTCGCAATCACAGTAATTGAACAAATTCAGTTCAACTGCTAAGGCTTCACCTAGAACATGATGTACTCATAAAAGTGGATTATAATATAATATCTAAATGCAAAACTGTTGAAACCCACGAAACCGAAATGAAGCAGCATTGAACCTCGTCCAAGACCCCGAAACTCAAACCACTATGAAAACT
The DNA here is from genome assembly GCA_943590905.1 of Sphaerophoria taeniata. Lineage (NCBI taxonomy): Eukaryota > Metazoa > Arthropoda > Insecta > Diptera > Syrphidae > Sphaerophoria > Sphaerophoria taeniata. The sequence continues at coordinate 86,599,895 of OX016542.1, forward strand.
GTAGTATGGTTAATCTCGTTCGCACTCGAAACCAAAACGTGCGCTTTCAAAAGCTCGATTGCAAATTTCAACCTCATTATTATTATTATTTTTTTTCATAAATAAATAGTTCTTGAGCTCAAACTAAGATGAACTATTATGTCAATCCAAGGAAACCCCTTCTTTTTTTTCTTATACGAAACGAACTAGTATTTTGTGGTTCTTCCAATCTGTTACGCATATTTCAAGTCGTTGTGAGTCTGTGACAACCTCCGTTCAGAGTGTTGACACGAAGACGCAAGAAGCAAAGCAGTTAGTGCTCTATCACTATCAGAACGTTAAGACAACTTGCTTGACTTTCAAGGCTTCTCAAGGTATTCAAGAACTCAAAAAGCAGACTGATGTCGACATCAGAAAATTAAAGAAATAAGTATAAGAAAACGTGCGTTCGCAAAATCTATATTTGGTACCAATGCCGACAATGAACTTTAAAAGCTGCTGAGCTGGCTTGCAAAACAGCAACAACAACCACGAAAATACAGTTTTATGGAGTCGAAATCATCAAGAATACAAAAACGAAATATAATTTTCTATATTAAGAAAACTTGAACCTGTTTAAATTGGACTGAAGATTCAAAAATAATTTAACTTGCAAAATAAAAATATAAATTAATTTTCTTGCACATCATCGCATGCAACGCAACGCAATCGCATCACTGACAAACGAATCAGAATGTAGTCACAACGTCTGTCTGTTGTTGTCGTTCCCCCCACCAACTTGTATTGTTGTCAAACATTTGACCATGGCCGGTAAGATAATACCAAAATTAATAGGCAATTCCTCTTTTATTAGCATAAAATGTTAATGAAACCAACAAAAATATGTAAACCACATGTCGTTTATTCATTTTTAAACAAAAGAGCTGATCTACAAACTTGTTTTTTTTTCTAAGCATCACTCTTGCTTTCGGGGCTAAGCAGCCGTTGTTGGTCGTCAAATAAAAAAAAAACAAAAAAAAATTAGGTAATTTTTGGTTTAGTGTTGAAGTTGAATAATACCACAATAAAGTGTGAACAGTGTGGTGGATAATTATTGTTTTTGAAAATTCCCGAATTATGACCCTAGAGCGACCAGACTATGGAAATTCAAATGCATACCCAGAATTGGGAAATCTATTTTTCTTTCAGTGATGCAAAGCTAGAATTGAGTAATTATTTTGTCTTAGTTTTTGCATTTCAAAGCCCTCAAGACAATCCTAAATATATACGATTTTTTGGAAGGTATGGTCACAACAGCAACTCCCTAAAGTGTTGGGAATTTGAACTGTGAGCGTTGGGAAATTTATTATAATTTTAATCAAAGACATTTCTTACTCAGCGCTTGTAAAATGCTGCTAAGACTGAATTTTTAAACATTGAATTTGAAGCAGTGACATGACCAATATGTTTGCTAATCTTTAATCCTAAGCAAAGTCCGAAATTTCCAAACTTTAAAAGAAAAAGCTTTATGAAGTTGTACAAATGCAAGAACAGGGGGAGAACGAGACATACTTTTCATGAGATGTAATTCTAATAAAAAGGCCGGTCATGGATTCATGATTGAACCGTAGAAAAAAGATTTTCCCTTAAATTCTGACATGCGCAGAAGAAAAGAATTTGGATTGTGTTATTTTGAATAATTTCCATGAGTTGAAACTTCTGCTTAAATTACTACGACGAGAACAGCGCACTGTCAGTGGAAGCTTGAAGTGTGGAACTTGAACTCTAGCTGATGGTGGTAGCAGTAGGTATTTAGGTAATCGTATTCATATTATATTAGTATTCAACTGTTAACAATAAATTAATTTGGCTCACGAGGAAATTGAATTCTCTTTTGATGAGCCAGTTCCAAATATTTTCCTATTAAGTCTAGTACTTTGTACAAAAAAGACTATAGTATCGGAACGACTAAGGCAAATCCCATATCGTCAATGTTTTACACTTTCTCTTGAGCGCTTTCATGTACATTTTCTTGAGGCAACCAGATGTGAATTATATTTAATTTTATAAAAGAAACAACACGAAGTTCAGTGCATTGGAAAAGAGCTTGAATATGCTCACAATATTCTATGCAGCATAATTAGGGGATTTTTCGCGCATGTCCTTTACTTTGGCATTTCGGCAACGAAAGCAGAAATGTAGGAAACACATTTGAAAAGGAATGTATGAACGAACAGACATTATGTATTTTGTATGAATGTGGATTGTGGACAGTAGTGGGCGCGTCGAATATGGAATGGACATGGAGGATGGAGGTAACATTTGTATTTTCTTTGGTTATTATTATTACAATTTGCAAAGGAAACAAAACATACAAAGTACAATGTGTCATGTACAAACATTTGAGTGTGTTGTTGTCCCTATTTTGTATGTTTTTAGAAAATTTGGTCAGAGACCTTCTAACGAATGATACAATTCCTCATATTTAAATTCATCTCATCCGCCTCCTTGAAATTCATCCTAAATATCCTGTGCACTCTATAAGAAGCCCACGCAAACGTCTTTAGGAACAAATCAATTTCATGCAAATGCAATGCAATACAAAACAGAATCTAAAGAATGATGTCTGAGGCAGATCAAAGGCATTTTTCTTTATCTCAAGTTCAACTAAGCGAATATAGAAATCACTCAAATAGGTCATTTAGTTTTAGAATATCGGATTAGACCTTAGAGAAATTGGTCTTTAGCAGAAGATGAAATTAGAAAAAGAAGAGGTTTCATGGTTTCACCATGACAACATGATGATGATGATGATGATGAGGATGATGATGACCAAATGAACGGGCGATCCTATCTTTGCAATGCGACACAGTTGATGAATATCTTTTTAAATTAATTCCGCTCACGTCAAAGTTTATAGGAAGGGAAAACAAAAGTACTCTTTGGCAAGCAAGTGTCTTGGCCAAGAGTGCGCGCCAAACCAATTTGCATGCTAGATGTGGTTCAGTTGTGTTGGCTTACGGGCTGGCCTGAAAGGCCTTAGCTGAGGTTGGTATGTCCAAATTGGCCCACTGACCAGCTGATCCACTTTAAATGATCATCATTAGTGTACCTACGTCAAGTGAGGTGCACTCTGCATCGCCTCGACTTGAGGCAATTTCTGCTGCTCGCCGCCGCGCCGCCACCACATTTAGACGTGACCTTCCACTTTGTATGCGAGTTCTAAGGTTTTAGTGTTGTTTTCATTTTTGTTCTTTTTTTTCTATTTCGTTCCGTGCACAATGCTGAATAGACACTGAAGGCTATGAATGAATACGAAAATGAGGAAGTGTAGGCTTTCATATAATAGATGCAATCCTTAAGAGTTTAAAGCTATGCAGTTAACTTCTTAGGCACTGGAATAATGCGTTGGGTCTGTAGAGAGAAATCTTGCCATTTAAGGAGGAAACAGGTCATTAAACTTTGTTTGTAATTTTATTTGATGAATATTCTATACGAATTTTAAGGCAGAACGTGTCTAAGGGAAATTTTGAATTTATTTTCAGTAAAGAACAGTAAAAATAGGGTGTTCGCTAATCCGTCTGCCATCATACTTTGGGATGTGATTCTTGGTTATATTCTAAGGGAAAAATTGGTATTCAGCAAAGTCTGATTTTGAATTTTGACATCACTTTTTGAAGATTTAAAAAAGGCTAGTTGTAGTAGTAGTAGTTGAAATGGCGGCCACGAGCAGTCTAGCTCGGTGACCCAATTAGCGCTGAGTTGCGCCGTTTTGATACCATAAAAAACTCGCTTGTCCTATAAAATTAAAAGAGGGATTATATATAATTCTGAGTTTTTGTTTTGATTTCGCTAGCTGGCGATCTCAAGTTCGAAGAGGAACTGAAACAATTAGTTAAAAATACGCCTCCAATCCACTTTGTTGCGTTTAGAAAGGAGATCAAATCTTTGATCTTCAGTTCGGAAAGCTCATTAAGGTCATTGAAGAAGGACTTTCCCAATGTTTTGGCTCTCGTTTTGGCCAGGGCAGGACACTTACATAATTAGCGAAGAACAGTTTCCTTTTCTCACTGGTCCCAACAACTACGACAGAAAGCATTGTGGGGGATGCCCAGCTTAGATGCGTGTTCTCCAACAGGCCAGTTTCCGGTGCAACGATCCTGGCTATGTTTTGCCTGGGTCTGCAAATAAGATTATTTGTACGGGATTTATTGTAGGTGGGCCCTATCCTTCTAGATATGATACAGTTGGTTAGGCTCAGAGTTGGGCATTATTCGAATAAATTGTTATTCGAATAATTATTCGAATAAAAAATTATTCGCCACTAATTTATTCACGAATAATTTATTCGCGAATAAATTATTCGTGATTTTATTCGTTATTCGTAATTTATTCGTGATTTTATTCGTTATTCTGAATAACGAATAAAATCAACTATGTACCTTCTTTCATTTGTCTGTTTATCTTTAATTTTTTTATTTACGTTTCCTTTGGAATTAGACGCTCGGATCCCTTCATTTATTCTTTATTGCTGACAAAAATTCTTTCAACGAATTCTTGGTAAATATATTGAAAAAAGAAAACAAAATACACATCCACGGTTGATAAATTCTTGGAAATTATTAATAATTGGTTCTTTTTTGTTATCAACATGATACACAGGTACACAGGTTAGGATCGTAATAAAATTCATTCACCAATTCTAGTTATTGCAAAACCCCTTTAACCCATCCCCTGAAGTATCCTCGAAAGTGATTAAATTTAAAAAATCTAAAATAAATATAAAAGTTGTGCTTTGTTGTTGGAGCTTGAACCAATGTAAATAACTTTTAATAAAAAAAAATTAAAAAAATTAAAATATCTACTAATTGTTCTACCAAATTTCTTGTGTTTATTTTATTCGTTATTCGTTTATTCGTTATTCGAATAACGAATAAAAATATTTATTCGTCATTCGAATAAATTTTCTTCGAATAAATGAAATTATTCATTATTCGTGAATAACGAATAAAATGGTTATTTGTTATTCGAATGATTATTCGAATAAATTGGTTTGATTTGAGGAAAATTCCAAGAGGAATGTTGACTCTTTCCACGAGTGAGCTATGAAGGGCTGATCCTTGCCTAACCAGCTCGTCAGCTCGTTCATTGCCCTCAAACCCACTATGACCCGGAATCCAGATAAGAGTAACCTTGAGTCCAATGTTCATGCCCGCTAACTCACTTCGGTATTGTTGAACTAATTTGGAGGATGATGTGGACGAGCCAATCGCTTGAATAGCCGCCTGACTGTCCGAAAAAATAGCTGTATTTCGGTTTTTTAGTTTTAGTAATTTGCATGCTTCCGAGTATAGTTCAGCCTGAAATATACTAGCAAAGTCAGGAAGTCTAGAAGACCTGGCCATTTATAAAAGGCTAGTGTTGGCTATAGTTTGTGCGTGAAGCACTGTTTTCGCTAGGTCTGCGGACTGGCATGCTTGCGGATGCTCGGCTCGAGCTCGCCGGAGTCGTGGGATCTTGTCCGCAAACCTAGGAAACCAACCTTTTACAATTTATTCATGCCATTGGTTGATCCTAATTAAACAAAAAGAAAAAAACACAAACAGAAATAAACATACGCTCGGACGGACGTTGCCGCTAGAGGATGCCGAGATGTTGAAGTCCGTGGGCCAAACGATATTTGGACAGTAAAAAAAGGCTAACTTTGGTACACCCAGATCCATGTTAAGATCAATAATAATCTCTGTTAGTACTAATGTTTGTGACCTCGCTTTGGACTTTTTTTTAAAGAAAAAAGAAAGAAGAAACGAGCAATATTTTGCAACTGGAAATCCGTCCCTGTCTTTTCCGATGACAACGATTATGAATGAAAAGGTTTCTTATCGATTTTATAATACCACACCAATTTTCAACCACAATGTTTGTGGTTGTATCTTTATTTTATTAATTGACCAATTAATGGCTGCCCAAATTATGGGGAACAAATTGTTCACTGTTTATCTTCTCAGCTTTGTTATAGACTCACAAACAATTACAAAAGTATCTCATCGTTATTTATATTATAATGGGTGAGTGTATACACTATTTTCCCAGGAAGTGAAAGTGAAGAGTATAATTTTTTGAAAAATTGCTATGGGACGAGTATTGTTTAAGTATATTCAGGAAATTTTTTACAAGCCTCTGTGATTCATCCTTCTCTCAACAAAACGGAAATGATTTAACAACAAATTCTAATTACAAGGTGGGCCAACGTCATAACTACACGAAACAGACTTCCAAATCCCACACAAGAATTCTCATATCCACACTCAATTCGAATCCATTACATATCCAATTCGATAGCCCCACCTATTGGAGGAAATAGATTTTCAAATGCACATCCCTCTTTTCGCCAATTTTCCTGGAAGGCAAACTCCAAACTCGCAGCTTCAACTCAATTAACCGATATAAATACGTATACATACGACTCGAGAGATTTTTATCTCGAGATCATTCAGCTATGGAGCTGATCAAGATCAACACTGCACCGCGAGCCGTTGGCAGCAACCTCCTCGCAATATTATTATGTTATTGTGCAATCTACCAGTTCTGGTTCTAACGACTAATACCGAAGAAACAAAAAAAAAAAATTAAAACAGGAAGACTTAAGCCACGAGTTGAAATTATCACACATATAGCACCCATTAACCTTCTCTCTCTTTGAGTTCTATAGCATCAGAGATCTGAGCTGAGAACCGGAAATAGTTCTTTTTTGTCTTACCTACTGAGGCAAGGCGTCTAATAAATAATATGCAGCACGAGATCGGTTTTTATGAATGCATAAAGAATGGAGCTGGTTGTACGTACATTATATACGACTATTCCATTTTATAACCCTGCTTGATGTCGAACAGCGAGCAACTTACACTATAGGGAGAGTGCATTGGACATAGCTAGCTCTCTGCTCTATCATTTCTGTCGTTGTTATACATCTTCCAACTTGAGGTTTACATATTATTGTGATTATTGAGACTGTTTTTGGGGTTTGGTCAATAAATGCGAGTTTATGTTATTTGAAGTCCCGAGGGGTGGGAGGGGTAACACAACGACTCTGGTTTTGTGGTGAAGAAGAATATTTATTCTTCAGGTTAAATGTCCACTTTACGTGAATGGACAAACTGGAATAGAAAACAGATGGACTATGGAATATCAAATTTGTTTACTTGAAGTGGAAATTAAGGAAAGAATGATACGTTCAATAAGTAAAGTGAAAGAATTAGAAATTATACAAAAAGATAATGCCGTCATGAACCTCCTAGAACGTTTTTTTGGATAGGTATCTTGTTTATTTTTAATCAGTGATTTTTGTTTGTCTCTCTAGCCTTTGCATTTTAACCTAATTCAAGTATGCTCTTTCCCAATTAAAGCCAGCCTACTCCTCCACAATTTCTTTTATCAATTTGACCTTTTAAATAGCTTCTCATGACTCACGATCTAATTTACTACTTTGTTTTGTTTCGGTTTTATCTTTTCAAATAAGTTAAATAGGTACAAATGGAAAAAAGTAGTTAATCACTTGAAACAAATCTTAATTTCCTTCTCACATCCCACTTTATATTTCTTACCTAATGCGAAACTCATTCCCTTCTTACCACATGTAAGTGCCTATGTAATGTAACTCAGCACCTCACCAGCTAGTCACAGGTTGTATAAAGGAACCGTTTTATTTTCTATAAATTAGATTGTTTACCCTCCCGAAACTAAAGCAAAGTCCCGTGAAATAAAATTAAAACGAAATAAAAATAAATTTAAATCCTCTCTCTTCTGCTCATCCATGGAAGTCCCATGGACAGATTTGTCCGAAGATTTCGATAATTGAATGTTCTCCGTAACGCCTTTCAATTGAATTCGACTTGCTAGTTTGTTTGTAGCCGAAACAAAGTCAGTTTGCAAAAGATTCAGATTCCAATGCATCTCGCCATAGCCATGAAGTCTTTTTTGCAAGGCACTTTAATATTTCTATTGCCCGCTGGCCAAAATAAACCTTACACAACTGACAACAAAAAGAAACCAAGCAGAAAACAACAAGAACCCAAAGCAACAAGCAATAAACCAAAAGATATCCATTAAGGTTCGGCCACTGCTCTAGATTTCATCCAGCCATATTCTTCTTCTCTGTGGATAGGTGCAGCGACAGGCAGAGGGGAGGAACACAGACCCACCCTGTGCACCAGCTTTACCACACCACCAGCATCTCCTGCTGATGCCCATAAAAATGACCCAGTACCTTCTACACGAATATAGGAGAGAAAAAAAAACACTGAATTAACCTGGTTTAAGAACGAAATCTGAATCTGAAACCGTTTTCGATATTCTAGCCAGCAAGCTCTCACAAGCATTAGTTGCTTTTGTCGAGCGATCTCGTGCCGATTGGACATGATAATCGCACACACAAAAGAGAGGAGGGTATTTTTGGCATAGGATTTATCATCCTTGTCTTGACTTGTTTTCATGGATTAAATGTTTGGCCTAGCACTGAGAAATTTTTTTGTGAAATGAAGTTATTTCCCGCGAAATTTCCGAAGGGAATTCACGTTTCTATGTCAATTCAATGTCATATGAATCTTCTTTATAAAGTAAAAAGGAAAATAAGAGGATTTATAAGAAAGTTGAAATTCGCGGGAAACATTCGCCCAAACTTTTTTTGCAAAATATTTCATTTCATGTTGAAGAACTTGCTGGCATCTGAAAAATTAAAACATCAAACTTTTGAAGGAACTATGGATAGTAGATATTTAAATAAATGAACACAAAAATTTGAAGGGAAAATTGAAGTGAAAAATCTATTTTGCGTTAATTACAAAAATGGCACATTCTATTTCTATCGATGTCATCGGATATCTTTTTCACCTTCAACGCTTTCTATTCTCTCACTCTTTCACTCGAAATTAAATCAAAGTGAAGTGAAATATTTTTCACATTTAATTTCCTTAAAGTGTACTGAAAGAAATGTGTGCTTCTACAATTATTGGCCATTGGTCTATCTCCTCCAGGAATCTTCAACTTCAACTTCCAAAACCCCTGCCCAGAATTCCGATGATGCTTTTTTTTTTGAAGAAATAAATCCACAAAAGCTGCTGCGATTCACCAATCGGCTCTCCTCAATGGACCTCTCTCTCTCTCTCTCTCTCTCTCTCTTTCTCTAATTATTCACTGGACACAGGCACACTAATGTGCCTAGTTTTGTTCGACTGCCGCAACCAACTAGCTTGACCATGAATTTTAACATTCTTGCCTGTTTACTTCGCCTTCCTCTCCCCGCTTGCCATTTGTTAGGCCAGGTTAGGATTAGGTTTCGATTCAACATTCTATATTACCGGTCATGAATTTGATTTGGACGTGTCGATGCGCGATGCTCGATCGGATGGGATTGGTTTTACAACAAGGTGTATTTTAAAGGGGCCTGAATTGGGTGTACCTGCACATACTACTCTACAACAGTTAACAGGAAATCTAATTTAAAAAGATTAGTAAGCGGTTATGTGCATTGTGTTGCCCAGTTGTGGTTGCCAATCGGTGGGCAGCAAAAAAAAAACAAAATAGTTTGATGGAAGAAAGTTCTTTCTATGCTCCATTGGGTATATGGGGCATCGATTAGGGTGAAGCCATTCTGTTTGTTAGTTCAAAATTAATCATTTTCTTTTATTACCTTACGTGCTGTTATTTTGCACAAGCTTGCCCCTGCAGCTTAATCAACTTAACAAAAACGACGACTACAACTTTGTTAAAGTTGATTGGTGGAATAGGAAATCTTAAGCATTTTCTGCTTGCTCAATTATCAACCTTGATTTATCGCAATTTCAAAATGAAATGCAAAAATTAATAAACTAGGTTAACGACCAAGATTATTATGTATATCAATTTTATCGGCTTGACATCACTGTTGATTGATGAACAATTATTGACAATTCACACTTTAGTTGAATGATGCCTGGTGATCATGGCAGTTGGCAGTTGAAGTGAAGCAAACAAAAAAAGGTAGATCATCACCTTGGGGCTTCGAACAGACATCACTCGATGTGTCACGCTCGATTGCATGCGACCGAAATGACATATGGGCGGTGAGGCGATGACATAAGTGACAGAAACTTTATTTGCATATAAGCAAACGATCATCATCGGAAATTTATAATTTTGTTTGTTTTGGTTTTTGTTTTTCTTCTTTTATGATTGTCAAATGAAAGTGGGTCACAATGGTATTTCATAAAATAAACATTTTTCGAGTGCGTCAACGTCAAGTACCACAGAGATTGAGATTTGGTTTATTTTGTAGCCGCAATTTGAATTCGTAGGTCAAGTAGTGTTACACAATTTTTAGGTTTTAAGATGAAGAGGAAACGACGACACACCCATTATTGTCAAAATGAGATAAAATCTGCAATTATGTATACAAACTGTAAAATTTAATTATTAGGGGGTCCACTTTAGTTTAACAAAATAAAATGACAATTTAGTGTCACAAGAGTGAGAAATAAATGCACGAATTCATGTCAATGAAAGTAAGAGCAAACTGTGTCAATGAAAGTGAATTCACCACAAAATATTTGCTCATAATTCACTGGGTTTGCTTGTGGTAAGATTGTGACTTGTGAGTTGTGAGTCATCAAAAAGCATCATTGCTTGCGGTTTATTTCCGGTGAATATTACAGATTTCCATGTTCGTTCAGCATCAAAAAATGTTTGTTTGCTATCAAAAGGAAAAATCTATTTTTTAATTACTTTGTTGTTTTTTTTTTTCTCAAGAAAACAAAACGAAGACACCCTAACCTAAACAAGCAATTATGGTCAATTAACTTCCGTGGTCTCAATTTTTCTTTGTCACTTTTGTGAGCGCAGTTTAAAAATCAAGATCAAAACAGAGAGTGACTTTTATGTCTATTTTCTCATTCCCAGAGCAAAATTCCAAAAATATATCAGAGAAAGTCAATCTCGCAAAATAGAGAAGACACACCAGACATCACCATTTTGATTTCCGAGATCGAGAAAAGAACGCAATAGACCTCATAAAGAAATGTCATTGACATTTAATTGCAGCTTCGTTTAATTGGCTTTTCCTTTTCTTTGCGCTCGTTGGGGATTCTATTTTTTGCTACGTGACTTTTTAATTGTCAAAACATGAGGACTTTTACTTTAGGAAAAAAGTAAGATTTATTGAGATGCAAAGAGAATAGCCTTAATTAGCCAAGAGAGGGAATGATTTTAATTGATTTTATTTGGTTTAGTTTCTGACCCAAATATGTTCTTTACAAGAAATTCACGAACGACTGACTCATTCCATATAACCGATGGTATTCCGCAAGGGAGAGCCATTAGACCAATATGCGTTTTCAAAACACGGAATTAGATAGACTTTGTCCCCGTTTGTTGTTTGTTCTGTATTGCATTACAATATCATCTTGATTCTTGAGTCTCAATACCTCGACTTCCTTGGATCGTAAAAAAACAACACAACATTTAAGAGAAAAAGAAAGTCTTCGATTGCTTCTGCCTTTTCTCCAATATGTGGCAAAAAATGTCTATCCGCATCTAATCATCGTAAAATATTATGCGCCTAATAGAATATTAAAAACTTTTGTCTCAGTCAGATCCAAAGACAATGCTAAGGTCGGCCAAGTGCAATCCACAGAGTTAATGATAGTGACTCTATCAGAAAAAAAACCCACTGCCTGGTGGGTTCCCATCATTATCCATGCAACACTCCATCAAGCGAGAGTTGGCTGCATGAAGACCCGCTGATGCAGTAAGAGTTTTCATGTTTAGGTATATTTTTTTTTCCTGAAGAGATTTTAAGGAAATCAACGTAAAATGCGACACCAATAATCGAAAACGATTTCCGACACTGAGAAAGAGAATGCGAGAAGAGAAGAATACCAATAGAGCCGCAGAAGCATTAAATTGGCACAAAACGTCGACGTTTATGATGGTGCAACTAAATAGGCATTTAGTGTGATTTCCTCTTCGCATCGCGTCGTCGTCGCTGCTCATATTGAGTGTATACATGGTGTCATCCTTGGTTCATTGATTCGAGAGAGACATTTTCTAGAAGATGGACGAACCAATCGCAATGGGAATGAGGACGTCCTCATCTTCGTAGTCGTCTTGACCGTCGTCGTCGATCGGGACACACGCTTCTTTATAAAAGGTGTTGACGAAGCATGTGGGTTGAAGATATTACACAATATATGAATTCTACGTTTACGTGGGTAATTGGCAATATGCGTGTTTGTTAATGAGAGTGGCAGTGGCAGCAGCGAATGGCACGTGAACGTGAAGGTAACTCGCCAAAAAGGTGTTGATTATTATGTGCACAATCGTTAATATCGGATTTGATGGGGTCTTAAGTTAATTAAGTCTATTTAACCTCTTTTTTATCGAGTTATTTTTATGGATTTGTTCATTCAGCCGATAAACTTGGCAGATCTCATTCAAAGTCAGCCCAGCTTGTTGCTCCTCTGTCCTCTCAATACATAGAATATTGTAGACGGAACAATCAGATTGTCTCTTGCTCGAGCACAATGTTATGTTTTTGTTTGTATTCTGAGTTATGCTTTGTAGTTCATATTTTTTTCTGTTTTTTTGTGATTTTATCTGCGGAATGCGTTCAGTCGCAAGCCAAGTGTAGAGTATACTTTCACCTTACTATGCGAAACGATGTTGCTCAGTTGAAATGTATGGCCAGGGCTTGATGACAATAATTATTCATTCATTCAGTCTCATTTTCCGGTCTTATAAATTTTGCAGTTTTGTCAAGTGAAAGAAGTTGCAAAATGTCACTCATTTTTTGACATTCTTTAAATTAAGTCATGAAGTACCTACCTACTTATGTATCAAATGCGAATTAAATGGCCGCATTAGAAGGAGGGTTGCTCGAAAGTTAAACATTCTATGCAAATTAATATAGCAATAAGGTGTTACCGATATAGGTGACATTGCATTCTTGTAGCAAGCCTCAAGCTAGAGTGTCCTTTGATTGCAGAGACTAAACTTTGGATGGCAGGGTTTAGAAATATTGACCCTACTCAGCTCCTAAGACTTGACAAATTCGACGCTCAGGTAGAAGAAAAATAGTGTCATTGTGGAACATGGTCATAAAAAGTGTGGCGAAGTGTGTACCTCTTAAAGATTACTGCATAATTTTTTCAGAATTTGGCAAAGAACTCTTAAAGAATTCGTTTTGGCTTACGGGTCTCACGTTCGCCTGATTTTTGTCATTTTTAGTTTACAGAATCTTACTCAATTTTACAGGACGACGGACAACACCTCTTAACTAGTTCTTTTCCTCATACGCTCAGCCGTTTTCTTCTAAATCTTGCGGAGAACTCTTAACGAGTTCGGAACCTTAGGCACTTTTACGGGATGCAACGCACAGCGGACAAACTCTTAACGAATTCGTTTGGGCTACGGATTTTTCACTGCAGCCGGAGCAGGATCAAATATAAAAGAGCAGATTTCTGTTAAGGAAACATTGAACATATACTCCACAATTGGTTCGACTACTGAATCTAGATTTTACTGAGCACATTAACAACATTGTTAGTAAAGCTAATTCTATGTTGGGGTTCGTTAAGCGTTGGTCAAAAGAATTTCTTGATCCTAACGTCATTCTTTCTCTTTATAATTGCCTTGTTCGTCCCCACCTTGAACATGCTTCTCAGATTTGGAGTCCTTATTGTGACGTTCATATCGACAGGTTAGAATTGTTGCAACGTAATTTTACTCTTTTCGCATTAAAAGGTATTCATAGCATGATTCTCATAATATTCCTTCTTATGAGGATCGAGTATCACTTCTTCAAATGCAAATGCTGTCTCAAAGAAGGACCAACAATGATATAGTTTTCCTTCATCAACTTATAACAGGCATCACAGATACACCAGAGACCAGACCTTCTTAGTGCTATACTTTTTCACAATCGGGGAAGAGGTTATCACCTTCGTAGCACCGATCTAATTAAAGTCCCAAGACATAGGACCAATTACGGAATGCATGAGCCCTTGACAAGGATGAGTAAGCTTTTGAATTATAATACAGATCTTATAGACCAGGGTAGATAATTTTTGAAAACGAAAAAAATCGCAGTAGAATAAAACAAATAAGAAATGGTGGGGGATGCGATAAAAATGAAAGGAAAAATAAATTACGGGCCATCCGAGTTCGAGAAGTGGGCGGGGGGCGGGTTTTAAGGGGAAAAATGGTTTATCTTGATTTCCGGCAAAACTAGAGGTCCTATTGAAAAATAATAAATGGCAAAGTTGTAGGTAACAAAAAGATATACAACTTTTGTTCAGACAAATTTTTCACATAACCTCAAAATATATATGAAAAATTCAAAAAACCAAGTTTTTGGTTTTTTATTTTTATCTTTTTCAAAAAAAGAGATTTTTCTACGAAATTTGGTGAAAATTTCCCTTATTATATCCCAGATACACTGTAATTTATTTGGTTAAAAATATTTATTTTTTCCTCTTATATTGAAATAATATCAAAAAAATACCCTAATTTTGAATCGAAAATTCACGTGTCAAAATTTCGTCTTTTCTTAAAAAGTCAGCATGTTATTTATTTTTTCAAACGTCTACTTTCTGATGGTGTAAAAAAAATATACATTACCATAGTAAATATTCTCAGAAAATGCAAAAAATTGAAAAAACTCGCATTCGATTTTTTTTTTAATCATGATTTTTTTTTCTATACAGTATATACATATAAGTAGGATGACTACATTTAACAAACACAAAAACAATCTTAGTTAAAGCCAAACATATGGGCACTAACACTTTTTGAATTCAATTCAAAATCATTGCATTTTTATGAAAAGACTTAAGGTTAGACTTAGACTAAAAAATGTAAAGTAACTAATTTTTATTCGGTCAAAGAATTACGTTATGAAAAGTAAAGTGTACGGACAAGAAAAGTCAAGCTAAGAAAAGTAAAAGTCTTGTGAAAGTCAAATCGAAGATCCAATTTAAATTACCTATTTTTCTATATTTTTTTATATTTAACATCAATTAATTACAATCAAAACATTATTTAAAATCTTTATAATTGAACAAAAACTTTATTAAAACTAAAATCTAGTGTTCTTGCTTAAATCCTTTCCTTTTCTCTAGGTACATATATACATATAAGTTAAAAAGCTGATTCTGATTGCATTTCTTCATCGTAAGATGTGACAGACCTTTCCAACTGCAGTTAATCTTCGAAATCTTCACCACCTTCCTCGTCTCCAATGATATTTTCGGACTGCATTGGTTCTTCATCCAAAATTTCCTCATTTACTTCCTCGTAAGTTTTTTCTTCCATATTTGAGCAATTTTCGGAACCATGACAATTCGTGCATAGATTTGTACATTTTAAACCATGTTTTCGACAGCCACATTTTAAACTGTTACATCCACTTTCACAGCTGCAGCAAATAGTTTTAAGCAAAACTTCCGGAATATATGATAATGGAAAGAACACTGCGGCAAGGGGTCGATATATCTCTGTTCGTGATTGGTCAAATCAGTTCGCTAACTCGACTTAACTCTGTTAATTTTCTTCAACTCGAGTTAGGTAGCTCGGTTTGCCAACTCGAGTTGAACGGGTCAACTCGGTTTACCTATTCGGTTTGCCAACTCGGTTCGCCAACTCGGTTTGACCCATCACTAACAGATATATATGATAATGGATAGAACACTACGGTTACATCGATTGTTGGAAAAAAAAATCGAATTCGAGTTTTTTCAATGTTTTGCATTTTCTGAGAATATTTACTATGGTAATGTATATTTTTTTTTTATACCATCAGAAAGTAGACGTTTGAACAAATAAATAGCATGCTGACTTTTTAAGAAAAGGCGAAATTTTGACACGTGAATTTTCGATTCAAAATTAGGGTATTTTTTTGATATTATTTCAATATAAGAGGCAAAAATAAATATTTTTAACCAAATAAATTACAGTGTATCTGGGATATAATAAGGGAAGTTTTCACCAAATTTCGTAGAAAAATCTTTTTTTTTGAAAAAAGTTAAAAATAAAAAACCAAAAACTTGGTTTTTTGAATTTTTCATATATATTTTGAGGTTATGTGAAAAATTTGTCTGAACAAAAGTTGTATATTTTTTTGTTACCTACAACTTTGCCTTTTAACATTTTTCCATAGGACCTCTAGTTTTGCCGGAAATCAAGATAAACCATTTTTTCCCCTTAAAACCCGCCCCCCGCCCACTTCCCGAACTCGGATGGCCCGTAATTTATTTTTCCTTTCATTTTTATCGCATCCCCCACCATTTCTCATTTATTTTATTCTACTGCGATTTTTTTTCGTTTTTTTCCATTTTTGAAGCTATCGGCACTAGTCTTTTATTGAATTTCACATTTATAAGAATAAAATAAAAATTATGCTAAAAACCAGTGTGGCACGCTCTTAGATGTTTTTTTTTTGTCTATTCATATACTTTTTTATTTATTTGACAAGTGTCTTCTGCACGCGTATTTACTTTTTTTTATTTGTTTTTTCATGTTTTTAAAATCTTTGACTTTAAAATTTAAAAAATTTTGTTTTTAAAATTTTGCATTTTTTCTTTTTTTACTTTTTGTAATATTTTAAATTAAAATTTTAAATTATTTTGTTTTTCCTTTTGTACCTGCTTGCATTAAGCAGTCCCAAACTCTTATCTTCCTATTTTTCGTATCACCATCACTTTTTAATTTTATTTATTAAAAATAATTTCTAATTAAGTGCCGATACGACTAGCAACCGTAATTGTAATCGTATTCGGTGAAAATGGACCCCAGCGCGTGCGGTATCTGGGGGGAAAGAGGCGTGGGAATTAGAATATAAAAAATAATACTGGACACTGGTTCCACACATTACTCGCGATGACTTTAACAAAAAATACAAAAATCAGCAACTGAAGTATCAAAACTCTCACACAACCAAAAAAAAAAGAAATAGAATTATCAGATAGAACATTTCATTAAAAATTAAAAATTTGGGCCAATTTCAGGGGCAAGATTTGAGAAGTTTATTTGAAATGCAATCAAGATTTGAAATATCTTACAAATATAATACCTAGGTAAAAAATAATATACTGAATAACTTGAGAAAGCTTATAATATCACAGAGTATTTTGCTCGCAGACTTCTGCACAACAAAATGAAATGTCATTTGAAATAAAAAAAAATATAAGTAAAAATACCTAAGATAAAAATAATAATAAAAATAAATTGGAGTGTTCAAATTTATATCGGAGCTCTGATATCCCATGTCCTTAACGAACTTTATTTCGATGCTTCATTGCATTATTAATAGCTAACTACTCATTTTACTGTACATAAATGTCGTGGTATTTTTACGATTTGCGATTGTTAACAGGGATAGGGGCAGGGGTCTCATATTTCTAACAACATTCAAACTATCTTAATTTAGCACTCACCCTTTGGGAAAAATAAAAGAACATTTCGAACAACCTGCAAATGACCTACTTTGATCTTTTATGTCCCTCGTCGGTACAGTGAATTCTTCAAGTACAAATTTTTTTATTTTGAATTTCCCTCGTTGGTACAATACTCAACTCTAATCTGTACTTTAAAGACGATTGATTTGCTCGACGTAAAAGCGTAAGGCAAATTAAAAAAAAAAAGAAAATTAGTATTAGAATTTTGCTAGAATAAAATTGATAAATTTCATAAAAACTCTTTCAAACTCTTTTCAATTAAATAAAAGACTGAAAGAATTTTTAAGAATTTTCCATAATCCATAGATATTTCAGTAAATTCCTCTCCTGTCATACATCTATGATGGTTCCTTTTCCTAGAAATAATGACTTCCCAACAGACAAAGTGGAAGAGTGAATGGGTAACAATTTGTAGTTTGGGCCATTGAGTACGAGGGCCAGTTTTGAGAGACAGAGTTAACACAATTCCAAACATAATAATGCTTTTAAAATCGCAAATCACAATTTTTTCAATTAAATTTATAAAAATACCACGACATATTTTTCTAAGAGCCCTACATGTTTCATTCATGAACCTTTTTTCTGATCTCGTTTAACTTTTTCACTTTTGCAACATTGCTGTTTAAGCGTTGGCGCTTTTATCGATCTCTTAAGTCTTTTGGCCATCTTGGCGCCTCTACTCACCTTCTACAACTCGACAAGTTCAACGCTCTTTCTTATTTTCAAATTCCTCACAATTAGTCGTAGCCACGAAAAAAGTAATTTCCCATTGAAAGATGCAAACCATTTTGAAGCGAAAATGATTTGTTTTTGCGAGTCGCACTGTGTACATGCTCAAGCGGTTTGCTTTGATGGTAAAATTTGTCTAACAATTTATTAATTTTGAGAGAAAACTATTAAAATTTTTAAATTGAATGGTTTTTGTTTTGCTCAGTTATGTTAATAGGTATTTGGAATTTTAATAATTGGGTAATTTTGTTTTCAAACTTGCAAATCTTGGGAAAGACTTAATACTTGAAGTTCTATGCATATCGCAAGGATTTGTATTTTAATGTATTTTTGTTTGTCCTTCAGAACAACTACAAACGCTTCATGATGTTCAACAAAAAACTTAAAAATTAAAGTTAGGAATTGTCAAAGTCTTAGCAAGAAGCAAAAACGTTTTATCTGGTGTTAAACCCTGGGTTACCCATAAGGTGCGAAGTACTCTATATACCTTACCGACGACACGAGGGCATTAATATGGTTATCCCAAGTCAAAAAGCAATTGAATTTGAAAGTCATTCCAAGATTTTTAGCTGATTGGAGAGTTGCCCAAAACAATCGGTAAGAAATAATCAAGGTGGAGAGATTTACTAGTCATCGCAAGTCATTTAAAATTTGTATAGGGTCCATTTGACTTCAGGTTTCAGAAGTGTAGACTGAATAAGAAGCAAGCGAACCAGTTTTACGTTCAAAAATATTATAAACTTGTATTGCATACTATATTCATTTTATTTCTGTTTTATTCAATAAACCAGTCTTATTTGAGGTAATTAAAGTTTCTTCGAGACGAGTGTCGATGAGAAGGTCATTGCTAGTAATTTCGCGTATTTTTGTTTATTAACAAATTAAATGGATTCCATTCAACTGTTGGAGAAAAGGTTAAGTTAAGTAGAAACTAACCACAACTTATTTGTTTAGCGTAAAAGAGTATTAAGTTATAGAAATGAGGTGTCCTTATCGACTAGAATTATCATTTCTTGCTGCAACTCTTACTATGTCTATATTTCAGTTAAGCCAGTCAGAATTATTTAACTCCGGTTCTGAGATCAAACCCTCAACCAATATTTTCTTGCATTGTTTAGAAAAAATATGCAAAATGCCAGCAATTAATAGATTCGTGTTCAACAAAATTTGCATTGAATAGAAACCTTCTAAAAAGCTGACCTAATCTTTCAAGTTTTTTTTTTTTTTTTGATTTTGCCGTAAAGCGCTAATTTTCACATAAACATGTTAACCTCATGCGCACAAAACGCATCATTCAATCAATTGTGTTGCAAAATTCAACACAATATTTTTAACATTTCATTTCATTTTGATAAAACAATCAATCCCTTTCACCAATTAGCACAAAATTACACCAACTTAAGATGAGTTCATAACAATAAATGTGTCCATTTAAGAGCATTGATTACTAGAGACCTCAAGAACCTCCGAAGAGCCCGCTAGCTGGCTGGTGGTAATGTGTGTTACCAACGAAACGGCCACGGCCTTAGGCTTACATCATTCAAATTCCAAAGGCAAATGGAGGAGCACTGATCCCATTGGAATCCATACATACAAAACGCAAGAAGTGTAACCGAAAGTGCTCTAAGCGGGGCTGGACGCACTCCGCACTGACAGCCGTGAGTCGTTGTCGCCTCCTCTGTTGTTGAAGCTGAGAGAATCAACAGGTTTTCCTAGAATGTTAGCGATTTTGTGCAGCAGTAGCAAGCAATTGCCTCACAAGTCTAGCTCTAGGATAATGCTAATTATTTTTATTTTAAAAGAAATAATAAAAAAACGCAACACATCTATGCGACAATTTCTTTGCCATTGACTCTGCAATTCAACAACTGAAAAACTCGCCTATTGGTTGAAGAGAGTTGGGCCTATCAAGGAAGAACAGAAAGATACTGATTACATTTTGCGGGCAATCGTTTCAAAGATAAATTATCTAGCATGACAATTCTATGCTTTTTGTAATTTAATACAAGGATATAACTGCTTTGGGTGCGATTTGCATTTTTGAACCTACACCCAAAGTAGCATTGAACAGTGGGAGAGAATTACTGAAAACATAGACTTTTTTTACATTATAACATGTGAAAATTGTTTGAGATTCTCGTTGAAATTTTGAAAAAAATATGAAAAACTTGAACGTCCCTTTTTTAAGAAAACAAAAAAGACACCTTTTTTATTTAAACCGAACCACTGTCGATCATCTTTTCCTCGATCGCAGAGCTGCGAACAGACGCGAACGCAGTACTATCCCTTGCTTGCCATTTGTGCCCTCGCCTCGTCATCGTCATGTGTAATTTTGCATGCATAAATGTTGCTGCTGCAGCCTCTGTGAATCTATGATGATAGGACTAGAGGAAAATAACTTAATTTGATATTTTAATTTTAATTAAATCACGCAACTTTGTGGTTTGCCGTTCGCTTGTTGAGGTGGGATTTGATAAGTTAAAATAAAACGATGTTTGATGGTTGTGGTTGAGTAAAGGGAAATAGTTTAAGAACGAGGGACACACCAAGTGAGTAGATAATGTTCAACACAGAAAAACACAATGTTGCTTAATTGATCCTAAATGGATAGAATATGGGACTTTGCTAGATCAATGGAAATGCAAATGATTACATTCTTTGGCTAGCCGGCTTGTTTTGTGGTGGTGAATAGTAATCATAGTGCGTAGGTTCACACAAGAGAAGACCGTGGAGGACTTGCGTGGAGATCCTTTATCCCATCATTCATTGGCAACCATTTTAATATATATTTCTTATGGATGTCTATTTTGTCTGTCTTTGACATCGTCATCTAAATTTCAACTTCTACAACTCGACAAAGAGACAAATTCTAATTTACTCCAAAACGACTGTAGGGATTTTCTAAAATCAAATTAAGAGTCAAAAGTCGGTGCGACCCACTCATGCTTTTTATTTACAAGCGTTTTGCCACCAAATCAAATATTTAATTGAATGTTTCTAGTTTCCAATAAAAACCATGAACAATTAAACTTTGAAGTTTATTACCGTGTCCATGAAATTAAAATTCTATTAGGACTTCTAATTACTGAAATAAATCTTTCGCCAAGTTCAAATGATCCGCTTTCAAATGGCTCGTTAAAATATCCATCATCATTCAATTGGATTCTGATGGCCGGAGAATACATAAAAAAAATATTGAAACAACCTTAATAACCCCATGACGAAGACGAGAGACCCTTTATCCCAGTTCGCTTACCAAAATAAAGGCACAAGATGTTTCATAGCTAGTTTAATGGAACTCTAAATTCAACCAGAAACATTAGACACAATTTTTTGTGAGGCCGACTTGTGGGAAGCGAAGTGGTTATTAAATCTTATACAGCCATTAACAAGAACATCACATTGATGGATTGGACTTTTTGAAATGATGTTCACTTGGAAAAGCATAAGTTTATTCAACTACAAGGTGGTAACTCTCTTGACGTAAATTGCATATCATATTCACGTCATTCAATTAATATTGTTATTCAAATTCAAACAAAACGACCTCCACCCACATCTCCACACACCTGAAAATTTCATTGCATATTACTGTTCGGACGCGTCTCCATTTTCCAACACCATGCCGGAAAGTGGTAATTAAATCCCATACTTCTCCATCATCCGATCATATTTGCTGTTTGCGGTCATAATTCACATACTAGCTATAGTCAGTCTGAATCCTAATCCCAGGTAGAGATTCAAGCTGTCAACTAGAGTCAGAAAGTTGGTCCAAGCTTAGGCTATAATACATCACGCAACCAACCGTCACAATACTTGAGCCTGACCAAGTCACACAACCAGATCGGTAAGCAAAAAACAAAACATAGAAAGTTTATGTTTCTATTTTTGGTAATAGATACTTTGTGTTGGCGATCAGCCTACAAATTGTGGAGCGGCAGAGGGGCTTTAGGTAGCAGCTTCTGCACAATTTTACTTCACACAAACAATAGACTATCATCAGTCAACGCCACGTGAGCATCAAAGCTCTGAAATCTCGTTTAACATAATCTCAACACCAGCAGTGTTTTGTTTTCTTTATGTTGTGTTTAACCCTTCAACCATTAAGACATAAACTAGGGGATTGAGTGCACTCACAGAGTGGACGGATGATATGTTAACCTAAGTTGCTGAAATATGAAGGTCAGTTTTCAAGGAAATTTGTATAGAACAGAGACCCATCCGGCCTAACAGGAATCAATAGAAATCGAATTTCTCTAGATAGGAATTTTGAACCTTGACATTTCGTGTTCAAAAGTTATGCACAAGTAATCAATAAATGTATGCAAATCAACAAAAAAAACCAGCGATAATTAACATGAATTTCCCATTTCTCTTTGCAGTTACATTACCCCGTCCAGTCAGCATCATATCACAACAACCGGTGGTGGTGGCCAAGTGTTTCGCCTTCATCCTGCATCGTCGTCGTCGTCGGCAGCAACAATTTCCGGTACCGGAATAACACCACACCAAACGAATTTCAATTCCAATGGATCGTCATCAGCATTATTATCGTCGTCTCCAGTTGTTGTTACCGCTGCAGCGGCAGCTAATAGCAATGGCATTGGCAACGGAATCAATAGCAACAACAGTCAGAGCTCGGGGAGCAGCAGCAGCAATAGTAGTAGCAATGGAGGTGGAGGATTTTCACAGAAGCTGCGTATTTTAGCCGCTTCAGCTGGCTTAATGTCTCTCAAGCCACGACAGCCATTGAAACCGGTGATTAAGACACGAGGATCGCCGGGACCAGAGTTTCCCAAGAAAGTAACATTCAGTGCGTTTGCAACTGTGCAAGTTGTTTAGAAGACTCTTTATTGGTAAAACAACGACTACAACGAAATTCAAAAACAAAACGGCCTCTGGTGGTTTTTGTCTTCTTTTTTTCTTGTTTATTTTTTTTTTGCGCAAAGCGAAATGCCACGCATTGACTTTTAGTACAGTTTTCTCTTTAAGACATAACGTCACGTCATGCTCATGATGTGTGTTGTATTGTAGTTGACCTATCGGTGGATTAAGCTAAGGCCTCCCAAAACTCCCTCAATCCAAGCACAATTATTTTAGACTAAAGAGGATATTTTCGAGACGTGAAACTTCAATTACTGTAAACAAGATTTGCTTTCTATATTCGGAGTAAAATATAAAAAGCAAGTTGTCGTCGGATAACTGAATTAAGGGCAAAGTCATTCAGAAACTAATAGAAAGCGAAACAATTTGAATTGTTGATTTATTGTCAAACTTGACAGATTTTTTTTGTTTTCTTTCCTTTCAAGAAATATTAAAAATTAAGTTCTGTCAAAGCAAAAGCGAAACCCTAAGTTACAATAGCTCAACTCCAACAAGGCGGGGGACTTACTTACTTACTTACTTTAATTATGGTGGCGCTACAGTCCAGGTCGGGCCAGGGCCTCACCCAACAAACATCTCCAGCCAGCTCGGTCCCTAGCTAGCTATCTCCAGTTTCGCACGCCAAGTTGGTTCAGGTCCTCTACCACCTGTGTGCTCCGCCTGAGTCGCGGTCTTCCTCTTCTGCGACGTCCTTCCGGGTTGGATTCGAAGACTCTACGAGCCGGAGCATTATTTTCCATTCGCTCAACATGACCCAACCATCTAAGTCGTTGGACCTTAACTTTTCTGGCTAAGTCAGTGTCGCTGTACAGCTCTTGGTACAGTTCTTGGTTGAATCTTCGTCTCCATTCTCCATTAATGCAGACAGGACCAAAAAATCACTCGAAGAATTTTTCTCTCAAAGCAGCCCAAAGCGTTTTCATCGGATGTTGCCATGGTCCATGTCTCTGCACCATACATTAGGACCGGGATGATGAGGGTTTTGTAGAGTGTCACTTTAGTTGCTCGTGAGAGGACTTTACTACTCAATTGCCAAAGAAGCAGCGATTGGCAAGAGTGATTCTTCGTTTGATTTCAGCGCTGGTGTTGTCTGAGTTGATAGCGGATCCCAGGTAGACAGAGTCCTTAACTACCTCGAAGTTAAATCTGTCTATGTTGACGTTTGCTCCAAGACGTCGATGTTGGTAGTCCTTTCTTGTTGACAGCATTAACTTGGTCTTGCCCTCGTTGACCGCTAGACCCATCTTCCTGGCCTCCGTCTCAAGACTCACAAACGCTCCACTGACATCACCATTTTTTTTCCAATTATGTCAATGTCGTCTGCGTATCCTAGTAGCTGGACGGACTTTTGAAAGATTGTGCCTCTGGTGTTGACGTTGGAGCTTTGCACAATCTTTTCAAGAATGGTGTTGAAGAAATCGCATGACAACGCATCGCCTTGTCTAAAACCTTTTTTGACATCAAAAGCGTCCGTTAGGTTTTTTCCGACCATGATGGAACAGCTTGAGTTTTCCATTGTCATCTTACACAGACGGACGAGTTTTTCTGGGATGCCAAAACCAGACATTGCTCTATATAGTTGGTCTTTTATAGACGCTGTCATACGCGGCCTTGAAATCGATGAAAAGGTGTTAGGTATCGATTTGAAGTTCCTGGGTCTTCTCCAAGATCTTCCATAGGGTGAATATTTGATCGATGGTTGACTTTCCGGGTCTGAAGCCACACTGATAAGGACCTATCTGGTTGTTGACGAAGGGCTTCAAACGTTCACACAGCACGGCAGAAAAGATCTTATAGGCGACGTTAAGGAGACTTATACCTCTGTAGTTGGTGCAGTTCAGGGGATCTCCTTTTTTGAGGATCGGGCATACGATGCTGAGATTCCATTAATCGGGCATGCTTTCCTCCGACCGAATTTTGCAGATGAGCTGGTGCATGCTCCTAACCAAATCATCTCCAGCTGCTTTGTACAGTTCGGCGGCTAGCCCGTCTGCTCCAGCGGCTTTGTTCGAATTGAGTTTAGATATCGCTATCTTCACTTCGTCCATGTCGGGTGGGTGGAATTGTTGGCCTTCTGCACCCAAATTGAATGGTTCTGTATTGCTGGCGGAGTTTTGCTCGTCATCGCCATTATACTGCTTGGAAAAGTGGTCTTTCCATATCCTCAGCACTGACTGCGGTTCTACTACGATGTTCACATGATGGTCTCTACAGGCTTCGGTTCGGGCTGTATACGCCTTGGAGGTTTGTTTCACCTTTTTGTAGAACTTTCTATCTCCTCGATCGCGCGCTTCTCATGATCCCTTTTTTTCTTTCTGAGAAGTTTATGCTCCTCTCTCCTTTTCTGCTCGTAGAGCTCACGAGCTCCTCGTGTCCTTCTATACGGGGGACAGGCTTACAAAAAGAAGTTTTTGAAATTCAACATCCGCCAAACTTTAAGCAAGTCTGAAAGAAATTCTGAATATTCAACTTTTACCTAATCATGCTTGGGTTTAAAGTTTTTTCGCAGCAGATACAAATTGGGTTTTAATGGACGAAAAAATTGTTTCTTTATTTTATTTTTAAGTTTGTATAGTCATTAGATAAGATTTTGTTTTTTTTTTTTTGTTGTTTTTCTTTTTTAACCAATTTTTTGTATGAATTGTACCTTTAAAAAGTCTGCCTTAATTAAGTCGCTATATATATAAGCAACCTTTAACATAAGATAAAAGGTAAAAATTATATTTGTTCATGAAATGTTTTTTTTTTTTTTAATTTTTGTAAATATCTACACAAATAATACGAGATAACAAATGAGCAACACAAGTAAATGTGAAAAGAAAAAAACAAATATTGTTAACAAAACTTATAATCTGTATATTACTTGTTTATTAAATATGACAATTTATGCCATGGGGCAATAAATAAATTTTTACATACCTACACAATTAGTTAATTGGCGGTTTTTTGATTTATTGATAAACTACTGCGAGAATTGAGAAATCGTTGACAAAAACTACTGCAAGGAACTTTAGTTTCTACCGAACAAGGGATTGCATGGGATTCCACAAGGCTGAATTTTATGGTCACTACTTTTTGAAGGCAACTAACTAAAGGAAAGATCGTATGTGCTTTTGTATACTTACTTACTTGCTTATCTGGCTCACAATCCATGAAGGATCTCAGCCTGAGATACTGCAGCCTTCCATCGTGAACGGTCCCTCGCATGCACTCTCCAGTCGTCGAAACCAAGCGCTCTGGCATCCGCAGTCAGTTGGTCCTTATACCGTAGGTTCGGTCTTCCTTGTCGTCTCGAACCTGGGGGCTGGGATGAGAAGACTTTCTTGGATGGAGCGTTGTAGTCCATTCGCTCGATGTGGCCGAGCTAATGTAGTCGTCTTTTCTTGGCCTTCTGGGCTACATCCACATCTTGGTACAGCTCATATAGTTCTCGGTTGAACCTTCTTCTCCATTCGCCATCGTCGCATACAGGACCGAAAATCCGTCGAAGAATTTTTCTTTCGAAAGTGCCCAGTATCAATTCCCCTTTTTTACTTATCGTCCAGCACTCGGCGCCGTAGAGTAGGACTGGTAAAATCAAACTTTTTTATAGCAGACACTTTGTCTTTCGAGTGAGGATTTTTGAACCCAGTTGTTTGGCCAAACCGAAGCAGCAGCGGTTTGCTAGGGTAATTCTTCTTCGGATCTCCACTAAGGTGTCGTTTGTGGGATTGATGTTTGTTCCGAGGTAGGTGAATTCCTTAACTACTTCGAAATTGCTGCTACCAACAGTGACGTTTTGTCTAGGCGGTGGACAGATGTTGCTTTGTTTGTTGATAGCATGTACTTTCGCCTGTTCTTCAATGGCTGTGAAGGCCTCAAGCACAGCTCTCTTGGATCGGTCGATGATGTCTATGTCTATGTCGTCCGCATAGCCTAGGAGCTGGGTGGATTTGTTGAAGATAGTGTTTTCCGTGCTCACACCTGCCTTGCGCACTATCTGCTCCAGGACTATGTTGAAGAGGTCACATGACAACGCATCTCCTTGCAGTGGCGTAGATAGGGGGGGGGGGATCAGGGGGATATATCCCCCCATTGGGATCCATAATTGTTCAACATACCAGTCATGCCAAATAAGTTAAGGAAACGCACTCTGAAATTTAGTACCTACTTCCTACGTGAATCAAGTCTTATTTGTACTCACAGGATTCCTAGAGGCTTTTATAAACTGTACATTCTATATATACAGCCTACATACACAAAGTCAATTTCATCTGAAAGAAATTATTAATTCGGCAAATCACCTACTATTTTGAATTTCTTTATATCGATTTTTAAAAAGTATTTTTTTAACGTCTCTCACCAACTGATAATAGGTAAACGTGCAAGAAAAAGAGCTTCTATCCAGTTTTCCACAAAAGCCCACACCGACACAAAATTTGAAAGTTATTTAGATTTCTTCTCAACGTGTGTCACATTGTTAATTTGGAGTAAGAAACCGCCCCAAACACGCAACACACTCATCCACACGAACACAAATGTTCAAACAACTGCGGTGAAGTTAACGCGAATCCTAACGGTAACTATAACTCACACTAATTCATTTTAACCAGAAAGCAAAATGCACTAATACCCATTAAATAAATTATGCCTTACACAAGCGGCAGATTGACAATCATTCGTCGTAATTTTGCGAGTTATTTGTGCAAGTTATTTGGAGTGGCTTTTTTTTTAATTAATTTTTTATATATAAAATTTTTCGAAAATTTACTAAAATTAATTTGGTTATTTAGTATTCAAGAATATGTAAATTTACATTTTATTAGTGATTTTCGATTGTAACTATTGATCCGATTTCGAGATATAGAATTTTGAAAAAAAGTTTAAAAAGGTTTTTAAAAAATACAAAAAAAAATTAAAATTTGTTTAAAAACAAAATTTTATTTGGGCAATTTATACGTAGTTTCAGAAAAAAAAAGTACGCTGATCAGGCTCTTGTTTTTCGAAAAAATCTTAT
This sequence comes from Sphaerophoria taeniata, assembly GCA_943590905.1. Lineage (NCBI taxonomy): Eukaryota > Metazoa > Arthropoda > Insecta > Diptera > Syrphidae > Sphaerophoria > Sphaerophoria taeniata. The sequence goes on from OX016542.1 coordinate 86,627,945, forward strand.
AAAAAAAAACGATTGTATGAGAGGTACCGTTTTGGAGGAAGTTTAAAAAAAAACGTTTTTGAGAAAATTGAAATTTTTTGTTTAGCCCAAAAATTTTTTATTGTGGCTTCCCTAAATTTTGATCTTTAAAAAAAAAATAATAAAAAAAGACCACTCAAACCTCGAATTTTCAATTTTTAAGTCAATCGGGCCAGTGGTTAAGGCTGCAGGTGCGTTTACAGAAAGACAGACAAACATTCAAAACTTTTCATATATTCTATACTAGCAGTTGCCCGCGACTTCGTCCGTCTCTCACTCGTGCTCCGGCCAGAGATGCGTCCTGACTTGTGCATCATGCGCGTGAATTTGGTTGCGAAGTTATTTTAAATTTTAATTTATTTTATCGATAAATGGACTTTTCAACACAAAAAGAATTTTTAATTTGATTCAACTGTTCCTACGATTAGCGCGTTCAAACAATCCAAAAATTAACCTTCCTCAATTAATGGAGAATGGACTATCAAACTCAATTACAATTCGAACTAGTAGTTTCTGAGATAAGCGCGTTCAAAGAAACAAACAAACTCGTCAGCTTTATAATATATTAGTATAGATGTCGGAAGTAAAAATGAGCGAACTAGATCCATCCCCCCCCCCCCCATAGCGAAAAGCTATCTACGCCACTGTCTCCTTGTCTAAACCCTGTGCATGTTTGGAATAACTCGGATGAGCTGTTACCCTGTGCACTGCACTGTTTGCACACTGCACTGTGTATTGTTTAGCGTCATGCGGCACAGCTTGTTCGGGATTCCGAATTCAGACATCGCCATCATAAGTTCTTGGCGGTGGATGCTATCATAAGCAGCTTTAAAGTCGATGAAAAGATGGTGGGCTTAGATTTGAAATTCGTTGGTCTTTTCCAGGATCTGCCTCAGTGTGAAAATTTGGTCTATCGTTGTTCTGCCTGGCCTAAAGCCACACTGGTACGTGCCGATTATTGTGTTGCAGAAAGGTTTAAGACGCTCACACAGTTCGTTGGATAGGATTTTGCATGCGACATTAAGCAGGGATATGCCACGGTAGTTTTTGCATGACATCGGATCGCCTTTTGTATAAGGGATAGCTAACAATCCAAATGAGTCTGCTAAAAACCCCATGTTCAGTAGTAAAGTTTAGTAAAAGCTACATCCCCGTTTCTTTTTCAACCTTCTAATAAGCAATTTTCACTCTCACAGTGGGTAACCAACCCAACAGTCAACACCTCCTTGAGTTCGCCTTTACTTTACCAATTTTCTTTTTATAAAGTTTAAATTTTGTTTTTGTCAATAACTGACCATTCGTCTTTGTTCGCTTTGTTGTTGGATCAGAAAACAACAAAATCACTTTGCCATATCGGCCTCTTACGACGACGATTGTCTATGCCAAAATCTCATTTATTTAATGAATCCATAGATAAGCACCTCGCTCGGGGCATGTGTGCTATATAAAAGAAACAGTGCAGTCCATACAAACTATCGAAGAAAAAATGTGTCTGCAATGGTTGGCGCGAACTGTGGAGGCGATTTTTCTTAAATGGAAAATCCATTTCACTTTTTATATTAATCTTCACCTGCCAAAAGGATGACTTTTCGTTTTCTACTGCACCACCACCATCGCTAACAACCAGACCATCCAGATCCAGTCAGCCACCCAGCCTCCATCTCACTGTTAAGTGACCACCGCCGCCGTCGGCGTCGTTGTCGGTCGTTTTCGTCGATATCGAACCCGATTTTTGCCGGTTATTCATTTTTTTTTCCAAGCAGTAGGGGAAGGCTTGGCCGTCTGTCTCAGGCATATTTTATCGACGAGTCGATCCACACATACAGAAAGGTTGAAACCGGTAACCACCGGAATATTATAATATGTGGATGGGACATGTGCGTTTGGAATTTCTTTACGAGCCTCAAGATGACGGACGAGAGGAAAAAGAAAAGCACTTTCGATTTTTAATGTGGTGAAAATGTTTAGTCTGTTTTCGTATGACATTTAAGGCCAACTCAAGGAGCGGTGTATTAAGCCGGAGCTGAGAGAACCGCATCGAGATTTAATAGAAACGAAAAGTGATGACATTTTTACGAAGAAATTTCAAAATTCAAATATTGGAGGAGTATAGCAAGTTCAGAGACGAAAGTGGTTTGAGAACAACTCATTGTTTCATTGGAAAGTCAATTGATGCGTAAGTAAGTTTTTGAAGAATCAAAAAAAAAAATAGATAAGTTTCAAAGGCAAAACGAAACGAAAGAGCTGAAAACAAACCTTTAAATCATTAAATTCCTATGCAAAGACAGAAAATGTGTCTCGAACATATTAAGAATTCCTCAAACGCGCCTTAATGTATGCAGAAACTCCATATTTGGTTAAGTCCAAAGCATAGAGTGTCTCACGAACTCCTAGGAATTTATCTCGAAAAAGAAAACTTAAAATTGGTATCTTAGAGTTTGCCAGTGGGTTAGTAGGCATTTCATAAACGTGTTACTGCAATTTGTAGTTTCTGCAATGACAAACGAGGGCCTGTAGACACAGCCAACGACAACGACCATCGTCAGCGGCGGCAATTGCCACCAAAACAATTAGGTAGGTATACCAATGAAAAATGTTAACAAAAATAGTGAAAAATTCATCGCTATTTAAACGAAATGGAAATTAAATATCCTTTTGGACATTGGTCATCATGCAAAAAGAAAACAAAAACTTCAAAAAGGTTTAGACATTCCTTTGACTGCATTTTGGTGTTGGCACCATGACAGCAGTGGCATCTTGTTAAGGATTCAAGTAATTAGCAATGCCTACAAAGTGGTTGTCTCTAAGGATTGCTTAGCATAGTTTTGGGAGCATGGGAAAAATGAGAATATGCAAAAGATTTAGGATGGGTTTTTATTTTTGAAACACAACAAAGCCTGCAAAACCTTAACAAGAGACTTCTTATTCAGGCTACAAAAGAAGAACTTGTACCTATACATATTTTGAAGAACAAAAGTTGCTATTAGGAAAACCACAAAATCTAATAAAGGAATGGGCACACTTTCAGCAAAGGCAGACGCAATGATGACAAGTGAAAGTACGTGCATTTAAAGAAGCAAACCATATACCTCTTAATTTTCTTTTTTCCCTTAAAAGACAAACGCACCATAAGAAATGAGAAAAATTGAAATTGTCAAACGAGCTAGAAAGTAACGATGTATTGACAGAAAAATATCATTCATAATCTCGCTTTACGATCTGACGTTTGTTCCTCTCGCAAAGTACACATACAAAAGTTAAAGAAAACTAAAGCATAATGGTTAATTATTGTTATGCGAGTTGGCCTGATTACAACCTGCCATACGCCTTATAGCATCACTTTCCATTGGAACGTGTTGTAACATACACACTAGATACGCTTCATGTGAGACGATTGACCATGACGACGCACATAGTGTCCAGGTCCACTGACATTTCTGTCAAGTGTTTATGTCTACTTTAAGCGGTGCAACGCACAATGATGCTTCAGAAAAAAAGCTAGAAAAGTAAGAGGCAACCAGCTTTAAAAGCTGAAACTCGCAAGAGGTGATCAATAAAAGTGATATTTTCGCATAATGTGCTTAAATAAGTCCATTTGCGAAGCCTTTACACATGCTTAAAAGAGCCAACTTGGGTGAAGTGGTATCAATTTCAACTAGTTCGCGAAGAGAGTTTTGGGATGGTCGGTTCGTTAATGGCAATTAATCACTTTTACTCAAGAGATTAGCTGTCAGGTGTTATTTGTTGCAAGTTGATTCTGCGGTTTAGGAGACAGGTGCGATGCAACTAGTTCGACTGTAGTACTGGGGTCCCAAAGATTTGTCAATTAAAAGGGATATTTGTGGAGCAATCTCATATCTCCTTCATTCACAAACCATCACCTCCCCTTCCAGCGCCTAATAACATTTTCATGTTTCAAACTAGCACTGATATTGAATGAAAATCAAATCAAGCTCAAGGTTTACCATCATCTTCATAGCGAGAATCTAGGTTCAACAAGCAAATGCCATTTTATTCATTCCATTGCGCTACACTTTCAATTCAAAATGTGCGCTGCACAAAAAAGTGTTTCGCTTCCACCTTTTCGAACCCACGACTCTGAAGATGTTGGTTTTTTCTTCTTCTCCATTTATCACAAGCTCCGTTTCGCTGGGAAAATGACTATGTGGGAAATGTATAAATTGAAAAATAGAAAAACTACGTGGAGGGAGGCGGGTTTTGAATTAAAAACAAAATAAACAGAAAAAATAAATAAGTATATAAGAAACGCAAACAAACAATTTGAGGCATTCATCAAAATCGGAGTGCAAATTCTACTTCGTCACGAAAGATAACAATATTCACTGTGGAGTAAGACTCGGCAAACTACAAATCTTCCCGCAGCTTACAATACTAGGTCACTTGTAAGATTGATGCAAGTACCTGTTAGACATGACGACCAGGGGCGGATTTTGTTTTGTTAAAGTAAAAATCTGACTGCTCCGTGTGATCTTAAGAAGCGCCGAAAAAACGCAAGTACCCTCCTGAGCATTGATCTACAACTTCATCGTCACACGGAAGGTGTATAACATCTCGTTGTCTTCTAACACCTTTCTCTTCTTCTTCTCGTGCCAAAATAATATACATATCTTGTTTTTCTGTGATGGTTCGTGTGTCGGCTAATGCTATTCTATGATGCGGCATGAACAGTTTTTGTTTGTTTATTAATCACTTCATAATGGTGATGGCGATATGGCGAAAAGAAAGCATGAGAAATTATTGTCATGTTTATTAGCAAATAATAAATTGTATGCCCCTTTCCCTCTCAGAAATCAGTACAAAAGTCGGTAACACCTCGAGGGAAGAATTATATTCAGCATTATGCTGGGAAGTTGCAATTCTAGACCAGACTCAAGCTAGCTAGGCACCTGACAACGACTGCAAGGCTTGGTGCAACATAACCGCATTGTTTGGGATTTATGTGATTGCGCGCCAAACATCGATCGAAATAAACGTGCCGCACAGACATATTGAATTGATGATTTATTATGTTGCGCATTTATTATCTTCATCTTTTATCGCGTCGCATCGGCAGTCGCATGGACGATATCTTCTGTTGTTGTCGGTGATTGTGAGGACTCTATTTTGAAGTCACCGTCTTCGCATAGTGTTGAAAGATTTGATTATGAACATTTATTCTCCTCAGTGGGATACAGATACAGATCATTTTATAAGAATGTAGAACGAATTTGTTTATTGGAGGGCACAACGCTTAATTGATCGTTTAATTTAAGTTAATTTTCAGTGGTGATGAATCAATATAGGGATGACACTTCAATTCGATTGTTGATTAATCTCTACAAGCGTGAACATTTGCATTAAGTTGTTTAAATTCGTAACGCTAGAGGGTAGGCAATTAAATTATCTCAGGAAAAACATTCTCAATAAATAGCAAGAATAATTGGAACCAGAATGACAGCTAAACAAAGTTCCTTAAAAATAGCACGCATACGCCGTAGTGAACAAAAAATCCATAATCATAATTTCAAAACACTGTGAAGCGCTTCGATTCAGGCGTTTTGTACATTTTATTTTAAGCTTAACGTTTGTAGGTGCAAGTATTTTCGTCTCTTACTTACTTACTTACTTAAGGTGGCGCTACAGTCCGGGGTGGACTTGTGCCTCAACCAACAAACCTCTCCAGCCAGCTCGGTCCCTAGCTAGCTGTCTCCAGTGACCAAGCTATCTGAGCCTTTTGACCTTAACTCTTTTAGCTAGGTAAGTGTCACTGTACAGCCCGCACAGTTCGTCGTTAAATCTTCTCCTCCATTCACCGTTTATGCAGACAGGACCATAGATCTTCCGTAGAACCTTTTTCTCGAACCGGCCTAGGGCGCTCTCATCCGTTTTTGACAGGGTCCATGTTTCTGCATCATATAGCAGGACGGGGATGATGTGCGTCTTATAGAGCGTCATCTTAGTTGTTCGGGAGAGGCCTTTACTACTCAATTGCTTTCTTAGCCCGAATAAACAGCGATTAGCAAGAGTTATTCTTCGTCTGATCTGGGCGCTGATGTCGTTGTCCGTGTTGAAAGCGGAGCCAAGGTATACAAAGTCCCTAACTATCTCGAAATTATATGCGTCTACCGTGACGTTTTGTCAGAGACGTCAGTGTTGGGTGTCCTTTTTATTATCTGACATCATATACTTTGTTTTGCCCTCGTTGACCGCTTAACCCATTTTTTCAGTCTCTGTCTGTATACTCGCAAAAGCACTGTTGACATCACGCTGCGTTCTCCCAATGATATCAATATCATCAGCGTACGAGAGTAGTTGCACATATTTCTGGAAGATAATGCCTCTAGTGTTGACGTGGGAGTTCTGCACTATTCGTTCCAAAATGATGTTCAAAAGGTCGCATGACAGTGAATCACCTTGTCTAAAGCCTTTTTTGCATCGAAAGCATCGGAGAGGTCGTTACCGACTTAAATGGAGCAGCACGAGTTCTCCATTGTCATCCTGCTCAGGCGAATGAGTTTTGTAGGGATGCCAAAACTGGAAATGGCTTTATACAGTTCTTCTCTATAGATGCTGTCATACGCGGCCTTAAAATCGATAAAAAGATGGTAGGTGTCGATTTGGAGTTCTTGAGTTTTTACAGGATCTGCCGTAATGTGAAAATTTGATCGATGGTGGACTTTCCTGGTTTAAAGCCACACTGATATGGACCTATCAGTTTGTTGATAAACGGCTTCAGACGTTCACATAGTACTGCAGAAAAGATCTTATAGGCGATGTTTAGGAGGCTGATGCCTCTGTAGTTGGTGCAGTTAAGAGGGTGTCCTTTCTTCAGGATCGGGCAAACAATGCTGAGGTTCCATTTATCGGGCACGCTCTCTTCCGACCATATTCTGCGGATGAGTTGGTGCATGCTCCTAACCAAGTCATCGCCGGCTGCTTTGAAGAGTTCGGCAGTGATGCCGTCAGCTCCCTCGGCTTTGTTGTTCTTAAGCTTAGATATTGCTATCTTCACTTCTTCAAGGTCGGGTAGACGGAAATCTTAGCTTGCGTCGTCTTCATTGAATGGTTCATTCTGCTTGACAGCGGAATTTGGTTCGTCATCGCCGTTTCTACAAGCCTCTAAACACACTTCAAAACTCGATTGAATTATAAGAATTTCGACCTAATGTCAAATCAAATTCGATAGCAATCTAAACATTTTAGATCTGCAACACCAATTTTCTGATTTCATACATCGCCGCATGTGGTCTTCCTTGATTTGGTCACTTAGCCAGCAAATCAGTCAAGTTATTCAATCTGGATTACGTTTTTCAAAACATACCAACAGGTGGAATTTATTGCTGCAGTTGAGCAAGCATTGTGAGTTTGCTGATGATAAAGAATTCCTTTTACTTCATTTGCCATTTTGTCAAAAATGCAGTTTAGACTACCACATGAGAGTCGGAGAGATTCAAGTTCCTTAAATAGATTTGAAAAATTCCACTGCAATGCTTGGATTTTGTTTAGATGAAATTAGTCTTGTCAACGCAGTTGTAAATTCAGACCTCATTATAAGACCAAACATCTGCCGCAAGAGTGAAAACATCGACAACACCATGTCATATTTGCCACCTTTCTGTTTATTTAAAATTATGAAAAGTTGACGGTTCTGTTGGTTGACTTATTTGAAACATTTCATAATTGTAAGAAAAGAAACAAAGTTTGAGTTTGAGTTTCTTCTAAAGATTCAAGCCTTCACTAAGGTCCCTGAACTAGCTTCAAAAGCTGATTGTAGAACGCCACCTTAGGCCATTTGAAGGTGTCATTTCATCACACCAATTGCATTTTCCGGCATACATGTCATAATGGGGCATTTTACTCCAACATAACTCGCAATTTAAAACTCTCAAGTTGTCAATATATTGCATGGCATTTGTTGGCAACAATAATCCCCCCGAGACACATAACATAAATGAGATTAATAGTAGGTATCAAATATGTATGTGCGTTGTTTTAGGAATATTTCAAAAAATCAACTTTTATTCCAAAGGCCTTTGTAAAAACAAAAATTTAGGTAGACAGATACTCGTCTTGTTTTGGAGACATTACCACCATTTTTTTTTTTTTAAACCACATTTGGTCAAATTCCACGCTAACTAATTGAAATTGATTTTGGAAATTGAGATCAAGCAATCTGTCGCCAATGGTTGTAGTGCCACAGCAGCCGCCTTGTCTTTTGCAACAACAAAAACAACATCGCAAAACTGTTTTACGACACCTAAGCGACGAAGACGAAACATCAGATTTTGGTTAATTAAAAGAGTTTAGCGTGACAACAACATGACAGCAATGTTTGTTTGTGTCTAATATAATAAAAGTAGCTAGTAAAGTTATGTAGCCGCAATGGATAACACGCAACTGAACTTAGCTGGTGAGGCCGTTGTTGTTCATACGTATTGTCCATATAGAAGATCGCGTGGCTTAGAAGTTATTTTGTACAAAATGGCTATTTAATTTGGCATCTTGTTGGAGTTGCTGCTAGCTGTTTATGGTGTGTTTTTCTGTATTTCTCTCGCTATAAGGTGATTGACATGGCATAATGTCAATTTAATTAGACAAAGGTATGCTCTTAAGGAATTATTTCAGAGAGCTATTTTAAGATTGATTAATCTCTCCTATTCACTTACCCAGTAATCCTTTTCATCCGTTCCAGAGCTAATAGTAATAGCCTTTTCAGATGGAAACAGAAGGTTCTCAAAATTGACGATAAATTAATGTGAGCAAATTACTTTTTGGGACCCAGTGATTTGGTTTAATCTAAGAACCCTAAGAACTCTATACATCCTGTAAACAACTGAAACTCGCGGATACTCAGATTCTCTCCTCTACAGTCTAGCAATGCAGCACCATTTTTCAAATGTTTTGGATTGTATTGAGCTGCCAATCTTTCTACAAAGCCTTGAGTTGAATAATAAAAAACTGACAGAAAATTATGTGAATTTTTAAAAACAAAATATCATAACTCATCTAAATAAAACGGAGACGACCCGGGGGTCAATTGCCGATCTGTGAAACTGTGAATTGATCAGTTCTATCACACTTTCACTACAAATTCGATTCTGGATCTGTAAAAAAAAATCAAAACAAACTTCAAAACTTTTCATTTGATAAATTTCTTTTCACAGCCATATTATTCTGTGAAAAGCTGTGAAAAATAAAAATAAAAAAGGTACTTAGAATTGACAGAATTTATCATTTGGTACTTTTTAGTACAAACATTTACAGTAATTTTTCATAACAAGTTAGAGAATCGCATAAAGCGAGTTTATAAAAAGAAAAAATCACACCCGTGATCTGATCTAGTCTGCTCGGAGGTAAAAAAGAAAAACGCCAATTGTATTGTAATTTCAAAGGCGATGAATGAGCAATGATCGTTATCAGTTGTGAACAAAGAAAAAGAATAAAGAAAAAAGAAAAAAAGCGTATGTCTTTTCTCTTTCCTTCCTTTTTTCACTATATTCATTCATACTCATAAATCAAAATGTCAAATCTCAAATAATTTTCTAGTTATGATGTGCTCTGAAGGAGATCACAGTTTCGATTGTTTTTTGTGACTCTCACAAGTTGTGATTTTGGGAGAGAATACGAAAAAGTCACAAAATTAATTTCACCTCTTCTTATGACTTGTGAGGTATCAGTGATGATGGGGAGAATCGGGCTGTTAAACGCAACCATAGAGATAATATTGTAATATTTGGCTTGGTCCGACAATTAAAACTTATTCACTTTTCAAATAAAACACAAATTCACTTTATTCAAACCACTCAAACTTTGACAAAAGTTCAAAGACTAGCGTGCACTGGCATAACGGGGGCAATGAGATCCACTCCAACTGCGGGACTGAAAGTTATACTCAATCTTATTCCCCTAGACCTCTTTGTTCAAGAATTTGCGGTCAAAAGTGCCCTGAGACTTAGTCAAACTAAAGTCTGGAAAAATAGTTCCATAGGACATGCCCAGATCCTTCATAAAGTTATGGGTCATAGTACTACAACAGACTATTAAATACCCGAACTTGATTTTCACAAACCATTCCAGGCTGCCATCCCAAGCAGAGAGGAATGGATAGATAATATACCATACTCCAGTGAGTCGTCAATAGCTATCTATACTGATGGCTATAAAATTTACACTGGTGTAGGAGCAGGCTTCTATTCCGAATCTCTCAAGTTAACCGCCTCGCTTAGGCTTCCAGACTACAGTAGCGTCTTCCAAGTGGAGGTCCTGGCAGTGACAACAGCTGCTAAAAAGGTATCAATGATGGCGATACCACGAGCTGATATCACCTTTTACATTGATAGCCAAACGGCAATAAAAGCGATTACTGCAACTGAGGTAAAATCAAAGCTTGTTTCATGCTGCCGCGAAGAGCTTAAGGTTCTTGGCGCACAGCACAACATTAGACTCTGCTGGGTCCCGGGCCACAGCGATATACTAGGCAATGAGAAAGCCGATGAATTAGCAAGATTAGGGTCAATGCTTGGCGTAAGCCAAGCTCAGCTAGTTAGCACCCCCACCTGTTATTTAAAACAGGAAATCTCAAAAAGAATAACTATCAAGGCCGATGAAAGGTGGAATCTTCTTGACACCTGCGGCACAACAAGAAAGATCTGGCCCTGTTTTAACAAACAAAGAACGGAAAAAATTATGCAGCTACACAAGGGATCACTTTGATCTCTTGTAAGCATTATCACCGGACATAATCTGTTAGGTTATCATATGAAAAAGATGAGAATCAGTTCAGATGATCTATGCAGAGGATGCGGTGACGAGGAGGTGCATGAAGACACTTCGCACTTTCTGCGTCACTGTCCCGCACTTTCCCATCAAAGGAAGAAACTGCTTGGCAACTTTTTCTTCGGGGATTTAGAAGAACTCTCTAGTACGCCAGGTACTAGCATCCTGAACTTCGTCAAGGCCTCTAAATGGCTTGACTAACTGAACACATAGGTTTTTCTTATTAGCTTGAGTAGCAATACTCGCGGGTATCACAATGGATCTGTATTGATCTAAGTGTGACGGTAAAAACATCAACTGTCAGCCCCTAAACCTAACCTAACCTAACCACTCATAAACTTATTTATTCAACTTTCAATTACTTTTCAAACACATTCGGTCACTGAACATCTTTATTTTTAACCTGGTGTCGTCGTGGATCTGAAGGAGTCTTTCTCTGAGGTCATCCATGTAGTCATCCTCGGCTTGCGGTTCCGATGTGGGACATCCAAATTTTATTTCGCTCGGCAGTCTGATGTTCCTTCTCATCAAAATCTCAGACGGTGTATGGACAGTTGAGCTATGTCTTGCACTTCGATACGCCATCAAAAAAGTGGAATGTGTCGATCCCAATCGCGCTGGTTGTCGTTCACAACTTTGCAAAGATGTTCCTTAAGGGTTCGGTTGAACCGTTCGACCATGCCATCAGATTGTGGGTGGAGTGTTGTTGTTCTTGTCTTCTTGATGTGAAGAAGCCCACAAACTTTCTGGAATATGTTTGATTCAAAGTTCCTTCCCTGGTCGGAATGCAGTTCTAATGGAACACCGAATCTGCTCACCCAGTTGAACACAATTTGGTCTGCGACTGTTTTGGCTTCTTGATTCGGAATGGCGTATGCTTCAGGCCACTTGCTGAAGTAATCCATGACGACCAGAATATAACGATTTCCATTATTTGTTTCCGGAAATGGACCCGACACGTCTACTGCAATCCTTTCAAAGGGTGATCCGACATTATACTGCTGCATTTGGCTGTGATTCTTTTTGTTCGGGCCTTTGGTGGCAGCACAGGTATTACATTTTCGACACCACTTCTCGACATCTTCCCTTGTAGTCCGGGAGGCGACCGTAAGATTACCTACCTCATAAGCAGAGTGGAAAATTTAGCCACCATCTAATGGTAAATGACATGAAGTTTTCAAAACCATTGGTCGGACAGACTTTCCCTGGGCCTTTTGGCGGCTAAATGGCACTTCCGGTTGCGTTTTTTGGTGCCAGCTTATACCATAGGGTGAGTGGAAAAAGTAAGTAGAAGTCTATAGACATTTCGTCGTAGATACCAAATCATATGGTCGGACAAAAATAACGCGGGCCTTTCTCTTTGTCCGACCATTTTAAAAACGGTATTTTTGGTGACATTCTACCTCATCGGCTGAGTGGGCAAATGGGGTATCAAATGAAAGCTTAGAATGTCTACATTAAAAATCTACTGGTCGGACAAACTTTGCATGGGCCAATCACGAGACCGACCGCATTTTTCAAAAAAAGTCTGTTAATTACTTTAATGTTTTTTTCAACTCAGCATCAACATTTTTGGTGTTAAATCTGTATAAAAAAGGTAACTGATGAATGATATCATAGTTGGCTAATCCAAAATTATAGTTATGGGTTCAAAAAAACTACTTAAACTGGTTACCATAAGGTTTTGATAATTTTTTTCACAGAAAAATTATGTTTTTTTTTTTTTAACACCATTCACTTTGAGGTGCAGGGACATTGGTGGGTCACAAGTGCCAAATTAAATTTTGGGACTATTAACCCACTATGATGGGTCAGTAGTCCTAAATTTATTTTGTCTTCTTTGGGACAAAAGTGCCAAATGATAAAAAATATGTTTCATGAGAATCACTTAATTTATTTTTGTACTCATTAATATTATGTGCAAAAAGAAATGTTTATGGAAAAAATAAAACAAAAAACTTTAATTCGTATTCCTATGTATGTATACACATATAACAACTACAAAAAAGTCATAAATAAATAGAACCATTTTTGTACTATTTTACTATTTGTCTAAAAAATGGACAGAGCAATCAATTTTTCAAAGCTGTTACCGTTTTCTTTAATTTTAAAAGCAACCATCACACATATATATTGTAACATGCTAGTGTCAGGAGAGAAAATGCTGCATTTCAATGATTCATTTTAAGAACATTTTTTTTCACTTTCGTCTGAGGATGATGACGATCCGCAATATTCAAGATCAATTTGGTTTGATTGGGACCGAAACAAGCGGAACAAATTTTGCCCAAAAGAGAATCAATTTGGGGTGTGAAAATAAAAAAATTCGCGCGAATTCTCTTTTAGGCACTGTAATACTCCTTGTGATCCGCTCGGTTCGGTTGTTGGAAGCTAAGTGTCGTAAGAATGACAGAAGAGGGAAGAATACTTACACGTGATAAAGATAGCGTACCTTTACGTAGATATTACGTATTACGTACGCGTTGTGGGTTGTGAGTAGGTCATTGCCAGCAGTCAAGTTTTAAGAACTTAACAGCCAAATTAATAAACACAGACTTGCGAAGGACTAACTCTTAGTCTGCAGACTAGTGGAAAATGCTATTAATAAAATAAAATTTCTCTTAAGTGACGTTTACCAACTTAGTCCACCTTGAAAGGTAGACTAGCAAAGGACTAAGCAAGAAATGTGTCAGTCGTGGAAAGATAAAAAAAAAATTAATGTCAGTGTCAAGAAGCGCTTGAAATATTTGTGCTTTTGACCTGTCATGCATTGTATACAAAAAATAAATAAGGACACAATAACAAGAACTTCACTCTATCGTTTCTTCATTAAAAAATGTTTTTTTTTATTTTCACCATTTGTATGATCCTAACTTGAATCTACCTAATTATTCGCTTAATCTGTGGCCCTTGATTAATTAGGCCCTTAATTAATCCATCAGAAGTCTTTGCTTGAAGTAATGTTCCCTATTAAATTTGAAACTTTGCTTGTAAGGATTCGTTTGGTATGGATTCGCATAAGTCATTTTCAATGCTCTTTTTGCCGATATCGTCGGTCCATTTCTTGCTGGCCTTGGTAGCGACGACGGCATTCCTCAGACAAGTGCTGGGCCCAAACGTTAACCAATGCGCGAAGACCAAATGATGTCTCGATGTAGCCCACAGCTCCAGCAACGATCATTGGTGGAGTTTCCAAGACAGTGACGGCTTCAACATCTTCCTTCTGTTAATCTTGGATCCAGGACGCTCAGCTTCTCGAACAATGTGAGTCTTGTAGCCAACAAAGCATGTTAAATGTATGGGCTTTGAGGCATCATCTTTGGGGAAAGCCTTAACCTTACCACGAAGAAAGCCATGGAACCATGGTCAGGGGCCGAAAACTTACGATGAGACATTATTAAAAATTATTACAACGCGTTCTATTCGCTCAGACGACAATGATAGAAATTTTAAAATATTTTTTAATTTTCAAATTGGTTGTCAAATATGAACAAAAAATGAAAATTCCCAAATGGGAAGTTTTGGTAAACGTCACTTTACTATTCTGGGATCAAATTATTTTTATTAATGAGAAATTTTAGGCCATGGACTAACGCTTAGTCTATGGACCAGTTAGACTGTGGATTAAGAGTGGACTAGGCGTTTTTTATTGATATGGCTGTAAATGTTTTATTTCATAAATAATACAATAATAATATGATATAAATATATTTAATTAATGGTTCTCCACAGGCACACATAAGAACTAAAATCATTTCCAAAATGCTTACAGAAATAAAGATTGGACAATCAGATGATGTAAATCATGAGGTTGCTCGGTATAGAATTCAAAAGGACAAGAAAGCACTGTTTGAAATCATAAATATTTTTAAACAAAACATAAGTCCTAAACCTCGAAAAAGAATTTCTGTTTAAACTAGCATGCATTACAATATTTTGTGTGGTGGTTGCTTTTAAAATTAAAGAAAACGGTAACAGCTTTGAAAAATTGATTGCTCTGTCCATTTTTTAGACAAATAGTAAAATAGTACAAAAATGGTTCTATTTATTTATGACTTTTTTGTAGTTGTTATATGTGTATACATACATAGGAATACGAATTAAAGTTTTTTGTTTTATTTTTTCCATAAACATTTCTTTTTGCACATAATATTAATGAGTACAAAAATAAATTAAGTGATTCTCATGAAACATATTTTTTATCATTTGGCACTTTTGTCCCAAAGAAGACAAAATAAATTTAGGACTACTGACCCATCATAGTGGGTTAATAGTCCCAAAATTTAATTTGGCACTTGTGACCCACCAATGTCCCTGCACCTCAAAGTGAATGGTGTTAAAAAAAAAAAAACATAATTTTTCTGTGAAAAAAATTATCAAAACCTTATGGTAACCAGTTTAAGTAGTTTTTTTGAACCCATAACTATAATTTTGGATTAGCCAACTATGATATCATTCATCAGTTACCTTTTTTATACAGATTTAACACCAAAAATGTTGATGCTGAGTTGAAAAAAACATTAAAGTAATTAACAGACTTTTTTTGAAAAATGCGGTCGGTCTCGTGATTGGCCCATGCAAAGTTTGTCCGACCAGTAGATTTTTAATGTAGACATTCTAAGCTTTCATTTGATACCCCATTTGCCCACTCAGCCGATGAGGTAGAATGTCACCAAAAATACCGTTTTTAAAATGGTCGGACAAAGAGAAAGGCCCGCGTTATTTTTGTCCGACCATATGATTTGGTATCTACGACGAAATGTCTATAGACTTCTACTTACTTTTTCCACTCACCCTATGGTATAAGCTGGCACCAAAAAACGCAACCGGAAGTGCCATTTAGCCGCCAAAAGGCCCAGGGAAAGTCTGTCCGACCAATGGTTTTGGAAACTTCATGTCATTTACCATTAAATGGTGGCTAAATTTTCCACTCTGCTTATGAGGTAGGTAATCTTACGGTCGCCTCCCATACTATTGCATGTAACCAATAGAATCGTTGTCTACTTGTTGTTTACTCCTAGATGGCCTCCCGAAACTCCATCATGCATCTCTCGCAGAACGTCCATAATCTTTGATCTTGGTAAGACTAGCTGCATTACATAGGACTTTCCATCTGCTGATTCCCACTTACGTCGAAGGACACCCTCTTGGGCATGCAACGAGTCCCACTGCGCCCAATAGGCCTTCAGAGTCGGAGATATCAGCCCATTCTGGTTTTTCCTGGTGTTCCTTCCATGCGAGGATTGGTTCGATGTCTGGGTCCTCTTGCTGAGCCTCCCTCAACTCGTCGTTGCTCTATCCATGAATGGGATCGGCTCTGGTTCGTTGGACAGTAACCACTTCCTTTTCTTCTTGGCGTCTGCAACGCTTTGAGTCTTGTTTATTCGGTCTCCAAGATAGTACATCCGCCTTTGATGTTGGAATCCGTGTTTGTTTTCCGGCTGGGAAACAACTTGGGAAGTTACGCTATTGTTGGGCTTTCCTTGGCCGTTAGAATTGCTTATGTTTTCACAGTGTTGGCAAGCGGTATTCCTTCGTGGTAATCTGCACTGTCGTTGAAGATGCCCATTCTCATTGCAATTCCAGCATCGTGCTCGTCCACCTTGCTGCCTCCTTTCAACGGTAGCCTTCTGACAAGAGTATTCTTGGAGTTCCAGTTTTCTTACCCGATGGATACTTTGTGAAGCTTTTCTGCTGCTTCCAATTTCAGAGCGAATGCCAATGCTTCTGAGAGTGTTCGCTTTCCGACAATTCGAATAGCCCTCTGGAGATTAATGTCGGTCACAGCTCTCACAAAGGCTTCAACAGCAAGTTGATCTCTTATCTCATTGCCAGCTGTTGGATATGCCAGGTGAACCAAGCGCTCAATATCTGATTGAAGCTGTTGCAGAGTTTCACCCTTTTTCTGGGTTCTATTGTTTAGCTGTACTTGGAAGACTTATGTCATGTGGCTGTCTCCAAACCGCCGTTCAATTGCGCTTACAAGAACACTGAAGTTACCACTCTTTTCCGCTGGGATGGTTTCTAGCAGTTCAGCAGCCGATCCTCTTAGAGCGAGCGTGAGAGCAATGCATTTGTCGCCATCGTTCCAGCCCACAGTGTGGCCAAGTATATGAAAAGTTGGCAAAAATTATTTTTCCTCGTTTTCATTTATTTTTGTTCAAGAAAAATGGATGTTGAGTAGTTTAAATTACAATTATTAAAAAATTGAGAATAAATATTTATAAATCCTAGTGATATTAAAAATGTTAAAGTTTGGATGAATGGATTTGCGAAGGTAGAGATGTTTGTTGCTCAATCACGCCAGAGCAGTTGAACGGATCTAGGTAAAATTTGGCTCAGAGATAGATTTTAGTCTGGAATAGCAGATAGGATACTTTTTATGTCGGTAAGGGGGGGGGGGGGGCATTGGGTGATCCAAACACCCCAAATCAATTTTAGCCTACATCAGTATCTTTGCAGTTTTTATTTTTATTTTTATTTTTATTGAAAAATAAGATTTCAGGATACCTACGTGAATATGTATGTAGTTATGTAACTCACAATTAAAACTGCGTATTTTGTGATAACTATTTATTTGTGATTACAGATCATAAAAAGAAATTAATTCATGAAAATATGTAACAAAAAACCAGAAAATACCAAGTTATATTACAAAATTAAAGAAAAAATAAAACTAGTTCTGATTTGAGTCCGAGTCCGAGTAATTTGAAGTGTCAATGATATATGGAGCTTCTAACATCTCTATAACTATGAGTCTAAATTGAATTTTCGGCTTATTGGTTTATGCATACTAGTTACAAATATGAAGATGAAATAAGGAGTCCACAAAGAACATCTTCATTGGTCTTTCTCTTGAGTATTTGCGTGAAAAGTTCTCTCTATATATATTTATTGAAATTGTTGATTGCCTCTTGTGTCTCAAATGTCCTATAGGAACAAGCGCTTTTTTTATAACAATACTACCATAAATTAACATTTTGTGCATGGTAGGAGACAAATGGTACCACGGATACTTTTCGAACTCAACCACCTTTTTTAAAGCTGGATATAAAATAAAACACTTTTAAACGCAGATCTTGCATTTTTGGTTTTGAACAATTTATCCGATTTACCAAGTATGTATTGGGTCAAAAATACAGTTTTATTTCGAATTGAACGTTTACCTGATTGAATAAGGTTTTCAAATAAAAATTTGTGTGATAGGCTAATGTTGGAACCTAAAACAAAAATTGTAAACCCTTGATATTATCCAATATTTTACGCAATTTTGCTCACACAAAAATACAATTTTCTTTAAGAGGGGCAAATATGGGCAAAATATTTTAACTTCACACGAAAGCCTACTCTATGGACCATAACAGGACACAAACAGTTTTACGCCATCTCACGTCTATATATACTTTCTGTTAACGATTTCAAAGGACTTTTTCTAAAATAATGCTTTTAAATAACTTAAAATTCGAACATATTTCTTAACACAATATTAAAACAAAACATATATAATTGTGATATCAATTAAAAGCTTACTACATGCTTGTGGATCCGTTTTTTATTTCAAGTTGATAGCTTTTTGTTTAAAGAAATGCGACTTAAAATGGTAAACACCCTCTTGCACTGCATGAATATCAAGAACAAATAACCTTTCAAATAGTCGAACTTTAAATTAATATTACTTTGCTTCCTCTGCACTTATCATAAAACAAAAACCGGTTTTGTGTAGCTCAAGAGTACCTCTATTTTACCATATCAATAATTTTCTAATGAGTTGAAGAGAGAAAAAAGGTATTTTTGCCAACTTTTTCTACTTTTGGCCACACTGTGCAGCCGTTTGTTAACGCTGCTGCTTCAAATTTTTTCTTATAGATTGACCACGAAATCTGACCATCAAAGCTTGGAGGTTGCACTTCTCTCTTCTTTAAGCACTCACCAGAAGATTCTATAACTTTCAACTTTCGCACTTTTTCCAGTTCCTTTGTGATGGTTTCGATTTGTTCGTCAATTATTTTGAAACGTGCGTTTTGTTCCTCGACGCGCTCGTTGAGAGTCTTAATTTTCTCTTCGAAGTCCGTAAACCTGCCTTCTAAAAGGTTTCTCTGTTCGTCGAA
Organism: Sphaerophoria taeniata; assembly: GCA_943590905.1. Taxonomy (NCBI): domain Eukaryota; kingdom Metazoa; phylum Arthropoda; class Insecta; order Diptera; family Syrphidae; genus Sphaerophoria; species Sphaerophoria taeniata. Next base: position 86,646,847 of record OX016542.1, read on the forward strand.
CCGCTCTAGAATATTCTGCTGTTCTTGTTTTTGGTCACATCTTTGGGCTTCTAGTTGTTTGAGAACGTTATCTTGCTTCTTTTGATTCTCTTCAAATTTGGCTAGAAGAAGTGACATCATGTTAGATATTTCTGTTGCATTTACCTCTTCCACTTTTGTTTCCAATTCGAAAACAAATGTATCCGGGTCTTCATTTTGCTGCTCCAGATATTCCTGCAGCCGTTTAACGAGTTCGTTTTTTACTCCTGTCCCACTTAAGCCACGTTTGCTTAGTTCGGCCTTTAGCTCAAGGACAGTTAAGTCTTTCACAACTTTACTCATTTTTTTTATTTTTAACTTCACTATTTCACACAAAATAATGTAATCACTGTCCACTGTTTTATTATCACTAAGTTGTAATCCCTTATTCTGACACCAATTTAAAATTCGGCTTGGTCCGGCAGTTAAAACTTATTCACTTTTTAAATAAAACACAAATTCACTTTATTTAAATCACTCACAAACTTATTTATTCAACACTTTCTATTATTACTTTCAAACACAGTATTCTTTACTTTATCGCAGTTCACAATCAACTATCCGCTTCGCCGCCTAACGAGCTATTTATATAACACAAATAATTGGTTCTAGAAACTACTATATTGGTTCTTGGAGAAGCTGAATGTTCGAGAAGTTCTCCTCTTAACCACTAGATGCTACAAATACAAAAATACCGGGATTTTTGTAGGAGCTGAATGTTCTTAATGCTAAACAAAAGTTCTCCTCTTAATCACTAGGTGTTGCCCCTCATTTTAACTGTCCTACACAAGTGTTTACTACTACAATTAAACTTATAGTCTAAGAGCTGCTGAAGGCCGACCTTCACCGAACTGTTAACCGGCTGAAACTTTTTTTTATGAAATTTAGTTTGAAAACATATATGAATATGATAGCTTGCCTAACGAAAAGTGTGCCAGGCTATATTAAATTTAACTTTATTTTAATCAATAACTAACTCCTCCTTCACCCATATGTTAAAATAAAACGCTGTGCCAAATAGCCATATGTGTAAGTAGGCTTGAGACAAGAAAAAAATTGTATGGGAGATGGGGGCCTATTCCCCCCGTTTAGCCAGGAGGGGCAGTTTCCGAAAAATTATAATAATAATAATAAAAGTCAATTTTTCGGAAACTGCCCCTCCTGGCTAAACGGGGGGAATAGGCCCCCCTCTCCCATACAATTTTTTCTTGTCTCAAGCCTACTTACACATATGGCTATTTGGCACAGCGTTTTATTTTAACATATGGGTGAAGGAGGAGTTAGTTATTGATTAAAATAAAGTTAAATTTAATATAGCCTGGCACACTTTTCGTTAGGCAAGCTATCATATTCATATATGTTTTCAAACTAAATTTCATAAAAAAAAGTTTCAGCCGGTTAACAGTTCGGTGAAGGTCGGCCTTCAGCGGCTCTCCTACTATTATTGCTACATACTTATTTCACTATAAAACGATATTAGAGTAATAGAGAGAAAGAGTGTATGTACATTAAATATAGACAAAGATACAGAGAGATAGAGATAAATAAAGTGTATACACATTACAATATCTTTCAAATAAATATACAAAGATACTCACCACGACATTTGAAAGCTAATTTTTTTCCACCACAGACATTTTTCATGAAAACAAAAATTCACCACTTATTTTTTTATCAAAAAGAATTACATGCTTGGCTAATAAATCTTCAAAAATAACTTCGAAAAGAACCAACTGAATCTACTTGTGAAATCATCTTTTGATCACTATTTAAAAGAATAACACTTGTTTCCAAACCTGGCAACGCCGCTAAGTCCTAAGCTTGCTGTCAACTAAAAATTCATAATGTTTCGAAAAAAAAACCAAAGGGAAGATAAAGAAAGGAGAATAGAAGAAGTCATTCTGGAACAGAAAGCCATCAAGATCTAAGGCCGTGTGTGAATTGCGTTAAAATGTGTATTAAAACTTGACGTTTGGTTAAAACTTGACACTAGCGTGGTGAATAAAATGGGTTAAAATTTATCCTGCTGTGGAGCAGGTTAAATGGGTTAAAATTTTGACGTATCTTTTTTTTCAAATAAATGATAGAGAAGTTTGCTTCTGTTTTGTTGATTTGTTCTATTTTTCTCCGTTTTATTTAGTTCTATGTATATTTCGAGAGATTGAAATGAAATACTTTTTTTTATCATATTTTAAAGCCAAAAAACGAAATGATTTTTTTTCTTTTGAGAATGATAACAGATGTCAGCTGGGAGAACATGTTTTGCAGTGTTACCACACGGAAAAAAACAATCATCCAAAAAGGGAAATTTTTGTTTGAAGATTTTCTTACTGTTGCTTCAAAATATTATATTACCACTGTAAAATCTAGAAAAATAAATAAAATAAAGTTTGTTTGTTATTTTTAGTGACTTTTCATGAAATTCGTTGCTTAAAGTTTGGTTTTGAACACAAATTTATTTTACCTAGAAGAACAAAAACATCTTTCATTGAGGGGAATTTCGTAAATCATGAGGGAAATTTCTTAGTACTACGCAGAAATGTTGGTTAAAAAAATCCCTTTTAACGCAGTTCACACAGCAAATGGCTAAATTTGTTCCCTTTTTTCACCAAATGTCAAATTTTAACCAAACGTAAAGTTCTAATACACATTTTAACGCAATTCACACACGGCCTAAAATACGAAATTTTGTAATCCGCCTTTTTGCAAAATAATTCTCATTAAAAACATCAACACCCTAGCGGTATTTTCTAGAAACACCCATCAAAACATTTCGATTTGTACTGTACTACGTCAATGGTACACTCATAACCAACACTAACTAACTGACATTTCATTTTCTCTGACACTGACAGTTGTCATTTTTTTTCCAACAAGCAAGGAAGATAAAATTTCCAATTTGATCAATTGAAGAAAAATTAATTTCAATTTATAAGTGAAAAAAAACCGAAGATAAAACATGACTGAACTCTTAATCGATCCGAATATCCGAGTTTGGGTATTCCTGCCCATCATCGTGATAACATTCCTTGTCGGAATCATCCGCCACTACGTCTCGATTCTCATCTCCAGCCAAAAACAGGTCGAATTGAGTCAAATTCAAGACAGCCAGGCTATGATTCGTGCTCGTTTGCTTCGTGAGAATGGCAAATACCTCACCGAATATTCCTATGCGATGCGCAAGAGCTTCTTCAATCACGAGGAATATGGTTATTTCAAAGCACCAAAACCAGTCGCTGCTAATCCAACAAATCCCACAGCAATGCTCTCGGAAATGGTCAAGGGTAACTTCACAAATGTCCTGCCAATGGTTATTATTGGAGGTTGGATCAATTGGATGTTCTCGGGCTTTGTGACCACTAAAGTTCCATTTCCATTAACGTTGCGATTCAAACCGATGTTGCAACGGGGTGTAGAATTAGCTTCGTTGGACGCTGCTTGGGTGTCGTCGGCGTCGTGGTACTTTTTGAATGTCTTCGGATTGAGAAGCATTTATTCGTTGGTTTTGGGTGAGAACAATCAGGCCGATCAAACGCAATTCACTCAGAATCAAATGTCTGGAGCGGCAATGGCTATGCCACCAGATCCAAAGAATGCTTTTAAGGCTGAATGGGAGGCTTTGGAAATTTGCGAATACAGAAATGCTCTGAAGGATGTCGAGGGAGAGCTGATTGCTCGTATTGCAGGCGAACGACCCTCTCAGTAGGAACGTAGTTATCAAGTCGAAGAAATAGAAATTTATTTAATTCAATTTATTTAGCATTTACAAATCTGTGTGTGCGTTTCAGTTTAGGTTCTTTTAAATTTATGATTTGTTTTGGAAGCAAATGAAATAAATGGTTAAAAATACAAATTGTTTGTGTTCTTCTTCCTTAACTGAAAAGAAAGACTGGAAGTCAGTTCAGTTGTCATAAGAACCGATTGGGGATTTTTTTTTTTTTGTTCAGCGTATTGTTGGATTCACAACATCGGTATATTTTTTGCCTTTGTTCTTCATAATTCGCAGAATATTTTTCGTCTATGAAAGAATCAGTACCAAATACTGCGCAAATACAAGTTGTGTAGTTTGGAAGGAGAGCCAGTTAGCACTCCCCTAGACAAGGACGGACACATAATGGCCGAGCAGGCACAGACAAAGCTCGGTCGACCAATTTTTTTTTCCTTTTGGCTTCTTCTACTTAAGTACAACGATATGTAATTTAAAAAAATGCGAATGCAGGGTTTTCTCAACATGTTTTCTAAATAAAAATGAAGCGAAATCGAGCAAAGAACTTCCCATTAAATTTCGCTATCAATTTTTGTGCAACTACCTTGGAACAAACATCAATCCCACAAAAGACACCTTAGTGGAGATCCGAAGAAGAATTACCCTAGCGAACCGCTGCTGCTTCGCTTTGGCAAAATAACAACTGAGTTCAAAACTCCTCACTCGAAAGACAGTGTCTGCTGTACCGGCTGTACGAAACTTTGATTTTACCAGTCCTACTCTACGGCGCCGAGTGTTGGACGATGAGTAAAATAGGGGATTTGATACTGGGCACTTTTGAAAGAAAAATTCTTCGACGGCTTCGCATACGGGACCGAAAATGCGACGATGTCGAATGGAGAAGAAGGCTCAACCGCGAACTGTAGTCCAGAAAGCCAAGAAAAGACGACTACATTGGCTCGGCCACATCGAGCGAATGGACGACAACGCTACAGCCAAGAAAGTCTTCTCATCGCAGCCCCCAAGGGCTGACAAGGAAGACCGAACCTAGGGTATAAGAACCAAGTGACTGCGGATGCCAGAGCGCCTGGTTTCGGCGACTGGAGAGTGCATGCAAGGGACCGTTCTCGATGGAAGGCTGTAGTATCTCAGGCTGAGATCCTTCATGTATTGTGAGCCGGATAAGTAAGTAGTAAGTAATTGTTTTAATATCTAACCAATTGTTTTTTTTTTGTATTGAAAAAAAAGCATAAAATTTAGCATAATTTGACTTACCTTATCTTTTCAGAATTAATCAAATTTCCAAGTAAACGTAACATCGGCATACAAAAAATGTCAATTCCATTTATAACTCTAGAAAAATAAATTTTAAAAATCGTTAATTTGCCATCAAATAACATTTTATTCTTTTAACTTACAAAAAACATCAAAAATCCACTGCGTTCGAAATTCAAACTCAACGGCTAAAATTCTAACGGAATTTTCTTGCATGTTCATGCCTGTAAGCCAATTTGGTCTTATTTTTACTTACGTCGTAAAATGAAAATAAAATAGGTTTGTCGTATATTTCCTTGCACAAAAATACTAACTAATCATTTAACTTTCACTTAAATAAACTTTTACTTAATAATTTTAACAAAAAACTACCGAAAAATTAAATTAATCACGCACTGAAAATTTCACATCCACCAACCACAGCTAACAAAGAACAAATGAAAAAGATGGTTCTTGTCGATGATAAAATGATAATCCATTTTTATCCAATATGGCCGCCAAATAGAAAATGAACTGGTATTACTGAAAAGTGATGCCACTCTGATATAAATGCAGATTTGTCTGTGGATGTGTTTGGATTTTGTTTTTGTTATTTTTTTCTTAAATAATTTTTTTCTCTGGAGGGAAAAAGGAAGAGGAAAGAACATAATTTCGTCACTCTTAAATATTTATGACAAATGTGAATTGAAGAATTTGTTCTTGGCACGAGAAATTGAATAGGAAAATATATATAAAATAGTAATGGCATCACTTACAGATTTCCATGGCTACCAACCAATAGCAACCGAGTCCCATTTAAACAAAAACAGAAAGCAACTCATTCAAAACATCGATTTGTTTTTATTTTCTTATCAAACAGAAAAGAAATTAGTTTTCTGCGCTATTTTCCATTTATTTTATTACTTTTTTGATCCTCTTCCTGGCAAGAAAACAAGATCACTAATAAGCATGGTAAGGATGAAACAATCCTTGTTGTTTTCCTCTCCAAGACACTTAATCTTGATGAAGATGTAAATTTCTAGAATGCTCCTCCGCGCTTCGTATCATGCATTACTTCAGTTCTATGCTTCAAAGCGGAATGGTATCAAGAAGAAGCCGGCATTGTTCGAACGTTCAAAATTTATTTTTATCCCGATTTATCTCTAGAAGTGGTGAGACCTTACTCTTTCGATTTCTTACCAATCCTTTGACAACCTTTATTCAAAAACAGTTTGACTTCAAAACGAATAAGACCTTCATGAGGCGCACCCCAATGTTAGACCTGAATTCTAGGGACTTCTTTATTGGTACGAGCGTAAGTATATATGGAAGACAATTTGACATAATTGACTACGGCGATGAATTGACAAAGCATATACTGGAAAGTGTCCGAACCAGATCGTTCTTTCTGGTGAAACCCCAAGTTGTTCATCTATTCGGACTTCTCTTGAATTATCTCTTCGAAGGTAAGGCCCGTGTAACCGACCTTCAGATGGTTAGATTCACGCCCGATATAGTCAGAAGATTCATAGGAGATGAGCCCAAAGGAGACGATACTATTGCGTAAGTTGTGAAATCCAAAGTTTCCCTATTGATTTGACCATGTTTGTGACCTTTTCAGGTTTACGAATGAACTTCTTGCTGGACAATCAATTGGAATGGTTGTCATTGCCAATAATATTTTAGCGAAATTGATGGCATGTCAACAGCAGGTCCCCTTCCATGGCGAAATCCATCCAGCACTGAGGAAGATATTTGAACATGAAGAATTAAGACGTGGGATATACTTATCACCAACAGAAAACGAAACAGTCAAGGTGCATCTCATGCTACCTCGCCTTTAGGAACTGAATGAAAAATTGTTCCTTTTTTTCTTCCAGGATATTAATTCCTTCTTCAATTCCAAAATCGGTTTCGTCCACGAAATTAAATTAGATAACACAACTCTAACAGTGGTAAAACCTCATACAATTAAAGAAGGCAATATGGGCCTTATCGTCTTGGACATGTTGAATCGTGGCTTCAAAATCAATGCGTTGAGAATGCTAAGTATGGAACGTGTCAATTGTGAAGAGTTCTATGACGTCTATCGAGGAATACTCCCCGAATACATCGTAAGTGACAACTTGGTTAAATTATAACCATGGGTACGAGTTTTCTCCTCTTTGCAGCCAATGGTAGCAGAACTTGCGAGTGGAGTTTGCGTAGCCATGGAAATTGGCCACAAAGATCCATCTGTCGATACTCACAAGGAGTTCCGTGAGTTCTGTGGGCCAATGGATCCAGTAAGTATTCAATTGAATGAACAAGAACTCCTCTCATTTGCTATAATTTAGGAAGTCGCCAAACTGCTGCGTCCCGATTCCCTGCGAGCCAAATACGGATGGAGCAAAGTTAAAAACGCAGTTCACTGTACCGATTTGAGAGAAGACGCAATCCTAGAAGTTCAATATTTTTTCAAAGTTCTTGTTGAAAATTAAAACAAAAAAACACCGTCCGAAACTTCTTGTTTAAATATTTAAATTAACTAGACTATTGCTACTCAAACTTGTCACCAACAGTGGATCTGCAGTAGACGCTGCTGTGGCGGCAGCAGCAATGTTGGCTATGTCATTGTCGATCGCTCGTGTGTCTTCCTGCCATTGCGTTCGATTGTCGTCGAGCAGATAGTCGTAAGCTAAAACAGCAAAGACAACAATGCAAACAATCATACAAACCGCGTAGAAGAAATATCCAGAACTCTGTGATCTCAACATATCACTCTCGGTCACAATTACAACGAGCAGGTTACCAAAGGCGTTGTTTAGAAACCAAGCTGCTGTAACCACTGATTTCATTGTTAGAGGTGCCTGGAAGGTTGAGTTTTCAAAAATATGATCAATTTGTGGAGTAAACTTCGGACTTACTTGTGTAAAAGCAAATTGCAGTCCCGGAATCGACAGAAACAGCTCACCCATCATCATCAATGCAAATTGTGGCACTTGCCACGCAATACTTATCGACTTGTAGGGTTCTATCTAAGAACAAGGATCGATTGTTAGGGAGCTAAGCAAATATATCGACTAAGAAGCGCACTCACATAGATCCATTCTTGCAAAATTCCAGCTGCTATGAATGAGAACGCCGAACACACTCCGCCGAGCACACAACTCTGCAATGGATTCATTTCAATGCCAAAGTGTTTCAGCAACGGCCGGAGAATATATTGCCAAAGGGGAATAAAAATAAATAATAATACTGGTCCAACGGCTTTGGCTTGATCCGCCTGCAATGTCACCCCCGCAACTGTTGTGTTCATTTGGGAGGCCTGGAAGGTCCAACTGGAGTCTTGTTGAGCCAGCAGGGCAAAATATATTGGCAGAGGGATGAATAGCTTGGAAATCTATCGCAAACAGAGGAAACTGTTTTATACAGGGGCCTTATTATGGGATTCGCGGCGGATCGTTTTCAATTCGACCTTTCGAATTCGACTCGCTTCGTATTTCCTTATTAGCGAATTCGAGGCGGAGCGAAAATATTTCTTCCAATATTCCTGTGATTTCACACTTTTGGTTTGACTATTTCTTCCAATATTCCACTGATTTGAATAAACACTCTTTCGCCTGTGAATCCGCCAAAAAAAAGCTGTCGGATTTCAACTCGCCAGTAAACATTATGACATTTACAATTCGCCTTCGAATTCGTTAATTGGTCGAATTCAAATCGAAGAAGGCGAAAGCGAAAGCAATAATTGAAAAAATGTCAAACTCGCTAGCAAAACGATCCGCCGCGAATCCCATAATCAGGCCCCAGAATACAACCAATGGTTCACGAACCTTGAGAACCATCGCTACGTCAAAGACAAACGCCTGGTCATACTGCCCAATTGCATGGTGTAACCAATGGGCCTTTGGCTGACTATCCTTCTTCCATTTATTAACCAGGGCCAGTTTGATGCATCCATAGAACTTGAAGAGAATATTCTCATGGGAGAGTCCCTCCGGTCTGTAGAAAATCTTTCCGATTGTAAAGAACACTGGAAGCAAACAAAACCTTGAGTATTCGAGTTGGATAAGATTTGATAAGAGAACTCACTCCATGAAGCAGCAAACGAAGCCGCCAGAGTTCCAAACACTGCCGGATAGCACCCGCTGGCTTTGAAACACGTCGTATTCGCTCGTACCAAGGGTGGAAGGATTTTACTTAGAAAAATTCCAAAGTAATAAACAAAATAATACAGCGAGAAGTACTCCGTCAGCAGATGAGCCTGTTCGGGTATTTTAAACTGCATGGCGCCTAGCGATGTGATACAAGCTCGAACCGATCCATTTCCGATGGATATCAGCAACAGTGAGATGAACACGAGGAGGCTAGAAGACACACAACCCGGTTAAACGCGAATTCAAACCCTTAAAGTAAGCCTTACGTTAATGGTAATCCAGTTGATGGCAATGAGGTTACAATGAGGAATATCCAACCAACAGCGTAGACATAGTAAAACCATGATATTGTCCGGGTGTTGCCCAAATAGCTGTCTGCTAAGATGGCTCCGATAATTGGCAAGAATTGTCCGAAAAAGTTGAAAATGTGAAGCATAACTGTGGAGAGATCTTCGCTGAAGTATAAGTCATCTCGCAGGTAGAGCGCCAATATTGCTGGAAGAGTAAATTGATAGACGATCACCCTGTTTAATCTGGATTGAAATAAACTAATTGGTCATTGTTATTGTCAAATTGTCGGCAATGCAAGGTGATAACCTTCGTTCGGCTTCTCTTCAGTCTCATTTTTAATGGATGGAAGTTTTTTGGATTGTTTTGGAAGGTTAAGTCGGAAGTGAGATAAGGGGATGGATTCGTTTAAGGTGTACTCAACGCTGATAGGGCGATAGTTGACAACCAACGATGATAAGTCCGAGGAGAGGTCGCTGTTTACCTTCTGTGATGATGACCCAGGAAATCATTGGGCTCTTCGGCTCACAATGATGAATGGTGAATGTGCCTTAGGCTGTTTCGAGAGGAAAGTTCTTCGGGTCATATTTTGCCTTGTGTGTATTGATGGGGAATGGAGCAAATGATACAACAGCGAACTTTACGGGTGGTTCAACGACATGGACCTAGCCAGAAGAGTCAAGGTCCAGAGACTCAGATGGCTCGGTCATCTAGAGCGGATGGACACAAATGCTCCGGCCCGGAAAGCCTTCGACACTATTCCCGCCGAGGGAAGTAGAAGGAGAATGAGACCGCAACTCAGGTGGTGCACACAAGTAGAAGAGGACCCCAATCAACTTGGAATGCAAAACTGGAGACAGCTTGCTATGGAGCGAGCTGGCTGGCGAGGACTGTTGATTGAGGCCCAAACCCACTACGGACTGTAGCGCCACCTTAATTTAGTAAGTAAGGCCGTGTGCGAATTCAGTTAAAAATGGCTTAAAAATTGACGTTTGGTTAAATTTTGACACTTCGCATAATTTGACTAGCTGCTGAGCAGGTTAAAAAATGACAGTAGTGGTTAAAAATTCATCCATTTTTAATTTTTAACCACAATTCATCCAATTCGCACACGGCCTAAGTTTCGGCTCACAATCGAGAAGATGGATTTTTTTCCTTTTTAATTATTTCAGCTAAAGAACTGCCATTGGCATCCAAGACATACCAGCTCACTGTTTAGCATCGACATCAGCCAAGGCATGAACCAGATAACAGGAAGTCGACATTTCCTGCAAAAAGGACGTTACAAAACTCCCCAAAAGCGTACTCGTACACCCTGTAAGCTAAATCCCAACGACATCGCTCCAATTTATTGATGACATACTCTTTCCACACAAATATTTGAAGACTGCTATCAGTGATCTTAAGTTGTTTACGCCTGCAACAGCATGCGTTTCGTGTGTGAGCAGTAGACTTAAAGTAGACGGATAGTCGCGAGTCGAGAGTTCATCGATTGGACCTTGAACTAAGCAGAAAATTCCTTAACCGAAACCAACCGCAAGCTAGTAATGAAGCGCGTTACCGTTCCTCTAAACTTGAACCGATTAAAATCAAAAGCAATTCAATCAAATTATTTGTCATCTTTCCAATTTTCCTCTGGAGCGAATGAACTAAGACGAATGTAAACATCACTCAGACGTCCTCCAACAAACAAAAATTGATAACACAAAAGAGTTGCACACACACGATTATCTAACGAGAAACAAATCACAAGAAAACAAACAAAGATTCGTCTTGTTCTTGTCTCGGAAGATGTCTCAAAGTCGAGTCAGCTGTCAGCCTCTGTGAGATACTCACTTCTAATTCCATTGGCGGCGAATGCTTCGAAAAACTTCGTTATCAATATGAAAGCCACTGCTATGGGATATCTATACCGTCGACGTCGTTGGGGTGGGAGGAACTGTGTCAGATTGGGGCCAGCAGTGTGTAGTATATCCTTTTGTCTTTTATCACCGCCGATGAGAAGTGGCAGGGCTATCGGATCACAGAAAACCGCATTACATTCATAGAAATATAATTAAAACCCAGAAAAACACTCACTCTCATTGTTGGACTTAGATTTCTTTCCCCAAAACATTTTTTAAAGCACTAAATGGATCAAACTCTTTCTCTTGTTGTTTCGTGTTTGTTAAAACATTCTCGTGGAGACGATAGACCGTTTTGTCTTCACACGATGCTCCGTCTGGCCAGACTGATAAGATTATTGTCTCAAGCTCTCAATCTACCTTCTATTCCAACGTTCGCTCTGTGCGATCTTGATTCCCCGTCGAATTCATCTCTCTCGAATGAATCACACACTTTCTCATCGTTCACAATCAAATGAGATGCTGCCGGTGACTTAGCTCTGAGATAACGCGGTGGAATGGAGCTTTAGTAGAGCGACAGTTGAAGTACAAGTTAATGGAATCTGATATCATAATCGTGGTCAGATATGTAGATTTATCGTAGTCGTTGTCATATCGCGGTTACATGGAATAATACTTGAGATAACGTCTGATGGATCCATTTCGAATGTTTATTGATGCCAGTTACAGTATTGGCTGTTTCAGAAGACACTTTCAGCTTCATCATGATTGTGGCTCTGTCGCTTGGCCCAAAACCAACACAAATAACCCGTAAAAAAGCTCTTATTCATGTCTTAAGAACAAATCATTCAATTGACTCCAGTTTCAAGATCCACTGGTTTGACATGCTCATCGAGACAAAACAGCAAGTTCTACACGTTGAAATCAAAGCTTACGTAATTTATACCTCACGCCGCTCTGTCGAACAGAAAACGCATTTGAATGCAAAGAGGAAGTAACAACCAGTAGCAGCTTGCTGCACTTGAGGCTGTGAAAATCTGTTGGGATCGAATTTCGTAATCATTTAAAGCAGTTAACCTTGCAGCCACTGTTTTCCCTTCTGGATTTAAGCCCACCTTCCGTGGAGTGGCACAAGCCGTGGAATGTCACACAATCCGTGGAGTGGCACACAAACACAAGCCATGAAGTGGAAGACAAGCTCTCTAAATCTTGTTGAAGGAGTTTATATCAACCGTTCCATTAAAAAACCCAAAAAGACCCAACCAATCGGCTATCGAAAAACAACGCTCCTCGAAGCAATTGCTTGAGAACCGCCCAGGAATGTGCATTTTGTCTTAAAAAAAAAAAGAATCATTTATTTGTTTCAGTTTCGTTTCATTTGACCCAAAAAATATATTAAAGTCAAAACAAGATGTTTAATTAATCAGAAGAGGATGTTCAAAGAAAGGGGTGGAGAGGGGGAACATGAACTATCTCTAAGGAGGAAAATAAAATCGAAAATTGAGACCCTTGAGAAAAACAACCATCGCATCGTTCTCGATTCCCACTCTAGACCAATTTCTTCGCCTCGAAGAAACTCTTCAAATGTCTCATCTGCCAGAAGCCCATAATAACCAGTACAGCTGTCTGAGCCAGTGACCACCACAACACTCTCGAATTTGTGCTCTCGCTTGTGTGTCGGAAACGTTCTTCCCTGTAGCGCTGGTAGTTCTGTTCCTTTGTTATTTGTTCAACTTGATCCAACAACTGACGAATGCGCAACTGGAGTTCGGTGAGTTTCTCCTTTTGAGCAACATTGGCATAGTCGATGGCATGTTCTCCGACTTGAATGTCCAAATGAACACGCAACTGTGAACCACTAAACCAGGCGGTGCTGTTCGAGTACATGCAGATGACGTGTTCGCCGGGTGTGTGCGATACAAACGATATCCGACCCTCTGAACTGTAGACACGGGATAGAATCATTTTGTCATCGCTGTCACGCACTTCGACGTGCATTCCGATGTTTGGTGATGAGGGCATGAAGCCATTCGACCGGGGATCGTAGAGTTCAACTTTGTAATTCACTGGAATCAAAGAAGGAACACGATTGAGGTGAAGACTCTAGTCACTTTATGGCATAACAGAACTCACCAATAACAGTTGTCTCATCGGGCACTTCCTCAATGAAGCATTTTCTCTCTGTTTCGGCAATGTGGAAATACAAGCCGAAAACTGTTTGCGTGAAGCACAAAAGTAGCAAGACATAGGATATGTATTGCAGCATGATTTTTAAATAGATAATTACTAGATTTGTTAAAAAATAATTATTCTAAAAAATTCCTTTGACCGACAGACGATGCCAACACGTCATGAAAATTTTTTTGATACGTTTTTGACAGTCTCGAATGAATTGTTCGTTTGACAGTGTGAAAATGAATTTTGTTCAATGGGTGCGTTTGGAAACAAGTTCAAATTTGTTGCGCTACTTCCCGCTAGATGGCATTAAAAAGGTGGGCAAGAAAAACTCCAAACGACAAAAAATACCAAAACAATAAAAAACACCAATGAAAACGATAACGTAAAAAAATGTTTTGGTAAAATTTTTGTTTGCTGAAAATTCCTATTTGGTAAAAATGCTGTTTGGTGAAAATTCGCATTTGGTAAAAATGCTGTTTGGCCAAAAATGTCGTTTGGTGATATATGCTGTTTGGTTCTAATAGCGTCACCTAGGCGGTCAAACTTTGAACTACGAGCAAACAGCATTTTTGACCAAACGAAAAATTTTACCAAATGGGAATTTTCACCAAACAGCATTTAAGCACTATTCACATGAGCACGAACGACGACCAACGAATGAACGAAAATTCGTCGATTTTGACATTTCTTTCACATGAGAGTTTTTAATTCGTCGCGAATGAACAACCTAAACTCAAAGCAGCAATGATTTTTGAGGTTATCCGCGCGCGAATATTTTGTTCGTTGGGAGTGTGGATGGTGTGTGGAACGCGAATAGAGAATATAAATGAACAAATCCTTAACAAAATAAACCTTTTTTTGATAATGAACGTTTGTGATGAAAAGTAGTACTGTGATGAGCTGTATGTTGTGATGAAAAGTCGGAAGATGAGATGTAGGGAGATGAAGTGTATGGTGATGAACTGTTTTGTGATGAACTGTAGCCGACCCGAGTTTGACAGTTCGTATCAACTACAATTCTATTCGCGACGAATAAACTTGTTTTCTCAAATTTATTAACACTTGAGATTAAAAAGTTAATTTATGCATCAAAAATCAAACATAAACTATACTTTTATCGTTTTGTTGAGAATTTGTAAGAAAATAAGGCTTCAAACGTATGTAAAATCACTTTTCTTTATTCATTCGTCGTGCTCATGTGAATAGTGCTTTAACCAACGAGAACGCCATAACGTATGCAATAAATTGTTTTCAATTTTAGAACAGCGAAAAGCGACATCTCTTGAATGTTTCTAACACTTGCTACTTCTCAAATACTGGGTTTTATTTTGATCCCAAAAGTCAATAGTCAACCCTTGGTTATCTCTGAATAGTGTTAATAAAACATCGATTGTTGAGCTAAACGATAGTATCGATAGTTTTTGTTTTTTAATCGATTAATCGATAAACAATCGATAGTATTAACAAAAAAAATCAGATTCAGTATAACGGCTTACAGCTTACAGGTCAAGAAAAAAATAAAAAAAAAAAGTATTTCATCATTGTCAATGTTTTTTTCCCTCTGTCTTCCATACAAAATACGCCCATAGAGATAATATAATAGAGCACGGAAGCTAGCCTAAAACGTGTTTCCTCAAATTTTGAGAAAGAAGACATAAGAAATTTCCTGTCTCTCTCTCTGAGCTTGTCGCTGATTGGCTGTTAGGTGGAATAGACAGAGAAAAAAAAAAGTAAAAGAAACGTCAAAATCAAAATTGTTGTTGTCTTACATAGGAGCTCAGAGAGAGAAAGGAACTCCCTGATAGCTTCTTTCTCACAATTTTCGGGGTCAACTCCACTTGTACGAAGTGCTACCGCTCCCGTGCTCTATTATATTTTCTCTATGAATACGACAAGAGAATACGCACGTTAACATAAATTATGTAGTAAAATAAATAAATAGGGTGGCGCGACAGCTCTTGAAGAGCCAAGGCCTAAGTGGCTTACTCTCATCAACAATTCTCTGAGTGCGTGTGAAGAATTGAGGGGACCTACAATTTAACGCCGATTCCGAACGGCAAAGTTGAGAAGCACTTTTTCATGACAGATTGATACTCTTGGAAGATTTGTCAGGTCTTCGCAAGAGGCAGTTTCCGTGAAAGATGAAATAAAAACTTGGCCTGAGTAGGACTCGAACCAACGACGTTCTGCTTAGCAGCCAACGCACTTACCAACTAAGCTACGGGCAATTGCATCAATTATGTAGTATAAAAATAAAAAGACACACATGAACATGTAACTCCCTCTGGATATTCAATAGGTAGGTCGTTACTCGTTGCCAGTGGTATCTAGAGTGCAAACTTAAGAACTCATTTTTTTAGCAAATCCATTGAATATATAAACTATCGATTAAATTTCGAAACTATCGATAGTCCCGATAGTTCAAAACAATCGATTAATCGATTAAACTATCGATGTTTTATTAACACTATCTCTGAATACTGAATTGTTATTTCGGTTTCTGAGCTCATTGTATTTCTATCTAGCTAGTACCCGCGACCTGGCAATCGATTGTAGTGCCATCTTGAGTTCTGGCGCAGCGCTAACTCTTTTTACATAGGTTTTGTATTGGGATTTTTTTTTCTTTGGTTTCGATCTGGCGCAAAAAATCGAAAAACCCATTCTTGATTGTACTAGGTGGTTCATATACAATGTCTGAGCTCATTCAACTGTCATTTCACTGTTTTGTTTTGCATTTTTCACAAAACTTGAATTTTTCCAATAGTTTTTTGAATAAAAAGAAAGTTCATTTGAAATGGAAGCAGAGGAATTAGATATCCTGGATATTCTGGCTTACAACTCTGAAGAGTTGTTGAACGAATTCGCGAGTTCAGAAAATGAGAAGGAACAAATTCAAGTCATCTCTTCTTACCTCAATAAAAGTACTCAAAGTAAAATCGAACCAATCAGTGACTTCGAGAAGGGTAAATTAATCTTTTCCAGATTCATATAAGTTTCCTATTGAAAACAAATTCATCTCTAGACCTCGACTGGTTCAACGTCACCGAACCTATCAACATTGCCGAGCTCAAGGGCAAACTAGTAATTCTCGATTTTTTCACCTACTGCTGCATCAACTGCATGCACATTCTTCCGGATCTGAAAGCAATTGAAGATTCCTACCCCGTTGAGAATGGAGTGGTCGTGATTGGTGTGCATAGTGCTAAATTCGACAACGAGAAGGATTCCTCTAATCTCCTCTCGGCCATTCAGCGCTACAACATAACCCATCCAATTGTCAATGATTGCAGCTCGAGCATGTGGAAAAAGTTGAAAATCAAATGTTGGCCAACCTTGTTCCTCATCTCACCAACTGGTCATCCATTGCTGGTTCTCATGGGCGAGGGTCATGGAGCGTTCTTGAAACGATTTATCGCAACAGCTATTGATTTCTATGGAGACGTTGTTGACGGTTCCGGACTGCCTATCAGCCCATCGACGAATCTGACGAGTGCCTCGAACTTGAGATTCCCAAGCAAAGTGTGTTGTCGATTGAAAACCGGCGATCAATGTGAATTGATTGCCATCTCGGACTCGGGAAACAATCGAATTCTAGTCCTCAATAGTAATGGACACGTCCTGGAGAAGATAGGTGGCTTCAAGTCGGGTTTTGTGGACGGCGATTTCAATACGGCTAGATTTAATGCCCCCCAAGGTCTGGCATTCATAAACAGCGACGAACTGGTAGTTGCGGACACTGAAAACCATGCCATTCGCAAGATCTGTTTCCGAGAACGACTGGTGACGACTATAGCCGGCACTGGAGAACAGGGAAGTGACAAAATCGGAGGAGCTCTGGCTACAACGCAGAAAATCTCGTCACCCTGGGATGTGGTTGCTTTTCGCACTCGAGACATGGACATGTCGTTCCATGTAGACGAGAAGAGCGTTCACGAGAAGAATGTGATTCTGATAGCCATGGCGGGGACACACCAGATTTGGGGAATTTTCCTGGATGGAATTATTTGGTGGAAGTTCAAGAAATACGAACCACTGACGTGTGCGGCATTGATTGGCAACGGCACAGAAGAGAATCGGAATAATTCTTATCCACAGAATGCGGCGTTTGCACAGCCTTCAGGACTGACACTGATGAAGGATATGCTCTTCATTGCCGATAGTGAGAGTTCGAGTGTGCGGAAGGCTTCCATGATCGATGGCAAGGTCACGGCTGTTGTGGGAGGCGATAGGAATCCACTTGTAAGTAGTTTTTTCCTGCACATTCACATACATCACAACTGAACTCTTGATTTTCAGAATTTGTTTGCTTTTGGAGACACCGACGGGAAGCAATACGCCGCTAAGCTGCAGCATCCCCTTGCTGTGGCTTTCAATGACACCGACGGATTCCTATACGTCGCTGACACGTACAATCATAAAATCAAGCGAGTAGACGTATCAAGCAATTTCATCGAAACCCTTCCGATTCGCGAAAAGTCTAACCTAAAAGAACTCTTCCAATTCAACGAACCCGGAGGTCTTTGCGTGGACTCAACGGGAAAGCTGTTATACGTTGCCGATACCAATAACCACACAATCCAAATTGTCGACTTGGAAACTATGCAAACTCGACCGTTGAATATCAAATTCAATTTGAATTGCAATGACGAGCTGAAGAGCGATCCCATAACAACTCTGGAAAAGACTATTCGAGTTGGAAAGAAGTGCCAAGTGGTGCTCGATTGTGTTTTGTCGTTTAAAAATGGAGCAAAGTTGACCGAGAGTGCACCGCAAAAGTGGAAGATCAATCTGCCCGATGGAGGCAGCTATTCGGCTGAGACGAAGTCGGGACAGATTGTCGACGGGAAATTCAGTATTTCGATTGATGTGAATAGCAGTGCTGGAAGTGGCCAAAAGTCTGCTGGACGCCTGCATTGCCAGCTGAGCATTTGCAGTGGAAGCATTTGTTTGCGACGGGAATTTGTGACGAATTTGCATTTCGTCCAGGACTCTGCCGATGCGAATCGGAAGGTTTCTGAGAGTTTAATTTTTTGTATCAGTCCCGATGATGTTCGGTTATGAAAAATAAAATTTAATTAATTTAACTTGTTTCTTGTATTTCCTTTCAATCCAAAACTTTGGAGCTCAGGATATCACCCTTCACAACTCCAAGCGGAGCGGAGTGAGAGTATATTCACTGCCAATGAGTTGTGAAGCTCGTCTGCCTTCTCATTTCCCTCATAGCCCCTATGGCCCGGTTCCAGATTAGAGTGACGCTCATGTGAAGTTCCTTGAGGACTTCTTTACATTGCTGGACCAGTTTAGAGGATGATAAAGCTGAATCAATGGCTTTAATAGCTGCCTATCTGTTGGTATAGCTACATTTTGGTTCTGTTGGATATTTTTAGGGGCTATACAAGCTTCCTTTATCGCTAACAATTTTGCCTGGAATACACTGGCAGTCTGGAAGTCTATGGATTTTGAAATCTTAAGAAATTCACAGAAGACACCTGCACCAACACCACTTTCCATCTTCGAACCGTCCGTGAAGATAGTTGTGTCGAAGTCTTTCGTCACATCGTCTTCCTCCAAGTCGGTTCTTGACGGGAACAAAACTCTAAACTTCTTTGAGGTGTCAAGGGAAGGGTTGCAGTAATCGGTGGTAATTAGGCTTGTTTGATTGCAGGGCCCGTAGGATTTGGTTTTCCAGGAGCCTATTTCCTTGAGTCTCATGATACTGCAGGATACCTGAGGTCAATCGGAAGAAGGTCCAGAATGACGTTAAGTGCATCCGTTGGACAGGCCCTAATAGCCTCTGATATCCGTACGCAAGCATTTCTCTGCACCTTTGTGAGCTTGTTTACTATGTAAGATTTGCTGAGAGCGGGCCACCAAACAATGGATTCATAAACAAGTATCGGTCTTACAACCACTGTGTATGTCCAATTTATCATTTTTGACTGGAGGCACCACTTTTTGCCGAAGGTTTTGTTTCAGGCGTAGAAGGCAACGCACGCCTTCCTCACCCGTTCTTCAAAGTTTAGCTTCCAGTTTAATTTGGTGTCTAGTATTACGCCTAGATATTTAGCACAATGTTAGTGTTTGTCAGTTTAACCGAGTTAGAGTGAAAGGTGGTAGCTTGGTTTTGGTGGCTAAAAGCATCAACTCGGTTTTGTTGCTGTTAACACCTAGTCCACAGCTCGTAGCCCAGGTGCTTACTTTCTTCAAAGCCATATTAGTGATGATGGAACTAGAATGACTAAATCATCGGCGTACGCAATCGCTTTCACTCCACAAATCTCGAGTTTCACAAGAATGTTGTTCATGACCAAAAGCCATAAAAGAGGAGACAGTACAGCTCCTTGGGGAGTTCCTCTGCTAGCATATTTGGTACCCATTGAATATCCTACCTTGGTTTGAATCCTCCTATTACTTAGCATGGATATTATCCACCTGATGTAGTTCTCAACACGCTAGTGATTCTGCGATGGATTCAGTTAGGATATTGTTGAAGGCTTGTTCTACGTCTGAGAAGGGTATATATTCTTTGAAATGAATCGTGTTTTCTATCGTTCTCACTACCTCGTGAAGAGCAATCTCTGTAGATCTACCCCTCATAGAGGCATGCTGCGAGTTAGATAGTGGACAACTACTCAGAATACTCCTTATATGAGATTCTACGATTCTCTCCAGGGTTTTTAGTAGAAAGGAAGTCAGACTTATAGGTCAGTAATCTTTGGCAGATTCATGCCTTCTTTTACCAATTTTACGTAAGAAAACCACTCTTGCCAGTCTCCAAGACAAAGGGACATGGTTTGGTAAGAGGCAACCTTTAAAGATACTCTCAAGCCGTGGTACTACTAATTCAAGGTGATTCTGCAGCATTATAGGCAGTATTCCATCAGGGCCTGGAGACTTGTATAGCGAGACTATATTTTCTCTTGATATAAGGGCTTTAACATGATTTATGGAGGTTGACATGTTGAAAGTCAAATTAGATTCGGGTGGTCCTTCTTCACAACCTGGAAAGTGTACATTCATTAGTTTCGAAATCATATGTTTATTCAATTCTATAATAGTTACAATAATGGTTTTATATTTCATTTGAAAACTGTTTCCTTTGTTTAATAATAATGTTGATTAAAAACGTATAATCAATGTGCCAAACATAACGACAAATTTGGGTTTATTTATTTACTTGCTCAGAGCTTTGTTGTTCCTATACAGAAGGTTCTTGCAGCTGTTTTTGAATGGGATTCGATTCAACAGCTTTACGTTGCGATGGCGATGGATTTGTTGCTGGCGCACTTGTGTTTGGCGGTAGGGCGATGTCTTCGTAGTTGGATGCATCGTCGATGGCGGCTGAAGTGGCAACGACAGGCAAAGGAGGTGGCGTTGTTGAAACAGCCGCTGGAGGTGGAGCGGCTGCAACCACTATGTCATTTGATTCGAAGAGATTGGCGGCACTAGCAGTAGGCGCTATTGGAGCGGCAGCAGTTGCAGTTGCATTCGCATCACTTGAATGGTCTCCGCCAGAGGCAGCTCCATCGGCAGTGCCGCGGAGCATGTCGACTGGTTCTTCGCCAGGAAGTTGTGAATATTCTTGAGTTGCAAATTTGGTTAGGTTTTATTTTTATTTTTGAATCAGAGCTGGATTACCTTGCTGTGGACTTTCCCTTGTGAACAGCCCCATTTTAGGATCGATTGCTGGACGGTATTCAGCGTCAGTTGGTTCTCGTTCCGATGGTGCTAGTGGTCCACCACTGAAGCCACCCATGTCACTTCGTCCACCATACAAATGAGTCGGGGCCCGGGGGTTGTTTGTCTGGAGCTGGGTATTGTGGGATGTTTTTCGGGTTTTGTCTGCCTTGCGCCAGAGGATTATTTCCTTTAATAAGAATTTTGTTTGCAACAGTTGCACTGATTAGCAATAAAAAAAGGTAAATAAAGAGAGTGACGCGACAGCTCTTGAAGAGCCAAGGCCTGAATGACTTCAGGGGATCTACAACTTAATGCTGCAAAGTTGAGAAACACTTTCTTCATGACAGATTGATACTCTTGGAAGTGTTTTCAGTTCTTCGCAAGAGGCAGTGCCCGTGAAAAATGAAATAAAAGCTTGATGGGCACAAGTAGAACCCACGCACATTACCACCACACGACGGCCACTACAGATTAACAATAAATTGAAAAAAGAAGCATTTACCTGCTGTTTAAAGTAACGACGATCCTCGGTGTCCATAAGAACAAGATTCAGGAAATATTTCACAGAGAATTTCTTGCTTATGTCCTTCATTGTTGGAGTCAGACTGTAGCCACCCAAAAATACTCGAATTGGTATACTTTCACCTGAAAACAAAATACATTTTCCTTCACTGCTCTAAATCTTCTCAAAATAACAAACCTTTGACCGGAGCACCATCCATAATTTCATATTTAGCGATATTCTCATTTTCAGTGAATATATTCGGTCCCGAGCCAGTCGATTCCCTCTTGATAATTGTGATTTCCATGTGCTTGATCTTAATGCGCACAAGAAGGAAGTAGATTTTGCCAACGATAACATCTTTCAAGTGGTACCTGCAATGCAATTGATTAGAACTTTGCCATCAGACAGAAACAAGAGTGTTACTCACTTTGATTTATTGTACTCGAATTCGATGTGCAGGCAATCCTCAATGCCAACTTCCATTTTAATTGGAATATTCGCTTCGGGGTAAGTACACAAAGTGTGAACGGCAATATCAACTTCCTTGGCGATGTCACTCAATCGCCGAATTATCGTAGCTCGGAGGAAATACCTCAGACGAACATTTGAGCCATTGTACACCTCGTAGGGTTTCTCAACATTTTGAAACTCAAACGGGTAGCTGGTGTTTTGAATCAAATCACCGGGCCTAGCTAGCTCATTGATGATGGTCTTGAATTCATGATGATTGCCACGATCGTAGAAGAGCTCAATTTGGCCGATGAATTCTATTTTGATGCCTTGATGTTCGAGGCGACTTCCGGGCTTTTTAAGGGTTACATTTACCTAGAAAGAAATTCGATATAGGACGAGGTATATGAAGAATAAGGAAGACGGATAGGTACCTTTCCGGAGACCGGCTCTCCGTCGTAGTAGAGTAGACATTTTTCTTTCTTCCCTTCTTCGGTTTTCAGTTCAACCGATTTACGGTTTTCTGCGCCATCGAAGACGATGTCGAGCTCTGCCGACTGGCCGAAACCGAGAAAATGCATTTTCCTGGTCTTTTGTGACGAACTTGATGATCAATCCAAAACTGAAAGAGAACAACATTTTATTTTTTCTTTCGTTTCCAAAATATAAGCGTTATTTCATTTCAAGGCAGCTAGTAAGCATTTGCGATAAGCCAAGATGGTTCCCCCCTCACCCATCTCTCTCTTCTAAAGCCTATCCGACAAAATATGACCGGCCAGACCACTGAACTGAAGTTTTCTATCAGATGAAAAACATATAACGCCCCTTGGAGCTTCCTTAGCTTTTATTTTCTTACTGACCGAGTGTTTCCATTTCTTGAGTTTCAATTTTGTTTCGTTAATGAGATAACAGCGAACTAGAGGTGTGAATAATTTTCACTGCAGCAAAATTGCGATGAAAAGTTCACGACTAATGCATTTGACCTTTTGCTCTGCAATCAATGCAACAAAAGTGATAATAGCATTCAAATTATTGTTTTCTTGAATAAAAACTACAATTTCGGAACATTAATTATGAATTTTGCAACAAAACCATTGAATTTAATTGCAAATGACGAAAAGAACGACATTCATGTACATACCTGTTCAATTTGTCTATGGACTGTTTAGCACTCTGTGAGCTCTTTCAAATGAATTTATTTAGTTATTCACTTTTAAGAATGTTTAAAATGTTAAATAGAACTTGTTTTACGACAATAACTTATGAAAACATGAAAAAAATCTGATAAAACTTTTTGTAAATTGGTTTTCATCCAACACACGAATTATTTTTATTTTAATGAAATTAGAGGAGTTCAGCAACTGACAAATTTCTATTGCAACCGAGCTGTCAAATGGTGATGTTTTGATGTTAAGGGCGAATGCACAGTGGTGGATTGTGGATTGTGGTAAGGCTCTAAACACAATGGTGCGTGAGTGGACAGCACAGCAGTGTAGTTCTTTTTTTCAATTTTTTTTCGCAAGTTGTTTTAATTATTAGATGACGTCTGTTATTATTAATGCAAACATTTTCGAGTTTCTGTTTTGTTTTAGATGTCAAATAATAAGGAAACAACTTCAGGTTGAGGAACGGTAGGGTTAATAGTTACGTTTTTTTTTTCTAATGCGCGCGAATTGTTTTTAAAATGTTCTCAAACGGAAATATTTGAAAATATATATGCAGCCTGCCGGTACCTTAAATGACGTACTCATGATTGTACTTAATTAATTAAAAATAGAAATCTTCCAAGAAAAAAAATTCACTTTATTTGTGCTTTACTTACCCTAATGGCTGAAACACAAACACGTTTTAGTTTTGGCATCGCCTGACGTTTACGAGTTCAACCATAGGAATTCAATGCATGCTATTATAATAAAGCTTCGACCTCACGCTTCGAACGTAATGTTAAGTAATATGATCCAAACGGAAGCTCTAGTTCAAATATGCTGAACATTTGCTTTGTCATTGGAGGGATGTGATGATGGAGGGAGAAATGTCAAAGCATCAAATGGGTGCATCGTAACGCAGCGAAGACGAAGACGAAGCTTAAGCGTGTTTGTGTTTCAGCCATAATCTTACTATTGAAACTGTTGGTGTCTTCTAATTCTGGATCCCTTAAAATTACTTTGGAAAAAGAAAACCGTCCGAAAAACAAACACCCATTGATCGTTTGCTACATGATTATTTAAGGCAATGATTTATTATACTTTAATCGTCTATCTCCCTCTATTCAAAACTACACTTGCTAAGAATAGACAAGACAAATAATTATTGGTATATCGGCTATGCCACATAGCTTGACAAAATAATATTTTTCTTTTTTGTTTCTTGTTGTTTTTAATTCTAAAAATATAAGATCATTGACATATTGTGTTTCTGTTTCGGTTTTTCGGTTTTTTGTCTTAACTAAGAAGCCGTTAAATAAATGTTTAAATTAAGAAATAAAATCTATAAAAATTCTAATAAAAGTCACTAGAAAAAATGTCAGAGAACTAAAATCGCTTGCTTTACTTTTCGTGTTTTCTTTTTTCCTTTTTTTTTGCTACAAAAATACAAATATTTAATTTAACTTGTTTAGCAAATTTAAATAGAAATAAAAATATATTTATAATAAAAAAAATATTCAGCGTAGAAAGAAGATTTAATTAAATTAAATTGAAATTGTAATTTTCTTTTTTTTTTGTATAATGTTAATTTATGTATAAATAATTTTAATAATAAAAATAAGGTGAATATTTTAATAGATTATATAGATTATTGTGGAATCGTATATTTATATTAATTCATCTGTAGTCAAAGGTTTCTCCGAGTGTCCAATAATGGTCTAGGATGTCTTCACTGGTGAATCTAACATCGGGATCGGATTGTAGCATATTGGCAATCAAATCGCGCACACCGTCGCCAATATCGGACCAATAGGGTTCCGGGAACTCGTACACACCTGATATGATTGCATCGAATAGGGGTTCTTGTTGATTGTCCGGCGATACGAACGGCGGAAATCCACAAAGTAAAATGTACAAAATTATACCAGCTGCCCAAACATCAATCTATAAGAAAAGAAACAGTGAATCAAGTACATAATAGAACTAGATGTTCTCACCTTTAAGCCGTAACCGGTTTCCATAAGAATTTCTGGTGCTACGTATGTCGGTGTACCACAAACAGCAAACAGAGGCTCAGTCACTTCGCAAGCTAGGCCAAAGTCTGCTAGTTTGAGCTCAACAACTTGTCCTTTGTCATCGAGTTCAACCTGAAACGAATATAAACCGAATATAAACAAAATCTTTGTTGTTTTTTCACAAGCTACGAGATAGCGGTGCATCAAACTAACCAATAAATTTTCTGGTTTAATGTCTCTATGTACTATGCTCATGGAATGTAAGTATGCCATTGCGGCAGCTAAATGCTTTATCATCACCCTCGACTGTTCCTCCGAAAACCTTGTCACTCGTGTTATTGCATCAAACAGATCTCCACCTTCAAAAGCACACAACAATGAATACTCTTTCCAATTTCAATTTGTGCTAAATACTCACCACTCACATACTCCAACACCAAGTACATTATATTCGGCTGATCGACGTCCATTATCAACGAGATAATATGAGGATGATCTAGTTTTTTCATCACTCTCACTTCGGCATCTATGTAGTGCTTCTTGCCTTTACATTTGCTCTTATCAATTACCTTCAATGCATACGGCATCGAAGTTTGTCGGTCTTTAACTTTAAGTACAATTGCAAAATTTCCATCGCCAATGACATTGCCGAGGGTGTAACGTTCTCGTATTTCCGTTGGTAGATCTTGAGTCGAAATACCACTGTCGTTGAGTTGATCATCGACACCACCAACGCTGCCTCCACCATCGCCGGCACCACCTCCCGCTTCAGAGGAATTTGTTGCAATGTACATATTTTTGCTTTTGACGGGCATCTTTGGCTTGGGGCCCTTACACGCAGTGCCATTACGCAGTGTCTTTGCATTTTGATTGATAACTTTGTTTTCTTCAGCCTCTAATTTGAAATCATCCTGACTGACACGTTCGGTACCGTAGGCAAGGAAAACATGATCGTGTGAGAAGAAATCAGCCAGCTTTAGGACAGGTGTTCCGGATACGGTAAAGACCTTACGCACACAGCCAGTGTCAAGGCGCACTTTCTGTGTGATCGCAATCAGCACATGATCGAAGCTTGGACTGTTGCGTTTGTTGAGCAATAGTCTCATTATCTAGCAATCAAAGGAATACAAAGAATCATTAATTGTCTTTTGTTTTTGTTGAAATTTGTTTCGACTTACCTTTCGAGGCTTTGTGCCATTGCGAATGAGAGTCACAATACGCGGATGGACGACCATATCACGTTCGCTGGCTTTCAGAATTGGGCTGCCGTTGGTTCCGTTTTTAAGTGGCGAAGATGGTCGATAGATCTTTGACAAACGATTATTGGCCTTATTCTGGATGTTGTTGATGTTCTGTTGGGAATTATAGTCGATTTTCTTGAACTGCTCATTATTACAGGAACACACATAACTTTGGCCATCCTCAAATTCGTCAAGATTGGAAATCTTTTTCCCACTTAATGTATATATAGTTCGTACTGCGCCAGGAATTTTCACATTATCTTCTAAAAGTCTAGTTAAGTCTTCTGCTAAGCTTTCAAATGATCTGAAAAATTACAATTTTATTAGAGAATCACCGCTTTTTAGGTGCAACCTTACCTGTAACGTTCATTTGAAACTGGAATGGTTATGCCCGGATAGAAACGATCGCCATTGCGATAGAATTTTATCCGTCGTGCTTTTCGCGTCGGTGTTCGACTGCTTGAGATGCGTTTCTTGACACCAGACGAACTGTTGATGATGCTATTCGTTGTACTGCCGCCACTGGAAGTGCCATTGCTTTTGTTACTGCTCGCGATGCCTGAACTATTCAAGTCTAAATCTTGAAATTCTTTTTCGATTTCGGAATTTGAGCTGGCCGGACTGTTGCTGCGACTGAGAGATGTTATGCTGCAGCTGTTTACTTGTTGTTGCTGTTGCTGCAGCTGTTGTTGTTGTGTCGGCTGCTGCAGCTCCTCTTGCTGCTGCGTGGGGTGAGTTATTGTTGGATTCGGCAAGTGGTTATTGCTGCTGACTTCCATTCTGGATACATACAAATACAAATTATTACAAACCGACATAAAAGATGGCGCACATGAAAACAGAGTAGAATAGACCCCTGAATCTATTAAAAAATCATTATGGGTACAACAGGTGAGAACATCTCTCAAATATAAAAAAAACTACACCCCAAATTTCCAAATACAGACAACAATATGATAACCTCTCGTATTATCCATAAATTATTCATTTGTTGCTTGTTCCCAAGCCAAAATACTGCATACATCGACTTATAAGTAAAGTCTTGACCGATCATCAGTGTCAGCATTTAGTCTCGCTAGTCCCAACAAACACACACAGGCACACACTCTTCGAAAAATGGTGGCATGATTCATGCACATCATAAAGAATCATTAGATAATTTTAAAAACAAACAAAAAATAAACCAGAATCGGCATTATTCGACCAAGAGAATCATACGAGTGACTTTCTGTTCTTTGATATCAATTATATTGTGGTTTGTGATACTGAATCAACTTTGAAATTGGACCCAATTACGTTGCATGTGCTGTTTACGTCAGAACAAGTTGCGCTGAGGCTGAGCAGTGAGCAGTCCGCGTCCGCCACCGGCGGCGACAATGTCAGTAATTTGATTCTTAATTAAAACAAAAATAGAACAAGATATCAATTCTTCTCAAATACCATCCAAGCACAACTCTCTCCATTCGAGTTGGAATGCGTTCATAATTTTGAAGCCTTGAATTGAGACATGACCAATAAAAGGCCAAAAGTTTTTGTTGTCTGATAGGTATGCAATGTCATAATAAATTTGAATGCTGAGATCATACTCGAGCGGATGATGGAGATGAATAAGACAAGACAGACAACATTTCCCCAAGGGTCAGTATACTCTTGTGTACGTTCACTTTTTAAAACTATACGCCGCACGACCAGCTCTGGGATACACTCACAGCAAAGGAATGTGTTTCATGTTATTTTAATCCATAAATAAATAATTAAAATGCTGACCCAAACATTCGTGACCATAATGATTGTTTGCGGCACTGAAAAACTGATTTGCAAGGAAATCAAAGCCCAACTATGCGCGTCTGCATTTGAATCTGGTTTCCGCAATACAAAAACAATAAAAAAAAAGAAATCTGTTGCTGATTGCTTTGATGAATTATACCCGTTTACGATACGCGAGTGAGTGGCACACAATAGTGGCAATGACCAGACCAGTGTGTGTACTACGAACTTAAATGCAAAGCGAAGAAAATTGGATAATTTCCAAACACTGTGGGCAGTTGTTGTTGTCTCGAAGTTATAGAACATCGACAACAAAATACAAACCAATATAATGAATGGAAAACTGAAAATTCAAAGTTCTTTCAACTTTTTGGCAAAGTCTAATGGAATGTGCAATAATTGTTATGTCCTAAGTCAAGTTTGAAGGAGGTCTTCCGCTCCAGAAAGCGAAGTTACACACAAACACTTGAACACACTTCAAAAGTTAAGAAGCTGCGTTTTATCACAGAAATGACTTCATTTAATGGTTTTACTTTTCGACTTTCACGTCAGAGGAGAGTCCTCAAGCGGGAAATCCACGCTTTGTGTGTGTGTTGTTTTCTGTTGAATCACAATTTTCCTTTTTCATTTGGAAGTTTGCGCATGATTTCATTCAAGATTGTGATAAAAAAAATTTTGCAATTGACGATTTGACGAGGTATGAAGGCCGCCTCCAAGAAGAGTGACTACCTACACTATTTGTGCAATGATGCGTTTGGAAATCTATTTGCATATCAAGTGACAGTTTTGATTCTATTTTTCAACGCTTGTTCTAGGGCTGCTTCCATTCGTTGATAAATACTAACTTAGCTTTTAGAGGCAACATGAAAGCAGTTACTTAACAAAAAAATATCAATACACGTCTATGGTTTGGCAGATGGACTAACTGCAGAGCTGTTCAAAGCAGCAGGCGACGATCTAGATAGGAGCGTGCACCAAATCATCTGTAAGATATGGTCGGAAGAATGCATGCCCAATGAATGGAACCTCACTGGACGGCATCTACAGAGACGAACTGTATAAAGCTATCTCTTGTTTTGGCATCCCTGCCAAGCTCGTTCGACGATGGAGAACTCACGCTGCTCCATCAATGTTGGCAACGAGCTTACGGAATCTTTCGATGTCAAAAAATTATTCAGACAAGGCGATGCACTGTCATGCGATTTCTTTAACATCGGTCTTGAGAAGATAGTGCAAAACTCCACCATCAACACCAGAGGCACTATCTTCCAAAAATCTGTTCAACTTCTTGCGTACGCCGATGATATTGATATAATGTGAAGAACACAGCGTGGTGTCAATGGCGCCTTTGTGAGAATTGAGACAGAAGCGGCAAAAATGGGTTTAGCGGTAAATGAGGCCAAAACGAAGAATAAGCTGTCTTCGAGAAAGGACACCCAACACTGACGGCTGGGACAGAACGTCACAATAGACGCATACAACTTCGAAGCAGTAGCGGTGTTTGTCTACCTAGAATCCGCTATGAACACGGGCAATAACACCAGCGCCGAGATAAGACGAGGAATTACTCTTGCTAATCGCTATTTCTTTGGGCTAAGAAAGCAGCGAGTGGAAGAGTGAGGAAAAGCCTTCTCTCGAGCTTCTAAGGTAAAACTGTACAATACCCTCATCCTCCCAGTCCTGCTGTATGGTGCAGAAGCATGAACCCTTTCAAAAATGGATGAGAGCACCCTAGGCCGGTTCGAGAGAAAAATTCACGGAAGATCTATGGTCCTGTTTGCATAAACGGCGAATGGAGGAGGAGATTTAACCACGAACTGTACAGCGACACTGACCTAGCTAAAAGAGTGTTAAGGCCCAAAGACCCAGATGGCTTGGTCACGTGGAGAGAATGGACACCAATACCATGGCCCGTAAAGTTTTCGAATCCACCCCAGAGTGACGACGCAGTAGAGGAAGACCAAGGTTCAGGTGGCGCGCGAAAGTTGAAGACATGAACCGAGCTGACTGGAGACGTTTGTTGGATGAGGCCCTGGTCCGACCTGGACTGTAGCGCCACCATAAGTAAGTAAGCTTTTAGAGGCAACATAAAAGCTTAACAAAAAAAATATCAATACACGTCTGAGGTCAAAGTCCTTTTCCGAAAACCTCTCTCCCCAAAGAGGTTCTTTAAGCTCATTGCATAATCAAAATGCCAATAACCCTTTAACTTGTCCATTGTGCTTTGAGCTTGAGTGACGTACTGATTCTTGCAGCACTGCAAATCTAATTATCATCATAACGGTCTCATTTCATTGAAAAACAAAACGACAAAAAGCAAAAACAACTCACTGTAATATCTTTTGTAAGGGCATTTGTCAAACTGCTGCATGCCACTTGTAATGAAACAAAAAAGAAACTGTTTCAGCAACACTCTTGGCCCTCTATATAACACAAAACATAAATCGTCCAAAGAAAACAAAAGAAAAAAGTGCTCTGGCTTCGGTGTGCACTTTCTAATTGGTCTGCTTGTTGGTGAATTCCACTTCAATTGGTTCCAGCCAGAGGAGAGGCGCTTAAAGGCATCTTGAGTAGCTGCTGGCTAATTGATAGTGCTCTAGATTAGGCGCTTAGAAAAACCAAATTACCTGAGCTTGAGCTAATTACGAAATGAAATGCCAGATTCTAGGAATACAAATGCTTGGCAACCGTGGTTTAATAACACTCTTTGGTAATATACGAGTGTAAGCATTCATTATTAATATCTGGCACATACCATTATGGCAAGAGGCAATTGCAAATGGGTAAGGTAAGGTACACACGACATTTCACTGAATTTCAGTTAAATTTTTGGTTCAGCCGTTTCACTATGAATATATGGCTAAAAAAATTATGATGACGACAAGACTCTTAACCAAACATTTGTGTATAGAAACAGATACTGTTGGTTGCCGTCTTGTCACCGGGAGCTCGACGGCACGGTAAGGGCAACGATAGCGACGGGATACGAAGCGGAAAATTATATAGAACACGTAGCTTGCAACTTGCAAAAATTAACAAAAAAGACAAAAAAGGGGGTTCCTTGAACATAATAAAAAAAAAGGAAATTCTTTCAACAACTCACCTCATTGATTATCTTCCTTTTGAGAAGCCTTTTTTTTCTGGCCAATCAATAACACAATTATTAAAAAAACAAAAAAAAATTACCACAAAAGAATCTTTTCTTCGATTTTTCCTTTTTTTTCAATTTTATCTACAAGAAAAGACAAAATCGGAATAAAATTTCCATCTTCGTTTCTTTGTGGTTGTTTTATTTTTTTTTAATTTTTTTTTTTTTGTTTGTTATTTGTTCTTTTGTGAACAAACAAATGTTTCAACTTTTTCTTTGATTAAACTGCACAATCACAAGCGATAGTAAATTTAAACAAACATAAACACATTTTTTTTCAATTTTGAATAACTGCACCAATACAAATTTTAAAAACAATTGAAATCGAAAAAAAAAATTTAGCATACAAAATTAGCTTTCTAAAAAAAGGCCATATTTATCGATGTTTTTGCAGCACTTGTGAGTCGCTCTCGGTGTTTGGTTTTTTTAATGGCTGGAACGGAGAACGTACGATAGTTGGGAATGGCGTGGACTTTTAATTGTTTTCATTTTGTGGTACTTGATTAGATTTCAAGTGAAATTAAACTTTGTAAATTAATAATAATGGATAAATCTCTTTTTGATTGCTATTTTCTTTTAATCACGCCCTGGCCCCAAAAAATTACAGATGACACATAGATTTTGCTTTTTGCCGATTTCTCGAATGACTGGATGTGTTCAGTGAATTGTGAATGTTTGGCAATTGGAGGGATTTTTTTTTTATTTCCCTTGGCCAGCTCCGAAAAGGATGTGGGAAATTTGTAAGCTGGTTCAGATTTTAGTCATTCGGAATCTTTTGTTTAGGGCCGAGGGTAAATTATGAACCGAGGATCAACGAAGAGAAGAAAGATTGCTGAACATGATATGTGAACTCGAAGAATATTTAATATTCAGGCCGTGTGCGAATTCAGTTAAAAATGGGTTAAAACTTGACGTTTGGTTAAATTTTGACTCTTCGCATTATTTGAATAGCTGCTGAGCAGGTTAAAATATGACAGTAGTGGTTAAAAATTCATCCATTTTTATTTTTTAACCACAATTCATCCAATTCGCACACGGCCTCATTTTTGAAATAATTCTGAATCCTAAGTGTGCTATTACACGATGAAACTAGTTTCATGCAACATCTTCGAATTCTGCTTTGTTATCTTATCCTGTTTCTCGATTGGTATTACACGTTGAAACTAGTTGCATGAAACTTATTTGACAGTTCCCTTTTCTTCTCATTTCGCTGTCATAAAATGTCAAATTATTATTAATGGGAAGCAATTTTGTGATAGCAAACACCTTAATTGATTGCGAAGGAAATTCTAAAGGACCTCGTCACAGAGAAGGAAAAGTGCTGGGAAGACATTCGCAAAGAAGTCTTTGGCCGTGTCACGGAACTCAGTAATGCCTTTTCAGGATTACGGCTGAAATGGGCAAGCAAGAGACCAATTTGAAATTCAACAACCCCAAAATATGAGGTCCAATGATACTTTAATCAATTCAAGCTCTGGAAGATGTGCTTTATTTGTATATTGAGTAATTGTGTACGCAAACTTCTGGTAATTATTATTTACAAACCTTTATTTAAATAACACATTGACAGACCTTTTCTTTTTAGTATTAAACAAGAAATGGATGGAGTGTTATACTCTACTACCAAGCTTACTAGAAAAACTATGTTCCGTTGATTTTGCTGAATCAGTTTGAGTTTCTGTCCGAACGGCATGTTAAATGCATAATGGATTGCTATTAAGATTAATTTACATTATTGGACACCGGCGCGCGTTGGCCTTCAAACTTCAATGGAATAATAATTTGTTAAAACATTCCACATAAAGTAATTTTACATAATTATGTACTATGTTCTTTTAAGAAAATACAATTATATTATGTGTATGCACATGTGTGTTCATTTGATCCAGAAATTTCAATCGCATAATCAATGCATGAGTGGAAATGTAATGAATGACTAATGAGTAATGAGAAATCTCTGACTCCTTTTTTCGGAAAGAAGTCGCAGAAGTCCTAGTACATTTTCAACAACTAAAGGACAAAGCAGATGATTAGCAATGTATGCAAGTATCACATCATTGTGCGTACATCAATTGCATACTTAGGGGCGTTAATTTTAAAATTTCAAAAGTTTTCTGAAACTAATAATTACGGACAAAGACGTTATTTTTAAAATTAGAAAATTTTATTGAAGCTTTTGTGTTGCGCTAGTTCCAAAAATTAAAACTCATTCACACTTTGGAAATAAAACACAAAATTACTTTATTCAAATCACTGAACTTTCCTTATACACATGTCGACAAAACCAATAAAGTCGCCCATAAATCGATTGCATACCAGACGGAACAGTGGGTGAATGTTCGTTTTCATCTCTTCTTTGGTCAAGCGGATGTTCAGTTCAGCCAACGTGTCCAGCAGAGTAGTACCAACATCGCCAAAAACTTGAGCGATGAGTTCGTATCGGTTCGAGGATGAATTCGACAAAATTGCGTTGACCCAAACTGTGTAGCGCGTTTTTGGTGAATTTGCGACTGGAAATGTAAGGAAATATTGAAGAATCTCCTTTAACAATGGCAAAAAAGAAAACTTACGAGTTGTTGTGGAAATACATATCGCCCCAGAGGCGTTTGGCGAACTCAATATAGTTGACTCCTTCATAAGTCTCGGCATACAACTTGGCAAATGATTTGAAAGTGAAGCAGAATCTGTAGATTCTGACTTCTTCGACTATGTGTTTCAGCTTAAAGCACGCATCGGCAGGAGGAAGCTTCAACTCTAAGATAAGACGGTCAATCTGAAATCAAAACAAGTTATAAGCTCATAAGAGAACGATCTTAAAAATCAACAACCAACTTTGTTAATGCAAATTGTGATTCCCATCTTCTCCTGGGCAGCGTGTTTGAGCAGCCGTTCGGTGTTTAACTCTTTTGGCAGCATCGACAAACACGACAACTCCGTCACACAGCAGCTTTTCCTTCGTCTGAGAAGTTGAAATGTCCTGCAAAAGTGCTAAAAGGTTCATGGTGCATCGAGAAACTGATTCGATTTTAATGAGCTTACCTGGAGTTTCAAAAATGTTCATTAAGAAGCTCTTGTGTTTAACATCTGGCAGAACGAGAGTTAAAAGAATGGCTTTGATGCTCACTCCCCGTTCCTGTGCTGTGAAAAGAGTTTTCAGTGTACAGCGGCGTCCTTTCTTTAGTGGTATCAAATTGCGGATGAGTCTCTCGCATCAAATAATCGACAAACGTCGTCTTTCCATGGTGCAAATTACCGATTAGAGCAAATTTCTTATCAAAGGAGGAATATCCATTAAATCAGGCATAAATCTATGCAAGAATGAAATGAAAATGTATTTTATTAGGTGAAAGCCATAAACTTACTCCATTTCGTGGGTTGTTTCAGCCTTTCAGGTAGTTCTTGTTCCTTTAGTTGAAATCTTAATTTCTTTACTGGCTCAATGAGAGGCTTGTCGAATGGTTGCGCATCTTCAACATCGGGACCATAGACTCCAACTGCACAGTTGCGGTGTTGACGGATTGACATTGACGATTGTGGTAGTTAGTTCCCTTATTTACCTAATCTATGACAAAAAAAAAAACAAGATTTAAGAAAAATAGAAAAAATAAAGACAATTTTCTAAAAGCACAAATAAAAAAGTGACACCTGACTTAAATTTCCATGAAGTTAAAGAAATAAAATCAAAGAGAACAGCAAAAACAGAGAATAGAGCAAAGAGAGACGTCAAGTTGTTGCACGGAAAATTTTACCCGTGCGACACGAGTCGATTTTCTTCCGTCTCATGTTTTCGAATTTTGTTTCTCTTTTGCACTTATGGGGTTCGAAAAGTTGCACGCAACCAGTTTCATCGTGTAATAGCACACTAATGAGTAATAACTACGTAAAAAGTCATTCTGATTGGTTACTTAAGGTGGCGCTACAGTCCGGGGTGGACTTGGGCCTCAAAAACCAACAAACCTCTCCAGCCAGCTCGGTCCCGAGCTAGCTGTCTCCAGTTTCGCACGCCGAGTTGGTTCAGGTCGTGTTCAACTTGCGCGCTCCACCTGAGCCTTGGTCTTCCTCTACTGCACCTTCCCTCTGGGGTGGATTCGGAGACTTTACGGGC
The DNA here is from genome assembly GCA_943590905.1 of Sphaerophoria taeniata. Classification (NCBI taxonomy): domain Eukaryota; kingdom Metazoa; phylum Arthropoda; class Insecta; order Diptera; family Syrphidae; genus Sphaerophoria; species Sphaerophoria taeniata. The sequence goes on from OX016542.1 coordinate 86,682,330, forward strand.
CGGAGTATTGGAGTCCATCCTCTCCACGTGACCAAGCCATCTGAGTCTTTGGACCTTCACTCTTTAAGCTAGGTCAGTGTCGCTGTACAGCCCGTACAGTTCGTCGTTAAATCTTCTCCTCCATTCAACGTTTATGCAGACAGGACCATAGATCTTCCGTATAACCTTTCTCTCGAACCGGCCTAGGGCGCTCTCATCCGTTTTTGACAGGGTCCATGCTTCTGCACCATATAGCAGGACGGGGATGATTAGGGTCTTATAGAGCGTCACCTTAGTTGTTTGGGAGAGGGCTTTACTACTCAATTGCTTTCTTAGCCCGAAGAAACAGCAATTAGCAAGAGTTATTCTTCGTCTGATCTCGGCGCTGATGTCGTTGTCCGTGTTGATAGCGGAGCCAAGATATACAAAGTCCTTAACTATCTCGAAATTATATGCGTCTATCGTAACGTTTTGTCCAAGACGTAGGTGTTGGGTGTCTTTTCTAGATGACAGTATATACTTTGTTTTGCCCTCGTTGACCGCTAAACCCATTTTTTCAGCCTCTGTCTGTATACTCGCAAAAGCACTGTTGACATCACGCTGCGTTCTCCCAATGATATCAATGTCATCAGCGTACGCGAGTAGTTGCACAGACTTCTGGAAGATAGTGCCTCTAGTGTTGATGGAGTTCTGCACTATTCGTTCCAATATGATGTTAAAGAAGTAGCATGACAGTGCATCACCTTTTCTAAAGCCTTTTTTGACATCGAAGGCGTCGGTGAGGTCGTTACCGACTTTAATGGAGCAGCGCGAGTTTTCCATTGTCATCCTGCTCAGGCGAATGAGTTTTGTAGGGATGCCAAAACTGGACATGGCTTTATTCAGTTCTTCTCTATAGATGCTGTCATACGCGGCCTTAAAATCGATAAAAAGATGGTAGGTGTCGATTTGGAGTTCTTGAGTTTTTTCCAGGATCTGCCGTTATGTGAAAATTTGATCGATGGTGGACTTTCCTGGTCTTAAGCCACACTGATATGGAATTATCAGTTTGTTGACAAAAGGCTTCAGACGTTCACATAGTACTGCAGAAAAGATCTTAAAGGCGATGTTAAGGAGGCTGATGCTTCTGTATTTGGTGCAGTTTAGAGGGTCTCCTTTCTTCAGGATCGGGCAAACAATGCTGAGGTTCCATTCATCGGGCATGCTCTCTTCCGACCATATTCTGCAGATGAGTTGGTGCACGCTCCTAACCAAGTCATCGCCGGCTGCTTTGAAGAGTTCGGCAGTGATGCCGTGAGCTCCCGCGGCTTTGTTGTTCTTTAGCTTAGATATTGCTATCTTCACTTCTTCAAGGTCGGGTAGACGGGAATCTTGGCTTGCGTCATCTTCATTGAACGGTTCATTCTGCCTGACAGCGGAATTTGATTCGTCATCGCCGTTGTACAGTTTGCAGAAGTGGTCCTTCCATATCCTCAGCATTGACTGTGACTCTACTACGATATTTCCTTGTTGGTCTTTGCAGGCCTCAGTTCGTGCTCGGTAACCTTGAGTCATTCGTTTTACCTCTTGGTAAAACTTCCGAACCTCATTCCTGTTTTTTAGTCTCTCAACATCCTCTATCGATCGCTTTTCATGCTCTCTTTTTTTTCTGAAAAGCTTGCGTTTTTCTCTCTTCTGCTCGTAGAGCTCCCGAGCTGATCTCGTCCTCCTGTGCAGCGCTGCTTTGCTCACGTACCTGCCTGCATTCTTCATCAAACCAGGGATTTCGCTTGGGTGGCCGCGTGAAACCCAGCACACCAGAGGCAGCATCCCTAATGGCTTTCTGGCAATTCTGCCACTGGTTCTCAATACTCGATGCTGGCTGTAGCGGACTTCTCCTGAGGTTACTTGACACTCGTTCGGAAAAGGATCTGGCGATTGGTTGATTAATTGTTTTCAACCAATGAATGGACTCAATCAGCCAAATTAATAAACATAGACTACCGAAGGACTAGCTCTTAGTCTGCGAACTAGTGGAAAATGCTATTAATAAAATACAATTTCTCTTAAGTGACGTTTACCAACTTAGTCCATCTTGGGAGGTGGATTAGCAAAGGACTAAGCAAGAAATATGTCAATCTTGAAAGAAAAAAAAAGAAATGTCTGTGTGAAAATAAATTGTTGTTTTCTGGTCAAATCGGTTGCTTTTGTTCCAGCTTTTTCATGTTTTTTCTCAGAAATCAGCGAATATTTTTGTATATTGCATTTTGCAAAAGAAAGCTCTCTACCCTTCACCAATTGATTCCAACAGCAAAGATGAAGTTCTAATAAAGTAAGTTTCTGAAACACTCAAAATCAAATAACCAATTGTGATTGTATTGCAGAGCAATAAAATTGATTCTTTCCCATTATGAGGCTATTTTTATGGAAGACGATGACACGATCGGATGTGATGGTGAAGATGAGGAGATGTTCTTGATCTCCATGTAGACTGTTAGAAAAATAACTTAACCTTTCGAAATTTTTTTGTTTAATACCAAAATAGAACCAAAACAGGAATTGTAAATAAATCAAAGGGCACGGTAGTGCCCAGCCAAGTTCTAGCACTACTCCCTTTTTACAGGATCGAACTCAAACACATTTTTAACCCTCCATAACTTGTGAGCCCATGGAATTAGAAGCTTTAAATTTGAATTTCGTATTAACTTCATGGGCACAAAGGCCCTGTAAAAAAAATAATTTTGTAGAACCACTACTTCCTGAGATATTGGCCAGTAAAAATTTCAAAAACCGTAATTGACTGACTGACTGACTCACTGACTGACTGATCATCAAAATTATGAAGCACTTCTAACAATAGCAGAATCTTGAAATTTGGTACAATGGTAGGTTTTCAGCTGTATACAAAGGAAAAAATCGAAAATTTCAATTTTCTCATTCAGGGGGCGTGGTATCCGCCCACTTTCTAAAACTGGTCGTAGGATCTTGAAATTCGGAAGTCTGATAGGGTTTTGGTTGAATATAAGAAAAATGTAAGTAAAATATTTTAGTTTCATTTATGGGCGTGGTTTCCGCCCACTATCTTAAAACGGTAGTAGGATGTGGAAATTTAGAATTCTTGTAAGGTTTTGGTTCAATAACATGAAAAAAATGAGAAAAAAAATCTATTTTCATTTAGGGGCGCGGTATCCGCCCACTTTGTTAAAATGCTCGAAAACGTTTAAATTCGAAATTCTGATAGGGTTTGGGTTGAGTAAAAGAGAAAATAGGTATATGTACAAAATTATAGTTTTATTACAGGGGCGTGACTGCCACCCACTTTCTTTAAATGGTCATAGGTTAAAATATAGAATTCTGGTTTGTTTAACTTCATAAAACTCCATGAGTAACTTTCCTTAGTGGTTTCACAATGGACACTTGATATCTAAATGTGACATCTAGACAGCCACTCTAACCTAACCTACCTATTATTTATTTATAAATTGGCAGAGAAATTTTACTGTTAGTTTGCAAATTGCTAGCTTATTAAGTTATTTCGAAGTTCATGCTTTCATAAAGAAAAAAAAAACTTTGCAAAAAGATGTGAGATCAGAACAAAAACATAAAATGTAAAAAAAAGAGCCAAGTTCTCTTATGTGCGAACAGCACTGTGTAAAAAGTTAGCCACCAAAAGTAATGAGATCTAAAAGAACGCCAAGTTCTTACATGTAAAAGTGTTATATTGAATATTTTAAATCATAGAAGATAATACAACAATATTAAAAGAAAACAGAAAATAGTTGGGATGAAAATTTACAAGTGCACTTGGCAAGTTTTCTTTTGAAGCGTGATTAATAACATTTTAAAACTTGAACAGTGAACTTGTAAATTTTCATCCCAACTATTTTCTATTTTCTTTTAATATTGTTGTATTATCTTCTATGATTTAAAATATTCAATATAACACTTTTACATGTAAGAACTTGGCGTTCTTTTAGATCTCATTACTTTTGGTGGCTAACTTTTTACACAGTGCTGTTCGCACATAAGAGAACTTGGCTCTTTTTTTTACATTTTATGTTTTTGTTCTGATAAATGTTAACTCGGAATAAGATTTGTTTATTTGTCTTCCAATAAAGAGAATTATTTCATGTTTTGAGGCTGTCTCAGATATTAATTTGTGAAACTTTCATTTATCTGAGTCTGAGGAATGTATCTACGCTCAATGATTCTTCATTCAGTTTTTTGTCTCCTTGACGTTTCCTCACTTCCTCAATGTCTGTATGCTGCTGCCATTGCTCCATATAGGTACAAAGTAATGTTAGAGAATAGAGACTGTTATGAATAATAAGACAATCATTTATGTACCTCTCTTCCTTAAAAAGCCTGGGGGATAGAACTCCATTGTTATTTTTCGACCCAAACACATCCGAAGCAATTCATTGCCAGTTCGATAATGGCCTAGTTGGGCCGCCTTTGCTGTAAAATATCCTCTCTTCGCTATTCAGGCCTCACAAATAGCCACCGATGACCACTCACCGTAATCCTCGGGAAAGTTTGAGCTTCAAATGAGCCGGCAAGTTGATATTCTCGGCCAGAAACTTGACTGGATAAATTTGTTTCAATTGAGCAATCGAATATTCGGTATATACCTGTAAATACTTTGGCGTTGACGACGGAAAGACTAAACCAGGACAATCACAAAGATAAACTTTGTTTTTTGGGAAAATTGTTTGGAAATGTGTCCTTTGGTTGTCAAATATCAACAAAAACAAAAATTCCCAAAGGGGAATTTTTGGTAAACGACGCTTTACTATTCTGGGATCAAATTATTTTTATTAATGAGAAATTTTAGGCCATGGACTATCGCTTAGTCTATGGACCAGTTGGACTGTGGATTAAGAGTGGACTAGACGTTTTTTATTAATTTGGCTGAATGTGTTCCGGTTTTAGAACACCTGAAAACTTGACTGTAATCGCTCCATTTCTAATTGGAATTCATTTTAGGAACGACTGCAGTCGCTAGAGTTGAGAAATGTCATGTCACGAGCTTTCCTTACACCGACGCCGTCGCTTATTGAAAACTCCGAATAGTTTGTTAACGTCTAACAATTCTTTCTACATTCAACTTTTTGTCGACTCCGAAAACCTACTTGTTCCTTATTTTTCAATTGGGGTCATTGCTGTTTGAAGAGTTGAACAGAATGCAGTCGCCAATCGCCCAACGACGAAAATGACATCTGAAATTTGTATGGAAGTGTCAAACTCAGTCTATATAAATTCAGCTGTCATTATTGTCGTCGGGCGACTGTAACTGTTCAGCTAGAAAAAAAAATAAAAATAAAATAAATAAATAGAGTGGCGTGACAGCTCTTGAAGAGCCAAGGCCTAAGTGACTTACTCTCATCAACAATTCTCTCGATGCGGTGAGGTTACCTACAATTTAACTTCGATTCCGAACGGCAAAGTTGAGAAGCACTTTTTCGTGACAGATTGATACTCTTGGAAGTTTTGTCGGTTCTTTGCAAGAGGCAGTGCCCGTGAAAGATGAAATAAAAACTTTATGGTCAAGAGTAGGACTCGAACCACGAAAGACGACGTTCCGCTTAGCAGCCAACGCACCTAACCACTGCCACGGACACTACTTTCAGCTAGATACACGCAAATAAAAATGATATCGTTAAAGTTTGAACAGTTGAATAGTTTTCGGAATAGGGTTTTGTACTCTTCGCTATCAGTGTTGCTTCATCTTTAATATTGAAAATTTACAGTAAATTAAGTGCACCAGCATGTAGGCAAATTCTGAAGCTGCTCACTGAGCTCCTGCAACAAAAAATTCTTCCTCAAGTATTTCTTGTATTTTTTTATTTTTGTTTGACAGTTGTTGTTTTCTCGTAATTGAAGAATTCGGAGTAGTGATATCACTGACTGCGCCCCTAATAAAAAAACAACAACAAAATAATCCCAAAGAAAAGGACCAATTGTTTTCAATTATCTCTCTAGTATGTGGCTTAATCCCAAACTACCTAACCGACACTTGAGAAAAAAATAAGGAAAATTCGCTTGACATTTTATATTTTAATGATTTTCTTTGTACGAAAAGAAATCTCAGAATTCCAATATCGTGATCATTTTTGCTAAGGTAAATTATCAAATATCAGAAAAAACAAAATAAAATTCTCCATTTCTTGTTCGACACAAAAGCATCAAAATCTTCAGTTAATTAAGTTGAAATTAAACGCAAACAAAATTGTGACGTTAATAAAAGAAAAAAAACTTGTTTTCTTTTTTATTGTAGTTATGGTAATTGCTAGTAATGATTGGCTGAATTATGAAGATGTTAAAAAGCAATCGCAAATAATTGAAACGACGAATGCTATTATGATGGCTGCACCTTCCTCTCTGACACTACCTTCATCCGCATCAGCATCGACAATTGGAGGAGTTGGAACTCAAAATAATATTAATCTTAACAACAATGGAACAATTGCCATTCTCAATGATCCATCGATGACCGTCGATGGCATCGAACCCGGATGTGAATCGAATGTCGCCCGAATGGTTCTTGTATGCCAACCCGATTCGCATCCCTTTCAAACGCGCACCATTTACCTAACCCCGAATATTGAGTGCAAAGTTGGTCGTTCGATTGCAAAAAGCAAATCATCTGATAATAATGCCATATTCGATTGCAAAGTACTGTCACGAACCCATGCCGTCCTTTGGTATTCCAGTGATGGAAAATTCTATGTCAAGGACACGAAGAGTTCCAATGGAACTTATATCAACGATCGCAAAATCAACTCGTCCGAACCAGTTGAGCTGAATTTTGGTGATGTTGTTAAATTTGGTGTCGAAGTTTTGGAGAATTCGCGCAAGGAGGTCCATGGATGTATTATAGCTTCCGTCAAACCTTATTTACCTGATGGCCGTGAGGCCATATCAATAACCCAAGATAGTCCGTTCCGCGGAGACAGTCGAATCTCTTTCGAGGAATTACATCGGCTGAATTTGTACATGCAAGAGACGTCGCAGCGCGAGAAGCTCCTCAAGGCAAAGTTGCAGAATATCCAAAATATTCTCGATGCCACTCGAAAGAATTCGACCATTTGCTGGCAATCGATGATTGACGAAGATCGACTTCTAAATCGCATCGATTTGCTGGAGAACAAGTTGTTATTCTTGCAAAAGAATTCGCCCGCCGATCAATTGAAGGACGAAATTCTCAAATTGCAAGAAGAAAAATTCATGTATCAAAATTCAGCCAAAGAAGCCTTAAGCAAAGTCTACCAGGAGCGAATGGAAGCGATGCAAAAGTTGTCCAAAGTCGAACGAGAGTTAATCTGTAGCGAGAACGAGTGCTCTTTGTTGCGAGATCAAATTCGTTATACAAAGCAAAATCTACAGGATGTTAATACGCGTCTGCTGAACTTGGAAAAGGAGTACAATGAGTATAAGGAGGCAGTAGAGAAGTGTCAAAGGGAGACCCATGATGAGCAGACGAATTTCGAATCTTCTGTTGCAGATCTGGCTAAGAAGCTCAAGCATAGCGAGACCGAATGTGAGGAGTACAAAAATAAAATTGGAGAATTATTGTTGAAGATTTCCGAAGAGCTGGAGGTTAAGGATATGAAGAAAAAGGTAATTATTTCAATTTCCATAAATGCAGGCATTTAAATTCTTCATTTTCATGGTCTTAGGAAAAACTTGCTGCGGCAGAGGAGTCCGTAGTCGATTCCGTCAATACCGACACTACCAGTACCTCTTATGAAAGCAACAATCCCCCCGAGTCCGATGATAATAGCGAAAACGGAACCAGCAACCAACAACTCAAAAACCATGAAGGCAAGACTTCTTCTGAGGCCGCCACCAACAGCAACAGCAACAACAACAAATCCACAATCATGAAATGGCTTGAGAATTCCGATCTCAACGCGAAAGAGGGCTCTGTAGATATAATGAAAGCAATTTGCAACGACACCGATTCCAGCGACGACAGCGAGAATAACGACGAAGTGGAAAAATCTTCAATTTGCACAAGCAACACAATCACTACCACAGTCAGCAGCAGCAGTACCAATGCCACACCAACTCCAACTTCCACCCCAGCAGCATCCGAACATATTGCCAATAAACTGCAACTGGTCGATAGGAATCTTGTCCGACTAGAGGCTGAGCTCGGCAAAAAACAACACGCACCAACTGCAACTGTTGAAAATGGCATCGAACAATTGGAAAATGATTCTTATCAATTGCTCAATTACACAGTTGCCCTGCTGCGGGAAACCTACAATGATATGCGAAAACAGGAAAAACCACAGCAGCAGTTGCACACACAAGAAACCCTCGTCACTGATTATGACGAAGATGATGAAGATGAAGACGAAGACGAAAACGAACGCGAGGACGACAAACAGTACAAAACGAATCTTGTTGCCCAACAAGATCAAGATCTAGCCGATTATATAAAAGAAATTCTTCAACTCAAAGAAAAACTCGAAAACCAACAATCCGAATCGTCAGTCTCGCTGAAAAGTCTCGAAACTGAATGGGAGAATTCCAAATATCGAATTTCCCATCTCAATGCAATAATTGATGAACTAACCGAGAAAAATAAAGCTTTAGAACGTGACATTGAGGATTACAAGAACAAATTGCAGGCAGCCAAGATTGCAGAACAGAAAAACGAAGACGAAAGAACACTAGCGTCTGTATTATTGGACAAAGTCATCGACGAAGATGAAAAAGCCATGAATAATGCTGCTTTATTAAACGAAGAGGAATTGATACTCTACAAAGAGAGATTCGGTCAGACTCAAGCTGAAAATCTTAAGCTAAAGCGTGAAATTGCTGAGCTCAAATTGAAATTTGACGATTTGCTTAACTCGATTTTCAGAAAGACTCTGACTTATGTTACTGTATTTGTCGCTCTAATTGTATATTTTATATTCTCTTATATTTAAGTGCTATTTCTTGTTACACACACACAAACACACACACTCATGCAAAATTTAAAAATTCTTTTGTAAACACCAACCAATCATAAAATATCAATAATTAGTTGGGACGGACCCGAGTTCAATCTTATAATCTTCATCTAAAAATAATATAAACAATTTTGTAATACAAGTATATCTTTAGATTAGTTTTGTTGTTCTTTTAAAATTGTTTTTGTTTTGTAATAAATCTTTTTTTATGTTTAAAGAAGCTCTTCTTATTTCAAAAGCAAAGAAAACAAGCATGAAATTATTGCCACTTGTCTTTTGTATCAAAAAATATTAAGTAAACAGAAATTATTGTAATTAATGTCGCTTGTTGATAAGCATTTCCCTCCTGTGGCTGCCCATTGAAGAGGGGAGAACAGAGGGACTATGTAGAATAAATCATTTCGAACACTTATTACAAACAAAAATCACCCAATGTTTTCTTTATACAACCGGCCCAATCGAGGTAACCGTCGGTCGGAGCGGAATTTTCTCTGAATTTTGCTTCGAGGTAGATCTCCGATATTGCTCCGACTGTTACCTCTATTGGGCGGAACTTTGTTTAGATGCGTTGTAAGCATTTACACACAGGAACCGCTTTATTTTGTAAAAAAAAAAAAGAAAATAAATTATTCAAGCTTATAAATAAAATTGAAAAGAGAAGAGCGCGCTGATTGCAAAAATAAATAAAAAGTAAATTTAATATTTAATCATAGAAATTAAGAATTAAGACAAGAGTCGGCGGAGGCGTTTGTAGATCAAACTTTTGTTTGCTTAACATCAATCGCTGAGAAGACATGAAAATGTGAATAGGAAAAACTGAAAGCCTTTGGTTTATCAATTTTTTAAGCTCCGACAAAAGGAGAATAATTGTAAAATCTTTTCGAGCAATTGTTGCATTTTCATCAATCGATGTTTTACCGAAAAAAACAACAACAATTATTTATACTTATATTGGAATATCCGTTCTTTATATAAATATCATGTATTATTATTAACCTTTAATTTATTGTTTGAATATTTCTCCTTGGTCGTTAGTTTTCTGGTTTGTTGTCAGAACGCTATTTTTGTCATTAAACATTATTTAGACAATTTATTATTATGTTTTTAGGTTTGTATAATTTAACCTTTTCAAGAATAAACGCAAATTAATAATAAATCCAAGCCAATACGCATCCAATTCAATTATAAGAACAACAATAATAGTTATTCCAGCGTTATGAGTATTTTTATTTAATTGATCAAACCTTTGCTCTACTCTGCTGCGAGTGGAATGGAATACAGGAAAACAGAATGAGAATTTATGAATTTAATTACAAACAATCAAATCTTATTTCAATGGTAAATTAATTTATTTGGATTTTAATTTTATGTTACTTTATTTTTCGAATTTAAGAATAAAGAAAAATTTGAAAAATCTTACTTCAGGTTGTTCTTCTTAACTTGTGACCCTCACAAAAACTTAAAAATTGTGATGTACTCTTTAGCAGATCATAACTAACTGATGCATTCCCAAATATTATGCATAGCAATATCCTATACTCTATACATAATGTTGAAAATTCCTTGGTCCATGTCTGGAACGACAACGCAATCCAGTTTTGTATGCTCGACATCTTCATACCAAATGCTACTGAATTAAACACATCCGTAGTCGGCCTCATCGCCGGCTGATTGATTGCTACGATGATCGACAGACGGGCTAACTGCACTCGAGGAATTCCTAAGATAGGAAACTGCAATTGACAAGTGGTCCGAGAGGATTGAAATTTGATATTCCTTTTATTTTGATCAGTTTGAGCTTGAATACAAAATAATAATTACAAGATATTTGTAAATACCAATGTAGAACATTTCAAAGAATTTCTTACCAATCAATTTCATTCTTATGATTATGTTTATTTTTTGCATAAAACTGCATATTTGTTTTTTGCTTGATTTGTTTTGAGAAATCAGCTGGCAGTCACAACAATAAACTCACCTTCTCGTGGTGGATTTGCTGTGAGGTTTCTTATGAGGTTTTTCGCAGAATACAAAATTGTTTCAACCTCATAAGAAACCTCACAAAAATCACAACTCCAGAATAGGGCTGTTAGATCAATGTAGATCCATTGTGGTACCCTGAAATATTGTAACTTCCTGAAAAATAAATAACCTATGAATCATGTGGTTCGTTTATCCATTTAGAGGACTTGACAAAGCTTAGCAAGCTTTTGCCTGGCAGTTCGGATAGTTCCTATAGTTCATTGAAGAAGAAGTTGCCTAGTGTTTTCTTCCAAGTAAGACAGAGTGAAGGACAGTGGCAGAGAAAATGAGCAGTATCTTCATGCTTGTCTTCATCACCACAGCCTTTACAAAGGTCATCGGTACTAAGCCTCATCTTCTTCTTATGGTATCCAAGTAGGTTGTGTCCTGTAATTATGCCGATAAAGGATAAGGGAGGGTTTATTAAGAGTTAAAATCCTGTCGGATCTTTTCTTGTATTAACACAGGTTTCTAGGAGATTCCATCTGTTGTTGGATTTTTGAAGGATGATTTTACTGACATTATGTTTCAGTTCACATAACGAGATTCCTATATGATGGTCTATGAGAGAGTGGTCCAGTGTTGAGCCTTCCCTTGCAAGCTCATCCGCTTTTTTGTTGCCTGGCACATCACTGTGGCCAGGAACCTAGCAGAGTCTTACGTTATGCTGTGTACCAAGAACCTTTAGCTCTTCGCAATAGAAAAAAACCAGCTTCGACTTTATTTGGGTGTCAGAGATCGCTTGCTGCTTGGCTATCAATGTAAAAAGTGATGTCCGCGTGTGATATCGCCATCATGGATATGTGTTTAGCAGCGTTTTTTCACTGCCAGGATCTCGGCTTGGAAGACGCTGCTATGGTCGGGGAGCCTGAATGAATTGGCAAGGTTGAGGCTTTCAGAGTAGAAACCTGCACTTACTCCAGTATTCAGTTTAGAGCCATCGTATCGGTGTAGCTGGTCGAGTCGTTAGTGTAAAAAATAGAGTGGCGCGACAGCTTTTGAAGAGCCAAGGCCTAAGTGGCTTACTCTAATCAACAATTCTCTGAGTGCGTGTGAAGAATTGTGGGGACCTACAATTTTACACCGAATCCGAACGGCAAAGTTGAGAAGCACTTTTTCATGACAGATTGATTGAGGATCATTTCTAAACCCACAGTTCAGGTAGTCCTCATCACACCACTAGTACTGATGCAAGCCATTCTTTGTACTTTGGTAAGGGTTTTTAGATTCGTGGATTTCAAAAGAGCTTTCCACCAAACCAAACTTGCATAGGTTGACAATGGCAGTGTACATCCACATGACTATTTTGGGGTTTGGTCCCCAATCTTGTTGCATGAGTAGAGCGCGATCATGGCTTTCTTATATCCTTCTTGGATATTTGGTCTCCAGTTAAGTTTTTTGTCCAGTATAACTCCGAGGTATCTCGCTCGGTCGGTAATTTTAAGTATGGTGTCATCTATTTTGGATATATCAAACGGAGGTAGTTTCCTTTTGTTTGTGAAACGAACCAGTTCTGTTTTTAGGGGGTTTACCTTTAGGCCGTTGGTTGAGGCCCAAGTCCACCCCGGACCACTTTAAGTAAGTAAGTAACCTTTGGTCCAGTTGCTGACCCTTGATAATGCGCTTTTTAATTGTTTGCTAATAGTGTTAAGTTATTTTACCGTCGCCAAAAGCGCTAAGTCATCAGCGTAGGCTACCACTACTACAACGTTATTCTTAAGTTTTATCTGGACCTCGTTCATCATTAAGATCCCAGAGTAGTGGTGGTACCTTGAGGGGTACCTCTAGATGTGTACATCTTTATATGTGCGTTACCAAGCTCGCTATGTATCTGTCTGTTTTTCATTAGGTATGTTGAAAGGTAAATTCTTAGGGTTCGTCGTTCAAGAAAACAAACCAAAAGCCATAGTTTTGTTTTAATAAATTTTATTTGTCATTTTCCGTCTTTGGCTTAACATTCTAACAACTTAAACAACTATATTTTCGGTTGAAGATTCTCGAGAATTTTCTTGGCCAAATGACGAAAACTCTCCGCATACATCGAGTCGGGAAACTTCACCACCATCGGAATCCCAGTATCACAGCAATCCGTAATTTGTGGGTCAATCGGAATACTCACAAGAACGTCTGTTCCCATTTTCTGCACAAACTTGTTTGTGACGTTTTTGAATATGTTCATTTTACTATCACAGTTCGTACAAACAACGTAGCCCATATTTTCAGCCAAACCGAATATAGGAACCTTCAGTGTTTTGTACATTTCAGCTCCACGAGCTGTAATTTCCAGGGCAGCAGTTTGTGGAGTGCTAACAAGTAGTACACCAGAAATGGGAACATTCTGGACTAAGGATAAATGAACATCTCCAGTCCCTGGCGGGGTGTCAACAATCAGAATATCAAGAGGACCCCATGTGGCACCCTTGAGAAGTCGCTGCAAAGCTGACATAACCAATGGACCACGCCAAATCATTGCTCCAGATTGGGAGATCAGTCCCATGGAAAGGCATTTGACACCGAAGTTGATAGGGGGAATCATCAAATTTTGTTCGTTCACCAGGGGCTCCTCACTGAGATTAAGCATGAGTGGAATCGATGGGCCAAAGATATCGCCATCTAGCAGACCAACACGCTTGCCAAGTGAAGCTAGGGAGACGGCTAAATTGGCTGCAATTGTTGATTTGCCAACACCACCTTTGCCTGAAGCAACGACGACAATATTATCAACGCCGGGTATTGAAGATTTCTTGGGCAAACCTCTGGCCATGAGGGATTCTTGGTGTGGTGTCAGCTTGGAAGCAAAACAACGCTAAAAGAGTACTTAACAAATTTAAATCAATTGAATGGTTTGTTTTGAAGGAGCTTTATCTTACAAGATTGTTGGTTTTTTTGATAGTCGTCACATCTTTTGCTAGGATATGGCATAATCTCTTTATTTGGAACATTTTTAGGTCAAATGTAAATGAGAGGAAGAATACTGATGAGCCCGAAACGGAGCAAACAAGGCAAAGTTATTCACTTTTTCCACTGTAGTGGTTGCTTTAGAAGCGACCTACTATTTATAACCTAAGAAATTAATTTTCGTTTCTGATTTCTGATATCGAAAAAGAGTGATAAAAATAAACACTGCCAAGGAAGAGACCATTTTGATGCATTTTCACTTCCCGCTCGTTGACAACAAAAATAAAACCATAGACTAGAAAACAAAGATAGCGAAGAAGTGAGTTTCATCTTTAATGTCAGATTCTGTCAAAAAGAAAATGGCCACCAAACTGTCTACACATTGACATATTATAATATGGACTGCTAGTTGCCAACTTCACGCGTGTTCAGCGTTAAGAGCGCCATTGGTTCAGGGTTGCCAAAAAAAGAACGATTCCAGCTGTCAAAAATGAACAAAAACAAAAACATAAACAACGAGGTCGCTGTGCAGTGTTACCGCAGGGAAAAATATTTTCGAGTCCAAGATGCTTGAAAAACGAGTCCACGTAAAAAAAAAAATTAAATACTTTCAGAAATCATTTTGTTTTAAATTTTTAACATACTTATTTGTGTTCTGCAAACAAAAAACGTTATAAAAACGAGTCCCCGAGCCAAGGAAGAAACAACGAGTCCATTTTCAATCTATAGAGTCCATGTGGTAACACTGTCGCTGTGAATTCAAACATATTTTTTGGGACTAATTTGGCCGCTTCGAACCAATGGCGCTGCTGTAGCTAGTACCTTTTTTCTTCTCATGAAATGTATGGAAATGACAAGTGACTAGCAGTCCACATTTCCGGGTATGGTTTATTTCGCTTTTTTTATCTCGCTTTTGGTCGTTTCACCACGGTCGTTTTGCATTTTGTTATTTCGCATTTCATTAGTTTGGTCTTTTAGTTGCTTCGCTTTCGATTGTTTCGCTGATTTTTTTTTTCGTTTTTCGTTTATTTTGCATTCGTTTATTTAGCATTCGTTTATTTCGCTTTTCGATTATTTCGCTTTTTTATTATTTTGATTTTAATTGTTTCGCCTTCATCTGTTTTTTTTTTTTTTTTAATTTTTGTGTACGTAAGGATCCTGAAGACTTTAAAATTCGCGCGAATTTTAAAGTCTTCAGGATCCTTACGTACACAAAAATTAATAATTAAAAAAAAACAGACGAAGTACATAATATGTACTTGAATTGACGATTTTTTCAAAATAATAGGATAATCCTTCACGACTTAGTTTATCCTTTCCTCAAATTGATTTAAAAGTATCGCATATGATTTTACTTTCCATTTTTTTTTTAATTTAAAGACAATATTAAAATACTTCACTGTATTCTAACCTTACGCGGGCGGTTTCAAAGACTAAAAGCCATCTAATGAAGACTAATTAGATAACAATTATTACATTCCCAAGAGAATTCAGAAAAAAATGCGAAATAACCGTTAGCGAGATAACCTGTGGCGAAACAATCGTATTGCAAATTAACAATTTTGCGAGAGAGTTAATGGCAAAACAAAAAGAGCGAAACAATTCTGGCGGGAAACAGGAAAAAACAAAATAAACAAAAAACAAAACAAGTTTTGCGAAATAAAAGAAAATCGAAGAGAGAAAAGCGAAATAACAAAATGCAAAACAAAAATGCCGAAACAATAGGTACCCCACATTTCCATACATTTCATGAGAAGAAAAAAGGTACAAGCTACAGCAGCGCCATTGGTTCGAAGCGGCCAAATTAGTCCCAAAAAATATGTTTGAATTCACAGCGACAGTGTTACCACATGGACTCTATAGATTGAAAATGGACTCGTTGTTTCTTCCTTGGCTCGGGGACTCGTTTTTATTACGTTTTTTGTTTGCAGAATACAAATAAGTATGTTAAAAATTTAAAACAAAATGATTTCTGAAAGTATTTAATTTTTTTTCTTACGTGGACTCGTTTTTCAAGCATCTTGGACTCGAAAATATTTTTCCCTGCGGTCACTGCACAGCGACCTCGTTGTTTATGTTTTTGTTCATTTTTGACAGCTGGAATCGTTCTTTTTTTTTGGCCACCCTGAACCAATGGCGCTCTTTACGCTGAACACGCGTGAAGTTGGCAACTAGCAGTCCATATTATATGTCAATGGGCACGTTCAGTTTGGTTTTGGATAGCCTATCTTAGATAGCCTATCTAACTCGTTTTTCATGAACGAGTTCGATAGCTAAATTTGGATAGCTGTGAAAACACGTGTAAAAAAATCAGCTGTTTACGAATTTCAATGGCTGTTCTGTCAGATAGCCACCTATACCAGAAATTGTTGGATAGCTTTGGGTTACTTTGGTTTGAGCCTCTGCTATTTTGTTTTACATGGAAAACAAAAACAAAAAGCTATCCGGATAGCCTATCCAAGTCAAAGTGAACGCGCCCAATGGTCTACACACAGCAATTTTTTGACGATAATTTGCATTTACTCACTCCGAAAACTTGAAAACAGAAAAGTGAGGAGGAATCAAAATAGGATTGTTCATGAATTCAAGCACTGATCTGAATTCAAGTTGAATCGCCATCCCCTCGATTGGGAACTGACTAAAGCAGAAGTTTCTCTATCTTTTCTTTTCCAACTTTTCCATCTTGAGAACACATGAAAAAGCGGCCAAGGAACACGGAATACAAATGGCAAACTACTTTAGAACTTACCTTCTTGATTGCTTGATAAATCGAAATAAAAATCTTGATATGTACTCGTTATTTATTCTTTTTCAATTTCTTCATTTTCTTCATCGCTTTTCTACGCGCGTATTTATCATTTCGCGCCACTATCTCTTTGTACTTTCGTTTGTTGAACTTCTGAAATTCGGCATCGGCCAACAAATCATCGACCAACGACTTCTTTTTGTTTCGCCGAGTATCTCTTTCACTATAGTAGTCCAATGGCGAATGCATGACGGTTCCAAGCTTTTTTTAGAACAAAAAAAAAAGTAATGTAAAGTTATTGAGATGAATTGAAAGAGCAGTCATTACCTGGAAGTACTTGGGCAGGACCTTAAGATCGTTCTTCTTGTAGAACTGTTTGGGATTTAGTACGGATCTCATTTGAAGAATTTTCAGATCGTTTTCAACCTCCTCGGTAACCTCAGTTGCAGGAAGGTTAAACCAGCCCTCACCCTTTGTCTTGGAAGCCTCAATCTGTGAAAGCCAAAAAATGAAACAATCAATTCATGAATCCTAACCACCATAGAGATCTTTTGAAACAGTTATGCATCAGTTTACTAAAGACGACATCAAGGGGGACCACAAACCCTTCGCAGAGAATACACTGTCTATTGAGATCTTATGGCTCCATTTCAGTAGGTGTATACGCACGTTTCTAAATTGAAGACAATACTTTCAGTTCTTCAATAGTCTTGGTAGTGCGATGTTAATAATGTCTCGCTGGCCTTACGGGAACAATCGGAAGCTTAACAACAGTTCCTAAGAAACAACGAGTGAAGCAAAGATCTCATATCATGTTTGAGTCTAGACAGGTGTATTATTTCACCTCTGCGAGTGAAGTGTGTGGCCACTGTACTTGTCCTCTCAACAAGCTTCAGCTGTCGAATATTTCATCATTTTTTCAAGGCCATTCTTAATCGTTTTGGAAATTCTGTTTAAAATTAGTCTTACCCTTCTTAAATCTCGCATCTTTCTATAAGAAACCAAAGGCAGGGATTCCGCTTTTTCAATAGCCGTCAGGTTCGTCTTCTGCAATTCAGCAGCGACGTCTGTTTTGGAGAGTTCGTCGTTGATTTTCCCAGTTGCCTTGTCATATTCCAAAAAGATTAAATCTTTATTCGGACGTTTTTGGTAGCGAAAGGGTTTATTTGATTTGTTTTGTGCTTTTGAGACTTCTGCAGCCTTCACCGATTCGAAGGCGTATTCCATGTCATCATCCATTTTAGTTTTTGCCTTGGTTTCGGTGAATTCTTGAAGGATGTGCGATATATCTTGACTTGGTGGTGGTAGACCTTAAGATAATCGGACATTAAAACTATTTGAATTACTTTCGAATAAATTTGTGTCCATACCTCCATAATCGCCATCATCTTCTTCCTCCGAGCCAGGATCAACGTCGTCCGGGATGAGCGTTTTCTTTGGATTTGGATGTAATTTTTGTTGGACTTTATCTTCATTATCATTCAGAAGGTCTAGATTTCTGTTCGTGTCTACAATGAAGAGCGACATTGTTAACAAAAATTCTTTTTCTTGGTATCACAGTTCACAGATAAGAATTTAAACGAATAAAAACACCATGCGGAATTGCGGACCGAAGCGAAGCAAGCAAAATTCATAGATTATCAAAAAGAGAGGACAGAGTGTCCCAAAGAGATAGAGAAAAAAACACAATCGTGATTACCATAAGGCTGGTAACGCATTAATTTTTTTTAACGAATTAAGCACTGCCAACACTTTCAATTAAGTTTTATTTGTTTTGTTTGTGTAAAAGAAAAATATGACGGTCTTGACTGTTTTCTTCACTGTCTTATTTAAATTGACATCGTTAAACGAATATCCTTCTTTCAGCTGACTAACTTGTATCAAAAAAATGTTTTATCCAAGTTGCTTCTTGTGCACATAATGGCGTAATATTCTGATAATAAACAAGTTAAGTGTGATACTAACTTAAAATGAAGTTTCAGACATGACTCAAACGTCATTTTAAGCTAGTATCACACTAAATTCTCTTAAAATTGTTCATTAGCGGCCTAAAAGTTTGCACCATTGTGTTAAAACATGAAAATGAAAACCGATAAAAAAGAATAACCTCCGAACCAGCCCTGACATAATCAAGCACCAAGCCACAGATGGCGCCACCAAAGAATTGTAGAAGCAAACAAAAAAATTCACACACCATTCAAACCAAAACTCATCGAATAGAAGAGTGAGACGAAGCGGATATTCAATCAAAAGCAAACAACGCAATAAACAAGCGAGAAATTCGTAGCACATCCCTTTCTTACTACTTTCGTATCGCGTTAGTTAGTTCTTTCACAAACGCTCACCGAAGAGGTAAGCGATATACTCGCCAAATTACTCTCGAAAGAATAAAATATCACTTTTTCATCCACGGTGAAGAGAAGAAAGATATAAGCTACGCATTTCCTTTTTAAGACAACCGCCATATTGTTGAAAATGAGACAAAAGATTTTCAATTGAATTTTTCGTTTTTTAAATACATAAAAAAAGTGAAAAAATAATTGTAATTACGCGACTTTTATTACTGTTTATTCTAAAAAACAGATTTGGATTATCAAAAAAGAAAACGTCAAAAGGTATTTATTGAAAAAAATTAATTCAAATTGATCGTAAAGTTGAAGAGAAAAATGTCAATGTACTTTTTTCATATAATGCAAGCGAGAGCCACCATTGGGAAATTTCCAGTGTTCCTTTCACATAATCAATTTTTCTTTTGGAATTTACGAAAAAGTTATGGAAAAAATATTGTGCGAGCGTCTTTGTTGACAAGATATGAGCAGTTTATTTTTTGTTTTTCTTTTTAATAAAAGATAGGTGCCTGGATGTGAAATGGAAAATGTAATTTCTGAATGAAAGAATAAAAAAATCAAGTCTTGTGTGTGAAAAAAAAGAACACGTAGGTATAATTTTTCTGTTGTATGTGCAGACGAGACTTCGTCATCTTTCACATTTACACTAGCTATAGGTAAACTAGTACGCAAGGAGTACAGTAGGAGTAGGCTGAGTGCAAAAATGAGAAGCAGAGAAGGGTTTATCAATAGCTATAGCGGGTGTGCACTTCAACACAACACATATTCCCCGTTCCGAAATGAAACAGACAAACATTACATACATACACATTGAATTCCAAACTTTTATACGTATACCATTACCATAGCCATATGTAATGAAATGCATGTCAGAGATGCCACTTTGCTCGGTTTGTTGCCTTTAACGAGAATGGAGACGCAATTAGATAGTTTAATGAACCTTTCTGACCAGATTCTGAGCCTTATTTTATTAATTTCTTATGTTAATTAATTTTATATTCCATAATCTATGAACAAAACTTACCTATGTCTCACTAACTGTTACCTGCTGGATTTATATAAAAGATGACAACCCTGTATTGATTGCGTAAATACTTTTTTTCGATTAGGTAGAAGAGGAGAACACGACATGGCCGCCTTGCATTATTTCTACGAACTGATTACATATTACATTATTTACCTAACGTAGATTATATTTAAGAAAGTTGTTGTGCAATTATATGATTAAATTTGAAGTCCCAAAATTGTCAACTTAGTCGTTTTCGTTTCTAAAGTAAAATGTACCTACATGAACAATACTAGTGTTTGGGTGAAATTTAGCTTCAGTACTTTTGATCCTTTCACTCATTTATAGTTATGTATCTCAGTTTCTCAGCTATAAGAATAGACACTACATACATATAAACAAATATGATATCGCATCTTGCATCACATTTCAAATTACCTACAAAGAAGTTAATCACTCACTCCTCGGTCCTCGATCTCACTTATAGTTAAAGTCACTACTACTTGTTCTTGTTCAATATTTAAGGTTTCTAATTTGTGTTGTCTTTTTTCTTTCTTTCAACTGGAACATCTCGTCGTCGTCATATCATCCGTCATCAATACTTTTATAGTAGACTTGTTTGAGTTTCTTTTCTTGCTCGGACGAGGAACGAAACAACGAGCAACGAGGTCGATTTCCTTCCTAGCTAGCGTTGTCTCAGATTGTCAAAAGGTATGTATTGCATTTTTTTGTTCTTTTATTCATTGGTTATAAAGAGACGCACTGAGTCACGGAATAACGGAATTGTTATTTGAGAGAAAAGAAGGCGATGGTGTGGTTTCTTCTTCATTTATACGATGCTATTATTTTTCCAAAAAGAAATAAAAAATGTTTTGTTTTGGTTGCATCCTTATCTTATGTATAAAATTGTCTTTGTCTCTTTATAAACAAATATCAAATAGTAAAGGTATTTAGCAAGTAAGGTTACTTGAAGTTCCTTGACCTTGAAGTCTGTACACATTACACAAGAAGTGGTCATAAAAATGTCATAGTTAGGTGTTTAGACGTGACGAGTAGGTAGTGTGACCAGGCATTCATAAATCATCAACATCGACTGCATTATCATAAATTCATCATTCTTTTTCATTTTTCTCTTGCAGGGTTAATCACTCATCATACCATCATAAAAAAATCAATTTAATGAGGCTCGAAAATTACCAAATCAGGTAATTCCAGTTAAATTAAGTTTTGCATCAAG
This sequence comes from Sphaerophoria taeniata, assembly GCA_943590905.1. Classification (NCBI taxonomy): domain Eukaryota; kingdom Metazoa; phylum Arthropoda; class Insecta; order Diptera; family Syrphidae; genus Sphaerophoria; species Sphaerophoria taeniata. The sequence continues at coordinate 86,703,511 of OX016542.1, forward strand.
ATCATTTCATGGTTTTCGATGTGTTTACAGCCTTAAGCTTTTTTTTTCCTGACAAAGTGCATAAGAACTGTCACAAATTACAACAAGATAATAAGGGCATCATCTATTTGGCGGTTTTTTTTGAATTTTTAGAAAAATCACCAACAGCTTTATTGAAATTTATGTATCTGCTCCCGAAAAATGTTAAATATGTAGAAAAAAACATCTTTTTCTAAACTGCTTGTTTCATATTTGGGTTTTTTCAGCGATATGGAAGACATAACCAAAACAATAATGTTCACAACAAATACCATACAAAATGGGCAGCCAACGATCCAATATCAAACGGCGGATGGAACAATTTTAAAACAACCAAAAATTGAAGGCCAGAAGAATCAACAAGAATATCCAACATTTTGCTATACTACCACAAATGTAAACTTGTAAAATTTCGTCCATAGAATCGCTCCTCATTTTTGTATTTCCGGTTTTCTGTAGGGTAATGCGACAACCGTTAATTTGGCCCAACTAACAACCGATGATAATAAGACCTGTTACATCGCCCAACCGATAGGTGGCTACAATTATGCATTGGTCAATCAAATGCAACTGAATCAAGGAGGTACAGTCGGCATAGCCACTGTTGATAACCAAGGTCGTTTGCAAGTCATCAATAAACCCATTGCTGCCGTAAGTTATTAATTTCTCGTAATTTTCAACGAAACATTTTTAACTTCATTTCTGTTACAGAACACCATTTCGAATATCAGCTTTAAATGCGATGTTTGCGGTCTAATGTTCTCACATTTGACCCTCTTGAATCACCACAAACGAATTCACGCTCAAGACGGAAGCGACGCCAATCAGGACCAGATCGCTGTTGTCAATGCCCAGGGCCTTGTGCAAACTCAGAATATCATAACCGAGAATGGTCAGCCACTGGGCCAAATTCAAATAGTTGCCACCGAATCACTGGAACCCGCTACCTCACATTCCATGCAACAAACGGCCAATGAAGTCACCGTTACCACAGCAAAAACTCTCACCCTCGAAAAATCAAAATGCATATCGTGCGGTGGACAAATTCTTCAGCCGACCAAACGAAAAGGTCCCAAGATCGTTCGTTGTGATAATTGTGCTAATAATGACAATGCGAACGGTGGGAATGGTGGCAACGGCATGCAACAAGCCCAACAAACCTCACAGGCGACTCCAACTCAAATATTCGTTGCTCCCGATGGCGAAATTAAATTCGAAATGAATGAAATTCCGAGTGGAACAAGTGAATCATCAATGGATTCACTAAATGCCCAGAATATAATGCCAATGCAGCAAGGAAATGGCGGTGGTGGGGGCGGCAACTCGTCCAGCAACAGTGGTAGGAAAAATCAACATTTACAGCAAGAAATAATTACTGATAACGGTGTTATGTGTAATGAAACCATGGTAGGTCATCATCCAGTGAAGAAGAGAAACTTGGCAACGGTTACCAAGTGTCAGAAATGTAATGGATCGGGGGTGATATTTGTTGGTGGTAGTCAGCGACAGGTTAAATCAGAGTAAGTTGTTATCTTTTTGGTTTAGAAGCGACGTTTTTGACGTTTTCTTTACTTGAAGGACACCAAAACCATTTACTTGCAATATCTGCGGTGGAACATTTTCGAGGTATTCCAGTTTGTGGTCCCACAAGAAGCTGCATAGCGGCGAAAAGAACTACAAATGCACCGTCTGTGGATTGGCGTTTGCGAAGGCCGTCTACTTGAAGAATCACGCTCGAATTCATACCGGTGAAAAACCTTACAAGTAAGTTCTGTGAGCACTCTTTCCAAACCAGACAAGAGGTAACATTCAATTTGCTCTCCCGTTTAGATGTCAAACATGCGGAATGCAATTCTCTCAATCACCCCATCTTAAAAACCACGAAAGAACCCACAGCGGTGAAAAGCCGTACGTCTGCGAAGTTTGCGATAAAGGTTTTGCCCGCCACGCAACATTGTGGAATCATCGTCGAATTCATACCGGCGAGAAGCCGTACAAATGTGAAATCTGCGGATCGGCTTTCAGTCAGGCGGCCCACCTTAAAAATCACGCGAAGGTTCATTCCGGTGAGAAACCCTTCAAATGTGATATTTGTTCAGCAGCGTTCGCTGATCGTTTCGCGCTCAAACGACATCGAGGTATCCACGAGAAATATGGTAAGTCTCAGAAATACTTCTTCGATCGAATAAATTGATCAATTTTGTTTTTCGCAGGACAAACAGCACCACGTCATTCGAATCAAATACAAAACCATGACGACGGTCAGGGGCAAATTACACAATCGCTGGTTATCCACAAACAGGAAATGCCCGAAATGGACGATGAAGCACAGCATGAAGTCATAATAGCAGGCTTATAAGAATCGTTATTGTAAAAAAACACAACAAACAATCTTAAAAAGTTTTTTTTTTTTCTTATAAATATAGCTTAAGAATTGTGATTCGTTTTATCACAAAACAAAATTAGATTCATCTTAAGTGGGTGCAATTGTTTGTAATTATGTAAAATCTATACTTTTGGAGAGTTCTATTGTTTGCGGTAACTGCGTGATGGCTTGAAAAGTAGCAGGTCAGGACTACTGTTTTTATCCTAATTATAATTTTGTAATAAGAATTCCTTCATTGTTTTTATACTGAAATGGAACCAGTTAAAAATTATAGAAACGAAAATAAAGTAATGGAGAGTTTTTAATTTCAAATAAAACATTGCATGCATGCAGTTTTTGAGTTCTCAAAACCAAACCACAGGGTTCAAAATAACCAATTTTTCATAGAATTATCACTAAGAGAAATAAAGCAAGAAACAGAAATTTAAACGATCTTCACTTAAACCCCATATTGGTGGATTCAGTTTAAAAATAAATTCTACAAGCAATAAACCCAAAAAAATTTTTACTGTAAGCGGCCGTTTCCATCCTTACACGCAGTCTCCATTGGCCATAATCGATGGCAAATATCTCATTCTCAATCCAGTCATTTTCGGTGGGCAAGTTATGCCCAAAACAGACGTGCATCAAAACTGCATGCAGTTCTGCATGCAGCACTGCTTTCAAAACACATGTGCATAATTTTAATGAGTTTGCTGCACGATAACTGTTTTGTGAAGTGACACTTGTTGTTTTTTTTTCTTTTTCAAAATAAAGTTGTGTTGTTGTCCTGAAAAAGGGAGATCCTCTAAACTGCGCCAACTACAGAGGAATCAGTCTGCTTAACATCGCCTACAAGATCCTCTCTGCCGTATTATGTGAACGTCTGAAGCCTTTCGTCAACAATCTGATTGGTCCTTATCAATGTGGCTTCAGGCAAGGAAAGTCTACCATCGACCAAATTTTCACGTTGCGGCAGATCCTGGAAAAAAACCTATGAAATGCAAATCGATACCCACCACCTCTTCATTGATTTTAAGGCCGCGTATGACAGCATCTACAGAGACGAACTGTATAAAGCTATGTCTAGCTTTGGCATCCCTGCCAAGCTCGTTCGCTTGTGCAAAATGACGATGGAGAACTCACGCTGCTCAATCAAGGTTGGCAATGAGCTTACGGAATCATTCGACGTCAAAAAAGGATTCAGACAAGGCGATGCACTGTCGTGCGATTTCTTTAACATCGTTCTTGAGAAGGTAGTCCAAAACTCCACCGTCAACACCAGAGGCACTATCTTCTATAAATCTGTTCAACTTCTCGCGTACGCCGACGATATTGATATAATGGGAAGAACACAGCGTGATGTCAATGGCGCCTTTGTGAGGATTGAGACAGAAGCGGCAAAAATGGGTTTAGCGGTAAATGGGGGAAAAACGAAGTACATGCTGTCTTCGAGTAAGGACACCCAACATCAACGGCTCGGACAGAACGTCACAATAGACGCATACAACTTCGAGGTAGTTAAGGAGTTTGTCTACCTAGGCTCCGCTATCAACACGGACAATAACACCAGCGCTGAGATAAGACGAAGAATTACTCTTGCTAATCGCTGTTTCTTTGGGCTAAGAAAGCAACTGAGTGGAAAAGCCCTCTCTCGAGCAACTAAGGTTAAACTGTACAACACCCTCATCATCCCTGTCCTGCTGTATGGTGCAGAAGCATGGACCCTAACAAAATCGGATGAATGTGCCTTAGGCTGTTTCGAGAGGAAAATTCTTCGGGTCATCTTTGGCCCCGTGTGCATTGATGGGGAATGGAGAAGGAGATACAACAGCGAACTTTACGGGTTGTACAACGACGTGAACTTAGCCAGAAGGGTCAAGGTCCAGAGACTCAGATGGCTCGGTCATTTAGAGCGCATGGACACCAATGCTTCGGCCCAGAAAGTCTTCGACACTATTCCCGAGGGACGCAGAAGGAGAGGAAGACCGCGACTCAGGTGGCGCACACAAGTGGAAGAGGACCTCAATCAACTTGGAGTGCAAAACTGGAGACAGCTAGCTAGGGACCAAGCTGACTGGCGGAGACTGTTGATTGAGGCCCAAGTCCACAACGGACTGTAGCGCCACCTTAAGTAAGTAAGTAAGTAAAATAAAGTTGTGTTTAGTTTCAAATGGAAAAAAAAATGTTTCAACTCTCACATATTTTTATCTTATTATCGATGGATTCAACAAACCGGCCCCAAATCCAATAAAAAAAAAACAAAAAAAAACACAATAATATATAATTGAATTGTTTTTATTCAATCAAGTATCAATATTGTACACTAATTTGTTAAAACATTTTAACAGTGCGTTTTGAAGGATAACGAAATCAATTGGTGAAAGATTGGCTCCCTTTGTTTGTTTCGCTAAACCTTCAAAAAAGTGGTCAGCTGGTGTTTTTTTCGATGGTTGGTTGCGAAAAAACTTGTTTTGCCAAACTAATGGCTTCGTCGACGTCCCCTTTTGTTGCATCCAACATTTCATCCACTTTTCGTTTTTTAGTTTTCTTTTCAATTGGTGTGGATGTTGAGGGCACATTGAAATCCATTTCAACAATGTCTTCGTCGGGTTCAAGAACGCCATTATCGATGTCGTGCAGATAAAATTCTTCCACTCCATAGCTGCACTCAGAACTGGAAGACGTTTGAAAGTTTCCTGATGTACTGCAATAAGGAACATAATGTATGCACGTATTTAGATACATATATTAATATTTAATAACAAACAACATTTTATGGAGAAACAATTTTCAATTCACAAACCTTTTATTTGTGTATTCGACGTCCTTCAAAAACATTAAATGGTCCATCCACTTCCATGATTTTTTTTGGAGAGCCAGCACTTCCACTTGAAGGCAATTTCTTTATATCTATGCTTATAAAAACTGTCCTTCAGTGTTCTCCACCTTCTTTTCAATTTCGCTGCTGCAAAAATCAAAGAAAAAGAAATTAATAAATAACTCTTGAAAATGTTTGCTTTTTAGAGTAGCCATCAGCAGCTAAAAATGAAACGAAAGCGAAAAATTTGAAATAACTTACCGGGAACATCAAGCAATATTGACAACTCTTGGAATTTTTTATCCCGTAAATGAACGTTTTTGTAAGACGAATGCTTTTTATCATACAAAAAGGGAGTTGTGCGAACAAATTCAATTAGTTTTTCTTCCATCTTTCTACTCCTACTTGTTAAGAATAAAAATGCCAGCGACCGAGACAAATAATAAAATAATAACAGTTATTTGAAACAAATGGTACATTTTCTTTCTTGTCAAAATAAGTGATGCCAAAATCTCATTTCTTATTATTTTTAGTTTTGTCGTTGTGGCTGCAATTAAACTGTGCAGCAAATTTAGAATTAGAGACGTCGTGCAGCACAGCACTGCATGCAGCACTGCTTTCCATAAGAGCCTGTGTAAATTTTTGCGTGCTGCATGGAAATACTGCACGTCTGTTTTGGCCTTTATGTCATGTTTCATCATTTCATGATTGAACGCAGCAGAGAAAATAGGCAACACCACAATGCAACAGGCGAAAAGCAAAATGTCTGTCAGTCAAACGAAAATATATCTTGCTTTTTTTCCGCACGTACATGAAATGTCAAATTTATGATCAACTTTTCAACAGCGCAGCGTGTCGAAAAATAGGAAATGAATTCAACTACAATCATGTTTTGAGTTTAGATGTGGATTTTTTGGTCTCCATTGGATTTCCTTAAACATGTTTAAAAGCATGCCATCGTTTATGGACAGTGGAGACTGGGGCCTGATTATGGGATTCGTGGCGGATCGTTTTGCTAGCGAGTTTGACATTTTTTAAATTATAGATTTTGCTTTCGCCTTCTTCGATTTGAATTCGAAGGCGAATTTGAAATGTCATACTCATAATAGGTCCGTTCTTTTACTTTTTCGGCAGTTTTTGTAAAAACTGTCAAAAATCGAGGAGTGGGGATGAAATTTTGTAATTCTCCCAAAAATAAAATAACGCTAGACAGCAAAATTCAGCCAAATACACAAAATTACATCAAACGTCAACAAAATTCAATGTAATTCTTATGGTTTGACAGAACTTACAAAAACTGCCACAAGAAATTTTCGTAGCTAAAATCGGGAGATAGGGGAAATATTTTTCTCCTTCAAAAGTGACAAAACTTACAAAAATCGGGAGTAAAAGAGCGGAAAAGTGGGAGAATTTGGGAGTTTTCGGCAGTTTTAGGGAGTAAAAGAACAGACCTAATATTTACTGGCGAGTTGAAATCCGACAGTTTTTTTTTGGCGGATTCACAGGCGAAAGAGTGTTTATTCAAATCAGTAGAATATTGGAAGAAATAGTCAAACCAAAAGTGTGAAATCCCAGGAATATTGGAAGAAATATTTTCGCTCTGCCGCGAATTCGTTAATAAGTTAATACGAAGCGAGTCGAATTTGAAAGGTCGAATTGAAAACGATCCGCCGCGAATCCCATAATCAGGCCCCTGCGTGTTACTAAAGATAATTAGAATAAGGAACTTCACAAGAACTCACGCCACGGACACAGGTGAAAATGGAAATGAAGCCGTCAAAATGGTTTTTGCGTACAAGCAAGGAATTTTGAATGTGTATTGCTCAGAGATCCGAGAAAGGGAGATGTCAGATGTTACTGACTTACGGTTTACTCTCCATTCTCCAAATACCGGATTTTTTTTTATACCATTCGTGTATGTGAATAAATGAGGAAAATAACAGCAAAAAATGAGGGAGGTCCAGCGGAATGTTGAGAAAGTATCATTTGAAAACACCAAATTATTTCAATATTCCCTTGGACCAGCTTGTAGGCTGAATTTATTTTCTCTCTGAACTGTGGCTGTAGTATCGCGTTTTCTCATCGTTCCTAAAACCGGAAATATTTACTCAGTCAGTTTCCGATCTGCACCTATTTTTTTCTGGATTGCAAATGTATTTTCGTACACGAATTAAACAAGCAAAGCAATTTATTTGTGGCATTTGGACAGTAAAATGTAATTTCGTTTTCCAATGGACGTCCAGAAGCATTCGGAAGCGTCCCAGAAGTCTTCTGAAACCATTCTATTTGACTTTGACTTTTGACAGACGGAATGCTTCTGAGAAGAGAAGAACTCTCTCTTCCGTTTTGAAAACAGAAGCGTCCGAAGAATTACACATACACCACGAAAACAAAATATAAAAGTGATAAAAGATACGTCAATTCAAATTTGTTCAATATTTTTATTTTCTGTCCTTTGAAAATGTTGAATGCTTACAAATTTAAGAAAATGGTAAACTCTTTGGTAAAATGTCAGAATGAAATTTAATCCGTTCAATTGGAGGTAGAAGAAGAAACGTCAAAAAAACGACCAATGGAAAACGACATAAGTCAGCTTATAATCTCCTTTGTCAGCAATATGGTTTCGTTGTGCTTGTCAAAGATGAATAAAAATATGTCAAGACATGAAAAGAATTATATCAGAATTTTCTTGGCAATAACAACAGGTAGAGCCGAGTAGTTGACTCTAGAAAAATAAAAACAATCTTTTATGACGTTCCAAAATTTTTCAGTGAAACGCAAACTATTTTAACAGTAAAATAGGAAAAAACTTGACCCTTTATTTTTATCATGGACGGTTATAAAAATTTAAATTGTTGATGACGATGACGACACTTAACAAAAATATTAAGATACAGGTGGTTTGAATAGTTGTTTTTTGTCCCAGACAGGCATTAATTGACACAACATCTGGAAGAGGGAACAAATTGGAATATTCAAAAATAGAATTCCACTTGTTGTGTATACTAACCTTCGATCAGTATGAATTCATTTTCCTTAACATCGGTTTCTTTGACATCATTTTTCGAATTCTTTGCTGACTTATCTTGGAATTGAGAACAACTTCTGATAACTGTCAAACTAGATAAACAAACGTCAAACTTACGATAAATATAAGTGCTTCTTTCAGTCTCGCCCAGAAGATTCTTCGAAATGCATTTGTACTCTCCGAAATCTTTTGCTTTCATCAGTCTTACTGAGAGACGCATGATGATTTTATGAACATTATCTAAGGTATCCAATTCGTATGTTCCACCCTGAATGAATGTCTTATCCTTGAGCCAGAAATTTATCGATAAGGGATGTGATTCTGAAATGCATTCCAAGATCACTCGTTGTCCGATTGCAGAGTAAATTCTATCATATCGCGATCGGAGCTTTGGTGCAACTAGAAATAAAACAAACATCATTCTTCAAATCTCATTTTATATTCTTGTCATTCTTGTCGATGACTTACAATTGACAATCAATAAAATCCTTTTGCTAACCGTTGGTGGGACTCCATTCGATGCTATACAAAGATATGCTCCCATATGATGTCTTGTAACATGACAGAGAGTAAGATTAGGCCCCTCATGACTGAATATCTTTCGATTGCCAGCTGCTGTCAAAAGTGGCAGTTCTTTTTCTCGCCGCCAGGTGATGACCGGTTTAGGAAGACCTGAAGCTGTGCATGTAAATGTCACATTGTGACCCTCTTGAACGGTTATATCTTTGCTTGTCTGATAATCGATTATATCAGGTGAAACAACAACATCCAAATAGCCGACTTGGCTCTTCATTGGGTCAGTGTTGATTTGGCACATATACCAACCGCGATCGGATTCACTTACCTCACGAATACGCAATTGCCATATTCGATGTTCTGTATGGCTTATTCCGATACGATGGTTTTTCGTTATGACATGATTTTGTATTGTCAAAATTGTTTGCGTGTCCACACGAAGCCATGCGACCTTTATCAAATTGTTTCCATAGCTTAATGAGTTAAAATTCAAGTTCATTATTTACCTTGTAGGACACCAGCTCATGAACCAAACAGGTCAAAACTGCATCCCTTCCAACTGGAACTGTAACATTTGCAATTGGAGCGCTGAATTTAGGATCAGCTGCAAGAAAATACAAAAACAAGGACAATTTTTGTGAGCATCAAAATGTGATCTGCAAATAATTTTGATTTCCATTCTTTTTCTTCGTTGTGTACGTACATACATGTACCATACACCTAAGGCCAACGAAATTTATCATTCAAAATCATAAAATGGCAGCATCTAACACAAACGAAAGCCATCAAACGTTGCATATTTATAGGTCTCAAGCTCCCATTTTCACACTGAATCACTTCATTATCTAGTTTGTGTTTGTGGTGAATTTGTGTGCTTGCTGCTTGGTTTGGTTGGAATCTCGGTCGGTGCAAATAAATGTAATTAAATTGGCAATAAAAAATAGTTAATAATACAAAAAAGTGCATAAAAATACAAAATAAATAGTTGTTCGTCGAAGTAACATAAAATTCATATGTTTTTTGGCCGATAAATTGATCTTTTTGTGAAAACAAATTTCGATATTGCCAATTTCGTGTATGCAAGCAAAGACTTGTCAATAACGGTGAGAGTGGGAGGAGCTTATTTCATATTGCAAGTGCTTTCGTTTGAATTAACGATCGTTGTTAATAAAATTAAATTTAAAGTGAAGTGAAAAAAAGTTAGAAATAAAACAAGCTTTTTTATGTGAACATGAAATCGGTCGTCGCGTCGCGTCAGTCGTGTTATATTCTTTTTTGTGCTAGCCACTGATCAGTTATAACAAGATGGGATAGCTTGCTGTCAAAATGACATTTGCCTACGAACTAAATAGCAGGTTTGCTGCAAGAGTATGCGTGTAACACAAACTAAAAAAGCAGGTTAGCTGCAAGAGTATGCGTGTAATACAAACTTAAAAAAGCAGGTTAGCTGCAAGAGTATGCGTATAATTGTAATAATGATACAAATTGCCAACAGAATAAAAAGCAAGTTTGCTGCAAGAGTATGCGTGTATAAAAAAATAAAATTTGAAATAATTGGAGGGTAAAACGTAGGAAGGTTTCCAATCTTGTTATAATATAACTGATCAGTGGTGCTAGCTATCCAAGCCGAGTAGAGTTAACGGTGCAGTGGGAGTGGCTTATTCTTCGTTTTTTTGAAGAAAAAAAATGTATTTGCTCATGAAGAGCGAGCAAAGCCTTGTTAATAGCGATGAGAATGGGAGGAGCTTATAACAAGATTGGAAACCTACCCACGTTTTACTCTCCAAATACCTCAAATTTTATTTGTTATACTCTTGCAGCAAACTTGCTTTTTATTATGTAGGCAATTGTATCATTATTACAATTACACGCATACTCTTGCAGCTAACCTGCTTTTTTAAGTTTGTATTACACGCATACTCTTGCAGCTAACCTGCTTTTTAGTTCGTAGGCAAATGTCATTTTGATAGCAGGCTTTCTCATCTTGTTATAACTGATCAGTGGTGCTTGTGTTCGGTTCGCTTGAATTCGCGAATCGCGATCGTTGCTAATAAAATAAAATTAAAAGTGAAAAAAGTGCGGTGAGGAATCGAAACTTGTTTTTTATCTATATACATGTTAGAGATCGAAAACACTTTGAATTATTTTACTTGAACGTTTAGTGAAGATTTGATCGAATTATGTTTGAGAATAATTCTATTGAAATGTCAACAAAAAATCGTATAAAAAGGAGAATCTGTGCTTCTGGAGTTCAGTATCGTCTGGACTGTGAAGGAAGTGAGCCAAACCAAGACTTGGCACAGAATCTTCCTTTTTACAAAAGTGAACAATAAAAACCAGTTCTAAAATTTATCTTTATCATCAGAAGTGGGATAAACCAAACGTTCCTGAAGCTTAAAAAAAAAAGAAAACAACTTGGAGCTGCTGGGTTTGTAGTATTGGTGAGTTCGTTCCGATTTTCCCTTTTATTCAAAATACTAAACGCAAATGAAGACACTGGGGATCTAGGCAAGAAGCCGTTGAATTCGTTGCTGGATAAGTATTCAGAATTCACGATCAGTGGATAACCATCCAAAGAGGTCAAAACAGGTACTCTAGAAATCCGTTTATCAAAGAACGTTTATGTCAACCAACGACCTTATCGTATGGCTCTATCCGAGAGAAATGTAGTGAAGGAAATAGTGGAGGAGTTAAAAAAGAAAAATATTATCCGTGAAAGTAGTTCTCCAATTATTTTGGTAAAAAAGAAAAATGGGGAGCATAGAATGTGTGTGGATTTCAGGGCTTTAAACCGAATCACTATTAAAGATCACTATTCACTTCCCCGCATTGATGATCAACTTGACCAGTTGTCAGGAAATAGATTTTTTTTTTCACCCTTGGACATGGCTTCAGGGTTCTACCAAATCCCAATAGCAGAAAACTCTGCTGAGAAAACGGCCTTCGTTACACCCGATGGACAATTTGAGTACCTAAGAATGCATTTTGGTCTGGCAAATGCCCCGGGAATTTTTCCAACGTGCCATAAATAAAGCTTTGGGGGGACTAAGAGGTAAAATATGTTTAGTATATTTGGATCACGTTTTAGTGTCATCAAAGACAGTTGAGGAGGTCATTGAACGACTAGGCATAGTATTAAAAGCTCTAACGGATAATGGATTTTCTCTCAACATAAAGAAATGCAAGTTTTTACAAACCAATTTGGAGTATTTAGGTCGTGAGATTTCTTTCGAAGGTATACGACCCATGAGATCGTTTAAGGAAAGGAAGAAGAGTGAAAGTGGATACCTGTTAATAAAAGTAGATGCGTTTTATTGACACTTAAAGCAACTGAGACTGTTAGCCATTTACAAAATTTTGTTATGCTATTTGGGACACCTTCTAGAATTATAAGTGATAAAGGTACTAATTTTACGAGTCAGGATTTTTAAAACATTTGCAAATTGTATGGTATAGAAAATCATAAAATCGCACCAGGATCAAGCCGAGCTAATGGACAGGTAGAAAAATATGCAGATACAGTTTCTAATTTGATGATGATGATTAGTCGTGTTCAGTTCGTATTGAATCAGAACAAAAACATAAAATGTAAAAAAGAGCCAAGTTCTCTTATGTGCGAACAACACTGTGTAAAAAGTTAGCCACCAAAAGTAATGAGATCTAAAAGAACGCCAAGTTCTTACATGTAAAAGTGTTATATTGAATATTTTAAATCATAGAAGATAATACAACAATATTAAAAGAAAATAGAAAATAGTTTGGATGAAAATTTACAAGTATGAATTATTTTTTTTTCCCACTTTTTTTATACGGCGAGTAAATATATTTGTGATGGATAGTTAAGCAGCAAGTGTGTACTTAATTTAAAAACTGTTTTTGTGTGTATTGAACCTTTTATTTAATAGATACTAGTATTTCAATAAAAGTGTGGAAATAGGCTATTTTTTTGTTTTTTTTGTTTTTGTTTATGGAACTTTTGTTATATTCGGTATTATTCGGTAACATATTTGGTATCAACTTATAGAGAAAGATCTCATTAGATAGATAAGAAACAAATTCGGTGCCTTTAGGTGCCTAGCTAGCTTTTGTCGCCCTTAGAGTGTATGTAGTTTTATCACAATTTCAGAACAGTTTTACATAAAATAAATTCTTTTGTGTGAAGTTTCGTCTGGTTTGTGCATTTTAACTAAAAGGCAGTTGTTTAATATTATGAATGAGTGTGAAGAAATAAATTTTGATGCCAAATTGAATCACCTTCAGAGCTATTTGCTCAACAAAAAAACATGCACTGGGGAAAATAATAGAGATTTCAACTTTCACCTGAATTCGATTTAAATGAGCTTTAAACTCTTTTAAGGGTCTTTTCAGACTTGTATCAACTCATTTGCACAAAAAAATATTTTTGATCGGTTTTTTGGGCTAAATACCCCTATGTGCGTCGGCCGTGGTATAAATTTATTTGCGCTAGCTATCCAAGCGGAGTATAGTTTTAATGGTGTAGTGGAAGTGGATTATTCTATATTTTTTTGAAAAATAGGTAGTTTTTTCGGTCTTTCGTCATCAGTACCGGTGAGAGTGGGAGGAGCTTATTTCATATTTCTAGTTCTTGTGTTCGGTTCGTTTGAAATCACGATCGTTGTTAATAAAATTAAATAAAAAAAAGTGCGGTAAGAAGTCGAATATTTAAATAAGAAATAAAAAGAGCTTTTTTGTAAAAATGAAATCAGACGTCCGTCGCGTCGCGTCGGTCGTATTTTTTTAGGCCGAGTCCGGTCAACGGTGTTGTGGGAGTGGCCTATTCTTTGTTTTTTTTGAAAAAAGGTATCGTTTCGGTTGCTCGTTATCAGTGGAAAAAAAAAATCGGGCCGTGTTAAAAACTAATTCAATCCAACAAATTTGAATATAACGAAATCAAGAAGATCTGGAATGTTGTTCACACGATTGATAAGTTCACTTTTAAAAAATTCATTAAATTCCGAAACATGAGATCATTGAAAGTTAAGCTTCACTAATGTTTTTTTTTCCTCTTTCGTTATCTCATTCTATTAATCGTTATTTTTAAAAGCCGCTCGGCACTCATGTAAATTACATCTTCTCTTAGAAACCATCAATGACATTTTTCATCCCTTTTAAACTCCAATGCCTGGTTAATCTTGTTTTATTGCATTGAACCAATATATCTCGCTGACCCACCCATCCTAACCTTAACGCCGTTCGCTTCCATACCAGATGTTAAAATTCATTTAAAATTATTGAAATGATAAGTGAGAATTAACACCAAAATATCCTTGGCAAGCAGAAAAAAAGGAACTCTTCTTCAGGATTATAGGCTTTTTCTCCATTTTCTTTTCTCACGCACTAGGTTTGCCTTTTGGACATGAAGATGCGAACAGGGAATATGTCCTTGTGTCTGCAAATAATTAGGGTAAGATAATTTCGGTTTAGGAACATAAAGTGTTCTGGTTGCATGACTGCAACATTATTTCATCATATTTAATTAAAATACGACCAAAATGATATTTTAATTTTAATTAAATTAAAGTGGGCAACTCTCACTTTGGCAATATAAACTCCTTGGAATTGAAATTTTAAGTTTTTGACGTAAAAAGTTGCGTATGCGATTTGTAAAAGACTTAAAAAGGGACTGCAGCTGCCCGTAGCTTAGTGGTAAGGTGCGTTGGCTGCTAAGCAGAACGTCGTGGGTTCGAGTCCTACTCGTACCCATAAAGTTTTTATTTCATCTTTCACGGACACTGGCTCTTGCGAAGAATTGACAAAACTTCCAAGAGTATCAATCTGTCATGAAAAAGTGCTTCTCAACTTTGCCGTTCGGAACCGTTGATGAGAGTAAGTCACTTAGGCCTTGGCTCTTCAAGAGCTGTCGCGCCACTCTATTTTTTTTTTTAAAGGGACTTAAAGGAGACATGGAATAACATTTGTACAACAACTTCTTGACAAAAATTCTCCCCCACGTTCAAATAAGACAAAAAAAAATGTATGCAATAAAATTTCCGGAAATTTTGATTTGTTGCGGCATTTCATTGGAAAATCAGCCACTATAGAAGAGACTAGAGTCTTGTGAATATAGAGGAGGGCTATTTAAACTGCCGTCGATTTTCTACTTTGTTTTCGAATTTCCCTCAAACACGCAATGTCTGTGTCTGCAAAAGTAATCATATTTATTATCGCATTCGCTTGGCTTTTTACCTGGAGCTGATGGAATTGGTCAAAAAAAAGTATTTATTTATTAAATAATAATTCAAATCCTTTTCCCCTTACTATAGTGAACTTTTAGAAGCTATAATAACCACCAGCAACCCACAGGATTCTTGTCTACAACTAAAACAAAACGGTTTTAAAGTTCCTTTGCCTTCATATAACCACATATGTACGTACTTGGTACTTCACTATCACGTCACTTAAAATGCAGGACATTTGCCAGGAAGCTAGAAAATTAGTGTTTTTTTTTTGTTATATTTTGCTCATATGGCCTATCCAATTCAGTCGTCTATTCAGGAGAGGTGTGTGTGTTCCTATTATTATTATACGGGCTACAAGAATATGAATTCCGCTTCTTGTCGATTTCGAAATAGCAAGAGTTTAAGAAAGGCGTAAATGGTATGTTTTAATGATTTGGTAATTGGATGTTAACAAGGTGTAGAGTACTTGGGTCTGGGTGTATAGAGTGTGGACGATACAGGATGGAGGGTGATAGAAGCCGTTTAAGGAGTTCATGCCTCATAAAGTTTACACTTTTTTTATTGTTTCGGGAAAAAATGTCAGGGTGAATCATCTGTGGTTAATTGGGAATATTGTTTCAAAATCCTTCTTTACATTTTGAGGGGTTAGAAAGAATAGAAGAAGAAGAAGTTATGTGAATGACCTATCTTGGTTTTTATTCAAAGGCAGAAATAATGGTTCATATTATGGTAGCCGACTGTCGATGTCGACTTTGGAGGAAGATGTAAAACAGATTTTCAGAAGAAGTTTGATAGGTTTAGATGCAACAAATCGTGTTGTTGAAGTATATTTCCTTATCAATAGTCGGAAAAAGAACTCCAAGGGCCATGGCCGCGACCTTTGTTCACAAGAGAATTCGGAAATGATTGCGCGCTTAAAGCATTTAACTAAACCCTCATTTTCCGTACAGTGAATAGCACATTTTGTGCTTTTGACATTCTCATAGTTGCCAGCCTGCGACGCTTGATATCGTCAAAAATGCATCATGATATTCAGGTTTCCTTAGACGATGCAACAACTTTGCTTATGGCGTTGGTCTACTTTTTTTTAAAAAGTATCTTCTGCGGGAAGTACTTAGTGCTGGAGAAGCAGCCAATTTCTGCCTCCCATCAGACCCTCGAGCCAAACTTCGGACGCACTCTTAAGTATAGAGAATCGTTCTGTAGCCGTGCTATGTGAATGTGGAACTCCCTTTCACACTCTGTCTTTCCCAATCATTGCAATGTTGAAGAATTCAAGACCAATGTACACCGACGATTACTTTTCGACCCCTTCCTTCATTCCTAAAAGCCTTGACGTGGCGTGAAGCTTAGAACTACGCGATCGCGAAACTTGTTTTCGCAGAAGGGCCTGTTGCTACTAAGTACCCCCCAAAGAAGGGAGTGTTCTCACCAAGGCACACCCAACGAGCGAGATAGCGAATGAATTTCTTTTTTTTTTTTGGAATGAACGGTGGCGTCTTCAGTTCCAGCTAGGCCGAACTACTTGGTGAACACCTTTACGGGCTACTTCGACTTGTTTGAAGCCCAGGCCGTAAAAGGAGCTGTATTTTCCGGCTCTTGCACTTGGAGTCACATCAAGTGCCTGGTACTTCAGGTTGGGGGTTGTAAGTCGGGGTGACTTCTCGACTACTTAGAAAAACATTTAGTTGCGAAGCAACAACAGGCCTCAGAAACGGACGGATACACTGACCAGAGACTCAGATGGATCCGTCATCTAGAGCGGATGGACACCTATACTATACTCCAGCCCGGAAAGCCTTCGACACTATTCCCTACTCCCGAGGGACGTAGAAGTAGAGGAAGACCGCGACTCAGGTGGCGCACACAAGTGGAAGAGGACATCTAAATAGAGTGGCGCGACAGCTCTTGAAGAGCCAAGGCCTAAGTGGCTTACTCTCATCAACAATTCTCTAAGTGCGTGTGAAGAATTGAGGGGACCTACAATTTAACGCCGATTCCAAACGGTGGAGTTGAGAAGCACTTTTTTCATGACAGATTGATACTCTTGGAAGTTTTGTCAGGTCTTCGCAAGAGGCAGTGCCCGTGAAAGATGAAATAAAAACTTGGCCTGAGTAGGACTCGAACCAACGACGTTCTGGTTAGCAGACAACGCACTTATCACCTAAGCTACGGGCAGGACCTCTATCAAGTGCAAAAATTGAGACAGCTAGCTTGGGACCGAGCTGGCGGACGGAGACTGTTGATTGAGGCCCAAGTCCCCTGTAGCGCCACCTATGGGTTGAACTTTCAACAACCGACAACTGATTAAAAAATCCTTCGTTTTTCCGTATGCTCGATCTGCATCTTTAGCTGCTTGCTCATTAAGGGTGTTGGAGGTTTTAAAAGACAATGGTTTCGAAAGG
Source organism: Sphaerophoria taeniata (assembly GCA_943590905.1). Lineage (NCBI taxonomy): Eukaryota > Metazoa > Arthropoda > Insecta > Diptera > Syrphidae > Sphaerophoria > Sphaerophoria taeniata. Next base: position 86,720,864 of record OX016542.1, read on the forward strand.
ATGGTAATTTTTCCAAATTGCTAGACAAAAAAAAAACAAGATTATGGGCGAAGCACTGGTGTGGACATTCTGTGAAAAGGAGAGCATTCAAAGGAAGGTTTCAAGGTACCTTGCTCATGAACTATTGGAACAAAATCTTGTTTACGAATGGACACTTCTATCAAGTTTAAGTGCCAGAATATGAGAAATACATTAACGATAAGGTTTCATCGCTTAAAATCTCACTAAATCGTTTCAAACAAAAATCTATAACGCCTTCTTGTTATACACTTTTAATCCAATAAATCCAAATGTCCTTAAAACAACACTCACAATAGTTATTCAATTCCGAAGTGCTGGAAAGTGAATTTTCCACAAGTAAAAAAATACTTATTAAAACAAAGAAACAATTTTTCATTTCTGGTCTCTTTTCTCTAAATTGTTTAATTAACTTTAATTGTTTTAAAAGCTTTAGTCCACTCTGTCTGTTTATTTGTTTCAAACCGATCTATACAACTGCAAATTCTTCTCAAGACTAAACATTTTAAAATTCAACTACCATCGCCTAACCGAACAAAATCATATTCAAATTCAATAACTTCTTCCCGGCATATTTATTCTTCATGTCCTGCGCATGATTTGGTTGAATCCCGCTGTATAGTCGAAAAATGAGTATTGCAACGGTTGTGATTTCGCAAACGAAGAAGGCAAGAGGAGATGCGTTTAAGGATCCCCATAATGAATCTATCTTCTTAATAAAATGCTGATATGTTTGTTTTTAAACTTTCTCACCGTCAAATGTGTTAATTATGTGTGATTATGATTATTTGGGGGAAAAGCTAGGGTGAGAGCATGTAAGGAAAGCGTAAGCAAATAAGTATGTTCAACTTAGAATTGTGCTGATTTATTACTAGGGCAACCAAAAATATGCTCTATAAAAACCATTTATAGCGCTTTAAATATGCTCTAAAAAGCCAATTATATGCTCTAAAAATATGCTCTAAAAAATTTTGAAATAGCAAAAAATCTTAAATTTCGTGTTTTTTCTTATAGTTTATTGACTTGCCAACAAAAAAAAAATTCTTGCAATAAATGAAAACAGTTTTCCTTAAAATTTTTTCTCTGAAAACATTTTTGTAGGTACATCATCCGCCAGTTATACGTGCAAACTTTAATGCCATTATTTCAGATGCAGTTTTTTTTCTACGAATAAATTCTGCCATAATAAACAATTTGAGCCCTCTATTTTTTCCAAAATATAGATAATTTTTTTTTATTTTTTCGATATTGGAGTCGATGGTATTAATTTTAACTTGGACATCGATCAATAATTTTATGTTAGCTGAAGGCCGCTTGTTTCCAGTTGTGCAATACATTTCAATAAAAATGTATAATTGGATAATAGAAATATCAAGTCACGTTTAAGCCACTTCATTAAAACAATTTTTTAACAACTCTTCATGTAGTGTTTCGAAAAGGCTTTCCTTTTTTTTTGTTAAACATTTCTACACAGTAAACTGCTTCTCTCCAAGATACTCAATTAGTCGTAATCGTCTGCGAAGTAAGTGGTGTTTCCGCTGCAATATCCTTGAATACCCTTATTCTTAACGGAGCTTTTAAACACTTTTTTCACGTTTGCGATGAAAATATCAACTTCTGGAAATTGACCACGAAGTGTTTCACAAGTTCTATGGAGCCTGTGGGCCTCACAAGTGACATGCGTTACTTTTGGATAAAATACTTGAATAGCATTGCGAATTTTTCGAAAAAAAAGTTAAAAAAAATATTTACTCTGACATTTGCAAGAAAAATTACTAAAATAATGATGAAATATGCCAAAATATGCATTTTAAAGCAAAATATGCAAAAATATGCATTTATAACAAAATATGCTAAAATATGCTCTAACGAATAGGGTCCAAAATGTTTGTTTTTTCATGAAACGTATTTCTATCTTGTCAATTCTCAAATTCGACGTTCCAAAAAAAACATGCTCCAGCATATTTTTGGTTGCCCTATTTATTACATTCAAAGTAAACTTATAAATAGGACGTTTGTAGGTTAGAATAGCTGTTCTGGGCAGCCTCTGCCCAGGAACACAATTAGCGCTTTAACTACGCCGTTTTGATACCATAAACTCGTGCTACCTTAAATGAATAAATTAAAAAAATACACACAGTAAAGTGCATAATAGAGATTTTGAGTGGTTTTGTTAAGATAGAGGATAGAGAATCAAGTACTTACTTACTTATCCGGCTCACAATCCATGAAGGATCTCAGCCTGAGATACTGCAGTCTTCCATCGTGAACGATCGTCGATCACACGCATGCACTCTCCAGTCACCGAAACCAAGCGCTCTGGCATCCGCAGCCACTTGGTCCTTCTACCGTAGGTTCGGTCTTTTTTGTCGTTTCGAACCTGGGGGCTGGGATGAGAAGACTTTCTTGGCTGGAGCAATGTCATCCATTCGCTTGATGTGGCCGAGCCAATGTAGTCGTCTTTTTTTTTTGGCCCTCTGGACTACATCCACATCTTGGTACAGCTCATACAGTTCTCGGTTGTACCTTCTTCTCCATTCGCCATCGTCGCATACGGGACCAAAAATCCGTCGAAGAATTTTTCTTTCGAAAGTTCCCAGTATCAATTCCACTTTTTTACTTACTGTCCAGCACTCGGCGTAGAGCAGGACACCGAAGCAGCAGCGGTTCGCTAGGGTAATTCTTCTTCGGATCTCCACTAAGGTGTCGTTTGTTGGATTTATGTTTGTTCCAAGGTAGGTGAACTCCTTAACTACCTAGAAATTGCTGCTACCAACAGTGACGTTTTGTCCTAGGCGGTGGACAGATGTTGCTTTGTTTGTTGATAGCATTTACTTTGTTTTGTCCTCATTCACTTCAAGACCAACTAGTATCGCCTGTTCTTCAATCGCTGTGAAGGCCTCAAGCACAGCTCTCTTGGATCGACCGATTATGTCTATGTCGTCCGCATAGCCTAGGAGCTGGGTGGATTTGTTGAAGATAGTGCCTTCACACTGCCTTTCGCACTTTCTGCTCCAGGACTATGTTGAAGAAGTCACATGACAACGCATCTCGTTGTCTAAACCCTGCGCAAGTTTGGAATAACTCGGATGAGTTGTTACCCATTTGCACACTGCACTGCGTATTATTTAGCGTCATGCGGCACAGCTGGATCCCGAATTCAGACATCGCCATCATAAGCTCTTGGCGGTGGATGCTATCATAAGCAGCTTTAAAGTCGATGAAAAGATGGTGGGTTTCGACTTGAAATTCGTTGGTCTTTTCCAGGATCTGCCTCAGTGTGAATATTTGGTCTATCGTTGTTCTGCCTGGCCTAAAGCCACACTGGTACGTGCCGATTATTGTGTTGCAGAAAGGTTTAAGACGCTCACAGAAAATCAAGTACCCAATCTTAATATTTGCGAGTTCTCTAAGCTCGCGTAGGAAGGGAGCACCCAAAGCCATTGTACTGGCATTTAGAAGGGCCGAGCACTCACACAAAAATTGCTGGAGTGTTTCCCTTTTCGCCGGCCGTGTCTCTACAGCTTCGACAAAATTCGTTGTGGGGAGTACCGAATTTCAAGGTTTGTTGCCCGACTGGCCAGTGGCCTGGCAAATGGCAACCATCCTACCGATGTCTGACCTATATTTATTCAGGAGTTCCTTGGTACGTTTCTGGTCGTAAGTGGGCCATATCTGTCTCGAGATATTGCAGTTGTTTTTTTAATAATTTTACTGAGCGACGATTTTGCAGTTGGTGAGATTTTTCCACCTTACGTTAGGTTTTTTTAAGAAAATGGTTTTGAACGACTCCTAGGGGAATCCCAACTTCCTCAGCTAGGGATATTTGAAGGTTTGGTCCCGTCCTGGCCAGTTCATCAGCGATTTCATAACCATGAATGTCACTGTACCCTGGCACCTAGACTAGATTAATTTTTATATTGTCGCTGAAACTTGCGAGCTCTTGCTTGCAATCTCAAACGATTCTGGATTTAGTCAGGTTGATGTTTATAACCTTGATAGCTGCTTGGCTATCAAGGTTAGGTTAGGTTAGGTTGTAGTGGCTGTCTAGTTGTTGTTGACACACTTAGACCTCAAGGATCCGTTGTGATACCACAAAATACTCATGGGAGAGTAATGAACTTAAACAAACCAATTCGTGCTTTTAATGAAGTTAGAGAGACATTTTGTGTCGATCGTTGCCAGTTCGCTGGTATTATCGAAGAAGGGATTACCGAGAAAGTTATTCCTTCTAATGGAGAGTGCTGGACATGTACATAGAAGGTGTTGGACTGTTTCCTCTTCCTCCTCGTCTATGCAGCTTCTACAGAAGTCATTTGTGTAGACCCCTAGCCTCAGAGCATGTCTACCTATGAGGCAGTGTCCTGTTATTACTCCAATTGTAGTCTATGCTTGGCCATATTTGCTTGGTTGCAAGGCAGGTGGTACCCTGTGACCATCTAGCATTGGTTGATTCTAGAGCATGTTTGAGAAGATATTTGCATGTAGCAAGTGGTATTCCTATGTTATGTTTTTGTCTAACATTAGGCAGAAGTGTTCCGTTTTTGGCGAGCTCATCGGCTTTACAATTTCCTGGAATGTCTCTGTGGCCCGGTACCCAAATGAGGTGAATACTAAACTGTTCCGTCATCTCATTCAGAGATGATCGACAATCGTGGACTATATGAGAGTTTGTGGAGACAGACGCGAGAGATTTGAGAGCGGCTTGGCTGTCCGAGAAGATTCGTATATCCTTGCAAGATATAACGTTTTCTTTGAGCCAGGATAGTGCCTCTTTAATCGCCATTACTTCTGCCTGGAATACACTACATTGATTGGGAAGTCTGTATGATAGACTGAGATTCAGTTGTTCTGAATAGATACCACTTCCAACTCCGTAATCGGTCTTTGAACCGTCTGTATAGAAGTGTACCGCATTGTCTTCCAGGGGTCTCTCTTCTTCCCAGGAGGATCTTGAAGGGATGGAAACATGGAAGCTTTTACCGAATACCATTTTTGTGGTGGTATAGTCTAAGCGATCTGGGATTGATCTGAAATTGTCTAGAATAGTAGTATGTCCAGTATTGTTACTGTTCCATTGAGAGGTGGCTCTAAGCCTCACACATGTGTTGGCTGTCACCATTTTGGAGAAGATGTCAAGAGGTGTTAGGTTTAAAAGCACTTCCAGGGCTGCGGTTGGTGTTGAGCGAAGTGCTCCTGTGATGCACATACCTGCTGACCGCTGAACTTTGATGAGCTTATTTAGATTTACCATCTTGTCCAGTGCGGTCCACCATACGACAACTCCATAAATAAGTATCGGTCTGATTACCGAAGTGTATAGCCAGTGGGCTATTTTTGGGGAGAAGCCCCATTTTGATCCTATGGCCTTTTTACAAGTAAAAAGCGCTACGGTAGCCTTTTTTACTCTTTCATCAATATTTGCTTTCCAATTTAGTTTTTTGTCTAAAATGAGGTCTAAATATTTAGCTTGGTCGGAAAAGCTTAATGGTATTCCTTTAATCTTGGGTGGGCTAATTTGAGGAATTTTGTACCTTCTCGAAAAGAGTACTAGTTCTGTTTTATGTGGATTGACGTCCAAGCCACATTGATTAGCCCAATTTGTTAGCCTATTTAAGGCATTTTGTAGGAGTTCCGAGAGAACTTGGGGATGTTTTCCAGATACAGATATTGCAACATCGTCAGCATAGGCAATCACCCTGAAACTCTCTGCTTCCAATGATGTTAGTAGGTCGTTTACTACCATGTTCCATAAGAGAGGCGAAAGGACCCCACCTTGGGGGGTACCCCGATTCACCGATCTGGTGGTAGTAAGACTTCTCATGCTAGAAATTATTGTCCTGCTTTTGAGCATGAGACTTATAAGATCTATGAGTGGTTTCTCTAATTTCAGCTTGTCCATTGCTGTTGTGATCGCCTGATAACTGACGTTGTTGAAGGCTCCTTCAATATCTAGGAAAGCTACTAGGTTATATTCTTTGTATTTGGGGGAATATTCAATACTACGTACAAGCGAATGAAGTGCTGTTTCTACTGATTTTCCCTTAGAGTACGCATGTTGAGCTGTGGAAATGAGACATGGTTTTAAGTTATGTCTGACGTGAATTTCAATCAATCTTTCCAAGGTTTTAAGAAGGAAAGATGATAGGCTGATTGGTCGTAGATCTTTACGGTTAACGTGGGAGGGTTTCCCTGCTTTAGGAATGAAGACTACTTTTGCCATTCTCCACGCTTTGGGAATATATCTCAACCTTAAACAGCTTGTCAGAATGATTTCCAATGGTGGAATGATCATGTCTGAGCATTTTTGTAATTCAGCCGGAATGATTCCGTCTGGTCCTGGAGATTTATATGGATCAAAGCTATCTACTGCCCATTGCAGTTTTTTCCGCGTTATTAGATAAACTAAATCGCTTGTAGAAGCTTGAGACTCTGATGTTATGTCGTTAAGTATGTTAGAGCTACCTGGAAAGTGGGTGTCTAATAACAGATTAAGAGATTCTTCATCTGTGGTAGTCACTGGGTATTGTTGGACTTTTTGAGAGAATTTTCCTGAGTCTTGAGGCTTCTGAAGTGTTTTCTATTTTACCACAGAAGTTTCTCCAAGAAGACATCTTACTCTTCCTTAATCATTCCTTGGCTATCAATAAAGATTGAATTCTTTTTTTATTATTTTGAATCCTACATGCTTGTCTAATCGCTAGAACTTCAGTTTGAAATACGCTACATCCATCGGGCAGTCTAAAGGATTTTTAATACCCAGTTCTTTGGAGAATCCACCAGCCCCAACACCAAGTTCATTCTTGGAACCATCAGTGTAAACTGTGATGTCAAAATCCTTTCTAGGGCTATATTTTGCCCAGTTGGAATGCTTACCTTAAATTGCTTACCAAAGCTTTAGGTTGGTAACGTGTAGTCAGCAGTAGCGTAGCTAGCATGGGTGGCGCCTGGGGCGGCAATTATGGTGTCACGCCTAGAATGAAAAACAGTAAAATAAATCAAATTCCGCTATTCCATATATTGCGGTTTCTTTATTTAAATTCAAATAAAAAATTAAAAAAAAAGGAGAACAAAAATTATTGTATAAAAAAAAAAACATAAAAAACATTAATATAACGTCTTCTTCCTAGCTTTAAAAGCAGAAAATTCGCTGATAGCGTCATCAAAATTTATTTGCTGGGTCGCCTCATGTTCAATTGTTAAAATTCCCAGATTGTTGAGCCTCTTTTCCGTCATTGTTGCCCGCAAGTAGTTTTTAATTAATTTAAGCTTACTAAAACTCCTTTCACATGACGCAACTGTCATAAACATTTTTAAGGCCGAATCACAAAGACGCTTCAGCTTCAGCTTTGCCTGCGTTACGATGCAAACGGAAACGTTCGAGTTTGCTTTGAATGACAGTTCTCCCTCCATCATCATCATACCTCCAAAAACAGCTTTGCTACTCCGTTCGAAGTAGATTTTTGATTTTCGATTTCTGAAAAACTTTGAAAATCTACTTCACTCAGAAAAAACTTTTCGATTTTACTTGATATTTATAAAATCTGTAATTTAATGCCTACACTAGTTTATAGTGAAAAATTACATGCCTTCATTATTTTCATCAGGAAAATAGATAAGCGACATCTGCAATTAAGTTTCTATCCTTATATACGAACAATAAGCGGACACAGTTTACAAACACGAAATGTCAACCTATAAAAACACGCAAAGTATGAGTTACTTGCTTCGGTGCTTGTATTAAAGTACCTAATTAAAAAAATTAAATTTTTTTAAATTTTATTTTTTAATTTGTTTAATTAATTGCTATCGGATTTTACGCGGTTCAACAGCAAATTTTGTTGTATTAAAGTGTTTAGTATTTTAAGCCGTGTGCAAGTTAGGCCGTATGCGAATTGGATGAACTGTGGTTAAAAATGGATGCATTTTTAACCATTACTGTCATATTTTAACTTGCTCCGCAGCTAGTCAATTTTTATTCAATGCGAAATGTCAAAATTTAACCAAACGTCAAATTTTTAACGCATTTTTAACTGAATTCGCACACGACCTTAGGTTAAAATGTTGGTTAAATTTAAACACTAATGTCATATTTTAGCTGGCTATACTCTGTCCGATAAAAATTGGCAGTACAGGCCTTATGGGAGAGCTTTTTAAAAATCAGTGGCGCGCTGTTCTTTACACCATTCCCAATTGAAGGGAACTCCTTTAAAAAGTTTTATAAAACACCCATGAATTTTTGATGGCATCTGACATAGAACCCACAACGACCTGCCTGGCACACACTTGAGCATGCACTGATCGTTCTCTGCTGCTTTTCAACCCTCATTAAATCACACATATTCAGAGTTGCCTTTTTCTATTTCGTAACTCACTTCGTAATTTTTTCTTGCTTTTTCAATGGATTTACGTTGAGGAGCTTTTGCTTTAAGAGCTTTTTAAACGATGAGTGTTATCGTGTTGTGTTTGATTTTGCATTTCTTTTAAAGTTTTGCAAATCAGTTATTATTTGAGGAAGAATATTATTTGCGTAGATTCTCGTACCGGGCGGTAGGTTTGTTGATTTTGCGAGTTATTTTTGTACATTATTGTGATGATATTGTTATGCTGTTGTTGTTCTATTGTTGTGTGGTTTGTTTTTTCTTGTTGTGTTTTTGCTGTTTGTATAATTATCTTTGTGATTTTGTTGTGTTTTTTGTGGTTTATTGTTGTGCTTTTGTTGTGTTGTGTTGGGATACCCTTCAAAAACGCGCCATTTATCTTACCTCTTGGTGGTGTGGAAAAAGATAAATTTTATTTCGTTTTCATATATAGGTAATTGAAAACTAAATGAAATTTCAATGTAAAAATGAAGAATGGTAACCCTGCAGTTATTTCTTTTAGCTTTTTCGAATTCAAAATGCGCATTACGGCAACCTTGTAAGAGCTTTGTTGAGAAAGGTACTTATGGGTAGGAAAAGAGTGCGAACGTGATGCAGATATCCCTATCTGCCCTGTACTGCCAATTTTTATCGGACAGAGTATAGTTAAATTTTAACACATCATATCCGCCATGTAGTGTCAAAATTAAATCGAAAGTCAAGTTTGTATACACATTTTAACACAATTCACAAACGGCTCTAATTCTAGTCTATGTATTCATGGTCAATATAAAATACACTATTTTAAAATCTTCCTCGCTTTTTCTTAATCTACTTCGCTTTATTCCCTAAACTACTTCGCTTCCTTTTTTTTCAAGTGGTAACGCTGCTCCAAACAACAAATGAACAAACAGCTTTTGAGCTGTCAGACAAAGCAAAAGTATTTCATAAAGTCTGTAGATAACCAATTAGATGTTGTCACTTTAGCCGCTTTCAAATGACTTCTCAACCTTGGTTTCTCTGAGAGAAATTCTGACTCTGACACATCATCATAAGCAAATTTCGATACAGCTATTTTCAAATCTAAAAATGCTAAAAGTAAAGAAAATCGCCCGATTTTCTTCAACGTAAATGCGAAGGGCTTCTATTTTTTTAGCCAAGTGATTAACACTTAATCCCTTAGTTTGTAGTGCAATCTGAGTAAAATTTATTTCTTTAAGGACATTATTCCAAAAGAAGAGAAAAGAAATAACCGCGAAATCGAGCATTGCAGATTTTAGGTTCTGTGCAGCACCTCTGGTGTCTACATTTTCTCTTGCATCACACAACTCTTCAGCTGCAGCTAAGATTTCATCAAAATTTTCGGCCAAAACCTAGGCTAGCCGATAATATAAATTTTGTGCAAATAGAAACTGGTAGGCAGTAAAGTTAGGTACAATGTCGCAATTTTTATTTTTAATACTCTGCGATCTATAACGCCGTAGTATATATACTCCTTGGTAGATTTTGGGTGTCACCCCCAAATGGGTGACACCCGGAGCGGTCCGCCCCCCACTTGTTACGACACTGGTAGTCAGAGGGTTCTAGTTTTATTTCTTTAGGTAATAGATTTAGAATTTTACTATGACCGCAAAAGACCACATACCCGTGTAACAAAATAGATCTTTGCCCCTCTACTCCTCGTAGACCACCCTAACAACCCCATACCTACAGGCGTATTAGGCTGGTCCGGGCAGCAGGAGGTAGAGGGGTGTCCAGGCTCGGACCCCTGTTGGCATGTTATCACCGGCTGGTGCTCGTCGGATGGGGCGGAGTTCTTTGGAGTCGAAGCACTGGACTGATGTTAGGTCTTCCTCATGCCTAGAAGTGAAAAAAACTTTATGGGGAACCCGAAATAACAATTAAGGGGAGGGATGACTCCAGTAGGGCCGAGGGTCCAGGTGTTGTTGGCCCTCGGAGGATTTTCCCACTCATGTATCGGTCCGATACCACCATGGCTACCAATACCTCCAATTTTGTGTGGTAACCCCTAGTGGTATCGGACCGATACATGGGTGGGAAAATCCTACGAGGGCCAACAACACCTGGACCCTCGGCCCTACTGGAGTCACTCCTCCCCTTAATTGTTATTTCGGGTTCCCCCATAAAGTTTTTCCACTTCCAGGCTTGAGGAAAACGTGACAACAGTCCAGTCCTTCGGCTCCAAGGAACTCCTACCCATCCGACGAGCACCAGCCGGTGATAATATGCCAAACGGGGGTCGGAGCCTGGACACCCCTCTACATCCTGCTGCCCGGACCAGCCTCATACGCCTGTAGGTATGAGGTTGTAAGGGTGGTCTACTAGGAGTAGAGGGGCGAAAGATCAATTTTTATTATTATTGTTATTATACATTTATTAAACAAGTAATAAATTACAGGTTAATATTAGGGAGGAGCTGAGAGCTACAAAGGCCTTACGCTCGATAAAAAATACTTAACAAATATTATATATATATGTATATATTTTTTTAATTATTTAAAATTTGTTGATTGTAGTTATTAATTAAGGAGTAAATGAGTTTACTTATACATGTATGTTTGTTCTGAATAGTAGTATGTCATTAATTTGATTTATGTTAGATTCGGTAGGGTTTCTTAAGATTTCAATAATATCATCAGTTGGTATATTTTCGATGAGTGGTTTTGTTATCTCGCAGTTGTAGAGAAGGTGATGTAGGTCTATGGTAGTGTGGCAGATGCGGCAAATGGGTGGAGGTTCTTTCTTGATGATGTGGAGCTGAGTTGTAGCAGTATGGCCAAGTCGTAGTCTGATGTAGTTTTTAATTTTGTGTTTTGGGATGTTTGTAGGATAGCTGGGTGGATTTTTTGTTGGGTTGACTCTTGTGTAGTGATGCTCATACCTGGACCAATCATTTTGTACACAATTTGAGAATCGTTCCATTTGGTTTTTAATTATGTCCCTTTTAGCATAGATAATAAATTTATACAGATGTCTCATCCCTGCAGAAAAAAATGAAACATATTTTGCTCTTAACAGACAACGCCTTAACAGACAAGGAGCTTTTTGAAGCTTTTTTCCTTGCCTAAGTATTTATTTATGGGCAATGAGGCGAGCGAAAATAGATTTTTAATGCATTAAGTGAATGCGTTAAAGCTTTTCGAAAAAGCTTTTTTTTGGTAGCTTTCACTTTCATATATCATTTCTGGCCATAAGGGTGAGACATCTGTATAAATTTATTATCTGTGCTTTTAGTGTAGAAGTTTTAGAGGTACAATGGTGATCTTAATGCAAGATTGGCAGCTTCATCTGCTTTTTCATTGCCAGGGATACCAACGTGTCCTGGAACCCACATGAGTTTTATGGAACGTTTTGTTTTAATTAATAAGGATCGGATGTTGTTGATAATGTTGACATCGTTGTTTGTATTTGTAACAGCTTTCATGGTGGAGAGGCTATCTGTGCAGATGATTATTTTTTTCCAATTTTTATAGCATCTTGTATTGCATTAAAAACTGCAAAAGCCTCCGCAGCAAATATGGATGATATTTCTAGGAGTAGCCCAAATCGGATCGTACTCCCGTCTTCATTCACAATTGCAAAAGATGTATTTTCGCTTGTCTTTGATCCATCAGTGAAAATGAAGTTCCAATTGCTGAGCTTGAGATTGGAAGAGATGTGTTGATACAATTTTCGATAAAAAACTTTGCTTGTGTTAGTTTTTCCATAAGAAGCTAGGTCCATTATGACAGAGTTTGAATCTATAAGCCACGGGGGTTCCAGGTTGTTTTTGCTATTTATTTTAATTAAGTCCTTTTTTGGGAACTGGTTTTTACCAGTTTCGTAGATTGTAAATAAGGCTGAAGGGATCCTGTGACTCTTTTTGCGGTACATCATAAGGACTAGTTCCTTGTTGATTGGCGAGTTGTATGAGAAAATCAGTTTAGCGTAAAGTTTAGCAGTTATTTGTTCCCTTCTCTCTTCTATAGTCAATGTTGTTACACCTGATTCCCTCAGTCTTTTAAAGCACTACAAGAGACTCTTTCGTGAATGTGAAGGTCAATGGGAAGAAGATTCAGAATGACTGTGAGTGCATCAGTGGGGCAAGATCGAATTGCTCCCGTAGTTCCGTATAAATAGGACGCAGTATTTCGTAGGTAAACAGTTGTTTAAACAAACAGAAGTAGTGTTAATCTTTGATGCTAGAATTTTGCCGCCAAATAATAGTTTCCATTGTTGAACATGACTCTCCACTAGAAAGTTCCATCAAAATGAAATAAAACAACCTTTGATTTTAATTCAAACATGTTTCTGTTTCCTTGCATTTATTAAAACGTTACTGTTGTAGTTGTTGTCTGTCGTTAACATTTTTAATATTTAAAAATAAATAAAATCAATGTACACACATTCCTTCCTTTGCAACACACATTACAACAAATGAATGTCATTGTCTCTTATCATCTCAACGGTAATAATGAATTAATTTATTTATTTAGTTGCAACAAAAAATAGCCTTTACGTTAAAAGATTTCAAAATGTAATCACAACATGCAGAAGGTATCGAAAGAGAGAAAAAAGTACGCGCCAAAGCGTAATGCCAAAAAACGTGTGGCTCTAAAGTGTTTTTGAGAAACAAGTGGTATTGACCAAGCTCAATCATTTCCGATACATTGTTAACGTATAAGTACGGTTTGTTAGTATGTGTATTTAACTTAGTGTTGTCCCCTCTAACTAGACAGGTGGGTGCAGCGAGATGCATGTTTTCTGTTTTCTGTGTTTTTTTTTCTCATTGAACTTTTAATAGTGAGGCAAAATGTCTTAATCTAAAGTAAGGTCCCTCGATTCTCTCATCAGCTCCTCTCGTTTCTGTGTTCTAAGCACGGCGGACAGTTGGGTGCGATAGTCTTTAGATTGAGTTGGCCTTTGGCAATGATATTTGCCTCAACAAGTGCTTTCCTCTGATCACAGATTTCCTCAACAATTTTCTGTATAAATGGATGTTGGAATTTGCCCTCCGTCGAGTCGAAAAATTCCTGATGTTTCATCAGACAATTGTCACGTTTCTCATATTCGAAAGCTTGCATTACCATATCGAGTCGATCTAGATCTTTGACGAATTTCGATTCAGCACTCTGGCCACTTTCGTATTCCTTGAAATAAAATTTGAATTCATTTTTATTCTTAAGAGGAGAGCCATGATGTAGCTTACCTCAAATAAATCCATAATTCGTTTTCCACGAGGTTCGACAAGCTTACATATATCAGCCATTGCTTTGAGTTCCATGGCTTTTTTGTCTTCCTTAGCAACTCCACAAAACGGAGTCAAATCACCAACTAGACTCTCGGCTAAATCGTGAACTAGAGCCAATTCCATGCAGCGAATACGGTTAAGGCCTTCAGTGTCTTCTAGGAGGAATGTCATCATGCTCATGCGATACATGTGGCCAGATATTGATTCACAGTCGCTGACATCACGCAATACCCAGCCAGTTCGTTTTGTGTGCTGCAAAAAGTTGAAGAAGAAAAAGCGTGGATGAGAATTAATTGTTAGTCAAAGGTTGTGTCAATTAGATACTAAAATGTGGATTTAAATTCCTGCAGTTTATATTGGAGGCTCTACATAGAGCAACAACAGGAATAAAATTGACAAGACTGCTGCTTAACGACTTTAAGTCGTTCTTAGCAATGAATTTCAGAATCTAGCTTAACTCACATTTGGAAGGTTAACAGGAGCCTCACTCTCACAGACAAGATAATAAATAGAACGACTAAGATCACAATGATTCCTGAAAGAATCAGACACACCAAAATGAGTTTGATGATTTTATAGCCAATGGGGTTGGCCAAGTTGATGCTGTTGACAACCAACATCAACGTCTTGGAGCAAACGTCAACATAGACGGATTTAACTTCGAGATAGTTAAGGACTTCGTCTACCTAGAATCCGCTATCTCAGACAACAACACCAGCGCTGAAATCAAACGAAAAATCACTCTTGCCAATCGCTGCTTCTTTGGACTTAGAAGGCTATTGAGTAGTAAAGTCCTCTCCCGAGCAACTTAAGTGACACTCTACAAAACCCTTTTCATCCCGGTCCATGTATGGTACAGAGACATGGACCATGACAATATCCCATGAAAACGCTTTGGGCGGCTTTAAGAGAAAAATTCTTCGAGTGATTTTTGGTCCTGTCTGCATGGAGAATGGAGACGAAGATTCAATCAAGAACTGTACGAGCTGTTCAGCGACACTGATAGTTAAGGTCCAACGACTTAGATGGTTGGGTCATGTAGAGCGAATGGAAAATAATGCTCCGGCTCGTAGAGTCTTCGGATCAAAGCCGGAAGGACGTCGCAGAAGAGGAAAACCTCGACTCAGGTGGAGCACACAGGTGGTAGAGGACCTGAACCAACTTGGCGTGCGAAACTGGGACTGAGCTGGCTGGAGACGTTTGTTGGATGAGGCCCTGGTCCGACCTGGACTGTAGCGCCACCATAAGAAAAGAAGGAAAGGGGTTGGCCATAGCAGTTACTATTCTCTTCAACTTCAAGTTGAGAGGTAAATATTCGAGTACAGAGCAAGTGAACAATTGCTGCTGCATGAAGCTCAAAAGCAATTGAGTTCCAAAACGGCTCTGAACAGCGTCCAAAGCTCCCTTAGGTTAAAAACACACCAAATCAGACAAGACGTCTTTTTGTCTTTCGACAAATAATCGTGGACACAAGTCCATTGCTCTTACGAGGCAACACACACCGAAAAAGACACGACACGATAAGAAGTCTTGTCCGATCGTCGGTTGCAGTAAATACATTGGGTTGGATAAGAGCAAAACACACCAAAGAAGATGAAGAGTCCGGGACAAAATGTCAACGCCTAAAATTACACACCAAAGTGAACAAGAAAAACAAACAGAAATCGACAAAAAAACCTGCCAGTTCAATAGGAGCAACACACACCGAATCGGACAAAGACAAGACATTTTGTCTTTGTCGTCCTCGGTGTGGGTTAGAATCCGACACGATTTTTTGTCTTAAGACAAAAAGACGTCTTGTCTGATTTCGTGTTTTTAGCCTCATATGGAGATCTAATAGAAAAGAGTCTTGGAGCAATTTTTTGCAAGAAACCACTTGGTGTAAGAACCTAACAAGCTTACGTTAAAGTTAGCTGAAAACTCTTTTCGTTTAATATCCAAAACAAAAACAATAGCAACATTACATAAAATGACTTAAAACGAACCTAAATCAATCATTTTGGCGCGAGTTCGATTACATGTGATAATTCCCAATCAGTTTTGTTAGCCTTATTCAAATTATAACCGCATAGCTCTCGTATTATTGCCATAACCGCAATTATTCATTGTCTAATGGCTATATTGCCATTGCCGACAAAAATAAAAACAAAGCAAAATACGCATTTAACACAATAGCCAAGTTTAAGGTATCGCATTTGACTTGACATAGAAAACTCGTTCCACGTTCAATGAATGAAAAACAACAGGAAACAGACAGACAGCACAAATAGTAGGCACAAAACCAACGAACTGAATGTACTGTCTCGTGTCTCGTGCCTCTGGCCACTGCCTCTGTTTGTTGTTTTCGATATTTTTTATGTTCGTTTTAGCATCTGATGGATTTTTCTTTTAATTTTGTTTGCCTGGTTTCGTAATAATTTTAATTTTGCTGATTTTTTCAGCAAATACAGAAGATTTCAGATACCCATTGTGTGTATATAAATATCGTTCTCGCGGCATTGGGTAGTGCCATTGTTTTGACCTTGGTACGAATTCGCAAAATCGTTGCTTTTGTCTACTTTTTTTTGTGTTTCGGCAAACATTAATAACAATAATTATAATTGAACAGATGAGGGATTATGAGAAAATGAGTCATTTCTCTTCTCCGACTCACCGTCTTTCTCTTATGATAAAATTACTACCAACGTGAGTGAAATAAAGGGTGTAAGCACCGAGCCCAGATACGTAATGAACATCGAAAAAACAATATGAGCAAAATGTTCCTTCGGCATTTTGCTGCTTATGTAAGCTCGTACATAGTCTTTTTAGAATGAATTTGGAGCCAACAGTCGCCACTGCTGATTATTCGATTCAAAGCATAAAAAAAGAGAAAAGAAATCACCACCACCTGCTGAGGCGGAGAGTGGGTTCATGAATGTGAAAAATCAATAAATCACAAAATGAATGAAAAACCGATTTAAAACTGACCTTTAAGTTGCCAACAAGCTCCATAAAGTGCAATATATCGGCTAGACTGCTCTTGAAGCAAGGTTTTGCTTTTCCTCCACTTTGTTCTGCTATTCCAGAACCACCATCACCGCTGACATTGCCATCACACGAAACACCATTTAAAGACGTTTTAGTTGTGTCGGCCAGCTGTTTGTTTAGCTGGTGTTTTTGTGTCATCGCAACCTCAATTTCACCCTGTGAATTTGTTTCTAACGACGGTGAAGACATGTTATGACTTGATTGATTATGTTTCGATTGGTTGTCTTCGATATTTGAATTTTCACGCAAATTTCGACAATTCGCTTTCGCACTCACTGAAACACCACTAATACCTCCGTTGCTTACTGCCTTCAAAAATAGACTGGCATTAAATAACGCTGCTCCGATTGTTTTTGGCTGCTGCTGCTGATGTTTCTCGTGCTCGTGCTCGTGCTCTGCGATTTTCTTGTAGTTGTTGCTGTAAATCAGCATTTTGATTTCATTTTTTGTTACTGTTTGTGGTGGTGCTTTGGAGTAATTCACTGACTGAGAGCTAAGAGAATTCTTTGGTTGTGATGTCACGTTTTGAGATGATGACGATTCAATCGCACTAGATTCGGGGATTGGCGGGGCTGTTGTAGCTAAGGGTTCAATAACAATACTTGCTCTTTTGATGAGGTTCCTAGCAAGATCACTCGTTGTCTCGAGCTTCTTGAGGACGTCTCGCAAACGATGTATATTCAGCATTTTGCTTTATTTTGGCTGATTAGTTTTAAAAATAGTTTTGGGGGTTGTTCCGGTGGCGGTCGGTCGTGTTTCGCGTTGTTGTTGTCGTCAGTAGATTGGATTGTTGTTGTATTTCGATCGAAACGACGACACACGGGTAGAAAATTGAAAATACTAGAAGACTGATGACAATTAAAACCAAAATAAAGTGATTTCTTTTCCTTCTGCGAGCTAACAAAAGCTTTTTTTGTATTTTGATTTATTTGATATGGTGCTCCTTAGGCAGGGTCGCCTTTTCAGGTTCAAAATTAAAACATTTACCTATAAAATTAGCTAATAATTTACCACTTTGGCTGTTCATTTTATAACCACGCACAATTTGTTCAACGACACGCTGACACTCTTTTCCTCACACAGCAGACTTAATTAGAAATTATTAAAATTGCACTTAACTACAAACTACAAATAAAATTTTCTAGTTTATGAAATAATATTCAGGATACATTGACTATCGATGTCCGTTGTTGTAAAAAGCGACGACTTCCTGCTGGGCACTTCACCAAGAAATTCTTCTATCGATGTTTTGATGGTTTGTGGCAAATAATTCATGTCAACCGAGAACGTTAGGGTATCAAAACTAATTGACATCGAAAATTGTTGGTTTGAGGAGAAAAGCGAGCACACACGATTTTGGTTTTTAATTTAATTTATGGATTTCGAAAGAAAGAAATCCAAGAACCAAATTGTTCAGCGGGGGCTTATTACTTAACGGAGGAAATTTTTGTAGCAGCTTTTTCCTGCTGGCCCGTCTTTTTGTCTCGTTTGTTCGTTATTAAAAAAAAAAAAAGTCAAGTGTCTTGCAGTTTTGTTTTGGTTGACATTTTGTATGTAAGCGAACAGCTGTTTCATTAGACAGGGCTGTTATTGAGATAATGAACTTGTTTAGTTCGAAATCGGAGTGCATACTTTTGGGCGTTTGATATTTAGGCCGTGTGCGAATGGGATGAATTGTGTTTAAGGCCGTGTGCGAATTCAGTTAAAAATGGGTTAAAACTTGACGTTTGGTTAAATTTTGACACTTCGCATGTGTGTTTTTATTTTTTAACCAAAGTTCATCCAATTCGCACACGGCCTAAGGCCTAAGGCCGTGTGCGAATTGGATGAATTGTGGTTAAAAAATAAAAATGGATGAATTTTTAACCACTACTGTCATATTTTAACCTGCTCAGCAGCTAGTCAAATAATGCGAAGTGTCAAAATTTAACCAAACGTCAAGTTTTAACCCATTTTTAACTGAATTCGCACACGGCCTAAAAAATAAAAATGGATGAATTTTTAACCACTACTGTCATATTTTAACCTGCTCAGCAGCTAGTCGAATAATGCGAAGTGTCAAAATTTAACCAAACGTCAAGTTTTAACCCATTTTTAACTGAATTCGCACACGGCCTTAGAAATTTTAATTGTTGACTTTCGAAGTTAAACACTTTTTCGAAAATCAGCGTTGTTCATACCCATTGAATAAGAAGTACAGGAAGCGTACACGCACAGTGTACGTGAGTGAAGCAACAAAAATTTCTGATGGTGTTAAATAGGGGGCATTCATCTGTCAAAATACGGGGCACTCATCTGTCAAACTGGGCATGTGCTGTCATTTTGCTGAGCTGTAATTGGTCAAATGTTGTTTTGTATTTTTATCTGCCAAAAAAACAAAAACTCGAGTTCAGGGGCGCATTTATTTTTGTTGGTGATCGTAAGGCGCTACACAATTTCTTGTGCTTTTTAACACTTGATCAGTTTGTTCATAGAATGCGCTTTCGAATACGACTCGAAAAACGACAATAAATATGATGAATTAACGATGAAAAAGGAAGAAAATGTAACGAAAAAAAAATAATAATAATAATAATCGTGCATGTACCTTGAACGTTAAAACACCATGTGGTCCAAAAAAGAATTGAAATTGAAAAATAAAATTGATGCACAATCGATATAATCTTGATTCAATCATATTTCGCTTGGCGCCCCTGAGATTAACCATTCAACTGCAGACCAGCCCTGTTGTAATGCGTTTGTGTTTGTGAAACTCACATTACTTAGAAAAATGCTTCACTTCTTTTTCATAAGACCCCTTCCTGTACTTCTTATTCAATGTTCATACCATAGTGAGTAGTGGGAGCTCCCTTTTTAATGAAAAGGGGTGATTTCATAAATGCAAGGTTGCTTTGTTTACATGCGATTAATTGCAATCATACACTAGTCAAAACAATTAAAGGAACACTTGAAAAAACTCAAAAATGGAGTGGATTTTTATAAGGCTGTATCTCAGTAGAAAAAAGTCGGATTGAAGTGAAATAAAAAGTCTTTCAAAGATTATCATTTTTTCTTTTCAAATTATTTTGAGTTAAAGAAGTACCGTTAGTCGTTTTTGCGTGAGCGAAAAAAATGTTCACTCAATTTCAAAATCGAAAAAAAAATAAACTTTGAGGTTTCATAAAATGAACGGAAATTTTTTTTCAATCCAACCAATCTAAGATTTAATTTTAGAATTTTGTTGGCTATAATTCACTGTTTGGTTCAGATCGCTACGATTTTTTTTCTAATAAAAAAATGGGTTTACATGCAAAAACACAATTTTGACTTTGGACCCTAATAACTCTGCTAAATATTGACTTACAAAAAAAATAAAGGCAGATTTGAAAAATTTGTTAAATTTTCTACACAAAAACGTTTTGAAAAAATAAAAATATTGCTTTTTTCAATTTTTTCTATCAATTTATAAAAAGGTCCAAAATACGCATTTTTCAACTTTTTCATAAAAACTACCGTTATTTTGTGCTTTTCAGTGATACAACTAATCTGAGGCTTAATTATTAAAGCTCATAAAATTTCCTTGATTTTGGTGAAAATTTCACATCAATACGATTAACCGTTTCTCTGTTTCGATCAATCAAACTTACAAAACACTTTTTTTCAATTTTAAGGAAAGTTTGTTTTTTGTCTTATTTTTCTGTTCTTTTGAATTTGTTTATTTTTTAAATTTTTTTTATTATCATTATGACTTTGTGAAATTCGGACAAATTTTCATCAAAATCAAGGAAATTTGTCCGAATTTCACAAAGTCATAATGATAATGAAAAAAATAAAAAAAATTTAAAAAATAAACAAATTCAAAAGAACAGAAAAATAAGACAAAAAACAAACTTTCCTTAAAATTGAAAAAAAAGTGTTTCGTAAGTATGATTGATCGAAACAGAGAAACGGTTAATCGTATTGATGTGAAATTTTCACCAAAATCAAGGAAATTTTATGAGCTTTAATAATTAAGCCTCAGATTAGTTGTATCACTGAAAAGCACAAAATAACGGTAGTTTTTATGAAAAAGTTGAAAAATGCGTATTTTGGACCTTTTTATAAATTGATAGAAAAAATTGAAAAAGCAATATTTTTATTTTTTCAAAACGTTTTTGTGTAGAAAATTTAACAAATTTTTCAAATCTGCCTTTATTTTTTTTGTAAGTCAATATTTAGCAGAGTTATTAGGGTCCAAAGTCAAAATTGTGTTTTTGCATGTAAACCCATTTTTTGATTAGAAAAAAAATCGTAGCCGATCTGAACCAAAAAGTGAATTATAGCCAATAAAATTCTAAAATTGAATCTTAGATTGGTTGGATTGAAAAAAAATTTCCGTTCATTTTATGAAACCTCAAAGTTTATTTTTTTTCGGTTTTGAAATTGAGTGAACATTTTTTTTTCGCTTAGCAAGAAAGAACTAACGGTACTTTTTTAACTCAAAATAATTTGAAAAGAAAAAATGATAACCTTTGAAAAACTTTTTATTTCACTTCAATCCGACTTTTTTCTACTGAGATACAGCCTTTTAAAAAACCACTCCATTTTTGAGTTTTTTCAAGTGTTCCTTTAATTGTTTTGACTAGTGTATATGAAAAATATGCATTCGTCAGACTTTCGCAACGATGTATTTATGAAAGCACCCAAGGTTTGAGCAGTTACTAAATTTTGAGTGGGAATTTCAGTGAATTTGGTGAATTATTGAGAATAAAATGTTACATTCATTATTTTGCTCAATTTAAGTTTCACTGTTCGAAAGTCTTGTATGATTGTTTTATGTGAAATTAGTTTTTGGTTGAGTGATTTCTCTTACATCTGTTCATTGAGTGCATTATTGTGTAAATAAGCTATAAATTGAGCTCATAGTTTGTTCTCTATTAAAACACGTTTAAGTGAGTTTATGAGATGCCTTTTGAGTAGGTAGTTGATGACCAAATTATGTTAGTGATAGTTTAAGTGTGAGCGTGTTGATTGAGTGAGTGGTTCAATGCCTTACTCAATACTGATTGATTCCTTTGGTTTAAAGAGAGCCCAAAGAAGGAGAAACTTTTGAAGGCAACGTCCGGTACAAAGGATATAGTATAGATCTCATTGATCGTATTGCCCAACTGCTTGGTTTCAAATATGTCTTCGAGTTGGCCCCCGACGGCAAATAAGGAAGTTACAAAACAGGCAGTGGGACGGATTTATTTTTTGCTTAAAGAACGCTGATTTAGGAATCTGTGACTTTGACTTAACCATGACCTCAGCTCGTCGTATAGTTGTAGAGGTAGACGTTACACCACCATTTATGACTTTAGGAATCAGCAGATTTGTTTTCATTCTTTTCACCGTGGATCTACATGGCAAGAGCCTATTCTGGGTTCTCCTTGCTGCTATTTGCCCTCTCCCGAATGACACCGGCTGACTGGGAGAATCCGCATTTGTGCAAAGAAGCCGAAGAAGTTGTTCGTAGTGAATAACCGATAGATAGATTAAAATTAAATGTAGTAATTTTTTTAGTTAGTCGGTCGGTTTAAGATACTCTCCGAACCCAAACATTCTTTTTCCGATAAAAATTGTGTCAAAAAGTGAACTTCAAACCTTTTGGAACATCCAAATGTTCGTCTACTTAGGACCTTGTTAAAGAAAACGACCCTTTTGATTTTGATATCCTAATTTAAGCTTTCTTCCGTATCAAGTGATCATACAAAATAACATGGCCATATTTGTTTGAAAACACAATTTTTCTAGTTGCATCACCATTGTCTCCTTTTTTTTGGTTCATGATAATCTTCTTACGATCACCCTTATGCATAAAGATCAAACCTTTTTCATTATCATTGATTACTGAATAGTTATCTGAATCGTTATAAAAGATTGTGCTGGTTCTTGAATTGTAGAAACTCAAATCGGTTGGCTTCGGTCTCAAAAACGTACGCATCATGAAAACAGCTTTCCAATCTGTGGAATCTTCCGTTTTCTGATTTGATTTCCTCAAGCTGTTTTCAAAATCAATATAGCCTGATATTTCAAATCCCGACTTGAGGCGATATCGAATAAAAATAATTGTCTAGTTGTAAAAAATAAAAAAAAATGCTATTGTACTTGGTTTAAGGTTGAAAAATAAAAAAAAACCTACTGATAAAATTTTCTGATAGTTATACTTTTCTCTCTCAGCTAATTCGTGCAACACCGGATCGCTGATTTTAATTCCATCGTGGAACAATATCAATGATTTCTTGACCGGGTACATTGCCAGATAAGTTGCTTCTTTTCGAATAACAAATTGATCACTGTTGTAGATTTCTTGTGTTGAACGATAACCTAGTTCGACGAGCATTCGACTGAATCGAATATTTCGAAGATATTTCAAATCATTGTGTTTGATAAATCTGTCCAAGTAGTCCTCGTAGGTTTTGCAATCCAGGAGGAATACGTCATCAGTGTTGTTCATAATTCTTTTATCTTCATAAGCTCTTATATTTTAAAAAATATTTTTTTTCAAAAATATGTCTTGTCAAGGTGGAAAACAAATAAAAACTGACAGACAGTATACGTATATGTAGCAGTTTCCTTAAGGTTGATTCCTTATTTTTTTTTCATCAAGTTATTTTTGACTCGAAAAAAATGTGCTATTTGGCCCAACACTGTTTCAACTGTCAGTAAACAGCTGTTTTATTGGACAAGGCTGTCACTAATGTGGCTTTTCTTACAACCAAGAAGAATTGCTACTAAAATCAATGTTTTTTGGCGTGTAAGAAATGTGCAAAAACGAATCAATCCCTTTTTGAATGTCTGTGTTGTCTGGTCAGCTGTTAAATCGTTTTGTACATGATAATTACAACAATAGAAAACTCAAAACTAGTATATGTGTTAAATCCGTGTACAAGTATGTGTTAATCCGTCTCCAAAAAGAGATTTGAGAGAAATCAATTCTTCGAGCAAAAAATTCAATTTCTTTGTGAAAGAAATGCGTTTAAGGGAAAAAAATTGCCACTTTTACGTCACGGATCAATTCTTGGGTTGTAAGAAAAGCCACATAAGAGAATCCTAATATCCAGTAGAACCGTTGCAGCAGTTTAGGCGTAGTAGTTGGTGTAACATACTTTAAGGATTCGTCTTTCGAAGTTGGTCAGAATGCCTATTAAATGATAGAACTGCGACGAAAAAGGATAAGAAGGAAGTAAGGGAATATTTTTCTAGTTTTAGTTGTTTAAATTTTTGCTTTGAATGGAGTTAAGTCATATTCATATTAAGACAAAGAATCTAATTAAAAAAGAAAACAACATTTTGCTTTTGATATGTGTTCAAGCTTTTCTCTTTACTAAATGATCATACAAAATAACATGTCCGTATTTCGGTGAAAATATAATGACTTTAGTTGCATCACCAATGCTAGCTGGTTTGTTTTCACTCACGAAAATCTTCTTGCCATCCCCCTTATGCATAAATGTCAAACCACGATTAGGAACATTGATTGTTGTATAGTTTAATGACTCGTTGCAATGTGTTACATTGGTTCGTGAATAATGATAACTCAAATCGGTTGTTTTGGGTTTCAAAAATATTTTCATCGAGAAAACTGCTCTCCAATCAGTGCAATCTTCCGTTGGCAAATTAGCTTTCCTCAAGCTGTCTTCAAAGTCGATGTAGCCCGATAATTCAAATCCCGATTTGAGACGATTTCGCATAAAAATAATTGTCTGGTTGTTAAAATACACAACTGTAGTTGTTTTAAGTTGAAAGAAATTAAAAACAAAAAAAACCTACTGATAAAGTTTTCTGATAGTTGAGCTTAACTCTGTTAGCAAATGCTTCCAACGCCGGATCGGTAATGGTAATTCCTTCATGAAACATTATCAATGATTTTAGTGTCGGCGTCGGGTACATTTTTGAATAAACAATTAACTTTCGATTTTCAAATTCTTCGGGTGTATAAATTACATTAAGATGACCAAGTTCGACAAGCATTCGACTGGATTCAATATTTTGAACATAATACAAATCATCACATGTAACATATCTGTCCAAGTAATCGTCGTAGGTCTTGCAATCAAGGAGGAACGCGTCTTCAAGAATTGAGTTCATATTTCTGTATCTGTTTTCTTTTTCGTTAGCCTTAACACATTAATATTTTATAAAAAAAATACTTTTAAAAAATGTATAAAAAAAGTAAAAAAAAAAACAGTTTTAAAAACTATTTGTTCGCATATTTGTAAAAATAAAAAACAAAAACTGACATCATACATTATGAAGTTATTTGCCTAGGATAATTTCATGAGTATTTTTTTATGAATCGAGTTATTTAACTCGAGAAATATTCACGCTTTGGCACATCGCTAGTTCAGATGGCAGTTAACAGCAGCTGCTGTTTCATTGGACAGCGTTGCCAGAGAAAGTAGAACTGTTATTACAATATTTTAATTAAAATTGAAAAAAAAATGTAACATACTTTAAGGCTGTTTACTTACTTACTAAGGTGTGACGCTACAGTCCGTTGTGGACTTGGGCCTCAATCAACAGTCTCCGCCAGCCAGGTCCTCTTCCACTTTAGTGCGTCACTAGAGTCGTGGTCTTCCTTTCCTTCTACGTCCCTCGGGAATAGTGTCGAAAGCTTTCCGGACCGGAGCATTGGTGTCCATCCGCTCTAAATGACTGAGCCATCTGAGTCTTTGGACCGTGACTCTTCTGGCTAGGTCTATGTCTTTGTACAACCCGTAAAGTTCACTGTTGTATCTTCTTCTCCATTCTCCACACGGGGCCAAAGATGACCCGAAGAACTTTCCTCTTGAAACAGCCTAACCTGAGGCACATTCATCCGATTTTGTCAGGGTTCATGCTTCTGCTATATACAGCAAGATAGCCACATCAGACAACCCTAATATCCAGTAGAACCGTTGCAGCAGTTTAGGCGTAGTAGTTGGTGTAACATACTTTAAGGATTCGTCTTTCGAAATTGGTCAGAATGCCTATTAAATGATAGAACTGCGACGAAAAAGGATAAGAAGGAAGTAAGGGAATATTTTTCTAGTTTTAGCTGTTTAAATTTTTGTTTTCAATGGACTTAAGTCATATTCATACGAGATGTGGCAATTAAGTAATGAGACTGATTCCATAAAAACCGTATATTTCAAAATTATTCTACAACTCTGCCATCCCCTTCAAAGTAGTCCCCTTGGGCAGCTATACAACGATTCCAGCGCGTTTTCCATGCTTCGTAACATAACATAATAAATCCGCCGATACCACTAATTTGCCTCATTCTGCGCCCAAAATTTTTAAAATTGGCGGTGAATGGTCCGTTAATGATTGGAACTCTCGCCTAAGTAAACTTAAAAAATGTTCAACGATTGTGATCCCTTTCTAATCTCCAATACACCCCAAAACACAGACGCTACCTGGATACGGAAGCTCTTCAAAAATAAATACCATATCAACATCGGTGATTGTATCACAATTAACCCTTCATGTTTCAAAATATACATCCTAAAAAGATTCTTTTACCTTTCTCCCGAATTTTCCTTATATGATAAAATTATAATGTCTAAATTTGTTAATAATAATCTTAAAAATTGTAATACAATTTCTAGTAAAACACATTCTAATAATTCAATTTTAAGTTCTTCCATTATCAAAAAATCAAAACCAAACTCTGTTAATAATGTTTCATTTCCTTCCAAAAGATACAGTCGTAACAAACCTTCTCCTAAACCAATAAAATGATCAATGGATCTTTATAGCAATTTTACCTTCTCTCACACTCTGAATCCTAGTTCATCGTCCCACTCCCTTCACCCCACTGTTGTTCCCAACAACAAACCCTCCCTATCTTCCCCCGCTATCGACCCGCTTATTCCTCCTGTAACTAAGCATACGTCTAAAATCGCCCGCCCCAATAATACGACTAATGATTTCGATGGTCGTTATTTGATTTCTAGACTTCGCGACCATAAGCTTTATGAAAACGTTCGCCTCTATCTCTCTTACCTCTTTGACAAACCCGATTCTGTTTGTATCAATGGGAAAACCAAATTTAATGTTATTCTCTCTATCCAAAAAGAAGGTCTTCCTATTGACCCTCCTGCTTTGAAAAAGATTTACACTCAGTTTCATGAAAATTTCAATATCTCTTCTTCTTCTGTGCTAAATGATCTTGCTTATGCTTCCCATCTTAACTTCAAGAGATTTCCTTTCGCAAAGAACAAAATCAATTCTTGTCTTTAACTCAAATTTAAACGCTCACCCCTTCTCTCCTTCTACAAATCTTTCGTTCTACTACCAAAATGTTAGGGGCCTTCGCACCAAAACCTCTGCCGTTTACCTTAACTCGCAGAAATTTCCTTATGACATTTACGCCTTAACCGAAACTAATCTCTCTCCGGATATTCTTGATATTCGGATATTCGTGCTGACGGCACCTCACATGATTCTTCCCCGTGTGGTCGTTGAGTGCTATGTACTGGCTATAAATAATTGATACAATGCATCTTTTTTTGCGGCGTCTCAATCCCATCTTTTTGAATTCGTCAGTGTTAGTTTGGCTTTGCCAAAGCGTTGCCTCTTTTAAATGTGTTGTTATATTCGTCCCTCCCAACCCTGTCAAGTCTATCAGCTATTTATTGACTCTATCAATACACTCTGTGACCGCTTCTCTTGTAACGATGATTTCGTTATTTTAGGCGACTTTAACCTACCTGACTTAAATTGGACACCCTCTGACGATGAATCCTGCTTTGTCCCTTCTAATATTTCATCCGATAAAGAACAAATCT
The DNA here is from genome assembly GCA_943590905.1 of Sphaerophoria taeniata. Taxonomy (NCBI): domain Eukaryota; kingdom Metazoa; phylum Arthropoda; class Insecta; order Diptera; family Syrphidae; genus Sphaerophoria; species Sphaerophoria taeniata. The sequence goes on from OX016542.1 coordinate 86,748,292, forward strand.
TCTTTGACAATCTTCTTAACGCAGGCCTCTTTCAAATGAGCCATATCTGTAATTCTCTTGGACGACAACTTGACCTCATCTTTTCTTCTGATCCTTTTCACTCTGTTGTATCCATCAGCAGCCATCTCCTATCTACTCTTGTCGCTTATCACCCCCCTCTTTCACTTATTTTTTCTCTTGAAGAATCTCTTATCCCACTATCCTTTGAAATGTCTTCTCACTTTAATTTCCGTAAAGCCGACTTCAACCTACTCTCTTCGCTCCTTGATAAAACTAATTTCAACCTCTTCATTAACTCTTCCACCCCCATCGATATTGCCTTGTAATTTTTCTATACATCTATTTTCGATTGTATAGTTAAATCGGTCCCATACTGTTTCAAAAAAAGTTTTGTCTCATCCCCCCCATGGTATACACGTGAACTGCGTAGACTAAGAAATTTTAGGAATAAATTATGGAAATCCTACTTACTATGTCAGTCCTCTTCGAACTTTTCGAAGTACCTATATGTGTCATCTATCTTTTCGAACCTCTGTGAACAGTTATACTGCGATTATATTAATCAAATGCAATATTGTCTAATACGTGATCCCAAGCGCTTCTACCAATTTATTAATGTTTAAACGAAAATCCGACGGCCTTCCCTCCTCATTTAACTACCTTGACTCTTCTTCTTTAGTTCTTGACAAATTGCTGTCTTTGAAAGATGACTTCAACCCTGGACCTGATGGTATCCCTGCTATTTTCCTAAAAAAGTGTTCTGTTTCAATGTATAAACCTCTCTCTAAACTCTTCCAGCTCTCGCTTACACAAGGGCGCAAAATTATAGTCCGCTAATGAACAACTTTAGTGTGATACTAGCTTAAAATGACGTTTCAGTCATGACTCAAACGTCATTTTAAGCTAGTATCACACTAAAGTTGTTCATTAGCGGACTATAATTTTGCGCCAAGGTTTTTTTCCCTCAATCTGGAAAAACTCGTTCATTTTTCCCATTTTTCAAAAGGGTACTAAAAATCAAATTTCCAACTATCGACCAATTGCCAAGCTATCTGCAATCCCTAAGATCTTCTAAAGTATCATTTATGACTGTGTGCGATTGTACATGATAAATTAATTTTGAATAATAAAGTAGAATTTATTAAACTGTTATACAAATATTTATTGAAAATTTCAAAATATGTTAACCTAGCTTTAAGTACAGAATTGCCAACTGCTATAATCAAAATTGAAAAATAAAACTCAGCGAAAAAATGTCAATTGTATTAAAGTTAAATGAAGGTCAAAATTAACTAATGTAATATACTTTGAGATTTTGTATGTAATAAAACTTTTACTTGGAAAAACGATTTCGCCATCTTTAGTCCATTTTTTCATCTTATTTTTTCTTAATTTTTTTATATAAAAATTCAAGTACAATAGAAACATTGGTCCTTCGAGCCTTAAAATATTACATTTAAAGACAATCTAATAAAAGTTGTTCAAGAAACAGACAATTCAAAAACAAAATAAAGTGTTTCATTAAACATTTTTAGACATTTTAAGCATAACCTCAAATATATCTATATTTTAACAAAAAACATTAATAAAAAGCTTAAAAAGTGTAATTTTCTTACAAACTAAAAGCGATAAATCAAAATCGCACTTAAAAACTAAAAATCGCAGCGTTCGAAGTGCAGCGACCACCGGAGCCACCAAGGACAATTACAGCGCCAAGCAAGACGACGCCGCCGACGACAACAGCAGCAACAGCATACAATCAGCATACAACGCAGTAAGTGTTGCCTTCATTTTGTGTCGTAAACTCGTCAATTGAAACGTGATATCTGTAAAACAAAAATACATATATTTCAATAAATAATGGACCGCAAGGGTTTTAAGTACGGGGAACTCCAAAAGGGAATTTTAAATAAAATACTGAAAGATTTTACCAATTTCAAAAAATCACTTAAGGAGCGTATCACTAAGCCCTATGTATCGGGGCGATTAGCAAAGTTGGAAGAGGACGTTAGATCGGCTAGGTCCTACCATGAGGCCATTGTTGGCGGAGGCTGCCTGGAAGAGGGATTGAAATTAGATGATTTAGTCTTGATTTATGATCAAATCGGTGATTATTACCTCGAATATAGGGCAGTTTTAGTCGAATTGCTTGACAAGTTTCTTTCCACGAATGTTGTCACTATGGCGTCTGGCTCGGAAAAACAACCGTCCACTCATTCCGAAGTGAGGTTGCCTCGTATCGATCTGCCAAAGTTTGATGGGTCTTATACCACCTGGAGAGCCTTTCATGATAGATTTCAAGCTCTAGTTCACAATAATTCGAACTTAGGTGATTTAGACAAACTTCATTTTCTCCAATCTTGTTTGACCGATGATGCAAAACGGTTCTTACAAAATTTGTCTGTTGAAGCCGCTAATTATGAAAAGGCGTGGGAGCTCCTTAAATAGAGATATGACCACAAGCGCATTCTCGTGCACATCCAAATGCAGCAACTTTTCGGTCAATCTCAACTAGCTCGTGAAACGGCATCCGGATTGAAAAATCTCCTTTACACAACCAAAGAGTGTTTCCATGCCTTGGAAAACTTGCAAGTTCCTGTGGACAAGTGGGACATTGTCTTGATTTGGTTCCTTAACCAAAAATTGCCCCCGACTACTCAAAAGCTATGGGAAGAAAAGTTGTGTGACAAGAAGGAATTACCAAATTTTACAGAATTTACCTTGTTTTTGGAGAAACGCTTCCGAACTCTAGAAGTTTTCGATCAAAAAAGACCAAAGTACTTCGAATTACAACAAAATTGATCCGTCAGCAAATTTCAAACCGCGATTTCCAATAAAGTCTAAAGTTTTACATGCAAAGCAGAAGTTTAACCCTCCGAAACCAAGTGGTACGCAGGGTTTAGTATGCCAATTATGCAAGGTAGAAAAACATGCGTTGAAGAGATGTCAACAATTTCTAAATATGGACACCGCGGGACGCAAAGAAGTTGTCCGAAGATTAGGAGTTTGCGACAATTGTCTCTCGTACAGACATACTTTACGTGATTGTCCAAGCCAACTATGCTGTTTCTTTTGTCAGCAAAAGCATCATTCTCTGCTGCATATCAACCATCAGCAGATAGATAACAATTTTATGAGAAATTCTGCAACATCGTCTTCGAGATATCCAACTCATCCGAGAGCAACAACATCAAATGTTGTTCACACATCTATGAGTCCAAATGCAACAGAATTTCAACCAACCAATGATAACCAAAACCCAACAACCTTAAATTACCATACGTCACAGAGTGATCGAGATTTCTCTCACCAAGTGCTTTTAGCAACCGCTATTGTTAAGGCCCATGCTTCAGACGGCCGAATTTATCATTTACGAGCCATGATTGACACAGGTTCTGAGAGCTCATTCATAACAGAATCGGCTGCCCAATTGTTAAAGCTTCGGAAGTGGCGTACATGCGTTGAGGTATCAGGGCTGGGGTTGGTCAGTAGCGGCACTACGCAGAACGCTGTACAGGTACAGATCACATTTTGCCACTCTTCGTTTGAGACTGCCATACAGGCATTAATCTTCAAGTCGCTAACTGGCCTTCTTCCGACCCAGAGTTGGGCAAAATTTATTCGAATAATCATTCGAATAACAAATAACCATTTTATTCGTTATTCACGAATAATGAATAATTTCATTTATTCGAAGAAAATTTATTCGAATGACGAATAAATATTTTTATTCGTTATTCGAATAACGAATAAACGAATAACGAATAAAATAAACACAAGAAATTTGGTAGAACAATTAGTAGATACTTTAATTTTTTTAATTTTTTTTTTATTAAAAGTTATTTACATTGGTTCAAGCTCCAACAACAAAGCACAACTTTTATATTTATTTTAGATTTTTTAAAATTTAATCACTTTCGAGGATACTTCAGGGGATGGGTTAAAGGGGTTTTGCAATAACTAGAATTGGTGAATGAATTTTATTACGATCCTAACCTGTGTACCTGTGTATCATGTTGATAACAAAAAAGAACCAATTATTAATAATTTCCTAGAATTTATCAACCGTGGATGTGTATTTTGTTTTCTTTTTTCAATATATTTACCAAGAATTCGTTGAAAGAATTTTTGTCAGCAATAAAGAATAAATGAAGGGATTCGAGCGTCTAATTCCAAAGGAAACGTAAATAAAAAAATTAAAGATAAACAGACAAATGAAAGAAGGTACATAGTTGATTTTATTCGTTATTCAGAATAACGAATAAAATCACGAATAAATTACGAATAACGAATAAAATCACGAATAATTTATTCGCGAATAAATTATTCGTGAATAAATTAGTGGCGAATAATTTTTTATTCGAATAATTATTCGAATAACAATTTATTCGAATAATGCCCAACTCTGTTCCGACCCAACGAATGATACCAGGCAAATGGAATCATCTTACCGGGCTTTCGTTGGCAGATCCACATCTCCACGAACCCGCACCAATCGATCTACTACTAGGCAGTGACGTTTGTGCCCAAATATTTCTCCCAGAAATCAAACGTCCGCAAGATGGCAACGGACCTATGGCTCAAAATACGGAGTTGGGCTGGATTGTCCTAGGAAGAATATCCACAAATCCTCCTCAAAAAATCCGCAGCTTCCTACAAATGACCGAATTTACTCCGATCGATTTGAGCGCTCAACTACAGAGGTTCTGGGAAGTAGAAGAATTGCCGTTTAAAGCCCATGAAACCGAAGAAAATGTAGCCTGTGAGGAACATTTTGAGAAGCACACTCTTCGATTACCTGATGATCGGTATCAAGTTAAAATGCCGTTTAAGAATGATCAGCTGCCAAAGATGGGTTTCAGCCGACAAATGGCGTATCGACGGTTTCTTCACCTCGAGAAAAAGCTTGATTTGAATCCAACTCTTACAACTGAATACTTTAAATGCATCAAAGAGTATGGAACAGGAAGTTTATAGTGACCACGAAGTTTTTAACACGCCAAATCATTTCATTTTGCCACATCATGCTGTGATCAAGGAATCCAGCTCAACTACCAAAACAAGAGTTGTTTTCGATGCAGCAGCGAAAGATTCGACTGGTAAGTCGTTAAATGACTGTTTGTTGGTAGGCCCAAAATTGCAAACTAGTATCATAGATCTTGTTTTGCGATGGCGGACTCACCGATATACCTTCACAGCCGATATTGAGAAGATGTATCGACAGATTTGGGTAAGTCAACCAGACTCCTTTTACCAAATCATAATGTGGAGGAATGAACGAACAGAGCCTTTGAAATTATACAAGCTAAATACCGTTACGTTTGGCACAGCAAGTGCACCATATTTAGCTATCAAAACGTTAAAACGGCTCGCCCAAGATGAACATGACAATTTTCCGGTGGGGGCGAAGGTCGTGCAAGAAGACATGTATGTAGACGACTTGATCAGTGGTGCAGATTCTATTGAAGAAGCAATAATAAAACGCGATGAAGCGAGAGCACTTTTGGCGTCAGCTGGGTTCAACTTACGGAAGTGGACAGGAAATCATAGAGATTTAATGGATCCAAGACCGTGAATATGATTTCGAGCTTCCTTTCGATCCTTCTAATCACGTCAAAACTCTGGGTATCAAATGGATACCAAGCTGCGACTTCTTCTCGTACAAAAACTTGCAAGATACAAACGGACTAGTTACAAAACGAGCGATATTATCGACCATTGCAAAGCTTTTCGATCCACTTGGGTGGATCTCACCGTGCATAATCACTGCGAAAATTATGATGCAGAAACTTTGGGATCTAGGTTGTGATTGGGACGAGCCAATACCAGACGACCTTAAGAGAGATTGGAAAGCCTTCCAACTAGAACTTCCAATGATTGAAAAGGTGAGGATACCACGATGGAACCGAATGAGCCCCTCAAACCAAGCAATTGAGCTGCATGGCTTTTGTGACGCTTCCATGAAGGCATATGGAGCTGTGGTCTATGTTCGGGTCTTGGATAGCCAGGGGAATATACACACTAACTTACTCCTGGCAAAGACGAAGATCGCTCCGAGCAAGCGGACGATCACCTTGCCACGTCTGGAACTTTGTGGTGCAGTTGTTCTAGCCCAAACATTACATTACACCATCAACGTCTTAGCAATTCCTGATGTTCAGATTTACGCTTGGACAGACTCAACGATTGCTCTCTCTTGGATTAGAGCAACTCCAGCAAAATGGACAACGTTCGTTTCAAATCGAGTCTCTGAGATACAGCGATTAATAGGCAGCGATTGTTGGTCCCATGTTCCAACACATCACAACGCAGCTGACATAGCTTCTCGTGGCGTTTATCCATCAGCCTTGGAATCTTTAGATGTTTGGTGGAACGGTCCAACATTCTTGAGATCCCAGTGGGATTTTGATGTACCCGATCAAGTTCTTGATTTAGAAACCGAAGAAGAATCTCGTCCAGTAAAACGCACGCTACACAAGTGACAACAGATTTGTTAAGTATTCTTGTTCGCAAATACTCGAGCTTAATCAAATTAATACGTATCATCGCATGGTGGCTTCGTTTCAAAAACAACCTCCGATCGATGAAAAAGGCAAGAAACAATGCCCAAAATTATCACCAATCGACGAATGTTTCTAAGAAAAGCGGACCATTAACCGCTTCTGAATTGGAGGCAGCTCTAATGCTGGCGGTCAAGACAGCTCAGACCGAGATGTTCTCTAACGAAATAAAAGAGCTGCAACAAAATGGGAAAATCCCAAAACAATTAAAAGTACTCAACGCATTTATCGACGCTTATGGTATTTTAAGAGTTGGTGGTCGACTGCAGAACTCACTGCTACCTTACGAAGCGCAGCATCCAATTTTATTGATGAACAACCATCATTTCACAAAGCTCGTGGCAAAAGAAGCTCATAAAAATACGTTGCATGGTGGAGTTCAACAAATGATTGCGTATATACGTCAACGATTTTGGATTGGTCAAATCCGAAGATGTGTGAAGTACGAACTACACAAATGTACCACTTGCTACCGGCAGAAGGCATCAGAGATGCAGCAATTGATGGGAAATTTACCAGCTGCTAGAGTTCGCATAGCTAGGCCCTTTTGTCACACCGGCGTGGACTATGCAGGCCCCATCGAAATTAAGGCATGGAAGGCACGTGGAAGCAAGATCCTCAAAGGATATTTTGCAATTTTTATTTGCTTAGCGACGAAAGCCATCCATTTGGAAGTCGTTTCAGACTTGACGACCCAAGCATTTTTAGCAGCGTTCAGGCGATTCACTGCTAGGCGTGGGACTTGTAAGCAAATCCATAGTGATTGCGGTACCAACTTTGTTGGTGCTAGTTCGGAACTGGAAAGGATGTTGAAGGCTTCACAACATGACTGGAAAGCAATTGCTGAGAACTTAGCCAATCAAGGAACGGAATGGCATTTTATTCCTCCCGCATCTCCTCATTTCGGCGGATTGTGGGAAGCCGGCGTAAAATCGGTTAAGTACCACCTGAAACGAGTTGTCGGACTGGAGAGGCTGACGTTTGAAGAGCTTACAACACTTCTGGCTCAGATAGAAGCGTGTCTGAACTCGAGACCCTTGTGTCCTCTTTCCGATAGCTTGGATGACTTAGATGTGCTTACCCCAGCACATTTGTTGATCGGCGAAAGTCTTCATACTGTGCCGCAAGGTGACATCGACATCAACATCACATACATGGACCGATGGAAGCGAGTTCAATCGATGACCGAAACATTTTGGCGCAAATGGAGTTCTGAATACTTGTCCAGACTTCAACAACGTCCGAAGTGGACACAAACCCAAGAAAATGTCAACGTTGGAGATATTGTTTTGCTAAAGGATGAGAGACTTCCACCGACCAATTGGAATTTAGGCCGTATTGTCGACACTCATCCCGGTTCCGACGGCTTGGTTCGCGTTGTCTCAGTTAAAACCAAAACAGGATGCATAAAACGCCCCATCGCAAAAATATGTCGCTTGCCTTCGAACGAAACACCACAACAATCCAGCATAATTTAACTAAATTGAATACCCAAATTAATCGAATAATCGTCGCATCGACATCAAAACAGTCAAAATAAACTTTATATCGAAATGAAATTTAAATGAAATCCAAACAAAATACTAAATAGATTTAATATCTCGAAATTTAATAACTAAAATTCAATAAACTGAATCGTAAACATGTAATTCAGAATATTCAACATTGATAAAAATTCAACAAATCCAGAAAATATGAAATACAAACACCAATTTAATAATAAATTTAAAACTTTATTAAAATACAACAATCTTAAAAATAAATTTACAAAATCTTCACGAAACTAATAATCTACGAACTTAAAATATATGTATAAAATTAGAATCAAAGTAGTTTCAATCAACTTTATTTATTCTTAAACCATAAAATAAAATATTATAAAACACAAATGTAAATGTAAACAAACTTCTTAAACACTAAGCCTAAGCTTCATCGAGGGAAAATTTAAAACAATAATGATGCAAATTAACACACATCAATAAAAAATAAATTTATCTTTAATCACAAATAAAATGAAACTAAATTAATTTAAAATCAAAAGAAAACAAAATAAAATGACTGAAAACTTCATTCAAAATCACAAAAAAAAAATATCAAAACAACATAAACTTTCTCAAAATGGCCACTTCAAATGATAAAAACAAAATGCAAACACAATGTGTCCAACACATAAAATTAAAACCAATGTCACTGTCACTCGCGATCTCAAAATCCGAAACACAAAAAAAAAATTCAAATAAATGCACGTAATGTCAACTTAATGACGTCACTAAAATTCACCAGAATTTCACAAACACATTTTTTCAAACCATATTCTTCACATAAAAATATTAACACACGAATTTACCGATTAACATCGTATACATGCTCAACATTATGTATTTAATTTAAACTGTACCAAAGTATGTACAGAAAACACCGGTTAAATCGTACCGTTATAACACGAAAAATTAAATAACCGTATCATACATAATTGCGAAAATGAAAATTTATAACTATTTATTTATGATAAATATAATTTACTTAGAACTAAAATCACATTCACGCAATTAAAAGAACCACATTCACACAATTAAAATTTATAACTTCCAACAAACACTCACCTGGGTTATCATCTGCAAGGCCATCATGTATAAAGTACATATAATCAAATCATTAATTGATTTCAAATCACTTTAAAGTCTTTGTTTCAACACTTAACACTAAAACATCACTTAAAACATCACAAGGAACACAAATTTAACCACCAAATTTAAACACAATAACGCTTAATACACAATAAAATTTAGTCAAAAAACCACTCATAAATTTTATTACACAAAACCGAACACAAAAAAAACCGTGGCAAAAGAAGCTCATAAAAATACGTTGCATGGTGGAGTTCAACAAATGATTGCGTATATACGTCAACGATTTTGGATTGGTCAAATCCGAAGATGTGTGAAGTACGAACTACACAAATGTACCACTTGCTACCGGCAGAAGGCATCAGAGATGCAGCAATTGATGGGAAATTTACCAGCTGCTAGAGTTCGCATAGCTAGGCCCTTTTGTCACACCGGCGTGGACTATGCAGGCCCCATCGAAATTAAGGCATGGAAGGCACGTGGAAGCAAGATCCTCAAAGGATATTTTGCAATTTTTATTTGCTTAGCGACGAAAGCCATCCATTTGGAAGTCGTTTCAGACTTGACGACCCAAGCATTTTTAGCAGCGTTCAGGCGATTCACTGCTAGGCGTGGGACTTGTAAGCAAATCCATAGTGATTGCGGTACCAACTTTGTTGGTGCTAGTTCGGAACTGGAAAGGATGTTGAAGGCTTCACAACATGACTGGAAAGCAATTGCTGAGAACTTAGCCAATCAAGGAACGGAATGGCATTTTATTCCTCCCGCATCTCCTCATTTCGGCGGATTGTGGGAAGCCGGCGTAAAATCGGTTAAGTACCACCTGAAACGAGTTGTCGGACTGGAGAGGCTGACGTTTGAAGAGCTTACAACACTTCTGGCTCAGATAGAAGCGTGTCTGAACTCGAGACCCTTGTGTCCTCTTTCCGATAGCTTGGATGACTTAGATGTGCTTACCCCAGCACATTTGTTGATCGGCGAAAGTCTTCATACTGTGCCGCAAGGTGACATCGACATCAACATCACATACATGGACCGATGGAAGCGAGTTCAATCGATGACCGAAACATTTTGGCGCAAATGGAGTTCTGAATACTTGTCCAGACTTCAACAACGTCCGAAGTGGACACAAACCCAAGAAAATGTCAACGTTGGAGATATTGTTTTGCTAAAGGATGAGAGACTTCCACCGACCAATTGGAATTTAGGCCGTATTGTCGACACTCATCCCGGTTCCGACGGCTTGGTTCGCGTTGTCTCAGTTAAAACCAAAACAGGATGCATAAAACGCCCCATCGCAAAAATATGTCGCTTGCCTTCGAACGAAACACCACAACAATCCAGCATAATTTAACTAAATTGAATACCCAAATTAATCGAATAATCGTCGCATCGACATCAAAACAGTCAAAATAAACTTTATATCGAAATGAAATTTAAATGAAATCCAAACAAAATACTAAATAGATTTAATATCTCGAAATTTAATAACTAAAATTCAATAAACTGAATCGTAAACATGTAATTCAGAATATTCAACATTGATAAAAATTCAACAAATCCAGAAAATATGAAATACAAACACCAATTTAATAATAAATTTAAAACTTTATTAAAATACAACAATCTTAAAAATAAATTTACAAAATCTTCACGAAACTAATAATCTACGAACTTAAAATATATGTATAAAATTAGAATCAAAGTAGTTTCAATCAACTTTATTTATTCTTAAACCATAAAATAAAATATTATAAAACACAAATGTAAATGTAAACAAACTTCTTAAACATTAAGCCTAAGCTTCATCGAGGGAAAATTTAAAACAATAATGATGCAAATTAACACACATCAATAAAAAATAAATTTATCTTTAATCACAAATAAAATGAAACTAAATTAATTTAAAATCAAAAGAAAACAAAATAAAATGACTGAAAACTTCATTCAAAATCACAAAAAAAAAATATCAAAACAACATAAACTTTCTCAAAATGGCCACTTCAAATGATAAAAACAAAATGCAAACACAATGTGTCCAACACATAAAATTAAAACCAATGTCACTGTCACTCGCGATCTCAAAATCCGAAACACAAAAAAAAAATTCAAATAAATGCACGTAATGTCAACTTAATGACGTCACTAAAATTCACCAGAATTTCACAAACACATTTTTTCAAACCATATTCTTCACATAAAAATATTAACACACGAATTTACCGATTAACATCGTATACATGCTCAACATTATGTATTTAATTTAAACTGTACCAAAGTATGTACAGAAAACACCGGTTAAATCGTACCGTTATAACACGAAAAATTAAATAACCGTATCATACATAATTGCGAAAATGAAAATTTATAACTATTTATTTATGATAAATATAATTTACTTAGAACTAAAATCACATTCACGCAATTAAAAGAACCACATTCACACAATTAAAATTTATAACTTCCAACAAACACTCACCTGGGTTATCATCTGCAAGGCCATCATGTATAAAGTACATATAATCAAATCATTAATTGATTTCAAATCACTTTAAAGTCTTTGTTTCAACACTTAACACTAAAACATCACTTAAAACATCACAAGGAACACAAATTTAACCACCAAATTTAAACACAATAACGCTTAATACACAATAAAATTTAGTCAAAAAACCACTCATAAATTTTATTACACAAAACCGAACACAAAACATTCAAACCGACGCAACGCATGAAAATCCAAAATGAAACTGCTATTCTATCCTCAATGGACTTTACGCATAATTGTAGTATACATAATTTACAATAGCCAAAACAACGGGCCTTTTCCATTCATATGGAGAAATGCAAACAAGCAATAAATAATAACTTGTTCATGTGCACATTTGTTGTTGTCGTAGTCTCAATTGCATTCATTGTTTTGATTCTAATTTGTTTCACTCTCTTTATGTTCAAAATAGATAGCGGCGTTTTTTGTGGAAATCAATAGACGTGTTCAAATACCTGCAAAACATGGATCCAGAACAAGAAACTTATTCGAGGGCGAAGAATGTGCGATTGTACATGATAAATTAATTTTGAATAATAAAGTAGAATTTATTAAACTGTTATACAAATATTTATTGAAAATTTCAAATTATGTTAACCTAGCTTTAAGTACAGAATTGCCAACTGCTATAATCAAAATTGAAAAATAAAACTCAGCGAAAAAATGTCAATTGTATTAAAGTTAAATGAAGGTCAAAATTAACTAATGTAATATACTTTGAGATTTTGTATGTAATAAAACTTTTACTTGGAAAAACGATTTCGCCATCTTTAGTCCATTTTTTCATCTTATTTTTTCTTAATTTTTTTATATAAAAATTCAAGTACAATAGAAACAGACTGCATTTACTTTCACTGTAAGTCCATCATTTCCCCTTCACAACATGGTTTCTTGAAGGGTAGATCGACAACAACAAACTTGATTGAATTCGTTACACTGACTCTCTCACAGCTCGAAAAAGGTAACGACGTGGATGTGATTACCACAGATTTCTCCAAGGCTTTTGACAAGATTAGTCACAAAATAATCTTAATCAAACTTCATATGTACGGTTTTCCTTCAATATTTATCCAATGGATAAAGTCATACCTTGAAAATCGTAATGTTTTCAGACAGTCGGTATCCGAATCAATCCATCCTGAATCTGGCGTTCCTCAAGGCAGCCTCCTGGGTCCTCTTCTCTTTATTTTGGCAATCAACGACGTTGTCATCAAACAAGTTTTCTTCTTTTTCTTATAATTAAACATTTCAAAATAAATACAATTAGCTTTTTTTATATGTTTGTTGCAGCGGCCACATTGCAATTCTAAATTCTATTAAATTCATTTTCAAATATGTTTTCAAAAATACTTAACACTTTTTTACTTTGCAATATTTATATCAAGTTTTTTGTTACTAGGATACAGTTTATGTCAAATCAATAAATTTCAATTTTCAAGATTTAATTTTTTATCATTTGCTGTTAATGTTAAATAAGTTGTGGTCGCTGCTATTAATATAAATTCACCAGAAGAAAGGAATGTAAGTATGTACCTAGTAATGAAGCTTTGCATTATGCAATATTGAATTCATTTATATTTCATTTCATTAGAAAATAAAATCGTTTCAAACGTTAAAATTGTACGATATTTATTTATCCGAACCACCAAGAATTCTATCAAGTGGCGCCGCAATATTATTTTATTTTATTCATCTTATTCCATTGGATCTGGTTTCTGGAATTTCTTCTTGTTTGACGCAGTTGCACTAACCTTTTAGTTTCGGTACAAGCTGCATTTGGAAGAATTGATATTGACCAAGAAAGGAATAATTTGTAAGTCAATTTTATAATTTTTTCTTTTTTGCGATGGAACACAGTTGCAGTTCAAAAGAATGCAACGATGCCAATGACGATTTTATGGTGTCCTGTGAGCGATGCCATCGATGGTGGCATTATTTGTGCGCAAATTTTGATCCTGACAAATATGCCACTGAAGTTCCCTGGTTCTGTGAGAAGGAAGATTGTTTTCCTATCAATGGTAAAGACCAATCAAACCAACGCCATCCAAGCGATGTGCAGTCCAAAGTTGAAGATTCTAAGGAAGTAGAAATTGACCTCTCATTGAAGCTGCAGCTACTGCTCAAGCAATGGTGACTCACAAAGAAGATGAGATATCAACGCTTTGAGAAGAGATACAGTCAATGAGGCTTAAACTTTCGGAAACAAATCTGATTTCTCCTCAAGAACACCCCCCCCAAGTCTTCAAATCAAGATTTAGGTAACGAACGTTTGTTTATAATCAAGAAAATTCAAGAGAACCATCGTACGTTGATTGATTCCTTAGCCCAATCAAAACCAAAAAATAATCCAACATCAACACCCTATTCTGAAAATAGAATTTTTAACCCACCTTCTTCGTCTGATTTTCGAGAGACCGATATGTTCAATTTGCTGATGATTTTGAACCGTAACAACGTCCAAGAACTCCCTGCGTTTTCGGGTGCCGATAAACGCGAATGGCCTTACTATGAGGAAGTTTATAAATCTACAACAGCTGAAGGTCATTATACTGGCAAGGAGAACGTATCTCGACTTCGAAAAGCTCTGCAAGGTGAAGCCTATCAGCTTGTTAGTGACCGATTGAAATACTCCTCAGATGCTGATGCTATCATGGATTCCTTGCGTGCAATTTTCGGTCGCCACGATGTGTTAGTTCACGACCTTACATCAGATTTGTTGGAATTACCCCGTCTTTCTTCGAAGTGTGATCCTAAGTTGCGTCAATGGGCTGTTCAACTCAATGGATTTGTAGCCGACCTTAAGTCTATGAAGAGGGATGCAGACCTGGATAACGGGTATGTTTTGACTTCTCTTATGTGTAGACTAGGTGCATGCCTCTATCAAGATTGGATCAAGAGAAAAAAGATAAATCCAAGAGCAAACCTTGAAGATTTTGCCAAGTTTTTGACGGAGAAAGTTGTTGACCTTCCTCCAGATCTTTTAACGAACGCCAATTCGATTGATTCCAAAAGATCCTTCAAGAATCCTAGGTCTGGTCGTGTTTTGACTCACAACCCATCAGCTTCAACCTCCTCTTCTGCTGTTTGTATTTGTTGCAATAAGAAACATCAGCTTAGCCAATGTCCTGATTTTAACAATATGAAAGTCGATCAAAGGTTAAACTTTTTGAAAAACAAAGGTGTTTGTTTCGCATGCCTAGACCAATCAAAGCACAACTGGAGGTCATGTCGTGGAAAAAGAACATGTCAAGTTCAAGGCTGTACATTGCGTCATCATCCTCTTTTACACCAAGAATCTGAGAGGTCGCAATTAAGTAGTTCTGCAGTTCCTTTCATCCCAGTGAACCATGTCCACTCTTCTCATTTGCGAACAAGTTCTTCAATTTTATTTAAAATAGCCCCAATTCGAATCCATGGTGTTAACGGTAAGTTTGTCGACACTTATGCTTTCCTTGACGATGGATCGTCCTTATCAATGGTTGAAAAGGATCTTTTCGATGAGCTTGGTCTTTCTGGGAATGCAGAAGAAGATTCAATTCGAACTCGTTTGACAGTTTCTGGTATCCATAATCGAAAACGATATCAACTCAAAAATATATATACTGTACAAAACTTGGAACTTCCAGAGCAATCAATTGATGTTGATGAATTGCAACGAACCTACCCGCACCTTAGAGGACTTCCTCTTTCAAAGCTTGAAAACGCTAAGCCAAAGATTCTTATTGGCCTTGATCAAGCCAAATTTTTATTGGGTCATGGCCAACGACATGGAAAAGATGAGGAACCTTGCGCTATCAAGACTCTTTTGGGGTGGATTGTTTATGGAAAGTCGGCACCATCAATCAACGTTGCTTGTATCAATCCAACAGCCAAACCAACTATGCATTTCCTCTTTCATGATGCTATAAAAGATGAAGAAATGCTACATGAACTCGTAAAAAATCATTTTTCTGTAGAAGATTTTGGTGTTAAGGCTCCCAAAGGCGATTTGGTAAGTCGGGAAGTTGTTCGAGCCATTGATGTCATGGAAAGCACCGTCAAGCAGGTTGGAGATCAGTATGAGATTGGTTTGTTGTGGGCCAGAGACGATGTTAAGCTTCCAGATAGCTACCAAATGGCACTTAATCGATTGAGAGGCTTAGAAAAATCCTTGAGAAACAAGCCTCATCTTTTGAACTGGAAAAACAACCACATGAAAGATTTGTTGTCAAAGGGCTATGCAAGAATAGCTTCAGCTGAAGAATTGAGTAAAGATTGGCCAAGGATTTGGTACGCACCCACCTTCATAGTTGAAAACCCAAACAAGTCTCCACCAAAACCGAGATGTGTGGCTGATGTTGCTGCCAAAGTAAATGGCGTATCTTTGAATACGTTTCTGTTGAAAGGACCAGACAATTTGGTCCCTTTGCATGCTTGGATTTTCAAGTTCAGAGAAAGGGCAATTGGTGTCAATGCTGATGTAAGAGAGATGTTTCACAGAATACGTATCAAAGAAGAAGATCAGCAGTTTCAGAGGATTTTGTGGAGGGATGGAGATAGCACAAGAAAGCCCACCGTTCACATTATGCAGGTAATGATGTTTGGGCCAACTTGTTCTCCAACCTGTGCTCAGTTCATTAAGAATCTTCATGCTGAGAAGTTTCGGTCAGAGTGCCCAGAGGCAGTTGATGGTTTAACGAAAAGAACCTACGTAGACGATTACTTTAATAGTCACGATACCGTAGAAAAAGCTATTTCTGTAACTAAAGATGCAATTCGAATTTGTAAATCAATGAACTTTGACCTTGTAGGTGTGCAGTCAAATAGTCAAGATCTTCTTCAAAAGGTATCAAAGAATAACGTAAATTCAAAACTTATGAGCTTAGACCTAGATAGTACAAACAATTTTGTTACCAAGATTTTAGGGATGTTTTGGTCACCCTCTAATGATCAATTTACATATAGACTTTCAAATAACTATATGATTTAAGTGAACAATCTCATTCTGAATCTAAGATGACAAAAAGAGAGATTCTCAGAATGTTAATGAGAATTTTCGATCCTCTCGGACTTATATCATACTACATAATTCAAGGTCGTGTTATTCTTCAAGAGGTGTGGCGTGAAGGTTTTGATTGGGATGAGCCAATATCCGAACCAATCAGAAATCTTTGGATAAAATTCATCAAGGAATTAAGAAATATTGAAAATCTGAAAATTTCTCGGCCATATCTTTCATGGAATCCAGATGATTCAGATGTAAGTTTAATCGTTTTTGTTGATGCATCCGAACAGGCGTTTGCTGCTGTAGCCTACCTGCGGTTCGAAAAAGATAGCAAAACCGAAGTTGTTCTTGCAATGGCAAAGGCCAAAGTTGCCCCAGTAAAGAAGTTATCGGTTCCACGGTTGGAGTTGTTGGCAGCAGTGCTGGGAGTGCGCTTAGCAGATACGGTCAAGAACTCGCATTCCATTCGAATTCACAACACGATTTACCTTTCCGATTCTAACACCGTTTTGTCTTGGATTAACACTACGAAATTCAAATTTCCTTCGTTTGTTGCCGTAAGGATTGGGGAAATTTTGGATTCTACATCCCCTCGCCAGTGGTTTCATGTTGGCACTAAGGAAAATGTAGCTGACAATGCAACAAGATGGAAGGAACGCGTTGTGGGTGACACCGAATCAAGATGGTTTAAAGGCCCAGATTTTTTACAACAGCCGATTGATTCATGGCCTGTGACTCCAGGAAAAGTTGTTTCCCCAAATCCTAATGACTTCGACCAAAACAAGATATTTTTACACAGTAAGAATGCATCAGCGTCTTTTAGTATTTATGACGAAATAAAACCCAGATTCAGAGCTAAGTGGCTATCGTCAGTCCGAGTCATTGGATTTTTACTACGATTCAAGGATATTTTAAGAAAAAAAAACAGTTGAGAAATATCCAATCTTGACACCTGACGAATGTACAAGAGGTGAAAATTGGCTATTCAGAAAAATTCAAACTGATGCGTTTCCTGAAGACTTATTATCGTTGTTAACAAAGAAAAGAGTTGCCGCATGCAGCAAATTAGCTAATTTTTCACCATTTATGGACGAGAATAATAATACGAATGAGTTCAAGATGTCAAAAAGCTGTGGTTTCGTACGCATCCAGAAATCCAGCGATTCTTCCAAAATGTCATCCGTTGGTCGACCTTTTCATTTTATATTATCATGAAAAACATAATCATATTGGAACAGCCTCAGTGATTTCCGATATCAGAGAACGGGCTTGGATATTAAGTATTCGAGTCTCAATAAAGCGAGTTGAATCGAGGTGCAACATGTGCAAGCTTTTGAAAGCCAAAGCGAATCCTCCGTTGATGGGTCAGTTACCCGAAGCTCGATTGGCATTTAACGAAAAACCATTCCTGCATGTTGGTGTCGATTGCTTTGGTCCTTTGCTGGTCAAATATGGAAGAGGTACAGTCAAGCGGTACGAAATGATTTTTACTTGTTTGACATTCAGAGCAGTCCAAATTGAGCTTTTGAACGACCTTAGCATGGATCAGTGTACCATGGCACTTCGCCGATTTTTGATTAACCGTGTCGTAACAAAGTACTTGTACAGCGATAATGGACTAAACTTCTTAGGAACCAAGAACCAACTGGAAAAGGATATCAAGGAAATGGAAGCTTCTCTTGCAGAACATGCATCAAAGTACGAAGGTATCCTTTGGAGGTTCATTCCTGCATACTCTCCATGGATGGGAGGCGCTTGGGAGCTACTCATCCAGTCGATAAAGCGCAGCGTTAATTTCGTCCTTAAAGGAACTGTTCCCCGAGAAGATGTGTTGCGAAATGCGCTTTTAGAAGCTCAAGGCCAAATTAACATGCGTCCCCTTACTCACATTCCGGTGGACCCAGAAGACCCAAAACCGCTTACACCTAACACAATGTTATTTGGAGAAGATTTTCGAGATGTTACGGCTCCTGGAATTTTTCGTGAGAATGATTTTTGTAGTAGTCTTTACAGCCGAAGAGCACAACATTTAATGTCCCAATTAACCAAACGATGGTACAAGGAATACCTGCCAGAAATAACGAGAAGAAGCAAGTGGCATCATAAAACTAAACCAGTTGAAGAAGGCAATATAGTTTTGATTATTGACCCCCATGAAATTCGATCATCTTGGCAGTTAGGTCGAGTTATCAAAGTATACCCAGGACCAGATGGTATAGTAAGAATTGCTGATGTTCAGGTCGCAGATGGATCTATAAAAGCAAAGCGATCTGTAGGACGACTGGCGGTTCTCGATTTGTCTTCATCTTCATCCTAGATTCAGACGGGCCTCGGGATGTCATCAAACAAGTTTTCTTCTTTTTCTTATAATTAAACATTTCAAAATAAATACAATTAGCTTTTTTTATATGTTTGTTGCAGCGGCCACATTGCAATTCTAAATTCTATTAAATTCATTTTCAAATATGTTTTCAAAAATACTTTACACTTTTTTACTTTGCAATATTTATATCAAGTTTTTTGTTACTAGGATACAGTTTATGTCAAATCAATAAATTTCAATTTTCAAGATTTAATTTTTTATCATTTGCTGTTAATGTTAAATGAGTTGTGGTCGCTGCTATTAATATAAATTCACCAGAAGAAAGGAATGTAAGTAGTAATTAAGCTTTGCATTATGCAATATTGAATTCATTTATATTTCATTTCATTAGAAAATAAAATCGTTTCAAACGTTAAAATTGTACGATATTTATTTATCCGAACCATCAAGAATTCTATCAAGTGGCGCCGCAACAGACGTAGTTAATATTGCTTTATCCTCCAAGGTTTTAATTTATGCCGACGACATAAAATTCATCAAAGTCATCTCATCAAATGATGACCACTCTCTCCTTCAATCTGACCTCAATAACTTCTTGACTTGGTGTGACAAAAATCACTTTGACCTTAATGTTACTAAATGTCAATTCATGACTTCATGTCCTTCTCACGTAAACGTCTACCCCCCTCACATATTAGAACCTATTTCTTCCATCACACACCAGTTCCTACTGTAACTTTTATCCGTGACCTTGGTGTTATATGTGACAAAGAACTTAACTTCCGTTCTCACTTCGACCCCATTATTGCTAAAGCCAACTCGTCCCTCGGTTTTATCAAACGCTGCACAGTTGTCCAAAAAGGGAAAAGTCGTGGCAAAAATACAAAATCTGATGTTTTATTTTTATCGTTTTGTTTTTTATTTCTAAGAGAAATATAGACAGAGCTTCAAAAACAGCAAACAAAATAATTTTTTGATCACTAGTTTAATTTATAGGGCTCTTCAAAGTTAGTTAATTTTTTTCTAGAGAAAAAAAAAGAAAAAAAAAACTAAATTCCTTATTTTCATTTTTGCGATTATGGCATATTGAATGAAAAATCTTATTTTTTGTTAATAGTTCCTGGTTTAATTACTTATAAGTAAATTTAAATTTGAAATTGAAAAACAAAAAAAATAATTTTTAAGGTTTTAATAAATGAAACAAAAAAACACCATTTTTTTTACAATTTATCGAGTTTGAATAGAGCTACAAAAAAATCCATCCAAGTCCATGCATTAAGCCGAATAGGGTATGTGTATCAACCAATTGTTGAGCCAAAAGAAAAATATTTAGCTGCGCATACTTGCGCACTGCCGAGATTTTGTACTTTGAAGAAAAAATAAAGGCTTGAGAAAACGCTTACTTTGGCATACCTTGATCCACGTAAACGCTTAGTTCTCTGTTAATAGTAATGCTAGCAACGATGTTAAGGTTTTAATTTTTAGAAGAAATATTATCCATTGTAACTGCATTTACAATTTTTTTTATCTTTTTTTTATTGGTAAGATATTATTTTTTGAAGGATGTTTCGTTGTTCTTGTCCGTGCTAATTTTTTACTTTCATGTCAGTTTTTTTCGAAAAATGCGTCGTAAACATAACATTTTCTTAATTTATTTTAATAATGATAATAATAATGAATAAAAAAGTCATTCATAAGGTTGTCGAAAAACCCAAAAGTATCATAAAATGTATGATACTTGTAAAAACCAGCAGAGGATGAAATTTTAATTTTTTTTTTTTGCATTAGAATAAAAAAAAATATTATCTCGGATTTTATTACGAATATAAATTGATATAGGTTTTGCAAAATGTTTTACCATATCTACCAATTTTTATAATCTGCCTACTTTCATTTTCCTATTTAAGTAGATTCCTGCAATTACTAAGCCAAAAGGATTATTATAAATCTTAAGTTAGGTAAACAAGAGATTAATTTTTTGATACCTACTAATTATATTTAAGGTTGAAGGATATTTTTAATTATATATCATTATTTTATGGTCCAATAAAACAGGTAGAGGGAAATATTTTTTTTTTTTCACTTACCCAAAAGAGCTAATAAAGTAATAAGTAATGTATTTTGGGTAGCTTAAATTTCACAGGTAAAATAATCCTTGTGCATGTGCATGTTTATCTGTTATATAAACTCTGACAATGGATAAACTTCATTAGTTTTCAAAACGTTTGACTAAAGATCGGATCGTGTTAATTTAATTCGAATATGAATATT
Source organism: Sphaerophoria taeniata (assembly GCA_943590905.1). Classification (NCBI taxonomy): domain Eukaryota; kingdom Metazoa; phylum Arthropoda; class Insecta; order Diptera; family Syrphidae; genus Sphaerophoria; species Sphaerophoria taeniata. The sequence continues at coordinate 86,769,605 of OX016542.1, forward strand.
TCAAACAAAGTCCTTTTGGAACATTTTCACAATGCTTCGAATTCTGAAGAATTTGTACAATTGTTTCAGAATCAATACTCAGAAATTAGTGTTAATGAAGGAATTAGAAAGAAACTTCAAAAGTTATATGCTTTATTTAAGCAAAAATGAACACAAAGTAGTAGACACAAAGAAAGATTTTCAAACTAAAAATGAAGAATTTTTGAATGGAACATTTACTATGCAAGAGGTTGAAATTGAAGACAGTGAGGGCCAAGTACATCAAGAGGAAGGCCTCCGAAATCCTTGCAGGCATGTTCGGAATACACCAAAAGGAGGAAACTAATGGAAACAACGAGCAATATTTCGAAGGAAAATTACAAGATTACAAGCGATATCGATTATCCAATACTCTCAAGGTTTCAAGGAAACGACAAAATGAAGATTTATTGATTATGCTATCCATATCATTAGATCCACTTGTTTCATATTTAAGACACGTTAGATCCCAAAAAGAGCCCAAAAAAAGCTACTGTCCAGAGCTGATTAGTCTATTAAATATTAAAAGTGATGATGATGGCAGTGAACTTTTTACTGAAAATTTATAATTATTGTTTAAGATAGTTTATGTATATTTTTTTATTTAATATATGTATACCTATATGTTTTTAATTATACTTGATTTTTTTTTAATTTTTGGTCCGTTTATTTTTTCCCTTTACTGTTTCACATAAAATATGTCACTTAAAAAGGTATAAACCGCTTGAAGCAAAAAAAAAAAAAAGTTTCTTTGCCAAATTTTCGCATCCACTGTTGTGATGAATTTTATTTTAGAACACCCTATAAACACTTAGGGAGCCATCATTTTGTTTTTGTCAACATTTGCAAAACAAAAGACAATTTTTAAAGTTTTACTTCAATTTTTTTTTCTATAAACTTAGTTTTTTGAGAAAATTTGTTTTCGGCCGATGATTCCGAAACACCCTGTGAAATAATTTTCTTGAAATTCATTGGTGTAACAGCCCTGGAAATTTCCTTCAAATTAAAAAAAAATTGTACCGCTACCTCAATCCGTTCAAAAGTTATGATTTTTGCAACGAGATAAGTCATTTTGGACAACTGTGCGCTGGTCGAAAGAATTCTCCGATCCCTATGTCACGAAAAGCTTCTACACGACTTATGTCAGACCCACTCTTGAATACGCCAGCCAGATGTGGTCTCCCTTTCAAACTTCTCAATCCAATCGTATTGAAGCAGTTCAAAGAAGGTTCTTACGGTTTGCTTTACGTGGTCTGAACTGGACCGATCCGTTTAGTTATCAACTGATAACTAACGTTATTGATTCCCCAGCTCTCCTAGAACTCATTATGTTTAGTGTTAACTCGCGTAATCTAAGATCTGTTCCCTTCTTCCGCCTCCCTTGTCATCGAACCAACTATAACGCGTTCAATCCACTGAACCGTATGCTTCGTCATTACAACTCTGCGCAACATATTGCTGATTTCTCCCTCAGTGTTTCTCCTCTCCGAACTGCCCTTTCATCTACTTTCCCTTATTCTTTCATTTCATTTTCTTTACTCCTATTTATTTGAATTTTTTCTTTCTCTCTTCCTCTTTTTATCTTTTTTTATTAATTATTAAAATTATTGTTTATTACGTATTGTTATTTTCTCTTAATTCCTTTATCTGTAAAGCCATTTATCACGCTATTGTTGTTATTATTGTAATTTGTTAACTTATTTTTCTTCGGATGCTTGTATTAAGCGAATAAATAAATAAATAAATAAATTTCTGGAACGCTTCGACTGGGATGTCCGCGAGTACCCTCGTCACGGCCGGGTGGATGTCCTCAATCGACTCAAAATGTGTTCCTTTGACCACCGATTTTGTTCTAGCGAACATATCGGGCGAATAAGACGGTTGTTGCAACACAGCGATTCCTTTAGAGGCCAAATACTGGGACGGTCATTCGATGCTGCTTTTGCTCCTCGGAAAGGTTCCTTGGAACCATCTTCTCGCAAAACTTTCTCATCCCAAAATCGTCGCGTCGGTTAAAATTTGTCTGACTGTTTCACGGTTCATACCCAGTTCCAACGCCAACATTCGAACTGTTAAACGCCGATCTTCACGGATCAGGGCGCGCACACGCTGCGCATTCGTGTCAGTCCGCACCTCGACTGGTCTACCGCTCGCGCCTCGTCTTCCAAGCTTTCACGCCCCTCCTTAAACTCTTTACGCCATCGAAACACCTGGGCACGACTGAGAGCACTATCACCATGCACTTTTACAATTTTAGCGTACGTTTCTGAAGCTGTTTCGCCCAATTTTACGCAAAATTTTATCGCGACGCCTTGCTCTTGATTTCGTTTTCCCATTTTCGTGACGAGCACTACGAACACACGTTTACTCAACACGACAGAGCAGACGAACTAAACAAGCTAGAGCGATGGCAAATATATCAATGGAGAGGGGAAGGATGCCGGGAGAAGGGAAAGGGAATTTCAAGGTCGCAGGGTTACTACAATCGCGGCAATATAATCAGTCTCATTACTTTATTGTCATACCATGTATTAAGACAAAGAATCTAATTAACAAAGAAAACAACATTTTGCTTTTGATATGAGTGTTCAAGCTTTTCTCTTTACTAAATGATCATACAAAATAACATGTCCGTATTTCGGTGAAAATATAATGACTTTAGTTGCATCACCAATGCTAGCTGGTTTGTTTTCACTCACGAAGATCCTCTTGCCATCCCCCTTATGCATAAATGTCAAACCACGATTATGAACATTGATTCTTTTATAGTTTAATGACTCGTTGTAATGTGTTACACTGGTTCGTGAATTATGATAACTCAAATCGGTTGTTTTGGGTTTCAAAAATATTTCCATCGAGAAAACTGCTCTCCAATCAGTGCAATCTTCCGTTAGCAAATTAGCTTTCCTCAAGCTGTCTTCAAAGTCGATGTAGCCCGATAATTCAAATCCCGATTTGAGACGATTTCGCATAAAAATAATTGTCTGGTTATTAAAATACACAACTGTAGTTGTTTTAAGTTGAAAGAAATTAAAAACAAAAAAAAACCTATTGATAAAGTTTTCTGATAGTTGAACTTAACTCTGTTAGCAAATGCTTTCAACGCCGGATCGGTAATGGCAATTCTTTCGTGGAACATTATCAATGATTTTAGTGTCGGGTTCATTTTTGAATAAACAATTAACTTTCGATTTTCAAATTCTTCGGGTGTATAAATTACATTAAGATGACCAAGTTCGACAAGCATTCGACTGTATTCAATATTTTGAACATAACGCAAATCATCACATGTGACATATCTGTCCAAGTATTCCTCGTAGGTCTTGCAATCAAGGAGGGACACGTCTTCAGGAATTGAGTTCATATTTCTGTTTCTGTTTTCTTTTGCGTTAGCTTTTATACATTTATATTTTATAAAAAAAATACTTTTAAAAAATGTAAAAAAATGTAAAAAAAAGTTTAAAAAAAACAGTTTTAAAAAATATTTGTTCGCATTTGTAAGAATAAAAAACAAAAACTGACATCATACATTATGAAGTTATTTGCCTAGGATAATTTCATGAGTATTTTTTTATGAATCGAGTTATTTAACTGGAGAAATATTCACGCTTTGGCACATCGCTAGTTCAGATGGCAGTTAACAGCAGCTGCTGTTTCATTGGACAGCGTTGCCAGAGAAAGTAGAACTGTTATTACAATATTTTAATTAAAATTGAAAAAAATAATGTAACATACTTACTTACTAAGGTGTGGCGCTACAGTCCGTTGTGGACTTGGGCCTCAATCAACAGTCTCTGCCAGCCAGGTCCTCTTCCACTTAAGTGCGTCACTAGAGTCGTGGTCTTCCTTACCTTCTACGTCCTTCGGGAATAGTGTGGAAAGCTTTCCGGGCCGGAGCATTGGTGTCCATCCGCTCTAAATGACCGAGCCATCTGAGTCTCTGGACCTTGACTCTTCTGGCTAGGTCTATGTCGTTGTACAACCCGTAAAGTTTGTTATGGCCCACATTGGGGTCACGAAGCAACGGGCTTATTTCAACTGTCCTCATTACTACAATGTTTCGTAACATTATTGCAAGTTCAGCGATTGTGTTTCGACATCGTAATGAGGACAAGGGAAAACAACCTCCAAGCGTTTCGTCGTCCTTATTGGGTCATTGATTGAGTTTCAATCTAAAGGTATGAATTTGTTTTGATTGTCGTGTACGAGATATCGAACAAGCGAGTCGTTCGCTTTTGAAATATTAAAATAATAGTATAACATTTTGGATTTTGGCGCAGCCGGTAGGGACACTGTTGAATCTTCTTCTTCATTCTCCATCAATGCACACGGGGCCAAAGATGACCCGAAGAACTTTTCTCTCGAAACAGCCTTACCTAAGGCACATTCATCCGATTTTGTCAGGGTCCATGCTTCTGCTATATACAGCAAGACTGGATCTTGCCTTAGTTGCTCGAGAGAGGGCTTTTCCACTTTCTTAGCCCAAAGAAACAGCGATCAGCAAGAGTTAATCTTCTTCTGATCTCGGCGCTGGTGTTATTGCCCGTTTTAATAACGAAGCCTAGGTAGACAAACTCCTCTACTACCTCGAAGTTGAATGCGTCTATTGTGACGTTCTGTCCGAGTCGTCGGTTGTTGTTTGTCCTTCCTCCAAGACAGCATATGCTTCGTTTTTCCCTCATTTACCGCTAAACCCAGTTTTGCCGCTTCTGTCTCAATTGTCACAAAGGTGCCATTGACATCACGCTGTGTTCTTCCCATTATATCGGCGTACGCGAGAAGTTAAATAGAAGATAGTGCCTCTGGTGTTGACGGTGGAGTTTTGCACTATATCTTCTCAAGCACGATGTCAAAGAAATCGCATCCTTTTTTGACATCGAAAGATTCCGTAGGCTCGTTTCCAACTTTGATAGCTCAGCGTGAGTTCTCCATCGTCATTTTGGACAAGCGAATGAGCTTAGCAAGGAAGCCAAAACTAGAAAAAGCTTTATACAGTTCGTCTCTGTAGATGCTGTCATACGCGGCCTTAAAGTCGATGAAAAGGTGTTGGGTATCGATTTGAAATTCATAGGTTTTGTCCAGGATCTGCCGCAAAGTGAAAATTTGGTCGATGGTTGACTTTCCTGGTCTGAAGCCACATTGATAAGGACCAATCAGATTGTTCAGAAAAGGCTTCAGACGTTAACATAATATTACGGCAGAGAAGATCTTGTAAGCGATGTTAAGTAGGCTGATTCTTCTGTAGTTGGAGCAGTTTAGAGTATATTTCTTCTTCAGGATCAGGCAAACAATGCTTAGGTTCCATTCATCGGGCATGCATTCTTCCGACCATATCCTACAGATGATTTGGTGCATACTCTTATCTAGATTGTCGCCTGCTGCTTTGAACAGCTCGGCAGCTAGACCATCTGATCCAGCGGCTTTGTTTCACTTCTTCTAGGTCGGGTTCACGGAATTGTTGGCTTAAGGTCTCCTGGGTTTCTAGATTCCTCACATGATCTCAGGAATCATGGCATACTGTTCATAAACTTCACAAATCATTCGCGATTGATTGATCAGCTTGACAACACGCACTTTTCAAAAGTAACGGCCACATTTGTATCATTTATTCAAGTGGCTGTTTGTTTTCGAATCCATTCATCGCGCCCTTCTTTTTCAACAGTCATACAACAAATAGCCAAAAGCAAAACAAAAACCAAAAAAAAGTTGTCAAAACAAAATTTATTAATGCCAAATGTTATTTTAAGAATCTAGTGCATCACTATTAGCCAAGCATCAGCGATGCAAGGCAGTGCACATTCTTAAAAACCATTTTGAATAATTTCTTATGAAATTTAAAGATGAATTTATTTTCATCACTTCTAAGGATTGTCTGCTTCTTGAGTTTAATCCTTGCAATCCAAAGTCGTTCTCAATTCAATATCGGTAAGTTCGTCAAGGTCATTATAAATTAATTTAAATTAAAAGATCGCCCCCATTGCTATTCCTTTTAGGAGTTATTTTCGAAAATGCAAACAGTGAAGCTGAAATAGCTTTTATGTCGGCTGTCGATCGAATGAACGTCCATGAAAGAAGTTTCGAGTTGAAAGCGATAATTCAATATGTTGAAATTGCTGATAGTTTTTTGGTTGAGAAGGCAGGTAAGTATTCTACATACGAGTACTGGGGAAGGGGCACTTTAATGCGTCGCAATATTTTCATCTAGTGTGTAATCTTCTGTCACAAAATGTGATTGCTATTTTTGGGCCAAGTAATTCTGAGGGATCAGGTGTGTGTATTCTGTATTCTGGCATTCGCAATATATCAAACGATTGTGATTTCTGTATTTTGTAAAAGGAATTGTAAGCTCAATATGCAACACATTGGAAATACCCCACATTATGTATGATTGGTCACCGAGGGAAGCTTTGATGGACCGACAATTTTCATCTATGACACTAAATGTGCATCCTGATAACTTGGTTATGGCTAGAGCAATGGCGGATGTAGTGGCTGGTCTGCAATGGAGGAGCTATACTATTATTTATGAGAGTGAGAAAGGTAGAGATTGTCGCCCAATGGATCCATAGCATTCCACTTCATTGATCTTAATTTTTTTTCATAAATCGTTCAGTCATCCTCATCAAAAATCAGTCATACGCCCCGTTGTACCTTACTAAAATGCACAGAAACCTTAAGACTTTTTCTTGTTCATTTGCTGGGAACTTTAGAACTAATGCAACTTCAAGACGTCCTACAAATTCATGGTCCAAACAGTAATCCAACAACAGTTCGACAATTGGGTCCAGGTCCCGATCATCGACCATTTTTGAAAACACTCAAACATGAAGGCGATTCCTGTATAATCTTACACTGCTCCCACGACAATGTTATGCGAATTTTAGAGCAAGCTGATGAACTTAAAATGCTCGGAGAATATCAAGTCAGTTGATTCATGAAAAATTGCAAAAAAAAATAATGAAACAAACACAAAATCTCCCACTATAGAGCCTTTTCATTCCATTTCTGGACACTCATACACTTGACTTTAGCAAATTGCAAAGTGTTGCGGCAAATATCACAACCGTCCGGATAATGGACCCAACTGATTTTTATGTCAAAAACGCTGTACACGACTGGGAGGAACGTGAAAAACGTGAAGGCCGGTATTATCGAATGCTTACCACTCAAATTAAAGTGAGTTTATGTGAATCTACTCAAAATTTGAGCTTTATCGATGTTTTTGTTGCTGTTCCAGACCAATATGCTTCTTATTAATGATGCTGTTTGGGTTTTCGGCAAGGGATTGGCAGAGCTTGGAGTTGACGAAATAAATCAGCCAAAAGTGGAGTGTCGTAAGAATAGGCCTTGGACGGATGGCAGGCGAATTGTTGAGTTCATAAAAAAAGTAAGTTTGAGTCAGTATTGTTGGTTGAGTGAGTATTCTTTATATTTTACTATCTAAGCGCTCGGAAGAAGCAACAACTGGGAAGATTAACTTTAATGATAATGGACAGAGGAATTTTTTCACGGCGAGAGTTTTAGAGTATACGAATACTGGATTTATGGAATTGGCATTGTGGGATACTTTGAATGGCTTGGACACTGGGGTTGATGAGGATGCTAATGCGCAACGCGTTGGTGAAAAATTGGCAAATAAAACGTTTGTCATAACATCACGGCTGGGAGCTCCTTTTTTAATGAAAAGGTTTGACCATGTAACTAAATTTTGAGTGGGAATTTGAGTGAGTTTGGTGAATTTTAACTCTGCCTTCTGCCATAACACTCACTTTTTTGCTCAGTTTAAGTTTCACTGTTCAAAAGTGTTGTATGAGTTTTTTATTGTTAAATGAGTTTTTTGTTGAGTGCTTTCTTTTATATTTTGTTCACGTTTTTAAGTGACTTCATGAGATGCCTTTTGAGTAATTGATGACTAAATTAAGTTAGTGAGTGGATGTTTAAGAGAGTGTGTGAACGTGTTGATTGAGTGAGTGTTTCAATGAGTTAATGAATACTGATTGATTGCTTTGGTTTTAAGAGAGCCCAAAGAAGGAGAAACATTTGAAGGCAACGCCCGGTACGAAGGATACAGTATGGATCTCATTGATCGTATTGCCCAACTGCTTGGTTTCAAATATGTCTTCGAGTTGGCCCCCGACGGCAAATACGGAAGTTACAATAAGGCAACAAAACAGTGGGACGGCCTGGTGAAGCAGCTTTTGGACGGAGTAAGAAATTCATCTCATATAAAAGGCTTCAATGTTTTATTTTTTGCTTTGAGAACGCTGATTTAGGAATCTGTGACTTAACCATGACATCAGCTCGTCGTACAGTTGTGGACTTTACACCACCATTTATGACTCTAGGAATCAGCATTCTCTATGCCAAACCTGAGAGCCCACCGCCAGATTTGTTTTCATTCTTGTCACCGTTTTCGTTGGACGTTTGGATCTACATGGCAACAGCCTATTCTGGGGTCTCTTTGCTGCTGTTTGCTCTCTCCCGAATGGCACCGGCCGACTGGGAGAATCCACATCCATGCAAAGAAGCCGAAGAAGTTGAAAACATTTGGACCATAACGAATACAACATGGCTGACAATGGGCTCCATTATGGGTCAGGGATGTGATATTTTACCAAAGTTTGTGCACATTTATGGAAAGTTGTATGGTGAAGGACATTTAAAGGAACACTTTTATTCACAGATCTGCTTCAGCACGTCTAGCAACAGGAATGTGGTGGTTTTTCGCACTTATGATGCTGAATTCCTCACGGCTAACTTGGCAGCTTTTTTGACCATGTCGCGAATGGACAGTTCAATCGAGAGCGCCGAGGATTTGGCTAGCCAGAGCAAAATCAAGTATGGAGCTGTAACGGGTGGTAGTACAATGGGATTCTTCAGGGTATAGCTATACTCTTTTGAAGAGTTAACTCTTGTATAACATCTGTTTTCAGGACTCCAACATCAGTACTTACCAAAAAATGTGGGCTGCCATGGAATCAGCCCGACCTTCTGTCTTCACAAAGAGCAACGACGAAGGTATTGAGCGAGTCCTCAAAGGCAAACGACTCTATGCCTATTTGATGGAATCAACTACCTTGGAGTATACAATTGAGAGGAAGTGCGAATTAATGCAAGTTGGCGCCTGGCTTGACTATAAAACATATGGAATTGCTATGCCATTTAGTAAGTCAGCTATAAGAATGACAAAAATAGCATTTTTCACATGATTTCCTTGACAGATTCGCCATATCGTAAGCAAATAAGCAAGGCCGTCTTAAAACTTGGCGAATCGGGAACTTTGGCTGAATTAAAACGCAAATGGTGGAAGGAGAAACATGGTGGCGGCCGTTGCTCCCAAATGTCAGCTTCAAGTGCTGATACACCCGAATTGGGTGTTGAAAACGTTGGTGGTGTTTTCCTCGTCTTGGGAATGGGATTGCTCTCGGCTATTTTTATAGGTCTAGTTGAATTCCTGTGGAACGTCAAGGAAGTCGCCATTAACGAGAAGGTTGTACACACAAATATCAAAAAGGTCTATATGGAAACAAATAGTCTGTCTTTTTTCTAGATATCTCTTCTGGAAGCTCTTAAATTGGAAACACTATTTGCTGTTCAATTTTGGATAACAACCAAACCGGTTAGGCAAAGTAGCGGCAGTCATTCGTCTTCTTCGAAAAGTTCATCAAAATCGGACAAATCGAGCAGTTCACAAGGAAGTGTTAATAGCGACAATAAAACTGTTAGCGATAAACTGAGGAAAATTAGCTCGATGTTTTCGTTAAAGTCGTTGAGAAGCAACAATACTGGAAGCAATGAAGACCATCAACAGATTAAGGAGAGTGAAGTCCATAGCAAGAGTAGCAAGGATGGAAAATTAGTTCATCGTCATCATCATGATGTTTAGGGGGATTTTTTTCTTATAGTTTGCATCTTTTTTCTCTTTGTTCGAAAATAAAAACACCATTTTGAATTTTGTTCTCTCCTCTCTGACCCTCTTCAAAAAGTTAATCTATACTAATGTATAAAGCTGAAGTGTTTGTTTGTTTGAACGCGCTAATCTCAGGAACTACTAGTTCGAATTTTAAAATTCTTTATGTGTTGGAGGAAGGCTTAAGGCTGCATTGTATTAAGCTGCGGCCAATAGGAGCGACAAATCAGTGGGAAATGTGGAAGAAATGGCGAGAAACAATTCATTTCTTGCTTGTTTGAACGCGCTGATCTAAGGAACTGCTGATTCGAATTGAACAATTCTTTTTGTGTTGAAAAGTTCATTTGTCAAGGAAGGTTTTAAACTCTTTTACACTATACGCTGTGACCAATAGGAGCGAAGAATTAGTATAAAATGTAAAAAAGGCAAATATTATTCATTTTTGAAGGCTTCTGGGGCCCTACCCTTGAAACGCGAACTGAATCTCGTATGCGAAAGCAGAGTTGTATTCTTGAACCAATTTGACTCGTCTACGACTTTATGCATGCGATGAAGTTCGTATACGAAATTGCAACGCATTGTCAAAATTAAGAGTTCATTTCTCTCCCTCCCACTTAAGGGCAAAAAAAAAGAAAACATTCATGCTGATTTGTGTTGTCAATTCAGTTGACACTTTGAGTTTGGCAGTCGTAGCCAAATAAGAATAATCAACTATGAAGAGAGTTTAATATAAGGCGTGTTTTATTGGGAACTTAGCTCAGCTTAGCAATAGAAATTACATGTCAAACAACAACAACCGAAAGCTAAGTAAAAATAAGTTAGGAATTTTAGTTAGGAATTTCCTGAAGATAAGGTTTCAGCAATCCGACACTTGAGTTTTTCGTTGTGTTTTTCGTTTATCAAATGTCAAAACCTTTTGAAGAAAATAGTTTTCCACCATAGCAACTCAATGTAAAAAAAATTGTTTCAAATTTGAAAATAGTTTTTCACCATAGCAAACTCAATGTAAAAAAAATTGTTTCAGGTAGGTGTAAAGATGGCGTTTGGAATATTTCGATTTTTGACATTCTGGTGAACGAAACTTAATTCAAAGCTGACTATAGCGTTTTATTGGAATTCCTATTGCTAAGCTAAGCTAAGTTCCCAATAAAACACAGCTATAATATGTCTATTTTAATAAGAATGAATCAATATTCGATGGTCTCTTGCTTTGGAAGAACAATTTGGACAAGAAATTCGAAGGTATCGAAGAGTGTTATGTTTGCTATACGATCATCCATCAAAATACTTGCCAATTGCCTAAGCTTACGTGTAAGACTTGGTAAGTTTCTAGTGTTATAGAAATGTTTACGATTGACAATGCGTTGTTTAATTTTAGTACAAATGGATACCCTTATTGAATTCTATGCCCCATGGTGTGGCCACTGCAAGAAACTCACTCCAATCTACGATGAATTAGCTGAGAATTTGCAAGACGAAGATACTTCCATTGTGAAGATATATGCTACTGCTAGTGATCTTCCACCAACAAGCATGCAACAAAAGATTTGAAGGGCTACGATCGCAGTGGAAAAGCGAAGAAGGTACAATTGAGTTACACCAACAATAAGTTCCAAATATCGGGAGGATAATTTGTTAGAACATTGTCAGACATCGGATTTTTATATTCCGTTGTATTAAGCAAAGTCAAGTTCACTATCAATTTGTAGTTATTGTACCATCGTTTCTCGTTAAAATAAAACTCGATTTAAATCAACGATTGTGTTTTTATTAAAATTTCCACATCAACAGTTTTCAACTTGTAACAAGCAGATCATTTTACGTCGATTTTAAAATACGTATACGTTTCCAGAGTGAACATATGGACGTCATAGTACGTCTGATTGTTGTCGTTGAACCCGCCGAAGACAAACAACATCTTCCTCGAAGCAACCTAGCAATGGCCATTGCAAGCACTTCGCCCAAATTTTGCTGCACAATACTCGGTTCCTTTTCTCGTTCAATTCTCTTGTTCAGTTCCATGTAGGATTGCTGTTTCTTAACTATTTTAACCCCTGCAAAAAGAAACTTAACAATCGGTTTCATATTAATTCTACAAACTTACTAACATCCGGAATTTGTAGTGTAGCTAAGTGCTAAGCCCTCCAATCTCAGTCGGTCTAATAGACTTGGATGAGTGTCAAGCCGCCTTGCGACATAAAAATTATTTACATCACCGTCTTCTTCGTCCACAAACAATTGTTCCTTTTGGAATGCTCACGTGCTTGTCGAATTCGATATGTTCGTCATTTCGTTTCTTTGAGTTCATCATGTTAGAACTCATCAAGATTCTTGTTCAAAGCACGATTGTTGATGAACATGAACGTTTTTTGTGATGGGCATGATTTGACCGCTTTTTGCAATCTTTCTTCTTTTCAAGAATGCCAAGATGTTATCTTAATTCCGGTTGGTGACGTTCTCTGTGAATTTGTTGATTGCTTGCTGAGGCCTCTTTCCACGAGGACATTTTAATGTTTTACTAAAAAAAATCAGCCACAAACTAGGCAAATCTTTTCAAATTCAATATTATCGTACAATTTTCGTATACGAAATTCCATCTCGAGTGGGTCTGACCACTCGAGATGAAGCATTCGATAATTATCGTATACGAGACGTTTGACAGCGTTCGAAAAGCGTTCAAGAATACTATTTCTGATCTCGCATACGAAAATGAATGCGATATTTTACTTTTTTGTTTCAAGAATAGGGCCCCAGTTGTTTGTTTGAACGCGCTGATCTCAGGAACTGCTAAATCAAATTGAAAAATTCTTTTTTGTTGAATATATATATGCAGCCTTATTTATAAACCGAACATAGACTTATTATAACGTTTGTCGTCTGCGTGAGCTCATTAAAAGTTGCTCATACCCCACACCTGACACCATGTAATTGTCTGAGCAAAACGACTTGTCTTTAAGAGATGATGAATATGACTAGGGTTTTTATTGAACTTCATTGGTACATATCTGGATTAAATATGTTATTATAAATGTATGTAGGAATTAAGTTTTAAGCTTTTATCCAATAGTTTTAGTTTTTATTTAATAGTTCAGAGAATATTTTAATACAAATTCAGAGATTAAATTAATGTTACAATAAAAGAGAATACATAGGAAATTAGAAATTAATTTGATAATAGTAATTTGAAGGTCTGTCTGAACTCTATGAAGTTTAGAATGAGAGTGCTCGTTTTTCTTCGATGCTTGGTCGAAAGCATCTTCTTCTTCTTTTTCTTCTTTTGCTTCTTCTTCGCGTGGTGAGTATGCAAACATAATTCGATGGGAACAGGGTGATCCCACAATCGGCCATCCTGGAAAAAATCTCGACCTCGAGAATTTGTAGTCTTTATACTGGAACGTCAGGGAATATAGTAAGCGTCTTAACATCTTGGAACTTCTTGGAATTGTCATTGGGAAATCGTCTTAACATCTTGGAACTTCTTGAAATCATCATTGGGAAATCATCTTTTTGAAGCAGCTCTATAATCTTCGGTTTGGTAATCGTCATAGCTTGTTGGGTTTTCGTCTTATCAGGTTGTTTTCTTGTCATAGCAGGTAGGTTTCATCGTTGTAGCAGGTGATTTGATCGTCTAAGCAAGTGATTATTTTCATGGCTGGGGATTGTTTTATGCATGTGTAACTTCTAGGTCGTCTTCACTTTCTGAGTGAGAGTCATCGGTTGATTTCCATGGCTTCATGAAATCTGCACTGGTAAAAGTTTTTCGTGGACCTTCTTGACTTCCGACTTTTCGAACTTCATACCTCTCATTGGGACATACTTTCGTGATTCGGTATGGACCTAAAAATTTACGAAAAAGTTTTAAATTAGGCCCAAATTGTGTACGTTTAATAGCAACTAAGTCATTAACAGAATACAGGTGAGCAGGTTTACGCTTTTTATTGAAATTACGGGAATTTTCTTTTTGAACCAGCTCAATGTTTTTACGCGCCTCTACCCTAAACTGCTCTCTTTCGCTATCAAAAGCCTGCCTTAACTCTTCATTAATTGCTTCAGCTAAAACAACGTCATTCTTTAGCTTCATTCTGACACCAGTTAAAATTTCAAAAGGACTCCTCTTTATACTTCTTTGAAAAGATGAGTTGAGTAACATTTGAAGCTTAGCAGTATAGCGAAACCATTTTGTAGGATCTTCCATAGAAAGTTTTGTTAGCACTGAGATGATTATGCGATTCAATCGCTCCACTTGACCGTTGGCACGTGGTACTCCGGTTGTTATGAGTAAATGTTGTATTCCTTCATCTTGGCAGTATTCTTTAAACGAAGTGGATGTAAATGCCGTACCGCGATCTGACACAATTCTTGAAGGGTTTCCAAAGATAGCCTTCTGTTGCTCCAGTTTCGTAATGACTTCGGCTGTGGTTGTTGATTTGCACGGATATATCCACACAAATTTAGAAAACGCGTCGATAATACATAGAATGTAGCTGTATTGTTTCTGAGTTGGGGAGAGAGGTCCAAGATGATCGATGTGGTAGGTATCGAGAGGGAATTCGTTTTTTGGGATAGGGTGTAAATATCCTTCTTGTTTTCCACTCTTCTTATCTCCCAAAATACACTTCACACAATTTCGACGAATTTTCTCAATCTTGTCTTTAATTTTGGGTATGTAATAGTCTTTGACTAAGATGTCTTCAATCTTTTTTGTTGCAAAATGGCCTTCATCGTGTACCGTCTTAATAACTTCGTTTGCCATATTGCTTGGAATGCAAAGTTGTTTGTTACCCTTTTCATCGTACTTGTATAAGATTCGGTTTTCTAGAAAAAAGTTCTCGTATGGCCCGTGGCTTAATATGGTCTTAATAATTTTCAGTTGTTCATCAGAGGATTGGGCGTCTTCAACTCTTAAAAGAAACTCACTAGAGATGGTCATTGAAATTGGGTTGCGACTGAGTCCATCAACGTGCTTCATACGATTTCCAGCGCGGTGTTCAAGTGTGTAACCAAAGTCTTGTAGCAATAAGGCCCATCCTGCGATTCTTGGAAGAATATCTTTTTTGTCCATTGTGGCTTTAAAAGCTGCGCAATCTGTTACAATTTTGAATTGTATGCCTAGCAGGTACACTCTTAGCTTCTTTAACGCGTTTACAATAGCTAGTACTTCTAGCTCATAGCTAGAGTACTTCTCTTCTTGTTGGCTCGTCTTTTTGCTGTAGTAGTATACAGGATGAAAACATGAGTCATCGGATCTCTGCAGAAGCACTGCACCAAATCCCCACTTCGACGCATCGGTGTGTAGCTCAGTCTCGGCTTCTTGGCTATAAATTCTAAGAACAGGTTCGGTGGAAATGCATTTCTTTAGCTTTTCAAACGCGACTTTTTGAGGAAGCTCAAATCTGAATGGTTCATCTTTTCTTAATAACTGCGTTAATGGTCTAGCTAGTATCGAGTAGTCTTGTATAAATTTGCGGAAGTAGCCTGTGAGGCCAAGAAAACTTTGTACTTTTTTGATGGATGTAGGTTCTGGAAACTTCTTTATTGCGAAAGTTTTGTGCTCCGACGGCTTAACAGTTCCTTTCGAAACTATAAAACCTAGGTACTCTATGGTGTGACACAAAAATTGGCATTTTTGCCACTTTATTCTCAATCCATAACTTTCGGCCAATGCAAGCACCTTCTTTAGCCTCTCTAAACACTCTTCAAAATTCCTCCCTTTCACAACTACATCGTCGACGAAAACTAGCATATACCCTTCTCGAATTAGCGGCAGAAAAATTTGGTAGATAAATTTCATGAAAATAGTGGGAGAAGTGGAAAGTCCAAACGGAGCTCGCAAAAACTCCCATTGTCCAGAAGGCGTCACAAATGAAAGATATTTGGTACTTTCTTCAGCAACACGAACATGGAAGAACCCATTCTCTAAGTCCAAAGTGCAAAATACTTCTGCTTCACTCAGGGCATCTATCTGATCCTCTACTAACGGAAGTGGAAAGTGGTCTTTTACTATCTCTTTATTAAGCCGTCTAAAATCAACGCAAAGTCGCTTCGTCCCATCTTTTTTATTGACTAATACTATTGGACTTGCATACTCCGATGAACTAGGCCTAATAATTCCATCTTCTAACCACTTTGTGACTTGCTCGTCCACGATTTTCTTTTCCAAGGGTGAAAGCCTTCTAGGGTGTTGAGAAATAGGAGCATCCGACTTCAAGATCACAGTCATTTCGACAGGTGAGGTTTTTCGTGCTTCCGGATTATAACCGGCAACTATTTGTTCAATTTCGTCCTTATATTCTTGATTTCCTTTCTTGTAAGCAGTTTCATTTAATGTGCACACTTCAGCAATCTGACAGAGATGCTCTTCAATCTCGGTGACCTGTATGCCCTCAAGAGTCAACTTAATATTTTTTCCTGTCAAGACATCTTTCCCAACAATGAACTGTGACTTCATAACTGAATCAGACATGACATAAACACACGCATTGCAAATACAATCATCGATTTTTATTTCCGCCATAAAATACCCAAGAGCCTCAACTGACTTCGCAGACAGACCACGTACTGAAAATGACTTTTGAACAATGGCTGGTGCACCCATCTTAACGTAAACGTCGCTTCTTATTAAAGTTATGTCACTCCCAGTATCAATAAGGCCCTGCACTTCATAACCATTTACGTATATGAGTTTCACGTTGCTGGCACCAGAAAATTCAACAACATTGCTACTTTTTTCTCTTTTTGGGATCTTTGGGCTAGGACACTCGGTGGCTTTATGCCCAAATTCATTGCATGCAAAACACTTGGGCCCAGTGTTGCCAGATTTTTCAGACGAGATTCCCCTTTCGGGGTTTGAAAATTCCCCTTTTCCCCCTTTTCTGAAAGTGATATTCCCCATAAATTCCCCTCGATATTTAAAACGTATTTTGTGTATGTTTTAATCAATTTTTATACTTTACAAATAAAAGATGAGCAAGTCAAGAAACCCAAAGCTGATTTCTTAAAAACTTACAAATGTATGTACATCTACACACATTTGGAAAAGCAATACAACACAAAAATTATGAACACCACAAACAAACTTTTATTATGATTCTTAAGGATCAGTCATAGCTATCATTGGAATAGAAATGCAAATTACATACCAATCGATCGGAATTCAATATTTTTTATTTTACATAACACACAACTATTCAACATGCTAACTATTTTTTTTTTTTTATAAAACAGTTTTCATGAACAGCTGATTGTATAAGGGGCCAGTTATAGCGATCATTGAAATCCATCAGGAAAAATGTTTGAATGTATATTTAACTAAGTTTTCTTTTGATAACTAATGCAATTTGTATACCAATCGACTGGAAAATACTTAAAGATTTTTTTTAGAAAAAAATATAAATTCGCAAACTTATTTTTCGTTAAAAATGTATTTTTCTATTTTCCTTACGGAAATTCGTTTTCCTGAACAGCTGATGGATTTTTGTCAAAAAATGAAACAAATCGTTCCAATGATTTGCGTTTAAATTTTTTTACAATTCCAATGGAAGAATTCTGTCAAGAAATCATATATCAACTAGGAAATTTGTTCAATAGCAGAAATAACCGCCCTCTTTGAAAAATTCCAGTGATGTGTTTCAATGATGAACAGATCCCCAATCTATGAAGCAAAAACAAAAAAAAATGTCCACTTTTCCAGTCTACGTACAAGCTGTAGATTTTTTTTAGTCTATCCTCTATGAGTTGTTTCTTGTTTGTTTACGCATACAAAGTTGTAAATTGTCTAGTTTTGTTGGGCTAGGTAAGTAAGATTTGTTTTTCCCCTTTTTTGCTCTGGAAGGCAGTGGAATCCCCTTTTCCCCTTTCACCAAATTTTCGACAACGATTCCCCACGAAAAGGGGAATTCCCCTCGATATGGCAGCACTGCTTGGGCCTCTTATCACTGCAATGTCTACTCTGGTGCCCTACTTGCCCACAATTAAAGCAACGCATATTGGGTCTACGAATAATCGTTTTTCCACCTTCCGTTATGGATTTGGAATCCTGCATCTTACGACTCGAAGAAAAACTCTCTTTGAATTTAACATACGTCAACAATTTTTCTTTGAATTCTTTCATGTTAGTCGCACCGTAAAGAATCATTTTATTTTGTGGTGAATCGCCTATACCATCAATTACATACTCTATGACTGAAGCCTCATCGACTCGTCCTCTAGATCCAATTTCTCTCATAACTAACAGATATTCGTGAACTGTTTCACCTCGTTTTTGCAATCTCTGAGCCAATTTTTTATGAATATCTGCAGTGCAGATTTTTGGAGAAAATTCTTCAATAAGAAAATCTTTCAATTCTCCCCACTTGGAGATGCCTGGTTCTGATCTTATTGCCAACTTAGCGGGACCTTTCAACAACCGTTTACCGAATAAAACCATCTCCATATCAGACCACTTCATATTTTCTGCAGCCTTTTCTACATCTTTTATCCAACACCGAACGTCATAATCGTCATTTCCCTCATATTCTGGTACAACAGTTGCAACATCTTCAAAAGTAATATTTGAGCGCCCTCTCCTCTTCAGTAATTCCTCTTCCAAAGTTGTTTTCAGAATCGACACCTCCAACCTCAATGACAACTCATTCTCCTTTTCCCTAATCAGACCCTCTCTCCTATTCAACTCTAATTCCTTTTCTTTTTCTTTAATTGTTTTTTCCCTCGTTTCAATTTCTTCTTGCCTTTTCTCTAAATCTTGGAAAATATCGGAAAAATCACCATCATCTCTTCTTCCGAACGAAGTACTGTTTCGATTTTTCCTTCCCATCATAAATTATAATTTTTCCCAACAGTGAATGAATTGTGTCAAATCAAAACGTTTAATGATGTAATAAAAGCATTTACCTCGTGGTATGGACTTACGGTTTCACACATGCAAATACTACCCGTTTTGTTCCGTTAATGTATCGTCCTATCTGCAGTGCTTGCGGTGCAATCACGTTTCCCGTTTTCCGTCTTCTTCTCTGATCGCCCCAGCAACAACATCCAACAGCACCAACAACTGTAGCGGTACCAACAACTGTAGCAGCACCAACAACTGTAGCGGTACCAACAAGTGTAGCAGCACCAACAACTCTAGCAACACCAAAAACTATAGCAGCAATTTGCCACTCTTGTCCACAACACCGATCTTAGTTAGTCTTTTTTTTAGCAATGATTTTTCCCGACAATTGTATTTTATTCAATTGAACTTGATCCCGGTTGAGCCCCCAATATTTGTAGGAATTAAGTTTTAAGCTTTTATCCAATAGTTTTAGTTTTTATTTAATAGTTCAGAGAATATTTTAATACAAATTCAGAGATTAAATTAATGTTACAATAAAAGAGAATACATAGGAAATTAGAAATTAATTTGATAATAGTAATTTGAAGGTCTGTCTGAACTCTATGAAGTTTAGAATGAGAGTGCTCGTTTTTCTTCGATGCTTGGTCGAAAGCATCTTCTTCTTCTTTTTCTTCTTTTGCTTCTTCTTCGCGTGGTGAGTATGCAAACATAATTCGATGGGAACAGGGTGATCCCACATGTATATGTGTGCATTATGATCATACCATAACAATAATAGTAAATAATTTCATTCAAATGGCTGCCTCGGCTGGCCATGTAGTAGCCTTCACGATCGGTCCAATTATCGATTGTGTGCAGCTGTATTTCACCAATGGCTTCACGAATATTGTCCTTTAAAGCGTCAATTGTCTCTGGCTTGTCGGCGGCGTAACACTTATCTTTTACGGCACCCCACAAATAATAGTCCAACGGTGTCAAATCGCAGCTCCGAGGTGGCCAAACGACATCAGCTCTGCGGCTGATAATGCGATCTTCAAAAACAGGGCGCAAAACACCGAGTGTAGCTTCGGCTGTGTGGCACGTAGCGCCGTCCTGTTGAAGCCAAATGTTGCCAATATCATCCAATTGAACAAAAATTCGTTCAACATGACCCGATAACGATCGCCATTGATTGTAACGGACTCTGGACCAAAATCCGCACCAGTGACTCGTTTTGGGTGTATCGGCTTTTCAATGTATGCGTGCGGGTTTTCTGTGCCCCAAATGCGACAATTTTGCTTGTTTATATACCCGCCAAGATCAAAATGAGCTTCATCTGAAAAGATGATTTTTTTTTTGGCAAATTCGGCATTTTCTCTTAGTCGATCGCAGGCCCCACTTAGCGAAGCGAAAACGCATTGGATGGTCAATTGGCTTCAACTCCTGAACCAATTGGTCTTTGTATGGCGTCATACCAAGGTCTTTATGCAAAATTCGTCTACATAGGGATTGAATAAGCTATACATCGTCTAGGGTTGTATAAAGCTTATTATAAGGGACTATAATACGTATGTGTCATGTCAGACATCACACGTCTATAAAACAAAAATTATTAATTATAATTCTAATCTGTCAAGAAATTTGGAATTTCTGTGAATATTTTCAGAAACTAAAAATGCCTTTTCAATTTAGCAGTGTTGTGAATCACATGAATTCGCTTTCCCGAGGGCAAGAAATTTATAAAATAACGGTTTGACCCAATGAGCCTTTTTTTTATTTTTACTTTCGAATTTGTTTTCAAAAACAACAACCTGTTGTTTCCTGTTTACAGGAAATAATACTTTTTTAATTCAAATTTCCTTAAAATTTAGTAGATGAACGTTTTTTTGGTACTTTTTTTGACAGAGAAGTAACATAACTATGCTATGTTGAAAAAATGTTTATAAATAAGAATTTGGTTCAACGTAACATAATAGCCTTATTCATAGCATATGTATGTATAATACTGTAAAGAGGTGTATAAGGAGAATCTAATAAATAAGTCTGATGGAATATGTCAATTTTTAAGCTAATCAAAGTTACGATGCGAATAATAAGAGCAACGCATAAGTTAAAAGTGCTGCTAAAACGGGGAAAATTTATATATTTGTAGGCTTCGAGTTTAGAAGAATTTTTTTTTTCGAATTTTGACTTAGGGAGAGTCGACTGTTATACAATTTTAAAATAACTTCGCAACAAAATAACCACGCGCGCATGATGCACAAGTCAAGACGTACCACTGCCCGGTGGATAAGGACAGGCAGACGAAGTCGCGGGCAACTGCTAATAGAAAAATAAAATTCAATACTTTTTCGTAACTTTTTGTTTATTTTTATTTAGAAATCGTTCGTTACTAATTCATAGTTTATCTTGTATATGTTATATTTCTAAGAGTTAATATTTTTTCCTACACTAGGCAAACAAATAAATAGGTATTAATAATAATAATAATAATAATATTTTTTTGTTTTGTTTCGAAAAAAAAATAATTAAAAAATTACTTCAATAATTTATTTATTAAATCTCTAAAGCGGATATTTTATATATAGTTTTTTGTTTTGTTCTTATAATTTATATATATTTATATATATGTTTATACATATACAAGTTTTTTCTTGTTTAAATGTATATTTTATTTTATTTAAGAAGCACTTGAATATATCATGTAATAAAAAGAAGTATGTATTTCTAAATATAATTATTTTATATTTAACCTTTTATTTTAATGTTATGAATCTTTATTTTTTTGTTATGCATAATTATATTTTGTTTAAAGATAGTCAAAAAACTTGAAGGAATATTTCTCTCTGTTTTTTTTTGCTTGAGTAAATAAAACTAGATTAATAATTTAAAAAAAAATAAATACAACGTAAAAATAATACAAATATTGCAAAATAACTCAACATAACCCTTCCAAACAGATGAAGATGACAAGTTCATCACAAAAATACACCATCTTCCTACCAGAGCTACTGGGACTCATTTGAGTAAAAATGGACTCATTTTTGATAAGCTGACTCAGCCGCTATCAACTGTCAAAGTTTAGAAGTCTGAAAGAATAACATTTTATTCTCTCATTATTTGTTTCCTTCATTCCCTTGTGGGAAAAAATCAATTTTCATTTTTAAAGTTTAACCTGTGGTAACGCTGCTTCCTACTGATATTGCATACTTTCCGGCGATCATTAATTTGATGTGTCTGTGTCTTGGCTTAACAATGTCATATCTCATATGACAACCAACGCCATTGGAAGAAAAGAGAAACAACAGCTCAGTCTACTTCTACTTTCATCTATGGCAAATGGCTTCTGGATTGTGCGTGTTTGATTATGTTCACGATCGTTGTTAAGAAAAGTAAAAAACGTTTTAATTTATTATTTCGGGCAGTGAAAAATTATTTTTTTATGTCTAAAGTTGAATTAAATACAAATGCAATACATTTTTACATTTTGTGCAGTTTGAAATTGCGAGTAGTTTTTCAGTTATTTCTTTTGTTCGGAATAGGGATGTGCAAAGTGCCGTTATTCGTGATTTTTTTTGAATCTTGATTTATTTTCGGTGTAGATTTGTGATAAACTGTTAATTAAGGAAAATTTCAACTTTTAAAGGAAGTGCGCACCTCTTATGGTAAGTACAATGAATGGTTTTGCTAGCGAGTTTGACATTTTTTAATTATTGCGTTCGCTTTCGTCTTCTTCGTTTTGAATTCGACCAATTAACGAATTCGAAGGCGTATTTGAAATGTCATAATGTTTGCTGGCGAGTTGAAATACGACAGCTTTTTATTGGCGGATTCACAGGCGAAAGAGTGTTTATTCAGATTTACCACTTGGAATCATTTGAGTCAAAAGGGACTCATTTTTGTTTGTTTGTTATTACATACATGTTTGTTTGTTTTAGTTTAGTCTACTAACAACTAAAACTGCACTAAGTGAAGAGACATTTGTTGTAAGATTTAGCTTGCTATAAGATCTCTTCGGCATTTTCCGATAGTGAGATTTTTGATAGGCTGGCGCAGGGACTCATATTATTAAATTTGACTCATCTTTTTAAGTATTCTACAGAAAGTGCATGAAAAAAAGAGTTTTATTTTCATTTCTGCATGTTTATTAACATTCTTCTTCTCATGCAAATTATAACATGTAAACAATACTCTTGCAAAACAGACTGAATTAATGATAAGCAACAGATGTAGCTTCAAAAAAAAGGCCGCTATCAACTGCCAAAGTTCAGAATCTTCTATTAGAAGAACCTTTGTTTGAAAAATAAAATTTATAGAACGTTATTTTACTTCGTTCCTTTGAGGGACTCATTTATTTTTAAAATGACTAATTTTTTCAGCTGCGGGGACTCATTTAAATTTTAACATGCGGCAACACTGTTATCATTATTAACTGGAATATTAAGTGTCAAATCACTGGAATATTGGAAGACATTTTCTCGCTTCGCCGCGAGTTCGTTAATAAGGAAATACGACGCGAGTCGAATTTGAAAGGTCGAATTGAAAACGATCCGCCGCGAAACCCATAATCAGGCCCCTGGAATTGGCAATTGAAATCTTTTATTCCTTCTTGTACGGTTGCGATCGCGATGAGTGGAATGCTGATTCTTATTTTGTCAGGAAGAATGGCCGGGAGATGCAATGAGATGCGTTTTTGAACTCTTATAAATTGTTTTCAAGGAACCAGTTCCTAAATGCTGAGTACAAGTTTGCGGTTTATGTATCTTTGATATATCATCAAGAGTGAAATGAATACAATGTTTTGGATCAACTTATACAAACAGAACCATTTTGCGTTTGACTGTCGACTCCACTGTCTGGTTTGTGCCTTTGAGTGGCGTTCTGGCTTATGCTATGAACGTTTTAAGGTTGTCCATTTCGCTGCCTCATCAGGATCATTTCAAATTCTTAAGGAAGGGTTTTCGAATGTGAAATCGTTCACCATTGTCCTTTTATGATTTAATTGTAAGATGTGCACTAGACACCCTACTCTATCTGACAACTCTGGATATAATCAGCAAACAAATAGCTGCTAGTTCTGCTTTTCGCGTGAATGCCTCTTTACAGTGGACTAACAATAACATTGGCCACTCTGTTATTCTTAATTATCAAGAATAAATTCCAAAGCACACAGACTACACCATTACCCAACTATACAGTTCGATAGAAACTTCCAAATTTCTATACCTTCCAGATCCTTCAGGGAAAATTGGACATTCTTGGAAGATGGGTCTAAAACTAATGATGGAGTTGGTGGAGGTGTGTACTCTGAACGACTAAACTAAGTCTCTCATTCAGCCTTTCAAATCATTGTAGCGTGTTTCAGGCAAAACTTTTGGCGATTGTCCTGGGTCAGAGAAAACGTGGTATCCACATCTGATATCCGGATTTTCTCAGACAGTCAGGCAGCTATAAAATGCCTGGACTGCATAGATGAGGAGGCGGAGGAAACAGTTCTTAACCTCCTCTGCACATGTCCTGCTCTCTGGCTCATAAACGTAGGATTCACTTAGGAGAATTCTTTTATAATGATCTAAAATTCTAAACGATCTCAAACACACTAATATAATTTATTAATCTTCTACGTTTTGTAAGGAACTCTAATTGGTTTCATTGAGCTCTCGGAGAAAGCCTCTTAGATTCATCTGGAATCACTATGGGCCATCAATTGGCCTAAGTGTGTCTTTTTTATAACCATGACAGCCACTTTAACCTAACCTAACCTAAGAAGTGCCTTATTGCTATTTCCTTCGATTCTTCCTATGGGCTTCTCAATCTTGTAAGAAAGTTGGTTGATAATTCTGTTTTTACAGAATATTATTGAAATTAAAGGTAATCCGCGTTGACCCACTCGGCCTCAAACACAGTTTCATAAAGACAATAGAATCCTTAAACTTTCCAGAGAGCACGAAAATCGTAATATGTAATCACTTGTTGACATCTATCGGTAGTTTAGACTTGACATCTTTGCACACTTTCGATTGATCTACCACCAAGCAGCGTTGCCGATTTTCTTTTTGAAATCGGACCAACCTTGAAAAAAAAATCGGGTCATTTTCGTGTTTTCAGGGCCACAAAAGAAATGAAGTAAATGCACTACTGCATCTTTTTAAAATCATTTTGTACGCCAGTTTTGAGTATTTGTAAAATTCATTTGATAAATTCATCTGATGTTCAGGTTAGCACTCCATTTTTTAATTTTGTAGAAGAACTTTAGAATAAATTGTGTGTTTGCATTTCCTAGTACCTAATCACATGGACTTAAAAAGTTATAACCTATAAGAAACTTGGCGCTAGTTTAACCAGTGTTAATGTCAGACGACCAAGTGAGAAGTGAGATACTGGAGAAATGCAGACTTATGGGCCAGTTCCACCTTACAATATCTCACTGAGATCTCAATGTCACTTTGACTGAGGCAAAATCATTTAGAGGAACATACAAATTCCCAGTTTTCATTGAGAAAGCTTCGGTTACCTTACAAATTGTTGTGATTCATGTGCCAGTAACGTCAAATCGGCTGAGTGAGAAATCGAATCCAAAATATATTCATCTCAAAGATCTCGGAAAAAGATTTCAGTTATCAGCTGAGATTTTTTGTTCCACTTAAATTATATCTGAGATCACGATGAGATGTTGTTGCCGGAACTAACGTAATAGTAGGATACTTCAGATGTCAATTAAATTAACCAAAAATATGACTATACCTAAGGCCGGTGCATACACGCTTTTTTTTTGTCGCGGCGATATCGCTTTTGCGTCATCGGTACTCAATCAAATGGAGTTGTGCACACACACTTGCGATATTTCAGTATCATTTCTGTGGTAAAATGTCGCAAAAGTTTCTGCGATATTGCAGCGTCAAAAAATCGCATTTGCGTTTTGTAGTAGTGGTAGTACATTGTTCTATATTAAGCAGTGCACACTTGCGTCACCGCAAGTTCCATTCTCAATGAAAATGTAAAAGATGGAAGAATTCCTATGCACTAGGTACGCGAAAATAAGTATTTTCTTGTTGTAAACCTCAATTGTTGAGAGACAAACCTTAACAACAGATTGAAACCTGGGGTTAAATGACGCAAGTGTGCACTGAATAGTTGCGATATCGCCGCGACAAAAAGTCGCGTGTGTGCACCGGGCCTAAGCGAATGAGAAATGCTGTATATACATGTTTTAAGTACTAAGAATCATACATGGCGACGAGAAAGAACTACAAATACAACACATAAAGATTTTAGTCTTGGGAAAACGAACGCATTCAGCGTTTTGTGAAGATTTATGCAACATGGTTAACGTTTTTAGTAAACAAAATAAATAAATTGAACTCGTCATCCTCACTAAAGAATTGAAATCTTAATGCATATTAACCAATACCTACCTATTCTGTTTTTCTTCAAGAGGGCCATTCTCAATATTTTGGGGCAACCGGGCCATTTCAACAAAATAGGGCCAAAATGGTCCAAACGGGCCACTTCGGCAAAGCTGCCACCAAGACAGTGAGGTCACTGAGACGCATGGGAAAGGGAACAGGTTGATTAAAAAAAAATGATTAGATGCTTGTAGCATTACCTTAAGGGTTACACATATATCGGTCGTCGATGTATATATACAAGGTGTCCCAAAATTCAACGACAAGCCGGAACCAGAGGGTGGCCCTATTCATGACTGCATGGAAAAAAAATATAAAAAAAATCAAACGCCATTTTGTTTCAAATTACAACAAAAAATTAAAATTTTATGGAAAAAAACTTTTTTGAATAATTGTCGTGGAAAAACCGCTGAAAATTTGGAATTTTTGGAAACTAGGAAAGGATGTTATATGTTTTAAGATTCTGATAAAAATATAAAATCAAAAATTAATGAAAAATTGTGGTCACAGTAGCAAAAAATGTCGAGAGAAATTTTTTTTTAGAGAATTTACATTTTTTGTTGTAATGTGAAACAAAATGGCGTTTGATTTTTTTAATATTTTTTTTCCATGCAGTCATGAACAGGGCCACCCCCTGGTTCTGGCTTATCGTTGAATTTTGGGACACCCTGTATATACGTGACACCTAAGTATACTTTCGATTGATCTACCGCCAAGACACAGTGGATACTGAAAGACTACGACACTGAGGTGCATGGGAATGGGAACAGGTTGTTTAAAAAAAAGAGCATTGAGGGTTACATTATAAATTAATAAAAAAATAAAAATTAATAGACATAGCGAAAGATGAAGAAGAACTATTTTCTATTTTCTCTCTTTTTTTTGTTATAGAAACAAAAAACGAGTTTGGAATATTTCTTATGAAATTTGATATTTTTCATATTTTATTAATTGTACAAATTTGTTTAAAAAAAAAAACAAAACCTTACTTTTCTTCATTTGTCAATAATATGTATAATTAATATTTTACGTGTGATTTATTTTTCTCCAAGTTTTTTTTTGTATGTAAGACTAGAACTTCAGAAAGATTTTTGTTTAGTATATTTTTTTTTTTTGATAAACTCCCTAAAAAAAGAGTTTTGTAATTTTCCTTCTCAGATCGCCTTTCTTGCA
Source organism: Sphaerophoria taeniata (assembly GCA_943590905.1). Classification (NCBI taxonomy): domain Eukaryota; kingdom Metazoa; phylum Arthropoda; class Insecta; order Diptera; family Syrphidae; genus Sphaerophoria; species Sphaerophoria taeniata. The sequence continues at coordinate 86,796,921 of OX016542.1, forward strand.
TTTTCTTTTGTATTTTACATATTTTTATGTTAAAAAGTGTAGGTATTGCTTTAATATTATTTCTCTAAACATAGGTACGTGATTAAAAGATTCATTTTACAAAATCGTATTTTTTTCCGGTTCTCAATTACCTTCTCTTCATATTTTTATTCATAAAAACAATAAACTTATATAAAGTCAATATTTTATAATAGCAAATTGAAACGAAGAAATGTTTTTTTTTTTTTAATTCTATAATCACTTATGTACTTTAACATGAAAAAGAAATAACTCCTTACGTAGATTTATTAGGAAACTTAGGTTGTATATCATTTAACATTTTAATGAGTATTTTTTTTTCTTCTTCTGAATCTTTTCTTTACTTTTTTTTTTGTTTTTTTTGTTATTTTGTGTACAAGTTATACTTTCTAGATGCATATAATATTTTTTTTTTTTAAATTTAAAAATCTAAGGTTTTGCTCTTGTTTAAAATTTTAATAATAATTTCTAATTTACAATTTGCGACTAAATGCTATTTTAATAATTTTTTTGTTTTTTTTTTGCTTGTTTTAAATGTAAAAAAGATTTGTTTTTTTGTTTTGTTTTTATATATACTTCGTATGTTTTTTTGCTATGTACGTATATGTATATATATATATATGTATTTATATATTTAATTTGTTTTTGTTTGTTGAAAAAATGATGAAAGAACCTTAAAGGAGAGAAATAAACAAAAATAAAACACCATTTCATGGATTAAAATTAAATAAATTCTTTTTTTTTTATTATTCATAAAAAATGCATTACAACAAAAAAATACAATAATATATAAAAATTAATAAATCATTTTTGTGTTTATAAAAATAAAAAAAATTAACTAACTATAACTTAGGGGTAAAAATATTAAAATATAAATTATTATACGTATGAAACTTCAGTCTGTTTTTGATGCACATAATTATTATTAAAAAACAAAAATTAATTATTTTTTTTTGCTTTTTTTGTATAACTGTCGGTTAAATTAATATGCTATCGTGTGTCGTCTTTGGCTGTTTTATTTAAATTTATTTTACAAATGTTAAGAAAATGTTTTTTTTTTTGCGTTAAATTGGGTGAATAATTATATTCTCTCTTGCAATTTCCAACAAAATTTAGAGAGATGCGCTGTGCTTAAACTCAGAATTGATTTTCTTCTATTTTTTGGGGCGTGTGTTTTTAATTTTTTGAGGGGAAAACTTTCGAAATTGGGATTTAGATTTATCTACGCTTTATGCTTATTTTTTCCTTTTCTTGTAATTTTTATTTAAGTAAAAAATTAAAATCAGTTTATTTTTATACTTTTTATGTCTATGCCTATGCGATGATGGAGAAGATGAAAAAAGTCTCACTATAAAAACACGTGCAAATTTTTGTACATAATAATTCAAAGAAAATCAATTTTTTGTATCTATGTATTTATATTCGCGTAAAATTTTATATTATTTTTATTCTTTGTATAAGTATATACATTTTTCTTAATTTATAGTATGATTTGATTTATATTTTTGTGTATGTAGGTATAAACCTAAGAGAGTAGAGGTTGCGTTAAAAAAAATAAAATGCAAAGTGAAATTAAATTTTTGAAACATATAAATTGCAGTTCTTGATGATTTGCTTGTAGTTGTTGACGTTTTAAGTTGGTGGTGTTCGTCTTAGAATCTTTTGCCCGGCAGTTTGTTTTTTGTAAGTAGTTTTTTGAGTAATAGAATTTTTTTTTTTTCAAAAGTAGGTAATTTTTGTGAATAGAGAATTGGAATGAATTAGAATTTGCAGTAGTTTCTCTGCCACAATTAAAATGAAGAAAATGTTCGAGGCTCAAGTCTCCTCTTTATCAAAAAGTAAAATATCTTTTAGAAAGATTAAAAGTTAAAACAAAAAAACATTCACCATAAAAGCATAAAAATATAGTGAATTAATGAATGAAAACGGTAAACTTTACGTGAAATTATTGTCATCTAACGTAAAAATTAATCAAATGCTAGGGTTTTCAAGACTCACTGTTCAATTCAAGGTCTAGGGTATAACCTACCTCACAGTTCTACAAAAAAAGGAGAAGTACTTCAAGTCCTAAATTTTCTATTTGCAGTTTTAAATATAGGGTGTCTCAGTAAGAGCGAATTTTTTAGAATTTTTTTTTCTTTTCATGCAAGTGGCAACTCTGAAATTTGACAGCTGTCACCTCTGTTTATTCCGATTATTAAAAATGGAGCACGGAAAGCGCCGGCAATGTTCAATGGGTAATGGAGCAAAGTGAAGTCGATGCCAATTTTTTCGAAAAAAATCTTTTTATCCGATGAAGCGTATTTCATGAATGGCTACGTGAATACACAAAATTGTCAAATTTGGGACTCAGAAAATCTTCATGCAATCCATGAGAAACAAATACATCCACAACGAGTAACTGTCTGGTGCGGATTTAGCTCAGGCGGCGTTACCTTTTTTGAAAATGAGGCCGAAATTGCAGTGACTGTGAACGGTATTCATTATAGGAATATGATAACGGACTTCTTGTGGTCTCAACTGGTCGGCATGAATCTGGACAACATGTGGTTTCAGCAGGACGGCGGCGCAACCTGCCACACCGTGCACGAACCAATCGACTTCTTGCAGCAGCGATTTCTAGAACACATTAAATTCTGATGTCAACTGGCCACCAAGATCGTGCGATTTAACGCCGTACGATTTTTTTCTTTGGGGTTTTGCGAAATCTCGAGTTTATGCGAATAAACCCGAAACAATTCCTGAGCTCAAATCGGAAATCCAACGTGTCTTCGGTGCGATACAGCCAAATCTCTGTGCAAAAGTCATAGAAAATTTCATGAAAAGAGTAATGGCCTGTCTTCGGAGCGGGGAACATGTCTTCTTTACAATACAATAAAAATATCAAGACTCTGTCATAAAATACTTGCTTTTATTTTCTTTTAAGTTCTTTGCTTAACAATCAAAGGAGTACTGATTCCTGATATGGGGGTCAATTCCCGATCTGTGAAAATGTGATATGATAAAAAATTTATCATTTTAGTTTTCACAGAGACTTTTCATTTTTTCTTTTCATAAACTCGATTTATGCGATTCTCTAACTTGTTTGTACTAAAAAGTACTAAATGATAAATTCTGTATGAAAAAAAAATCAAAACAAACTTCAAAACTTTTCATTTGATAAATTTCTTTTCACAAAATAATATAGCTGTGAAAAGAAATTTATCAGATGAAAAGTTTTGAAGTTTGTTTTGATTTTTTTCACAGATCCAGAATCGAATTTATTGTGAAAGTGTGATAAAACTTATCATTTCACATTATCACAGATCGGGAATTGACCCCCTGAAGTACTTTCAAGTCCACAATACTTTAAAATTCATAGATAGAGGCTAGTCTTTGCTCCTAGAATGTACCCTTTCAGTTAGAGTCCTGCTCAAGGATTTTAGTAACTTCTTAGCCGCGTTTTTTCACCACTCAGTAGCCAGCACAGTATTCAAGTGCGAATAAAACGCTCCAACTAACTCTATCTGTCAAATTCAATTGTAGTACATAGTTACATAAGACGTCGCCGTCGACAAATTACCTGAATTTTGTGTCTCGGATAAAAATAGCAAGTACATCAACCTAAGAGAGTTCATAACTCAGAATCATTAGATTCACGTTTCAGCGCTGTCTTCATTTCAATAATTGATAGTTCTATCGCCGGCACAACTGTCATTTTTTACTGGTCTTTTACCGACTTCAATCCTATTGTTGTTTGTCAAGCGAAATTTTGCTGTGCTGGCTACTGACTATTGAAAAAAAAAACACGGCAATGTGTACATCGTCTTTTTTTTTGTCACTACACAGAAGCCAGCACAATAATCCAACTCAAACTCACTTTATCTGTCCAATTCAATTTGTATGGAAATTGTTACATAAAACGTTGGAAAATGGACCTGAGGGTTGCGTCTCGGATTAAATTGTTTTTTCGCAAATACTTCAACCGAAGAGAGTTCATAACTCAGATCATCAGATTCGCGTAACAAAATAATTCTTCTTAGCGCCACCAGCGCTGTATTCATTTCAATAATTGATAGTTCTTGCCTTTTTATCGACTGAAATCCAAATTGTTGTTGTTTGCCAAGGGAAATTTTGCTGTGCTGGCTACTGAGTAGTGAACAAAAACACGGCTAATGTGTACATTTAACATGTAGTCGAAGTTCAGGAGTATTTTTGACATGCATTGTTCTTCGTCTCCATCTAAAAAAAATAAATAAATAATAACAGTCTTGTGAAAATTTCTACGTTAGGAAAAAGAAAAACCTACTTCCCACCACAACTTTCACCAAAGCAAACGTATCTTGAAAATAAATAAAAAGTCGTTAACAAAATAAGGTCTTCGAATCATGCGCTACTTTAAAATGACTGTTGTTTTCTTTTTTTATGTAGTTTTATCTAAAAATGTCTTTATTCTGTTTGATTTATTTATATAATAAATAATTAATATTTTTTCCATTTTGTTTTTAGTTTTAAATTTAAATTTTAAATCACTAGAATGTTTCATTATCTCTTTTTTGTGTCTTATTTATTTTTTGTTTTTTTTTCAAAATAGCACTATAGCCTATTTATAAATGTATATATATATTTTTTATTAAAGGTATGTATGTAATAATGTTTACTTTGCATTTTGTGTGTAAAAATATTTATGTATACAAAGAAAGAGATTTTTTTTATTTCGTATACATATATTAATAAATTATACACAAGATTAAAAATATTAATATACGTACAGAATATACATAATATATTCCCTAACAACGTTTTTTAGATCGTGGAACTTGTCTCCTAACACGATCAGCCTTCGTCTTAATCATTAATTTAGTTTATATTTTTATTTATATAAACTAATTTTTATTTTACATTTTTGATGTTGTTGATTTGATAATTTCACTTTTTGTATGTATATAATTTTTCCCTATTGTTTTATTTTTAAAATTTAATTTAAGGTTAAATATATTTATGAAATTTGTTATCAAGTGTGTGAGAGTGTTTGTTTGTGTCTGTTTTTACCTAAAATTGTAGTTTTGTTTATATACTAATTTAGTATGTAAATGAGTTTTCTTTTTTTGTTTAAGGAAGTTTGATAGGCTTTTTCCCCACATATATGTATGATTGTTTAGTATTTTACATTTTGTTTATGTTTAATGATTTTTGGTAAGATATTTAATTTAAAATTATGTAATTGTTTCGTTTTAATCTATTTTTGCTTTAGAAAGTGGAGAGTGGAGAGTTGTTTTCTCTCACTTCTCGTAAGGAGAGAGAGAGAGATTGAGATAGAAAGAGAGATGCAGCATGCAAAATTATTTAATTGTTTTGTTTAATAAACATCATTATCGTCCCATTCCATTGATTTAAGGACCAACTTATCGAGTTCCTTAGAATCACCCGAACTACTATTGCGACGACGATGACTGCGACGATTGAATTTTGTCCATTTGCGATTAAGTGTTGCCAGATTCTCATTGAATTGCGGTGAAAATATAGCATTTGGCAGTTGTTTGATACTGTTTGTGATTGGATTATAGGCAGCTAGGCCTGTTATTGAAGCAGTTGGTGTTGTGCTGCAGCTTTTGTTCGTCGGTTTATTGTTGTATTCTTCTTCTTCTTTCTCTTGTTTGTCTGCATTACAGATGCTAAATGATTCCTTGTCGGTTAAGATCAAATTTTTTGTATTTTTAGACGGAGTTAATTTGAAGCATTGATTTAATTTGTTATTGGCTGAAGATATGCTAGGAAATCGCATTGATGTTGTCTCTGTTGACTTGCCATTGCCACTGATGCCACCCTTATCATCATCATTATCATCGTCGAAATCGATATTGACATAGTCATCGCTATCGTATTTATGCTGTTGTTGTTTGATATTATTCATAAAATTTGTTTCATTCGACGACTGTTTAACGGACGACGATGATGGTTGATAGAAGGATTTTGTTGGTGATTTAGTGATGATAACACTGGAGGAATTGGCTGATTTTATAAGTGGCATAGATTTAGTGTTGCATATCAATCAATCACGGTATATATAACTACAATTCTTTGGGCTTTCTTGTGGACTTGGACTACTGGATGGTGGTGCTGGACTAGAACTACTATTTGACATAACAGGCGATGATCCCGAACTTGAATTTTGGGGACTATTTGAACGGTGTTGAGTTACTAGAACGAATATATCAAAGAAAAATATGATAGTGCATTTTTTGTTTGTTTTTCATTCATTCATTCATGAACAAACATTAATTAAAAATTCTAATTAAAAGTATTGAAAATAATCAACATTGCTCGGTTAAGGGAATGAGAAAGATCAAGCAAAAGAAAAACAAAAAGAAGTAGAAAATCACAAAGATGAATGTTGTCTTTCTTATTAGGTATGTAGTTGGAGCTTAAAACGAGGTTAGATGCTTTGGCGACTTCCAAATAACTTTTATCAAATGATCACTAGATCAATGATTGATTGTTCATAACATGCTTCAATGTGCCAGAAATTTTTATGAAGACCATTTTTGCATGATTTTTTGAAGGCTTTCTTTTAACTAATCAAAAAAGTACCTTCAATTGAAGGCTGTCCTCTTAAAATCTCTGATCATGCAAAGTATCTCGGTGTGATCTTAGATAGAAAGATATAAATAGGCGTCGATCGCCTTTTACTCCTGCAATAGAAGAATTTTGTGGAAAACCTGGGGACCAAACCCCTAAAATTATCAGATGAATGTATTCGGCAATAATTAGACCAATACTAACTTATGGTTAACTGGTTAGGTGGACTGCTTTAGAAAAGAGGACAAACCTCAAAACTTTGACAAAAGTACAAAGACTTGCGTGCACAGGCATCACAGGTGCAATGAGATCCACCCCAATTGCGCAATTGGAAGTTATCCTCAATTTAAAACCCCTAGATCTCTTTGTTCAAGAATCTGCAGCTTCATAAAGTTATGAGTCATAGTACTACGACAGATTATAAACACCCGAACTTGATTTTCACACAAACCATTCAAGGCTGTCTTTCCAAGCAGAGAGGATACCACACTACAATGAGTCATCAATAGCTATCTATACAGATGGCTCTTAGATGATACTGATACTGGTGTAGGTGCAGGATTCTATTTTGAACCTCTCAAGTTAACCGACTCGCTTAGGCTTCCAGACTACAGTAGTGTCTTCCAAGTGGAGGTCCTGGCAGTGACAACAGCTGCTAAACAGGTATTAATTATGGCGATACCAAGGACCGATTTCACCTTTTACATTGATAGCCAAGCGGCAATAAAAGCGATGACTGCAACTGAGGTAAAATCAAAGCTTGTTCCATGCTGCCACGAAGAGCTTAAGGTTCTTGGCACACATCACACAGCGCACAATAAACTCTGCTGGGTCCCAGGCCACAGCGGTATAACAGACAACGAGAAAGTAAATGGATAAGCAAGATTAGTATCAATGCTTTACGTAAGCCAAGCTCAGCTAGTCAACACTCCCCCTGTCACTTAAACCAGGAAATTTCAAATGGAATGACTGTTACGGCCGATGAAAAGTGGAATCTTCTTGACACCTGCGGCACGACAAGATAGATCTGGCCCTGTTTTAACAAACAAAGAACGGAAAAAATTATGCACTTAAACAAGAGATCACTTCGATCTAATGTAAGTCACCGGACATAATCTGTTAGGATATCATAAGAAAAAGATGAGAATCAGTTCAGATGATCTATGAGGATGCGGTGACGAAGAGGTGCATGAAGACACTTCACACTTTCACACACTTCATACTTTCACCAAAGGAAGAAATTGCTCGACAATTATTTCTTCGGGGACTTAGAAGAACTCTTCATTAAAAGTACAAAATTGTTTGTTTAAATTTATTACTCTCTCATGAGAAACTTCTTTAGTGGTATCACAATGGACCCTTGAGGTCTAAGTGAGTCAGTAACATCTAGACAGCCACTTCAACCTAACCTTACCTAGACGAACTCTCTAATACTCCAGTTGCTAACATTGAGCTTCATCAATGCCTCCAAATGGCTTGGTTAACTGAACACAGGTTTTTATTACCTTGAGTAGCAATACTCACGGGTATCACAATGGTAACGGTAAGTTGTGACGGTAACGACATCAACTGTCAGCCCATCAACCTAACCTTACCTAACTAATAAGTTCGAAAAGCTTTAATGAGCCCGGTTAAGGACATTCATAAGAAGAAGTGACACTTCTAGGTTTTTTTTTTTTTTGACGTCTGGCAAGGCTCAAGCAACAACTATAGAATTTTAGCTCTAAAAATTCACATAATATGTCAGTGTTTGAATTTTTTTGTTGTAAAATAAATATTAATATTTATTATTTAACAAAAACGCAATCCAAATCGCCCATAAAACACAAAAAAGTACATGTTTATGTTTTGTTTAGTTTTTTTTTTTAACTTACCAATACCATGACGGGGCGGCTGTCTCCTCATTCGGCCAAGGCTTCTGTTTCGTGTGTTTGTGTTAACAGCCTGAGTAAAATTTGATGGAAAAATATTTGTTTTTTTTGTGATTTTTAACAAAAAATTATGTTATGCTTTAAAAATCAAAAATTTCAAACAAACATTAAATAAACAAATAATAAATATTAATTGAATTTTTGTTATAAACAAATTTATCCAACCATCTCTTTTTTTTGTCATTCCAATAATTTAATTTACAATTTTGCTAAAAAACAAAAAATTATAAAAAATAAAAAAAAAAACATTTACCACTACTTTTTATAAATAATTTCGTTTTAATATAATCAGACAGTTACTAGAGGAAAGCCTTTTGTTCACATCATTTTTGTTTTTCTTATCTAAGAAATCTAACTTCGTGGAGTTTTTTATTTAACAGTTTCTATTTTTTTTTTCAATAATTATAAAACACATTGCGAATGGTAACGTCAGATTTTTTATTAAAAAACTTATGATTTTCATTGATTTTCGAAAATGTTTAAATTTTTATTTAATTTTAATTTTAATATTGTTTTTTTCCTTTACATGGTCAAACCAAGGAATTTGTTCAAGAAAGTTTAAAGGTAAGTTTTATTCTTTAAATTAAATCGAAAATTTCATTTTTATGGCGGGGAGGCCTCAAGGTTGAAAAAGGACCAGTAAATTTAAAATTTAGTTGACCCTACACATAATTTTTTTTTGGATGGTTCTTCTGGGTTCGTTCCCAGCAGTTGGAAAACAGCATTTGTCCAGCCAATCCCAAAAAAAGGTGAATCATCTTCTCCCTCCAATTATCGTCCGATTGCACTTACGTCCCTTCTTTCTAAGGTCATGGAAACGCTGATAAACTAAACTAAACTCGAAGACCGAGAGCTTCTTAATGACCGGTAGTACGACTTGGCCACTGGTGATCTGATGGTTTATCTCACCGAACAGTGGAACAAATCCTTACATCGTTTTGGAGAAATTAAGATTGTTGCACAAAGGCATTTGATAAAGTCTCCATCTGGTGCTCCAGATACTTACATAAGCCTCTTGGATGGAATACAAAAAAGAGCTGGTGTGCCCCAGGGCTCCGTTTTGTCTCCGACCCTCTTTCTCATTTTTATTAATGATCTCTTGTCTGTAACTTCTAATCCAATCAATTGTTTCGCTGACGATAGTAACCTTAGCTTTTCTTATTCGTTTTCAGACTCACATCCCTCCTCTCTGGATGTGGAACTGCAACGGCAAGATTTGAACAGCATTGTACAATAGGGAATAAGAGTTAAATGCTTCGAAAACCCAATGCTGCCTTGTATCATTAAAGCGAGATATACCCATTTCGCCAGTCCATGAGTAACACTTGCATCAATGCGACCCAACATTTCGAGATTCTCGGTATGTGCATCACTGGCCACCTTTTGTGTAATGAGCACATATGCGATGTCGCCAAAAATGCCGCAAGATGTTTGGGTTTCTTCTCCCCGTCTGATCTGGCTACTATCTTTAAGACTTATATCCGTCCAAAGCTTGAGTACAACTCTCATCTCTGGGTAGGTGCTCCAGCTGCATACTTAAAAAAGAGCCATACGAATGATCGGTGATAGACATCACTGCGTCATTCCCACGTCGTAAGCGCTCTGGAGAAATAGCCAGTTGCATTCCTCCCCTCCAGCAATTCACCCGTAATACTCGCGCTTCTAGGAATGCTCATCAGTTCACCCTCGAGGCCAACTTCGGACGTACTCTCAAGTATATAGAATCATTCTCTAGCCGTACTATCCGAATGTGGAACTCTCTTCCACACTCTGTCTTGCCAATCATTACAATGTTCAAGAATTCAAGACACCTCCTTTCTTCCTAATACACTCACTGTGTCTTTGGCATAATAAGGGTATACAAATATCCCTTGAGTTGGTGCAAATTATAAAAAAAAAAAATAAAATAAAAAAAGTTATCATCCCCAATGTGTTTTTTTCTTCTCCACTTGAACAAAAATTGAACATCAAATTAAAAAAAAAAAATATATAAATTTATTTTGGGTAACTTTTCTTGTCAAATTTTTAAGAGTTGGGCGGCAGGATGGCTGGATCTTAAACAAAAACCCAATTTTCGTTTTAATTATTTTTTGTTATAAGAATTGTATTCCTAGTAGTGTTTTTAAGTTGCGTTTTTTAGGTTAAAATAATGATTTCATGACTTTAAAAAAATGTGTGCCAAAAACTAAAAAACAAATAAGCCAAAATTTGTTGTAGAAAAGGTTCTTTTTATGGAATTTTCTTTAGTGATTTAAAAATTTCTTAGTATTTGGTTGTGAATTGATCAAAATTGTTGTGGTATTTACCATATTTTGGGTAATAAGTCCCTGACTGGTCTCAGCCGCCCCACTCCCGTCTCAAAGGTATACCTATAGAAGGGGGAAAGAGAAAGAAGAAGATAGTAGAGCATAGAGTTAAAGTTCTGCAAACAATATTAAAAAACTAAAAAAAAAATTCATTCAAAATTAAGAACAAACATTCAAAACAGGAAATATATAACATAAGGAGGGGAAGAAATATTTTTAAAAATTTGCATGTAAGGTTTTTGAAGTCCAAAATATGGAAGACCGTTTAAGAATCCCGTAAAGGCCAAGTCTTTGATTCAAAAATTAGATACAAAATTATGTCAATACCGAATTTTCACATCCAAAGAACTGACAGCCAATGAAAGAGCATGGTTCGTAGTAGCCAATTTTCGATACCACTAATTTTCAAAAATGCATTTTTTTTACAAATTCTAAGACACAAGCAAACAAAATGATTCCAGCTTTACATTTTTTTCTAAATATTCAAATAAAAATGCTCAAGCCACGCAAAACATTTTTGTTTTTGAGAAAAAAAGACACTTACCTTCTTGACACTTCGTGTCGTCGAAAAACCATCGCCCCGTCGGTAGTTGTCACCCTAGAAGTGTCATACAAAAACCCATATTAATAATTTATTAGTTAATTTTTTAAAGCCATTAAAACATTTTTCTTTTTATGGGAAAGAGAGAGAGAGAGAGACAGAAAGACAAAAAAGAGAAACTCACTTGATGTGATCTTAGAGTACCAAAATTATCACGACCACGATATGTTTCTCGATTATTAAAATTATCGGGTTGAAATTGGAAGAGCGTTTCGGAATTAGCTCCGTGATGATGCATTGGCTTGCGCAATGTGTTCTTCGGCGAGTGTTGAATTTTATTCTGACTAGGCGCCTGAGGTAGAAGAACTGGTTCGGCATATGTCACTTCTTCAACTTGCGGCAGAAGTTTTGGTTCAGCTTGAATTCTACAATTACTTTTGTTTTTCGATTTTTTAATTGTCAATCATTTTCAATTTTGTGCGGGCTTTGTACAAACTTACCTATTGACATTTTGCCTCTGTTCAAAATACTCATATTCAGTATCGGGATAGGGAAGATTGTCATCTTCGTCCTTATGACAACGTCGACCGCAAAAGTATCCTGTAAAGAATCCCACTAATAGGGAGAATATTGATCCGGCTAGAACGGCCATGACGAGCGTTTCAACGGTATATTGCGCATTGATAATATCTGCAGAAATTTGTGGACCTTTTTTTAGTTTTGGATTTTTTTGCGCACAAATTGTTTACACAACCAAAAACGACAATTTATTATTTTTGCATTGCATATTGATTTGATAAAAAAGAAAAAAAGAAGAAAAACAAAAGATACACATCAATTTTACAACACACCAACACATTTATATTTTTATTAATTTAAATAGATTTTATAAAAATAGTGTAAGAAAGTGTTTTCTTTTAATAATTGTTTTGGGATCAAATAAATGTACCTAAATATTTAGTTACTGGTGCTGACACCTTAGAGAATTTTTGTGAAGATGCACATGCAAGTGTCAAATCAAATAAACTTCAAAACTGAGTAAAGCACCATCTTCAAAAACAAAACAAAAATACCAAAACCTTGAAAACAATGTTGACTTGTTCCTGTAAATTGTTAATTCTTTCATGCAACATAGTCTTCTAGAAAAAACAAAATTGCACCAGAACGTCGATTTGTTTTGATTAGTTTGGCATTGGATTATGCCTTGACAATCAACAAGGGTAGGCTAGGTAAGCTTAGGTTAGAATGGCTGTCTAGATGTTATTGACTCACTTAGACGTCAAGCGTCCATTGTGATACTACTACTGCCCGCAAGGTGGCGCTGGTGTCGCGAAATTTTTCGACATCTGTAGTTCCAAGTTTGGCCGCTACACCAAACAGCATTTTTTGTCAAACACCAAACTGTTTTTTACCAAATGGGAATTTTCACCAAAGATCATTTCTACCTAAAGTATACGGCCCTGGCTTCTGAAATTTGAACAACATGTGCGTACGTTCATATCCCGCACTGGGGTAAATTATTCGACAAATCAATACACAGGATTCTGCACAGTGTGAATTTAACCGAAAAAACCATCATGGCGCCTCTTTGACCCCCTGTAGCTCCTAAAGTATACGGCCCTGGCCTCTGTAAGTTGGTATTAGCAGCTGTTATCACCAAGCGGAGGTCCTGCGCTTGGAAGACACTACTGTAGTCTGGAAGCCTAAGCGAGGCGGTTAACTTGAGAGATTCAGAATAGAGGCCTGCCCCTACACCAGTGTCCATCTTAGAGCCATCAGTATAGATAGCTATTGACGACTCCCTGGAGTATGGTATGTTATCTATCCATTCCTCGCTGCTTGGAATGGCAGCCTGGAATGGTTTATGAAAATCAAGTTCGGGTATTTTATAGTCTGTTGTAGTACTATGACCCATAACTTTATGAAGGATCTGAGCATGTCCTATGGAACTGTTTTTCCAGACTTTAGTTTAACTAAGTCTCAGAGAACTTTTGGCCGCAGAGCCTTGAACATTCAGATCCCAGTTTAGTTTTTTATCTAAGATCACACCGAGATACTTTGCATGATCAGAGATTTTAAGAGGGCAGCCTTCAATTGAAGGTATTTCAAAATCGGGTATTTTGCGTTTTTTTAGTAAATAGCACTAGTTCTGTTTTAGCTGGATTGACTGTCAGCCCACAGTTCCTAGTCCATTTACTTACCAACGAGAGGGCATATACGGTTTGTTCACTGATAGGTAGGAACTTGCCAGTCGCTAGATCGTCAGCGTAGGCTATTATTTTTACTCCACTTGATTACAATTCAGAGAGTATGCCGTTCATGACAAGAACCCAGAGTAGTGGTGAGAGAACTCCACCCTGTGGTGTTCCCCTGGATGTGGTTACTCTCACCCTTTCCTCTGCTAGCCCAGAGTTGATTTGTCTCTTTCTGAGCATACACATTATCCACTGTATTATTGCCTTTTCGACTTTGTGGTCGTCCAAGGCTTGCTTCACTGTTTCGTTCTTCACGTTATTGAAGGCTCCTTCAATATCCAAGAACGTTGCAAGGGTGTATTCCTTGTCATTCAATGATATTTCTATGACGCTGACAACACTGTGCAATGCTGTTTCAACGCTTTTACCTTTAATGTAGGCAGGTTGAACTTCCGATATACAGTCTGGTTTCAAGGTGCTTCGGATATGCATATCGGATATCAGCTACGCAGCCAGGAAAATGAGTATTCACAAGGAGCTCAAGGGTTTCGCTACAGGATTCAGTCCAGCTGCCTGTAGCACATTGCGCATACTTGCTGGCCGCTGGACTTTAATGAGTTTATTCAAATTTACCATCTTATCCAGTGCGGTCCACCATACGACAACTCCATAAATGAGTATCGGTCTGATTACCGAAGTGTATAGCCAGTGAGTTATTTTTGGAGAGAAGCCTCATTTTGAGCCTATGGAAAAGCGTAAAACAACATCAACAAGGCTAAGGCTATATAATTTTTTCATTGTTCAAACTACTATGTTATTCGCCAGCACATTTTACTCCATTTTACGCGTTTCATTTGATTGAAAATCCCATTAAAAGCCTCATGCGGCCACTGTGGCGTATACTTGCTATTTTTTTTTAAATATTTTTCTTTGCGTCATAAGTTCGGTACGAAAAACTTGATGCAAAAATAATAAATCAAATGCTGTTCCCTAAAATTTTATTTTCTCTTTTATCCAAGCCTAAAAAAAAAGAAAAAATTCTCAAAGTCAATAATGATAAAGAGAGCAAAATGACAAAAACACAAAACAAAACAACTCGGCAGAAAAAAAGAAAGTAAAAATGAAGAAAAATCGTAAAAATGTGCTTCATCAATCATCGAGTGTGGGTTATGTTGGCTGTGGGTAGCATGTGTGTAATTTTTTTTTTTTTTTTTTGTGTATGCACGACGAGTATACAGACAATAAGAATTGTGCTTTACGTTTCCAACTATCTACCAGGTGCATAATCCATCAAAGATAAAATTAAACAAAAAAAAAGAAAGAAAAGAATCAAGGAAGAAATAAAAGCTCGTTCGAGAAGTTAAAAAGACAACTCTGAGCTAGGCGGTCGAGCTAGCGAGCGAGTCAGAGAGAAAGAGAGAAAATCTCAACTTGGGGGCTATTTTTTTTGTTTGGTTTTTGGTTAAAGGGGTTTAGGGTTACCTTCAAAGTCTTTGTCCTGCATTATATTGATGATTTCTTGGTCCTTTCCAGCACGTCGGGAATCCAATAAATCCATATCGTCTCTGTAGCCTTTTTGCTCTCCGACATTTGCGTCCTTCGATGAGATTTTACCTGCAAAAATGAAAAATGGTAAAAGCTATTTTTTGCCTCCTTTTTCAAAAAATCTTGTTCACATGTTGTATGAGTTTTATTTTTTGTCTTATTTGACTTGTCGAAGGACATAGGGAGAGACCTATCGATATCTCTCCGTATGAAAGTGGAGACGATAGCTTTTTTTTATGAATGAAAGGATATTAGCTTTACACACACACACACATACCTGATGGACACGCCGCATGTTGCCCAGTTGCAACGTTTTGATAGAAATAATTTTCCTCCAGCCATCTGGGAGCGCCATGAGAACGACATTTGCCAGCAATTTTGTCCCATGCACAGTATGGATCCTGAAGTGCTACACATTCACTAAAGTATTTCAAACAAAAAAACGGTATAAAAATGACGGAAAAAAGAAAATGAAAATAATGAGTTTTGAGTTGAGGAAATGTGTTTTCTTTCTGCCGCTGCTGTTGCAGCAGCTACTGGTGGTTGAAATCATTAAAACGATTGACTTTTTTTTTGTTTTTGTAACTAACCTGCAACTGGTTATTTTATCATTGTTGCAACGGTGCAATTTAATTGCTAGCACTTGGCTATCGGTGATAATGACAAGTTTTCCATCATCATAACTACCTTCTTTCGGTTGATCTGGAAAATGAAGAAAGAAAAGGAAGGAAGAAAAAGTTGTTAATGAAGAGCAATTTGTTTATTGTTCAGTTAGGCTTGTTAAAAGATTGTCGTTGGGCATGAAAACTAAAAGTTGCACTCAAAAATGATAAGAAAAAAACACCCCCGGAACTTCCTAAAGTGGAAGTTTTCTTCAACTAAAACAGAACACCCGATGAATGAAACCTCAGCATTGTTTGCCCGATGCAGAAGAAAGGAGACCCTCTAAACTGCACCAACTATACAGAGGCATCAACCTCCTAAACATCGCCTACAATATATTTTCTGCAGTACTGCGCGAACGCCTGAAGCCATTTGTCAACAAACTGATTGGTCCATATCAGTGTGGCTTTAGACCAGGAAAGTCCACCATCGATCAAATATTCACATTACGGCAGATCGTGGAAAAAACTGTATAAAGCCATGTCCAGTTTTGGCATTTCTATTAAACTCATTCTGAACAGGATGACAATGGAGAACTCACGCTGTTCCATTAAAGTCGGCAACGACCTCACCGACGACGCCTTCGATGTCAAAAAAGGCTTTAGACAAGGTGATGCACTGTCATGCGACTTCTTTAACATCATATTGGAACGAATAGTGCAGAACTCCCACGTCAACACTAGAAGAACTATCTTCCAGAAGTCTGTGCAACTACTCGCAGACGCTGATGACATTGATATCGTTGGGAGAACGTAACGTGATGTCAACAGTGCTTTTGCGAGTATACAGACCGAGGCTGAGGGCAAAACAAAGTATATGCTGTCATCAAGAAAGGACACCCAACACCGACATCTTGGACAAAACGTCACGATAGACTTTGTATACCTAGGCTAAGCTATCAACACGGACAATGACATCAGCGCCGAGATCAGAAGAAGAATAACTCTTGCTAAACGCTGATTCTTCGGGCTGCGAAAGCAATTGAGTAGTAAAGCTCTCTCCCGAACAACTAAGGTGACGCTCTACAAGACCCTCATCATCCCGTCCTGCTATATGGTGCAGCAGCATTGACCCTGTCAAAAACGGATTAGAGCACCCTAGGCCGGTTCGAGAGAAAAGTTCTACGGAAGATCTATGGTCCTGTCTGCATAAACGGTGAATGGAGGAGAAAATTTAACCACGAACTATACGCGCTGTACATCGACACTGACCCAGCTAAAAGAGCGAAGGTCCAAAGACTCAGATGGACACCAATACTCCGGCCAGTAAAGTCTTCGAATCCACTCCAGAGGGACGACGCAGTACAGGAAGACCAAGGCTCGGGTGGCGCGCCCAAGTTGAAGATGACCTTAACCAACTCGGCGCGCGAAACTAGAGACAGTGTTATGACCAAAATTGGGGTCACGAAACAATGGGCTTATTTCAACTGTCAACTGTAATGAGGACAGTTGAAATAAGCCCGTTGCTTCGTGACCCCAATTTGGGTCATAAAAACAGCTAGCTAGGGACCGAGCTGGCCCAAGTCCACCCCGGACTGTAGCGCCACCTTAAGTAAGTAAGTAAGTAAAACCGAACACTCTGAGTGCAACTCTTAATTATATTACACAAATTAAAAACATTAAAATTAATACTCAACAAAAAAGTAGCTTAATCAACTCACCATATTGCATCGTTCGGACAATTTCCAAGTTTCGAATCGGTTCGCTTTTGGTTAGCACATCAATTTCCTCAATCACCACTGATGACACATTTTTATTCGAATCAGCTGACTTTGCATTAACTGACTTAATTATTTTCCCATGGTCTGCGAAATAAAAACAAAGACATGTACACAAATTACAACAACTCTAGAACACAAGTGCGAGAGGGCAATTAAATTTTAAATGCAAATCGTTAACAACTCAAAAGCAAGATTTAAACAAAAAAAAGGCAAAATTGTATAGAGAGCTCGAGAGTTTCATATTATGTATATCCGATTCGACATGCTTACCCGTTCCGACAAATATCACATCGTAGGTTTTGCCTCCAGGAGTTTTAATCTGAGCATCCACAGCTATTTGTGTAAAACGATAGCTATCGTGTCGCATAAAACGGATACATGGAAAAAAGAAAAACGAGGAAAAATGTCAAAAGAACTTCAAACACACACACACCCAGAGATATACACAAATTTGTTTATATGATGAGGAAAAGAATTCATGGTAAAATGTAAATTGAATAATTCAACTCATCAACCCAACCCAGCCTCTGACTGGCTACCGACGAATAATGTGACTCTTTGCTCTGGTTGGCGTTAACGTTTGATATAGGATCTGATCTGGGCGAGAGTCATGTATACCTTCACTTTAGGCTTCGCTGAAAAGTGGCTTAACAAAGAAAAATTATATTCGACGACTTTTTAACTATCCTGATTTTCTTTTACGAGCAAATTATAAATGATATGATACAAGTTGTTTGCCATCCATGATGGTTTCAGGGATAATTCAGAAAGATTGCAAGATAAAGGTTTTATGAAGCTGCATTAACGAGCTTAAAAATTCATAAAAATTCCATTCATTGAGTTCTTGAATGACTTAAGCTTTCGGAATGTCCTTAATCTACGATCTTAATCGAAAATTATACGTCAAGGCCGGGTTTCTGCGGTTTCTGAGAGGGTTTTACGAGCTTCAACTTACATGGTACTCGTCCTGACCAAAATCGGCTGGCCAAAAAATGCCGGAACGTTTTCGTCCATCAGCGAGTGTGTTTTTATGAAATTCAACGACATGTCTGGAAGTAAGCGTGAGTCGTTATGACACGAGCCCGGTCGAGGATCAGGGACCTTTCCAAAAAAAAATTGTTCGTTTTTATATATGTAATTGTTAAAAAAATTAAATTTTTGTATAAACCTTCGCATTGTTCACAGGAAGCCAATTTGAGTTGATTCCGCTTTGTTCCTTGAAGTTGCCTTCAAATGTATCAGCGATGTCCTGTTAAGGTTTTTTTTTTAGTTTAATCAATAGGAATCGCCTTGTTCGGAATTTGAATAGAATCTTACCTGTAAATTGAATGCACACACAGCTGATCCTGGAATTGAGTTGATTGGTGTGGTGAAAACTCCATATATGAGTTTTGAATTGGAATGTCCGTAGCTGCCTTCGACGAGATTGCTAGCCGACTCTGTTTGAAAATTAAAATTATAATTTAGAATTTTGACGTAAAATCGACCATAAAACGTCTTGAAAACGAATAATTTTGACATGTTAGCATTTTTGAAGGCTTGGTGCCGTCATTGTGGACACTTTTTTGGGTTGAATGGGGTCATTATTTCGTAAAAAAAAAAAACCTTATTTTTACTCTAAAACGATTATTTTTTGATGAAGGGTGCTTTGAAAGTGCGAGGAGCGTAATTTGACATGGTGTCGAAAATTTCTGCAGGTGGCGAAATTTGTTCAACTTTTGACAATTTTTTTTGGGCTCATTGAATGCGGTGATACAAGGCATACCCCTTTATAAAACACCAAAAAACACCTTATTTTTGCTCTAAGTCCATTATTTTATGCTGTAGGGCGCTTTTAAGGTATGGGTAGTGTTGTTCGACATGTGTTGAACATTTTTACAAATTTCGATATTTTTTTAAACTTTTGACAATTATTTTTGGGCCCATTGACAATGACATTTCGAAATATGCCATGACATGACATTTGTTCCACTTCTGACCTATTGGGCTTTGCTTCAAAATTTTGATTAACAGCTAATATTAATTAATATTAATTATTCCCACGCCTCTTTCCCCCCAGATACCGCACGCGCTGGGGTCCATTTTCACCGAGTACGATTGCAATTACGGTTGCTAGTCGTATCGGCACTTAATAAGAAATTATTTGTAAAAAATAAAATAGAAAAAGCGATGGCGATACGAATATCAGGAAGACAAGAGTTAGGGACTGCTTAATGCAAGCAGGTACAAAAAGTAAAAACCAAAAAAAAAATAAAATTTTGAATTTAAATCTTACAAAAAGGAAAAAAAAAGAATTTTAAAATTTTAAAGTCAAAAAAATTATAAAAACACGAAAAAAAAACAATAAATAAGCCTGTAGAAGACACTTGTCAAGTTCGTAAAAAAGAAATTTAAAAAAAAGAAAAACAAGTCAGTTTCCCTCTACTACAAATACGTGTTTTTTTTTTTTTTAGTTGTTTAAGGAAGTACAGTATAAAAGCTTCCTTTGTGTGATCTTGCTAAGGTTGAAATCAAAAAGATTTGAGTTTTCGTTCACCTTACGTAACATTCTCGTAATTGGTTCATTACTGCCGTAATCAGTTCTGTGATAAGCTAGATGAAATTGGGGAACCGATCTTAGAGAGTGAAAGTTAACATTAATACTCATTGCTTCAAGGAGGGTGGAAGATTCTGTAACACCGGATAGAATTTGGTATACGAAAATAATATCGGCAACTTCACGACTAGAAAAAACTAGAGATTTTAAGTTTATAAGCCGCAACCGTTCTTGATACGGAGGTAAGTTAAAGTTGTCAACCCATGAAAGTCCTCTTAAGGCGAAACGGAGGAATCTACGTTGTATTGCTTCAATTCTCTTTATATGGACTTGGTGATAAGGGGACCATACTTGGATGGCGTATTCAAGTAGAGGCCTTACAAACGTGGTATAAAGAGATTTCGTAACGTAAGGATCCGAAAATTCCTTAGACCAACGTTTGACGAAACCTAAAGCAGAATTAGCTCTGGCTACGATATTGTCATAGTGAGACCTAAAGTTAAGCTCACTATCACAAATAACTCCTAAATCTCGGATAGTTGTTACTCTGTGAACAATACATTCGTTGATATAATAGTCCCGTGTTTGCGGACGGAAACGTTTACGGGAATATGTGATTGTTTGGCATTTGGAAACATTAAGTTCTAAATTGTTTTTTTGACACCAAATATAGAAGTTGTTTAAATCGGCCTGCAGGGGTAAAGCATCATCGGGTGAAGAAATCGTTCTAAAGATTTTCATGTCATCTGCATAGATTGAAACTTGAGAATTTTCAATCACAGATTCTACGTCATTAATAGTCAGAATAAAAATAATAGGGCCTAGATGACTACCTTGAGGGACTCCCGATTTTGCAGTAAATGGTTCTGATATTGAAGATCTAAATAAAACGCGATATTTACGGTCGGATAGGTATGATTCCATCCATTCAATGAAATTAGGAGGGAATCCAAGAGCCTTTAGCTTGAAAGGTATAATACTGTGGGATATTTTATCAAACGCCTTGCTAAAATCTGTAGCAATAACATCAAAATTCATCCATTTTTATTTTTTAACCACAATTCATCCAATTCGCACACGGCCTTAGAATTTTGAAAATGAAAATGAATGTTCTGTATTTCGGTTCATTCCATTTTCTGAACGCATTAAAATCCGTGTTTCATGTCTGTAAACCTTAACTGTCAGTGAAATTAGAACAGTTGCTTTCCAGTAATTTTATGCCAATTTCTGTGTGTTCCTGTTTCTCGCAATTGCATCCATATTCAAAGCAGCAGTAAGTTCTTAGCAATTTCGAAGTTTTCGATAACTATCAAAATGTTTTATTTTGGTTTAAATAAATTATTGAAATTTATTCTGCTCTAAAAAAATACTGTGTACATCTTTAAAAAAAGTCTGCAGCAATTTCGGTTTAGGGAGATCCTTAAAAATCAATTTAACTCTTGAATATCCTTCACTCCGATAGGAGTAAGAAACAGCACACTCTTTCGAGGTCAACCATGTTATTCGAAGCACGTCATAAAAGGGTTCGAACCTTCACCACATAATTGCTATTCCAGATAAATAAAAAACCAATTCAAAACGGCCTCAAAAAGTTCATTAAAATATTCAAAACATAATTGTTATTTAAATATTTAATAAGATTACTTACGAATTTCATTGAAATAGAAAGGATAATCCCCTGGAATTGAACAATTCAGTCTGGATTTGAGAAAAGACGTCCATCGATTACGAAAACGATGAGGCCCTCCCTTATCCCATTTACATACTCTTGCCACTCTTGAATATACAGCCTGCCAAAAAAATACAGTAAAAAAGTGTAATAGATAAAACGAGAATAATTTTTCATTTTTACCTTGCCGCAGTTAATATATTCTACAGCTGTTTCTCGGAAGAAAAAATACACAAAATCGCCCTGTGTAAATGAGCTTACAAAGTTTGGTGCTAGAATACGGAAAAAAAATTTGAATTACAAAAAAAAACGAAAGGATTTTGCATCATCCACCAATTACCATTTAAACTTAAACTATCGTACTGTTCAGTCTGGAGTGGCTCACGATAGATAATGGGATCACTCCCACTGAAATCGGCCACTGTGCCCGTATACAATTCATTATCTACAAAAAAATTTAAGATAGGAGAGAGAGGGAGAGCGATTAATTGGTTTTCAAACAAAAAAATTATTAAATTTGTTTAAATAATTAAAATTTCATTATAATCAACAATCGTCATTAAATTATTCAAACTAACCAGCAAAAACTGATGTTGAATTGTGTTTTGGGTCATAGGGACAAACGGCTTGTCCGCTTTTTGTCGCCTCGAGGGAATAATTATTTGCATTGATGACAAACGAGGTGCATTCGGGTCGAAATGAATTTGTACCGCAAACAAGCAATCGCCCCGGAGATGTAACTACCAAAATTCGAATGTAGTTTTGGCATGCTTCCTGTAAATACGAGTATAAAAAAATTACAAATGAGAATATGAGAGAATTGGAACAGGAAAAATTATAAATTACCTCATCCTTTCCCTTCATGAGGCACATCTTAACGTCATTTTCTGGGGAAGACCACAGCAGTCTCTGTTGTTCTGTCAAGTCGTGTATACTTAAATTATACACAACGTTCCTTTAAACGAAAAAAACAAACAAAAAATTGAAAAATTAAAACATCATTCGTGATGACAATGTTATTCCGTTTTTACCTCGCACCCACAAGTAAACTGTTTCCATCTTTTGTGACGAGCTTAAAGTGATCCAGCACGCTGTCATTTCCGAGAAACTTAAGCACGTCTTCTGGACCTGCAAATAAACAATTATTATAAAATCTTCATTAAAATGTTTAAAATTGAAGTGTGCCCTCAGGGGTGCAATTTTGAAGTTTATAGCTCCAACATCGATATTTTTTTGTACCGAAAATAGCTCGTAAAAATTATTTATATGATAAAAAAACGTTAACCGAGTCAGCTAGTAAGACAAAAATGATGATATTATAGCCGTCCCGTAGTTCCAAGATACCTCCCATCAATTTGAGCCAAATCGGTTCAGCCGTTCTAAGATATTACCTATATTGCAAAGCAACGTTTACCGGTACAGCTAGTAAGATAAGAGCTTCCTGCTTATCAATTTTTAACCAAACCGGTTCTGCCGTTTTTATAAATTACTTATATGGCAAAACAATGTCGGCTAGTAGGATAAACAGCATCCATTAGCCGTCTCTTGGTTCTAAGCTATCTCCCCTCCCCACCAATTTACAGCCAAATCGGTTCAACCGTTCTTAAAATTTACTTAAATGGCAAAACAACGTTTACCCTGTCAGCAAGTCAAATTATTGAAATGAATGAATGAATGAATGCATACAAAAAATTAATTCAAGTCGATCCAGGCTTGTAGTCGCAGTATAGATAACGACAGCAGTGCCATCTGCCGGGCTCGCTTTTGAATCTAAACCATCCAGGGCACCACCTGAACGCATACAACAAAATCGTTCAAATCGGTCCAGCCGTTCAGGAGGAGTTCAGTGACATATAAAGAAGATCTTTATGGATTCAAAACTAGCTGACCCGGCAGACTTCGTACTGCCTGCGTAGTTTTTTTTTTACTAAGGATTCATGTTCCTTGGATATTCATGTAGATCTTGCATTCCCAATATCACTTAAAATGCTTTTACCCAATAAATAGTCATTTCATGACCTACCTTACTTTTTGTGGCGAAAAGTCATCAGAGTGTCATCCGACATATTCGACGAAAACCAAATTACAAATTCAATAATAAATTGATATCCTCCGTTTTGTTTTGTGAATTGTGAAGCTTCTCGTTTGCATTGAATTTGATTTGAAAAATTATTATTGTTTTCAATTTTTAAGGACGGTAAAAATAATTCACACTGTTCTCAATTGTTCCTCTCTACTTTATACACTCCAAGCTCCAACAATGAGAGAAAGAGCAGCATTCAAAAGACTAAAACCCGAAAAAAAGAAAAGAAAAAAGAAAAAGTTCCGGTGTTTGGTTTATCACCTGCTGTTGATGCCCAAAGCCAAATCGGGCTGTGGATGGATACGCTCAAAATCAAATCCTACATCCAGAGAGAAATTTTCACTAGTTCGATAGCTGGTGGTTGGGGACTGCCTGATGATGCTTTGCTGTGGGATGGGCGGGGGTTGAATCTGAGCATTGCAATCGGTGTTTGACAGCAGTGCTGCGCGCATCCAATCCATTGTTGGCAATCCAAAAATCAATTTTAAGTCTTCTTTTTGTCTCTTCCGTTACTGGGTTTTTTATTCCTTTTTTCTTTTTTGTTGTTGTCTGTTTCCGCTTCCTGAATTCCGGACGACTCTGTTTGATCAATTCTGGCCCCAATGATTCATAATGGTCGAATTCACACATGCAATTACACAGGAATAATGTCATCGTTTTTAAAACCTAAAGCTAAAGATACCTACTCTACTCACTGTACGCTCGCTCTCCTTCATGGATTGACTAGAATTGACAATAAGAACAAAAAACTAAAAGCGGAAGTGGAAACGCTCTTGCAAGAGGGAATCAACAAAAATAGAAAACCTAACCGAGGAGATAAGCTAAAAAGGAAAACTATCTCTAGACACGGCATAGGTACATAATACCTTTACTGCAGTTTTAAGTTGATGGTTGATTGTGTCGTCGCTGCTGGCTTTTCTCATTGTTGTCAATGGCGAATGGCAGCGAGCGCGGCAGAATGTTAACATAATTGCCATAGGATTTCATTTTTTTTGGTTTGAATTTGCATTTGAAGCGAGATAAGTTTTGTTTTTATTGAACAGATAGTCTTTGGGACAAGGAGGTGGGCCCATGACACCAGTAGGGTGTTTGGGTTAAATCAAGAAATAATTATTGTTTTCAGGGACCTTTTTTTAAAACTTAAAAAAACATAATAATAAAATACGTGTTATTTCTTTTCTTTGCAGATTTCTGAATGCAGAAAGGAAAACAAGGCTTGCAAGAATAGTCAAGAAAATTACTTAAAAAAGAAACGTATTAAGGTATGTTAACCCTACTCATTTGATTTTGTATTTAAAACGTTTTTTATTCTTATATGCATTTTTATGTTTAAGGGTATGTATGCATTTGACTACAGAACCTTACTTATTACTTTCCTACTTAGTTCCCAGAGTTATTTTATAATAAGCACGTGATGGCCATTTTGGGGGCAAAGATATTCCACTACTCCTAAGCGCTATCGTATTCGTTTTTCAGAAATGTGTAAACTCACTCCAACTTCCGATTGTCCTTTGCCATGTAATCCTCGCAATTTCAGCTCGTTTTCCATCTTCCTTGAGCGGATCCAAATACATAGCTTGACTCGCAATGCAGTTTCCTTTTCGAAGCGTATGCTTATCCGGTGCACTGCTACTTACGCCTTCTTATACGAAGAGTCAAAAAGTTTCTGACCTCTCTTTCTGACTCAGTCTTTCTTGTCTTCGCAACCTGGAGGCTGGGAAGAGAAGACTTTCTTGGCTGGAGCGTTGTCGTATACAGGACAGAAAATCCGTCAAATTTTTTTTTTTCGAATTACCCAGTACTTTTCGTCTAGCACTCGGCGCCCTAGAGTAGGACTGCTTAAATCATATTCTTGTATAGCAGGCACTTTGTCTTTCGAGTGAGGAGTTTTGAACTTAGTTGTTTGGCTAAACCGAAGTAGCAGCGGTTCACCAGGGTAATTCTTCGTCGGATCTCCACTAAGGTGTTGTTTGTGGGATTGATGTTTGATCCAAAGTAGGTGAACTTCTTGACTACCTCGAAATTGCTGCTACCAATAGTGACGTTCTTTTATTTGTTCTTTGTTTTGTCCTCATTCACTTCAAGACCAATGTGCTTCGCCTGTTTTTCAATCACTGTGAAGTACAGCTCTCTTGGACCGACCGATGATGGCTATGTCGTCCGCATGTTGAAGATAGTGTTTTCCGTTATCACACCTGCCTTGTTCACCATCTGCTCCAGGATTTTGATGAAGAAGTCACATGACAGCGCATCTCCTTGTCTAAACCCTGCGCATGTTTGAAACAACTCAGATGAGCTGTAATCCATTTGCACATTGTACGTACTGCGTATTGTTGTCAGTTTGATTGGGATTCTGAATTCAGACATCGCCATCATAAGGTATTGGCGGTCGATGCTATCAAAAGCAGCTTTGAAGTCGATGAAGAGATGGTAGGCTTCGATTTGAATTTCGTTGGCTCTTTCCAGGATTTGCCTCAGTGTGAATATTTGGTCTATCGTTGTTCTGCCTGGCCTGAAGCCACACTGGTACGTTCTGATTATTGTGTTGCAGTTTAAGACGCTCACACAGTACGTTGGATAGAATGCAACATTAAGCAGCGATATGCTTCGGTAGTTTTTGCATGACATAGGATCACCTTTTTTGTAGATGGGGCATATGGTGCTTATCGACCAGTCAGTGGTCATGCATTCTTCCTTCCACACTTTGTTGATGAACTGGTGCATGCTGTTCATCAAAACACCTCCTCCATATTTAAAGAGTTCCGCAGGTATGCCATCCGACCTGGCGAACTGACAATTTTTTAGCTTTTGGATGGGTCTTTCTACCTCTTCTGTGTTGGTGGCTGGGACTGGGTTTTCATTGACAGGTCTTGCTTCTTTTTTGTCATTGGCTCGCTCGACATTATGCGCATTCAGCAGCTGTTAGAAGTGCTGCTTGAACACATCTACCATTCCCTGTGCTTCGGTGACAAGGTTTCCTTCACTATTACGAACTGAATATAACGTACGAGTCAAAAATATGAATCAATATGTATTTTATAATAAACAGTTCCTCAATTCTTGCTTAAATAATTCAAATACCACTCGTCAAATTCTAAGTTTATTGTAAGAAACATTTTTTTATTCGTGAAAACAAAAAATCAACCGCACATCTATTATTCCATTAAGGAATTAAATTATTTCTCCTTCCAGGAAACAGACTTGTTATAATTTAACAAGGGACAGCCTTCACATAGCCTTGAGGGAGCTAGTCTTTCATTTCATATTTTCTTTGTACTTGTAGGTCCATGTTTTCGCCTTGTACGAAAGATTAAGAAAGAATCTCCTAGTCCAATTTATTATGAATTCATGATCATGATTTTCCGCAGAAAAAATGAATGTAGGTACCGTGTACCCCCCAAAAAATAAAAACATCTTCACTTTTATATTGTCAGGTTGTATCTACACAAAAAAAAAAAAAAATAATAAAGAAACAAAATTTAACAATTAAGCTTACATGAAACATAAAACTGCGAACAAAAACTCCCCTGTAACAAAACTAACAAAAGTACTCGTACAAATTCAGAAAGAAAAACCTTCGCACAATTATTGTATTCCACTCGGTTTTCATCAGTCAAAAAAAAAAAGAGTAAAACGATGCAAAACCAAAAAGCGAATAATAGAGAGAAGTTTTTGTTTCCCTTTTGTTACGTCCCCCCAAAAATAACCCGATATACACACAGAGAAAAAATTCCTTCCAGATTCATCCTTTTTTTCTAACTCACAGTCACAGTCACACACACATTAGGGAACACACACACACACACACACACACACATGCCGAGGGAGAGAAAAAACATTTTCTTGCATGTTTCATGTTTGTATAAAATTGCTATTCTGGTACAAAATAAAAACAGCAAGATGATTTTTGTCCAAAATAGCAAATTTGAAGGAATTGTATTTTTTTTTACTCTCGTTCATCCTTCAACCCTCTGATGTGGCATTCATATTCATATGAAACCAAAAGAAGGCACACAAAACTATAGCCCCATCGTCAGCCAATGGAAATTCATTCAAGAGTCGTTGGTTTGGTTGGTTGGTTATATGATGGGAAATTCTGCGAGGCGAAAAGTGGAATGTAGAAACAAACATTTCGCCTCCCCAATGCTCATCGCACCCTGCTGGATAGGTAAAATTTTTCGGGAGCAAAGCGTAAAGAATTTCAGCCCAGTTGTGTGCAAAACAAAATCAATAGCCTTCAGACACAAAAGCTTTAAGCTAAATTTGCATTTCTGCCTTTTGCTTTTTACCTACTACTTTTGGTGTATGTAGAGAAGACAAAGAGCGGGGGCCCTCTTCTCTTTTATTATCCTCCTATACTATATGTGATATGCTAACATTGCTTTAAAGCATTTTACCTACATTTTACTTATAATTCTTTTTTTTTCAAGTCCTTGGAGTTGCGTTGAATAGAAATCAGAACAGAATGAGGAAAAAAATTCGATTAAGTACACTCATGCCAATTTGATTCGCTCTCTCTCACTTCTCTCTCCCCAGTTCAGTCGGTTGGGTTGTTGGGTATAAAATAACTTTTTATGCAAGTAACCTTCAAAGAGGCAGTAGAGGATTGTATATCAATATGGTAAATAGGCTTAGTGTTACCGCTAGGCAAATATTTTAATTGTACCCATTGGACTTGAAAAACCAACGAAACGAAACCGAAGCCAAGAAATTGCCAATAAATTGGGTCACCAAACATCAGTTTGGAAATTTTTTGATGTGAAAAGTTTTTTTTTTTATTTTCACTTTTCTTGTGTGAAATATAAATCATGAAAGAAGAAAGTCCTTGAGTGAAATTTGTGTTTTAATCGACTTTGGCTTTAAACCATAAAGTCGTTAGCTGAAGAAATAAAAATAATGTCTTTTGGAAGTGAGTATAATTTCTGTCAATAGATTTTGGGATTTGTTATAGATGAAGATTTTATTGTTTTTGTCAAGACTTCTCAAGGACATATTGCCATTAAAGATTTCCAAACGGGATCTGGTATTTTCTTCAACAGCAGATAGCTGGTTTGGCACTTCTTCCTTTAGGGAGCTCGGTAAATTCTATCGCTGAGTAAAAGGAACATTAAAATCCTGATAGGTGTACTAACGGGTCATTGCGCCATTGGCACAATGGCCAACAAGGTAGGGGCTCTTGACCCGATTTCTATAGGAGCTGTCAGGATGAGGAGGAAATAGAAACTATTAAACACCTGCTCTGTGACTGTCCGAACCTCTAACCGACTCCGTCATTGAACAGGTTTGTTGGGGAACTGGATGATCTAGCACAGGTCTCAATGGCAAACATGAGGAAATTTATAGATAGCACAGGCTGGTTTGTTAACGAGCCAGTCTACGTTAATCGGCAATTTTGAAGAGCATCGATGCTAACTTTTATTTTTATAGGGGATCACAATGGACCAGTAGGCCCCGTGTATGCAACAGTTTCACGCTGTGAACACCCCTTATCACCTAACCTAACCTAACCTAACCTAACATAGGGTGCTCAACATTTTTGTTTAAAATGTAGAGTTTGGTTCAGTCGGTTGTTTAAGACACTTAGAATATTGTTGCAAGCGATGTGCCATCCTCTTTTCTCATGCAATTCTGTGCTTGGCCTTTTTTGGGGCTAAAGGCATGTTCAGGAAGACCCAAAGTAGTTGTTCTTACGTAGAGTCAACAGGATTAATATTTTTCTTGCCTAACTCTTCGAAGTCTTAAGGCCACATTAATATACTAGAACTGCTAAGGACCCAAGCCGCTAAAAATATTTTAACTTTCCTGTGTCTTAAACAAAAAAACCAATGTACAGTCTTCATCAAAAGACCAATGGAATGAGGTATTAGTTGAATAAGATTTCTACATCACCGTTTTCACTGATGGTGTTTAGCCTCTGAGATGTGCATGGGGTCAAAATGTTCGACATATGTCGAATACCAATACCTTTAAAGCACCCTACAGCGTAAAATAATGGACTTAGAGCAAAAATAAGGTGTTTTTTTGGTTATACCTAAAGGGGTTTCTGCCTTCCAACACCACATTCAATAGGCCAAAAAAAAATTGTCAAATGTTGGAAAAAAAATTCGACATCAAAATTTTCGACACATCTCGAACAATGCTACCCATACCTTTAAAGCGCTGTACAGCGTAAAATAACGGACTTAGAGCGGGAACAGCAGCAGCTCTACTCGGGTAAATTGCTTCAAAACCGCCTTCAGATCAATCTCCTTTAATTTTTTCTGACTTTTATAAAATGTCATTATCATTAGCTCATGACAATATTTTGAGGAATTTTTGAGACCTTTCGTTCGGAAGACTTTCATATCGTATCGATTGACGATTCGTTTTCGAAGATTTTGTTCGAACTTCAGGTTCAGGGATGTGAAAGTATTTTTTATTCGGTAAAGTATTGAAACTCATGTGGCAACACTGAATGTAGACATTCCAATAAAATATAATACAGATATGAACTGGAAGCTGGGAGACTTCTTTCAAACTGTCAACAAAAATAAAAGGAAAAACTTTTTTGATTATCATATTAGATAACAATGCGACAAGAATAAATTTCTTGTTATAGGCTAAAGGAATGGATATACACAATATTACAATTTTTCTATTTTTACTCCACATCTGTTGTATTTTATTAAACAGGGTGGATCTTTGATTGTAATTTTTTTCTTTTGGCTCAAAATTATTTTTTTACATTTCCTTTTATTAAATGTCGTCAATTTGAGTTTGCATTGGATGAAGGCATGGAAGCCCCACCTCTTGGCAAACTTTACTAACATCTACCTAACCAAAATCCATGTAGAAAACCTTCCACAACATTAAGAAGGCACTTAACAGTCAATAAAAAAAAATCCAGAGATAAGGTCAACCTTCCACACATTGGTGTTTTAGTTAATTTCCAGAATTCCTCTTCTGTTTTGCCCAGTTCAAAGGCACTGTAAGTGTCTTTAAACCAGAATCTCCAAAGGAATAAAACAAAAAGACAAAAATGCTGGGATAACTGATGAAAACAAAGGAAGGTGTAAAATTGAATCATTCGACAGTCTTTTAGATGACTCACAGTTTACAAAGAGGAAATATTTTGTTTCTTGATGATAAGCAATTGTTCTTGTTGAGAGGATGGGCCTTATATCCTATCAAATTGTTTCGATATCCTTTTCAGATATTGATCCCTTGCCTTTTGGGAATTCAGCTTTTTGTTTCCGGGCCTAGAAACTGAAACTCTTTTCTGGTCTCTATTTAATTTTGTATTGCTTTCCCTGTTCCACATTATTGTTGTAATTTGATATGATTTGGACAAACATTGAACATCTAAATTAAATTAACGATTACACACTCAAATGAAGCCAACATATGCATGCTCAAAATAGAGCATAGCAATTCAACTTATTATTAGTTTTTGCGGTGATGTGAAGAGCAGATAAGGGTGTTTGTGGTTTAAATTTCCAAAATTGAGCATGTAGGCTTCATACTATATTCTATCACCCAACTAATCGATTTTAATCGTTAAACGCTGTTTATCGATACCAATTTTAGGCCAATGCAATTTTAATAAACATTTATTTTTGGTTAAAAGCTAACCACTTGCCTCTACTGCAGGTTATAAATTTATTTCCGAACCGACAAAAAAAAAATTAAAGCAAATAATGAATATCTAATGAAATAAATTACTGAACATAATCGATTTCAATATTTTTCTAAGCCACCACAGAGCTGATAGATAGGAAAAAAAAACAACAGTTTGATTGAGCAATAAGTGGAGTTTGGAATTTGATTGCTGGGGTTTTTCCAAAAGTGTTCACTGACCAAAATTCCTTAATTACATTTTGACCCACTTCATTTTTTGTATTTGTTAATTTTCAGCTTGTTTCTGTCATTTTTAGAATTATACGTTTGCGTTTTGCGCCGCTTTAGGATTGATTTTGTGGTGTTTATTCCCTTTTCAACGTTAGGTTAGGTTAGGAGGTTGACAGTTGTTGTCGTTACCGTTACACTCAGATCAATGCATATCCTTTGTGATACCCGTGAGTATTGCTACTCAAACTAATAGGTTTTTACCTATGAGTTCATTTAATCAAGCCACTTCGAGGCATTGACGAAGTTCAAAATGTTAGTACCTGGAGTACTAGAGAGTTCTTCTAAGTCCCCGAAGAAATATTTGCCGAGCAATTTCTTTCTTTGGTGGCAAAGTGATGGGCAGTGACATAGAAATTGTGAAGTGTCTTCATGCGCCTCCTCGTCACCGCATCCTCTGCATAGATCATCTGAACTGATTCTCATCGTTTTCTTGTGGTATCCTAACAGATTATGTCCGGCAATTATGATTACAAGAGATCGAAGTGATCTTTCTGTTTTTTGTTTGTTAAAACAAGGCCAAATCTTTCTTGTGGTGCCGCCGCAAGTGTCATCAAGGATCCATTTTTCGTCGGCCTTAACAGTTATTTTATTTGAGATTTCCTGCTTTAAATTAAAAGGGTGGGGTGGTGACTAGCTGAGCTTGACTTAGGCCAAGCGTTGATCCTAATCTCGCTAATTCATCGGCTTTCTCGTTGCCTAGTATACCGCCGTTGCCGTGGACACAGCAGAGTCTAATGTTATGCTGTGCGCCAAGAACCTTAAGCTCTTCGTGGCAGCAGGAAACAAGCTTTGATTTAACCTCAGTAATCGCTTTATTGCCGCTTGGTTATCAATGTAAGGATGGTACCAGCCCGTGGTATCGCCATCATGAATACCTGTTTATCAGCTGTTGTCACTGTCAGGACCTCCGCTTGGAAGCGCTTAGTCTTAATTTGAGAGATTTAGAATAGAAGCCTGGCACCTATATCAGTATCTATCTCTGAGTCATCAGCATAGATAGCTATTGACGACTCACAGGAGTATGGTATGTTATCTATCCAATTCTCTCTGCTTGGAATCGGATGGATAGTTTTGTTCTAAGGTGAGATCTTAAAACTCACTAAATGGAAGAATAAAGAATTCCTGTTTAGATGCTTACCAGCAAAAAAAAAAGGAGGAACATAGCATTTTCGAAGGGGGTGGAGCGGATTAACAAATTAATAATATCCGCTTTTTAGCTGCTACCTACAATATGACTAAATGAAAAAAAAACTCCCTACATTCATTGTAACTCTCAGGACGACCAAGCAAGTGACAAACCTTGGACCCTGCTGTGACCTCATAGTCATGCAATCCTCTGAAATTAATAACAAAATATTAATAACAAAAGCTAGAAAATTAATTGTTGTTTGTCCGACTTTCACCATTTGGTGCCCACAAAGCAGAATCTCTCCCTACTTCCAAGGTCGACTAAGAAAAAAAAATACTTTCGTGTCAACAATTTTCCACCCACAAAAACTATACATTCTCTCAGCCTGGCAAGGCCATAGAAAGGCAACCTCTTTTATCCTTCACTCATGGGCGTAATATTTATTGCAAACGTGCTTGATGAAAAGTTCTGCACAAGTTTTTTCCATATCATCACATTGTTGTACTGTTTTTCTTTCCACTCGTAAGATAGTCTCCTCTCCTCCTCCTTCCCCGGGTCCAGTACAACTCCACCAATTTTATGTAATCAAAACTATGAAGTATGACCTCTCAGCCTGCTTTCTATGCTCTCGTCTGATGAAGTGGATGGTTATCTGTTTAAAACTTTTGCCAAAATTACCACAATTTCGGTCACAAGCCAAACACCAATCTAATCCATCCAGTAGTGGTCCTACCTTTTATCACCCACCCATCCCCCTCATTGAAACAAGAAAAAAAGGTAGAACCGAACCAAAACCAACAAAACAAAATACACAGAACAAGAAAGAAGAAAAAAAACTTCATCTACTCTTTTTTAACAGACAGAGAACCAGATTGAAATCTGCGGAATCAGCAAATTACATTTTTTCCCTTCGACACACATATACACTCCCACATACATTGAAGTAGCAACATTGCTCTGTTTTTGTGTGATGTGTATATTCAAAGGACTATAAGGAGTTTTGTCCATTTTCTGCTTCTTCATGCCATTTTTCTGTTTCTGCTGCTGTTGCTTGCTATCAGAATGATAAAACCAAACCACACCAATACTGTGGTGCGGTGGTGAATGGCAGGAAAAACACGAAAAAGGGAAACGAAGAAAAAACCCCTTAACCAGATAACAGAGAAACACGAACACGTACCAACGAAATATCGCTCTGGAAAAGATTCAGCCAACGAACGTTTCGTTAATCACCTTTTTTTGTCTTGGTTTTTATCTTTCTTTTTTTTGGTGTCTTGTAGTCATCTTTATTCTTGCCATAACCCCACATCCTTGCATCCTGTTCCTGTAAAGGGGGTTTGAACTATTTTTCGTGTATTTTTATCTTGACTTCTTTCTTGTTTTATTTTTGTTTGTTCTTTTTCTTAACCCCACGATGAAGATGACGACGACTACGAGGACGACACGGTATTCGTATCCAGTCGTGTTTTTTTTTTTTTTTGTGAAAAACTTCGAAATAATTTCATCAAAATTAGATAAACAAAGCTAATAGTGGAGCACAAAGTAGAGCATTAGAGAAAGTGGTATAATGGCCGCAAATGAAGTAAATTGCACTATGTGATGCTATAAGCTTATAGGAAATATATGAAGATGGCTGACAGGAACGTTAACTTTGGATAGGTGAATTTTTTGATTAAATAGAAGCTTCAGATCAGTTCATAACTTCTGGTTCTGCTCTCCCTTTTTGCTTCTTATCAGGTGAGATTCAGACATCATGTCTAAAAAATTGCTAAATCCGGTGTCCCTCAAGGTAGTCACTTAGGACCCCTTCTTTTTATATTGGCTATTAACGATGCTGTGTGTTCAAAACTTCTGGGTCTGTTCACCCTTTTTGCTTCTTATCAGGTGAGATTCAGACATCATGCCTCTGATTCTAAATCCGGTGTCCTTCAAGGTAGCCATTTAGGACCCCTTCTTTTTATATTGCCTATTTAAGATGCCCTATTAGGTATTCAAAACAGCGAAATTCTCATCTTTGCAGATGATACGTAGATGTTCAAAAATGAATCTTCAATTAATGACAGAATTCTTCTGCAGGACGACAGAAACAGTATCAAGTATCGATTTTTGGTTCCTTTACTTAGCTCGTTTATTTTCATTACTTTGTATTACGCTCCTGTCAGTTTTTGATGGTTTAAAAAGTTCTCTTTTGTATCCAATAACAATTTTTTTTGCAGATAGTTTTTTGGTCAAGGTTTTTGTGTATCTATGCATTTAGCTTCCCTTAGGAACCGGAACATTTGATGACACAAAAAATTTGCTAAAATGATTTCCTCAAAATCTGCCGCAGGGTTGAACTCTATACACATCACAACCGAACCAACAGAAACAAAAAAAAAAAAACACCAGAAAAATCTCCCATTTTTTAACATCAATGACGATCATGGTTTGGAGTTTCTGGTTCCAACAAAAAAGGAGCACCTCTTGTGTTCCACAAAAATTTTCGTTTGGCTTTCATCCACTTGGCTTTTTGTATTGAGTTTTCGGCTTCGCGAATCATTTTGTTTGTTGCCTAGGATTGCAGAGCTGCAGCTCGGAGCAACGGATAGCAGCGAAAATAAAAGCAAAGAAACACTAAATAAATCTACCCTCATTCGGGCTTGTTTCCTGGATTTTGATTCTTCTTTTCTATGTGAATAGACCGAGAGCCTGAGCAACTCCCTACTGATTTCTCAATAGATTGCACATTCATCATCATTGCAGTATAGTGGCATGCATGATGGCAGTCGTCGAACATAGCTTCGGCATCATATCATATGCTAGATGCTACTCGTATGGTTCAGTTCGTGCCCTGAGCATATAAATACTTACTCTGTACAGTGTACACGTATAAATATATAAACATCGATTCTATTATATTCGCCCAACCCAGTTCGGTTCAAAAGGGGTCATTCGTCGTCAGCAGCAGCGTCGTCGTCATCGTCTCGTCCTCATCGTGGTTAGAGTCGCTTCTTCTTTTACCCTCTTTGAGGTCATATTTTAGTTCACTTTTTTTGTGAGGTTTTTCATTGCAGTGCAGCAATGGTGTACTTTTGCTAAAAAACCCCACTCACTTGAATAAACTTCATCATACCCTCATAACCAATCCATCTGAGAAATTGGAATCAGGAGCAATAAAGAAAAACGAAAAACGAACGATTGCAAGATTTAGGTTTGAGTATAAGTAAAGTATCCTTGTTTTTGTTTTGAGAGTAAAACTAAACGATTGGCCGATGATGTTGCTGTTGCCAGGACTACAAAAAGATAGATACATCAGGGATGGCAATTTACTTTACAAAAGACAAAAAAAAAGAGTCAAAGTCGTTTTGATTCCGCAAATGGGATTTGCAATGTGTCTTCTGTAAATCAGATTCGTCAAAGGAAAGGCATACTTTTTTTTGGAAATGTAGACTGGAAAAAATTTGTGTCAAATGTTGAGTTGGATGTCTCCACTTTTTGTATGGGTTTGGGTCTCTCATACGGTCATACCAGAATGTCTCAAAACCACCTCAGGCACCTAAAGTTGAAATATTTCCACTGATGCTAATTTTTTGTAACCAAAAACATACTTTGGCAGCTATTTGATGAGAATTCAAAGTGTTGGAGACTTTTTCTTTTTGAGTTTTGAGCTAAAAATTATATTTACAGCTCTGTTGTTGAATATATCCAGTGCTTCTATTAAATTAAATTTCCATTTGGAATGGAAGTCAGTCACTGTCCGCTTTCTGAAAAAATACCAAAGGCTGCCACCCTTTGTTGAAAAATCTTGGTTTTTATCGATTTTGCAAAACATGTACCTACCTATAACTCTATAGAATTTGGTTAAAAAATGGTTTATACAGCTCAGTTTGACAGTAGGTACTTCTGTCATAAGACTTGACGTTTCTTTGCTTTTTGAGATTTGATCTTGTCTAAAACTTTCAAAAATGTTTACCTTTTTTGTCAAGTTGACAAGAAGGTCAGTATCATCCCTGACCCATCACCAGGACGATATGTCTTAAAATACAAACTTTGCATACTTGCCACACACGAACTCACAAAAGGCCATCCAACTCAAACTTCATGATGAGGATTGAGGTGGTTGCGAGGTATGAGCATAAAGAAATTGGACATCAGGATTCAGGCTACTGAAAATGCACAATAGTGCGGTTGAGCCAACAACAACGAAAAAAAAAATTAAACGAAACGAGTAAAGGAACAACTAACAAAGTGCCAGGTTCAGTGGCATACTGTATGCACGAAAGTAAAACCACACCGCATCGGGCATCGGGGTCCGGGGTCGACCGTTCGGTGCTGGTTCAATATATGTATTATATTCTATTCTCTGAAAACCTCGGTAAAGGAAAGCAATTTTATTTTTATTTTTTTTATAAATACCTTTTTTTTCTCTTTTGTTTTCGGGAGAGTTTTGTAGTGAGAGAGTGAGCCATACAATTTAAATGAAATATTTATAACCTCACCCAGTCACCACATGACGATATTGACCCAAACGACCCTACCTCATGAAAGCAAAGTGACCCGAAACCAAGAGCCAACACTATCACCATTATTAATTACTTAGTTCAGAGAAAATGATGATAAGAATATTTAGTAAATCGGATCCATGTTTTTTGTAGTCTGGTCTGAGTGGAAGAGAGGGATATTTTGTTATTTTTGTGTATTTTATCGAAAAACCGATAAGCCAGCTATATTTTAAGTCTTGAAAGTGTTATGTGTTATGACATCAAGTTGAGGCAAATATCCTGTGGGGGAACCTTCTACGTTGCATGACTTTTTGAGGTAGAATTTCAATACTCTTTATTTTTCGTCTTTTTGAGCGTGTAACTGGCTTGGGTGTTTGTTCAATTTGTTTTTCTTTTTTGGTTGATATTTTTCCTACATTTAAACTCTTGACTTCGTTTTATGTTTAAAAATGTTTCTAGGACAGTTTTGATGTCAAGAGATTGAACTTTTAACAAAATCATTAAATAGTCCAGTCAATGAACGAAAAAAATTGCCTTCACCTAAAAAAAAACCCAACAGTTTTGAAACTTGGCACACTTACTAAGGGATGTCTGGTGATGACCAAAAAAAAAGTCCCCAAGAATCCGACGTGAGCTCTAGCGGCAGTTAAGAGAAACATGGAGTTTGTTTCAGTTTTTCACGTTTATCTCAAAAACTATTTGTCGTATCAAAAAATTTTGTACTACAAAATTAAAAGCTCTTATGAACTTTTTCGTACTTCTTATAGTTTATAAAATAACTCTAGCGGCAGTGAAGAGAAACATACGGTTTTTTCGGTTTTTCGGGTTTATCTTGAAAACTATTTCTCGTATCAAAAAATAATCTTCTACAAAATTAAAGCTTATTAAATTTCCGAAAGAAAAAAAAAATTAGGTTATAAATAACTCCACCCACATTGAAGGAAAACAAGTAATTTTTTCATGCTTATCTTGGAAATGGTTTCTCGTATTAGTCCAGACAATAAACAATAAACATTCGCATAGAGCTGGAAATTGGTACAGAGCATTAGAACACCGATTAAAGTAAAATGTCAAAAGTCCCCAAAAATCCCATGTGTGCATAAGAAATTATTCAAGGTCAAATGTCGAAAATGTTGGTTTTTCATGCATATCTTTGAAACGGGGGAAGCTATCAAAAAAAAGTATATCAAAGGCTTGTACGCCTTGTAATTCTCTAAAAAAAAAATTATGACACTTTTTTTCCTACGAGCAAGCGTTTAGAAAATATTGCGATTTTAAACTGTGTCAAATGTCGAAAATAATGGTTTTTTGCGTATTACTCTTAAACGGTGAGTCCGATTGAAAAAATTTCTATGAAAAACTTGTAGATTATGTGGTTTTCTATATAATTTTTTTTTTTAAACTGTCAGAAAAAAAAATAATTTGGTCAAAACTCAAAATTTCGAATTTTTTATAATTAGCTCCTAAGCCCTGTACAAAATTCGCATAGAGCTGAAAATTGGTACAGAGCATGAGGACATCTCTCTATATAAGATGTCAAAAGTCCCCAAAAATCCCATGTGTGCATAAGAAATTATTCAAGGTTAAATGTCGAATATGTTGTTTTTTTTTATATTTAACTCTGCAGATTTAATACAATATTTTCTAAACGCTTGCTCGTAGGAAAAAAAGTGTCATAATTTTTTTTTAGAGAATTACAAGGCGTACAAGCCTTTGATATACTTTTTTTTTGATAGCTTCCCCCGTTTCAAAGATATGCATGAAAAACCAACATTTTCGACATTTGACCTTGTTTTATTGATTATTTTTTGATACGACAAATAGTTTTGAAGATAAACCCGAAAAACCGAAAAAACCGTATGTTTCTCTTCACTGCCGCTAGAGTTATTTTATAAACTATAAGAGGTACGAAAAAGTTCATAAGAGCTTTTTTTATAAAATTTGATGAGCTTGTAGTACAAAATGTTTTGATACGACAAATAGTTTTTGAGATAAACGTGAAAAACTGAAACAAACTCCATGTTTCTCTTAACTGCCGCTAGAGCTCACGTCGCACAGTGTGCAATTTTCGCAATCTAGCGGAACTTTATTCGTTTAGTGTTTAATTGGAGTGTTATTGATATAAAATTGTTAGATTATGGAACAATATGTTGTTTTGTGAGATTTAGAAGCTTACCTGAAAATATTGAAAAATATGCAAAGTCAAAAATAGGGTATTCAACACCCCTCCCCCCCTGATCTCTGAAACGACTGGGCCTGGCATTTTGAAACAAAAAATTAAAAATAGTTCCATATGTATAGAGTACAATAAAAACAAAAATAAATCACAAAATGATTCAAATAGGAGAACTTCGAATATTTACACTGAGATGAAAACGAAACCCTAATAAGATCACTTCGTTTTTTGTGCGTTCATCTTTCAAAAACGATTTTTTAGAAACTGCTAAGCCGATTGTAATGAAATTTGGTACGCATGTTCTATAATGTAATTATGATGCGAAAGTTTTGTTTTCATGTTTGTATGATGAATAGTTTTTGAGTAATTCAAGAAAAAAAGAAAAAAAGAACACGAAAATATAGGTCTCTTAAAAAAAAATTTTTGTTTGGGTGGGGCAACCAAGGGCAAGAAAAGTAAATGAATTCTAACACAGAATATACTAACGGAGATTTTAAGCCCAAAAACACGATGGATACACGTGGATACATTTTTAAAACACTTCACAAAGTTTCAGAACAAAATAAAAATCAACACTGTTAAGGTCTTCAAACAAACGATTTTTTATATTTTTATTTTTTAGTGTAAAAAAAAAAATAACTTACGCCGAGAAGTTCTTAAATACCACTAAAAATAAATAAAATAAATTGAATATGGACAACTATCATTACACTTGACCACGCTGTTACAAACATGACACAAGAAAAGCAATGAGATTTAATTTTTTTTCACTTGCAACAAGCTGATGTTTGTGATCCTGGTGAACGGTAAATACAATTATTTTTTTGTTTTTGTTTTTGCCATTTGATATCCGGATGTTTTACCTTTCATATGATACCAATTTTGTTGCATTTGAAAGAAATTTTTTTTACATTAAAGTTCCGCTAGATTGCGAAAATTGCACACTGTGCGTCGGATTCTTGGGGACTTTTTTTTGGGTCATCACCCTTAGTAAGTGTGCCAAGTTTCAAAACTGTTGGATTTTTTTTGAGGTGAAAACCTTTATTGACTGGACTAAAAATTAAACTAAGATTTTATTGAAAAAAGTATGGCCCTCTTGTTACTTTTCTTTCTTCTTAAAGTATGCTATGCTTTAAAGAACTATCCAAAAAGTAGGCTATAAAATATTTCATGACAAAAGTATGCTTTAAAATATTTTATCATTTGAAAGTATAATTATAAAATATTTAACTCATCGTTACAATCTTCTATTTTCCCCTAATCAATCACAATTTGGAAATTAGAAGGAATCCCTTTTTGATGGAAAATCACTATGCTATGCTAGGTTAGGTAAGGTTTAGTGGGCTGACAGTTGGTGTTGTTACCGTCACACTTAGATCAAAGTAGATCCATTGTGGTACTCTGAAATATTGTAACTTCCTGAAATATAAATAACCTATGAATCGTGTCGTTCGTCTAGCCATTTAGAGGTCTTGACAAAGCTCAGCAAGCTTTTTCCTGGCAATTCGGATAGTTCCTCTAGTTCGTTGAAGAGTTGCATAGAGTTTTCTTCCTAGTAAGAGTGAGGGACAGTGGCAGAGAAAATGAGCAGTGTCTTCATGCTCGTCTTCATTACCACAGCCTCTACAAAGGTCATCGGTACTATGCCCCATCTTCTTTTTATGGTAGCCAAGCAGTGTAGATGGTTAAGGTCGAGTCGTTAGTGCAGGGTACACTATTTTCCCAATCGAGTCTATTGGGGAAGCTAGTACTAAATGATTAGTTGAAATCTGAGCAATTTGTGCCCAGAATCTTGTTGCATGAGTATATCAAATCACTATGCTAGCTCTCATTATACATTTTTTAGCTTTTCAGAAAACAATGAGTTTCAATACAAGTTCTTCCGGCAAATTCGTGCATTTATAAACTTCCACAAAAATAATTTTCTTCTTAACAATTCGAGTCTTTCTCTCAGTGCAAAACCTTGTTTCAACCACCCGGAGGCCTTTCTGCGTTACTCACCACATGTGGACATGTTTTTCGTCATCACAATTTCCATTCATCCTAAAGATATTAAAATTATTCGTCACCAAAGCGGGTTTATTGCCATTACCGTTTGAGGTTTGACTCATCGTTCACACGGGCAATTTAATATTCAAACTCCTGGCTTTCCATTTAACCAGACAACATGACGATCATTATCGATTTAGTCTTCACTCAAGTTACGGTAATTAAATACCATTTTTGTATTATTAAAGAACATCAGGCAATCGCCCGTCATGAAGGTATGAAATTCAATATTTCATACATCATGTTCACGATACATTACGTGGGAATTGAAAAAAACCTACTCTTGAGTCTTGGTTGCAAAATAATCAATTTTAAGTTTGTCCCTAGTCATTCGGCCCATTGACCTTTGGAATTGCAAGAAAAGAACCTTCCAACTTGACATTGACAGAAATGTCCCAATAACTGACTTGTCAGACAAATTATTCCCTTTTATAATTCAATTCCGGTTTGTTCCTTATTCCGGACAAAACAAAAAAATTTAATCAAATTATTGATCTGGTTTGAGGCAGAGAGACGCAAAATCAGAAGCGAGCAAACGAACACGAATAACAATGTCATGTGAATGTTGTATTGGTTAAGCAAATGAACATTCTAATTCTCATGGGAATCTGGATTTGAAATCAAATATCCACACACGACATATCGCCATGTCAATCCATACCGCTATGTCTCCATTATAATCTGGAACAAACATTTGGCAAAGAGAAAGAAGACACATTATTTTTTTTTCTTCTTGCTTTCGTTCTGTCCCTGGAACGCATTCCTTTAACTCGGTCTGGAGATTAAGTTCACAAGCAGAGACATATCCGTTTTTATTGAACCAAACCAACATGTTTCGTATAGTTCCTATTTCGTTCGTATACCCATATCTTTTGTAGATACATTCCTTTAACAACATATCAAGAAGAAAGGAAGGCGCAGAAAAAAAATAAATCTTTAATCAAATAATAGAAAGATAAAGCAAAACAATCATCCTAAAAAAAATACAAAAAACATAAAAGGAAATGACAGAAATACACAACACACAAAATTCAATACCGAGAGTACACTCAATGTCGTGTGAATTGACCCCGAAGGGCTATAACGTTTTTTCAAAGTCCACTTGACATCAAATGGTCTCTGAATTTTCCTTTAGTTAAATGTCACTTTGACACTTCACTTAACACTTCATTACCATTGGTAGTCATATTTTGCTGCAAGTCTATTCAAACAATTCAGAGTGTTGACATTTTAGTGCTTTTTCTTTGAGAACTCTGACACATGTTCTTATCAGAGGCGAACCGGATAGCTTAAAAAATTAGATTTTCTTATGTGGCATTGTACGCCAACACAACACATATTTGGCAAAAAAGAAGAGGAAGGAAGGAATCTCGTTAGGTGTAGGAATATTTGCAGATGAATATGTTTTTTTTTTTTTTTTTTATTCGTATAGAGACTTGTTTTCTGCAGATGTCAAATATTTGCTCTGGAAAAAGATTTGCGAATTAGTTTAGAAACGAAGCAATTAAAAACAAAACAAAAAAAAAGTTAATGAGAAAGGACTGACGTTTTGTTTTTTTGTTTTTGTGTCCCAAAAAGAGAGAAATCAATTAAAAATAAAAATAACAATTTAATTCGTTCAACATGAAGTACTTAGTTCAAGATTTATCTCGCGTTCTTTTTTTAAGCAATGGTTTGAGCTCATTTTCTGTGAATTTCGCGATAAGACGTCGAATAAATTGCGTTTCGTAAAATTTTGTCGGATTTAAATCAAAAAGAAAGTTTTTTTTTTAGGTTTTTTTTTTCATTTTGATGGTTCATAGGTTGAAAAAATAAAAAAAGAAGGTTGACAAGAAGGTTGATATTAGTATTTGATTAGGGAAATTCGACACAAGGCCTTACACAGATTTTTAAATGTTTAATGTTGATCCTGCATTTTAGACATTGTATAACCGGTCGTAAATCGATATTTTCTGTTGGTGTACCGCAAGGATGAGTTGTTGGTCCCTCATTATTTACAATTTCTGCAATCAACAATTTTAACAACACAAAATTAATTTGTGTTTCTTCTTAAGTCAGTCGAAAATGTTTGAGTCTCCAAATGTATAAAAATAGTGCTGGTAGGCTTTTAATTGCTTACAACAAAAACAAAAAGCTAATTGGCTAATTTTGTACACTTCCTTTAGCTGCATTCCGCTTAAAACACTTCAACGAAAAATCTCTTGAACACACTCAAACTCGAGGAGCTCATGTTCTTGCTGCAGGGAATTTCTTTTTATAAGAGA
This sequence comes from Sphaerophoria taeniata, assembly GCA_943590905.1. Lineage (NCBI taxonomy): Eukaryota > Metazoa > Arthropoda > Insecta > Diptera > Syrphidae > Sphaerophoria > Sphaerophoria taeniata. Next base: position 86,840,672 of record OX016542.1, read on the forward strand.
AATTGGGTTAGCTCCTTCTTATTTCCTTTTGCATTTCTCAACACACGAATATTATAGTACCACTTGAAGAGTAGACGTTTAACACTCTTCTGTCAAAGACTTTAACTATTTGACAGTCGGTTGACTCGATTATTAAGGTCACTTGACATAACCCTGGTTAAGCTTATTCGCTTTTTGCATTTAAAATCAAAACTAAATTGAAGCTATGTATAGGTATGTATGATGGCATGAGTGGTGTTATGCTTTGGTCGTTCGTCGTTGTCGTTGTCGCCTTCCTGACAAAAGAGGGGGCATGTAAATATGATTTAACAAAATGAACAGACTGGAATAAGTTGTTAAATGTGAAATTTTTCGCACCGATTACAAGGATTTTTTTTGCTTTATCAAATAATGAACCGTTCAAAGAGTAAAGTACAAGCTGACCAGGCAGACTTCGTACTGCGTCAATCGATAAATAGAAGATACTTTTGTAACACGCTTCGACACTACCCACTATCCTTTACCAAGCTATTCCACTATTCTCTACCCACTTCCCGTTAACCAACTTCCCCGTTAACCCTCAACCTGCCACCCACTACCAGCTACCCGCTACCCACTACTTCTGAGTGCTACCCTACTAATAGCTACTCGCTACTTACTACCCGACCCGCGATCCGGTAACCGTCACCCCGCTCTCCGCTACCCTCTAGCTCGCTACCCCACAACCCATATATCTCATGACCGGCTTGGTCGATTTTGTAAAAAAATAATTAAAACCCATCTACGCCACTAACCGAACATTCCCCCAAAATTTGGTAACAAACATTCCACTGGTATAAAAGTAAGTGAGTCCTCAAGGGATTTGCATGACATTTTTATGTATATAAGAAAACAACGTTTGCTGGGTCAGCTAGTTAGGTCGTGACAGCTCAGAAACCTTCGCTGGTTCATGCACACCAACTTTGTTAAGCACTATCACGTGGTCAAATGCATAGTTTAAGTTTCAAGTTTCAAGAGGGAATATGGTGTTTCCACTTTTTTTACCATATCTCATGAACGGCTTGGCCGATCTTGTACGAACTTCTTCAAAACCATCTACAATACTACCGAAACGGTCCAACCGTTCTAGAGTTTAGCAACACATTTAGTCTTCGATTTAACTTGAAAGTTCAGACTCAAAATACGAACCCATCCATTGATTAAATTTTCTGACAGCTGTCTAAATTTTCAATTTGGTCCTTTTTCACTTTTAAAGTAGATTTACTTACTCGTATCCATCAAACGTGATCAAACAAATCTAAAAATTCGGTCGATAGAACAAAAAACAATCCATCCACCCATCCAACTTACAATTCTGAATCCTGCCAAATGCCAAAAAAAGGTACCTATTGAACATCATCCATACCCATGACCCGGTTATCGATTAAGGCCGCTAATGGATATACAAACGGCAGATATGCCATGAACGTCGTAGTCGCTTTATCATGTCTTGTTTTGGTATTCCTGCTTGAACTCCGAAATTCGAGAACAACAAATTGCTCTCTTTCATACATGCATAATACCAATGCCACACAACCGACACACAGCAGTAGGCGTTTAAGTTAAACGACTCGGATTAAATGTTAATAAATTGAAGTATTATGTATCTATTTATTTTTTTTCTTCTTTTCGGAAAGAGTAACAGCAATTGATGGGGATACAAGCACTCAATTGAATTCCTCGACATATTTATATTTATTTTTTTAAATCCTTCTTGGGGATCTTTGTCTATCTCTAGCTCTACGTTTGAATTATTCTAAGAATGTGTCGGTGCCGTTTGGTTGGTTGGATTCATGACATACTGGCTTTGGCTTGCCTTTTGGCCATACACAGACACTTCCGTTCGATTAAATAATAATATATTTATTGTATTCATGCTTCGTATTGTCGAATTTACGAATATATAAACTTACCCAATTCCACATAAAGCTTCGGTCGAACATTCTCTTGCCAGGCACTTAAATTTCCAATCACGTACAATGTTAAAAGAAGGAAGATGTGTATTTTGTTTATGCATAGTAGGTCTCGCAATAGTTTCGGCGTTAGCGTCATATCATGCCAATATGAGAATGATGATGATGTGGTCATCGTAAAATTTTATTTTGTTTATTTTTTTCGATACGAAATTTATCGTCTGTGATCGGCTATCTCTCCCCGTTTACAAAAAAACAACATAAAAAACGGGGTGTCGTGTTACCTGAAATAGAAAAAACGTAAAATTTTATTCAAGGTTATGTCTACAATTTTTTGGATATTATAAATTTTATCTATCGCATATTATTCATGGAGTCATTTATTTGATTTGACACACGAAAATGTGCACGAATGACCAAAAGTGATGGTGATTCTCCATGGGGCTATAAATCAATTGACAGGTAGGTAGACATAAAACATGGAATTATTGGGCGTAGGCATGCATGTGTGCCAAATCAATGCGACAACTATTTATACGAGATAATGTTGCTTCTGGGAAATACTTTTGAGGTTATCTCAGCAGATTTTTTTGAAAATTTGTTGAAATTTTGGAGTGTTTAGGAGGGTCTAGTAGCTTTCCTAGACATCGAAGGAGCATTCAACAACGTCAGCTACCAGGCAATCACAACAGCAATGGACAAGGTGCAAATAGAGAAATCACTCATTGATCTAATCTCATGCTTAATAGCAGGACAATAACTACCACCAGATCGGTGAATCGGGGTACCCCCCAAGGTGGGGTCCTTTCGCCTCTTTAATGGAATATGGTAGTAAACGACCTCCTAACACCAATGGAAGCAGACGGTTTCAAGGTGGTTGCCTATGCTGACAACGTTGCAATATCTGTATCTGGGAAACACCCTCAAGTTCTCGTGGAACTCCTTTAAAATGCCTTACACAGGCTTACCGATTGGGCAAAGCATTGTGGCTTGGACGTCAATCCACATAAAACGAAACTAGTACTCTTTAAGAGAAGGTACACAATTCCTCAAATCAGCCCGCCCAAGATTAAAGGAATACCCTTAATCTTTTCCGACCAAGCCAAATATTTAAGCCTCATTTTAGACAAAAAACTAAATTGGAAGGCAAATATTGGTGAAAGAGTAAAGAAGGCTACTGTAGCACTCTTAAGTTGTAAAAAGGCCATAGGCTCAAAATGGGGCTTCTCCTAAAAAATATCCCACTAGCTTTACACTTCGGTAATCACACCGATACACATTTATGGAGTTGTCGAATGGTGGAACGCACTAGACAAGATGTTAAATTTGAAAAAACTCATAAAAGTCCAGCGATCAGCTCAGCTAGTATGTGCATCACGTGAGTACTTAGCTCAACACCAACAGCAGCTTTGGAAGTACTTCTAAACCTAACACCTCTTGACATCTTCTCCAAAATGGTGGCAGCGAACGCATGCGTGAGGCTTAGAGCCACCTCTCAATGGATCAGTAACAATACTGGTCATACTACTATCTTAGACAATTTCAGATCTATCCCAGATCGCTTAGACTATACCACCCCAAAAATGGTATTTGATAATAACTTCCTTCAAGATCTTTTTGGAAGAAGAAAGACCTCTGGAAGGAAACACGATACACTCCTATACAGATGGTTCAAAGGCCGACTACGTCGTTGGAAGTGGTATCTACTCGAAACAACTGAATCTCAGTCTATCATATAGACTTCCCAATCAATGACGTGTGTTCCAGGCAGAAGTAATGTCGATTAAAGAGGCACTATCCTAGCTCAAAGAAAACGTTATATCTTGCAAGGATATACGTATCTTCTTGGACAGTCAAGTCGCTCTCAAATCTCTCGCGTCTGTCTCCACAAACTCAAATAATCCACGACTGTCGATAATCTCTGAATGACAGAACAGTTTAACATTCACCTTATTTGGGTGCCGGGCAACAGAGACATTCCGGGAAATTGCAAAGCTGATGAGCTCGCCAAAACCGGAACACTTCAGCCCACTGTTAGACAAAGACACAACATAGGAACACCACTTGCTGCATGCAAACATCTGTTGTAGATATATTTATTGTAGCAAAATATCACATTTTTTCTTAAATCTATATTGCACAATTTACAGAGATTGGTATATAAACTACCTTACTACTGCCAAGCCAAGTATATAATAATTTTATAAGTGATTTATGACAAAATTTAGACTTGAAGGAAAAGCTACACACAAAAAACCTTCATTAAACAGAAAAAAAAAATAAATAAATAAATATATTTATTCTCGAGCAAGGGAGAAGAGGTGGTTAATGATCCAACAATGAACTATCATAGAATTATATAACCAAAGAATAAATAAATAATAATGAATAAATAAGCAAATAATAAATTAGTAAATAAATAAATCATAAATAAATAAATAGACGGGTAGATATATATATAAATAAATGAATAAATAGAATAAAAAGTTAAATTAATATATAAATAAATAAATAAATGAATAAATAAATAAATAAATAAATAAATAAAATAACTAAATAAATAAATAAATAACAAACAACAAATAAATGAATACATAAATAAATAAATAAATAAACATCTTTTCAAACAATATGCTCTAGAATCAACAAATCCTAGATGGTCACAGGGTACCACCTACAAGCATAGACCTGAAACGGTCAAAAAGCTTGATTTCCCTGAGCAGACAAAGTATAAGCTTCACAATTGGAGTCATAACAGGACACTGCCTCATAGGTAGACATGCTTTGAGACTAGAAGTCTACACAAATGACTTCCGTAGAGGCTGCTTGGAGGAAGAGGAAACAGTTCAACACCTTCTATGTGCATGTCCGGCACTCTCCAATAGAAGAAATTAATATCTCGGTTATCCCTTATTTGATAATACCAGACAACTGGCAACGATCGACACAAGATGTTTCTCTAACTTCATTAAACGTACAAAATGGTTTGTTTAAGTTCATTACTCTCCCATGAGAAACTTCTTTAGTGATGGTATCACTATGGACTCTTGAGGTCTAAGTGAGTCAATAACATGTAGACAGCCACTCTAACCTAACCTAACTTACGAGGGTCTGAATTTGACAATTTTGAAGGTTTCTTTCAAGGATTTCTGCGTTCATTTTTGATGGCTGTAGCTTTTTCAAACAGAGCTCCAAGCCGATAGTTAGATTAACTCTTTAATTATGATCAATTGGAGAGTTTAAGAGTAAGTCTCCAAAAACCAAGAAGCAAGCATCTGCATCTTCAGGTCCGTCTTTTTGCTAAGCTAAGGGAAAAAGTACATGAATTATGTTTGTTTTGTATTCAGTTTGGGGTGAGGGAGAAGGGAGGGGAAAAAAGACAAAAAGAAGGAAACTGGCAACTCATTTTTATGTGCCACAAGCCCATAATTGCAGAGTTTCTCATATGTATTTGTTCTCAATGTTATGATGAGTAGTTTCGGGGGGAAGAGTGCTATATGAGCATATCGAAAAAGGTTTTATTCAAATGAGCTTCACGGTGAAGATTGTTCAGGGAGAGACTGTGGTGAATAGAGTAGACGAACCATTGAATTTGAGATCGAAAAAACAGAATAAGTCCCTTCCTTTCATAAGTCTTTTGGGTATCTTTTTTAACAAACACAAAGTTACATCAAAGTGGCTGCGAGACTCTTTCAGTTGAAGGGTGTTAAGTAGCTAAACTCAGAAACGATAACCCAGCATCATCAACAAGAACTAGTTTACATCCCCATACTCTCTCAGGACAAAAAACGCATAAAACAAATAAAATGGCAATCTTAAACGTGACGCACAAGTCGTAAATCATATCCGACATACCCCTGTTGTCGTCGTCAATGTCGTCATTAAGATAATGCATCCTCGAGCACGCACTAAGTGTGATTGCGAAAACTCCTGTCTATAGGCAACGGATTTTTTTTTATATGTAATCTTGGGATGACTCTTCGCCGCCTTAATACTGTCAGAGTGTCAGCCCTGCCAGCCAACCCAACCCAACCCCAAATTAAAATCAATTTACTCACGTTCACTTTTTCCTCCTTGAATCTTGAATGTACTGTGCTGCTTGACGCGGTCTTAAATTGGGATTAAATCATCCATATTTACGAGTCTCGGCTGCGCTACAACATTATATAGGGCCGAACCGCCTCAAGGGTGTGTGCCAGTGTCATTGCCTACTTTTACATATTAAATTCAAGATATTGCCTCACATCTCACATCACACTGCAGCACAAACTGTCAAGATTACTATACTCACGACTCACGAGACAACCATATCGAGCAAAGGGAGTCTCCGATGCGATGTAATATGCTCTATAAATTTTTTTTTTTTTTATGTTTGCATAGAAGATACTATTTAAACCAAACCGAGAGACAAGTTGGTTTTTATTGCTTTTTATTGCTTGAATCGTGTCGTGTGATCGTCTTGAAATTATTATTATTGTTGGTTTTGGTGCATTCATTCATTCATCTATTTATTGAGATGAGGATAAGCTATTTTCCAGTTGTTGTTTGTGTTGTGTTGTGTTTTGTGTGTGCAAGCTTAAATTTAAGTCGGCAAATGGATGCGTATTTTTGTATCGCTTCTTTTTAAGAGGATTAAATGGGTATTCATTTTTTTTTTTTGCTTTCATTCATTTTTTGTAATTTATTTATTGGGGGTCGGGGTCGATTTGGTTAGACTGGGAACAAATGAAAACTAAGCTGAATTTACATCAATTTAACAAAGTTGATAATTTAGGGCATTTCTCATTGATGATGGGATTATTGTTTCTATCTTTGGGTTAAAAAAAAAACGTTTCATTTAAGAGAAAGCTTAAAAACAACTTTTTTTTAAGGTAATGTTAAAGGGGAAAAAATGTTGCTTTTGAGGAAAACGCCGATATTTGTAAGCTCTTTCTCATGTGGCTTTAACCCCAATTTTCGGAGTCTCAAATGTTGATATCTAAGATTTTTACTATAGGATGATCTCTGCAACTTATGTTCGATTTACTCAGCTTGCAATAGTGTAGCGATGAGTTGAGAACTTCTATCCAGGATTTCAGAACATTTTCATACAGTTTTTGGAATATTTTCAGGTTTTTGTCGATGCCTGTTATGACTATTTATCAGGTGTTCCTTAGGGAAGCCATCTAGGGCCCCTAATTTTTAAATTTGAGTTTTTTTTTCTACTCTATAACTCAAACTAAGCACGTTGAGAAAATCGTTAGTTGGTTAATCTAAGGACTTCCATGATCCCAATATCAACTTTGCTTAGTGTAATTGCTTGTTCATTCTCATATAAATTCAGGTCTCATATTTGGTCACCTCTTAGAGATATTTAGATTAAAAGGCTAGAATCCATACTCATGAAAATGGAGCATTACCGCAAAAACGTGTTTAAACCTCTTTCTCTACTAGATGATTTGGATCATCGAGGAAGAACTCTCTCAAGTGTTGTTGCTTCTTCTGGACAGAACACTACCAGATTATACAAGGTAAGAGGTTGTTTTCTCTTTCTCCTTGTCCATGGAAATCCTGCACAAGTTGTCGGAAAAGACTCCTAATCTCGGAAATACAATGTGCGTGGTATTCCGGACCTTGAAACGTATTAATGTTTGCCTTGACGTGGATATCAAATTTTCTAGGCCAGTATAAATCTCACTTTATTGCTACGATTTCTGCTTGGTATACGTTACCATAAAATTGTGAGTACCCGTTGCGTATTTGTTATGATTTGCCTGTATCCTGAACGTGGGAGTTTGAATCCGACTCGTGATTATAAAGTTTGAATTTCAATTCTTCACACGCTATGAATTGTTGAAGAGTGTAACCTTTTTAGGCATTCGCTTAACGCTCCTTCATAGTTTATTTGGGATTTAGGTTTTTCTCATAGCTTTGAAAAGTTCTACCTTATTGTAGTTTAAGAAATCAAAGGGGGACATCGATCAAGCGAAGAAAGAAGTCGATGATAATTTCGAAGTAAATGTAGAGGATGACCGTTTCAAGGTGATATTCTCGTAGCATCACGTCAACAGCGATCCAACTGAATCGCATTTCAAGAAAATTAAGGGAACGGAGCAAATTATTCATGAGAAATTGAAACGACGAAGACATGGCGATGAGGAGGGGAAGAAGAGCCAAGTGGAGACCTGGGGCGCTCCGGTGCTTGTCACTACTCTGAACAAACGTTTAACATGGTGCACCAGGGCGAAAAAGCGACATCCAACAGCTCAGTGCGAAATCAGAGCGCCACAGAGTGACTGAGAGCGCTCATCGAACAAACCTAGTATATTGGTGAAGAGTTTGAAGAGGAAGTTGCAGCAACAATAAATTCCAAAATTCAAAAAGAAAATCCACAATCAATCAAATTAGAAATTCAAAATCTAAGTAACCGCCATTATGGCTGCTGTTGTATTTGGTATATGTTGGTACAGTAATTCAAGGTGCATGTTCTTGCATTCGGGGCAAGTGAAAATTGGCTGTTCTTCTTTATCGTTCGTAAAAATTTATTAAAAACGAGTCGTGGGAGGAAAAATGTTAAATTGTGCAAAATTAAAGCAAATTAATTGTTTTTCTGTGTTGTGAAGTGAAAATTTCTTGGATTTCATGTCAATAATTGTCCGCAATCTAGCTTGTAAATTTGTTTGTGATTTTTCGTGTTTAAAAAGTACAAAAATGTGTTAGTTTTTCCTTTTCGTCTTTAAAAAGTACAAAAATGTGTTAGTTTTTGCTTTATTTTTGAGAAAAAAAACCTCATCGGGTCTGGGAAAGAACAATAAAGCCAAGTCTATCGCGTCGCCTTCCTAGCCATAAAAGCTCAAGTAATGGTCTTTACAAATTCCAAGAGGTGAGCTGAGCTTATTTTTTTTAGTATTTGTGTATTACATATTTGATTTCTTGAATAACAAAAACAAAGTCTGTTTCGAACTTGCCGCGTGGCCTGCGAAGTCCTTCGGGTGGAGTTCGGACTTGAATGTTCAGAGCAATGTACTCTACTTGACCCAGCCATGCTAACCGCTTTACTTTCACTTTTCTGGCTGGATCTATTTTACTGTCAAGCTCACATAATTGTGTTCCATCGGGCAAGGTCAAGCCAAACGCTGACATTCATAGTTACTTGGTGTTTGTAGCTATTGTTTTTGATCTTGTGGGCTGGAAAACACAGGTTTTCTTGATTTTTCTTCATTGCATATTTGCATTTTGGCTGTTGGACTACAAAAAAGTCCTGATTCAGTTCGTATAGTTCCTTTTCGGGCACACTTTGTCTTTCGACTGTAGTGGAGTAGTAGCGGGTTGTTTAGGTTAATCTTGCCGGATTTCCACGACGAAACCCTATTTCTTGTACATGATCATATCCATCAAATCTACTGGGCCACAGCTATTCCTGCCTTTTACCGCTCAAGGAGAAATTCAAGTTCTTTCACGCTTACGGTCTGATTTCCGAGGAATGGAATTTAGAGGCTTTTCAAATCTCTGTCAAGTAAATATTGTTTTTGTTTTTCTTTTTTACAAATTGAACGCAAGAAAACATATGCAACCAAGGACTCGTAAAAAATTGTCAATGTACATTCCTTCCGTAAAAAAAGACGTAGGTTAGGTTAGGTTAGAGTGGCTGTCTAGTTGTCTAGTGTGTCTGTTGACTCACTTTGGATTTGAGACGTATTTCAAACTGATTTGTTTCAGTTCCTCTTCGAACTTGAGATCGCTAGCTAAAGTACTTCAAAATACAGGACTTTATATAATCCCTTTTAATTTTACAGGTCAAACGAATTTTTATGGTATCAAAACGGCGCAATCCAGCTCTAATAGAGTTCGAGCTAGACTGTTCGTAGCCGTCATTTATACAACTACTATCGGTCAGGTCTTTACTTATTTTAATAGTGCAGCGTGGGTTTTATATTCGTCATAGAGGTACCAAGAGCAGCAGACGTTGTTCCGCACAGTTCGTCTTTGTATGTGCTGTTGTTCACAGACTTGAAAGCGATGAAAAGGTGTCTTAGGCTTGGGTTATGCCAATTTTTAACGGAGTTTGAATATTTGACCGATAGTAAACACCACCTTTGTTTAGAAGTTTTACTAATCTTGACTTGCTCTTAGTTTAGGTAAGGTTAAAGTGGCTGCGGATACAGGATCCACACACTAAGGCCAGAAGGGATTACTTCTTACTAGTCGAACCATTTTGAGCTTTTTATAAAGCGAAGAAGATATTGGATATCCTTGTTAGCTAGTTCACTGGGATTATCATAAAAATTACTCTCCCAGATTAATTTAGCGTCTTAGGGAAAGAGCAGGGCATGTGCAGAGAAGGTGAGAGATTGTTTCCTTTTCTTTTTCGTCCATACAGCTCCTGCAGAAGTCGTATTGCGGGTCTGCCTATGAGACAGTGTCCCGTGAGGACACCTATTAGGGAGCTAATATGAGATCTGCTTTGAGATAGCATGTCTTTTGAGCACTTTAAGTCAAGTGACGGCCATACGAGTTTTGTAGCTGCGCACGCTGACATTGTACCACCTACAGCTGGTTATCGTTAAAGCGTTTTCTTTTAGCAAAATTTTACATGTAGCTATCGGTATACCTATCTTTTCCCTTTGAGGTGAGATAGGTATGACGTTTCCATTTTAAGCGAGTTCATCGGTTCTACAATTTCCTGTGATTTCTCTGTGGCGCGGCACCTAACAGAGGTGAATATTAAATTGCTACACCATCTCCATAAGAGATAATCGAAAGTCGAGGGCCGTTAGAAAGTTGGTTGAGACACAGTCGAGAGATTTTATTGCAGCCTGACTGTCAGAGAAAATGCGGATATCAGAAGTTGATATCACGTTTTCTCTTAGCCAGGATAGAACCTCTTTGATCGCCAAAATTTTCGCTTGGAAGACGCTACAATGATTCGGGAGGCGGAATGAGAGGTTTAGATCAGCTTTTCTGAGCATACACCACTACCAATACCATCATTTGTTTTGGATCCATCTGTATAAAAATGAATGCTCCTGTCTACCAGGAATTTTTTGTCTTCCCACTAGGCTCTGGATGAAATGGCGACCTTGAAGTTTTTCCCAAATTGGGGTTTTGAAATAGTGTAGTCTATGTACTTTGGTATATAACGAAAGAAGTTCAGAATGATGGAATGACCCTCATTATTGTTGGTCCATTGAGAGGCGTTGAGTTTTATAGCTGTACTCGCCGCCACTTATTTGCTGCAGATGTCGAGGGGTGTCAGATAGAGGAGAGTGTCTAGCGCAGCTGAGGGTGTTGTTCTCAATGTTCCGCTTATGCAAAGACTTGCATTGCGTTAAACTCTGCTGAGTTTATCGCAGTAAGTAATTTTCTCCAGTACAGTAGGTCGGATGGCCGATGTTAATACCCAATAGGTAATGCGAGGTTTGAAACCCCTATGGCTTTTTTGCAGGAGAAAAGAACTAGTGTATCTTTCCAAACTCTCTCTTGAATGTTAAGTTTCCAACTTAATTTTTTGTCTAATATCAGACCAAGGTACAATTTTTGGAATTTTGTATTTCCGTGTCGGGGACGCGAAATTAGGCCCCAGGAAAAAATGCCCCAAAAAAATAATGAAATGAGGCCCCAAAAAAAAGCAACAACAACGAAATTTCTCAAATTTTGGTGATTTGTTTAATTTTTTTTGGGGCCTTTTTTCATTTTCATTGGGGTCTAATTTCATTATGAAATAAGGTTTTTGGGGCATTTTAGTTTTAAAACTATTTTAAGCCGAGTCCATTGCATGCATTCGCGCGAATTTTTTATGTTCACATCCCAAATTGATTCTCTTTTGGGCAAATTTTTTTTCGCACGCAAGCAATTCTTTCAAGCTACAAACCTTTAATTATTTAATTTTTAAGATATGTGAGACTGAATATATGAGACTGATTAAATGGTCCTTACGTATTCAGCATGAACTATACAGCCTGATTCACGAGCGTTGTGCCAAAAAGCTAGAGCTTGTAGGTTGAGTTGAGACAAGAAAAAATCGTATTTGAGGGGGGGGGGTTATTCACCCCCGTTTAGCCGGGAGGGGAAATTTTCTGAAAAATTGACTTATTTTGTAAAAAAATTTATTAAAAATCAACGGCTTCGCTTACAACACCGTGTTATACCTTTATGGAAAGCCAAACACTTTTTCTTTAATTTTGTTTTTAAATTAAATGGTTTTAACGAATAGTTTAAGAAATATAAATTTTCAAAAAAAAAAAAAAACATTTTTGAACTAATTTTTTTCAAAATTTTATGTAACACTAGTTTACAACATTTTTGCCTCAAGGATGAGACACATCATTTCTAGTTAATTTTATGATGCTGAAACTAAATCCGGACACAGAATTTTTCTAGCACGTCACGTTTTCGAGATATGCTTATCTCAATGTGCTCGAAACCCGTTTTTTGGCGTTGTTTGAAGTAATTTTTTGAGGACAGAAAATTTTTACAGACAATTGTAGATACAGGATACAGCATTCTTTAGAACTACTCTTTATCTTTCAAAACCATTTTAGTTTGTTTCGCTACGAGTCTTTTTCCTCAAGAAATTTAATTTTAGCTACGGCACTTCGATATTACCTATGTTATATTTTGCAATTTTGTACTAGCCAACTGCGTTATGAAAATAAAATGGTATATCTTGAGAAAAAAAAATCATAACGAAACAAACTAAAATGGGTTTGAAAGATAAAGAGTAGTTCTAAAGAATGCTGTAGTTACAATTGTTTGTAAAAAATTTCTGTCCTCAAAAAATTACTTCAAACATCGCCAAAAACCGTGTTTCGAGCACATTGAGATAAGCATATCTCGAAAACGTGACGTGCTAGAACAATTCTGTGTCCGGATTTAGTTTCAGCGTCATAAAATTTACTAGAAATGATGTGTCTCATCCTTGGGGCGATCAGAAAATCAAATTTTGTAAACTACACTAGTTTTAATTAAGAACTAATTTTGTTTTCAAAATTCAATGCCGTTGTTGATTTTTAGTCGAAAACAGAAAACCGCACGCAAAAAACCTTGAAAATATAAAAACTTTCTTGTCAATTAATTGTTTGACAAAAAAAAATTAAAAAATGTTTAAAATTAACCGCGAAGGTTAGAAGCCCCGAATTTGCTTTCGGGACTTATGAAACGCCATAGTGGGTAGTAGGTACTGTTTCCCTGCAACTAAGTGTGCATTTGTGTAACACTTTGAGGTGATATTTCATTGTCTAACTAGGTTAACTACGAAAAAGACACATTGGGGTCTTATTTCATTTTTTCAAAAAAAGTAAAACAAGTCGGGGCCTTTTTTCATTGGGGCATAGTTTCATAATGAAATTATACCCCAATTTGGGGCCATATTTCATTTTTTCATTATTTCCTGGGGCCTAATTTCGCAGAGCCTTCCGTGTCAAAAGGACGAGGTCTTTTTTTTTAGGATTAATACTAAAGTCCACAGTTATCAGCCTATCTTGTGAGCATATTAAGTGCGTTTTGGATGAGGTCTCTCAGGGTTTTAGAATATTTTCCAGTGACGATGATAGCAACATAATTGGCATTAGCAATCCATCTGTGGCCTTCCTTCACGAGGGTGACTTGCTGAAGGTAATATAATAATACCCTAATACCCTACTGCTACTATATTGTTTTACTAAGTAACAGATTTTGCAGGTTGACTGGAACAAAAAAAGCCTCTCCGAAGAACTCTTTTGAAGCTTCCTTTGACGGGTTTCCAATTGCTTTAATCTTACAAATAAACATTTTTCAGGACTCCCCTACACTCATTCCAGGCTTAGAAGTTAGAACAGTGCCTGATTGATGACTGTGTTCATTTTTCAAAAAGATTTTTTTCCGAAAACTGTGTGTTTCTAGCATAGTTCTGGCTTATACCTACTTAAGAACACGTTTTTTTTTGTTTTATTACTTCAAAACTTTGAGATCAAAACACAGGTTTCTTTCTCATTATTTGTTTTTTTATCCTTGAAGGATTCTAAATATATTGATATGTCACGTTCTTGTTTTTTTTTTTTTTTAATGAAAATTAGGATTTTCCAACACTTACGTGCTCAAACTGAAGATTTTCTTCCAAGTACGATAGTACAAAACCTTAGAGATCATGGTCTTGCACCTAAGTGGCCAGTGAAGCGAAAATAAAACCAAAAGATCACGCATCTTCTGTGTACATTAACCTTTGTGATTTGTATACAGTTTCTAGGTAATTTGTGTTTACAACTTATTGGTAAGTTCTCTACCGTGGGAAAAAAGGATATTCATAAATCCAAAAAAGGAATGTTGCTTTTTTTTAAGGTGTTTTTAGGTATGATGTTTGCTTTCACGGTTAAGAAGTTTCTTTTTCTTAGTTTAAAATAGCCTAAGTTGCCCCATTAAATCTCAATACAAATGCTTGAAAATTATGAACTTGTAATTTGTTAATTCGGCGGTGGCGGAGTAGAGACAGAGAGCCTCATAAAAAAGGATAAGTTTGAGAATAGTTTCATAAACAAAAAGTCATGTACAATTTGGATTTGCGGGAAAAAATACCAAGAAACTAACATTTCCGCCTCCTTTCCAATTAGTAAAATTCCTATTCAAATAGTCCTACATACATTTCATAATTAAAATTTTCCAAATAATTATTTTTTGCTCGTTTTCATTTCCCTTCATATTATTTTTTATCAACTTACTTTGAATACGTCCTTCGAATATAATATGAATCCAATTCACATACACAATGAAGAATACTCTTTTTCCTTCCCTTCACGTATGGATGAATAGAGCAAACAGCAGCAACCAGGGCTGCCGTTTCAAATTTTCACAGAGGAGTATTTTCAAGTTCTAGAGGGGAGTATTTTGCTATTGAAGGGAGTACACAAACAAACATTTTTTAACAGGGACACTTTTTGATTTGGTAGAAGAAAAAAAATCGAGTTTTGGCAGCTTTTAATTTAACTTGTGAATGCACCCTTTCACTCATGAATCACTAACTATTTTCATCATGAAAGTTCACTAACGGCTTTCTGCCGAAATCCGGAGTCGATGACCTCAAATTCATTCGTATTTCTCACCCTAGTAGACCGGGGGAAGAATCGTGTAAGCTGGTTTATGATAGTTGGCAGTCAAATTCAGGAAAAAAAAGAGATAATTGAGTGTCAACTATCAACTATCAGCTTACAATATTCCAACCCGGCAATAACAAGTCGAGTCCAAACATTGGAGTCAATATATTTGTTCTGTGATGTTGCCTTTCGAAGTGCCGAAAATATCGCTGCTGTTCAGGCGTCCGTAGCAAATGATCCAAATCAGTCAATTCCATCGCGTTCTGAATGGCCAGCGTTATCGCATCATGATAACCGATTTTTTTTCGCTCGCATTTGAATTTATATGGACTTTGGCCAAAAGTAGTTTCAACAGGATGGTGCTACAAGCCATAAAGCACACCTCACAATCACATTATTGAAGAGTAGGTTTGATGAGCGAGTTATCTCAAGAAATGGGAGTCTATTGCCCGTCTTGTTCGTGCGATTTGACACCACTAGACTAGTTGTGTTCGCTCAAACAATGGTAATCAAAAATACACTAGTCAAAACAATTAAAGGAACACTTGAAAAAACTCAAAAATGGAGTGGTTTTTTAAAAGGCTGTATCTCAGTAGAAAAAAGTCGGATTGAAGTGAAATAAAAAGTTTTTCAAAGGTTATCATTTTTTCTTTTCAAATTATTTTGAATAAAAAAAGGACCGTTCGTCGTTTTTGCTTGAGCGAAAAAAATGTTCACTCAATTTCAAAATCGAAAAAAAAATAAACTTTGAGGTTTCATAAAATGAACGGAAATTTTTTTCAATCCAACCAATCTAAGATTCAATTTAAGAATTTTGTTGGCTATAATTCACTGTTTGGTTCAGATCGCTACGATTTTTTTTCTAATCAAAAAATGGGTTTACATGCAAAAACACAATTTTGAGTTTGGACCCTAATAACTCTGCTAAATATTGACTTACCAAAAAAATAAAGGCAGATTTGAAAAATTTGTTAAATTTTCTAAACAAAAACATTTTGAAAAAATAAAAATATTGCTTTTTTCAATTTTTTCTATCAATTTATAAAAAGGTCCAAAATACGCATTTTTCAACTTTTTCATAAAAACTACCGTTATTTTGTGGTTTTCAGTGATACAACTAATCTGAGGCTTAATTATTAAAGCTCATAAAATTTCCTTGATTTTGGTGAAAATTTCACATCAATACGATTAACCGTTTCTCTGTTTCGATCAATCAAACTTGCGAAACACTTTTTGTTTCAATTTTAAGGAAAGCTTTGTTTTTTTCTTATTTTTCTGTTCTTTTGAATTTGTTTATTTTTTTTAATTTATTTTATTTTTTTCATTATCACTATGATTTTGTGAAATTCGGATGAATTTCCTTGATTTTGATGAAAATATGAAAAAGTTGAAAAATGCGTATTTTGGACCTTTTTATAAATTGATAGAAAAAATTGAAAAAAGCAATATTTTTATTTTTTCAAAATGTTTTTGTTTAGAAAATTTAACAAATTTTTCAAATCTGCCTTTATTTTTTTGGTAAGTCAATATTTAGCAGAGTTATTAGGGTCCAAACTCAAAATTGTGTTTTTGCATGTAAACCCATTTTTTGATTAGAAAAAAAATCGTAGCGATCTGAACCAAACAGTGAATTATAGCCAACAAAATTCTTAAATTGAATCTTAGATTGGTTGGATTGAAAAAAATTTCCGTTCATTTTATGAAACCTCAAAGTTTATTTTTTTTTCGATTTTGAAATTGAGTGAACATTTTTTTCGCTCAAGCAAAAACGACTAACGGTACTTTTTTAACTCAAAATAATTTGAAAAGAAAAAATGATAACCTTTGAAAAACTTTTTATTTCACTTCAATCCGACTTTTTTCTACTGAGATACAGCCTTTTAAAAAACCACTCAATTTTTGAGTTTTTTCAAGTGTTCCTTTAATTGTTTTGACTAGTGTATGTAAGCCCGGTAGTAAATATAATACATATAATATTTCTTTAAGTTTCTAAGAGACGATTTTTCAGTCGTCAGATAAATAAGCAGAA
This sequence comes from Sphaerophoria taeniata, assembly GCA_943590905.1. Classification (NCBI taxonomy): domain Eukaryota; kingdom Metazoa; phylum Arthropoda; class Insecta; order Diptera; family Syrphidae; genus Sphaerophoria; species Sphaerophoria taeniata. Next base: position 86,857,675 of record OX016542.1, read on the forward strand.
GTGTTTATTCGACATATAACAAAATATTGGATTTTTCAATCGTCAGATAGACTTTACCTGACGAAAAACTTTCCAATTTATTATTTATAAGTTTATTTGCCAGTTTGTTATTTGCAGATTTTTTCGATGATTGAAAAATCGGATCTAAGGGGAGTACTTTCGAGTATAGCGGAGTATGGGAGTACACTGAACGCAAAGGGAGTACAAATACTCCCATGGTAGTAGTTCCGGCAGCGCTGGCAGCAACAACAACAACTAGGTAAGGTATGCGCTCCTATTTCTCGTTTGTCGTCGTTGACGTTGTCGTTGTCGTCGTCCTGTTCCTTCGTCGTTGGGTCATTATTACTTTGAGTACCGACCGCACACACACCGAATGTGTGTCAAGTGAGTTTCGTTGAAGGAAATCCTGTTTTGTTTATGTTTAAGTTTAATTTTTTGTTTTAAATCATTGCATATTTTGAGGGGAGGTTTTTGTTTTTTTTAATGATTTCCCTATTTTCATGCAAACAACAATTTATAATTAATTTTCACAGTCCATTAAGATCACCAGGAAGAAGAAGAAGAGGAAAACAAAACAATCGGACACCGACACACCGAAAAATGTACACAAAAACATTAATTTGTTTCTTCTCTCTTTCTCAAGCTCTCTTCTTCGTTTCGTTTATTTTTTTTTTCTAATTTGATTTTTCTTTAGTTGGGATTTACTTTACTTTTTTCTCGTGTGTACATTAACAAACACAGTTGCAGGGGAAAGGGATTTTCTTTTATCAGACACAACACCAACACTTAAACAAAAAACTAGAACACAAAAAATTTCCCAAAATTTCCCACTGTTACGTTACGTATGGCAGCAAACAGGCAAAAGCCATCAACGAACAATCAAAATACACAAAAATCTACAACACAACACAAATGCACATTCAAATATCAATGGGGGAGTGAACGAAACGAACGTATATGAAAAAAAAACACAACACCAATTTGTACGAAGAGGAGGAAGACAACACCAGATTCTCAAAGTGCAAGGCGCTTTTCCGACTCTGCGTTCGACAGAGATAGTTATATCTTTTCTTTTCTCTTGTTATCAAAAGCGAGGTAACAGATAAGGATAACAAGAACAACACGAACACGACAGAATGAACAAACACACAGAAAAACAGAACAGACCACAGAATAATTTTCTTTCTTTTTTATTTGTTGTTGTTTCCAACTTTCTCTTCTCTTTTCCGAAAACCGAAAATCAATGAATTTTTCTGCCGCTGCTGCTGAAGTTGATGCTGGACGAAAAGCAAATCCACGAAATGGAACTGGAATTGCTACTGTAATTGATGTTGAAGATGATTTTCTGGTTCTGTTTGTGGGTTCCCCCGCTGCTGTTTCTTTTGGGAATATCTAATAGATTTTCCGTAGGTGGCATTATTTTAATTCTTTTCTATATTCCATCAAACTAACCAGAACCAAACGGTCGAAAGAAGAAAAACAACACTGATGAAGCAATTACTTTATTTCTCACTTTTTATTATTTTTTTTTACGGCGGTCGTGGTCCGTCGACGACGACGACGTTGTCGACCAGTTTCAGGACGACGAAGGAGGAAAAACTACACACACGCACTAATGCAGATTATCCTGTATCTATTGACTTGCGGCGGCGGCGACGATGACGAAGACGGCGCGGGGGGAGCGTGAAGAAAAAATAAAATTCGTCGTCGGCCCGTTTTCGTTCTTACTTGATTTTTTTTTCTCTCTTCGTGTTTTAATTGAATGAACGTTTTTTTCGGTTAACTTTTCTTCAATTCAATTTTCTTGAATTAAAATCGATTATTTTCACTTCTATCGATGCAGATTATGATTAATCGAAATTGAATGCAAGCAATTGTGATGTTTTTGTGTTCTTTTCGTTTCAATTTAGTAATGAAAAATTAAAATTAAATTCGACTTACGAACGAACGAACAACCCGAACTACGTTACACGGCAGACATTTTAAAAACTTATGGGGAAAATTTTTGTTGAGACCAACTCGGGAGTTGATTTCTGAATCGATATTTTGTTTTCATCTGTCAAATGACAGATTGGGATTTGAGGTGACATCTAGTGTTGGATAGAATTTTGGACAGTTGTAATATTGTGTTGGGTTGACGTTACTTTACGTGACTTAAGGGTATATCACATTAAAGTAAAAAGGAATCGTTTGGTTTTCAGTGGTTATCGAATCGAATCGGTTTCTTGAAAACGGAAACGGACACTTAATCGAAATGAACTACGGAATTTACTGTGGAGTGGAAACTACACAATTTCAAAAGAATTTTTCAGGAACTTTCTTCCGTAGCTTTTATGTGCCTGCCTGTACGAACCCGCGAGATAATTTTCAATTAAAGGCCCAACTATAATCGACATAAGCCAACATAAGCGAATGTAAAAAAACCAAACGAAAATTTGCTTATGTTTGCAAAATTCCCGCGCATACCCATAATTGACTTAAGTGATCAAAGCCATCTATCAAAACCAAATTCGTAGCTGTGAAATTTTTGTATTGATTTGTTAAATAAACTTTTTCTATTTTTTTTTGTCAATCTCGAAATATATTACACATCCACGCTCATTAGTTTTGAAATAATTCACATGTACAGTGTCTTTTTTTATTTTTCATGTGTATTTGAACAAACCTGTCAGATTTTACTTATGCGCCGAGCGACTGAGATCGCTCTTGCTTAATGTTTGCTTAAGTTAACGAAACTGAGAAAAAATTAACGAAACGGAGCTAGACTCGATTATGGCTATTCAATAAAGCGTGTATGCATTTGCACGTTTGCTTATGCGCGCATAAGCTAGCTTATGTCGATTATAGTTGGGCCTTAAGTCTCATCGACTAAGATTTTTGTTGAAAATTATAAAATCAGATGTGTATATTTGTCTCTGTTTATTGTGTTCTTGATTCTTGAACGGCTTCTGCAATGATTGCCTCAGTTGCATCGGTGTCTGTAGTTTGACGAATGGTGACGAAAGTATTAGGATATCCTGCTGTCTAGCAGTGATCTAGAAGACTGCAGTACTTTGGTAATGCCGTCAGTAAAGTCGCAGTTAATTAACTTACAAAAGTACTTTAATTGGAAAGGAGCAGTCACCAGTCAGCACTTTTTTCAACTTGCAGTCAATTGACTTCAAGTTAATTAACTGCAGTACTTTTTAACTGACTTTAGTCAGTTAAAGCACTAAAAAGTCATTTAACTTAAGCGAGTTTGGTTTTGGTCAATAAGTCTTTTAACTGCAGTCATTTAACTATAAGTCAACTTACTTTTTTAGTCTTTTTGACTAAAATGTATTGAATTGAGTCAATAATATTGAGTCAATACTATTGAAGTATTGAAGTACACAGCGATTTTTTCGTTTGAATTAACACTGTGCAGATATCCTAGAGATAGGAACTTACGCATCTGCTGTTGAACTTTCAGAGGCCAACTTTGACCGCCTAGGTGGTGCTAGTAGCACCAAACGACATTTTTCAACAACCAGCATTTTTGACCAAACGACATTTTTTACCAAACAGCTTTTTTACCAAATGGGAATTTTCACCAAACAGCTTTTTTACCAAAACGTTTTTCGAATATTTTCGAAAATCTTATTTTTATGAAATTTTGTTGCATATCCCTTCCTGTTTTTTTTGTTTTTCTTTAAAAGGACACTTGTTTTCTTTCTTTAAAGCAGGATATCCTTAAGTTCCATCCTCTTTATCACAATTTAGGAACTAGCAACCAGCTCTAACCATCATGGTTGCCCTTTGATTCTCTGTAACTCCTAAAGTATACGGCCCTGGCCTCTGAAATTTGGACAGCAGATGCGTATGTTCGTTCATATCCCACACCTGGGGTAAATTATTGGACAAATCCATGCACAGGATTCTGCACAGGACGATTTCAACCGAAAAAACCATCATAGTACCCCTTTGACCCTCTGTAACTCTTAAAATATGCGGATCTGGCCTCTGAAAGTTGGACAGTAGATGCGTACGTTCGTTCATATCACACACACGGGGTTAATGATTGGATAAATCCTTACACAGAATTCTGCACAGTTTGAATTCAACCGAAAAAACCATCATGTCGCCTCTTTCACCCTCTGTAGCTCCTAAACTATGCGGCCCTGGCCTCTGAAATTTGAACAACGTATGCGTACGCTCATATCACACACTGGGAATTTCATATTTTTCTTCAATAAAAGGGGCCGAAAGAGTTGTATTCATTAACATTTATTTGTTCATTTTGTGAATAAAAATACATTTAATGTAATAAAATAACAATATTAAATATGTAATTTATATACAAAATATTTAAGAAAAAATTAATTTACAATATCATTATCGCTAATATCCATATTTACCACTTCTTAACAATAATAAAAAAATAAGAACATAAAATACTTTTAAGAAATTACAACAAAAGAAACAGTCAGTCAACATTTTTAGTCCAACTGCTTGGTCTCATCCCTCTTTCGAAGTGATGGAATTGATAGAGGCGGAAGTGCCTCTCGTAAGGCCTTCAACCGTTTGCTCTTTTCCTTTTCCAGCTTTCTCGGACTGCTTAATTCGTCTATCGACGAGCCAGCCGATGAACTAGCAAACGTATCCGTACTCTGAGTCAAGAGAGCCGAACATCTGAAATACCTTGGCATGGAATAGTCCTCCTGGCCGGCCTTTGCTTGATTAGCCGTTTGAATCGAGTACAAACTCTGTGAAACCTTGTACTTTTCGATTGTCGGTGTATCCTCGTAGTTCTTTGGCAGGTTACTAAACGATATGGACGGAACTTCTGGTGTCATACTAATGCGACTAATCGAACCGGATATAGCGAATATATCTGTCTCACTTGCTGCTGAGCGAACATTGAAGTGTGGTACGCTTTTGGCACTGCGCAAAGGTCGTTTCGGTGGCAACCCACTCAATTTCAAATGTGGATGACGATCAATCAATCGTGGACGGAGGATAACTTCATCGTTTTCATCTTCAACAATCACTGAGTCTAGTTTATCAGTGGTTGATTTGGTTGATTCGCTCGATGTTGATTCGCTGATCGCATCGAATTTCTTCGATTTCAGAGATAGACCATCTTCTGACGCGCTATCCGATGTGATTGTGAATGTTATCCGTTTATCTGTCGTTGTTAGTTGGGAATTGCTATTGTCGGTGACAGTGGAGTCGACTGCTGGAGGGTTGTTGATGATTTTGACAGCTTCATCGAGATTGTCTGCAATGAAATTTCATTTGTCAGTTTGAGAGACCAATTTTACACTTAAAAAAAAAGATTTGAAACATTGATTTTTTTTTTAAAGAAGCCCAGCCAAAATTCGTCTGGACTTTATGTACATAAGAGTTTATGTTAAAAGAAATTCGTTAGTTTGAAAAGAGGCAAAGCAAGTTTTTGTTGTTAATTTCGTTCACAATTCTCACACAGACGTAATACCTTCCAAAAATCTTATACAAACATAAAAAAGAAGCGAAATGGCAACAACTTTTGGAGTTATTCAATTTCGTTAAGAGAAAAAAAGCACACAATAAGGAATTTCATTAAACAAAAAAATAAACTCACCCAAAAAAGTGTTTTAGCAGTCTTGAAGTGAAGGCTTTTTTTTACAAACAACAATTGACAACTTTACTCTAAGAAAGCTTTAAGAGTAGGAGTGTCCCAAAAACGGAAGATTCAATAAATAAAAGTAAAAACTTGTGTTTTAATAAAATATTTTTGTTTTCGACTTAGAATAAATTTAAGCTAATTTAATTAAAATAAAGACTTTGTTGACTGTAAAAAACGCTAACCCAACATCCTAATTCCGTCAAATGGAAAAAACCAACAACTTTCAATAAGAAGGAAATTCATCAACTTCTTAATTAAATTAATCGACTTTCGGTACCATTAGCCCTTTGAAGTTCTTATCACTGTTCTAATTGATTATAATTGCCTGAATGTGATAAAAATAATCTTTGGATCTTTTTTTTTATTTTAGTCAAGTTTTTGGTTGGTATTCGATCGATTATGTCAAAAATAAATATCGATTACTCATTTAAGCTGTCAGCGAAATTGCAATCGAATTTTCATCACCCTTATAATTTTCGTCACACGAATTTGATAAATTTACTTTATCAAGAAACGTGAATATCGTTCGAAGTACACTCTCGTAGGTTGTATAGGTTGCAACGATTTATAGGGTGTGTTATATGATTTGGAAGTTTGAACGATTCTTAGTCCTTAAGCAATTTGCTATGGAAGTACAGAATACACTTTCTGTATGTAGTAGTAGAAATGACGGCCACGAGCAGTCTAGCTCGGTTACCCAATTAGCGCTGGGTTGCTGTGAACCTGGCACCCGACTTTTGAAAAAAAAAAAAATCTTTATTTATTTTGATAGGTTAGGGTAGGTAACTGATTTTAGTGAGTTTATTTTTTTTGTATTTGTACAGAAAAAAAATTTAACCATAAAAAAAAACGTCAGCCCCCCAAAATAAAATTTCCAACTTTTTTTGCTTGTTTCCCATAGATATACGCATGTAGTTGATTCTAGTGCAGTTTTTTTTTAGTTACACAGAAAAATTATAACAAAAAAATTACATTTCGACCAAATTTTTCGAACACTACCTTTTTCATACTTTTCTGATACAAAGAAAAAGTACTGAAGTTAATTAACTTTAAAACAGAAACTAATTGCTCTACAATAGAAAGAAACCCTCGCGGAGGTTTGCAGTGAAAAAAGAATTTTACTAAAAACGATAAAAATGTCATTTTAAGCCATATAGAGAAATTTTTCACTACGAACCTCTGGCTTAAAATGACATTTTTATCGTTTTTATTAAAATTCTTTTACTAAAAGGTAGTGTTCGAAAAGTTTGTTCGAAATTAAATTTTTTTTTATAACTTTTCTGTCTAACTAAAAAAAAAAAACTGCACTACAATCAACTACATGCGTATATCTATGGGAACCAAGAAAAACAGTTGGAAATTTTATTTTGGGGGGCTGACATTTTTTTGATGGTCAAAATTTTTTTTTCTGTACAACTACACAAAAAAAAATTCACAACAATCAACTACCTACCCTAACCTATCAAAATAAATAAAGAAAGAATATTTTTTCAAAAGTCGGATGCCAGGTTCACAGATCACTGGATTGCGCCGCGCCGTTTTATTACCAGAAAAAACTCGTTTGACCTATAAAATTAAAAGAGGGATTATATAAAATTCTGAGCTTTTGTTTTGAGTTCGCTAGCTGTCGATCTTTCTCTCTTTTTGGCCAACGCAGGACACACAAGAAGTGAAGAACAGTTTCCTTTTCTCGCTGGTCCCCACAACTACGACACAAAGTATTGTGGGGAATGCCCAACTTAGATGCGTGTTCCCCAACAGGCCAGTGTCCGGTGCATGTTGCAACGACCCTGGCTATGTCTTGCCTGGGTCTGCAAATACCTGAACATGCGGGTAATACCCGAACATGCGGGTACCCAGGTATTTTAACTGACGGGTAACCGAAGTCGCTTATTAAAAAAATTCGCTTTCAAGAGATATTAGCATGTAAGAAATATTCTACAAAAAACTATTCAAGTTTTAAAATGTTATGTAAGTAATCAGAATCACGTATCAAACGAAAACTTGCCCAACTATTTTCTATTTTCTTTTAATATTGTTGCATTATCTTCTGTGATTCAAAATATTCAATATAACACTTTTACATGTAAGAACTTGGCGTTCTTTTAGATCTCATTACTTTTGGTGCCTAACTTTTAACACAGTGTTATTCGCGCATAAGAGAATTTGGCTCATTTTTTACATTTTATGTGTTTGTTCTGATTTCAAATCTTTATGCAGTTTTTTTTTTTTTTATGGAAGCATGAACCTTGAAATACACTAAATAAGCTAGCAATTTGCAAACTTTAATAATATAATTGTTCTGCCAATTTATTAAAAAAAAGTAATAGGTAGGTTAGGTTAGAGTGGCTCTCTAGATGTTGATAACTCATTAAACTACAAGGCTCCACAGTGAAACCAATAAAGAAAGTTATTCATGGGAGTGTTATGAACTTAAGCAAACCAGAATTCTAAATTGCAACATCCTACGACCATTTTATGAAAGTAAAGTGGGCATATACCACGCCCCTAAATGGAAATAGATTATTTTTCTAATTTTTTTCAAGCCATTCAACCAAAGCCTTACAAAAATTCCGAATTTCAATATCCTATGACCGTTTTAAGATAGTGGGCGGAAACCACGCCCATAAATGAAACTAAACTATTTTACTTATATTTTTCCTTATATTTAACCAAAAACCTATTAGAATTCCGAATTTGAACATCCTACGACCATTTTAAGAAAGTGGCCCCCTGAATGAGCAAATTGAAATTTTCGATTTTTTCCTTTGTATATACCTGAAAGCCTACCATTGTACCAAATTTCAAGATTGTGCTATTGTTAGAAGTGCTTCATAATTTTGATGATCAGTCAGTCAGTCAGCGTTCAGCGAATCAATTACGGTTTTTTGAATTTATTACAGTTCAATATCTCAGGAAGTAGTGGTTCAACAAAATTGTTTATTTTAGAGGGCCTTTGTCTCCATGAAGGTAATACTTAGTTCAAATTTGGAGCATCTAAATCTATGGGTTCAAAAGATATAGGGGGTGAAAAATGTGCTTGACTTCGATCCTGTAAAAAGGGGGTAGTGCTAGAACTTGGCTGGGCACTACCGTGCCTTTGATTTAAACCTAATTATTAACCTGCCCCCTGGGCAAAAACTTGTTGGCTGAATAAACAATTGTAGCATTTTATTAATATATGTAGGGCCTGATTTACTTGAAAATTCGACGTGGAAGCTGTGACTACGTAGGCCCTGTCCTTAAGGTAAGTTGTTACAGTCCTTGTTGCTACAATGATATGAATGCTCCTTGCTTATGAAAAATCATTGCCAAAGCTCTAAAAAGATAACTTTTAGTTTTTATACTTGAACTGTATTGAATTATTAAGAAAGTGTGTTGCGTATTGCGGGTACCCGAATGTAGCCGGGTACCCGAACTTATGGCTCATGGGTACCCCGGGTAGCTACCCAAGTATGCGGGTATCAAGAGCTCAAATTGTAGGTGGGCCATATCCTTCTAGAAATAATGCAGTTGGTTACACTCAGAGAAAAAAGACAGGCTAATTTTAAGTACTGAAGGGCTGATAGTTGCCTTGCCAGCTCGTCAGTCCGTTCATTGCCCTCAAAGCCACTATGACGTTCATGTCCGCGAGCTCACTTCGGCATTGTGGAACTAATTTGGTGGATGATGTGGACGAGCTAATCGCTTGAATAGCCGCCTGACTGTCCGAAAAGAAAGCTGTATTGCGGTTTTGATTTGGATCTAGTTAGTAATTTGCATGTTTCCTTTATCGCGAGTAGTTCAGCCTGAAAGACAGTAGCAAAGTCAGGAAGCCGAAAAGACTTGGAGACATTTAAAGACTCAGAGAAAACTTCTGCACCAACCCCACACTCCATCTTCGAGCAGTCAGTGAAAATAGTTGTGTCGAAGCCTCTCGTCACTGAGTCATCATCCTACTCTTTACGAAATGGAATGATGATATGATCCACAATAGGAGTGCAGTGGTTGGTTTTTGTCAAAAAGATGTCCACTGGGATGGGGTTAGCAATATTACTATGACAATAGGGTTTAGAATACCAACTATTCATTTCCCTAAGCCTCAACACGCTGCAAGATACTTAATATTTGACGTGCAAGTCTATTGGTAAGAGGTAAAGAAAAACGTTTATGGCATCCGACGGACATGAACGCAAAGCTCCAACACTAGCTATTCTCTGAACCTTTTTAATTTTGTTATATTGTTGGCTTTGCTGTGTGTGGGCAACCAAACACGGACGGACTACGGCTGTAAACGTCCACAAAATCATCTTCGATTGCAAACCCCACTTTTTGCCAAAGGTTTGACTACGACATACAAAGCTATGCTGGCTTTCTTGACCCTTTATTCAATATTAAGTTTCCAGTTTAACTTTGGGTCAAGTATTACTCCAAAATATCTAGCGCTGGAAGGCATGGAAAGAGTTTCACCGTTGAGGCGAGGGAGGGTGAAGGGAGGTTCTTTTGTTATGGTAGTAAGAGCATCAGTTCAGTTTTGCTTTGGTTGACACCCAAGCCACAGCTTTAAGCCCAGTTGCTAGGTTAGGTTATGAGGGGTGTACACAGCGTGAGCTGTTGCGTACACGGGGGCCTATTGGTCCATTGTGATCCCCTATAAAAATAAAAGTTAGCATCGATGCTTCTCAAAGTCGATTAACGTAGACTGGCTCGTTAACGAACCAGCCTGTGGTATCTATAAATTTCCTCATGTTTGCCATTGAGACCTGTGCTAGATCATCCAGTTCTCCAACAAACCTGTTTCCGAAATGACGAAGTCGGCTGGTTTGGAGGTTCGGACAGTCACAGAGCAGGTGTTTAATGGTTTCTATTTCCTCCTCATCCTGACAGCTCCTACAAAAATCTGGTGCAAATGCCCCTATCTTGTTGGCCATTGTGCCAATGGCACAGTGACCCGTTAGTACACCTATCAAGATCTTAATGTTCTTTTTACTCAGCGATAGAATATACCGAGTTTCCTTTTCATTTTTGTTAGGCCATAAACTTCTCGAGATTACGCAATCGTCCCTGGATTTCCAAGAGTTATTGGTTTCCTCTTTTAATTTAAGGTCTATCTTCCTCTTGAGTACCCCAATTGGGACAAGTGGTCCCCTAACTGAGTGGTCGCTACTACTTGCGTCTGCTTCTGACCCTTTCCTGGCTAGTTCATCTACTATTTCGTTCCCTTCTATATTGCTATGTCCAGGAACCCAGCAGAGCTTTACCTGGTTAGTGTGGCAGATTTTATTTAATTCCTTCTTACAGTTTAAAACTGCTTTTGATCTTATGGTCTCACTGGCTAAAGCTTTGATAGCGGCCTGGCTGTCCACGAAAAAAGTTATCTCCGAAGAGCTTAGCTTTTCGTGATGTGCCAATTCAGCTGCTTTTTCAATGGCAAAGATCTCGGCCTGAAAGACACTACAGTCAGCTGGGAGTTTATACGATGCTCTGATGTTGAGAGATTGGCAAAACACTCCAGCACACTGTTCCTGATTCCATTTTTGAACCGTCAGTGTAGAAAGGGATACCCTGTTTGCTTATAAGTGAATTAGGATCCTAGCCCTGTCTTTCTGGTATGAAAATAGAAAATTTCCTATCGAAATCTAGTAAAGGGGGAATGTAATCGGTTGTCTCCAACAGTCCTGGAATCGTGTCATATCTCTTTAGGATTGACCCGTGCCCATAAGTGCTGTGCCTCCAAAAACTCAGTTCTTTTAAACGAATTGCGGTTTTGGCTGCCGTGCACCTTATGAACTCATCCAGAGCCGGATGGTCCAAAATCATTTCCAACCCACAGCTTGTGGTGTGGATCTTTGAGCCCCTGTTATTCCTATACAGGCTAGTCGCTGTACCTTATTCAGGTTCTTGAGATAGTTTGACTTTTCCACCGCTTTCCACCATACAATAGAGCCATAGGTAAGAATGGGTCTGACAATCGCTGTGTACATCCATTGGATGACTTGCGGTCGCATGCCCCAACGTGCACCGAAGGTTCTTTTGCATGTGTAGAATGCGCATAGTGCTTTTTTCATTCTTTCCTCAGTATAACGCTTCCATGTAAGCTTGGAGTCAAGGATTACTCCTAGAAATTTAGCTTCCTTAGAAAGTTTTAGAGGAATACCATTTAGTTTGGGAGGGTTGAAGCCCTCCAGTTTCCGTTTCTTCGTGAACAAAACTAACTCCGTCTTGGTGGGGTTGACCCCGAGACCGTTCTTAGTTGCTAACTTTTAACAATGCCATCTCCGTAATCTCACTAATTATTGAAGTGAACTTTCTTGATACCAATACCACCAAATCATCTGAGTAAGCAACAACCTTCACGCCACATCTTTCCAGTTTACCAAGAATCACTTCTGAATGTACTGTCAAAGTCTTTTTGCCAGGGTGTTTTGAAAGGTGCATCAGGGACATTTACATACTTGACAAATTAAACATTTCCTCAATCTCATGTCGTTTTCCATTGGTGGTCCAGAAGTCTTCTGAAAGCATTCCATTGGACTGACTTTGACAGACGGAATGCTTCTGAGAAGAGCAGAACTCTTCAGTTTTGAAAACAGAATCGTCCGAAGAATCACACATACATCATAAGTCATAACCCAATGGAAAACGTCAAAACGACATCAATGTTTTAAGAAATATGACATTTTTACAAACTGTTTCAGGCAACCCTATACCTACTCTTAAAAACTAATTAAAAGGGCCCTTCTAACAATCATTGCCCGCAGCATATTATAACTCGAATAAAGATATTTCATAACAAAATAATTAATTAAACTGACGATCGTTTGTTGTCTTCGTCTATTTCATTTCGTGAGTGAAACTTATGAGAATCTGAGCGAACTTCGAGTAAATAATGATAATGATTATAATTAACTATTTTACTAACAATAATGATTATTAAGAGGAGGGTGTCGAAGAAGGGAGAACAAAACCATATCACATCCCTTTTAGAATAGTAAACAAAACGAGAAAGCAAAATTGTGTTCCTACACCCACCATAAAAAATATTAATTTGCTCATTAAAAATCCTTTTGTTTATCTTAAAAGCGTCGTGTTTGTGTATTAATTGATTAGATTGTTTTCCATTTCCGAATACTTGAAGTTCACTTAAAATGCTACTGATTAGGCTTCTGTATTTTTTTTATGAGTTCTAATGGCAAGCATTGGGAATTCAGTTGAAGTTAGACTACCAAACTCTACTGCACGAAAACGGTTTTCTTTCTACGTCACGTTAACGTCAAACAAATGTCAGGTGCAACGACGTATTTTTAATTGTGATTACTATTTTGTTTTAACTTTAAAAAGAACAATATAAAATTTTTAGTGTGTTTGCTTACTTTGAAGTCTTCTCTTTTGTCTCTGACAAGTGTGGACAATAAGGTTACTCTTCTTGGTTTAAGAATGTCGTACGTGCCATGACATTTGTTTACGTCATTACGTCAATTTAAACAAACGTCATAGACTTGCCTTAGATACACGGGCAAAGATAAGTTCCTCTACCAAATGACTTATTAATATCTAGTCTTGTTATAAGACTAGTTTGTTCTGACAGATGAATCGGCTTTAAAGTTTCAAACTGTCAAATCAGTGTTAAACTAGAGAAAATTCCCTAAATCTTGTGTCAATAGTGACATGAGATTTCTTTATTTCCTTAAGTGCACGATTTGATCTTATCAGAAAGATAACACAATCAGATTAACCCTATGAAAATTTAAGTCTTAACTTGACATTTGAAAATGTTAGACTCACTCTTGGAATTTCGCAATTGCCAAATCACAATTTAAAAATATAAAATGCCATTCAATTCTTTTCAAAGAGATAATTAGCGCAGTAAGTATTAAACTTAACTCCCATCCCTAATTCAACAAAATAAATTAACAACTTCAAAATCACGAGCGTTATTGTGGAAAGAAAATAACTTGAATAAACATTATGGTTGAAAAAAAAAACAAGCCAACAAACAAAAAGGTTATGACAGAGTTGTCATGCAAACCCTGCAGGCCTCAGACCGAAGAACTTGGTTTAAGTAATTTATCGATTATTTTCGCTTGTAAAACTTTCCAAGTTAGCAGCGAATTACATTCAAGTTGTAATGAAAAATTTATCAGGAAGTCTCATGGAATTAAATGTCAAATATGTTTTGCAAACAATAATACTCTTTGGAATGGTTGAGTCTCTGTATGAATAACCTTTTAACTATCGAGGGAAACAGGAGCGGATTAGAAACATTTTGGTTTAAGGTGACTAAGATTCGTCATCGAAAATGTCAAATATTTTTAGACTAACAAACTTTATGAATAGATTCTGAATCATGCGAAGTGATGTACTATTTGGTCTTCCCTAGGATGCAGGGATGTTAATGGAAAAAAAAACACTAAACGTCATTTTGACGTAAGAATTACAACGGTCAAGAATCTTTTTTTTTGACATATGGACAGCTGTGAATGGATTCTGAATCATGCGAAGTGATGCAGGATTTGGTCTTTCTAAGGATGCAGGGATGTTAAAGGAAAAGAAACACTAAACGTCATTTTGACGTGAGAATTAAATCTTTTGTCAAGAAACTATCTTTTTTTATGACAGATCGATAGATCCCCTCAGAAATCAAATTGGAAATGAGGAAATGAAAAGAAAGAAAAGAAAAAGACATTTCCTCCCTTTGTTAATTCCTATCTCTTCGAGACATGCCTTTGTGTTAATGTTGATAGTACCTTCACCGAAAAAAAGTCCTTTGTCCTTATATCGGGCCCCTAAAGAGTAATTTTTCTAGAACCTCACTTATATCTAAGTCCGGTCCTTTCCTGTTAATGTGGTGCACACATCATCCAAACGAATTTTCTCAAGAAAAATTAATTAAGCAGAAAACCTATTAATTCTACAGTAATTATGTTTTCGTGTATATTTTCCAAACAAAATACTGCATAAGTACAAAATTATACACTGGTCTTTATGTTCCTTAAACTCTATTGTTTACTAACGTAACATTGTTGTTTATGTAAATATGTGATTATGATTTAAAAAAAAGATTTAAATTACTGTTCTAACAAAAATTTATGAAAAAATAAATAATGCGGGTTATTGTAAGTAAAATTTAACTTTAGAACTACTACTATGATTTTGATGATCATTTTCATTATCATTACCTTCCAGTCTTTTGATCAGTTTATCTTGATCGATGTCACGTGGTGATGAGAGATCTTTTGCAGTTGCATGATGGACACCGGGCAAAAAGTTGGACCGTGTGCCTATTCGTGTCAATTTGGTTGGCTGGTGATCTTGGAAGATTTGTGAATTGGCGAAAACGGCTAGAATTTCGGGGCCCAGCATGGGAACGTTCATTTGGGTTTCGCGACGGTAGTCTTCTTCGTGGATTTTTGCACTAGAAATTGAAGATGAGATAAAAATAGGATGAGTTTTATTTTGAGATGGATCTCACCTAAGCATTGAGTTTCCTCTTCCAAGGGGTTGATGGCAAACGGGAAGATTGTTGTTGTCGATTGTGTGTATGCCCCCAAGAGCTCCATTTTTCTGTACAATGTATTGTTCGTCTTCATCTGGATTATAGTTGGCTAATAAAGGAAGTTAAAAGAGAAGATTTTCAAATGGAATTACAAGGACATTTTTGGCTTCCTTCAAGAAATGATCTATGAATGGCAACGCTCATCTATAAATTTGGTTTTACTGCACATAGATGTCAAAACTTGAAAACGTGCTGACAACATTTTCAAGCAATCTTAATATCTTCTGTCAGTTGTTCTAAAAACTTTGTCAAGTATAAAAAAATTGTTTATTCAAATACTTGGGATTTCCGTTTCGTCTCACTCGACGAGTCAGTTCTTATTGCGCACTCAAGTTGGAATTTGCACCCCTCTCTATTGATCTTCAAGAATTTAGCTAACAGCTGGGTTTTACACAGCACCTGCCGCTTCTGGTTTCGATGTTTGATCATTTCTTGCCGCCAAAATTGCTATAACTACGAGCAATACACAACAAACTGGTACTCACCTATTGATTCGTCATAGCAGAATCTCTCCTCGAAGCAATTCCAGTAAATATCTTCGTAACAACTTAACATAGATCTATCAAAATGTGAAAGAAAAATTGTTTCAAAATGCTATTGATTGATGAAAAATATTGCCATACTCACTTCTGACAGCAACGACACATTTTCAGGCAAAACATGTCTTTCATAAGTCCAGGTCCAGCAAAATTTTAATTATTGGTATTGGTTGTTGTTGATTTCTCTCTTCAAATTTCTTTCTTTGCACCAAAACCGGCTAGACGAATTTTGTAAGATCGTTTAAATAGTCGCCAAATTAGCAAAAAAAAAAAAACAAAACAATTTCCAGAGAAGACCGCAACGATCGACCGTGCGACTCGTAGACGATAAGCAACCGAAGTGAGGTTATTTTATGTTTCAACACACAAAACCCAAACGCAGTCTTTAAACATTCAGGTGACTCTATAATAGAGCTACCACCTTTGTGATACAGTCTCTCCGCTCTCAGGCTCGATATTCGCGTGTGCCTCTTTCTTACGCTATCCGAATCACCTGTGCAAATTGGAAATTTTATAGTTTGCTAGCTTCATTTTGTGTACTTTGTAGAGAGATACTGATAAGCAACAGAAAGGAGGTGTTATAATATTGGTGTTTACGTATTGGTGCATTGTATTGTTTTTGTTGGATTTTTGTTTAAATATTGAAGGTAGGGAAAATTTTATCTCGATGGCCTTTTCGGGGTTGAGTACGAATTTTTCGTTACGAAATGAATATAGGTACACACATGCGGACTTTGCAACCCTCTGTAAGGTTCTGTATTGTTCATTGAAAGGAAGTCATTTGCTCTTAGGGTTCGCAAATAGGGAAAGATACAGTCTCTCGGAAGAAAACCAAGATTGGACATATTTGTTTAAAACTATTAGGTTGTATCATTTTTTTTTATTGATTTTTTTTTTAAAGCTTCAAAGCCTTGTGACGAACAATAGCAGCTTCAGAAATCATCAATGATGGACCTTTAAGATTTTCATCAACAGTCTTAAATCATTACATGTTTCATCTGGCTGTTTGTCATCAGATAACTTCTTGGAGCTTCTTGTCAGAAGTTGAAATTTATGATGTGTTCTCAAAAAACACTGTCAATGATAACCTGATCTTTCGGGAATGTTGACATACTTTAATAAAAAGAAACAAACAAAGCTATCAAAACCAAAATAAACAATAAAAATGACTATAGATTTTTCCTCTTGTATTAGAGCTGGCACTAAATTCTGTGTGGTTTTTGTAAGGGGTCCCTTAGAAGGAAGGAGACAGAAGGAAAATACCTTCTTTCGAATTACCAAAAATTGATAACACCCCACTTATTATTTCAGAAAAAGCGAGATACCTTGGAGTTATATCTCCGAGATAAGAAACTCAACTAGGGTCTAAACATACAAGAAAGATACAAGAAAGCCATGATTGCACTCTACTCGTGTAATAGGATTCTGCGAAGAAATCGGGGGCCTAATCCTAAGATAATCATGTGGATGTTTACAGCCATAGTTAGACCCATTCTAACTTATGGCAGTTTGGTTTGGTGGCAAGTTCTGGAGAAATCCACGAACTTAAAAACAATTACCAGAGTACAAAGAATGGCATGCATTAGCACTACGGGGGTGATGAGGACTACCTCAACTGCGGGTCTAAAGTTGCTAAATCTCACCTCTATAGATTTATTTGTACAAGAATCGGAAGCAATCAGCGCTCTTCGACTTAGTCAAACCAATATTTGGAGAACTAGTCAACACTGCCATACCACGAGTCTTACAAAATACGTTGGCAACAACGTTTGTACAGATTACATGACCCCTTATTTAGACTTCAATAAAAACTTTACTATCAGCTTCCCCCATAGAGAAGATTGGGAAAACAGTGTACCTTACACTAATGAATCGAACTTTATCATCTTCACTGATGGATCGAAAATGATTACTGGAGTAGGGGCAGGTTTCTACTCAGAAAATCTTAGCCTTGCCAGTTCATTCAGATTTCCCGACCATAGCAGTGTGCTGCAAGCCGAGACCTTGGCAATGAAAAACGCTGCTAATCAAATATCCATGATGGCGATATCACACGCTGATATCACCTTTTCCATTGATAGTCAAGCAGCATTAAAAGTGATCTCTGCCACGCAAATCAAGTCAAAGCTTGTTTCTTGCTGTCGCGAAGAGCTAAGGGTTCTTCGTATATAGCATAACGTAAGACTCTGCTGGGTTCCCGGTCACAGTGGTGTGCCGGGAAACGTAAAAGCGGATGAGCTTGCAAGAGAAGGCTCGGTACTTGATCCCTATCTCATAGACCATAACATCAGAATCCCTCAGTGCGAATTAAAAAGAAACATCAGTAAAAATATCATTCAAAAAGCAAATGATAGATGGAACCTCTAGAAACCTGCGGTAACACCAGGAAACTCTGGCCTTATTACGACAAGAAAAAATCCGATAGGATTTTACTTCTCAAAAAACTGTCGCTAAGATACCTCATAAGCGTGATAACGGGACTAACCTACTTGGCTACCACAAAAAGAAGATGGGGCTTAGTATAGGCGAAATATGTGGAGGCTGCGGCGATGAGGAAGAGCACGAGAACACGGACGTACTAGGTTTAAATGTTTAGGCAACTATTTCTTTAATTCACTTATCAGAAGTTACAATACTTCAGGGTATCACAAGGGATCTACATTGATCTAAATGTGACGGTAACAAAATCAAATGTCAGCCCATAATAACCTAACCTATTACCTAACCTAGGGGTCCCTTAAGAAAGAAAATTTAGGTTTGGAGAGTTGGAAAGCTAACTTCTTTTATTTCGTTTTCTTCCTCTAGTGCTCCTTTTTACTCTAGTGCGGAATTCTTGACAGAATACCACTAATCCAAACACTGTCTCATAGGTAATGTCCGTTAATGACACATTTATTGTAAAGTATATATTAGAGATATCGGTTTTTGTGTTTCTGGTCTATAATACTTATGTCAAATAAGCCTTGTTTCTTGACATATTGGACGTCCAGAAGCATTCGGAAGAGCCAAGAAGTCTTCTGAAACTATATTCCATAGGACTAACTTTGACAGACGGAATGCTTCTGAAAAGAGAAGAACTCCTCCGTTATGAAAAAAGAACCGCTCGAATTTAGACTTTGTCGTGATAGGGCCTATAGAGTAAGAAGCATGACGCTTCATGAGGTCTTACAACTTTTTGACAGTTTCGCCTCGTCTTTTTTAAAGAATGCTTAGATCAAGAAAAGGCTTTTGGATGGCAAAAAGTAAATTGCCAGAAATAAATTGTAAAGTAATTTCGAACTCCGACATCAAATTTTTTAACTGACTTTACAAAAAGGAGGAGATCCTCAATTCCATTGTTGCCGGCACATAAGCAACAAATTCTCGGAAAAAACGCGGTTCTGATAGGGTAATATAAAACTAGCAGAACCATCGGATAAAATCACGACATTCCAAACCAAACAAACATCTTCCTCGGCGTCGCGTCGGCTGCATGTTGTTGGCTGCTGCAAAAGTAATTATACAGCCCAAAACATAACGAACCACTCACTCCATTAATGGCTTAATCTAGGTCCAACAGACATCTTTTTACTTCCGCGAACAGCGGAGATAATTAAGACAGATCTTGCGTTTTGCTCACGTAAGGGTGATGGCTGATTGTTCACTGCGCGCGCCGGTGAATTCGAATTTGGCCACAAAACATTGATTATTGTTCTTGGAGGGACGACGATGTACCCCATAAAAAGACCGCAGAGCGCATGGTTACATTTAGAGAACACCCATTTTGATAATAAAGTTTAATCATTTGTAGGTAGGTAAGGTACCTACGTATTTCTACGCACTGTACCTTGCCGTGATGATTTATCCTTAGTGCGTGAATAAAATACAATAATGTTGACAGGCGCCACGAGCCGTCAAAATCAACTCGCTCCTATTGGAAAACCCCACATAAATATGGAAAGTGTGTTAGATTCAGATCAAAATCCGAAACGAGTTCAACAAATAGAACGAAGGTAAATTAGAGTTAAATCTAATGTAATGGAGCTTACGGAGAATAGGTTTCGCCTTGGAGTATTTATCAAAAACATAATTTTTCATCCAATAAAATAACTTAATACCAGTTTCGTTCCAAACTACCACCTTTCAAAATGTATCTGTTGACTTAGTGTTAAAACATCTTTTTACTTACTACTCACAAACACATTTGATGTAGAGCGATTATTTGCGATTTTGACTTGTTTTGAATTCTACTTTCGAGTTAAGTAGTTCCTCGAATATGCCAAAGAACATACAAAAATATACTTGGCACTACTAGAACTGTTCGACTATCGCATATTAAAACATTTTTATAGAATTACAGAGTGCGGAATTTGCGAATTCGAATAATTTTTTTGTAGAATCGAATTTAAAAGTTAGGCCCTGCAGGTCCAATTAAGAAAATAATTCCGAATTTCAACTTCACAAAAAGGAGGAGGTTCTCAGTTCGATTGTATACAACGTGTCCCAAAATTCAACGATAAGCCAGAACCAGGGGGTATCTTCGGAGTGATAAGCAGTTTAGTGGGAATAAATATCTTCGGAGTGAAGAAATTATACTGAAGAGACAGAAATTTGAGTCAAGATAGCAAAAAGACACGTCTCCTACTCAACAGACCCGTTTCATAAGCCGCGGCACATAAGCAACAAGTTCTTGCAAAAACGCGATTCTGATAGCGTAATATTACGGTAGAAGAACCATAGCGGTATCTAAGGAACCAATGAAGCTAGTGATACGAAACTTACAGAATATTTTGTTGATAATTTGTGCCGCAATAATAACTCAACTAGTTCTTGGAAAAAAGCGCGATTACACATCTTTTTTTCTCTTTTCTGAAAAATAACAAGTATACGCCCGAGTGAACTTTCGTATAGAATGTTAATTCCAATATCTGGATAAATCCTCTTAAAAGAGAACTAGTTGAGCAATTTTGTTTTTAATTCTTACCTCGACAAAAAAGAGACTTCGCGACAAATTTTTTTTTCGAAATCTAAGCTTTTCTTCATTTATGCGTTTTATTGAGCAGTTAAACTTTAAACGTGAAAGTTATTTAAATTCTAGAAAGAATGTCAGGAGAAGCCAACCAATCTAAATTTAAATATTTTATCGACTCGTGCTCGAATAATATTTGCATAAAGACTCATAAGATCTCTCAAAACATCAATAAAATCTTTCCAAACCTATGTCTTCTTTTGTTTATTTATTTTATTTGAATTACTTAGGCACCAGCTTGAGATCACTTTATTCTTTGACTTTGGGCAAAGATGACTAATTGAACAATATATTCTTAATGGATTAAAAAAAAAAATACACAATTTGAAAATTGGCAAAAATTGTCTCCAAATGTTTACTTTTGGCCATTGGTAGTTCAAATTATATGTGCTTTCTTGTAATCAGATATCTTGGTGCGATGATCGTGCGAACAACTCAATGATGACCGAGAAAGTAAATAGATTTTGCCAAATCTTGGTAAATAAATCGTTTCATGCTAGTTGCTAGGGTTAGGTTAGGTTAGAGTGGCCGTCTAGATATTGTTGACTCACCTAGACTCCAATGGTCCATAGTGATACCACTACAGAAAGTTACTCATGGGAGAGTAATGAACTTAAACAAACCATTTTGTACTTTTAATAAAATTGGAGAGACATCTTGTGTCGATCGTTGCCAGTTCACTGGTATTATCGAAGAAGGGGTTACCGACGTAGGTATTCCTTCTATTGGAGAGTGCCTGACATGTACATAGAAGGTGTTGGACTTTTTCCTCTTCCTCCTCGTCCAAGCAGCTTCTACTGAAGTCAAAGAGTAGAAGCCCAGCCTCAGCATGTCTAACTATGAGGCAGTGTCCTGTTATAACTCCAATTATGTAGCTTATACTTTGCTCAGGGAAATTAAGCTTTTTGACGAACTCTGGTCTATGCTTGGCCATATTTGTTTAGTTGCTAGACAGGTGGTACCCTGCATTTGTCGTTTCTAGTATATTGTTTGAGAAGATGTCTGCATGTAACAAGTACTGTTCCTATGTTGTGTCTTTGTCTAACAGTGGGCAGAAGTCTTCCCTTTTTGGCGAGCTTATCAGCTTTGCAATTTCCCGGAATATCCCTGTGTATCGGCATCCAAATGAGGTGAATGTTAAACTGTTCTGTAATCTCATTCAGAGATGATCGACAGTCGTGGACTGTGATTAGAGTTCGTGGAGACAGACGCGAGAGATTTGAGAGCGGCTTGGCTTTCTGAGAACATACGTTTCTTTGAGCCAGGATAATACCTC
Source organism: Sphaerophoria taeniata (assembly GCA_943590905.1). Lineage (NCBI taxonomy): Eukaryota > Metazoa > Arthropoda > Insecta > Diptera > Syrphidae > Sphaerophoria > Sphaerophoria taeniata. Next base: position 86,879,659 of record OX016542.1, read on the forward strand.
TTTTATCGCCATTACTTCTGCTTGGAACACACTACATATGTAGATTGGGAAGTCTTTATGTTAGACTGCTAGGTTCTAACTTGTCCTTAAATTTTTAATTCTTATTGGGTGGAAATTTAGATATCGATTTCAGAACTTAAGCTCTTAAATAAGTTAAAGTAAAAGGTCATATTGGAACGAATATTGCAGAACTCCCACGTCAACGCTAGAGGCACTATCTTCCAGGAGTCTGTGCAATCGCTACGCTGATGACATTGATATCATTGGGAGAACGCAGCGTGTCAACAGTGCTTTTGCGAGTATATAGACAGAGGCTGAAAAAGGGGCATAGCGGGCAATGAGGGCAAAACAAAGTATATGCTGTCATCGAGAAAGAACACCCAACACCGACGTCTTGGACAAAACGTCACGATAGACGCATATAATTTTGAGGTAACAAAGGACTTTGTATACCTTGGCTCGGCTATCAACACGGACAATGATATCAGCGCCAAGATCAGACGAAGGATAACTATTGCTAATAGCTGTTTCTTAGGCCCGAACAACTAAGGTGACGCTCTATAAGACCCTCATCATCCCCGTCCTGCTATATGGTGCAGAAGCGTGGACCCTGTCAAAAACGGATGAGAGCGCCCTAGGCCGGTTCGAGAGTAAAGTTCTACGGAAGATCTATGGTCCTGTCTGCATAAACGGTGAATGGAGGAGAAGATTTAACCACGAACTGTACGGGCCATACAGCGACACTGACCTAGCTAAAAGAGGGAAGGTCCAAAGACTCAGATGGCTTGGTCACGGGGAGAGGATGGACACCAATACTCCGGCCCGTAAAGTCTTCGAATCCACCACAGAGGGACCGCGCAGTAGAGGAAGACCAAGGCTCAGGTGGCACGCGCAAGTTGAAGATGATCTCAACCAACTCAGCGTGCGAGACTTGAGACAGCTAGCTAGGAACGAGCTGGCTGGAGAGGTTTGTTGGTTGAGGCCCAAATCCACCCCGGACTGTAACGCCACCTTAAGTAAGTAAGGTCTTATCCACTATAAGTCTAAGCACGCCAAAAACGAGTTATTTAAAAAAATCAAAACTGCTGGTACGTAACAGATCGTACATTTATGACTGCCTGAAAAGTTTTCTATAGCAACAACTGATATTGTGTATGTATGTAGTTTTCTGAGAAGGAACCAAAAAAAAACAGCTGCACTGAAGTTTACTTAGCACCAACGCATGCTCTATTTACTGACCTTTCAATAATTATGTTTCATTGGACTTGAAATTCACTTCTATAGATCTATGACAGGAGTCCGGAAATGACTAAGCAACGATTTAAAACTAGTTTTCATATTTGCTGTGGGGAATCCCACAATTAGTCATATAAGTCATATTTTCATTTGTAAATAGGAATTACAATTTTTAAACAATTTAACGTTTAATGAAACGTTTTACTTAAAATTATGATGCAGTTTAGCACTATAATTGAATTAACATCGTAAAAATGTAAAGTATCTCATATCATAACTAATAACATTTCTATGACTATGACACTGAATCATGTTGTCAAATATCAACTTGCCAACTGCAGCAAAAATATATCACGACATCAAATTTATGTGTAATAATACTTGACTACAACTTATAACTTCTCGAAAAGACGAAACAACTTTGTCGTGGGTAGATTGGTATAAGTATCTAACAAATTTCTCTAGAACACGAAGCACGTGACTGAATGATTTTCAATTTTGCATCGCACTCAATCACTCTTTCTATACTCAGCGACACTCTATTGGTCTCGAAACAAAGCTTAATTTAACTGCTATCTATATAGGGCTATGATGTTGAAATTTTGAAATAAGTGACCATAATTAAAACTAAATTTCTTTACAATTGCAATACGCACTGCCTTTTTCTGACATCCGCAACAACATTGAAACAATAACGATGGCAATAACAATTAGAAAAACAAATATTCATGAACAAAAAAGCAATTAAACACCAATTGTCGTAGGTATCTCTCTCCAAAATAGCACAAAGAAGGAAGCCAGGTTTATAATAAAAAGGTAATTAAAGTTCTTGACAAAAAAGGCTTTTTTTCAAGATACGAGTGATAGCGAACGAGTTTGAGATTCCGGTGATCGCAGACTTCCATAACGAACCTGAAGACGAACCGATTGCAGCAACAAAACGATCCCAACGAGTCATATGCCACTCAAGAACGATCAGAATCCTTGTTGCTTGTGTTCACTTTATCGCACTTTTTTTAAGTTGCACTTTTTTTTGCTTAATAACTTCAAAACATTCACATTAAGTTCAATTTTAGAACTTCATTTATGATCAACGAAAAAAATTCACATTTATCTAATGACATAGTCACGACGCGACGAACCACAACAACGGCTGATTTTGGTGTAAGACTTCACCTTTAACAAGTTAACAGTGCGTCTGGCGGGCGTTGACGGATAGTGATGGTTTGTCGTGTTGTCTGCGACGACTCTGCGACATGTATTACTCGTAATGTAGCTTTTCGTTGATTCACTAATTAAAAAAAAAAAATTGTCGATTTACCTGTTTTGTATCTGAAGCAAACTCGAAGAAAAACACAAATTTTAGCAGACAACAACATCGAAAGATAAAAAAAAAATTGCGCACTGATATCGGGGTTTAGATACGAGAAGTACCTACGTAAACCACTTGATCTTTTTAAATCCAGAGTTGGGTTGCACTATCTTGTCAGTCACAATGTAAGGACGTTTTCAGAGCTCAACCTCAAGGTTCAGAAGTCGAATTCAGGACTAGAATTGATCAATTTGAGATTTACTAACAGCTTTGTGACATGTAATTTACAAAAGTGTGCGCATAAGCTGTTGAAATACAAAACTCTCATGCAGCTGACACGCGATATATTTGTCAGCTGTCTTCGTAAAGAGCGTTTCTAGTGAAACGATTATTCCTTTGACAATCGATTCGATTTTTGCGAAACCAATATTCACCCTTTAAGGATAATCAACAAAACAAAACAAAACCAAAAAAAAAAAAAACAAAATAAATATTAAAAGAGCGATAAAAACGAATCAAACTCGTTTCACAATCACATCGAGTCGAGGCTTCTTTTTTTCTGTATTTTGATACTCTCATTTGTTGTGGCCTTGCTTCAACCAAATTTTCACTCAAAATCAAGAACCTTTTTATTCATTTATTTTTGTTTGCATTCAAACCACGCGTCAACATTCGACAAAGCGATTAAAATCCCGGTTTTTATGAATAATAAAATTATTATTATTGCTGAAGCTTTTGGTTGCGTTTACCTTTTTTTTTTTAATTTCGTTTTCTTTTGTATTTCAAAAAACAACGAAACGAAAAAAAAAATATGATTTCGATTCGAATCGAGCTCGCGACGACGACAACTCGTACTTGAATGAACTTTCCCGTGATGAAATCAAACAAACGTCCAATCAGCGACACGACATAGAGTCAAATGAAAATAATAATAGTCGATCAACCAAAAAAAAATTATCACATTGATCGGTTTGTTGAATTATATCACATGAAAGCAACATGCGACTACACGACGACAATTCAACGATCTCTGCTAAATGTTAAAACTCCACAGGTAAAGTGTTGCAGAAGTAATATACCGCTACACAGCAGCAGAATTTTGAGACTATCAGACTCTGTAAGCTCTCATGTTCCAGCTTCCAGCGGTAACAGCAAGTTATGCCAGCGCGAGTCGAAAAACAGTAGAAACCTGTTGTGAAGCAGGTTGTGGCCATGATTGCCATATCTTCTTATAGTTATGGTTTCTTGAAAGTGGATATTATCTACAATATATTCCACAAGCTATAAATTGAGATCTTTCATGTAAAACAACCGAACAAACATTAGTCAAGCAAGATGATTTGATATTTAATCGAAAAAAGTAAAAATGTTTCCTAGCAAATAATTTTTTATGAGAATTGGGAAGCGTGGAATCTAGGTTAAGAATGTGGATGCAATAATTTAACAAATACCCCTTTACCACACGATTGTGAAAAACTCACTGAAGATTTTAAAAAAACCTAATGGCAACCATGGTCGTGCCTGCTAATCGTTCACAACAGTCACCGATCGATGTTGTTGCTGGAGAGGAGTTGTTTGTACTTTTTCTTGTTATTTTGGACAAGACAATAACCCAGCGAATTAATGGTGGGTTTCTAGGTTTTGAGTATTCATACATGCTTAAATGCTATAGCAATAAATAATGTTGGAATGTGTTGTACACTCTAGATCGTGGGATTGAGGACAAGTCTACCGAAATACTTTTCTTTGAGTTTAAAATTGATAGAAAGCAGTTTCGAACTACGATCTAGGAAATGTATTGGTGGATTCATTCGGAGTGTTAAGAATTATTAATTTGCTTAGATTACCAGTTTATTTTGGTATAAGAGTGTTTGGCAGTTTTCATAATCACAATCACAGGTACAATAATATGAGCGTTTTTTTGCCTTTTGGAGGTAGAAAAAAAATCTCAAAATAAACAGACAGAATTGGGGGGAGAGCCGCGTCACACAAAAATTTAGATTATTATTTGTTTATCAGCACTTGACTTGAATCTTGAAGTAAAGTAAGAGTGCCATCTTTGGTTGGGTGGTCATACTCAAACTCAAACTGCTTGAAATGTTTTCAGGTTTGAGGTTTTAAATTTGATAAAAATCTGTGTCTATCGAGAATATTTTGTAACATTTTTTCAAACTTAGTTCTGGCAATAAAAAATGTAGTAAGATTTTAATTCTTACTTTCTTTAATTAAGGTGGCCCTTCAGTCCAGGTCGGACCAGGGCCTCATCAAATAAGTGTCTCTATCTCTAGTCAGCTCGGTCCCTAGCTAGCTGTCTCTAGTTTCGCAGGCCAAGTTGGTTGAGGTCCTCTACCACCTGCGTGCTCCACCTGGGTCACGGTTTTCCATTAATTCCATTAGCATTATTATCCATTCATTATTTTCCATTATCCATTCATGACCCAACCAGGTCGTTGGACCTTTACTTTTCTGACCAGGTCAGTGTGTCGTACAGTTGTTGGTTGAATCTTCAAAACCAAAGCTTTTAATCGCTGTAGTGTCTATACGTTACTTACCTCCATCGGACCGATTTTAAATTTCTAACCGAATTCGTAATATCATTTAAAAATGACGATCCGACTTGGAGTATGAGCTCAACTACAAAATTGGTTCTCAAGGTCTCATGTTTCTGCCATTGGTGAGTTTTATTCTTTTGTTCTGATCGATTCAAAAACGTTGTTCAACAGAATCTTATCAAACCCTTTGTCTCGCATTTCAAAACAATGACTCCTTGTATGACATCATTTATCAAACATAAATCCATTATCTAAGTTCTAAAATAATGACTGCTTTTATTCCAAGTGCTTATTAGGGAAGTGAAACGTTTGAGGAGTTGTTTTTCATTGCAATAATAAAGGCAAATCTTAATAACGTATGGTTCGAACATGTTTAGTGTTCGAGTTGCTAGAAATTATGATTGTATTTTAGGTTTATAGCTGAGGTACGCTCAGAGAAGTCCAGGGTTTGTTAAATAAAATACCGAATTTAAAGTAAAGTCGCAGTTAATTAACTTAAGAAAGTACTTTAACTGGAAAGGAGCAATCACCAGTCAGTACTTATTTTTTAACTTGCAGTCAGCTGAATAAATTCAGTTGACTAAAAGTTGATTAACTGCAGTACTTTTTAACTGGCTCTAGTCAGTTAAGTCACTAAAAAGTCATTTAACTTAAGCGCCAACTTTCAGAGGCCAAGGTCGTATACTTAAGGAGTTACAGAGGGTCAAAGGGGTAGGGTTACCATGATGGTTTTTTCAGTTGAATTCGCCCCCTGCTGAATCCTGTGTATGGATTTGCCCAATAATTTACCCCAGTATGAGATATGAACAAGAATACAAGTTTCAAAATATTCGAATAATTGTTTAAATTTACCATTACTCTCAGAAGTAGTCCTTTTGAAGCCAAAACAAGCAGATCCATATTCCAGAAATCTGGTAGAGCTAGTTGCTAGTTCCTATATTGTGATAAAGAGGACAAAGCTTAAGGATATCCTGCTTTAAAGAACACAACCAAACGTCCTTTCAAGGATAAACAAAAAATCAGGAAGAGATATACAACAAAATTTCATAACAATAAGTTTTTCAAAAATATGTCATTTGTTAAAAAAACGTTTTGGTAAAGTTTTTGTTGGTCCTTAAAGGACATTTGGTTTTTTACTTTAAAACAGGATATCCCTTAGCTTCATCCTCTTTATCTAAATTTAGGAACTAGCAACCAGTGGTCTATTTCACAAACTTACAAATTGTAGATTACAAGCACTTTTTTAACAAATTTGTAGAAAACCCGTTTTTTCTGTTTCACGGAATATTTGTATTACAAATATGTATTTGTGGCTTACAAAGGGAAATTTGTAGAAATTTCATTATTTCAGTTTCACCAAGAGTCAAATTTCATTGTTGCGTACAACTACAAATTTGTTGAAATTAATATCTTTTTGTAAGTTTGTGTTTCACGAAATCAAAAAGTCTTACAAATTTGTTCAGTTGCTGAAAAATTCTCACAGAAGAAGGATCGTGTGTAGATTAAGTTACAATTTGTAATTTTCTTGCGAAATTGAATTTAAAATCATAAAATGACCTTACGAAGTACTGATAGTGATATAAGTGAAGATTTCAATAGACAAAGGAAAATATACCACCGAATTAATTTTGAAATTGCGAATGCTTTTATTTTCAACGAAAAGTTTCGGTTGAAACGTGCTAAGGCAGAAGAAATAATGGGTCGTATGCAAAAAGATGAGATCAAACTCTTTACTCACTTTTTTGAGAACTTTCTTAAGGTTGTATGCAAAAAAATAATTACTGACCGAGTTAGATCTCACTTGGTGAGTTACTCAGTTATATAAAACCGTAAGGATGCCCGAGTTTATTGTTAATTATGTCGGACAAAGAATTTTTAAAGAAAGAAGGTGTCCAATTGGAGAAGATTTTCGTCGGTTGTATTGGTTTACTCCAATAAAGAAGATTGGGAAAACAGAGTACCTTACACTAATGAATTGAACTTTACCATCTTTACTGATGGTTCTAAAATGATTACTGGAGTAGGGGCAGGTTTCTATTCGGAAAATCTTAACCTTGCCAGTTCATTCAGACTCCCGACCATAGCAGTGTCTTCCAAGCCGACATCTTGGCATTGAAAAACGCTGCTAATCAAATATCCATGATGGCAATATCACACGCTGATATCACCTTTTTCATTGATAGCCAAGCAGCAATAAAAGCAATCTCTGCCACGCAAATCAAGTCAAAGCTTGTTTCTTTCTGTCGCGAAGAGCTAAGGGTTCTTGGTATGCAGCATTACGTAAGACTCTGCTGGGTTCGCGGTCACAGTGGTGTGCCGGGAAACGAAAAAGCGGATGAGCTTGCAAGAGAAGGCTCGGTACTTGATCCCTCTCTCATGGTCCATAACATTAGAATCCCTCAATGCGAATTAAAAAGAAACATTAGTAAAACTATCATTCAAAAAGCAAATGATAGATGGAACCTACTATAGAAACCTGCGGTAATACCAGGAAACTCTGGCCTTATTACGACAAGAAAAAATTCGATAGGATTCTACTTCTTAAAAAACCGTCCCTCAGATCCTTTATAAGCGTGATAACGGGACATAACCTACCACAAAAAGAAGATGAGGCTTAGTAAAGACGACATTATGTAGAGGCTGCGGCAATGAAGAAGAGCACGAGAACACGGCTCACTTTCTATGCCACTGTCTAGCACTCTGCCGTACTAGATATAAATTTTTAGGCAACTATTTCTTTAATGAACTAGAAGAACTATCTGAACTCCCAGGCAATCGCCTACTGAACTTTATCAAGTCCACCAAATGGCTCGACTAACCATTTAAACACTTCAGAAGTTACAATACTTCAGAGTATCACAAGGGATCAACATTGATCTAAGTGTGACGGTAACAAAACCAACTGTCAGACCATTTTACCAAACCTAACCTAACCTGTATCGGTTTAGTGAAGAAGGTGTGTGATTGTTGATGGAAGAATTTTTGGGGCCGAGCTCAGAAACACATGGTGGTACTTTCACTAGAAAAAATAAGAATCTTTCTGCAATATAAATCGGAGACCCCGGATTCCAAATTAGTGTTGGTGAAGACGTTGGAGTTGATCAATCAACAGTGTTCATCGTTGGACAGTAAGTTTCTGCAGAAATATCAAGCCATGCACAAAATTGGATTATATTCCCACATACTGTGAAAGAAATCCAAAAGCGCAAAGGTTATGGAGCAGAAAGTACGAGTTTCCTTATGCTATTGTATTGAGTACATTAATCGTAAAGGATGATACTCCATTAATGTTCAAGCTTTATGCAATGCGGAAGAAAAGTTTGCAAGTGTTGAAATTTGCTAGCCAGTATCCTTACTCGACTCCCGTATTTTGAAAAATTCTTTACTATATAGTCACATTAATAATAATAACTTCCGTATCACTAATTATATAATCATCATTGTCATTTTCAGACGGCATTTTTTTTGCACGCGCTTCCCATAAAGTATAATCATAACTAAGCCACGAAAAGAGCTTTGAGATCGATCTCAATTTCAACGAGTAATAGCTGTTGAGCTTGAACTCGTTTTTTTGCATACAAAACTGAGTCTGAGTTCCACCCTGCTCGATCGATCTCACTGGTGAGTTCAAGCTCGTCAGCTCAGACTCTGAGCTCTTGCTCATCTTTTAGAATATGACCCAATAAGGCAAATTGGGCCCCGCTGCCCCGCATTGCAAATCAGTCGGAAAAAAACTTTGCACTTACACCTGCACAACAATTTCTTACAGCTTTATATTGGCCTGGGAATGGTGCACAATATCATGGAATCGCAGACATGCACGGAATATCGAAATCTACGGTTTGCAGAACTGTCCATCGTGTTTGTTCTGCCATTGTGGATGCGTGCGTACTTTGAAAATACTGTACGTTGGCCAGAAGATTATGACAGAGTTCGTGAACAATTCTATAATATTGCCGGTGAATATAATCTATCTTACAAATCTATGCACTTAAAACTACATAGTATTATTGACCGCTATAATAGAGCGCACAAATCTACAAGGAGGATAATAGAGAATGCGATTGGTATTCTTCGATTTTTGGGCTTCCAATTCAATTCCCTCGACAGTAGGCGAATCTTTGCCAACAATATCAAGTATGATATTGTCAAGATCCGTTAACTGCGACTGCGGGCCACCACCTGCACCTGTTTTCTTGCCGTTGTCCACTTTGGCCTTGAAATAAATAGGAAACAAAATTTTAAAAGAGCCTTACATATGTGAAACATTTAATAATTGAATTTCATAATACATGAGACAAATATTCAAAAAAACAATCATTTTTACTTACCACAGTATTCCGCCTCAAATTTTGCCAAACGACCTCTCTTTAATACTTCCAGTCCTTGTCTATTAAAATTCCATTACTTTTTACGGTATTGAAAATTTTCTACCACTAATTAACTTTAACATTGTGTGTAATATTTTCGGAAAATTTTCCAAATAAAACAATTTCCTTTCCCCGAATTAAACCGGCGATAAAAATTTTGTTGTCTTTGTTCATTTTTATTCCGACCTTAGCAGTTAGAGTGTCAACAAATTTGTGAAAAACAGTTGTCATTTACAACTTTGCAAATTAAACGGTGAAACGGTTTTTATTTGCATTTGTAAATAACAATTACAATTTCCCTTAACTTTTCTCTCTTTCCAACAAATTTGTGGAATCGAAATTTGTAGTTTGTGGAACAGAAAATCAATGTACAAATTTGTAAATGTAATCCACAATTACAAATTTGTTATTACAATTATAATTTGGTGAAATAGACCACAGCTCTTATCATCATGGTTTCCCGTTGACACTCTGTAACTCCTAAAGTATACGGCCCTGGCCTCTGAAAGCTGGCAGCAGATGCGTACGTTCATATCACACACTAGCGTAAATTTATGGGACAATACACAGTGTGTATTCAACCGAAAAAAATCATCATGTCGCCCCTTTGACCCTCTGTAACTCCTAAAGTATACGGCCCTGGCCTCTGAAAGTTGTACAACAGATGCGTACGTTCGTTCATATCCACATGCCACACTGGTGTAAATTATTGGACAGGATTCTCTACATAATGAATTCTAACGATAAAATCCCTGTGTACTTCAATACTTCAATAGTATTGACTCAATATTATTGATTCAAACTCATTTTAGTCAAAAAGCCTAAAAAAGTCAATTAACTTATAGTTAATTGACTGCAGTCAAAAGAGTTATTGACTAAAACCATACTCGCTTAAGTTAAATGACTTTTTAGTGACTTAATTGACTAGAGCCAGTTGAAAAGTACTGCAGTTAATTTACTATTAGTCAATTTACTTTATTCAATTGACTGCAAGTTAAAAAATAAGTACTGACTGTTGACTGCTCCTTTCCTGTTAATGTAGTTTTGTAAATTGAAAGACTAAAACAAAGTCTTATACGTGACTTAACTAAAGTACCGAGATGACTGCAGCCTTTAAAACTCTGCAATGGGTATTCGCTACTGCAAATGAAACGCGTTTATCTCCACTTGACGTGGGTAATCGCTACACTTACCTTGTTCTTTCGATTGGCTATAGTGACGAACTGAATATTTAACAAGAAGCCCCTTACCACTGGTGGGGGGAAGCCTTTGTTATATATTTAGTAACTTACCTTTGGTCCTTACTCCTCGACGGGTCGAGGGTCGACGTTAGACTAAGTTACATTCCACTCGTTCTCGGTTTTCCAACTTGCTTTTCACTTCTTCCTTTGGCTCTACTAGTCAACCTTTTGGGAAAATGGTCGAAAAAAACGAAATAAGAAATTGTTGTTGTTGTTCAAGTGGTTGCTATGTTTTGTGAAACACCAAATGTGAACTATACGTAGAGCGAAGTTGAAAATTAAACTGCCAATGAAGTTTTCTAACATCTCCATTATGATTTGCTAAGGTTTCGGTCTTCGTTGGTTGGTTCTTCACATAGAAAACAACAGTCTATCCATTTAAGTGCTAAAAACAATAATTCAAGATCCTTACGGAAGGTTTTTTTTATAATAATTTATTAAACTTCTAAGAAAATGAGTTACGTATTAATTTTTCGAAACAAACTATTTCTGAAAATCTTTGGCTTTTGGCTTAGTTTCTAAAAATAATTTCAATAATTCCTATATTGCAAAATTCGACCTGAGTATTTAATATTTTCTTCTTACTTTCTACTTACAAAAATTCTTCTCTGTCAATTTATTTATAAAACACTGTGCCGTCTTATCGTACAATTTCCTATACTCCAATTCACAAATTATCGACGAATTAAGATCCCCACAATGCGGTCGAAATAGATTCAAGTGTATTTGCTCACCATTCGATTGCCGAATATCCTCGAATGACAAATAGCACTCTGACAGATATTTATTTGACATTCGAAAGAGATCTTTCGATTTGACAATGAATATCAATATATTGTCATTCCACAATTGCTGCGATGTCGAAAGGCTTATTTTGAACTCCTCATCGTACAACGGATAGATTGTTTTCGATTTGACAGCTGTCTTTTGAGTTGGCAAACGGGAAAATCGATCAGCTGGCACACAATGCATTTTGACATACGAGTTGGTGTATTTTTTCGAACTGTCCGGAAGGATATTTTTGCCATTCAAAATGGTCACACTGAGAACATTCGAACTCGAAATGCTGGCCTTGACTGTCAGCTGGCCGTAGGACGATGCTGGAGCAGTTTTTTGCTTGTGTAAAATTTCTTCGTAGTATTTGTGAATCAGGGTTTCGGTTTTAGCTGCGTGCAACTCGAGAAAGTCGTGGATAGTCTTAAGTTGGGTGGATATCTTTTTCGAAAGTAGTTTTTCGTCATTGTTCAGGCACTCTGTCAAAATATTGATGAATTCTTGGAAATTTGAGAAGAACGAAGGTGGTCGATATGACTCCAAACTGCTTTGAGCAATTTTATACAACAAAGTCAATAATCTCTGATGCAGGTTTTCAATCATAACCTCAAAAGTCGATTCGAACAATTCGTTATTGAGAATGAATAAATTTCGATCGAGGCATTGGAAAATTTCATCGAATGAATTAACACTTTTCGACAAATTTTCGATATGTTCCAGCAGAAAGTTCTGAATCATACTGACAATTTCTCCAACTTTTCGTTCGACAAGAATTTGTATTTCATTCTCCAAATTGTCTTGACAGTTGCAAATGACGTTTTTGATTGTTTTCGAACATCGTTCAGCTTCGGGTGGGTTCAAGTTTGCTTTGATTTTTTCGATGATACTTTCGGCGCCTAAATCGTCATTCGTGAAACATGGTAATTTTTCAGTGAGTTCATTGATGTTCGAAGTTGCCACACACCATTCATTGGGAATCTTGAAATCTGACAGATTTTGATCGCGCATATTGAATTTTGACACTTTTGAAGCTATATTGGTGGCATAGTAAATGCAACAGCGACATATTCCATCGACAATTCTGCCAAAAAACAGGAACATTGTCTCGGTGTTTGGCCAGTCGATTTGCTCCCAAAAAACTTTGATTTGATAAAAAATCGCCAGCGTATCCAAAGCCGAGGAGCTATGACGAACATTACCGTCGATTGTCTTAAACTCGTCCAAGTCTATGGATTTCTGAATTGCAATCAGGGCATTTTGAATAGCCGTCTCAACCCAAAAGGGAACAGCTGGTGAAAACCAGTCATGATATTCCAGCGACACCATTATCACACTGTCCTCTGACTTCCCCAAACTATTGCCCAACGTAACCAACCTCTTGACAGCTAAATAAATTTCGAAAAGCTGTTTGTGGAGACTTGTCAACTGTCCATCTTTGGAGAGTTCTGTTAAATTGTTTACATCGACTACTCGAAGTGGTGGCAGATTTCGACAAGCTTCAAGTATAGTCGGCCGGCAGGATCTCATCAAAACTTTGACATAACATTCGTACAGAATTTTGGCATATTCTATTTTGACAATCTCTACAAAATATTGATGATGAAAGTCAATAGCCCGTTTCATGTCAAAACACAGCTTTTGAATCATCTGTGTGGTCCTCTGAATCGGATCTTTACTTTCGAGTTTGAAAAAATCTTCAACTGAATGCAGCCATTCGGTGGTGCATCTTCGAATCGATTCGCTCAGTACTTGATTCAGACTTTGAATGGAATTTTCATTTTCGTTCGATTTGTCAAGCCATCCCAAATCACAGTTTGCCAAAAGTTCAACATCTTCAGGAATATGCAAGGATTCGATTTCCTGAAAAATGCCCAAGACCGCGACAAGCATTGAGATTCCTTGTTTCTGGGTGAAAATGTCATTTCGAATTTTCCACAGAACATCGAAGCATGATGGCAGAATTCGCTGAATCGAACACCAAAAACTATGAACACATTCAGAGCCACTCAGATAGGGAATAACTCTTATCACTTCCTGCAGAGTGTCCCTTAGCAATCCGAAGGAGATGTGATTGTCTTCGTGAATCGTTGTGTAGACAATCCACTTCATGAAAATATCCTCGTACTCAGATAATCCGCTTTGTAGGTAATGTTGCCGAATGATTGCATCGGCTTCGACACTCAACGCACCATCCCACAGGGTTGTGCTCGGACACTTTTGTTGTTCGAACCTCAATAGTCTCATGAGTAGGGTTTCATGTTCCTGGGCAACAATTCGAGTCTCCTTCTCGACACTTATCCCCAGCTGCATCAAAACCGATCCTCGTTTCTGAGGATTACGCATGCCTTTCTTGAAAGTATACCACACACGAGTCCCTGATCCAGCAATGGAATTCAATGGAACTTCAGTTCTTCCGATGACTTTAAACGCTTTCGACACCGAAGAAGGTTTCCTCATGATCTTGAAAACATTTCTAAAATCTTTTAACATGCTGTTCGATTTCTGATGATTCTCCTGCTCCGGATTTAGCAGTTTACACACCTCAGCGATGAGTGTTTCCTTTTTGGGGTCTCCACGTAGCGGGAAAAAGAAGAACTCATCCCAAGTTGGGTTGGACGAGATATACTTTGCCGACGTGTGGTATTGATTGCCCACATTCGACTGCAAATAGAGATTGATAAAGTAGCCCAGAACACCTTTGAAATCCTTGGGCAAGAGATCTTTCACTTTGATGATGCCAATATTGAGAAGAAAGGTGGGACCTTTTCTACACATTGCAATATTAAGCAGTTGACTATGTTTTTCAATTGAAAAATTGAAGGCGTTTCTTAGGAGATCCATTAGGTTTTCGATGGGAATTTTTTGAGAGTCTTCGATGGTGGTGTTGTGGTTTAGTATTTGGATCAGAATTTCGGTGTACATGTTGTCACAATTGTTGGCAAATGTGTTTTTGATCATTATTTCGTCACCGCTCTCTTGGGACATCACCGAGTTGGCTCCAATTGTGTGTAGCGATAGATTGCTTACAGTTGTCATTGTAACAATATTTGACAAATGGAGTTTGTTAAAGGAAATGTTTCAATTCTGAAATAAGAAAGAGGAAGGTTTCATTAAGTTTGTAATAAAAACGATCGATTTCAAAGATGATCTTCAAATCAAAAGTAATAGAATATTAATCAACTAACGTCTGTTTGCATGCGGCTAAACGCTTTGACAGCATGTCCTAAGCTTCAGATCTGTCAACGAGCGCCATACGGTAATCCGCATCAAGGCTTAGTTCGGCAACATAAGCCTAATATGCCCTCACGCTCCCACAGAAGAGAAAGATGACGACACCAAAGACAAGTTCTACTAGCTCCTTGACAAAACATACGAGCAATGCCTTAGCTTCGACGTTAAGATCGTCTTAGTCTCCTTAGACGCCAAACGCCTTAACGCCAAACTAGGAAGAGAGGATATCTATGGTGGAACAGTCGGAAAAAAAGCCTGCACGAAAAACCTTCCGATAAAGGATTCAGGCTTATCGAATTTGCAGCCAGCGCACAGTGCGTCGATTGTATGGAGATGGTGGACAAAATTCAATTTTACAAAAATTTGTTAAATTTCGCCAAAATAATTGTTGCTAATTAATTAAATAATAAGTTTTACGAAATTTCAGGTAATATTTACGCCCCCTGCCACGCCCATTTTTGAATATCATTTGATATCTTGAGAACAACTGGCAGGAATTGAATGAAATTTTAGGAGTTTAATTTTCTAGATAAGGTTATTAATACAAAAAAATATGGACTCAATCCGCCCACTGCCACGCCCACTTTTAAAATTGTTTATTTCTTATGAACCGCTTGGATGTTAATATGAATATTTTGGAAACAGGGATATGGGATACAGACAGATTTGTGATATTTTTGGTAACATCTTTAAAAAACAAAAAAATTGACGCCAAAAATGAAAAAGGAAACCTAATTTCTTCAGTTTGGAGTTGAAAGATTCACAACTCTTCTTTTTCCGTCTTTTTTGGCGCGTCTAAAAATGAAGTTTCTGGTCCATAAAAAGGCGGTACAGTAAGAAAATTATGTTAAATGCTATCGGGAAGTGTAAAATTATTTTTAAGTCAAGCCTCGTAGGGCTTATCTGAAAGACTATGGGTCTTTGAACATTGTCGTTCTAAGCTTAAGTCAAATATTTAATTTTCGATTCAAAATCACTTTTTATTTTAAATGGACAGTTATTTATATTTTAATAAGCTAAAACAAAAAATAAGACATCCTTAATTATCGATTTTTTATCGAAAGAAACCATTTTTCATAAATAACTTCATTTTTTATGACTTGCACTTGTCCTACAAAAAACGAAATATTTCGAAAGATTGCAAAAATTAGCAATGGAACTCTTTGTTTTTAAATAAAATAATAGCAGGGGATAGCAACAAGACTTAAAATTCGGATATACTTTGATATACTTTTTTTAAAACTCAACTTATTTAAATTTATGTGCCTCAAAAATTAGCACTTTTAATTAAATTAATTATAAAAGTAATATCACATAAAAATAAACCAAAAAACGTTTGTATCACCTCTTAATATATCCATAATTAATATTCAAGAGAAAAAAAAATTATAACTAGAAACACTTTCTTGAACGAGATCAATAGTTGCATGCGAAAATCGAAATCAAAACTAAGAAAAAAAATAAAAGTTCTTTTTCTGCATATAAAAATCCCGCTAATCAATGCAGAAGAAAAAAACAACAATTGAAAATAATAAATTATAGTTGCTAAACATGTTTTTGATAGACTCCACATCATTGCAGATCTCAAACGAATATTTAGTTTTTTGATTTTTGTCCACTGGTCGACGCACTGTGCAGCGGTGCGAAACAAAGTAGTAGCAAGTACACGTTTCCCCAACTCTCAACATCCACATTGGGACCTGGAGGTCTCCAGACTAATCGACTGTCAACCAGGCTGATCATATTGGGATCGACGCAACACACTATTCAAGCATTACTGATGTCCAGCAGCCAACATCGACTCGGACCACTACCTCGTTGTAGCCAAGGTAGTGCAGCGGTTATCTCGACCAAAGGCAAAAACAGGAAGTGCTATAAGAAAGTATGACATCAAACGGCTACGATCGCAAGAGATCGCCAGATCCTTTTCCGATCGAGTGTCAAGTAACCTCATGAGAAAGCCGCTACAGCCAGCATCGAGTATTGAGAACCAGTAACAGAATGGCCAGGAATCCATTAGAGATGCTGCCTCTGATGTGCTTTGTTTCACGCGGCCACCACAACGAAACCCCTGGTTTGATGAAGAAAGCAGGCAGTTATATGCAGCCAAGCAAGAAGCATATAAAACAGCGCTGCTGAGGAAGACAAGATCAGCATGGGAGCTCTACGAGGAGAAGAGGTGAGAAGAACACAAGCTTTTCAGAATGCAAAAGAGACAACATGAAAAGCTATCGATTGAGGATGTTGAGAGACTAAAAAACAGGAATGAGGTACTGAAGTTTTACCAAGAAGTAAAACGAATGACTCAAGGTTAACGAGCACAACGAGCACGAACTGAAGCCTGTAAAGACCAACAGGGAAATATCGTAGTAGACTCACAGTCAATGCTGAGGATTTGGAAGAACCACTTCTGCAAACTGAATAACGGCGATGACGAATCAAATTCCGCTGTCAGGCAGAATGAACCATTAAACGAAGAAGAAGCAAGCCAAGACTTCAGTCTACCTGACCTTGAAAAGGTGAATACAGCAATATATTTTAAGCTTAAAAACAACAAAACTGCGGGAGATGACGGCCACATTGCCGAACTTTTCAAAACAGCTGGTCGGAAGAGAGCATGCCCGATGAATGGAACCTCAGAATTGTTTGCCTGATCCTGAAGAAAGGAGACCCTCTAAACTGCACCAACTACAGAGGCATCAGCCTCCTAATTTTATAATTTCTGCAGTACTATTTGAATGCCTTAAGCCGTTTGTCAACAAACTGATAGGTCCATATCAGTGTGGCCTTAGACATGGAAAAAACTCAAGAACTCCAAATCGACACTTTTATCGATTTCAGGCCGCGTATGACAGCATTTATAGAGAAGAACTGTATAAAGCCATGTCCAGTTTTGGCATCCCTACAAAACTCATTCGTCTGAGCAGGATGACAATGAAGAACTCATGCTGCTCCATTAAAGGTGCAGAACTCCCGCGTCAACACTAGAGACACTATCTTGCAGAAGTCTGTGCAACTACTCGCGTACGCTGATGACATTGATATCATTGGGAGAACGCAGCTTGATGTCAACAGTGCTTTTGCGAGTATATAGACAGATACCGAAAAAAATGGGTTTAGCGGTCAATGAGGGCAAAGCAAAGTATATGTTGTCATCAAGATAGAACACCCAACACCGACGTCTTGGACAAAACGTCACGATAGCCGCATATAATTTGGAGGTAGTTAGAGTCTTTGTATACCTTGGCTCCGCTATCAACACGGACAATGACATCAGCAGCGAGATCAGAAGGAGAATAACTCTTGCTAGTCGCTGTTTCTTCAACCAACTCGGCGTACTGGAGATTGCTAGCTAGGGACCGAGAGGCTGGAGAGGTTTGTTGGTTGAGGCCCAAGTCTACCCCGGAAGGTTTAAATTTGTACTAGACCAAAAGGGAACATAGATATTAGTTGGAGAAAATGTTGGATTTGAAAATAAAGATAAAAATGTTTAACGTCATCTTTAAATTTTTATCTCACAGAAAGTGAAAACTGAGATTTTAAGGAATTCAATTATTGTTCTTAAAAACAAAAAAAATAATAAAGCGACATTTTTTAAAACGATTTATTTTTGATGTCGTTATAAATAAAAGCATCTGAAGAAGTGGTAATAACAAACGCTTTTATAGCCAGTTAAAAATGAAGAAAGGAAGCGAAAGTAAATACCGGAATTTGGATTAAAAATTACACTTGAGGGACGCAAGCAATTAAAAATAAAATTAACATTTAAACAGAAACAAAAAATTATAACCAAATTGATTCAAGTTCAACAGAGTGTAAAGAAGACTCAATACGAAAGTTTCAAAAATTAAAAACCGAAAACACAAACAATTTTGAAATGTCATCTTTCGCACATCGAAGAAATAAACTAATTGTCTACTCTAGACAATGAAATTGTACACAACACAGAAATGAGGCTCCTCTCATTGCAAAAAAAAAGTACTTAGAATAATGAACTCGAAAATGTATAAATTTAACCTGACGTAACTCATTGAACCTGTAGTCCATTAATTTCGAACAAAAAACAGATGACTCTATAAATTGCTTGAACTTTGTCCGACAAAATCAATCCGCTTACAAATAAGCAAAACTAAAAATGCAATTTTTGTGCAACAACCATTTTTGGGAGCATGAATTAATTATTATGGAATTTATTTTTGAACTCAAAAATCATTGACACACTCACGACTCACCTCTTTATTTTCGGATTAGGATTGATTTTGCGTTCAGTCCTTCTAAAATTGCACTCGTTTCGACATAACAATGGATTCGCTTTTACTAAATTGCCAAAAAGAGAAAAAATATAAATAAATTAAGGAAACAAAAGCGCACACTTTCAATTGAATTTACTTTGACCATTTAAACTTTTTATCGTTGTTCGATTAATTTTCGTTTCGTCTTAGTCTTATGCGTCAGCGTTTTCAAGTTGATTATTTTTCCTTTCTTCGATTTTTTTTTTGCTGCGCGCCGTCAACAACCACGAACCGAATTGAAAAACTTACGTTTCCGTTCTAAGTTTTTCAAACTCAAAAAGAGCACCACATAGAAACGGCAACAGCAGACATAATGTATGTATGGAAATTGGCAAACGACTGCCATAGCCTCAAATATCAAAAACTTGTTCGTGTTGTGTATTTTTTGGGATAAGCCAAAAAGCCAATTGCAATTGAGAAAACACCGTCATCGTTTTCAAAAACCTCACTCTCAAAAAAATATTCATATCACATCTGTTCTCTTTAGTTGTTTTCAAGAGCACGTTTTCGAACGCACAAAAAAAAACAGAACTTTGAAGTCAATAAATTTTCACTTAAGTTGTTTTTATTTTCTTGACCTTTTATTTGTTTTCCTTTCATTTTCTGTTTAGTGTGTAAATTCTTGTGACCTATTAGAAAACAAGAGGAAACAACCTGGCGAAGAAGCGGCGCGATCCGTCGAAATCTCTCTATTTTCACTTTTTTCTCACGTGTGAAGACACACACCATTTTTTTCTTTTAAGTTAAAAATGTTTCAATGTTCAATGTTCTTAAATAAATTATGACAAAATAAATAATAATTTAAGACAAAAAACAGTGACATTGAACAAGTAGAGTGTATAAAAATAATCGTGCGTCTAGCGTGTACTGTGGCGTATGCGTACTATTTTTTGTAGCTTTTTGTGCGTCTATGCTGTAGGGTTTTCAAATGGCACTGTTTTTGAATTATTTTATTGCTCCTGTAAACTACTCAATTGGGAAGCTAAAAATACAAACAAATAGTTTTTCGTTATATGTAAATTTGAAAATAAATTTAATGTTTTGTTTCGGTTTGGTTTCTTTAAATTTGTTTCAAGTGGGATTTGATTGGAATTGGTTCAAAAGTGTTCAAGTGTTTTGAAAAGAGCTTTAAGATGTTGTTTATTTTTCTTTTTTTTTTTTGGTACTTGAATGGGTTCACCCTTTAAAGACATTTAACAAGGTCCATTAGTCTTCAAATGTGAATGAAGACTTTCAGACATTAATTTTTTTTGTGTCAATTGGCATGGTCCTAAACATTGAGAAATTCAGAGTACCACCTGTTTGAAACACTAGAACTAGGAGTCAAAAATTTGAAAAACCGTTGGTAAGGTTAGGTTAGAGTAGCGGTCTAGATGTTGTTAATGCACGTAGATCCTAAGGGTCCATTGTGATATCAGTAAGGAAAGTTACTCATGATGGGAAAGTTATTAAATTAAACAAACCATTTTGTTCTTTTAATGAAATTAGAGTGACATGCTGTGTCGATCGTTGGCAGTTCACTGGTATTTTTTTATTGGAGAGTGCCGGAGATGCACATAGAAGGTGTTGGACTGTTTCCTCTTTCTCCTCGTGCAAGCAGCTTCTACAGAAGTCATAAGTGTAGACCCCTCATAGCATGTCTACCTATGAGGCAGTGTCCTGTTATGCCTTCAATTGTCACCTCAGGGAAGTCAAACCTTTTGACCGTTTCAGTTCTATGCTATCCCACATTTGTTTGGTTGCTAGGCTGGTGGTAACCATGTGACCATCTAGCATTTGTTGATTCTAGAGCATATTGTTTGAGAAGATGTCTGCATGCAGCAAGTGGTGTTCCTATGTTGTGTGTCTGTCTAACAGTCGACAGAAGTATTACCTTTTTGCAATTTCCCGGAATATCTCTGTAGCCCGCACCCAAATGAGGTGAATGTTAAACTATTCTGTCATTTCATTCATAGATGATCGACAGTCGTGGACTGTGATAGACTTTGTGGAGATAGTCGCGAAAGATTTGAGAGCGGCTTGGCTTTCTCAGGAGGAACGTACAAATTATATCCTTACAAGATATAACGTTTTTTTTGTGGCAGGAAGAAGGAAGTCAATGATAATTTCGAAGTAAATGTGCAGGATGACCGTTTCGAGGCGTTATTCTCGTCGCATCATAGCAACAGCGATCCAACTGCATCGCATTTCAAGAAAACCAAGGGAATGAAGCAAATAATTCATGAGAAATCGAAACGAAGACATGGCCATGAGGACCGGCAGAAGAGCCAAGTGGGTGGAGTGGAGCAGAGTCGAAGCAACCGAAGAAGTTAATTGAGAACAGTATGTTGTTGAAGAGTTTGAAGAGGAATTTGCAGCAACAAAGTAGTGCAATCACGGCTTTCTTGTATCTTTCTTGTATGTTTAGACCTCAGTTGAGTTTCTTGTCCAAGATAACTCCAAGGTATCTTGCATTTTCTGAAATTATAAGTGGGGTGTTATCAATTTTTGGTATTTCAAAAGAAGGTATATTTTCCTTCTATTGGTGAAAAGTACCAGTTCTGTTTTCAGGGGGTTAACTCTAAGATCGCATTTCTTGGTCCAGTTACTGACCATAGTTAATGCGCTTTCTAATAATTGTTCGCTTGCACTGGTCAGCTATTTACCTGTCGCCAGAAGCGCTAAGTCGTCGGCATAAGCTATAACTCTGACACTGCTGTTCTTGAGTTTGATGAGAATTTCATTCATCACCAAAGTCCAGAGGAGAGGTGAGAGGATTCCGCCTTGTGGAGTCCCTCTAGATGTGTACATCTTTATATCAGAGGTACCTAGTTCACAATGGATTTGTCTGCTTTTCAACATACACGTGATCCATTTTATAATTGTAGGTTCTACTTTAAGATCAGTGAGTGCTTTTTCTATGGCACTATTGTGGACATTGTTGAATGCTCCTTCGATATGAAGAAAAGAAGCAAGGGTATATTCTTTTACGGCAAACGACTTCTCTAACTGCACAGTGTAGGGCTGTTTCTACACTTCTGCCTTTTGTAAAGGCGTGCTGAAATGGTGACAAAGATTCCGGCTTTAAGTTGCTACGGATATGCATATCAATTAATCTCTCAAGTGTTTTGAGTGCAAAAGAGGTTAGACTGATAGGTCTGAAGTCTTTTGGTTCTGTGTGACTGGGCTTGCCAGCTTTTGGTATGAAGACGACTTTAACTTCACGCCAAGCCTTCGGAACATATCCTAACTTAAGACTGTTAAGGAATATGTTTATCAGATGTGGAGTGATGATATCACTGCTTTTTTGCAGCATTAAGGGGAAGATGCCGTCTAGGTCTGGGGATTTGTAAGGAGGAAATGAGTTAATAGCCCAGATTAACTTTTCTTTTGGGGTTGGTGACGTTTTCCCCAAGGCAAAATCCCCAAACGAAAATCCCCAAACACAAAATCCCCAAACTGAAATCTCCAGCAGTGAAATATCCAAAGAGAGAATCCCCATCGCAAAAATCTCCATGCCAAAATCTCCAAAACAAATTATGTTCAAGAAGTGAATCATGCGATTCAATCGCGCGATTTAATCGCATGATTCACTACTTGAACATAATTTGTTTTGGAGATAGTATTTTACTTAGATAAGGTTGCACGAGATGTAACGTTAGAATTAATAAAATCCATTTTGTGTTGGCCACAACTTCGTCGATAATTTTCTATTTTCTTTGTGTTTTTTTTTTTTTAGGGAATGATAGCCATGTCCCATTTAAAATATCTTTTTTTCTTCCTTTATTTGATGTTTAAACAATAATTATTTCATCCATGAAAGGTTACCTTTTTAATGAAACACAACAGTCCTCAGTTAGGCATACACTTGATAGACTGAAAGTGCATTCATAATTTGGTTTCATGTCATACGGTTTCATGCACATGCCGTGAGAGAAATTGTGTAGGAAGATGTACTTAAATATTGGGGATTTGGAGATTTCAAGGATTTTGGCAAAAAATATTTTTTCTTTGGGGATTTTGTCAATGGGGATTTTCTCGTGGAGATATCGGCAAGTTGGATTTTTTTTTGGAGATTTTGTCCCCATTGTGATTTTGTCTTTTGGGGATTTCGTATGACTCCCTTTCTTTTGTTATCATTTCCCTAGGGATTTCAAGTACCGAGTATATGGTGTTTGTTGACTCGTTATCTAAGTCTGCGTTACATCTTGGTAAGTGTGTTTGAACCAGGAGTTTTAGACTTTCTTGACAGGACTCTGTCCATTGATTATTAGGTCCTTTTAGGGAGCCTATGGGTGTGTTTGCTTTGGAGAGTATTTTCCTCAGTCTTGCTGAATGGTTTGTACATTCAATGCTACTGCAGAAGTTTCTCCATGAGCTTCGTTTCGCCCTTTGAGTTTCAGTTTTGAATTTAATTTTACTGGTTTTATAACATTCCCAGTCGCTTTCAAGTCTAGTGCGTTTAGCCCTATTGAAAAGATACCTTGTTTTCTTTTGCAGGAGAGATCAAGAGCCCAGTTCTTTTAACCGTAGTGTTCTCTTGCATCTTCTGAACTCGTCCAGGGCTGGGAGGTCTAATATCGGTTCTAACCTTGCTTGTGGCGTAGATCTCTGTGTCCCTATTATTCCTAATCAAGTGAGTCTCTGTACTTTGTTCAGGTGCTTGTACAACCGTGTCTCGAAAGTTTTGAAAGAAATAAAAAGTAAACAAAGAAGTTGTAAATTTTTCAAAAATATTATTTCTTCAATGATAAGCAAAAACTTGTTCAAAAAATATAGTTCGCTTACTTTAGGCTTAACACAGAATAAAATTTGAGCATAAACAAGGCTTAAAAGCATTTCAAAATTTCAATCTTGATAGGAGATTCTTCAAAAGCACAACCAATTAAATATTAATTTCCGGTTCAAAACAAACCGCTAATGACAATAAACAAATAAATACAAAAATGTTAATGGATCAATAAAATATACAACAAATTTCATCAATGAACAAATAAAATCTGATATGTCTACAAAACGAGTATCGCTCTCTATAAATAAACGAATTGGCTTAAGGTCTAACAATTAATAAGCTCTCGATTTGAGTTTCTTTAAAAAATCACGTGCAGGTTTATCAAAGATTTGTCTGCATTCTAAGGCTTTGATACAATCCGAATCGGGTGTGTACTCGGGACGGGATAAATTCAATCTCAATTGTTCGTTATTTGAGTCCAGAATGTCTGCAAATGACAAATAACACTCGGCCACATACTGGCTGGACATTCCGAATAGATCTCGATCTTTAATACTGAAAACTAGCAAGTTATCGTCGTGTTTGAGATGTTCCTCGGTCAGTTGGACTTTGAATTCTTCATCGTAGAGTGGGAATAGGGTTTTCGATTGAACGCTGGTTTTGTGGGTGGGAATACCGGCAAATCGCTCGGGGGGTATGTAGTGCATTTTGACGAATGAGTCGCATGAGTTGTTCGAGTCCATGGGAAGGATGTTCTTAGCATTGAGGATGTGAACGTGAAGGATG
The DNA here is from genome assembly GCA_943590905.1 of Sphaerophoria taeniata. NCBI lineage: Eukaryota > Metazoa > Arthropoda > Insecta > Diptera > Syrphidae > Sphaerophoria > Sphaerophoria taeniata. The sequence continues at coordinate 86,904,164 of OX016542.1, forward strand.
TTGTTTGGAGTGAATTCAGCTTTGACTGTCATTTGGCCATAGACCGATTCGGTGCGGATTTTTTGGCGTTCAAAGCGCTCCTTGTAGTATTGATGGATGAGAACGTCGGTCTCGGAGGCATGGAGATCGAGTAGCTTTCCCACATTGGCCAATGTTTCGTTTGTAATATCGGAAAATGGTTTGTCTTCATATTTGAAGCTCGATGCCATGACTTTGAGTACTTCCCGAAGATTTATAAAGAACGACGGAGGTCGCTTCTTGTCCAAATTGCACTGAACCAACTCATAGAACACCGCCGAGAAGCCCTTCCAAATGCTATCGATCATCCTCTCGAATGATGCATCATCCAATTCAGCATGCAAAGTGGCAAGTGACTTTTCCAAATACATAAACAACCCTTCGACTGAACTGAGTTCCTCCGTCAAGCTGTCGATGCCATCGAAAAGGTATCTTTTCATAACTGGAATCATTTTTCCAGCAACTTCGTCAATGAGACTGGCCAGTCTGTTCTGGACGGTATCTTTTGCATTTTCAATGACATTCAAAATAGTCTGATGACATCGTTCGACTTCGTCGGCGCTTAGAGATGCCCCAAGATTCTTGAGAACTCCATCGACTCCGAGGTCCTTTACAAATTTCGGTATACTATTGAGAATATGGGCAATATTGCAAATCGACATGCACCACTCCTTGGTGACTTCGAAGTCTTCTGGAGAGATTCCCTCAGTGAATTCGGCGATGCGCTGGATCATTCGCGTTGCATAGAACGAACAACACTTGCAGACGTCGTCGACTATCTTCCCGACAAAAGCATACGACCCCTGGATATCGGGCCAAGCAAGCTGTTCCCAGAATATCTTCACAGTGTAGAAAATCGATAGTGTGTCCAGAGCCGATGAGCTGTGACGCAGATTCCCATCGACTGGCTGAAACTCGTCCAAGTCAATGGCTCTTTTGATTCGTGAGAGAGCTTTGAGCAGAGAAATGTCCAACCAATGTGACACAGCTGTGTCAAACCACACGTAATACGTTAACAGATCCTCCTGCTCTTCAGCGGTGCACAATGCCGTTCCTAGAGCGATAAACCTTTTCAAACTCAAGTACAATTCGAACAGATTGGTGCCCATAGTGAAGTCGTCGAAGTTTTCAAACTGTTCGACATTTTCCATATCGGCTTCGGGCAGTCGGACGAGTTTCTCGCAAGCTTCAATAACGGCTGGCTTGCAGAATTCTACCAGATTCATTTGATAGTAGACATAAATGAGTTTCGCGTATTTCACCTTCATTGTTTGGAAGAAATGCTTGTGATGGTACTCAATGGCTCGCTGGACATCGAATCGCATCAACTGAACCAGTTTGGTAATCTGCTGGACTGCATTTTCGTTCTCGAATTCTAGAGATTCTCGAATCGTATTGATCCAGTCACGAGCGCCGATTCGAATTGCCTCACTCAAAATCATTTTTATGTCGAATTTGGTATCGAAATCTTCTTCTCGCTTGTCCAGCCAGCAGTAGGTCGACCGTGGAAAGAGGTCAACGTCAATAGGAACCGACAGCAGATCGAAAATTTGAAGGATTTCCAACACGTCACAGAGCATATTTATTCCGAGGCTTTGAGTGAAGGTCTCCTGACGGATTTTTCGAATTATATAGAAGCACGAGGGCAGAATGCGCTTGGAGGCTTCCCAGAAGATCTTCACGTAGTCACTGTCAGCCGAATAAGTCGGTAGAGTTTCGATTACTTTGTGCAGAATCGTATTGAAGAGAGTAAACGACAGCGGATGGTGCTCGTGGACATTTGAATAGGCTTCCCACCGACACAGAGCCAAATCGACTTCAGACAGGCCACTCTGAATATAGTGTTGGGTTATAATTGCCTCGGCTTGGGAATTGTATTTGCCATTCCAGAGATACGGTTCGAGTGTTGAGCTCTCCAACTCGTGCATGAGGAGAACTCTGAGGAGATTGCGGTGTTCTTGAGCTGCAACGCGATTGTCCTTCTCTGCGCTGAAGCACAAATGCATAAGAACCGAACCGCGAGTGCGTGTTGTTCGTGATCCCTTCTCTAGGTGATACCAGACTCTCATTCCCGAGGCTGGAATTGAGTTTAATGGGATCACCGTCCGTCCTATCAATTCATTGTCATCTTTGACTGTTGTCGCTGCCGAGTAGGCAATTTCTTTCATCAATTTCCGCAGACCCTTGACCCCCTTGACTTCGAATAATTTATTCACTTTTTTCCCGACCGTTTCGGCTGCATCGAAATCCCATGTCTCGAGTATGAGAGTCTCCTTGCTTGGATCATCCGGAATAGGCAGTGAGAAATACTCATTCCAAACTGGATTTAACGTCATCGACTTGACTGAAGTGTTGTATCGATGCACAGCATTCGATTCGATGTACAGGGTGACAAATGGATCTGAGAGCCCATTGTGGTCCTTTGGCATGAGATTCTCGGCTTTGATTATTTCTACATTCAATCGAACCTTGGGTGGTTCCTTGCCAGTGGCTATTTCAAGCAATTCATCGTGTTTCTCTTGAGATACTTTAAACGCGTCTCGCACAAAGTCCAATAGAGCATCCGGACATGTGTCTTGGGAAACCGAACAACCTATATTGTTGAGTATTTCGAATAGCAATTCGCCGTAGAGTTCTTCGGTGTTACAGCCGCTGGATTTTTCTATAATGTTGTCGGGCACGTCTGTGTTGATTTCCAGTTCTTTCTCCTCGACGGCTGCTAGGAGTGATGATACTTTGGAGGCGGTGATTTGTTCTTCGGCAACAGCGCCATTGTCTTGTAGAGTGAGAACAGAGAAGCTCTCCTCCACGTTCTCATCTAGAATACTTGCCGTTCGAGCTAGGGCTGGCATTATTGCTGTTTAGTTTCTAAAATATTGCTTAGGTTTTGATTTGCTTTTATCACAGCGTCAATCTACGAAAGATAAGAGACAAACATTAAAACGGGTTCAGTTTGGTAATTTAATCAAAAACTTACCTTTTCTTTGTTCAGGTGAAAATATTTGCATTTACTAAGAGAAATTTTGTCTGCAGCAAAACTTCTGTATTCAAATCTGTAAAGGCAAAATGGTTATGAATATTTTTTACATTAAATGAAATCATAAAGAGGCAGGGTTAACCTAAAAATACATTTATGTTAAGCTTATTGAATGGTGGTTTTCTCAATTTTTGGCTTCTTTCTTTTATCAATTGACTCCGTTGAAAAGTGGAATTCCCGGTTAATACTGATTGGGTTCCCGGAAGAAGGCAGCAATCAAGGTCATTCTTGTTTACTTTGTGACTCAAGTATTTGCTTTGTGGAATACAAAATAAAGTTGGTACTTTCTTCAGATATTTTATGAGGTGAATTCCATTTAAAGCGAAAAAAAGATAAATCTCGCCAATGGCCCAACATTTAGCATTTCAAATGCCTACCACTTGTTACGAGTTTTCTTCCACTTGAGCCTAAGGACTGCAATAGATAATAGGTTTGGAGATTAAATTGATTGATTTTGGTTTGTTATAGACGGGCTAGATTTTCCTAGATTTAACGCAACTGGTTAAACTGTTCCACCTATTGCCCTTCACAACTCCAAGAGGAGCATATACATACTCTCACTGCCAATGAGTTGTGAAGGGCCTAGCTAGCTCGTCTGCCTTTTCATTTCCCTCATAGCCCCTATGGCCCGTTATTAGAGAAACGCTCAGGTCTAGTTCCCTGAAGGCCCATCTGCATTGCTTGGCCAATATAGAGGATTATAAAGCTGAATCAATGGCTTTAATAGCTGTCTGACTATCTGTTAGTATAGCTACATTTTGATTCTGTTGGATATTTGTAAGGGCTATACAAGCTTCCTTTATCGCTAACAATTCTGCCTGGAATACGCTGGCAAAGTCGGGAAGTTTATAGGATTTTGAAATCTAAAGAGATTCACAGAAGACACCTGCATAAACACCTCATTCCATCTTCGAACCATCCGTGAAGATATTTGGGTCGAAGTCTTTCGTCACATCGCTTTAATCCCAGTCGGTTCTTGACGGGAGCAAGACTCTTAACCTCTTTAAGGTGTTTAGGGTAGGGATGCGGTAATAGGTTGTTGTAGAAAGGATGTCTGATGGTATCAGGCTTGTTTGATTACAGTGCCCGTAGGTGTAGGATTTGTTTTTCCAGCAGCCTATTTCTTTGAGTCTCAAGATACTGCAGGATGCCTGATTTTGATGAAGAGATCAATCGAAAGAACGTCCAGGATGAAGTTAAGTGCATCCGTTGGGCAGGACCTAATTGCCCCTGATTTTTTTTTTATAACTTGCACACACTACAGGGGCTTTTCATACCCTTATTATGCCAGAGACACAGTGAGCGCATTATGAATTAAGAAAAGGGTTAGAAAGTAAGTGTCGGTGTACATTGGTCTTGAATTCCTCAAAATTGCAATGACTGGGAAAGACAGAGCGTAGAAGGGAGTTCCACATTCGCGTAGTACGGCTAAAGAACGATTCTCTACTTGAGCGTACGACCGAAGTTGGGCTCGAGGGTAAACTGATGGACATTCCTGGAAGCGCGGGTATTACGGTTGAAATGTTTAAGGGGAGAAATGCAACTGGGTATTTCACTAGAGCACTTACCGTAGAAGTAACGATAGAACAAGGAGAGAAACGAAACGTTACGACGGTATTCCAATGAAGTGAATGAGTTAGTGATGTCTCTATCTCTATCACCAATCTTTTCTACTGCTCTTTTTTGTATACCATTCAAGAGGCTCAAGTATGTAACTGGAGCACCAGCCCAAAGATGGGAATTGTACTCAAGCTTTGGACGGATATAAGTCTTGTAAATAAAAGCCAGATCAGACGGGGAGAAAAATTTCTTGCATCGCCTTAAGAAACCTAAACATCTTGCGGCATTTTTGGCGACATCGCATATGTGCTCGTTCCACAAGAGGTGGGATGCACATACCGAGAATCTCTAGATGTTCGGTCTCCTTGATGCAAGTGCCACTCATGGACAGTGGCAAGGGGGGTATGGGACGATGCAAGACAGCATTGTGTTTTCGAAGCATTAAACTCTACGCGACTTTGAGTTCCCCAATGTACAATGCTATTTAGGTCAGAGTTTAATGAGCTTGGCTGAGTTCGTAATTGTAAAACTTCCGCAGTACTGCCAAAATTGTGTTCATAAATGTAAACAAACAGCAATACTTCTGCATAAGCATGGCAACAATTGTGTTCATAAAAGTAAAACGACTGTAATTTTGCGGTCAAGTCGGCATTTTTTGTTTTTATTTTGTTCCCCATTGAACAATGCTGTTAAGGTCGGAGTTTAATGAGCTTATCATATTTTGCCGTTGCAGTTCCACATCCGAAAAGGAGGGATGTGAGTGTGGAAACGAATAAGAAAAGCTTAGAGTGCTATCGTCAGCGAAACAATTTATTGGATTAGAAGTTACAGACAAAGATCATTGATGAAAATGAGGAAGAGGGTTGGAGACAAAACAGAGCCCTGGGGCACACCAGCATTTATGTTGGTGCTTTCAGACTTGAATCCGTCCAATACAACTTGTATTGAACGGTTCGAAAGAAAGTGTCTAATCCAACGAAGAAGGATTCATCGATACCGAAGGCAACCATTTTCGATAAGAGAGCAAGATGCCAGACTTTATCAAATGCCTCTGAAATATCAAGTGCAACAATCTTACTTTCTCCAAAACGATGTAAAGATTTGTTCCACTGTTCGGTGTAATAAACCATCAGATCACCACACCAGTGGACCTGTTGCTGCGAAAGCCGTACTGATATCCCTACGCAAGCATTTCTCTGCACCTTTGTCAGCTTATTTACTTTGTAAGATTTGCTGAGAGCAGGCCAACAAACAATGGATCCATAAACAAGCATCGGTCTTACAACCGCTGTGTATGTCCATTTTATCATTTTTGACTGGAGTCCCCGCATGTCCCATGTCTTAAGGAAAGATTTAAAATTGCAGAATGGCAAAATGGTTTCCTCCATAGACTGGGCTTCGAGATAAGTTGGTGTGCTCGCATCTTTTATTCGCTGTTGTTCGATATCAAGAGGCGTCACAAAACAATGCAAAAAGAAAATTGAAATGATTGAAATTGGTGGGAACTATTTGGTTTTTAATTAAAGAAGAACAATGCCTTTCGAGATATGGCGTGCATTTCATTGCTTTTTGAGAGAAGCTGCTCTTCATGCAAATGATTAACAAAGCTTGTAGGTTTACATCAGTTTATAGACTGAACAAACCTTCATTATCTTAATTGCTAACCAATATGGAGTTGATAGTTGGGATCCTACAGAAAATTAAGAAAATACAAACAACAAGCACACAAAGGTCGGAAAGGGTGCGTGTTTTGAAAAGATTCTAAACAAAAAATTCTCAGGGAATATTTAAATAATCTTGAAGAAATTATTGAATTATTTTTCTTCCGAAACGTAATTGTAGAATTTTTGAAGCGTCATAAAAAAATACCAACTTTGTTCTAAGACATAAAACACTTTAATGTTTGTTTTGCTTCAAACACGGAAGCCATAGCTTCATTTGGAATTCACATGACATTCCAGTCGAATGAGTGAGTAACTTTGCAATTATTGAAGCAACACAAACATTGCTATCGAGAAAGGGCGTCTGTCTGTTAGAATGAGTGATATTGTGTCTTAATTGTTCAAACGGGAAACCCAAAAGCATCCCAAATAATGACAAGTTGATAACAATACAAAAGGCCGGAATTTGTCGAGAGAAAAGCGACTTATGGCGATGACATTGCTAACAACAAAGCAATCTAGAAGTAGCTAATTGTGCTCTAATTTTCGTTATTCATTCCTTAAATTGATTCTGACATCTAGATTTTTGGAGGCTTATCTCTGTGATTCTGAAAGCTTGAATAAATCATTTAAAATTGAAAGTAAAGCTGCGCTATCTCTATTTTTAATAATTGACATCAATGTCGTCCTTGTATCAGAGTTTATTACAACCACTAGACTTATTGACCTTGTGATTGAGAATAAAGTTGAGGTAGACCTATTCAGTTGGTTATCAAGTCAAGAGAGATTAACGGCAAGGAAAAATACTCCATGCAACAATGAACATCCGCAGTAATCGCAACAAGACCCCGATCATCAGTGAGCTATCAATATTTGCTTAAAAATGTATCATTTAGTCAGACATGGCAAGTGGAAGTATTGCAACTTTTTCTCTCTACCTGCCTACGTTCTATCAATCGTCTATGTCTACATCCAACGTTTCTATCTCTAGATAACTTCCACATTAGGCAGGCACTTTATATCTAGGTACTTGAAAAATAGCGAAAAATATATAAATATTTATAGAATTGTCGTGATGAATACATTTCTCCAGAGAACAGAGAATTCGTTTCTTCGCACCTCATTATGACTATGATATCACTGCCTTTTGCACTTCTCCATCTCCTTGGCTTGATTCTTCAATGAGATAATCTGTGTCAGTTTGAACGTGAATGATTCATCTTTGAACCTTTTTTTCTTCGGTTTCGATAAAATCACAAGACAAGTTAGAACCCACCAGTCCACTTTTTAGCCGGTCGGCGGTGGCTCTAATTAAATACATAAATCATAAATGTGCGAATATCTCGCTGGTCTACACTACTCTTGGTGTTTTTATTAATGCTCAATTTTGACATAGGCTTTGTAGGTATACAAATTCATTGGACCATTGAAATGCTTCTAAACAACAATAACCACAACAACAATAACAACGACGACGAATAAAGCTTTTAAGAAGGGAATTTCTTATGAAAAGTATTTAGAGTGCTCTGCTCACCAATTAGAGTTTATTTCAAAAACATTGCTCTTCTGAGAATTACAAAATTAAGGCACTTTAATGTTGATTCTTTTGATTTTCTCAAATGCACTACTTGACGGCAGGAATTTTTAAATAAATTATTAAACTTCCTGCGAGAAAAACACAACTCTACTCGATTTGAAAAGTGAATGCAAAATATTTTTGATTTTGATTTCCATGAAGCGATGTGATGAATGATGGAAGAATCAAGAAACGTCAACAATAAATTCTTACCTCGATTTTGGTGAGCAAAATCATATGGTCTCGGTCTGGTGGGTTTGTTTTGTAGCTGAGTGGTTGACATCCGGTGTGAGTGCGTTTCAGGTTGTGTATAATTTTTGTTTAGAGGAAATGGAGAGAAGAGTTCTGTTATGAGTTTTAACGGTTTTTGGTTTGCTTTAAAAATGACGTTCAGGTTTGGTAGTGTAATGGTTTTAAAAGTTATTTTAAGAAGGCTTTATTTGAAAAGTAACCAGTCTAGTCAAATCCACCGAATATTTACTTACCTACTTACTTACTTAAGGTGGCGCTACAGTCCATTGTGGACTTGGGCCTCAATCAACAGTCTCCGAAAAGCCAGCTCGGTCCCTAGTTAGCTGTCTCCAGTTTTGCACTACAAGTTGATTGAGGTCCTTTTCTACTTGTGTGCGCCATCTGAGTCGCGGTCATCCTCCCCTTCTGCGTCCCTCGGGAATAGTGTCGAAGGCTTTCCGGGCCGGAGCATTGGTGACCATCCACTCTACATCGAGCCATCTGAGTCTCTGGACCTTGACTTTTCTGGCTAGGTCCATGTCGTTGTACAACCCGTAAAGTTCGCTGTTGTATCTTCTTCTCCCGACATGAAGAACTTTCTTCTCGAAACAGCCTAAGGCACTTTCATCCGATTTTGTCAAGGTCCACTTCTTGCACTGTCTTCAGAAACCCAAACATTTTGCGGCATTTTTGGCGACATCGCATATGTGATAGTTCCACAAAAGGTGGTCAGTGATGCACATACCAAGAATCTCGAGATGTTCGCATTGAGTTTTCGAAGCATTAAATTCTACGCGATTTTGTATTCTCCATTGTACAATGCTGTTGAAGTCAGTGTTTAATGAGTTTATCATATTTTGCCGTTGCAGTTCCACATCCGAAGAGGAGGGATGTGACATGTGAGTCTGGAAATGAATAAGAAAAGCTAAGGGTACTATCGTCAGCGAAACAATTGATTGGATTAGAAGTTACAGACAAGATATCATTTATGAAAATGAGAAAGAGGGTCAGAGACAAAACGGAGCAATGGGGTATACCAGCATTTATATTGTGGGTATCAGACTTAATGCCGTCCAATACAACTTGTAGTGAACGGTTTGAAAGAAAGTTTGTTCCTCTGTTTGGTGAGATTAACCATCAGATCACCAGTGAACCTGTTACTGTACTTTTGGTCGTTAAGAAGCTTTCGGTCTTCGAGATATTTCTTGAGTTGATAGTTTATCAGCATTTCCATGACCTTACATGGAAGGGACGTAAGTGCAATCGGACGATAATTGGAGGGAGAAGAAGATTCGCCTTTTTCCGGACAAATGCTGTTTTCCAACTGCTCGGAACGAGCCCATAAAAAGTATAGATGGAAAAGCTTACGCAAGGGTTTTGCCAGCGTGGAAGAACACCTCTTTAGAATAATAGCAGGGATACCATCCGGACCAGCAGATTAATGTATATTGAGAACTTCTAGGACTCTCGCCACAGCACGAGTGCGGAAGAAGATCTTAACCATGGAATCATTGACGTGCTCAAGAACTGGGGGAATCATGACACTTTCTATCAGCTTTCGCGAGAGAGCTAACAACTGGAGTTTTTTATTGTCAACGAGCGTAGGGACCGAAGAAGAAGAAAAATTCTTCATAGTTTTTACAAAAGATCAAAAATTCTTACTGCCTTTGGGAAATTGCAGTATTTTTTGCCTTAATTTTTGGTCATGTAACGACTTTTGTAAAAGAAATATGGTTATCTCTGCTTGTAGGTAACTAGATGGCGAGCGTAGTAAATGACATCTTGATTTTACCAAACCACAAAAAAATCATTAAGATATTAATCAAAAGTTATTTGATTTTGCTTAACAAAATTATTTCGGGGAGGGTTAAACCCCGTAACCCTCCCCCTAAATACGGCTATGGTGTCCTTCCTTGAAGACAGCATATACTTAGTTTTTCCCTCATTCACCGCTAAACCGATTTTTGCCGCTTCTGGCTCAATTCTCACAAAGGCAACATTTACATCACGCTGCTGTGCTCTTCCCATTATATCAACATCATCGGCGTACGCCAGAAGTTGAACAGACTTTTGGAAGATAGTGTCTCTGGTGTTCTTCTCAAGAACGATGTTAAAGAAATCGCATGACAGTGCATCGCCTTGTCTGAATTCTTTTTTGACATCGAAAGATTCCGTAAGCTCATTGCCAACCTTAATGGCGCAGCGTGAGTTCTCCATCGTCATTGACGTCAATTCGACAAGCGAACGAGCTTGGAAGGGATGCCAAAACTAGATATAGCTTTATACATATCGTCTCTTTAGATGCTGTCATACGCGGCCTTAAAATCGATGAAAATGTGGTGGGTATCGATTTGGAGTTCATAGGTTTTTTTCCAGGATCTACCGCATATGAAAATTTGGTCGATGGTTGACTTTCCTGGTCTGAAACCACATTAATAAGGACCAATCAGGGGTGGAATCGGCTAAGGTGATTTGTGATAAATGATAATCATAGATCACAAATTTTGTCTGTATAAGGTGATTATCACTTGTGACAATCACATTTGCTCAGTTGTATTTTTGAGGGGACGTATCAAATTTAATTGAAATTTAAAAATCTAAAAGTGACAAATTGCCAAAACTAGTCTTGGAAGTTGTGCTTTGAAGAACAACGATGAACATTCTGCTAAAGAATTTGCTTCGGAGGTTTCCATGAAGTTTACTGTCGAAGAATTGACTGGTCTGATGAAAGGCTTCAGACGTTCACATATAACGGCATAGAGGATCTTGTATCTCTCTGCCGGATCTCTGGATCTCTGTAGTTGGAGCAGTTTAGGTTCTCCCTTTTTCAGGATCGTAGAAAAACGTTTAGTTGCGAAGCAACAACCGAATATTTAAATAAATATTGACATTGACATTGACTTCACAATACTTCGCACATAAATGTGACGAACTACAGACACATACACTGGCGTCTGAAGCCATCGGCTGGGACAGAACAAGACATTAATACAACAGAGAGAGACAGATAGATACATAGAAGGGAAGAACACATAACATCATAAACCTATGTGGCACAGAGGAGGAGACACAGATTATAACTGTCTCATATCATCGCAAAGTTGGCCTCAGATAAGCTGGCCATTTTTTTAGAAAAAGAATGCTGCCGAAGCTGGGGCTTGAACCCGTAGCATTCGGGTTAGCAATCAACTACTACTTACTTACTTACTTACTTACATGCTAGACAAAAATGTGAAACTAGCCTAATTAATTCTACTTAGGTATATATAACTTACTAGCGCTAACCGGGCGCTCTAAGCAATTCATGATTCTTAAAATTAATGCCTTTCGGCCTACGAACTACGAACTAAGTTTATTTGTGCTTATTTCAATAGGTATATTTTTTTTATTAGAAATTTAAAAAAACTAATCACTCTATCTATTTTTGGGAGGGTTTAATTACAAGCTAGGGTCCTTAAAATAAAACTTAAAATTACCTAATCTACCTACAAACTACTTAAAACTAGAACAACCACAGCGGCAAAAACTATGTCCTTGTATGTTGTATTCTGGATTTTTGTAATTTTCTTTTTTTCAAATTTGTTGTTTTTTGCCATCGTATCTATTCTACTTAAACCTAAAACCTAAGACTAAAACAAGTATGTAAGCCGGCCAAGGCAAAAATACCCACCCTGGATTACCCATTATCAGATGCAGTTTGAAGCCACAAAAACTGGTTCTCCTGCTTCACCCTATCAATGCGGTCCTGTTCGGACACAGCCCTACTGAACCGAAGCAGCTCCGCTCCATCACGAGCGAGGATGCCTCGTTCATACAGGAGCCGCGCCGCCGGTCTACGGTTTTTCGTCTGACGTGGTAGATAAGCGGTACTGCCAATCTATCCTGTATCATGCCGCACTGGTCTAAATAGAGGAATGCCTCTGGTGGGATGAAGCCGGTCAAGCGTGCATTGTCAAAGTAGTTGTCGTTCGGATAGAACGGCCCGAAAATCAAATTGTTGGTCGAAGTCATAGCTCTCCCAATATGGCCCCGAACAAGTTTTATCATGAAATTGTCAATTCTATTGATTCGAGCCCCGTTGTATAGAACCTCGTTTGAATAACAATGCAGATAAGAAGATTCCGGTGTCCGATACCAACCGAGACAGTGCCGAAGACACTGCCTCTCGAACATCCGAATCTTCTCCATTTGGGAAGGGGCAATGTTGAACTACACTGGACAGCCATAAACGATTATCAGCCGTATGAGGGCCATGTAGCAAATTACCTTCACTCTGGGGTCAAGCCGACTGCTGTAAAACAGCCGTTTCGTCATAGCGAAGGCTCCTCTGGCCTTAGTCAGATCAGCCTCTATATGTCTGTCGAAATACAAATACTGGTCCAACCAGATACCGAGGTACTTCACTTTTGCTCGTCAATGCCTGTCCGTGAGGATCAACAATGACCATCTTGCGCCAATTCTTACACGTATCTCGTGAGGCTTAAGCCAACGGAGTCCGGAACAAAATTGTCTCCGACATTTGGAAATTTATTTTCAGTTTCCAACCGTCGCAGTTGCAGTATCGCTGAATCTTCTTGAAGTCACGCTGCAAAAGAATTCTAATAACTTCAACCTTTCGAGCCGTTCTGTACGCAATCAGGTCGTCGGCATAGGCAATTGCGTTAGTTAAGCTGCCTATCAGATCGCTGGTGAATCAACTACTCTATCCTCTGAGCCATGGCCACCTGCTTAAATAAATATTTAAACAAAACTACTTCTGAATTCCATGCATGTTTTTTTTTCTTTGCAGGTCAAATGGCATAGTAAAGATATTGGAGTAAGAAACATGAGATTTCAACGTATCGCTTAGTATTCACGTTTGCTGTAAGTACCTAAGTTATATTTGTGCTTTATTTTTGAATACCAACCTACCAGTTGCCCATAATAATTAACAAGAGTGTTGATTTCGAACTCATGTTTGTGAAATATACACAATGAACAACCATAATTGAAATCCCCTTACAAACCCAATACTAATTCTTGGTATAAGCTACATTATGGGGAAAATTGTCCACTAAACCAAGCAACAAATTTTACAACAAACATGCTTCCTGTTCGGTTCTCGCCCACTTATGATAAATCTAAATAAACACCTCCCAAATAATCCCTTCGGTCATTATTACTGCCAACCAGAATATGGTCGACTTCTCAAGAGTCGACCAACACCAGACCAACAAAACAATGACGCAGTTCAAGAGCACGGTGGTGCACCATAAGCAAGTGCATTAAAAGTTATTTAATTATGTAGACATAACATTATTGTTTTGCTCTTCTCTCTTCGTCGTCTTTTCACCCAAAATTCGTCCTTCTATACACAATGCTGGTATACGTGTACAGTGCTTCTGATTTGGTTAAGTGAATTTCCATGTTGGAGGGTTCATTGCTCTTGCTGCCGAGTTGCATTTCAAAATATTTATATCGTTTTTTTTAGATCTGATAAATCTTCACAGCTAAAGCTAAAATATTCGTTTCTGGTAACCTAGTTATCTTAAAGCTTGTGGTTTGGAGAGTTAATCAAATGATGAAGATAAAGTGGGAGAGAACAAAAAAACAAAAATTGAAAACAAAAAACTCTTTGTTAATGGCTGTTGAGATGTTGAAAGTTATATCCTTGTTGTTTTGACTGGGTTAATATTAATTTATGTGCTTATTTCGATGGGGGTTTACTTTTTGATAAGACAGTGTTGTATTCCTTTTTTTTGGTTGGTGAAGGGAAAAACTTAGGTTCTTCATGATTTTTCTGTTGAAAAACTGGCTTTCATCACAAAAAAAGCTTAACTTCCTTCGTCCCTGTCAAGAAGTTGAAACTTTAAAGGGAATCCAATTCCAAATTTGCTGTTTCTTGTTTGCTTACATTCACTTGACTTCGTTGGGATTCTTCTTTACCAGGAATGCGGAAGTCAAAGAATATAATTATTTAACTGAATTAAGTTGCGTATTTGAATACGTTTTATTGCCTGTATCTTATCCTTTGGCAATACCAGACGATGTCAACTTGTAGGAATTTACGTATGTACATATGTATAGGAATATAATTAATTTTGAAATTCAAATAGCTAACATCTGTTTTGTCGATTGTCACATATTTCAAATGATTATTATGTCAAAATCATTATTATGGTGTTTTCGTTCTACAATAGGTATATTTCGCTTTTACTTTGAACGGCCATTGGGTGAAATATGAATTGGAAAATAGACTCAGGATCCGGAAGTCATGAAGCTTAGAAAATTAGCCTCATTGTATTTCTATCTAGCTAGTACCCGCGAGATGAAAATCGATTGTAGTGCCATCTTGAGATCTGGCGCAGTGCTATTTTTTTACATAAGTTTGGTATTGGGAAAAAAATGGCTTTGCGCCAGATCTCAAGATGGCACCACAATCGATTGCCATCTTGCACATACTAGCTAGATAGAAATACAATGATTAGCCTGAAACAATTTATCAGACTGTCAGTTTTGTCTTGCTATTTTGGAACGAGAAGATGGAGGAACATATGGGTTCTTGAGTGAATTCTTTCACTTTTTTTGGTTTTGGTTGGTGATTTGAAATTTCGGAAAAATAATTGCGAATGTGAAGTGGAAATTATTGTCAATATCTTGGCTACCATCAGGCTTTAAAAACAACTCTTTAACCTTTTTAAAGAATACAGTTCGAGTAGACCTTTCTTTCGATTACTTACTTACTTGCTTAGGGTGGCGCTACAGTCCGGGGTGGACTTGGGCTTTTTTTTTTTATAATTAACGCGCACTCAAGGGATTTTTTCCATTACCCTTTATATGCCAAGAGCACAGTGCGAGCATTAGGGAAAGGATAGGGGATGTAAAAGGAGGTGCCGGCGAACATTGGTTTTGAATTTTTGAACATTACAATGACTGGGGAAGACAGAGTGTGGAAGAGAGTTCCACATTCGCGTAGTACGGCTAAAGAATGATTCTCTGTACTTCACAGTACGTCCGAAGTTGGGCTCAAGGGTGAACTGATGGGCATTCCTGGAGGCGCGGGTATTACGGTTGAATGTCTTAAGGGGAGGAATGCAACTGGCTATTTCACTAGAGCATATACCGTTGAAGTATCGGTAAAACAGGGTGAGGCATGAGACATTACGACGATGTTCTAGAGATGTAAATGACTCAACGATGGTATTGTCACCAATCATTTTGAATGCTCTTTTTTGGATACTGTCCAGAAGACTTAAGTACGTCACTGGAGCACCAGCCCAGACGTGAGAATTATACTCAAGCTTAGGACGTAGATATGTAGGTTTTGTAGATAGTAGCCAGATCAGAAGGGGAAAAAAATTTCTTGCATCGCCTTAAGAAACCTAAACATTTTGCGGCATTTTTGGCGACATCGCAAATGTGCTCGTTCCACAGAAGGTGGTCAGTGATGCACATACCGAGAATCTCGAGATGTTCGGTCTCATTGATGCAAGTGCCACTCATGGATAGTGGCAAGGGGGGTATATCTCGCTTCGACGATACAAGACAGCATTGAGTTTTCGAAGCATTAAACTCTACTCGATTTTGTATTCCCCATTGTACAATGCTGTTTAAGTCAGAGTTTAATGAGCTTATCATATTTTGCCGTTGCAGTTAAACATCCAAAGAGGAAGGATGTGAGTCTGGAAACGAATATGAAAAGCTAAGGGTACTATCGTCAGCGAAACAATTAATTGGATTAGAAGTTACAGACAAGAGATCATTAATGAAAATGAGGAAGAGGGTCGGAGACAAAACGGAGCCCTGGGGCACACCAGCATTTATATTGTGGGTTTCAGACTTGAAACCGTCCAATACGACTTGTATAGAACGGTTCGAAAGAAAGTTTCTAATCCAACGAAGAAGGGGTTCATCGATACCGAAAGCACGCATTTTCGATAAAAGAGCAAGATGCCAGACTTTATCAAATGCCTTAGAAATATCAAGTGCAACAATCTTGCTTTCTCCAAAACGATGTAAAGATTTGTTCCACTGTTCGGTGAGATAAACCATCAGATCACCAGTGGACCTGTTGCTGCGAAAGCCGTACTGCCGGTCATTAAGAAGCTTTCGGTCTTCGAGATATTTCTTGAGCTGATAGTTTATCAGCGTTTCCATGACCTTAGAAAGAAGGGACGTAAGTGCAATCGGTCGATAGTTGGAGGGAGAAGAAGATTCGCCTTTTTTTGGGATTGGCTGGACAAATGCTGTTTTCCAACTGCTCGGAACGAGCCCAGAAGAATAGGATAGATGGAAAAGCTTACGCAAGGGTTTTGCCAGCGTTGAAGAACACCTCTTCAGAATAATGGCGGGGATACCATCCGGACCCGCGGATTTATGTATGTTGAGATCCTTTAGGACTCTCGCCACAGCACGAGTGCGGAAGAAGATCTGCCCCATGGAATCATTGACGCGCTCAAGAGCTGGGAGAGTCATGACACTCTCTGGCAGCGAAGAGTTGGAGGCGAACTGCCTAGCAAAAAGGTTAGCTTTCGCGAGAGAGCTTACAACTGGAGTGTCATTGTCAACGAGTGTAGGGACCGAGGAAGAAGAAGAATTCTTCATATTTTTAACAAATGACCAAAAATTTTTACTGCCTTTGGGACATTGCAGAATTTTTTGCCTTAATTTTTGGTCATGCAAAAACTTGGTCCGTCGAATATGGGCATTGCAGGCCTTCCTGGCTTGTTTAAACTTGTTCCGGTTTTCCTCAGTTGGGTTGGCTCTAAAACACCGGAACTTTACTTCTTTTTCCCTGATAACCTCTTTACAGCTTGAATCGAACCATGATTTTTCTTTGGGTTTGATGCTTTTAACCCTATTCGGGATAAAAGTTTTCATTCCCAGAATAATCATATTAGTAATCATATCAGCGCTGGAGTCTACGTCACTATCGAGGAAGCATAGTGACCAGTTAAAGATCCGGAAAAAATTATTGAGACCGTCCCAGTTGGCTTTCTCGTATTGCCATACGGTTCTCTTCGGAGCTCTTTCTCTAACTGGATTAGTTTGACACGAGAAATTTGCAGATATTATACTATGGTCTGATCTGCCTAGAGGCGTTAATACACAAATAGTGTATTTATCAGGGTCGGACGTAAGGAACAAGTCAAGAGTATTTTCCGCTTGGCCATCAATGTCCGATATACGAGTAGGCTCAGTAACAAGCTGAGTAAGGTGGTTAAACTCAGCAAAGATCTCGGCACACATTCCTTCGGGTGTTGTCGGGCCCGAATGGAGAAGCCACGAAGAATTGTGTACATTGAAATCGCCCGTAATAACGATTTCAGTGTGAGGATACAAGGATACAATTCTTTGTATGGAGTCAGACAGAGCGTCAAATTCACGAGAAGTTGAAGCTCTGTCCAGGTTTGGGCTTCGATAGAGAAAACAGTAGTGAATGATGTGCTTATTGACGGAGAATTTAAACCATATAAAATTGAAAAAAGAGTTGGAACAACGTCCATATTGAGGCAAGAATTGATAAGCTACATCATCCCTAATGTAAACGGCGAGACCATGGTGGGGAAAGAATAATGGCACTAAGCTATACCCATGAATGAGAAATTCAGTAGGATCGGAATTCTCACCTACTTGGGTCTCGCTTAGCGCCAAAACAGCTGGCCTGTGGGATACAGTGTGGATGTATGCAGCCAGGAAATTGATTCGAAGCCCGCGAATATTACAATAATCGACTCTGAAGTCTTCAATCATTGCAATATAAAAAAAAAATAAAAACCAAAACAGACGGAACTCTAAGAAAAACTACACAATGAAACAAGGTATCTTTTCGAAGCAACGCCCCCGTTAGTGTTATGCCTTAACGGTGGCGTGAATCGATCCGACCCTGGAATTCAAATTGTAATTTCTCTATTCATCTGTTATTGCCGACCTAGCATATACATACACACACTGCGTGAGCAAAAAAAAAACTCATTGCAATGTGATGCATATGCTAAGTCATGCAACTGTTATAGATGGGTGGAGGAAAAGAAGAAGAGGAAGGTACTCACAGTGCTGCGTTTGGCTATTTTTGTTTTTGTTTTTTATGTAGATTTTAGTTGAGTGCTGCGTTGTTTTTTTTTTTCTTATTGCAATTTTTTTTTCTATTGGTTTGTGGGTGATTTTATGTGTTGCTTTTTTTGCTTTTTTAATATTTTAACTGTTGTTTTGGTAATTTTCTTGCGGCTATTTTTTTTTTGTATTTTGTGTGGTTTTGGGTTAATTGATTTTTTTTTTTTTGTTATTAATATTGGGTTTTTGGTTTGTTTAGATAAATGTTTCTTTTTGTTGATAGTTTTTTTTTTTGGTGTATGGACAGACAACGACGCGAAGAAACTTAGACAAGACGCCACGGAATGTAAAACACGACGGACATGGACGACACACAGCACAGGGGGACCTTCCCCAACGGAATCACACAGACAACTCAACAAACAAACCTCTCCAAACAAACCTCTCCAGCCAGCTCGGTCCCTAGCTAGCTGTCTCCAGTTACCTAAGCCGAGTTGGTTGAGGATTGAGGTCATCTTCAACTTGCGCGCGCCACCTAAGCCTTGGTCTTTATCTACTGCGTCGTCTCTCTCGGGTGGATTCGAAGACTTTAGGGGCCGGAGCATTGGTGTCCATCCTCTCCACGTGACCAAGCCATCTGAGTCTTTGGACCTTCACTATTTTAGCTAGGCCAGTGTCGCTGTACAGCCCGTACAGTTAATGGTTAAATCTTCTCCTCCATTCACCATAAATCTTGTGTAGAACTCTTCTCCCGAAACGGCCTAGGGTGCTCTCATCCGTTTTTGACAAGGTCTATACTTCTGCAACATATAGCAGGACGGGGATGGTGAGGGTCTTATAGAGCGTCACCTTAGTTGTTCGGGAGAGGACTTTACTACTCAATTGCTTTCTTAGCCCGAAGAAACAGCGATTAGCAAGAATAATTCTACTTCTGATCTCGGAGTTGATGTCATTGTCCGTGTTGATAGCAGAGCCAAGGTATACAAATGCCTCTAACTACCTTGAAATTATACGCGTCCATCGTGACGTTTTGTACTGGACGTTGATGTTGGTGGTCCTTTCTTGATGACAGCATATACTTTGCTTTGCTCTCATTGACCGTTAAACCCATTTTTTTAAGCCTCTGTCTGACATCACGCTGCGTTCTCCCAATGGTATCAATGTCATCAGCGCACGCGAGTAGTTGCACAAACTTCTGGAAGATAATGCCTCTAGTTTTAACGCGGGAGTTTTGCACTTTTCGTTCCAGTATGATGTTAAAGAAGTCGCATGACAGTGCATCACCTTTTCTAAAGCCTTTTTTTGACATAGAAGGCGTCGGTGAGGTCGTTACCGACTTTAATGGAGCAGCGTGAGTTCTCCATTGTCATCCTGCTCAGACGAATGAGTTTTGTAGGAATGCTTAAATTGGACATGGCTTTATACAGTTCATCTCGCGGCCTTGAAATCGATAAAAGTCTATCAGTTCGTTGACAAACGGCTTCAGACGTTCACATAGTACTGCAGAAAAGATCTTATAGGCGATGTTTGGGAGGCTTATGCCTCTGTAGTTAGTGCAGTTTCGAGGGTCTCTTTTTGTTCAGGGCAAACAATGCTGAGGTTCCATTCATCGGGCATGCTCTCCTCCGACCATATTCTGCAGATGAGTTGGTGCATGCTCGTTACCTAGTCATCGCCGGCTGCTTTGAAGAGTTCAGCAGTAAGGCCGTTAGCTACCGCGGCTTTATTGTTTTTAAGCTCATATATTTTGCTATCTTCACTTCTTCAAGGTCGGGTGGACGGAAATCTTGGATTGCTTCGTCTTCATTGCCTTTCTTTCGTTTAGTTTTCGAAAATAACGAAGAAATCGATTTCGCTAAATTTTTAAATTTGTAATAATTATACTGAGCCTTCCATTGAAAGCCAAACTTTTTTCCGAGCTCTGGTTGCCAAGATATAAGCAAGTGCTCAAACAAACCTTGTTGTTGACCGTGAATATGTATATTCATAGTTTCCGAAGCCTTTGACAAACCACACAAATTGTACAGCCTTGCAAATCCTGCTCAAAAATATTATCTCCAACTACAATGACCGTAATTTAAGGTCAAAATATCGTTTTTGTGGAAATTTCAACGCTCCGTTTCCCTCAAGTCTCATGTCATTTTTAATTCCACAGTTCACTGATTTCAAATACAACACAAATAGAAAAATCTACTACAATCCCTCGATGCATTTAACCACACGTTTTTTCCTCGATTAATAAACTTTATTCTTTCGAGTAGGTATTTGTTGAAATTGTTCTTTTAACCCCGTGGGGTATGCAATCGGTGTTTTGCAACGAAACCGATACCATCAGGCATATGCAACGAAATCCGTGTGGTTTATTTATAAAATATCTGTCACATAACAACACCGAAACCACAGACCTACTCCACTCGAAATGTGTGTAGATACGTGATGCTCTTCTCACAACGCCCACCCACCCACTTTTCTAATCCTAGCCAACTGCGTATAAAGAAAGGTACTTGGAATCGTACGATATACTACGTAAGAGGAGAATAGAATATTGCAGGATGTTCTTTTATTTTGAAAATAGTGTTTCTATTATTTGAATTTAACTTCAATTCCCCGCATGGTTAACCAATGCTCCAACATAATGTGAATTGTACTTGCAACAACAAAACAACAACACCATGTAAGGTTCCTCCATATTCTAGAGCCCAACCACAAAATGTACAAATATTTGCTGGAACCAGTACAGCATGATGCGAAATTGGTGCGGATAAAGGCAAACCGCGAATGAAAAAAAAATATTACAACGAGAATGTATTTTAGTTTCGAAACGAGGAGATCGACTCTATATACCGAAGCAAAGCAGGAGTAAAACATACGGAACAACTTTTGAATCAGTGAAACGCAAAGTTACCAACATTAAGGTTTTATAATTGTTTTCATTTTTTTTTATATAAGCAGGCAGACGTCGATGACGCTTCGTCCTCGTCATATTACAACAGGAAGTAGGTACTCGCGTACCTAATATGACGCAGAAAAAGTTTGAAGTGCGGTCGTTGGTTTTATTTTTTTGCGCTATGATTTCTCAATTTCGCCTCTAGCCTTAGGATTCGTCTGCCAATTTGTATGAAGAATGGAGGATAAGTTGGCTTGATACAAACGGTGCGGTTTTGTTGGCTTTTTGTTTATTGTTAAATTGGTGTGCATGCTTGATGCTATACATTCAATACAATTGTAACTTTGGAGACTCGTAACTTTTTGATTGGTAATTCAGTTTTAGAGTTTTTCACAGATTTAACGTTTTCAGTTTTTGTAAATGTTTTCGAAACAATTCAATTTAGATAGCAAAAAGAGTTATTCTCCTCTTTTACTAACGCAAAAAAAAGGCAGCAATATTTGAGGTTTTTTAAAGCATTTTTGTGTCATAAATGTTCTGAGATCTCGACTTCCTGTCATACTAATCAGAAACTTACCCAATATTCTAACATTTTTGAAAATTCAGTTTATGGCAACTATTAACGTGTGAAGTTCCTTGTTATCAAAGGCTGGGGTATCTTCAGCGGATCCAGTGTCTACTTAGGTAAGGAAGAGGAACAGTACACCTTAGTTCGGTCCGATTGAAAGAAAGATAAATGTTTCTTAATTCATAAATTCACACATATGGTATCGTTTACTTACTAACTTACTTATGGTGGCACTACAGTCCAGGTCGGAACAAGACCTGCGTCTCCAACAAGTCGTCCTTCCGGGTTGGACTCGAAGACTCTACGAGCCGGAGCATTATTTTCCATTTGCTGTACATGACCCAACCACCTAAGTCGTTGGACCTTAACTTTTCTGGCCAGGACCATTCTCCAGGACCAAAAATCATTCGAAGAATTTTTCTCTCGAAGCAGCCCAAAGCGTTTTCATCGGATGTTGCCATGGTTCATGTATCTGCACCATACATTAGGTTCGGGATGATGAGGGTTTTGTAGAAATTTCACTCCAAGAACCAGTTGATTGTAAATACCCAATCGCTGCGAGCCAATTTTTGTCATATATTTTTCGCAAACAAAGGTCGAGTTCGAGTGATAGACAAAACAAAAAATTGCACAAACTACAAAACAGTTCTTAAGTCAACTTGAAGTTTTAAAAAATCCCCCTCCCCTCCCCTCCCTACTCTTTAGATTGTTTGCTCAAGATTACTCCATAGTTTGTATACACATTCGACTCTATATGACAAAGTTGATCGTAAATTGGAATTAGATTCGGTTTGGGTTAGGGTTCGTTTAAGGGTAGGTACACATGACACTGTGTGCATTAAATTTTTGTTTAAGGGTAAAATGTGCCATTCGATAAAGGACCGTCACTATAACAAGATGACAAAAGGCAAAAGCCATAAAATTCTACAAAACGAACATGTCTTTGCGGTTTGTAAGTGTTACAACATTGTAAACTACACAACTCGCTTGTTCTCTTCTTCCCTTCGTCGTTGTCGTCCTCGTCGCCAAATATATTGCTGGGTTGACGTTTTGTTCTTTGGCTTTTGGCAAAGTTCCCGATTTACATTTAATTTAAAGATGAATAAAAGAATGAGCAACAAATTAGTTGAAACATTGTTTTTCTCTTCAAAGCCATTCAACTTGCCCATATGTCAAAATTAACATTCTTCGTCAACTAATATGGAATTTATGTATTTTTTGTCGCTCAGACCGTCTTAAATTACTTTCTCTCTTGCCAGTAATTCTCTTAAATTTTCAAGGGCGACTTTTCCTTTCAAACTTTGATTTCAAAGGAAACTAATTTCTATATTGAATTTTTTCTTTCGTTTGTAAATTTTTTCGTAATTAAAAATTCCGTTTTCATTGCTCAATACCTTTATTCTTGTCGAAGAGATAAAGGGATCTTTCAAACTTTTTAATGTATGAAGATAATGGGGGCAGTTTTATAGTAATCTTCTGATTTTTTTTTTTTAAAGAAAGTTTTCGTTTAAAAAATAATTCAAGTTGCTTGAGAAAAGAGAAGAACTTTGATAAGTTATTTCTTGAAAATTAAAACAACTGCCAATGAAACTTTAAAATGAAGAAATTAAATCTCGAAGGTGGCCAGAACAGTCGTGGAGAGTTGTTGTTGATTCAAGCTTCTTTGATTCCAGGATTGTTCTTGAAAATTGTTTGACTCATTTGATTAGTCTAGTCAGGATATATCCAGTGTGAAAAGTTACATCGTGAAATCGAGCTTTAATCTCTCTCTTCTCAAAGCTTCTAATAGTAAATTAGCAAAAAGAACATAGCAGATTGTCCAAACTACCAAAAAACCGTCATACTACATTTTTTACAACCCATAACTTGCTCCGTAATTTTAAAACTTCCTTGTACCCATAACAAAAGCTACAAAGATGCACCGTAAGATCAAAATCTTGCAATAGCCGCCGAGCACTGCCCCACCCTGCGCTGTTAAGGGCAAGCAAGCGAAAAAGCAAGAAAATTGCCGAAATGTTTGCACAGCACAGTTTGAACACACAAGAAACGAAATATCCTTTTATACGGTTATTTCTTTTAAAAGATTCTTTTATATTTTACTAACTAACTAAACGGCGGTGAAGAGAAAGAAAAACGTCGAAAGTTGTTGCTGAAAAAGTTGTTATGGTTCTGTTTCTTTTTTTATTAGTTATAAAATGTAAACAGTTTTTGAAAACTTATTCACATTCATACTCACGCGCGTGTACACTCAAAAGCCCACTAGGATAATCCCAGCTTCACAAATCCAGACCCAAATCCTGGCCTGCTGGACTGCGAGCTTCAGAGGAGGAGGACGGGTAAACCAAACAAAATATTTATAACGCAGCACACCAGCACCAACACCATTGCGAATAGGTGTCTCTCATTCATATTTGAACATTTTCTTCCTTTTTTTTTCAAAGTTTTGTATGCGCCAATGCTGCAGTGGTGCATGGGTAGCTCTAGCATGCGAGTTATGGAAAATGTCTTTTTATTTCACATCCGGTTTGTGCTTTTTTCACAGTGGATTTTGATGCCTTTTTCTTTTGTGCTTTTGTGTTGGGAAAATATAATTTTACACGAACGTTACAAAGCGCAACATTCCTGGTAACATTCATTCAGTGCACAGTACACTGAATTTACGCAGAGGGACACAGGAACAGGACACAGTGCAGACTATAGAGCGAATCCTTAATTATCTTCCCATTTCTGCCAAAAGGGGCTTGAATTAAACGTTTAGACGAAAGCTTGTCGTGTTTTAATTCTCCTTTTTTTTTTGTTAGTGTTTTAACATGGCGACTGAGTGCTATAGCGAAAGGAAGCGGATGTGGCTCTGATGTTCCGCTAGAGGGCAGAAGAGAGCAGCAGATGAATGTGAATAGTCTTTTGTAGATAGATAGAGTTGACGTGGTTGGAAGATTTCGCTGCGAAAACTTAATTCACAGCTAATTAAGTTTCCAAACGATGCGATGACGATGTTGACTACGACAACCGACACGACCGACACACGAGACGACCAGACCACCATCATCCACCATCACCACCGCACCAGACATTCAACATTGCACACGAAATGGCAAAAATATAGAAGTGGGTACTAATTTCAGACGAATTCATGAGAGACTAGTAACTAGCTTATTTTTCGCTGACGGTTTCTGGCTTATGACGTTTTCTTCTTGGTTCTATTCCACTTTTCCATTGCCTTCTCCCCCGCCCCTCCCCCCCCCCCCCCAAAAAAAAACCTCTCCATCTCAATGGAGGATACCTTCGTAAAATGTTACACAAAATTTTGCTGTGTCAGGTGTAGTCTTTTTTTGAGGAGAGATTGTACGCGGGAGCCTCTTGATACTTTTGTCTGGATGGTGGACGACATGATGACATAATTTCCATAGTAATCAAGCAAAGCTGGAAGGATGTTTCATTTTTTTTAGTAATATTTTCCCCCCACTTGAGCAAAAATTTAAAAAAAATAAGGAATGAGGAAAAATGTAAATAAATTAAATTAAACAAGGAAAGCAGGTAGAAATATTGCATTTGTGAAAATATTTCATTCGTGAAGAAAGAGATTATAATAATTTTCATATTGGATTATATTCTCGTCTTACTTACTTACTTATGTTGGCGCTACAGTACAGGTCGGCCCAAGGCCTCATCCAACAAGCGTCTCCTGCAAGCTCGGTCCCTAGCTAGCTGTCTCAAGTTTCACATGCCAAGTTGGTTCAGGGCCTCCTGTGTGCTCCACCTGAGTCGCGGTCTTCCTCTTCTGTGACGTCCTTCCGGGTTGGATTCGAAGACTCTACGGGCCGGAGCATTGTCCACTCGCTCTACGTGACACAACCATCTAAACCGTTAGACCTTACCTTTTCTGGCAAGGTCAATGTCGCTGAACAGCTCGTATATTCTCTATTTATGCAGACAGGACCAAAAATTACTCGAAAAATTTTTCTCTCGAAGTAGCCCAAAGCGTTTTCATCGGATTTTGCCATGGTCCATGTCTTTGCACCATACATCAGGATCGGGATGATGAGGGTTTTGTAGAGTGTCACTTTAGTTGCTCGGAAGAAGACTCTACTACTCAATTGCCTTCTAAGTCCAAAGAAGCAGCGATTGGCAAGAGTGATTCTTCGTTTGATTTCAGCAATGGTGTTGTTGTCTGAGTTTATAGCGGACCTAGGTAGAAGAAGTCCTTAACTACCTCCAAGTTAAATCTGTCTATGCTGACGTTTGCTCCAAGACGTCGATGTTGGTTGTAGTTTCTTGTTGACAGCATTAACTTGGTCTTGCCCTCGTTAACCGCTAGACCCATCTTCCTGGCCTCCGTCTCAAGACTCACAAACGCTCCACTGACATCACGCTGTGTTCTTCCAACTATGCCAATGTCGTGTGCGTATCCTAGTAGATAGACGGACTTTTGAAAGACTGTTCCTCTATTGTTTACGTTGGAGTTTTGCACAATCTTCTCAAGAATGATGTTGAAGAAATCGCATGACGGCGCATCGCCTTGTCTAAAACCTTTTTTGACATTAAATGCGTCCGTTAGGTTTTTTTCCGACCATGAAGGAACAACGCGAGTTTTCCATTGTCATCTTACACAGACGAACGAGTTTTTCTGGGATGCCAAAACAAGACATTGCTCTATAAAATTGGTCTCCATAGACGCGGTCATACGCGGCCTTGAAATCGATGAAAAGGTGGTAGGTATCGATTTGAAGTTCCTGGGTCTTCTCCAAGATCTGCCGTAGAGTGAATATTTGATCGATGGTGGACTTTCCGGGTCTGAAGCCACACTGATAACGACGGTTGGTGCATGCTCTTAACCAAATCATCTCCAGCTGCTTTGTACAGTTCGGCGGATAGCCCGTCTGCTCCAGTGGCTTTGTTCGACTTAAGCTTAGATATCGCTATCTTCACTTCGTCAATGTCGGATGGGTGGAATTGTTGGCCTGCTTCACCCAAATTGAATGGTTCTGTATATCTGGCGAAATTTTGTTCGTCATCGCCATTATACAGCTTGGATTTTTTCATATCCTCAGCACTGAATGTGGTTCCAGTGTTCCACTACGATGTTCCCATCATGGTCGCTACAGACTTCGGTTCGGGGTTTATCTATAAGCCCTGGTGGTTTGTTTTACCTTTTTGTAAAACTTTTGAATCTCGCTCCTATTATGACATCCCTCAATCTTCTCGATCGCGCGCTTCTCATGCTCCTTTTTCTTTCTTTATTCTCGTCTACAAATTTTTTTGTTTCAAGCGAAAAATATGTAAAACGTTTCATATGAATGTAAACCATAAGCCACTTAGTTCTATTTGGCAATTGTGCTAGATGACAGCTGTTCAAGAGTTCAACATACGTCAAGAAAAGGTTATATATTTGCACCCAAATGGTTCCTGACTGTTTTATTGAAAATTTGCAAGAATGTTGTTGAATATCTTCTTTTATGTCAGATTGACACTAACACGTTTAATGCTTATGTCCCCTAGGGTTCCGTTCTACCAACGACACCAAAGTTCTCGACACTTCTCCTAACAGAACATTAATTGGGGAAGCTTGAAATAGAGTGCCCCTATTCAGAAAAAGAACAACCGATAGGCAGACTTGGTAAGCCCCAATTGTTGCATGTGTGTGAGGTTGTTTTTTCTACTTATGTGAAACTTGAACTTGGGTTAGTTCAGTTCCGTTCCGTCAGTTTTAACTAATATATGGCATCCCAGGCATTATTAGATTCAGACTTGCACTGCTTAGGTACGTTAGGTTTCCGTTAAGGAAAACACATTTTTTTATGATTTCTGAAATCCGACCTTAGTTTGAAATCAAAATTAACCCATTTACCAAGTCCTTAATTTTAGCTTCAAGTCCATTTCCACCTCAAACCATAACCTACCTTCAACCAAACTTCTCTGGTTATTCTATCCCACTTCTGAGACCGTGTTTTCGTTTACGTTTTCCCAGAAATACCAACCGTTATCTTCTCAAATTTACGGTCAGTTCAACTTAATTCAAAAGTCTATAATTTTCTATTAAGTTCATTTTGATGGTATTGCTTTCTATACTTGCTGCTCCTGCCAGCCAGATACTTAAATGCCCATTAAGACGAGGCCTTGGAAAAAGATTAAAAAAATATATATGTTTGAATATATAAATAAAAACAACACGAGTTAAGGACTAGACCCTCACTTTGATTAGGAATTCAATTGCCTCTCGTATATAGGACCTTTCCCAGTCTCCATCTCCATCCGACCGCTCTATTAATTCAAACGGTATCTGATCTAGAACAACAATGTTTTTTTTTTTCTCTTTTTCTTTCCTAAAATGGATATTCACTTACATCCCTCGATATAAAGCTTAAACACCAAAAAACCAAAGGGTTACCCCCTTTGAAAAGCATCCGTACCCTCATAGCCGAAAGGAGCGAACGAACCCTTCGTCCTTAATAATTCATATTTAAGGCAATTTATGTATTTAATTCTCAAGCGCCTTCTCCCCCAAATAAGACTTTTTTAGATACCAATCTTTTCGAGACAGACCAAAACGTGCATGATGCTGGTCAGACCCTTAAACGTTCAAACAAAAATTGCACAACCAATACCTGCGACACTGTTTGTATCACTGTTTTCATCTTGTCTTTTTTTGTACTTTCTGTGCGAAGAAGGGACAACTTTTATTTCCCCTATGTTGTGTGTGACCAAGAGTCTTGTTAATTTAAACTAATTTGCTTAAAAGATCATACCATTAATATGGTAATGTTAGTTTTTTTCTTTTTGCTCATTTTTGGTTGTCTTCGAGCTAGCTGCTCCAGAAGCGGCAATGAATGCTGGATTGCTCATGCTTTGGTCTTAGAATTCCGAATTCTGAATTCAGAGCTTACACAAGAGAATGAAAGGAAATGAAAATTTAAATTATTCAGAGATGGAAACGGATGCGATTTAGCATTTGTGCTTTGCTATATATTGAGCGATGCGATAGTGTGGGTGGGTTAGGCCAAAGGAATTTCGGTATAGGAGGCGGGTATCCTTGAGGACCACGATGGTGATGGCTATGGTGATGATGATGATGATGATGATGATGATGATGGAAAAAAGAACCTGTGAAGGAAAATATGAAAATGTAATTTTCCTAGGGATTAATGTTGAGTTTGTTTGAATTCTTTTGACAGAAACTCACTTGGACCGCGTGCTTTTTTTTCGCTCTTAGATAAGAGATTTACTTTGAGATCAGAAACTTTGCTTCATTCCAAAAGGCATTGGCTAGTTTTGAAATAATTGGCTTCAGCAGAAACGGCTCGGCTCCTAAAAGGCGCTTAAATGAATTTCGGTTGAAAATTAAATCAATCTTCATCAAGGGCGATTTAAGGTGGTAAGGAAGTCACGGCTGTTGATTCAATTTGTTTTTTTCTTAAGGATGCTTAATGCATTATAAGGCAGGAAGAAAACCGAGGACATATTGGCTCATCACACTTCGAAACAATGTGAGTACAAAAACATCGAAAATGTTGATTGAATTTAAAAAAACATCGATAATTCTAGTGTATCATTCTTGTTGTGCCATAACTCTGCAACCAGATGTCATAAATGATTTTGGTTTTCAGTGTTTCATCGAAAACTTCCAACTGCGTCGTCCCTCTAGGGTGGATTCGAAAACTTTACGGGCCGGAGTATTGGTGTTCATCCTCTCCACGTGACCAAGCCATCTGAGTCTTTGGACCTTCACTCTTTTAGCTAGGTCAGTGGCGCTGTACAGCCTGTACAGTTCGTGGCAACTTTGCACTCGAACCGACCTAGGGTGCTCTCATCCGTTTTTGACAGGGTCCATTCTGCACATATAGTAGGACGGGGATGATTAGGGTCACCTTAGTTGTTCGGAAGAGGGCTTTATTACTCAATTGCTTTCTTAGCCCGTAGAAACAGCGATTCGCAAGAGTTATTCTCCTTCTGATCTCGGCGCTGATGTCGTTGTCCGTGTTGATAGGAGAGCCAAGGTAGACAAAGTCCTTTGCTACCTCGAAATTATATGCGTCTATCATGACGTTTTGTCCAAGACGTGTCGGTGTTAAGTGTCCTTTCTTGATGACAGCGTATACTTTGTTTTGACCGGTCAACCCATTTTGTCAGCCTCTGTCTGTATACTCGCAAAAGCACTGTTGACATCACGCTGCGGTCTCCCAATGATATGAATGACATCAGTGTACGCGAGTTATTGCATAGACTTCTTGAAGATAGTGCCTCTATAGTGTTGACGCGAGAGATTTGCACTATTCGTTCCAGTATGATATTAACGAAGTCGCATGACAGTGCATCACCTTGTCTAAAACCTTTTTCGAAGGCGTCGCGTCGGTGAGGTCGTTATCGACTTTAATAGCAGAGTGAGTTCTCCATTGTCATCCTGCTCAGACGAATGAGTTTTGTAGGAATGCCAAAACTGGACATAGCTAGAAGAATCACGAATATCTTGGCTTGCTTCGTCTTCATTGAATGGTTCATTCTGCCTGACAGCGGAATTTGATTCGTCATCGCCGTTGTACAGTCTGCAGAAGTGGTCCATCCATATCCTCAGCATTGAATGTGACTCTACTACGATATTTCCGTGTTGGCGTATCACTCGATTTCAATTTCAAGGAACTCATTTCATTAAATTTCCTTAAAATTATATTAAGAATAGCGATTTATTGGTATGCCATTTAGGGTCATTAGAAGTCAAAAATTATTTTATAACTCAAAATCCGCCCACAGAGAAAATAACCAGCCGTCTAACTGCAAGCACTGATTTCTAAAATTTCCCTTAAGTCCTTATGAGCAATTTCGAATAATCCAGCTACTTGAAAGATTAAAAATTTGGCTACACTAATTCCCCTAAAGTCTTTATAGACTTTTCGTTTTCAACAAAGCCGGCGCAACGTCGTCGTTCGCACCGCCTCCTCAAGAGCCTATCAAGATTATCCCACCACATTTTTTGTTTCCTATTTTTTCTCTCCTTATCCTTTCTTTGTTATCCTTATCCTTAAATATGTTCGTAACATATATTCAAATAAAACCGCTCATAAGAACAAGTAGCTACTTACGAAGGTATTTTATTTCTTAATCTCTCAATATTACGCACCTGTAAGGCTCCGCTGGTTAAACTGAAATACACGATACACCACACGAACCTACGATGATAACGATTACTTTTCGTTTGCCAAAAACCACAACGACGACGCATTCATTCCTCCTTTCAATTATCATATCTTAACCCAAAAAAAATCGCACCCAACCTTTCCTCGACATACAAATTGGGATAGAAAGACATGTGGTAAGCAGGACCATCCAGGACCGCTTGAAAAGCTCTCCACGGCTCAAGCCTCATCACATAAAACCCACTATAGTCGTTTGCTCTAATTTATAATGTGACAGTAATTTGCAATGTAAAATTTATTTTATCCGAATCACTTAATATTCTAGACCACGATTACCGAAAAAACGAAAGAAGAAGTCGAAGAACAGTATAACAAAATCCCACACTCACAAATGAATTTGTGAAAGGGAGAAAACGTTTTATCACCTTTCATGGCAAAAGACTCACCAGTTTAAGGTAAATCAAACGTCAATTTTGCGGAATACAGTTTAGAGGATGCAGAGAAGTCGTTAGTAGGCTGTTTTTCACACCGAAATCGAAGTATGTGGAACAGTGGTTCATGGTCTTCTTGCTTTTCGGGAAAATTCGTTCCACAGGGTGAACGAATTCCAAAGGGAACTTCTGAGGATGAAGGAATTACTTAAAAGTAACGCAAAAAGCAAAGTGTGGAAAGTAAGATTATACTGATAGCATTGCTTGATGTCACTTCAAATTACATTTTAAAACTGATGGAATCCAGGTCATAAGCTCCTCCGTCTTTATATTTGTTCCTCGCACCCTCAATAGTTTAGAGAAGACTAAGAGTGAATAGACGTGTTTGATAGTTGTGTCCGGCAAAATATTTACATTAACCCAAATCTTGTACCAATATACATAAAGAATCCAAGTGTGGGAAAATAACACCCAAAGTGCACGCGATCGAAAAGAGAAATTGTTGAAAATAATAGTGCGAGTCATCAAAAAATCGAAAATAAAACTATATTTTTCTGATTGTGTTTCGCGCCTTTTTCTGAACTTTTTTTATTCTCCCTATATATCGGCATCGAGTATTTGTTTTTTCTCATCTCTTTACAATAATGGTTGGTAGCGGTAGAATAACTCGCTCAGAGAAAGAGAAACCTAAGGTTGCTACTCCTGGAAACCCCAAAAAAACAACAAACGACTCCTCCGCCCCCGCCAACAGCTCTAACTCAGCCACCAAAAGCATAGAGAGCGAACTAACCTCATCTCTAACATCAATCTCCTATTCTGAGATGGACAAACTGATTAAAAATCTCACAGCTGATATCGTTAACCAAATATCGAGGGAGATAAAAGACCTTCGGACAGAATTCATTCAACGTTTCGAACAAATCGAAAAAAACTTCGACGCCCACGTCAGAAAAACTGAAGAGACGATCGAGGCCATGAAAGTGCATATTGCAAATATGGAATCCCATCATTTGAACGTTATACATGACCTGAAGCAAGATTTAGCTGACCTGCAAAACCGATGTGATGCGTCTGAACGTAAGGAGGTTGCATCAGACGCTGTTCTTCTCGGCTTACCACAGCTGCCAAACGAAGATTTTAAATCTATACTAAACAACATTTGCTACACTGTCGGCTGCGTACCTCCTACCATGAAAGCAGCTTTTCGACTTCAACGTAAAAACAACAACAGCATACATGATCCTCCAATTATATTCAAATTCTGCTCCATACAGCGTACAAGTCACTACGAAATAAAGTTGTCAAGGAAATAAGACGTGCGAAGATACATTTTTTCTCCAACCATATAAACGCCAAATCGGAAGGTCGCAAGCTGTGGGATAACCTTAGGAAACTAGGAATAGGGAAACAAAGACCGTGTATTCAAAGTGATCTTAACATCAATGAACTTAATCGTAAATTTGTAGCTACACCCTGTACGACAACCCCTGAAGTATACGAACCTCTGAACAACTTCCCAACGCCGTTCACGGCTTCGCAGTTTAGTTTTGCCTGTGTGAGCAGTATTGACGTGGTAGAAAGCTTTATTGCAGTGAAATCCTCTGCCGTAGGAGTAGATGAATTGAACCCAATGTTTCTAAAGGCCATATTACCACTGCTTCTGCCCTATTTCACACATGTAGTCAATTCGGTGCTTACTACTGGAATCTTTCCAGTACAGTGGAAAAAGGCCAAAATTATTCCTATTCCGAAAAACTCTCTATGTGATGAATTCAGGCCTATATCAATACTTCCTTTCCTTTCAAAAGTCTGCGAACGCTTAATGCAAAAACAATTAAACGATTTTATTACCCGCAACAACCTCTTAGTTGAAATTCAATCAGGTTTTCGTTCGCACCATAGCTGCACAACCGCACTTCTTAAGGTAATTGAAGACATAAGAGTTGAACTTGACAAAGACGACGTAACATTCTTAGTTCTTTTAGATTTTTCCAAGGCATTTGACATGGTTAATCATTCCGTTCTCCTGCACAAATTACGTGAGAGTTTTAATTTATCTTCCGAAGCTATTAAACTCATATCATCTTTTCTTAGCCATAGGAAGCAGGCCGTAAGTGTGAATAACAATCTTTCAGAGTTTCTTCTTGTACAACAAGGAGTTCCTCAAGGATCAATTTTGTCCCCACTTTTATTCTCTTTGTACATTAACGAAATAGCTTACATTATAACTCGGGCCTCCAAGCACTTTTATGCAGATGACATCCAAATTTATAGAAGTTGTCCTTTAGGTCTTATCGAAGACTGTGCTTCAATTCTTAACCTTGAACTAAGCAGGATACACAATTGGGCTTCGTGCAATGGCCTAGTTCTCAACCCAAATAAATGTAAGTGTTTAGTCATTTCAAAGAAAGAATTAGATCTCTCATACTTCCCCTCCATAATTCTGAACGGAACTGCCCTAGAATTTGTCAACACATCTAGAAATCTCGGAGTAGTATTTAACAGAACTTTGACATGGAATGACCATATTAATTCATTAGTGGGTAAGACCTATGGAACGTTGAGACAACTGTGGACTGCTCAAGAATTTACACCTCTTCAAACCAGAATAATGCTTGCTAAGACCCTGGTGATACCGGTTCTTACATACGGTTGCGAAATATTTTACAATTGTGATTCCATCAGTAAAAATAAATTAAGAGTTGCCTTTAATAGTACCGTACGCTACATTTACGGATTAAGAAGGTTTGACCAATGACCATGTCTCACATCTGCAACAGAACCTCCTCAAAATGCCTTTTGATAATTTCATCAAGTTTCGAACTTTAATCCTCTTTTTTAAAATCTTAAAATTACATCAACCTGACTATTTGTTTGAAAAAATCCGGATGTCAACGTCGAATAGGTCTGTAAATATAATACTACCACGCTTTTCCTGTCTGACCTCCGAAAGACAATTCTTTGTAGCTGCATGTCGCCTCTGGAACTCACTCCCCTCGTATTTGCGAGACATCAGTGACCTGCACACATTTCAAAATAACCTGAAGATCTTCTTCTCAAATCAAAGCAACTAACTTCCTTTAAATTAATATATGCCATATTCTATATTTATCTAGAACTCTTTTCTCCTCCTTTTCCGCTGTTTTTCTTTCCCTTTCATATTGTTAAACTATTATTTCTTGTTATTATTTTATTATTATGTTTTTACTTAAAATTATTATTTTTCTCATTATTTTATTTTTGTTTCTTATTATTATTGTAATTCTCTTTTCTTTTTATGTTATCCACAAACTTTCACTAACTTATAAGATCAAATTATCTTAATGTGTAAGTGTATACCGAAAATAAATAAACTAAACTAAACTAAACCCTTTGATTTTCTGGAGAAATTTTGGTTCAACTTGAACCACTGTATGCGTTCGCAACAACAAAATGGCTTCGATTTCATTTTGAGCCTCATCTGTCTGCGGTGTTAGCTTACAGAATTTTCCAATATGTGTGGACAGGTTCTATCTGTCCTTAGTCATTCTTCGTTCTTTTCTTTTTGGCCATTTGATAAAAAATTTAAACACCTTCCGTCTTCCATCTGGAAGAGTATTAAAATTCTCCATTTGGCCCATATTTTCTTTTTTTACAAATCGAACTTACTCCGAAACCGAACACTGAGCCAAACCAAAAATATTCAACTTAAAGGAATAAATTTAAGGCTGTCTTAACCACCACCGTGTATACCCCTCCGCCATTGCTTGATTGTATGTTAAATAAACCAGGGAGTCCTTTAGCAGAGCAGAGCAAGTAACGAAAAACCGGAAAGAGCCTTAACGATAGAAGTTTGAATATTGAGCGGCAAAATGGAGGTGACTTGTTTTTTTCTTCTGTTTCCTCGTTCGACAGAAATTTATATTCAGATCACGTTATTTGAACTTTTTGAAGCGGAATATGAAAGTTGAACAAGCAAAAGTACAAAAAAAAAACAGAAAAAAAATAACATATCCACATTGAATTACAGTTGTGATATAAAGGAGTAAATGCCACAAAAGTTTGATTTATTATTGTACCTTTTTGATGTTTGTTGGTTTAAGTAAGTGTGTGTGTGGCGGGGTGTTTGTATTTGTAGAGCTCTGGTTTCATACTGCGGGTGCTATTGAGAAGTTTGTGTTTTGACTGCGAGTTTGACTGCAAAGAAAAATATGAAATTCAGCTGGCATAGACTTTAAAGTGCTTTTTTTTTGTTAAATTAACTTTCTTATTCTCTTTATCATAAGTTGGATTTGAGCTCAATCATAGCACAAGTAACGGAGGGTTCATAAACATAATTCTCTCGAAAAGTTATGTGGAAATTGAAAATCAATAGAAATAACTTTGAAATTATAGTTTTTTTGGGGTTAGAATTCAACATGTGACTTTTTCCTCTTTTGTGAGCTCTTGTGGCATAGCCTTGTGGCGGAGCCTTGATTTTCAGAAAAAACTAGGTCAACTTAATTTTTTCTTAATTCATGAAAGCGTGGCAACCTTTAAAAATACCACGAAATTTTTTTTTCTCTAGCTCTCTGATTTTTCCATTTGAAACTATAATTCCTTACTATGCAAACTTACTACAGTGCGGAGAAAGAGGAAACCATACTGGTAGGCTGCTGAACTAGAAACACTTTGGAAAGGTTGTAGAAGACTTTTCAATCTTGCAAAAAAGTCTAGATGTCCCCAAGATTGAGATTCCTATAAGGAATCCCTCAAAAAGTATAAAAAAGAACTGAGAATAGCCCAGAGATCCTCATGGAGATCCTTCTGTAGCTCAATAGAAGAATCTTCGAAGGTATCGAGATTAAGGAAGATTCTCTCGACAAATCCAACCATGCCCAGTTGTCTCAAAAACTCAGATGGTACATGGACTAACTCTTGCGAAGAAACGCAAAACCTGCTACTGGACATGTACTTCCCAGATAGCTCCAAATCCCTTAATACAACAAACCCTCCCAGGTCTGGTATTAACCTGTCTTGTTACAAAAGAAAAATTAAATGAATAGTTTTGAACCTTACAAATCTCCAGGTCCAGATCAAGTCATATCAGCTGAGCTACAACATACCAGCGATATAACTTTGCCCAACATTAAAATGATCTTCAAAATTTTTCTAGATCTGGTCCATATACCTCAGCAATGGAGAGAAGTAAAGTTAGTATTCATCCCCAAGGCAGGCAAGTGCTCGCATGTCAACCCTCAAGATCTTAGACCTATTAGCCTATCATCATTCATTCTTAAAACTCTGGAACAATTGGTCGATATCCATTTACGTATAATAGTGTAATGTGTCTACACTTTATTTTATCTCATACGCTCTGTATCTCCTTCCATTGTAATGTCTAATGTGTATACTGTAATGTGTATACACTTTATTTATCTCGTACGCTCTGTTTCTCCTTCTATTGTAATGTCTAATGTGTATACTTTATTATCTCGTACGCTCTGTACCTCTTTCTATATTTAATGTACACACTTTTCTTACTCTCTTTACTTACTCTGTATCTCTTGTTTATTTAATGTACATACTCTCTTTACTTAATATCGTTTAATTGTAGTAGTAAACACTTGTGAGGGGCAATACCTAATAATTAAGAGAAACTTTTTGTTTAGCATTAAGAACGTTAGCCCCTACAAAAAGTAATCTAAGTATTTTATTTGTAAATAGAAAGCTTCTCGAACTTTCAAAAGCTTCTCGAACTTTCAGCTTCTCCAAGAACCAATAGGAACCAATAGTAGTTTCTAGAACCCATCATTTTGTATATAAATAGCCGTTGGATGGCGATGCAAATCAGTTGATTGTGAACTGCGATAAGTAAAGTACACTGTGTTTGAAAAGTTATAATTGAAAGTGTTGAATAAATAAGTTTGTGAGTGATTTGAATAAAGTGAATTTGTGTTTTATTTAAAAAGTGAATAAGTTTTAATTGTCGGACCAAGCCGAATATTACATTGGTGTCAGAAGTGGGATTAAAACTTATTGAGAATAAAACAGTGAACAGTGATTAAACTATTTTGTGTGAAATAGTGAAGTTAAAAATGATAAGTAAAGTTTTGAAAGACTTAACTGTCGCTGAGCTAAAGGCCGAATTAAGCAAACGTGGCTTAAGTGCGGCAGGATATAAAATCGAACTCGTAAAACGGCTACAGGAATATCTGGAAGAACAAAATGAAGACCCAGATACGTTTGCTTTCGAAGTGGAAGCAAAATCGGAAGAGGTAAATGCAACTGCCGACTTATCTACCATGATGACACTTCTTCTAGCCAAATTTGAAGAGAATCAAAAGAAGCAAGAAACTCAAAACAAGAATGTTCTGGAGCAACTAGAAACTCAAAGAAACGAGCAGAAGACCGAGCAAGAGAATGTCCTCAAACAACTGGAAACACAAAAGAATGATGTTCTGGAACAACTACAAGATCGGTTTGATGAACAGAAAAATCTGCTAGAAGGCAGGTTTGCGGACTTCGAAGACAGAATCAATGAGCGTGTCGAAAAACAAAATTCAACGACTAATGCACGTTTCAAGAAAATAGACGACCAGATCGAAACCATTACAAGCGAACTAGAAAAAGTGCGAAAGATGAAAGCTCGAGAAACTTCTGGTGAGTGCTCAAGAAAGAGAGAAGTGAATCCTCCAAGCTTTGATGGTCAGATACCGTGGTCAATCTACAAGAAACAGTTTGAAGCAGCAGCGTTAACAAACGGCTGGGACGATGACGAAAAATACATTGCTCTTACGCTTGCCTTGAGAGGAGCAGCTGCTGAACTGCTACAAACCATCCCAGCAGAGAAGAACGGTGACTACAAAGTTCTGGTAAACGCAATCGAACAGCGGTTTGGGGATAGCCACATGACAGAAGTCTTCCGAGTACAACTAAACAACAGGGCACAGAAAAGAGGTGAAACTCTGCAGCAGCTTCAGGCAGATATCGAGCGATTAGTCCACCTGGCATACCAACAGCTGGCAACGAGATAATAAATCAACTTGCTGTTGAAGCCTTTGTGAGAGCTGTGGGCGATATAAATCTCCGAAGGGCTATTCGCACTGCCGGAAAGCAAACACTACCAGAAGCATTGGCTTTCGCTCTAACAATGGAAGCCGCAGAACAAGCATCCCAAAACGTGCATCGCGTGAGAGAATTGGAAGTCCAAGAATGCTCTTGTCAGAAGGCTACTCTGGAAAGGAGTCAGCGAGACGGACAAGCACGATGCTGGAACTGCAACAAGACTGGGCATCTTCAACGACAGTGCAGATTACCGCGAAGACGAACCTCATGCCAACACTGTGGAAACAGAACTTACTCAATAAGTCAA
This sequence comes from Sphaerophoria taeniata, assembly GCA_943590905.1. NCBI lineage: Eukaryota > Metazoa > Arthropoda > Insecta > Diptera > Syrphidae > Sphaerophoria > Sphaerophoria taeniata. The sequence continues at coordinate 86,942,626 of OX016542.1, forward strand.
AGTAACTCCAACAACGTTGCTTCCGAAGCTGTTTCCCACCCGGGAAACGAATAAGAACCAACTTCGAGGGGCAGAAGCTGGTTTCTGGTATCGATGGCCCCAGAAACGACATCCAGGTTTCTCAAACGAAACGTGACAACAAGAGCCTGACCGTGGAAGCAAGTATAAACGGCAACAAATGTGTGGCTACCATCGACACCGGTGCCACGGCGTCCATTGTACGGCAGGACCTCGTTAAGAAGACATGGCTCCACAACACCAACAGCTATCGTCTAAGGACTGCAACTGGAGAAGCCGCAAAAGTTTATGGTGAGGTACGTCTTAAGATCCGGATGGCAGAGCTGGAATTCTCTCACCTGTTCCTGGTAGCAGATATATGCGACGAGTGCATTGTCGGTGTCGATTTCATGAAAGATCACGGAGTGATATTGGACATCGGGAACCAAGTCCTGAAATATCGAAACATCGAGATTCCGATGATCTATGGGATCCACTCGTATGAGACCTCGTTATCTGTGAAAACCGTCATCAAAGAAGATCTGACTTTGCCTGCTTCTTCAGAAGTATTCGTGTGGACGAAATTGAAAGGTAAGCCTGGCAGCCATCGATACCTCATGGTCGAACCAGCATCTGTAAAGTCCTCCCAAAACGTCACCATTGGGAAGACTCTTGTTAGACCTGTAAAGAACATGGTTCCCGTACGAATACTCAACATCAAGCCGTACGAAGTTAAGCTTAGAAAAGGTGAGATTGTCGGACAATGCGAATCTGTATCAGCGATAACAAGGATCAGCGAAGAAGACCCAAGGCAAACATTGAAGTCCAAAGAGCTGAACTCCATAAAGACGAACATTCTCGAGTCCTCTAATCTTGGCCAACAACAACGAAGAACTGCAGAAGGTCTCCTCGAAGAATTTGCAGACATCTTTTCATCATCGCAAGGGAAATATGGCAGAACACAACTGGTTCAACATCGAATCAACACCGGGGATGCAAAGCCGATTCGTCAACCTGCAAGACGCCTTCCACTAGCCAAACAAGGTGAGGTTGAAGAACTGATAACCACCATGAAAGAAGAGGGTCTTATCGAAAACTCAAAAAGCCCTTGGGCGTCTCCAGTGGTCCTGGTAAAGAAGAAAGACGGATCAACCCGCTTTTGCGTGGACTATCGAAGGTTGAACGATGTGACCAAGAAAGATAGCTACCCTCTGCCTAGGATCAGCGATACTCTGGACGCAATGGAAGGAGCACAATGGTTCTCAACTTTGGACCTGAAAAGTGGATACTGGCAACTAGAAATCCATCCTGAAGACAAAGAGAAGACAGCGTTCTCGACAGGAAACGGATTGTGGCAGTTCAAAGTGATGCCTTTTGGACTGTGCAATGCTCCAGCGACTTTTGAGCGCCTTATGGAATGCGTCCTGCAAGGACTCACTTGGAAATCTTGCCTGGTCTATTTGGATGACGTCATCGTATACGGGAAAACATTTGACGAACATTGTACAAATCTGAGAGCCGTGTTTCAAAGACTTCGAGAAGCCCACCTCAAGCTCAATCCAGAAAAGTGTTCACTCTTCAAAACCGAAGTGAAATACCTGGGACATATCATCTCATCCCAAGGAGTTAAGACGGATCCTGATAAGGTTGACACCGTGAAGAATTGGCCAACACCACAGGACAAACATCAACTCCGAAGCTTTCTGGGTCTAGCCACCTACTATAGGCGCTTCGTCAAGAATTTTGCTGAGATCGCCAAGAGTCTACATCAGCTAACGGAAAAGGGAAAGCAGTTTAAATGGTCAGGTGAGTGCGAGCGTAGCTTTCAAGAGCTCAAGCAACGCTTGTGTAATGCACCAGTGCTGACCTACCCGACTCCAGGAAAACCGTTCATCATTGATGCTGATGCCAGCAATGTCGGGATTGGTGCTGTATTGTCACAGGTACATGATGGCGAAGAAAAGGTGGTTGCCTATTACAGCAAGGTACTCTCAAAGTCGGAAAGAAACTATTGTGTGACCAGAAGAGAACTTCTTGCACTGATTTTGGCAACAAAGCACTTCCATAAGTATCTCTATGGACAGAAGTTTCTTCTCCGAACCGACCATGGAGCACTAAACTGGCTTTTGAATTTCAAGAATCCAGAGGGTCAAGTGGCGAGATGGATTGAGAGGCTGCAGACGTACGATTATGAAATTCAACATCGGAAGGGGAAGCTTCACTCAAATGCTGATGCACTGTCTCGGAGACCATGTAAGCAAGACTGTAAGCATTGCAGACGCCAAGAAGAAAAAGAAGTGGTTACTGTTCAACGAACCAGAACCGATCCCATTTATGGCTGGAGCAACGACGAGTTGAGGAAGGCTCAACAAGAGGACCCAGATATTGAACCCATCCTCGCATGCAAGGAACACCAGGAAAAACCAGAATGGGCCGATATCTCCGACAGAAGTCCGGCTCTAAAGGCCTATTGGGCACAGTGGGACTCATTGCATGTCCAAGAGGGTGTCCTTCGACGTAAATGGGAATCAGCAGATGGAAAGTCCTATGTAATGCAGCTAGTCTTACCGAGATCGAAGATTGTGGACGTTCTGCGAGAGATGCATGATGGAGTTTCGGGAGGCCATCTAGGAGTAAACAAGACGCTAGAAAAGGTTCGACAACGATTCTATTGGCTACATGCAAGGGAAGATGTCGAGAAGTGGTGCCGAAAATGTGATACCTGTGCTGCCACCAAAGGCCCGAACAAAAAGAATCACAGCCAAATGCAGCAGTATAATGTCGGATCACCCTTTGAAAGGATTGCAATAGACGTGGCGGGTCCATTTCCGGAAACAAATAATGGAAATCGTTATATTCTGGTCGTCATGGATTACTTCAGCAAGTGGCCTGAAGCATACGCCATACCGAATCAAGAAGCCAAAACAGTCGCAGACCAAATTGTGTTCAACTGGGTGAGCAGATTCGGTGTTCCATTAGAACTGCATTCCGACCAGGGAAGGAACTTTGAATCAAACATATTCCAGGAAGTTTGTGGGCTTCTTCACATTAAGAAGACAAGAACAACACCACTCCACCCACAATCTGATGGCATGGTCGAACGGTTCAACCGAACCCTGAAGGAACATCTTTGCAAAGTTGTGGACGACAACCAGCGAGATTGGGATCGACACATTCCACTGTTTTTGATGGCGTATCGAAGTGCAAGACATAGCTCAACTGGCCATACACCGTCTGAGATTTTAATGGGAAGGAACATCAGACTGCCGAGCGAAATCAAATTTGGATGTCCCACGTCGGAACCGCAAGCCGAGGATGTTTACTTGGATGACCTCAGGGAAAGACTCCTTCAGATCCACGACGATACCAGGTCAAAAATGAAGATGTTCAGTGACCGAATGAAGACACGCTACGATATACGAGCGACAACAACAGAGTTCCAAGCAGGAGATCGAGTGTGGCTTTACAATCCCCATCGACAAAAAGGGTTGTCACCGAAACTTCAACGGGACTGGGAAGGCTCATATACAGTGATTAGCAAAATCAACGACGTCGTGTACCGGATACAAAAAGGAGTCAGAGGTAAACTTAAAGTCGTACATCGCGACCGACTACATCGCTACAGTGGTGATGAAGATGATGGATTTGTTCGGGACGATCAATCCTAAGGAGGGGGCAATGTAATGTGTCTACACTTTATTTTATCTCATACGCTCTGTATCTCCTTCCATTGTAATGTCTAATGTGTATACTGTAATGTGTATACACTTTATTTATCTCGTACGCTCTGTTTCTCCTTCTATTGTAATGTCTAATGTGTATACTTTATTATCTCGTACGCTCTGTACCTCTTTCTATATTTAATGTACACACTTTTCTTACTCTCTTTACTTACTCTGTATCTCTTTTTTATTTAATGTACATACTCTCTTTACTTAATATCGTTTAATTGTAGTAGTAAACACTTGTGAGGGGCAATACCTAATAATTAAGAGAAACTTTTTGTTTAGCATTAAGAACGTTAGCCCCTACAAAAAGTAATCTAAGTATTTTATTTGTAAATAGAAAGCTTCTCGAATTTTCAAAAGCTTCTCGAACTTTCAGCTTCTCCAAGAACCAATAGGAACCAATAGTAGTTTCTAGAACCCATCATTTTGTATATAAATAGCCGTTGGATGGCGATGCAAATCAGTTGATTGTGAACTGCGATAAGTAAAGTACACTGTGTTTGAAAAGTTATAATTGAAAGTGTTGAATAAATAAGTTTGTGAGTGATTTGAATAAAGTGAATTTGTGTTTTATTTAAAAAGTGAATAAGTTTTAATTGTCGGACCAAGCCGAATATTACAATAGCATTGATTAGAGACTATCAGCAAAAGAAATACACTATGGTTGCTTTTCTGGACATTGAGGGCGCTTTCAACGACGTTGACATATCTGCTATCACTTCTGCTATGCCGACCCTGAACGTCGAATACTCACTCTGTGCGTTGATTAATGCTAAAAAGCAGGATCATCAACTCTAAGTTTTTTGTACGAGAAGGTCTGTCAGCAGAGGCACTCCGCAAGGTGGTCTGCTGTCCCCTCTCCTGTGGAACATAAACTGCTAATATCCCTTGAAAAGGAAGGCCACAGAGTGATTGCGTATGCCGATGATGTTGCTATCGCTGTCACAGGAAAACATCCTAATACGCTGAGAGACCTCCTCCAAAACACACTTAATACGCTCACAAGATGGGCTGATCCCTGTGGACTTGGTATTAATCCTCAAAAAACAGACCTCGTCCTTTTTATACGGAAATACAAAATTTCAGAAATTGTACCTCTTTCAATGAAAGGTCTACCACTAATTTTTATCAATGAAGCCAAATATCTTGGTCTGATTTAAACAAAAAATTAAGTTGAAAACCTAACAATCAAGAAAGAGTTAGTTTAGTATTCGTTTTAAATTGATGATTGCATCATATCGAAACGTTAGAATTCATATAAATGAAATACCGGTGAGTTGAATTTTCTTATTTTTGTTTAACAAAGTGACTGATTCGAATTTTTCTTTCCGTCCAAGGATAAAACGCTTCAACACTTCATCGGAAATCCACTTAATAAGAAATTTGTTAAGGTATGTAGGTACTTGTTTTAAAAACTTTCCAAAGGAATCAAATTATTAAATTATTAAAGACCCTAACAAGAACAACAGGGGCGCCAAAAAGGGCATATTATTACGGCTTACAAATGCTCCATGGGCTTTGTACACGATCTGACTCGTTCTATCGAGCCATCCCTCGAACAGAAAAGGCATGAAAAGGAGTTCCTTTATAGAAAGTTCTACAGAAGTTAAACAGATAACAAAAAAAAAGTCTTCAAACATCCTCCGACCCAGGATATATAATTGTCTTTCTGAATTCCCTTTTTTCGCGGTTGGGTACAAAATTGAATTTTCATTTTGTAATTTTCTTTTATTCCCTTGAACGGCAGTGGAGGCGGCGGCGGCGGCGGCGGTGGCGGCAGCGATGGTCGTCGGTGGTGCTGGCGGCCGGCCCGGCCGGCTCACGGTAGCCTTCATTAATTTTCCCACAAAGCTTTTCTTCGTTTGCCCAACCGCAGCGGTGCGGTGGCGGTGGTGGCGCACACTTGATTTGAAATTTTATCCTTTGGAAACTGATTACGAGCAGATTTTTAGTGCCGATTATATTCTTTCCACCGACATCGGGTGGTGCATGCCTCCCATAGTCTTATGGTACGGCAATTGGTCGTATAGAGTCGCAATAAGATGTCTGGAATCAGACTTGAATTGAGGGAGTCGTGGAATAATTAATGAAGTCCTTGGTCCGCCTTAGGAAATTGAAATGAAATCCTCTTGCTGTACGCAGTGAGGATAGGATGATTCAAAAAATGATACGAAACAAGTGGTCTTTTGTGGAAAGGATTCGCGTTTCCATTTATACGCCATTATTGAATAATTATAAAGGCGCCGAGCAGAAGTGGTCTTTTTTTCCGGCTTGAAGGAGAGAGAGAATGAGCTGGCTCAACGATGAAGCACCAATGGTGTCGGAAAAGCAGTTGTTTGGTTCATTTGTGGGGTCCTAGGAGCGGTTGTAGCAGGAAAGTGGAATAGCTTTTGTTAGCCGGATCAAGAGAACAGATTTATTAAAGAAGCTGCACTTAGAATTTGATGCTTGACATCAGTTTCGACGTTAAATGGAATCGCTAATGATTCGCTGGATAATCATCTTTGTGGAGGTCTTCTCCTCCTGGGAGTTTGTCTCTTTTTTCTAATTTTTGATAGTCGAGCGATTTGGGAATAATTAGCGACATGATACTTGATTGAGTTATTGGTTGAGAGTTATGAATGTTGCTTGACTCCTGCCTTAGTAGGAGGACGTTGAACTGTTCAATTGAGTTTGAAGCAATATAAGGTTATCCTAGAACTCATGAGAAATCTAATAGGGATGTTCTGTAGAGTTTATGGGCTGATTAAGGATGTCTTGCTTTTTAAGATTGTCAGTTGTGTTGGTCTTGTGGTCTTAATAATTGAGCTATGAAATCAAATGTCTTGCAGCTGGTATAAGGAATCACTCTCTTAGAATGAAAGGCATTACACTACCCTTTGCTTCAAGTATCTTTGATGGAAACTCTTAAAACCTAATCTACCACAGTCTAAATTCCTGAACTTTTGACACACTGAACCAATTCAAGAGCGGTGTTCTTTGAAGCACACTCAAATGCAAACCTTCAGGCATTTTCCTTTTATCTTCTGTAATTCTGTAACATGATGAGTCCTCAACAGTTCACTGTGCGTCATCATTTATAAATTTCCTTCCTTCCTTTCAAGGAGTCAAAGATGACTGCAGGACGAAGGAATCTATCGAACCGGAAATATTTTAGTGTCAAAAGACTTCCTGATGTGTATCTGGGTTCTGAAATTCCCTCAGGTTTTACTGCACATTCGAAGAAGACGAAGCAGCAGCACCTATAGGCACCCTTCGAGACAGTGGCGGATTAAAGATTGAGGGCGCCATAGGCAAGCATCTCACTGGCGCCCCTATATAGAAATATCTCGTACTATTAATTGACCGAAATCGCTGCACCGCGCCTGAAGAAAAGGCGTTGAAATAGGGGAAAGGAAAAAGAGACTTAGTTAACATGAGATCTATTAGTATTGTCCGAAAGATCTTACGAATTTGGTTAATTAAAGATCTGCCGAAACGAACATTTTGCAAACCAAGTTAACTCGAGTTGGTTCTTATGCAAACCGAGTGGTAGCTCGGTTCTCAAATCGGATTGCCCCGAATATCAATCTAGAAAGAACTTAAAAAGCAGAAAAATTAGGTTTTAAATCCGTCGAAGTCCTTGCCATCCGCTGATGAACTTCGACCATTAGCTTATTTGCCCCTACAATAAGTAAAATCAATACCTATTCAAAAACGCTTACAAAATTAGAAGAAAGCTAAGTCGATTTTCGAGTTGGCAACCCAGTTGACTCTGTACTGTAAGAGCAAATGCTCAGGACCGATTTTTATTTTAACAAAAGATGCAAGTGCAATTCGAGTTCACAAGTTTGTTACTTTAACAACCACGTATGAACTTGTATTATTTTCCACTTGTAAGAATTACTGCGCCTGAGCGCCCCTTTGTTGCCGCGCCCCTAGGCACGTGCCTAGTTTGCCTTTAGGGTAATACGGCACTGCTTCGAGAACTCATAATTTCGTGTGTCTATCTATTGTTGATGTGCAAATGTGCAACACCATCACCGACCGAGCTGGTCTATCAAGGTATCAACATCACAAACCTGAGAACCTCCTTTGCCTGTTTCAATCCCTCTGTCCTTCTCCCTTACCTTAACTGCTACCTGCATGCGGTTACTACATAAAATAATTTATTATTAATTTGCAATTTGCCTGCCTTTCATTTGGTTCCGGTGGCAGCAGTAGCATCAGCCAGCGGTGTCCTTGTACAGCTTTTTGGGGAGTATATAGGATATTATTGCCACTCGTTGCTGTTGGCATTGCCAACATTATTGTGCGGTCGTTTACTGCTGGTGTCTCAACATAAGATTCAACACCTCTCCAACTCCTTTGGAATCGAATTGAGAATTCATGGAGACAGTTGTTGCTGTTGTTGTTAGCTACCGTTGGGGCTTAGTAGCTCAAACGGAAAAGCTGTTCTTATCTTTAAGTTGCTCTTGCCTTTTGCTCTTCTTGTTTTGTTGAGGTCTTGTGTTCTTTTGCATCAGTGGCAATATCGCTGCGCCATAACGTATATAGAATAAGAAGTCTTTCCGGTATTTGCCCGTTGATATACGACGAGTATGGTGGGTTTAGAATATTCAGTGTCCTTTGGGTTTTTTATGAAGCAGTCTTGGGATCGTCGAGTTTTGTCCTGTGGTTTGTCTGTGATGATGACTTCTGGATAGAAATATTTCTGCAGTGCGGATTTATTCACGATTTGCTGTAAGAAGCTGTGTTGAATGGTAGAAGGTCGGCATGTTTCTAAGCAGGACGTTCAATTCTTCAGTTCGTGTGAGGAAACATGTATGTGCAATCGTATGCATGCCGATTCTAAACGGCTTAGTAGAATAGATGATACTTTAAGTACTGCAGTGCCCGTGTGGTATTTGTGAAATGGCTTGGCTATGGCGCTGAACATGTGGGTTGAATCCGACCAGAGCGTAATCTTAAAGAATTGTTGATGAGTGTAAGCCATTTTAGGCATTGGCTCTCAAAGCAATTTTTGCCAATTTTTTAGCAATGAACCATGAACAATTCAGGTCAGTAGGTCATTAACTCCCCTGCAACATACTCCTAATTGACTATGATTTTAAGCATTGGAGCATGATCCGATTGTCAAATTGTCAAGTTTGCAACTTGAACTTTTAAAAAAATCCGGAAAAACTTCTCTAAAGCGAAACTCATAGATGACTACACATGAATCTTCTGGTTCAATACACTGCAGATCGGCCTTTGACGATACAAACGTATGCATTATGCATCGAAATTGTTATGCTTTGACATTTCATTGAACTTTCAGATGTACTTGAATATATTGTGTCGAATATTCTCTATGAAGATTTGTAAGCATTATTTCTGCTTCTGGTATCTGGTTATCTCTGGATCGATGTTTTTGCATAATTTTCATGTTTGATCGATTTAAAGGTAACTTCTTGCAATGTGGAAGTAGCAAATCTAATAAGACTGTTTATTGTTTCCGGGTTATTTTGCTGAGTCAATTTTAGTCACCTGATGGTTGTTTTGTGATTTACTGGTTTACTGACAGTGAATATGTTATTTTCCGGGAATTGTTTGGGTTAAACTTTAGAGGAGTGGGTTTGTTATGGTTTTGAATAATTCTGCTGGTTGCAGTCAATTCAACTGGACTGGGTTCGTAGCTCTACTTAGACTTACTAACTTACTTTAGGTGGCGCTACAGTCCGTTGTGCACTTTGGCCTCAATCAAGTCTCCGCGAGCTAGCTCGGTCCTTAGCTAGCTGTCTTCAGTTTTGTACTCCAAGTTGATTGAGGTCCTCTTCTTCTTGAATGCACCACCAGTGCCGCGGCCTTCCATTGCTTCTACGTCCATCGGGAATGATGTTTGAAGGTGTCCATCCACTCTAGGCCTAGCCAACTGAGTCATTGGACCTTGATTCTTCTGGTAAGGTCCACGTCGTCGTTGTACAAAATTTTTCATTGTCCATGCTTCTGCACCATACAGAAGGACTGCGATGATGAGGGTCTTTTATCTTACTGTTGAAAATACGCTTTCAGATTGTTTATTACTTTGAATTTTTGTACTTTACATTTTGATTTTGATTCAAGAAAATTTTCTTAAAATGTTTGATGTTAAAATGAAATTAAATTTTATTAAATCAAAATTGTTCCTGTTAAGAAGAAGTCCTTGTTTTATTTCTGAAGGAAATATTTATTCTGGAGGACACTTTTAAAAGGTTATGGGCACAGTCGTGGCTTATATGTTATATGTATATCAATTTAAACGATTTTCACAAAAATTTTCAAGATTACATAATGGATATTAAAGCGAATGTTTCTTTTCTGAATGGAGGAAACTACATTTTCTGGAAGACGAAGATTCAAGCCGTTCTCATAAGAGATGAACTTTGGGATGTGGTAAACAAGCCAAAACCAGAAAAAATTGATGATGAATGGCTTAAGAAAAAATAATAAAGCGAAAGCTTATTTAACGTTGAGCGTTGGGGATGGTCAACTCATGCATATCGCCCATTTGGAAGATGCATTTAGTATTTGGGAAGTTTTCGCAAAGAAATACGAGAAGTCAACGTTTGGAAGTCGCCTGTATTTGAGAAGAAAATTATATGGTATTCGCTATGCTGGTGGTAAGATGAGTGATCATATAGATGCAATTCTGCGAGTTGTTGCTTTGCTAAGAGCTTCTGGAAAACCTTTGGAAGAAGACGAAGTTGTTGCTGTTTTGTTAGTGAGTCTACCAGAATCTTAATCTGGCCTAGTAACTGCACTCGAAGGTCAGGATGAAACTGACTTAATAATTGAGTATGTAACTGGTAAAATGTTGGACGATTACCAAAGGCGTTGTGAAAATAGTGAGCAAAACGAAGAGGAAGTTGCTATGTGGTCTAACCAACGAAGAAACCCGAAGCTTAAAAAACAGGAGAAGCCGCTTGTCAATGAAGGAAGAGCTTGCTTTTATTGCAACAAATTGGGGCACGTTAAAGCAGATTGTTACAAATACAATCCCCGAGCCAATGTTTAATCTGTTGATGTCCCCAACATCATGGCCCACCAATACTTTCATCCAAGAATTTGTCAACAAAAACCCCCAAGTAAGCAACACTAATTTAAATGTGTCTTCAAAAAACTAAAGTGTTTGTCCCTTTACTATCAAAATGTAAGGGGACTTTGCTCTAAAGCCCCAGAAGTATTTTTAAAATCGCAGGAACTTCCTTTTGATGTTTTTGCTCTTAGTGAAACTAATTTAACCAGTAACTTTAACAATAATGAATTTTTTACTTCGGAATATAATGTTTACCGTAAAGATGGTCTTTTGGGGGTTAGGCCTGGTAGAGGGGTACTTATAGCAGTACATTCAAGGTATGATAGTTCAATTTTTGAAATTCCCAACACCGACCAAATTGAATTGATTTGCGTTAAAATCACTATCAAACGGAAAATCATACATAAGACCTTGCAGTCCAATTGAAAGTTACCAAAATCTTATCACAGCAGTTGACAATCTGGGTGACACTATGGAGGTACATGATGGCTTATTACTCGTTGGGGATTTCAATCTCCCTAACCTGTCATGGTCGCGATCCGAGGATGACTCTCATTTCGTTGCTAGTAACGCAACAACCGAAAAAGAAATGTTATTTACTGACAATCTGTCTGATTGCGGCTTGCATCAGATTAGTGATGTCAAAAACAACTTGAGCAGACAACTCGACCTTATCTTTTCCAATGAAGCAACAAACTGTATAGTAGAGGAAAGTAGCTTAACTCTTTCCACCATTGACATTTTTCATCCGCCACTGTCCCTAACTTATGCCTACGAACATAATAATTCCGAAGTTGAATCTGAGAACTCATATCGTTTTAATTTTCGAAAAGCTAACTTTGCCCAACTAAACGAACATCTTAGTAACATAAATTTTGACTTAATTTTGAACCAATCTGGAAGCAATAGCATCAATACTGTAACAACTAACTTCTACTCAATAATTTTTGAATGCTTTTTTCTATGTGTGCCCTATGCACCACATAAAAATACCTCACCGTCACCTCCATGGTATTCAAGAGAACTTCGTACACTCCGCAACTCCCGAAATAGTTTATGGAAAAAATATTTAAGATCTAGATCAGAAACAGACTATTCCTCCTATTTAGTAGTGTATAACGAATTCTCTGCTCTCTCAAAACTCCTCTATGAAGCATATATCAATCAAATGCAATTTGATATTATCTCAGATCCCAAACGCTTTTGGCAATTCATCAACATAAAAAAAAAATCGGATGGATATCCTAATACCCTTAATTATTTAGATCACTCTTCTAATGACTCAAAAATTATAACTAATTTATTTGCTAATTTCTTTAGTCTTGCTTTTTCCGACAGTAATTTTGTACCTGATGCTGACTATTTCACTTACTTGAACAATTGTAACCAAACATCATTGGTATCGATCAACATCACTGTTGACGATGTAGTTAACAAAATAAATAAACTTAAGGATGATTTCTCTTCGGGACCTGACGGTTTACCTGCGATTGTATTAAAGAAGTGTGCAACTAATTTGGCTCAGCCTCTTACTATTCTTTTTCAAAAGTCTCTTTCTCAAAGAATTTTTCCATCTATGTGGAAAGATTCTTTCATAATACCTATTCACAAGAAAGGCTGCAAATCAGATATCTCTAACTATAGGCCGATTGCCAAATTATCCTGCATTCCAAAACTTTTCGAAAGTATTATCTTCGACACTATACACTTTCATTGCAAATCATTATTTTCGGCCAAACAACATGGGTTCCTAAAAGGGAAATCAACGACCACAAATTTAACTGAATTTGTTTCTTATGCAATAAACTCAATAGAAAATAAAAAAGAAGTTGATGTTATTGCTACGGACTTTAGCAAGGCGTTTGATAAAATATCCCACAATATTATATCTTTCAAGCTAAAGGCTCTTGGATTCCCTCCTGGTTTCATTGAATGGATGGAATCATACCTATCCAACCGTAAATATCGCGTTTTATTTAGATCTTCAGTATCAGAACCATTTACTGCAAAATCGGGAGTTCCTCAAGGTAGTCATCTAGGCCCTATTATTTTTATTCTGACTATTAATGACGTAGAATCTGTGATTGAAAATTCCCAAGTTTCAATGTACGCAGATGACATGAAAATCTTTAGAATGATTTCTTCACCCGATGATGCTTTACCCCTGCAGGCCGATTTAAACAATTTCTATGTTTGGTGTCAAAAAAACAATTTAGAACTTAATGTTTCCAAATGCCAAACTATCACATATTCCCGTACGCGGTTCCGTCAGCAAACACGGGACTATTATATCAACGAATGTATTGTTCACAGAGTAACAACTATCCGAGATTTAGGGGTTATTTGTGATAGTGAGCTTAACTTTAGGTCTCACTATGACAATATCGTAGCCAGAGCTAATTCTGCTTTAGGTTTCGTCAAACGTTGGTCTAAAGAATTTTCGGATCCTTACGTTACGAAATCTCTTTATACCACGTTTGTAAGGCCTCTTCTTGAATACGCCAGCCAAGTATGGTCCCCTTATCACCAAGTCCATATAAAGAGAATTGAAGCAATACAACGTAGATTCCTCCGTTTCGCCTTAAGAGGACTTTCATGGGTTGATAATTTTAACTTACCTCCGTATCAAGAACGGTTGCGGCTTATAAACTTACAATCTCTAGAAAAACGTCGTGAAGTTGCCGGTATTATTTTCGTACACCAAATTCTATCCGGTGCTACAGAATCTTCCACCCTCCTTGAGGCAATGAGTATTAATGTTAACTTTCATTCTCTAAGATCGGTTCCCCAATTTCATTTAGCTCATCACAGAACTGATTACGGCTGTAATGAACCAATTACGAGAATGTTACGTAAGGTGAACGAAAACTCAAACATTTTTGATTTCAACCATAGCAAGATCACACAAACGAAGCTTTTATACTGTACTTCCTTAGACAACTAAAAAAAAAAAAATACGTATTTGTAGTAGAGAGAAACTGACTCTTTTTTTTTCTTTTTTACGAACTTGACAAGTGTCTTCTACTCTACACGCTTATTTATTGTTTTTTTTTTTCTTTCGTGTTTTTATAATTTTTTTTTTGACTTTAAAATTTTAAAATTTTTTCGATTTTAAGATTTTAAAATTTTGCATTTTTTCTTTTTTGCTTTTTGTAAGATTTTAATTTAAAATTTGTATTTATTTTGTTTTTCCTTTTTGTACCTGCTTGCATTAAGCAGTCCCTAACTCTTGTCTTCCTGATATTCGTGTCGCCATCGCTTTTTTACTTTATTTTTTACAAATAATTTCTAATTAAGTGCCGATACGACTAGCAACCGAAAGTGCAATCGTACTCGTTGAAAATGGACCCCAGCGCGTGCGGTATCTGGGGGGGAAAGAGGCGTGGGAATAATTAATTAATACAAGTCAGCTTTACAAAAAGGAAAGCATGCCAAGTCATCTGTAGCACCAACACCGAATGATAGCATCTCCAATAAAGATTTTCTGTCATTTGAAGTGTGTGATGAGGTCAGAGTTGAGTGTGGTGGTTGGTACATCGACTCTGGAGCTACAATTCATATGACCAACGATAAGAATTTCTTTGATAAGATCCGAAATGAAAACACAAAAATATATCTTGCCAATGGGTCGTCTGTGATGTCATCAGGAATCGGATGTGGCTGTTTGAATTGCATAGTACCAAATGGTGACGTTCAGAAGATACTTCTAAGGGAAGTCTTGTATGTTCCTGAGCTGGATGGAGGTTTGCTTTCGGTACAACGAATAGCAAATCAAGGGCATAGAATTGTTTTTGAAGAAAATGTTTGTCAAATCTACATAGATCAAAAGTGGTTGCATAAGCGAAGAGAAGTGACAGTCTTTACAAGCTGGAAACTGGAAAATCTATTGAGCTGTCATGTAAAGCTGATAATTCATTGTGTATACATCAATGGCATCGTCGACTTGGCCATAGAGATCCAGTTGCTATCGAGAGGCTTGTGAAAGAAGATCTTGCAAATGGTATTCATCTGAAGAAGTGCTCGGAGAATATCATCTGTGAGCATTGTATTAAGGGCAAGCTCTCGCAGTCTAAGTTCCCAGTGAGACAAAGTAGGGAAAAGCAACCTTTACGATTAATCCATTCGGATCTGTGTGGCCCTATGCAGACATCAACTCCTAGAGGTGATATTTTTTTACTTTAATTGACGATTTCTCTAATTATACAGTGGTGCATCTGCTGAAATCGAAAGATGAAGTAGCCAGTGCTATAAAGAGCTATATCGCAGCTATGTATAACTGTTTTGGTAGAAAACCGGTCATTCTGCGATCCGACAATGGAAAAGAATATGTGTCAAAGGACTTGGGACAATTCTTGAAGAAAGAAGGCATACACCATCAGTACACTGTTCCATACACACCACAACTAAACGGTGTGGCAGAACGCAGGAACCGAACCCTAACCGAAGCAGTGAAGTGTAGCTACTTGATGCCAATCTACCAAATCGTTTCTGGGGAGAAGCCGTATTAACAGCAGCCTATTTGCAGAATAGGTTACCCAGGAGCAGTCTCGAGAAGACTCCAGTTGAGTTGTTTACTAGAGAGAAATCTGATTTGAGCCACATTAGAGTGTTTGGAATCCAAATCGTTCACCTTAGTTCCAAAGCAGAAGAGGAAGAAGTGGGATGACAAAGCTGAAGAAAGAGTTCTGGTTGGATACGATCTCAATTGAAAAGGTTACCGTGTACTTGATCAAACATCTAATAGAGTTTGGATATCAATATCCTTAAGAATTATTGAAAATGAACCCAAGAATCCAAAGCTACCCACGGAAGTAACTCCTCTGGAAGATAATTCTGAATACGTTTCAATGCGATTGGGAACAGAAGAAAAGATATCGTTTAATAAGCCCTTTGAAGATCAAGAGTCTGAAGCAGATGAAACTCTTGTTGAATAACAATAATTATTAATCCAAGATGGTGAAGAAATTGAAGATCAGACTAAAAATCAAGAAGTTCGGAGGTCAAAGCGCTCAAATAAGGGCATTCCACCCATCCTTCTATCTTACAAAACACTTGGTGATGTTTCGAAAGAACCAGAGTCCTGGGAAGAAGTATTAAATTTACCACTTGCTGAAAAACACAAATGGACTGAAGCTGCACAAGAAGAAATTAATTCAATGATGGAACTTCAAGTTTGGACCCTTACAGATCTGCCACCAGGAAGAAGAACAGTAAGCTGTTAATGGGTATTTAAAGCCAAACCGAACGTAGACGGAAGCGTAAGTATCTACTGATAAAGCACGTCTGGTAGCAAGAGGATTTTCTCAAAATAATGGTGAAGATTACGATGAGACCTTTGCACCAGTGGTTAAACATGAAACAATTCGTGCTCTTCTTGTGATTGCGCATTGCAATGGAACAGTAGAGCGACAGAGATCTTACTTTAAATGGGATTCAAGAACTTCAAAAGCCATGTAAAAATGAAAGACTTGGGAGAAGCAAAACAATATCTCGGCATAGAGATCAAGCGTGATAAAGATGGCTTGTTCAAACTTAGCCAAAAATCCAAGATTAAACAATTGATAAAAACCTACAACCTTGAAGAATCAAAACCAATTTTAACACCAATTGAAACGGGTTTCCTGAGTACAAGTGAAGAAACAAGTCCCATGTTACCAAATAATAACTCATACTGTCAAGCTATTGGGTCATTACTCTATATTGCAACCGTTTCAAGACCAGATGTGTCAATAGCTGTCAATCTTCTGAGCAGACGAATTGAATCACCAACTGAAAGTGACTGGAAAGCTGTGAAAAGAGTCATGCGATACCTTGCAACTAGTGTTGAAAAATCTTTATGGCTCCAATCAAATGAAGAAAGAACTTTGGTTTGTTATTTGGATGCCGACTGGGCTGGTGATTCGAGAGATAGAAAATCTACGAGTGGATATGTAGGTATTCCAATCCGCGGAAAGCAGCATAGCTTGGTCAAGCCGAAAACAGACCTCAGTTGCTATATCATCAACCGAAGCGGATTATGTAGCGGCATCACATGCAAGTCGAGAACTTATTTGGCTGCGAAGACTTTTAATAGAAATGAAGGTAAATATTAATCAGCCCACAATTATATACGAAGACAATCAAGGATGCATTCGGCTAATTGAATCTGACAAATGTGGAGCTCGAACCAAACATATTGATATTTGCCATCATCATATTATCAAAATCATACAACTGAAATACTGCCCGTCAAATGAAATGAGAGCTGACATTTTGACAAAACCACTTTCGAAAGATGTTTTTCAAAATTTTTCACATTTCTTAGGAATTCGATCAGATGACCAACCAAAACCATCTGAAGCGAGAGGGGGTGTTGAAAATACGCTTTAGATTGTTTATTATTTTGAATTTTTCTACTTTACATTTTGATTTTGTTTCAAGAAAATTTTCTTAAAATGTTTGATGTGAAAATTAAATTAAATTTTATTAAATCAAAATTGTTCCTGTTAAGAAGAAGTCCTTGTTTTATTTCTGAAGGAAATAATTATTCTGGAGGACACAGGTGTTATTGCCCATGTTAAAAGCGGAACTTAGGTAGACAAACTCCTTTACTACCTCGAAGTAATTTGCATCTATCTAGACCTTCTATTCACTGCATCTCAATCCTTGATGTTTAACTTACCCGCCATGTGCCTTGTTTGTACGCTTTGCGTCCATTAAAATGGCTTTTGAATCTACTCTTGAACTTCTATAAATTTCAAACTTTGCATGTCAAATACTCCATATAGTTGAGTCAATGCCGGCGGCGAGCGACACGGCCGGCGACACGGCGGCGATTGCGCTAGTATGTAAATTAAAACTGGAAAAAGTGTAGGCATGACAAAATTTCGAAGTCCAAACCAAATCAGAAATGTATCTATTCTATTCTATTTCTGTCTTGCATTGAATTTGCTGTCGCTTCTTTTTCTTCTTTTCGTTTTTCTTTATCGAGATCGAGAGTCGAAACAATTTACTTCAGTTGAAAACTCCTATGTATATTGCATAGCAGATGCGCAGGAGAACATGTCTGTCATACATATGACCCGATCATTTCCACGCTCCACCAATTGCACAGCCACGCCACGATCGACGAATCTCAATTTGACTTTTCTCTCGCTGCTTGCGATCGCGATCGCGAGACGCTGACGCTGAATTTTGGCAAGTGCCTAGACCGACCCATAGAAATAAGTATTGTATTTTCCAGTTCACATTTTGGTTAGTCAAAAAAAGACACTTGAGTTGAACATATTCTGTTTAATAGCATATATGGCACCGTTACTCGAACGGATCGCTCAAATAAGGTATGAGACAGGTTTCCATTCCATACTAATGTTTTTTTGTAATGGCCTTTCAAAAGAGAATTCAATTTCCTCGAAGGCCTATTTTCATTTTGTATTATTGATTTATTGATCAGAAACTCGGTATTTAGAAGGCTACTACTACTACTGCACAAATTTGTATATTCTGCCGCTTCTGCGTATGTAAGTAACGTCATCCGAAGTATTGCGCTTCATCGTGATTCATGATTCATATCAACAAAAAACAGAAAAATGTTAAACATAAACATAGAACTTGAATTGGAGTCACGTCCACAGTTCATCGTGCTAACACAAGTTCAAAATCATCTTCAAATTTTAAACCCTTTACTTGGGCCACTTTACTTGTCCCTTGAATTTGAATGCATGAAATTCACATTATGGTCAGTTAATTTTTTTATTTGAATAACGACGTGATCCCCAGTCCGCATGCAAAATTACACGAGAATCTTACAATGTCCAAACTTTTCTGTGAGACCTTGCGATTTGTTTTCTCGAACTTATTTTTCGTGGTGGCTTTTCAAAAGAGAATTAAATTTTCTCGAAAGCCAATTATTATTATTAAAAAATTTGCACGACTCGGTCGTACGAACTTGCTCCTGTATTCCAAATTATAACTCATAAAAAAAATCATTAAAAAAACAAAAAATAAAAAAAAAAAATTTCATAATATTGTAATGTGTATACACTTTATTATCTCGTACGCTCTGTACCTCTTTCTATATTTAATGTACACACTTTTCTTACTCTCTTTACTTACTCTGTATCTCTTGTTTATTTAATGTACATACTCTCTTTACTTAATATCGTTTAATTGTAGTAGTAAACACTTGTGAGGGGCAATACCTAATAATTAAGAGAAACTTTTTGTTTAGCATTAAGAACGTTAGCCCCTACAAAAAGTAATCTAAGTATTTTATTTGTAAATAGAAAGCTTCTCGAACTTTCAAAAGCTTCTCGAACTTTCAGCTTCTCCAAGAACCAATAGGAACCAATAGTAGTTTCTAGAACCCATCATTTTGTATATAAATAGCCGTTGGATGGCGATGCAAATAGTTGATTGTGAACTGCGATAAGTAAAGTACACTGTGTTTGAAAGTTATAATTGAAAGTGTTGAATAAATAAGTTTGTGAGTAATTGGAATAAAGTGAATTTGTGTTTTATTTAAAAAGTGAATAAGTTTTAATTGTCGGACCAAGCCGAATATTACATTGGTGTCAGAAGTGGGATTAAAACTTATTGAGAATAAAACAGTGAACAGTGATTAAACTATTTTGTGTGAAATAGTGAAGTTAAAAATGATAAGTAAAGTTTTGAAAGACTTAACTGTCGCTGAGCTAAAGGCCGAATTAAGCAAACGTGGCTTAAGTGCGGCAGGATATAAAATCGAACTCGTAAAACGGCTACAGGAACATCTGGAAGAACAAAATGAAGACCCAGATACGTTTGCTTTCGAAGTGGAAGCAAAATCGGAAGAGGTAAATGCAACTGCCGACTTATCTAACATGATGTCACTTCTTCTAGCCAAATTCGAGAAGAATGTTCTGGAGCAACTACAAACACAAAAGAATGATGTTGTCGAGCAACTAGAAACTCAAAACAAGAATGTTCTGGAGCAACTAGAAGCTCAAAGAAACGAGCAGGAGAACGAACAAGAGAATGTTCTCAAACAACTAGAAGGAAATGTCCTCAAGCAACTACAAGCTCAAAGGGATGACGTTCGAGATCGGTTTGATGAACAGAAAAATCTGCTAGAAGGCAGGTTTGCGGACTTCGAAGACAAAATCAATACTCTCGATGAGCGTGTCGAAAAACAAAATTCAACGACTAATGCACGTTTCAAGAAAATAGACGACCAGATCGAAACCATTGCAAGCGAACTAGAAAAAGTGCGAAAGATGAAAGCTCGAGAACCTTCTGGTGAGTGCTCAAGGAAGAGAGAAGTGAATCCTCCAAGCTTTGATGGTCAGATACCGTGGTCAATCTACAAGAAACAGTTTGAAGCAGCAGCGTTAACAAATGGCTGGGACGATGACGAAAAATACATTGCTCTTACGCTTGCCTTGAGAGGAGCAGCTGCTGAACTGCTACAAACCATCCCAGCAGAGAAGAACGGTGACTTCAAAGTTCTGGTAAACGCAATCGAACAGCGGTTTGGGGATAGTCACATGACAGAAGTCTTCCGAGTACAACTAAACAACAGGGCACAGAAAAGAGGTGAAACTCTGCAGCAGCTTCAGGCAGATATCGAGCGATTAGTCCACCTGGCATACCCAACAGCTGGCAACGAGATAATAAATCAACTTGCTGTTGAATCCTTTGTGAGAGCTGTGGGCGATATAAATCTCCAAAGGGCTATTCGCACTGCCGGAAAGCAAACACTACCAGAAGCATTGGCTTTCGCTCTAACAATGGAAGCCGCAGAACAAGCATCCCAAAACGTGCATCGCGTGAGAGAATTGGAAGTCCAAGAATGCTCTTGTCAGAAGGCTACTCTGGAAAGGAGTCAGCGAGACGGACCAGCACGATGCTGGAACTGCAACAAGACCGGGCATCTTCAACGACAGTGCAGATTACCGCGAAGAGGAACCGCATGCCAACACTGTGAACACAGAAATATGTCAACTGGTCAAAGTTACATCTACAACAATGTTGCTTCCCAAGTTGTTTCCCATCCAACTAACTTCGAGGGACAGAAGCTGGCTTCTAGTACCGATAGCTACAGAAACACCATCCAGGTTTCTCAAACGAAACGTGACAACAAGAGCCTGACCGTGGAAGCAAGTATAAACGGCAACAAATGTGTGGCTACCATCGACACCGGTGCCACGGCGTCTATTGTACGGCAGGACCTCGTTAAGAAGACATGGCTCCACAACACCAATAGCTATCGTCTAAGGACTGCAACTGGAGAAGCCGCAAAAGTCTATGGTGAGGTACGTCTTAAGATCCGGATGGCAGAGCTGGAATTCTCTCACCTGTTCCTGGTAGCAGATATATGCGACGAGTGCATTGTCGGCGTCGATTTCATGAAAGATCACGGAGTGATATTGGACATCGGGAACCAAGTCCTGAAATATCGAAACATCGAGATTCCGATGATCTATGGGATTCACTCGTATGAGACCTCGCTATCTGTGAAAACCGTCATTAAAGAAGATCTGACTTTGCCTGCTTCTTCAGAAGTATTCGTGTGGACGAAATTGAAGGGTAAGCCTGGAAGCCATCGATACCTCATGGTCGAACCAGCATCTGTAAAGTCCTCCCAAAACGTCACCATTGGGAAGACTCTTGTTAGACCTGTAAAGAACATGGTTCCCGTACGAATACTCAACATCAAGCCGTACGAAGTTAAGCTTAGAAAAGGTGAGATTGTCGGACAATGCGAATCTATATCAGCGATAACAAGGATCAGCGAAGAAGACCCAAGGCAAACATTGAAGTCCAAAGAGCTGAACTCCATAAAGACGAACATTCTCAAGTCCTCTAATCTTGGCCACCAACAACGAAGAACTGCAGAAGGTCTCCTCGAAGAATTTGCAGACATCTTTTCGTCATCGCAAGGGAAATATGGCAGAACACAACTGGTTCAACATCGAATCAACACCGGGGATGCAAAGCCGATTCGTCAACCTGCAAGACGCCTTCCACTAGCCAAACAAGGTGAGGTTGAAGAACTGATAACCACCATGAAAGAAGAGGGTCTTATCGAAAACTCAAAAAGCCCTTGGGCGTCTCCAGTGGTCCTGGTAAAGAAGAAAGACGGATCAACCCGCTTTTGCGTGGACTATCGAAGGTTGAACGATGTGACCAAGAAAGATAGCTACCCTCTGCCTAGGATCAGCGATACTCTGGACGCAATGGAAGGAGCACAATGGTTCTCAACTTTGGACCTGAAAAGTGGATACTGGCAAGTAGAAATCCATCCTGAAGACAAAGAGAAGACAGCTTTCTCGACAGGAAACGGATTGTGGCAGTTCAAAGTGATGCCTTTTGGACTGTGCAATGCTCCAGCGACTTTTGAGCGCCTTATGGAATGCGTCCTGCAAGGACTCACTTGGAAATCTTGCCTGGTCTATTTGGATGACGTCATCGTATACGGGAAAACATTTGACGAACATTGTACAAATCTGAGAGCCGTGTTTCAAAGACTTCGAGAAGCCCACCTCAAGCTCAATCCAGAAAAGTGTTCACTCTTCAAAACCGAAGTGAAATACCTGGGACATATCATCTCATCCCAAGGAGTTAAGACGGATCCTGATAAGGTTGACACCGTGAAGAATTGGCCAACACCACAGGACAAACATCAACTCCGAAGCTTTCTGGGTCTAGCCACCTACTATAGGCGCTTTGTAAAGAACTTTGCTGAGATCGCCAAGAGTCTACATCAGCTAACGGAAAAGGGAAAGCAGTTTAAGTGGTCAGGTGAGTGCGAGCGCAGCTTTCAAGAGCTCAAGCAACGCTTGTGTAATGCACCAGTGCTGACCTACCCGACTCCAGGAAAACCGTTCATCATTGATGCTGATGCCAGCAATGTCGGGATTGGTGCTGTATTGTCACAGGTACATGATGGCGAAGAAAAGGTGGTTGCCTATTACAGCAAGGTACTCTCAAAGTCGGAAAGAAACTATTGTGTGACCAGAAGAGAACTTCTTGCACTGATTTTGGCAACAAAGCACTTCCATAAGTATCTCTATGGACAGAAGTTTCTTCTCCGAACCGACCATGGAGCACTAAACTGGCTTTTGAATTTCAAGAATCCAGAGGGTCAAGTGGCGAGATGGATTGAGAGGCTGCAGACGTACGATTATGAAATTCAACATCGGAAGGGGAAGCTTCACTCAAATGCTGATGCACTGTCTCGGAGACCATGTAAGCAAGACTGTAAACATTGCAGACGCCAAGAAGAAAAGGAAGTGGTAACTGTCCTACGAACCAGAACCGATCCCATTTATGGCTGGAGCAACGACCAGTTGAGGAAGGCTCAACAAGAGGACCCAGATATTGAACCCATCCTCGCATGCAAGGAACACCAGGAAAACCCAGAATGGGCTGATATCTCCGACAGAAGTCCGGCTCTAAAGGCCTATTGGGCACAGTGGGACTCATTGCATGTCCAAGAGGGTGTCCTTCGACGTAAATGGGAATCAGCAGATGGAAAGTCCTATGTAATGCAGCTAGTCTTACCGAGATCAAAGATTGTGGACGTTCTGCGAGAGATGCATGATGGAGTTTCGGGAGGCCATCTAGGAGTAAACAAGACGCTAGAAAAGGTTCGACAACGATTCTATTGGCTACATGCAAGGGAAGATGTCGAGAAGTGGTGCCGAAAATGTGATACCTGTGCTGCCACCAAAGGCCCGAACAAAAAGAATCACAGCCAAATGCAGCAGTATAATGTCGGATCACCCTTTGAAAGGATTGCAATAGACGTGGCGGGTCCATTTCCGGAAACAAATAATGGAAATCGTTATATTCTGGTCGTCATGGATTACTTCAGCAAGTGGCCTGAAGCATACGCCATACCGAACCAAGAAGCCAAAACAGTCGCAGACCAAATTGTGTTCAACTGGGTGAGCAGATTCGGTGTTCCATTAGAACTGCATTCCGACCAGGGAAGGAACTTTGAATCAAACATATTCCAGGAAGTTTGTGGGCTTCTTCACATTAAGAAGACAAGAACAACACCACTCCACCCACAATCTGATGGCATGGTGGAACGGTTCAACCGAACCCTTAAGGAACATCTTTGCAAAGTTGTGGACGACAATCAGCGAGATTGGGATCGACACATTCCACTGTTTTTGATGGCGTATCGAAGTGCAAGACATAGCTCAACTGGCCATACACCGTCTGAGATTTTAATGGGAAGGAACATCAGACTGCCGAGCGAAATCAAATTTGGATGTCCCACGTCGGAACCGCAAGCCGAGGATGTCTACTTGGATGACCTGAGAGAAAGACTCCTTCAGATCCACGACGATACCAGGTCAAAAATGAAGATGTTCAGTGACCGAATGAAGACACGCTACGATATACGAGCGACAACAACAGAGTTCCAAGCAGGAGATCGAGTGTGGCTTTACAATCCCCATCGACAAAAAGGGTTGTCACCGAAACTTCAACGGGACTGGGAAGGTCCATATACAGTGATTAACAAAATCAACGATGTCGTATACCGCATACAAAAAGGAGTCAGAGGTAAACTTAAAGTCGTACATCGCGACCGACTACATCGCTACAGTGGTGATGAGAATGATGGATTTGTTCGGGACGATCAATCCTAAAGAGGGGGCAATGTAATGTGTATACACTTTATTATCTCGTACGCTCTGTACCTCTTTCTATATTTAATGTACACACTTTTCTTACTCTCTTTACTTACTCTGTATCTCTTGTTTATTTAATGTACATACTCTCTTTACTTAATATCGTTTAATTGTAGTAGTAAACACTTGTGAGGGGCAATACCTAATAATTAAGAGAAACTTTTTGTTTAGCATTAAGAACGTTAGCCCCTACAAAAAGTAATCTAAGTATTTTATTTGTAAATAGAAAGCTTCTCGAACTTTCAAAAGCTTCTCGAACTTTCAGCTTCTCCAAGAACCAATAGGAACCAATAGTAGTTTCTAGAACCCATAATTTTGTATATAAATAGCCGTTGGATGGCGATGCAAATAGTTGATTGTGAACTGCGATAAGTAAAGTACACTGTGTTTGAAAGTTATAATTGAAAGTGTTGAATAAATAAGTTTGTGAGTAATTGGAATAAAGTGAATTTGTGTTTTATTTAAAAAGTGAATAAGTTTTAATTGTCGGACCAAGCCGAATATTACAATATGTACCTCAAAAATAGATTCAATCTGAAAAAAATTGATGTCATATGATTTCTTAAGAAGTTATTGATTTTTCATTATTTTTTTAAATCGTAGGAGCGGTTTTTTTTTAATGAATTTTTTATATATAAATTTTTTCGAAAATGTCTTAAAACTAATTTGGGTACCTATGCAGTATTCAAGAATATATAAATATGTATACATTTTATAAGTAATTTTCGATTTTAAATATTGATCCGTTTTTGAGATACAGAATTTTGAAAAAAAAGTTTAAGAATATTTTTTAAAAATCCAAAATTTTTTTTGAAATTGAATAAAAAATATTATTTGGGCAATACATACGTACTTTAATAAAAAAAATACCCTGATCGGACTTATTTTTCAAGAAAATCTGATAACAAAAAAACGGATCTATGGGAGGTACCGTTTTGGAGCAATACAAAAATATTTTTTTTACATAAAATACACCAGTGTTTTAAACAAAAATTTTCGAGGAAGTTTTAAGAAAATCGTATGAGCCGTTTTTGAAAAAAGTGAAACTTTTGGTTTTTGTCCAAAAAAATCGTATGGTGGCTACCCTAGATTTTGATCTTTAAAAAAAAACAAAAAACGACCCACGCGAATTTGCTCAAACCCCCAATTTTCAAGTTTGAGGTCAATCGGACCAGTGGTTAAGGCTGTAGGTGCGTTTACAGACAGACAGACGGACGGAATCGCCGGACCCACTTTTTTCGAATTCTCTATCATTGTAATGTCATATCTCATCAATCATCATTATCTCAACTTTTATTTTTACAAATTCAATACTTGCCATATATTCTATATGTCCCAAGTAAAAAAGAAGGATGCAACTATTTCTTACTTAAACAGCCCTGGAGCGAACAGTATGGTCCGTTTTTGTTCTAGGAATTGGTTTGAGAGTAGGATCATGATTTGATTAATTACTAAGTACATAACCAGTAACCAGATACAGACACCAGACGTGCGTCGCAGAATTTTTTGGTTTCTGGTGACTGATTCTGATAGACGGCGCGTCGCCGCCGGCGCGGCGACCAGACCTTGTTTTCATGTATCAAATGATATTTATATGTAGTATGTATTGTATATGTAGGTACTCGTAGTTCGTAGGCTATTTAAGAGAATTGAGAGAGCTGGGTTCTGGATATTTGTTATCGCAGCAAATTTTCTGAAGGCAGAAATCGAAAGAAATGATTTTTGATTAAAGCTTTATAACCGTTTGCTGAAATAAAAATATTCGCTTTCAATGGCTTATAGTTGAATCGATTCCTGCCCTTGTCTTGAAGATCAACAGACAGGTAACACCACACCAAGTCCCATGTCACAGACTCATAGCATAGGTATGTATATCGGAATGAGTACTAACTGCAAAGGTTGGCATTTGATTTATTTTGACTTTTGACTTTGACAGTTCACATCTTCGACACATTGTATTTCTATCTAGCTAGTATGTGCAAGATGGCAATCGATTGTGGTGCCATCTTGAGATCTGGCGCAAAGCCATTTTTTTCCCAATACTAAACTTATGTAAAAAAAATAGCACTGCGCCAGATCTCAAGATGGCACTACAATCGATTTTCATCTCGCGGGTACTAGCTAGATAGAAATACAATGCTTCGACATTTCTTTCTTTCTGTCCTTCTTTTTTTTTTCTTTGTCAAAAACTTCGTTTGCCGAAGCGGCACCTTCACCGATTGGTATTGACTCACATTGGCATTGGCAGACTAAACCTGTAGCTGTTCTGTAATCTGTAGGTACCTGTTGTTCACAGATTTTTGTCGATCTTGTCTTGAGTAAATGAAAATACAGATACATCTTCACAATTTTCAACACTGACTTGTGAATTCTGGGTTGTGGCTTGTGAGTTGTGAATTTGTGACCCGATACATTGCAGTAAGAACTTTGCTGTTTTAGTTCACACTATGGTCAGCAAAAGAAAGGCACTTGAATAAGAGTGATCTTGCCCAAAAATCACATTTGACAATTCACATCACAAGCTTTGTATATTGAATTATAACATATCTGCAGATCTCGCAGGCAGTTCTCTTCCTTCCATTATAGAAGAGAGACTTTTTTATACAATATTTTGAAATGGCTTTTTCAAAAGAGAATTAAATTTCCTCGAAGGCCAATGTGAAATGAAGGATAAGGCGATGAGCTGGTTACAGGTGACGACTGACGACGACGAGGCACGTGAATATGTCAGGGTAGACAGACTTAGAATAGTGAGTGTACGTGTACCGTCACCGTGTACGTCTTCAAATATCGTATCCTGGTTTCTTCGCTTCTGCTGATCAGTTAACATTCAACTAGAATTGGTATTAGGGTAATTGCAGTTATGTTTGCTTACTTACATACACTGCCAATCACTAGAATGAGGCCACATATTTTTCAACCGATTTTCGCTCTGTGTACCTGTTGGAATTTGTTTAGCTGGGAAAATTTTACTACATGAGAGTAGGTACATATTTTCTTATAGGGTTAATTAGAAAAGACCGTTGGAATTTCCCTACATTAATGAATGAGCTACTTGAAAAGGCTATAAAAAAGTGCGTCACTAGGATGAGGCCATTTCGAATATTTCGTTGTAGAAGTTCACATCAGTTCAAAATTTTGGTTGCAATATTTAAGAACGTTTTATAAATAACTCTTTTTATTTAATTTCAATTACAAATAGGTTCCTGAAAGACGTTGACAGTGCCAAAAAGAGGACAAATCGATGCTTTCAAAGAAATGGGACTCTCAAGCCGAGAAATAGCAAGGAAGCTGAACAGAAGTAAGACAGTTGTAAGCAACTATCTTGTGGATCCTAAAAACTATGGAAAAAAAGGACGCACAGCCCAAGCAACAACATACCGAGAAAAGCGGTTAATCCAACGTATTGCTTCAAATTCCACTCAACCAGCTACTAAAATGAGGTCCAAAAGCGCAGTATCAGCCAGTATTTTGACAGTCCGAAGGATAATAAAAAAAGATGGTACAATGCAGAGAATACAACTAAAAAAGAAACCTGTTCTAAAGCAAGTACGCAAGGAGCTGCGAATGAACTTTGCAACAGAACATGTCCCTTGGAGCAGTACATCGAAACGCGTTGTCTTTTCGGACGAAAAAAAGTTTAACCTTGACGTCCCCGATGGTTACATGATGTAAGAAAAGAGGAATTAATTTTGGGAAGACATCACAGCCGTACATCAGGTGTCATGGTGTGGGGAGCTATCACCTAAGTACTATGGCTAAATCGAGTTGGAGTTTCTTTCTACAACAATGAACGGAAACAGCTACAAATGCTTGTTTGAACGGTCTTTTCCAAAGATGAAAAATATTTTCGGACCTCTGCCATAAATTTTCCAACAAGACAATGACCCCATCCACACTTCCAGGGTTGTCAAAAGCTGGATTTTATCAGAAAATGTAGATCTTTTGCCATGGCCGCCCTATTCACCGGACTTTAACATAATCCAAAACGTATGGTCATGGCTATCTCGAAAAGTTTATGAAGGCGGTAGACAATTTGAAGACAAGGACACCTTAATTGAAACTATCCGTGATGCCTGGGAAGAGATTTCGCTTGAATATTTAAAAAAAACTTTATGATTCCATTCCAAACCGTCTAATAGAGGTCATATCCAAAAATGGGGGGCATACTCATTATCATTATTAATGGAGAAAAACTTAATAAATAAATGTTCGAAAACCAAAAACTGTAAGCATTTCTTTCATTTTTTTGATATTTTATAAGATTTTTCATGTGGTCTCATCCAAGTGACGCACTTTTTCATACTCTTTTTAAGTAGCCCTTTAATTGATGTAGGGAAATTCCAACAGTCTTTTCTAATTCACCCCTTAATTTTCTGACTTTTTTAAGAAAATATCTACCTTCTCAAATGTAGTAAATTTTTATGGGTAAGAAATTTCAAGCAGGTATACAGAGCGAAAATCGATTAAAAAATATGTGACCTCATCCTAGTGATTGTCAGTGTACAACTAACACTGCACTAAGTGATGAGTCGGTGGTATAACATAGTCTACTATGCTGGCAAATCATTGGTCGTTAGAAGACTTGCTTGCTATAAGCTCTCTTCGACCAATTCTGAAAGTGTAAAAAAAAAGTTGTAGGTTTGTAAAACCCAACGAATTTCCTTTTGATTAACTTTTTTTAATTCCATTAACTGAAGAAATATCCGATTTTCTTATTGCTTAGTACTAAGCCATCAAAGTTTTACTCAAGGACATCCTTAAAGAAGCTGTGAAGGTTGCTTAAGATATATATTTTGTTCATGAGTAACGGAAAACAAACTAACTCCGCTGCAGAGACAAAAGGAGATCGGAATCTGACTTACGTTTTACCCTCCGGATACCGCAAATTTAATTTTACTGTCACTTCGTGTCTGTGAATAAATGAGAAAAAACAGCAAAAAATGAGGTGGTAGGAGGTAGGTATTGGTAAAAACAGGCATACTATCGCAGTAACTATGGTCCATAGCTTGTAGGCATTGTCATTTTGACAGCTCGGTTTCCCATCTCCCTTTTAAACTCATCTGTGCTCCGCTGGCGTTGCGTTGGTGCACCTTCTTTTAACTAATGGAATCTTCTTTACTCCTATTAGCCACATGTCAATATGTTTAACGATACCTCTCCTTAATCCAAAATAAAAACATGAGTCGACTTAGAAATTGAAAAACTTTCTTGCGAGCCCATTCCTTTTGAAGTCAGAAAAGGCAAGAGGCTCACCTTGAAAAGGACGACTCACGCTCGACAACGAACGGCCGAAAATCGGTGTGTTTGCATATCTCTAGGATTTAAACGTTTTTTCTTGTTCGTCCTTTTTTTGTTTCCTTTGTTCAAAATTCATACTGCCAGGCTAGGCAGTAGAGAACAAACAAAAAATCACGTTTTATCAAACATTGTTACTGGTCTTTCCATTATGCCGAGGAACATAATTCATGTCTAGGTCGTCTCTCCTGTAACAGGACGAGTATATCGTTAATTTAAAGGGCATTAGTGAATATATCTTTGGCGGTCCTTAGTACGCTTTATACTTTATAGCTGCTGAAGATGGATAGTATAGACCCGAGTCGACTCAACTCGACTCAAGTGTTCCCTTATAATCATAAATCATTTTTAAGAGTGCAGTACTACAACTCTCCTCTGAAGGTGATTTCTTGCGTTTCTTTTTTTCACTGTCTTGTGTCTTGAAGAACAAAATGAGAAGAAACAACAAAATTACCCTCTTCCTTCCTCTCTAAACGCACTGCGCTTCACAAAGTTCTTCACGGACGACCAAGGAGTTGCTGTATAGCAAAAAGGATCCAACAGCAGCAGCAAAAAAGATAACCGTGCATTGTTACGTGGTAGATTATTCTCAAATGAATTACCAACTTTAAAAAGTCATTGCCATCCTAATTGGTACACCATTTATTGGCCCATTTAACACCACGCTTTTTCTTATGAGTTTTCTTATAGTTTTCTTCACTCTATTGTGTGTTAGGGTGGCGATAACGCGGCGACGAACGCGAGGTCCAAGGGTTTCAATGTTTATGTAATGTAGATGAAAGGAGCTGGGAATCAATAGTCCAAAGAGTTGGGTTGGTTAAGTTAATTAACTTTTATATAAGGTTTTTAAAGGTTAATATTGTATCGAAAGACACATTCAGGAGCATTTCTTGGTCAAAATTTTGTTTGATATTAGCTTTAATGGCTGAAACACAAGCACGCTTTAGCTTCGCCTGACGTTAACGAGTTCAGCCATAGGAATTCAATGCATGCTATCACAATGAAGCTTCGATCTCACGTTTCGAAGGTACGTAATATTAGGTACGTAATGTGACGGAAGCTCTAGGTCAAATTTTCTTGAACACTTGCTTTGTCTGACAGCTTAACAGCTGTTTAAATAATAAAATATTGTTTTTTTTTCCTTAATTCATAAAATTTTACGGTTTTACTAAAATTCTCAAGTTATGCAGAATAAAATCTGAGTTTTTAAGATAATGATAACTTGCTTTTTGTTTTTTCTTTAAATTTTTGCATGCAATTTACTGAGGCAAAGATTTCAGCAACAGAGGCCCACAGAGAAAAGCCTTTTTTAAATGTTTTTTATTGTTTCTAAATTACAGTTTTCAAAAATAATCTTTACCTAATATACTGTGTATACTTCAACAACAAGTCAACCGTATAAAGCAAAATTACATACATCGTGGGATATTTTTTCCCAACGTAAAGACCTAGGATGTCATAAGAAATATTTACGTCAACGTCAACACAGGAAAGATTAATCAGCAATGTTGCAAAAATGGATATTTTAAACGAGACCAGAATGAAAGATCATAGACGATGACACATGTAGGGCTCTTAGAAAAATATGTCGTGGTATTTTTATAAATTTAATTGAAACAAGTTGTGATTTGCGATATTAAACACATTATGTATTATGTTTGAAATAATTGTGTTTACTGGCCCTCGTTCTCAATGGCCCAAAATAAAAATTGTTACCAATTCACTCTTCCACTTTGTCTGTTGGGAAGGAATTCTTTCTAGGAAAACGAATCATCGTAGATGTAGGACAGAAGAGGAATTTTACTGGATTAAAGATTCAAAGAGGTAAATATGTTAGGGAAGAACATTCTTAAAAATTCTTTCACTCTTCTAAAGGGTTTTTTAATAAGAGAGTTTTAATAAAACAAAAACGGTTTTGGATATCAATGAAATTATTCCTGTGAAAGTACGTTCGATGCCATTATGTATGTAACTCGATTTCTTTTGCATGGCCACCACGGGCACGCTTGCAGAAGTCCAGACGCTGAACCCAATTTTTTACGGTTTTCAAGCATAAATCGGCCGATACTGCTGCAGTTTCACGTTCGATATTCGTACGAAGTTCATCAATCGTCGCTGGCTTGTTGACAAAGACCATAGACTTGACGTATGTAGCCTTACAGGAAATAGTCTAACGGCGTCAAATCGCACAGCCGAGGCGGCCGAGCGACTGGAACATTTCGTGAGATAACACGTTCTCCAAACTTGGTTTGCAATAAATTGATTGTGACATTGGCTGTGTGGCTTGTGGCGCGCGCCGTCCTGTTGGAACCACATCCTCCAAGTGCATATCATACAATTGGGGCTAAAAATATTCGGTTGTCATTTCACGGTAGCGATCACCATTCACAGTAACGTGCCGGTCTTGATCATCACGGAAGAAGTAAGGGCCAATGGAGTACGTGTAGATTGATGCCCGACAAATACCACATATTTTGTTTATTGACGAAGCCATTTATTCAGCCAGAAATGAGCCTCATCGCAGGAGATGATTGATGAAAATCCGAATCATTTTCAAGTTCTTGCTCAGCCCAATTCACGAACATACGACGCTAGTGGTGGTCAAGCGGCTTCAGTTCTTGCGTCAATTTAATCTTGTAAGGATGAAGGCCAAGATCTTTTCGCAAAATTCGCCACAACGATGTCACAGAGATGCCCAACGCTTGAGAACGACGTGTGAGAGACACATTTGGGCTCCCTGCAACTGAAGCCTCAGCAGCAATATTCTCGATACTACGGGCACTTTTTTGTCTCAATGGCACGGGAGAATTCTGTAGTGTGCATGTGGATTCAAATTTTTCCACTAGAAGCTCAATTGTTGATCTGCTAGGACGATTATGACGACCATAAATTGGACGTAGCGCTCTTAACGTTGAGACCAATGACTCCGAATGTCGGTAGTAAATTTTAATAACTTCGACTAGTTGTTGACTCGTATATCTTTCCATCATGAATTTGCAAACCTTACTGAAGAGAAATGTCAAAAGAGCGGCAAGAAATATCGCTTCGTTTGCTGTCCCTTTACTTTTGTAGCGTCCCTGTTGAAAAGCCCATTATTATTGAAAAGAGTTTGAAATAGTTTTTATGCAATTTATTAATTTCATTCTACCAAAATTCTACTTGTTTTTTTTTCCTTACGCTTTAACGTCGACGAAATCAATCGAGATGAGTTAAGTTTTGTACCAACGAACGGGGGAAATTCAAAATCAACAATTTGTACGTGAAGAATTCACTGTACCGACGAGGGACATAAAAGATCAAAGTAGGTAATTTGCTGGTTGTCCGAAATGTTCTCTTATTTTTCCCAAACGGTGAGTGCTAAGTTAAGGTAGTTTGAGTGTTAGAAATGTGAACCCCTGCCCCTATCCCTGTTAACAATCGCAAATCGTAAAAATACCACGACATATTATGAACAATAATATCATCGATATTTTTATCTTAGGTATTTTTACATACTTGTATATTTTTCAATTTCAAATGACATTTCATTTTATTGTGCAGAAGTCTGCAAGTCAAATACTCTGTGGTATTATAAGTTTTCTCAAGTTATTCAGTATATTATTTATTATTTAGGTATTTCATTTGTAAGAAATTGCAAATCTTGATCGCATTTCAAATAAAACTCCTCAAATCTCGCCCCTGAAATTGGCCCAAAATATATGATGAAATTCTTCCACTCCTTAACGTCCAATCAGGTTTTCGTTCACACCATAGCTGCACAACCGCACTTCTTAAGGTAATTGAAGACATAAGAGTTGAACTTGACAAAGATGACGTAACATTCTTAGTCCTTTTAGATTTTTCCAAGGCTTTTGACATGGTACCTAAATCATTCCGTTCTCCTGCATAAATTACGTGAGAGGTTTAATTTATCTTCCGACGCTATTAAACTCATTTCATCTTTTCTTAGCCATAGGAAGCAGGGCGTAAGTGTGAATAACAATGTGTCAGAGTTTCTTCTTGTACAACAAGGAGTTCCTCAAGGATCAATTTTGTCCCCACTTTTATTCTCTCTGTATATTAACGAAATAGCCTATATTATAACTCGGGCCTCCAAGCACTTTTATGCAGATGACATCCAAATTTATCGAAGCTGTCCTTAGGTCTTATCGAAGACTGTGCTTCAATTCTTAACCTAGAGCTAAGGAGGATACACAATTGGGCTTCGTGCAATGGCCTAGTTCTCAACCCAAATAAATGTAAATGCTTAGTCATTTCTAAGAAAGAATTAGATATCTCATACTTCCCCAGCGATGCCAACCTAGGCATTTTCATGCCTTTTAGGCATTATTTTGCTAGCTAAGGCTCTAAGGCTTATTTTTTTGCAAAAAGGCATCTTTTTTTCATTTCAGTTTCAAACTTCTGACTATTTTATTTTATTTTTTTTATTTTATCAAAGCATTCTTGAAATATTTAACCTTTAAGATTGTAATATGTAATTCTCCCTTAGAAATGAGATTTTCGAATTTTCCGACCAGTTTCTGCTCATCTGGTGCTCATCTATTGTCGTTTTCCATTGGTTGTCCAGAAGCATTCGGAAGAGTCCAGAAGTCTTCTGGAACCATTCCATTGGACAGACTTTGACAGACGGAATGCTTCTGGGAAGAGAAGAACTCTTCTGTTTTGAAAACAGAATCGTCCGAAGAATGACACATACATCATAACCCGTTCCATTGGAGCTTTGTATATGGAAACTATAGTAGTGCCATAGCCTAGTGATTCTTTGGTTGGAAAATCGTCCCGTTCTTGGCGCTGGCAGTTATTCTATATGCAAAGATATTAGTTTTGTATCGCGTTCCAGACGTCGCGTCGTTGTCGTCGAATACCGGTGCTGCAACTACTATAAATTCCATATACAAAGATTGGAGGTAGAAAAATAATCGTCAAAAAAAGACCAATAGAAAACGACATATCTCACTGTCTTTCACTGTCTAACCCAGGGAAGCTCTGATCACAGATAATAAATTTATTATCTGTGCTCTGATGTTAGGCTTTCTCTATTGTTTTGTTTTTTTCCACTTCTAGTCCTGTTAAACTGAAAATAAACTGTTTTTGTATTCATTGTGGATTGTTAATTTACTAAGATTATGCATTCGACCTCGCCGACTGAGGAAAATTAATTAAATCCACTTTTATTACGTTTATACGATTTTCAATAATTCGAATCGAATTCAAGGTTTTAGTTTTAAGTTCTACGCAAAGAATTTAAAAAAAAAACATTTTTTAGGTTGTTAGACCTAAAATTAAAGAAAATTTGAATTGTGTTTTTTTTACTTCCACTGATCAAACTCAAGGAAAGTAATAGTGTGTTAAAAAAGGCATTTTTTTAATGAAAAAGGCATCTTTTTTTCGGAATGTAGGCATTTTTTGGGCTGAAGCGGTTGGCAACGCTGTACTTCCCCTCCATTATTCTGAACAACACATCTAGAAACCTCGGAGTAGTATTTAACAGAACCTTGACATGGAATGACCATATTAATTCATTAGTGGGTGAATTACCATATTAATTCATTAGTGGGTAAGACCTATGGGACGTTAAGACAATTGTGGACTGCTCAAGAATTTACACCTCTTCAAACCAGAATAATGCTTGCTAAGACTCTGGTGATACCGGTACTTAGAGTAAGTTCGGATAATGTGGAGTACCCTTAATATTTTCGGTCATATCTTTGAAATCAAAAGGTATTCTGTACAGATTTCTAGGTTTTATATCTGTCTGGAGACTTGGCCGCATATTTACCCACTCGTGTAGTTGATTTTTATTTATTTTTTATATCTATATGCAAAAGTTTGAAAAAGTTGCAAAATTAGCCCTTCTGAAAAGTGGCGGCTAATGTGGACCCATGGATTCGGGTATTGTGGAGTAGTACTTCACATTACCCGAAATGAGAAAAAAGAAAAAGTTCTACGAAAATCACATATTTCTGAGATTTATAACAAACAAAACAGTAAATTAAATTAAGATATTAACTTCATATTAGTATTTAAATAAATAATAAATTTTCCTTACATATCTTAACATATAAAGTATAAAATAATTGAGGTACAAAAGTAACACAAACAACATAAGATAAGAAAATAAAATATAAGAAAATAACTCAAAAATAAACTTATTTTAATAAGGAAATTAGACTGTAATCCATTGATTGAGATCATATCTGTATTGCAATGATTGAATGTAAACAAGTAAAAAATTAAGAAAAAGTTTTGTCACATGATGTGCAAGTGAAGATCGCGCTTCTATTTGGAATGCATTTCTGATGAGGACAAACCAAATCACATTGAAGACATGGAAGCCATCGACCTCCACTCTCGTCATCACCCCAAGACACATCACAAAAATTGCATTGGGTATCTCTTGAATATGGAAACTCTAACACTTCGTCTTCATCGTCAGAATCTGCAAATGGTATAAGATGATTGCTATCGTCATCTGAAGATGAAGGACGGCGGCGTTTTGATGTTGATGGTTTGTCCATTTGGGCCAGTTTTGTCTTCTTTGCAGATTTTTTCAGTGTTTTCGTTTTAGCGAGTTTTTCAGCCTTATTTATTTGGTCCTGCAGCTGGTTTTTGTAAGGGGAAGATGTCAAAACCTGGGATTCACATTTTCTTCCTCTGTTAGTTTTTGGCATATTCTTCAATTTTGGGGAAGGACAAATTTCCCATGGAGTAACGTGTTCTTCATTCTGATTGTCTAGGCTTTGCCAACACATAAGGCTGCTTGGACTGAACAATGCTTAAGCTTGTCTCATCAACGTTCCATATTCTGGATGCTGAGAAGTTATATAAATTTTCAAAAATATTGAAAAATTTATCAACATTTTCTGGTACAAAGCCCTTAGCTCTGTCAATTGAGGTTCCTGTGGGATGTCGCATGCTGATTTCATTCTTATGGCGTTTTAGAAACCCGTAGAGCCAATCTTTTCCCGCAGTTTTATGAAGCAACGAAAATTTATTAGGAATTTTGTTTTTTTCTGCAACTTGGAATGCAAGGTTCCGTAAATCACTTCGAGTAAGCTCCCAAAAGCGATTTTCCATGTCATGTAAATATTTGACAAGCTCTTCTTCCATTTCTTTACTAAACACAGGTTTTCGCCCCAAGGGTGTAGACAAAAGCTCATCAATGCTCTTACCACTTTGTGCCATGCGTTGCAATGTTGATTTTGGGACATCAAATTTCTTGGAGGCCAACAACACGCCCATTTCTTCTCTTTGGATTGCAGTCAAAACTTGTCTCATTTTACATGGATCATATTTGCGCACAGGAACTCCTTTCTTTGGCATTTTAAGAAGAATCTAAATGTTTGAGCATAATTTAATTTCATTTATTCATTAGATAAGAAAAAACGGGTAATGTGGAGTACCGCTCCACATTACCCTCTTCAAAGTACTCCACATTAGCCGAAAAGCACAAAATGAAGTAAATTATTAAAACAAATTATTCAACGCAAGAGGAAACTCTAACTCACATTATATTTCTAGAGATCACCGTTTCATAGAATAGAAAAAAACACAGTTTTTAAAAAATATTTATTTAACTCTTTCTCACAAACTTTTTTCTCGAGACCAAAATTTACATCGACTGCACTTCAAAACGAATAATGTCGAACCGCGCAAAACCTGTGACAGCTGGACACGTGGCAGAAACTGATTACTTTTTTGGTGTTAGTAAGCTTGTACATGACAAACAAGCAACCACTCATACTTGCTCAGGAAAGCGAATACCATGGTGCTCCACATTACCCGACTACTCCACATTACCCGAACTTACTCTACATATGGTTGCGAAATTTTGTATAACTGCGATTCCATTAGTAAAAATAAATTAAGAGTTGTCTTTAATAGTATCATACGCTACATTTACGGATTAAGAAGGTATGACCACGTCTCACATCTGCAACAGAGACTCCTCAAAATGCCTTTTGATAATTTCATCAAGTTTCGAACTTTAATCCTCTTCTTTAAAATCTTAAAACTACATCAACCCGACTATTTGTTTGAAAAAATCCGGATGTCAACGTCCGAAAGACAATTCTTTGTAGCTGCATGTCGCCTCTGGAACTCACTCCCCTCGTATTTGCGAGACATCAGTGACCTGCACACATTTCTCCAATCAAAGCAACTAACTTCTTCAACTTCCTTTAAATAAATATCTACTATATTCTTTATCTAGAATTCTTTTTTCCTCCTTTTCCGCTGTTTTTCTTTCTCTTTCATATTGTTGAACTATTTTTCTTATTATTATTTTATTGATATGTTTTTACTTAAAATTATTATTTGTCTCATTATTATTTTTTTTATTATCATTGTAATACTTAATTTAAATGTTATCCACAAAATTGCACTAACTTATAAGATTAAATTATCTTAATGTGTAAGTGTATACCGAAAATAAATAAACATAAACATAAACATAACGTCAAAAGTCTGTTCTCTCTGATAATTCTTTTTTTTTTTTTTTGATTGTGTGAGAGTTTTAATATTTCTTACTTACTTACTTATGGTGGCGCTATAGTCCAGGTCGGACCAGGGCCTCATCCAAAAAACGTCTCCAGCCAGCTCGGTCCCTAGCTAGCTGTCTCCAGTTTCGCACGAAGACTGTAAAAACCGGAGCATTATTTTCCATTCGCTGTACATGACCCAACCATCTATTATTATTATTATTATTATTATTATTATTATTATTATTATTAACTTCTGTATTGATCAAGTTATACATCATTACAATAAATATTTAACAAAAGAGGAAAAAAGACATGGCTCTATTTTGCCGTCTGTCGATTGATTGATATAAAAAAAAAACCAACTATCTAAGTCGTTGGACCTTAACTTTTCTGGCTAGGTCAGTGTCGCTGAACAGCTCGTATACAGTTCTTGATTGAATCTTCGTCTCAATTCTCCATTTATGCAGACAGGGCCAATAATCACTCGAAGAATTTTGCTCTCGAAGCAGCCCAAAACGTTTCCATCGGATGTTGTCATGGTCGGTGCAGTGCATTAACGCCCATGGAATTAACGCCCGCGGGTGTTAATTCCAATATCAAAAGGAATTTACCCCCGCGGGTGTTAATTCCTTTTTTGATTTGGAATTAACACCCGCGGGGGTTAATTCCTTTTTTTTTGTGGGCTTTAATTCCAATTTTAATTGGAAATAAAACCCACACGTGAAAATAAGGCCTTATTTCAATTTCTTATGGAAATTAGACCCTTACAAGGGTTGCGGTCTTATGTCCATTGCAACCTATAAATAATGCCCGTATGGCCTTATTTTGTTTTTTCGGTTTTGATTAGAAACTTGGCGCAGGGAAACAGGGAAAATAGTTTTCGGAACTTCTGAGCCACTCTGGAGACTCAAAAGTACCGAAATAGTTTTAGGGATTATTAACCCACTATGGCCAGTCAGTAGTCCCAATTAAATTTAACGAACGTTCATGCTAAACAAATAAACAAAAAACTTAAATTCTTGTATGTATGTATTGTTTAAGTACACATTGAAATAAATAGGACCACGTTTCTTTATTAGCTGTCGACAAAATTGTCAGAGCTGTTTAGGTTTCCTTTTATTTGGAAAAGGAAACCTAAACAGCTCTGACAATTTTGTCGACAGCTAATAAAGAAACGTGGTCCTATTTATTTCAATGTGTAAACAAATAAACAAAAAACTTAAATTCTTGTATGTATGTATTGTTTAAGTACACATTGAAATAAATAGGACCACGTTTCTTTATTAGCTGTCGACAAAATTGTCAGAGCTGTTTAGGTTTCCTTTTATTTGGAAAAGTAGTGGTTCTACATTTTTGCAAGCATTTCAATGATTCATTTTCAGAATCATTTCGACAGAGGTTGAAACCGATACAAACAATTCAAGATCGATTTGATTTGATCGCGAGCGTAGGGAGCGGAAAAAAATTTGGCCAAAAGAGAATCAATTTGGGGTGTGGGGCCAAAATTTTTTCCGCTTGTGTCCATCCATCTTTCAATGTAAATGAAATAGCTTGGTTATTTTAGGTGACAGATAGATACAATAAGATGAAATTGGCATCAAGTATAGTGTGCTTGTAGAATGCCATATCTATCCTCACCTAAAAAAAAAATTGATTCACAAACCGAATAAGTCTTGAATGACAAAAAGTATAACCGTACGAAGTTAGAAATGTAAAATTTGTTAACTTCATTTGTGATGTTTAATTTGTTTCTACTCACGTGGCCAAGGTGTCTAGGATGGAAGCGCAAGTGTTCACATCCGAGGTTGAAAAGATCTCTTCCAAAAGAAAATAACACTCGCGGGTGTTAGTGCCAATTTCAAATGGCATTAACACCCGCGGTCGTTAGTTCTTTTTTATGGTGGGCCTTATTGCCAATTCAAAAAGGATTTAACACCCGCGGGGGTAAATTCCTTTTGTTTTTGGAATTAACACCCGCGGGCGTTAATTCCATGGGTGTTAATGCACTGCACCGTCATGGTCCATGTCTT
This sequence comes from Sphaerophoria taeniata, assembly GCA_943590905.1. Classification (NCBI taxonomy): domain Eukaryota; kingdom Metazoa; phylum Arthropoda; class Insecta; order Diptera; family Syrphidae; genus Sphaerophoria; species Sphaerophoria taeniata. Next base: position 86,982,862 of record OX016542.1, read on the forward strand.
TGCACCATACATTAGGACCGGGATGATAAGGGTTTTGTAGAGTGTCACTTTAATTGTTCGGGAGAGGACTTCACTACTCAATTGCCTTCTAAGTCCAAAGATGCAGTGATTGGCAAGAGTGATTCTTCGTTTGATTTCAGCGCTGGTGTTGTCTGAATTGATAGCGGATTCAGGTAGACGGAGTCCTTAACTACCTCGAAGTTAAATCTGTCTATGATGACGTTTGCTCTAAGACGTCGATGTTGGTTGTCCTTTCTTGTTGACATTAAGCATTAACTTGGTCTTGCCCTCGTTAACCGTTAGACCCATCTTCCTGGCCTCCGTCTCAAGACTCACAAACACTCCACTGACATCACGCTGTGTTCTTCCAACTATGCCAATGTCGCTTGCTTGCTTCGTCAATGTCGGGTTGGTGGAATTGTTGGTCTTCTGCACCCAAATTGAATGGTTCTGAATTGCTGGCGGAAAAGAGGTCTTTCCATATCCTCAGCACTGACTCTGGTTCCACTACGATGTTCCCATGATGGTCTCTACAGGCTTCGGTTCGGGAGGTGTAAGCCCTGGTGGTTTGTTTTACCTTTTTTTAAAACTTTCAAACCTCGTTCCTGTTATGACATCCCTCAATCTTCTCGATCGCGCGCTTCTCATGTTAACTTTTTTTCTTTCTGAGAAGTTTTAATACTTCAGTTACTATATTTTTGGTTTAAATCAGCGCGAGTTGTTGAACTTATTGTGGAATATGTTCAATGTTTCCTTTACAGAAATCAGCTTTATATTATGATCTTTGTTTGTCGTGAGTTTTTTAAAATGGACTAAGTTCCATAAGCAACAAAAATTAGGCAACCGTCAGGCCCAGGCCAGTATAAGCCAAAACGGACACGTTGAGAGTTCTCCGCAAAAGAAATGGGCTTATCGTTTTAGGAAATAAACTCGTTAAGAGTTTGTCCGTTCAATTAAACATTGTCTATTTAACTATTGTTTGTCAAACATTAAAAAATTGTTCAGTAGTAAGATATTATTATCATAACTCTGTGTAAATGGCGGTTACAAGTCCAATATGTTTACATTATGCTATCTATATATAATTTCGCATAGTATGACTTCTGAATTTTTATTATCTGTCTTGTGATATGTGTACAAAAAAGTCACACAACCACTTACCTGAGTCTCTGACACCGCTGGCAAAACGTTTTCACCTACTCCGGGCCAACGCTCGCACGTATTATCTTGCCAAGCGCAAGTGCAGTTCTCGGTGGTGTATAGAAAAGGATAAGAATGCATGCGTTTGAGTCGTACGACTCGCACCCACTTAAAAAAATTGAATCGAAAATTCGTTGCGGTTTGAGAGACCGCTGGTAGGTGGTTAAGGGTTAAAAAAAAGTCTACAAACTAAATTTATCTGTTTTTGAAAGGATGAAGATGATTGGCGGGAGAAATGTCATAGCCGAAGCGGGTGCATCGTAACGTAGGCGACAGCGAAGCTAAGTCGTGTGTGTTTCAACCATTAGTTGCTTAACAGTTTTGTTTTAACAGGATTAAAAAAATCTGCTCCGAATCAGTTTCTTAACTCCTAACAACAAGCACTAGTCGATAACTGACACTTGTCACTAATTTACATTCAAAATGTAATTGCGTTTAATTTTCAAAGCCATTATGGAAAAAAAGCTGTTTCCATACTTTTTCGCAATGTGACTCAAGGAAACAGTCAAAAGTTGCTTTCAGGTTTTCTGGTTTCAAATATTCAGCTTACTTTCCTTGACTATTGATAATGCATCTATTTAAATTCATCTTTAAAGTTGTACTAAAACGGGGCGTTGTTGGCTCAGTTTAATAAAGTTGGGAATCTCTTTAACAGCGAACAACACAGTCACGTTGACTTGTAAATGCAAAAAGGACACATTTTTGTATAGAAAAGTTTATTAAAGCAAAATCAAACTCACGTAGTGTTCTTTCAATAGAGAGGCAAGTGTTAAATTCTGTTGACTCCATTCAACTCATAAGTATCTTCAATGTTTCATCTGATCGACTTTTACAGCCATAAGATGGATTAGCCTCATGCCATTCTTTAGGTCACCGTCTTAACGTTTCATATCTCTCTCTGTTCTATCGTTCCTTCTACGGTAAGTGTTCTAGAGAAATAGCCAGTTACATTCCTCTATTTTTGAATTTTAATTTTGAATTTTGAATTTTATTAAAGACTTAATTCAAGCCATACAAGAATATAAATAAATCTTAAAAACTAAAATACAATACAACAATATTATAAATAGCGGACAATAAAATAAAAAATGTAATATAAGGTCAGGAGAGTATTTGGGGATTAATTTATTAATAGGTTCTTCGGGGTGATTTTGGACAAATTAAGGTCAAAGTGAGGTGAGTTATTGGCTTTAGTCATCATTCTAGTCAATGGTTCGTTACGACCATAGTCAGTTCTGTGGAAATGGGTTCGAAATAAGGGGATAGACCTGAGTCTACGGGGATTTATGAAGAGAGAAATCCTAGAGAGCAAGTCTGGGCAGTCAAAAGAGCCAGTTAGAAGCTGGTGTATAAAAATAATGTCAGCGTTGTCCCTTCGCAAGTATGAAGGTTGCATGCCCAGTAATTTAAGACGATCCTCATAAGGAGGGAGGTCAAGAGGATCAACCCAACCTAAACCACGTAATGCAAATAAAATGAAACGGCGCTGAACGGCTTCAATACGCTTAATGTGTACTTGGTAATGAGGACACCAGACCTGGGAGGAGTATTCGAGAAGGGGTCGAACAAAGGTCATATACAAAGATTTTGTAACGTATGGATCATTAAATTCTTTAGACCATCGCTTGATAAAACCCAAAGTAGAATTAGCCTTGTTGATGATTGAATCGATATGCGAAGTAAAATTGAGTTGAGTATCACAGAGCAGTCCTAGATCATTAATAGAATAAACTACAGTTATTGGTTGGGTGTCAAGAAAATAAGATCTTTGGGGTAATGGAGGCCGCTTTCTGGAGAAAGTTATAGCTTGACATTTGTTAATATTAAGCTCCAACAGATTTGCTTTACACCAGACGAAGAATTCGTTAAGATCGTTCTGAAGTAACTGTGCGTCGTCAAGGGAAGTTATCTTTTTATAGATTTTCATGTCATCAGCGTAAATTAATAGTTTTGAATCTGAGAATATTTGATCAACGTCATTTATTGCTAAGGCAAAGAGAATTGGACCGAGGTGGCTACCTTGAGGAACACCAGAAGAAGCTATAATTGGGTTTGAGACATGATTTCTGAAGCAGACACTGTATTGTCTATTGGAGAGGTAGGATTTTATCCAGGACTTGAAAATATTTGGAAACTTAAGCTTGTCAAGTTTAAGAAGAATAAGGTTATTTGATATCTTGTCGAAAGCCTTACTGAAGTCTGTAGCGATAGAGTCAACTTCATAACCTTCTTCCAAAGCACAAAGAGAAAAAGAAGTAAAGTCAACTAGGTTAGTAGTTGTAGATCTACCCTTAAGAAATCCATGCTGACTAGGAGAAAAGATTTGTCTGGAATGGAAGAACATGAATTCATAAATTATGCTTTCAAATAATTTTGGAATGCAAGAAAGTTTTGCAATTGGTCTATAATCCAAACAATTCGCCCGTAATACTCCCACTTCTAGGAATACCCATCAGTTTACCCTCGTGCACAACTTCGGACGTACTCTCAAGTATAGAGAATCATTCTTTAGACGTACTACAAGAATGTGGAACTCTTTTCCACACTCTGTCTTTCCCAGTAAAGAATTCAAGACCAGTGTACACCGACACCTCTTTTCCAACCCCTTCCTTTCTTAATAATGCACTCACTGTGTCTCTGGCACATTAAGGGTATAAAAAATCCCTTGAGTGGACGCACATTATAAAAAAAAATATTAACAAAACAAGCCTATTCTACTCTTATTCCACAGGTTAACTAACCCCTAAAATTAGAGTTATTCCATCGATTAAAATTTCTAATTAATGAAAATAATTTCTTCCCGGAATAGTCAAGTGACGTTTACCCAAAATTTCCTTAGGTATATTTTTTGATTTGTTGTTGTCTTTGGTATTTATATTTGGCGATCGATTTTGGCGCCATCTATATTTATTCCTTCGCTTAACAATCCTCTACGGTGGAATAAGTTAGTAGGTAAACGTCGGTTATGAGAAATTTTATTTTAAAAATAGCATTTTCCACTTATTCCACACAATAAGGGTTAATCCTTCGCTATTTTACCGAGTCTCTTATCACTCTCAATTGAATTCACTTATCTTTAGACTTGAAATTTTTAAACAATGGAAAACCTCTTTTCCTTAAGGGAAATAGTGATTTTCTTTCATGTCAGTATATTTTTCCCCTTTTAAAGAAAAACTAGTGATTTTTTTTAATTTGTTGTAAAAAGAAGTACATTCCAGTTTAAAATTGTTTTCTACAAAACAACTGGTGTATGTACTTTTAATTTAAGAAAGAACTTTACCCAGGCCTTGTTAAATTTTGGGACTGTTTGCTTTCATACATTATGCCCACATTATAACTTTTATATGGGTCGATTGGGTGTATTTTTCTTCAGCTGAAGGTATCCCCAAATTTTCAAGGTAATTTTTTTTGTCAACAAAATAACTTATTTGGAATGTTTTTCTTTTCCTTTCTTCTGTTTGTACCTATGACTTTCTTTCTTTAGAAAAGAATCGTACCTTAAAAACGTACCCATGACAAAAAAAAGCATATCTTTGGTAAATTGTGTTCGGAATTAGGTTAACCATAAAAAACAAAAATAAAAATATTTGGCAATTTCATTTGTTTATCCTTTGTATAAGGATATGGAGGTGTACATGTCACCTTAACATGTGCAGAAGAAAATTTTTTAAAACCATGACTAAGTCTCTAGACGTGATTCTTATAACATAAATCACCCAAATATAGATGTTACGTATACGCCCCCAGGGACCGAAATGAATATTCTGTAACTGTCTGACAGTATCACCTAACCTAAAATTTACAGCTTAATTCCTTATCCGTTTTCCCACATAATGAGTTTATTTATTCTTTTTGAGGTTGTGTTCATTCGACAGTCTCCAAAAATTATTATAATAAAAAGAAAGACAATTTACCGATTAGAATTGGCAACAATTTTTCAGTTTTCTTGTATCCTTTGTTTGTGGATGACAAAATAAGTAAAATAAAAAGAAAATGGTAGAAACATTCTCATTAAATCATCAGAATTTGTCGTTTTTTGTTTGTCAAAAGAAACTGGGAAAAAAGTTTTTCGTCATTCTTTTGGAATTGTTAAACATGAATAGGAAGTGTAGAGAAAGGTTCAAACTTTTTCTTTTTTGTTTGCGTCGAACTTTATTGAATAAAATTACTTTGATAACGAAGGAAAATTTGAAATCACACTTTGGTGTTTTCTGTGTGCAAATTTTGACTATTATATTTGTTTTTCTTTTCGTTTTCGTTTTCAGTTTTAACTTTTAAAGTTTGCAAACTTTTTTGTAGATTCTTATTAGTGGACAAAGTAATCCACGAAACTATTTTGTTTTCTTGATTTTACTTACTCAAGGTGACGATACAGTCCGTTGTAGACTTTGGCATCAATCAACAGTCTCCGCCAGCCAACTCGGTCCCTATAGCGAGCTGTCTCCAGTTTTGCACTCCAAGTTGATTGAGGTCCTCTTCTACTTGTGTACGCCACCTGAGTCGCGGTGTTCCTTTTCTTCTTCTTCCCTCGGGAATAGTGTCGAAGGCTTTCCGGGCCGGAGCATTTGTGTCCATCATCTCTAGATGACTAAGCCATCTGAGTCTCAGAACCTTGACTCTTCTGGCTAGGTCCATCTTGTTGTACAACCCGTAAAGTTCGCTGTTGAATATTTTTCTCCATTCCCCATCATTACACACGGGGCCATAGATGACCCGAAGAACTTTCCTCTTGAAACAGCCTGAGGCACATTCATGCCTCTGCACCATTCAGCAGGACTGGGATGATGAGGGTGTTGTATAGTCTTACATTAGTTGCTCGAGAAAGGGCTTTTCCACTCAATTGCTTTCTTAACCCAAAGAAACAGCGATTTGCAAGAGTTATTCTTCGTTTGATCTCGGCGCTGGTGTTATTGGCCGTGTTAATAGCGCAGACTGGGTAGACAAACTCCTCTACTACCTCAAAGTTGTATGCGTCTATGGTGACGTTCTGTCCGAGCCGTCAGTGTTGGGTGTCCTTCCTCGAAGACAGCATACACTTCGTTTTTCCCTCATTGACCGCTAAACTTATTTTTTGCCGCTTATATCAATTCTCACAAAGGCCCCGTTGACATCACGCTGTGTTCTTCCCATTATATCAATATCATCGGCGTACGCGATAAGTTGAACAGACTTTTGGTAGATAGTGACTCTGGTGTTGACGGTGGAGTTTTGCACTATGTTCTCAAGAAAAATGTTAAAGAAATCGCATGACAGTGCATCGCTTTGTCTGAATACTTTTTTGACATCGAAAGATTCCGTAAGCTCGTTGCCAAACTAGATGGCGAAGCGTGAGTTCTCCATCGTCATTTTGCACAAGCTTATCAGGGATGCCAAAACTAGGCATACGCGGCCTTAAAATCGATGAAAAGGTGGTGGGTATCGATTTGGAGTTCATAGGTTTTTTCCAAGAACTGCCACAAAGTAAAAATTTGGTCGATGGGTTGACTTTCCTGGTGTGAAGCCACATTGAGAAGGACCAATCAGATTGTGACGAAAGGCTTCAGACATTCACATATTACGGCAGAGGAGGAGGCGAGTTTATAGGATCTCCCTTTTTCTGGATCGGGCAAACAATGCTGAGGTTCCATTCATCGGGCATGCTCTCTTCCGACCATATTCTGCAGATGGGTTGGTGCATGATCCTTACCAAGTCATCGCCGGCTGCTTTGAAGAGTTCGGAAGTGATGCCGGCAGCTCCCGCGGCTTTGTTGTTTTTAAGCTTAGATACTGCTATCTTCACTTCTTCAAGGATGGTCGGGTAGACGGAAATCTTAGCCTGCGTCGTCCTCATTGAATAGTTCATTCTGCCTGACAGCGGAATTTGATTGGTCATCGCCGCTGTGCAGTCTGCAGACGTGGTCCTTCCATATCCTCATCATTGACTGTGACTCTACTACGATATTTCCCTTGATCTTGAGTCATTCTCTTGATAAAACTTCCGAACCTCATTCTTGTTTTTTAGACTCTCAATTAGCACACGTCGACAAAAAAAAAAAAAAATTAAACGGAAAATTTCATACATGAAAATGTCAACAGATAGAATGTGTCATTTCATTTTCACAGGACAAAATAATCCTCGAGTCCAAAAACCATAAAAAAAGCAAAAAAAAAAAGAAAAAGCATTTTGGCTTAGAAACTTCGGACATTGTTTTCATATTTTCATCCTAAATTAAAATCAATAATCTGGTTGACAGTAAATCTACCCATTAGGAACCCCTTTAGCCACAAAAATTCTATATGTCTATAGGAAAGTTCATATCTCCAAAACCCAACATATTTTGTTTATAAAAAAATTTGTTATATGATGTGGAGCTGAAGGATCCTTCTAACAAAAAACAAAAATTAACTTATGGTATTTAAGGATGAACTAGTTTGATGGTAAATTTTTTAAAATTCTGCCATCTTCGTTATGCGATTAGGGGTTTTGTTAATATTCTCTATGAATATGAAATCCATCGTCCTTATTTCAAAAAAACATAGCCAAAGGTTTAGTCCTTTCTTTAATCTATTGTTGTGGTCAAGACCTTTTCTGCCCCGGCTCCTTTTTCTATCTCTCCAACTATGATACATACAAATAAATCTTTTCTAAGTTTCGTAAGCCTCACATCACATGTATTCTTTTTTTGACTTCAAGAAGATAAGGTTCTTTCTCAAAAGCCACTTTAAAGTTTCTCTCCAGTTTTTTTTTTTTTTTTAGTTGAGTTCGTCACCCTTCAAATGTGGGACAAACCTTCACAAAACCATCCTTTTTTATGTAGATATATTGAAATGAAATAAATTTCTCTGAGGCTACATTAGAAACCTCATTTTTCTCTCATACATTCGTTTCTATTCCAATATCTTGTATACGAGCATAGAGATACATCTTAAGCACTTACTAATCTATCTTAAAGGATTATACCATTAGAAAAAAAACATGAAGCTATTTATATGGAATTATATATAAAAATATTTAAGTGTGCGTATTATGGCCTTCTACTGCGGTTGTTGTGGTAAATCTATACTTGACTCGTTTGCTTCTTTCTAAGTAAGGTGAGCCAGGGTGTATTTCTCATCAACGGAATGTAAAGGAATTGAATATATAAACAAGTTATTTTTCCATTAGGAGATATAACATTAGTTTAGTATTTTTTTTTATATCTCGTGTGTTCTGCTGATATGAGTGTAGATTTCATGATTCTAGGTGCTTAGTCTGGTGATTTTTACTGGTAAAAGCATTTAAAGTGTTGTTTTTGTTTTAGAAAAAGGGTAAGTGGCTTCTCTTTCTATTAAAATTCTGATTGCAAAATGTGAAACGCTGCAGAAATAGAAGGGGCGTGCAAATTCTCTGACTTTTTGATGGGGTCCCACAAGGCTGACTATTGTCACCTGTACTTTACCGCCTTGTAAATAAATCTTTGAATAAATCCTCTTCTTCTCCATCTTACAAATACGAGTATGACATAATTAAATCACAAAACAACCTTCCTGTCATTAATCATGACTAAAGCTTTCCACTCTTTAAACCAGAAAAATAGTACAAACACAAAAAGGTGACACAACTGTCAGAACAAAAGCGGAACAATAAACATTAGAAAATAAATCAAAAAAACACGAGGAGTGATCTTACATTTACACTTAAGACTAAAACACTAAAATTCTGCCCTCGTACACCCTTAAAATATTTATTTCCCAACACCGACCGGTCGGTCTCGAAAGTCGAAAGCGAAACAAAATATAGATTGATAAAGTAAGGGAGAGGGAGAGACAGAGTAAAGCATGAGCTTTAATCATTGTCCAACGAATGGCAATTGAAGCACGTACCAGCTTTGTAAGTATAAATGTCATAAAAGGACCTTTTGACTTTCACTCCTAATTTACTGGACTTGTAGTCTTTTTTTTCCTCTCTTTTTCGTCTTTGTAGGCAAAAAAAGTCCCTATTTTTTTGTAGCTTTAACCATGTTCCTTTTGCTTTGAGTAAGTGGAAATTCGAAACCCTTATGGAAAATGTTATTTATTCCACTTCAATTAACTTTAGTGTATCCAAAAGATACGGTAGTTTGATTTTATGGTCATTTTTTCTTAGTTCGCCATATTACCTCGCTAGCTACACTGGATCTCTGACAGAGAGACTTCACATTTATAGGAATGTTTCTTGTTGTATAGTTAAAGAGGGTCCATTTCCATTGTGTTTTTTTTCTTTTGAGGACTTCTCATTGTCCAGTCCATATAGTTTTTTTTTTTTATTGAGAAAGGACAACATAATGTAGGTATAGGCTCAGTAAATAGTAATTCATTGCTGTTTTTCTTTAATCCAGTCGAGACATGGGGTTCTCTTCTTTGAGATGATAAAGAGGACGAGTTATGAGCTACGAGTTACGAGTAGAAAACGTAATCTCGATTTTGTTATTGAAGCAAATTTATTGCGTGAAATTCCCGATGAATCAGGTGGCAGCTATGTCAAAAAAAAAAAAATCAGTCAAATCGACCCCTTAGCAAGCACGTCCTTGAGTCCTTTTCAGTCAACTTGACTTTTCACCTTGAACTCTGTTCCATTAAGTAAATTCAACTTTTTCCCAGAGAAATCAATGTCAAGTCAAGAGGAAACCACTAACGTTCTCGATTCATTGAATTCTTGATATTCTCGAATATTTGATGCACAGACGACAAAGAAACCTGCTTTTAAATCTGACAATTTCAATCATGATAATGAGCCAGCCAGACTTGCCCTAGGTAGATCATCGTCTCGCCTCTTTCTTCAACAAAAATTCCTAAGTTGACTATGCTCCCTATTAGCAACTCCTCTGAGTTAGTTTCGAAACAAAGCGTCATAAGCTCTGTTGTTTCGTTTTTATCGGCTTCCAAAAGATTAGTGCCCCATCTCCCACCCAAACGGCCAAACCTTTGGCCAAGGGCTGCTCTTTGAAATCTCTAAAGAATTCGTCTTATGAGTTAAGTCCTTTTAAACAAAGATTTCAGTGGTTAACTTTTTGTTTGCTTCATTAAATCAACGAGTGCGTGAGGTGCTCGCTTTGACGTCGATTCAAATGCGGCTGCATCGTCCTTATCAATTGTGTGAATGGAATTGAATAATTTTAAGCCGATGCCACATACTGCAATATAATTAATTTGCTATTATTCACGCACTCAAAAACCTCAATAATCCTTGGTGACTTATCGTTGTTATTGAGGCGCTTTGGTAATTGTGTGTCCAACAATCGATGGTGATTGGTGTCGTCCCTCGCTCGAGCCCCGCGAGTCCTCGAAATGAACATAGTTAAGAATGTGGCAGGACACGCGTAAAGCTGATACCACAAAATATGTATGCGGTCTTAACGGTCGAAGGCACTCTCTTCTCTCTACTCTGTGTCAGTCGTCTTTGTGTAAGGATAAGGAAGCTTATTGTAATTGAAGACGCGTATAATTACCCACGGTTTGACTTTGATGTTCCCTTATTTATATGGTCGAGAATATGGGGCAAGGGGTGCGCTATTTATCTCTCACATAATGCGAACAGTAAGAATGTGAAAAATGTTAGTGGCTGCCATATATCTATCGGTATGTTTGTTTTGCCTCCACGTCTTCGTCCTTGTCGTGGAACAATTGCTTTGCTTAATTGCTTAATGGATTGTGAACCTCAAAAACTTTGAACCCGAACCACTTCAGAGAGTTGGCGGAGTGGGTGTTTGTTTCTTATCCTTCTCCCATCTACTCCAAATATCACATTCCAAAATAGGATACGCTAGAGTGCGTTGCATACCATAAAATCATTTATATAAACTGCGGAGGGCCAATAAAAATGCTATCATTTGTAATCCTCTATATGTGGAAGAAGGGAAAGAAGGAATTAGCTGATAAATTTTTGAACATGTTCAGAGTTTCTATATTTCTATCCACATAATCTTCTTCAGCTGTTGTGTGTTTTTTGGTTAGACAGCGACTGGTGGCGTCGAAACTTCAACCCAAAGTACTATTCTGGGTGTGTAAGAGAGGGTCGTATTGTGTTGTCTCTAGAACTGCTTAGAAGATTTGTGATTTTTTTCGTCTCTATGGTTTCTTTCTTGAATTGCTTCGAAAAGGAAGGAAGGAAAGTGTTAAAGTAAAATAGAACTGAAGTAAAGTACTCCCAATAGACATGGACTATACTATTTCAGCGTTTGTTGCCTGATCTTGAGATGTGATTTTTTGAAAGGCATTTAAAACAAGAAGAGCTGGTTTTGGTTATTGGAATCGTTGTTGATTAAAGTGTTATGGAGCTTTAGAGGGGTGTGAAGTGTATTTCTGGGAAGTTCTTTGATAGACAAATGGGAGCTGTTGAACCAAAACTGAAGGGTATTGGTCAATATGTGGAGAAGAAATAGGTTTGATTTGGACATTTCTGCGGTGGTTTTAAATTGTCAAAAAACAATTCGTTGTAAGAATGAGATCTTTCGAAGACGAAGCTTCTCAAATTCTGATATAGAAATTATACCCAACGCAGTTTTCACAAATATCGTGTGAGGGGGCTTCTTCATCCGATTCCAAAAGGTTTATTTTGGGACTTTCCAGACCTTTTGGTGTGAGCCCATGCCCTCTTGTGGAGACTTGGATCTTCTAAGAAGTGTTTTTGTTTGATATTCTCCTGAAATGTAAGGAAAACCGGTTTAAAAGCTTTTTTCTCAAAATAATTAGAAGATGGTTCAAATATGGATTTCGTCTGAAAATATTTAATAATGAAGAACTTTCATTTCCATTGAATTCGTCCTTCCAAATGTTGGGAATTATATTTATTTTGTATCAATTTCCTGGCAGAAGATTGGACTCCGTAGGAAGCGTATCAACTACGTAAAACATAAACTTTAACATTGAACCTTACCAAGGAAGACAAACAAGTATTTCGTCCTTGGAACTCATACTTAACAGATGAGATTCACAACAAACCCACCCTGTGCTTCTCTTTGAATAGAATTTAAGTGGGTTGTCTTCTTTGGAACGTCAGGTCTAATCATCCGGAACAAAGTGAACCAATAGTGCGGAAGTTGCCTGAATTTGATATTTTTCAAGAGAAAGACGAAAAGTTGTATTTAGAGTCGCGTAGCTATCAGGGGGACATTTTGAAGAGTTTTTTGTTTATTGAATGTGAAGTTTGTTAATAATTGAGGGTCATTCTTGGGTGATTAGGAGTGATGACTTGTGAGTATTAAACATTAGCGTCGATAGATTACATGAGATTGACTTTAAAGTACTTAAATCTCATTGCACAAACCTCCTCCTCTTTAAGTTTTATTGAATAAATAAAAAGTAAATTTTTAAAAATCATTTGCCTCGCTTGGTTGGTAACTCTCAAATACCTTCTTTTCAGGGGAACAATGTTACCCAAAAGCCTTCGGTTTCACATACAGAAATTAATATCCTTTGACCTGTTTTGTTGTCGTTCAGTTCAGTTCAGGTCTTTTAAAACACAACAAAAAAGGATAAAACAACACATGAAGCACGTTAAACCCTAAAATATAGAACCTCTCATGCTTCTTTTCAATTTATTCGCCATAATTTCAATTCCAAGAATCAAAACAACAAGAAAAATACATTTTTATAAATTTAAATTACAAACGGAACGGAACTCAGTGGACAGAAAAGAGATCGTCGACTCGAAATCGACAAGGAGGGAGGGAGAGAAAGAATTGAATTGAATACTGAAGTAAATAAAGATTTTTATTTATCGGATCGAATGAAAACGTTTTATTGTATTTAATACAAAATTTCATTTTCTTTCCTTACTCATATCCTTTTCCACATACCATAGGACTCGACTCTGGTTGGTATTAATATACCCTTCCAACTTTGTGGGTAATTTTTTTTAAATATTATCCTAGCTTCCAGGGGGTTCTGTTCTGAGTATGTGAATGTATGAAAAAGGAAAAGGGTTAACTGTGCCATTTTCATGAGTTAAAACGCATTATTAAATTTAATAGCCTGGCACTTCGGCACCGAACCAAAAAAAAAAGCACTACATTTGTAGCTCTTTACTCTTTGTATAAAGAATGACAGCAATGACCAACAACAACAAACAGAACAGAAAACCAAATGAAAATGAATGCACAGAAACAATATTCAATATTCGAGTTGTTAACAGGGTATTCAGGCTTGATCGAATAATCAATTTTTAGGTATTTGCATTTAGAAAATTTGACAGGCCTTACAGGGAGATTTTAATATTTTTTCAACCAATTCCATCTTTTACTTTGGAGAGTTTTACAAAAGTCAAAATTTTTATTTTTAATGATCCGATCGTAATGCTCGAGGTCTCCTAGATTACTTAATTACTTATTTTGGCGCTACATTCAAGGTAGCACCAAGGCCTCATCCAACAAGCGTCTCCAGCAAGCTCGGTCCCTAGCTAGCTGACTCCAGTTTCGAACACCAACATTGTTCAGGTCCTCTAACACCTGTGTACTCTACCTGAGTCGCGGTCTTCCTCTTCTGCGACGTGCTTCCGGCTTGGATTCCAAGACTCTACGAGCTGGAGGATTATTTTCCATTCGCTCTACATGACCCAACTATCTAAGTCGTTGGATCAAACTTTTCTGGCTAGGTCAGTGTCGCTGAACAGCTCGTACAGTTTTTGACTGAATCTTCGTCTCCATTCTCCATTCTCCACTTATGCAGACAGGACCAAAAATCACTCGAAGAATTTTTCTCTCGAAGCAGCCCAAAGCGTTTTCAACCGATGTTGTCATGGTCCATGTCTCTGCACCATACATCAGCACCGGGATAGAGGTCACTTTAGTTGCTCGGGAGAGCACTTTTTTACTCGATTGCCTTCTAAGTCCAAAGAAGAAGCGATTGGCAAGACTGATTTCAGCGCTAGTGTTGTCTGAGTTCATAACGGATCCTAGGTAGACGACGACGTTTGCTCCAAGACGTCGATGTTTGTTGTCCTTTCTTGTTGAGAGCATTAACTTGGTCTTACCCTCGTTAATCGCTATAGACCCATCTTCCTGGCCTCCGCCTAAAGACTCACTAACGCTCCACTGACATCACGCTGTGTTTTTCCAATTATGTCAATGTCGTCTGCGTTTCCTAGTAGCTAGACGGACTTTTGAAAGATTGTGCCTCTGCTGTTGACGTTGGAGTCGCATGACAGCGCATCGCCTTGTCTTGTTGCGAGGCAAGAGGAGGGGAGCCTTGGGATAATCTGACAAGTCAGATTTGGAAGAGGAAGGAAACTAGGATTGGGAAACTAGGGTTGGAAAAGGAAAGAGTGCTAAGTTCCGGGGACGCGGCCTGCTTGCGATGCACGGCGTCAGCTCGTCGGACGGGGGGGGATCTTGCCCCCGAAAACTTAACCTTTTATTGTATTTTTTTCCTGGCCCATGCCGACATCTGTCAGTAAAACAGAAAACCCAACCACAACTAACTTCGCCCTGGTACCACGTCAACTTTGACAACTTTTTTTGTTTCAGGGCTGACGTAGTGGTTTGGCCAAGGAAACCTGAGACCGGCCTTCGTAACAAAATGTTTGGATTTGACTGAATCTATTCAGACAAATACAAACACAAAAGAAGGACAGCGTTGTTTTGAACCATTTGTTTGTGGGGAGCTACCCACGTTACAGCCGGGCACACGAAAGCAAAAACAAACATGCAATTAACTAAACATAAACATGCATTAAAAAAGGTATAAATAAAACTTAATTCTAATATCACAGAAACAACTTAAAGTAATATCACAGATTTATATTATCAAGACTTGGTCTCGAGAATATATGATCAGTAAATATCACAGGTGGAATTAACTAAACTAATATCACAGATAAAAAAAAAGTTGTAAATATCACAGTTTGAGCCAGTCAAATTAGTATCACAGTTTATAAAGTAAATATCACAGTTTGAGCTAATCAAATTAGTATCACAGTTTATAAAGCAAATATCACAGATGTAGATGTATAAGTAAAATAAATAGAACTAACAAATAAACCTAACACTAACACAAAGTCCTAACCTAACTATCTTTTTCCTAATTCCTAATAAACTAAAGCTTAAAATGATTTTTCGTTTAACGAAAAACCCTAAACTAATGTACTTTATTAGAAATTATTTTTTTTTTGAAATTTCCTACCTAGATTTTTGATAAGTTCAAAAACTATTAGGATCCCAAAAAAAAAAAGATTGACAACAAAAAAAGGTAAATTACAATAACAAACTAACACTACAAAATGTTCAACTATTATTTTTTTTCTCATAAGCATACGGGGTGCTTACGGTGGCTTTCTGTTTTGTAAGGTGAGAATGTGTGAGCCTACTCACGACCATCTTTAAACACAAGGACGTCAGACGGACTTACGGACCCCTCTGACGTAAAGATAATTTTAGGAAATTTAGAACACTAACGAAATACATTACAATGTTTCCCTCATTGTCCCGCAATTCCAGTCTGTCTCGAGGACCTTGCTGGAAGACATGAAACGATGAGGTAAACGAAAACAAAAATGTTGGTGTGGAGCAACGATGTCCGACGTAAGGTCAGACATGGACACCACAACCAAGAAATGAAGACACACTAAGGAAAATGAAAAATGAAATTAAGAAAATAGAAAAGTAAAAAAAATATAAGGATGGGAAAAAGGATAAACAATACGAATAGTGAAGGCTGCCGCCGCTACAGGACTCCGAAAGATCACGTCGCAATACACCTAGGTACGTCAGAGACCTTCCTGATGCAGACTTACGTGTCTTTCAAAGGCCTGCAACAGCCACAGCCAAACACTTAACACGCATGAACCGCAGTCACTGTGAATTTTCAAAGACTCGTCGCAATTTATCTAGGTCCGCCTGTGGCCTTCCTGATAAAGACTTACGAGTTTTAAAAATTCACAGTAAGTTTGGTTCTAACTTACACAACATAAAAAAAAACTGAAACTAAGACATAAGTTCTAAGCAAAACTGCTCAAAACGTTGGGCGCCAATTTGTTGCGAGGCAAGAGGAGGGGAGCCTTGGGATAATCTGACAAGTCAGATTTGGAAGAGGAAGGAAACTAGGATTGGGAAACTAGGGTTGGAAAAGGAAAGAGTGCTAAGTTCCGGGGACGCGGCCTGCTTGCGATGCACGGCGTCAGCTCGTCGGACGGGGGGGATCTTGCCCCCGAAAACTTAACCTTTTATTGTATTTTTTTCCTGGCCCATGCCGACATCTGTCAGTAAAACAGAAAACCCAACCACAACTAACTTCGCCCTGGTACCACGTCAACTTTGACAACTTTTTTTGTTTCAGGGCTGACGTAGTGGTTTGGCCAAGGAAACCTGAGACCGGCCTTCGTAACAGTCTAAAACCTTTTTTGACATCAAATGCGTACATTAGGTTTTTTCCGACCATGATGGAACAGTGTGAGTTTTCCATTGTCATCTTACACAGACGGACGAGTATATCTGGGATGCCAAAACTAGACATTGCTCTATATAGTTGGTCTCTATAGACTCGGTCATACGCGGCCTTGAAATCGATGAAAAGGTGGTAGGTATCGATTTGAAGTTCCTTGTTTTTCTCCAAGATCTGCCGTAGAGTGAATATTTGATCGATGGTGGACTTTTCGGGCCTGAAGCTATACTGAAAAGGACCTATCAGGTTGTTGACGAAAGGCTTCAAACTTTCACACAGCACAGCAGACAAGATCTTGTAGGCGATGTTAAGAAGACTTATGCCTGTGTAGTTGGTACAGTTCAAGGGATCCCCTTTCTGGAGGATCGATGCTGAGGTTCCAAATTTTGCAGATGAGCTGGTGCATGCTCCTAACCAAATCATCTCCAGCTGCTTTGTGCAGTTCGGCGGCTAGCCCATCTCCTCAAGCGGCTTTGTTCGACTTAAGTTTAGATATCGCTATCTTCACTTCGTCAATGTCGGGTGGGTGGAATGGTTGGCCTGCTTCACCCAAAATGAATGGTTCTGTATTTCTGGTGGAATTTTGCTCGTCATCGTCATTAAACAGCTTGGAAAAGTGGTCTTTCCATATCCTCATTATGAGTTCAGTTTTCACAATTTCATAGCAAAAGTTGCATTAAATATCTGTTTTAGAGACCAACGTTTTGGAGAGTTTAGAAAAAACACATTTTAAGTAATAGAAATCGAGAACACTTGGAAAAAATAGTATTCTTTGTATATTTGGCTTCATCTTTCTTTCTTTCTTTCTTTCTTTCTTTCTTTCTTTCTTTCTTTCTTTCTTTCTTTCTTTCTTTCTTTCTTTCTTTCTTTCTTTCTTTCTTTCTTTCTTTCTTTCTTTCTTCATTCTCTTTGTATTTTGAACACCCTCTTACTACTGAATCGTGCAAAAAAAAGCAACGATATTTATTATTTTTCTTTTGTTTTTAACAAAGTAGCTGTCAATATTTCAACGCAGGCCAAAGCTGTGAATATTAAATAAGCATAATTTTCACTTCAGCCTTGTGTTTTCTTTTTTTTTCCACTTCGAATGTAATCCGAAAAAAGGAAGAAAAAGGATTCTACTTTTGCGTCATCGGTCGTGTTGTGGTATTTTATTGTGTAAACTTTATGGTTGTGTGAATTTATGGGTATGTCAGTCGTTAAAAAAAAAAAAAATCTACATGTCAACTGGAACAATAAAGATTTTTCTTACGAGTAGTTTCGCATACAATGACCACAATTATTTAAATGAGGTGCATCATCAGATTAATAATGTAGTTTCATACATATATTAATATAATTGTTGTCATTGTGATTGATATTTTGCCCCAAGCAGGAAATTGGCAAATATATTTTATGAATGCAAATATTTTTTAAAGGCAATCAACAGTAAGTATACGTCACGTTGTCCTGCTTGAATTTAAAACTCGTTCTTTAGCAATATCTGCTCTACTTTTGAAGTGCATTCATTCGAAATTCTCTCGCCTGAAGCGCTTTAAAAAATCGTGACCTACGGTACAATTGAGCAAGTTTTTGTTGTTTGCACATAAAATGAAATTGCAATAAAATTTAACAAAACTGGTAAGTGTCTTACCAGTTTTTGGTAAGCTGCCATCTTCAAAACAAGTTGTCTGTCTTGTTTGTCTCTCTCACATACGAACATGGAGTTCCAGTTCATGCAAAACACCACCTACAACGTTTCACTCATAAAATCAAATGGAAAACAAGTTGCCTTCGTGAGTTGGATTGAATATCGCGAAAACCAGAAATGCCAAAGAGAGGGTTTTTTCTTTTACTGAGAGGGAATTTCATTAATGATGCAGGCTTCCTCTTCTTTTAAGGTGTTTTTGCTTGCAATAAAAATGTAAAAATGCATACTCAATTTATCATCTTTTCACTCAAGTGGCAACAATGTCCATCAGTAAAGTACCGCTCTCGGCTCTCTAGAGGTCTACTACAAAATCTTAGAGTAGAAGAGAATTGTTGTGCAGCTTGGCAATAGAGCGACAAGTTTCGCAAAACAAGAAAACGTAAAGTCAAGCTTAAAATAGCTAGGGAGGTAGTGTTGCCAATAGATTTAAGTTCTTTTACAGTTTTTTTTTATTATTCTTCGCTGAGTTGCCTGCAGCGTGATAAGCACCTCAATCAACAAGTCAGTCAATTGAGCTCAGTTCTTGGACTACTGCCCAATGTTTCATGGACTTTTAGAGTGGTCCTGAAACAAAAAATAAATCTCCAGGGCTACATTCCACTTCCAAGGACTCAATGTTTAAAGCAGGAAAGCATCTTTTTGTCTCAAAGCCTTATCAAGACAGTAAGAAAAAGAAAGTTGCAAGTCAAAATAAAGAGGGTCTTAGATCTCTTCCCTCTGGGACTTTATACAAAACTGCCTTGGACGACAAAGAATTATTCGCAGCTTACATTTCCCAGACTATGCCAGTAAATTCAAAGCTTGGCTTACAAAACGTTGTCTTAGAGTTTAATTGAGAGAGTAAATCCTCTCGAAATTGATTATACCACGCATTCAACTAGCTCTCAACTGTGATGGCTCTCCAAAACTCAACCGCCATCCACTCAAAAGCAGAGACAAAAGAAAATACAAAAAAAAGATATTTAACAACGAACCAATCTTCTAGATCTCCTAGTCGATTAATCGTTACTGCACAGCTCGCACACAAAAAGCAGCAAACCTCTATTTGACGGAAGTGCAGTCACAAGTTTAGTTTTTCCTTCAACAAAAAATCTTATTTAGCAGAGAGAAGGCACTAAAACGAACAAGATGGCTGTAACAAGGATTATTGTTCTGTTTCTAGTAATTGGTGAGTTCTGTTTCCTTTCTTTTTTTTTGTCTCGTTTTGGTTGGTATTTGCCATCGTCATTTCTTCTTCTAGAGAAGTTTAAACTAATCGACCATTGGATTGTGCTTTGAAATGTCAACAGGTTATGGCAATATTTTAATCAAGTTTTTGTGGATTTTTTTTCTTGTTTTTACTGAGCGGCACAATACTTTTATAACAGTGGGGTGTGAGAGAATATTAGTGTTTGAAAAGCGCGCCTTATGAAATGAAATGACCTTAAAAGTGAAAGTGTTTTGTTTTTCCATTCAAATTGACATGTTATGAATGGATGTGGCACCTTCCTAATGCAGAATTGTTATTTTTGTTATTCAATCGGGTTTACCAATGTCAATGCGATAACTGTTGTCTTATATTGAACATGAAATCTACTTGTTTGATGGTTTTGACGTCTTCGTCGTCGTGTCGTGTCGTGTGTGTCTCTGGCTCTGGTTGAAATTTTATATAACGAAACCTGTTGTCGTTGTCTTAAGACAGGTCCAGTATAATAAAGTCAAGAAGGTGTGCTTTGTTGTTTGTAGAGAAATTTTAAAGCTTTTTTTGAGTGTTCGTTTCTTTGTGGTTTTTTTTTCCTCTCATTATTTCCGATAAGGAATTTAGTCCAAGGTCAATCACTTTTAAAAACCTGTGCAAATTGTGGGAAAGGGAGTGTAGATTCTTGTACTGATGGAAAATTTCGGTTTTCTCCAACAAACAAAAAACACTTTTGAAGAAGATATTCTAAAACTTCGTTTATTAAGCCATTAAAACTCATCACATTTCAATTTTCTACAAGAGTCTGACAGTTTTCATATCGCCTTCTGCATCTCATGTAGGATGAGGTATACTAAAACACATTTAACGACCTTACCCAAAAATACTTGGCTTAAAATTGATATTTAACTGCAAATTACTTCCATGCCACTTGCTTATAAATTCAACAAACTTTAGTTTTACACAAAGATATAAACACATTTCCGTTTAATATATCCGCAAGTATCAGCTTCAAGTTCAGAGAGCAGAGCGTATAAAGCAAATTCAAGCGCTCCTTAAAAAAAATGTATAAACGAAAAAAGCAACAAAAACAAAAATATAGTCTAATTTGTTTCTAGGATCCAGGATCACACATGTTTGTATCCTTTAAGCGCACACACTTGCACATGTCGGTCGGGAAGACTATAAACTTCACTCCCACACAACTCATTTAACGAGCAGACTTAGACTTAGTGGGGGTGTTCTAGCATTAAGTGTCATAATTAATTCCACCTCTAACCTGCTCACATTGTAAAATTAATTCCACACGAGATTACACCTCACACAAACACACCCGGCTCGTCGCTCATATGATCCTTGTAGCTGTAGGTATTCATTTTGCGGCGGTGGTGTTATTAATTTTGACAGAGTTAGCCTTCTCGAGGTCTTAATTTAGACTATTACACACGGTTTGACTCAGAGTGGGGGAAAGGAGCGGTGACTTTCAATCCTTCACGTAAAAACGCCTTAAAACCTGCCTCCCTATATATAATTTCCACCTGCTGCTGATTTTTGTGTGATTCGTAACATCGCCCGAGGGACTAATTATTTTGAGTGTCATCAAAGTGAAAACTTATGCTTTGCGCACATATGCTAACTATTTTAACATCATCATTCCTCCTACCTCGTCATAAAAACAAAAAGTACTATAATTTCACCGCTCCAACAAAATGCCACAAAAAAAATGATTAACAATGGTTTCTTCCTCGCGTTGGAAAATTGATGTTTAAAAATATCCACTTAATTGAAAGCCTCCGGTCGATGGGTCGGTTCGATGGAGGTGTGGCGAAATGTGGGTTTTTTTTATTAATTTTTAAAGGCATACCGATACCGACCGACGCAAATATCACATCAACACCTTGATTGCACTCCCAAAACTACTGCTGGCCTGGTTAATGGAGTTCGCGCGGTGGGGAAACGGAAGACCACAAGGTTTTAAAAATTTCTCTGCTGTTATTTATTTATTTAAAAAAAAAAAATATCCACATCCGAGCAAGAGTAGCCATAGCCACTCACAAAACGTGCAATTGGACATCAACCCTATTAAGGGCTTGTTTCACCGAAATACGCTAAACACTGTTTTTGCGTTTTTTCACAAATTCACAGGAATTAGAAGAAATCATACTTCCAAATTGTTGTAGTGTCCGTGGCTTAGTGGTAAGGTGCGTTGGTTGCTAAGCAGAACGTGGTGAGTTCGAGTCCTACTCATGCCCATAGTTTTTATTTCATCTTTCACAGGCACTGCCTCTTGCGAAGAACTGACAAAACTTCCAAGAGTATCAATCTGTCATGAAAAAGTGCTTCTCAACTTTGCCGCTCGGAATCGGCGTTAAATTGTAGGTCCCCTCAATTCTTCTCACGTACCCAGAGAATTTTTGATGAGAATAAGCCACATAGGCCTTGGCTCTTCAAGAGCTGTCGCGCCACTCTATTTTTTTATTTTTTACTTCCAAATTGTTTGGAAGAAAATTGTACCTTCGTGACGGGGCCCTATTAGTAGTATAAATAGGTAACTCCCAAGCCAAAATCGGCACCAACCTTGGTATCGGTACGGTACCATGGTACCATCCCAATTGGGATTTTTACCAAGTTTCAATTTTGATGCTAATTGGGATTAATTGTAACTGGTTGGATTTCTGTATTTTCATTGGAATATTGGTTGTGGGATTGGAAATCGAGTGATAAATTGGTTGTGAGATACAATTTTCTAGTGTGAAATCGTTGGGTTTTGCTTGGTACCGTTCGTATTTCTAGTTCAAAAATTTAATTCTTGTTGGAATCGGCCTGATTTGGTTGGGTAGCTCCTACTCCTTCCAATTCAAAATCCATGTCACTCCCAAGCCACCGGCACGTACCGCACGTTCCAATTGGGATGAATACCAAGTTTCCATTTTGATTCTAACTGGGAATAATTGTCACTGGTTGGATTTCTAACTTGGCACGGCACCCAATACATATTTAGTTGGGTAATTTCCGACACAACATTCGCACCTGCATTGCATTCAATATAAAATTGATATGTGCATAGTGCATTGGCTAAACATATTCTTTATTCTTATTAGGATGTTCATATGCTTAGGATCAAATAGAAACTAGCATTCCAAAATACTTACTTCTGTTGGTTGTGCTGGTTAGAATTGTGTACCTATAATGCAAGAAAATGTCAGGAAACAAAGAACCTATTAAGTAAAAAAAAAATACAACTTATTCTTCTTCTTTTTTTTTTATTAAAAACATATTTTCATTGCTTACATCAGGTTTACATTCATTTTCTTATCGTTATGTGTAAATATTACTTTATTTTATTCTCAAACTATTCTGAACACGAACGGTATACAATAATTAAAATGAAATGGTTTCAAATTAATAGGTGAGTCAGGAGACCAGGTTGCGTTTAATAGCATAGCACTCTCATTTTTAAAGAGAGCAATGGTTGCTCTTGCCTCATTGTTCTTTGCACTCCAATTTGTAGTCACCGGATTTGGTTTTGTTTCAGCGCCGTCCACATAACCCCATAGCCCTTCTTTAACAAGAAGCATCTCCATCTTATACTTCCATATAAAGTAATTGTCGCTGCCAAGCTTCTTTATGGCAAACTGAGACTCCACCATTTTGATATGTATGCACACGTTCTAGGTTCTTAACATTTTTTTAAAGGTATTCTGGAATTAAGAATGCAGAGCAACCTAAAAGGAGTCGTTTAGCGGCAAAAATATAAAAAACGTAGCAGATCCAGCCACAAGAAGAAAAAAAGAAGTGGTTACTGTGCAACGAACCAGAGCCGATGCAATTAAAAAACAATATATATTTTATTTTTTTAATTTTTATTTTAGATTTATAATTATGAAAACATCTCGCGGCAGGTCCGGGGTGTTATCGAATGTTTGGGAGGCCAGCTCCCATAGCGCCATAGTGAGGGCTACCACTAGCTTAGCCTTCTTCAGCTGCACTTTTCTGTTTATCGCTGCCTTGTAACAGTCCTCCTCGGCAGATTTAATAGCGTCTTTTACCTCCTGGATTTTTTCCGGGAAGTCCCAAATAATGCTCTCAAAGTCTTCCAGAAATTTTTTAACTTCCGTGAACATTTTTATTTAAGAAAAGGATGCACACAAACTGAATTGTTGAAGCTAAGAACGTTTTGCTTTTATACCCTAAAATATCATTGAAAATGATCTTATCCCACACACATACTTCCAATAGTTATTTCATGCACTATCACAATAACTTTAAAATTTGATCTCAAAACCGGAAGACTTTTTTTTTCCTTTATATGTCTTTTAAAAACACCTAATTTCTAATTCAAAACCCAACGATTGTTTGTTCATTGAGTTTGCATCCTAATTTTATAAAGGAACATAAATTACCCCAGAACATAAAGTACTTATTTTACTATCGACAAACCAACAAAATTGTCACTCGTGTCGATCTTACGATTAAAATAGGGCTATGATTTAATTCTTTCTTTACACAAGTGTACATCTTTTGTTACAAGTACCCATCGTTAAAAACATGATCACACAAGTGTTGATCTTACAAACATAAACTTTGATTGCTCAACAATAATTATATGTTATTTTTTTTATAGCCTACCTAACCGATGCATTTGCCTCAGTACCAATTGAGTTTGCCATTTAGCTCGCACTCGCAGAAAAAAAAATAAAAAAATAGAAAAATTATCACAAGAGCCGATCTTTATTTTCATTGCTCACACAAATGACCATGACAAGTAGCATCCATGATCCTCGAAAAATCCAAACAATCCAAAAATTCAAACTGAGTTCCTATCAAATACCTACAAGGTGGGATCCTTACGTGTTGATCCTATCAAATACCTACAAGGTGGGATTCGTATGTGTTGATCTTATCAAATACGTACGGGAACCTTACGTGTTGATCCTACGAGGAAAATATTTTCATGTTCATTCAGGAGAATAATATTAATTCAAAAACGAATTTTCTGAATGTTTTATTTGTTATTCATACGAATGAACAGTTAAGGAGGCGCATACATACATTTTTATCATAAGTGTAATTGTGCTGCACGTAGAAACGGGGCTGCCTGAGCTCTTTATAAAAACGTTCAAATCGCATATTGACTATGTAATAAAAGTGATGCTTCTACCGAATGAAAGGCTGCCTAAAACAACTGTTCTGTATGCCTTGCAACGAAAATCATTGTGGTTTGAAGAATGGTTCAACTTAGCAACGGTATGTGGAGTTCAACTGAATCTTACGTTAGAAAACGTGGGCATATGGAAGGTACAAATGTATGAAATGGTGAAGTGCTTGGATCAAAAATGGAATGTATATGGAAAGCGAGGACGTCAATGCATCGATCTATATACGTAAACCTGCAGCACATTCTCGAAGATAGGAACTACTTACAAATCAACTTTAGTATGAAAAAAATATACACAATTCAAAGATGAGAGGAGAGCTGCAAAAGCTTAACCATCAGCCGCATAGAGACAATTTGAGAGTTGAATGTACAATGTGTAACCCAATGATCACTTATACCAAGATTGGAAAGCTTGCTGTCAAAGTGACATTTGCCTACAAGCTAAGGGAGCAGGTTAGATGAAACAGTATGCATGTAATATAAACAAAAGGGGCAGGTTAGCTGTAAGAGTATGTGTGCATGAAAAAATAAATTTTGCGGTATTTGCAGGGTAAAACGTACATAGGTAGGTTTCCAATCTTGTTATAAAGTGATCACTGGTGTAACCTAGGAATGAGGGAAGATGTATTCCACTTCTTGGGTGTGTGCCCTGTCTTGAAGGAAATCAGAAGAGCTTACTTCGGAAAAAATGTTTTGAGTGAAGTTGAAATGATGGAACTACTAAATGGAAAAGTTTGGGAAAAACTATTTTGTTACACTTCGAAGCAGAAAGATACAGATTTCAAATAATAAATGGCTGTTTTGAAATGCAATTAAGTACACAAATAGAATTTACAGAGTAAAAACTATGAACACTGTGTGATTTATTATAACTATGTTACTACATATTTATGTTTATTAAATGTTTTTTTTTTTTTTATATGCATATTTTTTTCACGCATTGTATTAAAATAGAGCAAACTCTGGCAGACGGCTTATATGATTTAGAAACTGTAAACTTGTTAAAAACAATATGGTTGAAAAAATAAATCAAATTATCTATCTATCTCTATCATAAGTGTAATTGTTCACTGTAACTTTTTTTATTACCATTGAAAGGAAGTTGATAATTTAAAAAAAATTGACTCATTTTTATCCTTACAAATGATAGGTACTTAATCGAATACCTATACAATGTGGGATTCTATAATATTTACATAAACCCAAGTCGCAATACATGTTATGAGCGAGGCTTAGAACATAATATACAAACGCAAAACACGTTATCAACGAGGTTTAGAACGTAATATAGAAACCCAAACCACGTTGTGAACGAGGTTAAGAACATAATATAAAAACCCAAACCACGTTGTGAACGAGGTTAAGAACATAATATTAAAAAACCAAACCACGTTGTGAACATAAAGTTACGTTCCCCAAACAAAAAAAAAAACATTTTTTCCGAAGTAAGCTCTTCTGATTTCCTTCAAGACAGGGCACACACCCAAGAAGTGGAATACATCTTCCCTCATTCCTAGGTTACACCAGTGATCACTTTATAACAAGATTGGAAACCTACCTATGTACGTTTTACCCTGCAAATACCGCAAAATTTATTTTTTCATGCACACATACTCTTACAGCTAACCTGCCCCTTTTGTTTATATTACATGCATACTGTTTCATCTAACCTGCTCCCTTAGCTTGTAGGCAAATGTCACTTTGACAGCAAGCTTTCCAATCTTGGTATAAGTGATCATTGGGTTAGACATTGTACATTCAACTCTCAAATTGTCTCTATGCGGCTGATGGTTAAGCTTTTGCAGCTCTCCTCTCATCTTTGAATTGTGTATATTTTTTTCATACTAAAGTTGATTTGTAAGTAGTTCCTATCTTCGAGAATGTGCTGCAGGTTTACGTATATAGATCGATGCATTGACGTCCTCGCTTTCCATATACATTCCATTTTTGATCCAAGCACTTCACCATTTCATACATTTGTACCTTCCATATGCCCACGTTTTCTAACGTAAGATTCAGTTGAACTCCACATACCGTTGCTAAGTTGAACCATTCTTCAAACCACAATGATTTTCGTTGCAAGGCATACAGAACAGTTGTTTTAGGCAGCCTTTCATTCGGTAGAAGCATCACTTTTATTACATAGTCAATATGCGATTTGAACGTTTTTATAAAGAGCTCAGGCAGCCCCGTTTCTACGTGCAGCACAATTACACTTATGATAAAAATGTATGTATGCGCCTCCTTAACTGTTCATTCGTATGAATAACAAATAAAACATTCAGAAAATTCGTTTTTGAATTAATATTATTCTCCTGAATGAACATGAAAATATTTTCCTCGTAGGATCAACACGTAAGGTTCCCGTACGTATTTGATAAGATCAACACATACGAATCCCACCTTGTAGGTATTTGATAGGATCAACACGTAAGGATCCCACCTTGTAGGTATTTGATAGGAACTCAGTTTGAATTTTTGGATTGTTTGGATTTTTCGAGGATCATGGATGCTACTTGTCATGGTCATTTGTGTGAGCAATGAAAATAAAGATCGGCTCTTGTGATAATTTTTCTATTTTTTTATTTTTTTTTCTGCGAGTGCGAGCTAAATGGCAAACTCAATTGGTACTGAGGCAAATGCATCGGTTAGGTAGGCTATAAAAAAAATAACATATAATTATTGTTGAGCAATCAAATTTTATGTTTGTAAGATCAACACTTGTGTGATCATGTTTTTAACGATGGGTACTTGTAACAAAAGATGTACACTTGTGTAAAGAAAGAATTAAATCATAGCCCTATTTTAATCGTAAGATCGACACGAGTGACAATTTTGTTGGTTTGTCGATAGTAAAATAAGTACTTTATGTTCTGGGGTAATTTATGTTCCTTTATAAAATTAGGATGCAAACTCAATGAACAAACAATCGTTGGGTTTTGAATTAGAAATTAGGTGTTTTTAAAAGACATATAAAGGAAAAAAAAAGTCTTCCGGTTTTGAGATCAAATTTTAAAGTTATTGTGATAGTGCATGAAATAACTATTGGAAGTATGTGTGTGGGATAAGATCATTTTCAATGATATTTTAGGGTATAAAAGCAAAACGTTCTTAGCTTCAACAATTCAGTTTGTGTGCATCCTTTTCTTAAATAAAAATGTTCACGGAAGTTAAAAAATTTCTGGAAGACTTTGAGAGCATTATTTGGGACTTCCCGGAAAAAATCCAGGAGGTAAAAGACGCTATTAAATCTGCCGAGGAGGACTGTTACAAGGCAGCGATAAACAGAAAAGTGCAGCTGAAGAAGGCTAAGCTAGTGGTAGCCCTCACTATGGCGCTATGGGAGCTGGCCTCCCAAACATTCGATAACACCCCGGACCTGCCGCGAGATGTTTTCATAATTATAAATCTAAAATAAAAATTAAAAAAATAAAATATATATTGTTTTTTAATTGCATCGGCTCTGGTTCGTTGCACAGTAACCACTTCTTTTTTTCTTCTTGTGGCTGGATCTGCTACGTTTTTTATATTTTTGCCGCTAAACGACTCCTTTTAGGTTGCTCTGCATTCTTAATTCCAGAATACCTTTAAAAAAATGTTAAGAACCTAGAACGTGTGCATACATATCAAAATGGTGGAGTCTCAGTTTGCCATAAAGAAGCTTGGCAGCGACAATTACTTTATATGGAAGTATAAGATGGAGATGCTTCTTGTTAAAGAAGGGCTATGGGGTTATGTGGACGGCGCTGAAACAAAACCAAATCCGGTGACTACAAATTGGAGTGCAAAGAACAATGAGGCAAGAGCAACCATTGCTCTCTTTAAAAATGAGAGTGCTATGCTATTAAACGCAACCTGGTCTCCTGACTCACCTATTAATTTGAAACCATTTCATTTTAATTATTGTATACCGTTCGTGTTCAGAATAGTTTGAGAATAAAATAAAGTAATATTTACACATAACGATAAGAAAATGAATGTAAACCTGATGTAAGCAATGAAAATATGTTTTTAATAAAAAAAAAAGAAGAAGAATAAGTTGTATTTTTTTTTACTTAATAGGTTCTTTGTTTCCTGACATTTTCTTGCATTATAGGTACACAATTCTAACCAGCACAACCAACAGAAGTAAGTATTTTGGAATGCTAGTTTCTATTTGATCCTAAGCATATGAACATCCTAATAAGAATAAAGAATATGTTTAGCCAATGCGCTATGCACATATCAATTTTATATTGAATGCAATGCAGGTGCGAATGTTGTGTCGGAAATTACCCAACTAAATATGTATTGGGTGCCGTGCCAAGTTAGAAATCCAACCAGTGACAATTATTCCCAGTTAGAATCAAAATGGAAACTTGGTATTCATCCCAATTGGAACGTGCGGTACGTGCCGGTGGCTTGGGAGTGACATGGATTTTGAATTGGAAGGAGTAGGAGCTACCCAACCAAATCAGCACGATTCCAACAACAATTTAATTTTTGAACTAGAAATACGACCGGTACCAAGCACAACCCAACGATTTCACACTAGAAAATTGTAACTCACAACCAATTTATCACTCGATTTCCAATCCCACAACCAATATTCCAATGAAAATACAGAAATCCAACCAGTTACAATTAATCCCAATTAGCATCAAAATTGAAACTTGGTAAAAATCCCAATTGGGATGGTACCATGGTACCGTACCGATACCAAGGTTGGTGCCGATTTTGGCTTGGGAGTTACCTATTTATACTACTCCTATTTCCCATCATAATTTAAAACATTTATTTTGTCGAGAACCATCGAATATTCTTCTGTTGATGAAACTCGCCCTTACAAGGTATTTCCCTATGAATTCCCATGTTTCAAAGAGCCTGAAATCGAGCAAAAGTGTTGATGACGAGAGTAATTAACAACTCGGACACGTGTTCACAGTGCTTGTGTTTGTGTTTTTTGTCGTGTAAGGTATATTCTAGCCCGTGTGAGTCTCTGTTAAGTGAGCATCACATCAAAAATTCCGCAGTGACAAACCATTCCAATTTCCGTCCAACAACCAAAGTATCAAGCATCAGCCATCATCAAGCGCGTCCAGGTTACATTTTGATATACGGATACTCTACAAGGAAGTGAATTCACCAGAATTGTTGTTAACTGTGGTCTCGTTGTCGTCATCCTGTATGAAGGTAGATAGAGTATAGTTATTTTGTAGGTCTGTCATTCTGGCTTCTATGGTTCTGGGTTCTGGCTGGGCTTTTTGGTTCACGGATGCGGTTTTTTCATGATGATGATGCTCGATGATTGACTACAACTAAAAGAGGAGTAGGGGAGGGGAGAAACCTACTTTATGAGCAATTAGACAAATGTGGTCTGGTCACTGTTCTGACTCTGAAGTGGAGTGGTCTTGGTCTGTCTGTCCCTCTATGATGTGCATTAATCACAAGTTGTTTGATTGAATACACGATTGTGTATAGGAGTATAGGTGTAACG
The DNA here is from genome assembly GCA_943590905.1 of Sphaerophoria taeniata. Taxonomy (NCBI): domain Eukaryota; kingdom Metazoa; phylum Arthropoda; class Insecta; order Diptera; family Syrphidae; genus Sphaerophoria; species Sphaerophoria taeniata. Next base: position 87,012,935 of record OX016542.1, read on the forward strand.
AAAATTTTGTATCGGGGTTGGGGGTGTGTTTGTCAATCTTAAGTACCATCACGACAGCAGGACAACCAACAACGGACAGCATGAAACTGAAGACATTTATTTAAATGTTGGACTGTGATTTTTGTCCTTCTGCAAATTGACATGGGTGTTTTTTTTTCTATTCAGAAAAGAATGAATATGGAAAGGTCATTTGTCTTAGATGTCAAACTGTGATTTTTGGGTTTAAGGATTCTTGACGATGTTTATCTATAGGAAGTGAGGGAGTGTCATTAATGAATGGCGTGTAAACTGTGTACCCTACCTTATCCTTATTCCAGCTGGGTAAAGTTATAGGTATAGAATTTCTGATAAGACGAAGATTGTTTATTTTCTAGTAGAATGTGTTTAAAGTGAAGGTATTCGTTTTTTTGATGTTCGCTAAATTTGTTCAAACTTGAAATTAGAAATACGTTTCCCTTACCTAATTAAATTACAGGATTATATAGCAATTGACATTATTATTATTATTATTATTTATTTTCGGATTATATAAATGAAAAAAAAAATTTTGGTGCGCAGGTTATAGCGTTGCGTAGCTGCTTCTGACTCTTGCTGTTGTGGTTTTTGGTTTGCAAGTTGAAAGGTATAACCCAATTCCAATTTCCAATCCCAAAAAAACTGTCGTCTCGATCGAAATGAATCCTGTGTTATTCATCTGGATGGTCTAGTTTCTAGTTTATGTTCCTATTGCATATATATATGCAACTTGCTCTTGCACTTGGCCTGCGCTATGTCGCTATGTGCACTTAGCCAACCAAATCAACGCTATTGCCAACCGCTTTTGCTTCAAATAAAATTGATTTTATAATGGCCTTTCCTAATTTCCTTCACCTTCTCCTTGTAGTGAGTAGAGTAGTGATGACTGACGAAACAACCGCCAGCTCTTCACTTCCATTCCAACTTCCAACGAATTGAACAAGTTGGAACTTGGAAGTTGGGACGAATTTTTATAGTAAACTTTTTCTATTTTATAGGTACTTGGCCCAGAGGAAATCGAATTCTCTTTTGAAAGCCAATTCCAAAAATGTTTATATTAAAATTAATATGTGTTTGATTTTATGTATTTTTAACATCGTAGGCGTAGTTTGAGTTTGATTCGTATTGCTGTTGTTCTTCTGTTCGTTCACTTGTATTTTCTGCATCTGCAAATGTTATCTTTCCCTGCTACTTTAACCGAATATTGTTACACCCCTAATAATAAACGAAAATCAAACCTGAATTATTTTTAATCAGTGACTTAAGTGCAAAATCTTATCAATAAAACAAAAATTGAGTTAATTGACGTTACTTAACTTGTCAATTAACTAATACACCAAAGTAGGTGGATTAACGAGTTAATTGAAGTTCTAAACGTCACACGCTTAAATGCAATTCAATGAGACAGTGTGTGTGTAAAAGTTGAGATTAGATGAGAAAGTATATGTGCAAACCAATTTATAATCTATGGTCACTACAGGGTTCTTGTTAATTGTAGTAGATTTTGGTACTAATTTTTATCTAAACGTCAATTAGCTATCGCAGGGTGCTTATATTTTTATTATTAGGAAATGTTAATTCATGCATTATCTTTTAATCAATGTTTTTGTTAATTGGTGAATTAGAAGACATATCTGCAGTTTTTATTAATAGGGCTGTTAGTTGTTAGCAGAGTATATCTAATAATTAGTGATGGGATCATTCGAATGATATAATCGATTATAATCGATTATGGCAATCATTCGAGATCATTCGATTATTGAAATCATTCGAATGATTTCTCAAACCCTGCTACAACTACTACTCTTCAAAATTAAAATCTGAAATGAAAAAAAAATCGATTGACGATTATTAGTATTCGAATGACCATTATTATCATTCGAATACAAATAATCCATTTTATTAGTATTCGAATAATAAATCATTCGAATGAATAATCGATTATTAATAATCGAATGAAAAATCATTCGAATGAAAAATCATTCGAATGAAAAAAGTACTCGAATGAAAATAGTAATTGAATTAAAATAGTACTCGAATGAAAATAGTACCCGAATGAAAATAGTACTCGAATGAAAATAGTAATTGAGTGAAAATAGTACTCGAATGAAAATAGTAATTGAATGAAAATAGTAATCGAATGCAAATAGTAATTGAATGAAAATAGTAATAGAATGAAAATAGTACTCGAATGAAAAGAATCGATAATTAGTATTCGCATAAAAACAAATCGAATGATGACTTTTTTAAGTTTTAATTCGAATGACGATTTTATTTCTAGTTAAATTTGCAAATCTTTGCAATGGAATTTTGTTTATGATTTTTGGTTACTTTTTGAAAGGCAAACAAAAATTTGTATTTGGAGATTCTTTGCTTTTTTTTTGATATATGTACATGATTGGTAGAAATTTTTGTGAATTAGTGTTTAAAAAATGAATACGGAACATTGTTTATAGCTAAGAAGAATAACAGGCTATTTTTAAAAATGTTTCTAAAATGAAATTGAACAATAAACCCAGGTCGGTACCTACCATCTGAGAGGGTATTTTCTAAGGCAGGTCTATTGACGAATGACCGTCAATATTATTATACCTGTAAATTAGCTCATTGTACACTGTAAACTTTAAATTTTTCACCATTTTCATTGGATTTCGTAATTCGAATGATCATTCGAATGATCATTCGATTATTCAAATCATTCGAATACTATTTTCTCGATTATTGAAATCATTCGATTATGCCCATCACTACTAATAATGAGTAGGGACCAGAGATTAAAATGAGTACGTTCAAATACATCAAAAAATTACTCAATGATCGCTCAGACTTTATCGTTTTCCACCCCTATTCACAAGCAAATTGCTCAGTGCTCACAGGCATTTTTGCTCGCACGCATTCAAATGTTTTCGAGCAAGCAAAATGAGTATATTATATTCACAAGTCGTTTTTGTTTTTTTCACTCACAAATAAAATGACTTGTGAGCGGATGATTTATTTGAACTTACTTGAACATTTATTCAAACAGTTTGTACTCAAACTGACTGGGTATATTCAAACGACTGAGTATACTCAAACTGACTGAGGACTCAAACTGATCGAATATTCAAAGTCAAACCGACCAAATGGATTGAATAATTGTAAGGTTTGGTGGATATTTTTTAACTTTTGATTCTAGAAAAAAAAAATAGTTTTTTGTGTTGCTATGAATGAGTGTAGGTATATGTATAATATAATGATTAATGAATATGAATATGAATATGAACATAAAATGTACACATAAGGAAAATGTAGGTACTGAATGTTTAAAATTGAAATGACATGAACTATTTAAGGACAATTTGTTCATTTGTTTGAAAAATAGCTTCGGACATTCTAAATTACCTATATGGATTACATTTTCTATAAAAGTATAACCGACATAAATGTTAAGTAGTTAGGAAAATTTATTTTTTGTGCATTTTTAGAAAAGATTTTACATTTTAACTTATGTACCACAGGGTTAATGAATGAATAACTCTTGGTAATTACGTTTTCGTATTTTATTATAGCAGGTAGTTAAAACTCAAGGACAGATTAGCATTGATTGTGTACTGCATATACCTGCATAGCTAGCGAGACGATGCAGTTTCTAAAATACTGGACTTTAAATGTCTGGTCAAGTTGTTTGTAAATTTGAAGTAGGTATGTATCATATAAAAGGATATAAAAGGGTTAGGTAAACAATTGAAGGATTTTCAATGACGGAGAAGGAGGTAGCATTGCATTTTGCATTTATGTAAAATCTTTGAGAAGAGTGGGCTGAATATGCGTAACATTTGTTATAAAATTCAACCCAGAAACAGTAATTGATTTGATTGTGTGTGATTGTGAAATTGTTTTCACTATTTTACATAACAAAAAAAAAACAAAAAGCCAACTAGTAATGTGTCTCCTTTCATTGTACAGTCGACTCCGCTTAACTGAAACACCATTTTTGCAGACAATTTGTTTCAGTTAAGCGGAGTTTTCAGTTAACCGAACTTCGGATAACTGAAACTTTTTTCAAATAAGCGGAGTTTTGTCAAAATTAAATACAGCCATGCTAAAAAAAAATTTAAAAAAAATTATTAAAAACAAACAAGAGATAAAGTAAGTAACTTAGAGCCATTCTCTTTACTATTGCTCACTGCCTATGACCAGAATGCTACGTAAAGCAAATAATTTAGACATTTTTGACCCCTGCCTTTCCAAATCCTCACTTAAAAATTATCTTCTTAGTTTACCAACCTAACTTATTTATAATTTTATGACTATGTACCTATACAATAATATAATGTTAATCATATTAAATTTTTAACCTTAGATTTAAGATATGCTTGTACTAAGTATTCAATAAAATTGTCAACTTGTAGGAAGCCCTCAAGTTGGCCAATTCTAGAGTTAAGAAAAACTTGAGCGTTAAGGAACAAGTTGAAAATCGTTTTTCTTCACTTCTGTAAACCTCAACTCGAGAGTTGAAATTCAAAAGTTGGGTTCTCTCATTTTTTTAAATTTCCCTGGAATATTTTGGAGTTTGTTTTAACTTAAGATTTGAATTTATGTCAAATGCCAAATGCTGCGGGTTCAAGCCCCAGCTTTGGCAGCATTCTTTTTCTACGAAAATCGCCAGCTCATCTGAGGCTACTTGTGCGATAACATGAGACAATATAACATCTATGTCTCCTCCTCTGAGCCACGTAGGTTTCTGTTATGTGTTTTCCTTCTATGTATCTATCTATCTCTTTCTGTTGTATTAATGTCTTGTTCTGTCCCAGCCGATAGTCTCAGTCACCAGTGCTGCTATGTGTCTGTAGTTCGTCACATTCATATGCAAAGTACTGTAAATTCAATGTTCAATGTTCAATAAAATTTTTACATACCGTGGGAAATTGTGAATTTGTAAACGTCTTTAGCTACGTGCAAAAACTTATCAGTCCGCACACTTTTTTCAATTGAAACGGAACGGTCTGAATTTCATTTTCTATAAATTCATTCTCAACCAAAACTTGCCAGCATTCGACCAATCTGTCCCGCATAAGCTTAAAAGGCCAGAAAAGAACTAAACGATGTCGAAATAAGCATACCCCAAGGCAATGCTTTTCTTCGAGAATGTATCGAAAAACAACCTTACCCGAAAGCACACGCGACGACGATCAATAATTGAAATTATTTCTGCTTGAAGAGGCCAAACAAAAGATCCAATATTTCTATTCCTCAATATACAGATTGTCATGGCCGAAAAAAAGTTGCCAAAAGTGAGACGAAGACTGGCTAGTGGCAAATGGTACTAGTTTTCTCGAAATATTCAAATAATTATTTTAATTCATATGAAAATTTTGAATTTGAGAGAAAACTCTCAAGTTTGTCTTTCAACTTCTACTGTTTTTGGAAGTTGAGAAAATCGAAAGTTGAATTACTTGAGAGTTGAGAATCAAAAATTGAAATAGTCCAATGTGATTAAGGAAAACCAAAATCACAAATTGAGAATAAAAATCCTCAAGTTCAACTTGCTCAACAGCTCATGTTAAGTTAAAAAATAAAAAATTATTTAAGAAAAAAAATAAATCAATTGTTGTGTTTGCTGTTTTCCAAATTATAAAAGGACATCTTATACTATTGTATCGGAAACTTGGGAGTTTTCAGCAAAGGCTTCGAGGGCTCTATGATCTATATTTCATCAGAGCAGTTTTCAACAAACAAACGACTGACACATTACATCACATCATTGCAGTGTAAATTATAATAGGTAATCGCACAGTCAGATATTCTGTTCTTCCATTGCAACGTAGATTTGAAAGTAACTTACGTAGATGACGCTATTGTAATTCATGCGTGTACCATAATTTTGACATAAAAACACCACATACATCACACTTTTACAATAAAAATAAATTAAATTAAATGTTGCGTTCTTTTTTAAACAATAGTCAACAATTGTGGCTTCGTTCAACTGTTTCACTTATGCGGAGTTGAATGTGTGAGAAATGTTATTTTAAGGCAAACAATTTTGTTTCAGTTATACGGAGTTTGCAATTAAGCGGAGTTCAGATAAGCGAACGAGTTTTGGTGGAAAATGTTCAAAATGGCTCGGTTATAAATTTTTTGTTTCAGATAACCGAAGTTTTCAGTTAAACGGAGTTCAGTTAAGCGGAGTTGACTGTATTTAAATTAAACCACACAAGACAATCCAACTGACAAAATCATTTTTCTTCTGTATACATATCTGTATACTCAAATCACAAACACAAACAATGCTTGGCATGAACACTTCACTCACTTACCTGGTCATGAACAGCTTACTTGATTCATGAACATTTTGCTCACAGAAACTCAGTTAAAGTTATTCAAACTCATTTTGACTTGAAAACAAAAATACTCATTTGTATTCATTTGAAAATAGGGGTTGCTTAGAGTGGCGCAGTGTCATAAGTCCGTAGGTCATAAGTCCGTAAAGGACTTTTGACCCACTTAAGTGAGTCAAAAGTTCATAAATCGATTATGAACTTATAACCCACGTAAGTGAGCCAAAAGTCCGCAATAAAAAGAGCCATAAGGTCTTAAACAAACTAAGATTGAATGAAATAAAAAAAACAAACCCAGTTTCAGAAAAACCCGAATGAAGTGACGCTTACAAGTAAGAGCTACAGTTTTTTTTACATCAAATTCACCCTTTTACAAATCAAATTCACCCTTTTACAAATCAAATTCACCCTTTTACAAGTCATATTCGCCCTTTTACAAATCAAATTCACCCTTTTACAAATCAAATTCACCCTTTTACAAATCAAATTCACCTTTTTACAAATATCTTCTGTAGAAGGGTGAATTTGATTTGTATAAAGGTGAATTTGATTTGTAAAAGGGTGAATTTGATTTGTAAAAGGGTGAATTTGATTTGTAAAAGGGCGAATTTGATTTGTAAAAGGCTGAATTTGATTTGTAAAAGGGTGAATTTGATTTGTAAAAGGGTGAATTTGAAGTAAAAAAAAAACTGTATCAAGGTAGATATGTTGTAAAAACAAAGACCAGCTAGTAGGTAAATGAAAGGAAGAGGAACGCAACAAATAACAATTTTCGGAAGCATTATCAGAGAGAATGACTCTTTGGCTTTGGGTCAGAATTTCGTAGGAAATTTTGACGGACTTTTGACTCACTTAGGTGGGTTATAAGTTCATAATCGATTTATGAAGTTTTGACCTACCTAAGTGGGTCAAAAGTCCTTTACGGACTTATGACACTGCGCCGCTTAGAGTTACTTGATTGATTCATAAATAAAAATATTCAATTTTTTTTACTTGCTTGTCGTGGACTCAGTTTGTTCAATTTTTTTTTCAAAAAATACTCAGTATTCGTGAGCAAGCTTGGTTCATTATAATCCTGGCTCCTGCTATCCGACGCACACAATCACAATTTGAATTTTAAAACTCTTAAAAATGTAAAAACTTCAAGGATCCCATTACAAGTGAAGTGATACTTTTTTCGGAGGCAATTTATCGGGCTACGCTACGATACGACCTATTAATAAAAAATTATACTACTCAAATATAGAAAATACTCCTCAAAAGTTTTTGGAGCGACAGCACTGTTGGCCTGTGCTGTGTGCTGCACTGCAGCGTTAGAACCTTGCTCCGATTGGAGCAAATTTGCTCCACTTTTAAGAAAAATAAAATCTACTCCGACGCTTCGATTTTTCGAGATTTACTTTACTTTGTCACAAGGAAAAATTTTGTTGCCTAAACTACCTGTTATAAGTATTGTTAGAGCAGACAGCAGAGAGCTGTATAACGTTGTTTCTTTGAAAGAAAATTTAATAAAGTCAAATTATTGTTCGTAGATGATAATAGCATACTTCTTCTATTTTATACTTGGCCCCGAGGAAATCGAATTCTCTTTTGAAGGCCAAACCCAAAGATTTGCTATTAGATAATGGTTGATCCGTCATCCATAGCGCTGGTTCTAGCAAAGTGCTTGAACCAGCGTTGTTCTCAGAAGAAAAAATCTTGGGGCCATTTTTGGGCCATTTACAAATTTTTGGGGCCACTTATTTTTATTTGCGACAACTAGAATCAATGACATTACGTTGATAGAGAAGTCGAAAAAAGCGGGTCCAGCGATTCAGTCTGTCTGTCAGGAAACGCACTTGCAAGCCTTAACTACTGGTCCGATTGACTTCAAACTTTAACATTAGATTTTTGTGCGAATTCCCGTGGGTCTTTATTTAAAATTTTATTTCTTAGATCAAGGGTAGTCCCCTTAAACATTTTTTTAGTGAAAAACAAAAAAATAGTTTTCTAATTTTTTTCAACATCCTCGTTATTTTTTTTTCGGAACAATGGTGTTTTTAATGAAAAAAATAAATTATTTTTGTATATAGCTCATAAATGGTTTGTACCTCTCATAGAACCTTTTTTGTTATAAGATTTTTTTCAAAAAATAATAGTCCGATCAGCGTATTGTTTTCTTTAAGGAGTACCTATGTTTATATCGCCCAAATAATATTTTGTATTCAAATAATTTTCAAAATTTGTTTGGATTTAAATAAACTGTTTTCAAATGTAATATGTATATTCACCTATTCTTGAATACTGGATATGGATACCCAGATTAGTTTTAGGACATTTTTGAAAAATATTATATTCTTATAAAAAATAAATGAAAAATACACCCCTCAATAGAATTTTTGTTTTTGATTTCAAAAATCAACAATTTCTTAAGGCATCATTTTTTTCAGATAAAATTTGTTTTTGAGGTACATATTTTAATTTACATTTTTATTTATGAATTTTTAATAATATGTTTTTGTTTCTTAATCTTTTTTGTAAGTAGGTTTTGTAATTTAAATTTTTTATCCCAAGTCTATGATTTTATCAACATATTGTCGGAACTCCAGATTTAAGAAAAAAATGTTTATTTTTTGTTTTCATTAAAAAAAAGTAGATAAGCGTCGAATGTGCCCCAGCACGGGGCACCTTGGACATCAACGCACAGTTTTGGAAATGGATGTATTATTATTATTATGTTAGTTTAGAAATAAAAAAACCATAATATATTTTGTTATAAGAATTCAATTCATTTTCTTAATTATTTTTATTTAAAAAAAAATAGTTTTAACCAAAAATAAATAAGTTGGTAGTTACCTAAAACAATAACATAAAAATAGATTCATTAACAAAAAAAACCATTAATCACATTGATTAAATCAGACTCTTACGAACATTTAGATTTCTTAAATCGATATTAAAGATACTCTTCCTTTGGAATCTTGATGTGCCCAGAGGAATCGTCTGTCAGAGGTTCCCCGGTTTAAAATGTCGAAGGTGCCCAAGGTACGGAAAAGCTCGCGAGCGCTCGCGAGCCGGAGCCAGCTCTTTCACATTTTCAGCTCCAGCTCGCGAGCCGGAGCTCTTTTTTCAATAATTTAGGCTCCGGCTCGCGAGCCGGAGCTCTTTTTTCAATATTTTTGGCTCCGGCTCGCGAGCTCTTTTTGAGCTCGGAGCCAAATAGGCTCCCGAGCCGGAGCTCTTTTTTTCAATATTTTTGGCTCCGGCTCCCGAGCTCTTTTTCAGCTCGGAGCCCAATAGGCTCCCGAGCTGGAGCTCTTTTTTCATTGGAGTATGTATACTTATTGTAAATAAGGGCAATCATCATCAGCGGATGGCAATGATTAAAACCTAATTTTTCCATTTTTTATGAGTTTTCTAAACTGATTTTCGGGGCAATCCGGTATTTTTCAGAACGAAATATATATATAGCGACCTAGATTCATATCTTATCTTTCTATTGAGCCATTAACATTCAAATTTCATCAGCGGATGGCAGAGATTTTGACGGATTAAAAACATAATTTTTTCGGTTTTTTAAGTGTCTTCTAGAGCGATTTTCGGCGCAATCCGGTAACATTTAGAACGAAATATCCCTCTAGCGACCTAGATTTGTATCTTATCTCTCTATTGAGCCAGCCGGAAATACCAGGTTTTTAATCCGTCAAAATCTCTGCCATCCGCTGATGAAATTTGAATGTTAATGGCTCAATAGAAAGATAAGATATGAATCTAGGTCGCTATATATATATATATTATATTTCGTTCTGAAAAATACCGGATTGCCCCGAAAATCAGTTTAGAAAACACATAAAAAATGGAAAAATTAGGTTTTAATCATTGCCATCCGCTGATGATGATTGCCCTTATTTACAATAAGTATACATACTCCAATGAAAAAAGAGCTCCAGCTCGGGAGCCTATTTGGCTCCGAGCTGAAAAAGAGCTCGGGAGCCGGAGCCAAAAATATTGAAAAAAGAGCTCCGGCTCGGGAGCCGGAGCCAAAAATATTGAAAAAAGAGCTCCGGCTCGGCAGCCGGAGCCAAAAATATTAAAAAAAAGCTCCGGCTCGGGAGCCTATTTGGCTCCGAGCTCAAAAAGAGCTCGCGAGCCGGAGCCAAAAATATTGAAAAAGGAGCTCCGGCTCGCGAGCTGAGAGCTAAAAGAGCTTAAAAGAGCGCTCGGGAGCGAGTTTTTCTGTACCCTGATAGGTGCCCCACTTGATATTTTTTAACATTTCAAAATATATCAATTTTGTATCTCAAAAACAACTTCATTGTAGCAAATCATTAAAAACACGATTATGAAAATCTTAAGAAGTTAACCTGAAAATTATACCAAACGTACTCAAACAAATTTCACATCCTACCTTGGCGGGATTTGAAGCAAGACTGCTGAACTTACAATTTCGTACAGAATTTTTTAAGGTCTTAAAACACAGATAATAGTGACTGAAGGATGCCGGCTCTACCCTACAGGTTACATATTCATATTCATATTCAGAACATTTTTTTTTTCTGAAATAAGATCATTTTTTTCAAGTATTCAAAAAAATCAAAATATCTTTTTTAATTATAAACGAAAATGCAGGTACTTAAGCATAGTAGGTTGGTACTTAAACATTAGTAAGTTCTTGAATAAGGTACTCATTGATATAGGTATTATTCATGGACTGCTACTGCCAGTAGCCAACTCAGTAGTGGAATCACGATGATTCCACTTTTAACGGACGAAAAACGAGCCCTTGAAATTTGCAAGCTTCGACTAGAAACTAGATTACTTAACTCGTCAAAAGTAAATGTTCTCTTTCCCTAGTTTGCAGCAATTTTAATGGCATATCAATTTTTGATTGAAGTAAGCGGCTTGAACAAATATCTACTCCTAAAAATTACATCAACAGCATTAATAAATGAAGCTTTCTATTAAGCAACTTGAAGTTAATGTCGTAAATAGCTGCTTCAGAATTTCTTTAAAAAGAAAAAATACATCAACCACCAGCTTACTGCTTTAATGATCTCGCCCAATCAAAAATTAAGGTCGGCGAGAAGTCAATAAAATGAGTTCTCCGCTTAAAATTTTGAGGAGTAGCATCGGTGGAACCATTTATTTTCAAATTTGGTATGGAATTTTCGCATTCACCAAATGGTTCAATAATCCATCGTACAAAAATCAATTTTATTAATACTTACTTCTTTTACCTTACCCAATACTTGAATTTCACAAAATTGGGGCCATTTGCCGTTGGCCCGGGGCATGGGGCCAAACAGCAAATTTTAGGGCAAAATGGCCCGTTTGGGCACTTTTGCACAACGCTGGCTTGAACATCAGTTTTGTACTTTTCTCAATCCACAACTACCTGTACTTGTTACAATTTGTAACGAATTCTACTGTGAACTATAAACAAACTTAAACACAAAACTTCAAATAAATTCGTTTCCATCACTGCGCAAATGTGATTCTTTACTTAGCCTAGTTTGTGTATGTGTGTTTGTATTTTTGGTTTGTGTCTGCTTCTTTTGCTTTCCTGTGCGAACTTCGTTTAAATTTGTGAGATACACAAAATCAACATTTTCGATTCACAAACTGCAGCTTCGTCGCGTAGCGTCGACGTCGACGTTGTCGTCTGTCTGCTGCCGTTGCTGATGCTGTATAGTCGTATCTGTACTGTAGTGGCCAGCGAGCGGGTAGTTTGAGTTGAGTTGCTGTTGTTCTTCTGTTCGTTCACTTGTATTTTCTGCATCTGCAAATGTTATCTTTCCCTGCTACATTAACCCAGCGATGCCAACCTAGGCATTTTCATGCCTTTTAGGCATAATTTTGCAAGCTAAGGCTCTAAGGCTTATTTTTTTGCAAAAAGGCATCTTTTTTTCATTTCAGTTTTTAACTACTCACTTTTTTATTTTATTAAAGCATTCTTAAAATATTAAACCTTTGAGATTGTAATATGTAAATTCGCCCTCAGAAAAGAGTTTCCACCTTCAAATTGATCGAATTTTCCGAACAGTTTCTTCTGATGTTCATCTATTTCACTGTCTTTCACTGTCTTTTCTAACCCAGGGAAGCTCTGATGTTAGGCTTTCTTTATTGTTTTGTTTTTTCCACTTCTAGCCATGTTAAACTGAAAGTAAACTGTTTTTGTATTCATTACGGATTGCGGTTTGTTAATGTGTTCTTAGTAAAATACAGAAAAACAATTTTTTAGGTTTATAGAACTAAAATTTAAAAAAATGTTGAACTGTTTTGTTTTTGTTTACTTCCACTGATAAAACTCAAGAAAAGGCATTTTTTTAATGAAAAAGGCATCTTTTTTTCCAAATGTAGACATTTTTTGGGCTAAAGCGGTTGGCAACGCTGCTTTAACCGAATATTGTTTTAAGTGTTAGTTATGTGTTATGTCTTACGTGTTATTATTTGGCTATCACCTATCATTTTTAATAGTGAATTGATGTCGTCACTTTCAGTACTTTGAGGTTCGGCGTTCGGGGATGATAAGAATAAGAATAAATTCTACCTACATGTATTATTATGTACCTAAATGGTTAGCGTAAGATATGTCATTATGTTATGTTCATAGATGTAGGTAGGTAGATATGTAGGCAATGATGTTGGGTCTTCATTTATTATTGTTGCCTATGCGTTACGAATTTTTAAGGATCATGTGGTGTTGAATTTGCATTCCGATATAGTTTTTTCATCCAGATTCCAATTGAACACTTTTTTTTTATTCAAATGTCTAAGGTACCTACCAAGGCTAGGCACCGATCTGTTATGACATGAGTTATGATATGACAATATAAGTGGCAAGTAATCACTACGCAGCAGTCAGCATTACCTACATATTCTACTTTAGTTGAGAAGTTCATACTGTGCGGTGCAAAACGACAGATTTTTTCGTATCATAAAAATTGTCTAAGAAAAAAAAAAAAAAAAAACAGCGAAATTCTTTGCACATTTTTGAAAACTTTATTTGTCATAAAATAACACTATAGAACAAAAAAAAAACATTTTTCACTTCAATAAAAAAAAAAAAATAAATAAAGACTTCAATATATTTATGCTTATTTGATGTTAAAAACATTTGCAACTTCAAGGTACATATTATGTATATTATACAAATTTCTTATTATGCAAGAAAATGCTAATATTTAATCGAATACCCCCTATTTCTAATAACAGCTGCACATTGTCTAGACGTAGAAGCAATGAGGTTATTAATAATAGTACCTACCTGGTTTGTCATTCTACTGCCTTTGTACTTCAGCGAATGTGTCACTCTTTCTTTTAAAAATTGTATCTACACCCTATTTTCCTTTTAACTATCTCCCACAGATTCTCTATGGGGATCAGATCTGGGGACTGTGCTGGCCATTGCAAAACCTTGATATTTTTTTCATAAATCCAGTTTGTGGCCAATCTCGACTTGTGCGCTTGGGGTCATTATCGTGTTGAAACGTCCAGACAAGTGGCATTTCCTAATCAGCATAAGGAAGCATGGTGTTACTAATTATTTAAACATAGTCTTCTGATTTCATTATGCCCTCTACTTGTCTAATTGGTCCAATTCCTTGACCAGAAAAACAACCCCAGACCATAACCGAACACCTCCATGTTTAACTGTCCCTTTAGTATATTTGGGATTAACAGCCCGATTCTGAAGTTGTTCCGAGTCACTGACTGTGACTGATTTCTTGTGAGGATAGTTGTGAGTTGTGACTCGATGACAAATAGGAATTCTGGAACAACTCTCCCAAGAAAACTCACTACAAAATTCACCTCAACATGGGGAAAATAATTATTGTTGTTTCAACCAAAGATGAGTTTTTTGTCTCTTTTTTTGTCTCTGGTTTCAACTGTCTAGTTGAAATCAAAATAATTTATTAGGGGTATTCACGTAAACGCGGAAAACCCATAGAAACCGTAGAAACCGTAGAATTTTCTATCGGTAGAAATGAGCTGTCAAAATTTGTATGGGAAAAATTTTCTGCAAATCGTAGAATTTTATCTCACAAATTTGAAGCAGAAACTGCAGAAAAAAAAAACCTGATAAAATTTATGACGTTTATTTTGACGTTTAATTTGGCGCTCATTTCATCTTTTCATCTTTGTTCATACAATTGAATGAATTTTGTTTTAAAACTACTTCTTGGCATCTTGAAGAGCAAAAATTAAAATGTAATTAGAATAAAAAAAAAGAATCACTTTAACATAAATTATCGAATGACGTGAATTGAACAAATTCACTTTGACGTTTAACAAACAGCTGTTTGTTTCCCTTGTTTACGCAACTATTTTCTGCTGGGGTGTTCATTTAAATCTTTTGCGGAATTTTCTATTTTTCCGCAAAGTAGAAAATTATCTCGTTACGTGAATACCCTTATTATTTGTTTTCGAGCTTCTGAAGAAACAATGGAATTTCCATATGGATTTTTAATACGCTTACACGATTTGTACAATATTCCATATGGAAATGGTGACAATTCATGTTGAAAATCCATATCATGTAATGCAGGCTTTTCAGATATGTATATGAATTGTTCACAACAAACATGGAACCTCAAATCGAAATGTCAAAATAACAGCAATATGTTTGTTGTTAGCTGGTCTGAGGAAGGTCGCAAATTTGCAATTTCTTGTGACTGTCATAAGTTGTGACTCTGTACCAGAATATGAAAAAAGTCACAAAAATCATTTCACCTCAACTTGTGACTTGTGAGGTATCAGTGAGGTTCCTCAGAATCGGACTGTTAATCTTTCACCTCTTAGTCTTCTTTTTGTGACACTCCTCTTTTGAAGTCACTCAAAATTCTTGATTTAATTTCCGGTGAATACTTTTTTCCAGCTATTTTAATAAAAAAATCAGTTTTTTCACTTTTTTTAGTTTTTATTATGTTTAAAAACACTTCTGTATACAACTCGCGATTAAACTCTCGAAACGAGCCCCGCCGCACGAATAATTTTTGCAATTAAATTTTTTTTCAGATTAACCGTTTTAAAAGAATGATGGCCGTCAGTTGCAAATGTTTTACACAGTTAAATGCATTAATTTTTCTGGAGGCAGTACATTTTTGTTGTTCTTTTTTGTTGATTGGTACTTCCGGATTATGGACAGGATGATCTATGCAAAGTCTTGTGCGATGAAAAAAATATGGTTTGCACAACTATTCTATGTAAAAATATGTGAAATTTATAAAAGGTGATGATAGTTGCAAATGTTTTGCACGGCACTGTACCTACATTATCATTTGTGTTTCTGCAGTACAACCACCTGTAACATAAAGCATAAGACCCTTCCGAAAAATTTACGTCTTTTTCCTTAAAATCAGATGATTTTCCCGCTTAACAACGTCACACTAAATCACACTAAGGTCAATGTAGATCCATTGTGTTGTGCTACTCGGTGCCGTGGAGTATTGTTATTGCTACTCAATGTGATAAAAACCCACGTAATCACCCCTATCGCCAATTTTATGGGAACTTTTTTCCCAGGGAAACAAAGATGCGTTTTCTGGGTAAAAATATGTATAAATATAAATATAAATAAGTAGATTCTTTCCTCTTCAAATAAATACCGTGTGATGGACGTTCCTTGCATAAACAAGATTATTCATTGACTTAAAAGGTTTTAGCATGAACTACTAGATAGCAGTAGTTGCTCATAGCTTAGTGGTCAGCTGCGTTGGCTGCTAAGCAGAACGTCGTGGCTCGTAGGTTCGAGTCATACTCGTGCCCATAAAAGTTTTTATTTCATCTTTCACGGGTACTGCCTCTTGCGAATAATTGACAAAACTTCCAAGAGTATCAATCTGTCATGAAAAAGTGCTTCTCAACGTTGCCGTTCGGAATCGGCGTTAAATTGCAGATTTGTAGGTCCCCTCAATTCTTCACACGCACTCAGAGAATTGTTGATGAGAGTAAGCCACTTAGGCCTTGGCTCTTCAAGAGCTGTCACGCCACTCTATTTATTTTTATTTATTTACTAGATAGCAGAGTTGGACGTTATAATTTTTGCTTTTTTGTTGTTTGTTTTGGACAAAAAGGACTAATCATATCCGAGGAATATAATATTATATTGCATACTGCGCTACATGCAGTTATTAGCCGTGTTCATCCACAAAAAATTCAGTGTAGTGTAGTGTAGTGTAGTGTAATTTCATGAAAATTGTCAGTGTAAGTTCAAGCAAAAACGTCAAAATCAGATGTTAAAGAAATCTATCAAAACAGTTTTCACAAAGCTACACTGGCTCAAAAGGTAGTGTAGAATTTTCTGCACTAGTGTACACTAGTGTACACCAGTGCAGCATAATGAACACGAAACCAGTGTAAGTTAGTGTAAGTTAGTGCAGAAATTTTCTTAATGAACATCAAAAAAGTTACACTGGACTACACCAAACAGTCCAGTGTAGCTGGGTGAACACAGCTATTATTTATAGTCCAGTCACTTTAGAGAAAAAAAGGGTTCAATCTCGGAATTTGAGATAATAAGCTAGGAACTCGTATACAGCTTTATTTTGGTGTTCTAAAAGTTGTCTCAAAAGTCTCATGTTATCTCGTGTCTGCGTCGTAAGTTATTCGAGGTCAAAGGTCATTTTTGGCAATTATCTCTGTTTCTATGGATAAGAAAATTTGCCACAACTTTTGTCTTAACTTTTTTTCTATACGCTCAACCATTTTCGAGATAGAGGGCGGAGAGCACCCAGCGCTCAGGCATATATACTGTAATACAAGGTCAACCGTGAATCTCGGTGAATAATACCTTGTATACAGTTACTAAATTATTAATACATTGTATTAAATGATGTTATATATATATATACTAGCTGACCCGGCAGACTTCGCACTGCCTAAATCGATAAATAAAAGATCTAAACTTTTGTAGCCCACTGCACAACCTGCTACCCTACTACCCCACAACTTTGTTAACCAGTTACCCCGCTACCCGTCACCCCACTAAACACTGCCGGATACCCAGTATTTCTACGCGATACACGCTACCCTGTTACCTGTTATCCAGCTGCCCCTTACCCTGCTTCTAACAACTCACTATCCGTCAACCGGCTATCCGCTTCCCATTACCCCGCTACCCCATCAACCACTACCCTGGCCATTTCTCATGAAAACGGCGTGGTCGATTTTGTACAAAATAATAAGAACCCATCTACGCCACTAACCGAACATTCCCTCAACATTTGGTTCTAAACACTCCACTGGTATAAAATCAGTGAGTCCTCAGCGAATTTGTATGAGATTTTTATATATCTAAGAAAACAACGTTTACTTTGTCAGCTAATAAGGTCGTGACAACTCAGAAAGCTTCGTTGCCTCATGCACAACAACTTTGTTAAGGATATGGTTAACGTTCTGTAGGGAAAATTGTGTTTCCACATTTTTTTCTACATCTTATGAACGGCTTGGCCGATTTTGTACAATTTTCTTAAAAACCCTACTGTAATAATACTCGAACATTTTGTCAAAATTTGATGACAAACGGCACGAACTTTCCCTTTTACGAACTTTTCATTTTAACATTTCAAAAGTAATGCATTTCATTTGAAACAGTGTTTTTGAAATTTTGTTTAATCAAATTTTTTTTGTATTTCAAATTTTCCATTTTTTTTTACTTTTTCTTGCATTCTAGTTCCCCATCACAAATGTTCCAGTTTTCCATTTGAAAACCACTGCTCCTGCAATAACATGCAATTTTCCCTTTGCAAACCAATGAATTTTCCGAGTTTTTCATCAAGAAATTTCTATTTTCTATTCGAAAACCTACTTTGAAATTTTCCATTTGAAAACCAATGCACCTGCAATAATATGCATTTTTCCATTTTAAAACCAATGAGTTTTCCGAGTTCCTTTCGAAAACCCATTTTGAAATTTTCCAGGTTTCCATTTGAGAGCCACTTTACCTTTACTACAATTACATGCAATTCTCCCCTTGAAAACCAATGAGTTTTCCGAGTTTTTCATCAAAAAAATCTGATAAAAAAAAAGACCTTAACTTTTGTACCCTGCTAGTACACTGCCCACTACCCTCCTACCCTCCATAGCTACCTGCTACCCACTACCCGCTACTTCTACCTGATACCCGCTACCTCTTAACCGCTCCTCACTACCCCACTACCCCGCTACTACACTTCCCGCTTCCAAGGCCATATCTCAAAAGAAACAAATCTAAAAAAGGAAAAATATCGACAGCAAAAAATGTCAAGTAAAGTTTTTTTTTCGAAGTCTGCCGGGTCAGCTAGTATATATACATAACATCATTTAATACAATGTATTAATAATTTAGTAACTGTATACAAGGTATTATTCACCGAGATTTACGGTTGACCTTGTATTACAGTATATATGCCTGAGCGCTGGGTGCTCTCCGCCCTCTATCTCGAAAAGGGTTGAGCGTATAGAAAAAAAGTTAAGACAAAAGTTGTGGCAAATTTTCTTATCTTTAATTTTCATTATAGGTGTTGAAGTGATTGGAACCATAGAAACAGAGATAATTGCCAAAATATAATTTCATGACCTTTGACCTCGAATAACTTATGACGCAGACACGAGATAATATGAGACTTTTGAGACAACTTTTAGAACACCAAAATAAAGCTGTATACGAGTTTCCAGCTTATTATCTCAAATTCCGAGGTGAAACCCTAAAGTGACTGGACTATTAAGAATTCGTAAGGGCGCAATCAAGCAATAAATAGGTATCTATTTCTCGAACTATTTTATTAATTATTATCGGCCTTCGAGGAAATTGAATTCTCTCTTGATAGGCCCTTGCAAAAATTGGCTAAATCACATCTCTGTTATGTCCCTAAACATAAACAAGAGATATCAAAATCGACTGGATTTGACTGAAGTAATAGAATATCATTATAGTATAAAATACATAATAAAATATAGTATAACAACATAGTAGTAGTAATAGTATTAGTAACTAAGTTCACATCAATTATATTTCCTTTTTTAACTGTCAGTCATGTGAATTACAATAATTCAAAACAGCAAAATTCTTTAGAAAAACAAATTATGACGGGTTTAGCAATGAATGATGAGTTAAGTTTTCTATATTTAAGATTTTTTTTATTTTTTGTTTGTTGTTCTATTTTTTTTTTTTTTTTTTTAGACATACATACGTGCTCGACTTTCATTTCCTTTGCGTAGTAACTCATGAAAACGATACATTCATAATATTTATGCAGAAATACATTGTACACCTTTATGCTTTATACCTACCTACATGTTTTCATAAAAAATTGGTTCAAGTTTCATAAAAAAAAAATCTGTAAAAGTCGTCCGTCTTAAACAGTTCCGAACAATTCACAATAGATACATAATAATATATGTGAATGTTTGGCTTTTGATACGTAGAGCATTGATGAAGAGATGAAGTTAGTGTTTGACAAATTTAATGGAAGTCTGTTTGCTGATGTCGGTGTCCAACTATTTTGTTTTTCAGAGTTTAAAAAAATTGCAATAAGAAATCGGCTTAGTAAGGTGATTTTTTTCAATGAGTACAAATGTCCATGGATAGGTTAAGTTACCTTAAATGGTTTGCAGTTGTTTTTGTTACAGTCACACTTAGATCAATGTAGATCCATTGTGTTGTGCTACCCGGTGCCGGGAGTATTGTTATTGCTACTCAATGTGATAAAAACCCACGTAGGTAATCACCCCTATCGCCAATTTTATGTTAACTTTTTTTCCCAGGGAATCAAAAATTACCCCGGAACAGAAGTTTCCCATGAAGAATCTCACAAGAACTTTTATTCCCCCGGAAAGAAATTATACCAACCTTAAAATATTTTAATGATTTTCGAAGTTATTTTGAAAGCTTCATATTTAAATAAAATACATATTTTGTTTGTGTTAAATTTAAAATCGATATTGTGGGATTTCACATCAAGACAATCGATTTCTTTAAATTTTACAGACATATTAAGACTTATTATCCCAAGCCTATTTTTGGAAGCCTATTTTTTCCTAGCTCTGGTTACCGAGGAATTTGCATCAGAAGATATAATGTACATGGGTACATATTTTATATTGGATTACAAGAAGCTTAGAACTATAACAAGACCTTGCAGATAATTTTTGGTTCTCAGTAACTGATAGAGGACTTATTGATCTTTATTTCCGCGTATCATTTGCTTTTGCCTATCTGGGAAATTCGTGATCTTTAACGGCAATATTTGTTAATTCAATTCATTTTTGATTCCGAAATAAATATACATTTGAAAGTAAGACTGTCTCTTGTTGTTAAAACTCATTTTACGGAGCTTTTGACCTATATCGGTTGTGTTTCCTTTACGGGTCTCTTCTACTATGCACAATCGTCGTGCTGATTCCTGTTCATCGCCAAGCCAATTGCTTGCCGGCCCACTTCTGCTTTCTTGTATAAGTGGGTTCCACTGCATGGCAGTCGCCTTTTCGAAACGTGTGGCCAATCCACAGCTACTTTCGTCTTCGTATGATAAAGTCTATGGGTTACTTACCTGTTCTCGCATGAAGTTCAGCACTTGAAATACGGTGGGACCAAAACATCCTCAAGATGTTTCTGAGACATCTATTAACGAACGGATTCAGCATTGGAGCGGTACAGTCGAGGCTTGGTTCTTAAGCTAAAAGAGTTGTCCAGAAATATTTATACTTGGATTGATGATTAAGTTCCACCTTCCACGGATGATCCTTTAAGTTTTTCCGATTTGATCTTAAGCCCCACGACTTATGCCCCCCTCTCCAACAATGAAAAAAAGAAATAGTCTTCCAATTCACTTCATGGCGATGCACAGCAAGTTTTTCACTTACTTGTGGAAAATTCTGTACTAAAAAAGGAAAAAATTCCCTGGAAAAAATTATTGGTGTTACGAATTTTTCAAAATTTAGCTTTTTTCCCATTCTCGAAAATTATTTATGATAGCAAAGTTCCCAAATTGGGAAAAAACTCACGGGAAAATTTATTCGTGATAAGGTTGAATGAGTTCAATAAATCAAGCCATTCGAATTCGTTGACGAAGAGTTCGAAATGTAAGTACATACACGGTTGCCACTTGGAAATTTAAAATATGACGAAAATTAGAAGGAAAAATGACCAAATACAGCAAAAAAAGACCATCATATTATAAAATATTGAAAACTTAGTATAAAAATAATGCACTGTATCATTTTAATACATTTTTTTTTTTCAAAAACGATTTCTCAAACCAATACGCTCGATGGAATCACTAATGAAAATTCACATGAATACAAATTACTTATGATAGCAAGAGAAAATCACGTATACAGGGTGGTTTCTTTGCAAAATGTAATAAAACGAACAAAATTAAATTGTTGTCCATGTATTATGGCTTTATCATTAAGAGCCAACATTCTCATTAGTTATGGAACAGAACTTCGGTCAAGTGGCCGCCCCGACTGGTTTCGCAGTAGCAGTAGCGCATTCTGTCACTCCAATTTTCCAAGACCTTGTTGATGATTTCGAGCTGTAGCTCACGAATTTCTTGGTTGATATTGGCCATAAGTGCATAAATCGATTCTGGATTGTTAGCAAAACATCGGTCCTTTACGGTTCCCCACAAAAAAAAGTCCAAAGGCGTGAAATCGCAGCTGCGAGTGGCCAATCGACATAACCAAAACAAGATTTGGGAATCTGGTTTGTAAAAGATCGATTGTGGTACTGGCTGTGTGGCATGGTTAACCATATTGCATGACCCAGGGGTCGTCGAAATCTATGCCTTCAATTTCAGTACAAAAGAAGTTGGATGATATGATACTGTTTTTCTATCAAGATTTCGAGAGGGAAATAGCTGTCAGTGAAAAAAAAACCTATGATTTAAAAGGCACCACCCGTTACTGCATTCTGGCTATTCTTTTATGTTTAGTATAAAGCTGAGCTCTCTTAGTTTTCTGCAGCTTGCAAAACTAAGCTAAAACATCTACTATCAGGTGGTAGTCTGCTGGTAATGCGATGTAAACCAACAACGCATTATGCTTATGGTCTTTTAACAGTTGATGTTTAGATATTGCAGTTTGTATGTAGATACAGTTCGAACCAAACCTTGCTGATTTACACGACTGAATCCACAAGGTTAGATGGAATATTTTTTTCTCGTTTTAACAATGTCGTTCATAAACTTTATTTGTTACAATCACACATTTTATGCTGACACTAATGATCTGTTCACATTACGCGAAATATTTTTTTAATTCAATTTTTTCTTAGAACATACAAAATTAAATGGTCTTTTCTTCTAGAAAAAAATGACCAAATGGAAACAAAAATGACCACAGGACCAAGAGGAAAAAAAAGACCAGATTTGGTCATAAATGACCAAACTGGCAACCGTGAGTACATACCTAGAGTTCTATTGAATATCGTCAAAGAAA
Source organism: Sphaerophoria taeniata (assembly GCA_943590905.1). NCBI lineage: Eukaryota > Metazoa > Arthropoda > Insecta > Diptera > Syrphidae > Sphaerophoria > Sphaerophoria taeniata. The sequence goes on from OX016542.1 coordinate 87,035,671, forward strand.
TAATTAACGAGTAAAAGCAAATTTTTCCTTTGGCCTTTGGTGGCACACGCACAGGGCAGGCGTACAGGCCGCAAGGCAGTGACAAAGAAAGTGTGAAGTGAAGTGTCTTCATGTGCTTCCTCGTCACCGCAACCTTTCTGTAACATTTGCTTTGAGCGGCCATCGAGGAAACTTAATTCTCTTTTGATAAGCCATTTCAAAAATTCGCTTCTGATACAAACATTAATGCATGTTTCATAAGTATCAAATGCGTGTGAAAAAAGTACTTAATTGTCAAGTCGTTAGAATACCATTTCTCATAACTCATGTGTTTTTTTTCACTCACCATAATGTGAATTATTTCAACAAAAACATGTTCATTTCCTTTATGCCGCTTGCATGTCCAACTGGGTAGTAATTTAGTAACTCAGGGTGGTCACTGCCACCCACCCATATGGATACAATTGAGTTTGTTGAAGTACTCTCAGTACTCTGCTTTTGCATGTTAAATCTGTTGAAACTTAATGTTGAATTTGTTGATGTTGAATGGTTGAATTCGTAATTCGAGTTGGACAGTAGTTTTGATAGAAAAAATATTTTGAAACTGGATTCAATTTAGTCTTAGTCTTCCCCAACGCACTTCAACGAAAGCCCATTGCTGATTCCCAAATTTTATTTGACGTTGAAAGAATCATGTGAATATTGTGAATGCAAACTGACGCAGGCGCTGTTAATACTACAGCTTCGTGAATAAGAAGAAAAATTGAAGAAGAATTTCATGTAAAAATATTTGAAGGCAATATTTTTACATGAAATTTTGTTCGTCCTCGGATTAATAAATTTAATGCTAGACAAACTGATCCAAACAACTAGAAACATTTTCAGACTCTATAGCACTTTTCCTCTGTGCACTGGAGCGCTACTTCGCTACACACCTTCCTGTTGTTATCGGCCTTCGAGGAAATTTAATTCTCTTTTGAAAAAGCCACCACAAAAATAATGAAGTCCTTTCGCACAAAACCCATACAAAAATAAGTAAGAGCTATGTACGACCGAACGAACGAGGTTTATATTTTTTAAAAATAGTTTGTATGCGTATCAACTATAGAATGTGGATTTCATGAAGACACATTAAGTATACTATCGTTTTGCTACTGAACACGATGTGAATTAGATACCAGAGCAAAGTTCTTATTTCTACCGACAAAAGAGGAAGTGAAACAGGGTTGATTCCGATTATAACTGGGGGTTGTTTGTTTCCTTTCGTCAAATGAAGACAGTGTTGAATCTTGCTGCTTAGGGTTTGCAAGAAAAACACACTTTTTGGGATTGTGATTGTGAATGGCATTGAAGAAATATTTCACAAATAGAAGGGGAAGAATCATTTGCAGTTGGACATTTAGCACAATAATTTAATTCGACCACGACAATGATTCATTTACTCACAAGAAGGATGTTTAATGTTCAACTTGAATTCGAAGTAGTTTTTGAAAATCAATCCAAGAGCCTTAATTGATGATTGGACACCCATTTACTATCGGAAGAGACCGAGTCCTTGTATAGCCAAGCGCACTCTTCCATTAATATGTTTATATGGAATGCCAGGCCCATTTTGACACTAATCTAATGAAACAACACCACATCCTTGTAAAAGGTTTCCCTCTCCATATGTGTGTATTGTGGGGTATAAAATGTCAAAAATTCCCTCTTTGAATATTACATCAAGTGTTAAACTTCCACAGAAATCTCTCAAGAAACCAGATATGCAAAACAGACAAACGACATAAATATTGTCAACAATGACAATATTCCCATCTTCACAAAGAACCGAACATGTGAGAGCCTTAACTCCTACTCCGACACCCCCACTCCAATCTAATGTCACTTTCCAGATGAGGATTGTGATTCTGATGCCGATTCGGATAGAAATAGGGATAGGGATTGGGCTGGGGATAAAAATGGGGATGAGAAATGATAATGAACGTCGGGGTATAACAGTGCGATGTGATACTTTTTAAGTAGCTTAATCTCTATGTGTGTCTCTGTCTGTCTGATATGTCGCTCTGTCGGCTCTCTGTGTGTGTCTTCTGTGTAGCGTGAATATTATGGTGATTTACGATAAGCAAGCCTAAAAGGCATTTGTCATTCACAAGGATATCCTGAGAAATCTGTTTCCCTTATTATTATTTTTATTTTTTTGTCTGTTGGGATGTGCTCTTGAAATTCTTCTTCTGCTTTAACACCAGACCAGAACTTTCAAAAGCACCTAATTCCCACCCCACATAGGTCCCCCAAGCCGCAACAACGCCCAGATAATACTGTCATTTTATACATATAAATAGAGCCAGCAAAGGCAAACTTTTTCTTCCGATGATGCCATTATATCCTTTTTCTATTTGTGTATGTGACGACTCAACTCGTCCGAAAATTTCAAACTTTTCCAAGATAATTATTAAATATTTTTTTTTTTTGTTTACACAGGAATGACAATGGGACAAAAATATGCCCAACATCCGAAGCGCCAACGAGTCTTCCCGTCCAGAGCGGGCCCCGAGCCAATTAAGGCCCCCGAAGAGGTCGAAGACGAACAACATCCCCATCATGCTGCCGATTCTGTCGCTGATGAAAAATGCCCAGAGAAAAATGGTTTTTTCCCAGATTCGGAGCAGTGCGATAGATATTATGCGTGCACGTAAGCATGACATGAGGGTTTTACATTTTGTTTGCTCTTTGTTTGACAAATATCATTTTTTTTCTCTTTCACTCTTTGTGCTTTAGAGATGGCAAATATGAAACAAGACTGTGTCCAGATGGTATGGTTTTCAACGATTATAGTCCAAATGATGAAAAGTGTGATTTGCCCTACAATATTGACTGTTCAAAGAGGCCAGAACTCCGTAAGTACATTTTACATTTTTACAAGTTTGAGTAGAGCCCCCTTTAGACTAAAGAGGTATGGATGGATATATCGAGAAAAGTGCCAAGCCCCATTAACCGTAATAGTTTTTTAATTAAATTTTTTGAGAAATGCAAACTGGGACAACTTGATTAGGGTTAAACAGACCCCTGTCATTAAAACGTTCTGAAATTATGTTGGTTTCAAATTGAGTGTCCTTTTAGAGTTTTATAAATCAAATGGTGGTCGACTAAACAGGAAACGGGTGAACGAGAAGGAGAAACTAGAAATGAAACAGATATTGTTCGTTGTTCAAAATGGCAGTTGGGGTTGGGGGAAGTAAATTAAAGGGTGTTAATGTGTTGTGTGTGTACTATTTGAGTATTAGTATCAAGGACAAGTTGTAGGACAATAATAAATTGTTTGGGATAGGTTTTCAGGTTTTGGGATTTTATGGCGACAACAGATTTTTGGAGAAGAGGGTGTTTCGCAAACACTTGGGAGCAATAGGGCGCATGCATTTGCAGTGGCAGTAGACAACTTGGCAAGCGAGTCTCGAAGTAATTTTTTATCTCCTTGTTGTAAAGACCTTAAATACCTTTCCTCTAATACTTCGTGGACTTTTTTGTTATTGTGGCACCAAATAGACATTTTCGTCGTAACATAGAAGGCGTAGGTTCAAGTCCTTATCCTATTCGCGTTTAAATGTTTTTATTTCATCTTTCATGGGTATTGCCTCTTGTGAAGTATAGGTACTGACAAAGCTTTTCAACTCAGCCCTTCGGTATAGGCGCAAAACTGTAGTGTAGGTCCCCCCAAATTCCTTGATGAATTAATGTCTATCCTCTCCACATGACCAAGCCATCTGAATCTGAGTCTTTGGACCTTCACTCTTTTGGTAAGGTCAGTGTCGCTGTACAGCCCGTACAGCTCGTGGTTAAATCTTCTCCTCCATTCACCGTTTATGCATACAGGACCATAGATCTTCCGTAGAACTTTTCTCTCGAACCGGCCTAGGGTGCTCTCATCTGTTTGGGTCCATGCTTCTGCACCATATAGCAGGACGGGGATGATGAAGGTCTTAAAGAGCGTCACCTTAGTTGTTTGGGACAGGGCTTTACTACTCAATTGATTTCTTAGAAGAAACAGCGATTAGCAAGAGTTATTCTCCTCCTGATCTTGGCGCTGATGTCACTGTCCGTGTTGATAGCAGAGCTAAGCTAGACAAACTCCTTTATTATCTCGAATTAATATACGTCTATCGTGACGTTTTGTCCAAGAAGGCGGTGTTGAGTGTCCTTTCATTATACTTTGGTTTGCCCGCATTGATTGCTAAACCCATCTTTTCAGCCTCTGTCTGTAGACTCGCAAAAGTACTATACTTGTACTGTACACGCTGCGTTCTCCCAATGATATCAATGTCATCAGCGTACGCGAGTAACTTCTGAAAAAAAAATGTCTCTTGTGTTGACGCGGGAGTTCTGCACTATTCGTTCCAGTATGATGTTAAAGAAGTCGCATGACGGTGCATCACCTTGTCTAAAGCCTTTTTTGACGTCGAAGGCGTCGGTCGTTGAGGTCGTTACCGACTTTAACGGTGCAGCGTGAGTTCTCTATTGTCATCCTGCTCAGACGAATGAGTTTTGTAGGGATGCCAAAACTGGACATGATGGCTTTATACAGTTCTTCTCTATATATGCAGTTATACGCGGCCATAACATCGATAACATGGTAGATGTCGATTTGGAGTTCTTGAGTTTTTTCCAGGATCGGCCGTAATGTGAATATATATAAATAGAATATGGTCCGGTGTTTCATCTGCTTCGTTTCAGAATCTGCATGTTGAACTTTCGACTAGTTTGAGGATGCTGAGGTGCCTTTTTAATTTATACAGGCCCTTTAAGAAAACCAGAAATTATCCTGACTTTATTCCTGTCTAGACTGATGCGGGTCAAAAAGCGCTTTTAGTTGTAGTCACCGCGAAGCATCTTCGCCTTTATCAAATATCAATCCAGGTAGTTGTGTCCAGTTGTTTCTTCTCCTGGTTTCCTCTTCTGTTTTAATTTTACTTCTGATAATGTTTTCTAGTAGCGGAGTCATCGTACCTTTCTTTGCCAGTATATCTGCCTCCTCATTTCCCTGTACCCCTACATGTCCAGGTACCAAATGGAGAGTCACTTTGTTGTTCTTGTTCGGTGATTCATTTCGAGATTGAGTTTTGCTCACTAATTGCGTTGACCTCTGCTTGAAAGATACTGGATGGAGAGTGTGGTCCCGGGTCCATATATTTCCGCACCAGTACCTTCAGCTGTTCTCGACCCGTCTGTATACCATTTGATAGTGTTTGCTTTGAATGAAAAGTTGTTTTATTTTCACCTATACATTCTTGTTTCCTACTTAATTGTTTTTTTTTTTTTTTTACAATCTCTCGGAATATCAAGGAAGTTCCTGCTTTGAACTTGGACAGAAGGTCTCTGTCTCTGTTGCTTATGAATTCCCCAAGTCCAGTTCCTTCTGTGGAAAATCTTATAATGGCTCCATTAGCAGTGATTTCAATAGTAATATTGAGTAGAGTCAAATGGGGAAGTACCTCCATATCCATTGCTATTGTAGGGTAATTTCTCATAGCTCCTGGTGATGCAAATCATTGTGAGCCTTTGTGCTTCTAGTGAATTCTTAGCTGTAACTAGTTCGATTCGGGCAACAGCCCGTACAGTAATTATGGGTCCTACCCACGAATTGCTTGCTAGTCGGCAAAGCCACTAAAGCCCCCAATTTCACTCACGCAATTGTTGAAAAGTGTAAGCCACTCAGGCATTGGTTCTTTGGAGTTGTCGTAAACAAGAGAATGTTCTCAAAATCAAACAAATTTCAATGGAATGCATCTCATTGAAATATGTGTTTGAAAATCTTCATTTATTTTCAAAGTGTTTCTTAACTGCACTCATAAACTCTTCTTAGCATTCCCTTCGAAAGCAAAGCATACTTACTGCCTGTTACCTTTTAATATTCCAAAGAAATCGCCCCCAAATTGGTTTTTATAAATCTTGAACAATTTCATTTCGCTCAAAGTTAAATACCAATAAGCAGACCAAAACAAAAATCATCGTTTAATCAATTATTCAGAACACAGAATTCAAATGGATTTTAAATGAAATCACAGAAAAAATATCCGAAAATTGTTCCCAGTCTGTATTCAAGACCATTCCAGTGGGAACGTTATTTTGTTGTCAATAAATATAATTTTTATTCGGTGTGCATACATAAATTCTCCGAAACTGTTGAATAAATTTCCGGCAGTGTAATTTTGTTCAATAGGCAATGACACCTCATTTATTAAGCTCCTTCAGGTCGTAAAGCCATCGAAGATGTCAGCTTGCTGGTAAGAAATTGGAGTAAGAATTCAAAAGGATTACTTGACTCCTCTCAATCCAAGAAGACGACCCTCGAGAATGACATATTACGATAGAGAGAGATTAATTGCAAGATTGATGCTGCTTCAACCACTAATGACAGCATCGGTTAATTGCTGCACGTCCGAAACGCTCTAACCATCTAACCTCTTCTGACATCGCAGCGCTCCTTGAGCCACGTCATTTAAACGCTAAACGATAAACGTTTAACCTTCCAATCATTCGAGACAAAAGCTTCTTGCAACTCGAACTCCCACACAACTCACCGATTGCTTTTCTAATTGAATTAAAAGTTTTCAATTAATTACGCTTGTGATTTTCGATACTCGTTTTTATTTCTTATTTCCACTGAATTGGCTTCGATATTTTTGTTCAGAGATTTACGCAGCAGTGGTAGTGATTTATTTGAACTTATCAACTTCTTTTCTTCTTATTGCTTCTGGTTCTGGTTCTAATTCAGCTGGCTTGGCTACACTGAATTGAATGTAATTGAAAACACTTTGCTTGCCGCAAGGCACAGCAAAAAGAACTTACTTCAAACATCATCTCGATTGAAACGTGACGCATTCGATATGTTGGATTTTCTAAACTCTCAGAAACAGGGGGCTTTGTAAGAGTGGAGTGTGTAGGTATATGGCTCATTTGAGTTGAGTTACGTAAGTTCTTTAGTTAAAACAAAATCCATCATCAATGACTCCGAGGCATTCCATGTAGGAGGTATTCGCATGTATGAAGGAATTGAATACAAATCGTTTGCAGGAGGGCTGGCAGGTGGTTCCTGACATGATATGTTCCCTTCACTTATTAGAAACATAAGACTTATTCGATGTACATACCTATATGGTCAGAAAGGCAATTTAAATCGTTTAAGTCGAACTTATCCTCCTCCCCTGCTTTATCCAGAAAGGCAATTGGACCAGCAGTGAAATGCACATATTCTTCGAATCCACAAACCACAACATGTTCGAGAGTAGTCGTCCAGGTACAGAAATCAATTTCTTCATTTCGATTTCCGGTATCCATTCTCATTGCTCTTCGATTTACAATGGATTATTAGAAGAAGACTATCTCAGGCTCAGGGAGTTAAAGGAAGACGGGAAGGACAATTCTGTTAGAAGCATTAGGTCAAGTTATGTTTAGATTACGAAAAAACAATAGAAACGAATCTTCTGGAAGGTAAAAATCCCGGAATCCTTTATTAATCTTTTCTTCCTCTTTCTCAATGGCCTTCTTTCCGCTATAGCTCTCATTCGGAATCGGGATATCGAACTTAGGCCGTTTTCGGATGCTCTCGTTTCCTGATTATTTAAATTGGATTTCCCGTAATCCATAAATATCATTTAATTTGCTTTTTTTTGCTTATATTCTCCAATCCCATCACACAAAAACGAAAATAAATAAAATAAAAAAAGCAGAAAACAATAATGGCAAACACAAGAGCCATTTATACTCGTTTACGATGACCCACAGAATGGAAAATAATTTTCCCAGGGGTTAAGCTTTTGTTTTTTGGCGGGGGAGGATAGGGGGGCGATGGCGACTCGCGCGTATTGAAATCGGCTGATATATAAAAAAAAATAGATAAAACTCACCGTGAATGGGATTCTTATGCAAATTCATTCGGAACGTGACTTTTTCCTAATGCACATTTTCAACCCGTGTGTTTGGGTATTTTTTCTTCCTTATGATGAAGGGGGCAGGAGGGGGACCCACTTTATATGATTTTTATATGGGCTGCCGTCGCCGCCGATGCCGCTGCTCTTGTCGGCCGTCTAGAATTGAACATTGAATACTGATGATGATAGTTTGATAATAACAATGAAAATGAAAGAAAGAGCAAATCACACAATCACCGAAATCGTATGCAGCTTGGGGCCGAAATTGCTTTTAATTTTTTTCCTTCTGTCTTCTGTTTTCAGTTTTTTTTTTGGCGTCTCGTCGACGAAGTTGGAAAGTTGAAGTGAAAAATCAGAGTGCGTGATATCATTATTAGATGATATCGACAAATCCTCAGATTGGAAGAACTACAAATTGTCTGCACATGGATGAGACTAGTCGGGTTTGACACGTGTGATTTAATGGGCAGATTTTTTGTTGAAAACCCCTTTTCTAGGACGAGATTTCTTGCGTTGTCTGAACCTTGAAACTTTTTTAAGTTTAGGGGAGTTCTTTAAAAAAAAATTAAGTAGTTTTTTTTTCTCAAAAACTTGCAGCAAAGTTCAGAAATTTAAAGGTTCAACAAAGTGTCTAAATTCCATTAAAATGAGGTTTGATGTTGCTTCTGATGTGCTGTTGGCAGGTGAAATTGTTTCGAATCTTCCACCTAGCACAGCTTAGTGTCTCTCGACTCTGTTAACTCCCTGTATAAGTCTCAGTCAAAATGTTGAACCACCAGTTGAGTAAGCTTTGCTCCAGTGAGCATCGGTCTCATCTGTCGATGAATACGTGCGAGTTCTAGTCGGTGTGGCTCAGCTCAGTCACTGTTTACTGCTGCCTTAGTAGACTTAAACGAAACGGCCGAGTTGTACATAACGCCGATTGAAGGTATTACCTTCCTTGAACCCCTCGAAGGCTTTTTTGACATTAGGTAACCTTAGCGAGTTTGTTTTTAGTCAATAAGTCCTTTGATTGCAACTTTAAGTCAATCGACATGTTTTTAAGTCTTTTTGACTAAAATGTATTGAGTCAATACTATTGAAATATTGTAAAGTAGAATTTGATCTTAGCACACAGTGGTTTTTTCGTTTGAATTCACCCTGTGCAGTATCCTGTGTATGGATTTGTCCAATAATTTACCTCAATGTGGGTAATGAATGTACGCATCTGCCGTCTAACTTTCCAAGACCAGGGCCGTGTACTTTAGGAGCTACAGACAAAAAGGTGCAATGAATTCACCCTGTGCAAAATCCTGTGAGGGAATTCGCCCTATAATTTACCTCAGTGTGGGATATGAACGTACGCATCTGCTGTCCAACTTCTAGAGGGCAGGGCCGTACACTTTTGAATTCACCCTGTGCAAAATCCTTTTGCCCTATAATTTACCCCAGTACTGTGTGGGATATGTTTGCTTGTTGAGGACATGGGACGGCATCGACGGCCTGGTCATTGAAGTTCCTCCCTTCACCTGCGCCACAACCGGAATCCGGTTCGGGCCTCCTTCTGCAAGTTCTTCTGATTGCCCGACGCACGCCATCGTGTTTCCCAGCTCAAGGCTTTGGGCGTCCTCGTTTAAGCCATCCTTCTATCCTTCTAGCGCAAATTTGGTCTGCCGCGGTGTCTCCTATTAGAATTCTACCGCAAAGGACTTTCCAGGCCAGTTCCTCTTCAGTCACACGAGCTAGGTGTCCAGCCCACCTTAGTCTACTAAGTCTTATTTGTGTCATCCAGTCTGCTTCGCGGTAGATTTGATACAGCTCATGGTTTAATCGTCCTCCCTGACAAACGGGACTCCGCAAGACTTCTCTCGAACGCGGGTTGAATTCCGGAGTGTCTTTTGCTAAGCACCCAGCTCGGATCCGTAAGTGAGGCAATATCGAAGTAATTTCTTCTTCCATATTGTAATCAGCTGCTACTACCCAAGGTCATTGAAAGATCGCACTACTTCGAATTCGTGCTCCCACACCTAAGTCGCTGTTCTTCTACTATTGCCAACGGTTTCAGCAGACGGGCCCACCATGTACTAAGTTTTTCCCTCATTTATATTTTCAGCCCCAGGTTTTTTGCCGCCTGCTGGATCTGGATAAATGAGGATTGTACAGCTTGTGTGTTCCTTCCAAATATGTTTAATATCGTCTGCGTACCGATAATTGGGTCGACTTGGTGACAAGTTTCCCCTGATAGATGCTCCAGAGTCACGTGCGACATAGTTTAGTATAAATTCCCTTGTTTTTCACCAAATTGAATTGATTTTCGCATACCTTCGAAATATTTATTAAAAATTGTTAAATTTACGCGCGTGTCCCATTCCTCTGCTTCAAGTCAATAATCGAAAGTAGGTATGGAGACGGCTGCGGTGAACTGAAAACGAAATTAAATTCCTTTTGTGTTAATAAGAGTGACGAAACTGCCTTATCTTCCACTTGAACAATTTTATGCTTCCTACCAAAATCTTCATGAGAATTGTCTCTGTTTCATAATTAATTTCTGAAAATCTGTTGAATTTTCACCAATTATTATCGAACATTCACAAAAAGCGAGAAAAGACAATTCAAGGAAAAAGTCTTCGCATTTAAGACGCATTGACTTTGTCGCATGAACTTGATGCTTTTTTCCTTAATTGAAATTTAGGTTCCACAGCTTCGATTTTGACTTAAGGGGACTTCAATGTCCGTGTTTTATGTGAATTCTAACTTTTGTACAACGTAGGTATAGTTACCTACATTTTTTAGGAATATTGAAAGTAACCCTAATAATTGCTCGAGACTTAAAAATGTGTCAATAAATTATACAGCTTGTGTGGCTTGCGCCTGTCTACTCCGAACTCGTGTATTTATATTTTTTGTCTTTTATTTTGTATGAACACAGAAACTCCAATCCCCAGCCAAAATTGTCCGCGGAAAAATGGTTACTTCGGCCACAAGGATAAATCCGTGTGCGATACATTTTACTACTGTGTCGATGGCCAATTCAATATGATCACCTGTCCATCGGGCTTGGTATTTAATCCGAAAACCGGCATCTGCACCTGGCCGGATGAGGCTGGTAAATTGGGTTGCTCTTCCAAAGATGTATTCGTTAACTTCGAGTGTCCCAAAGTTAACGAAACCGAAGCCGTAACACATCCTCGCTATGCCGATCCGGATGATTGTCAATTCTTTTATGTGTGTATTAATGGCGAGACACCACGTCGCAATGGCTGCAAATTGGGTCAGGTGTTTGATGAAGCTTCCAGGAATTGTGATTGGGCTAGGAAGGTTCCCGATTGGTAAGGATTATTGTTATTTTCTGTTATTGTTTATGTTGTGGGTTTATTTTTGGTGATGGACAAAATAAATTCTTCACTCATGGTGAAAGCTTATTAATTCAACTGTAAAGCAATTTTCCTCTTCTTCTTATGCACACAATTTGTTGTTAAAAAAAATTAAATAAAAATTCTTATCCTTGCATTTGTTCAGTGCCGATTGGTACAAGGATCGTTTGACTGATGCCGAACTTGACGAACTGGAAAATCCAAAACCGAAACCTACTTCCCGCCCAAAGGGTCCTCAAAGGAAACGACCATCAAGGCCAACAAAGGCTCCAGTAAATTTGGACACCGAATAGAGACAGAGAGAGAACAAGAGACGAAAACAAACGACAACGATATATCCTACTTTACTAAAAAAAAGAAATTGTGTGCGAACGTGCGTTGTTGTTGTTGCTGTTCCTGTTTTGTAGGTAATGCAGTTTTTATGTTCACTTTGGCAGAAATTGAAAGGAAACAAAATATATGCCTTTTTTTAATAAAAGAAAAAATATAAAAAAGACGAGAAGAAAAAAAAACGAAAACACAATCAAATTGATTTATTTTATTTATGATGAGTGCTCGGGGAAAGTTCTGTATTTTTTTCGTTTTTGTGTTTGGTTCATTCGTTTTTTCTGCTTTTTTACCCTTTTCAGAAAAAAGAAGAAAAAATTGAAAAAAATGGCAAAACATAAACTTCAATTCTCTACCCATCCCTTTGGAATTCAATTTACTTTGTGCGCCTAAAAAAGACTTCTCCCTTTCCCTTCTCCCTTTTGAACAAAATTTAGTAGATGGAATTTATTGATTTCATATATGAAGTTCGAAGTGAAAATATTATTTTTTCTGAGGGATTTGTTAGTAGTTGACTGGGTTTTCATCGTCCTTTAGGAATTATTTATTGTGATTGTTCAGAGTTTTCCTCCTGCTTTGCTTTCTGGAAGTAAGTTTCGGGTTATGTTGAAAAATATTCAAATTCAGTGTTTCCATTCCATTCTCAAATTTTTTTCTTCATCCGCTCTGTAGGTGTTAAAGTTATACAAACCGAAATTGCAACTCTCCATAGCTTATTACACACTTTCGTTACTTCCCCTAATCTCAAAGAATTCCCTCATACGTCATACACCCAAGACATAGATACCACACAGTTTGCTGTATTAACAAGGTTTTTGGAAACATCCGCCGCCGAAGGATTTTTAGGGGCTGCTGTGCCTTCACTCATGTATTCAAACTATCAAGCCGTCTCCTGGCCTTAAAGCCACCTGCCACTTGAGTACCAGTGTTCCTCAACTACTTTTTGTCTTTCTTTGGACTGACTATCTGATTTGAAGAACTGCGATGCATTGGCTCTACTTAGCCCATTCGCTCCAAGTCATTTGACCTTGGCTCATGTCGCTTTATTACCCCCATTTGTGCTTAAACCAAGAGTGAATTCCCCTTTTAAGAACAGCTTGCGATCAACTTAACACCTCTACAACTACAACGATCCATCATTGACAGGTGTTTTGTCCAAAGCACTCCAGTTTCCGGAGAAAGAACCCGTATTACTTACTTCTGTTGGCGCTACAGTCCAGGTCTCCAGCAGATTCGGTCCCTAGCTATCTGTCTCCAGTTTCGCACGCCAAGTTGGTTCAAGTCCTCTACCACATGTGTGCTTCACCTGAGTCGCGGTCTTCCTCCTCTGCGACCGACGTCCTTCCAACAATCTAAGTCATTGGACCTAAACTTTTCTGGCTCTCGTACAGTTCTTGATTGAATCTTATCGTCTCCATTCTCCATTTATGCAGACGGGATCAATAATCACTCGAATAATTTTTCTCTCGAAGCAGCCCAAAGCGTTTTCATCGGATGTTGTCATGGTCCATGTCTCTGCACCATACATTAGGACCGGGATGATGACGGTTTTGTAGAGTGTCACTTTAGTGGCTCAGGACGGGAGAGGACCTTACTACTTAATTGCCTTCTATAAGTCCAAAGAAGCAGCGATTGGCAAGAGTGATTCTTTATTTGATTTCAGTGCTGGTGTTGTTGTCTGAGTTTATAGCGGATCCTAGGTAGACGAAGTCCTTTACTATCTCGAACTTAAATCTGTCTATGCTGACGTTTGCTCCAAGACGTCGATGTTGGTTGTTCTTGCTTGTTGACAGCATTAACTTGGTTTTGCCCCCGCAAGACCCATCTTCCTGGCCTCCGTCTAAAAACTCACGAACGCTCCACTGACATCACGCTGTGTTCTTCCAATTATGTCAATGTCGTCTGCGTATCCTAGTAGCTGGACGGACTTGTGAAAGATTGTGCCTCTGGTGTTGACGTTGGAGTTTTGCAGAATCTACTCAAGAATGAAGAAATCGCTTGTCTAAAACCTTTTCTGAAGTCAAATGCGTCCGTCAGGTTTTTTCCGACCATGATGGAACAGCCTGAGTCTTCCATTTTCCTCTTACAGAGATGGACGATTTTTTCTGGGATGCCAAACTAGACATTGCTTTATGTAGTTGGTCTCTATAGTTGTCAAGTTTATCAAGTCCACCAAATGGCTCGATCAACCATAGAATTCATAGGTTAAATCATTCTTTCAGAAGTTACAACACTTCAGGGTATCACAATGGATCTACATTGATCTAAGTGTGACGGTAACAAAATCAACTGTCAGCCCATATAATCTAACCTAACCTAACCTAACCTCTATAGTTGACGCTGTCATACGGGGCCTTGAAATCGATTAAAAGGACGTGGTACGTATCGATTTGAAGTTCTTGGGTCTTCTCCAAGATCTGTCGTAGGGTGAATATTTGATCGATGGTGGACTTTCCGGGTTTGAAGCCACACTGATAAGGACCTATCAGGTTGTTGACGAAAGGCTTCAAACGTTCACACAGCACGGCAGACAAGATCTTGTAGGTGATGTTAAGTAGGCTGATTCCTCTGTATTTGGCACAGTTTAGAGAATCTCCCTTCTTCGTGATCGGGCAAACAATGCTGAGGTTCCATTCATCGAGCATGCATTCTTCCGACCATATCTTACAGATGATTTGGTGCATGCTCCTATCTAGATCGTCGCCTGCTGCTTTGAACAGCTCAGCAGCTAGACCATCTGCTCCAGCGGCTTTGTTGAATTTCAGCCGTGATATTGCTGTTTTCACTTCTTCTAGGTCGGGTTAACGGAATTGATGACTATCATCGTGTCCGATGAAAGGCTCCTGCCTGACGGCGGGATATTGTTCGTCGTCGCCGTTGTACAGTCTACAGAAGTGGTCTTTCCAAATCCTCAGCATTGACTGCGATTCTACAGTTCTACTATGATGTTCTCTTGTTTATCTCTGCAGGCATCGGTTCTTGCTCGATGGCCCTAAGCCAGCTGTTTTACCTTCCTGTAGAACCTCCGAACTTCATTCCTGCTGTTGACTCTCTCAACATCCTTGATTTGACGCTTCTCATGCTCCCTCTTTTTTCTTCTGAGAAGCCTGCGGCGGCGTTCCTTTCTCCTCTTTTGCTCGTAGAGCTCACAAGCAGCTCTTGTCCTTCTATGCAGTGCCGCTTTGTATGCCTCCTGTTTGGCTGCATGCGCCTGCCTACATTCTTCGTCAAACCAGGGGTTCCGCTTTGGTGGCTACCGTCGGCGTGGCAGTGGATTAATTGGAGACTTTTTAAATTAGATAACGATTGGGGACTTTTGTCATTTCTTATGAAATAGACTTTTTCGACATTTCACTGACGATTTCCATTGGTTTCATTTCATCCGAAAACAAAAATGTTGCCCTTGCCCTTGCTTCGCTTGTTATCATGCCATTTAATGATTATGAAAGCATAAATATTTTTTCAATCACATTGTCTTTCATCTCTTTAATTTGATTGTCAAACTACAAGAGTCTTTGTTCTATGGAACACGTGACCCAACCCAACAGGCAAAAATCCCATATTTCTGGAGCTTAACACGCTTTTCCATCTTTCAAGTCTCACCAACAGTAACAGAGCGGACAGTAAAAAATCACTCACTTACTCATTCTTGAATTCGTCGTATATGTAGGTTCGTCACTCCATTTGTCCACTCGACTGGCCATCCGTCCGCCTTTCTGTCTGTCTAAAAGCATTCAGGAGAAGAAAAAATTACCCAAGATAAAGAGAAAATCCTTCGGCCTGACCAAATAAAACGGAACGAGTCTAAAAGCAGATAAATGGAAGTACAACTTACTGCTCTCCTATTCCTAAGTACCCGTAGCATATCTGGAGACTCCCCAACAAAAAAAAGACCAACAGAAAAAAGGAAACCCTACATGTTTCTTTTGGCTCCTTCAGGGTGGACATTGGACAAGGACATGGACATCCGGTTACCCAGATACTCATGTGTGTTGAGGATTGTTGTAGGTATACAGGGTGATTCACGAGCGTTGTGCCAAAAAGCTAGAGCGTGTAGGTTGAGTTGAGACAAGAAAAAAATCGTATGGGAGGGGGGTCTATTCCCCCCCGTTTAGCCGGGAGGGGCAATTTTCTGAAAAATTGACTTATTTTGTAAAAAAAAATATTAAAAATCAACGGCTTCGTTTACAACACCGTGCTATACCTTTCTGAAAAGCCAAAAACTTATTCTTTCACTTTGTTTTTAAATTAAATTGTTTTAACGAATAGTTTAAAAAAAATAAATTTTCAAACTCAAAATTTTCAAAAAAAAAGTAAAAAAAATATTTTTGAACTAATTTTTTTCAAAATTTTATGTAATTAAGTACTAATTTTGTTTTCAAAATTCAATGTCTTTGTTAATGTTTAGTCGAAAACAGAAAACCGGATGCAAAACTGCCTTTTCGTTTTTGAGAAATAAAAAAAAAACCAAAACCATTTTTTTCTAAGAAAATCTTTGTTTTTATTTTTACGTATCTGGACTTTTAGTTTAATTTATTAGTTTAATTTATAAATTTAATTTTTTGTAATTGGAGTCTTATGAGGACTCAATAAAGTAGAAAAGTATTGGATTTTCCCTGGATTAATCATTTTGTTCATTGATAACGTCTGCCATTGACCTTTCACTTCTAGCTCTCCGTGCTCTCGTTGGCGGCGGATTCTTGAAAACATGCTGCTTCCTGGGCGCCATCTATTGGGATATCTTTCAGCGTAGAGTCTTTCGGCTTCCCGATCTCGACAACGAGTTAAACCGTAGCAGAAGTTCCTGTCCGCTAACTCTTCTCGAGCGTATGGGTTTGTTATTGTTAGGTGTTGATGAGTTAATATTTCAATTGTAAATGGTTGTTTAGTAAATATGCGATGACTTTTATTTACCTATGGGTTGTTAAGTGTTTTTTCATTCAAGAAAAATTGCGGTTTAATTATCTTCAGCCCCTATCAGAACCCTTCGCCGGCGAGCGGCCACGGCCCCAGTAAGAAAAAATTGCAGGTCAGTTTTCAGACGTTATCAATGAACAAAATGGTTAATCCAGGGAAAATCCAATACTTTTCTACTTTATTGAGTCCTCATAAAACTCTAATTACAAAAAATTAAATTTATAAATTAAACTAATAAATTAAACTAAAAGTCCAGATACGTAAAAATAAAAACAAAGATTTTCTTAGAAAAAAATGGTTTTGGTTTTTTTTTTATTTCTCAAAAACGAAAAGGCAGTTTTGCATCCGGTTTTCTGTTTTCGACTAAACATTAACAAAGACATTGAATTTTGAAAACAAAATTAGTACTTAATTACATAAAATTTTGAAAAAAATTAGTTCAAAAATATTTTTTTTACTTTTTTTTTGAAAATTTTGAGTTTGAAAATTTATTTTTTTTAAACTATTCGTTAAAACAATTTAATTTAAAAACAAAGTGAAAGAATAAGTTTTTGGCTTTTCAGAAAGGTATAGCACGGTGTTGTAAACGAAGCCGTTGATTTTTAATATTTTTTTTTACAAAATAAGTCAATTTTTCAGAAAATTGCCCCTCCCGGCTAAACGGGGGGGAATAGACCCCCCCCTCCCATACGATTTTTTTCTTGTCTCAACTCAACCTACACGCTCTAGCTTTTTGGCACAACGCTCGTGAATCACCCTGTATAGGCTTTGTGATGTTGGATTGTGAACAAGTGTCGCATTCATTCGTCTAATTCTTTTCGAGATTAAAACTTCTAAGCAAGCCTATTAATCAACGTGACATTTTAACTGTGTGCGTAATACACACGAGCTATATTGTCGCCTAGAAATATGTAACATATCTTTAAGTGGGTTCATTTTTTTTTATTCTTGTTCTTTTAAGGTGCGGTTTTACCATTCCATTTTTTTCGATAAAAGGAATAGATGCCAATTCAAATGCTTGTCAGATTCTAGAGTATACCTGTTAACTTTTATCAGAGTTCAAATCGAAACCTTTTTGCCACAAGCAGTCAAACAATACCAAAAGGCACGCTCCAACCAAAAAATTCAGCTCGAAGTGTTATGCCCAAAACAGATGTGCAGAATTTCTGCACGCAGCGCTGCATGCAGCGCTTCAAGCAAAACACACGTGCAGAAACTCTGCCAAGTTTTGTCAAGATTAAAACGACACCTGTCAAAATTTTATTGATTTGGTTGTCTTGAATTGCTTATTAAAAATTTTTATTTAGAAAATTCTTTGAAGATTTTCTTGTAGGTAGAAGAAGGAAAGGGTTGTAGACCGCAAAAGGACCTTAGAGCTTAGACCTGCCCTCTTAAAATAAAAAGAAAAACAGAAACATCTCTTGTTAGGAATTATAATTAGTTTCTATAATTTCGAAAAATGGGTTAGAAAAACACAAAATTAGATATGGAAAACAATAAAAGACAATTCATGCAGGCGTCTTTGTACTCCAGCAAGCAAACCCATCTCGGCGATTCTCCGTTTTCGCTCCGCTTGTTCCTCGACCTGTGACCATTTTGTTCCTTCACCAGTGTCGAAGTTGGAGTGGCTGCACCTGCAGCACTACCTCCGTTTTGTGTATGCCAGTCTAGTCTTGTCCACGATGATTTGAATTGCATGAGCAGCTGGCTTCGTGTGCAAGTAATACAATCCCGTTTTCAGGCCAGCCTCCCAACAGAAGAAATAATTCGAAGTCAATTTGATTGTTTGATTGGCGTGACCCTGCTCCTCGTAGCGAGTGTAAAGGTCTTCGAATTTTTCACCCCAGCCCAGACTTCGTGCAATCCGAGACATTTGTGCAGACACATGAGCAACCAATTTCCGTCGGCCTCGACACGTTTCATGAACAAATCAGGAATTCATAAGGCATAGAAGAGATCACGTTCGCAAGTTTCCTCCTTTACGGTGTTGTTCCTCAAGTCAAGGAACTCAGAAATGTCCGAATGCCATAGTTCTAGATAGATGGCGAATGCTCCTGGTCGCTTGTCTACTCCTTGATCGATGTACCGAACGTTTTTGAAGACTTTCGCGTAGGAACAAGTCCATTTGTGCCGGCAATAAAAAATATTATTCGCTTATTTAATTTTTCAAACTGACAATTAGAAATCACACACACTGTCAACAGTGTCAATATTGTGTCAATATAAGTATTACCAGATAGCAATTATTTGGAAAATTTAGTTTTTCAATTATGGCTGCAATGAAACTAGGCAGAAAATTTAGAAATAGAGACATCACGCAGCGCTGTTCTGCATGCAGAATTTGTTCCCATAAGAGCCTGTGTATTTTTGATTTTGCTGCGCAGCAATTCTGCACATCTGTTTTGCCCTTTAAGCACTCCATCGACCCAGAAAAAAAAGAGAAAATATCCTCGAACTAAACTTCACGTATCGAATAGTTTTCTTCTTTATTTTTCAAAGCAAAACATAGTCAAATTTTGCCCTTAGAAGTATGCAGCATGTAGTTTCTGCCATTTTATCCACTCAGCGATTTGTTGCTCCAATGTCATAACTTTTGCGAGTTGCTCCCAGCCGAAATGCCCGAATGTTGTGTTTCAAACCGCCCTATAGTTCCACTCGTCGCTTCCCTACCAGGCTGGCAAAGTAAAACTTTGTTCTCCGAATTAGGTTATAACGTATTGTACCGGAAAAAAAATGGCTCAAACCCAATCGATAGAATTATAATTGAATCAAGGGCGCAAAAATACTGGACGAAAAAGTTGATTCCACAAAACAAACAAAAAAAACAGGCGAAAAAGAAATAATCAGCTCCAGCATTCGACGAAATACAAAATGGACAGCAATACTTTTTTGCCTCTTCCTTCTTGGTTATTAACACACTGAGATCGACCGGCTACTGGCCGACCGACATCCTTTCCCTTCCAACTGATGAAACAGTGGAACGTTGAAACGGATGGAAGTTATGGAGGTACGAATTTATTGGCAGGGTGTGAGAAAAAATTCATAAAGTTATTCCAAGCTCAATTAAAAGGCCAACAAACAACGAAAATATAACACAAATTAAGGGCGTGGTAGTGGGTGGCTTGTTCTGTTCGTCCGATAGTATTTAATCACAAACAAAGAGAGGGAAAGAGAATTCGAGGCCAAAACTTATTCCAAAGTGCTGATGAAACACTGCCTTAGGCTCAATAAAACAAAACAGGCATATGAAAGGTAGCTTCATACAAAAAGAGGAGTTACGAAAAAAAGGTAATTTTTTATTCGACTTCTGTCTCTTTCTCTTGTGCTCTTACACCGAGGACCACCGACCATCCAGGCAAGGTTAAGTCCGGTTCTCGAGTGAAGTTGGTAAAACCGAAAACATCCAGCCAATATGGTGCCGAAGCTGTCGTCAAAAGGAACAACTAAGTGAGCAAAAGTATGTTTCGGGACACGCCAACTTGGACATTTCTAATTTTTTTTGTCCTGTCCTTTTTTTTGTTGTTGTTGTTTTGTTTTTGATTGTGCGGGTTGTTGAGAGATGTTTCGGATTTTCTGTGTGAAAGAATAACAAAAGTTAATTGATTTAACTAGGCTTTTCAGATGTTTTTCAAAGTTGAGTTATCGTTAAAGCCCGATGTATGGCAGCGAGTATATGCGGGAACATCTTTCTTTTTTATTGCAGATGAAGTTGAGATGTGTGGTGAAAAGTTTTGTTCTCTTTCCTGACCTTTATTGATAAATATGTTGGACTTGGTAGAAATTATTTATTTATTGTTTTCATTCTTTTGCTCTGCTGTGCTACGTGTTGTTTTTAAAAGAAAAGTTTTGAAGTCCCGAGAAAAAAGCGATGATTGCTGTAAGACACATTAAACATTAATTAATGTGATGGACCGTTTCGAGAGAAAGTCAAACAGAAATTGGCCTTTTTTCGACTTGACTGTTCATTTGAAAGCGGTATGTCAAAACATATGTAGTGAAGGTGTACCTTTTAGGAGTATTTGAATGGATGTTTTTAGGTCAGTCAATGTTTGTAGAGTTTATATTTTTGACTTTAGTTTCATAGGCCGGAAAATATGTATGAATTGAGCAGTCAAAGGATAAACATTTTGTCTGCTTGGCTTGCTACGTTTAGAAGTTCCAATTGCATATTTACAAGCGTTCACGTTAATTTTGCAGCAATGTAGGTGTTGGTCGCCTCGTCACCAAGGTCAATTCTATTCAATTTGTGTCATTTTTGAACATAAAATGCAGTATTTTTCCATTGCATACCTGCAGTAGAACAAGGTTATTACTTTATTAAAGGCCCGTGCGTTCAAACGGAATCAGTAGTTAACAGAGAAGATAAGAATTTAAATTTAGGGGGCCGTGGAGATCCTCCACAGGGTAAGCCTTGACGTGGCGGCGCGGCTTACGGTGACTACTGCTATGAAGCTAAGAGCTATGCGATCGCGAAACTAAGAAGGAACGAAGTTGGCTGAGAAACTCACCTCAAGGTGGCTGTAGATCCTGTTTCAAAATGGTACGGACTGCACAGCGCTGCGGTCAAACTTGGAACTATATGTTTCAAAAAATCGCTACACTAGCGCCATCTAGCGAGAAATAGATGCAACTGTTGCCACAAATCGACGATTTTTCGGTTTTAGTTTCATTACTCACCGTTGGATGTCGCGATTTTTTTTCGAAAGGTGTAGTTCCAACTGTTTCCGCATAGCTGGCGCTAGGAGGACCAAACGACTTTTTCACCAAATGGCATTCTTGACCAAATTGCATTTTCATTGAATTGACCTAGCACTCCCGTCCCATTGGAAGGGGTGGGGGGAGGTGAGCCTTTTCCTTGCCTTACCCTTATTATTCCTAAGCTTACCTTAACCTAAACTCTTCGTTCCATTCTGCATTATCTTATAAAACAGACGTTTTCCTCTCAAGTTTTCAAAGAACTTTTATTACTTAAATCTAAATAAGTCTAGAAAAAGGAAAGACAACAACAAAGAAGTTGTTTTAATTCGTTTATTTTTTATGCTAAATAGTAAACATTTATTTTACGTGTTAAAAATGATTCAAAAATAAAAGTAGTTCGTCCTTTTAAGCATTAATTTGCATTAGATGCTAGACCTTGCTTTCAATTCAATCCACTCAAGATCTTAGGGAGGTCTCTTCATTTGTCTTTGATTCAAAGCAAAACCGTTCCTTTCTTGATTCTCTGCAATTTAAATTATACATACAAAGATTGAGTGTCGTCTTCATTTTCTGACTCATAAATAACTTAAATTTATGTACTTATGACTGCTTATATGTAAATACATTCAATATAATATGAACATAAAATAATGTCAATGTGAATGGTGCTCATTATCTCTAATTACTTTAATTAATAATCTGGATATGTGTATACATATATATATATTTGGTAGAAGGAAAAAATGTGCTAATAAATCAGTTACATTCACATTAACAAAATTTTAAGTACCAGTTAGTGAAACAGCAAACAGAGAGTGGGTTATTAAACAGGGCCCGATCTAGCTTTTCTGCCGCTCTAGGCAAAAGTGTTATTTGCCGCCCTTTAAAATCACACCTTAAAATTCATGAAAAGTTATTTCTACTGTATATATGTATGCATGTATTGTATGTATTCAGATAATGTAAATCTTCTGGATATCTATAAATATAAACATCTATAAACATTATGTTTGTTCAAAATGTCTCCGATACTTGTTTTGTTAACTTATGTGTGTTTGCTTCCATACATCGACTTATAATTGAAATGATAATCATAAAAAGAAAAAAAGAATGAAAATATCAGATAATGTTTTATTTAATTTTAATTTTAGCAAAAAAAGGAATAATAATTCATTTCTGAAAACAAAACAATTTCAATAAAAAAATTATTTTTAAAGAAACAAAACTTAAAGGTAATACAAACAATTTTCACATAACCTCAAAATAGCAATATTTAAAAAAACAACAAATAATAATTTGTATCTTTTAAAATAAACAAATTCAGCTAAACTATTTAAGTAAATAATTTAACAAAGGTATAAAAACAGATAAAGTTTTTAATAAAATCATTTTCTATGCACTTTTTGCTATGCAAAATTTTTTTATATTAGAAAACAATACAAATTCAATTAAAATAAATATTTTTTTTTAAACAAAAATAAAGAGTCCCCCAAATAATTTTGTTCTTATTCAAAAATCACATTGATCAAAAGGAACAACAACAAATTATAATTTCATCTTTGAAATAAGGAAATTAAGATTAAATATTTGTATTTGAAATATTGTAGACTTAACTAAAATAATTTTCAAAGTAGTTTTTGCTCTGCAAAATCTTTAATAAATTGAAAACAAAACAAATTCAATCATAATCACTCCTGTTCTGATTTTCGTTCCGAATTCAATGCGTTTTCGAAATTGATTTTCGCAAAGCTAAAAAAACTGTGTTCCTAAATTCGTAAGAATTTGCCTTCAATTTTTGACAAATATTTCTCTGAAATTACTTACATTTTTAAATTTACGATTTCAAATTCGACCAGCAAAATCGAAACGAATTAAAAACGAAAAATTTAGAACACCTCTGCTTTAAAAACGAAAGTTTTTCTTTCGTAAACGAATATCAGAACAGGAGTGAATATTATTTTTTTTTTAAACAATAATGATGAGAAACAAAAAATAATTATTCTTATAAAACAAAAATCACATTAATTAAAAGGAACAACAAAAAGTGATAGTTGTACCTTTAAAATAAACATATCTATTCAGGTATCATGTGTTGATAAATAATTAAATTTAATAAAATTGACGTATTAAAAAAATTAAAGTTTTAGTTAGTTGAATAGTTTCTTACGTACTTTAAGCGGAAAACACAAAGCTGCTTTGCTGTTAGCGTTGACTCCGTTACGCTTTTATACTTCGGCTTGAACTTTGACTGACATCCGTCATTTTACTAATTTTATTTTTTATGTTCGTCAAACATATTTTCTCCAATTTTTTTTTTTTTTTTGTTTGAAAACAAAACCGACAGCTGAAGCGAAAAGGAAGTAAAAATCAAATAAAATTTTCACACAAACAAACAAGAAAACATGTCGGTGAGCAAATACATATGAAAAAGTAGAAAATATTTCTACTTTTGCTACAGCTTTTGAGACGTTACGTTTGTGTTACGGAGTTCTTCAGTATGTCAAATTAAAGTTTGAGCAACAAAGCTGCTTTGTGATAGCTTGTTAGGAATTCCTATGCTTGAACTTCAACTTTATACGTCACTCAACGCTAACAGCAAAGCAGCTTTGTGTTTTCCGCTTTATGCTCGGCAAAATTCTTAATTATTTCTGTCAAATTGATTGTATCACACATATATTTTTCTATTACTGCCAATCCTGATAATCGTTTTTGTGTCATGGTAGACTGAAGAAAGTTCTTAATTAATTTAAGTTTAACAGAATTCTTAAAGCAATACTTTAATTAGAACCAACTCTTAAGTTGGTTATAAATTTTAAGACTTCTTCAGGAGCCATATGACAATTTATTATCATATGCATACTGTTGACGATTCCTTAGAAAGTTCTAACCCATTAATATCGAAGAAGTCTTCATGTGTTTAAACTCTTTCGAGGTTTTTACAACGATCCAATAGCACACATTTAGGCACTTCTCTCATGGCAAATATACTGTACAAAAATGAAAAATGTTTCCTGTGCTCATTCATTTGCGAAAACCTTAACTCTAAAGGGCTAACTATAATGAACGGAACAGAGCGGAAGCTAGTGTCAGAACCGAACGAAACGTTTCCTTCCGAATTGTCAAGTGAAAACTTTACCCATAATGAACGGATGTGTACGGAAGTAACTTTCAAAATAAAACGTCTATTTTTAATTCTCAATAGTTTTTGAATTTTCTAAAGCCATACAATGAACAACAAGTTATCACAAGAAATAAATAACTTAAAATCCTTGCAATTGGCATTGGAGGCATTATCAGCCTTAAAAAAAATTATTGATTTAAAGAAAAAAAGAAAACGTTCGTGTTGTGTTCGTCTCATAAATAGAGATAGGCAAAAATATGGTTTTTACAATGCAATGTTTTTAAAAATGAAAGAAGTGGATAGTGCCCAGTTTTTCATATACACACGAATGAGTGCAGAACTATTCAATGTGTTATTGTCATTGATTAAACCTTTTTTGGAAAAAACTTCAATACGTAAAGCCATAAGTCCAGAATGCCGCCTGGCAGTGATCCTTTTGTAAGTTTTTTTTTTTGTTTTTTATAGTACCACATCATTGTTCAGATTCTCCTTTTAATTTGTAAGATATTTGTCACAAGGAGTTTCGATTCAATCCCTTGCGTGGTCTTTCAAACTGGGAAAGGAAACGGTGCGATCCATAATCTTGGAAACTGCTGAGGTAATTTGGAAAGCTCTGTTCCCTATCTACCTATCAGAGCCCAATATCGAAGAGAATAGGCAGATTACCTCAGATTTTTTGGAATTGTGGAATTTGCCTAATTGTGTCGGTGCGATAGACGGGAAGCATATAGCGATTCGGTGTCCTCCCAGCAGTGGAAGCCAATTCTTCAATTATAAGAAGCATTTTAGCATCGTGCTATTGGCTGTATGTGACGCCAAATATAGATTTACTTATGTGGATGTTGGTGCATATGGTAGTCAAAGTGACGGAGGTAAAACATACACATACACATTTATATTTCAATTTCAATGAAAGTTAGTTAAAAAACAAATTCTTCCCAATGTTATATAATATACAGGTATACTTCAAGCTAGCCGGTTTGGAACAAGGCTCTTGGATAACACGATTCCAATACCTCCTCCCAAAAAATTACCTAACACGCAGACAAAGATTCCACACTATTTTGTTGCTGATGCTGCCTTTCCTTTGGGACCAAACCTCATGCGACCGTATTCAGGTGAATTGTTGCCATCGGAAAAGGAGAATTTCAATAAGAGGCTTTCAAGAGCCCGCCGTACTATTGAAAACAGTTTCGGCATCCTTGTCGCACGTTGGCGCATATTGCTTACCACAGTACATATGATCCCAGAAAATGTTGAAAAAATTGTTTTGGCGTGTTTGACACTTCATAACTTTTTAATGTTTAACGGGAGTAAATGTTATTGTCCTAACAACTTTGTGGATTGGGATGACTCCGAAGGTCAACATCACAACGGATTATGGCGCAGTGAAGTTCAAAACAACATTCCGTCTATATCACCATCAGCCAACATACATCAATATGGTGGCAGATACTCCACAACAATGCGAAATATACTTTCTGAATATTGTTACGGACACCTATAAGGAACCAAGAAGGGAATATTTTAAAACAATAAACTCTATCAAATTAAGAAAAATAACTTACCTTTTGTAGCATTTATGTTTTCTCACCTACCAATACCGACCGTCATCGCAAATAAAGTAAACAAAATTTTCGTTTCTGTCAAAATTTAATATGGAGTGCGTTCAGCCTTCTGCGCAAGGCAGAATCAGACTTCACTTGTTCCATTGAGGGTTCAGAGCAATCAAATGCTGACAGAAGTTTTATTAGGGAAAATAAGCGGCTAGATGAGTAGGCCGAACGAGTTTTCAAGAACTTAACGCATAATGCAATATTGAATGTATTAAGAATGTATTTAGAATTATGATTCTAGGCAGCGAGTTGTTGTAGAAGTCTGTCTAGGCAGAGAGTAAGATCGGGGTCGAAAAGAAATTCAAAAGTTCGAATAATTTTTTGATTCAGGGAGATTTAATTTAATACTTTCGAAAGAGGGTCTTGTCTAGGATAAGGATTCTTATCTAAGCTTACCTTAACGACATCTATAGGTCAAAAGCTGATATGGAGTGTGTGTACGCACTAAACAAGAATCATACTTACGCACAATCATACTTACATGTTGTAATCACACAATTGGATCGTGTTGTGATTACGCCCACGCACAATTGATACGCACAATATTCGTGGTAGTGATTACATACAACATGATGGTGATTAATTGAATACATACTTACGCACAATATTTATGATTCGCATTGAAACGATAGTCCGACCACACGCATGCATTTTTTTTGGTGCGTAAATATGCTTTACACACAATGTTGATGCTCTGAGCTAATTTGCATACTATTTGCATAATGAATGTATGTTAGTAATTATATAACGATAATTAAATGTAACGTTCGTTGGATAATTGTGTGCGGATGGTTCGATATCGGATGATATCGTTATATACCATTTTTTTCGGTTAATGGGCTAGGTGCTAGGGAAATCCATTTCTGAGGAAAGAACATTAGTTGTCCAAGCCCTCGAATGATAAGTGTCGTGCTTCAATAACATTGGTAATGAGTCTTTGGTTTTTTGTTTTGAAGTTTGTGGTTACAATTAGATTTTCTTAATTATTTAGTTGAGTGATTTGGTATCTAGTGACCTAGAGAAGGATAAGGTGTTCGGCAAAAATAGACCAAAAGAAGTGGGAGTGATTTTGGTGGATTATTGTCCGTATTGTTCGTTACGGTTGGAAATCAAAAACTTAAATAGTTAAGAAGAAGGTATGTGCATTTGATTTTTCGTGGGTGATATGTTCTTAAGCATGAGGGTTTTGATAGGTTCATTGGCGGCCAACGACGAGTTTTGGCCGCCGAATATTTCTGTTGAGAGGACTCCGTTTGGCTGTCCCTCCGTACTAAGGAGCACCCCAGGACGAATGGCAAAAGGGCTACTCTAAGTTTCACTAAGACTTAAATACTACCAAAAGAGCGCAACCAAGGCCATTGGTGAAAGGAAAAGCTAAAATAGATCACCCAGTACGAAGCCCGAGTCAGCCGTCGCTGCCACGAACACTAGCGATAAAATCGACACTCAAGGTCATGTTTTTGTATGTGAACGTCCCAAACTTAATTTTTTTTTATATCTACATAATTTGCATGGTGAATCATTACATTCCTTAATCATATTTTTATCGTAATCATTTCATATTTATATAATTTTTGGTCATATTTATTGGTTTTGTAAATTATTAGCAAATAGTAGTAAGCAATAATCTGTTAGGTATATTTTCAATTTTGCGATTTTCATCGGAGTCCGTCTCGTTGGAACGGTTTGGTCCCTCCTACCCATTGGCGACCGCGAAGCGTCCTACCGAGGTCGCATTTGGACGGCCTAAAGTACTCCTATACAGAGCTCTATATAGGCAGGGAATAAGGTTAGGGACTTGTAGAGGTGGTCCGAAAAGTGAGACCCATGGTTAGAGGTCAAAGTGGGGTGGAAGGATTGTTCGCGTTTGAGAACGTGATGAATTTCATTGAAAGTTTGAACGTTTGTTTTTTTTTGAGTCAATGACGTTAAGTCGAAGGAGATGTTAAATCGAAATCAAAAATTATTTGCTAATGATGGTTCTTTTTTTTTGTTCTTTCAATTTTGTTTTTTTCTCTTTGTAAACTTTGTCCAGCTTCCTGAACGGAATGAAATCCGCACCTGAGTCTTTTCAATAAATGAATTGTATGAATATGTCATTATCTCAGCAATTATGTGTTCTTATTCGAACTGAATTTCGTTCGACGATGATGTCTTAAATTTTGACAGGGGGGGTTAAGGGAATGAACTAGGCCTGGAGGAGCCGGAAGTAGGAAAACCTAGACACCACGACAAAACGGGGAGCCCGTAAAATTGACGAGGGCTCAAGGATGGGAAGGGGCAGCACTACATAACATCAGTAGTGGGTCGTGAGAACGTTCTACAGAAAAGAGGTAAGCTCAAGCAGTATTAAGGTCGATTTTTTTGTATGTTTACATTCGCGTTCAAAAGTAATGGCACGTTTATATTATGTTTGTTGGTGTCACGTCCGTGTGCGAGACAAGATCCCTCCCGGTCCGGCGAGCTAAGCCGTGCTTCGCCAGCGTGCCAGTCTCCGTATACGGACATTCCTGTTTTTCGTTCTGGTCCCTATCGAAATTGGTCACTAGGACTAATTTTCTTATTGGTAGCTTAAATTTTGTCATCCTAATACCCGATCCCGATCCTTTCCGAATTCTATCCCCCAGACACACAACAAATAATGGCGCCCAACGTTTTGAGCTTGTCTCAGTCCCCAATCCAGGCGTTTTGTCCTGTCACCATGGCTGTACATGCCGTATGTCATGGCCGGAATAGCTCTTCAGAATGTTCGGTCATTTGCGACGTGCAGTCGGTCATTGTTTCATGTTCAAACAACTTAAGTCTGGATTGTCAATTGCCTTTGTTGGTAAGGCCCAAGTTTCCGCAAGTCTTTGCTAGAAGGTATTAACGTACTAACAAATCGCGGCGGTGATTGAGGTTAGCCGACAAAGGAAGAGTTTTGAGTAACCTCCGTAGTGATCTCGCATGTGCCGTATGTCTTGACTGGATGGCTTTTGAGAAGGCCAGTCAATTGCGACGGTTCATGTCCGGTTCATTGTCGTATCGAGGTAAAATTTTTGTTTTTAGTTTAATATTTTGTCAGTTAGAGCGCTGTGCTTGCCTGCTTTCGAAGAACGATTCTCACGAAGAAAAGTGGTTAGGTTTTCATCTATATTCCCGAAAGTCGTCAAAACGTGATAGTAGTTCCTCCAGGTAGTTATCCTGTATACCCCCTTAGTTTATGAATGAAACATACAACAACAATAATAAAACGTTAGAAAGCTCTAATACCGGATTCAAAAAAAGAAATATAGTAAAGTCTAAATCAAAGGAAACGAAATTTAGTAACCATTCTGATCTACTGTTTAAGAGTGAATAGCTCGGTTGGTTATTTAGATTCGTCAAGTTTTGAAAAATAAAATAGGAATAGGATTTAAGTAATCAATTGTTGGATTAAGAGGTTTGCTAGATTGAACCGCCCATTTTGATTAATAGGCTGTTTTCTAGGATAGTAAGCTTAGATCTAAGTAGGTTTAAGAATAGGTTATTAGGTTCTTATTAGTTCATGCATTTTGTAAATTCCTTTTGTTTCTTTGACTTAAAAAGTCGAGACTGTTAAAACTAGATTAGCTTTAGGAATTCGGTAAAGCAATTTTGAGTTGGGAATAGTAAAAAGGACTTTTAAATTAAGGTTTAGATTTTTTTTGTATACAAAAGTTCAGTGTATAAGTTCTTTCACATTTTTTTTTTGTCTTTTGGGTTTGAGTCCCTAGTTAATAGACGTTTTTTTTGTTACTTTGTATCTCATTAACGGTTTATTAACTGATAGTTGCATCTTGTATACATTCTTTAGGCACATATTAGGTTTAGTTTAGGTTTCGATATATCTTTTTTTTGAATTTTGTTTTGGTGTAGGGTTCATCATAAAATTTACATCAGCTTAAGTTACTGTTTACATTATTTTCCTTTTTTATTTAATCTTATTGTTTTTTTTTTTGTCTTTTGTATTCTAGTATTTCGATTACGTATTTAGGTGTCACATTTTTAGGTTTCGTATGCTACATATATCTTTTTTTTTGTTACATAGTGATTTGGTTCACAGTTTGAATTTGGTTTACGATTACAGAAAAATATTTACATTCTTTTCTTAATTTTGCTAATACAGTTTTGTTTTTGTTTTTTTTTTGGTTTACATTAGATATTGTTTCGTTTTTTTTTGGCCTATAAATAAAAATACCTCACACAAGTAGAAGTTGGTCTTGATTAAAGCTGAGTTGAATTGGTTGGTTCCACGCTTTAGTTTTGCTAGGTGAAGAACTTTTGTCGAGTTTTATCTCCTGGTGATGAGGGCTAGAGAAAAGAAAAAATCGATTAATAAAGTATTTGCTTTAAAAAGAGACATTATAGTAACCCGATCAGTAGCAAAAAGAAATCTTCTCCAGCCTAATAAAATGGAACAAAATAATCAGAGTAGCTCTTTAGGGGATCCGCAGATCCGACCTTCGGTGTTATTTAGTTTTCCACCTCCTCCATTGTCCAAAAACAGTGGCGATGAGCGGGGTACCGCTTCACTTTCAGCGCCGTCCTCTTCTGTCAGTCCTCCTTCTCGGGTCGTCGGTTCGGAAGTATTGCTTCCAGGACAAGTCTTGCCACCTGCGAATAGGATGCCGATGCCAAATGATTGGTCATTGAATTCAATAAATCAAAATCCGTTTCAAGATGGAGTCTCGGGAAGGTTACCAGATTTGTTTGGCGTTGGGAATTGGGTTGAAGAAGCAAGGAGAAGGCGACACTTCATAGACGACATGTGTGCACGGAAAAACGAAAGAGCCCAAGGAAGTAGTGCCACCGGCAATCTGTTAGGTTTTGAAAGTACCGGCTTGCCTGTGACCGAGAAAGTGAACAACCTTGACTGTATCGGTAGCCATGGCGCGAACGCACAAACAGGAACCAAAACAGGGGCGATTCCGAAGACAAAAAGGCCCGTGGTCCAGAATGATAGGTTCAATTCCGGAGGTCAGCAGATTCAGAACCAGATAGAAAATTTGAATCGACCAACTGAACAACAGCCAGTTAGATTCCAAGAACCTGAAGTTAATACAGAAGATCTGAACATACCAGCGGAACTGAAGACGGTTATAAATCTCGCGGTTGTCAAAGCATATGACTCTTACGTAGGCTCGATGGTAAGCGAAATCTCAGAAGCTCTGAAAGAGGAAGTGAAGAAACAGTTCGTAGAGTTCTTAGCCGATATCAACCGTACGGTTAGGGATACCCCGCCGGTAGATCAGCGAGTTCCTCGACCTCAAGTAGAGCAAGGAAACCTCAGACAAAACCAGCGTAACCAAGAATCCAACAACGAACGCCCTAGATGTGAATCACGAGCAAGAACAAGTACCAGTGCCGGTTGCTTTCGGGGAGGAATCAATGAATCCAGGAATGTGAACGAAAACACAATGCCTAGGCGTCAGCCGAATCCCAATTCGGACTCAAACCGACAGCCCTTCAGAGATGATACGAGTGTGTGGAGCAGATCGTATAATGGCCATACATATAGTAGACCTCTAAAGATGGATAAATGGGGCCTGAAATTCGATGGGAAAGCGGATACATTAACCGCCGAAGAATTTATCGATCGTGTTGAGACCATGCAGAGACAGTATAATTGCCCGTGGGATGAGATTATGCGCGAATTTCATTTTCTCCTAGTGCCGAAAAGCAGTGCCGATGATTGGTACTGGCGATTTCAGAAATACAACTACAACTCGGGATGGACGTCGTTTAGAGAGGCTTTGTTGAGGCAGTTTAGAAATCCAAAGTCCGACCTAGAAGTGATGAGAGACATCATGGACCGAAGGCAAGGCGCTTGGGAGAACAGCGATAGTTTTTTCAATGCCATAGACAAACTCAAGTCCCAACTGAGAACCCCTATCTCGGAGCTAGAACTCGTAGGCGTGCTGAAGAAAAACCTTAACGAAAGGATAGGACGGCTCGTGTACCCACAAGCGATATACTCATTGGAGCATTTGAGGTTCGTGTGTAAGGATGCTGAAGGCTTGTTCAATAGCCGCGACCGAGATGGTCCGAGGCAGAACCGAACTCCCGCAAGGTATCATGTGAACGAACTAACACACGATGAAGACTTCGGAGAAGTTGAGGAGAACGTGGCAGCCCTTCACTATACGAGATCTAGAATGAAGAACGCTCGAGATCAAGATGAACCTAGAACTCTGACCTGTTGGAACTGTAAGACCCCTGGTCATACACTCAGAGATTGTCCTACGCCAGTCCGTAACGTTGTGTGCTACCGATGCGGTCAAGATGGCGTGATTACTCCGAAATGCTCGAACTGCAACCCGGAAAACCGAGTGAAGAACGTGACGTCGGTGGGGGAATCACGTTCAACACAAACCCCACAAGCACCCTTAGAATAGCAAAAGATACGAACATAATACAAATTTTAAAGAGAGAAGAAGTAGAGGAGAAGGTTCCTGATTTGAAACTAGCGCCATTGAAGCCGTTTCACGTCAGGGTCCAAGAATATTTAAAAGCAAGAAATAGGATTTTTAGTAATAGGCCAGTTTCGAAAAAGATTTTGAAAACTCGTGAACGATACTCTGCAAGAAAAAAAGTGCGGCAGCAGATTTTGTCGACATTAGTTGACACACGTCCCGACGATCCAAGACCGTACGCGAGAGTAATTGTAGGAGAAAAACAAATGTTCGGTCTACTAGACAGTGGGGCTAGTATTAGCATTTTAGGTAAGAATTGTATGTCTTTAGTTAAGAAGTCGGATTTGAAGTTGATTCCTTTTAATTCGGAAGTTAGAACGGCTGATGGAAAAGGGCAAAAGATAGTAGGCGTAATCAAAACCGAAGTTATCTATAAGGGCCTAAAAGATGAAGTTACCTTTTATTTAGTACCTAGTTTAGACCAGGAACTATACCTTGGCATAGACTTTTGGAGGACGTTTCATATAGCGCCCTCAATAATTAGTTCCGTATCCGTTCCCAACGACTTGAACAAAGATAATAACGCTCATCAGTTATCTCTGGAACAACAGGCAAAATTGAAGTTAGTTATGGAGAAATTTATGGATGATAGTCATTATGGTCTCGGAAAGACGGCTCTGATGGAGCATGTTATTGATACCGGGGACGCGCTTCCGGTTAAGCAGCGTCACTACCCTGTTTCTCCAGAGGTTCAAGCCATACTGTATCGGGAATTGGACAGAATGTTAGAACTCGGTGTAATAGAAGAAAGCGAGAGCCCGTGGTGCTCACCCGTGGTACTTATCAAAAAGACCGGCGAAAACGGTGTCGTAAAACATCGCTTTTGCTTGGATTCACGCCGAGTCAACGCGTTAACGAAAAAAGATGCCAATCCGTTGCCACATATAGAAGGACTTTTGAGTCGTTTGTCGGACACTTATTACATCAGCAGTGTGGATTTAAAAGAAGCATTCTGGCAGATCCCGCTGGAGAAAGAGAGTAGGGAGAAAACTGCGTTTGCGGTACCGGGGAGACCTTTGTACCAGTTTACGGTAATGCCCTTTGGCCTGTGTAATGCAGCTCAAAGGTTATGCCGTCTAATGAACAAAGTGATTCCTGCACGACTCCGGGAGCGCGTTTTTGTGTACTTAGATGATCTGCTCATCGTCAGTCCGGACTTCGAGACGCATATTTCTCTACTAAACGAGGTCGCCGAGTGTCTTAGACGAGCTAATTTAACGATAAATTTAAAAAAATCCAAATTCTGCTTCAAAGAATTAAAATATCTAGGCTTTATAATTGGAGGTGGTATGGTAAAAACGGATCCTTCCAAAGTAGAAGCAGTAGTTAACTTCCCGTTACCCAAAAACCCTAGACAGGTACGTCGGCTCTTAGGTTTAGCCGGATGGTATAGGCGCTTGATTAAAGATTTTTCGACCTTAACGGCTCCTCTGTCTGACACTCTCAAAAAGAAGAATGAGAAGTTTACGATGACTGATGAGGCTATTGAAGCTTTTAACAAGTTAAAAGAGGCTTTAAGTAGCTCTCCTGTGTTGGTCCGACCTGATTTTAGTCGAAATTTTTTTATTCAATGCGACGCCTCAGAGTCGGGGATAGGGGCAGTCCTTTTTCAAAAGAACGATGCTGCGGAGGAATATCCCATTTCCTACTTCTCCCAGAAGCTAAATGCTAGTCAACGCAACTACAGTGTGACCGAGAAAGAGTGCATGGCTGCGGTCATGGCGATCAAAAGGTTCCGGCCCTATGTCGAGGGCATGGACTTCACAGTCATCACCGACCACTCTAGTCTAAAATGGCTTATGTCTATGAAGGACCTTAACGGTAGATTAGCTAGGTGGTCGTTAGAGCTGCAGTCATACGCCTTCGACATAGAGCACCGGAAGGGAGCTCTTAATGTCGTACCCGACACTCTTTCTCGGGCACATCTGGACAGTTTGGAGTTCATGGAAGTCGCTCCACTCTTGGATTTAGATTCTGACGCTTTCCAAAGTGATGAATACAAACAGTTAATAGAAACCATTAGGACAAATCAAGATCAACTACCCGATCTAAAAGTAGATCAAGGCTACGTCTATAAGCGTTCCTTTCCATTAAATTATGAAGAAGTCTCGGTGGAGCACAGTTGGAGACTGTGGGTGCCCGCAGGGCTGACAGAAGACCTAATCGCTAACGCTCATAATCCCCCCCAAAGTTCACACGGTGGGATAGCAAAAACGTTGCATAGGCTCAGGCAGTATTTTTACTGGCCTAATATGGGCGTACAGGTTAGGAATTTCATCACCAACTGTTCCTCCTGCAAAGAAAACAAACCAAACAATCAAGTACTACGGCCACCAATCAGCACCAGCTATGTGCCAGACAGACCCTTCGAAAAACTCTACATAGATTTTCTAGGACCGTACCCGAGAACAAAGAACGGCCTTGCATACATATTTGTAGTCTTAGATCATTTTTCGAAGTACGTCTTCTTAAAAGCCTTGAGATCTGCCAACGCTGGAAGTATAATTCGATACATGCGAGACGAAATCTTCAACGCATACGGAGTGCCGCGCGTCGTGCATTCCGATAATGGAAAACAATTCGTGTCGAAAGACTTTCAAAATTTCCTCGAAAAGTACGGCGTGCGTCACTTCCGGACAGCAAACTACTCCCCGCAGTCGAATGCTTCTGAGCGAGTGAATCGTACCCTGCTGGCAGCAATCCGTACCTACATACAAAAAGATCAACGCGACTGGGACGTTCACATAAGTGACATCACGGCGGCTTTGAGGAGTTCGATTCACTCGTCGACCGGTGTTTCCCCATATTTCGCGCTCTTCGGCACCAATATGATGACCCATGGGAATTGTTATCGTCTGGCAGAAAAGTTAAAAATGATTGAGGATAGTGAACTTTATGTCTTGCCGAGAACAGTGCGGTTACAATGCATAAGAGACAAAATTAAAGAGAACCTGGTGAAAGCCAATGAAAGAAGTGCGAAAACCTATAATATTCGTTCAAGGCAAGTCCGCTTCTTGCCCGGACAGGAAGTATATAGGCGCAATTTTGTCCTTAGCGACACTTCCAAATTTCTTAGTTCAAAACTTAGTCCGAAATTTACAAAATGTAGGATAGTTAAAGCCGTAGGAAACTCGATGTATGAGGTTGAAAATTTAAATGGAAAAAAACTAGGAATCTTTCATGCAAAAGACCTCAAGCAATAGGGCTTCTTAATCCGCCAGGCCAAGACAATAATCAATAAGGGACGCTGCAATTCATCCATGTCGTAATCCGTGACCTAAAGTACATTCTTTCTCTCAAACTGTGATATTAACCATAGATATTGTTTATTTATTTTTTTTCTTGTTTTTTTTTTGGTTATTTATTATTGTTACTTATTTATTTATTTATTATGAATGTACCTATTTATTTATTTATTTACTTATTTATTGCTTTATTTATATCCATTCACCCACTCGAGTTAAATCCTACTGAATGATGTATCATATGTGTGCATATGCACCTAATGCATAGTACCTACATCATTAGTGCAACTTTTGGTTGCTCACGAAAACTAAGCTAATTGCACGAAAGCAACACAAACGTCCTTTAATGATGCATAAAAATATCCGATAGATTAGTATCGATTGATAGGATAAATCGAGAATGGTCCATAGGGTCAGTCTAGTTTGTCTAGTTCAACCGCGTCGACGACTAAAAAAGGGAAATGTCCAGAACGAGATTGGACATCAAATTAGAACTTCATCTGGTTGGCCTTAAACTAGCAACCCGAAGTTACCGAGTTGCAAATCGAAAAATGAGTTACCTAGATATTGTTAATATTAGGTACTTACTTATTCGCACGAAAACTATTTTCGTTTAAGTGTCCAACTCCACATCAATAATATGTAGTACCAAGGGGATTCTTTTCCCATGTATATAGTACCGAAATATTGCCCGGCTTGTTGGGGTGGGTAGCTTCCCCACATCCAAAACGAATTCCTGATAAATATGTAGGTGGTCCTGCCAACGCACTCGTTGCTGATGGATAGACTGCCGAGTTCGTCGGTTTGTTACGGACACCTATAAGGAACCAAGAAGGGAATATTTTAAAACAATAAACTCTATCAAATTAAGAAAAATAACTTACCTTTTGTAGCATTTATGTTTTCTCACCTACCAATACCGACCGTCATCGCAAATAAAGTAAACAAAATTTTCGTTTCTGTCAAAATTTAATATGGAGTGCGTTCAGCCTTCTGCGCAAGGCAGAATCAGACTTCACTTGTTCCATTGAGGGTTCAGAGCAATCAAATGCTGACAGAAGTTTTATTAGGGAAAATAAGCGGCTAGATGAGTAGGCCGAACGAGTTTTCAAGAACTTAACGCATAATGCAATATTGAATGTATTAAGAATGTATTTAGAATTATGATTCTAGGCAGCGAGTTGTTGTAGAAGTCTGTCTAGGCAGAGAGTAAGATCGGGGTCGAAAAGAAATTCAAAAGTTCGAATAATTTTTTGATTCAGGGAGATTTAATTTAATACTTTCGAAAGAGGGTCTTGTCTAGGATAAGGATTCTTATCTAAGCTTACCTTAACGACATCTATAGGTCAAAAGCTGATATGGAGTGTGTGTACGCACTAAACAAGAATCATACTTACGCACAATCATACTTACATGTTGTAATCACACAATTGGATCGTGTTGTGATTACGCCCACGCACAATTGATACGCACAATATTCGTGGTAGTGATTACATACAACATGATGGTGATTAATTGAATACATACTTACGCACAATATTTATGATTCGCATTGAAACGATAGTCCGACCACACGCATGCATTTTTTTTGGTGCGTAAATATGCTTTACACACAATGTTGATGCTCTGAGCTAATTTGCATACTATTTGCATAATGAATGTATGTTAGTAATTATATAACGATAATTAAATGTAACGTTCGTTGGATAATTGTGTGCGGATGGTTCGATATCGGATGATATCGTTATATACCATTTTTTTCGGTTAATGGGCTAGGTGCTAGGGAAATCCATTTCTGAGGAAAGAACATTAGTTGTCCAAGCCCTCGAATGATAAGTGTCGTGCTTCAATAACATTGGTAATGAGTCTTTGGTTTTTTGTTTTGAAGTTTGTGGTTACAATTAGATTTTCTTAATTATTTAGTTGAGTGATTTGGTATCTAGTGACCTAGAGAAGGATAAGGTGTTCGGCAAAAATAGACCAAAAGAAGTGGGAGTGATTTTGGTGGATTATTGTCCGTATTGTTCGTTACGGTTGGAAATCAAAAACTTAAATAGTTAAGAAGAAGGTATGTGCATTTGATTTTTCGTGGGTGATATGTTCTTAAGCATGAGGGTTTTGATAGGTTCATTGGCGGCCAACGACGAGTTTTGGCCGCCGAATATTTCTGTTGAGAGGACTCCGTTTGGCTGTCCCTCCGTACTAAGGAGCACCCCAGGACGAATGGCAAAAGGGCTACTCTAAGTTTCACTAAGACTTAAATACTACCAAAAGAGCGCAACCAAGGCCATTGGTGAAAGGAAAAGCTAAAATAGATCACCCAGTACGAAGCCCGAGTCAGCCGTCGCTGCCACGAACACTAGCGATAAAATCGACACTCAAGGTCATGTTTTTGTATGTGAACGTCCCAAACTTAATTTTTTTTTATATCTACATAATTTGCATGGTGAATCATTACATTCCTTAATCATATTTTTATCGTAATCATTTCATATTTATATAATTTTTGGTCATATTTATTGGTTTTGTAAATTATTAGCAAATAGTAGTAAGCAATAATCTGTTAGGTATATTTTCAATTTTGCGATTTTCATCGGAGTCCGTCTCGTTGGAACGGTTTGGTCCCTCCTACCCATTGGCGACCGCGAAGCGTCCTACCGAGGTCGCATTTGGACGGCCTAAAGTACTCCTATACAGAGCTCTATATAGGCAGGGAATAAGGTTAGGGACTTGTAGAGGTGGTCCGAAAAGTGAGACCCA
Organism: Sphaerophoria taeniata; assembly: GCA_943590905.1. Taxonomy (NCBI): domain Eukaryota; kingdom Metazoa; phylum Arthropoda; class Insecta; order Diptera; family Syrphidae; genus Sphaerophoria; species Sphaerophoria taeniata. The sequence continues at coordinate 87,074,085 of OX016542.1, forward strand.
TGGTTAGAGGTCAAAGTGGGGTGGAAGGATTGTTCGCGTTTGAGAACGTGATGAATTTCATTGAAAGTTTGAACGTTTGTTTTTTTTTGAGTCAATGACGTTAAGTCGAAGGAGATGTTAAATCGAAATCAAAAATTATTTGCTAATGATGGTTCTTTTTTTTTGTTCTTTCAATTTTGTTTTTTTCTCTTTGTAAACTTTGTCCAGCTTCCTGAACGGAATGAAATCCGCACCTGAGTCTTTTCAATAAATGAATTGTATGAATATGTCATTATCTCAGCAATTATGTGTTCTTATTCGAACTGAATTTCGTTCGACGATGATGTCTTAAATTTTGACAGGGGGGGTTAAGGGAATGAACTAGGCCTGGAGGAGCCGGAAGTAGGAAAACCTAGACACCACGACAAAACGGGGAGCCCGTAAAATTGACGAGGGCTCAAGGATGGGAAGGGGCAGCACTACATAACATCAGTAGTGGGTCGTGAGAACGTTCTACAGAAAAGAGGTAAGCTCAAGCAGTATTAAGGTCGATTTTTTTGTATGTTTACATTCGCGTTCAAAAGTAATGGCACGTTTATATTATGTTTGTTGGTGTCACGTCCGTGTGCGAGACAAGATCCCTCCCGGTCCGGCGAGCTAAGCCGTGCTTCGCCAGCGTGCCAGTCTCCGTATACGGACATTCCTGTTTTTCGTTCTGGTCCCTATCGAAATTGGTCACTAGGACTAATTTTCTTATTGGTAGCTTAAATTTTGTCATCCTAATACCCGATCCCGATCCTTTCCGAATTCTATCCCCCAGACACACAACAATATTTAAAACGAAATTAAATATAAACTTTAAAATAAGTAAAATACAACCAATTTGACTCCATTCATTTCAGGGAATTCGATTAAATTGTTGAAATTGTTGCTCTTATGAGCCAAATTTTTATATTTTTATACAAATTTGTTACGTTTACGCCCCAGTACCACCTATGTACCTATTATGTATTTTAAAATTGACAAAATTTATAACAAGGTTGAAGCTTGAAATACAAGATTATGTTTTACTGGAAAAGCCACCAAAGTGCGAAATGGAACTCCATCTCCTTACCAAACTACAAGGCCGAAGGAGATGAATGTTATATTTTCAGACATCGTTGTAAATGCTGTTAAAAGTTGCATTCAAAGTAAAAAGTTTGTATGAAAATAAAAGAGGAAATTAAGGACATTCTATACATATATTTTTAATGTTACGAACATTTCATTAACATTAAGTGAATCATTATTACATTACATTTCACAGTACAAAAAAGCAGTCTTTTAAAAATTACTATCTGCTGCGGCAAGCTCCTTTCGCTTTTGAAGGACTTGGGCAAATATCCCAGCCTTCAATTCATCTTTATGCGATGAAGGCATATTCTTTATCATGGACAAGATCGTCCTTATAAAAAGCTCGTCGCTCTCTTCATCCGGTGAGGCTGATGAAATGTTTTGCTGGTTGGAAAACCTCTCCTCAAGCTTGGAGATGGCAGTTCCCAACTGGTCGCAAAGGCCATCAATGTTTGTTTTTTTTTTTTCTTTTGAGGTGGTGTGTCCGACTCCTCCTCAATGAACATATTAAAAATTGTGCCATTAGGGTCTGGCGATGAAGACAGCGAATGAATATCGCTGTCGGACACTTCGTTACATCGAGTTCTAAAAAAAAAAAAATCTAAATATATTACAAAATGAATAATATAGACTATTTTACCGTCTTGGCTTCATCGTGTCCTTTAAGAACATTAAACTTGAAAAGAGCTCCCACTCACTCTCCTCAGATACTCCACTGCCTGATGGTCGATCCTTTTTCTTCAGTTCTCGACCGAACCTATCCCGTAATTGGGTCCACTTGGACTTACATTCACCAGCTTCTTACGAAAAAGATTTTATGACACACTATGGCTTCTGGTTACACTATATTACTTACATGTTTTGTTAACAATGGAGGCAATTTCTCCCCAAGCCTTTTCTTTGGCAAGTCTATTAAAATAGAAAGCGCTTTTTTTGTCGTACAGCATTTTCTTTTGCTGTACAAGCTCTATCAACAGGTTCACCCATTCTGTTTCGCACGACATTTTGTATCTACAAATAAAAAATTCCAAATTCAAAGAATTTATTTATTCAAATTCAAAAAACTCACCGTATTTAAAAAAATTGGCTTCCTCTTCAGAAAAATAACAAACAAATCAAGGCAGATGTCAAATTTTCGTCCGTAAAAAGCGAAGGAGAGCGCTGTTTACGTCCGTAAGCAAAACTGAACGAAAATTGACGAAACGGAGCAATCCGCTATTTAGGGCAGAGTATACAAATTCCTTGTATTCGCTCGTTTACGGACGGCTCCGTCCGCTCTATTCCGTTCATTATAGTTAGCCCTTAATGAGTTTATTGCCGTATCTATGATATATATTTTTGCTAGGGATCAATAATTTGTTCATCATCACATTCGTAATCAAACTGCTTCTTCTTAGAACGGGCGCGATGCTTAGGCACGTTATCAAGATTTAACACCTCGCTATCAATTTCAGCCGCTAAAACTTTGGCGTTGTCACAAACTTGAGTAATATACTCTTCTGATCTCGAGTTTTCGAAAAAAAAACTTTGGTGTTATAGTTACGTTTTGACACATTAACACTGACCGCAAAAACGAAAATTGTGGTTACGAATCGTAACTATTGGCGTGCAAAAATGACAAAAAGTCAAATATCGTCCGCGCAAAAACGCACTTCTGTTGACGTTTGACGTTGGAAAAGCCAGTTGATGTTTTCATTCAAGTTCGCGCATGTCTAAAATTGTGCAGGTGCAGAACTCAGCACCTCAGCCCTTTGCAAAGCAGAGTTAGAAAAAAGAGTTGCAGAGGGATAGAGTCCCGACTCTTTTCCCCCTTCCCCTGCATAGTTCACCCGCCAACTGCCTTATTTCTCTCTTTATTTCGCTGGCGTGTAGCTGTAAGGTAAGTTTAGTTCAAAATTCAAATAGCCCTAGTCTCCTCTCTCTTATTGACGCAGCCGCTCCCATTTTAAATGAATTGAGCGACGCATGAGGCACGACGTGACGCACGAGCACGAATACAAAAATATTCTTAAGATCTCAATTCTCAAGTAAGAAATGTGTAGTTGTTGTTTGTAGGTAAAGAGAGAAAAACACTCTCAGTCGGGGATCGGGAGTCGGGAAAAAGAAAGTCATTATTTTTTTTCAACCATCGATTTTGCCGCCCCTAATTTATGCCGCCCTAGGCAATTGCCCCGTTTGCCCTACCCTAGATCGGGGCCTGTTATTAAACAAAAAAGAAGAAGTTTTAATGAGCATATTGTAATGTAGATTTTAAAAAGTTTAAATTTAATGTTTACCTAGTTTTATTGAAGTAGTAAACTTAAAAGTTGTTCACAAATAGGGTCCATAATGATCCTGTGCAGAAAAGCTCATCAATGAGGAATGACTTCGTTCAGAAACCAACATGTGGGCGTGGAGTTATATAGCAGAGGTTATCTAAGGAAGACATAAATTAACAAAAACCTTATACATATATATTTTCCTGCGAAATTGTACAAAATCAGCCTGTATTTTCGTTGAAAATCTAAAATATTAGGAACCTATAATCAGCATTACAATCTTATGCAATTTTTTTACTTAAAATTGCATACTTTTGTGCCTTGAGTTGCACACTTTTATGAACATTACGAAGAAAATCCTTAGAACCGTTGCATACTTTTAAGAATGTCGCGAACAATGATAAATAAAAGTATGCAATTCATTCCTCGTTCTTCGTAATATTCACCAAAGTATGCAACTCAAGACGCAAAAGGTCATTGCGTACTTTATGAACGATAGGAGGAACATGAATGAATTGCATACATATTCGAGTTGTTCATAAAAGTATGCAGTTTTCATGAATGTTTTCTAACGAGGTTCTTCGTTATATCCATAAAAGTATGCAGTTGAATGTTTAAAACTATACAGTTTCCAAATCTCACTGAATTGTAACTGAAAATATAATTGGAATACCAGGCGCCCATAATCATAAGAAGGCTAACTTTTAATTTATTTTATTTTTTAGTGAAAATGCACAGACCTGGGTAGAGAAGAAATCTTTGGTGGAATAATCGGACGACACGGGCTACACGACACCACCTCCGATAACAGATTTAGGCTAATCGACTTCGCTGCGGGGCAAGTCGTAATGGTAGCAAGTACGCGTTTCCCACATCTCGATATCCAAAATAAGGGGACATGGAAATCTCCTGATCAATCAACCGTCAACCAGATTGATCACTTTGCGATCGACGCACGACACTTCTCTAGGATGAAAAATGTGCGCACATTCCGAGGTGCCAACATCTACTCGGACCACTACCTTGTTGTAGACGAATGCGGATATCCCGATTAAGGTTAACACGTGAAAATGCTTGGAGAAAATTCGACGTCAAACGGCAACAATCGCAAGAGATTGCTAGATCCTTTTCCGATCGTGTCTAAGATACTCTCCTCAGAAGCCCTTTGCTGCCAGCACAAAATGTAGACAATCAGTGGCAACACTGCCAAGCAGCAATCAGAGATGCAGCCTCTAAAGTGCTAGGGTTTGCACGGTCACCAAAATGAAACCCCTAGTTTGACGATGAGTTACGGTGAGCACATGCAGTTAAAGAAGGGCAAGGAAGGACACAAGCAGCTCGTGAGCTACGAGGAGAAAAGGAGAGAGGAGCAACAACTTCTCAGAAAGAAAAAAAGGGTGCATGAGAAGCACGCGATCGAGGAGATAGAGGGATGTAATAACGGGAACGAGGTTCGAAAGTTTTACAAAAAGGTAAAACAAACCACCAGGGCTTATACACCCCGAACCGAAACCTGTAGAGACCATCATGGGAACAGCGTAGTGGAACCATAGTCAGTGCTGAGGGTATGGAAAGACCACTTTTCCAAGCTGTGTAATGGTTATGACGAGCAAAATTCCGCCAGAAATACAGAACCATTCAATTTGGGGAAGCAGGCCAACAATTCCACCAACCCAACATTGACGAAGTGAAAATAGCGATATCGAAACTTAAGTCGACCAAAGCCACTGGAGCAGACGGGCTAGCCGCCGAACTGTACAAAGCAGCTGGAGATGATTTGGTTAGGAGTATTCACCAGCTCATCTGCAAAATTTGGTCGGAGGAAAGCATGCCCGACGAATTCAACCTCAGCATCGTATGTCTGATCCTCAAGAAAGGAGATTCCCTGAACTGTACCAACTACAGAGGTATAAGTCGCCTTAACATCGCCTCCAAGATCTTGTCTGCCGTGCTGTGTGAACGTTTGAAGCCTTTCGTCAACAACCTGATAGGTATTTATCAGCGTGGCTTCGTACCCGGAAAGTCCACCATCGATCAAATATTCCCTCTACGGCAGATTTTGGAGAAGACCCAGGATTTCAAGGCCGCGTATGATAGCGTCTACAGAACAATGTCTTGTTTTGGCATCACAGAAAAACTCGTCCGTCTGTGTAAGATGATAATGGAAAGCTCACGCTGTTCCATCATGGTTGGAAAAAATCTAACGGGTCCTAATGTAAATAAATGGTGCAAAAACATGACAACATCAGATGAAAAGGCTGTGGGCTGCTTCGAGAGAAAAATTCTCCGGCTCGTAGAGTCTTCGAATCCAACCCGGAAGGACGTCACAGAAGCGGAAGACCGCGACTCAGGTGGAGCACGCAGGTGGTAGAGGATCTGAACCAACTTGACGTGCGAAACTGGAGACAGCTAGCTAGGGACCGAGCTTCCTGGAGACGCTCTTTGGATGAGGCCCTGGTCCGACCTTGACTGTAGCGCCACCATGAGTAAGTAAGTAAGAAAATGCACAGAAATATCCCGTGTATTTGTTAAAAATTTCACAGAAATACCACGCGCTCATAGGCAGCAGTAGAAACTGTCTACCCACTTAAAGGCATTTAATTGATATAGAAGAAGGATGGTTTTTGTTTGCAATTCTGATCCTTTGTCATACCCTTAAGTATCAAAAACTACTCAAATACAACAACCAAACACATTTGCCTCATTTCATCACAGCATTCCCTCTGCAAACAAATTTAATGGCCCTTTTTGTTGCCCTGGGAGCTCTCCTCTGGTCCTTAAATCAATGTTAAGACAGAAACTTATCATCCATTCTGAATCAATACAACAACGACGATGACAGTAAACAAACAAAAAAAATAGCATAGGTATAAACCTCTACTTGAATGACATACGCAAAACCATAACTAGGCTAATGCCACACAACAGCACCAACAACAACAATCTGGTATAATGGCATAATAAACTTTAATCCTGTAATATTCATTATTTAACAGACCTTTTAAGGGCCGAAAAAAGAAATCACAACCAGCGCCATCTACATACCATCATATCACACAGCATCCAAGTAGTCCACTTTACTCTCTGACTACTGGTGTCCTTGGGAACAACACAATATTGCTGCAGGAAAAAAAGCAAACAAAAAACAGAAACCAACAAAAAAAACTTTATTTTTGCATCCCATCAGATAAATCACTTCAATTTATTATGATGATGGCATAAATCACAAATCCCCCTTTTGTCTTGCTCACGTTTTATGGGACTCAGTAGCAGTACTGGAGATCGAGATCAAGCCCCTATATAGCCACAAACCATCGGTGGAGCAGGACGACGTGGCCATATCATATTAGTTTTTCATTGGAATTTGCCTTTTGCTGCAGCGGGACTAGGGATAATTTTCAGGCTCAATTTATATATAATAGAAGACCGGGCCGGGGCATTACACGGGGTCAGAGAAGAGTCAACTACTTCAACGCATATTCATGCTATGATGATGAAAATCATTCGCCGCATTGAGGATAGCTAGTGTGCTATTACATTCTCTGGTAAACAAGCAACCATTCCAACACACGAGGAAAGCTATTCTGTGGCACGTTTTTTGTTCAGCCCTACTCGAGACACAAACGTGTAAACATATTTTTCTTTCGGTTACCCAAGAGACTGCGAAAAGTATATATTGTATCTAAGGAATAAAAATGGACGTCGTCGTCTGTGGCTCTCGTGGTAGCTTATTTTGGGTCCCCATCAACTCCACCATCAAAATACAACTTCCAGAAATGCCACATCGCAAAAACTATGCCTAGACAAAGCAAGCTGAAACTCGAAGGGTTTCGGGAGGGGTAAACAATGTAAGACCGCTTTCGCCAAATTCTCCGCATAGTTGTGACTCTCTTGGGTGTTTGTTATTGAGTTTAACCCCCAAACAAGAGCACAAACAATGGCAATGGACTAACAATGGGCCAACGACGACGACGACTGTGAAATAAATTTAATCGAGTCAAATTTTAGCATCATTTTCCCCCAGAAAAAAGTTTATGTTCTCTGCAGCAAGCAAGAGTGTGTTCATTTGTTCCCAAAAAGTGCCCAGTTTTATTGTTAAACATTCACAGTGCCACAAAGCCGCCGAGCCGCTGCCGTTTGCCTCTGTTACCACTGCCATCTCGGCCTGTCGTTTGCTTTGTTGTTGAAGCTCAAAGAAAACAATGGAAAGGAACATTTTTGATGCTTGGAAAATTTCTGGTATGGCTTTTTCTTGTCAAAAAGTTTCAACTTTTAATGGCCGAGCAATGAAATGTTTCCTCTATCTTATTCGCTTGAATGGAACATCAGAAATTTAAGGCTCTTGCACGCAGAGAGAATGGCATAAGATTTGAATTAGGCTTGACAGTTGGAATGGAATTATTTGGTTAAGAAACAAAAACAAACAGAAAAAAAACATCATTAAGGAATTTTTATTGCCTTCGTCAGCAGGGTAAGTCCAGCTTCAACCAAAGGAACTCAACACACAAATGCATCGCAATAAATTAAATGAAAGATTCGAAGGGGGGCCGAACTAAAGTTTCTCTTAATTACTAAATAAGGATGTGTAATGGGTGTGAATTATTGTTTTAAAAGAGACAAATGGCTGTCCATGAGAGAAGTTTCACCAAATTGTGAACAATTTCTTGTCTAGAAGGCTGACAAAATTATTATGTTGGTCCTTAATGAAACACATTGCTAAGACAAATGACAACAATTTGGACACACTTAAGAAAATGCTGACAAAATTGAAGTGCTTAAAAAAGGGTGGTGCGCCACAGCCTGGTGTAGATCAGGGCGTATACCCAAATGCTCCTCAACTTAGAAAAATGATGAAAACACGATATTGCCAATAATAATTCAGCAACTTTACCGAGAGGAACAACAGCGGCTCTTTGGATGCGAATTCGTTGTTGGAAGCAGACTAAGTTGAACAAGGGAATATCATAGTAGAATGGCAGTCAATACTGGGAATTTGGAAAGACCACTTCTGTAGACTGTAAAACGGCGACGACGATCAAAATCCCGTTGTCAGGCAGGAGTCTTCCATTGGACACGATGATAATCAACAATTCCGTGAAGCCGATCTAGAAGAAGTGAAAACGGAAATATAACGGCTGCAATCCATCAAAACCGCTGGAGCACATGGTCTAGCTGCCGAGCTGTTCAAAGCGACGATATAAATAGGAGCATGCACCAAATCATCTGTAAGATATGGTCGAAAGAATGCATGCCCGATGAATGGAACCTCAGCATTGTTTGCCCGATCCTGAAAAAGAGAGATCATCTAAACTGCGGCAATTACAGAGAAATCAGCCTACTTAACATCGCCTACAAGATCCTCTCTGCCGTAATATGTGAACGTCTGAAGTCTTTCGCCAACAATCTGATTGGTCCTTACCAGTGACTTCAGACCAGGAAAGTCAACCATCGACCACTTTGCGGCAGATCCTGGAAAAAACCTATGAACTCCAAACCGACACCTTTTCATCGATTTTAAGGCCGCGTATGACAGCATCTATAAAGACGAACTGTATAAAGCTATGTCTAGTTTTGGCATCCGTGCCAAGCTCGTTCGCTGGTGCAAAATGACGATGGAGAACTCACGCTGTGCCATCAAGGTTGGGAACGAGCTTACGGAATCTTTCGATGTCGAAAAAGTATTCATAAAAGGCGTTGCATTTTCATGCGATTTTTTTTACATCGTTCTTGAGAAGATAGTGCAAAAATCCACTGTCAACGCCAGAGCCGATAGACATCACCAATGCTCCGGCCCGGAAAGCCTTGGACACTATTCCCGAGGGACGTAGAGGAATAGGAACACCGCGACTCAGGTGGCGCACACAAGTGGCCTTGGAGTGCAAAACTGGAGACAGCTAGCTAGGGACCGAGCTGGCTGGCGGAGACTGTTGATTGAGGTCCAAGTGCACAACGGACTGTAGCGCCACTTTAAGTAAGTAAGTTTCAGTGGATGAAAGAAGACTTTCGTACCTTCATTTACATACATATGCCCCATGATGTAAGTTGCCTGAAAACAACATTGAGGTCGGTAGTCAACTGGAGTTACTAGATAACATCTGCAGTTCTGCATCTTGTACCATCCAAGATCTTACAAACTGATTCCCCTTATGCCCGCTTAGTCTAAGGAAGTTCATTAAGAACTCAAAATTAAATCCTACAAAGTGAAAATTGCCAAATCAACAGAAGAAACACAAATAAATTCTGTTAAATCGCATTGATTGATCCAGGTCGACTATAGATCCAAGAAGGAACAACATGTGTGTTACAAGAGCTGAAACAAGCTGAAACCAAAATCATTTTGTTTCAAATCCTCGCAAAACGTATACTCTATGTATTTTTTATTGGCAATTATGCTAAGCAGGCGTTCTTGTTAAGGAGAACAAAGTAATCAACATACGAGGCACGAGGATTACGATAACGATGACGACAACGTCAATGTAACAAGAATACCGAAGATGACGACGAAAAATGATGAGACGAGATAAAACTGCGCCAACTCTCCATCAGTTCTGTTGTTGCTTGAAAATTCTTATTTTATATGAACACAAGATGTGGTTTGCAATTCAATTACAAGTACTCGAACATAGTAGGTACCCTATGCTATCTCACTCGCTCTCTGGAAATGGCAAATTGTATCTCATTAAGTTCTTGGGGAAATAAAAAATTGCTGATGTTGTTTTCTTGTAAAATTGTATTTTACCACCAGTACCTCAACCCCCCGTCAGAATAAAAATAAAAACATCAGACAACATCACCACCGTCGCCGCCACCACGACCACCGCCACTGAAAGTAGAACCACGATATCTAAAAATCCCTCAAGCATTTTAAAGGAAACATGTGTGCTGCTTGCTGAGCTAAATCAAAAGAAGTCGAAGCTCGAAGGTACGAGGAAACCATCAAATGCTTAGCAATCATGTTCATCATACACTTCATCGCATTTCGGTGAGTGAAAAAAAGAGAGAGGGAATGAGGTGTCGACTGGTGAAAACGTGAATGAAAATTGAGATTGAACAAAAGAAATTATTCAGGACCTTAATGTTCTTACGGAGATGGAGAATATAAATCGGCTTGGTGTACATTTTGCTAATTTGCTTCTCAAATGTACGACAAATGAGAGAATCATTTAAGACAAAATAATTCCTTTAATGTCATCATCACTTACCGATTGCTGGGGAATCCCGCTGATTTATCAAACTAATTCAATTGATTTCAAAAGTAAATCGTGTGAGCAGGCGTCTCACTCAAGTTCACAAAAAGAATACTTTGGAATGGTGTTACTTTTGATCCTTGACGACAGAAGGAAATGATAGCATGGGTTAAAGTATCTACTAACTTAAGGACTGTGCACTCAGGGCCTCATCCAACAAGCGTCTCCAGCCAGCTCGGACCTAGCTAGCTGTCTCCAGTTTCGCCTTCCCCCAACCCTTCCGGGTTGGATTCCAAGACTCTACGGGCCGGAACTTCTGAGGTAATAACATTTATAATCGACCTCCTAAAGGGTTCTAATCTAATTTCAAAAGCACTAAATTAACGAGTTATTTATCATCTCGTAATATATTTCTTTTAATTTTGATAACAATTAGAGCAAAAACAAAAACCAATAACATTTATGATGGTAAACCCCAAACGAATAATTCCCCAATCCCTGCCATAAAACAAGTTCAAGTGGGTGGTTAATGTTTGTTAAGACTTTATGCCTACTCTACATATATGTAAAATTGTATTGTTATGTGCTTACCTCTATGTTTATGATCGTATATTGATCATAAAAGGTTTTATTGCTTTTGTTATCCTTATTGAGCTGGAAACATATTGATGAGAGAATAATGTCATAAAATTAACAAACATCTGACTGCTACTGATGAATAAAAACTCACGGAAGCCAGTTGCCATCAGATGGGTTTTATATTTTATGGTTTTACATGCTGGAAATAGAAAATGAGGTAGAAATACAAATAAATAATACAAATATAATAAGTAAACCGAAAAAAAAATTCAAGACAGTTGAAAAAACTCCAAAAAGAGCAACCAATTCTTCTACTTTGAAACACTGCAGCTTTTCATTAGACATAGTCAAATAGACCTCAAGTGCATCTACAAACGCAAACGTTTCAGCGTTCGTTACTTCTACTTATCCTTTCTGTGGTAGCATTTTGGTGAGCACTGAGCACGTCCCAGTTTTTTTTTTACTATAGCGACGGTTGGCTTTTGTAGTTCTTCGCCAAATGTCCACTATGGCTTAGTTGATCCGAAGACAGCTATCCCCTTAATAAATATTTAACGCCAAACAAGGCGGCTCTTCTGCTAGAAGATTTGTCAGTAGATGTACGCCCTAAGGCGGTGTAGTCTAGGTGCGGAGGGATTTAGAGTGATTACCTATGCGGAAGACACGTTGTTTAGCAGTTTCAGGGACGCGTCCTATAACACCTAAAAAGAACTCCTGCAAAACGCTCTAAAGAAGCTAACACTTTGGGCAGATCGGTTTGGACTTGGTGTTAACCCACACAAAACCGATTTGGTTCAATTCTCCGGGAAGTACAAAATTCTATACATACCATTCCTCCTTCCATAAAAGACATCCAATTTAAGAATTCAGAAGAAGCGAAATTTCTGGGTCTTATACTAGCCAGAAAATTAAATTGAAAACGCAACATAGAAGAAAGAGTTAAAAAAGCTACTTAAGCTCTTTTCACCTACAGGATAGCAATTGGTAGTAAATGGGGCCTAACCCAAAATTACACGTCGGTAATAAGACCGATTATACTTTACGGTGTGACAATATGGAGGACTGCTTTGGACGTAAAAACAAGTAACGACATTTAGGAAAGCCGAACGCCCAGCTTGCTAAAATATAAGTGGATCCCTTCGTAGGACCCCATCCGCGGCACTGGACACCCTACTCTATCTGACACCTCTAGATATCCTAAGTAAACAAATAGCTGCAAGCTCTGCTATTCGACTCAAAGCCTCATGTAGACTATTAACATTGCCAACTCCGTAATTCTTAATTATTTAAAATCAATCCTAATTCCAACGCACTCCCTAACTTCAGTTTGACATGAACTTCCAGAATTCCATACTTCTTTCTGGGAAGCTAGGACATTTCAGGAAGACATGGATATCTCAAAAACTTATGATGGGGTCGTTGGAGGTGTGTACTCTGAACGACTTAAACTTGGTCTCTCATTGTAGCGTGTTGCAGGCAGAACTTTGGCGATTCAAGAAGTCTTGTCCTGGCTTAAAGAAAAGGTGATATCTACATGTGATATCCGGTTTTTCTCAGCAGCTATCAATTCCCAGGACTCTGTCTCTACAAAATCAATAACGGTCCAAAACTGTCGATCGTCTCTAATGGGGATGGCACAACAGTTTTACATTCACCTCTACTAGGCGCCGGACCATAGAGATATTCCAGGAGACTGCAAAGCCGATGAACTCTACAAAAATGGTATAACACTACCCATTCTACCACATATGGCTATTGTTGGCATACCAATCGCTACATGTAAACTTTTGCTAGATGCTATAAAGAGAACCAACATTAGGTGGATTGTTGTCATAACGGAACATTGGCTTATAGAAAGAAACACCGCTCGGTTTGGTATGTTTTCAAATGATTTATGTAGAAGGTGCATGCATGAAGAGGAGGAGGAGGGTCCGGCTCTGGCTCATAAACGTAGGATATTCCTGATACTAAAATAAGTGATGGATTTCGACTAACCCTTTTTGTAGAAATTTCGATTGTTGTTGTTGTAAAAACGAGTATTTTACTTAGATCCACTTGCACAATCGAGGATTAACTTTAAACCTGGTTAAGGTCTTGAAAAAGTGAGTAAACAACAAAATAAATAAATAAATAAATAGAGTGGCCTAGGTGGCTTATGCTCATCAACAATTCTTTGAGTGCATGTGAAGAATTGAGGGGACCTACAATTATACGCCGATTCCGAATGGCAAAGTTGAGAAACACTTTCTTATGGCAGATCCATACTCTTAGAAGTGTTGTCAGTTCTTCGCAATACCCGTGAAAGATTAAATAAAAATTATAGGGAGTAGGATTCGAACACACGCGTTCTGCGTAACGCACGTAGCCACTACGCCACGGACACTACAAAAAAAGACAACAATGTTATTGCGAAATGTAAGACTCTCCATTTTCCAGCTTCCCTAATATCCATATCCTTACTTTTTTCGAATGAAACAAAAAACACTAACACTTACCTTGAGAACATAGACAATTTCTACCAAAAATCTTGTCTCGCTGTTAATGAAAGACAAACCAAAACAATGATTATGAAGATTTATTCAATTCATCGCTTTAACAAATTTCATCTACTCAAATATAATAATGCTCCAACTAAAGTTAGATCATTTGTTATCTACCCAGCAACCCCGCCACGACCGACACTTTTTCAAATTCAGACAAAGCAAATCAAATAAGTTTGAGAAGAAAACAGAGACGAAGAAAAAAAAACCACTAAATTAACGACTGTAATCAAATAAACTGCAACATGTCTCGCACCGAAGTGACAGAAGAGCACACACCACCAGTCACAGGAACTAGGCGCTACCATCGACCGACATCGACATTGAGAAAATTCCAGTTTTGGGTCAAGTCAACGCCAGCGTCAATAAGTGTTTTTTGGGGGCTTAATACGTCCACACACAGACACAACAACCCACACTCTCTTCCTTCATATGTACAAAGCTACAATGTGGCGCGTTCTACTATAAATGGAAGCGAGTAGCAGCATTTCGAACGCCAAGCACAAAATTGAATAAGTTTCCCACAAACTACACTAAATCACCCGAGGATGATGTATGGCCAGGATATAAAGGACAGTTAGCTGGGACTACACACTCTGCTAAACTGAACGAGTGTCCTATACCGTCTAACATCACAGCCACCATAAGCCACCATCAGCCACCAAACCAGCACCAGCCCAGCATACTCAAGCTGACAAGACAAAGCAAAAATATATGAGAGGAGTATGTGCGATAGGGAGGGAATGTATTACTCCTTTTTTTTTTTGGCTACTGCCAAGCCAAGTAAAATTAGTAAAATTTTCATTCGGTAAAAACCACTATGTTTCCGGGAGTTGAGAGGAAACTCATGAGGTTACCCGGAAATGGTAGTAAGAGTTTTGGTAGAAGGTAGATACGCTCGTGTAGTGCGGTTCTTCTGATAAATCCCCAAAATCCTGTTTCTATGCAAAAACCAAAAACAAAAAAACCGAAAAAAAGGAGAAAAGGGAAAGAACATGGAATGGAGCTTTTTATCTTAATAAGCCTATTATTTATATTTGAACATCATATCAGAGAGAGTAGTTGTGATACACATTGATGATGATGGAATTATGGCACCGGGTTTCCTACTTTTTTTTTTTGTTGTCGGTTAGTCTTGCTTGTGTGTAGAGGAGGCATATGTAATTTAGCAATAAAAGCTTGTACAGGGTGTTTTCTGGTTCAAATAAAAACATACAATGGCTTAATCCAGGCAGTAAGGACCGAAAGCCTGGGTTGTCATTGGCCACTTGATACGAAGAATCAAGAAGTACATGGCACAACGTCAAAGAAATAAAGAAGAAATTAGTCTTGAAAGTCCTTTGACTTGATGAATGATAAAGGGTGTTTGACTTTTCTCCGTCCACCCCTTGGTTCTGGGTTCTGCAGCCTTCCAGAGGAAACAGACCCTAGTCGGACTAGGTGTATTCTGGCCGTTTCTAATCTGATGACAGACAAATCATAAATGCAGTCCTTTCTAGTAGGGACTGGTAGACTAAATTCTTGTGTAGCATGCACTTAGACTTTTAGGCCAGGAAACCAATGTATTTCATCAAAACAAAGAAGCAGCTGGTTCGCTTAGGTAATTCTTCGATGAATATAAATTAACAAGTTAAGGTATGTGAGCTCCACCCTCCGGTACCCCAAAACTTTGGCTGTTCACGCTAAACAAATGCTTCGATGAGTTCCTACCTCAACTACTTGCCGGTACCGTCAGCATTAATAGAGATGAGTACAAAAGCCAAGAAAAATAGTTCGAGGATCATAACTTATGGTAACCAGAGCTTGCAAACAGTTTTGGTTTTCAGTGACCGATAGAGAAGGTCCAGACCCTTGGTTTGGTATATCATTTGATATAGGCTACCTGGAAAAACTACAAGTGATGGTTATTTGAAATCGAGAAAAAATTTCAGAACGCAATTTTTTCGCAAAACATGATTTTCCATTAATAGAGTTCTTCAGAACACCCTGTTCTTATATGGAATCAGACATTCCCAGCATTCTATTGTTACATCAGATAAAGAGAAATAGTTGTGGTGGAAGAGAGCTTTTCTGTAAAGTATAAGTATAAGCGTGTGTGACTAAAACATTAGAAAAATATGCAAAATAATTCCCAATTATGACAGAAGAGGCAAATTTGATTTCATCGCAATTCTTTTAGCCATTTATTATTGGTAATGTTGTTCGATATGGAAAATTGGTCTTTTTAAATGCTTTAAGTTTATTTAGACGACAAGAAAAAAAAAACTATCAATATGATTTACTCCCAAAAAGACGATAAAAATTCTGTTCGCGGTGCAAGAATTCAATAAATCATATTTTAAATGCTCTTCCGAGGAGAGTAAATGATAAAACAAACAAGAAAACTATCACATTTATTATACCTTGCGCTTGGAGTTGCATTCTAGGATCTTAAACGCAAGACGACGGACGGCGGCGATAGACTATGTTTTACAGGAAATAGGGAAGAAGTCAGGCATGTTACTCTTCTTGTGAGTTTAAAGAGAGGGAGGGAAGAAAGACTGGTGGTACGTACTTGAATTCAAATGGTTGTAACGAAAGCTGCAGTGGTTCCCGCAGGGATTTTGGTGAAAATATATCGTCATCGTTTGTCGTAAGCATGAAAGAGTTGTTGTTTAAAGTTAAAACAATTATATTTTTATGGTTTCACTTTCCAATACGTTTTCGGTAATGTTTTTTTTTTCGTCAACGTATATAAAGACGGGCGGTCAGCTGCCAGTCGAGTAGAGTCAACATCCTATCTTGGATGCTACAGCTGGAAACAGCAGGTCATACAAGACACCATGTGGGTTTTCTAGTCAGCAAAAAAGTAAAACCTACCATTATTGGCTTCAACGTTATATATTAAAGACTATGCTCCCTCCGCGTAAGAAAAATGGACACGGGTCAAAAATAATGTCATTAATCCTCCATTTTAGGCAGAGATTGGAACGACTGGTTTGATAATGAATGCAAACTAGGGTCTGAATGTAAGAACGCTGCAAACTGAGCAATGCAGCAATCTCATACAGAACGCGGACAAGCTGAACATAAAAGGCTCAGGAAGGAGGAAAAGAAGCTTTACAGGCAAAGAAAGCTGTGAAATTGAAAGACATAGAGAACGAGGTCGGCACCAGACACGGGAGTTCTACTAATCCGTCCGTAACATGACGCAGTATACACCGCGCTGCTCTTACTGTAAGGAAGGATAAGGAAATCTGATCTCCGATCCCTAAGGCATTCTGGAGCGATGGCAAGTGCACATAAATTAATTGTTCAATGGTCAGCTTACCGAAGAAATGACGGATCTATCATTTCAAGATGATAACATCATGCTGCAGCCACCAAGCATTGATGAAGTCAAGCTATCAACTGGACTTGATAATACCTAGCTCATATTAGCGAAGAGGAACTGGCCCGGAAAGTCCTTTGCGGTACAATTCATGGTAGGAGGTAGCGCGGCAGACCAAATTTTCACTGGAAGGATGGCAAAGACCAGGGCGCCCAAAGCCTTGGGGTGCGAAACTAGATGGCGTCGGCCAACAATCGGGATACATGGAAGAACTTGCTGAAGGAGGCCCGGACCGGATCCCGGTTGTGAGCGCAGATGAAGGGAGAAACTTCATTGGCCAGCCCAATAAATATGATTTGAGGAAATAAAAAAAAAGCTATCCTGAATTTCGCATTTTGACAATTGAAAGTCGATTCTCACGATGTCTTAAATTTCTCATTATAACCGTCGGGCTGGCCTAAAAAGATTCTGTCTTCATCAGGGCTTCGTTCCTGGCCTCGTTTAGCCAGATACTCCATCTATTCCGACAATTGACTGACGCAATCCAGTTTCGTATATCCTGGCTTCGAAAGCCCTGCCATCCTTCATTTATGCAAATTTGATCTGCCGGAGTGTACTATACATTTTATTCCTGTATGCAAATTCTTTCCTTCCACAGATCACAATAACCAAACAAAAATTACAAGTTTATAAGTTTTGATAAGTATACGCCGTAGTGCACTGTGCTAAGACCTTATGAAACATAAGTTGTTGTAACTCTAAGATAGTCCTTAAACCAAGTTGTAAACATTTCTTTTAAATAAAATAAATAAAATGTCAATACACTTTAACTCTTTGAAAAAAGGACATGCATGAATTGACAAAAAAAAAAACAAACAAAAAAAAAAACAAAAAAAAAGGCTCAACTGCATTAGCATTTCCTTTGTTCTTTAATTCAAAACAAGAAAATTTACTATTTATTTATTACCCTCCGACCGATCGACTAACTGACAAACTAAAAGAAAAAAAGTGAATGATAAGAAGAAAAACAACCAAATGAATTATTAAACATTTTTTGGAAAGGGTTAACTTACACAACATAAAATCCTTCCTTCTGTTTAAATAAAGGCTTACAAGGACGTTTGTTTCTTTTTTGACATAAAAGTAACAAAATTATGCAATTTTCAAGTTCCCAAAAGCAGATCAAAAGAATATTCTCTCACGCTATACCGCATTACATTTGCAAGACCAAAACCAAAAAAAAAGGCTCATTGGTCCCGACAGCAATGTCAGAGAGGCACCCATTATAGCACCAAAAGAAAAACACAAGTCCCTTCCCACATTAACATAAATTCATCCTAAGATTCAACAAAGTCAATGTCGTTTTTGCACAGATTTGATTAACAGACACATTTGTAGCACATTCATTAGAAATTGTTAAGATGTTCGAAATGGTTGGATTTCATAGAGATATATCAATATCAGTGCCCAATTTTCATTTCCAAATCCATAACTTCATTTAAGGCTCACTCATTTAAGAAAATCAAAAGTACACCACAACACAACTTTCATTAATAATGGTACCAACTGCTATATATGCAATATATTAGAATAAAATATTACTAGATTTTTTTTAAATTTAATCACTTCCCAGGATACTTCAGGGGATGGGTTGAAGGCGTTTTGCATTGGGTTGGAAGGTGCAATTGCTAGGTAGAATTGATAGAATTCGTCCAAAAAAAAATTTCAGCAATAAAGAATGAATGAAAGAATTCGAGCGTCTAATTCCAAAGGAAACGCAAATAAAAAAAAATTAAGATAAACAGACAAAGAAAGAAGGAATAAAGTCAATTTTATTCGTTATTCAGAATAACGAATGAAATTACGAATAAATTACGAATAACGAATAAAATCACGAATAATTTATTCACGAATAAATTATTCGTGAATAAATTAGTTCCGAATAATTTTTTATTCGAATAATTATTCGAATAACAATTTATTCGAATAATGCCCAACTCTGATCCTAACTAACGGAACCAAGAAAGATGTCTTTCACCTCTCTCTCGTTCTCGTCTTATTCATTCATAATATAGTTCAATGATTTGTTCGTTTCAATTCTCGGGAATGAGGATTGATATTCAAACGTAAAGGAAGAAAGATTCTCAAACACCTCGGAAACGGCATGGCACAATGAAGTGCTCAACTCGAATTCGCTGAAAAGTTAAAATACACGAAATGGATATGTAACGCACATCCATAATTCATGTTTTCATCATTCACTCTTTCGCAGGCTTCCAAAAGAGTGACGATGCGATGGAGTGGTGTTTTCTTGGAATGCTCCTTGCTCGCTTCGGAAAAGGGCAAACAAAAGTGACGATGAAGCTTTAAAAAAAAGATTCTCATTTCAACGACCTGGAATAATGATGGTTTCGTCTTGTTGGAAAAGTGCATTTGTTACTGACGGGCTTGATGTTCACACAAGCCTGATCTGGTCCAAGGAAGAATGTGCGAGAAGGAAAGACTCTTAAAAGTAAGCCAACACTAAGAAGCGAACTTCCTGAGACAAAGGGGCAATCATCGTTAGACATCGAAAAGGAATCAATTTTTATGTCAACCGTGAGCTGCAGCACAAAGCTCACACATGCTTTTAAGCACCAAGTGGTGATTTGCATATAAATATCCTTTCTTCCTGCAACTTCTCACACCCTCGATGGGATATACTGCACTTTCTATGCTTGGGATTTGCTTCAAAGGACAAACGACTGGAATGGGTTCGAGTGGATGTAGTAGTGCGGCATCCAGAGAGTGCCCATTGAGGGTGTGTGGCTGTTTTTATATCCTCTCCCCGTCGAAGTTGTCGTTCCAAGGGAATGGATTCAATTTGTCGCGTAGTTGATATCGTCGGGATTTATAATCGATAAACACCATGCCAGCAGCCTCGAGGGCTATATATAACGTGATGAGTTAATAAGTATGCCGCCATCAAACCCCTCCCTCGTTTCATTGAATTGGTCATTTCGCAAGCAGTTAAAACTTTAAGGCAACTAATAAAAACTTGTGGAGGGAGCATTCCAGGAGAAATATTGCAAGTTCTTTTTTACTGCTGCGAGCGGTTGTTTGTATTTTTGATGCAGCAGAAACTTCTTTGGTAAAGTCATAACCACATTCTCTTTGTGACTCGATGACGTTTTTATAATTTGTTGAAAGATTTGTGGCTTAAAAAGGGGGGCGCTTGAGAAGATGAATGTGACACTTTGTTGGCAGATTGACTGGCGTATGGTGAGTTTTTGTTGTTATCGCTGTAATTTTCAGGTTTATTTCTCGTAAAACCAAGTGTTTAATTAAAAATTAATTTCGGATGGTCTGCTGAAGTGTCTCTTAACCAACCGCAATGGCACTACATATAACGCTTTTGAACCCTCACTTATGTTGGAGATTTCTCTGTTTGCACGAGTTGACTGACTGCAGTCACTGCAGAATCAAGTTCGGGATCCTTTCCAGAGAGTGAAGACGGAGAAAACGAAGAACTGTGTACTGTGCTATACCCAGACTTAAGAGTAGTGAGACAACCTCGTTGCAGAAGATCATCTGAACTGTGCCAAATATGAAGATGTTTCTTTAAAATTGCCTATGAGATCTTTTCTGTAGCACTGTGCCAAGTCACGTGTTCGAAGTCGCGTGAACCTTAAATTACTTTTGGGCAGTAATGGCATCGACAAAAACCTACTTAAGTTTTTCAAAACTTTTTCGAAACGCTAGTCTTGCCAGTACTCACTTAGGGGCTGAATGTGAAAGGCAATCTACCATCTTAGTCTTTTGCTACGGTCGAGACAATATAGTTGCCTACGTCTGTGAAGATTGACGTCTGTGAAGATTGACGATTTCCAAGACAGAACAACCTTGAAGCTTGAACTGTACCTATCAAATGTCTCGGGAAGCAGATTTAATGACAATGACAGCTTCGTAGAGTCTGGTGGACTATAGAAGGAAGATACCTTCTTTTGCGTGTAACTCAAATGGGGTCCAAACATTCAAGAAAGATATGAAAAAGCCATGATAGCACTCTACTCGTGTAATAGGATTCTTGGAAGAAATTAGGGACCAACTCCTAAAATAATCAGGTGGATGTACAAGTACATGTACACCGCCATTGTTAGAGCTATTCTAACTTATGGCAGTTTGGTTTGGTGGCAAGCTCTAGAGAAATCCACGAACTTAAAAACCCTTATCAAAGTACAAAGAATGGCATGCATTAGCACTACTGGGGTGATGAGGACTACCCCAACTGCGGATCTCAAAGCGGTCCTAAACCTCGCCACAGCAAACAGCGCTCTTCGACTTAGTCAAACAAATATCTGGAGGACTAGTCAAAATGTTCATACCACTATTCTTACAAATTAACGTTGGCAACAACCAACGTCTGTATACGACCCCTTACTTATACTTCAATAAGACTTTTATTACCAGCTTCCCCAACAAACAAGATTTGGAAAACAGTGTTCCTTAAACCAATTAACAGACTTTTAACTTCTTTACTGATGGCTCGAAAATGATAACTAGAGTAGGGGCAGGTTTCTTCTCAGAAAACCTCTCCGACCATAACGGTGTCTTCCAAGCAGAGATTTTGGACATGATAGCCAAGCAGCAATAAAAGCGATTTCTGCCACTCAAATTAAGTCAAAGCTTGTTTCTTGCTATCGCGAAGAGCTAAGAATTATTGGTATGCAGCAAGACAGTAAGACTCTGCTGGGTTGCCGGTCACAGTGGTGTGCCGGGCAACGCAAAAGCGTATGAGCTTGCAAGAGAGGACTCAGTACTTGATCCCTTTTTTCATAGACCACAACATCAGAATCCTTCAATATGAATTAAAACAAAATATTTGTAACGACGAACTGTGTAGAGGCTGGGGCAACGAAGAAGAGCATGAAACCACCGTTTATACTAGGAAAGCATTTTTAGGCAAGTACTTCTTTAGAGAACTAGGAGAGTTATCTGAACTCCCAGGCAATCGCCTGCTGAACTTTGTCAAGTCCATAGAATTCATAGGTTAAACATTTTTTTAGGAGTTAGAATACTTCGGAGTATCACAAGGGATCTACATTGATCTAAGTGTGACGGTAGCAAGATCAACTGTCAGCCCATATAACCCAACTTAATTCACTCCGGTGGACTAGACATTAAGTTCATATGAGTGAAGAGGAACCAACCCAGGAAGTTAAGTTGAGGCACAATAGTTCATGGTAGGAGACAGGAGACGCGAATTTTTTGTCGTCGGTCAACTACTGGGATAGGTGAAAAACCTAGTTGAAGGAGGGGCTTCAACTGCTCATGCAGATGGAGGCTAAAACTTAATCAGCCAGGCAGACGGTTAATATTGATCTGCAATCATTTTAAATGCTCGGTTTTGTGTACCGTCTAGCAAGCTTTGGTTTGAAACAAGATCCCAAAATTTTAACTTTACTCAAAGTTAGGACGCATGCACACAAGACAATCGGTGTATACTTCCTTGCTCTGAAACGCACGAAAAGGTTTTATATTGCAGTTCCTGAAGAATATGTAGGTATTGAATGGTATCACGATTTTTGCCCTAAGACTGAGAAAAACAACCTCAGTTTTAAATGATTATATTTCTCCCGATTTTGGCAGTCATTGACTTGCTCTATATGTATAAGGCTCCGAACCCAATGACTAGGTCAAATAAAAATATATATGCCATTACAATATTTTCTTTATGTCGTGTGGCAGGGCGGCAAAAGGTACACAAAAACTGTAAGCCAATCGATAGTGTATGCATGATTTTTTGGCAATTTGCCAAATAAAATCAAAGCTAAGCTTTTTTTCCTCACACATTAAAAATCGGTTTATCGACTTACAATCAGCGATAAGGTATTTTAATTCCCAGTGGCAGAGTTTCAGGCGCTGCTTTGTGAATGATTTTCCTGAATAGTTCTAGAGATTCCTTTGATTGACGGAAAAAAGTTCAGAGACTGACCACCCTTGGATTGTCAACTCACCACAGTATCCACAATTCATCGGGAGAGTGGAACATGCGCAAACAATCTTATATTTTTGGAGGATTCGAAACGAATTCACCAAAAAACAGCTGTTTTCTTATACTTTTCCCACCACACTGAGGTGTAGCGAGGATATTCTACTCTACTATCAAATTCTTGTAAGTCAAAGAAAACGAACTCACATTTCGATTCGATGTTGGCGCCGTGTCGATGGATAAAATTTATTTTATTGTCTGTCGCATCTTGTTTATTAAGTTGTATCCTTTGAGCTCTTTTCCTCAAAACGGAGCACGAGACAACAGTGACGATGACGAGGAAACAAATGAAGAGCAAAGAGAACTCTGTTATGGGTGAGATGGCGAAAATTTAGGTTTGATCATATTTGAAAAGGAATTTGCATATTTTCCATCCAAAACATGTATCCAATATAATCAAGGAAACCCAAGTTTTTGAATGGCAACATATTGAATGTACGATTTCGGAAAGAAAGAAACTTCCCCGAAGGAGGTGTGCGTCCGAGGACGAGGAAGAGTGTTAGGTGTGGGGAGTAAGGGTATTGCGGAATATTCAAATGGCCTGTTGAATCCGAGAATGTGCGAGTTGATTTGGCATTTGTGTGTGCTGAACACATATCACTTGAACCTTGTTGTTTATAATTCATAAATAAATCAGCAACCTGCTTTGTGGAAATTTTCCCAGGCCCGACCGCCCTATGACGAGTGCCCAAAAGACGTCTCACGAGATGATTACTTTACTATTCTCCACGAATACCTTACTTTGTGTTTAGTTTTAAAACAAATGGTAACAGAGAGGGAATTTTGTTTGGTTGTTGGTGGATGGTTGATGGCCTAAAGCAAAGTCGTCCTCGCTCTGAACTCATAAATGGATAGGTCGGTTCTTGGAATATTTTGTCGTCCATATAAACAAACACAACCCTCTTTTCTAACTCTACCGACCCGCATGAGATGCTACTTTTCTTGTTTGTTTGTTTATCATGAACTAGTTTAAGTCCGACAGACTAAATGTCCATGAGCTCGTGCATGTTAAAAAAAAAAAACTGTAAGCAGGACGAGATGAAGAGATTATGTATGAGCAGTAGTGATTCAACAGAAGGACGGGTTAAGTAAACACATTTTTACAAGGTCAAAAACCCAGTAATATGAACTTTATGTTTGCTCAACTGGTTTCTCGAGAGTAAACAATAATCAGAGAAGAAGACGGAGAATCAGAGATATACAACATTTGCTTACGGTTTTGGAAACTGTCGGTTAAGAAGAACCGAGTTTATTTAAAAAATCATGGCTTCGGGATGTGTCACTTTATTGACATTAAAGCTGCTTGCTCAATGGTTGTTAAACGATGAATTCATAAGGTAATAAGATCAAAGTCGAAATATTCGCAGAAAGACTTTAAAGACGCCTATGACAGCATAGCCGAAGTAGAACTGGTACAAAGCCACGAGAGAATTCGGCATCCCAAATAAATTGAGAACACTATGTAGGATGACCATCACCAACGTTTCCGGATCGCTATCCAGACCCAACAAAATTTTCAATGTACTCCGACAAGGGGATATAGACTGGCCTGTCTCCTCTTCAACCGGGCGTTGGAGAAAACAATCCGTGACTCTGCCACATCTACCGTCACCAAGACCACCCAATTATTGGCTTACACAGACGACATTGACATCTTTGGAAGAAACCCACAAGCTGTACTATCCTCATTCATCCAGATTGAGCAGGCAGCAAAAAATCAGGGGCTGCATACAACTCTTTGTTTTTGTTTTTTTATTATTTGCACCGTTTTTATGCCAGAGACACAGTGAGTGCATTAGGAAGAAGAGAAAGGGGTTGGAAAGGAGGTGTCGGTGTACAATGGTCTTGAATTCTTGAACATTGTAATGATTGGGAAAGACAGAGTGCCGAAGAGAGTTCCACATTCGCGTAGTACGGCTGAAAAATGATTCTTTATACTTGAGAGTACGTCCGAAGTTGGGCTCGAGGGTAAACTGATGGGCATTCCTAGAAGGGCGAGTATTACGGGCGAATTGAATGAGGGAACAATCAAGTACATGGTGTCCCTGTCTGCTTAAAAACGTTGGCAATAGTAGAAACAACTATTAAGGTGGAGGAGTATGAATTCGAAATAGTGCGATCCTTCAATTACCTTGGCAGCCGTAACAATACGTA
Organism: Sphaerophoria taeniata; assembly: GCA_943590905.1. Classification (NCBI taxonomy): domain Eukaryota; kingdom Metazoa; phylum Arthropoda; class Insecta; order Diptera; family Syrphidae; genus Sphaerophoria; species Sphaerophoria taeniata. The sequence goes on from OX016542.1 coordinate 87,099,236, forward strand.
GAAGGCACTACGCGGGCGGTTGCTCAAACCAAACAGAACCTACTTAAGTCTTTCAAGGCTCTTTAATTCCAAATATCTCTACCACTACTTTCAAACTTCTACTGTATGAGACGATGCTCTGCGAAGAGTGGGTGAGGAATTTTGAAAGTGTTGCCTTGCAATATCGAGTATAGATTTCTTACCGCTCATGTGCGGAAGGACCAACCTCCAAGCTGGTGCAGAGCGGTAACCAGACTTCGGCCTGGGCGAATGGGCCTACGTTTACATTGTACATGTATCATTATCACTTTTTCCCTGAACGCCGTGATTAATGAGACTGTACTTGAAATCAATATGATAGAATAAGGCACTAATGAGTGTTCTAAAAAAAGTACGTGGTGCATGGCAATGAGTCATGCAGTCTTCCAGCTTGGTTCACCGTAGTAGTATGATAATTTCATACATTCAAAGAGTACAATAAAACAAAAGAGACTACCAAGTCTTCTGAAAACATTTGGTGCTCTGGGGTAGTTGAACGCCCCATTCATTGAGTCTTTATGACCGTTGAATGTCAACTACAGTTGCGGTAGGCCCCCTTGTGGGTGTTTCAGAGTGGCTGTGGTTGACGAGAGATTCGTTCACGGTAACTGAGTACTGTCTCAAGCTCAGTTATATAGATAGAAACACATCTGCCAGTATGGCTTTCATTTACGGTGAAGCAAACTGGTACTTGTGTTAATTGGAAATTGACGGAAGCTAAATTTTAAGGTGTTCAAGTAAATTGGTTTTCCGTATCTGTATGAGACGATAGTCTTACCAGTACTCACTAAGGGATCTAAGACCTGAGTGCTTAGCCAAAGGCACTCTGAACTCTTTAGCCGCGTTCGAGAGGAAAGTCTTACGGAGAAAAGTTGCACCTTTGGTGAAGAAGTACGATTCCGGAGACGATATAACCACGAGCTTTATCAAATCTACCGCGAAGCAGACTTGATGACAAAAATTTATCTTGGTAGACTTCGGTGGGCTGGACACCTAGCTCGTATGAGTGAAGAGAAACCTTTCCGGAAAGTCTTTTGCGGTACAATTCATGATAAGAGACAGCGGCAGACCAAATTTGTGCTGGAAGGATGGCGTAGACCAGGAAGTCCAAAGCCTTGGGGTGTGGAACTGGATGGCTTCGGATAACCAACGGGGCAGGAAGAACTAGCTGAAGAAGGTTGCCGGTTGCCACGTCAGGCGTAGAACCGTCGATCGGCGGCTCCTTTACCATCGAGACGTCCTCGCACAGGGCGGAGCAGAGCTCCTTCGGTTCAGTAGGGCTGTGTCCGAACGGGACCGAATCGATAGGGTGAAGCAGGAGCACCAGTTCTGGTGGCTTCAATCAGCACTTGATAATGGGTAGTCGGGGTGGGGTTTTGAGCCTTGGCCGGCTTGCATACTTGTTTAGTCTAAGGGTTTTGGGTTTAGGTTTAAGTAGAGTAGGCATGGTGGCACATTAATTGACAAGGACAACAAATAAGAAATTACAAAAAACAAAAATGAAATAAAAAGAATATTGACAAAAAAAAAATATATAAAAAAAAAGAAAAATACAAAAAGTGATATGAAAAAAAAATGATAGAGATTTGCTGCTGTGGCTGTTCTAGTTTGTAAGTAGTTGTTAGGTAGGATAGGTAGTTTTAGTTAATTTTAAGTTTTATTTTTAAGGACCTAATTTTAAGTAGCACGTAAGGAAAAATTAAAATGATATTGAGTTAGTTTTTTTAAATTTTCTAACAAGAAAAAAAAATAAAGTCAATAAAACAGATAGTTCATAGGCCGAAAGGCATTAATTTTAAGAAAACATGAATTACTTAGAGCGCCCCGTTGGGGCCAGTAAGTTAAATATAAGATTTAGATCATAAGCTAGTTTGAATTCTTTTGTCTAGTAATAAGTAGTAATAAGTGAATGAAGAAAAAATGAATTTGAAAAAAAAAGGTCATCATCATTCCTTGGCCAGGCCGACAATGATGATGATGATGAAGACAATCGTCACAATCAGCCCCACGGCAATACTGCAAAATTAGATTTGATCCATAAGAACCTTAACGCACTTAAGAGGTCACAACTCACAATCACAATACAACACTCTCTGACAGCAAAAACTAGAGCTAATATCCAAAAGAAATAGCAAATGAAGTGGTTTTGACAACGGTATTGGCCTTCTAGGAATCCAATTCTCTTTTGAAAACCATTTCAAAATTCCAACATGATCTTTAAGGGTGATTGTGTGAGTTGTTAGTCTCTCTCACACCATAGAGGACATATATTACCTAGAGGCCCGACTTCGGTGGTTCGCTCTCTTTCGGCCTACAAGCTGAAATTTTCACATTTATACCTTAAAAGTGCATAAGTGTTAGTTTCCCAATGCATTTCTTATGGGAACTCTCACTAATACTTATGCAATTTTAAGGCATGTGTGCCCATTACAGTCGTGGTGTAAAACCTCTAGCTCAAATTTCAAAAAAGTAGATTCCGTTGAGCTCAAATTTTTCAAAAAAACCTTAACATGCAAAAAAATTCATGTAATATGAAAAATAAATATATTACTTTGTTTCTTTGCACTTTTAGCATAAAATTACATTATTATTTACCAATATTTGTATCAAAAATATTGAAAATCTTAAAAAGAACGCAACAAAAATCGAAATAGTATGCGACACCCTTAGGAACAAACAACATAAATACTACAATCGGGCCTTTAGTTTCTTTTTTGCTGTGGTGGAACTTTTGACAGCTAATGTCAACAATATTGACATTTGCGAAATTTTCAATTCAAATGTAAGCGGTTTGAGAAATTCGCGAAAAATATTTTTCTTCTACGTTTTTGCTTTTAAAAATAGTAATTTAAGCTTTTGCGATTTTAAATGTTATTAAAAACAACTTAGCTAAACTTTTATCAAATTTAATCTAGTGCTTTGAGCAATATAGAAAATTCAAAACCATAAACGAACATGTTTTTCTCGTCCCCCTTCTAAGCATGATTTTTGTTCGATTTATTTTGTTGAAAATTATAGTTTTTCCTGTTTCATGTAAACAAATTAAAAGTTTATTGCATTACAATAAAATGGACACCAAAGAAGTGTGTGTTGTGCATCTATCCGACATAGATATTGCGGAAAAAATGCGTCGGAGTAATTACGAAAAGTTTAAAACCCTTGTCCGGATGCATCTGTCCTTTCAACTGGATCTAAAGTGAGTGAATTACCCGAAAAGACCTAATATTTGTCGTTTCCTACATGTGAAATCTGTCTATTAGATTTGATCTTCCCTGTCATGAAGTGGTCTACTATGAGAAAGGAAAACTGAAGAAATGGAATCGTTTATCAAAGAAAATGAAAAGTTGCACATCGGGCAAAGCCAATGCCAGTCCCCCGGAATCAAATCGTTCGTCATTAGATAGACTATCTTTATTAACCAGCTTAGGCAACTGAAAATGTTCATTCAAATGGAAGAGAGTAAGTGTTCTCTTGTTCATACACTCCTGATTGTTGATTCATTCGTTATTCCCTTGCAGATGTTATTCAAGAAGGAATATTCCGTAAAACCGGCTCAGCTTCCCGGCAAAACGAACTGCGAGCGCTCATTCAAAGTGACAAGCTCTTCGAATTGACCGAAGGCTACACAGTCTACGATTGTGCAACTGTATTCAAGAGTTTCCTAGCCGAACTGCACGAGCCTGTCCTAACAGACGTAAAGAAAACAGACGATCTGATGGCCGAAGTGCCCAAAGTCGAATCCTTCCCCGTGAAAACGAAGTCTCGCTTTGCTTACGATGGCTTGAAGGGGCAACGTTTGGTTGTCCCAATGGTTCGTCTGCCAAACGGAGAATTGCAAGCTGTTGAATGGGAAGGTGCTTTGTTTTCTGTGGCCAAGGCTCTCCAGAAAGAGTCAAAAGGATCAATTGCCGCTGTAGTCGGTCAATTGGTCGATGTGGAATCGATGGTCGCTGTGAAGGATCTCATCAACCGTTATGGCTCCGAAACTTTGTGCACCGAACAAGAAACCAGCCATCATCGTTGGTGCTGAACTCTTGGAACGCAATGATGGCGCTGGAATTCATGCTACGATCCGTTCTTATGCCAAGAAATTGAGCAAACCCAACTGGAAAGCCTTCAATTTCAATGTTCTGCAGACAAATGCCTCTCAAGCCGGAGCACTTGACATAGGCTGTCAGCCAGGCGTCAACGCGGCAATCAAAGCCCAACCCAAAGTATTGTTTTTGCTTAGTGCCGATGCTGGAGTCGTCAAGCGCGACCAATTGCCCAAGGATTGCTTTGTTGTCTACATTAGACACCACGGAGATGCTGGAGCAACAATTGCCGATGCCGTGCTTCCTGGTGCCGCATACACAGAAAAACAAGCAAGTTATGTGAATACCGAAGGTCGTGTCCAACAGACACTTGTTGCAGTATCCTCCCGGCTATGCTCGTGAAGATTGGAAAATTATCAGAGCTTTGTCCGAAGTTGTTGGCACACCCCTACCCTATGACACCCTTGACGAACTGAGGAATCGCATTGAAGACATTGCTTCACATCTAAATCGACATGGCAAGCTTGAAGGTTCAGTTTTAGGTGCTGGATCGGACGAGCAATTAAGTCCAGTAAGTTTTCTTGATATTCCCTGTTGATTTCAGGTCAGTTCTAACTGTACATCTATATTTGTAATCCTAAAATGTAGACAACACTAAAGTCGACGTCAAGCAGAAAGAACTCCAGGACTACTTTATGACCGATTCAATTTCAAGGGCATTCCCAACCATCGCCAAGTGTATTTCGGCTGTTAAGAAGCAACAGTGCAAGAAGGCGGCCATGGCCCAGTAAGAAGCTTATGGCTAATGTGGCGTGTTTTAAATTAATATTTAATCTAAAATTAAAATCAAATACAAACTCAATATAGATGACTTTCAACATCAATGAATTAAAATATTTTATATGAGGCGTTAAGAATGAGGCACATCAGACGCGCTGTAAACTGATGTTACGTTTGTACATTCAAGGAAAACAAAATAATAAAAAGTAAAGAGTGGAAGAATGTTGAATTGTATTGCTTTTCGTAGAGCAGGTTTAGGGATTCGCGATATTGGTTGAAGAAGTTCTTGAAATTCGTGTCATTCTCTTCTTTCTTTTGCTCGGCTTTAAGCTGCGGCTCTTGGCTTGGTTCTGATGATGGCTGTTGGTTTTCTTTATTGTGCTGTTCATTGAATTTCAAGAATTCGTCCATTAAGAGATCCTCATCCTTGTCGTCATCGTCATCAGTGTTGAATATTGGTTCCAGTGAAGATGACACCGGATTGGGCAGGGGACCGGACCTCGATTTAACAACATTCAATGAAAAGCTATCTGGCTTACACCATTGAACAACTCCTGATAGCAATTTCTAGGGCAAATCCCAAAGTCGCTTCATACCCATTCACAACCTTAAAACCTCACATCGGAATGATCCAGTACGATGACTGCGAACAAGTAGCAGTCGCACATTTGCCAGGACTCATTCCAGATTCAAATAAAAACAAGGGTTTGTGTATTCAGTTTCTCAAGTATACTGAGAGGTGTTCGGTATTGATGTTCGTGCTAGACGCTTCTAGCGAAGAGCCCTGGAAGCATTACGAGATTCCTGACAATGAAATCAATCAATTGGGAATAATTGTTGCAAATAAAGTCGACAAGCAAGAAGCCGAACTGAATGGAATTGAAAGGAACTCGAACAGCAACTTAACAACCAATAATCGGAATCAGTGCGAAGATGGGTACAAATCTGGAATAGCTCTTGGTAGTCATCCGCGAGTACTACGATGCACAGAGAAAAAAAGAATCCGGGGACACTTAAAACATCTGAGATTGTAAATAAAATTATAGGTCTGAAATTCTTGTTGGCATTAGATTAGAACTGTTTTTATTGTAATACAAATAATAACACAAAATTGTCTTTTTCTCGTCCCGCCTTTACAATCCTTCAGATGTCGGTCACCAAAATGCACCGACCGACGCCAACATCATGTACTTGGGGTTGAATTGCACACACTGCAATGCATCAAACCTTGGCAGTTGTGTGGATTAGAGTTGGAATAACTGATATCAACTGTTCACTCAGAACACCGTCAACCGCACCAGCATGTCGGATTATTTTTTCCATCAAATGGATAAGTTCCTAGAACGCAAAATAAGCAGTGTTGTACTGGTTGTACACTTCACTATTTATAATGAATTTCTTACCAAAATGCTCTTTGACGTCATACACCGCGGGAAGAGAAACAGATTGTTTCTTCAGTGCTATTTTGTTCGGCTATCAATGTTATTTCATGCAAATCCTTTAGCATGATATCCACCGCTGTGTCCATAATCGTCCCACAGAATCGATTCCGGAACAAAATATCAAACTTCTCTGTGAACTAGACAAGGGCCAGATCGGTATCCTCGTTGATAAGCAGTGAATCTATTTAGCTTCGCAAATAGCATTTTGAGTGCCTCCTTCGATGTTTTCTAGGAGTTATTTGACCTGCAAATATGGCGATTGTGGAAACAAGAAACACACAGCGTATACTCAAAAATCTTCAGGACTTTTGAATTTACCTTATTGAAGAAATAAACATACCTCTTTTATGAGTGTTCCACCCTCTTCCAAATTCAATTCGTTGCTTGATAAATCCACCAGAAACATGATTTGTTGCGACAATTTTAGATTTCATCTGGAACAAATAAACAAATGATTTTTTTTTCTTCTTTTTTTGGCTTCTGTCACTTTGGGCCCAGGAAAAAAATTTGCCCACGGTTGAGGTGAAGTTTTGTTTTTTTTTTCTTTCTAAAATTTTCACGGACACGAAATTAAGAGAGGATCGTGAGAGTTCACCTCAGACGAGATGTGCGGGTGTTTTCGGAAAGGGACGAGGAAAGTCGGGACTCTAGGTAATATATGTCCTCTATGTCTCACACTCTGACTCCGGTTCAAATTCTCAATTTTTAAGTTCGAATAAGTTCATGTTTGCCTTATAGATTTTGCAAATTGACAATTTTATGAATTATACCTAATTACCGAGGTCGAAATATATCAGGATTTTGTAATTGGTTCATCTGTTCAGTGACTTTTCTGAAGGGAATTAAATTTGGCCTCACATCAACCCGCTATGATCGCCTCACCATGTCGATGAATGCTTTTGGTGGAGTTATGCTCAGTTCGCTTCGGGGATATCGATTTATCGCATGATAAATCGAGAAAATTCCTTCGAACGATTTGATGTCTTAAAATTAGATTTTTATAAACGGCTGATTGTAATAAATGCTAAATAGAATCACCTCAGAGAATATCCAATAATTTAGCAAGAATCTGCTTTAAACACCAAGAAACATAATCTTTAACACCCTACCACCCTGTAAATTAAGAAGGACGTAAAACAATATTCACAATGCCTATAGCCCGGCCTATCCAAGTATCAATCTTTCCAAGAAGACAGCACAACAACTCCATTCGGAATTCTTGCCGTCAATTTTATTATATATTATCCAAAACCCTAATAACCGACAACTTCCTATCATGCCCCAAAGCGACGAACAATGGCAGCTCTCGGGTGGGTACTCGGTGCCGGCATTATTAAATTAAGCATGAACTATCACTCAACTTACTTTATTGACTCAAGTCATTCCTGCTTGTTCTTCACAAAAAAGCGAATCCCCCCTGCTAGCATAACTCTCATCGCCTTAAGGCCTAAACATCAGGGAAAGGCTGATTCCCACGAAAATCTCTTAAGGGTGTCTCACAGACATTCCGTGTCAACAAAACTTTATGATGTTGTGCTTACAGCAGCGACAGCGACTCAAATTGATTACGTATTTATGCTCCTGTTATTTATTAGCCGAGCCGAGTCGAGGGGGAATCATAAATGTTGAACGTCTACGTCACTCATTCAATGTCATGCAATAAGAGCAGAGTCAACTCTTAACATAACTAATTTCATGGAATACATCTCTTTGATTTAATCATCAATAGAGTTCTTCTTAACACTCGTCCTCGCCTTGTAGCTTATACGAGTTACGAGCACCGAGACGACCTTTCTGTACGAGAGTGTGATTGAAAACGGCCCTGAATACGAAATACGGTACGGAATCATCCTTGATTCCCGCAATGGAACAGCCCAAGACAGTTTGTAGTTTTGCTGTTGCGGACCTTTTGTGCGAGTTGCTCTTGCTCATTCTATGATGATTGCTCGAATATTTTATCTCTTTGTATCTACACTTAAATGGAGAGGGTTTCATTTGGAGAGAAAATCTGTCGCTTGAGGAAAAAAAGGAAATGATTACACATTCAATATACATTGTGACTGTGAGCTATAGACGAATGGATGAGTAAGGATTGTGCGTTAATGCTTTGCAGATAGAAAATTATGATTGACATTTGGAGAGTTAATTCGATAGTGATAGATAATGTGGCCTTATTGCAGAGTTTGAAGCGCCTTTTCGATGAGTCTACACTTTGATTGATTTGGAAGTCCTTGAAAGGCGTAATGTTGAAAGGATCACATTGAAAAATGCTCTATCAGACATGTTTAGTTAAGTAAAATGCGACGCTGCGACATGAAGTTATTAGGTAGGTCATGTATTTATTACTGTTTTTCAAGTTTTTGATTTTGATGAAACATGACATAGTGAGGAAAATAAAACTAACAAGGAAATCATCATAAACGAAGAGATTCCTTAGTTACACAAAAACAGCATTTCATCTCTTTTCACAGCTAAAGTAAAAGTTGGATAATATTCCGATTAATAGCGTTTTTTTTTGGTAATCTGGAATTGGTACACAGAACTGTCCGATTCCGGACACCAAACGAACAGGCAAACATATTTTTTTGCTTCTAAGGGTTGAATGGTTGTGTGTTTGTGAAACCTCATATGCAGAATTGCAGTTGACATGACATTGCTTTTATTTTCTTTATTTGTAAACAGGGCAGCGAGTACGTGTATGCGAGTGTGTGCATGTATGCGTGATTCTGTTTTTGATTCTGACTTCAAATTCGGAATCGTTTTTCTGTTCTATTCAGAACAAGAACTGTCATCTTGTGCCAAGTGAACGAGTACAGAACTGTTCGGAACAGTTCCGGACTACCAAAAAAAAAACGCTATAAGCTTAGTAGCTGAAGATTTAAATGAATTGACACCAAAGACGGGATATCGAATTTCTCCAACTGCAACTCTCCAGTAGTCGTACATTATATAGTTTTCGTTTGAAGAATGATTAGATCCAAAGATCGACGGAGAATCATCAAAATTAGTTTTGTCAACACTAGAGGCATCATTCTTATTTGTTATTGGGAGACGCGCACCATTTCAATTCTTCAAATCAATAATTTCTTTAAAAACCTCACGACGATCCAAAATTACTTTAATGTCAAATATCAACAGATGACAGCTGCCCATTACGACAGCCTAGGGAACTAGAAAGATCTAGCTGATAAGGTGGCCAAGAGAGAATCCAGACTTAAATTTTCCTTAGCAGAAAGTGTGAGTTGTCCATTGGAGACTCGGAGACGGGTTAGTAGGAAAGCACAGCCTCCACGAAGTTACTACAGATAACGGCTTCCGACTTATCGACTTTGCTGCAGCTTGTAAAACGGTGATAAGTAGCACTAGGTTTCCAAGACGAAAGATCTACACAGCAACCTGGCGATCTCCGGATGGTCGAACCGCCAATCAAATCGACCATGTGCTAATCGGCGCAAGGCACGCATCCAACACTATAGTGGTTAAGTTTAGAGTTCGATTATCAAATGACAAGAAAACACGTGCTGCCCAAAGAAAGAAGTTCAACATCGGTTACCTTAGCACCCCGGAGAATGCCAGAGACTACATTGAGCGCTGCCGTGCCCCAAATGCCACATATGTCAACACCTTGTGGAACCAATATCAGAAAAAAAACACGTGGTATGATGATGAACGAGCGTTATTGAAAAGAGAGACGGAAAATGCACGTTTGCAGATGCTGCAAAGGAAAACAAGAGCAGCTAGAGAAGAGTACCGAACCAAAAGGAAAAATGAGAAAAAGACTTAGAAAAAAAAGAGCACCCGGAGCTTCTCAGCTCAAAGATCTTGAAAAGTCACGTGCCAAGAACAACACCCGCTTCTGGTTTCAGAACAGGGACACAGGCTCTTCGAAAATCGGAACAGTGAAGGAAATCTAGTCATTGTAGATGACGAGCATAATGACGAGCGAGCCAATGACGAAAGAGAAGCGCAACTAGGCAATGAAGACCCAAACCCAGTCCCAGCACAGAAAAGGTAGCAAGAGCCATCCAAAAGCTAAAAAATAACAAATCCACCGGGTCGGATGGCATACCTGCGGAACTCTTTAGATATGGAGGAGATGTTTTGATGAACCGCATGCATCAGGTCATCAACAAAGTGTGGGAAGAATGCATGCCCACTGATTGGTCGATAAGCTCCATACGACCCATCTACAAAAAGGCGATTCTATGTCATGGAAAAACTACCGATGCATATTCTTGCTTTGAAAACCCTATTGCGTAGAAAATCTTATACAATATTTTGTGTGAGCTTCTTAAACCGTTCTGCAACACAATAATCAAGCAGAACAACGATATACCAATATTCAGTCTGAGGCAAATCCTAGAAAAGACCAACGAACTACAAATCGAAACCCACCATCTCTTTTCATCGACTTCAAAGCTTCTTATGACAGCATTCATCGCCAAGAGCTGCTCATGATGGCGATGTCTGAATTTGGGATCCAGAACAAACGGATGATATTTACATTATTGGTCGCTCCCAAAGTGTTGTACTTTAGGCTTTCACAGCGATTGAAGAACAGGCGAAGCTCGTTGGTCTTGAGTTCTACGGTTCTGAGTGTTGGATTATAAGTAAAGAAAAAATGGAAATGATACTGGGCACTTTGGAAAGAAAAATTCTTTGACGGATTTTCGATCCCGTATGTGACGATGGCGAATGGAGAAGAAGGTTCAACTGCGCACTGTACGAGCTATACCAAGATGAGGATGCAGCCCAGAAAGCCAAGAAAAGGCGACTACATTGGCTAGGCCACATCGAGCAAATGGACGAAAACGCTCCAGCCAAAGTTTTCTCTTCGCAGCCCCCACGTTTGAGATGAGAAGCAAGACCGAATCTACGATATAAGGACCAAGTGACTGCGGATGCCAGAGCGCTTGGTTTTGGCGACTGGAGAGTGCATGCGAGGGACCGTTCCCAATGGAAGGCTTCAGTGTCTCAGGCTGAGATCATGGATTGGGAGCCGAGCCGGTTAAATAAGTAAGTTAACCCCAAAAAGGTTAAAACTAATTAGAACTTATGCGAACTAAAACATCTTGCGTCTTGAAGTTGCGTCGAACAATAATTCTACTATGACAGAACGCCCTACAAGACTGTTTCGTCAACTAAAAATAGCATGCAAGAAACAAAACTGTTATGCAGAACTAAAATACTTGCAAAAAAATATTAAATTTCTATCAAGGAACAGTGGACACAATTAATCATTCTTTTTAATGACAAATGAAACAAATTTTTCAATTAAGATCGTTGAGTTGAGTCAACTTCTTTTCCAAGGTCTTTGGTATACCGGTATAATCTTTAATCTAGATCATGTCATTCCGCATTGACACTTCTTATTGACAGGGTGTTCCAAAACACACTAAGCTTTGACTTAAAATATCAACATCTTAAACGCCGCCAGCTACCATATTCCTATTCTGAACTCTCCATAACTGTATCACTTCTTTTGCAGTCAAGGCCATTTCTTAAACCGCAATCCAATCACCAATTGACCTCTTAAATCTTATGTCTTGAGCGGATTTCGTTTTTCAAAGGCCCTACTATCAAGAACAACTGCAAACAGATTGAGGAGCTCGGAGGTCGTCTTTAGGCCTTATAGTACTTACGCAGAATATAAAGAAAAAATCACACGAAACGAGTTTGTATTTTGTATTTGTATTTGTACCTCCGATCTAAATATCAAAACAATGTAATAAAATGTACCTACTCCACCCCTGGTAATTGTCAAAATATTAAAATTAAATGAAATCAACACTAAGCCCATTGAACATGAGCACCGCGACCGGCAGCAAATTGGCTTCCTATTTATTACCGTTTTTGTTCCATTATTCGGTTGTCACTCTTTTATATTTGTTTGTGTTCGTTTAAAGCAATTTTTAAAACCGCCAAACCAAATGAACTTGAACCAGTTTAAAGCTCACGATTGAAAATAATAGAGACTTTGTTTTTCATGCGTACATGATGTTACGCAATTGTCAACAGCGACGCGACGCTGAAGACGACAAGACAATAAGTGATATCTGATTATTGTCGCAGAGGAGAAGAAGAAAAACAAGACAGCAGCATTTGAAATTCAAGACTTATTCTAAATACATGGCACACTGGCACACCATGAACCACCTCATCATCCGCATAGCATACGATATTACTACTTCTTCAATGTGCGAGTTTAAAAAATCGTGCGGTTGGGTTGGAGTACATCTACCTTCCTTTTCGTTCGTGGCCACGGCCGTACTTTGGCAGTTGAAGGTTTTTGAATTATTGAAAATACTGTAGAATAGACAAATCACTTTTGAACATTGAAAGTTTTGAACTCATTCGGATGGCAACTTCAACTTTATTGAACGGCGAACTTCACTGATAACGTCAATCAAACAAAATTAATTTATTATTATTCAGGAGGACAAATTTTAAAAGAAACAAAAGTTAAATTTTCTTGAACGAGGGAAGAACCTTATTCGATGCTTCAATGAGTTCCCACTCACGGACTATAAATTCCGTTTAAATGCCGAAAAAAGTAAGTAAGCAAGGAAGGAGAAAGTTAAAAAGGAGGTAGGGTGTACATGTACACTGACTGGCCGTTCCAGCAGCTACAATTTTGAAGTAGTCAGAGACTTTGTATATCTGGGTTCAACCATAACCGTGCACAATGACATCAGTGCACAGATAGCGAAGAATCACTCTTGACAATCGCTGTTTCTTCAGGCCAAAAAGGCATCTGAGCAGTAAAGCTCTCTCAAAGAACCAAGGAAGCCCTGTATAAGACTTTAGGTAATCATCCCAGTCCTGCTGTATAGGGCGGAGGCATGGACTTCGACAAGAGCGGATGAGAACTTTCTGGGTTTCCTTTGTAAAAAAGATTCTTCGAGTTATGTTCGGTCCAGTGTGCATCGACGGGCCTTACAGCGAAATCGACCTGGTCAAAAAGCTAAAAATTCAGCGGTTAAGGTGGCTTGTAAAGAGGGCCTTCACAGGCTGGGTCATGTGGAGCGTATGAACACCGACGCACCAGCCCGTCGAGTTTTCGTACCCAATACCGATGGACAACGTGGAAGAGGAAGAACTCATCTTAGGTGGCGAGCCCAATTGGAGAATAATATCAACCAACTGGAGGCAGTTAGCGAAGGACCGAGCTGTCTGGAGAGGCTTGTTGGCTGAGGCCGAGATCCATCCTGGATTGTGACATTGTGAGCGCCACCGAAAGTAAAGTAAAGGGTGTATTCTGTACAAATATCTTTAATTTCTGAATATTGCAATAATAAGACTATTGCATATTTGGATAGCACGGCTTAACCCCTTACTGCATGTTTTTTTTTTTTATGAAAAAAAAAATATTGGATAGATTGTGCAAAATATGAGTTTTACGGTTTGGATCAGATATGGCTCACCATGCAGAAATGACACATTAGCATTACGAATGATCGGCCGTTAAAGCTCGGTACTTTGCAGCGTTGCCTAGTGGACCAAAGAGGTAAATGACCAACGCCATCTTGTCGAAGTCCCTAGATGACATTTCACAAGCAGGTCCTTTCAATTTCTTCGACTGTATGGCGGTTTCCAGTTCTAAAGAAGGTCGCCCACGCTTAGAATTCTATTGAATTCACTTGAAATCCACAAGGGGCATCCCGCATCCAGGTCTCAGAAGTGGGAATGCGTCGATAAAGCAATCAAGCGTTGACCGCTACCAAATCACACATGTGGAAAAAATTCGGTGGTAAATTTTTTTCGACCTTATTTGAATCCTGCAGTCTGTAGTATCCAAGAAGCGCATCCAATAAATCCACTCCACCCATGTGTTTGTTGTAGACCATTACAGCTTTGGGACAGGAAACCGTTTTGTAAACTTGTTGCTTTCTGTTGTAACGTCGAACTTCAGACAATGGTTTATTGCCAACATAAGTCGAAGCCAAGTTGACAATTCTGTTATCGTACCAAGTTACAACCGAGATGTCCATTGTTGTCTGTCAGCTTTTCGATTGTTGCACCTCTCCCTTTTTTCTTCATAACTTTTTCTGCTGGGATGGAATTTATTCGCCTTAATAGTCCCTAAGGGTAAAATAGACATCTTCGTCAGGTAAATGAGCAGCGGCAATGACGTGTACCAGTTATCGAAAAATAACTTATAGTTAACACCTTTTTACAAATATATAAATTAGTTAGACGCTATTGTTATAATTCATAAAAAAATTAACTATTTCTCCGACCTTTAGGAATGCTCCTAGCAAGGCGAACGACGACATCACTCGACGTGCTTATTTTTGGCAGTTCGTTGTCCATTTTCACAGGTCCTTGTGCTCCAGTATACAGCTCAAAATCATAGCTGAATCCGGATACACCACTTAGAACAAAATTTTTATATCCCCATTTGTGTGGTTTATTTGGATTGTATTGGCGCATTGAAGATCTACTTTTAGTTGGAAAGATTTGTTCGTCCACTGCCAAATATTCTTCCCTCGGAACTTTGTTTAGCCTTTGTCTTATTTGTTCCAAGAATGGCCATATTTTGTGCAGAGGATCATAGCCAGGACGACCTTTGGGGACTTGTGTTGAATTTGAATTGAAATGAAGGAATCGTTTGATTTCCTCGAACCGATTGCAAGTCATCACATTTGCAATCTTTGAGTGCCTAAACACTCATTCCAATAATTTCGTATAGATGGTAACTGGACTACGGACATGTAAAGACACATTCCAATAAACTGCTGGATTTCTTTTGCTGTGATGTGTGGAGGCCTTTCTGGTCGTTTTTCTACAGCGTATAGCATCGTTTCTTCTTCAATGTGGCTAAACGTTTCATCCGTAAACATATAGTTGAAAAACTGTATAGGAAGCTCCAAGGTCCTTATTTCCTCCGGTAAGCTCGGATCACCAATGAATTGACATTCAGATTCATCCTTTTCTAAATAGTCATCTCGCGAACGGGGTTTTTCGTTCCGTCTTCCTCTGGAGTGAGGTAAAAGTAAAATTTTTTGTAAGCTATTTCCGTAAATTCAAATTGATCTCCAATAGAAATTCAGAACGTTTGATTCCTATTGTCCTCGTTGTCTTATATATAAGGATATTTCTAGCCTCTGATGTTCAGTATCCAAAGTTGAGGTAATTAAAAAGCCCACATTCCGAAACCTAGTGACTACGTAGTGAACTCATTCTGATTGGTTGAAAACAGCTAATTAGCCAATCAGAACGAGTTGACTACGTAGTCACTAGATTTCGGAATGCGGCAAAGTAATTAGCGAAACTGCCAAAAATCATATTTTTTTACCCAAAAGCCTCCGGTGGTCAAAAATAAACTCTTCTGCCTTTGTGTTTTTCTATAAGTTAGGCAAAGGACACTAAAAAAAAGGTGCATGCATGGTGTGCCACATATGGTCCATTCAGTTTTTTGGTACTTTTTACTAACTATTCGGATCATAAATCCAAAAAACCTAATTATATGCGTATTTATTGCATAATATCCAATTGCACGTTGGTACTCATTTTCGATTTTACTGTCTTTTCTGTTTTGGATGATCAAAAACATAGCTAAACTCATTCATAAATTCATTATTTTTTGTAAAATTCAGTAAATAGGTGTATTTTCTTTAAAGCACAATACGAAACATAAATATTTTTGAACAAATTTAAAATTTGTAACCCCACCATGCAGTAAGGGGTTAAAAACGAATATGTCTGACAGAATAACAAAAGTTAGGGACGAGGGTATACCGCTGTGTAGGTATTTGATACAAATAGAAAATGGGTTTCATGATACTAAAATCGCCTATTCCGGAAACACAAAGGTTCTTTTTTCAAACCACTATCAACGTTTCCAGCTCAATCAAAGGCCCAGCTAATACACCAACATGCAAATCCGCCTCTGTAACAGCACCTCACAAAAATCTTTGAAAAGAAAGAAACGCAAAATCTAATGACACGAAGAGTGTATGGACAAACCCTGTTCCTTACATTTACCATAGCAGATTGGATTATAACTTGGTGACAACTACTACAATAACCCGACAACTGGCAACCGTTGAACTTCACGGAACAAAGCAAAAAACCGTCAACAATGTCAGAAAGACTGACAGAGTTCGTTAGAAGGAAACAATAGTCGAGAAAAAAAACAACAAACAAACCACTCGCCCTCACTTTAAAATAAAGCTCACAAGAATGTGGGTGGGAGAGAAAATGTGTATCGCACTTTACCGGTGTCGGTGTGATTGTTATACAAAAAAAAAAAGAGAAATAAAAACCATTTGGGGCGAGTATATAAAATCCACCATCACACTTTGGTGAAACATCACTTGATAACTCGGTTTCCTTAGGAGGAGAGTGAACCGCATCCAGCTACAGACATGGCAACTAAGGTTGGGAAATATACACGTCATAGAGCTAAAAACTAGCAACACTTAAAAGCCTCAAGGATTTCATTTAACCTTTTTCGCTTTTGTTTAAACTCTCTTCTCTATAGGTGTTGAGCATTTTTTGCTTGATAACAACGACCACGACGTGGATAGCTTCAACAGCCTCTGCTTCACAATTCGCCGGCACCACCTACAATAATAATTACAGTCCGTTATTGTACCGTCAACATCTTGTTGACTATAGTGTTCAGCCGTCTTTCGCTGCGTATCATTATGCAGCACCACAAGCAGCAATTGTTGCATCCAGTCGCCCGGAAGAGCTCCAAGTTAAATACAATTCAGACGGTGCAGATTCAGAATCTGAAGCAGACGCAGCTCCAGCTAAATATGATTTCTCATATGGAGTGCATGACTCATTGACAGGCGATATCAAGAGCCAGATTGAGTCCCGTGAGGGTGGCCTTGTGCGAGGATCCTACAGTTTAATTGATGCCGATGGATATAAACGCACTGTGACGTACACATCAGACGATGTGAATGGTTTTAATGCTATTGTTCAGCGCGAACCTCTGGCAGCGAAAGTTGGTTCCTTTGTTGGAACAGTGCAGTATCCTCAGGCACTTCATCCCCAACATCAGTACCTGCCAGTGTTTCAAGCTCCCTATCCGTATCCGTATCCGGTGGCAGCAACGACACCTCAATTCCAGCCATTGCCTGGAACTCCAACAAACCACCTGAACCCTGTGCAGCCAGTGCAACCGAATTTCGATGATGCTGAAATTGTGCCAGCACAACAACAGCCATCTTCATCACCATCATCGCCAGCAGACAATTTTGAACCCGAAACTGAAGATTTCCAAGACACACCTCAGTCGGATGAGGATAGTGATGTTGTTGAGGCTTATGGTGCTGCGGCTGTTGCTGGAAGAACTACAGAGGGACAAGGTACAGAAACAAGGGCAGCACAACCACAACCACAAACAATAACCGAGCAACGCAAAGGAGAAGTCACAGGAAATTGATTGCAAAATCGTTTTGTCAAACAAATAAAATCGTTGAATTATTGAGCTGACCTTGAATGTTAACCCCAATCCCAAACAATTGTAGAAAATAAAAAAAAAGTCCTTAAAATAATTTTTTATTAAAGGAAAAGAACTTACCCCTTAAAATGCCCTTAGGAACTTCATAAATTCACCTCCTTTGATTAATTAATTTAACACAGTTTAAAAGTTAAACAATTTTTTCAAAAATAAAAACAGTTAAATAAAATTTCAAAATCAAATTTTTCCGCGAGCAAAATCACAATGCCACCTACCTCTCAGATAACTAAAACCACACTGATTCGGAGATTAGCTCAAATGTCAAACTACACTACCGACCTACAAAGATCACCCGCCAAATTGAAACTGAAAGTGACAGAATTATGTCCAAATGACAACTAAACGAAAGTCCACTTGTAGAAAAGAGACAGATAGATGAGAATTCAACTTGAACGGGATTTTCAAATTTTCACAAACGGCAATTTGTTTCCGCCACAACTCTGTCGTCTGCCAATTTGCAAATTCTCTTCAAGTGTGTTGCCTGTTGCAGGAATTTCTTCATTCAATTTAATTTTATTATCTTCCTTAAGTTTTTGTTATTTATTCTATTTATTAATCTAGTTAATCAATAAACAATTGAGTTTTTACTTGCCGTTTTTCTTGTATTTCAATTTCAAGTGAAGGTGAGGTCCTTTGTCCATTGTTCTCTTGGTGTAGCAAAAAAAAAAAAAATGGACAAAACCTAATTTGCCAACAGTTATTCTCGGTTTTTCTAGAATCTTAAGACAAAATGGAATCCAACAATCGAATCAATGCCTACAAAAATAATTCAATCAACAGTCAGGTGAGTTTAGATCTTATTTTCCATCAATATGTACTTGAATCCTTATGGATTTTGCGGTTCCAATAGGAAATGCGAACTCGCCGACACGAGGTCACAATCGAACTGCGCAAGTCGAAGAAAGAAGATCAGCTCTTCAAGAGGCGCAACATCAACGAAGATGACTTGACCTCGCCTCTGAAGGAAGTCAATGGCCAATCACCCGTCCAGATGTCCGTGGATGAGATTGTATCGGCTATGAATAGCACCGATCCGGATCGACAATTTGCCGGCACACAGGCGGCTAGAAAAATGCTTAGTCGGGAGCGAAATCCTCCCATTGATATGATGATTGGTCATGGAATTGTTCCGATTTGCGTACGATTCTTGCAGAGATCTGAAAAGTAAGTAGAAACCTCGATATTTACATGCACGTGTCTTACACACAATCATCCCCTTCTACTAGTTCTCTTTTGCAATTCGAAGCTGCATGGGCTCTGACAAACATCGCTTCGGGAACTGCCGAGCAGACTCGTTGTGTCATTGATGCTGACGCTGTGCCCCACTTTATTGCTCTCTTGCAATCGAAAATGATCTCAGTGGCCGAACAGTCGGTCTGGGCGTTGGGTAACATCGCCGGTGATGGTGCCAAGGCCAGAGATATTGTCCTTAGTCACCGAGTCGTCGATGGGATTCTGGCGTTGATCAACGAGAATACTCCGTTGTCGTTTTTGCGGAACATAGTCTGGCTGATGTCGAATTTGTGCCGGAATAAGAATCCATCTCCGCCTTTTGATGAAATCAAACGTTTACTGCCGGTTTTGTCGCAATTGCTGTGTGGCAATGATGTGCAGGTGTTGGCCGATGCTTGTTGGGCTCTGTCGTATGTCACAGACGATGATAATGTCAAGATTCAGGCTGTTGTCGACACAGGTGTTGTGCCAAGACTTGTCAATCTATTGGGAACAGATGAACCGAGTATTATTGTGCCGGCCTTGCGCAGTGTGGGAAACATTGTCACTGGAACAGATCAACAGGTAAGAATCGAATCACATTTTTAGTCAATCAGTTTGGATAAGGTCATGGTTAACCTCAGAATATGCTGCTCAGCGCATTGGTTGGCTGTTTGTGGTTTGCTCAACATCGGTCTGAACTTCTAGCTCCATTCGAGTATCTGAATTTCAAATGAGCGACACATCGTTTCCTGGATAAATTGCTGAATAATTTTGATGCACAGAATAAACCTCAAAAGGTGCTTAATTTGGACCATTTTCGAATTAATTTCCCTTCCGTTTTTCAATGCCAAGGTTTTTGTTTTGGAATTCTCTCATTTCACGCTTTTTAATTAATTTCCATGTTTTTTTTTTCATTTTGGATTTACATTCCGAATGAGGATTCCTTTTTTGTCTGTATTCTTGTTTGCCCAGGAAAAATTACCAAGTGTGAGAGAATCACTCGTGCATTTTCCTTTTTTCATTCTAATCACACCTTGCCTAAACGAAAAAACGATTTTCTCATTTTCTCTCCTGACCTTGGTGAGGATTTAAAATTTATGCAAAGCTCTCGAGTTGAGATTTTCTAGATAAACAATTTGAAGTGTTAGATTTTGTGTTTGTCTCTTTGGGGAAAATGAAAACAAACAAGCACAAGGCAAAAAGGGATATCAAAAAAGTGATATGACGAGCACACTGATTTGCCATCCCCCATGGAAAAGGTATTTTTGACTTAAAATCGATTCAATTTATGGTGAAAGCTTGGGCTCTCTATGAATGAACTTTAATAATAAACTTGAAACGGAATGAGCTGCTGGAACATGTTCCAACCGTTAAACTGGAATGAAAATAGTTCCCTTTTAAACATCAGAATGTAACACGAAAAACGTGATGGACATTTTAAAGAAGATTGATGTACCATGAGTGTGTGACAGACATTTAAGCGCTTCAAGTGTTAAAGCCTCGTAGAGAGAGCAGCGAGCGACAGTTGAATTGAAATGCAAGACAGGACGATCCGACACTGACTGACTGGCGGCGGCGGGTAAGACGTGTATTTCTTTCAAGAAGAAGCTCAACTTGACCATCTTTTGAAGGGATTTACTTTTATATGTTTATCTTCAGCACTGACACGCTAAACAAGTAGGGGGAGGGTTAGAATATGTGTTAAGATGCTGTACTTGGTCAAAGTTTGAAGTCTTTGTTGAAACATGGAAGAATTTAATGCAATTTCTTTTCAAGAGTGAGAATTCTATTGTGAATTTAACGCAAAAGACCAAAGACAAGACAAAGAAAAGCATGTATAAGTATAACTGGGCAATGAAAACCACTTCAACTACTAAATCGGAAGCAATTCTCAATCGTACACCGCTTTAACTATTCGTACTTACTTACTTACTATGGTGGCGCTACAGTCCAGGGGCCTGATTATGGGGTTCGCGGCGGATCGTTTTCAATTCGACCTTTCAAATTCGACTCGCTTCGTATTTCCTTATTAACGAACTCGCGGCGAAGCGAGAAAACGCCTTCCAATATTCCAGTGATTTGACACTTAATATTCCAGTTAATAATGTGAACAGTGTTGCCGCATGTTAAAATTTAAATGAGTCTCCGCTGCTGAAAAAAATAGTCATATAATAAAAATAAATTTTATTTTTCACACAAAGGTTCTTCTAATGGAAGATTCTGAACTTTGGCAGTTGATAGCGGCCTTTTTTGAAGCTACATCTTTTGGTTATCATTAATCCAGTCTGTTTTGCAAGAGTATTGATTACATTTTATACTTTGCATGAGAAGAAGAATGTTAATAAACATGCAGAAATGAAAATAAACTCTTTTTTCATGCACTAACTGTAGAATACTGAAAAAGATAAATCAAATTTAATAACATGAGACCCTGAGCCAGCTTATCAAAAATCACTCTATCAGAAAATGCCGAGTGGTGGTAACTCTGAATAAACACTCTTTCGTCTGTGAATCCGCCAATGAAAAGCTGTCGTATTTCAACTCGCCAGCAAACATTATGACATTTCAAATACGCCTTCGAATTCGTTAATTGGTCGAATTCGAAACGAAGAAGACGAAAGCGAACGCAATAATTGAAAAATATCAAACTCGCTAGCAAAACGATTCGCCGCGAATCCCATAATCAGGCCCCAGGTCGGACCAGGGCCTCATCCAACAAACGTCTCCAGCAAGCTCGGTCCCTAGCTATACTGTCTCCAGTTTTGCACGCAAAGTTGGTTCAGGTCCTCTACCACCTGTGTGCTCCACCTGAATCGCGTTCTTCCTCTTTTCCGACGTCCTGCTGGGTTGGATTCGAAGACTTCGAGCCGGAGCATTATTTTCCATTCGCTCTACATGACCCAACCATCTAAGTCGTTGGATCTTAACTTTTCTGGCTAGCTCAGTGTCGCTAAACAGCTCGTTCTTGATTGAATTTTCGTCTCCATTCTCCATTTTTGCAGACAGGACCAAAAATTACTCGAAGAATTTTTCTCTCGAAGCAACCCAAAACGTTTTCATCCAATGTTGTCATGGTCCATGTCTCGCACCATACATTAGGACCGGGATGATTGCTCGGGAGGGGTCTTAACTACTCAATTGCCTTCTAAGTCCAAAGAAGCAGCGATTGGCAAGAGTGATTCTTCGTTTGATTTCAGCGCTAGTGTTGTTGTCTGAGCTTATGGCGGATCGTAGGTAGACAAAGTCCTGAACTACCTCGAAGTTAAATCTGTCTACGCTGACGTTTGCTCCAAGACGTCGATGTTGGTTGTCCTTTCTTGTTGACACCATTAACTTGGTCTTGTCCTCGTTAACGCTAGACCCATCTTCCTGGCCTCCGTCTCAAGACTCACAAACGCTCCACTGACATCACGCTGTGTTCTTCAAATTTTGTCTGCGTATCCTAGTAGCTGGCAGTTGCCCGTAGCTTAGTTGGTAAGTGCGTTGACTGCTAAGCCGAACGTCGTTGGTTCGAGTCCTACTCAGGCCAAGTTTTTCTTTCAACTTTCACGGGCACTGCCTCTTGCGAAGACCTGACAAATCTTCCAAGAGTATCAATCTGTCATGAAAAGGTGCTTCTCAATTCTGCCGTTCGGAATAGGCGTTAAATTGTAGGTCCCATCAATTCTTCACACGCACTCAGAGAATTGTTGATGAGAGTAAGCCACTTAGGCGTTGGCTCTTCAAGAGCTGTCGCGCCACTCTATAGATAGATATAGATCCTAGTAGCTGGACTGACTTTTGAAAGATAGTGCCTGTGTTGACGGTGGAGTTCGCATGACACTGCATCGCCTTGTCTGCATGCTTTTTTGACATCGAAAGATTCCGTAAGCTCGTTGCCAACCTTGATGGCGCAGCGTGAGTTCTCCATCGTCATTTTGCACAAGCGAACGAGCTTAACAGGGATGCCAAAACACAGACGCGGCCTTGAAATCAATGAAAAGGTGGTAGGTATCGATTTGCAGTTCCTGGGTGAATATTTGAGCGATGGTGGACTTTCCGGGTCTGAAGCCACATTGATAAGGGTCAATCAGGTTGTTTACGAAAGGCTTCAAACGTTCACACAGCACAGGAGACAACATCTTGTGGCGATGTTAAGGAGACTTATACCTGTGTAGTTGGTGCAGTTCATGGAATCTCATGGGCATAATATGCTGAGGTTCCATTCGTCGGGTATGCTTTCCTCCGACCAAATTTTGCAGATGAGCTGGTGCATGCTCCTAACCAAAAGAAGTAAAGTTCCGCTGTTGAGCCAACCCAACTGAGGAAAACCGGAACAAGTTTAAACAAGCCAGAAACGCCTGCAATGGCCATATTCGACGGACCAAGTTTTTGCATGACCAAAAATTAAGGCAAAAAATTCTGCAATGTCCCAAAGGCAGTAAAAATTTGTGGTCATTTGTAAAAAATATGAAGAATTCTTCTTTTTCCTCGGTCCCTTCGCTCGTTACGCTCTCGCGAAAGCTAACCTTTTTGCTAGGCAGTTTGCCTCCAACTCTTCGCTGCCAGAGAGTGTCATGACTCCTCCAGTTCTTGAACGCTTCAATGATTCTGTTATATTAAAATGTTATGTTCATATTTCAAAAATTAAACGACCCGCTAGTTTGATGGCTAAAAAACGACTCATCAAAACAAATTCACACTTCTAGTTTTAAACCCAATCAATGACCCAATAAAGCCGACGAAGCACTTGGAGGTTGTTTTCCCATAACAATTCCATGGGACAAATCTTCTTTCGCACTCGTGACTCGTGCTGTGGCAAGAGTCCTAAAAGATCTCAACATATACAAATCCGCTGGTCCGGATGGTATCCCCGCTATTGTTCTAAAGAGGTGTTCTTTATCGCTGGCAAAACCCTTGCGTAAGCTTTTCCATCTATCCTATTCTTCTTGGCTCGTTCGAGTAGTTGGAAAACAGCATTTGTGCAGCCTATACCCAAAAAAGGCGAATCCTCCTCCCCCTCCAATTATCGTCCGATTGCACTTAAGTCCCTTCTTTCTAAGGTCATGGAAACGCTGATAAATTTTCAGCTTAAGAAATAGCTTGAAGAACGAAAGCTTCTTAATGACCGGCAGTACGGCTTTCGCAGCAACAGGTCCACTGGTGATTTGATGGCATATCTCACCGAACAGTGGAACAAATCTTTACATCGTTTTGGAGAAAGTAAGATTGTTGCACTTGATATTTTAAAGGCATTTGATAGAGTCTGGCACCAGGCTCTCTTATCGTGCTTTCGGTATTGATGAATTTCTCCTTCGTTGAATTAGAAATTTTCTTTCGAACCGTTCTATACAAGTTGTATTGGACGGGTTCAAGTCTGAAACCCACAAAATAAATGCTGGTGTGCCCCAGGGCTCCGTTTTGTCTCCGACCCTCTTTCTCATTTTCATAAATGATCTCTTGTCTGTAACTTCTAATCCAATTCATTGTTTCGCTGACGATAGTACCCTTAGCTTTTCACATTCGTTCCCAGACTCACATCCCTCCTCTTCGGATGTGGAACTGCAACGGCTTAATATGATAAGGAATATGGGGAATACAAAATCGCGTAGAGTTTAATGCTTCGAATACCCAATGCTGTCTTGTATCGTTGAAGCGAGATATACCTCCCCTGTCACTGTCAATGAGTGGCACTTACATCATTGAGACCGAACATCTCAAGATTATCAGTATGTGCATCACTGACCACCTCTTGTGGAACGAGCACATATGCGATGT
The DNA here is from genome assembly GCA_943590905.1 of Sphaerophoria taeniata. Taxonomy (NCBI): domain Eukaryota; kingdom Metazoa; phylum Arthropoda; class Insecta; order Diptera; family Syrphidae; genus Sphaerophoria; species Sphaerophoria taeniata. The sequence goes on from OX016542.1 coordinate 87,123,961, forward strand.
TGGCAAAAATGCCGCAAGATGGTTAGCTTTCTTAAGACGATGCAAGAATTTTTTTTCCCCTTCTGATCTGGCTATTATATACAAAACTTACATACGTCCAAAGCTTGAGCACAACTCTCACGTCTGGGCTGGTGCTCTGGTGACGTACTTAAGTCTTCGGGACAGTATCCAAAGAAGAGCACTCAAAATGATTGGTGACAATACCATCGTTGGGTCATTTACGTCTCTTGAACATCGGCGTAATGTCTCATGCCTCACCCTATTTTACCGATTCTTCAACGGTATATGCTGTTCTGTAATAGCCAGTTGCATTCCTCCCCTTAAGATATTCAACCGTAACACCCGCGCCTCCAGGAATGACCATCATTTCACCCTTGAGCCCAACTTCGGACGTACTGTCCACTCAAACCCAAAACAATATTTTAAAACCTCACATACTCGAAGAAAACAAATTGTGTGATAATTATTTAACTTGGCGAATTGCCTGCTCCATCGTTCATAAATCCTTGATAGTTGTCCCTTGTCCAATGCCCTCCAAGCCTCCGCATTCAAAGTTGTTGATCCTTTAAGCCTTGTTAACTTAGTTCTTAGTTAAACACTCCCAAAATAAAAACATTAAAGAGAATTTTTAAGAATGACAAAGATTCAAGCGTAATTACAGATTGTGTTCCTTCCTATCAGTTTCTTGTCCATCCACCTTCCCACTTCTCGTTCATCGCTCTGAGAAAAGTAAACTTATTTAACTTAAACTTGAAAAGCTTAACCCAAATTATACAACCAAATAAAGGAAACAAGACAAAAAGACTTCTCCTCTCTCTTCGCCCAAAATACGGAAAAAAGAAATGCAAATAAAAGGTTTTTGTGTTCTTTTTTCCTGCTCTTTCTGTTTCTTTCAGTAATAACACAAATATTAACTAGAAATAACTTTGCCGTGATGGCGAATTATGAAACAAAAGTTCATTGCTTACATAATTCCTTTCATTCGTCTGTGCATCCATCGGTCGTCGTCGTCATCGGCATCGTGGATGGGTGCTTTTCATCCTCTTCTTGTTCTTAGTCTTGCTATAGCTGCTGCTGCTGTTGATGATGTTCCAAAAGTATTCATTACATCTCTTGAACTTTGTGCCAAAACTTTAACACAAGCAAAACTAAAATTGTTTCCTTCTCCGTCCTCCCAATTGAATATTTGCTTAGGACGAGGACGCCCCATCGCCATCTCTCATCATATTAGCCATTCGCCACATCAAAAACCATAGAATTTATATCAAAGAAAAAAAGAAAACAAATTCGTTTGCATAAATTTGTAAGCGAATCCAAAATAAACGACATGCTTCGAATCATGTATTGTGGGCTTTTTCTCCTCCTCTCACTCTCTCTTCCTTATTTTTATGTTTTTTTGATTCTTCGGGGGATTGTTGGGAACTTAAGGGATTATGGTAAATATTTGCAGAGGTGAGGGAATTGCTGTTGATTTAGAAAAAAAAGCAGCCACATCAAGAGGCAGAAAAGGTTCTTCTCAATTTGTTAATTAAAAAGCAACAGCGGTGTGCTCCTGAGCCTAACCCAACAGGACCAACCCTTGGAAGGGATGAATAAAGGAGCAAAGCTTTGAAAAGGCATAGCTGAATAGAAGGTTTAATGAATTGTGATTCGAAGTTTTACACCGAACTGGGTTTGATGACCCCTCATCAAATAATTTGTGGTAGGAGCTGTCTGATAAAGTTCTTGCTTTTCCTTTCCAGACTGATGCCGTAATCGATGCCGGCGGCTTGCCAAAACTAGGACTGCTCCTGCAGCACTCGAAACACAACATTGTCAAAGAAGCAGCCTGGACTGTCAGTAACATCACTGCTGGCAATCAGAAACAAATTCAAGCTGTTATCGATGCTGGTGAGTTTTGTGAGTCTGTTTCACATACCAAACTACTAACTAATGATTTCCAGACATCATCGTTCACATCCGCAAAGTAATGGAAAAGGGCGATTTCAAATCACAAAAAGAAGCCGCCTGGACGATCACCAACATCACAACCAGCGGCACACCCGAACAAATTGTCGATCTCATCGAGAAATACCAAATTCTCAAGTCATACTGTGATCTGTTGGACAACAAAGATGCCCGAACCATTAAGATCGTTCTCACCGGCCTGACGAATCTCTTTGCTCTGGCTGAGAAGTTGGGCGGCACTGAAAGTCTCTGTCTGACAATCGAACAATTGGGCGGATTGGATAAGCTGGAGAATTTACAAACTCACGAAAATGAAGAGGTCTACAAGAAGGCCTATGCGATTGTCGACGCGTACTTCAGCAACGGCAATGACAATGAGTCGGAATTGGCTCCGAAGGAGGTCAATGGTGCGTTGGATTTCAATCCGTCGTCGCAGCCAAATGTACCCGAGGGCGGATTTAATTTCTAAGTTTTTACATTTTCATTTCATAATCATTCACTGTTCACTTTTTTTCGATTGTACACAATTGTTTATTCATTTATTTAAGCTCAAGAGAAACAAAACAAAAATGCATGCGTATACAAAAGTCAGTTGTTTGTTTGTTTGTTCTTTTAAACGATTTGAAAGTCCCGAATTGGTCCAACAGCGATTCGACGATTGGTTTTGTTGAAAGCTTGTTTCATTGACGGAACCCATTCGCCAGTGCCTTCGGCTAGAATGGTATTGATACGATTGGTCAATTCCTTTTGGGCTTGCTGGGCTTCCTCGATTTGTCCGTTCTTCATGTGTTTCATAATCGCAACGGATAGATTGGGATGATTGTTGAGTGTGGTCATGATGGCCGAATCGAAACCAAGAATCAGACCTGCTGTGAGGAGGGTATCCGCTCCGAGGAAGACACTGCGACCTGGTTTGAGACAGGCCGAGCCCATGGCCAGATCGTTGGACGTGTATTTAATGCCGACGAAGTTGGGTACAGCCGCTTCGGCGAGGTTGCAGAATTTTGGCATGTCAACTAAGAAAATTAAGTGAATTTGAGCCAAGCAGCATGGATTCCTCTTAAATTTAAAGCAAACGGAGCTTGTAGGCCCCTCCGCTAAAATACTCACAATTCAATCCGACAAACATCGGAATATGGTAATACAGCAATGGCACACTCGGACAATACTTCCCAACCAACCTAAAATACTCAACCAATCCTTCCTCATTCTTCGGCTTAAAATACAACTCCGGCAAGCACAAAGCCGCATGCACCCCAAGCGATTCAGCATGTATTGCCATTTCAATAACATCCGGCAACGGAGCGCCGCCAATTTGAACCATCAACGTCAAATCATACTTCTTCGCCGCCTGCCACCACTTCTCGGTGACAAGTTTTCGTTCAGCAAGATTTAGGACTGGTCCTTCGCCTGTGGTTCCATTGACTATGGGGGACACAAATAAAACTTAACAAGTGATAAAAACACACAATTGTGACATTCTGTCTAACCAAGAACACCATGGACACCCTCGGATTTGAGGAAGTTTGCATATTCATCGATGTTATCCACATTGACGGTTCGTTTTCTAGGAAATTTTGGGGAAGTTTTAGTTGGTAAATTGTTCCCCATGGAGCTTTTACTCACTCGTCATCGTTAAACGATGTAAAAACTGGAGCCATGAGACCCTTAAATTGGAGAGAAAGTTTTTGCGGAGCCGACATTGTGATGTTGCGGTGTGTTTCTGCTATGAAAGGTATTGTGTCACTGCTTGACATCAACAAGATAGCAGTGGAGTCGACTGATAGGCTTTATCATTGTTTGTTTGTGCATTATTGAAAGGCAAATATTTGTTTTTGTTCCGAAATTATCAACAAAAACAACAAATCGCAAGATTATCTTGAAACTCTCGAGGAAAGTGCATGTGTGTGAAAGTTAAAGCTGAAGTATTGGAGAAAACCGGTTGTTTGCAATCACGTTCGCTACAGCCTTTCAATGCTATTCAATCCCAAAGAATCTCGAGAAAGAAAACGATGTTTTGAATAGAAAATGTTTAATTTAAGTATTTTTGCAATAATCATGCTGGCTTGATAAATAAAGGACCTTAAAAACTATTCGTTCAGAGAGTGGCTGTCTTCAATGTGAAAGTTCTCGTCTTGTGTGCCATAGACATCCATTTTCCTAGGATCAATGAGAACCTCAGAGGAATTCTGTTTTTCAACTCCACTTAGACCCATTTCCTCCAATGATGGTCCCGATGGAATACCCAAATTCGATTTCCATATCAAGAGCTTCAACGAAAAAAAAAAATACTTTAAATCGAGAACAAAACCAAGTGAGACTCCCGCCAAACCTGTTTGTCTGATCCTGCAGTAGCAAAGTGCAAGCCATCTGGAGAAAACTCAACTGCTGTCACTTTTTGTGTGTGTCCGGTCAAAGTGAACAAAGGCCGTCCCTCCAAGAGGTCCAAAATCTTCATAGTCCCGTCATCACTTCCAGACAAAATGTAATTGCCCGACTGATGGACTGACAAACTATTAACCGGCCCCGAATGCACCTGATACAGCTGAATCAGGCTCTCGGTTCGGATGTCGTAGATTTTGATTCTGTTGCTGGTTAAAGCAACAGCAACCAAATTGCCATCCGGATGCCATGAAACCTGTCGGCCCATTCCTTTTTCCTCGCTAAATGAAGAAATGCAGTCACACTTTTCGACGTCGAATATTTTGATATGACGATCGTCGCCAGTGGAAGCGATAAGATTGCCATTCGGATTGAATTTGCAGCTTCGGATCCAGTTGGTGTGGCCAGTGTAGGAGGATATGAACTTTTTCTGAGAGACTTTCCATAATTTCATGCATTTGTCATCGGAGCCGGTTAAAAGCAGCTTTCCTGATGGATTAAAGTCAACACTACGGACAGGCTGACTATGGGCTATAAAGTCTTTGGTTGTGCCGCGTAGTTTTGGTTCCCAAATCTTTATCAATCCAGAATGAGACGAAGACGCAACCAGGTTATAATCGTGAGCCCATGCAACAGAGTGAACTTTTTCGGTGTGTGCACTAAAACGAATGCATCGAGAAGCCTGTTGCAGGTCCCAAATCATTACCGATGTGTCTAGAGAACTTGAAGCTATAAAAGTTGATGTGGGATTGAAGCAAATTTGTGTGATATCGGAATTGTGGCCGGTGAAGTGGCGCTCGAGGGATGGCTCGTGATCTGATTCCATGCTTTTTTCTTTGATTGAATTATTTCTAACAAAACCAGCAATAAATTAAATAAATAAAAATAGTAACCGCGACAACAAAACAAACAAATTGAAATCAAAACGTTGCACCGTGTAGGTTTTTTGAATTTAAAAATTAGTCTATCTGTCAGTTGACGTGTGTGCAAGTACAATACGATCTTACGTTTACGTCGCTTAAGGGCAAGTAAGCACCAAACAAGTGTTCCCAATTGATCATTTTTATTCAAGGGTACAACTCCTGGATTTCAGATAAATTCTACGTTTTCGACTACTGTAAATCTGAAACTTAGCGAAGTAGATTTAGAATAAATCTCGACTTTTCTCGGATCTAGGGAAGATTAAAACATAGAATTCTCTTAATCCAGGAAAAATCGAGAATTATTCTTAATCTTCTTCGCTCAATCTTGAAAAAGTCTATAATGAACTGTCATAACTGACGTAACTGAGCGAGAACAAGAAATTCATATATTGTGCACAAAATAGCGAATGGCTCTGTTGCGTCAATTTTCGATCAGCTTTGCTTTTAATGTGCGTCAAATGGTAGATATCAGTGCACTCATGGGGACCCAAGCGTCCTCAACAACCTCTGTCTACAAAGTCTTCATCTCTCTCATCTCCGAGTGGTGACCACCGGGTGTCTAGTACCTCAGCTGGAGACAGGGTGAAAACCCCTATGGAAGGCTGTTGGCGACAGCAAACGAGAGAGGGGGCGGAGAGTGTTTTCCACTAAGGCACTACTCCTTTTTCCAGGTGGCAGCGGAAGAATTCCCAGGATAGATTCAAAGATGGCGTCTACATTTCTAGGAAGGCTGAACTACTCAGTGAACACCTTATACGGGCTACTTCGACTTATTTGGAGCTCAGGCCGATAAAGAGCGGTTTATCCAGCTCTTTGCCCTTGGAGTTAAAATAAGGATTTGCCCCTCCAGGTTGGGGGCCGTGCTTTGGGGTGACTTCCCAATCACGTAAAGAAAAGCTAGTTGCGAAGCAACAACAGGTCTCGGATACGGACGGATTTACTGATGACGAACCATGCAAAAGTAATAAGGACAACGAGATTCGGATCTGCACGTGGAATGTCTGGTCCCTCAACAGACCACTTGCAGCCGAACAATTAGCGGAGGCCCTAGACCGTTATACGGCAGATAAAACCGCGATCCAGGAAATGCGATGGGATGGGCCGGGCAAAAGGAGGATGAAAAACTGATACAGAGAACAACAACAGCGGCTGTTTAGATGTGGCTTTGTCGTTGGAGGCAGGCTTAGGCAGCATGTCCTAAGCTTCAGAGCTGTCAACGAGCTCCTCACGATAATCCGCATCAAGGCTAAATTCGGCAACATAAGCCTAATATGCGCTCACGATCCCACAGAAAAGAAAGATGATGACACTAGACAACTTCTACGAGCTCCTCGACAAGACATACGAGTAATGCCCTAACTTCGACGTTAAGATCGTCTTAGTAGATTTTAACGCCAAACTAGGAAGAAAGGACATCTTTGATGGAACAGTCGGAATATAGAGCCTGCACAAAAAACCTCCGATAACGGATTCAGGCTTATCTATTTTGCAACGGGCGAAACATTGTAGTAGCAGGTACGCGTTTCCCACATCTCAACATCCACAAGGGGACCTGGAGGTCTCCAGACCAATCGACTGTAAACCAAATTGATCATATTGGGATCGACGCAAGACACTCTTAAAGCATTATTGATGTCCGAACCTTCCGAGGGGCCAACATCGACTTGGACCACTACCTCGTTGTAGCCAAGGTAGTGCAACGGATATCTCGACCAAAGCCAAAAACAGTGCTAGAAGAAGGTATGACTTCGGACGGCTACGATCGCAAGAGATCACCAGATTCTTTTCCGATCGAGTATCAAGTAACCTCATGAGTCATGTGTATATGCTGTCATCAAAAAAGGACACCCAACACTGACGGCTTGGAAGTCACGATTTACGCATATAATTTCGAGGTAGTAAGGTACTTTGTCTACCTTGCCTCTGCTATCAAGACGGAAAATGACATTAGCGCCGAGATCACAAGGAGAATAACTCTTGCTAATCGCTGTTTCTTCGGGCTAAGAAAGCAATTGAGTAGTAAAGCCTTCTCCCGAACAACTAAGGTGACGCTCTATATAATCCTAATCATCCCCGTCCTGCTATATGGTGCAGAAACATGGACCCTGTCAAAAACGGATGAGAGCACCCTAGGCCGGTTCGAGACAAAAGTTCTACGGAAGATCTATGGTCCTGTATGCATACACGGTGAATGGATGAGAAGATTTAACCACGAACTGTATGGGCTGTATAGCTACACTGACCTAGCTTAAAGAGCTTCACTCTTTCCAAACACTCACATGGCTTGGTCACGTAAAGTCTTCGAATCTATCAAAGAGGTACGACGCAATAGAGGAAGACCAAGGCTTATGAGGCACGCGCAAGTTGAAGACGACCTCAACCAACTTGGCGTGCATAACTGGAGTCAGCTAGCTAGAGACCGAACTGGTTGGAGAGGTTTGTTGATTGAGGCCCAAGTCCACCCCGGACTTTAGCGCCACTCTAAGTAACTAGGTAAGTTTGCTTTTAACGTACGAAAATTTGACAGCTGTCACAAAAATTCACAAACTATTGACATTTCATCACTTGACGGTCCAGAGTAGGTACAACTTTTCGTTCGGTTTTGACACTAGCTTAAGGCTAAATCACAAAGGCGCTTCAGCTTCGGCTTCGCCTGACGTTTACGAGTTCAGCTATAGGAATCCAATGCTTGCTATCACAATGACGATTCGACCTCACGTTTCGTACGTAACGTGACTCCAAACGGAAGCTCTAGCTTTGTATATGGAATTTATAGTATTTTCAGCCTCGAGAATTTTCGGTTGGAGAGTCGTCCCGTCTTGGCGCTGTCAGTTGTTCTATATACAAGATTTTAACTCTGTATCGCGTTCCGGACTTCGCAGTCGTCGATTCACGAGGCTGCAACTACTATAAATTCCATATACAAAGGCTCTAGTTCAAATATGCTGAACTTTTGCTTTGTCTGACAGCTCAACAGCTGTTTGTTCATTTGTTTTTTGGAGCAGCGTTACCACTCGAAAAAAAAGGAATCGAAGAAGAAGTTTGGGAAAAAAGCGAAGTAGATTTCAAAATAGCGTATTTTATATTGTCCATGGATACATTAACGCAAAGAGGGATATACAGTTATTATCAAAAGTTCATATAGACAGATCTACAATTAGGGTCGTGTGCGAATTGTGTTAATATGCGTATAAGAACTTGACGTTCGATTTAATTTTGACACTACATGGTCGATAAAATGTGTTAAAATTTAACTATAGATAGCAGACTAAAATATGACACTAGTGGTTAAATTTAACCAACATTTTGTAACGGTAATTTAAGCTGTTCCTATTCAACTGGGCGCGATCGTATGCAAATATACCCTTATAGCCCTGATCCACAGGATCTCAAGGTTTTGGGTGTATGTTGAGTAGGTTGTCCTAGGGGTGAGCAGCGGGTAGGCACGCTAGCATGGCCAATTGGGCTTGCTCGTCGGAGGGGTGGGATCTTGCGGCTTCCCTTGGACTACCGTTGATATAACGTGCCTTGTTTCGAAAACCGCCATACCACAAAATAATCTTCTAAATCTCGTTCCTTCTAATTTTCCTCATTTTAACGGCAACAAAAGCTTTTTTATTGGGGCTTAAGGTGTTCTTAGCCCTGGAGTGTAACCCTCCCCTAAGTCGCTATAGATATAGTGACTCCGTGGTCACTGCACCACTCCTCCTATTCCAGCAGTGACCCCTTATTTGACGTCATCAAATCAATCACCCATTAACCTTCATTTTACCCCTTTGGCCTTACCCTTTCCCTAAGCTCTCTTACCTTGCTTTAGCAATTCATTACAATATCGATGATCTCCGCAAAATAAAAAGTGTTCATCATTCTTTCAAGAATCTTTTCAGTATATATTCATATTTCAAAATCTTAAGTCTAAGGTTATTTCAATTGTCTTGGATTCAAATTGGAATTAACATCGAAAGTAGTGTAAAACATTACTTTAAAGGTATCATAAAAAAAACCATATACCTACGATTTACTTAATTAGGTTCGAGTTCAAGAGTTCGTAGATTTAAATTAAGTTAGGTTCTTAGTTCATTAATAAAAAAAAATTAATTGCCTCACAGCCGATCATTCATTGAGATCACTGACCTTTTTGGTCGGAACGAAATGGGATGCTTAAATAGAAAATGAAACTAATTTAAAAGAGCGCATAAATTTCTACGAATCGATGTCATCAAATAAGATCTTGCTCTTGACCTACCTCACTCAATGTTCCAATTTTAGCACGATTCCACTTTAAATATTTTTTCATTCACATACGTCAACAATCAAAATTTCTCTTTAAAATAACTTAACGTTAGCACTCACCACTTACATAGTTTGTCTCCTCCACCGAAGAGGTGCGCACGTCTTTACGGGAAGGCGGGTGTGTTGCAATTTCGAGTTCTTTTACCTCTGTTATCATAAAGCTAAACGTTGGGGAAAAATTTTGTATGTTATCATATATGTATTAAAAAGTGTTCTCGAGGAACAAGTTGGAACTTTAATACTTATCTTCTGTCTCTTGAGTGAGATGGGTTAATAAGAGTTCTACTTAAAAAAAACAATGTAAGCTTAGGCTAATTCTGCTATTCTATATATGGGCATTTAGGAAACCATTTGAAAGAGTGGTTTCAGATGATCGCTGGACGCCGAAGCTACCAGATAGGAAGCTGTCGATCTCCGAACCGTTTAGGTAGCTCGAATATGATGATGTGTTTGTTGTTGTTGTGTAGTGTTGTAGTGTAGTGTTGTAGTTTTAGTTAATTCGCATGCTTTTTTTGTTTTGTTTTATATAATCTTAAGTAGTGTTTAAGCTTTATAGGTTAAGTTATCCATATAATTATTTTATTTGCATCGGGTTGTCTTCTGTTATTCCATTTGATTTTTAACCAATTAAAGCTCCCAAAATGAAATTCATTGGCCTTATCACTGGGTGCAACAAATATATCGTTCCTTTTAAAAGGTTTCAATATAGGTACATCCGTATGAGTGTATTTGTGCAAATTAATGTTTCTTTATATACAGGGTGATTCACGAGCGTTGTGCCAAAAAGCTAGAGCATGTAGGTTGAGTTGAGACAAGAAAAAAATCGTATGGGAGGGGGGGTCTATTCGCCCCCGTTTAGACGGGAGGGGCAATTTTCTGAAAAATTGACTTATTTTGTAAAAAAAAATATTAAAAATCAACGGCTTCGTTTACAACACCGTGTTATACCTTTCTGGAAAGCCAAAAACTTCTTCTTTCACCTTGTTTTCAAATTAAATTGTTTTAACGAATAGTTTAAAAGATAAAAATTTTCAAACTCAAAATTTTCAAAAAAAAAACACAAAAAAACATGTTTGAACTAATTTTTTTCAAAATTTTATGTAATTAAGTACTAATTTTGTTTTGAAAACTCAATGCCGTTGTTAATTTTTAGTCGAAAGCAGAAAACCGGATGCAAAAATGTTTTTTTCGTTTTTGAGAAATTAAAAAAAACCAAAACCACTTTTTTCTAAGAAAATCGTTTTTAATTTATTTTTACCTATGTGGACTTTTTGTAAAATTTATTTATGAAACATCAACCTTTCTTTTACTATTTTTTTTTGTAATTAGAGTTTTATGAGGACTCAATAAAGTGGAAAATTATTGGATTTTCAGTGGATTAACCATTTTGCTCATTGATAACGTCTGAAAACTGACCTGCAATTTTTTCTTATTATACCTTGGGCGGCGGCCACTCGCCGGCGAAGGGTTTTACCTGCTAGGGGCTTAAGTTAATTAAACCGCAATTTTTCTTGAATGAAAAAAAACAATAAGCAACCTTAAGGTAAATAAAAGGCATCGCATATTTACCTACTAAACAACCATTTCCAATTAAAATATCAACTCATCAACACACAACAAACTCATACTCTCGAGAAGAGTTAGCGGACATGCACCTCTGCAACGGTTTAGCTAGTTGTTGAGATCGAGAAGCCGAAAGACTCTACGCTGAAAGATATCCCAATAGAAGGCAGCCGAGTCGTAGCATGTTTTCCAGAATCCGCTGACGTCTAAGAGAGCACGGAGAGCTAGAAGTGAAAGGTCAATGGCAGACGTTATCAATGAACAAAATGATTAATCCAGGGAAAATCCGATACTTTTCTACTTTATTGAGTCCTCATAAGACTCCAATCACAAAAAATTGAATTTATAAATTAAACTAATAAATTAAACTAAAAGTCCAGATAGGTAAAAATAAATAGAAAGATTTTCTTAGAACAAAGTGGTCTTGGTTTTTTTTTTAATTTCTCAAAAACGAAAAGACAGTTTTGCATCCGGTTTTCTGTTTTCGACTAAAAATTAACAACGGCATTGAATTTTCAAAACAAAATTAGTACTTAATTACATACAATTTTGAAAAAAATTAGTTCAAAAATGTTTTTTTGTGTTTTTTTTTGAAAATTTTGAGTTTGAAAATTTTTATCTTTTAAATTATTCGTTAAAACAATTTAATTTAAAAACAAGGTGAAAGAAGAAGTTTTTGGCTTTCCAGAAAGGTATAGCACGATGTTGTAAACGAAGCCGTTAATTTTAAATAATTTTTTTTACAAAATAAGTCAATTTTTCAGAAAATTGCCCCTCCCGTCTAAACGGGGGCGAATAGACCCCCCCCTCCCATACGATTTTTTTCTTGTCTCAACTCAACCTACACGCTCTAGCTTTTTGGCACAACGCTCGTGAATCACCCTGTATATATTGAAACAAATCCAAAACGTGGGTGCTCATCGAGTCTTTTAATTGTGATTTTATTCACCACTTGTCGTCAGTGCTGCCAATTTTGAGGTTAGGCCACTAGTCGAAGGTTTCGTTAGGGTGCTCCGGTGGACTAACAGGGTGCTCCGAAGGACAAGATCGCGGCTCGTGTGTCGACGACGACACCCGAGGCCACGTTGAACGTGAAATTCTCGCCTCTACACGAAACTTTATATCCTACGAAAAATGTAAGTGGCCTTAAAATGACGCTTTCACCGTAACACTTGTTTGTAAGGGGCTTACCTTGTGTAGATTCTCAAAATACTTATATTTTTGGTTTGGCTGGTTAACCTGTGTTACTGGTTGCCTTAATGGTTGGGTTTGTGGTTGGATGTTAGCCCTTGTGGAGATGGCGAAACACGTGGCCACCTGTTCCCTCTCTGGCTTAAATTGCGTTTGCCACAATCGAGTGCTAGATCGGTATCTTAATACCGAGTGATATCAATATCGGAATCTAACATTTAAATGGCTTTTTGCGAAGTAACACAATTTGAAAAACTTTAATGCTATACGAACTTAGAATTTTTACGTACTATAGTAAGTATTAAGCAATTTCTTAGCCGCGTGGACAACTCTGAGTTTTGCGGAGAGCCGGTCTTCTCTCGACGGTGGTGTGGATAATAAAGAGGAAGTAGATTCTACAGCCATCGACTAACATGGCTGAAAAATCATTCGAGACTCGAGACTCGAGACTCGAGCTTTCGCAAGAAGAATGACATGAGCGAATGGTTGCATTCAGCAATAATCGTCTCGCATGCAATAAAAATCTATCTCTGCTACATCTAACTTTGAGACAGTAAAATTGCACATTATGTAAAAATGTGTATATAATTATGTTCTTATAATTCATGTTCGTACTATTTTTATATTTGGGCATCAATATTTTACATTTGGGACTTTAAGTGAGAACAAAAATTGTAGATTTTTTATTAAAAAAACGAAAGAAAATTTTGAAGAAAAATATGAGGTGGCCTATACACAGCTTTTCAATATTTGGTATCCACTACCGGATATGGAAAAGAAAAGGCCTTCTAGGTTATAGCTGAGTTCTTATTTTCTGATATCCTTTGCATGTATGACTCCCAAGTTGTTTCCGCTCAAGTCAGTCAGCTCATACAAGCTGTTTCCAACAAAGGCTTTAACGATAGCGGGAACAAACTTGGGGCATAACTTTGCATTCCTATGCTTAAGCGCGTCACTCAGAATAAAGTTTCGCTTGATAACTTTTTCTCCTATTTTATATAAAACACCCTTACTCCTAAGGTTATAACTTTTTTCGTATTGTTTATGAGATTGGGCTAGGGAGTCCTTGATCCTGGCATGGATGATATTCATCTTTGCAGACTGCGGTAGGATGGAAAATTCCGAATTATTTAGACTCTTTAACTTTTTCAACAATGTGTAGTCGGACCCATGTTCAACCTTACTTTGCCCAAACAAGGCTTCGTAGGGTGACATACCTATAGCGGAGTGTACGGTCGTACGCAGCGCACTCGCGATGGAAACCAGGTGTTTATCCCAGGTCGATTGGTCTGAGCCTATATATGACCTTATGGCCGCCAAGATAGAGCGATTGACCCTTTCGCTGGCGTTCGCTTGGGGAGCGTAAGAACCAGTCCTAATGTGCTTAACGCCATAATTCATTAAAAGTCGTGAAAATTCCTTGCTAACAAATTGTTTTCCATTATCCGAGAGTATGGATTCGGGTACACCATATACCGAAAAAACTTCGTCTTCTAAAAATCTAATCGCTGTTTCACTTGTAGCTCTTCTTAAGGGCTTTACCAAGACGAATTTGGTTAGCTGGTCTAAGCATACAATTATTTGGGTATTTCCACTTTTTGATCTGGGATATGGTCCCAAGAAATCTATATACACATGTTGAAAGGGCCTTTCAACAATGAAACCTTGTCCCATTGGTGGTCTTAGGACATAGTTGGGGGCTTTCGAAGTTTTACAAACATTGCACTCCCCCACGAACGCTTTGACTTGTGCCGCCATATTAGGCCAGTAAAAACGGTCGCGAAGGCGGTACAACGTCTTATTGATCCCACCATGCGCTGCTCGTGGTGGCTCATGAGCCAGTCGTATTAAACGGTTGGTCAGTATGGACGGAATCCACATTTTCCAGGAACAATCATCTGCTGTTGTGTCCCCTGTGCTGGGTTTGACTTTCTTATATACAAAATTATCTGATATACGAAGGTCAGGCAGCTGATTTTGATTTTCCTCAATTGTTTTGATTAACCCTACATACTCATCTGACTTGAAAGCCGGATCTGTAAGGTCAATATATAGAACATCGGAGGGGATAATTGTCTTGTTTGTTCCAAGCTCTATCGCATCAATGGAGTAGACGCGAGAAAGCGCATCTGGAACAACATGTTGACTACCTTTCCTATGCTCTATTTCAAAAGAGAATTTTTGAAGTCGAAGACTCCATCGGGCTAACCGGCCGCTTAAGTCCTTCTGACTCATAAGCCACTTCAGGCTGGCATGATCGGTCACAACCTTAAACTCTTGCCCTTCTACGTACGAACGAAATTTCTCAACTCCGAGCACGGCTGCTAAGCACTCGAGTTCGGTTATGCTATAGTTTCGTTGTGCGGATGTCAATTTATGGGAAAAGTAATAAATTGGTCTCTCAAGGCCATCTTCATCTTCTTGGCATAGCACACTACCTACTCCTGTCGTGGACGCATCGCAAAGAATTTTAAATGGTTTTCGAAAATCTGGGTTAACAAGAATCGGAGCTGAAGTAAGGGCATTTTTTAATTCCTCAAAAGACTTTAAGGCTTCTGGCGTGAAGTTGAAAGTCTTACACTTCTTAAGAGTATTCGTCAGTGGGGTAGCTAGGGAGGCGTAACTATTGACGAATCGCCTATACCAACCAGCTAATCCTAAGAAACGGCGGACTTGTTTCGCGGTTTTGGGTATCGGGAAATCCCTTATAGCCGATACCTTATCAGGATCAGTTCTTATACACCCACCACCTATTATAAATCCTAGAAACCTCAGCTCCCTAAAACAGAATTTTGACTTGGCTAAGTTGATAGTCAGACCAGCGTTTTTCAACAGAGTAGCCAATTTGGTAAGTATGGTAATGTGTTCTTCAAATGTCGTCGAAACCACTAACAGATCGTCAAGATATACATAAATATGTTGTCTCAGTTCATGTGGCACCACTTTGTCCATAAGTCTACAAAGTCGCTGAGCGGCATTGCAGAGTCCAAAGGGCATGACCGTGAACTGATATAAGGGTCGGCCTGGCACGGTAAACGCGGTTTTCTCCCTTGATGCTCTCTCCAGGGGTATTTGCCAAAAGGCATCTTTCAAATCAACTGTGGATATGTAATGCGTATCAGTTTGTCGACTGAGCAGGCCATCCACATGATGAAGAGGGTACGCATCTTTCTTCGTAACTTTGTTCACCTTTCTGGAATCGAGGCACAACCTATTCTTCCCGGGTTTTTGAACCAAAACCATGGGTGAGCTCCAGGAACTCTGGCTTTCCTCAATCACACCCAACGAAATCATTCTATCTAACTCTTCATACATGCGGGCTTGTACCGCTGGAGAGACCGGGTAAAAACGTTGCTTAACGGGCTCGGCCTCACCTACGTCTATTATATGTTCTTCTAGGGTTGTTTTACCGAGCCCAAGTTTAGCTGCGGATGGAAACAAGCCTATAACATTTTCTAATTTCCTAGTTTGATCTGCAGTAAGCTCGTGGACACTTGAATCACGCAAACCAGAACAAGGATAAATTTCCGAAATGACGTGTGATGCAATTTCAAAGGACTTCCAAAAGTTTATTCCCAAATACAATGGTTGCTCCAAAGAAGGTACCAAGTAAAAGGAAATAAATCTTGAAACTCCCTTGAAATCGACCATCGTCGAAAGCTCACCTATTATTTGTTGGTTATGACCACTGGCTGTCTTAACTTTTGATTTAAAGGGTTTGAAGGTAATGTTCTCAGCTTTAAGAAGCTCTATACAACCCGCTCCTAAACAGCTAATGCTGGCCCCACTATCTAATAGACCTAACATCTTTTTTCCAAAAATACTAATGCTAGCATATGGCCTTGGGTCCTCTGTACTACACAAATTCGTCGCACTTATAGCTTTATGTGCTTCCCGCTTTTGCTTGAATCTATTTCTAAGTTTTATAACTTTGTTAGAAGGTGTTTTAAAAATACGGTCTCGTACAGAGTAGTAATTCATCAACCTCTCGTGAAGAGAAGGTTTTTGAACAGAATTAGTCTTTACTTTATTATGTCTGTTCTCCGCATTGATAGAGGGTCTTTCAAGGATATGAACTTGTTTTTCTTCGCAAGGATTCTTGTTATATTTTGATTCATCTGGTAAGTTTGTAAAGTCTGGTTTGTTTTGTACGTCTGGTTGGTTAGTTAAGTCTGGTGAATCTGGTAAGTATGGTGAATTTGGTAAGTCTGGAGAATTTGGTAAGTCTGGTGAATTTGGTAAGTCTGGTGAATCATTGAAGTATTGGTTGTGGTCAACGTTGAGTTTTACCGGTTTTGCTCCGGGATCGATGGTGGAGGGCGAATCTCCCCGGACGGATTGCCCCGGTTCCGGTTTTCCATACATATCGTGCACTGTGGTGATGTGGTATTTTCTAAGCCGCAGCGGAAACAGAAGAGGTTTCTCTGGGCAGTCGGACACTGTTTGTATGTGTGTCCTTTTATCTTACAGTTCCAACATGTAAACGAACTTGGAGCCTTTCGGTGTGAAAGCTCTTCAATCTTCTCGATCTCGGCTCTATCGTCATATGAAAATTCGATTTCATTAACTCTTGGTCTCTGGTTGATACTTGTCATGGGAAAGGGAGACGTTTTGGATCTCATTGTCTCGTACTGACCTATCCTTTTTTCTACTGTGCGGCAAACATATACAAGTTCGGGTAAACTATTCGTAGAAAAAGTTATTATTAGTTCACCGATACGTCTTTTAACATTTTGTTTAATAAGGTCTATAAGTTCTCGTGGTTTTTTCGGAATGTGTAACTGTGAGTTCAACCGAAGTACATCTAAGTAAAAGCTGTCAAAACTCTCTGTTGGTCCTTGACGACGATCGAACATTTTCCTTGATATTTCCGTATCTGTCTCAAGACTTTTATACTGTTCTAGCAGCGCAAGCTCTAAATGTCGCCATGTAGCACCAGGATTCGCTTTCAAATACGTCCAGAACCATGTCTCTACACTGCCAGCAACAAAGACTTGAAAATGAAGAAAAATATCCTCCCAAGGCACCTCGTAACTAGTCCTCATACGGTTAAGTCGGAAAAGAAAATCCTCCACTGACATTTTCTCGTTGTCAAAACGGAGCCCCCATTTTTTAAAGTCTACTGGACGTGACCACGACACAGGATTCGACACTCGATTGCTGGGTCCTGCTGAGGTTAAATCCATACGATCTAGTCGATTAATGAATCTCTGTATGTTCTCGCTTTGAGGAACACTTTCGATATTGTCGCGTGTGCTTTCTCGATCATCGGTTACTCGGTGGTCTTGGATATGATCGGGGTTACTGTTAGCGTTATGATTTTCAGGCCTTATACCACTTTCACCCCCATTTTCTAAGCGGTTTGAATCTCGGTCGGTTTCTTCATTCGCATTCTGCTGATTGTTTTGATCTGTGATTTGGTCTTCTGCCGCCCCTCGTGGCTTTATTGACAATGCTCTTAACTCTTCTCGAATTGACTTGACTATCTCCAGCCGTAAGCTCTGACGCTCCGCTTCATACTCAGCTTGGCGAGCTTTAAAGTCTTCGGCTCTAAGCCTAAGGAAGCAGTCACTATGTTACGGATGTATAGTTGTAGTTGCTCTTCTTGGGACGTATTGCTTTGCCTATTTTCCTGAGATGACTCAGCACGATCTTGGTTATCACCAGCGTTATTTGATGAACCTGGTTCACTCGGTTTTTTATTCCCACGGGTCATCATTTTTGTTGTTATATATGTTAAGGTTGTCGTATTTCTTTTATTTAAATTAAGTTTTTATAGTACGTTATGTTTTGGCCGTTAATTTCAAATACATATATTAAAAAAAGGGTACTGATTCCAAAAACAAATATGTTATGGTCAATAAAAAAAATATAAGAAATCTATATGTAGTTTATCTGCAATAATCATGAATTTGAGAGCTTAGGAAAGTTTAGGCAAGTATAAGGCAAAAAAAAGTATCTAATGTGATTGAACGAAGAAAGAATCTGTCGCCGTAAGATGTTTCGTATAAATGTAAAATAAATCGCGGTTCAAAAAAAAAACAAGCGCTTTGAAATGAAAGCTTGTAGCTCACCATCTTCAGTCGCTTAGACTGATACTTTGAAAAACAAACGATTATACTTTTGAGTTGTAGAACGAGTTTCAGTTCTCTTTTCAAAAATTTTGTTGACTGGAACATAATCCGGGCGCAGCGGACGGAGAAGTGGTCAACCAGGACCTATATCTCCCGGTCGTCCGTGAAAATCCTCCAAGCCAATGAAACACCAAACTTTCTTTTTGAACTTTATATTCTTCCATCAGTGCAAGCTGAAAACACGTACAAGTGTACTTTATGTCTTTCAGGACATTGAATTGGAAAAAAAAAATATTAAAGTCTGTCTAACTATGTTAAATTCCGGTGGACAATGCTACACGAAGCCAAGCTTTATAACCTCATACTCCTGGACATGTTCACCTCAGTTCATAGTATAATATTACAGAAATATCGAATGTCAACGAAAGTTATATGAATTTTTGAGAAAAAAATTGTAAATCTGAATAGTTGCTTAAAAAAAATATTTTGTGTTTACGAATTCTCGCCCCACGTTCGGGCGCCACCTGTGTAACGGTAATTTAAGCTGTTCCTATTCAACTGGGCGCGATCGTATGCAAATATACCCTTATAGCCCTGATCCACAGGATCTCAAGGTTTTGGGTGTATGTTGAGTAGGTTGTCCTAGGGGTGAGCAGCGGGTAGGCACGCTAGCATGGCCAATTGGGCTTGCTCGTCGGAGGGGTGGGATCTTGCGGCTTCCCTTGGACTACCGTTGATATAACGTGCCTTGTTTCGAAAACCGCCATACCACAAAATAATCTTCTAAATCTCGTTCCTTCTAATTTTCCTCATTTTAACGGCAACAAAAGCTTTTTTATTGGGGCTTAAGGTGTTCTTAGCCCTGGAGTGTAACCCTCCCCTAAGTCGCTATAGATATAGTGACTCCGTGGTCACTGCACCACTCCTCCTATTCCAGCAGTGACCCCTTATTTGACGTCATCAAATCAATCACCCATTAACCTTCATTTTACCCCTTTGGCCTTACCCTTTCCCTAAGCTCTCTTACCTTGCTTTAGCAATTCATTACAATATCGATGATCTCCGCAAAATAAAAAGTGTTCATCATTCTTTCAAGAATCTTTTCAATATATATTCATATTTCAAAATCTTAAGTCTAAGGTTATTTCAATTGTCTTGGATTCAAATTGGAATTAACATCGAAAGTAGTGTAAAACATTACTTTAAAGGTATCATAAAAAAAAAACCATATACCTACGATTTACTTAATTAGGTTCGAGTTCAAGAGTTCGTAGATTTAAATTAAGTTAGGTTCTTAGTTCATTAATAAAAAAAAAATTAATTGCCTCACAGCCGATCATTCATTGAGATCACTGACCTTTTTGGTCGGAACGAAATGGGATGCTTAAATAGAAAATGAAACTAATTTAAAAGAGCGCATAAATTTCTACGAATCGATGTCATCAAATAAGATCTTGCTCTTGACCTACCTCACTCAATGTTCCAATTTTAGCACGATTCCACTTTAAATATTTTTTCATTCACATACGTCAACAATCAAAATTTCTCTTTAAAATAACTTAACGTTAGCACTCACCACTTACATAGTTTGTCTCCTCCACCGAAGAGGTGCGCACGTCTTTACGGGAAGGCGGGTGTGTTGCAATTTCGAGTTCTTTTACCTCTGTTATCATAAAGCTAAACGTTGGGGGAAAATTTTGTATGTTATCATATATGTATTAAAAAGTGTTCTCGAGGAACAAGTTGGAACTTTAATACTTATCTTCTGTCTCTTGAGTGAGATGGGTTAATAAGAGTTCTACTTAAAAAAAACAATGTAAGCTTAGGCTAATTCTGCTATTCTATATATGGGCATTTAGGAAACCATTTGAAAGAGTGGTTTCAGATGATCGCTGGACGCCGAAGCTACCAGATAGGAAGCTGTCGATCTCCGAACCGTTTAGGTAGCTCGAATATGATGATGTGTTTGTGTTGTTGTGTAGTGTTGTAGTGTAGTGTTGTAGTTTTAGTTAATTCGCATGCTTTTTTTTTTGTTTTATATAATCTTAAGTAGTGTTTAAGCTTTATAGGTTAAGTTATCCATATAATTATTTTATTTGCATCGGGTTGTCTTCTGTTATTCCATTTGATTTTTAACCAATTAAAGCTCCCAAAATGAAATTCATTGGCCTTATCACTGGGTGCAACAAATATATCGTTCCTTTTAAAAGGTTTCAATATAGGTACATCCGTATGAGTGTATTTGTGCAAATTAATGTTTCTTTATATATATATTGAAACAAATCCAAAACGTGGGTGCTCATCGAGTCTTTTAATTGTGATTTTATTCACCACTTGTCGTCAGTGCTGCCAATTTTGAGGTTAGGCCACTAGTCGAAGGTTTCGTTAGGGTGCTCCGGTGGACTAACAGGGTGCTCCGAAGGACAAGATCGCGGCTCGTGTGTCGACGACGACACCCGAGGCCACGTTGAACGTGAAATTCTCGCCTCTACACGAAACTTTATATCCTACGAAAAATGTAAGTGGCCTTAAAATGACGCTTTCACCGTAACACTTGTTTGTAAGGGGCTTACCTTGTGTAGATTCTCAAAATACTTATATTTTTGGTTTGGCTGGTTAACCTGTGTTACTGGTTGCCTTAATGGTTGGGTTTGTGGTTGGATGTTAGCCCTTGTGGAGATGGCGAAACACGTGGCCACCTGTTCCCTCTCTGGCTTAAATTGCGTTTGCCACAATCGAGTGCTAGATCGGTATCTTAATACCGAGTGATATCAATATCGGAATCTAACATTTAAATGGCTTTTTGCGAAGTAACACAATTTGAAAAACTTTAATGCTATACGAACTTAGAATTTTTACGTACTATAGTAAGTATTAAGCAATTTCTTAGCCGCGTGGACAACTCTGAGTTTTGCGGAGAGCCGGTCTTCTCTCGACGGTGGTGTGGATAATAAAGAGGAAGTAGATTCTACAGCCATCGACTAACATGGCTGAAAAATCATTCGAGACTCGAGACTCGAGACTCGAGCTTTCGCAAGAAGAATGACATGAGCGAATGGTTGCATTCAGCAATAATCGTCTCGCATGCAATAAAAATCTATCTCTGCTACATCTAACTTTGAGACAGTAAAATTGCACATTATGTAAAAATGTGTATATAATTATGTTCTTATAATTCATGTTCGTACTATTTTTATATTTGGGCATCAATATTTTACATTTGGGACTTTAAGTGAGAACAAAAATTGTAGATTTTTTATTAAAAAAACGAAAGAAAATTTTGAAGAAAAATATGAGGTGGCCTATACAATTTTAACGCAAGTCGCACACGGCCTAAAATATTAAACACTTCAATACAATCACGTAACTCATACCTTGCGTATATGTATGGGTTGACATTTCGTGTTTGTAAGACGTGTCCGCTAATTGTTCGTGTATAAGGATAGAAACTGCAGATGCTGATGCAGATATCGATTATCTATTTTCCTGATGAAAATAAGAGAACTGTAGGCATAAAATTACTCAATGAGTTAATCGAATCAGATTTTGGAAATATCAAGTAAAATCGATGTAAGTTTTTTCTGAGTGAAGTAGATTTCAAAACATTCTTGATGGTGCGAAGTGGGAATAGATTTTCAAAGTCTTTCAAAAATTGAAGTAGACTTCTTCGAAAGGAGTAAAGTGGCAAATCTGTTTGATGATGATGGAGGGAGAACTGTCATTTAAAGCAAACGTGAAGCGGGTGCATCGTAAAGGCTAAATCACAAAGGCGCTTCAGCTTCGGCTTCGCCTGACGTTTACGAGTTCAGCTATAGGAATTCAATGCTTGCTATCACAATGACGCTTCGACCTCACGTTTCGTACGTAACGTGGCTCCAAACGGAAGCTCTAGTTCAAATTTGCTGAACTTTTGCTTTGTCTGACAGCTTAACAGCTGTTTGTTCATTTGTTTTTTGGAGCAGCGTTGCCACTCGAATAAAAAGGAATCGAAGTAGATTTGGGAATAAATCGAAGTAAATTGAGAAAAAGTGAAGTAGATTTCAAAATAGCGTATTTTATATTGTCCATGGATACATTGACGCAAAGAGGGACATATAGTTATTATCAAAAGTTCATATAGACAGATCTTCAATTAAGGCCGTGTGCGAATTGTGTTAATATGTGTGTAAAAACTTGACGTTCGATTTAATTTTGACACTACATGGTCGATAAAATGTGTTAAAATTTAACTAGCAGACTAAAATATGACACTAGTGGTGAAGTTTAACCGCTTATTGTTCGTGTGTGTATAAGGATAGAAACTGCAGAGATGCAGATGTCGATTATCTATTTTCCTGATGAAAATAAGAGAACTGTAGGCATAAAATTACTTAATGAGTTAATCGAAGCAGATTTTCGAAATATCAAGTAAAATCGATGTAAGTTTTTTCTGAGTGAAGTCGATTTCAAAACATTCTTGATGGTGCGAAGTGGGAATAGATTTTCAAAGTTTTTCAAAAATCGAAGTAGACTTCGGAGTAAAGTGGTAAATCTGTTTGATGATGATGGAGGGAGAACTGCCATACAAAGCAAACGTGAAGCGGATGCATCGTAACGCAGACGAAGCCGAAGCTGAAGCGTGTTTGTGGTTTAGCCTTAACGCAGACGAAGCCGAAGCTGAAGCGAGTTTGTGTTACCTTTACGCTCACTATAACCTTACGTCTCGTAAGGGTATGTGGAAAGCCAGTGTTACCGCGGGGACACTATAGTGCCAAAAGGGACTCATTTTTTTTAACTTGACTCAGGGACTCACAAATTTTAGATTTGGCTCATTTTTTACGAATCCAAGTTACCTCTTATTAAAAATCACTCATCTTGACTCTGAAGTCAATGTTAATTAATATTTTCTAGCTTTTATTTCTTTCCTGAACACCTGAACTCTGAACCTGAGGGAGATGGGAAACCAAGCTGCGGTCCAAGTTTACTGCAAGAGTATGCGTGTTTTTACCAATACTATCTCAGTAAACTTCGACATACCACCTGATTTTTGTTGCTGTTTTTTCTCATCCGATTATTTAATTTTTCTAAATTCTATCCGCAGTATGATTCTACTTCTACTTTTATCGGCAGTGTCGTATTGTATTTGTAATACATGTAATCTACTACTGCGGATTCAGATAGCTTTGCCAATAAAACACATCTGATGATAGCAGCGACCAACTTCTAAATACAAAAATTTAACAGCTGCGGATGCGTTTTTTTGGTAAATCCTACTGCACTGCGGATATATTTGCCAAAAAAACACACCTAATTATATGTATTATTTATATTAAAATCAACTAAAAAAAAAACAGAAGGGACTCATTTTTTTCAAAAGGACTCATTTTTTCAACCTCTGGGACTCACTAAAATTTGAACCCGCGGTAACACTGGTGGAAACGTATTATTATAATCAATGTTTGCGACCGATAGGGATAGACCCAAAATCCAACCCAATGAACAATCGCATTGACTGACGGAAAATATTTAAATAAAAAATATTTTTCAGGAGAAAAAATTATTCTATAATTAATATCCATAAATTAAATGTCAATAGAAAAAGCTGTTTAAGCATGCCAGCATCTGAAACAAATGTGAAAGCCATTAAAACTATTTTCTGTTGGTTGTCCTTCTTTTTTTTAAACAAAAGTTTAAAAGTAATAGTTGCATTTTTCTGTAGGTATTTATTTTACCAATATCTACTAATTACTGAAAACGGTCCTCATGTCCTCAATATTTTATTTCCTCACAAAAAATTCGTAATACTTTTTTTTCCTGTTTCAATTGTGCCACCATAAATGTCGAATATACACAACATTATTTACAAACTGTTGATATAACCTGCTTGGCCTGTCCTGAATAGCCTTGGTAGGTATAAAGGTGAGTGTAGGCGGCTGTAGCATACAATTTTTTTCAAGGATATCATTTCTGAATACAAAAATTGTGAACAGGTAACGTAATAACTACCAACCACTACCTCTTATAGCCTCATAGAACCGAATGATTCAGATTGAGGTATAGGTATACCTATGAGCAGAGCACACCAGTAGGTATAACAGGCTGTAACAGTAATGAAAATGAAAGAAACATTTATACCAATTTGTAATGTATAAGCGGATATTGATATTCATTTCCATTTAATTTACATGAATGAAAAATAATTTGATTGCTCCATGGAGAATATTCTTATACAAATTGATTTTTTTTTGCTCTCAGCATAATTGTTGTTGTTTTCCTCAAGGATTGGTAATCGAAAGTTATGACGAAAGTGAAAATAGGAAACAATTTTATACAATTAACTCGAGAGCAAAAAATAAGAACTATTTCCTTCATTCTTATTCATGGCTCTTGGCAAATATTTCAACAGGTAATGCAGCAGATCCACTTACATAACCTGAACAAAATTATGTTTAAAATTGGTAAGAAGTGTTGACGTTTTTTCCGAAAAATAGCGATTAAGAATATTAATCGATTACTCCTGACGGGCAGATGTTTTTGGCAGCAAACTTAATTGATTCGAAACAAAATCTTGATGAAAATACTGGGGTAAGAGCCAATAACACTTTAAACTGCACTCCTAAGCAGTATTGGTCTCAAGTCGATGACAGTGTTCACAACGCAAGAGATCGCCAGGTCCTTCTCTGATCGAGTGTAAACTGTAAAGTAACCTCTTAAGAAGTCCTATGCCTCCAACATCAAGTATCGAGGAGCAGTGGGAACATTGCCAGAAAGCAGTTAGAGATGCCGCCTCTTATGTGTAAGGTTTCACACAGCCAACAAAACGAAACCCCTGGCTTGACGAAGAATGCAGGCAGGCCCATGCAGTCAAGTAGGAGGCATACAAAGCGGCGCTGCATAGAAGAACAAGGGATGCTCGTGAGCTCTACGAGCAAAAGAGGAGAGAGGAACACTGGCTTCTCAGGAGAAAAAAGAGGGAGCATGAAAAGCGTCAGATCGAGGATGTTAAGAGAGCCAACAGCAGGAATGAAGTTAGGAGGTTTTATCGGAAGGTAAAACAGCTGACTCAAGGTCATCGAGCAGGAACAAGGGAGCATCATAGTAGAATCGCAGTTAATGCTGGGGATTTGGAAAGACCATTTCTGTAGACTGTATAAAATAAAATAATAAAGAATAAAATCCCGCCGTCAGGCAGTAGCCTTACATCGGACACGATGACAACAATTCCGTGAACCCGACATTATGTAGAAGTGAAAACGGCAATATCACGGCTAAAATCCAACAAAGCCGCTGGAGCAGATGGTCTTGCTGTCGAGCTGTTCAAAGCAGCAGGCGACGATCTAAAAAGAAGCATGCACCAAATCATCTGTAAGATATGGTCGGAAGAATGCATGCCCAATGTTCAGCATTGTTTGCCCAATCCTGAAAAAGCAAGATCCTCTAAACTGCGCCAACTACAGAGGAATCAGCCCACTTACCATCGCCTGAAAGATCCTCTCTGCCGTAATATGTGAACGTCTACCTTTTGTCAACAATCTTATTGGTCCTTATCAGTGACTTCAGAACAGGAAAATCAACCATCGAGCAATTTGCGGCAGATCCTGGAAAAAACCTATGAACTCCAAATCGATACCCACGGCCATCCCATCGATTTTAAGGCCGCACATGACCGCATCTATAGAGACGAACTGTATGAAGCTATGTCTAGTTTTGGCATCCCTGCCGAGCTCGTTCGCTTGTGCAAAATGACGATGGAAAACTCTTGCTGCTTCAACAAGGTTGGCAACAAGCTTATGGAATCTTTTGATGTCAAAATAGGATTCAGACAAGGCGATGATGCACTGTCATGCGATTTCTTAAAATTGTTCTTGAGAAGTTAGTGCAAAACTCCATCGTTAAGACCAGAGGCACTGTATTCCAAAAGTCTGTTCAACTTCTCGCGTACGCCGATGATATTGATAAAATGGGAAGAACACAGCGTGATGTCAATGGCGTCTTTGTGAGAATTGAGACCGAAGCGGCAAAAAATGGGTTAAGCGGGAAAAACGAAGCTGTCTTCAAGGAAGGACACCCAACACCGACGACGACTCGGACAGAACGTCATAATAGACGCATTCAACTTCCAGGTAGTAGAGGCTCCGCTATTAACACGGACAATAACGCCAGCGCCGAGATCAGACGAAGAATAACTCTTGCTAAGCGCTGTTCTTCGGGTCATCTTTGGCCCCGTGTGCATTGATGGGGAATGGAGAAGAAGATACAACAGCGATTTTTACGGGTTGTACAACAACATGGACCTAGCCAGAAGAGTCAAGATAAAGAGTCTCAGATGGCTCGGTCATTTAGAGCGGATGGACACCAATACTCCGGCAAGGTCCCGAGGAACCTAGAAGGAGAGGAAGACCTCGATATATTATTTGACGTGTTGTCACTGACATTTCCTTCTGAGATATGCCTGAAACACAAACACTCTTTGGCTTCGGATTCACCTGACGTTAACGAGTTCAGCCATAGGAATTCAATGCATGCTATCAGAATGAAAATTCAACTTCACGTTTCGTACGTAATATACGTGACTCCAAACGAAAGCTCTAGTTCAAATATGTTGAACACTTGCTTTGTCTACCAGCTCAACAGCTGTTAAAAAAGGACACAAACAAAGTTCATTTCTTTTTGGAGGGATGATAATGATGGAAAAAAGAACTGTCCTACAAAGCAAACTCGAAGCAGGCTCATCGTTATCCAGACGAAGCTGAATCGTGTTTGTGTTTTAGCTATGAGAGGTACATAACATTTTTAAGTTACGTTACAATAATGTTACGTCATACTTTAAAAGAAGATACCTTTGTGCGACAATCAATTTTCAGATTGTGGAGCCATCTTGAGGCCTAGAAGGGGCAGAGAAAATTGAAAACATCAACCTTGATATGAAAATATTATGTACTAGTTCCATAGAAAGGAAAATACAAACAACAAGTCAGCTGCATTCGTCAAAATTAAGTTCCTATAACAAGAACAACTACAAAACTCTATTGTCCACTCACACAGCTCTTAATAAATTTTCAACGCCGACAATATTGATAGAACAATTAAAAATCAGAATGACAAAAACTAAATACAAAATTAATCAAACTATTCACAACCTGTCAGTTATCTCCCAACAATACGCGTTGTACGCCAATTTCGATTAAAAATGACATTCATAGTTGCAAATTGCAATATTCTCATCTCCCACTCAACACTCTCATCCTCTCACTCTATTCTTTATGTTTAAATTAATACCCAATGCGAAAATAATATGAAAAAACATTTTCACTTATCTGCAAGCGCACGCTTTAAATTTTGATGACCCAATAAAAAGCGAAAAAGCACAACGCGAACGCACACAGCAAGTTGCAAACAATTCAACCATCAAACCATCAGGAAGTAAAGGAGTGCGAGAGAAAGGTGTAGGCATAAAATAGGGGGAGTAAAAGAATTAGTTACAAAATCCAAAGGGGGCAGTATTACCTTAACTTAAGGTCCCCTCGTTTCTACTACCTGCCAACATTTTTGGATACGTTGTTATTTTTGATGCCGCTATAATTGTCACTTGCAACACCTTTGTGCTGCTTTTGCTCATCGTTAGTGTATATTTGGGCCGTTAAAAAGGATTGCCACATTAAATTTTATATGGTAAGTTGTTAAAAAGTCATTAAGCATTTTTATTCGCTTGTTATGTCGTTTTCCATAGTTTTTTTTTACGTTTATTCTTTTACGTCCAATGAAACGGGTTAAATCTGGACTCTTCCGAATGCTTCTGGACGTCCAATGAAACACGACATTAGCAAACATTAAATGTCACATTTTGACGTTTGAGGATGGCTTTAACAAGTATTCAGTATACCCTTCTACTCTAACTTCAAAGTTCTTAATATTTAAGTCCACTAAAAGGCTTTCAAAAAACTACTTCAATAAAATCTGTCAAAACAGACATTTCACATTCAAGGTGAAAACAGAAACAACCAAAAATCACATTCATTCAAAATTGACAAATGGCAACCCTCTACGGTTTAAGTGGTGTTATAAGCTTTTGACTTTAACGTAAGTTCTACTAGGCAATCCAAAGTGTTGATGACCAGAACGGTTACAGCAATATTGACATTAAAATGTAGGCATTTAATGCTGAGCGTGTACATTTTAATTTTTGTTCCGTTAATGTTTTTTCGTATACAGCACCTGAATAAAACAATGATCGTAATTATAAATTAACGACGAGGAATGTGCTTCAAATGGCTTGTTCTGATCACAGGTTGGTGGGGCATTCGACAACATTTGGGGTAAAATTTAAGTTGAATTTTTGTGTTCTTTCTTTTTTCTTTTCGATTTAAAGATTATAGGAATCACAAACTGCAATGGCTGAAACACAAGAATGCTTTAGCTTTGGTTTCGCCTGCGGTTTACCAGTCTTTGTATATGGATTTACCAGGTACTATCAAGAATGGTTTTTCTGCTTGGTTTGACAGTTTTTTGACAGTAGCAGCAGTTTTTTTACATAAGTTTATAATATGTGTTCTCTGCTTGCTACTGTCAAACCAAGCAGAAAACCATTCTTGATAGTACCTGGTAGTTCCATATACAAAGTTACCAGTTCAGGCATAGAAATTCAATGCATGTGTCACAAATCACAATGCAGCTTCGACCTCACGTTTCTTACGTAATGTTACGTATTGTGACCCCAAACGGAAGCCCTAGTTCGTGGCTGAAACACAAACACGCTTTAGCTTCGTCTTCGTTGCGTTATGATGAACCCGCTTCGTAACGAAGATGAAGCTAAAGCGTGTTCGTGTTTCAGCCATGAACTAGAGCTTTCGTTTGGAGTCACGTTACGAGACATAGTGCGTTAGGATGAACCCGCTTCGTAACGAAGATGAAGTGTAAGCGTGTCTGTTTTTCAGCCATGAACTAGAGCGTCCGTTTGGAGTCACATAACGTAACATAACGTACGAAACGTGAGGTCGAAGCTTCATTGTGTTCTGACAGATCAACAGCTGTTAAAAAAAGACAACAAACAAAGTTAACTTGATTTTTGAGGGATGCTGATGATGAAGGGAGAAATGTTATTCAAAAGAACTTGCAGCGAAGAACTCGTAACGCAGACGAAGAGGAAGCTTAAGCGCGTTTGTGTTTCAGCCATAAGAGATTGGTAGAGGTGTAGCAGGGGCGTGCTGAAGTTTATTTAATTCGATGTATCTCACAAACATTAAGAGGTGAGACTTGCATGTGACGGAAAACTGCATGACGCTCTAAGCAAATTGTTAAAGGACCTGTTATCAGTAGATTTATTGAATGAAATAAAGTTCGTTCGGCAATTTTGTTCCCGCCTTGGTCAAAACTGAAGTATCATGACTCCCACAGCTGTCCTGACCACTTTTGTTTGTCGTGTCTTTACAGTACAAAAATTCCCTCCTGCCCCAAGCGTTCATCCACTCAATTAAAAAGCAGTTCGTTATGAATTTTTAACGAAGGAAGTTAATGAAAGCCGACACAAAAAAAAGAGACATGACTTAGCTGCATTTTGAATTATTAAAATGAACAAGGAAGCATCAAACCGAACATCCTCATTCCCCCAGAGAAGAACAGAAAGATATAAAATTAGAGTTCTCCGGCGAAAACTGCAAAAACACGGAAATGTTGCTATACACAACAACTTCCGATTATCCTCTGACTGCGACGGAAAATACAAAAAAATCGTTAGTGGCATTTGGAAAGAAATTCCCATGGCCAATTTAGAATTAGTATTCACGGCCAGATCGGGGAATTTTAAAAGGAACAATTCGCCCGAAGGATTATTGTGGTAGATATACATTTCTTGAGTTCTGTTTTTTTTTTTTTCAAATATACATAACCGATGGACTTTGAAAGTTGCTCACGATTGCAAGGACAAAAAAAAAAAACGCAGACGTAGAGACCCGTTTATCGGAAAAAACAGAAGAAAGAAGTAAAAGCTTAACTCTCCTAACATATGTTAAGTCTGGCTGATTCGAACTGAACCACACGACGATGTATAGGAGACACCTACGAGGCATGAGGCAAAAGACAAACTTTGTTCAATGTGCTTTGCTGTTTGTAGTCTTTTGGTTGGGGGACTGTTAGTGATAGGGGTCGTTTTCGTTTGCGCGAGCACGTGACTTTGATCGGTTGTTTCGAGACAAAGCATTGAAGTAAATGCAATTTCCTATTCCATGTTGCATATTCTTGTTTAGTTCCTATACCTATGTTCATTTTTTGCATCGGAATTCGGATGTATCCTTTTGAGGTGAAATAATCCTTGCAGAAAATCTTTTACCTCTACATACTTCTTTTGAAACTTTGTAGTCGTTTTTTATTTCTCTTTTTCTTGTTAGATTCATCCGCAGGATAATGGCTGTAGAAAAAGGTTTGTAGTACCCAAACAGCTTTTAAAGAAATGTGCGCTTCAAGTGCAGTGACTTTGAGTGTCGGAAAACTTGATACAGGGTGTTTCTGAGTAAGGTATAATACTTGTGATATGGTAAAGCGAAAAGGTACTTGAATCCAAGACAATAGTAGTATAGGTACCTGTGGCGTAATGTTTATGTGCGCAGAAAAATAAAACAAAAGGCGTTGGAGAATCCTATTTCCTATACCTATACAATTCGAGAGTAGATTAATTGCAGTAACTCGAACTATTGTACTTGCTGTGTGCTGCATGGTGTTGCCACAGGTATCAAGGAGTATCGAATCGATCTTAGTCTTCTGTTATACAAATGTTTTGCATAAGAGTTCACATGATATGAGAACAGGGTTGAGTGCTTAACCCGTCTTCCAAGCCCATCTGATCTTTTGATTCTCGACACATAAATCTGCCCAGCTTCAGTACTGTGACCAGGAGTCTAACATTATAAATATGTTGTATCTCAAGAACCCTAAGTCCATCGCGACATACAGGAAGAAACATAAGCTTCAATTTGATTCCAGCGTTTTTCACAGTCAAAATTGCTTGGCCGACGAAAGATCTACACAGCAACTTGGCGATCTCCGGATGTTCGAACCGCCACCCAAATCGACCTTTTGCTAACCGGCGCAAGACACGCATTCAACATTTCAAACGCGAGCACTTTCCGAGGAGCTCTGACCACTCTCTGGTAGTGGCTTAGATAAAAGCTCGATTATCAAATTCCAAGAAAACACGTGCGACCCAAAGAAAAAAGTTCAACATTGCTTTGCTTAGTACCCCGTCCTCCCAAGTACAAAAGACGTCAACACCTTGTGGAACCAATATCGCGAAATAATAAAAAATGTAGCCGAGACCACCATAGGTTACCAGCCACCCCCGAATAAGAACCCGTGGTATGATGATGACTGCGCGATACTGAAAAGAGAGACGGAAAATTCACGTTTGCAGATGCTGCAACGCAGTGGCGTAGATAGGGGGGGGATCAGGGGGATATATCCCCCCCCATTGGGATTCATAATTGTTCAACATAGCCAGTCAAGCCAAATAAGTTAAAGAAACGCACTTTGAAATAAAGTACCTACTTCCTACGTGAATCAAGTCTTATTAGTACTCACAGGATTCCTAGAGGCATTGTAAATTGTACATTCTATTTCTATACCTACTACGGGGAAAACACAAAGTCAACTTCATCTGAAAGAAATTATTACTTCGGCTATTATATCGATTTTTAAAAAGTATTTTTTCTCTCACCAACTGATAATAGGTAAACGCGCAAGAAAAAGAGCTTAAATCCAGCTTTCCACAAAAACCCACACTGACACAAAAATTGAAAGTTATTTAGATTTCTTCTCGCCGTGTGTCACATTGTTAATTTGGTGTAAGAAACCGCTCCAAACACGCAACACACACATCCACACGAACACAAATGTTCGCACAACTTCGATGAAGTTAACGCGAATCCTAACGGTAACGATAACTCACACTAATTCATTTTTACCAGGAAGCGAAATGCGCTATTACCCATTACATAAAGCATGTCTAACACAAGCGGCAGATTGACAATCATTCGTCGTAATTTTGCGAGTTATTTGGAGTGGTTTTTTTTTTAAATTAATTTTTTATATATAAAATTTTTCGAAAATTTCCTAAAATTAATTTGAGTATGCAGCGTGAATTTGCATTTTGTTAGTGAATTTCGATTTTAAATATTGATCCGATTTCGAGATATAGAATTTTTAAATAAGTTTAAAAAGGTTTTTAAAAAATACAAAAAACAAATTTTAATTTTTTTTTGTATTTTGGAGGAAGTTAAAAAGAAATCGTTTTTGAAAAAATTGAATCTTTTGGTTTTTGGCCAAAAAAAAATTGTATGGTGGCTTCCCTTAATTTTGATCTTAAAAAATAAAAAATAAAAAAAAGACCACAGCGAACTCGCTCAAACCTCAAATTTTCAAGTTTTAAGTCAATCGGACCAGTGGTTCAAGTTGCAGGTGCGTTTACAGCATGACAGACAAAAATCCAAAACTTTTCATATATTCTATACTAGCAGTTGCCCGCGACTTCGTCCGTCTCTCCCTCGTGCCCCGGCCAGAGGTGCGTCTTGTGCATCATGCGCGTGAATTTGATTGCAAAGTTATTTTAAAATTGTGTATTAGTCGACTCGCCCTAATTCAAAATTCTTCTTAACTCGAAGCCTTCAAATATGCATTACTTTCCCCGTTTTAGTAGGTAAGACTTTTAACTGAAGCTTTGCGATTATTATTCGCAGCTAAACTTTGTATAGCTTAAAGCCTTCCTGGATAATTGGACTATTCAACACAAAAAGAATTTTTTAATTTGATTTAGCAGTTCCTGAGATCAGCGCGTTCAAAAAAAAAAATACTTTCTTGCCGTTTTTTTCCACATTTTACACTGATTCTTCGCTCCTATTGGTCGTAGCTTAATGTTATGTAGCCTAAAACCTTCCTCGACTATCCAACTCAATTACAATTCGAACCAGTAGTTTCTGAGATGAGCGTGTTCGAACAGACAAACAAACTCTTCAGCTTTATATATTAAATATTAGTATAGATGTCGGAAGTAAAAATGAGCGAACTAGATCCATCCCCCCCCATAGCGAAAAGCTATCTACGCCACTGCTGCAACGGACCAGCCAGAGAAGAGTACCGAACAAAAAGAAGAAATGGGAGGAAGGCTCTACGAAGGAAGAAAAGAGCATCCGCATTTTCTCAGCTGAAAGATCTTGAAGAGTCATGAGCCATGAACAACACCCGATGTTTCTTTAAAAGGCTGAAGCAAATAGCTTCTGGTTTCAGAAACAGGACGCAGACACTTTGAAACAGTGAAGGAAATCTTGTTACCGAAGCACAAAGAATTGTAGATGTTTTCAAACAGCACTTCCAGCAGCTGCTGAATGCGCATTATACCGAGCGAGTCAATGACGAAAGGAAAGCGAGACCAGTCAATGAAGATCCAGTCCCAGCCCCAAAAGAAGTTGAAGGATCCATCCAAAAGCCAAAAATTAACAAGTCAGCTGGATCGGATGGCTTACCCGTGGAACTCTTTAAGTATGGAGAAGGTGTTTTGATGAATCCCATGCACCAGGTCATCAAAAAAGTGTGGGAGGAAGAATGCATGCTCGCTGACTGGTCTATAAGCTCCATATACCCCATCTACAAAAAAGGCGATCCTATGTAATGCAAAAACTACCGAGGCATATCCCTGCTAAGTGTAGCAAATAAAATCCTATCCAGCGTACTGCGTGACCGTCTTAAACCGTTCTGCAACACAATAATCCGCACGTACCAGTATGGCTTTAGGCCAGGCAGAACAACGATAGATCAAATATTCACTCTGAGGCAGTTACTTGAAAAGATCAACGACTTTCAAATCGAAACCCACTATCTTTTCATCAACTTCAAAGCTGCTTATGAAAGCATCCACCGCCTGAATGTGGGATCCCGAACAAACCGATCTAGCTGTGCCGTATGACGTTAAACAATACGCAGTTCAGTGTGCAAATGGGAAACAGCTCATCTGGAATTGTTTCAAACATTCACCAGGGTTTAGACAAGGAGATGCGCTGTCATATGAATTCTTCTACATAGTCCTGGAGCAGATAGGCAGGCGTGAGCATGAAAAACACTTTCTTCAACAAATCCACCCAGCTCCTAGGCTATGCGGACGACATAGACATCAGCGGTCGATCCAAGAGGGCTGTTCTTGAGGTCTTCACAGCAATTGAAGAACAGGCGAAGCTCGTTGGTCTAGAAGTGAATGAGGGAAAAACAAAGTACCTACATGATATCAACAAACAAAAGAACATCTGTCCACCGTCAAGGACAAAACCTCACTGTTGGTAGCAGCAATTTCGAGGTAGTTAAGGCTTTCACCTATGTTGAAACAAACATCAATCCCACATACGACACCTTAGTTGAGATCCGACGAAGAATTACCCTAGCGAACAGCTGTTACTTCGTTTTGGCGTGACCAAACAAATGGGTTCAAAACTCATTACTCCAACGACAAAGAGTCTGCTATACAAGACTTTGATCTTACCAGTCCTACTCTACGGCGCCGAGTGCTGGACGATAAGTAAAAAAAGGGGAAAGAGAAACGATACTGGGCACGAAATTTCGGTCCGGTTTGCGACGATGGTGAATGGAGAAGAAGGTTCAACCGCGAACTGTTCGAGCTGTACCAATATGTGGATGCTGTCCAGAAAGCCTCGGCCACATCGAGCGAATGGACAACGCTCAAGCCAAGAAAGTCTTCTCTTCACAGCTCCCAGGTTGGATAAAAAAAGAAGACCAGAACTCCGGAAAAAGCAACAAGTGACTACGGATGCCAGAACGCTGAGATCCTTCATGGATTTGGAACCGGTTAAGTAATTAAGTAAATTCGCTTGGAAAGCGCTGCTGTGATTGGAAAGACAGAATGTGGAGGAGTGTTCCACATTCGCATAGTACGGCTAAAGAATAATTCTCTATACTTCAAAGTACGTCCGAAGGTGGGCTGGACGGTAATTTACGGTTGAACAGTTTAAGGGGAGGATTGCAATTGGCTATTTCACAAGATCGCTTTCTGTAGAAGTAACGACAGAACAGAGAGAGGCACGAAATGTTAAGACGGTGATCTAAGGAAGTGAGTGAGTCAGTGATGTCTCTAATCATCAATCATTCTAAGAGCTGTTTTTTGTATACCATCCAAGAGGTAGTTACAGATAAGAGATCATTAATGAAAATGAGAAAGAGGGTCGGAGACAAAACGGAGCCCTGGGGTACACCAGCATATGTTTTTTACAGAATTTTCACATACATGAAACATGTGTCGCTTTAAAATGCATCTCCCACCACAATAATCTGCTTAAAATACCAAAGTATTTTAGTCTACTACTTTAAAATCAAATAAATCAAAACCAAAATGAAAAAAAGTCCTGCATAAATTATAATTACATTTTTCAATTTTAAGTGACCATGACAAATTGTTTATTTTTGGCCCTGGCTAATGGAATATCGAATGCGTTGAATGAATGCCGCAAAATTAACACAAAAAATCTCAACAGCATCATTGGCTTATTGTTGCCAGAGTTTATGTAGCAAAAAAATAAAGCAATCGAAAATAAAATACCCTGTGCAGAAAAATGCATTTTCACATAATTTTTGAATGCAATTTTCACCATGCCAAAGTATGTAGGTTACAACAAATTTACCCATCAAGCTTGAAGGTCGGATGTCGTTTCGTGATGTTTTTTCTCTTGCACCCAAGTGTCAGTCGTGTGCTGTCGGAGAGAGTGTCATTTTTTCTCAACACTCTAAATACATTTTTATGATTATTATACACGAGGATGATTTCTTTTTTTACATAATTCACTTTGGTACTTTAGGGCAAAACAATTTATTTATCACGCGCATTTGCCCTTCGATGCTAAACAGCAGCAGTAACATCAACAAAAATTACCCCCAAATCCCGGAAGACTTAACTTTAAATATTTTGGTGAAAGCTTAGGATGAAATTTTGTGTGCTCTCTTTTCATTCGAGTGGGTGTAATTTATGATATTTGGGAATTAAAGTCACCTACGACCATTAAGTTTTTGCGATGGAATTACGAGCTCATGTTGTGAATTATTATTTTCTATAGACACTTTCACGGATTCAATTTCAAATCGGATAACGACTTTCAGTGAAAGAGCTGGGGAAGGGAAAAAGCTTTTCAAAAATCAGCACTCATCGATAGACGATGATGCCCACTGTAGCATAAATTTATGAACACGTTTTATTTCTTTCCGAATGCATTTAAAAGGTTGCCATGCCAAGTGGGGAGAAAAAACTCACTTATAGGATTGAAGAAAGATTGAAAAAATCCAACTTGAAGTTCACTTCAGTTTTGCGCCTGAACTTATACAACACATATAAAAATGTATGTTATCCTTCCTGTAAATGCTGTTCGTTGCTTTTTTGTTGGCCCCCTAAGCCCCTAAGCAGGCATCACAAGTCACCACGGTGGCGGTGGAGTTGTGGAACAGCAAGGAAGGAAGCTGCATAACTACTCTGCCTCTACAACTCGCTGCTTTGAAAGGAATACCCAAGAATAAAATAAAATACGAACAAAATGAATGAAAGAAAGAAAAAATATAGCGCACATTCAATTAGAATTTCCATATCATTTAACTTACTGTAAATATTTGCTACAACACCATTTTATATGCCTGCCATTTTGGCTTTGCCTTAGCTTTTGGCTGTTGCGAATTGCGATTTGCTACTTGCTACTTGAGAGTAGGTTAGCGTTACTCCTCTTGAAAACCAGAAAGAAAAGTGTGTCCCGGCTTGGCATTGGCACACTGGGGCGATGCTTTCACCGGGATATGGGCTTCAAATCGTGTTCGTTTACTATTTTTTTTTCGCCTTTTACTAGCAAGTGCGCTGTGAGAAGCTATTCAACTTGGATAAGAATTTAGCCTCAGCTTGCGTTTTTGTGTGTTCTTTAGAATTCAAAACGAATACGAAAAATATATGCAAGAAGCTCTTAGCTCAACACTCCACTCCAATGAGGCAAGCAATATAATAACATGGATGGAGTATGTAACACCGAAGCCAAAGCAGCAGCTCCAGCTATATCGCCGTACAGAAATCTCAGAGTGCTTAATATCCTTGCATACAAATTTTAAGGATTTTGCCTTTTTTTCGTATTTATTTATGTTTATTTGCTTCTCGGCTTGGTTGTATACAAATGCGATTGAAGGATATGACGACGACGGTGATGGTGTGGTTTGGGGGGGATTTGGGATTTTATATATTGCTGTTGCTAACTGAGAAAGCGTTCAAGTTGAGAACTTGAATCACGAAGCATGAACTCAATGTATGGAGAGGTTATAATTTTTTTTGCTGCATGTTCTTTGTTTGTTTTTATTTATATTTTTGAAAATAATATATTTTATAGAGAATTCCCCCATCCGTCTATCTGTGCATGTATCTGGAGAAGCTTTGGGAAATGGCAAGTGACACAAAGCGAAAACACTCAGGACATAAAACAAGTCGAATGTCGAGCAGTTGAAATATTTTTTTTTTTTAATTTTCATGTTTATTGTTAAACTATATGTTTGGGGGATTATTAATTCCCGATGGTAAAGTTGTTTATGGTTTGGATAAACAATAAAAGTTGTTAATTAGAAACGACTTGTTTAAGTGTGCGATTAAATAGAAAGTTTTTAATAGGTAAAAGGTTACTCGTGTTTGATGGGGGTTACATATGTATGTTTTGGGTTTAATTAGTTTAGAACTATTGAAATTTCATTTTTATTTCCTGTGTTCCAGGATAAGAGAAGTTTAAATGATAATAATATCACAGAAAGAGCGAATGTAGAAAATTTAGTTGATATTAAAGTCTTTGATCTCTGAGTTAGCAGAATAAAGTAATAAAAAGAGTATCCACATCCAAAGGCACCCCACAAGGGGGAGTTCTCTCACCGCTACTCTGGGTTCTTGTCATGAACGGCATTCTATCTAAATTGAAATCAAGTGGA
Organism: Sphaerophoria taeniata; assembly: GCA_943590905.1. NCBI lineage: Eukaryota > Metazoa > Arthropoda > Insecta > Diptera > Syrphidae > Sphaerophoria > Sphaerophoria taeniata. The sequence continues at coordinate 87,162,290 of OX016542.1, forward strand.
GTGAAAATAATAGCCTACGCTGATGAACTTGCATTACTAGCGACAAGCAAGTTCTTATCCACTATCAATGAACAGACCGAATATTCCCTCTCGTTGGTAAGTAAATGGACCAGGAACTGTGGGCTGACAGTCAATGCAGCTAGAACAGAACTAGTAATATTTACCGATTTTTATTTTTTAAGTACCTTCAATTGAAGGCTGTCCTCTTAAAATCTCTGATCATGCAAAGTATCTAATTGTAATCTTAGATAAAAAATTAAACAGGGCGGGTCTGAACACCAAAGATGCTGCAACAAGAGCAGCAAGAGAAGAGTACCGATCAAAAAGGAGAAATGAGAAAAAGATCCTTCAAAGGAAGAAAAGAATCCGCAGTTTCTCAGCTCAAAGATCTAGAAGAGTCTCGGGTCAAGAAAAACACCCGGCGTTTCTTTAAAAGGTCGAAGCAATTAGCTTCTAGTTCCAGAACCGGGAAACAGGCTCTTCGAAACACGGAAAGAAACCTAGTCACCGAATCGCAGGGAATTGTAGACGTTTTCAAGCTGCACTTCTAACAGCTGCTGAATGCACAAAATGTCAATCTAGCCAATTACGGAAAAGAAGCGAGACCAGTCAATGAAGACCCAGTCTCAGCCCCAGAAGAAGTTGAAGGAGCCATCCAAAAGCCAAAAATTAACAAGTCCGCTGGTTCGGATGGCAAACCTGCGAAACTCTAATATGGAGGAGGTGTTTTGATGAACCGCATGCACCATGTCATCAACAAAGTGTGGGAGGAAGAATGCGCACTGACTAGTCAATAAGCTACATACGCCCCATCGTAGACAAGGAGATGCGTTGTCGTACGATTTCTTCAACATAGTCCTGGAGCAAATAGTGCGCAAGACATGTGTGAGCACGGAAAACACTATCTTCAACAAATCCACCCCTTGATTTTACCAGTCCTTCTCTACGGCGCCGGATGTTGGACGATAAGTAAAATAAAGGAAATGATACTGGGCACTTTCGAAAGAAAAATTCTTCGACGGATTTTCGGTCCCGTATGTGACGATGGCGAATGTAGAAGAAGGTTCAACCGCGAACTGTACGAGCTGCACCAAGATGTGGATGTAGTCCAGAAAGCCGAGAAAAGACGACTACATTGGCTCGGCCACATCGAGCGAATGGACGACAATGCTCCAGCCAAGAAAGTCTTCTCATATCGCAGCCCCCGGTTCGAGACGACAAGGAAGACCGAACCTTTGGTAAAAGGATCAAGTGACTGAGGATTCTAGAGCGTTTGGTTTTAGCGACTTTAGCGTTTAGTGCTCTTACCCAGTGTGCATGCAATCGGCCCAAGTTGCATGAATTTGTTATTTTAAATCATTCACTGCAATGCCCTATACCGAAGAACCGCAGGGCTGAAAATTCAAAGTTCAAACCATCAAAAAGAAATAACTACGTAACTTGACGCGATACCACTTGCAATAGATAAGTTTTTGTAATGCAATCCACTTGGAAGAAAATCCAATCGAAAATATTGCACCCGAATTTTAAACGAGACTCACCTTTCAAATTGGATTTATAATTTTTCATTTTGAAAATTTTTGTTTCAATTGAAACTAATTACCAGGTAGAGAAGTGTTCATACATGTTACTACAAGAACTGATTAGAGGTCAAACTCTGTCCTAACAAATTTAAAAGATTTGAGCATTTTCTTCGTCTGCTAATCTGCTCATTGTAGGAAATTTCCAAAATCAAAACAAAAAACTGAAGTTTCAATAACTCAACGTTACTACATTCATGCTTTAATTCTTTAATAAGAATTCTGCTGTGTATCTACTTTTTCTTCTTGATGTTTGAGCTTGAGCTTCACATAAATTGTCTGAAAAAACATACAAAATTTGTATAAAAATCACTTAGTTCTGCTGAAAAACACATTTATGCATATTTAAACTGATCCTTATGTTAAGATAACGCACCTGCATTTTATTAATTAAACACAAAATACCAAGCATAATTTTTTTTCACTGCAGACTGCACTAGAAAAAGCAACTATACACACTTTGATGGTTAACACTGTAATTTAAGTAAATCAAAGTTTCGAATACAAAATTAAGAAATAAAAGAAAATGCACATGAATTTGTAAAGTAAGGAAAAGAGTTTCGGATTTCTGAGTTTACATGTGCAGTGTTTCTTCGGATGTGAATGACATTGAATTGAATCGAAAGAGAATTTAAATAAATGAATTTTGAATGTTAGCCTCCGGAATAGTCAAGAATACAGTCTTTATTTAAAGGTTTCATCATTCAATCATTTCAAACGTTCACATAGCACGGCAGACAAGATTTTGTAGGCGATGTTAACGAGACTTATACCTCTGTAGTTGGTGCAGTTCAGGGGATCTCCTTTCTTGAGGATCGGGCATACGATGCTGAGGTTCCATTCGTCGGACATGCTTTCCTCCGACCAAATTTTGCAGATGAGCTGGGTCATGCTCCCAACCAAATCATTTCCAGCTGCTTTGTACAGTTCGGCGGCTATCCCGTCTGCTGAAGCGGTTTTGTTCAACTTAAGTTTAGATATCGCTATTTTGATTTTCACTTCGTCAATGTCGGGTGGGTGGAAATGTTGGCCTGCTTCACCCAAATTGAACGGTTCTTTATTGCTGGTGGAATTTTGCTCGTCATCGCCATTATACAGCTTCGAAAAGTGATCTTTCAATATCCTCAGCACTGACTGTGGTTGCACTACGATGTTCCCATGATGTTCTCTACAGGCTTCGGTTCGGGGTGTATAAGCCCTGGTAGTTTGTTTTACCTTTTTGTAAAACTTTTGAACCTCGTTCCGGTTGTGACATCCCTCTATCTCCTCGATCGCACGCTTCTCATGCTCCCTTTTTTTCTTTCTTTCACTTCTATCCTTATCAAAACAAAAAAAAAAACAAAAAAAAACGCAAAGGTAATGGAAAAAATCAATGCAAAAGCAATGTCTGTTGGCTTCCGTCTATCTCAACTATTTTCTCTTTTCCCATTGACTTTTTGGCTGGGTTCTATTTTCAAGGTTGAACGGATTCCATTTAACAAAAAAAAAAAAAAACCCAACATTATTCACTCAATCAACGACAAGCGACATCGACAATTTCCAAGAATCGATTTCCTGCGTTGATCTACAGAAAGAAGTAAAATGGTTGAAGTTCAATTTATGATTAAGATCGAAAAACCGAACCCCAAAGATTTCAGGAAGGAGAAAAATCCAGTCTACGACAACAAAAACGATTCCAAAGGGATGGAGAGTTGGTCGTAAAGCAGAATCGCAGAATCCATTTCATCTGTTTTCTTCAAATCAAACCGACCGACCGACACGATGAACGATTCTGCGGTGGGCTTTGCGATGGGTTAAGGATGTAGGTCGATCGTCTTCTCTTTGGATATTTCTGGTTGGCATAAAAATAAAAGATTATCCACAACGTAAAATAATAAGGGTGGTGACATTTTTGTGTTTGAAAATCTTTGGCCATTATTTTTATGTGATTATCGTAATTGCCATTACCCAGAATGGAACTGCGGAGACAATATTTAATTTAGCCATTTTTATCAGTCTTTGTCTTTCTCTTCTTTTCCGCCAAAGCCAAAAAGGAAGCCTTGAGGCAGAAGCGAATTGCCTCGAGGAATCTGTGAAATCTGGAAAACAGAAAGAAGCTGGTGGCATTTCTTTGCGCGGGCACACAAATTACTACCCAGCCCCAGACGGTATCTGTCTCCGGGGCGGTTTTAATTCCGTTTGCTAGTGGCGCGGCGTCCGTCGGCGTTGACAGAATTACGGAATTAGCTTTGAGAATTATTAGCTTTCCACCTACTCATGCTTTCCTACCTTTGGCTTTTCCTGTGCAAGTGAGAGGAAAAAAAAGGAAAGAGGAAGGATTTTCTAGTAAATGAAAAGTATTTTCCTCCTTTTATCTTGTTCTCATTTAATGTCCGTTGTCACGCCGTCAGTTTCTGTGTAGGTGGTAAACGAAAAATGAGAATTCTCAAGAATTTGGTGACTTTGGCTTTTTTTCAAATCATTCTGTGTGATTTTCTGGTCTTTTGTGATGGAAAACTTTTTAAGCATCACGTAGGTACCTACATTTAGGAAGAAACTGTCCGATAATTAGAGATGAACGGAAATAACATCTTTCTCAATTTATGTTCTTTTCAAGGAATCCTTGTTTGTTGATGATTCTGTGGATCAAAATCAAACAACTTTTTTGTCCTTGTTAGCAAATTTAATATTAAATTTCAAACAAGCAGGACTCAGAGTTCGAGTTCAGTAAAATGGGCTTTTTTACGAGTTTACGCGCTTTTTGTCTGATGTTGATTTTATTCAGTTCCCTTCCTCGCAGTCTCTTTGGAAAAAAATTGTTTACCATCGTCCCCTTAATGAGTTTTAAGTATTTTCCCAACTTGAGGGTGAGTGGCTTTAATTTGAGAGTTCCGTTTGATGATTTTTACTTAAAAATTCGAGATTCTTCAGATTGGAACACGAGCAGTTCGGTGTGGGTTTAGAACAAAGATAAAGGCGATTTTTCAGTCGGGTCACGTAAAGTAAGCATTGTTTTAGAATTGGACACTTTAACAAGAAGAAAGGCGTTGAGATGGAACAGCCTTGAAGGTCACTTTTTAGGTTTAATCAGAAGCAGAATAAGATCTGTTACCCAGACGCGAGACTATAACAACAAAAGGGTTGTGAATCTTTAAAAGGAAATTCTTCTCATTTTCTTTTCGACCGTTCTCTCTATTTAAAATCGATTTTTTCGCCATTTTCCTTCTTTTGGCATTTACAATTCCCAAAAGTCAGAATAAAAAGCTTGCATTGTTCATCGTACTGTTGGATATGTCTACTTGAGGAAATAAAGCTAAAAAAATTGTCTTTTAATCGCCTTTGTTGGGTTCCCAGTGACATTAGCAAGTTAAGAGAGGATTAAAACTGACACCTGTCATGAGTAAGTACAAAGCTCGTAACTTATTTACCCAAGACGCAAACCTCATAGAACACGTAAGCGATCGAGATGGATCAGGCAAATACCAAAGCGTCTTACATAAACTAAAAGCGAATATTAAGGCCAAATCACAAACACGCCTTAGCTTCGGCTTCGCCTGACGTTTACGAGTTCAGCCATAAGAATTCAATGGATGCTATCACAATGAAGCTTCAACCTCACGTTTCGTACTTAACGTGACTCCAAAGGGAAGCTCTAGTTCAAATATGCTGAACTTTTGCCTTGTCTGACAGCTCAACAGCTGTAAAAAAAAGTACACAAACAAAAGTCATTTGTCTTTGGGGAGATGATGATGATGGAGGGAGAGCTGTCATTCAAAGTAAACTCGAAGCGGGTGCCGGTGCATCGCAACGCAGACGAAGATGAAGCTGAAGCGTGTTTGTGTTTTAGCCTTTAATGTCTACAGTTTACAACGTCAAGACAGTTATGACTGAAAACAAACACGCTTTTACTTTGGCTTCACCTGAGGTTTACTAGTTCACCCATAGGAATTCAATGCTGCTTCGACCTAGCATTTTGTACATAACGTTACGTAACGTGACTCCAAACGGAATCTCTAGCTCAAATGTATGCTGAACATTTGCTTTTTCTGACAGCTCAACAGCTGTCAAAAAAGGTCGACAAACAAAATTCATTTGTTTTTGGAGGGATACATGGAGGTTTTTGGAGGGTTGATGGAGGGAGAAACGTCATTCAAATAAAACTCGAAGCGGGTGCATCGTTACGCAGACGAAGACGAAGACAAAGCTAAAGCGTGTTTGTGTTTCAGCCATTATTGTCCTGACGCTCTCTTTTCATCTCTTATATAAATAAACTTGCTACTGGTAAAGAGCCGTAGAAATTCCTGACAAAACTCAATAGTTCAGGTTTTCGATATCGGAACCAACATTCAGAAGTGCACTGTTTCTGAAAATGTTGTTAAAGTGTTAGGTTGATAAGTACCAGAAACGACCGACTTCTTTGGATGTTTTCAAAAGATCGATATTGTCGTGTCATTTAGGTGATCGCAAACCCAAACATTCGCAGTGGATAAATCGTCGGCACGTATAAAGAGTCAGCACAATTCAACTATTGTATGATTGCACTTTGATTGACCCAAAACAATATCCGTAATATGATATCGAATTGACAATCAAAGAGTACAACACAATTGAAGTGTTCTGAGTTCAACGCACGACGATTTTCTCTGGTAGGTATTGGAGGAGATACAACAATGCACAACCAGCTTTAATCTTTAATCATCTACCACTAGATTATCACATTCAAATGTGTCCGTAAGCGTTCCTAGAAGGGGTCAGTAGGGTAGACTGGGTACGGTTGAAACAAAGGACGGTTGAAACAAATCAAATTTTCCAGGAACGGTAGGCGATACGCGAAAGTTTGTCAAGAGCAAACGAAGCAAATACATAGTGCTACAATCGTAAGTTTTCCTTTTCACGTGGCGCGTGGCAATCGTATGAGAGAACATTTTTTTTATATTGGCAACCAAAAGTAAGTATTTATGTGCCGTTTTATTTTTCAATAACTGAATTTCTATTTATGTAAGAATATTGTGTATCTGTTTGTGTTATAAATGAAGAGTGCATAACGTATCGCAGTGATCTGTTTCAACGTATTTTTAATGTGATAATAGTTATATACAATTTTGTATTTAAACAAGGGTTGGGGACGGTTGAAACATTTTTTTTGGGTACGATTGAAACAAAATTTGTACGTAGTTTATATAGGAGCTCATATGTTTGCCACAATTGCGACTCGGAATATTCCGACTAATTAATTTTTCGTTTAAAAAACACGATGAAATAAGGTTTTTGTTCAGTTTATTTTAAAATTAAGTTTGTTTACGTTTGTTTTGTTTTATAAAGATATGGATTATTTATTTATTTATTGTCGTGTTGTTTTGTTTTATTAACTGTTGATTTTTTTGTGTTATGTTTTTTTTTAATAAATTATTATTAATAAAAAATTAATCACCCAATGGAATATGTGATAAACATTGTAAAACAATGTCAAAAATAAAAAATATGTTTATTATTTCATTTTGTTTCAACTGACCCCAGTCACTGTTTCAACCGTCCTTGGTATGGGTACGGTTGCAACAAAAAAGATGTTTTTTTAAATTCCACATTTTTCATAAAGTAATGCACGTAGGACTCAAAAGTTACCCTTCAGTTGTAGATGAAAACCCGCTTTTTTATTAAACATATCCACTTCATCGCTCAGTTTACAGAAATCAAAGTTATGAACAATAAAAGCGAAATTGTCTCAACCGTACCCAGTCTACCCTACCTAATGCTATTCAGATGTCCTGCCAGAAATCTGTAGCATTACTCTGTCGTACCATATTTTTGACATTTAAAAATCCATTCAAAACCTCTAACAAATTTTTATATATAAGACAACTTCAAAACCAACAAAAATGACAGGGTAGATTTCAACTGAAATAGAAAAACACAAATTTCAAATAAGCAGCACTAAACCATAAGAAACTGTCAAATTTTAAGGTCATCCATCGCTCTTTTCTATTATTATTGACAATGTCATCATAAATAATCTCAACATCCATCGAAGCCAATGTCACAAACACTTGAATACCTAACTTGCCAGAAATCTCAACATAAAGACCAATCAGCACGTGTCAAAGAAAATTTTCAAAATATCCAACTTCTGTGTACCTATATCCCTTTTTGTGCAGAACAAGGTATTCATGTGACATGACATTCCCTAGAAGTAAATAATTCCATCGTCCTACTCAAATATCATCGATTCTCGACTCGATAGATATGGTACGGCATTTGTAACGTGTCATCTCCGTTGGCCACCGTAGCAGCTTCGAATAGCAATTTTCCTTTGGTTCATCAAAATGCTGGTCTCTCAGAGACACAGACAATCAAAGGCACAATTCCAGAATGTTGTGACAAGTTCCAAAGAAAAAACAAAAGAAGGAAAAACCACCATCACATTCTTACAACGACCGAAGCGACGACGTCAAGTTGTTGATATAATTTGTGTGTTTCACATCTGCACCTGTAATAAACATTTCAGTTCTGTTTAGAATACAGAATATGAGTTCGCTAGAAGAACCGCAAATTGAAATCCACACCAAACCTAAACCACACACAGAAAGTTGTGGTGCTCACTGGCAAAATTATTGCGTTTGCAGCTTAAATTTTGGTGGAAAGTTTTTGGCGTAAATTACTTGCGCTCTGTGTCTATCTAATTTCTTTGGGAACTCGTAAACTCGAGAAGATAGAGTTGACAACAAAAAAATATTGACATGGGTCTATAGAAAAACAGATTGAAATCTCTCAATTTTTCGATTATTGTTCAGAAAAAGCATTTGCCCACATCCGACGTGTGTATGTATGTGTATAAATTTCCCTTTTAGTTCCCATTATCGCAAGTTGAAATCACAAAATAATCGAATGCCAATTTATCGACCCAACACAAAAAAGAAGAAAAAAGAAAAAAACGAACTTCCGTCCTGACACTCCATAGCCAGATTCAAGTACAACAGGAAAGGACTTTTAGTGCCCCCTGGTGCTGAATTATGTATACTATACGATGACACATATTGGAACTGGAAGTTTTTAGCACTTCGCATCGCAGTGACGACATCATGACCGACCAACCCAGAGAAGAAGAGGAAAGGACATTATTTATCAGAATTTTCTACAGAATTGTGTATCAGTTGCTGACAAGTTAGTTTGCTATAAAAGTAAATAGAAAAAAAGGGGAAGAAGAATAAAAAGTACTTAAATTAACAACACAAACTCTAGTGCCATTCGATGATGTATCCTTTGTGTTGGATTGATTTTAGCTAATCCCAAAGGATAACCCTATATGGGGAACAGTTTAAGGGTGATTTATCACTGTCCGAAGGGCAGTCATCGTAAAAAGTGTACATTCACACCTCACACCTTCATGATTATCGTTATAATGTCATTATGCTTCTATGTTCATCTCCCAGAGGAGTGATTTGCAAGGAAACGTTCTCCCAAAGTCCAGAGTGATTGAAGGAGTTCTTTTTCTCTATTTTTGTTTAGAGAGAGTTTTGATTTTTTCGTTTTTGTACTGACCAATGCCCCAAGTAAAGGAAACTCTATCAATGCCAGAAACTCGTAAAGTATCATGTTGGCAACTGAAGGGAGATGCATATTTAAGAAGCTACAAATGTGTGTGTTTCTTATTTTTGGAATGTATGTATGCACTGCATCAAGTGAATTAGTGCTTCAGTGAGTGCATGTTTATTTATGAGGGTCGGTTTCCCATCAAGCTTGAAGAAGTGTATGCAACTGGCAGCAATAACATGGTAAAAAGCAAACTGCCAAAATGTAGAGTAATTTTTGAGAGATCAACAAGTTTAATTTAATTTTCTGTTTAGGAGAGTAAGCACTCAACTGAACATTAATTTGAAGAGGATACAATTTGGGGCTAGGAAGAGTGATTCTCTGATAGTAATCAATAGAGACTAGAGATTAAAGGGGTAAGGCGTTGGTGTAAATGTTTTTGAGACGTGGAAATATTGAGGGATCATAAGGGAGAGCATATTAGAGTCGGTCACATGGTTTTATACTTGGAAGAGGGGATTGTAATCGTTAAGGGGGCAATTGACTGAAATAATTTTGGAAAATGTTTAGGCAAACGTTGAATTATGACAGCCAACATTGAAAATTTGATAGCTGAGAGGAATTCGATAGGATTTTTCAAAGTATCTTAACCAAAGCTTCTCCCTATCTGTGTCTAAGTGTCTTTATTAGCAAAAATCACCTACTGCTGTGTTGAGTGAAACTAGGGTGTCGTAGCAACCAATCAACCACAGCTGAAAATGAAACACAAAAACGCTTCAGCTTCTGCTTTGCCTGCCGTTTACGAGTTCAGCCATAGGAATTCAATGACGCTTCAACCTACGTACCAAATATGCTGAACATTTGCTTTGTTTGACAGCTCAACACCTGTAGAAAAAAAGTCAACAAACAAAACTCATATGTTTTTAGAGGGCTGATGATGATGGAGGGAGAACTGCTGAACAACATTCAGCATTTTTTAATTAGAGCTTCCGTTCCGAGTCACATTACGTAACATTACGTTCAAAACGTAAAGTCAAAGCTTCATTGTGATAGCATGTATTGAATTCCTATGACTGAACTCATAAACATCCAGTGAATCGAAAGCTAGAGCGTGTTTGTATTCCAGCCATAATTTGTTAGCTTTGAGTGATTCTATCAACTTCGAACTTAAAGAAAGCCTTTCGCGAAGGCCAATAATATCTGCCATTTTACGTATGGCATATGGCTGTCGAAAAAAGGACAGACAGAACGGCATATCCAAACGTCATGTTTGATCAACAAATTTCTGAAGACGTAAAATTGAGTCAGCTTATTTAGGGTCAATTTCCGTCGATAATCTTGTAATCCTTCTTTTCTAATCATTGCCCTCCTCAAATACCACAGCTGTACAATAAAACCTTATCCTTCTTGAGAATATTTGCCAAATGCCCTAACCTACATTCTCGTTGTTACAATTTTCTATAACCAACTCATAAATATTTAAAAGCTCTAAAAACCGCAAATAAATTTCCGATTTCCTATACTTTGATCTTCGTCTTCCTCCTCTTCTCTATTTTTTTTTCTGCCAACATTTGCAATTTTTCCAAACTCGAGCCTTTTTAAACAATGTTCGAATTTGAACAAGCCAACTGTGCATTTTTCAGTTACAAGACGAAAAAAGAAAGAAATCTACAACTGCAATTTTCCTTGCCATAACAATATCATTTTCCATTCTTCTAAAATCGATGCTGAAATTGTAACATAATAGCTCTTTTATTAGAGATAGATGAAAAGGCACAACGGCAAACGCCAAACACCATCCATACCTATAGCCACCCACACAGACCATTGCCCACAATATATAATTCCAACCAACCGATCGACCGACCTACAAAAAAATAAACCAAAACCATTTTTCTCATATTTTTCTACAAGGACACTTCAGGTGAATGAAATATAAAGTGAATGTTGTTCAGTCAGGTTATAGGTATACAGAGTAACAGAAAAAAGGGATTTTCAAGCTATGGCTTGGCTATAGCTCTTGCTCTCTCATCGTTCATTGAACATCATTATGAGTTGTGCAAGTTGCAAGTCGCTACTAAACTATGAGCTGCATCATCTGGTCCTGTAATGGTCGGTCTGTTTTCAATAAGTATACAATGGGCTTGTTGCTTCGTCAGGAGTTAAAAATAGAGAAGAAAATTCATAGCACAAAGGAAGAAACAATGAGGTGCTTTTAAGGAAGTAGGGGAGAATTAGGGAAGATGGGGTCCCCTTAGTAAGTTCATAAAATTTCAAAAAAACTTAAAAATGAAAATCATTCTTTGCCAAAGAGGTGTTCCTTAAGGAAGCCATCTGGGACTCCTTCTCTTTAATATAATGTCTCTCCATTGTGAGGTTCCTTATTGAAAAATGAATCAAAGTTGTTATACTAAAAGAAATTCCCTTCCAAAACGGAACTATGTTTTTAAAATTCCAACAAAATACAAACTAATTCAAAAAGGGCCCCTTTAACCCCTATCTCACATAATTTTTGAATTTTCTGCTTTGTTCACCATTTTTATTAAAATGCCACTGAGAAGGAAAATAGTAATTTGGAATCAAAGTTCTTTAAAACTTGGTGAGTTTTTTTAGACGACTTCTTGGTTCTAAGTAAATGAAATACCAAATACCTCAACGAAACGAAAGAATGATGTCATCAACAAGGAATATTGTTGATTATTAAATTTGGTAGGAAAGTCTTTATATTTAATGTGGGTCAAGAAATTGAAGACATTCCAAACTGTCAATGGGATCTTTTTGGAACAAATGATTTTCAGTTTTTAGGACAAGAGATTTTATGACGTTTTAAGTTGTGTGTTGACTTTGACGAGCGATAAGAGCATGGTAGAATGATCCTTGGCCTATCTAGGTTTCATTTGTCGAAAATTCTCTGGAAAAGCCATATTTGACAGATGAACTGATACATACTCCTAAAAAAGTTTTCCCCCGTAGCTATGAATAGATTTGGCTGAAACACAACCACGCTTTAATGACATTTCTCCCTCCATCATCATTATTCATTAATTACAGTGGCGGATTTACGGGGGGGGGGGGGGTCAAGTTATGCTCCGTCTGATCTCGGCACGTCTACTACCACGAAGTTGTATGCGTCTATTGTGACGGCGTCGCGTCGGTGTTGGGTGTCCTTCCTAGAAGACAGCATATACTTCGTTTTTCCCTCATTTACAATTAAACCCATTTTTTCCGCTTCTGTCTCTATTCTCACAAAGGCACCATTTACATCACACAAGGTCTGTTTGTTTACTGCAACGAACTGCAACGAAGTACAAGTACAGTTTGTTTACTCGAATTAGTTGAAAAGCTAAAAAGAAAAAGGGAGCAAAAAATTTCAACTCCAGAGAAAATGTTTCAACAGAAATTTCTTGTTGCAATTCGTTTTAAAATGAATCTTACTCTTCGAATTTGAATTTTAATTGAAACGGATCGCCGAAATTCGGAAAGGAAAAGCATGTGCTCAGCAATAAATATATCATTTATGTTACAAATGTATTTTTTAAGGACAATGATAAGCAAACCAAAGAAAAAGTGTTAATGCTTGGTTCCAATATAATTCCTTTGTCCTGACGGGAGGACGGGAGATAAGTGTACCTACTTTCCCGAATTGCTGGTTTTCTCACAAGGCTGATCGAAATTTTTTTTAAAGGTCTGAATGTACATTTTTAATACCAAATCAGTGTACTGACGAACCACTTATTCGAAGTAGTATCCTACGCATGTTTCGCCTATTTCGTTGTCCTCTTTCTATAACGAAATTCAAGAACTCGTCATCGCTGTCCTCAGGAAAGTTAAACAATAACGCGCCAAAACTGCACCTTAGTATTCTTCTTCGCTGAACAAAGAATCATATTTCATCAACTCCAGCAGCAAAATCTCAAACTGCTACAAAATGTTCCCAAACAGACCTACTGTGTTCTTCCCATTATAACCATATCATCGGCGAACGCGAGAAGTTGAAGAAACTTTTGGAAGATAGTGCCTCTGGTGTTGACGGTGGAGTTTTGCACTATCTTCTCAAGAACGTTGTTAAAGAAATCGCATGACAGTGCATCGCCTTGTACGAAATCTTTTTTAGCATCGAAAGATTCCGTAAGCTCGTTGCCAAACTTGATGACGCAGCATGAGTTCTCCATCATCATTTTGTACAAGCGAACGAGCTTGGCAGCGATGCCAAAACTAGACATAGCTTAACACAGTTCGTCTCTGTAGATGCTGTCATACGCGGCCTTAAAACGATGAAAAGGTGGTGGGTATCGATTTGGAGTTCATAGGTTTTTTCCAGGATCTGCCGCAACGTGAAAATTGGGTCGATGGTTGCCTTTCCCGGTCTGAAACTACATTGATAAGGACTTATCTAGATCGTCGCCTAGTGCTTTGAACAGCTCGGCAGCTAGACAATCTGCTCCAGCGGCTTTCTTGGATTTCAGCCGTGATATTGCAGTTTTAACTTCTTCTAGGTCGGGCTCACGGAATTGCTGGCTATCAAATTGTCCGATGAAAGACTCCTGCTTGACAGTGGGATTTCGTTCGTCGTCGCCGATATACAGACAGTCTACAGAAATGGTGTTTCCATATCCCCAGAATTGACTGCGATTCTACTAAGATGTTCCCTTGTTTATCGCTACAGGCATCGGTTCTTGCTCGATGACCTTGAGCCAGCTGTTTCACCTCCGAACTTCATTCCTGCTGTTGGCTCTCTCAACATCCTCGATCTGACGCTTCGCATGCTCCCTCTTTTTTCTCCTGAGAAGCCGGCGTTCCTCTCTCCTCTTTTGCTCGTAGAGCTCACTAGTAGCTCTTGCCCTTCTATCCCTTTGTATTCCTCTTGATTGGCTGCATGGGCCAGCCTAAATCATCATTATTCCTCCAAAAATAAATTAATTTTGTTTGTTGACTTTTTTTACAGCTGTTAAGCTGTCAGACAGAGCAAATGTTCAGCGTATTTGGACATTAGCTTCCGTTTCGAGTCACATTACGTAACATTACGTACGAAACGTGGGGTCGAAGATTCATTGTGATAGCATGCATTGAATTCATATGGCTGAACTCGTTAGCGCCAGGCTAAGCTAAAGCTAAGGCGTGTTTGTGTTTTAGCCGTTAAGGTTTGAACTATAATTGCACTCCAAAGTGTGAGTTGACTTGAAGAATCATTTCAACCAAAAAAAAGATCAACATATAACTTGCCATCAAAGCAACTGACAGATGTTATCATCTTGCCTTGAATGTACATTTTTTTGTCCAATCAATTCGACAACTCGACAGTCGGAAGTTTGCTGCAAATTTCCGCATAAAAGTCTAAAAGGAGTCTTCCTGATGAGATCATCCATTTAGTCTCATTTCATCTCCGCACTCAATTCTAAACGAGAAAAATGCCGCTTGACGTTGAAAAGTTTGACAGATTTGATCCCATACTCTCCAAAAGGGAATAAATGACTTAATACACATGCTCATTTCCTCCAACTCTCAATCCTCAAGTATTTTAATAAATTACGTACAAATTCGTTTCAAGAGCCATAAAGAATTCATGCCAAATCGGTAGGTAGATACAGGTCATACACATATTCGTCCTCGTAGAGCGTAGACGTATTCGTCGTCGTGGTAGCAACATAAACAAAAAATTGCAACAAAACGAAAAATCTCTGTAGGATATTCTGGCTTTATATTTCTTTCAAAGCCATAATGAGATAGAGAGAAGTTCTGCCAAAAAGTTCTTTACGCTTCACTCATTTTGGTAAAATGTTTTAAGCCATCGCATGTTGTTGGAGAGAATATCCTAGTATTGCCTTTTCATAAGGACCAAACGACTACAGTTAAGTATATCCTTTCCTTTATATTGCTGCCGATGCCGCAACGAATCCCTACACAAAAAAAGAAGTTTAAAAGTTCAATTTTGTGTCGAACACAAAATTCACTTCACTCGCTTTGGTTTTTGCTCGCTTTTGGCTTTTTAGACAGCGCGAGAGATAAAAATATATTTTATCTGAATATCTCGCAAGGACAAACTTGCGGATTTTTTTTGTTTGCAAATTTCATCATCATTTTTTGTTGTTGTTCCAAAATGACAAATTGCAAGAAGGAAATATAAGGCACTTAGTTAGGAACAGAAGGGTATACATTTTACCATTTTGCAAAAGACTTGCAGTTATCTACTAGTAACTTCTGGATGGAGTGAAATTCCCTTTACCCATATGGAAGTTCCCTTTGTACTTGGGATGATGGAGAGATACATTTTAGTTGAATCTGCATTTAAACTTAAAGATAGGAGTGATGCATTTCGTCCCTGCCACTGTCGACGTCGAGAGCTATGTGTGCGTGCATTTTATGACCTTTATTTAGTTTAACGAAGTCAGAAACTACTGCCAACAGAAAATCCTGCGAAGGAGAAAACTTATATGATGTTGTGTATTTTAAAGTTGTTGATGATGATCATGATCCATAAAGACGGGTGGAGTATTATCTACAGATCTATCTGTTTGCAAATTGTTTTGAGGGAAATTTGTATTTCCCTTTTTATCAATGAAATCTTAAGACGAGGTTTGCGAGGGAGTTTTATTGCAATTGGTTGTTCGTAGTAAAGGAAAATGTTAGATTGATATTCAGGGTTTAATGGCTAAAACACAAACACGCTTCAGCTTCGTCTCGTCTGCGTTACGCTTACGATGCACCCGCTTCGAGTTTGCTTTCAGTCACAGTTGGCCCTCCAACAAATGAATTTTGCTTGTGTACTTTTTTTACATCTGTTGAGCTGTCAGCCAAAGCAAATGTTCAGCATATTTGAACTATAGCTTCCGTTTGGATTCACGTTACGTAATTTTATGTACAAAACGTGAGGTCGAAGCTTCATTTTGATAGCATGCATTGAATTTCTATTTCTGAACTCGTAAACGTCAGGCGAAGTCGAAGCCGAAGCGTGTTTGTGATTCAGCCTTAAAGAGCACAGATTTCAGTAAAGCAGGTGTCTTAGGATTTGTCTAAATTTTAGACTGATCTTTATGTGGGATCCTTTACAGAACAAACGACCTCTTGTGTGGAAAAATGGTATAAGTATCAGCAATCCTCATATAAGCAATCTCGATGTATTGTTGCAGGTACTCTTTTCTTTTCTTCAGTTGCCAGCCAATGGAACTTAGTGTGTCGTTTATTTATTCATTTTTCCGTTAACCACATATTAGGTAAATATTCCACTTGCTGCTAACATCTGTTGAAAACACCTGTTTCTAATGAACAATATGTTTGGTGTTTTAGACACGTAGAAGTTATACGTTCTGTTTTTATTTGATTTGGTTTTGGGCATATGCAACATGTTTACCTTATAAAAACATGTACATATATATCGAACAATATCCAGTTGAGAATCTATTTGTAATACACAAGTGGACTCTACTGAGCAAACACTAAAGGTTTTCGTACACTCTTAGCATTTCAATATGAACTTTAATGTTTTTAGACCTTTAGGTTTTTCTCACTTTAAAGTTTTCGCTCTGTATTAAGGAGCTGAACAGAATGCGACGCCAATCGACTGGCGACTAAAATGAGAGCTTTCAAAAATGTAAAATTTGTATGGAAATCGCTCATCGCCAACAGAATGCTTCATTCGTCACCCGACGAATCGCTCAAAAGTTCACACTATTCTCACCGATTTGATAAGCGATTTTTGACAGCTGTCATTTTAGTCCCCGGACGACTGGCGATTGCATTCTGTTGTCTTTTCTTGTAAATTTCTTGTGAATTAAGAGCTGAACAGAATAAAGTCACGAGTCGCCCGACGACGAAAATGACAGATGCAATATGTTTAGAAATATCAACCTCTCAAAGTTGAAAAAAGGTCAAAGCGACTAGCTCGCATCCATACAAATTCTGCGGTTAATCTCTTTAAACTTGTACAAAACGAACGTCAAAAAGCAAGTGTAAATCGAACACGATAAATTCGAAAAATCGGTAAATGTAGGTTAATGCCAACCGCTGAAAACAATGCTTTAATATAAAGGGTTTTCCAATAAGAGGTGTTATTTTGAATAGCCCGCTATTTCGGTAGCTGTCACTTTTGAAGCTGTCATTTTTTGACATTTGACAAGTAAAAACTACGCCATTTATAAAAATTTAACGATACACGCTTCAACAACGCATTGAAATTATTAAAATTCACTATAAAAATGGTGACAATTTAGCAGAGACGGTTCGTAAAACTAAAACATTTTTGGGTCGTCGTGAAGCACCTTGTCGGACCGCAATTGGCCACCGAGATCTTGTGATTTAACACCTTGCGACGTCTTCCTTTGGGGCCACGTGAAAGATAAGGTCTACGCCGTCGATTCAAGACCTCAAAGATGGAATTCGTGAGGCTATCGAGGACATAGGGCAGCCACTTTGCGATTTGGTTATGGAAAATTTCATGAAAAGGATATGGTCCAGTAAGCGTGGTCGTGGAGGCCATTTCCATTTTGTTGTGTTCCATTATTAACGGCATACCTTCCTCTTTATAATGAAAAAAAACATCTGATCATTTATCTCAAAAAATGCCATTTTTCTTTGAATATCAAAATAACACCTCTTATTGGAAAACCCTTTAGACGAAGTGATAAGATATTTTGCTTTGACGCTTTTCACTTCAAGAGACCCAATCGAATGTCACGCACTGTTACTCCCGATATTCAATGTTCCAAAGCGAAACTCTAATAACTTCTTAGACTGCTTCAATAACGATGAGGTGTGAAAGCACGCACCCCTAATCGCTATTATTATTTGTATATTAGTTGATCTCCTATAACGAAAGTAAAATGGTAGAAATAATGGTGTTTTCTTGGTCTGCTTAGATATAGAATGGAGCAAGGGGACATTCTTATTGCCTCTGGTCCTGTAGTGGGTATGTTTATGCCATCAGTTGACACGCATTGTGCTCATTTCATTTCATTAAAATGATATCAGAACAGGCTCAACGTTTCGTAGAAGATTCTTTGTTGATTCGAACCATTTAATCCTCATTAAGAAAATATTATTGTCGATAGTTGTCAGAGGCAAATGAAAGGAAATAGTGTTGTAGGAGGTTAGAAGAAGCAAACTCTTTTCTTCTACACATGGAGTTCTCTTCATTAATCTAAGTTCTTTTTTACGAGCTGAAGAAGATAAAACATGTGGTGGTTTATGGTGAATTGTATGTCCTTATAATCAATAAGTTGACACACACAATGGAATAATTATTGTACTGATTTTTAGGTTAGGGAAATCTTGTATTGTTCTGTCAATGTGGATCGGAGTGATTTTTGTTTCTCTTTTATTTCCTTGGAGAAAAGGATGTTTTAAAAATCTGTGCCAAGGGGATATCATGAACCTTTTCCGATATGGTGTTCTTATTCCCTGTAGATGAAAAATCAATATTGTTGAACAATGACATCCATGTTTAATTCAATAAGCCGCAATGGGCATGTTTAATTAGCGATAACTTATCGCTGATCGCCGATAAGCGTCATTTCTTCATCGATTGAAATGCCAATAGATCAATTTCACTTTGAATTTGACCTAGCTAATTGAAACGAACAGCCTTCCGTTTCCGCGTTAAGAGCTGAACAGAATGCAGTTTTTAGTCGTCGCAAGGATTATAATGGGGTCGGTCGTCTTTTTTTTCCGAGTGAAAAAGTTTAAAATGTTCTCATTCACTGGTTAATATTTCATTACATATGTGTTTTTCGTTCAATGTTGATGATAAATATGCCAAGAAAGTGTAGTTTTCGGGTCTATTTTAATCCTAAATTTGCTTTATTCAAGTGTAAGCCATATTGTTTTAAAAGAGAAGGAATCATTCATTCATGTTCATTGCTTTTGGAAGTTGTATGGGTGTTGTGTTCGATTCCGATTTTCGCAATGGTGTTTGAATTTGAATTCAAATTTGAAGTCGATAAGTTGTGTTTGTCACTGTTCAGGAAAAAGTGATTGGGAATGGAATGAAAGTATTATGAAGACAAATTTGACACAAGAATCGAGAAAAAAAATCAAGGCTTTAAGTAAGTTAAAATGTTCAAAATTAAATCATTTTCATATCCACAATTCTAACATAAACAGTGAAAAATGAATACATACAAACTTACCGTTTCCTTGAATTCCAAACACATCAAAATAAGATAAATTTATAAACAGATCAATTTTAAAATCCAATCGAACAAAGCTTGCAATGCCAAATTTCAAACTGCATTTTGGTTGAATAGCGTAGGTAAAGAAGTGCACTTCGATTGTCGCAGGCAGCGCAGTGTTGGCCTTTGTTCAAAAATTTGCTGACCACGATTGAATGTGCCTCAAATTTTCAAATTTAGTGCAATAAAATTGATTTTAATTCAATTTAAATAGTTTTAAGAGTTAAAATAAGAGCGAAGTGAATATTTTCGCATGCAGCTAGACGTTCCAAAATCATTTTTGAAAGAAATGTAAGTAGATCTTCAATCCAGTGACAGAAAGAAGAAAAGTGTTGCAGAACTTTAATCGAATTGGCAGTTAATGAATTAACGGGTAAGTTATTGTCATTTTTATATTTGAAAACATTTAAATTGATATTAATTTACTTTTTTACATATTTTCAGGGCTTATAAATTATGTACACACAAAATCCTGATGAATTCGAAACGTTTTTCTTGAACGGTAAGTTTGTATGCATGTTTTGGCTTGTTCCTTGTCTCAATTTTTGTTTGCTCTATTCACCAAAACTCAACTGAAATTTCTTTTAAATCAAAGAAGAGCAAATAGCGTTCAAGATCAAAATTTGATAAAAAAAATTAGGTACTCCCAAATTTAATGGTAAGTCTGGAAAACTTAATTTGTTGTTAAACCTTATTATAACGAATTATTTTTGATTCATTATGTGGGTCGGTGTGTCTTGAAGTATTAGGGTTCTCCTGTCGAACTTGGGGACACAATGCGCCTTCGCTCGCCTCATTGCTTACATCAAATATTATGTCTTTTGTATTGAAATCACAAGCCTGCAGCATCCCCTTTCAGGACAGCCATGGCCTGGCCATGCCAATAAATTATTGCCTGAGGAACTACCTCAATAAAGTCCTCAAAGACTATTGTCACCAACAAACTCTCCCAACCTTGTACACATCTTGCGAGAAATCTGCACAACGACCTTGATCCAACAGAATCCACATTCATTTCTAACTAACCTACCACGAAGTAGGTTAAACCCAATCTACCTTCCACAACCGGCTATACCTCCAAAATTGAAAAAAAAAATCAACAAAGATGCTGCGCATCAGAATTCTCGCACAAAAAGCTAGTACCGAGGTTTTTCAGTTCAATCGTGACTTTTGAAACGGGTGGTTTGGCTGTCGTGCGTCGCATTACAGATTTTGTCGTTACAAGTTTTGTCTGCCATCAAAAGCAAATGTCCTTCTCGATTCAAAAATTACAACAAATCCCCTAAAAAAAAGAATTCTCCAGCCTGTCATGAAAATATTTCGTTCGTGATAAATGTCGTGAGCCAGCTAAACCACAAACGAGGCCGCATATCGAGTTGGTTAAAATAAAATTAAACAGAAAAGAGTTTTCGGAACATTTTTTCTTCTGCTCAGTTTGTTTCAAGGAGTACAGAAAAAAAAGTATACAACGCTGTTGTTTTGGGCTCGGTCGG
Source organism: Sphaerophoria taeniata (assembly GCA_943590905.1). Lineage (NCBI taxonomy): Eukaryota > Metazoa > Arthropoda > Insecta > Diptera > Syrphidae > Sphaerophoria > Sphaerophoria taeniata. The sequence continues at coordinate 87,183,032 of OX016542.1, forward strand.
TACGGTTGGTCCGGTCGGTCGTTTGGTCGTCCACCACTACAGAACTTGACTCACAATGGATTAAATCTTCCTTTTTTGTTTTATTCTGTTCGGGGTTTTGTTTGTCTCTTTTGGCTTTGATCCATCATCGTTTTGAGATATCAAAAGGAGCAAAGTTTAAGCTTTCTTGACCTTTCTTTTCGTGTGTTGCAAAGTTTTTTTCTGTGTTTGTTATAAACGAGGATAATTCCACAACGCTTCGAAATGCAAACATCCGTTTTTGAGAGAATAATTAAAAAAGTCTCTGCCTCTGCTTTGTCGTTGTTGTGATCCTGATGATGAATGTGTCAATCAAAAAATTTATAATAAGTCTACAAGAGTGGGAATAATTGCTCGGGCAAAAAAATCACATTTTCTTGTCATGCCATTTAAACGCACAAAAGGCAGCAAAAAAGAGGAAGAAATAAAGAAGTGCTTGAAAGTCGTGTTTTTTGAGTGATAAATAAATAGAAGAAGTCAAGAGATCCTTTCGGGGATGTCCTCCCTGTGCCTCTGTCAAACCAAACAGTTTATAGCAGAAAAATATAATTTTGTTTGCATTCCTTTCGGTATTTAAATTCAAAATTAGTGTCAATGGTGGTTGAGTTTTCGAGTTGAAAGTAAAAAGAAAAAAAAACCAAGAGCGAGCAGAAAAGTGTAAACGGTCTTTTTGAGCTACTGGAGCAGGCACAGTTTTCTCGCTGCAGCATGATGGAACACTTTAAACGTTGCACGTTCCCGTTTTGATGGCAACATACTGAAGTGAGTTCTTTTTTTCTATTCCAAAATATTTTGCACAAAAATTTGCTATGAACCTCGACAGCTCTATCAGAACCAGGAGGCAACCAGAAGAGCCTTCACTCTAGCCAGCTGCTTGCTATGTTTGCTCTTCAGTAACTGTTGAAGTAATTTAAAGTGAAAGAAAATTTAGTTTGAATTTTTTGTGTTGAGAAAAGTTTTACCTCCCTCCCCACGCGGCTAGGCCTCGGTCGAAATCAGAAAACAAAAATCTCCCCGAGTATATTTTTGCAAAACGAAGAAAAACAAACATTCGTACTTTTCGCAGAAGGGGCTTGAATGTTTATGATTGCGGAATGTAAGTAGGTTCTAAGCTGTTTTTTTCTGTTTTGTGTTGTTTTTTTAATTCCATTAAGCTAAGTTTTGTTATGTAGGGTGAAAAAACACAGCAAAAAAAAAAAAAAACTTTAGGGTAAACACTTTATTGAATTTAGAATTTTGCAGAGCAATAGTCAGAGGCTGTGTTGTGTAGGACCTTGATATTAAATTTTGTGAGAAACAAAAGAAAGCAAGAATTCTTTGATTCACCTTGGCCTTATTATTTGTAGAATTTTTGTATAGGCAGTTTGTGTATATGCGGGGTTATACGGGTACGACGACGACGACGGACGGTTGGTCTATCGAATATGTGTTTGTGAATGCCAGAGTGTCCTTGCTTCTGGTTGTTTCAAACAGAGAAATTAAAAAATATACACATTCAAGGGGAAATGAAAATTAAATACAAAGAAATGTTTCTCTATTGAATTTGGGGGTCTCTTTCAATTTAAAAAAAGGAAGAAAGTGCTTAAGGAAAATGAGGACCAAAAAAAGATACAAAAATATACTCACACGACTTGATTTGAATCCTTTTTGTTCTATAAATAACAAAAACTAAATTATTTAAAGGCAGAGTTCTTGTAGCCGGTTTCTATAGATGAAAGAGAAAGACCATAACTTTGGGATATGGACCTTTACTTAATTTAATTCTTATAATCTTCAGATTGAATATTTCAAGGGAAAGGAAATATACATATTTGTTTTTCTATTGCTTTCCTTTTCGGTTTATCGTTTGGTAGAAATTTATTCAGTCTGAAAATTCCGAAGTAATGGAATTTGTTTAGTTTTTGTTTGTTCTTGTGTTCTTGAAAATTCAAACTTGCTCTACTCTTCTGAGCTTAAGAAAAAATGGAAATGGAAGACAAAACATTAATAGAATTTTTGGTTATGGTCAGTAGGAATGAGAGTTTGGTCTTTCGATGGTTCATTGTGGCGTATGAGTGCTTTTTTTTTTGTTATACTTCTTGAACTATCAAGAAAGCTTGTAACCTACGAACTTAACGTAGACGATTCTTATCGTATGAAAAGTTGAAATTATTTAATTTCTTTTTTCAAATAAAAAATCATAAAAACTGGGGCCGATTCCCCGCTTCAGTGAACTAGTGAGTGAGTCTCATCAGTTATCGAACTTTGGGATGATGACATTCGTTAGGTCAAGTATCGTTTGAGAATTATGAATCGTAGTAGTTTTACTCTATTTATTTTGAACGAGTTTTGAGAGGTTTGACTTGAGTGAAATAGCTTTGAGTTTGACTGTTAACAAAACACGAGATTGATGAAGGTTTGGAGCGGAAAATTGACCTAAATATGGATTATTGGCAAAGAGTTTTATAATAAAATGACTCCAATAGTAAAATTTAAATTTTTTCTTTGAAAGTTCCTCCCATCAGTGAGCTGTTTATGTGTCTGAGGAAGGAATTTAAAATTTTTTATTAGAAGCAGGTAATGTCAAACAAACACAATTCTTCAACGTATCATTCGATAACGGATGCGGTTATTCTGGCCATGAATTTAATTTTTACACGAGGGATTTTGTTCATGAAATAGAGCTGGTTGGGATTATTTTGAGCGCCTGGATTTTGATGCTTTAATAAAAGATGTCTTAATGAGATAAAGCAAAATGATACATTTTAATGTAGTTAGTAAAAATTTATTCCGAATAGTCGTCTCTACATTCATTAACTAATAAACTTCATGCTTAAGGACTAAGTTCCACGTAACAGCTTTAAAACTTAAACTTATATATGCTATGCTGAAGATTTCAAATCAATACCATAACTTATGAAGAATTTCAGCCTGAGACTCTGTCGTCTTCCACCGAAAACAGCCGGGACTAGTCCTGTCATCGAAAACAAAACACTTCGGCAACTGCAGTCGTTGGGTCAAGTTAGCGAAACATTTTGGTTTGCTGGTCCTTTTTTAAGTGAGGCTGATAAAAACACACTTTCTTGGCTTCTTCCATATATTGATCAAATATAAATTGCTTTCAAAGCAACTAAATACTGTCCAATTAGCTTTCTGTTAGTATTTTTCTTGCAAAATAGAGCTGTTTCGGGATATTTCCTGCTTTCGGCGAAGTCTCTCATATTCGGGACCGAAAGCTTCTTAAGGACCGGCAGTACGGTTTTCGCAGCAACAGGTCCACTGGTGATCTCATGGTTTATCTCACCGAACAGTGGAACTAGTCCTTACATAGTTTTACATGCGTGCTTTCGGCATCGATAAATCCCTCCTTTGTTAGATTAAAAACTATCTTTCGAACCGTTGAATAAAAGTTGTATTGGAAGGATTCAAGTCTGAAAGCCACAATATAAATGCTGGTGTACCCCAGGGCTCCGTTTTGTCTCCGACACTCTTTCTCATATTCACCAATGATCTCTTGTCTGTAGCTTTTCATACTCGTTCCCAAACTCACATAGCTTCTGTTCGAAAGTGGAACTGCAACGTAAAAATTTGATTACCTCATTAAACCATGATTTAAACAGCATTGTACAATGGGTTTTAATGAACTGCGTAGAAGTGAGTGGCACTTGCATCACATGATCACCTCTTGAGGAACGATCACATATGCGTTTTCGCCAAAAATGCCGCAAGATGTTTAGGTTTCTTAAGACGGTGCAAGAAATTTGTTTGCCCGTCTGATCTGGCTATTATCTATAAGACTTACATTCCTTTGAAGCTTGAGTACAATTATTCCCATCTCTGGGCGTATGCTCCAGCTACATACCTAAGCCTAGTGGATGTTATACAAAAAAGAGCTCAAAGAATGATCGACAGACATCACTGACTCATTCACTTCTTTAGACACCGTGCGTCGTAAAGTTTCGTTTCTCTCTCTATTCCATCTTTGAAGCTGTCCGTGGCGTAGTGGTATGTGCATTCGTTGCTACGCAGAACGCATGGGTTCAAAACCTGCTTGTCCCCATAAAGTTATTATTTCATCAGCAGTAGCAGTGTCTGAAGCATTATAATGTTCAAGAATTCACCGACACCTCATTTTACATCCTCTATCTTTTCCCTAATCCTCGCACTTTGCTCTTGGCATATAGAGGGTAATGAAAGGACGAATACAGATTTATGTGTGTCCCAGTTGTTAGTGGCATACAAATTAGTAATTAATACAAAATCAATTGATTCAGTTCTTATAAAATTTTTTGTTGATAGGTACTCTTCAAAATTTATTTTTCGCTTGAATAATAAAATAAATTTCAGGGACTCCCACGTCAGGGTACGAAGCCTCCGCATAATTCATCCTTTCATTTTTTTCCCCATTTCTAGAAACACAGGATGACATTTTGAATTGAAAAAAAAGAAACGCTTATGCTCTTTTGAAATTACTAGAATTCAGCTAAACAATTCCGAGAACATTTTTCAAAGGCTCCACTAAAAATGTTTGAAAAAGTTAACACAAAGAATAATTGAGAGTTATTTTTCTACAACAGACTTTTTTACTCTTATTATTTTACAAAATCAATTAAAATTCTCCCTGTATCCCTGAAAACAGTAAAAACTCAATTGCTTAGTTCTCAGAAATATGTTTTTAAAGGACATTTATTCATGTTTTTAATCTGAACTTTACGTTGGAATGGTGAAATAAAAAATTCAACAACAAAGCATTGTTTTGTATGAGAACGTCATACTACATATTTTTTTCGAAAATGCCCAAATTTAGCTGCAATCTTCCAAGTCCCTCTTCAACTTGCCTGAAAAAAAAGAATAAGTTTAAAATCCAAAAATTTTCGTTTAAGTTCTTAACATGAATGTAGTGTCCGTGACCGTGGATTGGTGGTTAGGTGCGTTGGCTGCTAAGCAGAACGTCAGCGTCGTTGGTCCGAGTCCTACTCGTGCCCATAGTGTCTATTTCATCATTCACAGACACTGCCTCTTGCAATGAACTGACAAAACTTCCAAGAGTATTAATCTGTCATGAAAAAGTGTTTCTCAACTTTGCCCTTCGGAATCGGCGTTAAATTGAAGGTCCCCTCCATTCTTCACACGCTCCCAAGGAATTATTAATGAGTATAAGCCACTTAGGCCTTGGCTCTTCAAGAGCTGACGCGCCACTCTATTTCTTTTTTCTTTTTTTATTCTTAACTCAAATCCTAAAATCACTATTTTCACCTCTAGTCAACTTTTCGCTCGATTTAATTAAAAAGAAAATCAAAACATCTGTTTCCGCAAAGCCAAAATCGAATGCAAATGACACAATTCTCAAAAAACGTTGAATTTCCATTAAGCAAAACAAAAAGTAGAACAAAAAAGCGAAACCCTACGCTAGTTGAATGAAAATGTTGAAATATTTGAATAATGCCTAATCATCTGTGTTCTAAAAATTGATTTCGTGACGAAATAAACAAACAAAACAAGACAAAATTTGCATTTTAAAAAATAGAACCTGAATTGAATACCAAATTATTTCCCTCTTAGAAGTCGATCTAAGTCTAAGGTACCTACTAGAAAGTGCTTTATTTGGCAGCATGCGTCAGTCATAAAGGACTCCCCTTCAATTAAGCATTTTTTAAGGATCTCTTAAAATTAATGGCTTGGAATGAAAAAAAACAAGCAATCTGTAAAACATGTTGACTTAATTGATGTCGGAAACAGATGTTGGTGGCATTATATTTTTTAAAAAATGAAGTGAAGCCTTTTCACGAAGAAACTTTTTATCAAACATAAAAGTTAAGAAATTTGAAGGTTTCCTTAGCATTTTCAATTTGTATGTATTTTCGGATAATTGCATGCCAAACGCACAAAGTCCCTCAAATGGCAACACTATTTACTGCTTCTAAAACAAATTTGCCTTCTGAAATTTAAATAAATGAAAACCTTTTTTAAGTCCAAATCCCAGGCAGGAGTTAGGCATTCATATCAGTGTGAACTTCAAAGAATTTTGAAATGCGTGATATTTCGAGAATTTACTGAAATGGGGTACCATCAAAATTTAATTAAATCTTATTATGCGATTGCCAACAACGAATAAATGCTATTAATAGACCAACATTTTGACACTTGTGGGTTCTCTCCCCTTACGCAAGAACATTTGTTTGTTTATCAAATATTCAACTCTGCCACACAAATTCATGGGCCATTAATGGCAAAGAGAACAAACCCATTTATAAGCCAACTTCAAATATAATTTCTTAATGTCTGCTAAATTTCGGTGCGTAGGCCAAGTGGATGCAGACGCAAACAGAGACGGAAGAAGCGACCATAATCATCATCTCTACTGCTGGTATTTTGTGTGTGTCCTGTTTTGCTTATAATGCAAAATATTGTTGATTTTTATCATCAAAAAAACCAAACCACACATTATCTCTTATTGTCTTTCTCTCTTGCTCTGTCCATCTCTTCTCTGCAGGGATACTCCCTGGAGGTTATTTATTGCTTAAACTCTACTTCAGTGAACAAAAAGTCTGCTGTAAATCATTTCAAAATCCATTATTTATGCTGATGACGTGCTGTTGTTTCAAAACTGTGGTTTTCACCCAAAAGCCAAAACACACTCACACAAAAAGAGGCCTCTCCTTGACACTCTCGCCCTCGCTCTACGTTTTTCCCACTGATATTTTGAGCATTCATAAAAGTATTAATGCCGAGTAAGTGTACAGGAAATAATATTTCGAATAATAATTTTCGCTTGTGAACAATTGAAGTGGAAGTGAAAACATAACCAAAAAATATCATTTTTTTCCACTGGTTGTTCCACCACTAGCTAGAAGACAGAAGAATAACGAAATCAGTTAAGAGATATGCGATTACACACTTAATGCCTTTTAACATAAAATATTGTTTACATTGTTTAATTACCCACTTCCTTTGGAATCATCGAGAGGTATTTCTGTGTTTGTTCTGTTAAGTCACAAAAAAGTGCTGAGAACAGATGAAATGCTTGTGTTAATTAATTTTTAATTTATTGGCTGACATGAGAGGGTTCAGGTTGAGTCAATGAAACTTCAATTCCATTAAATGCTTTACATAGCACATAAGTTGTTTGGAAAAGGTTTTCGATAAGGGATGATGAAGGGTACTTTGTGGGGAAGTAAATCAAAAACAGATACACACTTGTTTTCGTTTTTTAATAAGAAATGTATTATCAACCTTCGCTAGAGATATTTTGTTCTTTAATTTTGGACCTCACAAAATTACAGCACCTACCGTACTTTTATGTCCTTTTCCAGAAAAGATACAAGAGTTTCTAAGTGTTAACTTACAAGAAATAAGCTTTGAACCAAAAAAAATTAAAAAATTTGTATGTTCACTGTGGCGTATACTTGCTATTTTCATTGTTGATTTCTGCGCTGTCCCCAGATCATAACTTTAATTTTTTTTAAAGAACCCTTTGATGGGATCAATCAAAATGGATCTGAATCTTCATTTGAAAGATTCGATATGATTAAATTTTCATCGAATTTCACAGGTTGAATTCACGGGATCGAATCAGATTAATACGCAAAATTTTACCACAGGCCTTACTTCTTATCTTAGCTTCGGCTAAGTTATAGTTCACTTAAATTTGCTTAATTTGCTCAACATGGATCATTAAAAAGAAAACAAAGGATCTTATATCTCTGAAAGGACTGCATATAAGCTCTCTAGCAGGTGTCATCACTGGACGCTGCCTTAAAGGATGTTACCTATGCTTTTCGGCTTGGTGTCTTCTCAGATAATCTCTGCAGAAGCTGCATTAACGAGTAGTAGGAGGAAACCATTCCTCATCTGCTATGTTCATGCCGCGCATTCGCCATAAGAACGAAAACTCACCTAGGAGAGCCTTACTTCAATGACACCAGTGAAATGGCCAGCACAGATGTTAAAAGTCTTTTTCGTTTTATGAAAAGCTCAAAATAGGAAATGCCTTATCAATCAATAAGTAGGAAATGCCTTAGATTCGAATGGTATCCCAATGAGCCCACATGGCTAAAGGCGAAGCCACTTAGACCTAACCTAACCTAACCCATAGTAGGTCCTTCTTTATGTCCTTCTTACGCCAATTACGATTCAAATTTTACTGTTATCAGGCAGCACAGGACACCAAATTCCCCCACATTTCAGCTTTTTCTCAGAATTAGAAAAACAAAATTTCAGTTTATTTTTAAGTTTCTGTTCCTAAAGTCCCGCAAAAAACTCCTTAAAAACTTTCCAAAGTCCTCCGTATTTCTTTCAAGTTTTCTATTTTTAAAATTTCACATCGCATCCCGGCAACAAGTGAAAGTTTCCCAACTTCGTCAACCTTGTCAAGCCATATGACAATACACAAAAGACAAGCATGACACAATAATATCGTTATCTGCAATCTCAACGGTAACTTTGTCACTAAGAGACGATACGTCGTTGGTTACAGATTATGAAATGTAAGGAATGTCCTTATGAAACTCATAGCTACACTCTGTTCTAAAGCAGGAAAATGCTGTTATCGCTTATTGAATTTTCAATTATTCATGTCATCTCTTTTGTTTACCGCCCACTTCCCCCTCTCTCTCTGTTCGGTTCAATATACCATTATCATCCAATTCCCGGATTGTGTATGGACCAAGAATAATCAAAATAGTTTCGGTTTTCATTGGAGGATTCTCTCCCATAGAAAATTTATGCAAAAGCATCAAAGACGAAGTCGAAGTCGGTCTTCCCTCCTTCCTTGGATATCGCTTCCTCATCAACGAAAACGGAGAAAGAGAGAAATTATGACAAATTGACAAATACAAACTTAATTGAATTGTGTTTGCTTATTCATAACATAATACGAGGTATTTTGGATTGCACAAGCATTTTACTCTTCTAAAGTTCGTTTTGATTTCTCTTGGATTATTATTTCCTGTGATTTGAGGAATCAACTCGGAGGAAATAGTTGCGGACCAGAGGGTATAGTGTGACAAAGTGGTAAAACAAAAACAAATGACTTAATTTGTGGAGTTCCTTGCTAAGAGACATACCCTAGTTATGATTTGTTGATGATGTGATTTTCGATTATAATCTTCAAAATACCACAAAAACTACAGTACAGTAGATGAAGTACCACAATGCTGACTGCTCACACCGCTTCTGTTAAGTTCAAAGACCAAATTGTTTTCATTCCAATTTTAAAAATATCTTGAATTGTCTTTAAGTGCAAAGCATAATTGTCAGAGCCCCAACTCATAAATCAGCCCCTCTATTTTTTAGCCAAAGGTGAAAATCCATCAACCGTGTGTGAAGTTCTTCTTCCTGTCATCATTTCCGCTCATGATTCGATGTTATTAGATTCAATTTATTCGCTCCCCTTATATTGTTTGCATCGCAAACAGGAAACAAAATTTCAATTCCAAGTAAGCGCTTAGGGCTGATTAATATTATCAGTGGCATTTTTGTGTTTCGGAAATTTTCAGCAAATTTGAGGGCGAGAGAGCGACACAAGGTTGGAGATTCCTTTTGAATTAGGATTTAATTATTGTGAAATTGATGTGTCCCCTTGTTTAGGGTGTTTGATTGATTTGCTCATTCCACCTGAAATCTCGTTACATCAGGCTCGTGCAGGGATGTATGGGACGCACGTTTTCAATTAATTAAATGCTTTATTGATTTTGTTTTTTTGTATTTCGGGTAAAAAAATTAGGTACTTACATAAATGCTCTTCAGCTTTTCATTACGATGTGCTGGCAATTTTCGTGCTTATAAAAAAAAGAACATACATACATGTCGATCTAGGTGGGACGAGGGGGGTAGCAGTTGTTTCAATGTTTGTTATACGAGAAATGCTAAATGGTTAAAATTGAGAAACGTATTAGTGATATAAGTAGTCGGAAAAGAGATAGACCTTTCTTACTTATTTACTGATTTGTCTGTCCTTCTGTCCGTCTATCTTTCTGTTTTCTGACCCTTTGTCCCTCAACAAATTCGTCATAACAATAAATGGAGTATGTTGCCAATTCTGAAGGGGCTAAACTTCAAAGGCATTGCGAAATGTCATATTTTGTTCGTAAACAAAACAAGTATACGTCACAGTGACCAGTTAGTGTCCATCGATTAAAATTTCGATTGAGGATTGACTACTTCATTTTTCTACTGTCGAGTAAAGTACGTACAATTTTCGTAATATAGGTGGGAAGGGGGTTGGTGTTGCATTTACGTTTTACAAAATGAAAAAAGGACTTTAAATTCCAAAATAAACTGGCAATGCCTGGCTTGCTGTGGTTCTTTTTTATTGTTTACAGATGACCTCCATAAAAGAAATAAAATTCCACTGAAAATTCCAAACTAGCTATTGCGCGTTTTAATTCTTTAAATGTTTTAGAGTTCAACTTTATTGTTTTGTGATTTCCAAACAATCCCAACCAGAAGAATGACTAAAAGTTGATTGATACGCACTAAAAAGCCCATGAAACTATATTTTTACGCCCATAATCGGCTATTTCCTGTCAAATGCATACGCAAAGTAAAACAAAACTATGAAAATTATTGCCTAGTTGATAGGTTAATGTAGATTCGTGTTTGATTGTTATAAATTATATTATGTCCTGACATTTTATGAGACTAGTTGAGCTCTAAGTGTTGATGAGGACAAAATATGACACAGGGTGTTTTCTTTGTTCCAAGGAAGTTAGTTGGAAAAAATCTACAAACTTTTGAATATTTGTCTTAAGAAGGATTTTTAAATTCAAATCCATAGTTAGAATAATAACGATATGGCACGATAGCTCCAAAAATTCAGGTCGTAATGGGTTGCACTCTTAAACTTTTCCACGACTGCGTGTAGGGACTTGAGGGGACCTACAATTTTGTGTTGAATCGGAATGGATAAGTTGAAAACCACTTTGTCGTGAAAATTGAAACTTTTGGAAGCTTTGGCAGTACTTCACAAGAGGTAGTACCCACGCCTTCTATTTTACTGGTCAAAGCAAATAACGAAACTGATACGCTATTCCTCAAACGGTCCTTAAATTTGACAATAATTTTTGTCTACATAAATGCGTTGATATTCTTTAAAGATTCTAGGTCCCTATTAATATCAAACACCCTACATTCCTGAGCCTCTCTCAAAAACCAATTCATTTTTTTCCTGCGCATTTCGGTCAAGAGGAACTAAATTTTGTGTGAGAGTTTTCAATTACAATTCGGACGGGCAATAAAAAACAATCCTTGGAATCAAATAAAGATTAATGATCCAGCTATAACAAAAACAACAACAACAACAATAACAAACAACTTATAAATGAAATTTCCAAAAAAAAAGTTGGTCTTCTAATGAAAACATAATAGAAATAAAAATAATGAAAATGAACAAAACGGAAAATGAAATAATAAAATGAAAATAAACGAAAGTAAAAGCCATTCCCAAATTTACACAGTCATGGTTGGGTCGTCTCTCTTCTCATTTTTTGAATAATTCTTCTAGCTTTTTTGTTAGACTTTTTTATCATCATATTTTTTTTTTGCAATGCAATGATTTATGATGCTGGGGTACTTTTTAATATTAGATATTTTTTCTTCGTTTCATTTTGTCGCTCTCCGGAATGGCTATTATCTAATTTGGCAGATTTGTGTGAGATCGAAAAAAAAATTAATAATCGTGTCAGTTAACAGGAAGAAGATATGATAAAGTTTGTGTTTTTTCTTATTGATTTTGAAATATGCACGTAATCAATAAAAAATCATTCGTTTGGTGATTGATGTTCTTGCTTAAAGATAGTGACGGAGTTAAGAGAATTTTTATTAATAATGGGAAGAGTTATTTGTTGTCTTATAAGGACTTTCTAAGGAGCTCAAGAATAGCCACGACTCCTTCTAGAAGCAGTCAATGCATAATGTATTTCGTGATTCGAATAACCTGTCAAGCCTACATCCTTACATAGGTTGCTTAAACTCATAAAAGATATTCAAATGTGGTATACAAACCCATTTTTTTGAAGAAGTCCATGACCACTTATAGGTCGTTGTTAGCTTAAATGCGAGGGTCAGCCAGTATGTAGAGGAAAAGGTGGGAATATGGAACCTGTTGTTAATTAGGAACCCCCCTCTAAAACCAAAACAGATCTTTTAGCGAATAGCAACATTTCCATTTATTCCATTATTGTATATGCTTTATGACATGCTCAACGGTAGAAAGCTTGTTGTCAAAAGTGACAATGTAACTTCTACCACCACCTTTGAAATTAAAAACGGTCTTCAACAGGGAGCGGTGAACTCGCCGATCCTCTTCAGCATTTACACTAGCGATCTGATAGGTAGCTTAACTAACGCAATTGCGTATGCCGACGACCTGATTGCGTACAGAACGGCTCGAAAGGTTGAAGTTATTAGAATTCTCTTGCAGCGTGACTTCGAGAAGATTCAGCGATACTGCGACGATTGGAAACTGAAAATAAATGTCCAAAAGTCGGAGACAATTTTGTTCCGGACTCCGTTGGCTAAAGCCTCGCGAGATACGTGTAAGAATTGGCGCAAGATGGTCATTATTGATCCTCACGGACAGGCATTGACGAGCAAAAGAGTAGTGAAGTACCTCGGTATCTGGTTGGACCAGTATCTATGTATATTTCGACAGACATATAGATGCTGCTCTGACTAAGGCCAGAGTAGCCTTCGCTCTGACGAAACGGCTGTTTTACAGCAGTTGGCTTGACCCCAGAGTGAAGGTAATTTGCTGAATGGCCCTCATACGGCCAATGATTTTTTATGGTTGTCCTGTATGGTTCAACATTGCCCCTTCCCAAATGGAGAAGTTTCGGGTGTTCGAGAGGCAGTGTCTTCGGCGCTGTCTCGGTTGGTATCGGACACCGGAATCTTCTTATCTGCATTATTATTCAAACGAGGTTCTGTACAACGGGGCTCGAATCAATAGAATTGACAATTTCGTGATAAAACTTGTTCGGGGCCACATTGCGAGAGCTATGACTTCGACCAACAATTTGATTTTCGGGCCGTTCTATCCGAACGACAACTACTTCGACAATGCACGCTTGAGCGGCTTCATCCCACCAGAGGCATTCCTCTATCTAGACCAGTGCGGCATGATACAGGATAGATTGGCAGTACCGCTTATCTACCACGTCAGGCGAAGAACCGTAGACCGGCGGCTTCTGTATGAACGAGGCATCCTCGCTCGTGATGGAGCTGCTTCGGTTCAGTAGGGCTGTGTCCGAAAAGGACCGCATTGATAGGGTGAAGCAGGAGAACCAGTTTTGGTGGCTTCAAACTGCATCTGATAATGGGTAATCCGGGGTGGGGTATTTTTGCCTTGGCCGGCTTACATACTTGTTTTAGTCTTAGGTTTTAGGTTTAAGAAGAGTAGGCATGGCGGCACTATAAAATATGTATAAAAACGAAAAAATAAATAAATAAATAAATAGTGAAAAATACTAATAAAAAAAGTGAAAAAAAAAGAAAAAAAAACAATCAAGGACAATTTGATAATGTGAAAAAAAGACAATTACAAAAATCAAGAACACAATTACAAGGACATAGTTTTTGCCGCTGTGGTTGTTCTAGTTTTAAGTAGTTTGTAGGTAGATTAGGTAATTTTAAGTTTTATTTTTAGGACCTAGTATGTAAGTTAAAACACAAAAAAAGTTAATGGAATTAGTTTTTTCAAATTTTCTAATAAATCAAAAATAAATTGAAATAAAGTTAAAAATTAGTTCATAGGCCGAAAGGCATTCATTTTAAGAACCATGAATTACTTAGAGTGCCCGATTAGGGCCAGTAAGTTATATACAGGGTGATTCACGAGCGTTGTACCAAAAAGCTAGAGCGTGTAGGTTGAGTTGAGACAAGAAAAAAATCGTATGGGAGGGGGGGGGGTCTATACACCCTCGTTTAGCCGGGAGGGGCAATTTTCTGAAAAATTTACTTATTTTGTTAAAAAAAAAATATTAGAAATCAACGGCTTTGTTAACAACACCGTGCTATACCTTTCTGGAAAGCCAAAAACTTCTTCTTTCACTTTGTTTTTAAATAAAATTGTTTTAACGAACTGTTTAAAAAAAATAAATTTTCAAACTCAAATTTTTCAAAAAAAAAGCTAAAAAATCATTTTTGAACGAATTTTTTTCAAAATTTTATGTAATTAAGTACTAATTTTGTTTTAAAAATTCAATGTCTTTGGTAATTTTTTAGTCAAACACAGAAAACCGGATGCAAAAATGTCTTTTCGTTTTTGAGAAATTAAAAAAAACCAAAACCACTTTTTTCTAAAAAAATCTTTGTTTTTATTTTTACCAATCTGGACTTTTAGTTTAATTTATTAGTTTAATTTATAAATTTAATTTTTTGTAATTGGAGTTTTATGAGGACTCAATAAAGTAGAAAAGTATTGGATTTTCCCTGGATTTACCATTTTGTTCATTGATAACGTCTGAAAACTGACCTGCAATTTTTTCTTACTATACCTGGGGCCGCGGCCACTCGCCGGCGAAGGGTTCTACCTGCTAGGGGCTTAAGATAATTAAACCGCAATTTTTCTTGAATGAAAAAACAATTAAGAACCTAAAGGTAAATAAAAGAAATCGCATATTTACTAAACAACCATTTACAATTAAAGTATTAACTCACCAACACCTAACAATAACAAACTCATAATCTCGAGACGAGTTAGCGGACAGGACCTTCTGCTACACTTGTTGTCAAGATCGGGAAGCCGAAAGACTCTACGGTGAAAGATAACCCAATAGATGGCGCCCAAGTCGTAGCATGTTTTTAAGAATCCGCCGACGAGAGCACGGAGAGCTAGTAGCGAAAGGTCAATGGCAGACGTTATCAATGAACAAAATGATTAATCCAGGGAAACTCCAATACTTTTCTACTTTATTGAGTCCTCATAAAACTCCAATCAAAAAAATTAAATTTATAAATTAAACTAATAAATTAAACTAAAAGTCCAGATAGGTAAAAATAAAAACAAAGATTTTTTTAGAAAAAAGTGGCTTTGGTTTTTTTTTAATTTCTCAAAAACGAAAAGACATTTTTGCATCCGGTTTTCTGTGTTTGACTAAAAATTACCAAAGACATTGAATTTTTAAAACAAAATTAGTACTTAATAACATAAAATTTTGAAAAAAATTCGTTCAAAATTGATTTTTTTGCTTTTTTTTTTGAAAAATTTGAGTTTGAAATTTTTTTTTTTCGTTCGTTAAAACAATTTCATTTAAAAACAAAGTGAAAGAAGAAGTTTTTGGCTTTCCAGAAAGGTATAGCGCGGTGTTGTAAACGAAGCCGTTGATTTTTAATATTTTTTTTAACAAAATAAGTAAATTTTTCAGAAAATTGCCCCTCCCGGCTAAACGGGGGAGAATAGACCCCCCCCCTCCCATACGATTTTTTTCTTGTCTCAACTCAACCTACACGCTCTAGCTTTTTGGCACAACGCTCGTGAATCACCCTGTATAAGTAGAATTAATCAGGCTAGTTTCCCATTTTGTCTAGCGTGTAAGTAGATTTAAGTTTAAATTGAATAAAAAATTAATTTTGAAAAAAAGTAACATTTCGTGAAGTCTCATAGCAAATACTCATATTGCCTAGATACACAACTTTTGCCTTGATCATTTCGCCGCAAAGCTTTTTCCAAAAACCGAGCAAAAAGGAAACCTTTTTTTTATTATTTTTGTTTGTCTCAAAAGTTCATAACGGTTCGTGTTTTCGTCTGGTTTAAAATTCATAAATATTTTTAAGTGTTCGGATTTACAATTTCTAAGGTAAGATTTTTTTAATTTCCTTGAAAAAGTCCCGAAAAACAATGTTTTTTATTAAACTATGAAGTCTTGTAATATGGAACCCGTAGAGGAATCTAATATGGAACCGGGTTCCATATTACCCTTACGTCTTTTTATTAACGGTGGACGTGGTAGGAGTGGTGTGAACACCTGACACAGAAGTCTTGATCAATTGGAAACAACATCAGAATCCCATACTGCAATATCTTCTGGTGATTCTGTTCTTTTGGAAAGCGGCAACGGACGCACCCCAACAGAAGCAGACAATGATGTAAGTGGCATATTCTGCCCCCAAGGCCAAATAGCCTTGATCATGATCATCGTGTTGAGGTTTGGGTGCTGTGCCAATCCTGCAATCTTTGGGCACTTAATGATTGCGCAAGATGCGATCATGACTATTATGTATGCAATTTTTGTACTCAGAGGTAAAATGTTATTTTAACATACATTTAATATGGAACCCAGGGTTCCATAAAAGGAGCATAAAATTAAAAAATGTTATAAGTACTTTTTTTGAATAAAGTAAAATATTAATTACAAAAAGTACTCAGAACATGTTTTTTTTTCTTATATATATTGGAAAAATATATACTTATTATTATTGAATACTATTTAATGTCTTCAGCTAACGGGTATGGAAAAAAAGGCTAAAAAACAAAATGGGGTTCCATATTCCCATCTTCTCCCCCTACATATGTGCATTTTATGCCCTGATGGTATTCCACCAATTGTTTTAAAAAAGCCTTGCACTACCTATAACCAAACTTTATCAGCTTTCGATCCCTACTAGTGTTTTTCCCCAGTTTTGGAAGGAGTCATTTTTAATACCTGTTCCCAAAAAAAGGCCCTTAAAAACGATTTTAGAAATTTTAAGCCTGTTGCAAAGCTCTGTTGTATCCCCAAACTCTTTAAAAGTATCATTTATGAATTCATGTTTTATCACTCCAAACAAATCTTTCTGCCAGCTAACATGGATCTACAACCACAAACTTAATTCACTACACATTTTTGTCCGTTTGAGAAGAAGTTTACTACAAAATATCTCATAGCCAAATCCTGTTTAAGCTTGAGAAATTAAATTTTCCACTTTATTTTATCTCCTGGATCCGATCTTATTTAACCAATCGTAGCTTTAGCTATAGTCATTTTCCGATCGTGTATATTTTACTGAATCGAAGCTATTTATGGTGTACCTCAGGGTAGTCACCTTGGTCCAATAATTTTTTTTCTAGCTACAAATGACGTTAACCAGGTTTTTCATACTTAAAGCTACTTATTAACGCAGATGATATGAAAACCTACAGACAAATAACGTGCTCCAAGGATGCTTAACTGCTTCAAATTCACTTGAATAAGTTCTTCAATTGGTGTAGGCATATTGACAACCTCATTAGCAAGGCTAATTCTACACTTATTAGGATATATTGAACATTGGTCTAAAGAATTTTTAGATTCGTACGTTCGACCAAATCTTCAATATTCTTCTCAAGTTTGGTGCCCATATTACCAGATTCACATTAAACGCATAGAATACAGTACAACTTACGTAGATTTATTTTGTTCGCTCTTCTTGGGTTAGGCTGGAACGAAGACCGCTTGAAATTACTTGGGATGCAATCCTTACTAATGCATAGGAACAATGCTGACATTATATTTATAATTAACTTCGCTCAAAAATGTTTAAAGATTTGTTTTAATCTAATCGTGTTAACCCTATACTCACCTATCATCTAAGTGTGGTCCAAACGATCCAAAATTGTTTTTGACACTCTTCCAGAATCGCTAAGTGCGTCCTCGGGCGGATTCGGCTGATGCCTCATCGATGAAGAGCAAGAAGAAATTGTCCAACAACTTATCTGCCACCCTCTCCATCTCCATCTCCATCTCCACCCTGATAACTTCTTTTACGACTACCTATTTTTGTGTTCATATACCTGTGAGCTGCCTTAAGGTTTGAGTTAATGGTATTTAATTTATGTTTGGTCCTGAGCTACATTTATCAATTTTTAAGTCTACAATAGTGACTTCAATAGTTAGAAACATTTTCTCTTTAATTTAACCTTCAAATCTTCTTAGGAGCTCAAAAAAAGCCTAAAAACTTAAATTCATAAATTTGTAGAAAAAATGAAGTCCATTTGCTCCCAAAATTTATCCTCCCCTAACAAACACTTGTCCTAATAAGATTTTCTCCAAATGAAACTGTCAAATTATTGTGTTCTCTCTATTCTTTATTTTTCCTTTTTTCCTAACATAATTTTTTGTCGATCCATGTAAGCTTGTTAAAGTTATCTCAAATGAAAGATATCAGATAATAATATCTCTTGCCGAGTTTTTATCTCATTTCTTCGTTTTTCTCTGGTGTTATTGATGAGCTCTAGAATATTTTTGGTGTTCAATGTTCAATGTTTAGTGTTTGTTCGTTCATGATGTGAATTTGGTGCGAGAAAAATCCTTTTTTATCTTCATCAACCTGTTTTATCCTTGAAAGATCGAAGAAACAAGTAGAGAGAGTGTAGTAGTGCTATGTCAGCCGAACAATCGAATAAACAAAAACAAACAAAACCACACAATGGTCCATTTGCACATTTTTATACCACTGTTTTATTATACTGCTTAATGTCCTTAATGGATCCAAACGTCGTCGACGTTGGTCGTCGTCTTCTGTGTCTTCGTCGAGTAGTTGTTTTTATTTTATTTAAGGTTGTATTGTTTTTCTGCATTTTATGGTAAAATATATAACCCGAAAGTATTGAATTGTCAAACTTTCCTTGCTCGTTGTGTCTGCCGGTCGATGTAAGAGGGGAAAAGGACATCCAACCGATGTAGGCCGTCAACGCAGCAAGGACAAAACTTGTAGGGTAGGCTTTCTCTTTTTTGTTATTTTGATAAATCGTTATTTAACGACTTAAGGCTTTGATTTCTTTACAAATGATTTAAAGGCACAAGATTTTGACTTTGAGAAGAGTGAGAGCTAGGGCATAACCCATAAACAGGCGTTTCACCATTTACCCAAAGTAAGCCTTTTTTAGTTGATGGGGAGGGTGACAATTTTTATGTTGAAATATAAAATAACATGAAGTTATCAATCAACATCAAGCTTCCTTCTTGATGGGAGATACAACACTTCAATTTTTTTTTTTGGAAATCGATGATTGACGGGAAGCTGTTTGCTCCGAAATAAAAAGATCACAGTCAAGAGAGGATGATCCGAGGAAAATAGCTTGACTATGTGAAAAGAAAAGAGTGCTGAGGAATCTGAAATTGATTTAATTTGAATTTGCAGAAGTGATTAATGGTCTTAATTTTTCGCAGGGATATCAATTTTTATACAAATGTTGCTAGTTTTAGAAAAATGTTTGTAAGCTCTAAGAAAACAGTCACATTTAAGGCAGAATTGTTTAGTTTGTAGGGATTCGTCATTTGATCCAAAAAGTAGCCTACAAAATATTTCATGACTAAAGTATGCTTTAAAATATTTTCAACACTTGAAGCACACTGCTTTGAAATTATGTAACTAATTGAAATTAATTTGAAAAGTATAAAATAATTCGTCGTTACAAATTGAAAATATCTCCTAACCATTTTGAACTTAATATTTTCAACAGCAGGCTCTTGATATCTTATAGGCAAAAGGCCTTAAAAGTGTTAGTAAAGATGTGACATGATTGTCGTAATTCAAGTGCCACTTCCAAGTTTAATAAAAAGTCTCCAAAATTCTCTTCGTCCACTCAATTAATTCATTAAAATGATTTTCTTTGAAATATGAAAATTTTTAAAGTTCTTCAACTCCGAATAAAGGCCTTGTCTTTGAAATCAGGACACTCTCAAAGGGTTACAAAAATCTCTTTTTGAAGTTTACTGACAAACAAAATCTCAAGATCATTCCCATGGAGACTCTCAAAAAATGTTATACAAAACACTTTGCCATTTCCATTTCTTAAATTTCAAGTCCAAGGACCAGGACATCCAAAGCAGAGGCAAGCCAATAAATGTCCCAATCCCAACTCACTTCGAACAGAAAAGCCCTTCTGCGACGTATCACAAAATTCCCTTGTTTCAGAACAAAACTTTACTTCTTCCAAACAAACGTAAATACAACAACCAAATCGGCTTTCAAAATCAACTAAATCGAAACTATCCTTCTTGCCCCCGGTTGGCCTTCTTCGTGCTACTTTTGTGTGTGTGTGTTTCTTGGCGCGAACCGAGAAACTTTGTTCGGCCCTTTGTATATGGATTTACCTAGTACTATCAAGAATGGTTTTCAAGCAAGCAAGCAGAGAACACACATTACAAACTAATGTAAAAAACTGTCAAAAAACTGTCAAACCAAGCAGAAAACCATTCTTGATATTACCTGGTAAATCCATATACAAAGGTTCGGCCCAAAAATTGAATAACTTGGAATGTTTCTTAAAAGTTTATCCAAGTTTTCACTTTTATGTCAAAATCTTACCCAAAGCTTCTTTTGAATACACCACTCGCTCGGATTGGAATTTGGAGAAAACAAATTATTGTTCATGAATGCAATATAAACTTTCAGCTCCATGCTCGCCTATAGTCAAAACTTTGAACTGATGACGAGGATCGAGCATCGAGGACGAACACAACTTGACTATTCAGAAGCAAAAAAAAAATTACAGCATCAGCAGGAAGAATTTTGAATCACATGAATAAGAAAAGGACTTTCAGGCAAAACTTTGCATGCAAACACACACATACACAAAATGTGATTAATACATGCACGTAACCTAAATAATTTCAAACGAGACGACAGACAATGGTCCCATAATACACAAATATATGGCAAAGGCGAAACGAAAGGATTATGCAAATGACAAGAAGTGAAGCTTACATGTTTTTGTCGCTTCAATCGCTTCCCATTTCCCATAACCAAAAAGAAGGTAGTAGAATTGTTTGAAAAGCAAAAGGACATGCGAGTGTCTGATATGGTTTTTGTGTCTGTGTTGCGTGCTGGAAAAAGGAATTTATTAGTGAATGGAATTGTAAAATTCAAACCTGGACCGATTACAAACACAAAAATGAGAATTTGTTGAATAAGGATCAAACGCAAAAAAGGATATTCTCAACTGCACAACTCTGCTGACTGACATTGAGCTGGAGCAGAGAGGGACTAAAGAATTTTGAATTCAAATCGATTATTTGAGGAATTTTCGAATTAATTTAATGAAGGGAGTAGAATCCTGCCAGAGTGCAATGAATCATATTGTCTGTTTTGTGGTTGGTCTTCGGACAAAAAAAAGAGAGAATCTGTTTTTTGTTTGTGTCACTTCGGGTCATTGAATCCAATTAATTCCAAGCGTTAGCAGTAACCTATTTGCAAGCTAAATTACCTACTTATTAAAATACAAATATCCGTTTTTGTAACAGGTGACAGGAAGGAGATTGTTGTTGTTTGTTTTACATTTTTGTTTTTAATTGCTTTTTCGCTTTTTTTTTGTTGTATTTTTTTTTAGTTTTTACTGTGTCATTTATTTTAATGAATAAATCCAGAGGAGAATTATATTAATTTCTGTTAAATGCACATACCTACATACATCAACCACCTCTTTGTCTCTTTCTCTTTTTATAATGATGGTCCTGTCGACCAGAGGTTAATGTTGTTTTTTTTTTTGTCGTATGCCTTGGTAAATCGGTAAACAATTTACATCATCATCAGTAGGCTTTTGAGTTGTGTTAAATGAGAAGTGACAGTGTTTTCATTCCGGTAGTCTAACATGGGATTGAAGCAAGAAAAATCGTATCAAAGTGACGTTTAATCATGTACTTGGCATTTAAAATATGAAAGTCCAGGTGTAGGTATGGCATGTTGGATATTTTAAACCTTTTGAACTTTCATCATTATTTTAATAATTTTATTGATGATTAATGAAAACAAACTACCCTGAATTTGATGTTGTTTATTTGGAATTTGGAATATTTAGAGCGTGAAATTTAAAATTGAACCCCTTTTGGCGCAACTCCCATATTTGTTTTATTGAATTTTTTTTTTTAAGATTTGGGGAATTATTTTAATATTATTTTCCATCAAGCACATTTACCATTTAAGTGATGCTACAGTACGGGGTGGAGTTGGGTCTCAACCAACAAACCTCTCCAGCCAGCCCGATCCCTAGCTAGCTGTCTCCAATTTCGCGTGCACGTTGGTTGAGGTCATCTTCAACTTGCGCGCACCACCTGAGCCTTGGTCTTACTCTACTGCGTCTTCCCTCTTGGGTGAATTGGGCTTTACGGGCGGAGCATTGGTGTATTATCCTCTCCACGTGAGCAAGTCATCTGAGTCGTTGAACCTTTACTTTTTTTAGATAGGTAAGTGTTTCTGTAGAGCCCGTACAATTCGTGTTTAAATCTTCTCCTCAGCGTGGATGTAGACAGGACTATAGATCTTCCGAAGAAATTTTCTCTGGAACCGGTCTAACGCACTCTCATCCGCCACATCTTTAATTATTCCAAAAAAAGCGTTTCAACTTTCTTTTCTGCTTGGAGAAGGTGCCGGCCTTATTTCACTTTACTAATGTGTAATAACGCCGAATTTTTGCATTCGGCCTTATTTCACTATGGCAAAGTGAAATAATGCCGATTCGGCGTTATTTCACTTTGTAAGTTTTAGTTTTTTAAAGTTTTCGTCAGGTTTTCTATACATTATAATAAAAAAGACAGTATTTTATAGGTTGCCTTCTCATGTTTTGAAATAGATTCGCGAAACAAAATTTTGCTTTTCACAAAAATTATTTTATCAAAAAATTAATAATATATACTATGTACATTGTACATATTCCTGCTTCATAAGTAGGTACTAGGTATTTTCAAAATACTTGGTCTTAAGCTCAGTTAAGTTAAGCGAAGTGACATGAAGTGAAAGTTTCAGTGTTGAAGGAAATTAAAAACTATTTAAATAATACCTACGCAGGTACCTCTACAACATCAAGGTTAATAACTAAATATTTCAGTTTCTTTCAAAACCATTTAATTACCGCAAATGAATTCGATTTTGAAAACGCATGTTGTTTTTTAAGGCTTTTAGAAGAATTTTGCGACATGGAGCAGGAAGAATATTAATATTAGATCTTACGTGATAAAATGAAAATTAAAAATGAGTAAGGATTTGGAACTTGAAACAAAATATATAGTTCAGGTACAAATGCCAGCGAGCGTAGCGAGCGAAAAAAATTTTGCCCAAAAGAGAATCAATTTGGGTTGTGAAAATAAAAAAATTCGCGCGAATTTTTTTATTTTCACACCCCAAATTGATTCTCTTTTGGGCAAAATTTTTTTCGCTCGCTAGTAAAGCGACTTGATCTTGAATGTTCCGAATCGGCATCATCCTCAAATTAGAGTGAAAAAAGGAGCTCAAAATGAATCATTGAAATGCAGTTTCTGCTTTCAAAAGCGTTTAATGCCATAACAAGATGTGTGGATGCCTTTCCAAATTGAAGGAAGTGGCAACAGTTTTGAAAAATGACCATTTCGTCAACAAATAAACAATAGGAGTGTTCAAATTAATTTATTAGACTTCGTGTTACACGATTTTAAGATATTTCTTTTTTTTTTGTACTATGAACATTTATTGTTTGTATATAATATTGGCAAGTACAAATAAATTTTGTGAATTATTTTTTTTTTCATTTTGTCCCATAAAATATAAAAAAAAATCTGACCTACCATACTCGGTAAGTTTTGTTCTACAGTTGATTTTGCGTTAAGTCCAGCTAAAATGCTCTTTCCAAAAGTTAATTAAAACCGGCTTCCTTGTTTTCTCTTTCTCGGCTTTATTTCTCAGTTGGCATTCAGCGTTATTTCACTTTGTCGAAGTGAAATAAGGCCGAATGCTGAAATTCGGCGTTATTTCACTTTGGTAAAGTGAAATAAGGCCGAATTTCAGAATTCGGCGTTATTTCGCTCGGCGTTATTGCACGGCACCCTTGGAGAAAGATAATCCCAGATTAAATAATTTCGCCACTTTGTTCTTTTTTAAAATATGAAAAGGGAATTGTCTATGAAATTTTGTACAAGAGTTTAAGTGATTTACCGATTATCCGAGCCTCCATAATACTCGATATCGATGACATGACGAGTCGATAGGTATTTCTGATATGTTATCGAGCGTGTCACTCTTCATTTTTATTTTATTATTCATGTTGCTATGAATATTGTGTGTGTTTATGATCTGAGTTGTCCCGCAAACAAAGAAGGTGCTGTGTGTTGATTTAAAATAAAATAAAAAAAATAAAATGATTAATTGGCAAATTAGTAGGATGTTTCTTATGGTTTTTAACGAGCCTTGTTATGTGCGAAATACCAAAACAAAACATTTGTCACGAACCTCCGAATACCAAGCTGGAAGTTTCGGCAGCATTCTTTTTCTACAAAAATCGCCAGCTTATCTGATGCCACCTGTGCGATAACATGAGACAATATAACATCTATATCCCCTTCACTGAGCTATGTAGGTTTCTGTAATGTGTGGTTTCTTTCTATTTCTATGTACCTATATCTGTCCCTCTCTCTGTTGCAATAATGTCTTCTTCTGTCCTAGCCGATGGCCTCAGTCGCCAGTACTGATACTGCTATGTGTCTGTACAGTAAATTCATTGTAATAGATTCTGGGAAGTTTTATTTCAAAAATCGTCGATCCATCCCCTGAAAGTGCCCAAAAACTCAAGCGTTGTAGACTTTTGTCTGCCAAAATAATGAAATGCTAGTCTTCTATACAATTTAAGGAAGTTCTTGGTTTGAAAAATGCTCTTTCAATAAATTTTGAATTGAAACGGCAAACAGATATAACAAAGAAAACACTCATCAATCATTGAGACATAAATTTCCCAACCATAAAAAAGAACTCACCAACAATTGGTTTGCTTACCCTATAAAGGCCACAACTTTTTTATAACGAAAAACTGTTTTCATTGTTAATTTAATACTAAAAAAAATAATAATACCCCTGTTCGTTTTCTTCACAATAAAGTGTCAGAATGTCATATACTCTTATCGTAAACATTTCACTTTGATATGGGAAGTTTTTTCTTCCTCTCACTCGCACCAAACGACACCCATGAGGTAAGAAGGACACTGCCGTAGCAAATCTTCAATGAATGTTGGTTCCCAAAAGCAAGCATATTATCTGAGACTTAATAGAGCTCTAATGTTGGTATACAATTTCATTTTTGGCCAAATTCAAAATTATCTTCTTCTAAACATTTTTTTATTTTCTCAGAAGGACGACAAGTTAGTGTGCCTGTGCGTGTTTTTTTTTCCTCTCGTCTTTCTGACACAAGCACAACACACGATGAAAAGAAGAAAAAAAAAAATGAAATGAAGACCATGAATACTGAGATTAGGAGGATTACTTTTTTTTGGAATAAAACAACAAACAAACAAAGCTGCAAAAACGAATGAGCTATCATTTTTCTGTTTTCATTTCTTGTTTTCAAGTCCCCTCGCCATCGTCCTTTTTTTATTGTTAACTCAAAACAGATCAAAATGGTTATAAAAACAAACAACAGACGGAAATAAATTGATTGATTTGTTGGCGGTTTTTGTTGGTGCGCTTAAATACTTCCTTTGTTTGCCTTCTAGGACACAGATTGGATGGAATTAGTCAGCACACACACAGAAGTTCGAAAAGATATAAAACAAAAACTTAAGTATTTTTAAAACTGTTTGTGGAACCATCGTCGCTTTTCAATTTTTGTGTTTCCGTATCGATGTTTTTGTTTCGGTGTCTCAGTGTCTCGCATAAAGGAGTTAAATGAAGTAGTTCAGTGGAAAGGAGATAAAAGGATTAAATGTTATAGTTAAGTAAGCTATTTTTCTCTGTGAGTTGTTGCGATTAATGATACGTTAGATCATTTACGTTTGAATGCAACTGCAGACAGATGCATGTACAAAGTAGTAGAATGAATTTGTTGAGGTATTAAGGAGGAGATAAAATGTAGGGATCGTTAGGATTTACGGAAGAAGTCAATTGAAAGGACCCAGGCTCCAGAAAAGAAACAAAAGGCAAGACCTTTAATAGTTGATTTAAGTTGAAAAGATCAATTCAGATTACGGTTGATTTACTGTAGATAGTAAAAATTAACATTTTATCACAGTATTCAAAAATTTATTGGGTTTGGTTTTCTTGCATCATGTGTCATCAGTTGCTCTGGCGATGAGAGTTTCTTATTCGGCCTTAAGGTCAATGAGTCATTTGGGAATTTGGTGCCTAAAAGATTGATTTTGGCATGACGCGTCATCCTGCAGAAGCCAGAAGTCGTCTAAATTTGTGATAAAACAATTGTTAACCATAACGTTGTTTCAAATCTCATTTTCCCATAATACGTGCTGAGACCATCCAATCCTTTTCTAGACACAATGCTGGTGTATCCAAAGGTAGTCTGTTAGGCCCTATTTACGCTGACGATACGAAATTTTTCAGAATCATTGCAGCACGTCCTCCAAAAGTCATACAAGTTCCTTACTATTCAGCTACCAGGAAGCAATCAGAGTTAACATTTGCTTCTTAAAAAGATGTCATTTGGCTTATGCTTCCACCATCTTGTTCGATGCTAGATCCAAAATTCTTGGTCCAGCAAACCTAATGATTCAACCAACGGAAGCTGATGTCCGTTGTTAGATCTCGTGGACACTACGCTAACCAACTAATTCTCCAAACATTTTTTCACCAATATACTAAATACACCCAGTCCTATGAATTGAATTTGGCGTTGAAGTAAGCTTAAAAGCTAAAATATAAAAAGTACCACTCCTTGCCTTTCCTGGAATCTAAAAAGATTTGAAGACTTCGTCAACGTGTCCTTACAGCCCACTCATTACACATTTCTCTTCACTTTAAATTTTCTTTCTAACCCAAAACCGTCACATCACACTTTTGATATCCGCCTGTCCGAACAATCTCAAAACAAAACCCCAAACATGACCCAAGAATGTCCTTTGACAGAAAAAAATCTGCTTTAAAAGCGTCCGTCTCGTTATAAACTTTTATTTATTCTTTTTTTGTCCTGCTACCGAAAATTGTACTTTTATAACCAAATTATAATAAAAAATTCTTCAGTGGTTGCTTGGTCCATCAAATTACTCTTGTTGCCTTTTTTTTCTCTTTGCCTTTTCCTCAACGTGACAAAGAGGCTCCTTAATTTATTGTGACTCATTACCGTTTCACTGATTTGTGTCCTTCCATATAATAAATTCTTTCTAATAAAGAAAATACATTATTTAAGGACTTTCTCATCATCTCGTGTATACGCTCGTGTCGCTCTCGGTACAGTGTACACACGATAAATTGCGAATTTTCGAGAGGATGTCCTTGCCATCCTGCCAAATGAGATTTTCTCATTAGACAATCATTAGTATTTAAATTAAACAAAAAAAAAAATTAAAAAAAGACCAAACAGGTGTGCACCAGGTAAGATAGTGAAATTGTGGATGGACAAAAGTGACGATGAGATTCACCTGGTTGGCAGGATACCTTCCAACACGCCTACACAATTTGTTTGATGTTTTATGAAGCTAAATTCTCAACGTAGCTAATTAGACTCATGCTGCGTTTCTTGTGTTTTCTTGTGTCAAAGTCCTCTCTGCCTCTGCCTTTTTTTTAATTATTAATTCCAGAGGTATTAAAATTTAATTTTTTGAGTCTCTTCTTTTTCGGCGCTTAGGTCCTTAGGTGTCCTCAAACTAATTCAGCGCAATGTGACTTTTGTTGAATTTTTATGACAGCATGATGGCTAATGGGATATATTGCATGAAATATTTATTAGTTTTCGATGGTTTATGACTTTGACATCTAAATAAAAATTTTACTTGTCAGTTTCCCAAATTTTCAATGCTTTCAACGTACAAGGACAAAGACTCCTGACGATGATTGCTTCTGTCACCTTACTTACAACAAATCTCCGTTTGACGAAGGATTAAATTGTTTCGCACCATTAATATTTTTGTGTCAAGAAGACAGACGGCTTAGGATTAGGTATCTCTTTTTGTGTCAAAATCAATGTTGTTCCAATTGATCTGCCTTTCACCTGTGGCACCTTCTCTGTGTCTGTAAAGATGTTCTTTGTTTAGATGGATTCTGGAAGGTCGAAAGAGATAACTCTTGCAATTTGTCTGGAATCACTCTTCAGTGAAATTGACCAGTTAAAAATGGGGGCATGACGTTAAGTCTATTTCAAATTCTTTCTGATCGAAATGTAGGACTTGTTGTAGAAGATAGAGACAGAGGAACAGATGGACAAAGAAATAGAAAATGAGACACGAGCTGTTCAGGGCCACTCAGACAAAGCGGGAAAGACACAGAAGAACTTGGTTAAAAAAGATATAGGAGGGCAGTGGTGTTATAGAAAGAAAGTGAATGTGTAGAGATAAGGGAGACAGATTGCCGGTGACTCAGGGGAACAAACAATCAGAGGTGTGTAGCGACAAATAGACAGAGGTACAAAGAGACAGAAGCGCAAGGACATAGTAACTTGAAGATAGAGGCTCCAGGGAGAGAGAGTGATATGGATAGAGATAGAGCCTCAATTAGGCAAAGAGATAGAGAGCAAGGGACAGATCTACAAGAAGAAAGAAGGGCAGAAGGTCAAGGAGATAGAATCAAATTGTGGTTTAAATTCCATTCTGCTTCAATAATCAGATTTAAGATCCTCAAGGTAGTATAGCCAATAAACCACAATGTAAAATAACCACATCACATATTGTAGGTTCATTTTCCTACAATTGAGTAGGCTTGCCACTTAAAAAGTAAAAAAAAATATCCATTAAAAGCTTCAACACCACAACATCAGCACGGCACTTCCATACAACTAGGCAGTTCAGGGTTGGATGAACAATGGTCAAATTGACGTCACGTAAACTTTATCATATTCATTCTATTTTAAGCCAATTCCAGTTTATTTCCATCACGTAATTCCACCTACCAGCAAACATCCAACATCCATCCCAAACATGAGGATTATCTCAAAATAGATTACATTATTTTCGTAGCTTGAAAATGCCAGAATTTTCACCAAGCATATTGTATACCTTGCCTACTCAATAGCTTTTGACCAACGTCTACTTGAACCTTTAAATTAGCTTTGGTATATTTCAAGGACCTTGAATAATTTATTCAAACTGCTTGAAGGTACACTTTAGTTTTTATTAGTCCATTGAGTGAGTAGCACTTGCAATAACAAATTACCTTTTTTTCACACAAACTCAGATACAAACTCCTCAAGGAATTTTCAAAAACATTCCCAAAATTTTTAGTTGGATGTAAGTACACACAAATATTCATGACAAACACAAGACACAAAAAAAAAAAAACAGCTGAGCTGTTTCTCATTTATTCATTCTCATTTTGTGAACCTCTTTAAGGACTCCATAGACTTCCAAATCCAACAAACGAAAGACATATATCTATTAATTTATGGACATTTTCGCAGAAACAACACCTGAAATTGGTGGCATTCGGAATTAAACGAATACAGAGCTTCTTCTTCGGTCTGTATTCCTTGCTATATTGATCTAATAATTTTGTGTGAGAAAATATGACAATCATCGTTATGGAAGAATCTCTTTTATTTTTCTTAGAATGTGAGGTTGGGAGTTGGGAGCTATCAAATTCGTTGTAAATGACAATGACAGGTGTTTGGTGCTTAAATTATTGAACGACTGACGGTTTTCGTAACTTGGACAAAAGAAAATATTGCTGGGAGGAATTTATTTAGACATTTCTGAAATGATTTTTGAGAAGATTCTTGAAATAATATTGTTTCTGTGTTTTCTGGAGATCTAAGGGTTTAATTCAAAGTCTGAGGAATTTTGTCATGAGTGCTCTAGCCTGTTTCTGGACCTGTAAAGGGTGGATGAAAAGCAATGGTTTATCAGATTTTGACACAAGTTGATTCTAAAGTATACTTGAAACTGTGAATGGGATTTTTTGGAGCATAAAATTGTTTTTTTTTTCTACAGTTTTAGTCTATTTAAGCGCCATGAAAGATAGTTCAGAAAAAGGGGGTGATTTGTCAAAATTGAAAACCTTTATTTTTCTTCTTGGATCATTTTTTAATAATATAACAGTTGGTCCAAAAATTTCGTTTAGAACTGTCACACATTTTGAGAATATTAATTCCAATCTTACTCATCAAAAGCCTTGATTTTTAGGAGACTTAAATTCAAAAATAATGTCTTGCCTAATTTGAAGTTTTTTCTCAATTAACAAGACTCTGTCCAAAAAGTGACACATTTACCAAAAAAGAAGTTTTTTAACATCATAACTTAGGCCTTTCTCAATCAATAAGGCATAGGTCCAAAATAACGGCTGACATTCCAAATTGTTTGTCAATTAAGATTGCCAATTTAGAATTGGAACTCAAAAATTCATGTATATCTTACCTATAGAGTCGTTATGCATAGGTGTCATGAATTTTGGCTCAAAAACAAAAATTGACACAACAACACTTCAATTTCCAATATCAAAAATGCAAACATAACAATCATCAAATATGAATTCATGAGGCCTCATTCTCATAAATCCATTTTACCCATTTTTCAAAATCTTTTCAACCTAGAAGATGTTTATCATAAACAACTAGCTGACCTGGTAGACTTTGTACTGCCTCAATCGATGAATAAAATATGTACACTTTTGAAACCCGCTACCACACTACCCGCTAGCCTCTACCAGCTAATTAATTAATTAGAGTAAGCTTTTTGCTGACTGTAAGGCTCAGTGGCGGCGCAAGACCAAAATTTTATGTGGGCAAGACAGATTTTGCGAGGCCCTATTCTGTGGCGACCTGAAGACGGATTTCAAGAACTAATAAAAAAAAAAAAACATTAACACTGCAAAGTTTTTATTCATAAAAATATAAATTGTCATCTGCACTTTTGTATACATTTCTTAAAGTGTATATTTAAAATATTTATATTTCTTTATTAAAGGAACAGAAATTTCCTGCTTTTCACTTTACTAAATTCTTTAATTATTATTTCGTAATTCAGCCTAGATGCCATGTCTGATTCAATTGATAAAACAGCCAAAGCTGAAAGTCTTTCCTGGCTCATTGTGTTTCTAATGTGGTTTTCCATTGAACCAAAACATTGATGTGCCGTCGACGGGCCGGCAATATTTTTTTCTTAAACGTTTTCCAATGGGAAAAGTATTGATGTTTATTCCCGACGAATTGATTCGTTTTGAATTCGTCTTTTGAGACGAATCTACACAGATTCTCACACTGAATTTAACACATACTAAAAACTTGACAGTTTTTGCAAATGGAATAATAACGTGTGGAAAAAGAAAATAGAAGAGAGTGCGTTTTTGTTCTTTTTTAATTACTATAAATAATAGAATAGTGAATATTGTAAATAATAATAATGAAAATAAATAAGGTTTATCGTTGTGTTCTTTAGAATAGGTACATATAAGATGGACATCATTACAAGCATTCTTCATCCGAGGACGAAGATATGCTGAAAATTTTCAATTGGATCATTGGATGAATTCGACGATTGTTGAAGCAAATAATGCATTGCTATACAAGAACGAAAGGCATTCAATTTAAAATTTCGAAAATGTTCTAGAAAATTATAGGACGAAGAATGAATAGTTTGTTTCTCTTGTTTGTTTATGCTAACAGCTGGAACACTAATACACTTACAAAAAGATATTGCTACGTTTTTCCTTTCCATTGAAACCAAAAAATATTGATTTTTAGTAGCGACGGGCCGTCCATTTCATGTGTTTCAATGGAAATCGACATAACATATTTTTTTATTAATTTTGAAAAATCCTTTCAGCAGAGACTGTACTTACCGGAATTGTTCACAAATACGGTAACTTTGGGTAAGAAATAAAATGAAAAGGCGTAGAATTTGCTCATGAAAATTCATTATTTGGCTTTTCTAAATCGTGACGGTGACAGAAATCGTGCACATCCTTATCAATTTAAAATTAAGAATGATTAAAGTAAGAAAACACATTAAATTGAAACAATAAATTTCTGTATTTTCTCGAAAACTAAGAAATTTAAATTTTTTGTTTTCATTCAAACGAACAATAATTAAATGTTTTAGTATTTTTAGTTTCCAGCACTGAGGCATGAAGATAAAAGATTTTAAACTTTTTTTTTTTAAACTCTTATGCATGAAGCTTAGTAGGTATTACTAACACAGGGATGCTCTCTGCAAAAACAATGAAAAACTGAATTGTATTCGGTTTTGGAAACGATCTCGCGGCCACTTCTAAGGAAAAATGAATTATAAAAACATCGAAAATTTTGTCGGTTCATTTATATTAGTTTTGAAACTAAACAAATCTACATATTATTTATGTTAATTTTTCCCACACTTTGAATTTTGAGACAAGAAGTTGTTTATGTAATGCAAATAAAGATGACGAATATTTTCACGTTTTGTCCAGGTTAAAATGAAAACAGCAACCCTGTTTGCTTTTTTTCATGTTTTTTCTATTTTTTCGAGAACAAGAATCAAATTGACAATGAAACTGATAACTGATACCTGTTAACTTCTAAATTCAATGGCGCTAATCAACAATTCTAGTTTGATACTACCTTAAAATGACGGTTGAGTCATGATTGAAACTAAAATTGTTCATTAGCGGACTATAATTTTGCGCCAATATTTTTAAATATTTGAGTGCGTTCCTGCCTTGCAACATTCCTTTCTATAAGACCTAAGTTTCGGCCTAGAGTTTCGGAACACATCCAAAATCTTAACTTCTAATGTTTTCGTGGTGAGTTTAAGAAAAACGTGTTATGACTTATGACAATTTCAAAATTCAATCTAGCAACCTACGGTTAATTTGAAGACATGATAGTTAACAAAAGAGAATTGTTAGAATGGAAAAATCTTACCTCATCTCTTTGTTTTTATAACTCACATTATTATTCATGCACACGAAAAAAAAATGAAAATTGCGGGATCTAGGGAGTAAAATGTAAGACAGTTTCACATCTTATTATTATTATTTAGTCAATCTTTGCTAGCGACTGCGTTGCGTCTTGCGTGCGTGTGGTACTTTAATCTGATTGGTTGGTTTCCTAGTAAGTCTGCTATTACACGGTGACTCATGAGTCTGACTTTTTTTCGAACTACGTTGGTGTAAAAGGGATACGAAATTCGAAAAGCTGAAAAGGAAAATAATTTGCCCGGTGAGTCGCTGGCAAATTTTTGTACGACTCATTTTCAATTTTGTTTTGTTCTCGTTCTATATTTTTTGATTCTTTTTTATTTAAATTCGCTTGCTTCCAGTTCACATGTATACCTTGCTATTTGAAAAAGTGAGAAAGAATGTTTTTCATTTCGTTTCAAAGAATGTGAATGAAAGAGTGTTGCCAAAATTTGAGTCATGACTTAAAAGTCAGAGTCTCAGAGTGTAATAGTGTTCGACTCAGAGGATAAAATTTCAAAAGAGAATTCGAAGAAAAATCTTGAAACATGAGTCATCGTGTAATAGCAGACTAAAGAAAGTAAAAAAATAAAACAAGGGATTCCCCGCACTCGTCGACGCGGCAAGGATTAACTTGCGATAGTTACGCAACGTAACAAATGTTGCCAGACTAAAACAATATTTCACAACAAAATTAATTAATTTCTTTTTTTATTTTATTCTCTCAGAAGCGCGAGGTCCCTTGTACCGCGAGGCCGTGGGCGATGGCCCACGTCGCCCACGCCTTGCGCCGCCTCTGGTAAGGCTTAACAGACAACCTCTTAATACTCACAATTTCTATTTTTCAAACTCCTTGCAACTCACATCAAGATTCGTAAGAAGAAAGGTTGTTAGATCTTGCTCGTTTATCTAAAAAACCTTATTAATAATAATTAGTAATAAAATACAACCACCTATATTACTTATGAGTATTGGTAGTTTTATGTTACAGAAGTACTTTTTTCTCATATTGTTATTTCCGAAGACCAACAAATAGATGGCAAAACAACGTTTGCTGGGTTAGCTAGTAAGGTTTGGTACCACCTTTGTAATACTTACGCAGAAACTTTCAAGGGCCCATGCACAACAACTTTGTTAAATAACATCACATGGTCAAAGGCTTGGCTTACGATTCTATAGGGAAAATAGGGTGTCCACATATTTAACCATATCTCATGAAAGGCTTGGTCGATTTTGTACAAAATACTTAAAACCCATGTGTAACACTGTCCGAACAATCCCACAAAATTGGTGCCAAACACTCCACTGCACTGGTACAAAAGTAATGCGTCCTCAACGGATTTGCATGAGATTTTTATGTACATAAGAAAACAACGTTTGCTGCGTCAGCTAGTATTTTTTTGTTTTGTAAATTCAAAATTTAGAAGTCTGATGTCATGTTAAGTCCCGTCTTCTGTTTTTGTCGTGTTAAGCCTCTCTTTTGTTCCAGATGAATTGCTCAAAAACAGTGTGCTAAAGACTTGAAAGTTCCTTTTTTAAAGGAAAAAAGGCTTTGTCAAACACAGAAACTGGAAATTTTTAAAAAATATGGACTTTTATTTCTTATACTAAACATAAGCATTAAGAGAATTACAAAGCATTTGTTGTCTTTTATGTCAAAAATCAAAATCCCACCCGCTGTTCTCATCCGGCGGTTCGTCATTATCCGCACTGCACGGCTCAAAGTATTGCAAATCCAAATTACTAGTTATCGGGCGCTGAATCGGCGATGGCAGTGTCTTTGCCTTAAGCCGTTTCCAATCGAATCCATCGAACCAACTGAAATGACAAATCAGAAAAAAAAATATGGCAATTAATTTTTTCCACCCACTCAATCGAAAAAAAACCTCACCCATGTCGCTTTATATCGAGTATGCCTTTCCGCTGATAGCCCAATCGTTCAGCTGGCAATTGTTTGCATAGCTGTTTGATAAGACCTTGTGCGGTTTTTGGTATTCTCGATGGCATCTGGATGACATCTATGCCACCCAAAATCTGCTGATAGATTTTAATTTGATTCTGACCACGAAATGGTGATTTGCCAACTAGCAATTCGAATATGAGAATTCCCAAAGCCCAATAGTCAACTGATTTGTCATGGCCTCTGTCGAGAATTATTTCTGGTGCTACATATTCGGGTGTGCCGGCGAATGTGTTTGTTTTCTGACTTTCGAGAATTCGTTTGGCAAAGCCAAAGTCAACCTATACTCCCACAAATAAATACAATTTATTGCCACACACATAAACATCTAGATTAATTGACAACTTACGAGCTTGCAATATCCGTCAGTAGTGAGCATTAGATTTTCGGGTTTCAAATCGCGATAAATGATGTTTCGGCTGTGGAGATATTCGAATGCTTCGACAACACAACCGCTGATGAAGCGGGCCGTTCGTTCGTCAAAGAACTTTCTCTTCGACATGATTGTCCAGACGTCACCACCAAGGCAGGCCTCGATGAGGAAGTAGACGTATTTTTCATTGCGAAAAGTTTTGTACAATCTAAAATTTGAATACCTCTAAAAACAGTTTGTAAAGAGAAAAATAAACTAACTCGACAATAAAGGGGCTCCCCCGACACATCATCATGACCTGCTTCTCGCTGTACACGTGCTCGATCTGATCCTGTTTGATGACATCGGTTTTCCTCAAAATTTTTAGCGCAAACGCCCGACCATCGGCCCGGTGCTGCACCAAATCCACCCTCCCAAATGCTCCAGCTCCCAAAGTGGCTATCCTCTTCAAGTCACTCAACTGAATCTTAGCATATTCCCGAT
The DNA here is from genome assembly GCA_943590905.1 of Sphaerophoria taeniata. Taxonomy (NCBI): domain Eukaryota; kingdom Metazoa; phylum Arthropoda; class Insecta; order Diptera; family Syrphidae; genus Sphaerophoria; species Sphaerophoria taeniata. Next base: position 87,218,569 of record OX016542.1, read on the forward strand.
TGAGGACCGAGCTTCTGGCAATTGAATAACGTTCCGTTGGCTGGATGTCTGGCTTCTCCCTCAACTGAGGTATTGTACCCAAATAGCTTATGACTGTTCTGAAATGTTAAACAAATATTGAAGCAAACAAATTGACACTTATCTCAAAGGCTCAAACCAACTCTCGATCAAGTTTGAGACACTCCGTCACCGGTGGATCTGCGTAGACACTGGCTTGTCTAACATCAGCGTTGAGAATCGCATGCTCTCCGAAATAGTCCCCGCGTTTTCTGTGAGCTACGACTTTCTCACTGCCGTCTTCCTGGAATTTCTTGATAGTCACTGTGCCACCCCTGATGATGAAGAATTCATTGCCAACTTCGCCCTCCCTCACAATGCAGGTATTTCCAGGATAGAATCTCTGCAAAAGCCAAATTAAATTTATGTCAATCCTTTTTTTTAACGAGGTACTTGCCCTCTTTAGAAGATCAACAAGTTTGACAAGAACTTCTTGTGACAGATCTTTGAGTATTGGCGAGGACTTGAGAAACTGCAGGTACTCCTCCTTCTCTTTATAGCCAGAGACGAGCATTATATTGCGAAATTTCATTCTATCGATTTTCCAGACTTTTGCTCTGGTGGCAGCTGAAAATATTCATTTAAAGACTCAAACTTTAGCCCACCCTCTCTATTCTCCTTACTCTTTATTGAAGCAAATCGTTTAGCACTGTAGAGTATTGCCAATTCTCCAAACACCGTTCCCGGTCCAATGGTCCCAATGACACTGCCCCCTTTAATGACATCATAATATCCATCTTCGGAGACGAAAATCTCAGAACCCTCTTCATTCTCCCGTATGATGTAGTTGCCCTGTTCGAAAGTAGCCGCCTGCATGGCATCGATAACCATCTCCTTGCGGTCTTTGTCCATGTAATTGTTGAGAAAGTCATTTCGTTCGATGGCCGTTCGAATCAGGTTGCGGGTTCTGTCTCAAAAATATATATACGTAAATTACGACATACTTCAGAAGGTTATGAACTTCGTCTTCTTGTTCTTCTTCTCGTCTGATGTGGTCTGGCAAAATTTGAAAGGGAAGAAGATATCTTTTTCTACTTACGATTCATCCTTTTGGAATACTTCGATGTTTATGGGTTTCTTGTTTGATAACTTTGGTCTGGCAAACATTACTCCACCTGCGGCACGACTGGTGGCATCCACTGCCACTTTTAATGCTGAATCTTTTGCTTCGAAAGTATCCTGAGGGAAAATATTACCAAAAGAAGCAGAGAGATAGAGAGAGACAGAATATTTAAAGTTGTGAGAAAAGTTTTAATTAAATATTATCGCTTTAATTTATTATGATAAAAAGGGATGAAAGATGGGGGAGGATCACAAAGATTCACTCAGGTTATATGCCAAAAGCATTTGAGTGGAAACATTTCTACCGTGAAGACTTGAAATTCCTGTGGAAAACAAGCAGATAGGTGATGAAGAGATTTGCGTGTGTTTGGTTAACATTCCTTGAAAAAAGCTGATATCTTCTTTTCTCTCCTGGGGGCCATCGAATGTGCCCTATAGAAATATTCAAAGGAGTGAGCATTTTCGGAAACCCTGCAGTTTATCGGTGAGATTGGAAAAATGTTGGAAATTAAATCGGAACCATTAGTTTTTGAAAGTTTTTTGCTCCCAGATATAGATAAAGATTTTTGAATCTCTGGACGATGGAAAGGATTAATGGTTCTCCGAGACACAGTTCATAGGTTGTTGGTATTGGTGAATGAGCTTTGATTAAAAAGTAGTAGCGCTTCGATTTGTAGACCATGAGAGGCCCTTTTGCGAAAACAGGTTTCATAGTAGTAGTCACCGTAAGCCCCTCCACCATGTCAAGACTTACCCCAAGGAGGGACGGCCAAAATCGCAAGAGATCGCCAGAACCTTCTCTGATTAGGTGTCAGGTAACTTATTAAGGAGACCAATGCCACCAACATCAAGTATCGAGGACCAGTGGCAACATTGCCAGAAAACTAGGTTTCACAAAACAACCAAATCTGTGTGTTGTGCGCTTGGCAGGCGCATGCAGCCATAGAAGGACAAGGATAGAAGGACAAGAGCTGCTCGTGAACGTTATGAGCAAAAGAGGTGGGAGGAACGCCGGATTCTCAGGAAAAAAAGGGGAGCATGAGTAGCGACAGATTGAAGATGTTGAGAGAGCCAACAGCAGGAAAGAAGTTTGGAGGTTTTACCGAAAGGTAAAGGCCATCGTGCAAGAACCGATGCTTGCAGAGATGAAGAAGAGAACATTCATTGGACACGATGATAGCCAACAATTCCGTGAACCCGACCTAGAATAAGTGAAAACGGCAATATCACTGCTGAAATCTAGCAAAGCTGTTGTAGCAGATGGTTTAGCTGCCGAGCAGTTCAAAGCAGCAGGTGACGATCTACATAGGAGCATGCACCAAATCATCTGTAAGATATGGTCGGGATAATGCATGCCCGATCCCCGATGAATGGAATGTCAGCATTCTTTTCCTGATCCTGAAGAAGAGAGATCCCCTAAACTGCATAAACTGCAGAGGGATCCATCTTCCTAACATCCCCATTAAGTTCCTCTCTGCCTAAATATGTGAAGATGTGAAGCCTTTCGTCCACCCGCCTACCTGACATCCCCTTTAAGTTCATCTTTGCCGAAATGTGTGAAGATCTGAAGCCTTTCGTCAACAATCTGATTGGTTCTTATCAATGTGGCTTCAAACCAGGAAAGTCAATCATCGACAACATTTTCACGATATAACACCTTCACTATCCCATTCCTGTTGTATGATGCGAACCATGGAACCAGACAAAATCGGATAAATGTGCCTAAAGCTGTTTTGAGATGAAAGTTCTTCTGATCATCTATGGCACCGTGTGCATTGATGGGGAATGGAGAAGATGATTCAACAGCGATCTTTACGGGTTGTAAAACGACACGGACGTAGCCAGAAGGGTCAAGGTCCAGCGACTCAGATGGCTCGATCATATAGAGCGGATGGACACCAAAGCTCCGGCCCGAAAAGCCTTCGACACCATTCCTCAGGGACGACGAAGTCAAAGAAGACCGCGACTCAAGGGGTGCACCCAAATAGAAGAGGACCTCAATCGACTTGGAGTGCAAAACTTGAGACAGCTAGATAGGGACCGAGCTGGCTTGCGGTTGCGGGGACTGTAGTGCCACCTTCAGTTAGTAAGTATGTGATGAAGAGCCTTAAAAAATCGGCACCAACAGAATCTTAAAACCTCGAAATTTCAAAGACAATACAATTCTGAAATCCATTTCTCCGAAAATAAGGATAACTTAATTTTGTCAACAATTGTTATTTTACTATAGGATACCATTACCACATTCCATTTTCACATACAACCAAAACTCTTACCTCAATTTGAACACCAGAATCCCTTATCGCGTTGGCTGTTCCAATTGTATAATCCTCCAACTTTGTTTCCTCCTGCAACTAAAATTAAATTAACAAAACAGTGTAAATGTTCGTAAAATTTCCACAATCTCTCATGCATCTACAATTATAGTATGGGATGCTTTGCATCTCTTTTAAAACAGATTTTGGTACATCACAAAACAATACTTACAAAAAACAAAAAGGACTTACTCAAATCTACATAAAACCAAACTGCAGGTGGCCATGGTTCAGAGGATAGAGTAGTGGATTGCTAAGCCGAACGCTACGGGTTCAAACCCCAGCTTCAGCAGCATTCTTTTTCTACAAAAATCGCCAGCTTATCTGAGGCCACCTGTGCGATAACATCAGACAATACAAATCTAAGTCTCCTCCTCTGAGCCACGTAGGTTTCTGTTATGTGTGCTTTCTTTCTATGTGTCTATCTGTCTCTCTCTGTTGTATTAATGTATTGTTCTGTCCCAGCCGATGGTCTCAGTCACCAGTGCTGCTATGTGTCTGTAGTTCGTTACATTTATGTGCGAAGTACTGTGAAATGTAATGTAATGTAATAAAACCAAACTTAAGTTCGACATTAAAAAGTCTACAAAACCTACACACAAAATAGTATTTTGTGTTGTTGTTTTTTTTGTACGTATGTATATCATAGCACATGCTAAGCTAACGGTAAGTGCAACAAGTTGAAAATATGTCAGACAAGTAGGTAAAGTAGTGTTATGGTAAACCGTTTTAAAGATGCAAAAATAGGTGTTGCGGTGAGGTTTTTAGGGTGACCTCTCTCTGGTTCATCATTCTTTCAAGGCAACTTTTTAAACAAGTAAACAAAATGACATTTTTAACGATTTTTCAGGTTAAAATGTCTTAAAACTGTTCGTAAAGTCTTTTCCTTGAAAAAAAAGAAGATTATAATTTCCATATGACCGCTCAAAGAAAAATTCATCTGGTCACCCCAAAACAAGGTGGAATAAGAATAAAAATCTCATTATCATATCGAATGCTTTGTTTTTTAATGGCAAACTCGGTGTTGTGGTGTTTGCATGTTTGAACAATGTTATTTGTATACGCTCGTTGTCCTTTCCCTCCAAGTATACCAAAAACGATACCCTTCCGCATTGCTGCGGTGCAAGTGCTACCGCGCTGCTATACTTTTGTGACAATCTCGTTCTTTCACCCAGGGGCAGAGCATATGGCTGAGGCACCAGAAGCAGCAGTGTGTAGCTCTATCATCAAGCATCATCAGCTCTGAGGAGGATTCGTGTGAACTTGTGTTTAAGCTGCAGGTGTTTTTACTGATGCTGCTATACCCTTTTGCTGTTAGCCTTGCCGCAAAGCCACTAGATTTCCACCCACGACTGCGCTTGCAGCCACCGCTGCCGCAGCCGCCATCCATGTTGTGGCAGCTAGAGTTGATGATTGTTTTTCACCAAGAAAATTTACCACCATTTTGCACTGCGCTCACAAAAACCAACCAAACTGGAATCTTTCTAGTTTCTTGGTTTATCCTTGTATCCTTGCTATAATGCTCTATGCTGTACCTTGGCAGGGCAAAGAAAATTCGTATATTGTTTGTGTTTGAGTTTGCTTCTAAGTTGATGGGTGTTTGTTGTGGTTTTAAAATAAGCTTCTCTGTGTTTCTACAAGGTGTGTCTAGCCTTATCCAGTATTTTTCTTTTGTTCTGGTGCTGGTTTAAGTGCTTCGACAAAGAATTCAAAATAATAAAAAAACTGGATTTTGTCGTTTGGTTTGGCTCCTGCAACTTGCATGTTCTTCTGTTCATGAATGAAAATCTGACAGGGAGTTTGTGTGTGGGAAGAAAAAAGAATCCTTCTCCAGCTACAAAGATACTCCCGTTTTGATTATTTGCTTGTTAAATTTTACTATCGTCGTCGTCGTCGTTGTCGTCGGAGGTGAATAGTATTAAATGGTGATGAAAAGTTTATTAAACTTGAACGGTGGCAAAGTGAGGCGAGGCGAGAATTTTTTGAGTGAAGTTTGCAGGGACACTTTTTTGTGTGTGTGAAAATTTGGGATTTTCTGTTTTTGTTTTATGATATGCCGTCACCTGGTCTTTGTGTTTGATATGAAACTACAGTGTGAATTTTAAATATGTTTGTATGGAAACAGGCGTTGACTTTTGCGGGATTAACAGTTTTTTGTGTGTTTTTTTTACTTACTGTCGTTCCATTTTCATAGACAAGAGAAGGTTCTTCATGGCGGGTGTATTTCTCCGTGTTCTGAAATGACAAGAAAGATGAAAAATAGAATTTTGCGAAGATTGACGCACATTATGTGGGATGTGACGAAAGTAATTTGCACTTCCGAAGGAAATGATTGCAAAATGTAAAATTAAGTGATTTAGAGCGTTGTGAATGACATCTCACATGATCAAATCTTCAAAAACAAAAAAGTAAAAAAATAAAATAAAATTGAAGAAAATCTGCATAGAATTTTGAAGTTAAAATTGATTTTTCAATTTTATCAATTTTATCAATGTTTGATCACAGTTAAGGTTTGCCGAGTAGCAGTAGCCTGGATACTCTCTCCGTCCTGCCGCCTGAAAGTGGTCCTGTAGTACTAAAGTCGTAAAGGTGGTATAGCTTGGAGAGGGGTAACACCGGTTTCGTTACAGGTGGGGCCCGACAATTTTTGAGTTTCGGCAACATGATTATTTTTCAGCATCAAAAAAAGTAACAACATCCAGCGCTGCGGCTGCAAGAACCACCGCACCCACCTCTGTCAAGCAAGCCTTAGGCATATACAAACTTGTCGCGTAGCCGTACCCTGGATACCCTCTACATCCTGCCGCCTGGATCGGGCTTAGAATTTTGTAGTACTAAATTCGTAAAGGTGATATAGGTTGGAGAGGGGGAACACCAGTTTCGTTACAGGTTGCAGGCAGCAAGCTTACTGCTTTTAAATAGCAGTTGGTTCATGTTGATGGGCATCGAAGTACCCAGCCAGTTTCTAGTATATTACTTCTCCTTTTCACAGGATCAAACTCAATAGAATTTTTAGACCCATGATAGTAATCAGCTTATTCCTTCTAATTTAAACCACTAATTGAGTTCTGTTGTGACTAACGAACTTTTCTTATTTTAATCTTTTTTGAAAAAAATAACAAGTATACGCCACAGTGAAAATATTGAAAAATATACTTCCTAAGTTAATGGCTTGGTTTATAATTACTTTAAATATTAGTTTCTATCTCTAATTTCTTAAGAAATTTCGATCAACTTAGCCTCGAGACGTATATCATCTTTTTTGCGCTATTCAAAATGTCTATTTAGTCTTTCTCAATTATGTATGTATTTATCTCTCTTTCATATCTCCTCATTCTCCAATATCTACTAGCAGTCTACCATCATGCTTCAGTCCCATCTTCGGTGGTATCTGTTTGGTCTACCTGACCTTGATGGTTGTAACTTAGCTCTCATATTGCAAAGTTCACTCAAACTGGAGGAGTATTGCTGTCACAAAGTTAGATCTCTGTTTTTTTTTAAACGGTTTTTTAAGCCTTCCCCGATTTTTTCGATTTTCTTTATTCATGTTGTAAAGAGACAGGTCTTTCGCATTTCAAAGTTCATTTTATCATTTAAAACAAATAAAGGTCCTAGCATTCAACCTTGAGGTATACCATTTCCTGCCAAAGACATATATCGTAAACTGTTTCGTATAGTATGATGTTGAAAAAAGCTCTTTTTGCAGAAAAAGAACATTATTTTCTATTTATAGTTCACGCCACCTACAAACAGTTAGCCCGATCGTTGTCAAGGCTCAACGCTAAAACAGTTTGTGATTGCTTATTCCAAAATCAGTGATGAAACAGCAACCCTTAACTGTGGCAGATCCAAAATTGAAAAATGTCAGTCTCATAAAGAGAACAATAGATTATGAAACTTCAAAAATTGTAACACAAAATATAAACTCCATTCTTCAGCTATAAAATGAGTTACATCTTCAACCCATTCTGGCTTGCTTTTTGAACAAATTTAATCTCGGCCCTTTCATTTCTGTTAAAGTTCATAAATCACTTTCTTAACCTTCGCAATTCAAAATCTACATGAATTGTTATTCATTCAACGTTTCAAAAACACATGTTCCACCTACGTTTGTACATTTCTGGAATATTTATGGCATGTACACCGAACCGACCTCGAAATGAACAACATTCAATCTTTTCATAGAATCAGCATTGTTAACCAAATTTCACTGAATTAATGACAACCGGGGATGTTATCCCAGTCTTTATCTTATTCTGGTTTACCCCATCTTAAGTCGGCATGATTGTAAAAATTCATTTCATTTAAAAATTATGGCACAAAATTCCCAGAAATTAAAGGGGTTGAAGAAATCAAGACCGGGTAACCAAAAAAAAGAGAGAATTCCTCAAATTGCAGGGAACTCAAAGTGCACTAGTGCCCGTATTCTGATAAGAAACAAAAGGGAACAAAAAATGCTATGGAACAAAGCACATTTATGTATCTCCCAAAAAAAAAAAGGATGAAAGCAAAGAAACAAAGCGAAATATTTTCAAAATGTTTCATAACACCGACTAACTCGCGCATGGTTAGGTTAGGGAACAAAACAAGCCAAAAAACGAACACAAATTCTTTGAATGTTCAAGTAACCAAAATAGATAGCGAATTTTTTAAAAGTGTTTGAGGTTAATCTTCCGAACAAAGACAAAAAAAAGGATGCAGAGGTTGAACATTTTTCACAGTTATTAAAGGATTAATAGCCTATTCCCACCAACGTGATTTAGCTAAAACAACTTGATTTAGCTAAAACACATAATTTATTTCATGATTTGCCATACATTTTCAATCATTTGAAATTACCTGATTTAGCTTGTTTATTTTTTAATTAGGTATAAATCACCTCGATGATTCCAGGCTGAATGATTTCATGCTCAAGTAATGAATAAAATTCATTTCAAATTCATTTCTATTTTCTTTTTGACAGTGAAAATTCAATTTTGTGTCATATATTGATATATTTTATTGAAAAGTTCAAAAAAAATGTCAAGATTGTGATAAATGTCAAGCTAAATTAAGTAAAAAGTTCAGTGGGAACGCCTTTCTTGATTTATAAATCAAATAAGCTTAATCAAGTCGGTGGGAAAAGGCTATAACAAAAAAAAAGGATGAACATTTTTAATAGAGGTTCGCCTCACCTAGAAGTCAATAATTTTTGCAGATCCTATTTCCTCTAATTAAGGACGAAGAAAGACACAATACTGTGGTCATTAGGATCAAAAGAATTTCTTTATTGTTGCAAATGCCTTCAATATGTAAATGACAATACAACCCTCCCATAAATTAAAGTTCATCTTAAATTAATTGAAAAGGATAAACTAAACGTGTCTGGAATTATTGAATCGCTTTTGTTTCTATCAGTTATTCAAAATTAATTTCCTGTGTCGTGTTAATGTTTGCGCGTTTTTGTTGCCTTTTTGAAACAAGCAATACAGAAAAAAAGGTTTCCATCCACAAGAAGGGAGAAAGAAACTAGTTAATTCGTTGATGATTGTTGAACCTTGAAATTCGTGGATAGAAATAAAATCTCTCATCCGTCCGTTTTGTGGCAAAACGAAATAATCTAATTATAATTATTTGCTAAATAATGAAGATTAATACCGTTACAACAGACACGGAAGGAAGAATGATATTGATTTTTGAACTAGAAGGAAAAGGGAAAATTAGTTAATGCTCCTACCTAAGTATTTGTAAGTGGGATGAACGATAAATAGAAGATAATGTTCTTTTTTTTGCAAAACGAGTTTTTTCAACATCAGCAAATTGTGAAGGAAATCGTTTTACAAGAAACAGTTACGAAAAATTATTTAGCAGGAAATGGTGTTCCTCAAGGTTGAATGCTGGGGCCTTAATTTGTTTTAAATGGAAAAGGGACGGTTCTTATCACGAAAACACTTTTATGTTGGTTGTTTTACATTAAAAATTAAAGACCAATATTAGTGAAATAGACAAAATATGTTCCACATACGCCAGAGTGTACTTTAAAATAGAAAACATATTTTAGCGACGTTTGAACTTCATGGATAGACTTGTTTTCTTTGAATTCATATTATTTGAGGTTTTGAATGAAACTCAGGATACAAAATTTAGTTTTCGAAATTTCTCTTTGGCAGGAAATGATGTTCCTCAAGGTTAAATTGTAGGACCTTTATTTTTTCAAAATGAAGAAAGCGATAATTCTTAGCCAGAAAACAATTCTATGTTCGTTAACAGCAGACAAAAATTAATTTCAATGAAATAGACGAATATACCCAAAAATTTTCAACATACCTACGCCAGAGTGTACGTGTAAATACAAAATATCGTACAGCGACGTTTTAAAGGAACTTCATGGATAGGCTTGTGTTCGTTGAATACATTTTACTTGAGATTTTGAACATAAATTAGATTACACTGGAAAAAAGTCAAAAAAGTTTGTCCAAAATATTGCATTTGGTATTCGGTGGTCGGTTTTTGCTGTTTGGCACTTAACAGGGCTCGTTAAAAACCATAAGAATCCTCCAACTAATTTGCAAGTCGCTAAGCATTCCAATAAACTTCCGACCACATTAATAAAATCAACAAAGAGCACCCCCTTTGTTTGCGGTTCAACTGAGACCATAAACAAACACAATATTTATAGCAACATGAATAATAAAATAAAAATGAAGAGTGACGCGCTCGATAACAAATCAGAAATACCTATCGACTCGTCATGTCATCGATATCGAGTATATTATGGAGTATCGGCTAATCGGTAAATAACTTAAACTCGTAAGTAGGCACTTCTGGCTCTATTTACCCTCAATTTTATTGACCCTGCAGACATGTTGTCCTTCAAGCTCATGTGTTATCTTAAAATTCCTCTTCTTGTTTTAAATAAAATTAAGACATCACTTTTTCTCTGTGACGATGTGCATTTTCACTCCCAACGACTTAATTGAGATGAATTTTCTCGTTCAAAAATTAATTTCATTTTAACAAAAAACTTACATCTTGGGGTAAAGTTTCATTTAAGAAGTTCATCTGGCTTCGGGGATAGAATCCATCCTTCTTCCTCAGAAGTCTCGGAAAGCATGCCATTTTGCTTGTTTGAAAAGTTTATTTTCAATTTTTGCACAAGTTTTCCTTTTTTGCTCTTATCATAAAAAGTTGCTAGTGTATTCTCCCCGGATGGCATAAGTTCATGTACACTCACTCACATACTCGTATCATTCCTAAATTATGTCGGTGTTAAATTAATTCCACTTAATCAAAAAGTGAATGGAGAAGGATGGGTAATTTCCTGTTCTCATGCACACACAGTGTACAGCACAGACGAGCATGCACATGCAATAAATTTTGACACTTGATTCGACAGCAAAAAAAGAAGCTCGTTTGCGTTGTCGGTTACGACAAAGTAACGTTAAAGTTAATTTAAATTAAAAAAAAAGTCAAGACTCTTCGAAACAGCCTCTCAAGTAGGCATCGAACCGGTGTGTTGAAGATTAACAATCCAACTAACAGAACCTACCTACCAATTAAAAAATTGTCTTCAACTAACAACAATTTATCGCTTCGTCGTCTTTTTTTGTCGAAGTGTAGATAAATTGATATGACGTGAGAACGATAATTCTTGGCTTGGTTCTAGGTGGCCCTCTTAAGCTATAACAGTCAAAACTATACAATTTTCTTATCGACAAAGAAGCATAGTGGTCTCTCTTACCTCGAACAAAACCCTCCTAGAATTTCTTCGAAGAGAGGTGTACAAAAAATTGATAAGAAAAATTGTTATTATACTTGAGAATTCCATTATGTATACCTACCTACAATTTATCGCTTTCGATTGCTTATCAGTTATCAGTGTTTTCTAAACTTACCGGCTAGAAAGTCACTGATAAAAAGGTGTATGGTTGTTTTGTTTGTGTTTGTTTTTGTGTGAAACCGATGTTAGGTTCCTAATTGAACATGAGTTCTTCTAATTGAAAATTATTATATTTGATAGATTTTGAAATTTTGTTTGTTGGTTCTTCTTTTTATGTTCAACGGCGATACAGGGTGTTTTTCAATTTATATATTTTTGTTTTTACGATACTATATCTGGTCATCCGCTTACCCGTTACCCCGCTACTCCGCTTCCCACTTCCCGCTACTCTGGCCATACCTCATGAACGGCTTGGTCGATTTTGTACAAAATTCTTAGAACCCATTTACTCTACTACTTTCTGTCGGCTAAGCAATTTGTGTCAAAAGCATAACTGCTCCAACGCTGTTATAAATATTGAAGATGTCAAGCAAGCTGGATTTTTCTAAGGCCGTCGATACCGTGGATCACGATAACTTGTGCTACAAACTTTATGGTCTTTCGTCTTCGGCAGTAAATCTTTTTTCGTTTGGTCTTAGGAAACGTTAACAAGCAGTTATGGTTGGTAATCGAACCTCTTGCTTCCTTCCGAGTACTCGAGGGGTACCCCAAGGATCTTTTTCTCAATCTAAATTAATGAACTTCCCGCTATTATCAGTAAGTCATACCTCCAATGTGTGCTGATGATGTCCAACTCCACAAAAGCTGGCCTCTTGCCCTTATTGAAGATTGTGCATTCTCAATTAAGAGAGATCTAGAAAAAATTTCACATTAATTAAAATTGACAGTTAAATTTATGTTGAATTTGGACTTGAGTATTTGGAATGTCTTAGTTTGTGCTTTGTTCCCATTTGCATTTTTCAATTTACTTACTTACTTACTTATCCGGCTCACAATCCAAGAAGGGTCTCAGCCTGAGATACTGCAGTCTTCCATCGTGAACGATCCCTCGCTTGCACTCTCCAGGCACCGAGACCAAGCGCTCTGGCATCCGCAGTCACTTGGTCCTTGTACCGTAAGTTCGGTCTTCCTTGTCGTCTTGAACCTGGGGGCTGGGATGAGAAGACTTTCTTGGCTGGAGCGTTGTCGTCCATTCGCGCGATGTGGCCGAGCCAATGTAGTCGTCTTTTCTTGGCCTTCTGGACTACATCCACATCTTGGTACAGCTCATACAGTTCTCGGTTGTATCTTCTTCTCCATTCGCCATCGTCGCATACGGGACCAAAAATCCGTCGAAGAATTTTTCTTTCGAAAGTGCACAGTATCAATTCCCCTTTTTTTACTTATCGTCCAGCACTCGGCGCCGTAGAGTAGGACTGGTAAAATCAAAGTTTTGTATAGCAGACACTTTGTCTTTCGAGTGAGGAGTTTTGAACCCAGTTGTTTGGCCAAACCGAAGCAGCAGCGGTTCGCTAGGGTAATTCTTCTTCGGATCTCCACTAAGGTGTCGTTCGTGGGATTGATGTTTGTTCCAAGGTAGGTGAACTCCTTTACTACCTCGAAATTGCTGCTACCAACAGTGACGTTTTGTCCTAGGCGGTGGACAGATGTTGCTTTGTTTGTTGATAACATGTACTTTGTTTTGTCCTCATTCACTTCAAGACCAACTAGTTTCGCCTGTTCTTCAATCGCTGTGAAGGCCTCAAGCACAGCTCTCTTGGATCGACCGATGATGTCTATGTCGTCCGCATAGCCTAGGAGCTGGGTGGATTTGTTGAAGATAGTGCCCTCCGTGCTCACACCTGCCTTGCGCACTATCTGCTCCAGGACTATGTTGAAAAAGTCACATAACAACGCATCTCCTTGTCTAAACCCTGCGCAAGTTTGAAATAACTCGGATGAGCTGTTACCCATTTGCACACTGCACTGCGTATTGTTTAGCGTCATGCGGCACAGCTGGATCAGTTTGTTCGGGATCCCGAATTCAGACATCGCAATCATAAGCTCTTGGCGGTGGATGCTATCATAAGCAGCTTTAAAGTCGATGAAAAGATGGTGGGTTTCGACTTGAAATTCGTTGGTCTTTTCCAGGATCTGCCTCAGTGTGAATATTTGGTCTATCGTTGTTCTGCCTGGCCTAAAGCCACACTGGTACGTGCCGATTATTGTGTTACAGAAAGGTTTAAGACGCTCACACAGTACGTTGGATAGGATTTTGTATGCAACATTAAGCAAAGATATGCCACGGTAGTTTTTGCATAACATCGGATCGCCTTTTTTGTAGATGGGGCATATGGAGCTTATCGACCAGTCAGTGGGCATGCATTCTTCCTCCCACACTTTGGTGATGACCTGGTGCATGCGGTTCATCAGAACACCTCCTCCATGTTTAAAGAGTTCCGCGGGTATGCCATCCGACCCGGCGGACTTGTTATTTTTTAGCTTTTGGATGGCTCTTTCTACCTCTTCTCTGCTGGGGGCTGGGACTGGGTCTTCATTGACTGGTCTTGCTTCTCTTTCGTCATTATCTTGCTCGACATTTTGCGCATTCAGCAGCTGTTAGAAGTGCTGCTTGACAACATCTACAATTCCCTGTGCTTCGGTGACTAGGTTTCCTTCACTGTTTCAAAGAGCTTGTGTCCCGGTTCTGAAACCAGAAGCTAATTGCTTCGATTTTTTAAAGAAACGTCGGGTGTTGTTCTTGGCCCGAGAATCCTCTAGTTCTTTGAGCTGAGAAACTGCGGATGCTCTTTTCTTCCTTCGCAGGGTCTTTTTCTCATTTCTCCTTTTCGTGCGGTACTCTTCCCTTGCTGCTCTTGTTTTCCGTTGCAGCATCTGCACACGTGCATTTTCCGTCTCTCTTTTCAATATCACGCACTCATCATCATACCACGGGTTCTTTTTCGGGGGTGGCTGGTAACCTATGGTGGTCTCGGCTACATTTTTTATTATTTCGCGATATTGGTTCCACAATGTGTTGACGTCTGTAGTATTTGGGAGGACGGCGGCGGAGAGTCGCTCGCTCAGGCGCTCACTGTAGTCTCTGGCATTCTCCAATGTGCTAAGGCAACCGATGTTGAACGTCTTTCTTTGGGCCGCACGTTTTTTTTTGTCGTTTGATATTCGAGCTCTAAACTTAGCCACTACCAGAAAGTGGTCAGAGTCGACATTTGCTCCTCGGAAAGTGCGCACGTTCAGGATGTTGGATGCATGCATTGCGCCGATTAGCACATGGTCGATTTGGTTGGTGGTTCGACCATCCGGAGATCGCCAGGTTGCTAAGTAGATCTTCCGTCTTGGAAACCTAGTGCTACTTATCACCGTATTACGAGCTGCAGCAAAGTCGATTAGTCGGAAGCCGTTATCTGTTGTTTTTTCGTGGAGGCTGTGCTTTTCAACTAATCCGCCAAAGATGTCTTCCTTCCCGATTTTTGCATTGAAGTCTCCGAGTACGATTTTGACGTCGTACTCTGGACAGGCTCCGTAGGCTCTATCCAGGAGGTCGTAGAAATCCTCCTTGCTAGACTCCTCAGCATCATCGGTAAAGGCGTGTGCACATATTATACTGATGTTCTGTAATGTGGCCTTGATGCGGATCACAGCCAGGCGATCACTTGTTGGCTTGAAATCCATGACTTTCGATCAAAGCCGATTTCCCACGACGAATCCGCATCCAAATATATGCAATCTTTGATGACAGCTATAACAAATGTCGCAATTTTTTCTCTTCATTGTCCCTGATCCTATCCATCGTATTTCCTGGATCGCAGTAATATCTGCCTTATACTGCGAGAGGACAGATTCAAGTTTCTGAGTTGCACCTGGAGTGTAGAGGGTTCTTACATTCCAGGTACAAACTCTCAATGCGTAGTCCGTTGTCGTTCCGGGTCTGGTTACCATAAGAGGGGGTTCATTATCCGAGGCTGGTATCTCTCTCATAACTTTCAAGTTTTTCACTGTGGAGGGGTTGTTAGCCCCTCGCACTAACCTCCAAATTTGTTGGGCCGTAGATAAGGTGTTTTTTTCCCGATTTGCACCCGCGCTTACAAGTTTCGCAAGTTATATCTAAGATATAACCAGTACCCGGTGGCTACCACGAGGAGGTAAAGTAAGCACTTGGTGTGTAGGAAAAGTTACAGCATAAGCCCCCAGATCCTACAACACCCAACCACCTTTTTTTTCAATTTAAAATGAGTCTTTAATTTTTCGTGCAAGATTGTGAATATCAAGAATAAGGAGGGTATTCGACGGTGTGCTGCAAGGTTAGATATTAGGACCTGTACTTTTTTTATGAAACGAGATTGGCTTTTTCGCTGTTCAAAAATCAAGCCATCTGTTGGTATAGTAGAAAAGATTGCAGTAATAAGAATGGGTAGGATAGTTGGAACTTCCATACAAAAATATTCCACATACGCCACAGTGTCCTTCAATGGTCCAGTTTGTCGTTTTTCCTTCATCAAGCAAGTTTCTTAAGCAGGAAGCTGAGCCATAAATTAAACTTATCAGCAAGACTGAAATATTAGTCTTACTTGTTTGAACTTTAGGTTTGTTAAGTGGCAATGGGTCACACGTGATAATTTTTGTTGTTTTTATTTGTTTTTGGTTTTTGAGACAATCATAAAAGTCTATTTTGATGTTTGATAAATAATAACCCTAGACAACTTTTTTGGGCAGACTGATAGTAACTATCTTGCTTTATTTTTATGTTTCTTTATGATTCAGTCAAAAAAATAAGTCCATAGTAGGAATAGGAAGCACTGAATTATATACACAATGTCGATTATCTTTTTTATCTTTTAAAAATAGTTTTTTTTCGAACAAACAATGTTTGTTGAGTGATAACCCAGAAAATGGAATTTAACTTATGGTAGCTCATAAGGAAACAGGTAAAAAAATCCTGACGAATCCGAAAAGCGTTTTATGACACTCATGTCAATTTTCAATTATATTGTTCTCCCAGGAAAAGAAAGGTAGTAAATCGTGTGCCACAAGGTTAGATATTAGGACCTGTACTTTTTTTGTGAAACGAAATTTGCTTTTCCGTTTTTAAAAATTGAGCCGTCTGTTGGTGTAGTACTAAAAAATTACGGTGCAATGGGATGGAATGAGAGCGATAGTTGGAACTTCCATAGAAAAATAGTTCACATACGCCACAGTGTCCGTCAATTAGAATTTCAAGTTTTTTGAAGAAAAGAATGTTGAAGAAGTCGTTATTGTCAACGAAATTGAGAACTCCAGCTATTTTTTTGACGTAATCCCTAAAAACTTCACTCAATTATATTGTTCTCCAAGGAAAATTATGATACCAGGGTGGACAAATAAGTCCCACATTCTTCTATTCAGTCTAAACAGATTCCATGCCGTCGAACCAAATTGTTCGCCGTTTAATTTATTCACAATCAATTAATAATTCATACCCTCTAACTGACGGACACGATTATAAGTTCATTAAATATCAACTTTGACATGAACTTTGACAGCTTCATTAAATATGAGGTATCAATAACCAATAGGTAATTTTGATGCCGCAAACATTTTAAGTATTTCCGTTGTTACTCTGTCATTGTGGCTGTCGTTCTTTGTCTCTGCCATTCTGTCGCTGTGGCTTATTTGACGAGTTTAGGTAAAAATGAATAATGATAATGAGTTCTCATTCTTCGTTCGTCATCTATTCATCTTGTCGAATGAATGAATTCAAATATAAATTAACCTCATTCTTCTTTACGACTTACTTTTCCATCAATCATTTCGACGAACTTCATATTGAAGAGCTCTCCTCGTTCCCTATATTGGTGTGATTGCTAAACATAAGTACTGCGTGTACTGAATTGTGGAACTTTCGCTGGTTCAAATAATTATTTTGTTTTTTATAAATATGTTGGTACCCACCAACCACACAAAACCTCAAGTCACAGGATGTGGAAGTGGATCTCCTCGACATGAAATATTTTTTCCCCTTCAATTGATTGCGATTCCTTCGCGGCGCGGTGCGCGAGGAGGGCGCGTATTCGCCAACAGAGTTTCCTCTTCTCTTTTTTGTTTACCCCATTAACATTTATAATGTTGGTTGTGTTGTATACTAATGAACTTATTTTCTTTCTCTTGTGTGTGTATGTTTGTTTGCTTGGGCGTGGGGTCCTTTTCACATTCTATTAATTATGGGGCCTCACTAATTTACTTCACATCACACACTTTCATTTTCTTCTCTCGTATACGTACTCTTTCCCTTGGCTTAGTTAATTTTTCTTTTTCTTTTTTTTTGTGCGCAATGTGTTTCTAGTTGATATAGTGTACTTTTATGAGCACAATTCTTTAAGTACCAAATTAATTAATATTAATTACTTTTTATTTGGTGTACAATAAGTTGGTTTGTTTTTTCAACATTTCGTTTTTTTTGTGCTTTTCTCGTGTGGATGCTTATTTTTGTTGATGTTTTATGTTCTCGAAACGTTTTATTTAAGAAAATATACACAACGGGTTGTCTGCACAAGAAAATTGGCGAATAACGACTAAAATAGTGAACAAAAAGCACATTGCAAAGGATTGTGTTCATCAAGGTTTCATCTTTTGAAACACCTCTCGGTTTAGGGTACCTAGATGGTGTGCCACAAGGTTAGATATTAGGACCTGTACTCATTTATGAAACAAGATTGGCTTTTGCGTTGGAACAGTACAAAATATTACACTGCAATGAGATGAGAATGAAAACGATGGTTGGAACTTCCATAGAAAAATAGTCCACATACGCCACAGTCTCCTTTAACTTAAGTATTTAGAATGTCTGAGTATGTGCTATGTTCTCATTTACATTTTTCATTTTCAAATGAGTGTTTAATATTTTGTGCAGAATTTTGAACATCATGGAAAAGGAAGGTATAAAATGGTGTTCCACAAGGTTAGATATTTGGACCCTCACTTTTTTATGAAACGAGATTGGCTTTTCCGTTGTTAAAAAATCAATCAAAAATCAGCTGTTAGTATGGTACAAAATATTATAGTGTAATAGGATGGAAATAGTTAAGGGTACCTAAAAGCTCCATTTACAAGCTCTATAATTTTTTCAAGAAAAATTATAACTTTCCATAGTGACCCTGATTTAACGAAGTGTTTTTCGCAAATTCAAAGAAAAAACAAAAACAAGTTTTGAAAATGTATATATTTCTTTCATTCTTTCCAAATTCAAATGGGACACCCTGTGTTTCCAATTCATGTCACTTTTGTCTTAAAATTCTCCATTTTAAGCTTTACTTGAAGTTTCAAAGTTGACAAGTGCAAATTTATTTGCAATCTTGCTTTTTCTTAATATAGTCCAGTCAATAAAGGTTTTCACCTCAAAAAAAATCCAACAGTTTAAAACTTGGCACACTTACTAAGGGATGTCTGGTGATGACCCAAAAAAAAGTCCCCAAGAATCCGACGTGAGCTCTAGCGGCAGTTAAGAGAAACATGGAGTTTGTTTCAGTTTTTCACGTTTATCTCAAAAACTATTTGTCGTATCAAAAAATTTTGTTCTACAAAATTAAAGCTCATTAAATTTTATAAAAAAAAGCTTTTATGAACTTTTTCGTATCTCTTATAGTTTATAAAATAACTCTAGCGGCAGTGAAGAGAAACATACGGTTTTTTCGGTTTTTCGGGTTTATCTTGAAAACTATTTGTCGTATCAAAAAATAATCTTCTACAAAATTAAAGCTTATTAAATTTCCGAAAGAAAAAAAAAATTAGGTTATAAATAACTCCACCCACATTGACGGAAAACAAGTAATTTTTTCATGCTTATCTTGGAAATGGTTTCTCGTATTAGTCCAGACAATAAACAATAAACATTCGCATAGAGCTGAAAATTGGTACAGAGCATTAGAACACCGATTTAAGTAAAATGTCAAAAAACCCCAAAAATCCCATGCGTGCATAAGAATTTATTCAAGGTCAAATGTCGAAAATGTTGGTTTTTCATGCATATCTTTGAAACGGGGGAAGCTATCAAAAAAAGTATACCAAAGGCTTGTACGTCTTGTAATTCTCTAAAAAAGAAATTATGACACTTTTTTTCCTACGAGCAAGCGTTTAGAAAATATTGCGATTTTAAAATGTGTCAAATGTCGAAAATAATGGTTTTTTGCGTATTACTCTTAAACGGTGAGTCCGATTGAAAAAATTTCTATGGAAAACTTGTAGATTATGTGGTTTTCTATATAAAAACATTTTTTTTGTTTAAAGCTGTCAGAAAAAAAAAAACATAATTTGGTCAAAACTCAAAATTTCGATTTTTTTATAATTAGCTCCTAAGCCCTGTACAAAATTCGCATAGAGCTGAAAATTGGTACAGAGCATAAGGACATCTCTCTATATAAGATGTCAAAAGTCCCCAAAAATCCCATGTGTGCATAAGAAATTATTCAAGGTTAAATGTCGAATATGTTGTTTTTTTATATTTAACTCTGCAGATTTAATACAATATTTTCTAAACGCTTGCTCGTAGGAAAAAAAGTGTCATAATTTCTTTTTTAGAGAATTACAAGACGTACAAGCCTTTGATATACTTTTTTTGATAGCTTCCCCCGTTTCAAAGATATGCATGAAAAACCAACATTTTCGACATTTGACCTTGAATAAATTCTTATGCACGCATGGGATTTTTGGGGACTTTTGACATTTTACTTAAATCGGTGTTCTAATGCTCTGTACCAATTTTCAGCTCTATGCGAATGTTTATTGTTTATTGTCTGGACTAATACGAGAAACCATTTCCAAGATAAGCATGAAAAAATTACTTGTTTTCCGTCAATGTGGGTGGAGTTATTTATAACCTAATTTTTTTTCTTTCGGAAATTTAATAAGCTTTAATTTTGTAGAAGATTATTTTTTGATACGACAAATAGTTTTCAAGATAAACCCGAAAAACCGAAAAAACCGTATGTTTCTCTTCACTGCCGCTAGAGTTATTTTATAAACTATAAGAGATACGAAAAAGTTCATGAAAGCTTTTTTTTATAAAATTTAATGAGCTTTAATTTTGTAGAACAAAATTTTTTGATACGACAAATAGTTTTTGAGATAAACGTGAAAAACTGAAACAAACTCCATGTTTCTCTTAACTGCCGCTAGAGCTCACGTCGGATTCTTGGGGACTTTTTTTTGGGTCATCACCAGACATCCCTTAGTAAGTGTGCCAAGTTTCAAAACTGTTGGATTTTTTTTGAGGTGAAGGCAATTTTTTTCGTTCATTGACTGGACTAATACCTCCAAAAACTTCATATTAATCTTTAAAATCCCAAAAAGCACATTTTGATTAAAAGGACACATAGTTAACTCCATTTCCACCCTGTTTCTGCTGTAAGTTATCAGAATCCCCAAAAACTACAATGTTTGCAAAGGTAAAGGGTATCCCACTTTGAAAACATCTTCCTAATCCTTGTTGATCGATTTAAGATAAAATCCATTTTCAAACCATCCATAAATAATAACAATAACCACCATCTCGAGATGATAAAGGGCGCATAAATTAAGGAAATGGAAATTCTATTGACCACAAATCTAACCTCTCCTTGAAAAAACTTTGTTCCATCTCAACAAAGCATCTAATTTTCTGAACATAAACTTCCTCTCAACTTCACAAAGCACCCAACCCCCTAAAACTTTGTGACAACAAACTTATCATCTACTAAATAAGGAAAAACTTTAAATCCAAATAGATTAAATACTCATTTAACTTTTGAAACTCTTTACAAAAGAAAATTTTCAAATATTTCAAAATTGATTAAATATAAATATTGTTATTTTGGTATTAATTCCTAAACTGCAAATATTAAAAACATTATCTCATAACTGTGTGTCATTCATAAATAACAATTATTTTGTTCTAATGCTCCTAAAGTTATGCAAACATTAGCGACACGAAATTAATTACCTAACATATTTTATTTATTTTAACTAATGTGCGAGTGTCCGAGCATACACAAAATTTAAATTAGTGGCATTTTTGTTTTGCTGCAACGAGAGCAAATGGATTGTATTTTACGGTTTTGATTTTCCAACTAAACGGATTTCGCATTAATTAACAGTTTTCAGTCTCATTGACTGTACTAATCGAAAAGCAGCGTTTCATTTTCTGTGGATTGTTTTTTTTGTTTTGGGGTATCGGTAGACCACAGGAAAGTTGAATATTTGGTTTCAATTTTAAATCCAAAATCCTAGTTGAGGTCGATTTCAATGGCTTTGGTATTTGTTGTTATGATAGTCTAATGTCGAAAATGTAGATTTATCGATTCGCATTGGCGACAGTGAGGACAATGTAATGCGTTAACACGTGGATTCTTCCAAAAAGTGAAATCATTAGGGATTGATAAATCATCAGTCTCTGGATGACAGTCTGAGTACTTCTTTTGCTATCATACTTTTTTTTCCTTTGTTTTACTCAAGAGACCCTTTTCAGAGGATTAAGAAGATTTATGGGGCTCATAAATTTTAAGGAGCGCGTATTTTCTGAAGAAAAGAATGTTGAAGAAGTCGTTAATGTCTACGAAATTGAGATGCTAGCATATTTTTGACGTAATCCCTTCCTACCGTTTAAATTTATTTTGAATGTTGACTTGCGTATTTAGAATGTCTGTCCTCTGTTCCCATTTACATTTTTCAATTTTAAATAAGTCTTTAATACCTTTGGCAAAATTGTGAACATCAAGGAGAAGGAAGGTATAAGATGGTGTGCCACAAGGGTAGATATTAGGACCTGTACTTTTTTATGAAGAGAATTTTTTTTTATCAAAAACCAAGGCATCTGTTGATGATTGTACAGTACAATAGGAATGAGAACGATAGTTGGAACTTCAATAGAAAATAGTCCGCATACGCCACAGTGTCCTTCAATTAGAATTTTATTCTTTTGAAGAAAATAATGTTGAAGGTGAAATTGCAGAGATTGTGAACAACAAAGAAAAGGAAGGTATTAGATGATGTGCCACAGGGTTCGATATAAGGACCTGTACTTTTTTTATGAAACGAGATTGGCTTTTACGTTGTTCAAAAATGAAGCCATCTATTGGTGAAGTTCAAAATATTACACTGCAATAGGATGGGATTGAGAACGAAAAATAGTCCAAATACGCCACAGTGTCTTTCAAATTATTAAAAAAAATTTAATAGTTCTGTTTAATAATTTGGTTTCGAAAAAATCAATAATCGTGCAAAATATTTACACCAAAAACGGCTGATTCCGTATTTCCAATTTAATGAATTATCTTTTTGTTGTATTCCAGCTTGTATAATATCACAAATTAAATGGCTAAAACCAACATTTTTGGAGTGCTCAAAAAATTCAACAATCGCCTAATCATCACAAAATTATAATTGTCTCATTATGCGCAACAGAAACAGCTCCAGCTCTAGCCCCAGCCAAAATAATAACCAAACACTCATCAAGCACCAGCCGAAACTAATTTAATGACCAGACTATGACAAAATATGTATCAAAATTGAAAGGCAAACAACTGACTCCAGCATCCGGTTCCGGAACCGGTGGTGTTGGCTGCTGGCAAACTCACAAATCTCTATCTCTGGTCGCTCATAACAGATAACACAATTCGGAGAGAGAATAGAAAACTATAGACATCCCTCCCAAGCAAACAAAATTAACCACCCAGCAAGATAGAATCTCAAAGAGCAGTCGATGACGACATCATTATTTCTCATCATCCTGTTCATGGTGGTTCTATTACCAGCGAACATAATCAAAGAAAGCCACGCAGCAGCTGCCACATCACGCAGCAGTGGCACCAGCACTGCTTGGCAGCCTGTGGTGATACCCGACAATTCCAATTCCAATCGTCTACCCGTCAGCTCATCAACATCAACATCATCGTCGTCGTTGTCCGATCCGAATGAGAGAAACCAAAACCATGAAGAACAAAAACGACAACGCATCATCCGAGCACCGACTATCAATCAGGAATATTTACCGGGTGAGCTGGTGTTGCCGCAACTGCCGCCACCGCCTCCAATGCCAGCCATTGCGAACTTGCCAAAACCATTTGCCGAGACGACACAAAACATCATCCACCAGCATCAGCAGCAGCAGCACAACAATAATAATGGCACAACAATGGTGGCACCTTTGTGCGGTGGCTATTTCCGGTCTGCAGCCGGCACAATACAGACACCCAATTTCCCGCACAGATTCAAGACACCCATCGAGTGTATTTGGATTATTGATGCGTCCGAGATCCATTCGCATGCAGTGCCCGGTGCCAATGTCTCGATAGTCGTATATCTGACGCAATTGTATGTACTGGGAGGCTTGAAATTCACCGAGTACATGTATTATAGCGATGACTATAAGGTGCCGAGTCATCGGCTTTTCCAACTCACCGAAGACGATGCAACAAAAGTGGCGTGGATTCAATTCACCAGTCAGTACCTTGAGATACGATTCGAGATGCAAACTCTAGATGGGACACATTTGAGGGCGTTGGACCGATTGTTGGATGTGTATGGATTTAATATAACATATGAGGTGGATGCAGTTGTCAAGCCGTACCAGTGCAATGCGCTGCAGTGCCGGTTTTTGGGTCATTGCTGGGCTAACGCTGATTACACGTGAGTAGAATTTTTGTTCTTCTTTTTCGTGATAGAATTTCCAAATTGTAATTAAAAATTCAGCTTATAGCTTCGTATGGTATTAACATACACTTTTTCCCACGTTTGACTCTCTTAAAATCCCACCCCCTTGAAACTAGAAAACTACCATTTCGCCATTTTTACAGATTTCTACGAAAAAGAAAACACAAGCGAAAATCATTAAAATCTAAACAACTTGATGTTTGACGGGTTAAAAATAATGGACATATCTCTCTGATATTTTTTGATGAAGGATAGCAAAAACTAAGTTCTATAAATCTATACCTACTAGAAAAAGGCGTTTCCTAGCTGTCTATATTGCAACGCTTTTTTCCCTTGTGTCAATTTTCAAATACCCCCTCCCTTGTGACTAGAATATCGTTTCTCTCTTCAAAGGCACATAAAGTCGGTGTCGATGTTACAGCCTTGTCAGCGCCAGCAATCATCACGAACCCACTCGAACATTATAAATATCAATTTTATGTAAACCTAGGCAAGCTGGCCGGGCTGGCAAGGGCAACACAGGCACTCTATAAAAATATAGTTTATTACTTTGTATTTGTGTGTTTCAATTCGAATGCACACACAAACAGACACGTCAGGTCCTTTGGCACACAGCAGTTTTTCCTGATATCATTCGAATGCACCATGAGCATTTCAAGCGTAAACTTCTGTCTCTCCTGCCCCTCATTTCTAAAAAAAAGGCCAAACAAGAAACAAAACTACCGAATAAATTAAGTTTAATGGCAAAATGGGCAGTTAACTGGGAGCGAACATTTTCTCTGGACAAAAATGGAAAGAAAGAAAAAAAAAACGGAAACGCAGTTTCATTAACTCAAATATACGCTTTTTCGGTTCGTTTTCGGCTTTGAATTCAGAGTCCGGTCTGTTGGTGTCCGTTCATTCGTTCGGTCTGTGTCGTCCAAAAATTGTTGTGACAAATTGTTTGCTCTTACTTCTCACTACATTTTTAAAAGCAGCCGTTCTCGTTGTGTGTAATAATTTTTGTGGGTTATAAAAATTGCAGTTACAGCACACAAGCTGAAAAAAATGAAACAGAACTTTCTGTGTTTTCTCTTACATAGTTGCGATCGAGACAAAAATGAATGGCATGTGATATGATGCCAAAATTACTTTTGCACCCTTTAAGTGGATAAAAAATGTGAGCTTTATTTTTTATTAGAGATTGTGCTCCGTTCAGAACCATTTTTATTGCCAAAAACAGATGAACATTTTTAAATCAGAAAATAATTTATGAAAAACAAATAAATGCGAAATGAAATATGAAACACTTTGCTTGCAATTCAATAAATAATAAAAATGGGAAATTTAACAACCAAACACTACATTACCGGCACAGCAGTCATATTTCATTTTTCATGGTGTGCGGTGCTTTTGGATGACATTGACAGTAGCCTCTGGAAATGCTTGACGTCTGCCAATTCTTTTCTTTCTTTTTCTTTTCCCAAATGCGTCTAATTCAAGAAGCAATCAATTTAAGCTGCATAATTTTTTTTCATTCGATGTCTGCAAAAAAATACAATCGTCTTTGACTCTTCTCATTATTATTATCCTTATGCTCCTTGAAGGTAGGTACAAAGTGTTCAACAAGGACAAAGACCAGAGCCCGAACAAAAAAAGAAGACGACGACGAAGGTGTCACTTTGCATAGCTCGGAGCAAGCTATCCAATTAAGCTCTTAAAATGTTACACAAGACGAGGACGACAAGATATAGCAAAAGCATATCGGCGCCACAAGATAATTTACCATCTACACTCACTCACTCTCTCCCCGGACTATGTATCACAAAAGGGAGATGAACAGAAAATACGATTACTTTTTGAGTTTTTTAAGATATTGCCGATAGCAGAATAGAAGCTAGAAATAATAACAAAACACACACAGAGCAGAGAGCAGGGCAGAGCACTCAGAAGAAGTTGGGAAAAAGAAAGTATTTTACACAAAATATGCATTAAACTGATGGAGAATTCCGAAAAAGGAAAAAAAATGATATTTTACCTTCCCGAATAAACAATGGGAAAATAGGCCTTACCTTGCAATAGAAAAAGTAATCTTCAGAAAATGTTTGTGTGTGGAGACGAGTTGACACTAGAAATGGGATTTCATTTCTTACCTTTTTCGAATGGAAATGTAAAGATTGTTTATGAGGGAAAAAGTTTGGCTCAAAGGGACGAAATAAATGATAAGAGAGTTCAAGGTCACAAAACTTTTGAGGATATTTATCGGCGAATCTCTAATCGGGTGGTGAAAATATTGACAATGTTTGCCTTAAAATACTGTGGTGCTTTTTTTGTCTTCTTGACTATTCTTAATTTATCTTGGGCTTATAGTTAATCTTATTTTTTGCTAGGGGCTTTAATTTACTGCCCAAGTGACGCAAATAGGTAAACCGGGGAAAATCTTAGATTAATCAACTCGATACAAGATACAACTCTCATATTTCTTAGTTTTTTACTCAATGAACTTGGTTATCCCAACATTATGATGAAAAACTCTGTCAAGTCGATTCTGGCGACTTTTTTATGTATCCCCCATCAATCCATCCATAAATCACCATCCCAGACAAATTTGATTGTTTGGATCTGCTTTTGAGGAACTCAACTATATCTTTTGTAATGACTTTAAAAGAATCGAATAATTTACTCTTTTGAGCCTTAACGACTGATGTTTGTTTTGTATTATTGGCTTCCAATGCTAGAGGTTCTGTCAGGTACACATCATATCAGTGCTACAAGAAATGAATGCTATACAACTAAGGAAATCTAATGGTGAGAATGCGATATGACATTTTTGCCGATATCGGAATGTCCTTAAGTCTGCAACGAACATGATTTTTATCTTTAATTTAAATCAAATCAATAGACAATTCTAAAAATAACAAGTATACGACCGAGTGGACACTTCTTAAATTACGCGTTATTTAAGAAAAAACAAAAAACAAACCAACGAATTCTATTCGTTCTTTACTTCATAACTTTAGGAAAAGTCCACTCTGGCGCACGTTCCTTTTCCTACCCGAAATACATGTCGTTCAGACCATTACCAAAACGGATAGAAAAAGGGTTGCCTCCTTCCTTGGCAACTGGTAGTGCTGTCACCACACTCTCATCCTAACTCGTCTAAGGGTGGGATTTTGTTGCAGTAAATATAAGGTAAGAAAGATTTAAACTACAACAAAAAAATGTTTGTCAGTGAAATGTTCACAGAATTCCACTTCACCATCTTAATACTGTAGCGGGACATAGAACTACTATTCGAAATGGTTTTATACTCAAAGTAGATTATTCGTCGTCGAAGTTTTTTCTTGTAACAAAACACAAAAGGGTTCCTCTCATTTTCACACATTTCCTACTAGAAACCACCACTACCGAATTCAAACCTGTCAACAGCAAACTGATACTTCAATAGCAACCTCAAGTACTTCAGTGTATCTGCATGTAATATTTTTTTTTATCAAACTTTTTTTTTTAAACACCTTTCGAGGTTTTAACTCTTAACCCCCTAACCGCACAGAAGTATGCTGATGGCCGCACGTGCATAACCGACTTACGTATAACAACTTGGCTACAATCGCTGTAGACACGTGTCTTCCATTCCAACAACACATGTGTCTTAAAAATAACGATCTCCGCTTGACTTAACTTCGTAAAAGTCAACTCCATAAGTCCATACCCCAAAAATGTCAGATTACATACATGAAGACCTCAAAAACGATGAAAATAAAAACAAACTCATTAATTTTCAGTAATTTACGTCATTAAATGTTCGCCAATAGCCAAATTCTATTATTTTTGGGTTTAACCTTAAATTAAACCAAACCACACCTTCACACACACCTTCAAAGCTCATTATGCTAAACATAAACCTAGTTTGACATTTTCATTTAAATCTCCCTCCGAAAAAATGGTATTAATTATAAGCTTTTGCCATCACTCTTTTATTCCATCCTGGGGGCATAGCTGGTACTCATTCGATTTTCGAAATCACTTTAGCCTTTATAAAAATACATTGTATCTGGTGAAGCAAAGTGAATGCTCGACATTTATCCATTCCACATAGTAAGTCCACACAGATTTTGTTACAAAGTGAGAACTTTTGTGTAATACAAATTCGACATCACTCTGACCATTTCGATATCAACATCAATATGATTGCAACAAAAAGTAAAGAAAACATTAAATAGGTACCGTCAAGGATCCTTAATTGCAGTGTCATCAGAATACCCAACTACAACTTTTTCATTCCAAACCATTAAAACTCTATATAAATGTCACCACATAAAATTTGCACTACATCGAAAAAAAAAAACATCAACTCCAATAAATTTCATGAATCTACACAGAAAAATGGTACATTTTAGAAACTCACTCTCAAAAGCCATGGTCCCATAAAATATCTCAAACGATAAACTTAAAAAGTAATAATTAGACGGTACTTCCGTTTGTTTTGTTGCAAATTCTTTTGCCGTCTTCAAAATTCAAAAGTTTCTTTTTTGTGCTCCGAAATTACTAGCGTACCTCAACAAACTAAAAAACTGAAAGAAAAAGTCGAAATAGTAATTTTGTTGCTACTTTGAAGTTTAAAAAACCGAAGATGTTTAAATTTAAAAGTAAATAAGTGAAAAAGGAATAAAATTTGAAATTAACTTGAAGTTGAATTGCAACTGAACGTCCTTTAGTTTATAGTCGTCGTTTTTGTTGTCGTCATCGGTATTCTCTTATTTTAACTAACGACAACATAAAAACGACGACTTGGAGTTGAATAACTAAAAGCAACAGAAACTAATTTTTTACGAGGACCTCTTACAGTAATTTTTAGCGGATTTTTTTTTACCCATTGTAGTCTGATGATTCTATCAGAGAAGTACCTAGTCTTTGTTCTGCTTTTTAATTCCGATGATGTAGGTGCAGTTCATGATCTTTGTTAATTGACGAAGAATTAACAGACAAAAAAAAAACAAAAACAGTAACACTGGTACAAAAAATTTAGTCTTTGGATGCAAATTAGAGGAGTGTGGGACAAAATTGGTAATTTTCAGTTTGACAACATTTTCATTGACTAGTTCTTACGGCTTCGTACACAGAGGTGAAATCGAAACCCTTATAAGATCACTTCGTTTTCATTCATTCGTCTTTCGAAAACGATATCTAAAAATCTACTTATTCGATTGCTATAAAATTCGGTATTTTTATAACGAAATCCTCCTTCTTTCCACATATTTTGAAGACAGATCTTACTAGGTGAAACTCAGACATCATGTCTGATTCCTTAATTGCTAAATCTGGTGTCAGTAGGTAGTCATTTCCCTTCTTTTTATATTGGCTATTAACGATGCCCCGCTGTGTGTTCAGAACTGTTAAATTCAAATCTTTACAGATGATATGAATAGAATGATAGAATTATTCTGCAGGACGACATAAATAGTTTCTAAACATTCTGTTTGCTTCACTTTATCACCATCTCCCCTATTTCCAATAGAAACCCATATCACATGTATAGTATATTTCGGGTGTAGGGCAATCAATTCACTGTTGAATACATGATTGTTTTTTGGAGAAGTAGATAAACGTTTCTATAATAAATGAACTTTCAGTTGAATCAATTCGAACTCTTTTACTTTTTGTTTGTATTTTGTTTGAAATAAAATATTTAAACGATACAATCAGTTCCATTTTTATTGCCCTTTAACAAAAAAAAAGAAGAAAAAATGGAAGAAAACTTTTGTAAACACCAAACGTATCGCATCGCAGGTACCTTACACGTTTTCCTAATGAAAAATTACGGCTACCTATACATTTGACTCCTATTTTAGATAAGCCAGCCAGGATCCCAATCCATTTCCCAATACAAGAAATGAATCCCTTAAGAGTGTGAAGAGTGAAATTCATCCAAAAAGTTTGTGAACTTTGAATTCCCCAAATGTTTGTTGTTATTTCGGTTTGGCTCTATGTACCTATTTTTAAAGATTATATGCTTCTAATGGGAAAGGTATTAATTATTTATTGCCAACAGTTATGCTTCAAAATTTATGTTTAAAAGTTATTCGAAATCGTGAGCATCGTTTAGCCGAGAGTTGAGTTAAAAGTTGGCCTAAATTCATTAGATATTTATTTGAAAAGTATGCGAGGGGATTTATCTACCCGTTTAAGCTTTACGCTTGATTTTTAATTGCAAATTTTAAACACCTTTCTAGGTTTCATTTAAATTAGGCAAAAAGTTTGACTTTCTTGAATGATTTCGAGTTTGGTGGCGATGAGGCGGGATTTTTGGAAGTAAAATTGTTGTTGCGGATTGAAAGAGGATTAATTTCTTGTCATGTAAGAGGTAATCACTGAATTTTTAAGTTAATTGTGGTTTACCTGGGAGGTAAGGTTTTTCTTGGAAAAAATCACATAAATTTTGTGAAGCTTTAATGAGGTATTGTGCGTTAGAAGAGGAATTTCTTTTCTATCAAGTTGAAAGGACTTTTAAACTTTCGGCACTCGAAAGAGTGTCAGGTTTCAGTAAGAACGCATTTCAGTCACTAGAAATTTAAGGCAAGCAGTCATTTATCGTTTTTCTAGGAAATTCATATGAAATTTTTTGCAAAAACCATTTTAGCTATATGAAATATCAGAAAATACAGTAAGTTCGTGTTTAAATCTTCTCCGCCATTCACCTTTTATGCGTACAGGACCATAGATCTTCCGTAGAACTTTTCACTCGAAACAGCCTAGGGTGCTCTCATCCGTTTTTAACAGGGTCCATGCTTCTGCACCATATAGCAGGACGGGGATGATGAGGGTCTTATAGAGCGTCATCTTAGTTGAAAGGGCTTAACTTCTCAATTGCTTTCTTAGCCCGAAGAAACAGCGATCGGCAAGAGTAATTCTCCTTCTAATCTCGGCGCTGATGCCATTGTCATGTTGATAGCGGAGGAGCCAAGGTATAAAAAGTCCCTAACTACCTCGAAATCAGCTTTCTTCAGTTTTCTTGGCTTGCGTCGTCTTCATTGAATGGTTAAGTCTGCCTGACAGCGGAATTTGATTCGTCATCGCCGTTGTACAGTCTGCAGAAGTGGTCCTTCCATATCCTCATATATTTCCCTGTTGGTCTTTACAGGCTTCAGTTCGTGCCCAGTAACCTTGAGTCATTCGTTTTACCTCTTGGTAAAACTTCCGAACCTAATTCCCGACTTTTAGTCTCTCAACTTCCTGGCAATTTTTCCACTGGTTCTCAACACTCGATGCTGGCTGTAGCGGACTTCTCATGAGATTAATTTACACTCGATCGAAAAGGATCTGGCACTCTATTGCGATTGTAGCCGTCCGAGGTCATACTTTCTTCTAGCACTTCCTGTTTTTGGCTTTGGTCGAGATATCCGCTGCACAAGCTTGGCTACAACGAGGTTCGATTCAGGCCAGGAAAAGACACCAAGCTATGACGATGATTCCGAATGTCTTTTATGAAACTGTCAGGAATTTGAAGTGAAATCCTTTAACACTCCATAAAGCGATTGAGTCAAAATTTTGCGAACCTTCTCTTCTAGTTGTTGTGCTCCCCACAAACGAACTCCCGACAGCAAAGGAACAATCAAAAAGTGCATTTATACTCAAATACTCTCACTGCCGTTCCCGCTTTGTTTTAAAATATCTTCAAAAGTTTTTACTTGCACACTTCATCGATTAAAAGTTCTGTACTCCATTCCACAAGCTTAACTTGAGAGAAAATGGGAAGCAGGGACTCGGCAAAAAAGGACATAAAAATGAGAACAAAAACGTTTTCCTATTTTAATTGTCTTCAAAAGAAAAGTGTACATTTCAACTTCTTCCTCTCTTCCTTTTCTATTTTCTTTGTGTCCTTTCAGGGTGTTTTGGTTCGTTTTCAACTTTCACTAGCGGGTGATTATCTTAAAATAATTAAAGAACTTTCTATAAACTTTGTACTGACTTTGTCCCCAAAATTCTCAACTCTCGAACAAAGTCAGTTGGAAATAGGCTTTCTTTGATTTTCAATGAAATGCCCCAGTTTCAAATTTTGAATAATTTGCGAGGAAAATGCAATGAATCAAGAATTAGATTCGGAATTCAGAAATGTTTTAAAATGAACCAACTCTTGATAACGTATGAGTACGAAGGATTTCAGTTCGAAGGGGCCTTGACGAGGTTGAAAAAGGCAAAAAATGACCTCAACACAACTCAGGCTCATAACATGTTAAATCATCATTTTTTGATGGCAAACAGATGGATTGTTGGAACAGCTTATTGCTTGAGGTGATGTCCTTCTGATATAAAGTGTCCTTCCATAGTTACCAAAATGATATACTACCAGAGTCACAAGTCTCAACATCACGACCTCAAAGCCCCTGAAAACACAACAAATCGCTGCAGGATTTCCATGAAAAAAATCCCTCTCTTATTATTGCTACTCCCACAAAATAATATTCTCAAGCGTTTGATGTTGCAAAACGCAGAGATACTCATCTTCGTACTTAAGGTAATTATTTGCCGACGACGATGAATTATTTTGTTTTATTGGTGTGTTGGGTATATCTTTTGGGGCCGCAATTATAAGCGCTTTATCATTGCGCTTCGCTGCCACAGTTGCCGCCAACGTTAAAGCCAACTGAAGCCGCTTAAAGCTAAGCTATTAATTTCGTGTTGAATATTTATTTTTTTTTTCATTTTTTTTTTTTTTTATTCATTGCTCTCTGGTGTGCACTCTGGTTCTATGATATTTTATATGCCTCTAGCTTTCGCTTTCGTTATAATTTATCACCTTTTTGCCTATTTCTTCTGTGTTTGATAAAGAACAGGGTTTTAATTAATTACTCTTTCATCTCGATGAGGAGGTAGACAAAAAAATGAAACAGAGACCTGGCCAAAGGTGAAAGTTGGGCGTGTGTCCTTCTTCAAGTTTATTTTTTGAAAAAGCAAAAATGTCATTTGTTAATGTACTTTCAAGTTAAGCTTGAATTTTTGTTGAAACCAATAAACAGAATCACTGAAAATATATGAAAATACTGCGGGGGAGTCAATTCAAAAATTTGTCCCTGCCAGAGTGCCACAGAAAGTTGGCGGTATAGAATTACACGAGACATTTAAAATTAACATGTGCTTTGAATAATTAAATTTCATAGCACAAGCAAAGTATCATAATAAATATCAACCTTCACCCTATGAGTCTTCAAGGTTCTAGGACCTGGAGCTGGAGATGTGTGAAAGTTAATTTTGGAATTATTTTAATGAATCGCTTGGTGGATTTTTTTGAAAGCGTTTATTTGAATGAAATTATTTTTGGGAAACAAAATTGTAATTGGGGGTGAAACATGTGTTTTGTTGACTTTTTGAGAAGATGTGGCAAACATCCCAAGGACAGTGTCACGAGGCATATTTGATTGGTGGGTGCTGTAATTCAAACCACCAAAAGTCAAGCGAATAATTGTGTCATTTTGCGGTGAACATTTTATCTTGTAATCAAAGCCAATTAATACCTTTTTTGCACCGCAACGTATGTTTTCTTTCAAGCAATAACTTGAGGTATGAACAAAAAAATAAAAACAAATGCGTTTATCAACCTTAAAAGCCAAGAAACATCCCCGCTTTGTCCGCTAAGCGTGTTCCCAGGAACTACACCGTCGTACAAAGGAATAGACAAATTATAAATGATAAACTTATATGTGGAAAAAGTATAATCAATTACACATATGTATGTATATCATCCTTTGGCATACAGACATTTGTTCTGTTGCTGCTGTTAGAAATGATGGATTTGATTAGAATTCAAATAAGAAAACTTATTTTTTCTAAAGGAAATGTCTTTTTCGTAAATCCCGCATGGATGCAAACCATCAAATCTAAGTCTATAAAATCAAAGCATTGCTGTAAATTTCACGTGAAACAGTCTTAACCAAGTAATTTGCTGTCTCTCTACTAATTTACTTGAGATACTGCAGTTTTCCATCGGGAACGGTCCCTCGCATGCACTCTCTAGTAGCCGATACCAAGCGCTCTGGCATCCGCAGTCACTTTGTCCTTCTACCGTAGGATCGGTCCTCCTTGACGTCTCGATACATAGGAGCTGGGATGAGTAGAATTTCTTGGCTGGAGCGTTGTCGTTCATATGCTGGATGTGGCCGAGCTTATGTAGTAAGGGGCCCAGTATCATTTACCATTTTTTATTGATCGTCCAATACTTGGTGCCGTATAGAAGAACTGGTAAGATCAAAGCCTTGTACAGCAGACACTTTGTCTTTCGAGTGAGGACTTTTGAACCCAGTTGTTTGGCCAAAGCAGCGGTTTGCTAGGGTAATTTTTTGTCGGATCTCCACTGAGATGTCGTTTGTGTGATTGCTGTTTGTTCTAAGCTAGGTGAACTTCTTAACTACCCCGAAATTGCTGCTACCAACAAAGACGTTTTGTCCTAGGCGGTGGACAGATTTGTTTTGTTTGTTGACAGCATAAACTTTTTTGTTGTCCTCAATCACTTCAACACCAACGAGCTTTGCCTGTTCTTCAATCGCTGTGAAGGCCTCAAGCACGGTTCTTTGAAAGCGACCGATGATGTCTATGTCGTCCGCATAGCCTAGGAGCTGGGTGGATTCGTTGACGATAGTGTTTTCCGTGCTCACACTTGCCTTGCGCACTATCTGCTACCGAACCATGTTAAAGAAGACACATGACAGAGTATCTCTTTGTCTTAACCCTGCACATCTTTGAAACAACTCGGATGAGCTGTTACCCATTTTCACTCTGCACTGCGTATTGGGGTGCCGTGTAATAACGCCAAGCGAAATAAGGCCAACTTGAAGAAATTGGCCTTATTTCACTTTCTTAAAGTGAAATAAGACCGACTTTTTAAAGTTGGCCTTATTTCACTTTACGAAACTGAAATAAGGCCAAGTTGGCCGTATTTCACTTTCAACAGATGTGTTTATGTACAATTGTACATACTCTTGTATCTCAAGCAACATTTTTGATAAGAAAAAATTTTGCTTACAATACTTTATCTTTTTTTAATTAGTATTGTTCAGAGAGTAAATAAGAGAACATAAGAAACAAAATGTCAAACAAAATTCCAAAGTAATAAACAATTGTTTAAAAAATGATCCTAGTTCTGTTGTTCACAATTTGCCTGTAAATTGTTATCTTTTTGTAAAACAGTTTAAACAAAGTTTAAAGTAGTGACATGGCTCCAGAATGTTTGCGCGATGATTAAGACATGTAACACATAATATGCTTACATCGTTTTGATCCTCATTCTAGTTTCTCTTGAAATGAATTTCGTCTGAATCGATACGGCAAACTTTTTTTCGGAGAAAGATTGTGAAAATTTTAAAATATCGTGCGAAAGAAAGTTTGCAATAAGAATAGTAATATATAAGATTTTACATTTCAGGTAACATTAATTTTCTTAAGAATTCGGTCAGATAAAAATAATTAAGGATTTGGATCTTAAGACAAGAAATATTGTAGGTGCAATTGCTAGCGAGCGAAGCGAGCGGAAAAAATTTTGCCCAAAAGAGAACCAAATTGATTCTCTTTTGGGCAAAATTTTTTCGCTCGCTTCGCTCCCAATGACCCAATGAAACCAAATGATCTTGAATGTTCCGAATCAGCATCATCCTCAGAAAAAAAATATGTTCATGCATTGAACCAATCTTACTTACATGTTCATGAAAAAAGAAAGTATTATCAGGAACTGCTTGAAGTAACATGCGGCAACTACGCTTTAAGTTCCGTCAATCAGAACTCAGAACATGACTTGGGACATTGTTGGAGAGTTGATTTACAAAGGAAGTAATTTTGGAGGACTAAAAATTGTTTACGAAAAATCAGCTTCCAAGATCGTTGAACGGTATACCTGGGCGTTACAACTCAGACATCAGCAAGCAAAGTACAGCGCATAGTAAGGTTTTGTTGTTTTGAGCAAGTCAACTATTATGTTAGAAGCATTGAAAAAATGTTTTTGACTAAAAACATTAGTTGGCCTAATTTCACTTTCGTTAAGTGAAATTAGACCAATTTGGTTTTATTTCTCAACAAAAGTTGCACTTATTTCACTTTCTCAAAGTGAAATAGGGCCAACTTTAAAAAGTCGGTCATATTTCACTTCGAGAAAGTGAAATAAGACCAATTTCTTCAAGTCGGCCTTATTTCGCTTGGCGTTATTACACGGCACCGCGTATTGGTTAGCGCCATGCGGCACACCTAGATCGGTTTGTTTAGGATCAAACATCGCCATCATAAGCTCTTGGCGATGGATGCTATCTTAACAGCTTTGAAGTCTATAAAAAGATGGTGGGTTTTGACTTGAAATTCGTTGGAATTTTCCAGGATTTTCCTCAGTGTGGTTATTTGGTCTATCGTTGCTGTGCCTGGCGGCCACACAGGTTCGTGCCAATTATTGTGTTGCAGAACGGTTTAAGACGCTCACACAGTACGTTCGATAGGATTTTGTATGCAACATTAAGCAGGGATATGCCTCGGTAGATTTTGCATGACATAGGAATGCCTTTTTTGTAGATGAGGCATATGGAGCTTATAGACCAGTCAGTGGGCATGCATTTTTCCTCAAACACTTTGTTGATGACCTGGTGCATGTGGTTCGTCAAAATACCTCCTCCATCAGAGTATGACATCCGAACCGGCGGACTTGTTATTTTTGGCTTTTGGATGGCTCCTTCTACCTCTTCTGTGCTGGGAACTAGGACAGGGTTTTCATTGACTGGTCTCGCTTCTTTTTCGTCATTGGCTTGATTGACTTTATGTGAATTCAGCAGCTGTTGGATGTGCTGCATGAATACATCTACAATTCCCTGTCCTTCGGTGACTAGGTTTCCTTCACTGTTTGGAAGAGCCTGTGTCCCGGTTCTGGAAGCAGAAGCTAATTGCTTCGATATTTTAAAGAAACGTCGGGTGATGTTCTTGTTACGTGACTCTTAGAGATCTTAAAGCTAAGAAGCTGCGGTTGCTCTCTTCTCCTTCGCAGAGTCTTTTTCTCATTTCTCCTTTTTGTTCGGTATTCTTCTCTTGCTGTTCTTGTTTTCCGTTGCAGCATCTGAAAACGTGCATTTTACGTCTCTCTTTTCAGCATCACGCATTTATCAGCATACCAAGGGTTCTGTGGGGTGGCTCGGCTTCATTTAAGGCGCTCACTGTAGTCTCTGGCATTCTCTTCTCTATATATTCGTTTATTTGTAGATTTTAATGTTTATCCGAATGTTTTGTTTCTTAAATTCCCTTTTTCTTATTTTTTCAGGGCCTACAATTGCTCTTGTTTTCCTGGCTTCAGTGGATCAGACTGTGGACATGGTCCGTTGTGTGACGATCCGCATACGAACTTCTGTCAAAATGGAGGAACCTGCAAGTAAGTATTTATTTTGTCTGATGCTGTATAGTCAAATATCTTTCAGTTGAATACCCAAACTACATTGTTGTTTCCTTCTAATCTTCAAAACCTTCAATCAATCTAAAATCCTGCAAGATTTCCTTAAAAAGTTTTTCTCACAACTTTGACAATGACAACATAATTGTCAAAAGAACTCACTCACTGCCTATCCTCCTTCGATCCATCTGCCATAAAAGAAAAATACCATCCACATGGCTCATCCAAATTCGCAAGGAATGCGAATTCCAAAATGAATACAAATTCTTATTCCCCTTTAACGAGCCCTTTTCAAAAACGACACAATAATAACATTTAATTAGAAGTCCGTTAATTTATTTCGCCAATTAGTTTGAATTTTATGCGAAATGAAACCAAAAAAACCTTACAGCGGAAAAAACGAAACAGAAAACCCCCCAAAAAAGCAACAACACCAACAATTCAAAATAAGAGAATAACGAAAATTATAATTAATTCGATTAATTTATTCAAACAAATTTTATCTCCTCAGAAAAAAAAAGCAAAAACAATGTTAATTAATATCCATCTCTCTTTCCTTTTCTGTCTCATTTTTGTGCTTTGTCAAGACACATTGGTGATGCTGCTATAACGTGCCATTGTCCCGCCGGATTCAAAGGAAACAAATGCGAAATATCCGAAATTAATGAGATAACAAAGGGTAAGTCAAGTCACACACTTACACTAACAACAACAACAACAACAACATATTTATAGTACAGATATTCCTCTCGCTCCTGTAAGTTTTGTATAAACCACAGGGCTGGAATGTCAAAAATTTTCCGGTGATGAGGGTTTCAAAAACAAAAAAAAATCGAAACACATCCTGCCCCAAACCCCAACTCCGCGCTCTAATAAGTTTTATTTGTTTTGTACGTAATACGAAATGTCGAGTAATATTAGGCTCTCCATCTCTTGTTCTATTGTGAGATCAAAGAATTTGGTGCTCCTTGCTTCGGTGCTCGGTCTTACATGTGCGAGGAGTTTTAGATTATTTGTTTAATTTAGGTTTGTCGTTGTTATGTTGTTTTTTTTGTTCGTTTTTTGTAATTTTAGAGTCATCGAGTCGAATTGAAGAGGGTACACAGTTCTTTGGTGGGGTCTTGTTGGTTTTAAGTTCAAAGCCGTCTTTGTGGTTTATTCGTTTGATGAAAATTGATAATTCTCTGAAGGTGTAGTGTTGGGAGGCTTAGTGGTTTTGTTGGAAGGAACATCTGGTTGGGTAATCCCAATTAGAGTTGACATCTGAGAAATATTGAACCTAATACTTTTATTGGTTGAAATTTTCACGACATGGTATTAGGCTTAGGCTTGAACTTAAAGCGGATTTTTTTTTCTAGAGGGATAAGACATTTTGGTGGTTTTTGATTTTGGGTTTCACATTTTTCGCTATTTTAGAATTTTACCTCACATTAAAATATGAAGCACATCTTAAGTTTATTGCAAGCTAAAAACAGTATTCCTTCCACAAATTGTTGTTTTTGAAACCCAGAAAAAAAATTCTTAAGATGTTTGTTCAGCTTAAAGACTTAACACACGCAGTAAGGCACATGTTCAGTTAACTATCTTGGTATGAAGCACATTTTGGGCACATTTCACTCCCGAGTCAGGATTTCTGTCTTTCAGAAATGAGCTTAAAAAGCTCCAAATGTCATTAAATGAATTTTTGGATATAAAAATTGCATTCGCATGTCAATGATGAGCAAATCCAATATTTTTTCTTTAAGAAAATACTAGCTGACCCGTGGAACCTTGCTTCACTTTAGAACTTAATGATGAGTGTCGCCATATAAGCAACGGCCGTTGGTTGCTGTTACGGTATGACAAGTCCTTAGACGAAATCGGTATGATGTGGTGATCTGGGATTATGCTCTTTACGCCTTCGTACTTGCAGGCACAATGCCCCTGGGGGCACGGATTGGCAGGTATGATGCAGGTATGGCACGGATCGGCAAGTATGGTGCCCCTGGTGGCACGGATCGGCAGGTATGATGCCCCTGATAGCACGGATCGGCAGGTATAATGCCCTTGGTGGCACGGATCGGCAGGTATGATGCCCCTGGTGGCACGGATCGGCAGGTATGATGCCCCTGATGACGCGGATCGGCATGTACAATGCCGCTAGTGGCACGGATCGGCAGGAACGAAGCCCCTGGTGGCAATCAAGAACGGACTAGAACTTCATGATCGAAACCCCTTACCGCTGGTGGGGGGAAGTTCCGATTATGAAATGGTCGGACCTTTTCTTTCGATAGAAGATGCGTTGGCAAAGCAATTTATTTACCTCTTTGAAAAAAAATAACAAGTATACGTCAGAGTGAACTTTTTCCTAGGACGTTAATGGAACTGTTTTCCATCAGCATGTTGCTGTTAATCCTTCACTCTGACATAGGTTCCTTTTCTCACCCGACCTGTTTGGGATCGAAACGCTACTAAAGGTCGTAAAAACCATCCGCAGGTGAAAAAAGGGTGTTAATTTCCTAACTTCCTAAGCAACGGGTATACCTGTACCTGCTAGCACTCGCTCATCCTAGCTCGTCGATGGGGTGGGATCTTGCTGAAAATAGACGATGATGCGCTATCATGCAATTTTTTGCTACATCGTACATATCCCCAACTTCCATCAATTAATCCTTAAAATCATTAAACTTGTTTACACTGCAATTGAAAAATTGACGGCACACACTCTGAAACAGGGCCTACTTCAAGTGTTGCAACCCTTATCAAAAGAGAGAAATAAACCACCGGATATGAGGTCCACCATTGATATATCCCCCCTAAAACAGAATCAAGTAATATTTCATTGCCTTTCACTTGTTCCCCCCTTTCCCCTTTCGACCTCCTCCCATTCCCTTGAAGATTATTTGCAATCAAATAAAGACCGTCCCCACACTGTGCCTTACGGGTATAACTGTTTTCAATTAAATAGACAATTAAAAACGATTATACTATTTGCTGCAGTATCAACAACAAGGTACTGCACAGAAAATCTACAAAGAAATAAATAACAAAAATACATGCTGCTTTCTGCGACTTTTTCGGGAGGGTTGTCAAGCTTGAGTGCCTTAAACCCCTTTGCGCAGTGTTCTGTGCTGCAAGCAAAGTACATCCAAAGGAATGAAAACACAAAAATAGTGCTGTCAACCTGTTTGCAAGAAGCTTTTCCAATTTATATTTTCTTCACCCCTTCTTGTGATAAAAACGATGACATCGCACCCTCCCCCTGCGTTGTGATCATGTTAAAAAATTGTTGCTGATGCACCAAAGGGCACATGTTTTGCTACACACAATGTTTTGGTACTTTGTCCAAGTGATACGGCACATTCGCAAAAGGAGAGAAAGTACTTCGATATGTAAGGACGCTTTCAGTGAGTGGTTTTTCTTTCTGACATAGAAGATTTGATGGGTGCGATGGGGGAAGAATAACCTTTCTTTTTTCTGTATGATGATGATGATGCAATCTGGGTTTTGAGTTGTATCCTTCAGAATCTAGTATCGAGATGTGTTTTTGTGTTTATATTATGGCCCCTGAAGGCACATACTCGAAGAACAAAAAGAACAAGAGAAAAAACACAGAGAACACACAAACTAAAGTAGAAGAAGAAACTTTCTTTCTTCGAGGGCGCAAAATTGAAGAACAGAGCGAACTGCCAGGAAATGGAAAGTAAATGTTGTTTTGTGTTGTGATGATTGCGATAATAAATAAATTGAAGGCTCCTGTTTTTTCTGTCTATCCAGAGGGCGGCAGTGGCGCTGAAATGAAAGTAGTTATCAAACTTGCCTACAGCACAACTGTTTTAGATCTTTTCTTCCACTTTTTTTACCAGTTGTGTTCTCATAAAGGGTTTTCTAGGTTCGTTTTTTTACTGTTTGAGTTGAAAAGTAATTTAGGAAAAAGAAAAAAAAATAGAATCCCTATTTTAAGGGTTCCCTTGCTCAAAAAAACCTGGAAAACTAGGATAATAATTTTTAAATATCCTCCAAGGAAATCTGGACACTCTTTCTCATTTGAGCCAAAGAGTGTGTGCTGAAAACTGACAGGTGGTGTTATTGCTATCTGCTGTTGCTGTTCGAAAACCCATGTTAACGTCATTTAGTTAAATTATTATTTTTCTTTAATATGAGGGTAGGGTATAGGGATTTGGTGACTTTTTGACTTTCAACTTCAACGAGGTGTGAGAAAGGTAGTTGCTTGGATTACAAGGGCATTTATATAAAAGTTTATTGAGTGTTAACACTGGGGAGACTTATCATCATAAAAACAGATTGACTGAACTTGAGACAAGGTAAGTCCATTAAAATAAATGAAAGAAAGGGCACGTGTGGGAGTGTTTCTTCTTTTGTCGGGTTTATCAGGGATGAGATTGAGTTTTTTGTTTTCGTTAATATTTTGACACCTCTCACAAAAAGAAATAGAAGATAGGATTACCGGGTGAAATGAATATCAGTTTTAAGGAAGGTGGGAAAAACATTTGAAAGCTATTACTGTTATCGAAATGAAGATGTTGTCCTTCTGCACTGAGAAAAAAATATATTATAAGTTCAAAAGAGTATTTGACAATTTTTACAACTAAACGAATTCAGAACACTAATTTTAGTTGAAAAGGAAGTCTTGCACTTTTATAGAAATTATGTTATTTTCAGATTTGAGACAAAAAACTTCTGTAAGACCTAAGCATTCATTTTTAAGCAGATGGATGCAAGACAAATGATGGTGTTGGTAGTGGTGTGTACTCAGAAAAGATCAATCTAAGCCCCTCATTCCGCCTCCCAAATCATTGTAGTGTTTTCCAAGCGGACATTTTGGCGATCACAGAGGTTCTATCCTGGCTAAGAGAAAACGTAATATCAACTTTTTCTCTGGCCGTCAGGCTGCTATGGTGGCCTTTCCTGGTCTTAAGCCACACCGATAAGGACATATCAGTTTCTTGACAAACGGCATCAAACGTTACTATGTAAACTGCAGAAAAGATCTTATAGGCGATGCTTAGGAGGCTGATGCCGCTATCAGTTGGTGCAGTTTAAAAGCTCTACTTTCTTCGGGATCGAGCAAATAATGCTGAGGTTCTATTCATGAGGTAGGTATGCTCTCTAATCTCTTCCGACCATGTTCTGCAGATGAGTTGGTGCATGCTCCTTTGAAGAGTTCGACAGAGATGCCGTCAGCTCACGCAGCCACACTATACCTAGAATAATAATTGGTATAGTTTGCATACTTTCAGGCTATACTCTTATGAACCTTTCTCTTACATTACCTCCTTAAATTGTGGACTTTCAAATCAGGACATTCAGGACCCCAATTTGTTGCCAAAAATCGATTAATTCCACATTTAAGTCATTAAACTCATTTCGGTGCGAATTTCAATTCACCCATTACTTTTAAGTGTTGTTTTCTTCCGAAATCACCAACCTACCTCCAAAGTCCAAATCTAAATCTCTCTCCCTCCCAAAAACAACATCCTTTTCGCGTTTAAATTGTGTTTCTATTTTAAATGTCTTAACGTCTTTTGTGTATAATGTTCGCTAACGACAGTTTAAAAGTTAAGAATGCCAATTTACTTTGTCCCCAATGCCAATCGTCAAGGTACCTAAAACTTGTTTATGTAAATATTTCGTTGCTCGTTAAGGACCTTCGTCTATGGATTTTGTTTTCTTTTTGTTATTTCCTGGTGAGATCAACCCTTCAAATGTGTTCTATATTCCTTTCAAGTCATCGATTTGATTCAGAACAACAAAATTTGACAGTCGGTTTCGGCTCATTTCAAATTGATGTTAAATTAAAAACTATGCCAGATTTTTTTTCCACTGAAATGTTGACGACTTTGTGGT
The DNA here is from genome assembly GCA_943590905.1 of Sphaerophoria taeniata. Lineage (NCBI taxonomy): Eukaryota > Metazoa > Arthropoda > Insecta > Diptera > Syrphidae > Sphaerophoria > Sphaerophoria taeniata. Next base: position 87,261,650 of record OX016542.1, read on the forward strand.
TGTTGAATTTTAAAATACCAAACACACCATAGATAACCAAACACAGTTGGGACAGACATAGAGAAAGGACAGCCAAAGTATGTACCTTAAAATTGTTTTTGAACAATTTCTCATTAAAATTCCGTAAACGCAAAACCAAAAACGATAGACGACAAACCAAGAGAACACAAACACTCAGCAAATTTTTGGAAAACTACGAAACATCCTGGAGACAGTAACCCAATAGCTATAAAAACTGAACACAAACAAAACAATGGAAAATACTGGAAATTATACTCTACCCTATGAAAATTGAAACACGTTACTGGAGGGACTAACTAATTTTCCCTGTGTTTGGAAATTTGAAACTTGTTTGCATAGTAAATTTGCAAAAAGCTTGTAGTTAGAGATACTAACAAGAGTTTGTGCTGGATGTTAATTAAGGACGTTTTGCTTTTGCCTTTTAAGTGTCCTGAAGGGTAACAAATGAGGGTGGTATAGACGACATTATTAACCAGGTGATTCAGAGTGACTATTCAATTTCACGATCATAGGAAAAGTTTGATGAAAAATCTGCTTCCTCCATTTCAAAAGTAGAGCTTGAACATTTCACCATTTGAAAATGGACATTTTTCTCTATTAAAATCCTTCTCATGTTTTCAAATGGCTCAGATTACCACTTCCCATCATCCAACAGAACTTTCTCCATTAATCAAAATGATTTCCATCGACTTGATACTTTAAACGTCTATTCATTGCATGGATTAGATTTCATCTCCTTTCACTTAATCATTTGTCTTCCTTAAAAAGTCTAAATCTAAACATTTTTAAATCTGTCAATAAAATTAAGAGGGAGGAGAAAAACTCTTCATCATCTCACACCAATAATTTAATCTTAAAATAAATTGAATTAAATTATCCATCCATTATCCAACTGCTAAACAACAAAACTATATAGACAATCTGTGCACCACTTGTTGGAGTGGTTTAAATGGTTCATGCCAATCTTGTTTTCTATCTGCTGCTGCTTTTCTTCTTCATAGTTAATGCGATTGTATTCCTAGTGGACACTTCTTGGAGGATTCCTCAAGAGCGCTTCTTATATAACTCTGACAAACATACAATGTACCTACTCAGTTCGTTAGCTCTGTTCATACATAGGTAGTGAAGTGTTTAAAAGTTAAAGAGTTCTAATGCAGAAGCTGAACGGAATGGAAGTTTTGAAAATATTTTAGATTGGAATGAGTTTGCTTGAAGCAACAAAGAGTCAAGTCTCGTTTCATTGAGATCGAACGTTGTTTTGAAGTGTTGGATAAATAGAATGATGGTCATTATACTATTTAACAGGGTGTTCCTTTACTATTCTCAGAAGTTCATGATAGTTTGACGGCATCTCAGTCTGAATAAAATGGTTCTATTTGGTAACTGTCTTCTGAATATAGAGAATTCCTAGTTAAGGTCGTTTAGAAAGTTTATACTGTCGCGTCGCCTTTTGATCTGGCTACGATTTGAAAGTCGTATAAACCATCATCTCTGGGTTGGTGTTCAATACTTAATCCTCTTGGAGGACATGCAAAAAAGGGTGCAGGGAATCTGGTCCCCAAGTCAGAAGTCCCGAAAATGGGTTTCGGGACTAATGAACCACCACTATGGTGGGTCATAAGTACCGAATTTTATTTTGGGGCTACTGACCCACTCGGGTGGGCCATTAGTCCAGAAATCAAATTCGGGGGTTCTGACCTTCGCGTTTAATTGTAATATTTTGTAAACAATACATTGAGTGGACAGTTTTTGCATACATATTTTCAAGTTTTTTTTTGTGCATTACGGTCGAAATTGAAATACGAATCATGATCTAAGTTTATGTGACGTAAAGGAAACTTTTTCCAATGCAAACGTTCTTCTGAAATTTTATAGGATTTTAAAATTCGTTGAGAGTAGGGCGTTCTACAAGCACACTGTACTTGAACCCAGTTTCATCTTATGTTTTCATTTTTCACGGGTAATGCCTCTTGCGAAAAACTGAAAACACTTCCAAGAGTATCTGTCATGAAAAAAGTGTAAATTGTAGTTCCCATCAATTCTTCACACGCTCTCAAAGAATTGTTGATGACTGTAAGCCACTTAGACCTTGGCTTTTGAAAAGCTGTCGCATTACGCTATTTATTTATTTTTTTGATTAAGTACCTATTTGAAGGTTGAACCAAAACCATAGCAGGTAAAATTTGTATAGCGAGCGTAGCGAGCGGAAAAAATTTTGCCCAAAAGAGAATCAATTTGGGGTGTGAAAATAAAAAAATTCGCGCGAATTTTTTTATTTTCACACCCCAAATTGATTCTCTTTTGGGCAAAATTTTTTCCACTCGTTTCAGTCCCAATCAAACCAAATCGATCTTGGATATTCCGGATCGTTATCATCCTCAGACGAAAGTGAAAAAAGGTGCTTAAAATGAATCATTTAAATGCAGCATCTGCTCTCCAGGCACTAGCATGCATTACAATATGTATGGTGGCTGCTTTTCCAAATTAAAGGAAACGGCAACAACTATGAAAAATTAATTGCTCTGTCCATTTTGTAGACAAATAGTAAATAAAAATGGTTCTATTTAATTATAAGACTTTTTTGTAGTTGTTATGTGTATACGTAGGTACACGAATTAAAGCTTTTTGTTTTATGTTTTCCATGAACATTTTTTTTCCACATGTTATTGACGAATACAAATAAATAAAGTGATTCCCATAAAACATATTTTTTATCATTTGGGACTTTTGTCCCAAAGAAGACAAAATAAATTTGGGACTACTGACCCACCATAGTGGGTTAATAGTCCCAAAATCTTATTTGGCACTTATGACCCACCATAGTGGGTTATTAGTCCCGAAAACCATTTTCGGGACTTCTGACTTCGGGACCAATGTCCCTGCGCCGCAAAAAAGAGCGTTAATAATGGTTGCGCCGAATCATTTACGACATTGGACCCCCGACGATCGTAATGTTTTTTGTCTGTCACTCTTTCAAGGGATATACTTACTTACTTAACGGCTCCCAATCCATGAAGGATCTCAGCATGAGACATTGCAGCCTCCCGTCGGGAACGGTGCCTCGCATGCAATCTCCAGTCCAGTTGCCAAAACCAAGTGCTCTGGCATCTGCAGTCACTTGGTCCTTGGGGGCTGTAAAGAGTAGACTTTCTTGGCTGGAGCGTTGTCGTCCATTCGATCGATGTGGCCGAACCAATGTAGTAGTCTTTTCTTGGTTTTCTGGACTTTATCCACATATTGGTACAGCTTGTATAGTTCGCGTGTGAACCTTCTTCTAATTTCGTCATCGTCGCGTACGGGACCGAAAATCCGTGGAAGAATTTTTGTTTCGAAAGTGCCCAGTATCATTTCCCTTTTGTTTTAGTGTCCAAAACTCAGCGCCGAGTTGTGAGGAGTTTTGAACCCAGTTGTTTGGCCAAACCGAAGTGGCAGCGATTAGGTTATGCTAAAAACACACCAAATCAGACAAAACGTTTGTTCTGTATTCCCCGGACACAAGTCCATTGCCCATATGGGAAGCACACACCAAAAAAGGCACGACACGATAAAAAATTTTGTCCGCTCGTCGGTTGCAGTAAATACATCATTGTATACGAGCAATACACACCGAAGCCGACAAAGACAAGACATTTTGTCTTTGTCGGCCTCGGTGTGGGTTGAAGTCCGACAAGATTTTTTGTCGAAAGACAAAAAGACGTCTTGTTTGCTTCGGTCTGTTTTCAGCCTAAGGTAATTCTTCTTTGGATCTCCACTAATGTATCATTCGTGGAATTAATGTTTGTTCCAAGGTAAGTGGAACTCCTTAATAATAATAGAGTGGCGCGACAGCTCTTGAAGACCCAAGGCCTTAGTGGCTTACTCTCATCAACAATTCTCTGAGTGCGTGTGAAGAATTGAGGGGACCTACAATTCACTTTTTTCATGACAGATTGATACTCTTGGAAGTTTTGTCAGTTCTTCGCAAGATGCAGTACCCGTGAAAGATGAAATAAAACTTTACGGGCACGAGTAGGACTCGAACCCACGACATTCTGCTTAGCAGCCAACGCACCTAACCACTTAGCCACGGGCAGCTGCCTTAACTCCTTGACTACCTCGGAATTGCAGGTCACTTTTTTTCCTAGGCGGTGGTCGGTAGACAGTTAATGTTTAGTTTCTTGATAACATGCGCTTTGTTTTTTCCTCATTATATTCAAGAACAACGAGTTTCGCTTGTTCTTCAATCGCTGTGAAGGCCTCAATCTCAGCTCTCTTGGATCGACTGATGATTTCTATGTCGTCCGCATAGCGTAGGAGCTGGTCGAACCTGTTGAAGATAATGTTTTGCGTGGTCACACCTGCCTTGCGCACTTTCTGTCCCACGAATATGTTGAAGAAAACACATGATAGAGCATCTCATTTTCTAAACCCTGCGCATATTTGAAACAACTCGGATGCGCTCGTTGGTCTTATCCAGGATCTGCCTCAGTATGAATATTTGGTCTATCGTTGTTCTGCCGGGCCTTAAGCCCACACTGGTACGTGCCGATTATTGGGTTGCAATACGGCTTAAGGCGCTCACACAGTAAGTTTTATAGGATTTTGTATGCAAGATTAGGCAGGGATATATGGAGCTTACAGATCAGTCAGTGGGTATGCATTCTTCCTCCCACACTTTGATGGTGACCTCGTGCATGCAGTTCATCAAACTACATCCTCCATGTTTAAAGAATTCCGCAGGCGGCTTTTGGCTTTTTCTACCTCTTCTGTGCTGGGGGCTGGGACTGGGTCTTCATTGACTGGTCTCGCTTCTCTTTCGTCATTGGCACGCTCGACATTATGCGCATTCAGCAGCTGTTAGAAGTGCTGCTTGAAGATATCAACAATTCATTGTTCTTCGGTGACTACGTTTCCTTGACTGTTAAAAAGAGCCTGTGACCCGGTTCTGAAACCAGAAGATAATTGCTCCGACGACGTCGGGTGTTGTTCTTGGCCCGTGACTCCTCTAGATCTTTGAGCTCAGAAACTGCGGAAGCTCTTTTCTTCCTTCGCAGGGTCGATTTCAAGTAATACTTGCACTACCAAGTATGCCTACCAGTTTACCCTCAACTGACGGACGTAATGTAAGTACAGATATTAATTTTTTGACCGTACTTTACGAATGTGGACTTCTCTTTCACCCTCTGTCTCTCCCAATCATTTCAATGCTCAGCTCAGTACACAGACACCTCCATTGCAGCCCCTCTCTTAATCACTGATGTACTCATTGTGTCTCTGGCATAATAAGGGTATAAGAAACCCTTCGAGTGTGTTCATATGATATACTGAACACCCTATTTTAATCCAATAATAATTCTACAGTTGTAGTTTGCACTTCTACACCAAGGAGATTCATACCCACTTAAAACCACACATTTCCCTCATATTTTTCCTTCTTTCATTCAACTAGTCCTCAGCTTTAGCCTTAGAAGAATGTTTTTTTTTAGAAAATAAAAAAAACATCATCGTCATTCCCATCATCATCGTCATCGTCATCATATAGAAAACTTTTCGTCATTTTCAATTTTCCAAGGCTATTCGACCATATCCATATGGTTTTATTTGTTAAGCTCTTAAACCGCATAGTTTGCAGATAAGCAAGAAAGCGAGAAGGATTCTTAGTAGGTAGATTTATGACAATAATATGAAGCTAACAGAAAAAAAGGCTGTTTTTTTTTAAAATTTAAGGAATTGATTTTTCTCTCCTTTTCTCTTGAATTTGTGTGTTTTACTATTGATTTTGATTTTTGACAAAGGATACGCTCTTGAATTGACTTGAGTTGGGTAGGGTTTCAATTTGAATGTTTAATAATTTTAAGAATCAATCATTTTGTAAATAACTTTTTACAATGAAATTTCATCTTTAGGGTGCATCGGAAACAGCACTATTGATTGCCACAAAGAATGCTACTTTCAAGGTGGATATCAAAGCCCCAAATCCAGGAAGAATATGAGCAGTGAACGCATAGCCGGTGAGTTATTTTTAAACACACATTTTTTTTTATATTTTCATGACAATTTTTGAGCCTTCATCAAGGGTTAGACCCTCCCCGCCTCCACAAAACAAATTATCTGTTGTTTTCCAAACAGGAAACACATTCCGTCTAAATTGTTTTGAAAATAACTTCGACCGGCTCTCAAGAATTTTAATTCAATTTCTTGATGTTTTTACTTAATTCAAAAAAAAAAAGTCCGCAGGTATTGTTTTGGAATATTTTCTTCAAAAAACACAAAGTTTGTCTTCATTCTTATTTGTTGACTTTAAGTAAAAATAAATTGAATAACTCGAAAGTCATCACCGTCTCCCATTTTTTTCGTTTCTCTTGCTTCTGTTTATATCAGAAAAAAGTACAATCTTTTAATTTGAGGAAGATTAAACTTTCGCTGCGGGATGATAAATGATTCTTTTTTATACATTTTCGAATCCATTAACGAGGAGGACAAATAAGTTTTTCCATCATCCCTTTCTTTGAAGTCCCTTTTGCGGTTTCTCACTACAACATCTCCAAAGCATTCCTTCAAATGTTTTGATTTTTTTTTTCGTTTGCATTGGAAGAAAGTAAAAGTTTATAATTTTTTCTTTCGATTTTCTTTCCTTTTTAAGCTCGAACCGGAAAAACTCGATTTGAAGTGACAATAAGACTTGGAACAAATCTGACAGCATTTTATCGGTCAGTTGATTCGGAAAAGAAGACAAGTGAACATCTTCCTGGGATTCTGGAGAGACATGTAAGTCCTTATTTTTATGTTGTTTACTTGAAAAGTATTTTAAAAACTGATGTCTTGAAACTTGACAGTAGATTTTGTAATTGAAGCGAAATGAAGGAGAGTCAGCTGTCTCCTCTGCAGTAGGTAGATGCTCAATTCGATTTCAAGTCCTGTTTTTACAAAATGAAACATTGCATAGGTCTGAAGATGTTTAAAGAATATTGGTTTTTTGTTTGATATAGAGTCTTGTGTCTTATCTCGAGGAACTTGTTGTGTTATCTTATAAGAGTAAAGGTTGTATTTTCAGAGTTGATTTAGTAGGAACACTATGGGTACCACGTCAAATGGTCTTAAGGATCATTACGGAAACAGGAATCGTTGACTTAAACTTTTGTTGCTAAAATTTACAAAGGGTCATTCTCATTGCTGAGAATATTTTGTGTACAACGACTTCAGTATCAACATCGTGAGGTAGAGGTTCAGTAATTGCCTCCAACAAGCTTTTTGCTAACACCATCCAATTTTGCACACCACACCGGGGCTTCGGACGTCTTGGCCTTCATCTTCGGTATATCATGCAGGTTTCTCTTCACTCATATGTATGTATGGGCCAGCAGCCCATGACTATATCGGCTGTAGGATCGTCCTTCTTACAAACAGGGCCTAAAAGAAGAGTTCGCAGTGCTTTTAAGTGATAGTATTGGTCAGCTTACATATACTCGGCAGCAGAGATTTAAAATACTGCAATACTCTGGTAATACAATCAGAAAAGTCGCAGTTAATTAATTTAAACAAAAAAGATATTAAGTTAATTAATTTACAAAAGTTCTTTAACTGGAAAGGAGCAGTCACCAGTAGTACCTATTTTTTGAACTTGTAGTCAATTGAATAAATTCAATCATATTAAGTCAAAACTATTGTAGTATTGAAATACACAGCGACTATTTCGTTTGAATTCACCCTGTACAGAATCCTGGGTATGGATTTGTCCAATACCCCAGTGTAAGATATAAACGTACGCACATGTTGTCCAACTTTGAGAAGCCTGGGCCTTATACTTTAGAAGCTACAGGGTTTCAAAGCGGTACCTAGACTAAAACCAGTTAAAAAGTATTACAGTTAATTAACTTAAAGTCAATTGACTGCAAGTTAAAAAATAAGTACTGACTAGTGACTGCTCCTTTCCAGTTAAAGTCCTTTTTTAAATGTGAAGACTAAAAAAATAGTCGTATTCTTGACTTAACTAAAGTACCGAAATGACTGCAATCTCTAAAACTCTGCTTGGCAGTTTGGCAGCAAAGATTCATGATTTTCTAGTGGCCACAAAAGTGACCTCAGGCTAAAGCTCTGCCGATAGATGATAGGAAACAGAGTGAGAAAGCAAATTTGTCAAATTTTCGGATCGCTAGCTTGGCTCTTTGCTCTTAGATTTTCGCTCTCTGATCTTTAGGTCGTTCCCATAAATCTTAGGCTCTGTCTTTTGCTCTCAGATTCTATCAGTATGTTATTCGCACTTTCTAAATTTCCCCTCTCAACTTCTTTACAGGACCTCGCTCATGACTCCTCCATAAACCCGTCATATTATTCATTTCACATCCTTATTAAACCTTTCCCACAAAAAGCCCTCCATTAACATTTTTCCTCATTCCCCAGCAAAACTTTTCAAATATAACCTCAAATTAATCAAGATTTCAAAACTCTACCCTTAAATTGTCGCGCCATTAGTCCTGCCTGCTTTCGCATGTATGAAAATCGTCCTCCCCCCATTAAGGAACTTGAGCCCACTTAAGCCTCCCTAAAACCCAACTCAAATCCTTCTTCTCTCGTATATTAATAATTTTTGGGGTTCTTTGTTCCCTTGTGTCAGAATTCAGAAATTATGGCAATTTTTCAAATGTTCCCAAATCTCGACAATTTTTATCAAAGGGCACGGTAGTGCCCAGCCAAGTTCTAGCACTACCCCCTTTTTACAGGATCGAACTCAAGCACATTTTAAACCCCCCATAACTTTTGAACCCATAGAGTTAGAAGCTTCAAATTTGAATTACGTATTAACTTCATGGGCACAAAGGCCCTGTAAAAAAAATAATTTTGTTGAACCACTACTTCCTGAGATATTGAACAACAAAAATTTCAAAAACCGTAATTGACTCACTGACTGACTCACTGACTGACTCACTGACTCACTGACTCACTGATCATCAAAATTATGAAGCACTTCTAACAATGGCAGAATCTTAAAATTTGGTATGGTGGTAGGTTTTCGGGTGCATACAAAGGAAAAAATCGAAAATTTCAATTTGCTCATTCAGGGGGCGTGGTATCCGCCCACTTTCTAAAACTGGTCGTAGGATCTTAAAATTCGGAATTATTACAGGGTTTCGGTTGAATATAAGGAAAAATATAAGGAAAATATTTTGGTTTCATTTAGGGGCGTGGTTTCCGCCCACTATCGTAAAACGGTCGTAGGATGTTGAAATTTGGAATTCTTGTAAGGTTTTGGTTGAAAAACATAAAAAAAATGAGAAAAAAATCTATTTCCATTTAGGGGCGTGGTATCCGCCCACTTTGTTAAAATGTTCGAAAATGTTTAAATTCGAAATTCTGATAGGGTTTCGGGTGAGTATAAGAGAAAATATAAGTACAAAATTGCAGTTTCATTAAAGGGGCATGGCTGCCACCCACTTTCTTAAAATGGTCATAGGATGTTGAAAATTAGAATTATGGTTTGCTTAACTACATAAAAGTCCATGAGTTATGGGACCCTTGAAGTCTGAATGTGACATCTAGACAGCCAGTCAAACCTAACCTACATATTATTTATTTATTAATTGGCAGAGCAATTATATTGTTAAAGTTTGTATAGTGCTTCTATAAAAAAAAAACTTTGCAAAAAGATGTGAAATCAGAACAAAAACATAAAATGTAAAAAAAGAGCCAAGTTCTCTTATGTGCGAACAACACTGTGTAAACAGTTAGCCACCAAAAGTAATGAGATCTAAAAGAACGCCAAGTTCTGACATGTAAAAGTGTTATATTTAATATTTTAAATCATAGAAAATAATACAACAATATTAAAAGAAAATAGAAAATAAGTAGTTCGGATGAAAATTTACAAGTTCACTTGGCAAGTTTTTGTTTGAAGCGTGATTAATAACATTTTAAAACTTGAACAGTGAACTTGTAAATTTTCATCCAAACTATTTTCTATTTTCTTTTAATATTGTTGTATTATTTTCTATGATTTAAAATATTAAATATAACACTTTTACATGTCAGAACTTGGCGTTCTTTTAGATCTCATTACTTTTGGTGGCTAACTGTTTACACAGTGTTGTTCGCACATAAGAGAACTTGGCTCTTTTTTTACATTTTATGTTTTTGTTCTGATACCTTTCAAAGGAAAAAGGTAAACGTACTATTGCCGATTGATGAAGCGAATGAAAATAACGATAGATATTCCTTGCAAGCGAATTCAAGACTAGATTCGTCAGTCTGGAATCTGGATCTGGTTGTAGATTGTATGTCAGTTGCACAATCATATCGACATTCATCAGAGCAGAAGAAGGTGCACAGTAGTACATCAATCGAGTCGAGTGCCTTATATCCATTACAACACTTCTTTCGTGTTAGTCATTAATGGAAAAAAAAATCTCAAGAACACATTTCAGAAAATCCTATTCAACTCTAACGTAGTCGGTTGTCGGTCGCGACATATTAGACATAGTGGAAGAGAAACGGAAGGAAGCGTAATCTCACACCTCTTTAATATGTAACCCGAATCGTCAGGAAGTAAATTGCTTCTCGTGTAAACCTGCCTTTCCTCCGAGTCTACACATGCTAGGATTCCCGACCCTTATTCTTCTTTTTCGTTTATAAATTTTGCCGGTCGTGTGCTTGCTTGACAACCACACACCGACACCACTTATCCAACTATTCGCTGGTTCTATTTGCCTCGCACAAATAAGTGGGAATCTTTCTATCTCTAAATCTCTATCTCTTCACCTACATTCATAGCGTGTGAAAGAAAAAGGTTCCTTGTGGAGACTTATTGAATTCGTCAAGTGCTTGCACACACATGTGACGTTTTCAGTAAACCAAGTCTTTTTTTATAAAAGCAGATCCTCTTTTTCGAACGTTGTTGTGTCTATACCTACTACAAACCGATATGCCTTTGCTCTTGTAAAGGTGTTTAAAAGCATCATCTCTCATAAACCCATTCTGTGTAGAGTGTTGTATGATGCCAAATGAGGTTACTGTCTGTTGCAGTTGCAGCACATACACACAGAATGGAGTGTGGAGCAATTGCGCACCAGCCCATTACAACTTGACGCAGACTTTTCTTTGGGAGAACAAGACTCTATATTGAAAAGCAGAAATGGAGTGCTCGACTCGTATTTCCTGGAATTGAAAATTGTTTAAAGCAGAGATATAGAAAATCCGTTAAGAACAACACTTGCAGAAATATTAACTTCCCATGCCCAAGTGCCTACCATTCAACCTTTCAATTCTTTATTTTATTTGTTGTGAATTTTAAGGAAGGTGTAATTTTAACTTTTCTGTCTTGTAGGAAACTTTTGTATAAATGAACTTAGGCAGGATTAAAAGCAAAAGCTCTTTTAACTGGGGTCTTCTTCATTGTTTCTAAAAACAGATCATCCTTTGTTTTGTCTGCAAGTGTTTCCTTTTCTTCTCCTGCTGGCAGGAAGTTTGAGGAATTTTAATTAAATTTTTACCTGATGTATAAAAGATTAGGAGTGGTTGAGTTCATTCTCAGACCAATGAGTCATCCAACAAGCTTCTCCGGCAGATTTGTCCATAACTAGCCAAGTAGAAAGTTGGGCGAGATCCTCTTTACACTGTATATTAAGCTTGAGTTGCAGTCTTCTATGTGAAAGCAAGGATATAACTTACTTACTTTCTTATGGAGGCGGACCAGGACCTCATCCAACAAACGTCTCCAGCCAGCTCGGTCCCTAGCTAGCTGCCTCCAGTTGGTTCAGATCCTCTACCAACTGTGTGCTCCACCTGAGCCGCGGTCTCCCTCTTTTGCGACGTCTTTCCGAGTTGGATTCGAAGACTCTACGAGCCAGAGCATTATTTTCCATTTACTCTGCATGACCCAAATATCTAAGTCGTTGGAACTTAACTTTTCTGATTGGGTCAGTGTCGCTGAACAGCTCGTACAGTTCTTGATTGAATCTTCGTCTCCATTCTCCATTTATTCAGACAGGACCAAAAACAGCAGCCCAAAGCGTTTTCATTCGATGCTGTCATGGTCCATGTCTCTGCACCATAGATGCATTAGAACGGGGATTATGAGAGTTTTGTTGAGTGTCACTTAAGTTGCTCGGGAAAGGACTTTACTACTCAATTGCTTTCTAAGTCCAAAGAAACTCCGATTGGCAAAAGTGATTCATCGTTTGATTTCAGCGCTGGTGTTGTTGTCTGAGTTTAAAGCGGATCCTAGGTAGACGAAGTCCTTAACTACCTCGAATTTAAATCTGTCTATGCTGACGATTGCTCCAAGACGTCGATGTTGGTTGTCCTTTCTCGTTGACAGCATTAACTTGGTCTTGCCCTCGTTAACAAACGCTCCACTGACATCACACTGTGTTCTTCAATTATGTCAATGTGGTCTGCGTATCCCAGTAGCTGGACGGACTTTTGAAAGATTGTGCCTCTGGTGTTGACGTTGGAGTTTTGCACAATCTTTTCAAGAATGTGGTTGTATGTTGAAGAAATCGCATGACAGCGCATCGCCTTGCCTAAAACCACAGATAATAAATTTATACAGATGTCTCATCCCTGCAGAAAAAAATGAAACATATTTTGCTCTTAACAGACAACGCCGTAACAGACAAGGAGCTTTTTGAAGCTTTTTTCCTTGCCTAAGTATTCATTTATAGGCAATTAGGCGAGCGAAAATAGATTTTTAATGCGTTAAGTGAATGCGTTAAAGCTTTTGGAAAAAGCTTTTTTTTGGTAGCTTTCAGTTTCATATATCATTTTTCGCCATAAGGGTGAGACATCTGTATACATTTTTTATCTGTGCTTAAACCTTTTTTGACATCAAATGCGTCCGTTAGGTTTTTTCTGACCATGATGGAACAACGTGAGTTTCCTATTGTCATCTTACACAGGCAGACGAGTTTTCTGGGATGCCAAAACTAGACATTCCTCTATATAGTTGGTCTCTATAGACGCTGTCATACGCAGCCTTGAAATCGATGAAAAGGTGGTAGGTATCGATTTGAAGTTCCTGTGTCTTTTCCAAGATCTGTAGTAGGGTGAATATTTGATCGATGGTGGACTTTCCGCGTCTGAAGCCATAAAGATAAGGACCTATCAGGTTGTTGACGAAAGGCTTCAAACGTTCACACAGCAAGGCAGACAAGATCTTGTAGGTGATGTTAAGGAGACTTATACCCCTGTAGTTGGTGCAGTTCAGGGGATCTCCTTTCTTGAAGATCGGGCATACGATGCTGAGGTTCCATTCATCGGGCATGCTTTCCTCCGACCAAATTTGCAGATGAGCTGGTGCATGCTCCTAACCAAATCATCTCCAGCTGCTTTTTACAATTTATAGCCCGTCTGCTCCAGCGGCTTTGTTCGACTTAAGTTTAAATATCGCTATCTTCACTTCGTCAATGTCGGGTGTGTGAAATTGTTGGCCTGCTTCACCCAAATTCAATGGTTCTGTATTGCTGGCGGAATTTTGCTCGTCATGGCTATTATACAGCTTGGAAAAGTGGTCTTTCCATATCCTCAGCACTGATTGCGGTTCCACTACGATGTAGCCATGGTTCGGGGTGTTTTACCTTTTTGTAAATCTGTCTAACCTCGTTCCTGTTATGATATCCCTCTATCTCCTCGATTACGCGCTTCTGATGCCTTTTTTTCTGAGAAGTTTGTGCTCCTCTCTCCTTTTCTGCTCGTAGAGCTCACGAGCTGCTCGTGTCCTTCTTTGCAGCGCCGCTTTGTATGCCTCTTGTAGCTGCATGTGCTCGCCGGCACTAATCGTCAAGCCAGGGTTCCTGGCAAGGATATAACAAGGTATTATATTATGTTCTCTCGTTGATCCGTTGTTCAGAGTTTACCCTCAATTGTACTACTGGCCCCTTTCATCAGAACCGTGATTCTTGCCCAACACAAAGCATTCATAACATAATAATATGCTTCCATATTTCCAAGTAGAAGCTCTACAAATTCAAGAAATGTAAAAAGAAAAATGCCAAAACAATGTTTGAGGTTTAAAGAAAGCTTGCTGACAATTTACTTCTGTGAATTTCCATTGATTTTTTTTCACCTTAATGACTTTTCCAGTGTCTTTGAAATTTCTTATCAGCTTTTCAAGTCAATTTAACAATGTCATTTTCTCGTAGTTCTACACCCCCTCAACATTATCTCTCTGTTATTTTAAATCAACGTAAACATTTTTACTTCACCCTGGAAAGCTACGCGAGGTTTTTGTCTGAAAGAGAAAAATCCTCAAAATTCTTAGTTGTCAAAATTGTTAAAATAGAAATGCCAGTATGTCTGTTGGTTTGAATTTTTCTTAAAAGGTATAAAGAGTTTCGGGGGAGGAGTTCGTTGTTGTTTTAGACTACAGATAGAGTCTGATGGAATTTTTTTTTCTCTCTCCCTCTTTTGTGTTTGAGAAAAGAACCTTTCTCAAAAAATTTAACTTCTGTCGGAATAGAATTGAGGTAAGATGGAAAACCCACCTGAAATTCCAACAAAAAAGATTTATAGAAATTGTTTTCTTCACTCCTTTTGCAACACAACAATATGAGCACGCCCACCCGCCCACTCAAACAAATTCACACCGAACAAAACAAAGACAGACAAAAATAATTGTGTAGGTGCGTTGTTTTTGTGTTTCTCATTTCAATTGTGAAATGCTGATTCCACAGAAATCGCAGTGCAAAATCACGCATTCCCATGTTTTATATTATATTCAACTAATTTCCATTGAAAACACCACGAAGACACGAAGTCTTCCTCAGTCACGAACATTAAACAAAACAATTATAAATGATTTTTGTGCCTCTGTGCGATGCTTGAAGGTGCCCTTTTTATATAAATCCCAAACAAGAGCACACGTGTGTGGGTGGTGGAAGGATGTTGCTCAACCCTTTTCTAGGAACATGAACTTTTTCACTATCAAAAATCCCTTTTTATTTATCACACAAAAAAGAAATATTTTAAAGGCTTTTCTCTGTTAATCACAAAATAAATGTTTTTGTTTGCTCATGAATTGTTATTGTTCTGTGAAAAATGTTCTGCATTCATCACATTCCATTCCATCTTCATAAAACAATATTCTCACATCAAAATATATTTTGCCATCACAAAAAAAGAAGCAGAGCTGAGCTTAATCCAAAATAGAAAAGATAAACAAACAGATCTACTCTGGTCGCCAAACTGTAATACAGTTTTTTTTACTTCAAATTCACCCTTTTACAAATCAAATTCACCCTTTTACAAATCAAATTCACCCTTTTACAAATCAAATTCGCCCTTTTACAAATCAAATTCACCCTTTTACAAATCAAATTCGCCCTTTTACAAATCAAATTCACCCTTTTACAAATCAAATTCACCCTTTTACAAATCAAATTCACCCTTTTACAAAACAAATTCACCCTTTTACAAATCAAATTCACCTTTATACAAATCAAATTCACCCTTTTACAAATCAAATTCACCCTGTACTTATAATGAACATTATGGTTAATAATATTACAAATCTTCTCCTGCAGCTGCAGCGGGTAACTTTGCATACATATTAATGAAATAATTGTGACAATTTTCGGAAGTTACCGTCTCGACAGAAGTGTCAACCAAACTTTGGTTATTTGTTAGATCGGCTAATAAGTTTCTTGCATGAAGCTTAATTTTCGAGAAAACTTCTTCTATTGGATTTAGCATTGGGGAGTACGGTGGTTAAAAATGAAGCGTATGAGTTGTTTGATCAACAAGGTTTTGAACTTCTTCCGTTTGGTGAATACTTGCATTATCAAGTATGTATTAACCACACATAGCTTAAATGTTGTCTCTGTAGCTCTTCAAATAATCCACACAAAAAATTACAAAATACATAGGTATTCATCGCAGAGTGTTCTACTATTTTGTGGTGGACTTTTCCTCTAATATTGATAGCCATAATCAATGACACATTACTGCCTTGTACCGTTGGCACTGTGACTCGAGCAGCGGTGCCAGCCCTTGATCTGGATTTTGTTCGTCTTAGATGGTAGTTAAAGCCTGATTCGTCAATAAATATAATTTTTTGACGATTTTCAGGTGCATTTTGGGAAAATTGTGTCGCATAAAACCTTCATTTTAAGTACTGGGTGAATTTGATTTGTAAAAGGGTGAATTTGACTTGTAAAAGGGTGAATTTTATTTATAAAAGGGTGAATTTGATTTGTATAAGGGTGAATTTGATTTGTAAAAGGGTGAATTTGATTTGTAAAAGGGTGAATTTGATTTGTAAAAGGGTGAATTTGAAGTAAAAAAACTGTTTCGACATTATCGACAGTAACTACCCAGCCGACAAAATGTGAATGGGATTATTGTGATATGTGACTTTTAGCACAGATAATAAATTTATACAGATGTCTCATCCCTGCAGAGAAAAATGAAACATATTTTGCTCCTAACAGACAAAGCCGTAACAGACAAGGAGCTTTCTGAAGCTTTTTTCCTTGCCTAAGTATTCATTTGAGGCGAGCGAAAATAGATTGTTAATGCATTAAGTGAATGCGTTAAAGCTTTTGGAAAAAGCTTTTTTTTGGTAGCTTTCAGTTTCATATATCATTTCTCGCCATAAAGGTGAGACATCTGTATAAATTTATTATCTGTGCTTTTAGGCTTTTGGCGAAAAACACACCAAATCAGACAAGACGTCTTTTTGTCTTTCGAAAAAAAATCGTGTCGGATTCCAACCCACACCGTGTCATGTCTTTTTCGGTGTGTGTTGCCTCGTAAGAGCAATGGACTTGTGTCCACGATTTTCTGTCGACAGACAAAAAGACGTCTTGTCTGATTTGGTTTGTTTTTAGCCTTAGTAAATTGCAAATGGCCGAAATATGCAGTGCAGTTGTCTGGAAGATTGAATTTTCCTAAATTGTATTTTAAAATATTTAAAAATATTGAGAATATTGTAAAATAGTTAGGTACGTTGTTTTTCATAAGTTTTTGTGTTAAATCAAATGATAAAGCTTCAGTATTTGCAATTGGACTCCCTCCCATTTTAAATTTCGAAATCATGTTTCGACTTGATTTGAATTCGTATTTAAACATTTCAGATGAGCCGTATTCTGAGGAATTTCAACATAACGAGAATAACTGACCTGGAATTAATCAGTAATTCGTAAGTTTTATCTTTGTTCCTCACAAATAATTGTAAATTCTTCAATTTGGTGTGCTTTCGGTCAAATTTCAGTTCGGATCGATTGGATATAACATTTCACTTCTTTGGAGTTAAAACCGATTCAACGAGAATTCGTGAGGCCATCACACGAATGGTTGAACGTGGTAGAATTGGAAATATAACACTTGTGTCGAATTACCATATTTTCGATGAAAATCCACCACTTAAGCTCTTGGTAAGTAGTTGGGGAATTGAAATTCGGTGAAATCAAGAGATAACTCGTTCGTTTTTTCCATTTTTTTTCAGGATGTGACGATGAATAAAAAATTGCCGATTCGAGAAAGTAGTGAATTTGTTTTGTCGTGCATCGCTCAAGGATCGTCGCGGATTAATTTCCAGTGGTACAAGGATGGAGCGATAGTAAATACGTCAAAAGCAACCAGGTGAGTACGTTTTCATACTATAAACTTATATTTCTTGTTGTGTAATGGTCGAGGAGGGGTTGGATGCTCTTTTGACAACATTATTAAGAATTTCATTTAGCCGCTATCCAAAGACTTTCAAAACCAGCAGTGTTTTTGTCGAAACTACATTCCTTCCGAATTGGGGTTATGTAAAAAGAAAACACCGTAAATTCATGTTATCATCAAGACATAACGCTAAATTGTGTACCAACCTTTCTGCTACGTGTATTAAAACGGATTCAACAAGGCTATCAGCAGCACCATCAACACCTCGAGCGGAAACACGAAAACTAAGTTGTTAAAATTAGCTCTGTTTGTTTGTATTTTTTTCAAAAAAGGACACACACTTGCCAGGCAAATTAATAGACTACAAACTGCTGTTGGTCCTGGAGGTGCCACTAGAACACATTTTTTGCTTTGTGTGAGCTTTGTGCTGGCATTTCTTTCTAAGAAAAAAACAAATACAAAACATGTTTTGAGTGATACAAAAGAGGGGAAAGCAAAAATTATAATATCAAATAAGTTTTAATGGAAATCAGGGATCCAAATCGTTCCCCAGGGGTTGGACCTTTTCCGGTGCTTCTGATGTTCTCGGCTTGATAGGTTAGGACTCCTCTATTAGGGCACTATAGGTATCAACTTTACAGCCAGCAGATCACTAATGTATTTGGTTGTCTTTCAGGTGTTGTCTAGGTTTTTTTCTTTTCTTGTCACTTCCACATACAGAATATAGTATGTATGACGTTTTAAGAGGACACTCAGGAATACAATTTAATGACATCCTCCGACAAGCCTCGAATCGAGCGAGATTCAAGAGGAAATGTACATATTAAATAACTTGTTTGAAATTATTGTTTTAGTTTGCTTTGGGGTGTTTGCTTCATTTCGTTCTTTTTTTTCCTTCTCATTTGGAATGAATTCCTGGATGCGAATGTGCGACACTGAAACAAAGGCCGCTTCAGGAAGACACGGGCTTAAAATTGGATTCATCATTTGATTTATTTCGAATTTTAATTCAACTTAAGAGGAAAAACAAAATAAATAGACTGCGCGCACACAACCACGAAAGCAGAGACAGGGAGGGAAATGAGATTCCCTCGAAAATATAATTACTTTATTCTCAGAATTTAATTGTATTCATTTTGGGGTTTTTATTTCTTGAGAGAGTGCGGGCGAAATTGCTTCATTTCATTTCATATAAAATGTCTTTTTACTTCCTGTCTTCTTGTTCTTGTTCCCTTAACTTGGAAGTTTCAAATGAAACTATTTTGAAGGCCTTGAGTAGTGAGTTATAGGTGTGGTGTGGTGTGGGTTGTGAATATAGAATACTGTCTATGGTAGGTATGCTTGAACTAATTGAAGGACTTTAAGGAAGTTGTTAGTTGGTTCTTGGAAAATTTTCCTTGGAAAGGACAAGTAAGCAATTTGACATTTATTAGTTTTTGAATTTTGATACTAATTGACCTATTTTCCAATTAGCTTCCTTTTTGCTTTGTGGTGAAGGGGGAAATAGAAGTTTTAGTTTTCCATGGAAAGTGTTGAAAGTTTGTATATGATTAAGTTATTAATTAATTATTGTACTTTGCTAATTGCATAATTTGTGGTGGTTTTTGCCTTCCATTTTATCAAGAATAAAAGCCAGTAAATCAAATATGTCTGAACATTTTTCTAAGCCCACATTTCGTCAACAGCAAGTTAGAACTTTCCGAAACAAAAGCTATTTCAAATCGATTGTTCTCTACAGTCTACAGATTGTCAAAAATGACTAATTCCTAGATGTCGTCGTTTCTTTAGATAACAGAGTCGTGATTTCTCGTGCTTCATGTCTTTATGATAGAAAAATAAGGTATGCACTTTCGCAACCTCCGCAAAATCATTCTTTATTCATAATGTCCTCTAACCTCGATCGGGCATAGGGTACCAACAAATCTCCTCCATCCTTCACAATCTTCTGCTACATACTTAAGCTGTGGCCACGTTTACCTCTGAGCGTCTGCTTCTACGAAGACTATTGATCTCAACGTTATCCTTGGTCTTCCAACCCGCCGCCGTGTACCTTGAGGATTCCATTCCAAGGACTGTTTAGCTCCTGATTCGTCCTATGCCACAATTCCTGATTTCAGTTGATTTAAGACCAGCGTATCTTAGGCCCATTTGCTCATTCGGAACATACATTTATATTCAACTTAAAGTTTTCATTTTTATATGGGACGTTCCGAAATTCGATAAGTTCTACATTAAATCCCCATAAAAAAGATGAACTTTATGTAGAACATAAATTTATGTTCCAAATCAGCAAATAGGCCTAAGATAGATAGATAGATAGATCTTTATTCAATATAATAATTAGTACATAAAGTCATTGAGAAAAACTTGAATATTTAAAGGCATGACATATCTATCGTCTGCCCGTCTGCAAATAGGCCTTAAGGACGTAACGTAGACAGCAATTTAAAAAAAGCCAGCAACTTTCTCGAGATGTAAGTTGAGACTTTCATTAAGTTCATATTAAGGCTCTCCTATGTGAGTTTTCCCTCTTATGGAGAGTGCAGGGAAGAGGAATTGTTTCCTCTTCCTCTTCGTCTATGCAGCTTCTACAAAAATCATTTGAGAAGACGCCAAGCCAAGCCTCTTTATCTTGGCATCAAACTTAGTATCCTTGCCAGCCTCTAATGTTTTACTAGAGTAGAGGCCTTCAGAATCCTATATGTCTTGTTTGAAGGAGTGAACTCGGTCCAGTAATTTAAGGCCATTTTTCACAGCCGTGCTAGTACAAGGTCAGGGTCCTCCCGAAGTAGATTCACGCGGTGCATCTTTATTAGTAGTGGGGAGTCGTTTATCACAACAATCCAGCTACCGGAATTAGAAACTTCCTGACTTACAGCGGAGGTGTGGCACGGGTCGTGATGGTACTTGCCAGGAAACATATACCATCGGCATAGTCTAAATGGCTAAGTTTTTGAAAAGGTCTCCACTGAATACCCTATCTCTCATCTGTACCTACGGTGGCGGTCAGTACACCATCTTCTTCCCCTCGTATCACTCCCTGCTGCACTTCGAAGAGATGGAGAGCTGCCCATTGTGCAAAAAAAACTCCTTTATGAAAGCCACTGTTTTTGGTGGAATTATATTCAGTATTTTGTTACTAATTTATGTCGCAAGAATTGATTTTGTTGCTCAAATAGTTCACCGAAAAAAGCGCGGCTACGTTTCTTATTTTCTCTTTTGAAAAATAACCAGTATACGCCCGAGTGAACTTTCCAATAAAACGTTAATTCCAATATCTGGATAAATCATCAAATGTGTTTTATTTTCAAAGAGAAAACAACATTTACCGGGTCAGCTGGTAGGACTAGAAGTCTCTTTAACCGTCTCCTGGTTTAAAGTTACCTCCCTCCCTATTTTCAGCCAAATCAATCAGTCTTTCTTGAGTCATAAATAAGGTAAATGGTCATTTAAGCAAAATATGGACTCATCGGTGGATCAAACTTTACTTCTTTCAGCCCGGATATATCTGCTATTTCTAATTGATTTTGGGCGGACTCAGCTGTAAGTGATATTATTCAGTAGAGTTGTCTTGAAATTGGACCATTTAAGCCTCTTAAACCTGTCATATACACCGCAACTGACGCTCAAACGTCGTTCACTTTCTTTAATAGTCAATGCAACTTGAACTTTGACTTTAAGAAGCTAGTTTCCTTGACCCATTGTCCGACTTTTTCGATGTTAGATTTAGTCGATTGACGATTGGATCGTCTGATGATCACGGTCGCATTACTCCACCTACGTTTATCCCATAAAGCTTTATTTTATCC
The DNA here is from genome assembly GCA_943590905.1 of Sphaerophoria taeniata. NCBI lineage: Eukaryota > Metazoa > Arthropoda > Insecta > Diptera > Syrphidae > Sphaerophoria > Sphaerophoria taeniata. The sequence continues at coordinate 87,283,057 of OX016542.1, forward strand.
TAAGCTAAACATTTGTCTTGAACCATCACACATCACTCTAGAATATTTCTTCAATTCATTAACCAATTTTCCACAAGTTGTGTTGGTCAGTAGTTCTTCAGTAGTACTTTACTTGAGGTTTCTTCCTTCAAACTTTGATCTTATGAACGGCAGTAAAGGTTCGAAGAAATCCGTTATTGCCTATCTACAGGAGTACTAGCCTGGGAATCTGCCCTCCTCTGATTTTAAAATTTGTCCTCTGACCAGAATCTTTAACTTGATGGATAGAAAAAGGGAAAGAAGTCTACGAATGAGTATAATCGAGTGTGGTCGGCAAACTGCTCTTTCTCTTGCAAACAACTGTTTCCAATTAAGTTATTAGGGATCACATTTACATCCCAGTCAAGTGTTCATAAAACCCACAAATATTGTCATCACCATCACATTGTTAACAATTAAAGACAGAAATCTCTTACGTCAGTTTATAGCTCAACTATTTTCTAATTGCTCATTCTCAAACAAATCTTCTAAATATTTCAAGTTGTTAAGTAATAAATATACATCAGGCACCTGTCTATACAACCCCTTAAGACAGTGGCAAGAACAAAAATATGTTTTTTGACTATTTTAGAGAAAGATATTGCATAATACAGGAAAGACACATTTTATCTGTGAGCCTTCCTGCTTCCATTAACACAACAAAACAACAAATAAAATAAATGAAATTCCAAACGTAATTACAAAGAAGTAGTCTTCTTCTCTTATTCGAATTTTCGATACCAAAAAAGGCCTACTTCCTTTCTGCAATGGCGTTGGGCTTTTTTTGGGTCTCAAAAACCTTCCACCCCTCGCCCTTCTCTCTCTAGCCATCAGCATCCATCTTCATTCTTAAGTTCAATTGAAATTCAAATAAATCAAATGAATCAAAATTTAATTAGATTCTTCCTCATTCCGACTCCGAGCACCGCTACTACTTTCATTCATTCACTTCATCATCATCACTTTAGGCCAATAAAGTATCCAACTGCGAGAGATAGAGTAGCAAAGAGAGGTGCCTTTGGAAGTCTTGAGAGTCTACTGTCTGCTGCTGTGTGGGTATATCATAGAAAAGGATAAATTAAGTTGCAAAGTAATTTAAAATATTCTACTTCTTAGTCGGTCCGTCAGACGTCTCTTTTCATTCGTCCGTGTCCGTCGAACGTCGTCGTGTCGTCGGCCTTAACGGCTTTTTCGCCATCTTCTGTTTTCAAGTTACTTAAATAAAACATCGAAAATAGTTGAGAGAGTAGCACAATGATGGCTGTAGTGTAGGTTTAGAGCTTCTGCTAATGGACTTTTTGTCTATATTTGTGTAAAGCAACGGAAACATGTAGGCATCACAGCACTTACAAGGGTCCCCAACAAAACCATGGGCCGGTATCCTTTCTTTTCTGTTGAGGGATAATTATCTGGAAAATAGAGCGAGCCTCTATCAAAAGTTGGTGATTTTTATCGATTTGTTTGAATTACATATTGCGCTGTGGTGTGGAAAAATTATGTGGGTTTTGTTGAACTTTGGAAATAATTTTAGAAACGGTTTTACGCCCAGCAGAGCAACAAAAGAACACTGTACTGGGGGTCAGTCAGCTGGTATGAGATTTGTATTCAAAAACCATTAATAGATTGTTTTGCATTGTGACAGTTAACAGAAATAAATGCCAATCACAGGTCCTGTTAGGTATTATTCTCTCATTTTTGCTATTCCCTGACTTTTTGTTTCACAAATATTTCTTTTTCGCATTCAAGTCATGGAAAATGTTCGAATTTACATAAAATATAAATTTTATATTTTACAGGGAGATCTGGACAACAGTTCTTCCGCCGGAGCACGACCATTTTTACACAGCGATTCTTGGAATCACAAAGGCAAATTTATTGGATGAAGGTGTTTATACTTGCAAGGTAAGTGATCTTCTTCTTTCACAATAATTTGAGGGAAAAGGGTTAAAAACGATTCATGTTAAAAACGTTTTTGGGATCATAACTCGGTAACGAGACATCGCAGATGGCGACCACACCTTAGCCAAATCAGTTCACCCGGATGCTAGTTTGAATGAATGAATGAATAATCTTTATTTCTAATTTTGACAATACAATAAAGTGGTAATGAATTACAATAAAATAAATAAATACAAGATGAACAAGGTTTCAGAACAGAATTATCATAAAAAAGAAATAGATTTAGTGTCATTTAAATGACACTTTACAATACTAACGAAATAGGACAGTGTGGGGTGTATCACTTATGGAAATAGAAGTTATAATATGTATCAGTTATAATAACATTTAATGTGGAGAGTAAATCATACAAAAACTTTTTTCTTAAGTAAGTCAGCAAAACATCGGTTTGGTAATGGTCATAAGCTAGAAGCCAAGATTTGACTTTTTTTAAGAACAAAGGCAACGTACGAATGGAACGAAAACTAACAGGAAACGTGTTATACAGCTTGCATGATACGACTGTGAAAAAGTTTCTAAAATGCGTGGTACGAAATACTTTTGCTGTCTTGTAATAATAAAGATGTCTGACTGGTAAAATACTCAACGATCTAAGTAATTGTATAGAGTGAGAGTCCCGATTAGCCCCACATAGCTTTCTTACAGCGCATTTCTGCAAGACGAGAAGAGGATGAATTTTGTTATTATAGGCTCCACCACAGCATGTTATTCCATACTGCAGTTTGGAATGGAAAATGCCAAAATAAACAGTTTTTAAAGTATTGTTGTTGCAGTACTTTTTCAGATGATACAAGCTGCGAATAGTGGAACGTAGGTACTGTTTCAGAGTTGTGATATGTGACGACCAACTCATATTATCATCAATTAGGACTCCAAGGTATTTAAAAAACGTTTACCTTTTCTATTTCAAAGCAATTAATTTGAGCCACAGTTTTTCTCAACAACATAAGTCAACAGATTATCTGAAACATTGCAGGAGCAGGAATACAATCTATGTCTTTCACAATTAGGATCATGATAAACAAATTTGTAGTCAAATACGTCATGAGTTCTTAAGCTGAAGTACATTACCTTGGTCTTGTTACTTATGACTAGCTTGTGATTGGCAAACCATACACGAAATAAGTGGATATCGTGATTTATTTCAGCTGTAAGGTCTAGGGCACTCGGTGAGTTAAACGCGAGACCGAGATCATCAGCAAATGATATGACTTTAGAAGAGAAGGGAAGCTTGAATAGAGAATTGATATATATAAGAAAGAGGACTGGTCCGAGAACGGAGCCTTGAGGAACACCAATGTTCGTCTCCCTTGAGTCACTAAAATTGTTCAAAATCTTGACTTTTTGACTTCTATTCATGAGATATGAAGCGAACCAGTTGTAGATTAACCCTCGGAAACCGGCGGATTGTAATTTTCTAAGGAGAATGTCATGGTCAACAGTATCGAAGGCTTTAGTGATGTCGACAAATAAGCCAGCAGAATGCATTTTATCATCCAGGCTCTTATTTACTAAGGGAGGCTTGCAAACAGCATTGATATTTATGCATACTTTCTTGCTTAAGGTGGCGCTACAATCCGTTGTGGACTTGGGTCTCAACAAACAGTCTTCGCCAGTCAGGTCGTTCCCTAGCTAGTTGACTCCAGTTTTGCGCTCCAATTGAAGTCCTCTTCCACTTGGGTGCGCCATTGTGTCGCGGTTTTCCTCTACTTCCTCTTTCCTCGCGAATGATGACGAAGGCTTTGCGGGCCGCTCTAAATGACCGAGCCATCTGCGTCTGTGGACCTTGACCCTTGTGGCTAGTTCCGTGTCGTTGTTCAATCCCTAAACTTTGCTGTTGAATCTTCTTCTCCATTCTCCCCATCAGTGTACACAGGGCCATAGATAGCCCGAAGAACTAAGCCTAACACACAGGGGGGTGTTATACAGTTTTACCTTAGTTTCTCGAGAGAGGGATTTTCCACTAAATTGCTTTCTAAGCTCAAAGAAACACCGATTAGCAGGAACTATTCTTCGTCTGATCTTGGCGCTGGTATTATTGTTCGTTTTAATAGCGGAGCCTAGGTAGACAAACTCCTCTACTAACTCGAAGTTATATGCGACTTTTGTGATGTTCTATCCGAGCCGTCGGTATTGAGTGTTCTTCCTTCTTCCTCGAAGAAAGCATATACTTCGTTTTGCCCTCATTTGCCGCTTCTGTCTCAATTCCCACAAAGGCGCCATTGACATTGCGCTGTGTTCTTCCCATTATATCAATATCATTGGCCTACGCGAGAAGTTGAAAACACCTTTAGAAGATTGTGCCTCTGGTGTTGACGGTGGAGTTTTGCACTATCTTCTCAAGAACGATGTTAAGGAAATCGCATGACAGTGCATCGCCCTGTCTGAATCCTTTTTTGACATCGTAAGATTCCGTAAGCTCATTAGTTATTACCAACCTTGATATCGTAGCGTGAGTTCTCCATCGTCATTTTGCACAAGCGAACGAGCTCGGCAGGGATGCCAAAACTAGACATAGCTTTATACAGTTAGTCTCTGTAGATGCTGTCATACTCGGTCTTAAAATCGATGAAAAGGTGGTGGGTATCGATTTAGAGTTCATAGGTTTTTTCCAGGATCTGCCTCAAAGTGAAAATTTGGTCGATGGTTGACTTTCCAGATCTGAAGCCACATTGACAATGATTCTTTATTATGGCAGAGAGGGTCTTATAAGCGATGTTAAGTAGGCTGATTCTTCGGTAGTTGGCGTTTTTTTTCGGGATCGGTCAAACAATGCTGAAGTTCCATTCTTCGGGCATGTATTCTTCCGGCCATATCTAACAGATGATTTGGTGCTTGCTCCTATCTAGATCGTCGCCTGCTGCTTTGACCTGCTCGGCAGCTAGATAACCTGCTTCACCGAATTCGTGGGATTTCAGTCGTGAATTACCGTTCTCACTTCTTCTAGGTCGAGTTCACGGAGATTTTTATACACATAGAAGATTTATTGTCGGCGCAACTTCTTACACTTCCTTTCAACTGAATTTTTATGCTTGCAACTAAGTTCCATTTCTGACTTTGTATGTCCTACTTGGGTATGAGTATTGTTCTCTACTCATGTAACTCAAGCTTGTGAATTCATTATCAATCATTTTTGTAGCCCGTAGCCTTCCAATTCACAGAACACCAAAAATATCTTCTTAATTCAAACATAACTTGAATGCAAACACAAAATTCAATTACATTCCCAATTTGCGGACAAGTTAATGCTGCACACAAGGTAATCCAAGTGCATATTATTTTCAACCGAATCTAATAATAAGCTTTGCATCACTTCCATTTACAAAATCCAACATTTTGGTATCTCCGCCCTCTTCTCAATGGGATGTTGCTACGAAATTCAAAACCAAACCCAAACATCTCGATTGCTACAACATGTATTCATCAAATTATAACCTCAATATCGAAGTTATCGAAACCAGAAGCAAAACAACACAAATAAGACCAATAAATGGTTATATTATTATTATTACATCAAATCAAATAAATCGATAACTGTTACAAGAAGTTTTGAATTCGTTTCGTTTCGTGTGGATTTTAAGCAAAGTTGGGGGAACACACATTGACATTAAATTGAATTTCTGTCTTCAGTAAAAAACCAGTTGAAAACAAGCTTATGATACTGGGACTTTTATGTTTAACATTCTCTTATTATTTTGATAAATTTTCAATTTGCTTTTGTTGCTGTTCGACTGAAGTGATTGCAACATTTTGTCTTTGATGTTGGAATATGTTTACTTCGTCAATAGAGATTCAAAAAAAGGCAAGCAGGAAAGTGTGTTTAAGTGTTTTGATTCCAAGGAAATATTAATACAGTCATATATATTTTCATACCTCTTCATAAGTAAGTCATAAGAAATGAAAGATTTTCGGCTATTTGCTCGTTTCTGACAAATAATAAGCCAAATATTTAATTCAGGAAGTGCGTAAGCAGCAATTTACATTGCTTCTCTCCAGCAAAACAAATTCGAAGATCTACGAGTATCTCTTTGCTTTTTGAGAAACTAGAAATTGGAAGAAATATTTTGCTTGTTTTAAGCTCGGCCTCTTACATCCAGTTCCGGATGCCAAGTTGTTTGAGGTGCTCTACCACCTGAGTCGATGAGTCGAGGTCTTACTCTACACTACGCTATGTTTTGGTTCGAAGGATTTTTGGGTCAAAGCATTCTGGTCCACAAGCTCCAGCTTTCTGAACCATTGACCCTTGACTCTTCTGGCAAGATCTGTGTTGTTTGAAATGGGTTTTGTTTATAAATATTGACAATTGTGATGAATTTCTAATAAAGTCATCCATTTCGTACCTATCCGGCTCCCAATCCTTGAAGGATGTCAGACGAGCCACAGCAGTTTTACATCGGGATTCGGTCCCTCGCATGCACACTACTGCCGCCAAAACCAAGCGCTCTGGCATCGGCAGTCACTTCTACCGTAGGTTTGGTCTTCCTTGACGTATGGAACCTGGGGCTGCGAAGAGAACACTTTCTTGGCTGGAGCGTTGTCGTCCATTCGCTCGATGTGGCCGAACCAGTATAGTCATCTTTTCTAGGCTTTCTGGACTGCATCCACATCTTGGTACATCTCATACTGTTCGTGGTTGAACCTTCTTCTCCATTCGCCTTCGTTTTATACGGAATCCGTTGAAGAATTTTTTCTTTCGAAAGTGCCCAGTATCATTTTCCCTTTTTTTACTGATCGTCTAACAATCGGCGCCGTAGAGTAGAACTGGTAAAATGAAAGCATAGCAGACACTTTGCCTTTCGAGTTAGGAGTTTTGAACTCAGTTGTTTGGCCAAGTCGAAGTAGCAGCGGTTCGCTAGGTTAATTCTTCGTCGGATCTCCACTAAGGTGTCGTGTGTGGAATGATGTTTGTTCCACTACCTTGAATTTGGTGCTACCAACAGTGACGTTTTATCCTAGGCAGTGGACAGATGTTCTTTTTTTTGTTGATAGCATATATACTTTGTTTTGTCCTCGTTCACTTTAAGACCAACGAGCTTCGGCTGTTCTTCAATCGCTGTGAAGGCCTCAAGCACAACTCTCTAGGAGCGAGGATTAGTTTGTTTGGGATCCAGAATTCAGACATCGCCATCATAAGCTCTTGAAAGTGGATGCTTACACAGTACGTTGGATAGCAATTTTGTATGCAACATTAAGCAGGGATATGCCTCGGTAGTTTTTGCATGACATAGGATCGCATTTTTTGTAGATGAGGCATATGGAGCTTATATACCAGTCAGTGGGTATTCATTCTTCCAACCTTGACTTTGTTGCATGCTCCGCAGGTATGCCATCGGACACGGCGGACATGTTATTTTTTTAGATTTTGGATGGCTTTATCTACCACTTCTGTGCTGGTAGCTGGGACTAGGTCTTTATTGACTGGTCTCGCTTCTCTTTTGTAATTGGCTCGCTCGACATTGTGCGCATTCAGTGAATGTTGGAAGTGCTGCTTGAAAACATCTACAATTCCCTGTGCTTAGGTGACTAGGTTTCCCTCATTGTTTCGAAGAGCCTGTGTCCCCGTTCTGAAACCAGAAGCTAATTGCTTCGACCTTTAAAAAACAAAATGTCGGGTGTTATTCTCGGCAAGTGATTGACTATTCGAGATCTTTGCGCTGAGAAGGTGCGGATGCTCTTTTCATTTCTCCTTTTTGTTCGGTATCTGTACGCTTCTCTTGCTGCTCTTTTTTTCGTTGCAGCATCTATGTTAACGTCTGTGGCATTTGGGAGTACGGTGGAGGGTCTCTCACTGGCGATCACTGTAGTCTCTAGCATTCTCCACGGTACTAAGGAACCCGATGTTCAACTTTTTTCTTTGGGCAGCACTTTTTTGTTGTCGTTTTATAGTCGACCTCTAGGCTGAGCCACTATCAGAGTCGACATTCGCTCCTCGGAAAGTGAGCCTTGGTTTTTTTGCCCAATTTGGCATAAACGTTACTGGAAGTTTCCTTATTTGTATGTTGCAGGCCACATTGATCCTCTAGTCGGCTGGTAGTTCTGCCAGTCAGAGTAGTTGAATTCTCTGCTAGATTTTCTTTGATCACTTGGTTTTCTTACTTGTGAATTCATGGGTGCTGTCTTACGCGATCTTTAAATCTATGAAAAGGGGGTAGATGTCGACAAGAAGTTCCTAGGCTTATTCCAAGAATTAGCCTGATCCAAAGCCAAATGATAGCGACATATAAAGGCAAGTGAAATGATAGCTTATAATGATTTGATAAGCTTATAATGATTTGATAAGCTTTAAACCTGTCTTTGAGTCATTGCTGCTCAGGCTCTTAGAATTGAAAAGTGTCGTTCAAGTTTTTAAAACCAATTTATCAAACAAACTATAAAAAACCTCTTACCTTTTGTCTTTTAAGTTCGTTAAGTTTGATTACCAACTTGTTCTCGTTTGCCACGAATTGCAAAACCACTATTCCAGTTCCACCGAGTCATGGAGCCATAATGATTTCAATCCATATTATTTTGTCAAATCGAGTTTTTCCTTAGCATTCGGTTATTTTTTTTTTTGCTGACGTTACAAAATGAACTGCGATGCTCTTTCAACTGAAAAAAAACCTCCCTGCTCCCCATTCCCAAAACAACGAGCCAGTGCACAATAAAGTGTGCAAAGAAAATTAACCCAATTTGTAGAATCAACAGAAGCCATTATCTACCATACAGCGCAGTGCCATAAAGCGGCATCTTGATTCCCATTGGTGTCACACGTTCGACGTTGGCTTGTTCGCGTTCTGCGGACGGGCACTGTGCTGAGTGCTTTTTAGTATCTCATACCATCTCTCGTCCGTCCTATCACCCGTAACACCTTTTGTATCTAAGCTAACCTCACACAGCTCACAACCATCCTATCCTTTTATGAGTTATGAATTTTCATCCTACATTATTTGCTTGCTTCAAATATTTTTTTTTTTTTACTCTGGCCATTTTGTGATGAACGTTTCTATATGGTTTTTTTTTCTAGGTTGTGGACTGGAGCGTTGAACAGTGCCGTTCGATTCATGTGCACATACAAACGGCACCCCGTTTGAGAGTCGATCCGGCTAGCGTGACTCTACATCGTGGGGACTCGTTGCGTGTCCGGTGTCTGTCGCCGGGTAACGATATCAAACGTTATGGACAATTAGGATACAGCTGGACGCGTAATGGTGTACTCTTTCAGTCGGATCCACAAACGGTGATGTGGGAAGATTTATATCCGGACGGAAGCATTTTGAAAATCAATAACATCCAGGTAAGTCAAACTCACTTAGACCGTGTTGTTGCTGTTTTTTTTTTTTTTTGAAGCCGAATGGTCGGTCGGTCCGTGGAGCTTGCGTCCACCCAGTGACAGTAGAAAATTTATCTCGGTGGTGGCGATTAATTAAGTGCTTTGGTGTTTGACTTTTGAATGTTGGTTCGTTAGAAGTTTGTTTGTCGGTCGGTGTGTTTGGAACTCGGTCGTTTGTTAGATGAGAAGAGCATCAGCCTTGAGCTTCAATAAAAGGATATAAAAGTTTCTTGGTCATCGTTGGTTGTTGAGGACAAGCGCGACGACGACGTAACTGTACCGAAAACACACAAGCAGCACTATATTCTCTATTCACTAATGGAAACAGTCAACGCGGTGTGATTCATTGTTTGCAAATTACGACTAGAACTTTGAGCACACGTTCCACTTCAAAGCTCTAGGAGATTTATAAGCTTATGTAGATGCAAGTGTTGGTACACTGCTTGGGATTTCGAATGGACCGTAATAGAGGTAGAAGACTAGTTTGCAAAATTGAAAAATGCATGGATTTTTGAATTTTCTTATAAGCACCGTTGGTGGTCAAGACTCAAGAGGGAGCTCTAGACGTTTCCGTCCCACCTGTTACGCCCACTTCCACTCTTGGCTCTTGGCATTTAACCATCTCCAAAGTCTTCTTGTTTTTTGAATAAGCGATCATTCCACATGCGAAAAATATTGAATCGTTGAACTTCTCACTCATCGTTAAGTAAAGTCCCCGAAAATTTCTTTCAGTGTGGCAACTGGCATACCTATAATCTAGACAAACAGTGTCCCCTCTCCTTTGGTTTATGTGAAAATATTTTCCCAAAACTTTAATTAAACCACGGATTCCCCATTAAAATGGTTAAGTAATGCGAAAATCACATATCCCCTCAATTTGTCCTTCGCCTTTGCATATCCAACACCATCCATCGATATGCCACCGGCGGCATTGCCAAAGCCCGACGCATTTTAGTATAAATTTCTCAAATGTCCGTTCGCTTGCTATTATCCCCAAATAAATGTTGATTAATTTTTATCTCTCTATACACCGCTCATCCTCTTATTCATTTTCATTTCCATATAAATTAAATGCTCGTTCGTTAATTTCTCTCGTTCAAACAGAAATCCGCTGAATACTCGTGTGTGGTGTCAAACAGCGTTTCGCCAGTATCGAAGAGTGTCTATGTAACGGTAATCGATAGAAACATGGTTGAATTATGCCATGCGGAGATGAACAATGGCGTGCAATGGCCGACAACAGCACCGGGGGCGGCTATAGTCGCTGATTGTCCCAAAAAATATCAAGGCTACTCGCGGAGGGTGTGCGAGAAACGCGATATAGGCAACACAACATGGCTGCAGCCGGACTTTTCTCAGTGTGTTGCTGATCAATTGCTCAAAACTTACAATCAGGTACGTAACGTAGTAGTATATCAAACTCTTGAAAGCCTATAATAGCTCTTAGTGTTGCTCCTGCTCCTGCTGTTGCTGTTGCTGGTTTTGACAGCCAGCGCCATAATTTTGGAAAGCTTTTGCATTCGATTAATTATCCTGCTATTATGTTAGGTTTTTCGGAAATGCATTATGTGCGTGGCTGAGGTTGAGGTTACGCTCACGCATTAGACATTGTGTTAAGCGGGGTGAGGGTATCATTAAATCAATGAACTTTGAAATTTAGTTAAGTCTTTGAAGTTGTTATTTGCGTGAGGCGCTAAATTGAAATTTGTTGGGGCAGATTTTGTCGGTTCTAAAAATAATGTGGTTTCTGGCGGGCGGAGATGCACAAAAAGGTTTATCTAAAGGGATATAGCAAAGCCAGTTCCCTGAGAGGAGTTGAAGTAGTTAGAACTTCGATTCAAATCCACTTCGTTGCGTTTAGAAAAGAGAGCAAATCTTTGATCTTCAATTCGGATAGTTCATTAAGGTCATTGAAAAAGGGCTTTCCCAATGATTTGGTCGTTATATTGGCCAGCGTAGGACATTTACACAGGAAGTGAAGGTCAGTTTCTTTTTCTCGCTGGTCCCCACAACCACAAAAGCTGGGGAATGCCCAGCTTATCTGCGTGTTCCCTAATAGGCCGATGTCCGGTGGATGTTTCAACGACCCTGGCTATGTCCTGCCTGGGTCTGCAAGTTAGGTTATTAGTTCATGATTTATTGTAGTTGAGCTATATCTTTCTTTTCTTAATACAGTTGGTTAGGCTATTCCATCTGTGTTTTGATTTAGCTAAAAAAATTGATATCCTGGCCTTCATAGTACCAAGGACAATGCAGACTCTCTGCGATTGGGCTATTAACGCTGATCCTTGCCTGGCCTGCTTGTAAGTCCGTCCATTACCCTTAAAACCACTATGACCTAGAATCCAGATAGGAGTGAATCTGAGTCCAATGTTCATGCTAGCGAGCTCGCGGACTTGTTTAGATGATGATGGGGATGAGTCAATCGCTTGAATAGCTGTATATCGGTTTTGATTTGGATTAAGTTTAAGTAATTTGCATGCTTCCCTTATCGTGAGTAGTTCTGCTTGAAAGACTCTATCAAAGTCAGGAAAGAGAAAAGAGCTGGAGACATTTAAAGACTCAGAAAAAATTCCTGAACTGGGGTTGGTTCATCGTTGTTAGTTTCGTCACTAAGTCATCTTCCCACTCCTTTCGGTATGGAATGAGTTTTGTGTTTTGTAGGCTTTGCTTAGTGCGGGCCACCAAATATCTCGCACTGTAATACAAAGGAAATAGTTTTAAAGGAGGTCCTTTTGTTTTGGTAGTAAGGAACATCAGTTCAATTTTGCTTTGTAGCCCTGAACTTTTCTGATACCAGTATTACCAAATCATCTGACATAAGCAACAGCCTTCACACCACATCTTTTCCAGTTAAACAGGGATTGTATTCATGACTAAAAACCAGAGAAGGGGAGACATTACAGCCCCTTGGGGTGTTCCCCTACTTACGCGGCTGGTCAAGTTAGTGTTACCTAAGGTAGCCTGAAACCTTCTATTACTGAGAACAATCCAATTTCGGATGTAGTCCTCTACACCCCGGTTGACCAGTGATTCTTGGATGGATTCTACGTCTAAGAAGGTAGGTAGAGTAAATTCCTTAAAGTGTATTGATTTTTCAACTGTACTCAGTACCTCATGAAGGGCTGTCTCCGTACTTTAGTCGTGTTGTGAACTTTCGAGAGGACATCCGTCAAGGATCTACACTACTACCCGAACATTCCACTGTTACAAATGTAGTGAGTCCTCAACGGATTTGTATCAGATTCTGAATTCCCAAAACCTTCTTATGTTTTACTTTCTGGATACGTATTTTAAAACTATATTGTTCTCTCTTTCATTTAAAGTTTCAAGCCCTCACCTCTGGATACCAAAAGACGAATGTTTCGGCCATATTAAAATCCTGCCTCAAGTATGCAATCAACAGACATGATAACTTTTTGCTTGGCGAAGCTGGCTTCTTGCTGGATATGCTGCAAAATGTAAGTAGACTTATATGGATGCAAGAGGAGTAAACACAAATTTACTTGCCGTCTTTTTTCAGGTTGGTTCGTATTTGGAAATAAAAGGAACCCAGTTGGAACGTGAAATGGCAGCTGAAATAGTTTTGCATATCTTAGACAAAGTGATGCTGAATGTCAAATCCCTAAATAGCCAAAAGGTGAGTACCTAAATATAAGACTTCAATCCTATATCTTATCAAGAAAAACGAATTGAGAGGAAACATCAATAGCCTTGTCATCAAGCAGTCATATACTATGGCTATGGCAATATTTCCTATATCCCATTATTAAAGGTACCCTAAAAATTAATCTATGCATTCGTACAGCGTCAAATCAACGGTCTTCATTAAATTTAAACAAGAGCACACCGACACCACTTCTAATGGGATCATTCAATATGGTTATCTCTGGGGCTCTTTCGCTTGTGCTCTTGTTTTCTATTATAAAATGAATTATGTAAATTAAGATCGTTATCAATGAGACAATGACATAATCTTCCAAAGGGTTTTTACAAGCAATTTAAGTAGGATAAGAGGTCGCCGCTAATGACATTTTTATATGCTAAACCGGTAAAGATGAATTATGCTTTCGCTTTCCATGCAATTTAATTCAGAGCAGACTTTAAAAAACGATGTTTTGTCCACGAATGTGCTTCTGGAACGAAGTCTATTGTATAACAACTCACAGTTAAAACGTTTAAAGAACTCCTTATTACTGTCCTCTTCTGGTTTAATTTCTACCTTTTCTTTAAACTACAAAAGGAGACAGAAAAAAACTTTTCGAAGCTCTTTAAAACCCTCCCAAGAAACCACACGAAACAAATAACCATAGAAAGATGACCTGCCCAACATCAAAATTGTTATCATTTCGAACAATACGATAACATAATTTCCATAATTTTATTTCCTTGCATTTCCGCTTTGCTTTTATTTAGGTTTTTATTTTCTCAGCAACGAACGAGTACGAACGCGACGACCGACCAAGCGAGCGATGGACTATGAAAATACAAAGCAACATAAAGCCATAAATTAAATCCATTTAAAAACTTAGGTAGAAACGCTGAAGTACGTTTTCTGGGTCGCGTTCGTTCCCCTCCTTTACTTGAAAAAAAAAGACTGCACCAAGCAAGACCTTTTCAAAGCTCGATAAAGGCACTTCTTTAGTATTTCTATTTACGATAGACGATAGCCGAAGGTAGGCTTTGCTTGGTTTGGGTAATATGAGCAAGTTATTGGCAGGCTAGCTTCTCTTTAAATTCTATATAGCCCCATAAGCTTTCAACTGAGTCCTTAATGTCGTTTTATTCTTCATTTGTTTCTCTGTATCAAAATAAACCAAAGTACATAAATTTCAATTTATAGACCTCACAGAAAAAAAAGAAAAATAATAAAAAGACAAAATCAAGAACCATTGTCGCCACAGTCGTTAAATGATTTAGAAAAAATCCTGTCCGATAAGACAGGAACCGGAAAGAGCCTGATATATAGAGTTAGGGGGACGGACACAAAGAAAGAAAGTTCCATGATAAAAGATAAGTTTCAGGAAGTCGTTCTCTATAGCCTATACCCACTGGAAGAAAGTCATTTTCGTAAATCTCTTAAATAATTGAATAAGTTTAACAGAAGGCCCACAATAACACAGAAACAAGATAAACTGCCAATGTGTTGATTCATACCTGAAATTTGTCAAATGAACTCGGAATGATTTGTTTATTCTTTTTTTTGGAAAGTTGATTGTCAATGTTTTGACTTGAAAAAGTTATTTTAGTTCGGAAGAAGTTAGGAAGTATATGAGATTTGACGGGGAATGCAATCTGTCAAATTAAAAAAAAAAAAATCTTCGTCAAAATTTTGTTAACTTTAATTTGAAATCCATTCTTTCGATTCTCTTGTAAACTTTAGCATTTCACTGGTTGAAGGACTGAATTTTAAATCGACAACCAAGAGGTGTTTTTGATAATTAAACATTTCATATTTTAATAATTGTTTAATGTGATATCATTGAGGTTTGGATTCCTCAGAAAAAATAAAATAAAATGCCAACTGATTAAAGTTAATTTTTTCGGGGTTTATCAGATTATCACCTTAATTTAACGCATAATTTGTCCTTAACAAGAAAAAGGACACTTCTGAAAAACACAACCACACAATAGCAATTTTTAATTCAATAAACTTCATAATTTATTTTAAAATCATGTGGTTGTTGTCAATAATCAAAAAATTGTATTTCCATAATCCATACAATTTAAAGATATGTGCATGTTTCACAAAAATTAAATTAATTTAACATTCCAAACATGTATTTATTTTTTTTTCCCAGCATTGGTTGGTTATAAAAAGTTGGCTGTTCGCCAGTAAATGTAGAAAAGATTTTTTAATTTAAATTTTGTGTCATTGTTAAATTAATTTTTAAAAATTAATTTTTTCAAAATTTGCGAATAGTTACTTACTTAGCCGACCCCCAAACGATGGAGGATCTCAGCCTGAGATGCAGCAGTTTTCCATCGGGCATGGTCCCTCGCATCAGCCAAAACCAGGCACTCGCTCTGGCATCCGCAGTTCCTTGGTCTTTGTATCGGCGCGGCGGCGGCGGTTCGGTCTTTCTGGTCCTGTTGAACCTGGGGTCTGCGAAGAGAAGACTTTCTTAGCTGGAGTTTTGTCGTCCATTCTGGACTACATCCACATCTTGGTGCAGCTCGTACAGTTCGCGATTGAACCTTCTTCTCCATTCGACACCGTCATATATAGGACCGAAAATCCCTTTTTACTTATCGTCCAGCACTCGGCGCCGGCCGTAGAGTAGGACTGGTAAAATCAAAGTCTTGTATACGAGTAGTCGGCATTTTGCAAATAGATGTTCTTGATGTTGTTATTTTAAGAAGAGCCTTGATTTGATCAATTTGAGCATATTGTTGAAAATTTGACTTAGTTCTGCTGTATTATTATGACAATATTTGAATTCAATGTCCTGATTGAAGAAAAAATATCGAAAAATCTGTTTCAGGACACAACTTGGCCTAAAGTTCTTCTTTTGAATGTACTTGCTGTTACTAAGGGTTGTTACAATCGATTTGAAGTTGGGCCGAAAGATGTCAGAAGGCAATCTGACAATCAAATAACGGACAGTTGGAAGTTGGTTTTCATTTTAAGTCTTTTGACAATAATTTTATTGACACGTTTTCTGTCTTATGGGCTAAAAAACAAAAATAAATAGAGTGGTACCACAGCTCTTGAAGAATCAAGGTTTAAGTGGCTTACACTCATCAATAATTCTTTTAGTGCGTGTGAAGAAACTTACGCCGAGGCAGAACCCGTGATAGATGAAATAAAAACTTTATGAGCACGAGTAGGATTCGAACCCACAACGCCACAATGTTATGTATAACAGCCAATGCACAAAAGTCAAAACCACTACGCCACGGGAACTACTTGTCTTATGGGTTGCCAAAACAAAAAATTAGAGTCCATAGTTCTTCTGCGCCACAACCAATATCCACAGAGACCTCTTCACCAAGTTTTTTCACATTTTCCGATTGTTGGCAGACTCCATCCAATGTCGCACCCTAAATCTTCATGTGTCATGGTCTACTCCAGTCTTCAGAGCTGTGTATTCAAAAGGCTCTTCCAGGCGGTTCCTCTTCGCACATAAAGTAATCCAGTCCACAGTATGTCTACTTCGTGGTAGAATTTACATTGCCCACGATTATATCGTCTCTGGAAACGTCTTTGTTCACAAACGGGTCCAGCCATTCTTTGTAAAAATTTTCTCTCAAATACGGTTTCACAACATTTGTTTTCATCGAACTCTTCCAGTGTGGGTCCCAGAATATCAGAGATTCAAAAGACTGCAGTACTTTGGTATTGAGTCAATACTATTGAAGTATTGTAAAGTAGAATTCTATCTCAGCACATAGTGGTTTATTCGTTTTTATTCACCCTGTGCAGACTTCTGTGTGATTTGTGCAATAATTACCCCCCCCCCCAGTGTGGGATATGAAAGTACGCATCTGCTGTCCAACTTTCAGAAGCCAGGTCCATATACTTAGTAGCTACAAAGGTCCAATAGTCTTATCACGACCTTTGAATATTTATATTTCGAAGGTTTTCTCTGTTTCCAAAATCATTTTGATCAGACTCAAAGTTTTAAAGTAATAAAAATACACAAACCTGCAATGTATCTTCTTCCTGTGTGTTCTCCCTTCTTCCGCCTTAATTGATGGTTTATTTATTTTCAAGATATGTTTCCAGTCCAATTAAAAATGTCAACTGACTTTAGTTACACTCCTATGACCATGAGTAAATGAAAAACAAAAACATTCTCCTCGCAACAATAACTCCCTCCTGCAGCTGCAACTGCAACTGCAACAAGAACTTTAACAGTTCCAAACATTTCGAAAATAAACACTTGCCTGTTTTTCTAATAATTTTGTTTCTTTTTTTTTTGTCTATTCCCATATCCAACAGCATATTAAAAAGTTGCAGTTTCTGACACAGTGGGCAGCCCTAAGTCGTGAAACAATTGCAGCATCACAATTAGCTACATCAACGTCATCATCGTCTTCGTACTCCTCTTCATTGTCTTCCATTGGAATGCACCATTCATCGCCAGCATTGTCTGCTCCAAATAACAATGGAACCAGGAGATCAAGCACAGCAGGTAGCAGGTCGTCCTCATACACATCGAGAACGGCGTCTGGAACAGACAATATGATGCCAGCCTTGGCAACAGAGAATAGTGAAGGTGCATCATCGCCGTCATCGTCATCGTCGTCGTCCGCATCTGTAATCCTTGACGAGGAAACATTGTCCTTGGATCGATTAAGTTCACTTAGAACTTACATGACAGCTGTTAAGACGCTGCCATTTAATTTAAGAATTTACGGGTGAGTGAATTTATGGGTTTTTATTCTTTTTCTAGTTGTTTTCTGTTCGTACTTTTTGCGTCCGGTGGAAATCTCCCCAAGGACACTTGATAGTTTTCAATTTCTTATGTTTTCTCGAAGAGATAGAGAGAAAAATCGACGACTCTTACCACAATTTAAAAGCACCAGGAGAGTAGACAAAACCAATCTTAAGACAGATCGATATATAATTTTGCTTTGTAATATTTGTTATCCACTTGGGGATGGACCGGACCGAACGCGGACAACGCACGGTCTCGCTGGGTTGATTGTTTAGAAAGTTCTTCAATTGAAGAGATGATGATTTTCTTTTTCCCTTCTTTTGAGGACATATTGTTTAATTTTTTTCCTCTTACTTTATTATTGAAAGTCTCTTGATTATTTTAACGCTTGTTCGGTTTATCCTGTTGTCTTATTTCAATAGACTTAAGGTCGGATTAGACCTTTTTTCTTGGTATTTGGGTCAAGTGGAAAAAAGTCCTTAGATACTTGAGATTATTTGGGATTTTTTTTTGTTGTTGACAACGATAATTATTATTTTAAAGAGGCCATAGAATGTTTCTTTTTTTTATAACTGAAAGAAAAAAAGGTTTTCAAACTCTGCTCCCGTACCCGTTCTTGTTTGAGTCGCCTATAAGTTCCCTTGTCTTGTTGAATGGCAGCTTTTCCTTTTGAATTTGTCAACGGAAATTGAGTCATTCAGGCATTTCTGACTGTTCTTTCAGCTAAAGAGTAGCCATTACCAATTCGGTGAATTGTCCAAAAAAATTCCCACAAAAGCGTTTTTCGTTTTTCCTCTTACAACAGCAGCTCATACCATTTTTAAGCTGACATTTCTATGGTCTAACTGTTCTCAATCAGTTTACATGGAAACTCATTAAGTACAACGCAGTTCGGTCTCCACCGGGTCCTGGAGGAGACGACCGACAGGTTGAATTGTGCATATATTGGAACAGCCACGTGTCATGCATTGGCTTATTTGAAAGTAGATGGTTCATCGTGAGGTTTTATTTTCTATAGGCGTTTCTGACAGATCACGCGTGACTCTCGGCATTTTTGTTTAGATTCAGGTATAGTTTGGCAAGTCATCATGGAAATACTCACCCCATCAGCGCCTCTGAATATTTCAGCTATATGACGAATATCTGTAGGTTGATTGTTCTGAGTTTATGTATTCCTCCAGGGGGCATTATATTTCCAGTGAAAAAAAATTAGGTGCACGTGGTCATGGCAGTGATGACTATGTGATTGGCTGCATTAAAGGTTCAAGCTCTGAGTGGCAACATTAAGATGGCTCTGTGCCAAGTAGATTTCTGAGTACTCTAACCATATTAGCACAGACAAGTAATTATACAGATGTCTCATCCCCATAGTAAAAATTGGCTCATATTCTTTTCATTGACGATCGACTATGAACCGGCAAAAAAGTTCTTTGCCTGTTCATAGAAAAGCTCCCTGCCTGTTCTTACGAAAGCTTGTAAAGCTCTTTTGACTTTATTGAAATGTTCTCTCTGTTTCCTCTTTCTCTCGAATCTTTTTTTTTCTTTTCCTTTTCCGAGGTCCGACCGATGAGAATATTATAATTTATAATGAAATGTCTAATGACAATGAGTAATGTACATACAAATGGATCTGTTTTGCCTTGTTTATTTTTGCATCTGTGTGCGATTTTTTTTCCTTTTGCTTATACAGGTGCATATGCAAGGATTACTCATAAAAAAATTTATTTTCCTAGTGGTGCTAGTGCTAAAATCGTGGATCGTGTTGTAAATTAAATAATTATGAAAAGCCTATTAAAAAAAAAAAATCTAAGTGAATCGAGTGCGTTTTTACTTGCGACACAAAGAAGTATGTATGAAGAAGGCAAGAAGTATTGAATTCGTACAAAAAACAAAAAATTAGATTTTGATGAGATATGACATTATGATGATAGAGAAGTCGAAAAAACTGGGTTTGGCGATTGCGTTCGTCTTCCTGTCTCTCTGTAAACGCACCTACAGCGCCTTAATTGATTGATTACGATTGACTTCAAACTTGAAAATTAAAGGTTTGAGCGAATACGCGTGGGTTATTTTTTAAATTTTTTTCCAAGATCAAAATTTAAGGTAGCCACCATACAATTTTTTTGGACAAAAACCAAAATTTTCAATTTTCTCAAAAACAGATCCTACGATTTTCTTTAAACTTCCTCGCAATTTTATTTTTTGGACACTGATGTATGTTATGTAAAAAAATAATCTGGTAACTTTCATAGAACCGTTTTTTTGATATATGATTTGATCGAAAAATTAAAGTCCGATCAGCGTACTTTTTTTCTGAATGTACGTATGTATTGCCCAAATAAATTTTGGTTTTCAAAAAATTTCTAAAATGTGTTTGTATTTAAAAAAAAAATATTTTTAAACTTTTTTTTCAAAATTCTGTATTTCAAAAACGCATTGATATTAAAAATCGAAATTTACTTATAATAAGAAAAAACCGCTCCGAGGATTAAAAAAAATAAATAAAAAATTTCTTAAGAAATCTTATGACATCAATTTTTGCAGATTGAATCTATTTTGGAGGTACATATTTAAATATTTATTTATGAATTTTTTTTTTTTATTTTTTAATGTTTTTTTATGAGTTATAATTTGGAGCACAGGAGCAGTTCGTACAGGTGCAGTGCATTAACGCCCATGGAATTAACGCCCGCGGGTGTTAATTCCAAAAACAAAAGGAATTTACCCCCGCGGGTGTTAAATCCTTTTTGAATTGGCAATAAGGCCCACCATAAAAAAGAACTAACGCCCGCGGGTGTTAATGCCATTTGAAATTGGCACTAACACCCCCGAGTGTTATTTTCTTTTGGAAGAGATCTTTTCAACCTCGGATGTGAACACTTGCGCTGGCATCCTAGACACCTTGGCCACGTGAGTAGAAACAAATTAAACATCACAAATGAAGTTTACAAATTTTACATTTCTAACTTCGTACGATTATACTTTTGGTCATTCAAGACTTATTCGGTTTGTGAATTAAATTTTTTTTTTTTTTTATTCAAAAACCGAATAAATCTTTGGAATGTCAAAGTTCGGTGAGGATACGGCATTCTACAAGCACACTATACTTGACGCCAATTTCATCTTATTGTATCTATCTGTCACCTAAAATAACCAAGCTATTTCAATTACATTAAAAGCTGCATCAGAAAGATGGATGGACACAAGCGGAAAAATTTTTGCCCAAAATTTTTACTTGCGACATATAGAATATATGGCAAGTTTTGAATTCGTAAAAAAAAAAAATTTTAGGTAATGATGAGATATGACATTACGATGATAGAGAAGTCGAAAAAAGTGGGTCCGGCGATTCCGTCCGTCTGTCTGTCTGTCTGTCTGTCTGTCTGTCTGTCTGTAAACGCATCTACAGCCTTAACCTCTGGTCCGATTGACTTGAAACCTGAAAATTAAGGGTTTGAGCGAATTCGCGTGGGTCGTTTTTTTGATTTTTTTTTTAAGATCAAAATTTAGGGTAGCCACCATACGATTTTTTTGGCCAAAAACCAAAAGTTTCGATTTTCTCAAAAACGGTTCCTACGATTTTTTTTAAACTTTCTTGAAAATTTTTATTTAAAACTCTGATGTATTTTATGTAAGAAAATTTTTTTTGTATTGCTCCAAAACGGTACCGCCCATAGAACCGTTTTTTTGTTATCAGATTTTCTCGGAAAATAAAAGTCCGATCAGAGTAATTTTTTTTTGAAGGTACGTGTATATTGCTCAAGTAATATTTTGTATTCAAAAAAATTTCAAAAAAAATTTTGGATTTTTAAAAAATATTTTTAAACTTTTTTTTCAAAATTCTGTATCTCAAAAACGGATCAATATAAAAAATTGAAATTTACTTATAAAATGTATGGTTTCACATTCTTGAATACTGCATACCCAAATTAATTTTAAGACATTTTCGAAAAATTTTATATACAAAAAATTAATTTTAAAAAAAACCGCTCCGACGATTTTTAAAACAAAAATTTGGAAAATCAATAATTTTTTAAGAAATCATATGACATAATCTTTTTTCAGATTAAATCTTTTTTTTAGGTTGATATTTCAATTTAAATTTTTATTTACGAATTAAATTTTTGTATGAGTTATAATTTGGAATACAGGAGCAAGTTCGTACGACCGAGTCGTGCACATTTTTATTTTTATTTTCACACCCCAAATTGATTCTCTTTTTGGCAAAAAATTTTACGATCGCTTCGCTCGCGATCAAATCAAATCGATCTTGAATTTTTTGTATCGTCTTCAACCTCAGTCGAAAGGATGCTGAAAATGAATCATTGAAAAGCTTGCAAAAATGTAGAACCACTACTTTTCCAAATAAAAGGAAACCTAAACAGCTCTGACAATTTTGTCGACAGCTAATAAAGAAACGTGGTCCTATTTATTTCAATGTGAACTTATACAATACATAGATACATACAAGAATTTAAGTTTTTTGTTTATTTGTTTAGTATGAACGTTCGTTGTTTCACTTTTTTTTCATTTGGGACTTTTGCCCCATAAAAAGTAAAATTTAATTGGGACTACTGACTGGCCATAGTGGATTAATAGTCCCTAAAACTATTTCGGTACTTTTGAGTCTCCAGAGTGGCTCAGAAGTTCCGACTTCCGAAAACCATTTTCGGGACTTCTGACTTGGAGACGAATTTCCCTGCGCCAAGTTTCTAATCAAAACAGAAAAAACAAAATAAGGCCCCAAGGCCCCACGGACATTATTTCTAGGT
Source organism: Sphaerophoria taeniata (assembly GCA_943590905.1). NCBI lineage: Eukaryota > Metazoa > Arthropoda > Insecta > Diptera > Syrphidae > Sphaerophoria > Sphaerophoria taeniata. The sequence continues at coordinate 87,305,499 of OX016542.1, forward strand.
TGCAATGGACATAAGACCGCAATCCTTGTAAGGGTCTAATTTGAATAAGAAATTGAAATAAGGCTCCATGCGGCTTTATTTCGTCGGACGTTATTTCACGTCACCATTTGTTTCACGTGTGGGTTTTATTTCCAATTAAAATTGGAATTAAAGCCCACCAAAAAAAGGAATTAGCCCCCGCGGGTGTTAATTCCAAATCAAAAAAGGAATTAACACCCGCGGGGGTAAATTCCTTTTGTTATTGGAATTAACACCCGCGGGCGTTAATTCCATGGGCGTTAATGCACTGCACCGTTCGTACAACCCAGTCGTGCAGATATTTTATTCTAATTTTTATTTAATTCAGAGTGATTTTAACATTCTTTTTATATATTGCAAGTTGAAGTTAATTTAAGATTGAATTGTGATTTTAATATAAAATAAGAGAAGCGCGTGGCTCTCAAGGTGAGAAAGGTGGGAAAGGTGAGAGCAGGTTGTTGAAAAGCAAAGTGCGTTTTGGTGTTTATTTGTTCTATGTTATTTTAGTTATCTTTTCATTTGAAATTGCAGTTTCACTGTTTACAGCATAACAATTGCTTATATTTATTGAAATAAAAACTACGGCTTATCAGCAAAAGTAAGTTCATATTATTTCTAGTTAATTCTTAAGGTCGGTTAAGAGTCCACAAATCAACTATGGACTTTTAACCCACCAGAATGGGTTAGAAATCCACAAAAAAATGGGCCATAGTGGCATAGTAGGTAGTCTATAAATTAAACAAAATATGAAGAAAGGAAAACAGAAGATACATTTTTTCTTTGTCATAAAGAATACGAAAATAGCTGATATTTTAAGTTTCAATAAATTCAAAAGCTACATAATATGTATATTGAAAAAATGAAACACATATTATAACCACCCTTCAGAGCAACCTTAGAATAATTATATTTAACACATATATTGTTAAAATGCAATGTGATTTGCTTGAATCTAATTGAAATAGAGAACTACATATCTGAATTTGTCCAAGCTTGACAATTAATTAACTTTCTGCGTTAATTTAAACATGCAGTAAAATACAAATTTTGTAGAAAAATTCAACGAATTCTCGTTCTTCCGGTGTGTTTTGACTATTTCACAAAAATAAAAATTCCATACAGCTTTCGATTTTCCCTCTTATTTTCTGACTTTCCAGTAAGATTGACCCAAAAAAAATATTTTTTCATTAAGGCTATATCTACAGTGAAAATTTTACAAAAAAATTTGTATTTGGGGATTGAGCGGATTAAGAGTCTCTACCGGACATACAAATACAAACATACCAATGCACTTTAAATTCTATGCAAAAACTTGATTTTAGGTATTGAAGTTCTTCGTTCTCTCGCCAGAGTTTTCCGAGTTCCCAATCCAAAATTTTCCATTTGAAAATCATTGCACCTACAATTTCATGAAATTTTCCTTCTGAAAACCAATGAATTTTCCAAACTTTTCATCAAGAACTTTCTATATTACATTCGAAATCCCGTTTTGAAATTTTCCAGTTTTCCAGGTTTTTCCATTTTTTTTTTAAGAAACCATCAGTGTATACAGTATTAACCATGAAAGTTTCACAAATATCTGTTGGGCCATTTCAGAGTTCATAAAAGACATACAAACATACATCTGTTTTAACATATAAAAAAGAAAACTGATTTAATTAAAAACAGAAGAAAACATTGTAATATAAAATAAAAGCCTTAAATGACAAATACAAATAAATTATTTTTGATATACCTATTGATTGATATAGTTCCCGAAATTTCAATGTCTTGGAAAAGAATAAAATGCTGCTTAAAATGTTATCAAGCAACAAAAAATGAATTTCCGGAAATCAAATTATTAATGTATTCCAAATTATAACCCATAAAAACATTAAGAAATAAGAACATGTAATTTAAATTCATAAATAAAAATTTAAATTGAAATATGTACCTCAAAAATATATTTAATTTGAAGAAAAATGATGTCACAAGATTTATGAAGAAATTGTCGTTTTTTTTTAAATTAATTTCTTATATATAAAATTTTTCGAAAATGTCTTAAAATTAATTTTGATATGCAGTATTCAAAAATATGTATTTTATAAGTAAATTCCAATTTTTAATATCGATCAGTTTTCGAGATACGGAATTTTGAAAAAAAAAGTTTAAAAATACAAACAAATTTTGAAATTTTTTTAAATACAAAATATTATTTTGGCAATATGTATAAACATACTCCCAATTAACTAAGTTCACTGATCGGACTTTTGTTTTCTTATCTCATAACAAAAAAAAAACTAAAACATTTCTTTTTACATAAAATACATCAGACACTTGGCCAAAAAATTGTGTGGTGACTTGGCCAAAAAATTGTGTGGTGACTAGCCTAAATTTTTATATTAAAAAAAAACACCCACGCAAATTCGTTCAAACATCAAATTTTCAAATTTACAGACAGACAGTCTGACGTAATCGCCGGACGCACTTTTTCTACTTCTATATCATCGTAATGTCATATCTCATCAAAATCTCAACTTTTTTTTATGAATTCAATACATGCCATATACATTTAGATTCTATATATCGCAAGTAAAAATTCCCTGAACATGTAGCACAGTTCGCAAAGCCACCGAATTTGGTTGTCTGTTGGAAAAGTCTTGGCGATGAAATTCGTTTTCAACTCTAAACGTTCCAACTGTGAAGATGAAGATTCGGAATATCTGAAAATTGATTGGAATGCTATTTTGCAAAATTATACCGAAGAACAAATTCCAATATCATGTCAAGAGGCAGACGAAATTGTACACTTGAGAGAGACTAGCAATATTGAGGAAGAAGCCATTCTAATAAAGGTAACGGAAGTCAATGACCTAGCCACTAGATATTTTGTGGGGTATTGCCTTTTTAAATGTATACAAAAATGAACAAAATATGTGACATAAAATTGTTATAATTGTTTTCTTGATAATTGTTTTTCTGTGGAAACATGTAAATGGATTATTGATAGAAAATAAAACAAAAAAAGATACCATAAGAAAAAAATTCAGGTCGACCTTCACCGAACTGTTAACCGGCTGAAACTTTTTTTTATGAAATTTAGTTTGAAAACATATATGAATATGATAGCTTGCCTAACGAAAAGTGTGCCAGGCTATATTAAATTTGACTTTATATTTTAATCAATAACTAACTCCTCCTTCACCCACATGTTAAAATAAAACGTTGTGCCACATAGCCATATGTGTAAGTAGGCTTGAGACAAGAAAAAAATTGTATAGGAGAGGGGGGCCTATTCCCCCCGTTTAGTCAGGAGGGGCAGTTTTCTGAAAAATTGGCTTATTTTTAGAAAAAATATTAAAAATCAACTGCTTAATCTACAACAACGTGTTATACCTTTCTGCAAAGCCAAAAACTTAGGCTTTCATTTTGTATTTAAATTTGATAATTGTTTTAGAAAAATTAATTTTCAAACTTAAAATTTTGAAAAAAAAAATTTTCTTAAATTTCGAACTAATTTTTTCAAAATTTTATGTTAGTAAGTACTAATTTTGTTTTCAACATTCAATGCTGTTTTTAATTTTTAGTCGAACACAGAAAACCGGATTGAAAAATACCTTGCCATTGTCGAGAAATAAAGAAAAAACCAAAATCACTTTTTGCTTTAAAAAAAAACTTTTTTATTTTTACGTTACTGTTTTTTATATTCAAAATTATTAACAGAATTGAATGGTGAAAGCAAAATAAGTTCTTAATCACATAAAATTTTGAAAAAAATTAACTAAAAATTTAACAAAAATTTTTTTTTGCCAAATTTTGAGTTTGAAAATTATTTTTTCTAAAACTATTTTTTAAAACAACTAAATTTAAATACAAAGTGAAAGCCTAAGTTTTTGGCTTTGCAGAAAGGTATAACACGTTGTTGTAGATGAAGCCGTTGATTTTTAATATTTTTTTTAAAAAATAAGCCAATTTTTCAGAAAACTGCCCCTCCTGGCTAAACGGGGGGAATAGGCCCTCCTCTCCGATACAATTTTTTTCTTGTCTTAAGCCTACTTACACATATGGCTATGTGGCACAACGTTTTATTTTAACATATGGGTGAAGGAGGAGTTAGTTATTGATTAAAATAAAGTTAAATTTATTATAGCCTGGCACACTTTTCGTTAGGCAAGCTATCATATTCATATATGTTTTCAAACCAAATTTCATAAAAAAAAGTTTCAGCCGGTTAACAGTTCGGTGAAGGTCGGTCTTCAGCGGCTCTCCTACTATATGTATTTTAGAAAAAAAAATCATAAGCATTCTTGAAACATCAGACAAATTTAAATTGTTTTTACCGACCAATTCTGTTATCGCTTCAAATATTTTTTTTTTCTATCTTACGTACATATGTATAGGCACTTAGGCAGGTAGACGCATTTTTTTTCTTATATTTCCCTTGCCTTAAGAAGATCAACAGGAAGACATAGCTATTATTCGATTTCGTGTGCGAAGGGTTGAAAGAGAATAAGGAAAGGAAGAAAACGAAAAAAAGGGCAGCTGTCTTACCGTTTTCATAAACAAAAGGTCCGTTCGCGTACTTTCTGCACTAAAATTCGTAAAAAGACACATTTTAAGGAGTGGGGGTAAAATTCTCTCATCGAAAAACAAAACTACAAAAAAGTAAGCGAACGGGAAAACAACAAATTTTGCCCACATTTTAATTGTCAAGTGTTTTTGTATGAAAAATTCAAACTTTGAATTTGAATTTATTTTTTTATTTGCTATTTTCAATCATATTTGACACTTTTCACAAATCAGCCCAAAGAAATTTCTTGGGCTAAAATTCGTAGGTTTGGGAAATATTTTACTCTCTCGTGAGCGCTCTCTTTTACGAAAAACTACAAAATTTTTGAGTACGCGAACAGAATTTGGTTAAATTTCGTAATTTTTCGTAAAATTGTACTGTTTTAGGAGGGTACGCGAACGGACCTAAAAGAAGACGAAAGATTTTCATGCAAGCTTTGAAAGAAAGCTTTTTTAGCGAATTTCGATTTCATAGGACACTTTTTTCCATATGGATGAGACATCTGTATAATTACTTGTCTGTGCTATTAGTCTAGTCGACTAGTCAAAGCGGTCATACCACGATTATTACAAAATAAGTTGGCAACAACGTCTGTACAGATAGCATGACCTCTTAATTAGACTCAAATATGACTTTTATTACCAGCTTCCTCAACAAACAAGATTGGGAAAACAGCGTTCCTTACACTGATGAATCCACTTTTACTGTCTTTACTGATGGCTTGAAAATCATTACTTGAGTAGGGACAGGTTTCATCTCAGAAAACCTTAACCTTGCCAGTTCACTCAGGCTCCTCTTCCAAGTCGAGATGTTGGCAGTGAAAAACGCTGACATCTCCTTTTTGCATTGATAGCCAAGCAGCAAGAAAAGATATTTCTGACATCCAAATCAAGCTCTGGCTGTCGCGAAGAGCTTGGGGTTCTTAGTATGCAGCATTATGTATGACTCTAGGGCTTAGTACCGACGACCTATGTAGAGGCTGCGACAAAAAAGAAGAGCATGAAAACACGGCTCACTTCTAGTCCCACTGTCCAGCACTCTACCATAGGTATTTGGAAAACATTTTTGGGCAACTACTTCTTAAATGAACTAGAAGATATCTGAACTCCCAGGCAATTGCCTACTGAACTTTCTCAAGTCCTCCAAATGGCTCGACCAAAGAATTCATAGGTTTAAAAAAAAAAAATATTTTCAGGAGTTACTTCGGGGCATCACATAGGATCCACATTGATCTTAGCCCATATAACCTAACTAACCTAATTTAACCTAACTGGCTATTATTCAACATTTATTGTTTGTTGAGTTCTAGTCGATGGCCTCAGACTTGCTGCTGTAATATGACTTTGGTTAGCTTTGGGTTTTCGGCGGAGTTCCTGCCAAAAACCATTTTACTTTATCTTGTCGGCGTGGTTTCACTGTATGAGCTGATAGATTGATGCTATAATAATTGTCCATACAGTTTTATGTTTCCTAGTTTGACTCTTTAAATTTACATATAACCGTCTTTCGGCTAAAATTTGTTCTGAAATCAAATTGAACTGCTCAAAATGCAGCCACTATCCACAAATAAAAACTCATTATTAGTTAAAACTTTTATTTGAATGCAATTATGTCGATAATAGAAACATTTTCAGGAAATTGCTGTGTTGCCATATAGCCTTCCTGCAAAGAGAGACCGATCGCTTTACCTTCCAGAATCCCCCACTACTCACAACCCTATAGTACTTCCTCTATTACCTCTGCCATCCGACTAGTTGACTTCCACAATTTCAGGAATTCAAATTCACTTGATGACGATGATGACTAGGTTAAGTTCCATTCTCTCCCTATCTCTCAACATCATCAAATTGTTTGTCATTCGCACAAAACAAGGAAATTGTGCCACCCTCTTCGACCTGGCATTCTGGGCCAAATGTTTCCTACGACGACGACGGATTTCCTGATGTTGTCATAACATCTCGAATATAGAGTCTTCACTGCTTGACATCACAATACCTTTAACTCTGCTGCTGCTGCTGCTGTGTAATTTGTATCAGTCATCTTTTGTGTACAAGACAGGTCGTTCCGACGACGTTCTTATGACGAATAACGCATGTCTTCCTTTCGTTTGCGTCGAATTGATGCTCCAGAGGTTTTGAATTTTGTGCCGAGCAATTATTAGCTATGAATTTTCATTAACCAAATTTGAGAAACATATTTTGCGCGCTGTTTATCTCTCATTAAAATTGATTTGCCTCCTCAATGAAGCACATTTTCTGGCTTGAATGGTTTCGACAATGTTGAAATGTGCTATGAAGAGTGAACCGGTAACTCACCTTCCTCTTCCTTCTCTTTTTTTGTGCAATAAATTAATCAAAAAGTAAATCCTTTTTTACTTTATGACATCGGAACTTTTAGTTTGTAGTAGTCGTACCGGGGGAGCCCTATAATTGCCACACACACACACACGCTCTGCCACTCACCAGCGAATACTGCACGACAATAATAATTGGATTAGGATAAATTGCCATGACATCATTTCCTATAAATAGTCCTTTGATCAAATTTTGTGTTCTCTCTCCGGTGTGGGTGTGTGCATACATGGGAGGTGTAGGATAGGATGAGAACACACATCTTTATTTTGTGCAAAACTGCGATTATTATTATTAAGTAGGTGATGTGCTCGTGTGTCCTAAAAGAATTAGATCCCTGATTATCGCATGCGATTAAGGACGAGGAGGAAACAAAAATATTTGACAGGGGATTAAGGAAGGGTTTTTCGGTTATATTGTTGTTTAAGGGTTTTACAGCTTGATTGAAAAAGTTATGGGTTGTATGGAAATTAAGATATTACAAGGCTGTTATCTCAATCTCAGGAAATGCTAAGTTAATTTTGATGTGTGTATTTTGGCTTAGGCTTTATGTTTTGAAACAAATGTTAGTCTTCTCAGGATTTACTGCTTGTCCTGCAAACAAATTTAATGAATATTCAAATTTTACCGCGAAAATAGACTGAAATGGCCTAAAGTGCTTGAATCGTTAACACATTGTTTACTTAACATTGGTCCCACGAGATAACGGTTCAACGGTGTAAAATCGCTGCTCCATGGCGGTCCGTTGACATTGCTTAGGCGGCTTTGCTCATGGAACTTTAGTCGGATATTTTTCGGCTAACAGCCGATTGCTCTTAAATTTTGGATTCATATCTATTCCACCTTGCAACGACCTCATAATGATATTCTAGTATGAAACAATTCCAAAACGATCACCAAGAAGTCAGTCGGACGGTTCGGCTCACGCATCGTTGACACTATTGCACAAAATTCGGCTCCAGTTGTGAACGTAGAATTAACCAGATGCTTTTGTGGAGGTTTTTTGATCAAGACAAACTTTTTCAAATTGTTCTTTGGACACAAATAAGAACTCTAATGCATAAAAGTAAAAAAATAAATATAAAATATATATAAATATAAAATATAAAAAAATACGTATACGCCCGAGTGTACTTTTTCATTGCATCCTTAGTAAAATACGAAATCTCTATACAGGTTGATTCACGAATGTTGTGCATTAAAGCTAGAGCGTCTAGGTTGGGTTGAGACAAGGAAAATGTAGTATGGGACGGAGGGGTCTTTTCCCCCCGTCAGAGTTTTAAAGAATGCAGTAATTTCGGTACTTTAGTTTAGTTGTTTAGTCTTTTAACTTATAAAAGTACTGGAAAGGAGCAGTCACCAGTCAGTACTAATTTTTTAACTTGCATCGTACACATCTGGTGTCCGAATTTCAGAGGCCAGGACCGTACACTTTAGGAGCTACAGAGGGTCAAAGATGGTTTTTTCGGTTAAATTCACGCTGTGCAGAATCCTGTAAGTAGATTTGTCCAATAATTTACTCCAGTGTGGGATATGAATATACGCACCTGCTGTTCAAATTACTGAGGGATGGGAAATATAATTCAGTTGCTATGGAGGGTTAAAGGGGTACCATGATGCACAAGCACACAGTGATTTTTTTTTTGCAACTCAGCCTGTACGAACTTTCTTCCAAGACTTCGAATAGGGGAAGCTGTTAATGTCCAGATAACCAAGGGATGGTATATCCTGGAAATAATAAAAACTCCAAGTGATTTTTATGCCATGAATTGAATTTGTGAAACTGTTATAAGTGCTCTTGCATTGCAACCATTAAGTTTAGCAAAATTGTACTCGACTTGTCTTTCCCAAACTTTACTTATACTGAAATCTTCCTTCCGATCCCAGCTAAAATTTGTCTCAAACAAAATGTGTTGACATTTTTAAGTTTCTAAAACCTGAATTGCTTTTTGAAAGTTCCAAAACTGTCATCTTTTTGCCAACTTGAAATCTTCATGTCCAAATTTAATTGCCAGCATAAATATGCATACAAAACTTCTTCCAACTAACCAAGAATATATAATTACAAAATCATCTTCAAGTACCTACCCCATCCAACTTAAACCATCACCATAAAATAAACTCTTTACTTTTGCAGTGATGACCTGTTCTCGGACCAACTTTACATGGACATTACCTTGTCGAAACTACTGCTCAGCATAATGGCCAATTCAACAATATTCGCTTCAGTGATATCGTACAAAAATTTGAAAAGTTTCCTTCCCAAAACTTATTTCTCACGTGGCAGGTAAGTTGCAAAACAAAAAAGCATCCATCTCTCTCTCTTTTTCTCTTTATTTAAACTTTTGGATATCAAAAAAGAACTTTCAGTTTTCGATGATGACAATAACCCCTTTGAGGGTCTTTTGAATTGCATACAAATCTAGTGTCCCCAAACTTTGTCCAAAATTTAATCAATTTTGTACTTCAAAACAGCCATTTTTGTTGTTGCGTCTATGACACAATAAGTAGACTTCATTAAAATTAGAAGAAACAATGTGGTGTTGTTGTGTTTTGACAAGCAACGCACTCTGTGTCTGCATAACTTTCAATCCAAATCCAATTAAAAATTCTTTGTTGCAACAGACAAAATATTTTAAATGCAATTCTCATAATAATTATCATTGTTATTGTGTACCTAGTCGCTTGTAGTGTGTCGGTGTCGTTGTCTCGTTTGCATAGAGCGCAGAGTATTCAGCATCTAGCAATGAGGACGACGACCAACACACGAACTCCAACTCAGCCAGACACAACCTTAGGGATTATTTAAATTTAAAGTAACACGGCAGGACTTGGTTCCCACCATCAAGGCACACAGAGAGTGAGAGAGAGAGAATGACATTTTTGAAATAATTTGAATGTAATTACATTTCATAAGATTTAATTAATTTCACTTTTTTTTCTTTTTTGTGAGTCAAAATGCCTTCAATATTGAGTGTTTCTGTTTAATTTGCAGTGACACTAAGGACACAGATTACATTTTGGCATCGCGAGTCGTTCAAACGTGGCTGTTTCAATCGAATCGTTCCAATGACAATACCAGAGAGCCACTAGACCTGCCATTGGATGTTGGCCATGTCGAGATAATCTTTCAACATGAACCGCGCAGCATCAACAGTGATTGGGTGCCAGTTTGTGGGTGAGTTATTTTAATTTTTTTAATTGACAATTTGCAAAATTTGTTGTTTTTGTTCTGCGAGTAAGATTTTAAGCTACGAAACCTGGACACGGATAAATTGAACTTGTTTTTGACGGTTGAACCCTTTTTTCACAACATCCCTAGCCTTCTGGAAATTTGCAGGTGTTTGCAAGGCTGCAATATGACATATCAAATTGACGGTCTTAAAACACATTGATACTAATACAAGATTTTTCATGTTGGCACTAGTTGTCTTACAGATACCCCCAACTTTTGCTTTTTTAAAACTAAGGTTAGGTTAGGTAAGGTTGCGAGGGGTGTGGACAGCACGAAGCTGTTGCTTAAATGTGGGCCTATTGGTCCATTGTTAGCCCCTATTGAAACGGTAGTATTGATGCTCCTAAAACTACTGGTTAACTCCTGCTACTACTAATACTACTGGTAAATGAATTTCCTCATGTTTCCCATTGAGACCTGAGCTGGATAGCGTAGTTCCACAAAAAATCTGTTTCCGAAGTAACGAAATCGATTTGTTTGGAGCTTGGAGGTTTGGAAATTCACAGAGCAGGTGTCTAATGATTTCTTTCTGGCCATTGTATTAATGGCGCATTGACCTTTCAGGAATCTAATGTTCATTTTTTTCAGCGATAAGATATACCGAATTTTCTTTTCATTAATTCTAGGCCATACGCTTCTAGAGATAAAACAATCTCTCATGGACCTCCCTTGTAGGAATTATTGATCTGCTATTTTGTTCTCTTGACCACACTTATCGGGACGTGTATTCACCTAGCTAGATGACTGCGTCTTCTTCTTTTTGTTTCTGACCCTTTCCTTGCTAGTTCAGCCGCCAGGGACCCAGCAGAGTTTCACTTGGTTTGTGTGGAAAATACTATTCAATTTCTTCCTGCAGTTAAGACCACCAGTTATGCACGAAAAGTGTAATCTCCGGGGAGTTTAGTTTTTCTTGGTGTACCAGTTCTGCTACTTGTTCAATGGCATAAATCTCAGCCTGAAACCCACTACAGTCATCTGGGATATTGTCATCTCTAATATTGAGAATTGACAAAACACCGTACCTCCTGTTCCTAATTCTATTTTGGAACCGTCAGTATTTAAGGGGATGCCCTGTGCACTGATAAGCGAGTTGGGATCCCATCCCTGTCTTTCGGGTTTGAAAATAGAAAAGTTCCTTTTGAAATCCACTAAGGGTAGAATGTAATCAGTAGTCTCTTTCAGCCCTGGAATTGTGTCTTATCTTTGGAAGATAGACCAATGTCCATAGGTACTGCACCTTCAAAAGCCCAGTTCTTTTAACCAAAGAGCGCTTTTGGCTGCCTTGCCAAAAGTTCTTATGAACTCATCCAAGACCGGGATCATTTTTACCCTGCTTGTGGCGTAAATCATCGTGCCCCTGTTATTCCTATACAAGCCTACCTCTGTACTTTGTTCAGATTCTTCGGGAAGCTTGTTTTATCAACAGCTTTCCACTATACGATAGAACCATAGGTAAATATGGGTCGGACAATCGCTGTGTACATCCATTAGATGACTTGCGAACGCATACCCCAACAAAGGTTGTTTTGCATGTGTGGAAGCCATTTAATGCTTATTTCATTATTTCTTCAGTATTAAGCTTCCAAGTTAGTTTGGAATCTAGGGTTACTCCTAGATATTTAACTTCCTTTAAAATTTTCAGACGAATACCATTCAGTTGAAAGGGGTTAAAGTCCTCTGACTTCCTTTTATTCGTGAACAAGTCTAGCCTTGTCTAAGTAGGGTTGATCCCAAGACAGTTCTTAGTTGCCCATGAAGATAGTTCTTTGAGTGAATTTTCCATTATGTTATGGATGGTGGTAAGAAACTTACCCGATATCAAAACCACTATGTCATTAGCGTAAGCTACGGCTTTGTTTGCTCTTTGCCTTCCCCAGCTGTTTGCCAATAAATATCTTTAAGCTCATGAGTTTCATGCCATCTTATCGTTTCCATTTCCTCCATTTTTTCCTCAAGTTAAAAGTTTTCTAAATTCGTCAATTTTCCCACCTAATAAAAATTGATTACTGACCTGCGGGCTTTCTTGTTTGTTAACAATTTGCAAACATTGTTTGTTTGCTCTGACACCACTGTTCCCTAAAAGTTGGAAAAATAAATTATTCTTCAATCAACAGACAATAATGACTTTTCCAATGGGACCAAAATATAATCGCTTTTATTGCCCTCTTAACAACAAAGTCAATCGACGACCAACGATGACGATGAGGATGACGACGTCGATATGAAATATACGTTTTAATGTGATCCCAGCAATAAATTTAAGATTAAGTGATAAACCATCGATCCATCGTCAAAGTATTTCGAGGGAACGCAAATAGCTGAACCAATTAGCTACAGCTACAGGGTGGTTCGTAATTTGATATTTTAGCAAAAGTTTACTGGCTCCATTTCGAGCTCTTATAACGACTTTAAATAAAACACGCTTGTCTCTGAGTAAAAACGAGTAAAATAATTTAACATGTTTAATCGTTTTTTTACACTTTTTTGATTATTCCTTTTTTTCTGTTTTTGCTTTTTTTAAAGACACGACTACAAAGCAACATTCGAGTCAACTTGGCGCACAGAGCCTTGTATTACAAAAAATCTCATGGCGAATATAACGCGATGTATCTGCCCATTATCTGGAACATTTGTGGTGCTGCTTGCGAAAAAGACCGAAAACGTGAGTATTAAACTTAAACTGCAATAAAACTCCCATCCTGTTTATGGGTTACTTGCTTTTTTGTGTGCTGCGCTGCTGTAACTTTTCCTTTGGGGAAATTAATGTTTGTTTTGTAATTGTTGTTGTTGGCTTGGCCGGGTCTTAAAGTTTTTGTTGTTGTTGGGGGGGGGGGGATGTTGGGCTTTGGGGTGATGTAATAAAATGAAGTAGCCTCTTCTCTGTGCTTCTCCCCCGGGGGAGAATTACAATGCAGAGCCAGAAGTGGTTTTTTGTTGCTGTCTAAAACATTGGCCCCCGGTTCGGGAATCACAATATTCTCACATAGTCCTTAGCGGGTTTTTATTTTCCTGCCAAATGTGGTGAAACGAATGAAAAAGCGAATAAAATGAAATTTTCAAATAAGAATTAAGAACGAAAATTGTAAATTGCTTGCGCTTGCATTTATGAAATTCATATTTTTTCGGAGAGTTTCGTTTTATTTTTTAAATCGTATAATGAATTTGAGGGTTTTACGGTATTTTAATGCCTGCAATTATTGCAGGCTCTTTCGCATAAACGAGTTGAGTGGGCTTTTATGGGTTTTAATGTGTTGGTGTTTGTCGTTTTTTTTACTGCACAAACATGCTCGTATGCTTTTTTAGTTAGGGGTAGGTAAGGGCACTTTTTTAAGAACCGCTTATTTTCGTTTTTTAATGCAAATAATATTTTATGGAAGCCAAAGGGTTACATATTGGCTTTTATTTTATTTTGTTCATGTGACAAGAGCTGGTTTGTCTTTAGCCACAGAAATCATGTCAACAGTAAAATGTTCAGTCGCCTCAAAAAAGAATCCTTCTGGCAGCTTAAATTTTTCGTAAAATTTGTATACTTATAATACAAATGTGAAAGTCAGTTTGTTTGTTTGATTGTCTGTTTGTTTGTTCGTCTTTCACGTCGCAATGGAGCAATATTTTGACGTGAGTTTTTGTGTGGAGGTAGCTAGGAGGCTGGAGCATGTTTTTAGCTACTTTTGACCGCGATAAAATATCTCATTCCCAGCGTTTTTGGAACCAACTAGCAGAACCACTCATAAGCTGGCACCGAAAAGTAGTTAGAATTTTGTTGCTCATTTGTATTTGTATTTGTTATTGTACTTTCTTACATAATTTTGGATAAACCCTTAAGATTCATTCAGATATTGGAATTAACATTCTATAAGAAAGTTCAATCGGGCGTATACTAGTTATTTTTCAGAAAAGAAAAAAAAAGATGCGTAACCGTGCTTTTTCAAAATCAATTCTTGCGGCACAAATTAGCAACAAAATACTGAATATTTCTTTTATGTGCCGGCTATATCTCATTCCCAGCTGATTCGAGTAGAGGGGACTCCTTCGTATTGATAAATTATTTGCCTATCATTAGACGTTTTTTTTTTCTTTGTTTTAGTAAATGGGGCAGAAAGCTTTGTAGTTTCACTAACACGTTGGGGAAGGAGGAATGGGCCGGGGCCTCCATAACATAAGCAAGATTTAAAAAAATCAACAGAAATATTTTTGTATCTAATTTGATTTAATTTCAGACAAACATCATCCACCAGTCGGAATGTCCCATCTTCGTCATCATCGGCTGCGGGTGCTGTTTCCTTCAATCATGCACCGCCTTCATTGTCCTGCTACCAATTTGGTATCACAAAAAATGTTGCGTGACATTTTTGAAAATGCAATTTTGTACATCAACATCCAGCATAATGGTTATATTCCTCCTTGGGTTTCTAAAAATGCTTCCACAGGTAAGAAACTCTCTTTGAAAACTAATCGACTTCTAAAATAGAAAATACCAAATTGCCCTTAAAGCTCTCCAAAATTCCCTCAACGCCAATATATAGTTAGAGGCCATCCCAATTCTCATCATTGTTGTCCCCAAAATCCTTGACATCAGCCGGCGCTGTCGGCTGTCCCCAGAAGGCAAATGAATTTAATGGGGCATACCGCAATAAAATCAATATTTGAATTTGAATTTAAACTTTATTTTAAGCTTTCAAAAATTATGCAACATAATCCCTGTGTCCTGTCCCTGTCCCCAACCTAATCAAACATTTACAAACCACATTGTCTGATGTAAAATTCATTGAACACTTACCTTTTTACTTGATTACAGTTTTTGTTGTTTTTTTTACTATCTGCTACCACTTGGGTGAAATTAAGTCTCCAAACAATTTTACTATGCCCTCTCCTACAATATGAATAGAATCTCAAAAAGAATAGTCCTTTGTTAACCATACATAAAAGCTTACGCCGCAAATGAAATTCCCTACCTGTCCTATCTGCCTGTCGTACTTTTCGTTTCTAGCAAAGAAATCATTCAAAATTCTACGTTTTTTCACGCAATGCGTCGACGTCAGTCGGTTGTCTTCTGGCTACGATGTAGGACCAACAAACATTTCAAAAAAAAAATACAAATTCCCAGAGCAAGGCAAATGCCTCTGTGGGACCAATTATTGGGACTCAGGAGTCAGGACCAAGAAAATAAATTGCCTTTGCTTACTTTTTTGGCAAGCAAGGTAATAAACAGAAAAAAGTATTATGGTACACAAACTAAAAGTGTAGATATACCTTTAAGGAGTCCTCCGTTGCTGCCCGCCGCCGCGTAACAGGCATGAAAAATTAATTCAAAACCCTGCCACGTTTTTCTAATATTCAGCCTCCATTTCTCATTCTCTTCCCCTGTCTGTCTTCTTTAGTCTGCAAAATAGGAGAAACTATATTTTTCATGTGGGTAACCAAATGAAAAATTCAACGGATACTAATTTTTTGCGTCAGTTTCACTCGTCTATAATGGCTGGTAGGTCCTTGCTTGCTAGACCCTCAAGGCCTCAAGCAGCCTAAACACATAACAATAATGTCTTTGTGTTTACTAATTCTTGTCATGTCGTTTTATTTGTGAGCTTGTGTGTGTTTGTACTTTTTGATAATAATACAAAGGTTATAGTCTTGTAACTTGTTTTTTTTCGGGCAGGCAGGAAACATGCAAAGAGGACGGATTAGTTGAAGAAATTTATGTTTTTTGTTGTCCTTTTTATACATTTATTTTTTTCTCTCTTGGGGTTTGAAAAAATGTGTGCCTTTGTCAGATTATGGTCCACTCGTTTAATCCAAAAAGGACAGCCAGCCAGGCCAGAAAAAAAGTGATGGTGTCAATCTGTTGAAAATTATGTTGAAGAAAAACCTTTGAAGAATAAAAAAAGAGGAAATGAAATGTTGTGTCATGAAGTTTAACCTTCATAATGACATTATAAGCATCACAATCAACGGCATTTTATTCTTTCCCCAAAAAAATTACAAAACAACAATAACTGACGCTTTTCTAGTGTCACGTTTGTGACTGACAATTTTCCAGGCATTTTACAATTTCAAGCCATTGGATTATTATTATTATTCACATTAAGTGGAAATGAGGAGACTTAACAAGGCGTTTTGAATGGAACTGGGGTGGTCCTTTTTGGGTGAAAATATTTAACCAAACCTGACGTTAAGCGATTAGATATATTTTAGCGGCTTATGATTGCTGCCGACCTCAATTTTCCCAAACATATAAAGCTCTATGAGTTTTCAATACAAAATTGATGCCAAATTTATTTGCAACTAGCCGAACCGACAAATGTTGGTTCGTCAACGAAACACAAATTTTGGTTTGTGAATCTTCATTATCGTCGTCATCGTTGGCCTGGCTAATGAAATTTCTCCCTTCATCTGCGCCACAATCGGGATTCGGTCCTGGCCTCCTTCAGAAAGTTCTTCCATGTCTCCCGATTGTTGGGCGACACGCCATCCAGTTCCGCCATCCGTGCCCGCTTTCTATGAGATTGCTACATTGTTCTGTTTGCAGCGTTCTTACGTTCAGACGCTAATTTGCATTCATCATCAAACCAGCCGCTCTAATCTCTGCGACTATTGCCTAAGATGGAGCTAGCAGTACTAATGACACTGTTTTTTAGACGTGTCCACTTAACTTCCACGCTCGGCACTCTGGAACCAGGACTTAGTCTTCCTTCTTCATCGAGTTCTCCGAGGATGAGTCCAAGCGCATGCCTTTAGCCTTAGGTGTTAAGTGTCTTCATTTCGCAAGGCAGCCGTGTTGATTCCAGCCTGAGGAGGGAATGCATTTTGCCGCCTATTTGAAATCCTTCCTTCGGAACACTGTACCAAGGAGATAGTGATCCGAGTTATGAATCTTCAGTCTGTTCTATTTTTGTTTGTGGAAAAAAGGTACTTCTTTTATTTTTCTTATATTTTGGAAGTGTCATTTAAATGATCCCAAAACCTCCAATTTTGTTGGTTTTCAGTGACCATAGAGGGCGACTTTATAGCCGAGTTACTTTCTTACTTAAGGTGGCGCTACAGTCTGGATTGGACTTAGGCCTCAACCAAAACCCCTCCAGCCAGCTCTGTCCCTAGCTAGCTGTCTGTAGTTTCGCGAGCCTCTACTGCGTCGTCCCTCTGGAGTGGATTCGAAGACGTTACGTGTCCATGGTGATCAAGCCATCTTAGTCGTTGGACCGTCACTCTTTAAGCTAGGTCAGTGTTGCTGTACAGCTCTTACGATTCGTTGTAAGATCTTTTCCTTCCATAGATCTTCCGTAGAACTCTTCTCTCGAATCGCCCTAAGGCGCTTTTATACGTTTTTGAATAGGTCCACCCTTCTGCACCTTATGGTGTAGGACAGGGATGATGAGGGTCTTATACAGCTACACTAAGTGCATCACCTTGTCTAAAGCTTTTTCCGAACATCAAAGGTGTTCTTAAGGACTATACCGACTCTGATGGAGCAGCGTCAGTTCTCCATTGTCATCCTGACGAATGAGCTTGGTAGGGATGCCAAAACTAGTCATATTGTTTTTATGGTTATTATTGATATCTTCACTTCTTCAAACTCGGTAGGATGGGAATGCTGGCGTTTGTCGTCTTCATTGAATGCTCGTAGATCTCACAAGCTCTCGTCCTCCTTTGCAGCGCTGCTGTATAATACTTCTTGGTTAGCTTCATGTACCTGTCTGCATTCTTCATCAAACTAGGTGTTTCGTGTTGATAGGCGTGTGTAACCCAGCACATCAAGGCAGCATCCCCTTTGGCCTCCTGGCAATTTTGCTACTAGGTCTCAATACTCGATGCTGGCTATAAAAGGCTTCACATGAGGTTAACTCGGCAACTATAGCTCAGAAAATGTGGTTTTTAACTGACCATTATAATTTTTAGAAGCTCGACCTGCTGAGTTACTGGAAAACTCGTATATTTTTTAGAATTGAATTTACAAAGTTCTGAAAGTCCTTTTCTTCGAACTGCAAACCTATAGCCCTGCCCTCTAAAAGAAAGAACTTTTTCCTTTTAAAAGCATTAATACATTCTATTTTCTCTTTTAATGATATTTCGCTGCAATTTTGTCTCATGAATTTTCTTTTCTTATTCCTCTTTCTCATTTTAATTATTATTTCCATTGCTGCTTGCCCTCTGCACAAAAAAAAACAAAAACAAAAACAACGACAACAGGACTTACAGGATATTATAAGTTCAACTCTAGCCTCCCTAATGCTGCTTGGTATCTCAACAATAATTGCCATCGCCCTCGTTGTCCATTCACAATTGATACCACGTAAACTTCAAGTTACAAATCTATCGTCTGGCATTCGCGGAGCAGTTGGCATTAGTTGGCTTTTGCCATTTCTATTTGCCATTTGTTCGCCATTGATAAGCAATATTATTGGAAAATGGCCAAAACATTGGTGGCTGGAAGTCGATAGTTCGGTTTTTGTTCTATTCGTTGTCGTCGAATTGCTGTTGATTGTTCCATTCGGATTGTTGCTGTTCATATTAATCAGGAAACTATTGTGGCTGTTGCGAAAGCATGGACGAAAAGGAACACTGCTTTGGGAACGGTAAGGATTTGACTTACAAAACAAAAAAAGATCTTAATTGACGTCTTTCTTTCATTCTTTTAAAGCATTGGACTACTTTGTCGCAGTGGGATAATATTGTTTTTGAAACTTTCAACTGATTCCTTATTCATTGCTTACCTCAATACAAAGGAAAACTCAATTTTGAGTTATGTTCTTGGGGTTTCCTGTACATTACTCGTAAGTGGTTCAGATGATGGGCCAAGTTTTCTAGTGTGATTTTCTTTTGCTTTTGTTTTGCAGGGATTCTCTGTCCTTTTCTGCTTTGTTATAAAAGCCGAGCAAAGTCTTCGATCAGCATCGCACAGCCCCTCGAGCAAGACCAGCGTCAATCTCCAAGGCAACTATTGTTCGGGTTCAATAAATAGTCCACTAAGTTGTAAGTACTTTTAATTCTTTATCAAAAATGTTTTTTTTTTGTTTAAGACGTGCGTGGGTGCTACCTTACAATTCAAAAGACCGTTTTTTGCCATTCCGATTGCCTTGTTTTTCTAATAACCTTTGTTTGTTTCTTTCAGTTTATACGAATTACGAGAAAGAAAAAGACAATGAAAGTGGAGCATCGCTGCAACAGCACTCACCGCCAGATGCTTCAGTCACCCAACTGCCACTAACAACGATTTCGACAGCGCCAAGATGCCAAATGGTAGCCGGATTAAGGCCTGCCAGTACCGTCGAAACATTCCTCGGCATAATGGTTGTACAGCCCTCTGCTGGCAGTGGCGGTGGTGGAGGTGTAGGTGGCGGTGGCGGAATTGATGGAATGCCCCTGGGTGTAGGTGGGGGTGGCTACAGTGATAAAAAGACTAAACTGCACGAAGTAGAACAATACCACCATACAGCGCTGACAAATGTCGCCAAACTGGATTCGTGTGATATAAAAGGCGGTGATGATGTCAGCAGCAACAAAAGCCTCAGCAGCACTGACAGTAGTAGTAATACAAAATCACGTTGCTGTAATATACTTTTGGGAGTTAGCAGCAGTAGTGGGGCTGGAAATAACGCTGGCAATGGCTGCAGAATAGAAAATTCTGAAAACGAAACATTTTCCTGGCAACGAAGGCCAACACATCACGAAGTCACAACCTGGGATTTGTATAGTGCATACACCCCGTCATCGTCGTCGTCGATGACGACGACGCAGTCGACTGCACCTAAAACAGGACGTCTCCATCAACATCAATACCAGCTTCAGCAGCAGCAGCAGCAGCATCATCATCATCATCCTCAGCATATACAACACCACCACGGTGGTGGTGGAATGAAGAGCAGTTTGCATGCGGAGCAAATTAAAGACTGTGTGCGGCCAGAAAGTCCTGACTTTGTTGCTGTGAAGACTTTAGACATCCTGCAAGGTGTTTCGCCATCAGGTATGTGTTTTTGTATTCCCTTTTTTTTTTGTATTTTACAACCGACTACAGCTCATTTGTAACATCAACATAAGTAAGTAGGTCATTGTCAGTTCACGTCGTTGATTATGACATTTTTATGAAGTCGTGTTTTTGCTCTTCTGTAGTTCTTGTTTTTGGCTTTGCTCCATTTTGTCGATGCTTTTTTATTACAACTTCCGTGATTTATGGCGAGGTGCTGAAGGGAGCTCATTCAGTGTTGTTAATGAGTCAAATTAAAGGGAAAGTATTGCTCGTTCGTTGGTTTGGTTACGTTGGGGACTTTGTTAATTTTTCGTTCAATTTTCATTTTAATTGATGCACTGAAACTGATTGGGAGGAAATTAATAATACAAAATAAGTTTTAAGGGATTTTGTTTTTTTTTTTTTTATTCCAAAGTTTGCAAGGGACGCAAGTTGCTTATCAGACTTTTCTACAATTAGGGTCGTTTCCGTCGGCAGCCCACAGACAAATCTGTTTATAGAGACGATTATCACAAGATGTTTCTTCTTGCTGATAGAATTGATTTGGTCTTGCACTCATTAAGCGTTTAAAAATATCTTCTTGGCTTCCAACTCACAACTGAAATCACGCTGTATTCTTCTTGTTCGAGTTACATCCTGGGAAGTGTTCTTCATCAGGAGTTTAAGACTATCATGACTATCATGAAAAACCTTCTTCCAGTGGCTATCAGGTTTCTTGCGAGAGTCTATAGGTATTCCTACTTTGGAGAGAATGCTTTAGTTTTATGTGCATTCTCTTACTTACTAAAGGTGGCGCTAGAGCCAAGGTCGGATTAAGGCCTCATCCAACAAGCGTCTCCAGCCAGCTGGATCCCAAGCTAGCTGTCTCCAGTTTTGCACGCCAAGTTAGTTGAGGTACTCACCACCTACGTGCTCCACCTGAGTCGCGGCCTTCCTCTTCTGCGACGCCTTCAGAGTTGGATTCGAAGACTACGGGCTGGAGCATTATTTTCAATTCGACCCAACCATATAAGTCGTAGGACCTTAGCTTTTCCATTCTCCATATATGCAGACTGAACCAAAAATCACTCGAATAATTTTTCCCTCGAAGCAGCCCAAAGCGCTTTCATCGGATGTTGTCATGGTCCATGTTTCTGCACCAAACTTTAGGACCGGGATGATGAGGGTTTTTTTTCAATGACACTTAAGTTGCTCGAGAGAGTACTTCTTATTGCCTTCTAAGTCCAAAGCAGCAGGGACTGGCAAGAGTGATTCTTCGTTCGATTTCAGTGTGGTGTTGTCTGAGTTTATAACGGATCCTAGGCAGGCAAAGTCCTTAACTACCTCGAAGTTAAATCTGTCTATACTGATGTATGCTCCAAGACGTCGATGTTTGGTGTCCTTTCTTTCGTGACAGTATTAACTTGGTCTTGCCCTCGTTAACCACTTGACCCATCTTCCTGGCCTCACTGACATCACGCTGTGTTCTTCCAATTATGTAATGTCGTCTGCTATCCTAGTTGCTGGATAGACTTTTGAGAGATTGTGCCTCTGATGTTGACGTTTGAGTTTTGTACAATCTTTTCAAGAATGGTTGTGAAGAAATCGCATGACAGCGTATCGCCTTGCCTTAAACCTTTTTTTGACAGGCGATGTTAAGGAGACATGCCTCTGTAGTTAGTGCAGTTCAGGGGATCTCCTTTCTTGAGGATCGGGTATACGATGCTGAGGTTCGTTGGGAGTGCTTTCCTCCGACCAAACCTTGCAGATTCTCAATTCGTCAATTGAATGGTTCTGTATAGCTGGCGGAATTTTGCTCGTCATCGCCATTATACAGCTTGGAAAAGTGGTCTTTCCATATCCTCAGCACTGACTGTGGTTCCGCTATGATGTTCCCATGATAGTCTCTTCTTTATCCGTTTTTTACTTTCGTCGGTACCATCACTTAGTCCTACTTCGGTTTGGACTACTCTTGCTTTGCTGATGCTAGCAATGTTGCTGCAATTGTAGAGAAACCATACCCTCAGTCTCTCCCCTTCGAATTCTTCTGAAAACGAAATTCCCAGAAGAAAAAGAGCACATCTTTCCAATTTGTAAACTTTTTTGAACAACGTTTTATTTTCATAGAAAAAACAAAGCCCTCCTATAACTCGTCAATCGCTCAAAACCCTCCCCAACTCGTCATCCCTCATCAAAGGGATTCTAAAGTGCTTTTTTCCTGACATCACTTCTACGAATCCCAAATCTTCTCCAACATATTGTTTCATTTTTCTCTTAAAAATGGCTTCGTCCAAGAACCATGGCGCCATATCCATTCGGATTCGACTGCTTGTTAATGTGGTTCATTAATAGAACGATTGGATCCATAAAATTACCAAATTCTGTGAAATGAATGACATCCGGCATTAGTCATTTAGAGTGGCCACCCATGAAGCACAGAAAATAAAATCTATCAATCTTTAATGATGCTTAATTTTTCAACGAGCATTTGAACTTGCAATTTTCTCCTTTCTGACCTCGTGATGGTGTCTTTCTATTTTTCCTGAAACAAAAACAATATGAAAAAAAGTACTCTAAAGTAAATAATCTGAACTTCCTCAATAAATGTCTATTCCATGTCTGCCTTGGGATATAAATAATCCTGACACGAGGTCGTCCTTGTTATCCTCTCCTACGTATTATTTGTGTATCGTCCTCGTGCACGTTGTTAGGTTATGGAAATGGAAATGGAAATGTATGAAAATGCAAATGGAATGGAATGTTCTCGCCTTTTCGTTATTATCCTTGTGCATATGCAACAGTTCATATTATTCTCATTTCGTATTCTCGTATAATTCGTTTCGTTTGTACGTAAATCCCGACCCGAACACGCACCTACAACTACACTACGAGCCGGGTCTGGGTCGGGTTATGAAAATTACTATAAATTCTATTGTTCTTGCTCATCATTCAAGAAGAAGGCGGAGGTTGAAGGAGTTGTTAATGCAGAACCAAACCAGCATGGAATTTGTATTTTCTCTCGCGCGCTCTCAAAGGACAACAGAAGAAATGATTACCTTCTGTTCAGTCTTCAGTGTTCGTAAAGGTTTAAGCGACGCACGATGTGAGATGGATAGAGAGAGCTTCCAGCTAAATTAACTTTCAAGTTTTGCAAGATTGAATAAAAATACACAAATGCAGTTTTACAGCGTCTTTGTTTTTCTTTGCAATGTGAAATTTAGGTTAGAATGGCGCGGTGCGTGTGGTTCAATTTTTAGAGTGCTTTGGGGTGTTTGCCGCCTCAGCGCCGCCGCGCCGCCGCTTGTTCTCTGCTGTTTGGATAGATGGCATACACATTTACTCGTACGAACAATAAAACACGAGATTTGACTCGTAGTCTTAAAAATTGTTCAAAGGATCTTCTATTATCTTTTTATTTGAATGGGTAACCTATATTTTATGAACACACACGTGTGTGTCAATGGCCTTAAGACATACAATCCAAAGATAGGGATTGTGAAAAACAACACACAGGCGTGTGCTTGAGTTTGGTTCTCATTAAATTTCCTATTTCCATTTGACTGGCGGCGGGCGGGCGATGGGACTGGTGGTCTTCTTTTTATTCAGTGAGAATTCTGTAGTACCTAGATGATATCTCTGCGACTACCTATAGAGAGGTATATTTTTAGTAATATGTTATGAGAAACCGTTTGGAAGCGGATGTAGTAAGTGAAAGTACATTTAGGAATCTTCTTTCAGTGTTGCCACATCAATGTTTTTTTGATTTCTGTGCCATTTCTTCTTCTTTTTTTTCTAGAGATGAGTTTAATGTCAGTAGTCAAGGAGAACGCCTCATTTTATTGTATACAAAGATCCTTAGGCCATGAGTCGGTGAGTTGGCAATTAAAAGGCATCAGCCTCTAAACATTCTGTGATGCATAGTGCGGTTCATCATACGATGCTTCGAAGTAATACTTTCTCTAAGGGTTGTGAATATCTATTTGAGAGGATGGTCTTGGTTGCCTTGTCAACCACAATTTCTGCTCGTCTTCAATCAACCGCAAAATCAAGATGTTTTAGGCAACATAATCAATGTCCATTGATCACATGCTTGCAGTCCGACTCTTTACTTTGGAGAGAGCCGAACTCTATAAAAATCATCGTTTCTTGATTTGATCAATAGAAGAGGGTCCAGCACAGGAACCTCTCCTTCATCCAGGGCATACTGCTGATGCTGAGTCATGAGATTGGATTGCAGCAACTGGAATTTCTGTATTGCAGTCATCTGGGATGGTAGGCCAATTTGTCCTTTGTTTGTAACTCCCGAAATGGCTCTATGTCCCGCCACCCATTTGAGGGAAATGTTAAGCTTTACCGTCATATCTCTTAGAGTTAGTCGATAGTCGTTAGCGGTTTGTCGTGAGTGAATTAGTAGGGACAGAAGCGAGAGATTTGAGTGTGGCTTGGCTGTCTAAGGTATCACGTTATCATCTAAATTTCTATATAGGAAATCAACCTATAATTGTTTTCTAAAGCTTAAGGTTGGTAACGTGTAGTAGAAGGGTACTAATTTTATTTCTCCGAAGGACTCGAGTCAACAGACGTGGGGCAAGATCTAATTGATCCCGTAGTAATGATGCAGGCAGTTCTTTGAACTCTTTTTAGTCTTTCGATATTATATTTTTTGTCTAGGGTTGGCCACCAAACAATTGGTCCATGTCAGAATGGGACGGTTTATCCAATGAATTATATTGGGCCTTTGTCCCCAATTTTTAACAAAGATTTTGTTACAAGAGTAGATGACAATACATACTTGCTTTCCTTACTTTTTTCTGTTTTACTTTATTTAGCTTGGAGTCTTGGATTACTCCAAGGTATTTGGCTTTGTTGGATAAAGCAAGTGTTTGCCCATTTAATCTTGGTAGAGGAAAGGAATGTATTTTATATTTGGCAGTGAATAACATCAGTTCAGTCTTGTTTTGGTGAACTCCAAAACGACATCTAATGGCCCATTTGCTATTTTTTTTTTTTTTTAAGAGCTATTTCAATGTTTTCACTGAGTACCGTCGGATAAACTCCCGAGGACATCAGCACCAGATCGTTAGCAGACGCTACTACCTTAACTCGAGATTTGATTTTCGAGATTGGATAGGATTTCGTTCAAGACTAGTAGCCATAAAAGAGGAGATAGAACCCAGCCTTGGGGTGTTGCTCTTTCGGCAAACCTAGTGAGTTGGTTGTTACAAATCGATTCTTGAATGACTGGTTCGGAGCATGAACACAATCCAGCCAATAATATGTTTTTCCAAATCTAATTTTCACAGTGCTTTCCTGATTGCTTCTGTGGGCACATTATTAAAGGCTCCTTCCACGCCAATAAAGCTGACGAGGGCGTATTCTTTATACTCAAGAGGTCTCTCTACAGTGCGTATCTACTACTTCGTGTAGTGCAGTGTCAGTGGATTTGCCTTTAAGGTAGCTCTGATGTCATCGTCTTTCCATTGTTTTGAGCCCAACTAATGGGTCTGAAATCCTTGGGGGTTTCATGGCCTCTTCTACAGATCTTAGGAATGAAGACAACCTTGACCTTTCTCCAGGATTCAAGTACGTATGCTGCCTAAGCAAACCCTGAGAGTTTTGGTTCCTGGATGCATTCCTTGCAGTCTAGAAAGTAGGTTTTCATGAAAACTTCCAATATTTTAATAGAATTCACAGTCCAAGTACCATCTTCCTTCTTCAGGAATAAAGGACAGGATTTGTCTTTTGACAGGATTTTACAAAGTCGCTTCGACTATTTAGTTTTAAAATTGGGAGTCTCAAGGATAGACAACTTGATAACCTAAAGTCGTCCATTTGTTTGGCTCTCAATTTACTATTTCTTATGAATTGATTTTAGAGAAAGAGGCGGGTGATAATTCTACAATACAGAGTAGGATTACAGAAAAATAAAGTGGCAGCACTTTAACACAAAAATCTCTATTTCCGCTAAAAAACAGAAATAGTCCTTTTTCCCATTATAAATCTCCAAAGTCGAAAGTAATGATGCGTTAGCATAGAATCTGCCAGAATCCCGACATAAATCTGTACGGGCGATACAGAAACCTTCTATATTTCAATATCATCTTTCTTATCGGCTTTCGCAAAAAGTTTTGAATATCAAACGAACTCCAACTCGCATAGGAGGATAGAGATTCGGATTCGGATATTGTCACACACGTGTGTGCTGTCAGACGTGTGTTGTTTTATACTTTTTGGCTTTTTGTTCTTAAATTTCAGCCCAAGCTCAACGAATAAAAAAAAAGGGGAAAGCATTTGGCGACAATCTGAAGTTATTAGTTATCTTGTCTTCTGTCTTGTGTGTTTGCCCCCTTTTCTTCTTTTTGGAGAACACGGTGTGACTTATTGTCATAACTGAAATACCATTTTCATAATCCAGTAGCAGTGGTAGAGATTCGATTTTTTCGTAAAGTATTACTCCCACAAAGAATGGATTCTCTCCCCTTGTGTACTGTTGGAGTTCATTTCGGTGAGTTAAAACCACGAGCGATATTTTTCTAAGCCTTTTTCTGTTTTCGTTTGGGTATCTTCTTTATTTTTTTAGGTGAGATCAAGGATTTTATTTTCGTTTTGTTTTTTTTTTCTTTTTTTTTCATTCGAGTTCCAATTTTCCAGGTGTCAGCATCCGTGTGAAAATTGGTAAGGTAAAATATCATTTGCCGATTATACGTGGAGTTAACTCGACTCCTTACTCCCTTGTGGGCAACCAATCTGAGTAATTCGTTTGGATCCTTTTTCTGTTTCTTTCTTTTGACTCCTGAATGCAATCGTATCTGTGTTTTCCTTTTTTTTTGGGTCTGATGGGAAATATATCGTCGGCGGTGAACCTTGTTTGCGCTTCAGTGAAGCATCGTGGTTTGATTTGTATAGTTTGGGAAATATTGTTGCAGATACTGTCAGTTATTCGCTTTGATTTCTGAATTAAGACAAAGTTTTACATTATTTTTGGATAGTCATACTGTCGTCGCTGTATAGAAGCGTCCATCTCTATAGAATTGATTGATTCACTACAAGGGCAGGTTGTTATCAATTCGTGATTGATGATTTCGCTAAAGGTGGCCATGTCCTAATTTGTATGACAGCTGAGCTTTATTAATATAGTCTCCGGAATCATCCTTCCTCACAAAGGGGACCAACTATTCTCCGTAGGACTTTTCTCTTGAACACGGCTAAGAGTTCACAGTGCTTTTGGCTAAGCACCCAGGTTATGGATCCGTATGTGAGTAGATGCTGGTAAGAATATTGTCTTATACAGCAGCAGTTTCGCAGTAAAGAGCCTTGAAAGACTAAAGTAGGTTCTGTTGGCTTTGAGCAGCTGCCTGCGTATATCTTCTTCCATATCGTTATCCGCTGCTTTCCTTCTTCTTAGTAAGGGAAAATCTTCGCTTTACGCAGTACTGGTGTTTGCGCTGTTAGCGAAGTCAAGGTATAGCCCAAGTCCTTAACCACCTTTATGCTGTTGCTGTCAATTGGAACTCTCTGTTGTTGAGGCTGATAGCGTATTTGTCGAAAAAGTGTTCTTTTGTAGTAACATTACGGTGTCGCTCACAATCCAGGATGGATCTCGGCCTCAACCAACATGCCTCTCCAGCTAGATCGGTCTCTCGCTAGCTGCCTCCAGTTGCGCACACCAAGTTGGTTGAGGTTATTCTCCAGTTGAGAGTTCCACCTAAGATGAGGTTTTCCTCTTCCACGTTGTTCATAGGGGTTGGATATGAAAACTAAAGGAGCTGGTGGGCCGGTGTTCATACGCTGCACATGACCCAGCCATCCTAACCGCTAAACCACACTGATATGGGCCGATCAGGTCGTTAAGAAATGGTTCTAGTTGATCACACAAGATATAGGACTACCTCTGTATTTAGCACTGTTCAGAGCGTCTCCTTTCTTGTAGATGGCGCATGCTATGCCGAGTTTCCATTCATTGAACATACTTTCTTCCGAGCATAAATATTACAGATGACTTGGTGTATGCTCTTGACCAGATCATCTCCAGCTGATTTAAACTGTTCGGCTGGTAGGCCATCTGCACCAGCAGCCTTATCCGATTCGAGTCTTGAGATAACTGTACTTACATCTTGTAGGTCGGGTGGGTGCATATTTTCGCCATCATATTTTAGCCATCATCAAATCCTCCTTCATCACAGCAAACTCCTTTTATTAGGCTGATAAAGTTATGTTGATTGTTTCACCTTTTAAAAGAATTTTCTGACGTTACCCTTTGTAACGGAACTCGTGTTTCTCCCTCTTCAACCTTTCGCTACCCTTCACGCTCTTAGGTCTATAGGACCCTAAGAACGATCCAGGTTGCAGGCTGAAAATGGGATCCAGGCTACGACTGTGGCATGCTTGCTTTTGCTCAGCTCGTCGGTGGTGTGGGTTGTTGCAGTCACAGCTCTGGACAGTGTTACAGTCGTAGCCTGGAGGTTGAAGAGGGAGGAACACGGGTTCCGTTACACCCTGCCGTAGCATCCCCAAAAAAAAAACCCAACCGCTTCTATTTCATGTTGTCTCTTCCTCTGTCTTAAAATTTCCTTGTTCCTTCGTCCTTTGGATGAATGGAACGGCTGCTCTCTCAGCTGTTCTGTTTCCTGCCTCCAAGCTGCAACATGAATTTATAGGGCTTGTCCTTAGCGGCATGCGCTCTCCAACATTCTTCGTCGAACCTCGGGTTTCGGTTTGGTCGCCTAGTGATACCCAGCCACTTTTCAGTAAGCTGAAAAGTTCTTAGAGATCTTGACCCGCACTCGCCTCAATTGGAAATAGATTTTGAACACAGATGTCTCCCATCTATTTCCAACATCACCTCTCGAACTATCTACAATTGAATTAGATCTTTTTGTTCCCAAAAGTGCACACACTCTCCTGATGATGTATTAATTGAATGGGTGGCATCTCGGTAATTTATATAAAATTAATCTCAACGAAGAAAAGGAGCTCCTCTAATTCGCTCTGTTGATTATTTTCTCGTTCATTAAATGAGTCTTACTGCGTCTAATGGGGAGGCTTAATCAGATTTGTTTAACTTCACAGTTAAATAGATTTTAAATCAGAGCTGAAATACTCGAGAGGGGTTAATAAATTTGATAGGGATTCCAGATTACATCACCTAATGAGCTATAAATCTGGGATTTGTTGTTTTTCTCTTCTTTCATTCTTTCTTTGGGATGAAGAATACCCTGACGGAGCTGTTATTCTGGTGCTGCTTGAAGGAAATCTGATGCTCGAAAAATCGCTCGTAAAATGTGTGGTTGATAAAGTTTTATTCTCAGTCCCACTGGTTTTTATTCATCGATAAATCACCAAAAACTTCATCTGAACTACATGGAATGTCTGTCTGAATGGTTTACGACATTTTGATGTTGCATCCACTGGAGACAAGACAAGACTTTTGATAAGAGCTCGTAAATATTGCAGAAAGTGTCGTTTCCTCTCGCTTTTTTGCTTCATAGCCTGACGGACACATTAAAAATTTACCAAGTGTTGATATCATCACATTTTTGTTTTCTCCTTCTTTTCGTTGCAGACAGTATTATTGGCATACGTTCAAGTATTCCGGCGACATCGATGACGATGACGACGACGACGACGCCCTCGGCAAAGCCCAACGAAATTCAACATTTTAAACCGTTTGTGGAAAACCTACCGACAATGACTACTTCATTAACGAAAACACAAGCACCAGCGCCGCAGTCCCAACAGCATGTCACCATAGCTGAGATACAAAAACTACATCAGGGCTCTCATCCTTTTGATCATCATGTGTCCAACGCCTCAACCTTTTCGACGCTCACAACAACAGCATCAGCAACAACAGAGCCCAATGTCAGTTATTTGAGTCTGCAAACAACATCACAACATCTTCACCATCCACACCCACCCATTATCATGATAACATCCTCTTCCATGGACCATGGTGGCACAGGTGTGCTCGTGGCTGCCGATAGACTTCAACAAAACAGGATCGAAACTTTTCCGTCGACTACTTGTGAAACGGTGAACGTGTCAGCCGAAAACAAAGCCGTGGCGGTGGAAGATTCGTCCTCATCGTCGTCGGATGGGATGCTCGATAGAATATCTCATGACCTGGATTATTTATTAAATCGAACAAACGATGTTCCTGATGTTCCTTCGTCTCCTCGTCGTTTTCATTCAGCAGCAACCGCTGCCGTAGGTAGTAGAACTTCCACAATGTTGCCTTCTTCATCATCGACATCAACATCTACTACGCCACAGCCATCAAATCTGACGACGACGACGACATCAAATGATGGCGCTCTCACCGAACAATCTGACTTGGATGGCCATGAAGTTATTAGCATACCACCGCCACCTCTTCCCCCGGGTGGTACAATTCCAATAACAATATCCGGTTCAACCCTCAGGACACGCATCAGTGTCCTCCACGAGGTAATAATGGAAGACGATGCCGAAGCTGAACAAGAACAAGAACACGAGCAGGCGGCGGCTTCGGCATCATCATCATCGACCACCGGCTGCTAGACTGAATATATTGTATGCATTCGAGTGGAATCGAAAAAAATGTTAAATCATTCAAGCCAGTTCGAGCTTCACCAGCCCCTGCCCAGGCAGAAAACACGCTCAACTGTGCCCCTTTCCACACCACTCAATCAACAACAAAACCAACTCTAGATACTATAAAAATTATATCATTTTATAATAGAACAAAAAAACATCAGCATTATAAAATCAAAAAACAACAAACTGTATTTTCAATTTATTTAATTTTTTTTTTCTATAAAAATCATAAACAAATATAGTTGTTAAGGTTCCAAACATAAAAAAAACAATGAATTTAATCTATAGGCAAATTTATTACTGTAAATACGAACATAACTTAATTTATTATTAACTCTTCGTTGTGGATTGAAGCATTAATTTGTTCCATCATAACAGCTTCATGACTAAAAAAAGAGAAGAAAAATCAACAGATTTTTAACACTTTGACTGCCAAGCCATTTTACCATTTTGTATCGCGCCAGGCCAAAGTATTTTTTTTCTTATTTCTGTTTCTTAGAGCTTAAAAAGTAGTTTTCAGCAAATTCCCACTTTTTTGTCGCCCTTACTGTGAAGTTCTAACGGTTTTTGTGCGTCGCACGTTTTTGTGCCACGTGGCCCTGCAGTAAACAAAATTCGATTTCAAGCCACGTCAAACAACAACAAAAATAAACTAGAAATTTATATTTCACTCAAAAGTTATTCTAGGGCCACGTAAGTAAGACCAAAATATTCGGCAGAGGCCAGACAATTTGAATCTCATATAAAATCCCATATACCGTCGCACAAAAACGAGCGACATGGCCTGAGATGAAGTACTGGGTGTCGCACGAAAATGTGCGACGCGGCCCCTGGGGAACTATTAAGTGTCGCACAAAATCGTGCAACATGGCAGTCAAAGTGTTTTAATCGAAATTAAATAAATTTATAGAATTTAAACATAAATAATATTTGGGTAAGCTAGATAGTTACGATTTGTATATAATGTGCTATAAATTGAGTATTATGTAAATGTAAATGTAATTTTAATGAATATTTTTGTGCAAAAGAGTGAGGTTTGATTAAAAGTAAATAATTATTTGTTTTTAATAATTTAAACAATGCGTTTTCTTATTCTGTCGTAGCATTGGAACATAATTCTAGTCAAGTTTCTGGTAAGTATAATTGCATACTTTTATGAATATCGATATTTCATTCAGAAGTATGCAATTCCATAACTAATCCTAAAGGTATGCAACTCCAACCACAAAAGTATGAATTGCATACTTTTCAACGCAATTGCTTATTCGAAAACCCCAAAAAGTATGCAATACATAATGCAATTTGGTAAAACTGGATTTGGTAAAATTGCATTTCAGCAAAAATGCTGTTTGGTCAAAAAAGCAGTTTGGTCAAAAACGTAGTTTGGTAAAAATGCTGTTTGGTTAGCGTCACCTAGGCAGCCAAACTTGGAACTAC
The DNA here is from genome assembly GCA_943590905.1 of Sphaerophoria taeniata. NCBI lineage: Eukaryota > Metazoa > Arthropoda > Insecta > Diptera > Syrphidae > Sphaerophoria > Sphaerophoria taeniata. Next base: position 87,337,604 of record OX016542.1, read on the forward strand.
GTGTTTCGAAAAAATCGCGATACTAGTGACATCCAACGGTGAGTAGCGAAACTAAAACCAAAAATTGCCGATCTGTGGCAAAAGTTGCATCTATTCCCCGCTAGATGGCGCTAGAATCGCGATTTTTATTTTCGGAAACACATGTAGTTCCAACTTTTTCCGTATAGGTGGCGCTAGTAGCACCAACTGACATTTTTCACCAAACAGCATTTTTCACCAAACTGGGTTTTGACTAAATGGTATTTTTGACCAAACTGGTTTTTTGGCAAACAACATTTTTACCAATGCAATTTTCACCAATTTCCTTTTTCTGTAGGAAAAAACTTTAAACAGCACAAATTATAAAAATTGGGATTCAGTTCTTTATCTCTTATTGATTTATTTAGTGTCCTGGAAAGGACAATTGTTTTTTTATTTATTGGCAGAAAAGGCCACGTAGGACTTTCTCTGCATAATCCTCTCCATCGTCACTAGGCAAGGATTCTCATCATGATTGTTGTTGAGGTTAAATTTACTTGGCCCGTGGTCCTCAGATATATTCCTGAGAAAAAGAATGTGGGTTTCTTCCACAAGATGGCTTTAAAAGCAAAAAACAAACATATTTTCCGCTACAATCCTTCTTCCGCCAAACGGAGGCTTATTTAGAGTCAAAAGCTGCTGCAACTTTATCGTGTTGACCATTTCTAGTGATCAAGAAGTCTCTGGAGCTTACCTTTTACGCGTATCATAAATACCTACGTAATAATTGCCCCTTTCCAAAGCTTTAGTTGACGACGGCTGCACCCTGCGACTCATTTGATGTTCCGTTTACCTTTTTACAATGCCTTACAGCTTACTTTTTTACCTCAATCCCAATCCGATCCAATAAAAACTACAAAACAAAATATTTTATTCACACTAAAGGATTATGCATGCCAAACAAGAAGTTCATTTAAAATAAGGTCGCCGTCGGTCGAGGCCATCAAATACCTACCTTCAGCGTGTACCTTTGTCAAAACTAATGTCGTGTTCAATTTAAATGTGGAACACGAACTCGTTCAACCAAAAATCCGACACACCTCCCAACAGAACTTAACCCTAAAGTCCAAAGTGAGAACAAGATACATGCTGCGGTTTTTTTTCTAACAAAAATATATATTCTGCTCTCAGATTGATTATGTTGAAATGTTTTTCTGGAGGCAGAACATTTTATAAAGTTTCGGATCTCTAAATTTTCCTAATCAAGGATGTTTCTGGTCAAACTGACATTGTCCTCGTTGTCGTGATTATTCGAACCAGTAGCAGCAGCAGCGAGATTTTGGCTAAGTCGATGCGGTGCATTTGCAATGCTGTTGAGGACATTTCGGACACCAGCTGTCGCTGCAGATCGATCCAGCGACCACGAACTGCCTACAGGATTGCGATTTTGTTCCAAAATAGTTGGCATCAGTGCAGTGTTATTGGGATTGCTGATATTATTACCACCACCTCCTGCCCCACCTATAGTATTGTTGTTAATTGCTGCCAGGCTCAAATTATTTCCACCGCCGCCGTCACCACTGCCAAATTCATTGTGTGTCGTTGTCGCCATTGTTGAAGGGCTATACATAAAATGGTTGGCCGAACGTGACAATGTCCGTCGACGATTCAATTTCATTGATGCACCACGTCCACCAGAATCCGGGGTTCCTCCTCCTCCGGGCTGGAGTTGTTGATGGTGCTCCAACAAAGAGGACACCAATTTATCCAAAGCCTGAAGGTCAACGTTTAATTTTGAATTGCGCACGGACTCCATGGCATCGGCGGTAGTCGGATTGATGATGTTGCTCGATTGATTGCCGCTGTTCAAGCCAGCTGCTTGGGCTAATCGCTGTGTTAACTGCAAAATATTGAGAAATAACAACAGTTACGAGAGTCAAGAGCCAAGACCAATACAGAGGAAGGGGCTGGGATCATTGCAAATATACAAGGGACATGGATTTAATTCAGATGGCAAATAGAGTGCGACAATGTGCAAAGCTTGCTGTCAATAAAATCAACACAAAATGAGCAAAAACATGTTTGTCCGCGAATAATGCCAATAACGTCGAATCGTATCTTTGTTAATGTTGCAAATTGTGTTAGTCGTTTTCGTTTCACTGCAAATGCAAATTGGGATACAACGGGGGGAGATGCGATGACATCGCTGGCGAGGGGGTTTATGTCCAACGGATAAATGAGAGTTGATTTCAAATGATTGCAAATTGGAAATTGGATGAAATCGAAACCTACTTCACCAGCTGCATTGTTGGAATAACTCATGCGTTTGACTTTCTTGAATGTTACATCGTCGGTGGCCTCTTTGATGGCTTGTTCGAGAACGGTATCGAGTTTTCGGTTCCGGGGTTCAAGTAAGCCGCCATCATTGCTAGAAGAGAGAAGAGATGTTATGAGCTCCGGCTGGAAGATCAAAAAACAAATTTTGTACTTACTGCAGTTTGTCCCTATAAGTGTTTTTCCTGTTTCTGATGGTTGATCGGTTGGTTCTACGAACGGTGCGAAGATCAGTTTCCCAGAATCTGAAATTTACAACAAAAAGAAATTAGATACAAAAAAGTTCTGTTGGTAGATGGATGAAAATGAACATTTTCTAGTAAGTTCAGTCTAAACTAGTGATGGGCTTAATCGAATGATTACAATTACAATAATCGTGAAAAAAGTATTCGAATGATGTGAATAATCAAATGACCATTCGAATAACGAAATCGTATGAAATCGATTTCTTTCATTCGAACTCTTGTTATCGTCATTCGAGTTCTCGCCATCGTCATTCGAATTCTCTCCACCGTCATTCGAGTTCTCGTCATCGTGTTTCGAGTTCTCGCCATCGTCATTAGAATTCTCGCCATCATCATTCGAGTTCTCGTCCCCGTCATTCGAGTTCTCACCATCGTCATTCGAATTCTCTCCACCGTCATTCGAGTTCTCGTAACCGTCATTCGAGCTCTCGTTACCGTCATTCGATTCCTCATCGAAACTCGATTTTTCGTCATTCGAGTTCTTTTGAAATTTGAAGAGCATTTGAAGAATATTCGCCCATCACTAGTCTTAACGATTTCTTAAACCTTTACTTATAACTTATAAGTGATGCTATTCTGATGTCTCTACACTTTTGGCATTGAGATTGTGACTTACCTCTTCAAGTCCGGACTAGCTGTGTACGGCGCCGATACCTCCTTGATTTTCAATATAATAATGGCCGTTATGAAAATGCAAATGACATTTACAACTGTCAAAAGCCCCGACACAATGCCATTGATAAAAAACTCCGTTGGTAAGTAATCTGTGTACAAAAAGGGATACGATGAATTTCCAGTGAACGGTTCGCCCTTTAAATGTGGCATTTTGATGCCCGGATAAATCAGCCAAATACAAGCCAAAGCCCAGAAGAGTCCCTGCAAAAAAAAATCGAACAAGAAAAACTCTTAAAGATAGGATAAAGCAAAAACCCAAAAACCGAAGGGTCATCTTGTTAGAATTTGAAACCTTGACCATTTTTACATGGAAATCAGAAAAAAACAAACCAAAAACCAATGTCCAGGTCCGCCCACATCGTCAGTCGTTGACATGGGTTAAAATTACATTTTTCTTCTTTGCTTTCTTAGTTTTGTTTTTTCGTTTCCTCTCAATCTTCTCCTTCGACTCGGATAAATTTTAATTAGAAAAAGGATATTTCATGTACCACCGCTCTCCACCAAAAGGAAAAGAAACAATCAAACAAAACAACCGGAAAAAATCCCCCAAAAAGACAAACACAAACTCGGGAATAAAAAGAAATTCGTATTTCGTATAAAATTTACTTACACAATTAACCACTGGCGGCAGCAAGGATGCTGATATAGCAACACCAATTAACGGTCCAGTTGATCCTTGTAATAAGGCAACAGCGACACCTGTACCCGAAGTGAGCGCCCATGGTAGAGCCATCCAAAGCGAACGTACGTTGCCTCTGTACAGAGAGAAAAAGAAAAACACAAGAATGAGGAGCAAAAAATAAACCAAAACGTCGGAAGCTTGGTCGTCAGTTGGTCTCGTAGTCGTTGTCGTTAGAAGATTAATTTTCCCTGCCTCTGCTTTTTTTCCAGGAAATGAGCTGGGGGAGGAGGCGCTGGTATTGAGATTTGTCTTGGAAGGAAATTAAATACGAAGAAATTCATAGAAATACAATATGCTCAGCTCAGGCCTAGGCTCTTTGGGGAGCCGAAGGGTACGCTACCATGCCAACCCTTTCTTTTACCTGAAGGTAATTCTATAGGACCCGACATTTGGGTAAACCACATCCAAGAATTTCTTCTTTTTTCCGTTTGTGTCAATAAGTATGACTTGGTTTACACTTGAATGAGAAGAAAAGGTTTTAAGTAAATAAAGGATTTTAGGTGGCAGAAGGTATTTATTGCGTCGTCGGCGTCGGTCTTCATCGGAGTGTAATAAGGCTAATTTTTGGGAGTCATGAAATATCTGAGAGGATTCCAACGATTAGGATGATTTGAGGCTTTTGAATAGGGAGTGGATTGTCCTAAGCTGCTGTGACAAAATTAGCTTGAAGGCAATTGGTTGGAGAGGGGTACTCTGACCCTAAATTAACATTTTCAGGAAATGTGTATTGAAAATGCGTTTTATTGAAATTTTATACCACGAAAGACTGAAACAATATGTATGTAAGTTTCGTGTTACGATTTGAGTTTTATAACTGAGGTGCTTGAGTCCCTATGGTCTGCTATGTCTCCCTTTGACCCTCCCAAGGTATATATGGCATTACAGAACAACAGACGGATTTAAATCAAAATAGGTGTCAAAAATGTTGTTTTCAGATCAAATTTTACTTTAATTTGCCAACAACTTTTCATTTCCACAGCACATCACTCTTTCATAGATTGAGTTGATGAAAAATGAAAATGATGGAAGTTTACAATGCATGAACATAAGTAGTCATAGTTGTGCAATGTACATACCTGCCTCGCATTTCCTCGGTTGGCCAATCACCGGAACCCCAAGGCATTTCAGTTGTTCCCACAATGAGACCAAAAATGAAGCCGAATATGCACGAAATTAACATACCCACAGCCAGGGAGATGAAGCCGACTTTCTGCAAGAGAAATATAAAAAAAAATTGAACAAAGCCAGAAAATGAGAACACAAAAATGTAAAAAAGAAGTTAATTAATTTTATTTCAACACAATTTTTGTTGACTTTTTTTTATTTAAAGTTAAATTTATTTAAAAAGTGTTTGTGTCGTTTATTTGTATTTTAAAGCATTTGGGAATTCCAATTGCAACATCTTGATACCCGGAGGCTTCTGATTGGATTTTAATTAAATCTAGGGTTTTCCTAATTAATTATTATTTTATTATTTACTAACTTATTTATTTAAATTAATGAAATAAACAAACAAGAAACTTAATTTTGTTTGCATTGAAATTTTGGAAATTTGGACAAAAAGAAATCAGAAGAGAATATTGAGAAATGTTTGAGGTTAAGGTCGAGACAATTAAATCCATATCTCCGCAAGAAACTTGTGAATTGTTTTCCGGTTTGGTCCATTTTTGGTAAAGTCTGTATTCACGAGCGTTATAAACAAGTAACTTAAGGTAAAGCAATCGGCTTGAAAACTAAGGTTTGGCGTAAGACTTGGTTTTATCCCAATTCAAAGAAAAGATGTCAAGCCAAATATGCTATACAATATTTGGCAACAGATGGCAATACCTTAAGTTGACTTCGTCGATGGTATTAGTCGATAAAATAATTATATATTGGGGAGGTGTTGAGAAGAGCTGAATCTTGCCATTTTTTTACCCGTTTACAGCAACGTCTTCAGCAGATGTCTTGCCAATGATATACACTGCGAAACACTCTCACTTATGGAACTATCAAATGATGAGACATTCCTTCTTTTCTTTGCTAGACAATCATCATTAAAACAAATTTCTGCGAGAACAATGTTATTGGCAGGCAGAATGAAATAAGGAATGGTATCCAACATTAAAGGGACATGGAAATCTCCAGATTAATCTGCCGTCAACCAGACTGACCAGATCGAAGCGAGACATTCCTCCAGTATTATGGATGTCCAAACGTTCCTATTAGCCAATTTTTACTCTGACCACTACCTAGTAGTACCAAACTAGCGAATGCAAGAATGCGGATATCCAGACCATCGCCAGCACAAGAAAATATTGTGAGAAATTTCAACGTCGGACGACTTAAATCGCAAGAGATTGCCAGGTAAATTTCCGATAGCGTCTCGAATAACTTCTTAATAATTCCAACGCCGGCCGCCATCAGAGAGGCCACCTTTGAAGTGCTTGGTTTCAATAGGCCACCACAACGAAACCCTTGGCTTGATGATGAATGCCGGCAAGCACATGGAGCTAAACAGAAATCATATAAAGCGGCACTGCAGAATAGGACTAGAGTCTCCAATGAGCTCTACAAACGAAAAAGAACGGAGGAACATCGGCTTCTCAGGAGAAAAGAGGCAGCACGAGAAAGGAGCGATCGAGGAATTAGAGGGATGCTATTGCTATACCAAGGAAACACCGTTGAAGAGTCACAGAGGAGAAATCACTTCTGAAGTCTCTATAATAGCGATGAAGAATGCCGCCCAAAGGCAGATTGCACCATTCAACGTCGACGATGAAAGCCTACTTTTTTTCCCCCGACTTGGCTGAAGTGAAGGAAGTCATATCCAAGGTTAAGTCCAATAAAGCTGCTGGAGCTGACAGCCTTACTGCCGAGGAATTTAAAGCATCAGGAGATGAGCTGGTTGATAGTATACACCAACTCATCTGTCGAATATGATCGAAAGAAAGCATGCCCCCAAAAATGAGTCTCAGGTTTGTTTGCTGGATCCTGAAAAAAGAAGACCCTCTGAACTGCTCAACTACAGAGGAATCAGCCTCCTTAATATCGCCTAAAAAATCCCTTCTGCCGTAATATGTGAACGTCTGAAGCCTTTCGTCAAGAATCTGATAGGCCCTTATCTGTGTGGCTTTAGACCAGGGAAGTCCACCATCGATCACCTTACCGCAGATCTTAGAAAAACCCAGGAACATCAAATCGATACACATAACCTATTCATCGATTTCAAGGCCGCGTACGACAGTAACTGCAGAGACGAGCTGTATAGAGCCATGTCTAGTTTTGAAACAATAATGCAGACCTCAAACGTCAATACCAGAGGCACCATCTTTCAAAAGTCCGTCCTGCTGCTGCATGCATAAGCCAACGATATTGACATAATCGGAAGAACTTAGAGTTGGCAGCGGCTTTGTAAGCATCGAGGTGGATGGGATAGAGCTGGCAAGAGAAGCTTGTTATTTGTGGCCCAAATACACAATGGTTTGTAGCCGCCTTAAGTCGCTGGGTCATCCTATATGTAAGTCAGTAGGTATCCAACATTCCCGCCTGTTTGCCAAGCCGCCTATCAAAGAAAAATTGTCGCTAAAATAAAATGACCTAAATGTGTAGTTTTAATTGCAGCTCTGCCAGGTCTGAACCTTCCATAGATAAACCTTCCATTAATATTACTATGTATTCAAAACCTGTGTCAATCCAAATTAATAAAAATAAACTCTTTATACCCCCCAAAAATAAAATCTGTCAATTTAATTGAACAAAAGAAAGATTTCCATCAAAAACATAACGAAAAGAATTATCTATGGCGGGCTGCCGGCATCAACGACTCACTTGAAGTGAAAAAATTAATTAAAACCTTTAGCCTTAAAGACATAGAATTGAAACACTGGCAAATCTTTCTCTAAGCCTTTTCCTAACTCAAAACCAAATTACTGAACTTACCGCATGTATGCAATTATTATGTATGCAACGGAATGGGTATCCATCTACCCATCTTCAGAGTTCAGACACATACTCGTATACTCGTATGTGCTACTTTCGGATAATGAATGTTGCAGGCGAATATTATCTTAGGCTCTTCGTATTCAATTTCAGTTTCTTCACATTGCATTTCGTCAGGAGATAATATCAGGAGAAGAATTTAAACCGACCAACCTCACAAGAGCCACAATCATCATTCTAATGCAAGTAGGTCTTACATTGTGACCATATACTGGTACAACTGTGCACACCACAGAAGATGCATTTTCCCACACACTTTTTACACTACATGCAATTAATTGAGGTAATATGCCATAAGACAACACAACTCACACTCACACTCAAACTAAAGGACATTCATAAGCGGCGGAACGGAGAAGAGGACAACAGTTGTCAAGAAGTCATTACTTTGCCGCTTATCCTTTAGAATTTCATTTGCAGGACACTAGCGCTAGCGCCTCGCTTGCACATTTCAAAATTCACACCGTGATTGTGTTGATGTGTTTTTATGGAAGAGTGTCATCGTGATCATGATGATGGCGAGGGCGACCACCACGACCGACGGCGACGACCGACAACGACGCGCGACGATGACACATAAGGGGTTCAAGCTTTGTTTGGAACTAGTTTTTTTGTTTAGGGTTGTAGAAGACATTTAGCATGCACCTAGACAAAAAGTTGTGAGAGAAGGACGAACAAGATAAATGAAACTGTCCTGTCCTCTTGTTTGGGCTACTTAACGGAGGGGAAAGTGCAACCAACAACGACACCGTGCACTTGAATACTTGAGGTATAATTTCAAAAAGGTCCTCACACCAAGCGTTGTTATGATGGAGGTGGGGAAAATGAGTTATTTTCATCATAAATAGGGAGGAAGTCTGCACTGATTTATCATGCAGTTGAATCCGATTAAATTACAGAACAATTAACTTTGCTGACTGTTGTTCGCATTTCATAGGGTAAAAGTTATATGGTGGTTACAGTAAGCAGTAAATTTGCAGCTATAGTGACTTTTGGAATGACAAGGGAATGGGTGGGAATTCCTTGGGACTTTTAACTATAGACAAAGCTTAACAGCATTTCATAAATTGTAAGTCGACAATTTCTTGTTTGTAGACGTTTAGTCTTGCAAGGGACTCACAACGCTAATTTATAATCAGGCAGGTTTTGAAACATCAAATTTTATTCAAACGGCCAACAACAATATGTTGGACTAGCCTCAGTCGGAGAATGAAAATATCTGCAGCTAAAAGTGTTTTGAGACTTAGTTAGACTTAAGTCTGGCAAAACAATTCAATAGAACATGGCTCAGACCCTTCATAAAATACCCGAAATTGATTTTCAAAAACCATCCCAGGCTTCCATTCCAAACAGGGAGTAGTGGATGGATAACATACAATACTCCAGTGAATCGTCAATAGATATCCATACTGATGGCTCCTCGATGGATACTGGTGTAGGTGCAGGCTTCTATGCTGAATTTCTTAAGTTAACCAATTCGTTTAGGCTTTCAAACTACAGTAGTGTCTTCTAAGCGTAGGTACTCGCAGTGACAACAGCTGTTTAACGGGCTGATATCACCTTTTACAGTGATAGGCAAGTGGCAATAAAAGCGATTACTGCAACAGAGATAAGGTCAAAGCTTATTTCCTGCCTAAGAGCCTTAGGTTCTTTGCAAGCAGAATAACACTCCTGGGTCCCAGGCCACAGCAGTATACCAGGCAACGAGAAGTCCGATGAATTAGCAGCAATAGGATCAACGCTTGAAGTAAGCCAATCTCAAATAGTTAGCACCCTGCCCTTTAAAACAGGAAATTGCAAATTTAAACTTCTATTGATGTAGATGCAAGGTGGAACCTTCTTGACACCTGCCGCACCGCAAGAAAGATCTGGAGTTCTGCAAAGAAAGATGAAGAGTTCTGCAACGACCTATGTAGAGGATGCGGTGACGAAAAGTGTTGAGATCGACAAGGTGAGTTGCTGTTCGTGGACTGAGTCTCAATCACTCGACAGAGTTAAGGGACTGCAGTCATTACGGTAGTTATTGAACGAATCCATCCGTAGGATTTTTCACAGGGTAAATTCAATGGAAAAAACCATCATGGTACCTCTTTGACCCACTGTAGCTCTTAAAGAACCTAACAGCTATATCAAGGCAGTCTACCCGAGAGCTTTTTTAACTATTGTAATAGAAAACCAGAAAGAGGTGGAACCAACATTCCTATTCAAAAGTTGAAAGGTCCTAAGACAACACAAGAAAACAAAAGAAGCTCAATAAATTCATAAGTTCAACGACTTTCAAGCTCTTCTCCACAGCTAACCACCAAGTTCAATAAAATAAACAAAAAAAAATTGTTTTCAACTTACTATCAGTTCTCTATCCGAAATTATAGTTCCAAAAGTTATAGACATCACCGGTCCCATTAGTGGTGAGACCAACATTGCAGCAACAATATTCGACGCGTTGTTTTCTATCAGACCAAGTGCTGCCAACGAACTGCAAAATTTCAAAACACACAAAAAATACATAATACAAAACCAAAAAAACATCAAAAGCCCACAGAAAAAATATTGTTTTCGTTATACTTACTCGGCTGTAACAATTAAGAGAAGGTAGTCAAATGTTAAACAACCTCCGGCACGTACCCCATCAACAACTTGCTTAACTGTTAATTTAGATTTTATGGAATCAACAAAATTGTTCCACTTGGAAAAGTCCTCGTCGTCGTTGTTTGGGCTAAAATGTCAAGGAAGAAAGGTTGAAAAACTCTCGCGAAAAACAAATCGTAAAATCGATAAGGCAGCAGAGGTTTTTTCCAACGTCTATGGAATTTTTATTCACGCGCTGCTAAAAGGGATAAGAGTAACTCTCTAAACCCGATTGTTTTCTAGCTGGCACAAGTTCAAATGAAAAATTCCGTGAATTTAGAAATTCTTGGTAATTCTCCTCAAAACCACTAATAAATAAAAACAGGCACTCATACGCTTGCATACTCATAGGAAATTCTTCTGGGAAATTTGTGATCTCTTTTCACTGGAAATTCCACCATATATGCAAAGCCAAATGAAATTTAACATTCAAATGCAAAGCTCAGTCAAAATGTTTAAAGACTTATGGGCTTATGAATTTTCCTGACATATTTGACGCAAGTTGGTTTGGTTAAACAGTGCTGGAATTTCCAATAGAAAGTCACAAAAATTAAGCAGGGTGACATTAAAAAGACTTCTATAACTTGTCATTATGCGACTTCCCCCACCAACAACACTAGCAACATTTTTAACAGTAAGCAACAATTTATGTTGAAGACAAGAAAACAATATCCCTTTGGAAGACTTTTTGTCCGTTGTGTCTGGAAATCTCAACGAAATCCCTCCATTGTGTCCTTAAAAATTCCAGAGAGAGGAACCTACTTTATATTTGAAATAAATATTTTTGACAAACAAAAATTTAACAAAAAAAATAAAATAAAAAGAAAAGAGAATAAAGTAGCTTTGAAATTAAGGATCACAAACAACAAACCAACAATATAAAAAAAATAAATAAATAAACTCGCTCAAGCCAGAGTGCCAACAATAGCTTGACTCTTTTCGAGTAACTTACTCCTACACGTTCGGTCTCCGTCGCCATATTTCTTCCCTCCACAGGTCCTTTTCCTTCATTATATACATTCAAAGTTAAATATCCTTGGGTTTAACTCTTCTTACTGTTTTTTTTTTGTTAGTTGTGTGCTCTCAACAGAAAAATTAACTATTTATTTACCAAAATAAAAATTGTTCGGAGCATTCTCAAGAGCTTTTGACTAAAACTCTTACTCTACCTTTGAATGAAAGCCAGGGATAAAGAAAAGAATGCATTTAAAAGTAGGTAGCAACTGCACAGGGTGTTTGCGCTTTGAATTATTTTTAATGGAATATCATTCCTAAGCCAGTGGAGGGGCAGGACTCTGAGGACCATTTACGCTTCGTCTTCAATTAAAATTTTGATTCGAAAAACCTTTGTTGAAAAACCGTTCAAATCAACACAACGGTCACCTAGATCCAGTTGGTATAGAAAAGCACCATAAGCCCCATCTACAAAAAAGGCGATCCCATGTCAAGCAAAAATTACAGAGGCATATCCCTGCTTAACCTATTGTGTGAGCGTCTTTAACCTTTCTGCATGACAATAATCGGCACGTACCAGTGGGGCTTTAGGCCAGGCAGAAAAACGATAGGCCAAATATTCACACTGAGCAAATCCTGGAAAAGACCAACGAATTTCAAGCCGAAACCCACCGCCTTTTTATGCACTTCAAAGCTGCTTAAGATAGCATCCACCGCCAAGAGCTTATGATGGCGATGTCAGATTTCGGGATCGCGAAAAAACTGATCCAGCTGTGCCGCATGACGCTAAACAATACGCAGTGCAGTGTGCAAATGGGTAACAGCTCATCCGATTTGTTTCAAACATGCGCAGGGTTTAGACAAGGAGATGCGCTGTCATGTGACATAGACATCATCGGTCGCTCCCAAAGAGCTGTGCTTGAGGCCTTCACAGCGATTGAAGAACAGGCGAAGCTCGTTCGTTCTGAAGTAAATGGGGACAAAACAGGGTATATGCTATCAACAAACAAAAGAACATCTGTCCAGTCATTGTTGGTAGCAGCAATTTCGAGGTAGTTAAAGAATTCACCTACCTTGGAACAAACATCAATCCCACAAACGACACCTTAGTGGAGATCCGACGAAGAATTACCCTAGCGAACTGCTGCTACTTCGGTTTGGCCAAACAAATTTTTTCAAAACTCCTCACTCGAAAGACAAAGTTTCTGCTATCAAAACTTTGATTTTACCAGTCCTTCTCTTCGGTGCCGATTGTTGGGCGATAAGTAAAAAAGGGGTATTGATATACTGGGCACTTACGAAAGAAATATTTTTCGACAACTTATCGGTCCCGTATGCGACGATATGCCAAATGGAGAAGAAGGTTCAACCGCGAACTGTACGAGCTGTACCAAGATGTGGATGTAGTCCAGAAAGCTCGGCCACATCGAGCGAATGGATGACAACGCTCCAGCTAAGAAAGTCTTCTCTTCGCAGCCCCCAGGTTCGAGAAGAAAAAGCAGACGTAACCTCCTCCGGTACAAGTACCAAGTGATTGCGGATGCCAGAGCGCTTGGTTTTGGCGACTCGAGAGTGCATGCGAGGGACCCTTTCCGCTGGAATACTGCAGTATCTCAGGCTGAGATCCTTCATGGATTGGGAGCGAATTAATTAAGAAAGTAAGATCCAGTATGTGCTTTAAGATGAAGTCTGAGAAACTCCTTAAAAAGTAAAAGAAAAGAAGACCGAGATTTAAAACACGATTTTGGGATGCAACTGTAATAATGATGCGCGAGTTGAGTCGAGGCAATCGGTGGACATGACGCGCTCCGATTGATACACGAGCTCCAATTTAAGGAACTATCTGATGCTGAATATTTAGTTTAATCAAGACTGTCCAACAAGACAGAACGTTGGAAACACAAGCATTAAGGTTTTAGGAGGTAGGTCTAGGTACATTGGGATACCGTGGCACAAATAAGTTGGGACAATTGAGAAACGCAAACATGTAATCTCCATCGAAACCGCAGAGGTACTTCGAATCGAACAGGTTTTATTTCATATGTCACAGAAAATGCCCGGCTGATGAGGGAAGACGAGTTGCAATCGCTGTTGAGAAGCAAGGACAATGATTTGTCCAAGTGTACATAGCTCTGCTGTCGCAAAGGACTTACTGAAGTGGAAGTTTCTATGATAAAAAATAATGAATAGACAATGAACGTTCCTTTAGGAGATTTTTCAAAATTCTATTAACAAACTACAAATTGCCCTTGCAAACACAACAGACCCGTGATTATGAACACCCTGTTAGAAAAAAAAAGCTAAACGCGTATGCGGTGCATGATAAATACAAAAGAGCTCTCACCTGTATTCTTCATTGTTAGATGCAGGATTCGATATAGCATCGTAGCTTACACTGCACGGCAAAACGCTGCCATTGGGACCATCCGCCATCATACACCATGTATATGAGAGCAAAAGCCCCAAAAGTGTGTTAGGAAATCCAAAAAGAGATCCACCGAGCAGCAGCAACAGCAGAAATAAAAAAAAACAACAACAACAGAAAGCAATAAGACTTTTATATGATATCCTGCATAGTAAAACGGTATTTATACACATTTTTTGCTGAGCGAATGGAATGGAAAAAAAATGAAAGCATGAATGAACGTACATACATTCTTTCATGAGTATGTTTTGTGAGTTGTTTGGTGTAAAGTGTTACATGAGATCTTTTTCCTATCATAAGCTTATCTCTCCTTTGTGTTGTAGGGTTTCGATTCTAGTATCTACATAAACAACATGGTCGTTGTCGTCGTTATCGTTGTCATAGTCACTCTTTACCACCCCGTCTCCTCTCGAATTAGTCCCTTTCTAGTTCATTTTATAGACAAAGTGCGCTTTTAAACCTTTATCGTTCAGACTCACGAGTAGAGTACGCCCTCAAGTTTCTGTACAGCCAGCGTGTGTCTTTGGGTATGCAAATTGTCATGTCGATGAATCGATAGATCATGAATGACAGACGAAACAGAGTGCAGTGGTCGATATGAGAATGACGATGCAATGTTGTTATGCGAAAGGAATATGCCAAAGATAAAGGACATCAGAAATTACCTGACACTCGAATTCAATTTCGTGCCAATGCCTAGTTCTGTCAGACAATGTAATGTCGTCTCGCACGGTTCGCCAGATTGAAGCGGAAACACAACATGGTAGTAGTAGCCTTTTTTGCCAGTTGACCATGTCACATGTTCGATTTCAAGTTTTGTGAGTAGTTCCTCGAGGACCTGCAATTTATACCAAGTTAAAAAACAAAAAAAGGAAAGGAAAAGCAAACTAGAAGAGTTGAGGTTGGCATCAAGGGTAAAAATAATTAATGCATCGATTTCCATTTACGTATTTAGGTTACATTGTTGACAATTTGCGTCAATGATTGAAGGCACAGAGGGTTCGGTCTCAGCCAGCAAATACTTGCAATGAATTTCCGACAAATTGGGAAGCAAAATGGTTGGAATAATTTTTGAATGTTGGCCCAATCAATAAAAGAGAGAACATCAAACTTGCCGACAAAATCGACTGTCGATACTCTTCAGGCAACCCTAATAAGAGTTCTTATTGTCAAAAAATCATACAGTGGACGAAGTTTTACTCCAAATAAAAGTTCCCACCTCTGCTACGCAAGAAAGAATTTTATTATCCTTATCAGCGAAAGCCCTTAATCTACTCTGATTGGAATCAGAAATCAATTCGAAAAATGCAACGCTCTGTTAACCCCACCAACAAAAAGCCAGAGAGTGAGTGCTTCTGCTTATATTTTATGTACAAGCTGGGGTCTTCAACACCCGCAAAATTAAGTACGTGCCACTTGAACGTGCATCCTTAGAATCAATGTCTCAAGACCCAACCAGAAACAAGACACAATTAAACACACTCCGGGAGTCGGCAGTGTTGAACCACAGAGAAAAAAGAAACCCATAAAAGGATTGGCCATACTAAAACTTTTAATGCATAACTACACATTATCGCACTTGAATTCAAAATCGTGCTTGGAAATTATAAAACACCAACATCGAGACAACTACGAGTATACTGTGTGTACATACCTTTTCCATTGGCACCATTAGGCCAGTGTCGTCATTTGAATGTAGTTTGCCTTTTGTCTGACCACCACCTCCACCACGACCAGCACCTCCACCACCGCCACGGCCGCCCCCTCTTCGGTTTCTCGGTGCATTCTTATCACGTAGTTCGACCTCAAGACGTAGCACAGCATTACTGTCGGGAAGATTGATGTTTAAATTGTTGCCGGATGTATCTGCATGATGTGGTGGTGAGGGTGTCAGGCCTGCTGGACTGTTTCCTCCGACGGGAGAGTAGATCACTCCTTGATTAGTATTTAATTGCTTGCCTTTGGTGTGTTGGTTGGGTTGGTGTTGTTTGATTGTTGGTTGTTTGTATCAATGCGGTCGTTTGGAAAATAAAGAAAAAGGAAAAGCACAAAATTGAAATTGATGTTAATTTTTTTTATTCACCGAAATTAAAGGATTTTTTTTTTAATTTTTCAAAGTAATGGGGGAAAAGTTCTGGTTGCAAATAATTGTAAAGGAAAACTGAGGTTTACTTTGCCTCAAAATTCAAGACTGCTTAAAGAGACTATATAACAAATGATAGCTACACGAAAAGAAAGGCTCGCCCTCTATTCGTTTCCAGACTCACATCCCTCTTCTTAGGATGTGGAACTTCAGCGGCAAAGTACATATGATAACCTCATTAAAATCTGACTTAAACAGCATTGTACAATGGGGAATAAAAAAACGCGTACAGTTTAATGCTTCGAAAACTCAATGCTGTCTTGTATCGTTGAAGCGAGATATACCCCCCTTGCCACTGTACATGAGTGGTACTTGCATCTCGAGATTCTCGGTAAAAAATGCCGCAAGATTTTTGGGTTTCTTAAGGTGGTGCAAGAAATTTTTCTCTCCGTCTGATCTGGCTATTATCTACAAGACTTATATCCTTGAGTACAATTCCCATCTCTGGGCTAGTGCTCCAGTTACATGCTTAAGCCTCTTGGAAGGTATACAAAACAGAGCCCTTTGAATGATTGGTGAGACATAACCGACTCATTCACCTTGTTAGACCACCGTCGTAACATTTCGTGTCTCTCTCTCTGTTCTATCGTTACTATCGTGCTCTAGAGAAATATCCAGTTGCATTCCTCCCCTTAAACAATTCGACCGTAATACTCGCGCTGAATGCCCATCAGCTTACCCTCGAGCTCAAGTTCGGACGTACTCTCAAGTGTAGAGAATCGATCTTTAGCTGTACTACGCGAAGGTGGAACTCCCTTCCACACTCTGTCTTTCCAAATCATTGCAATGTTCAGGAAATTAAGACCAATGTATAACGGCATCTCCTTTCCTCCTTCCTAAAGCACTCTCTGTGTCTCTAGTTTAAAAAGTGTGAAAAAAACCCTTGAATGGGTGCTAACTATAAAGAAAAAATCAGTCACTGAAAACCAAAACTGTCTGCGAGGTCTGTTCATCGAGTTATGATCAAAAACTAAATCCTAACAGGGCACAGGCCACAGCTTTAAGACCTAGATAAGACTTAAAAAGGGATTTTACTATAATAGCTCGTATCAACGTATCCTTTTACTAATGTAAATCGAATTAAAAAGACAAACAACAAAAAATGAGCCTTAATGTGGCTACAAATTCACAGAGAACTTAAAGCAACTATGTATATTGCTTTTACTCTATTTTCTTTTAAGATAGTCTTCGCACAAACCTTACAATGATTAAGCCCACTTTTTTAGAAAAGCAAAAGGTCCTTTAATATTTTAAAAACCAAAATCTTTGCTCAAAATCCAATAAACCCTTTGCTTTCTTAAATTTACATTAGAGACTGATGTCTCCGATTCTTTTGCTAGACAGTGACTCAAAGGAGAGTTTGTCTAGCCGAGGTAACACAAGTCCTGAACTGTCTATTGAATTTTCATCAAATTCACAATCGATCCACAGTACACTCCTGTCTGTCTTGAATTTATTAAATTCATATTGAAGCCAATATGATTATGACCATAAAGCGTACCTTTCACCCCCAAAAAGAATTTATATTTTTTAAACCTTAATAAATTGAATTTGCCTAGGACGACCGAAAAAAAAGCATAGCCAAAGCGAGATTTCATGATAAAAGCTATCAAAAGGGCAATCAGGGCAAAAAAAAAACAAACAAACGAATTAAGGATCTATGGATCTACCGCAAGCCTCAACCAACCTGTTTGTTGACATTATCTCCAATGCGGACAAAGGTCCTTGGGATATCTCTTGATTTTTTTCTTCCTGCTCACTGACAGAAGGCACTTTTAATATTGAAAAAACATAAAAATGAAGAAATAAGTAGTAGAGAGTCTTCTATACATATTTTATGGATAAATGTTTATCTTTAATAATCACAACCTTTCTGGGGGCTTAAAAGCTTAAGACACAATTTCTTAATAAATTGATTTAACTTCGAGCCATATGACCATCCAAAAACAACAAACAAGAGGAGAAAAAGTAAATCGATTGCACCTTTGTGTGAGGTTGAGGAGCGTAGAATAAGAAGAAGGACTGACTTGACTTCTTCTGCTCTGGAAATAAGAGATTTCGAAGGATGACGCAATAATTCCTATCTGACGGGACGATATTCCATTTTCGTGAAGCAAGGGTACCGAGCACCATCGTCGTCGTCGTCGTCGTCGGTACCACATGAACTTGGGATTAACGAAAATTAAGAGAAACCACAAAAGACGCAAAGAAAGAAAAACAAACCTCAAGAAAAAAACTGATTACAATCCGTTCTGGTAGGAATGAGAAAGAGATAGACGAAAAAGAATCAGAAGCTTTGAAGGGAAGATATCCCCCAGGGAAATTGAAAACCCCTTCGAGATATTAAAAGAAATCCTTAAATTCTTTACGAAATTCCGTGGCCCGTTAAAAAAAAGGAACGAACAAGGACCAGCATCTCAAGCGAGAAAAAGAAATGAAATCAATTTTCTATCTGCTCAAAGAAGGACTCGTACCAACGGAGATGAGGGATTAACTTAAACAATTTTCGGGGAAAGTCGACAGATATTATTATTGTTTAAATTGACCTTGTCGGGAGGAAGGAAATATTTACCCTCGCTCGATTGAGCTTATGCTGAAGTCAGATCGAATTTTTACAAGAAGAATTGATATTAATCAATTGTTTTTGGTCTGTTAATAGTCTGCCATGCTGTGTGAAAGTGAAAGACCCAGGAACTTCAAATCGATACCTACCACCTTTTCATCGATTTCAAGGCAGCGTATGACAGCGTCTATAGAGACCTAGTTTTTAGTTTTGGACTTTTGGCATTCCAGAAAAACTCGTCCGTCTGTGTAGGATGACAATGGAAAACTCTCGCTGGTCCATCATGGTCGGAAAAAACCTAACGGACGCATTTGATGTCAAAAAAGGTTTTAGACAAGGCGATGCGCTGTCATGCGATTTCTTCAACATCATTCCTGAAAAAATTGTGCAAAACTGTAGCGTCAACACCAGAGGCGCAATCTTTGAAAAGTCCGTCCAGCTACTAGGATACGCAGAAGAACACAGCGTGATGTCAGTGGAGCGTTCGTGAGTCTTGCAACGGAAGCCAGGAAGATGGGTCTAGCGGTTAACGAGGGCAAGACCAAGTTAATGCTGTCAACAAGAAGGACAACAAACATCGACGTCTTGGAGCCAACGGCAGTATAGAAAGATTTAACTTCGAGGTAGTTAAGGACTTTGTCTACTTAGCATCCGCTATAAACTCAGAGAACAACACCAGCACTGAAATCAAACGAAAAATCACTCTTGCCAATCACTGCTTCTTTGAACTTAGAAAGCAATTAAGTAGTAAAGTCCTCTCTCGAGCAACTTAAGATAAACTGTACAAAACACTACATCCCGGTCCTCATGAATGGTGCAGAGACATGATCCTTGACAACATCCGATGGAAACGCTTTGGGCTGCTTCGAGAGAAAAATTCTTCGAGAGATTTTTGGTCCTGTCTGCATAAATGGAGAATGGCTACGAAGATTCAAGAACTGTACGAGCTGTTTAGCGACACTGAACTAGCAAGAAAAGTTAAGGTCAAACGACTTAGATGGTTGGGTCATGTCCAGCGAATGGAAAATATTTCTCCGGCTCGTAGAGTCTTCGAATCCAACCCGGAAGGACGTCGCAGAAGAGGAAGATCGCGACTCAGGTGGAGCACACAGGTGGTAGAGGACCGAAGCTGGAGACAGCTAGCTAGGGAACGAGCTTGCTGGAGACGCTTGTTGGATGACGCCCTGGTCTGACCTGGACTGTAGCGGTAGCGCCACCATAAGTTTTGACAAAATAGATACCGTTCAGTGCTGCGGCTTCCAAGAACTACAGCTTCCGACGAGCTAAGTTAATGAAGTAAAAGCTTATCACCCTCTTTAACCTGCTGCCTGGATCGGTCCTCGACTGGTTTGTAGCCAATCCTGAAAACAACCAGTCTTATACAACCAATCCAGCAACGATTCAAGTACTTTTGGATAGCCAAGTCAAAATAAAATTGCATCAACATTTCAAAGATTTTTCTATAGTGTGGTTTCGAGGTGTCAATAATGTAAAAATAAAATGTATGGAACGTGCTTTCCTCTGAGAAAAATATTGCAGGTAACAACTTTTTCCTTCATTGAAAAATCCTTAAAAAGTCCTAAAACACAGGAACGAACGAAAAAATCAATCTCACTCAACATCAAAACAACACTTAAATTTCATTACAAAAATCCAATTCATATAGAAATTCAGCAAATAAAAATGAATGGCATTTCAGCAAATTGTCACTCACTCACTCTCTTCCATACGATCTCGCAAAAGAGGAATTTCTTTGTGTTGACTCATTTATTCTTTTCTTACACACAATCAATCATAAACACACACGATACACAACAGACGCGACGACGCACGGTAGGTAGAGGAAGAGGAACAGCATAACACACAATACGAGGAGCATAACCTCTAAGTTCTTTTATCTCAGAATTCAGAAGTTTCAATCAAAAAGCAATTCAACAGACTTTGTCGCAGGATATCCGGCTGAAGAACTGTTTTTTTTTTTTCTTTTTTTTTACCGTTCGTGCTCAGTTCGAGTACAATATCAACATCAATATATGAATGAGTGGAATTGTGTGACAGCGAATGTGTTTTTTTTTTTGTCGAGAATTTTGCCTCTTTTCATCATTTTTCTGAAGTTCATAAATCTGCATAACAAGGACCGTTGAAAATTCTGTCAGCCTTGTCAATCTGTCAACACTTCTCTCCTTCTCATTGTTTATAGATTGTTTTCGGTATCGGCTTCGGCATTTACTTTATTGATTTTTAATGTCAGTTAAAGTTAAACTTTGGTTTTTTTGTTGTCATGCTGCTCTCATGTGGTTCTTATATGGGGACATAAGAGTGTTGGCTTGGGGTAAAGAATTGATGATGATCGATATTTTAATCAAACAGACATAACCAAGCTATAAAAGAAGATGACAGATGAACTCAAACAAGGAGACTTTTGCTGGAAATGGTCTTTGGGTTTCACAAGATCTGATGTTGTCAGAGTGGGAAAAATGGATGGAAATGGAAAATTGTCATCGATTTTTAAAGCGAATGGATTTTACTCACCATAAACAAGTTCCCTCTCAAAATTTGACGTCGGAACGACAATTAAGAATACAACACCTCCTGGCATCTTGATTTAGAATTTTAGGAATTATTCTATAGCCTTAAGCTATTAAGTTGTAATACTGCGTCTTTGTGATTCCTCAGGTTTTATAAGTTTACTTATTCATTCTTACAATCTCAATACAAACTAAATTTTTATCAAATTATGCGCTGTCCATTTTGCTTATTTTGAATACTTTCACAGTGAATTTATAAAGACACTTCAAAAAGTGGTATTTTTTGCACTCTTGGTGTTCTTCCGATCGATACGTGAAAAATAATGAGATCGGCAAGCTATTGTTTTCAGTTTTAAGAGTGCACTGCAATTTTAAACAGGTAACGCTAATTGAATTGATGATCTAGTAGAGCTTCCTTCATACGTAATTATCGCTTTGAAGCCTCAGTTTCATCTGGAGTAAACTGCCAAAAAATGAAAAGATATCCTAAATGAATAAAGCTTGCAAGTTGCTCGTGCACGGCGGTTAAACAAGATGAAAACCATTTTAAAGCTGAAAATACTCTTCGATTTAGAGAGTGATAGGGAGTGTACGCCACTAGGGCCTTGGCCGTTCGAAGTCGTATCTCCCTTTGTGTTCAAAAAACAAATCTCTAGAGAGAAAATTAACGTGAATTCTAACACTTTGTTGAAAATTGATTTTGATAAGAGGTCGCATTTTCATGCTTTGAAATACGTCAGTTAGAACGCTAATTAGTTGCAAAGATGAATGATGATCTGGTTATGTTGACAACTCAGGTACTATTTAAAATGGAGGGAGAATTTTGGGTAAAGATTCCCAAATTCGAGGGCGATTATTTAAAATGGCGTCAATTTTTTGACATTTTCCGCCAGATGATTGACGCCAGGCCAATTCCAAATATACAAAAGATGTGGTACCTCAAGACAAATGTGTGTGGTGAAGCAGAAAAACTCATCACACATTTGTCATTGACTGAGGAGAACTACCTGACGGCCTGGCAAGCACTTCAAGACAGATATAATAATATGAGAGTGTTGACATCAACAATCATTCAACGGATTATTGGACAACCAAATCATCCAACAGAATGTATCAGCGTCTGCGCCATAAGAGAGCTTCATGATACAACACATGAAAGGTCCCATACAAAATCAAACTCGAAATCATGCTTGTCAGTGGTATCGACATCAAAAACAGCAACAAAAGAGAAGACATCCGAAATCATATGCCGAGCATGCAATACTGAAAGACATCCGCTGTATATTTGCAAACTATTTTTGGACTGGTCCACCGATAAACGTTTTCAATTCGTTCAAAAGCACGGACTATGAATCAACGGCTTACAATTCAGACACAAGGCTAAATAATGTATCTCCCGGTCATGTACTAAATGCCACAAGAAGCACAACACATTGTTAAACCACAACGATCGCGCTAGAGGCTATAGACATCCAGAACCAGAGAAACCAACATCAGCGTCTCAGCGATATAAGAATCAGCAAAAGACAAAGACGAATCAAACATTCTGACTGTAAATTAGTTGAATGCTTCTTATAGTTTTTAACGAGCCTTGTTAAGTGCCAAATGCCAAAACAAAATGCCTGGCACGAACCATTGGGCCGATGCAATGTTTTGTACTAACTTTTTTGACTATTCTCTAGTGTAATGTAATTAATGTTCAAAATCTCAAATAAAATGTGTTCAACGAATACAAGTTTAACCATGAAGTTCCTTTTAAACGTCGCTGCACTAAATTTTGAATTTTTACGTACACTCTGGCGTATGTGGATTATTTTTTGTGTGTATTCGTCTTTTTCTTTGATATTAGCCTTTCATTTTTTGTTTGATGTAAAACAACGGACGTAGAATTGTTTTCGTTTAAAGAACTGTCCCTTTTTCATTTAAAACAAATAAAGGGCCTTGCATTCAACCTTGAGGAACACCATTTCCTGCCAATGAGATATTTCGTAAACTGAGTTTTTTATCCTAAAGTTTCATTCAAAACTTCAAGTGAAATGTATTCAACGAATTACAAGTCTAGTAATGAAGTTCAAACGTCGAAGTACTATTTTTTAACGTACATTCTGGTGTATGTGGAACATTTTATTGTGAGTATTCGTCTACTTCATTGATATTAGCCTTTCATTTTGGTCTGATGTAAAACAACGGACGTAGAATTGTTTTAGTACTAAGAATCATCCTAGTAGGGGAGCCCGAGATGCTAAATTTGCAGTTACTCGAGCGTCATCGGGACCTATCGCGTTTTGAAGATTGTGGTCTAAGATAAAAATGTGCGTTTAAATTTTTTCATAACGGTGTTGCGATTAGCGTGCAAACACGTTTGAAAATGCAAAAAAAAACCGTTACATGGAAATACTCGAGCGCGTCAGATATTCATAGTATATATTCACTTTGATAACGGGTATATAATAATCTGACGGAAAGAATGTTGCATTTAGCTGTAAAGGGCTGTTAACTTGGTAAAAAAACAAAAACAAAATTGCAGTTATTCGAGCGTGGCAGATTTTTGGAGGGGACGTAAATTGAACTCAAATAAGTGTCCTATTTTAATGACTGACGATTTGAATGAGACCGACACTTTTTACAGATTTTTGAAAATGTAAAAAAAAAACGTGACCTTGAAATATTCGAGCGCGTCAGATTTTTATACAGTGTGTTGTACTTGATGTTTTATTCACCCGAAATGATAATCTGACAAATATACCGTTGCATTTTTTTAATCTGACAATTTAAAAAATAATGACATACAAATACTTATGCCCAATTTCATAAACAACTTTTAAAAATTTAAGAGGCTTTTAAACCGTAAAATGAGATTTTTTCATTTCACCAAGCGTTTTTTGAGTAAACAAGCTTATAAACACCTTTCAAAACTAAATGCCCATTTTTGCCTCAATAAATTTTAAAAGTGTCATTGAATATTTTAAAAAGTGAGTATAAAACTTTCTCATTTTTTCTCATATATTTTCATGAGGATGTCAATTTTGACAAAAAATTCCTTGAAATTTCCCATTTTAAGTTGGTGAAACTCAAAAATTTTAAGGGTCTGATAAAATTTAAAAAGATTTTTGATAAAAGTAATTTTAGTGTTTGTTTATGAAATTGGGCATTAGTACATCTATCTTAATTTATTATAAGTTATTGAAATTATTTTTATGAATTGTTTTCCGATTTTTTTAAAACCACAAATGTTTGATCTTGCAACTGTAAAATGCTTAGCCAAGTACATAATATTTTAATATCAAAATTAATTTATGTTTCTGATACATTTTTTCTTTAATACTAAAAATTAAAAACAAAAATGGTTAAAAAAAAATTTTATTGGAATTTTTTTTTTTAATGACTCATTTATCAAGTTTCTGGGACTCGGAAATATTTTAAACCAGCGGAAACACTGGTTATAGGACTAATAAAGATTTTACAAATACAATGGTGTGGGAAGTTTGTGAGAGAAAAAAAAATGAGAGCAAATGAGAGAAAGCACTGATCTCAGCATCTAACCTCTAAAATGCTTTAATGACTATTTACGCTACATCGCAACACTGAAATTGTCAGATTATATGTTTTTCGTAATCCTCATAAAATTTCCATTAAGATGGGCAAAAAACCAATCGCGCTCGAGTATTTCGAGCTAACGGTTTTTTTTGCAGATTTGGAACGCTCCCATTTGCTTTTGCAACACTGAATTTGTCAGATTATTGAAATACTCACTTTTTGCGTTATAGTTAACTTATATTCTAAAAATCTGACGCGCTCGAGTATTTCCGACCATCGATTTTTTTTTTACTAATCTGACGGGCTGCCCTGATCGAACGCAACAAATTTAACCGTTCATATCTGGTAGGTTCACATAACAAAGTGCAAGGTTTCTCCCCATATAATAATCTGACACGCTCGAGTAACGCGCGAAATCCCTTCCTGGACTCCCCTACTATCCCTTTTTCATTTAATGCAGCTGGCCATGGCTCAGAGGATGAGGATAGAGTAGTTGATTATCAAGCCCAACGCTTCGGCAGCATTCTCTTACCACAAAAATCGCCAGATTATCTGAGGCCACCTGTGCGATTACATGATACAATAAAAATCTAAATCTCTTCCTCCGTGCCACGTTCCTACGTTTCAGTTATGTGTGATTTCTGTCTATGTGTCTAACTATCTCTCTCTGTTGTATTAATGTCTTGTTCTGTCCCAGCCGATGGACTCAGTCGCCAGTGCTGCTATGTGTCTGTAGTTCGTTATATTCATGTGCGAAGTACTGTGAAGTCAATGTCAATATAAACAATTGAATTGAGAACCTGCTCCTTTTCTTGAAGTCAGTTAAAAAAATAAAAAATGTATGGTCTTGGCTATGGTCTGAGCACAGATAATAAATTTATACAGATGTCTCATCCCTGCAGAAAAAAATTAAACATATTTTGCTCTTAACTGACAACGCCTTAACTGACAAGGAGCTTTTGGAAGCTTTTTTCCTTGCCCAAGTATTAATTTATGGGAAATGAGGTGAGCTAAAATAGATTTTAATACAATAAGTTAATGCGTTAAGGCTTTTGGAAAAAGCTTTTTTTTTTGGTAGCTTTTAGTTTCATATATCATTTCTCGCCATAAGGGTGAGACATCTGTATAAATTTATTATCTGTGATCTGAGGAGAAAATATATTTGGTAAAAGATTTCTGTTTTCAGTGGCAATTGAAATCCCAAAAAACACCATCCATTTGCCTTCTTACTAGAATCATTCATCTCTCTCAACTTAACTTCTTGGTGGTTTCCTTAACGCGACTTAAAATTTACAACCAGGTAACTCCTCTCTTGTACACATGCACGACAACAAGCACCCCACAACAAACAATTACCTCATCAGCAGCTATAAGCAAAACAAAACCCACTCGAAACGCCAAAACAACAACAACCACAATAATTTCCACATGATAGGTATATTATTATGCAGCAGCAACTTTCTAATTGATTGCAATATTATAAACCAGATCGTTTAACACAACCACAACAAAGTGTTAATTAGTTTTGGAATAAGCCGCCGCCGCCATAAATGCAAACGAAAAATATAAATCACTGTTGAAGCAATAAGCATTCTACAAATTCAATATCTCCAGCAAGAGGAGATAGAGAGTCTCGTTGAGTTGTGTGAATGGTGCAACTTGCAGAGCATCAGTTAATAGATTCTCCTTGGCCACAGGTTTCAAATTGAATGTCTACAGTATTGTCGGTGAATGTTGTTCGGTCGGTCGGTTTGCTTGCTTGCTTCCTGCTATGGGCAAGAAGAGTTTTATTATGTGTTGTTAGGAGAATTGTATAGTTTCCAGCAGCAAAACACTTTCATGGCATTCATCCAGATTTAAACAGGAAGCACCTCCTCCCACAGCATACCTTCGAGTGACCATATCTAGATGCACAGAATACCATCAGGAATTCTATATCCCTCTTTGGCGAGATAAAATATAAATTCGCTTCGAATCTGATCAAAGCGAGTGGACGGGCGGGTATATCCTTGGGAACAATACAAAACAATGGCGCTCATCATGGCTGTCATTAAGTTTTTTTCTTTTCACATTCGATATTTGGAATTTTAAAAGCCAAAAGCAATATCACCAACAACAACAAAAGAATCAGGCTAAAATTTGGAAAACGATTTTCGTGGTGCGATATAAAATAATGGCTCGTAATGCCGTCGAATATCAAAGGAAAGTCTAATTTATAGAATCAAATCGTAATTTTGTAATCAGATTGATGTTGGGCGATAAATTTGTCGGTAATTGTTTCAATTTTGATTGTGGACTGGTGTGGCATAATTATTGAAACATTTGGTGGGTAGTTGTTGGGAGTGCAGCATAATGATTATGTGATTGTTGGTTAAATGCCGGACGAACAATGACGGGGGATTATCGGGAAATTTAAATTTTTGTTGGTTTGTTCAAGCTTAGCTTTTAAGCTGTGTGAGTAAGGAAATTATTTGCACATTTTATTGATGGAATTTTTGAGAAAATCCTTGGTGGTTTAGGTAAGTGTCACCGTGAAATTTGAATGCCCTTACCATGACTTATAATTGCGACGAGTATTTGGAAGGAGCATTCATAGGTCTTAAGAGAATTACAAACAATATTTATTTCAAAATAGAATGAGATGGGATTGTTCTTAAAATAAAAGAGAAGTCTTCAGACAACGTTCCAACTACTTGGCCTTGCTGCAGCCAGTAGAACAGTTATAAGAAGAACAAGGTTTTGCAGACGGAAGATCCACACAGCAATCTGGTGATCTACAGTGGCTCAAAACCAAACCCATCACGTGTTAATTGACGAATAAAAGCACGTTTTCGAGGAATTAATATCGACTCTGTTCACTTCCTGGAAGCTGCACAGTTCAGAGCTTTTTCGAACGAAAAAAGAAGAAGAACAATAATTAGAGGCAGTAAGGAGGCTCATCTACCTCGAAACAACTCGTCGAAGGCAAGCTGAAAGAATAATGCAAGCATTGCATCGGCCGACCAAAGACAAGAAAATCTTCATACCCTAGTTCCCAGGTTTGAGGATGCTAAAACGCTTGGAGGACGCATTCCAGGGATGAAAGGCGAACTGTGAGAACATTTCAAAGGAACTTATGACTTAAAGGGGATCAAGCAATTTTTTGCTCAGGCACTGCACTGAGCTGAATGACCAAGCCCAATTTGTATGGAATAGACTTATTCCAAAATAGAGCGCACAAAACAAATCCGGCAGAAAATTATCAATCTACAAACGGCGACGACCACGACGACCTCCCTTCCAACGTGTGGAATCGGATGGCATTGGTGTCACATCCTCGACGACGACGCGGCCAATCTTCATTGACGAACGAACCAAAGTACGGAGTGCTGATTGGGTACCGGATCCTGGGGTTATTGTGTTGTTGCCAACCGGTGGCACAGAGCTTGATGTGCAGGGTAGTGATTCCAAGAATCTTGCACTTTTCAGAAACATCTTGAGCGGCAGCGTAGGGTGAAACTTCATCACGATCAGCCTTGACATTCATGCGTCCTGTAACACGAGCAATGGTTTCACAGCCCGACAAATCAATAACATGAACGAATGTATCGTTGAAACTGGCATAGATGTGAGCAACACCGAATACAAGCTCACCATCGTGCACTTGAGGTCCCAGAGATACCTGGACTTCTTCCTTTTGAATATTGTTCTTCCTTTGTGGCATATTGATTGAATTCTTTTAAAAACCACAACCCAATCACTTGAACCGGATATATGGCCTTATTCACCGTATAAAATACATACCCCGGAACAAGTCTCTTCAAACCAATTAAACACCACTCCACTTAGTACTCCAATTCCATATCTCAAGTACCTTTTTTTCAGATCCCATAAATTGCCTTTAATTTCCAATCACATTTGTTTAATTAATTATCCTCAACCAGACCAGCAACCACCAGAAGGAGCATAAAATGCACCCAAGTAGAAGTTTAACCTTCAAAAACTGTTTGTTTATTTCTTTAAAATAGACAAGGAATGCCTACATTGAAATATTTTCTAAACTGAACTTTCTGTTAACCTAAATACATGGTTTTTTTCGATAACATTCTCCAGCCACCGGCTACTACAAAATGTCGATCTAAAAATACTTTGTTGAGAAGAGACTTGTGAAGATAAAGAGTTGAACAGAATTTACAAACAAAAATTGATTCGAAGAGAAACTGAAATTTTTACTTTTAAGACGAAAAAGGGTGGACTGTTTTCAACATTCTCTACTATTGGTTTAAGGGAGAATTCAAAGAGTTCTTTGAGAATTTGGATAGATTAATGTCGGCATAAATCAATAAAAAGTGCCTATTTATTCGACCAAGTGATGGCATGACCCAGAGCACCCAACGAGCACCCTGTTTCCCATTCAAGATTTTTACAATTTTTAATTAATCAAAAATAAACAAAACACAAAAATGATCTCAACTCAATATTATTTAGCCAGAAGAAGCCTGAGAGATCCATGCGCAAAGTGAACTGATCATCATCGATCTTGTTTTTTTTTTTGGAGAACCCCAACGGAGGAGGCCCAACAGATGGACCACATAATAATCTAACATTAGTTGCACATTTGAATTCTCGGAATAAAACAGAAACATTTTCATGTTTTGCGCGAGTGCGATCTGATGTGTCCAAATTGAGATTTCTGTTTATTTTTTCAAAATTTCTATATT
The DNA here is from genome assembly GCA_943590905.1 of Sphaerophoria taeniata. Lineage (NCBI taxonomy): Eukaryota > Metazoa > Arthropoda > Insecta > Diptera > Syrphidae > Sphaerophoria > Sphaerophoria taeniata. The sequence continues at coordinate 87,366,957 of OX016542.1, forward strand.
CTCAACGCTCCCAACCCATTCGAATGAATGTTCTTAATTGAAAAACATTCAAACATTGATCGTTAGTCAGTGTGTCGCAACTCGCAAGCTTGTTGGAATACAAAATAATTGCTCGAAAATCAATTGCGCGAGATAGACTGCCGGTAGTGTGATTTCAAAAATCGAAAAAATTAAGTGTTTTCAAAAGGTGTTTTTGGGGAGAAATATGCCCAACATAAATTTGAAATTTTGGATTTAATTGTGTTTATCAAAATTGAAGAGTATGAAATTCATTACATGCAGTGATGTGGATATCCTTAGAGAGCTTCCTTTTATGGAAACAGATATTTGTGCAACAAATCAAGTGCAGTTGATATCAACATGTTGCGTGGGCGGAATGTTATTATTAATGGCTGTCGGAGTTTGTGTGAAATTTCCACAGAGGTAAATAAATTTGAAATGGTTTTTCCAGTGTAAAAATAATTTTGAATTATCGATGTTTGCAGACTTAACTCATCTTATAGACAGTCAGGCGTATTCAGGGCGTGACGGGGCTTTTTTTTTGATTGGGTGTCTGTTTAGACAGATTTAAAAAATGTTCGCATGTAAATAATGACATCAAAGGTTAAATTAAATTCTTGCAGACAAATTGAGTTTAGAAACAAGACATTGTGCTGAACAAAATACATACAATTATTTGAATTCCGGAGTTTTCAGAATGAAATTTCAATATTCGAATTCGAGTCAGGAATCATTCTCTAAAGTAAAATATAATGGTTTTTGAGCGAAAGGAAACTATTTTTAACTTAAAATAAACAGGAAAACGTGTTAGTGTTGTTTTGGACAGCAAAAACAATCAGCCGAACTAAGGCAAATAAATAATTCATTAAAATTGTTTTAATTCATTTATCAAAATCAAAAGAATGGTCCTGAACTTTCAAACACTGTTTAAGAAAAGGCATACTAGCAGTGCCCGAGGGGTAGTGGTAAGTGCGTTGGCTGTTATACGTAGAACGCATGAGTTTGAATCCTGTTCGTGCTCATAAATTTTTATTTCATCTTTCCCGTTACTGCCTCTTGCTAAGAACTGACAACATATCAATCTGTCATGAAAAATTGCTTCTCAACTTTGCCGTTCGGAATCGGCGTTAAATAGTAGATCCCCTCAATTCTTCAAACGCACTCAGATAATTGAGCCTAAGCCACTTAGGCCTCGGCTCTTCAAGAGCTGTCGCCGCGACAATCCCTAATCCTTAGACTCTTTCGGCTTTACGAAATAGAAAACGGCACTAGGTACGTAAAAATAACTCGATTTCCTTTTGTAAGCCTCCAACGCTGAAAACAAACCCAAACTACAGAAAGAAACCCGCGGGAAAATCGTGAGTGTGTGCACTGAAAATCTGCGGCAAGATTGCATGTGTGCACCGGGCCTAACATACAACGTTCCTATACGACCACAAACTTTGAAGAACATGCCAAAATCTCCTGATACAAGCAAATGTAACAACACCAGCATTCTCTTGGTCTCAGAAATGGAACAATACAAAACCGGAAATGGGTGAAATAAACTCACAAGAGAGGAAACTTTCCAAAAATGTAACCTTTTTTAATAAAACAATACAGACATGTATGTACTTATATTGAAAGCTTTGGTAAAAGTAGGTCCAAAATAAGCTTCTAGAAGAGCTACAACGTCGATCGCCTTTTACTCCTGCAACAGAATTTTCGGGAAACTTGGGGACTAAACCCTAAAATTATCAGATGGATGTATTCGGCAATAATAAGACTAATACTAACCTATGGTAATCTGGTTTGGTGGAAAGCTTTAGAAAAGAGCACGAATCTCAAAACTTTGACAAAAGTTCAAAGACTTGAGTGCACAGGCATTACAGGGGCAATGAGATCCACTCCAACTGTGGGACTGGAAGTTATTCTCAATTTAATAACCCTAGACCTCTTTGTACAAGAATCTGCGCCTTGAGACTTAGTCAGACTAAAGTCTGGAAAAACAGTTCCATGGGACAGATCCTTCATAAAGTAATGGGTCATAGTACTACAACAGACTATAAAATACCCGAACTTGATTTTCATAAACCATTCCAGGCTGCCATTCCAAACAGAGAGGAATGGATAGATATAACATACAATACTCCAGTGAGTCGTCAAAAGCTATCTATACTAATGGCTCTAAGATGGATACTGGTGCAGGGGCAGGCTTCTATTCTGAATCTCTCAAGTTAATCGACTTGCTTAGGCTTCCAGACTACAGTAAGTAATGTCTAGGTCCTGGCAGTGACAACAGCCGCTAAACAGGTAATAATGATGGGGATACCACGGGCTGATATCGCCTTTTACATTGATAGCCAAACGGCAATAAAAACGATTACTACAACTGAGGTAAAATCAAAGCTTGTTTCCTGTTGCCGCGAAGAGCTTAAGGTTCTTGGCACACAGCAAAACATAAGACTCTGCTGGGTCCCAAGCCACAGCCATATACCAGGCAACGAGAAAGCCGATGAATTAGCAAGATTAGGATCAACGCTTGACGTAAGCCAAGCTCAGCTAGTCAGCACCCCACCCTGTTATTTAAAGCAGGAAATCTCAAATAGAATAACTGTTAAGGCCGATGAAAGGTGGAACCTGCTGGACAGCTTCGGCATTACAAGGAAGATCTGGCCCTGTTTTAACAAACAAAGAACGGAAAGAATTATACAATGACACATGAGATCATTTCAATCTCTTGTAAGCATAATTACCGGGCATAATCTGTTAGGATATCATAAAAAAAAGATTAGAATCAGTTCACATGATCTATGCAGAGGATGCGGTGACGAGGAGGTGCAAGACACTTCGCACTTTCTATGTCACTGCCCCGCACTCGCCCACCAAAGGAAAAAATTGCTCGGCAATTATTTCTTCGGGGACTTGGAAAAACTCTCTAGTACTCCAGGTACTAACATTCTGAACTTCGTCAATGTCCTAAATGGCTTGATTAACTGAAAATAGAGGTTTTTATTAGCTTGAGTAGCAATACCCATGGGTATCACAGTGGATCTGTATTGATCTAAATGTGACTGTAACGATATCAACTGTCAGCCTCCTAGCCTAACCCAACCTAAGAACTACAATGTTATTTTTTCCCCAAAAATTCGGATACTGTTATCTGATATGGAACACTCGATCGACATTTTTATTAAAAACGAATTCGATATTCGTAAAGATGCCGACACGTTTGATAATTCAAATAATAATATTTTAAGAAAGTAATTTTGTTTACGGGACTTCAGGAAAAATAAAAAAAAAGAACCGACTTATAAGAAACTGCTCAAGACTCAAAGCCATTCATATTAAAACGAAGAAAATGAAAACCAAAACCTAAACAGGACTTCAACCAAAATGAGTACCTACACTTACGTCCTCAAAGATCCAAACCTTATCTTATTTTGCGTAATAGAACTAAGTGGACAAGCCCTATTCATAATATGAATATTTCAACCCAAGAGTTGCACCTTGGATTTTAATAAGTAAGAACGAATAGTTGCGGCAAAACCTGTGAAAATATAAACTACCCATGTTTTTGGTGATAGAAAAATATTAAATGCAGGAATCATCATGGTTAATGAACTGAGAATTGCTTCATAAATTCTCAACCTAACCAATAAAATGCCCATCAACCATAAGCACTCCGTTAAAATTAGCTAATTTGCTCAAAATTTCAACAACTAAACATCAACTTTCCACACCAATATAGAAACTAATCCGACACAAACAAAAAAAAAACATCAAACATTTTTTAACAAATCAATTAGAATGGAAAACCTGGCCCTTGTCTGTCATCGACAAAAAAACATACTTTCAGTTGGTTAATTCTGTTTGTTTTTGTAAATGAATATTTCATACCAATTGATTTTCAACATGAAAGGTAAGTTTTGTTAAAACCACCTGCCATCGCCGGCTGATAGAATTTCATAGTCAAGCCAACAACAAGTGCCGGAGCTTAGCCGACCCAACCCTCAAAACTCCAGTCCTATGATGAAATTGCATTAAATTTGGAATTTTTGGAATCAGCCCAATCCGTCCCCGAGAATAATCTCCCTGCATTACACAAACTAAAGTAAAAAAGAAAATGCAAAACTAGAAAACCGATTACCTTGTAGTTTGTTTTTTGTTTACAAATTTATTGAAATTGAAAATAAAAATAGAAATATACCCAAAAGCTATTTTTTCAATCTATATTCAATAGGCTGAGGATTGAGTGGTTTTTTGTGCTTTTTTTCGGCTTAATTTTACTCTTTGCTTTTTGTGGAACAGGATCAGGTCAACGCAGCGTTGCCAACCGCTTTAGCCAAAAAAATGCCTACATTTGGAAAAAAAGATGCCTTTTTCATTAAAAAAAATGCCTTTTCTTGAGTTTGTCAGTGGAAGTAAAAAAAAAAAAAAAAAAAAAAAAAAAAAAAAAAAAAAAAAAAAAAAAAAAAAAAAAAAAAAAAAAAAAAAAAAAAAAAAAAAAAAAAAAAAAAAAAAAAAAAAAAAAAAAAAAAAAAAAAAAAAAAAAATTCAAAGTTTTTTTTTTAATTTTAGGTCTAAGGCCGTGTGCGAATTGGATGAACTGTGGTTAAAAATGGATGAATTCTTAACCACTACTGTCATATTTTAAACTGCTCCGCAGCTAGTCAAATTTTAACTCATTTTATTCAATGCGAAATGTCAAAATTTAACCAAACATCAAGTTTTAACAACTTTTTAACTCAACTCGCACACGGCCTAAAAACCTAAAAAATAGTTTTTTTCTTATATTTTGCTAAAAACTTACAACTTAAAACTAAAACCTCTAATTCGATTCAAATTATTGAAAATCGTATTCGCAGATAAGTGGATTTACTCACTTTTCTTCAGTTAAAAACGGCGAGGTCGAATGCATATTTAAATAAATTAACAGACCGCAATTCGCAATGAATACAAAAACAGTTTACTTTCAGTTTAAATGACAAGAAGTGCAAAAAACGAAGCAATAGGGAAAGTCTAACATCAGAGCTTAACTGGGTTAGACAGTGAGATAGATGAGCACCAGAAGAAATTGTTCGGAAAATTCGAACAATTTGAAAGTGGAAACTCATTTCTAAGGGCAAATTTACATATTACAATCTAATAGGTTTAATATTTTAAGAATGCTTTAATAAAATAAAGAAAGCCAGTAGTTTAAAACTGAAATGAAAAAAGATGCCTTTTTGCAAAAAAATAAGCCTTAGAGCCTTAGCTGGTAAAATAATGCCTAAAAGGCATGAAAATGCCTAGGTTGGCATCGCTGGGTCAACGTTGAAAATATTCAACGAATTTATGCGGATAAAATATTTGAGAGAGTTATGAATTTTCGATTCGAAAGAGTAAACAAATTTTAAAACAACTTTTGTGAGAGAAATAACCGATGTTTTTAGAAAATGAAAAACAAATATTCATTGAAAGTCATTGGCTATGAGTGCAATTATTACAAAGTGATGTTTTGAAGGACAGTGGATCGCCTAGAAAATTATTATGCCAGCACTTAATTTTCATTGAAATAATGAATGTTTGACTAAATTGGGTTTTTCTGAAGTTTCAATGACGAGGACAAGGTTGCCATAACAGAAAATAAAGCCACAATGCACCTTGCAAATTTAATGGGCTATCGATATTTCAATTGTTCCTAACGCGATTAAGACGGCAATCGGAATTTAAAAATCTACTTCCCGACAAGTCAAAAAGTATTTAAATGTGAAGGAAGGTGTGACGAAAAACTTGTAAGACTTGCATATCTCCAACGAATAACATTGCAAACACTGTCATAAAGAAGTACGTCGTCATGAAGAGGTGTATACAGGGTTGGAAAAAAAACATGTTTTTTTTAAAAAGAACAAAACACTGTTTTTTTTGCAAACAAAAAAAACATGTGTTTAAAACAGTTTTATATTCTGTTTTAATTACTTTGTTTAAAACACGTTTAAAACATGTTTAAAACATGTTTTAAACATAATCTATATATATAAAGATGAAATCATGTTCGTGTGTAACCGCATAACTCACAAACGGCTGGACGGATTTGGCTATTTTTTTATTTTTTTTGTGTTAGTCTGTAGATGAAACTTAGGGAATAAGTTTTTAAATTATTTGCATGTTATTGCAGGTGCATTGGTTTTCAAATGGGAAACTGGAAAATTTCAAAATGGGTTTTTTGAATGGAAAACAGAAAGTTGTTGATGAAAAACTCGGCATAATTGACCAACGACGATGACTACGCGACGCTGATGGCTGACGTTGTCTTTGATATGTTAGGCTAAAAACACACCGAAGCGGACAAGACGAACTTTTTGTCTTTCGACAAAAAATCGCGGACACAAGTCCATTGCTCTTAGGCTAAAAACACACCAAAGCGGACAGACGAACTTTTTGTCTTTCGACAAAATGTCGCGGACACAAGTCCATTGCTCTTACGAGGCAACACACACCGAACAAGACACGACACGACAAAAAGTCGTGTCCGTCCGTCGGTTGCATTAAATACATGGGGTTGTATAGGAGCAAACCACACCAAAGAAGACAAAATGTCCCGGACAAAATGTCGAAGCCTGAAAGTACACACCGTCTTATGAAGAACCACACACCAAAGTGAACAAGACAAACAAACAGATTTCGACAAACGGACATGTCGGTTGCTCATAGTTGGATTTGTATTTTATTGCGATATTTCTTGTTGTATTTTGTTCAATTTGGTATGGATGTTGTTGTAATGGTAAAAAGAATTAAGAAAAAGAAGAATTAAGAAAAACGTAGAGATTTCTTTTGTGTGGATGTTTGTGTGGATGTTTTCTTTGTTTGTCCGCTGGCAAAACACACCGAGTGCGACAACGACAAAATGTTTTGTCTGTGTCGTCCTCGGTGTGGGGTGGATTACGACACGACTTTTTGTCTTGCGACAAGCAAACGTTTTGTCCGCTTCGGTTTGTGGTTAGCCTTATGCCTTGCTACTTTTCGGTCGCAACTACAGTTATTTTGGACCGACCGACCGACGTTGGTGGTGTAAAACTATAGACTATGGATTCTTTGCTAAAGGTAGCCCTAAACGACAAACATGATAGCCGAACATGCTCGTGCGTAGTATTTATTTATTCGTCGTGTAGGGGATGTTCGCTGTTGGCAAAATTTTCGATTTTCTCGTGTTTGTCCGTTTCGTTGTTTGCCATGTAGGGAGATGTTCGCTAACAAATCTCATTTTTTCTATGAAATAACCATAAGTGCAATGACTTGCTTCTCTTTTTGACACATCCTCACACTTACAAGAATCAACACGAAATGATATGCGATAATTAAGTGTTTGCAGTGTAAGGAATAACGCAAACGAGCATGTTCGGCAAATTTGTTTGTTGTTTAGGGCTACCTTAAGGCGACTGCAGTTGACTCGCAGGTCGCAGTCGGTAGCAAGTACTGCTACTTGAGACCGAGATCCGAGATCAGTGAAATTTTATATTTGACTTATAGCGTTTTTTTTGGTCGTCCGGAACTGTTCCGAACAGTTCTGTACTCGTTCACTTGGCACAAGATGACAGTTCTTGTTCTGAATAGAACAGAAAAACGATTCCGAATTTGAAGTCAGAATCAAAAACAGAATCACGCATACATGCACACACTCGCGTATACGTACTCGGCTGCCATGTTTACAAATAAAGAAATTAAAAACAATGTCATGTCATCTGCAATTCTTCATATGAGGTTTCACAAATACACAAACATTCAACCCTTAGAAGCAAAAAATGTGTTTGCCTGTTCGTTTGGAATCCGGAATCGGACAGTTATGTGTACAATTCCGGATTACCAAAAAAAAACGCTATTAGGGTGAAGGCGAAAGGACCAACGACGACGCGCGCCGACTTTGTATTTGTTTGATAAATGTTAGTTATGCCTTGCTATTTTTCGGTCGCAGGTACAGTTATTTTGGACCGACCTATGTTCATGGTGTAAAACTAAAGACTATGGCGCAAAATTATAGTCCGCTAATGAACAATTTTAGTGTGATACTAGCTTAAAATGACGCGACGTTTCAGCCCACACCCATGAATTCTTTGGCTAGGCGAGTGCATTTGAATCCTTCAAATGGGAACGACGCGACGACCGAGTAAATATGGTCTATATTTTGTTGTCGACATGCTTCATGCAAAAAAAGGCAAAATCAAAGTAAGGTGGTGTGTGAAGTGTGATGTGTTTTGCAAGAAAACAACAAAATTTAAAACGTCCGATGAGCAATTATATTACTTGTTTTTTTTGTATGTGTTTTAAACAGTTTAAAACAGTTTTAAACAGTTTATGTTTTAAACAAAATGTTTTTTTTATGTTGTGTTTTAAACAGTGTTTTAAACATTTGTTTAAAATAAATGTTTAAAACATTGCCAACCCTGGGTGTATATCGTGAACTACACAAATAGAGTTGATAAACAACCAATGACTTCACAAAGAGTTTAGTTCCGAAGTTCTGGTTTCATTGAAGCATATTTTGAAAGTGGAACTTTTCGATTAATGTTGGCGTTGGGCTTTCATTGCCCCTCAGCCAACTTTTTTATCGAAGACATGGATTTGTATCTCTGATTTAAGTGCGCGCCATGCCAATATCGGTGCATTAATCGTCTCGAAGATATCAATCGCCACCTTAGAACTGCCAATAAAACGTTCAGATTTTTTTTTGGGAATTGTGAAGGACCAATAGCCCACCCCTGCTTTGCTTAACGTCTGTTCACTAATTGACACTCTTTGAGCGTTTTAACGTAGCCTGCTAACAATAGAAACAAAAACAAAAACCACTCACCTTTTAACTTTCACATATTTGCAATACTTTCACTATATTTTTAAACACAAATCAAATATATAAAATTCTCGTGTCACGGGGTGCGTAATTGAACTCCTACGAAACGGCTCGACCGATTTTCGTGAATCTTTGCGAGGATATCGGCTAAGATGGAGAATCGGACAACATCTATTTTTCATCCCCCTAAATGTTAAGGGTGGTCCACCCTTATTTCTTTTTATTTTTTTTATGATACATCATACTAAAATACATAGATACAACTCTAAATTTTCACCCCTCTATGATCAACCCTTATTTTTTATTTATTAATTAAAAACTTTAATTTTTTTTGGCAAGATTTTTATTTTTATTTTGTCATGACTTAGAATATTAGGGCCAGGGTACCGGGGAACCGGAGTAGTCGGTAGCGGGTAGTGGGCAGCAATTACTGGTGGTGTAGCGGGTAGTGTTTAGAAGTATTAGGTAACGGGATGTGGGGTAGCGGGTAAAAAGGTAGCTGGGTATAACGGGATAGCGTGTAGAGGGTAGTGAGGTAGCGGGTAGTAGGTAGCGATTACCAGTTAAGCGGGTAGCGTGTGTTCCATCTGCCATACACGGCGATAAATGATTGAAATTACCACATGGGCCATGAAACATGTTAGTTGTAACCGATCCCTATGTTTTGATAGCATTTTATACTTTTCAACCCTATGCAAATCCGTTGAGGATCCACTACTTTTGTACCAGTGGCACCAAATGCTTAAATTAGGGTACCGGGTAGTGGGGAAGCGGGGTAGTCGGAAGCGGGTAGTGGGTAGCAATTACTGGTGTAGCGGGTATCGTTTAGAAGTATTGGTTAACGGGAAGTGGGGTAGCGGGTAATAGGGTAACTGGGTATAATGGAGTAGCTGGTAGCGGTAGTGGAGAAGCGGGTAGAGGGTGGTATGGTAGCGGACTACAAAAGTCTAGGTCTTTTTTATATCGATTGAGGCAGTACAAAGTCTGTCGGGTCAGCTAGTTAATTAATAATTTTTTTAAATAAACTTTTGAATTTAAAATATCCACGGAGAAAATTTTAAGTTCATTGCACTTGTTTCTACATGTTCACTATTCCTGCTGTCACAATTATGGCGGTAGATCGTGGATTGTTGTAGAGTCGGTAGATTAGGTAATGTCAGTATTATCGTTAATACAGTTTCGTGATTGTAGTAGATCCTTGTTTGTTTTCTTTTTTCAATTTGTAGCAAGATATAAATTTATAAAATAAGTCACACATAAACATACAATAATCCTAATGTATTTCACCATCATATCAGTCAAACACATTTGCTTCATACAATACCATACCAATCAAAGTATCAAACACGTTTGCTTCATACAATAACATCATACCAATCAAACACATTTGCTTCAAACACTATTAAACCAATCAAACACATTTGCTTCATACACTATTATATCAATCAAACACATTTGCTTGTTTACATTCGCACTATACTTAATTCATTCATTTACATATTTCATTTCATTTAAGTTTATGAGTTTACAACTCACATTCTGTGTTTGTAGAAATGTTAAGAAGAATATGTGAAAATTGTATTAAAAACTGAAGTTCGAAATTATTAAAAGTATTGATTATATCTGAAACTAAAATAACATACTTCTTTTTATTACTTTGGAAAAATAATCTGTTTTTTGGAAATTTGCTACAGTGCTGACGCAGTCCGGAGTTCCTCCCGACACGTTAAAGAAATTCGCTACAGTGCTGACGCAGTCCGGAGTTCCTCCCGACACGTTAAGGAAATTCGCTACAGTGCTGACGCAGTCCGGAGTTCCTCCCGACACGTTAAGGTTAACCGATACACGCAACTCTAGTTTGATAAGAGTCCCTCTAGTCAACTAGTTTCGCCCGCTGCAGTGTTAGCTAGGAGGTTCCTCCAGGCGACACTTGAATCTTTTCGTTTAGTAACCATAGTCGTTACAAATTGGAGCACCAACTACAGGGCAGATACCACGTCCACGTCCACGTCCACGTCCACGTCCACGTCCACGTCCACGTCCACGTCCACGTCTAAGAACATAAATCTCTTCGCTTCAACATTCAACTCAGATACCACGTCCGACGTCCACTTCTTAGAAACAAGAATACGCACGAAAATGCCACGAAGAACAAGAACGTCGGCTGCCTCCAACGTCGACGAAGGAGAAGGGGAGCTTCTGCAAATCACCGAGCGACAGCTACAAGGTTTCATGCGTCGAAGTATTTCACTCTCCGAGTGCACCGAACGATTTCGAGGCGAGGCGGACTCAGAAAAATTGGATAATTTTCTACAAGCCGTAGAAATTTTTAAAAAAGTCAAAAATATATCTGATGCAGATGCACTTTTAGAGTTGCCGTTACTATTCAAAGACTTTGCTATCAGCTGGTGGAAGGGTGTGAAAGACGAGGCGACAACTTGGAAGCGAGCAATTGACCTACTAAAAAAACAATTCGCTCCGAATAGAAAGCCTCACGTCATCTTTCAACTTATTTTCGACACAAAACAAAAAAGAGGTGAAAAATCAGATACGTTCATTTGCGAAAAAAGAGCACTGATTTCAGAGTTGCCATATTCACACTTTTCCCAAGAAATTGGCTTGGACATCGTTTACTCTCTTTTACAAGAAGCGATCCGTAAGGATGTAAAAAGAGAAGAATTCAAGAGCTTCGACGAATTAATTACGCTATGTAGAGACTGGAAGCAACTGTCAGTTAATACAAGGCCATGTACTAATTTTGCAGAACCATCCCAAGCAAAGCAAAAATTACGATGCAACCACTGCAACTATCACGGTTATCGGACTGAAGAGTGTCGAAAGCTTCAACAGGCAAAAACAAAAGAAGCAAACAATTCAAAATCAGTCGAAGAAAAACCCAAAAAAAATAGTTTGTTTTGGATGCGGAGCTAATGGGTTCTATAGAGGAAATTGTCCTTATTGCAAAAACAAAACCTTCCCTAGTCAGTCATATAACTTGACGCAATCCCTGAAAACGTCATCGACAGGAAGCATCCCAACAATCCCATTTTCGACGAAAGGAAAAGAAATGCTCGCCTATATTGATACAGGAGCATTAACAAGCATCGCAGGCAATGACTTATACCTACACCTTAAAGAAACTGGACACAAGTTTCATAAGGTCAGTGCAAACGTCACGCTAGCTGATGGAATCGATTCACAAAAAGATATGTGGTGTACATCTTGTCGCATAATCATTGGTAATAGATCCAAGGTTATCAACATTAGCGTGTTGCCAGAAAGGCGAAATTCCATCACACTCATCGGGATTGATTTTCTCGAGAGCTCTGGAATCGTTTTGAATCTAGCACAACGAACATGGCAATATGTCGATCAACCAAATGTCATTTTTGAATACTACGATCATGTCGAACCACAAACCCAAACACCAAGAAGCAACATTTCAACACCAGCGTCCTTATTGAATTTGGAAAACAATAGAGTCGAGCCGATTTCTCCTCTAGGCAATACGCCAAATCAAATTTTAAATATGTCAATCGACGAATGCGATCAACAGCCCGAAAAAGCACCAGAAGATGAAATATTTGACATTTTTCGAGACGCGCTTCCTTTGTATGTCCACAGTCCAAAAAGTGACTCAAACTTTGAAAATGTATTTTTGAGTACAAAACGCAACGAGCGAGCTTACAGAACAGAAAGCCTTTTCCAGCCACCGCACAGAGTAAATATAAATGCTATAGAACTTCGCACAGAAGAAGGATGTCACCTATCACATAAACAAACGAAATTACTTGAGTCGATATTGAATATGCACGAGCAGGTTTTCAACTGGGACAACGAAGTGGCTGCAAAAGGAGTTGAGCATATCATTGACACCAAGAACCATCTGCCAATCGGTTCGCCTCCGTACAGACTTTCCCCAGCTAGAAAAGAACAATTGAAAGCTGAAATTCAGAACATGCTCCTGAAAGGCATAATCGAACCTTGCGATTCTCCATGGGCATCTCCAGTAGTAATGGTTCCGAAAAAATCAGGAGAAATACGTGTTTGCATCGATTATCGCAAGCTCAACGCTGTCACAACACCGGATCGTTACCCTCTCCCCAGAATTGACGATCTTCTTCATAACGTTGAAGCAACCTCATTTATGAGCACTCTCGATTTACAGTCAGGCTACTGGCAAATAAAAGTCGCCGAAAAGGATAAACCGAAAACCGCTTTCGTAACACCTTTCGGAACATTTCAATTTAACCGAATGAGCTTTGGACTTCGAAACGCGCCGGCCACCTTCCAACGCCTCATCGATCGAATAAAAGCTGGATTAAGCGAAATGACCATATTTGCTTATTTAGACGACATAGTTGTCTGTTCAAGTACATTTAATGACCACATGAGTGATCTTCAAAAATTATTTCAAAGACTCAAGGTCAATAGAGGAAAAAGCTGCTTCTGCTGTGAAGAAATTAAATACCTTGGACATTTACTAACAAGGAATGGCATCAAGACAGATCCGGAGAAAACATCAGCAATTGTTAAAATGAGCCCACCAAGAAATTCAAAAGAAGTACTTACGTTTCTACAGACTTGCTCCTGGTATCGGAGATTCATACCAAATTTCTCTGATGTTGGGAAGCCCTTGAGCAATTTATTAAAGAAAAATGTTACGTTCCATTGGACCTCCGAGCAACAACAAGCGTTTGACAGTTTAAAGCAACTCCTAGTGACAGCACCTATATTACAGCAAGCTGACGAAAACAAACCATTTCTCCTGAAGACCGACGCGAGTAATTATGCTCTTGGGGCAGTCCTGGTCCAGGGGGAGGGTGCCGAAGAACATCCCATTGAATATGCTAGTCGTTTGTTAACACCTGCCGAAAGAAATTACGCCACCACAGAACGTGAAGCATTAGCAATAGTATGGGCAGTGAATAAATTTCGGGGTTATTTCGAAGGTACCGAAATTACTCTTTTGACAGATCATCAACCTCTAAAATGGCTAATGTCGCTGAAGTCGCCAACTGGTAGACTTGCAAGATGGGCCATGCAACTCTAATCATATGACCTAAAAATAAATTACAAAGGAAAAACTAATGTCTTTGCAGACACCTTATCTCGACCTCCATCACAATCATGCGAAATTTGCTATACACAAATTGACATTCCAACACGTCGTCCTCTCGAAATTCGAAGAAGTCAGCTTGACGATCAAAAGTTACAAACCATCATCAATGCATTCGAAGAGAGCAGCGGTACAGAAGCGGAGCATTATGCTTCTCAAGGCTATATAATCAATAATGGTATCTTGTACAAGTACATAGACGATTACGAAGAAGCAGCACTGGTTGTTCCGGAATGCGAGCAAGAAACTATATTAAATGCCTTACACAAAGCACCCACAGCTGGACATTATGGAGTTGAGAAAACCAAAGCCAGGATTTTACCACATTTTTATTGGGATGGGATCAACTCACATATTATTGAGTTTATAAAGAAATGCGACGAGTGTCAACGATACAAACCATCGAATCAAAAACCTGTTGGTCTATTCCAATCAACACCACAAAATCAACGTTTTGAAACCATCTCAGTGGATTTATTTGGCCCTCTTCCACCCAGCAACGGATATCGTTGGATTTACGTGATCGAAGATACCGCAAGCAGATGGGTAGAGCTCTTCCCGCTCAGAGAAGCCACCGCTGAAAAATGTGCAACCATCCTACTTAACGAAATCTTCTTACGATTTGGCATCGCTAGACGAATCATCAGCGATAATGGTCCTCAATTCATATCCACAATTATGAAACATCTCACTTCCTGTCTCGGTATTGAACAAAGATTGACACCAGTCTATCATCCACAGCCAAATATAGTCGAAAGAAAAAATCGCGACTTAAAAACACAACTTGCCATTTTGGTCGGAACAGAGCACACGACTGCCATCAATACGATTTTCAATGAACACATCTGTATGCCAAACAACAGGACAAACAGCAGCATTCCTTACGTTCGGACGAGAACTTAGGACACCAATACACATCACACACGATCTAAGCAATATAATTAACAATGAAAACTTCGTATCCGAAATAATACCACACTTGAAATAACTGGCCAATGTCTTGGAAGATTCCCGTCAACTTGAAAAGTCAAACAAGGAGCGACACCTAGCCAACGCAAACGCTAAACGAAAGCCGCAACCTGGTTACAATTTAGGCGATGCCGTACTGGTAACAACTCACGTTTTAAGCAATGTTGATAAGGGCATTACAAGTAAATTTGTACCAAAAAGAGATGGCCCATATATCATAATACAAAAGGTAGGCGAAACATCATTTCAAATAGCACATCCTGATCAGACCGATATTCCAATTGGGACATACCACGTATCTGCGTTAACTCCCTACAACTCTGTTGGTGACATAGCAACCGCAAACACAAAATATCCAATCAGAAGAAGAGGACGTCCAAGAATTACATCACCCACTCTTCAATCAACTGTCAACTCGCCGAGACGTACTCGTAGCCAGAGGGGGAGACTATAGCAAGATATAAATTTATAAAATAAGTCACACATAAACATACAATAATCCTACTGTATTTCACCATCATATCAGTCAAACACATTTGCTTCATACAATATCATACCAATCAAAGTATCAAACACATTTGCTTCATACAATAATATCATACCAATCAAACACATTTGCTTCAAACACTATTAAACCAATCAAACACATTTGCTTCATACACTATTATATCAATCAAACACATTTGCTTGTTTACATTCGCACTATACTTAATTCATTCATTTACATATTTCATTTCATTTAAGTTTATGAGTTTACAACTCACATTCTGTGTTTGTAGAAATGTTAAGAAGAATATGTGAAAATTGTATTAAAAACTGAAGTTCGAAATTATTAAAAGTATTGATTATATCTGAAACTAAAATAACATACTTCTTTTTATTACTTTGGAAAAATAATCTGTTTTTTGGAAATTTGCTACAGTGCTGACGCAGTCCGGAGTTCCTCCCGACACGTTAAAGAAATTCGCTACAGTGCTGACGCAGTCCGGAGTTCCTCCCGACACGTTAAGGAAATTCGCTACAGTGCTGACGCAGTCCGGAGTTCCTCCCGACACGTTAAGGTTAACCGATACACGCAACTCTAGTTCGATAAGAGTCCCTCTAGTCAACTAGTTTCGCCCGCTGCAGTGTTAGCTAGGAGGTTCCTCCAGGCGACACTTGAATCTTTTCGTTTAGTAACCATAGTCGTTACAAATTCAGATTGATCTTTTTTTTGTGATAATGAAACGATTGTTAAAACGAAAAAGTTTTAAACCGAAATTCAAATAGTTTCAATATGTCTTTTTTTGTTTTTTTTTTTTCGTTGAATACATGGAACAATTTTATTTTATTTTATTTTTCTTAGGAAATCGTCAGTTTAATCGAAATTAATGAGCGCGCAAAATAAGGGTTAGTCTAAGTCATGTTCTAACGTTCATGGTTTTAACACGGGCTTGTTACCCTTTTTTCCGCTCATTGACCTTCCTTCTATAAACGGTATCCAATTAAAGTTTTCAGAGCAATCAAAACATCTGGGTCTTATTTTAAACAGGAAACTAAATGGAAGAGCAACATACATGAAAGAAAAAGAAAATCTACGGTAGCTCTTTTCACCTGCAAGAAATCCATTGTTAGTAGTAACCCAGAATCATTCATTGGCTATACACATCGGTAAAATTAGACCGATTCTTCTTTAGGGTGGTGCGACAGTATGGTGGACTGCCTTGGACGTAAAAATGAACTGCGATAAACTTAGCAAAGTCCAACGCTCAGCATGCCTAAGTATAAGCGGATCATATGACTTTATCTAGGCCACTAGGCCACTAGGCACCCTACTCTATCCGACACCTCTGGATATAATCAGCAAACAAATAGCTGCTAGTTCTGCTATTCGCCTGAATGCCTCTGCACAGTGGACTACTAACAATAACATTGGCCACTCTGTTATCCTAAATTATCTAGAATCAATTCCAAAGCACACAGACTAAACCATTCCCCAACTACAATTCGATAGAAACTTCCAAATGTCTATACCTTCCAGATTCTTCTGGCAAAATAGGAAATTCCTGAAAGACGAGGCAATCCACTTCTATATACAGATGGATCTAAATCTATTGATGGGGTTGGTGGAGGTGTGCTCTGAACGACTAAAACTAAGTCTCTCATTCAGCCTTCCAAATCATTGTAGTGTGTTTCAGGCAGAACTTTTGGCTATTAAGGAGGTCTTGTCCTGGCTCTGGCTCAGAGAAAATCTGATATCCGGATTTTCTCAAACAGTCAGGCAGCTATAAAATCCTTGGACTCTGTCTCTACAAACTCGATGACTGTCCGAAACTGTCGATCGTCTCTAATGGAGATGCCACAACAGTTATACATTCACCTTCACTGGGTGTCGGGCCATAATGACATTCCAGGAAACTGCAAAGCCGATGAACTCGCCAAATATGGTACAACATTACCCATTCAACCACAAATAATGGCTAATGTTGGTATTCCAATCGCTACATGCTTAAACTTTTGCTACAACACTCAAAGAGATCTAGGTGCCTGATATATCTAAGCAGATTTCAAATAAGCTCGTTAATTGTTGTCATAATCGGACACTGTCTGATAGGAAGACACGCCGCCGCCGCGCTACTGTGCATATTTTCAAATGATTTCTGCAGAAGCTGCATGGAGTAGGAGGAAATAGTTCTTCACCTCCTCTGCACTTGTCCGGCTCTGGCTCATAAAAGTAGGATTCACTTAGGAGAATTCTTTTAAGTAAAATGATCTAAACGATCTCAAACAAATTAATATAAGCCGTGTTTTATTGGGAACCTAGCTTAGCTCAGTAATAGGAATTCCAATAAAACTCTTTACTCAGTTTTAAACTGAGTCTCTATTTTATATTTAATAGTTGTTACCCCTGGAATCAAGAACTGTCAAAACTTGTCAGAGAAAAAAAAAAGTGTTCACAAACACAAACGGTCTGCAGTTGAATAGTTAATATCAGGGGCGCCATTTGCTTCAAACACTATTAAACCAATCAAACACATTTGCTTCATACACTATTATATCAATCAAACACATTTGCTTGTTTACATTCGCACTATGCTTAATTCATTCATTTACATATTTCATTTCATTTAAGTTTATGAGTTTACAACTCACATTCTGTGTTTGTAGAAATGTTAAGAAGAATATGTGAAAATTGTATTAAAAACTGAAGTTCGAAATTATTAAAAGTATTGATTATATCTGAAACTAAAATAACATACTTCTTTTTATTACTTTGGAAAAATAATCTGTTTTTTGGAAATTTGCTACAGTGCTGACGCAGTCCGGAGTTCCTCCCGACACGTTAAAGAAATTCGCTACAGTGCTGACGCAGTCCGGAGTTCCTCCCGACACGTTAAGGAAATTCGCTACAGTGCTGACGCAGTCCGGAGTTCCTCCCGACACGTTAAGGTTAACCGATACACGCAACTCTAGTTCGATAAGAGTCCCTCTAGTCAACTAGTTTCGCCCGCTGCAGTGTTAGCTAGGAGGTTCCTCCAGGCGACACTTGAATCTTTTCGTTTAGTAACCATAGTCGTTACAAATTCAGATTGATCTTTTTTTTGTGATAATGAAACGATTGTTAAAACGAAAAAGTTTGTAAACCGAAATTCAAATAGTTTCAATATGTCTTTTTTTGTTTTTTTTTTTTCGTTGAATACATGGAACAATTTTATTTTATTTTATTTTTCTTAGGAAATCGTCAGTTTAATCGAAATTAATGAGCGCGCAAAATAAGGGTTAGTCTAAGTCATGTTCTAACGTTCATGGTTTTAACACGGGCTTGTTACCCTTTTTTCCGCTCATTGACCTTCCTTCTATAAACGGTATCCAATTAAAGTTTTCAGAGCAATCAAAACATCTGGGTCTTATTTTAAACAGGAAACTAAATGGAAGAGCACGTACATGAAAGAAAAAGAAAATCTACGGTAGCTCTTTTCACCTGCAAGAAATCCATTGTTAGTAGTAACCCAGAATCATTCATTGGCTATACACATCGGTAAAATTAGACCGATTCTTCTTTAGGGTGGTGCGACAGTATGGTGGACTGCCTTGGACGTAAAAATGAACTGCGATAAACTTAGCAAAGTCCAACGCTCAGCATGCCTAAGTATAAGCGGATCATATGACTTTATCTAGGCCACTAGGCCACTAGGCACCCTACTCTATCCGACACCTCTGGATATAATCAGCAAACAAATAGCTGCTAGTTCTGCTATTCGCCTGAATGCCTCTGCACAGTGGACTACTAACAATAACATTGGCCACTCTGTTATCCTAAATTATCTAGAATCAATTCCAAAGCACACAGACTAAACCATTCCCCAACTACAATTCGATAGAAACTTCCAAATGTCTATACCTTCCAGATTCTTCTGGCAAAATAGGAAATTCCTGAAAGACGAGGCAATCCACTTCTATATACAGATGGATCTAAATCTATTGATGGGGTTGGTGGAGGTGTGCTCTGAACGACTAAAACTAAGTCTCTCATTCAGCCTTCCAAATCATTGTAGTGTGTTTCAGGCAGAACTTTTGGCTATTAAGGAGGTCTTGTCCTGGCTCTGGCTCAGAGAAAATCTGATATCCGGATTTTCTCAAACAGTCAGGCAGCTATAAAATCCTTGGACTCTGTCTCTACAAACTCGATGACTGTCCGAAACTGTCGATCGTCTCTAATGGAGATGCCACAACAGTTATACATTCACCTTCACTGGGTGTCGGGCCATAATGACATTCCAGGAAACTGCAAAGCCGATGAACTCGCCAAATATGGTACAACATTACCCATTCAACCACAAATAATGGCTAATGTTGGTATTCCAATCGCTACATGCTTAAACTTTTGCTACAACACTCAAAGAGATCTAGGTGCCTGATATATCTAAGCAGATTTCAAATAAGCTCGTTAATTGTTGTCATAATCGGACACTGTCTGATAGGAAGACACGCCGCCGCCGCGCTACTGTGCATATTTTCAAATGATTTCTGCAGAAGCTGCATGGAGTAGGAGGAAATAGTTCTTCACCTCCTCTGCACTTGTCCGGCTCTGGCTCATAAAAGTAGGATTCACTTAGGAGAATTCTTTTAAGTAAAATGATCTAAACGATCTCAAACAAATTAATATAAGCCGTGTTTTATTGGGAACCTAGCTTAGCTCAGTAATAGGAATTCCAATAAAACTCTTTACTCAGTTTTAAACTGAGTCTCTATTTTATATTTAATAGTTGTTACCCCTGGAATCAAGAACTGTCAAAACTTGTCAGAGAAAAAAAAAGTGTTCACAAACACAAACGGTCTGCAGTTGAATAGTTAATATCAGGGGCGCCATTTGCTTCAAACACTATTAAACCAATCAAACACATTTGCTTCATACACTATTATATCAATCAAACACATTTGCTTGTTTACATTCGCACTATACTTAATTCATTCATTTACATATTTCATTTCATTTAAGTTTATGAGTTTACAACTCACATTCTGTGTTTGTAGAAATGTTAAGAAGAATATGTGAAAATTGTATTAAAAACTGAAGTTCGAAATTATTAAAAGTATTGATTATATCTGAAACTAAAATAACATACTTCTTTTTATTACTTTGGAAAAATAATCTGTTTTTTGGAAATTTGCTACAGTGCTGACGCAGTCCGGAGTTCCTCCCGACACGTTAAAGAAATTCGCTACAGTGCTGACGCAGTCCGGAGTTCCTCCCGACACGTTAAGGAAATTCGCTACAGTGCTGACGCAGTCCGGAGTTCCTCCCGACACGTTAAGGTTAACCGATACACGCAACTCTAGTTCGATAAGAGTCCCTCTAGTCAACTAGTTTCGCCCGCTGCAGTGTTAGCTAGGAGGTTCCTCCAGGCGACACTTGAATCTTTTCGTTTAGTAACCATAGTCGTTACAAATTCAGATTGATCTTTTTTTTTTGTGATAATGAAACGATTGTTAAAACGAAAAAGTTTTAAACCGAAATTCAAATAGTTTCAATATGTCTTTTTTTGTTTTTTTTTTTTTCGTTGAATACATGGAACAATTTTATTTTATTTTATTTTTCTTAGGAAATCGTCAGTTTAATCGAAATTAATGAGCGCGCAAAATAAGGGTTAGTCTAAGTCATGTTCTAACGTTCATGGTTTTAACACGGGCTTGTTACCCTTTTTTCCGCTCATTGACCTTCCTTCTATAAACGGTATCCAATTAAAGTTTTCAGAGCAATCAAAACATCTGGGTCTTATTTTAAACAGGAAACTAAATGGAAGAGCAACATACATGAAAGAAAAAGAAAATCTACGGTAGCTCTTTTCACCTGCAAGAAATCCATTGTTAGTAGTAACCCAGAATCATTCATTGGCTATACACATCGGTAAAATTAGACCGATTCTTCTTTAGGGTGGTGCGACAGTATGGTGGACTGCCTTGGACGTAAAAATGAACTGCGATAAACTTAGCAAAGTCCAACGCTCAGCATGCCTAAGTATAAGCGGATCATATGACTTTATCTAGGCCACTAGGCCACTAGGCACCCTACTCTATCCGACACCTCTGGATATAATCAGCAAACAAATAGCTGCTAGTTCTGCTATTCGCCTGAATGCCTCTGCACAGTGGACTACTAACAATAACATTGGCCACTCTGTTATCCTAAATTATCTAGAATCAATTCCAAAGCACACAGACTAAACCATTCCCCAACTACAATTCGATAGAAACTTCCAAATGTCTATACCTTCCAGATTCTTCTGGCAAAATAGGAAATTCCTGAAAGACGAGGCAATCCACTTCTATATACAGATGGATCTAAATCTATTGATGGGGTTGGTGGAGGTGTGCTCTGAACGACTAAAACTAAGTCTCTCATTCAGCCTTCCAAATCATTGTAGTGTGTTTCAGGCAGAACTTTTGGCTATTAAGGAGGTCTTGTCCTGGCTCTGGCTCAGAGAAAATCTGATATCCGGATTTTCTCAAACAGTCAGGCAGCTATAAAATCCTTGGACTCTGTCTCTACAAACTCGATGACTGTCCGAAACTGTCGATCGTCTCTAATGGAGATGCCACAACAGTTATACATTCACCTTCACTGGGTGTCGGGCCATAATGACATTCCAGGAAACTGCAAAGCCGATGAACTCGCCAAATATGGTACAACATTACCCATTCAACCACAAATAATGGCTAATGTTGGTATTCCAATCGCTACATGCTTAAACTTTTGCTACAACACTCAAAGAGATCTAGGTGCCTGATATATCTAAGCAGATTTCAAATAAGCTCGTTAATTGTTGTCATAATCGGACACTGTCTGATAGGAAGACACGCCGCCGCCGCGCTACTGTGCATATTTTCAAATGATTTCTGCAGAAGCTGCATGGAGTAGGAGGAAATAGTTCTTCACCTCCTCTGCACTTGTCCGGCTCTGGCTCATAAAAGTAGGATTCACTTAGGAGAATTCTTTTAAGTAAAATGATCTAAACGATCTCAAACAAATTAATATAAGCCGTGTTTTATTGGGAACCTAGCTTAGCTCAGTAATAGGAATTCCAATAAAACTCTTTACTCAGTTTTAAACTGAGTCTCTATTTTATATTTAATAGTTGTTACCCCTGGAATCAAGAACTGTCAAAACTTGTCAGAGAAAAAAAAAGTGTTCACAAACACAAACGGTCTGCAGTTGAATAGTTAATATCAGGGGCGCCATTTGCTTCAAACACTATTAAACCAATCAAACACATTTGCTTCATACACTATTATATCAATCAAACACATTTGCTTGTTTACATTCGCACTATACTTAATTCATTCATTTACATATTTCATTTCATTTAAGTTTATGAGTTTACAACTCACATTCTGTGTTTGTAGAAATGTTAAGAAGAATATGTGAAAATTGTATTAAAAACTGAAGTTCGAAATTATTAAAAGTATTGATTATATCTGAAACTAAAATAACATACTTCTTTTTATTACTTTGGAAAAATAATCTGTTTTTTGGAAATTTGCTACAGTGCTGACGCAGTCCGGAGTTCCTCCCGACACGTTAAAGAAATTCGCTACAGTGCTGACGCAGTCCGGAGTTCCTCCCGACACGTTAAGGAAATTCGCTACAGTGCTGACGCAGTCCGGAGTTCCTCCCGACACGTTAAGGTTAACCGATACACGCAACTCTAGTTCGATAAGAGTCCCTCTAGTCAACTAGTTTCGCCCGCTGCAGTGTTAGCTAGGAGGTTCCTCCAGGCGACACTTGAATCTTTTCGTTTAGTAACCATAGTCGTTACAAATTCAGATTGATCTTTTTTTTTTGTGATAATGAAACGATTGTTAAAACGAAAAAGTTTTAAACCGAAATTCAAATAGTTTCAATATGTCTTTTTTTGTTTTTTTTTTTTCGTTGAATACATGGAACAATTTTATTTTATTTTATTTTTCTTAGGAAATCGTCAGTTTAATCGAAATTAATGAGCGCGCAAAATAAGGGTTAGTCTAAGTCATGTTCTAACGTTCATGGTTTTAACACGGGCTTGTTACCCTTTTTTCCGCTCATTGACCTTCCTTCTATAAACGGTATCCAATTAAAGTTTTCAGAGCAATCAAAACATCTGGGTCTTATTTTAAACAGGAAACTAAATGGAAGAGCAACATACATGAAAGAAAAAGAAAATCTACGGTAGCTCTTTTCACCTGCAAGAAATCCATTGTTAGTAGTAACCCAGAATCATTCATTGGCTATACACATCGGTAAAATTAGACCGATTCTTCTTTAGGGTGGTGCGACAGTATGGTGGACTGCCTTGGACGTAAAAATGAACTGCGATAAACTTAGCAAAGTCCAACGCTCAGCATGCCTAAGTATAAGCGGATCATATGACTTTATCTAGGCCACTAGGCCACTAGGCACCCTACTCTATCCGACACCTCTGGATATAATCAGCAAACAAATAGCTGCTAGTTCTGCTATTCGCCTGAATGCCTCTGCACAGTGGACTACTAACAATAACATTGGCCACTCTGTTATCCTAAATTATCTAGAATCAATTCCAAAGCACACAGACTAAACCATTCCCCAACTACAATTCGATAGAAACTTCCAAATGTCTATACCTTCCAGATTCTTCTGGCAAAATAGGAAATTCCTGAAAGACGAGGCAATCCACTTCTATATACAGATGGATCTAAATCTATTGATGGGGTTGGTGGAGGTGTGCTCTGAACGACTAAAACTAAGTCTCTCATTCAGCCTTCCAAATCATTGTAGTGTGTTTCAGGCAGAACTTTTGGCTATTAAGGAGGTCTTGTCCTGGCTCTGGCTCAGAGAAAATCTGATATCCGGATTTTCTCAAACAGTCAGGCAGCTATAAAATCCTTGGACTCTGTCTCTACAAACTCGATGACTGTCCGAAACTGTCGATCGTCTCTAATGGAGATGCCACAACAGTTATACATTCACCTTCACTGGGTGTCGGGCCATAATGACATTCCAGGAAACTGCAAAGCCGATGAACTCGCCAAATATGGTACAACATTACCCATTCAACCACAAATAATGGCTAATGTTGGTATTCCAATCGCTACATGCTTAAACTTTTGCTACAACACTCAAAGAGATCTAGGTGCCTGATATATCTAAGCAGATTTCAAATAAGCTCGTTAATTGTTGTCATAATCGGACACTGTCTGATAGGAAGACACGCCGCCGCCGCGCTACTGTGCATATTTTCAAATGATTTCTGCAGAAGCTGCATGGAGTAGGAGGAAATAGTTCTTCACCTCCTCTGCACTTGTCCGGCTCTGGCTCATAAAAGTAGGATTCACTTAGGAGAATTCTTTTAAGTAAAATGATCTAAACGATCTCAAACAAATTAATATAAGCCGTGTTTTATTGGGAACCTAGCTTAGCTCAGTAATAGGAATTCCAATAAAACTCTTTACTCAGTTTTAAACTGAGTCTCTATTTTATATTTAATAGTTGTTACCCCTGGAATCAAGAACTGTCAAAACTTGTCAGAGAAAAAAAAAGTGTTCACAAACACAAACGGTCTGCAGTTGAATAGTTAATATCAGGGGCGCCATTTGCTTCAAACACTATTAAACCAATCAAACACATTTGCTTCATACACTATTATATCAATCAAACACATTTGCTTGTTTACATTCGCACTATACTTAATTCATTCATTTACATATTTCATTTCATTTAAGTTTATGAGTTTACAACTCACATTCTGTGTTTGTAGAAATGTTAAGAAGAATATGTGAAAATTGTATTAAAAACTGAAGTTCGAAATTATTAAAAGTATTGATTATATCTGAAACTAAAATAACATACTTCTTTTTATTACTTTGGAAAAATAATCTGTTTTTTGGAAATTTGCTACAGTGCTGACGCAGTCCGGAGTTCCTCCCGACACGTTAAAGAAATTCGCTACAGTGCTGACGCAGTCCGGAGTTCCTCCCGACACGTTAAGGAAATTCGCTACAGTGCTGACGCAGTCCGGAGTTCCTCCCGACACGTTAAGGTTAACCGATACACGCAACTCTAGTTCGATAAGAGTCCCTCTAGTCAACTAGTTTCGCCCGCTGCAGTGTTAGCTAGGAGGTTCCTCCAGGCGACACTTGAATCTTTTCGTTTAGTAACCATAGTCGTTACAAATTCAGATTGATCTTTTTTTTTGTGATAATGAAACGATTGTTAAAACGAAAAAGTTTTAAACCGAAATTCAAATAGTTTCAATATGTCTTTTTTTGTTTTTTTTTTTCGTTGAATACATGGAACAATTTTATTTTATTTTATTTTTCTTAGGAAATCGTCAGTTTAATCGAAATTAATGAGCGCGCAAAATAAGGGTTAGTCTAAGTCATGTTCTAACGTTCATGGTTTTAACACGGGCTTGTTACCCTTTTTTCCGCTCATTGACCTTCCTTCTATAAACGGTATCCAATTAAAGTTTTCAGAGCAATCAAAACATCTGGGTCTTATTTTAAACAGGAAACTAAATGGAAGAGCAACATACATGAAAGAAAAAGAAAATCTACGGTAGCTCTTTTCACCTGCAAGAAATCCATTGTTAGTAGTAACCCAGAATCATTCATTGGCTATACACATCGGTAAAATTAGACCGATTCTTCTTTAGGGTGGTGCGACAGTATGGTGGACTGCCTTGGACGTAAAAATGAACTGCGATAAACTTAGCAAAGTCCAACGCTCAGCATGCCTAAGTATAAGCGGATCATATGACTTTATCTAGGCCACTAGGCCACTAGGCACCCTACTCTATCCGACACCTCTGGATATAATCAGCAAACAAATAGCTGCTAGTTCTGCTATTCGCCTGAATGCCTCTGCACAGTGGACTACTAACAATAACATTGGCCACTCTGTTATCCTAAATTATCTAGAATCAATTCCAAAGCACACAGACTAAACCATTCCCCAACTACAATTCGATAGAAACTTCCAAATGTCTATACCTTCCAGATTCTTCTGGCAAAATAGGAAATTCCTGAAAGACGAGGCAATCCACTTCTATATACAGATGGATCTAAATCTATTGATGGGGTTGGTGGAGGTGTGCTCTGAACGACTAAAACTAAGTCTCTCATTCAGCCTTCCAAATCATTGTAGTGTGTTTCAGGCAGAACTTTTGGCTATTAAGGAGGTCTTGTCCTGGCTCTGGCTCAGAGAAAATCTGATATCCGGATTTTCTCAAACAGTCAGGCAGCTATAAAATCCTTGGACTCTGTCTCTACAAACTCGATGACTGTCCGAAACTGTCGATCGTCTCTAATGGAGATGCCACAACAGTTATACATTCACCTTCACTGGGTGTCGGGCCATAATGACATTCCAGGAAACTGCAAAGCCGATGAACTCGCCAAATATGGTACAACATTACCCATTCAACCACAAATAATGGCTAATGTTGGTATTCCAATCGCTACATGCTTAAACTTTTGCTACAACACTCAAAGAGATCTAGGTGCCTGATATATCTAAGCAGATTTCAAATAAGCTCGTTAATTGTTGTCATAATCGGACACTGTCTGATAGGAAGACACGCCGCCGCCGCGCTACTGTGCATATTTTCAAATGATTTCTGCAGAAGCTGCATGGAGTAGGAGGAAATAGTTCTTCACCTCCTCTGCACTTGTCCGGCTCTGGCTCATAAAAGTAGGATTCACTTAGGAGAATTCTTTTAAGTAAAATGATCTAAACGATCTCAAACAAATTAATATAAGCCGTGTTTTATTGGGAACCTAGCTTAGCTCAGTAATAGGAATTCCAATAAAACTCTTTACTCAGTTTTAAACTGAGTCTCTATTTTATATTTAATAGTTGTTACCCCTGGAATCAAGAACTGTCAAAACTTGTCAGAGAAAAAAAAAGTGTTCACAAACACAAACGGTCTGCAGTTGAATAGTTAATATCAGGGGCGCCAAGCGAAATTTGATTGAATCAAGGTTATATCGATAGTGCATCAATTTTATTTTTCAATTTCAATTTCTTTTTTTTTTGGATTACATGGTGTATTAACGCTCAAAATGTACATGCACAATTTTTACTGTTTTTTTTTATTCTTCGTTACATTTTCTTCATTTTTCTTCCTTAATTCATCATATTTATTGTACTTTTTCGGGTCGTATTCGAAAGCGCATTCTATGAACAACTTGATCAAGTGTTAAAAAGCACAAGAAATTATGTAGCGCCTAACAATCACCAACAACCAACAACGCCTCTGAACTCGAGAACAAAAGAACAAATAAATTCTATAGACAAAGAATTTTTTTGTTTTGAAATTTATTATTTTGGTTGCTAAATACTATGACAAAGAAATTTTAAATGTTCCACGATATTGTAATTAACTGAATAACTTCACTTCACAAGCATTTATAATGATAATGAAGATAAGACAAAAAATTTCTAAATCAAAACCTTTGTATACAGGGTGATTCACGAGCGTTGTGCCAAAAAGCTAGAGCGTGTAGGTTATGTTGAGACAAGGAAAAAATCGTATAGGAGGGGGGGGGGTCTATTCCCCCCCCCGCTTAGCCGGGAGGGGCAATTTTCTAAAAGATTGACTTATTTTGTTTAAAAAAATATTAAAAATCAACGGTTTTGTTTACAACACTGTGCTATACCTTTCTGAAAAGCCAAAAACTTCTTCTTTCACTTTGTTTTTAAATTAAATTGTTTTAACGAATAGTTTTAAAAAAATAAATTTTCAAACTCAAAATTTTCAAAAAAAAAAAGCAAAAAAAACATTTTTGAACTAATTTTTTTCAAAATTTTATGTAATTAAGTACTAATTTTGTTTTAAAAATTCAGTGTGTTTGTTAATTTTCAGTCAAGAACAGAAAACAGGATGCAAAAATGTCTTTTCGTATTTGAGAAATTAAGAAAAAATCAAAACCACTTTTTTCTAAAAAAATCTGTTTTTATTTTTACCTATCTGGACTTTTAGTTTAATTTATTAGTTTAATTTATAAATTTAATTTTTTGTAATTGGAGTTTTATGAGGACTCAATAAAGTAGAAAAGTATTACATTATCCCTGGATTAACCATTTCGTTCATTGATAACGTCTGAAAACTGACCTGTAATTTTTTCTTACTATACCTGGGGCCGCGGCCACTCACTGGCGAAGAGTTCTACCTGCTAGGGGCTTAAGATAATTAAACCGCATTTTTCTTGAATGAAAAAACAATTAACAACCTATAGGTAAATAAAAGGCATCGCATATTTACTAAACAACCATTTACAATTAAAATATTAACTCATCAACACATAACAATAACAAACTCATACGCTCGAGAAGAGTTAGCGGACAGGAACTTCTGCTACGGTTTAACTTATTGTCGAGATCGGGAAGCTGAAAGACTCTACGCTGAAAGATATCCAATAGATGGCGCCCAAGTCGTAGCATGTTTTCAAGAATCCGCCGACGAGAGCACTGAGAGCTAGAAGTGAAAGGTCAATGGCAGACGTTATCAATGAAAAAAATGATTAATCCAGGGAAAATCCAATATTTTTCTACTTTATTGAGTCCTCATAAAACTCCAATCACAAAAAATTAAATTTATAAATTAAACTAATAAATTAAACTAAAAGTCCAGATAGGTAAAAATAAAAACAAAGATTTTTTTAGAAAAAAGTGGTTTTGATTTTTTCTTAATTTCTCAAAAACGAAAAGACATTTTTGCATCCGGTTTTCTGTTCTTGACTAAAAATTAACAAACACACTGAATTTTTAAAACAAAATTAGTACTTAATTACATAAAATTTTGAAAAAAATTAGTTCAAAAATGTTTTTTTTGCTTTTTTTTGAAAATTTTGAGTTTGAAATTTTTTTTTTTTAAACTATTCGTTAAAACAATTTAATTTGAAAACAAAGTGAAAGAAGAAGTTTTTGGCTTTTCAAAAAGGTATAGCACGGTGTTGTAAACGAAGCCGTTGATTTTTAATATTTTTTTAAACAAAATAAGTCAATTTTTCAGAAAATTGCCCCTCCCGGCTAAACGGGGGGGAATAGACCCCCCCTCCCATACGATTTTTTTCTTGACTCAACTCAACCTACACGCTCTAGCTTTTTGGCACAACGCTCGTGAATCACCCTGTATATATGTAAGTTTGTTGCCATCTAACACACAAACTTAGCCACCATTATGACTACATTTGCCACATCCCGTACTTTGCTGAAAACACTTGCTTTATTAATACATATAAATGATATAACTTTTCAATTATTAATATTTTGTTTTGATATATAATTTTTCATTCGTTTTCAATCATTCAAGAAGTTGGGTTACAGAACCCTAAGCCGACATAATTGTTGATTTAGGTAAATGAATATTATTCCTTTGTTTTAATTGTTAAATTATTTTATTAGACTATAATTAAATATCTAGTTCCTTACTACATCAACTTGTGTCGTTATTGAGCTATTGGACTAATCAAAATCATATAAGTTTCAAGCTAAATAACTGAAACTTACATATATTTGGGGGGTAGTTTCAAGATGGAAAACGATGGTGGTGCCATCCTAAGAATTTTCACAGAAGCAGTTTTTTTTTACATAAGTTTGTATTGTATTCTCTGCTTGCTTCTGTCAAAGAACTGTCAAACCAAGCAGAAAACCAATCTTGATAGTACCTGGTAGTTCCATATACAAAGATCAAAACAAATGTCAAATGTGAAACATCTAGTGATGGGCGTATTCGAACGATTTAATCGATTCAAGAAACTATTCGATATCATTCGATTATGCACTGTGAAATCATACGGATGATTTATTAAACCTACTAGTATCGCTAGAACTGTTACTTATTAGTATTCGAACGAAAATAATCGATTATTAGTATTCGAATGAAAAAAGATCGAATTACGATTATTACGAGTAGTATTTGAATGACGACTATAAGTATTCGATTGAAAAACAACAAGTACATATTATCAAGTTTGGTGTTTACAATTTAAAATTTAAAGCAAACATTTTGTAATTCGAATGATCACTCGACTATTCAAATCAATCGAAAAAATTTGTCTCGATTATTGAAATCGTTCCATTATGCTCACCACTAGCTCAAAAATCCCATTTGTGCCTGCGAACATTTAGGCCGTGTGTGAATTGGTTAAAATATGTATTAAAACTTGACGTTTGGAAAAAATGGGATCAAATTTAGCCATTTGCTGTGTGAATTGCGTTAAAAAGGATTTTTTAAACCAACATTTCTGCGTAGAACTAAGAAATTTCTCTCATGATTTAAGAAATTACCCTCAGCAAAAAATGTTGTTATCCTTCTTGGTAAAATAATTTGTGTACTAAACCAAACATTTGGCAATAAATTTCATGAAAAGTCACTTCAAATAACAAACAAACTCTATTTTATTCATTTTTCTCGATTTTGCAGTGGTTATTTGATATTTTGAAGACGCAATAAAAAAAAAATTCAAGGTAAAATTCCAATTTTGGATGGTTTATTTTTTCCATGTAGTATCACTGCAAAACTTGTTTTCACAGCTGGTATCTGTTATCTATCATTCTCAACAGAAAGAACAAGTATTTCCTTTTGCAATTTTAAAATAAGATAAAGGAGAACCGGCATTTTGGCCTAGGAACCAATAACGACATGATATATATCAATGGAAAGGTTTTGTTGTCTACTTTAACTTTTACTAAATCAGTAAGTCCCAAATCGCTGTGTGGAAAAAGTTATTGCACAATTAAGTCATTCACAAAAAAATAAGTGTTTTCTTTTTTTCATCATAATAGAAAAGATTAACAAGAGGAAACGAAACAAAACTTCTTTTCAATCTTCATCGCAATTAGCCTTGGTGCGATAACTCTGCACTTGCTTGACAGAGTGCCAGGCAATAGGGACTTTTGTCTGGTATCTATGTGCATTATAATTGATGAAGATTAGAAAGAAGTTTTGTTTTGTTTTCTTTTTTAATCCTTTTTTATTATGATGAAAGCAAGAAAGCAATAACTTTTTCCCCACAGTGATTTGGAACTTCTTGCCGTAACAAAAGTTAAAGTCCACAAAAAAACCTTTCAATTGATGTACATCATGTCGTTATTGGTAACAAGGTCAAGATGAAAATAAGACATCACTTATTACTTGTGAATGACTTTATTGTGCAATAACTTTTTCCACACAGCGATTTGGGACTTACTGCCATCGTAAAAGTTAAAGTAGACAAAAACACCTTTCCAATGATATATATCATGTCGTTATTGGTTCCTAGGCCAGCTTCCATACAATTTTGCCGGTTCTCCTTTAATGGCGCAAAATTATAGTCCGCTAATGAACAACTTTAGTGTGATACTAGCTTAAAATGACGTTTCAGACATGACTCAAACGTCATTTTAAGCTTGTTGACTTGTTTATTCAAATACGTTAAATACTAACGCTAAGATTACATTGATTACTTAAAACTAAACTTAAAACTAACATTGTTTAACTACTTATAACAAAAAAAAATAAATTTAAAGCTTGCAGATTTGATATTGTCATTTGTAGAGTTAATGAGAATAGAAAATTTATTAAAAATACTGATTAATTGATTGAGCGGACTGTTTGCGCCATAGTTAGATCTACTAAAAATAGTTCAAATAGGTAAATTTCTTCTTAAGGTGGCCTGACTCAAGTTGAAATTCAATCTATAAAGAATAGATGGACATGAAATAGTTCCATTCATTACTCCTGTTATAAAGCAGAACTGTAAATACTCTCTGTGACCAGAAAGAGATGGGAGATTTATTGAGGGAAGCCTTTGAGTATATGGTGGTAAATGAAGTCTATCAGGCCAGGGAAAAAATCGTAGGCAAAATCTTAAAAATCTACGTTGAATACTTTCTATTCTATTTATATGAATAGAGTAGTATGGTGCCCATACAACGCAACCGTATTCGAGAATTGGCCTGACAAAAGAAACATAAAGAATTTTGATGACATATGGATCACGGAACTCACGCGAAAATCTTTTGACGAAACCAAGTACTTTGTTAGCTTTTTTTATTATAAAATTATAGTGATCAGTAAACGTTAATTTTGAGTCCAGTACAACACCAAGGTCAGAAAAGTTAGATACCCTACACAAGGATGACGAATTCAACACAAAGTCATAGTTTATTATATTACGTTTGCGTGTAAGACACATTGTTTTACATTTGTCAATATTTAAAATCAAACGATTATTCTTGCACCATTCCCAAAAGGGTCCTCTTGTAGATCGTCACAGTCATTGATCGAGTTAATAATTCGAAATATTTTTAAATCATCTGCATAAATAAGCGATAAAGAATTGTTTAAAACAGAAGGCAAATCATTAATAAATAAAACAAACAGCAACGGGCCAAGGTGACTACCTTGGGGTACACCAGAATTGACTTTAAATTGACATGAAGGGTTACATCTGAACATGACACTATAATATCTATCTTTAAGGTATGACGATATCCACATAACAAAACGGTCGTTAAGTCCAATTTTACTCAATTTACTGAGAAGAATCTCGTGATTTAATTTGTCGAAAGCTTTGCTAAAGTCTGTAAAAATGCAATCGACTTGAGAGTGTTTTTCAAATGCATCCAAACAAAAAGTAGAAAATTGTAACAAATTTGTTATTGTAGATTTTTGTTTAACAAATCCATGTTGATTTTCACATATGATAGAAGAACAATTAAAAGAAACTATATCACAAATGAGGGATTCAAACAGTTTAGGAATAGCGGACAGTTTCGCTATAGGACGATAATTAGTAACTAAATTTTTAGAACCCTTTTTATGGACCGGCGTTAAGTATGAATATTTCCAAAGATCTGGGAACTTGGAACATTTCAGAGATTCATTGAAAAGAAGAAACAACGGATAAGAAATATAGGACACACATTTTTTCAACATAAACGATGGGATTCCATCAGGACCAGGACTAAAACATTCATTTAGCTTTAAGATATTGTCACGTATAGAAGACTCAGAAATTGAAAAATTAATTGATGAAAGATGACTGTATTCTTGTGTGTTAGGAGTGATAAGAGAACAAGTGTTTACAGAAGAGAAATCTTCAAAGGCAGTCTTAAAATAATCTGCAAAAATGTTAGAAATTGTCTCTGGAAAATGGCTAGAAGAATTTTGAAAGGTCATACATGCTGGATAGCCGTCAAATTTACGTTTACAATTAACATATCACGAAACTCATATGGCCTTCACTGGACTTAAAGCGCTCTAAAGACTTGTTATCTCAAAGCAGACTTCATATTAGCTCCCTGATAGGTGTCCTTACGGGACACTGTCTTATAGGCAGACACGCAATACGACTTGGTGTAGCCTCAAATGACTTCTGCAGGAGCTGTATGGATGAGGAAGAAGAGGAAACAATCTCTCACCTTCTCTGCACTTGCCCTGCTCTTTCACTAAGACGCAAACTTCATCTGGGAGAATACTTTTATGATAACCCCAGTGAACTAGCTAATAAGGATATCAAATATCTTCTTCGCTTTATAAAAAGCTCAAAATGGTTCGACTAGTAAGAAGTAATTCTCTAGATTCATGGTATCACAATGGGCCTTTCCTTTTGGCCTAAGTGTGTGGATTCTGAATCCGCAGCCACTGTAACCTAACCTAACCTAACCATTAACATATCGCCAAAATATATGGGGGTTCGATTTTAGGTCACATTCAGTGTTCGAAATAAAGTCAGAATACAAACAGTTTGAATAGGTCACAAAGTCGGATTGCAGCTCTTGATAGACTCGAAACGTCTCATCATTCTTCGAAAGATTGAATTTCAACCAGGCCTTATTTCTTTTATTTTTTAATGTTTTTAAATGCGAATCAAACCATGGCGGATTATTGTTTAATGATTTCAATTTGCGAAGTGGGATAGTATCTAGAAAACAGTCAAATAAGATTTCATAAAATCGTAATATCATTTCATCCAAACACAATTTTGAAAATATTGAATCCCAGTTAATTTCGAGAAGTAAATTAAATAGTTGAGAAAAGTTACATTTTTTAAATTCAAACTCAATATGATGTTTACATAAGTTTAAAAAGTTGCATATACTTAAGTTCAAGGAAATAGTGAGGGCAGGATGGTGACGATCTTCGTGAACGAGCTTTGAATCACATGGGATAATGGCAGCATCAGTATTCATAACGTCTGAGAAGTAGACAAGATCCAATATTCTTCCATTTTCGTTTTTAACACCATTCAGCTGATTTAGTCCAAAAGATGCCATTCCATCTATTAAGCAGAATTCGTTTGTATTCGAAGCATTAGTGGGCAAATATACGTCGTCGTTAGTTGATCGGGACCATACCAAGTTGGGAAGATTAAAGTCACCAATAATAATAATCTCATCAGTTGGCTCAATTATTTCAAAAATCGTTTCTAGCGAATTGATCAAATTTTCATAAATTTCGTTAGTAGAACCAGGTGGAACATAGCATGCAACCACATAGACAAATCCAGAAGGCATTTGTATTTTTACGCAGAGTATTTCAAGCGAAGATTCCAAAAAATCATTAACAAGTGAACATATGAGAGATGTTCTTACTGCAATCAATAAACCACCACCAACATTAGCTGAATCATTGAGTTGGTGGCGATCACGTCGAAAAACTTGATAGGTGTTGTCAAATAACTCAGTGTCATTAAAAGATGAGTTCAACCACGATTCAGTTAGAACGATGACGTCATGCGGGATTATATTTATATTTTTATAAACCTCACTGGTTTTTGTCCTTAGTCCGTTCACATTTTGGTAATATATTAGTATTTTTTGTAGCTGCTGCGACGAGAGTTTTGCATTGTCAGTAGTTGTGGAAAATTTGAGCGCTGTGACTTTGTTCTGTTTACAAATTCATGCATGATAATACCATTTGGCCAAAATGACGAAGAATTAAGAATATAAAATATCGAATCAGGTACTTTTATTTTGAACGAAGAGTATTTTGAAAAGTTACGTTGGATCATTTTTTCCACGTTTAAAAATCGAATCGTGCCAAGCTTATTTTGTATATAATTTTTGATGTCTAACGCATTTGTTTTAGGGTCCAATTTGGAAACGAAGATGGTTTTTTGTCCTTCAACAATTTTTAATCCGGTCCGGACTCAATAGGAGACCCAAACTTATTTTGGTATCACACTAAAGTTGTTCATTAGCAGACTATAATTTTGCGCCAATGTATTTTGTTTTAATCTTTTGCAATATCATTGCAATAATTAATTAATCATAACAAAGAACAAAATTAAACGAAAAAGAACAGAAAAAACAACAAAACAGAAGCAATTTTCGCTATCATTCATGAGAAAAAAAGACACGTCAAAAGTTTAACCCATTTATCCCTCTCCACAGCAGGATAAATTTTAACCCATTTTATTCACCACGCTAGTGTCAAGTTTTAACCAAACGTCAAGTTGTAATACACATTTTAACGCAATTCACACACGGCCTTAGATTAAAAAAAAAAAAAACATATTTTGCTCACTCTAGCGTCGAGTAGCCGGTACTTTATCTTGTGTAAATTACTAACTAAAATTCCTAACTTATTTTTACTCAGTTTTCGGTTGTTGTGTTTTGACATGTAATTCTTATTACTGAGCTAAGCTAAGTTCCCAATAAAACACGGCTATAATCTTCTACGTTTCGTAAGGAACTCTAATTGGTTTCATTGAGCTTTCGGAGAAAGCCTTTTAGATTCATGTGGAATCACAATGGGCCATCAATTGGCCTAAGTGTGTCTTTTTACAACCATGACAGCCACTTTAACCTAACCTTACTTAACCTACACTTTTTTCTTCTTCAAAGTGTTAACTCAAATTCTAAAACAAAAAGTCGCAAAGAGAAAATTTTTCCACTAATGTCAACAAGCAAATTAAGAATTCTTATCTCTCCTAACTCTCCTCTTGAACAATTAAAATATTTATTCAACCATAACCTAATGTTCTTTCTCAAGAAAAATCAAGCTTATTTATATCAGCTCCATCATCCTCCCCCCTCAAAAAGAAAAGGAGAACGAAGAAAAAAAAATCATCTCATTTTTCATCAATCAAAAAAAGGGTCTCCAGGGCGAATAGGAATATTCATTCATCAGCCAAAAAACACTCACACTCTGGCTAAGGGATGTTTTTCGTCAGAGAGCATCAGCTGAACACAACCCTACCATTGTACAACTCATTTAAATGTAGCTTGAGGCCCCAAAGGTAAAGGTTTCTCTAAACGAACACATTCTATGAAGGTCTTGCCTCTGAAGCGGCATCAACAAAAAATATACACAGACCCTCAAGCGTCAAATCTATGTAAAGCTTTATTTTTTTTGTGCAGCTTCAAAAATTCATGAACAAATAACGAATCTGTGAGGTTGTACATGATGAAATTATGCTCGTCCTACCAACACATATCGCATAACCCCAGGACTTTTGCCTCAGGAGGGAGTTGACCCTCCACAATGCGAGCGAAACAAAAAAGACCAGAAAACAATTATAAACGCTCTGCTGGAAAAAAATACTGGCTGGCTGGGTCTGCCACAAACTCTTGATTCTTGGTCCTTGAGGGACCTTACTGTCTCTTTTTCACTGTCTGACATTTGTTAGCCACTTTTCTAACATTTTCTTCTTTTTTTGCTTTTTCTTTGCAGGTGCTTTAGAACCTTACTTAAATTTCATAGTTTACGCTCGGCAATTGTTGTATGCCTTCTGGTAATAAACACTTTGGAGTTGGCCAGAGCATGTCTGCCGTTAAGTCAACAGTTTTTAACAACAGCCCTTAATAAAGGTGCTGATGCTAGTAATGAGCGTGCTGCTGCAAATGACAGTTATGGCAGCAGTAGCACCAGAGCAGACGGCACAACAATGAAAAGTAATAATTACAATGATTTAAGGCCGACTTATGTTATTGCTGGACCAAGTTCAACCGAGCCGTATATTGTGTTTTTATTGCCGGGCACTTTGGATATTTGGAATGCTGCTGTGGCAATTTGCTTTAGTCTCGCTCTATTGACTTTTCACCGAGCAGTCGAGTTAAAGTGTGCTGTCGGTAAGTGACGTTAAGTGGGGTCGAATTAAACAACAATCTTCTATATAGCTACTCAATGGATGTTTGATCTAAGCCGTGTTTGAGGTTTTTAAGTCGCCCAAGTCTCACTACACCTTTGAGTGCCTAAAAAATGATTTTCCTTTCTATTATGAATGATTTGTAACCAAACATAAATTCACTATCACAAACATAAATTGAATTTGGATATACCTATATTTTTCTGGAATTTATGTACCTGTCCCTTTTATTTCCCTGTCTATGATTTTTTTTGTGTTTGCAGAATTTTTATATGCAAGTGTGCCAGCAGTGGTTTACGTTTCGTTTGTGCGATTTTATAAATTATCCGAAATCACTTTTACCAACAACAGCGTTTTCGAAATGGAAGCATTTGTACAGAGCACGAGTGGATTGTGTTTGTTTTTATTGAGCATAACTGACGCGTACACAATATACAAACAGGTGAGATATTGAGACTGTTTTTTTTCTGTTTTTATAAGCATGGCGCGGCGGCGGAGATGAGGGTATGTTAAAGGGTTAACAAATTCAATAGACAGTAGGGGGCGGGGGCATTATGCAGAGTGCAGAAACTTGAATGAAAAAGCGTTTACCTACTCGTCCTGACGATGATGATGGTACGTTCGTCGTCGCAGTCATTGTACTTGTAGTTTTTGCGTGTGTACCCTGAATCGATTTGTTGGTTTACTGGAATTGGAATTTATCGATGAATGATGAATATGAGTCGCGTGGGGGTTGACAATGCGGGGGTAAGAGGACATTATTGGCTTTTATATAAATGGGAAAAGCAAACAAATTTGATTGATCAATTCATATGAAGTACTTTGGTAATATTTTCGAGTGGCAAATTGAGAGTAGTTTTGTTGTTGTTGCAGCATGCTCAAATTCGCATAATTGATGGAAGGATGACAGTTTGGTTATGGGAATGTAAATAATGTGGGCGATGCAAGTTTTAATTTCACTTTTTTTTTGTGTCTGTTGATGACAAATGGAATATTTCAAAATAGCAACAAAAAGCTTGTAAAATTTATTCAAAAACAGGATTTTTTTAGACGAGAATCAATTGAGTGTTTATTCTATTAAAATGAAGTTTATTCATTCAGTGGACAAAAAAAACTGATTCGGAATTTGAGATTGGAATTTGTCAGCAGCGGCGACACGGTTTGATGCATGACAAGTGATGAATAGGATAACTGATATTTTGTGTGAATAGGAAGGACAAGCGGATTTGCAAAATTAAAATTTATTGTTTCGAAATAATTGTTCTGATTTTTTTTATCAGATCAGTTAACAAAATAAAGAAAAGTGTCTTTTTTGCAGCGGAACAAACCAATTGATATTAAAAAGTCTGAGGACGACGAAAAACATATCGGATACAAGCACTCTAGTTCGACTTTCTATTCGAGGATGGTGTTTTGGTGGCTGACTCCGTTATTGTGGCAAGGTTATAAGGAGCCATTGGAGCAGGAACATCTTGGACAAATGAGGGAAGAAGATAGTGCGAGAGCGTTTTATGACCAGTTTTTGTTAATTTACAAAACTGCAAGTGCTGTAAGTATTTGAAAGGATTAATACGATGAGGACTGTAAGGAGCGTTTGATTTAAAAAATGTCAGTGTTTGTTTATATATTGCAATTACTCAAGATAAGACTTTGTAGACTTTGCAGGGCCACACCAAGAACACTGAATAGGTCCAAACCAAATATTATATCTGATCTATGAAGCAACCCTTAGGTATACTTCTTTCCGCAGCCGGATGAAATTTATTGAGTTGGACAGCAGATGCGTACGTTCATATCCCACACTGGGTTAAATTATTGGACAATTCCATACGCAGGATTCTGCACAGGGTGAATTCAAACGATAAAACCATGCATTACTAAAGTACTGCAGTCTTTTATATGTATCTCTGCCTAGCATGTCTTCCTCTGAGGCAGTGTCCTTTTATATGACTCCAGTATTGTAGGGCTTATGCTTTTTCCGCTCAAAGAAATCAAGCTTTTTGACCACTTCAGGTCTAATCTTTCCCACATTCATTCAGTTGCTTTGCAGGTAGTACCATATGACTATCTTTAGTATTTGTTGATTCTAGAGCATATTGTTTGAGAAGATGTTTGAATGTAGCAAGTAGCAAGTGGTTTTCCTATGTTGTGTCTCTGTCTAACAGTGGGCAGAAGTGTTCCGGTTTTGGCGAGTTCATTAGCTTTGCAATTACACGGAATGTCTTAGTGGCCCGGCACTCAAATGAGGTGAATGTTGAACTGTTCTGTCAGCTCATTCAGAGATGATCGACAGTCGTGGACTGTGAGAGAGTTTTTGGAGACAAACGCGAGAGATTTGAGAGCGGCTTGGCTCTCCGAGAAGATACGTATATCCTTACAAGATATAACGTTTTCTTTGAGCCAGGATAGTGCCCCTTTTATCGCCATTACTTCTGCCTGGAACACAATAGGGTAGTGGCACCTGTTACCGAACGTCCCCAGTTACCGAACACTTTTGAGAAATATGGTTGTAGTTTCGTTATTTTAACGTTTTTC
Organism: Sphaerophoria taeniata; assembly: GCA_943590905.1. Lineage (NCBI taxonomy): Eukaryota > Metazoa > Arthropoda > Insecta > Diptera > Syrphidae > Sphaerophoria > Sphaerophoria taeniata. The sequence goes on from OX016542.1 coordinate 87,406,961, forward strand.
GTAATGAAAACTTCACAAAAACGTGTGGGCATTCTTTCTTTACAAATAGGTAAAACGTTTCATTAAAACTAATATATCTTAAGAGAGCAAAAAATTCAGTTCAGTGGTAGGTTTCCCTTGATACGGTTTTGATACATTTTTCAGGAAAAAAAACTAGATTAAGGACTTCATGAAAAGTTGCTTTGAAGGAAAAATATTTGAGTAAATTCTTTTCCCAGCGTTTTAAAAAAATTAAGTATGCCAGATTATTGATATTTTAAATTGCTTATTGAAAAAAAGTAAAATTATGCTATGATTTTTGACTGTTCGAAGAAAGGAAACTAAATATTACCGAGTTGCCTTACTCGAACAAGTGTGTTCGGAAATAGGAAACAGTGAAAAAAGACAAAATCCTATTTTTGAACACCCTTTTCTTTCATGTTCGAGATCGGGATTGGAATCTGTAAGTTTCAATTAGAGGTTTTTTCAATATGTGCCTTCAAATTCGATTAAAGGTAATTTTTTATGATGAGAAGAAATTGAACCTAGATGATCCTGAAGGGTACATGGATACTTGAGTGATTTACGAAAGGATCCGAAATATTTCGATGGCCTAATTTTGGTGGAGGTTCACTGATGATATGGTGATGGTGAGCTTTCTCTTCAGTAGGGTGCTTCGAAATTCGATTTACGTCATCAAAAATCAACAGTCGGGATTATGTTTAAGTGCTGCCCATCAGTTTGATATCTGTTTGGCTGATCACTATGATTTTTCAGCGGGACAATACCAAAATTGATACAAATGGGGAAACAACTCATTGGTTGGAGCTTAATTCGGCAACTGCCCGATGTTAATCTCATAGATACAGAATCTTTGGGTAATCAAAGACAGGAGAATTTATGGAGAAGGAAGAAGCTACGGATCTGTAGGAGAGGTTAAGAAGCTCTGCGAAGAGAATGGCTTATAATTTATAAGTCAGTTTTAACAAACTTGGTCAAATCCATAAAAATTTGTAATCAATTCCTGCCAAGAGATGTATGCAAAAATAAACGTTAAAAAACTATTAAATTAACAAAATTAATTTTTTGAAAAATGTTGTTTGTTTAAAAAAGCTCTCAAGCCCCTAACTGTTATTTAAAAAAAAATTCTCGAAACTCGATGTGACAACTACTTCCTATATTGAAGATTTTCAAATATAAATCTTTATAGGTATTAAGTTTTATCTTAAAAATAAATATATATGTACTTAAGTTCTACTTTTTAAATAGTCAAAAAATAGAACTTCAGCACATATATTTATTTTTAAGAGAAAACTAAGTACCTATAAGGATATTTCAAATGGGATTTTTATTTATTTTATTTTTGCCAATGGATCATACTATTATTTACAATTTTAAATAATGAAAAATATGCAAAAATAAAGAAAAATTTGGCTTTAAAATGGTTTTCTAACTTTTTGGTTCCAGCGTTCGAAAATAGGAAACTCCGTGTTCGGGTTTAGGAGACAATCAAAATAAGGTGTTCGAGAATAGGAGAAAATGCTTATTTTCAATATAATCTTTTTTTGATATTTACTGATAATGTTTATGGAAAAAAAGAGTATCAAACCTGAAAATATTTGAGATAATAATTCAGAAATAGCTAAAATTACAATACTAAACTCAGTTAAAGTATTTTTTGCATCATGTTCTTTCCTCATAGTCCGTTAACTGTTCGGTAACTGGTGCCACGACCCTACATTGATTAGGAAGTCTATATGATAGACTGATATTCAGCTGTTTCGAGTAGATATCACTTCCAACGCCAAAGTCGGTCTTTTAACCGTCCGTATAGAAGTGTATCGTGTTTTCATCCAGAGGTTCTCCTTCTCCCGAAAAGGATCTTGAAGGGATGGGAATATGGAAGTTATTACCGAATACCATTTTTGAGGTGGTATAGTCTAAGCGATCTGAGATAGATCTGAAATTGTCTAAAATAGTAGTAGGATCAGTGTTGTTACAAATCGCATGAGTTGGGTGTGCCACCCTTTTGGAGAAGATGTCAAGAGGTGTTAGGCTTAAAAGTACTTCTAAAGCTGCGGTTGGTGTTGAGCGAAGTGCTCCGGTGATGCGTTTATTCAAAAGTGCCATCTTGGCCAGTGCCGTCCACCATACGACAACTCCATAAGTGAGTATCGGTCTGATTACCGAAGTGTATAGCCAGTAGTGATGGGCATAATCGAATGATTTCAATAATCGAGAAAATAGTATTCGAATTATTTGAATAATCGAATGATCATTTGAATGATCATCCGAATTACTAATCCGAATGAAAATGGTGAAAAATTTAAAGTTTACAGTGCACAATGTGCTATTTAACAACAAAAAATTACTACAAAAATAACTCAAATTACGAATTTTTGTTTGCCTTTAAAAAATGTAACCAAAAACCATAGACAAAATTCCATTCAAAAGATTTGCGAATTAAACTAGAAATAAAATTGTCATCGTCAATCGAATTTAAATTTAAAATAATCATCATTCGTTTTTTTTTGCATTCGAATACTAATAATCGATTCTTTTCATTCGAGTACTATTTTCATTCGAGTACTATTTTCATTCGAATGATTTTTCATTCGATTATTAATAAAATCGATTATTCATTCGAATGATTTTTCATTCGAATACTAATAATCGATTATTTGCATTCGAATGATAATAATGGTACGATTATTAGAAACGTCATTTGATTTTTTTTTTTAATTTGAGATTTTAATTTTGAAGCGTAGTAGTTGTAGCAGGGTTTGAGAAATCATTCGAATGATTTCAATAATCGAATGATCTCGAATGATTGCCTGAACCGATTATAATCGATTATATCATTCGAATGATCCCATCACTAATAGCCAGTGGGTTAATTTTGGGGAGAAGCCTTATTTTGAGCCTATGGGCTTTTTACAAGTAAAGAGTGCTTCAGTACCCTTCTTTACTATTTCATCAATATTTGCCTTGCAATTTAGTTTTTTGTCTAATATGAGGCTAAATACTTGGGTTGGTCGGAAAATCTTAGGGATATTCCTTCAATTGTGGGTGGGCTGCTCGTAAAGAGTACTAGTTCCGTTTTATGACGTCCAAGCCAGAATGCTTTGCTCAACTAGTAAGCGAGAGAACTTGCGGATGTGTCCCAGATACAGATAATGCACCGTGCATTGCGTCGTCGGCATAGGCAATCACTTTGAAACCCTCTTCTTCCAGTGGTGTTAGGAGGTCGTTTACTACCATGTTCCATTCACCGATCTGGTGGTTATGAAACTCTATCTAAGTGTGACGGAAACAAGGCCAACCCTAACCTAATGGAAATACAACTGAATCGTCTTTGCCGTGACATGGTGCTATCTGAGATATCAGCGCAACCCTTTTTCAAATTGAGTAAATTTTGGTATAAGGCAGGTTCTAAACCAAGCTTGCCGACCCATCTGAAAATTGAACTGATATGCGTTCTTTCAAGTTTGGCTGTGAGGTAAGAGAAATAAAGCTATGATACATGAGCCAGAAACAAGACTATAGTTACTCTAGGAGATAAGTATTTGAACAGCCGTATTTCCATCTCCCAACATTCCCTAAAAATAAAAACTAAGTTATTTCGAGTTTCAACACAAATCTCACTCGATGTTCAATCGAAATCCTTTACAACTTTTCCATCAGTCCTTCTTACAATAAAATTCCAACAAGCCATTTCGATGTTGTAAAATTTTCGAAAACAACACATTCACAAGATTTTTCTCAAAAAAACATTTCATCGCAAGAGTATTTTGAATGAAACATTTCAAGTCCTCATCGTTAGGTTAAACTTCCTACAGAGAAGTATTTTTTTCAAATTAACACACACTGTCGATGTATCGAATTCTGTCTTCCAACTCTCGAAATCGAAGCAGAAAGGCAACAAGCATCCATCGCTATGGTTATGCTACTTGAAGAGCAGTTGGCCGATGTTCACCCTTGGGGGATTGTTGAAATTTTTCGGAGATCTCTCAGCCCTCGTCGGACCGATTTCAATTGATTTAATTGTTTCGTATGTTGAGCAATTGTACAAATCCCAACAACAACAAGCTGCATCAATGAAAAAACAATCGGATCCAACTTTTCTACAAATTGGTAATAAAATTGAATTCATTAATTATCCGCCTAAGCCCAATATAGTCTCGAACTCGAGTCTCGGACAAAAACAAGAGTAGGGATTTTAATGGAATCGTTTGCATACTAATGGTTTATTTTCAGCCAATCAAAGTGGTTTTCACATTTCGGCTGGTCGTTCCTTTGATCAGTTCCGCAGCTATCCAAAGAACTCATACAGCTACAGCCTCAATCATGATGGGGATTTAGAGAATGTTTTTCGGTTGGGTTTGTCTAAAGCGGAGGACATTGTAATTTACTATCCTTGCTGGGCGGATTTGCTGTCAAATGGATGGGCGATAGCTTGGTGTGTTTTTGTGGCATCGTTGGCACAAGGCACTCTATCGCAAGCCTCAACGCACATTTTGAATATGACTGGAATACGAATAAAGACATCCTTGCAAGGTTTGATTTATCGAAAAACACTGCTCTTAAGCTCCAGTTCGAGTTCCAGTTCCAGTTCCACTGGCTGGTCTACAGTGGCAGAAAAACCAAACGACGACGACGATGGTGATGGCAAGTTTGAACAAGTCAACAAACATGGTCTTTCAAAGGAGACGACAACGATACCGAAAACAAAAACAAAAACAAAAACAACAACAACAACGACTACGACGACTATGACGAGTGAGAAGAAGAAGGGGAACATTACAAAAGCGATTAGTTGTGAAAACGATGTTGGAGCAGTAACAAATCTTATGTCAGAGGATACCCTAAATATTATGTCATTCTTCTGGATAGCACACTATGTTTGGGCAATACCATTAAAGGTAAGTCAACCAATCACTTTTGAATGGCTAAATGGCCGAATGGCAAAAGTTGGCAATGACATGATTTTAATGCGGTTTACGTTATGTTATTAGTTTTCATTGAATGTATTACATAAACGCTTGTCAAGAGGCACATTGATGGCAGGAAAGCAATGGCAGTATCTGTGACAGTGAAATATTGTTGTTGGCTGCCGAAGGAATTTTGGGTGAGTGGCCTGTCCTGGCGCAAGAAGTGAAATTAAAGAACGAAGGTGCTAATGAAAGACTGTTGCCAACTGTAAGATGGAATGGAGACTACTCATCTCCATTCCATCTGACTGACGATATTTTAAGACGCTTTATAGTAGTGTCCGACCGAACCTTCGGCTTCGGCTTCGGCTTCGGTCGAATTCGGCCAAAAAAACAACATTCGGCCAAACCTTCGGCTTCGGTATAAAATAGGCCGAAGTTTTGGCCGAAGCCGAAGAATTTTTTTATTAATATCGAGAATCGTAGTAGGAGCCGAATAAATTCAATTTTTGAATTTTTGAAATTGTTGGACACAGAAGCTTGTGTTTATTAATGTTAAATCATAGTAGGCGTCGAAAATTGCCTGGCACTTTTTGTTGATATCGAAAATCGTAGTAGGCGACGAAAAAAAATCAATTTTTGAATAAGATAAAATATTTTTTTCTTATTCGAAATGAGAATTCTTCACTTCATTCAACCTTCGGCTTCGGCTTCGGCCGATGCTTTTTATTTAGCCGAACATTCGGCATCGGCTTCGGCTTCGGCAGAAAATCGACCTTCGGTCGGACACTACTTTATAGGAAACTTCAGAAGTTTCAAGCTCACTTCTCTCATACTTTGGAAGATCGTGGACGCGGCCTTAACGATTCTTAGAAAGAAAAAGAATCATGTCATTGCCAAATACCCCTAATCTCCCCTTATTTTCTTACCCAATTAATTTCCTCTTTAAATTGTTCTTCACAAAATTTTTCAACAGATTGGCGTTGTAATTTATTTGCTTTACCTCCAATTGGGTGAAAGTGCAATAATTGGCTCCTTCGTGTGCATCCTCACATTGACCCCATTGCAATTTCTAATTGGAAAAGCAATGTCCAATAATTCAGAAACTGTTGCGGTAAGTCAAATGTATTTGTGTATCTGGCTGTGTGTGTGTGCATTGCTCCTATAATCTTCAATGAATATTACATAACGACAGTGAAGGACAGAGGCAATGTCTTTGATATTATTTCGTTACACAAATAGCTAGTTGACTTGGAATTTGAGTTAATGTGTATGTGTGTGTGTGTAAGTTTAAACTAAGTCCACAGAATAAGGAAGGAACCAAAGCCTATACTCTAATCACACTTAATGATATTTGCCAATAGAAGGGTCATTTGTAAACATAGAATGTGGATTATCAACACTGATACCAGGGCCTTAGTACCCTTTGAAAATTAGCTCTTAATTGATAAGCCATCATGATATGGTTTCCATCGAAATTACACAGAGAACGAGCGAGGGAAAGAGACCCTGAGGCTTTGGTTTTTAAGGCTTCGGAGTCATACAATTTTGAATAACTTAATTTGATGTGTTTTGCAGAAATGGACAGACGAACGTTTGAAGAGAACACATGATGTTTTCTGTGGCATTAAGATTATCAAATTGAATGCCTGGGAGAGGGTTTTTGGCGACAAGATTCAAGCTGCTCGAAATACGGAGTTGAAGTTCCTTAACAGGGATTCATTCTATTGGACACTGATGAGTGAGTACACAATACATTTGTCATGGTGTCAAGAACGGTTTAAGGCTTTATTTAAATTTTAAATAAATGAGAATTTAATAAGGCAAGTTTGGGATTCATGAAAGACCGTCTTTTTTGGCGTAAACCACTCATGACTTTAACAGAAACTGTCGACCCAGTTCAACATTTTATTTTTGAAAAGAATGCTTCCCCAAGAAGTGAAAAATTCCTCTCTGAATAAATTTTCAACAACAATTCCCCCAAGAGTCTTTTTCAAGTTCATAGGTCCTTTATCCTTTCCTTTGTATTCCAACACCCACTCAAATAACTTTTTTTCTCTTTTTTCCTACTTAGCATTTCTAACTCATGCATCATCGGTGCTAATAACATTCGTTACGCTGGCTGTTTACGTCAACATGGAAACCACCCTTGGCAGCAGCAGCAGCATCAAAAGCAACATGAACAATACCCTTATTCCGGCAATTGTGGCATTCAACGGAAGTAGCAATACGTCAGCCAACACAAGACCAACAATGATGATGAACGATGATGGTGTCGCCAACAAAAATGAACAGCAAGAAGCTGGTCTCGAGTTCACAGCAAGTCGATTGTTCTCCGCGTTGGCCCTGTTCAACCAGCTCACCGTACCATTGCTGATTTTCCCCATTACGGTGCCAATAATCATTTCCGCTATTGTCAGTACACGACGCTTGGAGAGGTTCCTTCGTGAGCGCGAGGTACAAAAGCAATTCGAAGGAATTCGCCACATGGCTCGAATACTCAGCAAAAGTGACGCATCTTTGGATATGTATGAAGAAAATGAGTTGTCGCCATACCCCAAAGCTCCCCTTACAACATCAGTATCATCCTTATCGACGACGCTGTCAACTGCGACGACTGTCACGTTCAATTCAACAATTCAACTTCCAAACAATCAGCCATCAACGACAGATCTCAGCCCACAACCATTACCATTACCTCTAGTTGCAGATGCATCAGCTCTGTCCACCGAGAATTTGATTAAGCACGACAATGCTAGGAACAATAATGCTACTGACGTAAAACAACTTGAAAAGGACGACCACTATTCAACAAGGAGGAGACAACAAGAACAAGATTCTATCGAAGGACAGCAGCGTCCTGCTCGTCGTCGTGGACTTTTACAAGACAAACAAAATGGCGGTGACAGGGGTAGTGAAGGTGGACGACGAACAAAAGATTGTCAAACATCATCACCGACAAAAAAACACAAAGACTTGATTCGAAGTTCCCGAATCGAACGCTCGACTACCAGATCGTCGACGACAACGACAAAACAACATCCAAAACTCTCATCGACCAGTTCGTTGCAATTTCAAGCAGCCGATAACTTGGCTGTTTTCGTAAAGAATGGACTTTTTTCCTGGGACAATTGCAATACGCTGCTACGAATCGATACTTTGGAAATACCCAAAGGTAAGAGACTAAATGCAAGATAACCCGGACGATGCTTCTTCTGATTTAATGGAAGAGCTCTTTTTTTTCATTCATTTGATGTGTTTTTGTGTTTTATTGCAGGTCGTCTGACTTTAGTTGTTGGCAAAAGTGGGAGTGGCAAGTCGTCCCTGCTCGGTGCTCTACTAATGGAAATGCAACAAATATCCGGTGAAATTGTCTGGAATAAGTGAGTTTTCTATGCCTCTGACTTATGCGAACAATAAATTTTTGTTTCGCTTTAATATTTGAAGAAACAACCGACGACGTCATTGTGCAACGACGAAATGATTTATTTCGAGAAGTTTTACTTCAGTTTGAAGTGTGTGTGTGCAATGATTTTAGAGGGACTGTCGATAATCGGGTTTGTTGGGAAGAGGAAAAAGAGAAGTCGAAAAATGATTTTTGATCGATTTTTAGGTGAATCACATGTTTCTGAATCGAATTGTTGGACAATAACTAGAATAAATGAGGAGTACGTGTTTTAATTAAATTGAATTTAGTTCGATCTTGAGAAGAATTTGATTTCCAATGTTGTTTGTCTACGTTTTGAAGGATTTCGGTCACTGTGGCGTATACTTACTATTTTTTGTATGAAGAAATTGTTGAAAATTGTTAATGTTTAAGGATTTGTTTGACTTGTCAAAGTCAATTTCATGTGTATAGAATTTTGAGCCACTGGAAGCAGACTAACCATATTTGGTGAGCTCTTGAACAAAAACTAAGTCGGTTTGGTTTAGGCGCAAATTTAAGCAATAATTGAGAAGAAAAGGTCTAAAGTCACGATTTGTTTTGCTTTGTAAACTTGTCCAGCGGTTCTTAATTTTGAAATTTAAACTTCCTGAATATTCCCAAAATATTTGGACTTCAAATTTTTTTGTTTGTGTAAAGAAATTCTTTGAGCCAAAAGAACCATTAGTCAAAGCAAAAAAAAAAAAGTAAAAAGAAAACTCAACCACTTACTCGATTGCGAACGCAAAACACATCTCAAGGTTATCAGCGGACAAAAAACAACATAAATTTGTCTTATCATCCCGAGACATCAAGGTTCTTATATCAATAGGAAATAGAAACGTACAAAAAGCAATTTTTGTTTTTGTTTTTTGGCAATCTGATACCAATTTTTGAGAGCAAATAGTACAAACACGAGTCATTTTTTACACTTTGTGCTCTTTTTTCTGCAGATTCGCAACAATTGCATATGTCCCCCAAGTGCCATGGCTACAACATGCCAGTATACGTGAGAATATCCTTTTTGGCGAATCGTTCCGACCCAAGCGCTACAATATGGTTCTGGAATCGTGCGCCTTAAAGCCCGATATAGAACTGATGCCCAAAGGCGATATGACAATAATCGGAGAACGTGGCATAAATTTGTCTGGTGGACAGAGGCAGCGCATCGCTATAGCAAGATCTCTGTATTCCTCGGCGAATGTTGTCATCATGGTGAGAAGTTATTTTAGAAAAATTATTATATATATTTTTTTTTTATTTAACGTAACTCGCCCTTCGGGGGTTTTCAAAGGAAGGAATGAAGGAATTCCTGGGTATATAGAGTGAGAAGAGTCTCGGGTCGCTTTAATAGAGAAAACAAATTGGTTTTGGAGTTCTTCATGGCGAAGGATCTTAATTCAGTTTACAACAGTCGACGAGGTCGCAAAATTTTATTTGGAACTGCAATTCAATTTTTAGTATAGCCTGAGTGCCAATAAATGTGACCATCGTGCATCGATTGGTATTCCCAAAAGCAATTTGCATGTACCCATTTAGACCTGTTACGGCTCACTTCAAGTCACATTAAACGAGTGTCCTAGTCAACTGGACTCTGACCGTAAGGAACAACTTTTTTCTCTCGACCATCCAAACAATAATTAACTTAGCCTGTCACGGCGCAACAAAACCATTGTGTGGATCGAGAAAACTTTAGTTTGAATTGTCCTTGCAATTGAATTACATTCAAGGAATACCAAACTCTGTAATGTCCTGCTTTAGCACCCTTTTTGTTGTCTTGTATATGTGTGGCTTTCTCAATTCTCTCTCTTGTACGTTTTATTACATGAATGTCCTTTATTCACATTCTCTGTCGTTTTTTTCTTTTTGTCGCCTTTGGTTGGTTGGTGGTGGACACTGTGATGACAGGACGATTCACTATCATCGTTGGACAATGAAGTTTCCGGACACGTTTTTGAAAAGAGCATTAGAAAAATGTTATTAAATGCCAATCGGACTGTTATTCTGGTAACTCAACGTTTACAATTGATACACTCTGCGGACTATGTAAGTAACAGACAAAAAGTTATCACTTTCTTTTTTTTAAATATGAGATTATGGAAATGATGATAACGACTAACTGTGGATAAATAAAACCGAGGAAAAATATAGTTTCTTTCAAAGAGAGAGAATGAATGAATAGAAGCGCCTCGAGCTATGCAATGAGAAGAGACATTTTTATGAATATAAATGATTTCGATATGTAGATTGTCGTTATGAAGGATGGCTGTATGCAGGCAGCTGGAAGTTACAAGGATATCGAAGCAAATCATCCAAAAATTGTAGATAGATGGAAGACGATAATCACAATGAACGAGAAGGATAAATTTTGGTAAGTTTGAAAAGGGGGTTGGGTGAGGGGGTGTAGATTGCACATTGTACGATTCAAAAATTGACTATGAATAGCACTAACACAAGTTTGACTGACTTCCAAGAAAATGATAATCTTGAGCTTGCATTAGAATTCATTACACACAAAAAAAGTACATAGTCTATAGCGTTGATTAGCAACTTTTTTCCGTATACGTATTCCGTATTGCGTTACAAATGCAACAAAAAAAATCTACCTCATCATTGCTTGGACAATATTTGATCTCCTTCTAAAAAAGTAGACACTGTGGCGTATACGTACTTTTTTTCCGAAAAATGTGAAGTAGATCGTGTTTCCAATGTCTGACCGTTGACAAAACTGAATATGGCTTTCATTGAATACAAACATTTGAATTTATTTGTCTTTCAGGGGTGGAAGAACCGCCAGTGAAAGATGGAAGCTCTTCAAGAACATAACCAAACTAGGTCTCCAACGCCAACATACCACCAACGAAAACGAACATAATTTCCCTGTAAGTTATTCATACCAATTGCCCTTCCCGATAAATAGAAATTTAATCAACTCTATTTTTCCTCACACATTCTTTACTCTCAACATCTGCAACACAGTGCCTGCCATCGACGGCTTCCTATTGCAAACCGAAAAAACGTTCCAGCTTCTATGGATCAAGGCATCTAATCTACGATATGCCTATCCCAATTGACGAATGCCAAAACGATGATGTTATTATACGACGACGACAACGCACTAACGACGAATTCGGACCGAATTCAAGTCATGGACAACAGCAACGGCGACGTGCAGCACATTCCTTTGAATTGAAACGCTACAGTTCTCTGCACAATAAAAAGGAAATACTTCGTGTACACTCCTTGCAGCCAGAATTGAGAGAACTGGAACAAATTCCACCATCGCCGCCGCCGTCGTCTACGTCGTCGTCGTCGTTTGCCTTTCCGGAACGGGATATCAATGGTTCTGAGCCAAAACGCCTTCGAGGTGTAGCTGACGATTTGGACTTGAAGTCAACGAAAATCGGATTCCAGCAATTTTTGCATCGAATGTCATCGCGCAAATCGAATCAACCAAAAACACCAACGGCCAAGAACCATCATCATCATCAAATTCAACTTCAACATCATCATCGTCCTGTCAGCGCAACAAATTCCATTGTGTGAGTGATGGTTATGGACTTTTGTTATAATTTGATATTTGAATTTGTCATGGTATTAGTTTGGGATTTTCACAGGAGCATCAGTGAGGAACCCATGCCATTGAAGATGACTTCAGAGGATGATGGATCGACCCAGACGAGTTGGGTGGACGACGAAGTCGATATGGCTAAAGGTAAGAATATCCTTGTTTTGATTTGAAAGTTTATTTGACACCATGACTCCGGGCAATAAGAATGGTTGATATTTGGAAAAAAATTAAATGAGAAAGTCAGAAAGAGTTATCAAAATTTAAGGCCGTTTTGAAGGATATTTAAAGTTCTAATTTCCATTAAATGAGATTCTACTTCCTTCTAAATTATCAGGTATTAGACCTATCCATTAATTCGTCAAACAAAGATAGCGCCATTCGATATGTGCAAACTGCCATTTATGTAATTCTAAACAAATGCCTATACTTGTGTGTTTCAAAACATGACCACAGAGAGAGAGAGTAAGCTCACCTCCCCTCTATCTCTTTGTTTACAGACATAAATCCTGAATCATTGACAGATGCAAATGACAACAATATCCAGGTATCGTCGGCACTGTCCGACTCTGATGAACGTAAATACGGTGAAATCCCAGTTGAAATTTACATGCTCTATTTGAAATCAGCCGGATTCCCAATTGTTTTGTTATTTTTCTCAACTGCTTTGATATGGCAATGTTTACGAGTTTATACTGATGTTTGGCTACAACAATGGACAGATGCAACACCACCGGCTTATACAACAACAACAATCAATTCGAGTTCAATTGATGGAAAATTGGAGAGCAAAACCACAGCGAAAGACGACGAAGTCATGTACTATTTCTGGACATATACGATTATCTCGAGCGTATGCATTCTAATGGCGTTAATAACAACTCCTGTGGGACAAATTGCCGGCTGTAATGCCAGGAGATTGCTACACGACAAGCTGCTGCAATCGATCTTGACCAAGTCTTTGCATTTTTTCCAAATTACACCCATGGGAAGGATAATGAATCGTTTCAGTAATGATATGGCTATAATCGATAAGGTTTGTATTACTTGAGTTTTTAGACCAACCACGACGACGACAACGACTACGACGACGACCCAAGTAACGTATGTCCTTGGGCATGGATAAATCAACTCCCAACATCCGCCCCTAAATCACCCATTCCAAATGTCCATCCCTTTACATATCCTTTAGCATGTATCTCAACTCGTACGTGATATGTGAAAATAAGTTATTTTTTCTGCTTTTCTCTCTCTCTTCTTCTCTCTTCGGTTTTTCTTGTTGTAGAAAATTGCAGCAACAAGTCAGAGACTCCTACAATTCATGCTGTTGTGCCTCTGTGCGATTTTGATTAATGTTAGCATAACGCCATGGTTTGTGCTGCTCACGCTTCCAATATGCACCGTATACTACATCATTCAAAAGTTCTACAGATGTTCGTCCAGGTGAGTTTGACATTTTTGAAATGGAATTGGAAATATAATCCTCTTTCTACACTTAAGTTTATTAAGATTGATGAAAAGATGCATGAAAACAACTAATACTCAATATTTCTTTAAAGGGAACTCCAACGAATTGAAAACATGACGAACTCGCCAGTAATATCGCATTTATCGGAGACCATTGAAGGAGCTGTTACCATTCGGGCATACAGTCAGGAGGCAAGATTTACGGAAAATCTATTCAAACATCTTGAAGCCAACAATATTGCCTTTACGTTGCTGAATACGAGTAATCGATGGTTGGGCATTTCTTTGGTAAGTAATAGTTGTTAGTGGACCTTTAATGGGGCTGCCATAATACGACAAAGGACTCAATTTCAAAAGTTTTAATTCACTTTTTGCTTCCTACTCTTATTATTTTGTCTCAGAAGCGACCGTTAGATTGTAGGTTAACACTTTTGGTAGAAAATGGCTGTCTACCTTCTAGTTTAGTCCAATCAAGTGTAATGATGCATTAGCTGCATACATTACAAATTCCAAAATAGCATGAATTATACCATCAAAACAATCCAGACACTCAACAGACTTTTGTATGAAATTTTACAACTCGACCGAATATAATTCACACTCGGTTTTTGTAAGAAACGTGCATAAGGGAGCGAGCCTTCGACGACAAAATCAAGTTGAAGAGTGGTAACAATCGGTCAAAGTATAAGCCCCGGACCTGTCCGTTGAAACACCGGTTAACCGCCGTTAAAAACCGGAGGAAACTTCGTTGATAAACCGGTTCAAAGCCGTTGATGAGCCAAGGGAAACCTTGTTGATTACCGATTGAAAGATCGTTGATAGCCGGAGGAAACTCCGTTGAAAAGACAAGGGAAACCTTATTGATACACCAGTTAACCACCGCCGAAAGCCGGAGGAAACCCGTTGATGAGCCAAGGGAAACCTTGTGAATAGCCGATTGAAAGATTACTGATAGCCGGAGGAAACTCCGTTGATAAGCCAAGCTAAACCTTATTGATACACCGGTTTCAGTTAACCGCCGCCGCCGCCGAAAGCCGGAGGAAACTTCGTTGATAAACCGGTTCAAAGCCGTTGATGAGCCAAGGGAAACCTTGTTGATAGCTGATTGAAAGACCGTTGATAGCCGGAGGAAACTCCTTTATTTTTTTTTTTTATAATAAGCACGCACTCAAGGGGTTTTTGTTCCCTTTTTTTGCCAAAGCACAGTGCGAGCGTTAGGTAAAGTGGGATAAATGGAGAGGGTTTGGGATGAGGTGTCGGTTAACATTGGTCTTGAATTCCTGAACACTGCAGTGACTGGGGAAGACAGAGTGTTGAAGAGAGTTCCACATTCGCGTAGTACGGCTAAAGAACGATTCTGTGAACATGACCGTACGCTCGGAGTTGGGCTCGAGGGTGAACTGATGGGAATTGCTGGAGGCGCGGGTATAACGGTTGAATATCTCAAGGGGAGGAATGCAACTGGCTATTTCACTAGAGTATAAACCATTGAAGTAACGGTAAAAGAGGATGAGGCATGAGACATTACGTTGATGTTCAAGTGACGTAAATATCTCAACGTTGCGTTGGTATGGTCACCAATCATCTTAAATGCTCTGCATTGGATACTGTCCAAAAGACTGGAGTACCAGCCCAAACGTGGGAGTTGTACTCAAGCTTTGGACGTATTTAAGTTTTGTGGATGGTAACCAGATCAGAAGGAGAAACAAATTTTTGCATCGTCTTAAAAAACCTAAACATCTTAAGGCATTTTTGGCGACATCGCATATGTGATAATTCCACAGGAGGTGGTCGGTAATACACATGCCGAGAATCTCGAGATGTCCAATTTCACTGATGCAAGTGCCACTCATGGACAGTGGCAAGGCTGGTATATCTCGCTTTAACGATACAAGACAGCATTGAGTTTTCGAAGCATTAAACTCTACGCGGTTTTTTATTCCCCATTGTACAATGCTGTTTTAGTCAGATTTTAATGGTCTTATCATATTTAGTCGTTGCAGTTCCACATCTGAAGAGGAGGAATGTGAGTCTGGGAACGAATATGAAAAGCTAAGGGTACTACCGTCAGCGAAACAATGAATTGGATTAGACGTTACAGCAAGAGATCATTTATAAAAATGAGAAAGAGCGTCGGAGACAAAACGGAGCCCTGGGGCACACCAGCCGGTTACCAAGCCGTTGAAAGCCGGAAGAAACTCCAATCATACACTCTAGGGGAAACCTTAAAGGACGCACGCATACGTCATGCTCATCTTTAACTCATCACAAATCCGAGAAGTACATAAAGAAAGTCATCACCGGGAAGAACACCAGTCAACTTAGTCTGATACCGCAAACAGAAGGAACAGGTTGAACTGTACATAAGGCAGCTGTAGGTTAACAACGTAAAAACTATTTACAGACTTTTCGCAAGCACCTTAGCCAGGAGGATACAATTAAATAGCCTAGTGGGCTGACAGACTTTCTGTAGGCCCCTTGGCCAGAAAATGGTCGTTAGAAGAAAAAGATTTCATAGAATTTTTGCCAAAACAAACTAGGTCGCTTCTAAATATATTATACCAAAACACAAAAGCATTATATTTTTAAGCTTACAAATCGTGCCAGCGGCTGGGTCATATTAAGCTGTCTGCTATTATGATTTATGTGCATTTTTACATCAAAAGTCGGAAAGCATTATTTGCATTATTCAACCTTTTGATACAAATGAAGGTTACCCTGACCTAAGGATATTTATTTATTTTTTGTTAATGTCTGACGATTTAATGAATGGAAATCTTAATCTCATTTTCTGGAAAAAAAAAATGAAAACAAAATTGTGCCGCGGGGAAAATCTACTTAAAAAAAATCGCCAGTTCCTACTATTAGCGAGATGATTTTTAAAAATATATTTTTTATTTCGCTGAAAATTAAATACCAAGTAAAAATTTAAACGGTTATTTTTTTCATCGAATCTCATCCGGGTTACAGTCTCTTTTCTTCTTTTTCAAGATTAACTTTTTGAACTTTTTATTTTCAAATTATTTATTTCTTATCTTCGTAGGATTACCTGGGAGCGGTTATCGTTTTCGTGGCCATACTGACAGCTCTGGTTGCAGCTACCGTCAGTAATAGCACCACTCGCATGGCAAGCTCAGAGCCAACATCAGCGACATATCGCAGTGGGCCAACGCCATCACTTGTTGGTCTGGCCATAAACTACACTCTGTTGGTGCCGATTTACCTTAACTGGGTGGTGAAACTTTTTGCTGACATGGAAATGTATGTGGGTTCGGTGGAACGTGTTGCATATTACGCTGAGCAAGACAACAAGCACCAGCAACCACCGTCGTCGCTGTCGCATAGAGACAATGAAGAGACTTCATCTTTAACCAGTCACGAGGGAAGCAATGTGAACACCACTTCGCTAAGGTCGTCCTGCTGCAAGCAGGATGAAGTCATCTGTAAGATATGCACACAAATTGGTGGGGTGGGGAGAGGGAAATTTCGAAAAAAGGTACATATGGTGTTGGTTCTCCTCACACGTAAGAAGGTCAACCTGGTAAAACAGATGTACCCTGACTTGGTCTCGAACCAGGAAAAAAATTGCTAAAAAAAAGCCTTGGCATGTTTTATTTCAACCACACGAACAACACAAGCTGCTGTTTCCTGATGCGCTTCTTCTTCTTCTGCAACCAATGAAGTGTACTTCAATCGGTTATAGGTTTTTTTCTGGTCTACTTTTTGTTTAAAGGTTTTTGCCGTCATCGATTTATAAATCAAAAAAACCTCTTAAGCGCTATAAAAACATCAATTGCCAATTCGAAAAAGCAATTTTGGGAAAAAATCTCTTCTCTAACTTCACGTTTTAAGGAAGGAAGGAGAAGAGAAGAAAACGAAAATGGATGGGAAGTAAAAGAAAAAGGTCATAATAATGGAAACTGCATCTTGTACTTGATCAATAAAGAACGAGACAAGAATTGCATTCGTTTTTGAAGACGAAATTGGTTTTTTATTCAAATTTGATGCGGAATTGTTTTCCTTTGGAATCGACATGAATTGCTCGCGACGAGAAATTTATAGACTCTGAAAATGGCTTTTAGAATTTGGACATGGACGGCAGCGAAGGATGGGGGTAGCAGTGGTCGTAAATTTTGATTTTAGGGAAATATTACTTTTTTTACTTTGAGACATTCAAGCAATATAAAATGTCAAACGCATTTGCAGTAATTAAAATTTGTTGCTTCAGGAACAAGCGTTTTGATTTTGACTGTGTGCAGTCATCGTTGAACCGATTTTTACTGTTTTTCAACTAAAAAAACCTTCGAATTCAACTAAATACTTGCTGGCCAAATAGCCCGTTGATTGTTGTAAGAATTGCATTTTTCAACGTCAGCTATGAATGAATTTAGTCACGTCTTTAATGTCATGTCACACAATTACAAAATCAAACCATCGAGAGCCGGACAACCTTGACAAATTGATTTCGCCGACCTAGTCTTACAGTGGGACATCGACATCAAACATGTACCATTATTGAATTGTAAACATCATTTTCAAACCCAAAAATTGAATTCAAATACTCTCGCTATATTTTTTCTTATTTATATTTGCAGATAAATCGGTACCAATTTCATGGCCACAAAAGGGTGACATCACATTTGAAAATGTCAGCATACGATATGAGGGCCAAAAGGCAAATGTTGTCACGGATTTGTCTTTGAAAATACCCGCTGGCCAAAGGGTTAGTATTGTTTAAATATTTACCGAAGGTATCAAATACTCAAACTGCCCTGCTACTACTCACCCCGCTCAAATATACGGTGTGAATGTGGAATTGAAGTCGATTCGAGTGGCCGTTGAATGGTGGTTCTCCAATAACATTGTATGGTCAATTGGTCGATATGTTTGGTTGGTTGGGTTTTGTTGGTTTGGATGGATTTGAAAATCTGTCTATTGGAAATTACATTTCAAACATTTTTGGCCATTGATCTTTGGTCCTGTGTAAGCAAATATTTATCTTGTGGATTAAAAATGAATCGACAAATACACATGTGTTATTGAAAAGTCATTGTCGACCTATCTAATCGGTTTAAAAAGAGCTAAAAAAAGAGATGTGAAAGTGTCGAAATTCAAGAAAGATTTTATTTACTTTGTTTAGGTTGGGCTTTGTGGTCGAACGGGCAGTGGTAAGTCCTCTCTAGTTTTGTCACTATTCGGAGTCCTGGAGACAGTTGGAGGACGAATACTGATTGACGATGTGGACATTGGAGAAATCAACCCCGACGAAATAAGGTCAAGATTGTCGATAATACCGCAAGACGTGCACTTATTTCAGGCGAGTATACGTGAGAATTTAGACCCACGAGGACACTATGCCGATGTGGATTTATGGAAGTGTTTGGAACTGGCGCAGCTGAAGGATTTCATAGTGAAAACAATGCCCGAAGGACTGGGTTTGTAATCAACAACAACAACAACAAAAATCAACTCCGTCAGAAATGTTTCTTAAATTCCCAACACAGATACCGAAATTCATGATGGCAGTAAAACCCTCTGTGCCGGCTATAAACAGCTCCTCTGTCTTGCTCGAGCTATTCTTCGAGGGTCAGTTTGTCTCATGCTTGACGAAGCTACAAGTTCAATGGACACAAGTACTGAAGGTGCACTGATGAAAGCAGCTCATAAGGTTTTTAAGGGACGGACTATTATCACCATTGCGGTAAGGTGTTTTTTTTTTTTGTTCTGAACTGTTAGATATTTTTCTTTTCTTGACAGCATCGACTTTCAGTTCTTATGGAATATGATAGAATTATTGTGCTGGAGAATGGACAAATTGTAGAGGACGGTAGCCCAGCTGAGTTGAAATCGAATCCCAATGGACATTTTACTGCACTGTTAAAATCTGAACGCTTTCCTGTTGCAAATGATGTGACAGAAGTGTCAAAAAACAACTTGAATGAGGAATCAAATTAAAACTGTGAATACTCGAATACTCAAAAGAAGGCTAATGTACTTAAACGAATTTAACTTATTTAATGAATAAATTATTATTTAACAACTTATTTAATGGGGGAAAATTATGTATTTAAATTGTTCGTCAAGGGGTGAAAATTTTGGAACAAAATGTCAATGCGTTTGATGGCGAAAAATGTACCAAACTAAAAAAATATGGCCTAATCAGGGCTTGTTGGACATTTGACATTTACAAAATTTCGAACTTAGTGCCATTTTTTACCAGAGTGCAACTAAAGCACCCCCTCCATTGGGAAAGCCTTGACGTGGCGGAGCTATGAAGCTCTGAGCTATGCGATCGCGAAATTTGTTTTAGCAAAAGGGCCTCTCATGGTCGAAAGGTTGCTGCTAATTACCCTGCATCGAAGGAATGTTCCCCCCAAGGCACTTCCAGTGAATGACAGATGCGGAAGAATTCTTTTTTTAGAATCAACGGTGGTGCCCCAGTTCCAGTTAGGCCGAACTACTTGGTGAACACACTCAGACGTATTCAGAGCACTGGTCTATAAGGAGCGGCTTAGCCGACCTCTCGCCCTTGGAGTCAAGCCTGCCCCTCCAGGTTGGGGGTTCCTGCCCGGCCGCGAGTAGGATGTAGTTTTGGAACGCCGACAAGCCTCGGATACGGACGGATCTACTGATGATGAACCCTGCAAACGAAATAAACACAATGAATTTCGGATCTGCACGTGGAATGTTAGGTCCCTTAACAGACCTCGTGCAGACAAACAACTAGCGGAGGCCTTCGACCACTACAAGGCAGATATATCTTCCATCCAAGAAATTAGGTGGGATCTGCTGGGAGAGAAAATTGAATACTTCGGCGACTGCGACCGTCAACAGCGCGCATTTGAATGCGGATTTGTAGTTGGAGGCAACGAGCACCTCACAACAATCCGCCTTAAGGCTAAAGACGCGAACATAAGCCTGATTTGTCCACATACCCCCACGGAAGAGAAAGACGATACCACCAAAGATAGTTTCTACGAGCTCCTCGAAAAAAAAACATATAAGCAATCCCTAAAATTGTCCTGGGTGATTTAAATGCATTGCTGGGGAAAGAAGACATATTTGGGAGCACAGACGGAAAGCATAGCCTGCACGACAACACGTTGGATAACGGATTCAGAGTAATCGACATAGCGTGTACGCGTTTCCCGCGCCTAAATATTCTTAAAGAGACATGGAAATTTCCAGATCAATTCACCATAAACCATATTGACCATGTTGCCATCGACGCGAAACATTCCTCCAATATTATGGATGCCAAACGTTCCGAAGAGCCAACATTAACTCTGACCACTACCTGGTAGTAGCCAATGCACGGATGCGGATATCCACGCCATCGCCAGCACAAGGAAGTACTGTGAGAAAATTCCACATCGGACGATTTCAAGACGCAAGAGATTGCCAGGTCGAAACAGAAAGCATATAAAGCGACGCTGCAGAGGAGGACTAGAGATGCAAATGAACTCTACAATCGGAAAAAAACGGAGGAACATTGGCATCTCAGGAGAAAAAGAGGCAGCACAAAAAAGGAACGATGGAGGAATCAGTGGCATGCTTAAGCGGGAATGAGGTTCAGAGACTAAAGGTTAAAAAGAACATAGCAAGGTTATAAACCTAGAACTGAGGCCTGTAAAGACGGACAAAGAAACATCGTAGTAGAGCACAAACGATGCTGAGAATGATGAAACAAATACCGCCCAAAGGCAGATTACATATACACCATTCAAAGTCGACGTTGAAAGCTCAAATTTCCGCCCCCCCGACCTGGCTGAAGTCAAGGAAGTAATATCCAAGCTTAGGTCAAATAAAGCTGCTGGAGCCGACGGCCTCACTGCCGAGCTATTGAAAGCAGCAGGAGATGATCAGGTTTGGAGTATGCACCAACCCATCTGCCGAATATGGTCGGAAGAAAGAATGCCTTCAGAATGGGGTCTCAGCAAAGGTTTTTGACGTTGAAAATGTCGGACTGAATCTATAGCAGATCTATAGGTCCAAAAATGTTCACTATGCCAAAACCTCTAGAGCTTCACCCACAACCTCTCTGTCACACAAGTGAAAATGAATTATCCGAAACATTTCGAACGAAATATCAAAGGTAAAGACAAAGGGCAAAAACTCGACCCAAGAACACCAAACCTGTAAAGACCAAACAAAGGGCTCAGTTTCGACGAGATGAGAAGATTAAACACAAATATTAAGAGAAAGCCAAGCCGATTGAGTCAAGAGTCTGTCTCTGTCGCACTTATAACTCGGATAGCTAGAAAGATTTCCTTTGGAGACACTTGCACTTTTCTACACAATCTGACAACCAAGACAAGCAGCATGACAAATGAAGAAACTGAAACTATATCAATATGCTCTCAGAGAGGTTATATTAATATTTCAAGATAAACCAAACAGTAAACAACAAACACCTCAACTCTCCACTTTCTTTATTTAGGTTTTCTATATATTTTTGATAACAAGAGATTCGCAATATTTATCTTACGTTCCCCGATAAGTGGAATATCCAAACGGATTCAGCAACAATGGCACATGATAATGCTCCTCACGTTCACACTCGACAACAACTTCAATCAACGGATAAAAGCTCTTCACTTGATTCGCATCGAAATACTTTCGCACATCAAAACTCAATTTATAAACTCCACTTTGAAATTGACTAAGTGTGACGAGCTTTGCTGCCCTCCCATCCTGATCCGTTTCCACTGAATTCAATTTTTCCCATGATGTACCATTTTCAAGACGATAAATCGTGACGGGAACATTTGCAGCAGCCTTGCCTTTCGAAGTGTCAAGAATGTGAGTCGAAAGTGTACGATCGTCGACACTTCGAACAAGATCATCGATATTCTTAGATGGTAATGTTGAAGAAGAAAAGACAAAATTTTGATTTTGAAACACACAAAGCACAAAAAACACAAAAACGACGAGAAAAATCTTCACCTGCATGGTTTCGACGCGAATGCGAACTCTCTCCCAAATGCTCATGTTGAACACAAGTGTCTGTTTGATAGTGATCTGCGGAGCTTCATTGGAAGGTTTTTTTTTCTTTTTAATTTATCATCGAAGCTTGACGTTATCTTGGTTTTGGATTACAATGTGCGGTTATTGTTTGTTTACCAGTTGGGAAAAAAAACTGTTGGTACATATAGAAACCGACTACTGACAGATTTGTTGCTGTCATCTGCTTATCTAAGACGTACGACAGGAGCGCTTTGAGGGATTAAGGCGCCGGTTATAGCTATCAGAAAAATCCATCAGAAAAAATTGAAACAGTGAAAACTTGAAACATTTTTCTGATGAGTGTTTATAGCAACCAAAAATTTTGTGTCAGAAATTAAATGTCAATTCAGCTTCGCGCTGTTTTTTATGACATCAGAATTTTTTTTTTCATCAGAAAAATTTTTTCTGATGTGGTCGGAACAGAAAAAAATCGAAACACATCAGAAAAACGAAATGGAATATTTTTGAAGTTTTTACAATCAGTTGTTCAGAAAAATGAAATCTCATCAGAAAAAAATTTAAATTCAATTTTCCTATTAAATTCGGTCATAAATGTTTTAATTCTTTTTGAAAAATATATTTCAAGCAAATGTTCGTCGAATTGCATAAATATTTCTCTCAAATGAAGTTCTAGAGTAGTCAAATTTGGAAAAGAATATTTTTTCTGATCCGTTTTTCTGATAGCTATAACCGGCCCCTAAATGGGTTTCGGGGCGCTCGTACTCAACGTTTAAAAAAAAAAATACAATTTAACGCCGATTCCGAACGGCAAAGTTGAGAAGCACTTTTTCATGACAAATTGAAACTCTTGGAAGTTTTGTCAGGTCTTCGCAAGAGACAGTACCCGTGAAAGATGAAATAAAAACTTTATGGGCACGAGTAGGACTCGAACCCACGACGACGTTCTGCTTAGCAGCCAACGCACCTAACCACTAAGCTACGGGCAACTGCGTTTAATCTATCATTATTACAGGCATTGTTTGAACCCTGTTGGGGCAATTAATAAGATCGCAAAGGAAGTGACACAATTTCAATTTCATCACCCAGATGAATATTCTTCCTTCCCACGTGCATAAATGTAAATCACGCTGCCTTGAATTAATGGAATAAACTTTCCCTCTGTAGTCAGTCGGGTGCGGGTCGTCAGCCGAGTTCAAGTAATGTTTTCATTTTCAGATTGAAGCCAATTAAAATGAAATTCAATTCATGGTTTACGTTTACGAGTACCTACTTTTCGAGCCATGAAAGAGAGTAAAGTTGGTTTTATACGAGACTGAACAGAAAAATTAATTTTATTTCTTGTTCGAACACAGATTTCAATCTCTTGAAACGAAAACGAAAAAAAAAACTTTTGACAGAGAATGCCTCTTCGGTCGCAAACTGTAGTTGGAAGAAAATTTTATACAATAAAATAAAACAACTTGAAAAAACAATTTTCGAACAAGTTTTCGACTTGAATAAGAATCGAATCAAGAAATCAATGTTTTTCTTCCTTTTTTGGGGGGTTTTTCTTCCTTTTTTTGGGGGGAGGGGGGAAAGTTTCGAGGATTGATTTTTGGAATGTTTTTGTTTCAGAAATATGAAGACCGAGAACTAATTGAAGTGTAACCAAAATGTGGTACAAGAGAAGTTTCTTCTTAAGTTAGATTTGGTTTTTCGGCAATCTTAATTGGCAGAAACACTGAAATCATGAAAAAAGGAAGTTTTCAAGTAAAAGATAACAAGGAAGTTCCTGGAAAAAAAGGGAAAAACGACATTTAGAGATTTTTAAAAAGCAAAACTTGCTTTTTCTAACACAAAGCCTTTAACACAAAAACTAAGAGTTCAATTTCAATATTTCAAATATCTTCCTCAATTTTTCCAAAAGAAGAAGAAAGGTCGAATAAACATTCCTGATTCCTGACGCTGAATCAAAAATTATCACTAATTGTGTACAAAAACACTCAACCGAAAAACCACTTCTTTCAACAAGAGTTGAAGAGGAAATTAGAACCACTTGAAAGCGAATTGAAGTCTCAACAATTTGGCATGTCTGCTTTTGCTATGAGTGAAGTTAATTAAGCCCTTTAAGGCCTATAGCATTTATTGGTAATTTTTTAACGACATGAGAACGAACATGAATTTGAATGGGCTTAGGGTTATTAATTAATTTAGACCCATTGTGATACTCCGAAATATTGTAACTTCCAGAAGATATAACACCCATGAATCGTGAAAATTGCGAAAAATATACCATCAAATTACACAATATAGGAACACCACTTGCTACATGCAGACATCTCTCAAACAATATGCTCTAGAATTAACATATGCTAGAAGGTCACAGGCTGCCACCCAGTGATCACTTTATAACAAGATTGGAAACCTACCTACGTTTTACCCTCCAAATACCGCAAAAGTTATTTTTTTCATGCACACATACTCTTGCAGCTCACTTGCTTTTATTATGTAGGCAACAGTATCTTTATTACAAAAACACGCATACTCTTACAGCTAACCTGGCCCCTTAAGTTTGTATTACACGCATACTGTTTCAGCTAACCTGGCCCCTCAGCTTGTAGGCAAATGTCACTTTGACAGCAAGGTTTCCAATCTTGGTATAAGTGATCACTGCTGCCACCTGCCTAGCAACCAAACAAATATGGCCAAGCATAGACCTGAAGCGGTCAAAAGGCTTGATTTCCCTGAGCAGACAAAGTATACGCTCCACAATTGGAGTCATAACAGGACATTACCTAGGTAGACATGCTTTGAGACTGTCCGGAACTCTGCAATAGAAGGAATACCTAAGTCGGTAACCCCTTCTTCGATAATACCAGTGAACTGCCAACGATCGACACAAGATGTCTCTCTTATTTTTTTAAAGTACAAAGTTCATAACTCTTCCTTGAGTAACTTTTTTTGTGGTATCACAATGGACCCTTGAGGTCTAAGTGAGTCAACACATCTAGACAGCCACTCTAACCTAACCTAACCTACGTCTTGAGAATTTTACTTAAGGAATGCACATTTGAGACAATTATTTAAGAGCCCTTGGTTGAATATGTTTTTTTTTTGCGTTCAATTAGTTAAAAAAAAAGAGAAGCTTCTAAATTCCATTCCTCGGCGATCAGACCCTAAGCGCGAAAAAACTAGAATTTCTCCTTGAGCGGTATAAAGCAGGCATTACTGTGGCCCAGTAGATTTGTTGGATAGGAACAGGTACAAGAAGTGGGGTTTCGTCGTGGAAATCCGGCAAGATTTACCTTAACGAACCGCTGCTACTTCAGTGTGTACGAAAAGGAATTATACAAACTGAACCAGAAGCTTTTTTGTAGTCCAACAGCCAAAATGCAAAGATGCGAAAACACAGAAAACCTGTGTCTTCCAGCCCATAAGATCAAAAACAATAACTGCAAACACCCAATTAACTATGAATATCAGCGATTAGCTTTGATAACTAGAGAATGCACCTGATGGACCGTGTCCGATGGAACGCAATTATATGAGCTTCACAGTAAAATAGATCGGGCCAGAAAAGTGAAAGTAAAGCGGCTAACATACTTACTTATTTATTTAAGGTGGCGCTACAGTCCGTTGTGGACTTGGGCCTCAATCAACAGTCTCCGCCAGCCAGCTCGGTCCCTAGCTAGCTGTCTCCAGTTTTGCACTCCAAGTTGATTGAGGTCCTCTTCCACTTGTGTGCGCCACCTGAGTCGCGGTCTTCCTCTCCTTCTGCGTCCCTCGGGAATAGTGTCGAAGACTTTCCGGGCCGGAGCATTGGTGTCCATGCGCTCTAAATGACCGAGTCATCTGAGTCTCTGGACCTTGACCCTTCTGGCTAAGTTCACGTCGTTGTACAACCCGTAAAGTTCGCTGTTGTATCTCCTTCTCCATTCCCCATCAATGCACACGGGGCCAAAGATGACCCGAAGAATTTTCCTCTCGAAACAGCCTAAGGCACATTCATCCGATTTTGTTAGGGTCCATGCTTCTGCACCTTACAGCAGGACAGGGATGATGAGGGTGTTGTACAGTTTAACCTTAGTTGCTCGAGAGAGGGCTTTTCCACTCAGTTGCTTTCTTAGCCCAAAGAAACAGCGATTAGCAAGAGTAATTCTTCTTATCTCAGCGCTGGTGTTATTGTCCGTGTTGATAGCGGAGCCTAGGTAGACAAACTCCTTAACTACCTCGAAGTTGTTTGCGTCTATTGTGACGTTCTGTCCGAGCCGTCGATGTTGGGTGTCCTTACTCGAAGACAGCATGTACTTCGTTTTTCCCTCATTTACCGCTAAACCCATTTTTGCCGCTTCTGTCTCAATCCTCACAAAGGCGCCATTGACATCAAGCTGTGTTCTTCCCATTATATCAATATCGTCGGCGTACGCGAGAAGTTGAACAGATTTATAGAAGATAGTGCCTCTGGTGTTGACGGTGGAGTTTTGGACTATCTTCTCAAGAACGATGTTAAAGAAATCGCACGACAGTGCATCGCCTTATCTGAATCCTTTTTTGACGTCGAATGATTCCGTAAGCTCATTGCCAACCTTGATAGAGCAGCGTGAGTTCTCCATCGTCATTTTGCACAAGCAAACGAGCTTGGCAGGGATGCCAAAGCTAGACATAGCTTTATACAGTTCGTCTCTGTAGATGCTGTCATACGCGGCCTTAAAATCAATGAAGAGGTGGTGGGTATCGATTTGGAGTTCATAGGTTTTTTCCAGGATCTGCCACAACGTGAAAATTTGGTCGATGGAAGACTTTCCTGGCCTGAAGCCACATTGATAAGGACCAATCAGATTGTTGACGAAAGGCTTCAGACGTTCACATATTATGGCAGAGAGGATCTTGTAGGCGATGTTAAGCAGACTTATTCCTCTGTAGTTGGTGCAGTTTAGAGGATCTCCTTTTTTCAGGATCGGGCAAACAATGCTGAGGTTCCATTCATCGGCTATGCATTCCTCCGACCATATCTTACAGATGATTTGGTGCATGCTCCTATCTAGCTCGTCGCCTGCGGCTTTGAACAGCTCGGCAGCTAGAACATCTGCTCCTGCGGCTTTGTTGGATTTCAGCCGTGATATTGCTGTTTTCACTTCTTCTAGGTCGGGTTCACGGAATTGTTGGCTGTCATCGTGTATGATAAAAGGCTCCTGTCTGACGGCGGGGTTTTGTTCGTCGTCGCCGTTATACAGTCTACAGAAGTGGTCTTTCCAAATCCCCAGCACTGACTGCGGTTCTACTATGATGTTCCCTTGTTGATCTCTGCAGGCTTCGGTTCTTGCTCGATGACCTTGAGCCAGCTGTTTTACCTTCCGATAAAACCTCCGAACTTCATTCCTGCTGTTAGCTCTCTCAACATCTTCGATCTGACGCTTCTCATGCTCTCTCTTTTTTCTCCTGAGAAGCCGGCGTTCTTCTCTCCTCTTTTGCTCGTAGAGCTCACGAGCAGCTCTTGTCCTTCTTTGCAGCGCCGCTTTGTATGCCTCCTGCTTGGCTGCATGGGCCTGCCTGCATTCTTCGTCAAACCAGGGGTTTCGTTTTGGTGGCTGTTGCCGCCAGAAGTAACAAAAGGAATTATCCTTTTGAATGTGGAATCTGTAATAAAAGACCACGATTTTAATTTTAGTTTAACTTTGACTTTTACTTGTTGTTTTTTAACTTTTTCTAACATTAAGTTTTTGTTCTCAAATATTTGTCATAAAATTATTATTATAAATTTTCTTCTCAATCAAAAACGTTTAACTTTCTTGACGGAAATAAATATTATATTGAATATTAATATAATCATTGGAATATTTGCAACTCAAGGGAAAATATGAGCTATCGAAACATGGTCCTTCGAGCCGGATTCTATGGACGAGCTCTCTATCTTGTGGATACAAAGGGTCTTAGCACGAATTTTGTGAAGGATCAACAAAATGAAGAATTGCATTTTGAAAGTTATGCATTTATTTATTATTATTGTTTTTTTTTTTTTTATGAAGAACAAGTGCAAAATGAATCAAGATGAGGGTGAGTTCAGAAACGAAATGTGTTTGGACGGAGATGAGAATAGCAGCCAAAGCGGCGCAGGTATGGAAGGTGGAATGTTGTTTAAAGTTAAATTCAGTGTTTGAAAGTTCCAATTCGTGTTTTCGTTGCGCTGACGAGGCTAGAATTTGGAATTTCAAGCCTGGAAATCGAAAAGTGAAGAGTTTTATGGATTGTGGATAAGATCGTTTGGTGTTGCGCTGACACCATTCGATTCAGATACAAATATTTTAGTGAAAGTGCGTTTGCTAAAAGTTTTTTTTGTATGCTGTTGTGCATAAAGAGCTTTATGGATTATTGATTGTTTTGTGTTGCGCCAAAATTTTTAGTGAAAGTGCGTTTGCTAAAAAAGTTTTTATATGCTGTTGTGCTAATAATTTCCTATTTTCAAATGAAAGTGCGTTCATACAGAAAATTTTGGAGATTATTTATGCATTTAAATAAGTTATTGTTGCGCTGACAATTAACTATTTTATCTTGTTTCCAGAGAATTCATATTAGTTGATTTCTTATATGAATATTGTTGTCAAGTTGCCTTCAAAAGAGCAATTGCAACGAAGTTAGTTTTTGGAAGTTTTTGTTTATTATTATCTTTTCTTTTAAAGGTTCGTCAGGAGCATTTGTCCTAATAACAAGAGAACACCAGCAGATTTCATTTAGGCTTTTTTAAGATTCGCCAGCA
Organism: Sphaerophoria taeniata; assembly: GCA_943590905.1. Taxonomy (NCBI): domain Eukaryota; kingdom Metazoa; phylum Arthropoda; class Insecta; order Diptera; family Syrphidae; genus Sphaerophoria; species Sphaerophoria taeniata. The sequence goes on from OX016542.1 coordinate 87,436,030, forward strand.
TTCGTGGTGCCTGCTTACGTTTGTGGAGTGATAATGGTAAGAACTTCGAAGGTGCAGCGATTGAACTCAAGAAAATGCTTTGAAGTTGGAATGAAATGGATATGTCAAAAGCTTTGCAGAAATATGGCACTGAATGGCGATTTATCACACCAGCTGCACCGCATCAAGGCGGGCTTTGGGAAGCTTGTGTGAAGTCTATGAAATACCATCTCCGAAGAGTGATTGGTCCGCACAAATTAACGAGCAGCGAATTTCAAACAGTTTTGGCTCAAACTAGTGCTGTAATGAATTCTCGACCACTTTCAGCCCTCGCAAAAGATCCAGAGGATTTGTCTTTCCTTACTCCAGCACATTTTTTTATTGGAGAACCGATCATACAGCCTTTTGGAGCGAATGTTTCGGAAATTCCGGACAATCGTTTGATATCTCTACAGAGAATTCAAAAAATGACCCAAGTATTTTGGAAGGCATGGGCCCAAGTTTATCTGCATCAATTGCAGCAACGGACGAAGTGGCGACAACCACAACCAAATTTGAAAACAGGCGACTTAGTAATTATCCGTAAAGAAAATGTTCCTCCAACATTCTGGAAGACAGCTGGAGTGATTGAGACATTCGCCGGGGCTGATGGTTTAGTCCGAAACGTTCGGTTGCAAGTCGCATCTTCAGATTGGAAGTTGAAACCAAGAGAGAAAAAAGTGCCGTTCATAATCTGGGAATGTCCGATACAAAAACTGTTCCGGCTGCAGTTAGAAACTGAAAGTGAAGCAGAGCATTCACGGGGGGAATGTGTTGCCGCCAGAAGTAACAAAAGGAATTATCCTTTTGAATGTGGAATCTGTAATAAAAGACCACGATTTTAATTTTAGTTTAACTTTGACTTTTACTTGTTGTTTTTTAACTTTTTCTAACATTAAGTTTTTGTTCTCAAATATTTGTCATAAAATTATTATTATAAATTTTCTTCTCAATCAAAAACGTTTAACTTTCTTGACGGAAATAAATATTATATTGAATATTAATATAATCATTGGAATATTTGCAACTCAAGGGAAAATATGAGCTATCGAAACAGTGGCTGTGTGAAACCCAGCACATTAGAGGCGGCATCTCTAACTGCATTCTGGCAATGTTGCCACTGGTCTTCGATACTTGATGTTGGCGGCATAGGACTCCTTAAGAGATTACTTGTCACTCGATCAGAGAAGGATCTGGCGATCTCTTGCGATTGTAGCCGTCCGACGTCGAATTTTCTTGCAGCATTTCTTTGTTTTGGCCGTTGTCGGGATATTCGTAGCACTGCCTTGGCTACGACGAGGTAGTGGTCCGAGTCGATGTTGGCTCCTCGGAAAGTTCGAACATCTTGAATGCTGGAAAAGTGCCTCCCGTCGATCGCAATGTGATCAATCTGGTTGACGGTTGATTGATCAGGAGATCTCCATGTACCTTTATGGATGTTGAGATGTGGGAACCAGGTGCTTGCTACCACAACATTTCGCCCCGCAGCAAAATCGATCAGCCTGAATCCGTTGTCGGAAGTGGTGTCGTGCAGGCTGTGCTTTCCGACTGTTCTTCCAAAGATGCCTTCTTTTCCCAGCTTTGCGTTAAAATCGCCGAGGACAATTTTCATGTCATAGCTAGGACATTGCTCATATGTTTTGTCGAGGAGCTCGTAGAATTCGTCTTTGGTGGCGTCCTTTTTCTCTTCTGTGGGGGCATGCGCGCATATTAAGCTAATGTTGCCGAATTTAGCCTTGATTCGGATCGTCGTGATGCGTTCGCTTACGCATTTGAAGCTCAAGACTTTTTGCCTGAGTCTGCTTCCCACGACGAATCCGCATCCAAAGAGTCGCTGTTCCCGGTAGCAATCCCCATAGTAGATGTCGCAGTTATTCATCTTCTTTTCGCCCGGTCCATCCAATCGCATTTCCTGGATAGCGGTAATATCTGCTTTGTAGCAGTTGAGGGTCTCCGCTAGTTGTTCGGCAGCACGCAGTCCATTAAGGGACCTAACATTCCACGTGCATATCCGAAATTCGTTGTCCTTTATACGTTTGCTTGGGTCGTCATCAGTGTATCCGTCCGTTTCCGAGGCCTGTTGATGCTTCGTAACTAGATTTTTTCTATGTAGCCGGGAAGTCACCCCGACGTACAACCCCCAACCTGGAGTACCAGGTACTTGATGTGACTCCAAGTACAAAAGCCGGAAAACCGCTCCTTTTACGACCTGAGCTTCAAATATGTCGAAGTAGCCCGTAAAGGTGTTCACCAAGTAGTTCGACCTAACTGGAACTGAGGACGCCACCGTTCATTCCAAAAAGAAATTCATCCGCTGCCGTCCCTCGTGAGAAGTGCCTTGGTGGGAACACTCCTTCGTTGTGTGTGGTAATTAGTAGTAACAGCCTACTCCGCTTCGACCTGTCGACCATGGGAGGCCCTGCTGCGAAAACAAGTTTCGCGATCGCATAGCTCTAAGCGGCTAACATGGCTGGGTCAAGTAGAGTACATTAGGTAATGTTATTTGCTCCGGACATACAAGTCCGAACTCCACCAACAAAGGACTTCACTCGCAAACCATGCTTACCCTGAACAGAAGATTATCTGGGTAATAAACTCGTTCAAACCCTATAAATCAACTGGACCAGACGAGATATTTCCGGCCCTTCTTCAAAATGCTATCAAACTTAGATACGTCCCTAATAGCTGGAAAAAGGTCAAGGTAGTCTTTATCCCAAAAGCCGGGAAACCGACTCACTCGACCGCTCAGGATTATAGACCAATAAGTCTCTCTTCGTTTCTCCTTAAGACACTAGAGAGAATAATTGATCTGCATGTCAGAAACTTCTCAACGTAAACAATTTGTGCAACTACCAACACGCCTACCTTAAGGGTAAGTCAGTGGAGACTGCTCTGTATGAAGTAGTTTCACATATTGAGAAAAGTCTCGAACAAAAAGAATATACCCCGGCAGCATTTCTTGATATCGAGGGTGCGTTTAATAACGTAAAAACGGAATCAATCAAAACTGCCTTAGTTGATGTTGGAGTTGAATCTGTCATTGTCGATTAGATCTTCACCATGTTAAATGGCACAATTATCAACTCTCAAATGGGAGTTAGCACTATTGAGAAAACAGTTACTAGAGGCACACCACAGGGAGGGGTCATCTCACCCCTGCTCTGGATCCTCGTAGTCAACAAAATTCTCACAAAGTTTAAAGATCAGGGCATAAAAATTGTAGCATATGCAGATGACATAGTGGTTTTGGTATCAGGCAAGTTTCTTACCATCATCGAAAACATTATGGAAAACGCATTAAAGGATTTATCTTCTTGGGCAACTAAGAACGGTCTCGGGGTCAACCCCACCAAGACAGAGCTAGTTTTGTTTACGAAGAAACGAAAACTGGAAGGCTTCAACCCTCCCAAACTAAATGGTATTCCTCTAAAACTTTCTAAGGAAGCTAAATTTCTAGGAGTAATCCTTGACTCCAAGCTTACATGGAAGCGTAATACTGAGGAAAGAATGAAAAAAGCACTATGTGCATTCTACACATGCAAAAAGAACTTCGGTGTACGTTGGGGTATGCGACCGCAAGTCATCCAATGGATGTACACAGCGATTGTCAGACCCATTCTTACCTACGCCTCTATTGTATGGTGCAAAGCGGTGGAAAAATCAAGCTATCTCAAGAACCTGAATAAGGTACAGAGGCTAGCCTGTATAGGAATAACAGGGGCTCAAAGATCCACACCACAAGCTGGGTTGGAAATGATCTTGGATCTCCCGGCTCTGGATGAGTTCATAAGGTGCACGGCAGCCAAAACTGCAATTCGTTTAAAAGAACTGAGTTTTTGGAGGCACAGCACTTATGGACACGGGTCAATCTTACAAAGATATGACACGATTCCAGGACTGATGGAGACCACCGATTACATTCCCCCTTTACTAGATTTCGATAGGAAATTTTCTATTTTCATACCAGAAAGACAGGATTGCGATCCTAATTCACTTATAAGTAAACAGGGTATCCCTTTCTACACTGACGATTCAAAAATGGAATCAGGAACAGGTGCTGGAGTGTTTTGCCAATGTCTCAACATCAGAGCATCGTATAAACTCCCAGCTGATTGTAGTGTCTTTCAGGCCGAGATCTTTGCCATTGAAAAAGCAGCTGAATTGGCACATCACGAAAAGCTAAGCTCTTCGGAGATTACTTTCTTCGTGGACAGCCAGGCTGCTATCAAAGCCTTAGCCAGTGAGACCATAAGATCAAAATCAGTTTTAAACTGTTGGAAAGAATTAAATAAAATCTGCCACACTAACCAGGTTAAGCTCTGCTGGGTTCCTGGACATAGCAATATAGAAGGGAACGAAATAGTAGATGAACTAGCCAGGAAAGGGTCAGAAGCAGACACAAGTAGTAGCAACCATTCAGTTAGGGGACCACTCGTCCCGATTGGGGTACTCAAGAGGAAGATAGACCTTAAATTAAAAGAGGAAATCAATAATTCCTGGAAATCCAGGGATGATTGCGTAATCTCTAGAAGTTTATGGCCTAACACAAATGAAAAGGAAACTCGGTAGTATATTCTATCGCTGAGTAAAAAGAACATAAAAATCTTGATAGGTCTACTAACGGGTCATTGCGCCTATGGCACAATGGCCAACAAGATAGAGGCATTTGCACCCGATTTTTGTAGGAGCTGTCAGGATGAGGAGGAAATAGAAACCATTAAACACCTGCTCTGTGACTGTCCGAACCTCCAAACTAGCCGACTCCGTCATTTCGGAAGCAGGTTTGTTGGAGAACTGGATGATCTAGCACAGGTCTCAATGGCAAACATGAGGAAATTTTTAGATAGCACAGGCTGGTTCGTTAACGAGCCAATCTACGTTAATCAATTTTGAGGAGCATCGATGCTAACTTTTATTTTTATAGGGGATCACAATGAACCAATAGGCCCCAGTGTATGCAACAGCTCACGCTGTGCACACCCCTTATCACCTAACCTAACCTAACCTAGACTTGGCGTGGCAAGTTCGAGACAGACTTTGTTTTTGTTATTCAAGAAATCTCCCGAAAAAGGTAAAAACGGGCTTTTGTTTAAAACAAGCCAATTGCTTTTGGAAATTCAAGTTTGGGTTACATAAAGGTTTATGCCATTTTTCATTTAACTAAATAAGCTTACTTTTCTCTTGCATATACATATGTATAGGTACATCATTTCATAAAGCCAGCTTACCTCTTACAGTTGTAAAGATCATTTCTTGCGCTTTTTTGGCTAGGAAGACTGTTCTTCGCACGCGACGCGGTACGCTTGGCTTTATTGTACTTTCCCGAAATAAAGGAAAATCTAACACATTTTTGTACTTTTTAAACACGAAAAAGGAAAAACTAACACATTTTGCACTTTTTAAACATGAAATATCACAATATTTACAAGCAAAATAACGAACAATTATTGACATGAAATCCAAGAAAATTTCACTTCACAACACAGAAAAACAATTAAAATACTTTAATTTTAAACAATTTAACATTTTTCCTCAGTTTTTCGACTCGTTTTCAATAAATTTTTACGAACGATAAAAAAGAACAGCCAATTTTCATTTGCACCGAATGCAAGAACAAACCTGCACCTTGAACTGCTTTACCGACAAATACCAAATACAACAGCAGCCACAATGGCGGTTACGTTCATTTTGAATTTGAATTTCAAATTTGATTGATTGTGGATTTTCTTTTTGAATTTTGGAAATTTATTTCATATCAACTGCAACTTCCTCTTGAAACTCTTCACCAACATACTGTTCTCAGTTAACTTTTTCGGTCGCTTCGACTCCCCGTCCGCTGTATCCTCCACTCCATCACCTTGGCTCTTTTTCCCCTCCCCATCGCCATGTCTTCGTTTCAATTTCTCATGAATAGCTAGTTTGCTCCATTCCCTTGGTTCTCTTGAAATGCGAATCAGTTGGATCGATGTTGAAGTAATGCAACGAGAATATCGCCTTGAAACGGTCATCCTGCACATCGATGGATTTCCTCTTTGATTTCTTCAACTTATTCTTTCGCTTTAAATCTGCCTACAATAGGGTAGAACTTTTCAAAGCTATGAGAAAAACCTTAATCCCAAAAAAACTAATAAGTCTATGTAGGAGCGTTAAAGCGAAGGCCTAAGTGGGTTGCACTCTTCGACAATTCATAGCGTGTGAAGAATTGAAATTAAAACTTTATAGTCACTAGTCAATCAAATATTCACTCTACGGCAGATCTTGGAGAAAATACAGGAACTTCAAATCGATACAAACCACCAATCGATTTCAAGGCCGCGTATGACAGCGTCTATAGAGACAAATTATATGAAGCAATGTCTAGTTTTGACATCCTAGAAAAACTCGTCCGTCGGTGTAAGTTGACAATGTTCCATTATGGTAGGAACAAAACCTAACGGATGCATTTGATGTCAAAAAAGGTTTAAGAAATTGCGAAGCGCTACTATCATGCTAATTTTTCAACATCATTCTTGATAAGGTAGTGCAAAACTCCAACGTCAACACCATAATCTTTCAAAAGTCCGTCCAGGGTCCAGCTCCTTGCTACAATGCCTACAAGTTTTGGAAAAATAGTTGCTGTGAAAGTATGCGTGTTTTTACCAATACTATCACAGTAAATATGGTTCAACCATTTTGTTTTTGTTTTTGTATTATTCATGTACAAGGAAAGAAAATAAAATGAATGAATATGAAAATTGCGGGATCTAGGGAGTGAAACGTAATATTACGTTTCCACTGATAATCTAGATTATCTTCCAGTTTGATTAAAAATAATCTAGTAGTGTTTCCACTGGATTTTGTTAGATTAATTTTTACATTCAAAATCTTGGTTACAAGGACTGTCACAATTGTTCTTTTTACACACAAATACAAGGATGATATAAGATAAAATTAAAATTCTGGTTTTAAATTATTTAAATGAAGAAAAAAAAAATTTGAAAAATGATAGAAAAAATAAAAAAACAAGAAATTTTTTTTTGTTGTTTAATTGAATTTTTACAATATAAAATTGTTTTTGTTTAAATGACTTTTAGTTCAATGTGTTTCGCCCAGGTACGACAGTTGGGCTCATCAGTAAGATGCTGTCGTACCTTTCTAAGACGCAACGCTTAGTCGATGACTACCGACACAAATAAAATTTACAACACATATGTTTGTGTTGTGAATTATATTTTTCTAGAAGAATTTGTCCAAATTCATAAAACTAGAAAATATTTGCCCTGAGTCTGGCTAAGATGAAAAATGATGGAAAAAATAAACAAAATAAGAAATTTGTTGTTGTTGTTTAATTGAACTTTTTACAATATAATTCAGCCTCTTAGACAGACTCAGACTTAGAATGGAAGCCTCCACAAAGAGCGCCCTCTTTTTAGTTTTTCTTATCTTTTCCTTCAATTTTATTTGAATTACCGTCTTTAATCTCTATCAGCCGTATTTATAAAGATTCCTTAAGAGCGCTTTAAGACGTTGCTTAGTTAAGCATGCTTAAATATTTAAGTTGCCTTTAAGTAACGTTACTTAAATTCTTATTTATAATCAATAATCGATTGTTACTTAGTTAAACGAAGTCTCTGTCAAAAAATGTAATAGAAACGACGATTCTACTACAGGCAACTTAAGTTTTATTTGTCAAATTGTTGTCAAAAAAAATAATATTTCAGAGGAATAAACCAAACCAAACGCAACTGGAAGAATTCTTGCTTCATTTGGCAAATAATACAAATGATTTTCGTTCATGGAATCATGGTAAGTTCTATGTTTGTTATATTGGATTTTTATATTAAAAGAATAATGTTTAAATTTCAGATATGAACCCGAGAATCTAACGATGAAGCCACTAAAACAGGCTCTCAATTGCGTTGTTTGGAAATATTGTGATTCTGGAATGCGGGCACAAATTATGGACAAATTCTTAGCCAATGTCTTGTCTTGCCGACAAGATTGTTGTAATTTTGTGTGAATGTGAATGTGTCAATGTGAATGCAAATAAATATACATATTATGTAGTTTGTATTGTCTTAAAAAAAGGCAAATTATGTTTTCTTTGGATTTTGGTAAAGATATTGTAATGTATTTTTTGGTTTCCCCGTTTTTTTTTCCTATCCCGTCGCAATTCTGAATCTACAATAATACCTACTTATTTGATTTCAATTCAGGTGGCAGGAAATTCTCGTATACGCCGGGTCAACACATTTTTTTATTTCACATTCTATATTTCATAGTGCAGAATAAACCAACATTTATTTATCTTTACAAAAAAAAAACCTAAATGCCAACATTTAAGCAACATTTAATCAACCTTTAAACAACAAATTTGGCGTTTAAGTTAAGAGAGCTTTAAGTAACGTTGCTTAAAACTTCAAATCGATTATAAATAGAGATTTTCTACTTAAATCATATTTAAAGGTTGCTTAAAGTTAAGCAACCTTTAAGATTTGATTATAAATACGGCTGTACATATATAAAAATGGAAGTGTGTTTGTTTGTTTGTATGTCTCTTATAGACTCCAAAATGGCCCAACAGATATTTGTGAAATTTTCATGGTTCATACTGTTACATTCAGTGATGATTTCTGTGAAAAAAAAAATTGGAAAAACCTCATGGAAGAGTGGGAAAACTGGAAAAACCAAACAAAGGTCGGAAATTAGATATTTTTTGCTTGGAATTTTTTGGTTCAAAATGGGTTTTCGAATGGAAAAATAGAAAGTTCTTGATGAAAAACTCGGAAAACTCATTGGTTTTCAAATGGAAAATTGCATGAAATTGTGGATGCATTGATTTTCAAATGGAAAACTGGAAAATTTCAAATGGAAAACTGGAAAATTTCAAAATGGGTTTTCGAATGAGACTCGGAAAACTCATTGGTTTTCAAAGGGAAAATTGCATGTAACTGAAGATGCATTGGTTTTCAAATGGAAAACTGGAAAATTTCAAAATGGGTTTTCGAAAGGAACTCGGAAAACTCATTGGTTTACAAAGGGAAACTGGAAAATTTGTGATGGGGAACTTGAAAGCAAGAAAAAGTAAACAAAAAATTGGAAAAATGGAAAATTTGAAATGCAAAAAAAAATTGGCTAAGCAAAAATCTCAAAAACACTCTTTCATATGAAATGCATTAGTTGTGGTAAAATGAGTGGTAAAATGGAAAACTCCAGAAGAGCAAGAAAATCCCAAGTCAAATTTTGAATGGATTTTAAACAATGGGAAAATAGAGAATTCGTGATTTTGGTAATTTTTTTTTTTGAAACACTGATATTTTTAATGTAAAAAAATTATTTTGCTGTATTGTAATATTTTTAAGATTTCTCTTTTCGGCTGTTTTGGTCTCAATAACTTATTAATGAAAGATTATCATTATTTTTCCCAACGTTTCGACTAAGTTTTTAGTCTTCTTCAGGGGCACTTTTATTAAACAGAAAGAATATATATAAAGACAAATATGATAAGTGCGTAAATACATACATACATTATTTGGATGAAATTTTAAATTTGTTTACATTACAGATTGTCAGAAATAAAAAAGGGTTTGTAGAAAAAATAAGTTATTTAAGTTAGTCACTACTTGAGCACTTCTTTGTAAGAAGTTTAGTCAACAACTGAGAAAGAGACAGAGAATATAGAATAAAAATGTTTTGTTATTTGGAGACTAGCGAGCAATAAACTGACGAAATAGACTGTGTATCTTGTTTCCGGTTCATGGTGTTTTTGTTGTTCAAAATGTGAAGTGTTTCCAAAGTGTACCTTTTTGAAAAGTGTTTTTCCGTTTGGAGAATTTTTGCGTTTTTGAAGTCTGGTTTGTGGTCTTTTTCTATGCTGTGGCTAGCAAGTGCTGTCTTTTGTGAACTTTTTGTTTTAATGTCCGATTTGTGGTTATTGATTCGTTGTTTTAGTAATTGTTTTGTTGTTCCAATGTAGCAAAGTTCGCAGTTTTCAGAATCATTTCCTGAGCAGTCAATTTTATAAACAACATCCGTGCACAAGTCTTTGTCATTTTTCTTTGTGAGTTTAGTGAAAAGCGTATTAAGTGTTTTGTTAGATTTATATGCTATGTTGACATGCTTCGTCTTGTTTGCAATCGTTTTCTTAAAACTTTCTGCAAGCTTTGGGACGTAAACAAAGCTTTTATAATATCCGGTTCTTTTTTCATTCTCTGTTTTTGTCCGATTTCTTGTATGTTTGTCTAGTAAACTACAACCCAAGAAGAAGAGAATTTATTGCTCGAAGGATCAAAGGGCACGGTAGTGCCCAGCCAAGTTCTAGCACTACTCCCTTTTTACAGGATCGAACTCAAGCAAATTTTTAACCCCCCATAACTTTTGAACCCATAGAGGTAGAAGCTTTAAATTTGAATTACGTATTAACTTCATGGGCACAAAGGCACTGTAAAAAATATAATTTTGTAGAACCACTACTTCCTGAGATATTGAACAGTAAAAATTTCAAAAACCGTAATTGACTGACTGACTCACTGACTCACTGACTCACTGACTGATCATCAAAATTATGAAGCACTTCTAACAATAGCAGAATCTTGAAATTTGGTACAATGGTAGGTTTTTGGGTGTATACAAAGAAAAAAATCGAAAATTTCAATTTGCTCATTCAGGGGGCGTGGTATCTGCCCACTTTCTAAAACTGGTCGCAGGATCTTGAAATTCGGAATTCTAATAGAGTTTTGGTTGAATATAAGGAAAAATATAAGTAAAATATTTTGGTTTCATTTAGGGGCGTGGTTTCCGCCCACTATCATATAATAGAGTTTTGGTTGAATATAAGGAAAAATATAAGTAAAATATTTTGGTTTCATTTAGGGGCGTGGTTTCCGCCCACTATCTTAAAACGGTCGTAGGATGTTGAAATTTGGAATTCTTGTAAGGTTTTGGTTAAATAACATGAAAAAAAATGAGAAAAAAATCTATTTCTATTTAGGGGCGTGGTATCCGCCCACTTTCTTAAAATGGTCGAAAACGTTTAAATTCGAAATTCTGATAGGGTTTCGGTTGAGTATAAGAGAAACTATATGTACAAAATTGCAGTTTCATTAAAGGGGCGTGGCTACCCACCCACTTTCTTAAAATGGTCATAGGATGTTGAAATTTAGATTTCATGTTTGTTTAACTTCATAAAACTCCATGAGTAGCTTTTCTTAGTGGTTTCACAATGGACCCTTGATGTCTAAATGTGACATCTAGACAGCCACTCCTATCCTACCTATTACTTATTTATAAATCGGCAGACCAATAATAATGTTAAAGTTTGCAAATTGCTAGCTTATAAGTTATTTCGAGGTTCATGCTTTCATAAAAAAAAACTTTGCAAAAAGATGTGAAATCAGAACAAAAACATAAAATGTAAAAAAAGAGCCAAGCTCTCTTATGCGCGAACAACACTGTGTAAAAAGTTAGCCACCAAAAGTAATGAGATCTAAAAGAACGCCAAGTTCTTACATGTAAAAGTGTTATATTGAATATTTTAATAATACAACAATATTAAAAGAAAATAGAAAATAGTTTGGATGAAAATTTACGAGTTCACTTGGCAAGTTTTCGTTTGAAGCGTGATTAATAACATTTTAAAACTTGAACAATGAACTTGTAAATTTTCATCCAAACTATTTTCTATTTTCTTTTAATATTGTTGTATTATCTTCTATGATTTAAAATATTCAATATAACACTTTTACATGTAAGAACTTGGCGTTCTTTTAGATCTCATTACTTTTGGTGGCTAATTTTTTACACAGTGTTATTCGCAAATAAGAGAACTTGGCTCTTTTCTTACATTTTATGTTTTTGTTCTGATTGATTTCTCTCAAATCTCTTTTTGGAGACGGATTTACACATACTTGTACACGGATTTTACACATATACTAGTTCTATTCTAGTTTTCTATTGTTTTCTAGTTTTCTATTGTTGTAATTATCATGTACAAAACTATTTAACAGCTGACCAGACAACACAGACATTAAAAAAAGGGATTATTCGTTTTTGCACATTTCTTACAAACCAAAAAACATTGATTTTAGTAGCAATTCTTCTTGGTTGTAAGAAAAGCCACATGACTTTAACAGGAAACAGTTTTTCTTCTCTCCTTCTTAAACCGATTCCTTGGAAATTGGAAAGTGAGTCCGTTCAGCACAGTCCAAATCAAGTAGATTAATTTGAAATCTCCAATTGAGATGATTAACTTTTGTATGGTAAATCTAGTGATTTCGAATAGATTTAAGTCAGTTTCCTATCTTGTTACTTATTTAATCTTTGCACAGGAACGTTAACAAACAAGTAAATTCAAAGCATTGTCAACTGAACCCCACTTTCAAATAATTTTTTAACCATTCAAATAATACCCAGCTAGCTTCTGTCTTTCCACACAGCCTTATTCTCCAATGAAATCAGCGAACACATCCCAACACAACTTCCGGCACATCAAAATTTGTACTAAACCGAGCAAACAATACCAAACAGCTGCTCCGAGTTGTCATCTTTTGATTTGATGGTTTCGTATTTGTCATTCTTTGGAAGTAGAGATAAACAAAAATTCCGCCAAATTGTTTCCTAGATGAAATAAACCAAATCACTTGTTAATTAAATTCGTAAAAATGTCTTCCGTATATTGTCCACCGAGTCCAGTTTACAAAACAAGCGTCGAGCAAAAGAAACATTCGCGTCAATCGGCAAAGAAACACCAATTTGGTTCACCACAGCTTAGGGAATTACTGCGAGAGGTAAATGTTATCTTTGAAAACAGTTCCATCAAACAATGCATTCTTTAATCAACAGAAATGTCGGTCCCGAGTCAGAGAAGCCCGCCAATCTAAGTTCGATGGCAATCGCTATGTTGGCAAATCCGGAGGGAATGTAAGAACAATCATCTCCTCAATGCACTTGACAAGATATCTGACTGTTTTATATGATTTCAGACACTTGTTGAGCGCATCCTTCGTCAGGAATTGGCCGATCTTGAGACCGACATCAACCTGCAAGAAATCATATTCCGTGAACTCATCGCCGAGGTCGACGAATGGTTTGTTCAGCAAATGGAAGCCGAGGAGCAGTACCTGATCAACGTCGGTGAAGCCGATGACATTGTATTCTGTCCAGTTTGTGAAAAGGCAGAGCTGACCAAAGAGAATGGACTCGTCACTTGTGAATGTGGAATATCGTTTAATTTCTGTAGCAGTCTTGAGATCCTAGCTGAAACCTTGAAAGAGACATTCGCCCAACACGAAACGAACTGCAATCAGATGCTTGACTTTTTCGTGGAGCAAAATCCAAATGGAAGCCAGAAAATCCTAAATACCATGTGCGAGAACTGCGATTATTTCAAGAGTATTCTTTAAATGTTTTTTTGATTTCATTTGTTTTCTAGTTTTAGTTTACAATAAAAATTTCGTTTTTTCCTCTGTACAAGGCGGAGGAAGAGGGTTTCAAAAATTCAAATAAATTGTGAAACAGGGTGGTTTGAATTCAAAAAGAACTCAGCTGATATATGAAAAATATATGTACTCACATTTTTTTAAATGATTTTGGAACGTCAAACTGCATGCAAATTCACTTCACTTTTACTTAAACCTTAAAAACTATTTTAAATGAATTAAAACCAATTTTATTTGAAAATTTGAGGCAGGTTCAATCTTGATCAAAATGGTGGCGTCGGTCTGTTGGATTTTATAAAAACCGCAATCATTTTGACACTTAAAACTTTATGGTGCAAACAGGTGGTTACTGAAGTTTAAAATGATATCAATACATTTTCAATCACACATATATAGTCACGCTAATGAAGTCATTTTTTAGGCCGTGTGCAAATTCAGTTAAAAATGGGTTAAAACTTGACGTTTGGTTAAATTTTGACACTTCGCATTGAATAAAATTATTTGACTAGCTGCGGAGCAGGTTAAAATATGACAGCAGTGGTTAAAAACTCATCCAATTTTATTTTTTAACCTCAATTCATCTGATTCGCACACGGCCTTAGTTAAAAAATGAGTTAAAACTTGACGTTTGGTTAAATTTTGACAGCCGTATTCATAACCAAAACTTAAAGGCTGCTTAAATTTAAGCGAGCTCTAAGCAGTACTTAAGCAGACAATCCTTATTCATAATCAATTTTTTGATTTAAGCAAGGTTGACTAAAGGTCGCTTAAGTTAAACGCAAATTTGTGCGTGTAAAGGCTGATTAAATCCTACTTAGGTATTGAAATTTCAATGAAATTGAAACTTTTAGATCTGGTTTCTTTCAATTCAGTTTTATTATTATCTACGCAAATATTTATCGCCAAAACAATAACAATAATAATGGAACATCAACAAATTCTTCGAGACTTAAATGTATTAAGCACTATTCACATGAGCACGACCAACGAACGACGAATGAATGAAAAAAGTGATTTTACAAACGTTTGAAGCCGTATTTCCTTGCAAATTCTCAACAAAACGATAGAAGTAAAGTTTATGTTTCATTTATGATGCAAAAATTAACTTTTTATTCTAAAATGTTGGTAAATTTGAGAAAACAAATTTATTCGTCGCGAAAACAATTCTAGTTGATACGAACTGCCAAACTCTATTCGCGTTCCACATATCATCCACACTCCCAACGAACAAAATATTCGCGCGCGTATAACCTCAAAAATCATTCTTGCTTTGTGTTTTGGTTGTTCATTCGCGACGAATTAAAAACTCTCATGTGAAAGAAATGTCAAAATCGACGAATTTTCGTTCATTCGTTGGTCGTTGTTCGTGCTCATGTGAATAGTGCTTTAAGCATATTACGGCTGAGGACTAGAAGAGCAATTAAAATACAATACAAGATCCGAATTAATCCAATGGAGCTGGACCCTGGACGACAAAATTTTTAAGAAGAGATACCGATTCTCAAAATTGGACATGACAAAAATTATTGGCCTAATTCGAGCCGATCTAGGGAGGCCATATACATCCCGGTCATAGAGAGATAATATTGTTATATATTCTCTATGCTCCCGGTCATAGAGGACATATATTACCTAGAGGCCCGACTTCGGTGGTTCGCTCTCTTTCGGCCTACAAGCTGAAATTTTCACATTTATACCTTAAAAGTGCATAAGTGTTAGTTTCCCAATGCATTTCTTATGGGAACTCTCACTAATACTTATGCAATTTTAAGGCATGTGTGCCCATTACAGTCGTGGTGTAAAACCTCTAGCTCAAATTTCAAAAAAGTTGATTCCGTTGAGCTCAAATTTTTCAAAAAAAACCTTAACATGCAAAAAAATTCATGTAATATGAAAAATAAATATATTACTTTGTTTCTTTGCACTTTTAGCATAAAATTACATTATTATTTACCAATATTTGTATCAAAAATATTGAAAATCTTAAAAAGAACGCAACAAAAATCGAAATAGTATGCGACACCCTTAGGAACAAACAACATAAATACTACAATCGGGCCTTTAGTTTCTTTTTTGCTGTGGTGGAACTTTTGACAGCTAATGTCAACAATATTGACATTTGCGAAATTTTCAATTCAAATGTAAGCGGTTTGAGAAATTCGCGAAAAATATTTTTCTTCTACGTTTTTGCTTTTAAAAATAGTAATTTAAGCTTTTGCGATTTTAAATGTTATTAAAAACAACTTAGCTAAACTTTTATCAAATTTAATCTAGTGCTTTGAGCAATATAGAAAATTCAAAACCATAAACGAACATGTTTTTCTCGTCCCCCTTCTAAGCATCATTTTTGTTCGATTTATTTTGTTGAAAATTATAGTTTTTCCTGTTTCATGTAAACAAATTAAAAGTTTATTGCATTACAATAAAATGGACACCAAAGAAGTGTGTGTTGTGCATCTATCCGACATAGATATTGCGGAAAAAATGCGTCGGAGTAATTACTAAAAGTTTAAAACCCTTGTCCGGATGCATCTGTCCTTTCAACTGGATCTAAAGTGAGTGAATTACCCGAAAAGACCTAATATTTGTCGTTTCCTACATGTGAAATCTGTCTATTAGATTTGATCTTCCCTGTCATGAAGTGGTCTACTATGAGAAAGGAAAACTGAAGAAATGGAATCGTTTATCAAAGAAAATGAAAAGTTGCACATCGGGCAAAGCCAATGCCAGTCCCCCGGAATCAAATCGTTCGTCATTAGACTATCTTTATTAACCAGCTTAGGCAACTGAAAATGTTCATTCAAATGGAAGAGAGTAAGTGTTCTCTTGTTCATACACTCCTGATTGTTGATTCATTCGTTATTCCCTTGCAGATGTTATTCAAGAAGGAATATTCCGTAAAACCGGCTCAGCTTCCCGGCAAAACGAACTGCGAGCGCTCATTCAAAGTGACAAGCTCTTCGAATTGACCGAAGGCTACACAGTCTACGATTGTGCAACTGTATTCAAGAGCTTCCTAGCCGAACTGCACGAGCCTGTCCTAACAGACGTAAAGAAAACAGACGATCTGATGGCCGAAGTGCCCAAAGTCGAATCCTTCCCCGTGAAAACGAAGTCTCGCTTTGCTTACGATGGCTTGAAGGGGCAACGTTTGGTTGTCCCAATGGTTCGTCTGCCAAACGGAGAATTGCAAGCTGTTGAATGGGAAGGTGCTTTGTTTTCTGTGGCCAAGGCTCTCCAGAAAGAGTCAAAAGGATCAATTGCCGCTGTAGTCGGTCAATTGGTCGATGTGGAATCGATGGTCGCTGTGAAGGATCTCATCAACCGTTATGGCTCCGAAACTTTGTGCACCGAACAAGAAACCAGCCATCATCGTTGGTGCTGAACTCTTGGAACGCAATGATGGCGCTGGAATTCATGCTACGATCCGTTCTTATGCCAAGAAATTGAGCAAACCCAACTGGAAAGCCTTCAATTTCAATGTTCTGCAGACAAATGCCTCTCAAGCCGGAGCACTTGACATAGGCTGTCAGCCAGGCGTCAACGCGGCAATCAAAGCCCAACCCAAAGTATTGTTTTTGCTTGGTGCCGATGCTGGAGTCGTCAAGCGCGACCAATTGCCCAAGGATTGCTTTGTTGTCTACATTAGACACCACGGAGATGCTGGAGCAACAATTGCCGATGCCGTGCTTCCTGGTGCCGCATACACAGAAAAACAAGCAAGTTATGTGAATACCGAAGGTCGTGTCCAACAGACACTTGTTGCAGTATCCTCCCGGCTATGCTCGTGAAGATTGGAAAATTATCAGAGCTTTGTCCGAAGTTGTTGGCACACCCCTACCCTATGACACCCTTGACGAACTGAGGAATCGCATTGAAGACATTGCTTCACATCTAAATCGACATGGCAAGCTTGAAGGTTCAGTTTTAGGTGCTGGATCGGACGAGCAATTAAGTCCAGTAAGTTTTCTTGATATTCCCTGTTGATTTCAGGTCAGTTCTAACTGTACATCTATATTTGTAATCCTAAAATGTAGACAACACTAAAGTCGACGTCAAGCAGAAAGAACTCCAGGACTACTTTATGACCGATTCAATTTCAAGGGCATTCCCAACCATCGCCAAGTGTATTTCGGCTGTTAAGAAGCAACAGTGCAAGAAGGCGGCCATGGCCCAGTAAGAAGCTTATGGCTAATGTGGCGTGTTTTAAATTAATATTTAATCTAAAATTAAAATCAAATACAAACTCAATATAGATGACTTTCAACATCAATGAATTAAAATATTTTATATGAGGCGTTAAGAATGAGGCACATCAGACGCGCTGTAAACTGATGTTACGTTTGTACATTCAAGGAAAACAAAATAATAAAAAGTAAAGAGTGGAAGAATGTTGAATTGTATTGCTTTTCGTAGAGCAGGTTTAGGGATTCGCGATATTGGTTGAAGAAGTTCTTGAAATTCGTGTCATTCTCTTCTTTTTTTTGCTCGGCTTTAAGCTGCGGCTCTTGGCTTGGTTCTGATGATGGCTGTTGGTTTTCTTTATTGTGCTGTTCATTGAATTTCAAGAATTCGTCCATTAAGAGATCCTCATCCTTGTCGTCATCGTCATCAGTGTTGAATATTGGTTCCAGTGAAGATGACACCGGATTGGGCAGGGGACCGGACCTCGATTTAACAACATTCAATGAAAAGCTATCTGGCTTACACCATTGAACAACTCCTGATAGCAATTTCTAGGGCAAATCCCAAAGTCGCTTCATACCCATTCACAACCTTAAAACCTCACATCGGAATGATCCAGTACGATGACTGCGAACAAGTAGCAGTCGCACATTTGCCAGGACTCATTCCAGATTCAAATAAAAACAAGGGTTTGTGTATTCAGTTTCTCAAGTATACTGAGAGGTGTTCGGTATTGATGTTCGTGCTAGACGCTTCTAGCGAAGAGCCCTGGAAGCATTACGAGATTCCTGACAATGAAATCAATCAATTGGGAATAATTGTTGCAAATAAAGTCGACAAGCAAGAAGCCGAACTGAATGGAATTGAAAGGAACTCGAACAGCAACTTAACAACCAATAATCGGAATCAGTGCGAAGATGGGTACAAATCTGGAATAGCTCTTGGTAGTCATCCGCGAGTACTACGATGCACAGAGAAAAAAAGAATCCGGGGACACTTAAAACATCTGAGATTGTAAATAAAATTATAGGTCTGAAATTCTTGTTGGCATTAGATTAGAACTGTTTTTATTGTAATACAAATAATAACACAAAATTGTCTTTTTCTCGTCCCGCCTTTACAATCCTTCAGATGTCGGTCACCAAAATGCACCGACCGAAGCCAACATCATGTACTTGGGGTTGAATTGCACACACTGCAATGCATCAAACCTTGGCAGTTGTGTGGATTAGAGTTGGAATAACTGATATCAACTGTTCACTCAGAACACCGTCAACCGCACCAGCATGTCGGATTATTTTTTCCATCAAATGGATAAGTTCCTAGAACGCAAAACAAGCAGTGTTGTACTGGTTGTACACTTCACTATTTATAATGAATTTCTTACCAAAATGCTCTTTGACGTCATACACCGCGGGAAGAGAAACAGATTGTTTCTTCAGTGCTATTTTGTTCGGCTATCAATGTTATTTCATGCAAATCCTTTCGCATGATATCCACCGCTGTGTCCATAATCGTCCCACAGAATCGATTCCGGAACAAAATATCAAACTTCTCTGTGAACTAGACAAGGGCCAGATCGGTATCCTCGTTGATAAGCAGTGAATCTATTTAGCTTCGCAAATAGCATTTTGAGTGCCTCCTTCGATGTTTTCTAGGAGTTATTTGACCTGCAAATATGGCGATTGTGGAAACAAGAAACACACAGCGTATACTCAAAAATCTTCAGGACTTTTGAATTTACCTTATTGAAGAAATAAACATACCTCTTTTATGAGTGTTCCACCCTCTTTCAAATTCAATTCGTTGCTTGATAAATCCACCAGAAACATGATTTGTTGCGACAATTTTAGATTTCATCTGGAACAAATAAACAAATGATTTTTTTTTCTTCTTCTTTTTTTGGCTTCTGTCACTTTGGGCCCAGGAAAAAAATTTGCCCACGGTTGAGGTGAAGTTTTGTTTTTTTTTTCTTTCTAAAATTTTCACGGACACGAAATTAAGAGAGGATCGTGAGAGTTCACCTCAGACGAGATGTGCGGGTGTTTTCGGAAAGGGACGAGGAAAGTCGGGACTCTAGGTAATATATGTCCTCTATGCTCCCGGTCTTCAAGTTATGGTTGCCTTATCTGGGGAGTCCCAGTTCTGCGACCAAACTGCACTGGGATGGGATGATTTTTTTTTGTATTAAGGCCGTGTGCGAATTGGATGAATTGTGGTTAAAAAATAAAAATGGATGAATTTTTAACCACTACTGTCATTTTTTAACCTGCTCAGCAGCTAGTCAAATTATGCGAAGTGTCAAAATTTAACCAAACGTCAAGTTTTAACCCATTTTTAACTGAATTCGCACACGGCCTAACAACTAAAACGTAATAGCATCCAGTAATAGATTTTCAGTTTCTATTACATTTTTAACAGGGACGTTACTTACATAGAGAATATATAATACCTAGAGTCGCGACTTCGGGTGTTCGCTCTCTTTTTGCCTACAAGCTGAAATTTGTTCGTTTTATACTAACCCAGTGAGAATGTGTTAGTTTTCCAATGCATTTTAAATGGGAGACTGCACCAATACATTCGCACTGACCTAGGTACAGTGCTCAGGTTTGAGTCGAGGTGGGTGTCCTGGGCTCAGATTTCAAAAAAAGATTCCGTTGAGCTCAAAATTTTCAAAAAAAAAACTTAAACATACAAAAAAATGCATGTAATATAAAAATAAATACATTGTATTGTTTCTTTGCACTTGTTATGTATAATTGCACTATTATTTACCAATATTTGTATCAAAAAACTTAAAAAATCTTAAAAAGAACACAAGTAAAAGTCGAAATGGTATGCTTACATCTTAGGAGCATACAAGGAAAATGCAATCGTGCCTTAAGTCTCGCATTTGCAGTGGTGAAATTTTTGACAGCTTATGTCAACAATATTTGACAATTTGAATTTGAAAATATGAAAATTTATCAAAATATTAAAACTCGAATCGGATGCTCTTCGCTATGCGGATAGTTTTGAAGAATTTACCGAATTTACTGACAATGAACCAACGGAAGTTCGTTTGGAACATCATCAACATATTCACGAACCGGAAATTGTCGAGTCCGAGTCGGAGGAATCCAAGGATTCAGAAGATGAGGAACTCGATAGGGAAAATGACAATCAGTGACAATCGAAGAAGATCACCCTCGCTTCGGATGGAGATCTAAGTGACACCGAAATCGAGTTGAGGAGACAGAAACTCAGGGAAAGCATGTTGCAGTAGCAAAAAGAGGAAGAGGTCGGTAATCATAAACACATGAAATCTCGATAACCGTATGTTTTGCAGGTCCTTCAAATAGAAGACGAAAACAAATCCGAATCCTCCGAATCAGAAAGCTCAGAATATGAGGAAGAAACATACCTTGCATGAAGCCACTCCTTGTCCGCAAGCGTGACTGAGCCACAGTCATTGAAAAAGATCGTGAAGCCATCAAACAGAAGCAAGTCGAAGCCGGAGCCAAAAAGGTCGCTAAAGAACGTACACGGTCAAGTCAAGAACTTTGGACACTGTGGCCGAACGAAATACACTCATTTGGTGGATCAGGATACGACGAAATTCTACTCGCCCTGTTATGCCGAATCAACGAGTAACATCAAATTCCACAATGAGAAGTCCGGCGGCATGAAGCAGGTGTTTGACAAGCCCACATTGTCCAAGAGAAAGAAGATGGAGTAGATTAGATTTAAATTGTAAAAAACGTTTATTAACCAATAAAATTAAAACACAAAACTTTTAGATATTCTTCCAAACTTCATGCGCAGTACAAAAGTTCCTCATCGTTCCATCGGACATTGTCAAGTGATATTGTGGTGTAGTGCAACTGCTACAATTGTCACATTTAACGCCGCACGAAAGGCATTTATCGAAACTCCATACAGACCAACTTCATGGTCATATTGAAGTCGTACTTCTTCACCTTGCACCACTGACACGAGGTTATCTGGCGGTTGACAATGATGTAGACATTGAAACATATACGCGAACAAAAGACCTTCGGTCGTTGTTTATCGCCGTAGATAGTGAAGCAGTCGGTGGACTTGCGCTCAAAGTACTTGCTGCACATTCCACATTGATCCGGCACAATGTTGCTCACAAATTTAAAGGCCGAAAAGCAAGGATTCGAGCAGGAATTGTGCTCCTTGCCGTCGATTGTCATTTCGACGCGCATCAACTTCTCAAAATTACACACTCCGCAACGATCAGTGCGCAGCTTTTTCTTAGCATTCACCATCGAATCGTAGCGACGCCTACAGGCCTGACTGCAAAAGTCCTTGAATTGCTCCTTGTCACCGACGGGAGCTAGGAAGCCCTCTCAACTCACCGATATGTCCTTCTGACAGCAAGAGCATGTCTTGAGGCCCTTTTTGAAATTGTTCAAGCAAGCTGCACAGCAAAACTGGCGAACTTCGAAACCGAAGCGAACGCAATATTTGCCCAATATATGTGAACCAATGCGGCGCTGGTATTTTCTCAAGCACCGCTCATCGCAAAAGTCCATTGTTTGCCAAATTAGGTTCTTTCCATTGATGCGTATTTGAACCTCTGTTTTGCATTCAGTGCATATGCGCTGGAAACTCTTGGTCCCCTCGACCTTAGCTGCTTCGACTTCTTGTGACGAACGTGATACAAGTCGAGAATCTGAGCTAGAGCCTTTTGACGACGAGATTGTTGTGTGGCCAATATTACGTACTCGAATGGAGTCCCGTTTAAGATTGAATTTCTCTGGCTCCTCGAAACTGAGGACCTTGTAGCAATCCTCAGAGCATATGTAGAATGTCTCATCTTCCTGTTTGAAGAAATACTTGTTCTTCGACACGGTTTTCTTGCACTGTAGGTAATCGTGTTCGGCCAGGTTACTGTCAGCCGCCGATTCGGGAACTTCTTCGACCAGGAATTTCTTGCGACGAATGAAGTATCGTCCAGGATTACCAGTCATCAAGGTATCGATGCAGCCTGTTTTGCATATGTATTGTGTTTTTCCTAATTCCGCATCTTTCCGGAATCCGTAGATTTTTTCCTCTTTGCAATGAACGCAGGTTTTTTTCTTGTGAAACGGCATGGAAAATGATTATTTTCTGTACAGTTCCACCTTCGACCGAACCAGGTGGTTGCATCTCTTCAAGAAGCGGTTCTTGCTCCTGTTCTTGTTCTTGGGGTACACCTTTAAGCAAACAATCACTAGCAGTAAGAATGATATGAATCAAGCAATTGTTTCTTACCTTCTTGTGCAGTTTCGTGTGGATTCTTAGCGGAAGATGCGCCTTCTTCTCCTTCTTTGGCCAGAGCAGCTTCAGCTTCGGCAGCCAATTCAGCTGCTTCGTTTTCCTTCTCAGCGTTCTTCCGAACTTGAATGGCTTTTTCTTTCTCGGCATCGGTAACTTCAGTTTCGGTGTCGGGAATGAGACACACGTCTGATTCTTTGGGCTCTTGTACGTTTTCTACGTGGGAACCTTCAGCTGAAATTATGGGGGAACATTTAAAATGTTAGTCAGAGACAGGTCAGATGATCATTGAAGTTTGAATTAAGGACCTAATATAGGTTATATGAAGGTCAGTAGGGTCCTACATCTTAGTCTAGCGGTCAAAGAGGGCGAGACGTTAATGCTGTCAACAATAAACGACTACCAACATCGACGTCTTGGAGCAAGCGTCAATATACAGATTTAACTTCGCGAGGTAGTTCAGGACTTTGTTTACCTGGTATCCGCTATCAACTCAGAGAGCAACACCAGCGTTGAAATCAAACGAAGAATCACTCTTGTCAATCGCTGCTTCTTTGGACTTAGAAGGCAATTGAGTAGTAAAGTCCTCTCCCGAGCAACTAAAGTGACACTCTACAAAACTCTCATCATCCCGGTCCTCATGTATTGTGCAGAGACAACATCCGATGAAAGCGCTTTGGTCTACTTTGAGAGAAAATTCTTCGAGTGATTTTGTATCCTGTCTGCATTAATTTGTTTGGATTTGTTGACTACGGTCTCGGAGAGATCACTTGGACTCTCTTCCTCGGCTGATGGTTTAGATTTATCGAATGATGTGTCATGTGTTTCCGGAATTGCTGGTGTGTCAATTTTCTTCTTTTTCCACTGGTGTTGCAAGTGGTTGAGTCTACTTTTTCAGCGGGCGTCGGATTGGGTTCCTTTATCTGAAATTATTTAAATTAGATAAGTTATGTTATATGTAAGGCGGCGGCCAAGGTGTCGCAATAGAGAGAAGTAAATAAGTTCATTTGCTTACATCGCCCGCCTTATCCATTTTTGTCTCCTCCGCAGTAGTGGGTGTAGCCTTGGCAGCAGCTGGAGATGGAGAACCAATTTTAGTTGGTCCATCTGACACAATCTCACTAACTGCAGTCGGCTCTTTTGAATTGCTTCATTTTTGGCTTCCTCTCTTTGATTCGCATCAGGACCACTTTGGTTGAGGAGTGAACGAGATCTGTCCAGGTATCGTTCACACATGGCACCGCATCACCGTGTCTGTAGTCTTTTTATAGTCAGGTCTTGCAAATTTGTGAATTTTTGGATCCGCAAATTATTGCTCCAGGGTAAGGATTATTTGAAAACCCAAATTCGAATGTCAAAATAACTTGACAAGGCCAAATTTGATGGCGGTGAACCACTGATGAAAAAAGATGAGTTTAACTTCTTGTTGGAATGTTGACTTCCACCTTTTAAAAAGATAAAAGAAAAATAGTAATCAGATCAATGCCATATGCATTCATTTTCTTACCATTCTATAATCTGAGACATGAGAATACAAATAAACATTCGAGTTTGGTCTTCATTTCATTTGGATCGGAATTGAAGAAAGTTTACACAGTGCTTTCCAGGTCTTCATAATTCTCTGTGACTATGGGATGGTTTGGGTGGACCTTCGAAAAGACCTTTTGAACTGTAGCCCTGCAATCGTGCAATCGAAATCGTCTGCGGAAGGAATGGGAAAGTTATATCTCTCGTTTGAAATTAATTTGTGTGAAAATTTACGAGCAATTGATGCAATTGATTTGTATTTTTCCAAAGTTCGAATAAAGAGTTTCCAAAAGGTTTCGCCTTGCCATTTTTCAATTGAAAGCTGTAGAACAAGCCAAGTTTCTTGAATGCACGAACAGGGGAACGGTGATGTGAACATAAGTTCTGGACTGTTTTTATGAATAGAGACTTTAATATTTGATCAAACTTTAATTAGGTATGATATTGTTGTTTACCTTTTTGTACAGGAATAAAGAACAAATTGTGAGATCGTCAAAAATACGTTCCAATTGTGTTTCAAACGCTGCAGACTTACAATATACAATCAACAGATCCATTTAATTGAAATTGTTGCAAAATTTGTGTTTGACTTGTAATTTTTTTTTTATTTTTCATCTGTCACTTTGGGCAACAGGAAAAAATTTTACCCACGGCTGAGTTTTTTTTCACCTCTTACACAAATTCACGGACACGAAAAAAAGAGAGGATTGTGAGAGTTCACCTCAGAAAAATTTTGAGGGTGTTTTCGGCAAGGGAGGAAAAGGTCGCGACTCTAGGTATTATATATTCTCTATGGTTACTTAGTTAAGTAAAGGTCGCAAATCACTTATGAATAAGAATTTTTAGTACAGCTGCTTAAAGGTCGCCTAAATATTTAAGCCTGCTTAACTAAGTAACCTTTAAGAGCCTGATAAAGAAATCATTATGAATACGGCTGTGACACTTCACATAGAAATAAAATGTGTTAAGATTAGACTAGCTGCGGAGCAGGTTAAAATATGACAGTAGCGGTTCATCCATTTTTAAGCACAATTCATCCATTCGCACACAGTCTTAGAATAAAATAATTGAAGAAATATTGAAAAAAGAGAAGCAAACCAAAGAAAAATGAATAAAAGGAATTTTTCGTTAGTTATTTGACAATTTGACATTCCAAAGTAATTTATAACCACCTTAAGCAGAAATCTACTACTTTCCACTCATGTTTTCCAAACACTTACCAAATCAAAATGGCGCTGTACTAAAAAACCAGTCACACCAACCTTCACATCAACTTCCTTCTGCCAATTCCTTTTCTCTTAAAACGTGCATAGTGACAAGTTTAGGTTAGCGATTTTATACGATATTTTGATGATTTTCAGTGTTTATTAACAATAATTTCAATGCATTTTAATGTTTTACTTGTAGAATGACTGTCGCAGACAAGAAAAAGTCCAGCGCACCAGCCAAAAAGCTGCCGGCTGTACCCGAATCGAAGCTGAAGTTTGCCAAGAAGCGCATCAGCCGCCGTGCTATCCTCACCAAGAGGAAGGTAAAGCGCAGCGCTGTCATGGCACTCAGGAAGCGTGAGAACATGGTTCGTGCTGAGAAATACTCGCACGAATATGCCAAGGCTGAACGCAGAGAAATCAAGATGAAGCGTCTGGCCAAATCGAAGGGACAATACTATGTTCCAGCCGAAAGCCGATTGGCTTTTGTTATTCGTATTCGTGGGTAAGTGATTTTTGCATTTCTTTGCCACCATATCAGACTTATGTTTTACTTGTTTTGTGTTCCAGTATCAACAAGGTTGCACCTAAAGTACGCAAAGTCCTCCAACTTTTCCGTTTGCGCCAGATCAACAACGGTGTGTTCATCAAGCTGAACAAGGCTACCATCAACATGCTGCGCATTGCCGAACCATACATTACCTGGGGCTATCCCAACTTGAAGTCCGTCAAGGAACTGATCTACAAACGTGGATTTGTTAAGCACAGCAAACAGCGTATTCCAATCACAGATAACTTTGTTATTGAGCGCAAAATGAGCAAGAAATACGACTTGCAGTGCGTTGAGGATTTGGTTCATGAAATCTTCACCGTTGGCAAGAACTTCAAGTTTGCCTCAAACTTCTTGTGGCCCTTCAAATTGAACACACCAACTGGAGGCTGGCGCAAGAAGAACAACCATTATGTCGAAGGTGGTGACTTTGGTAATCGCGAGGACAAGATCAACAAACTTCTTAGGAAGATGGTCTAATAAGCATTCATTAGGATTTTAAATGATAACCAATTTTTATTTACGAAAATAAAACCCACAAAAAACTGAACTGAAATGAGTTTTTTGATTTTGTTTTTTGCAGTTTTGTTTCGTCTTTTTCTGTAAACAATTTTGGCATGAAAACAACAAGGGGAATGGGAATCGCATAACCTAGAAAGGAGTGTTTACGTCTAATGAACGTGTTTGTTCATGAGGAAAACAATAGTCTATTCAACTACTGGAAAAGTGTCGATCGGACGCCGAATAAGACGATTAATTGAACAATTTCGTATTTTGTTTAAGGGAGAGGAGCATTTCCCTAAAACTAAGAAAGGCTTAAGTAGCTGGCAACCAGGAACTATGAGCTGTGTCACGATCATAGAGGAAGGAGGAGTTTCTCTATGATTACGTTGTTGATGAGTTAACAAAAGAAACGACCAACGACTTCATTGAGTGGAGCGGGTAGACAAGAAAATCTTCAACCAGAGTTTTGTGTCGATGACTGAAGGGCGAATGGGATTTTTTTTTTTTAACAAGAGAACGAATCCGCCGTTACGTTTTTGACCAGGTTTTTGTCTTGATAGAATTTTGTTTTAATCAGTCCTTACCAAGTAAGGGGATACAGACTTGTATGTCATTGCTCACGGCAATGAAATAAAAACTTTTATGGACACGAGTAGGACTCGAACCCACGACGTTCTGCTTAGCAGCCAACGCACCTAACCACTAAGCTACGGGCAACTGCAACTGGGTTTTCTATCCTCTCAATTGACCCATTTGGTGAGTGAGAACTTGAATCGTATCACTCTTATATTTGTATCGATAATGGATTTATAGATTCCTCGTCTGACTGGCGATGCAATCACTGCAGATTCCAAACTCTTGCCGAGGAAATCCATGAAAATGTCAGCATCATGCAGGCCGAAGTGGCCGATGTCCAACCAATGGACATGAGTCCAGAACGTCTGCAAGAGTGTGAAGCTCTGCTTCGCAAACATCGTATGATACTGCATCCAGCTCATTTCATTCAAACAAGCCTCCGAGTCTTATTGAAATGTATGGTCGTGTGAGTGGCTACGAAATGGTCGAACTCTCTGATATTCTACTCGAACGAAAAGAAGAACTGTGTCGTCAAGTTTTGGGTGTGTTGAATATTTTTGAGCCAGGAACAAGTAGGACTCGAGCGATGCTTCTGTATGAGTTGCATGTGCCCTTGGTGCTGCTTGCGAAGTCTGGATTTATTGCCAAAGTTCTAAGCATAGCGAATCTTAAAAAAAGAATTCAAGAGGCTGTGCGTATTCTTGAGGAGTGTTGTTAGTACACAGAAGTATGATGAACCATAGCAAGAAGGAGAAGGGTAGCCAGTAGGGCACTGCAATCGCTTAAATTAAGTCTTGAAGGATTGTAAGGTATCAAATTGTGAAGCTCTGAGCCACACTAACTGGCTCGTGTGAATCTCATTAATAAAATTAAACAAAAAGTATTTTTGTAAACAATTTAGTTAAAAAACAAATGGTACAAGGTATCTTAACTTAAAACTATCGCCTTTTCTTACAGATCTGCGTGACGGACTCCGAGGTATTACTTCAACTTGTTTAATTTCTCTACTAAGGGATGAGTCCACGCAATTTATTTTCACTTTTTCAGGTACATATATTCCAACAAAAAAGGTTAACATTAATTATTTACAATTAGACCAAGTCAGTTCTATTGTTGAAAATTCATAGCAGCCCCTGGTTGCATGCCCATCATTTGGCTAAACGCCATCATAGGATTGAATCCAGTGTTATTGAAACCGGCACCAAAGGGATATTTCTGCATGCTCGACATCGGCAGTGTTCCAGTCATATTTGGCATCATTTGCGGCCGTGATTGAGTCGTTAACGGTGTAGTCGCTTGGGGTGCGGTAATCTTTTTTCGTTTCTTTGTCGAAACAGTTGCTTTTGAACTTGAATCTGAATCAGATTCCGAATCACTGCTCTTTTCCGATTTCCTCTTTTTGCGATTCTTTGATTTTGATTTGGACTTTTTGCGCCTTGCATTGTCGACAATGTCTTGTCTTGTAACCTCAACTTCTTGGCTATTACCAACAACCGGAAGAGGCCCCTGAATGGGCTGCGACATTTCTTTATTAACATCAAAATATTGGCCCATACAAAATTGCATAAACTGCATGAACATCAGAAACGGATTCGGTCCTGTTGTGGCAGTAGCATTAGCTTTTGGAGGATATATCTCGCCACAGGTGTTGCAGCCAAGAACACCTCCCATCTTTTTCAGTTAGGGTTCAAAACTCCTAAATCGAAAGACAAAGCGCGTACTAAATAGATAGACTATGATCTTAGCACTTCCTGTCGTACGCCACCCGGCCGGTCGGTGCTATGCCCAGTAATTGATGAATGATGATACAAATTCGAGGTTTAAACGGCCCCGTATGGACTTTTCAA
Source organism: Sphaerophoria taeniata (assembly GCA_943590905.1). Lineage (NCBI taxonomy): Eukaryota > Metazoa > Arthropoda > Insecta > Diptera > Syrphidae > Sphaerophoria > Sphaerophoria taeniata. The sequence continues at coordinate 87,465,125 of OX016542.1, forward strand.
GGTTCATCTGGGTGTGGATGCCGTCCAGAAAGTCACATCGTGACAAATTGGTAAGTCCACAACGAGCTGGTTCACATTGATCCAGCCAAGGCCTGGACAAAAACATACTGCAGATGCCTGTTTGATTTGTAGTCTCCCTTGGTTTGAGAACCGGATAGGCGTTGAGACTAAAAGCATTTAACCCTAGTTTACAAATTGGGGTTCGCGCGAACCCCAGAGCATGTTTGCGAGCTCATAAATTTTGTTCAAATCATATTTTCGACCTAGGACAAAAACTCAGTTATCAAAATTCATTTTTCTTTACGTTTTTTGTCTTTTTTCCATCACAGCGGTTTTTGAAAATTTTTTGGAATTTTTTTCTGAAAAAAAGTCACAAACCAAACTTGGGGTTCGTGCGAACCCCAATGCTTAAAATGGTGTACAAAAAAAATTTACTAAACACGTACATACTTTATTTGAAATCAATATAGACAGCAAAATTATATCATCAAGTCATCAAATTCAAGTTCCATAAGCTCCCTTAGAAACTGAAAAATTAAAACAACGTGAAAACAAAAACTTGAAATTATAATGGTAAAATTTATTTTTTGTAAATCATCAAACTTTATTTTCAAGAATTTACACAACATTTTTATAAATTTTTGGGAAAAACAAACATGTTCTATAGTTGGAACACACCTCAACTCTCAACTCAATGCAGAACGAAAAGAAAAATGCATCGCCTAGTAAGTAATAAGCAATTAGAAATGATTAATAACTGTGGGGTTCGCGCGAACCCCAAGTTTTTTTATTCACGTATTTTGCGTGTCGTAAACTAGGGTTAAAGCTGATTATATGAAAATTCTACTATGTCATGCAAAAACTACCGTGGTATAACCCTGCTTAATGTTGCACACAAAATCCTATCCAAAATCCAACGTACTGTATGAGCGTCTTCAACCCTTCTACAACACAATAATCGGCACGTACCAGTGTGGCCTTAGACCAGGCAGAACAACGATAGACCAAATATTATGGTTAGGTTAGGTTGGAGTGGCTGTCTAGTTATTATTGACTCACTTAGACCTCAAGGATCCGTCGTGATACCACTAAAAAAGTTACTCCTGGGAGAGTAATGAACTTAAACAAATCATTTCGTACTTTTAATGAAGTTAGAGGGACATTTTGTGTCGATCGTTGCCAGTTCACTGGTATTATCGAAGAAGCGATTACCGAGATAGTTATTCCTTATTGAACTGTTTCGTCTTCCTACTCGTCCAGGCAGCTTCTACAGAAGTCATTTGTGTAGACCCCCAGCCCAATAGCATGTCTACCTATGAGGCAGTGTCCTGTTATGACTCTAGGCTGGTGGTACCCTGTGACCATCTAGCATTTGTTGATGCTAGAGCATATTCGGACCAATCGAGGTAACCGTCGGAGCGGAATTTTCTCCGATTTCCTCAGGATTTTACTTCGAGGTAGTTCTCCGACAAGCAAAACGTCTCCGATGCGGAGGAAATCGGAGAAAATTCCGCTCCGACGGAAAACTGCATGGAATTGTATCTATGTGCATTGGTTTTCAAACGGAAAACTGAAAAATTGGTGATGGGGAACTTGGAAATCTCTTGAAGAGCACAATATCAAACTATTGCATGGAATTTAAGGTGCAATTTTGGAAAATTAAAGAAAAGAGCAACACGTTTGATTTTGTTTATAACATTTAGGATTTTGACTGTGTTGGAAAGTTCGTTGTCAAGCTAGAAAAATTTCATATCTTTGAAATTGGAAATATAGGTCTTATAATCATTTTAGAGCTTATCTCTGAAGGCGCTTAATGGTGGTGAAACGAGGTTAGCTAAAGATTAATGTAAACAATAAAATGGATGCATGTTGATTTGTTTGTGTGACCGATAAAGACTCTTAAGTAGTCCAACGCATTGTTATAAAATTTTGACTGTAGGCAAAGCTAACACGAGCCAGGGTTCCTGCGAAAACAAATTTTGGGAATAATTTACGGGAAAATTAAAAAATGGGAACAATCAAATGGTGGTCGAAAATTATACTTTTGTATGGGATCATCGCTGCAATTGTTCAAAAATTAGTAGGTATCTAAAAAAACTCAGAAAACTTCGCAAAACGAGAATTTTTTAAATTATTTTTAGATTTGATTTGATCTGGTGGCAGGCGAGACGAGGTTCGCGGGGTCGGCTAGTTTTTAATAAAAAAGGAAACATATTTATCAAATTTATCACATTCTTACACTTCCTATCAAAAACAATTTTTGATGGAAAGTTTAAAAATATTTCTTGAGTGTATCTTTTACTTTAATATTAATCTTTAATATTAATCATTGTTATTTATGCAGTATTTTTAAATATATTGTAAAACACATAATAAAGATTTGAATTCATATGAAAAAAATCATTTCTCCTACAAAATTGAAGTCTAACTGAAGATATTGGCTTCAAAGCTTCAGAGTAGATGTTTTTGCATGGTATATTAGATATATGAATCTTAAATTAAGTTAAATTACCTTTATTGGAAGTCAATAACATTTTTGTATTATTTTGTTTTGGAAAAAGTAGGAGAGAACTATTTTCATAAAAAGCATTATTGTTTATTGAGGGACGAATAAAAACAAAAGCAGAAGAAAAACAAAATAAATACATAAATATAATATTTAACTATATAAAATAATTCTTTTTTTCACACAGATCATCACAATTGTGAATTAATTATATACAAATAAATTCTTTGAACAAAAAATAACACAGTATGGCATTATTTATTATTATTTAAACGAACGAATAAAAACAAAACCAAAAGAAGAATAAACACATAAATAAAGTATAACATTATAGAAATCTTATAAATTTATGTTAAGAAATTTATTTGTATACATGTTATTTATTCACAAGAGTGATGATCTGTGTTAAAAAAGTTTATTTTATATATTATAATATCATATAGATTATTAAATTCAGTCAAAATGCCATTAGTACCTACGGAATAACGAAGGATTATTTCTTATTCTGTGGACATGGACTAAGTGCAAAATGCTATTAATAAAAGAAATGTATCTAACAGGCGTTTACAAACTTACTCCACTGTGGAGGGTGGTTTAGCGAAGCAATAAAAAAATGTAAGATAAAAGTTCATTAGATGGTTTATAAGTATCAACAACAACAAATTTCCCAAAGGGAATTTAAGCTTAACGTCACTAACTTTACTACTCCGGAAACAAATTATTTTTTATTAATTAGAATTTTTTTGACGTTTGGTTAAAATGGATTACATTTTTAGTCCGAACTGCGTCAAAGTAGGATGGGTTTAATTGGATTTTTTATGTTAAAAAAACTGCTTCCCTCTCAAGATGTCACCAAAATAGATTGCCATTTTGCCTCTACTACCCAAGAATATATATATATATAAAAACTTCTCATGAATGTTCGGCTGTTAAATGACGAATGTCAATTAGATATTAAATGCGTCTCGAAAAAATTTGAGCGCTCAGAACACGTTCAGTTAAAAGTGTGTTCAGAGCTTTGTATATTTATTTGACTGGTACTATCAAGATGGCGGTTTTTACTGTATCCATCTATTTAACGGCTTATTTAAAAGAAAACCCCGTAACCCCCCCTAAATACGACTATGGCTCTAACAGACTTTTATTCTGAAAGAAAAATGCCTTTAAGCCTTAATAGAAACTTATAAATTCAGTGTTAGCCAAAAAATAAATTTATTAAGTTGTTAATCAATAATTATTTGATTTTGCATTTCGTGGGGGGGGGGGGCGGTCAGTAAACCCCATAACCCCCCCCCCCCCCCTAAGTACGGATGTGCTATCAAGACGGCACTTTTAAATATAGTCATCTATGTAATGACTTATGTACTTTTAACTTTAATGGAAAATGGATGTAAAAAAAATTTCGGGGGGGGGGGGGTTAAACCCTGTATCCCCCCCCTAAATACGGCTATGACTAGGGCTGTCCATATAAACCTTTTTTTTAGGAGTGTGGGGGACGAAGCGACTGTTATTTTTGATCTTAAGAACTACATCCAAAAATTCAAGAAAATTTCTCAAAGACTACGAAAAAGACCTACATTCAATGCATTCTACGCACCACTGTAGATCTTTTTATTTTTTATCGAAAATCTCTTAAACAAATACTTTTTCTGGCACGTTTGTGCCAACAAACAACTTATTTTTTCCGTAAACCTATTTAATTTGTTTTCCTGATGCAATTTGATTTTTCATGTCCCGAAAATACATCAAGAAAACGAGCGCATTCATTAACGAATAACGATTGACTTGCTTTGGCTACTAGCACAGTCGTCAACACGCCGTACACTTAACAAGGCAAAAAACAAAAAACAACGCAAACCAAACGAAATCAATTAGCCCAATAAAAGCACAAACAAGAATAGGTACACAGACCCCTCTTTACCACTGGGCCCACTGGGCCCAGGCCCAGGGCCCCGCAATCACCAGGGGCCCCCCAATTGCTGAAACATCACAACCTCTATTGGTCTATTTTCAAGAAAAAAAAATATTTCGATACAATTTTAGATGCATAAAGAATGATGAGAATTCGTACTTTCCTTGCTGAACAACAACCTTTGCTGAACAATTTAAATCACATTCCCTGCGAAATTATATTCAAATTAAAACAGAAATATGAATAACTAACTGAGTGGCAATGCAGTTTGCTTTCTGACAGAAAAAAAACACACATTTTGAATATCACTGCATCTGTATCTGTATGAAAAAATAAAGATAATGGTGTTTCTATATTCGCAACGCGCATACAAGTTTGCATCAACGCAGTAACTCATACATAGGCGATTTAACTATCCGTCATCATTCATCAGCCAGACAAAAAAACCCGGATTCTGAATATAAAGACCTTTCTGAAAGGATGAGGTGTAGAAGCTCACGCCAGACTTTTTTTGACGGCTCTGGACCGGACCCTCAGTAATTCTGACTGGGAAAGAAAGATTTAAATTTGAAATCTTTCTTCCCATTGTATTCACACTAAGCGTTCATTTGAAATAGCGACTAGGTTCGTATACGAAGATTGTCCAACGTTTTGACTTTTTTTCGATTAAAAAATCTGAATTTAGAAGACTTAAAAGAGAACTGCAAATCTTTTGCTAAATTTTACACCGAAGATGTGAACGGAGATGAACTACATGCTGAATGCCTGAATTTAAAAGACTACTTGAAAATTAGTCGACACGAAAATGAAAAAAACTGACAACATTCTAGAGCCTTATAATTTTTTAAAAACTAATAAAATTGAAGATGAATTTCCAAATGTTGAAATTGCACTAAGAATTTTCTTAAGTATGATGGTGACCAATTGCGGTAGGGAACGTTCCTTCTCTAAGTTAAAAGGAATCAAAAACAAACTCAGAACTACAATAATTTAAGAAAGATTGACATATTTGTCGCTGATGTCAAGAAAGCGAGATCCTCAGAGGCATCGATTTTGAAGATGTGATCAATGATTTTGCTAATCTCAAATCAAGAAAAAAACCCCTTCAATAAATATTACTTTTTTTACCTGAAAAAATATAGTCTGTGACACTATATTGTTCTTTAAATTACATTCTCAATAACTAAGTTAATTGTCTGTTATTTAAATTTTGTTTATTTTTGAATTTTTATATGAAATATTTATTTTTTGTTTTTATTTTTACATTGTTTATGTTTATGTTTTTAATGCTGCAATAGCTATTTATCTTTTTAATGAATTAAAAAAAAATTATTTATTTAAAAAATTAAACGAATAAATATCAGTTCAAAGTTATGTGATTTTTTCTGTATACCTTTATTACACAACATAACATTTTTATATAATCATACAGGGGCCCCATTTTCGAAAAGTGCCCAGGGCCCCCAAGAGGGTAAAGACGGCCCTGTAGGTACAGTATGAACTCGAACAACGCAACGACGCGCCGTCGTCGTCGTCGTCGTCGTCGTCGTCGTCACTACATATGTATTTCAAAAAGTATAACCCAATAAAAACAACAAATCCAGTTTCTGCATGACTCATTCTATATTCATATCTTCAAAGAAAAAAGAATTAGCATGCTTCCTCTGCTCTCACACCAAGTATAAGCACACACACACATTTTTTCCTCATAATGAAAGGCAGCAAGCCAATAACAAATGAGTTCCACAACAAAAAATGAAATTCCTAAATTAATTTTATTTTCTACAGCAGCAACTCAACAAAAAAAAAGTCACTTCACGCCTTTTCATTAAGAACACAAGGAAAAGTATGCGCCATAGGCTTAGCTAACGAGCAGAAGAGCAGTGCGTCAACCAATTAGAAATCGTCAATAGTTAAGAAAAGCTTTACAATAAAAATTTGAATTTCAAAAAAGCTTCCATCCACATTATATTATACAAGCTTTTTCTAAGGTGGTGAGATTAGCTAATAGAAACTGTTATACATAATACTAAGGTCAACTGTCTGGAGGTCTGTTATACCCGACCCTTTTCTTACTCTCTTTACTTACTCTGTATCTCTTTCTATATTTAATGTACACACTTTTCATTACTCTCTTTACTTACTCTGTATCTCTTGTTTATTTAATGTACATACTCTCTTTACTTAATATCGTTTAATTGTAGTAGTAAACACTTATGTGTATAACAGTTAAAAATGAGGGGCAACATCTAGTGGTTAAAAAGAGAACTTCTGGAACATTCGGTTTAGTAGTTTCTAGAACCATTATCAGGACTATATATACCCGATTCGAAATCGAAACGATATAGTTGATTGTGAACTGCGATAAGTAAAGTACACTGTGTTTGAAAAGTTATAATTGAAAGTGTTGAATAAATAAGTTTGTGAGTGATTTGAATAAAGTGAATTTGTGTTTTATTTAAAAAGTGAATAAGTTTTAATTGTCGGACCAAGCCGAATATTACATTGGTGTCAGAAGTGGGATTAAAACTTATTGAGAATAAAACAGTGAACAGTGATTAAACTATTTTGTGTGAAATAGTGAAGTTAAAAAAAATGATAAGTAAAGTTTTGAAAGACTTAACTGTCGCTGAGCTAAAGGCCGAATTAAGCAAACGTGGCTTAAGTGCGGCAGGATATAAAATCGAACTCGTAAAACGGCTACAGGAATATCTGGAAGAACAAAATGAAGACCCAGATGCGTTTGCTTTCGAAGTGGAAGCAAAATCGGAAGAGGTAAATGCAACTGCCGACTTATCTACCATGATGACACTTCTTCTAGCCAAATTTGAAGAGAATCAAAAGAAGCAAGAAACTCAAAACAAGAATGTTCTGGAGCAACTAGAAACTCAAAGAAACGAGCAGAAGACCGAGCAAGAGAATGTCCTCAAACAACTGGAAGGAAATGTCCTCAAGCAACTAGAAACTCAAAAGAATGATGTTCTGGAACAACTACAAGCTCAAAGGGATGACGTTCGAGATCGGTTTGATGAACAGAAAAATCTGCTAGAAGGCAGGTTTGCGGACTTCGAAGACAAAATCAATACTCTCGATGAGCGTGTCGAAAAACAAAATTCAACGACTAATGCACGTTTCAAGAAAATAGACGACCAGATCGAAACCATTACAAGCGAACTAGAAAAAGTGCGAAAGATGAAAGCTCGAGAACCTTCTGGTGAGTGCTCAAGAAAGAGAGAAGTGAATCCCCCAAGCTTTGATGGTCAGATACCGTGGTCAATCTACAAGAAACAGTTTGAAGCAGCAGCGTTAACAAACGGCTGGGACGATGACGAAAAATACATTGCTCTTACGCTTGCCTTGAGAGGAGCAGCTGCTGAACTGCTACAAACCATCCCAGCAGAGAAGAACGGTGACTTCAAAGTTCTGGTAAACGCAATCGAACAGCGGTTTGGGGATAGCCACATGACAGAAGTCTTCCGAGTACAACTAAACAACAGGGCACAGAAAAGAGGTGAAACTCTGCAGCAGCTTCAGGCAGATATCGAGCGATTAGTCCACCTGGCATACCCAACAGCTGGCAACGAGATAATAAATCAACTTGCTGTTGAAGCCTTTGTGAGAGCTGTGGGCGATATAAATCTCCAAAGGGCTATTCGCACTGCCGGAAAGCAAACACTACCAGAAGCATTGGCTTTCGCTCTAACAATGGAAGCCGCAGAACAAGCATCCCAAAACGTGCATCGCGTGAGAGAATTGGAAGTCCAAGAATGCTCTTGTCAGAAGGCTACTCTGGAAAGGAGTCAGCGAGACGGACCAGCACGATGCTGGAACTGCAACAAGACTGGGCATCTTCAACGACAGTGCAGATTACCGCGAAGACGAACCTCATGCCAACACTGTGGAAACAGAACTTACTCAACAAGTCAAAGTAACTCCAACAACGTTGCTTCCGAAGCCTGTTTCCCACCCGGGAAACGAATAAGAACCAACTTCGAGGGGCAGAAGCTGGTTTCTGGTATCGATGGCCCCAGAAACGACATCCAGGTTTCTCAAACGAAACGTGACAACAAGAGCCTGACCGTGGAAGCAAGTATAAACGGCAACAAATGTGTGGCTACAATCGACACCGGTGCCACGGCGTCCATTGTACGGCAGGACCTCGTTAAGAAGACATGGCTCCACAACACCAACAGCTATCGTCTAAGGACTGCAACTGGAGAAGCCGCAAAAGTTTATGGTGAGGTACGTCTTAAGATCCGGATGGCAGAGCTGGAATTCTCTCACCTGTTCCTGGTAGCAGATATATGCGACGAGTGCATTGTCGGCGTCGATTTCATGAAAGATCACGGAGTGATATTGGACATCGGGAACCAAGTCCTGAAATATCGAAACATCGAGATTCCGATGATCTATGGGATCCACTCGTATGAGACCTCGTTATCTGTGAAAACCGTCATCAAAGAAGATCTGACTTTGCCTGCTTCTTCAGAAGTATTCGTGTGGACGAAATTGAAAGGTAAGCCTGGCAGCCATCGATACCTCATGGTCGAACCAGCATCTGTAAAGTCCTCCCAAAACGTCACCATTGGGAAGACTCTTGTTAGACCTGTAAAGAACATGGTTCCCGTACGAATACTCAACATCAAGCCGTACGAAGTTAAGCTTAGAAAAGGTGAGATTGTCGGACAATGCGAATCTGTATCAGCGATAACAAGGATCAGCGAAGAAGACCCAAGGCAAACATTGAAGTCCAAAGAGCTGAACTCCATAAAGACGAACATTCTCAAGTCCTCTAATCTTGGCCACCAACAACGAAGAACTGCAGAAGGTCTCCTCGAAGAATTTGCAGACATCTTTTCGTCATCGCAAGGGAAATATGGCAGAACACAACTGGTTCAACATCGAATCAACACCGGGGATGCAAAGCCGATTCGTCAACCTGCAAGACGCCTTCCACTAGCCAAACAAGGTGAGGTTGAAGAACTGATAACCACCATGAAAGAAGAGGGTCTTATCGAAAACTCAAAAAGCCCTTGGGCGTCTCCAGTGGTCCTGGTAAAGAAGAAAGACGGATCAACCCGCTTTTGCGTGGACTATCGAAGGTTGAACGATGTGACCAAGAAAGATAGCTACCCTCTGCCTAGGATCAGCGATACTCTGGACGCAATGGAAGGAGCACAATGGTTCTCAACTTTGGACCTGAAAAGTGGATACTGGCAAGTAGAAATCCATCCTGAAGACGAAGAGAAGACAGCTTTCTCGACAGGAAACGGATTGTGGCAGTTCAAAGTGATGCCTTTTGGACTGTGCAATGCTCCAGCGACTTTTGAGCGCCTTATGGAATGCGTCCTGCAAGGACTCACTTGGAAATCTTGCCTGGTCTATTTGGATGACGTCATCGTATACGGGAAAACATTTGACGAACATTGTACAAATCTGAGAGCCGTGTTTCAAAGACTTCGAGAAGCCCACCTCAAGCTCAATCCAGAAAAGTGTTCACTCTTCAAAACCGAAGTGAAATACCTGGGACATATCATCTCATCCCAAGGAGTTAAGACGGATCCTGATAAGATTGACACCGTGAAGAATTGGCCAACACCACAGGACAAACATCAACTCCGAAGCTTTCTGGGTCTAGCCACCTACTATAGGCGCTTCGTCAAGAATTTTGCTGAGATCGCCAAGAGTCTACATCAGCTAACGGAAAAGGGAAAGCAGTTTAAATGGTCAGGTGAGTGCGAGCGCAGCTTTCAAGAGCTCAAGCAACGCTTGTGTAATGCACCAGTGCTGACCTACCCGACTCCAGGAAAACCGTTCATCATTGATGCTGATGCCAGCAATGTCGGGATTGGTGCTGTATTGTCACAGGTACATGATGGCGAAGAAAAGGTGGTTGCCTATTACAGCAAGGTACTCTCAAAGTCGGAAAGAAACTATTGTGTGACCAGAAGAGAACTTCTTGCACTGATTTTGGCAACAAAGCACTTCCATAAGTATCTCTATGGACAGAAGTTTCTTCTCCGAACCGACCATGGAGCACTAAACTGGCTTTTGAATTTCAAGAATCCAGAGGGTCAAGTGGCGAGATGGATTGAGAGGCTGCAGACGTACGATTATGAAATTCAACATCGGAAGGGGAAGCTTCACTCAAATGCTGATGCATTATCTCGGAGACCATGTAAGCAAGACTGTAAGCATTGCAGACGCCAAGAAGAAAAAGAAGTGGTTACTGTCCTACGAACCAGAACCGATCCCATTTATGGCTGGAGCAACGACGAGTTGAGGAAGGCTCAACAAGAGGACCCAGATATTGAACCCATCCTCGCATGCAAGGAACACCAGGAAAAACCAGAATGGGCTGATATCTCCGACAGAAGTCCGGCTCTAAAGGCCTATTGGGCACAGTGGGACTCATTGCATGTCCAAGAGGGTGTCCTTCGACGTAAATGGGAATCAGCAGATGGAAAGTCCTATGTAATGCAGCTAGTCTTACCGAGATCAAAGATTGTGGACGTTCTGCGAGAGATGCATGATGGAGTTTCGGGAGGCCATCTAGGAGTAAACAAGACGCTAGAAAAGGTTCGACAACGATTCTATTGGCTACATGCAAGGGAAGATGTCGAGAAGTGGTGCCGAAAATGTGATACCTGTGCTGCCACCAAAGGCCCGAACAAAAAGAATCACAGCCAAATGCAGCAGTATAATGTCGGATCACCCTTTGAAAGGATTGCAATAGACGTGGCGGGTCCATTTCCGGAAACAAATAATGGAAATCGTTATATTCTGGTCGTCATGGATTACTTCAGCAAGTGGCCTGAAGCATACGCCATACCGAACCAAGAAGCCAAAACAGTCGCAGACCAAATTGTGTTCAACTGGGTGAGCAGATTCGGTGTTCCATTAGAACTGCATTCCGACCAGGGAAGGAACTTTGAATCAAACATATTCCAGGAAGTTTGTGGGCTCCTTCACATTAAGAAGACAAGAACAACACCACTCCACCCACAATCTGATGGCATGGTCGAACGGTTCAACCGAACCCTTAAGGAACATCTTTGCAAAGTTGTGGACGACAACCAGCGAGATTGGGATCGACACATTCCACTGTTTTTGATGGCGTATCGAAGTGCAAGACATAGCTCAACTGGCCATACACCGTCTGAGATTTTAATGGGAAGGAACATCAGACTGCCGAGCGAAATCAAATTTGGATGTCCCACGTCGGAACCGCAAGCCGAGGATGTCTACTTGGATGACCTGAGAGAAAGACTCCTTCAGATCCACGACGATACCAGGTCAAAAATGAAGATGTTCAGTGACCGAATGAAGACACGCTACGATATACGAGCGACAACAACAGAGTTCCAAGCAGGAGATCGAGTGTGGCTTTACAATCCCCATCGACAAAAAGGGTTGTCACCGAAACTTCAACGGGACTGGGAAGGCCCATATACAGTGATTAGCAAAATCAACGACTTCGTGTACCGGATACAAAAAGGAGTCAGAGGTAAACTTAAAGTCGTACATCGCGACCGACTACATCGCTACAGTGGTGATGAAGATGATGGATTTGTTCGGGACGATCAATCCTAAGGAGGGGGCAATGTAATGTGTATACACTTTTTTTTATCTCATACGCTCTGTATCTCCTTCTATTGCAATGTCTAATGTGTATACGTTATTATCTCTTACACTCTGTTTAATGTATACACTTTTCTTACTCTCTTTACTTACTCCGTATCTCTTTCTATATTTAATGTACACACTTTTCTTACTCTCTTTACTTACTCTGTATCTCTTTCTATATTTAATGTACACACTTTTCATTACTCTCTTTACTTACTCTGTATCTCTTGTTTATTTAATGTACATACTCTCTTTACTTAATATCGTTTAATTGTAGTAGTAAACACTTATGTGTATAACAGTTAAAAATGAGGGGCAACATCTAGTGGTTAAAAAGAGAACTTCTGGAACATTCGGTTTAGTAGTTTCTAGAACCATTATCAGGACTATATATACCCGATTCGAAATCGAAACGATATAGTTGATTGTGAACTGCGATAAGTAAAGTACACTGTGTTTGAAAAGTTATAATTGAAAGTGTTGAATAAATAAGTTTGTGAGTGATTTGAATAAAGTGAATTTGTGTTTTATTTAAAAAGTGAATAAGTTTTAATTGTCGGACCAAGCCGAATATTACAATACCAAACTTTTTTAAATTCATTCATGATTTTGATATTTTATTCTAATCGAAACATTTATTGAAGAAAAAAATCAAAACGATTCAGTAATTTTTTTAAAGATTACAAACTAACTTTCATACCAGCCGTTAGATCCAATGTACATGGAAGAGCGAGTGGAGGACTAATAAAAAATATATGTATTAATAACTCAATTCAAAGCACAATTTATGAAACAAGACTCGTTATACAGGTCAAACTCAAAAAGCACAAGCTGAACATCATATCGACTTATCTTAACTACAACAATTGGCTGCGTGAGTACACAGTCTTGCGCGAATTCATCAACGATACATGTCTGGAGAATATAATGATAATTGGAGATTTAAATGGCCGCATTGGCAGCTATCAAAATCCTCTCACACATTACCAACAACCACAACAACAGTTCGAAGAAATTCGACGCTCAAAAGACGATATAACAAATAGTAATGGAAGACTTCTGATCGAACTTTTCGAAGTTCACGAATGGTGAGCATACGTTCATAAGCGGACAAGGACAATCAGTTATAGACATCTGTGCAATATCAGGTGAATGGTTGGATTCAGTTGACGATTTTGAGGTTCTCAATGTAAACTATTCAGGACACTTACCTATAGCTTTAAAAGCGCGCTTTAGTCGACCAGATGAGCTCTAATGCTATTCAGAAGCTTCGATGGGTTGAAAGCAAGGCAGAGAGGTACAAATCATTACTTAACCATCAGTGCAGTCATCTTCCGGTACAAATGCTTACAATGATTCGAGATTCGCTTACGAGATTCTCGGTATGTGCATCACTGACCACCTCTTGTGGAACGAGCACATATGTGATGTCGCCAAAAATGCCGCAAGATGTTTAGGTTTCTTAAGGCGATGCAAGAAATTTTTCTCTCCGTCTGATCTGGCTATTATCTATAAGACATATATCCGTCCAAAGCTTGAGTACAATAATTCTCATCTGTGGGCTGGTGCTCCAGTTACTTACTTAAGCCTCTTGGATGGAATACAAAAAAGAGCTGTAAAAATGATTGGTGACAGAACGATCACTGACTCATTCACCCCTTTAGACCACCGTCGTAACGTTGCGTGTCTCTCCTTGTTTTACCGTTACTTCTACGGTAATTGCTCTAGTGAAATAGCCAGTTGCATTCCTCCCCTTAAACAATTCACCCATAATACTCGCGCTTCTAGGAATGCCCATCAGTTTATCCTCGAGTCCAACTTCGGTCGTACGCTCAAGTATAAAGAATCGTTCTTTAGCCGAACTACACGAATGTGGAACTCCCTTCCACACTCTGTCTTTCCAAATCATTGCAATGTTCAGGAATTTAAGACCAATGTACACCGGAACCTCCTTTCCAACCCCTTTCCTACTTCCTAAAGCACTCACTGTGTCTCTGGCATAATAAGGGTATGAAAAACCCCTTGAGTGTGTGCTAATTATAAAAAAAAAAAAATATCGATGAAATTGAGGAAAGCATAACAAGTGCTGTCCGTAATGCTGGACCAAACCCAAATAACCCCGTTTCATACAACTTTAAATGTGTTTGGTTCGACAAAGACTGCATAAAGCTTCGAAACCTGTCATTTAAATATTTAAAGCTGTTTAGATCTAATAACCTTGAGGTGTTCAAGACTTTATACTTACGAACTAACAGGGAAAAAAACAGCTATGCCAACAAAAAAGATTGCAATATCTGAAAAAACGTTGAGAACAAAATCAATCAAGCGAGAGATTCTAAAGAATTCTGGCATAGTATATTTGAACTGAGTCCACGTAACCATTACACAAGGAACTATCTCGAAGCTGAAACAATAGCAACTCACTTTAAAATTCTATTGACAGCCGACGAGAGCCTGCACTCCTTCAGCTACGCATTGCAGTTTGAACAAGTTCCTGAACTGGACTGCCCGATCAATTTACGAGAGCTGGAATTAACGCTCACGCTTTTAAAGAACAACAAAGCTCCAGGATGTGACGGGATCCCTTTAGAATTTTTTAAATACAGCACGGAAGAACTCAAAACTTATCTGGTAGAATTCTTCAACAAATTATACAATGATGCTTGCCCACCCATTTCGTTTATGAAATGCAATTTTTAACAAGGGTGATCCACTCCAGCCTGAAAACTACAGAGGAATTTCGATACTTAATTCGCTTCGGAAGGTCTTTGCATCGATTCTCTACAATAGACTCTCCCAATGGGTAGAAAACACTAATCGACTTAGCGCATTCCAAGCTGGCTTTGGCTCCGGTTTTTCAACAACAGACCATATCTTTGCACGGACTAGCATAGCGAGAAAGTTCATCGAAAACAAAAAGAAGATGAACGTCTGTTTTGTTGACTTCAAAGCAGCTTTTGACACAGTGAACAGGCAAGCATTAATATATAAATTGGCATCAATGGGAATCTCTAGGAAGGGAAGTTTATTCAAAACTAATCGCCACATCAAGTGCAGCTGTATGGGATGGCACCAATATGTCTGAATGGTTTAGCACATCTGCAGGGGTGCCGCAGGGATGTATACTTAGCCCCTTCCTCTTTTCACTATATATTGATGGAATAGAAGATATTCTTCCAGGAGGAGTAAGCTTTGCTGGCCACCTTATAAAAGTGCTACTCTATGCAGATGATTTGGTTCTGCTAGCAGATAACCCTTTCTCTCTCCAACTACAATTAAACAAACTCTTATCTTTCTGCAACTTATGGGACCTTAAAATCAATGCTTCAAAAACAAAAGTTATGATCTTCGAAAGTCGGAATCGCACTAGACAACGTGAAGAAAATTGGAAAATCGGAAGTGAGAGCCATAGAGAACCTATTTACCTAGAGTCGCAACTCGTTCTCTTTTTTTAAAAATTCACTGTCCAAAAAATTTTGGAATAAGAGAAAAATATACTACCCATTCCAAATGTATTGGTTGGGCCTCCCATTTGAAATGCATTGAAAAACCAATACATTTGCACTGGGTAGTATATTTTATCAAATTTAATTTTTTTTGTCGAAAGAGAGTAAAATGCCTTGAGTTGCGACTCTAGGTATACCTCCTCTGTGGTGAGAGCATTGAAGTAGTTCAAAATTTCAAATATCTTGGCATAACCATCTCTTTCAATCTTAATTTTGATACCCATGCCAGACAGAAAAGTCAGGACGCCAAGCTTGCTCTTAATCTGATGTGGCCAAAGCTTTTCGCAAATCCAAATATTGACCTTGTTTCTTAATATATAATATTCGATGCAACTGTAAACACCATGCTTGTGCTACGGAGTGCAAGCTTTTTGTATCTCTCCGATTGAGGAATTCGAGAAGACGCAAAGATACTTTTTTAAGCGTTTGTTTAGACTACCAAATTCTACACCAACGTATGCCATTCATGTCGAATCAGGTTTACCACCTATATATATTCGAAATTTAAAAGCCCACTCGGACTACCTTGTCAGAGTTATGCGTAGAAATGAAAACAGTCTTCACAGAAAAATCTTAGAAAGACTAATGGCAACTAACGCCTTTCCTTTCAGGGAATGGAATCAGATGGCCTTATCACATAACCTTGCAATGCCAACGTCTATAGCTAACGTCGGAGAATGGAAAGATATGTTTGAGAGGGTGATTGCTAAGGTTGACGAAATATTCAATCAACATATCATCAGAGCCTGCTCTTCAGAATCCAGAGCAGTCTACAAAAATCTTAATCATCAAATGCTAACAGGAAACAAGTACTTCGATAACTGTTTTTCTGCGGAAATTATCAGTGTGATTTTCAAGGCCAGAGTTGAACTATTGGATCTCAATTTTATCCCGCATCGTAATGATAGACAGCAAACTTGTGATCTATGTAACAGAAGGGAACTTGAGAACGTGAACCATTTCACCGCAGTCTGCCCTATGCTGATAAGAAGATTGTATTTTAACGAAAGCTTACTCAACCAAAACGGTCTTTACGAGATTCTCAGCCTTATTACCATACCCGATCGGAGAAAATGTCCGATCGGAAGTTTTATTTCCTTCACCGTACCCAATTCGTACAGAATTTAGTGATGCGTACCGACGCACTTCTTTGTTGTTTTGTGAATTAAAAATATTTTTAGTTCCGACACTTTTTTGTTTCGGAGACAATCGGACCAAAACAGTAAGTATCAAATCGCGATGCATCGCATGAAATCGCGAAACGTCGCTCTCAATTTGAAATTCCGACGCAGATTTCAAATTTTTTCGTAGATGTCTACGATTGACCTGTCCGAAAGTATACGGTGGTAGAAAATTCGTAGAAATTGTACGAATCGGAGAGAATTTTTCTCCGATCGGGTACGGTAATAAGGCCGTCTGAATGGCAGTCGGGGCTGGGAATGTCTGTTCAAATACTGCAAGCACGCCTTATCTTACTGCAACAGCTTCTAAATATTTTTCTGTTTTAAATCATTTCAAAATTAATCGACTTTATGTTGCAAATCATTAAAATTGCTCACTCAATATCCTTGCTCTTCCATCTTTCTCGCGTTGTCATCTCATCCTAAAAAGTTAATTCAAATTTGTCAATTGAAATAGTAATTCTCAGTATCTATGTACAAATATTTTTAACTCAAACCTTTTTTATTTTCTAAATCTTTTTATTTTAAATTGTATAAATGTATTTCATTTTCTTTATGATTTTGTTAATGCAATCAAATGTCAATACCGGCAGACGACTCAGGTTGCCACGTCCGTATTCTTTTAATAAAATATTGTAACTAATACTGAAAAAATAAAGAAGAAATCTATCTATCTATCTATCTATCTACAAAAACTTTGATCTTAACACTCCTACTCTACGGCGCCGAGTGTTGGACGATAAGCAAAAAAAGTGAAAGGGAAATGATACGTGGCACGAATTTTCGGTCCTGTGTGCGACGATGGCGAATGGAGAAGAAGGTTAAACCGCGAACTGTACGAGTTGTACCAAGATGTGGATGTAGTCCAGAAAGTCAAGAAAAGACGACTACATTGGCTCGGCCAGATCGAGCGGATGGACGACAGAGCTCCAGCCAAGAAAGTCCTATAAACGCAGCCCCCAGGTTCGAGACGACAAGGAAGACCGAACCTATGGTACAAGGACCAAGTGACTGCGGATGCCAGAGCGCTTGGTTTCGACGACTGGAGAGTGCATGCAAGGGACCGTTCTCGATGCAAGGCTGCAGTATCTCAGGCTGAGATCCTTCCCGGTTAAGTAAGTAAGTAAACCGATGCAAAATTTTGTTGTTTCTTTTTATTCTTTATTTAGTTTATTACGACAATGTTGTAAGTGTAATTTTCTAATATCTATTTAATATGTACAAAGAATATAAATCGGAGCAAAACAGTACAAATCTATGAATGTAAATGTAAGTTCTTTCGGCAATGCTTATTGATTAATTTTATAGTGTTTCGTCTACTCTACATAATTGTTTTGTAGAACGTTTAGACAACCGCCGGATACATCAAACATTAAAATCTTAACAATGAGTTGAAGTGTTGTGAAATGTAATTTGTGAATTTCCAGGGAGAAACAGAGAATTATACAGAAGAAAATGATAAAAAGAAAAACAAGAAGACTAATAAATAAAAAAGGTAAAAAGACACATTTGAAACGTTAAAAGAAGAGAAGGAAATAAATATCGTTACTCATTGTTAAATCGTTGACTCTCGGTCTCTAAAGTAATCTTAACTAAGCCAATAGTGACTCTCCATTATAACTATGTAGAGTTTGAATGTTTGTTTTATCGAATGAATAGTGCTTGGGGTGAGATAAAGAGGATATGGATAAAATGGCAACAATTAGACGTGCCAAAGAATACATTTTCTTAATTAATTAATTAAAAATAGTAACCGAAATAAATACTCCTTCCAACTCTCGTGCACTAAAAAATTTAATTAATTTCGAAATCCGAATCGTCGTCATCATCGGAATTGACGACCCTCTTTTTCTTATTTTTCTGAAACAAAAAGAACAAAAACAAATCAATAATTAGTTAAACATTGGCATCAGTGACAAAAAGAATGAAAACAATAAATATTGACTGGGGTTGATATCTGACTGCATAGGGCTCTCCTGATCCTAAAAACGCTTAAACGCTTTCGGGAGAAGGAGGACCTCTGGAAGAAAACACGAAACACTTCTATACAACCGGTTCAAAGACCGACTACGGCGTTGGAAGCGGTATTTACTCGAAACAACTGAATCTCAGTCTATAATATAGACTCCCCAATCAATGTAGTGTGTTCCAAGAAGAAGAAATGGCGATAAGAGGCATTATACTGGCTCAAAGAAAACGTTATATCTCTTAAGGATATACGTATCATCCCGGACAGCCAAGCCGCTCTCAAATTCCGCGCGTCTGTCTGCCCAAGCTCGTCGACGACTGTCGATCATCTCTGAATGAGATGACAGAACAGTTTATTTGGGTGCCGGGCCACAGAGACATTCTGGGAAATTGCAAAGCTGATGAGCTCGCCAAAAACGGAACACTGTAAGACAAAGACAGAACATAGGAACACCACTTACTACATGCAAACATCTCAAACAATATTCTCTAGAGTCAACAAATACTAGAGGGTACCACATGGCATGACCTGAAGCGGTCAAAAGGCTTGATTTTCCTGAGCATGCCTTGCCTGCTCTACTATTGGAGTCAAAACAGGACACTGCCTCATAGGTAGATATGCTATGAGGCTGGGGATCTAAATGACTTTTGTAGAAGCAGCTTGGACGAGGACGAAGAGGAAACATTCCAAAACCTTCTGGCTTCTCTGTACATGTCCGGCACTCTCCAATTGAAGGAATGCCTATCTTGGCAATCCCTTCTTCGTTAATACCAGTGAACTGGCAACGATCGAAACAAGATGCCTCTAATTTCATTAAGATTACAAAATTGTTTAAGTTCATAACTCTCCCATGAGTAACTTCTTTAGAGGTATCACAATGGACCCTTGGGGTCTAAGTGAGTCAACAACATCTAGACAATCACTCTAACCTAACATTACCTAAACTAAGAAGACTAGCGACTGTTTATCAGCTTAAGCCCAACAAAGCCGATTAATCTGTGAAATTATAGAGCAAGTACTTGTTTTTAACTACTTATGTGATCGCCTGTTGGAGAATTTTTTTTTTTTTTTTTGGAGAATTGTGTGGCAAGAGTTAATGAAGACTTGGTAGCTGTTCACTCTTCGGCTATGTCAATCAAAATGAGTTTTGTCCAGACATGATGTATTTATGCGGGACGTTCCTAAGCTCGTGTTGAACGGAATGATTTTGCCTTATGTTGAGCAAGCAAAATACTTGGGATTCACAATTAACAGTAAATTGAGCTGTGGTGGTGCTACATCAGATACTATTAGAAGAGTTTGTGGTGGGTTACGTGTCTTAAGATTATCTTCTAACTTATTGCTACCGAATATAAAAATGCATTTAGTTAAATCTCTCTTGTTGCCATTTTTTTCGTGTAACTGTGTTGTATACCCCTGTTTGGATTACGAGTGTAAGCGAAAGTTAAACGTCGTGTTCAATGATTGTTTGAGGTACATTCATGGTCTTCCAAGTGTCTCACAATTTAAAACTTCACGGCTCGGAATGAGCCTTGATGATTTTTATGAGTACAGGTCGCTACTGAAACTTCATAGTCTACAATCGCTGTCCAGAGTATTTAAGTGAGTTTTTAAGCTTTCAACAATCGCTTAGAGGACTTAAATTGAAAATTCCGCATTTTAGGTATATATAGTAAGTTAGGTTAGGTTAGGTAATAAAGGGTGTGCACAGCATGAAGCTGTTGCGTATACGGGGGCCTACTGGTCCATTGTGATCCCCTATAAAAGAAATAAAAGCATCGATGCTCCTCAATTTTGCCGATTAACGTAGACTGGCTCGTTAACGAACTAGCCTGTGCTATCTATAAATTTCCTCATGTTTGCCATTTAGACCTGTGCTAGATCATCCAGTTCTCCAACGAATCTTTTTCCGAAATGACGGAGTCGGCTTGTTTGGAGGTTCGGACAGTCACAGAGCAGGTGTTTAATGGTTTCTATTTCCTCCTCATCCTGAGAGCTCCTGCAGAAATCGGGTGCAAATGCCCCTATCTTGTTGGCCATTGTGCCAATGGCGCAATGACCCGTTAGTACACCTATCAAGATTTTAATGTTCTTTTTACTCAGCGATAGAATATACCGAGTTTCCTTTTCGTTTGTGTTAGGCCATAAACTTCTAGAGATTACGCAATCGTCCCTGGATTTCCAGGAGTTATTGATTTTCTCTTTTGATTTAAGGTCTATCTTCCTCTTGAGTACCCCAATCGGGACGAGTGGTCCCCTAACTGAATGGTCGCTACTACTTGTGTCTGCTTCTGACCCTTTCCTGGCTAGTTCAACTACTATATCGTTCCCTTCTATATTGCTATGTCCAGGAACCCAGCAGAGCTTAACCTGGCTAGTGTGGCGGATTTTATTTAATTCCTTCTTACAGTTTAAAACTGCTTTTGATCTTATGGTCTCACTGGCTAAGGCTTTGATAGCAGCCTGGCTGTCAACGAAAAAAGTAATCTCCGAGGAGCTTAGCTTTTCATGATGTGCCAATTCAGCTGCTTTTTCAATGACAAAGATCTCGGCCTGAAAGAAACTACAGTTAGCTGGGAGTTTATACAACGCTCTGATGTTGAGAGATTGGCAAAACACTCCAGCACCTGTTCCTGATTCCATTTTTGAACCGTCAGTGTAGAAAGGCATAGTATATTGGAACGCTCTTATTTTGTTTATGCAATAAGACTGTGGAATAATTTGCCACATCAATTGCAAATCGTCGCGTGGGTTTCGGGAGGAATTGCTTAAACACATATTCAATCTCTTAAACTTAATTATAAGATTAAAATTCTTGAAGTTTAGTGTTAACATATTATAGGAAAATAAATGAAAATGAAAAATGAAATGAAAATATTGGAATAGAGGGACAAAAGAGCTGCCGGAAGACTGGCACAAGAGAGCCCCATACGCAGGTTACATTGATATTATGGAAAAACACAGCGTGATGTCAATGACGACTTTATAAGAATTGAGACAGAAGCGGCAAAAATGGGTTAAGCGGTAAATGAGGGCAAAACGATGTATATGCTGTCTACGAGGAGACACCCAACACCGAAAACTCGGGCAGAAGCCACAATAGACGCATATATCTTCGAGGTAGTAGAGGAATTTGTCTACCTAGACTCCGCTATTAACACGGGCAACTACATCAGCACCAAGATCTGACGAAGAATAACTCTTGCTAATCGCTGTTTCTTTGGGGGTAAGAAAGCAATTGAGTGGTTAAGCCCTCTCTCGATCAACTAAGCTAAAACTATACAACACCTTCATCATTCCAGTCCTGCTGTATGGTGCAGAAGCATGGACCTTGACAAAATCGGATGAATGTGCCTTAGGCTGTTTCGAGAGCAAAGTTCTTCGGGTCATCCATGGCCCAGTGTGCATTGCCGGGAATGAAGAAGAAAATTCAACAGCGAACTTTACGGGTTGTACAACGACTCGGACCTAGCCAGAAGGGTCAATATCCAGAGACTCAGATGGCTCGGTCATCTAGAGCGGATGGACACCAATGCTCCGGCCCGGAAACCTTCGACACTATTTCCGAGGGACGTTGAAGGAGAGGAAGACCGCGACTTAGGTGGGACAAGTGGAAGAGTGCAAAATTGGAGAAAGCTAGCTAGGGATCGAGCTGGCTGGCTCCTCCTTTCCCTCCAGAATGCAGATAAGTAACCCCATCTTTAACAATAAACAAAACAAAAAAAAACTAGACTTACCTTTGTATCCTCATCACTATCACCACTGGAAACCTTCTTCCTGGGCCTCTTGGCAGGTTGAGGTTTCTTCTTGACTGGCGAAAAGTCTTCCGATTCTGAATGCACACTCTTGTCATCATCACTGGCATCCGAAAGCAGTTCAACCCTATGAGTTTCTTCTGTGACGGCCTTGTTGTCATAGAGAACTATTTCATCATCATCATCACTGATTTTGGTGGTTTCCTCGTCGGAATCAAGGAGGCCAGAATAATCAACTTTCTGCAATCGAAAAAAGAATATATTAACGATCTCTCTGTGATAATGTGAGGTTGCTTACCTTTGTTGCTGCTCGGCGACCAGGTCGATCGACTCTCCTAACTGGGCTTGTACTTCTCATTTCGATTTCGCTGCCTGACAAATCGTCGTCATCGTCCGATCCATTTTTCTTCTTGCGTTGCTATACCACAAAAGACACCAAAAATAATAAATCGATTTAAATTGTTTACTTCTTAGTGAAACTTACTCCTTTCTTTGGCTTATCAAATGTCAATTTGGACTGCTTCATGCCATCGGCAGCCTTCTTTCGTGGTGCAGCTGGCTTTTTGGCCGCCGACTCCTTCTTGACGCGCTCTTTTTTAACCTTAACCGGCTTAGCAGGAGCATCTCCACCAGCGGCGGAGGTTCCACCGTCAATCAATGCATCAAACTCGTCAATTTCTTCGCCATTTTCGTTTTTGACTGAGACTAGGCTCGAACCGCTTGCTTTCTTAAATGTAGCCTTCTTTGCAGGCTGGCTGCTCTTCGCAATCGCTTCGTACTTCTTGACCAATTCAGCTGTCATTGAGAATTCTACTTTAACACCCTTCGGATCGGGGAACACATCGTCTTGACCACCAGCCTTAGATGCAGCGCGTTTCTTCAACATCTGTGATGTTTTTGCCTTCGAAGACATGGCCTTTGCTTGCTTCTTATTGATGCCGAGCTCGTCGAGACGTTCCTTCTCTTCGACCTCGTCCATTTTCTTTTCCAAATCATCGAGATCATCAAGCCACAACATCTGAATAGTCTTTGTTTTAAGCGCAGCTAATTCAGCCAATTTCTGATCACGTTGCTTGAGCAATTCATTCTTTTTCTCCTCGGTCAACATCCACATTGACATGCCAAGTAGATAGTCGAACTTCTTGACATCAGTTAGCTTCTTGAATGCCTTCTCTGGATCGACTTCCTTCTTTTCCTTCTTCACGGACGAACTTGTCGTCGTTTCGGCATCCTCTTCTTCGTCATCTTCTGGCTCTTCCTCGTCTACATCGAGTTTGATACGTTCCTGCCATGTCTTAACTGGATCGGGTTTGTAGCCTCGTTTGATGAGCTCATCAATCATAACTGTTCGCTTCTTGTTCTCAACCACAAGCGTTCGCTCGCACTTCTCGAGAATAAAACGTGCCTGATCCGACAAACGTTCAGCTTGTGCAGTCAGCTGACCCACCAGATACTCCTTGCGCTTGTCGTAGAAGTCCAAACGCAACGGATAGTACTCCTTAAGGATTTCGACAGCATTCGGGAATCTTCTCAAGCAATTGACGTGATCAAAAGCATGCATCTGATTGCATGAAATAGTAGTTGTTAGCTTCAACACGCGATGGAATCCACCGTTTTCCTGGTAGATGCGGTCAAACTCGCCTGGTGCAAAACTAATGATGAATTTCACAGTTGTGTCTGTATGGTATTCTTTGTAGTCGGAGATGACTGCTTTGATCTTATCAGTTCCATGGAGAAGCGGTTCGAGAACGTTTTCTTTGTATGTTTGAGTCCAAACGCCAACGGGGAGCTCAGTTATTTCGACTTTATCGCCCTGAACAACCTGAACATTGCCAGCCACAATGTAACGATTATCCGAGACAAATTCAATGTGGCCCTTGAAATTTTTGTACCACGGATGCATTATTTTGGGCTCTTCGTTGTTCAACATGCGACGTATGTTCGAAATCAGCTCGCGAGGATTGAAGTTAGGGATTTTTGTCGACCAACCGGTTCCGATACCATCGGCGCCATTGACCAAGACCATTGGAATTATAGGAATATACCAGACGGGTTCGATTTTTTGATTATCATCGACTTCGTAGTTGAGCAGAGGGTCATCGGCCGGATGGAAGATGAGACGAGCCAAGGGCGACATCAGAGTGAAAATATAACGAGCCGAAGCGTGATCCTTGCCACCAGACAATCGGGTACCGAATTGACCTCGTGGCTCAAGCAAATTGATATTATTCGATCCGACGTAGTTTTGGGCCAAATTGACAATGGTCATTTGGAGTGAAACCTCACCGTGATGGTAGGCAGACATTTCAGCCACTGAACCTGACAATTGGGCAACTTTGACTTCCCGCTTGTCGTTACGCTTGAAACAGGTGAACATCACCTTTCGCTGGCCAGGTTTGAAGCCATCGACAAGCGACGGAATCGAACGCACATTGTCTGCATTCGAGAA
The DNA here is from genome assembly GCA_943590905.1 of Sphaerophoria taeniata. Taxonomy (NCBI): domain Eukaryota; kingdom Metazoa; phylum Arthropoda; class Insecta; order Diptera; family Syrphidae; genus Sphaerophoria; species Sphaerophoria taeniata. The sequence goes on from OX016542.1 coordinate 87,490,029, forward strand.
GAGAATCAATTCCAAATTAATGAAATCAGCATAGGATACGTATTTGGTGCCCTTGGTGTAGAGATATCGCTCGGGCAGTCCGAGGAGCTTGCGACGTTTGCACTCGTCCATGTGATTGGTAAGCCATTCCTTACGATTTTCGATACATTTCTTGGCGAAAGCCATCACAATGTTGTCGTCGTCTTCGGTACCTTCGTACTTGAAGATAATTCGATGTTTTTCCATGTCCTGGAAATATTCCTTCGCCTCCTTGGAGGTCGAAGTACCCAAACCTTTGTAGTATTTTACATTGTACGTATTATGATTAGGTGTATCGTTCTTCCATTCTTCAAATTCGGGCAGCGAATAGAAACTATGTTCTTCGTTTTTCTTTGTGGCCTTTACAATGGGTGTGATGAATTCCTCGAGGAACGGCAAGCGCAGCAGTTCAGGCCAGTTCGTGTGAATGAAGTTGATCAACAGACCCTTGATATGAGAACCATCCTGATCCTGATCGGTCATGATCATGATCTTGCCATAGCGCAGAGTTTTCAGATCGTCCTCAACCAAGTATTTCTTTTTGTATTGCAGACCGACGATTTTGATAAGATTGTTGATTTCGGCATTTTCAAGAATTTGCTTGTGAGTGGCTTCGCGAACGTTCAGAAGTTTACCACGCAATGGAAATACCCCATACAAATCTCTGCCAATGACTCCCAAACCAGACACAGCCAACGACTTGGCTGAGTCTCCCTCGGTGAGGATGAGGGTGCACAGATGGGAATTCTTGGTTCCAGCTTCGTTGGCGTCTTCCAATTTGGGAACTCCCTTGATTTTGGTGTTCTTTCTGCCACTTGTCTTGGCCAAATCGGTCTGTGCCTTGAATTTCGCCCAAGTCAAAACCGCCTCAACGATTCCCGACTTCGAGATGTTGGTTATGAACTTCTCCGATAGTGTGCACTTCGATCCGAAACTCTTCGGCTGCAGAGTCATGTTCTCTTTGGTCTGCGAATCGAACGTGGGATTTTCAATCAAGGAATTAACAAAGACCCACAGGTGAGAGCGCACTTGAAACGGTCTAATAGCGATGCCACCCTTGTTTTTCTTTTTAACGGTTTCAATCAGTTGTTTGGTAATACTATCGACGACATGTTCCACATGCCGTCCACCTTTAGTCGTAGCAATCGAATTGACAAACGATACTTGTTGGAAGCCCCGATCTGAGACACAAACAGCCACTTCCCAACGTTCCCCACAGGCCTCGTAGACGACTTTGACGGGCGGTGAACCGCTCACATCTTCAGTCGCCTTACTATTGACATACAAATCAATGTAGTCCTTGAAATTCTTCACAGGCAATTTCTCGCCATTCAAAAAGACTGCCACTCCCTTGGTGGTAGCGGCAATATCATATGCTCGTCGTGACATCAAAGATACAATACCGTCGTCTAGCTTCTCCATTTTGAACTTAGTCAAATCGGGCGAGAAGGTGACTTTAGTAAAATCGGTGCCCATGAAGTCTTTGATCTTCGGCTCGGATGCCTTTGTCATGTTGGCAGCCCAGGTCTGCTTGAACGAACGCTTGTATTCCTTTGTAGCAGTCTCAAGCGTAAACGAAGTACTGAAGATGTTGCATAGCTTGGCGCCGTAGCCATTACGACCGCCAGTGACTTTCTTCTCATCATCGTTGTAGTTCGACGAGGTTAGCAGATGACCAAAGATCATAGTTGGAACGTACATTTTTTCTTCTTTGTGCATTGTTACCGGTATACCCTGGCCATTGTTCCACACAGATATGGTATTCTTCTCTTGGTCGATGTCGATTTTGATGCAATTCATGCTCTTGTCACGTTGCTTGTTGTCAGCTGCATTGACAAGGATCTCATCGAAGATCTTGTACAGACCCGGCACGAAGGATATCTCACGTTGTACCATTTTTTTGGATTCGGTGTCAAAGACCCACATAAGCTCCCTGGTTTCTTCGACGGAACCGATGTAGGTATCGGGTCGCAGGAGAATGTGCTCCAATTGAGACTTCTTCTGGTACATCTTTTCGATTGTTCCTGCTTTTCCAGCAGGAGTGCCCCCGCCATTTTGCATTATTGATGTTGACTTTGAATTAGAACAGAAAAAAAAATATTATTTCCAAAGTTGGTACATTTGTCGGAAGTTTAAAATCCTGATGCTGGCTTTACATTTTCTAACTAATCTAAAATTTAGTCTTGCGATGAAAAGGACGCCTGTACACGCTCGTTCAAGATTAGGTTACCTCTTGTTTGTATTGAAAATTAAGTTTTGCAAGTCAATAGCACTCTTTCCACACCAATTAAACTCAATTCTACTTTTTCCTTCAAGCGACGCCTCAACCTTCAAATATACACAACTTACTTGCATTTTCGCTTTACCTACACCTAAAAAAATGATCAAGCAAACCACACACTTGGTTGTCGAACGCCGGCAAGTCCCGCGCAATCCGGTTATGCTGAACATAGGTTTAAGCTATCTGCAGTCGATTCGATTGTAGATACCTACCGAAGAATTGATTGTCATTGCATGCCGTGCTTCGCCGCTTTGTCTGGCCAATGCCAATGCAAAGGAAAATACTGGCCACTAAGGGCCGAAATTCAGTAGCTTGATTTTTATTTGAGGTTTGAGACGCCAATTATTGGCCAATTTAATGATATCATTAAGATGCGAAATTCAGAAACAAGTAAAAAGCAAACTACCGCGCCATTTTGTGAATGTGAAATCTCTATTCCCTTTTTCAATAACCAAACCATAAATTAAAATATAATCGAACAATAGTTACATAGCTAGGTACTTTGCGAGACACTTACCCTTTTTCCCAGAGAACACAGAAAATATTCACCTCCGAAGCAACACTTTTTGACGACTTTTTGCACACGCAAGACTAAACCACTATTTATCCAAACAATTTTAAAATACTTTTCCTTTAAATATTAACTATTCTGTTTGCTTATCACTGAAAATGAATTTAATATCGCAAAATAAAAATGCAATCGGGATTAGAGTAGACAAGTTTAGTCCGTTGCAAAGCCGACGACTAAACAAAATTTCAAAGATGCGGAAAAATCAAAATGGAAGCATTCGTTAAATTATTGTTCTTGTACTCGGCGAGAAGTTAACGAAGAATTCTTCGTTTATTTTCTTTCTAGTGGTGTATAGTGACATCTGGAGTGCGGTAGTGCTATGAAAGATGTTTGTTTTACGTTTGCTAATGGTGTGTGTACATTCGTTGGATTTTCAAAGAATATTGAAGATAGAGTGAAACAGAAGGAAAGTACCAGAGATAAAAAAAAGAGACAGGAAACCAAGCTGTCAAAATCAATTTTCCTACAACTACAAGCATGTCCAGCTGAATGTTATGAAAGTGTTAGCAGGTCCAATGGAATTTTGTAAAAGTGTTGGTGTGCTGTGTGAACGTTTGAAGCCTCTCGGCAACAACCTGATAAGTCCTTATCAGTGTGGCTTCAGACCCGGAAAGTCCATCATCGATCAAATATTAACTCTACAGCAGATCTTGGAGAAGACCCAGGAACTTCAAATCGATACCTACCACGTTGTGTTTTTCATCGATTGCGTATGTCAGGCGTCTATGGACACCAATTTTATAGACCAATGTCTAGTTTTGGCATACCAGAAAAACTCGCCTGTCCGTGTAAGATGACAATGGAAAACTCACGCTGTTCCACCATGTTCGCAAAAAAAACCTGACTGAAAACTCATTTGTTGTCAAAAAAGGTTTAAGACAAGGCGATGCGCTGTGATGCGATTTCTTCAACATCATTCTTTAGAAGATTGTGTAAAACTTCAACATCAACCCCGGAGGCAGAATTTTTCAAAAGCCCGTCCAGCTACTAGGATACGCAGACGACATTGACATAGTTGTAAGAACACAGCGTGATGTCAGTGGAGCGTTTGTGAGTCTTGAGACGGAGGCCAGGAAGATGGGTCTAGCGGTTAACGAGGCCAAGACCAAGTTAATGCTTTCAACAAGAGAAGACAAAGAAACATCGACGTCTTGGAGCCAACGTCAGTATAGACAGATTTAACTTCGAGGTAGTTAAGGACTTCGTCTACCTAGGATCCGCAGACAACAGCAGTGCTGAAATCAAACGAAGAATCACTCTTGCCAATCGTTGCTTCATGGACTTAGAAGGCAATTGACAATCTACATCTACTCATCATCTCGGTCCTAATGTATGGTGCAGAGACATGGACCATGACAACATCCGATGAAAACGCTTTGGACTGCTTCGAGAAAAAAGTTATTCGAGTAATTTTTGGTACTGTCTGCATAAATGGAGAATGGAGACCAAGATTCAATCAAGAACTGTACGAGCTGTTCAGCGACACTGACCTAGCCAGAAAAGTTAAGGTACAACGACTTAGATGGTTGGGTCATGTAGAGCGAATGGAAAACAATGCTCCGGCTTGTAGTCTTCGAATCAAACCCGTGAGGACGTCGCAGAAAGGAAGACCACGACTCAGGTGGAGCACACAGATGGTGGAGGACCTGAACCTAGCGTGCGAAACTGGAGACAGCTAGCTAAGGACCCAGCTTGCTGGAGACGCTTGTTGGATGAGGCCTTGGTACAAGGGAAAATTTGTAGATCCTTGATTTGAATGAGAATTGAGAATTTATGATAAAAATTGTTTTATATTTTTTTCAACCGTTTTTAATTTCTTGTACATGAATTCTTCAATTTGCAGTTTCTAGACACTTGCCTTTAAGTAACGTATCTTAAATTCTTATTTATAAGTGAATATCAACTGTTACTTAGTTAAGCGACGTCTTTGCAAAAAAAAGTAAAAGAAACGACGAATCTATTACAGGAAACTTTCAAGTTTAATTTCGCAAAAGTCAAATTGAACGTCGTTTAAAAAAAAAAAAACTAAACAAAACAAAATAATAGGCGACGTTGTACACAGTTTCTTCCGTAGCCGTGGGTTTGTTTTAAAAAGGAATATCGATAAGCATGATGACAATGGCGATGATGACTCCGAAAAAGAAGACCACACCGTCGCCGTTGGTTCAGCTGAACTGACCAAACGCCGACAACGCAATAAATGTATTGGAAAATGTGGATACCTAACAAAAGAAAAATACATCAAATACCACGTCAAGAAACTGGAACAACTGGATAATGTTGTCGTTTCAGAGTGTAATTTAATATTTTGTTGTGCATTTGATGTTTCTTCGTAGTGAAGAAACTGTGGTGGTGTTTTCTTCCCTCGTAGAGTCTTTCTTTCTCATCCCTCGCAATAATTATTGTTTTTGTCTATATATCTTCCTACAAAAAAAAACACTAAAATAACCAACGAAAAATAGACAATTTCTCAATATCATACAAATGTCAACATTTAAGCAACATTTAATCAACCTTTAAACAACAAATTTGGCGTTAGTTAAGAGAGGTTTAAGTAACGTTGCTTAAATCTTCTAATTGATTATAAATACGGATTTTCTACTTAAATCATACTTAAAGGTTGCTTAAAGTTAAGCAACCATTGACATAATATATATGGACTGCTAGTCACTTGTCATTTCCATACATTTCATGAGAAGAAAAAAGGTACAAGCTACAGCAGCGCCATTGGTTCGAAGCGGCCAAATTAGTCCCAAAAAATATGTTTGAATTCACAGCGACAGTGTTACCACATGGACTCTATAGATTGAAAATGGACTCGTTGTTTCTTCCTTGGCTCGGGGACTCGTTTTTATAACGTTTTTTGTTTGCAGAACACAAATAAGTATGTAACAAATTTAAAACAAAATGATTTCTGAAAGTATTTAATTTTTTTTTTACGTGGACTCGTTTTTCAAGCATCTTGGACTCGAAAATATTTTTCCTTGCGGTAACACTGCACAGCGACCTCGTTGTTTATGTTTTTGTTTTTGTTCATTTTTGACAGCTGGAATCGTTCTTTTTTTGGCCACCCTGAACCAATGGCGCTCTTTACGCTGAACACGCGTGAAGTTGGCAACTAGCAGTCCATATTATAATATGTCAATGTAAGCAACCTTTAAGATTTGATTATAAATATGGCTGTGTGTTCAGAGTTCGACCGACGCGCTCAGAAAAAAGAGACCGAGCATAATGAACGAAATGCTGAGCGCAAGCGTGTTTTTCTCGAAACAATTGAAATGGTGGTGGAAACAAGTCGCTCAGGCAAAGATGATGTTTTATTTTGAATAATTAATTAAATATTTTATTTATTAACAAAAAAATGTTAATTTCAGCTTTCAAAAATACGAAGTGTCGATGTCTGAACTAAAAATGCTCCATTGCATTTCAAAATGAAATCCGAGCGTTCAGAAAATGTTCAGAGCTTCATTTGTTCTGAACTAAAAAAGAAAAACGCCTATTGTGTTGCTAATGAGCGACTGCCATACAAATCACATTTTTGACAGCAGCTGTCATTTTAGTCGCCGGGCGACTGGCGATGCATTCTGTTCAGCCCCTTAAACTCATCTGTGCCCTATTGCCACATCCTTCATTATCCCTATTCCTGTACTCAATTCGCAGAAGTAATAACAAAAAATCCAAATTAACTGCAATTTTCTTTTGTTTTGTTTTTCCATTCTTTCCAAGTATTGTTCTTTCATTTCACTCACTCTAGACGGCTCTGGTTCAACCAAATGAGACAACACCTATGCAGTCTTTTCTGTCAAAACTAATATAAAAAAAAATCTTTATTTTTTTTCCGTCATTCCTTATCTCCTTTGTTTTTGGCTTTCACAAGCTGAACAAATTTTCTCCACTCCAACCACAAATTAACAAAATAAAAAAAAAATTAAATTATTCAAGAGAACGGTCAATGTAATCAAAATCTATAAATTTAAATTACAAACCACAAGATTTATTGAAAGTTGCACACAACTTTCTCAGAGCTTAGAAAATATAACTAGTGCAAAAGTAGAAGAAAAAATAAATTCAATTTGTGCTGTTGTTGTTTGCTTTATCGTGGAAATTCTTGTATTTTGCTTGAAAGGAAAAAAAGAAATTGTCAGTGGAAGCGTTGAGAAAAGATTTGTGCAAATCCGAAGCGAAAAGAGAAAATCCCCGCGCGTTCTTTGTTCTTTTGCCAACAAAACAAAGTACACAAACCAAGTGCTGGAAAACGTTTAAACTTTTATTGTTTTTAACTATAACAGACCCTAAAATATATTTATCTGTTCGTATTTCTATTACGAAAGACAACAACGATGGACCGAAATAATGGGTGAGTTTCAGAGAGTTGTGCTTCTGTTGAAATCGATTGTAAACATGTTAAGCTGACTTCCTTAGCTGAAAAATATCATAAGCATAACCCATTTACCTAGTATCTGAGGTCAATGGAGAAAACATACAACAAAGTATCGATTTCTGGGCATTTCACTCTTTAGTGTTCCGACAGGGCTTGGTTTGGCTGTGATTGTCACTTCTAAATGACACGTCAGTCAAAAGGCCGTTCTTATGGAAGCGTTGTTTCGAGACGGAACACTTCCGATCTAAAAAATGTCCATGAAAACCAATTGATTAATTATTTTCTGTCTTCTCTAGATACACATACATTAGGCGCCAAGGACAGACATTGAATTCATCATCGAACAACGATGGCAGGACCTCATCATCAATACCGACTAGAGAACCCCTTACCCAGCATGACGAGTTGATTCGTTACATCAAAGAAGCATGGCACAAAGTCAGTTTGTCATTTATCTTGACACCCCACCAATACTAACAATTTACAACTTTCTCTCACTTGCAGGTGAACGAACAAGGACCTCACGCTCCTGTCATCTATAGAAACGAATCAGATCAATTGAAAAACTTTAAACCCTTCGATCTAGAAGAATACTGGGGTCAGCGTCTCGTTCAAAATATTCACGTATCCCATGGACATCAATAATAGCATCAAAAAGTAGTAAACAAACGTTTTAAACAAATTTTGGTAGTTTGAAAAACTCCCAAGAGCAAACACAACTGAAAAACACCAATCGGTCCTCACATTAATTCAATTTTGCGAAAAGGGCTGTCTTAATGTTTAATTAGAACAACAAAAACTTGCTGCCAAGAAACTAGAACACGATGAAATTCCAATGTAACCACAATTAATTTTTATTTCGTTTAATTTGTCGTTTTGTTGTAATTTTTTATTTCTTCTCTTCCAAAAAAAAACAAAAAAAAATGACATAAATGTTTTATTTGTTCGTTTTTTTTTGCGAAATTAAATGCTGTGCGTGTTTCTCCAGCAAATATTTTAGATTTTCTTTTTATTTAACTGCTACTATCCCAATTCTTTGTTAACTACGAAATTTACATTAAATTTGACTTGATTGGATAAATGTTCAGAAACAAAACAAAACAAAAGAAAGTTTTATACCCTATGATTAATAATCATAAGTATTCTTGTTTATGCTAAAAAAAAATAATAATATAAAATATATATTTTCAAATTAGTGATAAACAATAAAATGAAAAAAGGAACAAACAAGCTGTCTTGTCTTTCATTTCATGTCCGGGGTTCCCTCCGATTTCCATCTGCCATCACTTCTGCTATGACGACCCTGGACGTCGAATACTCACTTTGTGAGTTGATTACTTACTTACTTAGGATCTCTGATATCACAAACCTATTGATATCCTTTGCAAGTAAGAATAAGTTTGACGTAGTCGTAGGGTGCGACTCCAACTCACATCATGTGCAGTGGGGAAGCACCAATACTAACACAAGAGCGAGTCCCTTTTTGAATACAGAGGTAACAATCCCACCTTTGTTACAAAAAGCCGTAAGGAGGTACTCGATATCACCCTAACAAGCAACTCAGATACTTGTCAGGTAGAAGAGTGAAAGATACTAGACGACGCATCTTTCGCAGATCATCGTCTGATTGAATTCTGTATCCCTGGTCGATAAGCTCCATATGCCCCATCTACAAAAAAGGCGATCCGATGTCATGCAAAAACTACAAAATCCTATCCAACGTACTGTGTGAGCGTCTTAAACCTTTCTGCAACACAATAATCGGCTAGTACCAGTGTGGCTTTAGGCCAGGCAGAACAACGATAGACCAAATATTCACACTGATGCAGATCCTGGAAAAGACCAACGAATTTCAAGTCGAAACCCACAATCTTTTCATCGACTTTAAAGCTGCTTGACAGCATCCACCGCCAAGAGCTTATGATGGCGATGTCTGAATTTGGGATCCCGAACAAACTGATCCAGCTGTGCCGCATGACGCTAAACAATACGCAGTGCAGTGTGCAAATGGGTAACAGCTCATCCGAGTTATTCCAAACATGCGCAGGGTTTAGACAAGGAGATGCGCTGTCATGTGACTTCTTCAACATAGTCCTGGAGCAGATAGTGCGCAAGGCAGCTGTGAGCACGGAAGGCACTATCTTCAACAAGTCCACCCAGCTCCTAGGCTATGCCGACGACATAGACATCATCGGTCAATCCAAGAGAGCTGTGCTTGAGGCCTTCACAGCGATTGAAGAACAGGCAAAACTCGTTGGTCTCGAAGTGAACGAGGACAAAACAAAGTACATGCTATCAACAAACAAAGCAACATCTGTCCACCGCCTAGGACAAAACGTCACTGTTGGTAGCAGCAATTTCGAGGAAGTTAAGGAGTTCACCTACCTTGGTACAAACATCAATCCCACAAACGACACCTTAGTGGAGGTCCGACGAAGAATTTCCCTAGCTGCCACTTCGGTTTGGTAAAACAACTGGGTTCAAAACTCCTCACTCGAAAGACCTGCTATACAAAAACTTTGATTTTGCAACTCCTACTCTACGGCGCCGAGTGTTGGACGATAAGCAAAAAAAGTGAAAGGGAAATGATACGTGGCACGAATTTTTGGTCCTGTATGCGACGATGGCGAATGGAGAAGAAGGTTAAACCGCGAACTGTACGAGTTGTACCAAGATGTGGATGTAGTCCAGAAAGCCAAGAAAAGACCACTACATTGGCTAGGCCAGATCGAACGAATGCACGACAACGCTCCAGCCAAGAAAGTCTTCTCATCCCAGCCCCCAGGTTCAAGACGACAAGGAAGACCGAACCTACGGTACAAGGACCAAGTGACTGCGGATGCCAGAGCGCTTGGTTTCGGTGACTGGAGAGTGCATGCGAGGGATCGTTCACGATGGAAGACTGCAGTATCTCAGGCTGAGATTCTTCATGGATTGTGAGCCGGATAAGTAAGTAAGTAAGTAAGTAAGTATATTAAGCAGGAAAACAAGCCTTTTAGAAATTACAGACGTACCGATTGGCACGTCTTCAACAGTGAAATTAGTAGGAATAGGAACATAGGTCAGCTTACTACTGATACAAATCTTAATACAGATAGTTTAGATGAATTAACTGTGGAATTCACGGGAATTCTGCGGAACGCCTTTGACAAAAGCTCTCCACTCATTACAGCGGCGAAGAAAAACAATAAACCGCCCTGGTGGACTGCTGAGCTCAGTAATATTAGGATAGAAACAAGGAAACTTGCACTAGACTTGAAAGCGACTGGGAATGTTATAAAACCAGTCAAAGAAAATTCAAAACTGAAACTCAAAGGGCGAAACGAAGCTCATGGAGAAACTTCTGCAGTAGCATTGAATGTACAAACCATTCAGCAAGACTAAGGAAAATACTCTCCATAATAAGCACACCCATAGGCTCCCTAAAAGGACCTAATAATCAATGGACAGAGTCCTGTCAAGAAAGTCTAAAACTCCTGCTCCAAACACACTTCCCAGGATGTTACGCAGACTTAGATAACGAGTCAACAAACACCATATACTCGGTACTTCCCTAGGGAAATTATAACGAAAGAAAAGTTAATCTGGGCTATTAACTCATTCTCTCCTTACAAATCACCAGGCCTAGACGGCATCTTCCCCTTGATGCTGCAAAAAAGCAGTGATATCATCACTCCACAGCTGATGAACATATTAAATAACAGTTCTAGGTTAGGATATGTTCCGAAGGCATGGCGTGAAGTCAAAGTCGTCTTCATACCAAAAGCTGGCAAGCCCATAGTCACACAGAACCAAAAGACTTCACTGATAGGTATCAGTCTAACCTCTTTTGCGCTCAAAAAACTTGAGAGATTAATAGATATGCATATCCGTAGCAACTTAAAGCCGGAATCCATATCACCATTTCAGCACGCCTATATAAAAGGCAAAAGTGTAGAAACATCCCTACACTGCGCAGTTAGAACAATAGAGAAGTCGCTCTGGCGGTAAAAGAATATACCCTGGCTTCTTTTCTTGATATCGAAGGAGCATTCAACAATGTCCACAACAGTGCCATAGAAAAAGCACTCACTGGCCTTAAAATAGAACCTACACTTATAAAATGGATCACTTGTATGTTGAAAAGCAAACAAATCCATTGTGAACTAGGTACCTAAATCCTAACTCTGATATGAAGATGTACACATCTAGAGGGACTCCACAAGGCGGAATCCTCTCACCTCTCCTCTGGACTTTGGTGATGAATGAAATTCTCATCAAACTCAAGAACAGTGGTGTCAGAGTTATAGCATATGACGACGACTTAGCGCTTCTGGCGACGGGTAAATACCTGACCACTGTAAGCGAACAATTAGAAGGCGCATTAACTATGGTCAGTAACTGAACCAAGAAATGCGGTCTTAAGGTTAACCCCCTGAAAACAGAACTGGTACTTTTCACCAACAGAAGGAAAACACCTTCTTTTAAAATACCAAAAATTGACAATACCCCACTTATAGTTTCAGAAAAAGCAAGATACCTTGGAGTTATCTTGGACAAGAAACTCAACTGGGGTCTAAACATACAAGAAAGACATGATTGCACTCTACTCGTGTAATAGGATTCTGGGAAGAAATTGGGGGCCAAATCCTAAGATAATCATGTGGATGTACATGTACACAGCCGTTGTTAGACCCATTCTAACTTATGGCAGTTTGGTTTGGTGGCAAGCTCTGGAGAAATCCACGAACTTCAAAACCCTTACCTAAGTACAAAGAATGGCATGCATTAGAACTATGGGGGTGATGAGGACTACCCCAACTGTGGGTCTCGAAGCGATCCTAAATCTCACCCCCATAGGCTTATTTGCACAAGAATCAGCAGCTAACAGCGCTCTTCGACTTAGTCAGACCAATATTTGGAGATCTAGTCAACACGGCCAAACCACGATCCTTACAAAATACGTTTGCAATAACGTTTGTACTGATTACATGACCCCTTGACTTCAATAAAAACTTTACTACCAGCTTCCCCAATAGAGAAGATTGGGAAAACAGTGTACCCTACACTAATGAATCGAACTTTACCATCTTTACCGATGGTTCGAAAATGATAACTGGAGTAGGGGCAGGTTTCTACTCAGAAAATCTTAGCCTTGCAGTTCATTCAGACTTCCCGACCATAGCAGTGTCTTCCAAGCTGAGATCTTGGCAGTGAAAAACCCTGCTAATCAAATATCCATGATGGCGATATTACACGCTGATATCACCTTTTTCATTGATAGCCAAGCAGCAATAAAAGCGATCTCTACCACGCAAATCAAGTCAAAGCTTGTTTCTTGCTGTCGCGAAGAGCTTGGTATGCAGCACAACGTAAGACTCTGCTGGGTTCCCGGTCAAAGAAGTGTGCCAGGAAATGAAAAAAACGGATGAGCTCGCAAGAGAAGGCTCGGTACTTGATCCCTCTCTCATAGACCATAACATCAGAATCCCTCAATGCGAATTAAAAAGAAACATTAGTAATAATATCATTCAAAAAGCTAATGATAGATGGAACCTACTAGAAACCTGCGGTAACACAGGAAACTCTGGCCTCATTACGACAAGAAAAAATCCAATCAGATTTTACTTCTAAAAAAACCGTCCCTAAGATCCCTCATAAGTGTGATAACGGGACATAACCTACTTGGCTACCACAAAAAGAAGATGGGGCTTAGAACAGACGACATATGCAGAGGCTGCGGCGATGAGGAAGAGCACGAGAACACAGCCGTACTAGATTAAAATTTTTAGGAAACTATTTCTTTAATGAACTAGAAGAACTAAGTGAACTCCCAGGCAATCGCCTACTGAACTTTGTCAAGTCCACCAAATGGCTCGACCAACCATAGAATTCATAGGTTAAATCACTTTTTCAGAAGTTACAATACTTCGGGGTATCACAAAGGATTTACATTGATCTAAGTGTGATGGTAACAAAATCAAACGTCAGTCCATATAACCTAACCTAACATAACCTACTTAGGATCACAGCCTGAGATACTGCAGTCTTCCATCGATAACGGTCCCTCGCATGCACTCTCCAGTCACCGTAACCAAGCGCTCTGGCATCCGCCGTCTCTTGGTCCTTGTACCGTAGGTTAGGTTTTCCTAGGCTGGGATGAGAAGACTTTCTTGGCTGGAGCGTTGTCGTCCATTGTGGCCAAGCCAATGTAGTCGTCTTTTCTTGGCCTTCTGGACTACATCCACATCTTGGTACAGCTCATACAGTTCTCGGTTGTACCTTCTTCTCCATTCGCCATCGTCGCATACGGGTAATTCTTCTTCGGATCTCCACTAAGGTGTACCTCGAAATTGCTGCTACTAACAGTAACGTTTTGTCCTAGGCGGTGGACCTCGAAATTGCTGCTACCAACAGTGACGTTTTGTCCTAGGCGGTGGACCTCGAAAATGCTGCTACCAACAGTGACATTTTGTCCTAGGCGGTGGACTGATGTTGCTTTGTTTGTTGATAGCATGCACTTTGTTTTGTCCTCATTCACTTCAAGACTAACGAGTTTTGCCTGTTCTTCAATCGCTGTGAAGGCCTCAAGCACAGCTCTCTTGGATTGACCGATGATGTCTATGTCGTCGGCATAGCCTAGGAGCTGGGTGGACTTGTTGAAGATAGTGCCTTCCGTGCTCACAGCTGCCTTGCGCACTATCTGCTCCAGGACTATGTTGAAGAAGTCACATGACAGCGCATCTCCTTGTCTAAACCCTGCGCATGTTTGGAATAACTCGGATGAGCTGTTACCCATTTGCACACTGCACTGCGTATTGTTTAGCGTCATGCGGCACAGCTGGATCAGTTTGTTCGGGATCCCAAATTCAGACATCGCCATCATAAGCTCTTGGCGGTGGATGCTGTCAAGCAGCTTTAAAGTCGATGAAAAGATTGTGGGTTTCGACTTGAAATTCGTTGGTCTTTTCCAGGATCTGCATCAGTGTGAATATTTGGTCTATCGTTGTTCTGCCTGGCCTAAAGCCACACTGGTACTAGCCGATTATTGTGTTGCAGAAAGGTTTAAGACGCTCACACAGTACGTTGGATAGGATTTTGTAGTTTTTGCATGACATCGGATCGCCTTTTTTGTAGATGGGGCATATGGAGCTTATCGGCCAGTCAGTGGGCATGCATTCTTCCTCCCCAAATTTTGTGATGACCTAGTGCATGCGGTTCATCAAAACACCTCCTCCATATTTAAAGAGTTCCGCAGGTATGCCATCCGACCCGGCGGACTTGTTATTTTTTAGCTTTTGGATGGCTCTTTCTACCTCTTCTGTGCTGGGGGCTGGGACTGGGTCTTCATTGACTGGTCTTGCTTCTCTTTAGTCATTAGCTCACTCGACATTTTGCGCATTCAGCAGCTGTTGGAAGTGCTGCTCGAAAACATCTACAATTCCCTGTGCTTCGGTGACTAAGTTTCCCTCACTGTTTCGTGTCCCGGTTCTGAAACCAGAAGCTAATTGCTTCGACCTTTTTAAGAAACGCCGCCGGTTGTTGTTTTTTTCAGCAAAGACATCAGAAATTGTACCTCTTTCAATAAAAGGTGTACCACTAATTTTAACTAGTGAAGCCAAACTTCTTGGTCTGATATTAGACAAAAAATTAAGTTGGAAACCTAGCATTCAAGAAAGAGTTAACAGTAGTTCTTTTCTCCTGCAAGAAAGCCATAGGAGGCAAATGGGGTTTTCAACCTCGCATAACCTATTGGCTATATACATCGATCTTCCGACCAATACTCATGTACACGGTTGCAGTTAGTGACTGCACTGGAGAAAGTCACTTACTGCAACAAACTCAGCAGAGTCCAACGCACTGCATGTCTCTGCATAACCGGGGCATTGAACACCACACCCTCAGCGGCGCTAGACACTCTCCTCCATCTTAGACCCCTCGACATCTTCAGCAAACAAGTGGCAGCGAGTACAGCTATAAGAATCAATGCCTCCTCTCAATGGACCAACAATAATGTGGGACTATACCATTCCCAAACCCCAATTTGGGAAAAAACTTCCAGGTCTCCATTCCATCCAGAGATGAATGGGAAGACAAAAAATTCCTGGAAGACAGGAGCATTCGTTTTTATACAGATGGATCCAAAACAAATAATGGTGTTGGTAGTGGCCTAAGCCTCTCATTCCGCCTCCCAAATCATTGTAGCGTCTTCCAAGCGGAAATTTTGGCGATCAAAGAGGTTGTTCTATCCTGGCTAAGAGAAAACGTGATATCAACTTCTGATATCCGCATCTTCTCTGATAGGCTCCTATTAAATCTCTCGATGGTGTCTCAACCAACTCTCAAACGACCCTCGATCATCTCTTAGACGCTGTTCACATTGGACTATTTCCGCCGACTTATTTTGAAGTAAGTCCAATCTGTCGTGTTCAAACACAAAAGAAGTGTGAACACTCCAGACTCACTTTGACGTCTTATAGTTGTCATAAATTGACAATAGACCAGTTCCACCTAACATCATCTCACTGATGTGGCTTTTCTTAGAACTAAGAAGAATTGCTACTGAAATTCAAATTTTTTTTTTGGCGTGAAAGAAATGTGCAAAAACGAATCGATCCCTTTTTTGAATGTGTTTGCCTGGTCAGCTGTTAATTCGTTTTGTACAGAAAACTTAGAAATGTCAAACACGTAGTCCATTATGTGTAAAATCCGTGTACAATTCGTCTCCAAAAAGAGATTCAAGAGAAATCAATCCTTCAAGAAAAAAAATAAATTTCTTTGTGAAAGAAATGCGTTTAAGGGAAAAAAATTACCACTTTTACGTCACGGATCAATTCTTGGGTTGTAAGAAAAGCCACATGAGATCTCAATGTCATTTTGACCGAGGCAAAATCATTTGGTGGAACATAATTCTCAATTCTCATTGAGATAAAATGGTTACCTTACAAATTTTTGTTGTACATATGTCAGTCACGTCAAAATAGCTGAGTGAGAAATCGAATCAAAAATATTTTCATCTCAGAGATCTCAAAAACAAATCTCATTTTTCATTTTTGTTCCACTTAAAAAATCTCTGAGATCTCAATGAGATGTCGTTAGGTGGAACTGGCCTAATTAATTTGACGGCATATGCCAAATGTCAAAAAAAATCCATAAATTTTTAGTTTGGTTTGAAAATCCTGCCTCACTTTGTTGTCTTTTTCTCACTAGCAAGTGCGAAAGAGAAAAAACATATAGACGTCAAGATAAGTCGGAGGAAAGAATCCAATGTGAACATCGGGCGCATTCACTAACCTAGTCACTACGTAGTCGATTTTCAACTAGCTTTGTGAATGCAAAATTGCACTACAAAGCTAGTCGAAACGAAACTGTCAAATAATGATAGTTCAGGAACTTAAGGTTTTATCTGCCGAAAAATTCCTAATGAGATGTATTTTTGTATACACCTTTATTACGGTCAGTGTTGTAGATAATTTCACGACCAATTTTTATGTTTACATATGCCGCGAGGTATTTGCGAAAAAGTTAATTTCGTGACTTTTTGACCCTTATAACTTTTTTAGTTGGCACGATATCGACGTCAATTTATAACATCTCCATGACAACACCGTAATAAAAGTGTATTCGAAAATTCAGCTAGCTATAGGAAATTTTTCCCAGATCGTTTTTTAAAATGTTTATAATGCCTGGACTATGAACATATGGAGTACGAAACGTTTGTGAATTTGTGATTTGAGGTTAGAGAACTTTAATCAAAAGTGTTGTCTTGTTTTGCTTATTGTACTATGAAAAAACACTACCTGATAAGATCTGATTACATAAATTTCGTCTTCAGACCCTATTAGATAATTAATATTGTCGAATTGTACGATTGATTTCATTTTAAATTTTGTTTAAATTGGAAATTGAATTTTTGTTTCTTATTCAACAGCTGATTATGAAATGTCAAAATCTGTCAACTAGCTTTGAAGTCAAAATTTTTACACTACGTCGGAGGGGAAATCTCAACTCATTTCTTAGTTGTATTTGGCCAATCAGAATGAGTTGACTACGTAGTGACTACGTTAGTGAATGGGCCCATCGTCTTATGGAGATGGCACAGCAATTCAATGTTCCCCTCTGTTGGGTGCCGGCGCAAAGTGACAACGCAGGAAATTGTAGAGCCGATGAACTCGCTTAAAATAGAACCGTCATACCTATCTCACCTGAAAGGAAAAAGATATGTATACCGATAGCTACATGTAAACAAAAACATCCACAAAACTCATATGGCCGTCACTTGACCTAAAGAGCTATAAGGACTTGTTATCTCAAAGCAGATTTGTCACGGGACACTGTCTTATAGGCAGATACGCAATACGGCTAGGTGTAGCCTCAAATAACTTCTACAGGAGCTGTATGGACAAGGAGGAAGAGGAAACAATCTCTCACCCCTTCTGCACATGCCCTGCTCTTTCCCTAAGGCGCAAACTTCATTTGGGAGAACATTTTTATGATAATCCCAGTGAACTAGCTAACAAGGATATCAAATGAATATCTTCTTGGCTTTATAAAAAGCTCAAAATGGTTCAACTAGTAGGAAGTTATTGTCTAGATTCCTGTGGTATCACAATGGGCCTTTTCCTTTGGCCTAAGTGTGTGGATCCTGTATCCGCAGCCACTTTAACCTAACTTAACCTAACAGCCAAAATGCAATGATGCGAAATCTAGAAAACCTGTGTCTTCCAGCCCACAAGATCAAAAACAATAGCTTCAAACACCAAGTAACTATGAACGTCAGCGATTGGCTTTGATAACTAGAGAATGCACGTGATGGACTGTGTCCGATGGAACACAATTATATGAGCTTCCCAGTAAGATAGATCCAGCCAGAAAAGTGAAGGTAAAGCGGCTAACATGGCTGGGTTAAGTAGAGTACATAAGGTAATTGTATTTGCTCCGGACATTCAAGTTCGAACTCCACCCCCGAAGGACTCCGCAGGCCATGCTTAGACTTAGTGTGGCAAGTTCGAGACACACTTCGTTTTTGTTATTTAAGAAATCAAATAATACACCAACACTAAAAAAATAAGCCCAATCTTCACGAAAAAAAGGTAAAAACGGGCTTTTGTTTAAAACAAGCCAATTGCTTTGGGAACTTCAAGTTTGGGTTACATAAAGGTTTATGCAATGCTTCTTTTTTTTTTTGAATTTTGTAGTTCTTGGACATTTTTTTCTATTCTGGAATTGCTATTCTATTCTAGGTTTCTAGGTAGGAAGGTAGAAATTGCTGTCCATGGCAGTTACTACCCACGGCACACAATTAGTGCTTGATTGCGCCGTTTTAATATCAAAAACAAGAGAGTATCTGAAAAAGAATAATTAGTGAAAAAACTAGACTCTTAGGTGCATAGTGGAGATATGGATTAGCATCTACAGAGACGAACTGTATAAAGCTATGTCTAGCAAAATGACGATGGAGAACTCACGCTGCTCTATCAAGGTTGGCAATGAGCTTACGGAATCATTCGACGTCAAAAAAGGATTCAGACAAGGCGATGCACTGTCGTGCGATTTCTTTAAAATCGTTCTTGAGAAGATAGTCAAAAACTCCACCGTCAACACCAGAGGCACTATCTTCTATAAATCTGTTCAACTTCTCGCGTACGCCGACGATATTGATAAAATGGGAAGAACACAGCGTGATGTCAATGGCGCCTTTGTGAGAATTGAGACAGAAGCGGCAAAAATGGGTTTAGCGGTAAATGAGGGAAAAACGAAGTACATGCTGTCTTCGAGTAAGGACACCCAACATCGACGGCTCGGACAGAACGTCACAATAGACGCATACAACTTCGAGGTAGTTAAGGAGTTTGTCTACCTAGGCTCCGCTATCGACACGGACAATAACACCAGCGCTGAGATAAGACGAAGAATTACTCTTGCTAATCGCTGTTTCTTTGGGCTAAGAAAGCAACTGAGTGGAAAAGCCCTATCTCGAGCAACTAAGGTAAAACTGTACAACACTCTCACCATCCCTGTCCTGCTATATGGGGCAGAAGCATGGACACTAACAAAATCGGATGAATGTGCCTTAGGCTGTTTCGAGAGGAAAATTCTTCGGGTCATCTTTGGCCCCGTGTGCATTGATGGGGAATGGAGAAGGAGATACAACAGCGAACTTTACGGGTTGTACAACGACGTGAACCTAGCCAGAAGGGTCAAGGTCCACAGACTCAGATGGCTCGGTCATTTAGAGCGCATGGACACCAATGCTCCGGCCCGGAAAGCCTTCGACACTATTCCCGAGGGACGCAGAAGGAGAGGAAGACCGCGACTCAGGTGGCGCACACAAGTGGAAGAGGACCTCAATCAACTTGGAGTGCAAAACTGGAGACAGCTAGCTAGGGACCGAGCTGACTGGCGGAGACTGTTGATTGAGGCCCAAGTCCACAACGGACTGTAGCGCAACCTTAAGTAAGTAAGTAAGATTTTGGTTTGTTATAGGCGGGACAGATTTTCCTAGATATAACGCAACTGGTTAAGTTATTCCACCTATAGCTTGCTTCTGATGTGTATTTTGTCAGGATATTGCCCTTTACAACTCCAAGAGGAGCATTTATACTCTCACTGCCAATGAGTTGTGAAGGGCTGATCGCTAATCCTTGCCTGGCTAGCTCGTAAGCCTTCTCATTTCTCTCCATTTTCCTCCCGGTATCCAGATTAGAGAAACGCTCATGTCTAGTTCCTTGAGGGCCTCTCTGGATTGCTGGACCAATTTAGAGGATGATAAAGCTGAATCAATGGCTTTAATAGCTGCCTGACTATCTGTTAGTATAGCTACATTTTGGTACTGTTGGATATGTTTAAAGGCTATACAAGCTTCCTTTATCGCTAACAGTTATGTCTGGAATACACTGGCAAAGTCGGGAAGTCTATAGGATTTCAAAATCTTAAAAGATTCACAGAAGACACCTGCACCAACACCGCATTCAATCTTCGAACCATCCGTGAAAATAGTTGTGTCGAAGTCTTTCGTCACATCGCCTTCCTTCCAATCGGTTCTTGACTGCGCGGCGGCAAGACTCTAAACTTCTTTGAGGTGTTAAAGATAGGGATGCAGTAGTCGGTGGTTGTAGAAAGGCTATCTGATGGTATCAGGCTTTTTTGATTGCAGTGCCCCTAGGATTTGGTTTTCCAGCAGCCTATTTCCTTGAGTCTCAAGATAGTGCAGGATACCTAATATTTAATGAAGAGGTCAATCGGAAGAAGGTCCAGGATGACGTTAAGTGCATCCGTTGGACAGGACCTAATTGTCCCTGATATCCCCACACAAGCATTTCTCCGTAACTTTGTAAGCTTGTTTACTATGTAAGCTTTGCTGAGAGCGGGCCACCAAACAATGGATCCGTAAACAAGTATCAAGCTGTATATGTCCACTTGATCATTTTTGACTAGAGGCCCCACTTTTTACCGAAGGTTTTGTTGCATGCGTAGAAGAAGCTTCCAGCTTAATTTGGTGTCTAGTATTACGTCCCACAATATTACTCGTTCCCAAACAAGACTAATTTTAATATTATCGTTGTAGCTTGCGAGTTCTTGCTTACAGTCTATAACGATTTTGGATTTCGTCAGGCAGCTGTCGAAAACCTTGATGGCTGCTTGGCTGATAATAAAAAATGCTATGTTTTTGTATTGCTGTCGGGTGTGACTTTAACAAGTCTACATTCCTGTCTAATCGCATGAAACCTAATATTCTTTGTCCAAATAAAACCCCTTAATTTTCTGTGTGCCGCCATAGAAAGGGGCACAAGAACGTGCGACACAGCCGATTAATCAAAGTTTATATTCTTGAATTCTAATAGTTTCTTTTTGAATTAAAATATAGTAATTCTCATATAATATAGTTGCGCACATTTATGTTCATTGAAAAATCAACAGGTTGTTTTCGAGACCGAAAGGGATCTGCGCGCGAGAGGTGTTTTCGAGATATAATTTTTCGAAATTTGTTTATACACAAAAACATGTGTTCTCCAAAGCCGAACAAAAAATAAAAATAAAAACAAACAAAAATGAAAACACAAAAAAACTAAGAAATATAAAAATACACCCACTCGAAAACCGACTTGTGTATTTTCCAAAACATTTTTTAAGTGAATTCTTTAGTGAATCCAATAATAGCCGACAGACAGCTTTAGTATGTTCTGGATCTTTAAACGTGCTGGATCGTTTCTCTTCAGAAAAAACCGCTCTTCTTTCTAAATAACAATACATATACATTTTCTTGGTGCAATTTGGAATATGAGGTTAAATTCGTTTTTATATTTTGTCGTGATATTAAAATTTGGGATCTCAAGTCAATTACAACAAATTCAAATTGGTAAAACAACGATTCGAGCGATAAACACAAATACATGTGTATATCTACTTTTTTAAGGTGCAATTTTCTATGATGATGAACAAGATATTGAAACAATGTTCAATGAAGCAATCTACCATGTTAATTCAAAATACGTTGATTTTAAACTTGTTCCAATTAGACGTTATGTAGGCTTAAAAGACGGTGATAGCATTTATCTTGAGACATTAGGTGAGACCTTTATCGGGCAGATTTAATTGTTAAATATACTAAATTCCATTCATTTTTGTGTTCCCGCATAAATTAAGCTTGCCAACTAATAGAAAATGGTGTGGCGGGTATTTTTGGACCAAGTTCAAAGGCGTCTAGCGGTAAGTGGTGGGTGACGTTTTGTTTGGGTTCTGATACGTACATACCTACATTTATTATTTTGTTTACTTTTAAATGTTTTTTATTTTTAAAATGAATTTGTGTTTTTAGATATTGTGGCGATTATGTGCAATATCACCGGCATTCCGAATATTTCGTTTGATTGGAATACGGAGGAACTTCTGTCAGAACGAATGAAACGCCGAATGACCGTTAATGTGGCTCCCTCTACGTCGGTTATTTCAAAGGCATACGCAGATATTGTAAACAGTTATTCGTGGAAAAGTTTTACATTGCTTTATGAGAGTGATGAAGGTAAAGAGCCGCACACTGCCTGCGAATTACGTTTAGATGTGTATTAAAACTTGACATTTCGTTAAATTTTGACACTACGTGGGGAATAAAATCGGTTAAAATTCGATTACCTACGGAGCAGGCTAAAATATGACACTAGCCGTGTTTTTTCACTACTTAGTAGCTAGCACAGTGAAATTTCCTTTGACAAACAACAACAATTTGGATTGCAGTCGATAAAGAGGCCAGTACAAAAATGACAGTTGTGCCGGACGGCGATAGAACTTTCAATTATTGAAATGAAGACAGCAGTAATCGCGTTAAGAAGAATTATTTTGCTACGCATATCTAATGATCTGAGTTATGAACGCTCTTGGGTTGAAGTATTTGCTATTTTGTTTATCTGAGACGCAACCCTCAGGTGCATTTTTTCAACGTTTTATGTATCTCATGCCATATCAATTGAATTTGACAGATAGAGTGAGTTGGAGCGTTTTATTCACACTTATTTACTGTGCTGGCTACTGAGTAGTGAAAAAACACGGCTTCAGTTTTCAAAATCAGAGCTGTTAGAACAACAGTACAGGGATGGCACAGAGAATGATTTCACTGAATTTGTTTATTTATTTTAGGATTAATACGCCTTCAGGATTTGCTTGAAACTAAATATTTATATTCAGAAATAAGAATTCATAAGTTTTCCCGTGGCGAAGACTTTCGTGAACTCTGGAAAATTATTCGACATCGAAACGAGAGAAGAGTTATATTAGATTGTTCACCAGATTTGTTAGCAGAATTTGTCGATGCTTCCGTACTTTTCAATATGACAGGACAGTTTAATGTTAGTTATCAATTTTCATCACCTATTTGCTGTTATTTTAGTTTTTATTGTAGAACATGTTTTTGACGAATTTGGAAACACACAAATCGGGCTTCGGTTCGTTGAACAATGATCGTTTTCGTGCTAATGTGACAGCTGTCAGAATGGAGTTGAATTCCGATGAGGATGACATAATTGAGGTGAGTTTTCTTTAATTACCACAGTTCCAGTTGTCTCAACCTCAGTTTTAGAACACTTCTCTGTTGGGAACTTTAGTATATGATGCGGTTATTCTATTTGCAAATGCAATAAATAACGTTATAACGAGTGGACAGTATTTTGATCATCAACAAATGGAATGTGGTAGTAGCATTGGGGAAGATCAGAAGTGGGAAGTTGGGAGTTTAATACTTCAACAAATGTTAGAGGTAATCTAAGAGATCTATGCAACTTAAAAGGCATCAATTTACTGCAATCTTTCTTTATTTGAAAATTACGGATATTAAGACATCTGACAAAAATGGAACTTTCATGACTAATAACATAAAATTTAACGAATGGGGTGAACGGATAAGCTTCAACTTGGAAATTTACAAACCGCTGACTGAGCGTATTGTTTCTGTGTGGAAACCAGGCGGTGAATTTGTTACCAAGGACGAAGCTCGTGTTAAGACTAATGCGGACATAAAGGACTATTCACAAGGCCGCAGAACTTATCGAATCGCATCTCGTCTTGGGAAACCTTATATGATGGAAAAGTTTGAAAGATTGTCTAACTGAAAGCCCATAAGTACGTTTATCTATTTAATTTTTTTCAGAGAACAAGATGAAGACGATAGTGAAGTTTTAACTGGAAATGCCAGATATGAAGGTTACGCAGTTGATCTCATTCATAAACTATCATTAGAAGTTGGATTTGATTATCAATTCGAAATTGTCGAAGGAAATCTATATGGCAACAGGAATCCAGAGACAAAGGAATGGGATGGAATAATTGGATATCTAGTTGATCACGTAAAGAATTTTGGAAAACCGTTGGTGAAAGAGTATTTTGACCTTGAATTTTCTTGTTTAGAAAGCTGACATTGGTATATGCGATTTGACAATAACACAATCCCGAAAATCAGCTGTAGACTTCACAGTACCATTTATGCAACTGGGTATCAGTATTCTGTACTATAAAAAACCTGCCGAAGAAAAGGAGTTATTTGCTTTCTTGCAACCATTTGATGTCGAAGTTTGGATGTATATGTTGACATCATACCTGATACTTGCCCTTGTCTCGGTTGTTATGGCCAGAATGTCACGAGATGAATGGGAAAATCCTCATCCATGTAATCCACATCCCGAAGAACTTGAAAATAAATGGGACATTGCCAATACCTCATGGTTGACAATGGGATCACTGATGGCACAGGGTTGTGATATTCTGCCAAGATCTGGACCCATGAGATTGATGAGTGGAATGTGGTGGTTTTTTTCCTTGATGATGTTAAATTCCTACACAGCTAATTTGGCTGCTTTTCTCACGGCATCGAAGATGGAAAATTCAGTAAACAGTATCGAAGATTTGGTTAACCAAAATAAGATACAATTTGGTACTGTGAGTGGAGGAAGTACGTCGAACTATTTTTCGGTATATATTTATTATTGATTTTGGTCATGATTCTAATATTTCCGCTAACTTAAGGAATCCAATGACACACTTAACCGTTTAGCATGGTCAAAAATGACGTCGACACAGCCGACTGTGTTTACAAAAGACAATGCTGAGGGTGTTGATCGTGTAAGGAAGGGTGAAGGCAAATATGCATTTCTAATGGAAACAACGAGCATGCTATATGCAATTGACAATGATGTTAAATGTCAGCTTGTTCAGATTGGAAGTCAGATTGGTGAAAAACATTATGGTATTGCAGTTCCCATAGGTAAGACAAGAGTTGTAGGTCTTCACTGAAGAGACATAATGATTTCTCTTTTTCCAGGAGCCGATTATCGTTCGAATCTTAGTGTTGCCATTTTGAAACTCAGTGAAAAGGGCGAATTATTTAAGCTTAAGAGAAAATGGTGGAAGAATCCGAAAATACAATGCCCGAAAGCTGGTGAATCTGATGGCACTGAATTATCAACCGAAGAGCTTTTCGGTGTTTTCCTTGTCCTGGGTATTGGCGTTGCTATCTCTCTTGTTTTGGGAATTCTTGAATTTTTGTGGAATGTTCAAGAAGTTG
This sequence comes from Sphaerophoria taeniata, assembly GCA_943590905.1. Classification (NCBI taxonomy): domain Eukaryota; kingdom Metazoa; phylum Arthropoda; class Insecta; order Diptera; family Syrphidae; genus Sphaerophoria; species Sphaerophoria taeniata. The sequence goes on from OX016542.1 coordinate 87,515,308, forward strand.
CAGTAGAAGAAGAAGTACAACAAAACTTCAGAACACCATGATATAGACATTCTAATTTTTGCTATTCGTATTTTCAAGATAACACCTATGGAAGCTCTCAAAACGGAGTTTATGTTTGCCCTAAAGTTCTGGATAAAAAAGAAACCAGTAAGAATTGCTGGAAGCAGTACGGGATCATCGTCAAGTGGTTCGAGATCATCGGCTAGTCATTCCAGACGTTCGAGCCGCTCCTCTGAGCAATCAAAAGCTAAGTCGTTCGTAAAAAAAGTTAGCATAGCGAATTGAAAGGATATTCAAAATGTATGAAGTCTGACGGAAATCGTTTTTTTCTTTTTATAAGTAGAAGAAATAAAATTCTCTTTGGTTTGTTCTATTTTCAATTTTTTTTTTTAATATCAACTCAAGGGAAAGGATAAAGGATGTAAAAGGAGACGTATATTACGAAAGAATCTCCATTCTATAAGCTGGACTCTGGGACCATCTGGGAATTTGTTGCTATTTTGTACCAAAAGAATTGATTTTGTACCTTTTTTAGTTTACGAGAAATGGCTTTATATATCTAGACAAAGAAAGCACCTATCGATTTGAATCCAACCCCATATTTTGTTGCTAATTTGTTGCTGAGAAATAGGCTAGCTACATTTTTCGGAAACGTAACCCTTCACGGGGGTGTACCACCCCTAACCCTGTAAATACGAGATAGAGTGTATCTCGTAAGCCAGAGCAGCTAAAAACACGAAACCAGCGGCGTATTTTGTTGCTATTTTGTTGCTGAGATTTCTCAGAACAACTACATTTTTCGGTATCGTAACTACTACTAAGGTGTTTCAATACTTCAATTATTGTAGTAAGAAAGAAAATATTTAATTATTACTAAGAGCACCATGTGGTAAGATTGTCGAAATTTGTATCAGTATACATAATATTTGATCAAAAATAAACACTTAATTACTCTGATTTCTTTTGTATACAACTGTAAATATGTGTTGGACCGTTTAGGAGTCCATACCATATTTTTATATATAGAGATTTCGTATTTTACGATGGATGTACACTCGGGCGTATACGTGTTCTTTTTACAGATTTCTTATATTAAAATTTTTTGAACTTTTTGTTTGTGAAACTAAGGTTTTTTTACCTTACCTTCAACCTCGTGAAGGGTTACGATTCCAACAAATGTAGCTGGACTATTTCTCAGCAACAAAACACGCCGCTGGTCTCGTGTTGCTAGCTGCTCTGGTTTACGAGATACATTCTATCTCGTATTTACAGGGTTAGGGGTGGTGCACCCCCGTGAAGGGTTACGTTTCCGTCAAATGTAGGGGTTGGATTCAAATCGATAGGTGCTAAGGTACAAAATCAATTCTTTCGGTACAAAATAGCAATAAATTAGCAACAAATTCCCCGATGGTCCCCGAGTCCGGCTTAAAAAATGGAGATTCTAGCGTAATATACGTTAAAAGGAGGTGTCGGTGAACATTGGTTTTAAAATCTTGAATATTACAATGACTAGGGAAGATAGAGTGTTGAAGAGGGTTCCACATTCGCGTGGTATGGCTAAAGAACGATTCTCCGTAAGTATATGTGCTCTTTCCACAAGAGGTGGTCAGTGATGCAAATACCGAGAATCTCGAGATGTTCGGTCTCATTGACGCAAGTGCTTATGGACAGTGGCAAGGGGGGTATATCGAGGAAACAGTAGTGAATGATGTGCTTATTGACGGATAATTTAAACCACATAAAATTAAAAAAGAAAAGGTAGGAGCAACGTCCATATTGAGGCAAGAACTGATAAGCAACATCCTAATGTAAACGGCGAGACCATGGTGGGGAAAGAATAATGGCACTAAGCTATATACCCATGAATGAGAAATTCAGAGGGATCGGAATTCTCACCTAGCGCCAAAACAGCTTTCCTGTTAGACAGACTCTGAAGTCTTCTGTCATAATAATATGCGTGAAAGAGAAGATAGATACTCATCTCTAATTTTTGTATTTTCAAAAGCTGTTTATACACAAAAACAAAGAACATATGTGCCGTTTCTCCAAAATTGTTGTCGTGGCATAACGAAAACAAAAATAAAAATACACCCATTGAGTGTCTGCGTGTTTTCCAAATATTTTTTAAAACATCATTATTTACTGAATCCAATAATAGTTTAGTCTGCTCTAGATCTTTAGTCTTGTTGGATCGTTTCTAAATGAAAAATACGTCTATAGATAAAATTTTGGTTCTTTCTGGAAAATGAAGTTAATTTTGCTTTTACATTTTTTAACAATACTATTCGGACTTTCTGAACAATTTACACAAATTAATATTGGTATTAAAAGAAATATCAAATAAAGGGTTGTTCAAAAATGTTGTTAACATTCCTACTTTCGTTTCTAAAAGGTGCAATTTTCTTTGAAGATGAACAAGAAATTGAAGCAGCATTCGATACAGCGGTTAATCGTGTTAACGCTCAATACCCAGATTTTAAAATTTGGCAAATAAAACGTATTGCAAGTTCGGAAAACAGTGATAGTATTTATTTCCAGAATTTAGGTAAGATTCCTTAACAGTTAAATAATTTCAAAATATAAAAATAAATTCCATTATATAGTTTGCGAGCTGCTAGGAAATGGTGTGTCTGCTATTTTTGGACCAAGTTCAAAGGCACCTAGCGGTAAGTGTGTGTCTGACTTTTTGTTTTGGTTTCTTTTTTGAAATTTTGTCTTGTTTTGATTCTCAGATATTGTCGCTTTAATTGCGAACAATACCGGAATTCCAAATGTTTTATTCGATTTTAGTCCGGAAGAAAGTATGACAGAACGAATGAATCATCAAATGTCAATTAATGTGGCGCCATCTACATCAGTTGTTTCAAAGGCATATTCAGATATAGTAAACAACTATGCGTGGAAAGGGTATACGGTGCTTTATGAGAGTGATGAAGGTATGTAAGTCTGTGAAAAACAGTTTTAAAAGACGTGGAAGTCATGCTGTTACTTTTGAAACTGTTCGATTGTTTGCAAATGACGGTTCACTTTTCGAAACAACTAAAAAAATATATTCCAGCACTTGTACGGCTGCAAGACTTACTCCAAATCAAACGTGTTCACGATCAGGAAATAAGAGTTCGTAAATTTTCTCGTGGAGATGATTACAGAGCTATTTGGAAGGAACTTCGTCATCAAAATGAAAGAAGGGTAGTATTGGATTGTGGTCCAGATATGCTAACTGAATTTTTGGAAAGTTCTGTGTTTTACAACATGACAGGCCAGTTCAATGTAAGTTTTGTTTTCAACACGCTATGTTCTTTGTATTTTCAATCTTGCAAAAAAAATCTAGATACCCCCAAGATTGAGATTCCTATAAGGAATCCCTCAAAAAGTATAAAAAAGAACTGAGATTAGCAAAGAGATCCTCATGGAGATCCTTCTGTAGCTCAATAAAAGAATCTTCGGAGGCATAGAGATTAGGGAAGATTCTCCTAGGTCTGGTAAAAAAGAAAAATTGACATGGACACTGAATAGTTTCGAACCTTACAAATCTCCAGGTCCAGATCAAATCACACCAGCTGAGCTACAAAATACCAGGGATATAACTTTGCCCATCATTTATCAAAAGTTGTCTAGATCTGGTCTATAATACTTGAGGTATGGAGAGATATAAAGGTAGTATTCATCCCCAAGGCGGGCAAGTGCTCGCATGTCAACCCTAAAGATATTAGACCTATCAGCCTATCATCATTCATTTTTAAAACGATTGATCGATATCCATTTACGTAATAGCATTGATAAGAGACTATCTATGTCTCAGCATGCTTACTGCAAAGGCATACTCTGGTAAGTATTATCGAATACTTCCTAGAGCAAAAGGAATACATTATGGTTGCCTTCCTGGACATTGCGGGTGCTTTCAACAACGTTGACACATCTGCTATCACTTCTGCTTTGACGACCTTTGTGAGTTGATTAATCTAATGCTAAAAAGCAGGATCATCAACCCTAACATGGGAGATTTTTGTACGAGAAGGTCTGTCAGCAGAGGCACCCCGCAAGGTGGTGTTCTGTTCCCTATCCTGTGGAACATAGTAGTTAACGAACTGCTAATATCCCTCGAGAAGGAAGGATGATGTTGCTATCGCCGTCACAGGAAAACGTCCTAATACCCTGAGAGACCCCTCCAAAACGCACTTAATGTGCTCACTAGATGGGCTGATCACTGTGGACTTAATATTAATCCTCAAAAACAGACCTAGTCCTTTTTACACGGAAATACAAAATTCCAGAAATTGTACCTCCTTAAAACCTAACATTCAAGAAAGAGTTAGGAAAGCTACAGTAGCTCTTTTCTCCTGCAAAAAAGCCATAGGAAGCAAATGGGGTTTTCAACCTCGCATTAGCTATTGGCTATATACATCGGTCATTCGACCAATACTCATGTACGGGGTTGCAGTATGGTAGACTGCACTGGAGAAAGTCACTTACTGCGACAAACTCAACAGCTTAATCCAAGCCTCTTATTCCGAATCCCAAATCAATGTAGCGTCTTCCAAGCGGAAATTTTGTGCGATCAAATAGGTTCTATCCTGGCTAAGAGAAAACTTTATATCAACTTCTGATATCCGCATCTTCTCTGACAGTCAGGCTGCTATAAAATCTCTCGATGGTGTTTCAACCAACTCTCAAACGGCCCTTATGGAGATGGCGCAGCACCTCTGCTAGGCACCGGGCCACGGAGACATTGCAAGAAATTGTAGAGCCGATGACCTCGCTAAAAATGGAACCGTTATACCCATTTCACCTGAAAGGGAAAAGATAGGTATACCGATAGGTATACTTTTGCTAAAAGAAACAGCCTTAACGATAACAAGCTCTAGGGGGTACAATTTACCAACTCATTATCTCAAAGCAGATTTCATATTAGCTCCCTAATAGGTGTCCTTACGGGACACTGTCTTATAGGCAGACACGCAATACGACTTGATGTAGCCTCAAATGACTTCTGCAGGAGCTGTATGGACGAAGAAGAAGAGGAAACAATCTTTCACTTTCTCTGCACATGCCCTGCTTTCCCTAAGACGCAAACTTCATCTGGGAGAATATTTTTACGATAATCCCAGTGAACTAGCTAACAAGGATATCAAATATCATCTTCGCTTTATAAAAAGCTCAAAATGGTTCGACTAGTAAGAAGTAATTCTCTAGTTTCCAGTGGCCCAAGTGTGTGGATCCCCAGCCACTTTAACCTAACCTAACCTTGTATTTTTATTTTATTACGCAGAATTTGTTTTTAACAAATTTGGATACACATAAATCGGTTTTTAGTACAACATTTAAGAACAATACACTGGCGAATGTGACAGCTGTCAGAATAGAATTGAATTCCTATAGTGAGGTGAGTCTTACGTTAACCCAAATTCTATCAAAACCGTTAACGAGTTTTTTTTTTACTTATGTCTAGGAAACTACAATTGTGGCAACTCTAGCCTTCGATGCTGTGGTTCTCTTTGCAAACGCAATAAATAATGTGATAGAAAGCGGACAATATTTCGAACATGAATTAATGACATGTGATCGGATTGGAGACTATCAAAGATGCGAAGTTGGAAGTTTGATATTGGAACAAATGTTAGCGGTAATTGCAAAGTTCGTTTTTAAAAATTGTCATCACTTGACCGATTTTAGTTTATTTGACGACGCATGTAAAGTCATCTGACGAAAATGGAACTTTCATAACCAAGGATATTAAATTCAATGAATGGGGCGAACGAATAAGTTTCACTTTGGAAATTTACCGACCGTTGGCTAATCATGCATTTGCTGTTTGGAGTCCAGATGGTCATATTGAGGAAAAGAATGAAGTGCTTCGTACGCCGAGTAAAGTCGCTATAGAGGAGGATCTTTCACCGCGTCGGAGGTCTTACAAAGTTGCATCACGAATTGGTAAACCATATATGATGGAAAGGTAATAATTATATTTGGCAACAGTTTTGATACTTTTTAACCTTCATACAATGTAAATGATGCCAGTTTGAAAGTATGTCTGTTATTTTTTTGTTAGACAACAAGAAGGCCTGCTAGGTAACGCAAGATACGAGGGTTTTGCAGTTGACCTCATTCATAAGCTCTCTCTCGAAGTAGGATTTGATTATGAGTTTGTAATTGTTGACGATAATTCGTATGGAAAATACAATCCAGACACCAAAGAATGGGATGGCATTGTTGGATATTTAATTAATAACGTAAACTCGATTTTTCAAACACAAAAAAAATGTCAACAAGCATTTTTTTTTTGTTAATAGAGAGCTGAGATTGGCATATGTGATTTGACAATAACGCAAGCTCGTAGATCGGCTGTCGATTTCACAGTACCATTTATGCAACTGGGAATCAGTATTTTGTACTTTAAGAAGCAGGCAGAGGAAAAGAAGTTGTTTGCATTTTTGGAACCTTTTCATGTCGAAGTCTGGATGTATATGTTGACATCGTATCTCATAATTGCCTTAGCTTCCATTGTTATTGCCAGGTAAACTTTCAACACAATAATTTCAGCTAACAAAACTAAAGAACTTTCTAACAGATTGTCAAGAGATGAATGGGAAAACCCCCATCCATGTAATCCAAATCCTGAAGAACTGGAAAACAAATGGGATATATCCAATACGTCGTGGCTAGCAATGGGATCACTTATGGCACAGGGTTGTGATATTTTGCCAAGATCTGGACCTTATCGGTTGATGAGTGGAATGTGGTGGTTCTTTTCCTTGATGATGTTAAATTCCTACACAGCTAATTTGGCTGCTTTTCTGACAACTTCGAAGTTAGAAAACAGTATAAGCGGTATTGAGGATTTGGCTAGTCAAAATAAGATAGCATTTGGTACCTTAGGCGGAGGAAGTACTTCGAACTTCTTTTCCGTAAGTTTTTTTTCAGCTGCATTTTTAAGCAAAGAAGATAATTTTTTTTTAAAGGAATCAAATGACACAACCTATCGCTTAGCTTGGTCGAAAATGATAACAACGCAACCGACAGTTTTTACAAAAGACAACGCTGAGGGTGTTGAACGTGTAAGAAAAGATAGAGGAAAATATGCATTTTTAATGGAAACAACGAGTATGAGTTATGCAATTGACAATGATGTTAAATGTGAGCTTGTTCAGATTGGAAGTCAAATTGGTGAAAAACATTATGGCATTGCAGTTCCCATAGGTGAGAATTCGACGAATTTCACGAACATAACCAAGGGATGATTCTCTTTTCCAGGAGCCGATTACCGTTCAAATTTAAGTGTTGCCATTTTAAAGCTCAGTGAGAAAGGCGAATTATATACTCTTAGAAATAAATGGTGGACTAATCCAAATAAGACTTGTCCCAAAGAAAGCGAATCGGACAACAGTGAATTGTCAATCGAACAGCTGGGTGGTGTTTTCCTGGTCTTGGGATGTGGCGTTGCTGTGGCATTTGTTTTGGGAATAATCGAGTTTTTGTGGCATGTTCAAGAAGTTGCAGTTGAAGAAAGAGTAACTATGAGATTTTGACAAAAACATTTTAAATGTTTCTATTTTCTATGCTTTTTCAAGTTAACACCTAAGGAGGCGTTAAAATCTGAACTTATGTTTGCTCTGAAATTCTGGATAAAGAAGAAACCCGTGCGAATTTCAGGAAGCAGTTCGAGCAGATCAACAGCTAGTGGATCGAGACGTTCGTCTCAACAGTCAAGTCAGTCGACGGGTAAAAATTCGGTTAAAAAAACGAGTTTGGAAAATTGATCGATGCATGCTGGCAATTCTACATGACGATTTATTAATTTTTTGTTGTAGGTATTAAAATTTAAGGAAATAAAGAGAATGTTTTCGAGCTTGACAGCCAGCCTATAGCCATAGTTTGTTTTTGAAATAGGTACCCTTAAATTGACTATATTATTTTTAAGAGTGTAGAGTAGACATAGCGTGTGCACACTATCATCGGTCAGTTTATAGCTTACTATTCGACATTACTTATCTTACGGAGTAACAAGAAATAGCGCCTTTGGACAAACAACTATAAAATGTTGACATAGATTCAATTTGATTTATGATTGCATTTAAAACGCAATCATTTAGATAAAAGAGCCTCCAATACCAAATGGGTGTGCGTAAAAGTTTGTTGCTTAAGGCCCTGGATTTCTGCGGCAATGACGCTTGTTGCACGTATGTATGCTTGGTTTCATAAGCAACCCACGTTTGATTCTCTTTTATTTGTTTTATTCTGCTTTGCAAAAGATAAGTGTCTCAAACGACTTCAGAAGGTAATCAATAGTGAGAGGCTCTGTTGAACGTTTAAACTTGATTTTGGAACGCAATAGTAAGAGAAGCTCTGGTATTCATTGGACATTGGGAAAACTTAATTTTGAAATTAAATACTTTAATCAGATTATTATTAAACTCTTGACCAAACGAGAGCATTGCCACTTGTATAGAACATTGTTTCTTTCAGCGATTATATTAGCAGCTCGCAACACAGTTCCGTAACCGTCTCAACGACACTTTAATGCAGGAATCTATTAAATCAAGACTTATTCCACCATTTTTAATTACTTCAATTTAACGCCACAATATATCGATGTCATTCGCTGGCAACATTCGAATGCAAAACAACGACACGCATGTGGGTTGATGCGATCTGAGAAGATAGTTTGTTGGCTTCTAAGCCAGCATTTTGAGATCTCAGATTAATTGAGCCTCAAGTTGTTAGAGGAGATCCACAAACTGCTTAACCACAGCAAAATGATGAGAAAAAGTGGCACCTTTTTGGAATTATTTAAGGGGATTTAAAAAGACTACCCTACTAAAGGCCTTAAACAGGCTTACCAATTGGGCAAATCATTATGGCTTGGACGTCAATCCACATAAAACGGAACTAATACTTTTTACGTGAAGGTACAAAATTCCTCTAATCAGCCCACTCGCAATTAAAAGAATACTCTTAAGCTTTTCCGACAAAGCCAAATATTTAGGCCCCATTTTAGACAAAAAACTAAATTGGAAGGCAAATATTGATGAAAGAGTAAAGAAGGCTACTGTAGCACTCTTTAGTTGTAAAGGTCATAGGCGCAAAATGTGTCTTTTCTCCAAAAATAACTCACTGGCTATACACTTCGGTAATCAGACCGATACCCATTTATAGAGTTGTCGTATGGTGGACCGCACTGGACAAGATGGTAAATTTGAATAAAAGCATCACGGGAGCACTTCGCTCAACACAAGCAGCAGTTTTAGAAGTAGGTACTTCTAAGCCTAACACCTCTTGACATCTTCTACAAAATGGTGGCAGCCCACTCTTGTATGAGGCTCAGAGACACCTCTCAATGGATCAGTAACAACACTGGACATACTTATGTCTTAGAAAATTTCAGATCTATCCCAGATCGCTTAGACTATACCACCCCAAAAATGGTATTCGATAATAACTTCCATATTTCCATCCCTTCAAGATCCTTTTAGAGAGAAGGAGGACCTCTGTAAGAAAACACGATACACTCCTATACAGACGGTTCAAAGACCGACTACGGCGTTGGAAGCGGCATCTACTCAAAACAACTGAATCTCAGTCGATCATATAGACTTCCCAATCAATGTAGTGCGTTCCAGACAGATGTAAATGAAAGAAAACGTTAGGTATATCTTGCAAATATATAAGTAGGTATCTTCTCGGAAAACCAAGAAAATAAGCTCAATCTTCCCGAAAAAAGGTCAAAACGGTCTTTTGTTTAAAACAAGCCAATTGCTTTGGGAACTTAAGGTTTTGGTTGCATAAAGGCTTATGCAATGTGTGTAACGGATATTATTATACCTAGTTCGTCAAAGCGCGATCTTACAAAATAGCTTCACTATCCCATCGTCACAGGATCCTCTAGGATATTTATGGCTATTGAACTAGGTTGTCCAGTAGATTGAGTGCAGCAGGCACGCTAGCAAATGCCAATTGAACTAACTCGTCGGAAGTTTGGGATTTTGCAAACACCACTGGACTGCCGTGTACATATGTATTAACGTTCCTATTTGAAATTTGCAGGAACAAGAAAAACAATAAGCTACTAATACAAAACAAAAATCAACATTAATCAACCCGAATATTCATAGTATCGAACTGTAGGTGGAATCAGTTCGCATATGTGGCGCTCCCACTGTAATCTGCGCAAGGCAGATAGATACTCCTTGGTCATCGTACCACTTGTCAACTTTTCGATTACCCTTTAAACAAAGTCCAAATCTTCTAACTTGGACTCTCCTCTTAGAGGGCTAAACTATCCTCCATAACCACACTCTCCCAAGCTCACTTTCCTAAGATTTACACCATAGACATACTGTGTTTCATTAATATGAAGTTGGACATAAGCATTACAAAAAACCAGCATGATAAAATTAAATCTACGCTTAGAAATTAGTAAAAACTTTGTGAATTGATGGTATGCTTGTAACACAGAATGTACTTTATTTTCACCTTATGAGAGAAACTTCAATAAATTAAATTCTACTTAAAAATTACTGGCACCGAAACTTTGATATGGTAACTCTTAAACAAAAATAAAGAAAAAAGGACTCACCGATCTTTTTCTCCTCCAGCGAAGTTGTGCGCACGACTTTATAGAGGGTGTGAATGCTTCCAATTATCGAGCTTGTTATTTCACCTTTCGTACTAAATCGCTATATAAAATAATGAAGAAGAATATTACCATATTCGAATTTTGGTGACTCTCAAGGTGAGTTGGAACAAGAATACTTATCTCATGTAACTCGTTACAGATTTATCTCATGATAGCCTCTGACTCCCATGTAGGAAAAAAAAAATTGTACGTGTCAGCTCCGACGCGCGACTGGAGTTCACTCAATAAGAATGATTATCTTAAGGCCGTGTGCGAGTTCAATTATAATTAAATACAATTGTGTTAAAATTAGATCAGCTGTGGAGCAGGCTAAAATATGACAATAGTGGTTAAAAATTCATCAACGCGGCCTAAAATATATACTATACATATATATCGCAAAGGATTGAATTCATATACTCATACATCTATTCATAATAATTTGATAAAATATATTATACTTAAATACTTATGAATGTCAACAACTTTGTTTAAAACGTTCTTTCGTATTTTTGAGTGAATCAATGTAGTTACTTCTACAAACATTTTTGTAAAGAATAAAAAATACTACAAAACTTCATCATTACATTTTCAGAACAGTGACATTTCTTATCAACTTTTCATTATTTAATGATGAAAATTCAATTGGGCCCACATTTATCATGCATTATTGCATATAAAATGGAATTGAATGTCATTGAATTGTACATTTAACTAAAGCCTGAAGCCTTGTGCTTCTCAAGAGATCTTAATCTTGAAAATCCGATTATTAGAACGCACGCTAGGATGCTTTTAATCGAAAAACACCGATCGAATTTTGGCCATAGCGGGATTCTCCCACAGGTGATGTTTTATTTTGTACGAACCAAGCAGGTCGTTTGTGTACAATTATATTTATTTTAAAATCGAGATTGTGAGGCTTGTACGAAACGTATCCTTACAAATGAGGTATCAAAATCACCGTTATTTCATGTAAATTTCAACAACCAGTCTATAGGATTAAAACTTATATACCAATTTATGTGAAAATGTCTTAATTGGCCATATTAATGAGTTACCGTTATAATTAAAGTATAATAAATTGAAGAGCATGAAATTTCACCGTTCTACGTTGAAATCTCTGTTCAATAAATAAGATTCGAAATGGCACTAAAACTTTAACCCCCTATTTTCACCCCCCCTCGGTTCATTTTTTTTTTACACTTTGATGGTCTTACTTATTTATGTTTAGTCAAAAGCCATACAAATAAGTTTTAAACTTCTAACCTAATCGACCTCCATACAAACTTTGACCTAACATTTCAACCTTTTGTGACCTTTTCAACCCCTTCATATTCCAAAAAACGATTAGCGGCTTGCTGCAAAACCGTCTCAATAACAAAACCGGTTTTCGCTGATGACTACAAACTCTTTTACGTTGCTGATGCTGATGTTGCTGTTGCTGATATTGTTGTTGCTGATGTTGTTGTTGCTGATGTTGTTGCTGATTTAATCGAAGTGAATGCTAATAGACCAGCTGATTCCATCTCTCTATACTATCATAACGTTGGCGGGATGAGAACAAAAACAGGTGTCTTTTTTAATGCTCTTATTGAATGCACCTATTCGATAATTGCTCTCACAGAGACTTGGTTGAGCGATGACATTTGTAATGAAGAATTATGTAATGGTGACTATCAAATCTATAGAAGAGATCGTGATCTTGAATGCTGTCAACTAACAAGAGGAGGAGGAGTTCTTTTAGCAGTGAAATCTTACATAAAGAGTAGGCAAATATCTCTTTGTGACTCCTCAGGCTTGATAGAGCAGATTTGTGTAAAAATAGAATTTCCCAACGCAACATATCATGGCAACATTTGCTGCAGGAACATTTATTTATTTGTATCTTATATTCCTCCTAAGTCTAGTTCAAATGTTTTTCTTTCTCATGTTAATAATATTAAAGCTTGTTGTAATGGCCTTGATGCTTTTTCTTATGTAATTGTTTTAGGAGACTTTAACTTAAGTTCTGTGGAGTGGAATTATTGTGAAGATGTTAAGATATTGGTTCCGTATAATGTTTCACACGAAAATGAATTTTTAGTTCTTGATACTATGTCATCGTTAAATTTTATTCAAGTAAATAACATTTTCAATGGTCTTGGCAGGATCTTAGATCTTATTTTTGTTCATGAGGATCTAGATGTAGCATTAAGTAAAGAAAATTTTCCATTATTAAATGTTGATAAAAATGATGTTCATCATAATGCCTTACTTTTATCTTTAAAGTTTAGTTATTATTCTAAAACTAATTGCAATCAGCATTGTACTACATTTAAATATGATTTTTATAAGGCCGATTATAATAGCATTAATAGTTATTTAAGTAATATTGATTGGGATTTGTTACTATGTCATGAAGATTTGTCTCTCAATTATAAATGTTTTCTTGATGTTTTATATGAAGTTTTTTCAAAGTATGTGCCGATCAAAAGAATGAGAAAAAGTGGTAAGCCTCCTTGGTTCTGTAAAAGCCTGTCACGTCTTAAAAATGCAATGATAAAGATGCTTAATAAAAGCAAAGTTCAATTAAGCTTTCGTGAGGAGTATTGCCGCTTACGTCGAGAATATGAATTTTTAAAAAAGTTCTTGCATACTCAGTACATGTGGTCTCTAGAATCAAAAATTAAATCAAATTCGAAGTGTTTTTGGCAGCATATTAATTCTAAAAGAAAATCCTTCGGCATTCCTTCTACAATGACTTATGGTGATATTGTCTGTGACGATCCACAACAAATTTGTGATTCATTTGCAAAAAATTTTCAATCAAATTTCAAAACCAGTTGTGATGTTTCTGAAACTAATTATATGCTTTCGACGATTATAGATTTGGGAAATATATCTCTATCGGAGGGTGAGATTTTACTAGAATTGAATCACCTAGAAAATAATGTAACTTTACCACCAGATAATATTCCTTCTTTATTCTTAAAAAATTGTAAGTTTAATCTTATTAAACCTCTTAAGCAGATTTTTAATTCATCGCTTGAAAGAGGACAATTTTTAGATTGCTGGAAATGTTCATACATCACTCCGATTCATAAATCTGGCTCTAAGCAATGTGTTGAACATTATAGACCTATCGCGAAACTTCAAGTCATTCCTAAGATTTTTGAGGCTCTCGTAAAAGACAAAATTTACCAAGCCGTACATATGCATTTCTCACCTTTCCAACATGGTTTTATGAAAGGAAGATCAGCTGCAACAAATCTAACACTTTTTACAAATTTCTGCATTAATTCTATGGAAAAGGGAGGGCAAATTGATGTAATCTATACAGATTTTGCCAAAGCTTTTGATAGAGTAAACCACAAAATACTAATTAAAAAGCTAGGTTTAATCGGATTCAATGGCCCTCTACTAAATTGGATAGCTAGTTATCTTACTAATCGTATCCAATACGTTAAATTAGGCTCAAATCGTTCTGAAATAATTTCAAATAAATCTGGTGTTCCTCAAGGAAGTCATCTGGGACCCTTACTATTTTTGCTTTTTATCAATGATCTCCCTCTTAATATTTCTTTTTCACAATGCTTACTATTTGCTGATGATGTAAAGATTTACAAAAAGATTGAATCAATTGATGATTGCAAAAACCTTCAAAGCGATTTAGATAATTTTTATAAGTGGTGTGGTCTTAATGATCTATCTTTAAACATCGATAAATGTTGCCAACTCTCTTTTACAAGATCCCTACTTCCAAAAATGTTTTCTTATGAGTTAGAATCAGTCAAACTCCGAAAAATCTATAATCATAAGGATCTAGGAGTAATTTTTGATTCCAAGTTGGATTTTAGAATGCATGTGGACTTTATCATTTCTAGGGCTAACTCTATGCTAGGCTTTTTGATTAGAAATTCAAAAGATTTTCGCTGTCCGTACACGTTGAAAAATCTTTTTGTTAGCTTAGTGCGGCCAACGTTGGAATACTGTAGTGTAGTGTGGTGTCCTTTTTATAAAAATTCTTCTGATAGGATTGAGAAGATTCAGAAAAGATTCACCAAGTATACTCTCCGTCAGCTTAATTGGACAGTTCCATTACCGCAATATAAATCACGTTGCTTATTACTAGACTTGAAAACCTTGGAAACAAGACGAATTTATTTCTTAATATCTTTTGCCCGAGATATTATCATTGGACATATTTCTTGTCCGTCTTTAAATCTATTATTTAAAACGCATAACCCAACACGCTCTCTTAGGCCAAGAGTTAACCACTTTTTTGATATTCCTCATCATTCTACAAACTATGGCTGTAATGAAACTGTCACAAGGTGCTGTACATTTTTTAATAAATATGCGAATTTTATTGATCTTGAATGTTCTAAGGAAATTTTCAAATTTCAAATATTAAATATTGTATCACTCGATTTTTAGATTAAGATTTTTTTTTTGTAATGTACCTATTTATTTATCAATACTTTAATTATATTCACTGTTATTAAGCTAAGTTTCTAGTCTACGAAAGTTTATACTTATAGACAAATAAACAAATAAATAAATATTGCGTTAAAAAATACCGTATGCCATTCCGCAGGTTCTAGTCTATCTTACTACCAAATTTCATCTAAATCGATCCAGTAGGTTAAAAGTTATTAAGAGTTAAAAAAAAGCGTTGGTAGTCAATTTTTATAACGCTTTTTTCAATGTTTGATTTTCCTATCCATAATTTTTTCATACCGGGGTCTATATATGAATCGATTCTAAAGGAGTAAACTCCAAAAAACTTAAGGCTAACTTAATACTATGTATTATGTATTATGTATTATGTATTCGGTTAATTTTCCAAAATGACGTCGAAAATATCTTTATTTTATTGGTTATTAATGCATAAACTCCAATGATTCATAATTTTGTTGGCGGGTTCGTATTGATCACATGCACGCACGCACCTCCGGCGATTGCCAGGTGATCCTCGTTTGGTTCCAAATGCACCTCCCACTTGAAGGTCCCACCGATATCTTTTCAAAATTTCGTTTGTTTCGCACTTCAAAATACGTGTTGTAATTGCTCGCCGTCTAAGCAATGAGCAACGGCGGCCGGTCTCGGTCGTCGTCACTCGCAGCTTCGGTAGACTGTTTTGCACAAACAGCCAATTCCCGGTGTTCCGTAAAAAGAAAACACAATCACACTCCGAATCTCAGGCTTAGATTTGTTTCTGGGTAGCAGACTATTGTTACGGAGCCCCAAGTTACACACAGAGGCTGGGACGCTTAGAGAAGCCTTTTGTAGTCCCGAGTGGTACCAGACCTGAGGGAGAGACTCCGATAGGGTCTCCGCACTGCAGCCGCTCGAGCGCAAATTATAGTGCTAATGTAGCCGCACAAGATTTACTTCTGCCAAAAATATTCTTAGATTTTACAGATTCCAATATCCTGATCTTATATTTGTCGTTATTACTTTAAAAGAAAAACTGATATTCTCCAATCAGTTTGATGGTACAAAATCTTTCGTACCCAGCCAATGGATGCTTCAATTATTTTATGGTTCGTAGATTTCGTCTAGGATTGAAGTGGTCTTGTCAAGTTGAAGGCTAGATCGAAAAAGGAAGTATGACTGCCATGTCGTTGAGGCATTGGTTAGCTGGTACGTCATGAAATTGGATTATTTATTCGATAACGCATTATCGATAAAGACTGAATGAAATTGGCAGCGTTCATTGAAATCATAAGGTATAGTGTTAAGTAAGTAAGTAAGTAAGTGAACCGATAAAATTTATAAACTCTTATGCATAAAGAGTTTATTCAGATATTTAAAAAATATTAAAATGAAAGTACGGCGTTTGCCTAAGTTGAAAAAAAATACGTATACGTCGTAGTGACCCTATTTCAATATAATTGCATAATTTCTGCAAATTAAATTCGATGTAATTTCACGCCAAAACAGGAACACAAAAAGGAAGGAACATTTAAGGAGCCCATCATAAACATAGGTACATCGTACATGTTCATAATAAATATTGATATTTTTCATTTCTTGAGCTTTTATGGCTAGGAAGGCTGTTCTTCGCACGCTACGCGGTACACTTGGCTTAATTGTTCATTCCCGGACCCCAGGTGTTTTTTTTCCAAAGTAAAGGAAAAACTAACACATTTTTGTACTTAAACACGAAAAATCACAAAAAATTTACAAGCGAGATTACAGACAATAATTGACATGAAATCCAAGAAATTTTCACTTCACAACACAGAAAATCAATTAATTTACTTTAATTTTACACAATTCACCATTTTTCCTCGGTTTTTCGACTCGTTTTCAGCCAATTTTCATTTACACCGAATCGAATGCAAGAACAAACCTGCACCTTGAACTGCCTTACCGACAAATACCAAATACAACAGCAGCCATAATGGCGGTTACATACATTTTAATTTTAGTATTTTTAGTATTTATTTATTTTGATTGATTGTGGATTGTCTTTTTGAATTTTGGAAATTTATTTCAACTTCCTCTAGAAACTCTTCAATAACATACTGTTCTCAATTAACTTCTTCGGTCGCTTCGACTCCGCTGTTCCTTTCACTCCACCCACTTGGCTATTCTTTCACTCCTCATCGCCATGTCTCCGTTTCAATTTCTCATGAATAATTTGCTCCATTCCCTTGGTTTTCTTGAAATGCGAATCAGTTGGATCGATGTTGAAGTGATGCGACGAGAATGTCGCCTTGAAATGGTCATCCTGCACATTAACTACGAAATTATCATCGACTTTGTTCTTCGCTTGATCGATTTCCCCCTTTGATTTCTTCAACTGCTTATTTCGCTTTAAATCTGGCTACAATAGGGTAGAACTTTTCAAAGCTATGAGCTATGTGTTCCAGGGAGAAGTAATAGCGATAAAAGAGGCACTATCCTGGCACAAATAAAACGTAATATATCATACGGATATCCGTACGTACCTTTTCAGACAGCCAAGCCGCTCTCAAATCTTTCGCGACTGTCTCCACAAACTCTATCACAGTCCACGACTGTCGATCATCTCTAAACGAGCTGACAGAACAGAGTAACATTCACCTCATTTGGGTGCCAGGCCACAGAGACATTTAGGGAAATTGCAAAGCTGATGAGCTAAAACCGGAACACTTCTGCCCAATGTTAGACAAAGACACAACTTAAGAACACCACTTGCTATATGCAAACGTCTTCTTAAACAATATTCTCTAGAATAAACAAAAGTAGGATACCACCTGCCTAGCAACCAAACAAATATGGCCAAGCATAGACCTAAAACGGTCTTGATTTCCCTGAGCAGCAAAGTATAAGCTCCACAATTGGAGTCATAACAAGACATTGCCTCATAGAAAGACATGCTATGAAGATATGGGTTTACACTAATGACTTCTGTAGAAGCTGCTTGGATGAGGAGGAAGAGGAAACAGTCCAGCACTTTCCAATAGAATGAATACCTATCTCAATAATCCCTTCTTCGATAATACCAGTGAACTGGCAACGATCGAAACAAGATGTCTCTCTAATTTCATTAAAAGTACAAAATTGTTTGTTTAAGTTCATTACTCTCCCATGAGTAAGTTCTTAAGTGGTATCACAATGGACCCTTGAGGTCTAAGTGAGTCAATAACACCTAGACAGCCACTCCAAGCCAACCTAACCTAACCTTTGTATAGTTGTAATAAACAGCTTGTGATGACATTGCAATTGTTTTTTTTTTTTTTGTAAGGCATTGACAACAAAAAAGTCACTCACCATTGGATTCTTGACACTTTTTGGTCTTGATTTTCTTGCCGCGTTGAAAAATCAAAGGCACGATCTTTATAAAAAAAATCGTGCACGACTCGGTCGTACGAACTTGCTCCTGTTTTACAAATTATAACTCTTAAAAAATTTAAAAATTTGAAAATAATAACAAATTAAAATTCAGTAAGTAACCGCAGCACTATTTTTTTTGCATTAGTGAAACTACTTGATTTAAAATTTAAATAAAAAAAAAAGAAGCAGCGGAAATTTTTTTTTTGCCCCAGAGAGAATCAATTTGGGGTGTGAAAATAAAATAAAAATTTTTCCGCTGCGCGAATGACGATTAATTATTTTTCCGTTCGCGCATTTTTTTTTAATTTCACATAACTTGGGCAATAACGCGTTGCGCGAATAACGGTTATTATTTTTCTTTTAATTTAAAGTTCATATCAAGTAAATAAATTTTAAATTATTCTTGAAAATTCAATGTTTTCTTTAGTGACCATTATGGCAAAATGTCGCGCCAATTTTTTAATTTCACTGATGCAAAAAAGTAGTCCTGCGTTTACTTACTTATTTTAATTTGTTTTTTATTTTTTTTATTATCTACTGATTATTTTCAATTTTTTTTGGTTGATTAAAATATAAAGCGAAAATGGTTATTTTATAAATTTTTTTTTGTTTTATTAGGTTTTATATTGTGGGCTTTATTTCCATTTGAAATTGGAAATAACCTCCACAGGTAAAATGCAATAAGACCTACGGTTTTTATTGCCACATTTAAAAGGATATAACCCCTGCAGGGTTATTGCACTGCACCTTAAAATTGAAATGGGTATGCAGTATTCAAGAATATGTAACTATACATTTTATAAGTAAATTTCGATTTTTATTATTGATCCGTTTTTGAGATACAGAATTTAAAAAAAAAGTTTAAAAATATTTTTTAAAAATTTTGAAATTTTTTTGAATAAAAAATATTATTTGGGCAATGTATACGTACTTTCAAAAAAAAAAAAGAATTACCCTAATCGAACTTTTATTTTTCGAGAAAATCTGATAACAAAAAAACGGTTCTATGGGAGGTACCGTTTTGGAGAAATACAAAAATATTTTTTTTTACATAAAATACATGAATAATAAAAAAAAATAGAGGAAGTTTTAAAAAATCGTATGAGCCGTTTTTGAGAAAATTGAAACTTTTGGTTTTTGACCAAAAGATCGTATGGTGGCTACCCTTAATTTTGATCCTATAAAAAATCATAAAAACAATTCACGCGAATTCGCTCAAAGCTGTAATTTTCAAGTTTGAAGTCAATCGGACCAGTGGTTAAGGCTGTAGGTACGTTTACAGACAGACAGACAGACGGACGGAATCAATACTTCTTGTCATATATTCTATATGTCGCAAGTAAAAATGTAAGTGATTAAGTTTTTGACAGAAGTTTTTACAATAAGAAAATTAAAAAAATTGAATCTCAAATTTCTAACTAGAAACGAACATATTTTCCAGATTCTTTAAGAGTTCAGTGACTTGTGGATTCAAGAATAAATAAGCCTTCAGCAAAAATTTGACCCTGAACACAAGTATTCAACTTGAGACAATAAGACAATTGTACTATAGTTGTTAGCTCTCTCGCGAAAGCTAACCTTTTTGCTAGGCAGTTCGCCGCAAACTCTTCGCTGCCAGAGAGTACCATGACTCCGCCTGTTCTTGAGCGCGTCAATGATTCCATGGGACAAATCTTCTTCCGCACTCGTGCTGTGGCGAGAGTCCTAATGGATCTCAACATACATAAATCCGCTGGTCCGGATGGTATTCCCGCTATTATTCTGAAGATGTGTTCTTCCACGCTGGCAAAACCCTTGCGTAAGCTTTTCCATCTATCCTTTCCTTCTGGGCTCGTTCCGAGCAGTTGGAAAACAGCATTTGTCCAGCCAATCCCAAAAAAAGGCAAATCTTCTTCTCCTTCCAATTATCGACCGATTGCACTTACGTCCCTTCTTTCTAAGGTCATGGAAACGCTGATAAACTATCAGCTCAAGAAATATCTAGAAGACCGAAAGCTTCTTAATGACCGGCAGTACGGCTTTCGCAGCAACAGGTCCACTGGTGATCTGATGGTTTATCTCACCGAACAGTGGAACAAATCTTTACATCGTTTTGGAGAAAGTAAGATTGTTGCACTTGATATTTCAAAGGCATTTGATAAAGTCTGGCATCTTGCCCTTTTATCGAAAATGCGTGCTTTCGGTATCGACGAATCCCTCCTTCGTTGGATTATAAATTTTCTTTCGAACCGATCAATACAAGTTGTTTTGGATGGATTCAAGTCTGAAACATAAATGCTGGTGTGCCCCATGGCTCCGTTTTGTCTCCGACCCTCTTTCTCATTTTCATAAATGATCTCCTGTCAGTAACTTCTAATCCAATTAATTGTTTTGCTGACGATAGTACCCTTAGCTTTTCATATTCGTTTCCAGACTCACATCCCTCCTCTTCGGATGTGGAACTGCAACGGCAAAATATGATAAGCTCATTAAACTCAGCATTGTACAATGGGGAACACAAAATCGCGTAGAGTTTAATGCTTCGAAAACACAATGCTGTCTTGTATCGTCTAAGCGAGACATACCCCCCTTGCCACTGTCCATGAGTGGCACTTGCATCAACGAGACCGAACATCTCGAGATTCTCGGTATGTGCATCATAGACCACCTCTTGTGGAACGAGCACATATGCGATGTCGCCAAAAATGCCGCAAGATGTTTAGGTTTCTTAAGGTGATGCAAGGAATTTTTCTCCCCGTCTGATCTGGCTATTATTTACAAGACTTATATCCGTCCAAAGCTTGAGTACAATTCCCATCTCTGGGCTAGTGCTCCAGTAACATATTCAAGCCTCTTGGACGGTATACAAAAAAGAGCCCTACGAATGATCGGTGACAGAGACATCACTGAGTCATTCCAATCATTAGATCACCGTCGTAACGTTTCATGTCTCTCTTTGTTCTACCGTTACTTCTACGGTAAGTGAGAGAAATAGCCAGTTGCATTCCTCCCCTCAAGAAATTCACCCGTAATATTCGCGCTTCTAGGAATGCCCATCAGTTCACCCTCGAGCCCAATTTCGAACGTACGCTCAAGTATAGAGAATCGTTCTTTAGCCGTACTAAGCGAATGTGGAACTCTCTTCCACAATCATTATAATGTTCAGGAATTCAAGACCAATGTACACCGACAGCTCCTTTCTCACCCCTTCCTTTCTTCCTAATGCACTCACTGTGTCTCTGGTATAATAAGGGTATAAAAAGTCCCTTGAGTGAGTGCAAATTATAAAAAACAAAAAAGACTTCAGTGCTACCAGGTACAAAATGTCGAAAATGTGAAAAAAAAATTTGACTGGATCAAGCTGTGTACACAAGCGAAAAAACAATGTTAAGGTCCGTAAATGGAACAGTATGTCATACCAAAATAAGAATTTTCTATTTTCATAGTCTGCATGTAGGTAATATTCTCTTCATGACCACTATACGAATCTTCATCTTAATATAAACCACAAAATTCATATCACACATCTTCTCTCCAGGATCAAGTTTTATGTGTCTATAGCATTGAATAAGGTAACCCCAAGGTTCAAAAGTTCACTAATAAACCACAAACTACACAAACAAAAAAAGAGTTTGTAGAATCGATAAAGTCGGCTATGTCCAGTACAGCAATAAGGACAAAATAAGAATATATTAACCCCGACCTTAATAAAAGCAAAACTACATAGATTCTATACTACGGAGTAGTATCAAGAGACACCAAAGGGCTGCCACTACAATGGCAGGTTTGTGGTATTTGCGTCCAAAGCTTTGTTATTCTCAGCCACAAACTGTTCTCCCTTTGGTGTTTGTATTATGTTCCTAATGTTCCTTCAATTGTTCTGATACCCACGTGATGGCAATACCTAGTTGGACACCAAGACAGGGTTACTCCTTGTCCTCACTTTTTTGAACTAATACAGACATGATTCACATTCCGAATCCAATGGAAGAGAAAGGATAAACCTGAATTATTTAAAATGTATTGAAGGAGTTGCAGGAATGGGAAAATCATCTACTTTATCTATTTGTCCATGCTTCACTAGTTCAACGTTTGACACTACACACCTTGCTTACAAGAGCTCTTGGTCCAATGAATGGAAGTTCACATATTACCACTCTTACAGTTCGCTGAGCAAGGCAAAATGTTTTCTTTGTGTGAGGGAGATAACTTTTTATTAAAGACGTTAGTAAAATTAAGCTGCACTGCACATGTTTTGGTAAATATTTTGTACCTTAACTTTGAAGACAGGATCAGCAGCATGTATTTAAAAATGCTTTCATTGATTTGTAGTTGTTTTTAGAAGCAGGGCAGTTCCACCAAATTAAATTTAACCACAGCTGTCATTTAAGCTGCTTTTGATATTTACTCTCAACACTCAAATGATGACAAGGTAGGTAGGTAGGTAGAAACGGCTGTCCTACTTCCGTTTCCGTGTAGGACACAATTAGCGCTGAGTACACCGTTTTGATACCATACCTCATGAGCTTCTAAAAAGATTTAAGAATGGGTTAGGAAGGATGTATGTTTTGCACGTAGTATTATTCTCCTACACTACGGCCTATTATCTCATATTGCCATTTAGCTTAGGAGAAATAAGGGGAATGGGGGCGCTAAAGCCACTTTGTGGTATTGAGGTATAAATCATGTCTTTGATCTTGAACTCTGGGAGTTCCTCAATACCATTGAAGAACTCTCTGCCTAAGTGGAGTGCTCTTTTCCTAGCAAAGGCCGGACAATGGCAGAGAAAGTGTGGGACCGTTTCTTTTTTATCCTGGTCCTCACAGCTACGGCAAAAAATTTTGTGTGGTATAACCAGTTTTGCCGCATGCTCCCTTATAAGCTAATGATGTGTATTTTGTCAGGATATTGCCCTTCAAAATTCCAAGAGGAGCATAATATTCTCACCGTTGTGAAGGGCTGATCCTTGCCTAGCTACATAGCTCGTCTGCCTTCTCATTTCCCTCATAGCCCCTATGGCCCAGTATCCAGATTAGAGAAACGCTCAAGTCTAGTTCCTTAGCCTCTCTACATTGCTGGACCAATTTAGAGGATGATAAAGCTGAAATAATGGCTTTAATATCTGCCTGACTATCTGTTAGTATAGCTATATTTTGGTTCTGTTGCAAATTTTTAAAGCTTCCTTTATCGCTAACAACACTGGCATAGTCGGGAAGTCTATAGGATTTGAAATCTTAAGAGACTCACAGAAGACACCTGCACCAACACTGCATTCCATCTTCGAACTATCCGTGAAGATAGTTGGTCGACCATCGCCTTCCTTCCAGTCGGTTCTTTACGGTAGCAAGACTCTAAACTTCTTTGAGGTGTTTAAGATAGGGATGCAGTAGTCGGTGGTTGTAGAAAGGATGTATGATGGTATAAGGCTTGTTTGATTGCAGTGCCCATAGGGTTTGGTTATCCAGCCACCTATTTCCTTGAGTCTTAAGATAGTGCAGGACACCTGATATTTAATGAAGAGGTCAATCGGAAGAAGGTCCAGGATGACGTTGAACAGGACCTTATTGGCCCTGATATCCCTACACAAGCGTTTCTCTGCATCTTTGTAAGCTTGTTAGATTTGCTGAGAGCGGGCCACCAAACAATGGATCCGTAACCAAGTATCGGTCTTACAACCGCTGTATATGACCTACCACTAATGTTTCCTCTCTAGATTCTGTCAAAAACAATAGCGCAAAATTATAGTCCGCTAATGAACGATTTTAGTGTGATACTAGCTTAATATGACGTTTCAGACATGACTCAAACGTCATTTTAAGCTAGTATCACACTAAAATTGTTCATTAGCGGACTATAATTTTGCGCCAATTTCTTTAAATTGCTAATCCAAAGAATTTATCGCCCATAACTTCAAGCGGAACCTACACATTTCATCAACCAAAATCCACAAAATATTCCTAATTCCATCTATGTATTTTCAAAACACCAACAAACACCTTAATGTTACTATTTAATGAACAATCGACTGTTAAAAGTCGCATACAATTAGCAACATTCAGCGGCCAAATGGAACGGAAAGATAATAATTATCTTGCGCCTGTCAGATTTTCTACTTAACAACGCTATAACTCATCTCGCCAAACCCCCTGATTATCAACAAAGAAATACCACACACTCAAGAAACTTTACACGTAGGTACGTCTTATAGGTAGGTATATGTAAGAGAAATTAGCATACCTTAGAAAATCACTAAACTAATCTTTTTATTTATTTGAAAGATTGGCTATTATTAAGAATTTGTATTTCTTGTTCAAAAACAAAAACAAAATTTTTGATAATAAATTATCTAGCCCCAACACTCTCAACAGACAAAATAATGTAAGCAATTAGTTGGCCTTTGAGTTTGTAATAAATCTTCGTGTGAACTCAATCGACAGTAATTTTTATTCAATTCGATATAAAACTGGCTGTGTCTATACAAAAGGTATTTCTGCGGTGTCTAGCACAGTCATTCCACATTTTTTCAAAAATTGACTAGTAGTTGAAAACCAGTCAGTATGGTGAAAGAAGAAAAATTGAAACACCGATATAATTAAGAATTAAAATGACACAAACATTATTATGAATAAAAATTAATCTGGCTTTGGTGAATATTAATGGAGGCAACATAATGCGATAACTTATGAATTAGCGACACTATTTTTCTCTTCTTTTTGTGGTTAACCGATTGAGGGATAATAAATTGATTTGCCGACGTTAATAAACGGCAACGATGATAGTAATATGGAATTGCCATTTTTCGATTTTCAGTGCCCGAAATAAAAATTCTTCTAGTTAACAGTATCCGAGTTGAACAGGGACTTTATCATTTGTGGATTCAAATCCGGGTAGTTTTTGATCGATCGGCTTCTGTTAGTTAACAAGCATTTTGAAACCTCAAGAGCCTTAACAAGGTACAGGGGCTAGTTTGCTTAGGAATATCAGGGGCACAAGAGATCTACGCCACAAACAGGGCTAGAAATGATTTTAGACCTCCCGACCCTGGACGAGTTCATAAGATGCACGGCAGCCAAAAGTGCACTTTGATAAAAAGAACTTGGGTTTTGAAGGCACAGAACTTATGGACATGGGTCTATCTTGCAAAGATATGACACTATTCTAGGATTGAAGGAGACCACTGACTTCATTTCATTTCATTCATTTTCATTTTATTGTAGCAGAAATTATTTACATTTTTTCTTAGATCTATATTGCACAGTTTACAGAGATTTAGTATAACCCTACTTTACTTCTGAAAAAAATACCAGTTTTATATAAATTATCACAGTATAATATAATGAAAAATCGAAGGAAAAGCTACAAGAAAAACCTTCTTCAAATTGTGAGAAACATGGTTATCCAAGATTGGAGAGAATAGGAGGCTGTGAAACACAGAAAAGCGCTTATCTCAAACAAGCTTTACAAGGTATAACAAAATGCAGATACATTACAAATGCTTAAAATTTAAACAATTAAACAAATACAAAGTATAATAAATAAGTACATAAAATAAATAATAAACAACGAACAACAAATACATATTTACATATTTTAACAAATATATAACAATTAATAAATTACTTTGACGAATTAACCTTATTAATAAATAAATAAATAAATAAATAGATAAATAAATAAATAGATAACTAAATAAATAAATAAATAAATAAATAAATAAATAAATAAATAAATAAATAAATAAACAATTATAAGTATATATTTATTGATTTTGTGTTTTTTGTGTTTTTTTTTTAAGTAGCCAGATTTGAGATAAGGTAGTTTTCTGATATTCTACAAGATGCATTATATCGCTCAAATAAATTTGTAATTCGGAATGAAACTTTTTCAATTTTGGTAAGAACGTGGAGTTCTTCCGTAGAATAGTGCCATGGCAGATTTAGCATCATTTTGAGTACTTTATTCTAGGTTCTTTGCAATCGAAGTAAATGGCTGTTAGCACATTTGCCCCAAACAGGTGACCCATATAGCATAATACTTTGAAAGATGACCTTGAAAATGATGAGCTTGTTTTCAACACTTAGTTTTGATTTTCTGTTAATAAACGGATATAGAATTTTTACAGCTAAATTGACCTTGTTGATTGTTTCTTGTATATGAATTCCAAAAGTTAGTGTTTTGTCTAAGTGTACTCCTAAATATTTAGCACTTGATTTCCATTCTGTAGGAATACCATTAATTTGCAGCATATTGGTGGGCAAAAAACAAGCTTTTCTTTTTCTAGTGAAAAAGACGGCTTGAGTTTTCCCAGCGTTTATTTTGATTTTCCAATCGCAAAAATACGTTTGCACAATATTCAGCGCAGATTGCAAGTTGGTTTCGATGTTAAAACCAACTGAATCTGATGAATACAAACACGTATCGTCTGCGAAAATAGCTGATTTGCAGTTTGTTAATGCCGGAAAATCATAAGTAAATATGGTATACAAAACAGGACCAAGAACTGATCCTTGTGGTACACCTGCAAGTATTTCATACAGATCAGAGAAGCAATTGTTTACTGAAACTTTGAAGAATCTTTCAGTAAGAAAGGAATTTATGATTTTAATAATGAAGGTTGGAAAATCAAGAACTAAAAGTTTGTGTATTAGGCCTTTGTGCCATACCGTGTCAAAAGCCTTTTCTACATCTAATAAGACCATACCAGTGCTTTTCCCTACTGCAAGATCACTCTTAATATCATTTGTTATCCGGTGAACTTGGTGGACTGTGCTATGACAACTTCTGAAACCAAATTGTTCAGGTGGAAGAATATCATGTGTGTTTAAATGTATCACAATTTTATTTTTAATTATTTTCTCAAGACATTTACTCAGAGAACTAAGTAAACTAATGGGTCTATAACTAGAACTTAAAGACGGATTTTTACCAGGTTTTTGAATGGGAATTATTTTAGCTATTTTCCATTGGCTTGGGAAATAAGATATTTTAAAGCAAGCAATAAAAATGCCTTGTAAAAATCTTATACCTGGTCTGGGTAGTTTTTTTAACATAATGTTTTTCAAACCATCAAGTCCTGGGCTCTTGGTATTTTTTAGGTTAGTAAGTATTGTTTTTATATCTTGTATTGTAATTATATCATCTCCAAGTTGAAATTGTTGAGATCTCAAAATTTCCATTGATTGCTCAACCGCAATTTCAGTAGTACTACTGCTGGAAATGTTATTACCTAACTGATGGTTTTCTGAAAATTCATGAGCCAAAGCATTTGCTTTTTCAAGGTTAGTCAAAAGTACTGAGTTCCCAGTTTTTAACGCTGGAATCTGACTATTTTTTTTCTTTACTATTTTGACTAAGTTCCAGAACGGTTTACTGGCCTTATCTAACGTTTGTAGCCTCGAATTCCACTTTTTATTTTTGTGTTCTTGAGTAAGTAATTTAATCAAGTTATTGAGAATCTTAGTTTCTGTTAGGTAAAAAGTATCTCTGGTTCTTATCCACAATAACCTATATCTATTCCTCTTTTTTATAAGTTGGACAATATTTGGGGGAAGAGAATTAGAGTTATCGTTATAAACCCTTTTCTTTGGAACAGACTGTGCCACGCTTTCTAACGCAACATTTGTAAAATTTTGAATGGCTTCATTAATTTGATCACGATTGACTTCATTGGGATCTATTGTTGGTATGTTTTCTAGTTTAGCACGCATATTATTTTTGAATCTTTTCCACTTAGCATTTTTGAAATCGAAAATTATTTTCTCGCTTTGATGAGGTGTATGATTGACGCTGCACATAACCGGAAGATGGTTTGAGCTTAAATCATTAATGACTATTGGCTGACTGAAAAGTTCTGGCATATTCGTTAAAAATAAGTCAATAGTTGAGGGGTTCGTTCTATCATTGGGGGGTATACAAGTGGGTCCAGGAGGGTACAAAATTAAGGTCATACAATATATTACCCCATGTGTTGGCTCTCACACATCCCCAATTCCTGTGCCTGCTATTTAGATCTCCCCCAATTAAAAAAGTTTCATTCGTAGTGACCAGTTTACGTAAATCATTTTTAAAATCGTATCTTTTATCAGCGGAAGAATTACCTCCTGGAAAGTAAACAGAAAATATTTTAATTGAATGACCATTAGCAAATGGTATTTCAATACCAATATTTTCTATTACCTTTGTATTAACAACAGGTAGTAATCTATGCTTCAGCGTTCTTTTTATTACCACGGCAACACCGCCTCCTATCTAATCTATAGCATTTATATTCTTTATTAGCAATATTTACATTTTTGTCTAACCATGTTTCATTAACAAGACTAACACCAATATTATGCTTGCTTAGAAAAGCAAAAAACTCTACACATTTAGATCGAATGCCTCTAGCATTCCAACAGATTATATTTAGGTTATTGTTAGACATTATTTACCTGCGTACAAATACTTAATTGCTTATTGTGCAATACAATTGAATTTATCTGCTTTTGAATTACATTGACTCAGAAGTGTGATCATCTCAGCAGTGAGAGCGTTAATTTCATCCAAAGAGAAGAGTGCACCGGTGTTTGTGTTGTTGGATCCTATAGAACCGGTTTTGTTGATATTATTTGCCCAAAAATTTGAGTTGACATTGCTGGTGGGATTGGGATTAGTCTTAATAGTTGCTGCTGCAGACATGTTGCGATTAGTGGGCTTAAGAGCAGGGAAATCGTTTGCGTTTGATATAAATGATTGCGATGGCTCGTTATGAATTCGCTTATTAAGAGTGCCCGATTTATTTCTTGCAGATAGTTTTTCTCTTATTTCGAAAAAACTTTTGCGACTAATGCAGTCAGGATCGGTGGATTTGTGTTTCCATACAATTTGCACATTTAATTATGTTTGATTTGCAATCTTTAGTGTCATGATTTTCAGAACAATTAGCACAGTGTGTCTTAATAGGGGTATTCATGCAACGTCGTATATCCCTCGCAAACCTCGTAAAAGGCGTAAGTTTACAACCTCGTATTTCAAATGTCAAAATTTGTATGGAAATTTTTTTACACAGGGCTTATAAATTTGCGCGACTATTTTGTCTCGTAAACGGGGTCGTAAACTTACACAAATTTCAGATTTCAAATTTCAAATCTAGTTGTCATTTTATTTTATATTATTTTGCTGTGTCAGAACAAAATTCAAATTTTAAATCAAGTTCTCATTTTATTTTATGTTATTTTACTGACAATTTGAAGTTTCGTTTTAAGATTTAAGTAGTTTACACAGCTTGCTTTATGAGTGCGTTCATGCAAAGCGGAGCGTAAATTTACGCAAATACGTAATCGACAATTTTATCTTATTGCATGAATACCCCTAATGTGACAGTTTTTCTCCCCGTGTCCATACATTTGACAGTTGTAGCACTGAGTTATTTTGTTTCGAGGTCTACGAGCAAAATCCCAACGCACTTGTGTCTTAAAAATTGATCGGCAATTCTTTTTAAGATCACTTAATCTTACAGAACCGATTTCAAGATACACTAAATAAAATATATCAATGAATTGATCATAGTTTTTTTAATGAGCTTCACGTCTTGACATTTAAGTCCAACAGAGATAAGCTCTTTTTTGAGTTCACTTGTACATAGTTCATGTAAACCATACAACATGACTTTGAATGACCTCTGTGCTGGGAGATCATGGGTGTAAAATTGCCAGTTTTTGTTTTTTAGCTCAGCACACACTTTAACATAGGTTTCGAGATCTTCACAATTTAGTTTAATGCCAATAGACATTTTCTTAAGGCTATATTTTTCTAACTTTAATTCAGCTAGGAATCCATGCACATTTTCACAAGTTTTTTGCAGAACGCAAACCGAAGGGATTTTTGATTTTTGATTTGAGATGGGTGGTGAGATTAACTCGTCATCAAGATCAATATCTTGGTCTTTTCCCGTATCGGGATGAGTTTGTAAGGGTGTCCAATATTTTGGACTTTTTTTGTTGAAAGACATGATGTCTTCACAACTTGGAGAACGAGATCGTTTACTTATTTTGGATTAGTTATCTATACCGCACAGAATGAGAAACGTCGTAGGCGTTCAGCGTGCCGATCCACCCTTAATAGATTTCAATAAGAACTTCTCTATTTTCATACCCAAAAGACTGCGATGAGATCCGAACTTGCTCGTCAGTGAACAGGGCATCCCCATCTATACTTACGGTTCAAAAATGGATTTAGGAACAGGAGCTGGGGTGGTCTGCCAATCTCTCAATATAAGAGAGTCATATAAACTTCCAGATGATTGTAGTGTGTTTCAGGCTGAGATTTATGCAATTGATGAAATATCAGCAGAACAAGTGCACCAAGAAAAATTAAACTCCTTGGAGACTACATTTTTCATGGACTGCCAGGCTGCTATCGAAGCTTTAGCCAGTGTGACCCTAAGATCAAAGTAAGTCTTGAACTGCATGAAGAAACAGTAGCATTTGCCACACTAACCAAGTCAAACTCTGCTGGGTTGCTGGACATAGTAATATAGAAGGGAACGAAACAGCAGATGCACTGGCAAGGAAAGGGTCAGTTGCAAATAGAAATATAGTAGCAACAATCCAGTCAAGAGACTACACATCCCGATTGGTATGCTCAAGAGGAAAAAAGACGTTATTACAAAAGATCCGATCAATAACTCCTGGAGGGCCAGGAACTATTGTGTTATCTCTAGAAGTTTATGGCCTAGAGCTAATGAAAAGAAATCTCGGTATATCTTAACGCTGAGTAAAACGGCATTAGAATCTTGACAGATGTTCTTACAGGTCATTGCGCCATTGGCATAATGGCCAACAGAATGGGGGCTTTTGCACCCGATTTCTGCAGGAGATGTCAGGATGAAGAGGAAAGAGAAACCATTCAACACCGCTCTGTGAATGTCCAAACCTCCAAAAAAATCGATTTGTTGGGGAACTGGACGATCTGGCGCAGGTCTCAATAGCAAATATGAGGAAATTCATTGATACCAAGTGCTGGTTCGTAAATGAACCAGTCTATGTTGACCAATAGTTATAGGAGCATCAATGCTACCTTTTTAAAAGGGAACCCAATGGACCAAAAGGCTTCCGTGTAAGCAACAGCTCCGTGCTGTGCACAACCCTCGTAACCTAACCTAAATAAGTCCAACTTAAATTTCAACGACATTTTCACTATTTTCGGCCGAGAAGTTACGCAATCTCAAAAGTTTTTTGGTTTCGCGAACGTCATAGTCTGACATTCTGTAGAGGTAATTCTTTTTATATTTTAGGTTGTAAGATTCAACATTGAAGACAAAATTCCTATAATTTTCCTCAGTGTCTTTAAGGAAAACTGCTTAAAGTGCAAACAACAACCACTCAATAAATTACCCTCTGTCAGTTCATTACAACTTGTCCAATTGACCAGTGGTGCATTTAATTATGGTCTTTGAGAACATAAAAGTGACACATGCTCTGTGATTGTTGTCATTATTTCCATTTTCATTTCGTGCCATAGACACATCCATTTTTAGCATTTGCCTAAGTATGAGCCATTAGCTACCTAAATGGGGCACTAGAAATGTCGATATACCGGCGCACTGCAAGTTGGATGCTGAAGCTGTTGTTGAGTTCCGATCACAACACGATATACAAGCAGGGTTGGCAATGTTTTAAACATTTGTTTTAAACAAATGTTTAAAACACTGTTTAAAACATAACATAACATTTTGTTTAAAACATAAACTGTTTAAAACTGTTTAAAAAAAACAAGTAATATCATTGCTCATCCGACGTTTTAAAGTGGGTTGTTTTCTTGCAAAACACATCACACACCACTTTACTTTGATTTTACGTTTTTTTTTTTGCATGCTCGTTTGCGTTATTCGTTATCGTTACACGGCAAAAACATAATTGGCAAATATCATTTCATGTTGATTCTTGAAAATGTGAGGATGTGTCAAAAAGAAGCAAGTCATTGCGCTTATGGTTATCTCATAGAAAAAATGAGATTTTTCCGCGAACATCTCCCTACATGGCAAACAACGAAACGGACAAACACTAGAAAATCGAAAATTTTTGCCAACAGCGAACAGTTCGCAAACCATCCCCTACACGACGAATTAATACCGCGCACGAGCATGTTCGGCGATCATGTTTGTCGTTTAGGGCTACCTTTAGCAGAGAACCCATAGTCTATAGTTTTAGACCACCAACGTCGGTCGGTCGGTCTCAAATAACTGTAGCTGGTCCATTACATTACAACAATTTTTTTTTAGTTATTATATTTTTTGTTATGATTGAATTATGATTACTTCTTTGGGCCGTCCATAAACTACGTCACGCTGAATTTAGCTGTTTTGACCCCCTCCACCCCCCCGGCCGGCGTCGCGTTTTGTCACACTTGCTGTAACTCCCCTAAAAAATTACGTCACAAAACAAAGACCCTCCCCCCTTAAACAAAAATTTAATTGATAGAACACAAATTTCAAAACATAAAAAAATATATTCACTTTATTTTAGGATAAAATGTAAATAAAATAAAAAATATAAAAAAAGTAAAAAGTAAACTGAATTTAGTTAGTTAGTTACAAAAAAAAACTTTTATGTCTTATGTTTTTTGTTTTAATTCCATTTTTTTTAAATAAAAAGAAATGAAGTGGCACTCTATTGGATTAATTTCTTAATATGGCAATGAACTTAGGCTTTTAAGTCTAACTTTGGCGAACGTCACGTTGACGTAGACCCCTCCTTCCCTCTTGTCATATCTTGTCACGCTCAGTATGACTCCCCCCTCCCTCCCTCAAGTGCAAACGTGTTTTATGGACGGCCTCTTTTAATAAAAATGATCAAATATTTAGTAAACTTTGATAAGTAATTTTTTTCTTTTTATATTATAAATAATGTTTAAAAAATGTTTAAAACATGTTTTAAACAAATTAATTAAAACAGAATATAAAACTGTTTTAAACACATGTTTTTTTTGTTTGCAAAAAAACATAGTGTTTTGTTCTTTAAAAAAAAACATGTTTTTTTTCCAACCCTGTATACAAGTGCTATGTTATATCTCTGCTTATTGCCATCAATGCAATGTAACAACTCAAGTACCTATGCAATTACTATAACAGCTCCAGCTACAAAAAGATCAAAGCATAGCTCAACCTGGTGGTGGTGTTGAGGGGGCAAATGAATTAATCATTTGACGCTTAGCGAATGTGTTGTCTGTTATTTGGACAGACAGATGCGAAGCGACGAAAAAACTTTATTGGTATCTCGAATTGATGTTCGGAGAAGGCATCAGGCGGAGATCAATCTTGATTAATTCACACTGAAAGAAATAATTTGCTCTAATTCTGAAGGCTTTCATGGAAAAGTGCTTGTTGTAGTGCAATTAGGTTGGACATTTTTTTGAGTGTATAAGAAACATGAACTGATGACGATCCACAATGCACATCCGATGAATGACAAAGTTAAGATTTACGACAAGTCACAAAGCGGGAACATTTTATGTCAATTTAAAGTCAACAACAACTCACTAACAATGATCCATTACGACAGGTAGACATGCATTTCTATTATTTTCTTTGGCGTAGACAAGATGTTTAGGAATGAACATTATTTAAAACATTATTATCAATTTATACTGTTTCTTATAATTTCTATATCATTGTTCTATATATTTACTTAACCCAACATTGTTACTCATACCCTATGTTCTCGTTGAATCACACAGTTAGTCTTAGTTTAATATTTTTTTTTGTTGTTACGAATTACGATTAGTTATTTCTCTCTCATTATGTGTAACTGTTCTATTTATTGTACTTTGCTGTGGATTGAACAAGGGCATGTGAAATGCATTCACTCGTCCATTTGGATTTCGACCACAGGACAGGTATCATCTTCTATAAGCAAAATATAATTTATTATAACGTGGTGCAAATGATTTTTGTTATTCGATTTTTTTTGGATGCTTAATTGGTTTTCATACATTTCATGGTCCTTCTTCGAGCGGATCTTTCGTTTTTCTTGGCGTTTAATAACTACATTTTCGTAATACAGTCCACTCATTAAAATAATCAAATAATTTTCGCTTAATACACTACATTGAATTACACTTCATTCT
This sequence comes from Sphaerophoria taeniata, assembly GCA_943590905.1. Classification (NCBI taxonomy): domain Eukaryota; kingdom Metazoa; phylum Arthropoda; class Insecta; order Diptera; family Syrphidae; genus Sphaerophoria; species Sphaerophoria taeniata. The sequence continues at coordinate 87,549,809 of OX016542.1, forward strand.
TCGTACAACACACTTCGTTAGCTTTATACTTTGATTGTCATAGACACGTGTTCTCGGTATCGAAGCATTGATATTCCCACGGAAAAATGCCTGATCCACCTTCTCTTCCTACACTTCGTCTTGTTCGTGGTCATCTTAAGGCTTCCTTGACTAAGCTTGTGAAATATGCAGAAGCAATCGACGAGACGATATCACTTAGTGATTTAGATGTGCGTCTATCCAAGGCAACAAGCTTATGGGAGGAATTTAACGCTTCCCAATCTTGTATGTACGAGTTCGTAGAAGATAAAGATTATATAGATCCTGTTCCAGACTACGAGGACTTTGAGGAAAAATACTTGAAGGTTCAATCTATTTTTCGTGAGGCAATTAAGAAGAAGGAGAATGAGGAGAAAAGCAGAGACATTGTGGGTCAGTTAGCTAATCAACAGAAGATTTTACTCGACACATTAGGAAAGACGCATTCGGAAGCGCAGGTTAGATCAGATTTCTTTCTGCCAAAAATTCATATTGAACCGTTTTCTGGTGAATATCATGAATGGCCTTCATTCAGAGATATGTTCACGAGTGCAGTTCATGATAAATCAAACTTGACTCCAATCCAAAAGTTTCTCTTTTTGAGATCGTGTCTTCGGGACACTGCATTAGGACTCCTCAACCATCTGCCGTTAACCAATTCTACATACGAGGAAGCATGGGATAGGCTGGTGAATCGATTTGATCGGCCTCGCCTTATAATTAACGGGTTCATAAAAACATTTATGGAACTACCCTCTGCAAATACCGCACATGTCAACGATCTTCGAAAGATTTCTAATAGCGCTGACGAGCTAATAAGAGGTCTTAACTCAGTCAATTCGCATGATAGAGATCCTTGGACGATTTATATTTTGCTTAACAAGGTGGATCCTGAAACTCGCAAGGCCTGGTCTGAGGAAAGTTCTGGCAATGACAATCCTTCTATTACAGATTTTCTGAGATTCCTAGATCTACGGTGTGATGCATTGGAAAGTACACACATAAACATTCGTGACAAGAGTAGGCCCAAGAGCTCAGGAGTGAAAAGTATGCATGCAGCGTCATCCTTATGCATGAAATGCAACGGTTCTCATAGACTGCCTCAATGTCCAGAGTTTCTCAACATGATGGTAAATTTTCGAAGAGATTTCGTAAAATCTAACAAAGCTTGCTTTAATTGTTTGCGTCCTGGTCATACCTCCAATCGATGCGTGTCCAAATTTCGTTGTTCAGAGTGCAAATCTCGACACCACAGTTTAGTGCACGATGATTCGGTGTACGTCAATCGTAATGCTGCTTCCGAAACGGGTAGCAATGCGTTTAATGGAGGACCAATTAAAGAGTTTGTTCCTCAAAACCCTCCAAGTGTTCCTTCGACTTCAAACGGACCTTTCGTTAACAACCATTCGCTAAACGAGGCTCATAATATACCCCATACCCTACTTCCAACTGCGATAGGTAAAGTTCAAGACATACACGGTGCATATCAGGATGTTCGAATACTAATAGACTCTGGCTCGCAAGTTTCTTTTATCTCGGAGTCTTGTGCCCAAAGGCTTGGGCTCAAGAGAAGAAACGCTCGCATACCGATAAGTGGTATTGGATCTACCAGCGCTGGTACATCTAGAGGCCTTCTGTCATTGGCAATCTCTTCACGGTCTGATTTATATCGTATTTTCGTTGATACTTATATTTTATCAAATGTGACTTCGAACTTGCCAACTATGTCATTCAACATCGAGGATTGGGATCACATCAAACATTTGGAACTAGCCGATCCTTCGTTCAATAAATCTTCCGCAGTTGATATTTTGTTAGGAGCCGACAAGGTTTGGGAAATTCTTACTGGAAGCCTCATAAAAAGTAAACAGGGTTACCCTATAGCGCAAAAAACAATATTTGGTTGGGTATTAGCAGGACAATTGCCATCTAGTAACAACACTTCTATTTTTTCGCATTCTGCTACACTTGATGTTGACAAAATACTTCAAGCATTTTGGACAATCGAAGAAGTTCATCCCAAATCGATAATCTCCAAGGAAGATAAGGAAATTGAAGATCACTTCCTCAAAACTCATACTCGTGATTCGAACGGAAGATACATAGTCAACTTACCTTTCAAATCATCTCCAATCTTTGCTAATTCGTTTGATGGAGCCTATGCGCGATTGAAGTCAATGGAAAAGAAATTTGCAACCAACAAAAGTTTTTTTGAAAACTACTCGTCGTTTCTAGACGAATATTTGAAGCTCGGTCATATGACCAAGGTCCCTTCCTCGGAAATCAACAATTCAAATGTTTTCTATTTGCCGCACCATGCTATATTGAAACCAGACAGCACAACGACCAAGCTACGCGTGGTGTTCGATGGGTCTTTCAAAGATTCTAACGGTAATTCACTTAATGATTCGCTAATGATCGGCCCACCTATCCAAAGAAACCTGTTCGCTGTTTGTTTACGTTTTCGTCGCCACCGGTTCGTTTTCACCGCGGATATCGTAAAAATGTTCCGACAAATTTGGGTCGCGGATAAGGATTCCGATTTTCAACGCATCGTTTGGCGAAAATCACCGTCGGATCCTTTAGAACATTTCCGCTTGCGTACGGTTACTTACGGAACTTCGTGTGCACCATTTCTTTCAGTTAGAACATTAGAGCAACTTGCCAATGATTATAAAGACGAATTTCCTGATGCGTCGGATATCGTCCTTAACGACTTTTACGTCGACGACGTGGTTTCGGGTGGAGATACTCTAAGTGATGCGTTGCGTAGACAAAAATCGTTGATTGAACTTCTATCGAAATGCGGTATGGTGCTTAGTAAATGGGAAAGCAATTGTCAAGAACTTTTGCCAACCAAACGTGCCTTCGGAAATAATATGAATGTTCCTTTAGACTCTGATTCAGATACGTGGATAAAAATACTCGGCCTTAACTGGAATTCAACGTGTGATTTGTTTAGTTTTCGCCTAAGTTATGTACCTAACGAACTCATAACAAAACGTCAAATCCTTCGCGATGCTGCGCGCATCTTTGATCCACTCGGATTTCTTGCCCCTACGGTCGTTTTATTGAAAATTTTATTTCAAGAACTCTGGCATAAAAAGTTAGACTGGGATGATGAAATCCCAGGTGCAATAACTTCTCAATGGAGTAATCTTCGCAATGAACTTTCGATTCTAACTAAAATTAAAATTCCGCGAATAATTGGTCTCGGTAACTCTAACTTCCAGTTGCATGGATTCTCTGATGCCTCCTCATCTGCCTTCGCTGCCGTTATATATTCGCGCTATCAACTTGCCGACGGAGGCTATGCGACCAACATTGTTGCTGCAAAATCCCGTGTTGCTCCAGTTAAGCAGTTAAGCATTCCCAGGTTAGAGCTTTGCGGAGCTCTCCTCTTGGCCAGGTTGCTAGTATCAGTTCAATCAGCCCTCAACATTACCTTTGCTGACGTCTATGCATGGTCGGATTCAAAGATAGTTTTATCGTGGTTGTCTTCCCCACCGCGCCGATGGACAGTTTTTATTGGAAATAGAACGGCTGAAATCCTAAACAAGAAGTAGGTGGTTTCACGTAAGGTCGGAGTGCAACCCAGCCGATTGTGCATCGCGTGGCATCCCACCATCGCAGCTGCTCGAGCATCCACTTTGGTGGACTGGTCCTGACTGGCTTCGGAAGGATTCTCAACACTTTCCTATCGTATTGGACGTGGATGAAGATCCAAGCTGTTCAGTCGAAGAGAGAAAACTTGCGCCCACATCGCTTTTAACAACCTCCGATGAGCACCCTTTCGAAATACTTTCGACTCGAATATCGTCGTGGAATATTTTGATCCGAACGGTCGCGCGAATCTATAGAGCCCTTGAACTTTTTCGCGGAATCAAACGTTCGCAAACGTTGCTAAGCCCAGCAGAAATTCTCAACGCAAAAAATCAAATAATTATATGGTTGCAAAATCGGTATTTCAGTGAAGACATTACATTTTATAAAAAACATGGATTTTTTGCTAAACATTCTAAATTAATCAATTTATCTCCATTTTCAGACAATAATAATATCCTTCGTGTTGGCGGTAGAATCGAGCATGCGGACATTTCGTTTAACGCAAAACATCCAATTATATTACCCAAAGCGAGTATCGTTACAAAGCTTATCCTTCGTGAGGCACACAATCGGTTTCTACACCCAGGCGTTTCTACTCTTTTCGCGTTAGTCAGACAAGAATACTGGGTGATCGGGTGTCGCAATCTACTTCGGAAAATCACTCATGACTGTATAAGGTGTTTTCGACAGCGGAAAACCACAATTACTCAACAAATGGCTAATCTACCCCCACAACGCATTCGCACTAGTAGACCTTTCTCTCATTGTGGCTGTGATTATGCTGGCCCATTTGCATTGAAAACTAAATGGGGTCGAAAAGTGAAACTATCTAAGTGTTATATTTCGTTATTTGTATGCCTAGTTTCGAAAGCAGTTCACCTCGAACTTGTAAGTGATTTAACAACTGACGCTTTTCTGGCTGCTTTCCGTCGGTTTGTGTCGCGTCGTGGAAAACCGTCCAACATGTACTCCGACAACGGTACAAACTTTCACGGAGCCGCTCGGTCGCTTTCAGAAATGCATGACCTTGTTCTGTCAGAGAATCACAATTCAATAGTCGCGGAATCCTTAGCTCGTGACGGAATTATTTGGCACTTTAACCCACCCTTGGCACCACATTTCGGCGGATTGTGGGAAGCGGGGATTAAGTCCGTAAAACAACATCTCAAGCGCGTAATCGGAAATGACAATTTAACGTTTGAAGAACTTTATACCCTCCTGACACAAATTGAAGCTCTCCTTAATTCGCGACCGCGTTGCCAAATTTCAGATACCGATTTGGACCCTCTAACCCCTTCACATTTCTTTTTAGGCGAATCGTATGCAGCGGTGCCAGAACCATCCCTAGACATACCACAAAATCGCTTGTCGAGTTGGCAAAACTTACAAGCCAAGATCCAAGGTTATTGGAATCGCTGGAAGATGGAATATTTAACATCGCTACAAAATCGTCCACGATGGCAACGAACAGAAGAGAACATCAAGTTAAATGATCTGGTCGTGATCAAAGAATCTAATTTACCACCAGGCAAGTGGGCATTGGGTCGAGTCATCGAAATCCACCCAGGGAAAGATGGACTTATTCGTGTTGTCACCCTGAGAACATCCAGTGGCAATCTAGTGCGACCAATTCATAAACTGGCTATTTTACCCGTGAACTGAAACGGCGTTCCAGGGGGGGCGGAATGTTTAGGAATGAACATTATTTAAAACATTATTATCAATTTATACTGTTTCTTATAATTTCTATATCATTGTTCTATATATTTACTTAACCCAACATTGTTACTCATACCCTATGTTCTCGTTGAATCACACAGTTAGTCTTAGTTTAATATTTTTTTTTGTTGTTACGAATTACGATTAGTTATTTCTCTCTCATTATGTGTAACTGTTCTATTTATTGTACTTTGCTGTGGATTGAACAAGGGCATGTGAAATGCATTCACTCGTCCATTTGGATTTCGACCACAGGACAGGTATCATCTTCTATAAGCAAAATATAATTTATTATAACGTGGTGCAAATGATTTTTGTTATTCGATTTTTTTTGGATGCTTAATTGGTTTTCATACACAAGACATGTCGTAAATTTTAGATCTTGTTTGTTTTTTGTTGCTGATTGAAGTGGAATTTTTATTGTGTATATTGATTGACACAAATGATCGGCTAGTTTTTTTTTTCCAAATAAGGAAATTGGGTAAAAGCTTATTTTGCATTAGCAGCAGGACGCCTGTCAGTTTTCACTCTGTCAGATCTCCTTTTTTTGTTCAATTGAACGACACGGAAAGAGATTTCATATTTTAATCGAAAAAGTGTTTCACCAAACCCTCGGTCAGTAGCTAGCTGTCTCCAGTTTCACACGCCAAGTTGGTTCATGTCCTCTACCACCTGTGTGCTCCACCTTAGCCGCGGTCTTCCTCTTCTGCGACGCCCTTCCGGGTTGGATTCGAAGACTCTACGAGCCGGAGCATTATTTTCCATTCGCTCGACATGACCCAACCATCTAACTCGTTGGACCTTAACTTTTCTGGCTAGGTCAGTGTCGCTGTACAGCTCGCACAGTTCTTGGTTGAATCTTCGTATCCATTCTCCATTAATGCAGACAGGACCAAAAATCACTCGAAGAATTTTTCTCTCAAAGCAGCCCAAAGCGTTTTCATCCGATATTGCCATGGTCCATGTCTCTGCATACATCAGGACCGAGATGATGAGGGTTTTGTAGAGTGTCACTTTAGTTGCTCCTTGCTCATGAGAGGACTTTACTACTCAATTGCATTCTAAGTCCAAAGAAGCAGCGATTAGCAAGAGTGATTTTTCGTTTGATTTCAGCGCTGGTGTTGTTGTCTGATTTGATAGCGGATCCGAAGTAGACAAAGTCCTTAACTACCTCGAAGTTAAATCTGTCTATGTTGACGTTTGCTCCAAGACGTCGATGTTGGTAATGCTTTCTTGTTGACAGCATTAACTTGGTCTTGCCCTCGTTGACCACTAGACCCATCTTCCTGGCCTCCGTCTCAAGACACACAAACGCTCCACTGACATCACGCTGTGTTCTTCCAATTATGTCAATGTCGTCTGCGTATCCTAGTAGCTGGAAGGACTTTTGAAAGATTGTGCCTCTGGTGTTGACGTTGGAGCTTTGCACAATCTTTTCAAGAATGATGTTGAAGAAATCCCATGACAACGCATCGCATTGTCTAAAACCTTTTTTGACATCAAAAGCGTCCGTTAGGTTTTTTCCGACCATGATGGAACAGCTTGAGTTTTCCATTGTCATCTTACACAGACGGACGAGTTTTTCTGGGATGCCAAAACTAGACATTGCTCTATATAATTGGTCTCTATAGACGCTGTCATACGCGGCCTTGAAATCGATGAAAAGATGGTAGGTATCGATTTGAAGTTAATGGGTCTTCTCCAAGATCTACCGTAGGGTGAATATTTGATCGATGGTGGACTTTCCGGGTCTGAAGCCACACTGATAAGGACGTATCAGGTTGTTGACGAAAGGCTTCAAACGTTCACACAGCACGGCAGACAAGAATAATATGACGAATAATATGACGAATAAATAAATAATAACGAATAACGAATAAAAAAATAAAAAGGTACAATTTATTCGAATAATGCCCAACCCTGCCTATTTCTTTCAAAAACAAGGAAATAACTTAACAAACGCACTTTATTCGTCATAATTGAAAAATCGATCAAACTATTTCATTGCCTGGTTGTTTATAAGCGCATTCTGGATCAAGAAAGGTGTTTAGCCTTGATTCAGAGTAGAAAGAACCAAGGCTTTTTAAGGCAGTGCCAGCAGAGAAAGTACGAATATAGGTCATGTCATGACACTGCTTTAGAGCCTTTGAGGAGCTTAAAAATGGATTGTTGGTGGCGCCACATCTGCAACCAAAGAAAATGAACAAGAACTGTTGTCAAGCTTGAATCACGAGTTGTAAAATTTTCAACAAATGAAAGGCAGAAATAAAAATGAATGTATTCAATTTTAATTTTGTTTAAAGCGGAAGTTAAGACACTCAACTTCTCTAGAGTCTAGTCAGGGCCCACGCAATTATTTCGACACAATTTAAGCCTCATAATCCTATCGACACAAAGTCTTGTTTATTGACAGGCGATTAATTTGTGTTAAGTTATTTAAAAGAGCATGTAGATTGGAAATAGCTCCGCAAATATCAGTTAGGGTGACCATCTCAGAGCTTTTTAAGAAAATTGATGAACATTTGGAGACTTCACTTTTTTTAATTACACCATGGTCACCCCTAAACATTTCTTTCTTGTTACATCTGCCAGTTGCTATTCTCTAAAATTTATGAAAATCTTAGATGACAGGTGGATATGGAATGCGCGTATTGAATTAAGCACAAACCAAGCAAACAAACGAACGAATAGTTTCCATAATGTGACGCGGCAATAAATTCTCCCCCGTAAACAAACGCAAGTCCCTGACAGGTTTCGTATATTAAAAAACGTTGTTTTTTTGTATTTTATTTTGCCAGCTATTTTTTGTTTTGTTTTGTTTTTAATATGCACACCATTATTTAATGATGTTGTTTTGGTTAATTTTATGTTCCATCTAAAAGTGGGATTTTAATGGCACATCAGCGTGTGATTTAAATGGCATTAGCAACTTATTGTTTAAGATAATATATTTGTTGAGTGGTTATTTGACATTATTTGGCGTCACTAATTGATGTTTTTTTTCTGTGAGTTGTCATTCGTTCGTTTGTCTTCTCATTGTCTAAAAGACATCGTGATAGCCAAATGTGGGTGTTATAAATTAGAAACTCTTAAGTGTTGTATAATAAACTCATGTTGGTATTTTGTGTGTTGCATACAGAATTTAAATGGCAATGAATTGAATTGATTTTAATTAAAGTATTTGGACATGGCTTTGTCTAATTTTTTGTTTGTCAAGTTGTGTCAAAATTATAAATTTGAAAATGACAAGGTATTTAAATTAACGTTCTTGAGAGTTGAATAGTGAAAGGTGAGTGGCTAACATTGGTTCCTAAAAAAACTGCTGCTGACCTTTTCAGATTTTCAATTGAAGGTTTAAAAGAAAATTATGATAATTAGTTATTTTGAAATGCAATATCCCGAAGCACGAGGCAAAAGTGCAAGATTATTCCAACAAAAAACTAACCACGACCTCACAGACAGCAATAAAAAAAGCATACTCTTATTTCGTGGGCACTAAATATTCCAATATTTTGTCTGTAACTTTGGGCCAGGAGGAAGAAAACAAACTGGGACTTCAATAAGAAGACTATACGTGAATGAAAATTGCTTCTTTTTAAGATTAGGATCAGGAACCGTTCTCGCTTAAAATAGTTTTGCAGTGTGCATTGTATGGTCTTGGTGGCATACATTCTGAATCAGTTGAATAGGGACAGCGTTTAAAAGGTTGCATACAAAAATTACTGAGATGGAGTCATGCCGTTTTTGTAAGTCTTACAGATGGGGGACATTTTTATACAGATGTGTGAGTAGTTTTACGTCGGAACCTAGCAATTAAGCCTTATCCTGGAAGACAGGAGCATTCATTTTTATAGCGGCCGTGCATGGCGCCAAAATATTTCTTTCTTTTTGTTAACTTTGTAGAATGAGCAATTTGGAGGGAGAAGATTATACAGATGGATCCAAGACAAATGATGGTGTGGAACTCAGAAAAGCTTCCGCCTCCCAAATCATTGTAGCGTCTTCCAAGCGGAAATTTTGGCGATCAAAGAGGTTCTATCCTGGCTAAGAGAAAACGTGAAATCGACTTCTGATATCCGCATCTTTTCTGACAGTCAGACTGCTATTAAATCTCTCGAAGGTGTCTCAACCAACTCTCAAACGGCCCTCGATTGTCGATCATCTCTCATGAAGGTGGCGCAGCAATTTAATATTCTCCTCTGTAGGGTGCCGGACCACAGAGACATAACAGGAAATTGTAGAGCCGATGAACTCGCTAAAAATGGAACCGTCATACCCACCTCACCTGAAAGGGAAAAGATAGGTATACTGATAGCTACATGTAAACTTTTGCTAAAAGAAACAGCCGTAACGATAACAAGCACTAGGTGGTACAATTTACCAACTTATTATCTCAAAGCAGATTTCATATTAGCTCCCTAATAGGTGTCCTAACGGGATACTGTCTTATGGGCAGACACGCAATACGACTTGGTGTACCCTAAAATGACTTCTGCAGGAGCTGTATGCACGAAGAAGAAGAAGAAACAATCTGTCACCTTCTCTGCACATGCCCTGCTTTCCCTAAGACGCAAACTTCATCTGGGAGAATATTTTTCCGATAATCCCAGTGAACTAGCTAACAAGGATATCAAATATCTACTTTGCATTATAAAAAGCTCAAAATGGTTCGACTAGTAAGAAACAATTCTCTAGATTCATGTGGCCTAAGTGTGTGGATCCTGTATCCGCAGCCACTTTAACCTAACCTAACCTTGCATTTTTATTTTATTTCACAGAATTTGATTTTAACAAATTTGGATACACATTAATCGGTTTTTAGTACAACATTCAAGAACAATACACTGGTGAATGTGACAGCTGTCAGAATAGAATTGAATTCCTATAGTGAGGTGAGTCTCACTTTAACCCAAATTCTATTAAAACCGTTAACGAGTTTGTTTTACTTATGTCTAGGAAACTACAATTGTGGCAACTCTGGCCTTTGATGCTGTGGTTCTCTTTGCAAATGCAATAAATAATGTGATAGAAAACGGACAATATTTCGAACATGAATTCATGACATGTGATCGGATTGGAGACTATCAAATATGGGAAGTTGGAAGTTTGATATTGCAACAAATGTTAGCGGTAATTGCAAAGTTCGTTTATAAAAATTATCATCACTTGACCGATTTTAGTTTATTTGACGACGCATATAAAGTCATCTGATGAAAATGGAACTTTCATAACCGATAAGGCTGTTTCCTTAACGATAACAAGCACTAGGTGGTATAATTTCCCAACGTGCGCAGCCATAACTCATATGGCCGCCACTTGACCTAAAGCGCTCTAAAGACTTGTTATCTCAAAGCAGATTTCATATAAGCTCCCTAAAAAGTGTCCTCACGGGACACTGTCTTATAGGCAGACACGCAATAAGACTTGGAGCAGCCTCAAATGACTTCTGCAGGAGCTGTATGAACGAAGAAGAAAAAGAAACAATCTCTCATCTTCTCTGACCATGCGCCATGCCCTGCTCTTTCCCTAAGACGCCAACTTCATCTGGTAGAATATTTGTATGGTAATCCCAGTGAACTAGATAACAAGGATATCAAATATTTTCTTCGCTTTACCTAAAAAAAAGCTCAAAATGGTTCGACTAATAAGAAGTAATTCTCTAATTCATGTGGTATCACGTTGGGCCTTTTCTTTTGGCTTAAGTGTGTGGATCCTGTATCCGCAGCTACTTTAACCTTACCTCACCTACAGATTGGGGATATTTTTTGTAGAAAAGAATGAAAAAAATCCTAGAGAGGTAGAAGATATTAAGATACCTATATCATTTGTTTTTCTAATTAAAAAGAAAATATGGATCTAATTTTTTGAACAAGAGTGTAAGTGGTTCCTTGATATGTGAATAAAATAAAACATGTATGAAAAAAAAGACATGACCATTGTTTTGTCTTTTCGGAGACTTTATTTATTAATATGATTCTGATAAGGGACACAAAAGCAACATGAGTTGTCCTCGCCACGATCAGCGTGAACTTGAACCGAAGTGCACGACATTACAGTCTCATATCTATTACTTTGGCATTCGTTTTTTTGCGATTGGATCTGTCGACTGGCGCGACTCGTGTTGCGTTGTTTAATAGTGTGCCAATGCTGTGATCTGCGCAATATCTTGTGGGAAATGAAAGAAGGGGGCTTCAATCTTTAATCAATTGCATTCTGAATTCATACATACAGGCTGTATTGGCACTGACTTTGAAAAATCGACCATAGAAGTGTTACGAACAACAATTAAAATACAGCTCACACCTCTTCAACACCTTTATCAAAACGTGTCATTTATAGTTCCCAAATGCAGAAACCACACAGACTACAAACCCAACAACTCGCCTCCTTATAAATTGAACTTACGCCCTTGAAACCCAATCCATTTATCCCACGCATATATGAGTTCATTTCCTGGAATATATGTTGTTTCGCATTGGACCAGGTTAATAACAAAACCAAAATCAACTGCTTCACGACCATCTTCGATATGTGTTCGCATTTTAAGAAGAAGTGATTTTCTTTATCTCCTGCAGTAGCCATACTCTGAGCACGCTTAAAACAGCCAAAAGACAACAGCATTGAAGCTCAGTGGTCAAGTTATGGGTTCCTGTGTGTTTTATTGGGATTTTGTGTCTTTTTTCTGGAAGAGAATATAAACAGAATTTATCGTTTATTGTATACAATGTGACATTAAAACGAAAGATTATTATCTTCAATAGAATCGCATAAGCTCTGGCTCTGTGACTCCGCCGCGATTTGTGTTTTATTAAAGTTGTTTTTTATTTATCTTATTTTTCAACGAATCGGATCCCAATCGAATTTGGGGATTTTGTTCAGATACATTCGATTGTTTATATTATTTGAATAAATGCCGTGAATTTGGTACCTTAAGATGAAATCACTACATTTTTCGCCTGCCGCTATAGCTCTAAGATGTTGAGTCCTTAAAGTATGCAACTATTTTCGTATAATCATTTGAAAAGGACGACGAAATTAATTATATAGATATTCTATCTATTGTACAGATTTGTTCATGAGACACACTACACAAATGTGAACGCTTACATTATAATGTTAAGTAGGCTGATTCCTCTGTAGTTGTCGCAGTTCTCCAAGAGATTCTCCCTTCCTCAGGATCGGACATTTAATGCTGAGGTTCCATTAATCGCCCATGCATTCTTCCGACCATATCTTTCAAATGATTTGGTGCGAATTTTATCTATGTAGGTCTTCGCCTACTGCTTTGAACAGCTCGGCAGCTAGACCATGTGCTCCAGTGGCTTTGTTGGAGCCGTGATATTGCCGTTTTCATTTCTTCTAGATCGGGTTAGCGGAATTGTTGGCTATCGTCATGCCAAATGAATGGCTCCTGCCTGACTGCGGGATTCTATTCGTCGTCGCCGTTATGCAGTCTACAGAAGTAGTCTTTCCATATCCCAAACATCGACTGGGATTCTACTATGATGTTCACTTGTTCATCTCTGCAGGCATCGGTTCTTGCTCGATGACCTTGAGCCAGCTGTTTTACTTTCCGAACTTCATCCCTACTGTTGGCTCTCATTTTGCTCTTCAGAAGCAGGCGGCGGTGGCGGCGGCGGCGGTGGTGGCGGCGGCGGCGTTCCTCTCAACTCTTTTACTCGTAGAGCTCACGAGCAGCTCTTGTCCTTTTATGCAGCGCCGCTTTGTATGCCTCTTGCTTGGCTGCATGGGCCTGCCTGCATTCTTCGTCAAACCAGGGGTTTCGTTTTGGTGGCTGTGTGAAACCCAGCACATTAGAGGCGGCATCTCTAACTGTTTTCTGGCAATATTGCCACAGGTCTTCAATACTTGATGTTGGCGGCATAGGACTACTTAAGAGGTTACTTGACACTCGATCAGAGAAGGATCTGGCAATCTCTTGCGATTGTAGTCGCCCAACGTCGAATTTTCTTGCAGCATTTCCTTGTTTTGGCCGTTGTCGGGATATTCGTAGCACTACCTTGGCTATGACAAGCTAGTGGTCCGAGTCGATGATGGCTCCTCGGAAAGTTCGAACATCTACATCATTCTGTAATTACAAGTATTGCCTTCCGTCGACCGCAATGTGATCAATCTGGTTTACGTTTGATTGATCGGGAGATCCCCTTTATGGATGATGAGATATGGGAACCAGGTGCTTGTTACCACAACATTTCGCCTCGCAGCAAAATCGATCGTGTCGTGTAGGCTTTCCGACTTTTCGACTAAGACCGACTGCAGCACTCCTACTGTGGACCTCAGTGCGGATTTTAAAGTTATCATTCGATCTCGAAAAGAGTGGGATGATGACGTAGTGACGAGAGGCTTCGACACAACTATTTTCACTGACGACGTACGGCTCAAAAATGGAGTGTGGGGTTGGTGCAGGAATTTTCTCTGAGTCTTTAAATGTATCCAGGTCTTTTCGGCTTCATGACTTTGCTAGTGTCTTTCAGGCTGAACTACTCGCGATTAAGGAAGCATGCAAATCAAGGTCAAAATCAAATTCGCAATACAGCTATCTTTTCGGCTTCACGCCCCTTTAGGCTTTTCAATCGTGGCCAAAAAATTGCTCGACGTAATTACATATAGTTATATAATGTCCTTAAGTCTTATTCAAGATAAAAAAACAAAATAACATAGAATAATATAATAAAAGATATTACTATTTGTACACAATAAATTTTCGGAGTAATTCTTTCTTGCGGTATATTTATTCTTCTAAGCGTTTCCCTGGGCCCATAACCTTTTGAAATAATATTTCAGGGAATTTAATCTTGAACTTGAAACTTATAAATTTTATTGAGGAATGAAAAATATTTTATAAAAAAAAACTAAATTTACAGTACAGTAGGGAATTACATATTTACAACACAGGCGTCTATTCAAGCGATTGGCTCGTCCACATCATCCTCCAAATTAGTTCAACAATGCCGAAGTGAGCTAGCGGGCATGAACTTTGGACTCAGGGTCACTCTTGTCTGGATTCCGGGTCATAGTGGCTTTGAGGGCAATGAACGGGCTGACGAGCTTGCAAGGCAAGGATCAGCCCGTCATAGCTCACTCGCGGAAAGAGTCAACATTCCTTTTGGTGCTATGAACGGAAAGATCTTCTCAATTTTTCTTGCTGAATCAAACCACAGGTGGAGTAGCCTAACCAACTGTATCATATCTAGAAGGATATGGCCTACCTACAATAAATCTTGTTGCTTGTTGGGGAACACGCATCTTAGCTGGGCATTCCTCACAATACTTTCTGCCGTAGTTGTGGGAGCCAGCGAGAAAAGGAAACTGTTCTTCACTTCTTGTGTAAGTGTCCTGCCCTAGCCAAATCATTGGGAAAGTCCTTGTTCAATGACCTTAATGAGCTTTCCGAACTAGTGGATTTGAGGCGTTAACTAGTTGTTTCAGTTCCTCTTCGAACTTGAGATCGCCAGCTAGCGAACTCAAAACATCAGAATTTTATATAATCCCTCTTTTAATTTTATAGGTAAAATGAGTTTTTATGGTATCAAAACGGCGCAACCCAGTGCTAATTGGGTCACCGAGCTAGACTGCTCGTGGCCGCCATTTCTACTTCTAATACTATGCACATTAAAATGAGTATTATTATTTACGATAAAAAAAAAATTCTTGTGGCCCGAGGTAGCGTTACAAAATTATCAATGTGGCCCATTAAAAAAAAAGGTTGAGTATGGCTGGTGGACTCTTACGCGTAAGGAGACAGTATTAAGAAAGATTTACCGTGAGCACCTAGCAATTAAGCCTTATCTCACGGTGAACCTATCCACACTGTCGGCGCACACACGGCAAAATTACTGCTTTAAGAGGTCAAAAAGCGGTTTATCAAAATAAAGATAGAGTCTAAATAAGCTTGTATTTTTTTAGTCAGATGGTCTAGGAATCACAAAGAGCATAAGTCGCCTCTGTTATGTTCAAAATAAAAGACTGCGAGAGACCGGCAAATGAGCGAAGTGATGGTACGGTTAATTGCTCTCTAAAACGTCAACGAAACAGCACGCATTTTTATTTCAATCTCGTGCTAAAATACAAACAGTGATCAAGGGTATGAAATCTACAGGTATGTACATTTAATAAAGACCGTTTGATAAAAAACAATGTGATGGTAAGTATTAAAATATTATATTGCGGTTCTAGACAAATTTTTCTTTAAAATTCATGTTTACTTAGACTTACAAAAAAAGTTCCGCTAGGTACCGCTTTCTGTCCTTGATATTTGCATTAAGTCGTTTGTTGACCGTTATTATTGTGAATTTTGAGAACTCAAACCAACTCATTGTGATACTATCTTCTTTTATTGACAGGTAGTCGGAGTGATCCAAGTCACTCGAAATATATATATATATACATTAGGGTGGTTCTTATTTGCTTATTTTTTCAAAAATTAATGAAGACATCATCTAATTTTTTCAGATTTTTATCTATACCCCTTACTGGCCCTGTATCGAAGTGAAATTCTAATACTTCACAAATTTCATAAGTGTTTTAATTTCCTTGTATAAAAAATCAGGGAAATTAAAACACACATTTTTTGGTATGCAGCATTATTAAGACATTGCATATAAACGTGTTGACGAAATTTCCAAAAAATTGGTTGAGCCGTTTTTGAGAAATCTAGAAAAGAGTGTTATAAACCCAAAAGGTACTTCAAAAATGGGTCTCTTTTCCGATTTTTTGGTTATTGAAGAATATATTTTAAATAGAATCTTGGAATGCAATATCACTAAGGATAATGTTTCGTATAATTGTGCAAAATTTTAACAAAATCGGTAAAGCCGAAATGGAGATATACGGGAATAATCAAAAAATCAGCCGCAAAGTCCCTAGTATTAGAATTTCACTTCGATACAGGGCCAGTAAGGGGTATAGATAAAAATCTGAAAAAAATTAGATGATTTTTTTTTTATTTATTTGGAGATGATTGATAATTAACTATTTCTATTTTCATAAGTACCACTAATAAATTATTGTTTAGTGAAATATGATTATTTTTTTTTTTACTTTTCCTAAATTCATATATTTTTTTTATTAAGTTAACCGTTCTATTTGTTTTAAGTGTACCGTGTGTCCATTCATTATTTTTGATAATGTATCGGTTAGGAACCCAATAAAAATCAGAAATAAAAACAATTTTCCATGTCTATGATTTTTGGCCTCCTAAAGTAGTCATTTTGCCGTGTGTGCGGCGTGACAAATTGCAACCGAAGTCAGCTGAGTCACAATGTTTTGTTTAAGAGGATACTAAAACTCTTCTTAATGATCCAGAGGCACCACTTGAAGGTGTAGGTCAGCACGTTCACTTACTGCTGAATATGTACTAGGAAGCATTTTTCCTTTCTAAATTGCCAAGATACATGATTTCACCTCCACGCGTAAGGAGACGAAGTATTCACTTTGAACATACCATCTTCCAAAGTATAGTAAATGACCCACTCAGCTGGTATGATATTTGCATAGGTATTTGCAAAAAACGCCGTCAAAAAGGCAAAGAGATACCACTTTAAAACTCCAGGTACAAGCGGATGCACCAGCACCCAAATGGTCTCAGAAATGGAACGGCGAACCCGACAGATGGATAACTCGTGTGAAGCAGTCGACATCGAGATCATCACAGGCTTTTTTCAATGTATTCATACCAACACTAAAAATGGCGACCCTTAATTACAACATAATCAGACAAATTGAAAACAATTTGGACGCAAACGTTCATTTCAGTCAGCTTGAAAAATTCATGGCACCTGATTTCATTAATGTAAAAGCTATTTAGTCCACGTTTTAATTGACTACAACCAAATGATCAAAGTCAAGACATTCGAATCGGGAAATACAAAAAAAAACAAAAAAACAAAAAATCAACAAAACCTCTTTCTCATTCCCCATCTATAAATTAGGAAAAACGACAGACATATGATAATGTTTTGATTAAATAATTAATTTCGACATTTGGCTCCTAAAATAAAAAAAAAAAAAAATAGTTTGCGTGCGGACAGATTTATTGCAAATAAAATTAACAACACAAAATACTCCCTTGAAAAATGTCATAAATTTCAATGAAAAGCCAAATAAACTTGGAACGGTTTTTTATTGAGGAAGATTACAAAGCAACAAACACTGTTACGACAACGGCAAACGATAAACTAAAAAACATATACTCGACGATAAAACGCGATTTTAACTACAAAAAGAAAAAAAAACAACAACATAAAACTTACATTACGCCTCCTGATTTCTCGTCACACAATTTAACCCACGCAAAGATCCTAATTAAACGCCCCCTACCCCATTGACACAACCCCAAACACAGTTGAAGCCTGCTGCTACTGTATGTGGATACGTTTTCATTCGCCAAGAACCAAAAAATTATGAGGCTGTTTATTTATTTACGATTTTTGTTTTGTTCCTTTGTGTTTTTTGTTTATCGTCCAACGATTATGGGCGACGATATTGTTTGATTCGGGGATTATTAATCAAGCATCACACATATCGTGTTGAAAAGCCAAATGGCAGTGAACTCTGCGTGTGAATCCATAAACTCACGATAGAATGTTTGTTGTTATCGACTGTGCCAAATTCCGGCACAACACGAATTTGACGGCATGGTGTGTCCTTAATCGTATGAGGGTTAAATAGTTTGACGTGAAATTTATGACATGTTTGTTCTGATTAGGATTCTCAAAATATGTCGACTTCTCTCCTCTAAAATCGATAAACGATGATGATGGCTGGTCTTTACGATCCTATTTAAAATAACAGAGCTCCCCCGAAAAAAGTGGTTCACGTTCCTTGGAGTGTCATTATTCCAAGCACATATAAAGCCATAGACACCAAAAGCCCATGAACATCATCCGAAAAATGCAAGTTCAACCAGCAAAAGCATTTTATAGCTTTTCACTTAGTTAAGAGTTGTTCCTGTTTCCGTTCCCCCTCCTCTACCAAACTCATCTCATCATCACCCATTGGGGTATTATTTTCGTGCGGTGTAAGGACTCGAGGACATTCCACAGAAAACGACCTTCTAAATGTTTAAGCGAAAAGTGCAAACTAAAAATTGAGTGCAACCACCAAAACCATCACCATCATCATCATACCACACATTCTCAGGACCATTGTCGTCGTAGTCTCCACTCTGCTGTGTGCTACTGTGACTATCATCACGTCACCGTTAGGAACCATTTCGACAAAGTATCACATCGTTCTTATATGCTATTATCCTTGTTCGTCTACTTAAAGTTCTTTTTCGCTTGTGTCTTGTTTTTTCTCTCTTGAAAATCATGTAAGATTTTTTTTTCTGTCATGGAGCGATGGCTCCCCATGCAGGATGTCATAAAATTGCTTTTAAGCGCCCATTACCACAGCCACACCATATACAATGCTCTTACAATCTCAACGTTGATGTCCTTTTCCTTTTTAGAATGAGTATTGGAGAATTACAGTAAAGTCTCCAGTTTTTGAGGGACGAATCTTCTGAGCTTCAAAATCAACTGAAAAGTTGAGCAAACGATTTAAAATGTTGGTTGATCACTGAAGAATATTGATTTAAGAACGGAATGATCTATACAAGTTCTGAGTTCTGACCAAAAACCGCCTAAGAGAGACCTTACAGTGACTTGAAAACCACTACTTTGTGGTAAGCGACGTGTTCGTTTTTGTCGTCATTTCGGTGGTCTTAGGAAATTGCGACAAACGATAAGAAGCCCGTTACGACGACACACGGCATTAACAGTGCTGACATTGCAATGTTCTTCCTTCTTATTTTTTCTTGTTCCTTCCTCAAGGGATGTGTGTGTTGAGGTGAGGTAGTATTAAATGGATCCGGTAGTTTGTTCTTCTTCTTAGTCCGTTTTCCGATGGTTACATTTTTGTTATTATATAAAAATGTAATTTCAAGTGCATGAAAAAGAGAACAAGTGTCAAAATCATTGGCTTTTTCGCACAGAAAAATGATTTTCCCGCTTTAGCCTTTGTCCTGAGATTCCATTCAATAAAAAAGTATTGGAGCCCTGAGTATCAGTAAAGTTGAGCCAAAATAGGGCTTAAAGAAAGGGAAATGGCAGAAGGGTTGGTTCGAGGATGGCATGAACAAACAAAATAAGTGCAAAAACCACTGTCTATCTTTAAAAGTATCTGAGAAGTACTTCGCAGTTTTGTGCAGTTAGTTTTGGACTATTGAGTAATCTTAATAGTAAGGAGGATGTTGTTTAAGGTTTTATAAAGCGGATGTCATCAAAAGTTATCTGAAATGAGTTGAGAAAGACTTCAGTATTTCAAGAACTAAATCCTAATGTTTGTGGCATGCACACTGGCCGCTGTTGCACCCTGAACCCTGATCAGTGAAATCAGGGTGTAAGTGACAAGAACGGTTTGGTTTAAACAGTTCCTTAAAAATCAACAACAAATCAACCGATAACTCTTATCCATGACAGCTTGCAATTAGAACAAGCTTCCAGTTTGCATTGTTTTTTTTTCTTTCTTTCTTTTGACGAGAGAATGTTACTTTAATTTTTAACAAGTTGACTTTTATCCTTTCCTTTCCTTTTCATTTCCCTTTCATCCATTCATTGGAACTAGCTTCTAGTAGTTGGTTTCACTAGGTTCACTAGGGCGTATACTTACTTTTTTTATTTGATTTCATAATAATTAATGTTTAACGTTGTTTCGCTGAGAATTTCTTGTTCAATTTCACTCAAACTATGGAAATTTCATTTATAAAAGAAGCTACAAATTCTCTTCTTCTAATTTTTCCTAGACTCATTAAACAAGAAGACTTCCTGCATCTGTCAACTTTAATTTGTGTTTTTCACATTCATCAGCATCTGTATGCTATGTGTACAATAAATCATTCCTTATGACATTTAAAGCTACTCTTGTTGAGAGAACGAATGATTCTTTCTGAAAATATTAAATTGTCTATAAATCAATTCCTAAAACTGTGCGAAGTGATTCTCTCTTTTTTTTTAATTCCTCAAGTAATAAATAAGAAAACAAATGTCATAAAATATAAACTACTTCTATTCAAATTTTCTAATTTTCTTTCTTATTTAATTTTATCACAGACTGACTTAATATTCGTTCAGAAATTAATTCTTTATCACTCCATTAAGTTATTTTATCATCGTCAACCATCATCATCTCGAATATACCTTGTCTTAATAAAAGTAATAATAATTATTATGATACAAGGCTTGGAACAGTCATCCAGTGAGCGTTTCGAGCGAAAGCAGAATTCCTATCTTCTTTATAGCTTGGTCTTCGGCTTTATTATCTGACTTCCTTCTTCTGGAACACAATATAACAAGGCCTAATAGCTTGCCATTAATTAAGGGAAATAGCTTTTTTATGATTCCGCCCACTCCACAGCAACAAGAACAACAAAATTGTTAGACGCTTTGTGAATTTATTTGAAATAAATCTTTCGGTAAAGTGAATTTATTGCACAAAAGAAACAGAGGACTGTTATTTTTTTGAATATCACGAAGCATTCTGAAACATGAATTAGACAAACATTTTGAAAGGCTTTTTGGAAGACATTTTTACTGATGTTTAATAAAATGCACGTAGAGAGCTTTAGTTGTCGATTAATTTATGTTAAATTTGTTTGAGTGATTTTGTTGAAAGGAGACACTCATACATTCCAAAAATAGACTATCAATATGGCAAATGTCAAGTGGCAGAACTGTGAAATGACACTTTCTGTTGCTCAGTAGAGTATTTTTGGCTTTGGTTAAGTTGTCAAGTCAAACACAATATTCACAGGTCCAAGGACAGAGCTGAATTTGTGTTCAAGCTATTTTCAAATACACCTACAAATTTATCCTCTCTAGACACGAGATAAATCTCACTAGGTTCACCAACAGGAAAAAAAACTTTCGATTACCAAACAAAAATATAAAGCAAAAAACAAACATATTCAAGATATGAAAAGGTTATAATAAATTGCTTCCCGTTCAACATACGTCTTTTTTGTTGTTTTAAGTTTACGTTCATGACTCCTCTGCCCACGTTCCAACACTCACTCGCACACAAACGAACCCATAAAGAAAATAAAGTCATTTCGAACACATCATACGAAACAATCGCACACGACACACACCACCCCATCGCACTCTTTGGATATAATAAATATTATTTATTGTGATTTTTTTTTCTTTGCATAAAATATGTTATCCGATTTTCATGGCATGCCGAATAGCTGTAATATATCATTTTTTATTACCTTTGCCACCTAGCTACTATACCGGTGATATACCGCGGTAGTGGCCACCCCCATCCTACGCCTATATCCCACGTTATATTTTATCTGAGCACACGTAAAACTTTTACTCCGAGTCTACCTCACTCTAGTCTGATGACGACTGTGATGATGATAGGGTCTGAAAAGTGACCCCATTGGATTTTGGCAATAAAAAAAGGGAAATTGGAACAAGTGCACTCTTGACTTTACTTTTTTCTCCCGAAACTAGAAACTTTTTCCCAAAAACAAAAACCAAATCACCTTTTTTGTACTCAAGACGTTCATTCTAAAGCTATGATTACACGGTCAACGAAATCGGTCAAAGCGTTGACTCTCTGACGTCACAAAAAATACATATTTTCTCCGTCATTTCACCGTCAAAGTTTACAGAGTCAATGCTTAAAACATTGACTATCACACGATTGACACTATTGGGTCAATGTTGTCCCAAATTACGTTGACGCACAGGTGTGTCAACGTGACTTTTACTTATCAGTGTCAATGCATTGACTCGCAAAACTTTGATGATCACACGGTTTGACACAAAGCAAAAAAGCCGTCAGCACAAGTCAAAGCTATTTTGAGGAAATAAAATAAATATTGTGAGTTTATTAATGCGCATAATTATTTAGATATATTTAACTTAAGTGCAATTCATTTTCAGATAAAACCAACAGCAATGACAAAAAGAAATATGGAGAAAGCTGTTTTGGCCGCATATATATTAGAAAGCAGCACGGACGATGAACACGAGGACGACATCCGGAGTGCAAGGCCTTTACGAAATCAGCGTTCTGTGTGGACAAAAAATTGGTTGAAGGTCCGGGAGAAAGAAGGATTTGGTGTGAAATTATTACGCGAATTGCGCGCTGAGGAACCAACTTTATATAGAAATTTCCTCCGCATGGGCGCAAGCCAGTTTGATTACTTGCTGGCGCTGGTGAAGCCTCACATACAAAAACAAAATACAAGAATGCGGACGAGCATTTCTGCCGAGGTGCGTTTGGTCCTCACACTGCGATTCCTGGCCACTGGCGAAAATTTCAGATCTTTGCAGTACCTTTTTAGAATTTCCCAACCAGCTATATCCTCTATTATTCCCCAAGTTCTTGACGCGATTTTCAATGTTCTTGTTTCTGACTTTATAAAGGTTTAGTTATTCATAAAGTGCAGAAATGGTTAACTAAAGAATTAAAGTGGATTTTTTTTTTTATAGATTCCGAAAAGTGAATCTGAATGGGAGGCAGTAGCTGAAAAATTCAACGAAGCGTGGCAGTTCCCGAATTGCGTAGGTGCAGTGGACGGAAAACACGTCGTCATAGTCGCACCACCTCATGCCGGTAGCGTGTACTATAATTATAAAGGTATTTGATATTTTTGTTTTAACACTGATAGTAAACGTATTTATATTCTTTTTTCACAGGGACACATAGCATAGTTCTAATGGGAATATCTGATGCCGAGTACAAACTTTTGTACATTGACGTCGGCCGCAACGGCAAATTCTCGGACGGTGGTGTATTCAACAGATGTACATTTGGACAAGCACTAGACAGCAACCGTTTGCACTTATCTGCTCCAAAACCGCTGCCTGGAAGAGAAAGGGCCGTTCCATATGTGCTTGTGGCTGATGATGCATTTGCATTGCGAACAAATATAATGAAACCGTTTGCCCACAGAAATTTAACCTTACCAGAACGTGTTTTCAATTATCGACTGAGCCGAACTCGTCGTATAATTGAAAATGTGTTTGGCTTTATGTCTGCACGTTTTCGTATCCTTCGTAAGCCCATTCATTTGGAACCTTCAAAAGTAAAGAAAGTTGTGCTCGCATGCTCAGTGCTGCACAACTTTCTTATGACTACAAATAGAACGCATTACGCACCAACCAATTCATTTGACCAAGTGGACGAACAAGGAAATATAACGAGTCCTGGAGAGTGGCGTTCCGAATCAACAACGTCAACTATGTATTCACTAGAGCGGGCGAGGGACCGATGTGAAGATGCCAAAGATATCCAAAAAGAGTTTATGTATTATTTTACGTGTGAAGGCGAACTACCTTGGCAATACAACCATATATAATTATTATGTTTGTTTCAACACTTTCAATAATATTAAAAATGTTTTGTTCTCTTTTAAAACAAAAACACTTTTATTTTTTATTTTAAATTAGGCGGCCTAGGATATGCTTTTACAGTGGTTATCGACCTTTCGACCCTTCTCTTTTCTCCTATTCTATTCTGTTGTGGATATATGCCTTTTTCTCGTCTACGCTACGAAGGGCGTTCCATTTGTTTCTAGCTTCAAAGCTATCAACATTTTGGATCCCTAGCTCCTCAGCAACTTGTTTCCAGCACTCACATTTTATGTGAGCCAGCTTATAATCGCTGCATCCTCCATCCCAAAGCGCTGGTCGCTTTTGGACAGCTGAAATCAACGCCGATATTTCAGTTTTTTTGGCCCAAGCGTATGCAATTTTTCTTCTGCGTTGCGCTTTTTTCTTTTTTTGGTCTTCATCTTGGGCAAGTGACTCCTGTCTTGGAGTAGCATCGTTGATATCTTCCATCATAATCTGATAAAATTTTTATCAAAGAAAGGGACATTATTTTAAATTAAAAAAAAACTTACCAGCAGCTTTAAAATTTCAATATATGTATGTCCTGTTTTGTTTTTTATTTTTTGAATTAAATGATGTAAAAAAACCAGGGCCATGTTTTTTTTTATATGTATAAAAATCACAGTCAAACTGAGACGATGACACGGTATTTAATTCTGCCCCGTCAACGCTGGGACACGGTCATTGCGATGACACGACTCCGTCAACGCGTCCCAATGACGTTGACAGAGAGATTACACGGTCATCGAAAATAGTCAATGCGTTGACCCAAAAATGTGTGTCAACGCGAGTGTCATCGTACCCGTCAACGCAATGACACCAGTTTTCGTTGGCGATCACACGACGTGATACTCTTGGGACAAATTGTGACGTCATTTTTACGTCAGAGAGTCAACGCGTTGACCGATTTCGTTGACTGTGTAATCATAGCTTAATACTTGTTCTTGAATGTTTTTGATAAGCACAGAGCATTGCTACAGTATTATTTGCAAGTATAGATTACAAGTAGCCATGGCACAAGGTTAGGTTATGGGGCTGACAGTTGATGTCGTCAATACAGATCCATTGTGATACCCGTGAGTATTGCTACTCAAGCTAATAAAAACCTATGTTTGTCGAAGTTCAAAATGTTAGCACCTGGAGTACAAGTACTGGAGAGTTCTTCTAAGTCCCCGAAAAAATAATTGCTTTGGTGGTAGAGTGGCAGTGGCATAGAAAGTGCGAAGTGTCTTCATGCACCTCCTCGTCAGTCGTCACCCATCTCTCCAGATCTTTCTTGTAGTGCCGTAGGTGTCAAGAAGGTTCCACATTTCATCGGCCTTTTAAAATTTTTGAGATTTCCTGCAATTCCTGCTAATTCATCGGCCTCCTTGTTGCCTGGTATACCAATGTGGCCTGGCAACCAGCAGAGACAAATGTTATGCTTTGTGCCAAGAACCTTAGGCTCTTCGCGGCAGCATGAAACAAGTTTTGATTTTACCTCAGTTGCAGTAATCGCTTTTATTTCCATCATTAATACCTGTTTAGCAGCTTTTGTCACTGCATTGAACTCCTTTTGAAAGACACTACTGTAGTCAGGAAGCCTAAGCGAAGCGGCTTACTTGAGAGATTCAGAATAGAAGCCTCCTCTCTGCTTGAGATGGCAGCCTGGAATGGTTTATGGAAATCAAGTTTGGGTATTTTATAGTGTGTTGTAGTACTATGACCCTTATATTTATGAAGAATCTGAGCATGTCCTATGGAACTGTTTTTCAAGACTTTAGTCTGACTAAGTCTCAAGGCACTTTTAGTCGCAGATTCTTGCACAAAGAGGTCTAGGGGTATTAAATTTAAAATAACTTCCAGTCTCTCAGTTGGAGTGGATCTCATTGACCTTGTATGCCTGTGCACGCAAGTCTTTGAACATTTGTTAAAGTTTTGAGGTTCGTGCTCTTTTCTTAAGCTTTCCGCCAAACCAGATTACCATATGTTAGTATTGGCCTAATTCATTGCCGAATACATCCATCTGATAATTTAGGGTTTGGTCCACAGGTTTTCTCGAAAATTCTGTTGCGATCGACGCCTTCTTATATCTATCTTTGGTGTTCACACCCCATGCAGTTTAGTTTTTTAACTAAGATCACTCCAAGGTACTTTGCATGATCAGAGATTTTAAGAAGACATTTTGGGTATTTTGCGTTTGTTAGTAAATAGAACTAGTGTTGTTTTAGCTGCATTGACTGTCGGCCCACAGCTCCTAGTCCATTTACTTACCAACGAGAGGGCATATTCAGTCTGTTCACTGATAGTGGGTAGCAACTTGCCAGTCGCTAGTAATGCAAGATTATCAGCGTAGGCTATTGTTTTCACTCCACTTGATTTCAATTTAGAGAGTATACCGTTCATTACAAGAACCTAGAGTAGCGGTGAGAGAACTCCCCCCTGTGGGATGCCCCTGAATGTGGATACTCTCACCTTTTCCTCTGCTAACTCTGAGTTGATTTGTCTCTTTCTGAACATACACATTATCCACTGTATTATTGCCTTTTAGACCTTGTGCGTTCAAAGCTTGCTTAACTGTTTCATTCTTTACTTTATTGAAGGCTCCTTCAATATCCAAGAACGTTGCAAGGTTGTATTCCTTGTCGTTCAGTGATTTTTCTATGACGCTGACAATACTGTGCAATGCTGTTTCAACGCTTTTTCCTTTTGTGTAGGCACGTTGAGATTCCAATACACAGTCCGAGTTCATGCCCAATTTTCGACAGCATTTTTGTCTGTGCTTCAAAGGTCAAATTTCTATTCAATAACAAATTTACTCATCAACAACTGAACGCGTTAATTGTTAATAATTATTTATTATTCGAAAAATTTGCATAATTTATCAATTAATCGAGAAAAAATGATCGGTTCTACTTCAAACGAAATCATTAAACACATCTTAACTCTCTATTGTACTATCGTGGTTGTTCGTTTGACAGATCATTAGATTTGCAATCAAGTTGTTTGATCATGATGTAAGCGAAAAAAAAACATAAATTTAAGTTGAAGAAAAAAAATGTGATTAGTTTATAATTATATGTACATTCTCATCACCAGAGGGCCACCCACTCATTGTGATTTAACACCACTGACACTGACATAACACACAAATTTCAATTCACAGACTACCTACTTCTTTTTTTTAAGATTTAATTAAACAGACGCCATGACAGATCAATCTCACAATGGCGTGAAATGAGCTGTCACTCTTTTGAACGTCATCTGCAGGATGAGTTATGAGTGATGACATTGTACAGTTGCGTGTGGTGTACGTTAATAATTAATATTAATTTGTTTTTTCTCTTTTGTTGAGATATATGACATAAGCTTAAATGTCATAATTTTAAGATCTGTCAGTTGCTTCCAAAAAACGTCATTTGTTCAAATTCAAATCAGACATATCATGAATACTAAAGATTTTGTAGCACTAGAGACGTAAGTAAAAAAAAAGAATCTCAAAATTCAAATTTATTGAGATTAAGATATAGAGGTACAAAATTTCCTGACTAAATCCTGCTCACGACCGTCTCAAGGAAATAAGCAAGTGCAGTGCACCACAACAACTCAACGGACGACCGACGTCGAAGGCCACCAAAGAATTCGCTGGAAAAACAAAATGTAAAAAAGCCCTAAAACAAACGTTTGGTTCACATTTGCATACAAATCTATTTGAAAGAACATAACTGCACCTTGAGCTTGAGTGGGTGCTACCTAAAGTCCATCCAGCTCTTGACTATTGTACATCGCTGATCACGTTACAGAGTCTACGGTGGTGGTGTGCTGGTGGGATGCAAACATTGGAGGAACTTTGCCTCTTGTCTCATTATGTTGTCACATTTTCCTCTGCGCTGCAGGATTGCAAATTTATAGGATACACATTTCGTGTCTTCCACGGCGTATTACTAGCAAAGTGCTGCCGCAGAGTGAGAGATGCAGATGATAGCGATCAGTATAACAAGATCATTTGTCTGTCTCTTTGACTCTGCAACACAAATAGTCCGCCTTCGGACTGTCTCCGAATTTTAGCTACCTGGGTTTTAGAAGAAACATGCACTTCTCGAGAAGCCTTGACTCAGAAGTTGTGTTTTTGCATATGGAATAGGCGAGGAAAGTTGTTTGTAAGAATCTCAGATTCTGTGTTGGTTGTGCGGGAAATAAATTTAGCGTGAAGTGACATATGTGTTTGTAAGTTTAGGAGTGTGTCGTGACAAGAATTAATAGACTTTTTTCAACACCGTGAGGTAATTGATCATCGTCTTCTTCATGAAGATGATCTGAGAAGCTGTTTCTGTGGTGGGTTGGGCTTGGAAGTTTGGAAAAAGCTTTTGAGAAGCAAATGATTATATTGACAATCGGAATGTTGAATTTTGAAAACCCCAATTCAGACAAGGCACTGGAAATCTCAGGAAGGAGAAGGATAACAAAACGAAATTAAAGAATTTTCTTAAATTTTTTTTACAAATATAGATTCCACGGTGACGTAGGGCTCTATTTCCAAGGGTTGCGGTCTTAATTCCATTGCAACTTAGAAATAATTCCCGTAGGGCCTTATTTCGGTTTTTCTGTTTTGATTAGAAAGTTGGCACAGGGAAACTCGTCCCGAGATCAGAAAATTGTTTTCGGAACTTTCGACAAAATGGTCAGAGTAGCTAATTCATTTTTCAAAGCTATTGAGGTTTCCTTTTATTTGGAAAAGCAACCACTACACATCCTGTATTATTCATTTTCAGCATCTTTTTGAATTTCGACTGAGGATGAGGCCGATACGATAAATTCAAGTACGATTTGATTTAATTGCGAGCGAAGCGAGCGGAAAAAATTTTGCCCAAAAGAGAATCAATTTGGAGTGTGAAAATAAAAAAATTCGCGCGAATTTTTTTATTTTCCCGCCCCAAATTGATTCTCTTTTGGGCAAAATTTTTTCCGCTTGTGTCCATCCATTTTTTTGATGCAGCTTTTAATGTAATTGAAACAGCTTGCTTATTTTAGGTGATATAGATAGTTGCAATAAGATGAAATTGGCTTCAAGTATAGTGTACTTGTAGAATGCCGTACCCTCACAGAACTTTGACATCCCAGAGTGCAGAAGAACGTTTACATTGGATGTTTTCTTAACGTCACATAGACTTAAAGCATGCGGTATGTTTCGAAGGTCGGAAACCCTGAATTAGATTTCTGGACAAATGAACCAGCATAGTGAGAGTTGCAAAATGAAATTCGGCACTTATCACCCACAATAATTGCCCATTACTTTTATCTTCTGGAAATGCGGCCTTATTTCCATGTAAAATGTGGTCTTATTTCCACAATTCAATTGAAATAAGGCCTGTCGGGTGTTATTTCGATTTTTTCATGGAAATAAAGCCGCATTTAAGGTGTGGCCTTATTTCGTAGGGCGTTATTTCACGTCACCAGATTCCACATTTCAAAAAAAAATCCCGAATGAAAAACGCCTTAACCCCTTTTGACTGCATTGTAATAGAATAAAATTGTAGTAGACGCAGAAGTGAATGAATTCAAAATGGGCGCCAAATCAGTTTGACAAAAAAAAAATAAATAGAGTGGCGCGACAGCTCTTGAAGAGCCAAGACCTTAGTGGCTTACTCTCATCAACAATTCTCTCCGTGCGTGTGAAGAATTGAGGGGACCTACAATTTAACGCCGATTCCGAATGGCAAAGCTGAGAAGCACTTTTTCATGACAGATTGATACTCTTGGAAGTTTTGTCAGTTCTTCGCAAGATGCAGTGCCCGTGAAAGATGAAATACAAAACTATGGGCACGAGTAGGACTCGAACCCATGACGTTCTGGTTCGCAGCCAACGCACCTAACCACTAAGCCACGGACACCTGTCAGTTTGAGAGGTGAAGTTCAATTTCTCTTTGTATGAGTCTCTGGTTCAAAATCAATATGGCGCGTGTTTTATCAAAAAAGATTTGTCGAGTGGTTTTCGTTTGGTTTTAAATTTAAACTTTAAATTAGTGGAATTAAATTATTATTAAACTTTTTTGAGAAATTATTCGTCCAACAAGGTAAGCATCCGAATAAAGAGAGCATAAGATTTAAAGTGTGCAGGTGGCCATGGTTCAGAGGAGTGAGTAGTTGACTGCTAAGCCAAATGCTGCGGGTTCAAGCCCCAGCTTCGGCAGCATTCTTTTTCTACGAAAATCGCCAGCTTATCTGAGGCCACCTGTGCGATATCATGAGACAATATAACATATTTATATGCCTCCCCCTCTCAGTCACGTAGGTTTCTGTTATATGTTTTCCTTCTATGTATCTATCTGTCTCTCTCTGTTGTATTATTGTCTTTTTCTGTCCCAGCCGATGGTCTCAGTCACCAGTGCTGCTATGTGTCTGTAGTTCGTCACATTCATGTGCGAAGTACTGTAAATTCAATGTTCAATGTTCAAGATTTAAGGTGAATTTTCTGAGAATTTTCAACTCAACACAATTTGAGGATGAAGATTAACGATCCACCTCCAACCTTGCCACCTCGAACCTGCTTATTAGACGCCCGTTCGTCGTTTGCTTGCACACATCTCGAACTTAACCTATCATTAATCAACACTGAAAACGAAACCTGGGGTGGGCCTCTTGACATAATTTGTTTGATAATTTCTTCGCGTTGCCTCTTTTCGTGCAACTGTTGCATTTAAATTGCCTACTTTTTGTAACATAAAACACAACCCCTCGAACTGACAGCTATACCATTGGCTGCTGTAGTGGAAATTCAAACCAGTTCGAGGCGCAACGAAACGACTCTAATCTCTTGCTGTAGAAAATTGCTTTTTGGCCTGCATAGAGTGTGACACCTTCCGGTGGTTATAATTTATGATTTTAATTGCAACATACATAGAGGTCTTGCATTCTCTCACTATATCGGTGTGCCCAGCCAAAAACATACCTTCTTTAAGAACTCAACACGGTGACGGTGATAGTGGTGTGGAAAAGCCATTGTTCCGGTTTCTCGAGTCGAACTTGACTTCGGTTACTGGCTGGCTTAGCTGAACCGCTGCTTCCACAAATCTCTCCATAATGTTTCAAGAAATTATTAATTTATTATAAAAATTCTCGACTTCTTTTCTTTTTTTGTTTCTTCTTTGTTTTCTTTAAGTATATTTTCGCTGTCAGGTTAGTGAAACAAATTACTTCATTGTTATCACCATCAGTCTGATTTATGGAGAGACACAATCCCTATGCTTGCCAGCTTGCCACTTGGGCTTGCCTGCTGATGATGGTTGCATGCTGGATTATTTTTTTATTTTTTCAAGCTTTCGAGATGGTCGGGTCTTGGTTTCATGGGAGATTGAGAATGAAGGAGAGAGCTGCTGCTGCAAGCAAAATTAGCAGTGATTTATAATTTTAAATTGTCTGTCTATTAAAACATTTCCGGTTATTAATTATGGTAATAAATCACTTCTTTTTTATGATTATTAAGGGGGGAAACCTTGTTTTCAGATTATACTGCGTTTAAGCCTGTGACTTTGAAGGTACATGTCCGACCCGTCCATGGATGAATTGTAATCATGGGACATAAACTTTGTTTAGAAATATCTTTTATTTTTTGTAAATAGTTTCATGAAAGTTGACAAGTTATTAACGCGACATAACAGTTTAGAATAATTAAGTGAAGACATGTGTGTGGCAAAGCGAGTTTGTGTGTTTCGATGGAACTGGTTGATATAGCTCGGGAAAATAGAATTAATGGATAATGAGAAATTAATTGTTTTAATGAGTCGGATTACGTTAAAATTCTTCTATAATTGTAATTAGGTGTTTGATAGATGAACGCGATTGCAACATTTTAACAAGTTTTCGCATTTGATTTTTGCAAAGTGGCTTTTAGAAGGGCTTCAAAGCAATTAATTGATGAGATGGATTGTCCTTGAACATTTTGTTTAACAGCAAAGATAATAATGTGGAAAAATAGTTCACTAGTTGTTGAACATTTTTGTACTCTTTGGATAGAGTTTATTGTGATCTTTGTTTCAATTTTTCACTGCATGGATTTCAACAGATTTTTGAAGAAATTTTTTTAAGAAGGGATAAACGGTGCTATTCAGATATTTTATTTTTTTGACATTTACCGGCTCCCAATCCGAGAAGGATCTCAGCCTGAGACACTGCGGCATTGGTATCCATCCGCTCTAGATGACCGAGCCATCTGAGTTTCTGAACCTTGACTCTTCTGATTAGGTCCGTGTAGTTGTAAAACCCGTAGATTTCGCTGTTGTATCTTCTTCTCCATTCCCCATCAATGCACACGGGGCCAAAGTTGACCCGAAGAACTTTCCTTTCGAAACAGTCCAAAGCACATTCATCCGACATTGTCAAGGTCCATACCTCTCCACGATACACCAGGACTGGAATGATGAGGGTGTTATCATACGCGGTGCTGTCATACGCGGCCTTAAAATCGTTGAAAAGGTGGTGGGTATCGTTTTAGAGTTCATAGGATTTTTCCAGGATCTGCCGCAAAGTGAAAATTAGGTCGATGGTTGAATTTCCTTGTCTGAAGCTTGGAGCCTTATCAACTGTGAAGGCCTCCAAGTACAGCCCTCCTTAATCGACCGATGATGTCTATATCGTCCGCATAGCCTAGGAGCTGGGTGGATTTGTTGAAGATAGTGTTTTCCGTGCTCCCACCTGCCTTGCGCACTATCTGCTCCAGGACTATATTGAAGAAATCACATGACAGCGCATCTCCTTGTCTAAACCCTGCACATGTTTGAAACAACTCGGATGAGCTGTTACCCATTTGCACACTGCATTGCGTATTGTTTAGCGTCATGCGGCACAACTGGTATCCCGAATTCAGACATCGCCATCATAAGATCTGGGCGTTGGATGCTATTATATGCAGCTTTGAATACGATGAAAAGATGGTGAGTTTCGACTTGAAATTCGTTGGTCTTTTCCAGAATTTGCCTTAGGGTGAATATTTGGTATATAGTTGTTCTGCCTGGTCTAAAGCCACATTGGCACAATTTTTTTTGTCTGCAACATTAAGTAGGGATATGCCTCGGTAGTTTTTGTATGCCATAGGATCGCCTTTTTTGTAGATGGGGCAAGTAGAACTTATAGACCCGTCAGTTGGCATGCATTCTTCCTGACCACACTTTGTTGATGACCTGGTGCATGCTTTTCATCAAAACATCTCCTCCATATTTGAAGAGTTCCGCAGGTATGCTATCCGACCCGGCGGAATTGTTATTTTTTAGCTTTTGGATGGCTCTTTCTACCTCTTCTGAGCTGGGGGCTGGGACTGGGTCTTCATTGACTGGTCTTGCTTCTCTTTCGTCTTTGGCTTGCTCGACATTATGTGCATTTAGCAGCTGTTGGAAATGCCGCTTGAAAACATCTACAATTCCCAGTGCTTCGGTGACTAGGTTTCTTCACTGTTTCGAAGAGCCTCATTCCCGGTTCTGAAACCAGAATCTAATTGCTTCGACCTTTTAAAGAAACATCGGGTGTTGTTCTTGGCCCGAGACTCTTCTAGATTTTTGAGCTGAGAAACTGCGGATGCTCTTTTCTTCCTTCGCAGGGTCTTTTTCTCATTGCTTCTTTTTGTTCGGTACTCTTCTCTTGCTGCTCTTGTTTTCTGTCGCAGCATCTACAAACGTGCATTTACCGTCTCTCTTTTCAATAACGCGCATTCATCATAATACCACGGGTTCTTTTTCGGGGGTGGCTGGTAACCTATTGTGGTCTCGACTACAATTTTTATTATTTCGCGATATTGTTTCCACAAGGTGTTGACATCTGTAGTATTTGGTAGGACGGCGGCGAAGAGTCACTCACTCAGGCGCTCACTGTAGTCTCTGGCATTATCCGGGGGTTTTAACCGATGTTGAACTTCTTTCTTTGGGCCGCACGGGTTTTTTTGTCATTTGATAGTCGAGCTCTAAACTTAGCCACTATATCTAACAGAAAGTGGTCATAGTCGACATTTGCTCCTCGGAAAGTGCTCACGTTCGAGATGTTGGATGCATGCCTTGCGCCGATTAGCACATGGTCAATTTGATTGGTGGTTCGACCATCCGGAGATCGGCAGGTTGCTGTGTAGATCTTTCTTCTTGGAAACCTAGTACTACTTATCACCGTATTACGAGCTGCAGCAAAGTCGATTAGTCGCAAGCCGTTATCTGTTGTAACAGATAATAACAACTGTTTAAAACCAACTGAATGTAAAGATTTATCGTTAACATAATTGAAGCAATATCATTTTGTCTTCTTGCACGTTTTTCAAACTAAACAGTTTGTTTAACTTTCCGGCCCTTGTTTGACCATTTTTTCAAATTGCTTAATGTAAATCTCTCTAAAACCAAATTTGGTTAAATTTACGACATTTTTATGTTATTGAAGTAGAAAATAATAAACACAAAAAGAAACTATCAACAAACTTAAATGAAGGCCCAAGATTAATATCATAATTATGGGTCTCGTGTTTAACAACAATTCTACACAAGACCACTTTATCATTCTAGTCTGCATTTTAACAGAGAAAACCACACAATTACCCCCTTAAATGGCACGACCGAGCAATTCCACTTCTCTTTGTTGTAACAATCTAACTATTTTCCATTTCGACTTAAAAAACCGAGGTGAGTGAAAGAGAGATTTGTCTTGCCCATCAGGTGGCAGCAAGCAAGCAAATTCAGGAAGAAAAAATATTAACCTCATTAGCAGCCTTTGTGATGTCTTAATGAGTTGTTGCTTATTTTCTGTTGTTTTTTTTGGTTTTTTTCTTTCAGAGTAATAATTCGTCTGGAGTGACGCTACTGCGACGGGCAGTTGGAAATCACGAAGATTCCTGCCATGCGATAGCTCATCAACTCCAAAAAAAAAACCAAAACGTCCAACAACAAAGAAACTTTGCCGCCTTCACCGAAAGCCAGCCATGCGATACGATCACTATACCACTCGACTTGATGAGGTACCTGGTGGTTTTTTGGCATAAACGATGAAACCCCAGCTTAAGACTCTATTCATTTCGGTCTTCGGTGTAAGACCAAATGAGTTATTAAGGTAATTTATGAGAATTTATTACTGTAAATGAAATAACTGATTAAAAGAATGGCTCATAAATTAATCAGATATGATTTTTCAAACAATTTTTAACAACTCTCCAGTTCTATCTTTTCCTTCGAATCATTCTTGACAATGAATTTTGAATGAAGAACTTATTCGGACTATCAAAGTACATTACTTCCGGTGACCATTTCTTCTTTGCTGGTACACTCTCAAAACGGACCGGTCACCTGTAATATTAAAGGTTCTTCTCAGCGTGTTATCAAATGGTTTTCTTTCACTTACAGGATGCTATCTCAATGCTGTTTCAAATATTTCTGGTTTACAGCTGTCAAAAGAGTATCGAATTGAGAACTGTTTAATCTATGACATATAAAAGTGTCACATTCATGGCCATTTAAATTTAATTTGATTTGCGATTGCATCGCACCTGCTCTTCCTCTAAATCACGAAATCCCCCGAGAGAAGCTGAGATAGAAATCGTACGTTATTAACTTCCTGCTGTCAAGTGAGCGAGATATGACGTTACTTACTGCCACAAAGAAAGTTCTTCTTATGTTGTACATTATTAACATACATCACCCCACACCCCGAGCCACAACAGCTAGCGCTTAGAGCGAAATTGGTTTATTCCGTGATTGCTATCATTCTACGTCGGTCGTCGGTCGCTCGTCGTCAGCAGCTCAAGAAGACCTTGCTTTACACTTTGGCGCTATGAGCTGAGCATACATTAAAAAAAGGAGAGAGACTGAAATGGTGAGTCGAATAAATCATGTCAGTTTGGGCGAATGACTGAGTGTCGGCATGAATTAGCTTCCACTCAAAGTAAACATGCATTTCGACGACTCTTCTAGAGTATCACTTTAGTTTTTCTCTTTTTTCGTTTTTAGACTCAGTTCATGGTCCTCCTCCTCTTCTAGTACAATTTTTTTGTTTCATTTTTAAACATTTTTGATAAAGAAGCTGCCGCCACATAAAAAGCCGGAGCCTGTGAATGAATCGTAAGCATTTATCCAAGCGTCACTTGGTTTTTTGCATTCACATATCTATTTATCTTCTGTTCGTGCTTAATCTTTTTGTTTTGTTTTTGAGAAATGTTATTCTTGTGCTACTTGCTGCTGGTGGAGTCATTCAATGCGAGTCGTTCGTGTTACAGTACAGGGAATAGGAAATGTTGCTTGAAGAAATGCTCTTAGTGGAGGAGTACAGTTTAAGGTCTTAAGAATAAATTTTGTCATTAAATGTTAGAGTTTTTAGAACTTCCGCTTTTCTAAGGTTCCCTTTCTACCAAATCTTGTGCATACTTGGTGCATACTTCGAACCAAATCATCTCCTGCTGCTTTGTTGGACTTTAACTTTTCTACCTTGGATAGTGGTTATGTCTTTTTTTGCAGCACTGCTGGATTTTCGCTTATTGTTCTGAAACATGGTATATTTTTGAACATAGGTTTGTCAAACCATATTTTTACTTATGGACCGGGCAGTCAAACTGGTGGCGGCGGCGGCGCGCGGCGGCGGCGCTTGAGTCTCAACTGATGCGGATCAAGACTCCGGACATGTGTTAGTAGTCATATAAGGTGTTCTTACTTACTTGCTTATGGCGGTGCTACAGTCCAGGTCGTACCAAGGCCTCATCCAACAAGCGTCTCCAGCAAGCTCGCCAAGTTGTATCAGGTCCTCTACAACCTGTGTGCAGCACCTGAATCGAGGGCCCTATGACGAGTGCATAACCCAATCATCTAAGTCGTTGGACCTTAACTTTTCTGGCTAGGTCAGTGTCGCTGAACAGCTCGTACAGTTCTTGATTGAATCTTCGTCTCCACTCTCCATTTATGCAGACAGGACAAAAAATCACTCGAAGAGTTTTTCCCTCGAAGCAGCCCAAAGCGTTTTCATCGGATGTTGTCATGGTCCATGTCTCTGCACCATACATTAGGACCGGGATGATGAGGGTTTCGTAGAGTGTCACTTTAATTGCTCTGGGGAGGACTTTTCTACTCAATTGCCTTCTAAGTTCAAAGTAGCAGCGATTGGCGATTGATCCTTCGTTTGATTTCAGCATAAATTCAGATAACTACACCAGTATCTGAATTTATAGCGGATCCTAGGTAGAAGTGTTGGAAGTGATGGTTTTAATATTCAATATAATATCACTTTAATATCACATTCACTCTTTATTTTCATCAAGCAAATATGTATTAAGTTTTGATTTTATTTCTGTTCACTCGAAAATAATTTTCAATCAATAAAGACACAGAATTACTATTTTGTTAATAGTTAAGGATCTATTTTATTTTCCGGTGTACCTGCGGTAAAGGACTAAAGGTAATTTCAATAATTCAACAAGAAGAAATCCTTAAGTACGTCGAAGTTAAATCTATATATACTGACGTTGCCTCCAAGATGTCGATGTTGGGTGTTTTTTTCTTATTAACAGCATTAACTTGGTCTTGATCTCGTCAACCGCTAGACCTATCTTCCTGGCCTTCCTCTCAAGGCTTACGAACGCTCCACTGACATCACACTGTGTTCTTCCAATTATATCAATGTCGTCTGCGTATCCTAGTAACAAAAAACAAGAAAAAAATGAACTCACCGATCTTTTTCTCCTCCAGCGAATTTGTGCGCACGACTTCGTAGAGGGTGTGAATGCTTCCAATTCTCGAGCTTATTATTTCACCTTTTGTACTAAATCGCTATATAAAATAATGAAGAAGAATATTACCATATCTCATGTAACTCTTTCTAGTTTTATCTCATGATAGACTCTGACTCCCATGTAGAAAAAAAAACTCAAGTCTAACTTAATACTAGGTTATGTATTCGGTTGGTTTTTCAAAACGACGTCAAAAATATCTTAATTTTATTGGTTATTAAAGTATGAACTCCAAGGATTCATAAATTTGTTGGCGGGTTCGTATTGATCAAATGCACGCACGCACCTCCGGCGATTGCCAGGTGATTCTCATTTGGTTCCACATGTACCTCCCACTTGAAGATCCCAGCGATATCTTTGCAAAATTTCGTTTGTTTCGCACTTCAAAATACGAGTTGTAATTGCTCGCTGTCTAGGCAATTAGCAACGACGGCCGGCCTCGGTCTTCGTCACTCGCGGCTTCGGTAGAGCGTTTTGCACAAATAGCAAATTTCAGGTGTTCCGTAAAAAAAAAAAAAACTCCGAATCTCAGGCTTAGGTTCGGTTCTAAGTAGCAGGCTATTGTTTCGGAGCCCCAAGTTACACACAGAGGCTGGGACGCTTAGAGAAGCCTTTTGTAGTCCCGAGTGGTACCAGACCTGAGGTAGGAACTCCGATAGGGTCTCCACTGCAGCCGCTCGTGCGATTTTATATTTGTCGTTCTTACTTTAAAAGAAAAACTGATATTCTTCAATCAGTTTGATGGTACAAAATCATTTGTACCCAGCCAATGGATGCTTCAATTATTTTATATTTCGTAGTTTTCGTCTAGGATTGAAGTGGTCTTCTATATATGTATGGCTGCCATGTCGTTGAGGCATTGGTCAGCTGGTACGCAATGAAAATGGAACATTTTTTCGATAACGCATTATCGATTAAGACTGAACGAAAGTGGCAGCGTTCATTGAAATCATAAGGTATAGTGTTAAGTAAAAAGTGTACCGATAAAATTAATAAGCTCTTATATGTATGTACATAAAACAGCCTCATTTATTAGATTTCACTAATACTCGTTTGAAACCCGAGTTTAAGCACGTACATCAACCTATTCATATTCCTTATTTATAAACTCGTTTGAGTTATGCCCTGCTTATGTCAAATTTTGGACTGTAAAATCGACTAATCTAAAACTCTGGTTATTGAAAACGTAGGCAAATCTGACACCTTTTTATATTTAAAAAAAATTAAAATGAAAGTAGATACGGCGTTTGCCTAAGTTGAAAAAAAATTACGTATACGTCATAGTGACCCTATCAGTATAATAATTGCATAATTTCTGCAAATTAAATGCGATGTAATTTCACGCCAAAACAGGAACACAAAAAAGAAGGAATATTTACGGATCCCATACAGCTTCTAACCAAATCATCTCCAGCTGTTTGTACAGTTCGGCGACTAGCCCGTCTGCTCCAGCGGCTTTGTTCGACTTAAGTTTAGATATCACTATCTTCACTTCTACAATGTGGGTGGGTGTTCACAAAGTATTTTATTACTGATAGAACTGTAGAAATCCACTATTGGATATTCGTGGACGTAAGCCTGCACCCCTCTCTCATTTTGCTGCCACCAAAAACTTAACACTGGAGTTGAGGCCCAATCCAAGGTTGAATGCTCACCGCATAAAGGCTCTTCTCCTTAGACTTTTTTCAATGCACATGTCTAACATTCAGACATAAGAAACGCACCACACCACATCCATTTCTAACATCTATATCCTCATCTTTCGATTTTTGTGGTATGTAAGTCACTCGTCTCGGACTTTAAGAGATTAAGCCAATAAATTGATTTCCCATCACAGTGTCACTTCAAAACGTTTGGAGAGCAAAGAAAATATCAAGGCCCATGCCCTTCTAATGCGATTTCTATATCATGTAACCAACACTTAGCCCAATGGCTACCAGCTTGAGGCACGAAAGTGCATGCTCGACTCATGCTCACGCACTGAGCCAACACGCAGTCTTGCTACTTTGATTTTGTTATTTATGCCTTCGGATCATGCATCTCACGCAAAAAATCCCAAATCCTTTCGACTTGTATACAGGTACCTATCTCGAGAGCAGCGAGCTAGCGTAGTTAATTCCATTAACGAGAAATAAGTCAGTTCGATCGGTAGCTAGGAGCAAGGGTTGACACTTTGCGTGCAAGAGATGTTAACAAGCCTCAAACTGCCTAGTGGAGGCGGTGGTGTCGGGTGGATATATGAAAATTTATTACCCACACAGATTTTTAGCACTTAACAGAAGATATTTTACTTTAAGGAATTTTTGTATTTTTTTCTTGTCTCTTTTCGGTTGGAACCCATTCCGACCTGGTCGAGAAAATTTCAACTTAATTTTCAGATTTTCACAACAAAAATACAGACCGAAAAAAAAATCAATTTGCTGCTTAAATAAAAACGCCTGACGTTAAAGAAGATGCATCGCTGACAGGTGGTGTGGGCCAAATATAAGACAAGCACACAACATGTCACATCCTTTCTAGATGATTGCTGTTAGCCATGATGTGTGTTATAATATGGCTGTCGCGCTACTGTCACTTTTAGTCGAGCGATGCTGCTGCTACTGCTGCGTGTGTGGCGTTTGTTTTGGGCATTTATTATCAGGGCTCATTTAATTTTGTTTATGGGGCAAAATGTGGAATTATTTCGAAAGTTAGTTTTTCTATGTTTCGAGAAATGCTCTGCTATCTGGGGATTTTGAAGAATGCGGGAATGATTGAGATATACGAGTATTTCCTTTTTTTTTAATTGTGTGTCGAGTCTTGTCAAGCAGATTAGCGTTGTTATTTGTTTGAGATGTTCCAACAATTTGTCATGTGGAATTTTAAAACCGAAGAACAAGGTTGGTATAGTTGGAGATATGGTGTGGGCGTGTGTTTTCTGTGAGGGTGCAAGTGATGGGTCATGGACGGTTTCCTATACACAAATAAAATTCCAACGTTTGTGGCTACTGAATGACAGTTTGGCAGAATCTAGGAAAAATTGAAGAAATACGGAATATTAATGTCTCCTTGGCATTAATTTGAGGTCCTGGCTTATACGAACACTCAGAAACGGCCATTTTTTGTACAAATAAGTTTAATCCCAATTGTTTTCCTTTCCATGTGTTAATCACCAAAATGTTGGGTTTTTAGCCACAGATCGGCATTTTTGGTATAATTTCGCTACTTTCCGCTTGATGGTGTTGGGATAGGTTAGGTTAGAGTGGCTGTCTAGATGACTCACTTAGATCTCAAGGGTCCATTGTGATACCACTAAAGAAGTTACTCATGGGAGAGTTATGAACTTAAACAAACCATTCTGTACTTTTAATGAAATTAGAGAGACATCTTGTGTCGATCGTTGCCAGTTTTTTGGTACATAGAAGGTGTTGGACTGTTTCGTCTTCCTCCTCGTCCAGGCAGCTTCTACAGAAGTCATTTGTGTAGACCCCCAGTCTCATAGCATGTCTATCTATAAAGCAGTGTCCTGTAATGACTCTAATTGCGGAGCTTATACTTTGTCTGCTCAGGGAAATCAAGCCTTATGACAGCTTCAGGTCTATATGCTTGGTCATATTTGTTTAGTTGCTAGGCAGGTGGTACCCTGTGACCATCTAGCATTTGTTGATGCTAGAGCATATTGTTTGAGAAGATGTTTGCATGTAGCAAGTGGTGTTCTTATGTTGTCTTTTAGAGGTCTGCATGAATACATTCATTTGCCGTCACTGACCAAGTACAGTACTGCAGTGTATTCTGTTTGTTGCATGCATAGATAGTAGTGTACACTAAAAATGAATACACTATTCTTAAAAACAAACACTGCACACCATTCGATCCCTTTATAATAGAACGAATACACTGCTTGGTTTCTCTCCAAAGCTTGAATGCTTGAATCAAATAGAACAGAACAAGCCTAACAGTTAAAAAAACGCCGAATACAGCGAATACACCGAGTATTTATAGAATCAAATACGCACTGTTTGGTGTCGCTTTTTAGGCCGTGTGTGAATCGGATGATTTGTGGTTAAAAAATAAAAATGGATGAATTTTTAACCACTACTGTCATATTTTAACCTGCTCCGCAGTTTGTCTAATAATTTGTCAAAATTTGTCAAAATTTAACCAAACGTCAAGTTTTAACCCATTTTTAACTGAATTCGCACATGGCCTTAGTTTGACTTATTGAATGAATTAAATAAACAAAACACAAAATATACAAACAGCACAGATATTAACACACTGAGTGCAAGGACTTGCATAAATATGAATTAATAATGTTCTTTGTTCGTTTTGTAGCTTAAATGGAGTCTGACCTGGAGCCTGACATTTCTACTTTCTTTATTGACCTTGACCTTGATGGTCGACTACCTTGTTTAAGGGTTAAGACATCTCGAACTCTTAACTTTTCTTAACCACACCAAAAATTTACCTCAGTTTGTGATGTACAACTGCTTTTTTGTTTCATTTTAATTTTTGCTTGGCGTGTTTTGAATTTGGTTCGGTGTATTCGGTGCATTCGGTGTGTTCGATATAAACGCGCTGTATTCGATGCATTTGAGAAAAAAATCAAGTGGTGTATTCGTTTCGAACAAATACACTATTCTATTGTTTCGATATCAGGAAATGATTCATTTGATTTGAATTTCAAGCAGTGAGTACAGCGAATAGTGTATTTGAAAAAATACAGAACGGCTTGGACGTAGTTTCAAGCCACTCGTTGCAGATGTCTAAATTGTCTATTGTCTTTGTCTTACAATGGGCAGAAGTGTAACGTTTTCGGCGAGCTCATCAGCTTGGCAATTTCCCTGAATGTCTCTGTGGCCCGGCACCCAAATGAGATGAATGTTACACTGTTCTGGTTATAGCTCATTTAGAGATGATCGACAGTCGTGGACTGTGATAGAGTTTGTGGAGGCGAGAGATTTGAGAGATTGAGATTCAGTTGTTTTGAGTAGATACAACTTCCAACGCCGTAGTCGGTCTTTGAACCGGCTGTATAGAAGTGTATATCGTGTTTTCTTCCAGAGGTCTTCCTTCTTACCAAAAAGATCGTGAAGGAATGGAAACATTGAAGGGAAATTATCGAATACCATTTTTGGGGTGATATAGCCTGAGCGATCTGGGATAGATCTGAAATTGTCTAAGATAGTGGTATGACCATTATTGTTACTGATCCATTGAGAGGTGGCTCAATGGCTTCACGCATGAGTTGGCTGCCTCCATTTTGGAGAAGACGTAAAGAGGTGTTGGGTTTAGAAGCACGACTAAAGCTGCTGTTGGTGTTAAGCGAAGTGCTCCCGTGATGCACATACCTGCTGACCGCTGGACTTTAATTGAGTTTATTCAAATTTAGTTAGTGGTTGCGAAAAATATTTGCAACTCGAGAAAGCTCTGTCCGTACAGATGACACTTGTACTGTCGAAATGTTTACCATTGTGTTAGCTTTCATTTGGCACCTCCTTTGCTTGAATCCGTCCTTCCGTTC
Source organism: Sphaerophoria taeniata (assembly GCA_943590905.1). Lineage (NCBI taxonomy): Eukaryota > Metazoa > Arthropoda > Insecta > Diptera > Syrphidae > Sphaerophoria > Sphaerophoria taeniata. The sequence goes on from OX016542.1 coordinate 87,592,776, forward strand.
AACCTCCAGACACATATTTTTTTAGCGGAAGTGGGCACTTGTGCCATAAGTTTCGCTACTTCCCGCTAAATGGCGCTACTGTCGCGACAAATGTTGAGACCTTGAGTTCTAAAGTTGACCACAACATGTTGCTAGTGACACAAAAAATGTTAATTTTTTCTACAAAACCCTTGGTACATCAAACATTGGGTTTTAGTCTTGCAGCCTCTAGTTATGGTCTCGGCAACAGCAACCGAATTCTGTCTTAATGACTGTTCATCCCCATGCTCAATTCTCAAAATTTTAGATTTTAATTCCGGAACTGCGTTGTTTTTGTGGGTGTTAACATTGAGGCTTGTTTTTCTTCAACAGAAAAAAAATATGCTTTTTAATCTTAGTCTTCACTTTAGTAGATGTTTCCATCCTATTTTGGTCATCCTTTTTTTAAAATATGGCAATGGTTTCCCCGAACATGAACCCTCATAAATCCTTGACCATAGTGACGCGCGATTTAAATTGATAAATTAACGTATTTAGAGCGTATAGTCCTCGTCGGTTGGTTGGTTTTCCGAAAAAAAAGTAACACAGGAAAAACGAACCTGCAGGCATATCCGGCACCATCAGTGCAAATGAAAAATTGCAAATTGGGGTTGGGAATAGTTGGCCTCTCCGATGCGCGAGAACCAATCATTGAAAAAAATGCCCATCTCTTACTTAACTACCACCAAAGTTACGATATGACACGAACGACAACCGACCATTACTTGAAACACATATGGAACTGCGGTACTACCTTCCGTATGTTATACGAAAGTTAGGAGTACGTTGATGACGGCCACGGCAGCTATGGTCAGGTGTCAGTCACAGCAATATCGTTTTGGGAATATATTGAGGTATAAAAAAATGGTCCGAAAGCAATAGATTTTCAAATGTCACATGACCAACGGTGTGTATTTGGGGACGATTATGACCAAAGTTTAGAGAAACACTCTGTGTCTCTAGGTAGAAGCGTTTTCTAAGAGCTGATATTCATCATGATTGTTAGAGGATGGATATTATTTGTCCTATCGTCCTGAAAGGCAAACTCTGGCGCTGCGAGCCAGCTTATTGCAGATTTTTCTCTAGTTCTTGCCTCTTTAGACCTTTTTTTTTTGTAAACCATCCATTCATTTTGTAAATGTATCCTCGTTTCTATTTTAATAATTTTTTAAATTTTCCCTTTTACTTTCAGAATGAGTCCTTTTTAAACAAGTTGCATCTATTTCCCGCTAGATGGCGCTAGTGTCGCGATTTTTTTTCCAAGTTTGGCCGCCTAGTTGGAGCTGGTAGCACCAAACAGCATTTTTGACCAAATGACAATTTTCACCAAACACCTTTTTTACCAAATGGAATTTTTTACCAAATGACTTTTTTCAATAAACAGCATTTTTACCATATAACTCAATTTTGCATTGCCCATTAGATGGCGCTGCGATCGGTGATGTATAAAATGCATTTTGCCAGCCAATGGAATGAAATGATGAAGGAAATCGAGGTGTCATGTGAAAGGTTATGAAAATCCCTAAGCATTCAGGTCCTTAGTCCAGCTTTATCCCTATTTCACATTTCTGTGGAAATCAAAGACAAAATTCCTTGTCTTTCGTTTGAAATAAAAACAAATTACATATTTAAAGTTGTATTTTTTTTCTGATTTAATTGCTATATATGCATATCAGAAATAGCTTAGTACTAATATTGCAGTTTTTTTTCTATAGTTTTTGCCTCTTTTTGCAGTTTTTTCTGCTTTAAAACTGTGGAGATTCCTGCTTCTACATTTATGCATCCATTTGTAAGTGTATCCCCGTTTCTTTACGCTTCCGGTTCGTTTAATTCTGAAAACAAATAAAGAGAATTGTTAAATTATATTTCTGTACAATTGTATTACCTAGTTGAAATATTAATCTTTTGATCAAGAATACGAATTTCATATTTCATATTTAAGCATTAACAGCAACTTATTCCTGTCAATTTGCCTTAAGACTATCCAGCTCCAACAAAAAATAATCAACAGTCATCTATCAAGGAACCCGTAGTGTTCCGTGATGTGTCCCACGTAACATAAGTGGCCATTTATTCCAATGGAAAAAATTGCACCTACATTTGCCATAGCCGTAGGACATAAACGTCGAGGCGCAATATGACCGTCATTCCCCCGAGGCAATACACAATACACTCCCCTTTCGCCATTTTAACGAGCCAGCTCCCGGATCTGGGAATGGCGGACATAAATTTAATTTATCGACACCATGTGCAAGCCAAAAGTGGGGTAACACGATTTTGAAAAAGAGTAAGATCGTATATGTATATCCAATCCATGTACAGTTTACAATGTTCCCGGTAGTGAAATGCGGGGGCTTGATTGGGCAGTGCTTTGTGCAACGGAATGCCTCTGATATTTAGGGAAATAAAATTTGATTTAGTGCCAACTGCAAAGGAGAATAACGACTTTGCCACCCTCGATTTATAAAGTTTCACTTTTTTTTCATCTCGGGAATCTTGTCCGCCCAAACGACTCTGCCAGCCTTTTGGTGTTTTGTAGCTTGCAAATGTGGATGAACGGTGAGCAGGAAAAAAAATGCATAAAATAATGTTCAGATTCATAACTCCGGATAAACCATAATACCCCCATCATCTCTAGACTCTCAATTTCACAGACTCACTGTAGTTCTGCTGCTGGGGGCTTGTGCTGTCTGCCGTATGGTCATTTACAGGGGTCTGCTTGGCCTCACATATTTTCTAGCAACGGTTGACAGGATAGCTGCTGCAAATACATATATTCTCCTGAAATGAATTTATCGCCTAACATGATATGGGTGTTTCTTTTTCTTCCCTAAACAGATTGCCAGTTCGGAAGCATGAGTCAATATTTATTTTTGTAGCAAATGTTGGTGGTATCTTGGCCGGAGCTTAAGCTGCCAAATGGTTGATGATTTGGAGAGTGTCAGATTTTACGAGTTCGAAGTTCTAATTCAAATTAACTCGGTGTTCGAGGACCACTACCTAATGGGGACATTATGTGGAAAACGCTTGTCCATCAATTCAAGTTTACCGATGGCTTAGACACATGCGATGCAAAAAGTGGATGTTTGTCGAAATTGAAGCATCGATTTTAGGAAATCCAACGAATCATTTATTTGATTTTCAGTAAGCCTGGCACAGATAATAGCAATCCACGAGCTGGTTTTGCCTCTACAAATATTTCACTGGTTAAATCGCTCCATCTTCAAGAAAAAGCTGCATAAGAAACAATAAAATTAACTCAACACCCAACGGAAGTTGACTCCAAGCCACCAACCAGACCTTAAAACAAAGCAGGGTCTACTTTTGACACATAATGAGAAGCCACAGTCTACCTTGAACTGTTAAAAAGGTTGTTTTATGTGAGAGTTTTGCTTTTCTGTTCCAAGACCTTGTTTTCGTTCCGATCTCACCTTTGTTATCACGATGCACTTTTCATGCTTTAATCTTCTGTTGTGGCTGCTTCTGGGTGCAGATGTGTGCACCTAAGGAGACACATAAAATAAAAAAAACTCGCTAGTCCTTTAGAGAAGCATCAAGAGGTAGTTAGCTCCTAAGTATTTGATGTATATCACTTTAGCTCATCTTTGGTCATGGATCGCCACCAGCCACCACCATTGCATTGTCGGTCGTGCAGGGTTGCCATTGGTTTCTTGTGAAGGTTAATACTGATCTTAAGTTGTTTAGAACACGTAGCTCCAGCTTTTCCCGTGGGTTTATTATGACTTTCTGGCAACCATGAAATACCGCGAAGCCATGAATCTCAACGATGTGTTTCCTTCTCGCATATCCATTAGATGGCAGATAAGTCAACACGATGCACGACTCAGTGCAAGAAAAGATGAATGCGATGGGCTTTTATGTACAGGAACAACCACATCACATACGATCGGAAGTGTTAAGCGGTTGGTCATCGCTTCGGCGACGTCTCGTGCCTCGTGCGTCGTCGTCGGCGGGCTTCGCTTTCAATGACCGAAAGAATACTTGTAGGCCCTCATTTGGCTGAAAATGCGGGTACGAGGACTTAAAAAAACTTGTAAACCATTTTGACGAATAGAGTTCGAGTACCTAGACCTTTCTTTTGATATGTTTCGTTGGGTTTCGGAAAATTTTTCTTTTTCTGTCCAAAATTTTGGCAAGGGTTATGTCATTGATGTTTTTCTAAAATCCTCATTAAATCGATTTCGCTGCATAATCCCAATTGTATTTTTACAATGAGGTTGAGGTATGTCTTTAGCTTGTTCTGTTCAGAGGTTATATAAGGGTTGCTGAACTTTTCGCAAAACTAGAGCCACCTAGAGGAAAGAAGTGGGCACTTTTGACATTAGTTTCGCTACTTCCCGCCATCACCAGTTTCAAGTTCAGTTTAAATTCAGGTGTCAAATAAAAACTGACAGAGTGCAGGGTCTGTTACTCTAAAAAAAAAACAATTTAACTGTATTTTCATTTTATTTAAGTTTAATTTTATTTTTTAAGTTATCTGTAAGTCTATTTTACAATTTTACAAGTGGGATTTTTGCTTTACATAATTAATATTAAGTTTACAATCAATTCTTATTATCACTTGTTTAAAATTTTACAATATAAATAAAGAACAAAAAATAAGTTTTTTTTTATTCAAAAAACAAAAGAAAAGAAGAACTTAACGACTGCATTGATTTTTTCCCTAACAAAACGAGAATAAAAATGAGGAAATTACAATGCAACAAAACATATTGTAGACTTGAACCCTGACTTCCCATATTTTCCCAGCTAGTCGTCGTACTATGGATGAGATGACCCCAAACGGGGATTTCCATATAGTGAGTACGGCGAGAAGTATTGCGCCAAAGACGGATGTGGTGGCAACGGCATGCCGGCCAAAGACGGTGGTGGGCCTAAAGCTGAGGGAGGTAGCATGGACGGTTTGCTATATGGATGATATCGGCCCGTCGCCGACAATGGACTCAACGGGGGTGTTGGGTAGGTTCGCTGAAAGAGCGGATGATTTGGCGGAAAGCCCCCAGCTGCAGCAGCAGCTAGCATCGATTCAGGCATCGACGCGGTGTGTGTTCGAAGATGCTGAAATAGCTCGTCGGAGGTTCCGAAGCGCTTGCCACAGTAAGCAGCATCACCAGCGATCCAGCTGCAGACGTATGGCAGCTGGGAAGCTGCTGCCAATGCGGCCAGTTGAGCATGAGCATAAGCAGCAGCTGCTGCTGATTTTGGGGTGGACGGAGATTCACAGTGTGGACAACCTGCTTGACAGGGCTGGCCAGCTGCCTTGTTTAAAAAGTGTGGACTCGATGGACAGCCAGTGCAGTAGTGATCCCGACATACTGGTGGCATCATTGATGCCGGGTCGATGCCTTTTAGGCGAGCATAGTTCAAGTAAGGGTTCATCGCAGCTGCCTTGAACATTGGGTGATGGGGAGACATTAGGGCACTGGCTGTCATCAGGTCCATGGGGTACCCCAGACCTGGAGGATAGCCCGAATAGTAGGCCTGCCCACCTGCAGTTGATATCTGAGGCTGCATCGATGCTGCATGCAAGGCCTTCATATACTGCGCTTCCGAAACTGACTTTGACGAAATCGGACTGCTCTGAGCTGGTGAGACACTAGTGGTATTATTATGGTTTCCACCACCGAAGGATTCTTTGGATGAGGCACGATGTGGACTAGGATTTGGCTGATCAGCGTTATTCTGATGTATGCTTGCTACCGATGAACCGGTCGACGAGGCCGATGACAGCGTCGATGGTGTTTTGCGAGCGGCTGTGTTCGATGGCGTCGTCGATGTTCCCGGTGTAGCATTCATTGTTGCAGGTGAGTCTCTTTGTGAAGTGGCACTTTGGTTTGAATCGCATCGCGTTGCTGTGTTGCTTTTTGGCGTCTTAACTCTTACACTAGATGATTGGTTGTTGCCCAAACCATTGTCCAACAAGTCGTAACGATTGTTGTTCGTCGACTCGTAAGGCTTAAAACTAGACTTGACTTGCTGGTGCTCTGTGGAGCCCGTTGACACTGACGAGGATTGGCTGCCTACAGGCGACGCTTTATCCCGACAATCATTTGATTTGTGTGACGATTTGGTGGACTTTTCGATGTTTGCCAATAGTTTGGGGTTGGGCGTGTCGGCTCCAATGGCACTGCATGTTTGAGCCAGCAAGGCCAGTGGGCTGTTTTTTGTGTCCAGCTAAAAAAAAAAAAAAAAATTGATTAGGAAAATGACGTCCTAAAAATTTAGCAAACAAAAATTAAGTTGGTGAAAAAAGCAATGGCAACCGGAAGAAGAGCCCTTCAAAGAGAAATAAAATGTTTTTGATGTCGAACAAGTGTCGAAGTGTGTTATAAGGCAAACAAACACACGTTCCCCCGCCCGCCATGGCCATCAGGGTCTCATTTCAAAAACACCAAGAAACCGTCGGATGCCTTTTGAAGTGCCATCAACGCGGCCGAAGTGGCATCGAAGGCGGCGAAGTGGCAGAAGCAGACAAGCTGTCATCAAGCAGTCGCTATTAAGACACTTTGGCAGCACGATCAAAGCAACCCGTAACATTAACTCTACATATTGCAGCTGTGTCGGCCGGTCGGTTGAAAGCGCGTTCCGGGCCATTTCCTCTGTATTAAGTATGCCATAGATCTGCACATTACTTTAACTGATGACTAACAGAAAATTGACGGTTGAGTTGCAGTTTCGAACGAGCAGAACAGAGAGAGATGAAGCGATCCTCTTTTGGCGGTATTTTAATGGACGCATGACGATGTAGTATGTATACAACTTGTGTTAGGGGTGTTAAACAGATGGAGAGATATGATGAGCTTAATAGGGTGGTGCTAAGTAAATGATTGCTCCTACCGCTCGGCATCGGTTTATGAACTAATTTTAAAATACAAAAATCTTGACCAATGAAAGAGTTTTGCTAACGCCCCCCGAATAAAAAAAAACATTCATTTGAGGTTTTTCTTTTCGATGCAGAATATTGGAGCTTGTCGACGACTTGTAAGTCAACGCAATCCACTTTTACTTCCACGTCAAGCAAAATATTTGTAGTTCGACATCTTGGACAGGTCTGCAAAATACCGACAACAAACCAACACACAGTGCAGTGATGTCCAGCAAAAGTCGCCGAAGTCAACAAGTCATTAAAACTATTGACAAACCGCAATTCGTAGAGTGCCAATAAATTTTCATTGGCCCCCAAGCAGCAATCCACATTTATACAGAGAGACCGATGTTATGGCTTGCATGCATGCAACCATCATCGTCCGCAGATACTGTCATCATCATCAACAACATCGTCATAAGACTTTTACCGCTTCACAACAACAAGCAAAAAACAAAGCAATCAAATCGCAATAAAGATTCAAGAATTCGCAATAAATAATCCCAATTATGACACTCAATTACTCATCGGAATGGCAATCGTAGAAGACCGTCCCAAGTCATAACCTACCTACGTACACCACAATTGGGCACACTCCACACACACAAAAACAAGGAGAGTTGAATACCAGTTAACTTCAGCACCGCACTATCAAACGAATTTATTTATGGCCGCAGTCAATGGCTGGAGTAATAAATTTATTTAAACATGAGTTTCTTAGGACAAACAAATCGACACAAGACCCTGTGGTAGTTCCCCTTGCCCCCTTTCACCGTCTTAATGATGTCTTTTTCTCCTTGTTAAAGAGCAATGACGACTATAAATTGCATATTGAATTAAGTCATAATAGAAATACTGTTATTGCTTGTACACAAGTAAAATTGTATATTTGTCGCTGAGAAAGAATGAAAGAGAGGGGAGGAAAGAGAAGCAAGCATTTATCATAAATGCGCAAAAATCCTCAGAAGAAACGACAAAGTTCCGGTTGCACTTGCAGCACCTTACCGGAAATGGCCATTATATATAACTTGACTTACTGCTCTCCAACTTCTTTGCCTGTTTGCCAACATGTCAGACGCCCTTCTTCGCAAAGTGAAATTTTGTGCAAATTTTTGAGGGGTAAAGGAGTGTGAAATGGGTCGGGAGAAAATGCAAGAAAATTAATGTCAAACAATTTTCATTTTGCAAGTATTTCCGCACCGACAATGCGGCGATCGTTTATCACTAAACTTAATAGACTTCCTTTTTGATATAGTTTGTTGGATTTTGTTCTGTCTCTTTCTTTCTTGGGTTGTTTCTTGATTTGTTAGTTTTTTTTTTTTTGTTGGAGAAACGAAAGGAACATAAGGGCAGCAATATTGCTGAGATATAAATTTGTGTCGCAATAAAGTTTGGATTTGGAGACTCCAAGAAGTGGGAAGGATTTTTTTTTGGGTTCTGGTTGTCAGGAAAAAAGATTGACCTACATATTTTTAAAGTGCAATTATTTATTGATTATGTTGGGACCCAGCAAAAGTAAACAGAAGACTTGCAAAGAGGATTTCTCTGAACAAAGCTTCCTTGGGAGAGTACAAATGAACTAAAAATGGCAAAAAAAAGCAACATTTCTTCTGTACGGTAAATAAGTGAAAGGGAGGGGGCAGGGTATTCTCTTACCAACTTAAAGCCATATTTGTCGATGTTTTCTTTCGCTGAAAGTGTCAAAGGACCAAACAACCTGCCTGTGGTTGTAACCCACTGAAAACCAAGTCTATTTGAAAATGCTGAGTAGCGAGTTCTTTTACCAAACGGATTGTTTGAGATTTTTTGACCTGAAATGAACCAAAACCATTTCATTCTTTGGAAATAATTATTTCGACAGCCACAGCTCAAAAAAGAGGTTTGTTTTCAATTATATGCTTGTATTGATCAGACCAATCAAACATATAAATACTGTCGATCTACGCTTCTTCCTAAGTTTTTCATCTAAACGCCCCTTTTTTGTGGGCGGGAAGAAAAATTCTTTCAAACCCCCACGTGTGACATATTAAATGAAAGGTCAGAGGGAACTCTATCCCTTAGGAAGTGAATAGAACACATACTTTCATTGAAAAGGAAATGGAAAACTCACCTACAAAGTCGAACAATGTCGTCAATAATAATAAAAATAATTTATCATTTTCCATAATCCACAATTGTCAAATTCAACCCTGTTCTCAAAATGCAAAACATAATTCGAAAAAAATCCCAACATTGTACATTCTAAATCCCTCAAAACAGTTGTTAAATCAATATATTTATTAACGTTTGCTTACAAATTCTCTTCTTCTTCTTCATCTTAATCTCACGACAGTTGACACGAAAAAATGTGCATCAATTAGCAAAACTCTCAAGATGTGTTATTTTTATTTTCCCATGAAGCGACATTAATTGCAAGAAATGAAGAAAAAAAAAAAGAAACAAGCAAGCCCCAACCAAAACAAAGCACTAATGCATATAAATTGAATGAAATATGTTTTGCGATCTTCTCGTTTTGAGATTTTGTGCAAAATGAACACATATCCGAACTGTCAACGTTTTCATATAATGAAATGTAATTAACGCAAATGCAGATTTTTCTCATAAAATACTAATTTGACGTTTGTCGTCGTTAGGTTTGTCTTTGTCGTCTTTTCATAGACGTCGTTGGTGTCTTTGAATGCAGGGATGTTTTTTGCTGTCTTTAAAAAGATGTGTGACAGACAGTAGCGGATTTGTCTAAGGCCTTGATCATTAGAAAATTCGAGGGTATGAAAAAGAGGAACAATTCCGGCCCTATGAGCTGAGAAAGAAGCAAAAAAATAGTCAACACACCGAAGCGAATATGCAAAAGTCGTCTCGCTGAAAAGAAAAGTACATCCATTTGAAATTATGTACAAAAACCACCAGTCACTTCATTCTACTTTATGCGCCGCTGCGGCCTATGCCGAGTTCGCTAACTCTAGCTGAAGAGTGCGAGGAAAGAGTAAGATGATTTGTTTAATGAAAAGCTTAAGACATTATATAGCATGAGATACATTTAATGATGGCAGTTGTCTACTTGCTGTGGTAAATTGTGACAAAAAACATAAATAAACAAAAACACAGCAAAATAAGAAGAAAAAGGTGTAAAGATGTTAACACATGAACGACAGGTGTTGAAAGGGGTGTTTTTTTGAAATTAAATGTAAATGAATATGAGATTAGAAAATTCTGTTTTAGATGAGATTGTAATGAGGCAGGCTGTTTACTGCTACTTCATTAAGGTGGGTAAATATTTTTTTATTAGATTTGTTTTTAGTTTGAAGAAAGAGATAAGGGGGGTACTGCAAATAGATGAGAACATGTACTCATAGCTGGTTTGAATTAATTGGAGCTTTATGATAACTGATACTTGTTTTTCCCAAGGTTTTTGGATGGTCTGATTTTGAAGTTTTGGTCGGAAAATCAGCTCAGGAGTGGAACTGAATCGTTAAGAGGACTCCTCGTCCTACACCTACACATATCGTGTGTATACAAAATACCCTCAGCTTTGATTTAAAAAAGTACAAACGACGCAAGCACCATACCTATAGAAGAAGAATGTCTCCGAGGAAATGTAATCATAATCGGAAAAGAAAATTGAACAAAAGAAAAAGTGAAACCGTTTTTTACATAATACTGTTCTGCGTTCGAAATCGCACTGAAAATCTCAGAGTTGCTGCTGCTGCAAAGACGATGCTAACTCTAATGCGTTTTTCGTATTTAAGATGATGAAGTGCTGTTATTCCGACTCACAGGGCGTTTAACTATGCTTTTTCCCCTTCGCAATATCTCATTTACATTTTTCTTTCATTCCCCCAGAGTGTTGTCTACTTTTGAGAATATAATCACTTTTGCTGAAAAAGACGACAGCGACGATGCGACGGGGTAATAAATCGCGTGACAGTAATCTATTCATTAATGTCTCATCACATTTGCGTTTTTCATTTATTTCTGCGCGCGAAAATGTTTCCACGACACTTTTCGACGTAGCGCAACCAACAAAAACGCATACCTACATTATTTCTATTTCTTACCATCGCCATCGCACAAGCAGATGACGTTTTGTAAGGTGATGGTACATCCAAAGTTTCGTTTTAACAAGGATTTGAGCACAAAAACACTTACACAAAGAGATGGCTGTCATGTCACGTTCGCTTTTGCCACTGTGTCTTGAATTGAATTGCACCTTTAGCGTTGTTACTTTGAATGCAACACTTCCGACAGACAGACAAGTGTCAGGTTTTCTGTTATCTAATTTTTGCAACAATTTTTTTTTTGCTTTTTCCCCGATTTTATTTTGTGTGTCTCGTAATGTCATCGTGTGTTGAAGTTTACTTGCGTCTTGTGTTTGACATTGACACGCCAAAAACGACGACGACAGTTCGGGACAGGAAAGAAACGGCAGTGAAATTGTATGACAGCAGTCAGATTGAAAATAAAATAAATGACAGAAATGAAAAGAAATTCATGTGCTATCGTCTGACGTTTGAGGAAAACTTTTTTTTTGGGACAGGGGCATGTTCAATAAACAACTGACACTTGACAGCTCATTTAGTAAGGAAATGATTTTTTTTGAAAATTAAAATGGAAAAAGATTGAAGGGGTTGATGACGTTTGATTGTCAGTTGATTTGAAAAAAATTGTCAAGGTCGAAAATGTAATGAAAAACTCGAAATCACATCAATCAAAGTGAATTTATCAAATCGTTACCCAGACAACAAAGCACTTCCTCTGTTGTTTGTTATCAATTTTGAAAGAACTCATCCACAAACCGACACATTATTTTTGTTGAAAAGCAAAAATTATTGCTTCATAAATAACGAAAACTTTTGTCGAAACGCGCGCCGTTCGGTGATAAAATAAACTACCATAACATTCCGGATAAAAAAAACGTGACTCATTCACCACAAAGGGTGGTATGTACTGGTGCATTTACCTGAATTCACACAAAAGCCACAAACATAAAAAATAGAGTCATAAAAAAAGAAACAAATAATACATTAGCGAAATCATAAATTGTTATCTGGGCGCAGTTAAGAAGAGAATGAAAGAGCAGGGCCAGAAAGTACACATTTATCTAGATTTCCGTTGAACTCATAAAAATATGCCTTCAAGTGAATATTTTTAGGCTCATTTAAAATTTAAATAAAAGCTCACCCTTTAATCTAATGTCATGGTTTCCATTTCTTCTTTTCTTTTGGGCCTTTGGGTTGAGATTTTAAGGGACACAATTTGATGGTTTCCTTTGGGGGATATGAACACGCGATAACACGGGGTCCATCTCTCTATCCGAGACAGAGAAAGAAAGATTGTTTAAAGTTTACTTTTTTTTCAAACCTTCATAAACATCTTTTATCTGGACCTCAAGGAAAAGGGCTTGTAGCCATTGTAAGGATACACTGTGAACAAAATTCGGAAATGGCAAACTTGTATCTTCCTCAGTGGGTTTCTAAATGGTAATGGTAGTTTGAAACCAACTTGTGAATTTGTTTTTCTCAGTGTAACAAGACAGACATAATAATAACGAGCAAAAACGCTTTGTGTGCACATTCAGTATTATTAACACAGCAGCAGTAGCAGAAGTATGGCAGCACAATTCATGGCATGTAATAAAATTTATCTTAAACGAATTAACTGCTAAAGGATGATGCAACATAATAAAAGTAAAGCAAAAATAATGCGAAAAAAATAGAAATAAATTGAGGGATCAAAAGTTTCATTACAAAACGAGGCGCTAGTAGACCTGGAGGATAGAAAGGAGACGTTAAAGTTTCGTTTTATTTAAATTTAATGACGTTTATCATGTCTTGATTTTTTTTGATGAAATGAAAAAGACAAACAACCTGAAAATCAAATCTTTTTGAAAAGCCTAAGCAGTGAATTCTGTTCTTAAACAGATTGTTTGACGTTTTTGACCGAAACCGTTTCATTTTTCGGAAATAATTATTTCGGCAACTTCAGCTCAAAAATGAATTTTGTTTTCAATTATATGCTTGTATTGATCACACCAATGAAAAGTTTTAATACTATCGATTAATTCTTCTTCTAATTTTAAGTCGAAACGCCCCTTTTTTGTGGGTGTGAAGAAAAATTCTTCCCAAACCCCCCGTGTGACATATCAAACAAAAGGTCTAAGAGAACTCTATCCATTAGGATATATAATGAAGGAGGCTGATCCGCCATTTCAATTTCAAGTTGCTGACACTGAGAAGAGCAAAAATTATTTCCTTTTGCGGTTTTTGTGAACGCCTAAGACTTCAACAAACCAAATGGAAAGCTCACCTAACCTAAATATCGGAAAAAAAATTACATTAAAACGGAACGTTATAGCTCAACGGACCCAAAGTTTTGTTAGTAGAGTGGAATTTTGGCTCAAATGCTTTCAATTTTCAGTTTTTCAATTTTCGAAATCAATCAATAAGCTAAATAACATATCATTTGATCATTATGTATTATTTTTTCCCAATCGATTACTGAAAGCAATAAAGTCATTTACACACGATTAGGCACCTTACATGGCAAATCATATGACCTTAAACAGTCGTTTTATAAAAGACCAGTGAAATCACTTGCAACAACACACACTACTTTCCATTTAAATCTCATCATAAATGGTCAATTAACTTAATAGTGATGATGGCTGTTTAGTGAATTTTTCACAACACCAGACTGTTTAAAAGTCAGTCAAAAAAACACTAAACAAAATAAATAAACACCCAATAATCATACCTTTTTGACCAACAACAAAACAAGACATTCCATTGTGAAGGCGACACTACAATGAAGGTATAGACGCGACGACACGCACAAAACCACATCGGACAGTCGCCGCCGCCGATGCATGCCGGGTTGTCAGTCTAATAGGCAGCGATATAAAAACGTCGTTTACCCAAACTTAATTCACCAATATTTCCTATAAAAAGAAGCCCAAATAGCTGACAAAAAAAGAAAAGAAAAACAAACAAAGGTATGTTCGCTTGAGACAAGACCGTAGTTGAGAAAGGGTTTAAAGGGTCTTTGGGAGAAAAACTTACAAGCTGTCTTACTTTTATAGTTGAAATTCTTGAAAATCTCTCAATCTTTTGCGGATCTTCCTTGTAAATCAAGTTCAACTGATTGCTAGAGATCAAGCAACTTCAAGTCCATACATTGTTAACTACGGGATTCCACAAGGTACTGTTCTAGGACCCTTTCTTTTTTCTTAAATTATAAACGATCTTACTGAGATCGTTCGCAGTTGGAATTGGATTGCGTTTCATGGAAGACCTCGGTGCTTGTATTATTTAATTTTTAGGCAGAAACTTTTCAACTCTAGTATTCTGGAATTAAGGATTAAAACAGAATGATAATTTTTGTCTTTGACAAAGTGACGATATAGAATTCTATTTCTCCCAGCCTTTATTTCTACTGAATTCGTCCCTGTAAATCGTTACAACAAAATAAAGCTGCCCACTTCCTAACTAAATACGGTCAATAAATGCCCAATACTTGATGTTAATTGAAGTGAAATTATTCACTCGTCAACATCGCCGCCGCCGCCGGCCGGTCGGCTGACCACCTTCGCCCTACAACAGTTCATCCCAAACCCGCTTTGACCAAACAGAGAGAAAGAAAAAAAAATAGTCTTAAGAAAAAACACTTAAGCTGTGTTACCAATAATAATTAACAGCAATTTCGAAATCCCATTAAAGCTAATTTACAATGCGCACCTCGTCGCTCGTCATCGTCGATTGTCCGTTGATGGTAAGCACCGAGACTATACAGCTAAATGGTCGGTTGAAATTCCATTATTCGAATATTTACGGCCTACGTGTGTATTATTTGAAGGTATAATTAAATGCATATTATAACCTACGTGTTAGAAATGTTGTTATTGGGATGGATTGAGGCATGTTTCTACTTTTTTTTTTTGCTGTTGCCTTCTTTCAACAAACGACTCAACTCAAAGTGATGATAATAACAGCCATGGACACGATAATTTTCTATTTCAATCTTGGTGTCGACTTCAACTCCATTTCGACTCTATATACAAAACGTATAGAGATCATTAGCACCCATTTTATTATGAGCACGCTAATCATAAAGTATTTTCCATTTGCAATGGTCTTGGGCTCTGGTCGGTCGTCAGCGTCTTCATCTTGGTCTCGATTGGCGACGCACGTAATAGTGCTTCAGCTTCATCTTCATCGTCGAATCAAATTACTGACAGGTTTGGACTTGGTTGAGAGAAGCGTTTAAATAACACCTTGCGAAGATAGATGTTGATGAAGACGATGATGATGGCTTTCAAGATACAATTCATGTCGTCCAATTCGTTTTATAGACAATTACAGCTCATGGAACGATGATGGCGATGAGCGACTTGGGAGAACAGGAATTGCAACAAATTGATTCCAAATATGGCGCAAAGTGGAAATAGCTCAGGTGTAAACGTGTGTTTATTGTCACAATTTTGAAATTCCGTCGTGGTATAGAGATTTGTTGGGTTTTCTATGCTCTCCTATCCCACTTCTGAACTCTGCTTGTCGTTTAGAAATTTATTCGATGTGCCTCAAGCTTTTATGTAATTTTGACTTTTTATTGACAATAAAAACGTTAACTTTCTTCCTTAAACGTTTTTATTCCTTTTTTTGTCGTTAGCGATTTCGCTAGTTAAACGTTTTATTGCTTTATTTTTGTTGTTGTTTTCTCTCAACGAAACTAGAACCTACTGCTGTTTTGTCACCCTCTCTTTTTTTGTTATGGTCAATGATGGTATCCTAAAGTGTCGTTAAAGCTGTCACATTAATGTGTCATTATCAGTAATTTATGTGCCAGAAGTCAGGATAAACAAATGCTTAAATTGACTTGGCACCATTTTGAATTTATAGGGTGTTGCTTAAAGGGAGCTTTTTTTTTAAGGATTAAGGAATGACACATACATGTATGACGTAACCTGATACTTATAGCTGAAATGCAAACGCGCTTCAGCTTTGTCTTTGCCTACGTTACGATGCACCCGCTTGGAGTTTGATTGAATGACATTTCTCTCTCCCGCAGTTCCAACAGCTATTGAGCTGTCAGACAAAGTAAATGGTCAGCATATTTGAACTGGAGCTTCCGTTTGAAGTCACATTACGTACGAAACGTGGTCGAATCTTTATTGCATGCATTGAATACCAATAGCTGAACTCGTAAACGTCAGGCGAAGCCAAGGCTAAAGCCTATTTGTGTTACAGCCATTATGCTTACATTTTTGCTGGGAGTTATTCTCTTGACGTGACGAAGGATGCAATGACGCTCTTTTTTGTTAACAGGGAAAGGGTACCTCTAATATGAAACAGCACTTCTTCCAAAAGTGAATGACGTGAAGTCTTAATTGACATGGCTCACCGAGGAAAACTGAGTCGAATTGCTAACTTTATGCACAAACAGGTGAGCAGAGGGGAAAACTGATGAATTCTTGAAAGGAGAAGGAGTGATGAAGAGGCAAGGATATAGGCTAGACACGCCAAGTGTGGCCAGCTTACTTTTTGATTATAATTCAAATGTAGACAAAAATAAGAAGACAAGGAAAGATATTCGTACGATATTCGTCGTACGAGAAAAGTCGCTCAAACAAACTGTTAAATTAAAATAAACTCAGCCGATTTCTAAAAACATGACTACCCCACTCAAAATATAATCCAAATATAAGATCTTCAAGGTCGAATGCAAAATTGTAAAATCACGTAGGTAACAACTAAGGCATACAAATCATTAATCAATATTAATCATTCACTTTTCGTTCAATTATAAATTCATTTATAGTTTCAAACTTATTGCACTTCATTTAAAAAAAGCAAGCAGCAGCTACACCAACAGGCACTTAATTTATTTTTGGACTGGTAATAAATCGAACAATATGCAGTTCAGTAATTTATGTCTGTTGTATGAGTAAGTTTTACAGACAGACACATGCCAACGCAATCAATCACTTTGGCGAACTGAAAATGTTTTTGTTTTTTTTTTTTCGTTGAGAAAGAAAATTGATTTTTAATTAGCAACAAAATTGTTGCCAGGAAAGTATAAATCATTCCGTATGTCAAAATTGTAGAAAACGTCATTTCAAAATTGTATGTTAATAATAATAATCGTTGTGTAGCTGACTCTGGTCAGGCATCCTTCTAACTGACACTCAATTGATTTGTAGATTTGCAATTCTTTGAAATAAATCATTTGCAATTCACGTTCATGTTAAACAGACGAATATTTTATCGAATATTGAATGTAAAATTTTACTGACATGATTTGGATTTGACGGGGAAATATCATAGGAAATTTCAAAGAGTGACAGATGTCAAACGAACATGGAATTGTTTATTAGAGACCTTTGGAGACTTTTGCAATTGATTCGATTTAACTGAAAATTGTCTCAATAGTTGGAGCAAACACCCCATAGTCATGTTATTGCAAATTTCTAGAGCTCATAGGTATTACTTTTTAACAGTGCATGCAATCTGAAATTGCCCCCAGCAATCAGAGAGAAAACATCTCAAACAACACATAGGTCACATGTTTATGTGGCTACACTCTAATGACTCTCTAACTTCAGCACGTATAATTTATTTTGCTAAAATTTATTGCCAATAAATTAAGATCGGGTGTATATTGTTGGTGGAGAGAAGTCTGATATGTCTGACAGTCGATGACGATAAATTATGTCTATTTCTTTTAATATGCTGCTTAAATTGGATTCCTACGCAGTGTTACGCTTTGACAAGCTACTAAAGGCGAACACACACCACCTTCACACGTTCATGAAATGCAGCAATAAACAACTACCTCTTCTAACAACCCAACTTGGTGTAAAGAAAACTCTAAATTTGGATTATTGCACGTCCCGGGATTGGCAACGATCTGGATCCATAAAGCAATACATTTCAATTCGATTTGTGATGCGAGGGAGTCCACTGTATTTACACACCCTGAGGCCAGTAAACAGATCTTTATTGATTTTGTAGGAGCGGATTTTATTTCAATCTTTTTATACCAACCAGAAAACCTAAAAGACTTAAGGAATAAGCATTAAAAAAAAAAAAGAGTGGCGCGACAGCTCTTGAAGAGCCAAGGCCTAAGTCACTTACTCTCATCAACGATTCTCTGAGTGTGTGTGAAGAATTTACGGGACCTACAATTTAACGCCGACTCCGAACGCCAGAGTTGAGAAGCACTTTTTCATGAAATATTGATACTCTTGGAAGATTTGTCAGTTTTTCGCAAGAGGCAGTGCCCGTGAAAGATGAAATAAAAACTTTATGGGCGCGAGTAGGACTCGAACCCACGACGTTCTGTTTAGCAGCCAACGCACCTTCCCACTAAGCTTCGGGCAACTGCATTATAAGCATTATACCAGTTAATTTCCTTCATACTTCATTGAGTGTTATATTAAGGATGCTCTCATAGGAGTTCAAAGAACTGATAACGATTATACCAGTTTTATACTAATTGCATTTCTCCAGGAATTCTCCTTCTAAAGTGCTTACAACATGGGTATGTTGAAATATAAGCAATCAGGGGTCGAAGTTGAGGGATATAGTAATTTATACCACTTTTTTCCAGTTGTTTATACCAATTGTTTTTAGTCCCAAGATACTTCGATATAAGGCAATTTGAAGGTTTGTTAATCAAATTCTTAATGAAATTGAATAGCTTTAAAGGTTTATACCAGTTTATACCAACTACGAACCAATAAGAAACTGTCCAGTAAGTCAATGAAAATTTGCAATGTTAATTGACGGCTTAAAACATTGATACGAACTCGCAGCCCAGTACCTATTTAAGCGTATAGCAGTGTGCCGATCAACAATCTAAACGGCATCGAACAACTAAAGGCCCAACAATATTATCGACTTCTTCAAACGAACGCCATGCCATGCCATAGCCATAGCTAGCATGGTGCTCACATTAGACATTTGACAAAGATTTATGGCCAAGCGGCTTCTCCGAGAATAAAAATCATTGAAAAATCACTTAAGAATGTCAAACGATTGCGATAAGTGTCAGTTCTCAGTTAATATGACCGATTTTTGTTAAGAGTTTGCGTTTTGCTATTTTTTTTTATTTTGCTTCTCGTTATGGGGCTTTCAAGTTTTATATGCATATTGCATGAGTGTCTCTGTCTATGAAGAAACAACAGAACTCGTTTCTACGTTTAATGTTCCGTCCACACTAAACCTAGATGAGTGCACAACTACACAAATTACTACTATTCAGTATTCAAGAGAGAGACAGGAAAGGAACGAAAAAAAAGATGTTAAGTTAATGAAATATTTTACTTTAATCGATAAATCAGTTTATGGTGATGTTGTTTTAATTAAGCCAGTTAATATAAATGTTAAATAAATGTGTGCTTGCGCGATGCGATCGAATGATGTTAAAGTGGAGAAATCGAAGACAATGAATCTTGACAGATTGGAAATGCATATGTATAAGCGTGCAATTTACTCGTAACACGATTTTATGGTTTGGCACTTAAAAAGGAAGTGAGCTTGTTGTAAGCATTAGTTTCGTTTTAATGGTAGCGAGATTTATGTTAATTGTTCAGCTACAATGTTGTTAAGAGAGATCACAATTTGTAATGCTATCTGACGTTTTGTTACGTTTTGACAGGCAGTGAGGTAAATTGTTGGACATTGATGAAATTTAATCGGGTTTGTGTCGGTTGTGCATTTTGTAGTTAAGTTTTTGCATTTTGATAGTGACGATAAGTCAGAAAAGTTATTACTTTACGTTACGTTTTGACAGACATTGACAGGTTTGAGTGTTCGTAATTGAGGGTAGTCATGTCAGTTAAATTAAAGTCATTTGTACCAGTTTTACTTCTTCGAGTGCAAATATAACCATGAGTGACGTTCAGTTGCATTTACGTTACCTTCTGACATTCTATAAGCTTTTGTTTCTGAAACTTGATGAAAAAAATCATAAATCGATACAATACAAAAGTTAAAAGTACTATGTGTTTTGACATTTGCTAGGTGGATGCGTGCAACGTCACGTGATGTAAGAACTGTCAAATCACAAGTGAAGTATGCCACTTTTTCTTCATCTTTTCTTGCCATCAACAAAATCAGATTCTCTTATCACTGAAATGTAGGTTTTACTGATTTTCAAGTCATTGTTGTCAGTTTTCACATGTCAACTTTACAATCGAGCAAACTAATAGCGTTTTTTTTCCAAACAAAATACAAAAAATTGTTTGATCTGTCAATCAATCTGCCAATTTCCTTTTCGACAGAAAAATAAAGACAAGAAGATAATACTAACAAACTGCACCGCATGGTGTTATTTTTTATTCATCTTTTTTTTTGATTTCGCAACAATTTTTATTATTTCCATTTCATTGTCATATGATGTGCCAGTTGCCAGTTGCTGACTGACTCTGTCTGTTCCCATTTCCATTAACCATCAATCCATCCATTTCCACATTCTCTCATCCACCAGTGTCTTAATTCTAACTCATTCGTCAAAACAACATTTTTGCAACCTTGACGCTGTCCAAACTGCTTTTGACTGATGAGCGAAATAATAGGACATGGCAAAACATGAAATGACAGGCGAAATATGAGAAAACTGTCATGACATGGGGTAAAAATGATTTTTTCCTTTTGGATCGGTTTTTTTGTTGGTTTGTCGTAGTCGTTGTATTCTCTGACTCAATATGTACGGTTGGAGTTGTGTTTGGGGATATGGAAACAGGGACGGACTACCTAGCGGAACTTTGACAGTCACCTAATGAAATTCGACTGGTATCAAGCAGGTGGAGTTTTATACTTTAGCAACAGTCAGTTTTAGGAGAATACGTCCGTGTACTTCCTGGGATACAGAAAAGAGCTTTCGTATTTCCTCTTTTGTTTTTAGAACCGCACCAGAGTGACTACTGACAACAATAAAGGAAACACGAAGTGGAGCAATACCCAGCAGCATCAGACAGAAACAGACTACACACATATCCACCGTACGAGTAGTATAGGTAGGTACCTAACAGCTCACAAAACAACGCTTTGCACATTCATCATCAATTCATCATCATCATCATCATCTGGGTGAGCAAAACAAAAAACCCAGTGAGACATATACCAAAAACAAAAACGAACAGAAATATGAGATATTTTGATAGATGGCTATCATCAATTATGGTACGAAATGACATTTTGTTATGTGTATGCGCCTGTCGCAATTAATACTGGGTTTGGCGCCCCATCTAGACAACGAGTTCAATCGACAAAGTCGTACAACCAAATTAAACGACCGCAACCAATATGTTTTGTTGTTCTGCCCTCTGGGTCTGCTCTGGTTTCGAGTTATTGGAAGACAAGACAAGACAAGAGACCCAGACACCAGACATACATCACGTCACACACGTTGAAATCTGAACGATTGATGCAAAAAAAAAGAAGTACAAAATTTCAAATATATCATATTTTTTTTATTGATATGTTAAATGATAATATTATTTGACCCCAAAATTAAACAAGACAAGAAGAAGTTTGGTTTGTTCATGAGTGTCGAATCGATTTGTTCGTGTTTGTGTTTTTGTTCGGTTCGCAGTCAATTAGGAGTCAAGGAAACACGTTAGCATTGTGTCAATGGAAAACTATATTTGCCATGAAATTGCTACAAATATGAGACATACGTTATGGGTTTTCGAAATCATTTGATACAAACTGTTTAAAATATAAACAAATATTTCGATGGAAACATTGAGACAAGTGCTCAAAAATGTGTGTAAGTTATTTTGCAGAAAAATTTAGATAAAGTGACAAAGAAAGAATTAAAAAAAACATTCGTATTTATTTCTTTCGGACATCGAATGAAAACGTCAACTTGTTCCAACAAGGAAATAAATGAAAAGTAAAAAGGACC
Organism: Sphaerophoria taeniata; assembly: GCA_943590905.1. Classification (NCBI taxonomy): domain Eukaryota; kingdom Metazoa; phylum Arthropoda; class Insecta; order Diptera; family Syrphidae; genus Sphaerophoria; species Sphaerophoria taeniata. The sequence continues at coordinate 87,614,584 of OX016542.1, forward strand.
TAAGAGACTACCTTGAGGAACCCCATTTTTTCCCGAAAGGAGCTGTAAACCGCAGCTCTGTACAGTACCAGTACCGATGTAATACCAATAACGTTCGTATTTATTTCTTTCAGACATCGAATGAAAACGTCAATTTGTTCCAACATAGAAATAAACAAAAAGCAAAAAGGACCTAAGAGACTACCTTGAGGAACCTCATTTTTTTTAATCGAATGGAAACACCCACCAAGCTCTGTTAAGTACCTACCGATGTAATACCGATAATCTGGAAACGATTCAAGCACTTAACAACCCATGAAGTACAGTCCAAAACCATCAACAAGTTCATTTGAGCGTTGTGTTCGATAAATTGGTTGGAATGCTTGCTTTTGCCACTTTAGCCGTTAAATAAATGGATAAATAGTTGATTGCTAAGCCGAACGCTACAGGTTCAAGCTCCAGCTTCGGCAGCATTTCTTTTCTACGAAAATCACCAGCTTATCTGAGGCCACCTGTGCGATAACATGAGACAATACAAATCTAAGTCTCCTCCTCTGAGCCACGTAGGTTTCTTTTATGTGTGCTTTCTTTCTATGTGTCTATCTGTCTCTCTCTGTTGTATTAATGTCTTGTTCTGTCCCAGCCGATGGCCTCAGTCACCAGTGCTGGTATGTGTTTGTAGTTCGTTACATTCATGTGCGAAGTACTGTGAAATGTCAATGTCATATTTTATTTAGTGTTTGTTTTTGGCAAACTTTCTACCAGTTTTTTTTTTTTTTTGAAATGAAAGAACCCAACCTTAACTCAACTGCCCCACTGTTTTCATTTCTTCACGAAACGTTTAGGGAATTATCGAGATTCCTTGGAGTCTATTAATTAAAAAAAGGCATAGAAGTTCTGTCAAATAATTTCTCAATGTTGCAACGTCAAAATTTAAAATTTCAAAATTTATCGCCATGTCAATGAAAATATGCTTGACATCTAACAAATTCATGGTATTTACATTTTTTTGTTTTCATTTTTAAATTTCTGTCCCACCACACACATAGAATTAATTTCAATGCGAACATGTCCGAATACAACTTTTTAATACCCAAAAATTTATTAATTGGAATTTATATTTTGTGTCTTAATTTTTATTTATGATCAAATTTTTTTGTTAATGTGAATGCCTAGTCAAAACTCAAAGAACTGTCACTGGCTGTTAATTTATAAATAAAAAAAAGAAAATAGAAAACAGCAAGAAAAAAGTGTCATCACTGTTTTAATGAATATTGGATGAAATACAAAGTGAAATTTAAGTTTTTTTGTTTGAAGTAATAAATAATTTTTTGATGTTGAATTGGCAGGTTTTTTTTTAGTTTTGATTAATCCATTGTTAAAAAATAAATTACAAATAAAAATTATTTATTTAATTCGAAAATTTGTTTTTAAATTTTTAATGTTTTTTTTTTGTTACATTTTCTTGAATTATCAAAGAACTTTGTGACCAATTAATTTTATTTAAATTCTGACAAGGCGTTAAACGAAATATTATTTTAATTTCTTTGAAGGTTGTTAGTTCAGCAATAAAAATATTAAGAAATAAATTGGTTAGTTTTATTTTATTTTATAGCGGGGGAACAAAATTAATAAATTGTGTGGAATGAAGAAGGGGGAAATTTGTTTGAACTCACCACAGAATTATTTGTTCCCACATCGTCGAGTGAAAATGATCCAGAAACGCAATGCCCTGTCGCGGACGACGACATCATGTAATTATTATTCATGGGCATTATATGATTGTTGTTTCGCTGAAATAAGTTGTGTTTACAAATAAATTATAGGAAATTATTTTATTTAATAAACTTATAGATAAAAGCCTCATGACACTTATTATTCTTTTCTCTTGTGGAGATACATGTAATTAAGGACATTCGTGAGTTGAATAAATTTTGAAATGTCAACAACTTGTCAAACAAACAAAACAAACTATCCACTGACATGTCATTTTCTTCAAGTTGCCTTTTTCTAGAGGTATTTCTGTCGTTTTTACTCGTTTGACAGCCTATCATTGACAACAAAAACTGACATTGCCGACACGACAAACGATAGACGATAAATAGTGTTAAGCTACACAAAACGAACAGACAGTTTAATTATTTTTTTCTTTTCGCTCTCTTTTTAGATTAAAAGATATGTAAAATATTTATAATTTTAATGCAATGCCCAGAGAGACCCACTTACATGATTGGTCGGCTATAATTAAGTAAATGACAGGTTCACTGACAATTAAGGCACGAAGTGTCTATTAGAGGTAGCGTTTGTAAATTGTAATCAACATTGTTGTATTTTTGTGTTTGTCATTTGCAGCTTGACACTAAGAAATGTGTTTTTTCTCGTTAAGGGTTAGATTAACACACTATAAGGTGTACTGTATAGACATTGAAACGAGTTGCTGGGATAGATGCTCTGTTCTGTTGCTTGACATTCCGTGATTAACTTGAAAGTGAAAAATGTAAATGATCGGTGTGTGAGAACGACATTTAAGCGTGAATAACATTAAAGAGCAACTAAACATAAGTTGAGCGTCATAAAGCGTTCTGCAACACAATAATCGGCACGTACCACTGTGGCTTTAGACCAGGCAGAACAACGATAGACCAAATATTCACACTGAGGCAAATCCTGGAAAAGGCCAACGAATTTCAAGTCAAAACCCACCGTCTTCTCATCGAATTCAAGGCTGCTTATGATAGCATCCACTGCCAAGAGCTTATGATGGCGATGTCTGAAATCAAGATCCCGAACAAACTGATCCAGCTGAGCCGCATGACGCTAAACAATATACACAGTGCAGTGTGCAAATGGGTAACAGTTCATCTGAGTTGTTTCAAACATGCTCAGGGTTTAGACAAGGAGATGCGCTGTCATTTGATTTCTTCAACATAGTCCTGGAGCAGATACTGCGCAAGGCAGGTGTGAGCACGGAAAACATTATCTTCAACAAATCAAATATGCGGATAACACAGCCATCATCGTTCCAGAGAGCTGTGTTTGAGGCCTTCACAGCGTTTGAAGAACAGGCGAAGCTCGTTGGTCGTGATGTGAATGAGGACAAAACAAAGTTCATTCTATCAACAAACAAAAGCATATCTGTCCACCGCCTAGGACAAAATGTCACTGTTGGTAGCAGCAATTTCGAGGTAGTTAAGGAGTTCAGCTAACAAACATCAATCCAACAAACGACACCTTAGTCGAGATCCGGCGAAGAATTACCCAAGCGAAAAAAATCTCCTCACTAGAAAGACAAAGTGCCAAAGTGTTGAGTACTATTCAAGACTTTGATTTTACCAGTCCTACTCAGCGATGCCGAGTGTTGGACGAAAAGTAAAAAAGGGGAATTGATACTGGGCACTTTCGAAAGTAAAATTCTTCGACGGGTTTTCGGCCATGTAAGCAACGATGGCGAATGGAGAAGATGGTTCAACTGCGAACTGTACGGGCTGTACGAAGATGTGGATGTAGTCCAGAAAGCCAAGAAAAGACGACTAAATTGACTCGGCCACATCGAGCGAATGGACAACAACGCTCCAGCCAAGAAAGTCTTCTTATCGCAGCCCCCAGGAACGAGACAACAAGGAAGACCGAACCTACGGTACAAGGACCAAGTGACTGCGGATGCCAGAGCGCTTGGTTTTGACGACTGGAGAAAGTGCATGCGAGGGACCAGACCCGATAGAAGGCTGCAGTGTCTCAGGCTCGCTTCATACGAGCTTATGGAGAGGACTTTCAGACTTGTCATTAAATTCGTTATTGAAGAGTTCAACGCAAGAACTGGTCGTTGGTTGAAGAGAAGTTGTCATTCCTCAAAATTAATTAATACTGCCAACTGCTCTTTTGGCTGGGGCCTTACAATGAGCGATAGAACGACGAGCTTCTGAAATCGTGCGACGAGGTCAAGCCATGGAGAAAATTTGATCTGTTTACGAATCCCTTCCAACGGCAAGTAAACAGCCAGGAGCCAGTCATTACATTGTTCGATCTTAACCTATCTGTAGCCCTAAGCAGCAAGACGTAGACGAAAAATTGATGGTAGAAAAAGCTTGGAAGTAGCGTAAAAAGTGACTCTACACATAGCAGTTCGGCCTTACCTTTTTGCCACTGGCAAACCATCTGTTTTCCTAAACAGTGCTGCAGACCAAATTTTAGTTGGAAGGAAGGAGTAGTCGAAGCTCCGCGACTCAAACGAATCTTAAAAAGTAGGGAATGGTAGTTTTCGCCATTATGACCGCCAGCAGAGATGTGGACAAATGAAACTCATACAGTAAACATGTCATTCTAAAATGTGTCCATCAAACATAGTCAATTGTCTAACATGTACTTAAAATTCCAATTTGACAGCTTAATTCAGTCCAAATCAACAGTACTCGATCTGTTCATGCAAGAGACCTCCTAATTATGTTTTTCTTTGTCCCACGTCGCGTCGTCTGCCAAGTGTGCCATTTGAAATTTAAATATGTCACACAGCTAGCGACACAACATTGAAAATTATCATCCAATCATTTTTTCCAATTTCCCATCACAAGCTCTTTAAAAACTTGAAAGAAAACCTCCACTTATCTCGTTGAAGTAAAAACAAATTTAATTTGTCATTTCGTTCATCTGTCATCGTTTTTAATGTGTTGTATTAATAAATTTCCAAAACTAAACTTCTCTCCCCTACTTCCCAAACCAACATATACTCGAAACCTCAAGAAAATTAATATTTTCAACTATTTATAAATATGTCACTCAAAGCGATTGAAGATGTGCCAACACAGTCGTTACAAACAAAGTTTTCTTGTTTTGTCATTAAATTTCTGACATCTGCACTTAAAATTCTGTCAAGGAAATGCATTTGCAACAATCTCATCATCCATCCCAAAAACACACACAGTCACAGAGATCTCTGATCTCTGAGCGCTCCGCTAGCTAGCTAGCGAGTGAAATGTACACAGTTATTAGACATGCACAGAAGCACACAGGAAAGATTTTGACGTAAATTTGACAGTGGGCGATAAGTAACGGTCTTGCTGTCAAATAAATTTGCACGCCATTAACACACAATATTTGCTGCGAAGTAATTGCAATGCAGTCAAACAGTGCTATACACTTCAGCCAGTTTAGTAACAGAAGCTCTGGTGGAAATAGCAGCCGTGCATCATGTCGATGATGTGTGTTATTTGGTTTGTTTGTTTCGTTTTATCTTTCGGCATTGCATCGAAGCGGAATGGTGGAATTTTTCAAACAAAACGCGGCAAGCTGAACGCCTTGCACTTCCATATTTTCAATATGATGATGTTTTTCGCGCCAAAGTCTTAATTCAGTTAATTTATTGGCATAATTATCCGAGAACAGGCCCGAAGAAGTAGTGAAAGGTGCCAGTTAAACAGAAAAAAGAGATTAATGTGGGCCTTGATCCCACAAACTGAACTAGTGAGGTTTTGACTTGATGGCTCCGTTGAGGATCACCTTATTGCCATTAAAACCTTTGCAAATTTTGACATTTCAATACTAAACTCTGTGAATAACATTAAATGTTAAAGAAAAATAGAAATTTTCTATTTAAACTTTGTTCGACATATTTATTTAATTTTCGACAAATTAACATTAAAATTAAGAAAACAAAAAACGTTGCCTACTCCTAGGCTGGCTGTTTGTCTGGCCACGCAATTCATTTAACTATCAAAATGATTCTTGGGGATTATCTTTGAAAATCTTAAGAGCTTGAAAATCACTTCCTGTTCTTAACATTTGGTCTATTTGTATACTATACAGTATGCTAAAGTAGGTACTTTAGTTGAGCGTTTTTTTCTATCAATCATGAATGATGAAACACAAAAATGTTTTAAACGAATTACTGCAAAAAACCATAAATAATAAAAAGAGAGATAATAACATCTGCTCCTTTGCCCGAGGTGGGATCAATTAAAAAGTGAGTGAGTGGGATATATGTCTATATATTATTCCTTTCTTTATGGTCAATTACTTCAAAGACACCGCCACGCCATATCATCGTTGTAAATTACTCTACTTAAACCATCGTGCGTGTTTGAACTTACCACAACGAACAGTGGGACAGCGTTGGGAGTAAAATTAGACAGTTCATAAAAAACAGGAAAAAATTAACTCAACAAATATGGAAAACATCATGTCCCACTGTTAATTGTCAACAATGCACGTCATGTCAGTGAATAAAGTCACTCAGTCATCATCATCACCATATAATACGAATTTATATTGACTTTGATAGAAAACCCACCACAAAGCTTTATTTTTTTCGTTATCTGCGGAAGTCATAAGACATAATTTATGAACGAGTTTTATGTGCCTTCGAGTGTGTTGTTAATATTATTTTTGTTCCTTACTATTTAAAGTGATTCATTGGCGTTATCAATCATAATAATTGATGGTTTGATGGGTTTTTGAAGAAAAAAAAATCAACTTGAAACTTTTTTTTTTTTTTTTGAGTTGTCATAAAAGTCAAGATTGATAAGAGAAAGTGTAAGACCAGTTGATTGGGCTACTTGAGAGCACTTTGGGTCACAGGCACTTGTGTTGCTTCTGCGAATTTCGTTTTCATTGATAGCGCCGCTGGCCGGTCGAAGCAAACAAAAATGAAAAAAAAATAAGTCTGCCAGGCGACAATGCTTTTGACTTACTGACGTCAACATAATTTATGTCAAAACATTCTTTTGGATCTCTAGCGACAATCGACTGTTGAGCATGACATTCGAAGTTGAAAGGATATTTGCAACAAAAATGCAAAATTATAAGACTTGGAGAAGAGGGTATAGCTTCAGGCGCAGAGTTGGAGAAGTATAGGTTCAGGGGCAGTAAAAAAAATCGAATTTGACTCAGCGCTTTCGGGTAAATTTTTTTTGAATCGAGATGATCAACACAAATATTTCTCCTATTCTGTAAGTTCTGTGAGATGGCTAAAGACCCATAAATGTTAAGAGGGTTCACCTGTTTGATATCTAAGGAAATTCAAGTCAACATATTGAAAAAATTAATCAATAAATGTTGATAGCTATAAGGACCCGAAGAAGGTAGTTTAGGCGAGGTTCTGATACCCCAAAGTATTGTTATTCCTGAAAAAGTATTTTAAACTATGAATTCTTTGGTTGGTGGAGCCATTGGAGAACTTGTTTAATTCAGTAGGTCTGGGAGTTCAGATAACTCTTCTAGTTGCCTAAAAATGTTTTCTACTGTCTACTGCTGGACAGTGGCAGAGGAATTGAGCGGTGTTTTCATGTTCTTCTTCGTTGCATCAAACTCTACATAGGTAAGGGATCCTTAGGAGGATCTTTTCTCGTCATAATAAGGCGAGAGTTTCCTGGTGTTACCGCAGGTTTCTATCATTTGATTTTTGAATAACAGTGTTACCAATATTTCGTTTTAATTGACGTTGGGGCATTCTGATGTTATGATCTTTGAGAGACAGATTCTGATGTTATTATCTATTAGAGACAGATCCAGTATTGAGTCTTCTCAGCAAGCTCATCCGCTTTTTCTTTGCCCGATAAACCACTGTGACCGGGAACCCAGCAGAGTCGTACATTATGCTGCATAGCAAGAACCCTTAGCTCTTCGCGACTGCAAAAAACAAGCTTTGACTTGATTTAACTGGCAGAAATCACTTTTATTGCTGCTTGGCTATCAATGAAAAAGGTGATTTCAGCGTGTGATATTGCCGTCATGGATATTTGTTCAGCAGAGATTTTCATTGCCAAGATCTCGCCTTTGAAGACGCTGCTATGCGCAGTAATCATTTTTGAGCCATCAGTAAGGATGGTAAAAGTCGATTCATTGGTGTAAGCGTAAGGTACACTATTTTACTGATCTTCTCTGATGGGGAAGCTGGTTATAAAAATCTTATTGCAGTCTAGGTAAGGGGTCAAATTGTAATCTCTACAGACTTTGCTGCCAACGAATTTGTAAGAATAGTGGTGTGACCGTTTTGACTAGTTCTCTAGATATTGGTTACTGAGTCAAAGAGCGCTGGTTGCTGCCGATCTTTGTGCAAATAAATCAAAGGGAGTGAGGTTAAGGATAGCTTCAAGACCCGAAGTTGGGGAAGTCCTCATCATCCCAGTAAATCTATTGAACAGCGCAATCAGTAAATGTTGATAGCTAGAGCGAGAAAAACACTTTTTTTGTAATGAGACAAGAACCAGAAGTAGCTATAAAAATTGACCCTAACAGTTTTGTTAGCAAAAATTTGTTGAAGTATCTAAGCCAACAAAACAAGTCTTCTTCAAGATTACCCCTCAGAGTAGACTACAGCATTAAAAACAATTATTTCTCCTCTAATCGCCGACGCGCCGACTTAATTTTTAATCTGGGGAATTTCCTGCTTTGATAGACATTTTGCCTTAAAATTTCGCACTTTCAAATAATTAAGGTGATTTATGTCCCTCTTATTGCCAAATTTGGTTTTGTTTTTAATTATAGATGACAACCTCTTTCACCTTTCAATTCGAGAGCAAACAATTAAAACCAAGAGACATAAATTATTTAAGTTTTATAACACACACAAATAAAAAATGGTTTTAAAAGCCACAATCATAAATTTTACAAAAATGACTTTGTTTATGGGCAATAAAAATCAATAAATAATTAACTTATAAAGATAGCCAGGTTTTTTTTTCCATACTAATACTATACTATATTTAATGTCTTTCCTTTCTATTGAAAGCAAATTAAATTAATTCGTAAATTAAATACCTAATCGTTTAATTAATACTGGATCTATTTTTGTTAAACAGGCAAACAAAAAAAACAACAAAACCCACTATAGGTAAGGCTTGACATTGTGAAAGTAAGCGCTTTCAAGAGATCATTAAAAACGCGCATATTGATTTTTGGTTTTAATTTGTATGTCAACATTTTGTGTTATGGCGATACACGACTATTTGTGTTTGTTTTTTTTATAATTTATAGATCGTAAATTTTAAGTTTTTTTTTTCAAAAATTTAACAAAATCATAAAACAGGCTGTAACATAATCGGCTCCATAAAACTTTTGGACAAAAATTTTGTCTGAAACAAAAAAGACAAAGAGAAATCGACATTGAAAAAAAAAAACCAAAATCAATTAGGTGGTCGATTTTATTTAAAAACAAACAATGGCGTCTAAGATTTCAGCGGTTTGCATATTTTTGGACAAGTGTTAAGATCTCCGAAATGAGATATGGTTCAGTTTTTTTTCAGAACACGAAACAATAATTAATACAAAAATAGTTAAACAACCGAACCGGAAAGGTAAACCTGCTGTTTAAATACGTCGATGTCGATTGGATGTTTTGACACTACACTTAAAAGCCACATGATTGTTGTTAGAAATGCTGGGATCGGATGAAAAGATGTCAACAAGTCATTAGTGGAAAATTTTGACACCTCTTCAAATTGATATTTTGTTATTTTCTTCATCGACAAGAGAAGCAATTAAAATTTTTGAATGAAATCTAGGGCATGATCAACACACGTTTGAAAATAAATTAGCTCAACCTTTTACAAAATTTCACTGCTAGAAGGTGTCTCGTTTTTCTCGTCAATGATATCACCCCTTTAAAATGAAAACAGTTACAATTCACAAGTTCTAACTTGTAGGACAGGAGGTTATTAGTAAATAATGTGAAAAGAAGAGGTCCCAGGTGGGTGCCTTGAGGAATCCCAGAGTTAACAACAAACAACAAACAACAAACAAACAAAGCGCAACAATACCATATAGTCCAGACTCCAGAGGAGTCATTGTCAGCTAAATCAAATGTAAATAAAGGGTCCGCCATCTAATTTTTTTTCAACTAGTGCTTATTTCGTGAATGGTAACACTCAGCTCATGTCTGATTTGACAGATAATTAGTTTTATCCTTCCGCTGAACGAATATGGTTGGGTATACGCTTGAACAATTCGTTTTCGCTTCGCTAAGTGGGCCTGCGATCGACTTAGAGAAGATGCTGATTTTGCCAACAAAAAATCATCTTTTCAGATGAAGCTCATTTTGATCTGGGTAAACAAGCAAAATTGTAGCATTTGGGGTACAGAAAACCCGCACACATACATTGAAAAGCCGATACATCCAAAACGAGACACTGTTTGGTGAAGATTTTGGTCCAGAGGCATAATTTTGGGCCTTTTTTCTTCGAAAATGAGCAAGGAGTGGCCGTTACAGTCAATGACTATCGTTATCGGGCCATGTTAAACGAATTTTTGTTCACAAAAATTGAAAAGGAGGATGTTAGCAACTTTTGGTTTCAACAGGATGGCGCTACTGCCACACAGCCGAAAAGCTACACTCGATGTTTGCGCCCTGTTTTTGAAGATCGCATTATCAGCCGCAGAGCTGATGTCGTTTGGCCACCTCGGAGCTGCGATTTGACACCGTTGGACTATTATTTCTGGAGTGCTGTAAAAGATAAGTGTTACGCCGACAAGCCAGAGACAATTTGCACTTTAAAGGACAATATTCGTGAAGCCATTGGTGAAATACAGCTGCATACAATCGGTAATGTGCTTAAAAATTGGACCGATCGTGTAGGCTACTGCATGGCCAGTCAAGGCAGCCATTTGAATGACATTATTTTCCATTAATAACCGGAAGGATTGTACTTTCAAATAAAAAAAGAAATTTGAGAAAATATTCAGTAGTTTTTTTTTATAACATTTTCAAAAAAAGTTATTTGGCGGACCCTTTATATCAATATCTTCAATGCTTATGTCAAAATTTATGTCAGTCAAGAAAGAATAAGTCTTCAAATGATCAGTCAGCCGATTTCGTCAAAATTATCACAGAAGAAACTATCACAGTTTGAATTGTTTTCATTAGTGTGATAAGAACATATAACGTTAATACGCGTTGACCTCTAACATACAAAACGGGGCCGAGGCGCCGAGGGTTCTTGTGTCTTAAACGTTTTTATTTCATCATTCATGCGTTTTGACTCTTGTGAAGCATTAACAAAGCTTCAAACGGAAGGTATCATTCCTCAGTTAAAAATGCTTGAAATTGTAGGTCCCTTCAATTCTTTACACTGGCTCAAGAGATATGAGTTTAGGTCACTTAGGTTCAGAAGAAGGTTTATAAGGACTAATAGAGCCATAGAAGAAAACAAGCAGAATTTCTTTCATTTTTCGACATTTTTCTTAGCTTTTTCGTGTGACTTCATCCTGTCTAAAGACGCACATTGCTTTTTTAATAGGAATAAATGCTATTTTACTAGAAGATTAGGTTAGGTTTATGTGGCTGAATTTCATTACACTTCGGCCGCGCGGGTCCATTGTGATGCCACATGAATCTTCCTACTCCTTCAACCATTTGGAGCTCTTTACAAAGCGAAAGAGACTTTTAATGTATGTACTGGCCAGGTCGCTGGTGTCATTGCAGTTAGTGTTAGGCTCTCCTAGGTGAGTTTTTCTTCTTATAGAGAGTGTAGGGCATTAACATATCAAATGAGGAATTGTTTCCTCTTTATCTTCGTCAATGCAGCTTCTGCAAAGATCATTTGAGAAGACCCTAAGCCGTAAGATTTCAAAACAAATTGAGTTGTCGACAAAACTGGGTCATTTTTCGTTTGAATGAACCCCAGTTCACCATTATCAACATTACCTAGAGTCAGCGTACCAAATTCAGAAGTGAGCAAAATTGAGCCTACAATTTCGTCGGAATATAAATTAACTTTTTGGGCTTGAATTTAATTGACAAAACATCATGATTGACAGAATTTGACTCAAGAATCAAGAACTTACAGTTGTCGGTGTCAAATAATCCGGCCGCAGGTACTGATTGCTGGATGTCAGCATTTTGTTATAATTTGTTAAATCCACTTTGGCTTATTTATGTGTGTAATGAGGATGCCTGGGTATCCTCCTTACTTTTGTTTCTATTTTAATTACAGGTGACTGCTTCTCTTGTCAAATTCGAGTTATGACAACAAGTACACGTAATCCTCAAGATCGCGTCGAATAATCCAATAAATAATAGTTGTAAGTACCATTACAGGTTTCGTTTAATTTTTTGTTTGTTTCCTTGATATTGTAATAAATTTAACGAGAACCCAATGAGCCGTCAATTAGGAACGCAACAGAAAAAAAAATGAGGGAAAAATTATTAACGTCGAACACGAAACAGCACTTAAATGTTAGATTAATAACAATAATCAAATAGAAAAGTTTCACTCACAAAACTGCTCGAAAAATCAATTATCATGTAATTCTTTTTTTTTATTATTATTTTGTGATTAAGATTTGAATTATTAATAAGAAAACAAAATAACCCAATAAATCATCGCTTTGAACGCTCACGGGGGGGCACAGCACAAGGCAAAGGAAAACAAAATAAATTTTACGATGACACGAACAAGTTAGCGAAAATTGCTAAATATTCTCAAAGATACTTTTTTTTGTCATTAATCTTCGGCAATCGCACATGCAATCGTGCAATAAATCATAATTAATTTTTATTTTGTAAATTTTAATTTTGTTTATTTTTTAGTGAACTCTAGACATGGGCTTTTTAAAAGGGGCAAAGGTTGTATATAAATCCAACGTGATTATTGTTTGATTCTAATAACCGGCCTTTGGATTATCCAATTGGATTAGCTTAGAGAGACCGGAATAATAAGACGCGAGGGTGATTATTTTTTCTTTTCTTTTTTTGGTCTGAAGAAGAGGAAGAGGCTGCTTTTGGTGCACCACGCGGACGAAACGAGCTCTATCAACAAAGAGTATCTGAATGCGACTAAAAAGTAGCGAACAAAAGTTCGAATAGCTTTTCGTTGTGGTGGTGGTGTGGACTTATGAAACTGTGTTGTCAAACTGCCATGTTCATGAGTGTAATGTGGTTTTTTGTGATTCTCTTTTGTGCTTTTTTGAAATGTTTTATTTTTTTGCTCGTTGTTGTCTGTGTTTGGTTTTGTATTTGTGGTTGAGGTTAAGACAATTTATATTGGTTCTCTCTTTGAGTTTTTAATGTTTTGTTTTTGTTGGGTTTATTTGATTTTGATTACATCGAATCAACATGGCGAGGCGAGAATGACGATGTGTGCATGTTTATTGGGGGCACTTGGGCTTTTTCGAACAGAAACAGAAATTAATTCAGGGAAGTGTTGCCATTTGAAAGAGTTCATAGACAAAGAAGCCTTTAAACAGAAGATACAGAAATAAAATAATTGAAAAAAGATGCGGTCCTAATGAGCTACCTTATGGTACTCGTTACATATTCGTTTTTCTTGTTTATGCCAAAAGAGGGAAAGTAGAAAAATGGTCTACTTACAATATGTGATTTTAAAACTTATTTGTTAGACTTCTTAACATATTTCAATGTGACATATAGAACCTTAAATGTATTTAGTAAAAAGTACTACTGACAACAGATACTCGGTATTAAACAAGGTTTCACTATCATTGGGGAAGACTTTCAAATTAAAAATTTAAAATATTTTTGGATTATTTGATCTTTGTTTCATGAATAAAGAATTGGCAACACTTACATTTACCTTTTGACAAAACAACATCAAAACAACTTGTTAAGTGGTTTTTTCACAGTTCTCTCCCAAATTTATCTCTCCCAAGTGAATGATAATTTACGTTTCCAGATTTTACACACACAGAAATACAACTACCAAAATCCGAAATCAGCTGTTCCTTTTTTTACTTTCTGTTTACTTGAAGTCTCTGACTCTCAGCAAAAGTAATACTCTTTCGTTGTCACTGCCAGCTGATTTAAGCTCTCGAAAACAGATTCTCTTAGACTGAGTTCACACTCACGCTCTCTGTTTCTCTAGCTTCCAGCCGCCATTTTTGAATTAAGAATGAAAGTATAACTGCAGGTAAATAATTTACCGCCCACAAGTAGCCAACCCTCTGGCAGAAATAAAGGAGGGTGAAATTTTGACAACACACAAAAATTCAGCTCGACCTCGTCTGACTTCTTTTTCCTCTCCGAGACGTTCGTTTTTCATTTTGTAGCTAAAATGAGAGAACGTGGAGTTTATAAAGAGATATAAACGGAACAAGTGGGGTGGGTCTTGGCTGGCTGGGTGGTGTCAGTGTCAACATACAAAAAAGAGGCATTTTTTTTTGCTGTGCTCAAAAGGTGTATGAAAAAGAGGATAACACGAAGCAACAGATCATATCATTTTTAATGTACCTATCGTTTGAGGTTTAGCACGAACACGATATGGTGTTGTGCGGTGTGGTGCTGTGAGGTGTGGTTCAGTAGCATTGGTGGACACTTATTTAACTTGACAATAGGGTCAAATGCTTCTTGTCCTCTCTTTGTAAGGTTTTTATTTTTTGGATGAACTTTGGTTACCTTGTCAGGTTGTCAAATAAATTTTGGTTATATTTTAATTTCTTTCTCTTTCAAAAACTCGAGCACACACACACACACCCAAAAAAGGGCGGAGGGTGACTATTCTTAGCGATTAGTGACCCTACTACTAAGGCCTCGTAGGTCGTAGTACACAATAGCAATTACTTTTGGTTGCAGAAAAGGAAAGTAGATTTTTGTTTGCAATAACCTGGCAACCCTATTACGCTATGCATTACTTTAAGGATTTTTTTCTTGATAAGTGAAGTGGTTATCCAAAATGAATTGATACATTTATCTGCCAAGTTGCAAAGGGCAACTTTAAGAAAACAGGGTACACTGTGGCGTATACTTACTATTTTTTTTATGGAAATTGAATATTATGGTTAACGTCAAGTCAAGAATGGAAAATCTTGAACACACACATTTTTGACGGTCTTTTAAATTGAGGACAAAGCTCATATAGGAAAAAGTAGGGCAGAGGATCAATGACTGTATGATCCGACATGGTCTTGATGACTTAACAGCGATCACCTCCCAATAAAGTAGAGCTTTAACATGATTTGTTGATTGACTCAAGGCATTCTAGTTTAATGGAATTTTTTTAGACAATTATGTAAAAAAAAAAATTCTGAAAGCTTTACTGAAAAAACATAAAATAAATAAAGAATATTGGGCCAACGACAGAATCTTGAGGAACTCCATCTATTTTATAGACCAAAGCAATCAAAGCCAATCTATTTGTTTATTTTTTCGAAAAGAATGTAAAATTCTTCAGAAAATTTAATTTATGGTTTGAAATCTTTTTTCTCTTCTGATTAAAATTAGCTTCCTCACACAACATTCCTCAATAATATTTTTTGAAACTCTCAAAGAGTTAACCCAGCCTTAACATGCATTTTCGAATAGTCCACAATTAATAATGAATGTCTCTCATAATTCAAATCATATAAATTACTGTCTCTGAAAAACATGGCACATTATTTACTGTCGTTTCCCAAGAAAATATCTATCTAAGCATATCCGGACAACTGTTGGCACATGTCATGTTGTGTTTTTGAATTTGTCGCCCGCAACATTATAAAATGTTTGTATGCTTCTACTGCCACTGGTTGTTCGTAAATCGTAAGGTATGCAGTGTGCAGATTTGTGTTTTCTTTTTACAGAGGGGTGGTTGAAAATAAGATTTGACTTTAAAGAGTTTATAGAAGAAAAAAATCGATTTTACATAAGCAACCCAGCTGTGTTTTCGAGACTTTGTTGACCTTTTCTCCACATTTCTGTTTAAATAAATTGGCCTGTCAAATTTAGACCTCAATGAATATCAATTAATATCTCATTCATTTTCAAAGAAAAGATAAAAACACTAGTTGCCTGCTGTATCATGCATTTGAATTTATATTGTTCCCCCAAAAACAGAAGAGGCCCCTTAAAACAACTGAAACTCAATATTAATCGATGTAAGTTTTTAGCAGCCGACGACATTGACAGATTCAAATGAATTTATTTTAATTTGATTAAGAGAAGAAAATAACAAATCAATTAATTAGCCAAACACCAAAAATTTATCAAGTTGCCTTTTCGGTTTGTTTTTGGTGTTTTGTTTTTAACAAAATTTCTATTCATTAGTGAGTATTTTTAGTTTTTATTTTGCTTTCAGGATTTAGTGTAATTTATTATTATTATTAATTTGTTGAATAAAGTATTTTGAATGTCGCAATAATTTATTTTGTCTTGATTTTGATTTATGGCTTCTTTTATTATTGACAACGGATTCATATTTCATTTGGCATTTTTTGTTGTTGTCTTTTTTTCTGGAATCGATGATAAGTGCTGCTGTAAGAGCTGGTGAAATACTTTTGTTGTGTTTCCTCTTGTTTTGGGACCAAGTGACTAATGATTGTTGGGAGAATACAACAAATTTTTGAATATATCATTATTCATATTTATTGATGAATAAATTCTCGAGAGATGACTGGTGACAGTTGTTTAGATAATTGGTTATTATTGGAGAATACAATACTGAGTTTTGCATTTGAAATTAAGTGAGAGAGCAGTCGATTTGGGCTTGGGAATCGTTTCATCGATATGTCGAATTTTTAAACGATTTCGCAACTGTGTTTTTCCGTTTCGTATCAATACTATCACACTGGAAATCATTTCGCAACCTAATGTGTCAAATACTTTAAGCTTTTTTGTAAACGAGGAGTGAAAATGTGTGGAATTTCTTTAAGTTGAGTTTTTACAAAAAATGCAATGTTTTCACTTGCGAAATGATTTTTTTCCAAAGCAACAACAAACAACTTCTGTAAATCATCTGAAAAGCTATATTTTAAGAGGCTTGAAAAAAGTGCGAAATCAATTTTAAAGAGTATTGCATGTTTGCGAAGGAAAAATGAATAATGCCTTGCATTAATTTGGGACTTTTTTTTTATCATTGCAATTACGAAATAAGTGTTTGCTTGATGCGAACAGGGTTTGCGAAGAAGTGCGAAATGGATTTTGAGAGGTATTTACCCTTTGCAAAGTTTACTTTTATAAGAAAAAATATGTAAAAATTAATCGTAAAATCACAAAAAAATGCAAAGTGTAAAACGCATAAGAAATGCCAAGCACATCTGAACAAAAAAGCAAACTTTGTTTACCTCAACAAAGAAAAACTGCGCAGGCCCGCAGGTGGCTTTCAAATAAAGACCCTCAATGCCAAATCAAAAGAAATAAAACCCAAAAAGCAAGTACATTCAAAAAATATCATCACTCATCACATCAAGTTGTCTGTTTTCTTTTGACTGATCACCTGGTCCGGTCAGTCAGTCGTCCGATCGGCCGACAAGTCGACTGATCACCCATTAACAACACTTCGCGCAACCTGCAATCAGCGGCCAGCAGCGTACAGCAACGATAATAGAATCAAACGACATGCGAATGCAATAAAGAGTAAAAAAAACTCTTACGCTTAGGTGCGCTTTAAACGTGACGTGAACGTTCGTTCGTTCGTTGGAGTCATTTCATCGTTTCGCTGGCCCGCCCAATTCGCCCAATGATTTGAGACTGATGACGGGTGATGAGGATGCGTGGTAAATGTACATCGTCCTCTCCTCCAAACTGTGTTATTATGCGCGTCCAAAAGCCATTAGCGTATGATCAACTCCCTTTCATTATTTGGGAGGATCCACCCAGGCAGCAGCAGCGGTCAGTTTTTATTTTCATTTTTTTGAAGAGGAAGAAAATTATACAGCAGTGTTCGACGGGGTGTGTAGAGATCAGGTAAACAGGTACCCCCTAGACAGCTCAGCAATCATCTGTCTACCGGGCCACTAACTATCTCGTTCCGACCAGGTCCCGACCTCCTTTTTTCGTGTTTCCTGCTTCTTTGCGTCCGCGCCTCAATTTTTTTCTGCATTCGATTTTCGAAGAGTTGTTGGCTAAAAAGGGTGTAGCAGCATTTCCAAAAAGTAATCATCTTAATAACAGTCTTTGACGTACACACAATTTTGATCGCTGGATTTCGCCATTCTGTCTCCATCTCTCCATCATCATCGTGAGGGATAAAAGCCGATGGCATTGCTTCGGCGCGCAGGAGTTGACGACGACCGACGTCTACAAACGTGAGATGTTGTTGGATGATGATGATGATGATGATGGGTCGACCTCGACAAAATGATGACGACCGGCCCAGGTATAGAGGGATGATGATGCTGATGATGGGTGGTGGTGAATGGTAAATGGTGTTTAAGACTGATTCGATGGTGCCAGAGTGATGATGATCGTTGAGAGAACAAAGAAATCTTCACCTTGAATCCTTGAGTCGACCGCCACGTCGCACAGTGTGGGAATTCGAACATCTAGCGTCATTTTATTCAAAAAATGATATGGTGCGATTGATGCCAAAACCGGTTTTTCTTAAAGCTTATATATCCACTTGAATTATTTCAGAAAATTATAAAAAAAAAATAGGTTAACGCAAAAAAAATGAGCCATGATGCTGCAGTTTGGCGAAAATCTTGGACAGAATTGTTCGTGGAGGCAACCTACAATTTTTTTTTTTTTATCTGTAGTGCTAGTTTTATTAAAAGTTTTATTTTTTGTTTATTGTATTTACATCAAGGAATATTAAATTAAGTAAATATATATGTATTTTTTGTTCTTATATTTTTGTGTGGGTGGATAAAGTTAAAAATTTGTATTTTTTAAAGTTACTTTTAAGTTCATTGGAGAAAAAAAAGCAGAGTCGCAGAGTTCCGCCCTAAAATTAGGTTCATTGTAAAGCCTGACGTCTTCACTAATTGAAACTGCAAAAAAAACTTGCGCGTTTCTGCGCGCCTTTGAAATTAAGCCATTTTTCGCCATAGCTAACGAGCCAAAAAACGTTCCGGAACAAGCTAAACAAGAGAAAAAAAAAATATTTTTGTTGCAATATGATCTATACGTGAATAAAGAGATATATACAAACTAGTATAGGCCAACATAGTTGTTAAAACTTAATAATTTTTGTTTGACAGGGCCGGAGTCAGGGCGTCTTAGCTCTAAGGCCTGAGGTTAAATTTTATGAAAGTTCTTTATTTGTAATGCTGCAGTTTTGAAATTCGGATGGTAGATCATAGTTACAAGACGATATCCAACAAAATATTTTAACACAGGGCCGGATTAAAGGGGTCTTAGGCCTTTCGTGAGCTTGTATGGAAAATGTTAATTTTTTATGCTACAGACTTGAAATTTGGATGGGAGGTAGATCATAGTTACAAGACATTTAGACTCGATACAATGACAGACCTTATTCACAGGCTGCTTATTACCTCAGACCCATATATTGCTGGCTTAAGAAGCATTTAAAAAAAAGGAACAGTATAGAACCTGAGTTTGTGGAACTCTTAGAGTTTCATTTTTAAGATATATATGTATTTTGTTTTTGTGTTTATGCAATTTACTTAAAATAGAAACAATTTCCGTGTAAGAAATCAGAAATAAGCTAATGTATCTTAATTTTTAAATATGAAAAAAAAACAGTTTTTTGGTGTTTTTGACAGATACATTTTTTAACTTTTCCATCACTTTAAAAGGTTTTGACATGCAATTTTCAGTTTTTGACTCCAAATTTATAAGAGCATTAAACATAGAAAAAAAAGTTGAGTGTAAATGAGAAAAAGAAGAGTAAAATTGCATTTAACAAGGAAAATATTTTTTTTTATGAAAGTTTCGACTTTAAAATTGAATTTATAGAAGACTGTGCTGTTCAGACCTATGATTTATAAAGAATAAGAAACAGTAGTATATTGGCTTCCAAAAAAACTATACCAAATTATCGTGGGCACTTATCATCGCTTTTTACAAACCGTTTTTTTATTTAACCAAGTTTTTCGAAAAATTCCCCTCCCGCTTAAACGGGGGGAGATAGACCCCCCTCCTAGAACAATTTTTTGCTTGTTTTAATGTCAGTTATAAATTTCGGGCATTAATAAAAAAATTAAAAATAAATTTCAAAAATGTGAAAAACGGCGGATTTGTGACTCATTTTTCAAGAACTTCGACCAAATAAGAAAAAAATAACTATTACATTTCATTTCATGGGTATTTTGCATTTAACTTTGAAAAAAAAAATTATCAAAAACTTCAAATCACAAGCGTTATTAATTTAATACCGCTAGATGTGCGAATTCCCACACTGTGCGTCGCGTCGAAGTCGTCGCCGAGGCGAGCCGTCACAGCCTCCGGTGGATGATTTGGTGATTTTGTTCTTCTAAATGAAGAATGATAGGTGATGGTAATAAAATTGATGAGTGTACACACATAAATTAGTTACTGTGCTCTTTTTCGATAAGCAACAGAGCGGGAACAGACATTGTTTTTTTATTTACAATGTTGATGCCATATTGCTGTTCGCCAAGGTTATTTAAAGATGATTGACGGGGTCTCTCCAAACTTTGATGCAATTTTTTCGCCTTACAATTTTGTCTTCGTAGGTAAGTTAAATTCTTAATAATAGCAAAATCGCGAAAACAGTGACAGAAATGTGAAACGAATCGCTTCTTGATGGAAAGGTTGGGAAATATTGAAAGCTCACTTCCTGTGAGGGTATTTATCCAATAATTTACCCCAGTGTGGGATATGAACGTACGCAACTGCTGTCCAACTTTCAGAGTGGCGGGCTTTATACGCTTTGCAAAATCCTGTGGATGGATTTTTCCAATAATTTACCCCAGTGTGGCATATGAACGTACGCATCTGCTATTTAACTTTCAGAAGCCAGGGACGTATACTTTAGGAGCTGCCGAAGGTCAAAGGGGTACCATGATGGTATTTTCGGTTGAATTCACCCTGTGCAGATTCCTGTGGATGGATTTGTCCAATGACTACAGTCTTTAGAACTCTACCGAGTGATCGAGACTCAGTCCACGAACACCAACCCACCGCCCGCAGTTGGTTGATGAACATAAACA
Source organism: Sphaerophoria taeniata (assembly GCA_943590905.1). Lineage (NCBI taxonomy): Eukaryota > Metazoa > Arthropoda > Insecta > Diptera > Syrphidae > Sphaerophoria > Sphaerophoria taeniata. The sequence continues at coordinate 87,635,335 of OX016542.1, forward strand.
CGAATTCTCTATTTTTGAGTCCTTAAAAGCCTCAATTTCGTCCTTTAAATTTAATGGAAATTAACAATTCCTTTTTAATTTTTGTAGAATTTTTGTGAGCCATATTTGACATTGGAACACAAATTTAGAAAATGATGACTGAAAATGTCCCACAAATCAGTAAAAAACCAAAATGACTAAAAAGCCCATAAAATACTCAAAAAATACATAAAAATGTTCTCAAGAAAATTGCTGAAATACAGAATTTGAAATGGAATTTCCACTCAAGTTCATGACCTTAATTGAAAAAGTTCAGATTTCCACTCCTCCCATTACATACAGCAAGAAATAAATCGGTAAACTTCAATAAATCCTTTCGCCCATTAATCGTGTTGAACACAGAAAACCAATATTTACGGAACATAATTCCCAACGGTTTTCGTTCGATACACTCAATTGAAATCCCGCTGTTAACACACACTTTCCTCTTAACAATATAACAAAAACCAAAAACAATAATTGCATTTGCCTTCTATATAAAAGTCTTTAGTGCCATACAAAGGTCCTTCAGTGACAATTTCGATAGCAGCCATTCACCATCATCATCGACATCGATATCAAAGACCGATTGTGTGGTCGGTCGGTCATCAAATTTGAAAAACAAACAGAACAAAACAAAAAATTGAAATGGTAAAAAGTTTACTTTTCATCCGAAACGTTGCCCTATTCCTGCTCACACTGCCACAATTTGGCCGAGGTCTACGGTACTCCGGTCAAGGGAATGGCGATGAAAATTGCGAAACTCTTCAGTCGGAAATCCATATCATCAAAGAGGAATTCGACGAGCTCGGCCGGATGCAGCGGACCTGCAATGCTGACATAATGGTCAATAAATGCGAGGGCCTGTGTAATAGTCAAGTGCAGCCATCTGTAATCACGCCTACGGGCTTTTTGAAGGTAAGCTCTTAGCCTCACACAAAAGAGTGAGAGAGTGAGCGATATATGGATATTAATTGAGTTTTATGTTCAAACAGGAATGCTATTGCTGTCGTGAGAGTTATTTGAGGGAGAAAGTCATCACTCTGACCCATTGCTATGACCCCGATGGCACTCGATTGAACGATCCAGCAACGGCGACCATGGATGTTCTTTTGCGTGAGCCAACCGATTGCAAGTGCTTCAAGTGCGGCGACTACACCAGATAATTGAATTTGTTTGTTCAGCAACAAAAAATAAAAAATAAAATTGATTTCTTGCTCAATGGTAATGCTCTTAAATTTAATTCATCCTTCGAACCAGCCATCATGAAAAGGGTTATAAATTTCCCCTTTTTTCTTAAGCTTGTCTGACAGTACGCCGCCGTTGGTTGTTGAGGACTCTGCGTGATGTAGCATCTCGAGTAGCGCCCAAAGGCACACTTAATCTCCCCCAAACTCTCTGGAGATATATATTGACAGAAAATTCGGTGGTCTTAACGTCACTCTATATTGTTGAAATCCCCGTTCGGGTGACGTGCGTGCGTCGTCGCATCATCAACAACATAATCTATTCAATTTGTGTATCTGTCACAGAGTAACAAGTTGGGATTTTGGCAATTTCATCATCCTGCCTGTCAGTTGATTACTTAGGCTGTCCTCTCTTCCTGTGCGCTCGCTGTGCTCAGAAGGCTGTCACATTTTCTGGATGGGTTGAAGTGAAAAGCGCCCAAGGCTTGTTTAGTTTGCAGGCTCTGATGCATCATCATCATCATAGAGTTGAGTTCTCCATCCAGCCAGCAACGATACGACAAATATTATTTGAGGGTGCGATTTTGGCCGAGGCAAAAAAAAAAAACGACTTTAGAGAAGCAAAAACCTCAAACCCCTCGAGGAGGTACATAATATTTTTGTAGTGAAATGCCATATTTTCTGACAGTTTGAAAGAGCAACCAAGCAGGGAACAGTGGCAGCAAAAAAAGAAGGTTGATTGTGTGTCTTGTGCAATTGACAGGCCGATGAAATTTTCCAGTGATGACGGTTTGTTGTTTTTCATTTAAATTTTCGGGATTGAGGCCTTGGGGTTTTTTTTCGAAACAAAAATTGTTGGGGGTCGACGGTCGACGCACGGGAAGTAGGAATGAAGGACGGAGCAATCATTCAAGTCAGTCGAACACAAAAGAGCAGAGTTTTGTTTTAATTTTGCAAAAAAATTAAGTTTGGGGGTGGGGGCTTGGTAATTCGGGTATTTTCATTGGGGAATATTTTGAAGGCTCCGTTTGGGGACCAGGAACTTCATTTATAATTGTTTCTAGCACTAATTGGCCTATTTCCAAGGGCAGAATTTTCAGAGAACCAAATAATTAAAGAACAAGTCAGACTTTCTGATAAAATCAAGAAAGTAAGGAGCCCCCTTTTTCTGAAACAATATCATGTTCCCAGGTCATCAAAATCTACTCTTGTCGTTCTCATTAAGCGATTCCAAAACAAGAGATAAGAAAGGGAAATTGTTTCTAGACTAAAGTGCATTCTGCAGACTGATTGCTCTGCTCTCGCACTCTACACACGCAAATTAATTAAACCAATTTGAAGTCATTGCACACGCATCATAAAATAGTGTTCGATTAGGCGTGCAAACTGCGAAAGCTTCACACACGCACTCATTATCGTTGCGTTTTTTCTTTTATGTAAGTTTTAGCATTTTCTTTTCGTACTTTGTTTTATTAACGCGTTCCTCACATGAAATACAATTTTATTATTATATTCCCACTTTGGCCAAAAATACTAAGTGAATAAAAGTGCGTCGTTGAGGCATCGGCCAGGGCTGGATTTGGCAAAAATTTTTTGTTTATTTTTCGAAATTGGGGATCAAGGTTTTCAAAGTAGGTTTTTTTCAGAAATTTGCATGTAAATTGGCTTCTAGATATTGTTTTTGGGATGCTGGCGCTTGGGTTTTGATCCAAATTTTTGTGGGATGGGGCTTTTCATCAAGGATGGTGGTTTGGGGTTCCAAGTATTGTTTTCGTAATTTGGTGTGCCCGAGGCCATTTTTGTGGGGTTTTAAAAGTGAGTTGGGATTTTGGGGATGAAGCCATTTTTTCGGGGATTTAAGGTCTAAATTGTGGGATTTAGGGATTTTGTGAATATCGTTACCTACACCAGGTATTTGCCCAATTTTTTTAATGGGATTTTAGGGATTTGAGGAGTACTTTAATTTAATGTCAATCACATTAAAGTCAAAAAAAAATAATAATAATACTACATACTAAAAAGGACTTTCGGGGTTTAAGCGAAATGAGAATTTACTTTTCTTTTAGTTAAAACAAATCCCCACCTGGTTAAGATCGTTAATCTTGATCATCACTTTCCAAGCTGTTTATACGATGCGCAGCTTGCCCAGAACAACAAAATTGAAACCTCGAGTGCACTTGCGCGAAATCGAGTCACGCAATTTTTAATGTCATGTTCGCAACATGATATTAAGAAAATTATACACACACGTAATTTAATCGATGTATGTGATGCGTGTTTTGGTAAGCAATTCGTTGTTTTTTTTTTTTGTTCAACTTGCCCTGCATCATTCCGCTTAATTATACACAAAGCCAAAAGAAATGAGTTGTTGCATCAACAGCAGAGTCTCACAAGCAATATTGATGCAATCCATCATTTTTGTTATTATAACGTTTTCTTTACGACAACATGATGAGCGACCAAAAGGGGGGAAACGGCTTGGCAAGCGTGCACCAGCATCATCATCATCATCAACATCAACTTCAACAACAACAAAAAACATTAACGATGTCGTCATCGTCAAAAGAAAGAGGGAAGGCTGCAAAAAAGCAGTTGAACGAACCCTTATCTCATTCGTTTGCTTTTTTCAAGCAGCTAGAAACATTTTTCGCAATTTACTTTTTTATAAAGAGCTCTTCTTATATACTTTACCCCATGTCACGGTGCATAATTTTATGAAATTAAAATTCATTGCTTTAGCCACACAACAACCACAATTCACAAAAGGATGTTATTACTTGCTTAACGTTATAAAGTAATTTACACGACCACGATATTAAAAAGAACAAAATAAAAATATTAAATAAGAAAATGAAAAAATAAAGGATAATTAAGGGCCGCCACACCGGTCCACTTAAAGCTGAGGTAAAAGTGATGAAAATGGCTGGTGCTTGTTTTTTATGAGGCGGAGCAATTGAAGGCAGCGAAACTTATGTTTAAGAAGAGAAGACGAGCGGGTTGCATGCCTGAAATTAGCAAATAATTGCAGTTATTTTTGCAACGAGCAGATGATCCAATGGTAAAGGTTGGATTCGAACCTTGTTCGAATTTTATACAATGTAGACGTCAAACATGTGTTTTTTGGTTGAACAGGATGCTTGTGGGGAGGCTCTCATTGAGATTGAGACCATAATTTTAAAATTGATTAATGATTGATTTATAATTTTGGGAATAACCAAATGACCTTTCAAAATGACTGGAAGACATGACAACACGAAGATAGAAAGTAAGAAAAGCCTTGAAAGCAAAGGTAAGAAAATGTTAACAAATAGTCGATAGCCTAAAACAAAACAATCTTATTGTATTGAATTTGCATAGCTTGCAAATAATAGTTCAGTCGCAATAACAATAACTCCAGGAATTCCGAGATGTTCAGTTCATACCCCTAGAATCCTATAGCAAGAGACTATAAAAGGTTCAAATTGCAAAAATTACAAACCGGGAGATTGACCAGAATTCGAACACACTGGGAACCTAGCATTAAAACCATGTGAATCCGACATATCACCATCATAATTCTATTCCATCTGAGGAAAGGATATCTATAATTTTTCGGAAACTGTTGTGACCAGAATCTGAAGGAAGTGGCAAAGCTAAAGTTATCTTAGACAATTCATTAAATTCTCGCAAACTACCTCTTGTTATGTGGCCAGCATTGACATCATCGACAAATTAAAAAGTGTGGCAACTGGAAGACGCTGGAGAAGGAAGACTGCTTTCTCAGACGGAGATCGTGCACCATGACTGCAGTACTGGTATTGCTTTTGAGTACTACACAGTAAAAAACAATAAAAAGCTTGGCCCAGGAACCGTACACAAACTATATACTGTCAAAGTCTTAAGTATCCAAAAATGAGCAAAAAAAAAAATGGAAAAAAAAACAAAATTGTTTCAGTAAAACTCCGATTTTATTGAAAAAACTATGGTCAGTCAGATGGAGTGTGAATTCTAAAATAACAAATAATAAATTTTTGTGAAAGTATGCTATGCGTTGATAAGCTATCCAAAAAGTAGGCTTTTAAATATTTCATGGCAAAAGTATGCTTTAAAATATTCAAATGATGAAAATATTTTGAAGCATACTTTTGTCATGAAATATTTTATAGCCTACTTTTTGGATAATTTATAAACCCAGTTGTGTTTTGAAATTATGTCATTCATTGAAATTGTTTTGAAAAGTATAAAATTATATTCATTGAAAAAGAACGTAGAACAGTTGTGATACTTTTTTTTTTTTTTTATAATCAACGCGCACTCAAGGGATTTTTTTCATTACCCTTTATATGCCAAAAGCACAGTGCGAGCATTAGGGAAAGGATAGAGGATGTAAAAGGAGGTGCCGGTGAACATTGGTTTTGAATTCTTGAACATTACAATGACTGGGGAAGACAGAGTGTGGAAGAGAGTTCCACATTCGCGTAGTACGGCTAAAGAATGATTCTCTGTACTTCACAGTACGTCCGAAATTGGGCTCAAGGGTGAACTGATGGGCATTCCTGGAGGCGCGGGTATTACGGTTGAATGTCTTAAGGGGAGGAATGCAACTGGCTATTTCACTAGAGCATATACCGTTGAAGTATCGGTAAAACAGGGTGAGACATGAGACATTACGACGATGTTCTAGAGATGTAAATGACTCAACGATGGTATTGTCACCAATCATTTTGAATGCTCTTTTTTGGATACTGTCCAGAAGACTTAAGTACGTCACTGGAGCACCAGCCCAGACGTGAGAATTGTACTCAAGCTTAGGACGTATGTAGGTTTTGTAGATAGTAGCCAGATCAGAAGGGGAAAAAAATTTCTTGCATCGCCTTAAGAAACCTAAACATTTTGCGGCATTTTTGGCGACATCGCATATGTGCTCATTCCACAAAAGGTGGTCAGTGATGCACATACCGAGAATCTCGAGATGTTCGGTCTCATTGATGCAAGTGCCACTCATGGATAGTGGCAAGGGGGGTATGTCACGCTTCGACGATACAAGACAGCATTGAGTTTTCGAAGCATTAAACTCTACGCGATTTTGTGTTCCCCATTGTACAATGCTGTTTAAGTCAGAGTTTAATGAGCTTATCATATTTTGCCGTTGCAGTTCCACATCCGAAGAGGAAGGATGTGAGTCTGGAAACGAATATGAAAAGCTAAGGGTACTATCGTCAGCGAAACAATTAATTGGATTAGAAGTAACAGACAAGAGATCATTAATGAAAATGAGGAAGAGGGTCGGAGACAAAACGGAGCCCTGGGGCACACCAGCATTTATATTGTGGGTTTCAGACTTGAAACCGTCCAATACAACTTGTATTGAACGGTTCGAAAGAAAGTTTCTAATCCAACGAAGAAGGGGTTCATCGATACCGAAAGCACGCATTTTCGATAAAAGAGCAAGATGCCAGACTTTATCAAATGCCTTAGAAATATCAAGTGCAACAATCTTACTTTCTCCAAAACGATGTAAAGATTTGTTCCACTGTTCGGTGAGATAAACCATCAGATCACCAGTGGACCTGTTGCTGCGAAAGCCGTACTGCCGGTCATTAAGAAGCTTTCGGTCTTCGAGATATTTCTTGAGCTGATAATTTATCAGCGTTTCCATGACCTTAGAAAGAAGGGACGTAAGTGCAATCGGTCGATAATTGGAGGGAGAAGAAGATTCGCCTTTTTTTGGGATTGGCTGGACAAATGCTGTTTTCCAACTGCTCGGAACGAGCCCAGAAGAATAGGATAGATGGAAAAGCTTACGCAAGGGTTTTGCCAGCGTGGAAGAACACCTCTTCAGAATAATAGCGGGGATACCATCCGGACCCGCGGATTTATGTATGTTGAGATCCTTTAGGACTCTCGCCACAGCACGAGTGCGGAAGAAGATTTGTCCCATGGAATCATTGACGCGCTCAATAACTGGAGGAGTCATGACACTATCTGGCAGCGAAGAGTTGGAGGCGAACTGCCTAGCAAAAAGGTTAGCTTTCGCGAGAGAGCTAACAACTGGAGTGTCATTGTCAACGAGCGTAGGGACCGAGGAAGAAGAAGAATTCTTCATATTTTTTACAAAAGACCAAAAAATTTTACTGCCTTTAAACTTGAACTTTTGATATTGAATCACATAATGATACATTCGGGGTAGTTCCTATACGACGCACACAGGGGCCAAATGCATGAAAACCTGGCAAAAACCTAAAAAACAAATTCTGCAAATCCTAATAAAAAGTACGGGATTATATAGTTAAATACCCAAATATTAAGACCACGTGCAAATTTTTATCATGTTGTTTGTATTTTGACCATGTCATTCGTTTGAACTTGTGCTTTCTATGCAGTGGTTTAGCAGTTGTTGGTAAGGTGAAAAAACGAGAAAGTGTTCAAGTCAATTTTTTTGCAGTGAATTAATTTATTTAAACAATTTTTTGATGTGAATTCAGTACGCACAGGTTTGTCATCAATTTTTATGTACAATTGTAGCTGTGTGTCATTAAATAAAATTTTGGTCAATTTTAGAAAATCGTTAAATGTTTTTTATCAAAATCGTGTTTTTCAGTGTTTTCCTTTGAAGTTTTAATTATGAATATGTCTGAATATGTCTTCGAATTATATCTTATTTGATTGTGTGTAATGTGTTCTTTTTGGATCTGCAATAAAATCCTGCGCCTTTTTGCGCTTTTAGAAAATATCGCCTCTTTAAGAGGTTAGGTTTACGACCTTTTTCTTCTAATTTTACCCATTTATTTTAATTTATTTGTAGGATCAGGTTCAAATATTTTAATTATTTGAACAAATGAAGCAATCAGGCGTTTTAATTTCTTGCTCTTAACAAGTTTGAGGATACTGCTTATAACATAACAATAAATATTTGTTTTTTTATTAAATTTCGATGAATTAAGTGCCTTAAATAGTTTTTGCCAAGAATTCAGGCATTTGGCCCCTGTGTGCGACGTTTCAGAACAAGTGAGTCGAATTCTACGCAAGTCACTCAAAAAAAAAAAATTGAGCAATGTTGGCTGTGATGAAGTTAGTCTTTTTTTTCATTAAGGCTGAGTGTACCTTTAGGGGTCTGTTCCAGACACTACAAAGTTGCCCAAGCAAGCCCAATAAGTGCCAGATCCAGATGAAGCAAGTTTTAATTTTGACTTGAGTAACATTTCCCCAAATTTCATTTTTTAAAAACAAAGTTAATTCAAAGGGAAAACTCAAACATCAAAGACTTTAGACGAAAAATCAAGTCCTATCTGATGTTCAGAAAAAAAAAAACTACAAAACATTTTTTTCCAACTCAACACATCATCAAAATTTCACTCCTAGTCCTCTCAGACTTGAACCCGAAAAAATAAGATAAAAATATGAAAAAAGCAATTTTCCGCTGCCAACAAAATTTCCAAACTCTGAAAAGCAGGGCACAGGCACACACACACACGATGATGATGATACTGATGATGCTCCTGAGAGCTGAAGCTGATGAGTGCGTGAGGGCATATCCTGTTAAGTGGCATATTGCAAAACAACCTCTGACAGGATTTACGATATGATCCCTCTTCAACAACAACATTTTCTAGCCAATTCATTCTCAGAAAATTATAAAATCTCTCTCTCTTGCTCTCTATCAGTTTTGTTCACAATGTTCCTGAGTGAGAAGGATGATTTGAATGTCCTGTGGTAGATGATAAGGTAGGTATTCTCCTGTTTACAATACATGATTCGAATATGCTGTATAATATGCCTTGCAGGCATTCATGGCCCTTTTTCGCTGTGCACTATTGAAATCATCATGCTTCAGAAATTCCCGATGCTGAATGCAAGATGGATTCTTATTCTACGTACCTGCCCTCTGGCAGGCAATGTCATAACCACCATCATACAAATGTGAAAATCCAACAGTACACAAATGAATACTGGCACTGGCTATCATATGGCCCAAAAGCATCACAAGCAGGATCTGGAAAGGACAATTTATGCAAAGCAACGAACTTTCAGCCCTGTTCGTTCGTCGGTCGGTTGGTTGCAAAGCTTTCATGACTATAATGTTTACCATCAGCCAGCAGCAGTGCGGCAGAGTGGAAATAAAAAGGACGACAGTGAAATACTAATAGACTTCTAGTACACATCCTCAGAGTTCAGGCGAGGCCCGTATGAGTGTTTTTGTGTCTACAGAAAAAAAAATTAGAAGGTGAAAAAAAAAATAAGAACCAAATTCTAGGGTCGAACGAGCCCAAAAGAAACAGCAAACACCACACAAAGGCTGGCTTTTTCAAACTGGAAAGTGGTTGGCGGTGCACACACAGCAAAAGGAAGGCCGCTAGTCCTTGCGCTTGGCGGCATGGCAGGCAGTTCGTTTCCTTTGCTGCCTTTGCTCTGCTGCCTCTTTTGAATTGTGTGTGTGGTGGGCTCATAAAACAAAAGCCAAGCACGACCCAGCCGACAGTTAATTCCGCGAAAACGGAAATTACAATTCATGCCCTTTGGCGGGATTATTATCCGATCAAATTAGTGTCTGAATGTTAGCAGTTTCTTTTTGTTTGTTTGTTTTTGTCTGAATTTCTTTGTTCGTGGTTGGGGTTCAAGTTTTGGCAGAGAGGTATATGGAAGGGCCAGTAAAGTTATCTTTAGGTTTTGAAAGGAGGACTTTAAAAACCCCTCAAATTAAGACCGTTTCGAGCCAGAGCAATCTGTTAAGCAATTCTTAATTCGACTTGAAATTCTTTTCGCATATCTGAGCTCCTGATTCGGTATGGTTCTGCTTCAATTGGCAAAAAAAATAACCAAAATTACCAAAAAACTCTAATGCATGTTGCAAAAACACTAAACACGCCCGAGGCAGTGGCAGAAAACATAAATTCTCTCCTCTCTCCGATTGAATTTAATTTTCGAATTTTGTTGAAATGAAAATATTTGTTTTTCGTTCGAATATTTCCCCAAAGGGTATACGGAACGACAGGCTAGTAAAAGGAACTCTCAGCCTCTGTGTGTTCTGTCATCAGGAGCAAGAACATAAACATCAATCGCATTGTAACTTGGGAAAAACTGCCAATACCTACGATAAATCGTGACACACAGCACACAGTGGGTTTGGTAAGAGGGAAACCTTTAATCAAGGAGAGATTGGATGGGGTGTTTTGAAGGTATTGTATTTCGAACAAAGATGAGTTAGAGCCTATAGAGTATTTATCATGAACGTCCTCGTCGTCTGGTTGAGTGATAGAAAGTATAACGTATCCGGGTTTGTAATATGCATTTTGAAGTCAACATTCATCAGGATAACAGCATCTAGCACCGACAAGGTATCCATCCTTGTTGTATTTGGTTATGAAAGAACAAGAGATGCATGTGGGCCTTAATATTTCTGAGGCATTATTCAAAAAGATTGATTGAATTAAAAAATAAATGATGCAGCTGGTGTGTACAGTACCTACATTTGCTGGGGCTCTAAGAGACAAGAATAGAAAACAAAAATTGGAATATCAGCTTCGACATGCACCTATATGATTCGATTAGATTGAATTGGGAAGAGAGTTCAAAACTTGTGTTGGTCAGCTTTACATTTGTTCATGGTAGGATTGGTTACAATTTTGGTCAAAACAAATACAAATATCCATTTTCGTTCCAAATCCAAATCCAAAATGAAAGCAAAATGCAGCTATTGTGTTCAACTCGAATTGTTCTCTAGCGAGATCTGCTCATCCGCTGCTACGATATGTCATAATTAAACGGTCATATGACTTCTGCATCTCTAAAAATTGGATAGAAGAACTTCTAGAATTTACCAATGATTCATCAACAAACTAAGAGAGAACTAAAATAGTTGAGTTCACAGGGTGCTTGCTGTTCAGATTTAATTGCATTAAATTTTCTATGAAATATTGAAAGGCTGCTGTGTTTCAGGCTGAGATCCTCCATGGATTGGGAGCCAGATAAGTAACTAAGTAAGCACTGGTGGTACTCAAACTCTATAGGGAGCAGTTTTTATAACTTATCTTATCAGCCTTGGGAAACATGGCCTATTGAGAAAAAGACTAAGAGCAACCTAAAAAAGCCTTTGCACGTATGATTGTACGAGAGATGCAGTTTAAAGGTCCTTTTACAGCCCACAAGCTTTCGACCAATTAACAGAGGTTATCTGTGGTTATAATCGGTGTGGAAGCTTCAAGGATGAAAGTGGATGCGATTCTAAACCGCGGGCTATGAGGCCCGAGAAACAGCCTGAGATGGATTGTATAAGAAGAGCAGTCGATGCCGAACATTTTGAAGGACTACTTATTATAGATTGTAGGCCACAACGATTCAAATCGCGCCATAAAACAGAAAGCATTCACCACTTCTGTAGACTGTATAACGGCGACAATGAACATCCCGCCCTCGGGCAGGAGCCAGTCATTGGATACGAAGATAGCAAACAATTCCGTGAACCCGAGAAGAGGTAAGAGTGGAAATATCATGGCTGAAATCCAACAAAGCCACTGGATCAGATGGTCTAGCTGTCGAGTCGAGCTGTTCAAAGCAGAAGACCTAGAAATCATCTGTAAGATATGGCCCGATGAATCGAACCTCAGCATTGTTTGCCCGATTCTGAAGAACGGAGAACCTCTAAACTACACCAAATATAGAGGCATCAGCCTCCTAAACATCGCCTATAAGATCTTTTCTACCGTACTATTTGAACGTCTGAAGCCGTTTGTCAACAAATGAATAGGTCCACATCAATGTGGCTTTAGACAAGAAAAAGAAAAAAAAATATTCACATTACGGCAGATTCTTAAAAGAACTCAAGAGCCCCAAATCGGCACCTATAATCTTTTTTTCGACACAGACCTAGCTTAAAGAGTGAAGGTCCAACGAATCAGATGGCTTGAACACCAATGCTCCGACCCGTGAAGTCTTCGAATCCACCCCAGAGGGACGACGCAGTAGACAAAGACTTAGGCTCAGGTGGTGCGCGTAAGTTGAAGACGACCTCAACCAACTCGGTCTGCGAAACTGGAGACAGCCAGTTAGGGACCGAGCTGGCTGGAGAGGTTTGTTGGTTGAGTCCCAAGGTCAACCCGAACTGTAGCGCGACCTTAGTAAGTAAGTAAGTATTCAATGCTGACAAAAACTCAACAATTCTGTATACCCGACATAAGCGAAATGAAAGCAGGGGTATCAAAACATTAATTCAATAAGGAGACTGGTAACGCAGACGGTCTGTTAAACTACCAAGAACGGCAGTCTCATGGTCTGATGGGAGTATGCAACACGAAAAGCACCTCGACATTTGAAGTATGTGTAAGTCTCCAAAACACCGCCTGAAAGATCATTTCTGCAGTACTTTGTTAAATCTTCGAGTCCACAACCGTCGGTCGGGGCTTGCACTCCCAAGTGATCGAATTCGTACAGTATTATGTAACGAAAATATAAGCTTTCTCTTCAAAATTACAAGAAAATTCAGTTTAATTCTGGGTTACCCTGTTTACATTGTTGCAATCCCAAATAACAAAACGTCCGCATTACAGCAAATTTTCACATTTCACAACTTTATAACATAATCGCTGCCACTGCCGCATCTGCTTCGTGCCACGTTTACATTCCATAATTTGATGTTAAACTAAACAGCTCGGGTTGCGTTCCTGATAAAAATCACTTTGTTACCCTTTCTCAACCCCTTTGCCGTCCTTAAAATCTACCTTCAATTACACGCTTGCCACTAAAACTGGCTTGTCTGTCTGACTGCCCTCACCTTTACAACCTTCTCTGTGCGCTAGCTACTCTTGTTAATGGGCCAGGCCACACTTAATTGAGCACAGGCGAAAAATCACGTAAATTATCTTTGTACGAACGACGACGATGACGAGGACGAGGAGAGATACCCAGCACACCTGATATGATTCGGGATATATAGGAATTCAAGGGGACAGTGTGGGGGAAACTAATTGAGCGAAACCACTCACAGCAAACGCGATGCTTGTTCGGATAGTAAACTACGATAAACATTTTAATTCGAATTCAATGTGCCAGATATTTCTTTACAGCCAGTAGGTAGTCAGTCGGCGCACTCAACCCACTGGAAAGAGCGATTGAAAGAGAGAGAAAGACCGCTAACTATTATGGCCGTAATTTCGTTTAATAAATATTATTAGTTTTAATTTGAAGTAATTGTGAAGTTATTAGTTCAATCAGATTGGAATGCCTATGTGTTCCGTGAGTGTAGGTGAGTTGACGGCAACTCTGCTGGTACCTCTGTATAATTGGAACTGACTAGAGTTCCTTTTTGACCACTCCACATACCGTTTTATGGCTCATTGATTGTGCATAAAGGAGTGTGTGGGTGGGGATAAATAAGTTATTTCGGAATGCGCGTAATGAAGAAATTTTACATCGAAAATTACCGTAATTCCGCCCAACAAAAAAGATTCCGAATAGATGGAAATAATTGCCCATACCACATTTTCATCAAGGGACAGCGCGCGGCGGCTTACTCTGGTCGTTTCTCGTTTGATATTTGATGGCGCCGCACCACTTCTTCTGCCACCATTTAGAATGAGTACCTAGTTAGTTAGTTAAGTGCACATAATTTGAGGAAATATTTTGCTGGGAAGTTTCACACATGTTTACACCGAAGACCGAACGGCCAGAGCATGCTTGAGCTTGTTAGAGTAATAATTTGATTATGGTTAAAATACGTACCTAATTGCATCGTAAAAGGAATTTTGTTCTGTTTGGAAATGAATATTTTCGAAGTCATAATTTTTTAGTATACAGGATCTGGTTTTGATTTGATGGGAATGTAAGCAACGTGAGCACGATATTGGCAAAAATAGATGGGCACGGAATTTTTCAATATCCAGCAGAGGTTATGCGGTGGAACAAATGAGGTTTTGGGATTTTGGGGATCACAAATGATCACGTTTTAGCCTCAGATTCCAGGGCGAAAAACCAAGCATTTGCAGTTCTGTTTACCAGCAATTCAATTTTTGCAGTCGATCCCACTTCTGCAAGCTGTCGTACTGTCAATTGTGCCCATTATTCACAGCATCTGATTTTAATATGCCTCAAATTGATGTGGACATTTAATGACATTCATAACATACATCAAATAATCACCAGGGACTATGGATAAAGTGCCTCTAAGAAAGCTTTAACTGATCATTCTTCAAAAAGGAAACAAGCCTCGCCTCTTACCCAATATCGGTATCTCTATCACAGAGCGATATGAAAAAGTAATGAAAAATAAAATAGGAATCATAGCTGTGCGCTGGCCCTGCGGCGGTGGTGACTGGTGATATAATAAAATCAGCAATTCTAGCAGTTAATTTAATTTATTGCAACATTTTTATGGCCGACATTATTGCATATAAAACATAATTTACTGCTTTCTATGTTCGTTCCCTGTTACATTTCGTTTTTAATGTCGTCCACAACGACGACTACGACGACGCCATCACCATGTCCGCCACCCTTTGGTGTTTTGCAGTTAGTCCCAGAGCAGTTAGCAGTAGTGTGCGACATTATGTATCGCATGCTGGTCCTTTTGCGTGTTGTGCTTGCGCTACCTTACTGTTTGCAAGTTTCTTGTTGCCACTTCGTCTTATTGCGTTATACAACCATCATCAGTTAGTGTGGCAAGGATGTTGGAAATTACACAAGAAAAAACCTAATATACATACAACTTACAACACCCACTGTACCACATAGAACCCTTAACACGGAACGAAGCTTAATGCGACATTAGAATTTATTGGCCGACATATACTTACGAAGAAAAAAAGAACAAAGAATTCTTTTGAAGATAATTTTCTATGCAAATGGCTTTGCGGGTGTTTAAGGCAGCAACGACATAAGCGCTTAAATGCAACATCAGTGGCTTTTGATTTTTTAAGATTAGCACTTTCAGTACTAAAGCGTATTATTCAAAAACTACTAAACGTCCCAAGTCAACCGGAATAAAGCGGATTACCATATTACCAAAACTTTTTAATTTGAGGTACCAACACAGTGTTGGCAATATTATGTTTGGCTCTCAAGCAGCGGACCAATTTGTTGTCTGTTGAAAGTTGAGATTTGATACTTTGTTTTTAAATACTTGTTTATTTTATCGTTATCAAATTGTACTAATTTTTATGTTTGATTTATTGAAAATAAATATTATTACTGTTCAGAATCTTAAAACATCAGGTTATGGGCCTTATCACGATCTAAATACAAAATAACAAGGAAATTTGTATTAAGAAAAGATGTCTGAAACGAAATTCAGTATTGAAAAGCTTCGGGGAAGCGAAAACTTCGAAGACTGGAAATTTTCGGTTGAAGCTTATTTCCAAATGAAAGGACTTTGGAAGGCTGTTTCTGATGGTAGTGAGGCGGAGAATGATGCAACGAAGCTCTTGAACGCAAAATCGGAGCTCATATTGCTTGTTGAAACATCCATTTATCCTCATTTATAAGGCATTGCAAAAGCGCTAAGGAGATTTGGGATTCTCTTCAGAAAATTTTTCAAGATTCTGGTCTTGTGAGGAGAGTTTGGCTCATAAAAAAGTTTTGTTCTACAAAATTGAAAGATTTTTCTACCGTAGATGCGTACGTTAACGATGTTTTAAATACATCGTACAAGCTCAGGTCTGTTGGTCTTAACCTAGATGAAGAATGGATAGGATCAATGCTTCTAGCTGGTCTTCCCGAAGAATACAAGCCAATGATAATGGGAATCCAAAGCTCTGGAATTCTTATTACAGGAGACAGTATTAAAACCAAACTTCTTCAAGACGTTAGTTTTGATGCAAGTCAAGATACTGCTTTTGTTAGCAAGAACAAGAAAAACTTTGGGAACAAGAACTTTAAGGGTCCTAAGTGTTACAACTGCAACGAATTTGGCCATATTGCTGCTAAATGTATCCAAAAAAGAATAAGAACCATCAAGAAAAGAAGAATGCGATGTTAGGATGTTTTTCCGTCACGGCTCTTGAAAAAGAAGAATGGTATTTCGACTCGGGAGCGTCAGCTCACATGTGCTCAAGTAGTGCATGCTTTTCAAGTAAGATGGAAAATCGCAACTCTGAGGTAATTGTTGCAAATAATTCAAAAATGCAAGTCCAAGGTATAGGTAAAGTCGATATGAAGGTATCTATTGGAAAATTTAAAGAAAGTGAGGTTGAATTTTTAGAAGTCCTTCACGTTCCTGACTTATGCATTAATCATTTATCAGTCTCAAAAATTGTTCAGAAGGGTTTTTCAATGATTTTTTCCAAGAATGGATGTTTAGTAAAAGACCAAAGGGGTAATGTTGTTGCAACTGCAAGCTTGGTGAACAATATGTTCCGGCTCAACAGACCACCCCACCAAAGTGCTGTAACGAAGCGTCACACTTCACGCCTTAAAACGCCAACCAACCCGGATTACTATAAGAAATAATCAACCGTACCACCCGAACTATTATATAAAAATAATCAACCGACCGCCCGGACTATGAACAATATTGGAAAAATACAACTCCATGCACCCAGACTATCATAAAAATAATCAACCGCACCGCCCGGACTATAAAATCATCAGCAGCTTTACCGCCCGGACTATGAATCACATCAACGTAAATAGCATCATAGACTACCTATTATGTATGTTCTTGTGTACTTTTAATTCTGTGATTATACAATTCACATTTAGTTTTTACCCAATAGTTGTTAAGTAGATGCTAAGATTATCATGTAATGGGAGAAACATTTTGGTTTGTTCTCCCACCGCCGATAATTGAATAGCAATAGTTGATGGTGCATAGGGCAATTAGTATTGTCTTATTTTTGGATATTAAATATTGGTCGAGGTTGTATTAAATTTAGTTTCCCTCCTTCCGAGAATCCCCCTCACTTCGAGGCCGTGGCTATAGAATAGATGTCCCTTCCTTCCGAGAATCCCCCTCACTTCGAGGCCGTGGCAATTACCTCCTTCTGAGAATCCCCCTCACTTCGAGGCCGAGGCGATAGGTTATAGTTTCCCCTCCTTCCGAGAATCCCCCTCACTACGAGGCCGTGGCTATAGAACAGATTTCCCCTCCTTCCGAGAATCCCCCTCACTTTGAGGCCGTGGCAATTACCTCCTTCTGAGAATCCCCCTCACTTCGAGGCTGTGGCGATAGGTTATTTTAGTTTCTCCTTCTGAGAGTCCCCCTCCCTTTGAGGCCGTGGCACTAGCCTATTCGTAAGCGTAATTTTAAGAGTATATATATAAGAATTCATATGTACATTATAGCCTAAGTCGAATCGTTGCAATAAAAGAGTTAAGATCTAATTGGAGAGAATTTGGTGTTTTCTATTATTCTGAGTTTTCGTGCTTTCCTCAGAGAAAACCTGGACTCCGGCGAGTATACCCCAGGCTGAGTAAATTAAGCATCACAGTGCATATGTTACAAAAAATGTAGCTTCACACTTTGAACTTTGGCACAAGCGTGTTGAACATCCAAGTATCGAAACCACACAAGCTATGATTCCGAAAGTGGTGCAGAGTATTGATTGCGATAGTTCAAAAATCAATTGTATCACATGTATCAAAGGTAAAATGACACGCAACTCAATTGGTAATAGAGCAGAATCAATATTAGAACTGGTACATACAGATCTTTGTGGTCCGATTGAACAAAAATCAATTGGAGGTTCAGAGTACATGCTTCTGTTCATTGATGATTTTTCAAGAAAAGTCTTTGCGTTTTTCATTAAAAGCAAAAATGAGGTAGCGGAAAAGTTCCTTGAGTTCAAAAATTTTGTAGAAAATCAGACTGGTAACAAAATAAAGGCCATTAGAAGCGACAATGGAAAGGAATATTGCAATTTTAAGATGAAGAAGATTCTAGCAGATGCAGGCATTCAACATCAAACAACGATTCCATATTCTCCACAACAAAACGGGTTGGCAGAAAGAATGAATAGAACCATAATCGAAAAAGCACGTTGTCTTCTCATCGAGTCTGGTTTACACAAATGTTTTTGGGCTGAAGCTGCAAATACGGCATTTTATTTAACGAACAGAACACCTTGCAAAGGTACAAAAGAAAAAACACCTGAAGAAATCTGGAGAGGAAGAAGAGTGAATCTGCATCATCTCAAGGTTTTCGGTTGTCAAGCAGTTATTCACATTCCAAAAGAAAAGCGGAAGAAACTCGACGCCAAAGGAAAAGAAGTAATTTTTATCGGATACTGCACACACTCTAAATCATATCGCTACTATGATGTAAAGAAAAAAGAAGTCATAATAAGTCGAGACGCAGTTTTCCATGAGCAAATTTTTCCAAAGGATGGTGAGACAAACGATACATCTTTTTGTGATATTTTTACAGGATATGACTCAGTGGGGAATGAAGAAGAAATTTCATCAGTAGATTCAAGCAATGAAATACCAATCGAAATAAGTGACGAAAGAAACGGCAAGTGAAAACAGTTTTTTGGATGCCCAAGTTGATTTCGTTGTTGAAGAATCTTCAGAAGGAATCATATCTGACAGAGGAATAAGACGATCTACCAGAATAAGAAATCGACCTGAAAGAAACGGTTATTTATCGTACATGGCTAACAATGATGAAGATCCAAAGACAGTCGCTGAGGCAATGAAGAACATATGTCTGATTGGAAAAAAAGCAATGAACGATGAATATACAGCCCTTTTGAAAAATGGCACTTGGCAAATAGTTTCTTTACCAAAAGGAAAGAAAGCCATAAATTCCAAATGGACATTTAAGACGAAAAAAGATGCAAGTGGTAATGTCGAAAAATATGAAGCTAGATTGGTCGTAAAGGGGTATTCGCAACGTCAAGGGATCGATTATCAAGAAACATTTTCTCCCGTCGTAAGGTACACGTCCATAAGGGTACTTTTAAGTTTGGCTGTACGATATGATTTGGATATCGATCAAATGGATGTTGTGACTGCTTTCCTGCAAAGTGAACTTAACGAAGAAATTTACTTGAATCTTCCTGAAGGTTTTGATAATGTTCAAAATAAGGTATGTAAACTCAAGAAATCACTGTACGGTCTCAAACAAGCTAGCAGAGTTTGGAATAAGAAATTGGATGAAACTTTAAAGAAAATTGGACTTAAACAATCAAAAACCGATCCATGTATTTATTACAAGACAAGAAGCACAGATAAGACTTTTGTCGCTATTTACGTAGACGACATACTGATTTTTACAAATAACAAAGATGAAAAAAGAATTATCAAAGAAAATTTGGCTAAATCGTTCGAGATGAAAGATTTTGGAGAAGCTAAATTTGTGCTTGGTATGCAAATAACTCGCGATCGAGAAAATGGAAAGTTATGGATAGACCAACGGACATACTTAAAGAATATTCTCAAGCGATTCAACATGGAGGATTGTAATCCGGTATCCACACCCTTAGATACTAACCAAAAGCTTATTAAAGAAACACATCAACAAAGCAAAGATGAAACTGATTACATGAAAACCGTTCCATATCAAGAAGCTATTGGAAGCATTTTATATGCAGCACAAGTAAGTCGCCCAGATTTATCCTTTGCAGTGGGGGCTTTATCAAGATTTAATAATAATCCTTCAAAATCTCACTGGATAGCGGTTAAACGACTTTTCCGTTATATAAAAGGAACAATTAACTACAAGCTAGAATACACTCGAGACATTGAAGGATGTTTAGAAGGATTTTCGGATGCTGACTGGGCTAGTGACTCAGATGACAGAAAATCAACTACAGGTTATCTCTTTAAATACCAAGGAGGAACTATTTCGTGGAATGCAAAGAAACAACCTACTGTCGCTCTCTCCACCACAGAGGCTGAGTATATGGCTTTAGCCTCAACATCTCAAGAAGCACTTTGGCTTCAATCTTTATTGCAAGAACTAATTAATTGGAATCAAGAACTTATATTGCAATGCGATAACAAGAGTGCAATAAACATATCTAAAAACAACGTTTATCACGCTCGTTCAAAGCACATCGATATAAGGCATCATTTCATTCGAGATCTTATAGAAGAAAATAAATTAAAAGTAGTATACCTATTTGAAAACTGAAGAGATGCCTGCTGATGTTCTAACCAAAGGACTCCCTGCTACAAAACATAACAACTGTTGTACTCTAATTGGTATGAAAGTATAAAAATCTAGTGGGGGTGTTGAAAGTTGAGATTTGATACTTTGTTTTTATACTTGTTTATTTTATCGTTATCAAATTGTACTAATTTTTATATGCTTGATTTATTGAAAATAAATATTATTACTGTTCAGAATCTTAAAATATCATTGTCGACAGCCCTGGTAGTTTAGAAAAGCACTTCCGTCAAGTTACTTGTAACATTTTTACTTGCGACATATAGAATATATGGCAAGTAAGCATTGAATTCGTAAAATAAAAAAAATTTAAGATGATGATGAGATATGGCATTACGATGATAGAGAAGTCGAAAAAAGTGGGTCCGGCGATTCCGTCTGTCTGTCTGTCTGGAAGTTTACAGGCACCTACAGCCTTAACCACTGGACCGATTGACTTCAAACTTGAAAATAAGAGGTTTGAGCAAAAACTCATATCCTAGTTTATTAATTTTTTTTTTAAGATCAAAATTTAGGGTAGCCACCATACGATTTTTATGGCAAAAAACCAAAACTTTAAATTTTGTCCAAAACAAATATTTTGTATTCAAAAAAATTTCAAAATTTTTTTTGGATTTAAAAAAAAATATTTTAAACTTTTTTTTTCAAAATTGTGTATCTTAAAAACGGATAAATATTAAAAATCGAAATTTACTCATAAAATGTATATTTACATATTCTTGAAAACTGCATACCCAAATTAATTTTAAGACATTTTTGAAAAATTTTATATATAAAAAATTAATTAAAAAAAACGGCTCCGACGATTTTCAAAAAAAAAAAATTCAATAAATCAAAAATAAAGTTTAAATTTGTTTGGCATTTAAATTTTTGGAATGAAATGTATTTACGAGGTACATTTTCAAATTTTAATTTTTTTTTAGTAAATTAAAAAAAATTTGAAGAACCAACAGTTTCTTAAGAAATCATATGACATCAATTTTTTTCCGATTGAATCCATTTTTGAGGTACATATTTCAATTTAAATTTTTATTTATGAATTTTGTTTTATATATTTTTTTATGTTTTTTTTATGATTTATAATTGGGAATACAGGAGCAAGTTCGTACGACCGAGTCGTGCACATTTTTTTTTAAATATTTTTCAAGGTTTACAGAAGACATTTGTTTTTAATTAATGGTGTAAGACTCGACAGTAAACATTTTTCCTATAGGTATACTACACAGTCAGAGCTGACATTTTAGTAATAAAACGCCAAAATTTCAGAGGTAAATTTTGAGCATATCGTCAAGAACGTTGAAAAGATGTTAAAAATTGAGCTTTGAGCGTTCCAAGGAAGTAGTAGGTGCTTCATAAACAAAAATAGAACAAAAAATAAGTGGATACACAGGAGACTGCACTGTCAAAAAGTACTTTTCCACACATTCAATACTACATGGAAAGCATAAGAGAATTCTGATGACTATCTTTAGACATTTAACTTGTTCAAGCTGCTGTCATATTAATTTGCCAACATTTGTTTATTCTTATATTCTATTACAAACTATTGTACGCACGTATGTTCGTTCAGAGCTGTCGGTTTACATACTATATCAAAAGCATACAATTTTCAAAATTAAAGTTATTTAAAGCTCTAAAATTGTAGTAAACGAGGTACATTTTGGGACAAAAGACTTTGGCATTATGCCACTTACTACTATACTATTACTTTACTATACTATTTCGGGTTTCTCTGTTGAATAGCTTTATAAATTGAACAGGGATACTTCATCTGATTTTTCGGAAAACTTTTACTGGAAAATACCATATACAGCGAAATTTCACGTCTTTTTCTGTTAAGGGTTATAAAATTCACAATTTTTAAACGCATAATCGTAATATAGTTATTACTGACAAAAAAGGTTCTCCTTACTCTGGATTCTATCAGGCTATAAAATGCACGCCATAAAATCAGATCCTCGTCAAAATATTATTTAAAAACCAAGTTTTAACTACTTCAAAACCTATTCAGCTATTGACAATCAAAACAAGTTGACACCATCATCCAACACAGAAAGATTGAAGCAATAGAGAGGGGGGGATAGAAAGAAGTCGTAAATTTTATCAATTTACGCGATAGCAAAAGATTACAACTCCATAAAGTGGTAATTTATCTTTTTGTACCATTTACCAATTACATTGAACATTCAATAAATTCGATCCGATCCTTCATGGAAAAGTGTGGGTTAAGTGAGGAGAGTCGAGGTGGCAGGCAGATGTGAACGAACGGCCTTCATGAAACTGGCTTCGATTTCGCATAACTCTCTCTGCTGGGTAAGGGTATACCTATAGAGAACTCCCTGGATATAAATCAAGACGTTATTACTTCCCCCACATTAAGCTGCCGACAGCTCATTTAATGGCATGTGCTTAATGCTGGAACAACTCCACTCCCATCAACACACACATGTATCTACGACTTGTACACTTTGCACTCTCGTCGCTTCCCGCATCCGTTTAACAGATACTTTCATGTTTTTTGTTTCCTTTTTCTTTGGGCAGGGTTGCCAAAGAAGATAATCAACACCTTGTCCTTTTGAAAAATCTGCCAGCCCTTGTTAGAAAATCAACACGTTGGCAACCCTCATTCTTGTGCGATTATTTATGAATCGCCCTCACACTCCGCTCTCTGAATTTGATGGAATTGAAAACATTTATGCAGAAAATATGTTACCCGCCATGTATCCTGGTTGGTGCGATGTAATAGCTGATGGTGGTGATGACGCGAAACGAAGCGGCTTTGCCGTAAAGGCGACGCGGCGGCTTTTAATCCTTATGCCGCTGCCGCTGCCGCCACCGCCACCACTGCTATTGGTTTTGTACGTGTAACAGAATAATCAATCCACAGGAATTATATCCTTACCCTCAACACCCTCAAAAGTGCTCTATCCCTAGAGCTGTTGATGATGACGGCAAGTCTGAGTGGAAGGGGGTTGGTGTGGTGTGTATTATTCTGGTATTGGCGGGCGGTGCGTGGTGGGAAATGTCGACAAGATATTTGCAATAAATCTAACAAAATGTGACCTCGATTGAAAGATATTTCTTGTTTGCTTCTTTTGTGGATGTGATTTTTTGTTCGTTTATTTTTTTGTGTTTGCGTTGAGTTGGTGTTTCCGATTGCTTCTTTGCCATTTAGAGTAGGGAAATAATTTATACGCTAAAAGGTTTGATGTTGTTCGACGTGTGATATCAATGTTTCTATTACAATATCAACATGGCTATATTGTTTATAGAGGGAGAGAAGTTGAGGAGGGGAGGAGCCAGGCTTTGTAGTAGGCATAAAGTGCAATCTTGACTTTTGTTAATTCTGGAGGGTGTTATTGTTTGATGAAGCGAAAGCATCAAAAATCAAATCAAATTTAGAAATGGTAATAAGTTAAAGTTTCTTGCTTCCAAGACTACCATTTCTTTTTTTATTTTGTATGAACTTTTTACATGAAAAACTTTAGCTTACTCTTTTGTAAAGTCAAAAAAGAATACTTTTCAAATGACGATATCTTTGGAAACCTTGGAAGACAAGACTCATTTCAACTCAACTACCGAAAAACAATTTAGCTTTAAATATTCGTTATTTATCAACCAAATAATATAGCAACAACTCACCAGAAAGCTATTGAATCAAACATAATGGCTTTTGCAAATCTTCGGATCAAATTGACCCATCACCTATCTGGAAGAAAAACATAAAAAAAGTTTGGTTACTTAATATGACTTAAATAGTAAAAACAATGTTAAATGTTTAAAAATGTAAGACAACAATCAGACATGAGATTTCTTGCAAACATTCAAGAAAGAGGTTTTAAAAAAGGCACTTTAGGCACCAAACTAGGTGATATGGCCTCTTTCGCAGAACAATCAGACTGCAAAGTCTGCTGGAGACAACCCCCTATAACGTATTTCACGTTGGACGAGGCATCTAAAAAATTATTCGCTACTAATTTATCCGTGACTCGTTATTTATAATATCATATCATATCATATTATTTTATTCACAATTATCTTTTACATTAAATCTTAGATTTATAATTTGTAAAAGTATTATACACGAAACATTAGTAGGTTTATAACAATAATTAAGCTACACAAAATTTTTATTTTATTTTTTATTTTATTTTACATTTTAACAGGCAACTGTTTAAGTACCTTTTTCAAAAAAACTAAATCACAAAACAAAAATTAAAAAGTTGAGAATATATTATAGATTTTTTAAGTACAAAAACAAAACATCATAAAAATTACGAGCGCAATACTGTCTTCTTATGTTTAGGGGTAAAAAATATAAATAAATAGAGTGGCGCGACAGCTCTTCAAGAACCAAGGCCTAAGTGGCTTACTCTCATCAACAATTCTCTGAGTGCGTGTGGAGAATTGAGGGGACCTACAATTTAACGCTGATTCCGAACGGCAAAGTTGAGAAGCACTTTTTCATGACAGATTGATACTCTTGGAAGATTTTTCAGGTCTTTGCAAGAGGCAGTACCCGTGAAAGATGAAATAAAAACTTGGCCTGAGTAGGACTCGAACCAACGACGTTCTGCTTAGCAGCCAACGTACTTACCAACTAAGCTACAGGCTTATTTTAAATAACGAATGAAATAAACTATGTATTTTTTATATTTCCTTGTGTTTATTTTATTCGTTATTCGAATAACAAAAAAAAATAATAACTTTATTCGTCATTCGAATAAATTTTCTTCGAATGAATGACATTACTCGTTATTTGTGAATAAAGAGTAAAATCATTTATTCATTCGTTATTCCAATAAATGTTTTTTCATCTCTGCTTTCATGGTACAAAATCGTCCTCAAGGACACAACCTAGGCAGCGAAGTGGCCGGTTCATGAAGAGCGAATGGAAGCCTGTGCTGTAAGAAGTAAAGTCTGCAAATTCTTAATTTTCTTGATGACAATATAATGTAGACCCAATGCGTATCTATAGGAAATCAAATTAGTTTTATTGGCAATATGAGTCGAAACAAATTGCCCGTTCCACAAACAAAAAACAACATGAGGGGAACAACTGCATTCTTTTTGCAATCGCGCAACCCCTAGAACAAACAAAAAATTAAATGGCAAAAACACAAAATTTATTGCACAACAAACGAGTAGCAGTTTCAAGGATATTTTCGAATCGAATGTGCGT
Organism: Sphaerophoria taeniata; assembly: GCA_943590905.1. NCBI lineage: Eukaryota > Metazoa > Arthropoda > Insecta > Diptera > Syrphidae > Sphaerophoria > Sphaerophoria taeniata. Next base: position 87,660,797 of record OX016542.1, read on the forward strand.
AGATAAAGGAATGACCAAAAATAAGGGGAAAACCAAACTCAACATCTATTACACGAAAAATGTGTATAAGTCACATTGAGACAAGGAGGATGAGAATGAATTCGAGGGACTACAGCGACGAATGGTAATTTATGACCCAGTTACAATCCCCAGAGGTGTAAAGAGAGCATCCAGCTTCAAAACCAAACCTCTAGAGAGATCCTACGACGACGACGAGGACGACTCTTCTTCCTTTTCTTTCGCTCTATCTTGTTCCTCATTTTTTGTTGTTGTTGTTCCTGTTACGTTTTTGGTAATAAATTGCCATGCAATAACATTTTTTTCACTTATACGTATTATTTTCATCCAGGAGGGAGGGAGATCCATAAATTTAACGTGTGTGATGCCTTTAAATTCGCACACACACAACAATTTCAGGATAGGATTAAAAAATATTGCTGCTTTGGCAACCCCTGGTGGATAATAAAAATTTACTGTGAAAGTGTATCAGCTCTATCCTGTGTCTTTCCAACAAAAAAATAACGAGAAAAAGGATATCTTTTAGGAAGAGGAAGAGAAAGAGAAATAGGGAAATCCACAACCAGCCAGTCCTCAGTCCTGTGGCCCCCTATAAAAATGGATGCAAAAGTGACTGATGACACTATAAATAATCCAAAATAAAGAGGACACTTAAGCTTGGAAATTACTTCAGCTGGGTTTTTAATGAGATCACCAGGGGCTGATGCTGCCAATTTTCGAAACCTCTTTTTATTTGTTTTTTGGAATTTATGAGTGTACCCTATTGGGATAGATGCAGAAGTTATGGGCCTTTTGTACTTGGTTTGAGAGGGGAGATATCTAGTTTTATTTTTTTGTGAGGGGCAAAAAGGGGGTTTTTGCAGAAGTCAAAAGGCAGTGCTTTTCAGCTTTGATGGTAGGGGTGGGGAGAGTGTGGTGAACTAGAATCTGTACACAATAACATTTTAAAATAATGAAAATGTGTTGAAAAGATTGACGGACATTTTTCACCTTCAACCACAATCACTTTCCAGAATTAGTTCTTGGATACATTTGTCATTTGTCCCTTCTCAAAGGCTCTCCAACCCTCAAGAATTAATCACCATGATGAACAGCACATCAATTATGTCTAAGGACCAACGACCGATGGAATGTCTCGGTGTAAATGTTTCGTATCACAAAAATCTCCAAAACATCCTTGAGGCTGTCTGCTTGGCCCCTAAAATAAGAAAGCATTGTCACAAGGACATGAGAAATTCTTGTTGTGGATGAATAAATAACAGTTTCATTATTCACCTGCAATTTGTGTATTTCACCACTGGGAACTGTCATATATGACATATTACACACCTCCCAAGCTCCACAAAACAGGCAAGTTCAAAGGACGACAGAGTCCTTATGATTCTTCTTAGACGTGTGTAAAGACAATAACTCAGAACGACACGACTGACGATGACGAGGAGGATGGGGACGAAAAGCAAGCCAAAGAGGGAGGAAGGTAAGATTGAATGAAAGACAGAAGAACCCCTTGGGGTTTCCTATTTCCTTTTCTCACAATGTAAGATGACAATTTGTTCAGCAAGTTGTTGTTGGTTCGTAGGTACAAAAACAAAAAGACTTATGGCCCTTTGAATTTCGCAATAATTTACTCTATAAAGAAACAAACTTTGCCATTTATTTCTGTCGTCCTTCCTGTCCAAAATCTCCTTCTTGACAATGCCTTATGACGTGTCCGGAGCTTATGTTCTAAATTTTACTTCAAGGAAGATAAATATTATCCCATAGCCATGGCACAGCAAATCAGAAACTTCTGTCGCATGAATATACAAGGGTTAGACAGGACCTCATAAATCATTTATAGCTTGCAGGTCCTTTTTAACAACCATCGCCCACACTCTTGGAGAATTTTGATTTCAAAAAAAGGAATAATGAAAAAAAAAGAGAAAAACAAATGTGCAAAATTTCCTTTGTCCATAAAAAAAAGCAGAAACAACAAGACAGTCAATAATTCCTAGATCCTTCATCCTTCTTTTGGTCCTTTGACTTTCCTTCGCTTTGTCGAACTGTGAAAAGGATACCAAACATATTTTGGGGGACGCACAAAAAAAAGCCCTGGACTGACCTCTCCACTCAATATATTGATCCTGATTTATTGGAAGTTGGGTATGTATAAAAATTATCTTTGCCAGAAGTTGACCATTGATTATGACTAAAGACCTCAAAATGGAACAAATAACAAAAAGAACTAAACGTGCTCGAAATATAGTAACAATCATTTCAAAGAGGAGAGAGGGAGAGCAGCGAATATCCTTTTCTTCTTGTCCCAAGACGTGCTGTTACGCTTGCAAAGGGAGAGCTCTCCAGATAAAGGATATTGGCCGAAATACCACAATCGTACATCATGTCGTTATGGGTTCATAAATTTGTCGATATATCATTTTTCTCTCTTTGTTTCTCTGTCTCTGTCTACTTGAAAGGCAAACAAGGATGTTGTTAGTATTTTGTTGCGGATAAATGGCTGATGGAAATGACCCCATGGTCACCACAAGAGCATTTTTGTTTGGTGATAGGGGGGAAGCGATTCCGAAAGGATGGATTATCGTGTGGAATTTATGAGGTCAATAGGACCCGTGTGGGGGTGTTTGTCTTTTTTTAGATGGAAGGAGGGGAAGCGGTTAGATTTAATGACTTTTTCGAGTATATATAAATGCGAAATATATGTCCTTTGTAGATGTCCGGTTAGATTTAATGACTTTTTCGAGTATATATAAATGCGAAATATATGTCCTTTGTATCTCTCGATCTCGCCTCGGAGGGCTAAAAGGGTGAACGTGTGTAAGTTATTGCCATCATTAAATTGCCATTGAGATAACTGAATAAAGTTATTATTTAGTACTTATAGAGAAAGGGACAAAAGTTTTATCTTAAGGCATTTATGAATCGGTTCTCACGAAGGAGTAGTTGGGTTTTATGAAGTGGACCGATTAAAATTATTTAACTGACGTTAAGGGACCTAAGGAGCCTCTTTGGTGCTGCAGGATCGTTTGAGACCCAATTCTTTAGCATTCATAATAATTTACTCATAGAGAGAAAGTCAATCAACTGATTCAATTCAAATTGCGTTCATTTCCGATCATCGTCAACCAGCAGCCCATACCCAACCCAATCCTCAATGATAAACTACTTATGCCGGAGAGGCCAGTCCACCATTATCAACCATCTCCCAAATCAATTAATTTAAAATTTAATCTCCGTTAATCAGTGCGTTCGTTAATGCAAAATGCGGACATTTGACTTCAATGCAATGCACCTCGATAGCCGTCATCATTGGCCCGAGCTTTTCACGGTGCGATGCAAAGCAATGGTGTGAATGTCGATTTAAGATTGCTTTCAGAAAGAGCTCAATATCTACAAATCTTTAAGAAAAAAAACAAAAGTGGCAACCATGCAATTTGCTTGCATGAGTGTTTGAACAACCGAAGACGACGGCAACGCAACGACAGTGTGTCGCCGGCAGATCGTAATCGCGTCCACGTCAATTTCCGTGGCCGACACATCGATCAACGTGGTCAGAAAATTTGTAGACATTATGAGCGCATATCAATCAAGTGTCGTCGTCAGCTTCGTCAGCGTCAGTGCCGTCATTGTCGTATTCATTTAGATTGGAATCGCGCATAGCACTTTGCACATATAATCACCCATCAAACCAACGAGCTCCATGTTCACGTTCTACTCCCCTAAAGGCCTTCGTCATTTTCTTCTTTTTTCCACCAAAGTTGGTGGCTCTGACAGGGCAGCTTCGAGAGAAGAAAAAACTCAGTTCATTAATCACTCTTAATGGTTGGAGTCTCTTGTATTATGGAGTGAGTGCACTTAATTAGGTGCTCCCAAGAGCATGTATCCATTCATCCGGTAAGCAAAAAGATAAAAAAAAAACTGTGTATAGAACCAACGAGAGTGGTAATCAATGCGGTTGTTGCTGGTGAGTGTTTTGCATTTGCATGGTCTTGTAGGTCTGTCAATTTGTTGTCATATTGTAAACGGATGTTGTAAGAAACTTCACTTAAATTGGTGGAAAAGGGGCCGTGCTTAAGAAGGACAGAAAGCAGTTGGACATTTATTTTTAGCTGGTAACAGGAAAAGGAATTAGCATTTCGGGTTTTGGTTTTGTTTTTACAAATGTTGAGCAAAAGTGGGTACTGGGTAGGTACACGTTTTTGGGCAGCAGATTCAACCCTTTCATCAGCAGGTCAGTCTCGGTGTCAGTCAAAAGTGAAAAGGTCTGTTAACGATTTGGTTTGAAGGCAAAACGCATAATAAAAATTTTAGATGAGGCTTGGTGTTCATGACTGTTGGAAATGGCTGATATCTTTATTTGAAGGGTCTAGCAGTTATGGCTTAAAACCAATAACATAATAAACATGAGCATGAAAAATAATTTAGAAGAATCGAAATTTAACACGAAACTCAAATATTTTCATTTAACACTCAGAGAAAAAAAGGAGGCTAAATTCAAGTACGAGTAGGCTCATTTCAAGACTTTTATATTCTTATTTTTTTTATCCTAAAAATGAAACCTTTTATTATTAAAAGAATTTTATTTTCAAAACAAATTTGTATTCTTAAATTAAGAACAAAAGTTTTAATTTGAGCCTCTTCGTTCTCAAATTAAGTTTTAACATTCTTTAAGCAAGTCGAAAAAATCTTAAATTCGTTTTCAAAAATTAAGAAAAAAAATCTTAATTTGAGCCGCTTCGTTCTTAAATTAAGTTTTGTAACGAAGTCACATGCCTTTTTCATATAAAATATTTTTTCATACAGAATTAAATAAAAGAAAAAAAAATCACAATCACTCCCTTTGGAAAATATTAAAAGTAGACTAGAACGATAGTGATAAGATCGCCTCTACTACTCCCACCAAATAATACTATTGTATCAACAAGTAATATTGGTTAAAGATTTAGCCTGAAAGGGTAAAAACACTAAAAAAAAATATTTATACAATTAAATAATCAAACATTTTCTTCATTTTGGTTTCCTAGTGGAAAAGATTGCTAGTGTGGCCGTGTGGGGGTTACTAAGCGCCGATTAAAAATCAGCTTAAATCAAGAATAATCGAGATACAATCAGAAAAAAAATTGAACTTAAATATAAGGTTTCTTGTTCTTTTTATAAGAATAAAAATCTTGCTTTAAGTATGTATTGTTCTTAAGTCTGGTGAAATTAAGAATATGTAATCTTAATTTGAGTTGAAATGATCTAAATTTAAGTTTCTGTGTTCTTGAAATCAAGATTTCACAATCTTAAAACAAGAACTCTAGGCTAAGACAAAAGTCTTAATTTGAGGTTGGAATAATCTGAAATAACGCTTTTTTTATTCTAAGATTAAGATTTCAAAATCTTAAAATAAGAATTTTAGGCTTAGAAAAAAACAAGCTTAAAATAAGAGTTTTGGATTTGAATTAAGAATGTTCGAGCTTAACAGATTTTTGTCAACGAATCGGCTTGATTTGACACCGATAATCAGGATTTTAGCTCGTTTTTATTCTTAGTGAACTATTAATTAATTACCATTCTTTAAATTTAATTTACAATCAATCGAATAACTTACATATGAATTGTGATCCGATAACCTAAAAGGAAATTATTCAAGATTTTATTTAATTCCTGATTATCATTGTTTGAAATAAGTGCTCTTTTCACTGCAAGCTTAATTGTTTTCACACCATTTTCTGCTTGGCCGTTTGTAGCAGGATGTCCAACAGGTGTATTTAAATGTTTAATGCCATTCATTGCTAAGAAATCTTCAAATTGCCTAGATACAAATAAAGAGCCGTTGTCTGTAACTACTTCCAAAGGCAAACCAAACCTACCAAATATGTCGCGAAGTACCCTGATTGTGTGAGTGCTCGTAATATCTTTTCCCATGTCAATACATTCTAACCATTTAGTGTGAGCATCGACGATCACCAAAAACATGCGATTACAAAGCGGGCCCATAAAATCCAAATGTAACCGCGACCATGGTTTTTCAGGCCATTACCAACTTAATAAAGCATTATGGGGAGGATTTGGTCTCAAAGACAAAAAGCTTTCGCAAAACATAGTTATATTTTCAATGTCTTTATCTAAACCTGGCCACCATAGGTAAGACCTTGCCATACTCTTCATTTTGAAAATTCCCATATGAGTATTTGGGGATATCCACTATTCGATATCCCCAAAAAATGCAATCTGACTCAATGCTAAGTTCATTTTTCCTGACAAGAAAAGGACGTAATCTTGTATCTGTTGTAGTTTTAGGCCAACCTTTTACAATAAATTCTTTCAATTTTTTCAATAGCTCGTCAAAATTAGTGTAGGTACTTTTTAACCGTATCAAACGTCATAGGCATCATACCCAGTTTATTTATTGTATAATTTACATAAACTCCATCAACTTCAGGTTGCATTTTTTTAGGATATCGAATAGTAGTTCCAACAGTACTTCGAAAACAAATGTATTTATTGATATGAAAATCAAATAAGTTTTCATTCGCATTCAAAAGCTTACTCATTCTTGTCAGTGGCTCATGCATTCAGTAGTTTGTTCTATATTTAGGAACTTTAATCAAACTATGATAACGCAAAATATAATCTCCACCTCGATAATTAAAGAGGATAGAATTTAGAATATCTGGAGCATCAGTGACACCAGTAATAATTTGATGAAGGAAAACAATATCATTATTTGTTCTCCTTTGACAAAGTTTTTGCATCTGGAAAAATGCAAGTCGATCATCATAAGAAGGGATATTATTGGGGTCAATCCATTGAAGCCCTTTAAAGGCGATGATTGATCAGGTGTCAAAAAAAATCTTTCCATTTTAGTCAATTTCATTGGAAAGTAGACTAGAAAATAAGGCAAAATATTTGGGTGCCGTGAACGAAGGCCATATGAACTAACGCCATAATGGCTTTAATTCTCATTAAAATGTGAATTAACGCCATAATCCGATTATGGCTTTAATTCACATTGGAACGAGAACTAAAGTAATATGGCGTTAGTTGATTTTAAAAAGTGGCCCAAGTACTCATTTCAATGTGAATTAAAGCCACTCGCAGAAATCGAAATAATTTTAATATGATATAGGAACATGGTAGGTAAATATATGGTTTAACGAAAAAATGATGAACGCTCTATTAGTTAAGCGGGCGTTAAACACAAATATTTTAAACACAATTTACTATAAATCAAATTCAAAAACTAATAGTCACACATTTGCCTTATTCTTAACTTTATTCATCAATCATCACTCTTATTTTTGAAAAATGTCTTTGTTATATTATACTTTCGTGGTCCCCTCTTTTTTTGGCTCCAGAATCGAAAATCATCCGATTTCGATGACATTTTTTAACTCTTCGTTTTAACGGCGGAGTAATGAACAAATTTACGAGGATGGAAAAAAAATAAAAACGTTTAATTGTTCATAATGTTTTGCAAAGGAATCGAATGAAGTTGCTTTGTAAATAAATAAAAAAATCAGTACAAAAATGTTGGATTTTCATATTTCTATTGAATTTCAGAATGACTAAATTTTTCAATATTTTCGTAGATGCTTAGTGTTCCAGACTTTAAAAGTGATCAAAAAATCGCGTGCGTACTGCAGTACTGGAAAGCGAGCGAAGCGAGCCGAAATTTTTTTTGGCAAACAGAGAAACAATTTTGGGTGTGAAAATAAAAAAATTCGCGCGAATTTTTTTATTTTCACACCCCAAATTGTTTCTCTGTTTGCCAAAAAAAATTTCGGATCTTCGTACGCGATTTTTTAATTACTTCAGAGTCTAGAAGAGTCTAGTTTTGCGAACGAAGCATCTACGAAAATTATTTGGTGGAACACAATTCTCAAATCTCAGTGAGATTTTTTGAAATTAATGACTGACCAAGAAAACCGATCCACGCATTTTTTTTTATTTCAGAAATTAAAAAAAAAAAAATTTCAGTGCTCGCAGAGAGTGAGATCTCTTGTTCCTTTAGTAATATCTGAGGTCCTTGAGATCTCGATGAGATTTTGTTAGGTAATTACTTGCTGCTAACTTTGCTTCAAAGCTCAAAGTATTTTATGGCATCAGTTCTCATTTGAATGTGAACTTACCCCATATGGCGTAAGTTCTCATTCAAGTGATGGCTTTAGTTCTCATTCGACTGTGAATTAAGGCCATAATCGGATTATGGCGTTAATTCACATTCAATTGAGAACTTAGGCCTTTATGGCATTAGTTCATATGGCCTTCGTTCACGGCACCAATATTTGTCTTAAGATCAAGTAAGAGCTTTTTTTTACTGTAGTTTGCTTGCGACATTAAAAATATTCACATCGCAAGTGAACTTTATTCGGTAAATACGGTTTGATTTTAGTTAGTTTAAAGTTTTATAAAAAACGAAATTTAATATTTGGCAAAATGAAAAAACGTGTGAGTTTGAAAACTCCGAAAAATATTTTCAAACGCCTTTACATATTTATTTTCTGAGGCTTGGCACTTTTCGTTTTTTATTTACAATAAAATTTACCATCATCACTGATACCTCACAAGTCATAATTATTTATTTATTTATTATTATTTATTTAAGAAAAGAAAAAAGATTAACAAAAGATTCAAAAAGATGAAATCTTTTAGCAGTATCCTAGTTTGAATTAAATTAACAAGTTCGATAAATAAAACAAGAAAAAAAAATTAAAGTTATTAGCGCAAAATTATAGTCCGCTAATGAACCATTTTAGTGTGATACTAGCTTAAAATGACGTTTGAGTCATGTCTGAAACATCATTTTAAGCTAGTATCACACTAAAATCGTTCATTAGTGGACTATAATTTTGCGCTATCATAACTATAAGATATTTTAACAAGGCATTATGACAGCTTAAAAATAAAGAGAAACAAAAAAAAGAGAAGAGAAGAAGAAGAGGTGAAATTGATTTTGTGACTTTTTCGTATTCTCCTCTCCCCCAAAGTCACAACTTGTGAGAGTCACAAAAACAATCGAAATTGTGATCTCCTTCAGAGCAGGTCATAACAAGCAAATTATTTGAGATTTGACATTTTCATTTATGAGTATATGAATGAATATAGTGAAAAAAAGGAAGGAAAGAGAAAAGACATACGCTCTTTTTCTTTTTTCTATAAGTTTGTTCAATAAGAAAAAGTGTAGGTTAGAACAGTACAGAAAAGTATAGAACAGAACAGACCAGCACAGAAATGTCAGACAAGTTAGAACAGTCATCGAAACGTCATCTGTGAAAACTAAAAACAGAAAAAAGAACTTCCTGCATATCGTTTTCTTTTACACATGCTTGAAAATGTAATTTATTTCGGGAAAAAATCAAACAAATAGATACTTACTATTTTATGAGCAAAATCAAGAAATCTTTCATAAATGCCTCAAGTGAATTAATTCATTTAACCTCAAAACACAAAACAAATAACATAGACAAAAAAACTACAACAGTTTGAAAGTTGTCATGATTCTGTTCCAGGTTACTCTTCCTCAAAAGCAAGTACAAGAAATCCTGTTCTTCTTTACGCTAATCTACGCTAAACTGTTCTAGAAAAAGTCATTGAACAGCAAACTAAAACAGTCTAGCACAGAAAAAGTGTCATTGAACAGGAAAACCTTGTACTTTTTTGTCCAATACAGTCCAGCACAGAGTCATTGAACACACTTTTTTTTCTTTTTCTCTGTTCACAACTGATAACGATCATAGCTCATCGCTTTTGAAATTACACTACAATAATAAAAGCAACCCCCATACACAATCTCTGTTGGCGTTGCCAATATTGACGAAATCGCATCATATGTTGCGTTGAAACACATATTGCAGTTACAAACAATCCATTCTGGCAACGCATTTCCATATTCACATTGGCTGTGGTGAGTTTCGTTGCGACTTTTCTTGTGAGGATTATGGGAGAATCCGACAAATGTTATCGAATCACAAAAATCCTCACAAGAAATAGTCACAAGGGCTTATGACTTGTGATTCCTCACAAGGGGGAGAATCAGGCTGTAAATTATGTACAAGCCTTTGTATATATAGTCCTATAGTACCCGCACGCTGACGATTCGATCGAGGCGACACGAGTGGCAGTATAAAAATTAGCTCTTTTGGCTTTTTATATTTATATTTTTGAGAACATTCTCTGAGTCCTCTGCACTCCAGCTCTTTCGCAGAATGTACTCTTAACTCTTAAGTGTAAATTTGATACGCAATGTCATGTCAATGTCTATTGGTGGTGGATGGTGGTTGGTGGGACGGTGAGATGGGATTGGACATTGGATCGTTTTTTCTTACAGTATGCATGTTTGAAAATGAAATATATGACAGGATGGTGTATTTTTTTGTGTGTGGGTAAGGAAAGGATTATTGGAATAGAAGAAAAGAGAACAAAAAAGTACGGAATATCATTTTATGATTGCCACATTGGCAATAGAATTTGAATGGTTTAATATTTTTGTTTTTATTTTCAAGGAATGTTTAGAGGATAGCAAATATTTTCAATGGGAATTGTTTTGTTTTGGTAGGTGATATTGTACTGCTTTTTTGTACAAAGAAATTATTTGAACTTTATAAATGTGTTTCATTCAGTTTCTTTGAACAAAAAAAAAAACAAGGTGATTCAGCAAGGTGGCAAGCTTGTCGTCGTTTTATCATGTTGCCGATATGCTGGCTGATGGCTGATGTCCTAAACGAAAAACAAGAACGAAGAACAAAATCTATGTAGGTATGCGTTATTGTTATGGTTGTGTGTTCTAACACATTCTAAATTTCTATTATCGAACTTATAATTTGTAGCGTAGTAATGAAGGACAATGAACTGATTTTGTTATTGTCGCAGGTCAAGTGCATTGAATTTGTTTTGGATTTCTGGATTTCTGAATTATGCGATCGGGAAGTTTGTGGCTATTCATTTTTCGTTTTAAGAAATGAATTGAAGTTGAAATGTTTAAACATAATACATATATTGGTTTTGAAAAAAAATGGTAATATTGCAAAAATTTGAAATAAAAAAAAAGAATTTGAATAGTTACATAAGTCTACAGATAAGAATGGAATGGATAGAACTTTTATAGTAGTAGATAGCATCATGTATATACATATACCTATACAAAAAGTTAGCATTTAATTATTAACTCTTGGCCCAATGTATATGAAATATGTCATATGATTGGGAGTATTCATATCTGTAAGGCGTCCGAACCAAAGCAATGTAAAAAAAGATGTTTTATTCCAAGAAGTATTTTGGACACCCCAAAGAGGATCAAAAGTGATCCTTTGTACGGGAAGAAACAATTCTTGGAAAATAACATGGATGATTTAAGTGAGGAACAAAAGACGTTCATAGGATTCCAATTCCTTCACAAGACCAATGCTCCATGGTGTAAAGAAGAAACAAATTTTATAAGTCCCCAGTTTCTTGTGAGAATCCCTTTTTTAATAACAATTGGAAACAGACCATTTGTTATTTCGTAGGATCTTCAAAGGGTGCCATGCTTTCAAAAATGATAGTGTCTATAGTGCAGAGTGTCAACGATTGTGGACTTGAAGTTGTTGGCACTTGCTGCGATCAAGGCCCCGCGAATGTTCGAGCATATAACTTGCTTATGGAACAATCAAAGGGACCCTGGGTAGACGTTGGAGGTCAGAAAGTATTTCTATTTTTTGACTATCCACATATGTTTAAGAGTGTTAGGAACATTCTCTTGAATAAACAGATCAAAATTCTTGACGAAGTAGTTGACTGAAAAATTCTTGAGAAAGTTTATGAGATGGACTTGAAAAGTCCCTCGTTTAGGATTTTAAGTAAATTAAGTAAAAGACATGTGTATCAAAATAATTTTGAAAAGCTGTCAGTGAAGCATGCAACTCAGGTACTAAGCTATATTATATATCTGTACATTAGTTGCAATAATAGTAAGTAATACAAAAATATTTATTTATTTTCTGTGATTGTGTTAATTTTTTAATTGTAAATTGGCAAATATTTACCTAAAGTAAGCAATAATGTACAGCGATTATGCCTACTGGGGATAGATACCCTTAAAAAACGCATTTGGTACTCTACCTCCAGGGTAATGTGGAAAAAATACGATTTTGAATAATAAAAAATGTTTCAAACTTTCTTTTAAGTTTTTTTCTTAATTTTAAAATGAGACATCATCATAGAGTTGTTTTGAATACTGAACCTGTATTTACCTCGAATAAAGTTATGTGAAGTGTAGATGCCTACTATTTCTTCACCCTTGAAAAAAAATCCAATTGATTGGAAACTGAATAAATGTAGGTATCTATCAAAAATATTAAAAATTGTTCATTTTTACCCGTTTCATACTTTAGCTAAGCCAACACCTTATTTCAAAACAGCAGATTGTAGGTACTTCCAAAAAAAATTGTTTTTAGTATTCAAATTCAATGGCATTTAAGGTGCAAAAACAAGAAATGATCCAAATATTCAATTTGAAAACAAGTTTCTGCAGCTTAAATATTAGGTCCGTTCGTTTGTCCCATAAAACTGCCCAAAACTGCCATATTCTCCCACGTTCGTTTACTGCCACTTAAATTAAAATCTGTCACTTTTGAAGGAGAAAAATATTTCCCCTATCTGCCGAATTTAGCCACAAAAATTTCTTGTGGCAGTTTGTGTAAGTTTTGTCAAACATAAGAAGTACATTGAATTTTGTTGACGTTTGACATAATTTTGTGCATTCGGGAGATTTTTGGTGTGAAGCGTTCGTTTAATTTTTGGGTGAATCACAAAATTTCGAGGAGTGGGGATGATTTTTGACAGTTTTTACACAAACTGCCCAAAAAGTAAAAGAACGGACCTATTGTATCGAATAGCCAGGCCTTTACTTGTAGTAAAATATTAGAATTGTACCTATTGGTTTTCTTGCACACATTATGAAATACTGCAACATAGGAATATCAATCAGAGTATAACTAATAATGAGTAGGTAAGGACACTCTCTACTTAGTTAATTTTTGGTTACATTTTTGGTCTCACATACTTGGGAAATAGACGGTAAATCTAAGTGTTATAGTGAGAAGGAGACAAAACATAAGGACTACAAAAAAACAAGTGGCATGACAGCTATCAAAGTATCAAGCATCTTTCGTCTTTGAAAATTCGTCCGAAGAAATGCCATAAAAAACTTGTTAATTTCAACCCTCAATTAGTGTGACCTGATTCAATCAAATAAAACATGTTACAAGGGTTGATAATTGAAGTGTAAATCGTTATATATGATATTTGATATCTTAAGAAGTTATCACAGCCCATACATTAGTTAATTTATATTCTAGATTAAATTATTCATATTTTTTATTCATTTATATGGGTTTGTAAGCAAAAAAAGCAATTACTTGAAAAACAAAATAAAGTGATCTAAAAAAGATTAGTTCGGTCACTCCACTCCTTTTCAGATTGAGAGGAAAAAAAACAAGAACACATGCAAAGACCATCAGTCAGACCAACATTTTGGGAAATTCCGATTTTATGTATCGTACACATGCAGCTCTATTTGTTGCGAACTCTTTCTTTCTTTCGAATTTTTCTAGACCGAACATTTTTGAACTATTCTTTCCTACTAGAACTTTTTTTCTGTTATTAGCGTTTTTTATTGAATTTGATATACTCTGATATCAATAGCCTTAAGAACTTCCTTCATATGTTCATATGTATAAAATTCATAAAGGCATTTGAATAACATGTGTTTGCTGATCTTTTGTTATTGCCTTTTTGCGTTTGCATTGCCTTCCTTTTATTCTCTACCATTATTCGTTTTGTTTATTCTACTCTCTTATTTGCAACCAAGAAAAATTTCCTGTTCCCTCTCTTTCCTTTGCTTAGTTCTTGTTCTTTCAGTAAATCTGTATCTTATTCTCTGAGAGCGACTGTCGGCTGCAAAAAGAGAATGACAGCAAAGTACAAGTGGCGCCACCTTCGATTTGACGGCAGCTTAGTGCGTAACAAAATTCAAGCGCGTGGAAATACTATAGGACTATATATACAAAGGTACAAGCTTTCTTGTGGGAGCAAAGTAAACAAATAATGATTTTCTTTTCGATTCAGAGTAATTCGGATTTAGTTCTGTTTATTGGTGAACAAGGAGTTATTTTTTAGCTTTGTTCAAACTGATATGAATTAAATTATTTATTTCTGCAAGTTGATTTGATGGAAAATATAAAGATAGGAAGAAGAAAATTACCCTCTGAAAATAAATAGAGCTGCAGAAGATCAATTGTTCGTTATTCACGTTTGCATATTAGAACTGCAAATCTTCATCAATTTATTTTAAAAGCATTTAATTAACAAAAACAAACCAATCAATTACATCAAGTGAAATAGCACAGTCTCATGAGACCACCTGCCCTACAATTTTCAAGTTGAGACAAAAAAAAAATCACCTTCAAAGAAATTCTCACCCAATAAAAACAACACAACGCTCCCCGCTCCGGGCAAAATCATTCTTGATTGATTACCAACCCAAGTTGATGGATGCTTTCGATTGGCTTTCCTGGAAAACAAAACGAAACGAACAAAAATAATTTTTTTTCTTTCTGAATGAAGTGCAAACAATCGCTGAAGTCAAGTAAATAAACTTTTTGACCAAATTGAAAAAAAAAAACATTCTTTCGACTGACTTGAAAACAATAACATTTCCACTTTGATTTATCGACTGAAATTCGAACCATCGAATACAAGAACACAGGGTAGGACGACTTTCGGAATCAAGCAAACAGCCAGCCCACAAAGATCAAAGAGAAATCACTCTTCGATTTTTTTGATGTTTCACTTTCGGTTTCTTTTTGGCTATGAGAGAAACACAGAAGCTCGGAAATGGGCGCACTAATATATCAACTAGCAGTGGCAGTGCTGATGGTTCATGTGTTTCCACCAAAAAAAAAAAAAACAACCGAACAAATGACAGCCCTCAATATCGGGGGCTTTCTAACTGATTTCTCATTGATCTTGAGGAGAAGAATGCTTTTAAGTTTGACGTCCATATTGCGGCGAAACTAAAAAGGAACTATTGACTGGTTGTTTCCTAACAACAAAAACACAAATTGGTATGTATTAGGTACCGTTCGGGAAGACTGTGGTTTTTTAGGGACGTCCACATCATCATCTTGGATCATCAAAGGGCTGGGAATTGTGATTCAGGTTTCCCAACAAAAAATTGATGGGAATTTGATGTTAGTTTAAGGCATTTCCGGGAATCTCTGGTTTCTAGCGATCGGAAGAGTTCGGGGAATTGAGAAGATTTATTGAAAGGATAATTGACATGAATAACGATTATTGCCAAACGTTTATTTGGGCGGCTAGCTTTGATGAAGATGAGGCGCAGTCTTCTGTTTGGAAGCTTGCCGTCGATTGTATGAGTAAATACATATCAAAGTTGATTAGCTTACTTTTGTCAAGCTTTACCACTTGATAGTCAAATGTCAACTTAATTCAATCAGGAAGACAATAATTTGTCAAATTAAAATTGACAATCCAAAAGAAGTCTATGCAAATGTGAAATTAAAATTTATCGCGAAAAAAAATCTCTTGATTTATAACTTCGAAACCACCAAGCAACCTCCGTTTCGTTTCGGTAAACCACAAATAAACATTCAAGCTTAAAAAAAGTTTCCTTAAATAAAAACCTCGACACAAAAATTCCATTAGAATCCATGAATTACTTATAATGTTGATATGAGTAGTAAATTTGGTTTTTTCGTCGTCAAATTCGGCAATTATTTATTTAAAATAGAATTAAATTTATGGTATTCACTGGCTGCCGTTTGTCAGTGTTGTTTTCTAGGGAAAAAGGCAAAAAAAACAAAAATCGGTTACACAAAGTTTAAAATGCAAATTTAACTTGTCGAAAAGTTTGCCACAGGTAAATGGAAGATTTTTTTGGTTTATTTTGGTGTGTGTTGAACTCGTGCGGTTAATGGGGTTTTGGATTTGAAATGTTTAAATTTTTTCTTCTTTTTTTAAATTCCCATAAACTATAATATGTTAAATATTAGGGGAGAAGGGAGTACCTTTAAGTTGTCAGTTTCCTGATGAAAATCGTCATGCCATTTTTCGCAAAGATAGCTCTTTTTTAAGCTCTATTTCTTGCACTTCTGGCGTTCCTCAGGGTAGTCATTTAGGTCTTTTGCTTTTTAACATTTTTATTACTGACATTGCTTCAAGTGTTAAATATTTAAGTAAACTATTTTTCCCTGAAAAAATCCCAACACCTTTGCATCGATTTTAAGGCCGTGTATGACATCATCTATAGAGACGAACTATGTCTTGTTTTGGCATCCCTGCCAAGCTCGTTCGCTTGAGCAAATGACGATGGAGAACTCTCGCTGCGCCATCAAGGTTGGCAACGATCTTTCGATGTCAAAAAAGGATTCAGACAAGGCAATGCATTGTCATGCGATTTCATCGTTCTTGCAGGTGGCCATGGTTCAGAGGATAGAGTAGTGGATTGCTAAGCCGAACGCTACGGGTTAAAACCCCAGCTTCAGCAGCATTCTTTTTCTACAAAAATCGCCAGCTTATCTGAGGCCACCTGTGCGATAACATGAGACAATACAAATCTAAGTCTCCTCCTCTGAGCCACGTAGGTTTCTGTTATGTGTGCTTTCTTTCTATGTGTCTATCTGTCTCTCTCTGTTGTATGTCTTGTTCTGTCCCAGCCGATGGTCTCAGTCACCAGTGCTGCTATGTGTCTGTAGTTCGTTACATTTATGTGCGAAGTACTGTGAAATGTAATGTAATGTAATGTCATCGTTCTTGAGATGATAGGGCAGAACTTCACCGTCAACACCAGAGGCACTATTTACCAAAAGTCTGTTCAACTTCTTGCGTACGCCGATGATATTGATATACATAATGGGAAGAACACAGCGTGATGTCAATGTTGCCTTTGTGAGGATTGAGACAGAAGCGGCAAAAATGGGTTTATCGGTAAATGGGGGCAAAACGAAGTATATGCTGCTGGACAGAACGTCACAATAGACGGATACAACTTCGAGGTAGTAGAGGAGTTTGCCTACCTAGGCTCCACTATTAACAAGGGCAATAACACCAGCAGCGCCGAGATCAGACCAAGAATAACTCTTGCTAATCGCTGTTTCTTTGGGATAAGTAAGCAATTGAGTGGAAAAGCCTTCTCTCGAGCAACTAAGGTAAACCTGTACAACACCCTCGTCATCCCAGTCCTGCTGTATGGTACAGAAGCATGGACCTTGACAAAATCGGATGAATGTGCCTTAGTTTGCTTCGAGAGGATAGTTCTTCGCGTTATTTTTGACCCCGTGTAAAATGGGGAATGGAGAAGAAGATACAACAGCGAACTTTACGGGCTTTACAACTATACGTGGATCTAGCCAGAAGGGTCAAGGTCCAGAGACTCAGATGGCTCGGTCATTTAGAGCTGATGGAAACCAATGCTCCGGCCCGGAAAGCCTTCGACACTATTCCCGAGGGACGTAGAGGTAGAGGAAGACCACGACTCAGGTTGCGCACACAAGTGGTAGAGGACCTCAATCAACTTGGAGTGCAAAACTGGAGACAGCTAGCTAGGGACAGAGTTGGCTGGCGGAGACTGTTGATTGAAGCCCAAGTCCACAACGGACTGTAGTGCCACCTTAAGTAAGTAAGTAAATTATGTTAAACGATCGTCATGCCATTTTGTGTTACGACGAACTAATTAGAATTTACTTAGAAATGAGTTACGAAAGTATCAAATTTTCGTAGTTAATCGAGCAAAAAAACACAAACTGACATTTGAATAAACATTTAAATGCATTGCCCGACATCCAATAATTTTAACTTTCCAAGAAGCTACGTGTTGCCTAGTGTCCCTTACACAAACTGTCCATCGTTTTTGTCATATGTATTACAGATAATCGGCCCTAGCTAGATGGCCCTTCACCAGATCATCAGACCAGAAGTAGAAGTACAATAGACCACAAGATATATTTTTTCTATGTTTCCTGGATTTTTAAAGAAATCATGGATAACATAGATTACACGATGTGACCCTTACCAAAGAATACGAGTAGCACATCATTATCATCATTGAGATTTTGATTCAGGGAGACAGAGTATCGTGTGGTCAGGATAAGCATCTAGGGTCGGTCTGGCCTGAAATTTTTTGTCTCCCCCTGAGTATAGTATCTGTCTGTCCATTTGTTCGTCTATGGGCATTATGTGGGTTCGTCTTACACACAGCAGCACCCAGGAAACAACAATTTATTGCATGTTGATGGTGTTGTTGTTGTTGCTCTTTTTTTGACTGTGAACAGATTGAATGATATAGAGAAAAAGGAAAGGGACAAGATTTGTGGCTAGAGTGGTGGTGTTTTGGCAGTTGTCCGCCTCTCAACGACCGAGCGACCCCAGAAATAGCAGCAGCTCAAGAAAAAAGATACATTTCCATTCAGGGATGTCGTTTTTAATTTACTCCTAATTTGTATTTCTTGTTATTTTTTTCGGGTTTGGTCTGATTATGACCTTTTCGTTTTTGTGGGCTTCATTAAGTGAACAATTTCCTGGTTTTATCTGCAGTCAGCAGCAAACTAGGTATGTAGGTAAGTCTCGGGGATTTGTTGTTGTCAATGAGAGGTAATATTTCACTTTTTGAAATGGGTTTCTTTCGGGGGCCCCGAATTGATGTGATAAATTTGAACAGATGCTTTGATTTGATCAAAATAAATCTGTTCATGATGATGCGGGACGTCGACTGGGCGACAAAACAAAAGAAAGAAGACAGATTTTCGAAATTGGAGGACAAATTGAAAATGGTGTTCTTTTATTTATGACAATAAATTTTATTCCAATGAACAATTTGTAATGGAATTGTATATAAGTGGGTCAATTTTGATATTTATTTACATGTGACAAGTCTCAGGGCGCCTGCTAAGAGGGGGATATTGAATTCTTATATTGTCAACCGGTGGTTTTAAGACTACTGACACCTAGAGACTACTCGTAAGTCGGTACTAAGGAGTTAACTGAGGACAAAAGGTTAGAGGTGAAAATTGTCATGTGATGCTACTAGCGCCACCTAGACGGCCAAACTTGGAACTACGAGTCACAAGATTTTTGCGACACTAGCGCGAAGCAGTGGAACTATACCATATTTATCTATTTTCCGTTAGATGGCGCTATTGTCACGGAACATTTTGTCATCCGTAGTTCTAAATTTTTCCGTTTAAGGGGTGCTAGAAGTGAAAAACTTCTATACTCTGTCCGATAAAAATTGGCAGTACAGGGAAGATAGGGATATCTGCATCTCGTTTGTACTTTTTTAATACCCATAAGTACTTTTCTCAAAAAAGCTCTTACAGGGTTGCCGTAATGCGCATTTTGAATTCGAAAAAGCTAAATGAAATAACTGAAGGGTTGCCATTCTTGATTTTGTTGCCTCAACTATCTCTTTTTTTTCGGCACTCAAGTCCTTTGAGCATTTTGATGTTGAAGCCATTTTGCACAACACAACAAAAGCACAACAATAAAACACAAACAGCACAACAAAATCATAAAGATAATATACAAACAACACAACAAAAGCACTACAAGAAAAAACAAACCACACAACAATAGAACAACAACAGCACAACAATATTATCACAATAATGCACAAAAATAACTCGCAAAATCAACAAACCTACCGCCCGGTACGAGAATCTACGCAAATAATATTGTTCCTCAAATAAAATGGCTTTGATTTTTATAACTGCATTTTAACTGATTTGCAAAACTTTAAAAAAAATGCAAAAGTCAAACACAACTCGATAACTCTCATCGTTAAAAAGCTCTCAAAGCAAAAGCTCCTCAACATAAATCCATTGAAAAAGTAAGAAAAAAATACGAAGTGAGTTACCAAATAGAAAAAGGCAACTCTGAATATGTGTGATTTAATGAGGGTTGAAAAGCAGCAGAGAACGATCAGTGCATGCTCGTGTGTGTGCCAGGCAGGTCGTTATGGGCTCCACGTCGGATGCCATCTAAAATTCATGTGTGTTTTATAAAACTTTTTAAAGGAGTTCCCTTCAATTGGGTATGGTGTAGAGAACAGCGCGCCACTGATTTTTAAAAAGCTCTCCCATAAGGCCTGTACTGCCAATTTTTATCGGACAGAGTATAGAACCCATCAAATGATACATCAAGAGAAAGGTATGCTTAAACCACAGATAATAAAATTATACAGATGTCTCACCCTTATGGCGAGAAATGATATATGAAACTGAAAGCTCCCAAAAACAAAGCTTTTTCCAAAAGCTTTAACGCATTCACTTAATGCATTAAAAACCTATTTTCGCTCGCCTCATTGCCCATAAATGAATACTTAGGCAAGGAAAAAAGCTTCAAAAAGCTCCTTGTCTGTTAAGGCGTTGTCTGTTAAGAGCAAAATATGTTTCATTTTTTTCTGCAGGGATGAGACATCTGTATAAATTTATTATCTGTGCTTAAACTCTATTCGTCAAAATGGGTTTAACGTTCTTTGAAGGCATGCTAGCCAAAATATCGGCAAAAATGTAAATTATTCGCAAACATTGTCCCGCAATTTCAAATCGATATGACTAACAATTATTCTCAACAACCGTTTTATAACTATACATCAAAATAAAGGCCATTGTAAGCGAATATTTTTTTCATTACTCGTGTCATATTCCATCCATAACGAGTCCAGTTTACTCACTTAAGTTCGATCAGATTAAACCGCCTGTCTATCTAATAACGCCACACGCTGTCAAACGATTAATGACTCTCCGAGCTTGTTTTACTCTCTTCATATTTTTTTTTCAACTTCCACAACATAGCTAATGCTGTCCAACTTAATCATAAAGCGTTACACTGCCACAAAATGAGTGGTGCGATGCCAAAAGTGGGTACACGATGCCATGGCCCTGGTATTCGGTTAACATTATAATATCACAACCCGACTCCAGAGAGACCAAAAAAAGAAAAAAACAGCAACACAGCTGACATAAGAGAATCAACTATGACTATGGATATATGTATGAGTAGTCAACATTCGAGGTTATAACTTGACACGAACTGACAGTTTGTACAAAAGTATTAACTTCAATCATTGAATATTATTACCAAAGCTGTCAGATTAGCTGACAGCACGAAAAGGTTGCCATGTAACATGAGTTGACAGATATAATGTGCGGTCAGTCATACATATTTTTTCTTGAGACTGGTTTTTGTTGCTTACATTTATAAAATTTGATATTTCGCTTTGCAGCAAAGAGACAGACAGAAAGACAGCCACATCAAAAAATTAATGAATGAAGTATAAAAGCCCACGCATTGTTATATTTTTTCTCTCTTTCATAAGGCAAAGAGATTGGCCTGTCAACGGCTTAAGAGGCACCAGCATCACTCCAAAGACATCAGAGGATGAAACTGACATCTTGTAATTTGCGCACCAAACCCCAAAACAAGTCTTGAGCTAAGTCGAAACTTGAAATGTAGATCGAATTTGAACTGCCGTGTGAGTTTGGTCGCTGCACTGGAGCTGTCAAAAGTGTCAAGAGCTATAATATAACATGAATGGAATGCTTCTCTGGTCTTGTAGGTAGGTACATGTCAATTGAATGAGGTGAGTATGGAGTATTTATTTATGAAATGTGACATTTGATTGTCATACAATACGTTCCTCATTTTTCTACTTAGTTTGATTCATACAAGTGGAACAAATGGCGAGGTGTTGGGTAGTAACATTGTTACAATTTTCAACGAACAATGCAATGAGATTGAATTACATTTGAAACCGGTACACTTGAAGAACAGAGTTGCCAGGTGCTCTCTTAAAATTTAGCTAAACACATAAAAATTGTAAATAGTAAAAATCGTAGAAGAGAAACGAATACGTTCCACATACTTTTTCACCGATAAAAGGCACCCAAAAAATGTTAATAAAGTTTATATCCCCCTTGCCACTGTCCATGAGTGGCACTTGCATCAGTGAAACCGAACATCTCCAGATTCTTGCTATGTGTATCACCGACCACCTCTTGTGGAATGATCACATATGCGATGTCGCCAAAAATGCCGCAAGATGTTTAGGGTTTTTAAGACGATCCAAGAATTTTTTCCCCTTCTGATCTGGCTATCATCTACAAAACTTACACACGTCCTCTTGAGTACAACTCCCACTTTTGGGCTGGTGCTCCAGTAACGTACTTAAGTCTCTTGGACAGTATCCAGAGCAGAGCATTTAAGATGATTGGTGACCATACCATCGTTGAGTCATTTACGTCACATGAATATCGACGTAATGTCTCATGCCTCACCCTTTTTTACCGTTACTTCAATGGTTTATGCTCTAGTGAAATAGCCAGTTGCATTCCTCCCCTTAAGATATTCAACCGTAATACTCGCGCTTCGGGGAATGCCCATCAGTTCACCCTCGAGCCCATCTTCGGACGTACGGTTATGTTCAGAGAATCGTTCTTTAGCCGTACTACGCGAATGTGGAACTCTCTTCCACACTCTGTCTTCCCCAGTCACTGCAGTGTTCTAGAATTCAAGACCAATGTTAACCGACACCTCATCCTAAACCCTCTCCATCTATCCCACTTTCCCTAACGTTCGCACTGTGCTTTGGCATAAAAAGGGAACAAAAACCCTTTGAGTGCGTGCTTATTATAAAAAAAAACAAAACACTCCTATGATTCATTCAACATCTTAGTTCTACCCACTCCCCCACCTTTTAAAGCTCAGGCAGTTGTCAGAAAATGTCGCCATTCCAAACCCACGCGATTAAGTCGCTTTGGTTAAAATAATAACTTGTCCAACATTCCATTTAAGCCAAAACTTTTGTAACCATTATAATGATGAGATGACAATCAGTCGACAGTTATGTGATTTTTATTTTAAACACAAAACCTGAGCTTCGTTTCATTAAACTGTTAAAAATGTGAATAATTTTTGGTCAAAAAGTTTTGTTTTCGTTTTTTTCATCGAGACAAGCGAAAACTGACACCACATCCCATAAAGTGTTAACTGTCATAAAATCATCCTCCTTATAATATTCCAATTCTATATGAAGATAGTTATCGCGCAACGAAAAAGCCTAGCGCGAATGTTAAGCTGGTGAGACTGACTACTTAAAATGCAATCAAGCCAATGATCATAAATTAATCCGCCATATCAGTGTTAATCCATCTCGGGCAGTCATATAAGCTCAAGTCACAGCTCCACCCAGCCGATACCAGGCGCTGATATGCAAAACATAGCACAGCACGACTATGGCATCGAACGCACACACACGCCCCACAGTGGACTCAAAATTTAAACTCGAACTTGGTGGACTTGGAACCGGACTCCCGCCCAACCCGTCCGTCGGTCGGTCTTCGGAGAAAACGAAACAAGTCAAGCTAGAATCTAGACGCACCGATCTCGATTGAATAAATCATAACCGACGATCGGTGACAGTGTCGCCAGTGTCAACATCTAGAATCATGGACGTCTCTCAATACCTGCCTAGCGATTAACACTTGCCTACACATGGATTAGATTTGACAATTTGTGGCTATAGCTTTAGCTGCGACACATGGCGATGACGTCGATGGTGATGACGCTGACGATGGCGACAGCGCGCTCAAGAGATGACTGCGCGGCGCGGCAACGTTCAACTTAATCTAACTTCCAATCCAACATGAAATGAATTCCTAATTGAGTTGTTCTCGTTCCAAACAGTTTCTCTCTTCCCTTGAACGAACAACAATAATGACACTTGGTTACAAGGAAGCGACACACAGCACAGCGACAGCAACAGCAAAAACAAAAACTAAAGGACCAAGATTCATCATCACGCACATGCTCGATGGACAAGGCGTTCTCTCGCTTCCATGAAACCCATCGTAGTCACCGCGATCGTCGCGTCGTTTGTTGCAGTTGCCATGAATGTCACTTTGAACAGACTTTAGCGACAGGAACCAGCTCCGAGCTCACCCAATCAGCACCTGGTCTTGGAATTAGGTTTCACTCTGAGCTCCTCCGTCGCGATTCTCCGAATAGATCAGAGACCACAGCCAACTTACAAGTTCGATGGGTGCAACTGGTTTTCTGGACAGAAGTTAACTTGATTAATGTAATATGATCAGAGAAGGTTCCTGTGTGCCGATGACAACTATTCACAATCAAGAAAAACAATGAGGATGTGGCTCGGCGCAAGATTCTGTTTTTGTATGCGGGACACATTTTTTGTATGAATAGGAGGTCGTCGATTAGCATTTCGTGCCGAGCGCATCAGGCACGAACTCAACATAACTTCCAAACAAATATTATTTCTGATCGCAATTCTTCGGAATAAATCCGAAATCATGATATGGAAGAGAATTATTGAAGTCACCATCATACACCATCATTTTTGGTCATAACTCGTCGAACAACAACAAGCACATCGGCAAGCCAAACATGGCTTCATTAATACTTGTTGCTCGTTGCACCCGTGTCTTGGGCACCAGCCATCACACAAATCATGTGTGAAAGAACTTGAAAGGTTCTTTTATTTTTCGGAATAAATGTTCCTGTCATTTGAGTGACATAAGTTTTCCTCCGGGGCCGTTCGTCCAATTTGAATAATGGTTTGGAATTCGGTGGGCATCGGACACATTCAGTAATTAGTTGTCCAGAGCGACACAAGAAACGCGACTGGCGAGGGATCGGTTTAACAAGAAATTCTCTCATTCGGAGTGACATTGTCGGTCTGGGAATCTAGAAAATGCAATAGGTGTTTGGTTTTGTCAATTCAATGACCACTTCTTGCTGTGACATTTAGAAATGGCTGGGTGATGAATGATGGATGGAATGAAATTCGGCGAATTGATGTTTGCAACCTTAGTTCAGGCGAAATTTGTTATCAGTGGAAAAACGTCGCCGTCGCCAGCTTTGCATTCCACCGGCGTAAATTGCTTGATAGGTGTCATGTTGAAGAGCTGGAAAATAATCAGGCACGCACAATTAATCACCCTGACGAACTGATTAACACCACAAATTAAAATCTCCGATAAACCAGTTCACCAATTGATTCCTCGTCATCTTTTCATGACGACACATTCTGCAAGTCGCCAGCGCAGCCACACCATGTCAGACATCATTTTTATAGGGCTAGCTGTCTCATTGGAGGCAGTCAACACAGCAACCAAACTGGGGTGTTGTAACAACGTTATCTGGTTTGATAAATAACATGGCGTGTAATATAATCTGTTGCATACAAGATTGACTACCACAAAAATGTGACATGACACGACATTATCTCCGACTTACGTTACAATCTTTCTCTCTCTCTGTTGTCGTTAGTAACCACAAGACCAAATTAACTACAGCCCGACACCATCCAGTATCAGCTACAGCATCGCCATCATCTCCACCGCAATAATAAGTTGCATGAATTTGCAACAGACAAACACAAAAAAGATGAGTGACAGTCATCGTCATTTGCTCCAAACGACGACGTCAATTCGCTGCACGTTTCAAGCCATGAAGCCATCCAGCTATCCAGCCAACAAAAGGCAGTTTGAAGCCTTTTTTTGTGGCAAACAGAACGCAGCCGCAAACGGCAACAGTAACTGCAGTGTATCTTTTACATTTTGCTTAATCTGCGGATGGTAGATATTTGCCTTGGCATCAAGCATGAGACATCAAGCATCGAGCTTCAACATTCAACCTCAGCTTCACCTTCTCTCGACTTGACTTTCGACCAGAATGAACAGACGAAACGCAGGAAGCTTGACAGCTATCATAAATTCGTTGTCAGAGAGCTGTCCATTTAACCACAAATCGGGTAATCTGAGTCTCAGACGGCATGTCAGCACAGCACAGCAGAGATCCACAGTGGAACACTTCACAGAACGCATCTCAAATGATGATGATGATGATGAAGCTCAAACCAGCTGTAAAATGTGGTACACAACTACATGAGACATGAAGAGAGCCGAACATCAGAATGCTAGCTGGAACAGCAATTGGAATTGGGATTCTCTGATACTGCTTTGGTGCTGGGGGCTTTTCACTTGATGTACTTTTGACGTTACACATTGTCAGCTAGCGATGGAGCATTTAGATGTTCCAAAAGAGGCCTATGTCAGTCATTATCGAATGACGGATGTTGGGTTCGGGGAGCAGCCAGTACAAGGGTGCTAATTAGACTTTTATCAGAAAAAATTTGTCATGGATTGATGGAGCTAAGGGCTTTAAAAGCCGAAAGTGATAGCTGGGAAAAAGGGAGGACTTTTCACCAAGAGGACTTTGCTTGGAGAAGATTGACGAAATCGCTGGGTCCCCAAACGTTCATTGGGTTTTGCTAAATTTCCTTTATGTGAAAGTTTCAATAAAAAAAGGCGAAAGGCGTAGAACCAGATAAATCGACCATCAAAGACATATTTATTGTCACAGTGGCCATCATCGAACATCAAACCGCTGGCGCTGGTTGGCTTGCTGGATGTGCTGCCGGACTGGCATGACTGACAAGTAAATTGATGGCACTGTGAGTTAAATAAATTTGAAATTCCAGAGCCGTGTTATTTAGTAGCTAAGAGAGACAGGGAGCTAATATTGAAACTCTTCGATCGCCATTAGCTGCGCTGTGAGATGGCACCCAGCAGGGCTATGCCTTTAAATCTCCCTAATTACCTTCGATGGATGATGCGCTCGTCACTAACTGATGCGAAGATGAATGCGTTCCGTTCTTGTCAATTTATATATAAATGCAGTCGGGATGATTGGGGTGCATTTACGATGACACGTTGATGGTTTGTGATGGTGATTACCGACAACAACGACACTACGTGGCTAAAAGAAATGCACAAATGGCGTTGAAAATTGCTAGATGGCTGGGCTCTTTTTGTGCTGGCTGGAAAGCTTACAAAGTGAGTGATTGCTTTTGAGGATAATGCATGAGGAATGCAGTTATTTTTTAGTTCAAGGCAATTGATTGCGAAGTTTGCGAAGAACCCTTTCTTCCAGAAGGTTTTGATCGATTCGGTTGAGCATCTTATGCGGTTTCAAGGCAAGACGACAAGATTCTTATAGAACGCTTGAAATCCAAACACAGACGAGTTGAACCACGGAGCTCTATCAAAAGCAAAATAAAATTATATTCAAGCTCTTCACTCAGAAGGATTGAAGTTCACCCATGATACATCAACTCATGGGCGTGTCCCAAGTCCTTTCCGAACGTGTGCCAACGACTGCAACCGATTAGAAATCAATTCTCAAATGCATAGAGCTTAAGTAGGATAATTTTACAAGCCGTTTCCAACTGGCCTCGTAAAATCCTGACAGTAGCAAGGACTGAGACAGAAGACAGAACCCATGTCATACCCTTCGACATTTTCGGTCGCTCACAACATAACTAATTATACTTCGTCCAAAACAAATCTGCAGTACAGGCCTTATGGGAGAGCTTTTTTACTCCAAAGGGTGCCTGTCCAGGAAAAAAATCTAAAATCCCCTTAAAAAAAATATACTACAACACTGTTTCCTCATACAATTTGTTTTGATTTATTTTGAAAAGCAAGCGTACATCCCCCTATGTCCTGCTATTCGCACGGCTAACGCCATACTGATTTTGTGCTCGTTTTTTGCAAAGCTCTTTCTGTTTGACAAAACAAACATATAAATCAGCGCTGCCAGGAAATAATAATGCTTACTTTTATTTCGATTCTGTACGGGAGCTTTCAAGAATAGTAGCTTTTTCTTAGGTAATCATTGCCAGAAATTCAAATTTATTTCATGTTCGTATTAAATATTTTTTTTGAATGAAAATCTTTGTTAAAGACAATGCTAATAAAATATAGAAGGCAACTCTTTCGATTTTTTAGAGAGCTTTTTACAGTTTTAGTATATAACCTACGGTAGCCCTTGCCAATTTTTTCTTTCACACAACGTAATGGAATTCCTCTGCAGAAAGAGTGAGAGATGAATATCCTATCTTCCCTGTACTGCAGATTTGTTTTGGACGAAGTATAACAAGTTCGATCGTTAATTATTATTTTACTCGCTTGTTAAAAAATAATGTTCCTCGTGTCGCATTGTCGATTGATTAATTGATTTTGCTTTGACTCATGGTTAATTGGAAACGCCATGACTTTTCGAAACTCCCCAAAGTGCCTCCATTTTCTTTGACATATCCAGAGACACACACAAAAGCAGCTATGAATAATGAACGGAGCAAAAATAAATGTTCGAAGCCATTAATGGCTTTCAATGACTTGAGAGCCGCCGAAGAATGTCTGACAGATGGTTATGTTGAAATTGTCGTATCGCCAAAAAAGAGGAGAAAAAATAGGTTCAATATTCACACTTTGTCATTTGTGACATTTCGACAGTTGTTGTTTTGTTGCAAGATTAATTGAAAGACGATGAAATGGTGGCGACGACGAGCAAATCAATCATGCATAGGTATTTGACATTTTGAGGCTCTTTGGACGCTTCCTCCGTCGCACCGCCTCGTGGTAATTGTGTTTTTGTGACAATAATAAATCTAGACGCGTAGCATCTTTTTTCTTTTTGTCAATTTGCCATTATTTTGACGGCAAGCTCGTTTTTAAGTGGAACATTTGTTGGGTACGAAACAAAAGTGTCATTAATTTTGGCAGCTGAAGCACTCACTCTGACAAGTTTGACTCGTTGCGCTGGATGAAGTCAACGACAACAATGGCAACAGCACCACCATAAAGTCCACAGCTTGTCATGTCAATCTTTCTCCAGACCAGACCCAGAGGCAGCGAGAGAAGGACAAATTTTTGAATGTCAAGCTCGCCAAATGATAAATTAGTTAATTAATTTTAGAATAATTAGCGCGATGTTTCTTGCGTTAATTTTTTCGCTTTTCTCTTTGGTGACAGAATCATATTTTTTTTTTTTTTTGGAACTCAAGAACAAGACAGGCAGCGCAGTTTGAAATGATAAATGACTGACTAGCCGTTTGTTTAATGAGGCCAAGGGTTGTTGCGATCCTAAACATGCAGCATGAAACACCCGAGTTCCATTCGTTGAAAATGTTGAGGGAAATTTATTTTTTGTTCCGCGTTTTTTGGTGAAACGGATATGTTTGTCAGGCCATTAAGAGGTGACATTTTTTAATGAAGTTAACAGAGAAACACAAAAATAAAAAAAATTATAAGGGGCAACTTACGAGAAAATGCTTTTACACATTCAGGTCGTTAATTAGGTGAGAACATGCTAATCAAGCAGGCTGGTGAAAAGGATACGTATATATGGTGAAAATTGTATAAAGATTATGTCAGATTTTGGCAGAAGTAGATGTCAATTAGAACGAGTAAATTCTACGTTCCAAACTCTTTTGGTCTTTTGACTAAGAACGGTCGAAAAAAGTGCTAGGGAGACGTTCCACAACCGATGCACTCACAATAAGGATTTTGCCGAGCGCAAAACTCGAGAACGGTTGGACCTTCTTGCAACATATTGATGTTCGAGTAGTTGTGCAGATGGTTTTTAAGAAGTTTGTACAAAATCGGCCAAGCCGTTCATGAGATATGGCCAAAAATGTGGAAACCCCATTTTCCCTATAGAACGTTAACTATGCATTTGACCATGTGATAGTCCTAAACAAAGTTCTTCTGCATGAGCCAGCGAAGATTTTTGAGTTATAACAAATATACTAGCTGACCCAGCAAACGTTGTTTTCATGTAAATCTTTTGAAGACTCGCTACTTTCATACCAGTGGAGTGTTTGGCACCAAATTTTGAGGAAAAGTTCGGTAAGTGGCGTAGATGGGTTTTAATATTAAGTAAAAAATCGATGAAACCGTTCATGAGATATGGTCAGTATTGAGAGAAACACAGTGTATCTTGCTGAGGCAGTTTACAGAATGAAATTTATTTTTCTAAACATATGAAAATAATTTTACAAACAAGAAAATAATATATTACTCAATTTGATACACAACAAGTATAATATGAACAAGTAATTATATTATTTCAACACCCTCACTTATTAAGAATTTCAAATTATGATTATTACAGTTATATATGAACTCTAAAACAATTAATAATTAAAACAAAAACTAATACTAATTCATATATCTACGTAATATAGATAAAATTTAAATTTCTTAATACAATCCCATCGCTTTTGTACAAAAATTATGTTTACCAACACTAACAGCTTTTGTAATATTACCTTCTTCTCGTTTTGTATAAAAAAACCATTTCGTTTTTAATTTTTGACGCTTTTTCGGAAGGTTAAGTAATTCCCCAGTATTGTTTGCTTGCAGGGAATTCATTTCACTCTGAACCGCTTTTTTCCAATCTTTTGCATTCTCTCTAGAAATTACTTCATTGTAAGTCAATGTATCTTCATCTTCATCTATTCGTGACAAATAAGATACGCAATCTTCATACACTCTTCGTTTTGATATTCGCGATGATCGACGTAATTGCATTTCTTCTTCCTCTTGACCTGCACTTTCGTCTTCATCTAAGTTTTCATTACCATTAATATCTCCATTTTCAAGATTATTTTGAACAACTTCCTCTGCCCTCACTGAATCAAAATCTTGTTCAAAATGAATTTGATTCAAGATTGGCAAGTAGTTTTCGGAAAAAATAACATCTCTACTTATCTTGAGTTTCTTGGAAATCGGATTAATACAACGAAAGCCTTTAGTGTCACTATCATACCCGACAAAGACCATCTCTCGGCGTTGCTCTTCCGGAATATGCACCATTACTCTTGATCCGAAAATTCTCAGATTTGAAAGATCCACTTTCAACCCTGACCATACCTCTTCTGGTGTTGTATCCTTCCAAGTTGAACAGACGGATCGGTTGATCAAGTAAGCTGCCATGTTGCAAGCTTCAGCCCAGTAAACTTTATCAACTTCGGCATCAAACATCATGCACTTTGCACGTTCTATTATGGTCCGGTTCATTCTCTCTGCACACCCATTTTGCTGTGGAGTATATGCATTGGACCGTTGATGTTGTATACCATTGGCTTTGAAGAAACTTTGAAATACTTTCGACCAATATTCGGTGCCATTATCTGTTCTTAACTTTTTAATTTTCTTTTCAGTTTGATTTTCAACAAAAGACTTAAATTCTTTGAAAATACCAAACACTTCAGATTTTTGTTTTAAGAAATATACAAAAACTTTCTTAGAATAATCATCGATAAAGCTTAATAAATACCTGGCACCTCCTATTGACTTCGTTTCCATCGGGCCAATCAAATCCGAATGAATAAGTTCCAATAACTGTGTCGACTTGCTTTCACTAGAGTTAAATGGTGGCCTAGCATGCTTTCCTCCAGCACACACTTGGCAATTTTTCAAACCAATCTCTTGATCCTTGAAACGAATTCCTGTCACTGCTCCTTCCCTCATCTTGCATAAGCGTTGATAATTTAAATGTCCAAGTCTTCGGTGCCATGTAACAGCAGTATCGATTTCACCCTCTGATAACATGCACATTGATTCCTGGTTCCGAATCTTGTAGACTCCATTCTCAGCTTTGCATCTTGCACCTATCTTTTCATCTTTGTTCTAAATAGTACATCCTTCCTTATCAAAAACAACACTGTTATTTTTCTTAACTAATTGGTGTACTGATAACAAATTCGTTGATAGATCAGGAACAAGCAATACATCCTTCACTTCAATGGTATTATTGTTGATCACAATGCTAGCATCACCAACACATTTGACTTGCATCCTCGAATTATTTGCTGTTTTGATTTCATCAACCTTTGACTTTTCGCAATCATGCAACAAATTTCCATTAGGCGTCATATGGTTCGATGCTCCACTATCGAGATACCTTTCAGCGCATTGTTTCCTACCATTACAAGCTAAAAAAGCATTTTTAGTTTTTCCAGTTCTAGTCTTGTGCTCAGAAGTTCTTTTTGATTTTTCTGGACATTCAGAACTCTTGTGCCCTTTTACACCACACGTATAGCATTTGATAAATTTTGGTCTTTTATTTTCTTTCTTCACCAAATGTTTACCAATAAATGCATTACCTGATTCTGTTTTTTTCAAACTGCGTATCAAGAAGCTTCATCTTAATCTCATCAGCAGTAACCTTTTGAACGTTTCCTTCAAAACTCATAATAAGGGTAAAAAGTTTTTAGTCAAATTTAATCACTAAATTAAAGCCGGTTTGTGGTCAGTTTATATAAACGTTTGAAAATTCAATTCCTTATAGACCGCAAAATTCGTAAATAAAAATACTCAATTTACATTATGTAAACAAAATATATTTATTAATTTATAGATGCATTTCGGTCCACAACTGGGGAACCATCATCAGCGAGCGTCAATTATACACTAAACAAGATTACAAAAGAAAACAGTGCAAACTGAAAATGAGAAAAAAGAACAACAGCAATTACATACATAGTACAATTACATTTATGTTGATAATATGAGAAAAAAAAAAAATTATTTTGTTATTGTTTTTAAACAACCAAACAAAGGTGATTGAATTGCTCCTGGTTCAAGATTCATCAGGTTGTCATTTATATGTATATATAAAGATTCATAGGCATCAAGCTTTGAAGGTCTGCTGATTGATTTTAAAAGGCGAACATTTTCTATGTCAAATTTGTTGTGCGGTTCATCGTGGTTAACATCATATGCGTGGGAGGCGATTGCATTATCAAGTTTCTTACATTTAACTGCACGAAGGTGTTCATTGAACCTAGTTTGTAATGCTCTTCTTGTTTGGCCTATATATTTTTGATTGCAGTTGGTGCAGGTTACTTCATAGACACCACTTAGTTGTTCAAACGGGGTTTTGTCTTTCGTGGAGCCAAGGGCGAGCTTTAGTTTGTTGTTGTTGGAAAAAACCATTTGCATGTTTGATTTCTCAAAAATATTTTGAAGCTTGTTGGTCACAGAAGGTACAAAGGGGACAGAAACTCGTTGTGCTTGCGATGATAAGACGATTGAATTTTGTGAGAAAAGTGTACTTTCTTTGTTGCGTTTAATTTTCTTTGAATGTTTGTGGATGAGGCGGTCAATTAAGGTTGTATGAAAACCATTTACATCAGCAATATGTTTGATTTGTTCATATTCACGTTTATAGTTTTCAACCGACAATGGAAGGCGGCAAAGTCTATGTACCATAGAATGAAAAGAAGCTATTTTTTGTTGATACGGGCAAAATGAATCATTCGTAATGTATCTATCCGTTGATGTTGATTTTCGATAAACTGCGAAATGAAGTTTATTGTTTTGGCGTTTTATTTCCAGATCAAGAAAAGGTAGAGTGTGTTCGATTGGATTTTCTTTTTCAAAAGTAAATTGTATACTTGGGTAACGGTTGTTGATAGTTTCCAGAATATGTTCCACATTGGTTTCTTTCACTATTGCAAAGGTGTCGTCCACATATCTAAACCAAGTGCGGGGTAAAACACCCTCTGACTTTAGATCCGATTCAAAATTGCTCATGAACGCTTCCGCAACGTAAGGTGAAAGGCTATTTCCCATGCTGCACCCAGAGTCGTTTGAGTAGAAAACATCACGAAATCTGAAACAATTGTGTTTCATACACAATTCAATAGCCTCCACATAAGTGTTAAACTGGTCGGTTGAGAGATTGAATTTATTAAGGTGTTTTTTAATCGAGTCAACAGCAATGTTTATTGGAACAGATGGAAAAAGAGCTGTCACATCAAAGGAAATCATTATTTCGTCATCCTCTAAAACAACGTCTTTGATTTTGTCTACAAATTCATAGGTATTTTTGACAGAATAGCCTTCAAATGGACCAAATTTTTTTAATTCGTTTACTAGCCAACGAGCTACCTTGGAAAAGGGTGAGTTTATATTAGAAACGATTTTCCTCATTTTGTCCCCACTTTTGTGGACTTTAGGAAGACCGTACATAAGTGGGACCGACGGGTTCGAAACAATTAAACGATATTTGTTAATCCCAAAAACCCGAGATATTGCATCGATCGTAGTTCTGGCATCCTTAATCATTGTTGGCAGTGGAGATTTTTTACAAATAATAAAATTGTCTTCCTCAATAGATTTTTTCATTCTATGATCATATTCATTTTTGTCCATTATAACCACCTGATTGCCTTTATCTGCTTTTAAGTAATAAACGTTTCGATTTTTAAGTTTGATCAAAGAGCTGTTCCATTTTTTGGTGTCGACATGTTTTTGTTTGTGTGATTGAGCAGCTCTAATGAGAGGCAGCGCTGCATCTCTTACTTGTTTTTTAATTTCAGATGGTTTATATTGTAAAGCTGCTTCAACATCAGCGATCAGATCAACAAAGGGTTCATTACGTGGTTTGATAGAAAAATTTAAACCTCTATTCAACAGATCCATTTCATCGACATCAAACACTTCATTAGATAAATTAATTACCAAAGATTTGATAGGTCCAACAACAACAAACTAAAGCTCGCCCTTGGCTCCACGAAAGACAAAACCCCGTTTGAACAACTAAGTGGTGTCTATGAAGTAACCTGCACCAACTGCAATCAAAAATATATAGGCCAAACAAGAAGAGCATTACAAACTAGGTTCAATGAACACCTTCGTGCAGTTAAATGTAAGAAACTTGATAATGCAATCGCCTCCCACGCATATGATGTTAACCACGATGAACCGCACAACAAATTTGACATAGAAAATGTTCGCCTTTTAAAATCAATCAGCAGACCTTCAAAGCTTGATGCCTATGAATCTTTATATATACATATAAATGACAACCTGATGAATCTTGAACCAGGAGCAATTCAATCACCTTTGTTTGGTTGTTTAAAAACAATAACAAAATAATTTTTTTTTTTCTCATATTATCAACATAAATGTAATTGTACTATGTATGTAATTGCTGTTGTTCTTTTTTCTCATTTTCAGTTTGCACTGTTTTCTTTTGTAATCTTGTTTAGTGTATAATTGACGCTCGCTGATGATGGTTCCCCAGTTGTGGACCGAAATGCATCTATAAATTAATAAATATATTTTGTTTACATAATGTAAATTGAGTATTTTTATTTACGAATTTTGCGGTCTATAAGGAATTGAATTTTCAAACGTTTATATAAACTGACCACAAACCGGCTTTAATTTAGTGATTAAATTTGACTAAAAACTTTTTACAACTATGTTTTCCGAACGTGATAAAAGCCAATTTACACGTCTTTTAATACAAATTAAGAGGACAAAAGCAGACATTCTTTTTCTTAGTGATTGCAAACGAAAAAATGTCTTTCCTAACTTCATTAAATTACAGTGCTGTGTAAACAACTCCAGAACTATAAAAGTCATAAAACATGCCCAAAATTTATGGTTGAAGTTCGAACTCCAGTTCCACTACAGTAATTTAGATAATTTGCAACTTAAACTATATAATCTTCATTTAAAATTAACAAAACAACTAAACAACGAACAATTCAATGAATTTAATAGGTTTCATTTTTCATCAATTGCTAGAAGTGATGCTGTTTTCAACAAAAAACGTGATACACAAAATAAAAAATTAGAAAAGTTAATCAAAAAGAATTCAAATAATCTTGACCAATCAAAACCATCTGTTAAACCTATCAAATCTTTGGTAATTAATTTATCTAATGAAGTGTTTGATGTCGATGAAATGGATCTGTTGAATAGAGGTTTAAATTTTTCTATCAAACCACGTAATGAACCCTTTGTTGATCTGATCGCTGATGTTGAAGCAGCTTTACAATATAAACCATCTGAAATTAAAAAACAAGTAAGAGATGCAGCGCTGCCTCTCATTAGAGCTGCTCAATCACACAAACAAAAACATGTCGACACCAAAAAATGGAACAGCTCTTTGATCAAACTTAAAAATCGAAACGTTTATTACTTAAAAGCAGATAAAGGCAATCAGGTGGTTATAATGGACAAAAATGAATATGATCATAGAATGAAAAAATCTATTGAGGAAGACAATTTTATTATTTGTAAAAAATCTCCACTGCCAACAATGATTAAGGATGCCAGAACTACGATCGATGCAATATCTCGGGTTTTTGGGATTAACAAATATCGTTTAATTGTTTCGAACCCGTCGGTCCCACTTATGTACGGTCTTCCTAAAGTCCACAAAAGTGGGGACAAAATGAGGAAAATCGTTTCTAATATAAACTCACCCTTTTCCAAGGTAGCTCGTTGGCTAGTAAACGAATTAAAAAAATTTGGTCCATTTGAAGGCTATTCTGTCAAAAATACCTATGAATTTGTAGACAAAATCAAAGACGTTGTTTTAGAGGATGACGAAATAATGATTTCCTTTGATGTGACAGCTCTTTTTCCATCTGTTCCAATAAACATTGCTGTTGACTCGATTAAAAAACACCTTAATAAATTCAATCTCTCAACCGACCAGTTTAACACTTATGTGGAGGCTATTGAATTGTGTATGAAACACAATTGTTTCAGATTTCGTGATGTTTTCTACTCAAACGACTCTGGGTGCAGCATGGGAAATAGCCTTTCACCTTACGTTGCGGAAGCGTTCATGAGCAATTTTGAATCGGATCTAAAGTCAGAGGGTGTTTTACCCCGCACTTGGTTTAGATATGTGGACGACACCTTTGCAATAGTGAAAGAAACCAATGTGGAACATATTCTGGAAACTATCAACAACCGTTACCCAAGTATACAATTTACTTTTGAAAAAGAAAATCCAATCGAACACACTCTACCTTTTCTTGATCTGGAAATAAAACGCCAAAACAATAAACTTCATTTCGCAGTTTATCGAAAATCAACATCAACGGATAGATACATTACGAATGATTCATTTTGCCCGTATCAACAAAAAATAGCTTCTTTTCATTCTATGGTACATAGACTTTGCCGCCTTCCATTGTCGGTTGAAAACTATAAACGTGAATATGAACAAATCAAACATATTGCTGATGTAAATGGTTTTCATACAACCTTAATTGACCGCCTCATCCACAAACATTCAAAGAAAATTAAACGCAACAAAGAAAGTACACTTTTCTCACAAAATTCAATCGTCTTATCATCGCAAGCACAACGAGTTTCTGTCCCCTTTGTACCTTCTGTGACCAACAAGCTTCAAAATATTTTTGAGAAATCAAACATGCAAATGGTTTTTTCCAACAACAACAAACTAAAGCTCGCCCTTGGCTCCACGAAAGACAAAACCCCGTTTGAACAACTAAGTGGTGTCTATGAAGTAACCTGCACCAACTGCAATCAAAAATATATAGGCCAAACAAGAAGAGCATTACAAACTAGGTTCAATGAACACCTTCGTGCAGTTAAATGTAAGAAACTTGATAATGCAATCGCCTCCCACGCATATGATGTTAACCACGATGAACCGCACAACAAATTTGACATAGAAAATGTTCGCCTTTTAAAATCAATCAGCAGACCTTCAAAGCTTGATGCCTATGAATCTTTATATATACATATAAATGACAACCTGATGAATCTTGAACCAGGAGCAATTCAATCACCTTTGTTTGGTTGTTTAAAAACAATAACAAAATAATTTTTTTTTCTCATATTATCAACATAAATGTAATTGTACTATGTATGTAATTGCTGTTGTTCTTTTTTCTCATTTTCAGTTTGCACTGTTTTCTTTTGTAATCTTGTTTAGTGTATAATTGACGCTCGCTGATGATGGTTCCCCAGTTGTGGACCGAAATGCATCTATAAATTAATAAATATATTTTGTTTACATAATGTAAATTGAGTATTTTTATTTACGAATTTTGCGGTCTATAAGGAATTGAATTTTCAAACGTTTATTCATAATAAGGGGTTTGTATTCTTCAGTTAAACCAGCCAATAAGATCGCTGCCAACCATTCATCACCGATGTTGAATCCAATACATGTTAACTTACTTGATGTTGACATTATCTGATCAATATAACATTGCATGTTATCACATTGATCAAGCCGTATGGATATCAACGTTCGTAAAAGCCCAATTTTTCGCAACAGACCTCTATCTTCAAAGATATTTTGAAATGTTCGCCAAATTTCCAACGCAGACTTACAATGTCTGATATGAACATATAATTCTGGTTCAACAGACAAAACAAGCATAGTTTTGGCTTGACTAAGCATCTGTAGATCCTTTTCTTTCGCTTCTGTTGGGTTTTCACCGGAGACCTCAATACAATCTTGAAGCTTCTTGAATTCAAGATAATATTGCATGGCAAAACTCCAATTGAAAAAATTCTCACCGCCTCGCAACTTCTCAACCGAAAAACCTTCATTCTTGGTAGTGATCTTGTATTCTTTATTCTTTACTTAATAAATCAATATACAAATCTCTCCAAAATTTCCAGAAAAGTTTTCTTCAGTTTCTTCAGTTTCCTCCGGGGCCCATAACCTATTGAGAGAAACACAGTGTATCTTGCTGAGGCAGTTTACAGAATGAAATTTATTTTTCTAAACATATGAAAATAATTTTACAAACAAGAAAATAATATATTACTCAATTTGATACACAACAAGTATAATATGAACAAGTAATTATATTATTTCAACAGTCAGGCTAGCAGGTAGGGGGGTAATTGGTAGCACGTAGTTTATAAAGCGGAGTAACGGGGTAGCGGATAGCAATTAGTGGGGAAGGGGGCATCGCGTAGAAGTAAGTGGTAGCGGGTAGTGGAGTAGCAGGTAGCGGTGTAGCTGGGTAACGGGGTAGTAGGGTAGTGGGTTTGCAGGAAGCGGGTAGAAGAAGCGGGGTAGCGGGTAGTGTGGCAGCGGGTTACAAAAGATTAGGTCTTTCATCTATTGATTGAGGCAGTACGAAGTCTGCTGGGTCAGCTAGTATTTTACATATTATATTTTAATAGCGTTTGGAGCCTCCAAAAAATTACGTTCCACAAGTCTATTAGAGTTTTACACAGCCACCACAACCAAGTCCTGGATGAACGAGGATTGCCAGAGAACTCATCAAGCTTAACACGAAGTATATACTAATCGGGGATGATGCAAAAATGAGCACCAAAGGAAAGGGCCTAGTGGAATATTACATAAACTAGGTTCGAAAATTTTACCCAAAGATAAAACAATCACAATGTCTGAGGCGACGAACTGAGGCTTTACAGAAGATCAAGTTATATCGTTGCACATATATGAAGACAATATATCGGAAGAGAACCTTGGAAAAATAACCTCATTTTGCCGATATTTGGAAAGTTTTGCGAAACATTTGAACTGATAATATGATACCTTCCCCAGATACCTACCTCAGATTTTCTGTTTAGCAAGCAAAACGCTTGATGTGTTGACAGAAAAATGTCTGAAATCCACTTGCAATCTGTCAAATTTCCCAACAATTTAGATATTAATAAAAAAGCCACGTCATTCATATTTCTCTTTTATTTAACTAAGGAACTATAATTTTCTGCTTAATTTATTATTCACCATCCCACAGGTCCGTAAAAAGTCCACAAATACTCATTTATATTTAATTCAAATAAAAAATTTAACAACAACAACACACGAAACCTCTTTATCTTCACCTTTGTAACCCCATTTAACATTATTGCAATAAAAAAAATGAAAGCTAAAGCTTTTAACGACCCCCAAATGGTATATGATTTCAACGCTATCATTAAATGCCACCCTATAATTTTCTGCGAACAAGAACATTTACTTTTTATTTTTTGTTGTGTCCCCATAATTAAGTCGAAAATAGGAAGGAAAAGGAACAAGACAAAACTGGGGGTTGCGAAATTTCCTTTTTGCGCAATTTTTATTTGGTTTGGCTTGGGAAATTATCCACTTAAATTTTGTAGCAAGCGTGGCGTATGGACATAAAATTATAATCTAATACATCCGGTCGTCGAAGGGGCGTTTTTTCACATGACATGGGTAGTATTATTTTGACTTAATAGAGCTTCAAAATAATTTACTTCAGCCAGTTTTTGACATTCATGTAATAAGTTTAAAGGTGCGCCATATTTTATGTCGGTATGTAAACATTGAATAACTTTGAAGTTTATAGAGCGATTGAAAGAATTACACATGTTTTTAAATCTTTGGTTATGTAGAATTTCAACCGTTAACGACTGCACAACGAAACACTGAACTGAATGTTAAAATTGTTGAAAAATTCATCACCCTTCCCATTTGAGTTTCCTTTCAGTTAAATGCTCACATGAGAAGTGATTATTCATCAGGAGAGGAGAATATTCATCACAAAACCAGTCCACAAAGGGCAACATGATTGATGACGAAATAGCGAAATAGTAGTCGGAATTTTCTGTTTCACTCCGAACACAACTTACGAAGTGTTCATTTCAAAAAAATTAACAACAACGAAGACGACGATGCCGAGCGTCATTTCGCGAAGCAGCACAACCTCGTCATCATCAATAAACCATGATTAATGTCTTCCAGAGGCCATAATTCATAATTTATACACAACTCTACAAAACAACGAACAACCGACACGACCAACGACGCACGATGACTATGGGGAAGGGGTCGGGACTCTGGGGCACTCGTGTCTTTCATTCATTTCATTTCATTTTGTTTTTGTTTGGTTGCGCGAAAATGTTGTAACTTTAAAAATTTACAATTCGCCTGTTTTGCCGGATTTGATTTATGACCTGCTCAGTGGCTCATTCAAGAGCCCGCCAGAGAAGATGACGGTTCACTTTGTCTTATTCTCAGATTCTCTCTCTCGCTGGAGTTACTCATTTATAATTATGCAAAGCTATATTCTTGGATTGTTCATGTTTTGTGCACAGAGATGAAATCTGTATGAAGTCTTGCTTTTGGGGTTTGTGAGTGACGGAATTATTTCTTTCCAAATTTAATACTTTTTATAAGCTGGAGCTTAGTCGAAATTGTCAAAATAATCCCTTTGTCATTCAAATTCAAAGAGACAAAACAGAGCCCAAAGAATGACCATTTGAGCCGACCACCCGCAAAGGTTCATATCGGGCCTTCTATAATCTAGCTTCTTCAGTAGCTGCAAGACCAAAGGCAATAAAATCAGAGAAACTCCTATTGTTGACGAAATAGTGCCTAATAAAATTTGATTCTATGGAAAATTCGTTGAGGTACCTCAATAAAAACTGGCTACTTATTTTTCGAGGTGCATTGTTGAACGGAAACATAAAATTCGGATGAACAAAAAGAGAAGATGTGTGTCTGCTACTTGAAGTTCTTTGGAAAAATTAATTTTTTTTTTCTTGCTAACAATAAAATGCAGATTAGGCAACACTTTTAAGTGTTATTTTGACAGTAGAATGTGTGGGGTCATTTGATAAGCGAGGAGTGAAGACTTTTGCATTCGGAAATAAAAGTAGTGTCATCTGTGACTTCTTTTTCGTCAGAAGAACTTCTATGAAAATAATTTAGTCTATCCTATCTAAATCCTAGCCTCCTGAACGCTATCGAACTTTTTGATATGCAAATTCTTTGCCAAGCTACCAAGAGCTAACGCAAATTTAGAATCTCAAGTCCTGAACATCTCTTCTCTGTCAATGCAATACGAAATACGAGTCACACTCATATGCAAATTTTCTAAAATTTTTGTTCGCGTTTTTTAGTTTGCTAGAAAACGCATCGTGCGTCCTCTTAAATGAAGAATTTTTATGCAACTTGCTTGATTTGCAAAATGCAAATTAGTTAGCAATTTAGCGGCGGAGTGGCAGCAGTGATGCGACCCCAAAAATAGCATGAGAGATCCTTTTTCAAACGAATGTCAAGTCAACATCAGACAAAAGCCGTCTCTCTGTCTGTCATTCCGTCAGAAGACAGCGATTAAGTGACGAGTTGTCGAGGTCATATCGTTGCATCGCCATCCGCAGACCTTCAATTTCAATTTGAAATTTCTTTTTTTTTTGCTTGAAGACAGTCGGAATGGGATTGGAATTGGAAGACAAAGCAGCAGGATGAACAGGATGACGATGATGATGATCGTCGCCCTGTTGTCATTGATGACGAGATGATGGGACGATGACAATAACAACGACGAGCCTGTCAGCACTGAGCAGATCAGCAATGCCAACGAATTAAATGCGACAGCTTATCGGCATCTCAAGAGTCTCGCATGTGATTATCCCAAAAAAGGGAAAATTCGTCAACTATAGTGGAAGCCTTAAGCCATACTCGATAGCAGGACATCGTGTGTTTGTGTGTGATGGAAAATCGCAATCGCCATCGTTGCCGATGCATAAACGGGTCCCACTTCGACGACGACGAGAGTTCAGAGCCAAGTCAAGTCAGTCAAAGCCGCTTACTTTTGCTGATTGTTTAGCTGTCACATAAAGAAGTCACTCGGTGGCAGTGATCTGCGTCTTCGACGACTGCTGTCAGGCGGTTGTACATCACGATGTCGGTTGTACATCAATTGGATGCAAATGTCGCAGACAATTTATATACGAATACTGAAATGACAGTTAATCATTGCGTATCGCGCAAGTCGCGTCTTTCGTTGCAATTTTGGACTATTAAAAAATAAAACCTTCGTTTACCTGCCACCCACCCTCTCGAGTCTCAACTCGGCAGTCAGTCAGCGAGCAACGTTTTGCGTGCGTTTGTCTGTCCGACTGTGCATGCAACAGGATCAGTACGCAATCGCAATGTCATTTGTGTTTGGAATAGGAAAGGAACGACTGATACGATGGACTGCTGTCATTTAAGATTGATGTGAGATGAAAGGCCTTGATGTTTGAATCGCTTGGAATTAACTGAAAATATATACACTTGACAATATTTTTAGGATTTGAAAGGCTCAGCTTCAGCACAAAAGCAATAGCTGCTACAGCAGCTGAAAATATTTTCTGCGATTGATTTGATCTCTGAGTTTTAATGAGAAATCTTGATTTTTGGGATTTAGAGGAGAGGAACTTGAACAAAGAGTTACAAAGTATTACTCCGAATTATTAAATTAGTACTTGAAAGCTGTCAGAGTCAATTTTATATTTTTAATCGTATCGTAAATATTACTGCGAAAAATTATATAATTAGATGCAAGCCTTGTTTTACTGCGTTTTTTTCAAGAAGTATGCAGCTAAAACAAAGACTCACAATGTGTACTGGTTTGTTTAGAGAAATTATAAGTCTTTGTATTAATTTAACGACTCCGAAAACCTGTTTTTCCTTATAAATAGGCAGTTTATCCGAGTATTTTAAGATATCAAGTTTAACACGAAATGCCAAATCAAACAGCTCAAGCAATATTTTTTGTTACCGGGATAATTGTCCCCATTTAATTCTACTCCGAAAAATAATTGCTGTGACGAATTTCGTAGGCAATTTTTTACCATCAAACATAAGACTTTCAAAGTCAAGCCTGTTATTAACATCTGCTCATTCAAAACTCTTCTGAAAAAACAAAAACAAAAACAAGCTGATGACGTCGAAAAGAAGCATCGAGACAACCTCAAATGCATAATAAGCTTCAAGAAGTGACTAAAGTGGCATATTTATTGAGCATGTAAATTGGATATATTTCATTTCAGCCTTATTTATAGGAAGTAGTGGAGACTATAATCAGGGCCTTCATTTTCGTACTCGAAGGAAAAATCAACCGAATGTGAGTGTTCTGGAAAACAAGATGATAGAGTTCTTGGATAGATTAATTTAGCTACGACAGCCCTGTGATGATGATCCAACCAACCCTTTCTTAAACTGTGAAAATCAGTGATGTTTCTGCATCACACTGAACCCCTTTTAGTATGAATCAATATTTGGATCGAAAGACAGCATCTGACAGGCTTTTATAATCCAATTACTGTTCCTGAGGATATAAGCGAAACACCAATAACTCTTTTAGGCAACAAAGATAATCAAAGAAAGCATAACGAACTGCCAAAATGTTCAAGTAAATTGAAAACAAACAAGATTAACCGGATATAATTCCTTCTTTTTTTAGACTAGACATCAAGCCACGAAATTTATTTCAGATCACTGAGGAGTAAGTGATCTGTTTGTTCATCCTTGTACCACAGGACAACAAAAGTTAAATTCTTGTTAATTGCATCAACAAACATTTCTTGTCTGATAAATTGGTAATTTATGTTTTGCAAGTCCTAAAAATAACAATCAGAACATCAAAACGTACCTATGGTTTCTTTCCTCAAACAAGTTTTGAGTCGCTTCAGGTTGAAAATTCTCAATTTTAATAGGAAAGGAATTTTAAAGGACACCGAGAAATCATGAACTCGTGGTCGCCTTACAAGTATGAGTAGACCTCCACTCAAACTACCAATCAGGCAATCACTCTAACAATCGATCCTTGGGAAAAAGTGCAAAAGAGGAAGACGAACAGACAAAAGATGAATAAACATGCCAAGTGGAATAGAAAATTCATTAAAAAAATATTTCAATTAACAATGCAAGTAGACTTTCACGCGTTTCTTTCCTGTGTAATTTTTACTTGCGACATATAGAATATATGGCAAGTATTGAATTCGTAAAAAAAAAAATTTGAGGTAATGATGAGATATGACATTACGATGATAGAGAAGTCGAAAAAAGTGGGTCCGGCGATTCCGTCCGTCTGTCTGTCTGTCTGTCTGTCTGTCTGTAAACGCATCTACAGCCTTAACCTCTGGTCCGATTGACTTGAAACTTGAAAATTAAGGGTTTGAGCGAATTCGCGTGGGTCGTTTTTTTGATTTTTTTTTAAGATCAAAATTTAGGGTAGCCACCATACGATTTTTTTGGCCAAAAACCAAAAGTTTCAATTTTCTCAAAAACGGCTCCTACGATTTTTTTTTTAAACTTCCTCGAAAATTTTTGTTTAAAACTCTGATGTATTTTATCTAAAAAAAAATTTTTTGTATTGCTCC
Organism: Sphaerophoria taeniata; assembly: GCA_943590905.1. Taxonomy (NCBI): domain Eukaryota; kingdom Metazoa; phylum Arthropoda; class Insecta; order Diptera; family Syrphidae; genus Sphaerophoria; species Sphaerophoria taeniata. Next base: position 87,705,607 of record OX016542.1, read on the forward strand.
AAAACGGTACCGCCCATAGAACCGTTTTTTTTGTTATCAGATTTTCTCGAAAAGTAAAAGTTCGATCAGGGTAATTTTTTTTCTGAAAGTACGTTTATATTGCTCAAATAATATTTTGTATTCAAAAAAATGTCAAAAAAAAATTTGGATTTTTGAAAAATATTCTTAAACTTTTTTTTTAAATTCTGTATCTCAAAAACAGATCAATATTAAAAATTGAAATTTACTTATAAAATGTATAGTTTTACATTCTTGAATACTGCATACCTAAATTAATTTTTAGACATTTTCGAAAAAATTTTATATATAAAAAATTAATTAAAAAAAAAACCGCTCCGACGATTTTTAAAAAAAAAATTTGAAAAATCAACAATTTCTTAAGAAATCATATGACATAATTTTTTTTCAGATTAAATCTTTTTTTGAGGTAGATATTTCAATTTCAATTTAAATTTTTATTTATGAATTAAATTTTTTGTAGAGTATTTGGAATACAGGAGCAAGTTCGTATGACCGAGTCGTGCACATTTTTTCAATTATTATCTGCGAGACCCAATACCTTCGCTGCGTTATTTAATTCCAGCTACAGAAAATTTAAGGTGACCATGGGGGTGTTTTAATATGGCGATTTAATTTAAAGCTTGAAGAGAGCTTTCATCGAACAATTTGTAAACTTAGTTTTGAGAAAAAAAGAATAAAGCAATTCTGGTCACACCGAAAACATCAACCGATGTTGGCTGCCAGGACGACATGAGAGAATAATGACAAGCAATTAATTTCAAGTGGCTCTTGTGTCAGTTGCACCCATGTCTTGTTCTTCTTTTACTTCGCCATGATGATTTTATTTTCTTCCATCTATTTTTTTTTTTTTTGTTCACCATTACTACCACTACCATCGTCATCGACATGGCGCGTATTTCCCGGTCTCCATCATTCAAATTAGAAAACAAAAAGATAACCCAATCTTCACCTTCTTTCGTTCAAGGAATTTATCGGTCTCATGGAGATGAAAATGACGCTGGAACGGAAATCTAGGGTTTTTCATTTTTTGTTTGGAGGAATCCTCATCAACTGACAATACCAGTCAAATGGTTTTGCTTTTACCTCTAGCAAAAGCAGTCCTCCATATAATTCACTCTTCATTGGTTGAAAGTATATGGTTGGCTTGGCTGGTCCTCTGTTGCACCATCAACATCAAGCGGCTCAAGAAGTTCATGACGATGACGGTGATTGTGATGGCGACGATGATGATGATGATAGGAGTCGATATTAATTTCATCCATTGAATGGGACTCTGTGAATTATAATGTCGTCTTTGAGTGAAATGTTTGATCTGACGACGATGACGATGAGTACCGAGATGAAAATAAAGGAGCGCCCCGCTTTCGTAGGATGTTGAATTGTTAAAGATGAAGATGATGAGGACGATTGTGTATTGAGTCGTCATTGTTAACAGCTGACAGCTTTGTAAAGTCATTGAATAAATTAATTGAAATTAAATTGTAAACGCTGCTATTTCTAGGTACAATTTCATTAATAAAAGAAAACTTAAGGAAGACATTGGGTGTGGGTCGATATTGTATTTGCGAGAAGTTGGATTACCAAACAATCAAAGAAGGTTGACTTTCTTTGTTCCTTCTGGGAACGATAACTCACAAATTTGTGTATTCATTGTTCAATAATGATTGCAGGTGCGACCCAAGAAAATGTTATAGCAATATATGTGGGAATCATTCTCTGGTAATCCCTTTTTATCGTATGAAACAACAGAATTATCCAAACAACCAGGTGTTCCGCAAGGTTGAATTCTAGGACCGCTTTTCTAACATGAATTACTTCATTAAGAAAGGAATACCACTTTGGAGGGTGCTCCATCAACAAAATCAACAGTCTTGATATTTCTGTTTAAACAACTGGACAGATATTCACGAACATACCTACTATACTCATTTGTTGGGGAACAAAACATTTAAAAAAATCGAAGGTTATACACAATTTATTGAAGGTCTACACAAAACCATCTTCGTCATTAACATATTCCAAAACTGCATCCACCTTTTCTCCTAATTCGAATCCTAATTGAATGAAAAATTTCTTCCATGAGGAAAATTATTCAAATTTATCTCTGTCCCCGTTTTTCAATGCCTCTTTATCTTGAAATATGTAAATATTTCTAAATAGCTCTTAGCTGGCATATAAATCACCATCGAAACTCCTTATCCCAAGAAATTGTGTAAAGGTGTGATTTTTAAGTATTTTTTAAGGAGCTCTCTCCACCCGACATTATCGTTCGGCCATCATAAATCAAAGGAAACCAAAATTGTTAAGTACCTACTTTATTTCAGCTAACACATTCAGTCGGAACCCCACACACAGCTCTAAAAAAACGTTAGTTGTATATTATATCCAATGATATATTGACAAGGCGGCACCAGTAGTCAATATCAAAGGAATAAATTCAATCAATATTGAACTTCAAAGGCAAAAGAAAAAATATATTAAAAATAACATAAGCTACCCTATTACCTATTTATTCAAACGAGAGATGATACCGACCGGCATCAGAGGTCGTTGATATTCCAAATTATAATAAATGACCACCGATAATTCCTTTCAATAACAACAACAGCATTAGGAAGGCATCAGCTTGAAAATCAGCATTGGAATTATATTCATTCAGCTACGGAATTAGACAGCTTCCAGCTCTACAACAGTAGTCAGAAGTGAAAATGACAAATGATCCCGAATGTCAAGAAAAAAACCCACTGGGCATGAAATAGTGTAGGTAGTCAGGAGAGGAATGTTGGCTTGCAAGTAAAATTTAAGTTTTCTTAAGGTAAGTGAGGAAAATTTTACATTCCATAGCTTAGACCAGTTTACTTTGGGTATATTTTGAGTTAAATCTGTGCATTTCAACTACTGAAGTTACAATTGGTGTAAACTTCAGAACTTTGAGTTTGCCCATAACATTTAAAATCTTAGACCAGTTTACACCATATTAAGGTTAAACGAACGTTAACAAAAATTTCAACAGACACGATAGTGAAGATTTAAAAAGTTATTTTATTAGCGTTATAAGTAAATGGTATAAAGTATTTAAATTTTGCCACATTGATGTTTTTATCGGTTGCTTATAACTTTCGGAACACCCAAGACCAGATACCCCCATAAACTATAGAAAATTTTGCAAATAAGTAGATGGTATAAGACAGATCAAATGGTATAAAAAACTTAAATTAACTGACAATCAAGGAATTTACCCATGTTTCGAGCTGCTTGTTTTGTGGTTTTGATAAGAACACTTCATAAACGTTTGCATCAATGAAATTCGTGATTGGTATAAACTGGTATAATTTATAAAAGTCAGCCAAAAAAGTGTTTTGAGGTTTTTCTTGCCCTTAACACGGACTTGAGTCAGTTAAAATTCCAAACTGGTCAAAACATACCCTATACAAGCCTAAAGAATGAAATAATCACATTATTATCTCTGGCATTGCCTGCCTGCTTTCTTGACTACTCAACCTCTCAGTAAAATAAGACAAGATAAATTTTAAGGTGTCATTATTACCACATACTAGTCGCCGCCGCGCCACCGCCGCCGCCGCCGCCGCTCCGGCCAGGCTTTGACTGGTCACGGCTGGCGGCACGGGACTTTGGTCAATTTTCAAAACATATTCAAATCCCCCTGTCATATGACAAGCGAACACATAAAGCCCCCAAACGAACCGCCTGAGTAGTGCAGACCCACCAGACTCATTCGCAATGACTGACAGTCCAAAAAGAGTGACAGAGATAGAAAGAGACGGTGTGTAATTTTCCTCATCGATCATGATTAGTGGTGAATTGTGCTTTTTCGCCTTTTCAATGTGTGTCTGTATTCTTGCTTCTTGGACTGTTGCGGTTCGTTGATTTAAGGCATCGCCAGTGTCCGAATGTCAAAAATTTCACTTCAAATGTCAGATGTTAATTCGATATGAAAACTACTGCATAAAAGTAATCCCGAAAAGGGGAGAGCGGCGACATGACTTTGAATGAAACCGGTCAGGAGCTTTGCTTGCTTAATTTATCATTAATTTTTTAAGGTTCTTTTTGACAGCTCAAAAAGTGAGATATATACTTTTGGGGCGTCAATTGAAAAGGCAGCGACGACGACGGAAACTAATCGCTCGACCAATGGCCAGACAGGCGGAAAAATCGAACAAAAAACAAGAAAAACTCCGACAATGCTACCGAAATAAAGAGAATGCTCTAACAAAGAATTGACCATTTCCCCCTGGGCTTCCTGTGTCATTTGTCTTCCATGTTGAATGGCTGAATTTTCGGTACCCTGATGATGATTAATGATCCCAATGACCACTGAACGAGGGTGATTTTTCAAATTAACGACGATAACCATTTTTCCAGAGAGACTGCATAACGTCAAACAATGCAATTAGAGATGTGTTCTTGGGAATAGACTAGGTGGGCGTGTGGGAATTGTTCAAAGTCAAAACTAACCCGTGTTCCTACAGTACCTACAGGTAAAGCCATCCGGTGCACCGAAAATTCAAATTGTCTAACAAATAACAAACAAATGGGCTTAATGAGTTGGTTAATTTGTGTGTGCTGCCGCGTCGCTGTGGCCAGTTGGTTTTTGTGGTAACCCTCATGTTGTTGTCATTTTTTGTTTGTCGCGGCCGCAAAATGTGTTTTTAGGTCGTCGTTTTGTACGCAGTTTTGTTAAGCAATTTAGTTTTGGTCAATTCAATTGGGTACGCACTGGTGCGTTTAGTCATTAATTAGAGTTTTGTTTGAGTGAGAAAACGTTTTTTTTTATGTACGAGTGTGGAACGAAATCGTAATACGGTTAAGTTTAATTATGTGGTGACCAGGTCAATTAAGTGGTCGCTTTTTTGTTCGCTCAATGTTCTGGCGTTTGGACAGACCGCAACATCACCTGTAGATTTAGTCATTATGTCCGCTGGCGAAGAAGGGTGATAGCGTTTTAATGAACTGTGATATCATGCTTTCTAATTAACTTTTTAAGGGAACTGGAGGGTTCAACGACTGTTGAAGCAATTTGAAACTCTGTTTCCCAGTTAAGAGGCATATGCCAGCATGTCGACATTGAAGTCTTCAGGTAGTTTTACTCAACGTGCCCGAAGAGTGTGCACTTAGACCTTATTTTATTTGAAAGATCATGGATTGGTAAGAACCCTGATTGCAAGCATTTCTGACAAAACATCCAACAAATCGGTTAGGGTCAAGCCAAGGCAAACATTGAAAACACCATCCCACAATCTCCTTCGTGTTTGTATTTCAAGGTCTTGGAAAAAGAAACCTAAGGCCAAAGGACATTAAATCAGCAAAACTTCACTTCACAGCCATTGTCAACTGTCCATCAATGTCACGTCGCGTCGTTGGCCAAAGGCAAAGAATGGATAACGACTTGAGTGATTTAAAAGGAACTTCTGTCATTTTAACAAACCGACAGTAGCAGAGAGTTTTAAAAATAAGTAAAAATAACATAAAATTGTGAAAGTGGAAGCAAGGATTCCAAGCTATGTAGAAGTTTTGTTTCAACTGTTTTCGTCAAACCCGAATTTGGGGAGGTTTGGTACCTACAGTATAAGCTCTTGATTCGCTTAGCTCAATTGTATTGTATGAAACATTCGTGAGGTACGACAGAAAAAGAATTCTCCAACGTTATAGGCAGTATTATAGGATCAAGTCCTGTGTTGAAAATTGTCAAGAAATAAATGAAAAAAATTTAGAGACCTTACAAAATATTTCTTTGAAAATAACCGAAAGAACAATTTTGATTGACCGATTGCCCAATTATTTGCAGCACATTTTTGCCCCAAAACACGATGTACAACGAAATGTCATCATGTCGCTAAAAGTTTCCAAAACAAAAAAAGAAGTCGTTTCTCATCGAATATTTATCCAGATCCAGTTCAGACAATACTTAAAATTTCAACACGTTTCGCCGGTCGTAAAGAATTCATCGTCGTAAATTGTTCTCTCTTTGCGAATTCGAAGCAGCAACTCTACCACCATTCAATAAAATTTTTGCTAATTGCTTTTTTCTTTTTTCGCATTTCGGTTCTTTTATGGTTGACAGGCCATAATTACAGAAGCTAAATGACGACAACGATGAACGATTAAATTCCGAAATAATTCGGTTTGAGTCATTTCAAACAGCAGATTGCTGTTAAAATTGCATTCAGCGCAGCGGAGAGATACATTTTTGTCTGTGCGTCTGCATCACGAACGAAGTTAAAATGCGTGATGTCATCATTTCACACTCAAATATTTGATCATCATCAAAGGATTTTTTGACGACGTTGACGACAAGGAGGAAGATGAAGAATTCCAATGTTGCCAAAAACTTATTGGTCAAAGGATGTTTTCGCCCATTTCGGAGACAATTTTCGGTTGAAAGAACAGTTTTTTTTTATTGAATTCGGATCAACAAAGTGAAAATCGCCAAGCCGCCGCCGCCCTGCACCGACTGGAAACACATAAATATTCGAACATGGCGGCGCTCTAACGCACACCACAAAAAAAACCAAGAAGGATTCGAATTGCAATAACTCCTGTTTCACAAAGGAAGCAGCAAGACAACTCTCGCACAAATAAACATGACGTGTCATAAATCAATATGTTTCGGCTCATAAATTAATGTTTTTGGGTTCTCCGTGACAAACGATCAGCACCCAAAGCATAAAGAAGAACATGACACGGCTTTGAAGACGCACGGCTTGCATGCTTGGATCGATTGTCTTTGCTTCTTTTTGTGTTATTTTATGCTTAATGAATATGAATTCATGTTCCTGATGAGATGGTGCCACTACTGCTTTTTTGTTTGCAAATTGCAAGAGCTAAGTTTTGTTCTAAAAACCGTCTTGTCAATTTTTTGTGTAGTCCTTTGCATGTAATTGTTGTTGAACAAAGGAATTCACTTGCCAACTCAAGTGTTTGTAACCTCCTTGGCAAATGCCAAAATCAAGCGTTGCATTGAAAAAAAGATTTTTGTAATTTCGCAAAATGAATAGGTAGAGTAAAGTCGGGTATCGTGGACCACTCGGCTAATTTGGACCACCAGCTTTTCTCACTTCACACACATGCTACCGAGGTAAAGCTTACCCTCATCACTTCGTTACAAGTTCAAACACACCTCAGCGTTGTTTTAGCTGTCGAGCTATGCTTGTCGCGGAGGTGTGCGGAAAAAAAGAAAATCGAAGGGTCTGATCATTAATTTTTTGTAAGTATTTGTTATTTTTTTTGTACACACAAATTTCTTTTTTTATAATTTCTTTTTTGAATATAATAAGTGAATATGTGTTTTAAAGTGTGTATCCATCGAATTAATTAGAAAATGTGTGGATTTTTTGTAAAAAAGGTTTCTTTCAGGAACGCACATGGTGTAATTTGGACCATGGGATTTGGTCTAGTGGTCCAAATTAGCCGCCAATTTTACTGTATGAAATGGAAATCTGACATTTTATTTTGGAGCCACGAACTTTGTGCCGGGTTTGAAGAAAAACCTTTTATTTGTGAATATTGTTCACATTGAGCTGAAATTTATGTTCCTTTTTATTTTGCCCAGGTGGTCCATATTAACCCCAACTTTTTTATAATGTGGTTTTTGACCATTTTTACTTTTTTATTTTATTTATTTTTTTTATAAAGTGAATTTATATATTTGTTTTTACTTTCATGTTAAGAATGAACTGACTTTTTTTTCGAATAAATGCGTTTAATAAAACTTACATAATTTGTGTTTTATTAGCAAAAATATGAATGGGGGTCCATAATACCCGACTTTACTATACCTACTTTTCACTTCGCAGTTTTTCAACAAAAAATTGCTTTTCACGGTTTCGCAGGCAAATATTTGCCAAAATTGCATAATGCATTCGTAGTGCGAAAAGTTTGCAAACAGATATCTTCTAATTTCACATCTTCGCACACATAAGATAAAGCTTCATGTACTTTGCGAAATTAAAAAAAACTTCGCAGACACAAATATCATGACTCATGAGTATTCGCACCATAAAGCAATAAAACAGTAACTTTTACAGCTTCGCAGCAAAGAAACCAAGATTTGCATTGAAAGATTGTAACTTGAACATTTTCGCAGATTGATACCATTTGATATCGCAATTTCGCGCAACAAAATCAAAACTTGCGACTTCGGAAAATTCGCAAATTCATATTTGCTACTGATTTCAGAAATTAAAACCACCAAAGTTCTACCCACACTGAAATATTGTGATTGGAAAATCTTTGCAAGTTAATCTCATGCGATATGCCAAGTTCGCACTCCAAAAAAACAAGGTTCGCATTGTTAAATTTGGGATTTGTAACCATTGCGAGTGGGCAGTTTCTTATATCGCATCTTAAAACATCGTTTCGCACTGAAATATTGCAGTTGGAAAATTTTCGCAAATTAAAAACTTTTGATTACGCAAATTCGCAAAAAAAACAAAGAAAATTCAATTTGGCAGCTTGACACTTAAAAAGGGAAGATCGAAATGACATTACAATGTAAAAAAGTGACGATTCTAACCGGTCGCAACCTCACTTTTAGTACAACAAACTTGAGCTAGCTCGTGTACTCATTCTCCTTCCCTTAGTCGGATCCCCATTATTTTCACCTTGAAGATTTTTTTTTTCTTATCACAAATTGTTTTTATTATTTTCTCAAAGAAACTCACTGATGTCAGTGTTAAACAATTGTTGTATTTTTTCTGTAACCTAAAAACACAGTCATCCATCAAAAAGTCCATAAGACGAAATAAACAATTAACGTAGCACTGTGCGCTTATAAACTTCGACTTGTATACCAGATCTACACGAGTTTGTGCAATTGTTTTGCAGGGACTTTGCGTTTTCTGTATCTGTATCTGTGTTTGGTTGGTGTTCGTGTTCGTGACGTCTTCAACTTTTTGGCCATAAATAACTCGAATGATTGACAGTGCTGACAGTTTTGATCGATGGTCATCAGTTGACGGCAAAAATATGTTCGAAATAAATATCGCAGTGATGTTTCGCGAAGCTTCAAGTTCGCGACAGGAGGGCAACCAACCGACCGGCAGGCAGTAGTAATGGTTAATCGACTATAGACGAAGAGCGATGGGATGCCAAAATCCAACAGCAAACAATGTAAGCGCATATTGGAGCTCCACCACCATCATCGTAGAGACTCATTGGTGGTAATGGTGGTGGTGCGATGGGTGAATTGGATATAGACGAATAACTTGGTGACATGGTCATAGAAGGCAAAGAGGAAATGGTGAAAATTCTCTGATGGAATTTTTCGTCGGCATCAGCGGTCACTGGGACTGCTGCGTTTGATGGACGACGACAATGGCCAACGGATCACAGAGTTGAAGTCGACATCGTCATTTGGAGAATTTATGTCATTCGTCTGAAGGATCTGTGTGATGGCTGTTCGTCGTCCGTTTGTTTGTTCGTGGCTTTTGATAGCTGTGCGGTTATTCACAACAGCACAAAACACTGCCAAGGGCAGCATATTTATCCATGCGTTCAGAAATCGCCTTTTAGCGCGGCCTTTAAAGGGCAAAGGACCTTAATGGTCATACAAAACCAACCAAACACAACAGTCCAACACACAACATCAATTTACATACAATGGATGCTTTCGAATTCTGGACTCTTGATTGAGAAGAGCTCCCCCATCAGTGGAGCGGATGAGAGTGGGAGAGTAACTCACAATCAAAAGTTGAAAAGGACGACGAGGACTACGACTATACGATTGGTGATGGAGACTGACTGACAGTGACAGAACAGAAGTAGATTGATGGAATGTTCGTTCTTGGATCGTTCTTTTGGCTTCTGTGATTGAGAATTGGATTGCGAGATTGGCGGCGGCGATTGCAATTGGCAGAAGCAATCAGTTCGACGTATGGACATGCTCTGAACTCTGAAAATTGGAAGCTTTTTGATGACAGCCGCAGATAAGTGGTCTCGAGAAGAGAACGACCAAGCAAAATGATAATGAAGTCTGAGAAAAACGTTGATAGGTGAGGGGAGGGCTTCCTTCCCAGGAACTTTTGAGAAACAATAACCTATTTATAAAATAGATAACTCCACACTTTATCATCAACAACGCCACTCCATTATTTCCTTTTGCAAAAGTGTCTGCAGCAGAGCCATCCACGTGCATTCAAAATTAAGCTTGAAACCCATGAAAATCCCAGTTAATAAAACCAATCTCGTTTTTCTATAGAATTTATTGCCCATTTATGGTCTGTGTGTAGTGCAGAGCTCACCAATCACTTTTGCATTGTAGAAACGATATGACTTCCTTTCGCTAGAGCTAGAAAATCTCTCTTTCTCCCTCTCTTTGAAGCCCCACAGCATAACAGTATTGAAGGGAACTCCACCATATCTAATTTTACTGCTCCCAGGAGTAAAAATTACCTATACTCATGAATTAGGGTGACCATCTCAATTTGTTTGTGAAAGTTCATTTTTGAAATGTAGAATCGCACTTAATCATTCTTTCAAAGCCTTTTTTTTAATGCTGGTTACCCTAACACCAAGCTGACATAACTACAACCAACTCCATCCGGAGCCGTAGATATCTTTTCTTCCACACATTATACGACAGTGTTGTAAATCATATTTTCGCGAAAGTTTCCAAGCTTGTCCCCCCCCCCCCCCCGCCCCGCAGCAGACACAGTCAACAATGAAGAAAAAAAAGTCAAAGCTACCATTTCTCCGGTGCGTGTTAGAGCCATGCATGGGTGCTCATAAATAATCAACTAACCCCCATTCCCTCATCCTCAGACCCGCGTCTGTGTCTCTGCTGCAGAGTGCAGCACCTCGCTCATAAAGTTTTTGGCATCTACACAATATTATAATATATGAACGTACATTTGCGGACATTATGCAAATGACACAGTGGCGTACATGGGTCGTTTGGGGTCGTCGTGGGGCGCTCGCAAGGTGTGCAATACATCATCGCGCACAGGTGAGAGATTAGAGCTCATAGATTTATGCGCAGTTGTTTGAATAGATAGATTCGCTTTTGGAGTTGCCAGTTACGACTCGAGTATGAGTTTGAGTTTGAGTTAAGTTATACGGGCCAAAAGTGGGATGTAGGTATCGTAAAAAACGAAAGAGACTGACTAATATTTAATAAACCCGCTGATGTTATGAAGAGGAATTTATTATTCATATGAAAAGTTTATGAGCGTTGTGCGTTGTAGTTTCCATAAGTCGTCGTTATGTTGTTGAAGTGGCATGGGGCCGGGCGGGGTCCTTATAACAAAATTGATTGTGTAACGATAAACTCTAACCCCTATGTCATGTGTGGTAACCGGGAAAATATTGCATGTCCAGTTGGTCTGCAGTTGGACAAACGAACACGCACGATTGCACGCTGGCCGCTGCTGCCGCCGGCAACTCTGACTATTCGTTTTGTGTGTTGCAAGGGAATTTATGAGACTGAATTCCGTTTGGCATAAATCAAAATTTATTATTTGAAGGACGTATGGTAGTGATTAGTGTGTGTGAGCATGTAGTGCGGAGTTAAAGGGGCATAAAGTCGTTCCCACTTCTGCTGAATGGGCTGAATGGGTTGTGGGCTTTAACAAGCTTGCATATTAAATAAACGTTTTCAATGGCAATAAATTTATTACGAAGGGAGGTCAGTTCTTTGGACCTTTGTGATCAAGGCATTGATGACAGGGTAACAATTTTGGAAAATAGTATTTAAAGAGAAAACAAAGAATTAATATTCTTTGTCCAGTATGTATATAAATAGCTGGAAAATTATATGTTCTAAGTTCATAATATGTGCATTTAAACCTCAAGTCCCCAAAAAATAGTCTTAAATCCCCAAAAATTATCTTACATTCCAAAAAAAATTTAAATCCCCTAAGAAATCCTTAACTTGATACCTTAATTAAAGTATAGATGAAACTGAAAAAAAATCTCAAAGGGTTAAATCCCCAAAAAGTTAAAACCTACGAACAATTTGAATTCATCTCTTCTCTCTTAATCCCCCAACAAACAAACAAAAAATAAGACAAAAATCTTAAGACCTAAGAACTCAAAATGGCAATCAGTCTCTTTACTACAAAAGACTGGAAACTAGCACGAGAGTTTCAATCCCCAAAACACTTTTTGGGTACGAGATCAAGATATATTTATAATCCCCAAACCCTTATTCTGAAGAATCAACAATGAAAATGCCGTCAAATTTTAAAATAAAAGCACAACTGAAGTTTTCACGTTTTAAACCCTTACATCCCCAAAAAGTTAAAGGCTCAAAAAAAGACATTTGCAGAAATATAAATTGAATATTGATTTAAGGCTTGTCATTGCTGCTGTCCTGGTCATAACTCACACAAGTATTCACTTGATTATAAATTGAGACTCTGATTCTTTCTTTGGGTTCTATCAGCGGGTGACTTACTACTGTGCTTGCATCGAGTATGGCAAAGCCAAGGATGACTGATGGCATAACATCACTTTTGACATTGTCATGAAAGAACGAAATGACATTAACAAGGATCGTTGAATACAGTTTGTTTTGAATGAACTTTCAGCGACGTGGACGACGAAGACAACGGTGCACGTTGAAAAAGAAACAACGCATCACCGACCACGCAGGAACAGGCACTTTGGGTTAATGTTCGAAACCTCTAGAATCGTCAATTCCATTCCATTGGCAATTTGACAGCGAAAACATTTCCATAGCGCTGTCGCTGCACTGCCGTGCAAGTAGTAGCCATCAAAAGGCAAGCATACGACAGCCGATGGCTGTGCTTACGCAAAATATATGCAAGTGACAGTAGCAAGTAAACAGCTGTCAATCAATTTAGCCACAGGAGTGCACAAAAAGCCGCAAAACGGGAAGAGATTTATTTTTGTGCGAGCGTACCTACCTTTCGTTTTATTTGATTGATGGTGGGTTAAGTTTTTGAAAGAGTTGCGACAAAGACGTTGATTTGTTTTGCGTAACTGCAGGCTTTTGAGTCTTGACCATCGGATCGTCAAGTCAGAGGAGTGCCAACTAACTGTGTTGTCTGGGTAATGGACATTGGGATGAAATTTCTGCTGTGACAACAGACAACACACAGTGAAAATTCTTTCAAAACGAGAAGCTTCCTCCAGTCATCAGGTGCCGACCGAAAAAAAATCACAAAAAATGTTTTTCGAAAGCTTCCGCTTCGAAGAAAAAATCCAATCATTTGGAAAATTATTATTCACTCATCAGCATGATTAGATCGCCTAAACTTGCCTCGTCTAAAATTTCGAGTGTTATTATGCCAACGACAATCCATCGATTGCATGACTGATTTTACAATACAAAAAATTCACACAAAGTCTAAAATTTCATTTTGCGAATCATCTGCATGTTTTCCAAAAAAAAAAAAAAAAACACTAACCACGAGCTTAACTCGAGCCATCATATCACCTATCTGTCTACCTACTCACTTATTTTTTGCATTAACTAAAACAAAAAACTCTGAGCACCTCGAAAGTGTCACCACATGTTACAAAATCAATCAAAGTCTCTCTTGACAAGCTTGAGCTAAAAACCAAAACCAGCAAAAAAATAAGTTGACACTGATTCTTTATTGCAATGTGCTACTGGAGATCGATTACACTCTAAACTCGACATCCGAACACTGACACTCAAGCAGCAATTAAGAAATCTTTCGCGCCAAATGCTAAACAGAAAAAAAAGTGTACAACAAAAGGGTCGTCATGTGGTCAGATATGATTGGAACACCCAAACACAAACAAACCTTAGAATAGAGAACATATCAACTTACGCCCAACACTCGAATTATTGTGAAGACCGCAAACACCATGCCATTCAGAAATCATAAAACAGGGATTATTATTTGTGGCAGGCAGTCAGCAGTAGTTGATAGGAGATTCGAGGGGTCCTGCTAGTCGGTGTCAGGTGACAACAGTGCCGTGCAGTGAAGCCCGAACTCGACATATGGCATGGTTTGGTTTTTGCTGTTTTTCTTTTTTACTTTGGTTCGACTTGGTTTGGTAGTCAGGACCAATTAACACCAAAACATCATACAACCGAAGAAGCCAAACAAAAATGCCAAATGAAGCAATCCACAAATTTGAAACAAAAACAAGAAGAAGAGTGTCGACAAATAAATTACCGCACCAACCAACAACACAGTAGGAAACACACCCTACGCTCCTTTTTTTCTGAAAAAGGATATCAAATGTCTTGACAGCACAATAAGTCTAATGGCGAGCGAAGCAGTCGACTCAGATTCACATTATGGTTCCGGCTGGCAGGGCGGCTAAGAGTTGGATAATTGAAGAGCAATATAATTCAGTGACTGACAAAGTGCTTGTTCAGAGAAATTATCCATTTCCGGTTGATGTTGCTGGGCGAAGACGCCATCCACCGCTGACGAAAGTGATGATGACGCCAGACATCAGAAATGTTCTTCGGCTGACAGCACTCTAATCAAAAATGAAGTGTTGAAAGCGGAGAAAGGTTCAATTTCCACCGCTGTCAGGCGGGTTTTTGATTAGATAATAATAATATGTCTGTTATGGCATGGGAACCATTTGGTGGTTGAAAGAGGTTGAAGATGTAAATTTAATTAGAGATTTTCAAGAGGTTTTTTCCCAACCATTTCGAGGAGGGGGTTGACAGAAGTAGAAGCTATTCCCGAAATCCAAAAAAGTGGCGAAGACTCTGCTATTCCAGGGACCATTTTATTCCCTCATCCCGTTTAATGCGAATTCCTTTGAAAATACAAATTTTACGGCATCTCCTTAGAACCTTTTCCCCGAGGCAGGCGCCTGCGCTAGCGTCTCCTATAATATTGTCATAAAATGATGCGCATAAAACAATAACCGAACTTCTGGTCTGGTCCCTTATTCTCAGTTACTAATTTTGATAATCGTTTCCGCGGACTTAATTATAGATCGACCTTTGCCTGTAATTTTGGGCCTTTTTCTAAGAATGCTTTTATGAATGAATAACGAAGCGGCGCGGCAGCAATTTCACAAAAAGGAGGCGTCATTTTGCTAAATTGCACCAATTATTATTTTAAGTGTATTGCTTTTTCGCCGGACTGATGAGATATAAAAGGTCGTTATAACGGTGACTTTAAACTTTAATTAGAGGCATTATCAAGGGTATCAATCTAAGCAAAATTTGGTTCGTTCCCAGGGATAATAACAGATTTACTTTGGAGGTAGCTTTTTTAGCTGGAAAAATATATGGGGGAAAAGAATAAGAAAAAGGCACGTTGAATCATTCTCTTGAACATTCCCCCGAGGAGAAAACATTCCTTAAAAATGTTTCCATAGAGTGAAATATGGCTTTTTTTCATTTTAAGAGTTTCTGTAGCATCCATTGCCTTTAACTTGACAAAACTGCTTGTGGGAACACTACATTTTAAAAAACCTAGGTTTTTGCCCAATAGCAAACCCCCTAAAACCTATAAACGAATGCGTTCCATAAAATGAAAATAACTTTTATCTCCCCTCAAAACACTAGCGACCGAGAATTTCTTAAACAAGTATTTGCACACCAGAAAAAAAAACAAGATCCACACATTTTTCACAGGAAACATTTCAAATGAATGCGTTCCACAAAGTGGAATAGCCTTACTAATTTCCTGGCGTTTATGAAACAAAGTTTTTTTGTTTAAGTTACATTTTCCAGTTTATCCAATCTTTGAAATGTATACGTTCCACAAGGAGAAACAACTTTCTCCTAATTCCATAGTATTAAATGAATATAAATTTGGGGAGTTCAACATTGATAGATTGCTTTTCATTGCTATATTTGCATTCGTAGAACCTGCTTACTAGTTCCCACTATGGAAAAAGCTGCGGTATAAAAGAAATTAATTTACGGAAATACAAACTTCGTTAGAATCCGAAAGCTTCAAAACAGTCCACCATATTTACAGAGCTCATTTCCTTTGATAACACAACCATCTGCAATTTGTGTAATTTCAATTGATTTCAAATTATTTCCCTTTCTGCTTTGTCGAATTGAAAATTGCGTCCGACAAACCTTTTTCAATTGCCAACTCATCCCTACCCTATCATTTAGTATTTGTGTAACCAATAAATTTCAAGTCTTCCTTCACTGTCACAACTTTGACTAATTTATCACCTGTCTTTTATACAAGTAGGTATGTGCGGCAAAATTATCACAAGGCCCTGATTCCATTTGACTAGCCCCATCATGCAAACGAGTTTAAGTCAGACGACACTGACAACGACAACAACGATCGTCTATCGTTGATTTTGTGCGGTGGAAAAACGTGACGAAAATGACTACCCTGAGGCGCCATAGTGTCATTTGGTTTTGTAATTTGTATTCAATTGCATTTCACATGAATTTAAACTCACAAGTGACAACCCCTGAGGTTGAATAGGACTTGACTTGGAATAGGACACAAACTGGATAAGTTAGTGTTGGACCTCTAATTGAAAGAAACCGCTCTGTGAGTACAGTACAGTGGGGAGAAGTTCTAATAATTTTAGCAATCCAAATTTGATACACAAAAATGTCACCTACTGCTTATTCTTGCTTTAAAACTAGTGAAATACAGTTAAAAACGCCCAGAGACACGCCCCCTTTTGGAATAGGGAAGGACATGAGAAAACCTGCTGGGACGGGCTTCAAGAAGATTGTTCGAAAACGCGTTTTCTGACTTAAAATTTTGTATTTAAACAAAAATAAACAAAGACAAGTGTTCTATCCTACTGTCTCCACAGGTCTCTCCTCAAATAATCAACTGATCCAACACCATCGTGTGTAGAAAATTAAACGCCTTCGACTCTTTCTTTCTCTACCCTTTTCAATTAAATCCACTGATGTATTTTTTAGAGAAAACTACATTTAATCACATGGTATGTCTTTTGTATGAACAAAATGAAACGACACGACATACTGTGACGACACAATGACGACGTGTTGAGTCGGGGAATCAACACTCTTTAACCGTTGACAGGTCCGTCCAGCAATGCAAGGTCCTTTTACTGCCGTCTGTCAACGTCAATGTTAATGTCGTCGTCGTTGTCGTAGCTGACGACGATCCCTCGTTCTATGTATATGTATAGTCAACAGCATTTTTCGGGGGGGTGAGTTTATTTTTTGACAACATCAAAAGAGCCCTGCGGCTATTTTCGGATTTTCGTTTTGTGTTGGGCACATCACTTTAAATGCGACCGCAATCAACGAAAGCAATTTGCCCCTCGGCTATCTACTCAAAAACCGTATGCAAAGGACATAATTATTCATTCTAAGGGAATAATCAAATGTGAAAGCCTTAACGAGTCATACGGCTGGGTTTTATGGCCGCCTACAATTTTTCTGTTTCTGTTTGTGTCGTTGACTTTTCTAATTTGAGATTTAGATTGAGTGAATGCTCACACCACGGATACTTGGAAAATTGAAAATGCAACGAGGGTTGCGTCCAAGCGGGAATTTGAATAAAATCAAATGACACTGAGATAGGGTGACAACAGAGGTTATATCTATACATATTAAAGGGATAATTGTCATGTTTAAAATTCGACAAGTACATATCTTCAAGCTCAAAAAGCCGAAATATTGAAAAGAAGAAAAAAGGCGATTGGGCGTGGGAACTTTCTTAAATTGTTAGGTCAACAGATTTTGTGTCAAAAGCTGACAGTATAACCTAATACTTCCGAGACTAATGTGGTTTTCTCCAATCCACAAGAGCAAAACAAAACTTTGGGCACCATTAAAAGACCAAACACCATCTAGTGGCAACACCACCCATGAAAGAGTGCGTTATAAATTTATAATCAACATCAACTACAGAACCTGATAATTACTCAACCAATACATCACCCACCCAACGAAAAATTGAACTCCCGCCGCTAAGTCTTCAAAGTTACAAATGACCACATTCAATCAAAGTCTCAGAGAAGCTTCCATCATCAAAAAGTCATGAACAAAAAAAAAACAGAAATTAGGATCAATCACATTATTTGAGTTCCGTTTGGTGCTGCCTCAGACGTTGATTCCATTAGTGTATGCCATCGATACCTGCCTCATCACTTCAGCAACAAAAAAAAGGAAGAAAAATCTAAATTGAACGCACCTGGGGTGGCGGGCGGTAGCTGCTCTTTCATTTATTCCATCTTCCCGCTTTTGATCTCATCGATGTTTGTATACATTTTGATGGCCTGGCGCTGATGGAAGACATCTTTGAAGACAGCGCAGCAGCGGCATCAATGATTTGTGAATGGTTATAAATGGTGCGACAAGTGAAGAACCATAAGGAACACCACCGAGACACCGAAAGAGAGTGCGAGGCAACTTTTCATTGGGATTGATAAGTTATGAGAGATCACAGACACGTTACGATGTTGCCTCGGTCTATTGCGATTGCTGAAGGCCGTCCGCATCATCGTTTTCGTAGAGGAAGATCAAAGAGTTTTTTCACTGCTCGGTCATAGGTTTTTATTGTGGCGATGAGCCATCATCAGCGTTTGAAACTCAGCGGGATGTGGATGTCTAGGATCGTTCCTAATGCATTGCTGGCGCAGTCTCAATCTTCCAGTTGAAAATAACATTTTAATTTGATTATTACTGTGCCTTGAACGATGATGAGTGGGGACAGGGAGCGGGCAAGTTTATACCACCAAGCGTACACCTTGTTTATGAGCTGCATAAATTGTGTTCCGCAGTTGATTTGTTCGAGTTACTCTTTGCTTTTCTTGTGCGTTGGCTATGGATGGAATAGAAATTATACTCAGTGCCCTTTGAGTCCCCCGGTAGGATTTTTTTGTTAATTAATGGCCAATCATATTTCTCTGTTACTTATGAACTGATGGGGACAGGAGATGCAATATCGTTGGATGTAAAAGAGAGAGTAGAGCTGATTTATTGGCGTAACTCAAGCAATTTATGTCTGGATAAAGAGATGATAAAATTGACATTTTGCAAGGGAAGGAATCCTTCCTGATGAATCAAATTCTGAACCTTGCACGCAAGTTGAAGTGCTTGGCTGGCCTTCAAACATTCCCGTAAATACCTTAAATCGTTAAATATTTTTTCCAAAATTATTTCAAGATCCATAATTCATCCTTCAGCTCACTTAAAAAATTAATCACTTTGCACAAAACATAAATTTAAATTTTCAGAAAATAAAAATGAAGATCAAAAAGCCCATCTTTCAATACGCAATTAGAAAATTTGTTTGATGATTCATTTACCTCCTCAAGGAAATGATTTTAATAGCCGGTTTCCCCTCCACCCCCTCACACAAAATCCAGAAGACGAAAGAGAAGAACTCAACATGTTAAACAACCATGTCGTCTGTTCAATTTACGACTCACTCTGTAACTCTGTGATGGTAAGCAGGAAAATGAGTGTGTGGGTGGATCTCGCGAGAGAGCACAAACACCAACCTGTGTGGGGTGTGTGAGTTTTGCGAGAGATGTGGAACGAACAGAAGGAACAACCTTCATAAAAATAAATGAAATGTAATGACAGCTTTGATCATCGTACGCGATCCTTTGATGGCCTGGTTAACAACAGTGTTGATCATAAATTCATGTTTTAATTGAAAGCAAATAATTTGTTTTTTTTTCCTCTTGTTTTTGAGTCATGCGATCTCTGGAGAGGAATCTTTTGAAGATTTTATATAAAATGTCAAACAGAGAGCCCAAACGTTGGGCGAATCTGGGCAAGCCGACAGTCGACTGCATGATGACTCGGTGTGATTGATGAATGTTGTTCTGAAATGTGAGGAAAACGTTTACACAAAATGTTTAATTTGACAGGTCTGCATTTTCGAAAGTCAATCAAAATTGTGTTTGGATTGATTATAAATCATCAACGATCCAACGATCAGTTTGGATGCGATCAGACTTTGTTGAGGATTCAATTTGCAAACGTTGCAGGAGGTTTGTTTGCACAATCATTCATTGAAGATTGATGAAGAACGAGAATTCTCTTCTGCCAAAATTCGGTGAAGGCAAAAATCCCTTTTTTAATCTGATTCAATGACAAAACGATTTTCCATTTTTTTTTTTCGAACACAAAACAGAGTTCTCTACAAAAAAGTACAAAAGAAGGTCAACTTAAATCCTTATTTTGATTTCAATTTCAAAAAATAACAAAACCAACTAACAACAAAAACAGAAAAAATTATCAACAAAATCAACATTCAATCTACACAGAAATTTGCCAAACAAAAAAACAACAGTAGCAGCTGTACAACCAAAAAGAGAAAAAATGGAAAAAAACAAATTCAAAAGATACTAGATCTTCCTTTCATGTTGAAAAGAAAAACCCAGTCAGGCATGTCTCTGACCAACAAACAAAACACACAAAATTCCTCTTCTTTGCAGTAAGTTTAACTTCATTTTAAACAAGTTCACACACAAGGAGAGAAATTAGCATTAGTGGTGTGCCCCTAAGTAATTATCCTGTCATTTAAAAAGTAAAATCCTCTTCTTCCTCAGGCGGCATAGAAATAAGAAGGACCACCGTTTGTGAGGATAATGGGTTTTGTGTTCAGAGCTGTCGAAAGTGTTATGCACTGGATTTTAGGAATAGTTCGGGGAGAGTTTTACTACCTCATCCTCATCCGAATGTAGTAAATCTCTTGAAAAGCCAAAAAAAAAACAACAATGACTTTGTCGACTACTACATTTACTCCAAAATGTTTACTACTATTGTAGTGAAGCTTTCCGAAATTGAAAGTTTGTAAAATAAAAACAAGTTTGGTGTACTAATTCGTCATACCAAATTATAATACTTTTTAAGCACATTTCAATACTTTTTTTGGCTAATTTCTCTCCTTAACCATAAAGAAAAAAATAAATTCCTTTAATAAAAATGGATTGGATATCAAATCACGTTCCAGAAACGACAGCACTGTCAAATTCGACTGTATGCCAACTTTGACTTCAAAAGACTTTGCACTTTGTGTATTTATCTTTAATTTTCAAATAAAAAGAAAACCGACAAAACAAGGACGAAAAGTAAACAAAAACCATTACAAAACAGGAATTGAACAAAAAATAAAGCAAACAAGAAAAAACAAAAATTGTCACCTCTGGCACTTCCTGCCGCAATCTCTCTGTCTGTATTCCTATCGAGGAGCAGTACTCCATAGATTTTTCACATTTATTTACTTTGGTTCCTTGTTTTTTTATGTTGTCTTGGCTCGTTATCCTGTTGGTATTTTTTTTTTTTTTACTTCAACAGATTGGGTATCTGAATGTCCTTAAAATTGTAAGCCAACAAGAACAAAAAATCCACACCGGTCACATTATTGCTAAAAACCTGATCGACATGTTGACATCTGAGATGGGTTGATGATGTTTTCTCAA
Organism: Sphaerophoria taeniata; assembly: GCA_943590905.1. Taxonomy (NCBI): domain Eukaryota; kingdom Metazoa; phylum Arthropoda; class Insecta; order Diptera; family Syrphidae; genus Sphaerophoria; species Sphaerophoria taeniata. The sequence continues at coordinate 87,726,952 of OX016542.1, forward strand.
TCGTGAAATCCTGTCAAGGATAATCGGCAGAATTTATGACATTTTGATGGCTCCTTGTCCAAATACCAGCTGAGCCGATATGACAATGATGATGGAATACATATTTGGGAAATTTTTCATGTTGTTGTTTGTGGTTGTGAATGCATCTTGTTTTTGCTTGTTAGAAGGATGTCAAATCCAACCATAATCCTTATTAAATTTGCCTCTCTATCGTGCTGCGTTGTCCTCTACATTTTCTCTCTCTGACGATGATGGTGAGGATCAGTGCTGTCGTTTCAAAAATGTAATGGGGAGTATTTTTAAATTATTTTGAGGAGTATTTTCTATATTTGGGTACTTCACATTTTTTACTATAGGAACGTAGCCCGATAAATCGCCTACGGAAAAAAATACCACTTATAATGGGTTTTGCAGATCGTTTTGAAGTTTCAAAAATGATATGGTTGAAGTTTATTAGCAGACTGTAGTTTCTTATAAATTCTTGGGAGTTATAAAACTCAAATTGTGTGCCTTTCGGATAGTAGGAGCCTTTTATTCACTCGAAGCTGATATCAACTTGAAGATTTTATCTCTAAATTTCGATTTAAGTTATCTTCATTAGAGGCTGTCATTCTCAAATTAACAAGTTAAGTTTTTATCAGCTGCCAAAAAACTTAATTAGACCATTAAAAATACCTACAATTTTCTGTCAGATCTTGTGTGTTTTCTGCATTTAGTAAAACACTTTTTTTAATTAAACAAATATTAAAGTTATCATCATACAGCGAAAAGAAGAAGACTTGGGCTTCGAAAGTATGAATAGAGTAGGGAAAGAAAAAGTTTGAAAATCTAACTGAATAGTGACTATGCACTATCTTTATTTTTAAGGGTTTATAGTCTTTCCCAAGAGATTCCTTTGATTGGAGGGTCTTCAAACACAAAAATAGTTTCCTGTATCGTCATTTTGACATGGTACTTCCTAGAGAACTTTTTTTCTGGAGGAGACTATTGTCACTATGAAGAGGTATCTGTCGTTTTTTTTCTTCTTGATTCAGAATTTCATCGTGCAGCTGCTTTCACCGTCTCCAGAAACAAAAAAAAAATGATCAAGTTCCCATTAACAAAAAAAAATCATGTTTTTAACATAACTACTCCAAATTGTTATGAGTTTCCCAGGGGATACTACTTTCAAATTCAAAACTCTGAATTAAAAGTTACGTAAGTAAAGAAAAACAATCCTCAGCTTTACTTTACAATTCAACTCTTGAGTTTGTCAACTGCAAAGGTTCACAAGTTGAAATTAGTGAAGAAAACGGCTCCAAATCAATTGTTTTTGCCTATAATTCTTTTTCGATACTTTCCCACTTTTCTGACGAATTGATATTCAAAAGTTCCCCAAGTTGTCCCTAAATTATAAATTTAACAACGGAACTGCACAGAAAATATCACTTCGGATTTGAATAAGTTGAATTTTATTTATTTCATTACAAAATATATAATCTAGTTTTCAACTTTTTAGGTAGATTTTATTCACTACGTTTGGGGAGTATATTTCGTCTAAGGGTAGTAGAGTAGCATTTGACTCTTGAAAGGAGTAAAATACTACTATAGTAGCAAAAACGACAGCAGTGGTGAGGATGTATCAGATTTGAAAATCTTATTTCTCTTCTTTAGGTACTGTTGTCAGACGCATTATTTTTTTTGCATATTGAATGTCAACACACAGTAACATTTTTTGTTTGAAGGATCAGAGTGATGGGCTTGGCTTGGCTTTGTGTGTGTCCTCTGGGCTTGTTTATTTCACATCAAACCAACCATCAGCAGACGTGACAAGCATCAGGATAATAGGAAAACAAAATTCAATCCGGTAAATCAGGATGACAGCATCGAACATTTTTGTTCAAAAATCCAGCAAGAGAGATTAAGAAAAGTGTAATTTTGTATGTTTGCTTAGTGATGCGAACAGAATGCAACTGATGTTAATTAAAGCAAAAAACGACACAACCCAACGGAGCGGGAAAACGTAGCAGTGCCAAAGGTGGAAAGGTTTTATTTTTTTCAGGTATTTAGCTTGAGGTTTAGACAGCGAGTGAGTAGTGAGAGAGGCTAACAATAGTTTCTAAGAGGATTTCGTTTTGCGCCCCTTGTTGATAATAGAGGATTAATTTGTTAAATTTTTTTAAATACAACTGACGACGATGACGAGAGCGCAATCTTTTGTTGAAGGATTTTCTAGTTTTTCTCTGTGCGGAGCAGAATGCGAACACATTTTTTAATCGGAAAGGTTCCAAGCTGCAAGCTGCTTACATACTTATTTTATAGAATTTTAAGAGCTAACTTTTTTAACTCGAAATAATTCGACTCCTAGTGAGTCGAGTCGAATTATTTCGAGTTAAAAAAGATGTTCGAGTTGGGCAAGGCGAGAGCAAGCTAGAGAGAAAAACAGTAAAATATGGCAAGCAGTTCGAGTAAGAGAGGGTTCGACTTAAGGAGAGTTCGACTCAAAGCGAGACAATCAAAGGATTTTTTAGTTTTTGCTTTTTCTGTCCGCATAGGTAGTGTCGTCGAAAAATATTGTAAACGTTAAGCAAAGCCCTACTTTGAAGAAGGAGCAAATGTGTGAAATAAAAACGCCAGAATGTTGCCAATCAACATGGCTGCATAACATTTTAAACTCCCGAATTCTCGTAGATACATCTCTACAAATATTAATTCCCAAATTTCCAGCTACTTCTTGGAAACCAATTTTCAGGAATAAAATCAACAACGCCCTTCCCAATGAACGCGACGACGCGACCGACGCTTCCAGCTACAGTAGCGTGCTAATGATCATGAAAATTTCGTTTCACTCGAAATTTATATTGTTTTTGGTTTATTGTTTTGTTCTCTTTCATTTTTATGGAATTCTTAGAAACCCAAACATCATCCCTGTTCCAACCATCCATCGTCAGTGTTGAATTCGTAATGCTGTCGAGAGTCAAGTTTATAGCTTTGGTCGTAAAAAATATTTATATTGCACGAAATTATGTTTTATTACCCGCACTTTCGACTAAGAGAACGACTAACTGAATCTTCCCGCCTACCAACTTGAATGTGGGTGTTCCCTCACCATTCCACAGGACTGCCAGCGAGAAACCAAACAAAAAAATGGAGAACGAATTGAATTTTGAAATTGCCCAAGCCAACAGAGATCCCAGAAGCCCACGAATTCGTGTAAATATGAAATTTTACGACTTGTTAGATACTTAGATACAAATTTTCGGTTGATTACATCAAGCGGTCGATTGTTGCTCGGAACGAAACGGAACTGGCGCTATGCATACTAAGTGAATATTGGCCACATGGGATAGCGCAAAGAGTGCAGCATTGGAATTTCGACAGGAGTTGGAGGAGGAGTGTTTGCCAATGAGCAATTTTGTTAGTATTATTACAATTTACCTGGTTGGGTCTTTTGTTGGTTCTAAACCCTTGCTGGTAACAATCGGCTGTTACTGCAGTCAGGGTGCAGTCCAAAAACAGTCGGTTGGTAATTTAATTATAATTATGTATTCAGTTGGGGAGATACCTAGTGCTGCCAAGGGTCTCTGGCGCGATCAATTGGCTGTGAAATGGGAATTGAGATTCAACTTGTTCGTATTTTTGTTTTTGGATAATGGTAATTAATTAAAATATATTGACGGGGTTGGTTACCAAAATTGTTAGCTATGCAGTGCATGTTGATTAGGGAGTTTACTATGCTTGAAAGAGAGGTTTGCATAATATCATTTTCTCAAAGAGAACAAAATCAATTGAACTATAACTGAATACCCTATCTATATTGACAGAATAATCTATATGTAAAACATTTCGCAGGTAAGCGCAAACTATGTGAAAGTTTTATGACAAAGTTTCGCAGCAATTCTAGATAAAGTTGCAAAATTAAATCAAATTTCTGTCAGTGCGAAAAAAGTTTTGCAACGTTTGCGAAAACCGCAAGAAAGAATATTCCAAACTTAATAGCTTATTTCTAACAAATAGTCTACAAACATGCGAAGGTTAATATTTTGTTTTGCGAAAGCGCAAAGTAACAACATTCATGACTTAAACTGAAGAAAATATTTGAATGAGCAATTGCGAAAATTGCGAAATATACTCCGTGAAATGAAATTATGTGCCTAAATACTGCTTGAATTTCAAGTATTTCCGAAAAGCGGTTCAGTCAAGATCAAAATCATGTATACTCCCAGACTCCCACACATGTTTTATGAAGCTCAGAGACAAAAATTATTTTGCAATCTTTGCGAAATTTTGCAGAATTACAATATCACTGAAAGGGAAATTAGCGAATTCCAGAAACTTTGCAAGCACTGAATATTCTTTTAGAAGAAGCTCTCAACGATCAATTTCGTAGAATTTGCAAATATATGCGAAACTGCGGAATTCCAAAAACACCCAGTGCAAGCCATTTGTAGAAGAAAACTCTGAAAGTCCTTCAGAAGTCATTAATATTCAAGATGCGAAATGTCAAAGCAATAAATTTCGAAACAAAACCTAATCGATTTTCAAGAAGTGTTGAATATCTCGTCCACATGCACTTTTCTTCGTATTTTTTCCTTCTTTTCTACAAATTTACGATCAAGGACTACCACAAGAAAAGAAATTACTTTTCACATCTCTTTTGTCCCTGGGCAATAACGAATGAGCAATAAATTCTCAACAAGAAACTCCTCGCATGCACTCCATATTCCATTGCATTGCATACCTAACCTGATGAGAACCTTCTCCTGGCAAAAGGATATCGCTTAAAAAGCATTTAGATATTTTTTTGTTGCGTTATATGTGGTGCAATTATCGCTTTGTAAGAATCTCAAATAAAAATTTCTCTGTATTTTATTTATAGGCAGTAAGGCATTTAAGGCGAGAAGTGAATCTACCTAAGCCGAGTTTAATATTTCTTTTTCTTGTTGTTGTTTTTTTGCTCTCAACTTTCTCGAATCCAATATTGTCCCAAGTCAGATCTATTGTTTCTCTGTGTTGCCTTATCCTCCGGTTGCAGGATGTCGTAAATTTTACGGCACCTGGCTACAAGACAATAGCAACAACTCTATAACATAACAACAATGTGTATGGAAATCAGAATTTATGGACTTTCATTGTTCTGGTCACATATTGCTGTTCTACTAAATGCCGCCTTCTTATATGGAAAGTCCATTAAAAAAAGGACATTCGAGATGACAGCACAACGAAAAACAGGCAATGCAAGGAGAATACCAAGTGACCAGAAGCAGGTGCGTTACAAATTGTGCAACAGAAACACACCCAAATGTAATCTCCATGTAATTTGAGGGCATCCTAAGAACATAATATATGACTATCTCTTTTTTGAGATCAGAAGGGACATCTTTGAGGAAGTTTATTAAAATTCTGTCCTCACATCGACTTCTTTCTTGGAAACCGAAACAACGGTCATCAATTAGAAATGTTTGCCATAGCTCTCAATTAATAAACCAAAGACTTGTCACGTGCGTGGAGAGAAAGGTTTTCTGACAAACCATAATTTCGGGCCATAAAATTTGTTCCCCTTTCGCCAGGAAGAAGTTAGACAAATCGAAATGATGTTGTCATCAGTAAAACAGGAAAAAAGGACTTTCAAAATAGAAACCAAAGCAAAATGGTTCATTAGGGTCTAAAAATGGTCACATCAACCGTCTTAAACACACAATTTTATCACACCCTTTGCATGGACTATCGGCAGCTCGAATTCTCGTCGAAGAGTGTAACTGATATTTTACATGAACGTCATACAGAGAAAAAAATGAAAGCCACATGCGTATCTAATGTCCAAATTGGGACATTGCAGGCGACCGACCAAATTCGTCCTTTATTGTCTCATAAAAATGTCAAATAAATAGGAAAAGAAATAATTGTCCATGGTTAAGGGCGGAATTGTGTTGCACAGAGGGAAAGAAAAAATGATCCCTAAAGATGGTCCTTTGTCTCGGAAAGGACACAATACATTTTGGAACATAAATTTTAAGAACGAAACAAATGGCAATTTGCTTTACTCCTTGTTGTTGTTGGTTTTCCTGAAGGATTTTTCAATAGAATAATTGGGTGGTTGAAAAATATTGACACAATTTTTTGTTTATCCGATAATTTACACCTTCAAGGATGACAGTTGGAATATGCGTTAAATTTAGAGACGATAAATTATGAACTTTCTAATTCGGAGCGTGTTCAATTGAATTTTCAAAATTTTGGAAATTCCGTGAAAACAAATAAAACGCTCACATGCTGGTCGAATTTTCGTATTATATGTTGTGTAAAGAAGCGTCACACTTAGTGCCCTACTACCCCGGCCATCGAAAAAAAATACAACTCCGTGCACCCAGACTATAAAAACAACAAGAAGCCATACCGCCCGACTATAAATCACCTCGACTCATAAGAAGGTAACGTCATTTTTAGTATTTAAGTTTTTTTGTGTTTTTATAATTCACTTGTTGTTTTTACCGAAAAGTTGGCAAGTCGAAGCAAAATAAAGTAGGAATTTCGAGCAACTTATTCCTACAACAGTAGTAGTTCTCCCACCGCTACGAGTAGATTAGCAACGAGTTATGGTTCTTAGGGCAATATAGATTGTTCCTAATTTTAACCGAGATTCCCCCTCACCTTTAGGCTTCGCGATAGTTAAGGGTGCGTCACGAAAACTTGCTGATTTTAAAAGGTAATAAAACCAAAAGTAGTGGACATACAGTTACGAAACTGTTTTATTCTTGTCACACACAATTTATACTTTCCAATACCTACATGGTTTTAAAGATAATATCGAACAAGTGATGGCCTCCGTTTTCAATACACTGAGATACCCGATTTTCGAAGCTCTGCTGAACTCTTTCAAGCATATCGATGGGTATGTTCGCTATTGCTTCACGAATGCTGTCCTTCAGATGATTTAGGGTTCGAGGGCGAGGCTGATCAGTGTAAACGATAGATTTAAGGCAACCACATAAAAAATCGCACGGAGTCAAATCAGGTAAGCGCGCCGGCCACATAAAGTTGCTTCTCAAGGAGATTAGACGATCGGGGATATTCCCTCAAAAGATCCATTGATGCTCGTGCTGTGTGAGCCATGGCTACATCTTGTTGAAACCACACGTCACCAAGGTCCAGTTAATCGAGTTTTGTGATAAAAAATTCTTCAATCATCGCAAGACAGAAACTCTCACCCTCTCAATGTTTTCTTCTGTTCTGAATCTCGGGCGTGCTGCACGGAATTTCGTCACGTTTCCGCTCTCCCTGAATGTTTTTACCTACGAAACAATCGACTGTCGGCCGGGAACGCGACCTCCGGGAATGTTGTTAAAGCGAGTACGGAAAGCACTTTGAGTGGATATTATGGAACGACCGTTGGAACAGTAAGCCTCGCAGGCAAATACGCGTTGCTCTTTCGCCCAATGCATGATGTCGACTGACTGCACCGTAAACTTTAGAAAATCCCCTAAAAAATGAGACGCTCCCCAACCACATCCCGGTGCAGGGAAATTACTCCACGGGAATCTGCTCCACATGGGAATTTACTCCACTCAAAGTGGGAATTTACTCCTCTTTTTAAAGTGGAATAAATTCCCCCTGCAAGTGGGAAATAACTGCACAATTTTTTTGGTGGAATTATTTCCCAGCATGAAACTGAGCTCTACAGTTTTTACGAGGAATATAAGTAATTATAATGCAATCAATTTATGTGATAAATTCAACCAATTTATTGACTATGAACACAATTTTATAATTTTACAAATTAAACAATTATTTATTTTTCCGCACAGTCTAACTATGGTTGAACATAAGTGCCGAATTCTATTTTGGGACTACAAACCCACTATGGTGGGTCATTAGTCCTGAAATTAAATTCGGGGTTTCTTCGTGATAAGTTTTAAACATTTTGTAAACCAATAAATTGAGTAGACAGTTTGAACATATTTTCAAGGTTTACATATCATATGCTCTAAGTCTATGTGACGTTAAGGAAACTCTTCCCCATGAAAACGTTCTTCTGAACTTTGGTGTTCGGTGAGAGTAGGGCATTCTACAAGCACACGGTACTTGAACCCAGCTTCATCTTATTGCATCTTTTTGTCACCTAAAATAACTGAGCTGTTTCTATTACATCAACAGCTCCATTAGAAAGACATTTTTGTATTGATATGATTTTCACTGTTCAGTTTTCTTGCATCATGTGGATGCAGGCGTAAGTAGGTACTATTTTTGCAATACTTAACCTTAACTCAGTCTCACATGTTTTAAAATATTATTTCAATAAAGGATTTGAAGCTTGAAACAAAAAATGAAGCGTGTACAATAATTGCAAGCGAGCGAAGCGAGCGGAAAAATTTTTGCCCAAAAGAGAATGAATTTGGGGTGTGAAAATAAAAAAATTCGCGCGAATTTTTTTATTTTCACACCCCAAATTCATTCTCTTTTGGGCAAAATTTTTTACGCTCGTTTCGCTCCCAACCAAACCAAAACGATTTTGAATGTTCCAGATCGTCATAATCTCTAGAGTCTAGACGAAAGTGAAAAAATATGTTCAAAATGAATCATTTCAATGCAGCACCTGCTTTGCAGACACAAGCGTGCATTACAAAGGTGCGTGGTGGTTTCTTTTAAAAAGTAAAGCAAGCGGCAGCAGTTAGTTTTGAAAAATGAATTGCTCTGACAATTTTGTCCACAAATAGTAAAAAAAATGGTCCTATCTATTGTTAAGACTTTTTATAATTCAAAGAAAAAATCACATTCTGAAATTTTTTTTAATAAGAAGTGCAATAATATTGTTTCTCACACTTTTCACTTTTAGTGGACTACTTTCTCACACAATTATGCAGTTATTTCCCACTCGTAGTGGGAATTTATTCCACTTTAAAAAGTGGAGCAAATTCCCACTTTGAGTGGAGTAAATTCCCATGTGGAGCAGATTCCCGTGGAGTAATTTCCCTGCACCCATCCGAACAGTCACCCCGTTTGGCGCGAAAAGCAATTCAGCAAGTTTTCGTGCGCCCCCTGTATATTTTGCCTCCTTCCGAGAATACCCCTCGCTTTGAGGCTGCGGCTAAATTACCTCCTTCTGAAAATCCCCTCACTTTGAGGGTGCGGCTATTCTACCTCCTTTCCAGATTCCCCCTCACCCTGAGGGCTGAGGCTGTGGCGATAAGACATTTTGAAAATCCCCCTCACTCTGAGGACGTGGAAAACATGGAAATGCTATGCGGAAAAAGTAAAAATTAGTCCTCACTATTTCGGATATGTTTTTTTGAAAATAAGCATTTTTGAGTGTTTGAACCCGTTTTTGACCTATAATGAACCGTCAAAAAACTTAATTTATGCACAGATGGTAATTTACATGCATATCAAAACCTCTTTTTACGTCTAGGTATACAAAACCGATCTACAATGGCCCACAATTCATTATTGTCAACACGAAACTGAGTTTTCTAAAAACAGCCAACAAATAAAATCGATAATTTGAATCACATGCGAATTTATTTATTCCCATTTAAGTACATATTTCATTGCTCTCATGAAAATTGAAAAAAAAAGAGAAAAACCACCGTCATTCAATATTGTATTCAACAATTGTAGAAAATCAACTTAAATACTCAGCATTTAATTACCACCCAGCAGTTGAATTTAAATGAGTATCATCACGTTGACCTGCTGTCAACTGTGATGACAGCAGACGCGACTCATCCGTCCTCAAAAAAAGTTGAAAAAAATAAAACAAATAAACAATAAAAAGTATTATAATAACTACGACGACGGCTGCGAGAACGACGAAGAAACTGAGGGAAACTTCACTCAGATAGATGTCCAGTGGATATTTTGTTTGTACCACCAACAGCGTGGGCGCTTATTCTTTTCTAAACGGGAAGCATCGGTCACGATCTCTCGCGTTCGCTGACCAAGGACCTGACTGTACCAAGCTCCATTATGCTTTAACAGTCAGTCAATTTACATGTTAAGGGGTGGATTTCCTATGAAACAAATATGAGGAGGGCCCTTTGTCTTTTGAATAAAATTATGGCAACTGTTTGATTGGTTGAAATCAAGAAATAGGTATCAGTAATTTTTCCTCATGACAAAAAATATTCACATATATCAATAACCCCCCCAACATACATAGCGCCCTCCTTTAACCCACACTTCGTCACTATCAATGATCCGTCTCTGAGTCAATCACAAAATCACCCGCTGCATTCTAATACTCAACCTTAACTGTCCCCCAAACCGATCGCAACTGAAACCATCACCTCGATAGCGCATTGCCAAATAGGTGGGTGGGGTCCACCACCGTGCACTTTAGGTTGAAATGTTAATTTGATTGAAGATTGATTAAATGATTTTATTTTACTGTCCATCAGTTCGAAGTGGATTCGATCGGATCGGATTGGATTTTGATTTGACTGCAAGAGAAAAAGGAATAATCTTAGAAACGCGAAACGCATTAGTAATTAGAAGATATTGTAGCTGCGATATGGCAATAGCCACATTGAATTCCCAGGAAACGACTGACATATGGCAGTGTCAAGCTGCTTTTCAAATGTCCCCATGTTATAATGTGATGGTGGCACACTGTGCAATAAGAATGTCGTCTGGCTTGCATACCCCCCTCCCCCTGCTTACGACAGACGAACGCAGCCCCCCTACAAGTTTATATTTTGTTTATTATATTCATTCATTTATTTTATCGGATTGTTATGGATTTTTAATATTCATTGGATCCATTTTATCGTTGTAGTGTGGTCGGGAATATTTAATTACAACTGTCGTCGTAGCTGTCAGTGACCACATTCACATTTTGTGTGATGTGTGACATCGCACAGGAAAAAATTGAAAAAGCAACAATACAAAAACCCCTTCTGATTGGGTGGGTATAACGTGTGTGGCATTGCTCCCAGGTTTTAAGTAGTATCGTATCGTTCGTTTCCCCATGGCTGGCCCCCCCTCAGCGATCGTCAATTGACAAGTAGTTGTTAGGTACACTCGCTCTAAGTCCCTCAAGTCCCCAAGTGAAAAATGCAAATGCAGCTGTTGACTGGTTGTGTTGTTTGGGAGCCCCTCGTGCGTCGTTGTTGACTTGCTGATGATGATTTTAATTATTATTCTTTCTCGTTTATAGTTTTGTTTTCAGTTATTTATTTATTCATTATTCAATCATTCAATGTGGATTGATGTTGACGAGGCAGCTGATGGCGCCCATGTGCGATGAATTATGCTGTCGTTACTTTTTCTTTTGTCTTCTTTGTATTCTGGCTTTTTGTTTTGAATTCAATGTAAATAATGGAAGAAGGGGTTAAGGAATTAATTATATGAGTATTTTGATATGTGTACTTGTTGATAGAAAATATTGGACGTTATTGACGGTAAAGGGGCTATTAATACTTTGTTTTTCGGGACCACCAACGAAAGGGAAGTGTTCGAGGATAAAAAAAACTTGTATCAAAGGTCTTTGACCGAAAATAGAAGACATAGCTTGATAGAACGGTAAGGCATGATGTGGAAATGACTGCTTACAAAACAAACGATTTTTTTTTAGAAAAAACTTCGCAACTCTTGCGAAATTCTCAGAACAAAAGGAAAAAGTGAAATTAGAGATTCTAAACTGACCAGCACGCTTTGAACAAAACATAAACAGCTTTGCGAAGGCAAATAGATACTTCGTATAATCGTAGGTTGCGAATGTGCGAAAATGGTGTCATGCAAGGTCTTTAACCGAAAATAGAAGAAAATGTTTTACAGAACGGTAAGGAATGTTGTAAAAATGACTGCTTACAAAACCAATAATTTTGTTTGCAGAGAAAATTTCGCAACACTTGCGAAATCCTCAGAAGAATAGAAAACTTCAAAATTCGAGATTCTTAACTAATCAGCACGCCGCGAACTTAATATGAACAGCTTTGCGAAGGTAAATATCTTTCATAATCGAAGGTTACGAGTGTGAGAAATCCTAAGAAGTACAAAATTTCATAATACACTCATTCACAGAAAATAACAGCCAGCATAAAGTTGGTACACTGACAGGGTTTCTCTGCCCTCAACATTTATTATTTTTTTTTTTGAGACGACAGACTAGTGATGGCCTTAGCAGTTATTTTCGAGTAACCGTTATAACAGTTACAGTTATTTCTGAATAACTGTTATTCTTAGCCGTTACTCAGTAACGGTTATCCATATACTTATACGAAATTTGAAAATTGTGAAATTTAAGTATTTTCTTGTCTTTTTTATGATTAGTTTTTAAAAATCGAAAATAGTAGCGGATCTTAATTCATACAAATCATAAAAGTATAATGTGAAAGTGACCTTAACACATCCTTGATTTTATTTTTTTGTTGCCCTTGCCATAAAAAAAGGATAATTTGCTAACCTCAGAAAAACTGAATTCGTATTTCCTTGAATGGAAAGTAAATAATAATGCAACCCTTTTTTCCTACATTCATAAAAAATAATGCATCTAATCTACCTCTAACTTGACCTCTTTTTTCGCTTTCTGAAAATTTCGCGTCTACCTAGTTGCAAATATGGTATTCTTGAATGATATGATGGGTTTTTTTTTTCTTAGATAATCTTTTTGCACTATTTTCTTATTTTATGGGTAATTTAACATCGATTTCTTAAAAGAGAATTGGTTTGTTTAACAATTTTCCTTTTTACTGACTTTTTTTTCCTATTAAATTATTAAAATAGAAAAACACTGTTTAAAAAACAAAAAGTTATTCAGTTATTGATAACTGGTTCCTTTAGTAACCATTTACTTTGAGTAACTTGTTCCTTATATAACTATAACTTTCAGTAACTGTTCCTTCAATAACTAGTTATTTTGAGTAACGGTTATTCTTAGTAACGGTTATTCTGATAACGGTTATTCTGATAACGGTTATTCTGATAACGTTTAGTTATTCTGATAACGTTTAGTTATTCTGATAACGTTTAGTTATTCTGATAACGGTTATTCTCAGTAACGGTTATTCTGATAACGGTTATTCTGCAGTAACGGTTATTCTGATAACGGTTATTCTCAGTAACGGTTATTCTGATAACGGTTAGTTATTCTGATAACGGTTATTCTCAGTAACGGTTATTCTGAATAACGGTTATTCTGAGTAACGATTATTCTGAGTAACTGTTACCGAATAACTGTTAAGATCGATATTGAATAACTAGTTATAGCAGTTATTCACGAATAACAGGTTATTGGTAACCGTTATTGATATATCGCCCACCTCTACGACAGACAGAATTAATAAATTTCACCTTTCCTTCAAAACGTCCGATCATTCTTCCCTAATTGCACAAATCCAAGACAGCCAAAGTGCTTAATATTATTAATGACAGGAAAGTGAAAGACCGACAAAAAAACAAGAAAAATATCCTATTCACACCAAATGTCTAAAAATTATCTCAGTCACGAAGAAGATTCTTTTGCGCACCTTTTTAGCAGCAAAGTGCAAAGAGGGCAAAACAACTTTCAAAAAATATAATGAATGAAGTCCTTCATCTGCTACCATTAGGGGTCATAAATCAAATGCCAACGACTTCAACATAAACCTATATTATATTTTTTTCTCTCTTTCAAAATAACTGTATTGAAAAGTTAGCAAGGACCAAGGACGAAGAACGCATAACAGAAATCTCTAAAATGATAAATCTCTGCAACTAAATGGCGACTGTCGCTTTGATAAAGAACATCACCCCAAACTGCGTCCCTTCGATGTCCTTTTTCGATGCCTTATTTTTGTTTTTTGTTTTTTTTTCGGAGGAGTCTGAGGGACATCATTAAATTGACAGATTTTGAAAGAACGCTTTCTCTTTTTCGATTAATCATTTTGCCACGTTGTGATGTGATGTTGTGTTTGTTTGGGACCCTATCTCTCTTTCCCTCTTCCTCTTTCAAGTCCTTTAAAGAGTGAGAATAGTAAATGAATGACTGCGAGTTCATTTCTCATAAATAACATCCGTGTCCTTTTTTGGCACGGCAGGTTAACACTCTGAAATTTATCCAGCATCCAGCATGACACTTTCGGAGTACCTTAATTTTATGGAAGAGTCAAGTCAAGGTCTTTTGCAGATGTTTCATTGTCATTCTACTGAGTGTGTCGCCTCTAATTGTTCCCAAAAACTATATAATATAAATGGCATCTTGCCATTGAGCGATAGAGAGGGAGAGAGGGGAATGATAGTATAAGGAAACAATAAAATACTGTGTCGTAAAATTTATTACCTTCTGACCACCATGAAAACCATTATCGAAAAAGGACATCGACACTCAATGTCAAAGAGACAGAAAATCCCCAGGACATTTATTCTTCGCCTCTATCGACCCTCTTCTTTCTCTCTGTTGTCCAAAAATGATGGTAGACAGAAAAAGGATCACCAGCAGGATGATGTACAGATATTTACTTATACCCATAAGTAGATAATTTATATTATACGAGAAATGGCAAAATGAAAAATTATACAGTTATGCACAGAGGGTATAAGAAAAAAAGGACATCAATTTATTGTGGATGTGATCCTTGGAAAAAAGGATAATAAATAGGCACACGTTACACAGCAAAACACATTAAATGTATTATAAATTTATCTTTGTGTTGTGTAATGCTTTTATATCCTTTTATTTTTCTTCCTCCTCATCTCCCTCACACTCTTGCTACGTTGTCGTCATCATTGTCCTTTTGTCTCTCAGTTGGCCTTGGATTTTATTTTTATTGTTTTCTATCTATTGTTTTGTGATTTATTGAGTCGTCCTTGTCGCCGTGGTGTCCTTATGTCTTTATCTTTATGGACGACTCCATGAGTGCTAACAAGCTACAAACCTCGTCAGCCATATTGTCAACACGGTGTGTGACAGTGACAGGAAGAAGAACCGGTCGTGTTGGCGTTGTTTTCGAATCGACAGTTTTGTGTTTGAAATTGATGTGTGGCGTGACATGACATGAGGATAGAATGTACAAAAAAGTCCTTGGAGATTTGTTGCTTTCTCCCGCCACTGACTTGTGAATGAAGAAGATTAATTTGTTCACTTTGCAGATTTCTTATTGTTGAGAGATTTATGCCTTTTTTTAATTTTATAAATTAAAAAGGACAAACAGGATGTCAATCGAAGATGGGGAGAGGGGCGGAGGGAAACTTAGTCGAACTATTTTGGAAAAGAAGCTTTGTCGAAGCTCAAAAGAAGGTCTTTACAAGTTATTTCTTCTTCTAGACATTATTTACCGTTTTTGATTTAGTGAAAAGGATGGATCGATGTCAAACTGTGGGCCTTTAGAGGGAAGCCTTATGGAGGCTTACTTTTCTATTGATTTTGAATAAGAATGTTCTGTTATTGCACTTTTTTTAAGGAAAACACTCAACTACTGCTATGAAAGATTTATCGAAACTTTACAGAAGCCTTATAAAAACTATTTGCAAAATTTTAACAACAAAAAATTACATTACTGAAAATATCATCGGCTTTTATTGGATTCTATGAGTTCGTCTTAAAGCTTCGGTAAAGTTTCCTTAAGGCTGCGTTAAACAAGATTTGCCAACGATTCAACTTTTAAAGTGAACTCATTTTAAGAAACTGGCGAGTTATAAGAACCTTAGAGAAGCTGTAAATGACAATATAAATTTTTGGGAGCCATATAGGTACAAGCATTATACAAGCTGTTGTAGGAAAATTGGAGAAGATTCGAGAAGAGTAGGTAAGTTTATTATTGATTCAATTTATTCATGATTTGCAAGAATGACAATACTGCCTTTTTTTCACTGAAGAATTTGGAGCTTCGCCAGAAAAGACTAATCAAGGTTTTGACAGATTAAAGTCCTTAACTTCATGAAACTGCTTTTTACGATCTCCAAACTGCAATTGATGAAAACAAATCGACCAGCTTAATTTGTCACGAATGCATCCCATAAATATTTTACTGCGGGTATAACGAAATTTTGCATGGATCATAAAAATAAGAAGATTTTCGAAGAACCGATTTGTGGGAGTGAAAGAGTCCATTAGTCTTCAGTGTGAAGTCGTAAAAGTCTTTTGTGTTTTGAGAATTTATGGCAGCCTTTAGAAAATTGCGATCCGTTCCGAAAACCCAGAAAAAAAGAAAGACAATAAATTAATACGCCACTTCCTACTCCTGGTGGACCTACATTTTATAATTATTGTCGATGTCATACAAACACAAACTATACAAAATAATTAGTCATGCCATATTGCCAAGCCTCAAAGGACATAAATACTTCTCTGAAACTGATTTAACAATTAGCTATTGTGAACACCAAAGTCAATAGCCTGGTCGTAAATAATCTCCCTAAGATTCTATTTTACAATATTCCAGGATTTTATGTCATCTCATAATCGTAAAGCAGAGGATAGGCAACGACTGTCTGTTTTGTCATCTTTATGACTCAAGGACCGCATACACGTTGCGCGCGACTTACAAAGAAATTGAAGAACAAGAAAAGTGATTCTTAGCTCGATCCCAAAGGATGGGTTTTACTTTTAAGCGAGTCGAACTTTTTTCGTTCGTTCGATTGGACACGTACGGTATAGATAAATAAAAAATGAAGAAAAGAGGAGAGAGAGCAAATGAGGATTCTTCAAAAAGAAGGAATGAAACTCTATTTAAGGCAACAACTGTCTCGCCAAGGGAGCACTTTTCCCCCTTTGGGTTTTTGGTCTTGAGAAGAGATCCCTAGAGGATGTAAGCTGTCAAACGCTCGGAAGAATTATTTACCTTTGACACGGACGAGTGAAAAATGAATGAAGCATGATTCGGCTGAAAACGAAAAATAGAAAAAAAAGTCAGAAGCCGAAACTGATGATGATGATGATGATGATGACGACGAATGATAAAACGAAGATGATGATAAAGGCATTGTCCTACATATGTTCCATGTCATGACCCCATCATTAGGATTATGTGTATCCCAGGAATCTAATTAATTTTGAATGTCGAAAATCGAATAGAGTAGTGGTGGTGCTTTGATGACTTGCACATTTATTTGACATGTCAGTCAAGTTGAAAGATTCGGTTGGACAGGAAGCGTGGGCAGAGAGAAAAGATGGATGGATAGGTGGATGATTTTTGAATGGCTTGTAATTTTTTTGTCTTCGTTTGAAATATTACCGATAATTTTTTATGGTGACTTTGAGAAGAAATATGACTTAATTTTCTGTGAGAAAAAATATGGGTTTTCTTTTATCTTGAAAATTATTAAAAATTTTAAGAAATATGACAGAGAAACATTTCATAAATCATAAATTAAATTCATTAATCATAAAACTTGTATTTTCTCTTTATTGACGGCCAAACTTAAAAGATGAAAGAATATTTTAGAAAATTGTGTTTTTGACATGAAAAATTTTGATGTCACAAATTCAATGGTTGCAGTTCAGTTGAATTGTTGTCGATGCCTCAACCGATCATAGAACGTTCTAGAAAAACAGTGGAAAATTGTATATTTCGAAAAATTAAAAAAAAAAAACACAAATCCGTCAATACACCGTGGGAATCAGGATCCAATTTATACCACAAAAACAACTCGTTTGTTTTCTATTAATTCTTTAGAATGTCAACTCAACGTTGACAGCAAGGCTTTCTTGCATTACTTATAATTTTTATTTTCATTTGCCAAAAACTCATCATTCAAAAATGCAAACCAGACACATTTCTAATAAATAAACGAATACGTCCCACACAAAAGGAAAAAAACATTTGTCATCAATCCATTATCCAAGCCAACACAAAAACTGTCCTCTATCATAAATTTTATCTTAAAGAAAAAAAAACCTTTTTGGGGTGTTCTTCCCCCTCGTCTTTCCATTTCAAATGGAAAAACCCTCATCATGATCATAACAGACACTTTCTGAGTGTTTGCCAAAAAAATACAAAAATAAAATGAAAAAAACATGAAAATGTTCCATCAATTTGCATGACAAACTTCTAGTATCAATCAAAATTTCGTTCGACATTTTATGTTCCTCCCCCTGTCCCCACTGATATATATTCGTTTTATGACATCCGTCTGTCCTTAAATAAATTATTGTCCTCTGAGTTAGAAATAGAAAGGACAGAAAAAAAACACACTTCACATATGTGGTCACAATAACTGGCAATAAATTACAAATTCAACGTGGTACTGTGTCCATGCCTCGGGGGCGCATGAAAATCCTTGTGGAAAATTAATTTGATTTATTGCGCTTATGGCAATAATGCTACCAGCTACCATCATATCGCCGCCGACGCTGCTCGACGACACAAAGAAGAGGCCTCAAAGTTGGTGAAGAGTTAGCTACGGCGACGATGTTGCACATGTAAGCCTTTTGATCCGTTCTCATCACACATCCTATCCAATTTGTTTAGATTTTTGCCGGCCAAACTGTGTGACGTTTGATTAGTTGGTTTCTCCTTAATTTGGAAGGTCCTTTTGTAAGTGGGAGGCCAGAGGCAATCGTGAAATTGTAGCATTCACGTGGGATATCAATCTGGGTATTTCGTTCTTCATGTTATTTTCAGGAGGGGATCAGATAAACATGACAAAAAGGGCCAAGAATTATGAGGGGCGCAAAAATTAAGAACAAAATATACATAGCAGTAATAAAGCTTCGATCTGTGTTTGCAATTTGAGAGCCCTTGAATTATCGGGCCTTGAAAAAAACAAAAAAACAAATCCGCTCCTGTAATTTTTTACTCTGCGTGATTGAATGAAAAAAGCAAACATAAATAAAAACTGCAACACAAATATTTGTCTTCATCATTATTCTTCCGACAATCGGCGCACATTTATGTCCGTACAAAAATGCAAACAAAGTAACGTTTCTTCGACTCAAGGGTCGGTCGGTCGATCGGTCGTTCGCCTGAACTGAAGGGGTGTTGAATTGCAAAACCAAATTAAAACAACAACAACAAAATGAAATTACAAAAACACCACAAAATCCAATCGATCAACGGAGAAACCCCTTTTCATTCATTTGACTGCTCGAATTTTAGTTCTTGTGTGTTTTATTTACGTTGCGTTTGTAATGTCAGTTTTTTTTTTCTTTTTGAAAAATTGTATCAAATCAATCAACAGACCAACCCTCATAACTCACGTCAGATAACGTTTGCAGAAGACGAATCGGTTAAAGTTAAAGGGCCTGCCACTTTTATGTGACAATAAGGATTGAGAGGATTTTCTTCGCTATCATTCCTGGTCTATCAAGGATATCCAGAAAGGGGTAAAAGGGGCTGACTGACATTCAACCAGAAAACAAGGATAAATTAGAAATAATAATGGTAAATAATAACGTAATTGACAAGGATATTTGACAGCTAGACAATTCGTGATAAGATATCGTTGACAAGAAGGTGTCTGTCGTTTCGTTCATAAAAATGGTAATGGAGTAAAAACGTAGAAATGTTGGCAACACATGTGTGGAAATGGAATTTGCATTAATTTTCACTTATTATTTCCATAGGAATTTCAAAATTTTTAATAATTTGTCAATACTTACAAAATGAAGAACTATTTGAGAGAGTATAAGATGTTTTGTACCTATACAGTTTATCATTTTGACGTACCTGAAATGAAACAGAAAAATAAGAACAGTTAAAAATTTATTGTTAACTTAAATGTTGTTAAGACAGATAATTTTTCAATTAATTGTACAAAGTAGAAACACAAATAGCATTGACAACTTAGGGCATTGGCTCATACAGTTTTTCATATATTAAAATTGTTTAAGGCATTTTACATTCGCGTAGTACGGTTAAGGAGTCACATTATAAGCTTTTTATGCTCTGACATAAAAAAAACACAGTTAATGCATTAGAGGTGTAAGGAGATGGAAAAGTACTACTCTGTAAATATTGGTCTCGCTCCGAATTGAGAGAATAGTTATGCTTTCCATATTCTCGCAGTACGGCTAAAGAACTAATCTCTTTTCTTGAGAGCATGACCTGAAATTGGGCACAAGTATAAACTGAAAGAGAAAGATATTCCTTCCTAGAAGCGCAAGTGTTACAACCGAATTTTTGCACACATTCGTGCTGTACGGTAATACAACGAATATCTGCATTTAAAAAAGCAACAAATATCTTTCCGTGAGAGCATGACCCGAAATTGAGCAGAAGTATAAACTGAAAGATAAACCTTCCTAAGAAGAGTAAGTTTTGCGACCGAATTGTTGAACACATTCGTGTTGTACGGTAAAACAACGAATATCTGCATTCATGGGTCTTATTTCCAGGTTTTGATACACGTTAAAATCTTAAGTGCTTGGAAAGCTGATAAGAGACAGAACCCGCGAACTATAAGGCTAAAAACACACCAAATAAGACAAGACGTCTTTTTGTCAAAAAATTATGTCGGATTTCAACCCACACCGAGAACGATAGAGACAAAATGTCTTGTCTTTCTCCACTTCGGTGTGTGTTGCTCCTATACAATCTATACAACTGACAGGTTTTTTTTTGTCGATTTTTGTTTGTTTGCCTTGTTCTTGGTGTTTGTTACTTCATTAGACGGTGTGTCATTTTAGACGTTGGCATTTTGTCTTCTTTGGTGTGTTTTGTTCCAATTCAACCCCATGTATTTAATGCAACCGACGAGCGGATAAGACTTTTTGTCGTGTCGTTTTTCTTTTCCAAATTCATTTTCTTAGACAAAAATTGAAAACTAGCCTAATTATTACTACTAATTAAAATTAAAAAAAAACTAATGTCTTTATCTCTTTTTTCGGGTTTTTACTTACATGCTAAGGGTCCTTAAAATAAAACTTAAAATTACCTATTCTACCTATAAACTGCTTAAAACTAGAACAACCACAGCGGCAAGAAAACTGTTTCCATTTTTCTTCTTTTTTTTTATATATTTCCAATTTTTAAAACAAGTATGTGAGCCGGCCAAGGCAAAAAAACTTCACCCCGGACTACCCATTGTCTAATGCTGTTTGAAGCCACCAAAACTGGTTCTCCTGCTTCACCCTATCAATGCGGTCCTGTTCGGACACAGCCCTACTGAACCGAAGCAGCTCCACTCCATCACGAGCGAGGATGCCTCGTTCATACAGGAGTCACTGGTCTACAGTTTTTCGCCTGACGTGGTAGATAAGCGGTACTGCCAATCTATCCTGTATCATGCCGCACTTGTCTAAATAGACGAACAAGTTTTATCACGAAATTCTCAATTCTATTTGTTCGAGCCCCGTTGTATAGAACCTCGTTTGAATAATAATGCAGATAAGAAGATTCCGATGTCCGATACAAACCGAGACAGCGTCTAAGACACTGCCTCTCGAACACCCGAAACTTCTCCAATTGGGAAGAGGAAATGTTGAACCACACTGGACAACCATAATCAATCATTGGCCGTATGAGGGCCATGTAGCAAATTACCTTCACTCTGGGGTCAAGCCAGGGGCTGATCAAGGGTTTTGACCGCCCTAGGCTAATTCTCTGGACGCGCCCCCTCCAGGTCTAAGAATAAATAAATTGTTTATGACTTCGTCAGCTTTCAATATTAAAAAAAAACAAGTCTCCAACCGATTGGTATATATATATAGTATAATATTAATAAGAACAAAAAATCTTTTCAAAAAAGCAGTTTTCGAAAATATACATTCATACATATTTATTATGAAAACTTATAATTTATTAAAAAATATAAAATTAATTATTG
This sequence comes from Sphaerophoria taeniata, assembly GCA_943590905.1. Lineage (NCBI taxonomy): Eukaryota > Metazoa > Arthropoda > Insecta > Diptera > Syrphidae > Sphaerophoria > Sphaerophoria taeniata. Next base: position 87,748,609 of record OX016542.1, read on the forward strand.
CAAAAATAGTTATTTATAGGTATAGGTAATATTAATAAGAAAAAACTTAAAATGCATTCAAAAAAGTATCACAAAAGTAGGAAGATATAGATAAATTATTAATGAATATAATATAAATAAATAAAAATAAATCAATTAAAAAAAAAGAAAAATAACAAATGGTTAAGAAATAATAATTTATTTATTGCAAATAATAGTTATAAATTATTAATTAAAAGATAAGAATTCACTCAAAAAATAATTATTTATTTGTTATTTTTTTCTTTATTTTATTTTCCAAAAAATAGACATCTATACCTATCTTATATTTACAAAAAATAAAAATTTGTCCAAAAAATTATCATTTATTTATTGCAAAACAATTGTATCAAATATAAATGAAGAAATAACGATTTATTTAAAAAATAATAATTTTTTTCTTACAAAAAATTGGTAGATATAAATTATTTATAAAAAAAATATCAATTCATTTAAAAAAATTAATAATATTTTTTTTTTCTTAAACAAATGGAAATAATTGTTTGTTGTTTGCCCGATCCTGAAAAAGGGAGATCCTCTAAACTGCGCCAAGTACAGAGGAATCAGTCTGCTTAACATCGCCTATAAGATCCTCTCTGCCGTAATATGTGAACGTCTGAAGCCTTTCGTCAACAATCTGATTGATCTTTATCAATGTGGCTTCAGGCCAGCAAAGTCTACCATCGACCAAATTTTCACGTTTCGGCAGATCCTGGAAAAAACCTATGAACTCCAAATCAGCATCTACAGAGACGAACTGTATAAAGCTATGTCTAGGTTTGGCATCCCCGCTAAGCTCGTTCGCTTGTGCAAAATGACGATGGAGAACTCACGCTGCACTATCAAGCTTGGCAATGAGCTTACGGAATCTTGCGACGTCAAAAAAGGATTCAGAAAAGGTGATGCACTGACCTGCGAGTTCCTTAACATCGTTCTTGTGAAGATAGTCCAAAACTCCACCGTCAACAGCGGAGGCACTATCTTCCATAAATCTGTTCAACTTCTCGCGTACGCCGACGATATTGATATAATGGGAAGAACATAGCGTGATGTCAATGGCGCCTTTGTGAGAATTGAGACAGAAGCGGCAAAAATGGGTTTAGCGGTAAATTAGGGAAAAACGAAGTATATGCTGTCTTCGAGAAAGGACACCCAACACCGACGGCTCGGACAGAACGTCACAATAGACGCATACAACTTCGAGGTAGTAGAGGAGTTTGTCTACCTAGGCTCCGCTATTAACACGGGCAATAACACCAGCGCCGAGATAAGACGAAGAATTACTCTTGCTAATCGCTGTTTCTTTGGGCTAAGAAAGCAATTGAGTGGAAAAGCCCTCTCGAGCAACTAAGGTAAAACTGTACAACACCCTCATCATCCCTGTCCTGCTATATGGTGCAGAAGCATGGACCCTGACAAAATCGGATGAATGTGCCTTAGGCTGTTTCGAGAGGAAAGTTCTTCGGGTCATCTTTGGCCCCGTGTGCATTGATGGGGAATGGAGAAGGAGATACAACAGCGAACTTTACGGGTTGTACAACGACGTTGACCTAGCCAGAAGGGTCAAGGTCCAGAGACTCAGATGGCTCGGTCATTCAGAATGCATGGACACCAATGCTCCGGCCCGGAAAGCCTTCGGCACTATTCCCGAGAAGGAGAGGAAGACCGCGACTCAGGTGGCGCACACGAGTGGAAGAGGACGTCAATCAACTTGGAGTGCAAAACTGGACACAGCTAGCTAGGGACCGAGCTGGCTGGCGGAGACTGTTGGTTGAGGCCCAAGTCCACACCGGACTGTAGCGCCACCTTAAGTAAGTAAGTAAATGGAAATAATACATATTTCACACATTATTAAAAAAATTACAATTAATTCAAAAAATAATAATAATAATAATACAACAGCGTCATTTGGTGAGAAAATCCAGTCGTTGCGCAAAAAACATCATGGGATAAAGTATTCAATGCCACAATCTGTGTTTGTGTGTTGAAAAAACAAAAACTGATACAGACTGGGTGCGTTCACTTTCTCAATGCATTGGCTATCCCAGATAACAAGGAAAAGATACATTTTGTTCTAAATGAACGAAAATCTCGAATTAATTATAATATAAACTTCACTTTGTAGTCAGTTGTGTCGTTATTAAAAAAAACTTGTATGTAGTTGAAATAAGTATGTTTGATGACAGTGAATATACGATTCCCCGCCAGCGCCCTCGAAATCCTCCCGCCCTAGGCTGCAGCCTAATTAGCCTATGGGCTAATCAGCCCCTGGGTCAAGCCGACTGCTGTAAAACAGCCGTTACGTCAGAGCGAAAGCTCCCCTGGCCTTAGTCAGAGCAGCATCTATACGTCTGTCATTTCGACAAATACTGGTCCAAACAGATACCCAGGTACTTCACTACACTTTTGTTCGTCAATGGCTGTCCGTGAGGATCAGCATATACAATAATGGTATACTGATGCCTAGTCTGGTGAGTTTTAGGTACAAACCTTCTAAGCATACGGTGTCCAAAGCCTTCTCTAAATCAGCCAGAACAGCACCCGTGCATTGTTTCTTGGAATTATTCCATTGGATATCAGAAACGAGCTTAGACGCGGCATGAACGGTGTCCTGTCTCGCCTTGAACCCGAACTAATTAATCCGAGCTCTATTGATGATCTTTTCGAATACCTTGCTGATACTTGGTAGAAGACTTATCGACCAAAGATTTGACGGATCCTTTCCCTTTTTCGGGACAGGATGAACCACAGCTGTCTTCCAACGCACTGGATAATATGCATTATTCAGCACGTTGTTGAACTGAGTGGTGTAGATGTCTATTGCCTCAATCGGTTAGTGTCTCAGTACAATGATGGATATACCATCGACACCTGCTGAATTCTTATTCATTATTAAATCGAAGATGAGCTGGAGTTCTACCTTCGTGATGAGCAAGGGACTCGGGCCCATTCGATCGGCGATAATAGCGTTTACTAAGAAGTCGTCATCAAACCGGTTGAAACCACGGTTCTCGGATCACCAGTGCGTAATATCATTCCTTAGGTAGAAGTGATAAGGTAAAGCTCTTCGGGTCTTCAATCACACAGAAATCATCGTCCAAGACGGCTCCCTCAGGATCAATTTGCGCTGTCAGAAGTACGTCTCTGTTCTCTACAGTTCTCTGGTCGTTCTAATGCTTGGACCTTAATATCTTATTAATTTGAGGGAACAAACTCGGGTCGCTAGAACAAACGGCCCGAATTTTCTTGTCCCAGTACAAATTAATAGATTACCTGTAATTTTCCTTGATCAGGGTGTTGATGTTTTTAATCGACGACTTCAGTGTCCTAATCTCCAAGTCGTTCGGATCTGTAAATCGTCTATACAAGTTTTTCAGTCTTGTCAGTAGTCCGCTTTTCTGTCTGTGCAGTGCGTCTATAGTCTATAGTCGTGTTACAGTTTCGAGGGCGATTAGGATTACCCACTTTGTCTGTTATTGTAAGTCTGGTATCGTACAGCAAAAGGTCCAGGACGGAACCGCTCCTTGGTAACGAGGGCCTTTCTGTGGCCATCAGGTCGACACCATACTCAACACTGCAAAGATTCATCAAATTAAAAAGATTATTACCTCTTGGATTATTAGTTTGATTTCCTAAATCTTCGTGTCGTGTCTTTTTCGGTGTGTGTTGCCTCGTAAGAGCAATGGACTTGTGTCCACGATTTTTTGTCGAAAGGCAAAAAGACGTCTTGTCTGATTTGGTGTGTTTTTAGCCTAAATGGTTCAATGAACATTCTAGTTGTAACTTGGATATACATTATACAATTATCGCCGATGGAAGATAATTTTGATGCCTAATTATTTAGAAGTAAAAAAGAGCTCAGAAAGCTTCTAAGGTTTATCATGTCATGTAATTGAAAGAAGCCTTTATTTTCTTAACAGCTCAACATAATTGAAATTCCGCACAAAAGGGATTAGCAACTAACAAGTTCTTAGGCAATACTTCCCAGGCTTGGCTTATCTACGCACAATGCACTGCCACTATCTGCTAATTAAACGCCAAACCACAAATTTGCTACTTTCATTTCCTATCAACACATTCCACACATTACCACCCCAAGTGCCAATCAGTCTTAAGTTATTTCAATGTCCTTGCCATTAAAAACAAAACAACATAAACTTTAAGGAATGTCTTTCAACAGAAAAAAAAGGAAACATGTTGTAAAAATAAGAAACAAATTCCGCACACATTGCAAAACCGTCAACAAATCCCCTAAGCCATTCTAAGCTAAGAAAAAATAGAATTAAGCCTCATGCACATTTTGCACATAGAAAAACCTCCAGCAGGCCGACATCATGCGGATTCCATTCCGACTCGACTAATCTCATTGAGGTGAGAATAAATACCAGGTCTTAAAGAAGAGAAGCACTATTTTTGTATACATAGTTTAGTTGGGTTCAGCTTCGGTTAGGTTGTAGAGGTTGTTGTTGTAGTCACTGACTCACTCAATAATTATACTCTTTATCCTGATGTGCTTACGCCATTGCCGTACATTGGTTAATCGGATAATTGTGGAATCCTCTTAGTAACTGGAATACCATTGCTACAGAGGTTTTAGGAAAAGAAAAAGGTTTATTGAAGAGCGTCATTAACACCCAGTGAAAGGGAAAAAAACGATTTGAAACATTCCTTTGAGGCTTAGCGAAGGTATGTGAAAGCAAGGAACGACTTTGATCTACCCCTTCACCCAAGTGCATCATGCAATTGTCGTCAAATCCTAATTAAATTTTTCATAAGGGAAATTTTTGTTGCCACAGATATCTATTGGCGTGGTCAACCGCAGGTAATGTTTAATTAGATTGCATCCCATGTTCGAGCTCTCATTGATATACCTTCCAACTTCCAAGAGAGATAAATCATCATCTCGAGAATAAAGCAAAACCAAATAGATTCCTCATGGATCATCATCAATCCATTAACCTTCCAACAGAGCAGCACATCTCCAAATATCATCAACATCAACTTTTCCAATTACACCATTCATCACAACAAAATGGAAAGGACTTTGACTTTCCGTCGTAGTCATCGTCGTCCACCCATTTACGTCCCAAGACAGTCATACAATATCCCGAAGCCAAGCTGGAAGACATGACCACACACACCCAACTCAGAAAGTGTAATAAATCACTCTCATTAGCAGATATCAATCACAAGGATAAATCAATAAGAAAACGACTCCTCGTGTTCAATTTATTATTTTAACTTCAAATTTTTCTTTACCCTCCATTAGATTTTTGCACCCTGATGTTCGATCTTCCTCTCTATCTCACTTCGACTGCCCGTAGAAGCCAGTTAGGACAACAATAGAAAGGAAATTTTCTCGTGATCCTTTCTCACGTCTCATGTGGCAATATTTTTTGCTGCTTCTATCCAGCAAATAAAATATATATCTTAAAAGGCAATGGCAAACAAAAAAAGGACGACGACAACGAACGAAAAAGTGAAAACATCAGAACCTAGAAGGCTGGAACAGAGAAAAATGTATGGAGATTTCTTTTCAACGACCCATAACGACAGGATGATGGATGCCGCAAAAGCCCAAGATTCCAAGAAAAGGATCTGTTCCTGTCAGTTGTCCTGACATATACTTTCTTTCTTTTTTTTTTGTCCTTCAAATCTACAGAGGATGACAGGGAGAGAGAGAGAGACGTGTCCGTCTCCGTCCTCGTTTTTCAACAGGAAAAAAAGTGAGTGAATAAGTGAGTGGTGTAAAGGGTGACAGGGCTGAGGAAAAGAAGAAAAAAATAACCCATATACTATCACTATGAGGAAATAAGATGAATGGTGGCAAAAAGAAGGACGAAAGTGAATAATTGTGTGACAAGAGGAGTGAAATGCAGAAAAGCGTAAAAACTCTTTTAATAACATTCAACTTTTGACAAATGAATTCTAATATTTTTCCCACTTTTTTCTTTCAAACTCCCCTTACCACCACCGTTTTTTGAGGAGGATGTGTGTGTATTGTCCTTTTTGTCGGTATGGTGGGATGAAAAATACTAGTTGACACACAATTGTTCTTCGAAATAACGGTAATTTGTCAATTTCCTGGGAGTACCTACTATTTTGGGAACAGCAATTTGTTGCGTACATTTTTCGCATTGTTGAGAATGGTTGATGTCCTTTAAAGGCGGGGTTGCACAACTAGGTGTGGGAATTCATGGGATGTCTTTAAAATAAAAGATTGAATCTGTAAAAATTCAGTCCCACGAGCCACGAGAGGAAGGTTGTTAACTTCTTATCATATTGCATAGCTTTAAGGATTCGATTAGTAAAAGAGTGTCAGTACCTAAAAAAAAAAACAAGTAACAACATTTCGCAAGTATCAATTTTCGAGTAACTATTTCATTACAGTTCGTTCTTGTCATTCTAAGTCGATACTTGGTAAGAACTTCAACGAGCTGGAAAAGAATGCTTGCTTAGTAAGAGAAGAAATGTTCAAGTACTTGAAAATTGTGTTCAAGTACTTGAATATTGAATTCAAGTACGTGAATATTGAGTTCAAGTACTTGAATTGATAAAGGTTTTAAGGTAGAAAAATTAAGTCTAAGAAGCTCAATATACAAATATCAAATGTAGGGTCAGCTGTTAGAGACAGGTACTTAAAAATTTGACGTATCAATGTTTTATAAATAGGAACTTCGCGGTACAAACAAAGTTTTTAAAATACTTGCGTGCGACAACATTTTCAAGTACTTGAAGTACCTGTTAATCAAGTACTTTGGTATTAAATAATTCGTACTTATCTGAAACGGGAGAAAATTTAGAACTTTTACTTGTACTTCAGTACGAAACTGGTATTTGAAGATCCCAAGGGGCGATTTATTCCAAGTACAGCCTAGCAGTTAATCTTGAACTTAAAAGTACCCAAGTAGGTATACTTGAAACAAATCTTTGATCAATAGGTTTGCTAATACTTTAAACGTCTAACTAAGTACTTGAAGTAGGTACTGTCGAAATATTTGAGTACTAAATATATGTCATACTTCTTCACTTTGATCTTTAAAGAACATTTGGGTCCCTACAATGTCAGTCACCTTATTTAGGATCAGAGGCCTTAAATGGGTAAAGAAAAAACTTCATGTTCCCAGAAAAATTCTTAAATAATGGATCTAAGTTGTGTGAAGCGCCTGCCATAACTCAATCAACTTTTTACCAATCTAACGATTCTTCAGTATAATAAAACGTTCTCCTCTGACAGTTCGAGTACAATTTAAGCCAATAAGAAGATGCTGCAATAAAGAAAGAAATAACACTTCTATCGATAAATCGAATTGCATCCCATCCCTATGCAATGACTCAATCCAAACAAATTTATGTTTTCCTCCATAGCTCTCTGCCTATCACAAGGATGCTATCTAGATTCCACGCGCGCAAACACATTACCCCCAACTACTAACTTGAATTTCATACATTTTTCCGGCACAAAATTCGCTCGTTCGTTGCTGCTGTCGCCGCCAATAAAATCACGTCAACTTGCCATTACTCTTATCAAATCAACATGTCATTCCATTCGTTGTGTAAATAGCCTCTTGTGGTCTGCCTGCGTCGCACTTCTATATGCCTCTTCAACTATATCTCTCTGTTTGTCGGTCGGGATGTCTTTTGGGGTCTGTGGAACTATTTATCTCTTCGAGTCAGTAAGTTCTGCGCTGCGCCACGACAGCCATTCCCGTCTCAAAACCAAGCAGTCACCACCATTTCTTGACTTTTTCCACACGCATATGGCAACCGGGCGGCAAAATATCAAAGCCTGCCATCATTTGGCACATAAACTCAACCTTTGGCAAACATTAAACGTTGCCGGCTGTCAGCTCTTATGTTATTACTGACTGCTAAGCGGAGTCGCGCCGCAGTTAGCGCAGCTTGCATCTTGTCGGTCGTATAGAATTGTCGGATTCACAACGTTAACATGCGAACAGAGAGACGGCAGACCAAGTGATCTTGTTTGTTGTGAATAGTTGGTTTCTACGACTGAGACATATGTGGACCTCTGGACCGCACTACGCCCAAAATGTCGATGCCACGTGGTGACACATTTCCAAATTTGCAACAAAATTCACCTTTGTCGGTCTTTGGTACCTACAACCATTAATGAAATAGCAACGACGACCGACCGACGATGATGCTGTACCAAAGAGGACCACCAAGAGTTGTGGATCCGCATTTTGTGTGCATCCTGAGGAGCTGACTCAACTGCAGTCTAAAATTGCAAAAGGCAAATAATGAACGACTCAATTAAGTGCATTCAATGGAGGAACACAATTAGGTGGCAGGTCATTCAGTGGCCACAAGCAGTGTTTTCTTTTGGTTGGAACGTCGCGGTCGTTTGTCGCTGTCGGGAAACGTGGAGGAAAGAGTTCAGCAAAACTAGAAGAACAAATAATGCATCGTCTTGTTTAACAGGTAAAGTGAAGACAGTACATGTAACCTGACACATTTGGAAGCAAGCAAAAACGTGTGGGAGTGCTACAAGTGAACAACAAAAGGCAATGTCTTTATTTACCTTCGTAGAAGTTGGATGCACTTTTGAATGCAGTCGCTTTGTGTGGGGCAATCATTTCATGGGTTTTTTATGCGGAGTTGCGCTTCATCTATTTCAAAATGTCTTGCAATTGTTGTAGAAAGGCGGTTTCAAATTGAATTGTTGCGTTTGCTATTTATGGTCGAGGAAAAATGTTGCATTGGTATGAGAGTGGAGTAAAACTATTTCTGTTCGACATCGCAGAAAAGAACATAACATTAAGTGACCACTTGACATTAAGAGAATAGAAGAATTGTGGAACGAAGACAAAGGTTTATTCGAGGCACATCTTACTAGGTTAGGTATATTTGTGAAACGAACATTCTTCGGTAAATTGCACGTTTTTCAATGTGATTTAGAAGTCTTTTTCAATTTGTATACATTTCCCAAGAAGTATTTACTATGTAATGATGAATTATTTTATACTGTTCAAATTAATTTCAAAGCACTTTTCATATAATGAAAATATTTTAAAGCATACTTTAAGGCTAAAATATTTTATAGCCTACTTTTTGGCTGAAATATTTTACAGCCTACTTTTAGGATAATTTATCAACGCATAGCATACTTTCACATAAATTGATTATTTGTTATAATTCACATTCACTCTTTGTAAGGAATGTATTAAAAGGAACATAATTTTTTCAATAAAATCGGAGCTTTTAATGAAACAATTTTGATATTTTTTCATTATTGAATTCTAATTTTTTATACGATTGACTTTGACAGAATATAGTTTGTGTTCGGATCTCGGACCAATATTTTGATTGTTTTTACTGTGTAGTACTCAAAAGCAATACCAGTACTACATTTAGACTTTAAGAGGAAGATGTTCTTTCAGCTAACCTCGAAAAGAAAATTTGTCCATCACAAGATTTCAAAGAATTTTAATTATTTTCTACGCACATGAAAAAACATCCCACTCATCAAAAAAAACTTCTAGCTAGCCACAGGTCTCCACAAAAAACAATCATTACTTACCACTAACCACAATGAACTTTTGTGTTTTTGCGAAATTCCACCTACAATATTATACTCTTCATATTTGCAATTATTAGGAGGGAGTGACTTTTGTTTTTGGCTAAACATTTGTTTTTGTTCTTTCTCTTATTCCTTTTGATACACTTACACAACATGACGTTGATTACGTTCCCCATTGTACTTTTACCACAAAATTTCGAAATACACATTTGGATGGAACACATGCTATTCAGTTGGGTGTAATAGCAATGTCAGCAGCCATCAAAAGCAGATGACATTTTCCTTGTGCGAAAGGAACATTTCGACAGGCAGTTGGTTTGTTTTCCCTATTTTCAATTCATTCATTCATCCATCTATCCTATGGCAACTCTCAGGAGACTTTATCACAAAAAAAAAAACACCAACCAACCCACCCACGAGCAAGACACATAATAACATGCCCACTTACTTGATGTGTCAAAAAACTGGTACAGTACTGTGGAAAAAGCTTTTGTCTTTCAGTCAGACAAAGGCTGGAAAGTTTAATTTTTTTTTACTAGAAAAACTGTTTCAAAAAGAACTTATTTTATAAAAGATTGGAATACTCTACACAGCCCTGTTTAGACATTTTACGATAGGTAGGTATATTATTCGCAAAAACACACAAAGGCCGTATGAACTGCTGAGAGAGTATTATATACCTACAAACATTTTAGAGATGACATTTTTGACAGCGGCATGAAAATCAATTTGCAATACGTCAATCGTGGTTTTTCTCATTCTCTTTCCCTTTTTTGTTGTTGTTTTGTGCTGTCAATGTGTTTGGCAAAATTACACGACAGCTTGATGTGACATGTTCTTTCTCATTTCTACTTTGTATATGAATATTATGCTTATGCAATCATCTTCGGGAAAGGGAGAGGTGGGAATGTGGTGATAGAAGTAATACCACATACTGAAGTGTAATATGACTGACTCTGTCACAATGTCAAGTCAAAATGTTTTACTCTTGTTTAAACCAAGAACTAAGTGAAGCATTAAGCTGATGAGTATTGAAAACTCTCTAGGGAGGGCCGAAGTTTTCTTTCTCGTTATATTCAAAAATGACAAACAATACCTAAAAGGTTGCAAGCTAAACGACATTTGCGTCGAAGCTTCAATTTGATGAAAATTTGTGAATTTCAATAGGTTCAATTTCCAAATTAAATTCGCTTGTTTTCGATTGCCTATGAGATAAAATTCGATTTCAAATTTTCTACAGGAGTTAGTGAAAAGAAAAAGACGCTTTTTGACGACTTTTTTTAATTTTGATTACATTTTCGCTTAAAACTTAACAAGATCTTCACATTTCTGACAAAAAAGACATAACACACAAATTTAAGAATAAAATTTATTTATTTATGTTTCATAAGTAACAGGACAGAAAAATGTCGCTAATTTGTCGCTAAAAGGCTGTTTGCCGTATAACAAAATGCCACTTTTTTGTCGCGAAAATCTCTAGACATCCAAACAAGACATTTAGACAAGAAAATCTGGAAAAACCTTGTTAATATTTCGAGAACTATAAAATAAAATGTTGCTTTGTTGTCGCTATCTTAAAGTCGTTGTTTTTTAAAAGTTGTTGCTTTTTCCTATAAAATATTTCGCGTTTTTCTGTCGATATAAGAAATTTCTCCCAAACCTTAAGCCAGTAACAGATGAAAAACTACACACACAGATGTGTGGACCTTCTCATTTCTAATGACTTGTTTTTAATAGCATCATCATTTATTATTGATTGTTCGCTTCCAAATTTTCAACAGCAACAATATATATAAAAAAAAGAAAAGAGTAGAACGTGTTTTCTTGCCTTTTTCGGAAATCTCAATCCCACGCCCACGTCTCAAATTACACTCAACACAAAAAAAAAACGAAAACAAAAATTTCAAGACGTCAAAAGCAACACAACACAACACTGCTCTTCCCTATAACTAATGTCATAATCACAATTAATGGTCATGGACACATTTCATCTTAAATTACTTTGACAGGGCCCAGCTACTGTTATTTTTATTATCATCGTTGTTAAAAGAAAAATTGAACAAGCCCAAAGGTGGAAAGGAATCATTTTTTCGGTCATTTCGGTTTCAGTTTCGCTTCATCGGTTGTTGGTTGGGTTGGTTTGTCGGAGGAACAACAAAAACAGAGCGGCATCATTTACAATTTCAACCATCTTGACTTTTTGACAGCGCTCACTAACAAAAACCGACAAAATAAAAAAAACAGACACCGTCTATTGGTACTGGTAGGTGTATTTTGTGTCGAACCTAAATTTAAGGATGGACCAGGTAAAAATGTGTTTTCAAATGAATTCCAATCATTGGAACATATTCGACAACTCCAAAAAAAAAAAATACAATCCAGACAATCCAGGAGGAAGAGAAAAAAGTGCTCCCTAGAGTGGTAGTTGTTTGGTAGGTTCCACAACACCGAATTCCACATGGAGGCACGATTCTTCCCGCTTTACTAAATCAAAGGAAACTAAATTTATTAAACGAATGAACGACTGGAGAGAAAACAAAAAATCAAACATGGTGTCTGGCGGTTGTGTCGCTGCCGGCCGCCCTTTGATCTTTTAACCAAACACAGGATTTAATTTGTGGACTTTTTTAAAAGACTTTATTTATGAATCGTTTTCTTTCTTTTGAATGTTCAAGGGTTCATCTCCCCCTCCTCCTCATTTTGTACAAAATCGATACCCAAATAAATCCTTTTTAGGGTTTTTCGATGTCGTCGATTGTCATCCTAGTCAGCTTTTCAAAAAATTGTATCAAAACAGAAAATAAAACGACAAAGAGCTTACCTCTTTCATTTTTTTATATTTTTCGTTGTTTAACTGTCAAAGCTACTCTGCCTAAAAATAGCATTCAAAGGGTTAAGCTGAGGGGATGGGAGCCAGACGTTCTATGAGGAATTTTTTGGGGATTGCGTGTTTGACGACGACATCGGTCGGTCGCCGCTTATTTTTCAAATGAAATGGAAAAGTAAACATTTTGGGTGACATCCATCAACAGAGATGAAGGATGAGCAGTTGAAATTGAAGTTAAAAACTGGGAGTGCGATATCAAAGGATATCGCCGCCGACACGCTGCTGTGCGCGGTGCCAAGAGCGACTGTATAAATGGTTCTGATGTTTATTGACAGCACAGTAGAGGCGCGCAGCAAGAAGGATTTGACGAATGACATTCATGATGAACAACAAACCCGCTACTGGAGTTTTTATTTGTGATTCACCCGACATAAAAAAAAAAAACAGATGAAAACTAAAATTGCCGCGAGAGATGTGCAAAGTGATGTCGTTTTCGTCATTTATTAAAAGAGATTCGAGTTGATTGAAGTTGAGTTATTATTTCTCTGCTTTTCGTCATCCTCATCACCAACAAAGGAACGGTGAATTTTGTGAATGCTTTGCGCCTTTGCGGAAATACCTTTTTAGATGACGAATTCTTGGAAATTGACATTGCTTTTCAAATTCTTAAATTTTTTCAACCAGATTTTTTTTTTATTTATTTATTTATTTGTTTATCAACTGTACAAGAAAGTATTAAACTTATATTTAGTACAGGGAAAGTAAGCATTTGTTTTTATTCTACATAATTAAAAAGAAATATTTAGAAGAAATGAACGAAAACATATTTATAGAAATTAGACTTTGATTTACATTATAGTCAAAACAAAGAAAGGAAGGAAAAATAATTTAACAATTAAACAAAAATAACATAAACATCATTAGTACATTACTGCAAAATAATTAAAAAGTAACTTTTTGAAGTGATTTGAGTAAAATGTTCTTCTTATATCAAGAGGAAGTACGTTCCAGAGATAAATAGCATATATAAAAAAATGACGGAAGCTTATTAAGTATTTATATTTGGGTGGAATAAACTGTAAGGTTCGTTCTGATCTAGCTGGTCTTACAAGTTCGAATAAGTAAGATGGTATTTTGTTGACAACGATTTTTTGCAGAGTGAGAACTGTACGGAAATTTAGGTAAGCATTTAGCGAACAACCAAGAATTTTTTTGACGAAACCCGATATATGGTCATGACGTTTCAAGTTAAAGGCATATCTAGCACAACTATTAAAAGCTACATTGAGTTTTCTACTGGATTCATTATCCATGTTCGTAAATAACTCGCAGCCATATGATATGATGGGTAGAATAAATGCTTTAACCAATTTTACTTTCACTTCAGATGAAAGAAAACTAGATGTTGGACCTAGACCCCGTAGTATACCATAGATATTACAAACCACTTTGTTTATGTGATCATTCCAGTTTAGTTGTTGGTTAAAAATAACTCCAAGGTTTTTGAACTTATCTACAAACTCAATTATTGTGTTATTAAGGAGCAATGGTGGAAGTTCAATATTAATTTTATTGGTTCGATTTATAAGAATCGCCTTAGTTTTGCTTGGATTAAGCTTCAAATTGTTTTTTTCTGACCATTAATAAATTGAACAGAGATTATCATTCATCCTGGAGAATTCTAAGTGAAGAGAAGATTTATGAAACAAGGAATAAGTTTGAACATCGTCCGCAAATATGTGATGCTTGCGGTTTATTATACATTTTGAAATATCATTAATAAACATTTTTTCAATTGTTAAAATGATTATTGGGCTTAATGTTCCAAAATTTGTTGATGCAATTAAAACAAATTAATTCATACTTTTCCCAACGTTTCTCCGGTTGTTTTCCGGCATCTTCAGGGGTGAATTTTATTAAAAACCTTTTGATGACAGTTATTTAAAATGAATAATAATTTGTTTACAGATGATTTTTATAGTTAAGTACTCACTATTTCATTTACTATGTATTACATTTGTGTTGAATAAATTAAAAAAAACTAGTACAGACACTATTAAAGTTAACAAGCAAAAACAGAAAAACTAAACTTTAATATCACAGGAAACTATTTAATGGTAACACTATATATTGCACTGATATTGTCGATGTCTTCTTTATGGTTCATTGTTCGTTCTATGTTTTTTTTTGAATATGTAGGCTCTCTAGTGTGTAGCGGATACCCATTCGTCTTTCCTTGTCTATTATTCTTTTATTTTTATTTTTAAATTGATGAGTATTATTTTCGAGTGGGAAATGAAATAACAACATTTTCTGGCTAACTTAGGAGCACATCATCATCCTTTGAAACATGGTCACGTTGTGTCAACTGTCAAATAAAGTTTACAAGCTCCCACAGCAACAATTTGTAAACCCTTGTATTTATCTCATTTAATTCTATTTCTATTAGGCATACCTACACTAACGCCCGATTTCTTGACAAAGTTCTAGCCCTTAAAACTCGGTTTAGTGAAATTTTAGAACTCATTTGAGTTCTAAGTCATTTCTTCACCAAGTTCTAACGCGTTAGAACTTCGATTTAGAACTTTGTTATAGTTAAAACTTCGATAAAATTAGACCCTCGAATTCGGGGGTTTAGTGCCTTAGAACTTCGATTTATTAGAATTTCGTTTTTTCAACGAATTTGCTGATTTCATATTGGACAACGGCGTCGACCGTTCGTTGGGAAAAATTGGTATTTACTTTGTAGCATTTGTTGGTAATGAATAATTATTGTTGGTGTTGTCAGACGACCGCGGCACTGTTGTTTCGGTGGACAAAGCTGTAGACACATGAGCTGTCGGTGGAAAATTGACGGTTTGAGACGGCGTCATTAGGGTTGTAGCTTTTTTTTCTACCAGAGAGCATGGGATATGGGAAACGTCGAAATCTGGTGGCATTGCATCAGAATCAAATGATGCTAATCTTGTTGGCAAATGGTTAGTGAAGTATACTTCGGCGATGGCGGCAGCTTAACGAAAGCCAAAGCCAAAGTGTAAGCCACTTATCATTAACAATTCTCTGAGTGCATGTGATGCACAATTAAAGGCCGATCCTATATTCAGTTAGGGGACCACTCGTCCCGATTGGGGTACTCAAGAGGAAGATAGACCTTAAATTAAAAGAGAAAATCAATAACTCCTGGAAATCCAGGGACGATTGCGTAATCTCTAGAAGTTTATGGCCTAACACAAATGAAAAGGATACTCGGTATATTCTATCGCTGAGTAAAAGGAACATTTAAATCCTGATAGGTGTACTAACGGGTCATTGCGCCATCCATTGGCGAAATACTTTTTTTTTGACAGTTTATGGGATATGGGCACGAGTAGGATTCGATTCTGCGTAACAGCTTACAGCCAACACACAAACTAATGGCGTTTTCAATTGGCAATCTGGAATCTGAAAAAAAGAATTCTGGTTTTATAATCACAACTGTCACTTTGTGCGCATTCAGAATGCTTTTTTTTCACTTCCAGATTGCCAATTAAAAACGCCATAACACGCCACGGACATCACCAAAATAAACATACATAGCTACACCGTACACACATATGTACAAACACAAACAAAAAATTAGCGCAACTTCAAAAATTATATTTATTTTGTTTTGAATTGAATTGAATTGAAAGAAAAATCTGTCAAAAATTGTGGACGGGTGACTCAAAAATTTAAAAAAACATGCTAGAACTAGGTTCTAAAAATGACAAGTTCTAAGCGCTTAGAACTCAGTTATGATTTTAGATCGAGTTCTAGAGAAGTGAAGAAATGCCCGAGTCCCAAATTTTCTAAAAACTAAGTTCTAACGTTAAACCGAGATTTACTAGATCGAGTTTTAAGGGAACTTTAGAACTTTCTGAAGAAATTGGGCGTAAGCAGAACAAACCTTTAAGTTATTGTTATGCGACCTTACCCACCCAGCTGGACCATAAAAACTACGACCTATTAAGAGTCTTATTCAATTTTCTAATCCCAAGGCATCAATAATAATTATTATTATTTTAATTCGGTATAATCGTTTGTGTTGGGTTGACACTTGAATTGTGAGGGAGTTTGAATTGAACCCACCGACATTGAGACTGAGAATCGTCTTCGCGGACTTCAAGCTTAATCCATGTTTTACTGTGTTATTGTAAAGGAATGGGCCAGAAAGAGATTGTACAACGGAATAGTGTGGAATACAGTCGGTGGAAAAAAAACGTCCGAAAAAAAAGTGCTAGAAGCATTTGTTTGTATGGTTATGTTTGATAAACTTGTATATTTTGCTTCAATGACTCCGAACAAAAATTATGACGGAGCAAAATAAATAGTACTGGTCTAAGAACACTCACCTGCGGAACATCATCAATTTCGCTTTTAACATTCATTAATACATTCGAATAATTATATTTGAAAAAGGAGACAGTCATTCCCTTTTCAGCGTGACTGTAACTCTATCAAGACAACAATGTAGATAATAGCAAGCGCACTCAAACGCCCTATTTGACCTCACTACCGTCCGTCAACTGGACATGTAGTATTCCTTGTTAAAAGCCCGCTGTAATCCTCTGTTATGTCCATTTCGGACATTTTACGATATCCACTAAGGATTTTGACCACCATCAGGGCACTGAGACTCTAAACCTGAATAGTAAAACAAGTTAAAAAAGAAAAAGAAAGAACCACCACCAGCGACATACCAACAACCTATCCAGTAAGTTTGGACACACCGACAGAATATGGACCCAAAGATACCAACAGCAGCGTGTCACAAAACCAAAGAAATAACGAAAATAAATGTTTAAATAATGATGCTGTGTTTAATAAAACCATAAAATTGTTAACAAAGTTGTTTATTTATGGAGCGGATTAGTCAGCTTGAGATCGAAATAAAATATGGAATAAGCGAGATAGAGTGCGACTGTGACAGGGGATAGTGAGTCCTTCTGCGGTAGCAAAAGTAAGGCAAAGACGAAGCGAAGTGGGGACCAAGCAAGAATATCGGAAAATTTACGACTGGGGACGCATTTAAAAATTGACTTTTATTGAAACAGTAGTGGCGTATATTTTAAAGCTTAGACTGACCAATAAGGCCACATGCTGCGCACAAGTGGGTTCACATAAAATGTTATACGATAGTTGATGGCGACCGACGACCGACGAAGATGCCGAGGACGTCGTGTGTCGGTCGCCGAGTTATGGAGCGGGCGGGCGGTGGTAATGGGCGCTGCAACAGTGGAGTCAATTGAGAGAACCATATTTATATTGACACTAGGAGCTGGGGACGTCATTATAATTGAAATTTATGTCCGATTGACTTTAGTGACAGACATGCGATAAGGAAAGCGATCGGGTTTCATTGAGATTTGATTAACAAAGGAATAAGATTTGATTTTATGTCACCAAATGGCAGAGGAAATTAAGAGGGAGGACAGCTCGCAGCTCGTATAGTATTTTGCGTGGTTAACTTCATTAAGTCCACGAAGCTTAAAACAAGTCCTACGGAAGGTTTTGAACATATAAACGTAGGGGTATTTTATGAATATTAGATACTCATGTGCTAGGCCGCATCACCGCCAAAAGGTATTTCAATATAATTCTTTTATTTCTTTATAACCACACTTCAGTTTACTCATTCAAAGGGAAGTCTGTCTGTCATAAAAACAATTTAAGGATTTCATTAGTAGTTTTGCCGCTTTTATTAGAGATACAATATTCTCTTTCAGATTTCCCGAAAAACCTTTTGAAACCGTCCTTACAGTCTGTGTTTGGATAAGCACACTCATAAAACAATAAACAAAAATAATAAAATCTACCAAAGTGTGTCCGGATGTGAATTGAAAAAAAGTAAAAACAAAAAGAGTCAACAATAAAACATGAACGAAAATGCACAACAAAGTTTTATTACACGCACTTCCGACAAACGAAAGAAATAGTCGGGTAATAAAACCCGCGAAGTGCTTTGCGCTTATTTGTCGAACAATGTTTTTTGTCTGCTTGCTTTTTATGAGGCATATTAATTAGCCGAATTGGGATAATGAAGGCAAAACACTAATTACTGGTTATTTGGAGGAAACAACACTTAAACCATTTTGGAGACCGGATGTGTCGAATCATAAAACTTCGTAGTAGTACTGAAACTGATAAATACACTCCGAATACTGATTTGCATAAAAAAGGTCGTTAGATTAAGTGAATGTCATCTGGTACGAATCAAAAAATCGTATTCTGTGGTTTTTGGAACGTATTAATTCCACAAGAGCTGATTCTATTCTAACTGCTGAATTGCTGTTGAAAATTACCAGGATCAGCACTGATTCCAAATTAAATGAAGATAAAAATTACCCACTTAAAAGAGGTCCTCGAAAGAAAAATTCCTCATCTAAGCCCCTTTCATTCCCAGCCTTGATCTCAAATAATTGGGATCTCAATTTGAATAAAATCATAATCGTTAAAAAAAAATCGTCCACTTAACTCATTCCCATCTTCAACGAACTCCATCCATCAAATAATGAAAGAGAAATATGATAAAAAAAAAAGGAAATCTCAAATGTTTATCCAGAATTCAAACAAAAGATTTCTCAGATGCTTTCTTAAAAGCCGCAAAATTAGGGGAAGGCATTAATGTCATCATCACCATATTTTGCTCATCATATTTCTTTCTCGACGACCCAAACGACCGGCCGACCCTTTTGCTTGCCTTTGCCTGCAGAGTGAAGTGAAAAAAAGAAGAAACACGTAATTTTTTTAATGACTGAAAAATTCAGTTCACACCAATTTCATACAAAGCACAGCGGCGGTGTAGCAATGTCACATAGTTGCACGTTGCGTTCTGACAAAATAAGCCTTATCCATGCCATAAAATAGCTAGCTGGTTTCTTTTTTATTCTTTGGCATGATGTGACGAGGGGTTGTTTGGTTCAAAAGAGAGAAAAAATAAAGGGACAAACAAACCCTCATCACATCATCACGAGTGATCCTCTCTGCTCAAGAGGTGACACAATTAAAATGATTTCACAATGTGACATTTAAGTAATTCCAACGAACCACACAAAGACTTTACTCTAGCTCTTGTCTGCAGCTCGATGAAAATGATGACTGTTGCCATTGCATGTCCTTGTTCCGCTCGAATAGCCTTGCGACAAATCCCTTTAGAGCCCTTATTTTTATTTTTACTTTACATTTCTTTTTTTCATTTTTAAGTTCGGCATAATATCCCCGAGTCGTTTGGAATGGCACGTCATGTCACTTAACGTCAATCATCATCTAGTTCGACAATTGCTTTTGGCTTTGCGTACTTCTCGTTTGCTCTTCTTTTTCTTTGTTCTCGATTGCTTGCTTGTTTTTTATAATTTACAATTTTTTTCATTTTATTTATTTTGAAGAGATTTTTGCTTTTCAAAAAATACAGAAAAAAAAACTCTAGCTAAGGGTTATTGTAACTTGTTTATTGTTGTGTGTTCAAGGGTTAGGCTTTTAGCGAGAGGTTTTAAAATCTTGAATGTCACTCCATTTGGTTGGTATCGTGTTCGGAGAGAATCCATATGAAAATGAAACAATAACAATTTTAGGGTTGATATTTTGCTAACTGCCAGGATAACAACACACACACACAACCCGTTTGCAGTCGATCAAACTTATCAAACGAAAATTGACAGGTGACTCTTTTGCGGGAAAATCTGTAACAGTGCCTTCCTGGAGACTGTTGTAACTCTACTCTTAAGAGGTTTTTAAAGAGCTCAACCTTAGACCATTGTTTGACTGAAATTATTCAAGTGCTTTTGAGTTAGTTTCAGGATATTCATAAGTCGATGATGAAGAGGAATTGTGGGCCAAATTATGACATCAAAGAATCAAAAATATTCACATGGGCACTTGAGACTTTGAAGTACAAAAAGTAACGTTCTAATTAAATTTTTGAAAAAAAGGATACAAAGCACCGTTAAGAGGGTATGGGTACCTACTTGAAAAACTAATTCTGTTGTTAATTTTCGAGAAGGGAAAGTTTAAATAATATATTCTTGAGGAGATGCCTTAGAAAGTATTTGCAACGATCGCATTGCATGTACGCAAGTAAAGTAAAGGAAAATATTTGAAAAAGAAGAGGTCTAGGCGTCGAACCCTGTGGTACATCGTTTTGGGAACACACCACCCTTGGAAAAGTTGGTACAATTGTACCAAATTCGATACAATTGAGTTTGTTGAAGTACAAAAGTACAATTTGTCTCTATTTGGTACAATTTGCTAATGTGAAATTTGAATCGTTTTTTCATAAATACAATCAAATTTAAATACAAAATGAAAGCCTAAGTTTTTGGCTTTGCAGAAAGGTATAACACGTTGTTGTAGATGAAGCTGTTGATTTTTAATATTTTTTTTTTAAATAAGCCAATTTTTCAGAAAACTGCCCCTCCTGGCTAAACGGGGGGAATAGGCCCCCCTCGCCCATACAATTTTTTTCTTGTCTCAAGCCTGCTTACACATATGGCTATGTGGCACAACGTTTTATTTTAACATATGGGTGAAGGAGGAGTTAGTTATTGATTAAAATATAAAGTCAAATTTAATATAGCCTGGCACACTTTTCGTTAGGCAAGCTATCATATTCATATATGTTTTCAAACTAAATTTCATAAAAAAAAGTTTCAGCCGGTTAACAGTTCGGTGAAGGTCGGCCTTCAGCGGCTCTTAGACTATTAATAAAAATTACTTTTTTTCTGTAACATTTACAGCCTTGTATAGGTTTTTCTGTTAAGACTGGGTTTCCTTTTTTCTTGAACTCCGAGCTCGTGTAAAAGCATGCACTGGTGTTAGTGAATATTTCCCTTTCTTTTTTTTTATTTCCGTCTCATATAGCCACTTGAATTGAAATTTCTAGTTTTCTATTTCTAGTTTTTGTATTTTTCTCTGCTCACTCAGAATTCAGTTAGCGATGTGTAAGAAATGAGATTCGCTTACGAAGGTCCACAAAATAGGGATGAAAAAAGAGGTATTTTCGCATGTATCTATTTACTATGTGAAATTGTAAACAGTGGTGTGGACATACACAAAAATGCATCTGCATTCTACATACGTATTATGTTATGTGCACTTAGAGTAGGAGTAGCATTCATGAATTCTTGTTTTTCTTTTTTCTTCGCAAATTTTGTAATTTGGGATTATGATGGTTTTGAGGTTTGATGACATTTGTGTTCGAATTGTTTCTTTTTTTGGGTTCCTGACGAACGATTTTAATTTTTCTTTGGTTTCATCTTTATATTTATCTATAAAGAGACGTAGGTACTTTTTGACAAGCTATGAAAAATTAAAAAAGTTTAAGACGACATTTTGATCAAACATGATTATACGATGATAGAAAAATCAAAAAAGTAATTGCCTCAATTCTGTCTTTCCTTGGGAATTTAGGCAAAAGTTACCCGATTGTCTTCAACTGAGTTTGTTTCTTTAGCCGATTTGGGTTACGGACGGTTGGGAGATTATTTGGCTTTTTTTTAAATAGGCAAAAAATTACTCAAACTATAACATTTTTTTTTATTATTCCCAAATGCATTGGGGTTTATTTCTTCAAGGTTTCAAGGAATATAATATAATATAATTACATTTGTTTTTCAAAACCTACCTACGAAAATAATAATATTATGAAGAAAAATGATTCCAAAATCAAAAATTATTTTTTTGTACCTTTACCTTTATGTACTAAAGCAAAATAAAATCAATCTTTTGTTATACAAAAACAAAACAAGATTAGGTCAAGATTAGACATTAGATTGAATTTTATAATTCTTATAATTCTAAAACAAAGATCTCAAAGAAAGAACCATAATTCAAATCATCGGCAAAAACAAAACCCTTTACATAATCCTAAGAAAAGGCACACTCCACCACGAAAAACAATCGTTTCTTCATTGCGTAGGTAACAGGATTGTTCTTCTTCTAAAAGGATATTACGATCCCACCAGCATAGAGAAACGAGAGGGAAAAATGTCATTGCTACAAAAAAACAGAAGCAAAACAAAAAACAAAAAAGAAACAAAACCCTTTACGTCATAATAATAAGAAATGGCACAAACCACCCCGAAAAAAAAAAATCGTTTCCTCATTGCGTAACAGGTATTTTACTTCTCAAGCCATTGCACTTGACTCATTTACAAAAAATACGCGCATTCACATATTCGAAATGAATGCATGCAAATATGACAAATATAGAGAGGTACTCAAAACAACGTTTTCATCAAATACCTACAAAGTACATAGTAAGTGATCACAATTATTGCCTATCTATATGTCTGCATATCATAAACATTCCAGAAGTATAAAAAATGAATTTTCATTCTCAAACGAGTTCTATGAGAACGTTTGGTATGAGGGATTTTTTCTCTATCCTATGAAAAAAAAAAACAAAAAAAAAACGAAAAAGAAGAGAATGAAATATAAAAGAACGCCACCTAGTTCAATTCGTTTGAACTGAGTACCTTAGTGTGTGTGAGCAAACGCGATATTCCTTGTAAAAATGTAAAAAAAAATTACCCATTTTCGAATATTAATATAAAATAAACGGGTAATCGTAAAATTATTTTAGTTTCTGATTTCTATATAAAAAATATGAAAAAAAATTAAAAAAATATATTTGAAAATATTGTTTGCTGCATTCTCCTCATAATTGATACACAAATACTGACATTTTTAAATGCATTTTTAAATATGTTTTAATTTTTTTCTTTTTTTTCTAAAAACGTTACTGAGTCGAAGAGATATTCAATTTTCATAAAAAAATACTTTTGTTGTTGAGTAAAAATAAATGGGGCTGGAATCCTGTTCACCGCAGAATATTCTAAGAAAAACATGCAATTTTTTACTTTACACTTCAAAAAAATTTAGTAAAATAGTTTATAAAAAAAATTAAAAAATTAATGTGATATTATGTACATTTCGACAGTATAAAAAACATATTTTCCATTTTTTATCTTTATTACTTTAGAAATTATTCCAAATAAATCACACCTACTTTTGCTAAATTTTTCCCATTTTTTGTGTTTTCGTTAATTTTTTTTGACGAAACTGGACAAAATATTAAAAAAAAGCCACGTCACTGAATCGTGAGACATTTAAAGAATAGATAAAAAACATAAAAAGAATAAAAAATTAATTTTTAAGGCAACAAAACTGTTCCACCGCAAACGTCTCCAAAAATTTCATAATTTTTCGTTATGCATGACCCTTTTGGGATGAAATACATTTTTCATATTTTTTTTAGCTTATTAACTTCTTAGCTTATTAAATGTATAATCTATAGTCGTTGATTTCATTTAAATATTCGGAATATTTTGGGAGCTACACAGTTTTGCGCAAAACACCAACGAAATTTTCAATGGGAAACCCAGCCTTAACTCTGTATGAATTCATTAAAATATTAAAAGTCACGGGTGTAAGCCCTTAAAAATCTTTCATCATTTTCAAAACTAGATAGCAGAAGCGTTGCCAAAGAATATAAGTTAAATTTTTTAGAAGAATGTATGGACAGAAGAAATAAGCAATAAACTCATTGGCATATTATACATTGACTGTCAGAAGCCAACTCCTCATCAAGATTCTACTTGTAACGGACAAAACACTAGACCTTGAAATTGCAAGCTTAGACAAGATAAACTGATTGGTTGAAAGCTTGCGTTCTCTCATTTGCCTTCACATTGGCATTATTCCATCTTTGATTGAGGTAATCGACTTGAATAGACAAATCAATATTTCTGCCGTTTTCTGCTCATAAAACCGAAAATTAGCTCAACAGCATTAATAAATGAACCTTTTCTACTAAGCAACTTGAAGTTTATGTCGTAAATTGTTGCTTCAGAGTTCAGACTTACTTTGAAAATAAAAATACAATAACCACACGCTTATTTCCTTAACAATATGAACTCGCTCGACCAAAAAAGGAAGATCGGCGAGAAATAAATAAGTGAAATGAGTTATTACGGATTCTACTTTCCGGTCGAACCATTTATTTTCAAATTTTGTATTTTTCACACGACGACGAAGAGCCCATGTATGGTAGGTAAAAAGTGTTCTTCACTGAAAGTTCCGTGGAAACCTTTCTTATTCTGTTTTTTTTTTTTTTTAATAAAATTTTAAAATTTGTCTATTTTCATCGGAAAATAGTTTTTGGTACAATTTGGTACAATTTTAAAAACAAATTCAATACAATTGAAAAACCTCGATTTCCATTCCTGGAACACACTAATGCAGATGTTCGATCTTCAGGCGGTGGGAAGACAAGGAAAAACTGACTGGAGGACAGAGCGACAATGAAGAGATCTGTATGCGACTTTGAATTACAAAAAGTAACATTCTAATTAAATTTTTGAAAAAAAGGTTACAAAGCTCCGAAGAGGGTATGGGTACCTAGAAAGTATTTGCAACGATCGCATTGCATATACGCAAGTAAAGTAAAGGAAAATATTTGAAAAAGAAGAGGTCTAGGCGTCGAACCCTGTGGTACATCGTTTAGGGAACACACTAATGCAGGTGTTCGATGTTCAGGCGGTGGGGAGACAAGGAAAAACTGACTGGAGGACAGAGCGACAATGAAGAGATCTGTATGCAAATCTTTTTGGGACCATCAAGGCATCAAGTAGCCATGAATAGTAACTACACTGAAGCCTTCATCAAAGTTATATAAGAAAATAACAAAGTGACAGGTAACCAATGGACATGGGAACACAGGCACTTAAGAAAACATGTGCTACGCAGAGACTTGGTTGACTGCATTTAGTGAAGCTGGAATCCATCCATAGCTAGTAGCTAGTGGTTTAACACCTTCAGCTGACACCTAAAGGCGTTGCAGGACGGGGAGATAGCAGATAAAAAGGGGAAGCAGGGTTACAATCGCCGATCGGGATGGGGGTAAGGAGGAGCTAGAGAAAGTGCTTTAGATCTTCCTATGGGCATGAGAACGAAAAGTCTTGAAGACACATGCTCACGCTCAGTGCAAAGACATGCAGGTATAACTGTTTGAGACCATAGAGTTAAGTCGGGAACCAACATAAGAACTCTTATACCGTCTATTGTTGCGGGACAATAGTTACATATCTTTGTTCTCGAAGGTACCTTTAATTCTGTGGCCAAATTGACTACAACGTGACGTCTTAAAATTCAAATCACTTCCGAAAAACCTTAACTCCACTTCGGCGCGCAATTTATTTCCGAAAATTTCCCAAAACCCCTAAAAAGGATTTAATTTTATTCCCGAACTCATATCCATTGTCATACGATTCTAATTATTATTTCACATTGCTCTTCTATTCTAAAATCCACCGCACAAGTAAATACAATACAATGGATATCTGGTCTAGTTGTAATTAGCATATGACAGAAAGGTGATGAATTGCTTGTTATAATGGAAACAATTACAATTTCGAAGTTTCGAAAAGGGAAACTGCCGTTTGCAGTTTACTAGCTCGGTGGCAATATCACTTCACTTTGTGTGTGTCGTGTAGGGTGCCTCAGCACCTCAGCAGCGCAGTGGTAACGGCAGGAGCAGCAGCAGTGAAGGCAATCAAATTACCTCTGCTGCTTTAATAACAACCAAGCCTAGTTATTCGAGCTTGTTTGTTGTTGTTTTTTCCTCAACTCAATTTTTGACTACCGTAATTTATGGCCACTATCGTGATATGGTTCAGTTAATTTTAGGGTGATATATGGTGGTATTTATGTGTGTGTTTGCTGATTGTGTGACTGATATACGAGTTCGTTTCATACAAAATAAATAGCTCGGTAAAGAGCTGTGAATAGTTTTGCTCATTAAGAGCAACTTCAATAAATTATACAAACGACCGAACGCAAGTGGTTTTTTTTTTCTATTTTGCTGGCTTGCTGCTTCCTTTTCTGACACAATATGCATTTTGAATAAATCATGCAATAAAATAGAACAATAGCTGTCAGATTGCGTTTCGATGTTCGAACTTGAAAATTTGAATATTTATGGATTGGAACATGAACCCAACCTTCTGGTTTTGCTTTTGTAAATAGACAGATGTGTTGTTCACTTAATCACAAATTTCGTACCCTTCGACAAAATGTCAAAATGTATTTACTTGAGTAGAAACGATATTTCACATGGCCAGCAATAGTTAGAAGAACTGAAATTCTATCTTTATCCGAGTTTTTTGTCAAAAACAAATTGGAGAGTAACACGTATATTACGCTAGAATCTCCATTTTATAAGCCGGACTCGGGGACCATCTGGGAATTTGTTGCTAATTTGTTGCTATTTTGTACCGAAAGAATTGATTTTGTACGTCTCTTAGTTTACGAGAAATGGCTGAGGACCTGACGTAATATTACGCTACAATCTCCCCTTATATATCTAGACAAAGAAAGCACCTATCGACTTGAATCCAACTCTATATTTTGTTGCTATTTTGTTGCTGGGAAATAGGCCAGCTACATTTGTCGGAATCGTAACCCTTCAGGGGGTGGGTGGTACACCTAGCCCTGTAAATACGAGATAGAGTGTATCTCATAAACCAGAGCAGCTAGCAACACGAGACCAGTGGCGTATTTCGTTGCTATTTTGTTGCTGAGAAATAGACCAACTACATTTGTCGGAATCGTAACCCTTCACGGGGGTGTACCACCCCTAGCCCTATAAATACGGGATATAGTGTATCTCGTAAGCCAGAGCAGCTAGGAACACGAGATAAGCCGCGTTGCTAGTAATTAAATTAACCATAAGTGTGAATATAGCTTTCTAAAGGTGGATAAGTAGTTTTTTCTTTTATTCATTACAAACCATAAGATACAAAAACAAATGAACGTTATTATAGTTTTTCTCTCACAAACATCATCAGTCTAGGTACTACTTTTTTCGTGTCCTTGATGGCTATGAATTTGCCCTTTAGGTCATCATCATCACATTCTACCCATGCACAACTACCTCTGCGGAAAATGATCGATGTGTAGTGACCAAAAGCCGTTTGATCATTAGATCTCGAGCTACCACCGTAGAAGGCGCCGATTCCTAGCAGCGCAAACCTCTGACTTGAATCTTGAGGATCTTTCATAGTCCTTCCAATGTCTTTTAAACATATTTGGAGGTTTTCTTCTTCCTCAATTCGCAAGAATACGATATCACCTAGTAAACATAATTCAAAAAACATTATTTCTGGAGCTACTTTTTTTGTAATATACATTAAAATAAAAAAGTCGTAATTTTTGCTTCGGGATTAAATTTTTTTAAGAATACATAAATTGCATTGTGTACTTTAAAAGTTCTGTGATTATATTTTCAAGTGAAACCTATACAATGATTCTAGAGAGCTTACATTTGTTTAAAAATATATCCAAAATATATATTTTGTTCATCAACAAAATATGGAGTTGGTCTCGTGTTCCTAGCTGCTCTGGTTTACGAGATACACTCTATCCCGTATTTATAGGGCTAGGGGTGGTACACCCCCGTGAAGGGTTACGATTTCGACAAATGTAGTTGGTCTATTTCTTAGCAATAAAATAGCAACAAAATACGCCGCTGGTCTCGTGTACCTAGGTACTCTGGCTTACGAGATACACTATATCCCGTATTTATAGGGCTAGGGGTGGTACACCCCCGTGAAGGGTTACGATTCTGACAAATGTAGTTGGTCTATTTCTCAGAAACAAAATAGCAAAAAAATACGCCGCTGGTCTCATGTTCCTAGCTGCTCTGGTTTACGAGATACACTATATCTCGTATTTACAGGGCTAGGGGTGGTACACCCCCGTGAAGGGTTACGATTCCGACAAATGTAGTTGGTCTATTTCTCAGAAACAAAATAGCAACAAAATACGCCGCTGATCTCATGTTCCTAGCTGCTCTGGTTTACGAGATACACTATATCTCGTATTTACAGGGCTAGGGGTGGTACACCCCCGTGAAGGGTTATGATTCCGACAAATGTAGTTGGTCTATTTCTCAGCAACAAAATAGCAACAAAATACGCCACTGGTCTCGTGTTGTTAGCTGCTCTGGTTTCTGAGATACACTCTATCTCGTATTTACAGGGCTGGGTGTACCACCCACCCCCGTGAAGGGTTACGATTCCGACAAATGTAGCTGGCCTATTTCCCAGCAACAAAATAGCAACAAAATATGGAGTTGGATTCAAGTCGATAGGTGCTTTCTTTGTCTAGATATATAAGGGGAGATTGTAGCGTAATATTACGTCAGGTCCTCAGCCGTTTCTCGTAAACTAAGAGACGTACAAAATCAATTCTTTCGGTACAAAATAGCAACAAATTAGCAACAAATTCCTAGATGGTCCCCGAGTCCGGCTTATAAAATGGAGATTCTAGCGTAATATACGTGAGAGTAACCTTTCTTGGGGATCTGAACTTATAATCAATAATAAAAAGTAACTCTTAGACTCTTCTTTTGAGGGTCGAATGTTTTGCCCTATAACATCATTTTTCAATCCTTCAATCCAACTTTTAGAAGTGGAGAGTATTTTTTTTGTTTTGGAGACTTTCAAAAATCTGACAATTAATGGAAATCATTGTAAACAAATGAAAAAATTGTTTGAAATACCTTTTTTTAGTCAATATATGAGAAAAAAAGAAGTCTACAAACTCTCCAAAAATCGATATTTGAGGAATTGAAACAAATATCTTCATTTAACACACTTGATGGTTTCTCCAACAAAACGAGATCTAGATAAGGTGCTTAGCAAGTCTCCAAAGCCAAAAACAAGAGATTAAAGGGTTTGCTTGATGAATGGCTCTAAATAAAAGGTCTCTTTCTACGTGACTTGAAGATTTAAAGACATTGTAACGAGTTTCACCTCTTTTCATTCCACCATCCAAAGGCAACATTTTTAATTGCTTTCCATAACAATCAAACAAATCAACTTAAAAACCCGAACAACAACAGAAAATTAAGGTTAAATGGTTTCCGCCACGAGTTCTCCACCATCTTCCAACAACTCTACAAGACAAAAAACATGTCTCTTTAATGCTTAATCCCTGCCATAATAATAAATATTAAAGCCCACTATCAACACTTAAACTGTCACAACGATAAACCTCTTAAAATGTCATCAATACCGAATACACGACCAAAAAAAAAATAACATAACATCCGCCAGAGTTAATTCGTGTCAATATTTTACGATCTTGCCTTGATTTGGAATTGAAAATTCATAAAATTAAATTTGTCACACATTGACAGGTCTGAAACGAAACATTCAATTTCTTGATTTAAGTCTACGAATCGAATCGAATCGGCAATCGTTACGTTACGTCGTCGCAGTGGTCGTTTTGGTTGCTTTTTTTGTTTTTGTAGAATGGAATGTTGTCTGGGCTATTTATGAGCCCGCTGATTGGTTCATATCACAAAATTTACTACACAAAATTTCTACACGACACGTCCCCTTTGGGCTTCTCGTCGCGACATTGCTTCAATCTCCAACAGAAACGCCAATAATCACTGCACTGCTACTGGATTGAAAGTTCAAAAACGTATAGGTATATGTGTATATTCTACTTTTTGAGTTGTAGGCAGCGTTGCCGATTTTATTTTTGAAATCGGGCCAATCTTGAAAAAAAATCGGGCCATTTTCGTGTTTTCAGGGCCACAAACAGAAATGAAGTAAATGCATTACAGCATCTTTTTAAAATCATTTTGTACGCCAGTTTTAAGTATTTGTAATACATTTCATTTGATAAATTCATCTGATGTTCAGGTTAGCACTCCATTTTTTTATATTTTAGAAGAACTTTAGAATAAATTGTGTCTGTGTTTGCACTTCTTAGTACCTAATCACACGGATCTAAAAAGTTATATTATAATCTATATGAAACTTGGCGCTAGTTTAACCAGTGTTAATGTCAGATGACCAAGTGAGAAGTGAGATACTACAGAAATGCAGACTCATAGGCCAGTTCCACCTTACAATATCTCACTGAGATCTCAATGTCATTTTGACTGAGGCAAAATCATTTAGTGGAACATAATTCCCAGTCCTCAGTGAGAAAGCTTCGGTTACTTTACAAATTGTTGTGATTCATGTGCTAGTAACGTCAAATCGGCTGAGTGAGAAATCGAGTCCAACACATTTTCATCTCAAAGATCTCGGAAAAAAATTTCAGTTATCAGCTGAACAGTTATTAGTGAACAAAATAAATAAATTGAACTCGTCATTCTCACTAAAGAATTGAAATCTTAATGCATATGAACCAATGTTCTGTTTTTGGTTCCAGTACTTCAAGAGGGCCATTTTCAGTATTTGCGGGCCACCGGGCCATTTTAACAAAATAGGGCCAAAATGGCCCGATCGGGCCACTTCGGCAACGCTGGTTGGAGGTTAGTCTTGGCCTGCTCGTTGTCGTTGAATCGTGATTCGTGATCTGTGGACCAGCGCGAATGTCGACGACGAGGGACGCTCTCAGGTGTGTGCCAGGCGTTAAGGCACAGGTAAATGGATTATGCTTTTGGACTTTAATGTGAGCTTGGCTGTTCAAAAATGTTGTTTTTCTTCCCAAAATGAGTAATTTGCATCGCCACTTAAATCTTAATTGTTCAGGTTAGAGTTGTTTTTAGCAGTCCTGCCAAAGGAGTTCGCAGATTTATGTATTTTGCTTATAAGTGGTGTAATTTATTTAGATTTTTATTTATTTTAATGGATCTTGAGCACTTAATTAACCACAAGAAGGCGAAAGGGAAAAGGGGGCCTTCCGAAAAAAAATAAACTGCATTTTAAAATGCAAAATAAATTACCCTCTTGCTTTTTATATTTAATTTTTTGGTGAAAACGCTTTCATAATTCAGTAGAAACAGCTTTTATAGGCAATTCATGTGGGATTGAGGGGGCAAAGGGGTACAAATTATAACAACACCAATTAAGTTTTAAGTTAAGTTTTAAGTTAAGTTTTAATTCAGTTAAATTTAATATAATAATGATACACTAGGTAGGAATACAATATTTCAATTTCAATTCAAGGTTAGATTAAGTTTTAATAAAATTTAAGTTTAATTAACACTCAGAATAAGTTTTACACAATTTCAGTTTTAGTTTTGAGTTTAAGCTTTACACAATTTCAGATTTCAGTTTTAATTTTGTCAAAAAGATAACTTTAAGTTTTATTTAAATAGAATTTAAGTTTTATTGGGATTTAGACGTAAGATTTCTAGAATTTAAGTTTAATCGTATCGTAGCGTTTCCTCGTGGCTCGTCGCGTTGCAAACTCCTATAGGTCTCTTCTTTTTTAGTCTTTTTATTCTTCGCTTAGCTGTTCTTCTCTGAGTCCGTTTCTCGTTTCTTATGGCAATGTGTAGGTGTGATTTGGTTTTCGTGATTTTCATACCGTTGAAGAAGACGGACTTAGGGGTTTACTATACTCCACATTCATTATATTTAAAAGCACGGGTCTATGAACACTCACCTGCGGGACACCATCAAATTCGCTTTGGGCGCAGTTTTAGTAACATTTCTTGACGCGATTTCGTAAAGAAGCAAGAAAAGAACTAGTTTTAAGAGTTGGATTAATGTTTTTTACATTTAAAGGGTCTTTTTCAATAAAATAGAAAATTTATAAGAAAAATTAATTCAACAATTAATAAGAACGATTTATCAAAGCCGACAAGGTGAGAATTTCTTCGAATGCCCCTCAAACAAATCAATTTACTTCCAGGAACCGATTCGGTATTATTTCTTCCTTTTAAACAAACACTTCCCGTTATAATCGTTTCAACTTTTCCGCCACTAAAGAGATTCTAGAAACTTTTTCTTCTTTCCCCCACATTGAAAACAAATATACCATAATCGTCGGTTCAATTGACCTCTCACACACAGTAATATTGGCACACAAAGACAACAAAATTAGCCATAAGATTCATTTCAAACAAGTAAAGATCCTGCGACACTGGATTATAACAGCACAACCCCTCAACCCTCACACAACAAATGATATGAAGTTCCGAATAAAATGAAGAAAGAAATGAGAGGAAAAACGGGACAGTTTAAGTGAAAATTACCTTCTTACCTGGGCGATGTCAAAGTGCCGCATTAATTATCCTGTTTGCTGTTTTCTCATAAGCAAGGACAAAGTGTTTTGTTATGGGTCGAAGCAAGGTCCTTTGGGTGAAAGATACACCTCCACACACACCCTCTTTCTTTTCTCTCTCGGTTCAATGGCGAGGCGACTAATATCATTTATATCCTCATTTTCATCGTCATCGTCAGAAACGTTTTGTTTGCTGTTGTTGTTGTCAGTTTTTCAGTTGGTTTAAGTCTCTATGTGATTCCATTGAGAATTCGCACGTTCATGGGTCTCGTTTGTGTCCTTTTCTCTTGTCATTTGTCATTGTCCTCCCGGCTCTCTCCCTGTTGCTGTTTGCCGGACTGAACTGCGGGTGTTCACGTGTGAAAGGTGGATATTGTATATTTTGTCTGTGTGAAGAAAATTGTTTTATTGTTTGATGTTTGTCGGGTCCTTTGGTCTATAAATTCCTTGAAATTCTCTCTGACATCTAGCGCTGAGACTTTGGCCAAAGGATATTTGCCGAAAAGTAAATTTGCAAAACTATTTTCAGGGGAACTTGGAACAATAGAGGACTTTTTCCTGTTATATTAGTTTTGTCTCATGAATGTAGTGTGGCGTTGAGATTAATGTTTGCTGTCAAAATATACAATTGGACATTCTTTTTTCTTTGCTTTGTCTTGTTTTGCTCATGGTTTTGAATGATTTCTAAAGCAGAGAAAAGATAAACGAAGCCAGCATATGAATGAGATTCATAAATCACCAAATTGTTCATTAAAAGCTTGTGAGGGCAATAAATCTTAAGATAGTGCGGGTTAGAAACAGACAACACAGACAGAGAAGAGGAAGAAGCAATCTCATTCCTAGAGAAAATAGTTTAGTTTGACAGGTATAGAGTTCTACCTCAATGTGTCAACTTAAGGCCACAAATCAATGACAGAGTTGTTGTCCGAATCGTCGTCGTGGTTTTAATTGATTTTGAATGAGTCGAGACTCTGGATCGACTCGACCGACAGTTTTTTTCTTAATTTTAAATATGCTGCGGGTATTATGAAGAAGCAAATAAATAACCAAATCGATAATGGACATTTTGTTTTGGGTCATAAATATCGGAATTTCAAATCAAATCAGGGACGGTTCAGGCTTTAAATGGATTTTATTTTAATTCTGGGTTATTTCGATTGACACACACTATCTGAGTTGTTAATTTCGAATTGAAAGTATGTTAATGTAACTATTGGAGGGTTAATAAAATTTAATAGGTTCATAGTTTATGGATAAGACATGGATTTGGATGGGTCTTAATGGCTTGAAATTTGTTTTTGATTTTTTGTACACGACAAGGTTTTCCCAATCGAATTTTAAAATAAAATAGGCCTTCCACAAATTGAGTCACTGTAAGCTCCAAATCTTTGTAGCAACATTTGAGTTTGGAAAAAAAAAACTACAAAAATTGTTTTTGACATCAAAAAACAATGTTTCTGTATCATTAAGAGGCCGACCCATAGAATCCGTCAGTCCGTTAGCGTTGACGTTTTCAACTGACAGCACAATAAAATATACATGTTCTTATGGAACCCGTCCCATATGCAACGCATGTGACGGATACGACGGATAGAGTTGGTTAACTGTCTACTTTTTGCGTCCGTTGATCCGTGGACAAATAAATTTAACGAACAGTCAACTGTCAATATGTTTCCACAGCAGCAAGGAAAAGCAATGAATGATCAAAACTTTTTGCAAAAGTATCATTTTGACACAATTTTGAGGTTTTGTGAATAAGTTTTACACCAAGCAAATGAAACTGTCAAAGTATACAACGTATTCTATGGGACGGTTCTCTCCGGCAAATACGTTGGCAACAACGTATACGTCGACGCTGCGGGATTGACGGATTCTATGGGTCGGCCCCTTTACTTTTAATTTTGTCAAACTGTCAAAAAATGAGCTTGAAAATTTTCACTTTTTGTCTTTTTACAAGAAGTGCTCGTTGTAGTCATATCTTTAGAGTCGAGTAAAATTTGTGAATCTGGCAGCTAAACAAGTTGGTGAAGTGAGAAAAAGTAGAAAAATCTCAGATTTCATGATCTATTTGAGACTTGAGATTCAAAAAAAGGGATTCGAGATTCAAAAATCTGAATCTCGATTTATTAAAATTGTTTATTGAACGCCGACGGAGTCAATCTACGAACATACCCCAATGTCAAAAACTTATCCGAAAGCAAAACCAAATACCAACTTAAAAATAAAATAAAACAGCTGCGGATGGGCAACTGCGGATACGTTTTTTTGGGAAATCGAATTTGGCTGCAGATAGCGATGCCAAAAAAACACGCCTATAGACAAAAATTCAACGATCCTTCAATATTGTGGAACGTATTGTTCTAGTTTCAGAAAAGGACTTCCACAACTGTGGATATTAACCACTGTTATGAGCTTTTCTATTTGTGTGAGAAACTTTACCTTAAAAGAAACAGGAAAACATTTTTCAATTATGTGGAACGTATTTTTCATTGGACCCAGAATATGTTAAGAAGCTAACATAAAATCACATCTGACAGCTGACACTGACAAGAATGACAAACATGGTGATGCTATTCTGAACACCTTGCTGATAATTCATTTTTCCCTTTCTCTTCATTTAAAATAATTATGAAAGAAATGAAGCTCAATTGAGCAAAGCCGCGAAAACAACTTCACGCCAACATTAACCTGTCAAAAGTCATTACCGCCGCTGTGAAAAATGAAGAAGAAAAGACGAAGTGAAGCTTCAATCTGGCAACTAGCTGACAGTTGCTTCCTGCCACATAAAAAGCTCCTCTTCTAGACTACAGAGCAATAAAACTTCTTTAATATTGCCCTGAAAGATGCAACTAGAGCGAATGAATGAAAGTTTGAATGAAAAAAAAAAAATAGGTTAGGTCTGAGGAACACGAGAGGAAATGAAAGTTCATTTCTTTTTATTTATGGAAAAAAGTTGCCAATAGAGTTAATACTTTGGACCTTCATATTACCATGTTTTCAATTCAAGTCTGCTCAACTGATTTACATTCCACAAATGTGGATGCAACTACTAAAGACAGGGAAATCTTTTTCAATGTGAAAGTGAAACGTAGCTACATTCCACCATTTTTAAGAACAAATAAGTATATCATTCGAAAGTGGCAACCACGACAAGCATATCTATTTGTTTTCGAACATAATTTCCCATCCACTGCCATAGCAGTGGCCCGGTTCGCGTTGCCGGCCTGTCCGTGCCAAGTTCTTTCCTGTTTGTTCTCATTCTATGTCACAAAGTTTCCTGTGTACAATTTTCAAGTTCGTGCTGTCGCAACCTTCAACCCTCACAGCAAAAAGGAGAATGCCATTTGTTCGTTTTCTCTGTGCTCCTTTCTCCGGGACATTGTCTTCTGCACTGGCAATGGCACCTCCAATTCATACCCGGGACACAAAACGAGAACATCCTGAAGCCCACAGGCACTGTACGTTGGGGTTGAACCTGTCAGAACAAGGCGGACAAGAGTAGGGTGGCCAGCGTAGGCCAGAAGGGAAAAGACAACAACAACAAAAATCGAAAGAGGAAATTATTGTGTAGTTTCTTTCGTGTTGGATCATTATTCTTCTTTTTCTTGTACTCTATATAACTGTAACTGCGCCACCATATCTCGCATCGTCTGTTTTTTGTTGTGCTGTCTTCTGCTGTTGCTATTGCTGTTTGCCTCCCCAGCAATTTCCAAGTCGACATCTTGTCATCGTTGTGTCTTGTTAGCAAATCATGTCTGTCACAGAAAATTTAGTTCCATTTTTTTTTTTGCTTTCTGTCTCTGTGCTTTTCGTTTTGTACTTGATTTTTTGACAGCTCGACGGGACAGCAGCAGAGCGCACGGATGAATAGTTGAAAGGGGGTTTGGGGGGTTGAGGGGTGTGTTGCACATTTTATATGTTCGGCAACGGCAACTGTGTGCTATTTTCTCACTTGGGTGGTGCTAGAAGTATAATATTTTGCTCAACCTTCTTGCAACTGTCTTTGCATTTTGCAAACACCAAAAAGCCACACCAGTCCTTTAAAAAAAAAAAGAAGGTAGGGTATAAAGAAGATTGAAATAAGGCATAATGTTCTCTTCACAGCTCTCTGGTAAGGACATGAAAATTTCAATTCGTCCTGACAACTGTCATAAACAGGGTTTGAGATTTCAGACTATGTCAGTTTGGAATTTTTTTTGCTGTTCGTTTTTCGTTATGTCCGCTTTTTTTCTACCAACTGACAGTTTATCTTGACATTTTGTTGTTTGAGTCAGGCAAAGGGGGGGGATTTGAGTTTTGTAAAATGTCATCGTATTGTGAATGTTGGAGATATTTATGTAAACCTTATGCGAAATGCCAGTCTTGAAATTTTTATTTTTGTGTCAGTTGATCGTTCTGGTTTTGTTTTTTGGTATATTCACAAAAGAGGAGATTAAGGGGGTTGTATCAGAGTGATAAGTTGACATGATGTGTCATAAGAATTTAGAAAATCAGACTAATGAGGATATTCTTGTTTAATTCCTTGATACATAGACAAAAACTTAGGATCTACAACCCATTTCGGTTACAAAACTTTGAAAAACTTGGTATTTACCGGAAACTGTTTGTTAAGGGCTTCAAAACTGATGGATGAAAGGACAATTTCGTCAAAAATAATTTGAACCAAGAGGAGCCCTTTAAATTAACATCTTCCACATACATACATTCAACACTGCAGAAAACGAGACTTCCTAACATTACTTGAAATCCAACCCATCAAAATGCCAATCAATTTCCCTCCAATTCTATCAGAACACCTCGCTCTCGCTCCCAATCAAAAATTTCAATTAATTTTTAAATATGTATATGATTCCTGTCATCTGAAGGCGACACCACGAACATCACTCAAAGTAAACAAAAAACTCCACCCAACAACAAGTTCTCTCTAATTTTGTTTTTCTCCGAAAAAAAAATCTGATTGAAATGAAAACCATAATTTTTCCAGCCTTACCAATCTCGTTTCAAAACTTCACCTTCAGGCAGCAGCAGCACCACCACCTTTACCACCCCAAACAACCACCAGCAACAGCCACGTCGTCATTTATCAACTTCTGTCATGAATTATGCCTATTAATTCAGACACCCTCTGTCGTAATTTATCCTGTCATCCGACCAAAATGGAAAGAAAAGAAAAATCGATCAAAAATCACTTCCATTTCCACCATCTATCGTTCAACGTTGTTGTCGACGACGACGTCCTCAATGTTTGTGGGTAAAGTAACAAGGACTTGCAAAATGCAAACGAAAACGATTTCAACACAAACACATAAACATTAGCAAAATAAAAAAGAGAAATAATAAAATAAGGGGGAAGAACAAAATCAATCAATCTTCTTGTGGCAGTGTCAGGAAAGAGGAAGTGTACAAAACAGCAATTTCCTTAATCAAAATGTCCTTCTTCCTTTTTGCGATGACGATGGTGTGCTTTGTGGTAGTTAGTTCAGTTTGTGTTGTCTCATCGTCATCCCGCAAAAGCCTTTGCACCCCGCCCGCTCCTCTGCACAAAGACAACAACAAATTTTCTCTGGGTTTTCACCTAATTGCAAAATTTCTTTCTTCACTGGGGGCACATCACACCATGCCTGCGCTTGTCCTTGTCGTCATGTGATCGTTTTTATATGGCGTAAGGAGTCACCACAGGAACACACGTCACCGTTGTCGTTGTTGTGAGTGGTGAGGTGACATTGCGAGTTTTATATGCAAGTGACTTCCCGCCAAGAAAACTTGAGTTTTTTGCCATCTCCAACAATCTGCATTCAATGACAGTTCTCATTGCTTTTGATTCTTTTGCAGGTTTGAATCCCCATCATGGTCGCATGTAGTTGTTCTTTACTTTGTATTATAGTGAAAAAGAAAAACGCCAATATTTGATTTTTATTTGAAAATAATGGAGGTACTACCATCCTTCCCTGTGGTACGCCATCATAAATGTGTTTATTGGATAGTGCGCAGTGGTGCGATATCAAAAGTACAGGTTTTAAAACTGCACCTTGTCGTAGACATCAATCTACTACCGGTTCCTATTTGTACGACTAAACTAATAAAGTCTACACAGTTCAACCTTGCGGTAGTCCTTGTTTAAAAGGCATTTGCGCCATTTATAGAAAGTTTATCTTCAAAAATCAAATTCAATCCAACAAGAGTACAAGAGTATTCTATTTGATTCTTATTTAAAAAAAAAAATAAACAATTGAGGACCTAAAAATCAACCTTAAGGTACTCCAAACTTATTATAAGTGGAGGAACTTTTTACAAGCTCTGAAGGAGCCCTTACTGCACATTAACCAGTTTGGCGTTACACAAATCTGAATCCACCCACTAGCATAATTTATTCCAGTTATTTGCAACCTTAAAATTATAACTCCTATGAACATTTTCCAGCACCAGTGTATAGGGTTGAATTTGAGATTTACGCGACTGACTTTCGAGTCTTCCCTGCGGTACTGGTTCAGTTCATCCATCTTTTTTTTTACTTTTATTTTTATACCAGCATCGACTCAAACTCAAACCAGTAAGCAGCACATCAAACCAACAATCACTAAAAGCGTCATCGTCGTTGTTGTTGTTTTTGTAGTCGTCAGTCAGGCAATCTATATGTGACTTGGAAATGCACGATAAATTTTCGTTGAATCCCTTGGTATTTCTTCGCCTCTTTATCGCTCGCCCTCTCGCTTGTTGACGTCGACTCGGTTTTTGACAAATGATTCCAAGGGTGAGCCATCAACATAACAAATAACGTCGACTAGCAAAATTGATTGCACGTCATTAATTTTCATTTCACAACACACGAAGCTGCCGTTAAACATCACGATTGCCTTCCTTACTGGCTCAAACTCAAACTAGCCAAGGACAGAACCAACAACCCAAGAGGAGTGCTAGTTATTTCGACTCGAATATCAGAATCATGTGTATCGTCGTAGTCGTCGTGTGTATTGGTGGCGTCTAAGCCATCAGTAACATCAGCGGAAAGCAAGGAGCAAAGGAACAATCTCATCGAGCTCGAGAACTCAAGATGGAAGGATTTTTATCGTCAATGACAAGTGGGTTTAACCGAGACACCACATTTAACAACATCAAAACTCCTTGATGGAATTTTTATATCGACGCGAAGCAAGACGCGACTAGGATAAGGATTCAGCTTCAGCGACGTACGTTTTCTTCTTCGTTCTCTTCATGGATAATAAGATAGATTTAGTCAAAGACGACCGAGACCGAAAGGGGTTGCTGAAATGTCGAATGACTGCTGGTTGGTGGTTGATGTTGATACAATTTTGAAGCGCAGCAAGTGTATCTATCAACGTCAGTTAAACATGGTAGAACTCAGTATTCCTCCTTCTGACGTACTGAAGCCGATATTGAAGGATATGCCTTCTCAGAGAGCATTTTCAATTTATCAATTTGAAGGAGATGTCTAGACTTTTTTTCTATGTTGGGAGGGAAGTTAGCAATGAATAAATGTTTTCTATTTGTAAATAGTGTAATTCGAACTCGCAGCTTGAGCGAGTTTACCCTAAATTGCAAAATCGAATGCCAAACAGCTGACAGTTGACCGACTCGACCAAGCCATCGAATCATGAGCCAAACAAAAGTATGCAGCAGTGGAATCAAAGGATAAATAAATATGCCAAAAGATGAATGAATAAATTTAGCCTGATGCATTAACCGAGTGGATACGCACAAACTTCAGACTGTCAAAACAGCACAGGACCCCAATTACCCCGTTCTCCGAGTTAGGCATCCATCCATCTCTTCAGCTTTCCGTCTGTCCACTGCAAGTAACATTGATGGACAGTCGATTACCATATAGGAGGTAGAGAGCTCGCTCATGAAGAAGACAGAATGGTAGTTAAGCATGCACGCGAGATTACAATGTAAACGAGAGTGTCCATCATCGTCTTGATCATCATCATCAGTAAAACGTTTGGAAACTGAAACTGAAACAACAACAGCACGACGACCAGAGTCAGTAGAGTGCTGTTTTGGTTGGGTGCCTGGCAGACACACTTGGGAGAAAGCAAGACCGCAACCGCATCAGCTTTTGTGAGAGAATTCGAAACTATGATGCAACCAATTGCCAATATAACAGCTTGATGCATGCACATTTTATATCTAGATGATGCCATCGCCAGGGATGAGGATCCTGCCTGACAAAAACCAACAATCAAAAAAGGGCACGCAATTGCAAATGGAACGCCAAATTATAAATCGCATGACTTCACAAATTGGGCACTCATCGTCGTTGCTGTTGCTGTTGCTGGTGCGGTTTGTGCAAAGCAAATTGATGGAAGGATGCGTCGAATTTGTTTTCGTTCGTTGGTCGTTTGGTGTTCTCCGAAGAAGACAGGAATGATGACGATGATGATTGCATGAAGGAGGAGGACAGGCTGATTGATGCCAGCGGCGATTTCTGTAATAGCAGGCTTTCAATTTAAGTAAGGCAACAAAGGAATTTTAAACTGAATTTGATGTATTACTTAACAAGATGGGTGGACACAAAGTGAGCGT
Source organism: Sphaerophoria taeniata (assembly GCA_943590905.1). Classification (NCBI taxonomy): domain Eukaryota; kingdom Metazoa; phylum Arthropoda; class Insecta; order Diptera; family Syrphidae; genus Sphaerophoria; species Sphaerophoria taeniata. Next base: position 87,789,588 of record OX016542.1, read on the forward strand.
CTGACTTGGGAAAGTCGAAATTAGGGACACGCCAGACCAGAATAAATATGTCTGGTGTCCTTCTTGAGACATGACTCCATTACTCTTCACATCATCGCTTGCCTTTCAATGTAAAACCAGAAACATTTCTCTATCCTTTTTACTCTTAACAAGAGATTGAGGGTCAAGTTTTTGTCGAATATTGTCTTGTGTCCTTTTTTCAATAAAACACACACTCAACAGGACATGGGTGGGCAATAATTGGATATCCTTTCAGTATCTCTGAAGGCCAAATAAACGGCAATTAGTTTGGTATAATATTTATCTTCCTGTTAAGAATTAAAGTGAAGGAGAAAATCTTATTATAAGTGTTTGTCACATATGTGACAGTTTTGTTATGAGATTCATGAGGAAATGGGTATCCTTGAGATAAATCATTTTTATTGTGAAAGAAAGAGGCGAGACTGTTAAGTCAAAAGGAAATGCTGAATTCTTCGATGACACTTAACAGAAGTTAGAGTGACCTTCGTAGAAATGTCGAAAAATGGCGGAAGCTGAGGGACCCTGAAAGGACCTTATGAGTAAGACAAAGGACTTGGTCACTTTGTTGCATTTTACAAATTGGCAACCATCCGACATCAGAAAAAAAACTGCCAGCATAATGTTCATTTAAAAGAAGGGAAACAAGGACATTGGAAAAATAAAAAAAAGACAAGATATACGACCAAAATTAGAGAATGGGAAAAAAAGGACACAGAAAGATTAATGTCGACAATGAGTATTTATTTATGTGTTCGCCAGTTTGTAATGTGAAAAAGGATGCTTAATTATAATTTATGTCCTTTTTTGAATTTGTTTTTTTTATTTCCGCCTTGTACTCGCATTTTGGAGTAATGAAATACGTTGACTGTCGGCCGGTCGGTCTGCTGGAAATGGGTAAAAAGTTGAAAAAACAAAATAGGGCAAGAAACAGAAAAATAAAAACATAAATAACTGGAAATGGACACTGTAATGGCAATTTATTCAAATCTGATTTTCCTTTTAGTATTCTTAAGGGAAAAGAATTTCAAGCACATATAAAAATTTAAAACATATTTTTCGATTTTTCGTTTTAATCACAATCCGTCAAAACGTTTTCACTAGCATTGTAACGAAGCGTCACACTTCACACGTCCTTTGACCTTTCCCAACACAATAGCCAGCAAAAATAAAAAAAAAATAAAGAAAAATGCAACGCCGCGCCCGTGCACCCAGACTATCAAACAGCAAGGAGACATACCGACCGGACTATAAATCATCTCGACTTATATGCGGTGACGTCAACGAAGGCAACAACATAAATTGCACATTTTTTAGAATGTAAGTTTTTCCGTCTTCTTATAATTCGCTTCTTGTTTTTACTGAAAAGTTGCGAAGTTGAGTTGGAATTTAGTAGGCAAACGGAGCAACTTATTCCTACGATAGTAGTAGTTCTCCCACCGCTACAAGTTGATCAGCAACGAGTTATGGTGCTTAAGGCAATTTAGATTGTTCCTAATTTTGACCGAATATTTATTCGCGTTTTCTTTTTCGTCCTTCCAAGAATCCCCCTCACATTGAGGCAGCGGCTATTCTACCTCCTTCCAAGATTCCCCCTCACCCTGAGGCTGTGGCGAGGCGATAGTGTATTATCTCCTTCCGAGAATTCCCTTCACCCCGGGCGTGGACGCTTCGCCGCCACCCGCTGTCGTCGTCATTTGCACAAGCGAGATAAACATATCCTAATTTTCTGAACAAAAAAAGTTTATTATCCTTGTACGCGGCAAACAAAAAAGGAAAATATAAACTCTCACTGCCATAAATTCAAATCCCCGTATGTTGGGTCGATGGTGGTGGTAAAACGCAATAAACTATCGTTGCCATTGCCGACATTCAAGAACAAAATGCAATTTATTACACCAAATAAAAGCAGCAGCAGCACTGGAGCTCCTTCGAGATGTTGGCAAGAATAAATTGCTCTTAAATTCCATTACATTTTACTGGGGTGTTATGTGTATGTCTTTTGTCGGGTCCTGGGTTGTCGAAATGATGGCGCACAAATGCTATCAACTATTCCCAATTTGATAACCAAAGCAAACAAATCGAGAGACAGCATACATCATTTAGGACAAGATTACCATTATCAAGCAAGGATCAAGGAGTAAGTGAGCAGTTTGAACATCCGCATTTAAATGGGGTTAAATAAAACCCCATGCCTCTTAAATGGCCCTCACACTTCATGATAGTCCTGAAGGGCCGCTTTCTGTCTTCATCCTTAAGATGAAAGTTGACAGGTGCGTGAAGTTTGTGTTGGCAAACTTCAAACAAAAATTCCTCAGTTCAACCACTACTCTTCCTTGTCAAGAAAGAAATTTGAATGTTTTTGACCAAGAATGACTTATTTCAGAACGCATTCATTTGGAGAAATTTCCAATCAACACGCCCAATTTTGATAGAGAAATTTCTTATCTTCTTATCAATCAGTCTTCGACTTGAAATAAACTAAGGGACATGAGATATCTCTCGAAGAATTATTTACTCAATTGGAATATCAATATCCAATTGACGCCTTTGAAATTGACGCTCATGAGGTCTTAATTTGAAATTTAACGGACTTTATGTTGTTTCAGGCAGGAAGACAAGAAGTGAATACCAATTTCTTTATTACAACTTTATTAAACAAAAAACTCACCGCGCCAAATGGATTTATCACCAATCAATTCCATTCTCACGCCCGCCGCCACCGTCACGGCTTTGTCTTACCTTCCTTGCCGAATATAAACCCAAAAATTATTTCTCTTGTATCAATTATACACCGATTAAAGCTATACCTATCTAGATTTAACACCAAATCATTGATCCCTTCTCGCCTCGATGTCCGTCTATCATTGTCGGCAAAACATTAAAAATTCCTTCGTGTCAATGATACAATCATGAATTCACTCAACCATTCAAAACACATCAATTTCATCAAAATTGACAAATTGAGAATGCAACTGTTGGTGGGTGTGTAGTTCTTTCTTGTTTATAGCGATGGTGTTAAAAAAAAAATCGAAAAAAAATCCATTAAATCCTCTAGAAAACCCTCCACAAAATTAAACAAAAAGAAGAAGCCGTCAGCCATATTTGTGTCTGTGTCTGGCTGTCTGTTATTCGATTTCCTCAACTTTGGCTTTGTGTCATTTTCGGCTACTGTACGTGCATCGCATCGGCACCCATCATCATCGTCATCATCGGCACATCTGCGACCGTGAAAAAACACCAACCTGAACCTTCTACCTTTACAGATTCACCGACTTTTAACACCACGAAGACGTGTCGGTCGTCATCGATTGAACCTTGACGGCACGTCGACGGAGACAACGATGACGTCTTAGACGACGACGGCAGTGGCGGCGACGACTGTGTCTTCGATGTAGACATATTCAAGAGGTATTTTGTCTGTCCATCGTCGTCGTCTGTTAATGTCTTCCTAATCAAATTAGAACCCAAAAGCAAAATTAACAACGAAACACTTCGACGAAAAAATGTAGTGTGGATAGAGGAGAAATAAGATCAAAGATTGCGCCATTGATTTTAGGTGTCTGCTTTACTACACATTCTGACATCTTTAAGTGGAAATGACGTCCCATTACGGCCGACTGGGTTTGGCCCCTGGAGGTATTATATTTGTGATCGTAGAAGAGGGTGAATCAACTTGTTTCAGGGCCGGAGTCTTCATTTCAAAATAACCAAAACTGTAAGGTTATTAATGGGTTTCTGTTTGTAGCTCAGTTTGCTCAGCTGGGTGAAAGCGAGGTATCGACAAGCTAATTCGGTTTTACTTTAACAAAAATTATTTGTGAACGTCTTTCTGTCAAAATTTAGCTCAGTTGTAGCTCAGTCTTAGCTCAGTTAGCCTACTCAGCACAAAGTTGAAAATTTCATAATATTGGTTCATATTTTATTGAAGATGAGTTCTTACGTGAAGACTGAAATTCGGGATTTATGGCTCAACAAGCTCAAAAATAAGGTTTTAGCTCAGATAGCTTAATAAGCTTGAAATAAAAAAGTTCATATTTTCGGGCGTACTTCATTGACGTATGTGTAGAAGAGTTCTTACGAGAAGATTGAAATTTGGGATTTGTGGCTCAAAAAGCTCAAATAGCTCAAAACAAAAAAACTAGTTCAAACGAAATGCTGAAAGAAATGATGAACTTTTTTGCTCAGATTAATTTCAAACCTTCTTTTTAACTTGTTTCTTAACTTGCAGTTTGCCGCCTTGTTCTGTTGATCTTTTTATTAAAATATGACAGGGACTGTCATTTATACACTTTGGCAAACGAAAACGAAAACAAAAATTCTTCGTTTTTTGTCGGTGCTACAATGACCCTTAATCGTGCTGTTGAAAACGAACAGAACCCAAATTATACATCACAGAACAAACACAAGAGAACAACATCAGCCCAAAGAAGTCTCAAGTGGACGCAACCATCAAAAACCCAAACCTCAATCTTCTGAACCCACTGGAAGACAACAGGTTAATAATATTCAGAGGAAGAGAAGAACTCCCGAAATGAGTGTGTAACCAACCCATTTACCACTTTAGGCATTTCATATCACTCGCGACAGCTATTGGACAGGTTAATTGGACGGTTCTCTATCCAGTTTTGTAGGTATACATATTGTTTTCAAAATCTGAAAAGGAGCGACAAAAAAATAACTCGAGGACTCTCCTACGAGATGATGTCTTGCGCTGAGTTCATTTTGCCACTTTTCTTGATTTTTTCTTGGATTTGTTTTTACATTTTACTTTGAGAAACTCTCGACGAGCACTGAGTGGTGTATTCCATCCAAGTGCTAGAACGTGTGATGGCTTAATTCAAGGTGAGCGCTCACAGAGAACGCGTAAACTGGAGTATGTACTCGAGAAAAACATTGCTCTTCCCTTCAGTTAAATTGAAGAAAATTTAGTTGGAAGTTAAGTCAAAACAAATGAAACAATGTGGGGAGCCTCAAGGTTCAGTTCAGAGTTGGGCATTATTCGAATAAATTGTTATTCGAATAATTATTCGAATAAAAAATTATTCGCAACTAATTTATTCACGAATAATTTATTCGTGAATAAATTATTCGTGATTTTATTCGTTATTCGTAATTTATTCGTAATTTCATTCGTTATTCTGAATAACGAATAAAATTGACTTTATTCCTTCTTTCTTTGTCTGTTTATCTTAATTTTTTTTTATTTACGTTTCCTTTGGAATTAGACGCTCGAATTCCTTCATTCATTCTTTATTGCTGAGAATTTTTTTTTGAACGAATTCTACCAATTCTACCTAGGAATTGCACCTTCCAACCCAATGCAAAACGCCTTCAACCCATCCCCTGAAGTATCCTGGGAAGTGATTAAATTTAAAAAAATCTAGTAATATTTTATTCTAATATATTGCATATATAGCAGTTGGTACCATTATTAATGAAAGTTGTGTTGTGGTGTACTTTTGATTTTTTTAAATGAGTGAGCCTTAAATGAAGTTATGGATTTGGAAATGAAAATTGGGCACTGATATTGATATATCTCTATGAAATCCAACCATTTCGAACATCTTAAAGCAGAAACACAATGACGCTTTAGGCAGACGCGTCGTTGCGTTACGATGCACCCGCTTCACGTGTGCTTTGAATGACAGTTCTCCCTCCATCATCATCAAACAGATTTGCCAGTTTACTCCTTTCGAAGTAGTCTACTTCGATTTTTGAAAAACTTTGAATATCTATTCCAACTTCGCACCATCAAGAATGTTTTGAAATCTACATCACTCGATTTTACTTGATATTTCCAAAATCTGCTTCGATTAACTCATTGAGTAATTTTATGCCTACAGTTCTCTTATTTTCATCAGGAAAATATATAATCGATAAGTTTCTATCCTTATACACGAACAATAAGCGGACACACTTTACAAACACGAAATGTCAACCCATACATATACGCAAAGTATGAGTTACGTGATTGTATTAAAGTGTTTAATATTTTACGCCGTGCGCAACTTGGGTTAGAATGTTGGTTAAATTTAAGCACTAGTGTCTTATTTTAGCTTGCTAGTTAAATTTTAACACATCATATCCGCCATGTAGTGTCAAAATTAAATCGAAAGTCAAGTTTGTATACACATTTTAACACAATTCACACACGGCTCTAATTGTAGATCTGTCTATGTATTCATGGTCAATATAAAATACACTATTTTAAAATCTTTTTCGCTTTTTCTCAATCTACTTCGCTTTATTCCCAAATTTACTTCGCTTCCATTTTTTTTTAAGTGGTAACGCTGCTCCAAACAACAAATGAACAAACAGCTGTTGAGCTGTCAGACAAAGCAAAAGTTCAACCAAGTTGAACTTTTTTTTGACAGATGGTGGCTTCTTTACGTTTTCTTACGTTTGTCAAAAAAGCGTACGTAGGAAAAGCGTCATTGTGTGAGGTTACACAGATTTCCTATAGCTGAACTTTTCGCAGTTGTCAAAATCGACGGCAAAGCGTCATTGTGTTTCTGCTTTTAACAATTTCTAATGAATGTGCTACAAATGTGTCTGTTAATCAAATCTGTGCAAAAACGACATTGACTTTGTTGAATGGAACATTTTTTTAAGTACGACTCTTTATATTCTAGTGGTTAAAGCATTGTGATGAAATGTACAAAGTGTGAACCTAAAGTTGTAAAAATCAATTCCCGATTCCCAAACCGTAGGCTGAGAGTCTTGGATTGCTATCCAGAAGGGAAAGGGACAATACATCATTGCCTTCATCTGCATCAGTCGAAAAAGTTTTTTCATACGCTACCATAATAAACTTGCCAATATGTTTAAACAAAGACAAGTGAAGAAGTCCAATCTTAGGAGCTTTAACCAATAACTATGTAAATAACTTTTAATAAAAAAAAAAAAATAAATTGAAATATTATTTGTTCTACCAAATTTCTTGTGTTTATTTTATTCGTTATTCGTTTATTCGTTATTCGAATAATGAATAAAATAATTTATTCGTCATTCGAATAAATTTTCTTCGAATAAATGAAATTATTCATTATTCGTGAATAAAGAATAAAATGATTATTTATTATTCGAATGATTATTCGAATAAATTTTGCCCAACTCTGGTTCAGTTGTAAGACCAAGTTTATTTATTACTGTAAAACCGATAGCTTCTAGCATTTAAAAATGCCGTCTTCAAAATTCATTGCATATTTTATTACCATCATATTTCAACTGTCAAAAAATCATTCGATCATAACGAGACAAATTCACCCTAAGCAGGTCCTTTTCTCACTTTCAGGTTTGGTAAGGAACAACGAACAACATCGTTAATTAACTGTTGCACGCCACTATCCCCTTAACAATATTCACATCACAAGTAAAAATGACAAATGCCATAAATATTAAACCATTATTTCAAGTTTTTTCTATTTTATCCTCAGAATAGTATACACGAAAAGCCTCAGTACCATTCATCCATCTCCGCTCCAACTGAGAAGCAGCAAATTTATCATTCAGAGAGTGAGAGAAAAAGAAGAGTGAGAAAGGGGGGAAGAAGGATTTATACAATTTGTTAAGGACGATGAAAATAAATGCATATCATAATTCAAATCCTGTTGTGCGCGTCAACGTCCTGCCTGCGCTCCCTCCTGTTCGTTTGGTCAATGTATTATTATCCTTATTATTACCATTGCCAATAAATTTTCCAATTTTATTCTTTTTTTCCGTCGCTCGTTTGTTGTGTTTTTTTTTATAATCTCTCCCTCAGTATGTAGACTCCTTACCCGTTGCTCGGTGTAAGAATATCATATTTAAGCGGAATGGCGGAAATTTATTACGCGGCGTGGAAATTGAAAATTACGATGACTTAACATCTTTTCTCCTCTAAGGACGTAACACAAAAAATGTACACTCATATTTTTTTATGACCATAAAAATGACGCTTTGTCCTTCTTTACAAAAAAAAAAATATATCAAAAATTTCCCATTCAGCACCCTGCTGTGCCTGACCCATTTACACCATCAACAGAACAGTTGATAGGTAAATTTGATGGGCAATCCAAGCAGCAGGAACAGGAGCGTCACTCAATTTCGTTGAGTGTAGAGTAATTTATCGTATGCCTGATTTAACAAAAAGAATAACAAAATGGGCAATGGGAGAATATCATAAAAGAAAGTTAAATTTTCCACATCATCAAACAGAGAGCGCATTTCGAGGTCGTTTTGTAAGAAAACTTGTGATACGAAGTTAGCTGGGTGGACTGTGTCCGTCAGCGTCAGCATTGCAGAAGTCGTAAATTATATTTTACGAAGGCTAGAAGTGAAATTATTACATCGTTCGCTTGTTCGCTGGCCAGACTCATAAATTTTAGAATCTTTTACATTCTGCACTTGCTGGTAGGAACATGGTGGGAGAGGCGTAGTTAAATCAAGGGGCGGTGGTTGTCAGAGGGCAAAGTCATTATGTTTTCTTTCTCCGAGTATCACCATTGACCTTCAGTTTGTAGGCGGGGTATCGCCCTTGTTCATTTATCTGTCAAAAATGAGAAATTTAATTTCTTCTATTTTTTTTACATTAAGGCTTGAAAAAGTATCAACGGTGATACTCCAAGGAAAGACCTTTTTTCGTGTTGTGGAATAAGTGCGTTCCACAACATGTAATTGAACATTTAAATAAGATTTGATTAGTCCAGACGTTGTTTCGAAAATACCATTGCAAAAGTAAAATATAATATTCAGTGGAACTCTTTCAACGGCAAGCAATCACCTAATTGCAGGTTGTGGAACCTATTCATTGTACATCCCACTAGACTAGGTACTTCTGAGTGGAAAAACATTCTGAAAGTAAGGCTTCTAGGTGCAAGACTACGTTTTAAGACTGTATATCAAATATTCAACAAAAGGAAAAGGAATACGTTCCACAGCATGTAATTGACAGATTTATCAATTTTTCGGCGAAAGCAAATGTCAGATTGATGTTATGATAGTAAGGCTTTCCATTTAATATAACAAAGCGGGAATACGAAACGAAATGATTACTTTCGTACGATCAGAAAGTACGTTCCACAACATGTAATTTATATTGTTTTCATGAAACCTAGTAAAGTTTTTGCAGATCCGTTAAGAAATTTTACTGTTCGTAACAGGGGGAATTATGAAATATCTAACGCTTAATCTACATCTACTGCATGACTGCTTTTAATATAATAAATTACGTTCCAAAGCATGTAATTATTGATGCTAGTTTCATGAATAATAGTGAAGTTCCGGCCGATCCGTTGAGAAAATGTGGCTGTTCGTAACAAGCGAACGTATAGAATCTCCAATGCTTAATGTCTTCTGCACGACTGCTTTTTATATAATAAAATATGTTCCACAGCATGTAATTGATGTTGATTTCATGAATAATAGTAACGTTTTTGCTGATCTCTTCACGAATATAACTTTTCGTAACAGGGGGAAGTATAAAATGCTCAACGCTGAAATCATACCTACTACATGATTGCTCTTAACATTATAACATACAGCATGTAATTGATGCTAATCATATGAATAATAGAGACATTTTGGCCGATCCGTTCAGGAATTTTACTGCTTGTAAAGGAAAGGAGAGGGTAGTAGGTCCCACGCTTAGGCTAAAAACACACCAAATCAGACAAGACAGATTCCAACCCACACCGAGGACGACAAAGACAAAATGTCTTGTCTTTGTCCGCTTCGGTGTGTGTTGCTCCTATACAACCTATACAACTGACACGTTTTTTTGTCGATTTCTGTTTGTTTGTCTTGTTCAGTTTTGTGTGTGTTACTTCATAAGACGTAGACGGTGTGTACTTTTAGGTGTTGACATTTTGTCCCGGACTTTTTGTCTTCTTTGATGTGTTTTGCTCCTATACAACCCCATGTACTGCAACCGACGAGCGGACAAGAGTTTTTATCGTGTTGTGTCTTTTTCGGTGTGTGTTGCCTCGTGGACTTGTGTCCACGACTTTTTGTCGAAAGACAAAAAGACGTCTTGTCTGATTTGGTGTGTTTTTAGCCTTAACTTTTATTGTATAACTGTTCTTTACATAAAATAATACGTTCCAGAACATCTCTTTTTATCAATTTTATTTATATAATTGAAATTCTGTTAGTTTAGTTCACTGTTTAGAACGAGTGATGTTTTATCGCTGAACTCATGCTGTCAAGTTTAGGTTCTTCTCAAATCAGGGTTCCCAACTGACTTGAATGACCAATTATTCAACTTCTCAACTTTCCACACAACATAAGTACAAACAGAATAAATGAAAAATCTAACTCACTTTGAATTTTCATCATCCACATTACTCAGCCCCATGTAACTTGTGATTGATTTTCCGTTATGTAAGTCGAGGAGGATTTTTTTTGTTGGGAAAACAAGAAAATATGTACGCAATTTATCGCCTATCTAGTCCTATAAATCACAAAACACGAATCCAAAATATGAATTATCTGTATATACAACTGCTGTCTTATGGCTAAACTGGCAGCAGGCAATCTTGTAAGTCCTAACTCTGGCATATAGACTGTACTGTAAGATATGACGGTATATGGCAAGTAATATATCTAAATTATTTTTCTTTCTGTCTCTTTCTTGCCGTTTTTGCAGAGGATAAGCTATTTCATGCCAGAAACAAAATTATGACTTCTCATAAAACGGTGGAAAATCATATCGAGGCGGTAAGGCTATAAAAATAAGATATAATATACCTATAATTTTTCTTCACTCCGTTTAGATTCCACACACTCAAGGTTTTTTGTTTTTGTTTTTGTTTGCTTCGTTTTGCTTTGCTTGTGGCCTGCGTGCAATGCTTTAATACAATTTGGTTGTTGTCGGGAACGGGATGGGTTTCTTTGGATAATTTATCTATGTGCAGATGTGAGCGTAGCTAATTTCGCTGTCATAACGAACCCATAAACACATATTAAGGGGGCACATTAGGTCCATTTTTCTTCTTTTTTCGAGATTTTTCTTATTCATATTATATAGGTAATTCTTTTTGTTTAGAGAGGGGGAAAACAAGAGTTCACTTTGATTCTGAGTACAACATTTAAATGTTCGGTCATGAAGAGGAGGTAGTGAGGTACATAAGAACGAAACATATTTAAGATGTCAGACCAGGCAGCCTTTGCTGGGTTGTTTTAAGATCACAGAGAGTCGAACGAGTCAGTCTGCTGTCGAACTGACGAAAATTAGTTTCCTTTGATGGTGGAAATTAATTTCATGGCCAATTTAGCATAGATTTATGTTTGCCTGAGTTTTTAAAACATGATTTGTTGTGAAAACGGGAGGGGAAGATAGTAAATGGCCTGTTACCTTTCTAATCTGTACAACACTAGAACGTGATTTTTTTGGATGAGAAGAAGTAAAAAGCCTTTCGTGCTTGGAAAAATCATCATCATCTTTCAAGAATTGGCAGAAGAGCTCCACAGTTGTTCAATTTCACTTGACATTGAACGTGACCACTTCTGACAAATAATATTCGTTCAGGTGATTGTGAGCCTTTGAAGCTTGGACCACGAATAGCTGAACTGCTGAAGAGCTTCCAATACCAGTGGAAGAATAGATTCTGGCCAACGCCAGTGTCTACGCTCTGCCCTAATTCCCATTCATCCGCATCACAATGAAAAGACAAACTGTGTGTGCGATAAAACAATTATCCTCGCCCATTCAACTAATTTTATTGTCCTTTTGCGGGCAACGCAAAATTGTTTCCGTCTTGTTTCAAAGATCATCCCAATAATGTGCCGTTTTTGGGTGGTTCAGGGAATTTTCGGTATCGTTCTTTTTGCAACATAAAACTGCATCCATAAATCTTCTGATAAAAACTAAACAATACAAACAATGGAACAAGAACGAAAGGTAAATAGCTAACAGCAGCACAAGAGTAATGTACGAAGAATTAAAAAGAAAACAGAAAGAAAATCGTTTTTTTGGTGAAACGTGACGCGTTTTTCTATTGTTTGTTCAAAGATTCAGGACTTTGGGATGCTGCTAAAAGAGTCTCTCAACATGCGTGTGTCTCCGCTCTACGGAGATATACATTTTTTGGTTGGTGTGACGGGATCCTAGGTACCTTTATTGATGCTAAATGTCCTTGGGAGATATTTATGGGTTTGTTGTATTTTTAGAAAAGTCTTTGTTGAGAGGAAAGATGTTATCCTACCAAACAGTTGACAGTCATTAATAAAGATATTGTCAGCCATTTATGGTGTTTTGTTCGCTACGGGATTAAGGACGAAATTTGAGAGCACGCATCATAAATAACTCGAAACAGCAACAACAATAACATTGACAAAGGTTTTTTATTCGCTTTTCTGACTCAATAATAAAAATCTATAAGTGAAATATGATGTTTATAATCCTCTGTCTATAAAAAGTCCTTGCTTGGATTTATTGAAGGGAGGAAGCAATGAAAAACACAAAAATTATGAGTGGACTTCTTTATTGCTTTCCAGGCTATTAGAAAATTGTTAGAGAAACAAATATTTCGATAGCGTAAGATGATTAAACCTTAAACCTGAGAAATTCTGGAGAACATCAACATATACGTAGCATGTTGCTGTTTTGTGGTTGGAAAGTGGCCAGGTAAGAGATCCCGAGTTGATGTCATACATCTAAATATGATTTATTGCCGGAAATAAGTTAGAAACTCATTAGATTCTTTGTATTCTTTCAAATGAACATGAGGGAGCTTTGTGAAATCATAATTCACACAACGACACCAGAAATTGAAATAGGAGATGAAGCCCGCACAATAATCCGTAAAACAACTTCTAGCCCAAGGATTAACCAATATTCAAGTCGGAGGTATGCAAATAACTTTACAAGTCTCACTCGAAATGGATAATCTGGGAAATTATCTTAATCTTTGCGGTTTTAAGGCGGAACCCGAGGGTTTTTCGACTTTTGCAGAGAACAAACAGATCAACAACATTCTTCATTAGAACCACATGAAACATTGTCAAAAGGTTAATTTGTGGAAAAAGGTATAAATCGTCTTGCTCGTCGTCGCCTAGTTGTTATTTCTTCGTTTTGAACAGATTAAACTGGATTACGAAAAGTTGTTTGGATTGCAAACAATGTGAGTAGGCCCGTTTGAACCACACATACCTAATATTTCATTTTCAAAGCAGGTACAGTCGACTCCGCTTAACTGAAACGCCATTTTTGCAGACAATTTGTTTCAGTTAAGCGGAGTTTTCAGTTAACTGAACTTCGGATAACTGAAACTTGTTTCAAATAAGCGGATTTTTGTCAAACTGGAAATACTACCATTTTTTAAAAACAAAAATAAATAAAAAACAACAAAAGATAAAGTAAGTATACGTTACTTAGAGCCATTCTCTTCACTATTGCGCATCTTGTACGAAACTCTCAAGTTGACCAATACTAGAGTTGAGAAAAACTTGAGAAGGGACAAGTTGAAAATCGTTTTCTTTACTTCTTTAAGAGCCGATTTTTCAATCGTCAGATAAACAAGCAAATAGTGTTTATTCGACAAATAGCAATATATTGGATTTTTCAATCGTCAGATAGACTTTATCTGACAAATAACGCTCTTAAATGTGGAATAAAATTATCTGCCTCTTTGAGGGCCGAATAAACGTTTATTCCATAGATACGTCAAGTTGTATTGATATTCAGATTGAACATACATGATTGCTAGTTGTTCTCAATCACTGTAATGGGGTTATCACAAAATTAAAACAAAACAAACAAACAAATGAACTGTCATATCGTAATTATTCACATACACGAAGTAAAGGAAAAATAAAATTAGCGGTATCTGGGTCGTAAAACGTAAGTCAGTCTGCTTTTGTTCTGAGTTTGAGGCTGATTCTGATGATTTTATTAACTAGTATGGAATTTTTCGAAACCATTGATGGCTTGGCTATTGAAGAAGAGGCTATTTTCTTCTGCTTGTCAACTAGACTGACAAGCAATTGCACTTCTGCATTTTGGAAATTAGCAGCGCGTTCTCTTTTTTTAAACTCCATGGCACGAAATCAAAACAAAATCACACACAATTGAAAACAAACACGAAATTCAAATCACCAAATAATTATTTATTTTAACTGTCACTTGTAACGATGTCAAAATATTTGCTGTCTTCTTTTAACAAACACAACAACGTATGCTTATTTCTCGATCTGACAATATAAGAGTGAAGGAAGCAAATAAAAACAACAGATAGTTATCAGCTTACTATCTGCCTATTGAAAAATTCAATCTTATTTATTCGACCGATGAATACTCAGATAAGTTTATTTGCCAGTTTGTTATTTTTATTTTTGTTCGATGATTGAAAAATCGGCTCTAAATCTGAAATCGAGAGTTGAAATTCAAAAGTTTGATACTCTCATTTTTTCATAATTTCCCTGGAATATGCTTGAGTTTGTTTCAACTTTAGATTTGAATTTATGTCAAATCAATTTTTACATACCGGTGGAAATTGTTATACGTCCTTAGCTACGTGCATGAACTTATCAGTCCGCACACTTTTTTTCAATTTAAACGGTTCGGTCTGAATTCCATTTTCTGCAAATTAATTCTCAACTTAAAATTACCAGCATTCGACTAATTTGTCCCGAATAAGCTTAAAAGGCCAGAAAAGAATTAAACGATGTCGAAACAATCATACCCCAAGACTTTGCTTCTCTTCGAGAATGGATCAAAACCAAAATCAGAAGTTCAGAATAAAAATCCTCAAGTTGAGTTCAACTTGTAGTGAAGAAAATGGTTTAAAATCGAGTCTTATCTTATTCAAAGCTCATGTTAAGTTAAAAAATTAAAAATTTATTTAAGAAAAAATTAAATCAATTGTTGTGTACTTGCTGTTTTGCAAATTATAAAAAAACATCGTCAAGATTCACCTATTTTAACGGAAACTTTGGAGTTTTCAGCAAAGAATTGTTTTAAAATGTGAAGAGAACCATACGCTCCCTTAAGTGGGCTTCTTGGGCTCTACGATCTCTATTTCATCAGAGCAATCTTCAACAAACAAACGACTGACACATTAGGTCACATCTTTGTTATAATCTTATATGCTGATTCCATTGACGTTAATCACGAGATTAAGCGAAAAAGATTAAGAACAAATCTCGACTTTTCTGGGATTAAGGGTGGATAAAACGTAATATTATAATAAATGTTCTATTATTCTACGTTTTGACCTACGAATATGTACCCTAAATCCTATATAAGTCAAGAGTTCGTAATCTACTTCGCCAAATCTCGTGATTATCGTCAGTGGAATCAGCACATTAAAGCGTTTTTTGATAATCCGGAATTGATACACAAAACTGTCCGATTCGGGATACCAAACGACATGCAAACAGATTTTTTTGCTTCCAAGGGTTGAATGGTTATGTATTTGTGAAACCTCATATGTGCAAGTGTGTGCATGTATGCGTGATTCTGTTTTCGATTCTGAATTCAAATTCGAAATCGTTTTTCTGTTCTATTCAGATCTTGTGCCAAGTGAACGAATTCAGAATCGTTCGGAACAGTTCCGGAAGACCACAAAAAAACGCTATTAATTATAATACTCGCACAGTCAGAGATTCTGTTCTTTCATTGCTAACCGTTATCCATGGTGCTTATTTGAAAGTAACTTACGTAGATGACGCTAGTGTAGGTACTTCATGCGCGTACCATAATTTTGATATACAAAGACCACATACATCACATAAAAAGAAAATGACAAGATATGTGTTGCGTTAAACAATAGTCAACGATTGTGGCTTTGTTCAAATGTTTCACTTATGCAGAGTTGAATTTGTGAGAAATGTTAATTTGAGGCAAACGATTTTGTTTCAGTTATACGGAGTTTGCAATTAAGCGGAGTTCAGCTAAGCGAAGCAGATTTGGTGAGAAATGTTCAAAATGGCTCGGTTATAAATTTATTGTTTCAGATAACCGAAGTTTTCAGTTAAACGGAGTTCAGTTAAGCGGAGTTGACTGTACAATGTTACTTTTCCACCCAAATGGCTTACAATCTTAATGAGAGATTATTTATGTTGAGGCAAAACGTTTTGCATTGTTTTCGGATTGAAGCTTAGGAAGGTGGTGCAAATGAATAACAATTCGCAATTATTCATTTGGATTATTGGCCAGATTTAAAAGAAACTAAATTTATACCAACTTAAATACTAAAGATTATAATGGGAAAGGGCGATTGGATTGGGAAAGACAATGAATTTATGGAGTTCTAACCTTTTTGTTGGCTTGAATTATCCGCAAATCTTGAAGCTTTCTTGAAATAAACACACTTCGTAGATTAAAGCACACGAATTCACAAAATTTATATTTATTTTTTATATAAAAACCGCACTGAGAACACAATTTCACTTGGATTTTCAATTTTCTAACAAAATTACCGCCGCCGACGATGAGACAAATGATTTTAGTAAAATAACCGCAGCTCGAGAGACCAAACCGAACTACCGCGCCTTTCGAAACCGATTCTTATTCTTACATTTTCAGAACAACGTTTTGAAATTTTGACGATTTTTTTGGGAATTAAATCGACGGAATTGCATTTTGATACCGAATCTTATTGATATTCGGACATTTACAACATAAAAAAGGTTAAAAACCGAACAAATATGTAGAACGACAAATACTGTTGCATGGCCCGCCAAGCCCGACTAATACACATAATGCATGCATCGCGCCTTTTCGAAACCGATTTTTCCATTTCATCACAACATTTTGACGATTTTTTTTTGGCCCTTAAACGTTAAACCGGCGGAATTACATTTCGACACCTAATTTACGTAATTTTTGGACACTTACAATTACAACATAAAAAACCGAACGAAACACATTCGGCGGCGAAGACAATAAGATTACGCATATTAAAAGGGAACACACATTGCTAACACATATACTGATATACGGGACATATTTTTTGGCGCTGCATTTAACTCTTTTGGGAGGAAATTTAGGATACATATTTTCATGATACCTATTAACAAGGGACGGTATTCAACAAACACACTGAATATTGGATTATTTTTTTGGGATTTTCGTGATTTTTGTTTAATTTGAGAATTGGGACACGAAAACTTTTGATATACACTTTTCCGTCTTTTAAAAGAATTAAACCAATTCTAAGAATTTAATACCTTTTCTCACTAAACACAACAAACAAAATAAACAAAATTGAACTTTAAATGGCCGCGATTGCAAGAAAACCACTATTATCAGAACCACTATTAGGCTTAACTTCCATTTCCCAGTGGAATTTGATGGGATCAAATGGCAGGATCAGTTGATTATTGGGAAATTTTGGGTTATATCTCCTTTGTATATACACCTTATGTGTATGTGTTATTTGTACTTGCACAGATTTACCAAAATGTATGCAATGCTCGTGATCCTTTTTCATACAATTTTTGGAGAAGTTCAAGACAAGCGAGGAAATATTCTTTAAGCCAAATTAGCCTCCAGTGACCAGAGAATATTTCTGAACAGTTGCAAGGTATCGTAGCATGAACAGGTACAGGGTGCGGTACGAAAACGAAAAAAGGGTGGAGTGGTCGGAAGTGCGTGGGGAGTTTCTCATTTTTTAGGGGATTTCCTAAAGTTTCATCTACGGTGAAGTCAGTCGACAACATCATACTGTAATGTGTATACACTTTATTTATCTCATACGCTCTGTATCTCCTTCTATTGTAATGTCTAATACTAATGTGTATACTTTATTATCTCTTACTCTCTGTATCTCTTTCTATATTTAATGTACACACTTTTCTTACTCTCTTTACTTACTCTGTATCTCTTTCTATATTTAATGTACACACTTTTCATTACTCTCTTTACTTACTCTGTATCTCTTGTTTATTTAATGTACATACTCTCTTTACTTAATATCGTTTAATTGTAGTAGTAAACACTCGTGAGGGGCAATAATTAATTAAGATTAAGAGAAACTTTTTGTTTAGCATTAAGAACGTTAGCCCCTACAAAAATCCCAGTATTTTCTCTCGAACTTTCAGCTTCCCCAAGAACTAATAGGAACCAATAGTAGTTTCTAGAACCCATCATTTTTGATATAAATAGCCGTTTGGTGGCGAGGCGAATTAGTTGATTGTGAACTGCGATAAGTAAAGTACACTGTGTTTGAAAAGTTATAATTGAAAGTGTTGAATAAATAAGTTTGTGAGTGATTTGAATAAAGTGAATTTGTGTTTTATTTAAAAAGTGAATAAGTTTTAATTGTCGGACCAAGCCGAATATTACATTGGTGTCAGAAGTGGGATTAAAACTTATTGAGAATAAAACAGTGAACAGTGATTAAACTATTTTGTGTGAAATAGTGAAGTTAAAAATGATAAGTAAAGTTTTGAAAGACTTAACTGTCGCTGAGCTAAAGGCCGAATTAAGCAAACGTGGCTTAAGTGCGGCAGGATATAAAATCGAACTCGTAAAACGGCTACAGGAATATCTGGAAGAACAAAATGAAGACCCAGATACGTTTGCTTTCGAAGTGGAAGCAAAATCGGAAGAGGTAAATGCAACTGCCAACTTATCTACCATGATGACACTTCTTCTAGTCAAATTTGAAGAGAATCAAAAGAAGCAAGAAACTCAAAACAAGAATGTTCTGGAGCAACTAGAAACTCAATGAAACGAGCAGAAGACCGAGCAAGAGAATGTCCTCAAACAACTGGAAACACAAAGGAATGATGTTCTAGAGCGTTTTGATGAACAGAAAAATCTTCTAGAAGGCAGGTTTGCGGACTTCGAAGAGAAAATCAATACTCTCGACGAGTGCGTCGGAAAACAAAATGCACGTATCGAGAAAATCGACGAACAAATCGATACCATCACAAAGGAACTGGAAAAAGTGCGAAAGATGAAAGCTCGAGAACCTTCTGGTGAGTGCTCAAGGAAGAGAGAAGTGAATCCTCCAAGCTTTGATGGTCAGATACCGTGGTCAATCTACAAGAAACAGTTTGAAGCAGCAGCGTTAACAAATGGCTGGGACGATGACGAAAAATACATTGCTCTTACGCTTGCCTTGAGAGGAGCAGCTGCTGAACTGCTACAAACCATCCCAGCAGAGAAGAACGGTGACTTCAAAGTTCTGGTAAACGCAATCGAACAGCGGTTTGGGGATAGTCACATGACAGAAGTCTTCCGAGTACAACTAAACAACAGGGCACAGAAAAGAGGTGAAACTCTGCAGCAGCTTCAGGCAGATATCGAGCGATTAGTCCACCTGGCATACCCAACAGCTGGCAACGAGATAATAAATCAACTTGCTGTTGAAGCCTTTGTGAGAGCGGTGGGCGATATAAATCTCCAAAGGGCTATTCGCACTGCCGGAAAGCAAACACTACCAGAAGCATTGGCTTTCGCTCTAACAATGGAAGCCGCAGAACAAGCTACACAAAACGTGCATCGCGTAAGAGAATTGGAAGTCCAAGAATGCTCTTGTCAGAAGGCTACTCTGGAAAGGAGTCAGCGAGACGGACCAGCACGATGCTGGAACTGCAACAAGACTGGGCATCTTCAACGACAGTGCAGATTACCGCGAAGACGAACCTCATGTCAACACTGTGGAAACAGAACTTACTCAACAAGCCAAAGTTACAACTACAACAATGTTGCTTCCCAAGTTGTTTCCCACCCCACCAACTTCGAGGGACAGAAGCTGGCTTCTAGTACCGATAGCTACAGAAACGACATCCAGGTTTCTCAAACGAAACGTGACAACAAGAGCCTGACCGTGGAAGCAAGTATAAACGGCAACAAATGTGTGGCTACCATCGACACCGGTGCCACGGCGTCCATTGTACGGCAGGACCTCGTTAAGAAGACATGGCTCCACAACACCAACAGCTATCGTCTAAGGACTGCAACTGGAGAAGCCGCAAAAGTTTATGGTGAGGTACGTCTTAAGATCCGGATGGCAGAGCTGGAATTCTCTCACCTGTTTCTGGTAGCAGATATATGCGACGAGTGCATTGTCGGCGTCGATTTCATGAAAGATCACGGAGTGATATTGGACATCGGGAACCAAGTCCTGAAATATCGAAACATCGAGATTCCAATGATCTATGGGATCCACTCGTATGAGACCTCGTTATCTGTGAAAACCGTCATCAAAGAAGATCTGACTTTGCCTGCTTCTTCAGAAGTATTCGTGTGGACGAAATTGAAAGGTAAGCCTGGCAGCCATCGATACCTCATGGTCGAACCAGCATCTGTAAAGTCCTCCCAAAACGTCACCATTGGGAAGACTCTTGTTAGACCTGTAAAGAACATGGTTCCCGTACGAATACTCAACATCAAGCCGTACGAAGTTAAGCTTAGAAAAGGTGAGATTGTCGGACAATGCGAATCTGTATCAGCGATAACAAGGATCAGCGAAGAAGAGCCAAGGCAAACATTGAAGTCCAAAGAGTTGAACTCCATAAAGACGAACATTCTCGAGTCCTCTAATCTTGGCCAACAACAACGAAGAACTGCAGAAGGTCTCCTCGAAGAATTTGCAGACATCTTTTCATCATCGCAAGGGAAATATGGCAGAACACAACTGGTTCAACATCGAATCAACACCGGGGATGCAAAGCCGATTCGTCAACCTGCAAGACGCCTTCCACTAGCCAAACAAGGTGAGGTTGAAGAACTGATAACCACCATGAAAGAAGAGGGTCTTATCGAAAACTCAAAAAGCCCTTGGGCGTCTCCAGTGGTCCTGGTAAAGAAGAAAGACGGATCAACCCGCTTTTGCGTGGACTATCGAAGGTTGAACGATGTGACCAAGAAAGATAGCTACCCTCTGCCTAGGATCAGCGATACTCTGGACGCAATGGAAGGAGCACAATGGTTCTCAACTTTGGACCTGAAAAGTGGATACTGGCAAGTAGAAATCCATCCTGAAGACAAAGAGAAGACAGCGTTCTCGACAGGAAACGGATTGTGGCAGTTCAAAGTGATGCCTTTTGGACTGTGCAATGCTCCAGCGACTTTTGAGCGCCTTATGGAATGCGTCCTGCAAGGACTCACTTGGAAATCTTGCCTGGTCTATTTGGATGACGTCATCGTATACGGGAAAACATTTGACGAACATTGTACAAATCTGAGAGCCGTGTTTCAAAGACTTCGAGAAGCCCACCTCAAGCTCAATCCAGAAAAGTGTTCACTCTTCAAAACCGAAGTGAAATACCTGGGACATATCATCTCATCCCAAGGAGTTAAGACGGATCCTGATAAGGTTGACACCGTGAAGAATTGGCCAACACCACAGGACAAACATCAACTCCGAAGCTTTCTGGGTCTAGCCACCTACTATAGGCGCTTCGTCAAGAATTTTGCTGAGATCGCCAAGAGTCTACATCAGCTAACGGAAAAGGGAAAGCAGTTTAAATGGTCAGGTGAGTGCGAGCGCAGCTTTCAAGAGCTCAAGCAACGCTTGTGTAATGCACCAGTGCTGACCTACCCGACTCCAGGAAAACCGTTCATCATTGATGCTGATGCCAGCAATGTCGGTTGCCTATTACAGCAAGGTACTCTCAAAGTCGGAAAGAAACTATTGTGTGACCAGAAGAGAACTTCTT
This sequence comes from Sphaerophoria taeniata, assembly GCA_943590905.1. NCBI lineage: Eukaryota > Metazoa > Arthropoda > Insecta > Diptera > Syrphidae > Sphaerophoria > Sphaerophoria taeniata. Next base: position 87,811,200 of record OX016542.1, read on the forward strand.
GCACTGATTTTGGCAACAAAGCACTTCCATAAGTATCTCTATGGACAGAAGTTTCTTCTCCGAACCGACCATGGAGCACTAAACTGGCTTTTGAATTTCAAGAATCCAGAGGGTCAAGTGGCGAGATGGATTGAGAGGCTGCAGACGTACGATTATGAAATTCAACATCGGAAGGGGAAGCTTCACTCAAATGCTGATGCACTGTCTCGGAGACCATGTAAGCAAGACTGTAAGCATTGCAGACGCCAAGAAGAAAAAGAAGTGGTTACTGTTCAACGAACCAGAACCGATCCCATTTATGGCTGGAGCAACGGCGAGTTGAGGAAGGCTCAACAAGAGGACCCAGATATTGAACCCATCCTCGCATGCAAGGAACACCAGGAAAAACCAGAATGGGCCGATATCTCCGACAGAAGTCCGGCTCTAAAGGCCTATTGGGCACAGTGGGACTCATTGCATGTCCAAGAGGGTGTCCTTCGACGTAAATGGGAATCAGCAGATGGAAAGTCCTATGTAATGCAGCTAGTCTTACCGAGATCGAAGATTGTGGACGTTCTGCGAGAGATGCATGATGGAGTTTCGGGAGGCCATCTAGGAGTAAACAAGACGCTAGAAAAGGTTCGACAACGATTCTATTGGCTACATGCAAGGGAAGATGTCGAGAAGTGGTGCCGAAAATGTGATACCTGTGCTGCCACCAAAGGCCCGAACAAAAAGAATCACAGCCAAATGCAGCAGTATAATGTCGGATCACCCTTTGAAAGGATTGCAATAGACGTGGCGGGTCCATTTCCGGAAACAAATAATGGAAATCGTTATATTCTGGTCGTCATGGATTACTTCAGCAAGTGGCCTGAAGCATACGCCATACCGAATCAAGAAGCCAAAACAGTCGCAGACCAAATTGTGTTCAACTGGGTGAGCAGATTCGGTGTTCCATTAGAACTACATTCCGACCAGGGAAGGAACTTTGAATCAAACATATTCCAGGAAGTTTGTGGGCTTCTTCACATTAAGAAGACAAGAACAACACCACTCCACCCACAATCTGATGGCATGGTCGAACGGTTCAACCGAACCCTGAAGGAACATCTTTGCAAAGTTGTGGACGACAACCAGCGAGATTGGGATCGACACATTCCACTGTTTTTGATGGCGTATCGAAGTGCAAGACATAGCTCAACTGGCCATACACCGTCTGAGATTTTAATGGGAAGGAACATCAGACTGCCGAGCGAAATCAAATTTGGATGTCCCACGTCGGAACCGCAAGCCGAGGATGTTTACTTGGATGACCTCAGGGAAAGACTCCTTCAGATCCACGACGATACCAGGTCAAAAATTAAGATGTTCAGTGACCGAATGAAGACACGCTACGATATACGAGCGACAACAACAGAGTTCCAAGCAGGAGATCGAGTGTGGCTTTATAATCCCCATCGACAAAAGGGGTTGTCACCGAAACTTCAACGGGACTGGGAAGGCCCATATACAGTGATTAGCAAAATCAACGACGTCGTGTACCGGATACAAAAAGGAGTCAGAGGTAAACTTAAAGTCGTACATCGCGACCGACTACATCGCTACAGTGGTGATGAAGATGATGGATTTGTTCGGGACGATCAATCCTAAGGAGGGGGCAATGTAATGTGTATACACTTTATTTATCTCATACGCTCTGTATCTCCTTCTATTGTAATGTCTAATACTAATGTGTATACTTTATTATCTCTTACTCTCTGTATCTCTTTCTATATTTAATGTACACACTTTTCTTACTCTCTTTACTTACTCTGTATCTCTTTCTATATTTAATGTACACACTTTTCATTACTCTCTTTACTTACTCTGTATCTCTTGTTTATTTAATGTACATACTCTCTTTACTTAATATCGTTTAATTGTAGTAGTAAACACTCGTGAGGGGCAATAATTAATTAAGATTAAGAGAAACTTTTTGTTTAGCATTAAGAACGTTAGCCCCTACAAAAATCCCAGTATTTTCTCTCGAACTTTCAGCTTCCCCAAGAACTAATAGGAACCAATAGTAGTTTCTAGAACCCATCATTTTTGATATAAATAGCCGTTTGGTGGCGAGGCGAATTAGTTGATTGTGAACTGCGATAAGTAAAGTACACTGTGTTTGAAAAGTTATAATTGAAAGTGTTGAATAAATAAGTTTGTGAGTGATTTGAATAAAGTGAATTTGTGTTTTATTTAAAAAGTGAATAAGTTTTAATTGTCGGACCAAGCCGAATATTACAATACATTGGACTAAAGAGCAAAGAGCATTTGCCTGCGAGGCTTACTTTTCCACGGTAGTTCCGTAATTTCCACTCAACGTGCTTCCCGCACTCGCTCTAACATCATTTCCGGAGGTCGACGTGAAATTCATCAGACGCCACTGCATTGTGAACGCGTCACGAGTGTAGGGATAATTGGTCCTAACTTTTTCGAAGAAAACGAACGCACTGTAACGGTGAATGCAGCTCGTTATAGAGAGGTAATTGAAAGATTGAAACATTTTTTTATCCCAAAACTGGACCTTGGTAACGTGTGGTTTCAACAAGATGGATCCACGGCCCACACAGCACGAGCATCAATGGATCTTTTAAGGGAATATCGGCTAATCTCCTTGAGCGGCGACTTTATGTGGCCGGTGGGCTCACCTGATTTGACTCCGTGCGATTTTTGTATTGGGTTACCATAAATCTATAGTTTACATCGATCGGCCTCGAACCCTTAATCATCTGAAGGACAACATTCATGAAGCAATAGCGAACATATCCATCGATATGCTTGAAAGAGTTCAGCAGAGCTTCGAAAATCGGGTAGGTATCTCAGTTTATTGAGAGCGGAAGCCATCACTTGGTCAATATCATCTTTAAAACCACGTAATGGAAAATTTAAATTGTGTGTGACAAAACTAATAAAGTTTCGTAACTGTATGTCCCCTACTTTTGGTTTTATTACCTTTTAAAATCAGCAAGTGTTCGTGCTGCACCCTGTACTTTCAATGGTTGGTCAACTCTAAGCCGGTGGATCAACAGAATAATATTTCAATAAAAACAAAGATTTCCTTTTTACTGTGGAATAATGATTCCTTTCAGAAGTAGTCCTTTTTGAAGCCAAGAAAAGCAGATCCATAGTCCAGAAACTTGTTAGAGCTGGTTATTAAGTTGCGAAAAAGACGAGGAGGCTTTGGATATCCTTTTTAGGGAAGAAAAAAACCAAATGTCATTTCGAGGACAATCAAAAAGTCAGGAAGAGATAGCAAGATTTCATAACAATAAGATTTTCGAAAATATTCCATTTGTCAAGAAAACATTTTGGAAAAATGCTGTTTGGCAAAAATTACCATTTGGTAAAAATGCTGTTTGGTGAAAAATGTCATTTGGCAAAAAATGCTGTCGAGCTCGACAAGCAGCGATGCGAGTTGGTTGTACACATCGAACTACTGAAAAAGTCATTTGGCAAAAAATGCTGTCGAGCTCGCCAAGCAGCGATGCGAGTTGGTTGTACACATCGAACTACTTCATGCATCATTTTTTGTTTAGGATGTTAGTTTTTTGAATGTTGCATTACCGTTTTATGGGTTGTGTGGCCACATCCTTTACATGTTTTGTTCGCTAAGTTGTCAGAGACCGAAGGACAAAACCATTTACAAGGAATAAGTTGGAAATCTGTAGCTAAAGGTTGAAGATTTAAGCTAAAAGGCTAATAAATTTACCATCATCAGAACCCACTTGTGATATAATTAATCCGTTTTCCGTCTGGCTCAATTTAATTGCTGGAGGCCAGGTAATAAAGTTCTCAAACTGCTTCTTGTTCGGCCACAGCATGTTTGGTCGGAGCATTTTACTATTTGAAGTAAGTAGGTACTGGGATTCCCGAACATATTTGCAGTACCAATCATCAACTAATAACTGTACATTCTCAGAATCGTCTTCTGTACTGTACTCTACTGTACTCGGCGCCTACATCAAAGCCATCGACTTTTAACAATTTCCAAATATCAGCTAATGTTGTGCCTGCATCTTCAAAGTTCTTTTTCTCCAAATCCTTATCAACTGTTTTGCCATTAGAATTCAAATGTGACCCATAGTTCTTATAAGGCAAAATCAAGCCAGGAGCCAGGAAGTTCATGACTTATTGGAGCCATTCGTCGTTCTACACGGTTATATGCACTTCTTCCCGGTGCATTTGTGACAATAAAAAGATCATCCAAATTAAATTGCCGGAAATGCTGGATAGCATAAAATATAACCTTTGCATACCGAGGATTTTCGTCAGGTCCTCCATCAGGCATCAGCAGAAATGATTACTACCGGTTTTGTAGATCCACCGTTTGTGAAGGCGAGACTTTTGAATGATTCCAATTCAAAAATTTTGTTAAAATCAGTGGCAGTGTTTTTGTAGTTAAACTAGCGTGCTTGCCACTTCCAATTGCTATAAATGTTGGTCCTGAATATGTGTTTTTTGATAGATTTCCAAAACCATTCGGTTCAATAATAATACCAGCTGGTATTAGATTATGTCCAGCAGCTACAACCCAGTTATGGTCAGGAAGAGAAACTCGATATTGCATGTGCATTAACAATGGTGCTTGTTTTGAAGCTGCTGTGAGTCCGATCGGAACTCGGGCTTTATCATCCTGAGAAAGAAAAAGACTTCATTGATCCAAGAAAAGAAGCGAGACTTTCTAAATAGCGAATTGAAGGTGATTTTACAGGTAAGCATTGCGCTGTCATTCAAGTGGGACTTATTTCGAAAACATGAGCAGCTAGTTGGAACGAAATCATAGTGGACCTACATATTATGTTTTTTTATTTATTTTGTTGGTAGTTTTATTCTTAGCTGTTTTCTTGTTTGTTCCTGATTTGAATGCAACAAAAAAAAGTCACACCAGCACATAGTTTTGGTGGCAAAAAAAAATATTTTTTACAAAAAAATATTTATGTCTTATATTTTTTGTTTTTTTATTACATTTTTTTTTTAATAAAAAGATAAAATAAAGTGTCACTTTGGATTAATTTCTTACTTAGGTTTTTCAGTCTAACTTTGGCAAACGTCACGTTGAGGTAGACCAAACTCCACCCTTGCCACATCTTGTCACGCTCAGCATGACCCCCCCCCCCCCCCCGTAACTGCGAAAATATTTTATGAACGGCCCCAAACGATGATTTTAACCAAACAGCATTTTTAACAAAGGGTAATTTTTACCAAATGGTAAACAGCTTTTTACCAAATGGTAATTTTTGCCAAACAGCATTATTCCAAAATGTTTTCTTGACAAATGGAATATTTTCGAAAATCTTATTGTTATGAAATCTTGCTATCTCTTCCTGACTTTTTGATTGTCCTCGAAATGACATTTGGTTTTTTTCTTCCCTAAAAAGGATATCCAAAGCCTCCTCGTCTTTTTCGCAACTTAATAACCAGCTCTAACAAGTTTCTGGACTATGGATCTGCTTTTCTTGGCTTCAAAAAGGACTACTTCTGAAAGGAATCATTATTCCACAGTAAAAAGGAAATCTTTGTTTTTATTGAATTATTATTCTGTTGATCCACCGGCTTAGAGTTGACCAACCATTGAAAGTACAGGGTGCAGCACGAACACTTGCTGATTTTAAAAGGTAATAAAACCAAAAGTAGGGGACATACAGTTACGAAACTTTATTAGTTTTGTCACACACAATTTAAATTTTCCATTACGTGGTTTTAAAGATGATATTGACCAAGTGATGGCTTCCGCTCTCAATAAACTGAGATACCTACCCGATTTTCGAAGCTCTGCTGAACTCTTTCAAGCATATCGATGGATATGTTCGCTATTGCTTCATGAATGTTGTCCTTCAGATGATTAAGGGTTCGAGGCCGATCGATGTAAACTATAGATTTATGGTAACCCAATACAAAAATCGCACGGAGTCAAATCAGGTGAGCCCACCGGCCACATAAAGTCGCCGCTCAAGGAGATTAGCCGATATTCCCTTAAAAGATCCATTGATGCTCGTGCTGTGTGGGCCGTGGATCCATCTTGTTGAAACCACACGTTACCAAGGTCCAGTTTTGGGATAAAAAATGTTTCAATCTTTCAATTACCTCTCTATAACGAGCTGCATTCACCGTTACAGTGCGTTCGTTTTCTTCGAAAAAGTTAGGACCAATTATCCCTACACTCGTGACGCGTTCACAATGCAGTGGCGTCTGTTGAATTTCACGTCGACCTCCGGAAATGATGTTAGAGCGAGTGCGGGAAGCACGTTGAGTGGAAATTACGGAACTACCGTGGAAAAGTAAGCCTCGCAGGCAAATGCTCTTTAGTCCAATGTATGATGTTGTCGACTGACTTCACCGTAGATGAAACTTTAGGAAATCCCCTAAAAAATGAGACACTCCCCACGCACTTCCGACCACTCCACCCTTTTTTCGTTTTCGTACCGCACCCTGTACCTGTTCATGCTACGATACCTTGTAACTGTTCAGAAATATTCTCTGGTCACTGGAGGCTAATTTGGCTTAAAGAATATTTCCTCGCTTGTCTTGAACTTCTCCAAAAATTGTATGAAAAAGGATCACGAGCAATGCATACATTTTGGTAAATCTGTGCAAGTACAAATAACACATACACATAAGGTGTATATACAAAGGAGATATAACCCAAAATTTCCCAATAATCAACTGATCCTGCCATTTGATCCCATCAAATTCCACTGGGAAATGGAAGTTAAGCCTAATAGTGGTTCTGATAATAGTGGTTTTCTTGCAATCGCGGCCATTTAAAGTTCAATTTTGTTTATTTTGTTTGTTGTGTTTAGTGAGAAAAGGTATTAAATTCTTAGAATTGGTTTAATTCTTTTAAAAGACGGAAAAGTGTATATCAAAAGTTTTCGTGTCCCAATTCTCAAAATAAACAAAAATCACGAAAATCCCAAAAAAATAATCCAATATTCAGTGTGTTTGTTGAATACCGTCCCTTGTTAATAGGTATCATGAAAATATGTATCCTAAATTTCCTCCCAAAAGAGTTAAATGCAGCGCCAAAAAATATGTCCCGTATATCAGTATATGTGTTAGCAATGTGTGTTCCCTTTTAATATGCGTAATCTTATTGTCTTCGCCGCCGAATGTGTTTCGTTCGGTTTTTTATGTTGTAATTGTAAGTGTCCAAAAATTACGTAAATTAGGTGTCGAAATGTAATTCCGCCGGTTTAACGTTTAAGGGCCAAAAAAAAAATCGTCAAAATGTTGTGATGAAATGGAAAAATCGGTTTCGAAAAGGCGCGATGCATGCATTATGTGTATTAGTCGGGCTTGGCGGGCCATGCAACAGTATTTGTCGTTCTACATATTTGTTCGGTTTTTAACCTTTTTTATGTTGTAAATGTCCGAATATCAATAAGATTCGGTATCAAAATGCAATTCCGTCGATTTAATTCCCAAAAAAAATCGTCAAAATTTCTAAACGTTGTTCTGAAAATGTAAGAATAAGAATCGGTTTCGAAAGGCGCGGTAGTTCGGTTTGGTCTCTCGAGCTGCGGTTATTTTAACTAAAATCATTTGGTCTCATCGTCGGCGGCGGATAATTTTGTTAGAAAATTGAAAATCCAAGTGAAATTGTGTTCTCAGTGCGGTTTTTATATAAAAAATAAATATAAATTTTGTGAATTCGTGTGCTTTAATCTACGAAGTGTGTTTATTTCAAGAAAGCTTCAAGATTTGCGGATAATTCAAGCCAACCAAAAAGGTTAGAACTCATAAATTCATTGTCTTTCCCAATCCAATCGCCCTTTCCCCATTATAATCTTTAGTATTTAAGTTGGTATAAAATTGAGTTTCTTTTAAAACTGGCCACACTGAACCAAAAAGGTGGTGAAAACAACTAAATCGCAGCACAGATAATAAATTTATATCTACAGATGTCTCACCCTTATGGCGAGAAATTATAATATGAAACTGAAAGCTACCAAAAAAAAAGCTTAACGCATTCACTTAAGGCATTTAAAAATCTATTTTTGCTCGCCTCATTGCCCATAAATGAATATTTAGGCAAGGAAAAAAGCTTCAGAAAGCTCCTTGTCTGTTAAGGCTTTGTCTGTTAAGAGCAAAAAATGTTTCATTTTTTTCTGCAGGGATGAGACATCTGTATAAATTAATTATCTGTGATCGCAGGTTAAATCAACGAAAAGTAGGTTAATATACACCCTACTAATCCGTTTGTTGAATTGAATAATTCATTTATTCAATTTGAATATTTGGTAGTCTTTTTTAGTTAATTATTTATTCAATTCTACTAACTAAGATTTGACAATTTTTTATTAAATTTTACTAAAAGCAATTAGTCAAATTGAATATTAATTTAATTAATTTGACTATAATTCTACTAATTAAGTTCGTTAATTTGACGATTTTTTTTTTATTTGAATAAAAGAAATTAGTCAAATTGAATATTAACTTAATCAATTTGACTATAATAACCGTTGTGAATTTGATGAAAATTTCTTCAATTGACTTATTAGTTTAGTCAATTCAACTTTTTGTTTATTTGGTTTAAATAAAAACGTTGTGTTTTCAACAAGAAAAATATTCAATTTCACCATGCATTCTTCAAATCAACTATAAGATAGCACGTATTTGTTTTAATCGAGCCAAATACAATTGAAAATCAGTAATGGTAGATGCCTTACTCAATCCGTTGATTAAGATCTAAATAAGTTAAGTAAAAGCAGCTCTGGATGAATGCTGAAAAAAAACCAAAGTAATAACTACACCTTAATAACGACAACAACGAAATTACTTTAGATTATTTTATTTTTCAATAAACACAGTTTTTTTTTTATTTCATTGATTGGATTAACAGTTGATGGCGGTACTTTCAATGTCGTATTCTGTTCTTAAATTGTAAAAAATATTTTTGGATGAATGTCCAAACTAGCACTGACGGTGCCTTGATATTCAAGATTAAAAACTTGAAAAATTTAAAAAACATATATCAAACGTATAGTTTGCTGAATTCATCTTACATGTAATTCCATCGATGTAAATGATGATATCCATTGGGTTTAAAATGTCCCCAGTGAGGAGCACAAATGGCTGGATTCGCATATTTTGGTCCATCCTTTCCTTTATATGCTCCTCACAGTCCGCCACTTTATTCCGTCTAGCATAAAGGTGAGCTGCGAGTCTCCGATGGACAATTTTGATCTTTATTCTTTTCGCCAGCCGGAGTTGTTTTTTTTTTTTTTTGATTTCTCGATGTTGGAATGAGAACGTTAGTGGTAAGAAAGAAGAAAGAAAGAAAGAAAGAAAGAAAGAAAGAAAGAAGAGAAAGAAAGAAAGAAAGAAAGAAAGAAAGAAAGAAAGAAAGAAAGAAAGAAAGAAAGAAAGAAAGAAAGAAAGAAAGAAAGAAAGAAAGAAAGAAAGAAAGAAAGAAAGAAAGAAATGTATCCAAATTATTGGTCTACAAGTACAAACAAAAATATAAAAAGTTTATAACTCACCAAGAAGTCTGTATTAACAGCAAGGTGTAGGTAACAACCACAGCACTTAGGACACAAAGTACACAAACTAAACACAACACACAATGAACACTTTATTTTTACACGTTTTTAATTACAAACTTTAGCTCCGTACGGTTCAATTGTTTGATAAGAAGTAACTATGTATACTGAATGTTGAATTTTTTATTTAACTTACGCGAAAACAAGAAAAAGACGCAAGCACGTTAACAAAATTTATTCAAATCTTGGAATTTTTCGTTAATTTTGCAGAATGCGTAAATCGGTTAACGAAAATTCTTCAAATTTATTCAAATATAAAAATGTTTCGTTGATTAAGTAGAATGCTTAAGAGCTAAGGCATAATGAATATTTTTTTTTCAATTTAACGAAAAAATTTCAGTTTTGAATAAAAAGAAATAGTCAATTTGAATATTTTCTTAGTAAATAAGAAACAAAGTGCTTGTTGATTGAACGAAATTCTTCAATTACAAATTATTAGACCCCGGAAAAAAACAACCGAAGAGTTATCTAAATTGAATAATGTTTAGTTGATTTGTAAAATTTTTTTTACCAAATATCTTCAAATTTCTTATATCTTTCGTCAATTCAACTATTGTTTCTTCCATTAAAAAGTTAACTAAATAAATTATTCACTTTGAATAAATTTCCTTATTTTCGTAGATCAGCTTGTTGATTTGAATAAAAAATTTACAAAAAATCATCAATTTCGTAATATTCTTTAGTTAATATGTTACGAAAACATTTAGTTGATTTCACCTCTTATATTTGGTTCAGTGCAATAATCCAAATGAATAATTGCGAATTGTTATTCATTTGCACCACCTTCCTAAGCTTCAATCCGAAAACAATGCAAAACGTTTTGCCTCAACATAAATAATCTCTCATTAACATTGTAAGCCATTTGGGTGGAAATGTAACATTGTTCCTGCTTTGAAAATTAAATATGAGGTATGTGTGGTTCAAACGGGCCTACTCACATTGTTTGCAATCCAAACAACTTTTTGTAATCCAGTTTAATCTGTTCAAAACGAAGAAAAAAAGCAAGTTGGCGACGAGCTAGACGATTTATACCTTTTTCCACAAATTAACCTTTTGATATTGTTTCATGTAGTTCTAATGAAGAATGTTGGTGATCTTTTTGTTCTCTACAAAAGTCGAAAAACCCTCGGGCCCGCCTTAAAACCGCAAAGATTAAGATAATTTCCCAGATTATCCATTTCGAGTGAGACTTATAAAGTTATTTGCATATCTCTGACTGGAATATTGGTAATCCTTGGACTTAAAGTTGTGTGTTAGGGATTATTCCTAGTTGTAGTGAGTTATAATTTCAAAAAGTCCTGCGAAAATTATTTAACTGTTCGTTTAAAGGAAAACAAAGCCTCTAATGAGTCCTTTTAGCAGCTGATTCAGCTCCTGATGGGTTTCTGAAAGTTGAGAAGGGTAGCATTGTGTGTAGTTCCATCCCTTCCCGTTAAGAGCCCATATGAACTCATAAGCCAATTGTCTGTCAAGCCGTTCGTTCAGCCTTGATGAAAAAAATCCTCATAAATCCACAACTTAGTGCTACTCAGTCGTATGTGTCGGTTAATAACTTTCAAACGAATAATTTCGCCATCCCAAACCCAATTCCTGCCTGTAGTTTCGAGACATACACCCCTGTTCTGATTTTCGTTTACGAGAACAATACTTTCGTTTTTAAAGCTGAGGTGTTCTTAATTTCTCGTTTTGATTTCGTTTCGATTTTGCTGACCGAATTTGAAATCGTAAATTTAAGAATTTAAGTAATTTCAGAGAAATATTTGTCAAAAATTGAAAGCAAATTCGTACGAATTTAGGAACACAGTTTTTTAAGCTTTTGCGAAAATCAATTTCGAAAACGAATTGAATTCGTAACGAAAATCAGAACAGGGGTGATAGTCTCCCCAGTTATTCGCATAAATAGACACTTAAAGATATCTCTGGTGACAATGCTTCTACTTATAATTTGTATCCGTAAACGACATAAATCCTCAAATTGATTAAATTCAAAAGAGACGGATTAAAATTCAAGCTTTCAATGACCGCCTGAGGATTAATCGATGCCCACTTGTTGATAATAAATCTTGTAAACTCTTCAAAATCGTATTTATCTCCATCAACGAGTTGTAAGGCCTCAATCCGGTTAATCCACAAACCAATATCCACAGAACAAAACATTTATGGGCTAGCCGTGTTCAATTTCATTTTTAAATAAAAAACAAAATTTTAAAAAACATAAAAACCATAATAATCAACCACTACCGCCGCACCACAATCCTCTGGTTAATTTGCATTTTACCACAAAATCGACTGCTCTTTCATCTCTCTGTAACTGCCTCTCTCGCTTTTCCTAAAAGACAAGTCCAAAAAATATTTAAATGAGAATAAAATAAAAAAAGCAACATCAAACACACTAATCGTTGTATCATCACCTGTGTTCGCCCACTTAATTTTAATTTCATTAAGTTAAAAAGCCATCGATATTGTACCTACCCCGACCAAAACAGCAACAACACACACAAAAACATGACCAAGAGGCTGGTTTGTGGTTCACACTGTGCGGCCGACAAAAATTAACATCAAAAACCAATCAACTATTCTCAAATAAAAATGCAAAAATAAAATGCCCCATTACAACCTTCCCCCTAGCCTTTAAAGTTCCACATAATTAACATAGTTCAATTTTAAATCTAATTGTAATTTCTATGTACTGTTTGCTCCACAAGCTACCCCACACGAAAATCTAGAACCACTGAACCACAACCCAACCCAACCCCTACCCTCGAAGAAAGAAATCACCCAACAATTCAAACAAAACCACCAACACCACCTCGTAAACAAATTAATTATCATTCTCAATTCAAAAAGAATTTATTTTCGAGTAAATTGTCAAACATTTATGAAATTGAGGATTTTCTACACAAAAAATATCCATGAGATACAAATACAATTGGCAACACTGCGCCGGTCCGTTTTGATTGGTCTTTAATTCAAATAACTGGAGGGGATGCGGGTTCTCACATAAGAGCGGAGCTTGGGGATTCTACGTAAGCCGAAGAGAGGTCTTCTCGCAATACTTATTTTCTATGGGATTCTCTAGAAATCCAAAAGTAATTTTATCCCCACTCCAAGCGCATGGCAGTTGATTGGATGAAAAGCCGCCATGTTGGAATTTTTCCGACAGGTAATTCTCTCTTCGTTTTCGGATTCCTGTTTTTTTCTTTTCTTGAGTACAAAATTACATTCTTGTACTCACTGTCACTCCACTCTTCACTCACACAGTAATAGTAGTGTTCAGTGTTAAATGGGAGAGAGAGAAAAATTTCCTTTTTTTTTCATGGTTCTGAAAGAGGGAAATAAAGTACAAGAGTAAAAGATACTCAAACTGAGATCGAGAAATTCAGATTCAGTATTCAGATACTTTTGAAACGAGCTAAAGACCAGTTGAGTTTGGTTTTCTAGATTCAGTTCGAGTGCGACTTTCCTTGCGTTAAGACTTGTTTTATCCGAAGCTCGAATACGTCCATTGGAAACCGTGTCAGACCTTACTAAAAAAAAATAGTTCCCATAAAAACAATAAATAAATAAAAGAAATTGCCGGTTCGGTAGAGAAAAACTCGAATCAAGTGGTTTTTTTGTGATAAAAAAAAATAAGTGAAAATAACCTACACTGAAAAAAAAAATATTTAACACTTTTAAGTGACTTGTGAGAAAATTTTGAAATACAAAAGGATAACCTGTTTACCCTGTGGATTATTACCATCAAGCCAACGAAAAGGATTACAATATTCATCAAATCTCTTTCTCATCTAAAAAACAAAAACAAATACCTTCAACTGTAAAACATGGTTGTTTTAGAAGGTGGCGGTGGTGTTGTTACCATCGGCAATAATCAATATCTTCAACCGGATTATCTATCACCTTTACCAAATACGGTTAGTTGAGAAACAGAAAATAATTAAATTAATCTGAACAACTTGTCGACGAGTCCCTTATCATCTTGAAAAAATGCACCTGCTTGAGATATGTAATTACAAGTGCCTGTCTTTGATTATCTTGAAGATACTTAAACAAAATGCGAGATTTTTATTATTATTTTTTTGCTAGGATCGGATTTCGATCTCTTTTTCTGTTGATTACAAAAAAATTCAAAAACAAGTTTTTAAGAGATAAAGATACAAATGAGTCAGATCCCATTTCAAGATCGATCACAAGTTCATCAAAATAGCGACAAATTTACATTTCATGGGAATTTTTCTAATCTCATCGAAATGTCAGAAATTATCTTTTGACATTCTAATTCAAAATTAATCTTCGAACAGATGGATATCGACTTCAAGATTAAATCAGCGAAAAAGATAGAGCCATTCAGCCTAGCACTTAATTGGAAAAAATTTTTTTTGAGTTGATAAACTTTTAAGATTGTGCGGCAAGTGGCTAGATTTTCTTCATCGGCAAGATTAGAGCTTGACACTTGAGAAACATGTTTATGAAAGTTGCGTAAAGTGAAAGAAAAAAATGTCAGAAGACTTTTTTGCTAGAAAGTGACTTTTTTTGTAAAAAACTCACATTTAGATAAAAATTCTTCAAATAATTTAACTTCATAAATAAAAATTAAAAAAAATTGTCTTCGGACTTAAAACAAAAATTAAATATTTTAGAAAACAGAAGAAGCCTAGAAATTGAAGGAAGAAAAATAACAAAAAAAAAAAAAACAAATCTACCGACGGATTCTTTGCCGTCGGTGGACATATTTTTCCTTTGTCAATTTATCGAGGAAAAATTATTCAGTGCCCCTCTGTTATCAGAACCTTAAAAGGAAGATTTTCCATTAAAAACAGAGAAAAAAAAATTAAAAATATTTACTCAAATTTTAGTTTCTTTAAAAAATCCTAGACATTTTTCGGAGTTTTGTAAGACCGAAAAAAAATCAACTCTCGATCAACAAGTTGTTCAGTTAAAAAAAAAGAAGATAAAAAACATTGAAACCCCCAAACCAAAAAACACCCTTTAAATTCTCCTTATTCACCAATTTCCAGATGGATTCAAAGAAATCCCCGCTTGCCCTCCTGGCGCAGACATGCAGTCAAATCGGAGCCGATTCCAACGCCGTTAAACCCATCCTCGGCATGGATAAGAAGAAAAACGCCACCGGAGCAAATCACAACGACTCGTCGTCCTCATCATCATCATCGTCTTCGTCGTCATCATCGAAATCTCCATCACAAGTGAAAACACCAAAATCTAGCACACCTCAAGCTGCATCCACTGAGATTAAATTGGCCTTCAAGCCGTACGAAGCAAATGTCCTGAATCATCAACACATGACAAAGTCTGAGGATCATTCTTCACAACAGCATCAGCAGCACCAACAACACCAGCAACAGCAACAGCGTCCCAACTCGAAGAGTTCGAGTTCAAGTGACTGTGGAAATGGTGGAACTGGTCGAGTTCCATCACGCAACAAGTCCAATTGCAGTCCTGAAATCAGTGTCACCCGCACCACAGCAGACCAGGAGCATCACATGAACGGTGGCAAGTCAACTCCAAATGGCGATAGCCGTAAGACAGTGTCCCCATCGGGCTCGTCACAGCGTGGACAAAGTCCGATAGTTCGGTCGGGCATGGAGGTTTTGCATGGACATCCATCGGCATACAAAAGCAATGCTGGGCCATATGGTCCTTTGAACCCACTCTCGGCGCTGTGCTGTCCTCCTGGCATGGAACAACACGCCAATCCGGCTTTCCGTCCTCCGTTTGGCGGTGGTTATGCTGCTCATCATCATGCTGCAATGCTGGCTGCTGCAGCTGCAAATGGCTACCCAGGGGCACAAGGCAATCCCAATCCCTATATCAGCTATCAGAGAATCAAGACCCCATCGGGCGGTGAAGCCATTGTTCCGGTGTGCAAGGATCCCTACTGTCCGGGCTGTCCGTATTCACAACACACCCAGCAAATGCTGATGGGAGCACCATGCCCCAGCGGCTGCACCCAGTGCGAACACCAGAAATACGGTCTAGCGATGGCCGCCTCGATGGCTGGCTCCCTACCACCGGGTCATCCGTATTCAGCGGCCGCTGCTGCTGCAGCTGCATCCGCCGCTCAAATGCGTTCAGCGCCATACGTGTGCAGTTGGATTGCCGGCGATTCGTATTGCGGCAAGCGTTTCAACACCTCCGACGAGCTATTCTCCCACTTGCGCACCCACACTGGCAACTTGTCCGATCCAGCCGCTGCCGCTGCAGCTCTCGCCCAGTCACAGACCCAATCTCTGCTCAGCTCACTCTTCCCACCGTCGGCACTGCAACGAGGCTACCCCAATGCCCCACTGAGCCCCATGTCCGCCGCTGCTGCAGCTGCTGCCGCAGCTCGCTACCATCCATACGCGAAACCAGGCTCCCTGCCATCGCCCTTCGGAGGCGGTGGTGGTTTCAATCCAGCAGCTGCGGCTGCTGCGCTCGGCCCATACTATTCTCCCTATGCCATGTATGGTCAGCGAATTGGATCGGCCGCTGTACACCAATAAATTCATGCTGTGGCAAGTGCGCCAGCCCATCACCTCTAAAACACTGCATACCAAAAAATTAAAGAGATGAGCATCTTTCTTCCGATTGTCGAGTTGGAAGTTTCACCTGTGATAATTGTTAAAAAAATATGAAAAATCGATGACGAAAAATTCTTGGTTTTCATTCTAATTTTTTTATTTCGTTATTTTTTTATTTTTATTAAATAATAATCTTAACTCCGCCAAAGGATACAAAACAAAAATTTAAAATAATGCAAAAAACACAGAAAAGAATCATTAAATTTTTAAGTTTTAATTTCTTTATATTAAAAAAAAGAATTTATGTATATAGAAAAAGACTTGATAAAAAATAAAATAAAAATATAACCTAAACGAAAAATTGCTGTATCATAAAATAATTATAAAAAAATGCATTGTTTCAGTAAAATAAAAAAAAAAATAATTAAAAATGCTTTTACAATAAAAAAAAAGAAAAAGAAAACATTAAAATGAAATATTATTAAAAATTAGATTTTAAGAATTAAAATTTCGAATTTGAAAGAAAAAAACGATAAAAATAAAATGAACAAAAATATTATCAAAAGAAAAAAAATACTTTGTCTTTTCATTGAGAAAAAAAACTCTTGTGGATCGTTCTCTTCTTTTGACAGCCAAAAGTCATGGCTCATGGCAATCGCTTGAAGCAGCTCATTGGGATGCGTTCGTTTTCTGATCGATTATGGATCAATCATTCCATAAGCCTTCACTGGTTCAAATTCAGCCCACATAAACACCTGCAGCTCCACAGACACCTGATGACTACCATCTCAGTAGCTGCTTATTTTTATGCAAACGTTGTCGTCGACGACGTTAAACATTTCAAGCCACAACCATAATTGGAAGTGATTTGTTTTTACTTTCAAACTTAATCGATCGCTAAACAACAACCCCATAAAAATATCTTGACATAATTATTAGTAGTAATTTCATTGGAATTAATAAAACTTCAAAGTAGATAGCTCCAGCTCGTTCATAAAGTAGTATGACGCAAATTTATGATATATTTTTTTATAGCATTGCGCGGTTAATATGATAATTTTATTTTATTTTTTTCTCTTTGCAAATGACTTCACTAAATCTGATAAATGAATTGATTTATGATTTTGGTTTTAAGCTCCCAATCGGCACATCGATCGTTGAAGTCATTTGATTTTTGTTGGACATTTGGTTTGGTGTCGTCAGATATCAGATGTAAATTAAATGTCATCAATCAAAGTGTCTTTCTTGATGGATTGATGTTTTTTGAATTAAAAGTTAAAATATTCGATATACTCTGTTCATCGGCTCTGTCAGCAGCGGACTTATACACCACAATGCTTTTCTCTTCACAAATTTTCAGTAGCGCCGATGTAGAATGAAATTTTAACGAGGTCGCTTTCCTTCCTTGCAGTTTAAAAATTCCTGATACCTGTCATTCCAAATTCAGTAATTAAGGGAAAGGGATGATCTTTCTTCAACTCGGAAAACATGGTCTTCCTTGCACATTCTGATTTACATACTTGAGCTACCTCCTGCTGGGTTATGTGCCTAGAAATTTCTTTTAAACTGTGATAGTGTGATCTGCCGGAGTTTCTACCTGTTATTCTGTATATTGTGATTTACCAGAGCTTCGGCCGACTAGGCAGGGCCGGCCTTAGCTATCTTAGCGCCCCAGGCGAGTCAAATATTTGGCGCCCTTTTTTTTAATTACAAATTATATTACCTCCTCCTCCAGAATTAAAAAAGATGAAACTTGTATCTCACTTAAAAATTGCAAGTTGATGAAGAATTAGAATTTATGCTTTAAAGAATAACTGTGTATAATTCTCCTATACGCAAATACACTAGTCAAAACAATTAAAGGAACACTTGAAAAAACTCAAAAATGGAGTGGTTTTTTATAAGGCTGTATCTCAGTAGAAAAAAGTCGGATTGAAATGAAATAAAAAGTTTTTCAAAGGTTATTATTTATTCTTTTCAAATTATTTTGAGTTAAAAAAGTACCGTTAGTCGTTTTTGCTTGAGCGTAAAAAATGTTCACTCAATTTCAAAATCGAAAAAAAATAAACTTTGAGTTCTCATAAAGTGAGCGGAAATTTTTTTCAATCCAACCAATTTAAGACTCAATTTGAGAATTTTGTTGGCTATAATTCACTGTTTGGTTCAGATCGCTACGATTTTTTTTCTACTCAAAATATGGGTTTACGTGCAAAAACACAATTTTGACTTTGGACCCCAATAACTGCTAAATATTGACTTACAAAAAAACTAAAGACAGATTTGAAAAATTCATTAAATTTTCTACACAAAAACATTTTGAAAAAATAAAAATATTGTTTTTTTCAATCTTTTCTATCACTTAAAAAAAAGGTCCAAAATACGCATTTTTCAACTTTTTCATAAAAACTACCGTTATTTTGTGTTTTTCAGTGATACAACTAATCTGAGGCTCATAAAATTTCCTTGATTTTGGTGAAAATTTCACATCAATACGATTAACCGTTTCTCTGTTTCGATCAATCAAACTTACAAAACACTTTTTTTTCAATTTTAAGGAAAGTCTAATTTTTTGTTATTTTTCTGTTCTTTTGAATTTGTTTATTTTTTTAATTTTTTTTTATTTTTTTCATTATCATTATGACTTTGTGAAATTCGGAAGAATTTCCTTGATTTTGATGAAAATTCGTCCGAATTTCACAAAGTCATAATGATAATGAAAAAAATAAAAAAAATTAAAAAAATAAACAAATTCAAAAGAACAGAAAAATAACAAAAAATTAGACTTTCCTTAAAATTGAAAAAAAAGTGTTTTGTAAGTTTGATTGATCGAAACAGAGAAACGGTTAATCGTATTGATGTGAAATTTTCACCAAAATCAAGGAAATTTTATGAGCTTTAATAATTAAGCCTCAGATTAGTTGTATCACTGAAAAACACAAAATAACGGTAGTTTTTATGAAAAAGTTGAAAAATGCGTATTTTGGACCTTTTCTTAAAGTGATAGAAAAGATTGAAAAAAACAATATTTTTATTTTTTCAAAATGTTTTTGTGTAGAAAATTTAATGAATTTTTCAAATCTGTCTTTAGTTTTTTTGTAAGTCAATATTTAGCAGAGTTATTGGGGTCCAAAGTCAAAATTGTGTTTTTGCACGTAAACCCATATTTTGAGTAGAAAAAAAATCGTAGCGATCTGAACCAAACAGTGAATTATAGCCAACAAAATTTTCAAATTGAGTCTTAGATTGATTGGATTGAAAAAAAATTTCCGCTCATTTTATGAGAACTCAAAGTTTATTTTTTTTTCGATTTTGAAATTGAGTGAACATTTTTTACGCTTAAGTGAAAACGACTAACGGTACTTTCTTAACTCAAAATGATTTGAAAAGAAAAAATGATAACCTTTGAAAAACTTTTTGTTTCACTTCAATCCGACTTTTTTCTACTGAGATACAGCCTTATAAGAAACCACTCCATTTTTGAGTTTTTTCAAGTGTTCCTTTAATTGTTTTGACTAGTGTATTATAAACATTTCAAGTCACTATGTTACACGCTAGCTATTCATATTTACAGGCATTTTTCATTAATTTTTCTTAATAATTTAGTAATAATTATTAATTTTATCCTGTTAATATCGATTTTTTTTTAATTTGAAAACGTCAAACACAAATATGTACACTTACGCCTAGTTTCCTGACAAAGTTTCGTTTAAGTGAAATCTTAGAACTCATTTGAGTTCTAAGTCAGTTCTTCACCAAGTTCTAATGCGTTAGAATTTCGATTTATAACTTTTTATAGCTAGAACTTCGATAAAATTACGTCCAATTTCATCACCAAGTTCTAAATTCCCTATGACTTGACCTAGTGAATCTCGGTCTAACGTTAGAACTTAGTTTTTAGAATACTTGGAATGGAACTCGACATTTCTTCATTTCTCAAGAACTCTATCTTTAATCATCACTGAGTTCTAAGCGTTTATATAATCGAAGGATTCTTTGAATCTTCAGCTTCAGTTGAAGAAATTCTTTCATCAATGGAAGCGCTTAGAACTTGTTATTTGTGAAACCTAGTTCAAGCTAGTTTTTGAAACTTTTAGTCACCCGGCAGTATTTTTTGAGAGACATTTTCTTCAATTCGAAACAAAATACAAATAATTTTTGACTGCGCTCATTTTTGTTTTTTTCTTGTATGTGTGAACCTATTTTTATTTTTGTGATGCTGATGCCCGTGGGGTGGTGCTTGTGTGCGTTGGCTGTTACGTTGAATGTGGGATTCGAAAAACTGCCAAGAAAGTAAAGCATAGTAAATTCATTCCAATTTTTACCGTGGTTGTGGATGTTGAAGGTCTTCTGCCACCAGTTAAAGGACTGCTAAAAACGTTTGCATTGTTAAACGGAAGCGCCGAAAAAATCAGTGTCGTCCCATGTATTTATAGTGGCACGTATTGGCATTCGATAAATACGCCGTTCTTCCAGGATAACGTTCGCATCGTACTCATAATTAACGTTCATAAATAGGAAATCATCGAAAATTTGATCCATTTTCTATATCTCCCTCCTATTATTCTCTGTTATTTTAAACGTTGAAAAAACGAAATTATAAATAAACCGACTTTCAAGGCACTAGACCCCCGAATGCGAGGGTCTAATTTTATCGAAGTTCTAACTATGACAAAGTTCTAAATCGAAGTTTTAAAGTGTAAGAACTTGGAGAAGAATTGAGTTAGAACTCAAATGAGCTCTAAAATTTCACTAAACCTAGTTTTAGGGGCTATAACTTCTAACGGTATTTAAGCTGTTCCTATTTAATTATTGCAATGGTATGCAAATACACCATTATACCGTACCGGGATCCACAATATCTCAAAGATTTTGATCTATTTTGAGTAGGTTGTTCTTGGGGTGAGTTGCCGACTGGCAAGCTAGTATGGCCAATTGGGATTGCTCGTCGGAGGGGTGGGATTTTGCGGCTCCCCTTGGACTACCGTGGATATAACGTGCCTTGAGTCGAAAATCGCCATACCACAAAATAATTTTCTAAATATCGTTCCATAACTTCTAATTTACCTCATGCTAACATTAGCTTTTTAATCGGGGCTCATAGGTGTTCTTATGCCTGGAGTGTTCCCTTAAGTCGCTACATATATAGTGACTCCGCGGTCACTGCACATCTCCTACTAATTTTAGTATTACCTTGATTTCTAAAGATGTTATATTTGATTCTTCATCATTCCGCAAATTTACAAGAAAAAATGTCAAAATTCCAAGAACAGAGGAAAATTACAATAAAATTTGCTGTATGACAGCAAAAACAATAGGTACTAAGAAATAGTTGACAATAATAACTGTGAAATACCTAATTTGCAATCTCTTCTCTAATGATAATAATTGTATAATGTGATATGCATATCCATTGTATTTCTAATCTCTATAAAAGTCCATGGGTTGATTATGACTGGTTGCGCTTTAAACGGAAAGATGCCTTACTAAAATAGATAATACAAACGCAATAAGAAATTAACAGCGCCAACTGGTGAGAAGCTATAGCCATAACAAGACTCAAGTTTTGTTTTTATCAAACACTACCTCAATTCACTCTTGTGTTTTCTATGTGTAGTGTATAGTAAAAATTAAAACAAAATGACATTTGGAAATAGTCTGCTATAACAAAACAAGATGAAAGTCATGAAACTTTTCGATATGAATTTTTTGAGCAAGAGCTTGACAACTTCACAACTTGTTGATTTGTTTCTTGCCTATGTTGAAGTTATGTCAGCTGTCGCGGCGCCCCTGAATCGTGGCGCCCCAGGCGACTGCCTATTCTATTAGGTCAATACAAAATCAGACGTCTTAATCCTCAATTCGATCGATCAAAAATTCCTCAAAAAACATCAAATCATTTGTTAATTTGTTGTGAATTTTGTTTTCTCGCCCTTGCCTTCACACTTCAATTGGGAAATCAGCTTCCACATATCAAATTCAAGCGGCAAACTATTAATTTTCCCCCACAACAACCAAAGTTACATTTCATACTCCATAAAAATAATTAACAGAAAATTCATCAAACAGCAAACTGTTCTATACTGCGAGTCCAAAAAACACCCAATCCACATTTTATAGAGAGTAACGAAAATATATTGCTACTTATCATTCAGCAATCAATTTATCAAAACATGTAATCGATATCGATACATCATAATCAAAATAATCAACGATAAACTCCATCATGGCATTGGCATAAGTGAATCTCTATACAGGGTGATTCACGAGCGTTGTGCCAAAAAGCTAGAGCGTGTAGGTTGAGTTGAGACAAGAAAAAAATCGTATGGGAGGGGGGGGGTCTATTCCCCCCCGTTTAGCCGGGAGGGGCAATTTTCTGAAAAATTGACTTATTTTTTAGAAAAAATATATTAAAAATCAACGGCTTAGTTTACAACACTGTGCTATACCTTTCTGAAAAGCTTAAAACTTCTTCTTTCACTTTGTTTTTAAAATCAATTGTTTTAACGAATAGTTTTAAAAAAATAAATTTTCAAATTCAAAATTTTCAAAAGAAAAGCCAAACAAAAAATTTTGAACTATTTTTTTTTCAAAATTTTATGTAATTAAGTACTAATTTTGTTTTAAAATTTCAATGTCTTTGTTAATTTTTAGTCGAAAACAGAAAACCGGATGCAAAAATGTCTTTTCGTTTTTGAGAAATTAAAAAAAAAAACCAAAACCACTTTTTTCTAAGAAAATCTTTGTTTTTATTTTTACCTATCTGGACTTTTAGTTTAATTTATTAGTTTAATTTACAAACTTAATTTTTTGTAATTGGAGTTTTATGACGACTTAATAAAGTAGAAAAGTATTGGATTTTCAATGTATTAACCATTTTATTCATTGATAACGTCTGAAAACTGACCTGCAATTTTTTCTTACTATACCTGGGGCCGCGGCCACTCGCCGGCGAAGGGTTCTGCCTGCTGGGGGCTTAAGATAATTAAACCGCAATTTTTCTTGAATGAAAAAACAATTAACAACCTAAAGGTTAATAAAAGGCATCGCATATTTACTTAACAACCATTTACAATTGAAATATTAATTCATCAACACATAACAATAACAAACTCATATGTTCGAGAAGAGTTAGCGGACAGGAACTTCTGCTACGGTTTAACTTGTTGTCGAGATCGAGAAGCCGAAAGGCGCCCAAGTCGTAGCATGTTTTCAAGAATCCGCCGACGAGAGCACGGAGAGCTAGAAGTGAAAGGTCAATGGCAGACGTTTTCAATGAACAAAATGATTAATCCAGGGAAAATCCAATACTTTTCTATTTTATTGAGTCCTCATAAAACTCCAATTACAAAAAATTAAATTTATAAATTAAACTAGTAAATTATACTAAAAGTCCAGATAGGTAAAAATAAAAACAGAGATTTTCTTAGAAAAAAGTGGTTTTGGTTTTTTTTTAATTTCTCAAAAACGAAAAGACATTTTTGCATCCGGTTTTCTGTTTTCGACTAAAAATTAACAAAGACATTGAAATTTTAAAACAAAATTAGTACTTAATTACATAAAATTTTGAAAAAAATTAGTTCAAAAAATTTTTTTTGGCTTTTTTTTTTGAAAATTTTGAGTTTGAAAATTTATTTTTTTTAAACTATTCGTTAAAACAATTTATTTTAAATACAAAGTGAAAGAAAAAGTTATAAGCTTTTCAGAAAGGTATAGCACGGTGTTGTAAACTAAGCCGTTGATTTTTAATATTTGTTTTTACAAAATAAGTCAATTTTTCAGAAAATTGCCCCTCCCGGCTAAACGGGGGGGAATAGACCCCCCCTCCCATACGATTTTTTTCTTGTCTCAACTCAACCTACCCGCTCTAGCTTTTTGGCACAACACTCGTGAATCACCCTGTATACATTTGAGTGGGCTAAAAGGTTACAACCATATGCCAGACTAGACTTTTGGGTACATATGTATGTAGGTTAGGTATACGTTTGAGGAAAAAAGTTATGGCTTTATTTTTAAGGATATCCTCGAAACCATGTGCAAAATGCAGTTTGTTTAGAGAGAGGGGGATGTGAAATCGATAGAAAATGAAATTCAATTCGCTTTGATTGATGGCCTGCGGCTTGAGTGGGTCTTGTATAGCTCGTAGTCAAGTAGAATAATAACACATTCTGAGTCGTTAGGTTTACTTAACTTTAATTTCATACTGTTTCACAGTTTTTTTGTTTTAAAATGTCCTTTTTAGATTGTGGAACGTATTCACAATAGGTTCCACATGCCATAAATTTGGATTTCAACTGGGGAAATTATCTCATTTCTGTCTTGTTATGTTGTTTAATAAGGTATACCAGTTCTGGATTGTGGAACATATTCAATATTCGTATTCTAAGACAAAAAAGCCTTTTGTTTTGGAAAAAAAGTAATTTCTTTAACATTAACCTTACCAGAATATGTTGCCTCTATTTCGAAGTCGTATGTAAGTTTGACGAATCTAGTGGAACGTATCAGTAAGCAAAGTTTGTGTGAATGTCAATTGTCAGAGCGCGCGCAGCTCACTTTCCAAGCCTACTAAACAGTCACTACCGATCATTATCAACTGTTCAATCAATGACTTATTAAACCGTGCATCTGCACACCCCCTTTCCCTTCTCTGACAGAATTTTGACAACGCCCTTTTAAATGTTTGTCGCTAGTAAGTTATCAACTCAATCTGAAGCGAAGTAAACACGAAAACAAAATATAGCTACTTTAAAAGAACCGTTATTGTCTGTTGCGGTGACCGTAGTGGTCACTTGGCATAATTGCGATTTGAAATCAAAAGTATCCCATCGAGCCATAAAGCAACTCACCAAAAATCTCAAACCCACACCACACCCATATTTCTCACGAATAAAATTACAATAATTACGATGGAAATCGTGTTAACCCCAGTCACAATCGTCGTAAAAATTTTATCAGATTTACATTTGTCAAATTGCCTATGGACTCCAACTACAACACTAATGTGCCAACTTTTTGAAGACGCTGTTCGTTTTTTGATTGTGTTTTTCTTTTTGTGAAATGTCGAAAATAATAATAAATTATTTTGACCTGACCAGAATGCGCGTAGGCATTGTACAAACAAAAAAAAAATGTTACTCGATTACAATTTGACAAGAAATCAGTTAAGTCGAAAAAGAGTGTAAATTGAGTTTAATTGAGTCGGTATCACGCTGAGTGCGAGCTGTGAGACTATTTTAATATTAATTAATAGGTTGGTTTGGTCTATTTTATTTTTGCCTTCTACCTTAAGCGTTTGCAATTTGCATTTTTTTTCAGCTTTTTGTTTTGTGTCGTTAATTTATTAGATCATGCTAATAAGAGAAATAGAGATTAGTCTGATGGTCAATTAATTGTGAATACAATTCCTCTTTTTTTTTGTTGAACTGATTTTATTCATTATTCTAATGTTTAACTTAATTGGCTTGTGCAGAATATAAACAATTTCGCACTCTTCACTCTGTCACTCTTGACAAAAAACAAACTGTCAGGTCCTTGAGTTCACTTGGAGACTATAATTTATGTTCCTGAGCACTCGGATTGATTGCGAAATCGATTAGGAAATAATTACTGTCAAACCAATTTGTTTGAGAATTCTAATCTGTTGGGGGAACGTGTTTGATTTTATTTTCTGATTATGATTAAAATCTTATCGATTTAAGTTCAACTTTCTGTGGAAAAATTTGCAGAAGAGATTTGGTATATTTAGGTGTTGTTGAGCGGTTTTAGGTTTATTTTCATCTAACATGACATTGATAGAAAAAATAAATAAATAGAGTGGCGCGACAGCTCTTGAAGAGCCAAGGCGTAAGTGGCTTACTCTCATCAACAATTCCCTGAGTGCGTGTGAAGAATTGAGGGGACCTACAATTAAACGCCGATTCCGAACGGCAGAGTTGAGAAGCACTTTTTCATGACAGATTGTTACTCTTGGAAGATTTGTCAGGTCTTCGCAAGAGGCAGTGCCCGTGAAAGATGAAATAAAAACTTGGCCTGAGTAGGACTCGAACCAACGACGTTCTGCCTAGCAGCCAACGCACTTACCAACTAAGCTACGGGCAACTGCCATTGATAGAAAAGTTTTTTATTATTTTTCGTTTGAATTCGTCGGGGAAGTCCTCTTGATTAAGTCGAAATACATGGTTTCAAAGCAAAAAAGCTCAGAAGTCTCACGACGCACGGACTCATATGTTCTTTTCAAGACTGTATGCAAGGTTAAAAGAGAATACCTATATAGAGAAACGACAAAAAAGTCGCGAATTTGTCAAGTACCTCCTTATCTAAAAAAGTGACAGTAAGGCTAAAAACACATCAAATCAGATAACACGTCTTTTTGTCTTATGACAAAAATCGTGTCGGATTCTAACCCACACCGAGGACGACAAAGACAAAATGTCTTGTCTTTGTCCGCTTCGGTGTGTGTTGCTTCTATACAACCTATACAACTGACACGTTTTATTATCGATTTTTGTTTGTTGGTCTTGTTCATTCTGGTGTGTGCTACTTCATAAGACGGTGTATAATTTTAGGCGTTGACATTTTGTCCGGGACTTTTTGTGTTGTTTGGTGTGTTTTGCTCTTATACAACCCCATGTATTTACTGCAATCGACGCACCAGCGGATAAGAATTTTTATGGTGTCATGTCTTTTACGGTGTGTGTTGCCTCGTAATAGCAATGGACTTGTGTCCACGATTTTTTGTCGAAAGACAAAAAGACGTCTTGTTTGATTTGGTGTGTTTTTAGATTAAAACTAAACACGAAAACCGACATCGACATCTTAATGACAGTTCTTTGATTCTTTTTTGTAATATTTCAAAATTGGGTTGGCTAGATCTTCAATATTTGGCGAAATAAGGATTAAAAAGTAGTAGAAAAAAAGACGCTTTAAAGCGGCATTCTTGTTATTTGAGTAGTTTGAGGCCTTTGTGTACCGAGTAGATAATTAAGTTCGTCCTCTTCACTTAATATGCCAGCCGTCATTTCCTCCTGAAGGACAATCAGCCAATCAGAAGGTTAGAAATAAACTTGACGCCAAAAAGCGACATTTTTTTTCTTTCGATTTAGGTACCATTATTTGAAAATATGATCAAATTCTGGACAACGTATTCAACCAACATGTTGGTTAGTTCAAATCAGAAACGAAAAATATAGTGCTCATTCTTTCTTAAACATAACATGTCTTCCGCCTGTCTCCCCGATGACGAACATTCAACAAATAATAAACGACACTCTTCTTTTCATTCAAAGAAAAGCCGCCATCAAATAAAAACAAAAATCTGTCACTTTTTCCCTCATCAACTGCTGACTACTGTTGAGGCTGGCTGCTCTAGACAAAGTGTCATCATCATAATCATCTCATCTCTCATCATCATATCAAAATCACGTGTAGTTGCGTGCTGTTTAGGATTGTCATCGGTTGTCAACAGCAGCTGGAGGCAGTTCTTCTTTCAACATCATCATCCCAGAGTTTCATTGTGTCTAATAGGTCCAACTAAAAGCGTGTTGTCATAATCGTGATGATTCTTTGCAGTACGAAATCTCAGGCCATCTTTTCTTAAGTTGGGCGGTCCCAACCTGTCATAGTGTCTTCTACGAGTTAACGCTGATGCATAAACAAAAGCCAGTGGGGTGCATCAAGCACGACAAAATACAAACAAACAAGAAAAAGCGCTACAAATGTCAAAACAATCGGCGGAATGGTTGTAAATCAAGCGAAAATATGAAATGCGATTGTGTCAGATTTTTATTAATTTATTGCATACCG
Organism: Sphaerophoria taeniata; assembly: GCA_943590905.1. Taxonomy (NCBI): domain Eukaryota; kingdom Metazoa; phylum Arthropoda; class Insecta; order Diptera; family Syrphidae; genus Sphaerophoria; species Sphaerophoria taeniata. The sequence continues at coordinate 87,839,086 of OX016542.1, forward strand.
CTTGTTTTATGATATTTTTTGTTATTTCTTTGAACTGAAGTAATGACTAGTTTGCCCGTTTTATCATCCCCTTCCCTAAAAAAACTTAATTTAACTCGTTCCCGACGAATTCCACTTAAGTCATAATTTATGTCATTTTTGTTATTTTTCTTTTTGTCGTTCAAATTCATTTTTCTAGCTTATAACATTTTTCAAAATTTAATTTATCGGTGTTCCTATATTTCGGACTGTCTGTCTGGGGTGCTTATTCATGCTATGGGTATTTGTTCGATTGTTTTTTTTTTTTTTGAAATTTTATTGTGTGGTTTTAACAACCAAAATTACGATGACAAGGATAATGTTGTTATTTTTTTTATCAAAATAAATTACGAGCTAATAATTCGTTTATTAATTCTGCACCACAGTTTTTATATTCATTTATGTCTGGAATGTTGAGTATGGGGACAAAATGATGTCGGCAATTAATTTTTTTCGGAGAAAATAAAAATTCTTTTTTAATGTTTTCAAACAGTGACAAAATATCTGTCATGTGTCGGTGTCAATCAAGCTGGAGACTTGTTTTGTTGAACCAACGCTCTGAATTTTTGATACATGCAAATGTGTTGTTGCCGAAAGGCCGATATGGCATGGCCAAGGCGCTCCATCCCAAACTCTATAGTGAGGGCGGTGACTGCGCTGAAACACCCAAAGATCAAAGGAGCAATTAATCGCCAGATGCCTCATTTCATCGACCACATGAAATTCAAGCCTCGAAATAACAAAATACTTCCGCTAGAAACCCACTCGTCGTGTCGGTCGTTGCATTGAATATCTTAATGTCTTGCCACGCCATTAATAAACAAATCAACATCTCAATCTATTATGTGCCAAACGAAAAAAAATTGACATATCCATTTTTAAGGTGTCAAGAATCTGATCCGACAACATATTGAAAAGATAAATCGATTTTTGGTGCTCCTCCTCTTCCTACACCTCCGCCTAGTCCTCTTTCCATCATCATGCATCGTTTGCATTATGCAGCTTCAATCGCCGACGACCGACGACGACGACAACAACGACGATGCTCCAGCTCTACTTGAAAATGCCACAACCATTTCTCTTCTCTCGAGTTTTTATATCCATCCAGGAGGCAAACAAAACCAATGCATGCAACACTCAACACACTCATTACCATTAAAAAATACCACCCGCAGTCACTAAGAGTGAAAAGACAAAAACTATATTACAAACACTCCTTTCAGCCACCTTCTCCCGCCGCCGCCGATCACCGCGCCTGCATCTCTGAGCAATCTCATGCATGATGCAAGTTGTTGTTCTTTGAATATTATCTCCCCGTGTTGCTGCCCCTATATACCATGTGCACAATGAAGAAGAAGTCATGCCGTCATCGCAGTGCTGTTGATATATCATTACACACAGTTAAAATGCGTTAAGTGCAGTAACAACAACAAGAGCTGCAGCGGCGGCAACAATTCGACATTCGACGAACCGTAACCGAAAAAAGGCAAACTGCATCCCCCAGCAGTGTCCTAGTCCTAGCGTTTTCTTCTCTTAATATTTTTGTATCGAAGCAATAAATTTTGCCTTAAAACAGCTGATGTCATAGGTAATTAACGGTTTTGTCATAAATTATCAGACTTGACGATTACAAGTCATGCGTAGCTAAGAAGATAGAGATATGGGAAACTCAGTGTATGTAAAGTCAATGGTAATTCGGTGCGTGAAGTTTCACATTCATAACATTGTGAGTTAGGTTGTTGTTCAGTGATGCCACTTTACTTGAAATAGAAACAAAATGTTTTACTGTCAATAATCTGTTTCTCCGGCTTCGAGTTGAATTTTGATGGTTTTTTCTTGTTTGGCATTGGCATTGCAGATTCTTTTAAGGGTTGCCATTTTACTCAATTTTTTTTGGGAATGCCACTTTGACTTTTTTTTTATCTGGAAACATTTTTGTTTTATCGATTCTTTCTGACTCACTTTTTGTACAGCTTTACTTTCCAAATTTTGAACTTAAAATTTGTGTTGCCTTTTGTAAATGATATATTTACGAAGAAAATATTTTTTATTTTGTATTGTGTAATTTTCATGTTCAACTAAATTTGAGATCCGACACTTAAAAGTGATGTAAATTTGTATTCAGTGATACCACTTTACCTCAAAATCGTTTATCAATTTCTTGTATTTTCAACAAAATGTTGTTTTTCAAAAAAAGTGATGCCATTTTTTTAGTTTTTGTTATTTTATAATATCAAAATATTATAAAATATTAATTCGATTCAGTGTTGTTAATCATAGATAAAATTAAAGTGGCAACCCTAACTGCTTATCTCCATCGAAATTAAGTCAATTTGTTCAGAGGTTAAGACTGACAAATAAAACTTCAAAAAATAGAAGACAAACTGACACAACAGCAGTGTGCAACATGAAAATATGTGGCACTTAGTGCGGGTATTTATTTTTCTTCTTTTTTTTGTTGTTGTTGACAATACGGGATCACTCATCAGTACTGACACAATGACAGTCTGCCTCTTCTTTCACCCCTCGTATCTACCAGAACTACATTCTCGGCAACGAAATTTATGTCTTCCTTTTCTCAGATGTTTGATGTTGTTGTTGTTGTTGATGGGGAATGAAGATTTAGGATTGGGGATAGAAGGCTAGATATTATGGAGACCTTTAGGGATAAACTCACTGTGTTGCAGATTATGTTTCTATATTCTCTCACTCTTTTCTCTGGATGACATTTCTGAATTTGACATTTGGAAAAGAGTAGAACATCATGTCTGAGTTTCGATGTCATATGTCATATGAAGTTTTGTAGTTAGTTGACATATCTTCTTTTTTATTATTTTCGATGCAGTGTGCGGTACTAAGAAAGGATGCAATTAGTGATCCATACAATGCAACATCTGACAGGATGACAACTCTTTATTTTAAACTTAGACACATGAGGCATTAGTGTCAGTTGAGTTGAATAAACAGCAATAGAGACTTTAAGAAAGATAAGTCCTGCACGAATAAAAATTGAGAGTTGTTTAGTTTTTTTTTCCAAGAAGGGATGAACTTTACGTGATATGTTTGGAGAGCTAGTTTTTTAATGGTTTTTTTTTCGAAAATGCCAGATTTGTCACGTTTTTCTCTATTTTCGACAATTTTCCGGAATGTTTTGCTCTAGTTTATTTTAGGCACAAAAAACTTTGAACATAAATTTGCTCTAAAAGATTGTCTTAACAACAGTAATCACGTTGTAAATTTGTCAGTTCTTATTTAGATTTTTTTTTTCATTTTCCTTTATAAATTGTTATTTCAAAATATTAAACAAATTTATTTTCTTATTTTTTTTTCAGAGAGACGGTATTTTGAAGAATCATGTAAGCACATTTTTTAAATTTTTTATATTTATGCAACATTTCCTTGTGGTATAAAACTGAATTTTATCAGGGGTTTTCAAGAGCCATGCGTGCACCACTAAACGCTTGTGATGGTATTTTAGGTCGGAACCGGTAAAATCGCATCCGAAAAGGGTAATCGCTGTATAAACAGGTTAATCGCCACTCAACGTGGGTAATCGTGGTCAAAACGGGTACAATCACCGTTGCAACAAGTAATCGCTGTATAAACAGGTTAATAGCCACTTAACGTGAGTACTCGCATTCGAAACTGGTATTATACTTACCTTGTTCCATCGATTGGCTAGTGACGAACTTAATATTCCACCAAAAGTCCCTTACCACTGGTGGGGGGAAGCCTTTGTTATATATTCAGTAACTTACCTCGGTGGTTGACGTCAGTTTGATTTGTACGATTTTCAAACTTGCTTTTCACTTCTTCCTTTATCTCTACTAGTCAACGTTTCTGGAAAACCCAAATGTGAATTATACCTAGGATGAAGTTGAAAATTACACTGCAAATTAGGTTTTCTTTCATCTCCAATATGATTTGCATAGTTTTCGGCCTTCTTTGGTTGAGTGTGAACTCTACACTCGGTGTAGTGCAAAGTTGCATGTATTTTTGTCTTTGATTTGAATTGGGTTCTGAATGAATTTGTAATGCATCATTACACGCTTTCACATAACATTTTCACACCAATGACAACTGTAAGAAAAGCACAAAATTGCCATAAATACCACCATCACCATTAAAGTGGATATAAACTTACAGCAGGCTCTATAAACAGTAGCAGTTCTATCCACTTGTTGTTACACGTGTCCGCCATCAAAGCAAAGGCCATATCATTCCAAAAAACAGATTTTTTGCATTTCCAACAACTTTGTTTGCTTAAAATTCCAATTTAATCTACATTAAAATGCTTCCCATTTAAAATTTGACTCAAAATCAATACATATAGAGTGGTGACTATACCTACCAGGGTTGGAGAACGCGCCTCACTTCAATTTTGATGACATACGAATTAACAAAGAGACATGACATTGATTCGTTTATCCAATAAATATCTCGTTTGATTGTTATAGCTGAGTGATGCTAATATACTTGGCTGTTTTTTCCGCTTCTTCCTCTCGTCTCATCTTCGTCTTTTTTTTCTTTTATTGTCGACTCTAATCCACTTATCTTTTCGACAGATCTCTTGAAAAGTATGTACTATTCGAGTTCCAAGATGAACTTTTTTTTCGGTTTGTTTTGAATCGCAAAATATCACTGCCTGTCAAAAATAATTGACTTGATTTCGATTATCGCCACTGAAGTACTACAATATATTAACAATTTAATGTGGTCTCCCAGTCGTTACTTTTTTTTTTGTTTAAAAATTATAGAAAACAACAAAAAATCTTATAATAAAAAATAAATTAGGAACGACCGCAGGCAATAAATTGTCAGATTTTGTATATTTTTGTTTGAATTTTGAAATGGTGACCACCCAGGGTCGGAATCGCAGTCGGAAGAGGGTTGTTTCAGGCCGTGGTGCAGAAAGCTTATAATTGGAATTTTTACGTGTTTAGAAAAACTTTCTGAACTTTGTATGTTTCCCAAAAGCTAAACATGTTGAAGTACCATAGCCTGTGATCTAAATTTCGTCCAATTTGGGCCATGTCTTGATAACTATATAATACTTTGAATTTGTATGTTCAAAATGTCGTTTATATTTTACAAGACGTCCGTACTAACCACGGCCCTTACATCTCAATTGCCACTCCGCCCCCTTACATCACAAGACAGTGGATGCCGATGAAATTCAAAAGCGGACATGGATGGAATTGAACTTGCGGTAGCAGTTTCTCTTTACGAGTCCGTCTTGTTGTTTTGTTGGCCTGAACAAAAAACCAACATAAAACAAATTAATATGATAATACAAAATATACATTGGTATAAATAAAAATTAATGAAGAAATAAACGAATATAAATTACGATTAAAAAAAAAAATACTACAAGTTGTGTCTTTAAGACGAGGAGTGTTTTAATTCAGTCGTATAGCCGACGTATTATCACACCACAGAGACCAAATGGTAGCAATCAATATGAGCCACAACAACAACACAAAAATTATTATTCCTCGGGAAACAAAATGCTGTCGCTGTCGGTGTCGTTTTGTAAAAAAAAGAATATAATTTGAAAAAAAATAACATAATGAAATTTATTAGAGTCATTGTCGATGGACATCGTCAGTCATAAATTATCATTTAAACAAAAACAAAATTAAAAAAAAGTTCGGAAAGGGGTTATTCCCTTCACACTCTTAGCTGGTGTATAGAATAACCGGATGGATGAGACACCCTCTTGAAATAATTGCTCGTGACAGTTTGCCATCGGTTTGTCATTACTCATTTGTCCGAAATGGTGTTTCTTCTTTAATTCATCGTGACATTTTTGAATCGTCAGTTTTTCTTTGGGGTTTTTAATGAGTTTTCGAAATGGGAGATGGGACGAGATAAAAAAGACTATTTCTGAGACCTCAATCATGGCAATTAAATTAGTTGGTTGATGCAGATCAGCTATCAAACTGGCATACAAAATTTTTTTGCTTGAATTGTTGCAATTTATTTGCATTTAGCCACCTAGGAACATCTTGCGATCGTCTTTTATCAATCGCATTATTTTCAGTGTGCAGTTGCCCGTAGCTTAGTTGGTAAGTGCGTTGGCTGCTAAGCAGAACATCGTTGGTTCGAGTCCTACTCAGGCCAAGTTTTGATTTCATCATTCACGGGCACTGCCTCTTGCGAAGACCTGACAAATCTTCCAAAAGTATCAATCTGTCATGAAAAAGTGCTTCTCAACTCTGCCGTTCGGAGTCGGCATTAAATTGTAGGTCCCCTCAATTCTTCACACGCACTCAGAGAATTGTTGATGAGAGTAAGCCACTTAGGCCTTGGCTCTTCAAGAGCTGTCGCGCCACTCTATTATTATTTTCAGTGTAAATAGACACCCTGGCAACATGTTGCGGACAACTTTTGCGATAACCCCGACTTCAATATAACTTCTTCACACGTATTCAACTTCTTTAAGAATCGTATGTATCAAGCGATACCGACTGTTATTCTGAGTACCCATAAAAGTTAGGAACAGTTCAGGGTCCCTGTAAACCCATTTTCCATTTTGAAAACAATTTCAATTAATTTGTTGAGTCTAGATTAACTTCAACAACGGAAATTTTGTTTGAAAATATACATCCTTGGCTTTTTTAAACCAAGACATTTATTGCAACATGTTGCTAGTTACTTTGATAGATTTAAAAGCTGGTTAATAGATTTGGCGACTTGCAACACTAGTCACTAGTCACTAGCCCAGTCACTATAATGGTTTAAGGATACCTTATATTGTTTAATAGTTTTGGTGACTTCCGTTCTAGTTATATGAAATTAAAATCCCAGTAAATACGTTGCTACCAGGCAACAAGTTGCCAGCAGCTTTTTTTTATTGCAATTGCAAATATTTTTTCCTTAAGAAGATATTTGGCTCAAAAATTCTTAAACGTAAAAAGTCAATCATTTTTTTTTCGTTCAACATGTTGATAATAATGAGTGCAATGAGTTTCAGGTTGCTCTTAGTATTAGAGTCAGCAACTTGTTTGCAGTTTAGAATCACTACTATATACGTTATTTGTTTAAAAACCAATTCCAGCAAAGCTTGTCACTAGGAAACATGTTGCTAGTTTATATTGAATATTGGCCATGCAACTTTTTCATACATATAAACTTTTTCTTCAAATTCAAGACAGAAGTAGACACTTTGAAACTTTAAACTCTTTTTCAATATATCTTAACACCCTATCGTCATCACATAAATTGATAGTGGCGCCAACATAATCGAAAAGACCAACGACCGCCAAGTCTTGAGAACTTCTTCGCCTTTATTAAGATATCGCTTAGCCTCGATATCAGTTTCATAAAGAGCCATTTACATCTTGTAATAATTAATAGGACAGATGGCCCACTTAAAAAAAGAGCAAAAGAAAAAACAAACAAAAAACCCATCCACATGGCCATTAAATAAATTTTATAGCCTCCTGTGAATGAGAGAGATTCAATTTCTAAGCTTCATAAAGTTTAACCGAGAAAAAAAAACTGACAGAACTTTTATTTATTGAGAAGACAAAGAATAATAAAATGTATATTAAGCTCAATTTAGTTTTGGAATAATGAAAAAATAAATAAAAATGAAAAACAGCTAAACATGAAAAGACAGAGAGGTCGTTAAAAAATTGTTTCTGGCCGAGGAAATCATAAATTTTCCCAAAATGTCCGCGATAATAATTGGGTACTTAACAAAATTTATTATTTTCCACAATTGGCCATTCGCGCAGAATGGTAGCGAGCAATACCAACCCATACATATGCGAAACAATGATTTTCTGGGGCTCTTGGCTGTATACGAATATACTGGCCATTGCCTTGCTGCTTTATGGATTGCGATGAGGGGTAGAGGGAAGAGAAGTTCGACTCCGTCCATGGCGGTGGTCTACCACAGCTACAAATCAATTCCGGAGCTGTGTGATAAGTTTGTTATTTTGCGACGATTTATGGCATATACTAGGTGCTTTTCTCATTTTTTTTTGCAAGCAATGGATGGCGCAAAAGTTGCATTTGCAACGCCGCCGCGCTGCCACGCGTGGTATCGAATCAGACTATCGGTCTTGAGAGTTATAAATTCGTCGCGTCGCGTTGTTGAGATCTCTCATGACTACTGTACCTACTCACTTTTGACCAAAAAACGAATTTTTTGACCATATTTGTGTAGGAACATACAAGAATGTCTCTCCATCTCTCGCTCTCTTTATGGCTACTGTTTGTGTGGATAGCCGGTATCATGGGGTGGCCGGGGGAAACACGAAAATTCCCAAGTCGACTGTTAACGCGACACCGGCGTGGCGGCGAATGAAAAATGGACTTTTTGAAAAAGAAATCCGCCATGTGTGTCTGCAGTGGTTACCTTAGTCAGTTTTTTTTTCGATAGCCGTTAGGCGCTCCCCTTGCAGTCCCCCTCTTATCCTATGAAGAAACTAGGATTTATATTGCTAACTGAAGTCTTGTGTGCGGCTAACTTAATTTATGACTTGACAGTTGTTTAATGTCTTTTTCGTTGAACCATGTTTTGACACACAATTGTGCGCATTGGCCTTTTTTTTTGAAAATGTATGTCTTTGCATGTTGTTTACTTTTTTTTTGTAAATTTTTGTTTTGTCTGCCAGCGCCTATAAGTGGACTTGGTTGCATTGATGAGTAATGTTATTGCACTGGAAATTAGGTGAATTGAAATTGCGCTGTTCAATTGACCAATTAGTTGTTTTCTGCAAGACATTTATGAATTATGACAGTATCAATATTTTTGTCAAATTTATTTCCGGGGGCTCAAACTGATAACAATACTTTATCGCACATTTCGGTGATTGATTTTATTACATTTGTCCAGTCACAACAAAAACAAGCCAACGCAACAGTCACCACTCGTTTATCGTGATGATGGCTTTGACACAATGTCAATCCGCCTTCCTTAGAAAAGAAGGCAATTCCCCCCACACTTATCTCAACTCATATAAAAAACAACGGAGACGCAAAAAACGTCTCTTGGAAAAATAAATTGCAATTCTTAATATTCCCCCATTTGACAGCTAATCAATCATCTTTTTAGCCACTTGACATTTGAAATGTTTCATTTATAATAAAGTCGATTTCTTTCTCTCGATATTTTTTTTGTGAACAAACCACTTTCCTTGAATTGATGAGTAACTTGTTCAAGGCCAAGTAATTTCAAAAATGAAAAATCAATCACAAAAACGACGAAACAAGCCGATGAAACGTTGTGCCGACAAAAATAAACTCCCGTCCACTAATTAATAGCGTTTGACACACATCAATATGTCAAGACAGTGTCTGCCTGTCATTTATAATAAATCTGATATGTATTCGACTTGAAACGATTTTGTTTTTGTTTTTGTATTTGTAATTTGGCTATTTTTAAAATCGAGTGCGAGGTTAGTAAATTCATTTTTAATCAGTACTTAGGGTGGACGGGCGTTAGGAAGTTAATGTTTTCTAGAAAAATACTTTTGTAACTTCTGTTAGTCCATTTCATTCATTTAAATGGGATGAGTTGTTCCTTCTGTCAGTGTTAGGGTTATCTTGCTTTTATATCTTTGCGTCAGATATTCCCTTATTTATTAAGACTTCTTGCTAACAATTTCAAGGACCTCCATAGTGATCATTTCGTCATTTCTGGGTCAGTGAGGGGGTGAGGGGATGTCGTCTTAGAACTGGAGTTTCTCCCTTTCCTGGGGTCTTATTTTCAATTGCTTGCTATCTCCAAGCATTTGGAGCTGCGTCTTCGACCAAATAGCTTGTTTTCTATCTCGCTGACTGAACATCTAACTTTCTGGGGTCCTTGGCCACGCTACCTAATTTCCCATCGTCTAACATCCTCCCAAAAGTTGGATCTTTGCACGGTTAAATGCTTTTTAGTTTCCAGCCGTGGTTGTGATCGCCGGTCTCGGCAGATACAATTCCTTGTGGCAAGGATCGGCAGGTTTAATGCCCTGGTGGCACAGATCGGCAGGTATAATGTCCCTGGTGGCTCAGATCAGCAGGTATAATCCCCTCGTGGCACGGATAGGTAGGCAAAATGCTCCTTGTGTCAAGGATCGACAGGTATAATGCCCCTGGTGGCACAGTTCGGCAGGTATAATTCCCCTTGAAGCATGGATCAACAGGTACCTATTATGCCCCTGGTGGCACGGATCGGCAAGTACAATGCCCCTGGTGGCACGGATCGGCAGGTATAATGCGACTGGTCGCACGGATTGGTGGTACGAAGCCCCTGGTGGCGATGGTCGAGTCTTTTCAGACTATTTCTTTGACCAATATTACTGACTGATACGATAGTATCAGTCGGTTGTAGTTGTAGAGGCTATTTTAGCACAATTGTACTAGTCTACTTATAATATTTTCCGAAGGGAGTGCGTGTGAATTGAATAAACAAAGTTTAATTCTGTATGGGAAATTACATATTTTATATGAAAAAGGCATTTGACTTCGTTACAGCAATTAGTTCGAGCAACAAGCTTCCAAGTTTATCCGCCATACTGCAATTCGAACTGTGCCAGTCTACTCGTCATGTAATCAAAAACCGTTTTTCATTAACACACCACGTTCTTCTGTACTCGGTAGAGCTTGAAGCCAGTTCCACTCGAGTCTTACAGCTCATGTCAAATTATTCCTCGTCCGCGACGCACGTAGAGTCTTGATTGTCTACGCCAAGAACTGGAAATTTGGTTCTTCGTTGATCGGTAGTAAGCCCAGAAATAGCACTGTTTCTTGTGCCTTTCATCTTGGACAATATGATTGACGAACTCAACTTCTCAATCTTAAAAACTATAATTTGAGCGACTTCTACGTTCTACCGCGCTGGGCATTTAGGTACTCGTCAGATCCCAAAAGCTATCAATATGTCCAATAGCTCTTCTAGGTCCGCTTTCTCCTATCAAAGATTGGATTGGTGTTCCAAAGATTCTGAAGCAAGTCCGTCAGATTTTAATGATTCCGAACTCGACAAAGGGGCTCCCATCCGGTAAAAAAGTGTGAACCCCTTGATTGGCCCCGCTTTCAAACTTTTCTTGGCCTTGTCAAATTTTAAGTTCTTGCCTTCTGTGCAGCTTCGATTGTATTGGGAACACCATAAGGCAATTAGTTTATTTTGCCTTGCCACTGATAGGAATAATAAATCATCACCACAAATCGTTGTAGTCGTCTTTGTCGTTGTCGAAATCGATGCAGAGCCACTGGTTCCAAATTCTTTCAATTTTTTTGTTTATTATTCACTTATCCTGTCCTTTGTCTTGCTGAATGGATTTTGGGTTTGAGTCTGGGCTCCATGTCGAATGGCTTTCTCGCCACTTAAAAAAATCCGCTGATGCATTGTTTGCTGTTGCTGCCTTGTGTATGTGTGTGTTATTTATGATTTAAACATTTATATATAAATTTTGTGTGTTCTCATTTTTTCAAAAGAAAAATTTTGCCTGTCATCGAATTGTGATGATGATGATCAAGAGCAGGAGGTGGAGGGCTGAGCTTTTTTTTTTCCTGAATAAATTCTGTGCGCTCTATAGAACTGGGACCAGCAAAGGAGCATTTCTGTGACAATGGCGGTGGAGACGGAAAATGACGGGTGGAATATCTTTTGTATGCGAGCATGTCTAAATGTGATTTATTATACTTTGATAACCCCCCAACAATAATTACTGATATAATTTATGACTTTCAGTTTTTATATTTATTATTCTACTTTAAAGCGGGATGGATTTATGAGCGAATAATATATCATACATACATACACCACTGCTGTCTCACACTCTATGACACTTTGGCCCCATGGTTTCTTTCTTTCGATAGGTATCAGTATTAGCTGGCTGCTCCACGAGCGAGTGAGGTTGCAAATTGAAAAATAAATCTTCTTTCTTCTTGTTTTTTTGGGGCTTGTTGTGTTGGTTTGCTAGCTGTGGCTGATTGTTCGTGTTGATATATGTCTTTGAACTAAGTCAATATTGTTCCCGTTTGTCATTTAACATTCAACCTATATAAACATGTATAGCAACAGAAATGTAGAAACATTTAATTGCTTATCACACACAAGAGTGACAGGAAGTTGAAATGTTATATTGCCGACATCGAGGTGTGTTTACTTAGAAATGGCTGTAAAGAGAGATTACCTGTGTGGGGTTAAATGTTATAATTAGCGTTATTAAGAGTGTGACAAGGTAAAGAAAAATAGATGTGAGAAATTTATAAATTTGTTTGGAGAAGCTGGATGTGTAAATGCTTATCATAGTCATGTTTATCGTTGTTTGAACTAGGAGCTTAGCAGAAAATTATGGAAATAACATTTTTTGTCGTCAGCTCAGTTCAAAAAACTGATTAACTTTGTGTTTTCTTCAAGCTGCTTTCGTCTAGAAGCTTTGTACTAAACTCTTTGCCCTCTCTGTATCTCTTTCAGCTACAACCTACATATTTTTTTCTGCTGAATGACTGATTTTGGTTGCAAAAACAGCGGAGGTATCTTCTTCAACCGTACTACACGAATACCTCAAAATAAAAATGTCCATATGTGTCATGTTTCTTGTTTGTGGAGGGTGCTAAAGAACTTTAAAAGCGAGATTAACGTTTAAGAGTAAGAGAACCATACCCCGAACTTCAATAAAAGAGAAGAAGTGCTATTTTTGTGGGCATGGCTTGTGGACCCTCTTAAAATCAGTTTCTCTCTTCCTGTCACACATTCTTGTAGGCCCTTAGTTCCTTTTCATTTCTGCGTCTGACATAAATAACAGCGAACTGGAAAATCGGATTCTTTGAAGTTCGTACCTATACCCACTTTGGAAAGGGTTCAAGAAAGTGAGCATTTACATAGTCCTTGTAAAAGGCATACAAAAAACACCAAGCACAATGACGACAGTAAATATAGAAAAGTACAAAGCAAAGGGAATCAAGTTCTACGAGTTGCCTTTCTGGGGTGACCAGATATGTGTTTAAATTCACTTAACGATAGTTTCGTCAAGTTGTATTTTTCCTTCCGTTAGGTTTTAGGTTCGTTTTTCGCAAAGCTTTATAAGAAGTTGCATTTTTCGTTGCTGAATAGTTATTTGATGGCCGTTTCGTTAAGTTTTAATATATTTACGTGATTACTTGATAAATTTACGTTAAATTCTTCTTACATCTTTATAAAATGTAATACCTTTTTGTCTTTACTGAAAACATTCTTAACGATTGTTTTTTATGAGAATTCAGAATTCTTTGCACGAAAATTGTGTTTCAGTGTTTCGTTAAGTTTTTTTTTTTACTCTACAAATTCAAGAATGGTTGGAATGGTCATCATTATGTTCCTTTGTATATTTACTCTATACACATTTTATTTTGCCCTCTCTTTTTGTCTACAGCTCTCACGTGTTCCATTCAAATGGCCTGTTTTATGGCCTTTTCAGTTCAAGTCTAATTGTCTTCAAGTGGTTGACAGGAAGGTGTCACATAACCATTTCATCCTTCCTATTTTCATTTTCATGTGAATGTCAACTGTTTAAAACAGGATGCTGACATTTTTATGTACATGTCTTGTTTTTCTACCTTTCATGTCCTTTCAAATTTTGTTGTTGTTTGCTTGTATTTGTTCATGTTTGTCCTTTTATTCTATTTTCCCTCGACATAGGGTTGTTTAAATAAAATACCTTCAACCGAACAAAGCAACAAAAACCAAACGAATCTCCAATGAAATGGACTATAATTTATGTGGTAAGACTGGTATATTAGCTGTCATGACACATGAGTGTCATTAGATGAAAAAGGGAAGGCTAAAGCAATCTGGTGACATCGTTTAAATGCCAAGTGAATGACAGGACACTTCAAATAATGTTTTATGCACGAAAAGAGTGGTAAAATTTTGTTTGACAGGTTTTTTTGTCGCTTTGTTTGCTGTTTTTGTTTTCTGTCGTCATTGAGGTAAGAATATAAGGAAGATTGGATATTCGAATGTGCTTTTTCAACATGAAAACAAAATGTACTCAAATTTGATTTATTGTTCAATTTGTATAGAAAAAACTACTGAACGAATCGTCAAATGCTGATTTTATAGAGTTCAACTGCTCAAAACTTTTATATTAGAACCTCTTCTAAAAAACGAAATTTTAAACTTGGTTTGTTTTCATTTAATCGATGTTTTGTATGTTTCGTTAAGTTTTAAAGACTTCTCATTTGTGACACTTCCAGAAATGTTATAACTACAGCAAGATTTTTTATTAATTCTTGTAAGAGATTAGGTATCCTTTGAGAAACCTTGAATTCAACATGTTTCGTTCAGTTTTACTTCTGTTGTTGACAAGCTATATCGAGTGCTTTGCGACTGGTTTTGTTAAACATTTATGAAATCTTCCTTTTTTGGCTCTTATTCAAGTTGAAATCCACTAAAGGTGAAGGTTAAAATTTCTTTCGTTAAGTTTTTTTTTTCAAATATTATAAAAGTTGCTTCACAAACAGGAATTTATATTCACCCGAACGCAATTTTCTTTATGCTGTTGTTTTTATGTTTAAGAGAGTTCGTTAAGTTTTAATTAAGTTTTACCTACCAAAACAAGTCCTGATTTTTTAAGATTTTCACAGCCATGTAATATGATATATGAGCCCATTGTTTTTCCAAACTAATATCTTTCTCTTAAATGAAATAAACTTTCGTTAAGTTTCCAATTTGCCGTCTTTTCTTCTCCATCTATCTGCAAAGGACCAAGAACACCTGTGAAAAAAAACTTTTGATTTGATATGAATCCCTCTGTTTTATTCTGCTTTGTTTTTTTGTCAAGTTACTATGACCTCGAATTTCACCATTATCAAAGCCAATTCAACATCAAAACATGTGCAAAACATTTCCACAATAAATATCAATAAAAGACAAAGGATCCTAACGAAAAACACCATCTGCTTAACGCACCATAAATTTGTCAACCATGACGTAGGTACTATTGCAGTTGAAATCTATTTACCTTCCAGGCTGAACATATATTTGCATAACTTAATGCAATAATTTCCATTTCAAAAACGAATAACACCTCACCTCAAAATCTCATCAAATTATAAATTCTGCCATAAACATTATGACCGAACGATGGTTCTCCAACAAAATTTCTTCTCTTTTGTTTTGCCCTATCAAAATGCAAATAAAAGAAACATAAACGACAATAAAAGTGGGTGACAAAACTTGACGAAAAAAAACTCTTTTCAAATCATTGTTGAGATTATGGCTTCTGAATTATAATTCACCATGGTTTACGATTATGATGGGGACTCGTCGTAAATTTGATTGTCGTTGGAGATTAATTCAAATTTGTTTTTAGCACACACATGTTGGTTATTAAGTTTTGGGTCTTAAATTAGTGTTTATGGATGAGAAACTTTTTTCTTTCTTTTCAAAATTCGTCAAAAAAGGTTCAAGTGGGCGAATCAAAAAAAAAAAATTCTCCCAAGGCTCATAGACTATATCGTATGTCAAAAATCTCTCTTCGCTATAATTTATTTTTCTGCTTGATTAAAATCTCGAGTGTCAGGTACATAGGTTGACAGACAAAAGAAGAATCACAATTATTATGTCAAGCTACCGAACAAAACGCGACTTAACTTAAATCCTTACGCAGGATATTCTGCCCATCCCATCCATCTCAAATGTCTTCCTCTTAACCTAGTCTACCTTAATTCGGTCGTTCTCGTCAACTTTGAGCTCTACCTGCTCCTTGAAGTGGATGTGAGAACGCAAAAGAAAAAATCATTGTGTTCTGTCAACATGAAGAGCAATATCCTTTTGTGTGGTTTTTGTATAATTTCAAACAATAGAAACTTGGGTAATCCTTGCAAAATCCACTCCACACCCATGAACTATCACATCAGTAACGCAGGAGATGGATGGTTGAAAAGATGTAGGTATGTGTGTTGATAGTCGAAATTAGTTTCGCCATAGGGATTTTTTTGAAAGAACAGGACAAGTGAAAAAAATAAGAACTCAATATACCACCACCATCGATCGGGGAGATCTTATCTATTCTGTGAACTGTGCGATGGTCTTGTGAGATCTTTTTATTTTTAGAGAAAAGACTTTTCACTACACTTAACTTGATTGACATCATTCTGTAATTTGATGGATTAGATAACTCGATACGGCAGCTGCGTTTTTGAGAAAAAAATTGATGTTTACTCTTCTGACGTTATGTCATCGATGTTGTCATGTGTCAGATTACTTCTTTTGGTGTCCTGTTCTTTGTATTTGAATTTGATTGCACAGATAAAATTTGTCACTTGTCATTAAGGGATTTGTTATGGTATTTGATTTGAGATGGCAATTGTGCAGATGGAGGAATTTTGTTTCTTTTGTTGCAAAGAAACAAAATTGATTGTTTCTTATGAATGAATTCTAAATTGCATTTTTGAAACTCGACTAACTTTCAAACTTGATTTAGAGGGTCCATATACAACATTGTACTTTGTTGACAGGTGCTGCTTACAATTTTTGGCATAATCCTTAACATTGACTATCTCATGAATAACTCATATTAACCAGATCCTCGGGCGACAAGGTTCCCCTGCCTTCTGGTAATGTCCAATAGCATATAAGCTGTAAATGACATTATAAGTGCTCTTCTCCTTTCCGAGGATAAAAAGCTGCGGTTGCGATGCAAGCTTGCTCGTATTGATGTAGATCCACAGCTCCCCGGAGAGCCAGACTCTTACAAGTGCATTATATTTATCTGTTAATGTGAATCTACTAAAAAACGTCTTTGAAATTTCTCAGCCACAGAAAATAAAAGTCGACCCTCGTCGTCCTTGTCAGAAGGACGAAACATGAACATACAAACCCATCAGAAGATCAATTGAACCCTGGCACACAGACGAGTGCACAAAGTTCAAGCTAATTCCGTTTGATTAACACGATATGACATAACTGACATGACAATTTTCCGATCCCTCTGTGTCATCGTCAGTCGGTTGGTCGGTTGGTTCTCGTGTGTCGGCTGTCCCCTCGTGTGCACAACCCACCACAGCTGGAGTAATTCCCATTGACTTACATGTCACTTCTATTGAACGAGTATCCTTCTTTGGTGTCAAATTGCTTTTGAGGGCTCCGTTCGTTCTTCAGTCCTTCAGCGTATGACCAAAGGAGGACGGGGAATGGTAGGTACGTCACCATTTATGAAGTCGATTCACTGAACAAAAAACCATTGCCCATAGAATATTTGACCGAAATTATTTTGACGTCTCTCTCAAGAGCAAAATGAACAAGATAACTGAATTGAAGATGTCAGAGGAGACAAAGTCAGGAGAACAGAGCAACAGCACACGGCCGGACGGACCAAATTGAGTACCATCGACTTTCTCCATGGCTTCAATCTTCCAGCCCAATTGCCATTTGCGACACTAACGTTATTGGCAGTTGACAGTTTTTGCGAGTGGGTCGTTGTGTCGGTCGATGTATGATTTTTCGAGCGAGCGCTTTTCTTGATGTTTTTCTCGCTTCCTTTCGAAATTTGAGAAGGCTGCGCTCCTTTTTTTTTGTCGTCGACGTCAACGCTCACTGGCCGTTCCTTTTTCTGTCTGTCTGAAGCATAAAGTAAGTATATTTAATGTGACACTTTACAAAACACGAGTATTTTGTCTTCGAAATTGGCCTCTCTCGAATATGTTCGTTCCGAATGCGTTGTTAATGTGTTTCGACATATTTGTCAAAGTGTACAACATGCGGGGTGAAACCGATGCATGAATGCCGCACATCTCGCTCCCGATACAAACAAATAAAAATTATGACTCGTGACAGTTGTTGAAATGGAAAGCATGTTCATGCTCATAACGAGAAATAACGAAAACGGGACTTGGTTTGATTTTGAACATTTTTTTCTGCTCTCTGTCGAAAAAAGGGGATACGGGCCCAATGACATGCGAAATGAATAATGCTGTGAGGTTTTTATGTGACAATTAGCCGTTGGAGTATTATGAATGTGACAGTTTTCTTCGAATGTTTGTAATAATTCATGGAGCGGATTTGTGTAAAAAGATAAAGAGTTCCGTTTCAGTTGATTGGCGGAAGCATGTGGATGGGACAAAATGACAAAGATCATACAACAGTGTTTAAAAAAAGGATTTCTTAGACTCGATAGTCACGTTTTTTATCCATAAATTCACTTTTTTTCTTTTTATTGACGAAGGACATAGTTTCTTGTTTAAGCAGCTTCTTAAGCAAGTATAGTTAGTTCCTGATGGGCAGGGGGACAAAAAGACGAAACACTAGAACTTCATCAATCTCCCAATCAAGCTAAGTTCCCATTCGTGCTCTTCGAAAGTGTACAAGTTAAATGGAGAGTAAATTAATGTCAGTTGAAAACAATAATTTCCGCCCATTTCAACTAGTTATTAACGACCCGTTTCAAGCGTTAATTATCCACAAATCCACTAGCGAGTCATTGATTTAATTGAATCTTAAATTTATTTTCACTTCGCTGGCGAGCTATAAACGTTCTCTAAATTACTCAAGTCTTCCACATATCTCATTTCCTGAATGCACATTTTCCTTCACATTAACATCAAACATGTAATCTAAGCGTACTATTAACATATCCAATTAATTAAGGTGCGCTCACACAGAGTCACCTATACCTTAATGCCTGTTTCCCCATTCGTTTTCGAACTGCAATCACAGTAAACATTCAGCGTTTAAGAGATGAACAAAATCGAAGAAGACGAAGAAAATTATGATATTCGACAAGGCGACTTGACGCGCATGAAGCAAAGCTTAACTTTTTTATTTACCTGCTTTCTGGATGCTGCTGCCGCTGCTGCCATCCGAAATCTAATTTATGACTTAATTATCGGGCCATATTTAATGCGATCAATAAACCGATTTTAAAAAGCAAACCTCACCTAAGCGGGATTCCATGGTTTTTGTTTATCTCTCTGTAATTTTTCGTCGCAGTTGTGCCGCTGCTTCGCCGTATTGGCGGTCAATAAAATTCACTTTAATATGGCAGCGATTATGTATCAACAGACCATTAATGTCATATGAAGTATGGTGCAGTGTGACTTGTTATTGGGCGCTGAGACGCTGAAAGCGCTTGGGATTCTCATTATAGAATAAAGAGAAGCCTGCATCCCTGTGTGTGGCGGTCGGCGGAGTGAAGCTTTTGACCAACGACAGTGTGTAGATGCGAGTTTTAAACAAATTGATAGGCCACATTAGTGGACCTAGTTACCGAGTAGTTAGAGAAGTTTGTGCAGGTTCTACTCTAGGCTTATGCGTGGTATGTTGTGCTGTTCAAGATCTATCGTAAGTTGATGTTCCTAGCGTTGTTTTGGGATTCAAAACTGGCATACCCCGAACCGAATAACAGCTGACAGCTGAGCGATCTGCACCTGTTGCACCTTAGCTCTTTTTCCATCTATGACTACAGTCCTTCCAATATATCCCCATGATCGTCTTTACAGACCTCGATCTGGAGTCTTAGATCTCGGGCCTAGAATCTGTTGTGACATCCTTTATCTCCTCTATTACGTGCTTCTCATGTTGCTTCCCTTTCTTTCTGAAAAGTCGGAGCTCATCTCATCATTTCAGTGCCTATAAGTCACCTTCAGTACGACTCAAAGTATGGCCCTGTGTCTTTAGAAACTGCCTTATACTCTGTGGGAAACTCCCTGAAGAAAACCATGCGGTCTAACGGAGTTCCTTGCTGTGTAGATTAAGTGCCATCATGCTCTAACTAGTTTTCTTCAACTTAACACTCCTAGTTGATTGAAGTCTTGAACTACTAACGGTTCAAGCACGTATTTTGATGGACTATAACCTAAAAGGGCCCGTACTCAGTGCACTCGTGTGCACACCGATGTACTGACAGCGTTGTGGCATTCCGCCACTCACCGACAGCAAAAATCAAAAAATAAATTAATCCCGGTGTGCAAACAAGTGTCCTGTGTATGGACCCTTTAAGAATTCGGCTAGAGAGGTCTAAAACGGCTCACACACACCGGCGTATATGCGCGGAGATGTGTGCTATCTATGGTCTTGTTCGCACACCAATTTTGGTGTGAGACACCGTGTGCGCAAAATCAAAAATCTTTTGATTTTTGATTTCGGTGTAATGATCGGTGTGATGGGAGTGGCGGAATGCAACAACGATGTCAGCACACCGGTGTACACACAACTGTGCTGTGTATGGGCCGTTTAAGCAGTGGCTTCCACTGCAAGATCAATGTCACTCTTCAGTTCGTCTAGGTGCACGAAGGCTCTGCTGGTCAAAACCCTGAACTGCCGGGAGATCAGCAAATGATCGGGGTCCTTGCATGATGGTTATCCCATTCAATGAATTCGCGGTCTAGTTGCTTTTCCCTGCGAAAAGTATACCCGCTTGAACACTGTCATACAGGTTTGAAATCAACCCATGACTAGAGCACCCATTGAAAAGTGAGCTCCGTTTTCTCAATTCAGGGTCCATTAATTTTATTCATCCAAAGTAATTAAGCTTGGTAAATGGTTGCACTTAAACGACAAGGAATAGATGTCGTGACTCAAAAGTTGCAGCAATGTGTAGTGTGTCCTATTTCAACTTCCATTACCCCTCGACTGTCAATTTCTTTTTTTTTCCTAAATTTTTGTTTCAAGTGTTCCTTTCCTGTCGGCCACTTGTTGGTTTGTAAATTTATGACCCGTCACTTGCGTAAATTAAATGCGAGCCATAACATCAGGCGTTCGTTTTCTCCTAGTTTAAAGGGGGCTCTCATGGATTCCGGGAAAAATTCTAGAACACCAATGGACTTTTCTCATTATGCAACAAATTCATGCGACCTGTAAAAGCCTTTTTTCATCTCATTTATTTTGCACGCTGCTAAGTTGTACAAGATGAAGTTGAGAAAAAGAAATAAGAGGCAAATGGCAAGCATGTTTAACATTGATACTTTGCGCTTGTGGTCCTGCAAAGATTAATTAATAAGTTTCGACGACGCACGATGACGACAGACAACGGTCGCGGTGTGCAGTGACTTCACTAAAAATTTGCCTCCAGTGCAGACTTTGGACATTTATCACAATAGGTACTCATTGTCGTCGTTGTCGTCGTGTCGGTCGTTGTCAGCAATGCGCCAAAAACCGTGCCGTGGACGTTGTGTTGTTGCTACTGCGATGCAGAAAATCGAGTTCTGCTTTACATCGGCATCGATTGGTCGGTCGGAACTGACACTATATTTTTTTCTTTGGCTCCGACTGATTGTGATTGTGAGAAATGATACAAATTGCATTTTGTGGCATTTTGCGGCGGCATATTATGTTCTCTCCACCTTCAATTGGATATTGTAACTACTCGTAAAAATGTAGATATCGATTGCACTCTCGTGGCGGCAATATTGGCTTGTTGTTGACAGAATGTTGTTGCACAGATGGCGTTGATAGGCGTTTAAAATGGGGAAAATGTGTTAAGGTGCGACGCCGCCGTGCCGTCTTAACGTCGCTTTAAAAAATGTCTTGAGGTGCCGAAAGCAGCGCTCCAATGGCTTGTCTCGTTTGGAGTTATTTTCTTGATTTCGACTCTAAATCAATTGCTTTGGCATGTAAAATGATAAGTTTTACAACTGCCTTGGAGTTTGAACATGCCTCAGAAAACACTTTGATCTCTGATGATTGGACCGAAACTTCATCCATGAAATGGTTTATCGGTCATAAAAGGAAAGTCGTTAACAAAATTAAAACAAGTTCAAAAGCATGTGCAGAATGACAAATTTTGTGTCAAATTTTCATGTTACATGCTTTGCAACATGTTGCACGCATTGCTGGCAGCTGTCAGCTGCTAATTAGATCGTTCGAAAGCTTAAAATCGTCGAGTTTCTTGACTTTTGCCACCAGCGGAATGTAACTCCTCAGCTGACAGTTTTAAATCGAAATTCTGTATGGTCATCAGAAGCTGACAGGATGCAGGAATAAACACAAAATAGCAAGCAGATTTATGAGACCTATTTCGACCCCTTAAACGAATTTTGTGACATAACAAAAGGATCCATGACAGAATTTCCCGCGTGAATGTCCTTTTTTGTCATTTATTAATTCCTTTCCATCATCAATTTCTGTTCATATGTGTGCCGTGGAATGGAAGCTTGTGTGTGCCTTTGTGAATGACGAGTCTTTTGATATGACAGCGCTCTTGATATGTCATCGTCATCATCACATGTCGTCGACAACTTCGTTGTCATTGCCTTCGGCGGTTCTTACAACAACGGGAAATGAATTTCGTCTTGAATAATTTTTGACGCCTACATCCACGCCTCCCGGTAATTCTGGTTTACTGCGCATTTGTTCAACCCTATTTCCTGTTTTTTTTTCGCTTGTCAGTTGTGCTCTGCGAGCGGGTATTTTCATGTGCTCGATTTATTCAAAAGAGCAATGAAAAAGAGACTGAGTGACAGCTACACTGAAAGTTGACACGTTCATTTTTTTTTGTATTCCTTCGATTTTTATTTGTACAACTCGCTCCAAGTAGACAACATAGAATAAGATGGATTGTCTTCTACAGGGAGATTTTTTTTACAGAAAAAGAAAGGATTCCCAAACTGAGAATATGTGTTTCAAGGAAGTTACACAAAAGGAGCTTCTTCTCTCCACTATGACTACCTATGGGATGAATTGAAAATTGCGAAGTAAAGAACACAACACCGAAATGAAACACACCCCGAAGCGGTAGCAACATCACGAAGAAGGAAACTCAACTCAAATGACAGCGCTACCCCGCTGAAAGCTGTCAAAAAGAACAAAACGTACATTATCGCACGACATATTATTATTATTTTTTTTGTTCGCCTGCCTGTGTGATTTCTTATCTTGATGTTATATTCCCGCGCTATCACGAATGAGTGATGAAACAAACAAAAATATGAACAAAAAATTGGAACCAGCAAAAATGACAGCAAAAAGAAAATAATCAGAGTAGCTGAAGACGATGCACGAAACATAGAAGACTACAAGCTATGACAATGACTGACAGCTAAATGACTAGATAA
Organism: Sphaerophoria taeniata; assembly: GCA_943590905.1. Lineage (NCBI taxonomy): Eukaryota > Metazoa > Arthropoda > Insecta > Diptera > Syrphidae > Sphaerophoria > Sphaerophoria taeniata. Next base: position 87,862,081 of record OX016542.1, read on the forward strand.
ATGGAAGAGGTAGCAAAGAATAAGAAGTGGAAACACGAGCAGACAAAACCGCCTGTCTTCAGTCAACAATACAGTCAGTTGTTGTCAATCAGTTAAATTTTTTTTTTCGTTGGAATTGGGGGGTTGTGTGTCAATCTTAAAAAAAGGGAGACACAGTTTTTACGATAGGGTGGATTTTGTAATTGACAGGAGATAAAAACGTAAGAAAAAGTCCTTATAATTGATTTCCCATCCCGACTATGTAGACTCTCTCTAAGTCGTATTCTCCCTAGGAATCCTCATCATTGGTTGATGGTTAACTTGAGCTTCATTAGGTCTTGAACCAGTACAGATCCCAGACATCATAAATTCCTTCCTTTTGACAGTTTTTCGTTGTTGTAAGTTTACTGACAACGTTTGAATTTGGCGCCCAACGCTGCCTTAGTCTAAACCAATAGTGACAACCCAATAGTTTCATTATAAGCCGCCCGCTGTCGCCATTGTCATTATTTGACATATCCTATTGCTTCGTTTCCCCCAATAAATCGTTCTCAAACGCCAATAACTCAGGCAAAAATAAAATCTCAAATCGAATTAAAGCCACAAAAAAAGATCCCACCTTACCAATATATTACTCAAAAGAAGAGAAAACGAAGAAAACAAAAGAAAGAATAGTTATGATTTGTTTCACCTAATAAATCATCAGATTTGTGGTTATTTATTGCATTTGTATTGAAAGTGTTTGCGCGAATGCCACGTCGTCCTCGCGCGTTTTCTCTTTTTCTTTCCATCTTGTTGTTCTTCAGCTTAACCCCACTAGCAGCCAGCAGAAACAGCAGAGTCAAAAACTCGGCCGCAATTCTCTGTTCTGCTCATTACCATGAGAAAAAGTCAAGAAATCTTCCAACGAGTTGAACAAAAAGTGGAAAAAAAATGGAAATAAAACCTCACCACAATAGTTTTAGTGTCGTTGTAAATCATTTTCGCGAAATGGTAGGGAAAAACGAGAAAAAGAAAACAACGATTTCCTTGGTTTGTCCTTTTGAACTTACAATTCGAAGGATCAGTTTGAGGGATAGTGGATCAATTTGCATGGAAAATCGACCAAAAGTTAAGTAAACTTAGTAAAAAAAAACACCCACTACCACGCCCCAACTTCTCAGATTCTTGATTGTTCAGCAAATTCTCTACTAAGACTTTGAGCTCACCCAAAATGATAAGGTATATACCCAACAAATTTTTGAAATGTCGTGTTTTGACAGCTTTTTGGTCTGCTGTACTGTGAAGAGGAATGGTTTTAATTTCCTATGTATCGTTTACATTCGCTAGAGTTTGAACTTGGACTCTAGCTGCCGACAAGAACTATAACCCAAACAGTGAGGAATCATCATGATGAGGATTTATGACTCCTTATTAGCCGTGAAGCAACAACAAAACCGAACAAAATCGTGCTGTTGCATTACTCACTGCTAGTAATGTCTGTTGTGGAATTAAGTGGAATTTTTCGGGTCAAAATATGATGTGCAGCTTCGACACGTCTCGTTCGAGAGAATCCCTCTTTTGTTTGGTTACACTTTAATTGGAATTTCTTTGTTCAGAAAAAATCAACCATAACTCACTCACCGGGAAAAAAGGATCTTCCTTCCTCTGTTCCACTCTTTGCTGTTTGAATGTCCAACAACAGTAACTCAAATTACCAGGACAAATCGAGAACAATTTCACAATGTTTCTCTGGCGTCCGTGGTCGTCTTCTTCGGTCATCGTCGTCGTCGTCATTTGTAAGTTTCAGAGTTGCATGTCACTATCACTATAATGTCTCTGGCCTGCCACATGCCACATGCACCACGCCTACAACACAGCCTGGCCTGTCAACCAGGGTATACAAACCGTGATGTAGAAGGAAGAAGAATGAATGGAGATGATAACAGAACAGAGTAAGGGCCACCTTGTCCAGCAGATGTACGAGTACAGGCACCTCTCCGCTACACACTCTGGCTGTTCATATCGAATGGTCAGAGAGTATCATGTTGCTGACATAAATGGACAGCGGACAGCACTCGTGTTCATATCCTGGCTCGATACATTCCATCTTCTTCTTCTTCATCGTCTCTTCGTTGTTTGATGTTTTTGCTGCTGTAGCTTCTGCTGTTGGCGCTGGGAATTGCTACTTCCATATAGAGCTAGCTGAGACATCATGCAACATGGTCCGGCCACATGATAATGGTAAATTTTATGACATCTCATTTTGATTTATCGTCTATCGGAATTTTGTAGCTTCAATGAATCTTTCCAACTTTGAAGTCATCTAGATTCTCTACAGAAAAAAGGATAAATTCACCAGGATCACATATCTGAAGTTATTCAATTCGCCAAGTTTATATAAAAAATCAACCATTAAGCTGGTTAAAGTAACCAGGGATATGATTAAATCAACCAACGAACGAGTTAATGTAGAAAAATCAACCATTAATCTAGTTAAAGTAACCAGAGACGTTGTTAAATCAACCAACTTATATTGTTTATGAGTAGGAAGGCTTAAGGACAAAAGGCAATGGTGTGACTTGAATTAAGCAACTTCTTAACCATGGAGGACGCTAGGAAAGAGTAAAAATTACCTACAACTCCCGTCATAGATAGTTAAAGAAACACTGAACCCTTCAACAACTTTCCTGGTGAAATATACCTCACTTGTTATAGAATATCCACTTTCGAAGTCATCATCATCAGCGTTGCTTCGCGCCGGCTTGCTCCATGCATACACTTCTGGCTGTTATGCTATCCCAAAAGAGACATGCAGACTATCTACGAAAGGAAGAACATATTATTATTACAATTGAACTCCTGGAAACGTTGTGGATGTGGAATGAAGAGTCGTGTCTCATGTCATGTCAACTTTGAAGCAGCCTTCAACATGTTGACCAACTGCTGGTAACTGGCGTTTGGAAAGGAAGAAACCTACTACACCTCTTCCTCGGCCGGCCTTCTATTCCGAAGATGAAAAGACAAACCTGTGTGTGTGTGTGTCTATATGGACAGTACTATAAAAGATGGCTAGACCATCATTTATCTCCTTTGATGGATGACATGTCTCTCTCATTCTGTTGATGATGAATCTCTACACTGCGTTCAGCTGACCAAAAGGGCTGTCGTTGACAACGACAACGACAACGGCAAACGACGAAGGATTGTCAGTTATGGAACTTGACCAAATGGAACGCTAAATCATTTACTCTGTGGTTGTCTCGAGGCATTCTCCACCTCTCTCTCACTCACACTCTCTCTTGTCGATCTTGATGTGAGACTGTATCCAGGTGACTTTAATGAAAATTAATGATGACATTGGCCAACGAATTAGTGTGGCTCTTCGTGGTGAGGGATGACAGCTATAGGAAGACACAAAAAAAAACTTAATCAGGGGTCGGTGTTTTTGGCTTAGCTCAGGGGTGCTTCTCTGCTTTGCTAACGAAATGATGGATTGCAACGTTGGCTATATACTTACGTTTCTATGCGTGTGGTGTGTGTTAACGAGGATGAACTGGCGGCAATGTGTTTAATTTTCATTAGGAACTGACAAAACAAATGAGAAACATGCGGCAAACTCATCAATCATTTTGTTTTTGTTTTCTTTTGCTTTTCAAGGATAAGCCGGGAAAGACAGCACAAAAAAATAAGAATGAGAATTTGATGTGTGCGTGAGCGTTGAAAAGTTTCTCGTCAAGTTTTTTATTCCCTCCCCTCCCTGCTCAACAGCGATATCGCTGAAAATGACATAAACCGGGGATTTGATAAGCAATTAGCATGTCACCATGATGATGGTGAGGGTGACATATCTGACAGCTCGGCTGTCATACCAGGAAAAATGCTCGTTGGAATGTCTTTAGAACGATTTACATTTTCCAGACGTTAAAATGAACATATTTCACTTTCATACAATTTATGACAGCAGAAAAAAACAATTTCTCCTAAAAATTGCCCATAAAAAAACACACACGATTTATTCATGTTTTTTGTTCAAAAGAAAGATCACATTGGCAGGATGTGGCTAATTTATCATATTTTTTTCAACCCAAACAATGGGCAAGAAGAGGATCTGCTACGCAAAAGCTTTATCATATTTCATTATTGGCAGCAAATTAAGTGAGAGGAGGAGAAAGAACGAATATTAAATAAATCTATTGCCCAAAATAAACGGTCCGGAGAGCAAATAAAATATAAAAAATGAAAAGAAACAGTTTTGTTGTTTGTTTCTTTTTAAAATGGCTTCATAAAAAGTCGAACTAGATTGCGGATGTGTGTAAGAGTGAAGAAAAGAGGTTCCTATACTTGGGATGTAAAATTGGGGTTACCAGCTTGGTTATTTTTCATACTTTCTTGAAAGTTAATTGCTGAACAAGCTCTGTAGGATGTATTCCCTAGCATCAATCAATGAGGTAAGAACGCGAGCAAGGGTCTGTGTCCGCTAGAAGCTTATCCTGATCTAATCATCTTCTTCAGTCTGATCGATTCTGTAATGAATCATTCCATTACCTACTACCGCTTCCCTAATAAAGTACTTAATGTACCATTAAGTAGTGTACTAGCAATATATCAGTTCATTCATACCATCGTTCCCATACTAAAGTACTAAATGTACGACCAAATTGCATACTACCTTTGTGATGCTACACTTTACCAATAAGAAGTGTACTAGAATTTGGACTATAAATCGAGCTGCTACGACCGACCAAAAATGGGACTGGTGCCGATCTTCATCGAGGCAAGTCGTGTCCGTGAGAAAATACTAGCAAATAAGACTTCCCCCCACCAGTGGTAAGGGGTCTTATGAAAAACTAACCATTTGCCGGATTTATCCGTTGACAGCCGGGTTCGCCCGTTGAAAGCCAGGTTCACCTGTTGATAGCCGGATTCATCCATGACCAGCCGGGTTCGCCCGTTGATAGCCAGGTTCGCCTCTTGATAGCCGGATTCGTCCGTGACAGCCGGGTTCGTCCGTTGATAGCCAGGTTCGCCTGTGATAGCCGGATTCATCCGTGACAGCCAGGTTCGCCTGTTGATTGCCAGGAAACAACAACTGAAACTGCTACAGCATCGGACACCATTTCCCAAAGGAGATCACTAGTAACCTGGATCAATACATCAGAGGGATACCAAGCCAGGACACAAGGGAACGCATTGCTTGCAGAGTTGCAGCGACATTTTAATGTTATACATATATATATTTATGATTTAATTAATTTAGAATTCCGAAGTAAAATAAAAAAAAGACCTTTAACTAAAGTTTCGTACTTTCTTTAGTAACATCCTGGACATACCGGCGCGGTGAGCTAAACCTCAGCCTTAGACCCAAAGTACATCACAATGATGTAAGAACGCGAGCAAGGGTCTGAGTCCGCTAGAAGCTTATCGTGATCTAATCATCTTCTTCAGTCTGATCGATCCCTAGCTTGTTGTCTCTAGTTCAGATCGCAAAGTTTAATTAGGTCGAAGGACTCTGCTCGGTAGAACCCTACATTCAATCCAATCATCTTCTTCAATCTGATTGATATTCCAAGCTAGCTGTCTCTTGTAAGCGGGTTGAGGTCCTCTACGGGCTAAAGAACGCGTGAAAATAGCAGTGCTCGATGGAACTGAATGCTCGTGCAACCACACTCTCATACTGACGAACTCAAACTACATCTCAGTTAATTTAGGTCTTTAGCTATCTTTGGATTCCACCTTTTTAGCAGTCTCCTTCTACTGCGAGGTCTTTCTGGATTATTGATGAAGATTCTACAACTTGTCGTTCCATTTGTCTTTTATGATCAATTTCGACGAACTGTGACTTGATAAATACAGATCTATAACTCGTACAGTTCTGGGTTAAGCTTCCTCCTTTACCAAATACTAAAATACTCGTTTGCCTCCGAGTGCAAAAAAGTCCCGCTTGGTAAGGGTGATTCTTCTTTTGATTTCTGTACGAACAACTACTTGCGGTGTACCAAGAAAAAAAGAATATGAATGGTAGCCCTAATCATATTCTTTTACTCCTTCTCGCTGTCCTTCGATAATATCACAGCTCTTTCCCGTAATTTAGATCTACTTGCTGTGTACCAAGGAGATTCCCCAATGGTCACCCCAATCCTCCTACGGCAACTCGTAGTTTTTCTATTTTATAACATCTCTTCTTGAACTACTTGCTTTGTACCAAGGAGATTCTCTCATTAAAAGAAATAACAGGAATGGTCACCCCAATCGTCTCCTCCTACGGCAACTCGTAGTCCTACGATTTTATCACATCTCTTCTAGAATAACTTGATTTGTACCACAGAAATACCCTTATATATTTCAGAAAAAAAGGAACGGGAATGGTCGCACCAATCGTCTCCTCCTACGGCAACTCGATATCCTTCGATTTTATCACATCTTTTCTAGAACTACTTGCTGTGTACCAAGGAAATTCCCTCATTTATTTCAGATAAAAAGAACAGGCATGGTCACCTCAATCGTAGGTATCCTTACGGCAACTCATTGTCCTTCGATTTTATCACATCTTTTCTCGTGATTTAGAACTACAATTCGCTTATATCCAATTCACAATTTACATTTACTTCTTGATACAAACAAAAAGCCATTCTTTTTCAAGTTTCCTTTCCTGTGTAAAACGTTACCCTGGTCTGGCAATTTCCTGTTTATTGAGATTTGATTTAATGTTATTGTTTCTTAATAAAATTGAAAATAGAAAATCAGGACCATTCAACCCCTTCCTTTTGATTGTCATGTGAAATTTTATTCTTTCCATATTATAATATTTTATCAATGATCCTTGAAATCCTTTTTTCTCTCTCGGAATAATATGATCAACCGTCTCCGCCTTCTTTTTTGTTTGTCTTTTTTTTTGGTGGTGTGCCCTTTCAGCTAGTGAAACGGAAGTGAGAAGCAAACAGGAAAGGAGGTGGACACCAAAAAGATAAAAAAGAACAAAAAATATACCAAGAATAGAAAAATCCAGGCTGTGTGGTGTGGCCATGGTTAAATCCTTGAAAGAGCATCCTTTGAGAATTTATCGTTTATGACGAAATAAGAGAAGTTTGTCTTTGTCTTGTTTGCTTTTTTGTGCAGGTTTGTTCTCATGTCCTTTTTTGTCGCTATATTTATTCATTTACAATTGCGAAATTGGATCGGATTAAAGGGTCCTGGAATTACTGGTACAGCTTAAGAAAAAAAGGGGACACTCACTGTTGCAAAACTAAAGGAGATAAGAAAAGCCAAATTGCTGCGTACGGGGTGTTATTTGTCGTTTGTCAAAATATATATGCGATGACAAGATAATTCGTGATATCCTTCCTCCTTTGTTTTTTGTGTGTGTGTCTAGGACTTTGTGTAAGGAAGTCATGGGAAAGAGAAGATAATGCACTATTTTGCCATGGCTCTCTAAAATCTTGTTTATTTGAAATTCACTCGTTGTCGTATTATCTGATTTCAATTACGCTCTACATAAAAAGGTCACAAACAAGGACCACTTTTTTTTGCTTTGCATTCATTTGGATTGAAACTCGAAGAGAGAGAGTGTGAGAGAAGGCTGGACGACAAAGTAGATATTATAATGAAAATCTGATATAATTATTGTCCTTTAAAAATGTTTTCTTCATAGCAATTGTGAGATTTTTAAAAGCAGATTAAAGGAGTTAATGCATAAAACTTACATTTTCAAGAGCGTAAGTACTTTGGGATTTTTTTCTTGTTGTTGCAAACCGTGTGACGGCAATGATAATAAGGACGACGACTACGATGACGATAAGCGGAAATGATGAAAGTGCGATGATGATGATGATGCTTTGATGCTTGGGAACAACGACACTTGATTTTGATTTAATCTGGAATATAATTAGAACTAAGGATATTGTATATTTAAGTTGATGGGTAGATGGAACCCTTGGAATATGATAATGAAGCATAGATTACCTTCCTCTTTGGGAAATGGCGACTTCAGCCATTGTCATGATTTATTTTTGACGTTACACGTATTGTTGTTGCTCATTGAAAAACCCGCTTTAATCCTTTTAAAAATCCCAGACGGATATAGGATTTTCGAGAGCACTTCCGTTCTCTTCCGGTCCTGTTTTTTGTCTTTTTTGTAATTTGGGGTTGGTTGGACCGTAAGAAATTGCTTAGATGAGTTGGATCGAATTAATAGTCACAGTCTACAAATCAATGTTCGAAGGGTAGACACGTGCATTCAAGAGGACACAAGCATCCATAGCAACATCTATCTATCAACTCCTACTCTCCACCTCCCCGCGGTGAACATAGGGTGCCCCAGTACCTTCAACCGAAGATTGGGTTTCAACCCCAGGGGGAAGTGGGAAGGGGGGGAGGAGGTATGCGTCCACTAAGGCATGCCCGATTTTCAACAGGCGGCAGCGGAAGAACTCCCAAGATGGAATCAACTGGTGTCGTCTACAATTCCAGTCAGGATGAACTACTTAGTGAACACGTTATAGGGCTACTACGACATATTCGCAGACCAGGCCTATAAGGTGCGGACTGGCCGGCTCTTCGTCTTACAGTTAAACTAAAGACCTGGCCCTTCAGGTTGGGGGTCGTGCGTCGGGGTGACTGTCCGGCCACATAAAGAAGACATGGTTCCAAAACACCAACAAGCCTCGGATACAGACGGAATTAATTTTGACTACCCACGCAAACGATTTAAGGACAACGAATTTCGGTTTTGCACATGGAATGTTAGGTCCCTTAACACCACGTGCAGCCGAGCAATAAGCGGAAGCCCTTGACTGCTATAAAGCAGATAACTGCTATCCAAGAAATGCGATGGGATGATCCGGGCCTACGAAAATGAATAACTGTGATATATACTACGGCGACTGCTACCGGGAACAAAATCAAGGTCTATTTGGATGTGGATTTGTAGTTGGGACTCGACTTTGGAGGAAGGTCTTGAGTTTCAACTCACTGAATGAGCGCATCACGACAATCCGCATCAACGCAAAATTCACCAACATCAGCCTCATCTGCGCTCATGCCCCCACTAAGGAAAAGGATGAAGACACCAAAGACAAGTTCTATACGAGCTCCTCAACAACCTATGAGCAATGCCCTAGCTATGACATCCAAATTGTCCTTGGAGATTTTAATGCCAAGCTGGGTAGAGAAGAAATCTTTGGTGGAATAATCGGACAACATACCCTACACGACACCACCTCCGATAACGGGTTTAGGCTAATCGACTTCGCTGCGGGGCGAGACGTAATGGTAGCAAGTACTCGTTTTCCACTTCTCGATATTTCCTGATCAATCAACCGTCAACCAGATTGATCACATTGCGATCGACGCACGACACTTTTCTAGCATGCAAGATGTCCGCACATTTCGAGGTGCCAACATCGACTCGGACCACTACCTTGTTGTAGGTTGTAGCCAAGGTACGAATGCGGATACTCCGATCAAGGCCAACACGCGAAAATGCTACTTAGAAATTCAACGTCAAACGGCTACAATCGCAAGAGATTGCTAGATCCTTTTCCGATCGTGTCTCCGAAAACCTCCTCAGAAGTCGTCCTTTGCTGCCAGCACAAAATATAGAGAACCAGTGGCAACACTGCCAAGCAGCCATCAGAGATGCCGCCTCTGAAGTGCTAGGATTTACACGGCCACCTCAACGAAACCCCTGGTTTGACGATGAGTGCCGACGAGCACATGCAGCTAGACAAGAGGCATTCAAACCGGCGCTGCAAAGAAGGACACGAGCAGCTCGCGAGCTCTACGAGCAGAAAAGGAGAGAGGAGCATAAACTTCTCAGAAAGAAAAAAAGGGAGCATGAGAAGCGCACGATCGAGGAGATAGAGGGATGTCACATGCACTCTAAAAAAATTTTGTTGAAAATTACTCCAATTATTGTATGCAACTGGTCCGTTACAATAATTGTAGTAATTTTCAACACGAATTTTCGATGTTTTTTATTCAACATTTGGTCGAAAAAAGCAATTGTTTAATTTTCAACACACTAAAAAGTAAGCATTTTCATAGATCGTATATCGTAGCTCGTAGATCCCAGATCGTCGGTTTTTAAGCAATATTTGCTAAATATTAAACATATTTATACAAAATTTTCTCCGGATTTGTTGAAAAATCAACAAATAATGTCCAATTTTCTTCAAAAATAAGAAAAAATCGTACCTTTTTCAACAAATAAGTTTAAAAATAAACAATATCTGTAGAAAATTAAGCTTTTATTTTTAATATTCAACGCGTTTTGCTGATATTTCAACAAAACAATCTGACTTTTCAACAACTTTACTAAATTTTCAACATTATCGCGCACCAAATGCAGGAAGTATTGTTGGCTTTTAAGCATACTTGTTGAATTTTAATTGAAGTTTGCTGAAAACTAATTTTAAATTCATTAAAATTCAACATTATCTGCTAAATATTAAACATGAATGTTTAATACCAATCAAAATTAAATCAGAAATTCAACATAAAATGTTCAGAATTCAACATAATTGTTGAAAGATAAACATATTCTAAAATTTATTCCCAAAAGTTTGCTTAAATTTAATCAACCGTAGTTGATTTTTCAACAAACTAACCCTATTTTTCAGCACAAATGCTTAAAATTAAAATAAAAAACTTGAATATTAAACATAAAAATCTGACTTTTCAACAACTTTACTTAATTCTCAACATTATTGCGCACCAAATGCAGGAAGTATTGTTGGCTTTTAAGCATACTTGTTGAATTTTAATTGAAGTTTGCTGAAAACTAATTTCAAATTCATTAAAATTCAACATTATCTGCTAAATATTAAATCAGAAATTCAACATAAAATGTTTAGAATTCAACATAATTGTTGAAAGATAAACATATTCTAAAATTTATTCCCAAAAGTTTGCTTAAATTTAATCAACCGTAGTTGATTTTTCAACAAACTAACCCTATTTTTCAACACAAATGCTTAAAATTTAAATAAAAAACCTGAATATTCAACATAAAAAAGCTGCTTTTTCAGCAAAAAAAAAATGAAAATTCAGGAAAATTAAACAAATTTATTCAAAGCCACATTTAGTATTCAACATAATAGTTTAAAACATGTGAAAAAAAAAATTGAATTTCCGATTAGTTATTTGGATATTAAACAAAATTTATTGAAAAAAACTGCATTTACTATAGTATTACTAAACTAAAATGCTGTTTTTTGAATAAAATTTTATCAAAATCCAACTAATTTTATTGGAAATTCACAATTTTCTTTACATATTTAAATAATTATTTTGAATACTAAATATGGCTATAAATTTGATGGAATATTCAGGTTTTCATATTTTTTGAGCATTTATATTTGAAAATAGAATTTGTACTGAGAAATTTATAGCTACAGTTAATTAAATATAAGCTTTTTTGGGAACATATTCTAGTAATTGTTAGTATCTTTCAAAATATATGTTGAGTTCTTACCATTTTATACGGGTTGAGTTCTCATCAAAACCAGATTGTTGTTGCAATCTTCTTGATCCTTATATTGAAAAGAAAAAAAAAACAAGTTAAAGCAATTGAATAACTTCTCTCCATTGAATTTAAATACAAACCATTAGAAATCCTGGAATTCTTCGAAACAATCATCCCACAAAATTGAATTTCATTCTTAAAAACTGTCATAAAAAAAGAAAGATTAAATATGTATTTTTAAGTAATATATTTTTATTAATTTTTTTTTATTTTTTTTTTATTTTTTTCAATAGTTCCTTATTATCTAATGAAATACTATTTCATTAACAAAATGTAATTTAATAAAAAAAAATGATGAGCTTCATGTCTGTAAATAAAAGAAAAAAGAAAAGCAATGGTTTATGTCAATGAAAATTAAAATAAAATTTACATTAGGATAAGATATAAGGTTATTTAGTTAAAATATCATAATAAGAATGACTAAGATGTGACTTACTCTTTAATTTTGATTGAGTTTTCGAATGAGGTTGTTTATTTTTGTAAGATTTGTTGCATTTTTTTTTGGACCCCGAGGCTTTTCGGGGTAAAAATTAAGGACGAATCTTACAAAAAAATCAAGCGTTTGGGAAACTTCCTTCGGATACTCAATATTGAACGCATAAAAATATGCTATGGTTTGGGCCAGTATATCGAAAATATTTGGCGTTGCCGACGACCAAACTATTTTTTGTTCAATAAATATGTAGGCAGTTTTTGCCACATACGAAATATCTGGAAAGGAGAGTATAAAATAATAAAGTTGTTAGCAACAATAATGTATAAAAACAAAAAGAAAAAATTATTATAAAAGGAAACTTCGTAATAGAAAATGCAAACGCATTTTTACTTAATAAAAAATAGTTTAAACTTTATTTAAGATGCTTTATTTAAGGCATTAGTAATACAATACTGTAGTAGTTTATCGTCGGTTAAAAGGAAAACCTCACTTCAAACTGCTATTGAAATCTTATGTACTTAGTGAGTTTCTTTTTTGGAGTTTTATTCGATAGTTCTCATCACTACTCATGAGGATATAATTCAGTAAGAATTATTTAAAATATGCATACCAACTACAGCAATCCATGGTGCAGATACTGGAGCTTTTAGATCATCTAATGCTTTTCCAATCTGTAAAAGAAAATTTGAGAATTAGTGAAAATAAATTTGGTTTTTGTTTAATGGTTGCTTACCGGAAACGATTGTATAAGAAAATCAAGATTTTTTTTGAAGTGATGGCTAATTCTATTTAAAATCTCCATTTCTTGATGGTCTTCTAAAGCTGCTTCATTTTTCTTAGAAAAAAATTTGGCCAGAGATGCTTTTTCGCTGGTGAAGTCAGCTCGTAGGAGTTTTTGAAAGTTGGTTTCGGTCAACTGTGAGAAATGCTTGTAAATGCATTCTCTAGTGAAAATGTAGGGCCAGTTAGTCTTGATCAATTCAATTGAAGGGTACGACTCCTGGTTGTTGAAATAGGACCTTTGTGCTGGAAAGCAATCTTCCATGTAGAGAAGGATTTTCTCACGATCGTCCGACATATCAGGATTTTGGGAATATCGTCCTTTAAGGAAAGATTGTTTCGCCTCCAGAGTCGTATCCTCATTGTTTTCCATCGCTGGGCTCCAATTTTTCACAGAGTTTCTTAACGCATTTACTGCTTTTCTCTTCCTAATGGGAACTCTCATATCATTATTTTTTCCAGAACCGGAGTTTAGATAATTGTTGTGATTCCTCATCATGGTTATTAAGAGCTCTAAGGAATTGGAAACCACCCTATCCTCCTTATCTTTTTGGACAAAGGAATCGGGGTATTTCGCAATTATAGTCGTCGCAACTCCTCGGAGCACATTAACGGGGATTGTACTGGAAATTCTTCTCAACTCCTTGACCACCTCTTTAATAAAAGCATGTAAGCGATTCCCCAGCCTTTGCTTCTTCTCTAACTTGTCCAGGACGTCCGCTGGCAAATTCTCCCACGAAATCGAAAAGTCAACAAAATTGACACTTCTGGATGTCGTTGGAGTCGAAACCGCTGAATCGTTTAAGTGAACAACACTTCTTACACTTCTGGGACTTGAGCTAAGACTGCTCGAATCAACCTGGTTGTCAAGCACGAAGAAGTTTGGATTTGATGTCCTTGGTCTCGAACCCTGGGGGACCATCTCATCGTGAAGAATAATATCAGCCGCCGCATCAATGAACGAAGGAGATGGCATCCAAGCATTTGGTGTCCATTGGGAACAGTCGTTAAGCAACATCAATATGGAGTTCTTGGCAGCGACGTGAACTAATATTTCGTCCTCACATATTTCAGAGCCGCTGTTTTCTAGAACGATTTTGTTCCCAACGATGCCGTATGCGTTAGCTATTAGCGAAACACCAAAATTGTGATCAAAATTAAAGTTAAGAAACAAAAATATACTTTTCTGAAGGTTTTCGGTGTGCTTAACTCGAATCCGAAGTCAGAAAAAAACGAATCAGCTCACGTTTTTGAAATATTACCGTTAGAAAATGCAAAAAACCGTGTTTTTGAGTACTTTGAACCTTGTTCTTTCATATAAGGAAAATTGTTGGAGCATATTTAAACTTAAGATATCTCGGGCAATAAAAAATATATCAGAGAGATTTAAACAGGAAAGAAACCGTTACTAAATATGGTCAAACGATTTTTCTTTTAAAATAGAATAAGGCCCGAAGTACTCAAAAACACATACTCAAAAATTTAGAAAATTTAAAAATATTTACCTTTCGCCACCACATCCTTTATCTGGGCTTTGCAGACAAATGCCTTCTTAACTGTCCGGTCGCTATTCCATACCTCGAAAAAGGTGTCCATCCTTACAAAATGATTCTTGAAAAGAAATATTTATGCTAGTATTAATGTTTTATATTGTGATTTTGTTTTTAAGTGCAAGAATAAATAAAAATTTGAAATACAGTGGATAAAAAAGTATTGACAATTTTATTTATTTTAGATTTAATGCTTCTATCAAAAATGTATTTTTATAATAAAAATTGAACAAAACTACACCTTCGGGATGTGTTTTTGTTTTCTTCCATTAAAATGCTAAGAAGAGAATAAGAAAAAAATTTAAAATGTAGGTAGCTAGGTATACAAAAAAAAATTGATCTTTAAATTATTATTGCAAATACTTTTTTATCCTTATACTTATTTTAAGTATTCTGGCAAATTGAAGTAAACGGTGAATAAAAAAATCGGTTATTTTGGTTGAATAATAAAACAGGTTTTTTTAAAAGTATATCCTCTAAGCTAGCACAACTCATACGGTACCGATTGTTTGTTTTATAGTTGTCATACAAGGCAGTATATTGGTTATACCAGAAATTTAATAACGTTCCATATAAAATTGCGTGATCATAAGAGGCATTAATAAAAATAGCTTGTATAGTCAAAATCTGAATATCCGACTCTTCATTCATTTTCACCAACACGGCATCATTTTCTTGATAAGTAGTATTGAGGTATGAAATTTTTTTTGCCACAAATATAAAATCCGAAGGAATTTCTACATCATACATATCACTAGATAACTTCATAACAAACTTTGAAGTAATTTTCAAGTTATAACGGTCGTGAGAAATATATGCTTGGTATTCTTGATGCATTTTTGAAATCGAGAAAGAGATATTTTTAAAGTTTTTAACTTTCCTAGCAAACTGCTTAAAAAATTGATGTTTCTGCTCAAAGCCCATAGTCCACAAACCACGTAATGGTCCTAATTGCCTTAAAAGGTTTGGATAGTGAGTAACATAGTGATGTTTGGGTCTGAGATTAAAGTTTGGAAAACAAAAAATCCTCAGCTCAAAGTAAAGTTCAATGTAATTCTGAAGCAAATATGTTTGCTCGAGTGATATTTCAGTTGTACAGATAAGCCGGCACATTTCTACCATAGTACAAAAAAAATGCCACGTTGAATCATCAAAAGATAAACCTAGATCCTTAAAGAAAATAGGCAAGAGCATTAATATGTTCCAAACTTCAAAGGCTTTTCCAGGAACTTTTTTCATATGTTTGGTAATTTTGGGAAATGAAAGTGCCAGTTTAAATTCAGTTTGAATCGATGCTAAAAAAATATTAAGTTGGTTAAAAGAAAAGAGTTTTTTTCAGAAAATTCAATTAAAACTTTTATTAAATCGAATGGAATAAAACCTTCAAAAAGATCGTGAGCAATGCAAGGTGGAAGACCAGGATTGCAAACATGAAAATGATTCAAATCGTTCAAAACCGAGTTAGTTTTAATACCATTATTGATAAAACTATCACTATCAATTACATTTAATTTAACGGAATCATTGTAATTCTCAAGCGTTCTCATTTCACACGTTTCAAAGGATTTATTTCTTAGCGATGCTCTTTGAAATAGACAATACCTGCATAAAAAGTCCGAGGTACTAAAGTTTTCAGAAAACCCTCCGATTTGGTGACTTCCAAGGTTATCGCCAATCATAGCAAATAACGAGCCTTTTATGTTAATGTCTGTATCTTGCAAAAAATTTCTGTAATTAATACCTTTTGACTCTAAAGTTTTTAAATCTTCTATTAATGGTTCAAATATTTTATTTAGCCCAAAGGACTTAATACTAGATTCTTTAACTAAAATTACAAGCTGAATATTCTTAACTGAAGATCGATGTTTCTTGTTAATGTTCCCTATTGTCATGTAAACCCCAACTAGCTTATGTTTTGCTTTAGAAGATCCTAAGGGATTACAAATTTCAAAGGCATCCTGGAAAAGCAAAAGTTCTAACCTGTTTTCAGTAGAATTAAAAAACGGATTACTAGCATAAGTTGATCCATCGCTATAATCTAGAAGAAAACTGTCTCTTTTTTCTTTTCGGATAAGGTCAGGAAAATGTTTATCTTCTAAAAGATTTTTCAATGTATCTAATATGGAGACATAATGAAAACTACACATTTTGTGAAAGTTATCTGTTCCTAACGTTATTTTTTTAGCAGGCACGTAATCTTTTTGGGTTTCCATTATTTTTTTTCGACTAAAACTATTTTTAAGCAAATGTAAAGAAGAAAGACTAGCATTTTCTTGAATCTTTTTTTCAAATTCCTCTCTTTTACTTTCATCAATGTCATTGTCACTAAAGAATTGTCTCACCACCTGCAAATTTCTATCAGCAGTCTTGCTTACTATGGTAGTCATTTCACTGTGTAGAAAATCCAACGCTATATCTGGAACTGAATATTTATACCGTAGTGTGTTAAATAAATAATTGTATTCGTTGGGATTTTCATGATCTTTGTTATTTATAGAACCGTCAGGTGATACGCTAATGGCAGAACTTTCTCTAACAACCAAATTTTGAGATGGACTATCTACAATTCTGGCTTGGCTTTGATTTCTATGATGTCGGAAGCAATGAGACCGAAAAGAACTATCAGTTTTAAAAACAAGGGAGCAATCATTTGCTGGACAAACTACTTGGACACCATTTTTTAAATGATCCCGAGTATGAGAAATTATTTTTTTCAAGTTCGAAGTCTCGAAGCGACACAAGGTACAGTTAAATTTTTCAGAATGAAAACTTACATCAGGATCTACTCGTAAAATAGGTTTGACTTGATTACACTTTATAAGAACTATAATTCGAGAAATTTTTATTACAATTTAACCATTTGCATAAGAACATATTTGTGTCCTTATGCAAATATAGATGTTTATTGTAAATTGCAATAAACTTCGTTTGAAACACACAATTGTTACACTTGAATAACATTTTTAATCAAAATATAAAGCCGATACTTATGAAAAGAACAACCGTTAAGGAGGAGATTTAATACTTAACTGAATCTTATATAAATGAGAGACCATGCATGACCATCATCCAATTGCAATTTTCTCCCTGTCACAAGAGAATTAGAGAATACATCATATATTTCAAAGAGAAATGTCTGTTATAGTAGAAAATTCAAAAGAACTTGGAATTATTAAACAATTTAGTTGATAATTCAACATTAAATTATGATTTTTTCTAAAAAAGGTTGAATTTCCAACAGAAATGTTGAATTTCCAAAAGAAATGTTTAATTTCCAACAGAAATGTTGGATTTTCAACAAAAATGTTTAATCTCTAAAAGAAATGTTGAATTTCCAACAGACATGTTGGATTTCCAACAAAAATGTTTAATCTCTAAAAGAAATGTTGAATTTTCAACATAAATGTTTGATTTCCAACAGAAATGTTTATTTCCCAACAGAAATGTTGGATTTTCAACAAAAATGTTTAATCTCTAAAAGAAATGTTGAATTTTCAACAGAAATGTTGAATTTTCAACAGAAATGTTGAATGTCACATATTTGCACGATAAATACAACAACCCCTTGGTTTATTTCTGTATTTAACATTGAAAAAGAAATTCCATGCTAAATACAACAACAATACGGAATTAAACCAAGCGGTTGTTGTATTTATCGTGGAAGTAAGTGACACAAAAAACTAAATAAGATACCTAGTAATAATAATAATAATAATAATACAAATTTTTGACTCACCTCACTATTTTCACTTTTTTTGTTTTTTAATAATCGCTGATTAATTTTTTTTTTTGCTTTTAAATAATTTAAATAATCGTGACCGCACGACCGCACTCCAAAAACACTGATACACGACTGATTGATATTGTTTGTTGTGATGCGGGGCACGTGCGCGTGCCTATCATATTCATATCACGTACACAAAAGAGAAGAAAGAACAAAAGAAAGAAATGCACATTGTTTTCGCACAAGTAATGATGAGAAATTGAGAATTCAACAAGTAATGTTGAAAGAGAAATCGTATCCCGTAGGAGAGTGAGATGCAAATTTGCCTCTTCGCTCTTTTTTCAACAAAGGAAATAGTATTCTATTGAAAATTCAACATGATTACGAGATAATGAAAACGATCAAATTAAATTAAGCAAAAACTGTTGAAAGCAGTGTTCCCAGGTTTTCAAAAACAAAATCCCCCTTTTCTGACACCAAAACACTTATTTTTCCCCTTGAACGAAAAAAAAAATCCCTAATTTTCCCCGAAAAAAGTTATTAGGATTTTCATGTAATTTTTATAAAATTTTATTGTTTATTTTTTCATACATTTTCATACAAAAAGAAAAACAATTCAAAAAGGGGACTTCAGTACGAAAAACAACATTATTCCATCACAATAGAGTTGAATAGATAATAACTTAAAGAAATACAAAATCAATTTCAAAAATATTTGGAATACCATTTAAATATTCACTTTAAAAAAAATAATCAGCAAGTGTCTTAAGTGTCAGTTCAACTCGGTCAAATAAAATATGAATTTTAACGTCTTTCGATTGCATTTCAAGGTTCAGTTTCGTAAAAAAACGGTAAGAAGAAATCTAAAAATTCTAAATATAAAACCGTTGTTGGTTTTCCAAGAACCCCGTATATTTTTTCACATTGAATTTTGTTAATAGAATTTTCCAGTTAAAAAATACAATACTAAAGCTTGGTATTACTCAATAAGTCTTTTGATAACCATATGAAGGGACAACCATTGTGTTTGCGATATGGCTTAACATTGCAAAAGGCTTGAAATTCCTTAAAACCATGTTGTCTTTTGGCACTGCAATTGAAATGCGAGAAGATTTCGCGACAACAAATTTCTTTTTCGTCAGGCAGGAATTTCAAGGCGTTGTTTGCCACGAGATGGAACGAAAGGCACACACACCGCATGATGAACAAATTTGAAATGACATCTTTGAAAAGTTTCGAGACAGAATTTTGTTTTCCCACCATAACACTGGCACGTCCGAAGCAAATGCTACTAAATTTTTTTCAAATGGAATATTGTGCATTTAAAAAAAATGTTTTGTTTTCATTAAAGTTTCAAGCTGTTTTCCCCTTTTTTGGATTTTTTCCCCTTACTTATCCCCGTCCCCTTTTTTTCCCCTTTAGCTGAAAAAAATCGGCAAGAATGGTGATTTTCCCCTCAACCTGGGAACACTGGTTGAAAGAGAGAAAAGCGATATCTGAAAAAAATACGATCTGTGATGTTGAATTTTTCTATTCTCTTCTTTTTTCAGATATTTGATTAATATTGAACAAACTGTTACGATTTTTAAGCAAGAATGTTTATTTTTAGAAAAATCTGTTGAATAAGAGAAAAAAATGATTTCTCGTAAGAAAATACGGTGTTGAAAATTCATCACCGCTCTTAATTTTAAGCAATCTATTGATTTTCCAACAAAACGATATGAATTTTCAACAGCGATACTTAATTTTCATCAAAAAATGTTTAAATATGTTGAAAATTAAACAATTTGATTAATTTTCAACAAAAAAATGCTTATTTTTCAACAAATGTTGAAAATTATCGATGCTACAATAATTGTAGCAAAATTCAACCGGTGTTGAAAAACTTTAAACACTTATTGTAGTAAAATTACTATTTTTTCTTAGAGTGTGAGTAACGAGGTTCGAAAGTTTTACAAAAAGGTGAAACAAACCTCCAGGGCTTATACACCTCGAACCGAAGCCAGTAGAGACCATCATGGGAACATCGTAGTGGAACCACAGTCAGAGCTGAGGATATGGAAAGACCACTTTTCCAAGCTGTATAATGGCAATGACGACCAAAACTCCGCCAACAATACAAAACCATTCAATTTGGGTGCAGAAGGCCAACAATTCCACCCACCCGACATTGACGAAGTGAAGATAGCGATATCTTAACTTAAGTCGAACAAAGCCGCTGGAGCAGACGGGCTAGCCGCCGAACTGTACAAATCAGCTGGAGATGATTTGGTTAGGAGCATGCACCAGCTCATATGCAAAATTTGGACGGAGGAAAGCATGCCCGACGAATGGAACCTCAGCATAGTATGCCCGATCCTGAGGAAAGGAGATCCCCTGAACTGTACCAACTACAGAGGTATAAGTCTCCTTAACATCGCCTATAAGATCTTGTCTGCCGTTCTATGTGAACCTTTGAAGCCCTTCGTCAACAACCTGATAGGTCCTTATCAGTGTGGCTTCAGACCCGGAAAGTATACCATCGATCAAATATTCACCCTACGGCAGATTTTGGAGAAGACCCAGGAACTTCAAATCGATGCCTACCTACCACCTTTTCGTCGATTTCAAGGCCGCGTATGACAGCGTCTATAGAGACCAATTATATAGAGCAATGCCTAGTTTTGGCATCCTAGAAAAAAACTCGGCCGTCTGTGTAAGATGACAATGGAAAACTCACGCTGTTCCATCATGGTCGGAAAAAACTTAACGGATGTATTTTATGTCAAAAAATGTTTTAGACAAGGCGATGCGTTGTCATGCGATTTCTTCAACATCATTCTTGAAAAGATTGTGCAAAGCTCCAACGTCAACACCAGAGGCACAATCTTTCAAAAGTCCGTCCAGATACTAGGATACGCAGACGAAATTGGCATAATTGGAAGAACACAGGGTGATGTCAGTGAAGCGTTTGTGAGTCTTGAGACGGAGGCCAGGAAGATGGGTCTAGCGGTTAACGAGGGCAAAACCAAGTTAATACTGTCAACAAGAAAGGACAACCAACATCGACGTCTTGGAGCACACGTCAACATAGACAGATTTAACTTCGAGGTAGTGAAGGACTTTGTCTACATAGCATCCGCTATCAACTCAAACAATAACACCAGCACTGAAATCAAATGAAGAATCACTTGCCAATTGCTGCTTCTTAGGACTTAGAAGGCAATTGAGTAGTAAAATCCTCTCCCGAGCAACTTAAGTGACACTCTACAAAACCCTCATCATCCCGGTCCTCATGTATGGTGCAGAGGCATGGACCATGACAACATGCGATGAAAACGCTCTGGGCTGCTTTGAGAGAAAAATTCTTCGAGTGGTTTTTGGTCCTGTCTGCATAAATGGAGATTGGAGACGAAGATTCAACCAAGAAATGTACGAGCTGTACAGCGACACTGACCTAGCCAGAAAAGTTAAGTTCCAACGACTTAGATGGTTGGGACATGTAGAGCGAATGGAAAATAATGCTGCGGCTCGTAGAGTCTTCGAATCTAACCCGGAAAGACGTGCCGCAGAAATGGAAGACCGCGACTCATGTTGGGCACACAGGTAGTAGAAGACCTGAACGAGCTGGCTGGAGACGTTTGTTGGATGAGGAGATGGTCCGACCTGGACTGTAGCGCCACCATGAGTAAGTAAGTAAGTCTACAAATCAATTAATAAACAAGGAGTTTGTTAGTGTCAATACTTCGCCAATACCACTGCCAAATTACCTAAAACACTGTTATACATGGAAAATACCGTAATGAATTACAATACATATGTATGCATATTAATGAGATTCAAAGACTGGTTACAAAATGTTAAATAAACTGTTATACTGTTATACTAAAAGCTTGTATATGTTTAAAAATGTACACCTCATCATTCAAAAAATATAAAAATGCTATTGAAAAAATTTAACATTTTATAACTGTTATACTCCTAAGGCTATACCTTTACGCTATAGGTAACGTTTTTTTTATGCGTACCTAATTGCTTCATAGATTTTCATTAACATATGTACATCCAAACGAACCAAATAGCTTTCCATTTTGAAATAATGTTAACATCACAAATGTAAAACTGTTATACAGACGCTGTTCAATTTTATGTATATAACAGAGCGATAGACGTCTCTTTGTTTTCAAAAACACAATTATTTTCCATTAATGTCGTAAGTTGATCCGAAATACGACCTATATCATTTTACAGTCACTTCATAACTCTACACTACATATTCTCCAAAAAGCTGTCATATATTCTGACAGATTTCCATCACTCACAAACAGAAGAAAAACGACTCAGCACCAGCACTCTAAAAAATCTGTGTATGCATCAATTTATTATTTTATTTGATTAAATATCAAGTGAATTATTATGGCACTTTATTTCCCACAAGTCATAACTTATATGTATTCTCTCCAAAGCTAAAAGATATCATATGATATCCAGCATTCACCCACAATCCATCACAAATTGCAAAAAAAAAAAAAATTAAAACGAAGACTGATATCATCCTTGTGCAATATCATGTCAGGGAGAATTTTCAGAGAAATGAGAAACGACATCTCAGAGACTTGGAAGCCAATCTACATTCTGTATACTCCGCTCGCTCATTTTTATGTGAGAGAAAACTTCTTTCGGTTTGTGCCATAAATAAACAGAACTCCCCACGCATTGGGAACCAAGAGTAAGGAGTGAAAAAAGGAGTGAACTTTCAAATTGAAGACCATAAATAAAAAAACCCTCCAGCACATATCGTCGATGCATGGTTGGTGTTGGTAGGTCGTCCTGACATTAGATAAAAACCTCATCTGACGATTGAATTATGGCGGCGTTGGGTGTGTCACACATACGTCGTAGTCGTATCGCAATCGCACTGTACCGTGCGTCGTTGTTGATATTTATGATCACGTCAAAATTCTGGCCCAAGACGACTACTTAACATCGAAAGTACGACACGGTGCAAAAACGAACCAACAGTCGGACTATAACTATGGAGCCCGATTGGCATTAGGTGATTGCACCACAATTTATGGCAACCTCAATTATTCTCGTTCTGAAATCAGAATGAGACAGTGAGAGAAAGAGTCACAACACACAAAGTACAGAAATGACACTCTTGATGGACAGATGCATAAATGATTGGAAATACAGTGCCATTATCAGTCCCTTGTGTCAACACATTCTACATTCTAAACAGTGCTCATGCCGTAGTATACCAAAGCTATTCATCAAGGTGTGGAGAAATAGTGAAATAGAATGAGAAGGCGGCAATGGCAGGCAGGCAGGCTAACAAATGAAAATGTCACCATGACAATGAATGATTTCTCTTCATGTGACATCTAAGTGACACACGACTCTGACAGTTGACAGAAATCAAATCTAATTTCGGTTCAAATAAAAGACGAAAATGAATCCGCAACATTGAAAAATAGCAAACAATAAAAAAAAAGGAACGAGTTTCTTTTTTTTTTTTAGTCGTGTCGGTCGTTTGGTTGAAATGGCAGTGAAGAGGAAGAGAATAAATGGAAAGCAGAAACAAACTGTCAAAGTGACAGCACACTAACACAATCTGACACCTTATAGCCGGTTCGGTGCTCGGCGGATGTCTGGCATTGTGTCGCTGGTTTCTTGCTGCTACTGTTCACCATTCGCCCCAGCGAGCGCAGCGCAACTACAGCACACATCATTGTGTCATCGTTATGTTAACCGAAGGTGGAGCACCCAGCACAAATTGCATTTGCTGCTGTCCACCATTCACCCATCGCCATCGCTATTGCCATCAGCCATCACCATCACTATGTCACTATGGCTCTGTCGTGACACTTCCAGCAGCATTTGACTTGACACAAAATGCACATGCACACTCAAATTGACATACACACATTCGGTTATATCGGTTGATTGCATGCACTCATGTGAAAAAATCATGGTGTCATCTAGCTGCCACCTAAGTGCGCTGCCACACACTGAATGACTCACACACCGTGCGCTCTCTGTGTGTCTTCTGTTTTTTTTTTTTGACTCTTTGTCCACTATGGCTCCTGTTCGAAAATCTACCATAAAGTCATTGACTAACTGTACATAGAAGGACCACGCCCAATTTTTGGAGGCGTTGTGCATTCAATCCAACAGTTTTTCGGATCGCTTTTGATAGTTATGTGAACATTTTAGTATTTCGCTGATGAAAATCGAATTTTCACGAACCGCAAACCACTGTACAGTGTCATTTCCATTGGAAATCGGAAGCGGTAGGAAAAAAATGTGTTTCTCGTTTAATGCAGTACCTTACCTCTCTTACGCTCTCCTTTCCTAGCATATTGCATGAGTTGGTCTGTTTGTATGTAGTAGTAGTAGTAGTAACTTTATTGAGATTTTTTGATTTGATACACAGTAATTTGGTAGCATATAATAAAACTTAAATTAATTGAAAACATAAAGCTGACTTAGAAGTGGTCTAGCTGACTATTTGAAAGAAATAACTTATGATATTTTGTTTAAGTATAGAACTGTATGGAGATAAGCAGTAGGCTCAGATTTGGTTTTGAATGTTCACTCAATAAAAACATGACGTTTGACAAAATATGAGAGCTTAACCTAAAGAAAATAAAAAAAAACAAATAAAAGAACAAAACAAGAAAGAAACTTAAAAAAAGAGAAAAGAAAGAAAATATCAGAAGATAGAGATTTGGAAGAGGAGCGACATATTATCACTCTGGGCACAATTTTGTGTGAAACATTTATGTTTAAGGCCGTATTTTGTGGTTTGTTTAGGTTATTGTGATTGTTGTTTTTGTACAATGGGGTTATGAAAACTTTTGATGATATTATAATGTGACTTAAATTTTAATTATAATAATTATTATTAGTTATTGCTATTCCTTGAACTATTTCATTTCATTACAATTTGAAGTTTGGTGTGAACATAATGTGTATATAAAAGAAGACCTATGAAAAAACAAAAAAAAAACAAAAGGAACCAAATGTTTTCATATGATGGAGTGTTTGATGCGATTAGTATACATATTTATGAAAATGAAAAGTGATAACAATTATTAATGTATTTATGTTTTAAGAACTATTTGAGAAAATGAATATGGCAAGAGATGAAAAAGATGCATTTGTATGTCAGCCTCTGTATGAAGCAAAGCACTCTCTGTAAAAGCACGAAAGAAAGGATGAGTCGTCTTCGGTGTTGTCGAGCATAGAGCTCGATTGGGCATTAGCCAGGCTTATGGGCGAGATGTAGTAATCATCGGAAACCGAACAGTCAATGTTTTCCTCAAATACGTTCCGGAGGATAGGGTTTTGGTGGTATTGGAGGGCAAGTATTCTTCTTTTTGAAAGTGAGCCTATATATTCGAGAAGTGGAGTAATATTTGATTCTTGGTAGATGGATTTGTTTGGGAACCATTTTCCAGATGGTCGTCTAAATTTGGAGATACATTTGCGGATTATTTTTCTTTCGAAACATTGAATTTCATTTGCAACATTTGGGGTGATGTGGAACCAAGCTAAATAACCATATGTTAGAACCGGCCGTATGAGTGTCTTGTAGAGTAGAAGTTTTGTCTTAATTTCTACTTCATTCGAGTTAAGGAAGGATTTCAACATTGCTGCGGCTGCTTTTCCTTTGTTGAGAGCTAACCTTGCATGGGGGTTCATTTTTAGGCGTTCGTGAAGGTTGATACCTAAGTATTTTATGCTGTTTTTAAGAGGGATGATGTTATTGTCTAAAACGAGTTTTAATTGTTTGCTTTCGCGGACTGCTAGGTGATGACCTCGACCCGAGGCGTTCCTGAAGCAAATAAGTTCACATTTATTATAGTTCATGTTGATTCCCCAGCGTTTATAATAAGGCAAAATCATATTGAAGTGTTGTTTAATTTCATCAAGGGCGACGTGGGGTCTTTCATGACCACTGTATACGATGGTATCATCGGCATATAAGATAGTATTGGAGTTAGAACAGTTTAAAGGGAAGTCTGATAGATAAATATTAAATAGGAACGGGCCCAAGATAGATCCTTGCGGAACTCCTGAGGAAACGGGTAAAGGGTCAGACATTTCGTTTTCGAAATAGACAGACAAACTACGATTTGAGAGAAAGCTTTTGAGGATTTTAATAAAATGAACAGGAAAATTAAGTTCTTTTAGTTTGAATATGAGCCCGTCATGCCAAACAGAATCGAATGCTTTAGTTAAATCTATAGCACAAGCTACGGTACATTTTTTTTGCCTGAGGTTTTTAATAATGTTGTTCTGTAGGCAGAGGATAGCATGTTCTGTAGAGTGGCCGCGTTTGAAACCGAATTGTTCGTGTTGAGATCCAGGAATCTCGTCGAAGTGGTTAAAAATTTTGTTTAGGATTATTTTTTCGAACATTTTGCCAATGTTTGGGAGTAGGGAGATAGGACGAAAGTCTTCAGGGCTGATGTTAGGGGAATTTCTGGTTTTCTTTAGAATAGGAATTAACTTAGCATATTTCCAGGAATTGGGGAAATAACCATTGTTTATACAATTATTGAAGAGTGGAGTGAGGATTTTAGTTAAAGGTAGTCTGGCTTTCCGGATGACGAAGTTTGGGATTTCATCGTATCCTGCTGATTTTTTATTGTTCAAAGATTTTATGATAGAACTTACAAAATTGTGGGACACAAATGGTTCAGTATCGTAAGAGTCAGAATTTGAATGATTAGAGAAGTTAAAAATGGGACTATTGACCGTCCATGCATCAAGAGCATTAATTACTGTATTTACAGCGAGGACATTCTCTGGATCAAATTGAGGAACTTTGACTGCATATAGGTTGGAGTAAAATTGACAGAAGGCCTGGATTTTTTCAGTAGTGGTTGAGATGGACTGGTTATTCCAGTTAGTATAAGTTGGACTATTGTTGTTTTTTCTTTGGGTGATTTGATTTATTGTTTTGAAAACATTGGAAGAGGGTTTGAGGTTTTTAAGTCTCTGACGGAAATCAGCGTTACGTTCTATTTTTATTTTG
This sequence comes from Sphaerophoria taeniata, assembly GCA_943590905.1. Taxonomy (NCBI): domain Eukaryota; kingdom Metazoa; phylum Arthropoda; class Insecta; order Diptera; family Syrphidae; genus Sphaerophoria; species Sphaerophoria taeniata. The sequence goes on from OX016542.1 coordinate 87,889,078, forward strand.
TCATTGATTAGTTTACTTAGACATTTTATTTGGGAGGATAATTGCGTGTATTCATTGCTGGTGCGGTTATTAAAGCGATGGTAAATTCTTTTTAGTCTAGTTTTCCAGCGCTTTCGGGTTGGTCTGTTTGTATGTTTGGAATGCAAATTGACATTTTGCATACGACGCCCTAGAGTAGACTTCAACCCTGTTGGCATGTTGACAGCAATGTCAAGTCAAAAGAAATGAATGTACCGCTGCCGTGTGAGAGAATACAGGAATGGTGTTTCGGGTGTTGGATTTAGGTAAACTCTTATTGCTTCCAATCTACACCCAAGGACTTGACTCCTTTTCACACACACGCAGGTACGGAGAAATATGCATATAAATATCGTTCTCACTCCTGTGTGTGTGTGTCGCATGTGTGGGGGAGAAACAAGTTGATGTACATATAACGAACATTTATTATTATTTGGAACACTCATGAAGACAGGTGGCGGAGAAGGGGGCTACATGCAGAATGACAGGCAGGAAAATGGGTGGCCATGCAAATGAAATTGCTTACTTTGTACTTTGTATTGGGATTTTGTTGTCTGGTACAGAGACGACTGTCATAATAGGTGTGTTTTTTTGCACGCGTATATACGCTTAAAATGAACAGTGTACAAAAAAACGACAATTTTATTGTTTTAGTAATTTTGGCATCACTTGTCAAATGCTGAGCTGTAATTGGTCAAATGTTGTTTTGTAACAAAAACTCGAGTTCAGGGCCGCATTTATTTTTGTTGGTGATCGCTATGCGCTACACAATTTCTTGTACTTTTTAACACTTGATCAAGTTGTTCATAGAATGCGCTTTCGACTACGACCCGAAAAAGGACAATACATATGAAGAATTAAGGATGAAAAATGAAGAAAATGCAAGGAAAAATAAAAAAATAAAAAATAAATATCGTGTGTGTACACCTTGAACGTTAAAAAACCATGTAGTCCAAAAAAAGAATTGAAATTGAAAAATAAAATTGATGCACAATCAATATAATCTTGATTCAATCATTTTTCGCCTGACGCCCCTGAGATTAACCATTCAACTGCAGACCAGCCCTGTTGTAATGCGCTTGTGAAGAGAGAACAAAAAAATCTAATGCTCAAAGAAGCAAACCAAGAGAATGGAAGATGGCACATACAAAAGATCAACGTGATTTTGTTCTGTGTGTTAAATACACAGATCATTACTTTGTTTGTGTTTTGTGTAGTAAGAAAAACAACAAAATCCTAGCTTGCTCGGATCTGTTCTGCATGTAAAATGGAATGAATTTCGAAATGAATATGTTGAAAATTCATCGCAGAGAGTGAAAAAGATATATGGAAGCACTGTTTTTATATCCGCTTATTTCATTAGCGTGGATAATTATCGCCGCTTACTAAGCGGATATAGAAATGTGTTGTTGTTGCATTTTGCATGTAAGTATTTTTTTAAGCGTATATACGCGTGCAAAAAAACACGCCTAATGTCTGATGCCGTCATCGTCCTCATCCTCATATCCTCATTCTCGTCGTGTTGTCGTTGGTCGTTGGCGTTGATATGTTTATACATGTTTGTGTGTGTATTTTGTGTGAACAAAACAGCTAGCAGCATGTGAATAGATGTAAAGTTGACAACTTTACAATGGATTCATTTTTTTTTTCGTTATTTTTTTTTTATTTCGCAGCTCAGTAAAATTTCTATATCTACCCAAAAGCCCAATCTCCATTTTGAAGCTAAAAAGTGTCACTCAAGTAGGATTTGCTTTTATAATGCAAAATTGGAGCACTGAAATAGTAGGATTTTGTGTGGCACAATAAAATGTGTATGGGTGACACCGGCACCCATAAACAGAGCGTCAGTGTCAGTGTCTTCTTGTGATATCCTGAAGGGATATTTCAAAATCAATTTGGGGAGGCATTTTTGACATTTACGTTAAGTTAAAAAGTTGATGTTGGAACTCGAAGAACTCGGGTTATGGCATGTGGTAGATAAAGCTCTGTAGATTGCAACAAATGTTGTCAAAAGTCAAATCAACCATAAGGATAAGATTCCCTTTTGAAATTCATTAAGATACAGAAGTAGTTCTCTTGGCCTCAGTGGTTCTCTAGGCTCCAGTGGTTCTCTAGACAGTGGTTCGCTTGATCCCAGTGGTTCTCTTGACCAGAATATTTCTCTAGACAAAATTGGTTCTGTAGACTCCAGCGATTTTCGAAACTCTTAGTACTAGATCTCAGGGGCTCTCTACACTCTAATGGCTATAGACCACAGCGGTTCTCTTAACCAAATTGGTTTTCTAGAGTAGTGCTTCTCTTAATCTAGTGGTTCTCTAGACCCTAGTAGTTATTTAAACCCTTATGGATCCAGATGTCCTAAAGACCCCAGATGTTCTCTAGACACTCTTAGTGATTCTCTAGAGCCAGTATCTGCCTAAATCGAAGGGTTTCTCTACAATCTAAATCTACACTCTAAAGGTTCTGTAGACCCCAGCGGTTCTCTAGACCTCAGTGGTTCTCTGGACCCCAGCGGTTCTTTGGACCCCAGCGGTTCTCTGGACCCCAGCGCTTTTCTGGACCCCAGCGTTTCTGGACCATATTGGTTCCTTATAGCCCAGTAGTTTGCTAGATCCCAGTCCCAGTGGTTCTCTAGACCAGAATATTTCTGTAAACAAAATTGGTTCTCTAGACTCCAGTGGTTCTCTAGAATCCAGCGATTTTGTAGATCAGGGGTTCTCTACACTTTCTTTAGACCCCAGCAGGTCGTGACCGAAATGGTTTACTATTTAGATTAGTGTAGTTGATTAATAGACTCAAGTAACTAGCAAAAGGCAGGACAACATATATCTATAAAAGATCTCGAGCTCTTTATTTAACCTTTCCCTTAAGATTTCGCCAAATTCTTCTCAATTTCCTCTATCATCAGTTTCAGAAAGAAATTCACCCCACTGGCATAAGGACCCTTTTTTTTAATTATCATGTCCTCTTGCCAAAACCCAACCGATTCAATACCTTCATCTGACTTTCAACCCTCGCCTAACCTCATTCCTAAAACAAAGTTGAAAACGGTTCAAGAAAAAGACAAATTCAAGTCGTGGTGTCAAAGTCTTCAATTATTCAGTGCTGATTTAAATTCACCGCTTTGCCACTTTGCCACCACATAGCTGTGTCATGTCAACATACAAAAACTAAAGGCGGAAAAGAAATTCGTTTTACGATAGAAGTTACACCCAACTGCCTGACACTGCCACCCAGCATATCGTCGCCGCATTGTTTTTCTTGCTAGCTACTGTCAACTTCACGTCCATTTCCACATCCACTTGCCACATTTCCACCTTCAGATTCACCTTTCAACCTTTCTTTTCGGAAGTAAAGTACTTCGGTGCTTTAACAAAGGATGAAGGGTGCAAAAAAGTCAAGATAAAGAGCAGGAAAATAAATCTAACCTCTGGCGCAATTTATCAAAGGAACCTTTCAAGGTGTTTTCCGATTTAACATTCTTCGTAGACACTTTCTCGACGCGCCAAACTGTTTGCTCCTTGAGGGAATTCATCGTCCGTTTCTTCTGATTCCTCAGTCTTCCTCTTCACTCTGCTGTTCCTGTTCATGATCTTTCATTTGGTGGTAGCCCCAGCTGAGAAAAAAAAGCACAGAGAGAAGACGACACAAGTTGAAGAGTCTATAGAGTCGAGTTTTTTGGTGTAAAGCTGTTATCTCCTTACATAGAGATACGCCAGATGATAATAAACGACTTTTCTTTCTATTCCAGTCAAACCTACCCCTCAATGGTTTGGGATTTTTCCTTTTGATAGGAGGTTGGGGGCTCGAAAACGATAAACGGCACTAGAAAAGACTTGCTGACTGGTGCAGTATAAGGTAAGAAAAACGAGCAACTTGAAAGAGAGACAGAGAGAAAGAATTATACGTTTGACGGTGACGGTGACTATGACTATGACTGTGTGACCCCCAAACAATTCGGGCTCCCAGCCAGACACGACGACGTACACCCCAAACCGACCGGGCAATAAATTTTCTCTCAACAGCAACAACAGAGAACTTAACCCGCAATGAAATTTCCGATAAGAAGATTGTTCGGTTCGGTTATTAGACAGAATCTGACGGCATAATAAATTTTAACAATGCAGGATATTTACAGGGATTTTTTTTGTTTTTGTTTTTTGTGCTTTTGTTTTCGGATTCTATACTCTATATGAGTTTGCTTGGGCACCGGCAGCAAAGTGAATGGGCGTTTTATTGGGGGAGGACAGGACATTCTTCTGGTAGCACAACCCCTTGAAGCGATTTATTGTTTTCACCAAAAAGATTTATCGAGTGAAATTCATTTGATGAGAGATGGTTTTACTGAGATGGTGAATTATACAGAGAATGGGAGAAGAGAAGCACATTCAAAATCGAGTGGGATGTTAAGGAAGAATGACAAGACGTGCTTTCCGCCTTTCGAGACGAAAAAAAAAAATCGAAAATTGGAAGTAAGTTGAGAGCTAGCTGTCATGTTGTCGGAAAGCAATGTTTTTCTGGCTTATACAAACATACAAATGTGTGTCACTTTTGGAGAGTTTTGTGTCATTAGGTGAAGGAGTCGATGAAGGAGGCGATGAAGGGCAAACGACAGAGAAAGAGGGCTCTCTCGTTGGTTGTTTTAATTGAGATGTTGATATTGGACATAGACATTAGCTTATGCTTCCTTCACTAATTTCAGTGGATAGCATACTTCACACATCGCGACACATCTGACACCAGATTGTGATGCTAAATTTACAAGGGCTGGGGTATACACGTCTCGAAAGGAAGTAGACGTAGAGTAGCCGCTGTCTCAAAGTGAGGGGGATTCTCGGAAAGGAGACAAAATATCCTATCGCCTAGTCTCAAGGTGAAGGGGAATCAAGGAAGGAGGTAGGATAGCCGCTGCCCCAAAGTGAGGGGATTCTCGGAAAGGAGGTAAATTAGCCATCATAGCCTCAGTTTGAGGGGGAATCTCGGAAGGAGGTAGGATAGCCTCTGCCTCAAAGAGAGGGGGCTTCTCGGAAGGAGGAAAAAAAGCAAAAAAAGGAATATTCGGTTAAAATTAGGAACAATCTAAATTGCCCCAACTTGTACTATCGTAGGAATAAGGTGCTCCATTTGCCTACTAAATTCAGCTCCTACTTGGCAACTTTTCAGTTAAAACAAGGAGCGAATTATAAGAAGACAGAAAAACTTATTATTAGCCATAGCCTCATTTTGAGGGGGAATTTCGGACGGAGGTAGGATAGCCGCTGCCTCAAACTGAGGGATATTCTCTGAGGGAGGTAGAACAGCCTCTGCCTCTGAGTGAGGGGGATTCTAAGAAGGAGCTAAACCGTCCTATCGCCACAGCCTTAGGGTGAGGCGGATTCTCGTAAAGGAGGTAAATTAGCCATAGCCTCAGTTTGAGGGGGAATCTCGGAAGGAGGTAGGATAGCCTCTGCCTCAAAGGGAGGGGGATTCTGGGAAGGAGGAAAAAAAGCAAAAAAAGGAATATTCGGTTAAAATTAGCAACAATCTAAATTGCCCTAACTTCTACTATCGTAGGAATAAGGTACTACATTTGCCTACTAAATTCAACTCCTACTTGGCAACTTTTCAGTAAAAACAAGGAGCGAATTATAAGAAGACAGAAAAACTTAAACGCTAACGTTGTTGCCTTCGTTGACGTCACCTGCATGTTAGTCGAGATGATTTATAGTCTGAGCGGTACGGCTATTCGCTGTTTGATAGTGCACGGAGTTGCATTTTTTCTTTTATTATTTTTATATTTTTTCTGGCTATTTGGTTGGGGTAGGAGGTATGAAGTGTGAAGCTTCGTTCCACGATATACCTTAGTCTTAGATTATCGACAGTAACGTGAGCTTGTAAGACTCGGCACCAGATCCTCTGTCTGATCTTCTAGAGCAGTCAGCAGGCGTTCTTCAACCCAAAACAACTTTTAAACTATTTTGAAGAATACAATTTGAGGAGACCATTCTCTTGATGTATCATTCGGCCTTGTTTACGCGAGCGTGACTCTTCGACGTCCAGTAGGACAGTCTTCTACTCCTCTGGTACAATATACTCTTCTCTCGCTGCTCTTGTTCTTGTTACAAACCAACTCAGCGATAATGTATTTAAAATGACACAAACGATTTTCCATTTGTTATCTTGATTCAGTTGACAGCTTGAAATCATTAAAAATTATCAAACATCGTAACTCAGTGGCTCAATGTTGTCATTCAGCATTCCACAGCCTCTAAGCAATAAAATATTTCAATATCACGTAAAATTAAATTAATATGAAATCATCCGGTAAATAGCTTTTAACGAAAGATCAAAATATATAAAAACGATGAAAAATCCCACGTCACTGTGACTGTTTTGCCTTGCGAGTGAGTGAAAACAATGACAACTGGCTCGTTCGACAAAAAAATAATCCGCACCATTAAACACCCAATTTAAATCCGCCATCAACATTTTATTAACGGTCATAAATTTGTTTGCCCCAAAAAAGAAAAAAATGAATATACTCGAATTTATGTTCCGTCGCGCCACGCAAATGGCCGACAGCAGTCAGCTGTTAGTAACATACATTATCTCTCTCTATAATATATTCTTCGTTTTTCGACTTGAGAGCTGTCGAACAAAACTGCTTGTCGCTTAAGCATGCAATTTACACAGCACAAGCGTCAAGATCGGTCAGCGGGTGACAAATCGTGCACCCAAATAAATACAAGCAACAAGCAAAAGACACAACAACATAGCAGCAAGAGGCCGCGGCCGTCATAAATTTCTTCATAATGCGGAATAAATGTCACAAAGTTGACAGTTAGCCTGACTGGCTGCCGTTTCGCCCCAACAAGACAAACACACACTCGTATAGTCGCTTTGCGATATGGCGACCAAGCCTGAAAATTAAAACAACTAATAAATTAGCCGTGCGCGATTATGGCCAACACCTCTCGTGCTCTGTCTCCTATTCCTTGAGTCGAGACCGAAAGATTTCAACCAGGCTGACTGGGCGAGTATAAGAAACACAACATTGCAGTGTGGATGCAAATTGAAAGCAAAATCTCGAGGTGTCTAATAAATAAGCTGGTCATAGCGCGACACGGCACACAGCTAAGCTCTGTCGAACAGTGCCAGTTTTTCTGAAGTGAAAGCGCAAAACCGCAATGGTCGCTGGCGTTGTCATTCGCATCATCGTAAAATGCAGCGAATTAATTTCAGTTCATTAAGTTTGTTAAATTATTATAATGTCATTTGTAATTTCGGTTAATTTAATTTCATTCAAATTGACGACAAAGAGCACAAAACTGCCACTTTTAAAGCGAAATGACACGCTGGCGACTGGCACTGGCGGCTTTGTCGCTCAATTTTTATGATGATGGCTGTCGAGTTGGCCGTTCAATCATCGCACAATGAATGAGGGAGATTTGAACTTTCAACAAAGACCTTAAGCAAGCTTTATACAAGCCTAAATGCCAGTCAAATTACTGACAAACCCCCGCCCATAAACAAGACTGCTAGTGGACTCAAGCGAAAAGAAACCAATTAAGAGCAAGGCAGCTCTTAAATTATGTTGTTTTTAACTGTTAATCCTCGCTGTCAAAAAATAAAAATAAACATGAATGATGAAACGAGCGAATATTTTGAACAGGCTGATACAGATAACCCAAGTCATGGCATAACGACAGAAAGCGACAGGACACACAAAAAACCCGCACCAAAAAACATTCAACCTGGCAGCCTCGAACTCGAGGACTGACAGCCAAAGACAGCTGAAAGTGCCATTGCTTAAGTGGATTGTTTTTTTTTTTTTATTTCTGGTGCTAATGATCTCGGCACGCAAAATATACACGAAAAAGACGACAAAGTGCGAGAGAGCAAGCCGTTGTCGTCGTCGCGTCGATCGCCCGTTGCCATTTTGACAAACATCCGGGCCTGAAGGCACGTAAAACTGCCATTAAATACTCGCCAGTCTTAATGAATTTATTTGACAATTTAAAACCACATTCGAATTTGTAAGCACATTACGGTGTGTCATTAATTTGACGTTTGTTATTTTACTCGTTTATTTCTGTCTGGGGTTCTCCTTCTCTTAATTTTTAAGCATCACACAAATAACAAAACACATCCAATCTGATATCCAAATCCAAAGTGAGATTGTTTGTATTGGGATGGGATGGGAAGGGGCTCGAAGTGACAAGAGAGATGTCGAATGGAAGCTAAGAAAAATTGACACGAGTGGTGTGCTCATTGTGAAATGGCAAAGTTGGAAGAGCTGTCAAAGCTGTTAAATTTCCTAATTTTGACATAAAATATTTTTAAAACGAAGATTAAATTTTCAAATTCGTCAAAACATTCAAAAATTTTGCATTTTTAAAAGCACGTATTTCAAACACTAGGAAGATTTACTAAAAAGTGTCTAAACTGACAGAAGTCCATTTGACAGTTCAACGCAATTTTTCAAAAGAAAAACCTGACGTTGAAAAAAAAAACTGATCGAGAGTTCCATGACAGAGATATTTGGGCATCCATTTTACATTTTATTGAAAATTCGTTTGATGGCGTTCAAAAAGCTCGACAAAAAATTCACCTTGAGATTGCCGGCTGCTGTGCCTTTGACTATAACCCCAAACAGATACCAAATCCAAACTGACAACATGGAGAAAGAAGGCAAAGGGCCAAAAACCAGATGACATCTCCATTTCCACTTCAATTTGTCTGTCAACTCTTGTTTGAGTTCAATTTCTTTTGAAATAATGTAAAAGGATGGGTTGAGCTTTGCAAAGTGACATATGAACGAGAATGCTTGTTATTCGTTTTTTTTTTGACAAAAATCAAGATATACACTTTGAAGTGGCGAGATATTACTGAGTGAGAGTGAGAGCAGAGGTAGGGGGCGGAAGTGACAGTCAAATGCGTACCCAAACACAAAAAAAATAGCTGTGACTTGACAGTTTGTTAATCATAATTAATCAAATAATATTGAGATGACAGAGATATTTGGAATTGTTTATGCGACGAAGAGTGACAATAATTCCAACCGGCATTCGGTTGATTGAGGATGTTGGAATTATTAAATATTTAATCATTTGACATGCGTTGGAGGGAATATTTGACAGGCAGGATGGAATGCGAAAGTTTTTTTTGAGAATATGCAAGGAGAGGAGAGATGGAAAAGAACACAAATGTAGTTTAAGGAATGTAAAAATAGAAAATAGACGTTTAAGCCAAAAAAAACCCTACGTTCTCAAACTTGTAGACTCAAGACCTTACAGGCCGACTCCACTAGAGATAATTTCTCTCAGAATACTCATCCTGACATGAAAAGTCTAAAGACAAGTTTTCATTTGTTGTTGTTACAACGCGACTCCATTAGACTTTTCATGTCAGGATGAGTATTCTGAGAGAAATTATCTCTAGTGGAGTCGGCCTGTTAAGTGAGCCCTCCACAAAGACCAATCAAAAGCGATGACTAAATGACGCATGATAGAGCAGGAGATTTTGATTGACAGGCAAAAGAGTGACTTTTCTCCCAATTTTTCGACTCACACAAACAATCTTGACATTTCTAACTGACATTAATTAAACATGACGCGACATCTGACATTTGCTTCAACTCATTATTTCTTCATTACTGTCGCTGCCAAATTAAAACACCATTCAACCTAAATACTGTCGTAACTCTTGTTTGACATCTGTCACCTTCGATGACACCATTCCACCGGAAGCTGTCAAAATTATTTTCATTTTTCTTAATCCAAACAAAAGCTTCGCATCAGCAAGAAACGAAACAAAACAAAACAATTCAATCATTTCAACAGCGCAAAACTAATTAATCATTTTCATTTTCCATTCTGAGAGCACTCAAACAACAAAAATGAAATGTTCCCGTTCACAAACAAAATTAATGTTATGTACAGAAAAAAAAGTATAAACAAACAAAAGGAACGCTCCAATTATGTGCACACCAGCATGTGTAAACACTTTGTTACAATTTTTCTTAATCACTTCACTGTCGCGTCCATGGTCGCGTCTTTTTCTGTTGACTCAATCGCTCACTGTTAGCCCACATAATGTACGACCAAACCTCCCCAAAAACTCGCATACACCAGTGAGAGAGCATTGCACGGCTCATATGATACGGCAGAGCAGGAGGTGCAGCGGCATAAAAGCACGGCGGCGGCTGTTATGAATAATTCAAAATTTGAATTCTTATATTCGAATAATTCGAGAATCGTGACTAATGGTCGACATTGCGGAAATTCATGTAACGCTCTGTTGCCCATCTGTCGTCTGAGTGCGCGTTGCAATCACCACTATACCGCCGTCGGTCGTTGTCGTTCGCCTTTGAGCAGTGCGCTTAAGCAAACTACAAATACACAGCCCCACACAACACACTATCGTAGCAGTCTCTGGCAGTCTTGACGATGGACGATTACTCAAAACGACCGCAAAACAAATGACCAATTGTCAGTGGTCATTAAGGCGATTCATTTGCAGAGCACCGAAGCCATAGCCTCTGTGAACTTAGTGAGGCGATTGGAGCAGCTATATATAAGCAACAGGCAATGTTCATGTCCACGACCGACGCACGACGAATGCGTTGTCGCGGAATATATAGACGTGGAAGGGTGCACAAGCGTTCTTAGAAATTACAACGACGACGTTAAGGCGCGCATACACAAAAAGAAAAACACTATAGGCCAAGTAGTCATGCCATCATACCAGAGTGCCAGACAGGGCCAAGATATCTTTCTGATGGATGATTATCTAGAGTAACCACCACGCCACCACAAAATAGATATCCCGATGCCGGCCGTCCGCGTCCGTCTCACGCTTGCTCCCTGTTGGATAAGTGAATGCGGGATATGCCTCTTCGAGAGACAAATGTAATAATTAAAATGATAAATTGTCCCATTTAGGTTCAGATGCGAAGATGATGGGGTAATTATTATTTTTATTTTGTGGTCATTTTTCACATAGGATTTTCCCCCCGGATTTGAGATATGGTCGCAATAAAATTCGTTTGAAGTGGTCATAAAAAGAGGGACAAAAACTCTCTTATATGACAATTAGGCAAAAGGTGAAGTCGTCTTTGGTCGGTCGGTCGGTTGGCCGCTGGACATAGTTTTGAGAGTTCGGCTAGGTAGACCATTAGGGACACATGGTTTTGGTGGCTGGTTGGCCTGCCAAAGTAAGGTAGGCTATAAAACTTGGAGATTATTAATTAATACTTATCTCCTGACCACATTGACCACCTTCTTGCTGAGGAAAATGATATATATTTGTGCTTTGTTGTGGTTTAGGTTATTTATGGTCATATAAATTATGTTTAGGGTATGATAATGAAGTTTTTATGTTGATATTTTTGGCCATCTTTCAAATTTATGGATTTTTGTTTATTAAGAAAACTTCTGAAGGAACTGGAAAACGTGATAAAAGTGACATTTGTAATTATGATACATCGAAGTGTTACTAACTGGTTAGGTTAAGTACCTACAGTCGTCACTCTAGGTTTGACTAAATTTTCACCTAAGAGTTTTCGCTTTGAGTTTTAATATTTTTGTCGAACTCAATGTGCTAAGCTAAAATGCATCCTGACAAAACAAAGAGTTGTTATCAGTATCGAGAATCACCTTTTTGGAATTAAGGCTGAATGCCTATTCACCACATAACCAATTCAGGTATATAGTCAATCGCCAGGTAAATTTATTATCCGAATCGTTTCTTGTGGTGGTGAAAAGTGACTTATTTAACTCGATTCACTCACCTCTTTTTAAACTAGCTGAATCGGAGCACAAATTTCGGACAACAATGAGGTAAACGTCAACATTTTATTGACCATTAGTCATGAAAATAATATGGCGCATTAAAATATCTCCGTCAATACTGGAGCTCATTTCAATAAATTACACTGTTGAGGTGAAAAACAAGTGACAGTGTTATATAATTTATTATCCGAATTTATTATCCGAATCGTTTCTTGTGGTTGTGAAAAGTGACTTATCTAACTCGATTCACTCACCTCTTTTTAAACTAGCTGAATCGGAGCACAAATTTCGGACAACAATGAGGTAAACGTCAACATTTTATTGACCATTAGTCATGAAAATAATATGGCGCATTAAAATATCTCCGTCAATACTGGAGCTCATTTCAATAAATTACACTATTGAGGTGAAAATCTAATTTTGAGACACGTCTTCAACTTAAGTTGATAATTTTGAGGAGTTGATTTGATACATAAGTAAGTGACATGAGAGAGGTGAATCGAAAATTTGCGAATTCACCATTACAGAAAACTTACCACACCTTGCATTGAGTTGCTCCTACCTGCATATTTGGTTCTGTCAATTTCGCCTTTTTTTACCACAAGAAGAGGTGAATTGAAAATTTCTGAATTCACCATTACATAAAACTTACCAGACCTTGCATTGATTCGCTCCTACCTGTATGATTTGGTTCTGTCAATTTCGCTTTTTTGGCACAGGAGGTGAATTGAAAATTTATGAATTCACCACTACATAAAACTTACCAAACCTTGCATTGCAGTAGAACTTTTTGGACCAAGCGATATTCTTTTGCGGGATACATTTCACACATAATTTCTCGGCTCTTGTCCATTTCTTTCTATGTATGGCTTTAAAAATAAAACTGAAAATGATGTCCTGTTGTGGCTCATTAAAGACGGTTGCAACAATGTTGCGAATTTATTTTCCTGTACCGTTTCGGTCATTAATTTCAAGAAGGCAAACTTTAATATGTCTTTGACACGCAGTTAGCCAGTTGAAATGAATTTCTGCAACAAACTATGAGTTTGAAGTTTCATAGTTAATTAAGTCATAAACTGACCCAAGTGGACCAAAACGCTAATTCGTTATAGCCAATTGCATTTTTTCTGAATGCGGCGCATTGTTTCGCTACATCATTTTCAATGTGTCACAATATTTGCAATGCACTACACTATGGTATGGGCACATCACAAGCAAGCGATGTATAGACTTGACAGCAAATTGACGTTTTGGAACTTTTGCAAATGCATTTTGGCTGTCGTGCGTCGTCGTCGTCGTCGTCGTCTAACAGAAAACAGAAATGTCAAATTGTCAAATAATTGACCAACAGATATCACAAAATCCTAATGAACTCGATTTTTTTTTTTTGGGTTTGGAACATTTTTGACATATTTTAAGGTCGACCGAGGGATAATTTCAACACGAGTTGCAAACAAAATATACCTACCAAAATGTAAAATTGTAATTATAGTCAACTGGACGCGAATCGTACTCAAACTGTGCGAACAGTATTTTGCTTTTCTTTTTGGCATTGCTGCCATGAAATGTCAGTGACCGTTAAATTTGAAAAGGGTTTAGTCATTTTAATTTTTGAAGTTATTTTTTTTCTTTATCCTCTTTTGGCTATATTTTCTATGTCGTACGTAGGTACTTTTTGGAGCTCTACTTTTCAGAACAAAAACATCGCAAAATCAATAACTGACTAGCCAGGCTTTGAAAACGGATTTGGTTTTGAGCAGTTGGTTGGCAATATTCACGCCTTAATATTGATCTACATATATGTTAATTGCCTGAAAAGTCTTTCGGTCCTAGTAAAATTCAAGATCTATTACCTAAGGAAATAAAACTAGAACCCTATGACTACACCTACCTCTACCAACCTTAAGCTTTGGTAAACAATTTAAGGTTGAAATTCCAACGAGGCAAAATTGGAAAATAAATAGCCCTACTAAGGATTTTGACATCACAGTTTACACTGATGGTTCCAAGATGGAACTTGGTGTTGGTGCTGGTGTCTTCTCCGTTCTTCTTCAAGCTGAAGTTCTAGCAATTAGACAAGCATGTAGGATTCTTAAATAAGCAGTCAATCTTGACTGATAGCCAAGCAGCTATCAAGGCTATAAACAGCAACCTTACTAAACCCAGAATCGTTAGAGATCGCAAGCAAGAGCTCGCAAGTTTCAGTGACAATATACAAATTAAGCTAGTCTGGGTGCCAGGGTACAGTGACATTCAAGGTAATGAAATCGCTGATGAACTGACCAGGACGGGATCAAACCTTCAAATATTCCCACTTAGGACCAGAAACGTACCAAAGAACTTCTGAATAAATCTAGGCCAGACATTGGCAGGATAGTTGCCATTTGCATAGGCCACTGGCCAATCGGACAACATGCCTTGAAACTTGGTATTTCCCACAACGAATTTTGTCGTAGCTGTAGAGATACGGCGCAAAGGGAAAACTCCAGCAGTTCTTGTGTGAGTGCCCTGTTCTTCTTAATGCCAGAGCAATGGCTTCGGGTGCTCACTTCCTACGCGGGCTTAGTGAACTCGCAAACATTAAGATTAAGAATTTGATTCTTTATCATAAAAGAACCAATTGGATTAAAACACTCCAAATCTCTATTATGCACTTTACTGTGTGTATTTTTATAATTTATTCATTTTAGGTAACACGAGTTTATGACATCAAAATGGCGTAATTAAAGCGATAATTGTGTTTCTTGGCAGAGACTGCCCAGAACAGCCGTTCTAACCTACCAACCTGGTGTTGGAAGTGGGCGTACCTACTTTAAAATTGCACGAAAATGCTTACCTTATTCGCCAAATATCGAAAAAAAACATTTTCTGTTTCGTCTTCAACAATTAGATTGGGTGCAACCCCCCCCCCCCCAAAAAAAAAAAAAAAAACAAGCTGCAGGTAATTAAAATTTGATTTTTCAATGTTTTATCAAACAGTTTGTCTCCCTATTTGACAGCTCTAAATTAGTTTCCAATTATCCATATATGTTGACACATTTTTAAAATTACATTTTTTTCTAATTTCTGTTAAAATCGTCAATGTTTTATTCCCTAAAAGATCATCTATGTTTCATGTCAAATGCAATATTGATTTGTTTAGCTAATTATAACACCTTTTTCCATTGTTTCACATCTAATTAATTTTTAGACTTTATTAACAACCCAAAACTGTCAATGTCAAACATCATCCCATCCCTACATCCTTTCAAGTAAGAAAAAAATCATTTTCTAATTAGTGTATGACATAAATTAATATACTCATCTGTCAAAACAACAAACATAACACTCTTTCTCACTCTCATGGAATTCACAATTTGACACATTGCCTGATTTATCTCAACAAACCAGTAAATTAATTGTTCACATCTTTCGTTGTTGGGTATGAGTTTTTTTTTTAATCGTCGATTTTCATATTCATTGGTAATAATTTATGTGAATGTCAAAACTGCCATCACAATTTATGAGATGTCAAACCAAAAATGGTTCGTTAAATGAGCGATCAAAGAAAATTAACAACCAAAACGAATCGTTGCCGTCGTCATCGTCGTCGGTGTGTCGCTAAGAGTCGTCATGATGCCTGAGTTTCAGCCTTTTTCATCGCTGTATACGACACCGCCACCGCCCAGCATGTATCGTTTTATTCATAGCGAACGAGTGTATTTTATTTATTCACAATAAATTGTTAATGCAACAGATCGACTCTGGCTGCTTTAACCCATCAAAAAGCATAATTTACCGCCATTAATGAAACACTCCCATGCTTAGCGTGTTCGATTGTCAACTATCAAATAAATTGTCGCTTTTTCTATATCGCCTTTAACCTCCTCTCTGTGGTTACCCACTTGCTTCGGATGCAAGCGATTCAGAGCTCGTGTGATGCAAGAAAAAACATAGACAGCGATTAACGCTTAATCTACAACCGATGCGCGGGTGGAGAGCAGATCCGGCTGCTGGCGGCCATCATAGAATAATACGCGATGTCCTCTCTAACTCCTCCAGGAGAATTTTTAGCTGGGTCTGATGACGAAGACTGCAGAGCAAGCTCTAGATCTGCTTGTGAAGGAAAAAGGAAATAGATTGCCACTGGTAGAGCACTGCTCCTATTAACTAATGACTCTTGTCAAATAATAAATTTACCGAAATCCATTTCGTGTATATACAACGCGACAAAACAAGCAGGAAATTCCCCACACATTGTATCAACTCTGGAAGAGTGAGAGCTCGCTGCTGCTGCTACTGCTGCATACTGCCATCGAAATGGATGTGGACATTAACGCAAGAACTTCTTCTCCTTCCTTTTGAATTGTGTCGTCGTGTCGGTCGTCACATCGTCGTCGGTCGATTGGAGTCAAGCTTGCCACTAGGCAATTTGTCTTTCTGAGAGCCAAACACATTCACATTAACTTAAAATGCTGATTGCAACGCGGCAGAATCCTTCTGCCATAAATTTCCCTTTCATTCCAAATGCCACAAAAACTAACACACAGTATCCTTTGCTTTTTTATTCTATACATTGATGCATGCTAAATGCCAGGGACGTTATTTGGGGGGTTACTTTTAGAAAGATTAAATTTTGCAAAGTTCGTTCATATAAACCGACGGTTTGGCAAGAAGTTTCTCACTTTTTCACCTGGTTACACGGATTAAATTTGTAGGTTAGAAAATTATCTAGTGGTGTGTGAATTGCCTTGTCAACTACGGCCCTGCTTTTCATACTCTCGCGACTTTAATTGTGGCTCTGTGAGGCACTTGACAACTCAGCTTTTTTCGACGATTTTATATGACTGTATGTGACTGTCGTGTGGCACGAAAAGAGGAGCGTACAACGCAAACGGCAAAGAAGTAAAGATTTTGTCAGCCTTTGAAGTTATGCCGCGCCTAACCCTCCAAATCTCTCTAACTCCCTCTCTGTCACTCTTCTAGCATCTACGATGAATAAAAGTATTTAGATTTGGGATTCAAAGTGGAACAGCATGTAGAATGAGCTCATAAATTTTAAAGATACACCATAAAGATGTAGCGGTTTAAAGGGGTTTAGAGGGGGGGGGGGTTGTTAAAGGGAAGTAGTGGAGGTTAAAAATCATGCCTCATGTAGAAGACTGACTGCCCTTTGATATCGAATGGGTTTCCTGCTCCTGCTGGCGGCTCTGACTGCGTTCCGTTTGCACGATCGTCGTTTGTCGTCATCGTCGTCGTGGGGATTATGATGGAGTCGAAAATAAATAAATTTGTTTATGCGTGATGAAAAGCATCTCGTAATCGGGATATTTTTCTTAAAGCACTGACACAGACTGCGTCTGCTCTGTTCCAGCAGCAGCGCTCTGCACCATTAATTTGTCAAACGAGCAAAAGATATGCATTGGGCTTCATGCTTCCAGCCAGCATGCAGCAGCAGTAAATAATGACAGTCAGCAGCGATGGTATATGCGGTGGGTCTAAATTAAGTGCGGCGCGATAAATGGCTTCGTGACGCGTATGATGATTGCGGCGATGAGTAGTCAGTGTATTTGATGTTGCACATTAAACATGAACTGTCAGATAATATACAAGAAAATGTAAGATGACAGGATGCATCTGAGTTGAATAAATCATCTGAGAAAGGGTTGGGAGTGAGAGCGATGTTCACACTATCATTAAAACCGAGCGTTGATGACAAGCTAGGAATAAATTTTGGCGAGCCTAATCGGCTCCTTACGATAAGAGCTGTCAAACGTACAATTCATTACTGTCATGTCAATAATTAATTCTGACACATGTGTGTACCTACTCAATTTTCAGTGATTCCAATTGACGCAGACCGTGAAGAAGAAAATATGAATACATCAACCTTTTCGGGTCAAGTAGTATCGTCAAACGTCAAACGAAACGGACATCATTTGAATGCCAACATGCTGGCTGACAGCCTGTTCACTGTTCCTCAACCTTAAGCCTCCTCAACATATCATTCTCATTTGAATCGCCTCTCTCTGAAGAAGGGGGACGGAGTGCTTTTGAAGCGATCTCTTGAAAGTTTCGCTGAGTGGTTGCCGCTTTCAAAAATGATCACTATCATCATCATCATCAGCAACAACATCGTTGTCAGTGTCATTTTCTTTTCCCCATCTCTTGCCGTGTGAGAGACAATCAGCTCACTTAAGTGCACACAGTGCGGCTTAGCTTGTCAGATCTTTATGACTGTACACACATATCAGGCCATGCTTTATACGGGCTCCATGCCTCCAAGGGACGGATCTCTTAATCAGTGTTTACGACTGCGCACCGATTGAAAAATAAAAGCAACTTGAACCCTTGTCATTTGTTAATATTGCTATAAATTTGATTGTTGAGTTGAGTTGAGTCGTGGATCGTCGTTTGGTCGTCTCTACCGAGATGTGAGATGAAAGATATTATAAGAGTCGCACGGTGTTTGACAGTAATGACAATTTGAACAAACACGATCGCTCTCTTTCTCTAATGGGCCATCGTCACTTAAACGTCAAAATAAATGAAGAAAAGTGACATTTTAATCAATGTGAATGCGTTCGCTTTATGTTGAGTTGTTTTTTCTGTCTGTCTTGATATTTTTTTCAATGACCACTCAATGGAGCTGTCTCATGAAAATGGACGCGGACAAACGACTCTTTATTATCTCAATGACGACGCGACGTTATACGTTGACGACGACAAGCGAGTAAAGTTGAGCAGACACATTTGTCATTTTAAATTGGTCCAGAGTTGTTTTTGTTTTTTTTTTTCTCTCTGTCCACTCTATTATTATTCACTTGATTCGTTTTGTTGTGAGGTTTATATTTAGTGATTTAAAAAGTAGAAAAAATAAATAATAATAATAAATTGTGACAATTTTATTGTTTTTCATTTCGGTGCTGACATGTGAATTTATTGCAGGCATTTATGAAAAGATTAAACAAGACACAAAAAAAAACCAATTGACACATATTTTTATTTATTTGTTGTGAACATCACGAACGGTTTTTGATAATGACATGTGGAGTTTGTTTACTAATTAACGATTTATATATTTTTCTGTAAACAAATGTTCACATAAATTATTTCAAGGAGATACATTTATTTTTAAAAGAAAGTTTGAATATTAATTTTTGGGTTAGTTTTTCGTAGTTTCTTGCATAAAACAGACTTGCGTTGGGCGCCATTTTTGCTTCACACAATATGAGGGTTTTTAAATTCTCCAATAACGTGTGACTGGTCGTTAATTTACATTGAAAAGAGGATATCCCAAAGACGCCAACAACCAAAAAAAGTCACTCCAGATAAACGCCATTATCCCCTCTTCCTTATTCTCAATTTCGTTCTGCTGGGTCCTTCTACTCAAAAAAAAAAACCATAAACCAATACAAAATGTTCTCTCTATCAGCGTTAATGTCTTCCACATACTGATAAAAGGATTTATGTCCATCGTTTATTGAAGTGGTTCCTTTTTTTCGGTTGTTGGCTTCTCTGGCGGGTGGACTTAACTCCCACATCACTCCTTACACCAAACCAAGCCAAAAACGTTCCACCAACGAGATTTTCATTTTATAATAGCTCTGACTCTGGAGCTGCTGTATTTGGTTTGTTCAGTGCCACTTGGTCCTTCATCGTTTGCCTCATGCTCACACAAAATCCTTAACTATAAATTGATTTGTGGGATTTTCATTTGCTGACATGGCTATAAGAAAATCTCTCCCCAAAAACTCAATGGCAGTAACAGCAGTTATTTCCAATCTAATTTACTATCGCGTCAATTTATCACAATTTGTTTGGTGAGAGAAGAATTGAGGGACTTATGCTGCTGCTGCGGTTGCCGACAGAAATCGACCTTGGCTTGGCATCGACATGCGTCGTTGTCGCCGCTTTGATTGAAATTTATTTCTCCACTTTTTCAAGTGATAAATTTCAGATGTTCAATTAAAGTTTTGCGAAAAGCAAGGTTAAGTAAGAAAACATTAAGGTCTCTGTCAGTTCAAGGTGAGGATTGATACTGTTTTCTTGAAGTTTTAGCCTTCAACAATATTTTATTGCTGTCGACCTTAATTTTTCAAAAATTTTAAGTACTTCAAAATTATCAGAAAGAATTTTTGTATGAATTTTTCCAATTCGACCAAATATAATTCACAACCAGTTTTTGTAAGAAATGTGCATAAGGGAGCGAACCGTGCTTCGACGACAAAATCAGGTTGAAGAGTGGTAACATTCCAAGCCTACGGAAACCGATCATTCGGTCAAAGTATAGTCCCGGACCTGTCTGTTGAAACACCGGTTCATCGCCGTTGAAACTTGAAAGCCGAAGGAAACTCCGTTAATAAGTCAAGGGAAACCTTGTTGAGACACCTGTTAATCGCCGTTGATAGCCGGAAGAAACTCCGTTGATAAACTAGTTCAAAGCGGTTGATAAGCTACAAGGGAAACCGTGTTAGTACACGATCGAAGGATCGTTGATAGCCGGGGAAACTCCGTTGGTAAATCGTTTCAAATCCGATGAAGAGCCAAAAAGCAAAACCAAATCTTTTTCTTACTGCTGGATTCTGGTTACGGAGTTTCAGCATCAAACAGATTTTTCGACATTTTTTCAAACATTTTTCTACCAACCAAACCACTAAAATTCTGACAATGCCAATCATGGGAAAGGCAAACCGTCAGTCTTTCAGGTCACCCTATTGCTGCCCGTATTTCATCTTTATTTCTGACGTTACAAAAAGACTCAATTGATTTTTAATTAATTTACAACTCTTGACTGTCATTGTCATCACACCAGCAGCAATTCAAGACATCACGCAACATAGAATATCTATCACAATAAAAATCGAACAACTTATTTCGTGATTTATAACCTCCGTTTGACACCCAAGACTCTCTTGAAATCAAGATACACTACGCAGTTTCAACGAAACATAACAATTTCCACTTCTGACGATCTGGCTCTCTGAATTAGGGTGCGCTGAATCAGTTGATGTTATTGTTGATTGGTGATTGCCAGCTCCGATTAAAACAACTTTTAATTTGTAAATTTATGACACACAATGTTTGACATACAAAAAGGAGGGTATAGAGAACACTAAAAAGAAACCCCACAAATTGAACAGAAAAACATACAATTATTGAGAATTACTGACATGTGAACATGCTGTCGATCGTGTTCGTTGATAATGTCAAAAAATGAAATCTACTCGTATGACTTGAACAATTACAATTCATTAAAATTAATGGACAAAAAGACATTGTTTCGATATCGAATTTGAGGACTGCTTTAATTGAGGGTTCTGTTGTTGGTGCTACTGATTTTGTTGTCATTGAGATCATTAAGATTTGTATATTTTTGACAGCTTCAAGTTTGTGGCAATGACAGCATCAGAAGTGGGATTGTATGCTGGTTGGATGTGGAATGTTGATTGGGTCTTTACAAGAAAACAAATCTGTTAATACGACATTTATTTTAAATGTTTTTGAAACAAATTAATTTCTTACAACTTAACGTTCCCATTTTCTTTTCATTCCAGGAGTTTACTGTTAAATCAAAGCTGACAAATTTCACAAACAATCAAAATGGTAAGTCGTATGGATTAACTATTCTTGATTAGTTATAATTCATTCATATTTTCAAAAAAATGTCACACTTCCATTTCCAGCTCTTTCCCTGTTCCGTACCCTTTTCTCTCCACTTCCCCTCTGCCCTTCCCATCACCCCATCCTTTCTTTGTTCCCTTGATCCTTTTTGATTTAGAGAACGTTGAGAGGCTGCTTCCCGTTTTTTGTTTTTGTTCAAACCAAAACTTCTATAAAAAGTTAAGGGCCTAATATGCTCCCTTGCGGAACTCCAATTAAACTTCATCCTTTTTTCTTTAAAGAGCATTATTAATGAATCTGTAGCTGTCTTTTCATCGTTGAATAACTTTTGTAAGGAAAGTATTCCTCCACAAAAAGTTAAGGCCCAAATACGCTCCCTTGCGGCACTCCATTTTCGAACTATTTTTCTTTTGCTTTTAAAGGTGGTCTTAATTTATGTTTTCAAGTTGTTGCATACTTTATTTATCTCTTTGCCTTACACCTATTCGACACACGACTTACAAAACACATTAACTATCCATTTTCAATTTCCTTGTCTTAACTGTCAGATTTATGATAGTATACCGACCAAACTCCAACTGTCAGAGGAATCGCTACAAATGTCTGTTAAGGTTAAAATGTGTTCCTCATCAATTACAACTCCTAACTCCTTGACGCTATAAGTTAGTGTCATTCACGTGTTGAGAAAGTAATAGCAATAAATTGTCTCTCCGAAAAAGGAAAAAATAAAACAGATCCTGAATCCATTTCATCGCTGCTTCGTAAACAGAAAAACACATCCTACTTGAAAGTCCTGTTGCAGATAAAACGAGTAGAAAAAGCATTTACAAACAAGTAAGTTAGTTCGAAGAGGAGACAAAAAGCATAAGGAGAGAGAGTAATTTATAACCCATATGCGGCATGGTAATTTGTTAAGTACAGTTAAAATAATTGCTCGTATTTATAATTTAAACATTCATGTGGCAATTTATTGCTCACAAATGAACGAACAAGCAAAATGGTTCAAGAGTTGAACTTAACTTAGTGACTCCTCTGGTCGAGTACAGTTGGGGTATGTTATTCTAAGTGAGGGAAGAAAATGGTCCTCCTTTTGCATTAGTTGGTACAGGTAAATTTTGCAGAATGAATTATTCTCTACTTAGAATGGAGGTTAGTAAACACCAGTGAGCGGGGCTGAGTCTTCAAGAGGGTAAATATGGTTACAGGTCCTTTTTTCTACTAAACGAGGTGGAGAGCTGTTAATAAGTGGCTTTTGCTCACATAATCTCTGTGAAATTTTAATTTACCGTAACGATGAGATTAGGAGGATTTAATTTACCAGTGTGGCTTTGTTTACTTCAATTTGTTTCTAGTTTTCTGACTTTTTTGATACCATTTTTTGTACCTTTTGTTGAGGATTCCTCCTCCATTTTAAGTAGTAGATACAAAAATTTGGATGGTTAAGCGATAATCTGTGTCAAAAATTGAGCTACTTTGAGCACTTCAATGCTTTGCTCTAAATGCTTTTCTTATAAAAATGTCTTCATCAATTCCAACGATCAAATTACCAAAACGTTTGTCATAACACCCCAACCACGTCATTTAGCTCCCAAAAAAGATGTGTTAATTGCATCTATCACAGCACAACTCGCTCTCACGCCTGCTCTTCAATATGAATTACATCATCAGACGTTTTTACGATCGCATTACATTTTTCACTTCCGTTGCTTTGGCTTGGTGATTGCTTGATAAATCAACCGAGAAAAGAGCAATACATATACCCCCCACCACCACCGCAACCGATAGAGACTCAAACATCACACAGAAGAGAGGGTGGTAATTAATTCAATCATTACCACCAACGCTCTCTGAATGATGTGTGCGCTCATACGAGATACGAGACCCATCAGGATATTCATTCGAAAAATAAGCCACATTAACACTGACAAAGTTGCATGTGCGCTCAGCGCACAACGAATGAAATGCAGTGCAGTAATTATCGTTTATACTGTGCAACATCAATCCATCTGTCAGTTTGTTCATTCGGTTCGGGAGAGTCATGTAGTTATCTCTGCTCTCGGCCTCAATGCAATCCATCAATTCGACAACAAACGCTCTCTTCAAGCGTCGCATAATGTGGAATTCTATACTGTGTCTGTGTGTATGCAAGTCATTCACATCGCATCCATTAGATTGCAACTGTACGAAATCTGACAATAAAGTATTCCGCTCTTCCTCGGTCGGTCCTCTGAGTACGCAGCAATATCTTACTTGACGATAGCTTAAGCACCGGCAATTTATCGTACAGATAAATTAATGGCCATCCATAAAACAGTCAGAGCCTGTCGGCCGCCGCCATGTTCCATAAATACATAAACTCAGTCAGTTATTCACGAAGTTGCACTGTTGGTTTATTCCACCACCTTCCTTGCTTCGTTTGTTTGTTTGGTTCTTCTCTTAAGATTTACCTCCGGGGACCTTGCATCTCAATTTTTAAAGGTCCAGCCTCCAGAACCAGGACGTTCTCATAGTTTTCAAATAAATTATATTTGACTCTTTCGTGTGTGGGTGGGCTAGAGGGCTACTATGTCCAACTGACAGATACTTCAATCGAATTTGTAATCAAACGCTATGTTTGGCAAGTGGGGTGTTAAGTTCTTGACATCAAAAGAGAAGAAGACGTTGAAGATAATTAAGTGAATAGCTCTTTCCGCCAAGAAGAGGTACTCCTATGAGTTCTTCTTGAATTAAAATAAACATCTCCATCTGCCGATTCTCAGAGGAAAGTGGGCGTTAAATTGACGCGTGAAGGCCTTCGAGCTGGAAATCTTAATAAACAAATTTTCCATACTTGAAGCAAATTCTTGACACAAAAAAAAGCACTTCTTGTGATGCTTTAAAATCGATAGATATGGAAAAAAAATTGAGCTGAATGTACCCACAGAAAAGTTTCACCCAAGCTTGCTCAGGTGTTTAACAGCCAAACTGTCAAGTGTCAATATTTGTTTTCTATAAACTCAGACATTTTTAAATACATAGAACTTGTTTAAAGTGCGCAGTTGGTTTGAATGTAAACGGTTTGCTCACTCAACTGGCTCGTTGGTCTAGGGGTATGATTTCCGCTTAGGGTGCGGGAGGTCCCGGGTTCAAATCCCGGACGAGCCCAAAATATACTTTTTTGTTGTGTCAAAATTCATATTTGCTTCTATCCTGTCGACCTAAAAATAAAAAAAATCACTTCTCTTACAAATTGAGTAACTACTTCTCCGATCCCAGCCTGACTGCAGTGCTAATCCATTCTCTCCCCTGTTATTCATCTTCTTTACAATCTGCATTATTATTAACCCTCAAGACAGCACATGATAAACCCCAAAAATTCTATCTTCACAAAATTCACAAATCACTCTGTAATACCCGACCCATCGCCATTCAACTAGGTATAGTAGATGCAAGCACACATTTCAAAATCATTATTCATTCTTGGACTGATTGCGGTGCGGTTGTGTTCTTTAATCCCTCTTTTGTTACCTCCTTATTTTGCAGAATTTCAATGCAGCTATAATCTACATCGTGTTACTGGTACTGACTTCATTTGTCATTTTTTGAGACAATCCCTTAAGGAACAACAACAAGAACAACAACACTGTCATTCCTCTTTCTCGGTGTGTGTATGTGTGTTTGGTCGTCTCTCATGGTTTTGTTTGCAAGTTGTAATCATAGTCGAAAAACATACTACTCCATCATTTGCTACTTAATCTTCCAGCTGTCATAAAGCCATTAGTCATCATAAGTCAAACAAATGTTGACACCCAATGGTTTTCAAAGGTCCGACAAAATATATACTCTGAAAGAGTCTTATGCTTGTAGTTGTAGTTGGAATTTTTAGTCTTCATTGAGTTCAAATGGAATTATGGTCTTCCGACTTGTACTTTGTGTATTTTTGTCTTCCAATGTGGTTGGGATATCAGCTGGTACGCTCTTTAACATTTTTAGGAGCATTGTCCTTAATTTTTAATGTCAGAGGCTAGATAAGCCTTGAAGTTGAAGAGGGTTCAAAAATTTTTTTCATTCTTTGCTATTTTAAAATTGATTGAGTTTGGTTTTTTAACTGACCAATATTTGAATTTAAATGAAATCAATTGAATTGAAATTCAAAAGAATTGAATTGAAATTGAAAAGAATTGAATTGAAATTGAAAACAATTGAATTGAAAATAATCGAATTGAAAAGAATTGAATTGAAATTGAAAAGAATTGAATTGAAATTGAAAAGAATTGAATTGAAATTGAAAATAATTAAATTGAAATTGAAAAGAATTGAATTAAAATTGAAAACAATTGAATTGAAATTCAAAATTTAAACATTTCACTGTTGAAAAACTAGATAAGTCATTTGTTGAAAATTAATAAGATTAAGCTGATTGATCAGAATTGAAACTGTACCTTTTCCGCTTACACTTCAGAAGCTAGATTGTTAACGACAAATGTGTTGAAAGACTCCTTAAGTGTTCAAGTCATAATCACTGCCGGTCACCTCAATGTCGAATGATTAATTGACTTCTAGTCTAAATGTGTCGCTATTACAGTTGGCATTCAATAAGGTTATACTCCAAATCAACCAGCACATTTATTGCTTCTTGGTCGCGTCGGTGGCAGTCATTATCACATCCCCTTCGCCATCGTTCATACTCTGTCGCCTTACAAAATAAGCTTCACATGGCTAAGAGCTGAAACTATTTGGTCGTAACGATTCATAAACTTTCTAGACTACGATTTGTAATGCGCTTATACAACAAATGTACATAGATGTGTGTTTTGTATGACCATTAACCATTAGACATGGACTTGACATGTGTTGCACTAAAACACTTTGCTTTGGTTTTCCTGTTTGAATTCTTGGCGTTGAAACTTGTAAGGAAATACGTACAAACTACTGTTGCGGCAGTAAGTATTTGTTGAAAAATTAATATCACTGTGACAGGTGACATAGATAGTTTATTTTACGAATTGACATATTTGGTACACAAACATTTATGTGATTAAATGGTCTGCAGTCAGCACGACACGCTTGACGATCATTACATTCGTCGTTTCGAAGCGGACTTGCAGTCAAATTGTTAACATTTAAATTGCTAGAGAGTGTTGCCAGCTTTGTTGATTGTTGAACTATGGTCAAGTTCGGACCAGGACCTCATCGAACACGCTTTTCCAGCCAGCTCAGTCTGTCTGGTCTGCAATGTCCTTCGGGATGGAATTCGAATTTTTTCCCCGGTAGATTTTTTCAATTTTTATAAGACCCCTGTCCCTTTAAACTTGTACCTCCTGCAAAGCAATTTAGTTGAAAATTTGGTTCTGATAAACTACAAAACTACAATCACCCTGTTTCTCATGTATCACTGTCGCTGTCTGTCGTTGCCGTTGTGAACAATATAGAAACAATTAAATTTATTACACACACACAGCCGCACTTAAAAAGCCAAGTTTATTGTGTCTCTAATTAATTTTGCCCTATAAAAGCGATTTAAATTAATAAAGCCAGTCTCACACTATGACCGAACAATAAAACGAATCACCACGCCACCACACCAACGACTACCACCGCCGCCGCCGCCTTCGTTGAAAACCAATATAAAGCAGTCCCTCGACTACTGGCCCTGGCTAGAATAACAATAAAACTCGATCAATTGTATATTTCATGTGAAAATATAAAGCAAGCCAGAAGAGAGGCACCCTGTGTATGAAACACTGCAGGCATCGCTGCTGCTGCTCTGCTGCACTATACCGACCCGACGAATGCCGTCAATGTCCGCAACCGCCATCTATACCCCTTACTGCCTGCGCTTGGCTCTGGGGGCCGTAAATCATTTCGAATTATTGCCCAAAAGGAGAACGAACACATTGCACACCCATGGGGATCGGGATCGTTTGGATCGGGGCAAAGAGTGAGCGACAAAGAGCTCGTATACTGCACTGGAATTAAAAGTAAATTACAATTTCAGATCGGCTCTTTGATTTATGTGTTAATTAAATCATTTTATGGTCGCACTTAAAGCGATATGTTACCTTGCATGGGTGTGGTTGTGTGTGTGTGAGTTGTGTGTGTGTGAGTTGTGTGTTGGCGAGTTGTTTTGCTTTGGCAGAGTGCAGTATATTGCTGGGTCCAGGAAAATGCAGGCAGTTCGTTGTTCGTCGCTTGGGAGAAGAATAAATGTGAGAGTGGGGAGTGTGCATACATTTCCTAGATGCGAGATGGGAATAGATAGAACGTGCATTTGTGCGTTCTGCTTTGATACATTACCCTTGGATTGTAGTTTAACAATAATTATTATCCCTGCGGAGAAGTTTGCGATAGAGTACCAAGGCCGATGCAGTTAGCAGCGGGATGAGTAGTGTGACCATTTACTGAATGTTTTTTTTTTCAGTAATTTTGTATAGCAAATTTAAAGTTAGAGTTAGTGTGAGCCAGTTGTCAGCAAACACAAATGTAAACGACCATTTTTAAATCTAAAAACATGTAATTAGCTCTAATTGAAGGAAATAATTAAATTTTCGAATTGTTTGGAACCTTTTGATGCTTTGAATGCTTTGATGCTTTGAATGGTCACCATAGACAGTCCAGCAACTTTGTATTTAATCACACAGGGCTCATTGAATTATGTTTCTGCATGCACTTTATTTACATTGATAAAGTTTAGTACTTAAAGTTGTCGGTTTTAAATGCGTGAAAAAAACAATGGAGTTTGAAATGGCTTTTTGACGACCGTGTAAACAAACAAAAATTTAAATTCATTCTCTTTGTCCTTCATCGTGTTATTTTAAATTTTAGGTTTGAAGTGAGAAGACTTGCATTGCCAAAAATCAAACAAAAAGAAGGTTTCCACGATCTTAAAATTTTAAAGTGACCTTAATTTGACCTTAGCCCCAAAACATTGACAAGTGCCATTTATGGCAATTACATGTTGTCGAACATAATCATGTAATTAGGTATCAACAATAATGGATTCGTTCAGCTGTTTTAAACGTTCGACGCCTCCTCGCAATGATTCCGTTCGACTGTGGATGGTAGGGTGTTGTTTTCAAATGCATGATACCGAGAAATTGTGTAAGTTCCCTAAAGATGTTGCTTTTGAGTTGTCGCCCAAGATCTGTCGTGATTTTAAGAGGTATGCCATATCGATGAATCCTTCCGGACATTAATGGCTACGTTCAATCACGTATCGGAAAGCCTATCTGGGATACCCGTATCTAACATATCTTATTGAACGAGACAGATACATGTATCCAGATATCTGTCAAAAAAAAAAAATCAAAACAAATCAAATTCATGAAAACAGAAAGTTGTTTGTGGTTGTGATTTGCGAATTTTATTTCTTTTGGCTGACGAAACTTTAAAAACAAATAGAAAAATATGTGGCCGTATTGACATAATGACAATACCTCTACTTGCTAATAAATCTACTTGCTCACTCGGAAAATATTAACGCAAGCTTGTGTTTTGAGCTTATTTTCAGCTTTAAGAAAATTATTATTATACTTGTAATTCACTACTGGATAGTTGGATAAATAAATAATATTATCATTTATATAGTAATTATCAACTCTTTATTGTAGTGGTAAGAGCATATAGCCGCTACATTCTGGTGACCCCTGTTTTCAAGAACATTTTCATTGGAGTCAAATTGGCTACACCTTTACATCATGAGTCTAGCTCACACACCAATTGGAAAAGGTGGAGATTCTAACCGATATGACGCGTTAAAGGAGCTTCAAAATTTAGCCAACCCGCTCGACCCAAATAGTTCAATTAATCAAGATTTTTCTGGTAGTTTTCACGGCTCTGAAATTCAGCAAGCTCAATCTCAAGCTCAAGCTCAGCCATTTTATAACGCTGTCCTCAACAAGAATGGCAACGGCGGGCAACAGGGACAAGTTCTTGCTGTTAGTAAACCCCAAGTTCCAGGCTTTTATCATGATGCTCCCAAGACATGGTTCCTTGTTGTTGAAACAGAATTCAGATCATTTCCGTCATGCAGCGACAACACTAAATTTAGCACTGTCATTAAAGCCCTGGATCACAGAACTCTCAAGCAAGTAAATGACATTCTCAGCGATCCTCCTGAACGCAATAAATATGAAGCAGTGAAAAATGCCATTATAGAACGTCTTGCTAGTTCAAGACAAAAAGATATACGTAAACTTCTTAAGGGCATGACTCTTGAGAATCGCAAACCTTCACAACTCCTCAGGGAAATGAAAGACATCGCAGGAACATCAATTGACAAGGACATTTTACACCAGCTCTGGCTAGACTGCTTGCCTGCTGACATCCGCACGCTTCTAATTATTAACGACAATGAAAACCTAGATATATTAGCCAAGGTCGCTGATCGGATAATGGAAGCTCGAGGAACCTTTGTCATGGCGACTGCTGCGTGTGTGGACAGAATCGATCCTCCTAACAGATCTTACAGAGATTTTGAAAAGAAGTTCGATGAAACACAAACGATGCTTGCCACTTGTATTCGTGAGCTAAAGATAGTAAAAGATCAACAATTGCAGTTTACTCAACAATTACAACAGCTTTCTAATCCATCTCTTCAAGTCTTTCCACATCAACAGCTAGCTCAAATACCTCAACAATTTCGAGGAAGACCAAGGTCAAGAAGCCGTCGAACTCACAATGACCAAGGCATTTGTTATTACCACCAAAGATTTGGAACAGAAGCTAAATACTGCACAATGCCATGTGCTTACAATAAAAATTCAAAGTCTTTGGGAAACTAACATCGCTGCCATCAGTTGGAGTCGTTGGTGACAGCGTTAATCTAGCACCTAAAGAGCTCCGTCTACATATTTATGACAAAAATTCTAACCTTACATATTTAATAGATTCAGGCTCAGTGGTTTCAATTATTCCGTCTAGTATTTTTCCGACTAATGAACCACTTAATAATTTAACACTTTTTGCCGCAAATTCTACAAGAATCAACACTTTTGGCTCAAAAATCATCAATCTTGATCTCAATCTTCGACGTAATCTTTCATGGCCCTTTATTATTGCTGATATACCTACTGCAATAATTGGTGCTGACTTACTGGCAAATTATGGTCTTCTTATTGATTTGCAAAATCAAAGGCTCATAGATACCATAACAAAATTCACCACCAAAGGTGAATTGCTGGCGACGTCTTTTCATAATGTGTCTACAATAGATTCTGCAAGTCCTTATGCTAAACTACTTCAAGAATTCATCGAAATTACAACTCCTCAGCATAAATCTAACCTGAAGAAAAGCAGTTATGCTCATAAAATCATTACCAATGGACAACCTGTAACAGAAAAAGCTCGGAAACTTGCAGGTGGCAAAGCTGTAGCAGCAAAAGCTGAAATCTATGGATTACTAGAAAGTGGTGATCTAAGACCATCTAGCAGCAATTGGGCTAGTCCTATTCATCTAACTCCAAAAAAGGATAATTCGTGGAGAATGTGTGGAGATTACAGGCGACTCAACAGCATCACTCAGCCAGATAAGTATCCTCCACCACATATCCGAAATTTATTTCCACTGCTTCATGGAAAAAATATTTTTTCAACAATAGACCTCAACAAAGCGTATCACCAGATCCCGATGCACCAAGATGATATACCGAAGACTGCCATCATCACTCCATGGGGCCTTTTTGAATACGTTGTCATGCCATTTGGTCTCAAGAATGCATCACAAACATTCCAGAGATTTATGGATTCCATTTTTCGAGATCTGGACTTTATTTTTGTATATATTGACGACATTCTGGTAGTATCCAATGATGAGAAGCAACATGAAGAACATCTAAGACAAGTTTTCCAAGTTCTTAAAGACTATTCTCTCAATATTAATGCATCAAAATGTTTTTTTGGCCAATCGCAAGTAAACTTCCTTGGTTATACCTTAAACTCCCAAGGTTACTCACCAACAGCAGAACGACTTAATAAGATTCATCAATTTCCAAGACCTGAAACAGTCATGGAACTTCAACGGTTCTTGGGTATGATAAATTATTACCGCCGTTGTATTCCGGAAGCTGCAAAATTACAAAAACCGTTATACGAGTATCTAAAAGCAACTAAGAAAAACGATAAAACAAGAATTTTTTGGACTAAAGAATCAATTGAGGCTTTTGACGCATGTCAACGTTGCCTTACATCAACAACTCGTCTAGTTTTTCCATCACCTACTGCAAATCTAGTTCTTTCGAATGATGCTTCGTCAACTGGAATTGGAGCAACGTTAGATCAACTTGAAGATGATACTTGGAAACCGTTAGGACATTTTTCAAGGAAACTAAGCAGTGCAGAACGAAACTACAGTACTTACGATCGTGAATTACTAGCAATTTTCACAGGAATAAAGCACTTTCAGGATGTACTTGACGGTCGTCATTTTATGGTGAAGACTGGTCATAAACCCTTAATCTACGCTTTTCAGCAGAAGTTGGACAAAGCTTCTGAACGTCAACGTAGAAAACTCGACTATATATCGCAGTTTACCACAGATATTGCTTACGTGAAGGGCAATGAAAACGTAGTTGCCGATGCTCTGTCACGTATTAACACTATAGATATGCCTACGAAACTCTCTTTAGAAACTATTCAAGAAGCTCAAGCAGATGATGAAGAGTTAAAAGATCTCATAGAGAATCCTAACGCACTTAAACTTCAACAGCTGGAAATTGAAGGAACTAAAATCTACTGTGAAATTGCAAACAATATAGTGCGACCTTACATTCCTAAGATCCTCAGAAAGACAACCTTTGATGTGATACATAATATAGCACATCCCAGCAATAGAAGTACCTCTCGAATGCTTCGTGAGAAATATGTATGGCCTAGCATTCGCAAGGATGTTTTACTGTGGTGTCGACAATGTTTACCCTGTCAAAAAGCCAAGATTCATCGCCATAACAAGCTCATACCAAACCATATCGAAGTACCTGATGTTTGCTTCAGCCACATACATATAGATATAATTTTTCTTCCAAACGTAGATGGTTATCAGTACTGCCTAACCATTATAGACCGTTTCTCAAGGTGGCCTGTCGCTGTCCCACTACGTGACATTACTTCGGACACTGTTACAACAGCTCTATTTGATCACTGGATTGCTCATTATGGAACTCAACTTACAATTACTTCTGATCAAGGATCCCAATTCGAATCGTCACTCTTCCAAGCGTTAGCAAGATTTATTGGGGCTAAGAAAAATCGAACTACGCCTTACCACCCCCAATCAAATGGAATGGTAGAGAGATGGCACAGAACACTCAAGACTGCTCTAATGTGTTCACCCGAACCATGGATCAAAATACTATCCACAATTGTATTAGGACTTCGAACCAGCTATAAAGAAGACCTCAAGGCTACTCCAGCTGAGATGATTTATGGAACCAACCTTAGACTACCTGGTGAGTTTTTCGTCTCAAATGATTTGAACCCTGATCCAGAAATTTTCCTACAAAAACATCGTGAGTACATACGTGCCTTAAGGCCAACGCCCACTGCACATCACTCAAAATCCAGGATGTTCATTTTAAAAGGTCTAGACACCTGTTCTCATGTGTTCATACGTTCAGACCATGTCAAAGCACCATTGGAACCGCCATATTCTGGTCCCTTCAAAGTGGAAGACAGAGTATCAGATCGTGTCTTCAAGTGAATGTGAATGGTGAATTAAAAACAATTTCTATTGAACGCCTTAAACCAGCTTTCGTCACCAAAACTGACAACTTGGTCAATGAAGAAGAGGATTTTCCTGCTCAGCCAATGCAACCACATCAGTGGAAAGCCTCGTTGGATCGCCCTGCTAAGACTTACCAGAGGAAAGTCGCTTTTAAATCTCTCTCTGGATCTCATCCGGGGGGGAGTGGATGTGGCCGTATTGACATAATGACAATACCTCTACTTGCTAATAAATCTACTTGCTCACTCGGAAAATATTAACGCAAGCTTGTGTTTTGAGCTTATTTTCAGCTTTAAGAAAATTATTATTATACTTGTAATTCATTACTGGATAGTTGGATAAATAAATAATATTATCATTTATATAGTAATTATCAACTCTTTATTGTAGTGGTAAGAGCATATAGCCGCTACAAATATACCAAGGAATGGCGTCAAATAATTTAAATTATTCAACAGATTCATCAGACGAAGAAGAAATGTTTGGTAAGTATAGGTACTCAAGAAAGTAAAAGCAATATTTATATGTTTTCTTACAAAAAAAGCCAAGGTACAATTATTTCTGGTGAATGATTTTCTTGCGACGCCGCCGGCCCTCCTCAATATGTGCCCCGAAATCTTAGGAAAAGAGGTTCCAGAAAGAAACCAAAATTATTTTGAGGAAACGATTCCCAGGTATACCTTGGAAGAATTTCGGTCCCATTTCCGAATGAGTCGAAGTTGTTTCGCGGTAAGGCATGATCTAAATATTTTTATAATTTTTTTAAATAATGAAAGTTTTTTTAGGATCTTATGGAAAAGGTTGGAAACAAAAAACCGATATTTGATATCGAAAAAAAATTGTTGTTCACAGTGTGGACTGTAAGTAAGCAGGAGAGTTTCCTGTCTTCTGGTGACAGATTTAATTATGCTAAGAGTTCTGCCCACTTCGCCTTCTGTGAGATTCTCACTGTTCTGTGTTCTCTCACATCAGAGTACATAAAATGGCCATCCTCTCATCATTACCACATCATTGCGCAAGTATGTATATGTTTGTTTATTTATAGTTTACTCCTTGATACAAATGTTCCAAAACTAGGCATTCCGAGAAAAATCTGGAGGCTATATTCCCGGATCAATTGGAGCAATAGATGGATGCCATATCCAAATCAAACAGCCGCCGTTTAAAAACCCAATTGATTATTATTATTACAACAGAAAAAAACACACATTCTGTTATTCTACAAGGTAGTTTCTTATGACAACATATTATGTACAAAAATGTGTTTTAATTTTTATTTTATTATTTTTTTTTCTTAGGGGTTTGTGATCATCGCTGCATCTTTACGGATATATATGTAGGAGCTCCAGGTCGTCTCCATGATGCACGGGTTTTTAGAAACAGTCCACTTTCCAATCAAATTGATGATATGGTATCAGGGGAATACCATTTGCTTGGGGACTCAGCTTATCCCCTACAAAATAACTTGGTCACACCTTTTCGTGATAATGGTCACTTAACGGAAAGGCAAAACCATTTCAACACTCGCCTGAGTAGTGCCCGAGTTATAATCGAACGGACATTTGGTTTGCTCAAGGCGCTATTCCGTCGTTTGAAATATTTAGATGTCGCGGAACCAATGATGGCTAATTACATAATTACAAGCTGTTGCATTTTGCACAACCATATTCAAATACATAGCCCAGATGATTTTGATGCTTTGGAACTTGAAGAAGAAAATAGTGTTGAAAAACGACCGCAACGATGACTCGGGCCCATCAACATCAAGAGCCAATTCTTGTCCCAAAAGAACTTTTTTATTGTCTTTGTTTTAAAATGTATGGTGTGATATCTGAAAAGCTTTTAAAATTAAAAATGAAACATATTTAAAAAAAAGAAAATAGCTTTCTTATTTCAGCAAAACATGAAACATAAAAAAGAACAATTCATCACAATTCAAATAAAAAATAAATAAAAAAAAAACATCACAATTCATTTCAAAAAATCTTAACCTAAGTTTAACAAACAAAATCACAATCAAAAATCCATTTTAAAATTAAGCATGAGCCCATCAGTCGGTAGCGTTGTCTAAAAAAAATTTCAGTTTGATTTCGATTTGAATAGATAAGTGCATATACATATGTATACTTACTGCTTGCTGTTTGCCTTTCCACTTTTCCAGCTTCTCCCTTTTAATTCTGTTTAATTCTCTCAACTCGGAGAGGATTTCTTCAGAAACTTTAAGTTTCCTCTCCTCAATAGCCAACAGTTTTTGTTTGAAATCCGGTGACTTCTTTTTTTTTTTATCTCTCAGCCTTTTGGGACGAAGAGCAGCGAGGGGTGAGTAGATCTTCTGCTGAAGGTGGCACAAGGGAACTCATTGTATGCGAGTTTTGCACCGTTGCTTCACTTGCATAGATCTCAGCCATTAGATCAAAATATGGCCAAGACATTCGGCCTCGACCGGTGGAGCTTTTCTTGTTGTTGTCAAGAATGTTGTTGTATCTTATCTTTAAG
Source organism: Sphaerophoria taeniata (assembly GCA_943590905.1). Taxonomy (NCBI): domain Eukaryota; kingdom Metazoa; phylum Arthropoda; class Insecta; order Diptera; family Syrphidae; genus Sphaerophoria; species Sphaerophoria taeniata. Next base: position 87,924,664 of record OX016542.1, read on the forward strand.
TTTTTTAACTTAATCTCCAAGGCCAAGGGCTCGAACAAAATCCCGTTTTCTTCCATTATGGCCGCAATTTCTTGAAATATTGTTCGGCGACGAATTTTAGGATTCCGCAGATCCTCTTTTCGTTTCCGACACTCTTCTAAAAACAACAGAATGGAGTTGTGCTTCCACGATGATTCTGAAAAACAATACAAGTTGTTTTTGTTAAAACATTTACGAAGTGGTATCTGTAACTTACCCCTTTGCGCATCCCTTTCTGTTGACGGCACATCCGCTGGATCTTTGACACTATTGAATTCTTCAAGAGAAAACACTGCTGTTTATTCCGTATATCTGTTGCTATTCTAACAAATAACTTACCTTGCTGTTGCTTCCCTTCAGTCGAATTTTCTTTTTGGGCTTCAACAGGGTACATACCTATAATTTGCAACTTAAATTATAACATAGTACATTTAAGAAATTTCTATTAGTACCTGTTTGACTTGAAGTAGAACTTCCTTCAAGATAATCCCTGGCAAACGAGGCATCTATTTGTTAAAGTTTTGCAATTAGTTTCAAAATGAAAACTTCAGGTTATCATAGGTACCTACCTGTTAGTATTCGTTGGCAAACTTCCTCCGAATCCTCAATGTTATAAATAATATTGTTAAAAATCACTTCAATTATCATTTTTTGAATTATTTAGGTAAATTTTCTTAATTTCAAACAAGCGCGCCAAACAATTCAAGAAAAAAAACCATATGTTGATCAGCTGACAACTCGGATACCTGAGGTATACCAAAAATTCTCAGATACCTTTGGATTTTTTTTTGACAGATAATAGTCGTGTTTTTTTTGGCATAGCTATCCGTATCTGCAGTGGGAGCTTCCATGTATTACAAATACAACACGCAGCTGCGGATAAAACTTAAACTTAAATCTGGCTGCGGATAAAAAATTGACATTTTTTCGAGTATCGATACTCGATCGGAAAAAAATTGAATTTCTTAGGTTGATAACTCGGATAATCGGATAACTCAAAGAGTCTCGAAGGCTGTGTTCGCAGAGTGCAACGCACTTTTAGTGCGTTCTTTTATTTAAGTTTATTTTGAATTAAAATTGGAACGCACAAATCAAGGAACGAGTCACACATAGTTGCTCTATGGTGTTTAATATTTTTCTTCTGTAATGTAGTTTTCTATTTGCGAGATTTAAGGTATAACTACAACGGCCACTTTTTGCAAAAAGTGGGAAATTTACAAAAGTAAAATTTTTGTTTCTTTGTAGCACCATTTGAATTTGAAAAAAAAAACTAAAAAAATTGTTTTTGACTTTTAATTTCGGGGTGGATAAATTGTCACAAAATGAGTTATAAATTTTCACTTTTTGATTTTTTGCAAATAGTGCTCTTTGTAGTCATACCTTTAGAGCAGGTCAAATTTGTGAATCTGACAGCTAAAAGAGTTGGTGAAGTGAAGAAAAAGTAGAAAAATCTCAGATTTCCTGATCTATTTGAGACTTGAGATTCAAAAAAATGGATTCGAGAATCAAAAATCTGAATCTCGATTTTTATCAAAATTCACACATAGGTACAAACACACGCACTTTCAAACACACTTCTCTGTTTGACATTTGTCTGAAAATTTATAATTGTTTTATTTATTTGTTTATTGAAAGACGACGGAGCCAATCTACGAACATACCCCCAAAATGTCAAAAACTTATCCGATAGCAAAACCAAATACCAACTTAAAAATAAAATAAAACAGCTGCGGATGGGCAACTGCGGATACGTTTTTTTGGGAAATCGAGTTTGGCTGCAGATAGCGATGCCAAAAAAACACGCCTAATGGTTCATGCATTTGCTATATTTTACTATGGATTACAATAACAAAAAGCTATCCGATACCTTTTGGTTACGTGATTGAACGTACCCAATGATTTGGTTACAGTTTCGGCCGTGATGTCAGGCAAGGGAAAAGCCTCAGTCCACCTTGAAAACCGGTCAATGTATGTAAGGATGTAGCGGCAGCCTTGGGATGTAGGAAGTGGCCCCACCAGGTCGATATTAATGTGATCGAAACGCGCTTCGGGTTCAAAACAAGGTTCATATTCTTGTTGGTTGTGCCGCTGTACCTTACTTCTTTGGCATGGGATGCAGGTTTAAACAGCCGAGCTAATCTCCTTTCTCATTCCGGGCCAGACATAATGTTCTTTGATTAACTTGAGTGTTGATCTTTTGCTATGATGCGTCTTCGGAGTGCTTTTGGTATAACTGGTCGAATTCTTGAAGTACTAGTGTCGCAATAGAGTGGCTTCCATCGCTGTCTGGGCTTTTTTCATTTTTCAATTTGTCAATAGCGATTTCGATGTCGGTGCTCATCAAATTCAGTGGATTTGACGTTGTTGTGTCAGTGATGACGCTTGAGATGTCGCCACAATTCAAAGGAATTATTTTTTACTCAATTTTCTTTCTTTCTGAGATCTCAAAGGTTTGAAGAACCATTTAGAAGCTTGAAAAACAGTGAGCAACGACTACATATGTTTTCTAATTACATGTTGTGGAACGTATACATGTAATAAAGTATCATATAGGGAAATATCCTGTTTTTGTTTTTTGTTTCCGAGACATCAAGGTTTTTCAGAAGGTTAAGAAGTTCTTAAAAAACTAAACCTCTTTAATGAGTAAAAGTCGCTCTTAACGGCCCCTTAAGTAGGTATATTCATATTTAAGACTGTTTGCTGGTATCAATAGGTGTGGGACCTCAAACAACTCCTTACCATAATAATAATCATCAAAATTTATTATCCATTCTGCCCGGAGTGCAATGCAGAAATCATAAATATCCCTTCTCCAAGAATTTAATTGCTTCCAAACTCCACTCGAAAAATTCCTCTCATGCCGATTTAATTATTTCCAAGGTTTAATGAAAAGCAGAGGAAAATATCTCCCCCAGTTCCTCAAAGGAATGTTAATTACATGCGGCATATAATTTCTCGCCTAAATGCATCATCAACAACATAATATTTCCAAAAGATTTTTTCTTGGGTTTTCAATCCAACGAGCACTCTAAAAATGTTAAACGAATGCCTTGGGTTAAACCAAATCGGATTGTTAATCTTTTTTTTTTTAATCTCATTAATCCGCATTTAAGTTATTGCTGTCTCCAGCTGGTTGGTATCGAAGAAAGGGAAAAGTTGCAGCAAAATTGATCCAAGTTGGCTAGAACATCAGTCCTTAATTTGACATCTACCACCCGTGGCGTCACCGCCGCCGTATCAAAGACGAATTAAGTAGAATCAGCATTTCCGTGTAATTATTCTAGATCATAACTTTTGACTTTTATTGTCGCACCAAAAATCACTTTTCCCATGTGAAGGACCCCTCATAAGCCAGAGACATAAAAACACTATGACGCCGAGTTTAGCTGTCTTCCGATGAATGACGACAAGTGTTGGTCGGGGTTTGGCTGGGTTCTAAAAATGCCACTTAAACCAAATAATAAAATAAAAATGACATTACAAAAAAATAAACAAACAAAAATAAATTACGACCCACAATCGAAACAGTTGTCGTAAAATTTCACAAAACTGAAATTTACAAACTAACTGTGTTACTCATTGCCAACAGTCACTATAGGAAGACATCGACGGGCGGGCTGGGCGTTTGAAGTGGGATCATCAGCACCAAAAGAGGGCTGAGACTGGGTGATAAAAAGGGGTTGGAAATCAGAAACACAAATCCTGGCATTAAGCGTTCTTCGTCGTTGTCGTTGGTAATAAAAATTATTTTATGACTTTTATATGTACATACGTGTATGCGCGCCCCCTATACAACTCTTATTCCTCAAACTCGAATATATGCGAAATAAATTTTATAATGTATATATTGTGTAATGGAAGGGTAATAAAACGCAACTTGCCGCAATAAACATGGCTACATTGCTCACATCCGCATTTATTATATTTATTGAAATTGACAAAGTCATGGCAGAGGGTGGCGGTGGTGGTTAGTAAGAGGAATGCCAGGATAAAATTAATAGGCATGTTACACATGCTACTCCCAGTCGAAATTTTTTTTGTCAAGAAACGAAAGGAGGCAATTTTTCGAACTGAAGGAGAAAAGAAGGGTTATGATGATGATGATATGGGTACTTTATGTAGCTCTATGGAAAATTGAGGATTTATTTAATTCCTTTAAGTGGAAAAACGACCGATATGCGACGGGAAATATTTTACCGCTTTTAAGGACTTATGTCAATTGAGATATATTGAGCATTGTTAAATATGGCAATTTTTTCTACAGAGACAAATATGTAGGTAAACAAAGAAATGGCGAAGGGGTAGAAATGATGGGTAAGAGTGATTTTTGAAGGTCTTAAAATAAATTTTCAACTGGCATTCTTTGCAGGGAGGGAGGGAAGCACTTAGGAAAAGCAAACAGGACAATTTGATGGGATTTAATTTTGCTTGGAGGATTTGAATGATATTTGATTTGAAGACTAGACCTCATGCTTAACCCTCATTGACTTCATCACGTAGGCATGCTTCATTTTAAAACACAGTACCAAAGGTATTTGTATAGTGCGAGTAGGACCAGTGCTTGAAGAGAAGCCGTTTCTATCGTGCCCCACAAAAATTGCTGGGTGATGTATTGTCAAGCTTTATCGAACCATTCAATTTGGGTGGAGCAGACCACAAATTTCACCCACCCGACCTTGAGGAAGTGAAGATAGCGATATCTTAACTCTAGTCGAATAAAGCCGTTGGAGCAGACGGCCTAGCCGTCGAACTGTACAAAGCAGCTGAAGATGATTTGGTTAGGAGTATGCGCAAGCTCATCATGCCTGACGTATGGAACCTCAGCATCGTATGCCCGATCTTCAAGAAAGGAGGCCCTCTGAACTGCATCAACTATAGAGGTATAATTCTCATACAAGATCTTGTCTGCCACTGCCGTACCTTTCGTCAGTCCTTATCAGTGAAACGGCAGACCCGGAAAGTTTACTATATCAGTCAAATATTCATTTTACGGCAGATCTTGGAGAAGACCCAGTTTTTTCAAATCGATAACTACCATCTTTTCATCGATTTCAAGGCCCTTCACAGATTTAACTTCGAGGTAGTAAAGGACTTTGTCTATCTAGGATCCGCTAAAAACAACACCAGCGCTGAAATCAAACGAAGAATCACTCTTGCCAATCGCTGCTTCTTTGGAGTAGTTAAGTCCTCTATCGAGCAGCTAAAGTGTCTTTGTACAAAACCTTGATCATCCCGGTCCTAATGTATGGTGCAGAGACATAGACCATGACAACATCTGATGAAAACGCTTTGGGCTGCTTGGAGTAAAAATTCTTCGAGTGGTTTTGGTCCAGTCTGCATTAATAGAAAATGGAGACGAAGATTCAATCATTGACTCTACGAGCTGTTCAGTGACATTTACCTAGCCAGAAAAGTTAAGGTCCAACGACTAAGATGGTTGGGTCATCTAGAGCGAATGGAAAATAATGCTCCGGCCCGTAGAGCCTTCAAATCCAACCCGGAAGGACGCCGCAGAAGAAGAAGAACCCGATTCAGGTGGAGAGCACAGTTGAGAGAGGACCTGAACCAACTTGGTCGAAACTGGAGACAGCTAGCTAGAGACCAAGCTGGCTGGAGACGCTTGTTTGATGAGGACCTGTAAGTATCGCCTTATGATTGCTCTTTAGTGTGCAAAATATCGATTGAAGCCTGGGCTGTGATGCTTGGCGTGCCTTCCTGCCTGAACCAGTGATCTACTTAGTTCATATCTTCAATTTCGGTCAACATGGCTCCGTATGAGAGCTCGGAAACATGTAAAAAGATTTCCCAGCATCTCTTGATTTGATACGGGCTCGCTCACAAGCAATAGAGTAAAGGTGTCAACAGTGGATCACTTTTTACTTCTTGGGCTGTTAAGCTCGCATTTATCATAGCAGCCATGACAGCTTTTTCAATATATTTTCTTTAGTTTGAGCACAAAATTTCAAAACCTTTTAATTTGGAAAAAATTAAAAAAAATGTTTTAAAAATATCTTACCACATGATTCACTGTGTACTCTGGGTGTACACAGTGAATCAGTGACTGGTACACAGTGAATCAGGGATTTAAAAACAGTCTTTAATTTATTAATTAAGTATTAATTTATTAATATTTATTTTTATATTTATTATTCATGTTTTATTTAAAGATAAGAAACTAAAAAAAAAAACACTCCATTTATAACAAAAAAAAAATTAAATAAAACTCTTCATGTGTACAAAAAAAAATCACAAAACGTTATTAGCTTAAAATAAAGAAAAAAAATAAAGAAAAAAGCAATTCAGTTGATTACAATGGATAGCTTTCTGGTGCGAATATTCATGTTAGAAAAATCAACAGAAAATAAAAAATTTGAATTTTTGAGTCTTGATTCAGTTTCACTGTGTACCTTTTTCAATTGATCCACTGTGTACCATGTTGCCATTTTAAGAAAAACACATTAAAATTGTGTATAATATTTCACATAAATTAACAAGTTGACACAAATTATTATGTCTATGTAGGGTAACTGTACCAGTTTCCGGCCAGATAACTTTTTTTTGACTTTCAATGTAAGTATCTTTATTTTTATTACTGTTTCATTCAAATCTTAATATTTTGCTAAGACTATAGATATTTCTCAGTAGTTTGGTGTACGAATGAATTGAAAGTTACTTTAAACATTGATTTAATAGGATGAATTCTAAAACAGGGCGATTTTCTGGAGTCTCCGGACAATTGTTCTAGTCTCCGGACGATCTTAAATGGAGTCTCCGCACAGTTCCACTTAAAAAATCAATATCTTTTTTCTTTTAAGTGTTGAGTATATAGCAATTCATTGTGTGCATTGATAATTATTTCCTGGTTGTTTGGCATCTAATTTATTTAAAAAATATTGCCTATACTCTGTCCGATAAAAATTGGCAGTACAGGGAAGATAGGGATATCTGCATCTCGTTCGCACTCTTTTCCTACCCATAACTACTTTTCTCAAAAAAGCTCTTACAGGGTTGTCGTAATGCGCATTTTGAATTCGAAAAAGCTAAATGAAATAACTGCAGGGTTGCCATTCTTCTCATTAATTATTCTCATTCATTATTTGAAAAAAAATGGTGAACAATTTGTCTGATTGCACATTTATCAAATACATCAATTTTAATTCTGCGACCAGATTGGTTTTTCTTTTTTGGTGGTGAGTTGTGGCTTTTGGTGCTATTTTCCTTTAGAAGTCTGTACACTGTTCGTTAAGATACAGAAAATATATCAACAACCTGCTTTACAGCCTCGGTTTTACTTTGCAGGTTCTTACAAATTGCTTTTGCCGCCTCAACTATCTCTTTTTTTTCGGCACTCAAGTCCTTTGAGCATTTTGATGTTGAAGCCATTTTAAATTTGCCAACACAACAAAAGCAAAAGCAACAGCAATAAAACACAAACAAATAATAAACAAACAACACAACAAAAGCACAACAAGAAAAAACAAACCACACAACAATAGAACAACAACAGCACAATAATATTATCACAATAATTTACAAAAATAACTCGCAAAATCAACAAAGCTACCGCCCGGTACGAGAATCTACGCTTATAATATTCTTCCTCAAATAAAATGGCTTTGATTTTTATAACTGCATTTTAACTGGGGCCAAATCACCGCTTCAGTGAACGAGTGAGTGAGTCTTATCAGTGATCGAACAAACGAGTAACCACTTTGGGATGATGGCATTCGATTGGTCACGTATCGTTTGGGAATTAAAAATTTTAGTAGTCTTTATTCTACTACATAGAGTTTGACAGGTAAAATTTGCGCTTATAGGGTGCCTCAGTAAGAGTGCACTTTTTCATTTTAAAATAAAAAACAAGTATTTTATGACAGAGTTGCGATTTTTTTATATTATTGTAAAGAAGACATGTTCCGATTAAGTATGGAATAAAAAATCCGGCAAATGATCCCGGCTCCGATGACAGGCCATTACTCTTTTCATGAAATTTTCCATGACTTGCACAGAGATGTGGCTGTATGTCACCGATTACATGTTGGAATTTCTTTTTGAGCTCAGGAATTGTTTCTGGTTTATTCGCATAAACCCGAGATTTCACAAAACCCCAAAGAAAAAAAAAAACGCACGGCGTTAAACCACACGATCTTGGTGGCCAGTTGACATGAATTTCGTGAAATAATGTGTTCTGAAAATCGTTGCTGAAATAAGTCAATTGTTTCATGCGCGGGTGGCAGGTTTTGCCGTCCTGCTGAAACCACATGTTGTCTAAATTCATGCCGTCCAATTGAGGCCACAAGAAGTCAGTTATAATATTCCTGTAACGAATGCCGTTCACAGTCAATTTTGTTGTGTAATGAGTTTTCACAATTATAACGCGTTGTTCTTTCAAGAAGAGCTCCATTTTTAATAATCGGAATAAACAGAGGTGACAGTTAAATTTCAGCGTTGAAACTTGCATGAAAAAAAAATATATTCCAATTTTTAAAAGTGAGGCACCCTATTCATCTTTTCAAATAAATAACAAAACAGTGAAACGAAATGGATAATTCTCATTTAATTTCGGCCATCATATTTTTTTGCAGGCTATTTAATGTAGGTATTTAAGTTTGACCTAAAAAGATTATTGGTTAAAATTTTCATAATAAATAAATCAAACAATAATATTTACATATTTCCCTCCTATCCGTGAGCTCTTTATGTTTCGAATGAAATTCAGTTCGATAACTGAAGACAGAATTCAAAATTATTGTACTAGTTGCTCGATAGATAACTCGATAACGTGAGAGGTAGTGCCAAATGCACACAATTCAGTCACGTATTGTTCGATCACATGCCTTGATTCGACCCCTGATTTGCAAAACTTAAAAAGAAATGCAAAAGTCAAACACAACTCGATAACACTCATCGTTAAGAAAGCTCTCAAAGCGAAAGCTCCTCAACAGAAATCCATTGAAAAAGTAAGAAAAAAATACGAAGTAGTAACGAAATAGAAAAAGGCAACTCTGAATATGTGTGATTTAATGAGGGTTGAAAAGCAGCAGAGAACGATCAGTGCATGCTCAAGTGTGTGCCAGGCAGGTCGTTGTGGGTTCTACGTCGGATGCCATCAAAAATTCATGGGTGTTTTATAAAACTTTTTAAAGGAGTTCCCTTCAATTGGGTATGGTGTAGAGAACAGCGCGCCACTGATTTTTAAAAAGCTCTCCCATAAGGCCTGTACTGCCAATTTTTATCGGACAGAGTATAGTTATTGTTATTTTAGACGAAATATAAAGAAACCAAAATCGGTACCAGTCTCCGGACGATCAAAACAGAGTCTCCGGACGACTTTGAACCTACTTCGTCAAACTTGATTGCTGCTTGACTGACACCTAATTTCTTCGATCTAATGTCGTGTAAGGCTTGCTTTTAAGTTGCTTGCATTCATCTTCAATTAAAAAAAAAAAAAAAATAGGACTATTCATATCCTCTCTACGCTACACAACTAAACCTTGCAATTTAATGCATCTGAAATACCTACTTACTTCTTTCAAGGTTAACTAGTTGTTGTTTCCTTTTTCCAAACCCGTTTCCAGGCACTTGGAATCCTTCAACACTTAACTGATGCACTGTTTTTTGTGCACATCGCATTCAAATATTATACCTTCGATATGGGTGGTTTTGGTTGGTTTATTTTTGTGTTTTTTGCATACCAGTGAAGAAAAATGTTATTCTCAAATAAATAGAGAAGTGGAGATGGAGGGAATAAACTGGTTTTATTATTATTCTCATGTTTAGGTTTCGGTACTGTAGATATCGCACGATCGATTTAAATCATTTTGATTTCAAAATATTGTGTTTGTGTGACAGAGAATCAAAAATGATAATACAATTTTTAGACTTTTTTTCTTCATTTTTAATCCATTAGAGGAATGATAATGGAAATTTTTTATTCTGGATATAAACCAGTATGTAATTTTGACAAGGAAATTAAGGGTTTCAAAAAGAATTTGAACATAAATAAAAAATTAAATAGAGCCTTGGAGCTGTCCGGAGACTAGATTTTCGCTATTTTTTGTACCAGTGTCCGGACACTTAAAAAAATCGATTAAAAAATGCAAACGTCAATTTTTTTTCTTTAGTTATTGGAAGATCATTATATTTTCCTTGAAACAAACTCCATTTGATTACAAGATCGCACAAGATCAACTATTCCCAGCATTTTTTCCAAGGTCTGCCACTATTTTTTTGCTAAGAAAACAGCAGAACAGCAGCGGCCGCTGCTTAAATCACCCATAACTTTTCCGTTATACATTCGATCGTTTTGAAACTTCGTATGTATATGTGGAATATGTTATTGATTCTGTATTTTGTTGTTTTTTGCAAATTCTGTGTTTAGTTTCTCTTTTACTCCCCATAAAGGCAAAATCGTCCGGACACTGGGGCCTGTCCGGAGACTGGTGCAGTTACCCTAAGCAGAAATACAAATATTCTACTCAAATGAAGTTACGATGCACTGTTATTTAATAAGAAGAAAAGCAAATAGAAAACAAAAAACTACTTAGCAATGCAGAAAACACAAAAACATGAAAAAAATCTACTTCGATCAAGGGATCGCCCAGGTTGATGGTTTGAAGGGAGGAAGTGTACAGGGGTGTTCTTTTCTCTTTTTCAGATGTTTTATAAAATAAAAATATACAGCGTGAGAGCTTGTGATTCACTGTGTACCCTGATCACTGTTGACACCTTTACCCTACTTAATACAGAAATCACTCACGGCCAATTTTGACACCTTATAAAAAGTCTTGAAGCTTCTCTAAGCTCTTCTAGCAAATTTTAGACTGATTAACAATCGATAAGTCAAATTTGTCGAGATATTCCACAAAAAAAGAAAAATTTCGTTCAAAACAAATGAATTTGTTTCCCAATTTCGACATCTGCCATTAATCTAATTTACATATCTTATCGGGCCCCAAGAACAAGTCATTAATATTTTCCCTTTTGGTAAATTTTCAACCTGTCTTGCTTATTAGTAGCACTGAAAATCATGTCTCTCATTTACCATCCCCCCACAGACGAGAAAAATACAAAGAAACAATATTAATGACCAAATTAATAAAAACGTACGCATAAATAACATCAACGGATGCTTATCGGCACCTTTATTTTTTCTCCCATTCAAAACCAAAAAAAAAAAAAATATTATTGGCCATTTATAAGATGGCTCCCAAATAACCACAGACAGACAAACAAAGCCCGCCATTAAATCTGTCTCTGGGCACTCAGCACATTTGTTTTTTTTTTTTCTTCAGAGAAAGATATTTCAATTTTCACTTCTCGATAATATCTCACCCGTTTTTAATACGAAAACGAAAAGGAGATACACCAAACGATTTATTTACGACCCTCGAATCCCATCTGTGGGTTGTCATCGTCATCGTTGTTGCTTTTCGTCGTAGTCGTCATATTGCTGGCCCAAGAGGCGACATTGTGAACATGACAATTTTTCATTCGCAGATAATCAACATTCAAAGAGGAGCTGCGAGAACGGTGGTGCGTGTTTCGTCTTCTGGGGTCTATCTCTCAGTCACTGTATAGAGATCCAATCGCGCTTCGGCTCCTCTGGATATGTCTTCATGGGTTGGTTTTTTTGAAATAAGATATCAAAATAGTTCGGGGTAGATAAATCATTTCGGCTTGTTGGGTTGCATTCGGAAGACGCGGGATGAGAACACGAAATGAAATGTTCTCTAATTACCCCCGGAAAAGGGAGATTGTCACATGCATGGACCCCCACTGATCGCACACACTCGTCGGGATTCTCGCAGAACGACCATAATTAATGATCTTCAATACACTTCTACTGAGGAAATATCTTTCATATGAAAGAGCACATGGGTGGATTAGGTTTTATAAAATGGGCCCATTTTTCAAGGGGGCGCAATCATGGTTTTGAATTCACACTACAAAGCAATATTTTCAAGATAAAGGGTCGAAAAATAATTGTCTGCAACTCCACTTTGAAAGAAAAGAAAATGTCTGAATTAAGACTTAGGGGGCGCCAAAACGAAAAAAGAAACAACTCTCACTAACAGCTGAAATATTAAAAAAAAAGTTATGTTCAGGCTTCTTCATTGTTAATAACATTATGACAACGGTCGATCCGGCCCTTCTTACGAAATACATGCCTTGCAATACAATCCGGGGTGATCTTTGATTCTGTTTTAGATAAATGTCAGTGTTTATAATTAGACATGTTCGCTCTCTCCTTGCATGACCAAAACCACAGCAATTTTTTAGAAGACTGGTAAGACAAGTCTGGTCTGCTGATTTATACACTGGCGCACACTCACAACCTCTTCATAATTGCTGATTGAGAGATCGATTCTCAACAGATCGATAAACTCATTAATTAGACACGATAGAGTGAGAACGACCAACTTTGAAGAAGGTACCTGCTGAATGTGGGCTTAGCCCCTCTTCTAACGAGCGAGCGATGCTTTTCGTCGTGGTCGCTGACAAAACATAGATGTTGTTTATGCCATCTGACATGGCCAACTGTCGGCTAATTTATTCCCAGGTTCGATGATTTATAAGTGAAACGATTTAAAATATTTTGTGGAAAAACAGGGAGAGCGAGATTGTCCCCCCCAAAAACAACATAAACCGGAGATCTTCATCGCTGTGACGCTGACTGTAAATATCTAAATGTATAAAATTTCAACCGCCCATTAACAGCACCCATTGTGACAATGACAAATGTCCAACCAGGGACCATTTAGTAGAGGTCTCTCTATAACCACTCCAAGAGAGACAGGGAGAGGTTAAAGAGGGAATTTAGATTTATTCGACAAGCGCCCATTGTGTGTGCATTATAAATCATCGAAAATATTTAGTGTCATGGCATTTATGCATATTTACAACGGGAATTTGCATATTTATGTAATGTGAAGTCTATTTTTCGAGATACAGTTGGACCGATAGTGTTTGGGAATTTATACTTTTGATATGAATAAAGAGAGTTTGGGTTTTTATGGTTTTGGTTGATTGTCATAATGATGATGATGATGACGACAGAACTGCTGCTGTTGATGATGTCTATGTCTATGATGATGCAGTGCGATAGTGCTGCTGTGTGTGGAGCTAGTGGTAGAGCAGCTACAACGAGCCAACTGGTCGTTGGTGGTTTCTGTGGTTTGGGGTTACTAAATCAATGGTTATTTGGGAATAGAGCTGCTTAACTAAAACGTTACCTCAGAGATGGAGAGATATTTGAAATTATGTTGGATTGGAATTTGGAATGCATGAGATGTGTGCTTTATTGGAAAATAAGGACAGGAGCGTAGGGCTGATTCTTCCCAGGCTAGCTTGTCACCTCATTCTGCTGCTTTTCTCACTTACATACTTATGGTGGCGCTACAGTCCAGGTTGGACCAAGATCTCATCCAACAAGCGTTTCCAGCAAGCTCGGTCCCTAGCTAGCTGTCTCCAAGCGTTCTAAGTTCTAAGTCCAAGGAAGCAGCGATTGGCAAGAGTGATCCTTCGTTTGATTTCAGTGATGGTGTTGTTGTCTGAGTTTATAGTGGATCCTAGTTCCTAGGTAGACAAAGTCAGTCCTTAACTACCTAGACGTTAAATGAGTCTATGCTGACGTTTGGTCCAAGACGTCGATGTTAGTTGTCCTTTCTTGTTGACAGCATTAACTTGGTCTTGCCTTCGTTAACCGCTAGACCCATCTTCCTCGCCTACGTCTCAAGACTTACGAACTCTCTACTGACATCACGATTTGTTCTTCCAATTTGTCAATGTCGTTTGCGTATCCTAGTAGCTGGACGGACTTTTGAAAGATTGTGCCTCTAGTGTTGACGTTGGAGCTTCCCACAATCTTTTCAAGAATGATGTTGAAGAAATCGCCTGACAACGCATCGCCTTGTCTAAAACCTTTTTTGACATCAAATGCATCCGTATTTTTTTTCCCCAGTTATGGTGGAACAGCGTGAGTTTTCCATTGTCATCTTACTCAGACGGACGAGTTTTTCTGGGATGCCAAAACTAGACATTGATCTTTTTAATTGGTCACTACAGACGCTGTCATACGCGGCCTTGAAATCGAAGGAAAGGTGGTAGGTATCGATTTGAAGTTCCTCGGTCTTCTCCAAGATCTGCTGTAGGTTGAATATTTGGTCGATGGTGGACTTTCTGGGTCTGAAGGCTTCAAACGTTCACATAGCATGGCAGACAAGATATAATAGGCGATGTTAAGGAGTCTTATACCTCTGTAGTTGGTGCAGGGTAGGGGATCTCCTTTCTTGAGGATCGGGCATACTATGCTGAGGTTCCATTCGTCGGAAATGCTTTCCTCCGGCCAAATTTTGCAGATGAGCTGGTGTATGCTCCTAACCAAATCATCTCCAGCTGCTTTGTACAGTTCGGCAGCTAGCCCGTCTGCTCCAGCGGCTTTGTTTGACTTAAGTTAAGATACCGCTATCTTCACTTCGTCAATGTCGGGTGGGTGGAATTGTTGGCCTTCTGTACCCAAATTGAATGGTTCTGTATTGTTGGCGGAGTTTTGGTCGTCATCGCCATTATACAGCTTGGGAAAGTGGTCTTTCCATATCCTCAGCACAGCACTGAATGTGATTCCACTACGATGTTCCCATGATGGTCTCTACAGGCTTCAGTTCGAGGTTAGGCCATGGAGGTTTGCTTCACCTTTTTGTAAAACTTTCGAGCCTCGTTCCTGTTGTGACATCCCTCTATCTCCTCGATCGCACGCTTTATAGCAGTCAAGGGTTTCCGACAGTTGTTCGGCTGCACGTGGTCTGTTAAGGGACCTGACATTCCAAGTGCAAAACCGAAATTAGTTGTCCTTAAATCGTTTGCGTGTGTCGTCATCATTAGTTCCGTCCGTATCCGAGGCTTGTTGGTGTTTCGGAACCATGTCTTCTTTATGTGGCCGGGCAGTCACTCCGGCGCACGACCCCCAACCTGGAGGGCCAGGTCTTTAGTTTAACTCTAAGACGAAGAACCGGCCATACCGCTCCTTTTAGGCATGGGCTGCGAATATGTCGTAGTAGCCCTATAAGTTGTTCACAAAGTAGTTCATCCTGACTGACACTCCATCTTGGGAGTTCTTTTGCTGCCACCTGATGAAAAGGAGGCATGCTTTAGTGGACGCATTGGGTTGGAACCCAATCTTCGGTTGAAGGAACTGGGCACTCCGCGAGGAGGTGGAGAGTAGGAGTTTATAGACAGAGGTTGCTGTGGACGCTTGTGTCCTCTTGAATGCACATGTCTACCCTTCGAACATAAAACAATTCTCTGCACTGCTTTGATAAATCAGTGTTTCGGGTGATCTATCGTCCGACGATAAAATTAGATGATTGAACAGCATTTTTTACAATTCTCCAAACTTTCGAAGAGTTCTAGTGGAAGCAGTATTTCCCCTTAAATGAATTCCGTGACCGAATAGGCCTGATTCAACCCCTCCTGGAACTCACCATTTAGCCGGCCCTGCCTATTTTACTTTTTTCGATGACTTTTCACATCCATAAATATTTACTAACCTTCGAACGTTCGAACACTATCGATATCCATCGAATTAGTTATCGGTTCATAAATATCAGTCCGAACCCACAGGTGCATGTAACCCCCTCTATATTTGCCCTCTTGGCAGAAACGGAGATTATAAAATTTACAAAATGCAAAATAATTTTATTTATGTTTCCGGTAAGGATATTATTTATACTCCCTCGAACTGTCGAAATCCATTCCGAATTCAGTTCTATCAACACCGAAACCAAATATTAAAATGACCACTTACAGTTGTTGTCAAATAAAATCGACCAACAAATTTTTGACACTGGCAAACATACCTTCAACAACGAAAAAATTAACATCCGCTGTCTGTCCAGCGGTAGAAGTGATATTATTATTATTTGCTAGCATTTCCGGTTTCCTGACAAAGCCATTGTTTCTGAAATGATAACAATTTTAACAGTTACTATCGTGGCCCTTGTTTGTTTTTGTGTTGCTGTCAGTTTTTGGTTGTTGATATTTTTGGAAAATTTATTGGTGGGCAGATTTCTAAAAAAGGTACACGCAAACCGACACTTAAACACGTCAGTGTGTTTATTTTACATTTGAACTGAATTTTTGTGTACCTATTCGGTTTTTCGAAGTGAGGTTGGTTTTGCTTAACAGAATTTTAGAATATACACGAGAGGTGTCAGATTGAGTGCAGATTGTAGAAAGAGGGAGGATCTTCTTGTGCTCTTTGTCGGAACTCTTGTTCGGAAATATTTGTTTTCGTCATAAAATGTCTTTACCTCGACCTACCTGGCTGCAGCTTATGTTGGCTCGTAAGGTCTTTTGTTATCAGTTTATCTCGACTGCGGCATCTTTTTGAGCTAAAATCTATTTTGTAAGCATTAATATTAGCTCTGAAACTGAAGTAAGAAACAGTGTTTGGGTAAACCACACTTTAGAAAAAGATTAACTTATCTTTGAAGACCAAATCCCTATTGTAAAGTTTTATGGCATTGTTTTGTATATTTGTTTGAATTCTTGAAAACCCATCATTAAAAGAAACAGCAGCTAAATAACTTCTTTGTGTATAGGATCATCCTAATTTTGAAAGTAAAGGTGTACCTTCTAGGCGATTTATTGGGGCAATTTCCGACTTTATCAGGCGGTGCAGTGTTTGATGTTTCTGTTTCGGGATGAGCTATGAAGAAACTAGTGGAAACGAGCGC
The DNA here is from genome assembly GCA_943590905.1 of Sphaerophoria taeniata. Lineage (NCBI taxonomy): Eukaryota > Metazoa > Arthropoda > Insecta > Diptera > Syrphidae > Sphaerophoria > Sphaerophoria taeniata. The sequence goes on from OX016542.1 coordinate 87,941,418, forward strand.
AAATACGTTCTTCATTATTATCAGATGACGTAATGAGAGGTCTGAGTTGAGGAATGAAGTAAGTATTGCTCAAAATTACAAAAAAAACGCATTTTATGTGTCACCCACTGACGGAATCTAATTTCCCTACAAACTTTATGAGTCGATGTTGTTGTTAGCAGAACCAGTTGTTCAAATATCACCCAATTCTTCATCGTTTATGATTGATGAATCAACAAGCTTTTAATCATTTTGTGAACGTTCAATTGCCCTGTATTTAAAGTTAATACGACTTAGACGTTTCTCAACTGGCTCGTTGGTCTAGGGGTATGATTTCCGCTTTGGGTGCGGGAGGTCCCGGGTTCAAATCCCGGACGAGCCCAAGTTTGTAATATTTTGCCCTTATCAGAGGTCCGTAAGTCTCAAGAGAGAGCAAGATTGTAGACCTCCAAGTCTGTTATAGATGTTCAACATTTTTAACAGTCTCTCGGGTACCTCCTTGAATGCATACAATTTCCTATCCTTCAACTGTAGTAAGTAGTTACAAAGTCAACCAATGAACGATAAATAGTAAAGCAAGTATCCACCCCAGACGAGGTAAAACAAAAATGTCCAAAAGAACTCTGAAAATCCAATTGCAGTTGAAATCCTTTAGAAAACCTCTTTTTTGCTCTCGCCCTAGCCTCAAAAAAGTACTCTCCGCTAACAAATGACTTTGAAACGTTAACTCCCGGAAGTCAATTTAGAAATACCACCAATTTTCTATACCACTTTCAAAATGTAATTTACAATCTACCCCTTCAAAACCGCAACCAAAAGGCCCCCGTGTCGAGAGAGGGAGAATGAGAGATAGTTAAAAAGCTCTTCCCCATATCTCTGCAATTCGATCGTAAATTTAAACCGAAGAACGTTAGGTACCCTCTATTCGAAGAGATCCTTGCACAGACTGTGCTGTGTGGTGCTACTAAATCCAATCTAAATTAAACCATAGAAACAGCGCCAATATTTCCGTCCGCCATTCACACCCACTGTCTAGTGCGAGGTGCAAGACGCGCCACCAAAAAAAGCCCATACAAAGGATATACGAATAGCGCTCTTGGCTCAAAAAAAAAAAATCAACGACCTTAGGTCTGAGCTAATTTGAGAACATTTTATTTTAAAACCGTTTATTTGAGTAACGTTGGAGCAATAAATTTGTTCTTAATGTTCGTCGAGAGAGAATGAGAATGAGAGGCGGTGGAGAATAAGCGGAATAGCGGAAATGTTAAAGGATACGGAACTTTCTGTTTATCATTGCAAAAACGGCAATATAATTTCTCGCTGTCTGTGGCTTCATCGGCGGCTGGTCTTTCTCGAAAGTTTGAGGGTGGAGACGATACTACAAATAGCTTATTGAGCTACGAGACGGTTTTACTGTGAAGCCAAAATCGAGTTTGGAGTTGTTATTCAATTGCGTGTGGCAGCAAATAATTTTCATAATCGCATGAAGAAGAACCTTTTCCTGCGTCGTCTTCGTCCCCCGCCGCCGTTTCTGGTCTCATAGAGGCCGCTCGGTATTCCCTAAATCAAGTCTCTCGTGAGGAATAATATCTGCGCCTATCAAAAGGGTAAATAGCGAACATTATTCAAGCACTTTGTTATGTTGAATGTTTATTGTCTTGGAATATTTGTTGCACTGCTCATACCTTCCTACGAAAAACCGTTAGACGATATTTATATTCGGGGGCTTCTTCTACATAGTTGCGTTTGTTTGTTGGTTGGTGAGAAGAAAAAAAAACGAGGAAGCAGTTAAGAGGGTTATTTACGATTGAAGCTATTTCGCTACCATCTTTATGTCTATTCGGCTATAAAAGTGACTCAAGTTGAAATATTATTTTGGAACAAAGTTAGCGTTTAATGTTTATGTGCTGGAGTGGGAGTCGGAGTAAAAGGCATGGAAATTTGTTTGGGAGCTTATTTAGTTGTAAGCTTAATTCACGAAATAAGACAGCTGAAAGCCATAAAAATCGTGATGTTTTTCTTTCCTCGAAATGAAAATTAACGGAGTTTTTGTTGATGGTGTCAACACATGAAACAGAATAGGACTCTTGTAGGAAAGGGAACACTTTATCCATTTATATTCCCTCTTACCTGGACTTCAGTAGTTGTATAACTATCAATTATCCGACACATTTCAGTACTTATACATACATATCCTCTTTATCCGGGCTTAATTCTGGATTTCATACCTGTATCAGAATTCGCTTGGCTATCAACAATAGTGCAATTGTGGCAATTAGCACACCTAATACCCGGACAAATTTGATCAAGCACATTCAACTAATGTTTTTGTTTACAAAAAACCTCTTTCCAGCTGTGCAAATACCAACAAAATACTCAATTATTTGTGATCGATGAACCAACCAACTTTTAAAGACTGTTTTGTCTTTGTTTATTCAATTGCTCTGCGTTTAAACTCAATGAGGCCCATACATTTTTCAAATGGCTCGTTGGTCTAGGGGTATGATTTCCGCTTTGGGTGCGGGAGGTCCCGGGTTCAAATCCCGGACGAGCCCAAATCTGCAATATTTTGCATATTAAAGGTTTATTTTGTTTAAGCAAATTCAAGAACTCATTAATAAAGAGCCACAATCCGTCTTATTTGCTGTTATCCGACCGTTTTTAGGTCTTATCCGAATGCATTTTCCAGTATTTTCATAATATCCTAACTCTCGGTACAAAAAATATTGCATTTATCTCAGTTTTCCTCTAATCCGAAAACATTTTCTACATTCTCAACATTATCCATTCTGACTTATATGAATTTCCTATTTATCCGCATTTTTTCTAAAAAATTTGCAGTATGTTTGCTGAATCAAATTGTTTACTAGCGTATATCGTTACCCTTTGGCATTATCCTGACTTATCCATTCATATTCTCCCTTATCCGGGCTCAAATAATTTCAAGAACTCATGAGTCTGTGTTTAAAGTTAATGAGGCATATACATTTTTCAACTGGCTCGTTGGTCTAGGGGTATGATTTCCGCTTTGGGTGCGGGAGGTCCCGGGTTCAAATCCCGGACGAGCCCAAATCTGCAATATTTTGCATATTAAAGGTTTATTTTGTTTAAGCAAATTCAAGAACTCATTAATAAAGAGCCACAATCCGTCTTATTTGCTGTTATCCGACCGTTTTTAGGTCTTATCCGAATGCATTTTCCAGTATTTTCATAATATCCTAACTCTCGGTACAAAAAATATTGCATTTATCTCAGTTTTCCTCTAATCCGAAAACATTTTCTACATTCTCAACATTATCCATTCTGACTTATATGAATTTCCTATTTATCCGCATTTTTTCTAAAAAATTTGCAGTATGTTTGCTGAATCAAATTGTTTACTAGCGTATATCGTTACCCTTAGGCATTATCCTGACCTATCCATTCATATTCTCCCTTATCCGGGCTCAAATAATTTCAAGAACTCATGAGTCTGTGTTTAAAGTTAATGAGGCATATACATTTATCAACTGGCTCGTTGGTCTAGGGGTATGATTTCCGCTTTGGGTGCGGGAGGTCCCGGGTTCAAATCCCGGACGAGCCCAAATCTGCAATATTTTGCATATTAAAGGTTTATTTTGTTTAAGCAAATTCAAGAACTCATTAATAAAGAACCACAACCCGTCTTAACTGCTGTTATCCGACCGTTTTGATGTCTTATCCGAATGCATTTTCCAGTATTTTCATAATATCCTAACTCTCGGTACAAAAAATATTGCATTTATCTCAGTTTTCCTCTTATCCGAAAACATTTTCTTCATTCTCAACATTATCCATTCTGACTTATATGGATTTCCTATTTATCCGCATTTATTCTAAAAAATTTGCAGTATATTTGCTGAATCAAATTGTTTACTAGCGTACATCGTTGCCCTTAGGCATTATCCTGACCTATCCATTCATATTCTCCCTTATCCGGGCTCAAATAATTTCAAGAACTCATGAGTCTGTGTTTAAAGTTAATGAGGCATATACATTTATCAACTGGCTCTTTGGTCTAGGGGTATAATTTCCGCTTTGGGTGCGGGGGGTCCCAGGTTCAAATCCCGGGTTCAAATCCCGGACGAGCCCTAGTCTGCAATATTTTACATATTGCTTCGTTATTATATATCATGCATTCCAAAAGAGCAGTAAAGTAAAAGTCCATTTTACTTGCACGTTTTTCAACGACTTTCAGTTCTTATCCTTTCATATTCTCCCTTATCCGGGCTCAAATAATTTGAAAAACTCATTAGTAAAGAGCCATAATGCGTACATCCTTCTTAATGGCTGTTATCCGAAGCATTTAAGATCTTATCCGAACGCATTTGCAAATATTTGCATATTATCCAAACTATCCGTACAGAAATCATTGCATTAAGCTCAGTTTTCCTCTTATCCGAAAACATTTTCTTCATTCTTAACATTATCCATTCTCACTTCATTCATATTTTCCCTTATCCGGGCTCAATTAATTTCAAGAACTCATGTTATCTTGTTTGATAATAATTTATCCCGAATTATCCTAACGTAAGTCTTTTTTTCAGTGGCCAGAACATTATCCCCACGAATTTGTTATCCGCGTTAAACCCTGGACCCCTGACCCAACAAACAAGTTGCACAACTTTGAACCGCCATTCGTCTTCCAATGTCTCAAATCCTCAAACAAATATATTCAATTACTCAAAACAAACTTCATGAAGAGTTAGCTATCGCCTTCTGTCATTAATATTTAACCGAAAAAAGTCGAAATTATTAATATTCTCAAAGAATGACAGACAGCCCTCCAGGGATTCAACATTATCCATTGCCAATCTGAATGGCCCACCATACGCAGAACCTCTCAACACGCAGACAGGCCCCTATATTTTATCTCCCCGATTCAACTATACACATTGGAACGCACGAGTAAAGTGAAAAATTAGCACTGTCAAACGGGTCATCTTTATGATTGATTGTAACATTCTTCACTTGCTTAGTTGTTTAAATGACACTTCAGTGGGTTGGTTGTTAGATTGAAATACAGCGGGGTTTTTCACAGCGAATCATGATTGAAAGTCAGTATTTGGTTGATACATATTTTTCTCTCGGGCTTTTCCACTGTTGTGAATCGTTTTGTTTGGCTACTTTGTTGGATCGAATGGATTTCGTGGAAGCATCGTTGAAAAAATTCGTTGTTGGCTTCGTCCGTCAGCTTGATGAAAATGAATGACGTAATTACGCACCCAGTACCATGCAATGACACCAGAAATAATTCAGCCACAACGATAGATTACATTTCATGTCATGTTTGTGGCACAGAAACGTTTCGTCGTTCTCCCATTCTAGTCATAATCGGAGTCTAGTTTTCATGGCATACGTCTTGGGCAGGAACAGAGTAGTGAGCACAGCTGATGTTGAAGTTGGAGCTGCTGCTGTTCATGTCACAATGACAACTCTTTGCAGTGGCGAGGCGTGACTTATTTCTAAAGGTAAGTCGGAGAAAAATGAGCGAATAGAAATAATCCAGTCATTTTAGTAATATAAAACCCGAATCTGTGGAAAAATTCCTAGTGGGCTAGATTTTTGTGTACACCTTTATTACGGCGCTATTATGAAGATGTGAAAAATCGACATTGATATCGTGCCGTTATGGTGGTCAAAAGGTCGCGAAATTCAGTTTTTCGTGAATATTTCGCGACCTATTACCCGGAGGGCGATAAAAGTCAAGGACAAATTGTTCGTCTTGAGATTATCTAAAAACAATGCCACAGTCATATTTCTCTAAAATAACCGTTTTCGGAGTAGAGGGACTAGAACGCACTCACATTTGCTCTATTGTTTTTTCTATTCCGCAGATGAAACCTTAACTGACTGGAATAAGATAAATAAAAGAATATCAGAAATTTACTTATTTTTGTTTACGGACAAAGTGTTTTCTTTAAGTAATATTCTTTTTACAAGTAGCTGAGAGAAAAGAAAAAAAACAAGATAACGTGCTTTTTTGGTAATAACGCCTTAGAAGTTTGAACATTCAAGCCCATTTTGTTATACCTCAAGTTCAAGTCATTGCATATTTAAGTTTCACTGACCTTTACTTCGAAAGAAACCTTTCTGGATGATGCAAATGCAATGTTTTGAATAAATAAAAATGAATAAAAACACTTTTTATCTTCAATTAATAATTTTTTTATTCACACTTTTATTTATACACCTTGCACTGCAATCTGCTTTTAAACTGTTTTTTAGGCCGTGTGCGAATTCAGTTAAAAATGGGTTAAAAATTGACGTTTGGTTAAATTTTGACACTTCGCATTATTTGACTAGCTGCTGAGCAGGTTAAAATATGACAGTAGTGGTTAAAAATTCATCCATTTTTATTTTTTAACCACAATTCATCCAATTCGCACACGGCCTTAGAACAAAATGAAAATCTCATTTGCCTATAGTTCATTTTGGCTAGTTGTGCATTGTGCCACTAAACTACAATTACAGTAACTTTGTGACAAAAAATTAGTCCACTACGCAATTTTCCTTAAGTGGCAACCACTACTTCTTAAATTTCATCCGCCGAGAATGAAGGAAAATGTCCAATAAGTCCATAAGAGACGGGTTACGTTTGTCTTTTTTCCTATACAGAATGAATGAATTTTTGTTTACAAAATGAATAACAAGTGTAGTGCTTCAACGTACTGCTTTGCTTTGCTTAGACTCAACGTCGACCTGACATGCGCAATGCGTATTTCTCCATTTCCAATACACTTGTTTGTTTTTTGCAAAAGCAAGTGAATTTTCAGATACATACAAATTCATCGATGAAAGTCGGTGAACATCGGGTTACTTCTATGCTTAAGAAAGCGTTGGTTGAATAAAGAGGCACTCGCGTAGCGAAAAGTAGAAGCGAAAACGGGAAAGAAAACAAATTTGTTCTATTCAGCGAAAAAATAATAACCCGGCTTACTTTTAAAGAATAAATAAATGTTGATTGAATTTTAAAGTAATGTCGCAAGCGTTGCTGTTGTATGATTTGCTTGTATACATGTTGCATGAAGTTTGTTTGTTGATATTGAGATTTACAAAAGGTAAGTCGATAGGAATAGACTTATATGGTGCCTTCGCCACTGACTCTTTGTCTGTGATTAATTTGACTGTTGGTGGTGAAAACAGAACTTGGAGACGGTTGTTGTGATGTATTACTCCTTTTGACTATCCACTTTTGTAGAATTTGACAGGCGGTTTAAGTCTTATGAATGGTGTTTTCGTGTCATTTAAAGTTCGGATTCGGTTGGCTATCGTTGGCCCGATCAATGGAAAACGTGAATATCCTGGGTGCTTTTAGAAAATATTTTTATATAATTATTTATTTTAATGGGAAAGCAGAGTGTGAATTTCACCAGGAGGGTATTCTCCTGTTTTTATTTCTATCCGAGAGGACTTAGTTTCTATTTGGAGCTGTCTGTTTAATTGTCATTTGATTAGGTAATTTTAGACATAATTTCAGTAAGCTGTTTGCGGACGAAGCTTATCCGCTCACTTTTATCCGAGAGCGTTCTGGAAGTTTCTATTCTCCAACCCCTTGGTCATTGGTAAATTGGCTTCTATTTGACATCGTCTATGAGCTTATGCGGCTGCAGTGTTACAGGGAAAGTGTTATTTATATTATTTAGAAGCTCAATGGTTCATATCCGGTATTCGTAGATTTGAAGTACCCCTTTACGTGTTATCCGACTTGTTTCAGAGTAAACTGTGTGCAATCTTAATTATAGTATGTTATTAAAAGTGTAATCATGAAGGAAATCTTATATAATATACATACTATGTGTTATCCGACGTTTGCAAAGTCTTTATCCGGGTGTTTTTGGTATTCTCTGCAAGATCTTCATTTCTTAGTTATTAAGAAGTTCACTGGTTCTTATCCGGCATTGGTAGATTTGTAGAGCTCTCTTGATTTTCATCCGGTACCCCTTTACGTCTTATCAGACGTTTGCAAAGTCCTTATCCGTTAGTTTTTTGTATTCTCTGGAAGATCTTCATTTCTAATTTTTATCCGGTACCCTTTTACGTCTTATCCGATGTTTGCGAACTCTTTATCCGTCAGTTACTTGTGTTCTCTGAAAGATCTTCATTCCTGAGTTATTCGGGTGTAAAACGAGTTCTACGAGCTAAGGCAGATGTCAGATTTTCTCTCCGGCCAGGTCTCTTTCCTTTTCCAAGAGTCTAAAAATGCCTTGCTACCGTTTAAAATGATCTAGGCTCGTGTAATTCACCTCAACGGACACTGACTTATTGACTGGAAATTTTGCCTCCAACAAAATGCCTCGTGATCCTCGGTTTCTCTCTCTCTCTCTCTTACCACTCCCAAATCCAACTCCTTAATTCCCTGATTGTTCCGTTTGCGCAATTTAAGCAACAATAAAATAAATATTTATCATGGTTCGTGTCGAAAACCTCCTTCTTTAGCTGCTGCTGCTGTGCTGCCTGCAATCACAAGAAAAAGCCACACCATTGATTTGAGTTGCCCATTGTTGTCTTCCATAAGATATCTCAATTTAACTCTAAAACTCCGAATTCCCATGATTGCTATGACTATCGCTGCAGGCTTGTGAGAGGCCAGGTGAGCTTATGACAGCCCCCAATTAATAATCGCAACTATTGCTTGCATAAAATATTTGACAAAGACGATCAACGACGACGCAGCAAAACACCAAACAATCGATTTTGTTATTGCAGACAACAAAAATCTCAGCCATGAAACTCAGAAGGCTCACAAAAAGGTCTGCAATTAAGTGCTCACAGGGTACTACTTTGACTGTATGATTGCAGCGTCTCGTCGCGGTCGTGGTCGCTGAGGAAAAAATGAAGACCATCCCCAGGAGTTCTTATCTGAGATCCTAATATTCATATTTCATACTTTCCTGTCGCAGTGCATCGCATTGGGGAATTGTATTTCGTGCTGATCTTCAACAATAAATGAAATGATGCGCGCGCACTTGCGCCATTAATTTGCTCGTTGGTGGGTGGGAAGATGCTTCAAGCTCAAATTGAGCTGTGAAGATTGTTGGATGAAGATAAGCTTTATTTGACGTTGTTTATGGAGTATTACTGTGGACTGCTTAAAAGTGCCAAAGAATTAAGAAATAAATTTTGGTATTAAGCTGAAAATAGGGGGACCTATTGCCCTTTGGATTTAGAAAGTAGGTTGGGTGTTTAAAACTTAATTTGATCTTTTGGAATTTTGTGGTTTATTGGTAACGAATTTGACCTTGGAATGAAAAATTGGGCAAGAGCCTAGAAGTTGGGTATCATTCCGAATTCCGCGTCAATCGGACTCTTAATTTTTTAGAAAGACCCTGTTCACGGTTCAGTAGATTTATCTCTGCAGAACAATTTTGACCAGTCCCCAGTCAAATCTCAAGGGACCGTTATCATTTTAGTGAAATTGATGTTTGCTGAAAAAATGTCATTTGGTGTTTCTAGCGCCACCTAGACGGATAAATTTAGAATTATAAGTTGCGAAATTTTTCGTGACACTAGCGCCGTCTAGCGTAAAATATATGAAATTCTTGCCACAGATCGCCTTTTTTTGGCTTAAGCTCGTAGTTCCAAGTTTGGCCGCCTAGGTCGTACTAGCAGCACCAGATGACAATTTTCACCAAACAGTATTTTTCATCAAACAGCATATTTACCAACAATATTTTTACTGAAATTAAATTTTGTGTAGATCCCCTAGTTCCCACTAGATGGCGCTAGTTTCGCGAAATGTTTTGCAACTCATAGATTCAAATAACACTTTTCACCAAACATTTCGTGTATCATTTTTGATATACCTACTCGTAGGTAGGTAACCGAAAAAGATTGAGGATCTGAAGTCGCGGATATTTTTCCGAAAAAAAAGGTTTCCATGAAAACCGGACAAACATTCATACGAAAATACGTACATCCGTTTTAATAAAGATAACAAATGATATCAAAATTCGAATATATTTTTTTTTTTGAACATTCAAACAACAGCTTTCCCCGAATTCAAATCAAGAACACCCGGGCGCCATTCGTCGTCAATTCGACCGTACTTGATGTAGTATGCCATCTATCATAAATGACACTGAGCAAATACAGCCACTGGTCTATATTTAATCATCAAGGAACCTATCTTCATAAGTTGTGTTGGCTTTGTCAAAACAAAAATTCATGTGTTGTCCTTTTTTTATGGAAATCGACAACACGCTCTTATTTACTTTTACTTCACTCTTGTTGATGGTTGTTGTCGAAAAAGCCAGTAGAGCTATCTAAATTTGTTTTCGTTTGCCTGATTGATAGACAGACAGATAGATGACAAGTGAAATTGACATGTAATTGAAGAGATCCAAAAATATTGACAACAACATGCGGCTGTTGGTGTTGCTGATGAGTTTTTTGTTTGCCAGTCAGTTTTTGATATGAGACGCTGTCAGTTTTTAGTGATTGATTGGTTGCTTGAACATTAATATTGTTTTGCATCTTGCCATTTTAGTCAACTTTTTCTCAACTTGCACTCAAGGATAATTATCGTTTCATGACCTTGCTTCTCAGCAGTTGAAGAACAAAAACCATGATTTATGTGAATTCCATAAGCAGACAAGTCCAGATCCTCTGTCCACACCATAGCCGCCCTTTTATGGTCACTTATCCTCAACCAGCTCGATCGAACCGACCAGAGGAAGTCGTGACAAAAAGAATAATGAATAAATTAATTATGGTGCCGCGAATTCCATCAAAGCAATCAGATAGTGATGTGAAATTTATTAAACTCTCTGGCCGTGTTGTCCAGCAAGCATGCAGCAGGAGCTTCAGGAGACCGCAATCATGACTGTCCATGTCACGTCGCATCGCGTCGTCGCTGTCTTTTCCGTTTTCCCTCTTAGCCACAAGCAAAATGCCAAATGCCAATAACCATTGCAAAATGATGGTTGAAGCTTGATGCTTGATGTATGCATCCAGCAATGGTAGCGGGGAACCGAACTGGAACCGTAATTATGAAAACCCCAAAAGACAATGACGATGACGACGACGAAGAGTGATGACGAGGTCATCAGGGAGCCGGAGCACGGTTGTGGTGCAGCTATTGATGGTGATGTCCGTCGTCGTCGCTGGTTGTTCCATGATAAACGTCCTCGGCGACGACACACATAAACCGCAGAAATTGCCGAGGGCGGCAGATCGTCAGTTAACTGAGACGACGACGACGATTTTGTCAGTTTTGTTCGTGCTACCGATGACGGCAACGATGATGATGATGGGGAAAAGAGATGACGATCAGAAATGATTATGTGATGATGGGTGATGGCTCGATACACGCACTTGCATCCGGAAGACAGCACGGCGCACAGTGGGGACACTAGTATGGGAGAATGGAAAAAACTCCGTAAAAACCAAACCACTGAACCGATTTTGTTGAAATTTTCAGAAAAGATTGCTTGAAGCAAGTAGAATCAGCTCCAGAAATTACCACCCCCTGCCACGCCCACAAGAAGAGAAAATGGTTTTCAACCAAAATCAAAACTTGTTTTTTCTTAAATCCAACATTGAAAAGGAGAAATATCATTTAAAATTATTGAAATTTATTTTGAAATTAATAAAATGTTTGAAAAAAATAAGAAGCATTTTTTATGTTTTTTTTTTATTGAATTGAAATTTTATTTTTATCTCTTATATAATGTTTGGGGCCCTCAAAAGGGCCATTTTTAAAGAAATCTGTCTCAGATACTTTGCCATGTCTGCTTTGTTCATCATTACATTAACAAGTGTTTAGCTTCTTCACTCATTAAAAAGTTTTTGGACTTTGGTTCGGGGCGCAAATAGGAGATGTAAGGATCAGATGAAATGAAAAACATGTGCAAGACATCTTCATTTGTGGCAGTTCGCGATGTTTTCCTGCTATTATTAGACCAATAATTGCGATAGTCTTTGTTCCTGCTCTCCTGAGCCTCCTCCGATAAAGAGCCAATCGGAAGTGCGCAAGACTCGATTATATCCTTGCCGTGCATAAGAATCTTGTGCACGCTTGCTGGTAAATAGTACCAAGGGTACAACTCAATAGCCATTTTTGCAGTCTCAAGGGCATAATCATGGAACTTTTCGGGATCGATGTAATGATTGCAGCAGATAACTTCTAAAATAATAGATAGACGAGTTATTAAATTTTCGTTAATTTTCGTTATTTCTGCCGTCAGAGCAGGATTTTCAAAGAAACGTCTTGAGGTGTTGCCACTGTTTGTTGTTCCAGTTCCTTGCTTAACGATGTCAACAAGAAGACCCAATTTCTCTCGAAACTGCGTTTGAATACGAATTTTTGTTTCCTTTTTTATGTCTGCATTCAGTGGGGTTGATCTCCAGGACTTGAAACTTAAGTTGTATCCTAAGTGTAAGACATATTCCATAAACTTTATTCTTGCGTGCAACGACGACATTCCCAACTTGCACGAACTTGGATTTGTTTGTTTGCACTGAATTTTAGATATGTTATTCATTTCGGATGGCCTGGCTCCACATATTGTGCAATTACTGCTTGATGACGTATTTGTTACGATCTGTGCCGTTTTTCCGTCGATCATTGTAAAGTGCATTTCATGTTTAACTTCAACCATATATCCATTGTGCTCAATTTCCGTCTTTCGCAAATGCTGAATTTCATTTTCCACGCGATTTTTTTCTTTTAAAACCTCTTCTGGAGTTTCTTTCGAAAATGAAAACTTAAGAGCGCGGCAATAGCGGGTTGATGATGGTCGCGGATTTGTCCAAATGTTTTCACCAGTTTCTTCTCCAACGAGTTTTAAGGGCACAAGTGAAGTCAAAAACAAATGTTGATCGGAAACACCTTCCTCTGGCACTGCAAACTTTTGCATATATTGGCTTTGTCCACTTGCACCATCACATCCCCATTTAGTGTGCAGGGTAATGTGAGGTTCTTGAAGGACGATGTTTGCTTCATTGAACGTTTTAAAAATCCTTTCACACGTATGGTCTAGAAGGTCCTGCAAAGGGACATATGCAGAGGTTTCAGTTACAACAGAATTATTTGGGTAACATTTCTTTCTTGCTTCTGTTATTTTTCTATACGAAGGGAAAATATCATGTCCGATTTCTTTCGTAGCTTTGCGAATGGTCTCATACTGTTCTTTTGTTAAGTTGGCTTGAATGCTCAAGGCAAGAGCAGAATCGGGATCAAAAGCTGATGCCCTTGATGAGGATGTCGATGCTGCCGCATCTATTAAAATTTGAGGGACATTTTCCTGAAGTTTTCTTATTTTATTTTTTTTACTGCGATCGCAGCTATCCTCAAAATTTTTAGGGGGCCTTCCACCATGTCTCACACACGATTCAAGGGTATCACTTTCACTAAGGTTTTTCACTTCAAAGAAACCATCTAACCAATCACTATTTCTTTGATAGAACAAACTTTTTCTATATGAACATCCACGGAACCGCGATTTAACTTTCGGTAGAAAATTTTTATTGTATTCGTCAATAATTTCTTTACTTTCGGTTTCAGTTAGATTTGAATAATTTGTTTTTAAAAACAATTCAAAAGGTTCTTCTTTTTTAATGATTAAATCAGCTAAAACTGTTCGCGAAATTGAAAACAAAACAGACATTTTTGTAAATCGATGCGTTCACGTTGAATTTAACCAAAACTTTGAATCATCATCATCATTGATCAAAAAGATAACAGTTAATTTTGCATCGACTTTAAATAGCATGTTAAACAAAGAACAAAGGAAAAGCTTTCGATCAATTTTTTTTTATAATTATTAATTATTATAATCTGCATTTTTAGTATGTAAGTTTTTCAGACGTTTTAAGCTTCAAATTGCTCTAAAAACCGAATTCGGACGTAATCGGATGAGATTTTTTTTGGAAAATATTGCTGAGATTCAACACTACCTTATGATATATGTCCGCCTACAGAGGGAGACAGAGGAAATAGTTAAAACCATTTTTGAAGCTAAAATTCCGGAAAATTATAAGTTTTCTTAAAATAAAAAATATAAAAAAAAATTTAAACCAAACTTTCATCTCATATTGTTAATCTGTTTATTTTTAATATGTTTACAAAAATTTTTTTTTTGAAAAGTCGATATTTAACCGATTTTATACCATTTAAAAAATACTCATATTTACATCAGTTTTCACCATTTTTCAACTTTGAATCAAAATTTTCATGTCTAGAATATTTTTTTGAAGAAAAATTTTTTCATATCCTGATTCTACAACATTTTTACTATAAGAAATGATTCCAACATATAAAAAAATCTAACTTTCATAAAAATGAGTTTTTTCCACTTTTTCCCCACTGTGCGGCGCAACACAACTTTGCTGTCAGGCACTCATCCAGTTTTAATATCCGACATCTGACAAGAGTTCTCGTTTGCTGTTCGTCATCCTCTCAGCCGATTATTATGTGTGTGTGCGAGCGAAGTGCAACTTGATTACCGCATGCAACTACGTGCGTTTCTTTTTGCTTCATGTCCGTCCGTCTGTCAAAGGTTGGCAGCGGCGGGTTGGAGCAGCTTGTCATTTATCTTATGCATGAACTGGTGACGGCTCAGCTTTTTTTTTGTATCACTCCCTGCGCCGCGCCGCGGCCGCGCCGCTCCACAGACCTTCCTGTCATCCGTTGAGAAATGGAATACGTGTTTATAATGTGTTCGCATAATTACTGCGCGCTCTAGAAGTGTTGACTTCCTTGGACATGTTTCGTTTAATGTGAGAACAAAATTACAGATCTTTATCACCAGAGAGCGTCAGCAGCGTCATCGTTGGATGGTCACTGCGGTTTTGTGCGTTTTTCCTGATTTCTTGGTTTTTGCTGTCCTATTTTTTGATTCGCTCTGATAGATCTAGATTAATCACTTCAATCTGGAAAGAGAAGGAGGAAAGATTGTGCTAAGATTGCAGCATTCCTGTAATGACTACTCAAGTTGGTTTGAAGTGGTGTTTGATTGGTTGGTGGTCCGGTCGGTGGGTCGGTTGGACTCAGGTGTATACGCAAGGTCTGTTGAGTTCGAAGGAACATGCATTACGAGAGGGTAATTGTAAAGAGTGGAATGTGGAGTAAAATGATTACGTGGTGGGTAAATATTTTGATTTTGATTTTGAGTTGTAAAATTGTCGTCCATTACAAGTTTAAACTGCGAAGCGTTAATGAAGCTAATGGTCGGCCGTGTACGATGACATCCGCATCTGGCAGTGGCTTCAACAAGGCATTGGTCCTCGTCGGTGATGATTTCTCAGAACCATCGGACTTCTATGGTACCTACTGGATGCTGGTTGGGATCATGTTCGATGGTTCCTATGGTGCAGCAACATTTCTCCAATCAATTTGTCCCTCCCCACAGCCAACACCAATAATTACGTTGATTGATGAATTTGAATAATGACCAACAATTTTCAGCTATTTTTTACAATTTTCAGCTATTTTTTTACAATTTTCACCCGAATACCTATTTAGTAATGTCCATGTTGAGTGCTCCAATGAATCAATGATTAATTGTCCTCCTTAATTGGTTGATATATTCCGAAATTTGGAAAAAAAAATCCCCGTGTCTCCAATAAGATAAATGATCATTAAAAAGCGCTTTTCTTCAAAAACACAGAACACACATAGGTACAAAAAAAAACTCCTCTAACGAGCTTGAACACAGATAATGACGAAATCTTTGATCGAATCAATCTTCATGTCCATCCGACCGCCGCCGACCCAATGTTAAAAAATTTAAAAGCTAATCGGTCATTTTCGTTCGGTTGTTGTTTGCCTTAAAGCCAATCCATCATAATCACTCAAACATTTGTATGGTTTTCATTTATGAAAAATTTCTCTATCGTCTTTCATGAATTCAATCCCCCCGGCACCACAAACTGACACTCAATCAATATTGTGCGCTACTGAAAATCCAATTGGCGCCAGAATTTGACACCTCTTCAATAATCTATAAAGTAATGTTTGAGAGCGTGTCGTCTTCATATAAGAATGTTTGTATGACGAGTGACGGCGGCGGCGGCGGCGACCCTCAACATAGAAGTTTAAAAAATTTAATGCACTTCATCAATAAGTCGTTGTCTGCTTAAGCAACCCAACCCAAGCTGTTTCCTTGGCAAGCTATCAAGGGATTCTTTTTTTTAACAATTTTTTAATCTGATTAAATGCCGCGCATATAATTTTGGTCTCGTCCTGCCTGCTGTCCCTGTCCGTTTTTATTTATTCAGTTAATAATAAATTGGCTTTATTACGGCGGGAATTAATCAGCTTAATGCCTGACGCCGTACTTGTCAAAGTCAAATACAAATTGTTGCTCTTCATAATCCCCTATCTGATCAGAGGTATCGATGACGACAAATACAGTAGGGTGGTCTCGTTCTGAAATGGGCAATATAACCATTCTACATTGAACAAATTTATTGAAACCAATCTTGATCAATTTACAAACATTTGAGTTGAAGTTCTCCGTTTCCGAATGAAGTCATACCTGCACGTTCCACCGCCAACTTCATAGTTTTCAAGCAGAAACCAAAAATATTTGTCATCATTTTTCTTGCTAACAGCTCGAAAAATTACGGTAAAGGAATTAAAAAATCAAAAATTCAAACTTTGTTTTTTTTTGTTTTTTCATTATTTTATTCCTTGATATGCCCCACTGTCAGCGACGTCTCTTCGAATTGACGGATTTGTCAGCAATCAGCCGTATAATGAAATCAATTCATATGGATATTGAATTTAAATTTGTCGCTGTCGTTCAGAACGTCTACTTCTCCGAGCGATATACGAGTAGGCTTCAAGCCTCTCTCACCCCCTCCTCCATGAAGAAGAGGACGATAGAAATGTTGGTTGAGCCTTGAGAGTGAGGTGTGTAAATCAATTATATATATCAGACGAAAATGTCATGCAGCTGTCAAACAGTAGCGGATCACTTGATAGCTCTTGGGAATCATCCAACTACGACCGAACGTAAGACGCGACGAAGACAACTCAAAAGACTATAATGACGATGACAATGATAACTAATCACTCGCTTGCCCAGGGATAACAGAGGTCTACTATTTATCATGCCCAGGTAGCAAGCTACAGTTGTTATTGGCAATGGCGGGGCTTTGGCTGTCTAGCGAATGATTTTAAGCATTAGAAAGATGGGTGTAGTTGTGAAGCGTTTGCCATGAAAGATCGTTGCGAGGATTTGTGGGAATGAAATGAAGATTGAGTTGTGAGTTGAAGTATAAGGTCAAGAAGGAAGTTAATCTGATGGAGGTGATATTTTACGGGTTTTCTCATTTATTCTTTATGGAATGTCTTTCACGTGGTACTTTGACAGTGAAATAGAGAGATAAACGCTATTAATAACGAAGGGGTTTGATAAATTAGCTGGGGTTGGGTTAGGTGTTCTTATTTAACTCGGATTTAGCTGTGATTGAGATTCAAATCAATTAAATCTCTTTCACGACTGTATCACATGCTCTGAAACGCTAAGATGAAAGCTATGGATCTACACGGTGGGTAGGTAAAAGAAAATTATATGAAGAGACCCCCTTTCCAACGTGGCAGTTGGAGAGTCAAGCCTCTGATAAAAATTTGTACTCCTTTGCCTAGGTTGCACCGATACTGAGTGCTGTTGCAGTGCATATTGGACCTAAACCATTTTAATGATTGGCAAAACGGCTTCTACTGCGGATTTGAAAGCTTTTCTCACCAAACCGAGAATCGTTTTGGAGACTATTTTAAAACCAATAAAAACCACACTGAATACTCAGTACTGTCAACAACTCTTCTATCACATATTTCGCTAACGACACAGTAGCTTCAGCTCTTTGTATTAGTTTTTAGATTCACTACACAACACTCAACTTGAGAACGAAAATCACAAGTCAGTGTTCAAGACTTCCATATACCCAAAGCCCAAAAACTTTTCCAGTAGGTATTCAAATATGTTAACCCAAAATAATAACAAAATAAGGAAAACAAAATAATCGCTACACAAAAAATAATTTCCATCCTTCCAAACATTTATATAAATTCACATTTTAAACAATTGCCACCCAGTGCATGAAAAATAACAACCCAAACTTTTTCACCACCCACGGCATATCCACCATAATCTTTGACAGCTTTGCTCATCATGGCGTATTTTTTTTTTCTTGAGAGAGAGTGAGAGAAGACACATTTGCAAAATTGCAAGCTCGATCGTGATCAAGTTTACAGCCTGATTCTCCCCCTTGTGAGGAATCAAAGGTCATAAGCCCTTGTGACTATTTCTTGTGAGGATTGTTGTGATTAATTAACATTTGTCGGATTCTCCCATAATCCTCACAAGAAAAGTCACAACGAAACTCACCACAGCTAATGTGAATATGGAGATGTCATCACTCATCAGCTTATCATTGAAAAAATTTAAAAGATTTCAAATTTGCGAATCAACAACTCAGCTCTACAATATGTCTGCAACAGGTATGATAAATTTTATAGAAATGTTTATAATTGAAGTTATAAATAAATAAATTAATATATTTTCAGAAGCAAATCGCGATGGTAAGAGGACTTCAGTGCAGCAACTAGAATACTTCGTGACATTCATGACCGACCACCCACAGCTCATGGCCAGCAAAAATGACCCAACCGATCCGGAAAGGGTAAAAATTGTGGGGTCAGCTGGGAGAAGCGTTGAATGCCATGTATGCATAGCCATTGGGTCATTGCCTCATTGGTGACTCTCAGGTTTCCTAAAAGCCATGTTCGCTGCAATCTTATCAATTTTATTAGTTTGTTTCAAATGATGTGCTTTTGTAAAATTCTTACTTTTCAACTACGGAGGAAACTTCGTCAATAAAATATGCGTCATAATCATTTCAATTTCCATTGTGTTCACTACTCAAAAATCAAAATTTCAAATGTCAAATAATTTGCTAGTTATGAGTTATGACCTGCTCTGAAGGAGATCACAATTTCGTTTGTTTTTGTGACTCTCACAAGTTGTGACTTTGGGGGAGAATACAAAAAAGTCACAAAATCAATTTCACCTCTCCTTATGACTTGTGAGGTATCAGTGATGATGGGGAGAATCGGGCTGCAAGTTGACATTTCATGTGAAATTAATTTAGTTTTTATAAATGCTCAATGATCATTAACATAAAATTACTATACGAAATGATTTTTTCAAGAAAAAAAGGTTAATACTTTTCCGTAGTAAATTCAATTCAGTGTTGTGCAGTGTAATTTTTCTTTGAATTGGAAATCAGTTGATTTAATAATCTATATATATAAAAATGAAAAGCTGTTCGTTAGTCTCGCTTAAACTCGGCAACGGCTCAACCGATTTGGCTAATTGTGGTCTTGAAATAATGGTGGAAGTTCAGGTAAGGTGTAAACGGTTAGAAATTTTCAAAAAATGCACAAACACACACGTTATATGCAAAATTTCTTTTCTCATACTTTGCAAAGAAAAAATCATTTTCCCATATACTTTGTATAAATAATCTTCAAATTGAAGAAATTGAAAATTGAATTTGAAGAAATTGAAAATCGACACTTTATTAAGCCAGCTTAACCGTCTCCAAAATACGTCAAATAAAGCATATTATGCAGGTATATATTTCTTAACTTCGGTTAACTTCCTTTGTTATTTTTGTTGTTGTTCTTCTGTGCACTATCACAGTGCTAAGTGTGTGAGAGCTTTTGAATTAACGATGACGAGGAGAAGACGACCTGATGTAGTCCGTCACAATCAGTCAAATGTGCGATGAAAACTGCACTGATGACCAAAGAGAGATTAACCAACAAAACAGTCATATTGCTGGGTCACAGTTGCGTTCTGTAGTAAGTAGCAATGCAGTAGATAGGCTAAAAATGCAACGAGTTCGTGCACGTCAATCTCAACAACAGCGAGCACGACATAATGTTATTGAGCGATTCCGCAGACGCAGTGCTACTGTGATACTGGAACGAGCTGCATTCCATTATGATCCAGCATTAGATTAATGTGCCGACAAATCGGTAAATATTGGAGAAATGACAGTAATTTGTTCATATTGCAAGGCATTGAAATACTGTGGTGAATCTATTGGACTATGTTGTGCTGGAGGCAAAGTAAAATTGCCATAGTTGGTCCCACCGCCAGATCCCTTAACTTCATTCGTAGCGAGCTTTTTTTTTATTAATTACGGATTACTTTTGTTTGTTTTAAGTTTATTTTATACAAAAGGTTAGGTCTTTCATTTATCCATTAAGGTAGTACGAAGTCTGCCGGGTCAGCTAGTTTTCTATAAAAATCGAAGCTTTTTGTGTTCCATCTCCTTATTCTTTATAACCACCCTGCATTGAAAAAAATGACAGCACTCATACTCATATAGATATTTATAGAGCATCTGCTTAGAGATATTTGTCATGTCCTAGTTCCTAGTCCTATCGTGCATTGAACGTGTTCGGTTGATTGCTCAGTGATCTTTGTAAATAAAAAAATACTTTAACCATAATTAATTGTGAAAAAAATATTTTGTTTTGTTTAACATCAGTAAATAATTAACTTGTGATTCTTTTGCTTGCTCGCGATTCGTTTTTTCCTCTCTTCGGAAATTGATACTGTGAGTTCTAGTGTTTCATTCAATTTCACTACAAGTGGAGGTGTTTTTGAACATATAACTGTTGTAATGTTATAATTCTTAAGCAAAAACTTAAGCTGAGCAATGATTTTGTCTTTTTCTTATCTTGTGATTAAAATTTTGGAGTTCTTCCGAACGGGAGAGACAGCATCAAAGACAGCAGGTGACAACGTGAAAATTCAGGTTTGTCTTTGTCAAGTGATATAATTCTATTTGTGTTGATGCTTTGTCAAAATGAAGCATTAACGCGTATCTATCGATTGAGACTATTTTCATCTTCAAATTCAGAATTCGGTAAAGGAAAGTAGAGCCAAATTCCTTCTAAAATCTTAAAATTGTGAATTTGCCTTTCAGTTAATTTATTTATTTTGTCTTTTTCCAGGATACACCGTTATATTGGAATATTTGTGTCAAGACTCAGGACAATTTGTCTGTAAAATGTTGCTGCATCAAGTTGATTTGTTGACATGTCCATAAATATTACTTTATGGTGGGTACGTACCAGTAGATGTAGTTCTTATAGCGTTTAAGGTCACACAAAGTTTTCGTATTAAAATTTTTTTGAAAGGTGGCTGGATAGCTTTTTAATCTGCATTCACCTTTCTTAAAAATACACTCAGAGAAAAAATCATGTTAAAACAAACAGAATCTTACATTTTATCAAGTTATTATTTTTCAAACAAACTTGATACCTGATTTTAACAAGATTTTAAATTTTGTTCAGTAACCTGATATTATGTTAAATTTACATGAACAAACTGTTACGCAGCTTGTTTTATTAACATTGCGCTCTTTATTCACGTACCTGAAAGCTGAAATCCTGTTAATTGAAACCTATATGAACCTTAAAATTAACCTTACTCAATGTTAAAGCAACAGTGATACCTTGTCTGTTGAACAAGATTGATCATGTTAAATCATGTAAAATCGACATTGGTATACCTGTTAAATTAGCACCATACTCGGTTAAAAAAATAATATCCTCTTTTCAATCTTCTTAAATTTTATTATTGAGCAATTTAATAAAATAGAAAATACAACAATGTAATAAAATTTCCGTACCAAGGAATGACCCATCGAGTTGTTTAAAAAAGACCAGTTCACAAGGTTATTTACATCATTTCTGAGAATATCCGATCTTCATTTATCTGAAATTTCTTTCATTAGTGCTCTGCTCTGTGTTGTGCACTAACCAGTTTTTAAGCTGCATCTCATCTGTGGTCTGAAATTGATATTAATTTTAGTGGGGATTTTCGTCAATCTTAAAGCTAAAGTCGAATAATTCCTTTCAACAATTTGCAGTCGAAGGTAATCACTACTAAATTCAATTCTCTTAGCTATTCAGCTACGATTGATGCAAAATGCATTCTAATTGATTGGAATCGAAGTATATAAATTTTAAAGGAAGTTTTTAATTACCATGTAATTTCGTATCGAATCGTTGAATCCTGTTTTGGAGCAAATAATCTTCCGCATACAGCTTTCACAATTTTCAATGCAATTTTTTTAATATGAAGTTTTGCGTACTGTTAAATTAACAGTTTCCTTGTCAATTATTAACACGGTGTTTTTCTCTGAGTGTAGGTACAAAGAGTGGGCTTAATCCTATTTGTATCATTCAAGGGCCAAAATTTCCCATAGTCATTGAATTCAACGTTTCTCATGTTTCTGCTTCGGCTGGCTATGCGTTGAGCATTCTGTCACTCATATATTCCACGACCTTGCTCAATGTTAATGGTTTCAGGATATACATAACTCCCTGATTACTTGGAAGACTTTAAGTATTTTATCGGTTTCTGCATAACGTCGTCAGTCCTTCACAACTTAAAAAAAAAACAAACAAAAATGCAGGGTGATATCGCCAAGATAACTTTTAACATGATTTAAGAATTTAGCTTCAAAGTTGTACCCAGGGATGGAATCGTGTAAGCTGATAGTTGATAGTTGACAGTCAATTTCCTATCTTTTTTTCCCTGAATTTTACTGTCAACTATCAACTATCAGCTTACACGATTCCACCCCAGGTGTGTTACTGTCTTTTGGGCATGACTTAACTTGCAATATGTGTCAGATTTACTCAGAACCTTGAGGAGTCTGTTTTAATGAAGCGTTCAAAACGTAAGGGGCTTTGGGAGAGTTTTCTTTAAACAAGATGAAAGTGAGAGCTCCTCGAAAAATGTAAAAAATTGTGTTCAATTCAAATCCAAATTGAAGGTAGCAAAAATGCTTAAAAAACACACACATCTGCATCAAAGAACAATGTAGCATTTCTGACATTCCATTTCTCGAATCCGAATACGCCACATTTGAGTGTCCCCAAAGCGCTGTCGCTAACGTGGTCGCATTTTCGAATCCGAAAAGAAGCTAAGTGAAAAATCGTTTCACAAATTCCACAGCCCCAGCTTTAAACCACCTTTTCATTGACATCAAATCGAAATCAGCTTCAGCATATACCAATCTTAGAGCCACCATAAGGTATGTGGCATTTTACATATCAAAGCATTGTAGCTGCCTGAAAAAAAAAATAAAAGATAAGCGCTTGACGTTTTCTCATTTTGCTCATACATATTGGTACTTGCTGCAAGAATTCGCTCGTGGTGCATTCTCGTTCGTATGCATATCGCGAGTTTTCGCCCGTCCTCATCGTGTCTGTCTTATGTCGTCTGATGAAAATGAAAATTTGAAATATTTCAAGCACGATGTTCTCTGTTGACAGCTCTTAATTGGGGAGGTTCTCATTCGAATGACATATTATGTGACTGCTGCTTCTGTTTGCCAGAATTCATTTCACACTTTATATACAGCCGAACTTGACGCGAGACACGACAACGACTGCTGCTGAAAGAACACAAAAACACGTTAACCAAAACACACACAGAGTTCGGCGAGAATCTATCTCACATGTCAATTTTGTGTTCTTTTGTCTATCCTCTATCGATCGATCGTATCTGTCTATCTGTCAACCACTCCAAGCTGAACACGAGGTGATCCCACTTCTGAGCCAAAAGTAATAAAACGGAATGTCGGTCTTCTAGCAGCCGAGTGATTGATGAATCGATGCTATGCAAGTTTACAATGCTCAAATACTTGGCATTTCGAAGCTCTAATTGATGTTGATTTGGTTAAAATTGCGCGAGCAAAAAAAAAAAAAAAAACAGACGGGCAACATTTTATTTAAAGAACATTCAGGTACACCTTGTGTGCCTTTTGCAATTTCTAATCCTAACGGATTCTTTATTCGTGAGTGAATTTATTTTTGGAACATCAAAGGGTGACAGGAATACAAAATCATGCCTTTGACCACTACCGACCGGTAGACAGCAGCCGACTTCTCGTTTGAAATTCACAAAGCTAGAACGTGTGTTGTGGGGATTGATGAGTGCTTCTAGGCATTTTTTTAAACTTTGTGTCCATTCTGTTTTACCTTTCAGACAGGGGCTTGTGTCGGAAAAAAAAATGGGACTTGAAAGTGATTGTTGTCTGCAAAAAGAAAAAAACGACGAGCGACGACAACGTAAAAGACTACAATGTCGTTGATGACAGCCGCCATCAATCATCGAGCAATTGAAAACTTTTTGACGTGTCAATGGATTACGGCGAATTGTTTGCATCTGTCTAACCAACTAGTCTGGCAGAATATTAAAAAAAAAAAAAAAAAACAGAAATATGGACGTTTCTTTGACTTCAGGGCTTCGGTTGTCAACGGTGCATCATATTTGCAGAAGTGACATAATATTTGTTGTTGATTTTAATTGGGATTAGTGGTATTGCTCCAGGGTGAAACCACGATAAGCTATTAGGATTTTAATTTTTATTTTCAGGACTTCCCTTTATTCTATGAAATTCTTTTCGTTCCACAATTGTCCGCTTCAGAATTCTACATGTGAAACTTTGTTTTCCCATCTGGAATAAAGAAATCAAAATATTTCTAGACCAGGAATTTGTTCCACAAGTTTTCCTTTAACAATTTCACGAAATTGCTCGTTCCACATCAAGTGAAAACATTACTCTTTACTTTGTATCACCAGTGAATTCTATGTAATGCACTTAAGGCACCAGAAAAACAATAAAACAAGGAGTTAAGGGGCTCAACTACTTCTAAACAGGTTCCACAACTTTTCAACTCATCGATCCACACGTGAAATATTTGATAAAATCGAAAATATGAACACTGTTGCTCATATCTCCACTTGGAAATTGGTCGTGAACATTTAACATTTTCCTTTTTTAAAAGACCTAAATTTTTAAGCGGGATATTAAAACACGATGCAAATGTCACTTACTCTATTCCATTAAACAAAAATCGAGTTTTGTGGATCGTATTCATTTTCACTTCATCCACGCCTCGAAATTGCCTCTCCAGAAGCATCCGAAACGTCGTTTACCTTTTTTCTGTCATAAGCCCTCTAATCTCAGTTTCCCTGATGACTTATATTCCCCTAATGGTTGGAAAGGATCCAAACCCATCAGTTATGAATGCACCTATATGAGAGTTTGGGTTTCTTTATTCATAAATTATAATCTATACGATCGCATTGCCAACCCACCAAGCGGCGAGCTGCGAGCGAATGCCTTAATATTATTAATGCCCTCATAAATCGTATTTCCAATATGTATCCAGCCTTTCAGCAATACATCATGGCTGAAGTAACAACAATAAAATTAATAACAATAAATAACAAATCATAACTCAATTGTTTTCTGTCATGCATTCCACTTCCAACCACCACCACACCAATATAAAAGCCAGCACCATATGCCGAACTGACTTTAAGCTCCTTGACCGACCGACAGCCACCACTTTTTCTAAGACTTATATCCTTTCAGAGTCTCAGAGCCTCTCTCGCGTCCAAAACCACTATATAATATACCTCCAACTGTGGCAGCGACATTTTAAGGCGGCAATTTACGATTTGTAATCAGCAGCAACAGCGGCTTGACTTTGGAAATCCTTTCATCTGACGGTCGAGACGCTAACGCGCACACAACAGCGTCTTAACCACTACACACCATCAGTCGATGAATCGGAGACCATATCTCATTTGGTAGTCCGCCTTCCGCCACCACGCCTCTTTCATCCTTTGCCTTTTCACCTTCTTCGTCGACTTGAAAACTTCGACAGAAGAGAAATGGAACATCGTTAGGGGCAATTTATTATAAAACAACATTAAGCCCTGCTCAAAAGTCGCGACAGCCCACAGAGAGTTACGTTGGTAACTTTGGCGTTGCATGGCAGCGCGATCCGATCGGTGCTCACCCAAAATTATAACCACAGACAGGATATGAGGTCGGAATCAAAGTGCGATTGCTGCTCCCCCTCAACTCTCCGCCATCGCCACACACAAACATCACGGACAAGAGAAAAGTTAAAGCAATCATTTGCTAGGGGATTTAACAAAAGGCTCGTTGAGTTCGAACGAGCCAAATGAAGTTGTTGGCTTGCCCAAGGAAGTTAGTGACTTTGAGTAATGCGTTGATTTCGAACAATAAGAAGGCGCACTCAGGGATCTTGCTTTGTCGATGACTTGGACGCTCGGCGAAAGATGCAAAGCGACGAATCAATTTATGTCCGTAGCGTGTTTTGCCATCGTAAACGATTTTGTGGCCGCTTGTTGGCACACTAAGGCGTTCTCTGCTTTCGGTTGTGTCGGTCGGCTCGCCCGCGTCTTGTTTACGATGTCAGGTGAAACAATAAATAATAAAATTTGATGTTGATGGTGGCCTGTGGACCGCGTGATGGTGTGTTTGTAACTTCAATTCAAAATTGAAGATAAAATCATTTAAAGTTAGTTTTCTTTCCCGATTACGTTACACCACAAATGGGGTACGGATGCCCCTGTCACGGCATGTGTCAAAATATCGCGGAAAGCCAGAGATGGTCTGCTTGGAGTTCAAGAAAGAAATACTAATACGTTCCACATTTTTATTTTTAACTTTAATCTTTTTATACATACCGTTCAACAGAAGTACCTACAATCCTCGTTACTGCATGTGGAACGTAACTTTTTTCACTGAAAACTTCTCAGTTCTATTAGAACCTCATTGACCAAGACCATTCCATTTTGCATTCGTGCCACAAAATTCTAATTGAAATGGCACCTAAAACACTTTTTCCCTGTATCTTTTTCTGTCACTTGATGCCTCTGCTTTGTCCTCTCCTCTTCTCTGAGACCGACTCTGATGTTGAAAATTTTTTTCTGTCGAAAACTACATTTAGCCCAACTGTCCTTCTCCATCAAAATCAGTTTCTCCTCACCTTTTCTGTCTTGCAAACTCAGTCCTTCATCGTCTTGTTGATGGGGCGAGAAAGCTATCACAAGGGTTTTAAAATTTTCTGTTTTTTAGTTTTTCCTTTTTTTTGCGTTCAGCACAAATCAGCAGTGGTTCGTTGGGCGCCTGTCACTCGGCGCACACTTTACACTCAGTGGAATTTGTCATTTTAATTAATGTCGACTTTTCGCTCGGACTTAATTGAGGCTGTCACTATGAAGTCGTTTACATGAAGGCAATAATAAGTTTTGTACGTTCTCGTTGTTTGCTGTTGGTTCGTTGACTCGACCCGTCGCATCACACCCGTCAAGCAGTTGGTGTACAGTGTGCTTCAGTTTTCGTTGTTGTTTTGGCATCGCTATCAATGCAAGACAAACTGAGGGGAAAAGCATAAAGAGACCGACAATCTGCTGTCACCAGCTGAAACTAGGAAAACTTGCCAAATTATTTATTTTGACAGGTGGAAATGAGAAAATGTTTGAGGACAATGATTGCAGCTCAACTACAATGTTGCATTGTGAATGGGTTTTTTTTTTTGATTCAGTATTTTTGGGGCTTTTGTATGACTTGCCTCATAGATTTGATATTTTTACTTAAATTAGTGTCAAAGTTACCTTCCAAATTCTTTTTAATTTACCAATTTGGAACGTTGTGGAACGTATTTAAACTTGTATGTTATTCTTTACTGTGGTAACTGTCATTTTTTACTTGCAGAACGTATTCACATAACTTAAAGTTATTCCCAACAAGATATAGTTTTTGAAATAGGCTTTCTTTCAAATGTGGATGGTATTTTCTTCTTTTTCCAACTTTCTGTATCATTTGTTTAATATAATCAACCAATCATGTGAAAACAAAGTCTGGTTATCATTTACCTCCCAAATGTACCTCTGTGGACTGGTGTGGAATTCATTCAGATACACAAAAACATTCGTTTTTAAACCAACTGTTCTTTGCTCATTATGTTTACCTATACACCTTTCCAGTGTTCAAAAAAGGGACGAAACAATGTTTGGAATGTAATTGTATTCAAATGTGGATCATATGTCCTGTTTTAGTATTCCTCCAGTTGCATTTTTTTAATAAATTCCACAAATCGCTTGGCAACAATCTCGCAAGATGAAAACTCGATAAATCGTTTGACATATTCATTCAATGACAAACCCAAACATCCTTGCAATGTCGTTTGGGACTTCGAGTCAACGCAGCAGCGATGTGTTCAGATAAATAAGAAGAGCAAAACCAAAAAACAAACGCCCCACCATCATCAGCATCATCTCTATCGTGTCGGTGTCATCCTCATCGTCGTCGTATATAAAGAAAAGAAAGCACTGAACGTGACAGAAGAACATAAAGACATCACATAACTCAGCGTGATTAACGTCTTCTGCTAGGGACATAGATAAAAGGACACCCACCCACATTAACACACACACAGCCAAACAAATATCCAAACATAATGTGAAATATAGCAAAGAGGAAGTCGGTGTCATCAACAACAGGCAGTGCATGACACACTGAGGAAGGACGACAACGACGACGGACGCGCACCACCAAAACGAAACTTATTGTTCTCTACACATAATCAGACCAGAGAGGATGGTTTTCCTGCACCCGGTCTTCTGATCTGGATTTTGCGACGAAAATGCTGCACACATGATAGCGCGCTGCTGTGCTGCAGTTTATTATGGGCGCCTGGCTGAAAGGATATCCAACACACTTGACAAAGGACCCAAAAAGCTCACGGCATGGTGGCGGCCACCACCACCGCCGCCGGCAGCGTAAAGATGCAGAACCTCACACAAGTTTCATACGTTCTGAGTCAGATGTCAGCCAGCAGCAGTATGGGTGGATCAGAATAGAGGCAAGCAAAGACATAGATTCCAATTTCAAGCATTTGCTCAGCTCGTTTTCGTGATGCTGGCTGATGTGGAGGATGCTTCCTGCGGAGTTTTGTGGCAGTTTGTTTTCCAAGGGGAGGGGAGGGCTAATAACAAATGGTTGCACATAATAGATGGCGCTTACTAAACACACATTTTCTTTTCCCAACACAAATTTAGTGCACTAGACGATCTATGAGAGGGGGGGGGGGGCTATTCTGTTGTTCTCGTTCGCCCATTTCCCTCCCGGATGTACGGAGAAGGATATACTGTTCTGATTCGTGATGCTGATGCTGCTGGTGGCATTGCCTGCAGAGGATGTATGTCACACACATGAGCTGAGCCAGAGGATAGAAGAACGGACAAGATTTAGAGCTGTGCACATGGAGGGTTTCAAATGCTCGATGTCGTTGACAGTGTACAATGCATTCCAATTTGTAGCATCGCCATCGCTGGCTATCATCAAAATGAATGGAATGTCTAGAAAATTTTGTTGATTTTGTCTTTTTGTGTGTGTTTGTGTAAACTGTGGGATATTTCGTCCAGGAACTTGAATACGTTCCACATCACCTCTAATAACTTCAAAAATTCAACTTTTCCTCCCATCTTCCTTACAATCTAATGGAAGGGA
Source organism: Sphaerophoria taeniata (assembly GCA_943590905.1). NCBI lineage: Eukaryota > Metazoa > Arthropoda > Insecta > Diptera > Syrphidae > Sphaerophoria > Sphaerophoria taeniata. Next base: position 87,970,794 of record OX016542.1, read on the forward strand.
GAGAAACAGGCGGTAAAAATTTACAAAATAAAACACAAGACACAACCATAATTTGATTGATTACCAGCCATAATACATCATACTCGTTAAATTCAGTATTGTGGTAATGTTTCCGTAATCAAAATCACATTGTGCCTGATGCATCATCTTCATCAAATATGGCGAATTATTTTTATATCAAAAAGGAAGATTGAAAGAAGTGCTGATGATTATGATGATCAATCACAACTTATCTCATCAATTTAAGTCCGACCTCAATTTCGTTTGCACACGTATTTGAAGGCAACATAGGCGCACACAACATGACTGGATGGACAGATTGTTATTATGACAGATTTAAAGGGGGAAGTGGCTGCAGCACATGGCACAGTAGATTATTTCTTGTATGCATGTAGTTATAGTAATTTTTTTTAAAAAGATCGACGTTTGGTAAAAGTTAGCATACCTATTTTTTTCTAGTTTCGAACTAGCTTGAAAATCAGTAGATCAAAAACTAATCAGTTTTTAATTATTTCTATAGAGAAACCTTAACGAAGCTTAACCGAATACTAAGCGAAGTCTTAAGAAAGCTTTATAGAAGCTATAATCAAAAAAAGCCTTGTTGAGGCTCCTTGAACCAAAAACAAATATAGTGAAATATTTGTCCTACTCACTATAAAATCTGCCCCACTGTACCTTAGGCGAATCTGTTGTATTTTCATTGCATGTGTTATACCAGACAGACATCAATCAAACAAAATTTCAACAGCTATTATTATTATTAATATTCACTGGGATTCCCTCTCTGTCTCCCTCTCTACACTCGGTCGGTTGTTGTGCGTTTCTCATATCAAAAGAACATCATTCAACAGCAGCGGCAGCAGTCATCTACTGTTGGTTGTTTGAATGACAGTCAAGGAAGCACCCAGCCACCACCTAGCCATCAACATCAGGTATCAAAAGCAGAAGAAAATTCATTCGCTCACTCATTGTATAGCTCTCCAATCCAAGCTACGGACCACAGCAGCAGGAGTAGCGCTGAGCTGCGATAGAAAAATCAACCGCATATCTCATGCAAAACCCTACACACCGCTACCGTCGCGTCGTCGTCGTCGTTGTCGAAGTTCGTCCGCCTTTTAAGTTCCATGGTTTCTGTGTGTGTTTTGATTCATCGCCGCTACAAATCTGTCAGAGATGACAGGAATCAGGTCCAGAGCCACACGGTTCTTTGCTCATTCGCTCACTCACTCACTCGCTTGCTCGCTCGACAGTAGATTGAAGTTGAAGGGCTGGTGCTGGATGGCTGGCTGGCTGGTTGGCGGGCTGGCTGGATTACAACAGCCGGGTGATTAATGAGTTTATTATTACTCGACAAAAAAGGAGTGTGTTCGTGTCTCCTTGCTCTCTTTCTGTTGGCTGTCCATCGTTCTCTGACGTGCAATTTATCTTCCTCTCTAGAATACGGCTCGATGGTGAATGGGAGAACGTTGCTGCGTTAAAAAAAAAAAAACGCAAATCAGAAAGGAGGACATGTGAGAGACGTTCGAGACGACAACGAGGACGCGCCGCCGTCGACGTCGACGTTGATGATGATGATGAAAATGATGATGAAGAAGTATGAAAAGCACAAGGGAACCCCCAGCCCGGCAATAACCAACCACTGTCAGTGGAAGTAGATGGTAGTGCCAGTGCCAGTTCGCTGAAGAAGAAGAATGATCATTGTTCATTTTGAAAACTGTCTAAAATGATAGATGATTTGCCCGACCAGGTATAGCTCTTCAAATATGTAGATGTACCGTACCTACCATGCAACTCCCACTGTTTTACTGCCAGCAGCAGCGCCACCACAGCGTTCGTTGTTCTAAAGACACGGAAAAAGATAGCAAGCTTAAAATTAGCCAACGACTGAAGGACGTAGAACGAGAACCTCGTGCGCCAAATAATATTCAGCCAGTGTCATCGAATTTATTATACCAGGCAAATCCATTTATGGCAAACTAACTAATGAGTTCACTTTTTGGGCGACAGATGGTAGCACGTAGATTAATTGACAACTAGACAACAAAACAAGCTGACATTTGGAAATTCCACTTCACTTGGAAATCATGACAACACGACATGCATGGCATAGTGCTAGGCTGTGTGATTCTGGCTGTCATGGCTCGCGGCAATATTTGGCTGTAGCTATGTGTCGAAGTCGGTGTGTCAGTCAACCCCCTGGCATTGCTGGTTGTTGGCTGCTCTCGCTCTCTAATCCTCAATTTAACAAATTATCTAATGACGTTTCGTGTCGGTGTCGACCGTGATAAGTGACTCCATCAATCACGTTGATTAGTGTCCACTGTCGCGAGCGGCATCAGCGGCTGTTACTAAGTAAGTGAGGGACTTCAGCTAGCTAGAGCTAACTATTGAGTATGAATAATGATCCAAGTAAATTGTTTTCTGTGTTGGATGTTGTTTTGTTGTTCATTTGTTTGTTTTTTAACTCCGCGCCCATGAGGGTGCTCATAGGGAAACTTGCAAAGGTAATTGACGACGAAAATATTTAGTGAAGCTCTTTCTTTGGCGCGCTGTCATTTATTTAAGCTATCAGTTTGGAATTGATGGACTTTTTTGTTTGTTAATAAACGAGTGGGGTGGTTTGAACCTTTCTAACCTCTTTCTCTGTCGGTTCAACGGCAATTTGAAAAACGTGAATTTGTGTGTTGTTAAGCCATTTTGATGAACTGCATTCGAATTCATTTGTTTTCCTGTCAAATTACTGTTTTTTTTTTTGTTAATTGTTTTTATTTTGGGCAAGTACTAATTTGTATTTTTGGTGTATAGGTTGCAGAGAAATATGTAAAGGGTTGGTAGTTTCCAGGTAGTTTTGGTATATCGGACTTGGTGGATATAGGTTTGACTCATCGATACACTTTGTTTTTTCCTTAAAGGTGTTGCGGGGTGAAAATGAGCATCGAGTTTGTTTTGCAGACTGCTGGATCACTAGGATTGTCTAGAAACAACTGTGATAAGTGTTCGTTGGGTCATCTGAGCTGTGCGCTGCGGAAGAGTTGTATTTCGCTCTTCATGTGTTTATATGTGAAACAGAGTCCGGTTATTCCGTTTATTGCCGATGCCGAGCTTATATTTTTTTCCATCTTAGAGAAATCAAAGATTTTTTGCTTGAGAATATTTCTTCTTCTGAATTCTTTTCAATACACCCTGTGCAGAATCCAGAGGGTAGGGCCGTATACTTTAGGAGCTACAGAGAGTCAAAGAGGTACCATGATGGGTTTTTTTCGGTTGAATTCACCCTGTGCCGAATCCTGTGTAAGGATTTGTCCAATAATTTACCCTAGTGTGGGATATGAACGTAGGTACGCATCTGCTGTCCACCTTTCAGAGACAAGGGCCGTATACTTTAGGAGCTGCAGAGGGTCAAAGTCGTATATTCATCCAAAGGTTGAGTATAACTCCCATCTGTGGGCTGAAGATCCATTAACATATTTGAGCCACTTGGATGGTATTCAAAGAAAGTTTGTGAAAAACCGTCGAATCGTTTACGGCCTTTTAAAACTGTCGTAACGTTTCTTGCCTTTCACTCATTTACCGTTACTTTTACGATAAAGTGAAAAAAGTCAGTTGAATTCCTCCCCTTAAACAATTCAACTGTAGTACTCGCGCTTCCAGGAAATCATCAATTTATAGACAGCGAGCTAGCAACATTCTGCATTAATGGATAATGGAGAGTGGAAACGAAGATTCAACCAAGAACTTTACAAGCTGTACGGCGACACTGACCTTGAAAGTTAAGGTCCAACGATTTAGATGGTTGGGTCATGTTGAGCAAATGGAAAATAATGCTCCGATTCGTAGAGTCTTCGAATCCAACCCGGAAGGACGTCGCAGAAGAGGAAGACCGAGACTCAGGTGGAGCACACAAGTGGTAGAGGACCTGAACCAACTTGGCGTCCGAAACTGGAGACAGCTAGCTAGGAACCGAGCTGGCTGGAGATGTTTGTTGGGTGAGGCCTTGGTCCGACCTGGACTGCCACCATAAGTAAGTAAGTAAGTAAGAGCTAGCGACATTATGAATCATGTCATGAAATGTCTTGGGGAGTTAGACACGAATCATTTTGAGGAGTTAGGGTGCGTATTCTCGGTAGGGACTAGCTATATTCGGATCACAGAATTTAACTCAAAAAGTCAATCGAAACTTTTTACTGTAGATGTTGACTTAATGTATAAAATGTGAATATCTCTAATGATTTATTTTTCCTTTATTTCAGATGTTTTAAACACTCCAAATGAGAATTTCTACAAAATGAATAGAAAGAAATATAAAATCACGTAAGTCCAATGTTACATATTTTTTTTCAAAAATTTGTAAAACATTTTTCAAATTTACCAAGAAAACAGACTACAAAATTCATCTAGTCACGTGAACTGAAATTTTCTTTAAAAAAAATCTTATCAAAAAATGTAACCTTAGCCTTTGCTCTTATAATTTCAAACATTCCCCCAAAACTATGCTTGCACCCTAATTCTAATTTCTGCTTATTTCGCATAACCCATCATCGTCCATTTCCCAAAGAGTTTTTACCCGAAATTCCATTCCTCAAAAATCAGTTGATCTTTCCTCCTTGTGGCACGACACAGGCAGATTAGGTAGCAAATCAAATTCAAAATAGTTGTCTAGTTGTCTTTGGTCTGTCTACAACTTCATTTGTACCTTCTTCTTCTTACTTTACCCCACTCTCCAAGTAAGACCACAAAATATACAATCTAATCTGGCTGACATTGCTCTCTCTGGCCATAATCCGACACATTTTACATTTTTGCTGTGTAGTAATATCTCTGTCGACCATCTCCCCTCGTATCCAACGATGAAAAGGACACATTATTTCATTCCTCTTGAAGAGGTTAACTGGAAGACTCAAAAGTCCGTCTGTCCAACCGTTCCAACCATTCGTCTGTCTGTACCTTAAAAAGTTGTAATTCATAGAAAATCCATGATAATTTTCTCGTTACTGGCTGCTAACTGCCCTCACTTGGCAATTCTAAGGATATAAAGTCGTACTGCTTGACTGGGGGGAGAAAAGGAAAGGGTGTAGTTTGATTTTGCCTTTGGAGTCAAAACCAATGTTCGTAGCCACATTCTCCGATTCCATCCAATTGCTCATCGGAAGTTATTTAACCGAGATACAGACTTCTTCTTCTTCGTGTCTCAATGATGCTGCTGCTGGTTTGGGGTGGTAAATGGTAATTGTAAGCAGAAGTAGTTTCATAAATATTGGCAAGAAGACCATACTCGGAGAACATACCTTCCTGGTTACTGCACACACACAATTTCTACACCAGTTCATTAAGCTATTTACAGTTATAACTTTGAGGTTATTCGTTTTTTTTATTCGTATTTGATTCTTTTTTGTTGTGTTTGTCCTTGTTCACCCGAAACATTGTTGTTGGCGAAATCGTTTTCACGTTTTCCGTAACTGGTTTTATGGAATAGTTTGTGCACACACCTTCCGGGTTTTAACCCCTTTCATTGCCATTTAGTTTAAGGGATAACAAGTTTTTCGATCTTGTTTGGAATTCATATGCTTGGCAAAATTGGTCTGGGGAGAGGTGGGTGTGGGAATATATCTCTAAACCAGTTCAGGATGATGTGGTTAGTCCAATGGTGTAAGAAGAAACATTTGAAGACTGTGTCTTTGGGGGCGATTATTTGTAAAAGTGAACTCTTCTGTGGCACTGGAAATAGAAACTATAACGACATTGGGGCGTGTTTTCGGTCTGGTTGGGTAACGTGTATGTAACGATGAATTCTGGAGGACAATCGAAATGATTATGGCAATGACGACGACGATGGGTTTGTGGTAATGTTGATGGCTAGGTTCTCTATTTGCATAATAAGGGTTGCCGTTGTGAGCTGTTGTGTCTTTGAAAGTAAGAGCTGTCCACTGCCTCATTTATTTCATATTTCGACTGAATTTTCCCGATATTTTACACAAAATGAAGCATCCAAGAGGATCAGTTGAACAATTTCCAAGTGGTTGCATGCTTTTATACATGTATACCAAAATAAAGGTATGACTGTCTTCTATGTTCTTTTCAAAACCAATTTTATTTCCGACTGTAGTTTTCGAGCATTGTCCTTCAACCTTTTTTTTCTATGTTTTTGATTTGGGCCAACTTCGAACCACTGCCAATCTGAATTTTTTTGAAAACCCAGACAAAGTGATTCATAGAAATAGACTATTGAATGTCTTCTGTCAAATGTCGAAAACCAAGTCTATTTTCGAGTTGTGGTTCCCGAGTTATGCCCTCGAAGAGATTTTTCGATGTTTTTGCTCTCAACTCAAATGTACTGTAACTGTAGAGCTCAGAATTAAGTTTTATCACAGATAATAAATTTATACAGATGTCTCATCCCTGCAGAAAAAAATGAAACATATTTTGCTCTTAAGGCCCGGTGCACACACGCGATTTTTACCGCGGCGATATCGCTGCGATATCGCTTTTACGACATAAGGTACTCACAATCAAATGGAGTGGTGCACACACACTTGCGATATCGAAGCGACACTTCTGCGACACTTCTGCGACATTTCTGCGGTAAAATGTCGCAAAAGTTTCTGCGATATCGCGGCGACAAAAATCGCATTTGTGTCTTGTTTTACATTGTTTTCTATTGTGCAGTGCACACATGCGATTTTTACCGCGAGTTTTGATCAAATTGAAAGGGAAAATATGGATGATTTTGATGCTGGTTTCTTTTTATTTGATTTTTATTTTGATTTTTGGTGAAACTTTGAACGCCAACTCATCAAAAAATCTTACACTCATTTGAAAATTGTTAAAAAAATGTTCAGGATTTTGTCTTTTATTTTCAAACGATGAATAAAATAGTCTTTTTGTTAGCCATTAACGTGAGTGACGTCGTTTCTTTTTATTAAGAACATAATTTTTATGCACGAGGTACGCGAAAACATTTTTTTTCCTGTAAACCTCCATTGTTTAAATACAAACTCAAAGTAAAGATTGAAACCTGCGGTAAATGTCGCAAGTGTGCACTGAAAAGTTGCGATATCGCAGCGATATCGCTGCGACAAAAATCGCGTGTGTGCACCGGGCCTAACAGACAACGCCTTAACAGACAAGGAGCTTTTTGAAGCTTTTTTCCTTGCCTAAGTATTCATTTATGGGCAATGAGGCGAGCGAAAATAGATTTTTAATGCATTAAGTGAATGCGTTAAAGCTTTTGGAAAAAGCTTTTTTTTGGTAGCTTTCAGTTTCATATACCTAGTTATCATTTCTCGCCATAAGGGTGAGACATCTGTATAAATTTATTATCTGTGGTTTTATTTGCGTCAAGGACATGCAATTCATCGTTGAGCAAACCCCTTTGGACTTTACCTTTAAAATGAATATTCCTCCGTTATTATAGAAAGATGTTGACTTGCTGGCAACTCTGGACTAGTCCCCCATTCCGCCCTTGACAAAGTAGCAATGTAATTGTGCAATAGTCAACATCCAACCCCCCAACGACCGACACGATAAGATATTTTCTAAATGCCTTTGACTAGATTGTGTTCAACAACCACTGCCCTGGCATGTACACATGTTCAATGTGGTAATTTTGCAACGACCAACGACGATGACAGAGATTTGGTCACAGGATATAAGCTCTTCTTTTACTCTCAAAGTACCTACACACAACCTCATGTTGTTGGGATTGAAAACATGGAATTGGGAATATAGTTTTTCGTAAAAGGAATTTCCGGTAATATTAAAATGGGATATCATGCCAAAAGGTTACTAAACGAGCTACTCGACACGATGACGACCACGACAACCTTGGACCCAGGTATTGAGAGTGTTTGTCCATTCCTATTCCAAGTGGTTAGGTTGAAGGAATGTGGTCAATTTACAGGATTAACTTTTTGTGCTACAATCGATGGTTTCCGGGGATGTGTAAATTGCTTTGGTCATTGAGAATGTCGTCGTTCTTTGTGCCAATATTTTTTCACTGCCCTTATCGAATGCAACAATTACAATTCCAATTCAAATGAGCATGTACCGCCGCCAAGGCGACATAGTTTTGCGTGAGCACGCAACTCAAATCGATCAACAAGTTTGACAACTCCCAGACGAGTCATACAAAACCAACTGATCGACAAAAACAACACAAAAAACAGAGACACCGCTTTTAGCAACAGCAGCAGCTACACACAAACGCTTTTAATGACACAAACTGTCATTCTGTCCAGCTTGTCTCTAAGCCTGTCAATCTTTTCAACAAAATGAGTTATTTGACCGCCATTGCTCATTAATACCTGTCACTCTCTATACCCGACGGTGTCAATCTATTTAACTTGGAAGTTGTTCTCTTTACCACAGGGCCGTCTTTACCCTTTTGGGGGCCCTGGGCACTTTTCGAAAATGGGGCCCCTGTATGATTATATAAAAATGTTTTGTTGTGTAATAAAGGTATACAGAAAAAATCACATAACTTTGAATTGATATTTATTCTTTTAATATTTAAATAAATAATTTTTTTAAATTCATTAAAAAGATAAATAGTTATTGCAGCATTTAAAACATAAACATATATAGTAAAAATAAAAACAAAAAATAAATATTTCATATAAAAATTCAAAAATAAACAAAATTTAAATAACATACAATTAAATAAGTTATTGAGAATGTAATTTAAAGAACAATATAGTGACACAGACTATATTTTTTCAGGTGAAAGAAAGGAATATTTATTGAAGGGGTCTTTTTCTTGATTTGAGATTAGCAAAATCATTGATCACATCTTCAAAATCGATGCCTCTGAGGATGTCGCTTTTGATTGACATCAGCGACAAACATGCCAATCTTTCTTGAATTATTGTAGTTCTGAGTTCGTTTTTGATTCTTTTCAACTTAGAGAAGGAACGTTCCCCACTGCAATTGGTCACTATCATACTTAAGAAAACTCTTAGTGCAATTTCAACATTTGGAAATTCATCTTCAATTTTAATAGTTTTTAAAAAATTATAAAGCTCTAGAATGTTGTCAGTTTTTTTCATTTTCGTCTCATCTCTGTTCACATCTTCGGTGTAAAATTTAGCAAAAGATTTGCAGTTCTCTTTTAAGTTTTCTGAATTCAGATTTCTTAATCGAAAAAAAAGTCAAAGCGTTGGCCAATCTTCGTAAACGACAGCGACTAGGTCTGTTTCAAATGAACGATTAGTGTGTCGACAATGGGAAGAAAGGTTTCAATTTTAAATCTTTCTTTCGCAGTCAGAATTACTGAGGGTCTAGAGCCGTCAAAAAAAGTCTGGTCTACACCTCATTCTTTCAGAAAGGTTCTTATATTCGGAATCCGGGTTTTTTTGTCTGGCTGATGAATCAAAGTTATCAAAATTGTCCCTGAGCCCAATTATAAATTCATCTATTGCACTCAGCAAATTTATTGCAACATCCAGGGTAATCGGCCCTAGCGAGGTAACCGTCGTAGCGGAATTTTCTCCGATTCCTCCGAAATTTGCTTCGAGGTAGTTCTCCGACAAGCAAAATGTCTCCGATTCGTCCGATTCGGAGGAAATCGGAGAAAATTCCGCTCCGACGGTTATCTCGCCAGGGCCGAATATTTTGTTTTTGAAGTAAAGTACTTGTTTTATTAATTCCTTGCAATACAGAGATCCAAAGTTCTGTAAGTATGATAAATACAAGCTTGGACATTTTTTTGCAAAGACTAAATGCTTCTCTGGTCTCTCGTGCCTGTCCTAGTGAGAAGTGTAATCTTTCATCTATCTCATTTAATGGCCAAAAACAAAAACTCTTTACAACTTTACCTTGAAATCTTATAAAATTGAGTGCCGTTCATCCGACGGATAGTTAAATCGCCTATGTATGAGTTACTGCGTTGATGCAAACTTGTAGGCGCGTTGCAAATATAGAAACACCATTATCTTTATTTTTTCATACAGATACAGTGATATTAAAAATGTGTGTGTTTTTTTTCTGTCAGAAAGCAAACTGCATTGCCACTCAGTTAGTTATTCATATTTCTGTTTTAATTTGAATATAATTTCGCAGCGAATGTGATTTAAATTGTTAAGCAAAGGTTGTTGTTCAGCAAGGAAAGTACGAATTCTGATCTTTCTTTATGCATCTAAAATTGTATCGAAATATTTTTTTTTCTTGGAAATAGACCAAAAGAGGTTAAGTGATGTTTTAGCAATTTGGGGGCCCCTGGTGATTGCGGGGCCCTGGGCCTGGGCCCAGTGGGCCCAGTGGTAAAGAGGGGTCTGCTTTACCAGTCAATCGGCTTTGAAAGCTATTCGCTGTCAATGCAATACTTGTTGTTGTTTTCTACAATACCGACGACCGACGACGATGTCTGTCCTGTCATGCAACATGCAACCAACCAAAGGGTTACATCTCGTGATTTTTGTTTCTTTGGCTTTTTGCCTGCTCAACTGATCATGTTTTGACTTTATATTGATGTGTGACTGAGTCTCTCATGGAATATATCTCTTTTGGGGGGCTATGCATGAAGTGTGTATACGAGTACCTGTCAAAAAGTGATGAAAATGGAAACAAGGAACAGAAATAAGAAAAACAACTCGATCAATCAACACGAATATGTACAGCAAACAATGAATGGGAAAGAGCCAGAGTAGAGACTAAAGAGTGCAATGGATGTTGAAAAGCAGCTGCTAATGTGTCATGTGTCAAAGTTTTATTTTGAACATAAAATGTGACATTTCATCTGCTGGACATGGAATTTCTTATTCTACTTGTTTTGACAGATTTGATTGTCTTTAGTGTTGGGGTCGCTGGATTGTTGTTGAAGGTTAAAACAATGAGACCTTTTAATGGGATTTTGTTGATTCTCCTAACTTTTTATCGATGTCTTAAGCAGCAGGTGAAATTATAATTCTTGCGTTCTGAGAAAAAAGAATCCATTGCCCCGTTGGCGTTGTAAAGAAAATTGACAAAATCTCTGTCTATGAAAATTTGTGTTTTTTTTTCTGTTCTGAACTGCATTGGTTTTGGTTTCTCTTCCAAATTCGTCGGGTTATACTTACTTAACCGACTCCCAGCCGGTATCAGCATGATACAGTGCAGCATTCAATCGGGAACGGTCCCTCGCATGCACTCGCCAGTCACCAAAACCAAGCGTTCTGGCATCCGCAGTCACTTGGTCCTTCTACCGTATATTCAGTCTTTCTCGTCGTCTCTAACCTGGGGACTGCGATGAGAAGATTTTCTTGGGCGGAGCGTTGTCGTCCATTCGCTCGATGTAGTGGTGTTTTCTTGGCTTTCTCGACTACATCCACATCTTGGTACAGCTCGTACCGTTCGCGGTTGAACCTTCTTCTCCATTCGCCATCGTCGCTTACGGGACCGAAAATCCGTCGAAGAAATTTTTCTTTCGAAAGTTCACAGTGCCATTTCCCATTTTTTACTTATCGTCCAACATTCGGCGCTGCCGTAGAGAAGGACTGGTAAAAAAACCAAACACTTTGTCTTTCGAGTGAGGAGTTTTGAACCCAGTTGTTTTGACAAATCGAAACAGCAGAGGTTCCCTAGGTTAATTTTTCGTCTGATGTCCACTTAGGTGTCGTTTGTGGGATTGATGATTGTTCCAAGGTATGTGAACTCCTCAACTACCAACAGAGACGTTTTGTCCTGTGCGGTGGACAGATGTTCTTCTATTTGTTGATAGCATTTTTTTTCCTCGTTTACTTTAAGACCAACGATCTTTGCCTGTTTTTCAATCGCTGTGAAGGCCTCAAGCGCAAGTCTCTGAGAGCTTCCGATGATGTACATGTCGTCCACATAGCCTAGGAACTTGGTGCTCACACCTGCCTGTCTGCTCCAGGACTATGTTGAAAAAATCACAACTCGGATGAGTTGTTACCCATTTGCACACTGCACTGCGTATTGTTTAGCGTCATGCGGCATAGCTGGATCAGTTTGTTCGGGATCCCGAATTCAGACATCGCCATAATAAACTCTTGGCGGTGGATGCTATCATAAGCAACTTTGAAGTCGATGAAAAGATGATGGGTTTCGAATTGAAACTCGTTAGTCTTTTCCAGAATTTGCTTCAGTGTGAATATTAGGTCAATCATTGTTCTGCCTGGCCTAAAGCCACACTAGCACGTGCCGATTATTGTGATCGGGATATTGGGATATGCTTCGGTAGTTTTTGCATGACATAGTATCGCCTTTTTTGGAGATGGGGCATATGGAGCTTATAGACCAGTCATGTATTCTTCCTCCCACACTTTGTTGATGGCCTGGTCTGTTGCATTTGGTTTTGCAAAATGCCTCCTCCATATTTAAAGAGTTCCGCAGGTATGTCATCCGACCCGACGGACATTTTTTAGGTTTTGGAGGGCTCTTTCTACCTCTTTTGTGCTGCGGGCTGAGACTGGCTGTTCATTGACTGCTTCGCTACTCTTTCGTCATTGGCTCGTTCGACATTAGGTGCATTCAGCAGCTGCTGGAAGTTCTGCTTGAAAACATCTCCCTGTACATCGGTAACTTGGTGTCGGGTTATACAGGATAACTAATAAACATTTTTGGACTCGTAAATCTGTGTCCTTCGATTTCGGCAAAACATCGATCCTCTACGGTTCATGGCTGTGTCGTCTGTCGTACGATGTCGAGCTGTTGCTTTTGTTGATGGCGTCTTGATAATCTTGAATTTAGTCTTTTTAGGTACCTCGACTACAGCAGTCACATTCCCATAGTTTCCCAAACTCCTTAGCACGAAGAATGTTCCTAAGCCATTTTTTCTAAATTCACAGCTCTCTGCGGAATACTATTTTCGTATTACCTACTTAGGGCTTTCTTTTTACGACCTCTTTACCAGTTACTTTGTTATTTTTTTCATTCCGGTGACACTGTCTCTCTGTTGTTGTTTGTTTATTTTTTCATAAACATTTACAAATTGACATCAGCTCCAACCCTCCCTTTTTGCCGGCTAGATCAAACTGAGAGTCCCAAATAAACGCCTCGTTATGAAAAATGTCCATCCCTCGTGATACTTTCGTGTCTGCTATCTACTTGGTCGTGTCTGCAAGTCAAAAAAACTCAATGTCGCCGTTGTCGTGGCTAAAAGTGGTGGCGTTTTTATGGCCCATAAAAATAACGCCTAGACAAAATGCCGAAATTATGGTATCAACATAGGAATGCCATCAAAGAAATGAAAATAACCCCTCGCCCTCCCCAAAAGACAGTAAAGTATGCAAAGTGATGAGCTGAGCGAAACTTCCACGGCTCCATAATTATTTTGGGCTGTTGCAAAGTGCAAAGTGGCGATCGTAAGTTGTCTGTGTGTGTGTGCTCCGTCAGAATTATTTATACGACCGCCTTTTCCCTCTTAACTGCCCTGACAAAAAAACAACAAGATTTTATCCTTCTTCGCACACATATCAAGAACGGCAAAATTGTTGGTCGTCTAGAAAGAGCCACCTTCCTTTCTGGATACAGTTTTCGGCTGCCACATTAAGCGTTACTTTACGACTTCTCTCATAAATTTAGATTATTTTCGCACTGAAAAGAAAAATGCCAACTTGTGCGCCCTCATTTTTTCAAAGTTTATGGGATCTCCTAGTGTCTGGATTGTTATGACATTTACTGCTGCCTCCGCGGCGCATTCCAAATTCACGAGATTTGGTTTTTTGCGACACACCGCCGAAATGAATATTTTATTTGCACAGCGAATGCCGCGCCGCTCGTGCTACAAAGTCATATCAATTATGCTGTTCGGCTATCCCCCACACATCACGCATAGGATAATTGGCCAAAAAGAAAACGAAAAAACAGAATTTATGTTATATCCTTAATGATCCTTGATGGTAGTTTTTTGGCATTTTTACCTACAATGTCGCTCGATTTGCGCGGGAGGATGAATCTAATATTAAAAAATGCCTTGAAGGTTCCTTGAATCATCATCATCATAGTTGTCGATGTGTGTGTTTGCTGGCTGTGCAAAAGAATAATGACTGTTCTGCCATCTCGTGGCAAATAACCATTCATCAAGCATTCCGAAATTACAGACATTTCACTTTGACTCTTGCACGCTTCGTTTGAGTTTGCCAAGCGAATGATTGTTCTTCTTGGTCTACATGAGGCCGAGACCGAGCCTTTGCTGGATCCTCTATGAGGCAGCAGACAAGTTCTTTCGCACATATTATACCGAATGCGCTAACCACCAAATTCGTTTGCACCAATTTCATGGCGAATTGTTTGTGTGTGTTGTTGTTGTTGCGGTGTGTTCTGCATTGCATCGTAAATAATCGGGCAATCCTGCAAAATACATTGTCCTCCTTCTCCTCCCTCTCTCAATCACTTTACGGGCTGCCAGAGGATAAGAGGAAGGATATAATTCTATAGAGCGAAACCAGGGCGGTAAAAGTGTTCATTTTCGAATGCCATGACTATAATTCTTCCATTTCGCATTTATATCCTTGAGGGGGGCTGAGAATTTATAGGTTATGAACGTTGTTTCTGACTCTCCCTTCTGCTCTGCTGCCCCTGCCAGCCTTTAGACTTTAACTTCATGGATCGGAACTGTCTTGTAAGTAAGAATTATATGCCATTTAACGTTTTTATTTGATCGCTGATTGCCTCGGCCTAAAGGTCTCTCATTAACGACGAGGTATATATCCTTAATTTAGTAGTCTCTCTTTTGATTACACAGCTATGGGAGAGAATGTGTCTTTTTTTTTGTCGGAGTTGGGGGCATAAATCAGGTTAGAAAATGAGAAATTGTCTCCATGTTGTTGTGCAATTCGTCACGGCTGTTGGGCACACCAAAAGAATACATGTGTTACTGTTTAGCCTTGAGGGACGTCATTCTTTTTGCCTTCTCTCTCACTCACTCTGCTGCAGTATATCACTCTTTCTGTGTGTCAGAATGATGGTTTTTAGACAGGAATCGTGTATCATTGTGACGTGTGTGTTAATTGCCCAACAATTTAAAACAGCACCCACCAACATTTTGTTTATATGCGAAATGCTGCCAACCCTCGTCGTTCACTCGCTATAGCTTGCTTGCAGATTCAAAAACCCAAAAACCGCCTTCTCTTTGCTTGCTAAGGTTGGCTTGTTGGGTTGGTTTGAGTATCCCTATCCTGTGTGTGTGCTGTTTGCAGTTAATCAAAATATCAAATTAACTGTCGTGTCTATGGGGCATAAATCAGCACATGAAGTTGGAGTTTTAAATTTATGCATATGTCAAACTGTTGAACAAGTTGGGGATTGTGTGTTTATTTTCCGGAGCGAACGAACGAGTGTCGGTATATAATGTGAATGTGGTAGATTATTGTTGCGGGGAGTGAGGTAAGGTTGATGCCAGCCAAAAAGGTACCTACAATCTTATTTGTAACGAAACGAATGCAGAGAGGTGGCTTTGTGCAGGAGTGTTATAGGCGACACTGAGTGTTAGAAGTTTGAGGACCCTTTTCTGTTAGAGTTGAGGAATTTATAGGGTTCATAGAGATTTTGGAATGTGGATATATGTTGGTGCCTTTCGCAGTATTTCTATATACATACTAGCTGGCCCGGCAAACGTTGTTTTGCCATATGAATTATTTCTAGAGTATGAAAATATATAATATTCATCTCGAGCGTGTGCGTATGAGGTATTTCAGTGGAAGAGGCATGGAGCGCTGTGAACCATGACGGAATGTAAAAATAACAACACATCAAATAATAATTCATTTAATTTATTATTACTATTCTAATTATATTTACAACGAATTCGGAAAATATAAGTCACCAATATTAATCTCTCAGTGCAATGGAATGTACAATATTTTTTGTATTTCTTAATGCCGCACCATACAAAAATAGATATCAACAGATTCTCATACCTACTGAATACACACCTAAAATTTCATCAAAATCGGTCAAGCCGTTTCGGAGGAGTATGACCACTAAAACTGTTACAGAAGAATTTTATATATTAGATGTACCAACAAAACAATAATAAAAATCGACGAAATTTTCATGAAAACTCATTAAGAAGTGGCTCTTAAAAAGTAGGGGTAAGTGGTAGGAAGTTGAAAATTAAGGATTCAATGTATTTCTTAATGCCGCACCACACAAAAATTATAATAAAAAAAACTGCCCAAAAGTTGCGAAAAAAAAATGTGTGGATGAGCCATCCTTAACAATTAGCGGTATAAAAAATAGATATCAACCGATTCTCATGCCTACTGAATACACACCTAAAATTTCATCAAAATCGGTCAAGCCGTTTCGGAGGAGTATGACCACTAAAACTGTGACAGAAGAATTTTATATATTAGAGATGTACAAACAAAACAATAATAATAATCGACGAAATTTTCATGAAAACTCATTAAGAAGTGGCTCTTAAAAAGTAGGGGTAAGTGGTAGGAAGTTGAAAATTAAGGATTCAATGTATTTCTTAATGCCGCACCACACAAAAATTATAATAAAAAAAAACTGCCCAAAAGTTGCGAAAAAAAATGTGTGGATGAGCCATCCTTAACAATTTGCGGTATAAAAAATAGATATCAACCGATTCTCATGCCTACTGAATACACACCTAAAATTTCATCAAAATCGGTCAAGCCGTTTCGGAGGAGTATGACCACTAAAACTGTGACAGAAGAATTTTATATATTAGAAGAATGTACAAACAAAACAATAATAATAATCGACGAAATTTTCATGAAAACTCATTAAGAAGTGGCTCTTAAAAAGTAGGGGTAAGTGGTAGGAAGTTGAAAATTAAGGATTCAATGTATTTCTCAATGCCGCACCATACAAAAATTATAATAAAAAAAACTGCCCAAAAGTTGCGAAAACAAAATGTGTGGATGAGCCATCCTTAACAATTAGCGGTATAAAAAATAGATATCAACCGATTCTCATACCTACTGAATACACACCTAAAATTTCATCAAAATCGGTCAAGCCGTTTCGGAGGAGTATGACCACTAAAACTGTGACAGAAGAATTTTATATATTAGATGTACAAACAAAACAATAATAATAATCGACGAAATTTTCATGAAAACTCATTAAGAAGTGGCTCTTAAAAAGTAGGGGTTAGTGGTAGGAAGTTGAAAATTAAGGCCGCACCATACAAAAATTATAATAAAAAAAACTGCCCAAAAGTTGCGAAAACAAAATGTGTGGATGAGCAATCCTTAACAATTAGCGGTATAAAAAATAGATATCAACCGATTCTCATACCTACTGAATACACACCTAAAATTTCATCAAAATCGGTCAAGCCGTTTCGGAGGAGTATGACCATTAAAACTGTGACAGAAGAATTTTATATATATTAGATATACGTACAATTGGCGATTTTTTGGCCTATTGTTAAAGTGCTGTTTGAATGCATCTATAGTTTCTTGAGCTTCGGCGACACTGTTTTCGGAAATGCCTGTGTTTTGGTTCTTAAACCGTAAACTTATTCTTTGCCAGCACGAGTCCCTTTACTTCTTTTGCTGTTGCTGTTTTCCTTTTCACTTACTCCGGCCACTCATACTTACAGGCCGACTCCAATAGAGATAATTTCTCTCAGAATACTCATCCTGACATGAAAAGTCTAATGGAGTCGCGTTGTAACAACAACAAATGAAAACTTGTCTTTAGACTTTTCATGTCAGGATGAGTATTCTGAGAGAAATTATCTCTAGTGGAGTCGGCCTGTTATGGTGGATTACATGGTTACCTCTTTTGTGATGTCGCGGTACTGATTCCCCAAGCTGTTGAGTAATTAGTGCAGAGTTTCTGACTCAGACGCTCGCTTTAGAGTATCGCTTTCTCGGAAATCTTATGACTAAACGTTGCTCCGAGATTATCATTTTATAATTTAGCTGTGACCTTCGAAGTTTAAAGAAAGAGCGTATTTACGCCCAGTCTAACAATTCATAGTCCAATTGCCATTTTATCTGGCATCTCACACGGTATGCAAGCCTTTTTGGGGCTGCGATTTTCGTATGGCCAGCATTCGCGCTAACAGGCTTAGCAAGTCTTGTCTCAGAGAATAACCAGAACCCTTGATAGGCAGGGAGGTACGGCTTAAGATTCTTCACACGTTAGCATTTAGCAATTATTGCTCTTTCAAGCGTTAACTTAATTTTGTAGACAAAATCTTTAAATCGCGTGTGAATTTCTCGTACGATATTTCTCGTACGATATTATTTTGATATAGCTTTTCTTAAGGAATGCTCATTCCTATCCTTGCACTTTACTATAGTCTAGAGTCCGCTACTGTCAAATTCGTTAATGTTCCGACTGCCATGCATGGCATAACCCACCACTATTAGCCTCGTCAAGAAATATTCCTCATAATTAATTGCTCAGCAGCTGAATTACCACGAAACATAACAAATTCGATGAAAGTTCCAAGTGAAAATAATAAATTCCAACTCATATCTGTCTTTCGCAATGAGATCTCAATCTAGCAAACAATTTATATTTTCTTAATCGTTTGTTACGCGTCGCAAACTACGCACTAAATTAACCCAAAACACTTTTTTAATTTATGCGAATATGAGTATGAAAAACCACAATTTCCAGTCGTGTTGTTTGCTCTGTTCGAAAACTTTCCACACACAACTGTTTTCCTATATTTCTCGTCTTTCTGTTTACCCTAATAACCCGACGACCAGCTTTTGCCAGCCATTTATCAAATCATAAATTTCTTGGCGCTGAATTGAATTGGCCTGGGCCCATTGTTTCGTGTGCGATAATCTCGGCATCTTCATGCATTTATAATTTTTCTTCTCTGATAGTCTTTGTGGCAGGAATTATGACGACAGCTCACAAAGCCTCTTTCTTTTTGTTGTTGTTTTTGTTTTGCCAAGACTGCAGAAGCTCCATGTGAGCTCATGATGTATTTATGTTGGGGAAGGGGGAGGACAGAAGAATTATGATGCAGCCAACGCACATTCAACGTCTCCAACATGCCATTAATCGTATCCATCACTCCTCGGGCAATATGCATAAATTCCAAATCACAACCGAGCACGCACTCCCCAGCACTTTTTCTCTCCAGTTCTCGAGTCCGAAATCTGCAAAAGCCATCAGAGCCAAAAGCAAATGCAATTTCCGCTTGCTTGAGCTGAGCTACAAAATCCATGCTTCTTCTCGGCTACTCTCTAAGGCTGTACTCGTAGACAACGAACACTAGCGCTGCTGCTATGCTGGATTGCTTGGCTTAAATAATTGACAGTGCATTTGCTGCAACATGCTCTTTGAAGGTGTAGAATAGACCTGAGCTGAGTGTTGGGCGGATGGAGCAATGGCAAGAGAGGAAGTTGGACAAGCATTATAATAAATTAATTATGCTATTCCATGTGTGGCTCTTAAGCGCTAAGAAGGAGAACTGCCTATCCATCAACAATGACTAGCGTTGGCTGTTGCCAGAGCTGTTGCTGTTGCTGTTGCAAGTGGAGCGTTTGATGGATTCATTATGAAAGCCATGCAAAGCTTCGGAACAATGCATGTCGACTTTGTCTTACCTTTGTTCGTCCGTCGTCACTTGCCTGCCAGTGCTACTGTGTAGACTTGGATAGACATGGAGTGATGCAGCTTAGCTCGCCCAATGGTGTGCAGATTTGGAAAGAATACAGGGGCGGATTGAGTCGAGCAAGAACTTGAATTAATTATTGGTTATTTCCTCTCTTCCTGCGACACGAGCAGTAATTCACTCACGCCTTGAAAGTAATATTCTTGAAAAATCGTCGAAAAAAGAACAAATCCGCCCCTGAACAATAACGAGGTGTAATATTTATGTACGCTCGATTTTTTAATTAGTTTTCTTGGAAATTAAATTGTTTAACTAATGGCTTATTTTCATAACAATGCCGACCATCACTTCTTTCGTTTTCGTCTTCAAACATTCGCATTCTCTGCTGGGGTGCATTGTGCTGCTGCTGCACCAGAATACTGTTAAAAATAATTATCATACATTAAATAGTCAGACATAGACGTTTGCTGCAGTTGCAGTGCTGCGCGTTTGTCTGGTACGCGTTCCATTGAAAAATGAGAAATTCCAGCGAAACAATGTTTATGGCCATTTGCACAAATTTACAATAAATTATTCTTCTTCTTCTGTTTTTATGGCTGTTTTTCGTGAGGCATAACTAACATAATTATTGATGATTTATGGGCGTTGCGTGTACTATTTATGTTTGTGGGTGCTTCGTTTCGCAAGAGAGGTGCGAAATTGCAATTTGGAAAAATTCAGGGAAGACAGGATATTCTTGCAATATTTTCGTGGTAAGGAAAAGATGTATATGAAGGCGCATTTACATGCGAAATTGTACTCTAATTGTTGCAGAAGTTGCGAAAGTTCGCAAAACTGAAAAAATATTCAGAATTGGTTTCGCAACGCATTTTTTATTTCATTTCTGTGGAAGTAAACTGCAGTGATAATTCAATTTCGCAAACATTTTTGGAGAATGAGCATTTTTACTTTCCAAATAAATCATGAGGGATAAGTGCGAACACTCAATTTTTCAAACAAACTACTTGCGAAATTATTTTTTTTGCTTAGTCATTCAAAATTTAACTTTGCCAATCATTAGTTTCTAGTATGCGTAGGTGTTGAAAAACTTGCGAAATTGTCAAATATTTTTGCGAAATGTCAAATTTTATTTCGCAAAAATCTTGTTTCGCTGTAAAACAGTTTGCAAAGGGGTGAATGAGGGAAGATAAAACATTGCGATTTGGCATTTTAATAATTTGCGAAGAACTTTCTCGTGAAACAGTTGAAAATATGAAAGTGCGAATTGGCAAAGCACGATTCTAAGCAGTTCGCAAGCACTAAATCTCGTTTGGAATATATCTTAAAAATCTTTTTCAAATTGCAAATTGAAAAAAATCAATTTGCGAAATGATTTGGATTGAAAAATGCTTCCTCCGTCGTAGTTGCTATTTAAGCAACTCTTCAAGTCACTTATGACGTGTCTAAACAGGGTGAAATGTCAAACTTAAAAGTCAAACTGCTTATAAACCACCACCTCAATCCAAGACCAAGTTGTTGATCCCGTTTGATAGACCAGACCTTATTCCTTCCTCCTTTTATTTTTAACATACTCAATATGCCTGACAACACCACTCACCAGATGACAAGTTGTTACAAGTTCCTTTACACTCTATCAGAATGAAACAATCGACGTTCGACGTCCACATGTCTTCGCCGCCGACAACTATTCTACATTGAACCCATTGAGGCCACGAAAGGTCGTGTGTCGTCTCGTGGCGTAGAAGAGAAGGCAAATATGTGTCTTATTTTTACACGAAATGTTCAGCAATGCATCAAGATAGAAGCTTAACGTCACGGCTTTTGCAGTGGGATGTATCAAAACTAGGGGTTGTAAAAAATCTTACATATTTTGGCCCTTAATTCCCGTTAATTCGTAAAAAATGTTCTGAGTAATCGCTTGTGGAACGTATTCTTGCATTTTTCACTTCTTTTGATTGTATTTGACTGATGGCTTGCTTGACAGAGACCTTTACCAATTAGATAGTTTTCGGGCTATCTCCCGCTGTTTTTGAATTCATCAAATTTTTAAGAATAAGCTATTTCCAAGGCTGTGGAACATTGTGGAACGTATTCGTTTTTGTACTTCTTCAAAAAAGTAATTTAAACTTACATTTTGCGTCAAAGCAATCCACTGTAGCGCCAACTCGACACAGTTTAGATTGTAATTTTCGTTCACTTGTAAAGTGCCCCCTTGTCCCTTTCCCTGACATTCACTTTCCTGTTCCTTTCACTTCAAGAACGAAAAAACACGCTCTTGGTCGTGGTAGTGTTGGTTTGTGTTTGACTTTTACTTTGATCGATGTGTTGATAGTTTAACTTCCTTTCAGTTTTTCGTCCTCGTCATTCCAACCCCAACCCCAACCCCAACCCACATTTCGCAAGCAAGTGTCAGACAAAAAATATAAAAACCAGGAAAAATGTAAGGAAATCAACTATACCGAGGAAAAACAAGGTTATTGATGGCCTGTCATTTACGGACGTTATTTGAGTTTTATGATTCCATATTCTCGCTCGGGAATGGGAATCCATCCCATTTAAGGGTGAAAAGAGAAGCGAAAACCAAAATGATTAATGAATTTTGAAGTGACTTGCATGTTCTACCAACCAAGCTTGAGCGAACAGCAGCAGCTTCTTACACACAGGGTGGGTGTGAGGTACTCTAGCAAAATTAATGACCCAAATGACTTTGGGATAAGTTCATTTAGGAAAAATGTTAGACGAACGACCCGCACTAACAAACCATAACCAAACAAACAAACAGTGCTAAGCCAAAAGCCAACCAACCAAACAGCAATTCACAATTTGGAACGCGATGAAAAAGTTTTCCTGTTCTTTTGTGTATCCTGGGTGATAAGGATATCCTTGAGATTTGGTTGAAAGACCCTTTGTGAATGGCCGTTAATTATAGGAAACATCTTTGGCACCACCCGGAGAGAGATGGATCAGTGATGGATGGATTTTGTTCACCCTGCTTACGTTCATTCTTCTTGTTTAAAAAATGGACAGGGGTTAGGGAAAGCTTATTGACCGAGAAGAGGCGGAAATAATAACTAATTTAAGAAAATTGGTGGTTAGGATCTGTCAAATGCGCACAATAGGCAGCACATCGAGTTTTCTTAGACGTCGAAAAATACGTTCCACAATACATTCTAATTGTCATCTCCTCATTATTCACTGCTAAACCTCAAAACCTACAAATGCATCGAGTTCGTCAATAAAACCTTAACAGGTAATTTTCGCCACATAGTAAATTTCAACTTAACGGCTTAAAAGTCTTAATTTGAAAACACGGCATATAGCATCCAATATGGAAAGCCTTAACTGACTCTTTGGGCACCTACTTATCTTAAAACTGATGCTTGTCTGTCAAGACGGAACAAGATTAATGGACTCCGATTTAATAATTTCCAACTAAATTCCCAATTGGCAGCGTCCGTGTCGGTCGTTTGTCGTCTCGTCAGTCGATGGTAAATGGCGTTAGTTGAGACACGTTCAACTCGTCTGTGTATGTGTGCTGTTATCTGGGAGTTGCATGTCTCGTGCACTCTCGATACCATTAAAGGTGGCTCACCATCGCCTTTGCGGCAAAAGTCAGTTTCAGCAATACCACCAGACCACGCAAACTCTATTTTCTGATGTAAGCGAACAGCAAAAACTGTGTTGATTGATATTGGTTACCTGGAATTGGCAGTCGGTAGGTACGTGTAGAAGTAGTAGTAGTCTGATGCCTCGAGCGAGCTCTCCAACTAACAACCCAACCAACCATTCATCCATCCATCCATCGAGCTATCCGTCCATCCATCCATCTATCAGTCATGTGGCGTAGACTGATGGAGTGATGACTTCTAATTACAGTACGTGCGTATGGTTGCATAGACTGATGAAGTCGAGACTAGACCGTACAGTAGCTGATGGTTGGTTGGAGCTCTCTTGGAACTAGAGCTACCGCCGCCGCCACTGCTGCTGCCAACCACAAAGCTAAAGTCTGATTTCTGATAATGATGTGCGATGTCAGAGTCATGCTATGCCAATAGAAGTCCATGTTATTTCTCTCCACACCACACCAAGATGAAGGCATTCGACCGTTGCGTCAGCTACAGAAGACAAACTACACACTCATAGTCACTAGTCAGCATAGTGGACTGGTGACTGCTGAGATGTGAAACAATGCCATGGACTACACAAAGAACACCCGAACAGACCGATGTGTGCTGTTGCTATTAGTTTTTGATTGACATGTTATGGTATCCGGAATATGGAACCTAACCGGGAACTGGAGACTCGAATATCGACACCACACAGCAGGAGGTAGCTGCTGCTTCTGGTGTTTCTGTGATGTGTGCAACATTTTGCGTTCTTTGTGATGCAACAAGGTACTTGAAATAGACGACATATGAGTTTTTTGTTTCTCGTTGATTTCTCCTTAACCACTCTCATCTCTGAGGGTTGCATCTGTTTTTTCTTCGAGCTATTCTGAATAAAAGATTAAACGGACCTGCATGCTTTGCTGTCTGGTTGGGTTTTGGTTAAAGTTTTGCTTCGCAAGTTGTCAGTTTGCCTTTGTGGTTGCTGCAATTGCCTTCCAGTGTTACGCGTTTGTTGTGTGCTCTGATGTGATGTTGATCACACACTTCTGGAAATTTTGATCCCTTCCACTTTTCTTTTATATTATGAGGAAGCTTTCGTCTTGTGTTGCTACATTGTTTTTTTCATTCTTCGCTGTGTCGGAAGGGGTCTTAAATTACCTACAGAAAAAATTACTTACCGCAGAATGAAGGGATTCATGAAGCAAAGTATTGTGTAGTTGAGTTGCACGTATGGCGATACATGAGCTCATTGTGTTAATAGATTGCTTCAAACTGTCTGCAGTTCGCAACAATGATTAGAGGATATGACTTACCACTAATCTGACAAGGTTCTTGAATATTTCTCTTAAATGGCTTCTCAAATGGATTCTTAACATAAAATTGGAGTGTCTTGGAGAATTTGAGGTTTTTGGAAAGAAAAATGTCAAAGAAAAATAAATTGCTTTACACCTCAGTCATGGACCTCAAATCAAATGATATACCTATCACAACAAATGTCTTCTATCAAAAAAAGAAAGAAAAATAGAAAATTCTATGTTTTTACACTGCTACTATAAATGTTCCCAAGCATATATAGGGTGTCTCAGTAAGAGTGCACTTTTTCATTTTAATATAAAAACAAGTATTCTATAACAGAGTTGTGATATTTTAATTGAATTGTAAAGAAGACATGTCCCGATTAAGTAGGGAATACAATTTCCGGCAAACGACCCCTCCGGCTCCGATGACAGGCCATTACTTTTTAAATAAAATTTTCCATGACTATTGCAAAGAGATCTGGCGGTATCTCATCAATGACACGTTGGATATGCAATTTGAGCTCAGGAATTATTTCGAGTTTATTCGCATAAGCCCAAGGTTTGACAAAACCACAAAGAAAAAAATCGCACGGCTTTAAATCGCCCGATCTTGGTGGCCAGTTGACATCAGAATTTCTTGAGATAAAGTTTTTTGGAAATCGTTGTGCATTAAGTCGATTGTTTCATGCGCGATGTGGCAGGTTACGCCGTCCTGCTGAAACCACCTGTTGTCCAGATTCATGCCGTCCAGTTGAGGCCACATTCCTGTAACGAATGCTGTTCACAGTTACTGTCGAATTGATGTTTTCGGTTTTTCGGCAACACTCTCATTTACAGCAGCAATGTTTTTAAGAGACCGACCAATACGTTGACGCAAAGGATTCTTATCATCCATAATTGACCCAGTTTCTTCAAATTTTTTGACCACTCTTCGAATGGTTGACACATTAGGTGCACTCTCTGGGTTGAAAGTATGGCGAAATTTGAGAAGCGTAACTTTCCCATTTTTGTAATGAGTTTGTACAATTATAACGTGTTGTTCTTTCGAAAAGCGACCCACTTCGAACGTGCGGATATGTTCAGAGAATCGTTCTTTAGCCGTACCTACTACGCGAATGTGGAACTCTCTTGCACACTCTGTCTTCCCCAGTCACTACAGTGTTCAGGAATTCAAGACCAATGTTAACCGACACCTCATCCTAAACCCTCTCCATCTATCCCACTTTCCCTAACGCTCGCACTGTGCTTTGGCATAAAAAGGGAACAAAAACCCCTTGAGTGCGTTAAGCACGCATGAAAAAAAATATTCCAATTTTAAAAAATGCGCTCTTACTGAGACACCCTATATATGTTTCAAGTAATATATAAAAATTAAGGCAGAGGAGTATTATGTCGATTGCTGAAAACTAAATCAATTTCCGACATCTGGTTGCTGTGATATAGAATATGCGATGTTTTTTCTCTTGTAGGCAACTTGAAGTCTCTGCTACTAACAATATCTTTAGGCAGCTCATCGCAAATGACACATCAAAATTGAGGAAAAAGAGTCATCACTCAATTAAAACTGAAAAACTAATCAATTTCCGAGGTATGGTTCACAAGCAGTGGTTTCAAATAGAATTTTCTATGTTTTTTCCTCTTCAATGAGTTAGCATTAATATTCGAATGAAACCCATCAAGTGACATATCAAAAGAAAGGTCTCGGAGAGCTTTATTCGAAAAATTGAAAAACGAAGTTTTCGGGAGTATGGTTGCCAACATATTGGAAACTTAATAATTTTCGATGAAATTTTTCCTTCAAAATTTCAAATTGCTGCCAATCTCTTGTTTTTTTATTTTGATTAATTGGTTCGATGATATTTTTGTTGAATATGTACCTGTAATTTAATAACATGTAACTACTTTCTATTTCAATACTTGTTCGATCATATTTCTCTGTGAATTGTTTGCTTATGAAAATTATAATTTGTTATTTAGATCTTAATAAACTTTCATTCCGAAAACATCGAAAGCTCTGCTTATTAAAAAGTCTTTAGGTTATGGGCCCGGAATACTAACATAATTGTTTGGTAATTATTTTTTGATTTGAATTATGGATACTTCAATAAATACCAAAACTGGAATTCCACTTTTCGATGGGACCAACTTTAATAACTGGCGTTTTCGGATTGAGACGGCTCTGGATGAAAAAGATTTGGAAATTTACATTCAGAAAGATCTGGAAAGCTTGATTGCGTCTGCAACAAATGAAGAACAAAAGGCAAAAATCCGCCGAGAGGAAAAGATGTGCAAGAAGATTATTGTTCAAAGCGTTCACGATAACCATTTAGAAAATATCAAAGGAAAATGTACAGCAAAAGAGATGGTAGATGGGTTGGCCTGCATTTTCGAACGAAAAACCATTTCTGGTCGAATTTTGTTGGAACGTCAACTACATGCGATGTCATACCATGAAGGAGATGATATGAAGGACCATATTTTGTCTTTCGATAAATTGATTCGAGATCTCAAGAACTCTGGGAAGGAGATGGTAGACATGGATGTGGCTATTTCATTGATGCTTACGTTACCGAAGTCCTACGATCAATTGGTTATTGCTATTGAGACTATGGAAGAAGACAAATTAACTTTGGATTTTGTCAAGTGTCGATTGTTGGATGAACACAACAAAAGAAAATCCATGAGTCCGAACCCTAGGTTAACATCAGTTGCAATGAATGCTGGAATAGTTTGTTACGGTTGTGGTCAATCAGGCCACATTAAGTCCTTATGTCCAAAAAATCCTAAGAAGAAATTTAAGAAGAGTTTTTTCAAGAAAGAAAATCGAAATAAGGGAAGTGCAAATGCAACACATTCAAGGGAAGAAGTTGTTTCGATGAGTGCGGTTAGTAGCTTGAATGAGGTGGCTAAGGAAGCATCGGTTGACGAAGATTCAAAGTCAAGGTCGTCCTCAGTTAGATTCGTTCTGGATTCAGGTGCTACAGAGCATATGGCAAACAGTGAATCTTATTTTCATGAACTATGGAATATCGAAGATGTTACCATATCTGTTGCCAAGAAGAATGCAACGTTAACAGCCAAGCAACGAGGAGATATTTTAATTAAAACTCTACATAACGGCGATTGTACTACAAAAGCTTTGAGAGATGTGTTGTATGTTGAAGGTTTGAATTGTAATTTATTGTCAATCCGAAGCTTAACTAAGCGTGGATTCAAAGTTATTTTCGTCCGTGATTTGGCTTATGTATCTTTGAATGATGAAACCATTTTCGTAGCTCATAGCGCTGGAAAACTGTACGAGGTTCAATTCCAAATAGACAAAGAAGAATTCGTTGGAATTAGCAATGGAAATTCAAGAATTTCACAGACTTTTTGGCATTTTCGATTAGGACATCTTAATGTTGTCGATATGAAGAAGATGATTGGTCGAAAAATGGTAAACGGTCTAGAGAGTGTTCAAGTAGACGACAAAGAGAAGTTTTGTGAAGCATGCGTTTTAGGAAAGCAGTCAAGACAACCATTTCCACAGAAGAATAAACCACGTTCTGCTAGAATTTTGGAATTAATTCACAGCGACGTATGTGGACCTATGCCTATTCCTTCACATGATGGATCAAAGTACTTCGTCACGTTTACAGATGATTTTTCAAGAGCGACTAGTGTCTATTGCTTAACAAGAAAAAGTGAAGTTTTTCAAAAGTTTCAAGATTTTGTTGCAAGTGCTGAAGCGTTTCATGGTTCTAAAGTAGCGAAACTTAAAGCAGATAATGGAGGAGAGTGGATGATCCAATTCTGCAAAGGTAAAGGTATTCAATTAACTTATACAGTGCCGTATAATCCTGAACTGAACTCGGTGGCTGAACGTCTTAACAGAACTTTAGTAGAGAAAGCAAGAACTATGTTAAACGCAAGTGGTCTTGACCGAAAGTTCTGGTCAGAAGCAATTTTAACAGCGAATTATGTCAAGAATCGATGTCCGACAAGCGCTTTTGGGAAACAGTTTGTCAATAAGACTCCAGCAGAGATTTGGTTCGGAACCAAACCGAAGTTGTCGAATCTACGAATATTTGATTCTTCGTGTTATAATTATATTCCGACTGAGAAGCGTAACAAATTTGATTCGAAATCTGTCAAGTGCATTATGGTTGGTTATACCACAAATGGATACAGATTATGGAATGTTGAAAATAACACTTTGGTCATTGGTAGAAACGTGATCTTTAATGAAAGTTCTGTAATTAATATTGACACATCTGTTTCCGAAGGGGAAGAAAAGACAACATCGCTTACTCAAGGTTCTGAAAAGTTAAAATTGAATTCTGAAGAAGAAAATAATGACAGACAGGAGTATTTGAGCCTTGATGATGAAGACAGTGATGATGAAACGAAAGTGGAAAGTGATGAGACAAATTCAAATTTAAGACGTAGCTCTAGAAACTGAAGACCACCTGAGCGATATGATGAATACAAGGAAAATGCTCATTTTGCGTTATCGGCTCAGCAGTATGTCGACAATGATCCCCTTACAATCAGCGAAGCTAAACAAAGAAGTGATTGGAGTGCGTGGAAGAAGGCAATTCATGAAGAATATTCATCCTTAATCAAGAATAATACCTGGACCGAGTGTGACCTGCCAAAAGATAGAAAGCCAGTATCCTGTAAGTGGGTTTTCAAATTGAAGCGAAAGGCAAATGGCGAAGTGGATAGATACAAAGCACGTCTAGTTGCAAGAGGATTCTCCCACGTAATCGGTTTTGATTATAGTGAGACGTATGCTCCAGTCGCTAAGTTTACTACAGTGAGAACCCTCCTTTCAATCGCAACTAAATTCAACATGTACATACATCAAATGGACGTCAAAAGTGCTTTTCTTAACGGCGAGTTGAAAGAAAACATTTACATGGACTTACCTGAAGGTTTTAAAAATGGTATTAAGGTATGTAAGTTGAATAAGGCACTTTATGGGTTAAAGCAGGCATCTCGGGCATGGAATGCTAGATTCAATCAATTCGTGTTAAGAATTGGATTTAAGTCTTGCGAAGCGGATCGATGCTTATATACAAAAGACGAATCTGGCGTCAGAAGTTTTGTTTTACTTTACGTTGATGATTTACTAATCGTTTCTTTAGATCAGCAAAAAATAGCCGTCATCAAGAACTTGCTTGGTACAGAATTTGATATGACTGACATTGGCAAGGTAAACACGTTCTTGGGAATGCACATTGAACAAAACGTTGAAAAAGGAACCATAAGTATTACTCAAAAACAGTATTTAACAAATGTTCTCAAGAAGTTCGGAATGAGTGATTGCAAGGGCGTAGCAACTCCAATAGAAAGTGGTTTAAATCTTGCCAAAGGAAACCCAAATGAGCTACCTGACGTTCCGTATAGAGAATTGATTGGATGTCTAACATATGCAACTCTTACTACCAGACCAGACCTTTGTGCAGCAACAAATTATTTCAGTCAGTTTCAAAGCTGCTTTACTACTGAACTCTTTATGAATGCAAAAAGGATTTTGAGGTATATCAAGGCAACTCTAGATATGAAGATGATTTTTAGAAGAGATCAACAGACGGATTTGTTGATTGGTTTTACTGATGCCGACTGGGCTAACGATAAAAATGATAGAAAGTCCATTTCCGGATACGTTTTGAAAGTCTTCAACAATACCGTTAGTTGGGCGTCAAGAAAACAAGCAACCGTTAGCTTATCATCGACAGAGGCGGAATACATCGCTCTTGGCGAAGGAATCTGCGAAGTCAAATGGATGCGAAGCTTGCTTAATGAGATGGGTTTCGTTTTAAGTTCACCGACCATTATTTATGAAGATAACATGTCTTGCATCAAGGTAGCGGAAGAACCACGCGAACATAAAAGGATGAAACACATTGACGTTAAATACCATTTTATTCGCGAAGCTATTTCAAATCAAGAAATCAGATTGGAATACAAGCCAAGTGGTGATCAGCTGGCAGATGTTATGACTAAAGGATTGGTAAGAATTTAAATTTAACACTGACTCATGATTAAATTATTTTGTTTATTAATCTCATTTAGAATTTTATAAATCATTGAAGTTAATGTTAGCTTAAATTAAGAGGCGGTGTTGAATATGTACCTGTAATTTAATAACATATAACTACTTTCTATTTCAATACTTGTTCGATCATATTTCTCTGTGAATTGTTTGCTTATGAAAATTATAATTTGTTATTTAGATCTTAATAAACTTTCATTCCGAAAACATCGAAAGCTCTGCTTATTAAAAAGTCTTTAATTTTAACAAGCTTAAAGGACGAGTCCATATTTCTGTGTACAAAAATTTACGATTTATGATCATTGCAAATTAAATATATGAAAATTGATTGAAGGCAAAAAATGTACTGATTTCTATACTATCAACCATCTACCAAAAAGTCCTTCCACACATCTTTCCCCTATTCTTTTATTTGCACATTGGTGTATACACTTCTGTTATCCAAAGACCGAAACCGATACAAATCAAGCGACCCACCAAACGACCAAACCTCCTATCAAAAGTGGATTGATGACTGTGATGTGAAATCGATTATTATTTTTATATTCAAGCTTTCAGTTTGGCGAAGTAATTTTTCATGTCAATGATTACATTGTTTTGTTGTGGGGCTCCTCTCTTCGAGGTCTTTTTTTGTTTCCAAGGATAATATCAATTTTGTCGATAAGAACCAGGATGGTCCATAGAGAACAGTATTGTTGGGCCTATCGACGTGTTTTTTCGTTGAACAACTTCGATTGTTCGCCTGTTACACTTCGGCTCTTGCCCGTTCGGTTAGTGCAACCCTGAGCCTTCAGTTACACCAACATGGCTTTGGTTTTGGCACAGGATTTTGGTATTGCTGTCGTTGTTGTCGTCGTCGTCGTCGTCGTTGGCTGTCAGCATTGCTGTCGTCGTAGCCATCGTCATCTGTACAGAATGTATGCTACTCTGTCAGCGATGAGGCTTGCCGAACGATGACAAATTAATTTCAAAATAATATCGGTCGATGTGGGCTATTGTGGATAAATTATTCGCAAATGGACGCAAAATTATTGTGCTACAAATTGATAGTTTTTGGGTGGGTCTTGTCCGGGTGATTGAGGAGTTAATAAACGATGTTTGACCAGCCAAAAAACAATATTGATTGATGAGACAATTTGCAAGATGAATAATTCTCATTTTACATGTGAAAAATGTGAAGTGACGATGGTTAATGGCTTGGATTGATTCCACTTTTCAGGAGTCTCTACTCTTTAACCATTTCATTTGTTGCACGAATTCGGTGGTTTAGCGGTTGGTTTTGTCGAGATATTTGAGTTGTCCTGCACATCATTTTATTGTCCGAAAAGGAGACTTTCCACCTTAACTCCCTAACCTGAACTTGAAAATGAATTTCGTGTGCAAAATACTTGGTCTCAGGGCCTGTAATTTAATCCTTTGTCCAGCCCTCATTTTCGCAATGATTTCCTTCTCATTTGTTTATCTCCCACTCTACCCTAAGTGATATATTAAAAGACATAACATTTATTAAGAACTGCCATCCATCCATCCCATCCCTAATATACAATATCATCCAAAGAGAAAAAAAAAATCACTTCCAAGTAGGAATTTTATACCAGAATTTACCGTCTGGTCGATAAATCTCGTTTAAGCAATTCACTTTATCAGCTGTCGACCAATAACTAACAATAGCTAGCGCCGCCATTGCTCTCCTGCCACTAGAGGAAGAATTTATTTTAGCTGGTAGAATAGAAGCCCCTCGAAGGCGACGAAAGGACCTGACACACAAACTACCGGACATACCAAAAGTAGTACATCGACTAGAGAATCCTGTTTGGCTTGGATAAGGATGGGTTTTTGCTTCACGAGGTGGAAGAAGGACGATGAACATTGAGAGTAAACGAAAAATGGCTTCACTTAAATAGTGTGAGAGAGAGAGAGAGAATTAATTTCGCCCGCCAACTTGGTGAAGATTTATGAGAACATAATTTTACGATCTTCCCGAGATCACATCGAAGGACATTCATTCCAATTTCTTCTTCATCCTTTTGCCACACGATGGATGGTGGTTCGGCTGGCTGCTGGCTGGCCCCTCTGGGAAAGAGAGGGAGAGTGAAAGCAAACAAACAAGCAGCACTATGTATTTTTCACATCCTTTGGTACTTTTATCGGAAGTCCTCGCACTTTACGAGCAAAGAGCCAACAAGAAATAGAAGATTTATTTAGCAGCAAGTTAAGGAAGAAATTCCCCAATCTCTATTTTTGCCCTGTCTCCGATAGAACCACCAAAGGACATACAAGAGCATTTAGCTGAACTGAACTCTTTATATCCTTGCTATCGTTAAATAGTCGTATATATAGGATATATAGGTACATACATGTGGTGTTTCAGCACATCCCAATCTCAATAAATATTCTTCTATCCGATTCTCTCTTTCTTTCTCTATCTGCCATTTGGAACTCGATTTAGTAAGTGGAAAAAGGGATATAGTCGCTATGGCGGTGACCAGCATGAACGACCAACAGTTTTGATAGTCGAGCACAAATAAATCAGGTTGTTCGCCAGATCATGGGGCTCGGGGGTTATGCCATCTGTCGCAAGTTGTCCGGACATAAATTGTCCTCGGATCTCTCCCTGCCCCCAAAACGAAAAAAAAGTACAATGACAACAAGAAGGACCAAGTGACATTGAAAGTAAAACGTCGACGACGACAAGTTGAGTTGAATTTCGGGAATCAGAATCACACAGATAGAGGTGAGGCGCCACTCCAATTACATTATACTCTACCACTCCACTCGGTCTCTTTTTCTCGTCTTCAGGTTCTGTCGGTGATGGGACACCAGAATGTTGGATGCAAAAATGTCAACGAAAGTGAATGAGAGTGACAGGAAGTCGTGGGTGGTAAATTTGTTTTGCCTATCAGTTTCTTCTTCTTTCTCTTATCTGTTCTGAGTATGTAGGTGGTGGTTGTTGCTCGTAAGGGGGTCTGGGGGTATAAACTGTGACAGAGCTTTCAAGGCAAATGACAAAGCGTTAGGTAATTAAGCTGTCAGTTAGGTTTCATGAAGGATTTGTTTTTGTGGCTCTGTGCGGATGTTGAAAGTCGTCCTTGTTGTGTTTTTTTCTCCGCTCTGTCGTCTGTCTTTGATATATTTTTATATTAGGTTGAAGAGAAAGTAAAAGTACAGATGTCCGTAGGTGTTTTGAGAGGTTATTGTATTATTCGCGTTGACTGTATTATTGATATTAAAGCGAGAGAGACAGGAGGGAGTCGGATTACTTTTGACATTTTTTTTTATTTTTATTGTAAATTTCAGTTGCTAAATATTTTGTATGTCAAATCAACTGTCAACAAATATTGTTTTAATGCCAAGAGTTTGAAAGGCGAATAGTAAAGTACCCCGTTGATTATAAAAGCTACATATATGCATGTCCTTAGAGGCGCAGGGACATTGGTCCCGAAGTCAAAAGTCCCGAAAATGGTTTTCGGGACTATTGACCCACTATGGTGGGTCATAAGTGCCAAATTTTATTTTGGGACTATTAACCCACTATGGTAGGTCGGTAGTCCCAAATTTATTTTGTCTTCTTTGGGACAAAAGTCCCAAATGATTAAAAAAAAATGTTTTATGAGAATCACTTAATTTATTTGTACTCGTCAATATTATGTGGAAAACAAATGTTCATGGAAAAAATAAAACAAAAATCCGTGAACAATTGATTTTCAAAGCTGTTGCCGTTTATTTTAATTTGATTCATTTTAAGCACATTTTTTCGCTTTTGTCTGAGGATGATGACGATCCATAATATTCAAGATATATTTGGTTTGTTTGGGACCGAAAGGAGCGGAAAAAATTTTGCCCAAAAGAGAATCAATTTGGGGTGTGAAAATAAAAAAAATTCGCGCGAATTTTTTTATTTTCACACCCCAAATTGATTCTCTTTTGGGCAAAATTTTTTCCGCTACCTTCGCTCGCTATTGCAATTTTACATGCTACGTTTTTTGGTTCAAGCTTCAAATACTTATTAAAAAAATTAATAAATAGAGTGGTGCTACAGCTCTTGACGAGCCAAGGCCTAAGCGGCTTACACCCATCAACAATTCTCTGAGTGCGTGTGAAGAATTGAGGGGACCTCTTGGAAGTGTTTCCAGTTCTTTGCTAGAGGCAATATCTACCCGTGAAAGACGAAATAAAAACTTTATAGACATGAGCAGGTTGCATAATAAAAAAATGTCTTTCTGATAGAGCTGTTAGTGGAATTGAAACTGCTCAGTTATTTTAGGTGACAAAAAAATGCAATAAGATGAAAGTGGGTTCAAGTACAGTGTGTTTGTAGAATTCCCTACTCTCACCGAACACCTAAGTTCAGAACATTTGCTTTGGGAAGAGTTTCCTTTCCGTAACATACACTTAGATCATGAGGTGAATTTCAACCGTAATGCACAAGAAAACCTTGAAAATATGCAAAAACTGTTCACTCAGTTTATTGCTTACAAAAGATTTAAAATTAATCGCGAAGGTCAGAAACCCCGAATTTGATTTCTGGACTAATGACCCACCATAGTGGGTCAGTAGTCCCAAAATAAAATTCGGCACTTATGACCCACCATAGTGGG
Source organism: Sphaerophoria taeniata (assembly GCA_943590905.1). Taxonomy (NCBI): domain Eukaryota; kingdom Metazoa; phylum Arthropoda; class Insecta; order Diptera; family Syrphidae; genus Sphaerophoria; species Sphaerophoria taeniata. The sequence continues at coordinate 88,005,833 of OX016542.1, forward strand.
TCATTAGTCCCGAAAACCATTTTCGGGACTTCTGACTTCGGGACCAGATTCCCTGCACCGTCCTTAGACTCTTTTTTTTCCAAGGAGAATGGTGTTTCAATATTAGCATGGACTGTTTCCACCAGACCGACTTTGAAACCACTTTATTCCAGACATTATAAATCTCAGTTCAATTGACGCAATTAATTGATTGAAAATTTGGAAACGGGAAGAAAGTGAATTTATTCGACGATGGTGTCATTTCCAGAGACACAACTTTGGGAGTACGGAGATTTTGTGTTTTTTGATTGTATGGATGGGGATGTTTATTCAGCGTTGCTTGTTAGTTAATTGAATGGGTGCTTTTGTCTCTGTTTACGTGGCAGTGGTGAAGAAAACGAAGGTATTAGGAAGAAGGCATTCTTACACTTGCTGTGTCATTCGGGTGTACTGATTCACGCCATCTTTCTTGCACAAATGATCTGCAACGCTTACTCAACCCGCATTTAATAGTATCGCAAATGGAAAGTTCCTCTTCACTCATACGAGATTATTGCCTAAGCTAGGTAGTGATTCTGACAAGCGCCGACTCCATCCAGTTCCGCAACCCAAGGCTTTGGACGTCCTCGTCTGCGCCATCCTTCCAACTCAAATTTGGTCTGCCGCGCTGTCTCCTACCATGAATTGTACAGGAAAGGACTTTTCTGGCCGATTCCTCTTCGCTCACACGAGCTAAGTGTCCAGCCCACCGTAGTCTACCAAGCTTAAATTATGTCATCAAGACTGCTTCGCCGTTGATTTGATATAGCTCTTGGTTATATCGTCTCCGGAATTGTCCTTCCTCACAAACGGCGCCAACTATTTTCCGTAAGACTTTTGTCTCGAACGCGGCTAAGGGTTCATAGTGCCTTTGAAGGTTATTGGTAAGACTATCACCTTATACAGCAGCAGTTTTGAAGGATTTAAAGACCCTTGAAAGACTAAAGAAGGTTCTGTTGGCTGTGAGCAGCCGCCCGCGCTTTTCTTCTTCCATATTGTTATCGGCTGCTACTACAGACCCAAGGTAATTGAATGATCGCACTTCTTCGAATTCGTGCTCCTCCACCTTAATTCTTTTACGTTTTCAGCAGACGAGGCCACTACTTATTTTTTCGCTCACTCAAGTGTATGCAGCCCCTGATTTTTGGTGGCCTGCTCGATCTGTATAAATGAAGATTGTATAGCTTGTTGGTTCCTTCCAAAGACGTCAATCAAGCTGGAGCTGGCAACGATCTATGGATTCGTTGACTATCCGGCCAGTGTCTCCATTATCTTAACTAGCTTGACTTTCTGTATGTACGTGCTCGGGAACATCATACCAGCACGATCATCTTGTTCGATTCTTCTGTTTCAATGACTCGTAGTCCATTGTCGTAAATGTTCCCATATGTCTGAGTACTGGTTCCTGACATATCCATAATAGAAACAATAAAGTATGATTAAGGCTTCTTTTCTACGAGTTACTTAATCAACAAACATCGGAATTCTTCACCAGGAGAATCGCAGAAGACAGTGCAACCAAGTTGACACCAATGCCTTTATGATCCGAATCATGTCAAATCTAGTTGAAGTCGATTCGATGAGCAAGCTAGTTGTCCATTCGTTATCGCAATGTGCTCAGTATTTTACATTGAAACGCATGAAAAACTGGTCGTTCTGGTAGAATAGTTGAGTCAGCAGGTACCTTGGAACATCCTGATTCGGCCTTCTGTTCTAACTCAAATTAGGTATCATCTTTTTTTTTACTTTCTAGAAACTTGTGTGTCGACTTTAAAATGCGTGTTTTGTTCATTTGACTTTGAAATTAGAATGGCCCTGTCACTAAGTCAGTAATCAAAGTTTGTGGAATGTGTATCATTATCCCTTAAGTGCGCCCCTGTCCTGTCATCCATTTTCTCAAAGCTCAGCGCACCACACTGCTTCACAAGAAAATAATGCAGACAGGTTACCTGGACATTCCGATGCACAGCATAAAGGATGCCAATGTACATTTTCTCTCGGTCTGACATCCATAATAAACATGACGGACTTAAATGCTAAATAATATAATATTCTGTCCGTCTGCCTGTCCAGCTGTCTGGCATGTCTGTCTGTTGGCCTGTCTATTTGTCGTCCGCATCCACATCAAAGCTCTGGATTATTCTGTCCAATTAATCCAGGTGAGATGCTCCAGGTTCACACAAAGTTTACCAACGCTTCAGCTCATCGTGTCGTTTTGCAGCACCCCACCTGCTTGCCAACACCCCAATTGAGAGAGATGAGAGAAGAAGGTTTTAAGGATATGTATGCGCCATCTTATGCGTGTGCTTGACTTGACTAAGCTAAGCTGCTCCAAAGGATGGTCGAGTAGCTGCCCTTCAACTCACCTGACGAGAAGAAGAAAAACCACCATAGTTGTGGACGGAAAGTCGAACGGTCGGATGAGCGAGAGGAAATCCCATCCCGTGAATGGAGGGAGATCTGTCAGGTGAATTTGGATTTGGGTTTTGCCTTTGCTTTTGTGGTCTTGGCCTTTTGTCAGTTTTCAAATATATCTTTCATTTCACCATATCATTGGTCATGTTCGTTCACATTAGCCTGTCATGCTGCGTTTGTGCGTCCAGTTCCCTTTTGGCAGGATGAGGCTTTTCTTGGTTCTTGGCTTAAGAGTGCTGTTTGTACTCGATGTTGGGATGTTTTGCTGTTGCTGTGGCAATCAGTGTGCCAGAGGTTTCCGATATATTAAATGAAATTGTCGGCATCACCTGGGTAGACAGATAAATCAATTTCGGGTCTTGTAGTCAGGTTCTTGACCATCCAGCATCGTCCTCTCTTCCCCTCGATGTTGTTGATGATGTTGATGTGAGATCTCACAGTGTTGTTGTTGATGGAGGTCCTTTTTTTCGTTCTTCTGGTTCGGTTAGGTTCGGTTCAATTGAGTTCGGTCTCTTTGGTTGTTGATGGGTCGATGGTGCTCGATAATGGTGTGGTGGTGGTACTCGGTGCTCGAATGGAGATGATGAAGCGGCAACTTGTTCTGTATGTTGTGTCGTTCTTGCCGAGATGAGAGTTTACAACAAGATATTTTCTGTATTTCTGACAGTTTGACAATTATCTTAATGATAAATGACACACAAATTCGGTAGCTCTATAAATGGGATTTTAATTGTGTTGTGAGATTCCCCTGCTACGTTTCTTTTGACTGTTTTATTTGTGTGTGTTCCTTTATTTATGTCTATTGTTTGATGGAAGATGTTTTGACGGGAAGAATAAATTGATTTGTTTATGAATGAGGGTCAAGAAGAGTGATTTTTTATTTATTTGCAAAATTACTTCCAATGACTCATAAAATATTAACATTCTTCTTCTTTCTTTTTTTAGATTTGAGTGACGGAAGCAAAAGATGTTCACTTTGCTTAACAGTTTTGTTACGGGAATTTTGTCCTTTTTCTGAATGTCAAAGGGGTAAAGTCTGAACCCTCGCCACAGCAAATACTAACATTTTGACCATGCAAACTGTGTCCACTTTTTGTCTCTGGATAAGCGTTTACTTTTGTAGAGCTCAATGTTCGCCCCTTGTGTTGTAGGCTGCTGTCGTTCGAAACATTTAATGCGAGAATTCCGTTCATTCCTTGGTTTCTCAAAATTAGAAAAAAAATATGTGATTCCTTTAAAAATAAATTTTTTAAATAGGATCGTAAATATCGTAGGTATCGTATTTGAGTCGAAGGTTTCCTTCTTTACGTTTCAAACGACATCTGCATCTCGTTTTAAGGTATCCAATCCAGTTATCTGATACAAAAACCACTGAACGAAGGCATTATAGACATCTTGACCATCCAAGTCGATACAAAAACCGTGTGTAGTTGACTTTGCTCATGTGGTTTATGTACATGCTAATCAGGAGCTTCTCAAACCTGAAAACAACCCTTGCATACTTTTTGGTGATGTATGACATTACGATTTCAAGCCTAAAATTGTGTGACTCGAAACGATATTTACGATCTTATGTACACATTTTTTGGAATCGTGGAAACTTTTCGTTTTTTTTATTGATTGAGCTTGACAAGTGCTTAAACCCAGAGCCCCTTAAACATTACTGAAAGGAAATTTATGGTTCATGTCTAAGATATTCAGAGAGATTCCCTACAAATATGCAACGAATAATATGTATTTCTGCTACGTTATTACGATCTTAGTTTTTGTATTGGCGTTTTTTCGTGTTTATTTTTTTGCGATTTACGATCTTTGTAAAATTTTTAGCCGCGTTTTATTATCCTCACTAACCCATATGGGTTACCCCATCATAATAAAACGATCTGGGTTAAAAAGGTAAAAGTTTAAGCTATTTTTTTTTATCCGAGACGCAACCCCCAGTAAAATTTTATTTTGCTTTTCCAAAAACAACTTGTTTTTATTAATTAATTGGATTGACTCTTATCCTATGGCTTTATAAAACTGTGGCTAAGATTGGAATACGTGTAATTTGTTATGAATATGGCTGAAATTAATAAATCTTTCTACAATAAGTTCTTTTTTGTCTCACACTCGCCATCTATCCGCCATATTTAGAACATAGTTTTTGAGTTACAAAATAAACCCCGATAGCTATCGGGGTTTCAGATTGTTTTTGTTTTGTGTACAAAAAATAAACCCATATGGGTTAGTGAGGATAATAAAACGCGGCTTTTGTTTCCACAGACTGTCCATGTCGGCTCTTCCCGCTCGTTTTTAAAGGTGTGGAAACTTTTTTTTTCGTCCGAACGTCGTGCAAATTATTCTAGGCAATTGCGGTCACTTTCCATCATCCTAGGAGTAAGATCTTCCTTAGAAGGTAGAGGAGGAGCAGTAGTTTGAGGTACTGAGGTACAGCTAATTAAGGGGAACTAAATAGATCTCCTTAGGTCAAAGTGTGTAACGGTAACCCCTATCATTCATTCATTCAACGCATTCAACGCAACTAGGGGACTATGGGCTAAAACATTATGACTTCTCATTTTTCAAATCCTTGCTTTAATTGGCTTTTAAGGTAGCTTTGAATTTTGAGGGTCACGTGAAATAACGCCCAACGAAATAAGACCAAAATTCGCTTGAACCACTGATTTTATTTGTGACTAACTCCCCAGTTACCTTGCTTATCCTTAAGGAGTTCCTGACCTAAATCGTCCAACCGCCATCACTTTCCAGGTATCAAATGGCACTGGTCTGGCTGAACGACTAGTCTGGTAGTCTCCATTTCCTCATTTTCTTCTGACTTCTGAGCTTCTTTCAATCTCATATGAAAAATGTCTTGTAGTGCATATTTCGTCAAATTGAGCTAGGAATAGGATTGTACCTACCTACTCTCTTTATCTATATAGGTGCCTTTCATCCCAGCTGTTAACGCAACATATCGTACCGCACAATACCGCATACCGCAAGCCAAAACATTTTATGATTTTCCATAAAACATAACGACCGAATTCAATCAAAAACTTTTACTCAACTCCGCAGTCACTAAATCTATAATTAGTCTCTATTGAATATAAACCTAACAGATTTCGGGATTTTCCTCTTCGAAATTGATACCTGCACTTTGCCAAAAGTCATAAAGCCACTGGCACACTTTTCCTCCCCACAATCCAGTCCAAAGTTTGAAAAAATGCCACCTACGTTTCTAAAACGCTTACCACAAATTGTGCAACTTTTTTCCTCCGCAGAACAAAAAAACAATTTTCAACGAAAAAATTGGAGCAAACAGAGAGTGCAAGCACTAATTTTGATTCATAAAAAGAAAAAAGAAAAACAACGACAACAACCATCAGCCAGTTACAGCTAAAGTGTCTATAATCTTCTGGGTATTTGGCCAATTTCTTTAATGGATCAGTCAGTGTGCAGCAAGAGGTCCCATTTCAGAATTCACCTTACTCCATTGAAATTTGTCTTGTGGTATAAGGTGGTGATCCAATTTCAATGTTGGTTAGTGTACTCCGCCCTCATCGATTATGATGAGGCGAACTGTGTCGAAACTCGAAACTACAAGCGGTGCTGGCGAGATACCGTGAACGAGCTTTTTTATTGCTATTATAGTTGCTCCGTGCAATAACATAAAATTCAATTAAATTGACCACACTGCTGCTGTGCTGGTGCTGGTGGTGCTGCCTGCCACTAATTTGGAACTATTCGAAGTTTTGACCATTTCGTTTGAGGCGCTGAGTCAGTAATTTGCTTTAGGGAGGCACTCGTCCGTCGAACTCTCCATCTCGACTTCAATTGATTTTTCGGTGGCAAAGTGCTACAATTTGTGAAAAGCCAAGGCTGTGGGCGATTTTAAGAGGTTGGGCGCAAGTGCATTTCTTCAGATCCGGCGATTTGGCAAAGAGGCGGACCCACAGATCGATGTAGCTACACATATCCTGGTGTGCTACAAACGTAGCAGCAAAAGTGAGAATAAGAGTTATCATTAAAATTTAATTGAAACGGAGTAAACGTTGTGCGGACATTGTTGCAACCCCGGAGTGGTAATTAAATTTTCGTTCATTGCTTTTTTCAGTCATTTACCTATAAAACAGTTCATTGAACGCTCTTGCTATGCGAAAATAAAACGAAATTAATATGCAAATACTCATTCTGCGGCTTGTGATGTGCCGAAGCCGATCTCTTGCCACCTGACCACCTAACCACAGCTTACCCATCACGCGCACTCAACTACAAACGAAAATTCCTTGCACCCAGAAAAAAAAGGTGTGAAGAACGCTTTGTACCGCCACTTATGACTGCCAATGACCACCAAAGAACCTCAAGGGCAAGCTGAATCAAACCACAAGATGATGGACAGTGTACACAAAGCCGTCATATTGTCGTTGTCGCTTCCACAAAACTTTGATAGTGCAAGAGTGGCACGAATTAGAAGAGTGTACAAGTGACAGCGTTCTAATCAGCCAGGGTGGTATTTTATTTAGTGTTTCGTAAGACAAGCACGTAATTAAAAATGACTTTTATGTCCCCGACCGACCAACATCGAAGGAGGACGACACACACCTGTGCGGCTATCGATTTAATTACAAAGTCTACCTTCCAGTTCCAGCTCGAAGTAGTGTCGAGCTTGATTAAGTTTGCACTTTGGAGTGACATCTTAAAACGAAAAAAAAAATACCTTGCTTGGCAGCACTTTTTTTGAGCTGTCAGAATTTATCACCTCTCTCACTTTGGCACAATTTTCGTGTTTTCATTTTTAAAGGTTTCAGCTCACTGAAATCATCAGAAATTGTCAGTATTTTGACATCTGTCAATTATTCCGAACCATGTCTAAGCAAACTTTGCATATCGTCTTTGAATCAACAAAATAAACAAATTTTCACGGTCAACAAAGCATAAAATTGCGTGCACTCAGTCAAACAAGCGCAACTCGTACTCTTTTAGAATCCCCCCCCCCCACCTTCCCGTATTGCCGAGCCACTCCCATTCATTACTCGAATTCAAGAGCCCCCTTTGCTTTATCATTGTTGGCCCATCTGTACAATGTCTGTCAGGAAATGCAGTATTTAGCTGCTGGCCATCAGCCGCCACCGCCACCGCCACTGCCGGCTGCTTGTTACTTGATAACAATCAAAAAAGGGCGTTATACATGTCTTTGACTCAATGGACTGGCCTCCTCTCTTTCACTGACTAGATGCTTGTAAAAAAAAATTATTCCTCCGGGTTGGCATCACGAATATGATTTATGAGCGTGTTCCGCGTCACAAACGAGCGACGCACATGAATCTTTTCTCGCTTCCTAATTATTATGCGATCATTCAAGGAAACATGTCAGAAATTCTCTTTGGCACTAAAAATTGCATGGGCAAATCAATATGAAGGCTGCGAATACCAATGATTGAGCCAGTGCCGTCGGCTGAAGATCTGGTACCTAATTTTCCTTCGTCAAAATGATTGGATATGAGTTTTGCTTGGTCTCTTATCAAATTTCGGAAGCTTTCAAAATCGCTCTTGTATTTCCACTTTTGAACTCGTTTTCAATTTGAAAACCATTTCTATTATTTTCAGCACAATAAGGAAGTTATTTCTTGTTTTTCCTTCCAAAAGTATTACACTGTAGTACTTTCGCCAGCCCTGATTTTCTCCAGTCATTTTATTATTATGCTTGATTGATTTCGATTAATTTTATGTGTCCAGGAAATCGAAACTTAATGACAGAGGGCCCTATTGTTGTATACGGTCGCGTTTCGCGTCGACCCATGGAATGTTAAAATTGCCATGTGCCATGGCCCGAGTCTATCAAAAGGCATCAGTTGTAAAGTGAACACAGCTCCAGCTCACTCGTATGTGCATCACTTGGCTCGCATACAATTGCTGGGCTACTGTTACCTTCTATTGATACCTTTACCGCATTAACAATAAAAATTTGAGGTACTCACAGTCTGGTTGATGTGGCTTCCCTCTAAGATTCTCTTCAGTTTGGCTGCCAAACCACCGTCATTGAACAATGTATGTAAAATTTGATGTGCTGCAAGAACTTTGACTCCTTCGTGTTTATTGTTGGTGATGGTTTGAGGGCAAATTGCCAAAGGGGCGGTCTTGATTGACGACGACTGAATGTAGTATGCAGATGTGGGCACTGGCATATAAATTGCAGTTTTTGTACTTTTTTGTTTGTGAGGTGAAAATTTAAATTTAATTGTCTAACACTGCCACTGGAAAAAGTTAATGGAAAGAGAAGACTTGTGTGTGCAGTAGCAAAAAGCCAATGATGATTTGGCGGTAGTTTTCTTGGTGATTGTGGGTTGTGAGGGACAATTAATTGACCTGGAGATTAGGATAGGCAGAAGGTATATGAGGAATTCGGTTTTGATCACTGTGCCTGCTAATCTGTTAAAGCTTCGTCTTGCTGCGTTGGGGGCCATCCATAAAATACGTTCGCACTTAGGGGGGAGGGAGGGGTCACGCTGAGCGTGACAAGTTGTGACAAGGGGGGAGGGGGGGTCTACATCTAACGTGACGTTCGCCAAAGTTAGACTAAAAAACGTAAGTTTGTTGCCACTTTATTTTATTTTTTTATTAAAAAAAATGGAATTATAACAAAAAATATAAAACATATTTTATGTTTGGAAATTTGTGTTCTATCAACTAATTTTTTTTTTGTTAAGGGGGGGAGGGGCTCTTTGTTTTGTGACGTAATATTTGAGGGGGGTTAAAGCAAGTGTGACAAAGCGTGACACCGGGGGAGGGAGGGGGTCAAAACAGCTAAATTCAGCGTGACGTAGTTTATGGACGGCCCCTTGAATGTTTTCTTCGTATCTGCTGATCTACCGCTTCAGCCTGCTGTGTTACGTGCCACCAGGTGCCAGTACCACCAAAGACTTGCTGATCCCAACAATAGCATTTAAGCTAGTAGCTCGACCCAAACGTCTGTTTCCAATAACATTTGTCATTTTCCGTTTATTTCCAAGTTACACTGCCTTCAATTTAACGTTGACAACGTTATTACTGTTCTACATATGAAAAACAGTGGTGTAAAACTGTAGAATTATGTCAAAAATCGATGAATAGCCTTTTTTGTTGCAGCTCTCAAGGTATTCTCTAAATTACAGCTTTGTGGACCATAACATGGGAGAATACATTCCACACCATGTAATTATGTTTTTAATCGTTTTCTGAGTCTTGAGTTTCAGAGAAAAGTGAGAAGAGACTTTTAAAAACACTAAATTGAAAGTTCAACCTTCCATTTCGGTTACATCTCGAGATCATTTCACTTCTTTCATAAAAAATATCCTGGGTTACCAACAAAAATGTCAAAAATTAAGAGCTAATATTAATTTTACACTTCGACGTCTTAATAGACTGCCACAGGCTCTTATTTCAAGAGACTTCGACGAGTATATGCAGAGCAAAGCACAAACTAATTGGAGCACCTACATCCACTTCAAAGACTCTACCTGTCATCCTTGCTCTTGCTCAAGTACGAAACAAAATAATACACAGCTAGATTCGACCTGAATAATTCCCATTCCTCTCTGTAACGTCATTGTCGGTTTTTTGGCCAGGAAGTCAATTTAGGGACACACAGCCACTTGGACACGTCTATACTTCAAACGACAACAAAAAAAGCAGAAAGGAAAAGAAAACACCAAATGACATTTATGGGTGAAACTCCATTAATCCACTTCTCAGTTTCTTGATTCTTGGATACTGGCTGCTCCTTTTTACGACTTAGACGACAGACGTTGTCGACGCAGCGACATGAAACGCGTAGGAGAACACGGTGCTAGTCAAAGTGCTACATCAGAACTCCTTAAGGACATTGTGTTAGTAGTAATGAACATTCCGTTGGATAACATTGGACAGGTATTTGACCCAGTCAAGACACTTTTCTGTGTTATGGCAGCACCATCATCATCATCATCATCATCATCATCAAGAGAAACAGTCGAGAATGCAGCGGAGATATCAGAAATAGAAGTAACAAACCATCAGAAGCTCAAAGCTGCAATATGCGGTCTTAATTACCCCGGCAGGCGTTTAACTAATTGCAAGCTATATTATGCATCAGAAAAAGACTCTTTTTTATAACGGCTACAGCAAAGCAAGCTAGGTGCAATCTGACGTGCAAATGTTGTGTCTGAGTGTTGAGCTGTGCAGAAGCTTGCTGCTGGATGGGACACGAATCTGAAAAAAAAAGTTTATCGCATTTCCTGCTGGCCCCCGAGGTGTGAAACATGTGTTTCGTGTTTAAAATTTTGCGCTACATCAGAAGACACTTAAATGGGACTGGTCAGGGTTATAGGGTGTTTCCTCTCTTTGAACTTGTGTTTGGGAAAAAGACTAATGCAAATTCAAGTTGCTAACGTTCATAGTTCCACAATTTGCAGTTGCAATCCACAACTCAATTACTATTACTCTGAGATCTGAGTTCACTTAAAAGCCTACTGTTGGCTGCAGTGGAAAATTAGTTCACACTTCTATAATTTCTATTTCTATTCCTAAACCACCCTGTAGCTAATGTCCCACTTGAAACATCCATTTACTAATAACAGCCATTAACGTTAACTATGTTTTGAGTACATGATGCGTTTTAAGTGATATATGGGTCAATTAAATGGCCGTTACAAGTGTCGGTCGCATATGACCCTCATTTTTGTTTTCTTCTAACCGAGTGCTGTTGCTGTTTTTTTCTTTCGTTTTTTCCATGTAAACATTTTGTTTTCTGTGTTATTGTGTTCTTTTTCCTTGAGAGATTCTTGGTTTTTTGGTCATATGTTTTTGTTGGTATCGTTGAAGGCGCGTCGTCGTGTTATGTCTTTGACAATAACCGCCAAACGATTCCAGCGGAAATTGATTGAACTCCATTACTTGTTATGAGAAAGAGACTTGACTTTTGATCCTTATCTTTAGAAGATCAAGTAACATTTTGGTAGACGGTTAAACCAGGCAAGATAAGTGAACATTTGGACCACTCAGAAAACTCCTTTCACTAAATGAAATCCAATCAATAAAACGTTGACAAAACTGTCAATTGCTCCTGAAGAAAGTGTCATCATGTTTAATAAATATTTCAGGATAAGTTTGCTTCATATTCTAGCTGCACCGAACTCTCACCATTTTGAAGAAACTATTTCCAAGTGACTCTACCTTCAATTTTACGTTGATAGCGTTATAACTGTGCTTCACATGAAAAACAGTGGTGTAAAACTAGAAAATTGTGTCACAAATCGATGGGTAACCTTTTTTATTGCAGCTCTCAAAGAATTCTCTATATTACAGCTTTGTGGATCATAAAATGTAAGAATACATTCCACACCATGTAATTATGTTTTTAATCGATTTCTGAGACTTGAATTTCTGAGAAAAAATGAGAAGAGAGTTTAAAGAACCTAAATTGAAAGTTCATCCTTCCGTCTCGGTCTTATTCTATAATCTCCCTGTATCAATTACTTGTGATGTATCAGTCGACGGCCTTCTCCCGTTACCATGCTGTTCATTCGATTTAGAATTAAGTTGTCTGATTAGAAGTGACAATTTCTCAGTTAAAAATTAATTTCATGGTCCACAGCATCTCATTATTGAATATCTCATTCCCACTGTCTCTGTGGAAGTCCATTCCAAGCTCCATTCGGTCTCTAAAAAGTTGTTTCCCCATAAGCTCCTTTTTGTCTTTCTGTGCCGATTTCGTTCACAAATTTATCGACGAAAATTAATTAAACTTGAGATTAGAAATAAATTCAACTATTTATTGATCTCCATCCGGACTTAGCACAAGTTGAAAATAATTTTATGACATCCATCATGATGGCGCACAGCTCTTTTTAGCAGCAAATAGTGAAAACAGATTAAGGTTTCCAGCCGCAAATGGGATTGTATGGCGATAAAAAGATTGATCGCATTCTGGTAATTTTTTTTTTTTTTGTATTTTTTTGATGGGGAAGGTTGGCTTGGCATTTATATTTTCTTATAAATTAAGTAGAGCCGGAAGAAAGCAACAGATTTAATAGGAATTTTGTGCTGTTTGAGGCAAGACTTGCAGTTGAATGCGCTGCCGCCACCGACCGCCGCCGCACCGCTGCGCTTTCACAGCACACGTCTCGATCCATCGAAACAGAAAATATAAAATTTGAAAAACAGACACACACGAAAGCCGATTAAACTCCCAATTAGATCGTAACTCCCCTCTTTAATTAAGCAAGCAAGCAAGGCAAGCAACAAGTAAAATGGGCGAATTAAAGCAATTGGATTGAAATGTGTTTGTGGCTTCCTCGATCGATCATTAAACTCGAAGATTTATTATTATGTGCTTGCGAAGTTGTGATGCAGGGTGGCACACTTATGCCAAGAGGTGGAGTAGAAGGTGGCAAATTCCGAAGAAATTTGTGCTCCTGGCACAGTTATCAATCTAACCGGAAGAGAGCTCAAGCTCACCAGCAGCGTATTGAAAGTTATTGTTGTTTTGGCGTCGATGGTGAATTTCATCAAGTTATGCTCAAAACCAGGCCTGCAGACCCAATGATCTGGCAATCCATTCTGCATTTCGTCGGCGGCGGTGTTGATACACAGATGTTTAACTCGTGTTCAGAGCCACTCTACTAGGTGATCCTCTGACTCAGAGGAGATTTATCACTTGCAATGTCGATTTATGTACCTTCGATTGTGACTTTGTGATCTTTTGTTTTTGTTTCTGTTTGGCGGGCATCCGAAGTCGAAGTAAAGAAGAAAATACCAGGATTCCCAATAGAATAGAAATTGGAGCAGTATTGTTATCATTTGCTGGCATCTTGAGCCATCATGGCAAACAACTGATGTCGGAGACAACCTTTCGAAAAAAAGGGAAATTTTTGTTGTGGCTTCTGCATAAATTCGATCGGGGCTAATTGAAGATCGATTGTTTGTATGTTGGAGACGAAGCCGCCGCCGGCGACGATACATATGCTCGATGGTGCTTCCCTCTATCAGGGGCAATAGGTGACCTGGATTTGCATGAAGGCTGCTATTTTGTCTGAATGGCCGGATGAGATGTTGATGGGAGATAAAAGTGTGATTGTTGCAGCGACGACCGACGATGAAAACGATCAACAATTAAAAGTGACTTTCAATTTTTTCGAACTTGACAGAGATAGACGAACTGTCTTTCTTTTAGATTTGACGACAATTGACAGCAGATAGAAGGAAAGTTTCAAGTGAAATGGCTGCAATTTTGATAATCATTTTCTGATGCATCAGTTAATGTAGGTTGTAAGAGTGTCGGCATATGACCCTAAAATGAATGTCTTCATTTTTCAATCACTGACACTTTTTCGAACAAACTTCCTGGTTCCACCCACAGTTTCGATTTTCTTTTTGAACTTGAGTGATGTATTTTTGTCCTAATCAGACTCGTTGAGCTTCAATTCCGCCACCACATAATTTATAGCAGAAATATTTCAGTCAGTTGTCCATCGACCCCTTTTATCAACTCCTCAAAAGAATTAAACCGCCCAAGTCTTACAAGCCCAGTAAAAACTGGTCCGAACTAATGGTTTGAGCTTTTAGCATGAGCAGGTAATTAAAACGTACACCTACTCATATGCGAACTCACAGCTAGCGCAGCGCACTCGCATCGCACATCTGTCGTCCTGTCATTAGGTTGAAGAAAAATTGATGCACTCCCGAAGGCTGTCACATCCAGCCAGCTCGCTGGATAGCTGCTGCATGTACCACAACCTCTTTTGGAACGATGATGCGATGATTGCGTTTCAAGATTACACTCGATCCTCGCCCCGCTAAAATAATTTCCATTCTTCGCTTCATGTGGGTCTTCCAAGGGCCCTGTACATGGACAGGACATATGTATGTTGTTGAATTTGTCCCTTTGGCCATGGCCGTGAAAATTAGAAAACTGCTCGATAAAAATCTCCACCATCATTCTTTTTAATGGAGTTCACTCGCTGTTCCCTCAGCCCTCCACTCGTTTTGAATGAGCCTCGTCTGGTTTCTTAATTCCGTGGCGTGGCAGCATTCTTTTGTGAATTGATTATAAGAAGCAAGGAGTTAACACTGTATAGGAACTTTAATTTATGACGCCAGAAAATATGAGATATGACAATGAATTTGCTGGCAGGGTTCATTAGGGCTGTTTTCTTGCTCTCTGAAAAGAAGTGGACTTGAACATCATTTAGCAAACAAGTTTGGAAAACATTTGAGACCATCTTTTCCATACTGTATGTCAGCAGTTCGATCACTTCCCTAGCTTCACGACATCCCGTAACTTTGTTGCAAAAAAATCCACTAAGCCGGTTCCTTAAACTCATATGATTCCATGGAAATTTGTACCCATTAGTCCTTCATATGGCGCACTACTTGCAGCATAGCCATATCTCTAAGGATCACATTCCACTTCACTGAGAGATTACAAAGATTGCAGTTATTGTTATTGAGTCGGAGTTCTGACGAGAATCTATGTATATCTTTGTGTGCATACAAACTCCCAGACCAGTTGGCTATCGCTCTGGCCCTTTACCATTGTCCACCTTAGGGAGCCATCGTCGCAGATAACACTTTTATTTATTATTCCAGTCAGCGCAGTAGAAGCCTTTGCAATTTCTTTTAAATTTTACTCTTGTTCAGAGCTTGTGCCCATCGAAGGCTATCATTTACGATTTCCAGTTTGAGCATTGACCGTCGCATCATCCAACCGCCACCGCAACTCTCTGTTGTCCAGATAAGGAGCAAAACATAGATCTCTCGATCGACAGGAGGCTGAACAAGTGTTACCTACTTGTTGTACTCGTAGTTGAAGAAGAAACATCCCGCACTATTTTCTCTATGGGGACGGCCGAGTGTCGACGACGACGACACGAAGGCCTGGAGCTCAGAACGTCTTATTTGTGATACCCTCTTCGAAGGGCCATCTCGAAAAGGAGTTTCCAGTTCCCAGCTAGTTAGCCATATCGGGATAGGATAGGATCGGGACAGCACACAATTAACCGCATTGCAAAGATATATATATTCTGGCTGAGAAATCGAAAAGTTAGAAATTTGATTTATGAATTCGTTTGTTTTGCGGTTGCCATTTAGCAGGAGCTGCATGAGAAGAGTGTTGCTTGGCTATGTCGAGCATTTGTGCGAGACAAATGGGCAAACATCATGGCCATCTGGGAGGGCGACACAGTTGAACAAGTTTTCTTATTAATTACCGTGATTGTAAGGGGTCAATGGATTCGACTTTCGGATGGAAATGAAGGTTATCGAAATGTGTGACCCTGATGGAGTGCTCGGTGGAACGAGTGATCGATTAAGCTGTAATTGTCAGGGACATTTTGTACGCAGTCAACCTTTCTGTGTTCAAAAAAATAACCTCTTCCCTCTTCCTTTCCCAAACTATCTCTGGTGCTGGACCACTGAAGGTATGGGCTTACCTTTGTCAGTTCCGACCAAAATGACACTCAAATAAAAAATCAAATTTATTAAAGTCTCGTCAGCGACCATGGTCAACTGCATTTTTTTTCTTATCGTCAGTTCTTGAAATAGAATCTTCAATTTAGAAATGTTGGTCTTCTGCGAAAAGATAAAGACAGTCTCTGGGGATCTTCCCTTCCTTGCTCGACCAACGAGACCCTCGACAGCGACAGATTTTCATAACTTATTACCAATTAAAATGTAGACATGAGTTCTTTCCTTCCCTCTTTACTCCCTCTTGTTAGTATCATAATTTTGAGCCAATTTCAGTGATTCTAGGCCATTGCATAGGCATGGTCGCGACCTTCGATTCTGGCGACTCTGATGGTTAGGACAAAAAGCAGGTTGAACTGCCGGCTGAGTCGAAGGCCACTAATGTGACGCGTTTCTATGCTGTGGATGTGCTCTGCTCTGCGACTATGAAATTGGAGGCGTCGCTAAATAAATTAAGGTATTTTTATGTGAGTGGGTTCTGCTTTTTTTTTGTCTCATTTGTGAAGAGATTGTTAACATGACGAGGCTCTTAGCAGACATGAGTAAAATTTACATTTTAATTCAATGGCTTCGAGAGCATAAAACTAGGAGAATAATTGGCCTGTTCTATGGAAACGATTAAGCGTTCCTATGGTTATCAAGGACATAAACACAAGCTTGATGATGCTCGTTGACAAGTCGGATTAATTTCGAATTATTATTAAAAGCGAAAGGATGAGGGTTTATTTTTTATCTTGAACGGTGCCATAAATTGTTATTTATCTGAAGGAGAAAAAGCAAAATAGAAACAATGTTGCACGGTACAGCTATGAATCTAGCTTGTTTATGGGAAAGTCAAGCCATAACGAGCATAAATCATTGATAGTTTTATGCTCGACTCTGTGTGGAAAAATTGTCTGTGTTACTTCAAAGACCGGTGAAATAGCTTCCATGTACCTAAATTCATATATTTCCCGATTAGATGAGGGAAATAATCATTCTGAAAACAGGTAATTTGTAAATTTGATTTCGCACAGGGTGAGTTCAAAGGAAAAAACCATCATGGTCTCTCTGACCGTCTGTAGCTCCTAAAGTATACGGCCCTGTCCTCTGAAATTTGGACAGAAGGTTCGTATGTTCATATCCCATACTGGAGTAAATTGTACGACAAATTCCCCACACGATTTTGCACAAGTAAAATTTAATCGAAAAAACTATCACGGTACCTCTTGACCGTCTGTAGCTCCTAAAGTATACGGTCCTGCCGGTATGTATTGATAGGCCAACATATCCTTTGTGGTTTCGATACGTTCCACAACCAACAAGTCGCGTTCCAAAATCCAAACACCGAACATCGTCACTTTAAGTCTCAAATAAGGATTTCTTAACTGATAAAGTCTCCACTATTCATCGCCACCTTCAATTTGCAAAACAGACCCCGAAACCACTAACTACCGCATTGTTCTTGCTGTCGACGCGAGAGTGTGATCTTTTATTCGATTGAAACTACTTTTTTTTCTTATTTATTAAAGATGCGTGTAAATTTTTATGCAATAAAAAGAGACACGCGTGTTTCGATTATCGCCAACAGTTTATCTCAGCGCGATCAGCGAGAGAGGCTGCACTGTGCAGTGTGCATCGTCAGCAGAGAACCAAAATACAATTTTTCGCGTTGTCCTTGAGATTGCTGCGTGCTCTTCTTAATGATGGCGATGGTGGTTAACTGGTCTGCACTTTAAGTACAGAAAAAAAAAATGCAATCGAGCAGATATTTATGATTATAAGAAACAAAATTAACAAAAAGATAAGAAAAAAACTGAACACCAGCCCATCCCCCATTCAGATATCCCGCATTTTGTCTTTCGTAATGTTTAACGATGCGTCCTCCTTGTTGTCGTAGTTAATTTACATTGCGCTTTTGGTAATCAACGTAAGGAGTTGCGTCTGCGTCTTGATTCGAAAAAAACAGTCCTCTGGGGCCCAATTGAGAAGATGACCATCAGATGAAGTTTCCGGTTTTTTTTTTGCGGTGGTTGGTGTGCTTTTGTTCGTCTGGAAGGTTAGCGTCAGATCAAGTCATGCACAGAAGATGCTCTCATTCGTTGTCTGAACTTCGTCGAGTAAAGACGTACGCTCCATCCAAGTTGTTCTGTGAAAAAATTCTAAGTGAAAAAAGAAAAGAAATTAAATCAAATACAAACCAAAAATACTTTTGAAAATTTCATTACAAAAATTGCCTTTCGGTGCTCCAAGCAATGGAGACGATGAACATTCCTCCCGATAAAAGTGCTTTTGAATCCAAAAAATTGACTCTTCCCTCGAAAATGATTACCGAGGAAGATAAAGAAAACATTTATAAAATGGTTGACTGGTACGAGAGGGATGATATCGCATCCTCGTCCCAAACTAATAATGTGTGTGATAGGGATAGCCCTATTGACCTCTACGCTGAACACAAGCGAAGAAAAGAGGAAGTGTATAAAAAACAAGCCATTGAAAACAGCGTCTTAATTGGAAGCGCCAAATCCAATTATATGATCGATAGCACAAATAAAAATAATGCGTCTTGCTTACCTAGCGAGGAAACCATCAGCACTTTGCAGCAAATCATTAACAATGACCGTTACACGGTCGTAATGAATAGAAAAAGACGCCAAACTAATTTTTCGCAACCAGCAAAAAAAATTGCGGTCGCTCCCACCGAAATCGAGAACCGTCGTGTAAGTCAAAACTATTATGATTCTCTCGCCGAGAACAATGAAGAAGATAATATCACTGACGAGGACTTAATTTCCAAGCCTCAACCAGCCCACCAAGGCCAACAAAAAATTCCCGAACACGTCGAGGAAACAAGTGATGATAATAGCCGTCAACCAAACTCAGAAAAACCAAAACCGTGGTGCCCAGCAATCTACGCCAAGGACGTAACTACAAAAGCTATCTCAGACATAATGGCCAAATCTGAGGTCAACGAAGACGATTACGAGATTCTGAAGCTTAGAGACAGACTACGTATCAAGGTAAGAGATGTAAAGATGCATGGTTTTTTGCTAGGTCTTCTTAAAAGCACGAACGTCGGGGGTCATTCTTTCGCTCCTAGAGAATTCAAAAAGTTCCACACAGTTCTTAAAGGAATCTCTAGTAATTTCAGCCCAGAGGAAATAAAAAAGGGCATACTAGCTAGGGACGCGTCCATTAACGTTTCAGTCAAACGCTTTGAATCCAAATGGTCCAAGGAACAAGGCATTCCCTTGGATCTGTTCCTATGCGTACTGGAGGATAGGGCTGACCTTATCAAACTCAAAGCAATCAAAGTCATCCTGAGTCACAGGGTGAAATGGGAGTCAATTCGTGGCACTGGAAGCGTACAATGCTATAGGTGCCAAATGTTTGGACACGTTTCCAAATACTGCTCCAACCCATCAAGGTGTGTTAAATGCCTTAAACAACACCCTCAAGGCGAATGCGAAATCGTTGCCAAGACAGAATCCTCCCAAGCCGCCTGCGTTAACTGTGGCGAAACAGGTCACCCAGCAAATTACTCAAAGTGTCCTAAACGCATTGATTATTTAAATAAAATTAAATCTAGACGCCCAGTACGGCCCCTAAAAGAAATCAATTTTAACGAAGCTCCACCATCCCTCCCTACAACAAATTTCACCCAACCAAATGTTTCCTGGGCACAAACAGTTAAAGGAACTGATTTTATCACCCCCCAGATTACTCAACCCCAGGAAGGTAATGTAATTTCCGACTTCCTAAATGAATCAAAAAAATTGTTTGGAGTACCATTCAGTATACTTTTCGGAAAAATCAAAAACTTTTGGCCAAATTACATTAAACTCGACCCCTCTCAAAAACCAGAAGCATTTCTGGTTTTCCTCGTCTCTCTCACCCCATGAATTTTGAAATAGTTACAGTCAACGTCAACTCCTTTAAAAATACCGAAAAAAAAATCGAGGTTGAATCACTTCTCGAAGACACTCAACCCTTAGCTATACTCTTACAAGAAACCTGCTTAAAAACTAAAAAGAAAGCCCGTTTCAATGGCACTTACGATCTTATAACTGGTGGCTCCGGACGGGGCACGGGCATCCTAATTAAAAACTCTATAAAAGCATTTCCAAAATCTTTCCATAGTGACATCATTTCATGTACTATCTTACTCATACCCGTCTCATCTCATAATCATACAAAAACTCTTGCTCTAGCCTCTATATACATCCCCTGTAACATAGGCCCCAGACTCATCCCCGCTCTAAATGAACTTATAGAAAATTTAAGAATATATGACTACATAATAATTGGAGGTGATTTTAACTCCCGACATCCACTTTGGGGCGACACCAAAACCAACTTTAACGGCTTTCACTTCCATCAATGGTTCGCAGATAACCAATATCTAGATTTCGATCTTGTCGCAGCAGAAGGCCCCACTCGCCCTAGCTCCGGATCCCACATTGATTTTTTCTTAATTTCTTCTTCATTTAAAAATCCAAATCATCTCAGTAATAATATTGCATGTCTCACTCTTAACCCTATTTCGGACCACTATTCGGTAATAATGTACATACTTTTAGAGAACGTTTCGCCATTTCCTTTTACTCATCCCACAATTCGTAGCTTGAACGGAATAAACTGGCAACATTTCAACATCACGCTTCAATCGAGTCTGAATAACGTCGATATTCCCACCAACAGAAACCTATCTAACATAGAGATTGATAATTTAGTCTCGACCCTCAATGACATTCTACCCACCTGCATCAATCAATACAGCAAAATCATTCCATTTAAGCCCCACTTCCATAACATTTCACAAAACACTCTGGAACTTTTTAAAACCCGAAAGCGCTGGAAAACTAGACTAAAAAGAATTTACCATCGCTTTAATAACCGCACCAGCAATGAATACACGCAATTATCCTCCCAAATAAAATGTCTAAGTAAACTAATCAATGACAAAATAAAAATAGAACGTAACGCTGATTTCCGTCAGAGACTTAAAAACCTCAAACCCTCTTCCAATGTTTTCAAAACAATAAATCAAATCACCCAAAGAAAAAACAACAATAGTCCAACTTATACTAACTGGAATAACCAGTCCATCTCAACCACTACTGAAAAAATCCAGGCCTTCTGTCAATTTTACTCCAACCTATATGCAGTCAAAGTTCCTCAATTTGATCCAGAGAATGTCCTCGCTGTAAATACAGTAATTAATGCTCTTGATGCATGGACGGTCAATAGTCCCATTTTTAACTTCTCTAATCATTCAAATTCTGACTCTTACGATACTGAACCATTTGTGTCCCACAATTTTGTAAGTTCTATCATAAAATCTTTGAACAATAAAAAATCAGCAGGATACGATGAAATCCCAAACTTCGTCATCCGGAAAGCCAGACTACCTTTAACTAAAATCCTCACTCCACTCTTCAATAATTGTATAAACAATGGTTATTTCCCCAATTCCTGGAAATATGCTAAGTTAATTCCTATTCTAAAGAAAACCAGAAATTCCCCTAACATCAGCCCTGAAGACTTTCGTCCTATCTCCCTACTCCCAAACATTGGCAAAATGTTCGAAAAAATAATCCTAAACAAAATTTTTAACCACTTCGACGAGATTCCTGGATCTCAACACGAACAATTCGGTTTCAAACGCGGCCACTCTACAGAACATGCTATCCTCTGCCTACAGAACAACATTATTAAAAACCTCAGGCAAAAAAAATGTACCGTAGCTTGTGCTATAGATTTAACTAAAGCATTCGATTCTGTTTGGCATGACGGGCTCATATTCAAACTAAAAGAACTTAATTTTCCTGTTCATTTTATTAAAATCCTCAAAAGCTTTCTCTCAAATCGTAGTTTGTCTGTCTATTTCGAAAACGAAATGTCTGACCCTTTACCCGTTTCCTCAGGAGTTCCGCAAGGATCTATCTTGGGCCCGTTCCTATTTAATATTTATCTATCAGACTTCCCTTTAAACTGTTCTAACTCCAATACTATCTTATATGCCGATGATACCATCGTATACAGTGGTCATGAAAGACCCCACGTCGCCCTTGATGAAATTAAACAACACTTCAATATGATTTTGCCTTATTATAAACGCTGGGGAATCAACATGAACTATAATAAATGTGAACTTATTTGCTTCAGGAACGCCTCGGGTCGAGGTCATCACCTAGCAGTCCGCGAAAGCAAACAATTAAAACTCGTTTTAGACAATAACATCATCCCTCTTAAAAACAGCATAAAATACTTAGGTATCAACCTTCACGAACGCCTAAAAATGAACCCCCATGCAAGGTTAGCTCTCAACAAAGGAAAAGCAGCCGCAGCAATGTTGAAATCCTTCCTTAACTCGAATGAAGTAGAAATTAAGACAAAACTTCTACTCTACAAGACACTCATACGGCCGGTTCTAACATATGGTTATTTAGCTTGGTTCCACATCACCCCAAATGTTGCAAATGAAATTCAATGTTTCGAAAGAAAAATAATCCGCAAATGTATCTCCAAATTTAGACGACCATCTGGAAAATGGTTCCCAAACAAATCCATCTACCAAGAATCAAATATTACTCCACTTCTCGAATATATAGGCTCACTTTCAAAAAGAAGAATACTTGCCCTCCAATACCACCAAAACCCTATCCTCCGGAACGTATTTGAGGAAAACATTGACTGTTCGGTTTCCGATGATTACTACATCTCGCCCATAAGCCTGGCTAATGCCCAATCGAGCTCTATGCTCGACAACACCGAAGACGACTCATCCTTTCTTTCGTGCTTTTACAGAGAGTGCTTTGCTTCATACAGAGGCTGACATACAAATGCATCTTTTTCATCTCTTGCCATATTCATTTTCTCAAATAGTTCTTAAAACATAAATACATTAATAATTGTTATCACTTTTCATTTTCATAAATATGTATACTAATCGCATCAAACACTCCATCATATGAAAACATTTGGTTCCTTTTGTTTTTTTTTTTGTTTTTTCATAGGTCTTCTTTTATATACACATTATGTTCACACCAAACTTCAAATTGTAATGAAATGAAATAGTTCAAGGAATAGCAATAACTAATAATAATTATTATAATTAAAATTTAAGTCACATTATAATATCATCAAAAGTTTTCATAACCCCATTGTACAAAAACAACAATCACAATAACCTAAACAAACCACAAAATACGGCCTTAAACATAAATGTTTCACACAAAATTGTGCCCAGAGTGATAATATGTCGCTCCTCTTCCAAATCTCTATCTTCTGATATTTTCTTTCTTTTCTCTTTTTTTAAGTTTCTTTCTTGTTTTGTTCTTTTATTTGTTTTTTTTATTTTCTTTAGGTTAAGCTCTCATATTTTGTCAAACGTCATGTTTTTATTGAGTGAACATTCAAAACCAAATCTGAGCCTACTGCTTATCTCCATACAGTTCTATACTTAAACAAAATATCATAAGTTATTTCTTTCAAATAGTCAGCTAGACCACTTCTAAGTCAGCTTTATGTTTTCAATTAATTTAAGTTTTATTATATGCTACCAAATTACTGTGTATCAAATCAAAAAATCTCAATAAAGTTACTACTACTACTACTACAGAAGATGCTCTTGAAGGTTGATTAAGGCAGTGTGTTTTCTAAGGGCAAGAAAAACAATGTTGAATGTCACGAAAATGCCCCAGAACTATTTGCACTTTTAGAAGAAAAAGTTTTCAATTTACTTCCTTTTGTCCATTTTCATGTCAAATTTTCATATAAGGCAATTAGTTTTTCAAGTGGAACGTAGACTCAAGACGTTCCACAAGTCTTTTTTTTTAAGTTCTTTAAAAAAAAATGTACTCTTCTCAAAGTCTACAAATTGTTAAGGGTACACGCAGTCTTTCAAATCACAATTTCCGGATGAATGAACCTTATCGCAAACAACAAATCACCGAAACTATTTAAGCCCAATGTTCAGGTGTATTTAATTTCAGTTGCGAAGTGATCGTAAATAGGAACCAAGAGTAATCTTTACGACCATGTGCGTTGTGACTAATGTTGCGACCAACAGGTTGAGCATAAGCTTGTTCCTTGTCAGCTGTCAAAATTTAACAAAGAATCATGATAGCAGCGTTGCAAAAAACTCTTTGGACGAGTACATGAGACAAAAGCAAAACGACAACCGTAATGACCAACAAATTAACACTTTTCTACGGTTAATTTGTGTTAAGTGCAAGTTTGAATGGCATCCACTTGTGTTAAGTGAGAATCGGGCAAGTTGAAAACGTATGATTGTGAATTTTGAACACTCTTAAGGCAGGAGCTAAAGTTAGGAAATTTAAAAGACCGCTTTTGCCCCACTTTCCTCTATACTGAAGAAGTGTGCGTTCACAGATAGTTATCGTAACATTCTCAATCGCTTTTTCTGTTTTCGTTCATATTAGCTAGCGGGCATTAAGTCAGATAACTAAGCCGTGTATTTCTCTTCTTTTTCCTGGCTGACAAAGCATTTAATACCGTGCATCTGAGGTCACTGCTGCATCGCAGCTACCGCTCCGATCTGCATCGCATATTCATTAAAAAATGCGCGCGTGCGCTTGAACAAAAATTAAATAACTAGCAAGCGATCTATTGTGTAGTGTTTATTACGTGCGATATTATCTTGTTAGAATTCCCCAACAACATCAACAGAACAAGGAGAATTATACATTTTATGACTTTTAATAGACGTTAACATGTAGGAGTTATAATTAGAAATTTCAACCATGAGGTTCAGAAAGTGCTGTGCACTTTGAACAGATTCTGTGCAGGTTTTTTGTTTGGAAATATTGGAAGAGGAAGTGATGAACAAAATTGTGGTTATGGGATGTGAGACCATTGCAATAGTCATAGATAGAATGCCGTAAGACCAGTTCTGTTAACGAGTTCCTCGATTTACGACTGAAAGATACGTATTAGTGAAAATCACATTCCATTGAAGATGCGATTTGTTAAAAATTGTATTTCAGTAAATATTGAAAAAGTGGCGCTAGTGTCGCGAAAATTTTTGAAACTCGTAGTTCCAATTTTGTAGTGTCCGTGGCTTAGTGGTGAGGTGCGTTGGCTGCTAAACAGAACGTCGTGGGTTCGAGTCCTACTCGACACTCGTGCCCATAGTTTTTATTTCATCTTTCACGGGCACTGCCTCTTGCAAATAACTGACAAAACTTCCAAGATTATCAATCTGTCATGAAAAAGTGCTTCTCAACTTTGCCGTTCGGAATCGGCGTTATATTGTAGGTTCCCTGATTTCTTCACACGCTCCCAGAGAATTAATGATGTGAGTAAGCCACTTAGGCCTTGGCTCTTCAAGAGCTGTCGCGCCACTCTACTTGTTTCTTTTTAGTTCCAAATTTGTCCGCAAAGGTGGCGCTAGTAGCTCCAAATGACAATTTTCACCAAACAGCATTTTTGACCAAACAACTTTCAATACTTCTCCTTATTATGATGTATAATTGTATAACGGTTGTCGAGGAAAAATGTGAGTAGGTAATATCGCTTTGAAATTGCCAATATTTCAATCCAGCCTCAAATCGTTTAGGCCTTTTTTGAATTGTTAATCATAAATAATCAAGGGAATCGTTTCTCCTACTCGTGTTCTTGCCCAAAATTGTCTGTCCGACATCAAAAAAAGGCGGATTGCTTAAATTGAATCCTGGATCGTGATGTCCGTGTATATTGTTCCACCAAATTTAAAAAAAAAAGGAAGCACATTGCCAAAACATGCAATTCTTAAAAACATTATTCATTCGACTTCCCCACCCATTCCACTTCAAGCCAGACAGAAATCTCCTTGTAAAATTCGTTGCCTTTTGCTTTCTTCAAAAAAAAAAAAAAACGAAATTCCTCACGTCACTTAAAGCGTCTGCTGGACATGAAAAATACACTTCATTGTCGTCCTGTTTGGCCGAAATTCGATAATTGTCTTGTTTGGCAAGAGGTTGCCTTGCAAGGATACAAAAAAATCAAACCTTAATAAAGACAACTCTCGGGCCATCAGACTAACAAGCAATCGGTCGAACAAAAATTCTCAAATTGTAAATCAATCAAAAATTGATCATTAAGTAAGAAGGTATTTTTTTCTCTGCCGTCTGCCCCATCTTCATCGAAAATTTGCAACGATGTTTGGTTTTGGCAAATTAAAATGTCGTGTCTAACAAATCTGACAGCAAAAAATGCAAACATTGATTGCGATGTTCTTTTGTCGATCGAGAAAATCACTTAAAAAACATTCGTTCGAGCTTGTTCGAATTTTAAACTTCTCTTAATTACATTGCCAAATAAAAAAGCGTCTTTCTCTCTGAGTGCATTTTTAAAACAGACGTGCTGCAAGGAGTATAAAATTTCACTTCTAACACCAAATCCCACTTTGACGCCCTACTAACGCACCGAAACGTGTATTTGCCAACGAGCGTGCGGGGACCATTTCCCTACCACACGCAATGCCGGCTGACCGCAGCGGCGGATATAAGAGAAAGACGTGTTTCTAGTTTGCAGCCGAAATGGACATTTTGATAAGCTGGTCCGCAAGTGGTCCTCTCGTCGAACAACACGATTTGCAAGATATTTGCTATCTTCCTTGTTTTTTTTATGTCTTTACTTAGAACGCGTGAAATTCACGACGCCTTTTGGTGACAGTTTTGTTACGCTTTCTCAATTTGCGTTGGGCGCCATTGCAGAGCAGAATGCCAATGGCAGCAAATAGATCATGTTCTGTTCTTTTTTTCTCATGTATCTGGGCCACTCGTTCTATGTCATTCTCAGTCGTGAGTCGCGTGTTAGGCGTGTAAGCAATTAATTTTCGATATATGTATATCCCTTTTGCAGTTGCCATTCATTGCCCCGCGGAGATGCTGCGAAAATGCATTTTGCGAAATTTTGCGAATGGAATTTTTATAAAGTGATTTGTTAAAGCTGTGGCATGACATACGAGAGGCGACTGCGGCCGGCATGTGTGGTGAGGAAAAATGATTTATTAACTTGTTAGAGATAGTTGAAATTGAAATGGAAAATTTGATCGCAGTAGGTTCTAAATAAATGGAAATTCCGTCAAAGCCAGAAAGCAGTTGAATGTCATTTATCATAATTTTTTTTCTTGTGAGCTAACAAGCCTAGCTTTCCAATTGAAAATTCATTTTCGTGATTGCTTGAGGCCAGTTCGCAGACTTCGTAATTCTTAATTTCGTTCGCAAAGTTTTGGAAATAGGTCTGTTTAACTTTCTTAGACTTCGCAATTCAAAAGCTCATTCAAAAGGGATACACTATTTCGCAAATCGTTTTCTTTCCGACTCTCTGGTGCGCAACAACACTCTTTCGCAAAATTGACATCTCGCATCGCAAGTTTGTATCTTCGTCATGCTCCAAATAATTGCGAATTGAAATGTTTCCAACGTTTCGCAAACTTGTTACGATCAATAAATTGCTATTCTCAATTGGGAGAAATTATAACCTCCCCCCCCCTCCCAACTAAATGGGTTCTTCTTATGCTGAAGTTTGATGTAAAAACTCATTGAGGTTTGTCAGTTAAACTGTCAAAGTTTTCATTATTTTTGCTGTCGGTCGCACTCTGTCCGACTTGTCAAAGTCGTCCGCACATCAAAGACAGGAAATGCAAAATTTCTGCAATTATGCAAGTTGCATGCCATTTTTTTTTTCATGCGGCAATTTTAATGCAATTATATTTTATGCACCTTAAATTGTATGCATCCGTTCCGATACGATTTAAAAAATTGCTGGAGCACGACGCGACACACGACGACGACGAACGACACAAACTACAGAAGAGCGCTGCAGTGCGCATATTCTGTGGACTCGTTTAATTGATTGGAAATTATGTTGCATTAGGACACGCGCACCACATCTCGCATTGCGCCCCGTCAAGCAGTTTGCTGCACGCACAGTCAAAGATGTGTAGAGCGGCGGCAGCGGCAGTGGATCCTGTTGCTCCTTTAAGCCGCTGGTAGAGGCAATTGCAGCTGAGAGATGGTGCAGCAAGTCTTTTCAGTAAATGGTGTGATGGTACTAATTCGCTGCAATGCCAGCCGTTTGTTGGGTATACCGCTGGGAGAACGCATTTGAAGTTCGTCGCCCCGCTAATTGATATTTTCACCTTCACCCAATTGGTTTGGTTTTATTTGGCATTTCGTTTTTGGTTGCACGAAGTTGTAGCTGTATTGATGGCGCTATAAACCTGATTAGAGATCTGACAAACAGCCACACGGCTCTAAGTGTTCACAAAAACAAAAAACAAAATGGAATAGAGTGGACGTGATTTCCTTGTAGTAGATGGGGCAAAGCAGGAAGGTACAGACAGGCTACAGGACGGCCAACAAGGCTCCCCACGATGATGATTAGAGCACAGGTTTTGTGAAAGTGCGTAGCGAAAGGCGGAACTAATGATTTGCAAATTGAATTTGGGTCTAGCTCTTGTCCTGGTGTGTCTTTCTTTTTTATGAATTTTGTAGTGATAATTGGTTCATGTCCAGGTTCAAGCAGGAACTCCTTAAAGCTCGAATCGGAAGGGTCTCCAAGGCGTCACTGAGAGCATCCATGCCCATCTGCTCGATGCAACATGTTAACATGAATCGTTTCAACTAATCAGAATTAAATCTCAATATGGAGGTCAAACGGTCAGATGGCTCAAAACACACAAAGACGACTGCACATATGTTGTTTGTTTTTGATGGACTTCAAAGCAACAATCATTCTTAAATGGTAGTCGCTCTATCAAGAGCAACAATCTTTTGGAATTCTTCCTACGTAGTTACGTATGTTTCAAACGTGGTCGCACATTATTAGACCAACAAAAAAAAAGTTCGAACCTTCACCGTAAATGTTTTTTTTGACATACACTGAAGGGAAAAATTCTTCACTCTTTTTCTTTAGTTTATAGGACAGACTGTGTTTGGATGATTTAGAAAATAGATTGCATACGATCTTAGCTTTACAGAAATGATACGTATACGTTCCACATGTTTCCTCAAGCCTTGGAACCTATTCTTGTCGAAGCTCGAATGTGTTTTATCTTTCGAAGCAAGTTGTGGAACATATTTCCAATTTAATTTTCTTTCAGTGTACGAGGACAATGAATCGAAAAGCAAATCACAAGCAATCAACGAACGAGGTGAACCAAATCAGGAGCAAACCACAGCAAAACACAACCATTGCGACCCGCTAAACCTGTCTACCATGCCAATTTATTTCAAATCAAATGGCAAATTCTTCCCTTTCCTTGCGTTGCGCTGCACCAATTTTCCGGTGGTCTCTGGCTCTGGAACATGAAACAACTCGGTAACACATGGGGCGCTATCCCCATCTATAATAGCTCTGCTCCTCTTCCACAAACGTACACCAGGTATCCCCAATGCTTACCTAACTTCGATTGGTCTTCTATTTTATTTTTGTCTTCTTATTTTTGATCACTGATGATCTTATCGTCGATAACATGGGAATCAAACATGCACTCAATTTGCGTCCCGCGTCGTCGTCATCCATCTTCGTATCTTGGTCGCATCGCCGCAGCTGCGATACTTCGCATAATACTTGAACCAATCTGGCAAACATCATCTAACAAACAACTTTAACGTGAGGGTAATTATTTGAAATTATTTGCGAACTCAAATTGATGGAAATGTGTGCTTACATTGCTCGCATTTGAGAGAACCAGGCCATTCGCAAATTCCTCCCAGATTCTGCATGTTCTTCAGCATGCGAATTCGCAGTCCCAACAAGATAACTCGACGTAGTCGTCGTTTTCGGACACAAGACACAACTCAATTCTGGGTTTGCTTATGAGTGTTGGACAAGAAGAAGAAGAAGGAAGAGGAGCGCAAAGAGTGCATGAAATAACCACTGTTTATGGAGATCAATCAAATTCCCAATCAAATGATGCAGAGGCACAATTTTTTTTAGTTGTTTTGAGTAACTTTTATAGATTTTTGTCTAAAAATTTTGCATTTACAGTCAAGATGGCGCAACTACCATCAAAATTTTGATTTTTAGTTCACTCGGAAGTCAATAGATGGCACTGCTAGGTTCAGTCTCGAACCTGGAGACTGGGATGAGAAGACTTTCTAGGCTAGAGCGTTGTTGTCCATTCGCTCAATGTTGTCGTCTTTTCTTGGCTTTCTAGACTACATCCACATCTTGGTACAGCTCGTACAGTCCGCGGTTGAACCTTCTTCTCCATTCGCCATCGTCGAATACGGGACCGAAAATCCCAGTATCCCCTTTTATCGTCCAACACTCGGCGCCGTAGAGTAGGGCTGGTAAAATCAAACGCTTGTATAGCAGACCCTTTGTGTTTGGAGTGAGGAGTTTTGAACCCAGTTGTTTTGCCAAACCGCAGCAGCAGTGGTTTGCTAGGGTAATTCTTCTTCGGATCTCCACTAAGGTGTCGTTTGTGGGATTGATCTTTGTTCTAAGGTAGGTGAACTCCTTAACTACCTCGAAATTGCTGCTACGAACAGTGACGTGTTGTCCTAGGCGGTGGGCAGATGAAGATGTTGCTTTGTTTGTTGATAGCATGTACTTTGTTATGTCCTTATTCACTTCAAGACCAACGAGCTTCGCTTGTTTTCAATCGCTGTGAAGGCACAGCTCTCTTGGATCGACCGATGATGTCTATGTCGTCCGCATAGCCTAGGAGGTGGGTGGATTTATTGAAGAAAGTGTTTTTCGTGCTCACACCTACCTTGCGCACTATCTGCTTCAGGACTATGTTGAAGAAGTCACATGGCAGCGCATCTCCTTGTCTAAACCCTGCTCAGGTTTACCCATTTGCACATTGCACTGCGTATTGTTAAGAGTCATGCGGCACAGCTGGATCAGTTTGTTCGGGATCCCGAATTCAGACATCGCCATCATAAGATCTTGGCGGTGGATGCTTTGAAGTCGATGAATTTCGACTTGAAATTCGTCGGTCTTTTCCAGGATTTGCCTCAGTGTGAATATTTGGTCTATCGTTGTTCTACCTGACCTAAAACCACATTGAAACGTTCCGAATATTGTGTTGGAGAACGGTTTAAGACACTCACACAGTACGTTGGATAGGATTTTGTATGCAACATTAAGCAGAGTTATGCCTCGGAAGTTTTTGCATGACATAGGATCGCCTTTTTTTATCGACCAGTCAGTGGGCATGTTTAGAAAGCAATCGTTATAAAATCTATCTCATCAATAGCTTTAAAGCTTTTTTGTTGTATTTCATGTTGTTTAGAAAACATTTTTTTTGTTAAAAGTTTTTATGTCTTATCTTTATTTCATACATATTTTGTCATATTTCATACACAAGGGACCTATAGGCCTTCATACGAAATGTCTTCCAATTCGCTTAGACTTTGACTGCCTTTGAAGGGGATCTGCGCCATTGATGAGGTCTATGCTCTTCGTATTTAGTCAAAGCAAAGACAACCATTATACTGTCAAATATACCTTACAGATCGACCAAATCCTTTTCCCACGTAAATAAAAACAGCTATTCGAATTTTGAGGTATTTTAGTTTAATTTTATTATTCTCGTTATTTTTTTATCAATAAAAATGCAGAAAAAATATTTATTAGCATTCTTTTTCTTAGGAACACTTTTCTGAGGACCACGGGACAAGTACGTAGACCCTCCAACAGTCATGATGACGATCCTTACCTGGTGGGCGGCGATAGAAAGGATTATTCAGAGAAGGTCCTGCACTAGGGATTCAAGCCTGCTAATCTGCCAGATGTGTGTAACTTTTCTTGGCAAATACTACTCACAATTCACCAACTCAACAGAGAAGAAACATGATTAAACTGTAAGACCACCAAATTTGCCGATTTTTCAAACACTACAAGGCAAGATGAACTAAAGGAGAAGAAGTAGATTAGAATTTTCAATTAAAATATTCAAGTACAAGATCTTATGATGTACGATGTAAGCACTTGAAATTTTGACACTTCGTTTTTTTTTTTTTTTTTGGGAAGTTCGAGAAATGTTTAAAATCAACAATAAAAGATTAGCAGGTGGTGTCTCACTCAAACTCACAATGTCATGTTTCTGTTTTATTTCTTTTTTCTTTTCTTGGAAAAAGGACGTCTATTACGCTAGCAGAACCATTTCATAAGCCGGCAATGAAAAGTATTCAGTATTTTGTTGCTAATTTGTTGCTAATTTGTGCCGCAAGAATTGATTTTGTACCTCAAATAGTTCTCGGAAAGAAGTGCGGTAACGTTTCTTCTTTTCTCTTCTGAAAAATAATAAGTATACGCCCGAGTGAACTTTCCCATAAAACGTTAATTTCAATATCTGGAAAGGTATATTCAAAGAGAAAACAACATTTACCGGGTTAGCTAATAGAATGAAAAAGTAAGTACCTATATATACAGTTGTTAACTTTGCAAACACATATTTTACTGAGGTTCGTTTATGTACATGATAAGTCTTGGTACAATTTTCTTTTTTTTCACTGACGAAAGTTGATTTTTCTTTAAGATCATCAAACTGCATCCATGATTGATTCAGGGGCGATTCCTCATAGTTGGCTAGTTTAGCGGCGCTAAACCAATAATTTCAGAATACAAATTAATTTTTTTTCTAATATATAAACATTATTCTTATGTTAAAGTCAATAAACGACAACGAATACGTTACAATATTGTAGGGACTTAATCACTTAATAGCAACAAAACAGAATTTCCTACCAATATGTATTTTTCATTGCATACAAACAAAACTCTCATGCGAAAATCTATCATGAAACTATATTTAGCTCCAAAGTTTGCGCTAACAGATTTCATCAATCTTCATAAACAGAAAATGAACACTTTTGAATAAATGCCTTCAAAAATGAACAGGAGGGTTAGCGCAAAAATCACAGCTAACTATGAAACGAGAACACAACACAACGACAGGCAAGAGCCAACACATACAGATACGAGTCGCTTCGTACACGAAACAAAACTCTCATGCAAAAATCTATCATGGAACTATGTTTAGCTCAAAAGTTTGCGCCAACAGAATTCATACAATCTTCTTAAACAGAAAATGAACACATTTGAATAAATGCCTTCAAAAATGAACAGGAGGGTTAGCGCAAAAATCACAGCTAACTATGAAACGAGAACGAGAACACAACAACGACAGATACGAATACGATACGAGTCGTTTCGTACACGAAACACGAACACGATTCGATTGCACGAGTAACGCTAAAGATAACGAGCCTGCTTCTGCTGTTTGCTGTGCTGTTGCTTTGGCTGTTGATGGGCTGTGCGCTGTGGGCTGTCGCTGTCGGCTGTATGCCTATGCTTTTTTTTTTACTGAACTTCATATGCAAAATGAACCTTGTTTCTTATTATGTTAGGCCGTGTGCGAATTGGATGAATTGTGGTTAAAAAATAAAAATGGATGAATTTTTAACCACTACTGTCATTTTTTAACCTGCTCAGCAGCTAGTCAAATTATGCGAAGTGTCAAAATTTAACCAAACGTCAATTTTTAACCCATTTTTAACTGAATTCGCACACGGCCTTAATGTTAATTTTTATATTATTTATTTTTTACTTGCGACACATAAGAATGTAGGCAAAAATTGCATTCGTAAAAAAAACTTGAAATTCCAATCAAAAATAAACAATGATAGAGAAGACGGAAAACCTGCTCCGACCGACGATTCCGTCTGTCTGTCTGTTATTGCACCTGTAGCCTTAACCACTTCTTCCGTTGACTTTAAATTAATATTAAATAAGGTAGGTGACCCAAATAAGGCCCACCTTATTGTTTATCCTTAACAACTTTCATACCATGATAAAAATGAACTCAAACTTAATATATTATAAACAATAGTTATATTATGCATAGGAAAGCAGACTTTTAACTTTAAGATTCTGAAACTGAAATGTATTTTTCGATCATTTTGAAAAACCTTACGTTGGGCCTTATTAGGAACACGGGGTCCTAATAAGGCCCATACATTTTTCTTTTAAATTTCACTGTAGTTTTTGCTGAAATCAAATATTTAATAAAGTAAAATGAAAGAAAAAGGCAAAATCTGTAATTATAATAAATTTAAATTGATTTTATTCATTAAAAAAAAATAAAAGAAAAAAGTCTTTCTGACTTTAAAATCTTAAAATCTCATGCTGGCATAATAAGCCTCTTTGAACTGATTTCAAGGCCTGGTCCATTCGTTCTTCAGTCCAAGAAGCTCTTTTTTTCTCAGTAACGGTCTATCTTGGCATATTGACTGAAATCCACCGAAATAAAAAATGAAATTTTTCATATACTTAGTAAGGCCCAGTCATATTTTTAATGGGCCTTGTTAGGAACACGAAAGACTTTTGTTTATAAAATTATAAACAAAAATCTAGTAAATATATATAAACAAAAATTTCAATAAATAAGGCTACAATTAATATATTCTACGAAAAAAATTAACAATTGTACTTACTTGATCAAATACGTGGAAACAGTAAAATTTTGTAAACTTTTTTTTTATAAAAAGCACGTGCACGTCACTAAGAAATTTTCAATTGTCTGCCAATTTTAAACCGATCGAAGTAACTGGTTGCTTTCTTTTGTATGGGTTCGAATGTAACGGCTGTACGAACACAAAGAACAAAAAGTCCCGTTACTTGTTGGCTATGTGTTTTTTTATGCACTGGGCCTTATTAGGGTCCGGGCCTTATTTGGGTCACCTACCTTATACATAGCAGTTTGAGCGAATTTGGATGGGTCGTTTTTTTATTTTATTTTTTAAATCAAAATTTAGGGTAGCCACCATACAATTTTTTCGGCCAAAAGCTTCAACTTTCTCAAAAACAGCTTCTCCGATATTTCTTAAACGTCCTCGTAAATTTTTTTTTTCGGAACACTGGTGTTTTTAATGTAAAAAATTATGTTTGTATTGCTCCAATACGGTACCTCTCATAGAACCGTTTTTTTTTTTTGTTGTCAAAAGATTTCCTCTAAAAAAAATGGTCCGAATAAAAATACAAAAATAAAATAGTGGCACGACAGCTCTTGAAGAGCCAAGGCCTAAGTGACTTACTCTCATCAACAATTTTCTGGGTGCGTGTGGAAAATTGAGGGGACCAACAATTTAACGCCGATTCCGAACGGCAAAGTTGAGAAGCACTTTTCCATGACAGATTGATACTCTTTGAAGTTTTGTCAGTTCTTCGCAAGAGGCAGTAGGTACCCGTGAAAGATGAACTACAAACTTTATGGGCACGAGTATGACTCGAACTCACGACGTTCTGCATGGCAACCTAACCACTTTGCCACGGGCAGCTGCGGTCCGATTAACGTCTTTTTTTTAGGAGTATTATAATATTGCACAAATAATATTTTGTTTTCAAAAAACATTTAAAATTTTTTGGATTTAAAAAAAAATTGTTTTGAATTTTTGTTCAAAATTCCAATATTATAAGACGTACGAGTATATTAACATTTTTTTCAATATTGCATACCCAGATTAATTTTAGGACATTCTAGAAAAATTGTATGCATAAAAAAATAATTTAAGGAAAACCTCTCCATGGAATTAAAAAAAAAATTAAATACTTTTAAAGAAATCTTATGGCATATTTTTTTCAAATAAAATGAGCTTTTTATGTACCTTTAAATTTTTATTTATGAATTTTAAATACTTGTTTTTATTGTTTTTATTTATGAATTTTAAATACTTGTTTTTATTGTTAATGTTTTTTTGTGTGTTAAGTTTGGAGTAGGTACTGGAGCAAAGTGCGTGCGACCCAGTCGTGCAAATTTTTTTTGTTGTATTTTAAACTTTCCCGAAGAACGTTGATATAGCTAACCCACAAAACTTGACCAGGAATCGCCACTGGATTGATTACCTCTTCTATATATATAACAGCCGTATAATGTTCACTTACGGCAGTATGATTATTTGGCCTCCATAAAAGGCAACTATTCCATGCAACATCATTTTTGTTCCTTTTTTTTGGGATTGATTATACAGGGTGATTCATGAGCGTTGTGCCAAAAAGCTAGAGCGTGTAGGTTGAGTTGAGGCAAGAAAAAAATAGTATGGATGGGGCAATTTTCTGAAAAGTTTACTTATTTTGTAAAAAAAATATTAAAAATCAACGGCATTGCTTACAACACCGTGCTATACTTTTCTGGAAAGCCAAAAACTTCTCCTTTCATTTTATTTTTAAATTAAATTGTTTTAACGAATAATTTAAAAAAAAAAAATTTTCAAACTCAAAATTTTCCAAAAAAAAAGCAAAAAAAAACATTTTTGAACTAATTTTTTTCAAAATTTTATGTAATTAAGTACTAATTTTGTTTTGAAAATTCAATGTGTTTGTTAATTTTTAGTCGAAAACAGAAAACCGGATGCAAAAATGTCTTTTCGTTCTTGAGAAATTAAAAAAAAACCAAAACCACTTTTTTCTAAGAAAATCTTTGTTAATTTATTTTCACCTATCTGGACTCTTTATTAAATTTATTTATGAAACATTAACCTTTCTTTTACTATTTGTTATGTAATTGTTCTCATAAAATGACTCAATAAAGTAGAAAAGTATTGGATTTTCCCTAGATTAACCATTTTGTTCATTGATAACTTCTGAAAACTGACCTGCAATTTTTTCGTACTATACCCGGGGCCGCGGATACTCGCCGACAAAGGGTTCTACCTGCTAGGAGCTTACAATAACATAACAA
This sequence comes from Sphaerophoria taeniata, assembly GCA_943590905.1. Classification (NCBI taxonomy): domain Eukaryota; kingdom Metazoa; phylum Arthropoda; class Insecta; order Diptera; family Syrphidae; genus Sphaerophoria; species Sphaerophoria taeniata. The sequence goes on from OX016542.1 coordinate 88,042,413, forward strand.
ATAGTAAAAGAAAGGTTAATGTTTCATAAATAAATTTAACAAAAAGTCCAGATAGGTGAAAATAAATTAACAAAGATTTTCTTAGAAAAAATTGGTTTTGGTTTTTGTTTAATTTCTCAAAAAGGAAAAGACATTTTTGCATCCAGTTTTCTGTTTTTGACTAAAAATTTACAACGGCATTGAATTTTTAAAACAAAATTAGTACTTAATAATGTTTTTTTTTTTGCTTTTTTTTTGAAAATTTTGAGTTTGAAATTTTTTGTTTTAAATTATTCGTTAAAACAATTTAATTTAAAAATAAAATGAAAGGAGAAGTTTTTGGCTTTCCAGAAAAGTATAGCGCGGTGTAGTAAACGAAGCCGCTGATTTTTAATATTTTTTGTTTACAAAATAAGTCAATTTTTCAGAAAATGCCCCACCCGGCTAAACGCGGGGGAATAGACCCCCCCTCCCATACGATTTTTTTCTTGTCTCAACTCAACCTACACGCTCTAGCTTTTTGGCACAACGCTCGTGAATCACCCTGTATAATCAATCCCAAAAAAAAAGAAACAAAAATGATGTTGCATGGAATAGTTGCCTTTTACGGAGGCCAAATAAAGAATCATGCTGCCGTAAGTGGACATTATACGGCTGTTATATATAGAAGAGGTAAACAATCATGGATGGAGTTTGATGATCTTAAAGAAAAATCAACTTTCGTCAGTGAAAAAAAGAAAATTGTACCAAGACTTATCATGTACATAAACGAACCTCAATAAAATATGTGTTTGCAAAGTTAACAACTGTATATATAGGTACTTACTTTTTCATTCTATTAGCTAACCCGGTAAATGTTGTTTTCTCTTTGAATATACCTTTCCAGATATTGAAATTAACGTTTTATGGGAAAGTTCACTCGGGCGTATACTTATTATTTTTCAGAAGAGAAAAGAAGAAACGTTACCGCACTTCTTTCCGAGAACTATTTGAGGTACAAAATTAATTCTTGCGGCACAAATTAGCAACAAATTAGCAACAAAATATGCCGTTAGTTTCATGTCGCTAGCTGCATTAGTTCTAGTTTGGTTCTGCTAGCGTAATATTACGCTAGCAGAACATCGATTTAACTAGTGGAGCAACAAAATCAATTCTTGCCGCACGAATTAGCAACAAAATACTGAATACTTTTCATTGCCGGCTTGTGAAATGGTTCTGCTAGCGTAATAGACGTGAAAAAAGGACCCCAACTGGAAGCAAGGAACTTGGTTAGAATTGGAAGGTTTGTGAAAATGGTGAGCGTGTTTTTGAGGGAAAAAGTTGAGGAAAAAAGTGAAAAAGAAAAAGAAATAGATTGTTTTCATTTTAAAAGAAAGCTGTGTTTGAAAGGTCTATCAAAATTTAATACAAAAACTGGTAGGTAGCATCAATTTTTTTCTGATTGCGGTCTTTTTTTTACAAATTGTTTAATCTTTAAAGTTTTTGAACGATTGCAAATTTTAACCTTCTTTCATACTTTTTCTTAGGAACATTTCTGAAGACCACGGGCCAAGTATGGCCAGGCAACTGTCAAATATTCACGTTGCCAATCCTTGCCAGGAATTCCAGGTGGAGATGGAGAGGATAATGCAGGGAGAGGACTATGCAGGGAGAGGATTATGCAGGGAGACGATTATGCAGAGAAAATCCGGCGAAGCTTTTTTTGCAACAAAAAACAAAACAATTGTCCTTTCCAGGACAGTAAACAAATCAATGAGAGATAAACAACTCAATTTCAATTTTTTTTAATGCTATGTACTTATTTGCTGAAAAATCAATTTCAGTTTGGTCAAAATAGCAGTTTGGTGAAAAATGCTGTTTGGTGAAAAATGTCATTTGGTGAAAAATGTCATTTGGTGTTACTAGCGCCACCTAGGCGGCCAAACTTGGAACTACGAGTTTCGAAAAAATCTCGGCACTAGCAGCACCAAATGCCATTTTTCACCAAAATGCGTTTTTAACCAAACAGCATTTTTACCAAAATGAAAATTTCTGACTATTAGTACATTTTGGCGCCAATAGATGCCGCTAAAAAAATAATGTATTGCACGTGAGAATGGATTTTCATCTTGTTTTCTATTTTTCTGCAGTAGCGTCCTGGAAAATAGTCCACTTATTTATAAAAATACGCATACAAAATGTTTATGTACAAATTAATTTATTTATTTACCTTCAAAAGATTATAAAAAAAAGCTGCAACTATAGCAGCTACAGCTATGTTTCTTAAGAACTATGTTTTCCTTAATGACTAACTTAATTTCCAGTTACAGCTAAACTATTTCCCTGACACATCTGGGTTACTTGACTAGTGTACCAGCGACAGCAACTTATTCTGACCCCATCACAACGACCTCTCAAACTAATTGCCCAGCTTTCCATCAAAAATCCATTTCACCCAATACGAAAAATGACTTGAATAAACCCTTTTCCTATTCAGAGGTTCCATCAGCGAACCTTCACGTCCAACGAATGAAAGGAAGAAAATCAGAATCAGCTATATTGGCTTCTGCGCCAGCATTAGTCGACCCAGAGTCAGGAATAATTACACGTGAAGTTCAAACTCTACAATTTTGCTGTGCCGACAAAGGAGAAGAAAAGTCGATCATCGTACAATAGCCAAAGCCCAAAGAAATTACCTTTTTCTCTATGCGGAAACTCTCATCCTCCAGCAGCAGCTCGCTGCCGCGGTGTGGCCCAATTGAGAGGAGCTCTAGCTCGAAGCATTAGAAACCAAATTCAGACCCCTGACCGGAATCGATGTGTACGCTTGCGCTAAGCTGAATGCAGAAAGGTGGTCGGTCTAAGCATGCAGGTTTATTAGATGCTCACAGCTCACCGACAAATTGGACGCTGCTGCTCACTTATGCACTGAGCAAAAAGTTCCTACAAGATTCAGGACCTGGAATTGCAAAATAAAAAAAATAAATATAAAACTACAATAATTCAAGACCCTTAAATTTGAACCCTACTACCGAAAATTGTGAAACCTGGAAGGCATCTCAACCTTTTTCCTTCAGTGTAGACCACTTTGAGCTCTTTAAGACATCAAGACCAGGGAGGAGACTCTAACTCCATCCGATCGATCGCTGCTGACTGCAGCCTGTTTTGACTCCTACTATTGTCGAACGAAAGTAGTGATTAACAATTAGAGGAGAGTCGTGATGTATGACAATTGCTTCACCACCACCAAAACTACACCTGGGGGGCCTACTTTTTGCAAGACTTGAAAATCGACAGAATCACTTTGAGTCAGGTAGCAGGACGGATAAGCGTCCAAACTAATAAATTGCCACCGACTTTCTTCAAGTCAAAATGGACTCGTTGGTGGTGGTGATGGAGACTGAGGGAGAAGGCAGAAACTAATTAGATTGAAGGGATTCCTTCCATGGGATAAATTTGTATGCTGGGATTCCAAACACCTGTTTGGGCATTCAAGACTCGTAACCATCCGCAGAGTTGGATTTCGCATGAAAATCAGAAGCTCCCCGACAATAGAGATGATTTTTCTCGGAAATCTAAACAGTACTACAAAATGTTAGATGATGTACCTACAGGTTGAGTGTACCATAGTTGGACATTGGACTGGCTGATGAACAAAAAATGCATGTTGTGTTACATGGGCGGAACATATGGTCAATCGAAAGTAAGGCGATCATCTGGAACTGAGTGGGCAAAAAAAAAAACAGGTATATCGACAAAAAAATTCATGTTGACTTGACCACTTGTTGGTTGGTCGCAGAAATGCTTCGTGTGCGCTATGATGATGGATCAGTGTGCTGAATGTTTAATTCATATCGAGTACGTCATCGCGGTGGGGTAATGTTTCCAAGTTGGCTGGCAAGTTCTTCTCATGTTCTGCGATGATGTTTTTGATGTTGTTTGGAGACTTACTTGTGGTGTTTGAATATCCTGGAAAGAAGACAAAGTTAGCACCGACGGAAAAGTATGCAAGTCTATTTGAGTACCTTTGAGTCGTTTGGTGAGGTGAAGTCGGGAGGGACCTTTGGGACATTCAAGAGTGTTCACCATGAACTGGTGGTTGTGAATGAGAACAAACCCTAAATTTTAAAATTTATTTCTACAAAATTAGTTATTTATTTTTAAGCCTAAATACGTTGCCTAAGTTAAGGTTCAAATGGAATAGGTCATTAAGAGCCTAAATGTTGTTAGACTTCATTTTTTGATCAAATCAAATTTGAGAGCACACAAAAATTACAAAGAGTTGTGAAATAAAAAAAATAAAATAAAAAACCTTTAAAACCAACAACATGCCAAAGGGAACTATACAAGCCACAAAAATAGAAAACACAATTTCGCCATCATATTTTCAACTGGCTCGTTGGTCTAGGGGTATGATTTCCGCTTAGGGTGCGGGAGGTCCCGGGTTCAAATCCCGGACGAGCCCAAGGCGCGATTTTTTTTTTTTTTAAATAATTCCTGATTTCACAACTCTTCTTCACTCCATAACTTTTCCCATAACCGAAGACGACCCATCATCGGTTACATCATTGCCCTCATCCGTGTTCAGGTTACCATCAAGCATTACACATTCTCACTTTCATCTGCTCGTTGTTGAGGCTGAAGCTGTGCCACAGAGCGAGCAATGCATGGCGCCCAGGCGACAATAATTGACTCCGAGTGCATTCCACATTCGCTGGTGAATCTCTAATCGATATGGTCTCAAATTTTCTTTCACTGCTACACCAAGTGCTAAGAAGGCACCAACTATCATGAGTCAGAAAAAAAAATGGCAAACGATGATAGAAAAAACATATTCCCATAGAGCTATTGGCACTGGTTGCTGTCGGTTGGTCTCGCGGAAGCCGAAAAGCCAAAATGAGCATCTCCTCACATATAGACACTTCCTAGTTGACCTTATAAAAGTGCACGACTAGTTGTTGTGGCGCTGTGGTATGGCTATAGTTGGGTACAGTGGGCTAATATGTTTTTGTTTTTGCTGGATTTTACAAATGCCCGTCGAAAATGTTTTCCCAGGCACTGAGCCTCAGCATGGTATCAGTCACACTGTCGCTCGATGGACTGGGTGGTCGTTGTGACTTATAGGTGTTAATCGTCGGGACTAGACCGCGTCCTCCAAACAGAGAGCTACAGTACTCCAATCCTTTACAGGGCTTCTTCCTCAACATTATCCGACATGGATGAAGTTTTAAGAAGACATACAGCTGCTGCTGCAAGACCTCTAGGACTCTAAGCTTAGCGCTAAGGCAAAGGTCGTACAATAGACTTACTCCATTGTACTTCCGGGATCTTCTCTTTCTTCAAGACAATGGATCAATCATGACATTTGCATGTCAACCTAACCTAACCAAAGCTTCTCTCCAACTGCTTTACTCAAAAGCCCTACTGTACATGGCGGCAGCTAATCTAAAACGAATTGAAAAAGCTTGTGGCGTTGAATACCGTGCCGCGTCGCGCCGGTTGTATGCTCATATTGGGGAGCATACTTTGATAAATCACGTCTTGCACCTTAGACACTCCGACTGTGTGAAAAAGAATAAAGGAAGACAAGAGAAGACAGCGGAATGGAAAAAGAAGAACAGTCGACTTTTGGTGGGTTAGGTAAAAGATGAGATCATCTGCGTTTTTACGGAAAACTGTTTTCAATTTTTTCTTTTTTTTCTGAGGTTATTTGTGGTCATCAAAGTGGATTCGAATAACTCTTCGATTTGTCTGGAGCTTCTGGGAACAAAACAGATGATGTAACTGATTTTTCAAGAGGATGGCGCTTGCCTCTTCATATCCACAAAATTATGAACACGAAGCAGTGGTGATTAAATCTGTCATCGCTTCAGAGGAATAAAAGATTTATGATTAACGGGCCTACAAATAAAATTAATTTCCTTTATCCATAAAAAATCTTCCTCCACGACTTTACAACATTGTTGAGCTTTTTTTGCAATAGCAGAATGACTTACCGTTATTTCAAAAAAGTTAAAATCCTGCCTCCAGAGGTGACCCTCCTAAAAAATAACAACAACTTCATTGTGCTCATGGCTTAATCCGAAACATGATCTTAAATTTGCTTTCTTCTCTTCATATCGTCATAGTCAATCGGTTGAGAGTTGTTGTTGTTGTTTTCGAGTTGTCTTTGGGACCCAAGGAGTTTAAGTACTGAACAATTTTTTTTCCAATCGTTGAATCAATAAAGGTCTCCTGGTGTAATTAACCGCTAAGTTAATGAGCTTTTCCGCACATTCTCAGTCGATATACAAAGCCATCGACTGATAGCTACTTTCTTCTTCCAGCGCACCGGGGACATCCACCAGGGCCGTTCTAGAGGATGGACCTCCACAATCAACAACAACATGGTGTTTTGTTCATTTTAATTGTCATGAATTCCGCTTCGTTAATCTAACTTCATTTCCCTCTCTTTGCTGAGAAAATAGAATGTAGGTAAATGTTAGGAAGGTACAACGTCTTCACAAGCATCAGCATTGTCGTTGTTTGCGACACGATGGATGAGGCCCAATAACGTTAGGTTCCTTTGGGATGGCCAATTAGGTAACCATTTAATTTGCACCGCGACAATTAATAATTAAATTCCAGATGTGCATAAATTTGTAAGCGATAATCGAAGAGGACGAGTGACGACGTTACGCGATGGTTCTGTCGTTTGTAACGTTCGCGTCGTCGTTCTATACGACCCTTTGCGATGATGATAGACTTGTTAAAAAGTGCTGATGCTGTTGGCAGCAGCTGTAGAACATAACCATAACCAAGTTGTCCATCGACGACGGACCGGAGTATAAAATAGAGAGAGAGGGTATGGAGGGGAACCCGTTTGAGTATGGCAGATATGCAAATAGAAATAGGGGCGATGAGAAAAATAGAAAAATTGAATATTCAAGCACCTTGGATTTAACTTTGATCAGATTAAAGAGAAAAATCCAAGCACTAAAAAGTTGGTGCAAATGATTTAATGCATATGAGACACTCGAAAATCACCTGGCTCGTTGGTCTAGGGGTATGATTTCCGCTTAGGGTGCGGGAGGTCCCGGGTTCAAATCCCGGACGAGCCCAAGTTAGTTTTTTTTTTTTTTTAAGAAATTCAAGACTTGCCATGCTCTTGATTTCTTGTATCGATGAGGGTCATTTGAATTTACCATCGGATATATTTTATAGGGTTTCCTTTTGTACCTTGGAAAAAACGGTGTGGGATGTTTTGGGAAATTCTTCGGTTATTTTTAGGGCTACAGAAATGAACAGTACAGGTATGACGGTGAAGCAGATGTATTTAACCGGGCTGTATTGCTACACTGATCTGAAGTCCACAACTTAGATGACTGGACCATGTAGTGTGCCGGAAGTCTTAGAATAAAGTCCTTGTGTTGGCATCGACAGTTATAGGAACTATTTAAGGTGCTTCTTGGATGATGAGCCCCAGTGGCGTAGACAGCTTTTCGCTATGGGGGGGGGGGATGGATCTAGTTCGCTCATTTTTACTTCCGACATCTATACTAATATTTAATATATAAAGCTGAAGAGTTTGTTTGTCTGTTCGAACGCGCTCATCTCAGAAACTACTGGTTCGAATTGTAATTGAGTTGGATAGTCGAGGAAGGTTTTAGGCTACATAACATTAAGCTACGACCAATAGGAGCGAAGAATCAGTGTAAAATGTAAAAAAAAACGGCAAGAAAGTATTTTTTTTTTTTGAACGCGCTGATCTCAGGAACTGCTAAATCAAATTAAAAAATTCTTTTTGTGTTGAATAGTCCAATTATCCAGGAAGGCTTTAAGCTATACAAAGTTAAGCTGCGAATAATAATCGCAAAGCTTCAGTTAAAAGTCTTACCTACTAAAACGGGGAAAGTAATGCATATTTGAAGGCTTCGAGTTAAGAAGAATCACACCAAAAACATAAATGTAAAAAAAGAGCCAAGTTCTCCCGTACAAAAATTCTGCCTAACAAATCAGCCACGAAAAGTAATGAGATCTAAAAGAACGCCAAGTTCTAAGATTCAGCAAGTACTCGTAGGTGCATTGCAAATGTTTTAAGTGGACTTACACCGAATCAACTATTAGTTTTGAAAGTAACTTGTAAACTAATGTAAATTAGTTAATTTTTTTACTTAGCAAGTTTTCCAAACTTTTTTAATAGTAGGTTACTAAGAGAAAACCCGCCAAGTAAAAGCTACCTCGCCCCCTGATTGAAAATTTTCGATTATTTCCTTTGCATGTACCACATGACCTACCACTGTGCCAAATTTCAAGTTTCTAGGGCGACGGGAAGTGCTTCATATAATTTAAATTAATAATGTAAAAGTAGGCGGCTACCACGCCCCCTGACTAAAAAATTTCAAATTTTCGATTTTTTTCTTTGTATGTACTTCATTACCTATCATTGTGCTAAATTTCTTGATTCTACTGCACTCCAAAGTGTTCCATATAATTTAAATTAATAATTTAAAAGTAGGCGGCTACCACGCCCCCTGACTGAAAAATTTCAAATTTTCAATTTTTCCTTTGTATGTACTTCATGACCTATCACTGTGCAAAATTTCTTGATTCTACAGCACTCCAAAGTGCTCCATATAATTTAAATTAATAATGTCAAAGTAGGCGGCTACCACGCCCCCTGATTGAAAATTTTCAAATTTTCGATTTTTTCCTTTGTATGTACCACATGACCTACCACTGTGCCAAATTTCAAGTTTCTAGGGCAACGGAAAGTGCTTCATATAATTTAAATTAATAATGTAAAAGTAGGCGGCTACCACGCCCCCTGATTGAAAATTTTCAAATTTTCGATTTTTTCCTTTGTATGTACCACATGACCTACCACTGTGCCAAATTTCAAGTTTCTAGGGCAACGGGAAGTGCTTCATAATTTTGATGATCTGTCAGTGAGTGAGTCAGTGAGTGAGTCAGTCAGTTACGGTTTTCGTGATTTTTGGAACATTGTATCTTAGAAACTACTTATGCTAAATATCTGAAATTTACTGAGGTGCTTCTTCTTGACTAGCTTAACAAATGATGTGAGTTTGAAACTTTTGGCTTCTTTGGTATAGAAGTTAGAGGGGTGTGGAAAATGCCCTGAGTTGTTTCCTGTAAATAAGGGTGTAGTGCCAAAGTTGCTAGAGAACTTGGCTGGGCACTACCGTGCCCCTTGATTTTGAATTAGGGCGAGTCGACTAATACACAATTTTAAAATAACTTTGCAATCAAATTCACGCGCATGATGCACAAGACGCACCTCTGGCCGGGGCACGAGGGAGAGACGGACGAAGTCGCGGGCAACTGCTAGTATAGAATATATGAAAAGTTTTGGATTTTTGTCTGTCATGCTGTAAACGCACCTGCAACTTTAACCACTGGTCCGATTGACTTAAAACTTGAAAATTTGAGGTTTGAGCGAGTTCGCTGTGGTCTTTTTTTAATTTTATTTTTTTTAAAGATCAAAATTAAGGGAAGCCACCATACAATTTTTTTTGGCCAAAAACCAAAAGATTCAATTTTTTCAAAAACGATTTCTTTTTAACTTCCTCCAAAATACAAAAAAAAAAATTAAAATTTGTTTTTTGTATTTTTTAAAAACCTTTTTAAACTTATTTAAAAATTCTACATCTCGAAATCGGATCAATATTTAAAATCGAAATTCACTAACAAAATGCAAATTCACATATTCTTGAACGCTGCATACTCAAATTAATTTTAGGAAATTTTCGAAAAATTTTATATATAAAAAATTAATTAAAAAAAAAACCACTCCAAATAACTCGCAAAATTACGACGAATGATTGTCAATCTGCCGCTTGTGTTAGACATGCTTTATGTAATGGGTAATAGCGCATTTCGCTTCCTGGTAAAAATGAATTAGTGTGAGTTATCGTTACCGTTAGGATTCGCGTTAACTTCACCGAAGTTGTGCGAACATTTGTGTTCGTGTGGATGTGTGTGTTGCGTGTTTGGAGCGGTTTCTTACACCAAATTAACAATGTGACACACGGCGAAAAGAAATCTAAATAACTTTCAATTTTTGAGTCAGTGTGGGTTTTTGTGGAAAGCTGGATTTAAGCTCTTTTTCTTGCGCGTTTACCTATTATCAGTTGGTGAGAGAAAAAATACTTTTTAAAAATCGATATAATAGCCGAAGTAATAATTTCTTTCAGATGAAGTTGACTTTGTGTTTTCCCCGTAGTAGGTATAGAAATAGAATGTACAATTTACAATGCCTCTAGGAATCCTGTGAGTACTAACTAATAAGACTTGATTCACGTAGGAAGTAGGTACTTTATTTCAAAGTGCGTTTCTTTAACTTATTTGGCTTGACTGGCTATGTTGAACAATTATGAATCCCAATGGGGGGATATATCCCCCTGATCCCCCCCCCCTATCTACGCCACTGATGAGCCCATAGCCTAAAAGAGAATTGGCAGGTAAGTTAACAACTAAAGGCCCTTAAGCACTATTCACATGAGCACGACCAACGAACGACGAATAAATGAAGAAAAGTGATTTTAGATACGTTTGAAGCCGTATTTCCTTGCAAATTCTCAACAAAACGATAAAAGTAAAGTTTATGTTTGATTTATGATGCAAAAATTAACTTTTTATTCTAAAATGTTAGTAAATTTGAGAAAACAAATTTATTCGTCGCGAAAAGAATTGTAGTTGATACGAACTGCCAAACTCTATTCGCGTTCCACATCATCCACACTCCCAACGAACAAAATATTCGCGCGTGTATAACCTCAAAAATCATTTTTGCTTTGTATTTTGGTTGTTCATTCGCGACGAATTAAAAACTCTCATGTGAAAGAAATGTCAAAATCGACGAATTTTCGTTCATTCGTTGGTCGTTGTTCGTGCTCATGTGAACAGTACTTTAATGTGACACTGAAGTTGGAACCAGCTTCAAAGTGGATATAACTTTAGAATCAGTAGTACCTACGCATTGTGAACACTTCAGAAGGATTTGTTCCAAACCCAAAGACAAGGCAAGGGAGGGTCTAAGAAAACCTCTTAAATATTTAACTTGTTGCCCCAAGACCATAGAGAATTAATATTATTATTATATATTTTCTATGCCCAAGACTTTGTACTAACTTGAAATCGCCCTTATTTTAACCATCTCAAACATCCCTTACAAAAACGACTTAGGGCCAGTTGCTCAATCGAATCATAAATTTAAGTTCTACATAAAGTTTTCATTTTTGTATGAGACGTTCCGGAATTCTTAAGTTCTACATAAAATCCCCATACAAAAGTGGAACTTTATGTAGAACTTAAATTTATGATTCGATTGAGCAACTGGCCCTTAGACTGCGACTTTTTGTCATCCTATGAAATCTATAGGTAACTGTAGAAGAGCCAAGGCCTAAGTGGCTTAAGCTCATTAACAATTCTCTGAGCCAGGGGCGGACTAAGAGGCAGTGGAGGTGAAGCAAGCTTTTACCCCTGAAAAAAATTAATAAAAAACACGAACAAAGATTTCTTTTAAATATGCTTTCGAGCTTTTATTGCACTGAATGTTTCGATTATATCAAAATCTATATTTTTTGTGAAGCCAGGCTAGTCAACCTGTTTTGGCTCATTGCTGATCTTAGATAATTCTTAATCAACTAATTTTAAAAAGCTTCGTTCACACGATGCCACTTAGACGCAAATTGTTAAATAAATTCTCATCGCCAATGATAGACTCTGTAATAAGTCTAAAAAGTCCCACTCAACTATCCAAACTTCTGCTTCTTTTGAATTTATTTTTGCAGCTCCCATGTGACGCCCGCCGTATCGCCAGATTTCCAATATCTGTTATCTGTTAGTTCTGTAAATATTAAGCTAAGCATTGGAACAACAGCACGCAGTTCTTCTTCTGTTCAATACAATACAACAATATTTTCGGTTGAAGAGCAGACAAAACTGACGCAATTTATTCCGAACAGCAAGTTGAGAAGCACTTTTTTATGACAGATTGATACTCTTAGAAGTGTTGTCAGTTCTTCGCAAGAGGCAGTACCCGTGAAAGATGAAACAAAAAGTTTATGGGCACGAGTAGGATTCGAACCCCCGCGTTCTGCGTAACAGCAAATGAGCCATAACGCACATAACCACTGAGCAACTGGCGGGCATTGCTGAAACTAAAACTTTTCTATGTTCCGATTTTTTTTCTCCAATATTTTTTTTTCCTCAACCAACTTCAAACTGCTGGACGAAGCCTTTATCGAGTGATGCAGCAAAATAAATGCCTAATAGAGTTCTTATGATCACTGGAAACCAAATCAATTCAATCAATTGGCCTGTTCACCGAGTTGTGTGTTGAAACTAAGTTTTGTTGCCAATAATCAAAATTTCTATTGATTTAACCCATTAAAGCCAAGTCGAAACCTAACCCTTTGCCAGTTTTTAAGGTAAAATAAAACTTCTGACGAAATTCGTCGAGTGAATTCAAAAAGAAAGTGCTAATATCGTTGCAATACTCTCTTCTCAATTGAATAAGTTTGAAGAGAGAATTACAGCGAAAATTGACAATGATGTTCTTAACCTAAAAAAATCAATTGATGACTTCAACGATAAGATCAAAACAATTGAAAAGAAGTTAAATGAAATCGAGGTCATTAAAAGGGAAAATGTGTCACTCAAGGAAGAACTAAAAAAACAAAATGATGCACTTCAACTGATTACCGCCCGCATTGAAACATTTGAAGAACGACAAAAATATAAGGAAACAGAATGCGATGCACTTATACACGGACTACCAATGCTTGAGAATGAAAACTTAATGGAAATATTTAGCAAACTATGTAATAGCATTGGTATAGAACCACTTGTTCTTCGCGATATTTTTCGATTAAAAAAACAAACATCGGTTACTCCACCAGTTGTTGTGAAATTTCAATCAACACGCGACAAAAGCACAATTTTACGATCGATCGCAAATCACCGCACAAAAACAAAAAAACCACTCTGCCTTCGCGACCTAGGAATATCTTCTGATGGTGCTGTCTTCATACACGAATGTTTGACAACAAAAAATAGAGAGCTTTTGCAGAATGCACTTAGATTAAAAAAGAACGGAAATCTGTTTACCGCTTTCACTCTACGTGGATTTGTTTATATTAAAAAGGACCGTTCGGCCAAAGCTCGCTTAATTGAGAACATCGAAATGCTGAATGAATTTGCTACGAATAACTGATGACAACAGCTGATAAATATACAACGAGTAATTCTCATTATATCTTATATAACATTATTACTATTCATTTACTTATACATTTTTTGTTTTTCTTTTCATTTCTCTTTTTCTATTCTTGTTTAATGATTCCTGTAAAATTAGCATCATCATCGTCATTGTCGTCGTTGGTTTCATCATCATCAGGATCTTCACCTTTTATATTTACTTTGTTTGCTTGTATTATTACTTTTTATTTAATACATTCCGACTTTAAGAACTTGTGCAGTTTATTATTTAAGGATTTGTTTTATTGGACCATATTGTGTCCTTGTCAATTTAAATCAAAACAGTTTAATGACTGACATAAATGGTCAGAATGGAGTGTCCATTGTCGAACATGCTCATAACACACGTTCTATGATTCGGGTTTTATGTGGGCAACGTAAGGGATTAAAGGTGTGCCACATTAATTCACAGAGCTTGAGTCCCAAACTAGACGAGTTTAAGCATTTATTTGTAAATTCTGGGGTCGACGTAATATGCGTTAGTGAAACATGGTTTTCTGAAAATACACACAGTATTCGGATAGAAGGCTTTGATGTTTTTCGTTGTGACAGAGTAGGCCGAGTTGGAGGTGGTGCAGCAATTTTTACTCGCAGAGGTTTATCCTGCAAAGTTATCCGTAAGGCTCCACCTGGTTGTGAGATTGATTACCTTTTCATCGAAATCAAAACTCACAATAATACTAAACTATTGATAGGATCAGTATATAGGCCTCATCGTAATATCAATTTGTCTCCACTCTTTTCTGTTCTTGATGATTTATCATTTGTTTCACCATTCCTTATAGTTGCTGGTGATTTCAATGATAATGTACTTCAAAGCACAGAGCTCACTAACAGTATGAGAGCACTGAATCTTTTTCCAGTAAATGTTTCAACACCGACACATTTCACTAAAAATAATAGTACCCTCTTAGATATGTTTTTCGTCAGCCATTTAAGTAAAATTCTTCTCTACAGCCAACTTTCTGCCTCAGCTTTTTCCAATCATGACCTTATCTACCTAACTTTCGAATGTTCGCCAGACTTTTCTCCTTCTTATTTTGAATTTAGAGATTTCAAAAATATTAATAAACATCAATTAGAAATCGATTTGGCTTCATTAGATTGGTATCAGATTTACTATCTATCATCGGTAGATGACCAGTTATCTTTTCTGTCTATGAATATTAATTATCTCTTCGACCTGCATGTTCCTCTCAAAAAAGTTCTGCAGCAAAACAAGTCTTGGTATCGGTTAAACAACAACATAGTCAAACTGATCAGAGAACGTGATATAGCATATAGACGATGGAAAATGTTTAAGCTTGATGAACTGCAAACTGTTTATAAAAGATTAAGAAATAAAGTTGTATGTGCTATACGAGATTCAAAAAAGCAGTTCTATGCTCTTAAACTTGATCCTAGTTTAGCGAAAGATAAACTTTGGAAGAATCTGAAAGATATTGGCGTAGGTAGTAAGGATAACAGTAACTTATCTAACGTTGACTGTGAAGTTCTGAACAAAAATTTTACTCAATTAAATAATTTAAATTGCAGTTCTCTACCAGATGAGAGTGAAATCAATTTTGTCTCGGTAGACAATCAAATGTTAAAATTCAATTTCTCGGCCGTTGAGGAAACAGATGTGCTTGAAAGTTTCTTAGCAATAAAATCTAACTCTATAGGGATTGATGGCATGCATCCAACCTTTCTTAAAGCAATTCTACCTTATACACTTAAATATATCACTCATTTTTTGAATAATGTTCTCATGACAAGTACGTTTCCACATGCTTGGAAACAAGCAAAGGTCATTCCAATCCCGAAAAATCGCAGTTGCGATGAATTTCGACCGATTGCTATTTTGCCTTTCCTCTCGAAAGTCCTGGAAAGAATCATGAACAAACAAATTCGCTGTTTTTTATCCGAACATAAACTAATTTGTTCTTGCCAGTCCGGCTTCAGGGCTAAACACAGCTGTACAACTGCTTTAATTGACGTTACAGAAGGAATAAGAAACGCAATTGATGATGACAAAGTAACAATCCTTACTCTTCTAGATTTTTCAAAAGCTTTTGATACGGTCAATAGAAACATACTTTGTAGAAAGCTCTTAAGCAAATTTAATTTTTCATCGTCATCAGCTAAACTAATTTACTCCTACCTATCTAGAAGATCGCAAGCTGTTTTTGCGAACAATACTCTGTCCTCTCCCCTTCCACTGCATAGAGGTGTTCCACAGGGCTCTATTCTGGGCCCTTTGCTCTTCTCTATGTATATTAATGACCTCTCCTTCTGTTCCCTTAAGTCCTCCTTACATATGTATGCAGACGATGTACAATTATATAACAGCTTTCCTATTGGAATGCTTGAGAATGGTGTTCATGAAATTAACGAGGATCTGCATAAGATTGCACTATGGTCTCAGCAAAATGATCTTTGCCTGAACGCCAAAAAATCAAAATGCATTGTGATAGCGAGAACAATCATAGATACATCATATTTTCCTATAGTTCAGATGAACAACACCCCTATTGAATTTGTTGACTCTGTTAAAAACCTGGGACTTACATTTAATCGTACCCTGACCTGGAATAATCATATAAGATTAGCTTTAGGAAAAGTTTATGGTGGTCTACGATTACTCTGGGCCTCGCAACATATGACTCCACTCAGAACGCGAATGATATTAGCCAAGACGCTGTTAGTTCCTATCTTACTTTTTTGCTGTGAAATCTACTGCAATTGTGACTATGTTCACAAGAATAAACTTAAAGTAGCTTTCAACAGTATTGCACGGTATGTCTTCGGAAAAAGAAGGGGTGATCATATATCAAATTATTCGAAGTCTATGTATGGTATGACGCTTGACGATCTTTTCAAATGCAAAACATTAACCCTGCTGTATAATATCATACAACTTCGCCAACCTGAATATCTTTTCAACAGAATTAATTTCCCTCGATCTAATAGGTCTGGCAACCTTATTCCTCTTCGATTCTCATATCTTGTATCTGAGCGACAGTTTTATGTCAATGCTGTTCGACTATGGAACTCACTCCCTACGTATTTAAAAATAATAACCTGTACAACGCAATTTAATAAAATGTTGAAGGAATTCTATAAAGCGATTTGATGCGTTGTTTAAGCGCTAGGTATATGTGAAGGCTATGGTGGTGATGATGGTTGATGGTGATGATGATGGTGATGCGTAATATTTTTTTTTTTCGTAATATTTTTATTTTTCTCTTTAATCTTGAAATTTTTGTAATTTAGCTTTTTTTCATAATCTTTGTTCGAATTTTGAATTATTATTATTTTATTATTTGCCAAAAATTAAATGAAATGTCAATTTTTGCAACATTATAATATATTTTATAGGAAAGTACTACGTACTGATATTTGCTCTATCTTAAAAGATATTGTATCTTACTGAGTAATTATAACAATAAATAAACTAAACTAAACTAAACTAAACGATCGATCAAAAGAAATGCCATAGGAAGCTCTGAATTTTTTCTGGAATCTATTTAGCCTTAGCCGTAAAGGTGTTATGTGTACAGACAGAACATGATTTTTTTTTCAAAATTTGTCCTCCAAGTTCGTCAAAATATTTACTTATAATTCATCGGTACTTGTACCTTCTGCGTTGATTCATCGCCCGCTAAAATACACACCGTTTTCCCGCTAAAATTAATTTAAAACACAAACACACTTTCTTTTTAAATTGAATAACTTTTTTATTTCATAAAATAATTTTCTCTCTCTCTTCTTCTTCGCATTCGAGAGGCAAAAACTGAATATTAAATAAAACTGAGGGGTTAACAAAACAAATAAAACTAAATAAACTCATGCACTAACTTTAAACATAAATTTATATATAAACTTTTATTTTTAATATTAATATTTGCAATTTTTTTAATATTTATATAATTTTTTTAAACAATAAATTCTTATAAGAAAAAAAAATAAAAATATTAATTTTGTAATTGAAAATTTAAGGAAAAAGAAGAAAAATATGATTACAAAATGATGACAGACTATACAATAGAAAAAAAAGTTTGTAAATAAAAAATCGTTTAACAATAAAAACTAAAGAGGGTTTTAATTGTTTCTTAGATGAATTTCAATTTGTTTAAATTTCCAACTCGAATCGTCTCAAGTGTGAGGTCGCATGATGATGCTCAATGTCCTTCCCACTTAAGGGAGGGGGAGAGCATAGATTACCACTTAAACTCGACGTTGGAAGTTTTTTCTTGTTGATGGATACTGTTGAAGACGTTGCCGCCTCATTGAAGCTGTTTCTTGCCATATTTTCTCTTGCATCATCATCATCGTCGTCGGTGTTGTTACTGCTCGTGCTGTGATCATCACCCCTGCAACCCCTATCCGTTGAGTTTGCAGAATCATTTTCACCACCAGATGGCCGCGTTTTGCAAAGAATCTTGCTTAAACTACCCAGACTTATGGCCAGTTTGTTCTGGACGCCACCACCGCTGCTGTTGCTGCCACCATTACGATGATTCAATCGACTACTGAAGATGCACTTGCTGTTGGTATTGTTATTGTTGTTGTTGATGTTGCTACTATCTTCAATGCTTTTATTATTATTACTATTTATACTTAATCTAAGATTATTATTATTAACTAATTTTAATTGAGTTGAATTTGGATTAATGGTTTTTAATAAATTAATGTTCTTTGGTTGTTCCACTGGTTTGGTCGTCGTTGTTGTCGTCTTCTTTGTGTTTATCATCATCGGCAGTGGTTTTGTTGGTCGAGGGGATGTTGATGGTGCATTGTGGTGGGTTAAGGCTTTGGTTAACGTTTGTTTATTATGTTTGTCAACACTTTGTCGCAGTGTTAGGTGCGCGTTTGTTGTGGCAAATGATTGGTGTTGATGGGACGAGGGTGATGATCTGTTGTTGTTGCTTTGCTGGAGTTCAGTGCTGTTGCAACTTGTTGATGATTTGGAGACGGTGCTGCTGAACATGGGGCTCGATGACGATTTTTTTAAACCTTCAGAAGATTAAAATTAAATTAAAAAAACAAAAAAATCGCGGGTTAATATTAATATTGTTTATTTTGAGGTTAAAATTGCCGGAAGTGTGCTTTTTACAGAAATGAAACTTTAGTGATGAAATGTTGAATGCATGTGCAAAGTGTGGAAATGAAATTAAAAATCACCTCTGCTATATAAAAATGTTTAAATGACTGAATAAATGGTTAAATAATTGTTAAAACACGTAAATATTCACATTTTGTTAGTAAAATATAAAAGCAACGATTTTTTAGAAACTAGAAGATCCTGAATACTTACGACATTGGGTTCTGTACAATTCAATAATCTATTAAGCAGTAAGATGCTGGAAGTGCTTTTGCTGAGGATAGCACAAAAATTATTAAAAATGTTTAAGGAAATGTCGAAACCAGAGTTGGGCAAAATTTATTCGAATAATCATTCGAATAATAAATAATCATTTTATTCGTTATTCACGAATAATGAATAATTTCATTTATTCGAAGAAAATTTATTCGAATGACGAATAAATTATTTTATTCATTATTCGAATAACGAATAAACGAATAACGAATAAAATAAACACAAGGAATTTGGTAGAACGATTAATGTTTCAATTTTTTTTTTTTTAATTAAAAGTTGTTTACATAGTTATTGGTCAAAGCACAGTGTGTTTGCTTTGGCAAGTTTATCATGGTTGTGTATTATATTTTTTAAATATCCTCTTCACTTCTGGAATCCAAGGCTTTCAGCCTATGGTTTGGGAATCCTTTGATTGTTACAATTTTAGGTTCACACTTTGTACACTTCAGAATGCTTTTATCACTAGAATATAAAGGGTCATACTTAAGAAATTTTCCATTCAACAAAGTCAATGTGGTTTTTGCACAGATTTGATTCGCAGAAACATTGGTAGCACATTCATTAGAACCTGCTGAGATGTTCAAAATGTTTTGATTTTATTGATATATCAGTGCCCAAATTTTCATTTCTAAATCCATAGCATCATTTAATGGCTCACATTTTAAAAATCAAAAGTACCTACACCACAACACCTTTTTCATTAATAACGTCACCAACTGCTTTGTATGCAATAATAAGAATTAACTATTTCTAGGTTTATTTTAAATTTAATCAATTCCAGGAATACTTCAGGGGATAGATTTTTATTACTCTCGCTAATAATTTCCAAGAATTATCAACCGCGGATATTTTGTCTTCTTTTTTCAATATATTTAACAAGAATTTGTCGAAAGAATTTTTGTCAGCAAGAAAGAATGAATGAAGGAATTCCAGCGTCTAATTCCAAAGGAAACGTAAATAAAAAAATTGAAGATAAACAGACAAATGAAAGAAGGTACAAAGTCGATTTTATTCGTTATTCAGAATAACGAATAAAATCACGAATAATTTACGAATAACGAATAAAATCACGAATAATTTATTCGCGAATAAATTATTCGTGAATAAATTAGTGGCGAATAATTTTTTATTCGAATAATTATTCGAATAAAAATTTATTCGAATAATGCCCAACTCTGGTCGAAACCTACAATTGGAATTTCTTCAAGCGGCCTACAAGGTTGGGGTTGAGCCCATTTGGGTTCACATAGGTTAGGTTAGGTTATAATGGGCTGACAGTTGATTTTGTTACCGTCACACATAGATCAATGTAGATCCCTTGTGATACCTTGATGTATTGTAACTTCTGAAAAAGTAATTTAACCTATGAATTCTATGGTTGGTCGAGCCATTTGGTGGACTTGAATAGGCCCTTTCCTGGGAGTTTAGATAGTTTTTCTAGTTCATTAAAGAAATAGTTGCCTAAAAATTTAAATCTGGTACAGCAAAGTGCTGGACAGTGGCATAGGAAGTGAGCCGTGTTTTCGTGATCTTCTTCATTGCCGCAGCCTCTACATATGTCGTCTATACTAAGCCCCATCTTCTTTTTGTGGTAGCCAAGTAGGTTATGTCCCGTTATCACGCTTATGAGGGATCTTAGCGTTTTTTAAGGTTTTTTAAGGAGTAGAATCCTATCGGATTTTTCTTGTCGTAATAAGACCAGAGTTTCCTGGTGTTACCGCAGGTTTCGAGTAGGTTCCATCCATCATTTGCTTTTTGAATGATATTTTTACTGATGTTTCTTTTTAATTCGCACTGAGGGATTCTAATGTTATGGTCTATGAGAGAGGGATCAAGTACCTTCTATTGCCTTCTATTGCAAGCTCATCAACTTTTTCGTTTCCCGGCACACCACTGTGACCGGGAACCCAGCAGAGTCTTACGTTATGCTGCATACCAAGAACCCTTAGCTCACCTTAAAAAGGTGATGTCAGCGTGTGATATCGCCATATCAGTGAAGATTGTAAAGTTCGATTCATTATTGTAAGGGACACTGTTTTCCCAATCTTCTTTATTGGGGAAGCTGGTAATAAAGTTTTTATTGAAGTCTACATGAGGGGTCATGTAATCTGTACAAACGTTGTTGCCAACGTATTTTGTAAGAATCGTTACATGGCCATGTTGACTCGTTCGCCAGATGTTGGTTTGACTAAGTCGAAGAGCGCTGTTTGCTGCCGATTCCTGTACAAATAAGTCTATAGGGGTGAGATTTAGGTTCGCTTCGAGTCCCGCAGATGAGGATCACCCTCTTACTGCTAATGAATGCCATTCTTTGTATTTTGGTAAGGTTCGTGGATTTCCCCAGAGCTTGCCACCAAACCAAACTGCCATAAGTTAGAATGGGTCTAACAATGGCTGTATACATCCACATGATTATCTTAGGATTCGGCCCCCAATTTCTTCCCAGAATCCTGTTACATGAGTAGAGTGCAATCATGGCTTTCTTGTATGTTTAGACCCCAGTTGAGTTTCTTGTCCAAGATAACTCCAAAGTATCTTGCTTTTTCTGAAATTATAAGTGGGGTGTTATCAATTTTTTGTATTTCAAAAGAAGGTATTTTCCTTCTATTGGTGAAAAGTACCAGTTCTGTTTCACATAAGATCAGGTAATCTTAAATCCTTGTGCTTAAAACATTTTTGCAGGAAAAGAAGGACAGTAATAGAGGAAGAGTTCTATAGTTTCCTTCTACAAAAGAATCCCGCAAACAACCGCTGATATAACTAGTCGGTACCAACGTTAGCTATCTCAGGGCCGATAAGGCACTAGCAAGAGGAAAACTTCGTACAAAGATCTCGGGTTATTTAAAGTTAGCAATTGAAAAGCTCACGACCAGCCATGCTACGTGTTGCTTAAATCATCTCGGTAGCGACGGTTTGGTTCGGAATGTCGAGTGGTGGTATGATTTGACTTCGAAAACGAGGCTGGCGACAAAGTTTCGGTCAACGGTTGGCTTTGAAGAGATAGATTTGGAGTTTGGACCATGGTCGCGTCATGCAAGATTTTCCCCCCATTCCACACAGCTGATGGCGCAATCAACCATTTACGCTCCGAATTAACGAATCGTGTTACCAACATCTGAGCGATGTGAACATCTGAATTAACCTTTTTTGACTCTTTTGTAGGGATCCTTAATAGACAAATGTCACCGTCAGCGAGTTGGAGTTATAAAACCTGCTATTGTGAAACCCGTAGAGGCAGCCACTTGAACGACCGACACGATGCGTAACATAGTTAATGGAAATGTTTGCTCTTACCAACAAAGATTTTAACTTGGCCCCTTGAAACGTCACACAAGCCGAGGCCTGTTTCCCCTAAACGAGTGAAGATTCTATACAACTGCTTAAACGACTTGCAAGACAAGGTTTAGCGAGAATTCAAAAACTAAAAAAACAGAAGACTCCAAAGAAAATAAAGCGTCCAAATAAGCTAAGACACACAAACAAAAAGCAGGACAGAATAAGAGACCATAGAGACAAAAGACAATAGCATTGATTAACAAAAGCAAAATTAGACAGAGAGGGAAAAGTTCCTCCTACAGTTTCACATCGCAGACTTGTTTGTGTTTACCTTCAATGGAGTTCCTCGCGGTATACTCAAATGCACCACTCAGCTTATAGCACGGATCATAACAACAATTCAAATCGTCTTCGATTCTATGGCCAATAACTGGAGGTAAGGAAATTGAAGGTGATGCACATGGATCGTTATTATTTTTTACATTCCTGAGATTCTCATGCAAATCCGATTGATATTGTATTTGGTTTTGTTGTTGTTGTTGTTGTTGTAGTGGTTCTGCGTGGTCGTGTGCTTGTGGTGTTGTGTGATTAACTTCAAGCGCATGCTGGTTGATTGTTTTATATGTTTTAGTATTTTGAGAATTATGATACAATATTTATAAAAAAAAGTAGTTTGGTTTTAGTATTGAAATCAAGAAAGCAATTAGTTGTTTTGGTTGGTGAATCATTTACAAATGAGTGTAAAAATTGGTCAGGAAAAATTTAAAAAAAACCAAAGGACTTACCTCACTGTCTGGACATGGCAATTCATCTTTGGATGACGCAAGTCCTTGCACGAAATTTACATCACTTAACGGGTCTTCGGATGCTAAATGTGCTCGGAATTGTTTATTTCTGCGGGAAAAAGAAACGAAAAGAGAAAATTTAAGTCATGCGAACATCCCGAATCAGCTTAATCCCATATATTTTTAACTCCAAAACCACAAATCCTCAATTTCTGAACTTGATACGCAAAGATATTGGGTTTTGCAGTAATAAGCTGTGATGAAAATACTTTAATCCCCAAAAGTAAAGCTTTTTAAATGCTTTATCCCCACTTTTGCACTTTTGGGGATTAAACACTGATTTGTGGGATTTAAGAATATTTCTCGGGGATTTGAGTTTTAAGTGTTTGAAGAAACATTTTAAAGTGAAAATGTATTCCAAAAATGACCTACCTCAATTCAATTTGCTGCATTTGTTGGAAGTGTTTTAATTTTTGATTAGCCGAACGCAGTTTTTCTTCGAGAGCCGCGTTTTCAACACACTTAATTGAGTATTTCTCTGAAAACGACAAAATTTCTTGTCGTAATTCTTCGAGTTCCTCTCTGAAAGGGAGAAAAAAAAGAAAACGTTGTTGAAAAATTAGAAAAAAATGAAACGTCAAAAAGAAAACTCACTCATTAATTTTTGTGTTATCAATGGAGTGTTCACCCTTCTGGAATTGCCTTAGGAATTCCTGTTTGAAACGTGCAACCTCTCGTTGAACTTCACTTTGGTGTGCCTTACGCATTGCATCTAAAGCAGCCAGAGTTGCCTTCAAGGAACAGAGAGAAAAACAATCTTCAAAGCCTTTTGAAGAGAAAATTCGTCATACCTGTGTTTCTTCGGCTAAGGCTGTCTCTTTTTCCATAAGTAACCTATCGATCTCTTGTCGATGTTTGTCCTCCAAGTCATTGATTATTCGACGGTGTGATGATTCCATTGCCGTGAGACCCTTTTCGCAGAGTGTCTTTGAAGAAAAACCATGTAGAAATCAAAAAATTTAAACTCAGTAAAAACTCACTCTCAACTGCTCGATCTCCTGTTGGTAGCGCTGCCGGAAGCTTTCCTCATCAGCGATGTTCGTAAAGTCCGAGCAATGCGACAGAATTTGGTCCCTATACGCCTCTTGCAGGCATTCCAACTGCTTACCATGTTCGACTTCGAGCATTTCGAGGCGTCTCTCGAGTCGCCTGCAACGTTCACGCTCTTTATTCAGCTCGGCCTGAATGAAATCACGCTCTTGCAGAAGAACCGCATACTCCTCGTCCTGCCGCGTACACTTGCTCTCCAGCGTCTCCCTATTACTATCACCGATGCGAATTTTCTCATTTTGATCTTCAAGTCGATCCATTAGATCCAGATTGTCGTTTTCTTTGCGATGGCACTCTTCTTCTTTGGACTTCAGCTTCATGGTAAGCTTGGCCAGCTCACGCTCGTGATCCTCCACCAAGTTCGATTGCTGATGGATTTCATCGAGGAGCGAATTTCGCTCCCTTTCAAGAGCCTCGAGCAAGTGGCGCTGATTTTCAACCTCTTGCATTAGAATGGACATATTTTTGGCATGATCCTGCTGGAGCCGCATTAATTGCGACTCATGCTGAACGTGTAAATCACAGATGGTGCCTTGGAGCTGGGAGCAGCTGGAGCACGGAGCTGTCAGAGATTGGACGTCAGCAAGTAAACCATCGGTTTGGGCTCGAAGTTCGCAACACTTCTGACAGATGTCTGCGAGTGTATTCAGTTCGAGGGTCTCGGACTCGACGAAGGCATTTGGGTGGATAGCACGTTTGAGGTTATTGACAGACTGTTCCAACTGACTGAGGAACTTGGCTATATCGTTGAGGAACGCTCGATCACTTATAAAGTCTATCGTTCGATTTTTGTAGATGAACTCGAAATCAGCTTCGGCCAAAATGTCATCGGGATTTGATATCTGCAGGTCATTGGTGAGCTCCTCGAAAAGGTTTTCATACTTCTGCAAGCTCAAGACGCTAAATGTATTGCCGGGATCTATAACGCCGAGTTGAGAAGCGCTATCCGACGAGGTGGTGTATTCACCCCGTAGAACTGCTATCCTTGCGTCAACCAGCGCTTTATGGGCTACAATGTCAGCGAACTCGGAGAGCAACTGACGTCCTTCGCTCGCCTTTCGTTCCTGCTCCAAATGCATCCTCCATTGACCACGCTTCATCTTTTGTAGAGCCTCATCATAGCACTGGGAAAGCTGTTCAATAGCATTGTCCATCTCTTTACGCAGGCTTTCGTGAACGGCATCAGCAAATGACTCAAATGTAATCCGTTCCTCAGCTGTTAATGTGTACCCAAACGATGGCGTGATGGAGGTTTCGAAACGCTCAGCATTTCTGATCATTATGTGGGCGATCTCTGACTGCACGAGTTCAGCATTAACAGTTTCCTGTGCCTGTCGCCAAGCATCTTGGACCGCTCCTTGCACCAGGTCATTGGAACTGATGTAGCTGAGAGTCTCTGCTGCTAGACCAGAGGCTAGATTTTCCATAGCATTGTTTTTGTACCGTTTTGCGATCAGGTTGATCTCGTTTTGTTGGCGAAGAAGTTCTTCGAGAATCTTTGGTTCGACGGGGTCCATTTCGGGCACTTTTGTTTTGTCTTTTCGGAAGGAGGAGAGTACAAGTCGTCGCGCAAGCACTCCAGCCAGCACGTCGAGGCTACCACTTGGCTTGAATGCACATTTGCCTCCGAGCTTAGCCTTAAGCATTGACATCAACTGAGAAGTTTCAGCGATTTCGGCTCGAGTCTGTCGCTGACCAAAAAGTTCTGGATTCTCAGCCCGGTTAATGGATTCACGTAGTTTGCCGAAGCACACACTTTCGAAGGCTATTCTCTCGGCTAGCAGTTCAAGATCCTTGCGGGCGGTGAGCTCATTTCTTTCTCGCAATACTCGTCGTTGTTTCAAGAGATCTCCAAGTTTTCCTCGAAGTTGCTCTTCCAGATGCATTAGAGCTATCTTTATCGGACTCGATTCAGGCAAGAGAATGAGTCCAGGGGAGGTGAGATCTTCACTTACCACACATGTCTCGCAAGATTCTCGTATGAGCTTCACAACTTCAACAAGGCAGCGTTCAACAAAGCGATACGAGTCTTTCCGATCTGTGATCGGTGAAACCGATCGACGAGTTCGTGACGTTGACTTCAATGCCTGCAGCTGGTGCAGACTTTGCTCGAGTCGATCCTTGCTGCAAATCAACACTCCCTCGAGGCATTTTAGACGTTCGATTAGATGCTCCGACATTTTTGGACTAGACGAGCTTCGTTTGACATCGATCGTTGGTGCGGATGATGGCTGTGATGATGTGAAGCACTCGAAACGTTTCTCAAGATCGTTCACGCGAATCATAAATTGCAATGAATCCGTACTGGCTGAACTCTCTAGGGATCGTCGACGAGCAGTTTTTTTTGTTGAACTAGTTGAAGGTGTCTTCACTTGCTGGTTGGCTGGTGTTGGTGACTTTTTTTCCAAATCGTCAATCTTTGATTCCAATTCGGTGACTTTGATTTCGAGCTCTTTTGAGACCGTCAACTGTTCCTTGCCTTTTAGAGAGAGCGATCGTCTACGTTCTGACTTGGCAAGTTTTTGCTTCAGAGTTCGGACCTGTCGTTCGGAGCCACTGTATTTGAGAGTAAGATCCTGAATTCGCTCAGCCATCATCTGCAATTGGGACCGATCCTCAATCTGCTGGCGATCAAGATCCTGTTTTAGCGAAGCATACGATATTTCCAAAGTATCGAATTGGTTTTGTGATTCTTTGAGTTCGCGTTTCATTGCTTTGATCTCACTCACTGCCTTTTCAAACCGTGATCGAAGCTCGTTGTATTCATCGGCCAACATGTCCCGATCCAAGCAGTAGGGATCGATGTCGCTTATTTGAGTGAGATCGCTCAGCGAATCCATCCGCTTTAGCTTATGCCGATTCAAATTGCTCAAACTCGAGGGACTGCAGCTCTCAAGTTCTCGCAGCTTTTTGTAGAGCGTTTCGTTTTCCTCAATACCCAGCGCTAGACGATCTTCCAGGTTTTTGATTTTCTTGTGACTCTCGCTCACTTCGATTGTCAGGCGGTCAACAATTTTCTCCGCGTTTCGTTTCGCTTCATCCAACTGACTGGAGAGATTGTCCCGAGCTTCTTCCATTTCCCTTATTCGAGCGTTGAGTTCCTGCTCCGTTCGTTCGAGGGTTGTGAGCAGTTCTGACATTCGAGCTTCACGTTCTTGCGCTTCGTTGCGCAGCACGTCACGCTCCTTCTCTGCCACTCCCAAGCGAAATTGCAACTCCTTGTCTATATTGAGCTCTTCCTGAACCGAGTGAATCACTGGAAGCTCATCAGAACCAACACTATCCACCGTGCTCCTCCTAGAACTTGGAGGTGACGATCGACTACGTTTGTGAAGACGAGGACAATTACCAGGTCGTGATCGCATTCGTTCTTTAGCCCGCAGCAGTGCAATCGGTATGGGAGGTGATGGCGACAAGGGTGATCCCCAGTCAACACTGTCCCTCCGGCCACCTTCCGAAGCCGTCCGGTATTCTTCATCCGACGAGAACATAGTATTCTTTGGAGTCAATGGAGTGACGGGTGTGGTGACGGCCTTCTGAACAATGACTGGACTTGTGTCTTGAACAAGTTTGGTGTTATTGTTGTTATTATTCAAGATCAATTCCTGATTTCTTTGCGCCTTGATGAAGTCCTTTTCGATTTCACTCTTGATGTCATCGCTCGTATTGTCTTTGATTATCAATTCGGTTTGCAGGATACATTCACTCTCGACTTTTGGTTCTTGCTGCAGACCAGCGGCGTTTTTGAGAACTGTCATCCAACTGTTCCGTGAGTTCGCAGACAAACTTGACAGAACCAATCGCCGCTTGTCCCAAGTAGACAGCTGAAAGGCATAATTTCGTGAGGCGTTCACTTCGGTCACACTCGTCAGACTGTTTACGTCGAGTACACCATCAAGGACACCCCGCTCTTCCGAGACCGGATCACGATAGTAGAATAGCGCTGCTCCACTCAGGGTGAACCAGTGTTTCGTCCACTCTCCCGTTCGCCCGTCCTGCTTCATCAGCCATCCCTTCTTCGAATTCAGAATTTCCTCGGCCGGAAGATTCACCCTGAGCTCGGAGGTCTTTGCCAGATAATTCGTCGACAAATCGTCCAAATTACAGCCCCCATCCGGATCACCTCGCTCATGTGACTGTGACTGTTTTTGTTGTTGCTGCTGCTGCAGCAAGCGCAATTGCTGCTGTAATCTCGGACTAGACTTGTTAACACTACCACCGCTGCTCGAACTTTGCTCCAAAACTGGCGGAATTTTCTTGACTATGGCCGACACAATGGCCGGTGTTGAATTTGATGCCAATGGCAGTGACTTTGGTCTAAGATTGACAACAGTTGTGTGGGCAGGTCGATAGTGGGCGAAATCGGTTTCGTCGCGGGTTGGTTTTTCATCGTTCAGACCTTGCGTCGTTTGACTATTGAGAGCATTATTGACAGCTGTCACTGTCACATTCAACGTTCCCACGCCGGACGTACTCCAACGGTTTGAATTTTGACTTAGATTGGTGATTGTGTTGGCGATGTCTTTCAGTTTTTCGTCGCGACGGGCATCTTCGATCAACAGACATGGGGGAACTGTAAGTTGTAAAAATTAAATGTCAACAAAAATGTGCTTTGATGTTTGAAAAATATATTTTATTCGATTGAATTCGCTTCTCTTTGAGTATATAGGTTTTAACAGCTCATTCAACAACGCAAAGCTGAGCAAATATTATTGGCTTGTAAGTTGAATGCAGCCACTGAATCGGCATGGTACACAACTCATCAAATAATGACAATTTAATTTTTTTTTTCGGTAACCATAATCCCTGAACTCGAACCCAACCTTGAACTTCTACAAAAACACACTTAAGTCAATGAAAACATTAGGCGACGAGTACAGAAGGCAAATATGGCAGGCAAAACGTGGAGAGATCGTTTCTACCTGATCACACGCGTCATTCGTAATTGTTTTGTTTTGGCTTTGGGTTTCTATTTTACAGTAGAAACTCTCAAAATGGGAAAGTGCCTTGTTTAGGAATTTTCTCACATTAGTGCCGACAGACAGACTAAACACCTTTTGGGAATTTGTAATCAATTCTGACACTAAAAATCGAGACTAACAAATATTTCCCTAAAGCATTTCCATGACCAGAACAGAACGCAGCTGGATAATGTCAAGTGTTTGTTGCCTAACTAAAAACTTAAGTGAATTTAAGCTGACCTTGAAAGTTACTGGGTTTTAAGTTTTATAATCACCACAGTGTGTCAGAACCAAAGTCAGCGCTCAGCGGGGGCACACACAATAACAATTACTATTATTGTTATTTTTGCTCTTTCGTTGTTGTTGTTGTTTACCTCTGCTTCGCTTAAATTGGTTATTAAATTACACTACAAAGTTACTGAATCGCTTCAAAGTTTTTTGTATGAAAGTATTTTCTTACAAAACTACAGTCAGTTCCATTTATTTGAGCATCTCCCAAAGAGCGAAATTGGGAATAGACCCATAGCTCAGCCAAGCAGTTCTGGTGCATTTAAGAGGATCCCACTGTTCTAGGCAATCTTGATGTGGTGAAAATTGTGCGGTGGAGTGTTGAATCACTTACAAAAGATTGAAAACAAAAAACAAAGTTTTTATTGATTGAACTCAAAGGTCTACCAGTTAATTTTTTTGAGTGACTTAAAACGTAGTGGAAGTAGAGTTCATAGGCGAAGGCAGAAATGCTTTTAAAGTCTAAAAACGTCAAACACACCCTATCTAAGGAACACAGTGGAAGATGTCGTCGAATAGTAGCACGAGTTCGGAAAATTCTCAACTGCCTTGGGTGAGGAGAAGAACAGTCGATCAATCTTGGTATTAGTATGTTTAGAATTCCCGATTGCTATTGTCTGCAGCGGGGCGTAACATAGTAGTAGCAAGCACGCGTGTCCCATATCTCAACATCCACAAGGGGACCTGGAGGTCTCCGGGCCAATCAACTGTCAAGTCAACCCGATTGACATATTGGGATCGATGCAAGACACTCTTCAAGCATTGTTGATGTCCGAACGTTTCGAGGGGCCAACCATTGTAGCCAGTGGATATCTCGACCAAAGCCAAAAAACAGGAAGTGCTAGAAGAAAGTTAGTCATTAGGGATGCTGCCTCTGATGTGCTGAGTTTCACACGGCCACCAAAACGAAACCGCTGGTTTAGTGAAAAATGCAGACGGGAACATGCAGCCAAACAAGAAGAATCTAAAGCAGCGCTGCACAGGAGGACGAGAGCAGTTCGGTAGTTCTACGATCAGGAGAGGAAAGAAGGACATAAACTTTTCAGAAAGAAAAAGAGAGAGCATGAAAAGTGATCGATCGAGGATGTTGAGGAATGAGGTTCGAAAGTTTTTTCAAGAGGTAAAACGGATGACTCAAGGTTACCGAGCATGAGCTGAAGCCTGTAAGTACCAACAGGGAAATAACGTGGTGGACTCACAGTCAATGTTAAGGATATGGAAGGACCACTTCCGTAGACTGTACAACAGCGATAACGAATCAAACTCCGCTGTCAGGAAGAATGAACCATTCAATGAGGACGTCGCACCCAACATTTCTGTCTACCCGAAGTTGAAGAAGTAAAGATAGCAACATCCAAGCTTAAAAACAACAAAGCCGCGGGAGCTGATGACATCGCTGCCGAACTCTTCAAAGCGGCGTTGGCTTAGTAAGGAGCATGCACCAACTCATCTGCAGAATATGGTCGGAATAGAGCATGCCCGATGAATGGAACCTCAACATTGTTTGCCCGATCATGGAGAAAGGAGACCCTCTAAACTGCACCAACTATATAGGTATCAGCCTCCTAAACATCGCCATCGCCTATAAGATCTTTTCTGTAGTATATTATGTGAACATCTAAAGCCGTTTGTCATATCAGTGTGGTGTTAGACCAAGAACATCCACCATCGACCAAATATTCACATTAAGGCAGATCCTGGAGAAAACTCGTGCTCCAAATCGACACCTACCATCTTTTTATCGATTTTAAGGCCGCGTATGACAGACAGCATCTATATAGAGAAGAACTGTATAAAGCCATGTCCAGTTTTGGCATCCCTACCAAGTTCATTCGTCTGAGCAAGTTGACAATGAAGAACTCACGTTGCTCCATCAGAGCCAGTAAAGACCTCACCGACGCCTTCGATGTCAAAAAAGGCTATAATGATCGGTTTCATCGATGCAAGTACCACTCATAGGTCATAGACAGTGGCAAGGGGTTCCATATCCGAAGGGAAGGGATATGAGTCTGGGAACGGCATTGGTTTGGGATCGGGATAATTGGAGGGACATCTTGAATGATACCCGAACCGGGCACCGTTGATGTTATAACTGAAGACCAAAAACATCAATCGTGTCGACAATGATGATTATTTAAATCAAGTTCGATATAACAGAAGAAACGCTAAAACATTTTATTTTCAAACTTTGATCGCACGCTTGCCTTTGACGATTTTACTCATAAAAACAAATTGATACCCATTAGCACGAGAAAACAATAATAATTTCACTATAAATGTCTTTCAAGTAGTTAAGGCGAAGTATCTTCAAAACAAATCTACTTGCCACCGTCTACGTCTGTCTCCGCTGCTTTCAGAGCTACAAAAACAACTTAGACGTTGCACCAAAGTTAGTTTTTGACTGCATTTGATTGAGTGGGAGTGGCAGGATGTTCTTCATCATTTTTATTTTTTTCTTCTTCGAGAATGACTTAATTAAATTTGTATGGGGGATCGTGTTTAGCACTTATTTATCTTAGATAGAGGTCTGTCTGGCCTGTGCTTTGATCAAGGTGGATCAACAAAAATGAAACATAAATTTTAAAAATAAAGATCGGTATCTAGTATAAAACAAATCGCGTGTTTGCTGCAATTTTATATCAATTTTGGTATTTCAGGCTTTTCAATTCAAAGCAAGAGTTCCAATTCCCAGAAAGGATCAATTACTATCACTTTGAATTACATACCAACACGAAGAGACAGAGCAAGATTAATGTATACGTAATTCACTCTGACGTCTTACGGTTGAAACTTAATTTATAAGAAAAACAAAAACCTTCACCACATAGTTGAAAGATAAATTTTTATAATCATTATCCTCACTTTATTTGTGGACTCCTGCTGTTGGGCAAGCTGCTGCTGCCGGGCCCTCGACATCATGCACACACAAAAAGGAATTAGCATTATCTTCGCTTAGCATCGTGTTGGTGCGGCGGCAGAAGCTCTCTCTCACTCTAGAGAGACCCTATCAAAGTAATAATTTTGCAAGTTGATCCTAACACAGACACACAGTCGAACACTTTACTTGCTCCTAAGGTCGTCGTCGAGTATGGGAGAGAGTATTATCGAGAATCCGCTCCAGGAGCAATTGCCTCCTGTCAGATTTTAGCTAGAATCCTTTGCAATCTAAGGTTCTTAAATGGAGGGAGATATAGTGGGCATATGGACCTGTGATAGAATTTGTCTTTGGATCGGAACCTTAAGCTTTTTTTTTTCTTTTCAATGATCGGCGCGTCGCGTCGTCGTCGTCGATCTCGATCGTTTGTTTGGTTTATTTATGCTGCGATCAAGGCAAACGCATCGATATGTCCAGTTTTCGTATGCAATGGCCCGGAGGTGTAAATGGCGACGACGTCGAAGACGATGATGACGATCAAGTTCAATGTGTAGATTGTGGGTATTACGATGAATTGGATCCAATTTATATGCGATTTACCCCCGAGAA
Organism: Sphaerophoria taeniata; assembly: GCA_943590905.1. Lineage (NCBI taxonomy): Eukaryota > Metazoa > Arthropoda > Insecta > Diptera > Syrphidae > Sphaerophoria > Sphaerophoria taeniata. The sequence continues at coordinate 88,074,897 of OX016542.1, forward strand.
GTTACTTGATAGAAAACACTGTGAGAAAAACAAAGAAACTTGGTTTTCACTATTTCAAATTAAGTACATCGCTTTTGTACTAAATTCATCATATAACAAGGAAAAACTGTTGATAGGCAAGTCTAGATACTGATAGTCGATTTGTTTGTGAAGTGTACTAAAACAAAAGATTTAGATTCTTTTAGCACTCATACTTTTGAATACTAGTTCATGTTCGTCGTCTTAGAAGCAAGCTTGAAGACATTAGTTCTAAATTGAAAGGTCATTTAAAATATGACTGAATTACATGTGTAGTTACTACTAAAAGTGTACTAAAAGTATACTGAACACTGGATTCTAAAACAACGAAAAGATTTCGGTGTTCAATGTGAAGCATTATGTCGTACTTATTAAAGTTCAATTGTTTTTTGTACTAAACTTGGAGAGCAGTAGGTCATTCATTTTTAGGGAAGCCGGTTCATAATTTTTATGGGTGTATTCGTCCTCTCTCCGCTGCCACCTCCAATCGAAATGAAAAGTGTGAAGACATGAGCTCCAACCACTCGCGTTAGACGCCACCTCTACTGCCGCCCGTTCAGTTGATCATCATGCCAGTCCTCCTCCAACCCTAAAAATATTGTTAAGACACGACGAACGACGCGAGGACCGACCAACGAGCAAAATTTAATTCCAACGAAAATATCCCCTGGCTAGATTCTTCAATGATGTTTAATCCAACAAGTGGGAAGACGACTTTAACCTATAACGACGACACGGCGGAAGGACGAGTGCGGATTGTGTAAAAAGAGGTGGTGATATGTCGTCTTTGCACGTTTCCAGGGTGAAGACAAGCCTGAATTATAAATTGGCTCATTTAAAGGGCCATTTCGATTATTGATTGAAGGTAATTAGTCACTGCCAAGTGCATGTGCTAGGCATACGGCGAGATCTATGAAAATTAATTCCACCCAATCTTGCCTCGTGGCTGAGAAGAGCCGACGACTATCGGGTCAGGTCTTTACTAGATAGATATCAGTTGAGACGACGAATTTTCGTTTGCATTGGATTTTTCTACATTAGAGAGAGCATAATCGCTTCCAAGAAAAATTAAAGCAAAAAAAAAAAAGGTGGATCTGGATAAATTACGATCACGATTGCACGACATTCTTCTGCGCAAAGTTGTCGTCGTCGTCGTACACCGCCTCGTGTGGAACGAACTGGATGCCTTACGGGTTAATCATCTCCAGCACATCGTCATAGCCACACACACAAATAGAATACTAAACGCAAAAATATAATTTTCATTTGGAATTGTTTTGCAATTTTTATATTAATGAACAATGAGATTGGGCTGTTCGAGAGTCTATAAGCCTTGATTGCGAGAGAGTGTATCATGTGAATCATTTGTGGAGTTGTTAAATTGATAGGGAATTTTAATTAGTTCATATGGGGAATGTGAGTTATAAATCTTAAGTGCCCCCATCTGGCTGAGAGGCAAAGCCACAACTACGACGACTACGACGGATTCTGGTTAGGCCAGGTGGGCAATAAATGACTGCGGTCAGATAAATTCCAAAGGGTTATTAATAATCTCTATCTCTACCTAGACTTTAGATTCTAGAACGAAGATTCTTCATCTTTTGTATAGAAATTGAGAATGCGTCAGTGGAAAATGAAATTTTTGCACTTTTAGGAAAATTTAGAATTGAGTAGTGTCAAGTTCATTTAGAGGAAACACGACGAAATGGTTCTTTTAGCTGTCGCTTAGTGAATAGTCTACAGTAATTTGGTGCATAGCTACATGAAGCCAGCGGTTAAAAGTGCGAACTTGACAGCACTGTCAAGTAGCAAAAAGGTAAGTCATGTTACGAGATGGGTTTTACGCGACCACTAACATGAAACTCCAGTTGGTAGCAGTAATTTCGAGGTAGTTAAGGAGTTCACCTACCATGGAACAAACATCAATCCCACAAACGATACCTTAGTGGAGATCCAACGAAGAATTACCCTAGCGAACCGCTGCTACTTCGGTTTAGTCAAACAATTGGGTTCCAAACTCCTAACTCGAAAGACAAAGTGTATGCTATACAAGGCTTTGATCTTACCAGTCCTACTCTACGGCGCCGAGTGTTGGACGATAAGTTAAAAAGGGGAAATGATATTGGGCACTTTCAAAAGAAAAATTTTTCGATGGATATTCGGGCCTCTTACTCGAAGATGGCAAACAGAGAAGAAGGTTCAACTCCGAACTGTACGAGCTGTATCAAAAAGTGGATGTAGTCTACAAAGCCAAGAAAAGACGACTACATTGGTTCGGCCGCATCGAGAGAATGGACGACAACGCTCCAGCTCCAGGCAAGAAAATCTTCTCATCGCAGCCCCCATATTCGAGACGACAAAGAAGACCGAACCTCCAGTACAAGGACCTAGTGACTGTGGATTCTAGAGCGCTTCGTTTTGGCAGCTGGAGAGTGCATGCGAGAGACCGATTCCGATGTAAGCCTGCAGTGTCTCGGGCTGAGACAAGGAAGGAAGTAGCTGTAACAAAAAAAAAGCAAGCTTGGAAGACACCGATTGGTTAAACGCCTAGCTTGGATGGGCGGAGAGAAACCGGCTTTAGATAACGTCAAAAATTGGGTCGAGGATGACGATGAAAATTACCCTCAGCTGGTCGAAAAATAATCCCCATCAAGCCAATGACGACAATTCTTTTTACTGTTTGGACTTAAAACTGTAGGGAGAAAGAACTTTTATACTTTAAGCGAACTTCAAACTGCCAATACTCTTGCCTTTCTCCCGTTATCAAACCAACTTTCCTTTCCCTAGCGAAAAATTTCAATTTCTATCAACTTCCCGTTTGATGCAAATTTTATTCTCACTCTAAATGATGGTGCCTCACAAAAGAACAAAAAAAAAATCCATCAATTTCCATTGAAAGAAACAACTACTAGACACAGAGACTATAACTAATGGCTCTCAAGCTAATTTTCCATAACCTCAAGACTATAATCATTAGAACTGCTTGCTATAAGCTTAACTCACTTCCTCTTGATAAATTTCCAGAATCATTCAATGCACACGGTGAAATAAGGAAGAGGAATCAAATGAAAATGACGAAAAGAAGAAAATTGATGAATTACCTGATGCTGTGTGGCAATGCGCGCAGCGGCGCACTCAACCTGCCACATCGTAGAAATTCATAAATAGAAAGAAGATTCGTGGGAAAAGGGCGGTCTGTGCGGAAGCACTTGCTTGAATCCTAAATCCCTGCTCATGTAACATACAAAAAGAGAAGAGAGAACAGTTCTTTTGACGGACTACGGATACACCTAATCATCATTGGAATTATCGACAGAAACAACGAGAACACAACACCGAGCAGTTCTGGATGGCCGTGATGGTTGGCAGCAGCAGAAGTAAAAAGGATAGCGTAGAGATAAACTCGTTAGCTGGACGTTTTCTGCCATCAATCTCACTCTTTGGAGGATTTGGCCATTGGACTTGTTTTATTCGAGTCTATTATGCAATTTTGTGATTCCTTTGCTGTTGGGGGATCGGATGGGACTTGACATGGAAACAATCGGGAGGTGTTGGCGGTGGGTCTTACAGTTCCTAGGTTAGGAAGTAATTTTCTTGGGAACAAAGAATATTCTATTTTGTGAATTGAACTATTATAGGAAGAGTGATGGTGCCGTGAAACTGAAAGGGTTTGCACATCATTCTTGGTTTTCAGTTGCACTTTTTCCTTCATTCTGTATCAGGTGATATCCATCTGCATAATTTTGTTCATTATTTTGCAAATTCAAATTTACTACTCTCTCGGAGGACAGAAATGAAAAAAACACGATGCCGAAGTACAATGCTCAGTTTTTCCATTCTCGAGACTGTTGTGAAGAGCAATGATGGAAGAAGGGCACGAAAGGGGTTTGGTCGAAAAAAACTGTCTGGTGAAAATTGTAACTTGGTGCTTCTAGCTCCACTTAGGCGGTCAAACTTGGAACTACGAGTTAGAAAATGTCGATTAGTGGCACCAGTGGCATCTATTTGCCGCTAAATAGCACTAGTGTCGTGAAAAATTTCACAGAACCACGTTGCCATGTCCACATTGTGGAATGTGACCAAAAGCATTCCCAGTTGTCTGCGTACATCTATTCTCCTTATATACTGTTCAAGGAGTGCAAGTTTCAATTCCGGCCATGTGACTTCTGGTTTCGATTTTAGGAATACCCAAAACCAAGTCTCGACGGAACCAACGATCACAACGTCATCCCAAATTGCGCCGTAACTAGTTCTGAGGCGTTCCAATCGAAACAAGAAGTCATCTACCGATAGCGTCTTGTTGTCGAATTTAAGGCCCCATTTTTCAAAATTCAATACCCTGTATCTAGATTCTGAAAACCGATAATTGGGTGGCGGCCGGCGGAGCATCGTCAGGTCGTTCATGGACATACGATGAAGCTGTCTCAAAAATTCATCCGTGTTTGACGGCTCTGTTGCGTTTGGTTGGAGGAATTGTGAAGGTGTTCGGCCTCGAATTGGAGCTTGTGGTCTGAATGGTGATTGACGGCAACAGGCGTCGGAGTGGAGGCTAGTGTATCCCGAAGGATATTAACAAGCTCGTCTCGCAAGACAGTTTTGGTTCGCTCCATCTCCGTAGAGAAGAAGCGATATTTTTCCGCACGGCTCTGTCGCACTGTGGTAGCCACAGTTTTGTTGATGAAATCGCCAAGAGGTCTTGTTGTTTCTGTCACCTCTCGGTTGCTTTGTGCAAGTTGACTTGCATTACTGGTCGAAGCATGGACGTTGTCCTCAACACTGTGTTCTGAGTGAGCTTCGTCGAGAGTTTCAAGCTTGTGGGACGCTAAGCTTCATCTTCTTTGGCACACTCGAACTTGTCGATAAGTGTTTGCCTTTATCTGTTCAATAGTCGGGCTATTTGCAGAAAGTTCTTCCATCTCTCCCAGTTGTTGGCCGAAGGCGATATACGTGGGCGTGTCGTCCAGTTTCGTAATACAAGGCTTTGGATCCTCTGGACTACGCTTCCGCAGAAAGTTTGGCCTATGGCGCTATCTGCTGTAAGCAACAATCAGCCACCAACAAAAGCTGGGATCTATGTGACAGTGAAGCTATGCAAAAAACCTTGGTCAACATACGTACCCTGATCACCCCAAATATTCAGTCAGTGCGTGGAATTGATTTATCCCTCAAAATCTATGGATCGCATTCTAATCTAATGTTTAGGGCCTTGGTGTGTAAAATTACAAAGAAAAAAGCGACCACACCTTTCTGTTCATAATTTACTTAAAGATTGATTTTTTTTCAATTTACAACCAAACCGTTAAATTTGTTAAAAGCAAAAAACAAATATTTCATAAAAAATTGTACGAGTCAGAGGGCAAAAAGCTTTGCAAAACTGAACATAAAATGTTTTGTTTCCAATTCATAAGGCTAAATCATGTTCTTTCGTTAGCGGTTTTAATAATGCCGCCTCTGGCGACTTGTGCGCGCACCTTCTAATAAAAATCGAAATAAAAAACAAACAAAAAACACATTATTGTCTCTTCGTCGGCACTTGGCTCACATGACATATTTTCGTATCCATTAACTTGCAATAATTCGGTATCTAATAGAATAAACATCGTTGATAGATTCTTATTGTCTTACGAGCCTCTCTCTCTGCCTGTCTTAATACCACAATCATCAATTACTTTAAAGCTACAATTTTTAGCTCAAGGCTACCCACTGCACTCACTCATTCAATCTAAAAAAAAGAGACGGGGTCGATCGGCAATTTATGAAAAAAAATCACTTGTTGCAATAAAAACAAACAACTAGCACCACACTCTCTGGCTTTTCGCTTATGCAGCGGCAGCCATGTTCGGTTTATTCATATACAAAAGCCTCTCAGCAACAATTATTCATGATGCTAAATGAGACCTTAATTAAGCCTAATGTGCGATAGAATTGCAAATTTTATTTGGTTTTATGGCTCTTCGAGATTCGATGGGTCTTGAGAATAATGTTTCGCGCCGTCGAACGTGGAACGTGTGTAGAACGTTTGTCGACGTCTTTTGGCTAATTTATAGAATGCGAGTGTGAGTGTGAGGTGGGAGTCGTGATGCAGAAAATCGCGGTCTTGAGATTTTGCCTGATTAGTGCCTTTGTGAAGAAGATTTGCATAATTCAGGTGCAGTGGCAGCGAAGGTCTCTCTCTATACCAAGGTGATTTTTTATTGTTAGAAGAATTCCAGAGATTTAGCGAGATTTGTCTTCTTTAAGAAGGATAAATTGATTTGATGGCATTTTTTTTTTCTTAAGCGATAGATAATATCGGAATAACGATGAATATGGTGTTTGTTTAAGAAATTGTTCGACACCTGCGGCAGTACATGAGCAAGCAAGGCCGAGAGGAACCAAGCTCGAACGAGCACGGTTAATGGATCTGGTAAGTCTTCAATGAGGTCTTCGTGGAGGGAAGATAAAGGGAGGCGATTAATATTGAGAAAAAAATCGATTACTCGAGATAAGAAATCGTGGAAGCCGAACTTCAAACACCTGGTGGGAGATGATTAGTTCGATGAAGCTTTCGTTTTTTAGTGAGTTCTTATAGAATTTTGAATGCTCTGTCAATGTTTCCCACACGACTTATTTTGCATCCTTAATAACTTAAACATGAAGTGTACTTCAAAGTACGAGGAACCAGCTGAGAAAGAGGAATACTGCAGCAATAGCAGCTGGGGTAACATGGTGGATGGTGAGGCAGAAGCCACAGTGCTTTAGAGGGCTGCGTAGTGTTCCTTAACGTAGAGAACTGTACAGACCTACATAACTCCCAGTTGCCAAGGCGTGAAAGTAAAAAGAGGAAGATGCAGACCTGCAGAGCTAGCTCGGAAAAAGCTGGCTATATATGGTTTTGACGTTTGTACAGAAAAGACAGGATTACAGAGAACTGTTGCAGCTCCATAGTGACCTTAATTTACACTTGGAGCTGGGAGAAACGCAAAGATCAGAGCATCAAAGAAGAAAATTTATGAGAAACACTGCTATTGGAGTAACGGGCTCTAGCTTCCCAAGTATAGGGTGTAAGAGCGCACTTTTTAAAATTGGATATTATTTTTTTTTCATGCAAATGGCAACTCTGAAATTTGACAGATGTCACCTCTGTTTGTTCCGATTATTAAAAATGATGCACTTGTCGAAAGAACAACACGTTATAATTGTAAAAACTTATTACAAAAATGGAGAAAGTTACGCTTCGCAAACTTCGCCAAATTTTCAGCCGAGAGAGTACACCTAATATGTCAACCATTCGAAGAAACTGGGTCAATTATGGATGGTTAGAATGCTTTGAATCAACGTACTGATCGGTCTCTTGAAAACATTGCTGCTGTAAACGAGAATGTTGCCGAAAACCCGAAAAATCAATTTGACAGTGACTGTGAACGACATTCGTTACAGGAATGTGATAACGGACTTCTTGTGGCCTCAACTGGACGACATGAATCTGGACAACAGGTGGTTTCAGCAGGACGGCCCAACCTGCCACACCGCGCATGAAACAATCGACTTATTGAACATAAGAACAGAACACATTATCTCAAGAAATTCTGATGTCAACTGGCCGCCAAGATCGTGCGATTTAACCGTGCGATTTTTTTCTTGGATATCCAACGTGTCATTGGTGAGATACAGCCACATCTCTGTGCAAAAGTCATGGAAAATTTCATGAAAAGAGCAATGGGTTGTCATCGGAGCCGGAAATTTTATTCCATACTTAACGGAACATGCCTTCTTTAAAATACAATTTAAACATCACATCTCTGTTATAAAATACTTATTTTTATATTAAAATGAAAAAGTGCACTCTTACTGAGACACCCTATAGTTGGAGCACTTTATTCCAGTTCTAGAGAACTTCCGTTTAATTCCTGCCGATATTCGCCTTGAAATAAAAAACAACAATACCAAGAAAATCAACAAAAATGAACGCCTCGAAATTCCAATCATTCGAAATGTAACCCGCGAATGCAATTAATCGATGAATTATCGTTCCGTTCTCAATTCCCAGCTGTATGCAATATTTCGACCATAAATTTACCAAAAAACGAGATTGTTTTCTAGCGAACAATGCCGAAATTGTTACCAGTCGAGCCAATATTTTACCAATACCCTTGGTGCCAAAAATTAACTCCAACATAAGTTCAGTTATACACCAATTGGACTGCCAGCCAACACCTGCAAAAAAAATAAAAAACCGACAACAATTTGATGCCAATATCGTGCCACTGATTAAACCCAAAAAACCACTACCAATTAAATTTCATAAACAAAATTCCCCTCTCGTCCAAAAACACCAAACAAGGCACAACAAACCAACCTACTTAGCGCAAAGAAGTTCGATTTTTCCACCCGAAAAAAAAGCTTTTTACTCGGGGTATGATAAATTGATTTATGTCCGTCCGTTTGTTCGTCGAACGAGACTTTTGTGCTCAATGGAACCTAACCAAACTCAACTGAACCGAGAAATGCGGTGCCTTACAGAGACGATGAAAAACAGGAATGACGCAACACCTGTTCCAGCCGGTCGGTGTTTAAGCTCCCTGCTACACTGCTGATGCCTGCTTATGGGCAGCAACATTCTTACAATTCTGTTGCGACATAGTTCGATGAATTAATAGCTCTCTTATTGCCGGAACGGGATATGAGTGTTGCACACTCGAAACACAAAATAAATGAACGGCTCACTAAGTATATGGATATGGACATCAATCATATCGGACAAAAATACAAATGGTTACTTTTAGCTCTTTGAGAGTGGTGCTATAAGGTTTGAGAGTGCGAAGCTGTACAGGGTCATCATGGGGTCATCAATGATGTTGCATTGATTGAGGGGAGGACGAGGCATTCTAAGAACTGCAAATACTGGTAAATTATCGCGAAGCTGGTTACTTGCCAACAAGCTTGCATAGAGATGGATTGCTAATGCTTTTGAAAACAACAATCATATCAAACGGAGATGATCAATTGATTTTTGTTTTGTTTTTAGCTGTCGAAATGTTCGATGTGGAAAAAATGTAAATTTCCCACGCTAGTTCGGCTCTTTTTTGGCAATTTTTCCCTGTTTTGGAGAGACATTGCAACAAACTTCGTGAAGCCGAAGTTGTTTCGTGTTGCTGGTGGAGTCTTGAAGGGATTTGGAATGTTGCTACCTAACAATCCAAACTTGAATTTAGCCGGTAAAGCAGATGGCGATATGGTGCTTGGAAGAGAACAATTGTTTTGAATTTTTTTCTGTTTTCAGATTGAAAAGTGTTATGCAAGCTTTGTGGATGTATAGGCGACCTGTTGGGAAGTTGCATTGTTGGAATGAGGTTTGTGTGAAATATTTTGGATGATAGAAGTAACAGAGTTGTGTTAATTATGTAGTTGGATTTAGATTGTAACAAACTTTTGGGAGTTGTAAGATTGGGAAATCAATGGTTGCAAGCTTTGATAAAAGGCTTAAATGTTGACTGCGTGTAACGTAACGCTTTTCCTGCTTTGGAAATATAAGGGGGGAAACGCTACTTCTACAAAACTTGTAAGCTGGAAAAAGAGACCATCTTTGGTGGAACAGTCGGAAAGCACAGCTTGCACGATACCATTTCCAACATCTCAAAATCCATAAAGGAACATGGATATCTCCCCCTCTATCAACCATCAACCAGATTGAACACATTGCGATCGACGCACGATGTTCCAACTTTCCGAGGAGCCAACATCGACCGGACCACTACTTCGTTGTAGCCAAGGCCCGACAACGACCAAAACAAGGAAATGCTGCAGGAAAATTCGATTTGGCAAGAGATCGCCAGATCCTTATCTGATAAGAGTGTCATGCAACCTCTTAAGGAGTCCTATACCGCCAACATCGAGTATCGAAGACCAGTGGCAACATTGTCAGAAAGCAGTTAGAGATGCAGCCTCTAATGTGCTGGGTTGCACAGAGCCTCCAAAGCAAAGCACATGGTTTGACGAAGAATAAAGGTAGGAGCATGCAGCCAAGCAGGATGCATACAAACTGGCCGGAGCTGCATAGAAGGGCAAGATGTCGATGGTTGGAATTTGAAGACACCACAGAATCTCGCCGTCAGGCAGTAGCCATTCATTGGACACGATGATAGCCAACAATTCCGTGAAACCGACCTAGAAGAAATGAAATCCAACTAAGCCGCTGGAGTAGATGTTCTAGCTGCCGGCCGAGCTGTTCAGAGCAGCAGGCGACGATCTAAATAAAAGAAGCACCAAATCATCTGTAAGATATGGTCAGAAGATTGTGTATAAGAGGAGTTTGTCTACCTAGGCTCCGCTATTAACACGGGCAGTAACAACAGCGTCGAGATCAGACGAAGAATAACTCTTGCGAATCCCTATTTCTTTGGGCTAAGAAAGCAATTGAGTGGTAACGCTTTCTCTTGATCAACCAAGATAAAAGTATATAACATCATCCCAGTCCTGCTTTATGGTGCAGAAGCATGGACCCGGAAAGCCTTCGACACCATTCCCGAGAGACGAAAAAGTAGGGAAAGACTGCGACTCAGGTGGCGCACCTAAGCAGAAGAGAACCTCAATCAACTTGGAGTGCAGAACTGGAGATAGCTAAAGTAGGGACAGAGCTGGCTGGCGGAGATTGTTGATTGAAGCCCCAGTTCACAACGAGACTGTAGCTCTACCTTAAGTAAGAAGTTCCACTTCCTCTGTTAAATGTGCTTCCTACCTTAGATTAATTTAAGAAAGATATTTGGGGTTCTATTAACAAGCCTTAAAAGTGTTGCCTTAGACTTTCATTGAAAATTCCTCAAGAAACAATAAAATAGGAACAATTCACAAATTACTTGTTTACTGAAAACCCTCTCACCTTAAGTAAAATTCAAACCGCATCTTGAAAACAAAAATAAAACAATCGATCGATCATTTTCAGGGCCCTACAACAACAACAAGCAAACACCATAGCTCAGAACGAATTTTGTATGGTCCACTTGACTTGACTTGAACCAAACATCATCCTGAGTCCATATAACAAGTGAGTACTACGAACCCATAATTTAATCATCAACGCTAAATAGAATTTAATTTTCGAGATTTTTTTCCTTCGTTCTCTCCCAGGAAAGAAAATATACACAAAAGCAAGAGCACCAAGAAAGGCAGTGCTGCTCTGTGATATCCTGAGGCAGTGTTCATACATTCTATGGCACGCATCTTTGATGGGCTTGAGACGTAACGCAATGAGAGCCAGCCCCCCACATACAATGGACAAGAAACTCTTCACTTGCACCTTTTGGCTGCAGCAGCAAACACTGCGAGGAGCCGCAGTGAAACTATGTGCAAAACATCGTTCGTCTATTGAACTTGAAAATAGATTTCCAGGAATGCTCTAGATAATAATACGCCCGAGATGCATGATGATCGTTGAGCAAAAGCAGGGATGATGGTGTAGTGAAGACTAAGATGCACTTTGTCTTGTTGACTTCGTCATCGTCATCGTCATGGTTGAATGGAGAGAGCCCGCTTTGATCTCGACGTTCTTGCTGAAGGTCCTTTGTGTGTGATGATGAAACGCATATTTCTTTTGACATATTGCATGCAACGAAGAACTCTCGCAAAATGTGTGAGACGAATTCGCAATGAATGCCGCAACGCAATGGATGATGTTTAAAGTAAGGGGCGCAACAGTCGTCCAAGTCGAAGGTAATCAGATGAAGAAGTGTGTAAAAATAAAATTGATGTACTCGCCAGAGATAAAGGCATGTAAACGTAAAGTGCCAATCTGACACTAGGGTGTTAAAATATCCAACGATTTTCAACAATAACGAAAAGTGAGTACGAAATTCAATTTTGTTAAAACACGACTGTACGATATTAAAAAGTTTGTGTTTCACACTTACCCGACTCCGAGTCGTCCTGTTGCACCTGAATCGATGTTGGTGCTGTTCGATTGCGATTTCTGATGCGAACTTGAGCCTTCGTTTCGGGATGAATTTTATCGCGTGTGGGTGGCGACTTCGATGAAACTGGCTGATCCGTGTAAACTGAAATAGAAAGAGAAGTGAACAAATCGTTAATTTCATCGAGACATTGACCTTCTTTACATTTACGAATCCAGATCAATCCTAACCAATCAAAATACCAATTAATTTCAGGCTAGTTTACAACCTGTCAAAGTCCAAGTACATTGGAAACAGACAAAAAAATTGTAAACCAATTTTGGACCTTGAAAAAACGAAATATGAACAACAAAACGCCTTTGTTGAATTGTTTATTATTCGAAATAATATTCGTGTGGGTAATTGCGAGCTGTCAAGTGTCAATGGTCAACCATTGTCCATCAGTCCATTAATCTCGAGAAAGCAGTTTGTTTGTGAAGGTTAATTGATGATACAGAGAGGTTAACATTAACACTTAAAATGCGATATTGATACACACAGGAGTAAAGTGACGTCTATTAGACGTCAAAAAATTTAGCTGACAGATTCGATGGTGTTTGATTCTAAGGCCGTGTGCGAATTGGATGAATTGTGGTTAAAAAATAAAAATGGATGAATTTTTAACCACTACTGTCATTTTTTAACCTGCTCAGCAGCTAGTCAAATAATGCGAAGTGTCAAAATTTAACCAAACGTCAATTTTTAACCCATTTTTAACTGAATTCGCACACGGCCTAAAATTAGTTTGAAGGTCAACGTTTAATATTAATTTGACTGAAAACTGACAAATCATATGAGAAAATTAGCTTTTTCGAATTGAAAGATCAAACAAAATACACGAGCGGTAGGTATAGCCGTAATGTGAGAACACGTTTTTTCGTATTTGTTGTGAGGTTTGCAAACAAATTGAATGCAAATATTTGATAAGCTCGACGGGGCGTACGTGACTGATTGGCTTTCGATTTTATAACAAGTATTGATGTCAACAGTTTTTAATCATAAAATATTTGAATTGCTTTATGAAATGTTTCTACGAAATTCAAATTGATTTGATCGTTTTTTTCACATTCAACTGATATGAAGTCGTATACCAAATTAAAGCTGCACAGCCTCTCTATCAACATCTGAAAACTCGATTCATTTGTGGCGTCTGGTTACCGAATGACAGATTTTTCGATGTTTTTGTCTCAAGAATTTTCTTCGCCAGGTTCAAAGCAGTTCCTCTCTCCATTTCCCCAAGGGACTAACTACAACCGATATATCAGAATAAAGCTGAAAGAGTCTTTCTTAAAACACTAAAAACCACAATCATGTGCGACCTCTCTTTACTGAGGAAACTGCTTTACGATGTTATTGGCCCCTGAATACTTTCAAATGATGCATTAATATAAAGGCCTGGAAGTCTTCTCATAACCACTGAACATGAAATTTATTTTCTGATTACGGTTACCGAGCATTTTTTTCGACGTTTTCTTCTATGTTTTTTCGATATTCGTTCTATGTTTTGTCGATGTTTTTTTTTTTTTTTGTTCCAAACACCGTTAAATAGGTAGACCAATAAATTGCAAAAAATTATTAGATCAGAGGCTGTGTAAGTGTACCTTGTTAGCTTAGCACGCTATTTGTTCATTTTACAAAATTCTCACGCAGTCATAAGACATAGATAACTCTTGTTCTTTCCATACCTTAAGGTAACCTAACCGCGAGCACCTCCAACTGATGTACTAGAGTACAGACTATAATTGGTGTATAACTTACACAAACCCCTCAAAAAAGTTTAAAGAAAAAAAAAAGAAGTTCAAGCCCAAAAAAAGGTCACACGCTACATAACGTGAGTGCGTTCATTTCATTTCGAGTTCACTCTTGATTTCGTTCGGGGAAGCCATGTGTAATAGCGTTCGTTGTTTCTGTTATGCAATTCGGAATTCATTAAACTTTGTTTTTTATGCTTTTTTCGCCTGCTAGTTACCCCAAATGAAGATATTCCAAAAAAAAAACTTTCATGTTGTAAGAAATCATCAAAGACAGAAAGGCAAGACAGACGGGAAAAGCTGCGACCATAAGGTTATTTGAATTATTCATGAACTCGGTTTTGTTGTGTGTTTTTGTTTTTCTTTCAAAAAGGAATCGAAATTGAAGGTAAACCTTTTATTTGTAATTACAGATTTTTATGTGAATAAAATTTACCAAACCAAGTGAGTTCTCCATCCTGTCTGAAATGTCGATTTTGCATAACACAGTCGTCGGTTGACAGTAATTTTGGTACATAAATATGTATTTCTCAACAACAAGGCTTGGTGTTGGCGCTAGAAGAGGGCTCTTAAGATGATAATTCAAAACAGAGTTTTGGCAAATTTGTGTACATATTTGAGGTTTTACGTCAACGCTTTGGTAATTGCTGTCATCTCAATTCAACAAATCAAGAAATTTCACGGTGAAATGTATGTATTCGGCTTTTTGAAGCTTGAATAAATTTGAATAGAATTCGGGAAAATACTGCATTTGCAGTAAAAAAAATACTGCATCAAAAATCTGCAGTACAAGAATAGAAAACATGACACAGGAAACTTTAAATGTCTTGAAAATACTGCATTTGCAGTACAAAAATTACTGCATTAAAAATCTGCTGTAAAAAAATAGAAAGTATGACACAGGAAACTTTAAATGTCGTGAAAGAACCTTCATCGACAAGTCGAAATTCGACTCCACCTAACCACCTCTTTCCCATCCGTAACACTCAAGAAATCGAAGTCTATTTTTTTTTTTAATCTTGCAGTACTTACCACGATTTGTGATCTCGTTACCAGCATTCTTATTGTTCTCGTCCTGGCCATCATTATCCGACTGCTTATGATGACGATGATGCTTCCCACTACCATCCTCCACCTCATCCATCTCATCATCATTCTCATCCTCAACATCATCATCAGCCTCCTCATCGTCGTCATTCACATTGGCACTATTCACCGGATCCCATGTCTCAAGTCCTACTCCACCTGAATTCGCAGTTATCATGGCATCCTTGTGATATGAATTATGGCGATTTCTCGAACCCAGTTCGACAACAACACACCCGCCCGAAGTGATGCCAGTCGTTCCAGTCGATTGTTGTAATATCGTTGTAGCTTGGCCACCAGGAAATGTCGCATTGCGTTTATGACGACCCTTGGATTTGGGAAAAGCAGCCAATATATTTAGCCACCATTTGGATTCTTCGGTGCAGGTGCCTTTGATGAAGGTGACACGATCGGGTGCTGTGATGGCAACTGAATTTGTATGGCCGGTAACGTCTTCGGCTGTGGTGACTTCGATGACTTTGGTCATATCGATGCTGGCTTGCGGGACTGTTTCGGGCTGGAAAATAAGAGAAAATTACCAAATCAATAAACGATTCGAATGAAAGGACCAGTTTCCCTAAACAATTTACCACCCGATTGGTTTTCTCACTGGAGCTCTCAACGTTTAAATTCAAAAAACCTTCCCTTTCCCTCAGAAAAACCAAAACCAGACTAGTAACCAAGATTTTAATTCGCGTGCAATCTCTTACTCAAATTTTCCCAATTGGCAGCATCCAGCTCCAGTCATCAACCAGCATGGCAAGGAGATCAAGATTTTTGTCGATCACTTTCGATTCTTTGCGAAATTCAAGCCCAAGCTGTAGTGAATTCATGCTTTCGGACAGTTTGGCTGGTCTGTGGCACTGGCGCACTCTTGCACTGACAGAAATATCTTACGCCTGGCCTTTGAACATGCGAGATAAGAATCTGTTTCTCTTTTAATTTCATTTTTTTCCCCTGACTTGTGGGTCACGTAATATTGACACTTTATGAATTATCACATTGTCGCTTCAACATTGCAGTGCAATAATTTCGCACATGTCGCTCTGAAACTATGTGCCTGAGGTACCTGCAACATATTTATATTCCATGTTTTCTCACCAACAAGATCAAGAGGTACGAAAACACGAAAACATGCGATATCTTACACGACACTTGAGAAAAACCTTGCTATCGCGAATCACTGGGCTATTTAGAACAAGGATGTATAAAGTCACTAATTGGCACCCTACTGGCTGCGCTGTCGTGGAACTGTCCATGTTTTTTGTTCTGATACTGCAACAACGATAGATTTTGCACCTCGCCAAGACCTGATGGGATTTTCATAATTTTACACTCAACTACGATTAATATCTCTCTTGGGGATGTTTGAAATAATATAACCTTGGAACTCTACTGTAGAGTCTAAAAGGTTAATAGAATTTTCAATAAAGCGATAATTAAAGCCAGAAATTTTGAGCGATGGCCTTCTGCCATCGATCGTTAAGAATGTGGACTAGAAGGTTATCTAAGCACTTGAGCACCTTCCCAAGAAAACGACTTGAAGAGCATTTTTGAAAATACTAAATCAAGGATCATCTGTATTCAATTAACAAGGAGGTAGCTGATGGTGTACATGTACACCTCAAAAAGCATCTTGTAACGGAAGAAGACGAACGCCTTGGTGGCGCGCACTTTGCTGTCGGATGGAGATCCAAATACAAGCGGAAGGAAAACTTATCCTCAGTTTTAAGTCGAGTTGACAACAGTGTCCGAATGCCGCTATTAAAACATTGATGACAGGGAAGTGGCAGGAGCTGATAAAAATCAAGCTGCGGACAAGGAACGAGCGACCGAGGGGCGACTCTGAGCGTTGGGTGGCCATTTAATGAGCAATTAGGTGCGCAATGCAATTGTCAAGTGCATCTTATTGCAATCTTCCTTTTAATGTTTCTTGAGTCGTCCAGCTGCTCGTCGCTCAATTGCTGATCACGTCTAGAAACCTCCCAGCCTCTTTACGTGCTGGATCTTCTTGCAAGCGTTTGGAAGACAAGGCAAAACTTTGGCACCACTATTGTGTTTGTTTTAAAAATAATTCATGAACTACCCTAACCCTTGACAGGAAGAGGATCAATTTGACATCGACAAAGTAACGACTGAAATCCAGGGCATAAAATTCGCTGCCGACCGAAATGCACACGGAAAAGACCCGCCGAGGAGAATGTACTTGAGGGATCTAGGGCACATATGGAGCAAGCACACAATGGTGCAAGGGCGTATGTATCTCTTAAGAAAGAGGAATTTAGAAAATGTTGGTTATGGAGCGTTGAAGAACATGTAAGAAATCCCTAAAACTCGACCCCCCTTCCCCCTTTTTTTAAGCCTATATTTTATACGCAAATAAATAGAGTACTTACGTGTTCGTCCACGGAATATGTTAGCTCGCCATCGTCGTACAGCACAAACCACCTTCGCTGCCATCTCTGCAAGAGAAATAGAAAAAAAAGGATGCTCATTAGAAACATTGTAAGTCAAACGTCACCCCCATACTTCAACTACTCCCAAAAATATTTCAAGATATAATTTTGTTTAAAACCAAACAATAAACCACATATACTGCAATATGCACTTTGAATCCCTCTTTTTACTTATTTTTGACCTTGAGGTCACCCATAAAACGAGACTGCACAATTTGATTGACTACCTAATAAAGTAGAGCACCTAGAAGCAGTTGCATTCAGTTCATAATTCCAACAATTACAATGAAATCAACGAGCGACGACGACGAAGGCGACGGACGGACGTCCGTCCTACTGCATAACAAGGCTTAATTATACAAGAATCTATTATGGCGTCTTTCAGTCTTGGCCAAAGCTTGACGTTACGTTGCTATCTTCTATATTCTTTTTCTTTTGTTCTGTAATGAACTATATGGCCTACCTGCCTTCCACTAATCAAATTACACCGTCCGTCCGTCCATCGTAATTTTTTTCATGTTCAAAGTACAAAGTGTACTCGAGTTTGTGTAATACGAACAAATACTTTTCTAATGAGATTTTCTTTTGTCATAGGATTGTGTACTTCAACGATATGCACTTTTCAAAGAGCCTAGAAAGCAAACACACACAGAAAAAATTAAATCTAACATAACAGCCCTGAGAGAGACATTCTGACATGTAGCCAGTTGCAATGATGTGAATTTCTATTTCTTTGTTTTTCTTGCAGTCTTCTGAAAAAGAAAACGAATAAGAATATACGAATACACGAATACGTGATTTACGTGAATCCTAGAGTCGGTTTTCATTTCACATGAGAGTCTAACAACTTTGGAAACGCTAATCATAATCATAAGGCAAGACCTAACAGATATGCTTGCTATTCGGAAACAAACATTCATTCATAGGGTGTTTCCAAAAACTGTTTAAAAAATCAGTAACTACCTACCTTTTTTGTCTAATTCTTTCATTTATTTTCACCAAAATCGCCAAATCCCAGTGACATTTAAAAAGAACGTAGATATTCAGTGTGAATGAAAATGAGGGGAAGCAATGGGTGCATTAATTTTTTTTGTGTATTAATAAAATTGGCTTGTACCCCTCCCACATTGAATATTCGTGGAACCTCAATCTCGGTTTCAAAAGAATTAAAAATTTTGGGCATTTCATCAAATTTGAAATGGAATAATCAGGTTAAACGGATAATTGAACAGCTAAAAAACGAAACAACCTCTTAAAAATGATATGCTCTACGAAAAAAGAACCTCATCTGGAAACAGCTTTGAGAATAGCAACAACATTCGTTGAAGGTGCATTACAGCATAGACTTACTGTCTACATGTGGACAACAACAAAAAATTGTTAACACATCGACACGGCGATAAATAATTATTGTTTTCGTAGGGCATCAGGAGCACTTAGATCAACTAAAATCGAGGCTCTTAGATTGGAAGCTGGCTATCACTCATTTAAAGATCTCGGCAAAAGAAAAGCCATTAACTTAGGCTGCAAGACTCTCTCAGATCCAACGCATCCTCTGAACAACACTGCAAATGAAGTCGTTTGTTCGAATACGAAAAAACTTAAGAACTCTGTCTCTGCACTGGAAAAAATATTTAACCTGTTAAATATTTCATCCGATTCCTTGTATGATCAAACTTCAATTGCAAACAAATTACCGCCCTGGAAAAGAAAATCTTTAAACATAAACAAGAATTTGGCACGGTACAAAAAAAAGAAATACAACCGACCAAGTTTTTCAAAACCTGCATCAAGAGATGATCGATAACGCCTATCCTGACCACATCTTTTACACCGATGATTCATTTAGTGATGACAACTCGTCTTATGCAGTGATAAAATGGGAACAATATTCATCATACTCCATAGTCTGGCAAGGACTGCTTCCTATTGAAGCAGGAAGCTACAACGCAGAAATAGCGGCAATTAGGAAAGCACTGTCAATTGCTTAATCTTTCACTGGACGAAACATCATCCTGACAGATAACCTAGGTATTCTTAGAGGATTAACAAATGAAACAAATCGCTGTCCTACGCTCGAACAACTAAGATGCTTATACTAACCAAAAACGTTGTATTAGCATGGATTCCAGGACATACTGGAATTCAAGGCAAAGAAGCTGCGGATGCGGCAACCAAAAATGCCGTTAATGACCCACTTATTATCGAATCGTAAAACCTGTAACAACTTACTCACCAAATCTGTTACCAGCAACTGAAAAAGGAACTTGAAACCGATTGGACTAACTGCAAAACATTCCTTCGCACACACAATCCTCATAACCTTCGCACTTCGTACAACAGACAGCTTACAAGGAGAGATTGTATTAGAATACTCCGAATCAGAGTTGGAAAAACAATTTTTACTACCAAACACCTCTACAACAATGAACTACCAGCACACTGCCAACTTTGCAATGAAGTTCTTTCAATCCATCACATATTTGTAGCGTGTCCATTATCAAGCCTGATTGATCCTATGCTCAGAATTAGCCAAAGAATTATCTGCCATCCTTAACCCTGCTGATTATAAAACAATCCATAGAATTAAGACTGCCTTAGATAAGCACAATAAGTTTGATGAAATTTATTATTATTTTTTTTTTTTTAACTTAACTCAACTAAACTAAAAATAAAATGTGTTCAACGTTAGTATTTTCTATTATCAATTCATTAATCTTAACTTTTTATTATTTTTTTTTTCTCTTACCTACATTTTTTTCACTTTTTTCTTATACTGATATTTAAACTTCCTTTAAAAGACGACATCCTTATGGTCTTGCTACCTTTGTAAATTTATTTGTAAATTATTTGAAAAAAATAAAATAAAATAAATAAAATTGGCTTGATTTTTGGAGAAATGTGACCCCATAGGAAAAACACTAAAAGCTTGCTTATAATAACTAAGTTCTTTCCTTAGGGTTAATGTCTATACGGTTTCCAACTAAACACTTAGATTTGAAACACCCTGTTTATTGGTATCTTGCTTACGCTAAGTACTACCCAGCCTGTGCAGTACGAGTAGTTATTAAGTAATAATTACCGCCTCAACCGCGTGCGGTAAAGAAAAATTATTTTTCCGTCTACGTTTGTTTCTTCCTTCGGGAGTTTAATTTTTCGTTCAATTTTCACCGGGAAACACTCCTTTAAACCGCAGACAGTTAGGAGCTGGTGATGTCGCGCCAGGCCCCAACCTATCTCATATAAATGTTACGCGCTGCAAAACCCAGTCGATGGGAACTGGGATTAACAATAATGCACACAACTTTTGCAATTTAATCACTCAAAAGCAGTTAATATTGAACAAGAAGAGTCGTCGTCGGGTACAGAAGAAAATGAGGGCTTATAGGTTTTAAGTGTCTTATTTCGTCGGATCATTATTATAGAACACCCAAGCGTTTTATTTCATAATACTCATGCAAAAAGTTCCAATCAATAAAGTTTCCAGCAACAAGACTCATATCACAAAATGTGCATTTGTAATTGAGAAGAAAGTTAAGTGGTTTATGGGCTTTTTTTATAATCTTTATGGTTGAAGCCATTTTCTAATAAATAAAACAAAACCCTGGACGTATTAAATTTCGAAAGGCAACTAGAGAGAAAAAAAAAACGTTGAGCTTCACAGAAAGTTGATCAAACCCATCAAGCGCAAAGCCAACATGCAGCTAAACATTTTTTTCTATTTTCCAAAGAGAGAAGGAAAAGCAAATGATTGTAGGATGGAAAAACACGTATTCGGCCGTACATGCATTTAAAAATGCACCTACTCTCGGCAAATATTTAAATTGCCAATAAATTCAGGTCAATAAAATGTGTTTTTTCTGTGATTTATTGATAGGTCTTCAATTAAGTCTGTCGTTGGACGTTTTTATTCAAGTAATTTGCAGTACTTCAATAAAATGTTTAAGCAGACGGATTTGAAATATTTATTTATTTTTCTTTTAATTGACGCCATAAAGAAAGTTATTGTTTTTTGTTTTTTAATTGGAATATTTATGGTCTCTTAAATAGATTAAAAAAGTCTTTCATTTAAATAAACCTTAAAGGACTCAGCCTCAACGAATTGGCAAAAAGAATGGAGTGTAAGGGGCTTAGAGGATAAGAAAAACTGCTCTTCATAACTTCGTTGAAGTTTTTGTGAGGTTTTTAATTTTTTGAATGTAAAGGTTGAGATTGGCAACAAAAATCGCGTCTATTATATTTTCCTCTAAGAGGTTTTGGCCGTGTTCAACACTTGTATTTAGGTCTGCCTGTCATCTATTATACCCTGAATTTCACTTGAGCATTTGAACAGCAAGACTTATTTTGTGGGTGTTTCCACCAAGGCTTTCAGCTTTATATTCCATGGGCTGGAGTTATTACTATTTAAGTTTCTTTTTAATGGTGTTTGTCTAGTTATTTTACATTTTTTATAGGATCTTAGACCTAATGGCGGCCGAGGAGAATATGTATTATACTCTTTCCCGATGAGCTTTCATTTGTTAAAACTGTTAGCATTTGCCTGAACTCTTGGACACTTAACCTAAGACTTTTTCAGAAATCGTACCTGGTTAAAACCAAAGACAACCCTCTCTAGCCCCTTAGAAATGAGAGTTATAAAACTCTCGAATTGGAAAGGAAATGACAAGAAAGAGAAAAATGATAAAATGAGTATCTGGTCAGATTTATAAAATTAACTACTCCACTGCTGTTTTTCTTGTTCAAATATTTAGATGTGAAAAGGACTTAAAATAGAACAAATAAGGAAGACTGAAAAGAGGAGAATTTCAAAACAGCAACAATTCCTCTCTCATATAGATACCTTTGATCTTTTTATTTCAGAAGTTCCATGGGGATGGGATGTTTAAAAGGAACATGAACAACA
The DNA here is from genome assembly GCA_943590905.1 of Sphaerophoria taeniata. Classification (NCBI taxonomy): domain Eukaryota; kingdom Metazoa; phylum Arthropoda; class Insecta; order Diptera; family Syrphidae; genus Sphaerophoria; species Sphaerophoria taeniata. The sequence goes on from OX016542.1 coordinate 88,097,035, forward strand.
TATGCTGCTATCGTAACAAGAAAGCAGATTTAAGCTCATTTAATGCGGGATCGCTAATATGGGCCTAATATGCACACCTCAAAGGGACACTGAGACTCCAGAATGGACTAAATGTCAATCAGATTGATCATATTGTGATCTGCGTAAGACACTAATTCAGTATTTTAAGCCAACATCGATAAGCAGCAAAACTTTGTTGCCAGCAAGATTGATTCATTTCTTGGTGTCGAGTTGGTACCGCTGGCATGTGATACGTGTCAAACTAAACTGTCATCTGAAATGTCTGAATCGCTAAACAATCGAACAACAGGTGTTGGAACAACAGACAATAAACACCGATTTTTCGAACCAAGTTTTTTTGGCGATCAGGCACATTTCTCACTCGGTGGGTTATAAACAAACTAAATTTCCATATACGGGCCTCACAAGTGATAGAAGAGGTGCCATTTCATCCAGAAAAAGTGACTGTTTGGTGTGGTCTATGGTCATTAGTCGATCATCCGATTTGACAATGTGTTTACGAGAATGGATCCCGAAACTCTAGAGGCATTAAAAACCAATATTACTTGGCCGAGATACATACTAAAAAAATATCATCTTCCACCATGACAAACCTAAACAGCCTTGCTTTTTGTGATGTAAGTTGTTTTTTTTGTCACAGCGATGCGCTAATTGAATTAAACACGCATTAATTGAATAGAGGTTTTGTTCCTCTCTTTTTTTTTTGCTTTTTCAATAAATTGATACACCTACAACCTTTCAAAACGAGCTCGCTCTAAATAAACTATAGATAGACAAGACACCCATAGGCAATAACTTATTAAACCCACCAAAATGCGATGCCATACGCCCGTCGCGGTCGTTTGTCTATAATGTCGTTCCATTGTTCGAAAGGTGTTTCCAATTGTGTTTTGTGTGGAACTTGATTTTATTATTTAATTGCACATTTTTTGCTTGAAAATACGATCGCCACTGGCGGAACAGGTGGTGTGGTTTTGAAGAAAGGTTTTGATTTATGACTGTCTTCTTTTTTATGGAAATTGATACAATTCAAAGGTGTATTTTGGCACAGCAGTCAACAGGTCAATTGGATTGGCCTTTAAAAAAAATTAATTAACTCTAAAAGTTGAGATGCCACCTACGTATGGTATTTCTACTTCCGCTGTTATTCTCAATCATTTGGCAAAACGATGACATGGACAAACAAATTAACTTCCACTTATGCAATTCGAGGCATGACGAGAGCTTGAGTGAGCGTTAACCCAGTCAGCATAGCTGCCAGCGATAAAGACCATGATCCTGCTTTAAATATGGCCTAATTTTTCATATTTAACTCCAACAGATGAAGCTGACACTGAGCATCACTCATGAATCACCATTCCACTTAAAGTTGAGAAGCGCAAGCAAAAAACAAAATCACTTATGCCGGCAGTGTCCTAATTTGTCTGACGATGACGACTGACGAGTCTTTTTTTTTTAGTACCTATAAGCGGATTCAATTTGCCATGAACGATTACAGTTAGTTATTGCACCAACAGAATTTACAAAATAAAAAAAAATAATGAATCTGACAAGGAAATAAAATTAGGTTCTGTTTTGATTGGATGTTGAGTAGGGTTACCATGGGAGCACTTATGAAATGTTGACGAAGTTTGCATTGGCATCAATTTGGCACCATACACTTTTCAAAAGAAGGTGGAATGTGTTTCGAAAAATAAATTAAAAACTTAAGCGTTTTTCAACAAAATCATATTACAATAACATGAAACATAAACTGGTAACCCCAAATCTGGGAGTTGTCAATTGAATTAATTGCGATGCTCTTTCGAAGCATGCAAATGTGCCATTTGTTTTGTTGAGCCAATTTTTTTGATTGGATTTGAGGTTATGCGAGATTGAACCATGCGGGTGCTTTATTTTCATGCTGCAGTGTACTCCTTGATGAGGTCGAGTGCAAAGCACATGAGGAATTCATTGAATTCGCTTCAAGTCAACTGAAAATTATTTGCGAAATTTCTCAAAGTAACACGAATGAAATTTGGAACTCAGAGAGTTTGCAAGGCTCAGAAAAGGTGCAGTTGGGACCTTTGAAAATTAGGGACACATGTGAAATTGCCCTCCTGTGCTTTCGCATAAATAACCAACACCACTGCGCAGGAAAATACATTGACATGCAAAATTTGCATCCTTTGAATAACTTTCTATTGTTGTTAACAAATCTCCACTCGACAGCGACACACGTTTATTATTCTGATTCCTGAGCCCAAACCACACAGCAAATATAACTTACCAACGCCCTAAAATATGCAAAAATGCACAACAATAATGGTGTCCTATCTGTCTGTCACTTCGTGTTATTTTGCGTATGGCAATGGCTGTTATGGTATTTTCTGTTTGCCATCTGTCTCGATGCCCTGAAAGCCTGAATGCGCATGATTTATGTCCATCTTTGCGGTCTCATTCGTCGTCGTCATTGTCGCGACGTCGGCCGTCGGTCATTGGCCACCTCAATCTAAAAACTGGGCGCAAAAGGCGTGCGTGCTTGCGAACTAATTCAAACAAATGTCTTTGCAAACACTCAGCCGCGTGGCCTGTCTCTGATTTTCAAAGTGGCAGATCTATTTTGTTCGATCGAGTTCATGTTCAAGCTGAAGTGTATTTACATAAATGATGACGGATGTTTAAATAAATGCAGTCACAGTGGGACAAATTATGAGGAATTTTGAAATTAAATTTTTATTTTATTGAGGCTTTTATACATAGTTCCAAAATGAGGAAAAAATCCAGTAATTTAAGAGGACTATAGAGTCTAATAAACACATATATTTGTTAGCCTGACCAAAAGAAATTAGAAAACGCCCCTCACCACACCTCTTTCTCATTTTTAAGACCCTATGCAAATTCGATTTAAATGCTTCCTTTAGTTGAGATTTTGGAACAAAGTTAAATCATAAAATATTTAAAATTTAATCGAAAATTTCTCCACAATCACCCAATTGCTGTTCCACTGTACAACTTTGTTACAGCAAATTGTTTTTCAACAAAATAGGTGTGCGAGCGCTTTCTACCAGGTCCCATCAGCTATTATTATCATTCGTTTCTGCTAATAAATTAGCATCCACAAAAAATGTAAATATGTCAGGTGGAAATAATGCGGTGGGTTGTGTCTTGTCTTGAAATATTTTCGAGTTTGTTGCATCCATCAGAGATGCAGATAGCTGATGTTGTTGATGATGATGATGATGATGATGATGGGCTTTACGTTATGCATATAGCATTGTATGCCTAAGGTGTGTGCCTCCTATATTTGGGGTCGAGCGCGACGACGACCGACACCACTGCGACTGAGCTGAGGCATAGTGGTGCAACAACGAGAGCGATCAACAACATAGACGACACATGATAGTATAATTAAGCATACCTACACTACACCTCTTTCCTGCCCGCCCACTTACTGTTACACATATTTGTGTAGAGGGAAATTATAATGGTCGTCAATGTCATTTATTAAGAAGCGGACTAGCGGAACTACAAGGCACATTTTTCAGAGGGGCCTTCTTGATCTTTAATACTAAATCAGGAGTGTCGCTGTAACAAAAATGTCTAACTTAAAGTGTAAGCAAATATGTCTTAAACGGCTGAGGCAAGCGTTAGCCAAACCATATTATTTTCAACGGGAATCCCGCCTCTAGAAACGCCCACTTTTTCGCAAAATTGTTTGTTCAGATGCGGCTTTCATGGTTTGAATATATTTTCTAAGAGTCTTCTTCATTTACTGCAACAAATTTTGGGAGAAGTTTAAAGCAAATTGAAAAGAACTCTGTTTTCAACGGGAATCCCGCATATTGAAACGCCCACTTTTGCGCAAAATTGCTTGTTCAGTTGCGGCTTTTATGGTTTGAATACATTTTCTAAGAGACTTCTTCATTTACTCCAACATATTTTAGGAAAAGTTTAAGACAAAAAGACAAGCACACTTTTCAAAAAGAAGAGCCCCGAAAATCGTCTTCCCGGCGCCATTCAAACCAAATCCACAACTTTCCGGCAACAGACCTGCACTTCAATATGTAGATTCTCCATTAGCACCATCTTTGTTGCTCTTTTGAATTACTAAGGCTAACAACGATTACTTTTTTTTGTCGTTACAAATATTTATGAGAGAAGTGATCTCAATTCGTTTCGAGAATAAATTTATCGCGCACGGATATTAATTTTTTTCTCATTTTGATTATGTTGATCGGTGCGGTGTTTAATTGAGCAGAGGTAGGAGGAGAAGGTGGAGGATGGGTGTGCAATGATGATTTGCATATCAATTAGAGGGAAATCTGATTTGAATGCATTCATGGAAGTTGTAAGTGAACAGAATCTAGTGGTTTGTATCTGATGGAGTTATGCCTGGCATGTATCTCGTGTGTAGGAGCGGAAGTTGTGATAATTGCTAATAGATCTATGAATATTTTTTCAGAAGAAAAAAGGCCACTTTATTCAAGGAGAAACAACTCAATAATCATTGGTCTTGTTTTAATAGTTTTAAACTTATTTGAACCAACTCATCTGTGTCAACCATTTCGAAGGTCGCAAAGAAATTGACGACCCTATTAAAATCATTCCATTTAATAGATAAGCGAACCATTAGCTGCACAGGTTACGGATTTTCAATCATCATAAAAGATCCCTCAAAACCCGCATTTAAAATTGTAAATAAAACCCTCAGCTATGCGACGATGCGATGACGACCACAAAACGTGAAGTTCATCAAAAATAAAATGTTTATAGCATTTTTATGGACATTTCTCTTAATATTTGTTCAATAAACATTAGCCAACTGAATCTTATTGGTTTGCCATAAAGTCAAACCACGGGTTGAACGACGTTGAAGGGTTAACGAAATTCCATCTTTCCAGACCTATGCGATTTGCAAGGGATCTGTCGTCGTTTATTGGTCATAAAAGTTAAAATGTGTTCACCTCTGATGGAAATTAGGTTATGCTGGTGAGATGATTAAGATGGGTTAATAGTTTTCTATTTTGTTGATAAAAAAATACAATCGCATTTTTATGGACTGTGTAATGGAGTTTTGGTTTCGATGGAATTGACTTCAAATGTCGTTAAATCAGAAATAGTGTGAACCATGAGTATAAAGTGGGTGATGCAAATCTCGCACAGTTCTTTGAACAAAAAAAAAAAACGACAATCTGAATGTTTTTTCACAACAAAAATTATGTCATTCAATTGTTAAGTTTCGCGCACGCCATTGTGAACAGATACCGAAGCTGCACTGCATCAAAGAGCATCATACCAGCGGAGGTATGCATTTCGATTGCGTTGCAGTCAGTTGCAACGTCAAGCTTTTTATTTGATGGAAAAATCTTGATTCGAGGGAAATAGTGGTTTGAAGGCGGCAATGTGGGGTTGCATGCATGCCATACACAAAAAATGTTGGAAAGAAATGAAGTTTGAATTTCCTGCATATCGCCCCACTGTCTATTGTTGTTTCGCATGAGTGTCATCTGCCTCGATTGCAGTTTTTGTTTTCTATTTTGGTACCGTCTTTTGTTGACGATATGACTTTTTAGACTGCCTCTACAATTTGTCACCTTTTGACCCCCCTTTGGAATTACTTTACACTTTTCTTAATTCAGGTGTTGGCTCGATTGTTTGTTTGCGCATTTCAAGCACTTAAAAGTCAAATTACACGGAAGTTTCAAAGTTTTGTGTTTAGTACATCACATTGTTTGGTTATTGCGTGAGTTTTGATGTGAAATTCAAGACTAGATTGCTGCACCTTTAAACTCTTTTGTTTTTGTTTAACTTGAGTGAAAGTGATGTATGATGCACTCAAACATACAGTGTAATATTATATCGGAGATTGCGATTTAGGAAAACAAATTTAAAGAAGATGATATTTCCTGAGTATTCCTTTTGCCTTACTCTCCCTTATTTTTACTTTCATATCCTAGACTAGCCGGCCTAGCCGTCTGGAGATGATTTGGTTAGGGTTATGCACCAGTCGGAGGGAAGCAGGCCCGACGAGTGGATCCTCAGCATCGTATGCCCGATCCTCAAGAATGGAGATCCCCTGAACTGCACCAACTGCAGACGTACATATAAGTCTCCTTAACATCGCCTTCCCTTGGCTTCCGTGCTGTTTGAACGTTTGAAGCCTTTCGTCAAAAACCTGAAAGGTCACTATCAACACCAGAGGTACAATCTTTCCAAACCTCGTCCAGCCAGTAGGATACGCAGATGACATTGACATAATTGGGAGAATACAACGTGGTGTCAGTGGAGCGTTCGTGAGCCTTGAGACGGAGGCCTAGAAGATAGATCTAGCGGATGACAAGAGCAAGACCAAGTTAATGCTGTCAACAACAAAGGACACCCAACATCGAATCCTGGAGCCAACGTCAATATAGACAGATTTATCGTCCCGGTAGTTAAGGACTTTGTCTCCTTAGGATCTGCTATAAACTCAGACAACGACACCATTGCTGAAATAAAACGAAAACCTTTGCCAATCGCTGCTTCTTTGGACTAAGAAGGAAATTGAGAAGTAAAGTCATCCCTCGTCCAACTAAAGTGTCACAGTACAAAACCCTTATCATCCGGTCTTTATTTTTGGTGCAGAGACATGGCAACATCGGATTAAAACGCTTTGGGCTGGTTCGAGAGAAAAATTATTCGAGTGATTTTTGGTCTAGTCTGCATAAATGGAGAATGGAGACGAACATTCAATCACCAATTTTACGAGCTGTTCAGCTCAGCGATACTGACCTAGTCAGAGATGTTAAGGTTCAACGACTTAGATGGTTGGGTCATATAGAGCGAATGGAAAACAATGTTTCTGTCCGTAGTGTCTCCGAATACAACTTGGAAGGACGTCGCAAAAGAAAAAACCCGGACTCAGGTGGAGCACACAGGTGGTAGAGGACCTGAACCAACTTGGCGTGCGAAACTGGAGACAGCTAGCTGGTTACCGAGCTTGCTGGAGACGCTTGTTGGATGAGGCCATGGCCCGGGACCTATTAATGAAGGGTGAACTAGAAAAAATGGAAAAAAAAACAAACAACTTTCGAAGAACATAGAGATGAAATACTGCAATTTTTTGTTTGAACTTGAAGCTTGACTCTCCTTTTCATCATCTAATTAGCATCTCCTAAAGTACATGGGAGTCCAAACACCCAAAATTTTATGTCCTTTAAGCGACCTTACTTTTTAAATCAAAATTAAATGTTTACCATCAAGACAGCAAATTTAACATCTTTAAGCAAAAGTTAAGCAATTTTCTTCAATAACTTTATCGTTTCCTCATCTAGCTACTTGTGAAGAAGCGTTTAAAGTATTTTTAGACATTTTTTTCCTTCTTTATGTATCTTGTGTCTTATGTCGTGTTTCCTTCGCACAAATTCACCTAGTATTTGGCATTCCGGGAACGTAATACGTTCAAGTCAAGTTTTAAAATGCACGGTTACCTAGTCAACTACTCATCCTCAGAGGTACAGAGTTAGATCTCTCATGTAACCCCGAAGGCGTGGATGGCAATGTCTAGAACGTAACTTGTTGCAATTCCAATCGAGTGTACTACAAGTCGTCGCCATCACCACCATCATCGTCGTCGTTTGGTTTTAAGAACCTAACTCTTGTATCTATTTTTGCACCTTTCGGTTGTGCTGTCGCCGCCGCTGCTGCTGCTGCTGCTGATGAGAAGAAGCACCAGGTTAGCTGGTGGGTTGGTTAAACTAAGCGACACGACCGACGACAACAACAAAAACCCAAAGACGGTCATTGAATCAATCCTTTCGACTTGGTGCCCACCATCACAACAAACTGTAAGCAATGCGCGGCCTGTTGTGTAATCAAAAGATAACGGTATTCAATGGTTTTTGGATGAAGAAGACAACGTAGATGAAGATGATGATGATGATGATGATGATGAGGATGATTATGAAGATGATGATTCAACAAATGGAAATCTAGTGGTTTTCTGCAATATAATCCAAAAGGCTAGAGAAATGCCGCATAGCGGTAAGCAGCGACGGTGTGTCGGAAACTTTTCTTTATATTGAAATGTCATGGTGTCTTTTGAACAAATTTTGTGGAAATACAAGACTAGAAGAGCAGCGCGAGCACACACCAATGGACACGAAAACGAACTACGAATAAAATAATATTAACGTAGGCTATTTTGCTATTTTAAGCAGGCAGGCAAAAAGACATTTCAATGTGCCGCCGCCGCCATCCGTCCGTCTTTTATGGACTGCCTGGATGAACAAAAATATAGAAGTGAGCAATAAGTGGGCACACGATGATTAACATTGTATTCGATTTCAAATTGCAATATCGAGTGACCGACCAGGAAGAAATCAGCAAATGAAAATCATGACGTAGGTTTTTATGTCAAGTTTTAGGTCAATAATGGAGTGAGTGTTAATGATATCGATAAATTATTTAGTTTTCTTTTGACAAATGCTAATAGTCCAGTCATTATAGGAAGTTCACCTCGGAATTCGAGATACCCAGCTGTAAGTCTGTAAATACTTGCATATTGACACCCTAAAAGTTGTCTCAAAACCTACATATGGTAGGGTGTAAGCAACTATATAATTTCAAGGTCCAAGGTCACAAAAATCGGTTTTTTGGAAATATCTCATTTCCTATGGGTTTTTTGCTATTTGTATATATTATCAATATTGTAGAATACAAAATTCTCTACAAATTTTGTTCAAATTTTTTTTTTATACGGTGAACCGTTTTCGAGATAGAGGGCGGAGAGCGCGCGGTCACAGCATCACTTCAGGTCAACCGGTGCCTCCGGTCGAAAACGCGCCGTATATAGTTGATGAACGTACCTGCCCATGTAATTGCAGAATTGTTAATGAAAATATAGGAATTATATTTGAATTTTAACCTAATTAATATTTTTAGCTTCTTACATGATGAAAAAAAAAAATAAATAAATTATGAATTAATGTTTTTATTAAAAAATATCACAGAATACATTATTGAAAGTAAAGCTTGGTACGAAAGTAAAAAAATAGATCCTGAAGCAGAAAGGTTAAGAATTGTAGAAGCTGCAGCAGCAATTATTAGAGAAGATATCCGGAAATCTATAGTTGAAACTAAATCTTATCCACCTCCTAGTAAAATGTTGGATAGTGTTAATCAAGAAATTCCAAAAACTTTATTACATTTCTTAGAAGAAGTCATCATCAAAAACAGGAAAGGACAAATTGATCATTTAAAAACAAAATGTACTTCAATAAGCCATGCAATTATGGCTGCCGTACGGGAACGTTCTTTTTCATCCCAGTTACTTTTGAGCCTTTCTGTATTTCTTCACAGAAGATATGGATCTAAAAGACTATTGGATATTTTATCTAGTTTGGGATTTGCAGCTTCTTATAGTAATACAGTACAGTATGAAGTTTCAGCAGTTTATCACCCACAGCCTCGTGTTTTATCATCAGAGTCAGGTGCAATTGTACAATATGTTGGAGACAATGCCGATATAAATGTCCAGACTCTTGATGGCAACAATACTCTTCATGTTATGGGGATTATTAAGATAGTAACTCCAAAAAATGCTGTTCTCTACGATGAACGGATAGAAAAATGTACAACCAAACCAAAAGCGAAAGAGTTGGCAGCCATATCACATGTATCTTTACAAGTTTACGATAAACCAGTCGTACCTGGATACAGTAAAGTTCAAGTTGAAAATCTGCATGACGGTCGAGCACTAACAGAAAAAACAATCAACGGAACTGATTTTTTGTGGTTATACGGAAAATGGAACAATATTGTATCGTTACCAGGGTGGAACGGTTATCTTGAGCAGCTCACTAAAAATGAAATGAATTTTTCAACATCTCAGGTTATGTTTCTTCCTTTTATCGATCATCCTGCCAGTAATATAGACACAATTTACACCACTTTACTTTGTGCTCTCGATATTGCCAAGTCACACGGACAAAAAACGTGTGTAATTACTTTTGATCAACCCCTCTACTCTAAAGCACGTGAAATGGTAGGTGCGTCAGATTCTAGCTCAAATTTATGTAAAGTCAGTCGTTGTGAAATTAGGAGGATTCCATAAATGCTCATGTCTTTTCTTGGAAGCATAGGATACATAATGGATGGAAGTGGCCTTAAGGAAGCTCTTGGTAATAAAATATACGCACCAAATTCTGTTGACAAGATGCTGAACTAGCTGCAGCATTTGAGGAAGGAAATTGTTCGGCCCAGACATTATTAGAGGGTGGAACTCAAATCTTATTGGCAGTCTATAATGCTCCGAAATTTGTGAAAAGTCTCGATCATCTTCGTTATATGCATTACGTCAAGTCTACAAAACTTAATAAACCTGTGCAGCTTTCAAATATTCCACCAACAAGTGCAGCTGCTCATCAACACTTTAACCGTGTATATTATCAAGTTCAAACTTGGTTAGGACATGATTTGGAACCCCAGGTATGGGGTTGGGCAATGCGAAACGATTTTCTGGAGCCTATCATGACAATTTTATCACCTGCTCCAGAAGATTTGCTAAATACAATATTCTGCAACTGCAAGAGTGGTTGTGGTTCGCGATGCGGATGCAGGAAAGCGGGCTTGCAATGCTCTTTAGCTTGTGGCCAATGTAATGGGCAAGCTTGTCTCAATGCTCTACCATATCAGAGCGACATTAACGAAGATGGAACCTTTGACCACGAAATCATGGAAGAACTTGAGACAAATGTCGTTGAAGACGATAATGAAGACCAGCAGCCAGATGACGACGATGAAGAGGAAGAAGATGATTAAAATTATAAATTGTAGTTTTTGTACCCTTTATTCCATTTCTTTACTTTCAATAATGTATTCTGTGATATTTTTTAATAAAAACATTAATTCATAATTTATTTATTATTTTTTTTTCATCATGTAAGAAGCTAAAAATATTAATTAGGTTAAAACTCAAATATAATTCCTATATTTTCATTAACAATTCTGCAATTACATGGGCAGGTACATTCAGCAACTATATACGGCGCGTTTTCGACCGGAGGCACCGGTTGACCTGAAGTGATGCTGTGACCGCGCGCTCTCCGCCTTCTATCTCGAAAACGGTTCACCGTATAAAAAAAAATTTGAACAAAATTTGTAGAGAATTTTGTATTCTACAATATTGATAATATATACAAATAGCAAAAAACCCATAGGAAATGAGATATTTCCAAAAAAACGATTTTTGTGACCTTGGACCTTGAAATTATATAGTTGCTTACACCCTACCATATGTAGGTTTTGAGACAACTTTAAGGGTGTCAATATACAAGTATTTACAGACTTACAGCTGGGTATTTCGAATTCCGAGATTCTTACACAAATTTTAGCTTAAATGACTGGATTATAAATCGATTTCGTTTAAATTATCATTTTTTAAAATATCAAAAGATCTGTCTCAATCGAAAAAGATATCGGAATTCATGAAAAGACTTTCAATAGCTGGAGAAACCAAATTTTTTTCAACACATTGACAAAAACGAACGGAAATTCATTGACCAAGACGTGCACCAAACGACCTATAAATCAACCCTTTCGAAGCTATTTTATTTTTAAATTTCCTGAAACTGCGCAAATTAGGCAAGTTTCCAAATGGGAGTTTGTACAAATTCCATGTCGCTAAATTTCAATAATTCACTCGGTCAAATGGTCAGCAGTATCTGTTTCTCCGCTGCACCATAAATAGACAGTGATGAGACATGCAGCAAAAATTTAATGTTAAACAAGGAAAATACATAAACTTTTCCCTCTTTCCAAAAATAGTACCCATTGCTTACAGAGTGCAAAAAGGGACTAGAGTTGAACAGCCGAAACTTGGACGCTGGCCAATTTCCTGCATAGTACCGTCTGTCGTTGTAGTAGGTACTTGATACATTTTAAAAATGCAAGTGCCTAACAGTCTCTTCAAAATTCGATATTTTTGAATTTAAGTGCAATTATCGATAGGTATCGCAAGTTTGTTGCTATCGAAGATTATCGATCAGATCTTCTTCAAGTTAGCCCCATACCCCTTCGTTCAGTAAAGAGAAATTTTATTTCTTACATCACTAGATATCGATTTTTTTTTAAATTATTGAAAAAGTTTAGCAAGAAATCGATAAATGTCTTCGAAATATTACCTACACTCGAAATGTTAATCGTTAAAAATATCTGACAGATGTGTTGAGCAATCTATCGAGATTTGTATCGAAACTTCGATAAATTTATCTGATTTCAACAAATTATCGATATCAGTTCTTTCAAACATCATCGAACTGATTTTTCGCTATTCTATCGAACAAATGCAATTTTCTTCAGCCTAAGATGGCTGGATGGATCTTAAGTAAGTCTCATCGAAGGAACTCTATCACCAGTCAATGATTTGAATAATGATAGATTTTCTGCATTACGTACACACGAACCATCACACAATGCAGGCACGTTGTCCATCAATGTGTTACACAAAACCGCTACCAACCATCGCCCAGGGAAATCCTGGATCGCACAGCAGAAAAAAGAAGCAGAACAACAACAACCAAAGAAGAGACGTGTGATTGTTCTTCGAAGCTTTGATACGCCATCCATCACTGCCTTGCTTGCTATTATATCAAGTTATTATTATTACTTGCGATCTGGTGATTTCCGAAGCAGAAGCGCACTTGTTCTCGCGCGCTAGCTTAGGTTATCGAAGTACTGAGTGAATACATCAACCACTCAGAAGCAGTTGTAAGCAATCAGCCAAGGAGCAGTGCCTAACACAACACGTCAACCATCGAACTGCAACTTGCTAAAGCCGCCTTAAGGCTTCTAAAATAGTGAATCAATGTTTTAAGATTGTGCGGCCGGAATACACAAACCCAAAATGTTGTACAAGGTCTCTGGACTCTCATCAAAAGAACGACGACGAAGACGACCAACAAACGGACATATGGTTCTATGACGAGAGCACATCTACACACTGCTGGCTCCGCTAAGACGGACAAAGCGCAGCAACAGTAGAAACCGAAGATAATCTTGTTGAGGTGTTTAGAGAAACGAGATTTCAGGAAGCAGGTTGCTCTAATGCCTGCTGCTGGTTCGTTCTTCAAACCACTGATGATAAAGCTGGATGAGAGCTCGGGCGCGTGTTACTTAAATCAACTTTTCTCTAATACTTACGATGGAGGTGGCGCCGCGCGCGGCAGTGGCAACAAGTGACGAGTCTTCACTCGTAGGAGGAGAAACAGAGTCTTCAGCTTTTGTTTTTTTTTTCTAATCCAAGTGGAAAATTGTTTATTAATGATGAGATGCATAGCTGATTGCAATTGACATAGATTTAGTAGCTGCTGGCGATCGGTCGGTCGGTCCCGAGAATGGGATCGTGTTGGTGACACAACGAACGAGATACAAGTTTTTCTGGAATATTGGCATTTTACACTTCGAATTGGAAAAAGAAAAAAAAACTAAAATGGATATGAGATGAGTCGATTTGAGTCGTGCTCATTTTTTTAATGCTATAAATAAACTGCAGTTTTTATTAGTTAGGGGGAAAAGGGAATGGGATCGTCGAAAATTACCTTATTTTAAAAAAGACCTAAAAAGTGAGTGTTCGATGAAGCCGTCTAGAAATCAATCAATGTTTTTTACTTGCAACACTTCTGCCGAATGACGTTGACGTCTGACGAGCACCCACACATTCGAACACTCACACAGCCCAAAATCCCCCCAAAAAGTCTGTTGACATGACAGATTAATAGGAGTTAATATCAATGGCACCGTTAAGATAAATTGCTAAAACGACTTAATCCCTGTCAAATGCGAAGTAAGTTTGCCATTATTTATGATCGTTGCTTTTGTTGCAACAATGCAGGCTTTGAATGTAGCTGTGTGTGAAATAGCGCGCCTTAACTGTCGCGCTGCTGTCATATATTGAGTCGATTCACTGAAACTCACGTTTCAACATTTCTTTCTTGTTTTTTTTTTTTTGCTCACCGCCCGTCATTCGTCGTAGGAAAAGAGGTCTCATGAGTGACTTGTGACATAAAAAATAATTCTCAGATGTCATTTGATGTCTTTTGAAAATTAAGTATGCAATGCAATTCCACTCTAAGGTTAGGTTAGGTGGTTTGCTTTTTTTTTGTATTTTTTTGACAAATGTGTTGTGCCACTTTTCAAGAAGAAAAACAAAAAAATAGGTTCGCCGGCGGCAGCGAGTGTGGGCTTAATGTTAATGATGAGTAGTTTAGTAGGCTCATTAAAGTTGGAGATGAGGAGTTTTAGCCTAAGCGAGCGAGCGACAAAATATTCAACAAAAAATGTGAAAATATTTGTCAAGCTTTTGCGATGACAAATAGCTTTGTAAATAGTGGTACTTCGAGTTGATTGAGATTAAGATGGAGTGATTAGGATTGGGTTAAATGGATTTTGGAGTTTGTTGAAATTGTTTGATTCAAGGCGAAAGACCTCGATAGAATGGGGTGGCCTTCGATTTTTTTAACGATCGATGTGTGTAAATGTCGGTGTTTGACAATTTTGAAGCATTAATGAGGGCCATTTGTGACTGCTGCCAAGTTTGACAGAAATTTAACGATCTCTATCGAGAAATGTATCGAAATTTTGATGCTCCAAAATTTTAAAACAAGAAAATGTCGGTTAAAACTAAGGAAAAATGTTGATTAAAGAAATGAAGAAGCCCCTATCATGCAATGGAGGTGAGCATTTCGAAAATAGGTTTCCAAAAGGGCAAAAAAGACCAGTCACAAATTTCTTGAGATTCAATGCTGCAAACTGAGACCGTCCTTTGATGTGCTTGCCACACCGCCCAGTCCTAACCTCAAGTCTCATGGAGAGAAGCAAAACCTATTCTTCATATTGATTGAATTTCAAAAATCACATTTTTCTGCTCCATAAATTCAACAAGATCTACGCAAATCCCACACGCAGCAAGTCACTGATTTAATTTGAAATAAAATATCCTTCGGCTTCAGATGTTTTTTTGCTCTCACTCTAATAATAATTTTCAATTAAATTCCGTCTGTCATCTGAATGGATGTTTTTTTTTTTGCTGTGTTGCCAACGTCAGACAATGCTGATGATGGGCGGAATCCCTTTGCCATTTGTTGTGTGTCTGTCTGACCTTTTTGAAAAGACGTCAGAGATTTTAATAATGCAAATATGTATACTTTTTCATTCCGTTGTGCATCAGAGGGCAGACAGACACACGAAAAGCAGCGAACATTGAGAGTGAGACACAAATAAAATATAAAATGTCGCCTGGGGCATTTATGCAGAGAGCTAGTGAGTTTCATTGAAAAACCATTGTGTACATGGATATTAATTCAATGAAGAAAAAGGTGGATTTTATGTTAGACGAAGTGTATGAATGAATAGGGCGCTCAAAATCTTGAAAGCAGCAACAGGCCGTCTCTCTAAATCCCTCCCAGCCAAGCTGCATTCAAAATAAGACCACAAAACATGAATAACGAACAAGAAAAAACAAATGCAATCAACTCAAACGAAAGTCGAGCAAAAATTGAATGATTTACGATTCGGATTCCTTCTCGTCTGAACCGTTTCGAGATCTTCCCTCGCCAACAACGCACGGCGACTCCACGCCACGGCAGCGATTCGTTTATTAATTTATATGAACAAAATGTTCATTGCAGCAAGGAACTTTTTTCGCTTCGCTCGTTTTCAAAACAACTCACCGCCCATCTTCCAGCGGCAATACTCCTTCACCCTTTGAGGAAATTAATTTGCTCGAATTCAAAGGAAAAATCACGTGGGCGCAATAAAAAAAAAAAACAAGAAAGAAAGGATGAGATCGTGCCTCCTCTTGAAGAAAGGATGATGAATTTTCTTTCATCCTAAAGGGCAACAACAGAAAAATAATTTCTTGTTTATGTGGGAAGAGGCGGGCCTTTAGTTTTTTCTGTCTGTCTGTCAAAGTTTTGGTATGTAAAGTAAATTAATTTTCTTCGAATTGAAATCGTGTATCAATGTTTGGAGATTTTGAGAAACAGGAATAAACAGGAAAAAATCAAACAACCGATCGAGTTCATCAGAAGACAATTTTAAAATGTTGAATTGAAGTTTTAGGTACCAAAAATTATTACAAGAAGAAGTATTACAATTATCAATTTGAATTTATTTATTTACTGGAATTTCACTTAAACTCACCTTCAAATCAACAACGAAAAACTATGACTAGACCAGTATCCATGTTCTGTAACTTAGTCGAAAAGTTTCCCATTCGATTCAAGGTGGAACACAATATTCCAACGTTTCTCTATTTTGGAAAATATACTGTGTCTATAACTTGATGCGAAAACAGCCTGTGTGAAAATTACAATTTCCAGTTTTCCAGTCACAGTGACAGTTAAAGGGCGATTTTGTTCACTCTAATTTGAATTCAATTTTGTGACTTTCATTTTCAACTTTTGAAAAAATAGAGACAATCTTTGTTTTTCTCTCTCAGCTTCTTCTATTTTTGAAAATTGAATAAATGTAAAGTTGATTAACTCAAGAGTTCACAATTAAAAGTCGAAAACTAACCTTTGACTGAATAAAAAGAAATTTAAAAGTCCCAAAGTTGACTTCAACTTTGAGTGAACTAAACCGCCCTAAAAAAATCAAAATTGATGATTATAAAATTATCCTCAAAACACACAGGCAACAAAAATTTATGCAAACAAGACGGAAAAGTAAAAAAAAATGCAATTATAATTCTCAAAAAGTTTATTTCCTCCTCAAAAAATAAATAAAGAATTTATAGCTCGAGTAAAAACAATAAACGAGCTTGAATTCAGCTTCAAAATATTATCTCACTTGCTTGAGAGTGGTCGAGTTATTTTGACTGATAAGTCGAATAATTATTTCGACTTCAGAGTTATAGACACAGTTTTACTCACATTTTTCCAGGATTTCCAATAATTTCATTTCATTATATTCCTGATCGAGTGAAAACAAGTTACAGAAACAGTTGAATGCGAAAAAGTGATTTTCGACCCATTCCGTCGTAGTTTTGTTCTGATTCGCACTGTTTATGCGAAAACTTATTCGATGTGAGAGTTACAGAACATGGACCCAGGGTCCATGTTCTAACTCTCACATCGAATAAGTTTTCGCATAACAAAACTACGATGGAATGGCTCAAAAATCTCTTTTTCGCATTCAACCGTTTCTGTAACTTGTTTTCACTCGATCAGGAATATCATGAAATGAAATTATTGTAAATCCTGGAAAAACGTGAGTAAAATTGTGTCTTTAACTCTGAAGTCGAAATAATTATTCGATTTATCTGTCAAAATAACTCGACCACTCTCAAGCAAGTGAGAAAATATTTTGAAGTTGAATTCAAGCTCGTTTATTGTTTTTACTTGAACTATAAATAATTTATTTATTTATTTTTTGCGGAGGAAATAAACTTTTTAAGAATTATAATTGCATACATTTTTATTGCCTGTGTGTTTTGAGGATATATTATAATCATCAATTTTTATTTTTTAGGGCGATTTAGTTCACTCAAAGTTGAAGTCAACTTTGGAACTCTTGAATTTATTTTTATTCAGTCAAAGGTTAGTTTTCATTTTCACACAGGCTGTTTTCGCATCCTGTTATAGACACAGTTTATTTTCCAAAATAGAGAAACGTTGGAATATTGTGTTTCACCTTGAATTGAATAGGAAACTTTTCGACCAAGTTACAGAACATGGATCCTGGGCCCGAATCGTGTAAGGTGATATGTGATAGATGATAGTCATATTGATTAAAAGTCATCTGTTTAAAGTGATACATTTTTTTGATTTTTTCGTGTGACAGCTTTTCAAGTATCATTTTGATACTTTTGATTTAGTTTTTTATTTTTAAGAGTCTATTCAAAATGAACGTATTTGCGCCGGTATAATTACTTTAACGCGAAGGGAATAGAATGGTTCGGCTCTTGTGAATAAACTTAAGACGAAAACTAAACATTTCTGATCTTCCAAAAACCAAGTAAGTGTAGTGCAATGGCGTAGTGCTCAAGTGTGTTGCTGTTACGCAGAACGTTGTGGGTTCAACCCTACTCGTTCCCATAAAGTTTTTATTTCATCTTTGATGGGTACTGCCTCTTGCGAAGAACTGAAAAAACTTCCAAGAGTATCAATTTGTCATGAAAAAGTGCTCCTCAACTTTGCCGTTCGGAATCGCCGTTAAATTGTAGGTCCCCAAAATCAAAAAACTTACAGTTTGGTTTTAATTCCCCCCTTTATTTAAAACACAAATCAAAAAATTATTAAAAATCAACATAAATAAAAATCTTAGTTTGACAGCAACAGTTATGGTCAGCGTGCAGCTGTGAAAGTTTGGATGGATGGATGTTTGTCACTCAATCACTCCAGAACGGTTGGAGTTGGAGGTAGTGGCCCCTCAAGGTCAGAAAATAATAACAACTACCTTTTTTCACGGCTTACACGGGTAAACCGCGGGATAGACTAGTTTTATTATAAAATTCACAAAGAAAACAAATTTGATTCAATAAAAAGCTATCTAAGGGCTTGAACTTAGTTAGAAACATCTGAATTGTATTTACATTACACTCTAATCGATAAATTCGATGGTAACATTTTTGAGACACAAGACACAAGACGGAATTCTTATATTTGGTTTTCTTTGGAGAAAGATACATATTTTTCTATCGGTTGGGTATTATGATTTATTTTGAATTGAAGGCGTCTTGAATTCCTTCCAAAATAATTTCTTCTTCTCTTCTGCGCCAAAATCATTACAAATGTCCTCATCTGCATTGGTTTCATAACATAAAGGGCAAAACAGATGTGCAGAATTGCTGCGCAGCAAAATCAAAAATACACAGGCTCTTATGGGAGCAAATTCTGCATGCAGAACAGCGCTGCGTGATGTCTCTATTTCTAAATTTTCTGCCAAGTTTCATTGCAGCCATAATTGAAAAACAAAAATTTCGAAATAATTGATATCTGGCACTACTTAAATTGAAAGATTGTTGACACTGTTGACAGTACATGTTATTTTAAATTGTCAGTTTGGCAATGAAAAATTAAAATTATAAAAATATTCTCGATTTGGCCCTGGATGGAGATAGTTGGAGAGATTTATTTGACCGCCTTCTGAATAAAGGATAGTAAGAAAATGCTTTTTTATAATTATGAATTCATCTCGGTATTTATTTTGATTTCTTCTTCTAGTGTATTGGAATTCACGGCGAGGATATCGATGCCGCAATTGAGACATACAACCCTGCTATCCGAACGGTATTGTACCCATGCCTCGATTGAAGGTATCTTCAAATTCAATTCAGTTAAGCAGTGTGCTATGATTTCAAAGTCCTGTGCATTCCTAATTTGTTTATGAAACGTGTCAAGGCCGACGGAGATTGGTCGCTCATGTGTCCGCACAAATATCCCGGATTGCACGAAGTCTGGGTTGTAAAAATCGAAGCTTTACTCTCGCTACAAGAAGGAGCATCGCGCCAACCGAACAATCAATGCTCAAGCCCTCTGGTTTGCCATTATCGAATCTCAGGTCGAGACCAGAACACCCTACATGCTCAACAAGGACGCCTGCAATCGCAAACCGAATTAACAAACTGTTTTGTTCTAATTTCTAAACAATTTTCTAAAGCATTGTGCCTTTTCGAAATTATAGACACTAATAATTGTAATTCCTATTCTCTTGTTTCTTTGCGGTCTACAAAACCTTCTCCTACTCGAACAGCATAAAATAAAAATAGACCGGCGCGGCAGCTCTTGAAGAGCCAAGGCCTAAGCGGATTACTCTCATCAACAATTCTCTGGGTGCGTGTGAAGAATTGAGGGGACCTACAACGTTCTGCTTAGCAGCCAACGCACCTTACCACTAAGCCACGGACGAACAGTACTCGAAAAGCATACCTATGCAAAATGAAAACAATTTTTTTCCTTGATGACTGTTTTCAAATTTTATCAAACAAAACAACCAAATCAAAAAAATTTTGACAGGTGTCGTTTTTGTCTTGACAGAACTTGGCAGAGTTTCTGCACGTGAGTTTTGCTTGGAGCGCTGCATGCAGCGCTGCGTGCAGAAATTCTGCACATCTGTTTTGAGCATAATACTTTTTAAAAACAAAACTAAAGTGACAAGTGCAAATAAAAATAAATTACAGTGTCAAAAATTTGTCAATATACATAAATTTTGAAATTTTGTAAGCAATTTCTTACAAGTAATGCCAAGTGAATAAAAATAAAATGTGATAGTAGAACTATCACATTACACAGACGAAAAAAACAAAACTATCACTTTTGATAGTCAAAAATATGATAGTCACATATCACCTAACACGATTCGGAAACTCTTTTGAAAATGTAGTAGGCACTACTACAACCACAAATTTTCGAAAAAAAAGCACAACAAAAATGCCATAAGTGAAAATAGTCTTAATCAATTCCTTATGTAAAAAAGCCTGAACAAGAAGAAATGGCTACACGTTCATCACTTGCTTCTTTCCCTTTTTCCCTAATAGACTTTCAAAGGCGGTCCGACTTGGATATCCTTTTTGTTTCTTTCAAATAAAAATCAATTCGTTGTGGAAAACTGCCTGCGCAGGAAGAAATGACTACAAATTCATCACTAGCTTCTTTCCCTTTTTTCCTTATAGACTTTCAAAGGCGGTCTGACTTGATTGTCATAAATTATATTTTTTCAAAATGTTTTTGTGTAGAAAATTTAATGAATTTTTCAAATCTGTCTTTAGTTTTTTTGTAAGTCAATATTTAGCAGAGTTATTAGGGTCCAAAGTCAAAATTGTGTTTTTGCATGTAAACCCATTTTATTATTAGAAAAAAAATTGTAGCGATCTGAACCAAACAGTGAATTATAGCCAGCAAAATTCTCAAATTGAATCTTAGATTGGTTGGATTGAAAAGAAATTTCCGCTCATTTTATGACAACTCAAAGTTTATTTTTTTTTCGATTTTGAAACTGAGTGAACATTTTTTACACTCAAGCAAAAACGACTAACGGTACTTTGTTAACTCAAAATAATTTGAAAAGAAAAAATGATAGCCTTTGAAATACTTTTTATTTCACTTCAATCCGACTTTTTTCTACTGAGATACAGCCTTATAAAAATCCACTCCATTTTTGAGTTTTTTCAAGTGTTCCTTTAATTGTTTTGACTAGTGTATTAAAGCTCTCACAACTGACGTTGACAAGAGAAGAGCGCGAAATCAAATGTGGGGTGGAATCGGCTAAGGTGATTTGTGATAAATGATAATCACATATCACAAATTAAGTCTGTGTAAGGTGATTATCACTTGTGACAATCACATTTTTGTGATTTTTTTCTGTGACAGGCTTTTAGTAGTCACTTTCATACAAAATTTGTTTGAATGTTTTCTTGAAATCAAGAAAAAAAATGAATATTTTTGTGCCCATATGAATATTTATTTTTTGTGTTTTATTGAATACTTATTTTTTTTATTGCAATAAGCAATGCGTTTTTGATAAACAATTTTGTTTGTCGTATTCAAACTGAATCAAGAGAAAGAATGCGACTGGACAGGACTGAAGTTTTCGCGCGACGGCAAAACAATTTTTATATGCAGAAATGGGTCCATCAGTCTGGTCGATGCCTTCCACGGAACCCCGCTGCAGACATTCACCGGCTATCCTATTTGAGGCCCCATTGAGGCTCGCAGTTTATATTCTCTGGCAGAACCGATGGCCCAGTGCATGTTTTGAATGCCGACACGAGTTATAATATAAGATGTGTGTTCTTAACGGAGATCATCCGAGCCCGGTGAAGTGTGTGCAATTCAACCCTAAGGCCGTGTGCGAATTGGATGAACTGTGGTTAAAAATGGATGCATTTTTCTGTCATATTTTAACTTGCTCCGCAGCTAGTCAAATTTTATTCAATGCGAAATGTCAAAATTTAACCAAACGTCAAGTTTTTTACCCATTTTTAACTGAATTCGCACACGGCCTAAGTACATAATGTTGGCATCGGTTGGCGTGCACTAACATGGCATTTTGGTTGCCGACATCTGAAGAAGGATTGTAAAGACGGGACGAGAAAACGACAAATTTTGTGTATGTCACCTCAATAATGCAACTGAGCTTAGAATTTGTTTTCTCGGCATAGTTACAATAAAATCTATGTACAAATTTAAACATATCAATTTTCTTTATTAGTAAGTCTTATAGGCTATATGAAATGAAATCAAATGCAATCTGGTTCTCTTATTCTGTTGGTGCTCGCTCCAAATACGCCTTTATGTTCTCACCCTCGGAACCCTTTCAACTCATTCAGCACCACGGCTACGTTCGGCATATACGAAATATCGATGCATGGCATGAACCAAATTCTTTACGAGGGCTTCGTCGTTTTGCTGACCAATGTCTGGTTGTCAGGATTTGTATACCTGATTATGACACAGGTCCGATCGATCCAAAAGACCGGATCTCTTCGTATGCTGATATGTTTTTGGGGAGAATTAAGATTGTTTCAACATCTTTGGGAACTCCATTTTCGTCACTTCAAAAAATACAAATGAGAGATAGTGAAGAATCATTTCGTTTCGTATTCTAAATTCCAACTTACAAAATAATGTTAATGTTCTAAGCAAAATTTTGCATACTCTCCCAAGTTGCGTTTGGGTTTTGTAGTCCCATGAACGTTTACTTGAAACACGCCGAAGTACTCCACTCAAAAATGCATTACATGCGGACTGAACATTTCTACAAAAGATGTACGATCTAAGCACTGTTTTTTGCTGACAAAGTTTTGTTAAATTCGATTTTTGTTAATTTCAAATTCAATTTTGCACATTTGCTTGTATTTTGATTTTGAGTAAAATGAAACTGAATTAATTTGACTGCCATGTCAATGGCCAAGTGATTCCAAAACTAATAATTTTTTTTGTGATAACTTTACGCAGACGGAAAATTTCATTTCATCACATGTGACTATCACAAATGTGATAATCATTTTTGAATTTAGCCGATTCCACCCCAGATATTGTGATGGGCGCGTTCAGTTTTTCATTTTTGTTTTGGAAAATGTTTTTCGTTAGATAAATAAACAAAAAAAAATGCTATTTGAGTGTAACTTTCTATTGGATGGGGATGCAAAAGTGTTTGTTGAGATAAACACTTCTGATTAATTTTTTTAATACAAAAAATGTGCGACTTGAAACAGTTAAGAAAACAAAATTTTCAAAATGGCAAAGAATATGATTTCGTTTTTCTTTTGCGGTAACAAATAATAAGGTAAGAGCTTTTCCGTTGATGATCGCATTTTACACTTGAAATAAGAGTCCAAAAAAGATTGAATAATATTTCAACATATTTCGCAATAACGACAAAGTAACATGTCAACTTTTTGTTTGTTTCTCCACCACCAATACTTCAGAAATAAATCACGTCAATTTGCAACACACAATAGAAATTAACAAACCCAATTTACACAGTACCAAAATAGCAACAAAAATAGAAGACTATTAAATAATAATACCACTTTGCAGTTTTGTTTGATGAAATAAGGAGGGAGACAGGAAAGCGAGTCACTGTCACACCTCAATAAAATAATTATAATTAGCACTCTATTGTTGAAGTTGCAGACGTCGGAAATAACGTTTGAATTAAAAAAAATATATACCAAACAGAGCTTAGATTGTTGGTGTCACTGATTTAATAGATTAACATGGAAGGTGGGTGGCATTTCAAGTACTCCACAGAAATCGTATTATAATGTAGACAAAAAGGCTAAACGAGTGGATTGATCTGACAGGCATTCAAGAAAAATAAAAGAGAAGCAGGAAATGGTTTGGTAACACAACAAAATCGCTAAACTAGGTATGTGAGCCAGAAGAGTACCTATAAGAGTAGAAAAGTATAATTTCTTCAGAAGGCCGATTTTGAGACCAAAACCAGCTGTCATAATCTTTATTATTAAATTCAATTTACACAACATTCCAGTCTTTATAACCAAGTAACAGGAGCGTCTTACAAATATCAATTTGAATAAACCAGCAAAATCTAAAACCCAATTGAACTAAAACCACTGGCGACATCGAAATAACTTCCTGGTCTTCTCACTACACACACAACTTATCTCTCGTCTCTATTTTTAATGACCCTTAAAACTCTGGACAATATATTCAGAGCATGTGGAGCATATAATTGTCATGGCAGCGTCTTCTGGTCATTTCTTCCAATCCAACCAATCGTCACAGGGTGGTTAGTGGTAATTTTCACAATTATCTCTCATTCAATAATATAATTCATGAGATATAAGCAATTTACAGTTACCGTCCAGTTTTTTGTAATCGACATCATTATCATCATCTAAGAACAGGAGCATGCACAGGCACCACACAAGACACAACCTTAGCTCAGCCGGATGATGCTGCCACATAAGTTGGGGATTTTCAATTCAAATCCAAATGACACTAAATTATGATAAACTCATCGCATCGAAGGCAAATTAGCTGGCGATTAAATTGTCGAAGGAAAATTGACCGCAAATAATAATTGTAATTGTGGTGGTTCTAAGGCGATGAGTTGTTGTTTTTTTTTCTCTTCTTCGGCGCCCGGCCCCCTCCGATTAATGGAAAACAAGAAAAATCAGCAGTATTTTAAGTGGGTAACGATGTTCAGGATTTCCAGTAGATTTCTTACCAACAGCGTCGATGGTAGCAGATTATTCAACCAGTTCGTAAATTCTGAGGAGTAGGACCCCGGAAAAAGTATTCAAACGGCAGCTCTGACTCTGGCATTCTATTGACTGAAGTGAAAAGTGAAAAGCACATTTTGTTGAACCAACATTTAAGAGAACTTTCGCTTAATTCAATTTCCATTCATTGCTCCACATCACGTTCGGCTATTGTGCACCTGTGCAACAATGTGCACATGCAACAAAAAAGCAACCAACATGTATTGGGTAAGGTGGGGTTCAACTTATTGTTTAAGGTCTTAATTAGAGTTCATTAAACTTGAGTCGATTCAAACTGTCATTTTTTGACAAATGAAAACCACATATATGACAGCTTTCATATCCAATTCCCATCTATCAAAACGAAGACAATAAACAAAGTTAATGAACGCTCGGAAAACAAAAGAAACAAATTTAAACTGCTACATGCAATTATCTCTAATTGCTTAAGTAATTTGTAGTTTTGATACCAAAATAGGAACTTGGACTTTTAATTTTTATCTGCGTCCATTTTTTAAGACAATAACAAGCCGCCTGACAACAACGCTAATGAAATAGTAAACAATCCGGACCACAACAGATATATGTTGCTTGAGGGGCAGAAAATTTGTTTCGAGGCTAGCCCATAAGCTGATCGGCAAGATTGGCTACAAGAGTTGGAAATTTGGAGTGCGTTTGAACATGATCAATCTACAATGCACTGAAGGAAAATTCTTCTAGGAGTTTCTGGTCGTAGAGTTTTGTAGAAAATAAACATTTTTCTATCAGAAACAACAACCGTTAAGAAAAAAATACAAATTGACAATCGGTTGGCAGCAAATATACAAACTAAACAGTCCAAAAATGTTTTTAAAGAAGAAACTCAGCCAAGATCAAATTCGTAAATTTGTTATCTGCAAAAAAGTTCTTAATATATTTTTCGATATTTGTCGCCGTTTATAACATACACTAGCTTCTGTGTCGATTGTTCTTTCAGTGTAAACGCAGTGACTTTTCAAATGTTTAACTTTAGAAAACTTCGTTGCAGATAAAAGAAAAAAAAACAATTGCAAATACCAATCCACTGGACAGACCATCGCACTACAGTCGGACATATCTATTCGTCATGGAAGAGAGTTGGATTTTTTGTCCGTGTTCACACAAAACACACATACAAAGCATCCAATTTGGTCCTCAAATGGAACTAGAAGAATGGGAGTTAACATTTGTTTTTATATATTCGTCTCTCTTCTGTTTGTTTAATTGAGTAATAAAAACAAACAAAGCGATAGACATGGGTGCGTTCAATGCACTTTATGTGGCAAGCTTCTTAGACAAAACTCCAGAGTTATAGCCTAATGGCTGTACCAAAGCGAAAGAGTCAATAATATGCTTGGATGGAGTTTGTTTTTTCCTTTTATTTATCATGAAACACTTGGACATTTGGACGTGGTCATGCAATGAATGCAATGTGCAAAGTGAAAGTGGAAGTTATACATAAAGTCGCTGATATAGAGGTAATGGGTATTTGCTTTCGAAATAAACAAACAAACCAAACGGACAAAATTTTTAAAACCAAAAACAACAACAGCCACATTTGATGACGCACTTTTTGTCTACTTGTTAAGAAAGTGAGAGTATTTATAAGAAAGTTTGAAATTAACAAAAAAAAAGGTTTGATGAACTATTTCATAAGATAAAAAAAAACACACGATGGAGGATTGGACTATTGTCGTTAATGTGGTCGGGGGGCTTGTTATCAGGCTGAGGGTTAAACATGGCCCGAATGGACCTCTTGAAACGGTGTAGCAACTAAAATTGATTGGTTTGTTATTTGGTATGGACTACCGATTGAGTAAATAGTTTGATTGAAAGAGGCTTGGGTCCCCCAATCAATATTTTATCAGGTAGTTAGGTTCAGTTTAGACACAGGACAAGATTTTTATTGGCAATTTAAAAGAAAGTTGGCTTCTATACACCAAAAACTGGACGATTGGCATCACATCATTCATGCCGTGACGAAAAAGGCATTCTAAATCAAATGTGTACCAAAATGGAATGGTCAAACGTCTTTAATGGCCTTAATCCACTCTTGCCTCATAAGACTTAACAATAGACCATATTAGGTTTATCCCGCAAAATTATCCTTACATCGTTTCATTACAACTTTCCTAACGACCTACCGTCCAGTTGTCTATCGTCGCGTCGAGTGGACACATTTAATATTTTGCGATGACCATAAGACACACCTTGGAGATGCCTCTCATTTCCTAGAGGCAAGAGAGCTTATCGTCAGCCACTTAATGCTCAAACGTATTCATGTTTTACGCAAAGAAATCTTCGCTTAAGTAGTTCCCTAAATGAAGTCGCGACGATGGACAACTTACAACGTTACGCTGGAAGAGATGGCCAGCCGTGTTTCTGTAGTTTCACAAAGTGCGTTACGTAAACATATAGTCGCCATAGCCGTCATGTTGATCGAACAACAAGACGCGATACCAAGAGTCCTCGGTAGCAGCAACCACACGAACGACTGGCCATCGTTGGACCTTCATCGAGAGTATTTTTTATAACCATCTCGCATCATAATTTTATTAACGCATTTTCTAAAGCAACCTGCTGGTTGCTACCTACCTGTCTGACAGGTTGCGAACAGGCGCAACACGGAAGTCAGTGTGAAAATTGCGTATTGATAAAAAAAAGTAGGTACTTTGCAAGTGCAGATATTCTGTCCGGTGTCAACGAGTTGCTTTTTTAATTGCAAGTCATTTGATGAATTTTATTGGTAAATAAATTCGAAGAAAACAGTTTCGTTAATTAGAAATCGAAGCTTAGTAGACCGTTAGCAAAACCACAGAGAAGGGTTCATTGCTCCGGTTCTAGGATTTATTGACCGCGCTTTCACTAATTCACTCAAGACTCAACGCTCTAAACCCAACTGTCAAAATGACTTAGTGTCCGTTAGGTTGAGAAAAAAAATCAGCAAAATAACAAAACTGACATGTTTCCGCCATGTCATGTTGTTTTCTTCGATCTAACGGCACCGAAGGACATTAAATCCCAAGAGTATAGATAACACACATTTCATGGAAGGATTTCTTTTTTTTTCTGGTACAAACCACATGAGATATTTGACAGCATAAGAAAAAAAGTTTAAGGTCAGACGAATGGCGGCAGTGCCGTTTTGTTGGAGTCGGCGTTGTAGCCGCCGCCACATGTGTGGCAAGAAATTAGTTTTTTTTTTGCGTGTAAGACGCACCCGCCGCGCAATGTCGTAGAAGACCATACCAAACAGTGGGATTGGCTGAGGTTTACATCGACAGAAACCAAAATTGAATCACGTTTAGTTCTAGATATTACTTGAAAAAATTGTGTCCCACAGTATCCGTAGTCCGGTGTCCATCAAGCTCGCCCATGTTGTTGTTTGAGAAAAATGTTTGACATTAATCTTGGAATGTGCGGTTTTAAAATTACTGTCGGCTCAATAGACACCACGAGACTGGTGAAATATGACGCAAAGTTACAAAAAGAAAACCATGACCGGTGGGTCTTGAGGTGCTCTAGGTTGTCTTGTGGGTGATACATAGATCTAACAGACAAAGTAAAAGGTAAGCAAAACAAAATGTCTATTGATTGCAGCTTTGTCGCTTGGAGCCAACACCAAGGCCTGGTTTTCGTTTTTGCAGATAAATTATTTATTATTATGTATTATTGTTCAAAAAAAAAAATTTATTTTTAAGAAAAACTGGTGGGCTGGAGTGTGGGGAGGGTTGGGGATGAAATGCACAACAAAATATAAAAGACAGCCCGACAATTAACTAACATTTAAGCGAAATTCTGAAGATTGAAGGGGTCAGCATCTAAAACAAATGGAGTCCCACAGGGCTGAGTATTAACTACATAATTTTTCTCCCTAGCAACTAAAACATTTGGATTTTAAGGGGATTGTAGCTAAGGGTATCTTAGACCCGATATTCGGCAAAATCAATTGGAATCCCTCAAGGTTGTGCATTGGTTACTCTATTATTCCTTTGACAATCGCTTTTAATTAGATTTTTTTGACTAACTGATTGGATTTAAAGGAGGTATGTATACTGTTTTTTAAGAAGGTTGAAGGAAAATGTTTGACAAAACAAAAGAAAACAACATTTTGGGACAAAATTGTCGAAGAACTTTGACAAAAAAGTAATAATTAGTTGAGTAACTTACCTTTGTTCTGTAGAGAGGGTTGTTGAAGTCCCAGTCTGGTGCGACAAACAAGTAACCACATTTAGAGACCTTCCGTGATGCCTAGAAATTGAAAAGAAGAAAGTTAATAATCAAGTTCCAACACTTTTATGAAAAACAAGCAAATCACTAAAGTAGTGATCTAAAGGAAATACATAAATACGTACTCTACCACATTCTGTTCTCTATACATTGTTCTAATAAAAAAGCAAAAGCAATCAAGCGTTCAGCAAGGCTTAAACTAATTGTGTTACAATTTAATAATAATTTTCTCAAGCAGCCAATTGGATCAATTTTATCACAAGATTTTACACTTCCATTGAGAATCAGAATTCATTGCAAATTTTCTGTTTAATGGCGCCCTAAAAGGTTACAATTACCAATAATCAAAGTCCAATCAACTTGTCACTTAAAGAGACTCTAAAAATAGCTCGTTTTTTTTTTAAATTAGAATTCCCCAAACAAATGAAAAAAAAAACTGTAACAATCGAGCAAAACCTATTGGGGCCATTTAAATTCACATAAATCACCATTAAGTAGACTAAAGTTTGTGTGGTATTTGTTTGGGTTTGTTCTAATAGATTCGGATACGTATCGCGTTCCAGCGAGAGAAGCTAAAAATTACAACACGCCCGGCTGCCACTTGGGGCGATCAATTCTTTTGTTTTACTATTATTATTTTCGCTACCGTTCAACGCTTCAATATTCAATTGCTGTATAGCGACTACTGTTATAGCTTTTGGAATTCAAATACTGGACACGCTCGCTGGGCCCACCGACCGACAGACGGCGACCCAGCCAAACCACCAACCATGTGTCCCATTTTAAATTGGCAAACAATTTTGTCTATTGTTGCTGCACTGACTTCTATGCAGAGTTAATGATGATGATGATGATGACTCATTTAGTCACGACTTCGAACTGAATTCGCATAATAAAAATAAAAAGAAAAAAACACTACAATGTTTCGGGTAGAATCTATAAATGGAAAATTAGGTTGGTTGGACGATTGCTGACGGTAAAGAAGTTTTATTTATTCAAGACGGAGAACGAGCAGTGATTTGATGTTATTTTGAAATGTTTCAATAAAAGATCGGAACAGCGAACAAAACGTGTCGAAAAATTAAATCATCATGAAGGGGCGATTTATTGTTTTGCTTAAGAAAGTAATCTATGGCAATTTTCAATCACACGTCGATCTCAAATTGGATAGCGTAGTCTTAATAATATGAACCGCCAACTTGACAGTCACTCTTTGTCTCCCAACACTTACAGCTTGTTACTAACGTTCCACCTGAACTCATACCCAGAAGTCGTATCCACATCACATCCTATTCTGGGGTACCCCAAAGAAGGCATTTAGGTCCTTTCTACTTTATTATTACAATTAACGACATTGACAGTCATATGCGTATCCCTTTTCGCTGAAATACTACGCTAAATACTACGTGTTTGGACAGTAGGGGCATTGAATGAATTTTGGGACGCAAAGTTAAGTTTGGGAAGGAAAAGATGAGTTTCTAATTTTACTTAAAATTAAATTACATACAAAATAATTCAAATAAAATTTAAAATATGTTTTAGCGCCAAGAACATTTTTGAAACTTAATCGTGGGATGGGTTCTACAGGATCACTGAATAAAAAAAAGGAGATTTCGAAACATATTTTGTTTGTTAAATACTTACAAGAGTTATAGGCGGAGTAACCGGCTAGACATGTAAAAACAAATTTAAAGGCAAAGTTAATCACCAAAAGAAATATACATTTTCGGCATATTTAAAAAAAAAATTATTTCAAGGAAAACTATGTGCACAATTCTTCTAACTTTCTGTCTAAAGTTCTGTTACTTAGGTCTCAAAAATGTTGAGCATTATCCTGCTAACCAACCATTTTTACCCGCATACTTCCAGCAACTTCCTGCAAAATGCTCAGTAAGTCATAAAAAAAAACAAGTATACGCCACAGTGACCAAACTACTCGAACTGTTAACAGTAGAACCTAAAAAAATGTGCAGCGGGGTTCGCCATCAGCTCATTGAAAATAGAAAAGTAGAATTTCAATCAAGATTCAACAACACCTACACCAACGAAGAAAATGTTCCATTACTCTCCAAATCCCAAAACAACATTCCATGCTGACATTTTTACTTACCGGTATTATTGCTGAAAAAAAAAACCCGATCATCAGTAAAGAGCCAACTCACAAGTCACAACATTGAAATGTCAAAGAAGTCACGACACAACAATTATTATTACCGTTGAACCGGTTTAATGTCATCCTTCTTAGCAAGCTTCTTCCTTTTCCCTTTTCTTGAGGTGATTTTTATTTTTATTTTCTATAACCGTTGTCGTTCGTCGATCGACTTGCAGATTCATAGAAAAAAATATTAAACAGGGTTCGGTTATGTGTGGGAATAAGCAGACATAGCGACGAATATCGACAGAGTTTATTGATCGGATAAGTGATTTTTGCCGTTTTCGCTTGTTTTTTTCATAAGACTTTAATTGAGCAAATGTCAGTTCGTCTTCGTTTTGATTAATAAAATTAAGGAAATATGTTTAACATAAGCAACACTCAAATGGGTTGGGTTTTGGGTGCGATCGTCTAGTGATCTTCAATGGAAAAATGAAGAGGATCGAAACTCATGGACTGAATGAGTGAATAAACGGTCACTACTCTAAACGATTCGACATTTAACTCCATATCCAACACAAGTTGCCCAAAAACTCTCAAAAAGACCAATCAAAATTCCTCACTGTCCAAACGAATTAAGCGCCACAGATTACATGCTTAACTCGCTCTTCTCTTTTTCTCCAAATTCAATCTCCAAAAAAACTCAATAAAAAGAAAGATATATTACGTTCCCACAATTTTTCTGTTTCAATTCCGCAAAACAAAGAATCCAATTTAACCAGTTTTCGGAATTTCAGATTCCAATGTCTTGCAGTTGTTATGTTGGTATCTTGTTTCCAATATAAGAGAATTCACTTGTCCACTTTCATTTTCTGGCATCTCTATGTTTATATGTGTGTGTAGTTGCCGATAAAAGATAAAGAAAGTTACAACAGACGTACGCCGCGGGCTGATACAGAAAATTCAGAAAACACAACATGCGACCGCCAAAAATGTCATGACTGTCTTGTTGAGTTCAATCTGTTAAACATCGTCGCCGTAGTGTCTTTTTTATTATGATCAAGATTCTTTGGCTCGCGATTAATGAATGAAAGCCGTTTTGCTTCTTCCGCTAGAGCGACAACTGTCGCAAACGAAAACCCTTCATTCTGACGTTGAACCGGAAAACGATAAACACTGCCGCCGCCGCCGTCAGTAGGGCTTTTCGATTACTTTTCGTTTTCCACATTGTTTGGCAAAATGATTTATCGCGATGAGTAGGTCAGGTGGACAGAATGATTTTGCACGCATTCATGCGTCCGTCGTTTCGCATTGCGACGCACAGTGGTCTGTTTTACTACAAAATATTGCAAAAAAAGAAATTCAACCAATGATTTTCGAGTTGAAATTTGAGAAACCGAACATAGATACAAAACGGGACAGAAAATACATACTAATTTTTTTTTCACCAATTTGGGTTTCAGTAAAATGTCTTTTGTTTCATTTGAAACTCAACCATCCCACAGTCAATCAAAGATCATGAGATATCCTTTGATTGCATTGGTTCCGGTGTTTTAAAGATGCCTGAGATTTTAATGCGTACAGCAAGATTGAGATAATAGGTTCGTGCTGAAGCGGCCTTTTCCCCTGTGCAAAAAATTTTAATGCGTGAAACACATTTCGAAAAATCAAAAAAACGAATAAATACACAAAGGCAGTTATTAGTGAAGAAACATCGAGCTTAATAAGCAGTTCTTTTTGACAGTAATATCAAGATCAATCTTTAACGCTGATTTAACTTTGAACAAAAACCAAGTTGTATCGTTATCGGAAGACCGTGTCGCGGTCGTAATAATAATTTTGGTTCGGCACTTTCTTTCTTTCTTAAGGGATTTTAATCAAATTATTTGTCGTTAAGATAAAGATGGTGTTGTACCTACCTCAGGGATTGGGGAACACTTGTTTTCCTTTTCTTTTATTGGGATTTTCAGAGATTCGAAACGGATACAAAATTTGTTGTATGTTTACAACTTTCATTTTCAGTGAGGTTTTTGAATGAATCATAATTGGACTCTTTTTATGGTAGATGCAATTATTTTGAGAAAAAAATGATTTCATCATTTTGAGCATGAATTTGAATACTTTTCAATTTATATTCTTGACGTTGTTTTTTAGGGTTTGTTTAATGGCATTTCGAGCATTTGCACAAGGGAAGAAGCATTTACCTTTTTTCATATTAAATGGAGCTTTATACATTCTGATCTAAGAGCGCTTCAGCGTGCTCTATTGGGTGTCCCAAGCGACTGATATTTGATGACCTGTTGTTTTGTGTCGCTTTGAACTCTCTGATCTACCGAGCTTCAGCTTGTTATGTTTAAGTTTCACCAGTAGGGGATTTGTATAAGCCGATCTACTAGAGTGTCGGCTTGCTGTGTAGAATGTTACTACTTTGTGTCCACCAGAGCTCTATCATGCATTATTATCTGCCTCTAAATACTGATATTTCATAGTTTAGGCCTTGTTATTGGTGGTCTTCCAGAGATTCGGTCTGCTGTCAGCCTTTTTAAGACTCAACTCATCAGGTATCTTGCTGATTAAGCAAGGCCTAAACTACTGCGTTAAGTATCACCGAAGCCCCTAGCCTGCTACCAATCTATAATATGCCCATACCAGAGCTGCCTGCAATGTTCGTTCAACGACTGTCTGGTTCTGCGCGGAAATATCAAGGAAATGTTTATTATTGTTCACCAGCTGTCAATCCCAAAATTAAACCTAATTAAAATTGTGAACTTCTTTCATTTTACTTTCACTGCAGGTCTTTTATGTACCTGATTCAAAGAATGATGAAAATGAAAGGACAATCACTCAGCCAAGACAATTTGATGAGAGTGACAAGTTTCTTAAAACAGTTTAACAACAAAGATTTGAATTGTCTCCCTTGTCTTCAACAATGCAATGTCAAATAGAACACAAACAACCCAATCATCGGGGAAAAATCTCAAAAGGAAAACAAGAAAGAGAAAGAAATTGCAAGTGAGTCTCAGACAACAAACAGACAGTAGTCGCAACAGTTACTACAAAGTCAGAAGTTCAAACGACATTGACATTTCATGATCAATTTGACACACAGGGGCACGATCACTATACATCGATACCGGGTTCGATCTTAAACTTTGTCTTAAAATGTCTGTCTGGCTAATGAATTAATGGCAAAATCATTATACCAAGTAGCAGTAACAGTAAGTGGCGACAGGCGCCTGGTGACAGACTGTAGCAATTTTATCATTCTCTCTCTCCTTTCGAATGCACGATTTTCCCATAGCTACACAAGAAAGAAAAGGGAGATGATGATGCCACTTTTAGCTAGTTTCGAGCGAAAGTAAAGTAAACAAAATCGAAAGGAATTTTAACAAAAGCAGTTCAGAACGGATGGAATCGTCTTCCGAACAATCTAACGGAAATCAAAGTTAATTGAAAGGAAGTGATAATGATCAACGAACACAAAAGACAGTGACATTTAAACTTGGGAGAAATACTTTGGTAGAGCGAAAGTGAATTTTGTTTGTCCTAAGGCAGGGCATACACTGTACAACTTGTTTGTTGATCGAAACGAAGTCGATAGTGAATGAACTCTCCACTTGTCGTCGATATCAAAGACTATTGTCATCCAGGAATGAAACGAGAAAGACAGCTGTCAAAGTGTAAGTTTACACATTGAAGTTTCAACTCAAAATCTGTCAAACAAAACACTTGACAAATTGTACTCTTAAGAAAGTTACATGAACAGACTGTCAATTGTCAAACTTTTTCAACAAATTTTCCAGCCATCAACTAATTTCACCACAAAACTTAATCCAAATCTCTGCGAACAAACTCAA
Organism: Sphaerophoria taeniata; assembly: GCA_943590905.1. Taxonomy (NCBI): domain Eukaryota; kingdom Metazoa; phylum Arthropoda; class Insecta; order Diptera; family Syrphidae; genus Sphaerophoria; species Sphaerophoria taeniata. Next base: position 88,131,944 of record OX016542.1, read on the forward strand.
CAACATTAATTGACACTCAAAATTCAAAATATGACAAAAAAATCCTCAACACATTCCGATGCAGACACATCTCCATAAACATACCATAAATTCAGAAGCTTTATTAGACTGTCCCCCCGTCTAAGCCAAACAATGTAAAACAGAGATTTCACTTGTCCTAAACTGCCGCCACAGCAGCCGTCAACATCATCGTCATCTCAAGCACATAAGAAGTTGCACTGAAGGTTTTTAATTTCCTCAAAGCTCTAGAAGTCCCCTGCCGAAAAAATCTCGAGACGAAAGGAGAGAACATTCAAACGCTAGAAAAGATGAGATGTTGATGATGGAAAGTTGTTTGGCAACTTCTTTTTCCTATTTCACAGACAAAAAAACAAACTTATAAATGTGCGATACACATTGTGGCCGGATGATGCTGATGATGATGATGATGGTTTGAAGGTTTGAGTCTGTTTTGTTTTGTTTTTAATGATTGCACATGTGTAGGCCCAAACTGGGCACTCTACAAAATGCTGTATTTGGCTTATGAAACCATCATCGAGCACTGTCGCACGACATAGACGACGACCGACCGACGATAACGACGAGTTTCTTTAGGAAGGAAGGAAGGAAGGAAGGAAGTTGTGGTAAAGACCGTTGCCGACTGTCAATCCATGCAGCCAGCTCCACCTTGCTGTTAGCTGCTGCTTTTGGCGGAAGACCGACCATACGAAACGAGAAAGACTTTTTCCACTTTCAGTCTATCAGTGGAGTCATTTAATTTGAACATAAATATGTACACTCTCCGGCCTTCTCAAGACCCCCATAGAGACCCCACAAAAAAGATTCAAAAATACAACATACTCGTGTGGTCAATGGTTAATGCTTATGTCGATTGTTTAGACGGGGAATTCATTGCGCTATGTACGACGACGACTATGATGATGGCAGCAATGGCTGATAGAGAGTGCAGAGATTAAAAGGTAGGTAGGTGTCAACTTTCTCATTTCTTCGGTTACAGGTGTTTTTTTTTCCTTTTTTTTCTTTTGGTGTTTCTTTGGAAGTCTACATGAGATGGTTGTTATTTGGGGAGCAGAGATTTGTTGAATATTTTAAGAGGTTTTTGACACATGAATCTCATTAAAATTGATTTTTTTTGTGTGTGTTGTTGTGGCGTTTAAAGATTTTCGTCATATGAAAGCTCGAATGGGAGTTATTGAAATTTGATGGAATTTTTTTAGGAAACGATTGGATATTTTGTAAATTTCTGAGACACAGAAGGACAGTAACAGAGTTACAGAAAAATGGAAGACAGATTTGAGAGCACACAGACGAACACATGTATTGATGGAAAGTAACAGTGAGAGAGGTTCAAACGCCTTTAAATAAGCCTTGAGAATTAATACAAAGGTCATACCTTTCGATTTTTGACAGATTCTCTGATTAAACACAAATTAATCAGCAAAACAAACATTTTCTCATCACACAAAAAAATAGATACATTTTTGCACAAACTTTCACTTGGACATGTGAGATTTTTCTGCTGATTTTTGTTTAGTATTGGATTTGCAATTAACGCCGACATAGCTACTAACGAAAAAAGGCAAAACTAAACAACAAAAACAAATTAAAAGATTCGCAACAGCGAAAAACAATCTAAAGATACAAATTGTTTTCATCTGACCGGTTGATATTGTGTGCGCGCGCAAGAACAACACATGTGTTCGACAGGGTTGGATTTGGTACAAAAAAGTTACTTCTTTCCAAAATATGGAAGTTTTAAGGCAGATTTATAGTGCGTCTTGTCTCTGGTTCCTTTTTGAAAGTCCGTCCCTGTCCAAATTGTGCACTTAAGTTTTCACTCTCGTGTACCCTCGCACATAGATTTTTGTTTAATTTTGTGTTCGCATAAGCATTACTTATCAGACCGAACACACAAAGAGCAAAAATAAAATCTAATTGAGTTCATAAATTTTGATTTTTTTATTCACATCGATTCACTTATGAAGAAATATTTCGCTTCACTTAGAAATTTACAAGAAAAAAAAAAAAAACTTCCAATGCACGAATAGTGAGTGAGTCGTGTAATGGTCGTGATTTTATCAAGATCCATTCAGTCAGTCATTCAGCAAGATGAAGACCTTGTTGCGTTCACTGTAATTCTGTTCAGTCAAAATTGTTAAGTAAGAATGAAAATAGAGATAGACACGATGCGTGCGAATTGCCAATTAAGAGTTTAATTTACGTAGATTTCAATTTAAAAAGTTCATCTCGATTTTTATTTGATTTGTTGTTGAGTTTGTCGTTTCGTTTCGGTTTGGTTTTATATTTGACAGCGAAAGTGATGAATGATGATGGTTGAGAACAGAAAGAAACAAGCATGAGTGTGACTATCGTCAAGCGATGTTCAAGAGAGGATTTCTTGGAATTATTTGACCAATTGAACCGAGTGATTCATATATAGGCAAGACTTGGCAAAACTCCTTTCGAAATTTGATATCGGAAATAGCACAAACAATTAACCCTTTTACCCTCTGTGGCTCCTAAAGTGTACGGCCCTGGCCTCTGAAGGTTGGACAGCAGATGTGTACGTTCATATCCCACACTCGGGTAAATTATTGGACAAATCCATACACAGGATTCTGCACAGGGTGAATTCAACCGAAAAAACCATCATGGTACCCTTTTGACCCCCTGCAGCTCCTAAACTATACGGCCCTGGCTTCTGAAAGTTGGACAGCAGGATGCGTACGTTCATATCCCATACTCGGATTTTTGGTCCCGTATGCGACGATGGTGAATGGAGAAGAAGGTTCAACCGGGAACTGTACGAGCTGTGGATGTATTCCAGAAAGCCATAAGAGAAGACGACTACCTTGGTTCGGATTCATCGAGCGAATGGAAGACAACGCTCTAGCCAACAAAGTCTTCTCATCGCAGCCGCCAGGTTCGTTACGACAAGGAAGAACGAACCTCCAATACAAGGACCAAGTGACTGGAGATGCCAGAGCGCTTGGATTTGGCGACTAGAGAGTGAGGGACCGTTCCCGATGGAAGGCTGCTTTGTCTCAGGCTGATATCCTTCATGGTTTGGGAGCCGGATAAGTAAATAAGTAAGAAGTACCTTGCAATCTAGCTGTACCTATTAGCACATCATGCTATCTATCTTACTTCACTCTATCACTACGGTATCCTGTTCGGACAGAGAAGGGTACCCATACTGCCTCTTGGGGAATACTGACCAAGCCTCTATGATTGTATCAATGCATCATAAAAAGAGGCTATCCACAAAATCTTTGCAAGTACCTAGGTACCCTCACACCAAGTGTTGTTTCCCCAGCTGTAAGCAACATTTCTGTCAAAATCGCTGTGTAAAGTGCAAAATAATCTGTTACACATCATGTTCCTGCAACATACATACTGCCGCATGAATTTGAAGAACTGACTTCTTTAACCTTATTAGTCGTTATTAAACAAGATTAATACAGTGTCGTGTTTCATCCAACAAATGAGCAAAAAAAAACTAAACATCTGTTCATTAAACAACACATTCAGCAGTTAAACCCAATCGCCATTCATAAAACCAGCGCACTCCAACGGCGGACTCGATACAACTCCATTCATATTGCAACAGAAACAGAACCCCCATAACACAACAACCTTCCCAAACGGTATACATATATTTTCCTGCTTTACCATAATCCATATAATGCCTCATGCAGCCAATTCCTCTTTGCCTTCTTTATTTTTTTTTTGTTATTTTCGTGTTGCTGCTTTTGAAGTGTCATTTGTTCCACTTAAAAGACTTAACTTGCAAACTGACTTTCGAGTCGTTTTTTTTTTTAGACTTTGGGGACTCTAAAGCGGGACTTCTTTGCAAATCTTGTCAAACTAATACCATCCATTCATTATAGAAAGTCGTCGACTCGCTGCAAATAAAGATCCATTTCCTGGACACTGAATTGGCAGAAGAATTGACCTCTCTCTCTCTCTCGCCGTATGCGTCGCTGCCAAGGCCTTTTCTGTCACTTCATAGGAGTGGATTGGAGTGTAACAAATTTTAGAAAAACATGTCACGTGTAGACACGCATTCATGAGACTCTCAAACAGTTCCTCCCTCCCCAGCCCCTGTTCATCACTTCAGTCAATCTTAAGCCGATATAATAATGTTAAATGAGAAATTGGATCAGAAGTTTAGTTTTGTCGTCGTCTTTTGTCTATTTGTGGGATTGGATTTGATTTGATTTGATTTCATTCATGATGCGTCTTTGCTGTTCTTAAAGGCCTATGACACCGACCGTACCTTGTTGTTCCACCTAATCGCTGATGGTATATTGTGACTTATACCTGATTCATGCCAGAACCATGCAGTTGGCTGTCGTCGTTTCATTGTGGAGAAGGCATCAGCCAACGCAACGTGCGCACTCTCGCACTCCAGACCAAAAATACACTCCTTAGAAAAAGCGGTGAACCAGTAAACAGTTATTACTGTCTTATACAGTTCGGCTTTGGCTATCTACGATACGCAACCGAGACAATGGCCAATAAAATTTGTGTGTGTTAAAGCTGGGTTCCTTTTGGCATAGTCAAGACAGGGGCGGAATTGGTGTGTGATGACAAAAGCGTGGTAGAAACTGTGACAGGCCGAAATTGCACAGTGTGGATTGTGTGTGAGAAGTGTTTGTTTCAAATACTCTTACAAATGTGTAGGTTGCATTGCTTATTTAAAAATGTCGATAAAAGTAAACTTGACGATTAAAGCCTCCAAATGTCTTGTAGTGGAAGCCATGTGGAACGTATTTGTATAAGGACTTAAGAGAAAGGAACAAACTTCGACAGAAGAATCGAACCTTGTGGAATACATTCCTCATTTATTTTTTGAGAATTCAATACCAAATGAAAAGTTAATGTGTCTTAGACTCGCGCCCGAAGGAACTTTTCTCAAACAATATGCCTTATCAAAGCGACCAGCCCTGCAAGCAGGTATCTCTCTGTTTTCGAGTTTATTAAAATACCAAGAGATACTTACGATCTTTATGAAAAAAAAGAGAGCCAGCATTTGCAATAAACATTGTTTTGTCGGTCGGTCTTATACGGTGGGTCGTCGCTAGCTGGTTGAATGGTTAATCATTGTCGGGCAGCGGGTTTTTGGGATACAAATGTCCCGTACTTCGTATGAGTAACGATCTTTTGTTTAGTTGTTTGGGATTGTCGTGACCTACCTACAAAAAATACTTCATATAACTCGGCAACTGGTGCGGCACTGCCACATAATGCCGTGACTGCAAATAAATACAAATACAAATACAAATACAAATACAAATTAGATTGACCACTATGGAAGAAGTAGGCAGGAACACTCTGAAAATTCATGACTACTGTGAAAACAAGACACATGGCGGGATTTCGAGACTAGGTTATGGAATGTGGTTGGTTTTTTGTTTTTACATTTGTGTTTGTTGGAATGTTGAAAAATTTGGTTGCTGAATTTTGAGTGGTTAATGGTCAACAAAGGATTGCTATATTTTTGTTAGTTCTAATCTAGGTGGGAATAGAGAGCAAATTACAGAAAAATCTTTCAACCACTTTCAATACTGTTCAGAAAATTATTGCTCGGATTTGCAGTGACCAAACCAAAAGGTTTAATCGAACGTTTCAGTCATGAAGTGTCATATAGATGGTCTGCTAACTTTAGGAGTGGTTTTTACAACTGGAATTTTCCTAGGCTAAGCTGATTGAGTGGCTAAATTAGTGACTGTAATAGAAGAACAGCGGAACAGACGGTGGATCATCATATCACGAGATCACGACAATACCACACTAATCAAAGGTTATCTCGGCCATTTATTGCATGCCTTCGCCAAAAAACACAATGCCCAAATAGATCCTTACAATCCAATGTCTACACAACAATTTCGCAGTATGATTTAAGAAGTCTAGTGTTTCAAGGAGTTTTCGATATTGCATTGGGAGATTGCGAACGAGCAGCGGAAGCAGCTTTCCGATATGGAAAGTTTAGGACTTGAAGTATCATTTTTCATTGCATATATTTGGAGAGACCTTTCTTGGGAACCAACTCGCAACAATTGTGATTTGAACCCGCCCAAGACTGTACTCCATGTCCGTCCAAAGATACACCTCGTCTATTTCTTATCCGAAGATCACTCTAATTGAATCTCCACCAAATCTTAAGTGGATCACATGAGTTGCTTTTGTTGTCTCCTGGATGAAGCTGCGTTTTTTCCCCGTTTCGGTCTCAGCAGTAGAGATTCAAACCAAAAGCAAAACAAAAAAATTTGCCAATTGAGGAAATGTGTTTCCAGTATAACTCCCTCCCCTCTCCCTAACCTCCAATTTGTTGAAGGCTGCTTGCTTGAAATGATGTTGAGAGACCTTTTAAAGCTAGACAATGTGTGAGTGTTGGCCAGTACCGGTACCCGGTTGAAAAAAAGTTCTTCTTCCACATATGCCCACAAATACCTTTAACGACAAAGACGAAAACCAGGAAAGATAAAATAGATTTTAAATTATGCACACGGAAGCGTATCCATGGAAGATTAGTTCTTATGTTTATAGATATGTACTGTGCGCGAGAGCTATGCGTCTCTTGTCGTTGATCGCCTCCCCAAACACACCTACCGACGAACGATGCGACGACCAACGAGATCACAAAACTTACATTTCTATCTAGGGATATTTAACATAGTTGCTTGGTCGATTGCAGCATATTGTTGCAAACGTCCATTTCTGGATGGATGCGCGCAATCGCAATCGGTCTTCTGGGTTTCGATGATGATGATGATGCAGCAACTTTGGCGGGCGGCCACAACACGACGACGATCGAGTTTCACAATCCCTACTCCTGTTTGCCCATTTCTGAAAATCTGGTCTTGGCCATATTCGGGAAGAATTGGGTAGACGTCAACTTCTTGTTTGTTCTTCTTTCTGAGCTGCTGTGCGTTGCGTTCGATGCGACTTACAACGATCAACGATGACACAACGACTACGGACGCATCCGTTAACCGGTCGAGTCGCCATGAAAATGGCAAACTTCCCATATGTGCCGCAGGACTACATACCGACTTGTCAATCAATCTCTTTTTCTCTCTTTCGGTGATTGTCGATCGATCGAAATATCGATTCGAGTTGAGTTGGTCGGTTGAACGATCCCCGTGCTGGCTGGCTTTCATGATCTCATCGTCTTGCGGGCATATTTCGTGCGTTTCGCAGGCGGGATCAGGAGCGGATTTGGAAGGTCCCCTACTTTCAACGAATTAAAGATCGAACCCGATCAAATTCCGCGGAACTTATGTAGCGATCAATCGAACTCGAACGCCTTCAGGGATCAACCTTCATAAGGATTCACACTTAGAATCTAGGCTTCATGAGCACTTAATGCTGTCCTGTGAGTATTGCCCGAGTCATATCTCCAGCTGCAGAAGGACAACCAAAACCACATCGACTTCTATGGGCAGAGTAAGTGGAATCTCTTATTTCCCATATTTAGTTTGAAGGAGGAAAATGGAAATTCTTTTGTTTCTTTTCCTTTCTTTATAATAAAACGTGAAGATAAAATAAAAAAGAAGGATGCGTGAAGAAAATCTTAGCAACATTTTCCCTGCCAGTGCAAGATTACTGCGCAAGTCTCCCCATTACCCCTCAATAAATATGTCAAATTCAGTTATATGTATTTGAGTCGTCATTTGGCGCGCTCTCGAAAAAAAGTAATATCACTTAGGGAACGGGACTAGAATAAAGGTAGCTAGCTTCCTCATCAATCTCGCTCTTTCCACCGTAAAGCCCCGGCACACGGGGTTTCCTTTGTTCCCAGAGGCACTGCCGGCCGAATAACTAAATGTTCTGTCATTGCGAGACTCAACACAAAAATGAACGTAACTCGCGCACATGAGGATAACGTTATGCGTTTATTTTATTGCAATGGCCATTTTGTTGGTCAGAGTGTTACTGTTATAGCGCTACAGCCGCTGCAGCAGCCAGCAGACATTTGCAGGAAATTATCCAAAACCGTTAAATGGTGCAGTATTGAAATTTATTTAGCCAGATAGACATCCTTTTGCTGTGTGTGCGCGAGTGCTTTTCACAGTCAACACGATGAGAATGTAATCAGGGAATCACTTTGAAGGAATCGTATGGGTGCACTTTAAGAGCTTCAGACAAAAAAAAATCGCACTGGCATAGGAGTGTGCTCCACAACTCTAGTGGGCTCCTTAACGTTAAGGAGAACAAACGGTAAAATGTGTGTGTTGTATTTTTCACTGAGTTTTATGGGAATTTTATACAATTTTTCGAGATTGAATTTGAGAGAGCCAAGCCGCCGCGGCCGCTATGCCGGCCAACCAACGACGAAGAGCTTTAGCTGGACAGCAGGCAAGATCTTCAACATGTGATCTTTGGAATGTTTTATTGATTTGGATTTATGGGGAGAGTTCTGATCGTTTGGGTGCTTGTGTGTGTGTTTTATTGGGCGATTTAACTATCTAATCGAGAAAATGGACTGAGTTGAGGAGAGATATTTATTGTTCAGGTGTCAAAATAATTCGATGAAACATAAAAAGAGAGATTTTAAGGTGTACCGTTAGAGAAGCTTAGATTCAATTTGAAAGTTCTCGGTATTAAATAATGCCTATTAGGATAAGGGTTCTTCCTCAATTTTTGAATGGCATACCACAAGGTTCTGCGCTATTCCCAGTACTTTTTTTGTATGATACATTGTAGATAGAAAAAGAAGTTTTGTCTGGATGCTTCCGCTTGTACGAAAAGGAATACTACAGGGTTCTGCATTGTTACCAATACTTTTCTTGAGCGTTATCTTTAGATCTAAAGAGTAGTGTTGTCAGTGACATTATGATAGTTTTGGAAACTCAGATATTGGGGTTTTTCCGCTTGATCGAAACGGAATACCACAAGGCTCTACATTGCCACCAGTACTTTTCTGAAATGTTTATTATAGGTTGAAGAAGTTGTAATGTCAGTGACAATTTGATTGGATATGAAAGTTCTGGGAACTTGGATATCGGAGTTTTTCCGCTTGTACGAGGAATGCCAAAAGGCTATGCATTGTGTGATTGAGGGTTATTGTCAGCGACATTGTTGGACTAAGGGAAAACGAAGTTTTCCTTCCAGACTAAGCAAAATATTCATCATGGACTTTCAATTCGTTGGGCATTCATCAAAAGTGAATGTAATATTCAAAATCAGTTCCCAGCAACTACATCCTTACTTTCGATTTCAACTATTTTAACGATGCAAATTGCAGCAATGTAAGCAACAAGAATCCATCAATTGGTAACCACATTAAAAAAAATTTGAATGCAATGCATTCAAAAAATTATTCACATTTTTCCAAACACAAAAATTTTACTTTCTACAAAAAATTTGCATAATGAATTGCGAAATTGCATTCAAATTTGCCAACAACCTTAACAAAAAGCAAAATAAAAATCAAGTGAATGCAGCATCACATCATTTGCTGATGCATCAGGATTTTTGTTATTTTTGTTCATGTGAGGAAGTGAATTCAAGAGCCCATTGTTTGGACAAAATTTCACAACACACCATAATCAAGTCAAGACCTCAACCTCAACTTCTCAACACTCAACAGCTATTGCGAGCGTGCCCTTCAAAATATTCTTTTGTGAAAATCACAAAAAATTTGCATGGAAAAGGAAAAATGTTTGTTGTTTTGCGAGATTTTTGCCGATGGAAATCAAATTAAAACGGTAAAACAGAGGGAAATTCGCAGAGTTGCATATGTGAGTTCTCAGATTAAAAGTGCATCGTATCTTTCTTGATTCGATTCCCTTGTTCAGGGAAAACCACACGAAATTGTTGCCAATTTCCGTTCGACAGCAACGACTTGGTTGTGGCGGCGTCGAAGGCGGTAAATCGAAGTGATATGAAAGTAAAGATACACTTTTTCTCTCTCCGAAAAACAAAGTCTAAATGGAAGATACAAGATATACAAATTCCTGCAATTGGCAGCAAAGCGACCGAAGCGACGCGACGCAACACATACATGCTTAGCACTTTTATCCTCATGCAAATCTCAGATTGCACGAGGAGACAACAGCAAAGCGGGTTGTAAGACGGGGCCTGTTAGACAAAAGAAAACGGCGCGGCGCACATGCCATAGAGTCAATATACTTCTATGTAACAGGCAGCCTATTTGGGATCTCTCATCATCTGTTTTCTGTCTGTCTGTATCTTTTTCAATGGCGGCATGAAGTACGCCACACGAAATTTGTGTGATCTCATTGATTGCAATGGAAGATTACCAGAGACGACGACACAGAGAGAGGGATTTCGTGGTGGTAAGTATTATTTCGGTACCAATCATCAAGGAAAGATATATGAGAACTTGCTAGGGTATATTCTTTCCATGTGGGCTAGACCGATTTTTTAACATCGTTTTGAAGAATCACGATTTTGAGGCAAAGGTGTTTTGTTTCGTGATCGGTGATCCGATTTTTTCTGTTATGATTGCAGATTTTAGGGGCTCAATTGAAATAAATCCGAAGTCATATTAATACCCCAGAATTAAGCCTCAAAAGTTACTCCGATCGCCAATAATCCAGTCAAAATTGTACTCGCAATCCCGAAGCACTAAGAAACTCTTGTTGAAATTCCTTTATCAAAATTCAAAACTTAAGCCCCGAAGCTCTCAGGTCTCAGAGCTACCAAATGGAAGTTTATAGATAACAATGGTAGCAACTAACGTATTTTTCGAAACAAGGCTATCACCCTAAAGTTTTATCTCTGGAAATGTCAACATCAAGCTCTTAATCCCAAAATCAGCCACATCAACGGCTTCGTTGGTTGCCACCAATTACGAAAAACAAACATTTCAATCCGGGCTATTTGTGCAATCGATTGATACTTGCACCACGAGTTAAATGTCACGTGAATTTAAAGACCTCTTCAATGTAACCCTCTTAAGCAGTTAAGATCCCCATTTCAAAACTGCATTTTTGGCAAAAAAAAACCTAAAGTCCAATTGATTAATTAAAACATAAATGAACATACAAAATTGTGTGAAAAACATGCTCCAATAAAACATAGAAGAATTCCAACTAGACGAGCTGCAGGAAAAAAAACCTCCAGCAACATTGTATCCAAAAAAGGCGCCTGCAATCTACCCACAACGAAAGAACCACAAACTTATCTATATCCTACCAGCATCTTTTTTTATTGAGCGATCCAGCTTACGGTTGAGTGAGTGAGCTCACCAAAGCGCAGTAAAAATTCTTTGCATATGACCTCAATTTCAAGGCTTCGCACATATCTACATGCATTCCAGCACCAGGGCACTCCTTTTTGTGTGTCCCCCAAGTCCACCTCTGCTGCATGTTTTCCGATCGAACCAGCAGCATCACAGCTAGCGAGCAGCAAACCAGCACATCATTGCAACTTCAGCTAGGCAGCGGCGAAGCCGTGCAACGAGCCCAACTAGCGCACAACACAAAACGTGATGTTAGAGAGATGGCTCTGTGGAGCACATAAGCAACTAACAAGCGATGCCCGTAAAAAGCAAGTTCGATTGCTGCTGCTGCAACGGCTGAAATGGCGAAATTCTAACATTATACCGTAATCATAATCAAGATTGAAACAGAAGAGGCTCTGAGGATGAGTATTTGAGTGCGTCTCTCTCTCTCTTTCTCTCTGAGGAAGCTCAAATTAATCGCGCACCAGAGCTGCAACGGTCTACAACCAAGCACCACACATCAGCATTTAGGATCATCGTCATCATCATCATCATTAAATTTCCTCGCATATCCTCTGGAGGAGCGTTAGAAAATTAATATCATTCTCAAGAGATTGGGACACTCCATAAAAAACTGAAGCTGCACTGGCTGGTCGCGCGCTGGTCAGTAGTAGGAAGGGAACACTTGTCCCGTGTCGTTTTTGATGGCTGATTTGCTTTTTTATTTTTGTCGCTTACACACAGAAGGTCATATCAAGCCTCCGCCGCATCCCTGAGAACGAACGGGAAGATTTGCATACGGGATACTCGCACGGTTAAAGTAATATGCACAGGCTGTTTATGGCTATGAGCTGCTCAATGAACTGGACTCGGGTTGGTGTAATCTCTCATCCTGTTTCGTTCCTTTCCTGTGCTTCGGTGTGGGGACATGCAGTGTTGTCGCAACTTGTCCTCTTCAAATTGTGTTCCGCGGTCGAATTGCGATGGCAATCATAATTTCCTTACTGCCACACAGCCGCACGGCCATAAATTGCTGCAGCAGGAATTTCGGAATTCTATTGCTGCACATTGGGCATGTGCATCGAGAGCCAGCGACCGACCGTTCGCTGTCGTGATGTTCATTCAATTTGCCAGTGTGCAGGCATGTGTGAGCTCTGGAATCACTTCCTCCTTGTTTCTGTTTTCGGGTATTTCGTTTGGATTTATCTGGCCAGATAAGATAACATGAATGACGATGATGTAAGGAAAAGATGATGGCTAACTTGGAGGATGGGACATTTGGCAAAGAAGTGGAGAGAAAGAGCTCGATGAGGAGTTGCCTCAGTTTATAGAGTTATGGAAACTGGATGAATTAATTATCCTTATCTTTATGAGCACGGACAAGATTGCTCCTTGTTCAAGAATGTCAAAAACATGTTTAAAATTTAGGTTTACTGTCCAGAGATGGGATTGCTCGAAATGAATGTTTGAAAGTGGGTCAAGTATGAGATTTGCGTTGTTCTAGTTGTTGCACTTTGGATATCTCGGGGCCGATTTGTCACCTCAGCAGACTGGATTCGGACTACCAATGACTGACCTGTACCGAATAACTACTGACACCAAATATAAATCGATCTCAAATGGACAGTAGATGTCCAGCTCCCTTCAAAATCGTTTTTTTAAGTGAAAGTCAAATATTGGCTTGTAATGTTTGATCCTTAAAATTACAATGATCCTAGACTCAGTAACAAACCGGGATGTGGTAGTCTTATTTTAGTCGAAATTGGGTTTTCTTTGGAATGTCATCGAAGGATATAACTAAAGGCATGGTTAGAGCCCAAGATGTCACAAAAATTACTCGCTGATTGAAATCTAAACGGTACCCTGCCCGTGATACAAATCAAACGAAATATTACAAATACAAATATATTACAAATTGTTGTCCAGCTAATTAAGAAAAGAATTACAACCTTTTCTTTCGCCTGTTGGTTTAAGTGGCCGCAGACTCAACGGCCCATTAGCCGCAAGCCATAATTCATTCAAACTGACCCGAAGATTGTTTTCCCAAAGTATTTGAATGCGTTGTCAGCGGCGATCCTGTCCCTCTTACTTCCGCATTATTTGTCAATATTAACATTTTACCCATAAATAAGCAAATAACTCCTCTTCGAGTAATAAAGATTCCTCATTAAAGTCGACCGGCATTAAAAGTGAATATAAACTTTTGCCATTGCCGAGGCAATTTAATGCTGCAATGAGTTACGCTCAGAATGAAATGGTCATAAAAAAAATCGAAGAAGAAAAAAACAGGTCACGTGGTTTTTGGTTGACTCTAAAAGTCCAAAGAACAGTCGAAATACCACCGCTAGCGATTTTCACAGTGGGCTTGTTCGGCAGTTACTTCGACATAAAGCAAATGGCTTGGTTTTTAGCAAATTCCGCAGAAACGGTTCATCGTACCGAAAAAAGCTTCAAAACCAAATTTGAAGATCGTTCAATTTTCTACAAAAAAGTGCTTATTCATTTTTCTGATTTAAGATAAGGTTGCAAAGTTATGTTCGTCTAAACTTCTGTCCAATTCAAAAAAAATATTCAAATTTGTTGAAAGCTCGTCTGTCGTCTCCACTGTTTGTGATGAGACGATGATGGCTCCACGACCACAGTGTTGCAGCACAGTCACCACCATACCCTCACATTGTGTGACCCGGACAAATCGAACCATCCAACTGGGTGTAACAAAATCTGTGCCACCAAAATACCAAACGCTGTCGTCGTCGTTCCCGAGGATAGTCTCTTAATTCGGAATTTAGTACGCAACAAGAGGTAAAATTTATTTCGGTATTTTTATGAAGACGTTTTTATTTCCTCCCTGATTTTGACTCTTAAGAAGAAGAAAAGTCAACGAAAGGTTGGGTGAATGGGTTTCTGGGTAAGGAATGACACAGCGCCGCCGCGGCCGGTTGCAACCGTTATTTTGGACACTTTTATAGACCTCTCGATTCAGGGCACAATAATAACATCATTGTTCCGCTGATTTGTGACAGACAATGAGAGGCAGAGGGGTCCATTCGTTATTGCCCAACTGGATTTGGTTCCACTGTAAGGGGAAAAAAAATGCCTAAGTGAAATGATTGGCAGATTTATGGGATTTCGAAAGCTCGAGGCTAACAGCGATACCCTATTGACCGCAGAGTTTGCATATACATAAATCCTCACACCAGAAAAAAAGACAAAGCTGGCATCACTGCTGTAACCTAAGAGTGGAACGTGTGCCTTTTATTATTTCTTCTTTATTGTTATAAAATGAACCGTCGTCGTCGCTTTTCTCGTGTCGTCGCCGCGGTCATCGTTGTTGGACAGTTTTGCAATTGTCCATGCGGTCAAGGGTTCAAATTGAAGAATTATTGTTATTATTTTTTTTCTTTCTTTTTGTAACAACTTGTAAACGAGTAGGAGCCCTCGGCCATACGACATGAGACTGGGAGAGAAGAAAATTGTTTATAAAAAATAACGATGATGGGACTAAGCGAGGCTCAAAAGAAGATGTAGTTATTTTCGGGTTATTTAAATCCATAAAGATAATGCTAAGGAGATGACGACCCTTGAGGACACATTGAAGCATTGTTTTCCTTTTTTTTTGTCTTGTTTTAAAGAAATCAATGTTGCTAGGAATAATTGTCGTGAAATCGAGATTTTTGTGGGAATTGAGTAGTTGCAAAAAAGGTCTGTTACACGACCTGAAACCCTTTATCACGACAAAGTGTAGGCTAATAGCCTGGGATTCAATTGACAGAACAAGGAAAGAGAAATTGGAAAAGAATTATCTTTTAAAGCAATTGCTTGAGCAACATGTCGACAGTAAGTGTTTTTTTACTATGGAAAGTTGAAGTTTACAACTCCTTAGTTTTAAGGGAATTCAACGTCGCAGGCCAACCTTAAGCAAGTAAGAAAGAGCAAGAGGAGCGTTCTCAATCAGGCAAAAAACCAGAAAGGACTTCTAAGCATTAATTTGAATAATTTCGCGACTGAAATTAAGTTGTAACTCAAATGTTGACAAATGTTAAATTTATTCCTCCACAGGAATGTAGTTTTAACTTTCAAATGATCATGGTCACTTTGAAAAACCAGAAGGAGAAAAAAAAAATCAAAACCAGAACCAACAACACGTTTGCCTGTGCCAATCTGTGTTACTGATCGTTTGCACTTGCACATTAGCAACAAACACCATGCAACACACGTTCTTGGTACCGAGGTCATCAAATCCCTCGATTGTCATAACAACCAAAGCATTTGTCGCGTCGTCGCTTCGGTCGATCGGTGGTCGTAGTCGTCTTGTCGTTGCTGTGTATCGTTTCGTTGCCGTGTCGTCTATTGGCTTGGTAATGTCAATTTTCATAGACAACGACGACGCACAGTTGTCCAAAAAGGGAAAAGTCGTGGCAAAAATACAAAATCTGATGTTTTATTTTTATTGTTTTGTTTTTTATTTCTAAGAGAAATATAGACAGAGCTTCAAAAGCAGCAAACAAAATAATTTTTTGATCACTAGTTTAATTTATAGGGCTTTTCAAAGTTAGTTAATTTTTTTTCTAGAGAAAAAAAAGAAAAAAAAAACAAAATTCCTTATTTTTATTTTTGCGATTATGGCATATTGAATGAAAAATCTTATTTTTTGTTAATAGTTCCTGGTTTAATTACTTATAAGTAAATTTAAATTTGAAATTGAAAAAAAAACAATAATTTTTACGGTTTTAATAAATGAAACAAAAAAACACCATTTTTTTTTACAATTTATCGAGTTTGAATAGAGCTACAAAAAAATCCATCCAAGTCCATGCATTAAGCCGAATAGGGTATGTGTATCAACCAATTGTTGAGCCAAAAGAAAAATATTTAGCTGCGCATACTTGCGCACTGCCGAGATTTTGAACTTTGAAGAAAAAATAAAGGCTTGAGAAAACGCTTACTTTGGCATACCTTGAGCCACGTAAACGCTTCGTTCTCTGTTAATAGTAATGCTAGCAACGATGTTAAGGTTTTAATTTTAAGAAGAAATATTAGTCATTGTAACTGCATTTACAAATTTTTTTATCTTTTTTTTATTGGTCAGATATTATGTTTTGAAGGATGTTCCGTTGTTCTTGTCCGTGATAATTTTTGACTTTGATGTCAATTTTTTTCGAAAAATGCGTCGTAAACATAACATTTTCTTACTTTATTTTAATAATGATAATAATAATGAATAAAAAAGTCATTCATAATGTTGTCAAAAAACCCACAAGTATCATAAAATGTATGGTACTTGTAAAAACCAGCAACGGATGAAACTTTATTTGTTTTTTGCTTTAGAATAAAAAAAAATATTATTTTGGATTTTATTAAATTTGATATAAATTGATATAGGTTTTGCAAAATGTTTTACCATATCTACCAATTTTTATAATCTGCCTACTTTAATTTTCCTATTTAAGTTACTAAGCCAAAATGATCTAAGGTTGAAGGATATTTTTAATTATAGATCCTTATTTTATGGTCCAATAAAACAGGTAGAGAGAAATATTATTATAAAATTTTTATTGATTAAAATTAAAAATTTTATTATTTTATATTAAATATTATATTAATATAGATAAATTTAACGAGTATACAAAAAACACTTCGGATCTTTTAAAATCGAAATATAGTCACAAACTCTTGACCCCAACACTTCACAAGATTCTGGACCACGGTGGAGAACTAATAAGCCATCAAATTTTACCAATAGGGGAACTTTCAGAGGAAGCACAGGAAGCAAGGAATAAAGATTACAAGCGATATCGATTATCCAATACTCTCAAGGTTTCAAGGAAACGACAAAATGAAGATTTATTTAATATGCTATCCATATCATCAGATCCACTTGTTTCATCTTTAAGACAAGTTAGATCCCAAAAAGAGCTCAAAAAAAGCTACTGTCCAGAGCTGATTAGTCTATTAAATATTAAAAGTGATGATGATGGCAGTGAACTTTTTACTGAAAATTTATAATTATTGTTTAAGATAGTTTATGTATATTTTTTTATTTAATATATGTATACCTATCCTATATGTTTTTAATTATACTTGATTTTTTTTTAATTTTTTTTTGGTCCGTTTATTTTTTCCCTTTACTGTTTCACATAAAATATGTCACTTAAAAAGGTATAAACCATTATTATTGACCGCTTAAAGCAAAAAAAAAAAAGCTTCTTTGCCTAATTTTCGCATCCACTGTTGTGGTGAATTTTATTTTAGAACACCCTATAAGCACTTAGGGGGCCATCATTTTGTTTTTATCAACATTTGCAAAACTAAAGACAATTTTTAAAGTTTTACTTCAATTCTTTTTTCTATAAATTTCGTTTTTTGAGAAAATCTGTTTTCGGCCGATGATTCCGAAACACCCTGTGAAATAATTTTCTTGAAATTCATTGGTGTAACAGCCCTGGAAATTTCCTTCAAATTAAAAAAAAAATTATACTGCTGCCTCAATCCGTTCAAAAGTTATGATTTTTGCAACGAGATAAGTCATTTTGGACAACCGTGCGACGTCAAGAGTGTTGTTTGGAATAATTAATTTTGAGAGGAAAAAAAAAAAAAAAAACAAAGAAAATATGAATAATTAATGAAAATCCCCTGTAAAAGTTATGCAGAAACAATTATTGTATCTAATTATCGGATCATGTGTTATTAAGTTTCTTTCACTTGAAATTATTAGTGGATAGGGACTGCAAGTTGTTTGAAAGAATGTGGGAAGGTTTTCAAGTGAATTGAATTGTTTATAAGCTAACTTGGAGGTATGCATGTAGCTGCATTCATTGTTACACTAATTATAGTGCTTAAAACGATGTTGCATAACATCGCAAAAGAATGTAATGACTGATTGATAAGGAAGTGATTTTAAATAGGTATTAGTTGAAAGAAACAACAACAAAAATTTTACATTGCAACATATTGATTCAAACATAATACTCTGCAAAATGTTTCAGCAACATTTTGAGTACTTTTAATCCATTTTTGTTCAAGAAAAGGGCAGCAATTTGCAACATGTTCACTAGAAACATTTCAACTTTGAAACGCATTCTTCAAAGCCTTGGAAAACCCCAAATACAAAAGCGACGACTAAAAGTCTACACTCTCAACAACCTTGTTTTGTTTTATTTTCACTCAAAATGGAAACAATTTGATACAATTTCTAAAGAAGACATACATATAAATAAATATTTAAAAATTCCCTTCAAACACAAAACATTAATATTCATTGATTTGTTTTTAAGTCACCGAACCTCATGAACGTAAACTTTAATCGATTTGCTTTATTTTAACGACCTTACTTGAATTATGAAAAAAAAGAAGACCTTCTTCGTCCAACTAATCTGCCCACTTAATTGAAATCAATGCAAGTGAATAAATTTAATTTTTGTGAACGTTTGGCCCAAAAAAAAACAATGTTGCCTTGCGGCCAATAACCTGTGAGACAGAGAAAGAGGTACAAAAATATCCAAATTACCATAATTTGGTTTTTAATCGGTTTGGAAAAACATGTATCCACAGTCCACACATAAAACTGGATGAGATATTTTAACAGTGGGGCATGACTTTTTATTACCTGGAATAAGGAGTAGGTAATTTGTTTCATATACATTTTACCAAGGGTAATGTTGACTTAAAAATGTTTCTATTTAAACAACAGATCTGTCCCACTGTTTAGTAAACACCCAACGATGAAATTCAAGTTTTTGATTTTTTTAATAACACAAAATGCCTGAATTAAGTGGATGAAAAAGGCCCATAATAGTAATTCTTAAAGTGGGAACCGCCTTTAAATTTCGTATTTTCCATATCAAAATGCATTTAACAGCTTACAAGAGATGCATTTCTGCTCTTCAGCGCTTTGTTTGATTAAACTTTCTCCTTCATTGAAATTTTATCGAACAGAGTGCGTCAAGAGTAGCAGGAGCTATCAAAGATAAAGTGGTATAATCGATACAAATTGTATATACACATTTTTTGAGGGGGTGCTTGTCTGCTTTTAGCGTGGGTTGATTTCTTTAAGTGTGAAATTACTTTTTCTAAGGAATTTCCAAGGCTCTGTTTGGAGCACGAAATTTGGATGTTGCGAAAAGAACGGCAGATTGCTCTAAATACAAAAATGTATGCTTGGCAACATAAGCAAACGTTGTCGAAAACATCTGGCAACATCGACTTTTTTCTGAGACTCAAAATTGCAAACAAAAAATGTTGCAACAAAATCTAAAACCGAAAAACAGAAGCAGAATCACACCAGAGTTATGAACAAATCATGAGATTAATTCATTTCAGAATCGTAAAAATGCTTTCGAGCACACCAACAGCACTCTGGCAACATTTTTAGAACATTGTTGCTCAACAAAGCTCCCTAAGCTGAATTACATAACACATCAAAAGTGATGTCTGATGACCTTTTCTTTAACATTTTTATTTTTGTTATAGCTATAGATTCAAACAAGATAAACAATCTTTTACCTATAAAATAATGTTGCATCAACATCAACCACAGCAGATTGATCATCGAGGTTCAACTACCATCCGAAAACTATGAGCAACGGATATGTCCATTAAAATACTTGCAATTCCAAAGAGAATATTTAAAAACATTTTTTGTTGCACAAACAACAACAAAAACATCAAAAGTGAAGTCTTGAAATTTGAAAAATCTCCAAGTTTTATAAACCTATCAACAAACTGAAATCTAATAATCGAGTGTTGCCTTATGAGGCATTATAGAAGCTAAAGATGGACATCAAAAGATACCAAAAGGTACCAACACTCTCAGGTGGTGCTACACAGAAGACAGAGAAGGTTAACAACAAAAAGCGAAAACAACAGAAACAAACTTCGATTTCGGTTGAGAAATTGTGCAACAAGATTGTAGCCGCTGCACTCAAGCAGCTCTAAGCCTCCTTTTCGAGCCAAAGATTACGAAAAGATTACAATACTCTCAAGAAGACCCGAACATCTCTCGAGCTTATCATTCATTCAGCTATCCATCGTTCCCACAGTTAGAATAAAAAAAAAAAAATTAAGAGGCACACAAAAAATCTGACAACTATGTAAGTTTTTTAAATGAAAGATAGATACTATGAAATGCACTTTGGAGGAGTGCCCATAAATCGTCTTGGGGTCATGCACTGCCTGGGCTGCATAACACACTTTAAGCTCCAGACATGTATCCATGTCATCGGTAATTACCGACAGAGAGAATGCAAGTGGAAGGTAGATCACTTACCTAACATCTCATCCATCACGGATGCTAGATGATGGGAGCTGCAGCACCCAACGACCGGACATGGCAATCATTGACTGGACAACAATGAGGCGTTTGCAGTAATTACACGATCGGAAAATTGTAAATTTTATGATGTGTATATTTGCTATCTGAAAAATAAAACGCCTCGCCAAATGTCAAATAAAAATCGTTGCCAAACAAACAGCGTACAGTGATGAGCAAGAACCCAATGGCTATATCTTGCAAAAAAAAGAAGTTGCCGAAGATAAATGCAAATTACTGGCATCCGTTGAATTTTCTTGGATTCTATTATCTGTAAGATTTTGAACTCCGACGTGCACTCAACACTGAGAAAAAAATCGAACGAAAACAGAGAAGATTTGAGCGTTCGTGACAAAATTAAAATGGAGTACCTCAAGGCAGTTGTTAGAGCACTGTATTATTTATCTTGAAATTCTCCCAGTGCACTAGGCTACAGACTACAAATGTAAAGAAATATTAGATGGTACGATTGTGCTATAACTTCAAAATGAGTGCTATCCAAGGTAAACCTTCTGACGGACTCTTTGAATCAGCTATGATCAAGCAGTCAGCAGCAGTTGTGCGGTAGCCTTTTTAGAAATTCTGCAATTATTTACTATAGCATACTTTATAAAATCAGAGAGAGAGGGAGAAAGAGAGAGAATACACAATGGATGGATGCAAACAGGAGATGACTTCGCATCCATCAAACTTGCTTTTAGAGCCACCCCAGTGGCATTTTATGTTTTGTTTAGCTGATAGCTGGTCAGATGAGCACAGAGAGATGGGTATATGCAAATGCTGATGAATCTGCTTAATCATCGTTTCGGACAGCTACTGTCGGAGATGACTTCACTATGGTGGGTCATTTTAGTTTTTGCTTGTCTTGATTATTCAACCCGATAGTTTTTTGATGAGAAAAGGCTATTTTTGACAACATGTCAATATTTTGCATGTATAGAGAAACTTTGTAAAACATACCTGAATATCATTAAACTCCTATTAATATTTTTATGAGACAGCAAGTCGATTAAGTCAAAGTTTATTGCGTTCTTACCTGGAATGAAAAAAAGGAAACAATTAGTAAAGTTTCAAATGCAATAATTATTCAAATGTTAAATGCGTAGGCAAAGAAAATAAATGTTAATATCGACAGCATTAAGCTGTCAAAGACGAAAATGGAATTCACTAACTAATGAACATAAAATTCAATATTGAGTAGCTGTCAGATGAGGCGTTAAATGAGGCTTGAGAGGGCGAGAAATATGCAAAAATAGTGGACAGTTGTTGACCTCACCTGACAGCATGTGAACGTTTTTTGAAAGTCAGTTCGTTCGTAAATTCTTTGACATTTTTTAGAAAAAAAAAATGTTAGAAAAGTCAAATTTAAAGACCAAAAGATTCGTGATAAAGTAGACACCAGAAAGTTAAGACTCAACTTGAGAAAAACCAACCCAAAGTCCAAAAGCTCTAGAGACTGCAACTATTTACAGGCCCTTGGTTTGACTATCATCCAAGAATGGCGGCGCTTTCCCTATACCTGTACAAAATTCCTCTTTAATGTTTTCATTTTTTTCGGTCATTAATCTCTTAGCTTCAACGTGATAACTTTATAATTAATTCGTTGATATGCACATAGTCAAGTGACACATTTTCGAAGACCGTTTCTTTGCCTTGTCTTGTCAGTCTTTTCCCTGAAATTAAGTTATTCAAGGCTCGTTAGGCAGAGTTGAAGGCACGCACATGATGATTTACTGTTTATATTTTTTTCTACAGTTTTGTCGTGAGTTGCACTGAGCATTAAGTTTTACAAGTAAAGAAACATGAAGCTTTTCTCACTTAGTTCCAATGATTTATTAGAATGTACATATGCGTGAAGCTAGCCATACAAATTATGAAGAATGTAATCAACAGGAATTCAATTAAAATGTCATTTGGTGCTTAATCGAGCTGTTGACGACAAGAAGTGCGTGGTGTTGGCGCCACTTTTTTTATGGTTTAGAAATTTTCAAACTTTTGGAGGTTTTATGGCATTTAAGCATCCCAAAACGGCCTGCCTCTGTTCAACCATAAAACTCAAATATGCACAAAACCAGCCCACCAAAAAATGCTCGTCACTAATTGTGATCGCAAACACAATGGTTTACAAAAATAAATCCATTAAAATTTAACCCATAAATTATATAAAAATTCATTCATTTTTTTTCCCAATTTCAAATGAGAGTTCCTATTCAAAAATATGTCCATAAACGAAGATATTTTGGGTCATTTTGAGTTTTATGACTTAGGTGTCATCGTTTTAATTAAATAGAAACAAAATTCTTTTTCTATTTTGCTGGCGTGTAAATAAAAATTCGTTATAGATAAATTTGAATGTGCTAACGACATAATTTCTTAATGTTCATTTAGAATTCTTATCACTTGGAATTCATTTGCATTTTTAATGTTGCAGAGGATGGGCTACAAATATGGAGCACATTTTAATGGAGGAAAAGAAATTTTCTAGATAATCAAATCAGAAAACTTGTTTTTATTTAAGAAATACAATTGAAAACAGGGTGGTTTTCAAAAAATAATCAACTTTGGAAAGCTAAGGTCAAGCTTGAACAGGAAATGTTTCACACGGATAAATGTTCTTGAAAGAGATGTTTTAAAAAAGTATGCATACGAAGACGAACCCCTGAGGCACCCCAGAATTAGAACTTGTTAGAGATACCTAGATTTTCGTCAGTGAATGGGTTTCAAAATGGATCTATGCCAACCTCTCAATATAAGAGAGTCATACAAACTCCCAGATGAATGCAGTGTGTTTCAGGCTGATATTTATGCTATTGAAAAAGCAGCAAAACTGGTGCACCAAGGAAAACTAAACTTCTTGAAGATTACAATTTTCGTGGACAGCCAAGCTGCTATCAAGGTTTAGCCAGTGAGACCATAAGATCAAAGGCAGGCAGTCTTGAACTGCAGGAAGAAACTGAGGAGCATTTGTCACACTAAGCAAGTGAAACCCTGTTGGGTCCCTGGACATAGTAATATAGGAGGGAACGAAACAGCAGATGAACTGGCAAGGAAAGTGTCAGTTGCAAATAGAAGTAGTAGCATTCATCCAGCACAGGACTACACGTCCCGATTGGTGTGCTCAAGAGGAAATTAGACCTTAATACTAAAGAGCGGATCAATAACTCCTGGAGGGCCAGGCGAATATGTTTTCTCTAGAAATGTATATCCAAGATTTAATGAAAAGGAATATCGGTATATCTTATCGCTGAGACGCTGAGTAAAAAGAATATTAGAATTTTGATAGGTGTACTAGCAGGATATTGCGCCATTGGCATAATAGCCAACAGAATGGAGGCTTTTGCACCGGATTTCTGCAGGAGCTGTCAGGATGAAGAGGAAATAGAAACCATTCAGCACCTGCTCTGTGAATGTTCAAAACTTCAAACTTCGGAAATTGGATTGGTTGGAGAACTGGACGATCTGGCGCAGGTTTCAATGGCAAGTATGAGGAAATTCATTGATAGCACTGGCTGGTTCGTAAATGAACCAGTCTATGTTAATCAATAGTTGTAGGAACATCAATGCCACCTTTTTTATAGGGTATCACAATGGACCAATAGGTCCCCGTGAAAGCAACAGCTCCGTGCTGTGCACAACCCTTAGGTTAGGTTAGGTTGAGCGAGCTGATGGTTGATGTTGTTACCATCACACTTAGATCAATGTAGATCCATTGTGGTACCCCGAAGTGTTGTAACTTCCTGAAAAGATATAATAACCTACACTCAGAGAAAAACACCGTGTAAATAATTGACAAGGAGCCTGTTAATTTTACAGGACACAAAAGTTCATATAAAAAAAATTGCTTTGAACAAATTTACACGTTTGTTTTTAACACTGCGCATATTTTTAGATTAACCCTGGCGCACTGTCTCAATTTTTAAAAAGGTAACCTGGTAAACGAATAAAGATCATGTTCTATTAACACGAGCATAATGTTAATCTTCTATTATTTTGCGCTAACCTGATCGCAGTGTAAATCTTACACTATTATAAGCTTATGTATGTCTTCTTAAAAATTTACAGTTGTCTTTATTTTCCCCTAACACTATCACAGTGTTGATATTACGCTGTTAATAAAGATTACTAACATGATCATCATTTTAACCTAAATAATTTACCGTTATCCTTATTTTTCTTTAACCTTTTTTCAGTGTTAGAACACTTTAAAGAAACAGATTACCGTGTTGCTATAAAAATTTAGCCGTATCTAGTTGCCTGTCGTTGTTTGCTGATGTGCTATTGTGCTATTGTGATTTTTTTATTTATTTTGTGCTTGTGGATTTTAATTTAAATTTGTTCATTTGGTGTAATAGTCTAAGAGCCGCTGAAGGCCGACCTTCACCGAAGTGTTAACCGGCTGAAACTTTTTTTCATGAAAATTAGCTAGAAAACATATATGAATATGATAGCTTGCCTAACGAAAAGTGTGCCAGGCTATATTAAATTTGACTTTATATTTTAATCAATAACTAACTCCTCCTTCACCCATATGTTAAAATAAAACGTTGTGCCACATAGCCATTATGTGTAAGTAGGCTTGAGACAAGAAAAAAATTGTATGGGAGAGGGGGGCCTATTCCCCCCGTTTAGCCAGGAGGGGCAGTTTTCTGAAAAATTGGCTAATTTTTTAAAAAAAATATTAAAAATCAACGGCTTCATCTAAAACAACGTGTTATACCTTTCTGCAAAGCCAAAAACTTAGGCTTTCATTTTGTATTTAAATTTGATTGTTTTAAATAATAGTTTTAGAAAAATTAATTTAACTTAAAATTTTGAAAAAAAAAAATTTCTTAAATTTCGAACTAATTTTATCAAAATTTTATGTTAGTAAGTACTAATTTTGTTTTCAACATTCAATGTTGTTTTTAATTTTTAGTCGAACACAGTAAACCGGATTGAAAAATACCTTACCATTGTCGAGAAATAAGGAAAAAACCAAAATCACTTTTTGCTTTAAAAAAAACTTTATTTTTACGTTACTGTTTTTTATATTCAAAATTATTAACAGTATTGAATGTTGAATGCAAAATAAGTTCTTAATCACATAAAATTTTGAAAAAAATTAATTAAAAATTTAACAATTTTTTTTTTGCAAAATTTTGAGTTTGAAAATTATTTTTTCTAAAACTATTATTTAAAACAATCAAATTTAAATACAAAATGAAAGCCTAAGTTTTTGGCTTTGCATAAAGGTATAACACGTTGTTTTAGATGAAGCCGTTGATTTTTAATATTTTTTAAAAAAAATTAGCCAATTATTCAGAAAACTGCCCCTCCTGGCTAAACGGGGGGAATAGGCCCCCCTCTCCCATACAATTTTTTTCTTGTCTCAAGCCTACTTACACATATGGCTATGTGGCACAACGTTTTATTTTAACATATGGGTGAAGGAGGAGTTAGTTATTGATTAAAATAAAGTTAAATTTAATATAGCCTGGCACACTTTTCGTTAGGCTAGCTATCATATTCATATATGTTTTCAAGCTAATTTTCATAAAAAAAAATTTCAGCCGGTTAACAGTTCGGTGAAGGTCGGCCTTCAGCGGCTCTCCTACTATAAAGATTTGCAAAAATAAATTTTTAAAAATGGAAACGGACGAGGAATATATCCTCGAGATTTTAGATTTTGTTGATAGTGAAAAACCATCAAATAATACTTGTGAAATTAATATGCGAGACATTATTTGTTGTAAAATGGGCTTCGAAGAGGAAGTTTTTACTAAATTAAATGGTAAGTAAACACTTTTTTAAAAGTTTGTACACGTGATTTCAAGCAATTAGCTTTAAGATTAACGAGAAACCCTCCAAAATAATTTCAATTTCAGACTGTGGAATGGATGTCAAAAGCTTATGTTTAATGAACGATGATGACATAAACGTTTTGTTTCCTGCCACGAACATGTGCTTGCGGGTGAAGTTCAAAGCTCGTCTCGCTAAATGGGGAAAAAACAAAGTAAGTTTGGCACAGCAGATAAACATACAATACTTTGTTAATATCTATCCTTAAAACAATTAGGCAGATGATACGCAGTCAAGAACGAGCTGTTCCGAGTCACTTTCGTCATTAAGCTGCCTCACCTCGTCGTTGCCGCCGCCGCACAGTGTGGGAATTCGCACATCTAGCGTCATTTTATTCAAAAAATGATATGGTGCGATTGATGCCAAAACCGGTTTTTCTTAAAGCTTATATATCCACTTGAATTATTTCAGAAAATTATAAAAAAAAATAGGTTAACGCAAAAAAAATGAGCCATGATGCTGCAGTTTGGCGAAAATCTTGGACAGAATTGTTCGTGGAGGCAACCTACAATTTTATTTTATTTTTTTATCTGTAGTGCAAGTTTTATTAAAAGTTTTATTTTTTGTTTATTGTATTTACATCAAGGAATATTAAATTAAGTAAATATATATGTATTTTTTGTTCTTATATTTTTGTGTGGGTGGATAAAGTTAAAAATTTGTATTTTTTAAAGTTACTTTTAAGTTCATTGGAGAAAAAAAAGCAAAGAGTCGCAGAGTTCCGCCCTAAAATTAGGTTCATTGTAAAGCCTGACGTCTTCACTAATTGAAACTGCAAAAAAAACTTGCGCGTTTCTGCGCGCCTTTGAAATTAAGCCATTTTTCGCCATAGCTAACGAGCCAAAAAACGTTCCGGAACAAGCTAAACAAGAGAAAAAAAAATATTTTTGTTGCAATATGATCTATACGTGAATAAAGAGATATATACAAACTAGTATAGGCCAACATAGTTGTTAAAACTTAATAATTTTTGTTTGACAGGGCCGGAGTCAGGGCGTCTTAGCTCTAAGGCCTGAGGTTAAATTTTATGAAAGTTCTTTATTTGTAATGCTGCAGTTTTGAAATTCGGATGGTAGATCATAGTTACAAGACGATATCCAACAAAATATTTTAACACAGGGCCGGA
The DNA here is from genome assembly GCA_943590905.1 of Sphaerophoria taeniata. Lineage (NCBI taxonomy): Eukaryota > Metazoa > Arthropoda > Insecta > Diptera > Syrphidae > Sphaerophoria > Sphaerophoria taeniata. The sequence continues at coordinate 88,159,412 of OX016542.1, forward strand.
TTAAAGGGGTCTTAGGCCTTTCGTGAGCTTGTATGGAAAATGTTAATTTTTTATGCTACAGACTTGAAATTTGGATGGGAGGTAGATCATAGTTACAAGACATTTAGACTCGATACAATGACAGACCTTATTCACAGGCTGCTTATTACCTCATGTTAGGAGCCAGGATTCCACGGGGGAGTTCTTTGATACCTTGGAAAAAGGCAGCGGCACGCTTGCGGTCGCACGGACTAGCTCGTCGGATGGGGTAGGTTCTTGCCACTTCCAAAGGTATCTCCCGCTCGACTAAACAAGAAAAAACCGTGCCAGGAGAAGTTAAAAAAAAGGTGGAAAAGGAATAGGAGAAGGATGCGGAAATCTACGTTAAAAGGATCGGAGAGGGTATGAAGAAAAACACAAACCAAGGTACGTGAGTATCATCCAAGGACAGGTAAGGTCAGTGCTTCGTTTTGAAAACAAAAAAACTAACCTAATTCTAACCTAACTAACCTACCTAACCCATCACCAAAATACCCTATGCTAACCTACTAACTAAATCCCTACACCAATTGAAATTTGTTTTACCTAAACTAAAGCACTTCACTTTTTTTTGTCCCCAGATGACACTCTGCTGGAATCGCGAAACGCTCATCAGGTGTTGTCGATGATGGTCTGGCCGACCCACCCTTGTATCCGTCCGATACAACCAAATGCTACCTTCGTGGCCGATGTTGTCGAAGGTAGCCCCTAAAATGACCAACCAGCTGCTTACCTATAAGGTCGTTATTACGTCATCGTTCGTCGCGTTGACCAAAACCCACCATCTACAGAGGACGGCTTCATACAGCCTCCACACACCAGCAGTTTAAAAATTAGCAATCCATATTAGGAACACGATAACGTTAAGTTCAAAAATGTATGTTCATTACTTCAAATTTTATTAAGAACAATATGTATCCAAGTCTCTTATATACTATGTATGTAAATTCAAATTAACGTAACTTCTATATATATGTAAAAAAAAAAAATGTATGTATTCTATGTTAATTCAAAATGATCTGTAGATCTATGAAATTCTATTAAATTACGTTTTAAATTCAAGAAAAAACTGTGGGATTACTTTTTCTTTTATTGCCTACCACGGTCTTCAATTCGATAGTAGGCCTTTTGCGCCAAGCAAAATATATATATATTTAAATGGAGAGAAAAATAATAAAAAAACTCACAGTTTCCTCGATCCCTCGATGTCCTGCCGGCAGTACTTCGTAGAAACGGTTTTGTGGTATTTCTCCTTTTTGCAAAAAAAAATGTTTCAAAATTGAGTCGCGTTTACGGCTTACACAAAAACTAACACCACACAGTTTTGATTTCAAATTCAGATAAAAAAAATTCAAGATTAAAAAAAAATATCTTATAAAATTTCTAATTTCACTATTTATGTAACGATTTCACTTTTGAGATTCCTTTCCTTTTGTTTGAAAGTTCACTTTTTGTTTCTTGTATAGTTTATATATGTAAATTTGTCCTCAGCTTCTTTAACAGGGCTTGACCTTTTTGTCCTTCAGTGAAGTCACCTTTGTGCCTCCTTCCGGAAAATTCCGATGGGTGAAAAAAGGGGGTTTAATAAAAAAAACCTGGCAGAGGTTGATTTTTCAACCTATGTAATCAAAATTCAAGATTACTTCTAAATTTTGTGTCCATTTTTCAAATAATTGTTATGAGTTACCTCTGCTATTTTAGTTTTCCTCTTATTGGGTTTTTTTTCCAGTTGGCTGACTATGCCCTTTTGGTCACTATCTATATGTGCGGACTAAATACAATTTTAAATTCCATTTTTTTCAATCCATTATTCTAATCTTCATACCTTTTTGCCTTTTTTCTTATTTCTCCTCGAAATTCAAAATTATATTTCCCTTGGAATTATCCAAAAAAACTTCAATTTAAATTAATTCCTCGAGCTTCAACTATACTTGATTGTATCAATCACAACTCTTCATTAATTCTTACAAAGTAGGTATATAGTTCTTGGTTCAACTCTTTTGTCCCTCTGGGTATATAACAACCTCTATCCTGAGTGAGATGTAACCATTCTTATTCTTGTAACGTCTTTTTTTTCGTTTAGATTGAATCAGTGTTAGTTATATTTCCTATCCTTATCACTAGCTATGAACCCCCTCGTCTATCCATTAAGTCCACCCACACATCCATACACTTTCCCCTCATTCCTAAATTTAAAGTTGATAACCCATCTACTTTCACTACAATATTATCAACCCTTATCAAATTAATCTTACCTTATCCTAATTAATCCTAATTTATCCGATTCTGAACAAAAAAATACTTAATAATACAAATAAAACACTTAATGTTATTACTAAGCTGACAGCACTGATTGTCCCAAATTCCAAATCGTATTCGTACATACACAACTAACTTTCTCACCCCTTTCCCTTTAGCTAGAGTGAGAAAGCCAGTATGCGCAGTCCACTCAGTGAAACTTGAAATTGAAATGTCAAATGACATTTAATAAAACCAAACCAACATGCTTGAATTTGTGAATTGTGATTCAATTTATTTGTAATTCTTTGAATTTATTGTTGGTGGAAATTTTAAGAAATGGTCGGTAAACAAGTAATAAATGTCGACTAAAACATTCATCATATTCTCAGGTAAGTAATCTGCAAGTATTGTGTGGGAATTTGTTGGCAAATTTCAAGTGCAAAAGTGCATTTGAACTTTGTAAACAAACTTCCACAGTGGAAATATTTGCCTTAGAATTTTCATTAATTTCGTGTTTATCTTTGGATTTTTTTAGGTTTTGGCTAATCTTTTCGTGCCTCTTTGTGGATTTCCTGTCGGGTTGAATCATTCCAGGATTATTTTGAGGCTAGGTGTTTATGGGAATTAGTCTTTTGAAATTCCAAATTGAGTATTCTCAATTTGTCTTTCGCAAGGCTGATTCTCATGTTTTTTTTCCATTTTCTTCCCTTTTGTAGACACCTTTAACCAATTATTTCTTTTTTTTTCAGGTTTTATTTTCTTTTACCAGGCCACGAAGCTGAGTAGCAGTACCAAGTCATCGTCCTGATCAACAAATAACCAGGAAATAACCCAGGCTTTTGAAGCGCGACGACGACGTCGGCGATGATTGCGACGGCAACATACCATCGACATCGTTGGTAAACTGGCAACAGGTACCAAAATTAAGTTCCTTTTTTCGATTTTTTTGGTGTATTTACTTACTTTGAATCTTAAATTCAAAGAAGATCCCATGGGTATTGTGGGTGCTTGTGCTACGGGTTGTTTTGCTACGTAACACTCAGACCCATATATTGCTGGCTTAAGAAGCATTTAAAAAAAAGGAACAGTATAGAACCTGAGTTTGTGGAACTCTTAGAGTTTCATTTTTAAGATATATATGTATTTTGTTTTTGTGTTTATGCAATTTACTTAAAATAGAAACAATATCCGTGTAAGAAATCAGAAATAAGCTAATGTATCTTAATTTTTAAATATGAACAAAAAAACAGTTTTTTGGTGTTTTTGACAGATACATTTTTTAACTTTTCCATCACTTTAAAAGGTTTTGACATGCAATTTTCAGTTTTTGACTCCAAATTTATAAGAGCATTAAACATAGAAAAAAAAAGTTGAGTGTAAATGAGAAAAAGAAGAGTAAAATTGCATTTAACAAGGAAAATATTTTTTTTTATGAAAGTTTCGACTTTAAAATTGAATTTATAGAAGACTGTGCTGTTCAGACCTATGATTTATAAAGAATAAGAAACAGTAGTATATTGGCTTCCAAAAAAACTATACCAAATTATCGTGGGCACTTATCATCGCTTTTTACAAACCGTTTTTTTATTTAACCAAGTTTTTCGAAAAATTCCCCTCCCGCTTAAACGGGGGGAGATAGACCCCCCTCCTAGAACAATTTTTTGCTTGTTTTAATGTCAGTTATAAATTTCGGGCATTAATAAAAAATTTAAAAATAAATTTCAAAAATGTGAAAAAACGGCGGATTTGTGACTCATTTTTCAAGAACTTCGACCAAATAAGAAAAAAATAACTATTACATTTCATTTCATTTCATGGGTATTTTGCATTTAACTTTGAAAAAAAAAATTATCAAAAACTTCAAATCACAAGCGTTATTAATTTAATACCGCTAGATGTGCGAATTCCCACACTGTGCGCCGCCGCCGTCACCGGCTTGTCTCAAGCAACAACAGTTTCAATACTCGGAGAGACTCCGAGAGGTGCATCGCGCGACACCCCGTTTTTAAGGAAATTTGGAAAAAAAATATTGCTAATTATAGTGCTTTGTATGTGCTTTTTGTGTACCGAAAAATAAAATTTTGTGCTCCATTGCAACATTTTTTTTTTTTTTACAAAAAACCGGGGTGTAGCACGATATCGCTTCAAACCCCGCATGGTGAAGGCATTGAAAAAATTCATCAAGAATACTATCAAAATTATGTGCTATTTATGTGCTTGCGATAACTGCAAAAATAAATCATGCACTACGTATATACATTTAAATAAATAATTTTTGTATTCTTAAGCGGTGGGGTGTGGCTCCGAAATGCTTAGAAATAACTCGGAATACATAAAATTTTGGCACTAGAGTTGTGTGCTAATTATGTGCTGGCAATAATCGCAAAGAAAACCGAGCGCTGACAATGTTCAATTTCAAAATTAATAAAAAACTTCATACGTAGCTCACATTGATGAAAAAAATGAGAGAGAAAAATAACAGAAAATAAAAAAGCTTAAGACATGCAAGGAACTGATCGCCAGATCTATGTTGTAAAGTCCGTATTTGAATTTTGGAACTAACTGGCGATTTCTGTTGAAAATTTGGAATTTGAATTTTTTTGAACCAAACTCGTACAATCCTCGTATTAAAACGTTATTCTCACAGGTGGAAAATATTGTTTTCAACCCCTGGTGGCATAATAGTCCAAGAGGCGACCGTCAAATTACTTAATCTGGATATGGATTTTGACCCATTATTAGATAGAGTTTTTGGAGACAAAGACAGCGCCAGGGTTGCCAGTCAAAGTCCGGGGCAAAGGGGGTAAAACGGGACACTGAAGGTGCGTTCTTTGGCCAAAAATTAACCTATCAAAGATATGGATAACATTAGTGTCCAATTATAGACCTCGACGAGACAAACCCCATAATATTAATGTGTTGCATAGTTCAAACCGTGGCGAAGCGGTCGGCAACCGCCTCAGAAGCCACTGATTTTTAACCATAAACCAACCCATCAGGGAAATTGCTAAATTTGGTTCCGATTCAAGGTCTGAATGTACTCTTAACGAGTATATCATAGGGTTGCCTTGTCTAAACCGGAGCAAACCACTCGCCAACCCTAACTACAGTGAAAAAAGTGCACGATACAAGTTTTCACTTAAACATTCATAACTTGATTATTTGTTTATCATTATTTTCTTATAAAGCAATTAAAAGCTTTACGTATTGTAATGTGTATACACTTTATTTATCTCTTACACTCTGTATCTCTTTCTATTGTAATGTGTATACTTTATTTATCTCTTACGCTCTGTATCTCTTTCTATATTTAATGTACATACTACTCTTACTCTCTTTACTTACTCTTTATCTCTTTTACTCTAATATCGTTTTATAGTGAAATAAGTATGTAGCAATAAGTTTAATTGTAGTAGTAAACACTTGTGTAGGACAGTTAAAATGAGGGGCAACACATAGTGATTAAGAGAAAACTTTTGTTTAGCATTCAGCTCTTACAAAAATCCCAATATTTTTAGCATTTAGTGGTTAAGGAGAGAACTTCTCGAACATTCAAGCTTCTCCAAGAACCAATATAGTAGTTTCTAGAACCAGTCATTTGTGTTATATAAATAGCCCGTTTGGCGGCGAAGCAGTTAATTGATTGTTAACTGCGATAAAGTAAAGATACTGGCGCAAATTTTAAGTCAGCCCTCGTTTAAGCATTAAGGGCTAACTATAATGAACGGAATGAAGCGGACGGAGCCGTCCGTAACTGAGCGAATACAAGGAATTCGTATATTGTGCCCTAAATAGCGGATTGCTCCGTTTCGTCAATTTTCGTTCAGTTTTGCTTACGGACGTAAACTGTGCTCCCCTTCGCTTTTTACGGACGAAAATTTGACAACTGACTGGTTTTATTGATTTCTCTGAAGAGGAATTCGATTTGTTGTTGATTTCAGGTAATTAATTTGTTGAAATTGCTTGCTTGTTGCATGGCAATCGAAATTCACGAATTATTGAAAATAAAAAACAAATATTTGATTTTGAAATTTACTTCCGTACACATCCGTTCATTATGGGTAAAGTATTGACATGGCAGTTCGGAAGGGAGCGTTTCATTCGGTTCTGACACTAGCTTCCGCTTGCTTCCGCTCATTATAGTTAGCCCTTTAAAGTCTACTCTACTTAAAGCACCTCTAACTTTTTCTTATTTTTAAACACTTTAAACAAGTCTTCTAATTAGATTGGACTTTAAACATAACGTTGTGTGAACTCGCCTAAATGTGACACATCGATAAATTGAATTAGTGAACTGTCATTTTACGCTTGCAGTTTTTATCGGTTTTTAATACATTTATCTCCCCAAAACAGGAAAAAATGCGATTATTTAGTGTTTGTATATTTAGTTCTAATAAATGTTATGTTTTTCTTTGTGAAAATGTGTTTAAATAAATATCCAAATGATGTTCCAATTTGTTTTGTTTTTATTTGTCATAGTGAAGGTGGAATAGTGTGCTCTGAAATGGGTATAAAATATTCCTTTAAAACAGGAATAAATTTCCCTACAAGTGTAATTTGCTTATAAGAACTCTCAAAAAAGGCACATAGGTAATAAAATTAAAAGCAAACAACGTACACACACAACTGCAAGAAGTGTCAGAAAACAAGCAGCAAATCCAGCTTGGTAGTCCCGTGGTTACTTTTTCTTTTTTTTTTACAAAAATGGTAAATGAATATTTGAATTTAAATAAGAGGATGCATGAATTTGACAAACTCTTTGCTTTCTTTTAACTTCAAAATCTTCGAAAATCTCAAAATCTGCTTGTTCAAAACTATACTTTAAGGATTTAAACGAACGCTTTCTCCGTTTTAAAGTTATAGGGTTTTTTTTTGGTCGTCCGGAACAGTTCCGAAAAGTTCTGTACTCGTTCACTTGGCACAAGATGACAGTTCTTGTTCTGAATAGAACAGAAAAACGATTCCGAATTTGAAGTCAGAATCAAAAACAGAATCACGCATACATGCACACACTCGCACATACGTACTCGCTGCCATGTTTACAAATAAAGAAAATAAAAACAATGTCATGTCATCTGCAATTCTGCATATGAGGCTTCACAAATACACAACCATTCAACCCCTAGAAGCAAAAAAATGTGTTTGCCTGTTCGTTTGGAATCCGGAATCGGACAGTTCTGTGTACAATTCCGGATTACCAAAAAAAAACGCTATTAGACGACCACTTTAACGAAAAAGTATACTTTAAGTCGTTCAAAAATGAGATAAAGTCGACCCTGAATCTAAAATTTGTTTTTAGAGTCGACTCCTATTTTAAAGTGGATTTAAAGTAGAGTTTAAATGTTTCAAAATTTGCGCCACTGTGTTTGAAAAGTAATTGAAAGTGTTGAATAAATAAGTTTGTGAGTGGTTTGAATAAAGTGAATTTGTGTTTTATTTGAAAAGTGAATAAGTTTTAATTATCGGACCAAGCCGAATATTACAGTATGCAAAAAATTAATAAAATATCAAAACAAGTATAAAAATGTAATTTTGAATATTTAAAATGATTATTTGGATTTAGCGGCATCTTTCATTAAAATAAGGTTTGACCACATTACTCAGTAACCAAACGCTTAAAATTAATTTGGTTTTCAGTGACTTTTAGAAACATTGAATTGACGTTCATCGTCCTCAGAATTTTTTGTTTTAATAATTTCCAACATGGTGGCAACATGCAGGAATCAAATTTGTTTACCTTTTTAAATGAGATTTTCTCCCTGCCCCGTTATTTTTCTCTCTCATTTTTTTCATCAATGTGAGCTACGTTTGAAATTTTTTATAAATTTTGAAATTTGAAACGGAACATTGTCAGCGTTTGGGTTTCTTTGCGATTATTGCCAGCACATAATTAGCACGCAATTCTAGTGCCAAAATTTTATGTATTCCGAGTTATTTCTAAGCATTGTGGAGCCACACCCCACCGCTTAAGAATAAAAAAATTATTTATTTAAATGTATATACGTAGTGCATGATTTATTTTTGCAGTTATCGCAAGCACATAAATAGCACATAATTTTGATAGTATTCTTGATGAATTTTTTCAATGCCTTCACCATGCGGGGTTTGAAGCGATATCGTGCTACACCCCGGTTTTTTGTAAAAAAAAAAAAAAAAATGTTGCAATGGAGCACAAAATTTTATTTTTCGGTACACAAAAAGCACATACAAAGCACTATAATTAGCAATATATTTTTTTCAAATTTCCTTAAAAACGGGGTGTCGCGCGATGCACCTCTCCAAGAGGTCAGGAGATCCTGACCTATTTGCAAACTTATTTAACCTTGAGGGATGACCATCGCCATTCTTTGATATATCTTATCATAGAAAATTTTTCATCGAAAAATGTGGCTATGAAAATGGTAGACATAGTAAGGTTTAGTGAGGAGATAGTTGCATTGTTTCCTTCCGAAGACATGGTAAGTTTTGTTACAATTCTAGAAATAGAATTTAGTTTCCTTTTTCCTTAAACATTTTACCTAATTCTAGAAATATTACTACAATTTCCGTGGCAACGATTTAAATCCTGTCGGAAAATTGTACGACAAAGCTACAAACACCCGAAGAAAAATGAGAAAACGAAAAACTTTCGAGGAACCACTGCCAGCAGAATCTGAACGTGAAAATCCACCTGCTCCAAGTAAGCATTGTACATAGTTTGATTTAATTTGTCGAATTATTTTCAACCAAAGAATTAACCGTAGTCGTTCAAGTAATTTAAGATCGACTGAAGTCTTCTTTTTTGTAATAATTACAATACCTATTTTCTGTTTTATAGGTGTTGATGAGATGGAGCTTAAAACCTGGTTAGTACACAACATGGAGCCTTGGGATGAGGGTTCAGACAAGTGGAAAAGGACTCATAACTTGCGGAGAACTGAAATTCCCAGCAATTATGTAAACATCCTTCTAAACTGGCCTTTATTAAAAAACTCGATGGGTCATTCTCTGGTAAGAATGTTTTATTACAATTTTTTTTTGTTAATTAAAATTAATTTTTAAAATCTAAATTGAAATGGACTTTGTCCAACTCTATCCCGGCAAAAATCAAAATCTCTTCCAATTCTGGATTCTTTTTGAGGAAACAATCATTCCTTACTTTAAGGAAAAAGTTAGGGACGTGGAATCAAAAAATTTGCTTAAAATACTTGAAGGCAATGTATCAGTTATGAGTTAAAATTATTATCTTGAATTATAATAAAAACGAATGTTATCTTAATTTTAAAAACAACATTGAATTTTCTATAGTAGTAATACCATGCTACGGTTATTTTTTTTTTTAACTGAATTTAATATAAAAGAATTTCAATTTTATAAAAAATAATTACATTCAAACTCAATGGAACTGAATATAAAAAAGGATATTTTTTAATTTAAAAAAAAACTGATCTTTGTTTATACGAAATCGAAGACATACTTGTGAAGTCAACCAATATTAATTTTATTTGTTTTGAACATAAAATTCAATATTTTAATGCACACTACCAAGCCTATGTATGTTCTTGGAGAAATCATAAAAGTTCATACTTTCTTAAATATAAATGAATTCATATCACCCCCGCTTCATGTTCATGATTGTAATAAATTAAAACTTTTAAGATTAAAATCATTAAAAAAAAAAAATGAAATAGCTTAAAAATGTAAATAAATAATTATAAAGTATAACCTAAATTTAAACTGATTTTTAATTTCGTTTCGGGAACAGAATTTTCTAAATTAATTTGGTGAGTATTGTCCAAAGAGCTGACAGTGATGTTTCTTTAACATGGTCGTAATCTAAATTTGACAACGGTCGTGTTGGTTCAACAAGTGATTCCTGTTAACAATTGGTGAGTATTGTTAATTTAACACTGTACCGTTAATTTTTTAACCGAGTATGGTGCTAATTTAACAGGGCTATTAACCGAGCATAGTGCTAATTTAACAGGGATATTAATGTCAATTTAACACGGTCATCGTGTAATTTATCGAAGTTTTAATCTATATTTAACATGATCAATCTTGTTGAACAAACTTGTCTGTTACTTTAACATTGAACAGTGTTAATTTTAAGGTTCATATAGGATTGAATTAACAGGACAATAATGTTAATAATACAAGCTGAGAAACAGTTTTATCTTGTAAATTTAACACGATATAATGTTAATAAGAAAAAAACTAAAATCCTGTTAAAATCATGTATCATGTTAACTCTTTAACCTGGACAATCTGTTTGAAAAATAATAACATGATAAAATGTAAGATTCTGTTTGTTTTTACATGATTTTTTCTCTGAGTGTATGAATCATGTGGTTCGTTCAACCATTTAGAGGTCTTGACAAAGTTTAGTAAACTTTTGCCTGGAAGTTCTGATAGTTCCTCTAGTTCATTGAAGAAGAAGTTGCCTAGAGTTTTCTTCCTAGCAAGACAGAGCGAAGGACAGTGACAGAGAAAATGAGCAGTGTCTTCATGCTCGTTTTCATCACCACAGCCTCTACAAAGGTCATCAGTACTGAGCCCCATCTTCTTCTTATGGTAGCCGAGTAGGTTGTGACCTGTAATAATGCCGATAAGAGATCTTAGGGGGGGTTTATTAAGAGTTAAAATCCAATCTGATCTTTTCTTATCGTATCTAGGCCATAGTTTCCTGCTGTTAATACAGGTTTCTAGGAGATTCCATCTGTCGTTGGATTTTTGAATGATGGTTTTACTGACGTTATGTTTCAGTTCACATAACGGTATCCCTATATGATGGTCTATCAGAGAGGGTTCCAGTGTGGAGCCCTCTCTAGCAAGTTCCCTTACAACCTAACCTATACCTGGATACTTAGATTCCGGGCATTATCCGGTTATTAACATGTCCGATATACGAAACATAGCAAGTTCAATTTCTATCTTAATTGTGTATACATTTTTCTTCAATATTTTGTTGTTGGCTTATTTTCTGATCTGAAGACAGTATTTTCATTAAAGTCTCTTCTGTCATCTGGTAGTTTATTGGACGCTGTGCAAGCTGTGTTAAAAATCACAATAAATTAATTATTTATTCCATAAAGAGAGCAATATCTCGATTAAGACTCGACAGATAGTTCTTTTACAACTCCATGGTCTGTAAAGAGTTAGGAACGCAGTGACGGATTAGTCCAAAGACGAACCGAAAAAGACTTGAGGGGCCCGGCTATATTGTTCAATGTTTTTTGGTGTCAATTTGTTTTAAGCCATTTCTAAAAAAATCCATTCTTACCAAAGACTCTTGAAACAAAAAATATTAACCCTAAGAAAAACAACGCTTCGAAATTCAAATAGCTTCTAGGCCTTCCCTCAACTCAGTCCAGCAGTTTTTTTCTAACCAGAACCAGATCGCTCCACACACAATCAAAATTTAATATTGCATTCCAAAAACAAAAATAAAGAAATGACAAAAGAAGAAAAAAATGTTAAATCAGACATCTATCGGTCCAAAATGGATCCCCCCCCCCTCTCGGTCTCTAGTGTGTGGTGTGACCCAAATGAAACTAGATTGTGTGACAACGATAATGTGCGTTTCAATAAAAATAGAAATCTCTTCTCTTAACAATAACAGAAAACAACTTTAAATAAATTAAAATAAAAACAAAAATCTAAATCGGTTGCATTTAAAATTGATAATAAAAATTCTGTAAATTGAATTATAATTGTGTCTGTCTGGCTTGCCGGCAGCAACAGCGACGAGCGAAGCCTTCTGATTGATTTGTTTGGGGTTGTCGAGACGATTTCAGAGAATCCAAATTAATGAGCTTGACTGGCTGATAAGGCAGAGATTTGTTTTGAATTGCTTACTATCAATGTTTGAATTTATAATGTTTTTGGGGTAGAATAGGGTTTGTCAATTTCTAGTTCTGATAAGCAGGCGACAAGTTTATTGACTTTTTATATTCCAAACTAGACGACTATTGGTGAAGAGGTTTATTTTTATTTTTGTTGATAAAAATTGCAATTGAGTAAGAAGTAGAAGTCATTCATTAAATAGGTATTTGGCTTTATCAATGGAATTTTTTAATCAATTTTGATAAAGTGGGTTGTTTACCCATTCAATTAATTTAATTAAAGAATTTATTATTTTTGAGTTTTATAAAAAAAACTTTTTTTTCAATTAACTACAGAAAAAAAAATTAATAGGTAGAAGACAATAATCAAAGTCGTCAAGAGAACGTCAGTTCATAATATTTTGATGACACTCAGGCTACAAAATAACAACCAAGTAAAGCACGACTGCAAAATTATTCTCACAGCTCAAAATTTGGCTCAAAGATTTATAAATGTCAAAATTTAGTTTCCATCCTAAAAAGTGTACAAGTCAGTTGTTTTCACACAGAATTTTTAACCCGCTATTAGTCTTTGGAAAATATATGAAACAGAATGAGACAAACATGAAAATGATGACTGTTTGGTTGTTTATAAGTGAATAAGTGCACCATCGCTGGACGTCGCTTAGTCGCGAACTCCGAGCTGTTAAACCATGACAAGGGGGAAGAGACAGGGAGTTTGATAAAGTAGATTTGAAGGTGAATACGATGTCGGTCTGTGATCGAAAGCATTCAATGTGAGTGGAGCAGCGCTCTGTACAAACTCACATTACAACCAGCAGCAGCAACAGCAAGCGGGAGTGATGCTTGCCACAATAATCTCGCCACTAGAAAAACTTGTTCGCCATTTTAGCCATGTTTACTCGGTGTTGTTTGTGTTTATATGTTGTTTTTTTTTAATTCAACGTTATTAAGGTTGATGGAGACTTTTAGATACTCGCTCACTCGCACATTACAAACCTTCAAGTACAGCTATAATATCTGTCTTGACAAAAACAAGAAACAAAAAAAAAAAAAAACTATTTCATGTACGAATGCGCGAATATGCTTTAATAATTTCGATATTTTACATTTCAAGATATTTTCCTTCTTTTTTTTCTTTGCTATTTTACGATGATTGTCGTTCGCTTGCAGTTTCAGCTATACCTACTCGTAGCTAACCAGTCAGGTTGTCAGAAGCAGTGGAGAGTTCGGTTGATTTTATTTATTTATTTTCAGCAGAGCTATAAAACGGCATATGGTTTGTAGGTTTATTTGATTTTTATAGAAATGAAGTTGGACCCGATGCAAGTGGTTACATAACAGTTTGTTGGAAAAAATGTAATGAGAAAAAAAAGTCGTTTGGTTGAATGGAATTTCGCAGCCAGTTTAGTTCTGAGTTAACGAGAAAAAAATAAGGAAACGAGGGAAAGCCGCTGCTTGGGCACTTCATTAAAAAATCAAATTGAGAGGTCGAAAATTTTTCTTCATCGATTTAAAAAAAGCTTCTTTCGAACAACGACCCTTTTGAGACGTCATCATGTAAAACATGTTGCTTTTTTTTGTTGTACCAAAATTCCTGTTACAAATTGAGATAATTTTTCAAATGAATCCCCGAACCAGTGAAGACAAATAACAACCACAAAAAACTCCCATTAGCATAAACATTATCTCGATTCTTGACACAAAGCAGAGAAAAAACCATCACACATTGAAACCCATCATTTTTGTGTTAAAAGTGTGCCCTTTTCTGGTACCACCACCACCGACCGTCCGTCCGGATTGTTGTCTCTGAAAATGTTTACTCGTTTTTTTACACGGCAACCATAGAAACAAGACAAGAAACAAAACAAAACTTAAGGAATTCCTTGCTTTGACTCGAGGCTAACACTTCCTCACTCGTTTTTTTTCCTCTTCATGCAACAATTTATGTTTGAAAATTTCAAACCCAGTCGAAATAAAAAAAAAAAAATTAAAAGTGACTCGTGTAAACGACCCGTAAATAAACGAAAAAAATTCTTAAGTTAACATTTGAACACGTGTACTTGTATCTCTTGCGACTTTCCTGAATTCGTCTTTATATTCCTTCAAGGCTGGATTCTGAGCAATTATACTCGTATTTTACGGAGTTTCTTTTTTTTTTGTAATCCAAACAACCAACCGAGAACTGAGAACTGAGAACCGAGGTCCAAGAACCGACCTTCCTTTTACCTGTCTGATGCAATGTCTGATGTGCAGATGTGATTTTTCATATCACAGAGTGACAGGTATACAAGGTAACTCCTTCCTTCATTGCTGTATCCAACTCTTTTACAGCAGCCAACCGAAGATCACACTAAAACCCTTGAAGGTACCTAGTTTGTTTTTGTTTTTTTTCTTCTTTTTTGAAGATTTTGTTGATTTTTGTCGATTGCATGTTGAAGGAGTTTAATTTGGGAACTTGTGCTTTCGTAGATGTTTTCTCTGTAAAATTGTTAATTATTTTTTTGGATGTTCTCCTCGAACTAACAAACATGCAGAGATAAACCAAAAACAAGGAAGAAGTTGACAGGAGTCAAGTTGGCATGGTGCAAGGTTTGTGAGGTATTGACCACTACCCGCGCTGGCTAGTCGTTCCTTAAAAAAATCAGTTGGTTGTTTTTTTAGGTATGTTACAAATTTTGAATGCAACATTTTGGAGGAGGTGAGGTCTCGAATTGAGATGAATCACAACCGACGTCAATTGATTGAATACAACCTTTTTTTTCTGGACACAATTTAAAAAGAAATGTCTATTTGTCAAAAGAAAAAACCATCACTGTACCACTTTGTCCATCTGCAGCAGATGCGTTGGACAAATCCAAATACAGGATTCTGCACAGGGTGAATTCAACCGAAAAAACCATCATGGTAGCCCTTTGACCCTATGTAGCTCCTAAAGTATACGGCCCTGCCCTCTAAAAGTTGGACAGAAGATGCGTACGTTCATATCCCATACTGGGGTAAATTATTGGACAAATCCATACCCCTTTGACTTACAATAATTGTATAACCAGCCTCTCCTTTGAATGACAGCTGTTTTCTTGACTTCTTTTCTAAAATTCATCGAAATCACTGACTGCATGAACAGCATTTATTTTTGCTAAAATTTTCTTCCTTTTGTTTCTTTTTTTTTAACCCTCATGACTGTCTGTCAATCAATCTGTCTGCTGACTTCATGTGCGTGAGCTTTCAATGAATAGATGGATCTTCTTATGAAAAAAGAAGATAAGAAATTGTAATTGTTCTTTGAACTTAAGTTTCAAGATAATCTCACATCAGACAGAAAAAAGGAATTAAAGAAACAAGAAAAACAGAAAAGGAGAGGAATATAAACAACAGCTTCATTAACTAGGTCACGTCAGAATCAGCAGTTTGTTCAATAAATTCTTTGAACTTTCAACTTTCTTTTGATTTGAAAAACAAAAGCAGTACTCAGCTGTAGGATAGTTTTGCTCCTTTGACGCTCATTCCAGGACTGCCATAACAGTAAACTGGTCTAAGAAGAGCCTAATTATAAGTTTAAGCTAATACTGCCAGACCAAACATATCAATTAACAAAACTGCTGAATTCAACCACTATAACTGGTCTTAAAATTGGGGTCAACCTTTATCAGTTGATTGAAAGCATTTTTCAATAGAAGTTTAAATAAGTCTACCCTTGTCTGAGTGGGTTTTACTATAGTCTAGTGTCAGTGAACTTTTCATCCCAAGAATTAAATGCTTATCAAGACAGACACGGAATGAATTAAGCATCTCTCAGACAAAAAATCATTCCCAATAGAAGACTCTCAAAGCATCACAGCATCGAAAATGCAAATCTTCTTTTACCTTCTTCAACTCGAAGACTAATAAAAAGACTTAAAAGGTGTCATAAATACTAGGTTTCTTCTTTCTTTTGTATCTTTTTTCTATAAAGAACTCGCGAGACTGCCTTGAGCTCCCCAATTTCGATTTATAGACCCAAGCTTACGTTATTAAAGTTGTTCATTATGGCTTTCTGATGTCGTTACGGAGTCTCATCACCAATAGAGCCCCCTTAAGGGCTTATCATATCGAAACAGTTAGAAATTCTTTTCTATAAATAAATAACGAATAAATTCAAAGAGATTGACAGCGAAAAGTCGAGAGCATGAGAAGTTGTTTGGTAAAAT
Source organism: Sphaerophoria taeniata (assembly GCA_943590905.1). Taxonomy (NCBI): domain Eukaryota; kingdom Metazoa; phylum Arthropoda; class Insecta; order Diptera; family Syrphidae; genus Sphaerophoria; species Sphaerophoria taeniata. The sequence goes on from OX016542.1 coordinate 88,175,685, forward strand.
ATGGAAAATTGTGGTTTTAGAGTTTGGATTTGCCGAAGACGTAGCTCGAAGTCAAGAAGATCAAATGGGTACTCTCGTACATCTCCCCATAACATCTGTTATGAATAAGACATTTAAAAATTAGTAAGAGACTCAAATAGCTTCCAACACCTTTCACAAGCTTCAAATCTCGTAACCTTGAATATCTTCAACAAAGAACATGACAAATTGCAAGAACAAACACCAGAAACATCCACCATCCAAACTTTTTAAACAAAACAACTTAATTTACATAAGTTTAACATCAATCTAAGTACATTCGATTAAACCCCAAAACGAAGACGGAACAAAAATAATAGCCTTCAAAAAATTACATAGAAGAAGTAAAGACGAGCTGAAATTTGATGTTTAACAAAATTTAAACAATCATAATTGGCCATTAAGAACAGGCTCCAGATCTCAAAAGAAAGAAGAGAGAAGTGAACTTGCCAAAACGCAAAAGTAATTCAATTCAAAAATTGTTTATTTGCTCATTTAACGGTTCACACTCCTTTTGTTATGTTCTCACCAAATCGCAAGCTCAATGTCTCGTTTACAAAGCGAACAAAAACATTATAATGACCGTCATAATCGTAGTCATCATTGTTTCGTCTCCTTTTTCTCACTCGCACCCGATGGTAAAAGCAGAAGATGTTTAAATTTTATTTGTTTGTATTTTTATAGGAGAAGACCATGGGTCTACATGTTTTGCTGTGGCAAATCATGATCATGATGGAATGGACTGAATGACCTGTCCTTAAGTGTGACGACCTCTGTGGAACGATCGGCCGACGACGACGACGCGACGAGGAGGCCCGCTGATGAAGAATTCAACTAAATTGTTTCTTTTTCTTATTCTTTGGCACCATCGCCATCACCAAGACCAAGAACAATAATATACTCAATTTTTGCTAAAAAAAAAAGCGGGAAAAGTCTAAAATCGTGCTGACGAGCGTATTGTTTCGCTGTCAGATAAAATACACACACAGGGGCGGATTTGCAACTAAGAGAACGTTCGTCAGCGGTCTTGTTGTCTCTTTTCTTTTTCAAGATAAATTTCAACTTCAGATATTGGAAAAAGCACAACTGAAGAAATACAAACAGATATTACGATCACATCCCATGAATTCCCATGAATCATATATGATCCATGTTTTGTGGGCCGTATTTCCAGCGTCCATGAAGCATATACCTAAGTCATGAATTGTTTTTGGAAGAAAGGAATACAATTGACACTGTGAAATACACAAATTAAAATTAACTTCTTGAGTCAAATATGATTCATGATGATAAAATTAGAACAGTCGCATGCATAGGTATGATTTTTGGACCTTTGAGGTAATATTTTATACTTGACTATCGAACGAAGAGATTGAAGCAAGATAAAAGGTACGCAACTCTTTCCATGTATCAAATATGATTCATTGGCTGTTGACAATGTTTGTTTTATTTTCAAAACATCACAACTGAGTGGAATGTACTTTCGGAGAACTTATGGGAGTCTATTTCAGAAAGCTAGAAGTATCAAATACGCCTCTGCCTTAAAAATTGATGAAGATGTGTTCAATGCGAACTTCAGCCCCCTCCTCGTTCCCAGAAACCTCTTTTCTTCTAAAGGAGCCCCCAGAACACCGTTCGCAATGCTCGATGATTTGTTGTCGTTTTTTTAGATAATTTTTGAAGGTGGGCATTTTACAATAAATATACTGACACTCATCGCACTTGTGATTGATAAAAATCTTTTATTATTTCTCCTTCGTACTTTATTGAAGAGGTCTTCATGCTCATCGTCAGCGTCGTTCGTTGTCTTCATCGTGCGTTTCTATTGTGATTGAATCTGTATGTTTCGCAGTAGGTTCAGAGCAAGCATATTGTGTGTGAGAGAGTCGAAAGACACAATAACTCAAGTTGACCCAAATAATTTTGAGGTGAACGTTTTTGATTGATAGTACAGAATTTATTCGATTCAATGAACCTACTCACGAAATCCATTGACAACCAGACCAAACAAAAAAATTGAGGTTACGAGTTAAATTCAAATTTTCGAATTAAAAGAACGTTTGAGCCCTCAAAAAAAAAAAAAATTATTGTAAATGAAAATTGAATAGTTGTTCATTAGGTTTTGAGGGCAGAGGAAGTCTAGGTAGGTTCTTTTATCAAAGACTTAGAAGGTGAGAGTTGTGTTCTTAAGAACTTTCCTTCTTAAACAAAAATAAGACAAAAATATCGGTCAGTAGGACATTCCCATAAATTTTTACGTTTTTAACAAATAGGACCACGTAAAAAGATCACTACGAAGAATTGTTTGCAAAAATATTTTTGACTCCATTGGTCCAACAAAGGAATTTCAAAGGCGAAGAAAGAGGAAAAGCATTGGGCACCACTTGACGCTTCCAGACGCCAGTACGGACGTACTCTCAAGTTGTAGAGACTCGTATTAAAGCCGTACTACACGAATGTGAACTCTCAAGAGATGTTCAAGAATTCAAGACCAATGCACACAATGGCATCTACTTTCCAACCTCCCCCTTCATTCCTAATGCGCTCACTGTGTCTCTGGCATAATACGGTGCAAATTATACAAAAAACAAAACGCCTTTAAAGAAAAAAAGACTGCAACCATTACAAACCTGTTCATTTTGAAAGCCTTTAATCCCAACAGGGCAACAGCATATGACTCACTCTCCAAACAATTCCTTCCACATCAAAGTCTCAATCAAAAAAGCAGAAAACACTCCAACAACCATCAACAAACAGCAAACAGAAAATAAAAAAAAGCAAACATTTTCAAGGTTAAACATTCTATTCCTTTGGCAATCCGCAAAACCGAACTCCAAAGATGAAAAAAAAAACTTCTCAATTGAGTACAAAGTGTGATGGGAGTCCCTTCATATAACTCTGCGGCATTACAGCAGAGGAGTTGCCGACCAGGTCTTCTTCAAAGTCGTCATCATCGTCATCATCATCATCATTCCTTGTAAACAAACCCAGAAGGTAGGTCTTTCAAAAATCCCATGACCATTGAATTGCGCTGCAAAACTTGCTGCTATAGGCTCAAATTATCCATAGCAGAAATTATTTCATACCAAATCGAAGCAGAGACAGCACAAGACAAAACAAAAGGTCTACGGACCTTAATAATGAATTTTACCCTATAAATATGGATGTACCTCCTAGTTCTTAGGCCTCTCGTTCATCACATCTCTTGCAGAACAATCATCATCATAATCCTCTGACTATTTTCTCATCCTGTTTGTGCCCCAGTGCCAGACAAGACAACAGTCGGTCGTGATAGCGTCTGGCGAGGATGGACCTTCGAAGGGGTTTTTCTCTATTTGTGGTATCGCGGCAGAGATCGATCGAATTTGTATGTGATCAAGATCTGTGTGAGAGATGTGCGCAATAGGGTCTTAATGTCTATGGAGTTTTCCCGCTTAATGTGATGGTCTTGAAGGTATACCAAACTAGAGAGAAACAAATAAATGTACAAGGTTCTTCAACCGATTGCCGTCGTATTCGTATTCTGTCTGGCAGTGGGATAAGTAGCCAGATTGAAATGGGAATTCACAGTGGGAATTTGTTATTTTGTTGCTTCATTTGCAGAAAAGGGTTCCGATTGAAGTCAGAAAATGATGATAATGATGGTGAGCTAAACGGCAAAAAATCGAAGGAGAATCCTTTTGTCTGGCTGTATCTAAGTTCGACGAGACTTTCATAAATTTCTTAGTCAATTTTGTCTGGGCTTCAGCAGATGATACAAAAAACAATAATGAAATCCCACCTAACCAGTAACTACTAAAAATGTCCTACACACTGCAATTTTTGTACTACAAAATGTTTAGTTCTACTTAAAAGAGGTTCTGACCAGCGTTGCCAAAATGTGCCCGATCAGGCCATTTGGCCCTTAGTTTTTTATCTGGCCTGTGGTCCGGGGCCAACATGAAATGGCCCGCATATCATATATGTTTTATTTTTTCTAAAACAAAATATTCTTCAAAACACAATGGCGCAAAATTATAGTCCACTAATGAACAAGTTTAGTGTGATACTAGCTTAAAATGACGTTTAAAACATGACTCAAACGTCATTTTAAGCTAGTATCACACTTAAGGGGCCGGTTATAGCTATCAGAAAAATCCATCAGAAAAAATTGGAACAGTGAAAACTTGAATCATTTTTCTGATGAGTGTTTATAGCAAGCAAGAATTTTGCGTCAGAAATCCAGCACTTTTTTTTATGACATCAGAATTTTTTTTTTCATCAGAAAAATTTTTTCTGATGTAATTGGAACAGAAAAAAATCGAAACACATGAGAAAAACGAAATGGAATATTTTTGAAGTTTTTACAATCAGTTGTTCAGAAAAATGAAATCTCATCAGAAAAAAATGTAAATTCAATTTTCTAATTAAATTCGGTCATAAAAATGTCTTAATTTTTTTTGAAAAAATTTTTCAAACAAACGTTCGTCGAATTGCATCAATATTTTGCTCAAATGAAGTTCTAGAGGAGTCAAATTTGGGAAAGAATTTTTTTTTTCTGACCCGTTTTTCTGATAGCTATAACCGGCCGGCCCCTAATTCTCTTAAAATTGTTCATTAGCGGACTATAATTTTGCGCCAATCTTTTCTTTCCATCAACAAAATTATCAATGTGTTTCCTCCATAAACAAGTTCCGATATTGAAAATGACACTGAACTCATTCATTCGTATTTCAGACTGACGATTGCTTTTCATTTGTTTTGGATTTCGAGACCCGCGACTCCTGTTTGAGGACGATGTCCTCTCTGGTTTTATGCAGCCGGAGTAAAAGGTTTGTAGAGGCAATAATGGCGTGATGAAGATTAATCTGAACTAATCGCAGCACTGCTACTTTTTTCATCGTCTGAGAAGGAATGAAGTAGGACTTCCTCGGTTTGAGTGACGCCTACAGTAGAGCCTTCAGTTTCCATGTCGGAATTACTGTCGACTGCGAGATCAGCTTTCACGTCGGATGGCTTGTTAGAGGCTGAGGAGGTCGACGGTTCCACGTGTTGTTTTACACCGACCTCCATATTGGTGTTCTTTGAAGCATTTCCTTCCGCTGCTGAAGGGGCCTCTAGAGGGGTTGCATTTAGCGAGTCTTCGTCTTTCTTGTAAATACGGAACATGATTTCGTCAAAACCGTACTTAATCACGCCTTCGGTCACGGCCAGTGGAGCCAGTGATTCCCTATTGATTACCAAGAGAGCTGATCTTTAGCGACCCACTGACTCCATCTCAACCTTTGGGACTTTCCAGTCGTGAGTAGGCTCGTTTGGATTACATACTCATTTTAATCAGTTCTCTTATCTCTTATCTCCACAGACGATGAGTTTGATACGATTTTGGTACCATCCTGCATCGGCTGTGTATGGGAGATGTCAAGGATTCTTCTCGATGACAGATAAAAATCTAAAACCGAGATGAGCGTTGACGTGTGCACATTGATCATGAGAGATGATACCTTGATGTTGCGTTTTGAGCGCGTCGCTAAAGGAAAGTTCTTTATTGAAGGCTGTTGTGCTGCTGGAATGCACCTTCTGTCTATTTCGCTTCAGGCTTGTCGCCCTCAAGAGACCTATTACGCTTTGACGTTGATTCGCTGAGTTAAGTTCTTTCCGCCGCTAATAAGATACCGACTGCGACCAGAATTTGCGTAACATTACGCTGATCTCGATCACATGTACCTTCGTGGACCTCTCTCTGCCCGTCCGTGTCCGTATGACACAGTCGTGGATCCACCTCCAGAGTTAATCGCTACCGATACCGATACCAATTGGGGAGCGCCCTCACCCGGCGAGTCATTTCCACATGTCATATATTTTGCCTCTCCGGATGGAGTGTCTTTTCTTGGGATCGCTTGCAACGTCCTAGCAGGAGCGGGGATGGGATGGGGTGTTTATTTAGTTTATTTAGAAAAGACAAATTGTTATTATTTTTGTTTAACAAATTTTCTCTAGGGTAGTGGACCAGTGGCCCGCACATTTTGGAAATGGCAACGCTGGTTCTGACGTCAATTTTCCAGAGAGCCCATTTTCCGACAGCTCATATTCGACTAAGTATTGGACCTTTCTTTTGGAAGCTTGGTTGTCGAAATATTAACAATTTTGTCATGTTAACCAAGAGCTTTGGAACTTGGAAGTGGTAAAAAAGGAGTTTGTGGACGAAAACTGTTCCGTAGAATATTTCATCGATAATGTTTTTTTCTTTTTCAAATTGACGTCAATTCAAAAAAAGACAAAGAAATATAATCATAAACATACCGTGACAGCTGTTTCAAACATTTTAGTTAATTGAGGTACATACCTGAAAGGAAAAAAGAAAAAATAAATCCAAATTAGTACAACATCAAAATCAGACAGTCGAAAAAAAAATTCAAAATATGAAAAATTGAAGCAACCAAATTTTGCTAGAAATTACCACATGTGAGTTAAGAAAACAAACAACACTCAGTTGAAAAAATAAAAAAAAGAAACAAAAGATGTCTGGATTTTGGTTTGGTATGTCTTCTCTGTTGTTTTGATCTTTGAAAGTTGAATACACAAAATTTTTGTGTTGATTTTGAAACAGACAACTATTTGGAGGAGTCTACTGTATAAAAAAAAAAGATACAAAATTCAATCTTCTCGCTGTAAATACTAATCTTTAGCAAAACTAGGTAACGATGTTATTGGACTTCATAATTTATCAAACTGCTGTGAATTTGATGGCATAACCTTGGGCAAAAATCATCAAAGTTGTATCCTGTTGGGTATCATACCCGCCCAATAATATTTTTTAGAAAGAAAAAACTCATGCTGCACATTCATCCCAATTGAGCTATGACGGGTTGTTCCTTTGTTCTTAATGATGATGAAGATGATGACGAGAAACATTTTTGGATGAATCAATGTCATAATTATTTTTGTTGGTATTGTTGAAAAAAAAAAGTAATTACTGAAATGTGTCAGACATGAATTAATTTTGGCAAAAAAGGAGGAAAAATATGGTTCTTTTATGGCGAGAGATAATTGAATGCTTCATATGGTCGATGAGGTCATGAAAAATGATGATTTACATTTCTGAAGGCTACGGAATCCCATTTTGTCTGACAATCAAAAGAATGTATTTTTGGCAAGTTTTAAATTAATGATTCGAAGTGTGAGAATGGAAAAGACTTTTTTAGAAATAGGTTTCTTATTTAAGAAGATTAAGTCTCATTTCCAGCTCAGCAAAGGGAAAATCAGAAGAAACACCACTTCATTCGCTAGTACGTAGTATTGAATATTCTCTCAAATACAAAGAATATAACCTAGTAGCTTTCCTAGATATCGAAGGAGCTTTTAACAACGTCAGCTACCAGGCGATCACAACAGCAATGGACAATCTAAAATTAGAGAAATCACTCATAGATCATGCTTAAAAGCAGGACAATAACTTCCAGCATGAGAAGTTTTACTACCACTAGATCGGTGAATCGAGGTACTCCCCAAGGTGGCGTCCTTTCGCCTCTTTTATGGAACATGGTAGTAAACGACCTACTAACATCAATGGAAGCAGAGGATTTCAAGGTGATTGCCTATGCTGACGACGTTGCAATATCGGTATCTGGGAAATATCCCCAAGTTCTCTCGGAACTCCTACAAAATGCCTTAAACAAATTGTTCTAAGCAGTATGGCTTGGACGTAAATCCACATAAAACAGAACTAGTACTCTTTACGAGACGGTACAAAATTCCTCAGATTAACCCACCCAAGATTAAAGGAATACGTTTAAGCTTTTGCGATCAAGCCAAATATTTAGGCCTCATTTTAGACAAAAAACTAAATTGGAAGGCAAATATTGATAAAAGAGTAAAAAAGGCTACTGTAGCGCTTTTTACTTGTAAAAAATCCATAGGCTCAAAATGGGGCTTCTCCCCAAAAATAACCCACTGGCTATACACTTCGGTAATCAGACCGATGGACTCATTTATGGAGTTGTCGTATGGTTGGACCGCACTGGACAAGATGGTAAATCTAAATAAACTCATCAAAGTCCAGCGGTCAGGAAGTAGGTATGTGCATCACAGGAGCACTTCGCTCAACACCAACCGCAGCCTTGGAAGTGCTGTTAAACCTAACACCTCTTGACATCTTCTCCAAAATGGTGGCAGCAAACTCATGCGTGAAGCTTAGAGCCACCTCTCAATGGATCAGTAACAACACTGGTCATACTATACTATCTTAGACAACTTCATATCTATCCCAGATCACTTAGACTATACCACCCCAAAAATGGTATTCGATAATGACTTCCAAGTTTTAATACCTTCAAAGAAGAGAGACCCCTGGAAGACAATACGGTACACTTCTATACAGAACAGACGGTTCAAAGACCGATTACGGCGTTGGAAATGGTATCTATTCGAAACAACTGAATCTCAGTCTATCATATAGACTTCCCTCAGAGTCCAACACCTTCTTTGTACATATCCGGCACTCTCCAATAGAAGGAATAACTATCTCGGTAATCCCTTCTTCGATAATACCAGTGAACTGGCAACGATCGACACAAAATGTCTCCCTAACCTCATTAAAACTACGAAATGGTTTGTTTAAGTTCATTACTCTCCCATGAGTAACTTCTTTGGAGGTATCACAACGGACCCTTGAGGTCTAATGAATCAATAACAACTAGACAGCCAGTCTAACCTAACCTTACCTTAGTCTTGAAGGAAAGGAACCAGAAGGCCACTGAAGACTTCTAAGTCCAAAGGGATTGAAAAAGTAAAATGAGTATTTTACGTATGTAAATCTTATGGAACACCTTAGTTTTATTTTGAAAAATGATTTTGAGGAAAAGTTGCAAGTATTACTAGGTACATGGCACTTGAGAGATGGGATTTTTTCCCCGCGCCAAGCTTTTGTAAGGCTGAAATCGGACATGCTACGTGAAATGTTATATTCTGTACTTCTGTTACTTGCCACAATACATTCGCTCCTATATTTTGACAGATAAAAAGGCCCAATTTGTAAAAAAAAGAAAAAAATACACAAATTTTATATTGTTCCAAAAAAAAGAGCATAAATAACTACAAAACCGCAAACTTTTGTCCTCCACTATGAGAACTATAACTTAAATGCAACCACAATTTACAAACATAAATAAGTGCATGTTTAGTGTTCTTTTATTCTCCAAACCTGATAACCCCAAATGACAAATGACACTTCCATTCAACCTTACCAAGCGATTATACTCCAACAAACAACCGACCACCAGCGGCGAGCGCGACCCCAAGAAAACCCAATTCGAAGCTTTAATTTTAGAAATTAGCTCAACTTGCAATGTAAATTTGTCACACGGGGTCTTTTCTATATTTCTTAAGTTTCTTATTGCAGAAACACACACAAATCTCTCTCTCCTTCTGCTCATATAGTGGCCGACTCAAATGTGTGAGAATCAGTTTTTTAGTTCGCCAATTAGAGTCAATTTTGATGCCAAAACAATAGCAAACCGTTTATGACAACCAGAGCACCTGTGTGTCGAATTCTAGACGATGAAAATTGTTGCGATCTGTGCGAAATTTTATTGCTTTTCATATAGCAACAAATCAAATCAACATTTTTGTTGTTTGTTTGCTTAATGAGTCTTGAATGTAATTAAAATAAAGCCAACTTGCAAACAAAAATCCGTTCACCTAAAAACCCAGATTGCTTTTTTTTTGACAATAACTGCCACCTAGCCCGAAGCTTGTTGCTGAGTAGAAGTAATAACGACGTAGACGACGGCGATATGGCAGGAAATAAGCTGCTTTTGCTTTTTAATAATTTTTTTTTTTTTAGATTGAGTTTGTATACGAAACACACAATTTTTTGTAAGTTGCGAAATTGGATCGAATTCGATAAGAGAAGATATTTAATTCGTTTAGATTCTTAGAAATCTGAGAGGAAACAGGCAAAGAGAAACTAAATTGAAAAAAACATTTACCACGAAGAACAGGAAATTTCGCATGAAGTTGTTGAATTTGTTTGATTGATTGTTGGATTTCTAATAGAAACAAAATTAAATAAAACTGCTGACAAATTTCTTTAAAAAGTTTCAGCTTGAGAAGTGACTTTAGAAGTCTGTTGAAGAGTTTGCGAGGGTTTTTCTGTACTGGTAACGCACGCCTTCTCTATTTGCTTATGGAATAAAATCAAACGATGCCAATGAACTGACACTCACATAACCTTGATTCGACGCCATTTAGTTGTCCAGGAGTCTGCAAACAATTAGAGAACTCATTGCCTTTTCACCCACTTTTTTCAGCTCCAAGAACAATTTTTTCCATAAAAGGGCAGAAATAAAGACCGAACAATTTAATTGGCTGGATCTATTCAAAATGGAATTCTAAAAGGCGGGACCCGTTGGTCCATGAATCATGTTTTTGTTTATAATGTTCTGACGACAGTCCAACGTGTAACATGTCGATAAACTAACGTCATCTAATTTTCAATTAAAAAAAGAGGACATTAATTTTTGTTATGATTCTATTACACTTGGATTTTTGTTGGTATGTCTTTAGAGTGAGTAAAAATGAACGACATTTGAACACCACCGACGCAGCTTACAGCAAGACAGTTTGACTTAAAAAATGAAAAAAAGTTTAAAATTTTTTGAGTTTAAAATTTTTTGAGTTCAAAAAAGTTAACTTGAGGACAGTTGCATCCAAAATTATTGTTTCAAAAAATTTGTCTTGAAGATTTTAAGGTATGCATTGTTTTATTATGGGGTGTTGAGGCGCTTGTGCCTAAGAAATTTTCATTTAAAAACCTCTTAGAGGTGGAGAAAGGCTTAGATTTGATTCTAGTGAGGCTTTTACCATTATAATTATGTTAAGGTTAGGCTAGGTTAGGTTAGGTTAAAGTGGCTGCGGATACAGAATCCACACACTTAGGCCAAAAGAAAAGGCCCATTGTGATACCACATGAATCTAGAGAATTACTTCTTACTAGTCGAACCATTTTGAGCTTTTTATAAAGCGAAGAAGATATTTGATATCCTTATTAGCTAGTTCACTGGGATTATCATAAAAATATTCTCCCAGATGAAGATTGCGTCTTAGTGAAAAAGCAGGGCAAGTACAGAGAAAGTGAGAGATTGTTTTCTCTTCTTCCTCGTCCATACAGCTCCTGCAGAAGTCATTTGAGGCTACACCAAGCCGTATTGCGTGTCTGTCTATAAGACAGTGTCCCGTAAGGACTCTTATAAGGGAACTAATATGAAATCTGCTTTGAGACAACAATTCTTTAGAGCGCTTTAAGTCCCGTGACGGCCAAATGATTTTTGTGACTGGAATAGGTATGACGGTTCCATTTTTAGCGAGTTCATCGGCTCTTCATCTCTTTCCTGTGATGTCTCTATGGTTCGGCACCCAACAGAGGTGAATGTTAAATTGCTGCGCCATCTCCATAAGAGACGATCGACAATCGAGGGCCGTTTGAGAGTTGGTTGAGACACTGTCGAGAGATTTAATAGCAGCCTGACTGTCAGAGAAGATGCGAATATCAGAACTTAATATCACGTTTTCTCTTAGCCAGGAGAGAACCCCTTTGATCGCTAAAATTTCCGATTGGAAGACGATACAATGATTAGGGAGGCGGAATAAGATGCTTACATTAAGCTTTTCTGAGTACACACCACTACCAACTGCATAATTTGTCTTGGATCCATCTGTATAAAAATAAATGCTTTTGTCATCCAGGAGTTTTTTGTCTTCCCATTCATCTCTGGATGGAATGGATACCTGAACGTTTTTTTCCAAATTGGGGTTTTGGAATGGTTTAGTCTATGTACTTTGGTATAGAACCGAAGAAGTTCAAAATGATGGAATGTCCACATTATTGTTGGTCCATTGAGATGAGGCGTGGAGTCTTATAGCTGTACTAGCTGATGTCAAGGGGTGTCAGATGGAGGAGAGTGTCTAACACTGCTGAGGGTGTGGTTCTCAATGTCCCGCTTATGCAGACACATGCCGTGCGTTGGACTCTGCTGAGTTTGTCGCAGTAAGTGACTTTCTCCAGTGCAGTCCACTGGTTGGTCGGATTACCGAGTGTTGATCGGATGACCGATGTGTATAGTCAATAGTTTATACGAGGTTGAAAACCCCATTTGCTTCCAATGACTTTCTTGCAAGAGAAAAGAGCTACTGTAGCTTTCTTAACTCTTTCCTGAATATTAGGTTTCCAACTTAATTTTTTGTCTAATCCAAGATATTTGGCTTCATTAGTAAAAATTAGTGGTACACCTTTTATTGAAGGAGGTACAATTACTGGGATTTTGTATTTCCGTGTAAAAAGGACGAGGTCTGTTTTTTGAGGATTAATATTAAGTCCACAGTTATCAGCCATCTGGTGAGCATATTAAGTGCGTTTTGGAAGAGGTCTCTCAAGGTATTAGGATGTTTTCCTGTGACGGCGATAGCAACATCATCGGCATACGCAATCACTCTGTAGCCTTCCTTCTCGGAGGGATATTAGCAGTTCGTTAACTAATATGTTCCACAGGAGAGGGGACAGAACACCACCTTGCGGAGTGCCTCTACTGACAGACCTTTTCGTACAAAAATCCCCCATCTTAGAGTTGATGATCCTGCTTTTTAGCATTAGATTAATCAACTCACAAAGTGAGTATTCGACGTTTAGGGTCGTCATAGCAGAAGTGATAGCAGATGTGTCAACGTTGTTGAAATTATTTTTTATGATTAAATCTTATGTTTAAATCTCAACCCATTTTAATCGGTCTGAAAAACTGTTCTCCTCAAAATTTATTTTTTCACTTTCTTCCCTCTAGTTTATGCTGTAACTTAAAGACCCCACTTTTAACATCAAAAGCACTCGCAATAAAAAATCACGACACATCAGAATAGGTGGCATATGAGCGCTTCAGCTCTAAGCGTAAGTGGACAGGATATAATTTAGCTGCAAATTCTTTTCTTTTCATTGCGAGTTTATGGTTGGAGAAGGCGATAAAATTTATGAAATATTAAACGGACAAAAGAAACAAAATGAATGGAATGAAGTTCTGATTAAAAAAATAATGTGGTGTTAATTTTCATAAAAAAGATAAGGTAGCGAGGGGTATGGATTTCGAAGGATTTCTCAACGTAGTTTCCTGTTTTAAATAAAGTGATAAGTCGACAAAAATAGCTAAATTGACGTTTCACAATTTAGCTGACCCCAATATTTTGCAAAGCTAAACAAACTCTATGAAACTTTCCCTCCGATTTCAGTCGTAAATCTAGAAAATAAATTGAAACAATATTTCGATGAAAGTGCAATATAAAAACCTAACAATTCCATTTCACTAAAACAAAAAAAAAAAAAAATTGAAAACGAACAAAGAACAAGTACATCTCGATTCTGCCTTTCAAAACATTTAATTTTATCTGTTTGATCCAATTGCGGTGGTGGGTCGGTAATAAACAAATTGAGCACACAATTAAGACTGGGTTTCCTTTTTTCTTGAACTCCGAGTTCGTGTAAAAGCATGCACGAGTGTTAGTGAATATTTCCCTTTCTTTTTTTTATTTCCGTCTCACATAGCCACTTGAAATTTCTAGTTTTCTAGTTTTTGTTTTTTTTTTCTCACTCAGAATTCAGTTTCAGTGAGCGATATGTAAGAAATGAGTTTCGCTTACGAAGGTCCACAAAATAGGGATGAAAAAAAGAGGCATTTTCGCACGTATCTATTTACTATGTGGAATTATGGACTGTGGTGTGGACATACACAAAAATGCATCTACATTCTACATATGTACGTATTATGTTATGTGCACTTAGAGTAGGAGTAGCATTCATGAATTGTTGTTTTTCTTTTTTCTACGCAAATTTTGTAATTTGGGATTGAGTTTTGAGTTTTGCTGACATTTGTGTTCGAATTGTTTCTTTTTTGGGGTCCTGACGAACGATTTTAATTTTTCTTTGGTTTCATCTTTATATTTATCTATAAAAAGACGAAGAGGTACTTTTTGACAAGCTATGAACAATCAAAAAAGTTCAAGACGATATTTTGATCAAACATGATTTTACGATGATAGAAAAATCAAAAAAGTGATTGCCTCAATTCTGTCTTTCCTTGGGTATTTAGGCAAAAGTTACCCGATTGTCTTCAACTACTACGATTGTTCTTTAACCGATTTGGGTCACGGATGGGAGATTATTTTTTTTTTTAAATAGGCCAAAAATTACTCAAACTATAACATTTTTTTATTATTCCCAAATGCATTGGGGTTTATTTTCTTAAAGTTTCAAGGAATATAATATTGACATTGCCTTTTCACAGTACTTCGCACATGAATGTAACGAACTACAGACACATAGCAGCACTGGCGACTGAGGCCATCGGCTGATGAATATAATATAATATAATAAAATTTATTTTTCTAAACCTACCTACACCTGCAAGTAATAATATTATGAAGAAAAATGATTCCAAGGAATCAAAAATTATTTTTTGTCATCTAGTTATCTTACAAAACAAGATTAGGTCAAGATTAGACACTAGATTGATTTTTATAATTCTATAAAACAAAGAATTCGAAAGAATTCGATTTGAAATACAATAAAATAACCATAATTCAAATCATCGGCTTGTACTTCTTCAAAAAAGAATATTACGATCCCACCAGCACAGCATAGAGAAACGATAGGAAAAAAATGTCATTGCTACAAAAACAAAAGCAAAACAAAAACAAAAAAGAAACAAAACCCTTTACATAATCCTAAGAAATGGCACACACCACCACGAAAAAAGATCGTTTCCTCATTGCGTAACAGGATTTTACTTCTCAAGCCCTTGCACATAGAGAATATTATTACCTTGCCCTTGCACTTGACTCATTTTCAAAAAATATTCGAAATGTATGCCTGCAAATATGACAAATGTAGGGAGGTATTCAAAACAACTTTTTCATCGAATACCTACAAAGTACATAGTAAGTGATCACAATTGCCTATCTACATTTATATGTCTGCATATCATAAACATTCCAGAAGTATAAAAAAATTAATTTTCATTCTCAAACGAATTCTATGAGAACGTTTGGTATGAACATTTTTTTCTCCTATAAAAATAAAACGAAGGAGAAGAGAATGAAATATAAAACAACGCCACCTAGTTCAATTCGTTTGAACTGAGTACCTTAGTGTGTGTGAGCAAACTCGATTTTTCTTGTAAAAATCTAAAAAAATACCCATTTTCGAATATTTATATAAAATAAACGGGATATCGTAAAATTATTTTAATTTCTGATTTCTATATAAAAAATATGAAAAAAATGCAAAAAATATATTTGAAAATATTGTTTGCTGCATTCTCTTCATAATTGATACACAAATATTGACTTTTTTAAATGCATTTTTAAATATGTTTTCATTTTTTTCTTTTTTTTCTAAAAACGTTACTGAGTCGCAGAGATGTTCAATTTTCATAAAAAAATAATTTTGTTGTTGAGTCAAACTAAATGGGGCTGGAATCTTGTTCGCCGTAGAATATTCTAAGAAAAACATGCATTTTTTTACTTTGCACTTCAAAAAAATCTAGTAAAATATTTTATAAAAAAATTAAAAAATTATTGTGATATTATGTATATTTCGACAATATAAAAAAAATATTTTCAATTTTTTATCTTTTCTAATTTAGAAATTATTCCAAATAAATCAGACCTACTTTTGCTAAATTTCCCCCATTTTTCGTGATTTTGTTAATTTTTTTTGACGAAACTGGACAAAATATTTAAAAAAAGGCCACGTTACTGAGTCGTGAGACATTTTAAGAATAGATAAAAAATATAAAAAGAATAAAAAATACATTTTTAAGGCAACAAAACTTTGCCCCTGCAAACGTCTCCAAAAATTTCATAATTTTTCGTTACGCATGACCATTTTGGGATGAAATATATTTTTAATATTTTTTTTAGCTAAATAATTTCTTAGCTTATTAAATGTATAATCTATACCCGTTGATTTCATTTAAATATTCGGAATATTTTGGGAGCTACACAGTTTTACGCAAAAGACCAACGAAATTTTCAATGGGAAACCTAGCCTTAAAGACAAGGTTAATCTCGAGCCCAGCTATACACAAACATGAAATAAAAAGCATTTATAAAGTACTTGGCAACGAGTCACAGATACTTGGTCTGATAAAGATACAACTGCCACTGGACATAAATTTAAAATCGTTAATGTGAAGTTTTTATTCCTGGTTTACTTTTTATATTGTTTACGTAGGTTCATAAAAAACATTGCAATTTTTTTTTCCTTCATAAGCCTGCCTTGAGCCGACTCGAAATGGTCACACTGCTATATCGTCTAGTCCGCGACCCACTGACGCCGCGACACAACAGACATCTGATTACATTGCACAATAATTCGAAAACATGTCTCTCTGTTAATATCTCTTTTTTGCCATAAAAAGTGTCACAGATACAAATTATTATCGAGATAAATTTATCCACGAAATTTTGCCTTTTATAGATTTTAATTGCACAATTATTATAAATGTACACTTGTAATGCAGGCGCTGATTTATTTGTTTCCTACTTTAAAAATGCCTATTGCAGAAACAAGATTAAAATGATTCATTTAGATAAAAATCAAATGCAATTTAATTACAAGCTGATTGTTTTTAAAGTAGACTTTATTGTTTTTCAACAAGTTCCCCGCCTTAGTTTTAATTTTAAGTGGATGGAACAGGTCGATGAGAGAAGTAATTTACTCTTTTGCTAATTAAAAGCTGACTTGATTTATACGATTTCGATACAATGATTGATTCCCTAGAGATAAGCTCAAGAGCAGGGTTGCCAAAGGCAAAGGTTTTTTCTGAAAATTCGTTTTAATTTCATGGGAATTTATAAATATACCAGAATGTATTTAGACACTTGAGCGTGGGAAAAATTCACTTCTTTCTTACCCCTCATAGCTATTTAAAACCCTAAAAATTACATTCATACGAAAACGATCCAACTCTATTTTGGCTCACCGCACTGTAGTCGCACCTATTTCTAGCTGCCTAGTATGACTCACTCTCCTTTCGCAAAATTCGGTTTTGTTTGTTTTTATTCGCAAAGTAATAAAAGTAACACAAATATCTCGTTTAACCCGAAAGAACACCAGAAAAACGCCCTAAGCTGCAAATAAAATTTATAACAAATAATGGACCAACAATGTTCACCATGTGCGATTTGCAATGGCGGATGGGAAATGAACCACACAGTATACCCAGAGATAGCCAGAGGACAGGGATAAATACAAAAAAAAAAAAAAAACTCTTAAGTTACATGGCAAAAGCGAACGTTCCTGCACAATCGACTGCGACCGAACGACCGACCAATGGTTTGACATAAGACTTCTGCTGTCTACTATTTCGGTTTGGCTGATCATCAACATGATTCTGAATGACTATGAAGAAGACAACGACGACGAGGACGATGATGATGATGATAATGACCATTGGAACGGAAAAGGGGATCATCGCATCATTTTTATTGCGTTTCCACCACGCAGTCAGCGCCCCATTACCATCAAAAGAGCAAGCACAGCAACAGCAGCGCATCATAATATATTTAATGAGCATGTGTGATTGACCAAGAGGCCTGGATTTTTTTTTTCTTTTCTTAAGGGATCACCAAATATTTAGTTCGTTGCGATGCGGTACGATGTGGTGTGGGTCTAAAATTAGAATCCTCATTTTGTCTCTTTGGGTTTTGTATACATAGTGACGGACTATGGACTATGGAGGAGCAAAATTTAACTTTAATTTGTTGATACACAAATTTCATTCCGCCCCGAAGAACATAAACATACCGATTCCTTATAAATGAAACGAAGGAAATTCAGAAGTGAAAATGCGTTTTCCACAATGGGGCTGTGAACAAAATATAAGGAAAATGTGCCTTATTGAAAACAAGGAGTCCTTATTCCATATTTGTTTATCCTAAAGAAAATACACTGCCCCACTGTATCGTATACTTTCGATGTTTGCTTGAAATGCAGTTGGATCGATCGTTAATTTCAAGAAAACAACAAAACTCCTCCTCGGGGAGAAATTCAAAAACGATCCCAAAATCTCTGCTTTTCAGTGGAGGAGGAGAGAGAGACCATCGAAAATGCTCCTTTTCGTCTTTTGTTAATTTTCAAGAATGTCGCGTCGCATCTTTACGGTGTGGTTTGATGCAATGCAGCATGCCGTTCTGTTCGACACACGTTCATTCTGTTTTTGTTGTAATTTACGGATTTTTGTTTTTGTTGTTGTTGAATCCAAGGCAAGCGAGCTGAGCTGGTTATAGATTCACATTAAGTTTCGGTCCAATGCACATTTCCGCTGCCGGGATTTTCTGTTTTTTTGTAAAGGGGCTTTATGTGGTGCATCATTAGCTGATAGATGTTGTTGTTATGGGTTTTGGGCTTCTGTAGAGTTTATTTTTATATTAAGCTGGCTGGTTTTTTAGAAGTTCTTACAAACGTGTGTGTCGCCATCAGTTCAAGACTCTGAAGCTGTTTTGTCTAAATATCTGGGATTCTAAAAATAAGACTGTTCAATGGGCTGCGTGATCCCTTTTTTGACTTTCCTACTCATTTGAAATGATTATTTAGTGAAGAATGAATATTAATAGAATAAAGAAAACATAAATGGATCCCGAAACGCCTGGGGAAGAGCTGACAAATTGTAGAAAGGTCATTTGAGGGTACCTTCTCAAAATTTGATTTCCTTGGTTATGATCTGGAAAAGTAAGGTTACTTTGACTTTCAAGATCGAAGAAGAAAGCAACACAATTCTTTTTATTTGAATAATGTTTATTGCAACATTTTATTTGTTGCGGTTCACGAAAGGAAAAGGCACTTGAGCGTGGGAAATTATCATTTTTTTCGCATCTAGAGGGTGTATTTGAAGATTACTTTACGAATTTCAGGAAAATTTTGATTCATTTCTCTTGAACACAAGGATTTTGAGTATCTAAGCTGAGTTATGAATCACATTTTCGAGATGCTTTGTGAAAAAATAAAATAAAGAAAGGGGTCATCCAATTGTTAACAACTCAATAAATTACCGACAGACATTGTTGCCCTTTTTCATCTCTATTTTCTTTTCTTAATAAAAGGATTCCAATTACCACTTATCCACATTTACAAGCACCAAAAGTGCCATCCGCAAAAAGCCATCATCAACATTGGCTTCGTGGTCGTTTTATGTTCTTGTTGTCGTCGTTGTTTCAACGTCTATCGATCGAATGAGGTGCGGTTCATTAGGTTAACCCTGCTGTCCGTCCGTCCGAATATGCCACAGGCAAGGTCCATAGCTCCTCTTGACAGAGGTAAATTTGTGGTCAATGAGACAGGAAAACTGTGTCCCCATCATTGGCTTGGCGCGCGGATATCAAATATCCAATCAAAAGGGCAAACATACTAAACTCAAAATCTGAAGTTTAAATAACTTCTTTTACACTCGACCCAACAACAACAACATTATATATTGCCCTGATACTGGTAATGCTATAAAATTTGAAGAGAAAAAAAACGTCATCTTCTCGGATTTCAAGCGATATGTATGCTGCGGGAGAAAAGACGAGCGCCTTGAATATGTAGTGATAAAGGCCCAATGCAATCATAAGATACATTTTATGGTAGATATATTTTTTCCTCTCAACTGAGGAACTTTATGGAACACTTGGAAAAGGGTTTTTTTTTGCGAAGATTCAGCAGACGTTCAGACACCATTTCGCCAAGATCCAGACATCAGAACAAACCTTAACCGACCTCCTCCTAACAATGGAAGTCTTTTTGTTCGTATTTAAATGAACTTCCCAAAAGACCAAAGAGCTCGCTTGAGGGGCATAAACTTTGGAGAGTCGTCGCAGTCGTAGGGCCGGCCGGCTCTAGCAGAAAAGAGATATAATTGAAGCATAGAGTCATGACTGCGCAAAATTGTTTATGTTATTATTTAAGTTCAGAGGCGGTTCGATTTTCGATATCCACATCTCGCAGAGGCAAAGAAACCCCTCTGTGCAGACCTTAAAAGATGTTCTTTTTAACATTTCTTTTTTTTTGATTCGATATGATATGACTAACTGGCTGTGCATAAGGTCAGCTAAAGGGATTATTACGTTATTCGGTATTGTGGGTGACGTTAAGTGGAGTCGGATAGCAGAAAATAATTTGGTTTGAAGATGTTAACAGAGTCAGATTGTTGAAAGAAAAAATGGGGTACCGAAAGGCTGTGTTTTGACACCTATACTGTTAACTTCTAAGTTTTTTATTGTAAATGACAACCGATCGTTTGTTTTCTTTTTTTATAAATGTTTTTCTAAAGACAGTTAAGACAAAGCATGACTGACATTCAATCAAACAAACTGGCACATAATCGTTTTCTGTACGGTTTGATGTTACAGAGTTGTTAAAGTTACCTAATGATTTGTTGTATTGTAAATTTTATAATGGTCTTAAAAGCCTTATAATTTGACAAATGCCGTCACATTAAACATAAATCTATTAACCAAAAAGAACAACAAACAAGCAATCAAAAGTTGTAATTTAAAACTTGTAATTTGTTGTGAAATTCGACATACTCTATTGTTTCTATACCCCATCGTATTTACAGAGATTAAGACATAAGTTTCATTACAAATGATTGAACGGTCATTTACGAGATAGATTTTTTTTTTTTTGTTAAGTAAATATTTTGTGAACAGACCGTAGGTATCATCATTTTTCATTTGATTTTTGTTTCAATGACGTCATATTGTTTTGTTTGTTATGAATAGGAGATAAGATATAGAATTACCTACACACCCTAACAAGAAACAATTTCAAGCGTTTAATGTAAGAGAATTCAACCGTTCAAGTAGCCGAATAGGGTTTGTACTTAAATGGCGCTTTTCTAAACAAAAACGTATCTTACATTTTCGATAAGATAAGAAGCGGCATAACAAGTGAAGACTTCAAAGGGGAAAACAACATGAACAAAAAAAAAAAAAGAATTTTTCTGCAATTGTTTAAACTTTACATGGTAATTAATTGTTATCTACTTTTAAGTTTTGTTTTTCTTTCCAAAAATGGATAACACTGTTGAAACATGAGATAAAAATTGAGAATAAAGTTTGTTTTTTTACGAACGTCATTTGTGGGTTCTTGTCTTAATACTACACACGGAGATAATAAAGACTTCTTGTTGTTATTTAACACCATCGCTGAAATGCACGAATAATTTTGTATAAAATTGCCTTTTATGTCAAAGTGTGAGCTCATTGTTTTTCTTTTTTGACATTTGAAGCTGGAACATATCATCAACAGTTTTATAAACTTTTAATAGGTATGAAAATACAAAGAATGAGAAAAAAATATCTTTTTGCCTTTTTTTCAAGAAAAAGAAGGATAAGTTAAATCGTAACCCCTTGTTTTATAATTTGCACTAGAGACACAGTGAGCGCATTAAGAATTAAGAAAGGGGTTTGAAAGAAATTGTCGGTGTACATTGGTTTTGAATTCATCAACATTGCAATCACTGGGAAAGACAGAGCGTGGAAGAGAGTTCCACATTCGCGTAGTACGGCTAAAGAACGATTCTCTATACTTAAGAGTACGTCCGAAGTTGGGCTCGAGGGTAAACTAATGGGCATTCCTGAAAGCGCGGGTATTACGGTTGAATTGTTTAAGGGGAGGAATGCATCTGGCTATTTCACTAGAGCAATTACCGTAGAAGTAACGGTAGAACAAAGAGAGACATGAGACTTTACGATTGTGTTCCAAAGAAGTGAATGAATTAGTGATGCCTCTATCACCAATCATTCTTATAGCTCTTTTTTGTTACATTACATTACATTTCACAGTACTTCGCACATAAATGTAACGAACTACAGACACATAGCAGCACTGGTGACTGAGACCATCGGCTGGGACAGAACAATACATTAATACAACAGAGAGAGACAGATAGACACATAGAAAGAAAGCACACATAACAGAAACCTACGTGGCTCAGAGGAGGAGACTTAGATTTGTATTGTCTCATGTTATCGCACAGGTGGCGTCAGATAAGCTGGCGATTTTTTGTAGAAAAAGAATGCTGCTGAAGCTGGGGTTTGAACCCGTAGCGTTCGGCTTAACAATCCACTACTCTATCCTCTGAACCATGGCCACCTGCCACCATCCAAGAGACTAAAGTATGTAGCTGGAGCACCAGCCCAGAGATGGGAATTATACTCAAGCTTTGGACGAATATAAGTCTTATAGATAATAGCCAGATCGGACGGGGAGAAAAATTTCTTACACCTTCTTAAGAAACCCAAACATCTTGCGGCATTTTTGGCGACATCGCATATGTGCTCGTTCCACAAAAGGTGGTCAGTGATGCACATACCAAGAATCTCGAGATGTTCGGTCTCATTGATGCAAGTGCCACTCATGAATAGTGGCAAGGGGGGTATATCACGCTTCGACGATACAAGACAGCATTGAGTTTTCGAAGCATTTAAATTTACGCGGTTTCTTATTCCCCATCGTACAATGCTGTTTAAGTCAGAGTTTAATGAGCTTATCATATTTTGCCGTTGCAGTTCCACATCCGAAGAGGAAGGATGTGAGTCTGGAAACGAATATGAAAAGCTAAGGGTACTATCGTCAACGAAACAATTTATTGGATTAGAAGTAACAGACAAGAGATCATTAATGAAAACGAGGAAGAGGGTTGGAGACGAAACAGAGCCCTGGGGCACACCAACATTTATATTGTGGGTTTCAGACTTGTTCAATACAACTTGAAATGAACGGTTCAAAAGAAAGTTTCTAATCCAACGAACGAACGGGGAGAAAAGGGATTCATCAATACCGAAGGCACCGAATATCGTGAAGCCCTAGTTGGCGGCGAACTGCCTAGCAAAAAGGTTAGCCTTCGCGAGCGACCTAACAACGGGAGTGTCATTGTCAACGAGCGTAGGGACTGAGGAAGAAGAAGAATTCTTCATATTTTTTTACAAATGACCAAAAATTCTTACTGCTTTTGGGACATTGCAGTATTTTTTGCCTTAATTTTTGGTAATGTAAAAATTTGGTCCGACGAATATGGGCATTGCAGGCCTTCCTGGCTTGTTTAAACTTGTTCCGGTTTTCCTCAGTTGGGTTGGCTCTAAAACACCTTGTAAAATCTTTCTAAAATCAAGTATTTTCTAAGCCGAGACAGAAACTCCGTAACTGTTTTAATTCTCCCTTGGAACATGCTTCAGTCATTAAGGAGACGCAATAGTCTTCTAAGGACAAGGTTTTTGTGAACAAATTAATTTTTGGATAGTTTTGTCAAGACCCTTGATTCATATCGAGCTCTTTGGGTCGAATAATTACAATGCAGGGGTGTCAGATTTGTGTTGGGGTAACCTCTCATTGGCTACAAGATTGGAACACGAAGTGGAATTTTGTCCATTTTTAGACCGAAAAAAAAGAACTCCGAGAAAGGCGACAGAGAAACAGAATTGTGCAGAAAAGACATTAGAGAAGACACTCAACTTGATTTTGAGGTAGCTGAAGATGTATCTTGCAGGGATCAACAAGCCGGATTGTACAAGCTTTAGCTCCTGAGTGAAGGAGTGCTCCAAATCTGATCAAGTCTAATTTCTATAACCCTTATGATTCAAAGAAAGAAAAAAATATCAAATAATACTTTCGCCAATCAAAAATTTAAATCAAAAAGAAAAGAAAAAGACGAATTAAGAGCAACCAATTCTGAGAACTCATTTCATTTATCAATTTTTGTTTAGCTTGCGTGATTTTGTTTTGGATCTCGTTTTGCTTTTTTTTGTTTTTGACAGAAAACCTCCTGATCTGATCTAAATACCTTAAACCTACCTACATTCTTATCTGATGTTTAAAGTTTGAAGTGTGTCTTTTTTACAAATAAATATTATGATGGCTCGAATGAGTAGAACACGAACAAGACCCTAAGGGGCTAATGGAATTTCGAAGAACCTCAAAGATCTTGATGTTTTTTTGTTTATAACTTTATTTACAAGAACCACAGAGTCATAGAAGAATTGTTAAGATGAGATAGTGATTTTGGAGGTTTTTGTTGTTTATGTTGGTGTTGTCGATGTTTGTGTCTATGTAAATATATTAAGGTCACATTCGTCATACTTCTTTTTATTTTTTGTTTGTTTTTGAATTTAAAATAGAAATAGATGAGCTGATTGCAATCTTATTTGTGTTTCTATTCATCGTTTATCTTTTGTTTGTTAATGAAGCAAAAATACAATCGTAATCTTATGCATTTTCGTGTGTGAGTATTTTAAAGATAGTAACAAATGATAACAACAACAACGCATGTCTACAATTAGGAAGAACCTAAAACTATGGTCCCATTCCAATTATCATAGGAAATTCGATTGAAAAATTAGAGGTTGAATCATTGGAACACTGAATGCGTTCATTTCGTATATTTGAATGCTCATTGTGGAGACCGATTTTGAGTAAGGAGCACATAGAACAAGCTAACGCAGTCTTAAATATCAGCATCGAAAAAGAGGTCCTAAGTGCTGGTAGAGTTCATATATTACTGGGAGTTTTTTTTAATTGAAAACTTCCCTTTGAGGGGATATTAAAATTTGAAACTATGTTTTAGAAGCCGAAATGCATTTTAACATGATATTAAGCATTAAGCAATACCTAGTTTAAAATTTCGCGCGAAATTCATCAGAAAAAGCATTGGGTAAAATATTTCTCGTCTGTCAACACTGATATTATTCAAACTGGAGTTGCTTCTTCACTATTTGACAGCTTAAACAAAATAAAGGAAAGAAACACAAAAAGGTCCCTTAAGGTAAAGTCGCATTTGACACTAAGCGAGGAATTTGTTTTTTTCACACTATCAGATAATGCCGAAGAGGGCTTATAGCAAGCTAAATCTTATAACAAATGTCTCATCACTTAGTGCAGTGTTAGTTGTATGTAGACTAATATAAAAAAACACACAACAAAAATAAAATTACAATGAGACAAACAATACAAAATACAAAAAAACATTTAAGAACGTGGAACACTGGTTTTAAGAATTAGTTTTAGCTTGTTTTTATTGATATTAAAGTCAAATAAGTCTTCATACGTATTCAAAAGCTTACTGATTCTTGTCAGTGGCTCATGCATTCCGTAGTTAGTTCTATGTTGGGGGACTTTTATCAAATTATGAGAATGCAAAATATAATCTCCACCTCTGAAATTGAATAGGATAGAACTCAAAATATCTGGAGCATCAGTGACACCAGTAATAACTTAATGAAGGAAAACTGTTGTACAAGGCATAGGAAACGTTAGGGTCAAGGAATTACTTGGACCAGCGGTTAATAAACCCTAACATTGAATTAGCTTTATTGACGATGTTGTTAATGTGTTCTGAAAAATCTAAGTTAGATGTGAAAAGAACTCCTAAGTCCCTTACTTTAAAGACACGGGATATAGCATAATCATAAGATGTAGGATTACGCTTTTTGGAAATTGTCATTGTCTGACATTTTCTTGGCTTAAGATTCAAATTATTCTTTTCACACCATACAACAAATTTATTTATATTATCTTGCAGTTGAACGCGATCTTTATTGCATGAAATATTTTTGAAAATCTTCATATCATCTGCAAAGATTTCGAACACTTAACGTCGCATCGTTAATAGCTAAAATAAATAAAATGGGTCCTAAGTGACTACCTTGTGGTATACCCGATTTGGCGATGAAAGGTTTTGAGTAAGATTTTTTGAATTAAACTTGGTAAGATCTATTATCAAGATAAGACGAAATCCATTTGACGAAACCTGGAGGAAATCCATATGAATTCAATTTAAACTTGATAATAGTATGAGAAAGTTGATCAAACGCTTTGGAAAAATCAGTGTAAATACAATCAACTTCCTGTCCACTTTGTACAGCATTCAGACATTTATGCAAAAACTCTAGAATGTTTGTCACCGTAGAACGTTTCTGAATTACAGTTCAAGACAATATTGTTGTAATTGAAGTTTATAAGATAAACATCACATTTTTCTTTAGAATTGACAAAATTCCAAAACGTTTTTGGTTCATGTTTCAGTGAATTTCCCATATTTATAACATATTCACTGTAAAGATCAAAAGAGAGTCTTTTAAACTCTTCGAAAAAAGAGATATTAACAACTTGGTTCTCCAATATCATGGAACTGATATACCTACTTTTCCAAGCTTTGTTCCTTCTATTCCGAAGGTTTTTCAGTTCTTTAGTATACCAAGGATGGCTTCTTTTGGGTACTACTTCATTAATGGATCTCATTAAAATACAGTCAAAACTTGAGATAGTTGCGTCGATGTCATTTAAGAGCGGTATATTTTCAATACCGGAATTTCTTAAACTATCCGAAAGCTGTTGAAAATTAGTTCTGCGGAAGTCATAATTGTACAAACAGTCGTGGGAATTACTATTTTCAAGTAAATGACCGCTCAAAAAAATGTCAAGTGGTGGGTAATATTTGTCTATATTAGATATGGCAGAAGAAAATTCAACAACTACTGTAATAACAACATTTGATGAGAATACCAAATCAAGTAAGCGATTCATGGAGTTCTTTATACAGCTTACTTGTTGCAAGTCAGATGAAATAATATTGTCCAGAAATTGAAGTTCCTGTTGCGATGAACTTGTGGAGGCTTCAAGATAAGACTCGTCGTCAGAAGAAACCCAGTCTACGTTTGGGAGATTAAAATCACCTAACATCGCTATGACATAGTCAACTGCTGCAGAAATTTCAGTAAACACTGAAGCGGGACTTTTAGGTGGAACGTAAACATTTAAAATAAAAAAAACTATTGATTCTATGGTTACTTTGATGCATAAGAGCTTAATAGAAAGGTTAAACGGGAAAACAATTTGTGATGAACAGAACGATCTTTTTGTGCAAACCCCGTTAGATAATTACCCTAAAAAACCTCTGCTATCCCAGTTTGGTCAAACAAGTCTTTTCAAAACTGGTTTGTCTTTGTCGAAATACCTACAAAATGCCTTCTGTATAAGACCTTGGGTTTTTTCCAGTCCTAAAAGAAAGAAAGAAGTAATCCTTTGCCGCATATTCGGTTCTTGCAAGCTAAAAGGGGTAATAGAGACAAGATAAACCTGGCAACTCTACTTAACAGTATCAGGACATGGATCGAACAGGAGTTTGAAGAGCTAAGATAATATGCGAATTGCGTTTTTCATACTCAGCTTTTCAAGCAGTTCGGTGAAAGACGAAAGAGACTCTAAAAATGTCACAGGATGCAAAAACACAAAAAAAAGGGTCTGTTACCCATTAGTTTCTCAGGATCGTTTTTTTTGTACCTAATTTTGAAAAGACTTTTTTCCTATTCAAACTGATTTCCTGTCATCATCATTCAAGATGAAAAGTCTATCAGCTTCAATGCGAATTCCAAATGTCTACATCTACGCATTCGTCAAGAGGTAAGAGCACAATGAATCTTCTTCATTGATGCGCTTGATTACAACATTCTACTTTGTTCGATTCCAAGAAATACCTCTCGTCGAACAGAACAAATAACAATACAAATGTGACAAGAGATTTTCACACATTTCCGTTATAGGACGTATAACTGTAAACAATAACTGTTGTGACTTTGACACCTTGTTTATTGTTTTTCTTTCCAAAATCACACATTTTTGTTTTTTTTGTTTTGTGTAGGAAAAAGAACAACAAACGAAACTCACCCTATTGCATTCCAAGGCTGCAGCGCTATGCTCCTCCCGCTGTCTAAAGCAGTGGCTACACTTGCTCTTGTTGAATATGTTTGGAGAAAATTTTCGACAATCCGTTGTTCGGGTTCCCATTTTATTTAATTTTTTCTTTATTTTAACTCAAAACGAAGCAATGAAAATTGTTTTTTGATTTTTCGATTGTTTCGTGGTTTAATATTTTTTTTCTGAATAAAATCTAATCCGATGATTTTTTGACGATGATAAAAAACAAGTTTTCGTGGCACATTTTTTCGAATTTGTTTTCTTTTTTCAATTTTTCAATTCAAAACAAAAATTTGGGGCAAACAACAAAACAAAAACCCTGCGTCTGCAGTGAGAAAAGGAATTCCAGTTGTTGTTTTGTCATTTATTTATGTTGGAATTATGCAAATTAATTCGTTGCTGGCCATATTCTTCAATATTCGGCGCGGCCGTTGCGTTGTAGGCACAACATTCACTCATTCAAATCACTAGATTTATAAACTCGAGAGCTCAACTTGGGGAATTATAAAAATATATAAATAAAACCAACGACACTACTTGTCGTGTTCTTTTTTCTCCGGTTGGTAGATTTTTTTCTTTTTTTATTTTCAATTCACTCCAACTCGAGTGGAGCTGTGGAGCCGTAAAGTTGGTTGAAGAAAGGTGTTGGAGGCTTTTGGGAACGTTACACTTCACCACAGACAGGCACTAAACCACGTTACGTTATCGTTTGTTCAGCGACGACGACGACGTCGAACGAACGGAATTTTTCAAACAAAAAATGGAGAAAAAATATAACCGAAGGTTGTTTACAAAGCAACAAATCAAAAATCGCGAACTAAAAACACAACCGACAGACTGACTTCAAGCCAAAAATAACAGCAATGTTCCTAGAGCACACGATAGGGTGGCCGCATGTTTTAGGATTTTCACGTATCCTTGTTGCCTTTTTTGTTTCAAATTGTCAGTAGGGTATTATTATTATTTTCGAATTCAACAAGTTATTTTCTGTGTGTTTTTATTTTTTTTGTTCGGTGTTCGATAGCCTTAGTCATACAACCAGCAAAATTTTGTGTTCGTTTTTATTATTGGGTTGTGTACGAAAAATAATGTGAAATGAAGTTTTCAAAGAAAAACAACAAACAGCAAATAAGGTATGATGATTTAATGAATTTTTAAAAGGTTTTATTTTTTATTGTTCGGCACACCACAGACGCGTCACGTGATGGTGAATAAAAAAAAAAATATTGTAACTTCTTTTGGATAAAACGCACTTCAAAGCACACTTTTCAACTCGAGTGTATCCACGGTACTGAGCCGCGGTCGAACGGTAATTCAGCAATGAAGTCCAATTGACTCAATTTGTTAACATTTTGTATTTTTGTTTTGTTTTTTTCCGTTTATTGGTTGGGTTGTTTTGATTTTCTGTCGAGTAGTTTTGTGAGGTACAGAAGCGAGCAGGTATGAACCATACGAGTGGGGAAATTTTTTAAACGACTCAAACATGGTTCGAACTTGAGTAGAATTTCGTAGTAGGGAGTGGTTTGCAGCACATTATGGTTTTTAATTATTTCATGTTACATCGAATATTAAGGGAGAATAGTTTATGAAAAATTGTGACAAAGCGACAGAAGGAGAAATAGAACAAGCAAGTAATATTATTTAATGGAAACTGTTGACCAAGAAAAGAGTTGCAGACAAAACGAACGAATCAAAAAAAGGAACTGATGTAAATTTTCGTTGGTATGAGTAAGCCGGCAACGCTGGAAATTCGTCTAATGAGCTTTCAGTTGTTAAACATGGAGTAAGCAACTAACTGAGGATAGAACAAGTAGCACAACGAATTTTGATGGCATCTGAAGTAATTAAGAGTAAACTCTTCACTGAAAAAGAAAATCTGTTTAGGAGTAAATTTAGGATAGGCTAGTCCTAGGGGCGATTTTCCATTAGGTAAGCCGGCCTAAAAATTCATTTTTTTTTTACAGAGAGGTAGGCATCTCTATAGAACAGCTTTAAAATATTACAGCGAGGAAACCCCCCTAAATACGATTAAAAAATGTTTAAAGTTACCCCAAAAAGGGTTTTTATTTAAATTTGTTTTATAATGAAACAGCTAAAATAAGAATATTTTGGTAATACAATTTAATAAACAAATAGTGATAGTTGTCAAAAAACACATTTTGGAAATTTTTGACCTTCAATTTGTATTTGTTTTCAATTTTTAAAATGTTAATATTTTACGAAAAAAATCTCCATGTAAAATGGCATCTAGATATTTTCTTGCCTTTTTTCATAGTGTTGGCAGATGTGATTTTTTATGTCTGATTTTTTTTGATACGACACGAGGAAAACTTGAGTCAACAATAAAAAATTTTGCGCATATTTTGACAACAATATTAGATTTCATGTTAAAACAGTATTAATAAATTTCGCGCGAAATTTCTTAATATTGTTTTAACATGAAATCCAATATTGTTTCAACAATATTAATAAATTTCGCGCGAAATTTCTTAATATTGTTGAAACAATATTGGATTTTATGTTAAAACAATATTAATAAATTTCGCGCGAAATTTATTAATATTGTTGAAACAATATTGGATTTCATGTTAAAACAATATTAATAAATTTCGGGATATTGTAATTCACATTTAAAAGGGAAATTTAGCAAAAGAACAAAAAATCCCAGAACTTAAAACGCAAAAACACCCCTGCAAACACTTACGAAAGGGAATTTTATACCTACCTGTGTGTTAGTATTAGTGCGAACTGTCAAAAGCAAGACAACAATTTTTGTTATCATAGTTTATGCAGTGCAATTTGTATGAAAATTGAAAGGTTTAAAAATTAATAAAAATAGAAAAACCCGTTTCCTCGCGATAAAATTAATACTGTCGATCATTCATAAATAAATCTCTTAAATAAAACTACATAGTTTCATGTAAAAAAAAAAATTCTTACCTAAAGGAAAGTCGAGCCTAAAATGATAAAGCCGAGCAGGCGATAGGGACACGTTTGTCAGAACGGAACTCTGGGGCTTGTTTATGGGGTTCGTGGCGGATCGTTTTCAATTCGACCTTTAAAATTCGACTCGCGTCGTATTTCCTTATTAACGAATTCGCGACGAAGCGAAAAAATGTCTTCCAATATTCCAGTGATTTGACACTTAATATTCCAGTTAATAATGATAACAGTGTTACCGCATGTTAAAATTTAAATGAGTCCCTGCAGCTGAAAAAGTGGACAAGTGCGAGATAAACTCGCTCGAGGAGGGTTCCGTACGTATTTTTTTCGTGTTTTTTCCTCTTTCTTTAATAACTTGGAAACTATTTATCTTAAAAACATGAAAACAACATTTTTAGATTACTACTGAATACTAAAATATGTGTACCAAATTTCATTGCAATCGGCAGATTCGAAGAAATCGCTTGTCAAAAACGAATGAACAGAAAACGAAGTGATGTTAAAAGGGTTTCGTTTACACTCTGTGTAAGGAACCCTAATACATATTCGGAATTATGCTTATTTCCATCATCACTGTAATGTTTTTTATTTTTGCTGTAATCTATACGTTTTAACTACATTTTGAAATTATTTTGGAAATGCCTGGCCAAGCGCTTTCGGAGATGAGGGGGGCGAAATTGAGTGTTTTTCATTGTCCTTTTTTGTTGTTTTTTTTTTTAATAACTTCAAAACCATTTGCTTTGCAAATATATCGTTATTTACATTATTACCGCAGTTTTTTTTTTGTATTTCTGTAATCTGTACATATGGAACTATTTTTTGAATTTTTTTTTTTTTGAAATTCCAGGCCCACCCTTTTTAGTGATGAGGAGGGGGTGAAGTTTAGTTTTTTTGCATTTTCGACCTTTTTTGTTGTGTTGTCTTGAATAATTTCAAAACTATTTGTCTTAAAAATACAAAAAAAAATATGTTTGTCATTGCAGGCAATTAATGAATGATTGTACTTAATTTTAAGTCAATAGGGTTACCACCTGTTCAAAAAATGGTTTTAAAATTTAATGAAATTGGAAATGAGTATATTGAAAAATGTTGCATGTTACATAAACAACTGTGCCTTTTTTTATCATTTTTCCGGTAATATTCATGTTATAGTCCTATATCTCAAATTTTAAGTCCAGTGGTTTCGGAGATTAAGGGGGGAAAATAATGCCCTATTTTTGAAATGTTTGCCTTTTTTCCATGTTTTCTTAAATAACTACAAAACTTTTTCTCTTAAAAATATAAAAAAAATTGTAAAGTTGAGTCAAAAATTAAAAAATTACCCCAAATATTGAGTCATATCTGTGTTATATGTAACAGAACAGACTTCTCATTTTTTCCTGTAATCTACAAGTTGAGACCTATTCTCAGTATCTTTTTCATAATTTTAGGTTCAGTAGTTCGGAGATCGGGGCGGAGAATGGTCATTTTTGTATTTTTTTATCTTTTCTCTTTAATTACTTCGAAACTATTTATCTTAAAACATGAAAACAACATTTTTAGATTATTACTGAATACTTAAATATGTGTACCAAATTTCATTGCAATCGGCCTAGCAGATTCGAAGAAATCGCTTGTGAAAGACGAATGAACAGAAAATGAGTCATTTTGAAAATAAATGAGTCCCTCAAAGGAACGAAGTAAAAGAACGTTCGATAAATTTTATTTTTCAAACAAAGGTTCTTCCAATAGAAGATTCTTAACTTTGGCAGTTGATAGCGGCTTTTTTGAAGCTACATCTGTTGGTTATCATTAATTCAGTCTGTTTTGCAAGAGTATTGTTTACATGTTATAATTTGTATGAGAAGAAGAATGTTAATAAATATGCAGAAATGAAAATAAACTCTTTTTTTCATGCACTAACTGTAGAATACTTAAAAAGATGAGTCAAATTTAATAATATGAGTCTCTGAACCAGCTTATCAAAAATCACACTATCAGAAAATGCCGAAGAGATCTTATAGCAAGCTAAATCTTACAACAAATGTCTCATCACTTAGTGCAGTGTTAGTTGTTAGTAGACTAAACTAAAACAAACAAACACGTACGCAATAACAAATATAACAAACATAAACAAAACTGAGTCCCTTTAGACTCAAATGAGTCCCAGTGGTAACTCTGAATAAACACTCTTTCGCCTGTGAATCCGCCAATAAAAAGCTGTCGTATTTCAACTCGCCAGCAAACATTATGATGACATTTCAAATACGCCTTCGAATTCGTTAATTGGTCGAATTCAAAACGAAGAAGACGAAGCGAACGCAATAATTGAAAAATGTCAAACTCGCTAGTAAAACGATTCGCCGCGAATCCCATAATCAGGCCCCTGCCTGTCTATCATTCATGTTTGTACCGAAATAGATCCATCGAATTTGATAAGACTTTGTTACAGAAGTGTTAAGAGTTTCCTATCCTACGCTTTTGTGAGTGAAAACATTTCCTTGATGTTAAAAGTCTAAAGTCAATGAATAATTGATACATTGCATGTTTTTTTTTCCTATTAGTAACAGCAAAGCGTCCTTTTCAAACTTGTCTTAAGAAAATTTAGATCCGCTCCAATTTCTTTTTTTTTTTTTTTTTGAGAAAGTGTTTCGTCTCTACTTTCCCATATTAAAACGAAAAAAAAAATTATAAAGCCTAGAAATTAGTTCAGCTTTCCACTTCATCGAAATTGATTTTCTGAAAAGCAATCCCACCCATTCAACATCAACAACAGCAACCAACAGTGACATTGTGATTGCATTTGAACAAAAATCACATTGATACACATTGCATTCAAATCCAAGTCAATTGTTACAAATTTTGTTCTGGTTTGTTGACTACCGACCAACTTCATCTGTGACTGTGGCGTCGATTGACGCTCCCCTCAAAGTCTCAAAGTATATTTTAGAAAAACTATCAAAAAACCTATTGTGATCGACGACTATGACAAGCACGAATTACCTTTCTCCCTCACTAAACACTAAACAAAGCCAACTTTTGAAACTCTATAAACTCAGTCACCGTTAACATTAGCGCATGTTGCATGAAGCTGAACCAACAAAAATATTGAATTGATGTGCCAATGGACGAAAGTATAAGCTTTCCAAAAATATAGGGCTTCCCTTTTCGCACCTTCGCAATCGTAAATTTGTTCGTTCGGTACGTTGAATGTGGTTGAACGATGCGAATAATTGAACAGCCTGTCCTTGGCCCTTTTGATGATGATTCTTTTTTTTAATCGAATCAACTTTGAATTTTGGTGGAACAAACAAGCCGAATTACGACTATTAAATTAGTGTAAATGGCTCTTGTTGATGATTAAAGCGTATTACAAGTTGAAAATTGGGATCTAAAGACTGCAACCAGATAAGGATAAGGACCTTGTGTAGACCTTGCAATCATGTGTTTACTTTACAACCTGTTTTAGAGAGCTCTGTTATTCAAAAGTCGGGTGCCAGGTTCACAGAGCTGTTTTAGAGGGATATTTTCTTCTGCCTGAGCTGAAATAATGCATGAAGAAAGGGTCAGATTTTCAGTATAGGTTGTTTGATGAGGTAAAAATGGTAAAACTCAAAAACTAGTCAACTTTCAAGATCAATATCTGGAGCAATAAATTGAGGAGGTATCGTAATCGAATACATGTCAATATTTTTGTTTGCAAACATCGAACAACAATATTAATTACGCTGCTCTCAGTTTAAGTTGTAATTGTAACTGACAATACACAATTAACCTTTGTTTACCAAGAACAAATATTTATTTATTGTTTTGTAGACGCAATAAATCACAAAAAATCAGCGACTTCGAAAATATTGGTTTCTCAGGTCTTATTGAAGTTGAAGTCGTTTAAACCTATATAGATTGAAGATTGAGATGTTTGTAAACAAGAAAAAATAATTCTTCGAGAATTGATAAGAAACATAAACATCTACCCCTCATACAGAAGAGGCAGTAATACGTTTTTATTGATTAAGACTTCGACATGTGTTTATCTTGGGCCTATCCCAAGGTAAATAGGTACTTAAATGAAATGTAAGCCTACCAGCTTTTAAGTTGTGAGAAATGTAACATTTTTCGTAGGAACACGGTCGATGATTGACCACCACTGATCACTTAACTGTTTGCGGAAATGTCCACATTGTCACTTAATTAAGTGATACAGGACCCATCATTTCTATTTCTGCAATTATCTCGCAAATGTTTATTGCCTCAGATATCAATTGAGCTGAATCGATAAAAACAATCAAGATCGGAAGGCCTTCCAAAATGAATTTACTTACTTACTTACTTATGGTGGCGCTACAGTCCAAGTCGGACCAAGACCTCACCCAACAAACATCTCCAGCGAGCTCGGTCCCTAGCTAGCTGTCTCCAGTTTCGCACGCCAAGTTCGTTCAGGTCCTCTACCACCTGTGTGCTCCACCTGAGTCGCGGTCTTCCTCTTCTGCGACGTCCTTCCGGGTTGGATTCGAAGACTCTACGAGCTGCAGCATTATTTTCCATTCGCTCAACATGACCCAACCATCTAAGTCGTTGGACCTTAACTTTTCTGGCTAGGTCAGCGTCGCTGTAGAGCTCGTACAGTTCTTGGTTGAATCTTCGTCTCCATTCTCCATTAATGCAGACAAGACCAAAAATCACTCGAAGAATTTTTCTCTCAAAGCAGCCCAAAGCGGATGCTGTCATGGTCCATGTCTCTGCACCATACATTAGGACCGGGATGATGAGGGTTTTGAGTGTCACTTTAGGTGTTCGGGAGAGGACTTTACTACTCAATTGCCTTCTAAATCCAAAGAAGCAGCGATTGGCAAGAGTGATTCGTTTGATTTCAGCGCTGGTGTTGTTGTCTGAGTTGATAGCGGATCCTAGGTAGACGAAGTCCTTAACTACTTCGAAGTTAAATCTATCTATGTTGACGTTTGCTCCAAGACGTCGATTTTGGTAGTATTTTCTTGTTGACAGCATTAACTTGGTCTTGCCCTCGTTAACCGTTAGACCCATCTTCTTGGCCTCCGTCTCAAGACTTACAAACGCTCCACTGACATCACGCTGTGTCAATGTCGTCTGCGTATCCTAGTAGCTGGACGGACTTTTGAAAGATTGTGCCTCTGGTGTTGACGTTGGAGCATTACATAATCTTTTCAAGAATGATGACAACGCATCGCCTTTTCTAAAACGTTTTTTTACATCAAAAGCGTCCGTTAGGTTTTTTCCGACCATGATGGAACAGCGTGAGTTTTCCATTGTCATCTTACACAGACGGACGAGTTTTTCTGGGATGCCAAAACTAGACATTGCTATGTATAATTTGTCCTTATACGCGGCCTTGAAATCGATGAAAAGGTGGTAGGTATCGATTTGAAGTTCCTGGGTCTTCTCCAAGATCTGCCGTAGGATGTTGATCGATAGTGGACTTTCCGGGTCTGAAGCCACACTGATAAGGACCTATCAGGTTGTTGATGAAGGGCTTCAAACGTTCACACAGCACGGCAGACAAGATCTTATAGGCGATGTTTAGGAGACTTATACCTCTGTAGTTGTGCAGTTCAGGGGATCTCCTTTTTTGAGGATCGGGCATACGATGCATACGATCCATTCATCGGGCATGCTTTCGACCAAATTTTGCAGATGAGCTCATGCATGCTCCTAACCAAATCATCTCCAGTTGCTTTGTACTGTTCGGCGGCTAGCCCGTCAGCTCCAGCGGCTTTGTTGGACTTGAGTTTATATATCGCTATCTTCACTTCGTCCATGTCGGGTGGGTGGAATTGTTGGTCTTCTGCACCCAAAATGAATGGTTCTGTATTGCTGGCGGAGTTTTGCTCGTCATCGGCACTATACAGCTTGAAAAAGTGGTCTTTCCATATCCTCAGCGCACTGACTGCGTTTCTACTACGATGTTCCCATGATGGTCTCTACAGGCTTAGGTTCGGGGTGTATACGCCCTGGAGGTTTGTTTCACCTTTTTGTAGAACTTTTGAACTTCGTTCCTGTTGTGACATCCCTCTATCTCCTCGATCGCGCGCTTCTCATGCTCCCTTTTTTTCTTTCTGAGAAGTTTATGCTCCTCTCTCCTTTTCTGCTCGTAGAGCTCACGAGCTGCTCGTGTCCTTCTTTGCAGCGCCGCCGCTTTGTGTTTCGTTGTGGTGGCCGTGTAAACCCTAGCACTTCAGAAGCGGCATCTCTGATGGCTGCTTGGCAGTGTTGCCACTGGTTCTCTATATTTTGTGCTGGCAGCAAAGGACTTCTGAGGAGATTTTCGGAGACACGATCGGAAAAGGATCTAGCAATCTCTTGCGATTGTAGCCGTTTGACGTCGAATTTCCTCCTAGAATTTTCGCGTGTTGGCCTTGAACGAGATATCCGCATTTGTACCTTGGCTACAACAAGGTAGTGGTCCGAGCCGATGTTGGCACCTCGGAATGTGCGGACATCTTGCATGCTAGAGAAGTGTTGTGTGTCGATCGCAATGTGATCAATCTGGTTGACGATTGATTGGTCAGGAGATTTCCATGTTCCCTCGTGGATATCGAGATGTGGGAAACGCGTACTTGCTACCATTACGTCTCGCCCCGCAGCGAAGTCGATTAGCCTAAATCCGTTATCGGAGGTGGTGTTGTGTAGGCTATGTCGTCCGATTATTCCACCAAAGTGAATTTACAGTCCTAATTCTACCTCATGTTTGAATACCCTTTGGTTCCCTTTCAAATTTGGGTCAATAGTTACAATAGCTATTGTATGTTACAAATTTTCGATCTGATTTATATTTCTCTAGTTCTCTGCTTACCCACTGACTTACTTGTTGTCCGGTTCACTATTCTTCTGACTTCTGGTTATTTTGATTTATGGAACATTCTACCAAATTTTCTTCAAATAAACATTCATCCTAATAGCTACTTTCAAAATGAAGAATTATGCAAAGATAAAACAAACAATTACGGCGATCGAACGCCAGCTACTACCGGGAGTAGGAGCAGCATCCACTTTCTTCTTCCTGTTCAATTGTTGAAAATATTTTCGATTTTCCGACATTCGGCTCATATGACTTCCTATTTATCATTTATTGAAAAGATTATCAGGACCGTAGCTGATTTTTTCCTTGAAAGCAATTTCTTAACGTCAGCAACGAGGGAACCTGTAACCCCTTTAAGTCCCCTAAGCAACAACACTAGCGAAACCACAACAAATCGCAATGTTACCCTCTCAAGTATGTTGTACATTATGACCGTTATGGTTGTCGAAATGCCCATATGCCATGCCAAAACCAACCTACATATCAAAGAGCCCCACCACGTGTGCCATAGGTAGCTATCTATCGACCGACGACGATGGTACTAAGCGGCTGCTGCTACTGCTGTTGCAATAAGTAAAAGTTCCAATTACCATAAACAACCGCACTTGCCATTTAAGGGCAAAGCTGCATTTTGCTCACCAACCAACTATCCAACCAACAAACCACCAAACAAAAGCCACCGAACTTAGAAAACCTAGTCATTTGCAACCGAAAGTAGCAACAGGTAAGGAGCTTCCACAGTGGATAAAAGGAATTTTGCAATTTTCCACACATCTGAAGTTGCCTTTTTCCTAAGCATGCCATTCCTTAAGCTTGACATGCCCGGAAAATGGTACTCGGTGCTGCTGGCGCGGTGGCTGGATGGTGTGTGCAGCCCGCTACTGCCTGATACATGCTCGCTTAGTCAAAGAGAAATGAACATGAGTGTTGTCGTCGCGGACAAGGAAGCGATGAGATGATGAGGATGACGATGATGGCGAGGATGTGATGACGATAAAGAAGCTAGCGGTGGTGCGGTGGTGGTGTTGTCGATGAAGAAAATGCATTGACTCTACATACGTTTCATTGGATATCACCACTAACCAACCCTGGAAGAATTTCTGGTATTTGCCTTTTATGGCTCTGGATTCCTTCAAAAATGTTTCCCAAAGGTCAGGACCGCTGGCTCTCATTGCATCGATGGTTAAGCTAGCGATACGCACAGCATACTCAACCACAGTCAATACAAAGTTGGACAAGCTTATTCAAATGTCAAGAGAGTCACGAATTACGTGATTTCGATTTGAGCCAGAGAACTGTTTCATTCTCGTAGTCATCAGTCGTCTACACGCTTGATGCAAGTGCAAAATGTTTTCAACAAAGCCTATCTACGCTTGATTCTGAGGCTTTTAAGGATTTGGAGTAGTTATTTGTCAAAAAAGAAGTATGTGCTGTAAATTTGACAAATTTGGTTTGACATTCCTCCTAAGAAACGAATTTCACCTTGTTTGCGGAAAAGGTAGCACCTGCCCAGGGTTAACAAAGCCGGGACGAGGGCACTGTCCTGTCCGATGCATGTCTCCACTCTTGTGAAAAGCACATGTCATTAAAAACAAAACAGCACAAATTTATCACCGCAGATTCAGGACATAAATTTCAAGTCGCACCTTGAACTCAAAATTGGCAAACAAGATCGTTTAATCACTACCAACCTGCAACTTGTTTGTATGGGTACCTCACAACTTTATTAAGCATCGTGTCGTCAGTCTTAGCAGATTCCCAAATGGAGTTTCGATTTCATTTGGATCAGAAGCGTTTCACTTTTTAAATTAATAGTCGCAGACAAATCTAGAGCAGCAGGAGCAAGCTGATGTTCTATACAGATACGATATCTCTAGACGAACCAAAAAATTGCAACCGAAAGAACAAGAAAACTGCAACAAAACGAAACAAACAAAACCAGACAAGATAAATTACTAATGTCCTGGCATTTGTCGTCTTCTCAGATTTCGAAGATTGATCTGAGCTTTTAAGTCGTTACCATGTTAGGCAGAGCAGAAGCAGCACCGCGAACCACTCCTAACATGCATCGATCGACACAGCATCGCGTTGAAATTCAAATTAATGCAGGTTCCTGTTCCTTCTTCAAAATCCAAATGTTATTGTACTTAAAAAGTGTATGTTCTTCTTTTGGGGCAGTCAGTCGGCATTTGGCAGATAAGGCACACCAAGCACTCGATATCAGCCTCGTGTCGCGCCAACGACAACGACCAAGTTGATGGCCTCCGTGAGGTCCCGAAAAATTCATGAGGCTTCTTAGATTTTGTTTCTTTTTTTGAATCAGGAATCTCAAGATTTATTTTTTTATGCATTTTTATATGGGGATTTAATTCGGTGATTTTCCGGTTATCGCTTGAAGACGACAAGACACACAGAACCGTCCTACAAAGTGTTGTTTTGTTCGTGGCGAAATGATTTATGGTCATCCGCAACTTTGTTGTTTTCTTGGACGCTCCGGTCTTCGACTATTTTTTTTTTTTTAAGTGCGACACGATAAGTCGATTGAAGCCCACCTCGCTTAGTTGCCGAAAATCCTTCCAAAATCGCTTAAATTTTGATTTACTCTTTTTTGTTTAAGCATCTTCTTCGGTCTGGACGATTCCACCAAAATTTGATGATTTATGTGTCCTGCGCAGCTTGGGTTAACATAAAAATTTGTTCTGCTACGAATTGCCTTAAAAGTAACACGACATGATGCTCGCACTCTGAGGTTTTAAGGTGCAGCCTTCACTAATTTTTGAGATTTTTTTTTATATTTTTTGAAAATTTATAGCTTTGAATTTTTATGAGTTTTTGATAGCTTTGGTGGCAGGTCCATTTTTCAGTGTAAATCAGTTGGCATGATAATAATTTTTAATGGTCAATTTTGGTGGAGGCAAATGTGAGCGAGTTCCATCCTGGCATAGTGGACCAAAGGTTTGTTTAGCTGACGTAAAAAAAGACAGCTAGCTTAGGGTAGAGAACAGAGGAACAAGGGACACTCATAGTAAGCAATGAGGAGTTAATTTGTGTTTGGATATTCTTCCCACTATTTTGAACAACTCAGGATGATAGAGAACAGCTTCACCTTGTTTAATTTTACTTTACCCTCATAAGGTCTTAAGGAAAAAGAAACACAAAAAATACCTTACCAACAGTTGTAATATGCTATAAACTACTGAAAGCGGGTACCCCCAAAAAGGGACACAGGTTAAACTTGACATTTATGGCCTGTCATGATTTGTGTCCAACTTTTCGGATTTGTATGTAATTTCTTTAACATAAACACAGTTTTTGACCTGTTAACAAGTTGACGTAGATGTATGTCTTTTTCGACAGTGGGGTATTTGACAGGCATATGAATTTCTGAGTGAAACTATATGTATATGAAAACTTGCTCTGTTCAAAATCGTTTTTGGGTAATTTTTGAATTGTCAAAAGAGTTTTTTTGGGCTGTCCAAAAGAAAAACAAATCAAAAATAAATTATGTATAAGGCAAAAACTACAGCAGAGAGATTACATCACATAAAAAGTGGTTTTCACTCGATCCAAGTTTAATGAACTATCTCACGCCAATCTACTACCTTCATAGAGAAATAGATATTCTCCAAACTTCACCAAACACAACAAAATAACACTCCAATTTCCAACCCAACAACCACCCAATACCCAATCTCCCAGTTCGACAACAAGACACGATCTCTCGAATCTGGTTCTGGTGTCAATATTTTTGTATTTTTTTTTTCTTTTTCCTTAATAAAACAATCAACAAAACTCATGCGTAAAAAGCAAAACGAATGAGTCTAATGATTCTACAAAATGTTGCTTCTCGTCATCTCGTCATATTTCGCCTCTCGGTCTCGATCAGTGGCCGTTGGTCGTTATAATCGTTAGTTTGCCTGTCACCCATCAAATTTACTATGTGTATTTTTGTCCATGTGGTGAGTCAAAGAAAGAGAATTTGGAAGCAGAGATTGGCGCATAGTGACAGGTCTTTTTTGAGGTGGAGAACAGGTACCTGGCTTTGGTTTATATGTACCTAGAGCTTTTTTGCTAACGAAAAGAAGAAAGACAATTTTATTTTACTCGAATATCTGAACGATTTATTAAGGAACTCGATGTAAGCTTGAATTTTTGGATAGAATGAAGGTCATATACAAAACGCTCATCATCACAGTCCTGCTGTATGGTGCAGAAGCATGGACACTGACAAAATCGGATGAAATTGCTTCAGGCTGTAGCGAGAGGAGTGTTCCTACCAAGGCACTCCCAACGAGGGACGGCAGCGGATGAATTTATTTTTTTGGAATCAACGGTGTCGTCTTCAGTTCCAGTTAGGCCGAACTACTTGGTGAACACCTTTACGGGCTACTTCGACTTATTTGAAGCCCAGGCCGTAAAAGGAGCGGTTTTCCGGCTCTTGTACTTGGAGTCACATCAAGTGCCTGGTACTCCAGGTTTGGGGTTGTACGTCGCGTGTCGGGGTGACTTAACGACTACGTAGATATAGATTTAGTTGCGAAGCAACAACAGGCCTTGGAAACGGACGGATACACTGATGACGACCCAAGCAAATGTATTAAGGACAACGAATTTCGGATATGCAAGTGGAATGTTAGGTCCCTTAATAGACCGCTTGCTGCCGAACAATTAGCGGAGACCCTCAACTGCTTAAAAGCAGACATTACCGCTATCCAGGACTTAAGGAGGATGAAAAACTGCGACATCTACTACGGTGATATGTTACCGGGAGCAACAACAGCGACTCTTTGGATGCGGATTCGTCGTAGGAAGCAGACTCAGGCAAAAACTCTTGAGCTTCAAATGTGTAAGCTAATGCATAACAACGATCCGATGTGGTTCCCACATCTCAACATCCATAAAGGTACATGGAGACCTCCTGATCAATCAACCGTCAACCAGATTGATCACATTGCGATCGACGGAAGGCACTTGTCCAGCATTCTAGATGTTCGAACTTTCCCGGGAGCCAACATCGACTCGGACCACTATCTCGTCGTAGCCAAGGAAGTGCTACGAATATCCCGACAACGGCCAAAACAAGGAAATGCTGCAAGAAAATTCGACGTCGGACGGCTACAATCGCAAGAGATCGCCAGATCCTTCTCTGATCGAGTGTCAAGTAACCTCTTAATGAGACCTATGCCACCAACATCAAGTATCGAAGACCAGTGGCAACATTGCCAGAAAGCAGTTAGAGATGCCGTCTCTAATGTGCTGGGTTTCACATAGCCACCAAAACGCAACCCCTGGTTTGACGAAGAATGCAGGCAGGCCCATGCAGCCAAGCAGGAGGCACAAAAAGCGGCGCTGTATAGAAGGACAAGAGCTGCTCGTGAGCTCTACGAGCAAAAGAGGAGAGAGGAACGTCGACTTCTCAGGAGAAAATAGAGAGCATGAGAAGCGTCAGATCGAAGATGTTGAGAGAGCCAACAGCAGAAATGTAGTTCGGAGGTTTTATCGGAAGGTAAAACAGTTGGCTTAAGGTCATCGAGCAAGTACCCATGCCTGCAGAGATAAACAAGGGAACATCATAGTAGTATCGCAGTCAATGCTGGGGATTTGGAAAGAACACTTCTGTAGACTGTAGACAGGAGCCTTTTATCGTACACGATGATGGCCAACATTCCACTTAACATCGCCTACAAGATCCTCTCTGCCGTAATATGTGAACGTCTGAAGCCTTTCGTCAACAATCTGATTGGTCCTTATCAATGTGGCTTCAGACCAGGAAAGTCAACCATCGACCAAATTTTCATGTTGCGGCAGATCCTGGAAAAAACCTATGAACTCCAAATCGATACCCAATACCTCTTCATCGTTTTTAAGGCCGCGTATGACAGCATCTACAGAGACGAACTGTATAAAGCTATGTCTAGTTTTGGCATTCCTGCCAAGCTCGTTCGCTTGTATGCAAAATGACGAAGGAGAACTCACGCTGCTCCATCAAAGTTGGCAATGAGCTTACGGAATCTTTCGACGTCAAAAAAGGATTCAGACAAGGCGATGCACTGTCGTTCTATTTCTTTAACATCGTTCTTGAGAAGTTAGTGCAAAACTCTACCATCAACACCAGAGGTACTATCTTCAAAAAATCTGTTCAACTTCTCACTTACGCCGATGATATTGATATAATGGGAAGAACACAGCATGATGTCAATGGCGCCTTTGTGAGAATTGAGACAGAAGCGGCAAAAATGGGTTTAGCGGTACATGAGGGAAAAACGAAGTACATGCTGTCTTCGAGAAAGGACACCACACACCGATGGCTCGGACAGAACGTCGCAATAGACGCATACAACTTCGAGGTAGTAGAGGCGTTTGTCTACCTAGGCTCCGCTATTAACACGGGCAATAACACCAGCCAGCTCCGAGATCAGACCAAGAATTACTCTTGCTAATCGCTGTTTCTTTGGGCTAACAAAGCAATTGAGTGGAAAATCCCTCTCTCGAGCAACTAAGGTAAAACTGTTCAACACCCTCATCATCCCTGTCCTGATGTATGGTGTAGAAGCATGGACCTTGACAAAATCGGATGAATGTGCCTTAGGCTGTTTCGAGAGGAAAGTTCTTCGGGTCATCTTTAGCCCCGTGTGCATTGATGGGGAATGGAGAAGAAGATACAACAGCGAACTTTATGGGACCTAGCCAGAAGGGTCAAGGTCCAGAGACTCAGATGGCTCGGTCATTTAGAGCACATGGACACCAATGCTCCGGCCCGGAAAGCCTTCGCCACTATTCCCGAGGGAGGCAGAAGGAGAGAAAGACCGCGACTCAGGTGGCGCACACAAGTGGAAGAGGACCTCAAT
Source organism: Sphaerophoria taeniata (assembly GCA_943590905.1). NCBI lineage: Eukaryota > Metazoa > Arthropoda > Insecta > Diptera > Syrphidae > Sphaerophoria > Sphaerophoria taeniata. The sequence continues at coordinate 88,220,059 of OX016542.1, forward strand.
CAACTTCGAGTGCAAAACTGGAGGCAGGCTAGGGACCGAGCTGGCTGGAGGATACTGTTGGTTGAAGCCCAAGTCTACAACGGACCGTAGCGCCACCAGTAAATTATAAATTAGGAATAATTAAACCTGCATGAGCAAGAAGAAACATTTGAAAATCTTAGATAAATAAAAAAAAAATATGAACTATTTTCAAACGAATTAATGGAGTGTCATGGTTGAAATGAACACGACCCAGCCCTTTCCTTAAACAAAATACCAATTGTTACTCCCACTTACACGAAAAAAAATAACAAAGCTATGAATAAATAAAGTAAAATCATTGTCAATGCCTTGAACCATGAGGTTTGTGATTTATTTGAAGCTCACAACTTAGATACCTACCTATAACCGCCCGCCGCTGGTTCAACAGATTCAATTACAGGTACCCTCAGCTATGTCGATAAAATTGCCCTTAAAAGCTTTTATTTCTATTTAGAAAGTAGCAGTTCGAGCAATCATCATAAAGTACTTTTTTTTCTTCAATTCATTTTTTGGATTTCACAAGTTTAAGCACCGTACTGGCCTTATGGGCTTATGAACTTAAAACCATTGGGACTTCGATCTTAGCGTTCGACGACGACCGACGATGGTATGGCGTTGGCAGTGGCACTTACTCAACCGACCAAGCCCAGTTTTTGTGTACGTTTTGTAATTTATATTTTTTTTTCTTCAGTCGAACAAAAAAAACCTTTACTTTCGCTCGTTAGAAGACTATGCGGGAGAAAAGTAAAAAAATAGATACACAAGCGTTTAGTGCCACCTAACTGGTCCATTCAGAGAAACACCTTCTTCTTCCTTCCTTTCATGGGTATGCCAATGCATTAGAAACTCATTGTGGTTGCCTCTTAAGGCCCCTTGACACTTTGTAAGTGCAAGTGACAGTCAATGATCCATGTGCATTGTGAAACTTTGTAATAAATTATGGAATGTCACTTGCAAACGTTTTATCTGAGCGGAGAATGCGACAGCTCAGCTGTCAATAATAAATCCCTTCAAATTTTTGTTTCTGCAAAAATGTCAAGGTGTTTTCGCGGATTTTTGCCGCAACGACCACACACATTTTTTGGTCTTAAATTAGCATGAACTTAATGACAACTAAGACAAGCCGAAAAGTTGCGATGATTTTCATTGCAAAGAGAAAAAATCAAAACAAATAAAGAGAGAAGAAGCAGAAATAAAAACGATCAACCTGACCTATGATATTACAAACAACATAAATACCTTGAACAGCATTCCTTTTATGTTTGTATTTATGCTGCGCACATGTTTTAAATATATGGAAGCGACTTGAATGCCTCGCGACCGAGTCGTCGCGTTGCGGTCGTCTTCGTCTTCACTGCAGCATCGTCAACTTTTTCGAATGATGTTTTAAATGTCAGATCGAAATTGCTGGCCATCGACATGATAATTACGAAAATTACATTTCCTTGTGACTTGGGTACTCAGGTTATTTTTGGTTGAGACTGCAACATACTGTAGCTGCAACAGCAGCATCGAAAGGAGCAAACGAGGCAAACGAATGAGTTTTTATGTCTGCTGAACGTGAAACAGGCTTAAAATTAGCTTAAGAGTCCACCATCGTCACCGATCACCATCACCGGAACAAGATACAAACGTAAATACCGCCAAAACCAAAAAAGCAACATAAACATCAAGATAATGGTGATTGGCTCCACACATGTAATAAATGTTCATATGTATGGCGACTTATAGCCTGACTTCAGGTTTTGTTTCTTTGGTGCGCGCACAAGCGGAGCTCGAAGCTCGATAACTTGCTGAAAATAGCCGTACCACCTGCATTGCCTTGGGGCAGCAGGCGGGCAGGCAGGAAGGCATGAAGGCAGCCAGCCAGACTATGCTGGCTATGCATTGGTTTGAACCTGAGGCATGCCAGGCAGGATGACAATTGCAGTGATTGCATACTTGTATTGCACCCGGGCCCGCCTGCGTCATCCAGTGGATTTACAGCAAGGCAGCGCCCTCGGGATCGTTATACTCGCACTCTCAGGAGGTACATAGACCTTTCGTGAAAGTGAAACTCTTGCCGTAGGCTCAATGACTGGCTGGCTGGGTGTCTGACTATGGCTAGAGATGGCGGAATCGGAATGGCAGCCAGCCAGTTTTGTTGTCGTCCTCGTTGATGTCGTTTTCTTCTTGGTCGCTAAGCGATGTTTGTTTGGGTCGAACTAAAATCGGTTAATTCCACATGATCACCAAGTTGACCATGTCAGCTGCTGTTGTGGGTTCAGTTAACCTCCTCCACTACCGGCCACCATTGCTGGTAGCACGCTTGCTGGCTGCAGTAGCTGACTGTTGGTGCTGTTGATGTAGTTATTTGAATAATTCATTGGGCATTGTTGCTCTTTTTTTTGGTTGATGTTTTCAGTGGTGCCTTACTGTTTGACCGATGAAGCTTCAGTTAGTTCGAACTATACTTGGATTGGAGTTTCCAGTTTGATGGCAGACAGTTGAAGTTTGATGCACAGATGTGCGTGAGAGGAATTCTTCTAGTGCACACAATGAAACTACACTGTCGCAAGACTTGCCAAGGAATTTTCGGAGAGATATGTGCAATCATGTTTCGAAATAAATGAATTACAATTGCACTTTTGCATGAAGTTGCTTTAATAGAGGTTTGACGAGTATTCCAGGGATTTTTGTTCATAAAGAAACATCTTGCAACAAAAAATAGCAAAAACTTTTACTTTGGAGTACCTTTTACTTACTTACTTACGGTGGCGCTACTGTCCGGGGTGCACTTGGGCCTCAACCAAGAAACCTCTTAAGCGAGCTCGGTCCCTAGCTAGCTGTCTCCAGTTTCGCACGCCGAGTTGGTTGAGGTCGTCTTCAACTTGCGCGCGCCACCTGAGCCTTGGTCTTCCTTTACTGCGCCTTCCCTCTGGGGTGGATTCGAAGACTTTGCGGGCCGGAGTATTGGTGTCCATCCTCTCCACGTGACCGAGCCATCTGAGTCTTTGGACCTTTACTCTTTTAGCTAAGTCAGTATCGCTGTACAGCCCGTACAGTTCGTCGTTAAATCTTCTCCTCCATTCACCGTTTATGCAGACAGGACCATAGATCTTACGTAGAATCTCTCTCTCGAAACGGCCAAGTGCGCTCTCATCCGTTTTTGACAAGGTCCATGCTTCTGCACCATATAGCAGGACGGGGATGATGAGGGTCTTATAGAGCGTCACCTTAGTTGTTCGGGAGAGGTCTTTACTACTCAATTGCTTTCTTAGCCCGAAGAAACAGCGATTAGCAAGAGTTATTCTTCGTCTGATCTCGGCGCTGATGTCGTTGTCCGTGTTGATAGCGGAGCCAAGGTATACAAAGTCCTTAACTACCTCGAAATGATATGCGTTTATCGTGACGTTTTGTCCAAGACGTCGGTGTTGGGTGTCCTTTCTAGATGACAGCATATAATTTGTTTTGCCCTCGTTGACCGCTAAACCCATTTTTTCAGCCTGTCTGTATACTCGCAAAAGCACTGTTGACATCACGTTGCGTTCTCCCAATGATATCAATCATCAGCGTACGAGTAATTGCAGATTTCTGGAAGATAGTGCCTCTAGTGTTGACGTGGGAGTTCTGCACTATTCGTTCCAATATGATGTTAAAGAAGTCGCATTGTGGCCGCATTGACATAATGACAATACCTCTACTTGCTAATAAATCTACTTGCTCACGCGGAAAATATTAACGCAAGCTTGTGTTTTGAGCTTATTTTGAGCTTTAAGAAAATTATTATTATACTTGTAATTCTCATACTGGATAGTTGGATAAATAAATAATATTATCATTTATATAATTATCAACTCTTTATTGTAGTGGTAAGAGCATATAGCCGCTACATTCTGGCGACCCCTGTTTTCAAGAACATTTTCATTGGAGTCAAATTGGCTACACCTTTACATCATGAGTCTAGCTCACACACCAATTGGAAAAGGTGGAGATTCTAACCGATATGACGCGTTAAAGGAGCTTCAAAATTTAGCCAACCCGCTCGACCCAAATAGTTCAATTAATCAAGATTTTTCTGGTAGTTTTCACGGCTCTGAAATTCAGCAAGCTCAATCTCAAGCTCAAGCTCAGCCATTTTATAACGCTGTCCTCAACAATAATGGCAACGGCGGCGGGCAAAAGGGACAAGTTCTTGCTGTTAGTAAGCCCCAAGTTCCAGGCTTTTATCATGATGATCCCAAGACATGGTTCCTTGTTGTTGAAACAGAATTCAGATCATTTCCGTCATGCAGCGACAACACTAAATTTAGCACTGTCATTAAAGCCCTGGATCACAGAACTCTCAAGCAAGTAAATGACATTCTCAGCGATCCTCCTGAACGCAATAAATATGAAGCAGTGAAAAATGCCATTATAGAACGTCTTGCTAGTTCAAGACAAAAAGATATACGTAAACTTCTTAAGGGCATGACTCTTGAGAATCGCAAACCTTCACAACTCCGCAGGGAAATGAAAGACATCGCAGGAACATCAATTGACAAGGACATTTTACACCAGCTCTGGCTAGACTGCTTGCCTGCTGACATCCGCACGCTTCTAATTATTAACGACAATGAAAACCTAGATACATTAGCCAAGGTCGCTGATCGGATAATGGAAGCTCGAGGAACCTTTGTCATGGCGACTGCTGCGTGTGTGGACAGAATCGATCCTCCTAACAGATCTTACAGAGATTTTGAAAAGAAGTTCGATGAAACACAAACGATGCTTGCCACTTATGTTCGTGAGCTAAAGATAGTAAAAGATCAACAATTGCAGTTTACTCAACAATTACAACAGCTTTCTAACCCATCTCTTCAAGTCTTTCCACATCAACAGTTAGCTCAAATACCTCAACAATTTCGAGGAAGACCAAGGTCAAGAAGCCGTCGAACTCACAATGACCAAGGCATTTGTTATTACCACCAAAGATTTGGAACAGAAGCTAAATACTGCACAATGCCATGTGCTTACAATAAAAATTCAAAGTCTTTGGGAAACTAACATCGCTGCCATCAGTTGGAGCCGTTGGTGACAGCGTTAATCTAGCACCTAAAGAGCTCCGTCTACATATTTATGACAAGAATTCTAACCTTACATTTTTAATAGATTCAGGCTCAGTGGTTTCAATTATTCCGTCTAGTATTTTTCGGACTAATGAACCACTTAATAATTTAACACTTTTTGCCGCAAATTCTTCAAGAATCAACACTTTTGGCTCAAAAATCATCAACCTTGATCTCAATCTTCGACGTAATCTTTCATGGCGCTTTATTATTGCTGATATACCTACTGCAATAATTGGTGCTGACTTACTGGCAAATTATGGTCTTCTTATTGGTTTGCAAAATCAAAGGCTCATAGATACCATAACAAAATTCACCACCAAAGGTGAATTGCTGGCGACGTCTTTTCATAATGTGTCTACAATAGATTCTGCAAGTCCTTATGCTAAACTACTTCAAGAATTCATCGAAATTACAACTCCTCAGCACAAATCTAACCTGAAGAAAAGCAGTTATGCTCATAAAATCATTACCAATGGACAACCTGTAACAGAAAAAGCTCGGAAACTTGCAGGTAGCAAAGCTGTAGCAGCAAAAGCTGAAATCCATGGATTACTAGAAAGTGGTGATCTAAGACCATCTAGCAGCAATTGGGCTAGTCCTATTCATCTTACTCCAAAAAAGGATAATTCGTGGAGAATGTGTGGAGATTACAGGCGACTCAACAGCATCACTCAGCCAGATAAGTATCCTCCACCACATATCCGAAATTTATTTCCACTGCTTCATGGAAAAAATATTTTTTCAACAATAGACCTCAACAAAGCGTATCACCAGATCCCGATGCACCAAGATGATATACCGAAGACTGCCATCATCACTCCATGGGGCCTTTTTGAATACGTTGTCATGCCATTTGGTCTCAAGAATGCATCACAAACATTCCAGAGATTTATGGATTCCATTTTTCGAGATCTGGACTTTATTTTTGTATATATTGACGACATTCTGGTAGTATCCAATGATGAGAAGCAACATGAAGAACATCTAAGACAAGTTTTCCAAGTTCTAAAAGACTATTCTCTCAATATTAATGCATCAAAATGTTTTTTTGGCCAATCGCAAGTAAACTTCCTTGGTTATACCTTAAACTCCCAAGGTTACTCACCAACAGCAGAACGACTTAATAAGATTCATCAATTTCCAAGACCTGAAACAGTCATGGAACTTCTAGTCCAGTCAATAAAGGTTTTCACCTCAAAAAAAATCCAACAGTTTTGAAACTTGGCACACTTACTAAGAGATGTCTGGTGATGACCCAAAAAAAAATTCCCCAAGAATCCGACGTGAGCTCTAGCGGCAGTTAAGAGAAACATGGAGTTTGTTTCAGTTTTTCACGTTTATCTCAAAAACTATTTGTCGTATCAAAAAATTTTGTTCTACAAAATTAAAGCTCATAAAATTTTATAAAAAAAAGCTTTCAAGAACTTTTTCGTATCTCTTATAGTTTATAAAATAACTCTAGCGGCAGTGAAGAGAAACATACGGTTTTTTCGGTTTTTCGGGTTTATCTTGAAAACCATTTGTCGTATCAAAAAATAATCTTCTACAAAATTAAAGCTTATCAAATTTCCAAAAGAAAAAAAAATAGGTTATAAATAACTCCACCCACATTGAAGGAAAACAAGTAATTTTTTCATGCTTATCTTAGAAATGGTTTCTCGTATTAGTCCAGACAATAAACAATAAACATTCGCATAGAGCTGCAAATTGGTACAGAGCATTAGAACACCGATTAAAGTAAAATGTCAAAAGTCCCCAAAAATCCCATGTGTGCATAAGAAATTATTCAAGGTCAAATGTCGGGTATGTTGGTTTTTCATGCATATCTTTGAAACGGGGGAAGCTATCAAAAAAAGTATATCAAAGGCTTGTACGCCTTGTAATTCTCTAAAAAAAATATTATGACACTTTTTTTCCTACGAGCAAGCGTTTAGAAAATATTGTATTAAATCTGCAGAGTTAAATATAAAAAAACAGCATATTCGACATTTAACCTTGAATATTTTTTTTTGCACCAGTGGGATTTTTGGGGAATTTTGATATCCTATATAGAGAGATGTCCTTATGCTCTGTACCAATTTTCAGCTCTATGCGAATTTTGTACAGGGCTTAGGAGCTAATTATAAGAAATTCGAAATTTTGAGTTTTGACCAAATTATTTTATTTTTTTCTGACAGCTTAAAAAAAATGTTTTTATATAGAAAACCACATAATCTACAAGTTTTTCTTAGAAACTTTTTCAATCGGACTCACCGTTTAAGAGTAATACGCAAAAAACCATTATTTTCGACATTTGACACATTTTAAAATCGCAATATTTTCTCGCAGGAAAAAAAGTGTCATAATATTTTTCTTAGAGAATTACAAGGCGTACAAGCCTTTGATATACTTTTTTTGATAGCTTCCCCCGTTTCAAAGATATGCATGAAAAACCAACATTTCCGACATTTGACCTTGAATAATTTCTTATGCACACATGGGATTTTTGGGGACTTTTGACATTTTACTTTAATCGGTGTTCTAATGCTCTGTACCAATTTGCAGCTCTATGCGAATGTTTATTGTCTGGACTAATACGAGAAACCATTTCTAAGATAAGCATGAAAAAATTACTTGTTTTCCTTCAATGTGGGTGGAGTTATTTATAACCTTTTTTTTTCTTTTGGAAATTTAATAAGCTTTAATTTTGTAGAAGATTATTTTTTGATACGACAAATAGTTTTCAAGATAAACCCGAAAAACCGAAAAAACCGTATGTTTCTCTTCACTGCCGCTAGAGTTATTTTATAAACTATAAGAGAAACGAAAAAGTTCATCAAAGCTTTTTTTTATAAAATTTCATGAGCTTTAATTTTGTAGAACAAATTTTTTTGATACGACAAATAGTTTTTGAGATAAACGTGAAAAACTGAAACAAACTCCATGTTTCTCTTAACTGCCGCTAGAGCTCACGTCGGATTCTTGAGGACTTTTTTTTGGGTCATCACCAGACATCCCTTAGTAAGTGTGCCAAGTTTCAAAACTGTTGGATTTTTTTGAGGTGAAGGCAATTTTTTTCGTTCATTGACTGGACTATTCAAAGGTTCTTGGGTATGATAAATTATTACCGCCGTTGTATTCCGGAAGCTGCAAAATTACAAAAACCGTTACACGAGTATCTAAAAGCAACTAAGAAAAACGATAAAACAAGAATTTTTTGGACTAAAGAATCAATTGAGGCTTTTGACGCATGTCAACGTTGCCTTACATCAACAACTCGTCTAGTTTTTCCATCACCTACTGCAAATCTAGTTCTTTCGACTGATGCTTCGTCAACTGGAATTGGAGCAACGTTAGATAAACTTGAAGATGATACTTGGAAACCGTTAGGACATTTTTCAAGGAAATTAAGCAGTGCAGAACGAAACTACAGTACTTACGATCGTGAATTACTAGCAATTTTCACAAGAATAAAGCACTTTCAGGATGTACTTGACGGTCGTCATTTTATGGTGAAGACTGATCATAAACCCTTAATCTACGCTTTTCAGCAGAAGTTGGACAAAGCTTCTGAACGTCAACGCAGACAACTCGACTATATATCGCAGTTTACCACAGATATTGCTTACGTGAAGGGCAATGAAAACGTAGTTGCCGATGCTCTGTCACGTATTAACACTATAGATATGCCTACGAAACTCTCTTTAGAAACTATTCAAGAAGCTCAAGCAGATGATGAAGAGTTAAAAGATCTCATAGAGAATCCTAACGCACTTAAACTTCAACAGCTGGAAATTGAAGGAACTAAAATCTACTGTGAAATTGCAAACAATATAGTGCGACCTTACATTCCTAAGATCCTCAGAAAGACAACCTTTGATGTGATACATAATATAGCACATCCCAGCAATAGAAGTACCTCTCGAATGCTTCGTGAGAAATATGTATGGCCTAGCATTCGCAAGGATGTTTTACTGTGGTGTCGACTATGTTTACCCTGTCAAAAAGCCAAGATTCATCGCCATAACAAGCTCATACCAAACCATATCGAAGTACCTGATGCTCGCTTCAGCCACATACATATAGATATAATTTTTCTTCCAAACGTAGATGGTTATCAGTACTGCCTAACCATTATAGACCGATTCTCAAGGTGGCCTGTCGCTGTCCCACTACGTGACATTACTTCGGACACTGTTACAACAGCTCTATTTGATCACTGGATTGCTCATTATGGAACTCCACTTACAATTACTTCTGATCAATATCCCAATTCGAATCGTCACTCTTCCAAGCGTTAGCAAGATTTATTGGGGCTAAGAAAAATCGAACTACGCCTTACCACCCCCAATCAAATGGAATGGTAGAGAGATGGCACAGAACACTCAAGACTGCTCTAATGTGTTCACCTGAACCATGGACCAAAATACTATCCACAATTGTATTAGGACTTCGAACCAGCTACAAAGAAGACCTCAAGGCTACTCCAGCTGAGATGATTTACGGAACCAACCTAAGACTACCTGGTGAGTTTTTCGTCTCAAGTGATTTGAACCCTGATCCAGAAATTTTCCTGCAAAAGCATCGTGAGTACATACGTGCCTTAAGGCCAACACCCACTGCACATCACTCAAAATCCAGGATGTTCATTTTAAAAGGTCTAGACACCTGTTCTCATGTGTTCATACGTTCAGACCATGTCAAAGCACCATTGGAACCGCCATATTCTGGTCCCTTCAAAGTGGAAGACAGAGTATCAGATCATGTCTTCAAAGTGAATGTGAAAGGTGAATTAAAAACAATTTCTATTGAACGCCTTAAACCAGCTTTCGTCACCAAAACTGACAACTTGGTCAATGAAGAAGAGGATTTTCCTGCTCAGCCAATGCAACCACATCAGTGGAAAGGCTCGTTGGATCGCCCTGCTAAGACTTACCAGAGGAAAGTCGCTTTTAAATCTCTCTCTGGATCTCATCCGGGGGGGAGTGGATGTGGCCGCATTGACATAATGACAATACCTCTACTTGCTAATAAATCTACTTGCTCACGCGGAAAATATTAACGCAAGCTTGTGTTTTGAGCTTATTTTGAGCTTTAAGAAAATTATTATTATACTTGTAATTCTCATACTGGATAGTTGGATAAATAAATAATATTATCATTTATATAATTATCAACTCTTTATTGTAGTTGTAAGAGCATATAGCCGCTACAGCATGACAGTGCATCACCTTGTCTTAAGCCTTTTTTGACATCGAAGGCGTCGGTGAGGTCGTTACCGACTTTAATGGAGCAGCGCGAGTTCTCCATTGTCATCCTGCTCAGGCGAATGAGTTTTGTAGGGATGCCGAAACTGGACATGGCCTTATACAGTTTTTCTATAGATGCTATCATACGCGGTCTTAAAATCGATAAAAAAAAAATGGTAGGTGTCGAATGTTCTTGAGTTTTTTCTAGGATCTGCCGTAATGTGAAAATTTGAGCGATGGTGGACTTTCCTGGTCTAAAGCCACACTGATGTGGACCTATCAGTTTGTTGACAAACGGCTTCAGACGTTCACATAGTGCTGCAGAAAGATCTTATAGGCGATGTTTAGGAGGCTGTAGTTGGTGCTGTTTAGAGGGTCTCCTTTCTTCAGGATCCATTCATCGGGCATGCTCTCTTCCGACCATATTCTGCAGATGAGTTAGTGCATGCTCCTAACCAAGTCATCGCCGGCTGCTTTGAAGAGTTCGGCAGTGATGCCGTCAGCTCCCTCGGCTTTGTTGTTCTTAAGCTTAGATGAAGAAGTGAAGTCTTCAAGCTCGGGTAGACGGAAATCTTAGCTTGCGTCGTCTTCATTGAATGGTTCATTCTGCCTGACAGCGGAATTGGATTCATCAACGCCGTTGTTCAGTCTGCAGAAGTGGTCCTTCTATATCCTCAGCATTGACTGTGACTACGGTATTTCCCTGTTGGTCTTTACAGGCCTCAGTTCGTGCTCGGTAACCTTGAGTCATTCGTTTTACTTCTTGGTAAAACTTCCGAACCTCATTCCTGTTTTTTAGTCTCTCAACATCCTCGATCGATCGCTTTTCATGCTCTCTCTTTTTCTTTCTGAAAAGCTTGTGTTCTTCTCTCCTCTTCAGCTCGTAGAGCTCCCGAGCTGATCTTGTCCTCGTGTACAGCGCTGCTTTGTATGCTTCTTGCTTGGCTGCATGTACCTGCTTGCATTCTTCATCAAACCAGGGATTTCGTTTTGGTGGTCGCGTGAAACCCAGCACATCAGAGGCAGCATCCCTAATGGCTTTCTGACAATTCTGCCACTGGTTCTCAATACTCGATGCTGGCTGTAGCGGATTTCTCCTGAGGTTACTTGACACTCAGTCGGAAAAGGATCTGGCGATCTCTTGCGATAGTAGCCGTCCGATGTTATACTTTCTTCTATAGCACTTCCTGTTTTTGGCTTTGGTCGAGATATCCGCTGCACTATCTTGGCTACAACGAGGTAGTGTTCCGAGTCGATGTTGGCCCCTCGGAAGGTTCGGACGTCAATAATGCTTGAAGAGTGTCTTGCGTCGATCGTAATATCTAGTTGACAGTTGATTGGTCTGGAGACCTCCAGGTCCCCTTGTGGATGTTGAGATGTGGGAAACGTATACTTGCTACTACTATATTTCGTCCCGCTGCAAAATCGATAAGCCTGAATCCGTTATCGGAGGTTTTTTCGTGCAGGCTGTGTTTTCCGACTGTTCCACCAAAGATGTCCTCTCTTTCTAGTTTGGCGTTAAAAACTCCTAAGACTATTTTTGCGTCGAAGCTGGAGCATTGCTCGTATGTCTTGTCGAGGAGCTCGTAGTGTCGTCATCTTTCTCTTTTGTGGGGGCGTGATCGCATATTAGGCTTATGTTGCCGAATTTAGCCTTTATCCGGATTGTCGTGAGGCGCTCGTTGACAGCTCTGAGGACATGCTGCCTAAGCCTGTCTCCAACGACAAAGCCACATCCAAACAGACGCTGTTGTTCTCTGTAGCAGTTGCCGTAGTAGATATCACAGTTTTTCATCTCCTTTTGCCCGGCTCATCCCATCGCATTTCCTGGATGGCGGTTATATTCACTTTATAATGGTCTAGGGTCTCCGCTAGTTGTTCGGCTGCACGCGGTCTGTTAAGGGACCTAACATTCCACGTGCAGATCCGAATCTCGTTGTCCTTATTTCGTTTGCATGGTTCGTCATCAGTGGAGGGCCAGGTCCTTATTTTAACTCCAAGGCCAAAGAGCCGGATAAACCGCTCCTAATCGGCCTGAGCTCCAAATATGTCGAAGTAGCCCGTATAAAGTGTTCACTGAGTTCAACCTAACTGGAATTGTAGACGCCACCGTTAACTCCGTTCGGGAATTCTTCCGCTGCCGCCTGGAAAAAAGGAGTAGTGCCTCAGTGGAAAACACTCTCCCTGCCCTCTCTCGTTAGCTGTCGCCAAAGCCTTCCATAGGGGTTTTCACCCTATCTCCAGCCAAGGTACTAGACACCCAGTGGTCACCATCGTGGAGGTGAGAGTAGGACTTGGTAGACAGAGGTTGTTGAGGACTCTTGGGTCCTCATGAGTGCACTGTTATCTACCATTTGACGCACCTTTTGGAGTACCTCAGGGTTCTGTTTTTTCAACTGATACTTTAGTAACATTAAAGAAGGAACAAAAACAAGATTATTTTTATCAACAAACCAATTAGAAACAACAAGCTCGACTATCCTATTACAATTTATTTATACATCCAATTTCCACATCATTTCAAACCCTGCCTTAAACAAGAGAACGAAAACACTTGTTTTTTTTTTTGTAATTGTATTTCACATTTCGAAGTTAAGCTAAGAAAGAAGAAGTCGAAAACAAACCCATTAACACCTCTTTTCCAATTTTATTTTTTCCTGTAAACTGTTCCCTTTTTGTTATCTTAACGACTCTGAAGAAATAATGTCTGGAAGACTCAAAGAGGTGTTGTCCAGTCTGTAAGTCAATTAAAAGAGAACAAGGTCAACATTGTTCTGCTGGCTGGAGTATGGACAAAGTGGAAAGTGCTAATTTGTATGCGCAGGTAAACGAGAACAACGAGCAATAACTTCCCAGACTATGTTTAAAGACTTTTGACGATATAAAAGGGTATTTAAGATAAACAAATAGTTTACACGTGTTAAATGATATTTCATCGGCGGAGAAATCGTTGAACTTTGGTGTTATATGTGGTTTGTTTTTCTGACGTTTTGGGATGAAGATAACAACTGTGATTGCAACTAAATTCAGGGATGATTGTACTAAATTCAGGGTTACTTAAGGTTCAGGTAAACTTTCTGCGACGTCTTCGTAAAGGCAAGAATGAAAACAATAACCAACACAATGTTTTGACGTCTGAATTGCGCGTAATCATTCCGAATGCCCATTAAAAAGTTAGCCAAACTGAACTACCTACAATTGATTTGGCATAAGTGCTGCTTTTTTATTCAATACAAGCCTGCCAAAGTTATTGTGCATTCGGGTGGTGCACTTGGGTTAGTTCAGAAAGAAAGAAAAACACTGTACGGTTCGATACGATCGAATGGCGTTCGAACATCTAATAAGCACTTTCTTTGTTATGTGCACTCTGAGGGCGCTTTGAAACAACGACGACGGACGATGCGAAGCAGACGGGTGGATTATAACATGATTGGGGTCTTGCAGGGACTGGACTGATCGATCGGTAGCCAAACAAATAGACAGATAGTAGGGAATTGTTTCGAAAGTTTACAATTGTTGTAATGGCAATACAAAGTTTACAGTAAAAAGGTGGCACATGTTCTCAAAAGAAAAATAATAATAATTGCGACTTTTTTGTTGTTAAAACCCCACCTGGGTTAGATAGGATATCATGGAAGCGGAAAGTAGATATATTCAGTTGGTACGTTTATAGCCAACGGTTTATTGTGAGAAATAAATTTTACTTAATTGTCGGATTGATTGGCGGGTAATTGTTTTAGGTTATTTCTCTTTTGGGCGCTGGCGCTGTTAGAGTCGCCATTGTATAACTTCCTATTTTATTGATTAGGAGATATCTCGGGATAGTTGTAATAATTAAGTGAGTGACTGGCAAGTTGCAAAAGAGTTATGACGGAAGCGGACAGACAATTGTTTGTTGAACTTTTACAGCTGCGTAAAAGTTTGGTAAACATTTCCCAAGAGGCTTAGGTCTGTAACCTTATAATTACTAAGGATCTGATTTCTGACCTCAGTTAAATGAGGAAAAAGAAAGGATACCTTACTTCTAAGTCATTTTTGATCACTCTTTTCCCACAACATGAATCAAACAACACAACATAGGTGCAAACTAATTTAGTATCTAATAAAACTGAAAGAAATATTTCCTTCCTCAATTATGAGTTTTCGCAATTCATTAATCATTCCGACACGAATCCTTTTGTTCATCGCGTTACTAGTGCTAGTATACATGAAATTAAATCATCTCATGCTGCGTTCTACATTCAAATTGGCATGCGGCAATTCTCTTGTCTAAATATATTTCCTGGCCGTGGCCGGCGCATCAACAAAAGATATTTTCAAATTACCAAGATGAATATGTATTCCATGTTCTGAGGGTAATCAGAGATTCTATTCAATTTGAAGGAGGAACAGCAGCGGCCGCCAGCCAGCAACAACAGACCGGTGGCTATTTATGATAAATGATACTGCTGAGGTAATTTGTTGTAAATCAGGACAGTGAGAGAGAAAGAGAGAGAGAGGTGGTCTTGGACTGAACTGACAAATGTGCAATTGCCAATTGTGCATAGTTGCACGAATTTTCGTTCTTCATTAGAAAGGCACACTCAGACATCAATCTAATTTTTGTGCGCAAGCTAGCTTCGGCAGGTAATGAATATCTATATGTATCTCTTGGACTGCTATTGATGGAATTAATTTATTCTTGAAAAGAGTACGAAATAGGCAGAATTGATGGCAGCCGAAATACCAATCAATTGTTGCAAGCAAAGAAAACATATTCTTTTTTGTCGGTCTCTGAAACACCCCATCGATAAAGGAACAATTGCACAAAAGAATCAACAATGCGGATGTGATCAGCAGAAGAAATTTGTCGATTTTTTTGTATTAATGATTCCAATCACACTATCAGTCATTTTACACCCTTAAGTTAGTTACTTACTTACTTATCCGGCTCACAATCCATGAAGGATCACAGCCTGACATGCTGCAGCCTTCCATCGTGAACGATCCCTCGCATGCCGAAACAAAGCGCTCTGGCATCCGCAGTCACTTGGTCCATGTACCGTAGGTTCAATCTTCCTTGTCGTCTCGAACCTGGTGGATGGGATGAGAAGACTTTCTTAGCTAGAGCGTTGTCGTCCATTCGCTCGATGTGGCCGAGCCAATGTAGTCGTCTTTTCTTGGCCTTCTAGACTACATCCACATCTTGGTACAGCTCATACAGTTCTCGGTTGAACCTTCTTCTCCATTCTCCATCGTCGCATACGGGACCGTAAATCCGTCGAAGAATTTTTCTTTCGAAAGTGCCCAGTATCAATTCCCCTTTTTTACTTATCGTCCAGCACTCGGCGCCGTAGAGTAGGACTGGTAAAATCAAAGTTTTGTATAGAAGACACTTTGTCTTTCGGGTGTGGAGTTTTGAACCCAGTTGTTTGGCCAAACCGAAGCAGCAACGGTTCGCTAGGGTAATTCTTCTACGGATCTCCACTAAGGTGCCGTTTTTGGGTTTGATGTTTGTTCCAAGGTAGGTAGGTGAACTCCTTAACTACCTCGAAATTGCTGCTACCTACAGTCACGTTTTGTCCCAGGCGGTGGACAGATGTTGCTTTGTTTGTTGATAGCATGTACTTTGTTTTGTTCTCATTCACTTCAAGACCAACGAGTTTTGCCTGTTCTTCAATCGCTGTGAAGGCGTCCGCTTGAAAAGTGCTGCTTGAAAACATCTACAATTCCCTGTGCTTCGTTGACTAGGTTTCCTTCACTGTTTTGAAGAGCCTGTGTCCCGGTTCTGAAACCAGAAGCTGATTGCTTCGACCTTTTAAAGAAACGCCGGGTGTTGTTTTTGGCCCGAGACTCTTCTAGATATTTGAGCTGAGAAACTGCGAATGCTCTTTTCTTCCTTCGCAGGCTCTTTTTCTCATTTCTCCTATTTGTGCGGTACTCTTCTCTTGCTGCTCTTGTTTTCCGTTGCAGCATCTGCAAACGTGCGTTTTACGTCTCTCTTTTCAATATCGCGCACTCATCATCATACCACGGGTTCTTTTTCGGGTGTGGCTGGTAACCTATGGTGGTCTCGGCTTTTTTTTATTATTTTGCGATATTGGTTCCACAAGGTGTTGACGTCTGTGATATTTGGGAGGACGGCGGAGAGTCGCTCACTTAGGCGCTCACTGTATTCTCCGTGGTGCTAAGGCAACCGATGTTGAAATTCTTTCTTTGGACCGCACGTGTTTTTTTGTTGTTTTATATTCGAGCTCTAAACTTAGCCACTACCAGATAGTGGTCAGAGTCGACATTTGCTCCTCGGAAAGTGCGCACGTTCAGGATGTTGGATGCGTGCCTTGCGCCGATTAGCACATGGTTGATTTGGTTGGTGGTTCGACCATCCGGAGATCGCCAGGTTGCTGTTTAGATCTTTCGTCTTGGAAACCTAGTGCTACTTATCACCGTATTACGAGCTGCAGCAAAGTCGATTGGTCGTAAGCCGTTATCTGTTGTAAATTCGTGGAGGCTGTGCTTTCCAACTAATCCGCCAAAGATGCCTTCCTTCTCGATTTTAGCATTGAAATCTCCAAGTACGATTTTGACATCGTACTCTGGACAGGCTCCGTAGGCTCTATCCAGGAGGTCGTAGAAATCCTCCTTGCTAGACTCCTCAGCATCATCGGTAGGGGCGTGTGCACATATTAAAATGATGTTTTGTAGTGTGGCCTTGATGCGGATTGCAGCCAGGCGATCACTAATTGGCTTGAAATCCATGACTTTCGATCTAAGCCGATTTCCCACGACGAATCCGCATCCAAATATATGCATTCTTTGCCGCAATTTTTTCCTTTTCATTGATCCTATCTATCGTATTTCCTTGATCGCAGTAATGTCTGCTTAAACTGCGAGACGACAGATTCAAATTTCTGAGTTGCACCTGGAGTGTAGAGTTTTCTTACATTCCAGGTACAAACTCCTAATGCATAGTCCGTTGTCGTTCCGGGTCTGGTTACCATAAGAGGGGGGTCATTATCCGAGGGTACTATCTCTCTTGATTGGCAACCCTACCTTGCAAGTGAATAGAAGTGTTGAAAGATCGCTCTTGAATTATTTCAAATAAAACCAGTTAAAATTACAATAATTTCAGTCTTAAAAGTTTTAAGTAACCATTTTTTATTATAATTAAAAACATTTTGTGAAAACATTTGGAAAACACCAGGTAAAATTAGCTTGACAATACAAAATCTATTTGGTCGCAAGTCACATGACCGAATACAAAAGGAAAAATCAACAAGTTGCACTCGAGGAACATTCTGACTCGGATCCTGATAACAACATAGAAAGAGCAACGAAAATTTACAGACCACATACAAAAATGGCCTTATCTACGACTGATTTCCAGAAAATTAAATCAATTATTGAAGATTCACTTCACACAGAGCTTACAAAAGCAACCGCGAATCTAGCCTCAAAGGACGACATCAACAAATTAAATATGGAGGTCAATCTTTTACGAAACCAAAATAAAGAATTATCTGATAAAGTACAACAATTTGAAACTCGTTGCAAATTTCTGGAAGATGAACTCGAGCTGCAGAGTCGAGATCTCAAATCAAAAAACATCATTATCTCGATACCAAACGACCTTCCTGGGACCAATCCTCAGGAAAGAGTACGCAGTGTGACTCAACTTCTTTTAGATAGTCAAGAATCACAAAATCTACCACAAGCTACAAAACTAAGTGAGAATAGCACATTCATTAAAGTTAAGATAAACACCGGCTCCAACGAGATTGTAAACAAAATGCTGAGGAATGCCTCAAAACTCAAGGGCACAGGTGCTTATGTGCAACGAGATCTCACAAAACAGATGCAAATAAAACGCCGAATTCTACTTGGGTACCGTCGAATAATAAAAACTCAAAAACGAAACGAAAAGTTACAAATCAAAAACAACAATCTCATAATTGGTACTAAGTCATTTTATTTAAACTCTTTTAATAAATTAATAATTAATCAAAATGATGATGGAGAAGAAGAACTAGAGCGAATGTATGGGAAAATTAACTTTGAAGCTGTTAAAAACACGATGCTCTCAACAACAAACTCTAGACGTCAAAACGATTGTACTAGATCATCGAACACTTTTGCACCAGTGATGTCTACCACATCAAATAGTAGTATTATAGTACATAACTGAGATTTAGAAGCCGTCAACCAAAAAACTTTTAATTCTAGTATTTTAGCTTATAATATATCGGGTCTAAGTAACAAACTTCTGTTTACTGATTTTTTTAATTATATTAAAACATTTGATGTATTTTTCTTATTTGAAACCCATGTAATTAATGATAATTCGTTTAAATTTAAAAATATTTTTAATGGGTACAAACTTTTTTGGAGTGGAGCAGTCAAAACATCAGCTAAAGGGCGCGCAAGTGGTGGATGCGTTCATGGAATTAAATCATCACAATTAAAAAAATACGATTTTGTAGAGCATGAAGGCATAACTATAGTTAAACTTCTACCAAAAAATGGTATGTATATTATTCCAGCATATATTAACTGTAATAAGTGGAGTGAAGATTTTGAAAAACTGAATAATGTCATGAGATACCTTGATAGTAAAAGCGTTCTTCTGGTTGGAGATTTCAATGCTAGAATCGGTGACATTCAAACAAAGCTCGCGCACACAATAAACAATCCTTTTATCTCACCAACCAGCAGGATGTCAAAAGATGATATTTGTAACCAAAACGGTCTAGATTTCTTGGAGATGTTGCAACTGTACGATAATATCATCTTAAATGGTTGTACGTATGGAGATACAGAGGGTCACTTTACCTTTGTTGGAGGGCAAGGCAAGTCTGTGATCGACTACTGCGCAGCAAATTATAATTGGATTGACTGTATAACGAAATTTACGATTGATTATAAAACATTTTCTGATCATATGCCTCTCGTGGTTGAATGGTCAAGTAAAAATATAGTGCAACATCAGAATCTTAAGTTACTACCAAAGCTAAAATGGAAACACGAAAACGTGAGAGACTACCAGGTTAATCTAGATAACTTTATCTCAGAAATAACAATATCAAACCAATCTGTTGAGTTGTTTTCAAATGAAATTTTAAGATGTATCAAGAACTCTTCTCGAAATCAATCACCAGGCAATGTTACAAATTTCAAACAAAAGTGGTTTGATAAAGAGTGCATGAATGCCCGAAAAAAATCGTTTGCTCTCTTAAAAGCACTACGGAATTGCTATACCGATGATCTTAAAAGATGGTATATCGAATCAAACTTAAGATACAAACAAATTTGTAGCTCAAAAAAAATTGAATACGGTAATATACAAGCTAAATCCCTTAGCTTAGCCAAGAGTTCAAATGAATTCTGGAAAATAGCAAAGGAAATTAATGGATGCAGTTTTGTAATAGGCGCAAGTGTATCTGCAGATGATTTATCTGTCCACTTCAAGAAACTTTTACATAACAATTCAAACATATCTTTTGCATATGCAGAGCCACTAGTAATAGATGAAATCTTGGATCTCGAAATAACCTTTGCCGAAATAAAAATCGTTCTTGAAAAAGCCAAAAACGGAAAAGCACCGGTAGAAGATGGTATTCCGTATGAATATTTCAAAAATGCAACTCTTACTTTCATTAATGCTCTGAAACACATGTATAACAACATTTTATCAACTGGGACTATCCCTTCATCGTTCAAAAAATCTATAATCTTCCCTATTCATAAGAAAGGTGATCCAAACAGTGTTGAAAATTATCGAGGAATATCCTTCATGAACGTGATGGCCAAAATATTTTGTAGTATCCTAGTAAATAGACTAGAAAAATGGGTGGACGAGAACAATATTTTAACTGAATCCCAATCAGGATTCAGGAAGAACTACTCAACTGTAGACCAGATTTTCGTCTTGACTTCAATAGTAAAAGCCCTCCATGCCAGAAACAAGAAGACTTACGCGTTTTTTGTTGACTTCAAGGCGGCTTTTGATCTTGTGAATAGAAACGCACTTATTTACAAACTATCGCAACTTGGTGTCTCTTCGAAATTCCTAAATGTTATTAAAACTATGTACTCTGGTTCGATGGCTGCTGTTTGGGACGGAACATGTATTTCACAATGGTTTGATACGAATTCTGGTGTTAAACAAGGTTGCCCTCTTAGCGCTTTACTCTTTGCATTATTTATCAATGATGTTGAACAACATTTACCCGGAGGTATTCGAATCGCCAATTCTATTGTCAATGTTCTTCTCTACGCAGATGATCTTGTCATTCTATCAGAATCACCAGAAAACTTACAACTCATGATGAACCGGTTGTCAAAGTATTGCCAGACATGGGGACTTACAATAAATGTTGAAAAATCCAAAACTATGGTTTTTGCACGGTCTTCACATAGTCAAAACAGACATAGCTGGTCTTTTAATGGAAGTCACATTGAAACTACTAGAGAGTATAAATATTTAGGAATAATACTAAACCCAAAATTGGACTTCAAAAATCATTTATCAGGTAAGGCAAATTCATCCCAAAGTTTGATCAACATGACTTGGAAGAATATTTTTTCAAACCAGAATGTGTTAATGTCTGCAAAGTACAAAATATTCGAGTGTGTTGTCAAAACATCACTCTTGTATGCTGCTCAAGTTTGGGGAATAGATGAGTATGATGAAGTAGAAAAACTTCAGAGAAATTTTGTAAAAAAGCTTTTCCACCTTCCGAAAAGAACCCCAAACCATGCGCTGTATTTAGAAACTGGCTTACCAAAACTCTTCACCAACACCCTAAAACTACAGGCAGACTATATTATAAAAGTTCTTTTGCATCCTGATACACGCTTGACCAAACAGATGCTTTTGTATGAACTAAGAAACAAAGACTGGTGGTTCATGAAGTGGCAAACTGTCGGTAGTTCTTGTGGAGAAGTTCTTGAGTTCAATCACCTCAACCCAGTTCAACTTAAAGAAAACTTCTATAAGTTAATTCAAAAATACGAAGATTATGTGAGGGGAACATTTGCGACAGAAGCACAACAGTCAACGGTAGAATAATTTACTCTCAGCTCAATTACAATTTATTAAATAACAACTACTTTCAAAACTCACTGAACTATAAGGAGATATCACTTATCTTCAAATCAAGATGCGAACTCTTATCTTTAAATGGTAGTCCGTACAACGGTAAATTTGATCAATTCTGCTCGCTCTGCAATATAAAAGCTAAAGAAGACTGTTTCCATTTCATAAGTGTTTGTCCCATTTTCAATTACCAAAGAACGATATATTTAGGAAAGAAAAGTTTAACTATGCAAGAAACTATACAAATTTTAAATGAATCTAATTGGAAATCACTTTACTGTTTTTTGAATTCAATTTATAAATATAGAAACTTGTTAACCCTCCAGTGGGCGCGTGGTCTACGGTCGTAGACCAGTCTTTTTTAAAACGCCGCCATTCGCAGAAAAACAATTTTTTTCCGCCATCGTTCACAATAGCTGTAGATAATTAGTTGCTCTACCTAATTAATATGCTATTTTTCTTCGGAGGGGGCATACGAAAGCTTAAAAGGTATTCAAAGTCTCTTGGTCTACCATCGTAGACCACGCGACCACTCGTGTAACAAAAAAAGTTGTCTTCAATTGTATTATTATAGGTAAGCGATTGTACATTTTTAACTACTTTTATTAAAAAATTAATTGATTAGTGAAGAAAATTGCTTCTACTATCTCAGGGACCTATTTTTGGGTCCGTGAGCTGACCTCTAGGGTGAGGTGCGAAAAAAGTGTTAAATTTGCTTGTAGGTACCACTTGAAATGTATATGCGTTTATTGTGATTTGTAGTGCACATTTTAATTTTTTTTTTTTAACTTATTAATGAATTTGTGTTCTATGTTTTTTGAATAGTTTTTTTTATGTTTGCTGTACTGTTTTGTTTGATTTTTTATGAAAAAAGACAAAAACGTGAACACGAAAAACTGAATTTTTCAAGTCTTATATTTCTTTTGTTTTGTGTATAATTTTCCTTTTTTCTTATTCATTACTTTATATGGTTAATCATTTATTGAAAAAAATATCTTTTTTTTGTTATTAACTTTTTTAAAGTATTAATTTATTTTTTATAAAAAATGATTACGAAAAATCGTAAAATTGGGATTGTTTTTTTATTCCGATTTTTTTTTTCAGTGCATCAATAACTTTTTATCTTTGAGTGATGAATATGAAACAAAATATGTTCCTCTATGATTTGACCGCGATTTGAATTCTTAAAACGCTATAGTATATATATTTTTTGGCAAAACAAAATGGTCTACAGTCGTAGACCACGCGACCACTCGTGTCTCTTTTAACCACGCGCCCACTGGAGGGTTAATGACTGAATTCTTTTAAATTGATTTAAAGTTAACTTAAAGTACTGAAGTATATTTTTGTCAATCTGGCTGACGGCATAGCCATAGCTATAAAATTCATTATTTATCAAACAATATGTATAGATCATAATAGGACTAATAAAATGAATACTTACTTACTTACTTACTTACTCTCTCTCATAACGTTCAAGTTTTTTACTGTGGAGGGGTTGTTAGCCCCTCGCATTAACCTCCAAATTTGTTGGGCCGTTGAATAGGTGCTTCTGTTTCTCCGTTTTGCACCCGCCCTTACAAGTTTCGTAGGTTATATCTAGAGATATAACCAGTTCCCGGTGGTTACCACGTGGAGGTAAAGTACTTGGTGTGTAGGAAAAGTTACAGCATACGCCCCCAGATCTTACAACAACCCAACCACCACACCCTAAAGTAGAGGTCTTTTTATCAGTTAAGCAACGAGATACCAACTTAGTGACCACTTCTGTACGTCAAGCCAATAGTTGTCAAATATTATCAATGGATGGCTTCGATGTTAAAAAAAATAAATAAATAGAGTGGCGCGACAGCTCTTGAAGAGCCAAGGCCTAAGTGGCTTACTCTCATCAACAATTCTCTGAGTGCGTGTGAAGAATTGAGGGGACCTACAATTTAACGCCGATTCCGAACGGCAGAGTTGAAAGCACTTTTTGAGGAGGAGGAAAAATTTTTCATCTTCGCAAGAGGCAGTGCCCGTGAAAGATGAAATAAAAACTTGGTCTGAGTAGGACTCGAACCAACGACGTTCTGCTTAGCAGCCAACGCACTTACCAACTAAGCTACGGGCAACTGTTATTCGATGTTATTGGACATAAAATGAAAATTTAAAAGTCTAGAAATGAAGTCATTCCTATTAACAGCTTTGCCCTTATTAGAGGTGAGATTCAAGAACCGGTCGAATTTCGTCACCCTTAAAAATAAAACATTGGCATTTCTTTTCGTTTCCATATAAATTTTGTGACAAAAAAAATTGTATTGAAAATTAGAAAGTTTACACTTGCCTCTTCGACAGCCACAACGAAATCATCGAACGAGCAACGCGTTTGAAATGCCAATCAACATTTTACAAACTACACTCGCTCAATGTGGCGACGCCATCGCCATCGAGTGAAGGTAATTAGCGAAAAGCAGCAAAAATAAAGATTTTCTCCGATAAATAATTTTTCATTTGCACATACCAAAGCATAGGCAGGCTAATGCAGACATAGAAGTATGACTCCATGACAAGCCCGCGTTATCTGCATTAGCTAGCTCAATGTGACTTATAAGCCTGCTTCGGCAATCAAATATGGAATAATGACAGTTACGTTGCAACTAAAATTGTTCAAAATGTGAATGAACTACTGTCACCGTATAGACATAATAAACCGCACACGTACCTACTTCAGATACACCAACAGATAGCTTAGCTAAGCTAAGATACGTAATGTACAATGAAATGAACAAAAGAGGAAATATTTAAGGGGGCTTTCATCAAGGCAACCAACAAGTATAACCAACAAGGAAACTTCAATTGTTTTATGTCATAGCGTGCGCACATAAATACACGTGTTATGAGACTCGCTGGTACGTGCCATAGTTTTTAATTTAAACATTTCAGCGACAGGTACTTGGAAATTCACGCTAAACGTTTCATTACCAAACAGAAAAACAAAAAAACAGTTGGAGGCTTAAACCACTGCAAGTTTTGAATGTTTATGACTGAATCTTTGGCAAATTGACACTATAACTCACCGGAACTGCATTTTCTACTCAACTGCTCTTCATTCATAACGAAAGCGTCTGTAAAAGGAAAATGCAAAAAAAAAACACCCTCAAGCTTGCACCGGTTATCGAAATCAGCTTAATCATTCTTAAACAATTTTTACTTTCACTCATAAAAGAAAAAGAAGCAAAGGAAACACATTGAAAATGAAACTTCGGTAACCCTTTCGTCATTCATCAATGTTGGTGGCATTTTAAACGGCGGCATTCTTGTTAAGGCCAAACAACAACAACCTTTTCCTTCTGGCTGCACCTGACCAAGTGAACTTTCAAGAAATTCGGTTCAAAATTTACCTGAAACGCCTCCCTTCTTCCCGATACCACTCAAAACACATTGCACTCAAAATCCAAGTTCAAGAAATCCACCACCGAGTCTCTACATCAATCACAACCACCAATCAATCGCCATTGATCACTGAGGTAATTACCTCCCCCGGACCTTGCAGGCAGAGTTCAAAGAGCTCAACTGTGCATAAAATTCCAGACACGATTCAGAGCTTTCTGACTTTATGACAATCATAATGCATTGCAGTTGAGTACCTAGAGTTGAAAAGCATTTTTTTTGTCGTTTTTTTACTTCTTCCGGTTACCACTTTCTCCCGTCGCGATCGTCATAGTCATCGATCGTCTTCGGTGGGTCATCGATTGTCTCTCTAGACACTTAAAACCCATGAAAAACGCAAGTAAAATTCGATGATCGTTCGTCTGCCCGTTTGGCGTTTCATGCTTGGTATTGGTTGCTGTCTAGTCATCTATGATCGTGATTAAAGCTAGCCGAGTACTTGGCTTCTTGGAACAGGTTAAATAGACTATTTGAACCGCACCTTCGGCGGGTGGTATTTTGTTTTAAAGAAAGAAGAATGAAATGTCGAGGAGAAAGATGCCAAATTGAAGCTGTTTATTTGAATATTTTTGGACTTCTGCTTGAGTTCCAAAAACATAATAAAATAGGTTATTTTCGATGTGGCTTAAGACAAGGAAATGAACCATTGATTTACGCCACACGATATTGACATAATTGGACAAGTGTTTATGTCTGTGAGGGCAAGAAAGAACGCTCAATACCGACGCAACGTCTGGGACTAAAATCTCTGCTGAAAAGGCAATTTGGATGGAGAATTGGATTCATTTTTTTAAAGAACTAAACTGTTACTTTTTTTTTATAATCAACGCGCACTCAAGGGATTTTTTTCATTAACCTTTATATGCCAAGAGCACAGTGCTAGCATAAGGGAAAGGATAGAGGATGTAAAAGGAGGTGTCGGTGAACATTGGTTTTGAATTCTTCAATATTACAATGACTGGGGAAGACAGAGTGTGGAAGAGAGTTCCACATTCGCGTAGTACGGCTAAAGAACGATTCTCTGTACTTGACAGTACGTCCGAAGTTGGGCTCGAGGGTGAATTGATGGGCATTCCTGGAGGCGCGGGTATTACGGTTGAATGTCTTAAGGGGAGGAATGCAACTGGCTATTTCACTAGAGCATATACCGTTGAAGTATCGGTAAAACAGGGTGAGACATGAGACATTACGCCGATGTTCTAGAGATGTAAATGACTCAACGATGGTATTGTCACCAATCATTTTGAATGCTCTTTTTTGGATACTGTCCAGAAGATTTAAGTACGTCACTGGAGCACCAGCCCAGACGTGAGAATTGTACTCAAGCTTAGGACGTATATAGGTTTTGTAAATGGTAGCCAGATCAGAAGGGGAAAAAAATTTCTTGCATCGCCATAAGAAACCTAAACATCTTGCGGCATTTTTGGCGACATCGCATATGTGCTCGTTCCACAAGAGGTGGTCAGAGATGCACATAGTGAGAATCTCGAGATGTTCGGTCTCATTGATGCAAGTGCCACTCATGGATAGTGGCAAGGGGGGTATATCTCGCTTCGACGATACAAGACAGCATTGAGTTTTCGAAGAATTAAACTCTACGCGATTTTGTATTCCCCATTGTACAATGCTGTTTAAGTCAGAGTTTAATGAGCTTATCATATTTTGCCGTTGCAGTTCCACATCCGAAGAGGAAGGATGTGAGTCTGGAAACGAATATGAAAAGCTAAGGGTACTATCGTCAGCGAAACAATTTATTGGATAAGACGTAACAGACAAGAGATCATTAATGAAAATGAGGAAGAGGGTCGGAGACAAAACGGAGCCCTGGGGCACACCAGCATTTATGTTGTATTGAACGGTTCGAAAGAAAATTTCTAATCCAACGAAGGAGGGATTCGTCGATACCGAAAGCACGCATTTTCGATAAAAGAGCAAGATGCCAGACTTTATCAAGTGCCTTTGAAATATCAGGTGCAATAATCTTACTTTCTCCAAAACGATGTAAAGATTTGTTCCACTGTTCGGTGAGATAAACCATCAGATCACCAGTGGACCCGTTGCTGCGAAAGCCGTATACTGCCGGTCATTAAGAAGCTTTCGGTCTTCGAGATATTTCTTGAGCTGATAGTTTATCTAGCTAGATAGTTTATATTATAGTTTATGACCTTAGAAAGAAGGGACGTATGTGCAATCGGACGATAATTGGAGTAGGAAGAAGATTCGCCTTTTTTTGGGATTGGCTGGACAAATGCTGTTTTCCAACTGCTCGGAACGAGCCCAGAAGAATAGGATAGATGGAAAAGCTTACGCAAGGGTTTTGCCAGCGTGGAAGAACACCTCTTCAGAATAATAGCGGGGATACCATCCGGACCAGCGGATTTATGTATGTTGAGATCTTTTAGGACTCTCGCCACAGCACGAGTGCGGAAGAAGATTTGTCCCATGGAATCATTGACGCGCTAAAGAGCTGGAGGAGTCATGACGCTCTCTGGCAGCGTAGAATTGGAGGCGAACTGCCTCGCGAGAGAGCTTACAACTGGAGTGTCACTGTCAACGAGCGTAGGGACCGAGGAAGAAGAAGAATTCTTCATATTTTTCACAAATGACCAAAATTCTTACTGCCTTTGGGACTTACTTAAGTGCTTGAAAGTATTGACGATGGGTTCAATAAATACCTGAAACGAAAGAAAAGGAAGTGCTGAGGATATGGAAAGACCACTTTTCCAAGCTTTATAATGGCGATGACGAGCGAAACTCAGCCAGCAATACAGAACCATTCAATTTGGGTGCAGAAGGCCAAAAATTCCACCCATTCGACATTGAAGGAATGAAGATAGCGATATTTAAACTTAAGTCAAACAAGGCCGCTGGAGCAGACGGGCTAGCCGCCGAAATGTACAAAGCAGCTGGAGATGATTTGGTTAGGAGCATGCAAAATTTGGTCGGAGGAAAGCATGCCCGATGAATGGAACCTCAGCATCGTATGCCCGATCCTCAAAAAAGGAGATCCCCTGAACTGAACCAACTACAGAGGTATAAGTCTCCTTAACATTGCCTATAAGATCTTGTCTGCCGTGCTGTGTGAACGTTTGAAGCCTTTCGTCAACAACCTGATAAGCCCTTATCAGTGTGGCTTCAGTCCCGGAAAGTCCACCATCACCCTACGGCAGATCTTGGAGAAGACCCAGGAACTTAAAATCGATACCTACCACCTCTTCATTTATTTCAAGGCCGCGTATGACAGCGTCTATAGAGACCAATTATATAAAGCAATTTCTAATTTTGGCATCCCAGAAAAACTCGTCCGTCTGTGCAAGAAGACGATGGAAAACTCACGCTGTTCCATCATGGTCGAAAAAAACCTAACGAACGCATTTGATGTCAAAAAAGGGCGATGCGTTGTCATGCGATTTCTTCAAAATCATTCTTGAAAAGATTGTGCAAAGCTCCAACGTCAACACCAGAGGCACAATCTTCAAAAGTCCGTCCAGCTACTAGGATACGCAGACGACATTGACATAACTGGAAGATGATGTCAGCGGAGCGTTTGTGAGTCTTGAGACGGAGGCCAGTAATATGGGTCTAGCGGTTAACGAGGGCAAGACCAAGTTAATGCTGTCAACAAGAAAGGACAACCAACATCGACGTCTTGGAGCAAACGTCAACATAGACAGATTTAACTTCGAGGTAGTTAAGGACTTCGTCTACCTAGGATCCGCTATCAGCTCAGACAACAACACCACCGCTGAAATCAAACGAAGAATCACTCTTGCCAATCGCTGCTTCTTTGGACTAAGAAGGCAATAGAGAAGTAAAGTCTTCCCTCGAGCAACTAAAGGGTCGTAGAACAAAACCCTTATCATCCGGTCCTAATTTTTGGTTCAGAGACATGGAGCATGACAACATCCGATGAAAACGCTTTGGGCCGCTTTGAGAGAAAAATTGTTCGATTGATTTTTGGTCTTGTCTGCATAAATGGAGAATGGAGACGAAGATTCAACCAAGAACTGTACGAGCTGTTCAGCGACACTGACCTAGCCAGAAAAGTTAAGTCCAACAGCTTAGATGTTTGGGACATGTAGAGCGAATAGGAAATAATGCTCCGGCTCGTAGAGTCTTCGAATCCAACCCATAAAGGACGTCGCAGAAGAGGAAGACCGCGACTCAGGTGGAGCACACAGGTGGTAGAGGACCTGAACCAACTTGGCGTGCGAAACTGGAGACAGCTAGATAGGGACCGAGCTGGCTGCAGCCGTTTGTTGGATGAGGCCCTGGTCCGACCTGGACTGTAGCGCCACCATAAGTGAGTAAGAAAGAAAAGGAAAGCATTAAATTGGAGTATTGGCTTAGAGTTAGATGTATTAGGTACATTGTCAGAGCCTTGAAAGATCCGACAATTTCAGGTTCGATTAGAAACCTGCGCATGAATTTGAGTATACGCACATAAGTACCTACTGTCAGAAAAGTTATATTCTATGTGCATTAATAAAGTTTTCACGTAAGATGGTCCGACTCGACTTTTGTGATGTACATATTCACCTCATGTTTAACATCACCTCGATGCCTGCCGTCTCTCCCAACCGAATAAAAACTATAGTCAGTTCGCAGAGTTCTTGTCAGCCATAAATCAATCGGAAAACCAAATAGCTTTTCACCCAAGAAAAGTCAACCCAAAAAGAACGCCTTGTCCTCGCCTTCATAGCACACTGCACTATTGATGCACATCTACCAAAGGCGATGAAATTTCACAACACCACCAGTACCAAAGTGTTGGTGTTTCTATATCTCGTTTCATTTGGTTAGTTCCGGCAAGGCATGGACTAACTTAAATGCGTTACACGTTCAGAACATGGTGGTATTGTGGCGTTCGGGACGTATCACGCCGCGCCGCCGGCCAGTCGGTCGCGCCATGGCAGTGATCTTCATCTTTGAATCGAAGCGAATGGATATTAATTTCAACACCAATTCGATTGTCCGCTATGCAATACCAACCAAGCGACTCCAATACGAATCGAGATCGGTTGTAAAGAGTGGATGAGAGGGCAAAGCGGCAGTGGGTGTATTTCACAACGAATTCAACGATTGCGACTGCATAAGGCCGCCAACAAATCGATAAAATCACATTTTTTGAACAAAAAGTCGGAGCTAAAGGAGCAGTGGCGCTCAAGATTAGATGAATATCTAATCGTTATCATTTCTTAAGAACCTCACTAGGTCCTGTGCGATGTCATGCAAGTGCAAACTCTACATAGATCTAGATATTAATCTCATTATGATAAAGGAGGGGCCCTGAATCCGTATTCATGAATTGATCACTTTATTGCAAATTATGTTCATGGGCCTATCGTTCGATGTCTATCAATGTAAACTATCAACAGGAACACTTGTGCACCACCCAACCTTCAATCTCTTAGTTTTGATGGATGGTTATAAAGTAGGTACTTATTTCAAATGTTACCATTGAAGCAAATGCTTTGGAAGTTTGTCAAAGATATCCAAGTGAAGATTTCCATGCATCAAACGCACTCATCCAAATATTTAATTCTCAATTTCACTCCCAGAGATCCGCACATCTCTTTTCTCCAAAGATTTTCTAGCGGAATATAATAAGAATAAAAATCAGTCAACCTGACAGTGGCGACATACTGCAAATCCGCTAGATGCAGCCGCATCTGTGCAGTCACTCGCAGAAATCAAAGATGCAGAACATTGGAAATGGGTGATCTGGTGCATGTTATTCAATTCGGTTACTGATACAGTTAGTGCAGTTGTGACGTTGTTGTTTGTTTTCCAATGATGACAATTGCAAATGCGATATCATTGGTAGCGAGTGAGATTGATCAGCCAATGAGTAAGGCAATAGGTGCGCAACGAATGGGACACAAATTTGACACTCAAAATATAATTTTTAATATAAACTTTCTCTATCACCAAAACATTTACAGCAAAAGTCATCAAATACAATCCAAGCCATGTGCCTATTACGTTCAATAATTTGACGTCTTTATCTCAAATAGGAGCGGTAGTTTTCTAGCCACTTGCGACCATGTGGTCACATACACAATAATTAATCAAAATTCAAAGGCCAACACTGACACTCAAGTGTCGAAGTATCGTATTGGGACATTGGGAGTAGAACAGTGACAATTTTTATTCTTCTGAATATTCAAAGGGAAACTTTCATAAAGAAATTAGCTCTCACGTGTAGCTCTACGATGGCGCTAAGATAATTTCGCGCATTGAATTAAAAAAATGAAAAAAAAAAATGGAAAGCAATCAAAAGCTGATTAAAACGTCAGAACTGAGAGCTGTCACTATTTTTAGACCAAACAACACTTAGCCATAAATCAAGTGTCCAATAAGCCGTACACAGGAACACAGACACACAGAAAGAGAGAGAACTCCTCAATTTTATGCGTGATTAATTATGGCCAACTAGCTTCTGGTCTTCGATGATAATTTTTCAACAACTCTAAGAGTCCAGAGCGGTTATTATGGAGGTAGTACCTCCAGACGGTATCTTTGTTGGTATTGATGATTGCGATGACGATGACGATGGTGATCTCTAGTAGTCAATAGAACCTATTTTTTTTAGATTCGAATTGTCCTCTCAGACCCCTCAATCATTATACCAATTAGCCCATCAGACAAGGTCATGCGAAAGAGGTGCTCATCGTAAATTATTATTAACAAGATCCCTCTGCGATCATGATCGATGCCAATGAAGATGATAGCCAGTGTGTGTGCGAGTTCCGTCCCGTCTCCTGTATGATTATTTTTCAAAATTTAAATTTATCGCCATGGGAATCTTTTCTCGGGAGCTGCAATGCCAAAAAAAAAAAGAACAACAACAAACAAACAGAATTTCCATCGATCTGCTATAGTGGCCCCGTGGCCAATGTCATTCCATATACCAGCCCACCACGTACAGTGGTTCTACATTAATACAAATGCGGTTAAAAAATATTCCCTGACAAAAGGTTATTCTTGGAATTAAAGGTTTCTAGCATGAAAATCACTGAAGTAAATAACTTTCTTGTACCTGCCCCACTGTTAATGGAATGGCCGAGGTCGGCTTTGAGAGGAAGACGGCCGAAAATGCCACAGGAGCGCTTCTGCTTGTTTTGCGATATTGAAATCGTTTGTCTTTTTCGACAGCCTGGCAGTTATATGCATATCTCATGGTGATGTTCCCCCACAAGAACATTTATAGAGACCTGTGCAGAGTCAACATAGTTAACTGAGGTTTCAACACCTCAGAGTGTATATAGAAAAAACTCTCCAACCCACAATTACACAGCTCTCAAGTGACTCTGTGGATTGACTATGGTTACAAAGTGACAATTACAATGTTCTGCTCTAAAGTGTATGTTTGTCCTTTAAGGTTTTGCTGCAACAATGTTATAAGCAGATATGAAATTCTTGTGATTTGGCCTCTAGCTCGCGCAGTGGGAAAAAGAGCAAAGTTGTTCGTTTAATTAATTTGTGGATTCCCCAGCGTGTCTCTGGTGTGGGGAGCCTTTGGTTTCATAGATCTTAAAGCCTTTCTTCCCTCCGTAAAACAATTGGGCGCTGTTAAAATGGAGATGTTATCCTCAAGTTGTTGTTTTTGGCTTGGCATGTAGTTGGTAATCAAAAGTGACCCCAGATGATTTTTTAATTACTATTCACTCGCTCTTTAGGTCGGGAATTTTTTTAGGGATAAAAGCACATTGATGTGATGTATTTAAAAATGACAAATCCAACAAGGCACACAACAATGCTTATTACCGTGTGTTGAAAAAACGTGAGCACGAGGCGAACCCATAAAAAGAAGTAACTCACACAAATGGATGATGGTAAAAAGTAATATTTTTACCATTTTTGGACATGCAATCGGCCTTATAAAACAAAAATCCAAATTCAACAGCAATATTCATAAAATATAAAAGAACACTTTTAGTTGAATAGAATTGCTAGTGATGAAAAGCGAAGTATACTTTTAGGTTTCCTTAAATATACTCTATAGCTTGGGAGTTGGGAGTTGGAACTTGGAACAATTTTTTTTTTTTTTGAATTTTGAAGTCATCTTCATCTCAGCTCTCAGCTGCCGTCATTTTACCATAGAGATAATATAATATTGGACGGGAGCGGTAGCGGTAGCACTTCGTACAAGTGGAGTTGACCCCGTCAAATTTTGAGAAAGAATATACAGTGCCTTGCATAAGTAAAACCGCACCTGAAAAATTGCGTTTTATAGAAAACCTACAATAGGAGTGACTCCTTACTATTTTTTTTATTGAGTTGCATCACTGATCAAGCAAATTGAGAAGAAAATAAAGTACCGTTATTTCATCTCCTGGTGTTTAAAAATTAAAAACAGATTTTGATGTTTTGCAAAAATATAACCGCACAATGCAAATCTCTTTGAAGCTGCATTCAGTCAAGGGCTTTAATTCTTTCAAACAGAAAACAACAATGCCACGTGGTACGCATTTAATCGAAATTGAAAAACGTAAAATCTTGGCTTTTCGGTCAAGCGGCCTTAGTCTTAGGGCTATTGGAAGACGAATTTCACGATCGGATCGTGTCGTTCAAAATTTTTTAAAAGATCCAGGAATTTATGGGACAAAAATAAGACCCGGGCGTCCGCAGAAGCTGACAAGAGGCGTTTAATCAATGCTGGGGTGGAATCGTGTAAGCTGACTTTTGATAGTTGACAGTCAAATTCAAGAAAATTCGTCTGTGTAAGCTGATAGTCAAAAATGACAGTCATCTTTTTTTGACTTTTTCAGCTGACACCTATTTAGGTGTCAAATTGATACAACTGAACATTTTCGGTGTTCTTTTTCTTGGTGTTTTTTCTATTTTTTGGGAAAAATGAATAGAGGAAGTGTACCAATTATGGAATACGCTCCTAATATGGAATAGTGCAATATTCTGAAAACCACGCTGTGTATGCATCTGTTTTTTTCATGCAAGCTTTTTTTTCACGTGTATATTCGTTATAATTATCCTTGTTAACGCCGGGAGGTGTTGAAGTGCGCAAATATTAAAAGTTGTTTTTCGTGTAGGTGCATGACATATTATTGCAAGTTTATTTTTTTTTTATATTTTTTTATCCTTTTAACTTTAAACATATTTTATTCGTCGCATCGTTAGGAAAAAGCTTTAACTTTAGGATAAGAAAAAGTATTTAGGTAAGTTCAGTGAAATAAAGAATTAATTTTTACATAGTTCAGTGAATCGTGTTGTTCCTAATATGGAATATCAGGGTGTTCCTAGTATGGAATAGCATTCAATATTCGGAACCATCTACAACTTTTGTTTGCGTTTTTATTTTTTTTATTTTTATATGGCACCAAAAGAGAACAAATGAAAGATTTGGGTCAAGTTGGCAATGCGGAAGGCCATCGCAACCGTCAAGTCAAAAGAAACGAATTTTCTGAGAGCACTCAGACTGGGCTTGTTTACTGAAAATAAAGGCGCTGAAGAATGGATAAAATGCTTCTCCTGCCAGAAATAGTATCACGTAGATTGCTCTGGTGCAAAAATCAATAATTTTATTTATGATTTCTGCACATCAAATTAAATTTTTACAAAAAACACAAGTGGTCCATATTAGGGTCACATTTTTCAAAGTGCTCATTTTGTGTTTTATTAGTTTTTTATTTATTAAATGAAGTGTGATATTTTTTTTTAGTTTTCCTTTTATTTTTTAAGTAGTATTATATATTTTTATAAACCTGACCTTAAAAGACTGTATAAAATTTGATTTTTTCGTGTTTAAAAATGAGTTTATATTTTGGTATTCCATAATCGGTACACTTCCTCTACCTACTTTTGGGCTGGTGCAAGTGCTGCAATTGAAAAAACAATGAAAATCAAAATTCACACCTTTATTTTGGTCAAAAGAAAGAGAAATTATTTTTCAAGAAACACATTTTGTACCAACACTTTATTTATCCTCGGAAAAACATTCACTTCACATTACATTCATTGGCCTCTCCAATATTAAAGTTATGATTTTGTTTTTTAAACTCTCACAAAATTTTCATCGCTCCCAGTTAAAGAAAAAAAAAATTATTCAAAACAAAACAAACTTCTTGACAAATAAACAAAGGAACAAATAAAAAAAGGACACATAGATACAATATTCATACTCCCGTCTCTTTTTTTATTTCCTTGTTTGTGTCTCTAAAAATTTGAAAGCATGTAAAACAACAACAACAATCAGGTTTTAACATGAACTAAACAGAGTGATGCCAAGGATCCAAGAAAAAAATTGATTTCAGAATGATCACCTTACACAGATGGAAAGTTGTTGAATATCACATTTGATAGTCAAAAATTTGATAGTCAACTATCAACTTACACGATTCCACCCCTGCATTCAATTCGGTGCATTCTTTGCCGGAATTTCGTGACGAATTGGGTTTAAGAGTTTCGGTTTCAACCGTTTCTCGTGCTTTAAACATCAGTGGAGTGATTGTTCGGGGCAAAATGGTGCCAGTTCCAAATCTAACAGCAGCCCACAAACAAAAAAGATTGAAATTTGCCTGTCAAATATGAATCGGGATTGTAAAACCGTAAGTGACTTTCTATTAATCTACACTAAAATCTCGTTATTCCAAATGGCATACTCGAATAACAGTAATAATAACGCTAATAACGGTACTTTATTTTCTTCTCAGTTTGCTTGATCAGTGATGCAACTCAATAAAAAAAATAGTAAGGAGTCACTCCTATTGTAGGTTTTCTATAAAACGCATTTTTTCAGGTTGTATGTATCAGCTTGGTTTTATATTTTATCTAGCATTTGGCGTTTTTCTTTCTTACCTCTAAGCAGATCAGATCAGATTACAGAGCTGTCTTTTTTAGCTCAGACCTGTTCATATGAAAGCTCTGCCTGTTCATATGAAAGCTCTGCCTGTTCATATGAAAGCTCTGCCTGTTCTTTTTTCGTTTTCTTTTCCAATAAGTCTGTTCAATGAGTCTGTGCTGGACTGTATTGGACAGAAAAGTACAACATTTTCCTGTTCAATGACACTTTTTCTGTGCTAGAGTGTTCTAGAACAGTCTAGTTTGCTGTTCAATGACTTTTTCTAGAACAGTTTAGCGTAGGTTAACGTAAAAAAGAACAGGATTTTCTGTACTTGCTTTTGAGGAGGAGTAACCTAGAACAGAATCATGACAACTGTCAAAGTGTTGTTGTTTCTTTTTGTCTTTGTTATTGTTTTGTGTTTTGAGGTTAAGTGAATTAATTCACTTAAGGCAATAATGAAAGATTTTTTGATTTTGCTAATAAAATAGTAAATATTTACTTGTTTGATTTTTTAAAGATCTTATTCCTTAAATAAATTACATTTTCAAACATGTGTTGAAGAGAACAATGCAGGAAGTTTTTTTTTCTGATTTTAGTTTTCACAGCTGACGTTTCGATGACTGTTCTAACTTGTCTGACATTTCTGTGCTGATCTGTTCTGTTCTACACTTTTCTGTGCTGTTCTAACCTACACTTTTTCTTATTGAACAGTCTTAATATTGTGTGTGAGCATCAGCGTTACCACTTTACTCCTTTCGAAGTAGATCTACCGATTTTTGAAAAAATGTTGAAAATTTACATCTTTAATCAAACCATCTCTAATTTCTTGAAGTCTACTTCACTCAGAAAAAAACTTATAGGGCCGAATACTACATATGCCTGCATGAAGATTGCTGTCTCTGTGCAAGCAAACTGCGAGTGTATGGGGTAGAGTGATTTCAATTTTTTCTTATATTTTCATGTTCATGCATTTGTCTATGCGTCAATGTATCCAGGGTCAATATTGAATATAAAAAACGTCCCTTGTTCTGAATCAACATTGCTTTTCTCCCAAATCAACTTCGGTTTTTTTTTTGGTAAGTGGTAACGCCGGTGAGGATGGGTTGCGTATTGCGTTGGCTTGTTGATCGTTGACTTCGTATCGGTACACATACAATCATACCTAACATGTAGGCATAGGCAATTAGACATGCACTTTTTTTTGATTGGGGACAGAAGATAGATTCAAGAACTTATGTGAATACTACTTTTGTACTTAATTTACCTACTTTTTTAAATTCGGGTTACAGAATAAAAACACGCATTCGGCAAAGTGGTAATAAAACCTTAATAAACATAAACATGTACGACCCGAAATTTGATTTTTGATTTTTTTAGAATTTCAATTTAGAATTTGCATAATTATTAATTGTGTACATTAGAGTGGTTCTTATTCCATCTGCTCATTCGTCTCCAAATAAATTTAAAAAAATCCTCTAATTTTTTCAGATTTTTATCTATACCCCCTCCTGGCCCTGTATTGAAGTGAAATTCTAATACTAGGGACTTTGTGGCTGATTTTTTTATTATTCCCGTATATCTGAATTTAGACTTTAAAATAAAAATTTTGCACAATTATACTTTGTTTTAATTTCCCTGATTTTTTTACAAGGATATTAAAACACTTATGAAATTTTTTGGTATGCAACATTATTAAGACATTACATATAAACGTGTTGACGAAATTTCCAAAAAATTGGTTTTTGAGAAATCTAGAAAAGAGTGTTATAAACTCAAAAGGTACTACAAAAATGGATCTCTTTTCCGATTGTTTTGTTATTGAAGAATAAGATGGAGATGGAGAATAAGAGATACAGAACTTTGAAAAAAAAAGTTTAAAAATATTTTTTAAAAATACAAAAAAAAAAAAAATATTATTTGGGCAATATATACGTACTTTCAGAAAAAAAATATGCTGATCGCATTTTCATTTTTGGAAAAAATCTTATAACAAAAAAAACATTCTATGAGAGGTACGGTTTTGGAGCAGTACAAAAATATTTTTTTTTACATAGAATACATCAATGCTTTGAAAAAAAAAAATTCGGGGAAGTTTAAAAAAATCGTAGGAGCCGTTTTTGAGAAAATTAAAACTTTTGGTTTTTGGTAAAAAAAAAAAATTGTATTGTGGCACCCTAAATTTTGGTCTTAAAAAAATCAAAAAGATAAGCTATGCGTTTTTGCTCAAACCTCTAATTTTCAAGTTTGAAGTCAATCGGACTAGTGGTTAAGGCGCTGTAAGTGTTTTTACAGACAGACGGCGGAATCGCCGGACCTACTTTTTTTCGATTTGAGATGATGATGACGATGAGATATGAAATTACGAGTAAGAGTAAGAATAATTTCAAAAAACCACTGTCTCAAATATGCGCTCTGCGAAGAGTGGGTGAGGGTTTGGAAAGGATTGCTTGCAATTCCAAGTACAGATTTCTTGCCGCTCATGTGCGGAAGGTTCAACCTCCAAGTGGTGCAGAGCGTCAACCTGACTTCGGTCAGGGCGAATGAACCTACGTTTTTATTGTACATGTATCATAATCACTGTTTACCCAAACGCCGTGATTAATGAGACTGTACTTGATATCATTGTGATAGAATAAGGCACTAATGAGTGTTTATAAAAAGTTGGTGGTGCATGGCAATATGTCATGCAGTCTTCCAGTTTGGTCGACCCGACTCCTCTCTGGTAAAATGGACTGCATGACAATGGACACCAGTGTTCCTGTGAGCCGTTAAGTCAGGAAGCTGGAAAACTATCCTTTTGGTTTGTACGGATGTGTGATAATTTCACACATCCGATAGAATGTATGATGATAATGTCATACATTCACAGAGTACAAAATAACAAAAGAGACTACCATGTCTTCTGAAAAAAACTGGTGCTCTGGGGTAGTTGTGCCCGGATTCTAATTGAATCTCAACTACAGTTGCGGTCGGCCCCCTTGTGGGAGTTTCAGAGTGGCTGTGGTTAACGAGAAATACGTTCTCGGTAACTGAGTGATGGTGTTCCTTAAGCTCAGTTACATAGATAAAAACACATCTACCAGTATGGCTTTTTTAACGGGAAAAGCAAAATGGTACTTGAGAAAATTGGAAATGACGGAAGGTAAAGTCTACGGCAATAGGACAGATGCAGAAGATTAATCTTGCCTTTTTTTCATATTCTACAAGGCAACATACACCATAAATATGCATGTAATTCATGCATATAAAAATGGAGTGGATTGGAATTCAATCCACCACGAAATTAGGGCCTTGAGCCAGGTGTTCGTGTGTATTTGTTTTCCTTATCTGTCTCAAATATGCCTTAACTATTCAATCCAGGTCCCAGAACAATTCAACTACATATACATACCTATCCTGTAATCGGTATACCCAGAAGGCAGATAGCCGATCAAAATTCATTTTTTTTTTAATATCTTCAAGAGATCAGAATTGATCAAAATTAAAACATTCAATTTCATTCTTCGTTAACGCTTTAACGACC
This sequence comes from Sphaerophoria taeniata, assembly GCA_943590905.1. Classification (NCBI taxonomy): domain Eukaryota; kingdom Metazoa; phylum Arthropoda; class Insecta; order Diptera; family Syrphidae; genus Sphaerophoria; species Sphaerophoria taeniata. The sequence goes on from OX016542.1 coordinate 88,259,228, forward strand.
ATCGAGATTTTTAATACTTTTTACTACTAATCGTTAATACAATCACAAGTATTCAAGTGTATAAGTGGAAAAACTTAATAAAAGCAAATAGAAACGCAATAACTTCATTGCATACATTTATCCAAAATCGTATCATTACGAAATAAAACACAAATACAATTGATTAATTTTAAGGATGTGTTAACGTAAAACGACAAAAAAGTTGTTTTTGATTTTTTTGTTTTCTTTCCATATCAAAGACAAAGAGGTCAATTGAGGTGGCAAAATAGGGGATGAAAAGAGAAAACAAATCTTATTCTTCGTGTTTGCGAGTTAAAAAGAAAAAAAGACGAAAACTAACAAAAAAGATTTGGGAAGGAAAAAAAAAAGCTTTTTTTGATAAAATTCGTTTTCATAGAACACTTTTTCCCATATGGATGAGACATCTGTATAGTTTCTTATCTGTGCTCTGAGTTAAATCTATTTGCTCAGGATAAAACGACCGAGCAAATAGAGCAGATAGATGAGCGAAGACAGCTTCACTTGTTTTTTTTTCGGATTTTACAGACAAAAACAAACATAAAATAAAAATGGATTCCCAAGACAGTCGCGCGTCTATTGTAGGTTAACAAAAAAATTGTTAATAATAATAATAAGTAAAAACTTACATTTCAGTGCTCAGGTTTGTTTCTTTATTAAATCGGAGGACATTGAATATGATCTGCTCAGAGCTTCGTTTCGACACATCCGTGATCTGATCCGTTTTGACACATCCGTGATCTGATCTAATCTGCTCAGACGTAAAAAAGAAAAACTCCAACACCCCTATTAATAAACGAAAATCAAACCTGAATTATTTTTAATCAGTGACTTAAGTGCAAAATCTTATCAATAAAACAAAAATTGAGTTAATTGACGTTACTTAACTTGTCAATTAACTAATACACCAAAGTAGGTGGATTAACGAGTTAATTGAAGTTCTAAACGTCACACGCTTAAATGCAATTCAATGAGACAGTGTGTGTGTAAAAGTTGAGATTAGATGAGAAAGTATATGTGCAAACCAATTTATAATCTATGGTCACTATAGGGTTCTTGTTAATTGTAGTAGATTTTGGTACTAGTTTTTATCTAAACGTCAATTAGCTATCGCAGGGTGCTTATATTTTTATTATTAGGAAATGTTAATTCATGCATTATCTTTTAATCAATGTTTTTGTTAATTGGTGAATTAGAAGATATATCTGCAGTTTTTATTAATAGGGCTGCAATTGTTCTGCTCTTAAATAAAAACTCATATTAGGTCTGTTCTTTTACTGCCGAAAACTCCCAAATTCTCCCATTTTTCTGTTTTTTACTCCCGATTTTTGTAAGTTCTGTCACTTTTTAAGGAGAAAAATATTTCCCCTATCTGCCGATTTTAGCCCAAAAATTTCTTGTGGCAGTTTTTGTAAGTTCTGTCAAACCATAAGAAGTACATTGAGTTTCGTGGACGTTTGATATGATTTTGTGCATTTTGGAGATTTTGGCTGTGAAGCGTTCTTTTACTTTTTGGGAGAATCACAAAATTACATCCCCACTCATCGATTTTTGACAGTTTTTACTAAAACTGCCGAAAAAGTAAAAGAACGGACCTATTACATATAACAGCCCTGTTTAAAAAGCTCGTATGAAACGTCAAACTAGTGTCAAACTAGTTTTGAAAAACGTCAACATTCCTTTTTTCACTTTTATCTGAATTGCTCAAAGGTAAGATTGCTTGTGTTAAGAAAAAAAAAAAAAAACAAAACAACCATGTCTTCCAACGATGCTGAATCTCCTCCAGTAACATCCGACGAGTTCAAAATCACCGCCGAATTTACACCCGAAGAATACGAAAAGAACTGGTCAGATCGTTTGTCTGAATTGGACGAATCAAATGACTTGTCGGAAAGAAACAAAGTCTTCGAGAAATTCTACAAACACGTATGGAATCTTCTCTTTGGATCGGAGGCAACACCAGAAACTCGCATTCTAGCTGTCAAATTGCTTGAAGTTGAACGTCCCGATGCTGCATTTTTCAATCCATTCCTCTACAACGACTGGATAAGGACTGTGAAGGATGAAATCATAAAACACGAGCTGTATGATCTTTGGAGGAGTGAATTCGAAAAGAAACAACTGGGATTGCTCTGGGCCAAGGACTCAGATTATTTTGATGATTTGGAGGACCCGGAGCCAATGGAATTTTATAAATTGCCAACGGATGTGAAGAAGTGAAGAGGATTTGGATGAATGTTGAAAGGAAATGAAATAAAAAGTTGTTTTTGTTATAAACTTGAAGCAATTGTCTTTATTTTTTTGGTCGATGATGACTTAATCTTAATCGTCGTAAATAGATTTAAGGGTGTTTCTGTGTACTCAAGTGTTGTGGGATAAACGAAAGACCAAACAGTGCCTTTGATATTGAATCTGACAAGCGCGTGACTCATCGAATCGACTTAAAACGACAAACAGACACAGATTTAACTATCCCATATTGTCTAGTGGTTAGGATATCTGGCTCTCACCCAGAAGGCCCGGGTTCGATTCCCGGTATGGGAAACTTTTTTTTTTCAACAGACAAACAGCGTACAGATTAAGCTTTACTCTTAGGACTCAACAACAAATTAATGAATCACTTTTTGGAATTTTGTTTTGTTTATATTCCACAGTGAATTGGAAGCGTTGTCATTGTATGTGCCAAGGCCATTGGAATGACGCACGGCATCTGTTTTAACAATATTTGAGTGACTTTGTCATTCCGAAAAAAGAGCCGGTGCCGCGCAGTTTTTATTTTTTGTTCTATCGGAAAATTAAAGAAGATAAACCATGTCCGACAGTGAAGAACCTCTCCTCACAAGTGAAGATTTCATCTTGACACCAGATTTTTCTCCCGAAGACTACAAAACTAATTGGTCACCTCGTTTGACTAGTACCGGTGAAGAAAACGACTTCGAGGAAAGAAATAAAGTACTTGAAAAGTTCTACAATCATATTTTCAAATTGTTATTCGGGAAGGATGCATCATCAGACACTCGGAAGCGAGCTATAGAACTGTTGGAAGCACAGCGCGGTGATGCTGCCTATTTTAATCCATTCATGTACAACGATTGGATTAGAAAAGTGAAGAATGAGATCATCAGAAGAGAGCTTTTTGATCTGTGGCGGAGTGAATTCGTGGCCAAGGGCCTTGGTTTGATTTATGCAAAGGAATCCGATTATTTCGATGATTTAGATGATCCAGAGCCGGCTGAATTTTATAAGTTGCCTTGAATAAAATAGAACACTTCGAAATAAATTGTTGGCATTATTTTCTTTACCAAACACTTACTTACTTATTTATCCGGCTCACACACAATCCATGAAGGATCTCAGCCTGAGACACTGCAGCCTTCCATCGTGAACGGTCCCTCGCATGCACTCTCCAGTCGCCGAAACCAAGCGCTCTGGCATCCGCAGTCACTTGGTCTTTGTACCGTAGGTTCGGTCTTCCTTGTCGTCTCGAACCTGGGGGCTGGGATGAGAAGACTTCCTTGGCTGGAGCGTTGTCGTCCATTCGCTCGATGTGGCCGAGCCAATGTAGTCGTCTTTTCTTGGCCTTCTGGACTACATCCACATCTCGGTACAGCTCGTACAGTTCTCGGTTGAACCTTCTTCTCCATTCGCCATCGTCGCATACGGTACCGAAAATCCGTCGAAGAATTTTTCTTTCGAAAGTGCCCAGTATGAATTCCCCTTTCTTACTTATCGTCCAGTACTTGGCGCCGTAGAGTAGGACTGGTAAAATCAAAGTTTTGTATAGCAGACACTTTCTTTTGAGTGAAGAGTTTTGAACCCAGTTGTTTGGCCAAACCGAAGCAGCAGCGGTTTTGCCTGTTCTTCAATCGCCGTGAAGGCCTCAAGCACAGCTCTCTTGGATCGACCGATGATGTCTATGTCGTCCGCATAGCCTATGAGCTGGGTGGACTTATTGAAGATAGTGTTTTCCGTGCTCCCACCTGCCTTGCACACTATCAGCTCCAGGACTATGTTGAAGAAGTCACATGACAACGCATCTCCTTGTCTAAACCCTGCGCATGTTTGGAATAACTCGGATGAGCTGTTACCCATTAGCACACTGCACTGCGTATTGTTTAGCGTCATGCGGCACAGCTGGATCAGTTTGTTCGGGATCCCCAATTCAGACATCGCCATCATAAGCTCTTGGCGGTGGATGCTATCACAAGCAGCTTTAAAGTCGATGAAAAGATGGTGGGTTTCGACTTGAAAATCGTTGGTCTTTTCCAGGATCTGCCTCAGTGCCAAACAGGTAGAACTCAAACATCAAATTTATGATCAATAATGAATATTTTATTCTGTACAAAAGAATCTTACAACTTTAACAATAAAAAGAAAACAAAATCAACATTCTACATGTTGCCAAAGAGATCCTCCACTGACTCGTCGTCGTCCATAGTCGTCTCGACATTACTGGCAGCAGCAGTCTCCTTCGAAGTATCATAGAAGTCACTCTCCACCTGTGGATCCTCCTCCTGGCATAATCCCAACTTCTCCTTCACAATCACATCTGCCCAGAAATCAAACATTTTTCTCTCGATCACTTTCGCTCGGATGTCCCGCATCCAGTCGTTATAATCATACGAACTGTTGCCCACAATACTAATCTTCTGATAGACAACCAAAGCCTTTCGAATTTTCTCATACTGTTTGGTCATTGATTTGAAGAGTAAATCCTCGAGAACAGAACGCATTTGACAGGTATATTGATGAAATTTGGCGGCTTGCTCGGGGCCTTTGGGTAGTTTTGTCATGATGTTTGTAATGAGGGAAGTGAAGTCTTCAGCTGGAGTCACGGTGCTGACGTGAGTGCACATGTTGGCGTCATCGGACTGTGCAGCAGGTAGTAGATCGTTCAGAGCCATTTCGTTCGAATCCCCACCATCGGGCAGCGAAGCGACGCCATTGAAGAAGTGTTTCTTTAGTTTATCTTTGGTTGGAGCTTCGCGCATCTTCAAATCAAATTGCTTCTTAACATTCCCAATCGCGTCGGATGCCTCGGGAATTTTCCCAAATGCTGGGCTACCCGTCGATTGGTTGAGAAGAGCGCTGCTTAAATATTCAATCAAAAATGCCTGACTGATGTTCGGAAGGAACTTGAATGTCAAAAGGTCTTTGCTCAGAGAATCCATCGATTCTTGATTGGCGTCGTTTTTCGGTGAGAGATCCATAGAAGCCATCAGCTGATCAACTGCCTCAAGCTGTGCATCACTGGGTTGATTTCTTTTGGTGTTGAGCTTTGGAAAATCCCAGAATCGTTGTTGCGAATGATAACAAAGTTCGATCATCGACAATCCAGCATACCCGTATTCCATAGTCGGCATCAGGGCAACGAGCTTCGGTTTGTTGGAATTATTGTACACCTTCCAAGCTAAAATACTATCTCCATTGTCCATCATAACACGAACAAGCGAGTCTAATAACATTGCCGATGCGCGTTTGTTCTTTTGCGCGAACAGAACGTAAGTCGAAGAACCAGAAAAGAATTCCTGTGGAATGTTTTTTGTGCCAGTAAATGCAATTGTGTAGATTCCCTTCTTCATGTCAATGTGTGGCACTTGTCCGAGACTCGGATCGAATGGCATCGGTGTGGATCCCAACATATAGCCATTAATTTGTTGATCTTTCAAATCGTCACCCTGCAACTCATCAACTCCCGAATAGAACGTCTTCTGACGAACGATTTGCTCAGAGGGGACATTGGATTTTTTCTGGAACTTCGGCACTGTGGCGTCTTCTTTGATTGCGATTACTCCGGAGATGTTAATGGAGATCTGCGTGCCAATAGCAAGAGTACTGTTCCAAGTCCAGGGATAAGCGAGTTGCTTGGATAGGATCAGAGGAAGGGCATCGTTGAAGTTACAGAAGGTGGTCAACGGACAACGATTTTTCAATTCCATTGCCAGCTCTTCGTTTTTGCTTTGACTTGGGTTCTTCTTTGGAGAGGTTTTGAACTGCGGTTGCAGTACCCCATCGGAATCAGGTATATAATGAATATTTTGGCTTCTGTAATTGTTTTTTTAGAATGTAAAGTTAGCGACCAAAACGATTTTGTACTTTCTTACACAATAATCAGCTTGCATTTAAGTTCGTTGAGTTTTTCGACGATCGCCTCATCCAAGGGCGACAATTGTGAGTCGAAATTGTGAAAGAGAACAATTTTTGAGAGACGAGTTTTGTGCAGTCTTGAAATTTAACAGAAAAAAAATGAAATAAATAGCATAATCCGGTATCTGTTTGACTTACGAAACATCTTCCGTAACGATACCAATAGCTACGATCAGGGCATCGACCCAATCCCCCAATTTGCTTGCCTTATAATTCAAGCAAGTCGTGAGCTGTCTGGCCATGTCCCAAGTAGGTATCTGTGAGCCCGGCAGAACCTGGGTTATGTTTAAATACTGATCTGGTTGCTCCGTATTCGCACTGTTGTCTGTATCCTCGGTGCGGAAAAGTAAGATGGAGAGCATGTCGACTTTGTGATTCAAAATCTGTGAATAAAATCTATCGTTGGAGCTTTTCAAGTTAAGAGTGATGATCAGAGTGATTATGATTGATAAGCGAATAAAAGAATAGGAGTGTTGAGAAGTAGCAAGGCAAGGAAAAATGAACATTTCAGACCCAAAACCAATTAATATGCAAAAAGAGGACGAATAGGCTAACAGATAAAGCAACAAGTTGTTATAAGACAAAATATTCAACAAATGTAGGTGTAAGTAAGAGCTAGGAGTGCGGTTTAAAAATATGCAGGCATTTCAAAATGTAACATGTTTAGACAAAACAAATGATTCAAAACAAAACAAAACACAGATGTGAACAGGTTTAAACAAGAAAACTTACCTTGTTCTTGATGATTTTCATCGAGCAGTCGGTGGCGTCTCTTGCTAACGCTTCTGCACCAACATCAATTATTATCACTGTAGATTCCTGAAAATGCAATAATTGTTTATATTTTTATGTACATTTTAGTTAATTACTTACTTTATTTGACGCCATTATAAAACAAAAAACACTTCACTTTTCACTGCTAACGAATATAAAACGCGCACTAGCAGCAGAAACACAATGGCGCTTTGCCGTCGATTTTGACAACTGCGAAAAGTTCAGCTATAGGCTTTGGGCGCGTTCACTTTGACTTGGATAGGCTATCCGGATAGCTTTTTGTTTTTGTTTTCCATGTAAAACAAAATAGCAGAGGCTCAAACCAAACTAAAGCGGCCCCTAGACTTTCAATATTATTGTACAATATTCGATGTTATACAATATTATTGATAGTCTAGGGCTCATATTGAAGCATTGTGCAATATATTGAAGAAAATCAAAACCCTTTTGATATTTATTGTACAATGAAAAATATTGTATAGTCTGTAGGTGGGGTTGCACAATATTTTGTCAATTTGTCATTTGTTTTTGAATTTTCCAGGCGTCATCGTCTCCTGAAGTTAAATGTCAAATCGATTTATTGTACAAAATATTGTGTAGTCTGGGGTATCAGCCAATAATATTTCGCAATATTTTATACAATAATATTGCAAATCTAGGGGCCGCTTAACCCAAAGCTATCCAACAATTTCTGGTATAGGTGGCTATCTGACAGAACAGCCATTGAAATTCGTAAACAGCTGATTTTTTTTACACGTGTTTTCACAGCTATCCAAATTTAGCTATCGAACTCGTTCATGAAAAACGAGTTGGATAGGCTATCTAAGATAGGCTATCCAAAACCAAACTGAACGTGCCCTTTGTATATGGATTTACCAGGTAATATCAAGAATGGTTTTCTGCTTGGTTTGACAGTTTTTTGACAGTTTTTTACATTAGTTTGTAATGTGTGTTCTCTGCTTGCTTGCTTGAAAACCATTCTTGATAGTATTAGGTAAATCCATATACAAAGGCTATAGGGCTTTTTCCCTTTTGACAGCGCATAAATTTCGATCAATTTCAACTGTCAAATATTAGGTCGTGGAGGGCAAACAATGGCGGGATTTCATACAATTTGAATTTTTTTTTGTTATTTTTCTAAATATTTCAATAATTAATGCATCTAAAAAAGATTTTTTATTCAGGAAATGAAGATTTAAGTATACGCAAGGGATTGGATGCAAAAAGAAGGAAGTTGGACACCAAAAACCAAAAACACAGCACTAAGGAGGCAATTTTTTGTACATTTTAACACAAACAACAAACAAAGAAGATAAAATAGTAAACTTTCAACTTAAATAAATTATAAATTTTCATTAATTTTACAGGAAAAGGTATGTTTTATGTTCCTTGTTTCATCAATTTCGACCCAATTGAAGTTGTGTGCCCTCCACGACGACAAGACGTCATCTCGTTTGACGTTTCCCGCCGGTACTCTATAGGAAATCTGTGTAACCTCACCCAATGACGCTTTTCCTACGTCACAGATTAGTTTAAAAGGGAGATGGGAAACTGAGCTGTCAAAATGACAATGCCTACAAGCTGCGGTCAACATTTACTGCAAGAGTATGCGTGTTTTTACCAATACAATCTCAGCAAAGTGTGACACCCCACATGGGGAGTAAATTACCCGGAAAATTTGAAAATTTGTAGTTTTATGGCGGATTTACATTGATCTGCATGCCATCATCTGCAAAAATAGAAGATGCAAGATACAAAACTCATACTAGTGTAATAGAGAGGTAAGACCAAAATGCAGACGTCTGCACGGATGAAGATTATAGGAAGTTCAACTCATGCAGAAGAAAATTATGGTGAAGACGAACATGTTCATCTTTTTTATAGCGTTTTCATCTGCACCATAATTTTTTCATCTGCACCATAATTTTTTGTTGTTGGCTGTTGTTGTTGGTTGTCACCGAGCTTTAAAAATTATAGCAAGTAAAAATGGGTAGGTATATGTGTACTCTTTCACTCTTTCGTGTTATGTCGTATAGCTCCCCCGCTTTACTTTTCTGCGAATTTGCAGATGCAGACGTCGAAGATTACATGTAAATCCACCATTAACGTACGAAAGGTGAGTAAAAGTGAGCAGAAGAGGGATATGTTCAAAAAGATAGCAAACAAGTAAAATTGCATAAAAGCAGGAAATGGCATCAAATGTATCAAGCAGTAGGATTTCCGACATCAAAAATGAATAAAAAAGAAAATAAAAACAAATGTTCAGTCTAATTAAGAATGCTGAACATGTGAAAAGGTTTTGTTTGAAATCTTATTTTTTTATATATATACCTGGCTTTATCAGTAACGAAATGCAAGCAAATCGGGTTTCAATTTATACTTAATCCATGTTCTATGAAATCGGCAGTAAGACTTATAAAGGTATAAACGTGTTATTTGACCTCTACCTGATATAAAATTTAAAGAGTTAGTTTTAACTATTTGTGTGTGTTTTTGCTTCAAACAAATCTTAATGGCCTTATACCCTTATTCACACGTGAAGGAAATCGAAATTTTTTTTTTGATTAGTGATGGCAAACGGGGTTGCTTGCAGAAAACGTAAGGGGAAGGAAAAAATTAAAAATATTGAGTGTAGAAATTTGAGGCTTTTCCTTGTGTTCTTCTCTTCGGCCCGCATATCCAAAATATTTGTTTGTCGAACACAAGTAAACTGTTTATATCAACGGCTTTAATTCATTTTTCTTTTCTTCTTTTCTTTTTTTTTCTGTTTCTGCGTCATCTTAAAGAAACTAAAAAAAAATTAAGGGGTAAGCAAAATCTACAAAAAATCTAACACAATCGTTCTTCACATGGGAACAGGGCCAATGTAAGGCACGAGTAGGTTTTCGGTCAAAAGTTTCGGAACTCATCCCCAATCATGGATTCTAGTATTTTCGTGGTGAGTTTAAGAAAAACGTGTTTGCCAATTTGAAAATTCAATCTAGCAATCTACGCTAAATTTGAAATTGCGAAAACAAACAAAAGAGAACTGTAAAAATATAAAAATCCCACCTCATCTCTTTGTTTTTGTATTTTTCATGTACAAGGAAGAAAATAAAATGAAAGAAAATGAAAATTGCGGGATCTAGGGAGTGAAACGTAAGTCAGTTTCCGATCTCCTTTTGTCTCTGTCCTACGTACGCTTTTTTTGACAAACGTAAGGAAACGTAAGAAAACGTAAAGAAGCCACCATCTGTCAAAAAGAAGTTCAACTTGGTTGAACTTTTGCGCGCTTTCTGACGTTTAAATAAATTAATTGTTTGTGATTTTTCAGTATGAATTGAATTGGTGAACGAATTTGTGAAGAATATGGATATCCAAGACTGATGGTAAGTTTAATTTCAATTCAATTCAGTTTTAATTTATCAATTTTATATGAAGATACCATCTTTCCAGAAACCAGCCCTTGCATTTTCCGGAACTGCTGTTTTGAATGGCCAGTTTCATGAAATCTCCTTGGCGAATTGCAAGAACAAGAATGTGGTTTTGTTCTTCTATCAATTGGACTTCACAAGAACGAAATGATGCAAGGGTATGTAATGATTCGATTTTTTAAGAAAGCTTCCAAAACCTTTTCGTTTTCTTGGTCATAAAATAGTTTCTAGACGAGCCCAATGCAAACGTCGATGATGAAGAAGGTTAAAACAACGAAGACGACGGCGGCGGCAGTGTTGGATTGAACACTTCAGATAATTGGTGCAAAAGAAAAAAAAGCAATTAGAAACACACCTACCGAGATTATTTACAAACCACCAAAACAACAGCCGCGCGACAATTGTTTTCAATTGGCTGCAATATGGGTCAGAAAGTGAAGAACATGGAAAACCACGAGGTGCTCATTGAGAAGGCCAGGAATGAGAATGAAATGGTAAGATTGGCATTTGTTGGCCAAGAGTCAATTGATTGTCCTGTTTTGTTCTAGCTCAAGGAGGAAGACGACCAGAAGACATTGAAGAACAACCAAGCCAATAGTTTTCAAAAGACACATTCCAAGCAACAAACCGAATCCCCACAGCGTCACCGGTCGCTCTCGCCGGAGGAGGCCAAACGGCTGGCCCTCCGAGTTCGAAGAGACCCGCAACTACGCCGCCCACCATTGCCAGCTGCGGGCCGAATGCTATCAAAAAGCCAAGGATGCCATTCAGCGCGGCAACAGCGGCGTCGCTGTCTACTACTCCCAAATTGCAAATCTTCACAAGCGCAAAATCGACATCTATCCTGAAGCGGAACGTAATCGTCCGGGTTTTTGTTGCTGCCATTCGGTTTCCTAGTGCGAGTTGGAGTTATACAGCTTTTGGTCGGCGAGGAGAGGAATTCCAGATCGCTGTCGATGGGCGATGGAGATCGACCGAGTGGCGAGAGTAATCTTATCTTGAAGGCGGGTAATTCATCTTCGTCGAGTAGTCGGAGTAACCGATGAAAACATGCTAAAGAGTAAGTAGAAAGAGATCTGGCTTGTTTGATGAAGTTGATTTAATCTTGTTATCAATCCGTAGCAAAGAGACTGCCCGAACTAATACTTCCAGTCGAGCAGAGAATAGAGGATTTAAAGAAATTCCTTCACGAAATTGATTCAACACTGCAATACGATATCGTTGCCATATCAGATCCGTTTGGTCCAACCGCTTCAGATCCCGACATGGACATGATTGTTATTAGTAAAGAAACACTTCGTGGTGGCCACAAAGTCAATGAGCTGCGAGCGGCGAAAGGTCTAAAACCGTTGGAAATCTTTTGTATAGAACTGGTCGAAGATTGTTGTGATGATAGGAGTTGAAAGTCAGTTCGAGTAACTCGCGAATCGATCTTCTCGGAACCCGAATTAAGCCAAAAGAGGTAAGCAAATAAATAAAGAATCCAAACTTAAATTAATTTGGATATTTCAGCCAAGACCACATCTTCCCGCTAAACCTTATATTATTGGTCTGACTGGTGGCATTGCGTCTGGCAAAAGTAAGATGGCTCAACGACTCCTTGCACTGGGGGGCCTATGTCATGGATTGTGATAAGATCGCCCATGAAATTTACGAACCCGGACAAGAGTGCTACAACAGAATTGTTGAGCATTTCGGTAGCCAAATTGTGGCCAGTGATAAGACAATCGATCGCGTTAAGCTCGGTTCAATTGTGTTCGCAGATCCAGATGAATTGGATAAGTTGAATGCGATTGTTTGGCCCGAGCTTCTGGTCGAAGTCAAGCGCCGCATCAAGTTAGCCTATGAGAGTAGTGGCACCAAGATAATCGTTATCGAAGCAGCTGTTCTCCTGAAAGCTGGCTGGGAAAACGAATGCCATGAAGTTTGGTCGATGCTTGTTTCGCCCGAAGAAGCTGTTCGTCGTATTGCCGAACGGAATGGTTTGACTGAGGAGGAAGCACGCACTAGCCAATCAGGTTGACAACAAAATCGTGATTGAAAAGTCAAATGTTGTATTCTCGTCGGAATGGAGTCCCGACTATACCCAGAAACAGGCCGAAAAAGCCTGGACAATGATAACAAGCGAATTAAAGGAGATAAGGACGTAAATCTTCATTTGTTTAGTTTCTTTTGTTTTGATTTTGTTTGTTTTATAAAAAGAATATGGAACAATACAAATAAATACTAAATTGGGGTGACGACCGCCGCGCTGTTGTTGATCTAATGGCTTTCTCCTTTTTTACCAATGACGCGCTTAAAGTCACTCATTTTCGTAGTCATCAGGGGTGAGCCAATAAAAGCCAGTGAGTCAAGCTGGGTGACTTCGCCGCCAGATTGATTGTTGCGCACATACATTTGAATGTTCTGCACGTTCCGGAACTTTACATAACGAAGCTTTATTGGAGTGCCTTGCAGATCCTCGGGAGCCAATCTTAAATAAGAAAGAAACAGCATACACATTTGAATGAATTTGGTTTTCTGCAACTTACGTCAGATCCTGCACCGACGAACAAGCCTCAGCCATATCGAAGTCCACCGTACGAGGTTGATTGATGAACAGCTTGATTTTCTTGGGACCCAAATGGGCTGGTGCTTTGATCTTCAATGAATGAATCTTAACCACCTGATTGAATGTGATCGAAAGAATCAACTGTTCATCACAGTCCGATTTCAGGTATCCGCCATTCGGTTCAAAGCAATGCAACATTGGATGGTCATCGGCTTCGTTCAGGCATTCGCATTAGGCCTTTTCTTTTTTAGCTCTGAGCAGGGTACGGAGTAGAGCCTGAGCTCATCGAGCTCGGTCTGAGCAGAGTTAGCTCAGACCTTTCCGAGTTAATAAAGAAACAAACCTGAGCACGGAACTGTCACACATACAAAAAAAATTGAAAAAAAAAATTGTTTCCTTCATTCGGAGAACAACTTACTCCGCCCGCCATTCGCCATTTCTACCGTTTTAATTTTTTTTTCGCATCATCTCAGTCTCAGTCATGATAAATGAACAAAATACATGAAGTTGGCCGCGCTCAACTTTTTACTCCATCTACTCCATCAATTTTAACCGAGCTCGTAGATCGCGCTCCGACCACGGTCTGATCTAAAAAATAAACAAAAGTTGAGCGCTCCGATATGTCTGAGCTAAAAAAGAAATACGTACAGCTCCGTACCCTGCTCGGAGCTAAAAAAGAAAAACGCCTATTGTTGCTTCGAAATGAATATGTTGAGTTCCATCTGAAATTAAAGACAACAATTTATCGGAAAACGAACAGTAAAATTTGAGTTCGATTACCAATCCTTGGCCATAATCTTCGCCTGAATCTTCTCCGGTTGACGGTCCGATGTGCTGTTGAATCTTGGCCTCCAGACCACTAATATCGGCACCTTGCTTTCTATCGATTTTTGTCTATAGATATTAAATTTTATCTGAAACTTCACTTGGACAATAAATGACTCATAAAACCAACTTACTCTATTTCTATAAAAGATGAATGTTGGCATCGCAGAAACTCCTTGAGCGGCGGCAGTCTCTTGACATTGATCCACATCGACTTTGAGAAATATTACTTTGGGGTATTGGGCAGGCAACTGTTCAAACAATGGTCCGATGGACTGGCATGGTCCACACCAAAGGCAATTTAAAAGGTTTTTCCATTGAGGTTTACAATTGTTTCCATTTTTCCTGCCAAGTTGCAGAAAAGTCGACTACAACTAAACGAATTCCAGCAGCAGCCAGCTCAGCTTGGAAATGAACGTCATCGTTTATAGTTCGAAGATCTTAATAATTTTTTCCGCTTTTTCAATCCTATTTTCCATTTTATTTATTTATTTTATTTTCCTCTTTAACTCTTTGAAATTTAAAAATTGAATGTTTTTTTGACAACAGATAGAATATTTCAATCAGCTGTTGACAGAAGCGCGCTTTGAGGATTTCTCAACGTAACGCAACGACGCGTCTGCCTAAAGCGCCATTGTGTTTCTGCTTTGAAGAATAACTGTGCGAAACTGCCCGTCATTGACTTACTATATAATAAGTATAATAAGTCAATGCTGCCCGTAATTTGAGCTTTGCACGAAAAGTGCGCCATTTGAGAGCTTTCACTAAAATGAACGCATTCGAAGTTCGAACGCAGTTATCACCAAAGATTAATTATGTAACAAGATGGGAAACTGACTTACGTTTCACTCCCTAGATCCCGCAATTTTCATATTCTTTCATTTTATTTTCTTTCCTTGTACATGAATAATACAAAAACAAAGAGATGAGGTGGGATTCTTATATTTTTGCAGTTCTCTTTTGTTTGTTTTCGGATTTTCAAATTTAACGTAGATAACTAGATTGAATTTTCAAATTGTTCAAACACGTTTTTCTTAAACCAACCACGAAAATACTTGAAGGATGCGTTCCGAAGCTTTAGGCTGAAAACTTAATAGTGCTTTACATTAAGATATGTTTAAAGGCAGAAGCACACTCAAATATTTAAATACATAATATACTGAATTAAGGAAATATCAGGCAATTTTCATGGTCAATTTGATTCTTGTTCTCGAAAAATAGGAAAAAGGGGCATAACGGCGAAGAGGGTTGCTGTTTTTGTTTTAACTTCAACAAAAAATTAAAATAGGTATGTATTTGTCATTTTTTATTGCATTCAATAAACAAATTCTTGTCTCACAACTCAAGAAGTGAAAAAACTTTACATTTGTAATTTGCAGCCAAAACAAACAAAAATGAACCGAAATATTATTCCGTGTTTTCATACTTCATTTTCCATCGTTTAATCTTTAGAACGTGTCATAAGTGGCCGAGAGACCGTTTCCAAAAACGCATACCTACAACAAAATTATTTCTCGTTATTAGTTTATTTTTTTTTTGCAAGCATCTCTGTGTTAATAAAATATGTACTTAGCTTCATACAAAAAGTAAAAACAGAATATTTTAAAAGCCCTTCATCTTGATGCCTCAGTGTTGGAAAATAAAAATATTAAAACATTTTGATTGTTTGTATGAATGAAAACAAGAAAAATATTTCTTTTACCTTACCAAAATATACAGAATTTTTTTTGTTCTGTTCACAATTTCTATTACCGTCACTCTTTGAAAATGAAATTTCACGAACAATTTCTACGCCTGTACCCATGTTCTGTAACTTCTCACATCGAGAAAATCATACCGAAAACAGTGTAAACGGAGCGTAACTAGTTTTTTTGTATGAAATTTGACACAATTTGTTTCGATTTTCTATGTTTCTCGACTCCGAAAGTTTTCGACCGAGTTACAGAACATGGACCTATTTAATAGCTTTTACTTACCTAATAATTTTACTCTATTTGTGAACATATCCATTAACTCACCTCTTTTTTCAAAAAAATTCAAATTTAACTGCCGAAATTATTCCCCTTTGGTGAATAGACGGATTGAAAGAATGTGTTAGTGAAAACACGCACACATCTTAGCAATCCGTAAATTTTAGCTTGTAGGCAACTGTCATTTTGACAGCTTTGTTTCCCATCTCCTTACCTTATATAATCTCTGGTTTGCACACCCGATGACAATTCACACGGACGAAAGAAAATAAATAATGTTTACACGGGTGTAGGATCTTTTATATTTTTATTTTGGAAACCACTGATTCGATACTGTTATCTTTGTATATACACCTCTGCCCAGATTGCATCACCCAGAGCTGACCCGCTCCTACCGGCTGCGCCAATGTTAAGTTATGTTTATACTATTTAAAAGGAAAGAAGTCAACCGTCGCGGCTGGTTGTTCTGTTAAAACTCAACTTGAGTTCCAGAGACCAACCTGGAACTTCATGAACTTCCAGAATGCATTACTCAGCTTTGACCTGCTGAGTTGCATTCTGGAAATTGGCTTGACCCACTGAGCGACTGAGCGTTGTGTAACATTAATTGCGACACAAAGTTGCTGTTCTGCATTATTGCATTAATACAATAAAGTGGAGCCGGTCAGCTCTGGCTGATGCAATCTGGGCATAACAATACGAAAAACTTTTTATATTCCAAATTAAAAACAAAACACGTCTTTCATTAGTATATTGTTATTAATCGGACAAAAATTTTAGGTTTTTAAAGGGCCAATAGTTGCAATTGCCCGTGACTTATTGGTTAGGTACGTTGGCTGCTATGCAGAACGTCGTGGGTTCGAGTCCTACTCGTGTCCATAGTTTTTATTTCATCTTTCACAAGCATTGGCTCTTGCGAAGAACTGACAAAACTTCCAAGAGTATCAATCTGTCATGAAAAAGTGCTTCTCAACTTGTCTTTCGGAATCGGCTTTAAATTGTAGATCCCCTAAATTCTTCACACGCACCCAGAGAATTGTTGATGAGAACCACTTAGGCTTTGGCTCTTCAAGAGCTGTCACGCCAGTTGATAGTTGAACGATTAGGGTTCGACTTCCAACCACAAATCAATCAATAAAATGAAGATTCTTTGTTCCCTACAAATTTGTTATAGCGTTAATCTCTATTTCGAAGTTGACCCTAAATTGTACAGCTTTTCCTTGCAACCCATTTCACATTTCTGTAACGCTCTTTTTGAAAAACGACAGGGCGTGTACTGTGTAGACGTCAAAAACTTCATTTTTTTCGTGTTCGTGTTCTTTGAGTCATTTGTGACTACCAGAATGTGGTCAGAGTCGACATTTGCTCCTCGGAAAGTGCGCACGTTCAAGATGTTGGATGCGTGCATTGCGCCGATTAGCACATGGTCGATTTGGTTGGTGGTTCGACCATCCGGAGATCGCCAGGTTGCTGTTTTGATCTTTCGTCTTGGAAATCTAGTGCTACTTATCACCGCATTACGAGCTGCAGCAAAGTCGATTAGTCGGAAGCCGTTATCTCCGAGTACGATTTTGACTTCGTACTCTGGACAGGCTCTGTAGGCTCTATCCAGGAGGTCGTAGAAATCCTCCTTGCTAGACTCCTCAGCATCATCGGTAGGGGCGTGTGCACATATTATACTGATATTTTGTAGTGTGGCCTTGATGCGGATCACAGCTAGGTGATCACTAATCAGCTTGAAATCCATGACTTTCCATCTAAGCCGATTTCCCACAACGAATCCGCATCCAAATATATGCATTCTTTATCGCAATTTTTCCTTTTCATTGTCCCTGATCCTATCCCTTGATCGCAGTAATGTCTGCCTTATACTGCGAGAGGACAGATTCAAGTTTCTGAGTTGCACCTGGAGTGTAGAGTGGTTCTTACATTCCAGATACAAACTCTCAATGCATAGTCCGTTGTCGTTCCGGGTCTGGTTACCATAAGAGGGGGGTCATTATCCGAGGCTGGTATCTATCTCATAACTGTTATACCATTGAGCACTTAATATTCAGGAATTTGTTTATTTGTCAAACCCTGAACTCGGAATCAGTGCTCTGAACTAAAAAAGCAAAACGCCTATTGTTTCAGCTTTAAATAATTACAAATTGTATTTGCTTTTGTTTTAACAGTAATTAGAAAAAGAAAGGAAACAATACATTTAAACAGGAGCACACAAACTTCCCGTGACATAAATTATGACCATTCCATTGTTACTTTTGTTTTTAGACATCAAACCTGTCAAGGAACAACGTAAAAGTCTGCTTAACCTCATCGGGCAATGGCTTTTCTTTAATGGCCTCTCGGAAGGCATATCGACATCCCTTCAAATTGTAAGCTGGTTTGAATGTCTTCTCCTCGGTCTTGAGCAAGCCCAATTGTATCAAAAAGAAGTTCATCACTCTGGGAATCTCGTCTTCTTCTTGGGCATAAGCAAATGCATCTGCATACAATGCGACAGCGATGTCAAGAGCTTCCTTAGAGAGCTTTGATAGGGCCGCGCATTTGAGGGCGGTAAACACGAGTAGAAAGAGATAATTATCACCGGTAAATTGCTGGAAGGAAACAAAAGTAGTTTTTAACTCTAAAACAATCGCGAACCAACCTTTAAGTATTCGCGAAAAGATTCCAATTTGTTTGAGCTCTCGATGCCCTCGAACATCTTGAGTGAGGGATTTTTCGTCTTGCAGTTGCAGAATACCTCGATCGTGCTGGCTGGTGCCTCCTCGCCTACGAATGCAACGCTCGAGTTGGAATGGAATGAACCATCGGCTGATTCATTTGACTGTAGATGACAGAAAAACTAATTAACCACCGAGACTCAGATTTTCCTGACGACTTACTTTACTGAAGACAGCTGTAACTTCGTTGTTGTCGGAAAAGGCGTCATTCTCCTCATCGGCCTCTGCGGTGGTGTCGTTGTGATGATCAGCTCCTTCGATTTCTTCTTCGCTGTTTTCATCATCATCTTCATCTTCACCGTCATCTTCATCGTCATCGTCATCGTCGTCATCATCGCCTTCGTCATCCTCGAACGATCCCAATTCGCAGTTGGGACAAGCTTTCGCCATCGATTCTTTGATCTCCTCAATGCAATCGTACCCAAACTTGTTGGCGTCCAAAATGAGTGTCTTCAACTTAGTTTTGTTCTCAAGAGCAGCTATCAAGGCCAAACCGCCCTCGGAGCCGATCTCATTTGCTTCTAGATTTAAGATTTCCAAATCGGGCTGGCCCTCGGACAAGACATCGGCAATATACTGTGCTCCCTTTGTCTTCAGCAGACAATCACCCAAATTGATTTCCCTCAAACTGGAAAAACGAATGCAATTTGAAGTTGTTTTATCAAGAATGACAAATATTTACCGTGGCATAGCCTGAATCGCATCAGCAACAGCAGTAGATCCCTTGGGAGTCATAATGTTATCATTAAGATTCAGAACCCTCATGTTAGGATTGTTCTGGAATCCCTCACAGAGCGCCGCAATTCCCACATGAAATATAGAATTCTGAGGCATGGCAATCACTTCCAGAGTGTTGATGGTGCAAAATATCTTCGCAATCGATTTGGCTCCCTCGTTCTCCAGACGATTGCGTCCAGCAACAAAGACCCGCAGATCGAGCGGAGTTCCAGCGTTGCAACTATTCTTGTAGCAATCAAGAATAGCTTCCGAAAGCATTTTGCCGCCATAAATTCCAAGTCCGCAGTTATTCAAATGAAGTTCTCTCAAACTGAAGCACACACGACTTCTTAGAAGCGCCTTCAAACCAACCATTCCATTCGGACCGAGAGCATTATCACTGCAATCAAGAACAGTGAGTTGGGCTCCTGCAAATTGCAAGCCATTGCCCAAATGCTCAAGCGCCACGGGAATTTCATTCTTCAAACGTCCCGTAAACATATCCTTCCATAGCGCTTTCTTAAACTCTGGATGTTTTTCAAGGGATTTTCCAATGGCCGCAGCTGCTTCGACGCCAAGCGTGTTCCCCTCCAATCTGAGGTAGGTGAGATTTTTGGCAGCATCGATGGCATCGGTGACCTCTTTGACTACCAAATGGGAGTTTCATGCTTTGAATGTTTGTGACTACGTTTGAGAATGTGGAATTCTTACCATCTTCAGCCGTTGTCCATTTTAAAGATCCACCAGCAAACGTTAAACCAGGCTCTTCAACTTCTGTCAATTCTTTTGTAAGAGAACTTAAAGAGAATTGCGTCATATTTGTAATATTGTTTTGTTAGAATTGGTAAAAAAATATAAAAAATTAAAATTATTTTTGCGATATTTCTAAAAACTGGAACTTGCACATGCACAAGCCAAGAGATTAGCGGCTAAAAATTGTTTTTGTGTTTTTGAAAAATTCTACGATGACAAAAGAAAAACACCGAAATGCGGTTTAAATGGCAGCTGTCATTTTTTCGGAGTTTTAAGGTTAATGCACAAGAAAAAGCTCTTGAAGCGTTCTTATATTACGTTTCCACTGAACGATAATCTAGATTATCTTCCAGTTTGATTAAAAATAATCTAGTAGTGTTTGTCTGCTATTACACGGTGGTCGGTGACTCTTGAGTCAGACTTTTTTTCAAACTACATTGGTGTAAAAGGGATACAAAATTCGAAAAGCTGAAAAGGAAAATAATTTACCCGGTGAGTCGCTGGCAAATTTTCGTACGACTCATTTTTTAATTTTGTTTTGTTCTCATTCTATATTTTTTGATTCTGTTTTTTTTAAATTCGTCTTGCTTCCAGTTCACATGTATACCTTGCTATTTGAAAAAGTGAGAAAGAATGTTTTTCATTTCATTTCAAGGAATGTGAATGAAAGAGTGTTGCCAAAATTTGAGTCCCGACTTAAAAGTCATAGTGTAATAGTGTTCGACTCAGAGGATAAAATTTCAAAAGAGAATTCGAAGAAGAATCTTGAAACATGAGTCACCGTGTAATAGCAGTATTTCCACTGTATTTTGTTAGATTAATTCTAACATTCAAAACCTTTGTATCCAAAAACTGTCACAATTGAAAGTTCATTTCGCATAAAAATACAAGGATGACCTCCAATAAAATTAAAATGTTGGTTTTAAATTATTTAAATGAAGAAAAAAGTAAGTTTTTGATGGCGACGATTGAAATGGATCCGGAAAAATGTTTGAATGGATATTTAACTATGTTTTCCTTTGAACAGAAAGGCAAATTATATACCAATCGATCGGAAATCAATCCAAGATTTGTTTAACATAAAAAAGCTCAATTGAATTACTTTTTTTTTCATTAAATTGTGTCTTTCCACTTTTCGGTTGTAAATTCATTTTCCTGAACAGATGGAACAACCATTTTAAAATTTGTTTTTGTTTTTGTTGTTTGTTGTTTTTATTTTATTTTCGTTCAGTCTGACAAGAAACGTTTTTTTTCTCTCTTTCTTCCACCTTTTCATTGGAAATGGGAAAGTGAATCCGTTCAGCACAGTCCAAATCAAGTTGATTAATTTGAAATCTCGAATCGAGATGATTAACTTTTGTATGGCAAATCTAGTGATTTCGAAGAGATTTCAATTAAATATGAGTTAATCTCAGATTATCGCTCAGCGGAAACAGCATTTTAATCTTGTGCTGTGATTTACCTAGGCTGTCTGTCTGTCTGAAAATTCAAGACATATACATACTTCCGTTTAGTTCGTTTGATACATAGGCCAGTTAAAGGAGAAGAGAAACCCTCAACCAGGAATTATTTTAGAACAAATTAAATGCTATTTCACTACGGTTTTAGTTATTCAAAACAAAAAGCTCAATCCCAGTATGTGCCTGGCTACATATTGAGGTTTGTGTCTTAGATAACATAGGCTTGAGGTGCTCTGGTAAAATTTGATTAACATCCCTGAGCTTGCTTCAAACGTCATTTTCATTTTTTCCCTCAAAACAACGTCAAACTTTTTTGCATTCTGCGAATTTGGTTCGCTTCAAATCACTTCCAATTTTTGTTTGTTCGGAAATAACAATAATTTTATCAGTTATAACAAATTATAAACAGTTAAATTTTTGAAAAAAAACCAAAAGTCAATCCAAAATGGACGGTTTATCATCCTCGTCCCAACCACAATTCAGTCAAGAAATACACACACAACCATCATACAGTCGCTGGCTAACAGAAGAGGTGTTCAATTTAATCGATATGGTGCGGAATGATGAGGCGATCTACAATCCGCGGCATAAATATTATTTTTGCCGGCCATACGTTGAGAATTTCTGGCGTGAAATTGATATCCGGCTGAGGAAAAATTGTGAGTTTGTTTGCGAACATAAGATATGTCAAATGCAACTCTCTGTGTCCTTTTTCATTTTCAGCTGGTGCAAGCTTGGCGAAATGGACAAATTTGCGGATTTCATTTCGAAGGGAGTATGCAAATTTTCAGGAAGAAAAAGTCCCACCATGCTGGTCATATTTCGATAGAATGCTATTCCTGCATCCGTTTTTGAGGAAGTAAGTACAAAAACTTGTTTTTAATTTCGTATTCCATGACCTCTGAGCGGCCAATTCGGCTGAAAATCTCCTTCATTGTCCAAATTTGATCCCACATAGCCCGTTTGACCCTAACAAAAAAAGCTCACGTTCAAACTTGTTCGTCCTGTTTTTGTTTTTCGTTTGTTGAATTTCTAGTAAAAAACATGATGTTGCAAAAGTCATCGATTCACATCTCCAAGAAGCTCTAGCTCAAATAAGCAATCTCAACTACAAATCCCAACATCAAGGTGCTACGACCGGCAAACCGGCCAAAACCACTGCAGCGACGACCAGTGACGACAACGACTATGTGGTGCAATATTTGTCGTACTGCGAAGACGACCCACAGCCTCAATCGCCCGACGAAGGACTCGACGATGATTTGCTCGAGGACGAGCAACAACATGTAAATAGTCATGCCATGACATTGGACACCAAGCCAGACAACGAATTAATGGACAATGAAGATAAGGAAACTATTCAACAAATGCACGAGGAACAGCATGACTTCAAGGACATAATCATTGAAATAAACGATGACGAGGCGTCGAATGCTTCTCAATCGGACGCACTAGAATGTGACAATTTGAATCGGAGTCTGCTTAAGCGTCCCCGGACTGAATTGAACGTGGCCACTCCGAGTAATACAAATGTTTCGTTGGTAAGACCATTGACTTCTTATCCCTCCAGCGGAGAGACGAATGTGTTTCAACAATCTGCTTTGCAAGCAGGGGGTAGCATTGCATCGAATCGAAATATAGATCTTGGGAGTCCTTCGTCAGCGTTTGCTGCTTCGTCGTCATCCTCATTGGCAGCTGTGTCTGTGGCTCCGGCTATGCCGTCTCCAGCACCAGTTCCAGCGCCACCGATATCGACGGTGACGACTGCGTCAGCGTCTCGACGAAAGGAACTTTGTGAGTGTAAAACCGATTCGGATGCAATGTTCCTGATGAGTCTGTTGCCCGACATTCGAAAGCTCAACGGCCGAGACAGGGGTCGAATAAAAATTGCATTTCAGAATATTGTTCAGGAGTTTTTGTATCCTGATTGAGAATAAAGTGAGTTCCTTTAGAAGTTAAGCAAATCTATTATTTGTCTAGTAAATAAAAACACAATCTAATCTAAGTTGTGCAAATTGTGTACATTCTTAACTTCGAAAGCTGCTCGTAAGCACCCTGATAGAACTTTACCAGTTTACCGTTAGACCAGGAAAGTCAGATCTTTGTCGCCGTCTACATGAGAACTATACGGACTGTACAGCGAAACCGATTGTAGATCGAAAGGAAATCGAGGATTGGAGGCAGCTTGCTAGGAACCGAGCTGTCATAAGCGTCTATCTCAATTTCTCTTGTGGCCTGGAAACCAACTTATTTACTTACTTCACCGGCTCCTAATCCATGAAGGATCTCACCTTGAGATACTGCAGCTTTCCATCGGGAACGGTCTCTCGCATGTCCTCTTCAGTCACCATAACCAAGCGCTCCGGCATCCGCAGTCACTTGGTCCTTGTACCGTAGGTTCGGTGTTCCTGGTCGTCTCGAACATGGGGGCTGCGATGAGAAGACTTTCTTCGCTGGAACGTTGTCGTCCATTCGCTGGATGTGGCCGAACCAATGAAGTCGTCTTTTCTTGGCTTTCTGGACTACATCCAAATCTTGGTACAGCTCGTACAGTACGCGGTTGAATTTTATTTAAAGAGTTCGGGCAGGTATGCCATCCGACCCGGCGGACTTGTTATTTTTAGCTTTTGGATGGTACTTTCTACCTATTCTGTGCTGGGGGCTGGGACTTGGGCTTCATTGTCAGGTCTCGCTTCTCTGTCGTCATTGTCCGACATTATGCGCCAGCAGCAGCTGTTGTAAGTGCTGCTTGAAAAAATCTACAATTCCCTGTGATTTTTTTCACTGTTTCGAAGAGCATGTGTCCCGGTTCTAAAACCAGAAGCTATATTTGCTTCGACCTTTTAAAGAAACGTCGGGCCAAGTGGGTGGAGTGGAGGAAACAGCGGAGTCGAAGCGGCCGAAGAAGTGAAGTGAGTCGGAATTGTTTTACATAAATATGTAAATATTCTTGCATTTTCAAAATTCAAAAAGAAAATCCACAATCAATCAAATTTGAAATTCAAATTCAAATGTGTCTAACCGCCATTAT
Organism: Sphaerophoria taeniata; assembly: GCA_943590905.1. Lineage (NCBI taxonomy): Eukaryota > Metazoa > Arthropoda > Insecta > Diptera > Syrphidae > Sphaerophoria > Sphaerophoria taeniata. The sequence continues at coordinate 88,283,610 of OX016542.1, forward strand.
GGCTGCCGTTGTATTTGGTATTTGTCGGTAAGGCAGTTCTAGGTACAGGTTCATTCCTGCATTCTGTTCAAATGAAAATTGGCTGTTCTTTATCGTTCGTAAAAATTTATTACAAACGAGTCGAAAAAGTGAGGAAAAATGTTAAATTGTGTAAAGTTAAAGTAAATTAATTGTTTTTCTGTGTTGAGAAGTGAAAATTTCTTGCATTTCATGTCAATTTTTGTCTGAAATTGTAATTTTTCGTGTTAAAAAAAGTGCAAAAAAGTGTTAGTTTTTCCTTTTCTTGTTTAAAAATTACAAAAATGTGTTAGTTTTTCCTTTATTTTTGAGAAAAAAACCTCATCTGGTCCGGGAAAGAACAATAAAGCCAAGTGTACCGCGTCGCGTGCGAAGAAAAGCCTTCCTAACCATGGAATGTTCTTTACAACCTGCAAGAGGTAAGCTGGCTTCTTTTTAAATCAATATTTATGAACATTTTAACAGAAAAGTAAGCTTATTTAGTCAAATGAAGCATTACATAAACCATTACGTGACCAAAAACCTTGCTGCTTGAAGTTCCCAAAGGAATTGGCTTGTTTGCAACAAGTCGTTTTTGTTCGGGAAAATTGAGCTTATTTTATAAGTGTTTGTGTTTTATTTGATTGCTTGAATGACAAGAACTAGATAAGCCAAGTCTAAGTCGTTGTCTGCGAAGTCCTTCGGGGTTCGGACTTTACTGTTTGGAGCACTTGTTATTAATTTGCTCTATGTGGCCCGTCCCTTTACTTACCCTCACTTTTCTGGTTGGGTTTATCAACATTTAGTGTTAAAATTGTTCGTGATCCTGTGGGCTGGAAGCCACAGGTTTTCTTGATTTCGCATCATTGCATTTTGGCTGTTGGACCGCAAAAAAATTCCAACTTGGGAAACCAAAAATCAGTGGAGTGCATTGGCTTCCCAACTAGCTGGTCTAGGTTCAAATCCCAAAGTGAACTCAAAAAGTTTTTCGATTAATATGAAAAATAACTAGACAACACCAATAATAAAGGAGTCTGATGATCGGCTTGGCACCCGTAAAATAGCTAAAACTCCAGCCAAACAAAGGAATTGACGGAAAAAGCCATTGGTGGAAGCACCTCTAAGTTGCTATCGTTGTTCAAAATACATAACTCCTGATACCGTTCATATGATTCATTTTCTTGCACATTTTGTCTTTCGACTGTACTGGAGTAGCAGCGGTTCGCTTGGGTAAATCTTACCGGGTTTCTACGGGGAAACACAATTTCTTGTACCTGACCCTATCCATCAAATCTACTGGGCCACAGTTATGCCTGCCTTATACGCGCTACAGACCGTTGTGGACTTGGGCCTCAATCAACAGTCTCCGCCAGCCAGCTCGGTCCCTAGCTAGCTGTCTCCAGTTTTGCACTCCAAGTTGATTGATGTCCTCTTCCACTTGTGTGCGCCACCTGAGTCGCGGTCTTCCTCTCTTTCTACGATCCTCGGGAATAGTGTCAAAGGCTTTCCGGGCCGAAGCATTGGTGTCCATCCGCTCTAAATTACCGAGCCATCTGAGTCTCTGGACCTTGACCCTTCTGGCTAGGTCCATGTCGTTGTACAACGTGTAAAGTTCGCTGTTGTATCTTCTTCGCCATTCCCCATAAATGCACACGGGGCCAAAGATGACCCGAAGAACTTTCCTCTCGAAACAGCCTAAGGCACATTCATCCAATTTTGTCAAGGTCTATGCTTATGCACCATACAGCAGGACTGGGATGATGAGGGTGTTGTACAGTTTTACCTTAGTTGCTCGTGAGAGGACTTTTCTACTCAATTGCTTTCTTAGCCCCTAAGAAACAGCGATTAGCAAGAGTTATTTTTAGTCTGATGTCGGCGCTGGTGTTATTGCCCGTGTTAATAGCGCAGCCTAGGCAGACAAACTCCTTTACTGCCTCGAAGTGGTATGCGTCTATTATAACGTTCTGTCCGAGCCGTCGGTATTGGATGTCCTTCCTCGAAAACAGCATATACCTCGTATCTCCCTAATTTACCGCTAAACACATTTATGCCGCTTCTGTCTCAATTCTCACAAAGGCGCCATTGACATGACGCTATGTTTTTCTCATACGCGAGAAGTTGAACAGACTTTTGAAACATGGTATCTGGTGTTGACGGTGGGGTTTTGCACTATCTCCTAAAGAACGATGTGAAAGAAATCGCATGACAGAGCATCGCCTTGTCTGAATCCTTTTATGATATGGAAAGATTTCGTAAGCTCGTTGCCAACCTTCATGGCGCAGCGTAAGTTCTCCATCATCATTTTGCACAAGCGAACGAGCTTGGCAGGGATGCCAAAACTAGACATAGCTTTATACAATTCGTCTCTGTAGATGCTGTCATACGCGCCCTCAAAATCGATGAAAAGGTGGTGGGTGTCGATTTGGAGTTCATAGGTTTTTTCCAGGATCTGCCGCAAAGTGAAAATTTGGTCGATGGTTGACTTTCCTGGTCTGAAGCCACATTGATAACTACCAATCAGATTGTTGACGAAGGGCTTCAGACGTTCACATATTACGGCAGAGAGGATCTTATAAGCGATGATAAGTAGACTGATTCCTCTGTAGTTGGCACAGTTTAGAGGATCTCCCTTTTTCTGGATCGGGCAAATACAAAACTGTTTTGTTTTTAATTCTTTTTATTTAAAAAAGTTAGTAAACATAATATACATTAATAAATATTCAATTTTTTTAGTTTTACACAAAATCTAAGCTATTTTATGAATAGAAAATGAAATATAGTTAATATTACATAGCAATTGAAACATTAAATATTTATCATACAAAAGAACATTTCATACTTATTCAAATGCATAGCGTTTTATGTATAAAAAAATGCATAAGTCTAAACAAAGTAGTGTATTATGCCGTAAGTTCAAACAAATAGAAACAATATAGTCCTAAAGCACCAACTCTGTGAACTAGTTTTATAAGTTGCCTTTGTTGAAAATGAAGAAGCCTTTGTCGATAATGTTGACAGTTGATATTTTCTGTCGTCTCTCCACAGAACGACGAATTTTCCATTTTCTCTCTGACTGCTTACGTCGAATTAAGGTTAGGCATTCATTCAAATTAGAATTGCAATTATTGTAACTGCTTAAAACTAAAATTATGTTTGTTTTCAATTCAAAACATTCAATTTTATTGTTTTTACAAAGCAACAATTTTATTTATTTTTAACATTAACATTTTCTTACATTTAACTGTGCTTTTTTTCAACATTTTTCTGTTAGATTGTTAAGTGCTTTGTGTATTTGCTACGCAATTTGTTTTTTCTTTTTTTGTTTGAAACAAAAGAAGGCACAAAAATGAAATTGATTTTGGAATAAAAGCAGAAATATTGAAAACACAAAGAGATCTAAAACTTTGCCAAGCAGTAAAAATCAATTATGTATGAGACAAAGTGTCGTTGTTAGTGGTGGTGATGGTGTGGTAGAAGTTTGGTTAGGTTATAGTTGGTGGTGAATTACAGTGATGGTAGAAAAAGGGGGATTCAAAATAGTTTATAAAAAATAGAAATCGATATTTTGTTGTTTCTTCTCTTAATTTTCATAAAATTCCAACATTATCGGCTCAACATTCCGAAGTCTTATTCCTCGTCGTGTTTGAATTGTTCTCACGAAGTCGAATTTTCATAAAACTTCTCGTTCCTAGTTTAAAAAAAATAATTATAATCATTAATTTCTTTGTCTTGTCCTTCTTGGTGAATTCGTGTTCGATGATGAATTTTCAGATTCGCCCAACACCGACGACGACCCACTACAACAAAATCGAGTCGTTGGCAATCGAATAGCACGGGTTAGGTCGATTGTGTCGCCATTTTGACGCATTTCACGTTCGGTTGCCTTTTCCAACTTCTGCCAATGTCGTACGGCTAGAGCGAAGGCGTCTGTTACATTGGTTGCCGTTTTAGATGAGGTTTCGATGAGGCTAGCAATTTTAAATAGGTCGCACCATTCTTTGACTTCGTCGGGTGTAACTTGACGACTCTGTTCGTCCATGTCGTTCTATAAAAAAAAAGAAACAAAAATTCAATGACATTCCAGAAATTCTCAGTTCTAGTGCCGCTAGGTTCAAATATGTAGAAACCAGTACGTAGGTGATATTGATAGCTGTTATCAATAAAGTGAAGAAATCTTTTCAAACGAAATCTTTTAAATCTAAAGCGTTCCTTCTTATCAAACTCTTTCCGCTCGTCCACTCGCTTATCAACCCATAAATTTGTTAAATTTCATTATAGGAAGTACTAATATTCACTTCGATTAAAGTTGAATTATTGCCAATCGAATTTACTCAAATGTGAGCAAACATTACAAAGTTTCGTTATCTATAAATTAATTCTAATCTATCGATACCTGCTGCGTAAATAAGTTCTAAAGTGACGTCACGTCCACGTACCTTGTTTCCCACAACAATAAATGGAAACTTATCTCCCTTCACATCGGCATAGCGTAGGAATTCATCTCGCCACAGCTCCAGACCCTTGAAACTGTCACGATCGTTGACAGCATAGCACAGCAAACAAACATCCGACCCCCGATAGAAGGGCGTTCGAAGTGCTCTAAAGCGTTCCTGTCCAGCTGTGTCCCAAATCTAGAATTTAAAACAACACAATATTAATAAGCCACCCCCAAACAGCTAATTATATATTCATTTTGTTTTGCAATTGCCCCCAATTGATAGAAAAAGGTCATCGTCGTCAGTTTTTGTTTCTGATAAAACGAAAAACTAACCTGCAAAGTGTATTTCTCACCATCGACTTCAATGTCTTTGTTCATGAACTCCACACCGATAGTGTGGAAATTATTTTCCTCGTAGCGATTCGAAACGAATCGGTTCATCAGGCAACTCTTGCCCACACCTCCATCACCCAGAATAACGACTTTGAGGAGAATTGTTTTGTTGGGTGGTCGCATATTCGTCATATTGTTGCTGAAAATGCTTTCGCTGCTGCTATTGTTTTCATAAAATTCAAACAGACTTTTTTCTGGACTCTCTGAAAGTCTGGTCAGTTTTCTTCTTTTTCTTTTTTCACAGTCAACCTAATTGAGATTAATTAGCAGCTTTTTCGTGTGTTTTTGATGAAGTGAATTCTTGAATTTCTGAGGGAATCACAAGTTTTCGAAAATATTATTCTTCAAGTATATAGAGAAAGAATTGAAAAACCTTTTGTTATCACGATTTGTCTTGATTTTTGTATAAACAACAGGGAACGAAGAGAGTACAAATAAATAATACAATAAAAAACTACGTAGACTTGAAGTAGAGGGATGAAAATGTAAAAAAAGTATGAATTCCAAAACAACAGACACAAAATTGACTGACGTTTGTTCTTTGTTTTTTGTTTTTATTTTTGCTGACAGTTACCTGCGCTGAGTTTTGACAGTTGAGTTGTCAGTGGCTGCTTAGGGTGCGCTCACAAGATAGCGATATTGTTTAGATAAAAGCGATGTTTATAAAAAATACGCCATAGAATTTGTCTACTCGATAATCAAGAGTTTCGTTGTTTACCATTTTTTGCGCAGAAATTTAATCTAATGGGTTACCCTATAATGTTCGATATCTTAAGCTTTGGATCATATTCATTGGATAGATGGTAGTTAGAGAGTGTGGGGCTCAGTATTTTAGACCTAGGGCGTTTATTTCTGAAAATATTCACGGACACAAAATGTTAGAAGACACATCAATGGAAGTAGCAACTTCCAATAACCTTTTTTTTGACCTTTGTTTGGTCATAGGGCTTGTGATTCGATATTTTTTTTTTATAATTTGCACACACTAAAGGGGCCAGAGACACAGTGAGCGCATTATGAATTAGGGAAGGGGTTAGAAAGTAAGTGTCGGTGTACATTGGTCTTGAATTCCTCAAAATTGCAATGACTGGGAAAGACAGAGCGTGGAAGGGAGTTCCACATTCGCGTACGGCTAAAGAATGATTCTCTATACTTGAGCGTACCTACGACCGAAGTTGGGCTCGAGGGTAAACTGATGGCCATTCCTGGAAGCGCGGGTATTACAGTTGAAATGTTTAAGGGGAGGAATGCAACTGGCTATTTCACTAGAGCAATATTACTTAGAAGTAACGATAGAACAAGGAAAGACACGAAACGTTACGACGCGACGGTTTTCCAATGAAGTGAATGAGTTAGTGATGTCTCTATCACCCATCATTTTTACTGCTCTTTTTTGTATTCCATCCAAGAGGCTCAAGTATGTAGCTGGAGCACCACCCCAAAGATGGGAATTGTACTCAAGCTTTGGACGGATATAAGTCTTATAGATAGTAGCCAGATCAGACGGGGAAAAGAATTTCTTGCACCGTCTTAAGAAACCCAAACATCTTGCGGTAATTTTGACGACATCGCAAATGTACTCATTCCCCAAAAGGTGGTCAGTGATGCACATACCGAGAATCTCGAGATGTTCGGTCTTATTGATGCAAGTGCCACTCATGAACAGTGGCAAAGGGGGTATATATCGCTTTAACGATACAAGACAGCATTGGGTCTTCGAAGCATTAAACTCTACGCGGGTTTTTATTCCCCATTGTACAATGCTGTTCAAATCAGAGTTTAACGAGCTTATCATATTTTGCCGTTGCAGTTCCACATCCGAAGAAAAGGGATGTGAGTCTGGGAACGAATAAGCAAAGCTAAGGGTACTTATCGTCAGCGAAACAATTTAATGGATTAGAAGTTACAGACAAGAGATCATTTATAAAAATGAGAAAGAGTTTCGGAGACAAAACGGAGCCCTGGGGCACACCATCATTTATGTTGTGGGTTTAAGACTTGAATCCGTCCAGTAAAACTTGTATTGAACGGTTCGAAAGAAAATTTCTAATCCACCGAAGGAGGTATTTGTCGATACCGAAAGCATGCATTTTCGATAAAAGAGCAAGATGCCAGACTTTATCAAATGCCTTTGAAATATCAAGTGCAATAATCTTACTTTCTCCAAAACGATGTAAAGATTTGTTCCACTGTTCGGTGAGATAAACCATCAGATCACCAGTGGACCTGTTTCTGCGAAAGCCGTACTGCCGGTCATTAAGAAGCTTTCGGTCTTCGAGATATTTCTTGAGCTGATAGTTTATCAGCGTTTCCATGACCTTAGAAAGAAGGGACGTAAGTGCAATTGGACGATAATTGGAGGGAGAAGAAGATTCGTCTTTTTTTGAGATTGGCTGGACAAATGCTGTTTTCCAACTGCTCGGAACGAGTCCAGAAGAATAGGATAGGTGGAAAAGCTTATGCAAGGGTTTTGCCAGCATGGAAGTACACCTCTTCAGAATAATAGCGGGGATACCATCCAAACTAGCGGATTTATGTGTGTTGAGATCCTTTAGGACTCTCGCCACAGCACTAGTGCGAAAGAAGATTTGTCCCATGGAATCATTGACGCGCTCAAGAACAGACGGAGTCATGACACTCTCTGGAAGCGAAGAGTTGGCGGCGAACTGCCTAGCAAAAAAAAAAGGTTAGCTTTCGCGAGCGAGCTAACAACTGAAGTGTCATTGTCAACAAGCGTGGGGACCGAGGAAGAAGAAGAATTCTTCATATTTTTGACAAATGACCAAAAATTCATACTGCCTTTGGGACATTGAAGTATTTTTTGCCTTAATTTTTGGTCATGTAAGAATTTGGTCCGACAAATATGGGCATTGCAGGCCTCCTGGCTTGTTTAAATTTGTTCCGGTTTTCCTCTGTTGGGTTGGCTCTAAAACACCGGAACTTAACTTCTTTTTCCCTGATAACCTCTTTACAGCTGCAATCAAACCATGACTTTTCCTTGGGTTTGACGCTTTTAACCCTATTCGGGATAAAAGTTTTCATTCCCAAAACAATCATATTAGTAATCATATCTGCGCTGGAATCTAAGTCATTATCGAGGAAGCATTGTGACCAGTTAAAGATCCGGAAGAAGTTATTGAGACCGTCCCAGTTGGCTTTCTCGTATTGCCATACGGTTCTTTTCGGAGCTCTTTCTTTAACTGGATTAGTTTGACACGAGAAATCTTAGCTCGAATCCGTGCATTCAGCTCGGTTCCTAGCTAACTGTCTCCAGTTTCGCACGCCAAGTTGGTTAAGGTCCTCTGCCACCTGTGTGCTCCACCTGAGTCGCGGTCTTCGACTTATGCGACGTTCTTCCGGGTTGGATTCCACCTGAGTCGCGGTCTTCCTCTTCTGCGACATCCTTCCGGGTTGGATTCGAAGACTCTATGGGAGCATTGTTTTCCATTCACTCTACGTGACCCAGCCATCTAAGTCGATGGACACTAACTTTTCTGGCTAGGACACTGTCGCTGAACCACATTCGCAGAGAGAGAACTTACAAAGGCAACTCTCGTGCCAGGAGCATTTTCGGTTCATTTACTTTTGCTTGTTTACTTTTTCTTCTGTAATACTCCTTGTAAGTTAAAGCTGTACGGGTAAGGCACTCAATTTAGTTTTGCAGACACTCGGGCGTATACTTACTATTTTTACTGATACCAAACAGCAAAAAAAATAACAAAACTATCTGTTATGATGACAACCCACGAAAGCTGCAACTGGTTATAACTTACATATAAGAAATACAATTTATTTATTTATCCTTAATTGATTTTTACTGCAATTTTACATAAAGAATTAAAATATCCTTTTTTTTTTATTATCAGATGGCGGTTGGCGGAGTAAAAAAGCTTTCAACTTTTTCCTTAAAGCTCCACTAATCACGAAAACGTTTTAAAACATTAATTATTGGTGCGTAGGTAATGTTTGGTCATTAGTTTTTTTTTCAAATTTAAAAGAATATAACGATTATTTTCACTTCAAGCATTTACTTCTAAAAAAGTGAAAATAAGCCCAAATGTCATCAATTAGACCCATTTTCCTCTTCTAAGTGAGTGAAAATAAAAAGATCATCTCTTTCCAGTCACTGACACCATAAAAAAAGCACTTTCTGTGACCATTTGACATCTGAAACATCTTCAGAACAAAACACAATGACCCAAATAAACGAAAACCCCAAAACATAAACAAAATCAACAGAACAACAGTCCCATACATCTCTTTACAAGCCCTAATGGGCAAACAAATCTGACACTGATAGATAATAATTAAGAAAACAACGCCTCAACAAATATTTGGACAAACCTACTCGCCGCTGCGCCGTGCAGTAACTTAAGCTCAGTGCATCAAAAGAATTTGTTGCGCTTAGCGCTGCACCGCCTTCCCGTTTGTCTTCAGTCAGTTTCAGAGCTCAGCAATGAGAATGAAAAAAGGTTGTCTTCTTGATTTCAAAAAAAAATATCTCCCATAAACTGTTATTTCAACAGAAGAAAGTGCAACCCATGAATGATCTGTCTCGCTAATAAATTATCCGTCAAATCTCATGAAAATACTGTAAATTGATTGATTTTAATTGAAATGCTTTTGGAGTGAAATTTTTTCATCTCCCTAGTAAAAGACACTTTCATTTTTGAGGTTAAATTAGACAGAATCAAACAGATCTTCTCAAACTAGTACTACAAATGGTTCATGTACCTCAAACAAACATGATGATGGTCGCTATAAATGAAATATGAAGACAGGTCGTGAAGCGTTGTACGATCGCGTAGAATGATTAATGATTTATTTCCCTGATAACATCTCAGATTCATAGTTTAACGGTAGCACATGAAAAAACGAAACAACACGATTTAACTTCCATTTTTGGGTAACTAATTGAAAATCAGGATTGTTTCTATTGAGATCTTATATGATGATAATTATAAAAGGTATTTTCTCTCTTTGTGGCGTTTGTATGAGTTGTGTGCAACCTTCGCTTGCCATGAAATGACATATCTAAAATTTATGTGACATTTGTTTTGTGGTTTGACATTTTTTCATGAAAGTGAAAAGAAAATCACACATTCTTGCCTTATGAGTAGTTTTGATCGAGTGTCGAGACCAAAAGTGAGAAGTTTCACGAATTAGTGAAATTCCCAGGGAATTTTGTAGACACTTTGGCTTAACTGTCAAATTGATCGCTTGATTGATGGCTATTGTCAAAGGAAAAACATTACAGTGATTTTATTTCTGGACTTGGATATTGATGACTAGCGACAGTGGTTTTTCTTGGACTGTTTCAGTTTTTTTCGGAATACATAGTTTTGAAAAGTGACAATTCGAACTATCTGTTCAAGATCAAAATGGGCACTTTTGCTTATTGTAGGGTCAATATCCGCAGTTGCCCGTGGCCATGGCGTAGTGGTTAGGTAATTTGGCTGCTAAGCAGAATATCGTGGGTTCGAGTCGTACTCGTGCCCATAAAGTTTTTATTTCATCTTTCACGGGTACTGCCTCTTGCGAAGAACTGACAAAACTTCCAAGAGTATCAATCTGTCATGAAAAAGTGCTTCTCGAGGGGTCATATTCTTAAAGATGAGCAAGAGTTCAGAGTCTGAGCTGACGAGCTTGAACTCACCTGTGATATCGATCGAGCAGGGCGGAACTCAGACTCAGTTAACCTGGCCAGCAAACTTCAACACTTGTTAACTTTTTTTCCGCATTGCATGAAGCTTGAACATTAATGGAGTAGTTTCCTTTACGATCAATGTACTCCTCATGATAGGTCAAAGGTTCCCTTATTTAAACATGAGTGTAATCTAGAGCACCAATAGCATAAGGAAACTCGTACTTCCTGCTTCATAACCTTTGCACTTTTGGATTTCTTCCACAGTATGTGGGAATAGAATCCAATTCTGTGCATGGCTTGCTATTTCTGCAGAAACTTGCTGCAGCACTCTATAGAGTCTAGACATTGTTGATTGATGAACTCCATCGTCTTCTTCAACTCAAATTTGGAACCCGGGGTCTCCTATGGATTGCAGAGAGATTCTTATTTTTTCTTGGTTTGTGAGAGCACTATCACGTGTTTCTGAGTTTGGCCCCAAGAATTCTTCCGTCACACCTTCTTTACTAAACCGATACAACTGGCGAAAATCTTCACCAATTGGACACCTTCTTCGACATAATTAACAATAAACTCGCCAATCCTTACAGTTTTATGTGAACTGAGTCCGAGAAATGCCATGGTTAACAATTTCTGAGATCGATTCATGTAACCCAGTGTTTTCTTATCTTTTTACATATGAAAACGAGCTCAGTCTCATGGCGAGCTTTCAGTCTGAGATCGATCTCATCCCTCTGAGATTGAAGTCACAAATTGAGATCTAACTCGGTCAGTAATCATTTTTTTGCATACAACCTTAAGAAAGTTCTCAAAAAAGTGGGTAAAGAGTTTGATCTCATCGTTTTGCATACGACCCAAGGTTGCCATTAAATTGTAGGTCGCCTCAATTCTTCACACGCACTCAGAGAATTGTTGATGAGAGTAAGCCACTTAAGCCTTGGCTCTTCAAGAGCTGTCGCGCCACTCTATTTATTTTATTTTTTAGGGTCAATATCCTTTCGACTTATAAGTATGAACATTCCTTTACCTACCTACTCCAATTGGTGGCTGTTCTCCTCTCATAAAACCAAACAAATCTCTACAATTGCAAAATGAACTCAGCAACTGGGAGGATACTCCAAAACATTCATTTAACTGTTGATTGCGGAACATTGAAGTATCTTACTCGTTTTGGAGCGTCCCCTATAATTATTGTCATTTTGTAAATTTTGGCGAATTAACGAAAATGTTGTTCCTTCACTACCTTTTCCTTGAGGGCAATCAAATCGATATTCCTCATCAGTTTGTATTGAAATCTTTGTACAGGTTGTAATTTTTGTTCTGGCTGAACGCTTACGATAACAGTTTCATGTGCATAATTAGGGAGTGAAATATTCTTTTGCAGTTTTTGTATTATGTTGCGTAATGATTGAAAATGAAGATATTTAAATTTACCTCAGGGGGTAAATTTCGTTGTTAGTAAAAGAATAATGTGTGCTCTCGTGTCGACATGGAATTTAGGTTGTGGAAAGTGCTGAATGCTGTACCTATTCAAATTGAACATTTAACAGCTGTCAAGAAATTAAGTAATGGAGAAACGAAGAAAAACTTGTGAGACGTTCTCTTAAATAGGACCACTAAGGGTGTCTACCTTAACTTCCATAAGAGTTGTCCTTAACATTTTTCCCGTTTTCGGAACGTTGCCAATTTCACCAGAACAAATCCAAAGCTTGTCAAGTTCATTACCAGAAAACATGTTCCACAAATATCCAAACCACGACCTCTCTCGTGTCATATGTGCAAATCATCAATTTATTACCCAACTATAAGGATAAATATTTTCCAATTATCGAATTGCCAGAGGAATACAGCGGTAGGTCATTGTCAAACTCTTGCCCCACTCTTTTACCCATTTATGGTGAGTTCAGAGCCACAGCTTACCCCAGTCGCCGCCGTCCTTATTGGAAGCAAGTGCATTCAGTTCCACACACTGCGTGGATGCTGAAGCTGACTCTTTAGAGTACAATACAAATCAATAGCATTAGCCAGTATCATTGACCACCTCAACTTACCGGTACCCATGAGCCATGTTCGATTTATATGTACATAGAATACCGCTGGCTGCTGTACGGGACTGCTGCATTGAGTTGCAGCGCGAAATGACAAATACACAGCGATAGCAAAATGGTTTTGTGATGCTGATGATGATGATGGCCATCATGGTGAGTTCGGGTGTTACATCAGAGTGCGCTTGTGTATAGTTTTGCGCACGCACCCTACAGCGAAATTGGTGCGATTAATTATATGGCCGTTACATAGAAATGACCTGATACTTGAGAGAGAGAGAGAGAGACCCTCACGGCGATAGTGCTGTGATCCGTGTCTAGAATACAATTTACCTAATCTTCCTCTTCTTCATTATCATTTTCCGAACAGACATCACTGGGCTATCTCTTCTTTCCTTCAAATTCAATGTGAAGTGTACCATATTTGGTTTTGCGCAAACGCAGCACCTGTGTCTGTGCGCCTCGGAGTAACTGCCCCCAGTTTGGTATTGTTAATTTATGCAAACTCTTCTCCCAGTCAAGTTAAATGCACTTGGCATCGACCTCAACGGCTGACGAACGACGGAATGTGGCGTGAAATTATTGAAAATTTATAATATTTTTCCGAAGAAGGTTGATATGTTTTGAATGCGCGGTTTCTTGAAATGGAAATAAGATGGGTACTTTTCGCTGTTTTTATATCGCCACTAGGACAGAGAGTCCGGGAGGGAATATAAAATGGGTCAGTGGGTAAATGGGAAATTCGTATAGGGGAAATGTAGGTATGTGACATGTGTTTTCGAATTTATAGTGTGAAGAAATAGCCTTGCGGAAAAGTGAGTTTTCATGGGGAAATCGCAGTCCAATCTTGAAAGGTTTTCATATTTATGAAGGAACATTGCTTAGGGTATTTTATTCATTAGAATATGGTGTCCCACTTTTAAAGCTAAAAGGATTTTACGACAGAGAAAGGTTAAAGCTCGTCAAGGTGGAATTATGTCGCCATGGTAGGTAGGTAGAAATGCGGCTGTCCTACTTCGCGCAGGACGCAATTAGCGCTGAGTGCGGCTTTTTGATCCATACCTCGTGTGATTCTAAATAGATTTGAAAATGGGTAATGGATGATGTATGTATGTTCCCCGCACGTACTATCCTATATTTATAATGTTGTATTATTGTCGTACCCTACGGCCTATTATCTCATAGTGCCATTTAGTGAGGGAGGAATCAAGGGGGGGGGGACGCTAAAGCCACTTTGTGTTATTGAGGTATCAGATCAAATCTTTGATCTTGAATTCTGAGAGTTCCTCAATACCGTTGAAGAATGGACAATGGCATAGAAAGTGTGGGACTGTTTCTTTTTCATCCTGGTTCTCACAGCTGCGGCAGAAAGAGTTTTGTGGTATACCCAATTTTGCCGCATGCCCTGTGCAGGTAGCAACAATCCTGGCTATGTCATGCCTTGGTTTGGAAATTAAATTGATTGATTTTAGTTTGTTATAGGCGGGCCAAATTTTCCTAGATATAACGCAACTCGTTAAACTATTCCACCTATGATTTGCTTCTGATGTGTATTTGGTCAGCATATAGCCCTTCACAACTCCAAGAGGAGCATATACTCTCACTATGCCAATGAGTTGTGAAGGGCTGATCCTTGCCTATCTAGCTCATCTGCCTTCTCATTTCCCTCATAGCCCCTATGGCCCGGTATCCAGATTAGAGTGACGCTCATATCAAATTCCTTGAGGGCCTCTTTGCATTGCTGGACCAGTTTAGAGGTTATAAAGCTGAATCAATGGCTTTAATAGCTGCCTGACTGTCTGTTAGTATAGCTACATTTTGGTTCTGACGGATATTTTTAAGGGCTTCCCTTATCGCTAACAATTCTGCTTGGAATACGCTGGCAAAATCGGAAGTCTATAGGATTTTGAAATCTTAAGAGATTCACAGAAGACATCTACACCAACACCGCATTCCATCTTCGAACCATCCGTGAAGATAGTTGTGTCGAAGTCTTTCGTCACATCGCCTTCCTCCCAGTCGATTCTTGACGGGAGCAAGGCTCTAATCTTCTTTGAGGTGTTTAAGGTAGGGATGCAGTAATCGGTATCAGGCTTGTTTGGTTGCAGTGCCCGTAGTTTTCCAGCAGCCTATTTCTTTGAGTCTCAAGATACTGCAGGACACCTGATATTTAATAAACAGGTCAATCGGAAGAATGTCCAGGGTGACGTTAAGTGCATCCGTTGGACAGGACCTGATTGCCCCTGATATCCCTACGCAAGCATTTCTCTGCACCTTCAAACAATGGAACAATAACCAAGTATCGGTCTTACAACCGCTGTGTATGTCCATTTTATCATTTTTGACTGGAAGCCCCACTTTTTACCGAAGGTTTTGTTGCAGGCGTAGAAAGCGACACACGCCTTCCTCACCCGTTCTTCAATGTTAAACTTCCAGTTCAATTTGGTGTCTAGTATTACGCCCAGATATTTAGCACTGGAAGACAATGATAGTGTTTGTCCGTTTAACCGTGAGTGAAAGGTGGTACCTTGGCGTTGGTGGTGAAAAGGTGCTTACTTTCTTCAAAGCCATATTAGAGATTTCACTGATCACGCTTGGAAATTTTCCTGAAACTAGAATAACCAAATCATGGCGTACGCAACCGCTTTCACTCCACTACTCTCGATTTTCACAAGAATGCTGTTCATGACTAAAAGCCATAAAAGAGGAGACAGTACACCTCCTTGGGGTGTTCCTCTGCTGGCATATTTGGTACACATTGAATATCCTAGCTTTGATTGAATCCTCCTATTACTAAGCATGGATATTATCCACCTTCTAATGTAGTTCTCAACACCGAAGGCTGCAAGTGATTCTGCGATGGATTCAGTTAGGACATTGTTGAAAGCTCCTTCTATACGTCTAAGAAGGTAGCTAGGGTATATTCCTTGAAATGAATCGTGTTTTCTATCGTTCTCACTACCTCATGAAGAGCAGTCTCTATAGATCTACCCCTCATGTAGGCATGTTGCGAGTTAGATAGGGGACAACTACTCAGAATACTCCTTATGTGAGATTTTACGATTCTCTCCAGGGTTTTAAGAAGAAAGGAAGTAAGGCTTATAGGTCGGTAATCTTTGGCGGATTCATGCCCTCTTCTACCAATTTTTAAGAAAACCCCTCTTTACCTGTCTCCAAGACAAAGGGACATGGTACTACTAATTCAAGCTGATTTTGCAGCATCATAGGCAGTATTCCACCAGGGCCTGGAAATTTTATGTTATGTCTCCATTCAACAATATTATTTTGAACGATCATTTTCAATTAGTCGGCGGTGGATTTCTTATATCCCAGTTTGTGGATGGTTTTCGAGTTCAGTTGATGGGGTTTAATTTTCTCTTGATAATTTTTTCTCCTAAGAAAGGTTAATCCTGCCCCAAAAACAGTTTTTTTTTCACGCCAAACTTGCAATGCACTCCAAAATACAATCACGCAAAATTAACATTTCATCATTCATCAAAATAAAAAGAAAAAACAAACAAAAATTAGAAATAACACTATAAAACGCAATCGTGCGTCTAACCAACCGAAGAACGATAAATTTAACAATTTCAGCTTCACTGACTCAAAGCGTATAGACGAACTCTGGACAAAACGGTCTTCTTCAAAGAGAATTCCTAATTTTTCGGCCGCATGTGAATACATTTTCTTATCCCAAAACAGAAAAAAATAACAATCGCTAATTGGACCAAATTCAAGTTAAATACAAAAATTATAAATTAATCCATAAATTGCGTGCAGGCTTTCCAGTCAACCGACCATTATGGTCAGTCAGTTCAATGTGCTCAGTGTTCAATTTTCGTGTTAAAATGTGAAATGAATTAATTTTCACCTATTGAATTCTCTCATTGAGTCTCAACTGTTGTACGAATTTAAAACAAACACAGATTTACACTTTTGAAAATGACTTTATGCGGTTTTTTGAGCTTAAATTGGATTTGTTGGAGGCGAAACGAATCTCATTAAGGCGCCTTTGGCTATATGGTTGAGATGGGATTTTATTTATGTTTTCAGTGACCAGTTGCTATGAAATTATTCCGACGACCAACTGAACTTGCGACCTCGATGCGCATAAGAAAATTCTAACGCGTTGCAGCGAGACCAACAACCGTGCGTCGCGTCGTAACAGAATTAAAAAAGGTACAAACCACCACAAAGAAGTCAATGAAATTCATTTACATTTTTATTATAATAACGGTTGGGGAATCTGCCCACAAACGACGCACAGCTCAAGTTGCAAGACCGCTCTATGTGGTAATGAAGGAAATGCTTAAATTGTAATGTTTCCTGACTCAGAGGTGAATTAGAGATAACCAGAGAACTGTTATAAGCTTGAACATAGTTATTGAGTTTGTTATTGGATCAAAGACGAGTGTATCACCCTGTCAAATGGCTTATGTACACCAAACACCAAAATGTCATTAATTTTATTCGAGAAAAAATAGATTTCATTCACCACTTTGTCAGTTGTTGGAAGTAACATTTGGCAACACATTCACGCCCATGTTAAACTGGAAAAAAATAAATTTCAATTAAATACTATACTCCATCATTTTAATACCCAATTGAACTACTTCACGTTCCCCAACTTGACCCATATCACGACGATCCCATTTGTGACACATAAATGTCATAGAAATTGTGTGTGTGTTGCATTTTAATTGCATCACGTTTTGTTGGCCCTGCGCCATAAACGACAGAGAGAATTGCACTGGAAAACTTTCAATTTCTTTTAGAAGAATAGGAAATCAGAAGGTGTGCGTTGAGTTTTTAAGAGATGACGTTTGGATGAGTTTGAATAAAGCTTGGACCGTCACAATACCTGCAGCAGCTAACCCGGGGCATGGATAATTTAAATGTACGAACGTGATTTAGTAAAATCTCTCGATAAGCCAAATGGCTATCTCCTTATTGTCTCACGATCTTTCTTACTCCCTGGAACCTCACTGTTAGACATAAACTAGTCATAAATCAAGGTTGCTTGGTATGTTGCTAACGGATATGTTCCGGGGTTTAAGTCAGTAGCTTCTAATTCTTTACACAAAACAGAACCGTCCTTGCACTTTGTATGCTCCAAAAACCAAATAAATAATATTACATCACACCAATCTTTTGTAACTTTAAATTGTAAAAAAAAAGACTAAACACTGCTATGCTGTAATCGGCGAGACAGCGCGTCAACTTCTTCTTCAAAAATTGCATAATCCGCTTACATTCGTCAGTGAAAGTGAACAAAACACTACCGTCACAAAATTGCCCCCAATAATTGTAATTGGCTATACTTTTAACAACAAAAGCGATGCTCAACAATCCACTTCAAAACCTTTATAATACAATCGTTCAAGATCTACGAGCCTATTATCGAATTATGCTCAAATACACTCTTGCATAGAACTCAATTATATGGCCCACTGAATGAATCAAGCTTTTTGTTTGTGTTTTTTTTTTTATTTTTAACAACGCCGACTAGAGCTTGGAATTCCCGATGAAAGAGACCCATGATTCATGTACATTATGTCTCATGAATCTTCTTATGCAAAATAATATTAAGCTGTCTATTGAATTATGTATTATAAACGGATTTGTTTTATTGTGACATTGAGTTATGCATTTTAAATTGTCGATGGCGTTGGTGGAAGATGTCAGCTTGTCAATTGTTTGAATGGATTAAGTCTTTGGAGAAAGTTTAACTTCCTTAGTCTTATTTGAAAGATGACACTTTGAACAATAATCCTACTGACAGATTTGAGTTGCATAACATAAACATCTTTGTTTCTTGGTTCAATCAAAGGTGTGGCACTGTCAAAAATGTCAAAGAAACATGAAAGAGACAGTGGAAGTCCAAGTGGGTGCGTTTTGACAATGAAAATATAATATTCACATCGCGTATTCTCGTACAAAAGTTTAGTCAGTTATCGGAAACTGGTGAACGTGTGTCTACCTTTGTTGTCTACATGTGCGATGTGATGCGTTTCGCTAGGAGACGAATTACCTGCGGCTTAATTTTTTTTGTGGTTTAATGAAGAATTATATTTAATATTCAAATTGGAATTTCCACTCTAGTATTTTGCGTAATACTCATAGTTCGATGTCTGTTGTCGGCAAACAAAAGAGCTGAGGGCCGAACCTTATTTTGAGATTATGCGTGAGGATCTCTTGCTGGTTGACAAATGCATAAAATATGTGCACTATTTCAAGAGTTGATATTTTTTTCTGTTTCTGAAAAGTAGTATCACCAAATTTTCACATTTTTAAAATCCGAAATAAACAATTTTGAAAAAGAGTGTTTCTTACATTTTACATGCTTAAATGCTCTAAATGCTTTTTTTTCACATCAAATAAAAACTTCATTAACACAACAAATGGGATGTCGTCTTGTTTTTAATGGGTTGTCACCACTTTTGTATACATAGAGCTGTTGCTTGTTACCACTGCGTCTTTCGCTCTCTTGAAGGTTAAATCAAATTGTCGTGAATCGTTGTCACAACGTAGACTGTAAATTATCACAGTGACTGTCATTTACACAATTTTCAGTCGCATTTCATTTCCCCCTCCACTCCGCATCAACAAAAGCAAACATATTCGTTAGTATTGAAATCGATTTCGTAAAGTTGCGAACACCTCACCAGTAAAACTTAATTCATATATCGTTACAAAAAGGAATCACATCGGGATCAGAATAACATAAACTGCCGCTTTGTGGTGCGCTGTTGCGCAAAGTTGTTATCTTTTATTATTGAAGTTGTTTAGTCGATAATCACGCGGAACAGCGGGTTCCTTTTTAGATGCGGCTGGTTAAGCCAATCCCAAGGTTGTTGCCATTCTAAAACTATGTGTAGCCTTGTCTGTGTAGGATTAAAGTTGTTGCGTCATAAAGTACCCACCTCTCTAGAATCGAGATAGAGAAGTTTATAAGCGATAATTTTGTAAGTGAGTTTTTTTTTCCTATGCACTTGCATCTTGCTGCGTTGGCGACGCGACGTTACTTTGGCTAATTAAGATTTTTGTTTCGGGAGAACGCACTGCAGGTCATGGAGTCATTCCATTAATCCGAACGATATGGTATTGAAATAGCTTTCAAACGGTACAAAAACATTCCCGAGATTATTAAGCTCCATGACTAATCACATGATTAAGAATTGATTCAACTAATCAATTTCAATCCAAATGGGCGACCAATTCAAAGCATTGACCTCACACGAGATTTATGTGATGTCATTGTCGTTGTTTTGAGAATTATGCAAATTGACAGCCGTGTCGACCCTTGAGTGAAAAATAATATCGGCATCGCGATAATCATCACTTCCAACGAATCGTCATCATTCCAACCATTTGAAAACCCATTAAACAGTGTTAAGCAATACAAATCGAATAAAAATGATAATCGCCTCTAAAATGACCACAACATCGCAGCTTTTGTTCACTTTTTTGTTTGTCCATTTGTTTGGTTTTCTTTTCGTTGAATGCCTGCGGTTTGTTTTTGTAGGTCACAAGCGTCATCTCATTGGTTTTTTTCCTCGAAAACCCCCATCTGGGTGTTTGTCAATTTTATTATTTAACAACACTCCCTGTCAGCAGTGTCACTTTCATCAACTGCAACAACAAAAAATACAAATGTGGAACGCAATCGAAAGTTGATCTGAAAATATGATACAAAAGTCAAAGTTACAAGTCACATCAGCAGCACCTCTACCGCTCAGCACTTTCGCGCGACATGACTTCTGGTTAATGATAAAGTCATTCTCCAAAAAAACCACACACACACAAAGAAGATTGCTCATGACCTTGATTCACCTGTGAACAAGATGATGTCTTGAGATGGCCTCAATGTTTCTTGCACTTTGTTCATTTTATTTGTTAACATAGAACATCAACAACGATGGTGGTGGTATTAGCTTGTGGCTGTTCTGCTACATGCCAACGCGTTTTGCGGCAAGTTACAAGAGATTAGTTAAGTGCAGGCTTGAGTTTGTGGCATTTTCAATAAAATTCGATGAGATTCTTGATTGGTATGATGCAAAAGAAAGAAGTCTTTTTTTATTGGTTTTCTTGAAATGCATTTTGATGCAAGTGGGTCTGTGTTGTAGGCGTTTGTTTCGCTGACACACTAAAATTTAATGGAAAAACAAATAAAAGTTTAATTGCTTGAGGAATTCGGACGTTTCTTAAAATTTGTTGTTAACTTTTGTTGAAGTGAAAAGTTCATATTTGTCTTGTGGATTTCCTTTCTCAACTCCAATTCCAATTTCTTAACGAATCCTTACTGCCACAAGTGAACAAAAAAAATTGAATGGACCTACTTTCCCATTTAAAGATTCGAACCTTTAACCAAAAATTTTAAACAACTTTCAAGTTACATAATGCAAGCATCCAATCAATTCCCACATCAATCTCGACAATACTTCCTCATTCCCAATATTCGGTTCCTATCATCATCAAGATCAACCTCCATCATCCACAAATTATTTTACATTCAAGTTACGAGCCCTTCCCTGTTGTCATATCTACCTACTTATGACATGTTAAGCGACTCTCTCTTCCAGTCAATCAAAAATAATTATTTCAATCTCCCGTTAACCACCAAAAATTGGCCTTAATCTCTCCGGGCCTCAAAAAAAAATCAATATTGAATTGAAAAAAATATACATTGATTACAACCACAGCAAAATGTTTTATATTATAGCCATAATCATTTTGACGCTTAAAGAAAACAAAAATGAAGGAAAAAAAGGAACCGGATTAACCCACATTATAATGTCATGTCGTAAACCAAAAAAAAAAAGGCAACCAACAAAAAAGCAAAAAAAAAAACCCTAATTATGGTTTTTCAAGCGTTTTTTATCATCTTTTGGGATTTTTTTTTCTTTTTTGCAAAAGGAAGTATGAAAACATCCAATTATCATCGCATATCTCTACTTTATATTGGGTTATAACGGTCATAAGGAACCGAAACCGAACCGCCCCACCGCCACCGTCGGTCGTCGTGTCGTCGTGGTTAAAGCCACTTGTCCTGCATTTCATTAAGACCCAGCATCCCGTTCGAGAGGTCATATTGAGAAAAAAAAAAACATCCGCCAAGCCTTCTCTGGTGTCTGATGGTCAGTGGTGGTTTGAACGTTCTCATTGAAAGAGATAAGACGACATCTTAACTGGCTTGAAACGTTACCTTGCGCTCAAGACGTGACGACATCGCAAACTCCATGGATGGTGCTGGATAGTGCACCAGTGACCAGTGAGCGTCACCATCGTCTTTTCGCGCACTCCAACGAGGTCTTTTTTGGGGTATGAGACGAATTTTTGGTACCCACATAATTTGCTGCGTGCTAAACGCAAGCGAAGCAGCAAATTAACTTAACAACGTAAATCTGGAGAAATGAAGAGAAACCATCACTGATGGTCCACTTGGTGGGATCGCGCACCGTGTCGGTCGTCGTCGTCGTCGAGCTCATCCATAAGCAACCTACTTTGTCCGCAACATATTTTAAGGCAGGGACACAATTTGCAATCTTTGTTTTTCCGGTTCCTTTTCATGTCCACATGTGTTTCTATTTTTTTTTTTTTTTGCTGTTCTGTAATGATGAACATGTTTGTTATGCAGTAGGAAAACGCACCTCTTTTGATCGCCACAGTCTCATCGCCAGAGGCCGGTCGGTGGCGACTTTAAGTAGCGACTTTTACTATAGGAATATGGTAGCAGTTGCAAGCGACGATGACGACGTCACGAACAAATACTAAATTCAGTCACTGTCGCTATGGTAATGGACGTGGACATGCAATTTTCTATTCGAACTTGCTGCAAGATGTTGCATTGCAGCTGATATGCGATTTGTGCATCTCTTTAAGCCAGGTTGGTCTAGGTTCTCTTTCTTTTAACTTTAAGTGAGGGTGTTCCACTGAACTATATATAGAAAACAGTTCTACATTTTTATTCTGTTCTTGTCAAGCAGAGGGAATGGAAACAAATTAGGCTGTGTTCGGAATGTTTGGTGTGAGAGCGTGATGTACTTTAGCAATATGCTGGGGGTACTTATCGTGTGTCAGGTCCGTAAATAGAAAGATTTGTGAAGCAGAATGTGATCTTATTTTAGTGGAGTTAAGTTATTTAGTGAAACCACTTTTTTGTTGACAGACTGTTTATCTGGTTTATCTTTGTCTGCTTGTAGAAGTTTTTTAGGGTAATGGGCAATTATTTGCAAAGTTTTTTATTGGGGCAATTTTTTAGAGTGTTAACAATAAAGATACTACAAAACTAATTCGGTCAAGGTCTTATCTGCAAAATGGGATAGACTTTCTCTTGTGCCTGGTTTCGACCCTGAAAAATTCTCTGGATTTTTTGTTTGTCTTCATTATGAGGGAGAAGAAAATTAGCTATAACTGCACAGATGGCGCAGGCGCAGTCTATCCAGCGATGCCAGCACTCAGAATCTTAAAGATTCGATAAGGTGTTGTCAACCTTGAATTCTCTCTCCTCTAAAGGTCATGAGACAATATCGCTTTTGTTGTCCGTTTTCATGAGTGACATAATAAGGCTTTGCAAAGATTCAACATCTTTTCCAATTCCGCAAATGTGAAGCGGGGACCTACTATCCAATACCCATATGACCTGGTCGTCATACCTCTTGGTTGGATAATATGTGCGATTCGCTCCAGAACACCTGGTTCATATACAGGGTGATTCACGAGCGTTGTGCCAAAAAGCTGGAGCGTGTAGGTTGAGTTGAGACAACAAAAAAAATCGTATAGAAGGGGGGGTCTATTCCCCCCCGTTTAGCCGGAAGGGGCAATTTTCTGAAAAATTGACTTATTTTGTTTAAAAAAATATTAAAAATTAACGGCTACGTTTACAACACCGTGCTATATCTTTCTGAAAAGCCAAAAACTTTTTCTTTCAATTTGTTTTTAAATTAAATTGCTTTAACGAATGGTTTAAAAATAAATAAATTTTCAAACTCAAAATTTTCAAAAAAAAGCAAAAAAAAACATTTTTGAACTAATTTTTTTCAAAATTTTATGTAATTAAGTACTAATTTTGTTTTAAAAATTCAATGTTTTTGTTAATTTTTAGTCGAAAACAGAAAACCGAATGCAAAAATGTCTTTTCGTTTTTGAGAAATTAAGAAAAAACCGAAACCACTTTGTTCTAAAAAAATCTTTGTTTTTATTTTTACCTATTTGGACTTTTAGTTTAATTTATTAGTTTAATTTATAAATTTAATTTTTTGTGATTGGAGTTTTATGAGGACTCAATAAAGTAGAAAAGTATTACATTATCCCTGGATTAACCATTTTGTTCATTGATAACGTCTGAAAACTGACCTGTAATTTTTTCTTACTATACCTGGGGCCGCGGCCACTCGCCGGCGAAGAGTTCTAGCTGCTAGGGGCTTAAGATAATTAAACTGCATTTTTTCTTGAATGAAAAAACAATTAACAATTTAAAGGTCGTTAATTTTTAATATTTTTTTAAACAAAATAGGTCAATTTTTCAGAAAATTGCCCCTCCCGGCTAAACGGGGGGGGGGGGAATAGACCCCCCTCCCATACGATTTTTTTCTTGTCTCAACTCAACCTACACGCTCCAGCTTTTTGGCACAACGCTCGTGAATCACCCTGTATATAGAGAGTTTAGCTTTTGGCGGCCAGGAAAAGGAGTGCCGTGCACGTTAACTTACCTCTATGTGCGCTGCTCAAAAGCCTGCAAGTTTTTTTTTAATGACAATCAAAAGCCAAATACGGGGAATATGTAGGTCTTTGAAATTAAAATTCTTCAACATCTACGAGCTGAAGAGTATCATACGGGACGGCCACGAGTGTATTTGAGTCGCTCAGTTGCTTGGTTTATTTGGAAAGAACATTTCTCATCAGCTGATTTGGAATGGGCTGATATGTGGCGCTCGGCAATTTAAACAGTATTTGAATAGTTGTATCAGGATGCGCCAATCGCATCTCCTATTATATCCCATTACCTTCAATTAAATTGTATATAATCCTCTGATGGAGCGTGTAATTCTCTTCGGTTCAGATCAATTTGTTTGTTTCTTTTTGGACTGATGCAACTGATTTATAAATGAGATAGAGATGCCAACCTATACTCGTTGAGTTGTTTGAAACATCATGGACTTTGGTATCCTAGTTTTCCAAACAAATAGTCGATTAGGGATGAATTGATTGCGATGATCGATCGTTAAAAATAGGACAACACATTCTGTTTTACTTATTTGTACTTCTTATAGTTCTTAGGTTTCCATTTTTTACTTTCAGGTTTTGAAGGATGTTCACTGTTCAGATATTAAAAAACCCTAAACAGCATTGCCGGTTTTGGTCAACATTTTGCAGAAGGAGAAGAAAAAAAAAAGAAACTTAAAAAACGGGTAAGCTCTTCAGAAAATATTTTAAATTTTGATCTAAATATATTTCTGCCATTTTTATCGTAAGAACGATACAAAAATTTACTATTTATATATTTTATTTATTTAGAAACCGTTAAATACTACTAACGTTATAATTATATACTTATAACTTAACAATAAATAGAAATTAAACAAGATCAATCAATCTAAAAAACAAGGTCTTGAAATGTATACTTTTCAAGTTGTCATTTACAGAGTTAATGAGAAAATAAAATTTATTGTATATGACAATCAACTGATTTAAAGGACTATTACCACCATAGTTTGATCTGCTAAATATTTGGCACAGAGGTTGCCGTATAGTGTAATACTTGATTGGCTGAAGTTAGAATGAAGTCTGCAAAGAACGGACGAAGCTAAAATATTTCCATTTATTATACCGTTAATGAAACAGAACTGGATGTATTTACGATGGCTCTCAAGTAATGGGAGATTAATTAATACTAGTCTATGTGAATACATTGGAAGTGCTGATCCTTGGGTCCAAGGAAGAAAACGTAGACAATATCGTAAAAATCTTCTTTGAACTGCTTCGAGCCTTGAATTGTGAATAGCATAGTAAGGTGCCCAGATCATGCACCCGTACTCAAGAATGGGCCTGACAAATTAGGTAAATAGTATTTTGAGAACATAAGGGATCTTTCAAATCGCGTGAACATCTTTTAATAAATCCAAGTGTTTTGTTAGCTTTCTTTATTATATAGTCTAAGTGGTCGTTAAAAGTCAATTTCGAGTCTAGAATAATTCCTAGGTCAGAGTGCTGTGAGACTCTATTTAAAGGGTCCGAACTAATTGTATAGTTATAAGTTAAGGCGTTTTTTTTTTGCATGTAAAGCTCATAACCTTACACTTGTCAACATTCAATATAAGTTTATTTTTATTGCACCATTTCCTGAATTTTTATAGATCGTCTTGTAGAAGTAAGCAGTCAGTAACAGATTTAATACTTTTGTAAAGTTTAATGTCGTCAGCGTATATAAGAACACATGAATTTTGGACAATAGATACATTATTTATAAAAAGGATAAACAGGACAGGCCCTAAGTGGCTACCCTGTGGAACGCCCGAGTTAACAACAAAAGAGCTTGAACATTACAAAAAACATTACAAAAAACATAACTATAATTCCTATTACATAGGTACGAAGCAATCCATTGAACAAACATATGGTTGAATCCTAAGTTATTAAGTTTATTTAATAAAGTTAAGTGGCACAGCTTGTCAAATGCCTTACTAAAGTCTGTGAAGATGCAATCTACTTGTCCATGGTCTTCAAAAGCGTCTAAACAAAAAGATGTAAAGTCAAGTAGGTAAGTCACAGTAGACTTATTTTTGACGAAACCGTGTTGATTACTACATAAAATAGATTTACAGTGAAAGGCGAGGATATTACATACAATGGACTCAAACAATTTAGGTATCATAGAGAGTTTTGCTATAAAACGGTAGTTTTTAATATAACTTGTCAAGTCTTTTTTATACACAGGGATAATGTAGGCACTTTTCCAAAGATTGGGAAAAACAGAGCTTGTGAGGGATTCGTTAAAAAGTAAAAATAGGGGGTAGCTTAAACGAGACACACAGTTTTTTAAAATAGAAGCTGGAACACCATCAGGTCCTGGACTTTTACTATCATCAAGTTTTAAAATTGCTTGAATAATAGAATCTTCAGTAATATAAAAGTTAATAGAATTAAAATGCGAAAATTGCACAGAGCTAGTGATATGACCATTATCAGTGAGGTTATTAGTTACCTCGAATGCATTAAAAAAAAAATAAGCAAACAAATTAGCTATTTCTAATGAACTTTCACCCGTGGAGTCCAAATATGACATGGAATTTGGATAACCTCCACTTCTTTTTTTCAAGTATACAAATTGCCAAAATAATTTAGGGTTTTATTTAATCTAACTTTCAGTCCTCGCGATATAGTCTTCGAACAAAATTTTGTGGTAATCGGCAAAAAGATCCTTTAATGAGAGGAGGATATTGAAGTCTTCGGCCGTTCTTGAGACATTAAACCTTAACCAAGCCTTATTTCTTTTGTTTTTCAAATTTTTGAGTTGGCGGTCAAACCATGGTGGGTCGTGTGAGTCCTTATAGGAAGTTTTGATAGGAGTCGTTAAAAAAAAATCAAATAGCTTATGATAAAATAAATTACACTTATCATTAATATCATAGTTGGCAGATAATTGAGTCCAATGAACATTTTGTAAAAGGTTTGACAGTTCGAAATGATTGCATTTGGCAAAGTTGAATTCAATTTAATCGTTTAGCTTGTTGAAATAGGAATTCATGTTCAGGTTAAGGGATATGTCAAGTGCTGGATGATGACGATCCTCCTTAGTTAGTTCAACTTGGGTGGTCAAAACAGCAACATTAGAGTTCGCGTTTTCAGAGAAATAAACGAGGTCCAATGTTTTACCTGAAGAGTTGTTTATACCGTTAAATTGGGTCATTCCGAAGGATATCATTCCGTAAATCAAAGAAGATTCATTCAGAGTAGAGGCGTTGGTTGGGATGTAACTATTATTTTCATCGTTGCTTGTCCAATTAAGATGGGGTAGGTTAAAATCTCCTACGATAAGGATCTCATCTTCTGGTTCCAATTCTAAGAAGATTGTATCTAAACAATTATTCAATTCTTCATACAAATCATTAGTAGTAGGCGGTATGTAAGTGGAGACAATATAAAGGTATCCATTCGTCATTTTAATTTTAAGGCACAGAAGTTCGATGATAGCCTGTCTAAAGTCATTAACTAAGTTACAAGCCAGAGAGTTCTAAACTGCAACAAGTATTCCACCTCCAACTTTGTTGGAAGAGTCAGTGTGATGCCGATCTCGTCTAGAGATTTGATAAATATTGTCAATTAGCTCAGTGTCAAGAAAGGAATTATTCAGCCATGTTTCCGTCAGTATTATGACATCGTGTGGTAAATTTATTGAATTCAGGTAGACCGAATTAGTCTTTGTCCTTAATCCATTCACGTTTTGGTAGTATACTAAAATCTTTTGGAGCTGCTTAGTAGAAGGTTCTGCTTTACGAAACAACCTTTTCTAAATAAACGTCTAAGAACTCCTTTTTCATGCACTGAAGAGCTGATCTAATTTCGAAGTTGTATCTTCAAACAGATTTTTCCGAGTTTTCGCGTGAACTCTTTTGTTTACGATTTAAACATTTCGGCAACCCAACAGCTCAACTTTAAATCTTGTTTTAAATGATAAAACAAAGTAAATATGACTTATATCATCATTATCGTCGGCCTTGCCAATTAAATTTCTCTCTTCATCTGCACCACAATAGGGATCCGGTCCGGGCTTCATTCAGCAAGTTCTTCCATGTCTCCCGATTGTTGGCCGACGCCATTCAGTTCCCCACCCCAAGCCTTTAGGCGTCCTGGTCTTCGACATTCTTCCAGCGCAAATTTGGTCTGCCGCTCTGTCTCCTACCGCAGAGGAATTTCCGACCTACATCAGCTTGTTATATTGAATGAAGTTTATGCTTTATGTCTTCTGCCAAAAACTCCTTGACATCCTTTGCAGTTCTTATGTGTCCAACTAAGAAGTCTCCTGAAATACCATGTGAGAATGTGATGGCTACATTCCAAAACTCTCATCAAACAAGTGTAATTTTCTCCTCCTGACCTAAACCATAAAACCGATTTCAAATGCCTATCCGAATTCCTGAATCTATCGATTCAAAATGTCAACTGCGATTATTGCAGTTCTTTACTTATAAGTTATAACTCTTAATAACAATCGAAAGCAAGTGAACACTATTTCGAGTTTTTTTTCACCATCCAGTTCCAACATAAATCATTGGAATTCCTCGTGGAGCGACAAGTCTAAAAAGGAGAAATTGAAATTAAATTAAATTTCACTGCTTCGCTTCTATTCCGAAACAGACTCTTCCACTATTCGGAAAAGTAGCCGTTTATCAATTCGATTGTTCATTGATCGCTTAAGTATTGGCATTGTTGTTTTGTATCTTCAAAACCGACATTAAATTGCCCATAAAATTGGTCTACTGAACAAAATTCTTGTATGTTGCTGCTGAGCGGTTAACACTTTCAATTTCATTTCTATATTTTACATCTGTGCAGGGTTTTTGCATTGTCTGATGGAGATGCACTCGCATAAACTTAGCCCCTTGCCTATCTTTTGCCGTGCCAAGTTGCAATTATAATATTCTCTGTTTCTGTTGACCTTAATTGGAGCGCAAGGCGTTTGACTAGATGGCAGTGGATATGGTGTTGCAGAGCGATTGTTGTAAATTTTCCTTCGAGAAAAAAAAACCTTTATACTTTGTTATGCTCGAACAGGTGTAAAAATTAACAAGTTTTTTTCTTTCTATTACATTTACTGTGGAGAGCGCCTCCAATGTACCGGTGCGGTGGTGCGGCGCATAAATCATACGCTTGTATGGAGATACGTCCGTGAATTAGATTTTTTATAGACAGTAGGGTCGGTTTTGAACATCTCATAACTCTCCATGAGGTAGGTGGTAACGCAAATTTTATTTTCATTGCGTGGAAAGTAAAATTTTGTGTTGGTTTTTTTTTCGTTGGGATGCAGTTAATTTAGCAGAGTTTTGTGAAAGAGAAATTTTTTTTATGTTCGGAGCATCAGAATTCACTTTTTACTATAAAAAAAAAGTGTGAGAAAAGAGAGTGCAATGGTAGTTAAGGCAAAAACTCACTCCTGTAATTTACTTCTTTGAAGCAACGAAAATCATAATTAGAGTTTTTTTTGAGTTGATCAAATGTTTGGCGTTGCCTTAAACTGTGGCATCCCTCACGACGAAATATTAGTTTAGATTTAGATTAGTTTTAGATAAGATTAGTTTATTTTTCTATAATCAAAGGGCACGGTAGTGCCCAGCCAAGTTCTAGCACTACTCCCTTTTTACAGGATCGATCTCAAGCACATTTTTAACCCCCCATAACTTTTGAACCCATAGAGTTAGAAGCTTTAAATTTGAATTACGTATTAACTTCATGGGCACTAAGGTAATGTGAAAAACATAATTTTGTAGAACCACCACTTCCTGAGATATTGAACAATAAAAATTTCAAACACCGTAATTGACTCACTGACTGACTCAATGACTCACTGATCATTAGGGCAACCAAAAATATGCTCGAGCATGTTTTTTTTGGAACGTCGAATTTGACAATTGACAAGATAGAAATACGTTTCATGAAAAAAACAAACATTTTGGACCCTATTCGTTAGAGCATATTTTAGCATATTTTGTTATAAATGCATATTTTTGCATATTTTGCTTTAAAATGCATATTTTGGCATATTTCATCATTATTTGTTGCAAATGTTAGAGTAAATATTTTTTTTTTTAACTTTTTTTCGAAAAATTCGCGATGCTATTCAAGTATTTTATCCAAAAGTAACGCATGTCACTTGTGAGGCCCACAGGCTTCATAGAACTTGTGAAACACTTCGAGGTCAATTTGCAGAAGTTGATATTTTCATCGCAAACGTGAAAAAAGTGTTTAAAAGCTCCGTCAAGAATAAGGGTATTCAAGGATATTGCACCGGAAACACCACTTCCTTCGCAAACGATTACGACTAATTGGGTATCTTGGAGGGAAGCAGTTTACTGTGTAGAAATGTTTAAATAAAAAGTGGAAAGCCTTTTCAAAACACTACATGAAGAGGAATCAGCTGAAATACGAGGTGTTAAAAAATTGTTTTAATAAAGTGGCATTAAACGTGACTTGATATTTCTATCATCCAATTATACATTTTTATTGAAATGCATTGCACAACTGGAAACAAGCGGCCTTTGGCTAACATAAAATTATTGATCGATGTCCAAGTTAAAATTAAATAGCATCGACTCCAATATTTAAAAAATAAATAAAATTATCGACATTTCAGAAAAAAAGAGGGCTCAAATTGTTTATTATGGCAGAATTTATTTGTAGAAAAAAAAACTGCATCTGAAATAATGGCATTAAGGTTTGCACGTATAACTGGCGGATGACGTACCTACAAAAACGTTTTCAGAGAAATTTTTTTAAGTAAAACTGTTTTTCTTTATTGCAAACAAAATTTTAACAAATATTTCTTTTTAATTATTCTGGTTTATATTTTCATTTTTGATTTTTGGTATTTATGTAGCTTTTTATGTTTTTGTTTGTTTGTTTTTTTTTTTCTTTTATTTGTCTCTAAGGATATTTTGACCTCTGTTTTTTTTTTTTACAAGTCAATAAACTATAAAAAAAAACTCAAAATTTAAGATTTTACGCTATTTCAAAATTTTTTAGAGCATATTTTTAGAGCATATAATTGGCTTTTTAGAGCATATTTAAAGCGCTATAAATGGTTTTTATAGAGCATATTTTTGGTTGCCCTACTGATCATCAAAATTATGAAGCACTTCTAACAATAGCAGAATCTTGAAATTTGGTACAATGGTAGGTTTCCGGGTGTATACAAAGGAAAAAATCGAAAATTTCAATTTGCTAATTCAGGGGGCGTGGTATCCGCCCACTTTCTAAAACTGATCGTAGGATCTTGAAATTCGGAATTCTAATAGGGTTTTGGTTGAATATAAGGAAAAATATAAATAAAATATTTTGGTTTTATTTAGGGGCGTGGTCTCCGCCTACTATCTTAAATCGGTAGTAGGATGTTGAAATTTGGAATTCTAGTAAGGTTTTGGTTGAATAACATGAAAAAAATGAGAAAAAAATTCTGTTTCCATTTAGGGGCATGGTATCCGCCCACTTTGTTAAAATGGTGGAAAACGTTTAAATTCGAAATTCTGATAGGGTTTTGGTTGAGTATAAGAGAAAATATAAGTACGGAATTGCAGTTTCATTACATGGGCGTGGCTGCCACCCAGTTTCTTAAAATGGTCATAGGATGTTGAAATTTAGAATTCTGGTTTGTTTAACTTCATAAAACTCCATGAGTGTAGTTCACTTGGCAAGTTTTGGTTTGAAGCGTGATTAATAACATTTTAAAACTTGAACAGTGAACTTGTAAATTTTCATCCCAACTATTTTCTATTTTCTTTTAATATTGTTGTATTATCTTCTATGATTTAAAATATTCAATATAACACTTTTACATGTAAGAACTTGGCGTTCTTTTAGATCTCATTACTTTTGGTGGCTAACTTTTTACACAGTGCTGTTCGCACATAAGAGAACTTGGCTCTTTTTTTACATTTTATGTTTTTGTTCTGATAAAATAGATTTACAGTGAAAAGAGAGGACCTTACACACAATGGACTTAAACAATTTAGGAATAACAGAAAATTTTGCAATCGGACGGTAGTTTTGTATCTCCGATTTCAAACCCTTCTTGTGTATAGGAGTCATGAAAGCACTTTTCAAACGATTGGGGAAAATAGAGCTACTCAATGACTTGTTAAACAGTACATAAAGTGGATAACTCAAATGAGAGACACATTTTTTAAGATAGATGCTGGAACACCATCAGGTCCCGGACAGTTATTATCTTCAAGCCTTAAAATGCCTTGGATTATTGCATCCTCAGTAATGTTAAAATTTATTGAGTTGAGATGTGTAAACTGAACAAAAGTAGAGATATTGGAGTCAAAGATAGGGTCAACAGGTTCATCAAAAGCATTCTTAAAAAAGTCCGCAAACATATTAGCAATTTCTTCAGAATTTTGTCGCGTGGAGTTCATGTAAGTCATAGAGCTAGGAAAGCCACCATTATTTCGTTTTGCATTTACTAATTGCCAAAATAATTTAGGATAAATTTATAACTCCCTTTCTTTCTTTGCGGTATAATCTTCAAATAAAAGGTTGTGGTAGTCGAGAAAAAGATTTTTCAATATTAGGAAAATATTATAATCTTCAACTGCCCTTGAAGCATTAAATTTTAACCAAGCTTTGTTCCTTTTGTTTTTTAAATTCTTTAAATGGCGGTCAAACCATGGTGGGTTATTAGAATCCTTATAAGATGTCTTAAAAGGTGTCGTTTGAATAAAGATCTCAAATAATTTACTATAAAATGAATTACACATTACATTAATATCACAGTTTATAAATAGTTGGTTCCAGTTAGTATTGTTTAGTAAAATGGATAAATTATCGATTTTAGATTTGCTGAAGTTAAATTCAATTTTGTTGCTGAGTTTGTTAAAGTGGGGATTCATGTTTAAAGGGGTATGCTCATTTTCGGCCCGGAGTGTACACCAATGAGTTTAGTATCAAATTAAAGGTTGTTCCAAGCCGGATATATCTGCACAAATATTTTGTCGATAACTCATGGGAGATCCGAGATATTTGAGATTGAAGTTCGAAAAGTGCAAACATTAAAAATCAGCACTTTTTCGACATAAATGCTAATATCTTTGGATTTAAAATGGCTAGGAAAATCACAGTGGTATTAAATTAAAGCTGCCAAAGATATCTTTCAAGTGAATCAAAAATTACATTTATATGATTTATATATATTGAGATATTTTGAATTGAAGCCTCGAAAAACGGCATTTCTTAGGCAAACTTTTGTGCGATAATATCTTTTGAAATTCAATGACGACATTTATTTCTTTTTGCACCGTTAAGTTGCCTAGTTCACAACCTTTATTTTCATATACAATTTATCGGGATTTCCTTAATAACTTTTGATTATAAGCAACAAATCTTTCAAAATATGCCTGAAACGAAAACAATATTGTAGTAGTAAGCACATATTTATGTTAAGGTATTGCATGCTACCGTATTGCTATAATGATTATTGTTACTCTTCCCCTTAAGACATTGTTGTACACATATTGATTCAAACCTAACTGAACGCTTTTATATTCAAACAACCGATAGTCATCTACACATGTATTAGTTATTGTTACTCTTCCCGTAAGACATTGTTATACACACATTGAGTCAAACCCAAACCGAATACTTTTATATTTGAACAACCGATAGTCATCTACACATGCATTAGTTTCTTTTATTTTGCTTTGTCTCTCTTACTGTTTTGTATGTATTAGTGTGTAACTAGTTTTAAGAACGAAAATAAGAAAGAAAGAGATTCATTCTATACGCATCATCCGAACGAAGTGGACGTGTTGTGAAAACGGCTTAATAAAAATCTTTAAACAAAATAAACGTGTTTTGGTTATTTTCTTGATTGTTCCAATTAACATTTAAATTCCCTGCTACAAATATCAGAAGTGGGATCCAATAAAATTAATAAAAAAAAAAACGAAACACAAAAAACAGATTGTTAAATTTTTTTTTTCTCTATCTCTGCCTCTGCTGTGAAAGTTCTAGAATTCATTCTCGCCTAATAACGCGTCGCACATTTTCTTGTCAAGTAACGCGTCGTATATTTTTTTTCTCTCTTTCCCCTTGCTGTGAAATTTTTTTTCGGTGGTTGTTTTCTGTTTGCACATTTTTCGCTTTTCGGTAAAATGGAAGATATAGTCCATGCATCAGACTACACAGCCGCCCAGCTGCGCGAATGGCTACAACGGTTAGGAAAACAGAGCAGTGGAAAGAAGGCGACGTTGGCTGTTCGTCTCAGCGAAATCCCATTGCAACAACGTGGAGAAGCGCCGAAGAAAAATGCTCCCGAGAAGGAATCACATGATGACGACGACGACGACGACGACGGCGACGAGGAGGAACGTATTCCTAATGAAAATGAAACACATGAAGAAACTGAGCATACGTTAACGGATCGTCAAAAACAGATTGACCACGAGTTACTACAACGAGAGGTGGCTATTTTGAAAAGAGAAAGAGATGTAGCAAGAAGGGAAAACGAGCTGTTGAGAAAGATGATGAGCTTGACAACGGGAGTGGCAACGGCGATGACTACAGCTAGAGTGGAAACGGGAGAGACAACGGATGGTGCTATAGAACTGACAACAGGAGCGACAACAGCAACAGCAACAGGATCGACAGCAGCGATGGAAACGGGACCGATGACAAGAGCTACAACAGAAACAACGACAGAAATGACAACAAGCAACATTCAACCATACACTGCATACAAAGACCTCGTCCCAGACTACAACGGTGGTGCTAATATTGAAGTTTGGTTGACACAGTTAAAAAATGTGCAACAAATGTACAATGTAGGCGAAGACATGCTGCGCACACTTTTCGTGTCGAAGTTAAAAGGGAAAGCGGAGGAGTGGTTGCACGCACAGCCGAATTTCTTGTGCGAGAGTGTCGAGACCCTTTCCCAGTCGTTGAGGGAAATTTTCGGGGTGAAAGAAAATAGAATGGCGACAAGAAAAAGGTTTGAAGCAAGAAAATGGGCGTTGTCGGAGACGTTTGGAGAGTACTATAGCGACAAGTTGAGACTGGCTGCGGGTCTGGAGATGGAAGAAGAAGAGCTGGTAGAGTACATTATTGATGGTTTCACCGATGAAGACATGAGGCTATACGCATACGTCGGCGCATTTACTACCAAAGCGGCCTTGTACAAAGCCTACAATAAAGTACTACAACGACCGACACGGAACGAGACGGGATCGGCAACTGAAGCGACAACAGGATCGGCAAGAAAGACGTCGAGGGTAACAACAGGATCGAGTAAAACAACGATGAGATGCTATAACTGCAATTCGATTGGACACATGGCAAACGAGTGCAAGAAACCGAAACGGGAATACGGAGCGTGTTATACTTGTGGGAAGATGGGACATATAGTAGCAGCCTGTCTAGAACGGAAATCACTTGTCCATCAGCTCACAGACAAGACAGAAGATGATGATTATGTAAGAAGATTATGTTTTGTTTTTTCAAAAAATAGTGAAAATTTTTCTCTAGATTGCCTCATAGATTCCGGTAGTCCTGTCAGCCTTATTAGAAAGTCAATAACACCACAACACATTAAACTGATCGAACTTAAAAGTATAAAAGAACAAAATTATTTTGGAATTAATAAAAGTAAACTGAAAATTTATGGAATGTTGTCTGGTGTAGTTATTTATAAAGATATTGAGATAATTATAGATTTGTTAGTGGTAGATGACGGCACGACTGGATATGAGGTAATCTTGGGACGAGATTTTTTAAATAATGGAAGGTTCAAATTTTTTTCTGAATTAAAAGATCGCAAAAATGAAAGTATGTTAGTTGACAACAGATCGAATTTTGAAAAAGAATTAATGTCTATTAATGTTGAAGAAATTGATAACGAAAATTTAAATTTAGAAGTTGATGAGCTAAACGATTATCGGTATAAAAAACAATTAAATGAGTTGTATTTAAATAGTTACATGTATGCCGAACGCCCCGCCGAACCTTTGGTAAAAACTAAAATGAAATTACTATTAAATAATGTGAAACCTTTTCATTGTCGTCCAAGAAGGTTGTCTTATGCTGAGAAAGGAGAACTCAGTTCGTTGCTAGATGAATATTTGGACAAAGGCTATATTAGGGAAAGCGAGTCCGAGTACGTTTCACCTATAGTCTTGGTGAAAAAGAAAACCGGAGAGCTTAGAATGTGTGTAGATTTTAGAACTTTAAATAAGGTAACGTCAAAAGATAGCTACCCCATACCGATAATTGACGATTTGTTAGACAGAATGGCGGGTAAAACTATTTTTTCAAAGTTGGATTTGAAGAACGGGTTCTTCCATGTATACATGCACGAAGATTCGGTTAAGTTTACTTCGTTTATTACACCGTTAGGCCAATACGAATTTTTGAGAATGCCTTTTGGACTCAAAAACGCGCCGTCAACGTTTCAAAGACATATAAACAAAATATTTGCAGACATGATAAGAAACGATAAGGTGATAGTCTATTTGGACGATTTGATGATAGCTACGAATTCCTATGACGAACATTTTTTGATTCTTGAGGAAGTCTTTAAGAGAATGGTAGAAAATAGACTGGAGCTTAGAATAGACAAATCTAAATTTCTTCAAAGTAAAATTAAATATTTGGGTTTTACAATTACTGGTGAAGGTATTCAAGCTGATGATAGGGTATCGAAGCGATACAAAATTTTCCGATTCCACAAAATGCTCACACGGTACAGAGTTTCTTAGGCTTATGCTCATACTTCCGTAGGTTCGTTAAGGATTTTTTGACTATTGCAAAACCCTTATACGATTTGATTAGAAAAGATAGAAAATTTAATTTCGGTCCAGAGCAATTAGCAATTTGAGCTACTAAAAACTAAATTGATAGAAATGCCAGTACTGGCAATTTATAACCCAAAAGATGAGACAGAGTTGCATTGCGACGCCAGTGCCCTAGGGTTTGGAGCGATTCTATTACAGAGAAAAGAAGACAAAAAGTTGCATCCAGTCTTCTATTATTCCAAAAGAACGACAGATGCTGAATCAAAATTTCATAGCTTCGAGTTGGAGACGCTCGCAATTATAAATGCCCTAAGTAGGTTTAGAATTTATCTTCAAGGCAAAAAATT
This sequence comes from Sphaerophoria taeniata, assembly GCA_943590905.1. Taxonomy (NCBI): domain Eukaryota; kingdom Metazoa; phylum Arthropoda; class Insecta; order Diptera; family Syrphidae; genus Sphaerophoria; species Sphaerophoria taeniata. The sequence continues at coordinate 88,320,974 of OX016542.1, forward strand.
TAAGATAGTTACAGATTGCAATTCTCTAACCCTTACTTTAAACAAGAAAGAACTCAACCCAAGAATTGCTCGTTGGGCATTGGAATTACAAAATTACGATTATACGTTAGAGCACCGGGCGGGCACTCGCATGCAACATGTTGATGCATTAAGTAGGACGACGAATATTTTAACGTTGGAAACTAATACTTTTGAAGAAAATTTAATTATATGCCAAGGGAAAGATGAAAAAATAGTTAAGTTGAAAAAAATGTTAGAAAATGCAGAACATGGGTTATATGAAATGAGAAACGGAGTGATATATAAAAAGAAAAATGATGGTAATGTAGTATTTCTAGTGCCAGAACAAATGGAAGATCACGTGATGTATAGATACCATGATGAAGTCGGGCATGTAGGAACAGACAAAGTAATTGAGTTAATATCAAAAAGTTATTGGTTCCCTAAAATGAGAGAAAAGATAGGTACGCATATACAAAACTGTCTTAAGTGTATTTCTTTTTCCGCTAAACAAGGTCGAGAAGAAGGCTTTCTCCATATTATACCGAAAGGAAAAGTTCCGTTCGAAGTAATACACATAGATCATTATGGACCGGTGGATAATTCAAGACAGGTAAAGAAATATATACTGGTAGTGATAGATGCTTTTACAAAGTTCGTGAGACTGTACCCTACTAAGACAACAAACACTAAAGAAGTAATGCAAGCATTGGTTGATTACTTTAGGGCATATAGTAAGCCAAAATGCGTAGTGTCAGACAGAGGAAGTTGCTTCACAGCAAATGAATTTAAAGAGTTTCTATCTGAAAGGGATATTCAGCATGTGAAAGTTGCAACAGGATCGCCTCAAGCAAACGGACAGGTAGAGAGAGTCAATAGGAGTTTAGGGCCAATGATAGCAAAACTTGTCAAACCAGAAAAGGGTATACACTGGGATCACATATTGGAAAAGGTAGAGTATTCACTAAATAATACAGTAAATCGAACGATAAAAGAACATCCGAGCGTGATGTTGTTTGGGGTAAGTCAGAAAGGTAAGCCAATAGACAGAATCGTTGAAAGTTTAAGCGAAGTTGAAAACGGGATAGGAAAACGGGATTTAACTGAGATAAGACAGAAAGCGGTGATAGAACAAGAAAAGTCTTAGACTTACAACAAAAATTACGTGGACAAGAAAAGGTGTAATCCTACATCCTACGAAACAGGAGACTATGTAATGATAAAAAATTTTGACTCACATCCCGGCGCATCTAAGAAGTTGATCCCGAAATTTAGAGGACCGTATCGGGTTGCTAAAGTCCTACGAAATGACAGATATCTGCTCGAAGATGTAGACAATTTTCAACAGTCACGGTTACCATATCAAGGGGTGTGGGCGGTCGGCAATATGAAACCTTGGTTAGGTGGAAAATGTAAAACAAAGTAGAGATCAGGTGATCTCAAAGGTCAGGATGGCCGAATTGTAGTAGAAAGCACATATTTATGTTAAGGTATTGCATGCTACCGTATTGCTATAATGATTATTGTTACTCTTCCCCTTAAGACATTGTTGTACACATATTGATTCAAACCTAACTGAACGCTTTTATATTCAAACAACCGATAGTCATCTACACATGTATTAGTTATTGTTACTCTTCCCGTAAGACATTGTTTTACACATATTGAGTCAAACCCAAACCGAATACTTTTATATTTGAACAACCGATAGTCATCTACACATGCATTAGTTTCTTTTATTTTGCTTTGTCTCTCTTACTGTTTTGTATGTATTAGTGTGTAACTAGTTTTAAGAACGAAAATAAGAAAGAAAGAGATTCATTCTATACGCATCATCCGAACGAAGTGGACGTGTTGTGAAAACGGCTTAATAAAAATCTTTAAACAAAATAAACATGTTTTGGTTATTTTCTTGATTGTTCCAATTAACATTTAAATTCCCTGCTACAATATGAAGTTTCTTTTTTAGTTATTCTTATATATTTAGTTATGTAAGCATGCATTTTTGAAAAGGTACTTAAAACATCCTGAGCAATACCATGATATAGTTCCTGAAAACTTGGAAGAAGCTGAGAAGATTTTGATAACCTTCATCTCTAAATTGTTAAAAGAGTATCATATGAGTGGCATAAGCCTATCATACTAGATAGTTTTAACCACTTTGCAGCACTCACGCTATTATCTATACATGAATTATATTCTAGCAGATTTTTTTTATAGAAAACAATTTAAATAGGAGACGAATTTATTTTACGATAAATAAATGTTTCTTTAACAGAAATTATGGCTCTTATAATAAACAAGGACAAAACCAACAATCTCCCAGCAGGTTTACCCTTAACGATATAGTCTTATTTATTATTATGTGGTAGGATTCCAAGCATACATATAAGCCGGAAAGTATAATTTGTATATATTTAATAAAATAACTAGCTGACCCGGCAAAGGTTGTTCTGTCAACGAAAAACATTTTTTTTTTGTGTGTGAATCTTCTATTTTTGTCTGTGCAAGAAATGTATACCTTTTAGGTGATTTGAATAGTTAAACAATTTTATTTTATTTCTGAAGATATGACGTGTGACCTTATTGAAACAAAACTTTTTCCTGAAAAAAATTATGACGTCGCTTCCATTTTTCTTTTGTAACCCAAGAAATATAAGACTTTTATATATTTTGAGCTCATGACCGCCCACAGCATCGTAATCTGTAGGGGCCTTAAAGAATTTGCATATCCTTATAAGTTATAATAGGCTTTCAAAATTAGTTTTTGAACTTGCAAGCGCTATGGATCTGGATACCTATTTTAAATAATCAAAACTAATAGAGATTTCGTTCATATTTCGAAAGATATTTTGTCGGGGAAGCTTGTTTTAATTTTTTAATGTCAGGTTAATTAAGTATTTGAATGAAAGAAACACTTTATTTTGCTTTTATCCTTCAAAAAGTATGGAAAAATGAATTTAACTCATAACACGTGTGTTATGATGATGATCAACAGGACATAAAAGCAGTTGTTCAAAGTTACTGCAATTGCCCAGTAGGTTGGAAAATGGTTGGACGCTGCGCTCGTGCTATGGCTATAATATGGTTTTTAAGTTGGACAAGATATGAAAGTAGTTTAAGACTTCCCAATTCTTAAATATCTTTTTAATAGCTAATTATTCAGATTAAGAACAACCTATGTTTTGCCAAGCCCATTAACATTAAAATTATTTATTTTTCTTTTAATTTTCCTACCATTCTCAACAAAATTATTAAAAAAAAAAAAAATAGAGTGGCGCGACAGCTCTTGAAGAGCCAAGGCCTAAGTGGCTTACTCTCATCAACAATTCTCTGAGTGCGTGTGAAGAATTTGAGGGGACCTACAATTTTATGCCGATTCCGAACGGCAAAGTTAAAAAGCTCTTTTTCATGACAGATTGATACTCTTGGAAGATTTGTCATATCTTCACAAGAGGCAGTACCCGTGAAAGATGAAATAAAAACCTTATGGGCCTGAGTAGGACTCGAACCCACGACGTTCTGCTTAGCAGTCAACGCACCTACCAACTAAGCTACGGGCAACTGTAACAAAATTATTTACTTATTGTTTTAAATTTTTCCACCATTACTATACGAATTATTTTTATATATTATTTTATTGTCATAGATTTTTTATGCATTTTGACAGCACATTTCTTATCTATTATTGTCAAAATGAAGAAATTGTTAAAGAAATCCCGATAAATTGTATATGAAAATAAAGGTTGTGAACTAGGCAACTTAACGTTGCGAAAAGAAATAAATGTCGTCATTGAATTTCAAAAGATATTATCGCACAAAAGTTTGCCTAAGAAATGCCGTTTTTCGAGGCTTCAATTCAAAATATCTCAATATATATAAATCATATAAATGTAATTGTTGATTCACTTGAAAGATATGTTTGGCAGCTTTAATTTAATACCACTGTGATTTTCCTAGCCTTTTTAAATCCAAAGATATTAGCATTTATGTCGAAAAAGTGCTGATTTTTAGTGTTTGCACTTTTCGAACTTCAATCTCAAATATCTCGGATCTCCCATGAGTTATCGACAAAATATTTGTGCAGGTATATCCGGCTTGGAACAACCTTTAATTTGATACCAAACTCATTGGTGTACACTCCGGGCCGGATGTCCCTTATAAAATGAGCAATCCCCTTTAACGATATGTCAAGTGCTGGATGGTGACGATCTTCTTTGGTAAGTTCTAAGGCAGTGGTCAAAACAGCACCATCAGAATTAGCATTGTCGGAGAAAAAAACGAGGTCCAATGTTTTACCCGAAGAGTTTGTTGAGCCATTCATTTGGTTTAACAAAAATGATGACATACCGTCAATTAATGTGAATTCTTTCAGGTTGGAGGCTTTAGTTGGAATGTAGCTATAACTATCTTCGTTGCAGATCCAGATTATATTAGGCAGGTTAAAATCTCTTACGATGAGAATTTCATCTTCAAGTTCCAGCTCCAAAAATATGTTGTCCAGACAGTTGTTTAGTTCCTCATAAATTTCGATGGAAGAGGCAGGAGGTATATATACGGAGACAATGTATAAATGGCCTTCCTGCGTTTTAACTTTCACGCACAAGAGTTCGATGAATGATTGTCGAAAGTCATTGACTAAATTACAGACTAGGTGAGTCTTCACTGCCACAAGTAATCCACCTCCAACAATGGTGGAAGAATTAGTAATATGTCGATCCCGTCTGAAGGTTTGGTAGTTCGTGTCAAAAAGCTCAGTATCAAGAATTGAACTATCCAACCAGGTTTCCGTCAAAATGATGATATCATTTGGAAGATTATTTGAGTTAAAGAAGACCGAGTTGGTCTTTGTCCTCAGTCCATTTACGTTTTGGTAATATACACTAGTCAAAACAATTAAAGGAACACTTGAAAAAACTCAAAAATGGAGTGGTTTTTTATAAGGCTGTATCTCAGTAGAAAAAAGTCGGATTGAAATGAAACAAAAAGTTTTTCAAAGGATATCATTTTTTCTTTTCAAATTATTTTGAGTTAAGAAAGTACCGTTAGTCGTTTTTACTTGAGCGTAAAAAATGTTCACTCAATTTCAAAATCGAAAAAAAAAATAAACTTTGATTGTTCATAAAATGAGCGGAAATATTTTTTCAATCCAACCAATCTAAGATTCAATTTGAGAATTTTTTTGGCTTTAATTAACTGTTTAATTCATATCGCTACGATTTTTTTTCTAATCAAAAAATGGGTTTACATGCAAAAACACAATTTTGACTTTGGACCCTAATAACTCTGCTAAATATTGACTTACAAAAAAAATAAAGGCAAATTTGAAAAATTTATTAAATTTTGTACACAAAAACATTTTGAAAAAATAAAAATATTGTTTTTTTTCAATTTTTTCTATCAATTTGAAAAAAGGTCCAAAAAACGCATTTTTCAACTTTTTCATAAAAACTACCGTTATTTTGTGGTTTTCAGTGGTACAACTAATCTGAGGCTTAATTATTAAAGCTTATAAAATTTCCTTGATTTTGGTGAAAATTTCATATCAATACGATTAACCGTTTCTCTGCTTCGATCAATCAAACTTACGAAACACTTTTTTTTTCAATTTCAAGGAAAGTATTGTTTTTTCTTATTTTTCTGTTCTTTTGAATTTGTTTATTTTTTTTATTTTTTTTTATTTTTTCCATTATCATTATGATTATGTGAAATTCGGACGAATTTTCATTAAAATCAAGGAAATTCGTCCGAATTTCACACAATCATAATGATAATGGAAAAAATAAAAAAAAAAATAAAAAAAAATAAACAAATTCAAAAGAACAGAAAAATAAGAAAAAACAATACTTTCCTTGAAATTGAAAAAAAAGTGTTTCGTAAGTTTGATTGATCGAAGCAGAGAAACGGTTAATCGTATTGATATGAAATTTTCACCAAAATCAAGGAAATTTTATAAGCTTTAATAATTAAGCCTCAGATTAGTTGTACCACTGAAAACCACAAAATAACGGTAGTTTTTATGAAAAAGTTGAAAAATGCGTTTTTTTGACCCTTTTTCAAATTTATAGAAAAAATTGAAAAAAACAATATTTTTATTTTTTCAAAATATTTTTGTGTACAAAATTTAATAAATTTTTCAAATTTGCCTTTATTTTTTTTGTAAGTCAATATTTAGCAGAGTTATTAGGGTCCAAAGTCAAAATTGTGTTTTTGCATGTAAACCCATTTTTTGATTAGAAAAAAAATCGTAGCGATATGAATTAAACAGTTAATTAAAGCCAACAAAAATTCTCAAATTGAATCTTAGATTGGTTGGATTGAAAAAATATTTCCGCTCATTTTATGAACAATCAAAGTTTATTTTTTTTCGATTTTGAAATTGAGTGAACATTTTTTACGCTCAAGTAAAAACGACTAACGGTACTTTCTTAACTCAAAATAATTTGAAAAGAAAAAATGATATCCTTTGAAAAACTTTTTGTTTCACTTCAATCCGACTTTTTTCTACTGAGATACAGCCTTATAAAAAACCACTCCATTTTTGAGTTTTTTCAAGTGTTCCTTTTGAAGCTGCTTTGTCGAAGATTCTGCATTGTCTTGTTGTGTTGAAAAGGGAGCTGATTTGATTGTTTCTTAATATGTCTATTGTCAAATTCATGATATTTGCTACCATTTGGCCAGAACGAAGAAAAATTTATCAAGTGAAAGTAGGAGTCAGGAATGCGAATTTTAAACGATGAATACTTTGAATGGTTACGATGGATCATCTTTTCAACGTGCGGCTTCAGATGTGCACCAATTTTTATGGTAATATGAATTTTTATGTCTAAAGCATTGGTTGAGGGATGAAACTTAGAGACAAATAAGGTTTTTTGTCCTTCAATAGCTCTTAGACCTGTGGTAATGGGAGATATGAATTCATTTCCATCAGTGCTTTCCGAAGCTACTGGGGCTGATTTTGTTTGAGGTGTTATAGATGCTGATAGTAATGTTGATAATGATGATGTTGATGATGACGACGATGATTAGGATGATGAAGATGATGAAGATGATGAAGCTGAAGACGATGTTGAATTAATAGGTGGTGACAATGATGATGATGCCGGAGACAAATGATGACGCTGATTGTGAAGACGACGCGACGTTAGGTTAGGTTGTAGTGGCTGTCTAGTTGTTGTTGACACAGTTAGACCTCAAGGATCCGTTGTGATACCACAAAATACTCATGGGAGAGTAATGAACTCAAACAAACCAATTCGTGCTTTTAATGAAGTTAGAGAGACATTTTGTGTCGATCGTTGCCAGTTCGCTGGTATTATCGAAGAAGGGATTACCGAGAAAGTTATTCCTTCTAATGGAGAGTGCTGGACATGTACATAGAAGGTGTTGGACTGTTTCCTCTTCCTCCTCGTCCATGCAGCTTCTACAGAAGTCATTTGTGTAGACCCCTAAGCCTCAAGGCATGTCTACCTATGAGGCAGTGTCCTGTTATTACTCCAATTGTAGAGCTTATATTTTGTCTGCTCAGGGATATCAAGCCTTTTGACCGTTTTAAGTCTATGCTTGGCCATATTTGCTTGGTAGCAAGGCAGGTGGTACCCTGTGACCATCTAGCATTGGTTGATTCTAGAGCATATTGTTTCAGAAGATATTTGCATGTAGCAAGTGGTATTCCTATGTTATGTTTTTGTCTAACATTAGGCAGAGCTCATCGGCTTTACAATTTCCCGGAATGTCTCTGTGGCCCGGCACCCAAATGAGGTGAATATTAAACTGTTCCGTCATCTCATTCAGAGACGATCGACAATCGTGGACTATGTGAGAGTTTGTGGAGACAGACGCGAGAGATTTGAGAGCGGCTTGGCTGTCCGAGAAGATTCGTATATCCTTGCAAGATATAACGTTTTCTTTGAGCCAGGATAGTGCCTCTTTAATCGCCATTACTTCTGCCTGGAATACACTACATTGATTGGGAAGTCTGTATGATAGACTGAGATTCAGTTGTTCTGAATAGATTCCACTTCCAACTCCGTAATCGGTCTTTGAACCGTCTGTATAGAAGTGTACCGCATTGTCTTCCAGGGGGCTCCCTTCTTCCCAGGAGGATCTTGAAGGGATGGAAACCTGGAAGCTTTTACCGAATACCATTTTTGTGGTGGTATAGTCTAAGCGATCTCGGATAGATCTGAAATTGTCTAGAATAGTAGTATGACCTGTATTGTTACTGTTCCATTGAGAGGTGGCTCTAAGCCTCGGACATGAGTTGGCTGCAACCATTTTGGAGAAGATGTCGAGAGGTGTTAGGTTTAAAAGCACTTCCAGGGCTGCGGTTGGTGTTCAGCGAAGTGCTCCTGTGATGCACATACCTGCTGACCGCTGAACTTTGATGAGCTTATTTAGATTTACCATCTTGTCCAGTGCGGTCCACCATACGACAACTCCATAAATGAGTATCGGTCTGATTACCGAGGTGTATAGCCAGTGGGTTATTTTTGGGGAGAAGCCCCATTTTGATCGTATGGCCTTTTTACAAGTAAAAAGCGCTACGGTAGCCTTTTTTACTCTTTCTTCAATATTTGCCTTCCAATTTAGTTTTTTGTCTAAAATGAGGCCTAAATATTTAGCTTGGTCGGAGAAGCTTAATGGTATTCCTTTAATCTTGGGTGGGCTAATTTGAGGAATTTTGTACCTCGAAAAGAGTACAAGTTCTGTTTTGTGTGGATTGACGTCCAAGCCACATTGCTTAGCCCAATTTTTTAGCCTATTTAAGGCATTTTGTAGGAGTTCCGAGAGAACTTGGGGATGTTTCCCAGATACAGATATTGCAACGTCGTCAGCATAGGCAATCACCCTGAAACCCTCTGCTTCCAATGATGTTAGTAGGTCGTTTACTACCATGTTCCATAAAAGAGGCGAAAGGACCCCACCTTGGGGGGTACCCCGATTCACTGATCTGGTGGTGGTAAAACTTCTCATGCTAGAAGTTATAGTCCTGCTTTTGAGCATGAGACTTATAAAATCTATGAGTGGTTTCTCTAATTTCAGCTTATCCATCGTCATTGAATTTCAAAAGATATTATCGCACAAAAGTTTGCCTAAGAAATGCCGTTTTTCGAGGCTTCAATTCAAAATATCTCAATATATATAAATCATATAAATGTAATTGTTGATTCACTTGAAAGATATGTTTGGCAGCTTTAATTTAATACCACTGTGATTTTCCTAGCCTTTTTAAATCCAAAGATATTAGCATTTATGTCGAAAAAGTGCTGATTTTTAATGTTTGCACTTTTCGAACTTCAATCTCAAATATCTCGGATCTCCCATGAGTTATCGACAAAATATTTGTGCAGGTATATCCGGCTTGGAACAACCTTTAATTTGATACCAAACTCATTGGTGTACACTCCGGGCCGGATGTCCCTTATAAAATGAGCAATCCCCTTTAACGATATGTCAAGTGCTGGATGGTGACGATCTTCTTTGGTAAGTTCTAAGGCAGTGGTCAAAACAGCACCATCAGAATTAGCATTGTCGGAGAAAAAAACGAGGTCCAATGTTTTACCCGAAGAGTTTGTTGAGCCATTCATTTGGTTTAACAAAAATGATGACATACCGTCAATTAATGTGAATTCTTTCAGGTTGGAGGCTTTAGTTGGAATGTAGCTATAACTATCTTCGTTGCAGATCCAGATTATATTAGGCAGGTTAAAATCTCTTACGATGAGAATTTCATCTTCAAGTTCCAGCTCCAAAAATATGTTGTCCAGACAGTTGTTTAGTTCCTCATAAATTTCGATGGAAGAGGCAGGAGGTATATATACGGAGACAATGTATAAATGGCCTTCCTGCGTTTTAACTTTCACGCACAAGAGTTCGATGAATGATTGTCGAAAGTCATTGACTAAATTACAGACTAGGTGAGTCTTCACTGCCACAAGTAATCCACCTCCAACAATGGTGGAAGAATTAGTAATATGTCGATCCCGTCTGAAGGTTTGGTAGTTCGTGTCAAAAAGCTCAGTATCAAGAATTGAACTATCCAACCAGGTTTCCGTCAAAATGATGATATCATTTGGAAGATTATTTGAGTTAAAGAAGACCGAGTTGGTCTTTGTCCTCAGTCCATTTACGTTTTGGTAATATACACTAGTCAAAACAATTAAAGGAACACTTGAAAAAACTCAAAAATGGAGTGGTTTTTTATAAGGCTGTATCTCAGTAGAAAAAAGTCGGATTGAAGTGAAACAAAAAGTTTTTCAAAGGATATCATTTTTTCTTTTCAAATTATTTTGAGTTAAGAAAGTACCGTTAGTCGTTTTTACTTGAGCGTAAAAAATGTTCACTCAATTTCAAAATCGAAAAAAAAATAAACTTTGATTGTTCATAAAATGAGCGGAAATATTTTTTCAATCCAACCAATCTAAGATTCAATTTGAGAATTTTTTTGGCTTTAATTAACTGTTTAATTCATATCGCTACGATTTTTTTTCTAATCAAAAAATGGGTTTACATACAAAAACACAAAAAAAAAAGGCAAATTTGAAAAATTTATTAAATTTTGTACACAAAAACATTTTGAAAAAATAAAAATATTGTTTTTTTTCAATTTTTTCTATCAATTTGAAAAAGGGTCCAAAAAACGCATTTTTCAACTTTTTCATAAAAACTACCGTTATTTTGTGGTTTTCAGTGGTACAACTAATCTGAGGCTTAATTATTAAAGCTTATAAAATTTCCTTGATTTTGGTGAAAATTTCATATCAATACGATTAACCGTTTCTCTGCTTCGATCAATCAAACTTACGAAACACTTTTTTTTCAATTTCAAGGAAAGTATTGTTTTTTCTTATTTTTCTGTTCTTTTGAATTTGTTTATTTTTTTTATTTTTTTTTATTTTTTCCATTATCATTATGATTATGTGAAATTCGGACGAATTTTCATTAAAATCAAGGAAATTCGTCCGAATTTCACACAATCATAATGATAATGGAAAAAATAAAAAAAAATAAAAAAAAAATAAACAAATTCAAAAGAACAGAAAAATAAGAAAAAACAATACTTTCCTTGAAATTGAAAAAAAAGTGTTTCGTAAGTTTGATTGATCGAAGCAGAGAAACGGTTAATCGTATTGATATGAAATTTTCACCAAAATCAAGGAAATTTTATAAGCTTTAATAATTAAGCCTCAGATTAGTTGTACCACTGAAAACCACAAAATAACGGTAGTTTTTATGAAAAAGTTGAAAAATGCGTTTTTTTGACCCTTTTTCAAATTTATAGAAAAAATTGAAAAAAACAATATTTTTATTTTTTCAAAATATTTTTGTGTACAAAATTTAATAAATTTTTCAAATTTGCCTTTATTTTTTTTGTAAGTCAATATTTAGCAGAGTTATTAGGGTCCAAAGTCAAAATTGTGTTTTTGCATGTAAACCCATTTTTTGATTAGAAAAAAAATCGTAGCGATATGAATTAAACAGTTAATTAAAGCCAACAAAAATTCTCAAATTGAATCTTAGATTGGTTGGATTGAAAAAATATTTCCGCTCATTTTATGAACAATCAAAGTTTATTTTTTTTCGATTTTGAAATTGAGTGAACATTTTTTACGCTCAAGTAAAAACGACTAACGGTACTTTCTTAACTCAAAATAATTTGAAAAGAAAAAATGATATCCTTTGAAAAACTTTTTGTTTCACTTCAATCCGACTTTTTTCTACTGAGATACAGCCTTATAAAAAACCACTCCATTTTTGAGTTTTTTTATTTATTTATTTATTTATTTATTTATTTATTTATTTATTCAATATCGAAAATGCTTGACAACTGTAAGATTTAAAATCTTATAAGATAGCTGTAAGCTTATTATACAAAAACAATGGCTGAGCAAAGATAAAAAAAAAAATTTACTTTAATTATTAAAACTATCATAATATAAATAAAAGTACATTAAATTTTATACTGAAAAATAAGATCTAAGCACTCTTTTTATGTTTGTTGCGTTCAGATTTTGTTTAATATTACGAGGTAAGGTGTTCCAAAGCTTAATAGAATTTACAAAAAATTGACGTTCCGATGTTAAATATGCGTAAGGAGGGATAATCAACTGATGAGATCTGTTTGAAGACCCGGTTCTTACTCTTTCAAAACAATATTGAGGTTGGCGTGTGAGAAGTATGTCAGAAAGCAAAATCAAACTACGAAGTTCTATATATTTTTCGAAAGGCATGCCCAATAATTGCGGAGCAAAACTAGATATTCTATCATACCGTCGCAATCCAAAGACATAACGAACGATTGAGTTGAAAGCTACATTAAGTTTTCGCCTGCTCATGAAGCTACAGTTACAATAGATTTCGCAACCATAGACCAGAATAGGTATTACCAGGGTTTTAGCGAGAAGCAAACGCGTTTTTGGTGGAGTGAAAGATTGTGTTACCCATAATGTACGGAGTACTCCATATACCTTACCAACTAGTCCAGTGATATGATCATCCCAAGTCAAAAAACGATTAAAAGTCACACCAAGATTCTTCGCTGTAACCGCATATTCCATTGGAGCATTGCTCAAAACAATCGGTGGAAAATAAGAAAGGTCTAGAGATTTTCTATAAATGACTACACATTTGGATTTTTTTGGGTTCAAAATTAGTCCGTTTGACAAAGACCAATTTGTAACTCTCTTAAGGTCTTCATTGACGCAGAACGCTCCATGTTCGATTAAGCCAAGGGGGCAGCTGAAATACAGCTGAACGTCATCAGCATACATATGAGAGCTACAATTTACTAAAGAAGATGGAAGTTCATTTACATAAGCAGAGAACAAAAGAGGACCCAGTATAGAACCTTGTGGTACACCAGTAACATTCGGTAAAAAATTTGAGAGGGAGTCACCAACTTGCACTGCTTGCTTTCTCTCGGTTAAATAAGAGAAAATTAATTTCGTTGCACTAGATGAAAAGTTAAAATTAAGCATAAGCTTTCTACATAGGTTAACATGATTAACAGAATCGAAGGCTTTCGAAAAATCCAACAAAACTAGAAACGTAACTTCGTCTTTATCCAATGCTTTTCTGATGTCATCGGTAACATTTAAAAGTGCGGTAACACAACTGTGTTTCTTCCGAAAGCCAGATTGGTAAGGGCTGAGCAGAGAGTTAGTAGATAGAAAACTATTTATTTGCTTCTGAAGGATCCTTTCAAAGACTTTTGATAGAAATGGCAATACAGAAATAGGTCTAAATTCATCTCTTTTAGCGTTTTTTGGAAGTGGAATGATTTTAGCAACTTTCCATAACTTTGGGTATAGCCCGGATGTCAAAATAGTGTTGAAGGCATAAGTGATATATGGTAATATAAGTGGCAAAATCATACACAGAAAAGAAGGATGTATATCATCGAGCCCAACAGCTTTTGACTTAATGGAAAGAACACTTTCGACTACATCGGCACTATCTACTGCGGAAAAATAAAAACCAGGCTCATTGCGATCGCGTTGATCAGTAAAACTAATTGAGGGGCAGGGCAGGGGGGCTTGTGACGGTAGAGAAGAAATGAATTGTTCGTTAAGTTTGTTGCCATCAATATCCTCTACTACTCCTAATTTTGTTTTACCAATACCGATTTTGCGTAAGTTTTTCCAGAGCTGGCGACCGTTTGAGCTTGTGCTTACCTCTTTAGAAAAATGTTGGTATTTGGCCTCGCGTATTTTAGTAACTACTCGGTTACGCAGTGAACAAAACACACGACGCAGCTCAGTTAGTCGATACCTTTTCCAATTCGCGTAGGCGTCATCTCGCTGTTTCATCAAAGCTCTTATGGCACGAGAAAACCATGGATTATTGTTTTGCTGAAGAGTTTTTGTTTTTAAGGGGACATGGGTGTTGAACAGTTCAGAGATATGATGTGTTAAAAATTCAATCTGCTCATTTGAAGAAGTCATGTAATATATAGAATCCCAATTTGTTTCTCGCGTTTGAGTTTCAAGTTCTTGCACATTAATATTACGGAAATCTCGATAATTGATTTTCTCCTCTGAGTAAACAAGGCTAAAACTGAGCGTTAAAAAAAGTAAATCATGCTTTGAAAAAGCAGGAGCCGCAAGTTGATCATACAACGCAACATTATTCTTGTCACTCACAAACATAAGATCCAATAACGAGGAATCCCTTCCAAAAAAGTGTGTTGGGGTACTGGTGTTAACTGGTACTAAATTGAAAGCTAACATGTGATTTGTGAAAGCATTAGGACTCAAGAGATTGCAGTTGAAGTCACCACAAAGCATAATATTAGGAGAGGTCAAAGAGATTTCTTCCAAAACCGCATACAGCGGTGAGAAATCAATATATCTATTTGGCCTGTAGATGGCACCCATAAGTAAATTTCCCTGACTACCTATGATTTCAACAAATAAAAATTCGATGGCACTTTCCCCATTAGCTGTAAGTTTAAGTTTGCATTTAATTTTATTCCTTACATAAATCGCAACACCGCCCCCAATACGATCAATACGGTTAAATCGAAAAACGCGATAACCCTGTAAGCCGCAGGTCTCATCATTTAACTCATCCTTTAACCAGGTTTCTGTTACACATATAACATCCACGTCAGAACCAATAAAAATATCACGAAACTCGTCAATTTTAGGTAGTAAACTTTGTGCGTTAATGTGACAAACCCGAAGCCCACATTTTTGCCGGCTAAGGATTCTCACCATTAAACGTAATTCCCTATTGTTGGACATAACTAACCACAACAAGACAAAAAAAAGTGCTTATTAGGAAAAAGAAGAGAAATAAGAAAAACAAAGAAAAGTGTAGAAGTTAAGAATTTAAATAGAAAAACAAAAAATCAATAATTTGAAGTAAAATATGAAGAAACTTATAGAATAAGAGATATAAAGTAATAAAAAGTAATAAAATAAAAATTATGTTTAAAAATGATAGTTAATAATAATAATTTCATTCGTTTGATGTTGTTCTGGCAACGTCTTCAAGTCCCTCGATGCAATCAATGGGTATAGCAGTGTCACTCGGTTCACGTTTAACATAAACAACTCCCCTCGTAGAGAAAACAGATGAAAGCTTCTTACATCGTCTCAATTCAAGTGCATGCTGCATTATTGCTTTATAACGTTGTGTCAAGCTCTCGCGTATATAGATGGAAGAAGATGACGCGGAGGGATTATCGGTGGTAAAGTGAATGTCAGCAAGACAGAGTTGTTTATTGTTTATTTTTCTATGCTTAGCAATAGAGGTTAAAACATAGTTTTTATCGAACGGTGAATTAAATTTTATTTTGATCGCAGAGTTTAAAGAGTTTTTCTTCGGTCGAGTGCGGTATATGTTATTTAAAGTCGGAGGTTTAATGT
Source organism: Sphaerophoria taeniata (assembly GCA_943590905.1). Lineage (NCBI taxonomy): Eukaryota > Metazoa > Arthropoda > Insecta > Diptera > Syrphidae > Sphaerophoria > Sphaerophoria taeniata. Next base: position 88,336,348 of record OX016542.1, read on the forward strand.
TAATTGTATCGCAAATTAAGTTAAAAAGCGATTTAAGATTTTCGTTTGACATAAACGGAATACCGAAAATAAACGCATCGCAGGCAATAATTTGGTTTTCGTAAGTGTTCAAAGTTTGTTTGAGATTAATAATATCATCAACGACGTGATCACAATTATTGCTTACATTAATTATTTCATCGGAATGGTGTTTTAATGAAAGTTTAGTGTTTGTGCATTCGGTGGTGACATTTGCAAGTGACGTTTTGAAATGTGTTAGTTCATTATTAAGTGAGCAGATATTTGATTGTACATCAACATTGCATGCTTCCAATTGTTCGACACGTTTGTTTATATCATTTAAACTGTTTTTAATGTCTTTAATTTCGCGTCCTAGCTCCTCGGTTATTCTTTTTTCAGTGTCTTCAAGTTTTTTTGACAATAAAGTTATGATGAACTCACTTTGTTGACGTAATTTATCGTCCATCCAGGAATGTTCGTCGCGCTTCCCGGTTTTTGACAAGGGTAATCCCAGTGCAGATGGTTTGTTAGCGGGTGAGTCGGTAGAGCTTTGGGTGCGGGAGGACGAGCGAGTTGTTGACATAGTTAGAGGTGATTGGGTGTGTGTTAGTGTTTTGTTTATAAGTATAGAAAAAATTACAAGCACTTGGTGTTTATGTGAGTTGGTTAACTGGGCTATGTAAATTATGTTGTGTTTGTGGAGAGAGTCAGATTGGAAGTAACTTGAGTGAAAATGTTTTCTTTGTTTTAATTAAAGAAACAAAACAATGTATTGAATTTAACCAAATTGTAAGTTAAAAAATACACAATTATTTAACACTTTTCCGAAAGAAAAACTACACAGATATTGTCAGTATGTTTTAAACTATGCGCACGATAATTTTGCAAGGATTGACAGCAATTTTAGATCAATATAATTTAGAAACAATGTCACCAGAATCAAAGCACGTCTACTCAGCAGCTCATTACTCGTATGAGTAAGTGTTCCTTTTGAAGCTGCTTTGTCGAAGATTCTGCATTGTCTTGTTGTGTTGAAAAGGGAGCTGATTTGATTGTTTCTTAATATGTCTATTGTCAAATTCATGATATTTGCTACCATTTGGCCAGAACGAAGAAAAATTTATCAAGTGAAAGTAGGAGTCAGGAATGCGAATTTTAAACGATGAATACTTTGAATGGTTACGATGGATCATCTTTTCAACGTGCGGCTTCAGATGTGCACCAATTTTTATGGTAATATGAATTTTTATGTCTAAAGCATTGGTTGAGGGATGAAACTTAGAGACAAATAAGGTTTTTTGTCCTTCAATAGCTCTTAGACCTGTGGTAATGGGAGATATGAATTCATTTCCATCAGTGCTTTCCGAAGCTACTGGGGCTGATTTTGTTTGAGGTGTTATAGATGCTGATAGTAATGTTGATAATGATGATGTTGATGATGACGACGATGATGAGGATGATGAAGATGATGAAGATGATGAAGCTGAAGACGATGTTGAATTAATAGGTGGTGACGATGATGATGATGCCGGAGACAAATGATGACGCTGATTGTGAAGACGACGCGACGTTAGGTTAGGTTGTAGTGGCTGTCTAGTTGTTGTTGACACACTTAGACCTCAAGGATCCGTTGTGATACCACAAAATACTCATGGGAGAGTAATGAACTCAAACAAACCAATTCGTGCTTTTAATGAAGTTAGAGAGACATTTTGTGTCGATCGTTGCCAGTTCGCTGGTATTATCGAAGAAGGGATTACCGAGAAAGTTATTCCTTCTAATGGAGAGTGCTGGACATGTACATAGAAGGTGTTGGACTGTTTCCTCTTCCTCCTCGTCCATGCAGCTTCTACAGAAGTCATTTGTGTAGACCCCTAAGCCTCAAGGCATGTCTACCTATGAGGCAGTGTCCTGTTATTACTCCAATTGTAGAGCTTATATTTTGTCTGCTCAGGGATATCAAGCCTTTTGACCGTTTTAAGTCTATGCTTGGCCATATTTGCTTGGTAGCAAGGCAGGTGGTACCCTGTGACCATCTAGCATTGGTTGATTCTAGAGCATATTGTTTCAGAAGATATTTGCATGTAGCAAGTGGTATTCCTATGTTATGTTTTTGTCTAACATTAGGCAGAGCTCATCGGCTTTACAATTTCCCGGAATGTCTCTGTGGCCCGGCACCCAAATGAGGTGAATATTAAACTGTTCCGTCATCTCATTCAGAGACGATCGACAATCGTGGACTATGTGAGAGTTTGTGGAGACAGACGCGAGAGATTTGAGAGCGGCTTGGCTGTCCGAGAAGATTCGTATATCCTTGCAAGATATAACGTTTTCTTTGAGCCAGGATAGTGCCTCTTTAATCGCCATTACTTCTGCCTGGAATACACTACATTGATTGGGAAGTCTGTATGATAGACTGAGATTCAGTTGTTCTGAATAGATTCCACTTCCAACTCCGTAATCGGTCTTTGAACCGTCTGTATAGAAGTGTACCGCATTGTCTTCCAGGGGGCTCCCTTCTTCCCAGGAGGATCTTGAAGGGATGGAAACCTGGAAGCTTTTACCGAATACCATTTTTGTGGTGGTATAGTCTAAGCGATCTCGGATAGATCTGAAATTGTCTAGAATAGTAGTATGACCTGTATTGTTACTGTTCCATTGAGAGGTGGCTCTAAGCCTCGGACATGAGTTGGCTGCAACCATTTTGGAGAAGATGTCGAGAGGTGTTAGGTTTAAAAGCACTTCCAGGGCTGCGGTTGGTGTTCAGCGAAGTGCTCCTGTGATGCACATACCTGCTGACCGCTGAACTTTGATGAGCTTATTTAGATTTACCATCTTGTCCAGTGCGGTCCACCATACGACAACTCCATAAATGAGTATCGGTCTGATTACCGAGGTGTATAGCCAGTGGGTTATTTTTGGGGAGAAGCCCCATTTTGATCGTATGGCCTTTTTACAAGTAAAAAGCGCTACGGTAGCCTTTTTTACTCTTTCTTCAATATTTGCCTTCCAATTTAGTTTTTTGTCTAAAATGAGGCCTAAATATTTAGCTTGGTCGGAGAAGCTTAATGGTATTCCTTTAATCTTGGGTGGGCTAATTTGAGGAATTTTGTACCTCGAAAAGAGTACAAGTTCTGTTTTGTGTGGATTGACGTCCAAGCCACATTGCTTAGCCCAATTTTTTAGCCTATTTAAGGCATTTTGTAGGAGTTCCGAGAGAACTTGGGGATGTTTCCCAGATACAGATATTGCAACGTCGTCAGCATAGGCAATCACCCTGAAACCCTCTGCTTCCAATGATGTTAGTAGGTCGTTTACTACCATGTTCCATAAAAGAGGCGAAAGGACCCCACCTTGGGGGGTACCCCGATTCACTGATCTGGTGGTGGTAAAACTTCTCATGCTAGAAGTTATAGTCCTGCTTTTGAGCATGAGACTTATAAAATCTATGAGTGGTTTCTCTAATTTCAGCTTATCCATTGCTGTTGTGATAGCCTGGTAACTGACGTTGTTGAAAGCTCCTTCAATATCTAGGAAAGCTACTAGGTTATATTCTTTGTATATGAGGGAATATTCAATACTACGTACCAGCGAATGAAGTGCTGTTTCTACTGATTTTCCCTTAGAGTACGCATGTTGAGCTGTGGAAATGAGACATGGTTCTAAGTTATGTCTAATGTGAATTTCAATCAATCTTTCCAAGGTTTTAAGAAGGAAGGATGATAGACTGATTGGTCGCAGATCTTTAGGGTTAACGTGGGAGGGTTTCCCTGCTTTAGGAATGAAGACTACTTTTGCCATTCTCCAGGCTTTGGGAATATATCTCAACCTTACACAGCTTGTCAGAATGATTTCCAGTGGTGGAATGATCATGTCTGAACATTTTTGTAATTCGGCCGGAATGATTCCGTCTGGTCCTGGAGATTTATATGGATCAAAGCTATCTACGGCCCATTGCAGTTTTTCCCGCGTTATTAGATCCACTAAATCGCTTGTAGAAGCTTGAGAAACTGATGTTACCTAAGTCATTAAGTATGTTAGAGCTACCTGGAAAGTGGGTGTCTAATAACAGATTAAGAGATTCTTCTTCTGTGGAAGTCCACGTACCTGCATCTGTCTTTAAAGCACTGGGTATTGTTGGACTTTTTGAGAGAATTTTCCTGAGTTTTGAGGCTTCTGAAGTATTATCTATTTTACCACAGAAGTTTCTCCAAGAAGACCTCTTACTCTTCCTTAATTCTTTCTTGTATTGCTTTAGAGCTTGTTTGTATAAGTCCCAGTCCGAAGGAGATCTGGTGTACTTAGATCTATTGAAGAGCTTGCGACAGCTCTTCCTGAATGGTTCTAGTTCCTTGTGCCACCAATGAGGTGGCAACGCGACGTTGCTTGCATACTGTCAGATTCAGGTAATGGTGGAAGAAGACATAATAATAACAATAATTTTTCATTTAACAATTTCTTTTCACAAATCTATTCTTTTTTACTTATGTAGATCGTATTGTATAGCATAGATAAGATAGATAGCTAAATTTGGTATCTATCGAAAGATAAACTTGAAAAGATTATGATGGCACTAGTCCCTGACTGTAGGCAAATGTAACTAAAATTGTAAAATTGTAAAATTGTATGTGCAAAAATATAAAAAAATTGCAAATTTCTGAGTGCTTTCTTAAGATAATCATACAAAGGCAACCAAATTTGCAAAATCAATTTTTTCTTCGGTTGAATATTGAGACAGTATAGTTCGTCAAGGGAAAAATAATTAAAAACATTGGAGCGAAACCAAAAAAAAAAAAAAAAAACTTTTGCCTAAGCGCTTTTTTACCATGTAGGTAATCAATACCACTCACAAGTTATGTCTTTTAAAAGCTATTAAAACGAAACCAATGCTCCGATTTCAATAATTCTTCCTGATTTAGGTGCAGATTTTATTCTGGAATCTGAAAATATCATCACAAATTTTGTTTTCAAAATTTTATGTTTTACACTTTTTTTCCGCAAAATCCCCAGTGTACGTCGTAAATAAATTTGGTTTGCAAGAGATTACCCTAAAGTTTTCGCTAAAAAAGGAAGAATTTTTGCATATTTTCTAAGCCCTTTTGTAGGTTCCATGTGACAAACGCAAAATCGCTGCAAGTACTGCTCTTCTTCCCCAAATTTTTTCCTGTGCTTCCATTAGGACAATAGAAATTGTCTTAACAAAAAAACTGTATGTCCTTCAGATTAAACTGTCCATCTTCTGATAGGGACGGAAAGCTCATGCCTCCAGCTATTAATGCAAAGAATAAAAAAAATAAATAAAAAACAATCATCCCACTATGAATCAACCACAATGCAACCCATATCTGTTGAAACAATAATAATTTGAAAATTCCTTTCAGCAGATATCCATCCATCTCTCTACAACTGAAACGTCCCCGCAATCCCGAGTCCTCTTCCTTGTGGTGCAGAATGAGTTCTGTCAGAGTTCCTATATGAAAAAAAAACTTTACCCACATACGATAGGACAACTGTATAAAGTATACCGATGTTGGTGGTAGCGGCCGAAAACCTGTGTAGCAAAAAAAGAAAACCAATTGAATTCGCATTCCCTATATAATAAAATAATATCTTTACGTCAGGGAGTATAGAATAGCCTGGCTTCGATTGATGGCTGCTGCTGTGTACTCTAGGTTTGTACTTTTGTGTAGAAGAGGTTAGCACTGATAGTTGGTATCTTAGAGCTTAATGCTCCTTGCCTCAAGTTGTAAATGGACAAAGGACTTTTTTTTGTAGTCAATGTTGATACGTAATCCCTTATTCAGTGGTGCCGAAGAGAAGTTGTTATTTTCTGTATTTCTCAGTTTTGTATAACTGAAAGAAAACGCACAACGTGAAACACGTCTTCCCTTCTTATACAACTGGAAATAGATTGCTGTTACACTCACAGCTTCAAATGGTTTCGGTAGCAGCTGCCAAAAATATATCTCCTGTTCGACGCCACTGTTTTAATGTGATTCTTTTCGGTGAACCACTGACTGGATATAGCAAAGATGGATGGATGTAATCAATAGATGCATTTTCATAGATATCTTGACTACCTTTAAGGTCTGCTTGGTTTCTGGTCTCAACGATCGGCTAAGAAGCTATACTTTTCTGGACAACGACCACAGATACATGCATACCCCTGACTGAATCTCTATCTTTTTATTTTGTGCTTCTTCCTCCAAAAACCTGAACTTACTCAGAAAACCCAGCACCCAACGTTGATCAAATTAGTTTTCCGAAGATCGCGTTTATGGAAAGTTCAGTAGTTCGGTGGTTTTCCGTTCGCAGTGTGCGCACATGAGTGATCTCTCGACAGCAGGCAAATCATCATCAACACATTTCTTTTTCTTTACCAAGTCCATACCATTGTGTGACATTCAGTGTCATCCAGCAGTGCAGTGCAGTGTCAAGTGCATAGTTGTCACACTTTGGTTCTTCCCATAACCCTCCTGATCGCATCTCTAAGAAGTGTCAATAATGTCATTCTCCATCGTCATCATGTTGTCAGCGCGAGTGCGTTTGTAGAATTTGCTTGACAGTTGATTTGTTTTTGTGGTTGGTGTGTGTTGTGTTTTATAGAATCCTTGATTTAATTGGAAACAAAATAATTGTTGGATTGTTCTTCCTGATCACAAGATCCAAGTGTTACAGAACAAAAAATCATCTGCAAACGAAAAGATAGTGTTAACATTGATTGATTCGATTTCAATCTGTATGCTGCCGGGTTTGGAATTGATGAACTGCCAACAAGCTACCGGTGCGGCCGGTATGTGCAATATCAAAGAATTCTAACCGATTCACAGAGAAGAAGACTTTATCATATATGACTCTCTTCCCCCTGGAAAAACAAGATCTTCGTTCGTTCGTTTCTTGTTTTGCGTTTTTTTTTGCTGTTGCTGGTTCATGATGCACCAATGATCATCATTGGTAAGTTGAGAGCTTTGTCTCTTGTTTTTATTAAATTTCTTTTAATTGTGCAATCTGCTTGCTCATCTATAAACAACTGGCAGAAGATTGATTGGAAGAGATTGAGGAAGTCAAGAACATCTCTCGCCATCAATCGCAATCGCAATGACGAGGACCAAAAAAATGTTGTGTCAATTAATGATATCTGTTTCTAGGATGTTCTAGGGACATAAATGGTTATTCGAATGTCTGGTTTTATTCGTTTTATATGGGGTGGGACATAAAAATGATCAAGTAGAGTTTGCAATGGATACTTTGACCACGACAACGATATGACCGCGGACCGATGACCAACGACGACGCACGGACGGACGTCATGGAGTGATGAAATGTTGGGTTGTTTGTATTTTGTTTTTTCTTTAGTGTTGTCGATTTTGAAATAAATTAAAACCTTAAAAAGGATTAACATTGACTTTTGATGATCTTCAGACGGTATGATTAGATTGCTTTGAAGGAATTGAATTTCAAATATAGTCAGACGTATTTGTCAGCATTAAAATTGTTGAACCTTCGTCGTGGGCATACCATTGAACTGTGATGGAGAATTTTGACGACTTTGTGGTGGTTTAGTGTTGCAATTTTTTTGTTTGGTGCAAGCATTTGCTAACCGGTTCAAATAAGTGTTTTTTTTTTAGTTAAGGCAATTACATTCCTGATATTGTTTCGAGTTCTATCAACTATGAGATCCTTTTCAGAATTTTGTATTGGGTTGTGAACATTTCCAGAAATTACACATTTGAATATTTCTGCGAAAAGTAATCGAAAGACAATATTCCGCAACCCAAAATAGAATCTCTCGAAGGCCAAAAAACACTAGTAATTTATCATTTAACTTTTAAAACCCATGATCCGTGGAAATGTATCCAATCATCCACGCCTCCCCGTCGCGACTCACGCCAAACGCCTCCGACGCACACCATGTGGTATATTTGCATTTCAGCTTTACATCGAATATTCCAACATCCATCAATTCGTCATAAAGGTGAAGCGAAAATCAATTTGCATACATGCATTCGCCCATCACGCGTCAGCGAGCTAAAAATTGCATAACAAATGACAAAACGTTACATTTTCAACAACTTCTACTTCTCAGTCAGTTTGGTCGACCTCGACTGGTTTTTCTTTTCCCTCTCTCTCTCTCTTTCTCAGTTTGTCTTCTATGACCAGATGAATGATCTCCCACGGGGATAAACTTGGTCTTAAAATCCAAAAGAAGTTTCCCGCTGGCTGGCGAAATAAAGAAAAAGGAATGAGTCGAGCCTAAGTGGCTCTCTACGGGTTACGAGTTTATATTGACATTGAAGTTTCGCACTCACAGAGCCTGTATAGGCCACCTCTTCGGTGATATAAGAACTAAAGTTGCATAAACAAATAGAAAAATAAGAAAGACGACCTCCACAATACGTGTAATGTTCCCAGCATTGCAGTTGGCTACTGGGGTTTCGGTGGCCCAACTTGGCTTGGACACAGACTATCGGTCAGGTTCTAGGTTCCGTTTTTTTTTCTCTCTCGCTCTCTCTTGTTTCTGGTTTTGCTTTATCTAAGTCCAAAACAGGTGAAACGATTCATTAATGTCACGATCCAGTGGACCGTAGTTTTTTCCATGACAAGCGGTTGTTGTTGTAACTAAGGAATGATGTTGCAATCTTAGTCTCTCTTGTCCGCCAGAGCGGCCGGCGCGCGTAGCTCCTTGTTAAGAATCCTGGTTTTGAGCTCCTCGCCTCCTTCGCCGCAACGTCAACGCGCCGCACCAGAGCTGTCGTCATTCTTCGATTACATAACGGTGATTTATTTTTAGATGAAAATGTTGCTGCCACTTCATCTACATCTAGAAAAACTTTTTTATTTTCAAATTTGGCTTCGAATTCTCGTTGAATTTGATTTAAATTTTGATCAAAACAAGACGGAATTTCCGGGTTTGACAATTTGACGCCAAAGTGACAAATAGTCACTTTGTTTTTTGTTTAGTCAACCAGAACCAGCATGGAGCAACATGTTGCCAGATAGGTTTTTTTTCTACTTTTTTTTGTTCGAGTCCACATTCAGTTCCAGATAAATGGCATTCTATTTCTCGGTCCAGGTGCTTGCGACACACACTTTACACACACTGTCAGGTAAAGTGCGTTCAGAGCATCATCGGTTCGGGTTCGGATTCGAGTTCACTCTTGGTCGACACATGAACATGGATGATAAGAAGAGTTGCACTTCTTTAAGAGTCTGTGAGACACAAGCCTTATGTGCAGAATGCCTTTGCTGATGATTATCTCTCAATGTTGGACTGTTGAAGCTGCTCGGTGACATTCTTTTGTCGTATAGTCGAAGTCGTTGTCGTCTTCAGATTTATATTCTTCTATGTTCTTGATAGAAAGAAGAGAAGTTTTTACACACATCCAGACAGACAGCCCGAAGAGATTGAAATCGAGATGGTCTTCAAGCCTTATTAGTCCGCTGCATGTGTGGAATGGAATGGAATTTGTTTCTTACTATTCTTTTTTTATCCTTCTTGGCTTCTTCTTTTAATTTGGTTTGTTTATTCCGGTTGAATTGACCCTGTACAGAATCCTGTGTATAGATTTGTCCAATAATTTACTCCAGTGTGGAATATGAACGTACGCATCTGTCCAAATTTCAGAAGCCAGGGCCGTATACTTACGAAGTTACAGAGGGTCAAAGGGGTACCATGATGTTTTTTTCGGTTGAATTCACCTTGTGCAGAATCCTGTGTATAGATTTGTTCAAAATTTTCACCCAAAGTGGGATATGAACGTACGCATCTGCTGTCCAACTTTCAGAGACCAGGGCCGTATTCTTTAGGAGCAACAGAGGGTCAAAGGGGTACCATGACGTTTTTTCGGTTGAATTCACCTTGTGCGGAATCCTGTGTATGGATTTGTCTAAAGATTTACCCCACCGAAGCCATCAACGAATCAATGAGGACTTTATGCCATATTTTCATATTTATTTCATATTTATTTATAGACTGCTTTCACATTAAGATAATAAATCTTATAAAATAGTGCTAAGCTTTATAATAAAAAAAAGTAGAACAAAAAGTAAAAACAGTGAGTTGTTTTGCAAAATATTCAGCCGATGCCTCCCGTTGTAGTTGTACACGCACGTTGGTTCAAAGTCAAATTCCATAAAAGTGATGATTTTATGAAAAACATTAAGTTTATTGAATAACAGTGGCGCCATCTGTCAAAAGTTGATCGTACCAACTCGTAGACTCATTCACAACTACTTGCACAGTAAAATACAGCCTATATTGCTCCTGAATATTGTAGTTTTCTATAATTGAAGCAATTTTTCTTATCGGATTAGTATTTCCGAAAATTAATATTTATACGGCAAAGCAGCGTTTGGTGGGTCAGCTAGTAATCAAATATAGTCTATGATACTCCTGAATATTATTTAAATTTAGCTTTAAGATATTCTAAGAAAGTTGTACTTAATAGAGTAAATAAATAAATAAATAAATAAATAAATAGTTTTTTTTCACACTAGCTATAAGATTTTTTGCACTATTGTTGAAATTATTGCAGAAATTATCATAATTTTCATTATATTACGGTTGTTTTAGATTTTTGATTGCCATTAAAAAACTGCAAAGCCGATTTCGCTCAAAACCTAATCAGCTCTTAACAACACAATGCCGTGTCGAATGAGATCAATCTTATGACAATACGATGAGTGGTTTGCGAGATAATTGAGCCAAAAAAACGTTACGCATACGAACACACATACACACACACAGACATCATCATAAAAACGCTTGAATCCGAAATTCTAGTGACCTCGAAACATGGAGATATGCAAAAATTGGAGATTCACAAAATCGGACCCATTACAATAACTTCCTCTGGGAAGTTAACAACCTCTGAGGCAATATAAGAAAGAATTAAGGAAGAGCAAGAGGTCTTCTTGGAGAAACTTCTGTGGAAAAATAGAAAGTACTTCAGAAGTCTCAAGACTCAGGAAAATTATCTCAAAAAGTCCAACTATACCCAGTGCTTTAATGACAGAAGCAGGCACGTGGACTACCACAGATGAAGAATCTCTCAATCTGTTATTAGACATCCACTTTCCAGGTAGCTCTAACATACTTTACGACTTAACATCTGAGTCTCAAACCGTTACAAGCGATACACAGTTGATCTTATAACGCGGGAAAAACTACAGTGGGCTGTAGATAGCTTTGATCCGTATAAATCTCCTGGACCAGACGGAATCATTCCGGCCGAATTACAAAAATGCTCTGACATGATCATTCCACCATTGGAAATCATTCTGACTAGCTGTGTAAGGTTGAGATATGTATATTCCCAAAGCCTGGAGAATGGCAAAACTATTTTTCATTCCTAAAGCAGGGAAACCCTCTCACGTTAACCCTAAAGATCTACGTCCAATCAGCCTATCATCCTTCCTTCTTAAAACCTTAGAAAGATTGATTGAAATTCACATCAGACATAACTTAAAACCATGTCTCATTTCCACATCTCAACACGCAACAGCACTTCATTCGCTGGTACGTAGTATTGAATATTCCCTCAAATACAAAGAATACAACCTACTAGCTTTCCTAGATATCGAAGGAGCTTTCAACAACGTCAGCTACCAGGCGATCACAACAGCAATGGACAAGATGAAATTAGAGAAATCACTCGTAGAACTTATAAGTCTCATGCTCAAAAGCATGACAATAACTTCCAGCATGAGAAGTTTTACTATCACCAGATCGGTGAATCGAGGTACCCCCCAAGGTGGGGTCCTTTCGCCTCTTTTATGGAACATGGTAGTAAAAGACCTACTAACATCAATGGAAGCAGAGGGTTTCAAGGTGGTTGCCTATGCTGACGACGTTGCAATATCTGTATCTGGGAAACATCCCCAAGTTCTTTCGGAACTCCTACAAATAGGCTAACAAAGTGGGCTAAGCAGTGTGGCTTGGACGTCAATTCACATAAAACAGAACTAGTACTCTTTACGAGAAGGTATAAAATTCCTCAGATTAACCCACCCAAGATTAAAGGAATACCATTAAGGTTTTTCGACCAAGCCAAATATTTAGGCCTCATTTTAGACAAAAAATTAAATTGGAAGGCAAATATTGATGAAAGGGTAAAAAAGGCTACCGTAGCGCCTTTTACTTGTAAAACGGCCATAGGCTCAAAATGGGGCTTCTCCCCAAAAATAACCGACTGGCAATGCACTTCGGTAATCAGACCGATACTCATTTATGGAGTTGTCGTATGGTGGACCGCACTGGACAAGATGGTAAATCTAAATAAACTCATCAAAGTCCAGCGGTGCAGGTATGTGCATCACTGGAGCACATCGCTCAACACCAACCGCAGGCCTGGAAGTGCTTTTAAACCTAACACCTCTTGACATCTTCTCCAAAATGGGCCGCCAACTCATGCGTAAGGCTTAGAGCCACCTCTCATGGATCAGTAACAACACTGGTCATACTATACTATCTTAGACAACTTCAGATCTATCCCAGATCGCTTAGACTATACCACCCCAAAACTGGTATTCGATAATATAGCTTCCATGTTTCAATCCCTTCAAGATCTTCTTGGGAAGAAGAGAGATACCCCTGGAAGACAATGCGGTACACTTCTATACAGAAGGTTCAAAGACCGATTGCGGCGTTGGAAGTGTTATCTATTCGAAACAACTGAATCTCAGTCTATCATATAGACTTCCCAATCAATGTAGTGTGTTCCAGGCAGAAGTAGTGGCGATTAAAGAGGCACTATCCTGGCTCAAAGAAAACGTTACCTATATCTTGCAAGGATATTCGAATCTTCTCGGACAGCCAAGCCGCTCTCAAATCTCTCGCGTCTGACTCCACAAACTCTCAAATAGTCCACGATTGTCGATCATCTCTGAATGAGATGACAGAACAGTTTAATATTCACCTCATTTGGGTGCCGGGCCACAGAGACCTCCCGGGAAATTGCAAAGCCGATGAGCTCGCCAAAAACAGAACACTTCTGCCTACTGTTAGACAGAAACATAACATAGGAACACCACTTGCTACATGCAAATATCTTCTCAAACAATATGCTCTAGAATCAACAAATGCTAGATGGTCACAGGGTACCAGCTGCCTAGCAACCAAACAAATATGCCAAGCATAGACCTGAAACGGTCAAAAGGCTTGATCTCCCTGAGCACACAAAATATAAGCTCTACAATTGGAGTCATAACAGGACACTGCCTCATAGGTAGACATGCTCTGAGGCTAGGGGTCTACACAAATGACTTCTGTAGAAGCTGCATGGACGAGGAGGAAGAGGAAAAAGTCCAACACCTTCTATGTACATGTGCAGCACTCTCCAATAGAAGGAATAACTCTCTCGGTAAACCCTTCGTCGATAATACCAGTGAGCTGGCAACGATCGACACAAAATGTCTCTCTAACTTCATTAAAAGTAGGAAATGGTTTGTTTAAGTTCATTACTCTCCCGTAAGTAACTTCTTTAGTGGTATCACAACGGATCCTTGGGGTCTAAATGAGTCAATAACAACTAGCCAGCCACTCCAACCTAACCTGCCATGATGGTATGGATTTGTCTAAAGATTTACCCCATGGTGGGATATGAACCTACGCATCTGCTTCCAGTTAAAGTTATTTAAATTACTAAACAAAAAAGTCTAATTCGTGTCTTACCTAAAGTACCGAAAAAACTGCAGTCTTTAAAACTCTGCTAAGTTGCCTCTTTTTTCCACCCACTTTTCATCCATTGAGCCGTAATCTACGAAAATCTTATGCTGACCTGGCCATTCCCTTTATCTGTCGCCTTGTTCTATGAACTATTATTTCGGAATTTCAAATATTCCCATTTCTCACTTTATGTCGCACAATTTATCACAAGCAATTCTGTACATTCTTCAATTTACGAGCATTTTAATAGCACCTAAACTTGAACCCGACCATAATGCCGGAATTCCAACGCTGCTTATATTGATTGGAATTTGAATTACATAATTAAATCCATATAATATACCTAATCGATTAAAAAAAAAGCTCGTTCGATTTTATGACACTTAGCGTTAATTTTAATGTCGAGTCACTTCCTTGATTTTTGTGCGGCCGGCGGCGTAGACTTTTGATAAGATCATTATCAAGTGTAGTTATCTCATTCTCAGCCGAAAGTCATAAATGCTGGAATGCCTGCATTGACATTAAAATAAATATTACCTTCCCGAGGCAATGTCAAAGATCTAGTCTAGGGTTAACAAAAAGACCTCACCTCACTTTCCAAACGGCATATTATTGATTCTCTTGAACTCCTATTGAACTTTCGTCCTACTACATTTATCTCCTTAACTTTTGTTTTCTTCAAAAAAAAAAAAAAAGTGTCTCGTATAGATCGAAAAATACTTTCACTTGCTATGATACCTTAAACCTTATGCACAAAAAGGGACAATTACCCAGCAATCATCCTACAGCGCCTAGTCCCCAGGAAACCTAATCTAAACCACGATAGCATAAATCTTCAAACGCGGGTAAAGGCACAAGCAAAAGTTTCTCTGGAAGCTAAACCGCCCTGTATGTCGGTCGGTTAGTCGGTCGATCTGTATGTCTTACAACACTCCATTAGAGCAAGCTGCATCAAACCGTTGCCTCATAATTCCATAGCAATCTGCCAGAGTTTGAAAGCCAGTTTCATTATCGAGGTCATCAATGCCAACAACAACAACCTCATAGTGTTCTCTCCCTGGGGTTTGCTTCTTGGTTTTTTTTTTTATATTTGGAATAAGCCACTAGTTATATACTAGTCCTATTAAAAGGCACCACTTCACCTTTTGACACCTCGCTTCCTTGAAGACATCACTTTTTGGTCTTCATCATCAACCAGCTTCTTCACACCTGTGTGCAGAAAGAAGGCTCGTTTGAAATTGATGGTGAAGCTTGAAATCATCGTATAATTGCGTCCGGAGTTCAGGACTTTGGGTTATTGGGGCATGATGATGCTGGTGATTGTGATTGTGGCAACAACTGCGTGAACTCTTGAACTCATTGGAAAAGCCAAACGCAGCAGGTGCATTTAATGTGAAAGTGAAGATCCTTGCTTCCTCTTTTTTGATTCTCATTTTTTTTTCAACTTCCCAACCAATCCGACTAATGATCCACAACCACGGATGTTTTGCGAAGCAAATTGTATGGAATTATGTAGCATTAAGTCTGTAATCAATTTTCATATCGACGGGCGATTGTCTAGTCTGAGAATTGGTTGGTCGTGGGACCACCAGACAGAAGAGTTAGGCAATCATGTAGCCCCTGGGCTTATGTTTTTTTTGTGTGGCTGCAATTGGAGGTTATTGGTTTTAAATTGAGTTGCATTTATTACTGAATTATTTCATCTTTGATTCCTTTTTCAAGAAGGCATAATCTAAATGAAGAAATAACTTTGATTGAGGATCTTATGATGTAAGTTAAGTAGTTATAGCTTATAGACACAAACAGCAATATACTTCGTGGGAAACTGGTTCCTTCCAATGAACTCTCATGCAACTATTTGACAACTAAATTACTGAAATTTTTATTCAGCCAGAAAATTGACATTACATGGGAATTCGTTCTGGTGTCCCAAATCCTACCCAAATGTCCTTTCCCGTTGAGTGTCACAAAACTGGCCAATTTGTTCCACAAGGTGATGGTGAAAAACATAGAAAATTGCACTAGTTTTTCCGCTTTGCAAATAAAAAAGCACATACCTACTTAAATAAACATTCGCATCGCAAATAATCCCCAGAAGCTGAACCGCCTCGCATTAGGCGTATTACATTACAAATCGCATCACATCGCATCATTCTGCGCGTTCTGCGTTCAGCCTGATGCACACTCTGCACCAGAAAAGTAAAATAGCAAATAATTTATCTTTGCTGTGTCCGTAATGTTATGATAAAATATGCGACCAGATCGCATGGTTTACACAAAATAACGGAGTTCTCCTTTAGCCTAGTGCAACAGGTTGCCAGTATAAGCTTCATCGCTGGCCCCTCATAGCGGCTTGTCCTTGGTTGGCCCGTTTTGTATGAATGCCTTCATAACATTGCCGCCACAGCCACTCGTCTTGCCTTCTTGTAGGGAACAAACGTCATCTTTTCTCCGATGCAGCAGAGTCTGTTGTTGCTGCATGAAGTGATTCGGCGAGTATATGATCGTTATGTGAAGTAGAAGTCAGGAAAACAAACTTCATGGCCTGGCCAACCTACCAAACACCTTAGTTCGCTTATCCAATCCATCGCATCCGTCGAGCACTTTGTTCGATGATGGTGACGACAGACGGGCTTGACGACAACCATGACGATGACGGTGACGAAGACGACGACCGGCAAAAGCACAAAACTGACTTGAAAGAGAATTGCGGACTCTTCTTCACGGATGCGCGTAATCATAATACGCTGATGGAGTTCTAAAGTGTGCGACTTGTACTTCACTCATTGCCACTACATCACTTGTGGGCATTTTCCATAAACCAACCAACGCAACGCAGGGAATAGAAAAAAATGCAAAAAAAGCCGCACGCATGCGCCTTGGCTCTCTCACGATATCGATTACTCTGTTGGCTTGGGCCGGAAATTTTCACAGTTTACGAAGAGGATGGTAATCTAGCGTTAAACGCCTGGATGCACTGTGTGATCCCCGATCGGCCATATCGAAATGAGAAGAAGCTCATACTCTCCTGTACCTTTCCGAAACGTTGGCTGTCGCTGCTGGCGGCACTGACTATGAGACGATGGTGGTGGTCATCAATGCAAATGAGCTGTGGCCATGCGCTGAGCACCGTTGTGCTTCTTAGTGCTGCCTGCTGCCACCACTGATGCCCCAATGATTTATTTACTCTTCAACGAAGAATAGATAGATGACCTAACTCTCTTGTTTCGGTTTGGTGTTTGATGGGTTTTTGTTTTTGTGTTCAGCGCTCGCCGTGAGCCTTTTGAGCTTGTGTGGTTGTGGCTGGCTTGCGGTAAGCAGGTGGCTGGATTTTCAAATTTAGAGGATGCGGAAATAATTCAATAATGTTTGGGCGATAAGCGAACGAAGTGGTAGGGTTTGGATAATTGTTTTGTATGTTCTGAGATAAATTTGAAAGCAGTAGTCGAGTTCGGTTCAAATGACTGGTGGCCCTCAGAATCAGAACTGCCTCATAAAGCTGCCCACAGTCATCCGGAAGATGCAGTGTTTTTGCTAATTCTTTAAATCTTTTAGTGCATTGCAACATGTTGCCAAATAAACAAATAGCAACATTCCAGGTCTAACCTTTAATCGATGTCAAAATTCTTCGATTCCGCAATTCACATACTTTCGCAATAACAGGAAAACATCCCACGAGGATTTATGTGAAACTCGGAATCACCAAGGAACGGGCAGATGTGTGCTTAAGTCATGTCGCTCCTCTTTCAATTCAAGATCCAGAGTTTACTAGCTGAAATTGAACCAGCTATCACAAAAAACACCAAAACTTGTCCAACCAGCAACCGATTGAGAACGACTTTGTTGTTCTTTTGGTTGCAGGTTGCAACATTTTTTTCTCCGTCTTGTCTTTCGGTTTCTTAGGATTCGGCACAGTACGTCATCGCTCACTAAGCTGTTGCCTCCTCTCTTCTAGCGCCTTGGATATTTCTCTAGGTGATCATCATTATCATCATCAGTAACAGCTAGAGCTAGAGTAACAGCAAAATTAGCAGCTGGTAAAGAGCAAAGCCAGCTGCCCGTGGGCCACTTACGTGCAATTTGGAACAATAAAACAGTTCGAACTGTTAGCATTACTACATCAAGATGATGACGACGAAATAGACGAACGATGCGACACGACGACACTGAGGTCAGCAGCAGATATACAGCTGACATGCTCCGGTAACGCATTCGAACGTAATTACTTAGCAGCAAATCCGCCCAAATAGCAAAGCCGCTGCAACAGCTTCAGCTCCAAGTTCTAAGACGCACACGCACGCTGATAGCTCTGGCAGAATCCAGAATAACCGGCGGCGACGACTACTACTTTAAAGCGAGCGAGAGACAAGTTTCCAAAGTGCCAGCCAACATGAACGTCATATCCCGATCCCGGTAGGCTGTTATCCCCGTGAGATGATGCTAAAGCGATTTCCGGTTTTTGTTTTTCGTATTTTTTGGGCAATATACAGCAGTTCGTTCCTCCTTTCATTTCCCCTCAATCATCATGCGTCGCTACATTCAGTCGTGCAAGTGCAACTCTAGAGCTCGTCTTGTGTATAAGCCACAAGAACCTGCCTCGAGCCTGCAGCCACTGCAGCTGATGATGATGAGTTGCCTTGCTTCTTCCATGATATTCTATTTTCGCGCAGGCAGAATGCGTAATTGAATCTCATCCATGGTTCCTACTCTATCTCTATTTCTAGTGGCTTTCCGCCCCTCTCTGCCTGCTTAGGCCACAGTAAAGCAAGTAGCTTTTTTCATATTGCATAAGCACGGTTCCAACGTGATTATATCATAATGGAGATGGACACGAGGAAAAAACGAAAATAAGTCTTCTTTTTCTCCGTTGTAACTCCGATGACTTCTGATGCGACTGTGCAGCGATATGGTGGGATGGTGTTGGTGGCGGGTTTTTTTTCTTCGTCCATCAACAGCGTCGAGCTCGATATTCTGTTACTTTTCATATGGAACGATATGTTGTTTGGCTTGAGTTTGAAGCGTGTGGTTAGCTTGTAAAGCGTTCAACAGCAGCAGCAGTTGCATAAAGATACAGAGCCAGTCAGCCAGCCAGCACCGAACAGCGGTTAAGCGCAATAGAAGAAAATGTGGCAAAAAGATCGGCTTGAGATTTAAATGCGGTTTTGGGCAAAACAGGAAGAGAATCTATATATGCACCCCCTTTATCCATCGGTGCCTACTTGATCGACGACGACGATCGACCGACCCAAGGATGAATTAGCTTCCAGAGGGGCGTGAGTTTGTGTATTTTGTTTGGAGATATTTTTTTTTTTTTATTTTCGTTTTTCGTCGGGATTTAACCAGATACGGTACATCGATGACGTTACATATTTCCAAAGACTTTTGGACGAGTTTGTATAGACAAGAAGATTTGGAAGATTGTTGAGACAAGAGAGGGCAAGGAGAACATCATGTGTGTTGGAAATAAAATTCTTGAATCTGAATCTTTGGTGTTAAGTAGGTCAGTTTGGCTTTTTTCAGATGATGATGCAGAATAATCGTGACGGAGATTTTTTTATCTAGGTTCTGGTCTTGTCTTTGGGTGGAGGACGGAATGTGGAACGATTTTTGAATTATGTGACATGGGGTATGTTATACAATGTCCTCAGAGTAAGTCGTGAAAATGTATAGAAATGGAGTTGTTGCGACCGTTTCAGATGTGCCCCAGCATGGAGGATATGTTAGTTTATTCCATTGAGGGAGAAGAGGGATCTGTTTTTGGATATGATCGTGTTGTGGGAAAAAATTGAGTGTTAGTTGGGTGTAGCTGGCCCAGTGAACTGGTGTTTGAGTTAGGTTATTTCTATTTAAGGCGACTATGGGATTCTAGCGGGTTCGATGGTCTCAGATAAAACTAAACGAAGAAGGGCTTTTTTGACTTTTAAGGCTGCAATCTTTCTTTTTTTTATATATAATTTGCACCCACTCAAGGGAATCTCGAGATGTTCGGTCTCGTTGATGCAAGTGCCACTCATGGACAGTTGCAAGGGGGGTATATCTCGCTTCGGCGATACAAGACAGCATTGAGTTTTCGAAGCATTAAACTCTACGCTGTTTTCAATTCCCCATTGTACAATGCTGTTTAAGTCAGAGTTTAATGAGCTTATCATATTTTTCCGCTCCAGTTCTACATCCAAAGAAGAGGGATGTGAGTCTAGAAACGAATAAGAAAAGCTAAGGGTGCTATCGTCAGCGAAACAATTCATTGGATTAGAAGTAACAGACAAGAGATCATAATGAAAATCAGGAAGAGGGTTGGAGACAAAACGAAGCCCTGGGGCGCACCATCGTTTATATTGTGGGTTTCAGACTTGAAACCGTCCAATACAACTTGTATAGAACGGATCGAAAGAAAGTTTCTAATCCACCACCGAAGGAGGGATTCATCGATACCGAAAGCACGCATTTTCGATAAAAGAGCAAGATGCCAGACTTTATCAAGTGCCTTTGAAATATCAAGTGCAATAATCTTACTTTCTCCAAAACGATGTAAAGATTTGTTCCACTGTTCGGTGAGATAAACCATCAGATCACCAGTGCTGCGAAAGCCGTACTGCCGGTCATGAAGAAGCTTTCGGTCTTCGAGATATTTCTTGAGCTGATAGTTTATCAGCGTTTCCATGACCTTAGAAAGAAGGGACGTAGGTAAGTAGAATCGGACGATAATTGGAGGGGGAAGAAGATTCGCCTTTTTTGGAATTGGCTGGACAAATGCTGTTTTCCAACTGCTCGGAACAAGCCCAGAAGATTAGGATAGATGGAAAAGCTTACGCAAGGGTTTTGCCAGCGCGGAAGAACCAGCGGATTTATGCATGTTGAGATCTTTTAGGACTCTCGCCACTGCACGACTGCGGAAGAAGATTTGTCCCAAGGAATCATTGACGCGCTCAAGAACTGGAAAAGTCATGACACTCTCTGGCAGCGAAGAGTTGGAGGCGAACTGCCTAGCAAAAAGGTTAGCTTTTTCGAGCGAGCTTACAACTAGAGTGTCATTGACACATTGTCAACAAGCGTGGGGACCGAGGAAGAAGAAGAATTCTTCATATTTTTTACAAATGACCAAAAATTCTTACTGCCTTTGGGACATTGCAGTATTTTTTGCTTTAATTTCATCTAAAAATTTGGTCCGACAAATATGGGCATTGTAGGCCTTCCTGGCTTGTTTAAACGTATTCCGGTTTTCCTCTGTTGGGTTGGCTCCGAAACACCGGAATTTTACTTCTTTTTCCCTGATAACCTCTTTACACCTTGAATCAAACCATGACTTTTCCTTGGGTTTGATACTTTTAACCCTAATCGGGATAAAAGTTTTCATTCCCAAAACAATCATATCAGCGCTGGAGTCTACGTCACTATCGAGGAAGCATAGTGACCAGTTAAAGATCCGGAAAAAGTTGTTGAGACCGTCCCAGTTGGCTTTCTCGTATTGCTTCGGAGCTCTTTCTTTAACTGGATTAGTTCGACACGAGAAATTTGCAGATATAATACTATGGTCTGATCTGCCTAGAGGCGTTAATACATTGATAGTGTATTTATCAGGGTCAGACGTAAGGAACAAGTCAAGAGTATTTTCCGCTTGGCCATCAATATCCGATATTCGAGTTGACAAGCTGAGTAAGGTGGTTAAACTCAGCAAAGATTTCAGCACACATTCCTTCGGGTATTGTCTGGCCCGAAAGGAGAAGCCACGAAGAATTGTGTACATTGAAATCGCCCGTAATAACGATTTCAGTGTGAGGATACAGGGATACAATTCATTGAATGGAGTCAGACAGAGCGTCAAATTAGCTAGAAGTTCAAGCTCTGTCCAAATTTGGGCTTCGATAGAGAAAACAGTAGTGAATGATACTCTTGATACGCTTCTTTTAGGTCACCTGTCATTAAAAAAATTGTAAACAAACCTGGCATATCCACTATTATTCATTTTCTTATCAAACAAGCTACGAGTTTGCTTCAGACGTTGTTTGGGGCAATGAACGATTTTTAACGAGGGAAAGTAAACATAAGAACGTTATCTACTTCAATAGAAATAAAAATCTAACAAGCCTTGTTAAGCATTGAAAAATGATTATCCTCAGTGTTTAGTATCTCCCCATACGCACCCATCTTCATTGAATAGAATAATTAATCCATTTCGATCAAGATATTCATTTTAGGTACTTACATGAGCTTTTTCTTATTTAAACCTTCAGGTTTTCTTAGAATAACCTACAAAATTAAATTTTCTTGTTTGCTCTTTAACATCGGTAGTCGTTTTGTTAGCAAAATATTATTTTATGCCCAATTAAGATTTCACCTACTTTTGAATTTAATTTGCCGTCGTTAAAAACTCGACAGGTAGAACACCAGAAGTTTATCGTGACTTCATTTGCCTCGGGCGTGATTGATTTTTATAGGAAAAAAAACCTGTCATAAAATTAAGAACTGACTGTTTGACTTGTTAATTCATAAAGAAAAAAATGAAAAATACTCGATTATGACGTCCGTTTGTCTACAAATTCAAACAAAGTTGAATGACATTTCAACTGTTAAAGCACTCTCATCATCCATCCATCAAATTTGTTGTTCTTCATTCCAAATGACTGGTTCTAGATAAACATCGTGTGAATGACTCAAATCAATTTGGCAATGGCAAGAGAGAACCCACGCAGTGCGGTGGACTGTCGCCGCCGTGCCACCACAATGGTGATGATCATGACATAAGAAAGCAACGATCTCATCATTTTGAAGATATTAATGACAGATCTTGTCGAGACAGAATTCCGTTTGAATGTTTTTTTTCTGTTGTGTGAATTAATTCGTGTCGTTTTGTGACAGCAAAACTGTCAATGTCAGCGATAGGAGATCTTGTTGCCACCTATTTCTGGTGTTTGCTTCGGACAAGTTGTACCTACTCTCGGTTGAGTGACCTCATTGGGAAAATTGCCCATTATGAAAGGTTTAACATAAAACCGACTACAAATTTTTACGACTTCTGCAGATATTCCGTTAGACTAGTCTCTAATACCATTTACTTGTCACATTATTTTCTACTAAGTTTTTTTTATGGCAAAATGTAAAGGCACTATACGGAGGTATTTCGTTTTGGTTTGATGAATTCTAATGACACTTGTGCAATTGTTTGTGTTACACGTGATAATAAGGAGAATATACACACAAAGTGGCAGGAGACAAAAATGCAGGAAATTAACTAATAGCGAAATATTTCAAGTCAAGGGAACTTCAACTCAGTATGAAATTCGCGAAGCAAGTGTAAAGAGAGAGAACTGGATCGTCCAATAAGTCTTTTGACTACAGTCAAGTAACTTTAAGTCAATTGACTTCTTGTAGGTCTTTTTTGATTGAAATGTATTGAGTCAATACTATTGAAGTATTTTAAAGTAGAATTTTATCTGCACACAGTGTTTTTTTCGTCTGAATTCACCTACTGCAAAATCCTGTGTTTGGATTTGTCCAATAATTTACGCCACTATGGGATATGAACGTACGCATCTGTTGCCCAATTTTCAGAGGCCAAGACCGTATCAATGGGAGCTACAAAGGGTCAAAGGGGTACCATGCTGTTTTTTTTTTTTGTTAGTTTGAAATCACCCCGTGCGAAATCCTGTGGGGGAATTTGTCCAATAATTTACCCCAGTGTGTGATATGAAGATTTGCATCTGCTGTGCAACTTTCAGAGGCCAGGGCCGTATATTTTAGGAGCGAGGTAAAGACCGTATCAGTGGGAGCTAAAGAGGGTCAAAGGGGTACCATGCTGTTTTTAAGGGTTCCGTACACAGAGTGTAAACGAAACCCTTATAACACCACTTCGTTTACTGTTCATTCGTCTTTCACAAGCGATTTCTTCGAATCTGGTAGGCCGATTGCAATGAAATTTGGTATACATATGGGTGGCAACCCTGGCACAAAGGTACAAACTACCACTCAGGCAGCTGAAAGTAGACACGAGAGAGACTAGAGACACACAGTTGAGTTAAGCAACGACCGGCACTGTGCACTAACCGATTTCTTTTCTTACTTTTAATTAAAAATTGTTATTCACTTACTTTTCTTTTTTCATTAAGACTACTACCTACTTAAGGAACATCTTTTATTTAATTTTCTGCGAATAATATTCTACATACATATTTTAGTATTCAGTAGTAATCTCAAAATGTTATTTTCATTTTTTCAAGATAAATAGTTTCGAAGTTATTAAAGAAAAAAGATAAAAATATACAAAAATGACCATTCTTCACCCTGATCTCTGAAACTAATGGCCCTAAACATATGAAAAAGATACTGAGAATAGGTCTCAACCTGTAGATTACAGGAAATTGAATTTAAAGAGAATTGAATTGAAAAATAAAGAGAAGTCTGTACTATTACATATAACACAGATATTACTCAATATTTGGGGTAACTTTTTAATTTTTGACTCAACTTTACAATTTATTTTCTCCGAAACTGTTATACCGATTGAGTTAAAAGTTGGCCAATATATCAACGTGTTAAGTAGTAATACAATCATTTTTTTTTATTTTTAAGAGAAATAGTTTTGTAGTTATTTAAGAAAATATGGAAAAATAGGCAAAAATGTCAAAAATAGGGCATTCCCCCCCCCCCCCCCCCCTAATCGCCGAAACTACTGGACATAAAATTCTGAAAAAAAAATTTGAGATATAGGTCTATAAGATGAATATTACCGGAAAAATAATAAGAAGTCACAGTTATTTATGTAACATGCAAAATTTTTCAATATACTAATTTCCAATTTCGTTAATTTTTAAAACCATTTTTTTGAAGAGGTGGTAAACCTATTGCCTTCAAATTAAGTACAATCATTTATTTGTTGCCTGCAATGACAAACATATTTTTTTTGTATTTTTAAGACAAAAAGGTCGAAAATGCAAAAAACTAAACTTTACCCCCTCCTCATCACCAAAAAGGGTGGGCCTGGAATTTCCAAGAAAATTTCAAAAAATAGTTCCATATGTATAGATTAAAGAAAAAAAACTGCAGTAATAATGTAAATAACGTTAATAACGTTAATTTTCAAGGCAAATGGTTTTGAAGTTATTCAAAAAAACCCAACAAAAAAGGACTATGAAAAACACGCAATTTTACCCCCTCCTCATCTCCGAAAGGGCTTGGCCAGGCATTTCCAAAATAATTAAAACGTATAGATTACAGAAAAAATAAAAAACATTACAGTGATGATGTAAATAAGCTTAATTCCGAATATGTATTAGGGTTCCGTACACATAGTGTAAACGAAACCCTTTTAACATCACTTCGTTTTCTGTTCATTCGTCTTTCACAAGCGATTTCTTCGAATCTGGTAGGCCGATTGCAATGAAATTTGGTACACATATTTAAGTATTCAGTAGTAATCTTTTCATGTTTTTAAGATAAATAGTTGCGAAGTTATTAAAGAAAGACGAAAAAACACGAAAAAATTTGGGTTTTCAAATGGAAAAAATTAAATTTCTTGATGAAAAACTCGGAAAACTCATTGGTTTTCAAAGGGAAAACTGTTATTGGAGTTGCTCTGAAGGGTGGCGAGACGAAGTTCGCGGGGTCAGCTAGTCCTTGTATAAAGTTTTCTTAAAAACTAAAAAAAGTAGGGTCGGATAATCGAGTACGGAACCCTACTCGAGCGAGTTTATCTCGCACTTGTCCACTTTTTCGTTTGAAATCACCCCGGGCGAAATCCTGTGGGAGAATTTGTCCAATAATTTACCCGAGTGTGGGATATGAAGGTTCGCATCTGCTGTCCAACTTTCAGAGGCCAGGACCGTATACTAAAGGAGCTACAGAGGGTAAAAGGGGTACCATAATGGTTTTTTCGGTTAAATTCACCTTGTGCAGAATCCTGTGTATGGATTTGTCCAATAATTTACCTCAGTGTGGGATATGAACGTACGCACATGCTGTCCAAATTTCAGAGGGCAGGACCGTATATATGGACTCTCTTGGAAAATTGAGCGGTCCGACGATTTTAAATCGCGGGAAATTTTCTAAAAGCAGGAATCGAAAAAAAATGTGTCCGCCTTTCAGCACTTGAGGCCTTCCGACAGTTGTTCGGCTTCACATTGTTTTTAAGTATCTTTGTGCCTTTGATAGACAAAATCCTTCCAAGGCACCACAAATCAATACAAAGTAAATATTTTTCCATTTTTCCGTTAATCTTCTTGTCAATGCTCCTCAAGACACGATAGCATGTTCTATTTCAGACTACCATGTGCTTTTGCAACTGGGGACATGTTAATTAACAGATCTTCAAAGAATAGTAACTGTATATTCCCACCCTATAGTTAACAATGCAAACAATCTCACAACAAGCTTGACGACAACAATTAAATTATCATCCAATTACAAAGCAATTTCGCCAAATACGTCAATGTTAATTAACAGTGTTAACCTATTTCACACTCTGTACCTTTGCGCTTGCATACAGTTACCATTTCTGCTTGACTATAATACAGCTGCACTGCAACGATGAGTCTTTGCACCAATTAGACTATCTAGCATCAGGCGTTGTTCATTTTTGTTCCGTCATCAAATTTAAATATATAGCCCTGTGCAAACTTACAGTTTGTTGACAACAAAATGAGACCCTTGGTGGTACACTCCGCCATAAATTCGTCAAGCAACAAGTGCGCCGAACGGAATCTCAACGAGCACCCTTCTCTACATAGAGATACACGCATGCTAATCAATTCAAACTCGAGGCGTTTTCCATTGAAATCTATAAATTATATTGTTGGGGCTCTTGTCTCTGTTGCTGCTTGTTGGGGGCCTTATCTGCATATTCTTAGGGTTACAAGAATATTGCCTCATCAAGAGCTCTTTTATTGGATTGGAATCTGGAACAACGATGTAGTCAGCCTTATGGCTGGTTGATTTTTCTTTTATCGGAATCTTATAGCTTCCTTATGGCTTCTTTCACACGACAGCAACGACGACGAGTAGAACTTGTTTGTACTTTTGTACAGGGTGTTCTTTCAGCAGCTGAAGAGGTCAAATTGTCCGGTTAGACAGGGTTCTGTTGACCATTTTTCAGCTGTGCAAACAGACCGGTTGATCAAGTCAATTTTTCGTCCAATTGTCTAGAGTCTATATGGCCCACGCCGGCCGCTGGCTGCGCCTGGCACAACATATCAGACATTAGCAAACATTAAACTTCTTTACCTGATATCGAAGAATTGCTGCGTTTTATCTCGCCCCAAGGATCTCATAATCATTATCGTCTGTGTTCGCTGGTATGTTCCGTTTCGAGTCACTCTGTAGTACAAGCTATTTGGAGTGAAATCTATTTAAGCCACAAAGAAACCACTCAACTTTGAGAGATCTATTTTCTGTTGTTAGATTATCTTGGCGGACGCCGCACCATCGCCACTGATTCTCGAGAGCCAAATAAACCAAAAACAGACTGTTGGTAATGATAATAATGATGATGACCATGACGGTGATAGATTCCACAGAACAGGATGGTGTGATGCAATTACTTGCAATGAAACGCGTTTGGATGCGATCATGAAGATGAGTCCGGATCTATTGCTCCAATAGCAAGATCAGCAAGCTTCAAGAAGGTTGTTTTGATGTGTGGAATGTTTCCTCTCTGTCGATATATAATGTTGGCTCTATGGAAGATTTATCAGAGATCTTAATGGAACGAGTTTTTCATCATATAAGAAACGAAAACGCATAAGGGATTCCAAGAACACGATAGACGGTCGAGGGATCAGGTAGGGGGCTTTGCCTATTCTAGGTATAACAGGCTTTTAATTAGGTACATCAAGAAGGTGGAAGTGTTCATGAAATAAATGATTAAATAGCACTTAGGCGTGAAGACTGAAGACCTTTTTCGATGGATGGCTGGGCGATGATGCGGTGGGAAATATTGTTTTAGATAGGTCTGTTGAGCTGCAAAATCTATGTGAGAGAATGTGAAGAGTCTGAATTTTTGAATGTTTAAAAACCAATTATGTGTTGTGTACTGTAAGCAGTGTTTTGAGAGATTCTTGAACTTCTTGTTATTCTAAGCTTACCACAGAATGCGAACATTCTGAGCCCGGAATTTCTCAATCCGAGGGGCTGTTTCTCGGAAAAACCGAGAATGCACAGAAAAAAATCTGGTTTTCAGTGAAAATTTCTTCTCCTCAGATTTATTGACTGATTTCTAATCAAAAACCTTAACGTCACTCAAAACAAAAATGTTGATTAACAACCTATCAAACATTTTCCATTGGTTTGCTCATTTAAATACAATTTCCTCTTCAATAAATCAACATTGCATCACATTACTCTTCCGCATGGAAAAGTAATCAGCCTGCGGCGGATTGGCTTTGCGGGGCGTCTGCCTCGTTCAACAACCCATCTGTTCTAATCCCAAACGATTGTAAAGATCACTTGTGACACAAGGTCATGTTCGGTTAGTTCTTCATCTTCAGTTTTCACTCTCCACATCATCTAAGCAAATCATTTGATGGTTTCACTCTCAGTCAAAACCCAAAAGGCAGTGTCCGGAGAACTCAGAATGCTGATCAAGACGATTATGATGATGATTGTTATTGATTGCGATCGACATTGGCTGATCATGAAATTAAATTACATATTTTCTCTTCTAAACAATGCCGCCATCATCGAAACGAGCGACCAACTAGAACCAGAACCCACAACCAGACTTCCACTCTGAGAGCGGCATTTGGAGTTCGATCAAAGTTCTAATATTTCATAATTTTCTTTTGTTTCCTATTGCAAAAGTCCATTACGTTAGATAAGGTTTTCTTTAGTTTGTTTATTACTCTATTCGACTTAATGATCGTTGCTCTGTTTTGTGCATCGTGATCATTTGCATTGCAATGGGAAGAACCCACGCATCAGCATCAGCATCATCATCGTCAGCAGTTCGATGATTATGACTATCATGTGACATCTTTGGCAGCAACCAGTACTCTTTTGCCTATATTGCATCACTTAGAGGGAAAAAGAAATACAGACAGGCGGTATACATCAACCAATTAAGCGGCCAATGACCGTGAATCAGTGCAAGCAGCAGACCACCCGATCACGGTTGGTTGGATTCTGGATTCTTGCATGTTGCTCGAATTGTGCACAGAAGAATCTTCCAATGGAGAAGAATATGGGCGAAGTGCATCATTGGCGCATAGTGTTTGTCCTTGAAGACAAGGCAGCGTTCGTGAGGGAATATTAAACTGAATACCAGAATTTATATGGGTTGGGCTAAAGTCTAAGGGGTAGTGTTGTTTAACTATAAGTTTGTTGCTGGGAAATGCAATTTTTCTTATTCTCAAGATGTTGCGAAGAGAAAAATTGAAAGATATTCTTTCATAACCCAAGTAAAACGAACTATGCAAAGGTTTTTGTCAATACATTAGCCCATAAAACCATGGGCAAGAATCTGATATTTCTTACATGAGGGTGGTAAATTGTGGCAACAATTTAATAAAAGTTTAACGATTGTTGTAAAACTCGAATCTTCAATGACTTTTGTAGATGTCATAATATCCTTTTTCTGTACCATCGGGATAACAAATTAATGTTGCCCTAAAGTAACAAGAAAATCTAATTAAAACCTACAATTTCCCATCTGCCGACAAGAAAAACTCGCATGCGTGCTATTCAAGTGCAACGCTACAAAATTAATCACCATACTCTCAGGCATACACACAAAAACACACCACATTTTGTTGCCGCACATAGAAAAGTTACATTTAAGAAAAATATTTTCATATTAACGGTAATCAAATTAGTGTGTGTGTCTGAGTTGCATCAATGGAAATTATCTGCATATTCTGTGTGTAACGGTAAAAGAAAGCGATAGTGAATTGGTAGACATTAGTTTCGCAATATCCCAAGGAAGCACATGAAGCTACTAGAGAATGCGACGAAGATGGCAATGGCAATGGACACAAAGTAAAACAAAAACTGGCTTACGTAGAACAATCATTAGCAAGAGACTCCGTAGAGTAGAGGTCCCCTGTGCGATGCGAATTGTTGCATAAATAATAAGAAAAAAATTACTTTATTTTTGTATCTTGTTCTTTTCCATGAGAATTGAATTTTTTTTTTTGCATTAAATAAATTTTAAACTGAATGGGAAGCTGTTTTGGAAGACAAGTTGCAATTACTTAACAACGCGATGAGTGGTGGCTTACAGAAGGTTCTTGATATATCGGTCAAGGGTTTGATGATTAGGGTACTTGGATTGAAAATTTATATGCGGTTGCTTGTCTTGCTCTGGCGAACAGTGTTTTCAATGTGCTGATAGGTCCTTCTGAAAACTGAAAAAAATGGACTGAGAATAGGGTGATGTGAATGATGTTCATAGGCATCTCTGTATGGTCCCTTGCTTTTTCTCAGCTTCGTTTTGACTATGAAATCTTGAATTTTATCAAAAAAAGATTAAATAAACAGCAACTTGTAAATAAGGGCTGATCTTAGATTTGGTGTGAAAGGGTATACGGGGCGTATACTTACCATTTTAGTTGAAATGTTCTCTATAGCTCACATAGACACATTGATGGTATATTATTTCTTTAAGGTTTTGAATGCCTTGGTTATAAGATGTGTTTGAATTGACTCTTGTTTTAGTACCAATAACGAAAATCTGCTTATAATCCTAAGGACATTGACATCCGCTTCCTTCTGTTCCTATAGCCTTAAAACGTAGAACAACTGGCGTTACTGTAAGTGAGCTGGCTTTATTACATGTATCACATTCGCGTTGCTTCAAGTCCCTTTACTATTTTCTATCATTTGCTTCATTGAATTACACCACTTACTTCTTGTTAGCATAAAATCTACATGAAAAGGAAGTCATATTCATTTAGGAAATAAAAAGCAAACAATAAAAATGAAAACAAACTCGCTCCAATAATAAAATTGATTACTACCGTCCGATGAAAACAGACGACATGCATTTGCAATTCTATTGACCAGTGAAATAAATGTGTTTCCTTTCTTTGTTTCTAAAAACGATGTCTTCTTCGAACTGTTAATCTTCGCCATTACAGTGGAATTATCACTGTTCGCTCACTATCGACAAGGTCTTCTTTGACGTTCTACTTACCAACAGTCACCTGAGAGCTTTTGTAATAATTCACATTCAATGAAAATACAAAAATAATTATAACTCGCCTTAGCATAGATTGAGACTGTGTCATTCTTCGAAATGGTTACGTGCGTTAATTTATCGCATGGTTGACTTTGATTTGTTGCGTTTATTTATAAAGTAAAAGTGTAACACATTTGTCATACGTTTCAAAGTCTTCCTTCCTTTGTATGACGTGTTGCTAACGTGTCCCAGATCCGAGGATCCAGAGTGTTGGAGACTCAATTTTTCTTGTTCTAAACATAAAGACCAACTTACATAGTAAATCAATCAGTTGATGGATAAAAAGAGTCGCTGTCAAATTTATGTTTCCCATGTCATCAGAGCAAACGAAAGAGCTGAGGTAAAAACTTTGTTTTGTTTTTGTTCTTTATTATGGGGCAATTGCTTGTCTCTGAGTTTGAATAAGGTCGTTTTGTGTCACTAGGTATTGTTGTCATCTTTTTTTATTGACAAATTGTCTGTCAGTTTTCACTTTTTCATGGATTATTTCGGGATTTGGGTGATGGGATAGAAAATCCACTTTCTCACTTATCAAACATCTTCAAAAAAAAATTCAAAAAAAATTTCAAGCCAGCTTAACTCAATGCTTAAACTCTGTCACCCAAGACAAATATACACCCAAAGATTTCTCATAGAGTCAAAGCTATAATGTCAACTGCGCCCATGTTTTCATGTTGTTCCTAAAACTTTCATTGAAAAAAGTTGTCACTTTCCATGCACAAACTATACTGACAATTATGAATGTGCTGCACACCTCAAAACATCATCTCAATTCACTTTATGACTGATTTTCATGCTGTGTGTACCATTGGACCGATTTTGCTTTCTAAATAGTGGATAATCTGTCATTTTTTCTTCTCATACATAAAACATTTCAAAACAAAAAAGACCGTACTTGTGTGATTGACAACAAAAACAGAAAAGACAAAAAAAAAACATCAACAAAAGCCCGCTTTAGAAAAATAATAGGCGCGACACATCTGACAATATACAAAACTAGCTTAGAGGAGCCAGTGAACGACGCATAATGCTCATCCAAACGACCTCGTGTGAACGTGATTATCTTCTCGAAAGCTCTCTCGCTCTCTTGGCTGTGTATGATTTGGTTTCCCCTTTTCGAAAATCGAGTCTTCGAAAGAAAGTTTCAAAAAAAAAAGGCGAAAACCGGCATTTCTGTGGTACCAGACAGCTGATTTCATATCTG
This sequence comes from Sphaerophoria taeniata, assembly GCA_943590905.1. Lineage (NCBI taxonomy): Eukaryota > Metazoa > Arthropoda > Insecta > Diptera > Syrphidae > Sphaerophoria > Sphaerophoria taeniata. The sequence continues at coordinate 88,368,379 of OX016542.1, forward strand.
CATTAAAAGCTCTCTCTTGATCTCATTTGCTCTCACTCTGTGTCTCTATGTTGAAGATTAACATTTCTGCTTTTCGTTGCAATCTCAGATTCAAAACATCTTCTTCTGCTGGTTGAACCAACCTTACACACACACGATTTGTTGAAGAAGGGGATTTGCTGGAAAGCGCACAGCTTAAAGATACTAAAAAACCAGGCTAACAGTACCATTGCGGACACAAATGGTGTTTCAGTTGCTTCAGTAACTCGCGAGTGCTTCACCAATTCAGTCGTCGTCGTTGTCTTCTCGTGATCTACAAAGTCGTTGCTTTGATTCAGTTAAATAAAAAATACATCGTGGACGTGGAATTTTGAAAATCTAGTGTGTTAAATGGATACTTTTCCTCAAAGATACAATTTTCAAAAACTATCAAATCTTACACCAGTTGACGACTTTCATTCCGAGGATTACCCCAAAAGATTCTTGTAGCTCAAACGTGAACCAGTGAATCTGTTATCAGCTCAGAAAATAAAAAAATCATAATCATAAATTCAATACGCGGTAAGGCATCAGCTAAATCACCCAAAAAAATTACAAAAAAAAAAGTGAGAGTTTGCCCAAAACAAAAGGAAATGTAAATTTTTGCGAATTAACAAACATCACCCTCTCGAATTTTTTGTCAAAAATTGTGACTGAAGATTTCATATTCAAATCATGTTCTTGAAGTGTCGACTGTGATGTTGTAACAACTTTCATGTGTTCCGCCTTGAAGTCGGTGCTTCCATACCCATAGTCAAATTCAAACCACCACGACTGCAACGTGCTGATACACAAATTTAATTCAAACCATAAGAAAATTGTCTTTTTGCTTTCATTATAATTATCTTAATGGGATGGGGATGCGATGTAGAAAAATGCAAGACATCGCACACTTCTCTCAAAAGAAATCCGAATCTAAGGAAGTGCAATTTTCGCTTCTCATTTCGGATTTTTCATTAATTGCGGAATAATTTTAATTCACCTTGGTTCGAACCGCTCTCGCTGCCAATGCAGATGTTTAGTTCAGAGCAGCCAGCGATACATTTTTGCATTCGAATAAGACAAAAAATGTCTTTGGGCTTTGGCTTTGGTGTAGATGAAAATTTCTTAGATGGTTTATTAATTGCATTTGGTGGCTATATCTTTTTCTGCCTGTTTGCTTCTGCTGGTTTGATCGTGGCTACATAATAGACCAACAGCTGCTGCATAGCATAACAAATTGTGCTGGGTTTGTTTCTATCCGTTTGTCGTGACATTTTCGCTGGTTTCTTTTCAAGCCATTGTGGAATTCTGCATTTCTGCTGCTGCAAAAATGCACTTGGCTAATGAGTCTTGCGGCCTTTGTTGCGGAGATTTTCTTACCGTGTGAGGTTAGAGGAAGTGCAGTGCGCGTCAAGATACCTGTTATTAAGTGGCTAATTAATTTTGTTGTTATTTTTTTTATTTTTTGTTGTTAATGGTATTCCAATTATTTTTTTCTTGTCTTGAAATCTTCTGGTCTGGTTTGGGATGTAAATTATTTAAATTATGTACGTTGGAATTCTGTTATTCGTATTTCGTAATGATTTGAAGAATTTTTTTTGATCTCTGGTTCGTCAAATCATCCACCGTTCAATTCTTGGATTTCAAGGTCTCTGGAGTTCGTTTGGTAACTATCTTTACTTATCTTTGCTCTTTAGACGTCTTCTTCCTTCAAGGAACAAAGTCAATCAAAGAACAAACAAAAGGACTGCTTCTTCAATTTTTTTAAAGTTTTTTTTTTTTTTTGCTGTTTAGGCAAAGTTAAGAGGACGAAAATTTCACGCATTTAACAGCATTTAAATTACAATTGCGAAAATATGCAATAAAAATGATCAAATTTTCTGTGACCCAAACTCCACGGGCATTTTTGAATGTTGGGTTGTGAACTTCTATAGATTCTTATATCCATGATCAACTGAGCACAACTGCCCGGATTGAGACAGGCGAATATGCTTCTGGATGATTACTGGTTTTCTCTCGCGTCTTTGCAAATTTAAAAGGCACCTTAGCATTCTTAAACTTGTCGCTAGTCCAACATGCAGGGTCTACTACGAAGAAGATGAAACACCGGACCATATTCTAGGCAGTTGCGGTGTACTTATCCACCAAAGGTCAAAACACCTAGGTCATTATCAGATTGAGGACAATGATCTTCCATGTGTATTAGTACTCCAAATTCTTAAATTCCTAAGGGATATTAAGGTTAGAGGAGGAGCTGCAGTTCGAGGTACTAACTCATCAACTCATAGGTCCTTAGGTCGCTTTAACCCCTATCTTAATTCATTCATTCATTTATCCATGACCTAAACTGAAACAACACTCATTCAAAATGATTTATTTGTGAGCACTCGAAACACCCTATACAGAGAAAAAATTTTGACAGTGTTAAATTTTAATAACATAAACCCACGAAAGTCGGGTTGGCTAGTTAAGGTGTTTGGAGGGCAGATTTGAATTTTATTAATTTCCTGCGTATTATGTTCAGCCGTTTCCGATAGAAATAAAATAAATATAATTTTTATTTATTTTATGGCATGCTATTAAAGTAAGATGTAAGCCATTGATTTTATTTGCGCATTGCAATGTCTCAAGTCTGAGTCACATTTATTTTAATGGATTTAGATGTCCAATGACTTTATTAGACTGAAACTTCTTCACTTTCACCTCTTGACTCAGCCTAATGAAATTCCATGCAATGCGATGACTCACAGACCCACGCGCATTAAATTTGACCTAGGCCTTAAAGTTTTTATGATTGAATAGGAAATTGTTGGTGGAATCATAAAAAGTGGGCAGTTGAAGACAATTTTACCCCCTTTTAACCTACCTAATTGTGGTCATCTTTCATTCACACATATCCAATTACAGTTCCATTCTTATCCCTCATATTCAAGGTTACCAAACTCACCGTATTTGGATCTACTGTCTGCTTCTTCATTTTGTAATCCCAAATCCGAACCCATTATTCTTTTCCTTAATGCCGCATAAATTAACTTAATTTGGTGTTTTAAATCTTTTAAGCCCCTTACCTTTTCTGTTTACTAAAGATTAATCTTTCTTTTGTTGTTATTTGGTTTAATAACCAACAAATGTTAATGTAGGCTATACCTAGCTGAAAGAACGAGATCGCGCACATAAATGTTATTGAACTTACATTTATGAACCATTTTTACTGCTTTTCCAAATGATGTATGTTAGTTCTTGTGTTCTGTGAAAGCAATTATTCTGATTTTTAATTGCAAAAGGGATAATTACTGAACTTTTTTACAGCGAGCAGCCTTCAGGAGTCATAGATGTGTTCGCTTTTGTTTATCAACAAAAGTAATCTTTCTCGTTTGTGCTTCTGGGTGTTTTTACTTTAGACATATCACAATCATTTAGAATTTCTATCTGAAAGAAATAAAAGAAGATCCATTTTGCTATCTATGAATCTCTTTTACAACGTCAACATGATCCCGCAGCCGCGTCCGTCTCGGTCGTCGTAAGTGGAAATGCATCACAAAAAGTAATAGTCACCCACACGTGAATTTTTTGTTTGGATTACTTCAGATTTGACTCTTCCTGCTTTGGGCTTTCTTTCTTTTTTTTTTATATTCATTAGATAGAGTTTTAATGCATAATGTCAGCAATTACGATTTATCTATTTTTTATATAATTTTTACTTATTTCTTTTACAGCTTGCCGCCGTGCCGCCACCGTCCTCTCAATAATTGTTGGAACATCGTAAGGTTATAAAATTAATTGTTTCCTCGCAATTTCTTGGATTAAACGTAATAAACTAGAAGGGCAATTTAAAATGGAACATAAAGTTAAACTAACTTAAATCAACTTCTTGGATTACAACAACAATAACAAACAAGAGTAAAACAAAATTATTACCTTCTTCTGTGTCGTGTTCTCTGGTGTGTTTGTGTTTGGGTAATAGTTGGCAATTAAAAGTAGTACAACACATCAATTAAAGTGAAATTAAATTGCAAAAAGAATATAGAGAAGAGAAGGAGAAGAGAATTACATAGATCTTCTCTTTATAACGCCTATTCTGTGTGACGAAAAGAAAAGTGATTTTTGTTTTAAAAAAGTGCGCGTGCGTTAAGTGGTAACCTCGTTAGTCTCTGGGAGATACGATAAAATAAGAAAACGTTCTTGGAAAAGTACATTTTTCTGCCAGTTCCAGCTAATTCATCAGAACGAATTTATCATCTTCAATCAGACGATTCCGCGCATCTCCATCCATCTGTCTATAAAGAAAAAGTCTGTCGATTGTGAATTATTCTTGGAAATACTGGTAAGTTGTACATGTTTCTTTTTGTGCATTTTATTTAAGTATTCCTATAAGTTGTAAGTTAAGAAAAGGATAACCAGGGTAACTGAAGACACTATTTATTATGTTTTTAAGGTCGTGCAAAGATGGATAAAAACTTAAGATCAACCCTAATGACTTGAAGTTTTTAAAAGCGCAAACAACATATTTTGAAGTCTATGATCTTATACTAACTCAGTTTGCCCTCAAAAATGCATTTACATTGGAAATGTATCCTCAGGGATACTTTTGACAGACCGCAAAAAACTTTGGTTACTTTTTCATATAAAATCTCAGAGCTTTCAATTGTCACGTCTAAAGCAATAAGTACTCGCAATAACAACAGACGGAAGGTTTCAAGTCTGAAACCCAATTTATAAATGCTGGTGTGCCCCAGGGCTCCGTTTTGTCTCCGACGCTCTTCCTCATTTTCATTATGATCTCTTGTCTGTAACTTCTAATCCAATAAATTGTTTCGCTGACGAAAGCACCGTTAGCTTTTCTTATTCGTTTCCAGACTCACATCCCTCCTCTTCGGATGTGGAACTGCAACGGCAAAATATGATAAGCTCATTAAACTCACTGACCACCTCTTGTGGAATGAATGAATGCGATGTCGCCAAAAATGCCGCAAGATGTTTGGGTTTCTTAAGACGGTGCAAGAAATTTTTCTCCTCGTCTGATAAAATCTATATCCGTCCAAATCTTGAGTGCAATTCCCATCTCTGGGCTGGTCCTCCGTCTACTTACTTAAGCCTCTTGGATGGAATACCAAAAAAGATTGGTAATAGATAATTCACTGACTCATTCACCTCTTCAGACCACCGGCGTAACGTTGCCTTAGGGAAATCTTGATTTTAAACACTTCTTCATGTCAATTTAGTATCATTCGGTCTTAAAATAAACCCCCTGAGCACAGAACTGGTAATGTTCATCAATAGAAGGAAAATAACTTCTTTCAAATTACCAAAAATTGATAACACCCCACTTAAACTTTCAGAAAAAGCGAGATACCTTGGAGTTATCTTGGATAAGAAACTCAACTGGGGTCTATACATACAAGAAAGATACAAGAAAGCCATGATTGCACTCTACTCGTGTAATAGGATTCTGGGAAGAAATTGGGGGCCAAATCCTAAGATAATCATGTGGATGTATACAGCCATTGGTAGTTTGGTTTGATGGCAAGCTCTAGAGAAATCCACGAACTTAAAAACCCTTACCAAAGTACAAAGAATGGCATGCATTAGCACTACGGGGGTGACGAGGACTACCCTAACTGCGGGTCTCGAAGCGAGCCTAAATCTCACCTCTATTCGACTTAGTCAAACCAATATTTGGGGAACTAGTTAACACGGCCATACCACGATTCTTACAAAATACGTTGGTAACAACGTTTGTACATATTACATGACCCCTTATTTAGACTTCAATAAAAACTTTATTACCAGCTTCCCCAATAGAGAAGATTTGGAATACAGTGTCCCTTTACCATCTTTACTGATGGTTCGAAAATGATTACTGGAGTAGAAGCAGGTTTCTACTCGGAAAATCTTAGCCTTGCCAGTTCATTCAGAGTTCCCGACCAAATCAGTGTCTTCCAAGCCGAGATCTTGGCAGTGGAAAACGTTGCTAATCAAATATCCGTGATGGCGATATCACACGCTGATATCACCTTTTTCATTGATAGCCAAGCAGCAATAAAAGCGATCTCTGCCACGCAAATCAAGTCAAAGCTTGTCTCTTGCTGTCGGATGTAAGGATTTGTTCCACTGTTCGGTGAGATATACCATCAGATCACCAGTGGACCTGTTGCTGCGAAAGCCGTAGTACTGTCGGTCATTAAGAAGCTTTCGGTCTTCGAGATATTTCTTGAGCTGATAGTTTATCAGGGTTTCTATGACCTTAGAAAGAAGGGACGTAAGTGCAATCGGTCGATAATTGGAGGTGGCAACAAAATCAATTCTAGCGACACATACAGCAACAAAACACTGAATACTTATCGTTTTCGGCTTATGAAATGGTTCTGCTTAGGTAAACGACGTGATTAGAAGTCGTTTTTCAGTTTAACTGAGACAATGTAGAATCTGTAGCTAAAGCACTGAACCTATATATACTTCCGTGTTTAAGTCAAATCAAAACAAAAGGTCAATACTTCAGACAATAAATACTTCCTATTACTTTCTATAACAATCTCTATCTCTTCTCTATCTCTATCTCTATCTCTATCTCTATCTCTATCTCTATCTCTATCTCTATCTCTATCTCTATCTCTATCTCTATCTCTATCTCTTCTCTATCTCTATCTCTATCTCTATCTCTATCTCTATCTCTATCTCTATCTCTAGCCGTGTTTTATTGGGAACTTAGCTTAGCTTAGCAATAGGAATTCCAATAAAACGCTATAGTCAGCTTTGAATTAAGTTTCGTTCACCAGAATGTCAAAAATCGAAATATTCCAAACGCCATCTTTACACCTATCTGAAACAATTTTTTTTACATTGAGTTGCTATGGTGAAAAACTATTTTCAAATATCGAAAGCTTTCAAACGCCATCTTGAGACCTATCTGAAACAATTTTTTTTATATTGAGTTGCTATGGTGGAAAACTATTTTCTTCAAAAGGTTTTGACATTTGATAAACGAAAAACACAACGAAAAACTCAAGTGTCGAATTGCTGAAACCTTATCTTCAGGAAATTGCTAACTAAAATTGCTAACTTATTTTTACTTAGCTTTCGGTTGTTGTTGTTTGACATGTAATTCCTATTGCTAAGCTGTAGTCTAAGAGCCGCTGAAGGCCGACCTTCACCGAACTGTTAACCGGCTGAAACTTTTTTTATGAAATTTAGTTTGAAAACATATATTTTCATAATGAAAAGTGTGCCAGGCTATATTAAATTTGACTTTATATTTTAATCAATAACTAACTCCTCCTTCACCCATATGTTACAATAAAACGTTGTGCCACATAGCCATATGTGTAAGTAGGCTTGAGACAAGACAAAAATTGTATGGGAGAGGGAGGCCTATTCCCCCCGTTTAGTCAGGAGGGGCAGTTTTCTGAAAAATTGGCTTATTTAAAAAAAAAATATTAAAAATCAACGGCTTCATCTACAACAACGTGTTATACCTTTCTGCAAAGCCAAAAACTTAGGCTTTCATTTTGTATTTAAATTTGATTGTTTTAAATAATTGTTTTAGAAAAATTAATTTTCAAACTTAAACTTTTGAAAAAAAAAATTTCTTAAATTTCGAACTAATTTTTTCAAAATTTTATGTTAGTAAGTACTAATTTTGTTTTCAACATTCAATGCTGTTTTTAATTTTTAGTCGAACACAGTAAACCGGATTGAAAAATACCTTGCCATTGTCGAGAAATAAAGAAAAAAACAAAATCACTTTTTGCTTTAAAAAAAAAACTTTTTTATTTTTACGTTACTGTTCTTTATATTCAAAATTATTAACAGAATTGAATGTTGAATGCAAAATAAGTTCTTAATCACATAAAATTTGGAAAAAAATTAACTAAAAATTTAACAAACTTTTTTTTTGCAAAATTTTGAGTTTGAAAATTATTTTTTGTAAAACTATTATTTAAAACAACTAAATTTAAATACAAAATGAAAGCCTAAGTTTTTGGCTTTGCAGAAAGGTATAACACGTTGTTGTAGATGAAGCCGTTGATTTTTAATATTTTTTTTTTAAATAAGCCAATTTTTCAGAAAACTGCCCCTCCTGGCTAAACGGGGGGAATAGGCCCCCTCTCCCATACAATTTTTTTCTTGTCTCAAGCCTATTTACACATATGGCTATGTGGCACAACGTTTTATTGTAACATATGGGTGAAGGAGGAGTTAGTTATGATTTCTGTGAAAAAAGAAATTGGAAAAACCTCATGGAAGAGTGGGAAAACTGGAAAAACCAAACAAAGGTCGGAAATTTGATTTTTTTTGCTTGGAATTTTTTGTTTCAAAATGGGTTTTCGAATGGAAAAACAGAAAGTTCTTGATGAAAAACTCGGAAAACTCATTGGGAAAATTGCATATTATTGCAGGTGCATTAGTTTTCAAATGGAAAACTGGAAAATTTCAAAATGGGTTTTCCAATGGAAAATAGAAAGTTCTGATGAAAAACTCGGAAAACTCTTTGGTTTTCAAAGGGAAAATTGTATATTATTGCAGGTGTATTGGTTTTCAAATGGAAATTTGGAAAATTTCGGAATGGGTTTTCCAATGGCAAATAGAACGTGCATTGATTTTTAAATAGAAAAATGGAAATTTTTTGATTGGGAACTCGGAAAACTCTACGAGAGCACGAAGAACTTCAACATTGAATTTAAGGTGCATTGGTTTGTTTGTATGTCCGTCCGGTTTGGACTCTTAACCCGATCAATCCTCAATGCATTTTTATAAAATTTTCATTGTATAAAAATAATTTTGTGAGAAAATCTTACGGAAAGTCAGCAAATAAGGTGGGTAAGCTGTTTGGAATTCTGATTTTTGTGAAATAGTCAAAACAGAGAAGTTTTTGAATTTTTCAAAGAAATTTGCATTTTATTTCATGCTTTAATTAAAGAAGAATGTTAGTTGTAGAGCTTGAAAAAATTCAGATATGAAGTTCTCTATTTTAATCGAAGGGTGGCGAGACGAAGTTCGCAGGGTCGGCTAGTAAAAAATAAAACAGAACTATAACACGTCACTTCCTCAAAATTTTTTGATATCTGATCTTGTCTACAATGTTTACACTCTCACTTGCCTTTGTTTCGATTTCTTCCAAAGCAAAAGCAATAAATCTCTCCCAAATGCACTCTTAAAGATTCCTATCAACTTGTTCAATGACGCCAATTCAACACAACCTACATCTCCATTAACTTTTAACCAAGTTTCTTATTATTTTTTTCTTTTTTCTAAAGTTGCTTAACTTAACGAATGTGATGTTACATATAGACAACTTCCTCTATGACACTCATTTCCATTTTAAACTCATAAAAATAGAGAAACAAAGTCAAAAGACAGAAGGAAAATTCGACCCCCACTGAACGAAATAAATATGAATCACTTTCATTGTGAATTGCTGCTGGTCTGCCTCTGCCTAAGGCTCGAAGCCACAAGATGCTAATTAGACTTCTAATGAATAAAAGTGCAATAAACTGTTCTCGTTCTGTTTGGCCAACTCAACCTAAGACGTAAATGAAGAGTCATCAGCCTCAGCCTAACAAAGAAATCACAAAACCAAACAAAAAAAAATTACTAAATTTTAATTTATGGAACTGTATCGGGCACAGGTCGTGCTTCTGAACAACAGTAAGCAAGTTATTAAGATTTAATTTATTTTAATTAAGGAATTCGAGGTGCGATTTGAAATCTTATTATAATTTTTTTAGGTTAAACTCATATCTCAGAAAATTGTGAGCATAATAAATTTTTCTTTTGAAAAATTCTCCAAGGACATTAATCACACCGTGCAAATGATTGATTATAAGATTTTTGTTTTATAGTTTTGCTATTGTAAACGGATCCTTCTCTTAACCTTGTCATAAATTATCGTTTGGTTCAGCTTTCACAAGGCCAACTTCTGCATTTTGTTTAGCCGCGGACAAGATAACAATTAAATTTGACATTTACAGCATATGCAGTCGATTTTGATGTCCGAAGATAAACGATCTTCAATATGTTCGAGCATCCTTGATGCACATCGACATCATCATCGCTTGGAAGAATCTTCGTGTTAATTTGCGATAAATTTGACCCTTGATGTATATAGTCGTTGTTGGAGATTTATGTTGTTAACTGTGGATACCGATGAAGGTCATGCTTGCAAGCCATTCACTCATTTATTGGTTGCACTTGGTTGTGGAGTAGTCAGCAAGATCGAGTAGAAAACCAATCAAACTTTAGCCTTGAGCTTTCTTTTGCTGTCGTTTTGCATTCAGGGTTTTTGTTTTGTTTCAATACTTAACTAAAGTTAAGAGGAAAGGTATCTGTGTCATTGGTATTAAGCCAATTTGTTCAGAAGAACAGTTATTCCACATATATTTTCAATAAAAAAAAAAATATTTTGAAAGACAGAGTAAAAGATATAATTTACCTACTTAAAAGGTCCTAAGGCTCATTGGTTTCGGTCAGACAACACTTGCTGCAGCCATAAAGCATTGAGGAAGTCAAAAAAAGCAATTAACCATTTTGAGTACAACAAAGCCACAAGCATTCATGCTGAGCTAATCACACAAGGAGTAGCTCCTCATTAAACGAAGAGGATGGCGGTTCCGTCTGTGGAAAACGGTGCGACATAAGCTATCAATCGGTAGAACCAATTTTCTTTAATGTGTATAGTTGCAACCGCAAACAACAGTGTCGAAAAAATACCCGGTCGACTGCTCTTTTTACTATCTTTTGGAAAAAAGTCCGACAGTATGTGTTGAAGGACGATGTTAGAGATTATAACCCGCGATTTCAAGTCACCAGATCGCCCAATTCTCCCAGGTAGTATGAAGTCTGCCGGGTCAGCTAGTGATTTAAGCGTTCAAGACCGTCACAGTAAATGTTTCCGTTGTCTTGATAGCTCTGTTAATTTTCTCACAAGGCCCAAGCACAATAACTAATCTGGAATTCTTATCACGAACATATGAGCTTTATGTGCATTGTGATGTTTACACCGCATTCTCATTTCCAGTCCACTTATACACTTTTCAAAACTAATATCCAAGAAAGTAAACTTCAAACGACTTCAGTAGGGTAAACTTCTTCTTTGCTAACTGGTTCTTCATTTCGTGTTTCGTTTAATTTTGCTCTTTCTCCAAGTCCGTTTAGATTGTTTAGACTTTTAAATCGATTACGGAATCAAGATATGCGGTTGCTACTGCATTTATATTCCAATGACACGATCGTCTATACATTTGTTTTGCAAAGTGAATCTCCGTCTCCGGTATGCACAGTGTTAATCTTCCAAAACAATTATAAATCATCAACAAATCATAATCATAAATAATAGCGCAACAATAATCAGAAAGAAAACACAGAAAAAAAAGAACGTGGCACCAAATTGTTCTGATTTCTGGTTTGTTCAAATTAACGCAATTACACAAATCGATGGAGAAGTGCGTTGCATTCGAGGCTCGAATGGATAAGCCAAAAATCCTATGAAAAGAACTCTCTGCCTGCGCATGCCAGAAATGAAATGTAATTAACTAGATTTCTCAAGCTATTTAACGGTAATATCTCTTAGCAACTTTGATGAGGGGCAATGTTCTTGATCGATTTGAAGACATTGTAAGCATTGATCTCGAGAAAATTAAATTAAGCTTCTCAGGTCTTAATCAAATAAAGACCATCGAATTCAAATGAACCAATAGTCAAGACTCAAGAGTCAATAGTGTTTTGTTAGGAAACGAATACCTTTGTTCTGTTAAAATTAACAGACCAAATATAGACTTTCTAGTTTGTCCATCCCAAACAGGAGTGCACACAACGGTCACCATTTATGGTTTAAATAAACTTCCCATTCTTATCTCAGTGCTTGTAACAAGCGAGTTTCTATCCCCAAGACATTTGCTGCCACAACAATCATTTCAGCTATGCGACTTCGTCGTCGGCGGGATCTCAACTCTATTGACAAATCTCATTAGCAGATATGTTTCCCAAGTCGCGCACAAAGACCACGAAGACGCACGCAGAAATCTCAGGACAGTGCGGAAGATTGTTCTCCGGGGACATCGGACTCCTTAAGCTCCGACTCCGGAGACGAAGACACACCAAACCATAAATGTGTGTTATAATCTTAAGCATTTTATCGTTGCGATGTGCGATGGCGATCACGATGGTCGCTGAGAGAGCCCGACTTAAGCAACACCCAAAGGTCAGCAATTAAAAAGCGTAAATCATGAGAACATTTATTGTTTGTGTGTGAAAGTGCCACAGACTTTTCTTAAAGATGACCATTGTGTGTGTCTCGCGGAGAATGTTGGTGGTGGCATGGCGCGGCAAAAGTGCGAAAGTTGATGTCGCTAGCGAATGAGACGGCAGCAGCGGCATAGCAACAAACATCGAAGGTGTAAATTGCTTGACACTATGAGTTGTTGCAACATGATGGGCGCCATGTATGTACCTACTCTAAGAAGTTGTGCTGAACAACGCAATAGCCGGAGAGGATCGACATACGTAGGTACCTACAACAATCGGTGTCGGGGCCAGTTGAGGTTATTGTAAAAGTTTTATTTTATGATCAAAATACCGCTTGAGACTTTATTTCTTACAATTTGGCTTTGAAGTGTTTTTTTCTTCAAATAATAATAAAAAGCCAACTACTGTCAAAATGGAGTCAAGTGAAAGGAGAAGCAATTTTTATTGACATTTGACGTTCAGGGTATTTTTAACAGAATATGAGAACCCAATACGAGCTGCTCCATTCGTCAGTGGATCACTTGAGGCTTTGACTAAATCGATCACATACCCAATGGCGCCGACTCTGCAAATTAGCATTTAACATTTTTTATTGTTAAAGTCTAAAAGTCTTTTTTTTTCAATTTTTATTGAACAATATCTAATTTGTGTTAGGGGTCAAAAGCCAGCTATCAGTCTTCTATTTCAAGATCTTCAGCCTCTCAAAGTGTCTCGCATTTTGACTCTGATTAATGAATTAAATTAAATTTTTAATGTCTGACACTCGAGTAGCTTTTGGGTTATTTGTTAAAAATAATCATTTTTGGCTACTTTCACACGATTTGCATAGCAAAAAAAATTGTAATAAAAACAAAAAGCGTAAACGTAAAGGAGGAACGGTTTCGCTTGTAGGTATTTATGCAAAGTAAGCAAAATGATTATAATGAATTCAAAACGACACGATGTTCAATTTACATTTGATTCGCATTTATCTCCTTAACCGAAACTGATGAATATGATTACGGTAAAGTCCAACAGCAAAAAGGAGCACACTGAATAATTTTTGTGCGGGTTATAATTATTATTATTATTTTGTTTTTTTTATTAAATTTTTTGAATAACTCTCAGAGAGGATTTTAAGAGAGAAGTTTGTTGTTCGTGACTTTTTACAAATTTTAATTCAACATTTCAGTGTCCCCAAGTTATGAAAATTCAGCATATAAAGTCTTTATATATTCTTTAAAAAGCTTACATTTAAAAAAAAAATACGAATTCTCCAGACTTTGAAATCGTGTTTCCAGAGTGGAAAAAAGGCATGCAAAATGTCTAAGAAATAATGAGGTCTTGGGCAGCAGTAGAAGAGAATGAACAGACTGGTTCGATGATGAATGCGAGCTAGTATACCAAAGTTACAATCTTATAGAAAACTGAAGGCGAAGGCTCAGGGCTCGGACAGGAGAACATCCTGGAAGACCCCATCAGTCGCAGTAACCATCGACGACATTCCAAAGGCGTTTTGGAGCAAATATCACTATACTATAGACTCTCCTGGGAACCAGGCCACAGCGGTATACCAGGCAACAAGAAAGCCAATGAACTAGCAAGATTAGGATCAACGCTTGACGTCAGCCAAGCTCAGCTCTTCGGGGACTTAGAAGATCTCCCTAGTGTTCAGGTTCAGGTACTAACATTTTGGTGGCGTCCAGGAGCTATCCGGCGCAGCTCATTGGCAACTTTGACATTTTTAAAAGGAATTAACAAGCTCTTCAAACATCATCAAATCTAGATGGAATATTAGGTAGACGTTTAAAAATTGAAAGGTTAGGTTAAATTGTATGGGCTGACAGTTGATTTTGTTACCGTCACACTTAGATAAATGTAGATCCCTTATGCCTTGTATGGTTGGTCGAGCCATTTGGTGGACTTGACAAAGTTCAGTAGGCGATTGCCTGGGAGTTCAAATAGTTCTTCTAGTTCATTAAAGAAATAGTTGCCCAAAAATTTATATCTAGTACGCCAGAGTGCTGGACAGTGGCATAGGAAGTGAGCCGTGTTCTCGTGCTCTTCTTCATTGCCGCAGCCTCTACATATGTAGTCTATACTAAGCCCCATCTGCTTTTTTTTTCAAGAAGTAGAATCCTATCGAATTTTTCTTGTCGTAATAAGGCCAAAGTTTCATAGTGTTACCGCAGGTTTCTAGTAGGTTCCATCTACCATTTGCTTTTTAAATGATAGTTTTACTAATGTTTCTTTTTAATTCGCATTGAGGGATTCTGATGTTATGGTCTATGAGAGGGGGATCAAGTACCGAACCTTCTCTTGTAAGCTCATCCGCTTTTTCGTTTCCCGGCACACCACTGTGACCGGGAATCCAGCAGAGTCTTACGTTATGCTGCATACCAAGAACCCTTAGCTCTTCGCGACATATCGTTTTGGAGAAAGTAAGATTATTGCACTTGATATTTCAAAGGCATTTGATAAAGTCTGGCCTCTTGCTCTTTTATCGAAAATGCGTGCTTTCGGTATCGACGAATCCCTCCTTCGGTGGATTAGAAATTTTCTTTCGACCCGTTCAACACCAGTTTTACTGGACGGATCCAATTCTGAAACCCACAACATAACTGCTGGTGTGCCCCAGGGCTCCGGTTTGTCTCCGACCCTCTTCCTCATTTTCATCAATGATCTCTTGTCTGTAACTTCTAATCCAATAAATTGTTTTGCTGACGATAGTACCCTTAGCTTTTCTTATTCGTTCCCAGACTCACGTCCTTCTTCTTCGGATGTAGAACTACAACGGCAAAATATGATAGGCTCATTAAACTCTGACTTAAACAGCACTGTACAGTGGGGAATAAAAAACCGCGTGCTTCGAAAACACAATGCTGTCTTGTATCGTTAATGAGAGATATACCCACTTTTCCACTGTCCATGAGTGGAACTTGTATCAATGAGATCGAACATCTCGAGATTCTCGGTATGTCACTCACCATCTTTTGTGGAATGTGCACCTTTGCGATGTCGCCAAAAATGCCGCAAGATATTTGGGTTTCTTAAGACGGTGCGTTTCCTGGATAAAATACAAAAAGAGCTGTAAGAATGATTTGTGATAGATACATCACTGACTCATTCACCTCTTTAGACCACCGGCGTAACGTTGCGTGTCTCTCCCTGTTCTATCGTTACTTCTACGGTAAGTGCTCTAGAGAAATAGCGAGTTGCATTCCTCCTCTCAAGCAATTCACCCGTAATACCCGCGCTTCTAGGAATGCCCATCAGTTCACCCTCGAGCCCAACTTCGGACGTACTCTCAAGTATAGAGAATCATTCTTTAGCCGTACTACGCGAATGTGGAGCTCTCTTCCACACTCTGTCTTTCCCAATCATTATAATGTTCAGGAATTCAAGACCAATGTATAGCGACACGTCCTTTCTAACCCCTTCCTTTCTTCCTAATGCACTCACTGTGTCTCTGGCATAATAAAGATATAAAAAATCCCTTGAGTGGGTGCATATTATAAAAAAAAAATGTTTTCTGAAAAATAACCAGTATACGCCCGAGTGAACTTCCTCATAGAACGTCAATTCCAATATCTGGACAAATCCTCATAAAAATTTTACTCCAAGAGAAAACTTAAAAAATTTCAATTTGATTGTTGATGATCTTATTTCGTTGATTGGTCCTGGCCTCTGAAAGTTGGACCGCAGATGCGTACGTTCATATCCCACACTAGGGTAAATTATTGGACAAATCCATAAATCCAGGATTCTGCACAAGGTGAATTCAGACAAAAAACCACTGTGTAAAAAATTAATTTCATTTCATTCTTTTCACATTTTTGCTTCAATCGCTCCATCTGTCTTTGATGGCTGAAAAATTTGCCACCCATAAAAAAAACATAAATCAATACGATATCTATCCGCATTGCCAGAAATGATGACTCTATATAGACTCTACAATGGAATAGAGGTGATAAAGAGAGAAAAGAATTTCTTTAACAAAATATTTTGATCCTGGTTCGATTCTATGAATTTCTTGCCACACACGATTCCAAACAATTCGCACCTGTTTTTTTTTTCTCTCCACTAAATCCGATATCGATCTTGATCGAAATGTTGATCTAAACCATGCAACAAGTTGAAACTATACAACAACAACATAACTCGCAAGTACCAATCGAACTTGTACACATTCCACTCATTGGAATCCGCATCGGGTTTGGACAGAGGTATGTTATGTATTTCCTGAGCCTGAATTGTCTGCATGTATATGCAATTTGAATTTTCAACTCCTGCATTTGCGAGCAATTGCAATTTAGCGACGACGACGAAGACTCGATGATGGTGACTCCCATTGCGGGGCAGCAGCCGGCCGGCCAATTCAGGTACTCTCTGGGCAATAAGTCAAGTGCCATGATTATCTCGGTTGAACCGTTTGCGTTTGTCCGGTGATGTTGTTTTTTTTTATAGTTTTTGTTGGTCGCCTCGACTCGGCTGGTTGGGAGAAAATAAATTCCGCAATCGCTCCACATATGCATCCAAAGATCCATCACAGACACACTCATTATATAAACTGCTGCAAGTTGCAACGTCAACAGAGCGCAGATTCTAGAAGACGATAACACACACTGTGCGCCGCCGCCGCCAATGTGTCTTAACCTTTCTTCTCTATTTTCCTTTTTTGAGGAGCAAAGAAGTCAAATCAGGAAATGACTGTGCATTCCTTATTGATGCATATGCTCGCTCGCAGAATGTCTATCGCTCTCCTTCACCCCATGCTCAATCAATCTAATTCTGTCAAGTTGGTAATTATATGGCAACAAAGTGGGTGATGACGGATTTCTGTGTGATGGGAAAGGACCAAATCAGAATGAAGGTACTCATCGCATCGTGTAGTCCGTGGGTCGTTGGAAGTAGTGGTTAGGGCGGAGCAGTCTCATAGTGGAGCAACTAGTTTTGTTACAAATGAACTATAAGATCAAGTTAAAAACTACATCACTCTATCTTGTTTAACTAATTGTTGAAACAGTCTGTCTGACAAGAAAGAGACCTTGTATCTGGCACTTTACATAAGGGACTATATTTTCAGTCTTACTCGAAAACGAAATCTCTGCGATTTCTATACCATTGGACATTTATCAGCCTTTTTCTTTTCCCCCGTAAAATTTCTCAAACAAAAATCATATCAATCGGCATTAAAATGAAGATCTAATTAAAGGTCTTCTATTAACAGTTGACCAACTACAGACCATTCGGTTAACTCCTCTTGTTGTCCACACTGTCAAACCTCAGAACTAATTTGTATACAAGAACCCTAATTCCAGACTGACCAACAACGTCGACGCTGGTTGCATCCAGAATCGAGGTGGCTTGAAAGCCTTATCCATGCATTAAACGGGACGTGGTGTTAATTTTGGTTCAGCGCCACTTACACCTATCGATTCACCGAAATTATGCTTACTTTTTTCTTTCGTCCGATTTGATATGAAATTCTCTCTCATCTCCTCACCTATCGTCTATAGGACAAGACTAATTAATATAACCTGCACTGGCCGTGTGTCTAGTTTAGAGCTCTGTTTGCGAACCGGACTGGATTTGTTGCTGGATTGAGCGATGATCATGGGATGATGGGAGAAAATTCAACGTACGAATGGACCATGCACGATAGACGAAGTATGAGTTATAGTCGGCAATCATATGAGTAAATTGGGATACAAAAAAAACCTACGCGTGAAGCATGAGAAATAAAGGAAAATCGATAATTTTTTGTTATAGTTTATTAAAAAGATGGGTAATTTGAAGAAATTACTCCCACCGTTGATTTGGTTAATTAAGTGTTGAGGAGTAGTAGAGGGAACCGACAGTAGGTATTGATATTGGAATTCTGAGCGCTTGGAAAGGTATGTGTGAATTCTAGTCCAAGGAATCTTAAGTGGATTGCTATGGATCTCTCTAAGGAAATCTGTGAGATTTGGGTTATTACTGCGCCATTGGTGTCACCAGACATTCACATTAATACAGAGTAGGCACAATTTACGAAAATGTTTAGTATTCTACTGAAATCGCTTAAAAGCTTTCTGAGAGAATAATCATTTCCAGAGGTTAACCATCAAATGTACCGTTTTGCTCCATTGTGGTTGTCATCGATCGTTTGTTCCTCTATAATAAGACCTCCGCATAAATCTGTTCCCATCACGAGAGTCACACCTCAGTATCATCATTTGTCACAGCCAGACAGCCAGCCAGTCAGTCAGCAAGCAAAAACCAGCATTTAATTAACTAGCAACTCATGTTCCCGTCTCTTCGTATAAAAGAACACACCGCACCGTTTTGGGTGAGAATTTTCCGACTTTATACAACAATTTCCATGTGAAATTGATTTTTTCCATTTTTTTTGTTAGAGTTGTGTGTTGATGGGACTTGTCGCACAGTTATTATGTTCACTTTAACCGCCTCAAGCCCGTTAGTGCTGCTTTATTGATTTTTGCATAATATTACTGCTCTGAAAGCCTTAAAGGTGGAAAAACGACGAGTAAAACGGAATACGAAGACGAATAACATTGAAAAAAAGACAAGAAATGGTGATGCTGAAGAAATGATAATTTTATGATGATATTATCTGCGAGAAGGATATCACATGACATCAAATGTTCAAAGACGGTGAACAGAAGACATCTTTTTTTCATTTATTTTTGTTTTTGTTTTTGAAATGGCATCAATGAACTTAGAGAGAACATGAACTGTCCCGTTGCTTATATTATGTATGTGTGGGGAAGATCAGCTTAATCTGAGGAAAGAACTTTCAATTAAATGCAATATTCAAGAATTGTTTCCTTATCGTTTGTTGCAGGTCAGGCTAAGATCTTACAGTTTTTCTAGCTATCTTACCATTAGGGAAATAGCTTGGGTCGAAATGTATGAAGTTGTAAATTGTACCTCAGATTAGATAACATCCCCACTTGTACAGTCACCAAACAGATTTGGCCCAATATTAATCCTAGAAGAACAAAGGATCTCATATCTCTGAAAAGACTTCATATAAGCTCCCTTTTAGGTGTCATCACTGGACAATGCCTTATAAGACGTCATGCCTTACGATACGACTTTGCGTATTCTCAAATGATTTGTGCAGAAGCTGCATGGACGAAGAGGAAACAATTACCCTTTGCTATGCCCTGCACTCTCCATAAGAAGGAAAACTCCTCTAGGAGAGTATTACTACAATGACACAAGCGAACTGGCCAGTACAGACTCTTTCGCTTTGTAAAATTCTCCAAATGGTTCAACGAGTAGGAAGTTCCCTAGATTCATCTATTATCACAATGGGTCCGCGCGGCCCATAAAAAGAATATTGAATTGAATTAAATTTACAGAATGTACTTCGCAAATGAGTAGGACAGGGCCGTATACTTTAGGAGCTACAGAGGGTCAAAGGGTACCATGATGGGTTTGCATGGGGTATGCATCTGCAGTCCAACTTGGCCGTTAATTTTAGGAGCTCGACTAGAAAAGGTTTTTAGAACAAAATGCCATGTTTGTTGAATTTGAATTGTTTAAATTTCAATTTATTCAAAAAAAAATATTCATGGATACATTATGTATTAAGACTAAGAGCCGCTTTTTCAATCATCAAAGAAAAAGAAAAATAACAAACTGGCAAATAAACTTATCTAAGTATTCATCGATCGAATAAATAAGAGCGTTTTTCTTCAGATTAAGTCTATCTGACGATTGAAAAATCCAATATTTTGTTATTTGTCGAATAAACACTATCTGCTTGTTTATCTGACGATTGAAAAATCGGCTCTTAGTCTTTTAAAACTACAAATGTTATGTCGTTGGAATATAATAGTAATTTAAAGGTAAATCTATATATATAAAACAACTAGCTGACCCGGCAGACTTCGCACTGCCTTAATCGATAAATAAAAGATCTAATCTTTTGTAGCCCACTACACAACCCGCTACCCTGCTACCCTGCTACCCCACTACTCTGTTACCCAGTTATCCCGCTACCCGTCACCCCACTAAACACTGCCGGCTACCCAGTATTTCTACGCGCTATACGCTACCCCGTTACCTGTTATCCCGCTTCCCCTTACCCTGCTTCTTACTACTCACTATCCGTCAACCCGCTACCCGCTTCCCATTACACCGCTACCACATCAACCACTACCCTGGCCATTTCTCATGAAAACGGCTTGGTCGATTTTGTACAAAATACTAAGAACCCATCTACGCCACTAACCGAACATTCCCTCAACATTTGGTTCTAAACACTCCACTGGTATAAAATCAGTGAGTCCTCAGCGAATTTGTATGAGATTTTTATATAGGTATCTAAGAAAACAACGTTTACTTTGTCAGCTAGTAAGGTCGTGACAACTCAGAAATCTTCGTTGCCTCATGCACAACAACTTTGTTAAGGATATGGTCAAATGCATAGTTAACGTTCTATAGAGAAAATTGTGAACGGCTTGGTCGATTTTGTACAATTTTCTTAAAAATCCTACTGTAATAATACTCGAACATTTTGTCAAAATTTGATGACAAACGGCACGAACTTTCCATTTTCCGAACTTTCCATTTTACCATTTCAAAAGTAATGCATTTCATTTGAAAGAGTGTTTTTGAGATTTTGTTTAATCAAATTTTTTTTGCATTTCAAATTTTCCATTTTTTTTACTTTTTCTTGCATTCTAGTTCCCCATCACAAATCTTCCAGTTTTCCATTTGAAAACCAATGCACCTGCAAAAGTATGCAACTTTCCATTTTAAAACCAATTAGTTTTCCAAGTTCCTTTCGAAAACACATTTTGAAATTTTCCAGTTTTCCATTTGAGAACCACTTTACTACAATTACATGCAATTCTCCCCTTGAAAACCAATGAGTTTTCCGAGTTTTTCATCAAAAAAAAATCTAATAAAAAAAAGACCTTAACTTTTGTTCCCTGCTAGTACACTGCCCACTACCCTCCTACCCTCTATAGCTACCTGCTACCCACTACTTCTACCTGCTACCCGCTACCCCCTACCCGCTACATACATACAGAAGATTAAGGGCCCCAAAATGAATCCCTGTGGGACTCCAGATGTTACCGGATGAAAAGATGACGAGGAGCCGTTAGAAAATACTGCTTTGTTTCGTTCACCAAGGTAATTTCTTACTAGTTTAACCGCAGTTGCATGGAAATTAAATTCAGTAATGAGTTTTCTGCAAAGAACATTATGGCTAATGGAATCAAATGCCTTTGAGAAATCGAGCATAACAAGTAGGGTCAACTTATCATATTCTAAAGTCCGATGACAAGAATTGACAAAATTGAGCAAAGCAGTCGTACAGTTATGTTTTGGCCTATAACCAGATTGATTAGGATGAAGAAAATTCTGACTGTGAAGATGTGAGCTTATTTGCAATACCATTAATTTTTCGTTTACTTTCGATAAAACGGGTAAGATAACTATCAGTCGATATTCTGTTGAGTTCGAATTTGTGGCTTTGGGAATGGGAATTACCTTGGCTTGTTTCCATGAAGTTGGGAAGGTGGGTGTCATAAAAATGGAGTTGCATAAATGTGTAAGCGGTCTTATCAAATGTGGACGCAAAATTTTTATAAATTTTGGATGGATAAGATCAGTACCTGCCGCTCTTTATGCATTCTATCGCAAAATTTACTTCATTTGGAGTAACGGAAATGAATTTAAACGAAGAGGTTGAGTTTGAAGCCGATGGATAATCAATTTGCTCATGATCTGTATGATGTTTTATTGGAGTGAGATAAAAAGTTTCTGTTGAACGCATCAGGGTCTACAGGCCCATTATTCATTCCTTTGGAATACACCTTCGAGCTTTTAATGTTATTCCAGAAAATTTTTGTAGGCAAGTTAGAGCTTAAGATCTTATAAAAATGATTTCTCTTTGAAGTTCGGATAAGTTAACTGACCTGGTTTCTTAAGACTTTGTAAGAATTCCAAAAAAATTGACATTCGAAATCGCTTCCATTTGAGGTACCTACATCAAATTCCTTTCCTTGATTTATTATAAATGCGATTTCTTAACCAAGGAAAATTTTGGTCAGGTAAAGTACGCGTTACCAAAGGAACTAATCTGGTATTGGGAGCAGAAATTGTATTGCTCAGAAATGTGACCTAGCTCATCAACGCTAGGGATGCTACAGATACAATCCCAATTAGTTAACATTGCCGCTTCATGCAGAGAGTTGAAATCTATACGGTTATAGTGATGAAAAGAATAAAAATTATTATGCATGCTTGTATCGGAATTTCCAAAGTCAAAAATAAGCAGTATCATATCATGGCCAAGAAAACCACCAAACGAGATCTGATCAAAAAATTGAAACTTATTTTTATTTGAAACTAAGAATATGTCAAGAAGTGTTGATGACGTGTTAGTAAAGTGTGTAGGTCGATTGTTCACCCCAAACAAACCTAAAGAATCAATAGTTTGCTTAAACGTATTAGTTAATGCATCAGGGCTTAAAAAAATTAAATTGAAATCTCCAGCAATAATGATATTTTCATAACAAGGAGAAAGATCTTGTAAGGCAGCAGTAAGTAAATCCTTTCGTAGTAGTTCTGCTGCTTTTTAAAAAAAAACCCATAATGCTATACTGTATTCCTTTTTTCGATTTCGAAAATTGTTAGAGAATTACCATACCCAAACGTTTCCATCCGTTCGTAAGGCTAATAAAAAAAACACGAAATACACATCTCCTTGTAATCCTTTTCACCTGAACACCAATACACGAAGTTAAAAAAAAAAAAAAAATACCCGACAACAAATAAAAATCCACACACGATAAAAAAAAATACAAAATTCTTCTTGTTTCTGGGTTATTGCCCCAAAGGTGGTGCAAGGTTCGCCTGATGTCTGTTCCCTCTTTTTATTTGTCTGTGCTTTTCTTTTCGCTTCTTCTCTGATGGGATAAAATAAAGAACTCCATCGAATCAAACAAACAAACAGAACAGAAACACAAAAATAAAAACGAAAAAAAGAAGATTTTGTACGACAAGGAGAACAAGAATAATGCTCTACACACCTCCGCACAGTGGTTCCTCCCATAGGCCAAAATTCAAAATTTCAAGTTTAAGCTAATAATTTTATTTTAATGCAATAATTATCTAGGAAAGTGGGGCAACTTAATGACGTCAGAGATTAGTCTCTAATGATACTTATAACCTGTCAACTGTGCCAAGAAGTTGAGTGTTTTTTGCAATTTCTGAAAAAATCGCAAAGTGAAAATACTGAGCACATATTTTTTTTTATTTGCGGTGTATTTTTTAGTTCAAATTTTTGAGAAAAGGTGATGATAATTAAAAAATAATGTTTATCGACAGTTTCTCTTTGATTTTCATAAATTTTTGTTTATATGTTTTTATTTTGGCCTCATGGAAAATAGTAGAAAATGAGATTTTTCCAAAATTTCCTGTTTTTCGGAAGAGCCAAAACATCAAATTCCCACAAACTCCCACGATAATTTATACACCATAATTTAGGGTTACTTCTCCTCTTTAAGAGCATATATGACTTTTTTTGCGCAAGTTTGCGCAAATTTTAAAATTTTAACCTTGAAGAAATGCTTATTTTGCACTTTTTTTAAACAGATTCTATCAATATGATTAAACGAACTGACATTTTTCATATTTGGAATACCGCCAAGGGTCGCAGTGCTACAAGAATTATCGAAACATAGTCAACTTTCAAAGAAATATATGACATTGAAAGCTTAGAAGCCAAAAATAAGATAAGCACACTTTGTAAATCCTTTCAAAGAAGGTGGGAAACTTGCTCCAGAAAAACAGACTTATTTTTATCTACGAATAGTGCTTGGCTTGATTCTGTGGAAGACTTTGGCTGTGGACCATTTTTTTTGCAAGATTTTTATTTTTATTTTGTCATGACTTAGAAGCGGGGTAGTCGGTAGCGGGTAGTAGATAGTGGGTAGCAATTACTGGTGTAGCGGGTAGCGTTTAGAAGTATTGGGTAACGGGAAGTGGGGTAGCGGGTAACAGGGTAGGTGGGTATAACGGGATAGCGGGTAGTAGGTAGCGATTACCAGTTAATTGGGTAGCGTAAGTATTGTGTTGCAGGTAGCGGGGTAGTGGGATAGCGGGTAACAGGTTCACTGGGTATAACGGGGTAGCGGGTAGACGGTAGTGGAGAAGCAGGGAGAGTGCTGCGGGGGGTATGGTAGCGGGCTACAAAAATCTAGGTCTTTTTTATATCGATTGAGGCAGTACGAAGTCTGTCGGGTCAGCTAGTATTGAATAAAATTGAACAAAACATATTAAATATTAAACTTGCCACTTTTTTTTATTGCTTGCTTGATTTTCTTTAGTTTAAAATCAAAATTTGAATTTTGGCCACCTTCCTCATACAAGTGGAACCACTGTGCTCCGCCACAAGTCAAGAATCAATTTAAAAACGATCCAAGTCGTCATGTCCTCTTAAAAGCTTCTTCCAGCTCCGCTCACTCACCAGTTACACTATCTGGTACCTGTTTAATCTAACAATCTTAACATCTTTGTGTGTCTTAATAATCTGTCGCATAAAGCGGACCAGCAACAACCTTTAGGACACATAGTTCCTCCAATCGGACTCTCTGTGATGCTCTGCCATTTTTACAACAGAAACGAACATCCTACAAGAAACAGAAACAGAACACCTCCAGAAAAATGATCGCAATTTGTGCTATCTAGTTTAGCTTAGAACCGAATCCAAATCCAAAGCCGTATAGCCATATCCGAAGCAGCGACAAGAGGGACACAGACTAACAACGGTAGCATCAAAATGTGACATGCAATTCATTTCTATTACTGAAATTAGCTTCACGCTTTCGATTAACACTTCTTATGGGCACCTGTATTAGGCCTTATGGCCAGGTTCTTCTATTTTATGCCGAAGGAGTAGGAGTTAATCACAGTTATAGATCGTTTCGTTAGGAATCAATGTGCCTTGCCTTGCCTTGGGTTGGCTTTGGGTTGTTTCGTTTCAATTGCACGATGGATGATTTTTCTATATAGGATTTCATTCATACTTTGTTTCGGGTTTGCCGAGTCTGCTCAGCTCAGCTGGAGGGCACCGCACAAACGTCGTCGGTCGGTCGGTTGTGTGTTGCGTCGTCGATGGTAGATTTATATGAAAAAATGATGTGGCCAACATCTTTTCCTTTTTGATCGGTTTGGACGTTCGTCGGACGGTTGGCAGTCGTGATCTCGTCTTGAAACAGACCGTTTTTTTTTTGTCTATTGCACTAGTTTTATTTCTTTTGTTGGATTCATTCATCTGTCTTCTTTTGGTTTGAGTGAAGAAGGTATTTGGCATACTGCTGGGGCTAACTATGAGACGAAGAAGAAGAAAAATCCAAAATGGGAGAGAAAATTAATGATATTTAATGAGTGGCAAGCGATTGCTTCCTAGTTCACACGAAGCAAGGTGCGACGCTTCAAAATATTACAGTGGGGCTACTCAGTGGCTCAGATATAACATATTCAAATCTTTTTACTGGCTACGTGTCATAAGCAATGCAGATTCGAACATTGACAGTTTGTTGTGATTAAATGTGGCATGACGCTTTCGAAGCAGTCTCTTTTGTTGGATGTCAAAAGCCGGCGATAAAGATTTTACTCTTCTGCATCGTCAGGCACCACTGTGCTCACTTTCATAGACAGCATAATAGATTTGCTCGCATTCCTTCACGCATGCATCGCTGCTAAGCTTCTGCCTGATTAAACAGTAGCAAAAGACCAGCATTCAGCTATTCAGCCGCCATTCAGCCATTCACCTGATAATAATTATCGACTTACGTCTGGAGGAATGTGGACTGCCACATCAATTGAACTGAACGCAGCAGCAGTAGCAACAGCATCATCGATTAGAATTAAGGTCGCCCCTTTCAACTGATTTTGATGTAATAAATGGTTCTGCAATTGTGAGCATTTGAACGATTACGATTTCCGTTGGAAAAAGAAAAGAAAACAAAAATTCTTTTATTCGAAGCTATTAGGTCAGCAGGGCGATTGAAAAAATCTTGAGATCGAAATCTTGGAGTAACAATTATATGGGAGAATAGAAAAGGTCAAAAATCAAGTCAAAACACGCAATGAGTTCGTACCTTCTCCCAAAATTGATGTTGAAAAAGTTCGTGACAGTCTAAGGTTGGGCTACCTACTCGCAGAATGAGTGTCAAGATACGTAAATCGAGCCACCGCAAATTGTCCACTTTGTTTGCTTTTTAAGTGGTTGTGGTACTTTTTGTCGTATATAGAGTTGTTGTGAGAAATCTGCTGGCCCCTTAATTTAAGTGGAAACACACGACTTCATTGTAATTGTCTCTCTCTTTTTTTCGGACACACTTTATAGTCACAAAAATTTGTTTCTAAAATGTAATCACAAAGCATAAAAACTTGAGGTAATGAACTTGAAAACAATCTGGAAGTGAGATGTCATGACCTTTTTTCTTGAAATGAAAACAAAAAACCCAAAACAGAAATGTCAGTAATTTAAAGTAAACACGAATGTCATAGACACGGTTCAGTGGACTCTGGAAGGGAAGTGTTACGTTTGTATATTTATATTTGGCCCCATTTAACACTTATAGCGTGTTTTGTGTTGGAGATAGGCTGGTACTTAAATTGGTGAGTGATTTATATCCAACAAGACCGTTTTAATTTCGGTTTTCGGGCTGGTAATGGACTCTTAACTGTCGTCATTTCGTACTGTGGGGGCTAAGATGGATTTATTTCATTCACAGGGTAACAGTTTTTAAGATTTTTCGCCAATTTAAGTATTTTAAAATTTCTCTTAATATTATTGACGTCAGCGACTTACTTACTTATTTAAGGTGGCGCTACAGTCCGTTGTGGACTTGGACCTCAATCAACAGTCTCCGTCAGCCAGCTCGATCCCTAGCTATCTGTCTCCAGTTTTGCACTCTTGAGATCCTCTTCCACTTGTGTGCGCCACCTGAGTCGCGGTCTTCCTCTCCTTCTACGTCCCTCGGGAATAGTGTCGAAGGCTTTCCGGGCCGGAGCATCGGTATCCATCCTTTTGGCTAGATCCATGTCGTTGTACAACCCGTAAAGTTCGCTGTTGTATCTTCTTCTTCATTCCCCATCAATGCACACGGGGCCAAAGATGACCCGAAGAACTTTCCTCTCGAAACAGCCCAAGGCACATTCATCCGATCTTGTCAAGGTCCATGCTTCTGCACCATACAGCAGGACTTAGTTGCTCGAGAATGGGCTTTTCCACTCAATTGCTTTCTTTGCCCAAAGTAACAGCGATTAGCAAGAGTTATTCTTCGTCTGATCTCGGCGCTGGTGTTGTGGCCCGTGTTAATAGCGGAGCCTAGGTAGACAAACTCCTCTACTACCTCGAAATTGTATGCGTCTATTGTGACGTTCTGTCCGAGCCGTCGGTGTTGGGTGTCCTTCCTCGAAGACAGCATATACTTCGTTTTTCCCTCATTTACCGCTAAACTTATTTTTGTCGCTTAATTCTAACAAAAGCGCCATTGACATCACGCTGTGTTCTTCCCAATATGATGTTAAAGCAACCTTATGACCAGTGAATACTGGAATACTTTTTTGACATCGAAAGATTCCGTAAGCTCGTTGCCAACCATGATGCAGGGATGCCAAAACTAGACATAGCTTTATACAGTTCGTCTCTATACATGCTGTCATACGCGGCCTTAAAATCGATGAAAAGTTGGTGGGTATCGATTTGGAGTTCATAGGTTTTTTCCAGGATCTGCCGCAAAGTGAAAATTTGGTCGATGGTTGACTTTCCTGGTCTGAAGCCACAGACCATCTGCTCCAGCGGCTTAATTGGATTTCAGCTGTGATAATTGCCGTTTTCACTTTTTCTAGGTCGGGTTCACGGAATTGAAAGGCTCCTGCCTGACATTTTGTTCGTCGTCGCCGGACGTCAGCGACTAAACGAATCTTACTGCACGGACAATCGATCTAGTGCCTTCGATATCATAAGAAAGCGGTCCAATCCGTTTCACCATATCCAATTTATCACTCCGTACCTTGAATAAGATTAACGCTCATTTTCTTTGAAAATCACGCAAAAAACAGAAGACAAGATATTCGTTTGCAGAATCCAGGAAACAAATTCCTTTATAAAACATGCTCTGTGTACAGGGTGTTCCTAAAACAAAACAAATATTTTTGGCTATTCAAAAAGTCATCTATCAACAACTGAAAACGAAAATCATTGCTAGGTTTTGTTGCAAGAAATGTCCTCTAACTCTTTTTTCGATAATTTTTTTTTTTTGTGAATAAATGTTCACTTTGAAGGTCTAAAAGTTAAAAAATTCTTAAGAACACCCTGTTTTTCGATAGATGATTTCAACGCTTCAGAATTTGCGATGTTTTTTGTGGCCAAAGGATACGTCCGACAAATTTATTTACACTGCCAATCTGGCTGTGTCCTTTCCGATGTTGAAAAAAATTCTTCAGAATTTGGGCTTCAAAACATACCCAATTAACTGTCAAGTGAATATATTTAAACCCTTTTTGTATTGCTTCGTTTTTCGCTTTAATGAAGGTATTACCATGGATTGTGACTTTCATGTTCTTAATAAGTTAAAGTTAAACCTGAAGCATACAACATTTCCTTTTTTTTGTCATTGAAAGGAGAATTCAAAAAGTGAAGGGCATATGCCAAAAAGGGCTCACCTCGGTTGCCGGAACAAATGCAACTTTTAACAAGTTTTCCAACTCTGAAATACGTGTTTTCTGATACTTATTGGGGCCATCGGCCAATTAAGGAAAAAATGTTTTTTGTAGGAGTTTTTTTTTTTCTTCACTGATCTGCCAAAATAATGTGCAACAATATTGACATACAGGTGAAGACAATTAACATTCCTCAGTTCTTGAAGTCTTGACTTTCGGAAAATATACCTTTTAGCTGAGATAAGGCAATTTCGGTCTTTTTGTCTGTCACTTCGTAAAAAAAAAACCGGAAGGGAAATCTTTAATGGTATCTCTTGACAGAAAGACTGTTTCGGGTTGCGTTCAGTCACTTATTTCGATTTAATCATTTGACAGCTTTCAAGAATCAGACAATTTTGATCGATTTGAGCATTAAACTGCAAATTCTGGGTTCCGGTTGTCATCGAATGAAAATTGTTTCTATTTAATTATTGTTTACTTGCATAAACAAATTATTTTGACAGCTCAAATTAAAAATTTATTAAGTGGTATGGCACTATTGCCACCGATATGCAGCACAAACTATCGTCGGTCTTGTCGTCGTCATATTCGCCGCCATTTAATCGAACGACGATTTTTGCTTCAGCAGAGGCCTTCATTTCGGTGTTATGATGCCATATCGCTACTCGCGTCATCTTATCGGTCAGATTAATCTTACGAAAAACGATAGTGAAGCATAAAAAACAAGCTGAGAGTGTGCAAGTTCCTTTTGCTCACACTGATCGCTAGTAAGTCCAATTATCCAGCGATGAATGATAACGTGTGTGGATTAATAGCGAAAGTGCAAGTTGTTGTGTTTGCTTCTTGTCTTGTCAACTTCTTGCAACTCTATATCAGTGTTTATCGCAAAAAAAAAGAGAGATCATCTACGGCGGCGCCAGTCGGCAATTATCACCGATCATTTTTGACGGGCACAGTGACAAATTGACACGATCAATACCTACTCATAAGAAAATTGTATTCGCTTAGGAGAATCAATTTCGTCTTAAGGTATTTTAGGGAAATGGGGCATGGCCATTGGCCAGTGGCGTCCCTTTCACAGCAACCATTAATATAGACTTCATATCCCAGTACAGCAGATCTTTCATTAAAAGGAATCGCCGCGTCGCCGCCCTAGGCCCGGGACTACTGGGTCTTACGCTAAATCCAACACTGGGCACGGCATGATTCGTTCAATTCGGATTTCTTCCTCAAAGCAAAATTAACACTTGAATTCCGTTCATAATAAAATTTTATAGAAAATGTTTGCAATTTACAGACGTGCATTTTTGCTCCAAGGAATTAGTATAAGGACTCAGTCAAACGGAAATTCTATTAACAAAATTGTTAAACAACAATAAAGACCACCCATTAAATCGTTGTTTTTTTTTCTATGACTGGGTTAGATGCCACAAGAAACCACTCAACCAAACCATTGAAAATGAACTTTCTATTAACATGCGGCCTCATGTCATCATGCGGCCTCCGTACATCGCACCGATCAAGCATAATACTTCAAGAAGGATGTTAAAAGCCGCTGCTGTTGTTCGTTTATATTAAATGCTTGCAGACATAATTTCTAATCAAAACATAATTAGTCGGATTAAGTGTGGAATTTCACCTTGTCCGTTGGTTTGTTCGTCCGTTCGATCGTTTCTCGCTAGCAGTTTGATGGTTGATTGCCGACTCGATGAATGCCGAATGTAAGAGTACAAGCCCAGAAAGGAACAAACTTTGACGGAAATGTAGAAATGTCTTAGATAGTTTGGGCATTGTTGGGTTTAATGAGTTTGGAATGCATATTAATTTTCAAACTGGTGGGCTATTAAAAGAGGGAATATATACATTATAACTGATCCCCTAACAAAATGATACTGTACCTACAGTGTACACGCCCGTGGTCTTGAAATTCATACAAACAATATCAAACCGAGCTCATTTGGGTTCGGATCTTTGGATTTTTTGATTTGGGTGCTCTCCTCAGTCGTGATGGCGATAGTGCAGTTTCCTCTTATTCTACCAACGTTTGTTTATTTATTTCTTTATCGCTGAACGAAGTGGCATATATTTTTCGAAAAGGTCCACTCTCTAGGTCAGAGTCACTTGGTCACTTAGTTCCATTTCAGTACACTTTTTCAATAGGTATGCCTTCTTTGTGATCAGGGGAGAATCAGGGGAGGCAAAAAAGAAAAGATGAAATGGAGTAAATCATGACTGATTTGAAATGCATGAGATTGTGTCGATGAGAAAGTGTCAACGCGATAGTGGTAGATCCAATTAACGAATAGAAATAAATTAACTAATTGCGATTTCAGAAGAGGAAAATTCTTGTCCTAAATTCCCATAGGGAACGAAGTGTTAGCGTCTGTGACTTTTGTTTGCAATTTATTTGAAGGAAATGATGGGTTTTTAGAAAAACGGCAAGCAGCAGAAAAGGCAAGCGATGAAAAGAAGGCTTTGGATGTGCATTTTGCAATCCATTCGATCACACAGCTGCAGCATGCTGATGATCTGGTGGATCGAACTTACTGCAAGTCGAAGTCTGGTAGATCAGCCACCAGAGTTTTAAAGACTGCAGTCATTTCGGTACTTTAGTTAAGTCACGGATAAACTTATTCTGTTTAGTCTTTAACTGGAAAGGAGCAGTCATCAGTCAGTATCTATTTTTTTAACTTGCAGTTAATTGACTAAAAGTTAATTAACTTCAGTACTTTTTAACTGGCCTTAGTCCTTCGCTTTAGTGAATTTGGTTTGAGACAATAAGTCTTTTGACTGCAGTCAATTAACCTTTAGTCAATTGACTTTTTTTAAGTCTTTTTGACTAAAATCGAGTGTATGCATTTGTCCAGAGGCCAGGATCGTATACTTTAGGTGCTACAGAGGGTTCAAAGGGGTACCATGATGTTTTTTTTCGGTTGTATCAGAATCCTGGGCATGGATTTGTCCAATCATTTACCCCAGTATGAATATGGATATGAATGTACGCACCTGCTGTCCAACTTTCAGAGGCCAGGGCCGTATACTTTAGGAGCTACATGAGCGGTTAAGACAAAATGGTAGCCCAAATGTAACCAAGCCTTAAAGAAAAAATATTCCCAAAATTAAAAACGGTATAGAAGTTACAAGTAAGTCGATTCAAAGACGTTGTTAATGAACGGTTTTCAAACAAAAGTTTTACGGTTAACCACCTCGTAACTAAACCAATGCCCCATTGCCCGAACAACCGCACAATTAAGTGTTTATTAAACACATCCCCCAATTATCCCAAACCCGTACCAATCTAACGACTTTTAAACTTTCAACGCCCGCTTGACGCCTCCGGGATCTTAAGAAAACAAAAAAAGAAACACAAGTTCAATTGGGTTCTTTAGTTAATGATTTTGATCTCAGAAGACAAATTGAAGCTACATAGTAGCATCATTTGTTGTTCTTTCGTTTGATAAACAAAATAATGAGACTTGAGGAGTTTCTCTGATAAAACAGCCCCAAGCTATTTGAACAAATTCGACTGAATGAGTTGTCAAAATAATCTCCAATGATCTTGTACCTGTCTATTCTTCATCTACTCAATACTTTGCGAGGCGATGAAAGCTATTAAAAGAATATGAACTATTCAAAAGAAACACCTTCAGGCAACTCTATTCAATCTTTGATTCAAACATTTTTTTATTGCTGATATTTAAACGATTTGGTCTATTTTGACGTTTCGTCTTACAAGTGCTTCTCATTGTCTGAAAGCAATAAATTTCCTTGACTGCGTTCAACTTCTAACAACTGGCACCTTTCTGTCACTTAATAATCTCAAACATCCTCTAATCGCTGCAAATTGTCAATTTCAAAGACTGGCCAAATGTAGCTAGCTGTCAATCCAAGACCTTATACAAATATCGCGTTCCCTTTATCTGGTACATTCATTATCACAGCCCTGATGGCTAGCTTGATTGGCCTCATGCCAA
Source organism: Sphaerophoria taeniata (assembly GCA_943590905.1). NCBI lineage: Eukaryota > Metazoa > Arthropoda > Insecta > Diptera > Syrphidae > Sphaerophoria > Sphaerophoria taeniata. The sequence continues at coordinate 88,401,276 of OX016542.1, forward strand.
GGTAGAATACTGGTCGTTCGTACACTCGTTTTCCAAATGGATTGAATGTTTTTCCTTTTGAAAGCGAGCGGTCTAGCTGCAAATGAAGATTGTCACGCAATCGTTGGGCGAAAATGATGTGAGAACCATTAGCGCCAGAAATACCGGCTTCGAACATCTTTTCGGCCTTCGTGTGTGTTGGTCGATTTGGTTATTTAGTAAGTTCGTGTTTGTCTTGCGTTACCACCTAAACCATAAGGATAATACTGCCTTCTGCTTGTGTAAAAAATGATTGGGCACTTGCTAAGTAAATTTTAATGATTCTACTTCTTCACTCTTGCTGTAAATATGCGTTCATCATCTGCATCATCATGCTGTGAGCAACTTGTACCTTGAGTCACTTCATAAATAAACTCATTCATGATAATGTTGTAGTTGTTGTTCTCTTCACTTGTTTTGATTTTTTAAACAAACTTGTAAAAGAAGAACCAGATTTGTATTTAATGAAATGACTGAGCAAGAAGAACACACTCTTGGTAATTCCATAACGTGTTTATTATTATGTTCCGACGTGCTCTCTTGAGGTTGAGGATCTTCTTTACTTATTTATAGGCTTTGAAAGGGCGACTGATCTTGTTGCAGGCTTATAATATATCGATGGCATGATGTCTGTGAAAAAAGTTTCATGAATGCTAATGCAGTTAAAGTCAGCCAATAGTTGATGGCTTATTAATGGAGGCTTCGTTTATAATTTGCATTGAAGAAAGCAAACGATGCTGTTGGGATTTTGTTTTTGAATACCAGAAGCTGGCTTAAAGCGCAGGGCTGGATTTAAAGAGCAGATCAAAAGGGTGACTGTCAGGCATTCTTCTCTCCGTTCGGTTCTCAGGAAATCTTAGTTCAAGACCTGTTATCTTGTCAGCTGTTTGCTCGTCTATAGTATTTTGGTTTTATGAGCTTCTGTTAACTATTGGCCGACAGAGGGTAGAAATTAACCAAGTATCAGTTGTTAACTTCTGATGTCAGCTGTCAACTATCATATATGAGAAAAACAAGCTCCTGATGCTTATGTCAGTCAACTCAGCAACCCTTACTGTCATCAAAACTACTTCGTCAGCTTTTTCTACGAATATAATGTCTATATTGTAGCTTTTTTTAAGTATTTGACAGCTGACATCGAAGCTCTTTTAACTGACAGTTTATAGTCGTTTTCTCTTAAAGATTCTACTGGAAAAGTTTCCTGATTGTTCTTAACTGGAATGACTTTTTTGGCCGCCCTCTCACCTGTCCGCTGAGGCCACTATAACAGCTCGGAACGACCCTGTCAACAGGTGTTGCAAAAACCTGGCAATACTAGTTTCTCTAATCACCAGCTAACATTATTTTTTCTAGAGCAGAGTCGAGATTAGTTGATTGTGATTTTTTTACAATTAAAATGCCAATTTTTATGACCTTTTTCAATAAGTAGGCTTAAAGTACTGATACGTAAATCAAGATTTACCAATCGACAAACGATAGAGAGAGTATTAAGATACTTGAAAATACTTGGAAGCCTTCTGTTTCAGGTTTTAACTACCAGAACTTCGCCGTAACCCTTGCTCTTTGTTTGCAATTAACATTCCTTGATCGAGTATCGAGTATCGAGACCCGTCAAAGTCCTTAGCCGCTCAGTAGTCTAGACATGATCAATTCAACAACACAATTAAGCGATTGACAGTTAATTCCAGCAATCAAATTATAGGACATTACACTGTCATCACGCATGCAATATCTTATGGCTGATTGTGTGTAGCTTGACTGCTTTTGAGTCTTGCGGAATAAGGAAATGCCGTTCCGAAAGGCTGGTGCAAGCTGCAACTTACTACTCACGCTGCGCTGATATTGTCGTCTTTCAAAAGCTTAGAAAGTGGAAAAATTCCCAAACCAAATTGCCCCATCGAATGTTATATAGTAACTAGTGACTGAAAAATACCGGAATTACTTCAAATGACAACAAGTTCGAGTGTGTTTTGTTTTTTTTTTTTTGTAGTAGCTTCGTGCACAGTGCCCTTAATTACATTTCGAACAAGTTGTTGAAAGTGGGTACAATTATCAGTGCAACATCCAACGGTGCTGCGCGGACGTTGGTATGCAATTTGTGCGACGACCGGCAATGACTATTGACTATCTATTAAGCGAGTGGCAGCAAGCTTTAGCAAAGGGATGTTGCAACTTGCTTTAAGGCACCGACAACGATAGTTACTGGAAGTAGGTGCATACTGACAGGTTCTGCGGTATAGTGTCTTGTTTTTGCGGTTAATGGATGACAACTCTTTGTGAATATCGTCATCGTTTTGTGACCAGGAATGTCATGTTGGTGGTGGAGCTAACTCTGCTTTGGAAAATGCATTTTGTAGGAATTTTTTGACTCTACTCTACATTTCACGCAATAATGTCTACAAATGTTTTTAACGGTTTATAATTCCTTTCTTTTCAGTTATGCGCCCTAAACAGGATTAATGTTTGACACGCATGCCGGTCATAGGTAAGTCTCAACAAATAAATCTTGATGTTTTCAGAACAACTTGACACACAAAAACACTCTTATCTCTTCGCCCATTTGATTTTTGCTTTCTATCAAGTCCAAGTACACTTTCATTTCGGCATTCAGACCTATCCAAGCTTCCAAAAACAACTTGATAAATTCTGTAGCGTCATATGCCCTTTTTCGAAAAGTAAAAGTATTTAAATTGCACTCTCGTTCTCGAACACAAGAAAGTAAGCTCCTCTAATTTACGATTGCCGCCACGTATCACTTAGCTCTTAACTCGTACATGCAAGTATATATTGGATCATTATATTGCTTCCATAAAAGGGCTAATCAAATCACCAGTCATTCGGCAATCGATCAGGCCGTCGTCGTTTTATTTGACTTCAGTTTCACTTTTCCCATCGATCGAAGATAACCTTGTGACCGGTGGTGTTCGGTTGAACGATGATGAGAATCTTTTTGACTTTAGCCGACAACAAACGGCAGGTTGTTCAATTAACATTCAAAGGCCACTAAACGATAAAGGGAAAACAATAACAGACAGAGAGACATTCTTGTTTCCCTTGAGACGGCGGCGTGAGGCATGTTAAAGCCTATTACACAGTAAATGCATTAAACTCTTAAAAAGGAAAGCTAAAATGCAGCTTTTAAAATCGTTAAAAATTTTTCAATTAAAGTGTGTCTACATAACCCCTTGGTAAAATTAAAATTAAAGTTCCTAAACACGTGTTCCGCTGTCTAAATTTCATTTAGAATGCATGGGCTGTTTAGACCTTGATGTCATAAAAATTTAGCCATCATCAACACATAACATGTTGCCAGAGGTGCGTTTTTGCGCTGACGATAGTTGACTATAGTTTTTGTGTCACACTTTGACACACCAACCACTTTCAACTCACATCCTGAGATGGATTGGAAATAGTTAGAGATAGTTACGATTTGACACATCAACACAGACCGCAAAAACGACAATTGTGATTACGAATCGTAACTATTGGCGTGCAAAAACGAGAAATAGTCAACCATTGTTGATTATAGTCAGCGCAAAAACGCACCTCAGGTGTCGTGGTTGATGTGTCGCATAATTGAATTGCTTGAGTAGCCGGACATGTTATGCAACATGTCTGTAGCTGCCACTCGTGCCGAAATTATGTTGTTTTATGATTTTTTAATACCTTTTCTGAGTTAAGTAGAGAAAGAGAAACGTGATGAGCATTTAAATATTCAAAAGCGGAACGAATGTCAGAGATTTTAATTTTGTGGCAATTATCAATACCGTTATCAATAACCATTTTCTAACGATAGCCAGGAGTTCAATGATTTTAAAATTTGCAGTTCTCAGTTTCAGGCAAACAGAGATCGTTCTTCAGCCACCCTACGTTTAGAGACCCTTTCCAATTGATTTTTCTATCTGTGGATTGCTTGAAAAAAGAAAGGAAAACACAACAAACAGATCTTACTTACTTACTTAACCGGCTCCCAATCCATGAAGGATCTCAGCCTGAGACACTGCAGCCTTCCATCGGGAACGGTGCGGTGCATGCACTCTCCAGTCGCCAAAACCTTGTAGTCTCGAACCTGGAGTCTGCGAAGAGAAGAATTTCTTGATTGGAGCGTTGTCGTCCATTTCCTCGGATTGGCCGAGCCAATGTAGTCGTCTTTTCTTGGCTTTCTTGACTACAGCTTGGTACAGCTCGTGGTTGAACCTTCTTTTCTATTCGCCATCGTTGCCGAAAATCCGTCGAAAAATTTTTCCTTCGAAAGTGCCCAGTATTGTTTCCCCCTCCGTCCAGCAATCGGCGCCGCGCCGCCGTAGAGTAGGGCTTGTGCAATAAAAGTCTTTTATGGTAGGCACTTTTTCTTTGCAGTGAGGAGTTTTGAACCCAGTTGTTTGGACAAACCGAAGTAGCAGCGGTTCATTAGGGTAATTCTTCGTCGGATCGCCACTAAGGTGTCGTTTGTGGGATTGATGTTTGTTCCAAGGTACACTGAAAAAAATAACCGTTGTCATATTGAAAATTACTGGTTGTTAACCGAAAATTGTCATATTGATGAAAAAAAAATTCAATGTGATGTAAATTTTCAAAATTCGTCTCAAAATCTTACAACTTGATAGTAAATGGGACAATTTGAAATATTCAATATCTTGTTGCTAGTTTGAACATCAAAGTTGTCGTTTTAACAACTGAGATGATCAAATAGAATATAATGGTTGTCAATATGAAAAACTTAGGTTGTCCGTCAATTAATTAAAAACTGCAATCATCATATGTACAACAATGATTGTCAATATGATTACTACCTAAATGCAACAAGTGCATTGAAAAAAAAAATCATCAAATTGACAGTTGCAGTTGTTAATGGGATGACTGAATTTCACCGGCATCAGTTGCTTGATAATTCACCACATAAGGTTGTCATATTGAAAACTATGTTCACCAAATTGACAATTATTGTTTTCAATATGAAAACCAAGTTTTTCTTGAATTTAACAATAACAAACAAAAACAAATGATAAATTGCTTATGCCGTTATCAAAATTATTGTATTGAAAACCATAATTGTCAAGTTGAAAACCGCAGTAGTCAATGTGATGGTTCAACCGTTTTTAAAAAATATATTTGCAATTGCGGTTGTCAATATGATAATCGACCACATAAGGTTATCATACTGAAAACTATGGTCATCAAATTTACAGTTATTGTTTTCAATACGAAAATCGAATTTATCTTGAATTGAACAAGAACAAACAAGAACAAACAATACATTGCTTATGCCGTTATCAAAATTATTGTATTGAAAACCATAGTTGTCAAGTTGAAAACCGCAGTAGTAAATGTGATGGTTCAACCGTTTTTAAAAATCATATTTACAATTGCGGTTGTCAATACGATGATCGACCACATAAAGTTGTCATATTGAAAACTATGGTCATCAAATTGACAATATTGTTTTCAATATGAACATCGAGTTTGTCTTGAATTGAACAAGTAGTGTAATCCTCATTCAGTAGCCGTGCATAAAGTCGATCAGACGTTTGTGTGAGAAGTGTAAAAAAGTGTAAAATAAAAAATAATCAAGAAAGGAACAAAAAATAAATCTAAAAAACAAAACAAAACAGGTAAGACAATTATATTTTTTGTAGAGTTATTTGTAAGTAAAAAATATTAAATTTTTGTTATTCAATATAAGTGTATAGGTGTGGAGAGGGGGGCACATTTGAATACTTTTTGCTAACAACCATAATTAAAATAAAAACGATTTCGATTATGATTTTTGAAATGCAGCAAGTAATTATATTGTGAAGTGATTTTCTTTGAATATCTATTGCATTCTCAGTTTAAAGGTCGCTGTTTAATAATTCAAAATATAACAATTTTATTTAATAAAGAGATATTTTACAAAATAATATTAAAAAATGCAAATTTGGATGATTATCGATTGAAATTAAATACTGCTTCAATAGTCTAAATATTTCCTTATATTCTCAAACGAAATGGAAACTTTTGACAGATGTGATTTTAATTTCAAAGCTATTGTTTTTGTTTAGGGTTCAGTTCTTTAGATATTGGTCACAACAATATCCAATGTTTTGTATTTTTCGTATGCAAAAAATTTTCTTCTTTTTCTTTTCTTATATTTGGGTCTTATATGTGGTCATTTGAATTATCAGTGAAAATTGAAAAACTCTAATATGCAACTATTTGGTTACGCAGTCATTAAAAGAGTTTTTTTTACATATATAACAAACAACATCAGTATTTAAACCGACAACTAACATCAGTATTTAAACCAACACCATCACCAAACCAAACAAAAACATCAACACTAAATGTAAAACCAACAGCAACACCAACATCAGCTACAACACCAATCTCAAAACCAAAACAACACCAAATCTAGCACCAAATCTAGCACCAAATCCAGCTTCAATCTCAGCCACAATCCCAATAGCATCGCAAAAACAAAGGTCAACACCAACACCAACACCACCAACAGTACCAAAAGCAATACCAACAACAACACCAACAGCAACACCAACAGCAACACTAACAGCAATACCAACAGCAACACCAACACCACCACCTACTATAACACCAATACCAACATCAAACAAACAAAAACACCAACTCCAGCATCCACCTCAACCACAATACCAATTCAATCAAAAAAGCCAAGCTCAACACCAACTCCAACATCAACACCATAATACCAATACCGACGAAAAAAAAGAAAGCTCAATACTAACACCAACACCAACAGCAACAGTAACACAAACTATAACACTAATACCAACATCAAATCCAACACCAACAGTAACACCAATTCCAACATGTTAACAGTTGTTAACATTAATGTTTATACTAGCATCCACATCAACACCAACAGCAACTCCAACACCAATACAATATTATTAACAAAATTTCATGGTATTTTCTATGTTTCAGATTGACAAGGACTTTCAGTTCATGTACACCGAAAATTCCTTCATCCTTTTGTTGTGGGAGCCAACTTTCAAAAATTTAAGGCAGTTCTTGATGAGAAATATTGGATAAGAACGTATTGGACACACTCAAAAACACAAAAGAAGCGGATTTTGATAAAGGTAAACTACTTATTGATGCTTAACAGAAGTAATTCTAATTGTTTCTTTTAAAATTATTATAGATGGAATTATTTTGCGAGTACTTAAAATTTGCAAAGTTTAGTCTTGAAGTACCACCAAAGGAAAACCAATAGTGGGGACAAGTGTTCCACCAACACCAAAACCAACAGCAACACCAACATCAACACCAAAACCAACAGCAACGCCAACAACAACTCCAATACCAACACCATCACCATCCCTCATCAACCTAAACCACAATACCAACACAATCGCAAAAACTAAACTCAACACCAACAGCAACAGCAACACTAATACCAGCACAAACCCCAACACCAACAACAGTACCAACAACAAAAAAAGCAACATCAACAACAACACCAATTCCAGTATCAACCACAATATCAACACAATCACAAAAACCAAGTTCAACACTAACACCAGCACCAACACCAGCCCCGCACCAATTCCAACTCCAACTCCAACCACAAAACCAACACAATCGCAAAAACCAAGCTCAAATCCAACACCAACAATAGTACCAATACCAACACCATATTTTATTAGAATTATATGTATTTTCATAACAATTATATGTATGTATATGTAAGTCAACTTAGTTGTAATAATAAATAATTAAACATGATACAAAAATTAAATCTGCCTTATATTTTAAACAATCTTTGCAACTTATATTTCAGAAAAGGGGTGTCCTGGACACGCAGGAGCTATTATAGTATTGAGAATCACGGTAATCTAATTGAAAATCGAAGTTTTAAAAAGTATCATAATGATTGTAATATTGAAAACCAAGCAAATTGGAAATTTTCAAATTAGCAACCACCGTTTTTAATATGAAAACCGTAGTTTTCATATTAACTACCGTGGTATTAAATTGGTTAACTGTATTTTCAAATATGACTACTGCGGTTGTCAATTTGAAAAGCACGATCTTCAAATTGACAATCATGATTTTCAATCTACCAACCGCTGTTTTCAATTTGACAAACGTAGTTTTCATATTAACTACCGTGGTATTGAATTGGTTCACTGTGATTATCAATATGACTAATACGGTTGTCAATTTGACTACCGTGGTTTTCAATTTGAAAGTCATGGTCTCAATAAGACTTCCTAGGTTTTCAATTTGATATTTTGAGTTTTCCAAATGACAACTGCAATGTTTAATACGACTGCCATAGATTTCAATATGACAACCATGGTATTCGATTTGCCAACGCAAATTATCAATGTGACAATCCTGGTTTCGAATCATGAATTTGAAAATTTTAAATTGTCATATTTACTACTGCGGTCATTGGTTGTAAATTGACAACAAAATTGTCAGTTAAATGTAAAAAATTATCATTATGACTACTGTTTTTGGTTCAGTGTAGGTGAACCCCTTAACTACCTCGAAATTGCTGTCAGTGTACAGATGTTCCTTTGTTTGTTGATAGCATGTACTTTGTTTTGTCCTCATTCACTTCAAGACCAACGAGTTTTGCCTGTTCTTCAATCGCTGTGAAGGCCTCAAGCACAGCTCTCTTGGATCGACCGATGATGTCTATGTCGTCCGCATAGCCTAAGATCTGGGTGGACTTGTTGAAGATGGTGTTTTCCGTGCTCACACCTGCCTTGCGCACTATCTGCTCCAGGACTATGTTGAAGAAGTCGCATGACAATGCATCTCCTTGTCTAAACCCTGCGCGTGTTTGGAATAACTCGGATGAGCTGTTACCCATTTGCACACTGCACTGCGTATTGTTAAGCGGCACAGCTGGATCAGTTTGTTCGGGATCCCGAATTCAAACATCGCCATCATAAACTCTTGGCGGTGGATGCTATCATAAGCAGCTTTGCAGTCGATGAAAATATGGCGACTTAAAATACGTTGGTCTTTTCAAGATTAGCCTCAGTGTGAATATTTGGTCTATCGTTGTTCTGCCTGGCCTAAAGCCACACTGGTACATGCCGATTATTGTGCTGCAGAACGGCTTGAGACGTGCACACAATACGTTGGATAGGATTTTGTATTCAACATTGATCAGGGATATGCCTCGGTAGTTTTTGCATGACATAGTATCGCCTTTTTTTGTAGGTGGGGCAAATGCAGCTTATAGACCAGTCAGTGGGCATGCATTCTTCCTCCCACACTCTTCTGTGCTGAGGGCTGAGACTGGGTCTGCATTGACTTGTCTCGCTTATCTTTCGCCATTAGCTCCCTTGACATTTTGCGCATTCAGCAGCTGTTGGTGACTAGGTTTCCTTCACTGTTTCGAAGAGCCTATGTCCCGGTTCTGAAAACAAGCTAATTGCTAAGACCTTTTCCTTTTAAACAAACAGATCATAGAATTTTTCTTCAGCCAAACTTCACGAATGTTGTGAGTTTTTCCTCTGGTTTGAGAACGTGTATGTATCGTTTTCTACACTTCTACTGCACTACACAAACGTGCAACTCTCCCTTTCATGTGAGTTTTGCTACAATGAACCCTAATATCCAGCTAAAACGGATTCCTTAGTTTTGAAAATAGAAACCTTACCCAGTTCTCATTTGTGACACTTGACGTCCCAGACCCACTTTCACAGTCTCCCAAAAACCTAGAGTCCAGTTTCAAAAATACAAGATAATTGGCCTAGTTGCCTAATTAGACATCAATACAACTCCCAAGCCGTCTAATTGCTACACAAAACATATCGAACACTAATTAACCGCGAATTCAAGTAAGCCCGTCATCAATGGTTTCGAGCAGGTGGAGACTAGACTCCATAGTGGGAGGCAGATTCCGAAACAGGCGAACAACGCACGCGATATCGATGTGGGACAGACGAAATTGTTGTTGCAAATTGCATCATGCAGAAAACAGAAAGCCCAAATCAGTGACAAGGCAAAAAAGTCTCAATCGGCGGCGCTGCTGTGGCGAGCTCGATGAATCAAAGGGGAGTCAGCGAGCATTATTTGTGGCAAATCGAAGTCTGACAACGCGCTAAGAAATCCGCCTTTTCTACACTTTCTTAGTTTCAAGCTTCGCTGGCAGTAGAGCTGGCATGTTGGAACTGCGATCACAAATTTGTCCAACACGATCTTATTTTGTGTTTGGCATAAAGTTATGTCTTGTGGGAGATGCTGTCTGCGTTGCTTTGCTCCTGTCTAAGAGGCTGGCCGGCAAGTGAATTTTACTGACGATGCGACTCGAACATGAGACGTAAGTTGGAGTCACCATACAGCACACTTGGTGTGATTTATGGTCAAAGTCAAGTCTCCGTCGTCGTCGTCTTTGGTGCTGGCTACTTTTCAAAGGCGGATAGACAGACAGACAAAGAATACGAAATAGGTCCGAGAGATGGACTTTTCGCAAAGCACAATTCATTAGCAAACCGAACACGAGTTGCACGACTGAACCAACAACCAACGACCAAATGACAGCCCAACGAACACTCCATAGTTAGGAAAATTAAATTAAATTCTGCTCGCCATGTTGGTTGATGTGCTCTAGTTTTGGTGCATGCTTCGTGGTGTGTCTTTCACTTTTTTTTACTGCTGCTGCTGCTGTTTATGTTGTTGTTTTGTCAATTTAATGAGAGATAGAGAGGTGTACAACTGACAAATTGATTGTGAGTTTTATTTGAATTCCGAACCGAATTTGGAACAATTTACTTTGTTAAATCGTTCGATTTTTGTTAAATGTGGTGAAATGTTGTTTCTGATGGCTAAAGGCCAAATTTGGTCAGCGGACATGGTTTTCAAATTGATGTCAATGTTTTCTTTCTTTTTTTAGGAAATCATATCTTCTCCACAATGTGGAGTAGATGGCTAGTCAGCGCTCCAGTCATATTACTCTATTACCAAATAGTATTAATAGTAACAAACTGCCTAAACGTTGTGCCACTAGCAGACGCATCCGCTGTTCAAGCAACATACAGCAGCGGTGCAGCTGCTAGTGACTATATCAGTAGCAGTGGATTTAGCAATAATAGGCACCTGCGCTACAGCGACAGCCTTAGTGATACATATAGCAATAGTTACGATAGCATAAGTGATAATAATAGTTACGACGATCATCTACCTGCGCCCGAACCCTTGCTACCATCCCTGTCCGTACCCTATCAGCAACAGCATCGCAGTCAGAGTTATAAGATCAGTCCGAAGCCGTGTTCGATTGGTAGCATCGATGGAACATGTATGTTTGTGTGGGAGTGCATCAAGTCGGAGGGCCAACATGTTGGCATGTGCGTGGACACCTTTATGTTTGGGTCATGTTGTGCCCACAATCTCACCCAGAATGTTGTGCTGCCACAGACGTTTTCATACACACGGCCGCCTCCATCATCAGGTGGTTATCCGCCGTCATCAGCAGCACATCATCACAAGCCCAGACCTCCATCGAGTATAAGGTGAGTTCATATTTGATAGGTTTACGTTGTTTTGGGGTTTCACTCTCATATTTTAGTGGAGTTACAACAATCGAGCGACCACATGGTGCTGGCACTCTTGTGGTACGTCATCCGCCAGGACCACATCATCAGACTGTCATCACCCATCATCATGGTAGCAGTAATTATTACCAGCCACAATATCAGAAGCCAGTTACGTCGTCAACGACTTCATCACCTCTGTCAACTTTGACATTTGTATCAACGACGAAAAGCCCTAGTCTTACCAATTCCTTAATCGACATGGAAACATCAGCCAGCATTTCGTCAAGTGAGTTTTGCCTTTGATTGATTCATGTGGTGAGTTTGACATTTAATTGTTTGATAGGTTTTTGGAACACATCCCCACAAACCGTTCAATGGCATATGACAACCGAACCGAATTTCATTACGAAGCCTAGGCCTCCCGTGTGGGAGAAGCCATCAAAGCCAATAAAACCCTCAAAGAAGCCAATACAAACGCAGGCTTCATTTATGACAACCCGGAGACCAATTGTCACATCGGGGAACTACCCCACTAAAACGAAACCTCATGTAAGTCGTAGACATGAGGAAGAACTTTTTTTAATCCTTTGATCTCTTTGTAGACCTTCGGAACGAAACCAACAAAACCGGTAACAACCATTCGACCATATTCCCCATACTCGAGTACTTCAAGTATTTTAGCGATTTCTTCGACAACCCCGAGTCCGAGCACATCATCGACTCACTACGATCCCCCAACTCATCATTCCTCTCCATTGTCGTATCCCTCTTATGTATCATCACCTGTCACTTTTAAACCCACCAAAGCTCCGGTCAAACTCACCACAACCACTCCGAGTGTCTTCCCAGTGCGGCATACCCCGCCACCATTGAATTTAACAACCATCGAATCGAATGAGATTCTCAACCATGTGACAACAAATAACGACAATCCCATCAAGACGATCTCGGCTGCAAGAAGTGGTAAGTCTTCAAAACGACTTATTTGAGGTGATCGCTATTTGTTTTCTCTTCTTCTCTTTTTTTTATAGAATGTGGAGTACCATCTCTAGCTCGACCGGAAACTCGGATTGTTGGCGGGAAGAGTGCCCCGTTCGGTCGATGGCCTTGGCAGGTGTCTGTGCGTCGGACATCGTTCTTTGGCTTCTCCAGTACACATCGTTGTGGTGGAGCACTGATCAATGAGAACTGGATCGCAACGGCTGGCCATTGTGTAGATGAGTAAGTTTTATCCAAATTTGGACTCGTATCTTCATTCATTGAACATTCTTTAGCCTTCTGACATCACAAATCCGCATTCGTGTAGGGGAATATGATTTCTCTCACGTCCAGGAGCAACTGCCATACATCGAACGTGGTGTCTCGAAAAAAGTCGTCCATCCCAAGTACAATTTTTTTACGTACGAATATGACTTGGCACTGGTGAAACTGGAACAGCCTCTTGAATTTGCTCCACATGTGAGTCCGATTTGTCTGCCATCGACGGATAGTCTGCTGATTGGTATGAATGCAACTGTCACGGGATGGGGACGCCTAAGTGAAGGCGGGACATTGCCATCGGTGTTGCAAGAGGTGAGTTTTTTTTTTTTTTTTTTGGTCGAGACGACAAGAATGACATTTTTTTTTGTGTCTTGCAAAGGTTTCTGTGCCAATTGTCAGTAATGACCGATGCAAGTCAATGTTTCTGCGTGCTGGACGTCAGGAATTCATTCCGGATATATTCCTTTGTGCTGGCTACGAGACTGGTGGCCAAGATTCATGTCAGGGCGATTCCGGTGGACCACTACAGGTAAGAGCTTTACAGCCGCATGTATGAATCTATCTTTATATTTTTGATGAAAGGTCAAATCACAAGACGGGCGATTTTTCCTGGCTGGCATAATATCTTGGGGTATTGGATGTGCCGAAGCGAACTTGCCTGGTGTCTGTACAAGGATATCGAAATTCGTTCCATGGATCATGGAAAACGTGGTGTAATGACTGAATTTATGGACCATATACGGATATGCTGTAAATATTATTTTATTTTAAATTATTATTTAACTGTCAAACGAAAATTTAAACAAAAGCAAACAAATTGCTTTGGAAAATTTGTGATTAACAACACTTTTCTCTATTATACGACTTGTTCCAAGTATCTCAGTTATAAACTTTGTTTTGTAAATAAACTTTATATTTATTTTAAGCTAAAAAATTAAAAATAATTATTTAATTCTGTTGTTATATATTTAAATTTATAAAATTTAAATTAGAACCCAATTGAATTGAATTAAATTGAATGTAACATATTTATTTAGCTCATTAATAATATTAAATATTTTACATAGTTTTAAGGACAAAAAATGTAAAAAATAAATAATCTATTACAATATTATAAATATTATGTAATTTTCTTGCCCAAAGATGCAAAATTAGAAGAAAACAACACATTTTGTATGTTTAAAATATTGTTTAATTGAAATATTAAACTTAAACAATTTATATATGTATGTAGGTTTAACTTTCTTGTATAATAAATGAATAAAAAACTTGTTAAGCAAAAATACGTTCCTGTTTTTGTTGTAATTTGACTCAAATTAGGGTTTTCAGGTAAAGATAACCTAGAAAATAATTGGATTTAGGCAAGAAAATGGGTTTAGGTTCACCCACCCCTTCCAATGAGACGGGACTGCAGTTCATTTTGGTAAATATCCTGCAATTTGGTAAAAATTGCATTTCAATAAAAAAAAAACTTATCACCGTATTACGAGCCAAATGTTGTTTGGTCGAAAATGTCGTTTGGTGAAAAGTGCAGTTTGGTTAGAAAAGCAGTTTGGTGAAAATTGTCGTTTGGTGCTACTATCGCTACCTAGGCGGCCAAACTTGGAACTACAGGTTTCGAAAAAATTCGCGACACTAGCGACATCCAACGGTGAGTAGCGAAACTAAAACAAAAAATGCCTATCTGTGGCAAAATCTATTTCGGTCAAACTCACCACTAGGTGGCGCCACTGTTGCGATTTTTTCGAAACGTGTAATTCCAAGTTTGGCCACCTAGATGGCGCTAGTAGTGACGAAAAGCCCTAGTCTAACCAATTCCTTAATCGACATGGAAACATCAGCCAGCATTTCGTCAAGTGAGTTTTGCCTTTGATTGATTCATGTGGTGAGTTTGACATTTAATTGTTTGATAGGTTTTTGGAACACATCCCCACAAACCGTTCAATGGCATATGACAACCGAACCGAATTTCATTACGAAGCCTAGGCCTCCCGTGTGGGAGAAGCCATCAAAGCCAATAAAACCCTCAAAGAAGCCAATACAAACGCAGGCTTCATTTATGACAACCCGGAGACCAATTGTCACATCGGGGAACTACCCCACTAAAACGAAACCTCATGTAAGTCGTAGACATGACGAAGAACTTTTTTTAATCCTTTGATCTCTTTGTAGACCTTCGGAACGAAACCAACAAAACCGGTAACAACCATTCGACCATATTCCCCATACTCGAGTACTTCAAGTATTTTAGCGATTTCTTCGACAACCCCGAGTCCGAGCACATCATCGACTCACTACGATCCCCCAACTCATCATTCCTCTCCATTGTCGTATCCCTCTTATGTATCATCACCTGTCACTTTTAAACCCACCAAAGCTCCGGTCAAACTCACCACAACCACTCCGAGTGTCTTCCCAGTGCGGCATACCCCGCCACCATTGAATTTAACAACCATCGAATCGAATGAGATTCTCAACCATGTGACAACAAATAACGACAATCCCATCAAGACGATCTCGGCTGCAAGAAGTGGTAAGTCTTCAAAACGACTTATTTGAGGTGATCGCTATTTGTTTTCTCTTCTTCTCTTTTTTTTTTATAGAATGTGGAGTACCATCTCTAGCTCGACCGGAAACTCGGATTGTTGGCGGGAAGAGTGCCCCGTTCGGTCGATGGCCTTGGCAGGTGTCTGTGCGTCGGACATCGTTCTTTGGCTTCTCCAGTACACATCGTTGTGGTGGAGCACTGATCAATGAGAACTGGATCGCAACGGCTGGCCATTGTGTAGATGAGTAAGTTTTATCCAAATTTGGACTCGTATCTTCATTCATTGAACATTCTTTAGCCTTCTGACATCACAAATCCGCATTCGTGTAGGGGAATATGATTTCTCTCACGTCCAGGAGCAACTGCCATACATCGAACGTGGTGTCTCGAAAAAAGTCGTCCATCCCAAGTACAATTTTTTTACGTACGAATATGACTTGGCACTGGTGAAACTGGAACAGCCTCTTGAATTTGCTCCACATGTGAGTCCGATTTGTCTGCCATCGACGGATAGTCTGCTGATTGGTATGAATGCAACTGTCACGGGATGGGGACGCCTAAGTGAAGGCGGGACATTGCCATCGGTGTTGCAAGAGGTGAGTTTTTTTTTTTTTTTTTGGTCGAGACGACAAGAATGACATTTTTTTTTGTATCTTGCAAAGGTTTCTGTGCCAATTGTCAGTAATGACCGATGCAAGTCAATGTTTCTGCGTGCTGGACGTCAGGAATTCATTCCGGATATATTCCTTTGTGCTGGCTACGAGACTGGTGGCCAAGATTCATGTCAGGGCGATTCCGGTGGACCACTACAGGTAAGAGCTTTACAGCCGCATGTATGAATCTATCTTTATATTTTTGATGAAAGGTCAAATCACAAGACGGGCGATTTTTCCTGGCTGGCATAATATCTTGGGGTATTGGATGTGCCGAAGCGAACTTGCCTGGTGTCTGTACAAGGATATCGAAATTCGTTCCATGGATCATGGAAAACGTGGTGTAATGACTGAATTTATGGACCATATACGGATATGCTGTAAATATTATTTTATTTTAAATTATTATTTAACTGTCAAACGAAAATTTAAACAAAAGCAAACAAATTGCTTTGGAAAATTTGTGATTAACAACACTTTTCTCTATTATACGACTTGTTCCAAGTATCTCAGTTATAAACTTTGTTTTGTAAATAAACTTTATATTTATTTTAAGCTAAAAAATTAAAAATAATTATTTAATTCTGTTGTTATATATTTAAATTTATAAAATTTAAATTAGAACCCAATTGAATTGAATTAAATTGAATGTAACATATTTATTTAGCTCATTAATAATATTAAATATTTTACATAGTTTTAAGGACAAAAAATGTAAAAAATAAATAATCTATTACAATATTATAAATATTATGTAATTTTCTTGCCCAAAGATGCAAAATTAGAAGAAAACAACACATTTTGTATGTTTAAAATATTGTTTAATTGAAATATTAAACTTAAACAATTTATATATGTATGTAGGTTTAACTTTCTTGTATAATAAATGAATAAAAAACTTGTTAAGCAAAAATACGTTCCTGTTTTTGTTGTAATTTGACTCAAATTAGGGTTTTCAGGTAAAGATAACCTAGAAAATAATTGGATTTAGGCAAGAAAATGGGTTTAGGTTCACCCACCCCTTCCAATGAGACGGGACTGCAGTTCATTTTGGTAAATATCCTGCAATTTGGTAAAAATTGCATTTCAACAAAAAAAAAAAACTTATCACCGTATTACGAGCCAAATGTTGTTTGGTCGAAAATGTCGTTTGGTGAAAAGTGCAGTTTGGTTAGAAAAGCAGTTTGGTGAAAATTGTCGTTTGGTGCTACTATCGCTACCTAGGCGGCCAAACTTGGAACTACAGGTTTCGAAAAAATTCGCGACACTAGCGACATCCAACGGTGAGTAGCGAAACTAAAACAAAAAATGCCTATCTGTGGCAAAATCTATTTCGGTCAAACTCACCACTAGGTGGCGCCACTGTTGCGATTTTTTCGAAACGTGTAATTCCAAGTTTGGCCACCTAGATGGCGCTAGTAGCACCAAACGACAATTTTCACCAAACAGCATTTTTCATCAAATGACATTTTTACCAAACTGCTTGTTTTACCCAACAGCATTTTTCACCAAATGACATTTTTGAGCGAAGAGCATTTATTAAAATTATTGCATACTTTAATGCGTTGAATTGCATACTTTTATGAATATTACGAAGAACAGAAATTACATAGTTTTGAAAATTATAGAGGTATTTTAGGCGTTTTTGGTATCACTCATTTCTCTTGCACTCAAACTCACACAGACTACACACAAATTATAATCTTTCGAATAGGTCTTCTTCTTGTAATCAGTACAGGTGCCTTTATTTCTGTTGATGCTGTTTCTTTCTAACACTTGGCTTGGGAGTTCTCGTTTTGAAGACCAAACCTATGGAATACTTACTGACTTTACTTATCCCGCTCACAATCCATGAAGGATCTCAGCCTGAGATACTGAAGCCTTCCATCGTGAACGGTCCCTCGCATGCAATCTCCAGTCGCCGAAACAAAGCGCTCTGGCATCCGCAGTCACTTGGTCCTTGTGACGTAGGTTCGGTCTTCCTTGTCGTCTCGAACCTGGGGGCTGGGTTGAGAAGACTTTCTTGGCTGGAGCGTTGTCGTCCATTCGCTTGATATGTCCGAGCCAATGTAGTCGTCTTTTCTTGGCCTTCTTTACCACATCCACATCTTGGTACAGCTCATACAGTTCTCGGTTGAACCTTCTTCTCCATTCGCCATCGTCGCATACGGGACCGAAAATCCGTCGAAGAATTTTTCTTTCGAAAGTGCCCAGTATCAATTCCCCTTTTTTACTTATCGTCCCGTCCAGCACTCGGCGGCGTAGAGTAGGACTTGTAAAATCAAAATTTTGTATGGCAGACACTTTGTCTTTCGAGTGAGGAGTTTTGAACCCAGTTGTTTGGCCAAACCGAAGCAGCAGCGGTTCGCTAGGGTAATTCTTCTTCGGATCTCCACTAAGGTGTCGTTTGTGCGATTGATGTTTGTTCCAAGGTACATAGTTGAACTCCTTAACTACCTCGAAATTGCTGCTACCAACAGCGACGTTTTGTCCTAGGTGGAGGACAGATTTTGCTTTGTCTGTTGATAGCATGTACTTTGTTTTGTCCTCATTCACTTCAAGACCAACGCGAGTTTGGCCTGTTCTTCAATCGCTGGTAAGGCTTCAAGCACAGCTCTCTTGGATTGACGGATGATGTCTATGCATAGCCTAGGAGCTAGGTGGATTTGTTGAAGGCAGTGTTTTCCGTGCTCACACCTGCCTTGCGCAATATCTTCTCCAGGACTATGTTGAAGAAGTCACATAACAACGCATCTCCTTGCTTAATGTTTAGCGTCATGCGGCACAGCTGAATCAGTTTGTTCAGGATCTCGAATTCAGACATTGCCCTCATAAGCTCTTGGCGGTGGATGCTTTCATAAGCAGCTTTAAAGTCGATGGTGGGTTTCGACTTGAAATTCGTTGGTCTTGTCCAGGATCTGCCTCAGAGGCTTTTAGATGGCTTTTTCTACCTCTGCTGTGCTGGGGGCTGGGACTGGGTCTTCATTGACTGGTCTTGCTTCTCTTTCGGGGGTGGCTGGTAACCAATGGTGGTCTCGGCTACATTTTTTATTATTTCGTGATATTGGTTCCACAAGGTTTTGACGTCTGTCGTATTTGGGAGGACGGCCGGCGGCGGAGAGTTGCTCACTCAGGCGCTCACTGTAGTCTCTGGCATTCTCCGAGGTGCTAAGGCAACCGATATTGAACTTCTTTCTTTGGGCAGCACGTGTTTTTTTGTCGTTTGATATTCGAGCTCTAAACTAAGCCAGAAAGTGGTCAGAGTCGACATTTGCTCCTCGGAAAGAGCGCATGTTCAAAATGTTGGATGCGTGCCTTGCGCCGATTAGCACATGGTCGATTTGGTTGGTGGTTCGACCATCCGGAGATCGCCTGGTTTCTGTGTAGATCTTTCGTCTTGAAAACCTAGTGCTACTTATCACCGTGTTACGAGCTGCAGCAAAGTCGATTAGTCGGAAGCCGTTATCTGTTGTAACTTTGTGGAGGCTGGTGCTTTCCAAATAATCCGCCAAAGATGTCTTCCTTCCCGATTTTTGCATTGAAATCTCCGAGTACGATTTTGACGTCGTAACTCTGGACAGGCTCCTTAGGCTCTATCCAGGAGGTCGTAGAAATCCTCCTTGCTAGACTCCTCAGCATCATCGGTAGGGGCGTGTGCACATATTATACTGATGTTTTGTAGTGTGGCCTTGATGCGGATTACAGCCAGGCGATCACTAATTGGCTTGAAATCCATGACTTTCGATCTAAGCCGATTTCCCACGCCGACGCATCCAAATATATGCATTCTTTGATGACAGCTGTAATAAATGTCGCAATTTTTCCTTTTCATTATGCCTGATCCTATCCATCGTATTTCCTGGGTCACAGTATGTCTGGCCTTATACTGCGAGAGGACAGATTCCAGTTTTTGAGTTGCACCTGGAGTGTAGAGTGTTCTTACATTCCAGGTACAAACTCTCAATGCATAGTCCATTGTCGTTCTGGGTCTGGTTACCATAAGAGGGTGGTCATTATCCGAGGCTGGTGTCTCTCTCATGACTATCAAAGTTTTTTACTGTGGAGGGGTTGTTAGCCCCTCGCACTAACCTCCAAATTTGTTGGGCCGTTGATGAGGTGCTTCTGTTTCTCCGTTTTGCACCCGCGTTTACAAGTTTCGCAAGTTATATCTAGAGATATTACCAGTACCCGGTGGTTACCACGAGGAGGTAAAGTAAGCACTTGGTGTGTAGGAAAAGTAACAGCATACGTCCTCAGATCTTACAACACCCAACCACCTCCAGACATAACGACATAAATTACATAAATTTTGAAACGAAATGGTAAAATAAGATAAAATGGCTACTAGATTTCAAATTTGAAATTTGTGTAAGTTTACGACCCCGACAAAATCGCCGCACAAATTTATCAGCCCTGTGTAAAAAAATTTCCATACAAATTTTTACATTTGAAATACGAGGTTGTAAACTTACGCCTTATACGAAGTTTTCGAGGGATATACAACGTTGCATGAATAATACCCCTATTATTTTACTGTTGAATTACTTACATTTATTTTTGATATGGCTCCCCTTGATTATCGGTACATAATTGATGAAAGTCCCCTGGCTCTCGGATTTAAGTATCATTTTTGATGATTCACCTCCTGTAGTTGAGGTCGAGAATGTGCATACATCGATCATCAAATATTCATTGCAGTGTGTGGAATGGTCTTCCCACTTCAAATTTGATACAAAATCTGATAACATCAAATTGTATTTCTGATTACGGCCTTTTTTACAAACCGTTTAATCTTGAAGCTTTTGAACGATTGCTGCAAAACAGAAGTGCCAACATTTCAAGTGGTTCATGCGTTTTACTTTTTGTACTTGAATATTTTAAATATTTTAATTGGAAATTCTAATTAGCTGAAGAGATTGCGACTAGATACTGAATAAGATTTGTCTAATTCAAATCTACATACTTCTTCTCCAATATATTATGCAGGTTTCTTTCGTCCTGCCTTGTAGTGTTTGAAAAATCGGCTACTTTGGTGGTATCACCGTTTAACCGTGTTCCCTCTCTGTTGAGTTAGTGAATTGTGAGTAGTATTTGCCAAAAAAGTTACTTAAAATGAAATTGTTTGTTATTTTGGATGTTTAATATTTCGTTGGTCCAAACATCACAATTTTGTATGCATCCCACTACCCGTATTTTTAATGTTTCATATGATTTCAAGCCGCCTTGGGTTCAACTCTTGATAAACGGAGAATTTTGTGTCACAGCATTTGCCAAATGGAGTGAAATAGTAGTTGACAAACACATCTGGCAGATTAGCAGAGTAAGGGTTGAATTCTCGGTGCAGCAACCGCATTTCTGCTTTTATGGCGGCATAACAATAGTCGCCAAGTGATGTGTCAGAAAGTGGTCTCGCAGGTGGTATTGGCGGCGTCTACTTATCCTAATCTTAATCTGCTTAACTGCACTGCACTGCTTAACTGCACTAAAAGATAATCATAATTTTTAAAGAAAATGATAAATGTTGTCAAAGAGTGCCGGCCGTTATAAGGCTGATAATTCAGTCGGTGATAAGAACGTTTCCCAGCATTTTTAAGTGTTTAAAGCAGAAAACACAAAGCTGCTTTGCTGTTAGCGCTGACTCCGTTACGTTACTATACTTCGGTTTGAACTTTGACAGACATCTGCCATTTTACTAAATTTATTCTTCTGCACCATACAGCAGGACTGGGATGATGAGGGTGTTATACAGTTTTACCCTAGTTGCTCGTAAGAGGGCTTTTGCACTCAATTGCTTTCTTGGCCCAAAGAAACAGCGTTTAGCAAGAGTTAAGCACTATTCACATGAGCACGAACAACGACCAACGAACATTGAATAAGAAGTAGGTACAGGAAGCGGTGTAAGCTACACGTACAATATACGTGAGTGAAGCAACAAAAATTTCTGATGATGTCAAATTTTGGGACTTCAGCTGTCAAATTTTGGGACCTCAGCTCTCAAACTGTGCCTGTGCTGTCATTTTGCTGAGCTGTAATTGGTCAAATGTTGATTTGTAGTTTCGTCTGTCAAAAAAACAAAAACTCGAGTTCAGGGGCACATTTATTTTTGTTGATGCTCGTTAGGAGCTACACAATTTCTTGTGCTTTTTAACACTTGATCAAGTTTTTCATAGCATGCGCTTTCGAATACGACCCGAAAAAGGACAATAAATATGATGAATTAAGGATGAAAAATGAAGAAAATGTAACGAAAAATAAAAAAAAATTAATAAAAATCGTGCATGTACACCTTGAACGTTAAAACACCATGTAGTCCAAAAAAAGAATTGAAATTGAAAAATAAAATTGATGCACAAAAGATAATCTTGATTTAATCAAATTTCGCTTGGCGCCCCTGAGATTAACCATTCAACTGCAGACCAGCCCTGTTGTGATGCGTTTGTGTTTGTGAAACTCACACTACTTAGAAAAATGCTTCACTTCTTTTTCATAAAGCACTTTTCACATGAGCACGACCGACGAACGACGAATGAATAGCGGGGTTTACATGGTCCAACATGGTTTGACAACAGCAATGTTGGATCATCTAAACGCTAAAACAACCGCTTGACAAACCATGTTGGATGGTTTTTAAAAATTTTTTAAAACTTGCTCGTTTGTCATACCATCCAACGTGTGTAAACAGATGTTGGACAAACCTGAAAAATGAAAATATGGGAAATTCCCTGCATTCACTCATTTTTTATTTCTAATATATGCGTTTACTCTGAGGTCGAGTCGGAATGTCGGAAATTACCGATAATGAGTTTTGGAGGGAGTTTTTTCAACTTTATAAAAATCTCCCAGAACCAATAACCACACTGATGTTGGACAACATCGTACTTCTGATTTTTTGTTTTGACCAATTTCTATGTTATGTTATATTCTTAAGATAACTCTTTTCGACTGTTTTGGTCTCAATAATTTATTAATGAAAGATAATCATTATTTTTCCCAACGTTTCGACTAAGTTTTTAGTCTTCTTCAGGGGCACTTTTATTAAACAGAAGAAAAAATATAAAAATACAAATATGTTAAGTGCGTAAATACATGAATACACCATCTGACTTGAAGTAACTTACATTATTTGGATGATATTTACGTTACATTAAAAGATTGTCAAAAAAAAAAAAAAAATTGTATAAGAAATTAAGTTTTTTAAAAACCATGGTCACAAAATGAGTACTTCCTTGTAAGAAGTTTAGTCAACAACTAGGAAGGAGACAGATATTGATAAAGAACATAGAATAAACAATTATGTTATTTGGTGACTAGCGAGCAATAAACTGAAGAAATAGACTGTGTATCTTGTTTCCGGTTCATGGTGTTTTTGTTGTTCAGGATGTGAAGGGTTTCCAAAGTGTACCTTTTTGAGATATGTTTTTCTGTTTGTAGAATTTTTGCGTTTTCGAAGTCTGGTTTATGGTCTTTTTCTATGCTGTGGCTAGCAAGTGCTGTCTTTTGTGAACTTTTTGTTTTTATGTCCGATTTGTGGTTAGAGATACGTTGTTTTAGTAATTGTTTTGTTGTTCCAATGTAGCAAAGTCCGCAGTTTTCAGAGTCATTTCCTGAGCAGTCAATTTTATAAACAACATCCGTGCACAGATCTTTGTCATTTTTCTTTGTTAGTTTCGTGAAAAGCGTATTAAGTGTTTTGTTTGATTTATATGCTATGTTGACATCTTTCGTTCTGCTAGCAATGGTTTTTTTGAAACTTTCTGCAAGCTTTGGGACGTAAACAAGGCTTTTAAAATATCCGGTTCTTTTTTCTTCATTGTCTGTTATTGTCCGATTTCTTGTATGTTTGTCCAGTAAACTGTTTATGATGTTACCCACGCAACATCATAAACAGTTTACTGGACAAACATACAAGAAATCGGACAATAACAGACAATGAAGAAAAAAGAACCGGATATTTTAAAAGCCTTGTTTACGTCCCAAAGCTTGCAGAAAGTTTCAAAAAAACCATTGCTAGCAGAACGAAAGATGTCAACATAGCATATAAATCAAACAAAACACTTAATACGCTTTTCACGAAACTAACAAAGAAAAATGACAAAGATCTGTGCACGGATGTTGTTTATAAAATTGACTGCTCAGGAAATGACTCTGAAAACTGCGGACTTTGCTACATTGGAACAACAAAACAATTACTAAAACAACGTATCTCTAACCACAAATCGGACATAAAAACAAAAAGTTCACAAAAGACAGCACTTGCTAGCCACAGCATAGAAAAAGACCATAAACCAGACTTCGAAAACGCAAAAATTCTACAAACAGAAAAACATATCTCAAAAAGGTACACTTTGGAAACCCTTCACATCCTGAACAACAAAAACACCATGAACCGGAAACAAGATACACAGTCTATTTCTTCAGTTTATTGCTCGCTAGTCACCAAATAACATAATTGTTTATTCTATGTTCTTTATCTCAGTCTCTCTCTGGCAAACGCCGTGTACAGACGTGTTTAAATAGTGAAGCAACTGTCAAATTCAACCACGTGCTTTCTTTTCTTTATTTCTTTAATTCGAAATTATCCTATCAACTATATAATTAGTACATATTTCTGAATTATTTGCTATAAATAAGGAATAATAGTGATATAGAAATAAAGTGTCCATAATGGGAGGGGTCCCAAACCCCTCAAACTACAACCGGTTTGGAGGATTGGACTGTGAAGCCCCTTTAAGCCGGTACAGCAAATCAAAACGTAAAAAAACTTATGAAGATTTTCCCCAAATCCCTATAATAACCAACAACGACGACAACATACCGCGATACATCGTAGTGTCGGGTCTTGAAAAAAATGGTGATTCCTTCAAACCACTCGCTACTTACAATCCCTTCCAAATTAATCGCGGCCTAGAATACATATCTAAAGAAATACACGAAGTAAAACCAATGCGTTCAGGCGACCTTCTCGTAAAAGTTTCGTGTCTCTCCGTAGCTGCCAAATTCCTAAAAGCCAAAAACATAGACTCCATCCCGGTAAAAATTACATCCCACATCTCTCTCAATTCGGTCCAAGGAAAAATCTTTTCCAAATTTATTGCCAACATTCCGGAAGAAGAACTGCTTAGTGAATTAAGTAACCAAAAAGTGATCGAAGTTAAGAAAATTCTAAAAAGAGACAAAGACACATTGATCCCTACTGGTGGTGTAATCTTAACTTTTGACCTGATTCGTCGTCCAACTAATATAAAAATAGGCTGGCTCAACTGCAAGGTAGATGAATACATCGCGAATCCCATGCGATGTGTTCTCTGCCAAAAACTAGGACACACAAAAAAAAGGTGCACGAACCAACCTCTTTGCAAAGAATGCTGCCTTCCCCCTCCTCACGAACACTGTACAAGAAAGTATTGTATTAACTGCAAAGACGAAACGCATACACCTTACGACCCATCATGTTCCTCGTTTCTCCGTCACAAATCAGTAAATAAAATAAAATCCTCCCGCCGCTGCACATTACGCGAAGCCTGGGATATCTTCAACGAAAACCCCACTCTCCACATGCTTACCGCTCCAACAAAACATCCATTTGCAAAACCAACCACTGCGGAAATTGTAAAAAACACATTACCTGCAACTACTAATAAAGCAACTACAGAAACAACAACAAATAACCCAAATTTAAAAAACAGCACACAAAATCAACATCCTACTAATGATAGAACTACAAACCAAGCAACATCCAGCAAAAGCATTAATAATACTATAAACATAACATCTGACTCCATTAATGAGATCGCTCATTCTACAGTTAACAAATCTATTTCATCAGAAGCAACAACAACTACAACACCATTCACCCCAATATCACCACCCTCAAACTCCTCAACAAACATAAAAACACATATAACTCCAAACCTATCACCCATCTCTTCTCTTACCCAAAATCTTCTCCAAAAAAACAATTATTATCACAACGAAGGAACAGATATAGAGATAGATGATGACAACATCTAACTCTAGCATTCTTAACCTCCCATACCTTGACTCCGCCGTTTCGGAGCTTCCCAGTCGGGGTCCCATCAGGGACGCCGAGTGTCCAGCTCCGAATAGGCGGAGTCTTGTAAATGTAAACACCACTTCCAACTCTAATCTTCACATGTACAATTACTCTTTCAAGGCTCTCCAATGGAATATACAGGGATATATCCACAACTACGATGAGCTTAACATTTTAATCAAAGAGCAATCACCTTGTGCTATATCTCTCCAAGAGACACATTGTGCATTCGCTTCTTTGCCAATCACGCATAAAACATACACAGGATATTTTCATAACTTCGCCCATAACACATCCAATCATCAAGGCGTAGCTACCCTTATAAAAAATAACATTCCACACAAACGAATCAATATCAGTTCTAATAATATACTATCAATAGCCATCGAGGTAAATCTACCTTTCAAATTCACTCTCCTCAACCTTTACATCTTACCGAAACAAACATTTACATTACAGGACCTCGAAAACATTTTCACACAAATTAACACCCCTATTCTACTTACCGGAGACGTCAATTCTTGGAATACTCTCTGGGGCTCTCCTATAACAAACCACAGAGGATCTATAATAGAAAGTTTCCTTTTGAATAATGACATAATGTTACTTAACAACGGCTCTCCTACCCATTTCTCGACCCATGGAACTTTTACTCATGTAGATATTACAGCCTGTTCCCCTTCAATGCTCCCCAACTCTTCCTGGTTTACCTTAGACGACCTCCACAATAGTGACCACTTCCCTATTGTTATAACACTCTCAAATACCTCAAACCATCATGCAAAACCTTCCCCTGTTCCCAAATTCAAAACAGACATGGCTGACTGGAAAAAATTCCAAATACATTTAGAAAAATGGCTAGAAAATAAAGAACCGTCAAACAACGTCAACAAAGAAGCTGCC
The DNA here is from genome assembly GCA_943590905.1 of Sphaerophoria taeniata. Taxonomy (NCBI): domain Eukaryota; kingdom Metazoa; phylum Arthropoda; class Insecta; order Diptera; family Syrphidae; genus Sphaerophoria; species Sphaerophoria taeniata. Next base: position 88,428,228 of record OX016542.1, read on the forward strand.
TTATTACAGAAGGGTATACGTTTTGCATCAAACTCGAGCATTCCTCAAACGCATCCTATCCCAACAAAAAAAATAGTACCATGGTGGAATTCAAATTTAAAAATTTTGAGAGATAATAAAATGAAAGCATGGCAATCTTTCAAGAAAAGACCAACACAAGCTAATTTAATAGCCTTCAAAAAGGCTAATGCCATCTTTCGGAGAGAAATGAAGCAATCCAAAGCCAAATGTCTTAGCGAATTCACTGCTTCAATAAACCCCCTCACACCTATTGCCAGAATCTGGCACAACATTCGCTCTCTAACAGGTAACTCTACCTCTAATCAAATTAAATGCATAGAAACACCTAACGGTCCTACCTCTTCCCCCTCAGAAATAACTAACTGTTTTGCCACTACCTGGTCCAACCTTTCCAACAATTCCAATTTTTCCAACCTCTTCATCTCACTAAAAACTAACTCTCTTAACTACACTTTAATAACAGACTACAATATCCTGCCACAAGCTAAACACCTGGAAACTCCAATAGATTTAACTGAGCTCGACTGTTGCCTCAAAAACCTCAAAGGTAAAACTCCCAGTAGAGATCGTATCTCCTACCCCATGCTTAAAAGTCTTACTCCATCCACCAAAATCAGACTAATTAAACTATACAACAATATTTTTGACACCGGTATCATACCACAAAATTGGAAGTCTGCAACAGTTATTCCAATATTAAAACCGAACAAACCATCGAACTCCGTTGACGGATACAGACCTATATCTCTCATACCCTGTATGTCTAAGATTCTTGAGAAAATTATAGCTAAACGCCTCCTTTGGTTTATCGAATCCGGTAAACTTACCAGCCCTAACCAAATAGCTTTCAAACCAGGCAAGGGATGCCTTGATGCTCTACTTCACATCGATCACTATATAACAAACGCCTTATCCTCCCGTAACCACGTTACAATCTTATCTCTCGACTTCGAAAAAGCGTTCGATAGGATCGGTATTCACCTAATACTAGATAAACTTCGAAAATGGGGAATAGGTCCGAAGATGTTTAATTACATCAAATCCTTCCTATCAAATCGTAAAATAATCATCAAAGCCAATAACACTTTTTCCACACAACAACCTCTCCACAACGGAATACCCCAAGGATCTCCACTCTCTGTGATACTGTTTATTGTTGCCTTCGATGAAATAAGTTCCATAATAACAAAGTACAAATCATTAGACCACTGCATATACGCTGATGACATTTACATTTTAAGTAAAATAAGCGATCTCGATTCTCTAAAAATCACACTGTCGAATGTAATCAATGACCTTCTTAACTGGTGCAACAGCTCTGGAGCTAAATTATCTCTTGAAAAATGTAAGACAATGCATGTGTGTCGCAAACTTTATTGTAGCTTTACCCTTAACCATAACAATGTAAATATTGAAAATGTAAATAATTTAAAAATCCTAGGTTTAATATTTAACAACAAAAATAATTGGAAACCCCACTGCTTAGACTTAAAATCTAATATATCTAAGAGAGCACAAATTGTTAACTATTTAGCAAGTCCAAAACTAAATGTACATATTAACACCTTATGTAATATCACCAGGTCTCTAATCCTCAGTAAAATTGACTACGGACTATGCATATATGGCAAATGCCCAAAGACAACTCTCAATTTGATAAAACCACAATATAATCAAGCCGTAAGAAGAAGTATTGGTGCCTATCGTACAACTCGAATTCTAAACATCATGACCGAAGCTGGCCTACCGACCCTGGAGCAGAGACAAGAAGAAGTCTTCATAAAATTGATCCCCAAACTTGCCTTCTCTCACAATTCCATTATCAACAAAGATATCACCCTAGCAATAAACTACAAAAAAACCAGAAGAACACCATCGACTATCCTCAAAACAATTTATGCAGCAAAACAATTAGATATCCCACTCAACGGTAAACCTCTCTCTTACCAATCAGCACCACCTTGGAAACTTAAAAGCTCTTCAATTATACTTGATCTCTCTTGCCATCAAAAATGTAAAACAAACAATGCTATTTTCCTTCAATACTATAGTGAAATAATAAACCATCATAAGGACGAGGGCTGGAATCCCATATTTACCGACGGATCAAAAACGGAGCATATTACAGCATTCGCTATAACTACTGAGAGTGGAGTAATACTTGAAAGAGGTATCCTCCCATCTTACTCTTCAATATTCACTGCTGAAGCAAAAGCAATATTGGAAGCCTTAAAAATTTCAATACAATTACGGAATAAACACATCATCTGCACAGACAGCCTTTCTACAATTCAAGCCATCATCAATCCCAACCACAGTACACACCTCATAACCAATATACGAAACCTCATACTGAAACATGATGAGTCTCTCAAACTGATGTGGGTTCCCAGCCATATAGGAATTGAAGGAAATGAATTTGCCGATCGTCAAGCTAACATTTCAGCTAAATCCCCGGTTTTTCTTTTTAATGAGTTCTCCAAACAAGACATTAAGAATTATATTAAAAGACTAACGGACGCAGAACAGCTTCGGATCTGGAATGAACACTCATCGTCAACACATTATAAAAAGATCAATATCAACCGCTCTGCTCCAACATACCCTACTTCATCTTCCAAAGCCCAGAACACAACTTTTGTCCGGCTACGATTAGGCCATACAATTTCTACTCACCAACACATTTTGAACAAATCGGACCCGCCCCGATGTCCAAATTGCAGCAACAACCTCGATATTAACCATCTCCTCGGACTCTCCACTTGCAACATATCTAACCAAATAAACATAACTCTAAGCAATAATCAATCCATCTACTCAACTCTAAACACCATCAACCATGAAAATATAATAAAGATCTATAACTTTTTTCGAAACTCGAATATCATGATTTAAAAAAAAAAAACATTGTTAACTTATCAGAGCTGAAAGCCTTAGCAGCTAGGCTCTTTTTTTCTATGTATATTTATTTATAATTTCAATTATATGTAAATAAATTATAATAATAATAATAATAAATGTTCTTTATCAATATCTGTCTCTTTCCTAGTTGTTGACTAAACTTCTTACAAGGAAGTACTCATTTTGTGACCATGGTTTTTAAAAAACTTAATTTCTTATACAAAATTTTTTTTTTTTTTGACAATCTTTTAATGTAACGTAAATATCATCCAAATAATGTAAGTTACTTCAAGTCAGATGGTGTATTCATGTATTTACGCACTTAACATATTTGTATTTTTATATTTTTTCTTCTGTTTAATAAAAGTGCCCCTGAAGAAGACTAAAAACTTAGTCGAAACGTTGGGAAAAATAATGATTATCTTTCATTAATAAATTATTGAGACCAAAACAGCCGAAAAGAGTTATCTTAAGAATATAACATAACATCGTACTTCGTGTAAACGCAAAGTTCATTTTTTCATCCAACCATGTTGTCTAACCATGTTGGACCATGTAAACCCCGCTAATGAAGAAAAGTGATTTTAGATACGTTTGAAGCCGTATTTCCTTGCTAATTCTCAACAAAACGATAAAAGTATTGTTTATATTTGATTAATGATGCATAAATTAACTTTTTTATCTCAAATGTTAATAAATTTGAGAAAGCAAATGTATTCGTCGCGAATAGAGTTGTAGTTGATACGAACTGCCAAACTCTATTCGCGTTCCACATCATCCACACTCCCAACGAACAAAATGTTCGCGCGCGTATAACCTCAAAAATAATTCTTGCCTTGTGTTTTGGTTTTTCATTCGATTTTGACATTTCTATCACATGAGAGTTTTTAATTCGTCGCGAATGAATAACCAAAACACAAGGCAAGAATGATTTTTGAGGTTATACGCTCGCGAACATTTTGTTCGTTGGGAGTGTGGATGATGTGGAACGCGAATAGAGTTTGGCACTTCCCACTGATATGTCTCAAAAATAAAGCCACACACATTTCCAGATTTGGCAAGCTTTTGGGACAACATAGAACTCCGTGGACAACGATCGTAAAAAAAAACAAGAATGTAGACTTGGGCTTATGATAGTTTTATCTACATCACAGTGACATCTGTGAGGAAGAGGGAACATTATCCAGGACATCCACCCAACACTTTAGTACACCCTATATTCGACACTCGCTCGAGTTGACAGTTCGACGCCGCGAAAGTGGAATTTTGACGTTTTCCTTTGGGCCATTATTTCCCCATTAATTCGTGGTTGTTTTGAAAGTTTTTCTTAAGACCGACAACGAGTGGAGTAGGGCCAATTACAGACAGAAAAGAAACTTTCTCTCTGACTAAATTCACATCAATCCACTCAACCACTGCCTCAAAGAATTGAATTTTGAACAAATCGAAATCCCACCTGATTTAAACTCGCCGAATCACCGCCTGTCATCCGCTCACCAACCTTAATTACCCAACCAACAGTGACTTGTTACTTATGCTCGCTTTCGTTACAACACCTCGTCGTCGCCGAGAATAAAACAATCAAGATTCGTTCGAGTTACGAGAAATGTGTTTTACGGAACCGCTTTTGTAATTTTTTACCACTCACTTGCTACTTTACGATCTCTAGAATTCTCTTCTTTTATTATTATTTATATTCTCCTCCTCTTTTATCTGCTTGTACATATTATAAACCCTCTTTCTTCCTCCCACCAACTTTACCAAATACAAAAAAAACACTTCAACTTTAAGTCAAAGACTAAATCAAACAAATAAAATTACTATTTCACTCTGTCTGACACACAAAAAATCCGACGCTCAACACGATGGTGATTCAGTGTTTAAGCTGCTGCACAAGACTGAGATTGAGTCGCCTTTTGATCACGTCACCACTCTCCCTGCGTTCTGGACTCACAATCACAAGTGGTGTTACAACAACGACGACGGCAACATTGAGACCAGTGATCACTTATACCAAGATTGGAAACCTTGCTGTCAAAGTGACATTTGCCTACAAGCTGAGGGGCCAGGTTAGCTGAAACAGTATGCGTGTAATACAAACTTAAGGGGCCAGGTTAGCTGTAAGAGTATGCGTGTTCTTGTAATAAAGATACAGTTGCCTACATAATAAAAAGCAAGTGAGCTGCAAGAGTATGTGTGCATGAAAAAAATAACTTTTGCGGTATTTGGAGGGTAAAACGTAGGTAGGTTTCCAATCTTGTTATAAAGTGATCACTGATTGAGACTTTTCAGCAGCAGCTCGATAAACAAACTTCTAGGAAGCGGACGAAATCGGATTTTCACACTTAAACGGCCCACAGGTAAACCACCGACCAGAGATATGGCTACTGTTCGAAAGAGGAAGGCAGAAGTGCAACATGAAAATGATGTACTGGGAACACGCAGCAAATCAGATATCCCGAAAATTGAAGCCAAAGCGAACACACCACCCAAAGTCAAACTCAAGAAACAAGATGTGGGACGACTCTTTGCCTTGGCTAAAAATGAGAAACTCGTGTTAGCTGGTGAGTTTATAATCCAAAAAAAGAGTCATCTAATAACCAAGGAATCCTTACAGCTGCAGTCGGTTGTCTTGTAGTGTCGTCAGCCATCACAATGAGTGTGCCATTCGCGTTGGGTAAAATACTCGATATTATTTTCACCCGCGACGAATCCGGAAACATCCAAACTCTGGACAAACTGAGACATTTCTGCTTTATTCTTAGTGGAGTATTCATAATTGGTGGATTGGCCAATTTCGGGCGAGTGTACTTATTCAACAGTGCTTGTGAGTTATTCAAACTTTTTTTTTTTTTTTTGTATTAATCGGAATCAACTTTTAGCGGTTCGGATAGTTAAGGACTTGCGATCGAAACTGTATCGGACAATGTTGAATCAGGAAACTGGATGGTTTGATACCAAGGGAACTGGGGAGTTGATCCAGCGACTGTCAAACGACACGTTTTTTGTAGGCAATTCGCTCAGTCAGAATATCTCCGATGGGTTGCGGTCGGCAGTGATGATACTTGCGGGAACTTCAATGATGGTACATAAATCTAATTTCTCCCATTTTGTAACCGTAGTTGCGTGAGTTTTTGTTCGATTTATTTTGTTGTTGTAAGAGTTATAGACCAGATCCATTTTTCGTTGGCCTTGTGAGAAGTGATTGTCTAGCTTTTTGAGACAGTAATTATGTTGTAGATTTGACGCTCCCGTTGTCTTAAAGACACTCCTCCATTGGTATGTGCTCTATCGCGAGGCAGTTATGAATGAAGACTAACCGGACCGGAAATTTCTTTGCGGTACAATCGGCACGGGTAAAAGAAAATCCCCAAAGCGAATTAGAAATGTTGCATAGTGGAGACAGACACTTCATCGTCCGCTGATGACGACGACAAAAGATTCTACAAGTGCAGCAATCATGTAAAAACCAAAGTCAAATACGCCATCAACTGCAGATCATATCAATGTCGTAATAGTCTGATATATCAACAGTTGGCCAGACAGCCTTAGTCTAAGTCCTCATTCGTCCCGATTGGGGTACTCAAGAGGAAGATAGACCTTAAATCAAAAGAGAAAATCAATAACTCCTGGAAATCTAGGCACGATTGTGTAATCTCTAGAAGTTTATGGCCTAACACTAATGAAAAGGAAACTCGGTATATTCTATCGCTGAGTAAAAGGATAGGTGTACTAACGGGTCATTGCGCCATTGGCACAATGGCCAACAAGATAGGGGCATTTGCACCCGATTTCTGTAGGAGCTGTCAGGATCAGGAGGAAATAAAGAACCTCCAAACTAACCGACTCCGTCATTTTGGGAACAGGTTTGTTGGGGAACTGGATGATCTAGCACAGGTCTCAATGGCAAACATGAAGAAATTTATAGATAGCACAGGCTGGTTCGTTAACGAGCCAGTCTACGTTAATCGGCAATTTTGAAGAGCATCGATGCTAACTTTTTTTTTTATAGGGGATCACAATGGACTAGTAGGCCCCCGTGTATGCAACAGTTTCACGCTGTGCACACCCCTTATCACCTAACCAGAGAGCATGAAAAACCAAGCAACAAATTGGTGGCCAATTCTTCTGGTGCTTAGTTGCTCAAACGACTTTTATAGTCGCAAGTCTAAAAGTTCGAAGCCATTTTATATATGGCTGCGTCCACTAGAAAAATCCATTTAGAACTATAAACAGCAGATACGTTGTCTGTGTGATAGATGCTTCCTTGAGACAATGCAGCTTATTAAGATTAATGAACGTTTGGTCTCACATTTAAGACCCTAGAAGGCATAGAGAAACCCGAACAGAAGTTCGAGACGAAATAAAAAGGCGAACCAATTGTTCAATAAAGCCATTGTCATAAAAATCGATTTCACATAGCTTAATTTTGATAATGTAAGTTTGAGACGTACCAGATTTTCGACTAGTTGTTGAATGATGAAGTGACTAAGTCACGAAATTGTTAAAATCCCTCCTCGACCACGTAAATATTCTGCTTACTTACTTACTTAAGGTGGCGCTATAGTCCAGTGTGGACTAGCTAGCTGTTTCCATTTTCGCACTCCAAGTTGATTGAGGTCATATCTTCCACTCGTGTGCGCCACCTGAGTCGCGGTCTTACTCTCCTTCTGCGTCTCTTGGGAAGAATGTCGAAGGCTTTCCGGGCCGGAGCATTGGTGTCCATGCGCTCTAAATGACCGAGCCATCTGAGTCTCTGGACCTTGCTCCTTCTGGCTAGGTCCACGTCGTTGTACAACTCGTAAAGTTCGCTGTTGTATCTTCTTCTCCATTCCCCATCAATGCACACACTCGAAACAGCCTAAGGCACATTCATCCGATTTTGTTAAGGAAAGGTCCATGCTTCTGCACCATACAGCAGGACAGGAATGATGAGGGTGTTGTACAGTTTTACCTTAGTTGCTCGAGGAGAGCTTTTCCATTCAATTGCTTTCTTAGCACAAAGAAACAGCGATTAGCAAGAGTAATTCTTCGTCTCATCTCGGCGCTGGTGTTATTGCACTTGTTAATAGCGGAGCCTAGGTAGACAAACTCCTCTACTACCTCGAAGTTGTATGCGTCTATTGTGACGTTCTGTCCAAGCCGTGCGTCGGTGTTGGGTGTCCTTTCTCGAAGACAGCATATACTTTGTTTTTCCCTCATTTACCGCTAAACCCATTTTTGCCGCTTCTGTCTCAATTCTCACAATGGCGCCATTGACATCACGCTGTATTCTTCCCATTATATCAATATCGTCGGCGTACGCGAGAAGTTGAACAGATTTTTGGAAGATAGTACCTCCGGTGTTGACGGTGGAGTTTTGTACTATCTTCTCAAGAACGATGTTGAAGAAATCGCACGGCGGCGCATCGCCTTGTCTGAATCCTTGTTTGACGTCGAAAGATTCCGTAAGCTAGTTGCCAACCTTGATGGAGCAGCGTGAGTTCTCCATCATCATTTTGCACAAGCGAACGCGTTTGGCAGGGATGCCAAAACTAGACATAGGTCTATACAGTTCGTCTCTGTAGATGCTGTCATACGCGGCCTTAAAATCGATGAGGAGGTGTTGGGTATCGATTTGGAGTTCATAGGTTTTTTCCAGGATCTGCCGCAACGTAAAAATTTGGTCGATGGTAGAGTTTCCTGGCCTGAAGCCACATTGATAAGGACCAATCAGATTGTTAACGAAAGGCTACAGACGTTCACAAACAAGACCAAGTGTGGTATGTTTTCTTTCCACGTTATCTTCAGCGAAAATATTAGAACTTCCGAAAGATTTGGCCTAGAATAGTACAAACCTTCCTCTTCCGGCATTTTTAAATCCGATTCATTTATCGAAACCTAAAAATTGACTACATTTTTTTTTAAAGATCTACACCTCCCCAAAGTTGGCCCTCATAAGTACCTGTGTGGTTCCGTGCATAGCCGGAATTGCTGTCATTTATGGAAAATATGTGAGAACAATCACCCGCAGCTACCTGGATAAACATGCCCTGATCGCTAAAGGAGCCGAAGAACGTTTGGGTAACATCAAAACGGTGAAAGCCTTCTGCCGAGAAAACGCCGAAACACAATACTACGACAATCAAATTATCGATGCAATGAAAATAGCCTACAACGAGGTTATGGCCAAGTCAATATTCTTCGGATTCGTAAGTTTTCACAAACCAGAAATTGTCTCTCCCTTCGTTAATCTGTAAATTTCTGATTTTTAGAGCGGATTTTCGGGAAACGTGATCATCATATCGGTTCTTTATTACGGCGGAAGTCTGGTTGTCAGCGACCTATTGACAATCGGTGATCTAACATCGTTCATTCTGTATGCCGCTTATTCGGCAATATCCATTAACGGTCTCAGCAATTTCTACACAGAACTAAATAAAGGCGTGGGTTCGGCACAGAGGATTTGGGAGATTCTCGATAGGAAATATGATATTCCATTGGATACGGGACTTTTTCCCACCTCGAAGCCTAAGGGTCAAGTTGCTTTCTCAAATGTAATCTTCAGTTTTCCAGCTCGTCCTGAGACTACAGTTCTGAATAATCTCACACTCACTCTTTCGCCGGGACAAACAACTGCCATTGTAGGACGCAGTGGATCGGGGAAGAGTACAGTATCGTCGCTTTTACTCAGATTTTATGATCCACAACTTGGACAGGTCACTCTGGATGGTATAGATTTAAAGGAATTGAATCCCACATGGCTGAGGCAGAATATCGGTGCTGTGAGTCAAGAGCCGGTGTTGTTCAGTGGGACAATTCGAGAGAATATTCTTTATGGTCTGAATCCAGGAACAAAAGTCACAGAGGATGAGTTCCAAGCCATTATTAAAAATGCGCACATTGATGAATTTGCGAATAGCCTGCCAGATGGACTCGAGACCTTAGTTGGACAACGTGGAATGATGCTGAGTGGGGGACAGAAACAAAGAGTCGCCATTGCCAGAGCTATTATTAAGGTTAGTTTTCTTCATTCGTTGGTCTTTCTTGAACTCATTTTTGCTTCTTTGCTTTAGAACCCCACAATTTTAATCTTGGACGAGGCTACCAGTGCCCTGGATTCGGCCTCTGAAGAACTAGTACAAAATGCTCTCGAAAAACTCTCGAAAGGAAGGACAGTTTTGACTATTGCCCATCGCTTAAGCACAATTCGCAATGCAGATAAAATTGCCGTCCTCGAAAACGGATTGATTTCGGAAGAGGGAAGCTATGATCAGCTGATTTCACGTGAAACTGGAATTTTCAAGGATTTGGTCAAGAAGCAGGCGTTTTTGGTTGATTCTTAGGATTCGTTTGAAACGGTGTCGGGATGTTATTACGTTAAATTATTAATTAAAAGAGAATAGTAAAACTGTTAAAAGCAAAAGTATTTCTGTTCTCCAGTTTTTGTTTTCTTTCTTTCATGCTCCAAGCAACGAACAAACCGGTTCTCCTGTAGTTGTTAGTATAATTCTTCTTTTTTAAACATTCAAAATGTATACATTTTTCATTATTATTATTTTATATAAATTATATATTTATGGAAAACACGATTCGTGTTTTCGTTGATACGTTTTTTGTAAGAAATAAAGTTTTATCGAAACAAGAGATTGGAGTTGTCATCAGTGTTGTTAAAATATGACGGAAGAGCCTTTGTTCGAAATTGGAAACCCATAAAGGTCTATCGAACAGCAGAAAGCTAGGGCAGGAGGCGTGATATGATTGAGAAAGGGTGTTGCACAGGGCACTAGCCTATAGGGGAGCATACGGCAAAATTGGGTACACCATACAACACTTTTTGCCGTAGCTGTGTGGACCAGGATGAAAAAGAAACGGTCCCATACTTTCTCTGCGATTGTCCGTCCTTGGCTAGGAAAAGAGCACTCCACTTAGGCAGAGAATTCTTCAACGGTATTGAGGAAGTCTCAGAATTCAAACTCAAAGATATGATCTCATACCTCAATACCACATAGTGGCTTAAGCGCCCTCCTTAATTCTCCTTAACTAAATGGCACTTTGAGATAATAGGCCGTAGTGTAGGAGAATGACACTACATTATGTAAATTCTCTTTTAAACAACATTAGTTTTAACCTCTTCATTAAGTTAAGTGTGCCCATACATGTTGCTGTTTCCTTCTTTTATACTGCAGTTTTAGGCTGCATCCACCACACTGTCACCCTTACCCGTAGGAAAAACAGCACATCCTCACCTCCCAGGTACAATAAGAATAAAGGTCACTATGAAACTTAAGAAATGAACTTTGGAAACAGGTCCAGTTCCGACTCCCCCCATTATTTTTCACTATACAAACCGCCACTGATTTTTCTCATCTTTGTGATTCTCTTTATAACAATTATGTCATCAAAATGAAAGATATTACTGACCCCAAATAGTGTTCTATAAGTTCATCAATATTAAAAAGAAATCTGAAAACTTTCCTCCTTTTCTCAAGTCTGGCAATACTTCATCCGTAGATCCTCATTTCGCAAAGTTTTTCAGCAAATCTTATAGAGAATGCGTCGATTCTCCTGACTTTGCCTACTTTAAATTTCTCCCCCATTATTATAACTCCTCCCTCTCCTCTTTTAGTATTTTAGAATCTTCAGTAATGGAAAAAAATTAACTCCATGGAAGATAACTTCTCCTCAGGTCCCGATGGCATCCCTGCTATTGTTTAAAAAAAAATGCGCTCGCACTCTTTGTGGTCCACTCACTTCACTTTTCAACCTCTCCCTTTCTCAATCTACGCTTCCTTTTGTATGGAAAGATTCCTATATCTTCCCTATTCATAAAAAAGGAAGTAAAATCGATGTTTCTATCTAACTACCGTCCAATAGCAAAATTGTCCTATATTCCCAAACTTTTTGAATCTCTAATCTATGACCACCTCTACTTTCATTGTAAATATTTCTTGAGTCCTTTCCAACATGGCTTTCTAAAAGGTAGATCAACTACAACCAACCTTACTTTATTTGTTTCTAATGCTCTTAATGATTTAGAAAAAGGAAATGAAGTGGATGTTATCACCACCGACTTTAGTAAAGCTTTTGATAAAATTCTTCACACGCACTCAGAGAATTGTTGGTGAGAGTAAGCCACTTAGGCCTTGGCTCTTCAAGAGCTTTCGCGCCACTCTATTTATTTATTTATTTTTGATAAAATTAGCCACCAATTTATTTATACCAAGCTTAATTCTTTCGGTTTCCCTCCATCGCTTATACCATGGGTAAAATCCTATCTTGAAAACCGTCTCAACCGGGTACTATTTAGAAACTGTACTTCCGATCCTTTTGTTGCTACATCCGGCGTCCCTCAGGGCAGCCATCTTGGTCCCCTCTTTTTCCTTATTGTCATAAACGACACGTTGATAAAATAATTTCACATTCTGACTTACTAATCTATGCTGACGATATCAAAATTATAAAAGTAATCTCATCTCCCGTTGATATCTCTCTTCTCCAGAAAGACCTCGATTCTTTCATCACTTGGTGCAATAAAAACTTCCTTGACCTGAATATAAGTAAATGTCAGTCTATGTCCTTTTCTCGTAAGCGTGTGTCTTCCTTCCCTCGCCAGTGGGTTCTTTTATTCACGATCTTGGTGTGATTTGTGATAGGGAATTAAACTTTCGATCTCATTTTGACCATATAATTTCGAGAGCCAACTCAGGGGCAGAGACAAAAGGAGATCGGAAACTGACTTACGTTTCACTCCCTAGATCCCGCAATTTTCATTTTCTTTCATTTTATTTTCTTCCTTGTACATGAAAAATACAAAAACAAAGAGATGAGGTGGGATTTTTATATTTTTACAGTTCTCTTTTGTTTGTTTTCGCAATTTCAAATTTAGCGTAGATTGCTAGATTGAATTTTCAAATTGGCAAACACGTTTTTCTTAAACTCACCACGAAAATACTAGAATCCATGATTGGGGATGAGTTCCGAAACTTTTGGCCGAAAACCTACTCGTGCCTTACATTGGCCCTGTTCCCATGTGAAGATCGATTGTGTTAGATTTTTTGTAGATTTTGCTTACTCCTTTATTTTTTTTTTTAGTTTCTTTAAGATGACGCAAAAACAGAAAACAAAAGAAAAGAAGAAAAGAAAAATGAATTAAAGCCGTTGATATAAACAGTTTACTTGTGTTCGACAAACAAATATTTTGGATATGCGGGCCGAAGAGAAGAACACAAGGAAAAGCCTCAAATTTCTACACTCAATATTTTTAATTTTTTCCTTCCCCTTACGTTTTCTGCAAGCAACCCCGTTTGCCATCACTAATCAAAAAAAAAATTCGATTTCCTTCACGTGTGAATAAGGTTATAAGGCCATTAAGATTTGTTTGAAGCAAAAACACACACAAATATTTTAACTAACTCTTTAAATTTTATATCAGGTAGAGGTCAAATAACACGTTATACCTTTATAAGTCTTACTGCCGATTTCATAGAACATGGATTAAGTATAAATTGAAACCCGATTTGCTTGCATTTCGTTACTGATAAAGCCAGGTATTTATATAAAAAAATAAGATTTCAAACAAAAGCTTTTCACTTGTTCAGCATTCTTAATTAGACTGAACATTTGTTTTTATTTTCTTTTTTATTCATTTTTGATGTCGGAAATCCTACTGCTTGATACATTTGATGCCATTTCCTGCTTTTATGCAATTTTACTTGTTTGCTATCTTTTTGAACATATCCCTCTTCTGCTCACTTTTACTCACCTTTCGTACGTTAAAACTACAAATTTTCAAATTTTCCGGGTAATTTACTCCCCATGTGGGGTGTCACACTTTGCTGAGATTGTATTGGTAAAAACACGCATACTCTTGCAGTAAATGTTGACCGCAGCTTGTAGGCATTGTCATTTTGACAGCTCAGTTTCCCATCTCCCTTTTAAACTAATCTGTGCTCAGGGGTGCCAGCACGTAACTTGTTACAATCGAGCTTTGTTCATCGTCTATCAACTCGAAACAAATATTTCTAGGCAGCACGTAACTTGAAACGAGTTTTTGCTTAAAATTTTCATTGTGAATCATTAAATCAGAAAATGTCAAACATTTTTCAATTAAAATTTGAAGGTAATTTTTCAAGTCAATACAAAAATGATATTTTTTTATGCTAAATGTGAGGATGATTCATCCTGGATGAAAAAGAGTCCAATGCAAGAATAAAGTGAAGATATTTAAGCGACAAAAGCAATCCCCCAGAAATGAGTGATAGTTGGGAATGCATCAAAAATAAGTGCAGAAATACGGTTTAACAATAAATATTTGGGGCTATTCTGCCATTTCTGTTATTCTGTTATGAATTTTCTGTTATGAATCATAAAAGATTTAGAAACAAAAGATCTTTTATAATTGGTATTCAGAACTTCGAACTTTTATAAAATTCTGTTATGAATTTTTCGAAAAAGAAATCTGTTATGAGACATCTGTCATTTACCAGCTGTCACCTAAAATAAATTTTGTGATTTGTCAACCAGGATGGAATTGTTAAAGGAATTTCTGAAGAATATGGATATCCAAGACTGATGGTAAGTTAAATTTCTATTCAAATCAGTTTTAATTTATCTATTTTATATGATGATGTCATCTTTTCAGAAACCAGCCCCTGCATTTTCCGGAACAAAACAGGAGTTCCAGTTTCCTGAAATCGCCTTGGCGGATTACAAGGACAAGTATGTATGTTTGTTCTTCTATTTATTGGACTTCACCTTTGTCTGCCCAATTTAGATTATTGCATTCTCTTACCGTGCAAAAGAATTCCGCAGCATTGTGTAATGATTGCATGTTCAACACCCGAAAAATGGTGAAGCAATCAATGAAATTGCACAAAAACAATACTGCAGTTCACAGTCCTACTAATCGGCACAGAAGCAGCAATGGAAACACATAAACGCCGACTGGCGACAGGAAAAATTGAATTTGTTTAACGCCCTCATTGGACCATCGCAGAACTGGGTAGATACACATTCAAAAGATTCTAAGCAATTCTCAATGGAACTTGCGGAAGTCGTTCCTGCTTGAATCACATTGTAAGTAGGTTTTTATGGAATTTCACAAAAAATACTTTTTTTTTTGCTTTATTAGGAAATGGCATTGCTGGGGTAAGTCGAAGTAACCAAGATTGTGTGGGTGTTACTTTTTTCTAACAATTTTCTGTCTAAATAGATGCAAGGTCAAGCTCTGCGATACATTTCCATTCTCCTCTCCCAAGTGGTGCACCAAAGTTCAAAGAAGGGATCCCTCAGGGAGAGACTACAAGTGCTGGCTAGTGATTTCAGTGACAGACTGCGAGGTAAGATCTTTTTGTTTCTTGCACACTTTTCACATTCACACATTTATCTTTAGGAAACAAAATCAGGAAGAACAGCAGCTTTCGAATGTGGAACGTCATGTTGAGATAGCATCGGGGATGTGCATGCGCGAATGGAGACGTCTGCCACAGATTGTCTCTCACATTCATTTGCAGTATCTGCAGACGGCTCAGCAGATAATGGAACTGCAGGAAGCTTGTCAGATCCATCAAGGGCTTATACAGGGCCAGGGACGAAACTCTTCGCTGCATGATATGAAGGCTATTGTAAAGACATGGCGCAATCGATTGCCAGTGATTGCTGATGATCTGTCGCATTGGAGTGACATTTTCACATGGCGTCAGCATCACTATCAAATTACTCAACACTTGGAGCAGCAAACAGACCAGGGGAATACAATGTTGGGAGTGCATGCCTCAGCGCAGGCGATCATCAATTTCGGTAAAATTGCAAGGAAACATAACCTGACCAGTGTTTGCCAGGAGTCTCTTTCGAGGATCTATACGATTCCATCGGTTCCAATTGTCGATTGCCTCCAGAAAATCCGTCAACAAGTCAAATGCAACATCCAAATGGCATCGGTCGGCCGACGAGCCGAACTCAACGAGGCCCTCGAAGTCATCGAATCTACCAATCTCAAATACTTTAGCTCTGAAAACAATGCCGTATTGTATGCTCTCAAAGGATTGCTGCTCGCGCAGCTGGGACGCTCGGATGAAGCCAATAAAGCCTTCAGTGCTGCAGCTAAGCTGCATGATGGTCTCACCAAAGCTTGGGCCTTGTGGGGTGATTATCTCGAACAGATATTCACTTCTAAGCCAAGGCAGATGATGATTGGTGTGAGTGCGATAACGTGTTTCTTGCATGCATGTCGGCATCAAAACGAAAACAAAACGAGGAAGTACTTGGCTAAAGTGCTGTGGCTTCTGTCGTACGATGATGCGAAGGCTTCACTTATGGACGCGTTGGAGAAATATGTTGTTGGAGTGCCTCCGCTGCATTGGCTGCCGTGGATTCCACAATTGCTGTGCTGTCTCGTCCAATATGAGGGCAAGGTCATTCTGAATCTTTTGAGTCATGTAAGTTTGTTTTTCTGCAACTTTTTGAGCGATACCATTTTTGAAGTGTCCATTATTTTCGTTAAGGTTGGAAGAATGTATCCACAAGCGGTCTACTTCCCAATAAGAACGCTGTTCTTAACTATGAAGATTGAGCAAAGGGAGCGACATAAGCCCACCGAGCAGGCTAATAAGATGCAAGGCTATGTGAGTATTTATCAGAATATTACGAGGACTGGCTCTAAAACACTGTTTTCTCTGTTTTTAGCAACAACAAGCTGATGAACAATCCGGCGAAAGGGCAAATCCATCCCAAAACACACAGCAAACCATAAAAGCAACATCGTCAATGTGGCGTTGTTCGAAAGTAATGCACGTCCAGCGAGAAATCCATCCGACAATCCTCAGCTCCATCGAAGGAATTGTCGCCCAAATGGTTTGGTTCCGCGAGAGCTGGACCGAAGAAGTTCTCCGTCAGCTGCGTCAAGGCTTAATCAAATGCTATGCTATCGCGTTTGAGAACAAGAGTGCAGTAAATAAAGCCACAATCACACCCCACACGCTGCACTTTGTCAAGAAACTTGTATCGACTTTCGGAATCGGTATTGAAAATATCTCCGGCTCACTTGCATCCTCGTCGACAAATTCAGCGGCCTCCGAATCGTTTGCACGACGTACACAAACCACATTCCAGGATCCGGTCTTTCAAATAATGAAGGGACAATTTACTAATGATTTTGATTTCTCCCAGCCGGGAGCCATGAAATTGCATAGTGGGTTCAATATATTTACAGCGATAAGTGTTTAAAGTTAACGGTCTTTTTTTATTGTACAAATAAAAATCACGTATTTTTGAAAATACAACACATTTTTCTTTACTTTTTTTTTGTGTCGCCAGTGTCGACAAGTCAGAATGTTCGCTGCTATCATCATCGTTGTCCTCTTCTTCTGCGTCTAGCAGCATGTCAGCGTGGGCCGGCCATGTGGACAGTTCTGAAACCGAATTATAAAAATTACCATATTAAACACCTTTTTCCTGTACGAGTTGATTTCAGATGTGTTCTTACCTAAGGCTGCTCAATTTCGCCCATATAATCAATCAGATTGCGCATTGTCAATTTACTCAAGGGCTTGCCAACCATCACAGACTTTCTGCATGCTCTGGGAGCAAACATCTCTCTAATACGAGACGACGCGACGGTGGTAGCCTTTACACGATTCACTTCTCTGCTATAGCGTAGCCTTTGTATGGTGCGGATCGAGTTGTAGAGCACGTTCAAAGTGCAAAATTCCTTCTCTAGATTGTCACTGTAGTACAGGCACATAAATAGCATCGGCTGATGTGGTATCGTTCTTCTTGACCCTGTCGTTGACGAACTGTACGGTGCCGATGATATTGCCGAGGATGGTGGAGCATTTGGCAATGCAAACGTACTCCTTTTCGAATTTGAATCGATTCAAATGGATGTGCGCGCATTGACCAGGGCATTGTGATAGTTGCAGAGCATCATTTGGCATGCAGCACTATTGGCTTAGTAGGCGGCCGAAGCGGGGCATAGTGAAATTGCATTCGAGTATAGTTTTAGTGCAGCTTTTGCCCTAATTCTCCACATACTCCATTGTGACAACGTCGCCTCTGAAAGATAAAAGTGATATTCCTGTATAATGAATAAAACTTAAAAGACACGTTGGTCTTAAGACGGCAGTAGTAACTTACCCAAAAATGCCCATCATCACTGGCTATCGAAACAATTTGAAACGACCATTCTGTCCGAATAAACACGACAGATCTAGCAGAATTCCTCGAATCTTCTCAACTGTCGATAGTCGATACGTACAAATTTATTATTAAAATGCACCACTTTCACTTTACTGGAAATACTAAAAACCACTTAAAACATAAAACCATAGGATTAAACATAAAACATAACCATTTTATGTACCTATGAACGAGCTGTGTCCTTCACGCTTCAAATTTAAGTATTAAAAACATTTATTTTTAACTGAAATCGTAGTACTTATTGAAATCTTTTATCATAAAAGTCCCAAAAAGTTGTCTGTTATTCTTTTATGATTTTTAACAGATTTCTTAAAAGATTTTGGCTTGCTGAATACCAAATAGGCGATTTATAAAAGATTTTCAGTATGTTCGAATTTTTTGACAGTTCATAACAGATTTCTTAACAGATTTTATAACAGATTTGGCTTGCCGAATACCAAATCTGTTATTCAAAAAAGATTTTTTGACAAATAAAACTTTTGTATGGGAATTCATAACAGAATAACAGAATAACAGAATAAAAGATTTCGCCGAATAGCCCCAATTGTCATAAAATGAGTAAAAATACATTTTGTTCTTTGTTTATGGCCCGATTTGTTTTCGGTTCCATATTTTTTCCAAAAAGAAATGCTTGCTCAATAACTATTTTCTATCGACTATTTTTTTCTGTTTCAAACGTCTATTTCAAAATTGTATGCTGTGAAATATGACGATACAATCGAGTTCATTCGATTGAAACAAATTACGTACTGCCACTGCTCGATTGTATCGAGTAAACTCGATTGTATCAAGTTACGTGCTGGCACCCCAGCTCTTGGCTTTATTAAACGTTGGTCGAAAGAATTTTCTGACCCATACGTCACCAAAACACTTTTCACTACTTATGTTCGTCCCCTCCTTGAATATGCTAGTCCCGTTTGGTCTCCATTCCAAGTAACACACTCCCAAAGAATTGAGTCAGTCCAAAAACGACTTCTTCGGTTTTCTCTACGCCATCTGCCTTGGAATAACCCTCTTATCACTTATGAGGATCATCTTCACATTATCAATCTTCTCTCGCTTGAAAAACGTCGAGAAATCGCTGACATAATTTTCGTATTCAAAATAATAAACGGAGCTATTGACTGTGCTTCCCTTCTCCATATGCTTTCCCTGAATACTAATCCTCGCAATCTACGATCTGTTCCTTTTTTCATCTTCCATCTCAGCGAACCAATTATGCCCATTTTAATCCTGTCACCAGCATGTTACGTTCAGCAAATAATGTCCAAGATGTTTTTGATTTTCATACCAACCCTTCTCGCCTCCGCATTGACCTTTATCGCCTCTTTTCCTAGTTCAATTTAATTTTAAGATAGTGTATAAGAATAGATTGTTTAATGGCCAGTTGCACCAAACGCTTTTAAATATTTATCGCTTCGTTAAATTTTAAAATGGCATTTATCGGGTGCTGCAACCAATTTTAGTTTAGAAAGGCCGATAAACTAAAATGCCATTTTCCTCCAGATAAATTTTAAAACCGAGTTTTAATGAAAATATCTATACAAAAAAAAAAAAAAAACATTTCACTTTTGACAGAACATTTGAAAGTTACAAAATTCAATGAAAAAAAAATACTACAGAATTTTAGATTGGTCATCCTCCTCAACTGATGATGATTTATTTGGGGAAGTAGCAAGACGTCCAAGAGTTCTTCGAGTTCACAGGAATCGGGAAAAGCGAATGTAACAACCTTTTGTTTCATTGCAACGATCAAAGTGACCAAAAAAGCCGAAGGGAAACCTAATTTGCCAATATACATAAGTAAATATTTATTGGTCAATACATTATCGTTCAGGAATCCATTTAGTGAATTCGACGATTTGGATTTCAAATTAAGGTTCAGGGTTTCCAAACAGTGCGTAGATCAACTTCTGGGATTATTTGGTACTCATTTGGAGCCGAAAAATTTGATAAACCACCAGTGCGAAAAACCAATTGCTTATTACATTGCGTTCTGGTTCATTTCAAATCTGTGTTGGAGATATGTTTAATGTTCATAGATCCACAGTTTGTCGAATAGTACGAAAAGTTACCCATCACCTAGTCATGCTAAGGCCTTCGTTTCAATGCCAACAGATAGTAATGAAATTATGAAAATCCAAAATCAGTTTTACCTACTAGCAAGATTTCCCAATTCAAAAATAGGAACGTAACAAACAAAATAAAATAACGGTTTTGACATCTCTTTTTCGTTCAGTTTAAAAAAAAAACAGGGATGGTTCGCAAACAGCATTTTAGTTAAAAAATCAGTGAATGACATTGGTGCAACCCAGTAAATTTATCAGGCCGATAAATTTTATAGACATTTTAACAAAAACTAGTTTTAGTAGATTTTGGTGCAACTGGCTTTACAAATAGTTTTTTAAGAAATGCTTGTATTAAGTATCAATAAATTCAAATTCAAATACATGATACTCCATGATGAACAAACACTTTAGGGGAAGGAAAGAAAAAAAGAATAATATGAACGTAGAAATTGTTTTGAAAACAAAACAACGGATTTGTCGATACCGAAGAGCGCTTATCCAATATAAGAGAGCAACATGCCAAACTTTATAAAATGCTCTTGAAATATCAAGTGTGATAATCTTATTTCTCCACTGTTCTGTAGGAAAAATCAGCAAGTTAAAACTGCGGAGCAACGAAAGCCTAAGATTAAGAAGCTTTTGTTCTTCAGAATGTAGAAGATTCGTCTTATTTACGAACTCGAAAATATGTATTTGACTCCGAGCGGTTAAGCTGAGATGAGAAGCACTATTTCATAACAAATTGATATTCTCGATTATTTTGTCATGAAAGCTGAAATAAAAACACACTAGACCAGGCATACTCAACCATTTTTTTTAATGGGCCACATTGATAATTTTGTAACGCTACCCCGGACGCTACAAAAGACACTTTGTTGCGTTTAGAAAGGAGATCAAATCTTTGATCTTTAGTTCGGAAAGTTCATTAAGGTCATTGAAGAAGGACTTTCCCAATGATTTGGCTCTCGTTTTGGCTAGGGCATGACACTTACACAAGAAGTGAAGAACAGTTTCCTTTTCTCGCTGGCCCGCACAACTACGACAGAAAGTATTGTGGGGAATGCCCAGCTTAAATGCGTGTTCCCTAACAGGTCAGTGCCGGGTGCATGTTGCAACGACAATGGCTATGTGTTGCCTGGGTCTGCAAATAAGATTATTAGTAGATACAAGATTTATTGTAGGTGGGCCATATCCTTCTAGATATGATACAGTTAGTTAGGCTACTCCATCTGTGGTTTGATTCAGCGAGAAAAATTGAGAAAATCTTGCCATTCATAGCACCAAGAGGAATGTTGACTCTTTCTGCGAGTGAGCTGTGAAGGCTAATCCTTGCCTAGCTTAGCTCGTCAGCTCGTTCATTGCCCTCAAAGCCACTATGACCCGGAATCCAGACAAGAGTGGCTCTGAGTACAATGTTCATGCCCGCTAGCTCACTTCAGCATTGTTGAACTAATTTGGAGGATGATTTGGACGAGCCAATCGCTTGAAAAGATAGCTGTATTGCGGTTTTGATTTGGATCTAGTTTTATTAATTTGCATGCTTCCTTAATCGCGAGTAGTTCAGCCTGAAAGAAACTAGCAAAATCAGGAAGCCAAAAAGACCTGGAGACATTTAAAGACTCAGAGAAAATTCCTTTGAGCCGTCACTGAAAATATACTTCGTCCAAAACAAATCTGCAGTACAGGCCTTATGGGGGAGCTTTTTTACTCCAAAGGGTGCTTGTTCAGGAAAAAAACATCTAAAATCCCATTAAAAAAATATACTACAACACTGTTTCCGCATAAAATTTGCTTTGATTTATTTTGAAAAGTAAGCGTACATCCCCCCATGACCTCGCACATCGCACGGCTGAAGCTGAACGCTGAAGCCATACTGATCGTATGCTCGTTTTTGCAAAGCTCTTTCTGTTTGACAAAACAAACATATAAATCAGCGTTGCCAGGAAATAATAATCCTTACTTTAATTTCGATTCTGTAAGGGAGCTTTCAAGAATAGTAGCTTTTTCTTAGGTAATCGTTGCCATCCCATTTTTTGTTCACGGTATGCAGTAAAAAATTAAAATCCGTTAAAAAAGGAGTAGGCTTATTCAAGGCAGAGAAATATTGATTAATTTGAACAGATTTTTGGGTGCATACATTTGTGCAAGTTTAGTGCGGTTATAATTTTTATGTTGGTGCTGTGTGAAAAATAAATTATAAAAACAGTAATTTTAATTAAATGGCTTCAAGTTCTTCGAAGGATTTAAGCGCTGAGAAAAAAAAAGAAATAGTTGATGCAACAAATAAATTTTATGACCATTCAAAAAACAAAACCCAAGCCACTTGATATTTTTTCGGTTTCAGAACGAACGAAAGTTATTTTATGTTCGTATTAAATAATTTTTCTAAATGAAAATCTTTGTTTAAGACAATACTAATAAAATATAGAAGGCAACTATTTCGATTTTTCGGAGAGCTTTTTACAGTTTTAGTATATAACCTACGGTAACCCTTGCCAATTTTTTCTTTCACACAACGTAATGAAATTCCTCTGCAGATAGAGTGAGATATGAATGTCCTATCCTCCCTATACTGCAGATTTGTTGGACGAAGTATAGTTGTGTCGAATTCTCTCGTCACTAGATGAGTGATAGCTTTAAAATCCGCACTGAGGTCCACAGGAGGAGTGTAGTAGTCGGTTTTGGTCGAAAAGATGTCCATTCAAAATTTGAAAAAGTAAGGAATACTCAGCGACATCTGTTTTTCATTTAGTTGTACAAACCTTTCCTGGCATAGACAGGAGTGACATCTAGAATAATTTTTTGAAGACACACGATGTCCACTTTTCCACTGCAGTACGTTCTAGTGTTGCTTCCATTTTGAAAACTGAAAAGCATATATTTTTCTCACGTTTTTTTGCAGTCACTCGATATTTTAAGAATTTATTAAACCACGCCGTGTGCCAACTTTTATAAGCTCGCGGGCCGCAGGCGCAGGTTGAGTATAGTTGCTCTAGAGTCTAGACAGTCGTTTATCTCTATACACATTCTATGTAGTGGCCAAGTAACGAAATCACTACGCCATGCCACGGGCACTGCTGATTAATAAATGAAACGTTCGAAAATATTGTTGTTTTTTTTTTATCATTTTACACTTTAATGTTTGTTTTAAACTCATACAGAATAATGATAGTAATAATAATAATAATTACTGTAATTCATAATTAAATAAAATTTAATTATATTTTCAACTTTTTTTTCTGTTTTAGAGTAGGCAATCAAAAATAATCATATGTATGCGTTATTAGAATAATAATAAAGTTTTTTGTTCAATAATAATAATAATAATAATTACAGTAATTGTTTTTTTTTAAGTTTTTTTTTTTTAATAATTTCAACAGAACTAAGTCTTGTATTCTAAATAATGAATTAAAAAATAAAACTTGTCTTAAGGTAACTAACTATCTTCCGCGTTAATATTAATGTTTTTTTGTTTTTTTTTCTTATTTTATTTCTTTTTTAAAGGCATTGTTGTCTCTTTTCTTCTTTAATAATAATAACTCTGCTTCAGGGTGATTATTGTTTTGGTTTGTAATCTCCGTAACTTTTTTTTGTTGTATTTTTTTATATATGTAAATCGAAATAGCTAAAACTATGATTTTTGTTTAAACTTTATTCTTATCTTACACTAAGTTTCTTATATAAAAATATATATATTTAAATAATATGTGTTTCCTTTGAATACATAAATATTTTCAACAAAATTTGTTTCTTTTAGGTTTCATCTAACAACTTATGTTCGTAACAGCTTTTTTGTTTTGGGGGTTCAAAAACTAAAATAAAATAGATTTTTTTCTTTTGTAATTTTTTAACAATTTTGTCCAAATGTAACAATAGGCATTTATAAATGTTCAACTCGAGGTTCCGATTTTTCTGTTTATAGGAGATCCGTGACCTCTTATAAGATTTATTAAGTTAAATAGCTTATATGATAAAAAATATATGTATTTTTGTATTTCTAGTACTAGTAGTATGTTTTCTTGTTTTATGCAGGAAGGGTTTGTGGTGTGTTATTTATATAAAACAGAAAACAAAAACGCTTGAAAGAAAAACATAAAAGAGTAGTATTTAGAGTATTTATACATTTTTATATTACTTAACATTATTCATGAAAAATTATCTCATTAAGGTACAAATTTTGAAATTGGAAAGATGTTTGGTCAGTTATATTATTAATAATTACTATTTACAATGTTAAATAGAAAACGATTTTTGCTGTGGAAGTGAACACGCAGAGAACTTATGGGGCAACAAACTCGAAATATGTGTTTGCAAAAGAAGGAGTATTCCCACGAAGGCGAGCGACGGCAGCGAATGAATTTCTTTTTTTGGAATCAACGGTGGCGACTTCAGTTCCAGTTAGGCCGAACTACTTGGTGAACACCTTTGT
This sequence comes from Sphaerophoria taeniata, assembly GCA_943590905.1. Classification (NCBI taxonomy): domain Eukaryota; kingdom Metazoa; phylum Arthropoda; class Insecta; order Diptera; family Syrphidae; genus Sphaerophoria; species Sphaerophoria taeniata. The sequence continues at coordinate 88,452,825 of OX016542.1, forward strand.
GGACCACTTCGACTTATTTGAAGCCCAGACCGCAAAAGGAGCGGTTTTTTGTCTGTTCTTGAACTTGGAGTCACATCAAGTGCCTGGTACTCCAGGTTGGTGGTTGTACGTCGGGGTGACTTCCCGACCAAGTAGAAAAAAATTAAGTTGCGAAGCAACAACAGGACTCGGAAACGGACGGAAACACTGATGACGACCCAAGCAAATGTTTTAAATAAGTAAGTAAGTTTGCAGACAATATTATAACAACTTGATGAATTGAATACACCATCTTCTTATCGATTTTAAAGTCGCCTCTCATAGCGTTAATAGAAACGAGCTATATAGAGCCATGTCGCGTCTCGGTATCCCTGCCAAACTCGTTCGCTTGTTCAGGATGACTATGGAGAAGTCTCGCTGCTCCGTCAAAGTCAGACAGACGGTCTACGACAGGGCGATGCGCTATTTTGCAACCTCTTTACCATCGTACTTGAAGCTATTGTGCGTAACTCAGAAGTCAACACCAGTGGCACAATTTTTCAAAAGTCCGTTCAACTCCTGGCTAACGCGGACGACATTGATATTATCGGCAGAACGAAGCGAGCTGTCAGTTGCGCATTTGCTGGGATTGGACGGAGGCGGCTAAGAAGGGTTTGGCTGTGAATGAGACGAGAACAAAGTATATGCTGTCATCGAGAAGAGACACACAACACCGTCCATTCGGCCAGAACATCACAATGGGTAGTTACAATTTTGAAGTAGTCAGAGTAGTGGGTTCCACTATAACTTCGCACAATGACATCAGTGCAACGATAAAGCAAAGACTCACTCTTGCCAATCGCTGGTTCTTCGGGCTAAGAAGGCATCTGAGCAGTAAAGCCCTCTCTCAAAGAACCAAGGAAGCCCTGTATAAGACCTTAATCATCCCAGTCCTGCTGTATGGGACGGAGGCATGGACATTGACAAGAGCGGATGAGAACCTTATGGGTTGCTTTGAGAGAAAGATTCTTTGAGTTACGTTCGGTCCAGTGTGCATCGGCGGAGAGTGGAGAAGGACATTTATTTATTATTTAGAAAGCTAAAAATTCAGTGGTTAAGATGGCTGAGCCATGTGGAGCGTATGAACACCGCCGCACCAGCCCGTCGAGTTTTCGTATCCAACCCCTAAGGACAACGTGGAAGAGGAAGTCCTTATCTTAGGCGGCGCGCTCAATTGGAGAACAACATTAACCAACTTAATGTGCGCAACTGGAGGCAGCTTGCGAGGGACCGAGCTGGCTGGAAAGGCTTGTTGGCTGAGGCCGAGATCCATCCACCGAAAGTAAAATAAAGTATTTGACATGAGCATATACTGAGAGTAACACTTGAAGTTTAAACACAAATCAGTGCCTCTAAACTGAAAACATTGAATTCTAGATAATTTTTCCTTTTTTTCAGTGATGCTGTGGTGGTAGAGTGCCGGAATGGTGAACAAGATTATCCCTAAAGGTCGTTTAAGTAAGGCATTGAAAAGGGAACCTAAAACAAGAGGAACTTTTTTAACGGCAGGACGGAAATCATATTAAAAAGCTTACAACACAATATTTTGGAGCCCAACTGCTAAGTCAAGGGATTTACGTCTTATCAAGAGAATTCGACCTAGCAGAAGCACATGTGCTTTTACAAGAAACCAATGAAAGCTCGCGCAAGGCTTATGGATGGGTGTTTAAAAACTACGCCGCGCCGTCCGGTATTCGTCTTATAAGACAGCGAAAAGCATTTGTAAGTAATGGCAAAGAATTAGCATCTGGGAGATTCCTGATCGACAAAGCTACACCAAGTGGTTTAGAAAATTCACGTATAGCACAAGACGGCCGGCCAAACTTATGGTTTAGAAAGAAAGCTTTTGGAGTCCATTAATATTTTGTGCCAAGAGCAAACAGTGCAAATAATTCAAATACATTCCCCAATCACTCCCCATGTACTCAACTTCCCGCTAAACGAAAAACTAATAAAAAATTAAAAACTATTCACCTGTTTTTGCTTTCCACACACATTTTACCGTAATTGTTCTTTTTCGTTCCTGTGTGTATTTAGGCACTAATTTAGTATTGTTTGTTTTTTCTTTTTTTTCTTTTTTTAGGTTTTGCGTTTTTTTTTTTGAACCTCAATCTTTTGATTTTGTGATATTTCCACCAGTTTGTGCTGGCATTAGTTTGTGTTGCGGTATGACCGTCAACGACTTGGGGATTTTCGACATTAGGCTATTGTCTAACAGCAGGGATTGCTGTTTCATAGTTGTTGCTGTATATGATGGTTGTGGTCCCTTAGAGGAGGCTACAACCGCCGCCGTTGCTGCAGTTGCTGTCGAAGACGACGATGTCGATTTGCCATTAATCAGCATCTGATTGGCATCGGGGAAGTTATTCCACAGCCAAGAATTGGTGGGAACTCCACTGCCAAGTGTTGACACTGTACTGGTTGCGGGTTTCAATTGCGACAGCACTTGTCCCGATAGATTTGGAAGAATTGATGACAAGCTAGACGGTGCATTCGATGAGGCGAGCAAACTCATTGGTTTCACACTGAGTGAAGGGTTCGCATTCACCTGAGATGACTGGGATTGCGATGTGATTGTTGCACTGGCCAACGTGTTGATTGTTGAAGTTTGTGTTGATGGCTTTGGAGCGATAGGAGTGTAGACTGTCGTCGGTTTATTGAACATAAGACGTTGCTTTTTTGCGGCATTCTCAGCGGCATTGACAGCTTGCATTGTCTTATTGAATGAGACAAGGGCAGCATTTGATGACGCAGATGATGCTGATGCCGCTGCCGCTGGCGCCTTTCCATTGTTACAAGTTGCAGGTGGAAAGATCGAGCCGGGTGCTTTGACTTTACCGCGACTTCCCTTAAGCATTTGATCGCGCATCAGTTTCTCACGGCGTAAAATGCACATTCGGTTGTAATCGTGAATAGAAATGAGGAAAGGCCGGCCGCCAGATTGCACTTGAACGAGAGCCGGCAGACGTCTGCCATCAGCAGTCTGATAGAGTGGACCTTGCTGGTTGTTTAGATGATGAGATGATGTGGTAACTGGCAGAAGTGTCGGTCGCCAACTCTTGCTTTCGAGACGTTCCTGAGCAGTGAGAGAATCCGGCAGAACGACAACATTCGGGGGAAGCGGTTTCATTGGTTTAGGCAGAATTGTTCGTTTCTGTTGTTGTTGCGATTGCTGTTGGAGTAAACTGGCTGGAGATTGTGCCGTTGGTCGTTTATTCAAGCTTATCAACTCGGGGGGAGTTGTATTAAATGCAGCCTTCTTATGATGTGTAGGAGATGAATCGAGCTTATTGTTCATGAGTTTGTTGGCAGCGGCCAAGATCTTTTGCTGCTTTGTCATCATTGTCCCTTCGTTCGGTGTAGTGGAACCGGACCGATTGGGGGAGTGAGGAGAATTCGATTTGGAACTGGGCGTCGAGTTCAGTGAAACGATCTCGATCGCACTGTTTCCTTTCGGAGCACCGACATTGGCTTTGAGAATACTTCGGCTGTTGGGTGCTGGAATTGCCACCGGGGGCGTGGAGACAGTAGACATTATCAATGGAGCACTGCTATTTAGCTCTTTCTGTTCTTTCGGTTTTGATTGATTCTGAGTTTCTTTGGGCTGTTCCTTTGGCCGGGCGATGATAGTCACCGAATTCGAACTTAACTGCCGTTGAATTTTATCCACTGACAAACTGCGAGGTCGAACTTCGGAGACGTCGTTTGGTGACACCGGCGAACTACAACGACTATCGAACGAAGTCAAACGATTGCGCACTGTCTGAGTGTACACAGTTGCATTGGAACTGGCATTTGATGACAGAATTAAATCGCCATTGCGATAATATTTCTCCAGAAGAATAAGATGCCTTAAGAAACTCGACTGATTGCCGTAGGGCTTCTGCAGATCCTCCCAAAGGCGACGAGTTGGCTCGTCATATTGCAGGAATGTATTGATACGTGTCCAGCCTTCAGGCGTTTTCCGTGACGGTCTACTGTCAAAAGGTGCTTTGAATTGCAGGCCGAGGTCCTCCTCGCCGGGGAATAATTCTCGCATTGATATGTTTGGATTCGAACGCAGGGCTGTCGATATGTCGTTGCGGTCTTCCAGTGAAGTGCCGACACTCTGGAGAATTGCCTTGAGTTTTGACTGTTGGTCCTTGGCTTGCTGGGCACTCTTTTGTGGAGATGGAGATGTCGAATTCGAGGATCCCGTCGAGGAGGTGTCCGAAATAATTGGAACATCGTAGTCCACCAAGACATCATTGTCAAGAACCATTTGATTGCTCGATGAATTCGATAGCGTTGCTTTTTTGGCCGTCAAACTCTCGTCTCCACTAAACAAACCTCCATCGCTGATCATCTCAACCGATGAGCCCGTCGAGTGCGCTGGAGATGCCGGCACTTCTATTGTTTCGATTTGTTCATCTTCTTGCAGGGAGCTGGATTTACTTTTGTTTGATTTGGCTTTGTTCTTCTCTTCGTCTTGTGATGTGTCCTTTTTATCGTGGATGTTGTAGAATTGAAGGAGTCTGGAAATACAAAAAATCTCTTAAAAAACATATCCCGACTGAAGGATGCATAGAAACTCTCACCTCTTTCGATAGTTCTTCACGAACTCGACCTTCTGCACCTTTCCGTGCTCGGGTGGTTTTATAAGCAAGTTGGCAAAGTAACGACACAACTTGCACACCGCTGTACCCTGTCCCATAGACACTGGAATTCCCATTCCTGCAAGAGCTTTTTCCAGACGATCGGTGTCCTTAAAAATAAACATGTTCATGTTAGTTATAACAACCATGGGGATGCTCTCAAAAAGAACTTACCGTTGTTATGTGATACATGTTGTTCTTGCCCAATCGACGTTTGCACAGCACACACCCACTACTCTGCATAACAGCTTCGTAATGCTTATCACAAATGTGTAAATAAGTTCCCGTCGCTGACATATCGAAATTCAGCAGAGATTTCTTGATATTCTTCCTGATACTTTTGCGTCTCAGGGAGTGAGCAGCTTTTTGACCACAATCTGGAACAGCACAAATATGACCGAGCGAGCAGTTAGTAGGCAGATGGTGGGCCTTCTCTGCTTCTGCTGGAGGACTCTCAACAGTAATCTCGCTTGATGTAGTTTCTATTGTTGGTGTCGCTTCTGTTGTGGATTTTGTAGCTGATGTTGTTGTTGGAGTTGATGTCTCAATGCGCCCGGGGACCGATAGACGTTTTTTGTAGTTAGGAGCATTCGCTCGACGATCTACGTGACGGAAACAGGCATCGCAGAGACAATTGTCCACCGTGAGCTTTTCTTCATCTGATCAACAAACAAAAAGTCATGAAATTCTTATTTTAATGCAAGGAGCCATAGGAACTTACTTGAAAGAATCTTCTGCTGTCGCTCCAACGACTTAATCTGTCCCACATGACACGGTGTGTCATAGAGTCCGAATTTGCCACTGCAATAATAACACTGATCCTGACACAGTCGACCCGGATGGAATTTGAAAGACGATGCCTTTTCTGGAATGAGAATTTCTTCTTTTTCGTCTTTCTTGCTAGTCGCAACAGTTTCTTGATGTTCGGCTTGTGGTGTTGGATCTAGGGGATAACAATTAAAGTTAAAAAAATTGTCAAAAATAAATCTTCATCCAACCTCACCAGTTGTGTTCAGTGTGTTAGAACGATTGTAGGACTTTCTTCCTTGATTGGATGAACTTGCCGGCGCTATAGCAGGAGTTGAGGTTGTTTCAGATCCAGGAACTGCATTTACCTTTGCAGCTACAGTACTTGTACCTCCAACAGCCTGGAATAAAATATAATTAGTAACCTTGGCAGCTCCTTGAAGTTAAAAGGGCGCTCAAATCTCACCTCGTTTTGAATTGTGTAATATGAATCGTCTCCGGAAGCGTTTGATGTATTCTCACCGCTCTTTTCCGCGTTCGATGGTCGTCCGCGGCCCTTCTGGAATGTCATTTTCAGCGATTGCCGTCGATTACTTTGATAACCTGAAGTGCTGGCCTTATTCGAAGTACCTTCCCCGTTCTTGCCCTTCTTCGGTTGTTCACTGGCCGCATTTCCGTTGCCATTGCCATTACCATTGCCGTTGCCGTTGCCATTACCATTACCACCACTTGATTGCCGGTTAATCTTGATTATTGTCTTCAAAGTACCTGTATACTCCTGAGAGGACTTATTTTGACCATTACCAGTCGCCGAAGCTGCCGTCGGTTGAGCAGCAGCGTTCTTCTTCGAACTACTATTGTTGCTGAGATTGTGAAGGAATTTGCGACGTTTTTGCTTGGCCATAATTGCTTCATCGGCAGCTTTGTGAGTCAGCAGACCGAGGGTTTTAAGGTGTCGCTCCTTTTGGCGGAGTTTTTCGTCGTTCTCCGGCGTACGGGGGACATTGATTGTTGGTTTTGGAGTTTCTTTTGATGTTGTGGCTGGGGACGATGCTGTGGTTTCGATACAGGATGATTCTGCTGCGGTTTCGACGCCATTGCTACCGACTTTTGACGGCGATGAATTCTTCGATGATGAAGAATCCGAAGGGCACTCTTGATGTTCTTCCTGAGGAGGACTTTCGGTTTCGGATTGGCTTTTGATTGGGACTTCTTGAAGTTCTTCTGGTTTGACAGCCTCCACTTTCAGTTCGACGTTTTCCTTATTTTCCTCTTCTTGGTAGATTTTGATTTTTGCCATCTCATCGTCGCTATTTGGTTCTTTATTAGGTTCATCGACTTCCATTTTGTCAAGAGCTTGCGCCAGAGGTTTTTGTTCCTCCGCAGGTTCCTTCGAAGTAGTTTTAGAGTTTTCCGGTGCTTCAGCATTGATCTTATCACTCTTGATTATCTTATCACACATTTCCCCTTCGCTTTTTTCCACAGGTAACGCAGTTGCTGAGGTCTTCAATTCAGCGTCCTTCACAATCGTTTCGTCAACTTCTTGCTCATCAACTCCTTTTTTAACGGATTCCTTAAGACAAACGTTCTCCTTAGTATTTAATACCTCTGGATCGTTCTTCTTCTTGGGAATTGATTCTTCGACGTCTTTTGCTTCCTCCTCCTTTACTTTTTCGATTTCGGTTTCGGCTTTAGGCTTTTCGATTTCTTTACTGTCTCCAGATAAAATTGTTTCTTCGCATTCTGTTGAGGCGTTCTCTACATTTTCTTGGTCATTTATAAAAGGTTGTTCTGCTGACTCTTCATCCTCCTCGTCTTCCTCTTCGACAATCAACGGGGATATGAAGCCAGTGCTTACACTTCTCGCGTCCTCATCGTCTTCCTGATTATTTTTAATGGTTCCAATGCTCTCGACCTCTTCGTCCTCGTCCTCGAACACGAGTTCGCCCTCTTTCATTGAATCATTGGACACACTTGTTTGATCAGTAGGTTCTTCTTCAGTTCTCTCGGTGGCGGTTTGAACGATTCCGCCTAACTTAGGGTCATTCTCAATGCCCAGATTATTTTCGAGAAATTCTGGCTTTTGGTAGAACTGCTTGACGCTTATCTCGCAGACGCCTTCGCTCACCAAATCTGGGCTAAGAGAAGCTGATTTTTCAGAAGAGTTTGATGGCTCGGGAGTGCGAGAAACTGCACTTGTGCTGGGCACTTCGCCGTTCTTGGGATCAGTTGTATCTACGCTGAGCGGTGTATCAATCAAATCTGTCGATTTCGGAGACTTTAATTCACTGGCATCATCACCAGACGGAGTAGATTCAGCTTCTTTTTGAGACAAATCTTCATCTGTAACCTTTTCAGTATCGGCGGCTTCCTTCGCGACGACCGATGGTTCATTTGGTGCCTGAGCTTCGGCATCGGTTACATTTTCAGCTTCATTGGCTAAAGCATCTGGTTTCGTGTCAGCGACATCATCTTCGACTGTCGATGAGGCCATGGAGTCTTTGCTATCCTCATCGGGACGAATTCGACTTTGACGCTTCTTCTTGGTCTCCTTTGCGTCTGTCTTATCTTTGTCTTTGCGATACGGCCTGGTTGTTGGAGAATAACTCATTGTAGTCTTCCTTGTTCGCAGTGAAATCCTTGCCGATGGCTCAGCTGGAAACATGTCGGTAATGTCCGAAGCAACATCTGAAGTCATCTCTTCGCTGCTTTCCAGAAACTCTTGTTTTATGTTAATTGAATCCATGTCAAAGTCTGAAACCTCTGTTTTGATGATTTTGGTTAAGGGTTCTTCTGAACCGGCTTTGGGTGACAGTGAACGTTTTCTTTTCGCAGCAGGCGCAGGCGCCGGCGGTTCAGTGTTTTGTTGTTGCTTTCTTGTATATTTTCGCTTGGGATTTGGTGGTGTTTCTGGTCGCGCGCTCATACCACTACTTGCTCGTCGAGCTCGAGTAAGTCTCGTATTTTCGGCCCAGTCTTTCATGGCGGCCTTTCTTGTTAGGCGATTGGTTGGTGGCATCGAGGGACTTGATTTACTCCCAGGTGGACGACCACGTGCAACTAAAGGTTTATCGATCTTGGTGTCCTTGCTTTTGGCGGTCTCATCAACCGATGTTGGAAGTGATGCTTCACTTGATGAATCTTGTTCTTGTGAGTCAGTGGGCGGTTTCTTTTTCAAAGGGGATGTAGCTATTGGTGAATTACGAGTTACTCGCTTGATTTCATCGGGATCCAGTAATTCTTGTTTGATTTGTAGTTCTGTTTGTGTTTCTGGGATTGTGTCAATGTCTGGTTTGTCTCCATTTTCTGTTGTTGGAGCTGTGTCTTTTGTTTCAGCAGTAACAGTTGACGAACTGTCAGCAGTTGTAGTTGGTTGTTCCTTTTCAAACGTTTCTGTGATAGCAGTTGCAGATTCCATTCTGGCGAGTGGTTTTCGAGCGGACATTGCTTTAAAACTTGCTCATAGAATGAATTTTTCTTAGAATTGACTGGGCGTTTAGAAGCTCTGTAAATAAAGTTTTGAAGACGTATTTACTCAAGATGGTTGTTTTTTTTCTTTAATCCTTTCTCAGTTCATTGTAAAAAAATATAATCATTCAATCTTTCCAGCGATAGACAGAAACATTCACGTATATCTATCTCACAGTCGCACACCTTTTTTTTCAAAACTAACGAAAAGGTTGCCAAGAACTGGACAAGCTTACAAGGACTTCGAATGGCGCGCCATTTTGCCGTCGTCGCCTTTATTGCGGGATTAGGTTAGGTTGGGTTAAAGTGGCTGCGGATACAGAATCCACACACTTAGACCAAAAGAAAAGGCCCATTGTGATACCACATGAATCTAGAGAATTACTTCTTACTAGTGGAACCATTCTGAGCTTTTTTTGAAGCGAAGAAGATATTTGATATTAGTTCACTGGGATTATCATAAAAGTATTCTCCCAGATGAAGTTTGCGTCTTAGTGAAAGAGCAGGGCAAGTGCAGAGAAGGTGAGAGATTGTTTCCTCTTCTTCCTCGTCCACACAGCTCCTACAGAAGTCATTTGAGGCGACACCAAGTCGTATTGCGTGTCTGCCTATAAGACAGTGTCCCGTAAGGACACCTATAAGGGAGCTAATATGAAATCTGCTTTGAGACAACAATTCTTTAGAGCGCTTTAGGTCCAGTGACGGCCAAATGGTTTTTGTACCTGCGCACGTTGGTAGATTGTACCACCTAGAATTTGTTACCGGATTAGGGTCTGGAAATCTACCGAGATACCGGAACAACAACTATCGTGATCCGAGTATAGAAAATAGCAACATTGACTAAAAACTACGACGGCCTTTGTATAATAAAGAATATAATCAGCATTCAAGAATTTTTTGGATATCCAACGTTTCCGACAAAGTTAATGCTGTCAACAAGAAAGGACAGCCAACGTCGATGTCTTGGAGCAAACGTCAACATAGACAAATTTAACTCCGAGGTAGTTAAGGACTTTGACTACCTAGGATCCGCTATCAACTCAGACAACAACACCAGCGCTGAAAACAAACGAAGAATCACTCTTGCCAATCGCTGCTTCTTTGGACTTAGAAGGCAATTGAGTAGTAGAGTCCTCTCCCGAGCGACTAAAGTGACACTCTACAAAACCCTCATCATCCCAGTCCTCATTTATGTATGGTGCAGAGACTGAACATGACAACAGCCGATGAAAACGCTTTGGGCTGCTTTGAGAAAAAAATTCTTCGAGTGATTTTTGGTCCTGTCTGCATAAATGGAGAATGGAGACGAAGATTCAACCAAGAAGAACTGTACGAGCTGTTCACCATCACTGAACTAACCAGCAAAGTAAAGGCCCAACGAATTAGATGGTTTGGACTTTAGAGCGAATTGAAAATAATGCTCCGGCTAGTAGTCTTCGAATCCAACCCGGAAGGACGTCGCCTCGCAGAAGAGGAAGACCACGACTCAGCTGAACTAACTTGGCGTGCGAAACTGGAGACAGCTAGCTAGGGACCGAGCTGGCTGGAGACGCTTGTTGGATGAGGCCCTGGTCCGACCTGGACTGTAGCGCCACCATAAGTAAGTAAGAGTGTTTTGCCACATGGGCGAAAACGATAATCGGTAAATATTATCCTGGTTTAGGACCAGGCAAATCATTTTAATTCATAGCCATAGTCACTCTGAAAAGGAGATATAACTGCCTTATGGATATGTAATTGTTCCTCGATCTAATAAATTCATGACATAAAGCTTTGTAGTTTACGATGCCCTTGGTCCCTTGGTTGGATGGCTTCGGCGAAAGATTAAGATAAATGTGAAAGGAAACTCTGATCTAAGATTCCCATCTCAAAGGCAAGATTGTTTGTGAAAGATAAAACAGAGCCGTGGGATACAAGGTTTCCCAACGGACTTCATCCAACGAAAAGATTTGTCAATACCGAAAGCACTCATTTTCAATAAAACTTAAGAAAATGCACTTTTAAAATTTTTAGGATACCTATTATTAGATTTTCTTGCAGATAATAAAGGACACAAAAAGTTCCAGCAAAAACTTCAGGCGCGATAACGATAATGCAACAGTCTGAATTAAAAATTAAACGCCATTACAAAAAACACAAACGAACGAACACACAAACAAACAGAACAACATGCCGTAGTTCATCTTAAACCAGCTGGTCGTGTGCATTCTGCTTTCCTGCTCCCCACAAGAAGAGAAAAATTCTCACCAACATTCATTACATCTCCAGTGTTCAAATGTCACCCCTCTCCCCATAAAAAAAAAACTTCAAAATGCAAGTCCTTGTCCTAACACAAGTTAAAAAGAAAAGGAACTCTCACTCACAATCAATACGTATCTTCAATTTCAATAACCAGTTGACAAGAAAACAGACAACCACTACCATCACCGCCACCACCCACAAAATACATGAGTCGCGTATACGTAACAACAAAAAAGTTAAGGTTTACTACTACTCACCATTTGTTGATTATGTTGAGCTCGCAGGATTTTTCACCACTTCTGCCATTTGACAGACCTTTCATCAAAAATCCAAAATTTCATTCAATTCTCACAGGCAGATACAATTTTTTTTCCTTGTGTATGGTTCTCTGCTCAACTTTATTAGCAGTTTTGTTCCTCCCTCCTCTTTCGTGATAAAATAATACGAAAGGAAAGAACTGAACAAAATGAAGAAAATCCCACCACAAGAACACAAAACACGAAAGCGAATGCAAACAGTTTAGGAAAACTTTTTCTATAATTCCTTTTTGCCTTATTCTTTCTTCGTTTCGTTTTATTACTTTGAATTCTTTCTATTCATTGCAACCTTCTTTTCTCAATTTTACAACTTTTTTTCTGTTTCCAAAATGATACAAAAGACACTCGCTTTTGTTTTTACCGAAACTGAAATTCCCAAGGATTCGCGATGTCCTTTTTATTATTCTCGTTTTCTTTTCTTCACTTCGAAACGAAATTCTATTTTGTTTTGTGTGTTGCCCGAATAAAATGAACAAGAAAAACTTTGAACCAAATCAATTGAATGAATACAAATGGTCGTCGTCGTCGCTTCGTGTTGTCGGGTCGTCGTTTTTGTGGAAGAAGGCAAAGGCACAGAGCACCAAAAGAAGAGCAATAACAGACAAGCGAATTTTAATATCAAAGCAAAAACAAATTTCTAAATTCGCTCTACTTAAAATGTCAATTTTTACCACAAAATCGTGCTAATATTTGAGTAGTTATTTATTTGTAAAGTTAAATATGTAATTTAGCCAAAAGACACGAGATAATCTTTATGGTCGATCGTTAACAGGACCCGCTCCATGAGGGGTAGAAAATAAAACTAAACGCGAGTGCGGAAAAATGTCACCACACACGCAATCCGGTCTGTTTTTTGTCGGCGGATGATGTTCTCTTCCAACTCTGGCTCTCTTTGAGTAGAATTTTTCCCCAACTTGTGTTCTCTTTTGCACACCGATTTGCCTAAAATCGTGTATTTACGCTGTACGAATACAATGTAAGGAGGAAGATAAGAGATATTTACAGCTGATTGTAGAGTGGTGTGTGTGTGTGTGAACGCGGTGGGTTTTTGTAATTTTGTTTTAAATAAAATGGCCGCTGTTGCAGAGCACAAGCTAGAAAATCGAATTAAAAGGAATTGAAGATGAGAGACAGACAAGAATTCTCTTTAAATGTTAAAAAGTGATATGAGAAGCAAAGATAATGAAGAATTTACAAAAAAATCGACAGAAAAGAAAATAAAAATGCTAAACGAGTGGTAAAAAGGCTTTTCAATTTCTTTTTTTTTAGGTTTTTAGTTTTCCTGCATTGCACCTTTCTAATTATAACGAGTTTCCTTTAAAAGGATGTTTTCCAATTTAGGGGTAAAATGTCAGAGAAGTTTTTCGGTTTTCTGGATTTGATATTTTCGGAGGTCTGAAATAATTCGAGTGGCACAGTTGGTATTACATCACTGTCACATTATTTATTTTTCGTTTTTAATCGGCTTGGTTGTGGGTTGGTGAAATTCGTACGCAGGAAATGGTCAGATGAATGGTGGATGGAATATTTCAATCATTCGATCGGTTTGGTAGAAAGGTTAGCATGTTCTTGAGTAGGGGACCTGGGACCAATTCATAATTTGGTTCCTACATAAGATCTGGGTTTACTTGATAGGCTGGTGGTATGTACCTATATTTATATTAGGAATTGAAATAAGGTAGCTGTGGTAGGTATCTTGCGTTATTATTTCTTTTTTAGAAACTAAATTAAACATTATCACAATATTATTATCTAAGTGTTCTTGGAACAAGGGATAAAACTTATATGAACGATGATGGTGTGAAGTACACGAATTTGGACGTGGACAAAGCCTCATCAGCGAAACTATTTTTTTAAGTATCGATATGCATATCTCGATAAAGCCATTGTGCTACCCTTATTTCTTTTTGTATGAGTGGGTAGATACGACAATCCCAAATCGAACTTACATTACAGTCATGAGGTAGACAAAATAAAAGTTTGAATAATTTCCAAAAATGCCTTTGGTTATTAAGCTTTATTTTTCTATCAATTACCTACTTAAATCTTCTGGTTAATATTTATCTAATACTAGCTGACCCCGCGAACTTCGTCACCCTTCAGAGCAACTCCAATAACAATTTTCCATTTGGAAACCAATGAGTTTCCGATTTTTTCATAACAATAACATGCAAATAATTTTAAAATTTTTTCCCTAAGTTTCATCTACAGACTAACACGAGCAAAATAAAAAAATACTAGCCAAATCCGTCCAACCGTTTGTGAGTTATGCAGTTACACACGAACTGGATTCCATTTTTTATGTATCTGTATATAGATTTGCAAAGTAAGTTTGACTAAGAAAGTAAGTAAATTTTTAAGTACCCAGATACATATCCTGGCGTATAAAAATTCGAGTTAAATAGAAATTTTTGTTCCCATTTTATACATTTTTAAATAAAGAATTTCAAAACTCTCTTTCTCGAATTCTGGTTGTATAAAAATAGAAACAGTTCTGCTGGTTTATTTTGAAAAGAACAAACAACTGGATAATGTAAGTCTTTATTAATTAAAAGCATACCTTCAACTTTAGGACATCATGAAGACGAGTTGCCCGTAGCTTAGTTGGTAAGTGCGTTGGCTGCTAAGCAGAACGTCGTTGGTTCGTGTCCTACTCAGGCCAAGTTTTTATTTCATCTTTCACGGGTACTGCCTCTTGCGAAGACCTGACAAATCTTCCAAGAATATTAATCTGTCATGAAAAAGTGCTTCTCAACTTTGCCGTTCGGAATCGGCGTTAAATTGTAGATCCCCTCAATTCTTCACACGCACTCAGAGAATTGTTGATGAGAATAAGTCACTTTGGCCTTGGCTCTTCAAGAGCTGTCGCGCCACTCTATTTATTTATTTTTATGGAGACGAGGACACCGACAACGCACTTATACAGGGCTTTCGTATAAGTAACAAGAAAAACCTTTTATATGGTACTTTAAAAACCAAACAAAATTGGATATCTGTAAATGCAAAACTATCTAACTGAAGATATTAAGGATGCTTAAGCATCTACGCTTTTCTCTATGAATGGGAACTTCTTTATAATGAAGCTTAATTGGTGAAGGATGCCTCGCCATTAAGATAAATTCGTTTGAATATTTTGGTTGGCACTCTTAGGATATTAGGATGTTAAATGATTATCATCCCGGCTAAAACACACCTGGACAACATTACGTGAGTTGATCAAAATTTGAATATGTTTGCCAAGACCCGATTTGCGATCCTTGAAAGGGTGAAACATTCTTATTACTAGAATAGAAAAGAAAATATGTGCTGATGAGCCACAGAGACATCCCGGGAAATTGCAATGCCGATGAGCTCGCCAAAAACGGAGTCATAACAGGACACCTAACACATGCTTTGAAGCTAGGGGTCTAAGCAAACGACTTCTGTAGAAGCTGCATGGACTAGGAGGAAGAGGAAACAGTCCAACACCTTCCGGCACTCTCCGAAATAACTATCTCGGTTATACCTTCTTCGATAATACCAGTGAACTGCCAATCGATCGACACAAGATGTCTCTCTAACTTCATTTAAAGTACAAAATGGTTTGTTTAAGTTCATTACTCTCAAATGAGTTCCTTCTTTAGTGGTATTACAATGGACACTTGAGGTCTCGTCTAAGTGAGTCAATAACATCTAGACAGCCACTCCAACCTAACTTAACCTAAGGTCCCAGCATACGCATAGGTACCTCCAGATCCCTGAGCAACACTCAAGAGGCCCAAGCCTCGGAAACAAGGACATTGTTGAATTAAGCTCATTTTTGCGGCCAACAGAATCAACGTTACAAAAATGGACTTCATTCTTATTTAGGATTAGAACAAATTTAATTTTTTTCCGGATACTTTATATACGCTCAAAACTTTTAATGCCTACCCAAATTTCCGAAATACGCAACATACCTACTTTAAATACTATAATGAGCGGAATCAGGAAAGCTGTCCACACATATGCACAAACATCAATTTAAACTCAAACGTTTTTGCAGAACAAACCTACCTTACATGGACACAAAATCCACTTTAATAAACTGGGTTTAATTCCCAGCACCTGAATTTTATTTTCAATGACAATGCGTCTTACATTTTTTAGTACCTACACTAATACGCGCTTTGTAGGGTGCATTTTCTGGAGTCAGTAGACATAGTCAACCCACCCTCATTCTCCGAATCTTCGCAAAATCAAAAACCTTTTAAAACAAAATAATTTTCTTAAATTACAAGTACCTAGTGACGTGACGTGTATACTGATAGCTTAAGGTGTGAATTTTTCAAGCACCAAACACTTTTTCTTCTAGGATATTAGATAATTTTGTCCGACAACGAATACCTACAATACAATAATCAATTTAATGTAGGTAATAATAAATCTTAAAGCCATTTAAAAACTAATAAGCAAAAGAATGATAGAAAGGAAGATTTTCAAGCAGAATCAACTTCTTCATAATTTAACGCCCAATACGGCTCTATGGTCTTGAAAAAAAATCCTACCCCTCGACATATTATGTTTGTATCTACTCTACATAAGGACAAGCAATATTTTCCAGTCGAAACCATAACAACCATTTCAGAAGAATAAGAACTGCATAGAAAGGTTTTTTTTTTCTTGGTAACACTCGCAATATAATTTGCCACTAATGACGTTTTTCCTTCGTTATTGTTGCCAGAAAGCTTTTGCAAGACTCTTGGCTTCAAATTCGTGGCTGTTCCTACATCAAACAATACAAACAGCTAAAGCACCGACCTTTAAAAATATGAAAAAAAAACATCGTGGCTTCAAAGCAAGCTTAAATAATGAAGTTAGGTATATGAAACGAATTCATCTGCAAAAAGAAGCTACCTACTACTTTGCAAAGAAAACAATAAACAAGGTCAAAAGAGAAAATAAGTTGAAACAAGAGAAATCCAAGATGTCTGCCACTCTACCAAACAGTTTTACGTTTCAAAATTAATGTTTCTGTTAAGCGAGGTGAGACCCATGGATGGTTTGGTTTGGCTAAAATGTCTTCAATTGCGGTTTACTTGTTCTCCATACATCATGCACATTACATATCGGTTTGAGCAAACATCTTTTCTGAATTTTACTTCGTGGATAAACACATATTTTAGGTTCATATTCAACAATTCAACTATTTTAAAGGCTACAAACTTTCATGCTGTTATTGCATACATATGCAATTCAGCACTTAAGAAGGACAAACAACATGATGAAAAAAAAAACAATATTTTGAGATAGACGATGAGGTGTTTTATGTTGTTTGTAGATTTTAAATGAAAATTTCAACTTACCTTTATAAACTTGATAAAAGCTTGTGTCGACATTTGATATTTAGGTAGCTGAATAGGCACCCAACTGTAAGAAATAAAAGTTCACTAAATAAATGTTCAAATATTAACTTAAGATAAAATATATTTGTTTTTATGGTAGGTAACCATCCATTACTTATTATGTATTTTAAATTTGGAGAGGAAAGGAAAATGTTTAATGCTATAATTGCTATAATTGCTATAGGAACTTGTGCTGAAAAAGACTCTCAGATCCTATCGATACAATATACATACATTTGCATTTAACCTTTTTTTCAATAGATGAAACATTTTGATAATTGAGTTCAAGCTTCAAGGAAATTTCACAATAATTAATGCCATTAATTTAAATTTCACATAAATATATGTATGTCTTTCAATTTTCAAGCCGATATATGGGTAACATTTTTAGTCTGCAAAGGTAAGTATGTGTTTAAGATGGGTATGTACTTGTCGATCATAATACGCTTAAGCAAGGGATAACCTCGCTCAAACATCTTCTTTTCAATCTTCTACTTGTGGATTTCCAGGACATGTTGAAATGTTGATACAGTCGTCTATTATCATGAGTTTTCGGAACAACCAAACCCTAAAATTCTGAGATGGATGTATTCTTCAATAATAATTAGACCAATACTAACCTATGGTAATCTGGTTTGGTGGAATGCTTTAGAAAAGAGCAGGAACCTCAAAACTTTGACAAAAGTACAAAGAGTTGCGTGCACAGGCATTACAGGGGCATAATGAGTTCCACCAACTACGATACTGGAAGTTATCCTCAATTTAAAAACCCTAGATCTGTTTGTTCAAGACTCTGCAGCTAAAAGTGCTTTGCGACTTAGTCAGACTAAAGTCTGAAAAACAGTTCCATAGGACATGATCAGATCCTTCATAAGTTATGGGTGATAGTACTACGACAGATTTAAAAATACCCGAACTTGATTTTCACAAACCATTCCAGGCTGCCTTTCCAAGCAGAGAGGAATGGATAGATAACATACCATATTCCAGTGTGTCATCAATAGCTATCTAGACAGATGGCTCTAAGATGGATACTGGTATAGGTGCAGGCTTCTATTTTTAATCTCTCAAGTTAACCGAGTCGCTTAGGCTTCCAGACTACAGCTGCTAAAGAGGTATTTATGATGGCGATACCACAGGCTGATATCACCTTTAACATTGAAAGCCAAAGGCAATAAAAGTGATTACTGCAACTGAGGTTAAATCAAAGCTTGTTTCATGCTGCCACGAAGAGCTTAAGGTTCTTGGCGCTCAGAATATCATTAGACTCTGCTGGGTCCCAGGCCACAGCGGTATACCAGGCAACGAGAAATCCGATGAATTAGCAAGGTTAGGATCAATGCTTGACGTAAGCCAAGCTTAGCTTGTCAGAACTCCACCCTGTCAATCAAAGCAGGAAATTTAAAATAAAATAACTGTTACAGCCGATGAAAAGTGGAATAGTCTTGACACCTGCGGCACTACAAGAAGGATCTGGCCCTGTTTTAACAAACACTTTCTATGTCACTGCCCCGCACTTTGCCACCAAAGGAAGAAAATGCTCGGCAATTATTTCCCGGGTACTTAGAAGAACTCTTTAGTACTCCAGTTACTAAAATTTTGAGCTTCATCAATGCCTCAAAATGGCTTGATTAACTGAACACATGGGTTTTTATTTTTAGCTTGAGTATCAATACTAACGGGTATCACAACGAATCTGCATTGATCTAAGTGTGACGGTTACCACATCAACTGTCAGCCCCTCAACCTACCCTAACCTATTATCATGAGTTTGGGCTAGCGTCAAAAGTTTTGTACACTGACGAAAGAAATATCCTATGTGAAGATGCGGTTGGTTCTGTTTAGGGTTGTTTTGGTACCGATTTGGAAGCAATGCCTATACGTAGTTATCATCGTTAAGACAATGCACATATAGGGAGGCAATTAAAAAAGCAGCTGAATTGGCACATAATGAAAAGCTAAGCTCTTCGGAGATTACATTTTTCGTGAACAGCCAGGCTGCTATCAAAGCCTTAGCAGTGAGACCATAAGATCAAAAGCAGTTTTAAACTGTAGGAAGGAATTAAATAAAATCTGCCACACTAACCAGGTTAAGCTCTGCTGGGTTCCTGGACATAGCAATATAGAAGGGAACGAAATAGTAGATTAACTAGCCAGGAAAGGCTCAGAAGCAGACACAAGTAGTAGCGACCATTCAGTTAAGGGACCACTCGTCCCGATTGGCGTACTCAAGAGAAAGATAGACCTTAAATTAAAAGAAAATCAATAACCCCTGAAAATCCAGGGACGATTGTGTAATCTCTAGAAGTTTATGGCCTAATACAAACGAAAGGAAAATTCGCTATATTCTATCACTGAGTAAAAGGAACATTAAAATCTTGATAGGTGTACTAACGGGTCATTGCGCCATTGGCACAATGGCCAACAAGATGGGAGCATTTGCACCCGATTTCTGTAGGAGCTGTCAAGATGAGGAGGATATAGAGAGCATTAAACACCTGCCCTGTGACTGTCTGAACCTCCAAACTAGCCGACTCCGTCAGGTTGGTCGTTAACGAGCCAGTCTACGTTAATCGAATTTGAGGAGCATCGGTGCTAACTTTTATTTTTATAGGGGATCACAATGGACCAGTAGGCCCCCGTGTATGCAACAGCTCATGCTGTGCACACCCCTTATCACCTAACCTAACCTAACCTAACCTAAGCTAACCTAGGGAGGAATATGTTTCGTTTTTAAGAATTTATGGAATTTCATCAAGTTTGAAATTTGAATTAAAGCAAATGGTTGTCTTTTTTCTTGTATCTATTTAAGCCTAGTACCTACTTACGCTTAAATTTGACAAATGTTCTCAAAATTTTAATTTGAACATCAATTGCGGAGCTTTAAAAGTTCTATGCATTGTGAAAAAATATCATTAAAAAGGAATACTTTTGGTTCAAGCCTTTTTCGACAAGGCAAAAGATTTATTCTTCCCCGGCCTTTTTGTTAGCCTCTTTAGGTTTTATCAAACTGAATTTATTCAGCGTTTGAACTCCAAAGGTCTCTTTAACATTTAAATTCTGTTATCTAATCCCCAAAATATCCTCATTTAAAAACTACAATTCTGAAAAAGATGTTGCAAATGTGTACAGACCTGTAACTAAAGACCTCAGGTATGTTAATTAGTATCTCATTTCTCATTTCATAAATTAGCACACGAACCATAAAAAGGAAGACACCTGCTGCATAATTTGTACTACATCTCATGTGTATATATTTACATACACATCAACATTCTTGACTTGTACCCACTTTTCTAAGAAAAATATAAATATCAACAGTAAACACCTACAATTTCAAGACCAAGTGTAGATCTTTTTTTTTGAAATCCTTATCCTGCGCTACTGCGTGACAAAAATCCTTCCATAAGAAACATTTAAAACTCAAAACTGCGCATTACTTAACACAAAACTCGTTTTCGATCATAAAAAGAGGCAAGCTCATATGAGAACGAATGATTAAAATGTAAAACCAGAAAATTGAATACAGAAGAAGATCCAAAAAGAAAAGAAGAATATAAACACATCATTCCAAGATGTCTACTGCACAAGTCTTTCTCAGCGTTTTTCTTTTTTACGTTCAATAAAAGACGCTTTATGTCACATGTGAATGTGGCAAGACTTAATTTTTGTTCAAGCTTGCTTTGTGCTTACCCAAACCTCGTTACATGTTTAAAAGTCAAGGCATTGGGAAACCAATGAAGAAAGGGTTGATGAAGACAGAGATTTCTACTTTTTAATGGGAACAATAATAAATTGATGACTTGGAATTTTTTAAAGAATAATTGTGTATCTATATATTATATCAACAGCAACACCATGTAGTTAAATTAATAGTGAGGATGATGACGTAGGTAAGAGTAAATGATAAAGAATTTTGTTTTTTCGCGAAAGTGAAATTCTTCTCCCACTTTCAACTCAATTTGCTGCCAGAGAACTAACGAGTTTCATTCATTCAAATGAAGTGCATAGTGTAACTTAGAATTTTAGTCAAATTTCGTACTTTTCAAAATGTCAGAATTTGTTGAAATATTATAACTTAACTTTAGTAGATTAAGAGGCGACCGTCAAATTACTTAACCCTTCTGGATATGGATTTTGTACCCATTATTCGAGAGAGTTTTTGGAGACAAAGACAGCGCACCAGAGTTGCCTGTCAAAGTCCGGGGCAAAGGGGGTAAAACGTGACACTGATGTTGCGTTTTTTGGCCAAAAATTAACCCATCAGGGATATGGATAAAAATAGTGTCCAACTATAGAGCTCGACGAGACGAAACAGAATATTGTGGGTTGCCTAGTTCAAACCGGGGCGAAGCGGTCGGCAACCGCCTCAGAAGCCACTGGCTTTTAACCATAAAAAACGGATCGGGGAAATGGCTAAATTTGGAACCAAATTCAAGGTCTGAATGTGCTCTTAACGAATGTATAGGATTGCCTTATCTAAGCCGGGCAAACCACTTGGCAACCCTACTACAATGAAAAAAGTGCACGGTACAAGTTTTCACTAAAACATTCATAACTTGATTATTTCTTTATTAATTTTTGTTTATAATATGGGAATATAAAGCCTTACGTGCCTACATATGTAGGGTCATGGCACCAGTTACCGAACAGTTTACGGACTATGAGGAAAGAACATGTTGCAAAAAATACTTAAACTGAGTTTAGTATTGTAATTTTAATTTTTTCTGAATTATTATCTCAGATATTTTCATGCTTGACACCCTTTTTTTCATAAAGATTATCAGTAAATATTAAAAAAAAAGATTATATTAAAAATAAGCATTTTTTCCTATTCTCGAACACCTTATTTTGATTGTTTCCTAAACCCGAACACAGAGTTTCCTATTTTCGAACACTGCAACCAAAAAGTCGTTAGTGGTTAGAAAACCATTTTTAGCCAAAATTTTCTTTATTTTTGCATATTTTTCATTAGAGTTTAATATTTGAAAATCTTCATTATGGGAAGTAGCTAGTTGTCACACCAAATTTCGAGAATTTTTTTTTTAATAATAGTTAGGGGCTTGAGAGCTTTTTTAAACAAACAAAATTTTTCAAAAAAATAATTTTGTTAATTTAATAGTTTTTTAACGTTTATTTTTTTTATACATCCCTTAGCAGGAATTGATTTGAAATTTTTATGGATTTTTATTTATTTATTTATTTATTGATTTATTTATCTACAAGCGTAAAGCTAACAGATTTAATTCACATATCTATAAATTGAATTGTAAATATTTAATAGTAAATTTATAATTATAAGAAATTATATACCTATTACAATGTAAATAATAAAATAAGATTAGCTTTAAAAAGAGATCTTGATTGGGTTAAGTCTATTGATAGGCAAACTTTATTAAACTGTCTTATTGATCTAGAAATCGGTTCATTGTTCCCATAGCATGTTCGATGAAAAGGTTCAACAAGCAAATTCCTGCAACGCAAAGTTCTTGATGGAACATAAATCTATATTTTAAAAAGTAAAGTTGAACAGCGTATGTGATAACATAGGATATCCCTCACAAGCATTACACCATGAATATTCCTTCTTGATTCAAGAGACTTCATTCCTAGAAACAAACATCTTGCTTTATAGTCCGGAATAAAAGTCCACTTCATCTTGTAAAATATGAACTTAGTAAAACGCTTTTGAATTTTTCCCAGCGATCAGAAAAAGTTTTGAAAGCCGGATTCCAAATGACATTGGCATATTCTAATATCGATCTTACTAGGGATATATAAAGGCAAAGCAACGCATAAGGATCACTGAAGTCAACACAATTTCGTTTTATAAATCCTACAACCGAGTTAGCTCTTCCGACTACATAGTCAATATGACTCTTAAAGGAAAAATCTGAATCTAAAATAATATCTAAGTCTTTAATGGTTTGTACACGAGTTACAACGCTCGAGTCAATCTTGTAGTCATAGACAATGTGGGTGTAGCACCTATAAAAAGAGATGACATTGCATTTTTTAATATTTAGCTTTAAACTATTCAGCTTACACCAATTTGAAACACGATTCATATCATCCTGCCACAAGTTGCAGTCATGAAAACAATTGATTTTTAAGAACATTTTTAAATCGTCCGCATAAAGAAGACATTGAGCATTTTTTATCACAGAGATTATGTCATTGATAAAAAGATTGAAAAGAAGAGGACCAAGGTGACTTCCTTGGGGAACTCCTGAGCTGCAATGAATTGGTCTCGAAAAATTATTATTAATTACTACTTTCTGAGATCTACCGATAAGGTAAGATGAAATCCAGAGTAACTTTGAATGGAATCCATTAAGTTTCAATTTACTTATCATCATAGAATGATCCACCGAATCAAAGGCCTTGCTAAAGTCAGTGTAGATAGCATCTATACTTGATTCTTATCTTCAATAGAATTCAAGACATAGTTCGCAAAAAGCGCTAAATTAGTTGTGGTTGATCGACCAGAAATAAAGCCATGTTACAATTCAGAGATACATTCACGAGTTAGAAAATCTAACTTTACTTTTACTAAACTTTCAAATAATTTAGGAATCGCATAATTTAGAAAATACCACGATAGTTTTCGATTAGGTTTTTAGGTCCTGATTTATGAATAGGTACTGACTTATAAATTATAAGCCATTCTTTTCGCAGAGCTTCTTAAACTCTCCTACAGATCCGTAGCTTCTTCCTTCTCCATAAATTCTCCTGTCTTTGATTACCCAAAGATTCTGTATCTATGAGATTAACATCGGGCAGTTGCATCAATGTCATCGAATTAAGCTCCAACCAATGAGTTATTTCCCGATTTGTATGAACTTAGGTATTCCCGCCGAAAATCAAACTGATGCGCAGCACTTAAACATAATCCCGAGTGTTGATTTTTGATGACGTAAATCGAATTTCGAAGTCCCTACTGAAGAGAAAGCTCACAATCACCATATCATCAGTGAACCTCCACCTAAATTAGGCCATCGAAATATTCCGGTATCCATGTAAACCTACAGGATCATTTAGGTTCAATTTCTTCTCATCAGAAAAAATAACCTTTAATCTAACTTGAAGGCACATGTTGAAAAAACCTCTAATTGAAACTTACAGATTCCAATCCCGATCTCGAACTTGAAAGAAAAGGGTGTTCGAAAATAGGATTTTGTCTTTTTTCACTGTTTCCTATTTCCGAACACACGTGTTAGAGTAAGGCAACTCGGAAAAATTTGGTTTCCTTTCCTCGAACAATCAAAAATCATAAAACATTTTATGTATCAATAATCTGACATACTAAATTATTCTAAAACGCTGGGAAAGGTACTTACACAAATACTTTATCTTCAAAACAACTTTCCAGGGAGTCCTAGTCTAGTTTTGTTTTTCTTCAAAAACGTATTAAAACGGTATTGAATAAAACCTACCACTGAACTGAATTTTTTCTTAGGATAATTTTTTTGTAATGAAATGTTTAACCTATTCGTAAAGAAAGAATGCCCACACACAGTGCTGCCATATCGAGGGGAATTCCCCTTTTCGTGGGGAATCGTTGTCGAAAATTTGGTGAAAGGGGAAAAGGGGATTCCACTGCCTTCCAGAGCAAAAAAGGGGAAAAACAAATCTTACTTACCTAGCCCAACAAAACTAGACAATTTACAACTTAGTATGCGTAAACAAACAAGAAACAACTCATAGAGGATAGACTAAAAAAATCTACAGCTTGTACGTAGACTGGAAAAGTGGACATTTTTTTTGTTTTTGCTTCATAGATTGGGGATCTGTTCATCATTGAAACACATCACTGGAATTTTTCAAAGAGGGCGGTTATTTCTGCTATTGAACAAATTTCCTAGTTGATATATGATTTCTTGACAGAATTCTTCCATTGGAATTGTACAAAAATTTAAACGCAAATCATTGGAACGATTTGTTTCATTTTTTGACAAAAATCCATCAGCTGTTCAGGAAAACGAATTTCCGTAAGGAAAATAGAAAAATAAATTTTTAACGAAAAATAAGTTTGCGAATTTATATTTTTTTCTTAAAAAAAATTCTTTAAGTATTTTCCAGTCGATTGGTATACAAATTGCATTAGTTATCAAAAGAAAACTTAGTTAAATATCCATTCAAACATTTTTCCTGATGGATTTCAATGATCGCTATAACTGGCCCCTTATACAATCAGCTGTTCATGAAAACGGAATATCAATTTTTTATAAAAAAAAAATAGTTAGCATGTTGAATAATTGTGTGTTATGTAAAATAAAAAATATTGAATTCCGATCGATTGGTATGTAATTTGCATTTCTATTCCAATTATAGCTATGACTGATCCTTAAGAATCATAATAAAAGTTTGTTTGCGGTCTTAATAATTTTTGTGTTGTATTGGTTTTTCCAAATGTGTGTAGATGTACATACATTTGTAAGTTTTTAAGAAATCTTTTTCTTAAACTTTCTTGACTTGCTCATCTTTTATTTTTAAAGTATAAAAATTGATTAAAACATACACAAAATACGTTTTAAATATCGAGGGGAATTTATGGGGAATATCACTTTCAGAAAAGGGGGAAAAGGGGAATTTTCAAACCCCGAAAGGGGAATCTCGTCTGAAAAATCTGGCAACACTGCCCACACATGTTTGTGAAGTTTTCATTGGAAAAAATGGTAAAATAAGGAAATTACATCAATTTTTCTCACTAGTGTTTGGAAACTGGGGATGTTCGGTAACAGGTGCCACTACCCTATCCCTATGTAAAAAATTAATAAAAACGGCATCTTTCATTAAAATAACGTTTGACCACATAACTCAGTTACTAAACGCTTTAAATTAATTTGGTTTTCAGTGACTTTTAGAAGGATTTCAAGCCTTTTTTATAACATTTATGGGCTTCTAGGAAAAAATGAGAATAAAAGCAGTTTGAAACTGTGCGAAAATTCCTAAAGGTGAAATCACAGAAAATTTCATCACTGCCACACAAATTGATGAAGGATACTTAAAACTGAAATTGGCTTTCAGTAGTGCAAAGAGGAGTTTCAGACTCTTATTTTGATATACAATAATAATAATATATGGTATTCCTGGAGAAATTCAGAAAAACAGCAATTTTAAAGGGAGGAAATCTTACTTAAAAAGGTAAAAAAAATTGATTCCTGCATGCTACCGCCATCTTGGAAATCATTAAAACAAAAAATTTTGAGAACGATTTACATCAATTCAATAGGTCGTATGCATAAAACCTAGCAAATGTTTTTACTGTTTTTTTTAAAGTATTTACTTATTTCGAAATAAAAACAAAGAAAATGCCGAAAATATGTATAGTTACTACTTTCTTCCATAGTAGATACTTTTTTGGATGAATTTTTCAGTAAATACTTTATTCCGTATGTATAAAAACAAGCTATTACTTTTTTTCTTCAGCATTTACTCAATTTTTTCAAAGTTACAAAACATCAACTTGAAAATATTACAGTAAATACTTTTTTCCCTCAATCTTACATCTTTACATTGAAGTGTAAAGAACATTGACATCAGTTTTAAGATATTAATATTTCCTTTTTTGCGTTTTTTTTTTAATTTTTGTTGATATGGCAAAATTTATGCGTGTTAATTCACAAAAAGATTATAAAGTCAGAATATCGGATTCGGAGTAATTTTAAGCAACTGTACCGTTTTGAGAAGGAAAATGTGGATTGGTTAAGTGAATACTTTATTGGTGAGTATTTTAAGTGATCCAATTTTAAAGTCTATGCTTTTTACACGGTAATTTATTATGCATTAAAAATTTTATATTTAGGAAATCAAACTGAAACGAGAGGAGGAGTGACTACTTGCCAAGAAAAGATGAAGATTTTGTTGAGGTATGTTGGAGATTCTGGCTTCCAAATTGGTGTTGGTGAAGCGTGAAGGTTAGGTTAGGTTAGGTTATATGGGCTGACAGTCGAGGATTTCATTTTTATATATATAGATGTTATTTATTAGTTTATTTTAATAATGAATAACTATGTATTTTTTGTCTACGGTATTGTATTAACGGGTGTTTCTTTTCGAGGTATCGAACTTTAAGTTGGGATTACTTTTCAAAACGGCGACCGATTTAACAGCTGTCAAGTGATTTATTCTCAGTTTGGTTTGGCAATTCATCATGACTAGACTCACTTCTGAACAACGCTTGCAAATTGTGCAATTTTATTTCGAAAATAATAGTTCTGTGAGGAATACGTATCGCGCACTACGTCCATTTTTTAGTCGACAAAATCGTCCATCAGAGCAGTTAATTCGATTAACCCACTTTCGCACCACGTTTAGGTACTCTTATTGATAACTCGCATCTCCAGAGACGACGTACGGTGCGTAAAGAAGAAGCTATTGCTACTGTAGAGCGTAGAATTTAGGAAGGTCAATGAAAGTTCAATGGTGGTCGGTATAGAGCCATGGTTACTAACTTTTTCATTCCTGAATTGAACAATCATGATGTCCAGGAGCTGTGGTTCCAGCAAGATGGCCGGCGGCGGCGCAACATGTCACACAGCTCGTGCCACAATCGATTTATTGGAAGACACGTTTGGTGACCGCCTCATTTCAAGTTTTGGACCTGTGATTTGGCCTCCAAGATCTTGTGATTTAACACCGCTAGAATATTTTTGTGGGGTTATGTAATGTCATTGGTCTATACGCATAAGCAACAAACGCTTGACCATTTGGAAGACAACGGCGTGTTATTACCGATATACGGCCACAAATGTTGGAAAAAGTCATCGAAAATTGGACGTCCAGATTGGACTACATCCGAGCCAGAAATCATATTTAAAATGTAATGCCACAAGATTATCGTTGTTTTATTGCAATTTAAAGTTCTATACCTCTCTAAAAAAAATCCCTTTATATTTTCAAAGAACAAATATTTAAGTTAAAAAAAGTTTAATTAAAAATAATAATAAAACTGAAACTGTTTTAAATTAATCAAAACAAAGAAAACCAAAAAAAAAAAACAAACATTAATTGGCTTTTAAAGCCAAATTTTAAAGCTAAGTTTTTAAATTATAACTAAAAAAAAAAAAAAGATGCAAAAAACAAATAAACTTGCATTTATGTAGGTATGTTGCTCCCTTTAAAATTGCTGCTTTTCTGAATTTCTCCAGGGATACTATATAGTATTATATATCAAAATAAAAGTCTAAAACTCCGCGTCACAACTACTGAAATCCAATTTCAGTTTTAAGCATGCATTATCAATGTGTGTGGCAGTGATGAAATTTTCTGTGATTTCACCTTAAGGAATTTTCGCACAGTTTCAAATTGCTATTGTTCTCATTTTTCCCTGGTAGCCCATATGAAATGATGTATGTGTAAAAAAAAGGCTTGAAATCCTTAAAAGTCACTAAAAACCAAATTTATTTAAAGCGTTATAACGTTATGTGGTCAAAGGTTATTTTAATGAAAGATGCCTTTAAATCCAAATAATCATTTTAAATATTCAAGCATACATTTTTATATAGGTTTTGTCATTTTATTAATTTTTTACATATGTATATAGAACCCAATAATTGATAAAAAAATAATCAAGTTATGAATGTTTTAGTGAAAACTTGTATTTTTTTGTACTGTTAATTTTTTTCATTGTAGCAGGGTTGCCAAGTGGTTTGCCCCGGTTTAGACAAGGCAACCCTATATATTCGTTAAGAGTACATTCAGACCTTGAATTTGTTTCTAAATTTAGCCGTTTTCCTGATGGGTTTTTTTATGGTTAAAAGTCAGTGGCTTTTGAGGCGGTTGCCGACCGCTTCGCCCCGGTTTGAACTAGACAACCCATAATATTCTGTTTCATCTCGTCGAGCTCTATAGTTGGACACTAATTTTATTCATATCCCTGATGGGTTAATTTTTGGCCAAAAAACGCACCATCAGTGTACTGTTTTACCCCCTTTGCCCCGGACTATGACAGGTTACCCTAAAAATCCATCTCTATCTGCAGGTGGGTTAAGTAATTTGACAGTCGCTTCTTGAACTATAACAGTTAGGTACTTAGAATTTTGTTAGGAGAATTATGCGTGCATGAATTTTTGTTAAATATTTAATTCGTGTTTGATTTGTCTTTTGTTTTTAAACTTTGAAAAATATAAACAATAACAAAAAAATAGTTTGCATAAATTTGGTTGCTTTGTACATTGGTTTTCCTAATAAAATCTAATTTTTTGAATTCTCTAGCAAACTTTGAGATTGGCTCATTCTTACAATACCTACATAGTTGGTTCTATGCTTAGGCTTCGGCGAAAATTCGAATGCATTTTATAAAATGCATTAAATTCTTTTGAAATTTTTCGGAAAGACGTCTCGTTGGTGGGAGTACCCGATGACATTCGCGTATTTGAGATAAGATTATGTATAGGTTAGATTAAGTTGAGGGGCTGACAGTTGATCTCGTTACTGGCACACTTAGATCAATGCAGACCCGTTATGATACCCGTTAGTATTGATACTCAAGCTAAAAATAGAAACCTATGTGTTCAGTTAATCAAGCCATTTAGAGGCATTGATGAAGTTCAAAATGTTAGTAACTGGAGTAAAAGAGAGTTCTTCTAAATCCCCGAAGAAATAATTGCCGAGCAGTTTCTTCATTTGATGGGAAAGTGATATCGAAGTGATCTCTTGTGTAGTTGCATAATTTTTTCCGTTCTTTGTTCGTTAAAACAGGGCCAGATCTTTCTTGAAGTATCGCAGGTGTCAAGAAGGTTCCACCTTTCATCGGCCTTAATAGTTATTCTTTTTGAGATTTCCTGTTTTAAATAACAGGTAGGGATATTAACTAGCTGAGCTTGACTTACGTTGAGCGTTGACCCTAATCTTTCTAATTCATTGGCTTTCTTGTTGCCTAATATATCGCTGTGGCGTTGGACCCAGTAGAGTCTAATGTTGTGCTGTGCGCCAAGAACCTTAAGCTTTTCGCGGCAGGATGAAACAAGCTTTGATTTTACCTCAGTTCCCTCATTGCCGCTTGGCTATCAATGTAAAAGGTGATATAAGCCCGTGCTATCGTCATCATTAATACCTCTTTATCAGCTGTTGTCACTGCCAGGACCTCCGCTTGGGAGACACTACTAGATATAGTCTGGAAGCCTAAGCGAGGCTAAATTGAGAGATTCAGAATAGAAGCCTGCCCCTACACCAGTGTCCATCTTAGAGCCATCAGTATATGTATAGCTATTGACGACTCACTGGAGTATGGTATGTTATCTATACATTCCCCTCTGCTTGGGAATGGAATGGTTTATGAAAATCAAGTTCGGGTATATTATAGTCTGTTGTAGTAGGGTAGACTGGGGAGCCTTTGCCATGATTTAGGAAATTTGACCGTAGGCTTAGGTTTTTAATCTTTCCAAAAATTGTTTATACCTAAAAGTTGAAGTACCTTACTATCTTTGTTTTGTAAATAATTTCTACCTCATATCATTTCATTTAAATTTTTTAAAATTATTTAAAAAAATAAAAAAATTGCTATGGCAAATGTGTACTATGGGGGATGATATGCCACTAGGGTGGGGAGCCTTTGCCAGGTACCTTAATTCCAGAAATAAGAAAATAAAAAAAGGTTTTTAGTTTTTTTTTTTTTTTTGCGGAACAGTGAACATCTGGTTGCTCGCAAATTTGGAGTGATATCTATACCTACTTTGGAAACAGCTATATCACTTTCTTTAAAGAGATCTTAAGAGATACGCCATTCCTTGCAGCGTTTTCTTAGGGTAGTTCTTTTTAACCCAAAAAATTTAGCCGCTGCGCTAATAGTTTTCCTTACTTAAACCGCGTCAACGGCTTGCATCATTTTATCTTCATTAATCTCGTCGCGGTTGGATTTCTTGATATAAAAACGCGGCATCTTTCGATCTGAAAATCATTCACCCATCAATTCAGTCATTGCCTGTGGTAAGGGCATTTTATGGGTGCTTTTGCCAATGGCAAAGCCACTTTGTAGCGTGGGTTTTCCAGTGACAAAGCCACTGTGTGGGGTGGGTTTGCCAGTGGCAAAGCCACTATAGGGGTGGTTTTTCCAGTGGCAAAGCCACTTTGGGGGTGGTTTTGCCAGTGGCAAAACCTCCACACAAACACATGGCAAAGGCACCCCACAAGCTACTTTATGAACAAATTTTGTTTAACTTTTTAAGATCGCACACTAGTTACACAAATCACTTTTTTAAAGACAATTAATATTTTATAAAATTGAAAATTGGCGCGAAAAGTTTGTAAAAAAATTAAACCACTTGACTTTTTTGAAAATATTCACCTTCCATTTTTTGTTTCCGGTACCTGGAAAATAAAGAAAAACGTCCTGCCACTCTCGCGTTTGACTGAGAACTTTCAAACTTTGTGGAAAGTTTCTACCTAGAGATGTGCAATAAAAATCAATTTTTCGATATTTTTAATTTTCTTCGATCTATAAGAAAAATCGAAAAACAAAGCCTCCCCTCTGGCAAAGGGTCCCCAGTCTACCTATGACCCATAACTTTATAAAGGATCTGAGCATGTCTTATGGAACTGTTTTTCCAGACTTTAGTCTGACTAAATCTCGCAGCACTTTTAGCTGCAGATTTTTTGAACAAAGAGATCTAGGGGTATTAAATTGAGTATAACTTCCAGTCCCGAAGTTGGAGTGGATCTCATTGCCCATGTAATGCCTGTGCATGCAAGTCTTTGAACTTTTATCAAAGTTTTCAGGGTCGTGCTTTTTTCTAAAGCTTTCGACCAAACCAGATTACCATAGGTTAGTATTGGTCTAATTATTGCTGAATACATCCGTCTGATAATTTTTGGGTTTGGTCCCCAGGTTTTCCCGAAAATTCTATTGCAGGAGTAAAAGGCGATCGACGCCTTTTCGGATCTATCTTTAGTGTTCAGACCCCAGTTTAGTTTTTTATGTAAGATCACACCGAGATACTTTGCATGATCAGAGATTTTAAGATGGCAGCCTTCAATTGAAGGTATTTTAAAATCGGGTATTATGTGTTTGTTAGTAAACAGCACTAGTTCTGTTTCAGCTGGATTGACTGTCAGCCCACAGTTCCTAGTCCATTTACTTACCAACGAGAGGGTATAATCGGTTTTTTCACTGATAGTGGGTAGGAATTTGCCAGTCGCTAGTAATGCAAGATCATCAGCGTAGGCTATTATTTTTACTCCACTTGATTTCAATTTAGAGAGTATGCCGTTCATGACAAGAACTAAGAGTAGCGGTGTGAGAACTCCACCCTGTGGGGTACCCCTTGATGTGGATAAGGATACTCTCACCCTTTCCTCTGCTAGCTCAGTGTTAATTTTTCTCTTCCTAAGCATACACATTATCGACTGTATTATTGCCTTTTCGACCTTGTGGTCGTCCAAGGCTTGCTTCACTGTTTCGTTCTTCACGTCATTGAAGGCTCCTTCAATATCCAAGAACGTTGCAAGGGTGTATTCTTTGTCGTTCAGTGATTTTTCTATGACGCTGACAACACTGCTTAATGCTGTTTCAACGTTCTTTCCTTTTGTGTAGGCATGTTGAGCTTCCGATACACAGTCCCGTTTAAAGGTGCTTCCGATGTGCATATCAATCAGCCTCTCAAAAGTTTTCAAAATAAACGATGTTAGACTAATGGGTCTAAGATCTTTGGCTTCCGTATGGCTAGGTTAACCAGCCTTAGGGATAAAAACTACCTTTACCTCACGCCACGATGAGGGAACATACCCCCATTTAAGGCTATTATAGAAAATGCTTGTAGGTGTGGGATAAAAAGGTTTATGCTTTTCTGAAGCATCGTAGGAATGATTCCATCTAGACCAGGGGACTTATACGGGGAAAAGGAGTGAATAGCCCATTCTATACTTTCTTTCGTTATATCCGATGGTACTAGGGCTTCTGTATGAGATTCTGTTTCTGGACTACGGATATCAGGAAAATGAGAATTCACAAGGAGGTCGAGGGTTTCACTTCAAGATTATGCACAACCGAAGTTCAATAACTTAACAAAGGTGTTGTATACGTAGAGCAGTGTAATCTTTTTAAGCAAGCCCATAACATAGAATTCGTCCTAGCAGCACCCTTTTTCAATATTGTCTTGCCTTGTCTTGGGATAGACTATAGGCCTTTTTCTTTTCTAGCTCTGAGCAGGGTACGGAGTAGAGCCTGAGCTCATCGAGCTCGGTCTGAGCAGAGTTAGCTCAGACCTTTCCGAGTTAATAAAGAAACAAACCTGAGCACGGAACTGTCACACATTCAAAAAAAATTGAAAAAAAAAATATTTTCCTTCATTCGGAGAACAACTTACTCCGCCCGCCATTTCTACCGTTTTAATTTTTTTTTCGCATCATCTCAGTCATGATAAATGAACAAAATACATGAAGTTGGCCGCGCTCAACTTTTTACTCCATCTACTCCATCAATTTTAACCGAGCTCGTAGATCGCGCTCTGACCACGGTCTGATCTAAAAAATAAACAAAAGTTGAGCGCTCCGATATGTCTGAGCTAAAAAAGAAATACGGGTTTTTTTTTGGCAGCTCCGTACCCTGCTCGGAGCTAAAAAAGAAAAACGCCTTATATAAATTCGTTTGTTAGTTCAAGACACTCAACAGTATATATTTACTTCAAATTGCAAGAGATACTTAAATGAATTTAACAGTCTTTAAATAATAAGCAATGAAGGACCAAGATGATTGCTTTGTGGAACACCTTAGGTGTATTTAACAGGTCGTGACATATGACTATCAATTATTTTAACTTCTTTAAATTAAATAAATCTATTTCTATTAGTGCCATGGTACATTGGTTTTCAGTGGACAGATTAAAAAAAGACGAAAATCAAGTTTGATCAGTGATCAACTTTACTTTCCGAAAGCTTAGGAATTCAATCATTTATATTTTATTACCACTCATCAAAGATTCAAAGTACTTGCTTGCCTGTATGAATAAACAATTTGAAAAAAAAAAAAAATAATAATCAAAAATCTCTGGAGTTTTATTTATATCAATACATCCTCCCCCTCCCCTCCCCACAAGGCATTTCGAGAGATTTCTTTTCATCCTGCAATCAAGAAATTTCATCTGAGCACCAATCAAATTGAAATCTCAAATAACCAAAATTTTCTATCCTACTAGGAACTTAATTCATTGGTACTTGAATAAAGGCGAAAATTTTAAATCCCGATAACCCAGTTCCGAAAATCAAGAATCCCGAAAACCCATTAAGAATTTTAAAACCAAAAATCTATTGCAC
Source organism: Sphaerophoria taeniata (assembly GCA_943590905.1). NCBI lineage: Eukaryota > Metazoa > Arthropoda > Insecta > Diptera > Syrphidae > Sphaerophoria > Sphaerophoria taeniata. Next base: position 88,486,866 of record OX016542.1, read on the forward strand.
TGAATTTCAGATGCAATTGTTCCATTGTTGTTTTTCAAATTGAGTTTACGCGCATATGCTTTCTGTTAATTGACCAACATTGTTAACCGTGTGAAAGTATTGAGCCTTCCTTTCAGCTTAAGAGACATTTGTCAGAAGAAGCTTCGCTATTTATCATAGTCCCTACCCTAGATATTAACTCAATATAAATAAATGCCAGGAATAAGTCTGTGGTACTTATTCTTTTTTTTTGGGGCTTATACGGTATCATCTTCCTTCCAGAACATCCACCCATAGGCGAAAGACTCAATGCAGAGATATCGGACCGGATGGTCCTAGATATACTCAGTCACTCTCATTCTACCTTAAAGGCGACAATCAAGGTCTTTTCTAACAACCAGAGGACTCTTCTCTGGTGTATACCTCCTCTGATTAAGAAATCTTTAGTAGCTCGAGCTGCATATCTCACATAAGGAATCACTCCTCCATAATGTTTTCCTGCCCATAATTATCAACACAATGGTTTCTGGAACCCATGGAGCCTGGAGCCACTGCCAAAGAATTAAAATAAGATTTAAGTACTGAGTAAGTCCTTAAAAACAAAAAAAAAAACATTTATTTTGGAAACCTAGCCATGATATTCATAAACATTAACATTCTTAACTTTGGATCTCACCCAAAATTGGACCTTCCTGCCATATTTTGTTTTTTGTTTTTTGTTTTTATCTTCAGAGTTTTGAAAACTGGCCACGACGGGTGCGACAACAGTTGCCATTGGCGGTAATAATACTTTCTAATTTGACTCATTTTTGAGAAAATAAGAACAAATGATAAGGGCTAGGCCATTAAACATACCATATCATTGTTTCAACTAGCCAGTGCAATTCGCCAGAAATGGTCTTCATCACTGAACAAATTTCTCACGATACAATACCGAATTTTCGTTGACTTTTCCCAGACCTAATTCATATAAAATGCTACCCAAATTGAAGTCGCCTGACTATTTTTGCAGGAGCATGTGTCAGGGTTGGAAAATAAATGTTTTTTTTTTCAACAACAACAAAAATATTGTGTTTAAACACTTTAATATGCTGTTTTATAACATTGTTTTAAACATGTTTAAAATATGTTTTAAAACAATTCTTGAACATTGAACATTGAAATTACAGTACTTCGCACATGAATGTGGCTACTGAGACCATCGGCTGCGACAGAACAAGACATTAATACAACAGAGAGAGACAGATAGATACAAAGATGGAAAACACATAACTCAAACCTACGTGGCTCAGAGGAGGAGACATAGATGTTATACTGTCTCATTGTTATCGCACAGGTGGCCTCAGATAAGCTGGCGATTTTCGTAGAAAAAGAATGCTGTCGAAGCTGGGTTTGAACCCGTAGCGTTCGGCTTAGCAATCGACTACTCTATCCTCTGAACCATGGCCACCTCAATATGAATCAACCATAAGAACTTCAAAAGACTCAACGCAGAACAAAATCAATTCGCTAAAAAAAAACAAAGATGTAAAGAAAAATTAATTTTAATTTTAATTTTTTACTTTTTGTGAGCTTTATTATAAGGTTTTTATATTTCAACTCTTATACTAACGCCTTTTGCAGGGGCAGCAAGGCTCTTCAACGATGTCAAGCTCATCATCTTCATTTGCCTTTCTCTTCCTTGTAGTTTCGGCCACTTGGTCGGATGTTACCTTATTTTTTTTTATTGATAACTTTATAGGTATGCGCCTATACTCTCCTGGTGGTCTTTTCCCCACCGTCATTTCACATTTCGCAAGAAGTTCCAACTTATCGTCATCCATTTTTTCGCTTTGTGCCTTTGGTAAATGGCATCTCACTTTCTCCAGCTCTACCTCGACATTAAACATGCTTCGCGTCGCTTTCAAAATTGGATAAGTACCGGGCCCAATGTCATCTATTTTAACCCTCGGCTTCTCCTTGACTATCTCGTCTATAGAATTGAATTCTTTTACAAATGCTTCGAGTTCCATAATGTTACGATGACAGAAACGATTTGACTTTAGATGAAATTTGATTTTCATTATATACTATTTTTCTCCCTCACAGTCGACCGATAAACAGATAAACTCGACTTATAGTAAACTTTTTCTGATGACTAAACAAGCTTAGACTGTGTGTCATTCTGTGCGATAATAATTGCATTCATATTTTGTAATAAGTTGAATTTAATTTTATTGTCCTAAGTGGAAGAGTTTGTATGCATTTTGAAAATTGAGTCATGGGTTTTCTTTTCTGAATGATTAATTTGAGCGGGAAAATCCGCCAAATGTAAATAAATCCCCTCATTTGAACAGGACACCATACAAAGAAAAAATAAAAATCTGCCGGTGTCACAAATGCCATCGTTTTTTCTACTTAAAACATGCAGAAGGCTAATTTTAAAGGGTCCGCCAAATAATTTTTTTTTTGAAAATGCTATAAAAAAACTACTGAATATTTTCTCAAATTTCTTCTTTTATTTGAAAGTACAATCCTTCCGGTTAGTAATGGAAGATAATTTCATTCAAATGGCTGGCTCGGCTGGCCATCGCAGTAGCCTACACGATCGGTCCAATTTTTAAGCACATTATCGATTGTGTGCAGTTGTATTTCACCAATGGCTTCACGAATCACGAGTATATTCCTTTAAAGCGTCAATTGTCCCTGGCTTGTCGGCGTAAAACTTATCTTTAACGGCACCCCACAAAAAATAGTCCAACGGTGTCAAATCTCAGCTTCGAGGTGGCCAAACGACATCAGCTCTGTGGCTGATAATGCGATCTTCAAAAACAGGGCGCAAAACATAAAGTGTAGCTTCGGCTGTGTGGCACGTAGCGCCCCGTCCTGTTGAAACCAAATGTTGCCAATATCCTCCTCTTCAATTTTTGTGAACAAAAATGCGTTGAACATGGCCCGATAATGAACGCCATTGACTTTAATGGCCACTCTTTGCTCATTTTTTATGAAAAATGTCCCTATTATGCCTCTAGACCAAAATCCGCACCAAACAGTGACTCGTTTTGGGTGTATCGGCTCTTCAATGTATATGCGTGTGGGTTTCTGTGCCCCAAATGCGACAATTTTGCTTGTTTACATACGTGCCAGGATCAAAATGAGCTTCATCTGAAAAGATTATTTTTTTTTTGAGGCAAAATCGGCATCTTCTCTAAGTCGATCGCAGGCCCACTTAGCGAAGCGAAAACGCATTGGATGATCAGTTGGCTTCAACTCCTGAACAAATTGGATTTTGTATGGCGTCATATCAAGATCTTTATGCAAAATTCGTCTCAATGGTGTCTCGGAAATGTTCAATTGTTGAGAACGACCGATGGTGAATTGATGTTGATGGTGCTTCACGCACAGTTTCTGCCACAGCAGCAATATTCTCGAGTGTACGCACTGTTTTTGGCTTCTCACCCCTTCGTTTATCGATGAGGATGCCAATTTCTTTAACTTTTTTCATAGGATAACGAACATACGGCGTTGACGGTGCTTCTCTTCTTCCAAAATCCGTACGCAATTTTCGCACACATTCTGCAACATTATCTACCATGATTTTCAAAGTAATGTCGCAATATTTTCCAGCGTTGGGTTTGAAAGATAAAGAAAGCTGTAGCACAGATAATAAATTTATACAGATGTCTCATCCCTGCAGAAAAAAATGAAACATATTTTGCTCTTAACAGACAACGCCTTAACAGACAAGGAGCTTTTTGAAGCTTTTTTCCTTGCCTAAGTATTCATTTGAGCTAAAAACACACCGAAGCGGACAGACGAACTTTTTGTCTTTCGACAAAATGTCGCGGACACAAGTCCATTGCTCTTACGAGGCAACACACACCGAACAAAACACGACACGACAAAAAGTCGTGTCCGTCCGTCGGTTGCAGTAAATACATGGGGTTGTATAGGAGCAAACCACACCAAAGAAGACAAAATGTCCCGGACAAAATGTCGAAGCCTGAAAGTACACACCGTCTTATGAAGAACCACACACCAAAACGAACAAGACAAACAAACAGATTTCGACAAACGGACATGTCGGTTGCTCATAGTTGGATTTGTATTTTATTGCGATATTTCTTGTTGTATTTTGTTCAATTTGGTATGGATGTTGTTGTAATGGTAAAAAGAATTAAGAACAAGAAGAATTAAGAAAAACGTAGAGATTTCTTTTGTTTGGATGTTTGTGTGGATGTTTTCTTTGTTTGTCCGCTGGCAAAACACACCGAGTGCGACAACGACAAAATGTTTTGTCCGTGTCGTCCTCGGTGTGGGGTGGATTACGACACGACATTTTGTCTTGCGACAAGCGAACGTTTTGTCCGCTTCGGTTTGTGGTTGGCCTTATGGGCAATGAGGCGAGCGAAAATAGATTTTGAATGCATTAAGTGAATGCGTTAAAGCTTTTGGAAAAAGCTTTTTTTTGGTAGCTTTCAGTTTCATATATCATTTCTCACCATAAGGGTGAGACCATAGCCGTATTTAGGGGGAGGGTTACGGGGTTTAACCCTCCCCGAAATAATTTTGTAAAACAAAATCAAATAACCATTGATTAATAACTTAATGATCTATTTTGTGTTGTTGAAACTGAGTTTATAAGTTTTCAATAAAGCTTAAAGCATTTTTCTATTTTCTTTCAGAATAAAGTTCTGTTCGAGCATGTGGAACTTTTTCTAAACGATTTAGTATAATCAAGATATTATTTACCATATTTCTTTTATTCATCGTCGTTACATAGATGGTTACAGTCAAAAATGCCTGTTCAGTCAAATAAATGTACAAAGCTCTGAACACACTTTTAACTGAAATACATTTGATATCCAATTGACATTCGTCTTTTAAGAGCCGAGTGTAAAGTGAGGTAGCTAAATTTCCTTTTGGGATTTTTATTCTTGTTGATACTTGTAAACCGGTTTGTTTTCTTAGCAATCGATTGTGGCGCCATCTAATGAACTCTTTTCTAACATTTTTGTATTGCTTCGCTAAACCAACCTTCACGGTGTAATTAGCTTGTAAACTCCAGTTAAGATACATTCTTCTATTAACAATATTTTCCACTTAGTCCACAGAATAAGAAATAATCCTTAGCTATTCTGTACTACTACTACTATTATGCACTGTACTCCTGACTCGAAACACAAAGTGTCTGTTATACAAAACTTTGATTTTAGTAGGTAGACCTACTCTACGTTGCCAAGTGTTGGACGATAGTAAAACAAGGGAATTGATACAGGGTACTTTCGAAAGAAAAATTCTTCGAACGGATTTTCGGTCCCGTCTCACGTGTGCGACCATGGCGAATGGAGAAGAAGGTTTAACCGCAAATTGTACGAGCTGCACCAAGATGTGGATGTATTCCAGAGGGCCAAGTAAAGACGACTACATAAAGCGAATGGAAGACAACGCTACAGCCAAGAAGGTCCTCGCATTTATTTTTGGACATCCTCATAAATAATTTTTGTTTTGCTCCAAAACGGTACCTCTCACAGAACCGATTTTTGATTAAAAGATTTTCTCAAAAAATAGTAGTCCGCACAACGTACATACTTATATTTTGAGTACGTATATATTTTTAATTATTTTTTGATATAAACAAAATATTTTTAAACTTTTTTTCAAAATTCTGTATCTCAAAAACGGATCAATTTTAAAAACTAAAATTTAAATGTAAGACGTTTATATTTACATGTTCTTTAAAAGTGCATACCTATTACACTATTATTAGTTTTAGGAAACTTTTGAAAAAATGTATATAAAAAGAATTAGTTAAAAAAAAACGCTCCAAGAATTAAAAAAAAAAAAATTGAAAAATCAACAATTTCATAAGAAATGTTATGGCATCAATTTTTTCAGATAAAATGTGTTCTTGAGGTACATATTTAAATTTAAATTTTTAGTTATGAATTTTACATGTAAGTACATGTTTTTATTTTTCAATGTTTTTTCGTGACCTTGTCGTGCAAATTTTTTTTCTATATGCATTCAAAAAATTTGAAGAAATAATCATTTATCTTAACCCCCCCTGAAACAAAATCCTAGCTACGGCTATGGGTGAGACATCTGTATAAATTTATTATCTGTGGCTGTAGTTGTTGACCAGTGTAATTTATAAGAACTAATGAACAGAACAGATAATAAATTTATACAGATGTCTCACCCTTATGGCGAGAAATGATATATGAAACAGAAAGCTGCCAAAAAAAGCTTTTTCCAAAAGCTTTAACACATTCAATCTATTTTCGCTCACCTCATTGTCATTGCCTATAAATGAATACTTATGCAAGGAAAAAAGCTTCCAAAAGCTATTTGCCTGTTAAGGCGTCGTCGGTCGGTCGTCTGTTAAGAGCAAAACATGTTTCATTTTTTTCTGCAGGGATGAGACATCTGTATAAGTTTATTATTAATATGAATATCAGCATAAATGTTAAACATTCATTTAAATGTAAGAAATTAATTTAAAAATGGATCTGATGCTTTGGTAAGATTTATTTGGTTAAGAATTTGATGCGTGCTGAATATGTAATTCGCATTTTAAATTAATCTTGCTTACCTTGTGGAATCATAGATAATTTTGGAGATCGCAGATATCCCAACAAAAATAAAACGAAGCAATTATCAGGGAGCCAATTTTGCTACATGAAATGGTCCTACATTTGAATTACCCAAGGATATACTCCGATGGAATTCGCACTTAAGAAATTTTTCTGTATGTTGTGGCAGCTGGCAGGCCTTACTGCTGACCTGACTATACTATCTAATATCTTTGGTGGGAACATTGCTATCGGAAATCTTCTATGGAAAGACCATTCTTTTACTCCTGAGAATCGAGAATCCTACTTTTGCTTATGATAGGTACTTTGTTTTTAGTAGCGATTACGATATACGATATTGTTAGTATTTTTTCTTTGTATGGTGAGGAAAAAATGAGGGAAATTACTTACATTTCCCGGATTTTGCCGCTTAGATTAATCATTCAGAAAAGAAAACCCATGATTCAATTTTCAAAATGCATATAGAAACTCTCGCTCTTAGGGCAATTAAATGCAACTCATTGTCATAATCATTACAAAGTATGTATGCAATTATCGTGCGTCGCACAGAATAACATACAGTCTAAGCTTGTTTAGTCATCAGAAAAAGTTTACTATAAGTCGAGTTTATCTGTTTGTCGGTCGACTGTGAGGGAGAAAAATAGTATATAATGAAAATCAAATTTCAACTAAAGTCAAATCGTTTCTGTCATCCTAACATTATGGAACTCGAAGCATTTGTAAAAGAATTCAATTCTATAGACGAGATAGTCAAGGAGAAGCCGAGGGTTAAAATAGATGACATTGGGCCCGGTACTTATCCAATTTTGAAAGCGACGCGAAGTATGTTTAATGTCGAGGTAGAGCTGGAGAAAGTGAGATGCCATTTACCAAAGGCACAAAGCGAAAAAATGGATGACGATAAGTTGGAACTTCTTGCGAAATGTGAAATGACGGTGGGGAAAAGACCACCAGGAGAGTATAGGCGCATACCTATAAAGTTATCAATAAAAAAAAATGAGGTAACATCCGACCAAGTGGCCCAAACTACAAGGAAGAGAAAGGCAAATGAAGATGATGAGCTTGACATCGTTGAAGAGCCTTGCTGCCCCTGCAAAAGGCGTTAGTATAAGAGTTGAAATATAAAAAACCTTATAATAAAGCTCACAAAAAGTAAAAAATTAAAATCAAAATTAATTTTTCTTTACACCTTTGTTTTTTTTTAGCGAAATGATTTTGTTCTGCGTTGAGTCTTCTGAAGTTCTAATGGTTGATTCTTAGTGAGGTTTGATTTCAACAGGATTTTTTGACAGTTCCTGCGTGCTGCGTGACTCCTATCAAACTACTTTAGTCATTTTTGTCCACCAAAACAGCCTCTCCATGTAAATCGGCATTCTGGTGGGCAGGCCCGTAGCCAGGATTTCGGTTGGGGGGGGGGGGGGGGCTTGTTCAATTTCGAAGAAGTAATTCTTTATACAAAAATTTATAAAAAAAACTACATAATGTAAATGTTTTATTTTTGTTTGATTTTTTTTATTTAATTAAATAAACAGTTTGGATTTTTACAGCAATAAACGCCTTGTCTTTTTTTTAGACATTATGTCGATCACTTGATCTGGATTCACATCAAACCTGAGTGAACAGACAGCATTGCAAGTGCGCTTAGTCTTGGATGGCCCATAACGCTTCGGTATATTGTTTTGATCCTTTTCATCGTTGAAAAGGTTCTTTCAACGCTAGCTGTTGTAACTGGTAGTGTGGCCAAAATTGTAAGCAAGTAGCTTATGCTCCTGAAGTAGGTCTTGTCACATATATCTAGCAGTTTCAGAACATCGGAAGAGGGATCCATCGATGAAATTTTTTCGCTTTAACAGCTGACAAGGATATTGCGTTATCGAAGTAGAGTGTTAGATTTTCCATTTCATTTACTCGATTGGCGGCAGCAAAACCTGGAAGCAGAGCTTGAAACGATAGTAAAACGTCCTCGTTGACCATAAATCTGTCAGTAAGATTTTGTATAAGAGAATCTAGACAGGGAATAAGTATAGAAACTCTAAAATAGTCTTCTGGACATGATGTTTCTGGATTAGAGCGCGTTGTTTGTTTCAAAGAAAGCCTTGGAATTGTTATGCTGACTTCAAATAAATCCCTGGCAAGTTGTGATGCGGATTGAAAAGCGTCTCTGAAAAAGTCTCTGGCAGTTTCTCTTATGTTCTTAAGAGAACTTAAGACTTGTTTCGTGTGATTTATTGCAGACACGAAATTTAAAGATTTATTTTGAAGGAAAATTGATAAGGGTAGCGTTAAACTAAAAAGTTTTTCGCATACCATGAGGCTTACCAGAAAATCACTTCTTTGAATTGCTGCTAACAGAGTTGATGCTTTTGAAGACATTGCCCACGTCTTGGTGGATATTTCTTCAAGACTAATAGCAATACATTTGAAGAGCTCTACAAATGAAAGAATGCTGTCATGCCTTTCAATAAACCTTGTTTCACAAAGGCGCAAAAGTCATTTTTTTCTGCTTTCTGGTGCTTATTTTTGGATGGCGATTTAGAAAGTTTTATTTGCATTTGAATGGTTTCGGAAGAAATTAGCTATTTCGCTTACTACACCAAGACAATTGCGAATCGAGGGTGTTGACATGGCATTAGACAGAACCAGGTTCAAGCGATGACTTGCACAGTGAACATATCTGGCATTTGGATACTGTTGCCATATCCTACTCTGTACTCCACTTAAGTGGCCTGACATAGGTATTTGCCGCTCCGTCATAACTTTGGCCAACACACTTGTTCATATCTAGATGTAGTTCCTCACATCGCTGCAATATGGTTTTAGTCAGGTTTTCAGAAGTTTGGCCATCAACAGGAATAAAACCTACAAAATCTTCCCGAAGCATACTTTTCGTGGGCTCTGTACAGCAGTCAACATATCGGACACATATTGAAAGTTGCTCAATGCCAGAAACATCCATTGTTTCATGAGCCAGAATGCTAAAACAACTCGATCTTATAACCCGGTTAGATATTTTTCTGGTGACAATATCAGAGCATATATCCAAGATTTCGTTTTGGATATCTGGGCTTATATAGGTTGCATTTTTTGAACTGGTTACGATGTGGTTACATAAATAGTGAGGAACTAATAAGAGAATATACAAACTTTTGTTCAAATAATTTTTTTTAAAATCATTTCGGGAGGGGCTTGAGCCCCTCTAGCCCCCCCTCTGGCTACGTGCCTGCTGGTGGGATATTTTTTTAACGTTTAACCCATAGAGGAGGTATTACCTAGAGTCGCAACTCGTTCTCTTTTTTTAATAATCACCGTCCAAAAAATTTGGTGTTTACTCTCTTTTCTTGTGTCCATGAATCTGTGTAATTCCATATCAATGCAAATGTATTGGTGCCTTCCCCTTTAAGGAACCTACACCCTCGCATTGATATGGATGAATTTAATTTTTTAGGTCGAATGAGAGCAAAATACCTTGAGTTGCGACTTGCGACTCTAGGTATACCTCCTCTGTGCTTCAACCACTGCGAGTACTTTTCGCAAAGTTGAGCCCCATTTTTTATTAGTGGCCGGTTAGACCATATTGCGGTAGTAATAATAGAAAGTATACCCGAAGACGAATCGATTTGTTGTCATTCTCCAGCAGCCTAGTTTGTCGTTTCGCGGAAAACCGTGGAAGATCCAAACTTACGAGAAACCATTGTGTTGATAATTATATGGGCAGGAAAACATTATGGAGGAGCGGTTTCTAATTTGAGATATGCAGCTGGAGCTACCAAAGAATTCGAGCTGAGCTTCACTTATGAGTGGATGTTCTGGAAGGGAGTAGGTACTGCTAAGCCCAAAAAAAAAAGAATAAGTGCCTAAGACCTATTCCTGGCATTTACTTTAATTAAGTAAATATCTTGAACTATGATAAATAGCGAAGCTTCTTCTGACAATAAATCAACCATTAATTGACCGAAAAATGTTGTTATCTTCTGTTATTGCCAAATTTCTCTTAAGCTGAAAGGAAGGCTCAATACTTTCACACTGTTTAAAATGTTGTTTAATTAAGATAAAGCAGGTTAAACTTAATTTAAAATCAACCGTAATACCTGCGCCTCCAGGAATGCCCTACAGTTCACTCTTGAGCCCAACTTCGAACGTACTGTCATGTACAGAGAATCATTTTTTAGCCGTACTACGCGAATGTGGAACTCTCTTCCACACTCTGTCTTTCCCAATCATTGCAATGTTCAAGAATTCAAGGCCAATGTACACCGACACCTCCTTTACAACCCCTTCCCTTCTTCCTAATGCACTCACTGTGTTTCTGGCATAAAAAGATATAAAAATCCCTTGAGTGGGTGCAAATTATAAAAAAAATGGAACAATTTGGCCCGAAATACCGTGCAATTGAAATCTATATCTACCTATCTATATCTATACTAATATATAAAACTGAAGAGTTTGTTCGTTTGAACGCGGTAATCTTAGGAACTACTGGTTCGAATTTTAAAATTCTTTTTGTGTTGGATAGTCCATTCATCAAGGAAGGCTTTAGGCTACTTAACAATAGGCTGCGACCAAAAGGAGCGAATAATATATGGAAAGTGTCGAAAAAACGGCAAAAAATATTCATTTTTCTGCCTTTTAACGCGCGTATCTCAGGAAGTGCTTAGTCAAACTGAACAATTCTTTTTGTGTTGAATGGTCCATTTATTAAGGATTTATTAGCTTGAAGCCATATAATATTACGCTGCGACTAATAGGAGCGAAGAATTAGAGAAAAATGTTGCAAAAACGGCAAAAAATATTAACTTTTGAGGGCTCCTATTGTTTGCTTGAACGCGATGTTCTCAGGAATTGCAAATGGTCCAAGAGCTGGCTGCAAAAATACTGGCCGATCAGTTAACAGAATGAAACTTTTTTTTAAAGTTAGTACTTATATCTAGAATGACAAATATCATTGTGTGCCTGGGCGGAACTTGTGCATAACTTTTATATGCGTTCGTCTCTGGAGCTTTTTATGGACAATAACTGTACCCATGGAGTAACACTTTGAAATTATTTTCAAAAGTTAGTTTTTAAAAAGTAAAATAAATTTTTGTTTGTGTGCCTAATTAAATCCTGTGCCCATGCCTTGGCACACCATATTAAAAAAAATTTTTTTTTGATTTATTTGTGTACCTATCGGGTAACAACTTCAAACTAGTACCAAATTAAAGTTTAAACATTTCTTTATTAAAAAAAATTTGTGTGCCACGCCTATGCCTGTTACAAATACATGGCACACACCATTTCATGTTGAAAGTCTTATACTATCACTAATATGATCTATTGAGGAAGTATTGAGGAATGAGGAATCAAAATGATTAAAAACAAAACTTTTCATTTATTTGGATATTAGACAAAGTCGGAATTCATAATATGATAAAATTAGTCTTACATATAATTATAAAAGTTATACAAAAATACATATCTAAAAACATACGTTAGCACATTCATAACTTTCTGTTCTTAGCAAACATCGTCATAATAACACTAGTTTACAACATTTTTGCCCCAAGGATGAGACACATCATTTCTAGTTAATTTTATGATGCTGAAACTAAATCCGGACACAGAATTGTTCTAGCACGTCACGTTTTCGAGATATGCTTATCTCAATGTGCTCGAAACACGGTTTTTGGCGATGTTTGAAGTAATTTTTTGAGGACAGAAAATTTTTACAGACAATTGTAGATACAGCATTCTTTAGAACTACTCTTTATCTTTCAAAACCATTTTAGTTTATTTCGCTACGAGTCTTTTTCCTCAAGAAATTTAATTTTAGCTACGGCACTTCGATATTACCTATGTTATATTTTGCAATTTTGTACTAGCCAACTGCGTTATGAAAATAAAATGGTATATCTTGAGAAAAAAAAATCATAACGAAACAAACTAAAATGGGTTTGAAAGATAAAGAGTAGTTCTAAAGAATGCTGTATCTACAATTGTCTGTAAAAATTTTCTGTCCTCAAAAAATTACTTCAAACATCGCCAAAAACCGTGTTTTGAGCACATTGAGATAAGCATATCTCGAAAACCTGACGTGCTAGAACAATTCTGTGTCCGGATTTAGTTTCAGCATCATAAAATTTACTAGAAATGATGTGTCTCATCCTTGGGGCGATCAGAAAATCAAATTTTGTAAACTAGTGTAATCATCATAATCATCATCATCAGCATTATCATCGTCATCGTCATTATCGTTATTACAATCGTTATTATAATCGTCATTATCATGATCAAGTTCAATGTCTTCAATTAAAAGCGGTGTTGGATCACCTTCGAACCAAAACGGTCCAATTTTATTATTATCAGTTGTCCATCCGCATTCTTCAAGCGATAAATTTACACAGTTCGCTTCAGTGGCATTTTGCCACATTGAAGTAACATAAATTGTTCTTAAATTTTTTTGTTTTAGTGATTTCCAGCATGGTGGAATTTGTGTGGAATCGAATTTTTTAACATTTCTCATAAAGTATTCTGCGGCTGACGTTGGTGCAAATTTGTTTTGAAAAATTAATAATCTAGCATCATTGACATTGTTACAATTAATTCCATATATCTTACACGTATATTGTTGTAATATTTCCATGCTTCTAAAATTATTAATTTCATCTATATTATTTAAATTTGCGAACACCTGTTGCACTTGTTTCTTTTTTCTTAATTCTTTGAAAGGCTTAACTTAACTTAACTTAGGGCTCAGTTATAGCTATCAGTAAAATCCATCAGTAAAAATTTTGTTTTGCTATTTTGAATACTTTAATCTTATATTTTGAAGAAAATTTTGATGCAATAAGTTGAAATCACATTTGGACTATTTTTTTCAAAAAAAAAGAATGCATTTAGTGTTAAATATTATTAACAAATCCATTTTATAAAATTTACTGATAAAATTTCATTTTACTGAACAACTGACTGCCAAATGTCAAAAAATATTCCATTTCGTTTTACTGATGGCGTTTCATTTTTTTACTGTTCCGGTGCCATCATTAAAAAAATTACTGATGAGATGAACAGTAAAAACGAAATTGTTTGCGGCGCGAAGATGTAAATTTACTGATAGTTATAAACGCTTATCAGTAAAAAATTTCAGATTCCAGATGTTTCAATTTTTACTGATGGATTTTACTGATAGCTATAACTGAGGCCTTATTAACACAAACTTCTATGTCCAACAATTTCAAAAATTCAAACATTGAATTTTTTTGATGCCTACTACGATTCTCGATATCAATAAAAAACTTCTTAACTTCTTCGGCTTTGCCTATAACTTCCGCCTAGTATTTACCGAAGCCGAAGATTTGGCCGAATGTTGTTTTTTCGGCCGAATTCGACCGAAGCCGAAGGTTTGGTCGGACACTAGTGCCATGTATTTGTAACAGGCATAGGCGTGGCACACATATTTTTTTTAAATAAAGAAATGTTTAAACTTTAATTTGGTACTAGTTTGAAGTTGTTACCCGATAGGTACACAAATAAATCAAAATTTTTTTTTTTTAAATATGGTGTGCCAAGGCATGGGCACAGGATTTAATGAGGCACACAAACAAAAATTTATTTTACTTTTTAAAAACTAACTTTTGAAAATAATTTCAAAGTGTTACTCCATGGGTACAGTTATTGTTCATAAAAAGCTCCAGAAACGAACGCATATAAAAGTTATGCACAAGTTCCGCCCAGGCACACAATGATATTTGTCATTCTAGATATAAGTACTAACTTTTAAAAAAAGTTTCACTCTGTTAACTGATCGGCCAGTATTTTTGCAGCTAGCTCTCGCTCTAAAAATGAAATTGAAAAATTCTTTGTGTGTTGAATATATACATATTTTTAAGGTATACAACGTTACGGGGCAAATGATAAGAGCAAAGTATGAGTGAAAAGCGTTGCTAAAACGTGGAAAATTCTACATTTGTAGGCATCGAGTCAAAAAGAATTTCGACTTAGGAAGAGTCGAATTTTATACAATTTGAAAGTAACTTCAAAACAAAATTACGACGGATGTATGATGCGAAACTCAAAACGCATATCTGGCCGGTGGAGGAGGGACAGGCGGACGAAGTCGCGGGCAACTGCTAGCTATTCATAATTCCCAGAGTTTTCCTTCACGAATTTTCTTATGTTTTGTTTTGAGAGCGCTGGCAAATCAGCACTATCTAATATAAGTCGATGAATAGATTTACGAAGCTATTAACTTAATAGCTTTAGCAATATTTTTGCATTCAGGTTTGATATCAAATTGAAATTAGTTTAATCAACAATAGAAACAAGTGAGGACGAGGGTGAAAGATGGAATTATTCTAAGTTACTGTTGGAAATAAAATTAGCCTTCTGCAAGTTTAAACTAGAAACAACGGTGGTATTTGTGACACCGGTAGATTTTTTTGCAATGAGTTTTATTGTCCGTGGCTTAGTGTTTAGGTGCGTTGGCTGATAAGCAGAACGTGTCGTGGGTTCGAGTCCTGCTCGTGCCTATAATAATTTTTTATTTCCTCACGGGCAACTCATGCGAAGAACTGACAAAGCTTCCAAGAGTAGATATCAATCTGTCATGAAAAAGTGGTTCTCAACTTTGCCCTTCGAAATCGGCGTTAAATTGTAGGTCCCCTTAATCCTTCACACGCACTCAGAGAATTGTTGATGAGAGTAAGCCTCTTAGGCCTTGGCTCTTCCAGAGTTGTCGTGCCACTCTATTCATTTTTACTTTTATCATCAATATCAGCAGGTTTAAGCATCTTCTTAAGCAGCATCAATAACCATTGGCAAAAGTATCAGTGGTTTCATCGCCAGCATCATCAATACGTCACATCCTGAGCTGCATTATTAATAATAATTGTAACAAATAGACCACCACACATAATATATGGTGAATTTGAGTGAAAATCTTAACAAAATTCATAGAATTCCGGTAATCGTAAAAAAACATTTCTTTTGTTTGAGTAGCTATTACGATTAACGATATTATTATTATTTTTTCTTTGTATGGTGTCCTGTTCAAATGAGGGAAGTTATTTACATTTGGCGGATTTTCCCGCTTAAATTAATCATTCAGAAAACAAAACCCATGATTCAATTTTCAAAATGCATAGAAACTCTCGCTCTTAGGGAAATTAAATGCAACTCATTTTCATTACAAAGTATGTATGCAATTATCGTCTATTTACCAAAGGCATACGCCGATAAAGTGGATGAACATAGTGTGAATGATCTTGTTGGGGTGAAAATGACGGTGGGGAATAGACCACCAGGAGAGTATGGACGCCTACCTATAAGGTTTTCATCATCAGCATCACATCGTTGAAGACATCTTCCACAAAATCCGTTATTATAAGAGTTGAAATATTACAACCTAATTATAAAGCTTAAAGAATAGCAAAATAACGGAAGTTAAATAAAAAGAAAAATTTAATCTTTCTTGTTATCATTTTTTATTGTTATTCAATGTTTTAGTTTGTTCTGTTCTCAGTGTTTTGAAGTTCTAATGAGTGATTCTTAAAGAGGTTTGATTTCACTTTTTTCACAGTTCCTGTGTGATTCCTATTAAACTACTTTAGTCATTTTTGTCCATAACAACAGCCTCTCCAAATAAAGTAACAGTTTCATGAATATCAGCGTTCCGATGGGAATTTGTTTCGTGCGATTCGTACTTTAACCACTGCGAGTATAATTAGCAAATATAAGTTCCATTTTACATTAGTGGCCGGTTAGACCGTATCCCACTATGGTAGCTATATTAGAAAGTATACGCGAAGACAAAACAACGATGACATGGTATTCTTCCATCAAGTTATAACTGGTGTAACAGATGCACAGGAACTACTTGGCTTTATTTCTTTCAACTATCGGGGTGGCGGTTATAATCTTCGCAGGAAGGACATGGTACAAGATCCTACCAACTATGGATTTAATGAGCCCTTGACTGCAACTCAGACTTATTCGACTTAAATCTAAGCAAAAATAAATTAAAAAATTTGCTCAAGACCAGTGTTCTACATTTTTAAATGTTTTTTTGTTTAATTAATGTTATTAGTTAATTATTATTTATGTATTAATCTTGTTTTGTTAACTGTCTTGTTTTTGTTCATCTACGTGAGTGTTTGTTATGTTTTTGCTTACTAACGACTAACACTGCACTAAGTGATGAGCCGGTGGTATAACATAGTCTACTAAGTTGGCAAACCATTGGTCGTAAGGCTGTGCTGCTATAAGCTCTCTTCAACCAATTCTGGGAGCAATCGATTTGTCGTCATTCTCAGCAGCTTAGTTTGGCGTGTCGACACTTTGGCGTATTTAATATGAGGACAACGGCCTAGCAGAATACAAGATAAAGCTCGTGCAAAAATAGTCAGGCGACCTCAACTTGGATTGTATTTTAAGTGAATGAGGTCTGGGAAAAATCAACGAAAATCCGGTATTGTATCGTGAAATTTTGTTCAGTGATGAAGACCATTTCTGGCAAATTGCCGTTTTTAGGCTGGTAAGTAACTACTGGCTAATAGAAACAGCGACATGGTACGTTAAATGAGCTATAGCCCTTAGCATTTGTCCTTATTTCCTTAAAAAATGAGTGAAATTAGAAAGTTATTACCGCTGTCGCACCTTCTTCGTGGTCAATTTTCAAAACTCTGAAGATAACAAAAAAACAGAAAAAAATGGCAGGAAGGTCCAATTTTGGGTGAGTCGTTCGAGCATAGCGCCTGTTTTCTCGCGCATAACACTACAAGGCGTACAACCTTGGAAAATCCAAAGTTAAGAGTCCCCACAAATGAATTTCAGGATGACCAAGTTTTCAAAATAAATGTATTGTAATGTGTATACACTTTATTTATCTCATACGCTCTGTATCTCCTTCTATTGTAATGTCTAATACTAATGTGTATACTTTATTATCTCTTACTCTCTGTATCTCTTTCAGCGCTGCCACCCTTCGAACAATTGAGCGCAGTATATTCAACAAAAAAGCGCAGTAGATTGAAATAAAGCGCAGTAGATTTTAAAATATGCAATACCTATGGATACGAATATAATACCTTGGCGTTGCAGACCTATGTAGTTACATTACAAATTTGTCCAATAGCCAATAGCGAATGTAGTTTGAATTTTTCGATGGATGCATTCAGAGTTTAGAGTTTATTTTGAATGAAAGATTCGTAAAGCCGGGTATACACAGTTCAAATTCAGGTTCCCAACTTTGTTTGGAAACGAAGGAGGACAGTATTTTTTCAGAATAAAAAAAAACGTCACAAAAAAATTTGAGTTAGTGTTATCTGCACTAAAAGCAGACACTATTGTTGGAACGACAAACCATATCTATCAAAACAATCCTTTATCATATTAAACATACCGGCTGCGGTTTCGTCGGGGTTTTCTATGAAATCCAACAATTTGTTTTCAATACTGTATTGAGAAAAAATGTACGCATATTGGAACCATTTTTCTGTTTTTATGATTTGATGCATCTATTTTTGAGTAAATGGCACCTTACTTTCTTTTAAAGAACGCAAACACACATTCCAGAGCTTGATCTCCAAGCACCATAGCTGCGGACTCTGCTTTTGTGGTTGCGCATGGTATTTTTCCACATAAGGATGAATCGGAAGCTGTCTTCTTTAATAATACTAAGCCACAATCCAGGGAGTTGTGAGAAAGATTATGTTTAAAGTTGTGAAAAACATGTGAAACCTCGAGTGCCTCGAGTGCAACAGTAGCAAGTTCTTCATTTACACATTTACTTGGAAAATGAACGAGTGCAGTTAAGTAAGGCCGTGTGCGAATTGGATGAATTGTGTTTAAAAAATAAAAATGGATGAATTTTTAACCACTACTGTCATATTTTAACTTGCTCCGCAGCTAGTCAAATAATTTTATTCAATGCGAATTGTCAAAATTTAATCAAACGTCAGGCACACGGCCTAAGTTACAAGGGATATAGTTTTGCGAACGTAAAGGTGTGAGTACATTGGCATTTGTTTTTCAATGCAAAATATTTGTATGAATGTAATGGCGCAAAATTATAGTCCACTAATGAACAATTTTAAGAGAATTTAGTGTGATACTAGCTTAAATTGACGTTTCAGTAAATTTTAGTCAGCAAAAGAACAGTTTTATCGCTAAACACTTGCATTAAAGATAAAGTCATGAAACCCCTCCTTTATCTTTTTAATGCAACGTTGGCTCTGCTTCATCTTTCGAATTTTCGCACTTGACTGCTTCATCTCCTAAATCGAAAAATATGAAAAAAAAATTTTTTTTGAAATTGTTCGTGTTAATACACTTTTTGTTTTAGATCGCTACGATTTTTTACTTATCACAAAATGGGTTCGAAAGCAAAAATACAGTTCTGAGTGCAAGGCTTTAAACATTCGTAATATGTTTTGGTGGTTCATCGTGATCCACAGTTCTATTTCTCCGCACCTAAATGATGATTATTTTAAGGAACTGAGCGCATTCCGAAACCTAGTGACTACGTAGTCAACTCGTTACGATTGGTTCAAAACAACTAATTGACCAATCAGAACGAATTGAATACGTAGTCACTAGGTTTCAGAATGCCCTCACTGTCAAATGTTAGGTGTGTTGACCTTGTTCTTTCTAGAACTGTCAATTTTTAGACGTGTTCACTTAACACTTTCTTTAAAAACAACACTAGCTTCAAACTAGATAGCATCGCACTAAAAAGTGTCTATTATTGAAGAAAAATAAGAAAACTATTTTTGAGTTAAAAATTTGCTAAGTAGTATCACGTTAATGAGCTATACACAGGCCGACTATAATTTTGCGCCAGTGTATTCGTTTTGAAAAAGGAGGACATTTAAAAGCTTAAGAGGACAAGAGGACAAAAAAGTGGAAAGGAGGACTGTCCTCCCAAAAGGAGTAGTATGTGCAAAATTAATGATTGATCAATCATACCTTCACTTTTGCCTCATTCCCAATTATATGTTGATGAAAAAAGCGTAATTTCAATGGCGATGTAACAATCGTCTGTGTCGCTTATTGTAAGCACAAGCAAATAAAACTAATAAGTAACCTTAAAGTTAAAACTCACAACTCGAATAATAATGTTCTGTCACAAAACAGTCACTTCAATCCAAATTTACTAATACACTTGCTCGGGCATGACAAGCATTTGAACTGTGTATATCCCGCTTAAAGTTGTGTAGAAAATATACTCTTTTTCAAAATTCTAAAAAAGCAGTAGATTGGTTTTGCTGCGCAGTATATTTTCGTTTGGGTCAAAACGCAGTAGATCTACTGCTATAGGAGTAAAGTGGCAGCGCTGATCTCTTTCTATATTTAATGTACACACTTTTCTTACTCTCTTTACTTACTCTGTATCTCTTTCTATATTTAATGTACACACTTTTCATTACTCTCTTTACTTACTCTGTATGTCTTGTTTATTTAATGTACATACTCTCTTTACTTAATATCGTTTAATTGTAGTAGTAAACACTCGTGAGGGGCAATAATTAATTAAGATTAAGAGAAACTTTTTGTTTAGCATTAAGAACGTTAGCCCCTACAAAAATCCCAGTATTTTCTCTCGAACTTTCAGCTTCCCCAAGAAACAATAGGAACCAATAGTAGTTTCTAGAACCCATCATTTTTGATATAAATAGCCGGTTGGTGGCGAGGCGAATTAATGAATTGTGAACTGCGATAAAGAAAAGTACTCTGTGTTTGCAAAGTTATAATTGAAAGTGTTGAATAAATAAGTTTGTGAGTGATTTGAATAAAGTGAATTTGTGTTTTATTTAAAAAGTGAATAAGTTTTAATTGTCGGACCAAGCCGAATATTACATTGGTGTCAGAAGTGGGATTAAAACTTATTGAGAATAAAACAGTGAACAGTGATTAAACTATTTTGTGTGAAATAGTGAAGTTAAAAAAAATGATAAGTAAAGTTTTGAAAAACTTAACTGTCGCTGAGCTAAAGGCCGAATTAAGCAAACGTGGCTTAAGTGCGGCAGGATATAAAATCGAACTCGTAAAACGGCTACAGGAATATCTGGAAGAACAAAATGAAGACCCAGATGCGTTTGCTTTCGAAGTGGAAGCAAAATCGGAAGAGGTAAATGCAACTGCCGACTTATCTACCATGATGACACTTCTTCTAGCCAAATTTGAAGAGAATCAAAAGAAGCAAGAAACTCAAAACAAGAATGTTCTGGAGCAACTAGAAACTCAAAGAAACGAGCAGAAGACCGAGCAAGAGAATGTCCTCAAACAACTGGAAGGAAATGTCCTCAAGCAACTAGAAACTCAAAAGAATGATGTTCTGGAACAACTACAAGCTCAAAGGGATGACGTTCGAGATCGGTTTGATGAACAGAAAAATCTGCAAGAAGGCAGGTTTGCGGACTTCGAAGACAAAATCAATACTCTCGATGAGCGTGTCGAAAAACAAAATTCAACGACTAATGCACGTTTCAAGAAAATAGACGACCAGATCGAAACCATTACAAGCGAACTAGAAAAAGTGCGAAAGATGAAAGCTCGAGAACCTTCTGGTGAGTGCTCAAGAAAGAGAGAAGTGAATCCCCCAAGCTTTGATGGTCAGATACCGTGGTCAATCTACAAGAAACAGTTTGAAGCAGCAGCGTTAACAAACGGCTGGGACGATGACGAAAAATACATTGCTCTTACGCTTGCCTTGAGAGGAGCAGCTGCTGAACTGCTACAAACCATCCCAGCAGAGAAGAACGGTGACTTCAAAGTTCTGGTAAACGCAATCGAACAGCGGTTTGGGGATAGCCACATGACAGAAGTCTTCCGAGTACAACTAAACAACAGGGCACAGAAAAGAGGTGAAACTCTGCAGCAGCTTCAGGCAGATATCGAGCGATTAGTCCACCTGGCATACCCAACAGCTGGCAACGAGATAATAAATCAACTTGCTGTTGAAGCCTTTGTGAGAGCTGTGGGCGATATAAATCTCCAAAGGGCTATTCGCACTGCCGGAAAGCAAACACTACCAGAAGCATTGGCTTTCGCTCTAACAATGGAAGCCGCAGAACAAGCATCCCAAAACGTGCATCGCGTGAGAGAATTGGAAGTCCAACAATGCTCTTGTCAGAAGGCTACTCTGGAAAGGAGTCAGCGAGACGGACTAGCACGATGCTGGAACTGCAACAAGACTGGGCATCTTCAACGACAGTGCAGATTACCGCGAAGACGAACCTCATGCCAACACTGTGGAAACAGAACTTACTCAACAAGTCAAAGTAACTCCAACAACGTTGCTTCCGAAGCTGTTTCCCACCCGGGAAACGAATAAGAACCAACTTCGAGGGGCAGAAGCTGGTTTCTGGTATCGATGGCCCCAGAAACGACATCCAGGTTTCTCAAACGAAACGTGACAACAAGAGCCTGACCGTGGAAGCAAGTATAAACGGCAACAAATGTGTGGCTACCATCGACACCGGTGCCACGGCGTCCATTGTACGGCAGGACCTCGTTAAGAAGACATGGCTCCACAACACCAACAGCTATCGTCTAAGGACTGCAACTGGAGAAGCCGCAAAAGTTTATGGTGAGGTACGTCTTAAGATCCGGATGGCAGAGCTGGAATTCTCTCACCTGTTCCTGGTAGCAGATATATGCGACGAGTGCATTGTCGGCGTCGATTTCATGAAAGATCACGGAGTGATATTGGACATCGGGAACCAAGTCCTGAAATATCGAAACATCGAGATTCCGATGATCTATGGGATCCACTCGTACGAGACCTCGTTATCTGTGAAAACCGTCATCAAAGAAGATCTGACTTTGCCTGCTTCTTCAGAAGTATTCGTGTGGACGAAATTGAAAGGTAAGCCTGGCAGCCATCGATACCTCATGGTCGAACCAGCATCTGTAAAGTCCTCCCAAAACGTCACCATTGGGAAGACTCTTGTTAGACCTGTAAAGAACATGGTTCCCGTACGAATACTCAACATCAAGCCGTACGAAGTTAAGCTTAGAAAAGGTGAGATTGTCGGACAATGCGAATCTGTATCAGCGATAACAAGGATCAGCGAAGAAGACCCAAGGCAAACATTGAAGTCCAAAGAGCTGAACTCCATAAAGACGAACATTCTCAAGTCCTCTAATCTTGGCCACCAACAACGAAGAACTGCAGAAGGTCTCCTCGAAGAATTTGCAGACATCTTTTCGTCATCGCAAGGGAAATATGGCAGAACACAACTGGTTCAACATCGAATCAACACCGGGGATGCAAAGCCGATTCGTCAACCTGCAAGACGCCTTCCACTAGCCAAACAAGGTGAGGTTGAAGAACTGATAACCACCATGAAAGAAGAGGGTCTGATCGAAAACTCTAAAAGCCCTTGGGCGTCTCCAGTGGTCCTGGTAAAGAAGAAAGACGGATCAACCCGCTTTTGCGTGGACTATCGAAGGTTGAACGATGTGACCAAGAAAGATAGCTACCCTCTGCCTAGGATCAGCGATACTCTGGACGCAATGGAAGGAGCACAATGGTTCTCAACTTTGGACCTGAAAAGTGGATACTGGCAAGTAGAAATCCATCCTGAAGACAAAGAGAAGACAGCGTTCTCGACAGGAAACGGATTGTGGCAGTTCAAAGTGATGCCTTTTGGACTGTGCAATGCTCCAGCGACTTTTGAGCGCCTTATGGAATGCGTCCTGCAAGGACTCACTTGGAAATCTTGCCTGGTCTATTTGGATGACGTCATCGTATACGGCAAAACATTTGACGAACATTGTACAAATCTGAGAGCCGTGTTTCAAAGACTTCGAGAAGCCCACCTCAAGCTCAATCCAGAAAAGTGTTCACTCTTCAAAACCGAAGTGAAATACCTGGGACATATCATCTCATCCCAAGGAGTTAAGACGGATCCTGATAAGGTTGACACCGTGAAGAATTGGCCAACACCACAGGACAAACATCAACTCCGAAGCTTTCTGGGTCTAGCCACCTACTATAGGCGCTTCGTCAAGAATTTTGCTGAGATCGCCAAGAGTCTACATCAGCTAACGGAAAAGGGAAAGCAGTTTAAATGGTCAGGTGAGTGCGAGCGCAGCTTTCAAGAGCTCAAGCAACGCTTGTGTAATGCACCAGTGCTGACCTACCCGACTCCAGGAAAACCGTTCATCATTGATGCTGATGCCAGCAATGTCGGGATTGGTGCTGTATTGTCACAGGTACATGATGGCGAAGAAAAGGTGGTTGCCTATTACAGCAAGGTACTCTCAAAGTCGGAAAGAAACTATTGTGTGACCAGAAGAGAACTTCTTGCACTGATTTTGGCAACAAAGCACTTCCATAAGTATCTCTATGGACAGAAGTTTCTTCTCCGAACCGACCATGGAGCACTAAACTGGCTTTTGAATTTCAAGAATCCAGAGGGTCAAGTGGCGAGATGGATTGAGAGGCTGCAGACGTACGATTATGAAATTCAACATCGGAAGGGGAAGCTTCACTCAAATGCTGATGCACTGTCTCGGAGACCATGTAAGCAAGACTGTAAGCATTGCAGACGCCAAGAAGAAAAAGAAGTGGTTACTGTCCAACGAACCAGAACCGATCCCATTTATGGCTGGAGCAACGACGAGATGAGGGAGGCTCAACAAGAGGACCCAGATATTGAACCCATCCTCGCATGCAAGGAACACCAGGAAAAACCAGAATGGGCTGATATCTCCGACAGAAGTCCGGCTCTGAAGGCCTATTGGGCACAGTGGGACTCGTTGCATGTCCAAGAAGGTGTCCTTCGACGTAAGTGGGAATCAGCAGATGGAAAGTCCTATGTAATGCAGCTAGTCTTACCGAGATCGAAGATTATGGACGTTCTGCGAGAGATGCATGATGGAGTTTCGGGAGGCCATCTAGGAGTAAACAAGACGCTAGAAAAGGTTCGACAACGATTCTATTGGCTACATGCAAGGGAGGATGTCGAGAAGTGGTGCCGAAAATGTGATACCTGTGCTGCCACCAAAGGCCCGAACAAAAAGAATCACAGCCAAATGCAGCAGTATAATGTCGGATCACCCTTTGAAAGGATTGCAATAGACGTGGCGGGTCCATTTCCGGAAACAAATAATGGAAATCGTTATATTCTGGTCGTCATGGATTACTTCAGCAAGTGGCCTGAAGCATACGCCATACCGAATCAAGAAGCCAAAACAGTCGCAGACCAAATTGTGTTCAACTGGGTGAGCAGATTCGGTGTTCCATTAGAACTGCATTCCGACCAGGGAAGGAATTTTGAATCAAACATATTCCAGGAAGTTTGTGGGCTTCTTCACATCAAGAAGACAAGAACAACACCACTCCACCCACAATCTGATGGCATGGTCGAACGGTTCAACCGAACCCTTAAGGAACATCTTTGCAAAGTTGTGGACGACAACCAGCGAGATTGGGACCGACACATTCCACTGTTTTTGATGGCGTATCGAAGTGCAAGACATAGCTCAACTGGCCATACACCGTCTGAGATTTTGATGGGAAGGAACATCAGATTGCCGAGTGAAATTAAATTTGGATGTCCCACGTCGGAACCGCAAGCCGAGGATGACTACTTGGATGACCTCAGAGAAAGACTCCTTCAGATCCACGACGATACTAGGTCAAAAATAAAGATGTTCAGTGACCGAATGAAGACACGCTACGATATACGAGCGACAACAACAGAGTTCGAAGCAGGAGATCGAGTGTGGCTTTACAATCCCCATCGACAAAAAGGGTTGTCACCGAAACTTCAACGGGACTGGGAAGGTCCATATACAGTGATTAGCAAAATCAACGACGTCGTGTACCGGATACAAAAAGGAGTCAGAGGTAAACTTAAAGTCGTACATCGCGACCGACTACATCGCTACAGTGGTGATGAAGATGATGGATTTGTTCGGGACGATCAATCCTAAGGAGGGGGCAATGTAATGTGTATACACTTTATTTATCTCATACGCTCTGTATCTCCTTCTATTGTAATGTCTAATACTAATGTGTATACTTTATTATCTCTTACTCTCTGTATCTCTTTCTATATTTAATGTACACACTTTTCTTACTCTCTTTACTTACTCTGTATCTCTTTCTATATTTAATGTACACACTTTTCATTACTCTCTTTACTTACTCTGTATGTCTTGTTTATTTAATGTACATACTCTCTTTACTTAATATCGTTTAATTGTAGTAGTAAACACTCGTGAGGGGCAATAATTAATTAAGATTAAGAGAAACTTTTTGTTTAGCATTAAGAACGTTAGCCCCTACAAAAATCCCAGTATTTTCTCTCGAACTTTCAGCTTCCCCAAGAAACAATAGGAACCAATAGTAGTTTCTAGAACCCATCATTTTTGATATAAATAGCCGGTTGGTGGCGAGGCGAATTAATGAATTGTGAACTGCGATAAAGAAAAGTACTCTGTGTTTGCAAAGTTATAATTGAAAGTGTTGAATAAATAAGTTTGTGAGTGATTTGAATAAAGTGAATTTGTGTTTTATTTAAAAAGTGAATAAGTTTTAATTGTCGGACCAAGCCGAATATTACAGTATTTTTGTAATTATATTATATTAATTTTCAGTACTTAGGTTAGGTTAGGTTAGGTTACAGTGGCTGCGGTTTCAGAATCCACACACTTAGGCCAAAAGAAAAGGCCCATTGTGATACCACATGAATCTAGAGAATTACTTCTTACTAGTCGAACCATTTTGAGCTTTTTATAAAGCGAAGAAGATATTTGATATCCTTATTAGCTAGTTCACTGGGGTTATCATAAAAGTACTCTCCCAAATGAAGTTTGCGTCTTAGTGAAAGAGCAGGGCAAGTGCAGAGAAGGTGAGAGATTGTTTCCTCTTCTTCCTCATCCATACAGCTCCTGCAGAAGTCATTTGAGGCTACACCAAGTCGTATTGCGTGTCTGCCTATAAGACAGTGTCCCGTAAGGACACCTATCAGTACTTAAATAATCTTATTTTAATTCTTTGGCGGTGGATCCAGGGTGCCAGAAACCTTTGTGTTGATAATTACTATGGGCAAGAAAACATTATGGAGGAATGGTTCCTAATGTAAGATATGCAGCTGGAGCAACCGAAGAATCCGAAATAAAATCAGGTAAACACCGGGGAAGTGTTTTGACTTTTGAGTGCTCTGGTTGTTATAGTAAAGACCATGATTGCCACCTTTAGAGTAGAGTGAGACTGACTGAGTGAGTGAGCGCTTCACTTATGATTGGATGTTTTGGAAGGAAGTAGGTACTGCATAGGCAGTATACAGAATAAGTACCGCATACCTATTCCTGGGCATTTATTTAATTAAGGAAATATGATTCTTCTGACGAATATCTAAATCAACCATTAATTGACCGGAAAATGTTGCTATCTTCTGTTATTGCCAAATGCCTCTTAAGCTGAAAGGAAGGCTCAAACTTTCACACTGTTTAAAATGTTGGGAAAGCAGGGTAAACTTAATTTAAAAATCAACAATGGAACAATTCGGCCCGAAATACCGTGCAAGAGATTTTTGGTCTTGAAATTATTCATAATTCTCAGAGTTTTCCTGCACGAATTTTCCATTTTGCATTTGAAAATCAATGCACCTTTAATTCCCCTATTTTTCCATTTGAAAACCACCAAACTTTCTTAATGTTCCATCAAGAAATTTCTATTTTTCCATTCAGTAAGCCAATCATCAAGTTTTCGATCAGAGTTGCAATAGCTTAACTCATTTCTTAGCTTAGCTCTTGATATATTTATATCTATAGTGAATAATTGTGAATTAGAATTCATTTAATTAAAAAGATTTTCCAATTTTTTTTCCACAGAAACTGCCCCTGAAAACTGTATCTAGCATGATAATTTCATAAATATCCATTGGGCCGTTTATGAGTCCATACCGGACATACAAACATACAAACATCCACCCATTTTTATATACAAAATTGCAAAGAAAGGAGATGTAGTGCTTGCCGGCCAGCCGCAGAAATTCCTTGTAGTTCTTTATGCTTCTTAATCGCATAACTTACAAATAAAATGATGAATTGATAAAAGTTATCAACATCAAGACGATAGCAAACTCCAGCGGTCAAGCAAAAACAACAAAAACTATTCGTGCTGATGTTTTCAAAACTGAAACTATCGACGCCAACAGTCTTGTATAAATTTCCATGACTCAGCTTTCAATGGAAACTTTTATGAGAAGTTAACTGCCAACATCACTCGCCTTCGCCTTCAATTTTTCCCACAAACTGTGATTTTCTTTTTCAATTTACTATTACTAGAAAAATCCTTATGAGCAAAATATGCATATTTTTAAACTTTGCATTACTCAGACACAAAGCATCTTAATTTTACCAACTAGTAAGATTAAATATCACTTGAATTACATAATCAATTTTGCGATCGTTTCTGTTCGTATCGTATTCGTATCTACGAGTCTATGAAATATTATTATGAATTGCGTCACTATTTGGCTTCAGTTTCACTTTGAAACAAATAAAAATGTGGCGAAAGCAAGCGAAAATAAAATACAGTGCTGGGAACGGGAAGTTGTTGTTGTTGGGAAAGCTTGCAGAGTGAGCGAGATAAAGGCGTTCACCGGATGTATAGCAGGGCGAATGATGCGACATCAATGAGCGCGGAGAAAAAAAAATATATTAAACTTTTTTATCGATAATCATTGACTTGTGGTGCAAATGTGATGGATTTATTATTATTTTACGAGCAAAACTGAATTAATGAGTTGTTTGCTCTTTTCTAACTTTTTGTTTGAAAATCTGAATAAATACAGAATCAGAATCGCAACCGAAAAGAGTTGATATTTTATCAAACTATTGTATATTGTTTGATGAAATGATAAAATTATAAAATGTTTTCTATGATAGTATTAGCCGACGACTTAGCGCTTTTGACGACATGTAAGTAGGGTCGTGGCTCCAGTTACCGAACAGTTTACGGACTATGAGGAAAGAACATGTTGCAAAAAATACTTTAATTGAGCTTAATATTGTAATTTTAGATTCTTCTGAAATATCATCTCAAATATTTTCATGTTTGATCCCCTTTTTTCCATAATCATTATCATATCACTAAATATTAAATAAAGATTATGTTGACATAAACCATTTTTTTTTATTCTCGAACACATAATTTTAATTGTTTCCTAAACCTGAACACGGAGTTTCCTATTTTCGTCGTTAGTGGGAAGAAAACCATTTTAAAACCAACATTTTCGCTTTTTTTGCATATTTTTTATTAAATAAAAATGTAATAATTTTTGACCAAAAAAAGCCTGATTTCTTATAAAAACAAAAATGTAAATAATAGTAGGAACCACTTAAATCACATTTGAAATTCTTTGTTCCATCTTAAATATAAAAAGAGTACATAAGTTCTACTTTTTAAATATTCAGTGTGATTTTTAGTAATTAAAACCCACTTTGTTCTTCAGATTCGGTTGGTTCCTTAATCGAAACCAACTTGCAATCTGCATTAAATGAAGTGCAAAATTACTGTAATTCTTAGAGAATTAATATTAATGCTTCCAAAACGCAGGCTGCGTTTTTCACTCGAAAAAGAAAAGCCTGTCTTTTGCCAAGCAATAACCTAGTTATCAATTGAATGGCGTTCAAGTGCCAAGTATCTTGGGGTACATCTTGATAAAACTCTTACTTTTAGTCTACATGTACAAAAAATAGTGGAAAAAGTTGGACTAACAATAAAAGTTTTATACCCATTCATCAACCTTAAATCTAAATTAAATATGCGAAATAAGTTGTTGATATACAAGGTAGTATTTCAAGCAATAATTTTTTACGGATCTCCAGCGTGGGGCAGTTGTGCAATAACTCATGTTCGTAAGTTACAAAGAATTCAAAATAAAGTTCTGAAAATAATGTTAAATCTTCCAAGGCATTTTTCGAAAGAAGAATTGCACCAAATTTGCAACATTGATTTAGTATCTACAAGGCTTTCAAAACTATATGATAGATATCATCTGTCTTGCATTTCTTCTGATAACGCATTGATTGAAAACTAAGCCACTTAAAAGTATGTGTATAAAAAAAAAACATTCAATTATTTAATTATTTATTTATTTATTTATTCATTTATTTATACATTTATTTATTTGTATATTTTTCGGTTATTTATTTATTTATTCAAACTTGTTTTTGTTTAATTCTTCCTTGTTTGGTTTTGTAAATCAATCAAATAATTTATTTACTTATTTTTGTATTTGTTTATTTATTTATTATTTAATTAATTAATTTATTTATATACCTATTTATTTATTTATTTATTTATTATTTATATATTTATTTTGTTATTTATTAGATATTTATTGTTATTTATTTATGTATTTACTTATGTTATAATGTATCTGCTTAAATGGCTTGGTGTTATCAAGATCAGCACCGCCTCTCATATCTTCTTATCTTTAAGATGCAGCAACAACAACTTTAATGAAGGTTCTTTTTGTAGCTTTTCCTTCAATGTATCTGTTTTAAATCTCAACGCTTTATAATAAATATTATAAATATATATTTATTATCAGTAGCAAGGTAGACATACCTATACGGTAACTCTGTAAATTGTGCAATATAGGTTAAGACAACTATGTAATATATTTCTGCTACAGTAAAACATATCTATCTATCTATCTATAAGACCCACTTTGAAAATCTTTAATATAGGTAGTAGTTGTCACATTAAGTTTCAAGGAAAAAAATATTAAAGTATAATAGTTAGGGGCTTGATAGCTTATTTAAACAAACAGCATTGTTCATTCACTTAATATTTTCAATGTACTAGTTTTTGAACGTTTTTTTTTTCATACATCTCTTATTTGATTTGACCAATATTACTAAAACTGACTTATCAATTATAAACAATTCTCTTCGTAGAGTTTCCTTAAGCTCTCACTACAGATCCGTAGCTGTTTCCTTCTCCATAAATTCTCATGTCTTTGATTCCCGAAGATTCTATTTCTATGGGATTAAGAGCGGCCAGTTGTATTATAAGGTTATCGAATTAAGATCCAACCAATGAGTTGTTACCCGATTTGTGTGAATTTTGTTATTGTCCCGGTGAAAAATTACAGAGATCTGTCAAAACATGTATTGGACTACTGCACAGCATTTAAACATAATTCCGACTATTGATCTTTGATGACGTTAATTAAATTTCCAAGCACCCTATTGAAGAGAAAGATAATCATATCATCAGTGAACCTCCAACCAAATTAGACCATTTGAAATATATTGGTTCATTTCGTAAATCACTCCAGTATACATACATGTAACCCTTGAGGATCATCTTCAGGTTCAATTTCTTCCCATCAGGAAAAATTACCTAATCGAATTTGAGGTAAGCAAGTATTGAAAAAACTTCTTATTTACACTTAATTCCAATGTCGTTCTCGAACATGAAAGAAAAGGTTGTTCGAAAATAGGATTTTGTCTTTTTTAACTGTTTCCTATTTCTGAACACGCTAGTTCGAGTAAGGCAACTGGGTAATATTCGATTTCATGTCCTCGAACAGTTAAAAATCATAATATGATTTTACTTTTTTTCATTAGGACATTTAATATATCGATAATCTGATAATTAATTAGAGAATGCAATAAGTACGGTCAGTAATTGGACGAAGAAAAGCGGTCTTAAAGTAAACTCCCTGAAAACAGAACTGGTACTTTTCTCCAATAGAAGGAAAATACCATATTTTGAAACACCAAAAATTGATAGCACCCCACTTATTATTTCAGAAAAAGCAAGATACCTTGGAGTTATCTTGGTAAAGAAACTCAACTGGGGTCTAAACATACAAGAAGGCCATGATTGCATACTCTACTGGTGTAATAGGATTCTGAGAAGAAATTGGGGGCTAAATCCTAAGACGCAATCATGTGTGGATGTATACAGCCATTGTTATATATATCCATTCTAACTTATATGGCAGTTTGGTTTG
This sequence comes from Sphaerophoria taeniata, assembly GCA_943590905.1. NCBI lineage: Eukaryota > Metazoa > Arthropoda > Insecta > Diptera > Syrphidae > Sphaerophoria > Sphaerophoria taeniata. Next base: position 88,518,385 of record OX016542.1, read on the forward strand.
GTGGCAAGCTCTGGACAATTCCACGAACTTAAAAACCCTTACCAAAGTACAAAGAATGGCATGCATTAGCACCACGGGGGTGATAAGGACTACCCCAACTGCGAGTCTCGAAGCGATCCTTAATATCACTCTTATGTACTTATTTGTACAAGAATCGGCAGCAAACAGCGCTCCTCGACTTAGTAAAACCAACATCTGGAGAACTAGTCAACACGGCAATACCACGATTCTTATAAAACAACGTTTGTATAGATTACATGAACCCTTATTAAGACTTCAATAAAAACTTTGATACACGCTTCCCCAATAGAGAAGATTGGAAAAACAGTGTCCCTTACACTAATGAATCGAACTTTACCATCGTTACTGATGCTTCGAAAGTAATAACTGGAGTTGGGGCAGGTTTCTGCTCAGAAAATCTTAACCTTGCCAGTTCATTCAGACTTCCCGACCATAGCAGTGTATTCCAATCTGAGATCTTGGCAGTGAAAAACGCTGCTAATCAAATATTCGTAATCCATGATGGCGATATCACACGCTGATATCACCTTTTTCATTGGTAGCCAAGCAGCAATAAAAGCTATATCTGCCAATCAAATCAAGTCAAAGCTTGTTTCATGCTGTCGCGAAGAGCTAATAGTTCTTGGTATGCAGCATAACGCAAGACTCGGCTGGGTTCCCGGTGGTGGTGGTGTGCCGGAAAACGAAAAAGCGGATGAACTTGCAAGAGAAGGCTCAGTACTTGATCCTTCTTACGTAGACCATAACAGCAGAATCCCTCCATGCGAATAAAAACGAAAAAATAGTAACAATATCATTCAAAAAGCAAAAAATGATAGATGGACACTCCTAGAAACCTGTGGTAACAGCAGGAAACTCTGACCGAATTAGGACAAGAAAGGATCAAATAGGATCCTACTTCTTAAAAAAAAAAAACCTCCCTGAGATCCCTCATAAGCGTGATAACGAGACATAATCTACTTGGCTACCACAAAATGAAGATGGGGCTTAGCTCGGACGACATTATGCTATGCAGAGGCTGGGGCAATGAAGAAGAGCAGGAATATACTGCTCACTTAATATGCTATACACGCACATATAGAACACAACGAACGAACTAGAAGAGCTATCTGAACTCCAATCGCCTACTGAACTTTGTCAAGTCATCTGAATGGCTCGACCAATCATAGATTTCATAGGTTAAAATGCTTTTTTAGGAGTTACAATACTTTGGGCCTCACAAAGGATCTACATTGATCTAAGTGTGACGGTAGCCCAAATAACCTAACCTAACCTTAACTGAAACACCGCTGAAGAGTCAAAACAATTGAAAATTCACTCTCATTTCCGAATTTAAATCAAGAAAAATGATAGATATGTATTTAGTTGAATTGGAAATTGTCATTATAGAATACTTCTTCTGATGAAAAACACCTAACAACTGATATCAATTTTTGAATTTGTCCATTTTTGTGAACTTATTTGTAATGATAGCTCAGTAATGTTAGGTTTTATCTACCGAAAAATTCTTAGTGAGATGTACATATGTATGTTTGTATTCATCTTTACAGGCCGACTCCACTAGAGATAATTTCTCTCAGAATACTCATCCTGACATGAAAAGTCTAATGGAGTCGCGTTGTTTGTTGTTGTTTCAACGCGACTCCATTAGACTTTTCATGTCAGGATGAGTATTCTGAGAGAAATTATCTCTAGTGGAGTCGGCCTGTTATTACGGCCAGCGTTATAGATAATTTCACGAACAATTTTTATGTGCACATCGGTCGCGAGATATTTGCGAAAAAATGAATTTCGTGAACTTTTGACCCTTATAACTTTTTTAGTCGACACGATATCAACGTCGATTTTTAACACCTTAATGACCGTAGTAAAAGAGTATCCAAAAATTCAGCTCCCTAGAAAATTTTCCCTACATTGTTTTTCAAAATGCCTAAAACGATTGGACTATGAACATATGCAGTAAGAAACGTTTGTGAATTTGTGATTTGAGGTTAGAGAACTATAATCAGAAGTGTTGTCTTGTTTTGCTTGTTATACTATGAAAAAACACTACCTGATAAGATCTGATTACATAAATTTCGTCTTCAGATCCTATCACATCATAATTAAGGGGGCGCGAAATAAGGCCCCAGGAAAAAAGGCCCCCCAAAAAAAATGAAATAAGGCCCCAAAAAAAGCACACAAAACAACAACAACGAAATTTCTCAAATTTTTTTTTTGGGGCTTTTTTTAATTTTCTTTTGGGGCATAATTTCAATTTGAAATAAAGTTGGGGCTTGATTTCATTTTAGTTTAAAAACTTTTTGGGGATTTATTTCATTTTTCAAAATTAACATGAAAATGCATTACCAAGTTTGTCTAATCGAGGACGCAAAGCTTGTTGGAGCTAATTGTGTAATTTCTGAGGATTTGCCGGCAAATATTTTGCTGTTGCTTTGTTAAAATCTTAAGATTTGCAATGAATGCCACCTTAAAATTAAAGCCGAGTCCATTGCAGATGGACAGGAGAATTACAAGTGTCCTTGTTGTAGGGAAAATGTTCAAGATACAATTCGAATATTTGCTTAAAAGTTTGTGGTTACATCACCTTAAATAAAATTTGTTATGAAAAAAACAAGTTGTTACCTATTCCTATTTTCGCAATTTTAGTAGTAAGGTACAATTACGGAAAAAATTTTGCCCAAAAAAGAATATAATTTGGGGTGTGCAAATAACAAAACAAAGTAAATGGTTCTTACGTATTCAACAAGAATTATGAAATCAATATTTAGATATCTGCTGAACTTTCTATCAATAAAAAGGTCTTTCTGGTGGAGTTATTAATGCAATTAAAACAACTCAGTAAAATGAAAGTGGGTTCAAGTATAGTGTTCTTGTAGAATTCCCAACTCAATTTATTGTTTAACAAACAATTATCTAAAATCAACCACAAGGGTTAGAAGACCCGAATTTGATTTCGCAACTTATGATCCACCAAAATGGGTCGAAGTCTCAAATTCAAATTCAGCCCTTATGACCCACAAGTCTGTGGTCTCAAAGAAAAAACGCCAAAGTCGATTTCAACATTTTTCAGGAGAGACGTTTGAAGTTTTTATGAAAAGTGCTAGATTAAAAATTGCTAAAGAATAAGTATTATTGGAGATTTAATAGCCTTGGAACTAGCATAGAATTGAATTTATTTTGGCTCGCAATTAATTCAAATTCGCCCCTTATGACCCACCGTTGCTATTCTACTAAGAGTCCTTGTTGCAGGGAAATTGCTAAGGTCACATTTCAAGCATTTGATTTGAGTAACAGTTTGGGGCACAGATTAGTTTAAAAGGGAGATGGGAAACTGAGCTGTCAAAATGAAAATGCCTACAAGCTGCGGTCAACATTTACTGCAAGAGTATGCGTGTTTTTACCAATACAATCTCAGCAAAGTGTGACACCCCACATGGGGAGTAAATTACCCGGAAAATTTGAAAATTTGTAATTTTAACGTACGAAAGGTGAGTAAAAGTGAGCAGAAGAGGGATATGTTCAAAAAGATAGCAAACAAGTAAAATTACATAAAAGCAGGAAATGGCATCAAATGTATCAAGCAGTAGGATTTCCGACATCAAAAATGAATAAAAAAGAAAATAAAAACAAATGTTCAGTCTAATTAAGAATGCTGAACATGTGAAAAGCTTTTGTTTGAAATCTTATTTTTTTATATAAATACCTGGCTTTATCAGTAACGAAATTCAAGCAAATCGGGTTTCAATTTATATGTACTTAATCCATGTTCTATGAAATCGGCAGTAAGACTTATAAAGGTATAAACGTGTTATTTGACCTCTACCTGATATAAAATTTAAAGAGTTAGTTTAACTATTTGTGTGTGTTTTTGCTTCAAACAAATCTAATGGCCTTATACCCTTATTCACACGTGAAGGAAATCGAATTTTTTTTTTGACTAGTGATGGCAAACGGGGTTGCTTGCAGAAAACGTAAGGGGAAGGAAAAAATTAAAAATATTGAGTGTAGAAATTTGAGGCTTTTCCTTGTGTTCTTCTCTTCGGCCCGCATATCCAAAATATTTGTTTGTCGAACACAAGTAAACTGTTTATATCAACGGCTTTAATTCATTTTTCTTTTCTTCTTTTCTTTTTTTTTCTGTTTCTGCGTCATCTTAACAGGCCGACTCCACTAGAGATAATTTCTCTCAGAATACTCATCCTGACATGAAAAGTCTAATGGAGTCGCGTTGTTTCGTTTGTCGTCGTCGTTTGTTTCCTGACTTTTCATGTCAGGATGAGTATTCTGAGAGAAGTCGGCCTGAGAGAGTCGGCCTGTAAAGAAACCAAAAAAAAAAAATTAAGGAGTAAGCAAAATCTACAAAAAATCTAACACAATCGTTCTTCACATGGGAACAGGGCCAATGTAAGGCACGAGTAGGTTTTCGGCCAAAAGTTTCCCCAATCATGGATTCTAGTATTTTCGTGGTGAGTTTAAGAAAAACGTGTTTGCCAATTTGAAAATTCAATCTAGCAATCTACGCTAAATTTGAAATTGCGAAAACAAACAAAAGAGAACTGTAAAAATATAAAAATCCCACCTCATCTTTTTGTTTTTGTATTTTTCATGTACAAGGAAGAAAATAAAATGAAAGAAAGTGAAAATTGCGGGATCTAGGGAGTGAAACGTAAGTCAGTTTCCGATCTCCTTTTGTCTCTGGTTTGGGGTGGTATTTCATCATCTTACTAAGTTATTTTTATGAAAAAGACGAATTGGGGTGCATTTTTCTAAAAAAAGGAAATCATGTTGGGGCCTTATTTCATTTATTTTGGGGACTTGTTGCAGCGAAATTGTAAGGGCCACCATTTGAGCGTTTTTGGAACAGTTTGTGGTGATGTTTCATTATCTAACTTACGATTTTTTTATGAAAAAGACAAATTGGGGCTGAATTTCACAGTTCGGGGCCTAATTTCATTAATTTTGGGGCCTTTTTTCATTTCGTTGGGGCCTTATTTCATTGGGGCATAATTTCATTATGAAAATATACCTCAATTTGTTGCCTTATTTCATTTTTTCTTTGGGGCCTTTTTTTCTGGGGCCTTATTTTGCAGAGCCCATAATTAATATTGTCGATTAATTTCATTTTTAATTTTGTTTAAATTTGAAATTGAACTTTTGTTTCTTATTCAATGGCTGATTATGAAATGTCAAAATCTGTCAACTAACTTTGAAGTCAAAATTTTTACACTACGTCGGTCGGAGGGGAAATTTTAACTCATTTCTCAGTTGTATTTGACCAATCAGAATGAGTTGACTACGTAGTGACTACGTAGTGACTACGTTAGTGAATGCGGCCACTCACACCATGAACAGCGTTTTTAATTTTGTTAACAGTTAACTCACCATATCGACATGACCGTAGCCAAGGGGGGACAAAGTAGGGCAATTCCCTACCTTAAATTTAAAATGCCCTACCTTCAAAAATGCCCTTTCTATAAGAATTCCGTTCCGTCCAAAATGTTACCAGCATTAAAAATGCCCTGCCTTTAAAATGACACGCCATCACACTTTCAAAAATGCCCTACTTATGAAAATATCCAACCTTCTCGAACGCCCTACCTTCAAAATACGGTTTGTTTTCTTCGTAGTCAACATAAATTTAACTCTTCGTTTTTTGCTGTTTAAAATAAATTATTAAATAGAGTGGAGCCCACTTGGTTTGAAAAGCCAAGGCCTAATGGCTTACTCTCAACAACAATTCTCTGGGTGCGTGTGAAGAATTGAGGGGACCTACAATTTAACGCCGATTCGGAACGGCAAAGCACTGAGAAGCACTTGTTTATGGCAGATCGATACACGAGTAGGATTCGAACCCACGACGCTACTTCCTGCTTAGCAGCCAACGCACCTAGCTACTAACCATGGTTGTCGCTGTTTACTGTATACTAACTCGGTTAAACTGACAGATCTCTCAAATAAAGTAACTAAGATAAGGTTGGTCTAAGGAAACGTAGAGAGATTTTGTTATTTCCTCAAACTGAGGAAGGAAACTGAAATGCTTACCCATCTTAAGTCAAGGAATTTATGCAAGCACCAAGCAAACAAAATATTGAGATCGTTTCATAAAATTGAGGAATCTGTTGGAGTAGAGATAATTAATTTAAATAATTAAAAATGTTGTTGTCATCCGCGATTATTAGCGTATTCAAATTTTCAAAAATAAGATAGATATCGTTAAAAGATAAAAAAAAGAGCACGGGGCCAAGGTGCAAGGTGACTTCCTTGTGGGACCCCAAAAGCATGTTTTGGATTGAAGACTGAATACAAATACGGAAAAGGACTTTTTAAATTCTATTATCAATGTTTAGGCTTTAGGCTTATTAAATTTATATAAATTGATAGAAACCCTACGTAGACCTTTGCTGTAATACGCGTATATTACATCAACATTGCTGCCTTTAACAACTTTTGATACTAAAACTAAGCATTCAAAAAGTTTTGGCGTGCTACCGCTTTTAGCAAATAATGGTCTGTAGGTAATTTCAGTTTTATTCCCTCGCTTATGGATAAAAATGAATCCTTCCATACACCTATCAGCGCTGCCACCCTTCGAACAATTGAGCGCAGTATATTCAACAAAAAAGCGCAGTAGATTGAAATAAAGCGCAGTAGATTTTAAAATATGCAATACCTATGGATACGAATATAATACCTTGGCGTTGCAGACCTATGTAGTTACATTACAAATTTGTCCAATAGCCAATAGCGAATGTAGTTTGAATTTTTCGATGGATGCATTCAGAGTTTAGAGTTTATTTTGAATGAAAGATTCGTAAAGCCGGGTATACACAGTTCAAATTCAGGTTCCCAACTTTGTTTGGAAACGAAGGAGGACAGTATTTTTTCAGAATAAAAAAAAACGTCACAAAAAAATTTGAGTTAGTGTTATCTGCACTAAAAGCAGACACTATTGTTGGAACGACAAACCATATCTATCAAAACAATCCTTTATCATATTAAACATACCGGCTGCGGTTTCGTCGGGGTTTTCTATGAAATCCAACAATTTGTTTTCAATACTGTATTGAGAAAAAATGTACGCATATTGGAACCATTTTTCTGTTTTTATGATTTGATGCATCTATTTTTGAGTAAATGGCACCTTACTTTCTTTTAAAGAACGCAAACACACATTCCAGAGCTTGATCTCCAAGCACCATAGCTGCGGACTCTGCTTTTGTGGTTGCGCATGGTATTTTTCCACATAAGGATGAATCGGAAGCTGTCTTCTTTAATAATACTAAGCCACAATCCAGGGAGTTGTGAGAAAGATTATGTTTAAAGTTGTGAAAAACATGTGAAACCTCGAGTGCCTCGAGTGCAACAGTAGCAAGTTCTTCATTTACACATTTACTTGGAAAATGAACGAGTGCAGTTAAGTAAGGCCGTGTGCGAATTGGATGAATTGTGTTTAAAAAATAAAAATGGATGAATTTTTAACCACTACTGTCATATTTTAACTTGCTCTGCAGCTAGTCAAATAATTTTATTCAATGCGAATTGTCAAAATTTAATCAAACGTCAGGCACACGGCCTAAGTTACAAGGGATATAGTTTTGCGAACGTAAAGGTGTGAGTACATTGGCATTTGTTTTTCAATGCAAAATATTTGTATGAATGTAATGGCGCAAAATTATAGTCCACTAATGAACAATTTTAAGAGAATTTAGTGTGATACTAGCTTAAATTGACGTTTCAGTAAATTTTAGTCAGCAAAAGAACAGTTTTATCGCTAAACACTTGCATTAAAGATAAAGTCATGAAACCCCTCCTTTATCTTTTTAATGCAACGTTGGCTCTGCTTCATCTTTCGAATTTTCGCACTTGACTGCTTCATCTCCTAAATCGAAAAATATGAAAAAAAAAATTTTTGAAATTGTTCGTGTTAATACACTTTTTGTTTTAGATCGCTACGATTTTTTACTTATCACAAAATGGGTTCGAAAGCAAAAATACAGTTCTGAGTGCAAGGCTTTAAACATTCGTAATATGTTTTGGTGGTTCATCGTGATCCACAGTTCTATTTCTCCGCACCTAAATGATGATTATTTTAAGGAACTGAGCGCATTCCGAAACCTAGTGACTACGTAGTCAACTCGTTACGATTGGTTCAAAACAACTAATTGACCAATCAGAACGAATTGAATACGTAGTCACTAGGTTTCAGAATGCCCTCACTGTCAAATGTTAGGTGTGTTGACCTTGTTCTTTCTAGAACTGTCAATTTTTAGACGTGTTCACTTAACACTTTCTTTAAAAACAACACTAGCTTCAAACTAGATAGCATCGCACTAAAAAGTGTCTATTATTGAAGAAAAATAAGAAAACTATTTTTGAGTTAAAAATTTGCTAAGTAGTATCACGTTAATGAGCTATACACAGGCCGACTATAATTTTGCGCCAGTGTATTCGTTTTGAAAAAGGAGGACATTTAAAAGCTTAAGAGGACAAGAGGACAAAAAAGTGGAAAGGAGGACTGTCCTCCCAAAAGGAGTAGTATGTGCAAAATTAATGATTGATCAATCATACCTTCACTTTTGCCTCATTCCCAATTATATGTTGATGAAAAAAGCGTAATTTCAATGGCGATGTAACAATCGTCTGTGTCGCTTATTGTAAGCACAAGCAAATAAAACTAATAAGTAACCTTAAAGTTAAAACTCACAACTCGAATAATAATGTTCTGTCACAAAACAGTCACTTCAATCCAAATTTACTAATACACTTGCTCGGGCATGACAAGCATTTGAACTGTGTATATCCCGCTTAAAGTTGTGTAGAAAATATACTCTTTTTCAAAATTCTAAAAAAGCAGTAGATTGGTTTTGCTGCGCAGTATATTTTCGTTTGGGTCAAAACGCAGTAGATCTACTGCTATAGGAGTAAAGTGGCAGCGCTGACACCTATCCACGCCTTCACGGTGTTGAAAAAGAGAGAGAGAGAGAGACTTTCGATTTTGACAAGTAGGTACCATTTCGTCTCTTGCTGTAAGGGATGAAAGAAAGGTTTCAGTGTAAAAATCTAAACAACTTACGTTACGAGGATCGTGGTGATGGTGAGGCTCGGTATAAGATTAGGTAAAGTAGGAAGCAAATAGATTTCTTTTTGTTGTTGAATGCGAAGTAGTTATAATTTTTAAATCTCAGATTTTTGTTATATTTATGAATTTGAAGAAACTCCTGGCATCAGAAGAAAATTATTTTCATTTGGTTAAAGTATATGTAAGTTATAAGGACATTCGCTTAATTTGAAGAAAGAATAATGAACAAGAAGATAACTGATTATAGTTGTGTCAGATTTCGACTATTAAGACAAGACATCTTCCAAAGCTTATTATTATTACGTTTATTTTTTGAGCTACTGAATTCTCTGTTAAAATTTAAATATTTACCTCAAAGCACATGCACATGCACTCCTCTAGAAAAAGGACACTGATCGGACTATTATTTTTCGAGAAGATTTTATAACTAAAAAACCGTTGTTATGAGAGGTATCGTTTATAAGGAATACAAAAATGTTTTTGTTTATATTTTAACTGCCTGTGTTTCGAAAAAAATGTACGAGTATGTTTAAAAAAAAAAAACCTAGGAGCCATTTTTGAGAAAATTTAAAGATTTGGTTTTTGGTCGAACAATAGTATGGTGGCTACCCTAAATTTTGATCTGAGTTTAGAATCAATAAAACGACTCACCCAAATTCGCTCAAACTTCCAAAGTCAGTCGAACCAGTGGCTTAAGCTGTTGGTGCGTTTACAGATATACAGACAGACGGACGGAGTGTCGTAATGTTATATTTGATCAAAATCTCAAGTTTTTTTATGCCCTGCCTGATATGACTGTTGCCCTACCTTAAATTCAACTCTGGCTACGGGCTCGCATATCGATCGGTTGCATTTACATGAGTGGTCGACTGGTCGCAATCATAGCGATTACGATTTACGTTATTGCTATTTTTTTCCTTTTATGGTGCCCCCTTCAAACAAGGGGTGATATTTTTACTTACATTTCCCGGACTTCCCCGCTCAAACTATTATTCAGAAAAGAAAACCCATGATTCAATTATCAAAATGCATAGAAACTCTCTCTCTCTCTCTTAGGGCAATTAAATGCAACTCATTCTCATTACAAAGTATGTATGCAATTATCGCCGCACAGAATAACACACAGTCTAAGCTTGCTTATAGTCATAAGAATAAGTTTAGGTACTATAAGTCGAGTTTATCTGTTTGTCGGTCGACTGTGAGGCAGAAAAATAGTATATATAATGAAAATCAAATTTCAACTAGACTCAGATCGTTTCTGTCATCCTAACATTATGGACGAATCATCAATAGAAGAATTTAATTCTACAAGCAAGTCGCAGCCGTTGCAGTTGGTTAAAAAAACTGAAACTTTTTACGAGCGCGAAGATAATTTAGTTTTTCATGGGACGCGCGTTAGATGCGGACGGAATTTCGTAGAGAAGGAGGAAGTGAAACTCTATTCACCAAAGGCACAGGGTGAGGTAAATAATCTTGAGTGCAAGATAAAGACGGTGAAGAGAGGACCATCAGGGAGGTATAATCCCCTATCTATAATGGAATTAAGATCTGATCCAGTGGTCGAAAGTTCAAGGAAGAAAAATACGGTAACGAGGAGGTGTAGCCCAGTGGCCCAAACTTCAAGGAAGAGAAAGTCAATTCAACTTGACATCGCTGAAGATGAAGAGACTAGCTGCTCCTAAAGGCGTTAGTATAAGAGTTGAAATATAAAAACCTTATAATAAAGCTCATAATAATTATCTTTGTTGTTTTTTTTTTTTTTTGCGAGTTTATTTTGTTCTGCGTTAATCTTTTGAAGTTCTAAGTTCTTTTAAAGTAACCGCGTGACTTCTTTCAAATTTTTTTTATCATTTTACCTTTGTATATGGAATTTATAGTAGTTGCAGCACCGGGAATCGACGACAGCGACACGTCTGGAACGCGATACAGAACTAAAATCTTGTATAGGTTAGGTATAGAAAAGCTGACAGCGCCAAGACGGGACGACTCTCCAACCAAAAATTCTCGAGGCTGAAAATACTATAAATTCCATATACAAAGATTTTACTACGTTTATCTCTTTCTCTCTCTGTCGTAAATGTCATGTGTCTTGTTCTGTGTAAGTGTAAGGCGATGGCCTCAGTCGCCTTCCTTCTGTTCGTACTGTTCGCAGTACTTTGATCTTTGTATATAGAATTTATAGTAGTTGCAGCCTAGTGATTCTTTTGTTGGAAAATCGTCCCGTCTTGGCGCTGGCAGTTTTTCTATATACAATATTTTAGTTCTGTATCGCGTTCCAGACGTGTCGCTGTCGTCGATTCCCGGTGCTGCAACTACTATAAATTCCATATACTAAGCTGTGATGTCAATGTCCAGTCCGTGTCATTGCATTCATATGTGACTAAAGCACTATTCACATGAGCACGAACGACGACCAACGAATGAACGAAAATTCGTCGATTTTGACATTTCTTTCACATGAGAGTTTTTAATTCGTCGCGTATGAACAACCAAAACTCAAAGCAGGAATGATTTTTGAGGTTATACGGGCGCGAATATTTTGTTCGTTGGGAGTGTGGATGGTGTGTGGAACGCGAATAGAGTTTGACAGTTCGTATCAACTACAATTCTATTTGGAACGAATAAACTTGTTTTCTCAAATTTGTTAACATTTGAGATTAAAAAGTTAATTTATGCATCAAAAATCAAACACAAACTATACTTTTATCGTTTTGTTGAGAATTTGTAAGAAAATAAGGCTTCAAACGTATGTAAAATCACTTTTCTTCCCTCATTCGTCGTTCGTTGGTTGTGCTCATGTGAATAGTGCTTAAGATGGGAAGGGTTGTTCCGCTAATTTATAAGTTTCGAAGTTATCCTAGTTACCCTATAGGTGTCTCTGGTGCCAAGCGACAGATTATATTAGATTAAATTTAGATTTTATTGAGCATGAGCATGGCATTGCCGTCTGCCAGATTGACAATCCAATTGACATTATAAATTAGTTTAGTATAATATAAATACACCTTCAATTTAAAATTTTAAGTTTATGTAATTTTGTGTTCTGACTTTTAAAAATCTCCATTTACAATTCTGTTCCTATATTTAAGAGCAAAGTTTAGTAAAAATATACAATATCCCTCTGATAAGGTATCTTCTCCAAATATGTTTCTTCTTATTTCTCGACAGTTTTCCGCTGTGGAAACTGAACGCAACCTAGACTCCGCTGTCGGAGGGAGCGGAGAGCCGAAATAAGACATCTTTTACTGAAAGAGAAGAAGAATTTATCCTTTTTGTATAAGTTCAGTTCTCTTGCAACCCTACATTGTCTTTTGATTGAGACAAGTAATATTAGTACGTCTGAAGGCTTTCGTCCTTATCAATGTTGCCTCAGATCAGGAAAGTCAACCATAGACCAAATTTTCACTTTGTGGCAGATTCTGGAAAAACCTATGAACTCCAAATCGATACCCACTACCTTTTCGTCGATTTTAGCATCCCTGCCAAGTTCGTTCGCTTGTGCAAAATGACGATGGTGAACTCTGCGACATATAGGTTGGCAACGAGCTCACGGAATCTCTCGATGTCAAAAGGAAAGGGAAAGGCAATGCACTGTCATGCAATTTCTTTAACATTGTTCTTGAGAAGATAGTGCAAAACTTCACCGTCAACACCAGAGGCACTATCTTTCAAAAGTCTGTTCAACTTCTCGCGTACGCCGATGATATTGATATATATAAATGAGGGAAAAAAGTCTTCGAGGAAGGACACCCAACACCGACCGACGCACAGTGGGACGAATGTATGAGAAAACACTTCAAAATTCATATCTTGAGAATAAAATAAAGTTATCAACCAAACATGCCTTAAATAGTATTTTAGTACTCATATCTATGATTGTAACCTAAAAACAAGAAAACTGATTCACTAAAACTTATGATTTCAGGATTTTTTATTCAAAAGAGTTGAGCAGCGAACTTGTTTTTATTTTATATTTTTTTATTTATGATTTTCTGTTTATGTTTTTTGTATACATTACATGATTTTGATATCAAAATAAATAATTCTAATAATAAAGACTAAGAAAAATTAATCAATTTCACTTTCCGATGAGTAATTCATATTACTTAGAAATCCTGGATCTTCGTTATTGTTTACCAAATAGTGATCTATATTTGGGTCACTTTTCGATAACTTTTGGTTTGTTGACTGTCTTTAAAACGTTTAAGAGGTCTTCCTTTGCTTGTACTAGGTGAATTGTCCCACGAAACAGAAAAAAGGGTTTGTTTTAGAATTTTGAACGATTTTTCAAGTGAACTCGGAAACAGCAAAGGTTTATTAGGAGGGCCTTTACTTAATTATTTGAAGAATTTCGCACAAAAGTTAGTATTATTACTTACGGAATTTATAAACACGTCTGGTAAGGATAAATTAAGGTTAAGCCACCGTTGGTGAACCTCCAGAAACCTGAATTTGTTTCTTTGGCAACACTGCCATTTTTGCTTTAAATTAACACAAAAAAGCCTCGAAATTTCTTGTAAAACTTCGTTTTCTCCTTCATTCAACTCTTCCAAGCCAAGTAACTGCTGAATTTTGTTAGCAACGCTGAAAACTTTCCTGGAATGTGCACTATCCATCCATGTTGCTAATAAGTCACCATGCTTGATGAATACGGTCGAACCTAAAAATGTCAATTTCTTTAAAAAGCGCAAACTTGCGCAAGATTTTTTTCGTGATTTAGTTAGCTGACACATCGCTTATTATGATATAAAAAAGATCTCAAGACCCGTTTTTGACCATTATTTGAAAACTCTACTTGAAATTTGACATTGGTTTTTTTTTTCTTGTACCACACTAACACAGCAAAAATCGTTCCTACAGAAAGAAACACGAAAAAAAAATCATTTCTTACAAAAGTTTCTTAAATTTAAATACCTTCACTATTAATATTCTCCATTATTAATTTAATTTTCACACGCGGAATATATTTGCACAGCAATTGAATATGTCACAAAAAATCACCTTAAAACTCTTTATATAAAATTCGGAAAAAAAGGTAATGTTCACGTGGCTATAACTTGCGGACCAATATATAAAAGCAAAAATTTTTATTGCATTTCGAGCTTCTATATATTTGGGATGACTTACCAATTAATATAAAGTACCGCTAAAATAGTTGTATTTTTTATTTTTTACTATGGGTCGTCCCACTGTGCGACGGCTCGGACACAACGTCACAATAGACGCATACAACTTCAAAGGTAGTATAGAGGAGTTTGTCTACCTAGGCTCCGCTATTAACACGGGATATAACACCAGCGCACAGTGTGGGAATTCGCACATCTAGCGTCATTTTATTCAAAAAATGATATGGTGCGATTGATGCCAAAACCGGTTTTTCTTAAAGCTTATATATCCACTTGAATTATTTCAGAAAATTATAAAAAAAAAAATAGGTTAACGCAAAAAAAATGAGCCATGATGCTGCAGTTTGGCGAAAATCTTGGACAGAATTGTTCGTGGAGGCAACCTACAATTTTTTTTTTTTTTTTTTATCTGTAGTGCAAGTTTTATTAAAAGTTTTATTTTTTGTTTATTGTATTTACATCAAGGAATATTAAATTAAGTAAATATATATGTATTTTTTGTTCTTATATTTTTGTGTGGGTGGATAAAGTTAAAAATTTGTATTTTTTAAAGTTACTTTTAAGTTCATTGGAGAAAAAAAAGCAAAGAGTCGCAGAGTTCCGCCCTAAAATTAGGTTCATTGTAAAGCCTGACGTCTTCACTAATTGAAACTGCAAAAAAAACTTGCGCGTTTCTGCGCGCCTTTGAAATTAAGCCATTTTTCGCCATAGCTAACGAGCCAAAAAACGTTCCGGAACAAGCTAAACAAGAGAAAAAAAAATATTTTTGTTGCAATATGATCTATACGTGAATAAAGAGATATATACAAACTAGTATAGGCCAACATAGTTGTTAAAACTTAATAATTTTTGTTTGACAGGGCCGGAGTCAGGGCGTCTTAGCTCTAAGGCCTGAGGTTAAATTTTATGAAAGTTCTTTATTTGTAATGCTGCAGTTTTGAAATTCGGATGGTAGATCATAGTTACAAGACGATATCCAACAAAATATTTTAACACAGGGCCGGATTAAAGGGGTCTTAGGCCTTTCGTGAGCTTGTATGGAAAATGTTAATTTTTTATGCTACAGACTTGAAATTTGGATGGGAGGTAGATCATAGTTACAAGACATTTAGACTCGATACAATGACAGACCTTATTCACAGGCTGCTTATTACCTCAGACCCATATATTGCTGGCTTAAGAAGCATTTAAAAAAAGGAACAGTATAGAACCTGAGTTTGTGGAACTCTTAGAGTTTCATTTTTAAGATATATATGTATTTTGTTTTTGTGTTTATGCAATTTACTTAAAATAGAAACAATTTCCGTGTAAGAAATCAGAAATAAGCTAATGTATCTTAATTTTTAAATATGAAAAAAAAACAACAGTTTTTTGGTTTTTTTGACAGATACATTTTTTAACTTTTCCATCACTTTAAAAGGTTTTGACATGCAATTTTCAGTTTTTGACTCCAAATTTATAAGAGCATTAAACATAGAAAAAAAAAGTTGAGTGTAAATGAGAAAAAGAAGAGTAAAATTGCATTTAACAAGGAAAATATATTTTTTTATGAAAGTTTCGACTTTAAAATTGAATTTATAGAAGACTGTGCTGTTCAGACCTATGATTTATAAAGAATAAGAAACAGTAGTATATTGGCTTCCAAAAAAACTATACCAAATTATCGTGGGCACTTATCATCGCTTTTTACAAACCGTTTTTTTATTTAACCAAGTTTTTCGAAAAATTCCCCTCCCGCTTAAACGGGGGGAGATAGACCCCCCTCCTAGAACAATTTTTTGCTTGTTTTAATGTCAGTTATAAATTTCGGGCATTAATAAAAAATTTAAAAATAAATTTCAAAAATGTGAAAAAACGGCGGATTTGTGACTCATTTTTCAAGAACTTCGACCAAATAAGAAAAAAATAACTATTACATTTCATTTCATGGGTATTTTGCATTTAACTTTGAAAAAAAAAATTATCAAAAACTTCAAATCACAAGCGTTATTAATTTAATACCGCTAGATGTGCGAATTCCCACACTGTGCAGCGCCGAGATCAGACGAGAAACAACTCTTGCTAATCGAGGTTTCTTTGGGCTAAGAAAGCAATTGAATGGACAAGTCCTCTCTCGAGCAACTAAGATAAAACTGTATAACACCCTCATCATCCCAGTCCTGCTGTATGGTGCAGAAGCATGGACCTTGACAAGGAGAAAAAAGTTCTTCGGATCATCTTTGGCTCGGTGTGCCTTGATGGGGAATGGATGAGAATATTGAACCACAAACTGTACGGGTTGCACAACGACATGGACCAAGCCAGAAGAATCCAGGTCCAGAGACTCAGATGGTTCGGTCATCTAGAGCGGATGGACACCAATGCTCCGGCCCAGAAAGCCTTCGAAACTGTTCCCGAGGGAAGTAGAAGGAGAGCACGGTTAAAAATTTTTGGGTTAGATTTTAATATTTTGAGGGTTACATATATGACAACACCAGAAAAATATTAAAATCTAATAAACTGCAAATATTAAAAGCAGAGAAGTAATAAAGCAAATATTAAAAGTTAATACTGATGAGATATTAAAAATTATTACTTTTTGTATTAAAAAGTAATACGCCTTTTATTAAAATTTAAATAAAGGTTGTATTAGATTTTAATAAAAGTTTATTAGAATTGTTAATATTAGAGTATTAAAAGTTAATCAAAGCGGTATTTAATATTAATACAATTTTGTATTAAAAATTAATACAATTTTGTATTAAAAATTAATAGAATTTTGTATTAAAAATTAATACAATTTTGTATTAAAAATTAATACAATTTTATATTAAAAATTAATACAATTTATTATTAAATATTAATAAAATTCTGTTGTAAAATTTAATACAATTTTATGGATTTGTATTATCAGCTGAAAAATATGGAAATTCAGATGAATTCGAAAAATATCGAAAAGAAATACTTTCTGTATTACTTTTTGTTTTGGAATACAAAATGTAAGATACTTATGAACTGATGTTCATAATGATGATGATGATTAAAAGCTGTACAAACCATTTTCATCGACCCATCAATAGATAAGGAAATGGTTGGCCATACTCTAAGAAGCTGTGAAACAAACGATGTACATAATAAAACTCACAATTTTTATTTTTTTCAAATATTTATTATATGTATCCTTTATTAATTTTAAATTAATTTACATAATGCAAACAATATCTCAATACGAATAGATTTCGAGAAAACACTATTAACAAACTATTCTTTTAATGCATTTATGATGACAAACCTGGAATGTATGAGTCGCTTTTGATTATGATTACCAGGGGGCCTAAATTCCGCAGATGTTTAAAAACAAATATCCCTTCCCTAGGATCGAATAAAATCTAAAAAAAAAAATGTTTTCTTTAAAATGAATGGTTTTTTTTTATTTAAATATTACTTACCAAATCTGTATGACCCGAACTTTTCACAAGCGTTCTACATAGTGACTTTTTTGGAATGACGCTACGCTACAGGCAGATGTCAAACACCAAAATGTATAGCAAGTGATTTTTTTTATAAAATTTTCTTAAATTGCAATACGAGGGTATTAAAATGTAATACAAGAGGGTTTGTTTTTAATAAAATTGGATTACTTTTTAATACATAGGTATAAGAATATAATACAAACGAGTATTACATCTTAATACGAATGAAATGTAATACAAACGGGTATTACATTTTAATGCAAGGATATTAAAATGTAAAACAAACCGTTATTATATTTCAATGCTAGCGTACTAACCTGTAATACAAAAGGGTTTGTTTTTAATAAAAATGTATTACTTTTTAATACATGGTTATTAGAATGTAATACATCTTAATACAGTTGAAATGTAATACAAACGGGTATTACATATAAATGCAAGGATATTAAAATTTAATACAAACGGGTATTACATTTTAATGCAAGGGTATTAAAATGTAATACACGAGGGTTTGTTTTTAATAAAATTGTATTGTTTTTCAATAGATACCCTTATTAAAATGTAGCGCCAACGGGTATTAAATTTTGGTTTTAATTTCAAATGTATTAAATTCAAATCTTTTTGTATTATAAATAGTAACTTTAAGAGAAAAATATTAAAATTTAATACAAAATAAATCAAAAATGAAAAAATTAATACCAAAATGTTAAAATATAATACAAAATATATTAAAATTAAATTTAATAATTTGAGAATATTAAAAAGTAATATTTTGTGTAATACAAGAGCTGTATTAAAAAATATCCCAAAATTTTTAACCGTGAGGAAGACTGCGACTCAGGTGGCGAATACAAGTGGAAGAGGACTTCAATCCTCAGTTGATTTCCCGGTAAAGAGATGTTATAGGCAGGGAGCCCCCATACAAGAAATTCCCGTCATCGTGCCCGCTATTGGTGAATGACGGTGAAATGTCTCCATTATCACGGATTCTATTTTTGTTTCTTTCATTACACAAGTACTTATGTTAGATTTAGAAATACCTTGGCTTGCTTGCTTTTAAGCTGCCGAAAGTATTGCGCAAACCAGGTTTTATTATGACCAACGGTATTGAGGAACTCTCAGAATTCAAGATCAAAGATTTGATCTCATACCTAAATAGCACAAAGTGGCTTTAACCACCTCCCCCTTATTTCTCCCTCACTAAATGGTACTATGAGATAATAGGCCGTAGGGTAGGAGAATAAAATTACATTTTATATTTTACATAGGACTGCATGTGCGGAACGTGCACCATCCATAGCCCATTTTCAAATCCAATCAGAATCTCACGAGGTATGGTATCAAAACGGCGCACTCAGCGCTAATTGTGCCCTGCGCGAAGCAGGACAGCCATTTCTACCTACCTACCTACCTACCATGACCTAAGGTACCTACTGTATTTTTATTACAAACTACAGTAGTTTCTGCTTTGCGCAATACTTTCGACAGCTTGAAAGCAAGCAAGCCAAGGTATGATGGAGACAATTCACTGTCATTCACCAATAGTGGGCACGATGACGGGAATTTCTTGTATGGGGGCTCCCAGCCTATAGCTCCGGCTAACTCAATTCACGCCGACCAAGCGAATCTTATGCGTCTAGGCTTTATCTTTTATTCCTCATTAAAACTTTTAGTGGGCGCGATGACGGGAATTTCTTGTATGGGGCTCCTGGGCCTGTTGCAAATTTTCAGAATTTTCAAGTTTTCGATTTGAAATTTACAATAATTTATCAGCTTCTGGTCCCCTACTCTCTGTGACGTTTCACTTCATTTTAAAGTTTTAAAATTGTTCAATTTTTGTCAGCTGTCCAGCGTTGCCAATTTTATTTTCGAAATCGGGCCATTCTTGAAAAAAAATCGGGCCATTTTGGTTTTTTTCAGAGTCATAGTGCACAACTGCATATTAAAATTATTTTGAATGCCACTTATCCCAGTTTGAGTCAGATGACCTAGTGAAAAGTGAGATACTGCAGAAATGCAGACTTAATATACAATTGGCCAGTTCCACCTGACGACATCTCTCTGAGATCTCAATTTCACTTTGACTGAGGCAAAATCTCAGACCCAGACCCCTCTTTACCACTGGGCCCACTGGGCCTAGGCCCAGGGCCCCGCAATCACCAGGGGCCCCCAAATTGCTGAAACATCACTTAACCTCTATTGGTCTATTTTCAAGAAAAAAAAATATTTCGATACAATTTTAGATGCATAAAGAATGATAAGAATTCGTACTTTCCTTGCTGAACAACTAACTGAATGGCAATGCAGTTTGCTTTCTGACAAAAACAAAAAAAAACACATACATTTTGAATATCACTGTATCTGTATGAAAAAATTAAGATAATGGTGTTTCTATATTTACGCCGCGCCTACAAGTTTGCATCAACACCAGTAACTCATACATAGGCGATTTAACTATCCGTCGGATGAACGGCAGTCAATTTTTTAAGATTTCAAGGTAAAGAGGTAAAGAGTTTTTGTTTTTGGCCATTCAATGAGCTAGATGAATGATTACACTTCTCACTAGGACAGGCACGAGAGGCCAGAGAGGAAGCATTTAGTCTGCAAAAAAATGTCCAAGCTTGAATTTACCATACTTACAGAACTTTGGAACTCTGTATCTGTATGGCAAATAATTAATAAAACAAGTACTTTAATTCAAAAATAAAATATTACCCTGGATGTTGCAATAAATTTGCTGAGTGCAGAATTTATAATTGGGCTCAGGGACAATTTTGATAACTTTGATTCATCAGCCAGACGGATTCCTAATATAAGGACCTTTCTGAAAGGATGAGGTGTAGAAGCTCACGCCAGACTTTTTTTGACGGCTCTGGATCCTCAGTAATTCTGACTGCGAAAGAAAGATTTAAAATTAAAACCTTTCTTTCCATTGTCGACACACTAAGCGTTCATTTGAAACAGCGACTAGGTTCGTATACGAAGATTGGCCAACGTTTTGACTTTTATTTTCGATTAAAAAATCTGAATGCAGAAGATTTAAAAGAGAACTGCAAATCTTTTGCAAAATTTTACACCGAAGATGTGAACGGAGATGAACTACATGTTGAATGCCTGAATTTAAAAGACTACTTGAAAATTAGTCGACACGAAAATGAAAAAAACTGACAACATTCTAGAGCTTTATAATTTTTTAAAAACTAATAAAACTGAAGATGAATTTCCCAATGTTAAAATTGCACTAAGAATTTTAAGTATGATGGTGACCAATTGCAGTGGGGAACGTTCCTTCTCAGAGGCATCGATTTTGAAGATGTGATCAATGATTTTGCTAATCTCAAATCAAGAAAAAGACCCCTTCAATAAATATTCCTTTCTTTTACCTCAAAAAATATAGTCTGAGTCACTATATTTGTCCTTAAATTACATTCTCAATAACTGATTTAATGGTCTGTTATTTAAATTTTGTTTATTTTTGAATTTTTATATGAAATATTTATTTTTTGTTTTTATTTTTACTATGTTTATGTTTGTGTTTCAAATGCTGCAATAACTCTTTATCTTTTTAATGAATTAAAAAAAATTATTTATTTAAAAAATTAAAAGAATAAATATCAATTCAAAGTTATGTGATTTTTTCTGTATACCTTTACTACACAATATAACAATTTTATATAATCATACAGGGGCCCCATTTTCGAAAAGTGCCCAGGGCCCCCAAAAGGGTAAAGACGGCCCTGCTCAGACCTCACTCCTCATTGAAAAAAGCTTCGGTTACCTAACAAATTGTTGTTATTTTTTCATATTCATCTGTAGCGTCAAATCGAAAAAGTGAGAAATCGAATCTTAAATCTTTTCATTACGGAGATCCCAGAAAAAAATATCAGTTCTCAGCTGAGAAACTGTTTAACTCGCCATCCTCACTGAAGAATCGAAATCTTAGTGCATATGAACAGATGTTATGTTGTTGGTTCTAACACTTTTTAGAGGGCCATTTTAAATTTTTTGAGGCCACAGGGAAATTTTAACACTTCGGTAACGCTAGCCCGTCGCGCGACTATTGTGTTCACAAAATTTCTCAGCGATTTGGAAGGCGAATTTTTGACAGCTGTCAGATTAGTCGTCGGACAACTGGCGACTGCATTCTGTTCAGCTCTATAAGGTTCCTCCTTTTCCTCACAGATATACACATCAATAAATATTAGCACTGATTTTGAATGGTTGCCAAATTTTTCACTAAAATGGCCATCAGCATTCGCCTTGTTATGCCATTTCAATAGCCAAATCTAACAGAGCAATCTATATCCAACACTGTTTTTTCAACAACTCCACTCAAACTGGCAATTGCGCAAAACGTAAAGTGTAAAAACACAATTTTAAGTACAATCTTAAATGCGGAGTAGACACACTAAATCTACAATCAAATAAAGAACCCATTCAATGAGTATCTATGAATTTTTAATTTTCATTTGAATTTAATTATGGATTCTGCTTTGTTGTTGATTTTCTTTTAAAATGTCTGTTTTTTGAGTATCTATCTTTTACTCTTTAGCAAGAAAACTTGCAATAGCACAGCCACAGCACAGCGACTGATGATTTCCTTTCCATGTTATATTTAAATATTAAATTTTCACCTTTTAACTAAATTGAAAAAATAAAACAGGCATTTAGCTTGTTGTTAATGGCATTAAAACTATACAGCAATGGAATGATGTTATAATTTTTTGCCAAGGGAGTATTTCAATGGAAAGTTTTGATTTGTGGAAAGCTTCGTTAGGTGGGAGATTGGAGGATGAGTCATTGAATACGATAGTAGATTTGAAGGGTCATAGACATGGCCAATGGCATGGATATGAATTGGAGCGTTGCGTTGGCGAAGATTTTGTGGCAATTTCCAGTTGTTGGAAATTAGTTTAAATTTCTTCAGGAAAAGTAAAATAAAAGTATCTGTGCATAATGAAAAACTGCAAAACATCTTTGATATTAGGTTGAGTGTTGTTCTCAAGCTCGCCTACGGTAAAGGCTTTTATAATTAAAATTTCTCGTTAACCAGGTTAGGTAAAGTTAGGTTTACGTGGCTGAAATACTTCACACTGAGGCCGCGCGGGCCCATTGTAATAGCACACGAATCTAGAGTACTTCCTACTCGTTGAACCATTTGGAGCTTTTTACAGAGCGAAAAAGACTATTATTAACTAGCCAGTTCTCTGGTGTCAGGTGCCAGGACCAGGAGTCAAACCAAAGTTTTATTTTTAGTATTTATTTCAAAGAAAGCTCATCAAAAAGATATGCACAAATTATGGTTACAAATATTTTTCAATTTATGGTCAAGGATAAATAAATTATTGGGATTTGCAATATTTTTGTATTTTTACTGAGACTACAAAAAAAACGCAAGAATTCCTTTGTCAGCCACTCGAAACTTTGATTTATTTACTTTGAACTTCGCAATTTTATTAAATTAAATTAGAATACAATGCCATTACTAATTTTCATATTTTTAAGGATGTTGAATGCCGAATAAAAAGACGCATGCACTGTAAGTAAAGAGGTTTAAAATTTGAAAAGATTGCAATCAGCAGATATAGTCAAATAAGTAAATCAACTGAAGGGGGTTTGATACTCTTTTAATGCCAAGACACAGTGCAAGCATTAAGAAAAGAGGATAGGGTTTGAGAGGGCTTTTAGATTTATACCGGATTCGCCGAAAAGAACTTTTTTTTATGACAAATTGACAATCCTGCTCATACATTCAGAATTCCATCCCCCCACAAGGTAACACATTAGTGGCCCTGGCCAGCCTCCTTAAGTTAAAACTTTCAAAAGACCAGCAGAAGCACTTCAAACCAAAGTTCAAACTAAATAAGATATATCAACCACATTACCCATTATATAATCGGAAGACCACGAACTGCGCTTATGAGTCCCGAAACGGATGAAAAGAAGATCGGTTTAATGGTTATGATGGCAAGACCAACGAAGTCAATGTCAATAAGAAGAGACACCCAAATTCGATGTTCGAAGAATTTAGGACTTTATCTAACTAAATAAACTATAATCTGTAATATCGTCGGTATGCTGAAAAAAGAGCTCAAGTCCACTTGTGATTTGGACTTAATGATGCAAAAATGTTCCAAAGTTCATAGTCTATGCTGTGTGAAAAAAAATCCCATGCCTATTTATATATGTATAAGTTTTATAGTTATTGTATAAAAACAATTCAGTCTACCTATATGTCCAAAACATCCATATGTGTGGTGCAAGCAAAAAGATCTCAAGTGGACCTGGGTCTTTCTTAAACAAATTTTGTTTCCTATTTTCTATATTTTTGATGCAATAAAAGCTCATGTCCTCAAATTCAAATATTCCAGTGGAAAAAATATTTTAGTCTACTCCAAAAATAGTTATGAGGGGATTTCTCTAATAGATGATTTCCTTTGATTTCAATTGTAGGAAAATGATCATTGTTGAATGTTCTCAGTGTGAAAAAGTTGAACTTTTAACTTTGCGTAAAGAAATATGAACTATTCAAGTCGAAGTGCTTTAAAAAGGTAGTAGTGGTAGTAATTTTGTTTAAGTATAGCATTTTCTTTTTAATTTAAGACCAAAATACTTTAAGGACATTCTGATAAAAAAACAGCTTCAAAACCATATTCCACGTAATCAAATGGTTCCAGCCCCGGATCTTCAATTTTTTTTTAGGCGTGGCAAAAACTGAAAAATGCTGCTCCCTAGCTAAAAAAAATTAAAGGAACGCTTTAATAAACTCAAAAATTGAGTGATTTTGTATGGGCTTTTTCAGTACATAGTCATCGGAATGAAATGAAATAAAAAGATTATCATTAGAATATACCTATGGCAAGTATTGAATTCGGGAAAATAAACTCGAGACTTTATTGAAATATGACATCACGGTGATAGAGAAGTGGAAAAAAGTGGGTCCCGCGATTCCGTCCGTCTGTCTGTCTGTCTGTAAACGCATCTACAGCCTTAACCACTGATTTAATTGACTTAAAATGTGGAATAAAGTGGTTTGAGCAAATTTGGGTGGGTCGTTATTTTTTTATTTTATTTTTAAGATCAAAATTTAGGGTAGCCACCACACAATTTGTTCGGCCAAAAACCAAGTTTCCATTTTCTCAAAAACGGTTACTACGATTTTTTTTAAAACATCATCGCCATTTTTTTTTTCGGAACACTATGCAAACAAATTATTTTTGTATTTTTCCAAAACGGTACCTCTCATAGAACAGTTTTTTTTGTTATTTGATTCTCTCGAAAAATAATAGGCCGATCAGAGTCTGTATAGTATAGACTGTAGGAGTATATATATACTACACAAATAATATTTTGTTTCCAAAAAAAAAAATTCAAAAAATTTGCTTGTATTTTGAAAAAATATTTTTAACTTTTTTTTCAAAATTCTGTATATCAAAAACGGATCAATATTAGAAACAGAAATTCAAATCTAAGACGTATACCTACTAACATTTTCTTGAATGCTGCATACCCAGATTTTTCAAAACATTTCTATAGGTAGGTATACGAATTTTATTAAAAAAAAAAAAAAAACAATAGCTCTAAGGAATTTTTAAGAAAAAAAAAATATATGTATGAGTGCGTGGAGTCCACGACTAACTTCCCAGAGTAGAAAAATACGTAAAAATATTAGTTATTTTGGAAAATTTTCAGCCGATGCATCCCGTTGTAGTCGTACACGCACGTTAATTCAAAATGAAATTCCATAATATTGATGATTTTAGGAAATACATTAAGTTTATTGAATAACAGTGGCGCCATCTGTCAAAAGTTGGTCGTACCAACTCGTGGACTCATGCACAACTACTTTGCACAGTAAAATACAGCCTATATTGCTCCTGAATATTGTAGTTTTCTATTAGTGAAGTAATTTTTCTTATCGGATTAGTATTTCCGAAAATTTATATTTATATGGCAAAGCAGCGTTTGGTGGGTCAGTTAGTAATAAAATGTAGCTTATGAATTATGATACTCCTGAATATTGTTTTTTTTTTCATTGAGTCATTGATTAAATTAATAAATAAGATTTTTTGCACTATTGTTGAAATTATTGCAGAAATTATCATAATTTTCATTATATTAGGGTTGTCTTAGATTTTTGATTGCCATTAAAAAACCGCTAAGCGGATTTCGCTCCTAATTAGCCTTAACAAGACAATACCGCGTCGAATGAGACCAATTTTATGACAATACGATGAGTGGTTCGCGAGATAACCGAGCCGAAAAAAACGTAACGCACATACGCACATACGAACACACATACACACACACAGACATCATCATAAAAACGGTTGATTCGGATTCTAGTGACCTCGAAACATGGAGATATGCAAAAATTGGAGATTCACAAAATCGGCCCCATTACAATAACTTCCTCTGGGAAGTTAATAAACAATTTCTTAAGTAATGTTATGGCATACATTTTTTTTCAATTCAAATTTTTATAAATGAATTCTAATCACATGTTTTTATTTTTTACGTTTTTGTGATTTATGTTAGTTTCAGAATACAGGAGCAATTTTGTGGGAACCAGTCGTTCACATTTTTTTTTTTTTATCATTAAAAAGATTTTGACAATTTTGACTTGCACCCCAATATTTCTGCTAAAAAAAATTGGCTCACAAGTCAGATTTCAAAAAAAAGTTTTCTACAAAAAAAAAGTAAAACACAAGAAAAACATTACTTTTTTCAATTTTTTCTACCGATTTAGAAAGGGTAAAAAATATATTTTTCAACTTTTCAATAAAAACTGCC
The DNA here is from genome assembly GCA_943590905.1 of Sphaerophoria taeniata. Lineage (NCBI taxonomy): Eukaryota > Metazoa > Arthropoda > Insecta > Diptera > Syrphidae > Sphaerophoria > Sphaerophoria taeniata. The sequence goes on from OX016542.1 coordinate 88,544,859, forward strand.
CTTATTTTTTGGTTGTTGATGATACAACTAATCTGATAAGATAATTGTTAAAGTAATTTTCTTAAATTAAGTGAAAATTTTCGCATTAATTTCGATTTACCGTTACTCTGATGTGATCAATCAAACTTGCAACACTGTTTTTTTCAATTTTTAATTAATTTTCAAACGCTTCCTAAAGGTTTTTGCTTTTCATTTATATAACGGGTGCCAAGCTGATCATCAGACTCCTTTATTAGTGCTTCTTGTCTAGTTATTTTTCATTTTTAATCGAAAAACTTTTTAAGTTCACAACTTGGGATTTGAACCTAGACCAGCTAGTTGCCAATGCAAAACGCATTGCGCTAACAACTCCACTGATTTTTGGTTTCCCATTGCAGACTTTTTATTGTTTATCAATTGTTATGAATAGACATGCATTTTTACGCAGCCTTACTGCGGTGTTAGAAAAACACAAAAACAAATTATGGTTTTTTTTACAAAAAAGGCGATCCGATGTCATGCAAAAACTACCGTGGGATATCCCTGCTTAATGTTGCATACAAAATCCTATCCAACGTACCTACTGTTTCAGCAACACAATAATCGGCACGTTGCAGTGTGGCTTTAGGCCAGGCAGAACAACGATAGACCAAATATTAACACTGAGGCAGATCCTGGAAAAGACCAACGAATTTCAAGTCGAAACCCACCATCTTTTCATCGACTTTAAAGCTGCTTATGATAGCATCCACCGCCAAGAGCTTATGATGGCGATGTCTGAATTCGGGATCCCGAACAAACTGATCCAGCTGTGCCGCATGACGCTAAACAATACGAAGTGCAGTGTGCAAATGGGTAACAGCTAATCCGAGTTATTCCAAACATGCGCAGTGTTTAGACAAGGAGATGCGTTATCGTGTGATTTCTTCAACATAGTCCTGGAGCACACACACGGAAAACACTATCTTCAACAAGTCCACCCAGCTCCTATGCTATGCGGACGACATAGACATCATCGGTCGATCCAAGAGAGCTGTGCTTGAGGCCTTCACAGCGACTGAAGAACAGGCAAAACTCGTTGGTCTTGAAGTGAACGAAGACAAAACGAAGTATCAGCTATCAACAAACAAGGCAACACCTGTCCACCGCCTAGGACAAAACGTCACTGTTGGTAGCAGCAATTTCGAGGTAGTTTAGGAGTTCACCTACCTTGGAACAAACATCAATCCCACAAACGACACCTTAGCGGAGATCCGAAGAAGAATTACCCTAGCGAACCGCTGCTGCTTCCTCACTCGAAAGACAAAGTGTCTGCTACACAAAACGTTGATTTTACCAGTCCTACTCTACGGCGCCGAGTGCTGGACGATAAGTAAAAAAGGAGAATCGATACTGGGCACTTTCGAAAGAAAAATTCTTCGACGGATTTTCGGTCCCATATGCGACGATGGCGAATGGAGAAGAAGGTTCAACCGAGTACTTTATGAGCTGAACCAAGATGTAGATGTAGTCCAGAAGGCCAAGAAAAGACGACTACATTGGCTCGGCCACATCGAGCGAATGGACGACAACGCTCCAGCCAAGAAAGTCTTCTCATCCCAGCCCCCCGGTTCGAGACGACAAGGAAGACCGAACCTACGGTACAATTACCAAGTGACTGCGGATGCCAGAGCGCTTGGTTTCGACGACTGGAGGGTGCATGCGAGGGACCGTTCAAGATGGAAGACTGCAGTATCTCAGGCTGAGATCCTACATGGATTGTGAGCCGGATAAGTATGTTAGTACATGAAATGCATTCTGCATTACTGCATTACAATTGAAAGCTTTGCCTCGAAAACTTCGGTTGTTTTCATTTAAAAGAATAATGAAAGGAAACTGTACCTGAGGGTCAATTCCCGATCTTTGAAATTGTGAAATGATAATTTTTATCACACTTTTACTATAAATTCGATTCTGGATCTGTGAAAAAAATCAAAACATAAACTTCAAAACTTTTCATTTGATAAATTTCTTTTCACAGCTATATTATTTTGTGAAAAGCTGTGAAAAATAAAAATAAAAAAGAATTGACAGAATTTATCATTTAATACTTTTTAGTACAAACATTTACAGTAATTTTTCATAACGAGTTAGGGGATCGCATAAAGAGAGTTTATGAAAAGAAAAAATGAAAAGTCTCTGTTAAAACTAAAATAATAAATTTTTTATCATTTCACATTTTCACAGATCGGGAATTGACCCCATGGTGTCAATTTAACTTAATTTGTGCAAGTCAGGAGCCATCCCAGATGAGTTCCATCAATGGTATAAAAGCTTAAAAACAAGCAAAACTATCAGGAATCAAGCTCCGGAACCCGATATTAATGATGATACTGAATCAGATCATCTATACTAATATTATAAAGAAAGGTTTGATTTTTTGTTTGTTTGAAATGAATAGGCTCCGAAACTACTGGACCGATTCTTTCACCGTTGGCAAGCTACACTATTCCCAAGTGACATAGGTTATGTTTCATTTTCAAAAAAATTAGGGATCCTTGCCAATGTTAAAAAAACATAATTTTTCCACCCCATCAAAAAAAAAAAAATATGATCAATTTCAAATATTGAAAATTATGTTTGTCAGATGTCAGATCTGAAATTATTTATGTAAATTGAAAATGAATTATTTTATGGATGAAGGCGACACAGAATTGGACCAGCAAATATTTGGAAACGGGAAAATTTCAAAATGGGTTTTCGAAAGGAACTCGGAAAACTCATTGGTTTTCAAAGGGTAGGTGCATTGGTTTTAAAATGGAAAATTGCATATTATCGCATGTGCGACGTAGCGGGGTACAGGAGTCAGCAGGGCTTCGAGGTAGCGAGTAGAAGAAGTGGGTAGCGGGGTAGCACCCAACGGGTAGTTTAGTAGCGAGTTACAAAAGTTTAATTCTTTTACTAATCGATTGAGGCAGTACGAAGTCTGCCGGGTCAGCTAGTGATTAATAAAATAAAAAAAAATTATGGAAAAAAAAGCATGTCCATAAAAAAGTTTTTTTATGCAAAAAGCCCATGTCCAAGAGTCGTTTTTCTTTTGTATTAAAAAAAAGTTAAATAAACTAAATTAAATATAACTTTTTCGTTTCATCTTATTTACAAATGACTTAACTACCGGATTGCAATATCGATTTTCAAATTCAAACGGTTAAATGATTTTTCCAACGGCCATAAACTTTAAAATTTCAATAACTCAGAAAGAGTTCTTTTTGCAGCATACCGACGATATGATAATAATAATAATAATAATTCCCACGCCTCTTTCCCCCCCCCAGATACCGCACGAGCTGGGGTCCATTTTCACCGAGTACGACTGCAATTACGATTACTAGTCGTATCGGCACTTAATTAGAAATTATTTGTTTCAATAAAGTAAAAAAAAAGTGATGCGATGCGTATATCATCGGGAAGATAAGCGATTGGGACTGCTTAATGCAAGCAGAAAAAACAAAATAAATTAAAATTTTACAAAAAGTAAAAGAAGAGAAAAAAAAGAAAAAATGCAAAAATTTAAAAATAAAAAATTTTAAAGTCAAGAAAATTAAAAAATCATAACAATAACAAAAAAAAGAGAAAAGTAAATAAGCGTGTATTAGGCACTTGTTAAGTTCGTGAAAAAAAAGAACAAGGACACCATTGCCAGACAAGGACACCATTGCTTAAATCAAACAAAACATCACTCATTTGGCTAATTTGCTAGTCGCCTTTTCAATTGATGAGTTAAGCCTTTCTTCGAATATATAAAGGGTCCGCCATCTAACGTTTTTTTCAACTAGTGCTTATTTCGTGAATGGTAACACTTAGCTCATGTCTAATTTGGCAGATAATTAGTTTTATCCTTCCGCTGAACGAATATGGTTGTGTATACCAGTATACGCTTGAACGCTGGAAAATATTGCGACATTATTTTGAAAATCATATGGTAATGTTACAGAATGTGTGCGAAAATTGCGTATGGATTTTGGAAGAAGAGAAGCACCGTCAGCTCCGTATGTTCGTTATCTTGTGAAAAAAGTGAAAGAAACTGGCATCCTCATCGATAAACCAAAGCGTGAAAAGCTATAAGCAGAGCGTACGCCCGTCGTTCTCAACAATTTAACATTTCGGAGACATCTTTGAGACGAATTTTGCATAAAGACTTTGGTATGACGCCATACAAAGTCCAATTGGTTTAGGAGTTGAAGCCAACTGACCATCCAATGCGTCTTCGCTTCGCTAAGTTGGCCTGCGATCGACTTAGAGAAGATGCCAATTTTGTCAAAAAAAAGGATTTGGCATAGAAAACCCGCACGCATACATTGAAAAGCCCATACACCCAAAACGAGTCACTGTTTGGTGCGGATTTTGGTCCAGGGGCATAATTGAACCATTTTTCTTCCAAATGAGCAAGGAGTGGCCCTTACAGTCAATGGCGATCGTTATCAGGCCATGTTGAACGAATTTTTGTTCGCAAAAATTGAAGAGGAGGATATTGGCAACATTTGGTTTCAACAGGGCTGCGCTGCGTGCCAAACAGCCGAAGCTACACTCGATGTTTTGCACCCTGTTTTTGAAGACCGCATTATCAGCCGCTGAGCTGATGTCGTTTGGCCACCTAGGAGCTGCAATTTGACACCGTAAGACTATTATTTGTTGGGTGCCGTAAAAGATAAGTGTTACGCCGACAAGCCAGAGACAATTGACGCTTTAAAGGAATAGTAGTTTTTTTTTATAGCATTTTCAAAAAAAAAAGTTATTTGGCGGACCCTTTATATAGAATTCTATCATCAATGGAAATTGACAACAAAAAAATGATTTTTGGGCTCGTCTCATTTCTGAAGAAACCTGAAGGACTCCACATCAGAAGAGAAAGATTGCGACTGAAGTGATATCTTCACACAACCCCAACTCTGGGTTAGAAACTAGAGAAAGCTAGCTTATTGGATGAGGCCCTAGGTGAAAATTCAAACTCTTTTCAAAAAAATTACGTAGGTAATATTCAAGTTTTTTTTTCAAAAAAACAAACAAAATTTATAACTAATGAATGAATTGTTTACCATATTAAAAAACTTTTATTTTGAAAAACAAAAACTTGCTGCATAATTTCTTTATAAAAACATTTGTTTTCAAGATACGGTAGTGGCAACTGTTACCGAACAACTCCAGTTACCGAACACTTTTGAGTTCAGTGGTAGGTTTTATTCGATACGGTTTTTATACTTTTTTCAAGAAAAACAAAACTAGATTAGGACTCCCTTAAAAGTTGTTTTGAAAAAAATTTGTTTGAGAAAGTACTATTCCCAGCATTTTAAAATAATTAAGTATGTCAGATTATCAATGTATTAAATGTTTTAATGGAAAAAAGTAAAATCATATTATGATATTTAACTGTAACGAGGAAAGGAAACCAAGTGTTTTCGGAAATAGGAAACAGCGAAAAAAGACAAAATCCTATTTTCGAACACCCTTTTCTTTCATGTTCGAGATCGGGATTGGAATCTGTAAGTTCTAATAAGAAGTTATTTTCAACACGTGCCTTCAAATTCCATTAATGTTCATTTTTTCTGAGGAGAAGAAATTGAACCTAGATTTTCCTGATATCTACTAGAGTTATTTACGAAAGGAACCGAAATATTTTGAATAGCCTAATTTTGGTGGAGGTTCACAGATTATATGGGGAGCTTTCTATTCAATAGGGTGCTTGGAAATTCGCCAAAAATCAACAATCAGGATTATGTTTCAGTGCTGCGCAGCAGTTTGATACCTGTTTTGGCAGATCACTGTGATTTCTCAGCGCGACAAAACCAACAAATTCACACAAATCGGGAAACAATTCATTGGTTCGAGCTTAATTCGATGACCTTTAATGCAACTGCTTGATGTTATTTCGAAGAAACAGAATTTGGTAATCAAAAACAGGGTAATTTATGGAGAAGGAAACAGCTACGGATCTGTAGGAAGCTCCGCGAAGAGAATGGCTTAAAATTAATATGTCAGTTTAAGAAAACTTGGTCAAATCCATGAAAAAAGAACAATTGACTAAAATTCTTGCTATGAGATTTATAAGAAAAAATAAACGATAAAAACAATTAAATTAACAAAATTATTTTTTTTTAATGTTGCTTGCTTAAAAAAGCTCTCAGACCCCTAACTATTATTTTAACAATTTTTTTTCTTGAAACTTGATGCTGCAACTACATTAAAGATTTTCAAAGTGGGTTATAATTATTATAAATCGCACTGAATATTTAAGAAAAAAGAATAGTAGATATATATATTTCTAAGATGGAACTAAGTAATGAATCCTACTATTGTTTACATTTTTATTTAACAAAAAATATGCAATAAGAACCAAAATTTTGGCTTTAAAATGATTTTCTTCACACTAACGACTTTTTGTTTCCAGTGTTCGAAAAAAGCAAACTTCGTGTTCGAGCTTAGGAAACAAACAAAATAAGGAGCCATATGAATAAACGGGAGTAAATGCTTTTACTAGTCAATTTTTATAGTAGATATTTCCTTTTTTCGTATGCATAAACTTCAAGTAAATACTTGAATAAAAGCTTTTACTAGAAGTAAAAGTATTTACTAGGTATGGATGAATTTTGGTAGTAAATACTTAAACTGATATGCATAAGAAACTTTTACTACTTCTAGTATTTACTTCAATTTTTACAAGTTGCTAAAGAGCAACTTGAACATTTGCTAGTAAATACTTTTGGGTGTTTGAAACGAATATTTTCATTTGCAAATCAACATTCAAGGCGATCGGTTCAATATTTTTGTCAAATGGTCTCGTTTTTGCACGTGATAATGAACAAGTTAACAAGGAAAGAAGATCTCCAGCGACAAATAATTTGAAAATGCTTTACCGCTTTTAAAAAGTAAATATTGGTTGGCTATCTAAATACAGCTTTTCTTCTTGTATTGGAGCTTTTGATTGTACACATGTGGAGATTAAAAAACCTCACTTGCATTCTGAGAATATATAAATCGAAAGGAATATGCATCCATCAACATTCCAGCCACCTGTGATGTAAAAGAATGTTTTACAAGTGTTGTTTGTGAATGGGCAGGTTCAGTTCATGACTCCCGGATTTGGAAAAAACAGTTTCTTGATCCAATTTTAAGAAATTCAGTTATCACAGTTCTTTTGGCAGATGAGGGATATGGAATCGCCACTAGGTTAATAACACCATTTATAGAAACCCAATCACGAGCAAGGAGAAATCATATACAACAAATTACATACAAAAGAGAGGGTCATCATTGAACGATGTTTTGGTCAGCTTAAAAGACGATTCCAAATAAAAGAAAACTGAATACGAGTGCAATTTAAAAAATGTGCACGACTTGGTCGTACGAACTTGCTCCTGTATTCACAATTATAAATCATAAGAAAAAATTAAAAAAAAAACTCATAAATAAAAATTTAAACTGAAATATGTACCTCAAAAATGGATTCAATCGGAAAAAAATTGATGTCATATGATTTCTTAAGAAAATGTTGGTTTTTCATTTTTTTAAAATTTATTTAAAAAAAATTAAAATTTGAAAATATACCTCGTAAATACATTTTATTCCAAAAATTTAAATGCCAAACAAATTTAAACCTTATTTTTGATTTATTGAATTTTTTTTTTGAAAATCGTCGGAGCCGTTTTTTTTTAAATTAATTTTTTATATATAAAATTTTTCAAAAATGTCTTAAAATTAATTTGGGTATGCAGTATTCAAGAATATAAAAATATACATTTTATGAGTATATTTCGATTTTTAATATTGGTCCGTTTTTAAGATACACAATTTTGAAAAAAAAAGTTTAAAATCACCCCTGTTCTGATTTTCGTTTACGAAAACAATACTTTCGTTCTTAAAGCTGAGGTGTTCTCAATTTCTCGTTTTGATTTCGTTTCGATTTTCCTGACCGAATTTGAAGTCGTAAATTTAAGAATTGAAGTCATTTCAGAGAAATATTTGTCAAAAATTGAAGGCAAATTCGTACGAATTTAGGAACACATTTTGTTTGGCTTTGCGAAAATCAATTTCGTAAACGAATTGAATTCGTAACGAAAATCAGAACAGGGGTGAATATTTTTTTAAAAATCCAAAAAAATTTTTGAAATTTTTTTGAATACAACAAATTATTTGGGCAATATATACGTACTTTCAAAAAAAAATTACGCTGATCGGACTTTTATTTTTTGCGAAAATCTAATAACAAAAAAACGGTTCTATGGGAGGTACCGTTTTGGAGCAATACAAAAATTTTTTTTTTACATAAAATACATGATAGTTTAAAAAAATTAAATTCGAGGAAGTTTAAAAAAAATCGTGGGAACCGTTTTGGAGAAAATTTAAAGTTTTGGTTTTTTGCCATAAAAATCGTATGGTGGCTACCCTAAATTTTGATCTTAAAAAAATGAAAAAAATGGGATATGGGTTTTTGCTCAAACCTCTTATTTTCAAGTTTGAAGTCAATCGGACCGGTGGTTAAGGCTGTAGGTGCCTGTAAACTTCCCGACAGACAGACAGACGGAATCGCCGGACTCACTTTTTTCGACTTCTCTATCATCGTAATGTCATATCTCATCATCATCTCAAAATTTTTTTTTTTGTACGAATTCAATACTTGCCATATATTCTATATGTCGGAAGTAAAAAGTGGCAACTCTAATAATGTAAAGTGACCAGATCCAATGACTTAAAATGTGGGACAAATCAACAATTTTTATCCGAAATGAACTGTATACACAATTTTTGTTTTCAAATGCGGGACATTTTATTTTCATTAAAATAGTTCACAAAATATTGAGGAAAAACAAAAATCTATAGCAAAACTTAACAAAAAACAAAATAAATAAAATCAATTCATAAAAAACAACAACTCTAAGAGCCGATTTTTCAATCGTCAGATAATCAAGCAGATATAGTGTTTATTCGACAGATAGCAAAATATTGAATTTTTCAATCGTCGGATAGACTTTATCTGACGAATAACTCTCTTGTTTATTCGACCGATGAATATTCAGATAAGTTTATCTGCCAGTTTGTTATTTGTAGATTTTTTCGATGATTGAAAAATTGGCTATAAGAAAAAAAAACTTAAAATAAAATTACTAAAAATCACAAATATTTATCAGAGGAATAATTTTTTTTCAAAAGATTATTATTTTGCGAAATTTCTTCCTGGAAATGTTGGCAACTCGAATAACTAGATCTTACTGTTAGTATCGCTTTGATTGTTTCCACGGAAAGTTGTGACTTCTCCGTACCCCACAACTTATTCATAGTTGAAAATATTCTTTCTGTCGCCGCATTAGTGCCCGGTAAACAGAGGCAATACTGAACAATCATTTAGCAGTTTTGGTGAGGAATATTGCATATTTTAAAATTTTAGCATGTGACCATATTTCCACCCATCTTATATCAGTTCATATTTTTTCATCATTCCATTTTCGTAATTGATTATCATTCGCATATTTTTTTACATAGGAAATTTGATCAAATAACTCACTTTCTATTATTTAATGAGTTGGAAACTGGGTATTCAAGTAACCCAAACTTTATTGAACATCATTCCAATCTATTGCTGACTTTAATAACACCCAATTAAACTGTCTTGTATGATTAAATTTTTGGGTCTTTTGAGTCAAAAGTTCACAATCTAACACAACAATGACATTTCATTTGTTTTTTTTTGTATCATAGTATAAGAAAACTATAGTAGCTGCGTGAAGCCGAATTCTGTGTTTGTTCCAATATCCCACAGAATTGGCGTTTTCAGTTTTTATATACCAATGTGATTATAGATGACGCCAATCTCGAATGGCCTCGTGAATGTACTATAGTTTCCTTGTACTATAGTTTTGTATTCTTTTGAGTTTTGACAATCAGACATAAAGATAACTATGAGTCTGTTCAGTAGTCATACATTTGATTTGTAAAGAGCTTGTAGCATTTAGTGAAACCAAAAAAAAAACGAGAGAAAAGTGAGTTTTCATTTTTAGAAAACCATGTTGGACATCTTTTGTTTTGTGGGTTATGCGTTTGACATTTTTGGTTTTGTGGGACAATTGTGGGACAATTTTCAGTGTGGGACAGACGACGTAAATGTGGGACTGTCCCACGTAATGTGGGACGAATGGTCACTTTATAATAATGGCAAGTTTTTTTTGCATAATGTTGCAAAGTATTTAAATGAAACCCGAATACTTTGAAGAGGACAGAGGAGTTAAAAGCTAAACTACCACCAACCACGGACGCAGTTCTGGTGCACCTGAAATCAGGAGATAGGGGCAGCTGCGGAGAAATGAAATAGATTTGATCAAAAGAACCGAATGCACTTCAAGCATTTTGACAAAATCTAACGTACAATTATTTTCTTTTTTTGTCAAGATTATGAAATAACCACGCGCCGTATGAAAATTATAATTAAAAAATCAATAACATAATAATAAATAATTAAAGCAAAGTTAAGGTTTTTCTTGTTACTTTTTTAGTCTAGTTTTCCATTTTACTTTATTTTTCAATTCCTGTAAGTAAATGCCTGAATCTTCCGATGAATATGTAGTTTTTACTTGGATGAATCTAGTATTAACTACTAGTAAATGTTGGCTAGCATTTACTTTTTTTATGCAAACCAAATGAAGTAAATACTACGAATCTGAGCTTTTACTTGTTGATCTAGTATTTACTTCAAGTATTTACTACTAGTAAATACTAGATTTATGCATATGCCCCAAGGTGTTCGAGAATAGGAAAAAATGCTTATTTTCAGTATAATAAAGTTTAATATTTAGTGATAATGATTATGGAAAAAAGGGGACCAAACATGGAAATATTTGAGATAACCTTTTTAGAAAAAACAAAAATTACAATACTAAACTCAGTTAAAGTATTTTTTGCAACATGTTCTTTCCTCATAGTCCGTAATCTCTTCGGTAACTGGTGCCACGACCCTATAAAGGACAACGGAAGCCAGTTTTCACTGTTCAATAACGCGCTGAATAATGGATATTATCCAGTGCGTTGGAAGACAGCTGTGGTTCATCCTCTCCCGAAAAAGGGAAAGGACAACTCCAATCCTTCAAATCTCCGGTCAATAAGTCTTCTTCCAAGCATCAGCAAGGTATTCGAAAAGGTAGTAGAATGAGTGGGCTGCGGACAACAAAATAATTCCGGATAACCAGTTCGGGTTCAAGGCGGGACATGACACCATTCATGCCGCGTCTAAGCTCGTTTCTGATATCCAATGGAACAAATCCAAGAAACAATGCACGGGTGCTGTTCTGGTGGATTTAGAGAAGGCCTTCGACACCGTATGGTTAGAAGGTTTGTACCTAAAAGTCACCAGACTAGGCATCAGTAAACCATTATTGTATATGCTTTTACGGTAGAAAGTTTGTTGTCAAAAGTGGCAATGTAACTTCTACCACCACCTTTGAAATTAAAAACGGTCTTCAACAAGGAGCGGTGAACTCGCCGATCCTCTTCAGCATTTACACCAGCGATCTGATAGCGATAGGTAGCCTTTTCCAGGCAATTGCGTATGCCGACGACCTGATTGCGTACAGAACTGCCCCAAAGGTCGAAGTCATTAGAATTCTCTTGCAAAGTGACTTCGAGAAGATTCAGCGATATTGCGATGGCTGGAAACTGAAAATAAATGTCCAGAAATGCGAAACAATTCTGTTCCGGACCTCGTTGGCTGGGGCCACGAGGATACGCGCAAGAATTGGCGCAAGATGGTCATCGTTGGGCCTCACGGACAGCGATTAACGAGCAAAAGTGAAGTGAAGTACCTCAGTATCTGGTTGGACCAGTATATCTGTATTTCGACAGACATATAGATGCTGCTCTGACTAAGGCCAGAGGAGCCTTCGCTCTGACGAAACGGCTGTTTTACAGCAGTCGGCTTGACCCCAGAGTGAAGGTAATTTGCTACATGGCCCTCATACGACCGATGATCGTTTATGGCTGTCCAGTGTGGTTCAACGTTGCACCATCTCAAATGGAGAAGATTCGGGTGTTCGAGAGGCAGTGTCTTCAGCGCTGTCTCGGTTTGTATCGGACACCGGAATCTTCTTATGTACATTACTATTTTAACGAGGTTCTGTACAACGAGGCTCGGATCAACAGAATTGACAATTTCGTGATAAAACTTGTTCGGGGTCACATTGCGAGAGCTATGACTTCGACGAATAATTTGATCTTTGGGGCGTTCTATCCGAACGACGAATATTTTGATGGTGCACGCTCGAGCGGCTTCATTCCACCAGAAGCATTCCTCCATTTAGATAAATGCGGCCTGATACAGGACAGATTGGCGATCCCGCTAATCTACCACGTCAGGCGGAGAACCGTTCGATCGGCGGCTTCTTACCATCAAACGTCCTCGCACAGGACGGAGCAGAGCTCCTTCGGTTCAGTAGGGCTGTGTCCGAACGGGACCGAATCGATAGGGTGAAGCAGGAGCACCAGTTCTGGTGGCTTCAGTCAGCACTTGATAATGGGTAGTCGGGGTGGGGTTTTGAGCCTTGGCCGGCTTGCATGCTTGTTTAGTCTAAGGGTTTTGGGTTTAGGTTTAAGTAGAGTAGGCATGGTGGCACATTCATTTACAAGGACAACAAATGTAAAATAAAAATAAAAAAAAAGAAAAAAAAGAATAAAACGAATATATGTGTACAAAAAAAAATTAACAAAAAAAAAAGAACAAAATACACACTGATATAAAAAAAAATGATAAAGATTTGCTGCTGTAGTTGCTCTAGTTTGTAAGTAGTTATTAGGTAGAATAGGTAGTTTTAGTTAATTTTAAGTTTTATTTTTAAGGACCTAATTTTAAGTAGCACGTAACGAGCAAATACTGAATGAATGAGTTTGTTTTTTTTTCAAATTTTCTAACAAATAAAAAATATAAATAAATAAAAATCAAAATAGTTCATAAGCCGAAAGGCATTAATTTTAAGTAAACATGAATTCCTTAGAGCGCCCGGTTGGGGCCACTAAGTTAAATATAAGATTTTAGATAATAAGCTAGTTTTGAATTCTTTTGTCTCGTAATAAGTAGTAATAAGTGAATTGAATAAAAAATTAATTTTGAAAAAAAAACAAAAAAAAACAACGGAAGCCAGTCAACCAAAGGCCAAATCTTTGGTCAAGTCTTAAGGCAGACGTGATTTTCGGGAGCCGGGACTACTTTGTATGAATTTTCTTTATCATCCCATGTCGATGTCATGTTGGTTCAAAACCTGAAGTTCAGATTCGTTGGCGAATGCGCCATTCAAAAGGCAAAAATATTTAAAAGCTTTCATTTCCGTAAAGAAAATCATTTACTTTTTTAGTCTTTTTCGTTTGGTCTGTATAGTTTGCAAATCAAGCAAACAAAACTTTTTCCCATTTAATAAAGAACAAATGTTCTAAATAATAAGATCTCAACCTCAAACGCTGCATTTTAATCTTGATTGTTTATCAATTTTTTTTTATAAATAAATTCATCATATTTTACTTAGCAATAAAAGATAAACATTAGGTCTGTTTAATGAATCTGTTCCGCACAGAAAAGTACAGAAAAGATCCAAAAAGTACACGTTTGTGTGTTCCATGAGTAGAAACCTTGCCCCAAACTGTTCTACAATCTGTCATTTTGTGTTCCATGAAGTTTTCCATCTCAATTTAGTACACATTTTTCTGCCCCTACTTTTTTGGTAGTACAGCTTTGTGAAAACTATCAAATGTCAAAATTTTAAATGCCAAATTATTTTTATTTTTTTTTCCAATCAAACTATTTTTTGAAATTATCTGGATTGAAGAGTTTTCCGAGGAAGTAAAAATATTACTACTACACTCCCAAGTAAAAATTTCTCTCAAAAAACTAATAAGCTATTCAGAATCTTATTTCCAACAAATGAAAATTTTCTTCAATTTGATTTGACTTGGAATATTTATTAAACAGCTGATTTTATTCTGTCAAAAAGATTACATAGGGAGCTGATCTTTTTTGTTCTTACTTGTTCTGACAGTTTTCATTTACTTGTGCTGTTCTGTGCCGTTCTGATCTGTTTTTTCTTCATTAAACAGTCCTATTTTCATGTCTGTCAACTCCCCAAGGAATTCCAAATTGAAACGCAAAACGTACAAATTTCTAAAGAGGTGAATGCCACATTGGCTGGTTGGTAGCGAATACCGAACACGACAAAATAACAACTTGGAGAAAACAGAACCAAAGAAAATGAATAAAAGTATATAAATAAAATTGAGGGAATATAAAAAAACAAAAACAAAGTGGACGATAATATGAGCTGATAATGATGATATCATCGTTAAGGAGTGTTTTTGTCAATAAATGTACGAAGATCATCAAAGTAGAAGACAAACAAAGTAGAATATTTATTTTGAAACAATAAACAATGCGACATGTTTCCTGCGTCCCAAGTAGTTGATCATTTTTCAACTGGACACAAAGTCAATTGGGTGAGGGTGAGGAAAACTTTTTGTTTTTGATATGCAGGCTTCCTCTATGGCACACCGAAATATATGTGGATAGATACAAATGCAAATAGCTCATTTCTTTAATCAGTTATAGCAACTTTTTTTTAACTAGTTGGAAAATCCGGAAATTTGCAAGGAAAAACCTAATTCAAATAGCTTCAAGCCATTTTGCTTCTTAGAATTGAGAAGATAAACACGTTGAAGAACTTTAAGTGGTTGGCTTTCCACCGCTACTACACTGAAGGGGCTCTAGCTTGACTAGGAGTGGCGGTCAACACATGAAGCTAAACAAATAAAGGATCCCGAGGGTACTAGCAGAAAATGAGGGACGAACACCCAGTCACCGACTTCTCAGAAAGAAAAAAAAGGAGCATGAGAAATGTGCGATTCATAGAGATGATGCCACAACAGGAGAGAGGCTCGGAAGTCATACGCAAAGGTAAAACAATCCACTAATGGTTTTACGCCCCGAACTCAAGCCCGTAGGAACCATCAAGGCATCATCAAGCCCGTAGGAACCATCAGGTATCAAGGACGATCATTGTTTGAACAAGAGTCAGTGCATGAATATATGGAAAGACCACGAGCAAATTTCATTCGAGTTAGGTGACGCAGACCACCAATTCTACATTGCAACAATTCCAAATTGAACAAAGCAGATTCAGAAATTGGATTTAGATACCTAGCCACCAGCTCATCTCCCAGATTCGGTAGGAGATAGGAGGAAAGCATGTCCCAACGATAAGTAAGATCCTGAAAAAAGGATAATAAATAATTCACCCCGGTGTGGGATACCTATTTGACCCTCTGTAGCTCCCTAAAGTAAACGGCCCTGATCTCTGAAAGTTTAACAGCAGGCGCATTCGTTCATCGTTCATATCCCACACTGGGGTAAATTACTGTACAAATCCATACACAGGATTCTGCACAAGTTGAATTGAACCGAAAAAACCTTCATGAGACCCTATGTAGCTCCTAAAGTATACGGCGCTCGCTGGTGTCTGAAAGTTAGAAAGCAGATGCGTGCGTTCATATTCCTCACTGGGGTAAATTATTGGACAAATCCATACACAGGATTCTGCACAAGGTGAATTCAACAGGGTGTGTTTCCTTAAAACCGGAGGTATTTAATTTTTGAACCCAATATTATATACCTACATAAAAAAGAAATCCTGTTCGTGTGTAACCGCATAACTCACAAACGGCTGGACGGATTTGGCTCATTTTGTTTTTTATTTTGTTCGTGTTAGTCTGAAGTTGAAATTTAGGGAAACGTACAAAAAACATTTTTTAAATTATTTGCATATGTTATTGCAGGTGCATTGGTTTTTAAATGGAAACCTGGAAAATTTCAAAATGGGTTTTCGAATGGAAAATATAAAGTTCTTGATAAAAAAATCGGAAAACTCATTGGTTTTCCAGGGTAAAAATATTATTGAAGTTGCTCTGAAGGGTGGCGAGACGAAGTTCGCGGGGTGAGCTAGTACCCCTTAAAACCCGGAAACCAAGCTCTCTCCGAAGCTAGGTACATATATGCCTATTGTTCATATTCTGAGGTCTCCTGGTTGCAGGTATGGACATTTCCAGATTCCAAACTTTCCGTACCGCAAACGACCACCCATGATGAAGGTTAGGTATCAAAATAAAATCTCTCATTGCAAAACCCTGTCAACTTGGTAAGTATGTAAACACGTGACTATTTATTTGTTTTAGTACAAATAATATAAATAGGTAGTTTCACGTGATAACCTTTGTTTGAACGTTTGAATTGAATCCTTATCCTAAATACCAATCGAGCAAAACTGTTCCTTATTTAATCTCCTCCAAACACCCTCGTTTAGTAATGATTTATTTTCAAAAACCAAAAATAAATTCACTTACCCCAAATCCTTGCCCCAAGGGATAAACAGAAACACAACAATAGTGAAACTTAAAAAACATGTGGTACAATAATCAACAAGGCAAAAAGCTAAAGCACTTCCTATTCAACTTTATAACATAACCTAAACCCAACCACTCCCGCAAGGCAAGCAAGAAACCACTACTGTCAGCTTACTAACTAAATTCAACAATTACAAGCGGAAGCGAGAAAGGAATAACAACCTCCACTGTACTCACGTTTTTAACATCGCGTCGCATCGTCGTCGTCGGTCGTTTTTAACGAACACTCGTTCGTGTGGAGGAATATGACGATAAAAATAAATCCAATATACACGACCACGACACGGCCTCGTTCTCATTGCCGCCTGCCTTCCTCCACTTCTCATTTTGCTTTTGCTTTTGAACCTCAAAAACAAGCAAACAAACAAAAAATCCAAATCCGTCCGTCCACCATCCCCCTACTAGCTACACTCGTCTAAAACCAAACTGCTTTAATTGCAGACAAAAAAGCTAGAAAAGGCCAAAATCAAAACCTACGCCATAGAAACTGGGCAAAGAGGAATAAAACTCAGGGAGATGTTGAACAAAATAAGTTGAAAATTGACCACCATTTTATGACTATGCATTAGGAATGCCTATGCCACTATGCATCTTTTGACCCCTTCAAATTGCAAGTTTATGAATCAATTTTACCTAGGAACCTACTTGTGACTTGAAACAACACAAAAATTGATCGATTACCTCTCTGTGAGGTTTTCCTCCCCTTTTTCTACTCTTCTTTGGAATGTCAACCTAATTTCAAAATGCACTTAGAAACAGAGTGATGTCCTAAACCCAAAAACCTGATGTTTGGTAACTAATCCATAAGTTCTTCAATTTCATCATAAATTTCCGAGAATCAATAAACCAGAAAAAAAAAACAAACATGGCGGATGGTTAGATTTTGCATTTCTTTTTTTAGGTAGGTACGTGACAAGAGTCAGGACGTCATTCTAACCTATGCCCCTTTTCCGCTTTCATAAACATGTTTGTTTGCTGAGATCCTTAACCCAAAGGATTTATATTCAAAATTCCTTTGGAATCAAAATGGCAATTATTAACTCAAAATTTTCATTTGGTTTTCCATTCCCAGAATACCTACTTGCCATAGATATTAAATACGTATTAGATTTGAGTTTTTTTTTTCGTTCATTTCCTTTCACACTCTTCTTCGTAAAATGTGATGTCTGTTGTTTGTTGTTCTCGTCTTCTTAACTCGCACACCATCGTACAATAAACAATACAACAACGCCAAAATAAATCTCTTTGAAACAAACAGATTTCTCTTCTTCTAGGCACCTAGAAATTTTGTAAATTTTAAATTGAAATTATTCTGTTAAATCTTGCTACTTTAGGGCAAAATTTTGTTTCAATGGAAAATTTAAGTTTCAGTTTTTCTGTTTTTGTAAGATTTCATGAGGTTTTCGAAAGGTTAATGTTGGAAATTTTCATTTGAAAAGGTGAAATTTTCTTGGTTAAGGCACGAGTTTTTTTTTTTACATAAAATGTTTTTTCTATCATAAGAGAGAATAAAGAAGAGAGAGTCAAGAGGGGAAATGTCAAATCTAAATTAAGAGGTTATTTTTCTTTTTTTAAGTATGTGTATATTAAAATGTCAAAACTTAAGCAAAACAAACTTGGGTAAATGGTGGCGGTGTGACCGTTTGTTCATAAGAATGGAAAAGTAGTTTTATTCTGTAACAAATTGTTATAAATATAGGAAAAATGTATAATGTGGATTGTTTTTAAAAATCAGGATCCACATTAAGTTGTGTGTAATTAACTTTCCACTTTACTCAAGTCTGAGTATCTTTTTCCGATGGGAACCAGAGTTCTTATGTATTATAGTTCAATTATAAACTACAGAAACTTCAAGGTCGTTTTAAGGACTATGAATCCTTTTAATTGACATTTTGTTTACTCTGCGGCCACACGGTCAAGTTCTGGCTTGCCAGTAACCTACTTGCTAGTCAACTTGCTGGCAAATTCACATATTTTTTTCCATTTGAACGATTTTTTACAAGTTAACCTGCTTGTAACATCCAATTTTACAGTTCGAAGATGTTGCCAACAAAAAAAGAAATTAAAACTCTCGATTCAACTAATATTGTAATTTAATTTTGTTTATTTTGATAAATTTGGCAAAACCTGTCAAATTACTTGCCTTTCTACTTGCTCATTTACTGGCTTCAAAATTCGAAACCCAGTTGACTGGCTAGTACTTAAGCAAGTACTTAAAGTGTGAATGTGTAAGTAAAATATTTGATTGTATGCAAACTTACTAGCCAGAGCTTGCTCGTGTGGCCGGCGGGTTAACAACAAAAAACGTCTTCGATTTATTTGTTTTCGAATTTCGAAGAACACAATGTAAAAAAATTAACGCAAGATTTGAATTTGCCGCCATTTGTGCAGTGAAGTGTTGGCAACCCTGAAAAAAAAGCAATTTGACAGCTAACAGTATAGGGTTATTAAAAATGGAGCATTACACGATAGAACAACGTGTCTTCATTATTAAAGAATATTTCAAAAATAGTGAAAGCTTGGCGGCTGCAGTTCGAAAATTTCATACAAAATATGGTCGGAATAGTGTTTTAACTTCGTCAACTGTGAAGAGATTAATTGAAAATTGTGTTAATTGAATTTTGTAAGCATGAAGACACAGATCTTTGGTGAGTATACGCTGTAGAGAGGTTCTTGAAATTTGCAATTCTTGTCCACGAAGTCGAATTGAGGTTCCTGGATTGTCAGCAACACTCTCACGCACTGCTTCGACATTCACATTTGAACGGCTTGTTTTTGGATGACCAGTGTGTTTTTCGTCTCCAACGGATCCAGTCTCCATGAATTTTTCAATTAATCTCTTCACAGTTGACGAAGTTAAAACACTATTCCGACCATATTTTGTATGAAATTTTCGAACTGCAGCCGCCAAGCTTTCTCTATTTTTGAAATATTCTTTAATAATGAAGACACGTTGTTCTATTGTGTAACGCTCCATTTTTAATAACCCTATACTGTTTTGAATTTGCTTATTAATTCTGTAGCAAAACTGTTAACTTGCAATTGCAATACGATCGTTTCGCCACAGGTTATTTCACAATTGATCGTTTCGCCACTTTTTCTGATTTATCCTAAAATGTATTAATTGTTTTTTTATTGGTAGTTAGAACGACACGAGATGATTATTCAGACATTGAAACATTAAAAATTCTTGCCTCAAGCGTTTATTTATAATAAAACCTATGTATATGTTCATGTTATCTACCTAACACCTTATTTCAATTGTTTCGCCTTTATCTGTTTTGTTTTTAAATTGTAATTGTTGTGTACATAATGATCCTGAAGACTTTAAAATTCGCGCGAATTTTAAAATAAATAAACAAAAACCAGAAAACTTAAAAGCGAAAAAATAATTAACGAAACAAGTGATGGCGAAACAACTAAAAAGCGAAACAAATAAAATACAAAATAACAAAATGCGAAACGACTTTGGCGAAACAACCAAAAGCGAAATAAACCATACCCATTCTGCACATTAGGTTTGAACTTCTGAGCATTGATGGGGAAATAAAACTGGGCAATATATTCCACATGTGAGTGCGGTAAGCACTATCCTTCAACATAACGCTGTACTGTAACAAATCAAAGTTAGAGTTCGTTTCAATGTATTTGAACCTTCATTAAGAAGTCAAATAAAAAAGAACCTTTTCTTGACGATATACATTAATATTGGAACTATTTACATTTTTCAATTTGACCCAAAGAGACAGTTAGAAAATGGTCAAAATATATACACCACTAATTCAAGAATCGTCTCGTAAGCGCTGAATGAAGTAGATAGCATTCTTTAAGATGTAAAAATTTGTCAAAAAAAAAAAAGATCTTAGCAACACGTCTTTCGCAACAGCGAATAAATTGCAAGCAAAATTCGAAATTTTGTATTTCATAACTGGGTACTAGGGTAACACTTTTAACATTTAAGATCAAATAAGTTGCAAGCATGCAAAACAAGATCCCGTCAAAACTGAATTAAAGAGTAAGCAACATGTTTCTCTTCCTTATCAATACATTTTCAAATGCTACAAACACTTTGAGACATCACGATCACACTCACACATCACTACTGTTATGGTAATAGTAAAATGGATACCGCAGTATTGGTATGGTAGAAGCAGAAGGTTGAAGGTATCTTGAATTGATTGATTTAAATAAAGAGAACGATCGAAATCGAGTGTGGGTTTGTTTTGATATTTTTCATTATTATAAAATGGGCATTGGGTACAAGAAAAATGAGAAAGACGAGAACAAAAAGGAATCAATGAAAACATGTATCGCTTCGAATAAACCTACTTGTTATAAATCATACATGTACATATGTAAAAATTTATATATTTGACTTGACTTTGCTTTAACTAGCCTATCCTCGCGCTCGCATTCCAATGAATTTAAGGTATCTATACTACTCAACTTATCTTTGTGCTTGAAGTATACCAAACCAAGTATTTATACGACATCTTATGATGTTAGATCCTTTTTGATGATGCTCTTTCGTTTTTCAAGACAACATTTGCATAACTTGTTTGCTTCAATGCTTTATGATAAAATATAAAATTGTAATCTATCTAAAAAAGAAATAGAAAACAGAAAACTTGGTTTCCTATTCTGTATGAGCTTTTATTGTTGGTTATAGCTACATATAATCAAATGGTAGGTATCAACATCTTCATGTATGTAATTTAGGTAGGTCTGTATACTTGTTTGCTTTTTTCCCATTCATTTTTTAGAGCGTTACTGGGAGAAACATTATAGTTCAGAGTTAATTTCTTTCTTTCCATAGAAAATATGTTTATAGGTACATTTTATTTGTTCAAGATTTTTGGAGAAAAGAACTGTAGGTAACAAACTGGTAGGAGTGTTTATAACGATAACCCCTTACTGCATGGTGGCTCATATTTGAGCCAAACCAGTTGTTTGTTCATAATTTTTAAATTTATTAAAAAATATTTATGTTTCGCATTGTGTTTTAAGGAAAATAGCAATAGGTACCTACACCTATGTATTGAATTTTACAAAAAAAAAAAATGAATTTATGAATAAGTTTAGCTATTTTTAATATCATCCAAAACAGAAAAGACAGTAAAATCGAGAATAAGTACCTACCAACCAACGTGCAATTCAAAATTCTATAAAAAAATATAAAAAATGGGTATTTCCTTGAAACAAAAATACATTCAGGCAGGTGTATGTATTTATTGCATATAATTAGGTTTTTTGAGTTAATGATCCGAATAGTTAGTAAAAAGTTCCAAAAACTGAATGGACCATATATGGCACATCATACAGAAGTGTAGCTTTTATTATTGTCCTTTGCCTGACTTATAGAAAAAGACAAAGGCAGAGGAGTTGATTTTTGACCGACCGAAGGCTTTTGGGTAAAGGAAGATGGAACGAAAAACCCCGTTGGCGAGATGACAACATATTTAGAAAAGGATGATTCTGAATTTCAATTCATTGGTGATCCGAGCTTACCGGAGGAAATAAGGACCTTTGCTAGGACCATTCCTTAAGGTAGGTAAAATGCTCGGAGAAATAGTTAATTTTTTAAAGAATTATAACAACAGCGTCTATCTAATTTATATAATTTATATAAAGGTGTTAACTATAAATTATTTTTCGATAACTGGTACAAGTCATTGCCGCTGCTCTATTTTACCCTTAGGAACTATTAAGGCGAATAGAATTCCAGATTGCAGCATCCCAACAGGAAAAGTTATGAAGAATAAGGGAGTGGTGCAACAATCGAAAAGCTGAAAACAGGCACGGATTCAGAGGGGGGTCACGGGGGTCATGAACAGAAAGCGTTTCCAAAATAAATAAAAAATAAATTACCACCACACCATCAAGGGCGAGAGACACCGAATCTGGGAGTTCACCACCGTTTTCAACAATTCGGTTCCTTTTAGCTACCCACAACTCAAATTGGACAATAACGTTGGAAGGGGGAGAGTTCAGAAGCTTCTGGTACGTTTCTGCTACAAGCTGAACTTCTTTAATGTCCTCCGCTGTATAGGAAGTCCGAGGCAGAAACATTCTCAACCCAAAAAGCTTTTTCACGTCTGGAGAGAGCCTTTCGTTGAGGTCCGTCACAACATGTAAATTGCTCTCCTGAAATATTCCTCAGGGGTTTGATTCTGTTCGTGATTATCTCGATGTTTTTGACGAGAAACAACGCGTGGTACTTTCAACAGCACATCCAACTGTGTTGCGAGATTTTCAGTTTCAGAAAATAGCTTAATTCGTCGTGCGTAATTTCACGTCACCGCTATTGATACTTCCTATAATTGATACTTCTTATAATTGATTGAAATTTTTTATTTCTTACTACTTGTTTAATTCTGGCAAATGAACATGTCAATTAATACCACAATCAAAACCTTTTTTAATCGACTTTAAACCTTATGTTATGACCTGGCTCTGAATAATATTTAATTGGGTGATTAAAACAAAGAAACGGTGGTTCGGGAAACTAGTTTATTTTTTCTGTCAAATTTGATTTATTCATTCGAAAGTGAATTGAATAAAAGCAAACACATTACTTTGTTTTTATTTCTTCAAAAACGTATGGTAAAATTAATTTTGCTCATAACTTCTGAATATGTGAATTTATGAAAAATGTCTAACCGTTTAAACCTTCCCTGCTTTATTTATTTGATTATTCTTATTATTTTTGATTTTTTCTATCCTGTGCCCCTCCGGCAAAAAATTCTAGATCTGCGCCTGGCTGACAATGGACGACATAGACATCTCGGTTGTAACCTGGTACGATAACAGAATTGTCAACTTGGCTTCGACTTACGTTGGCAGTAAACCATTGTCTGAAGCTCGACGTAACAACAGAAAGGAACAAGTTTCCCAAACGGTATCCTTTCATAAACTGTAATGGTCTACAACAAACACATGGGTGGAGTGGATTTATTGGATTCACTTCTTGTATACTATACAGGATTCAAATAAGGTCGACAAAATTTTACCACTGAATTTTTTTCCACATGTGTGATTTGGTAGCGGTCAACGCTTAGTTGCTTTATCGACGCAATCTTCCCACTTCTGAGACTTGGATGCCCCTTGTGGATTTCAAGTGCGCTGTTGCTGAAAGTTTGTGCCGTAGCGAGAAGCAATGTGGGAGTTCTAAGCGTGGGTGACCTTCTTTAGAACTGGAAACCGCCATACTGTCGAAGAAATTGAAAGGACCTGCTTTTGAAATACTATCTAGGTTGGTCGTTTACCCCTTTGGTCCACTAGGCAACGCTGCAAAGTACCGAGCTGTAACGGCCGATCATTTGTAATGTGTCAAAAATGTAATGTCAGCTAATGTTTGAACGAAAAAAGGAATTGTTTTTTGTTATTTCACACTAAATAATATTTAATAAATCATGCAGTAAGGGGATAAGCAAAAATATGTGCATAGATATTGGATATAGATTATAGCTATCCGTTAATAGGGATGAAACAACCAAATAAAAACATAATTACGTTGCAAGCTTTAATAAGAAGCTGTAAGGACAAGAGTCTATTATTCGAAACAGGCTAAAAAAATTGCTAAAAGATTTTCTCAGGATACATGGACAAGGTGAAAAAGGAAATGGTTTCACAGCTCATATTTAAAAGTAAATGCTGAAGCCAGTGTTTAAACAGACAAATATATAAACTAGCAAGGTAGTCTATTAAGCTTTATAAAAAGCTCTAATTAATTCTGTGCCTCAGTAATATCAACTCCGAAACGCTCCTCTTGCTTTTCGAAGTTTTCAAGGAGTTACTCTTGTCTTGACCTTCATATTTCATAATGATGTAGCTAGAAGGAACAGGAAACAAAAGGAGCAAATGAAAACTTGAAAATTCGGGTCGTGCAGTTTCGTCCATGTTGTGTCTGTTGTAAATGACCTTCTGTAGCGTAAGCCATTTGATCCTTATTTTTTTATTAACATTAAGGCCAGTGAAGATGAAAAAAACTGCGTGTTTTCTTTTTGAATACATTAGGCATGACTCACATCAACAGACAGGCTTTAATTTATAAGATGTCCTGCATAGGTGTATCTCGCAAGTTTTTGTTAATGTACGAAAATCTAATTCTCGCATCAAATGCAAGGGTATGGGATGGTTATGATTTCTCGAATAGTTTCGAAACAACAGCCGGTGTGCCGCAAGGTTGTGTTCTGAGCCCTTTACTGTTTTCTCTCTTCATTGATGATATTTGTGATCATCTTCCTGGTGGAGTTTACTTTGGTAACAGCATTGTCAAAGTTTTGTTATATGCTGACGATTTGGTTATGTTTGCCGACAATCCAGTTTCGCTACAGATGCAAATTAACCGACTTTGCTTATTTTGTGTAACTTGGGGTCTGCAAATAAATGTCCAAAAAACAAAAATTATGATTTTTGAAAGGAGGCAAACAAGAAGACGCTCTGATGAAAAGTGGTCGCTTAATAACACCGTTATCGAAACAGTCCAGGAATTTAAATACTTGGGTGTTCTTCTTACCCACAACTTAGATTTTGCTAAACATGCTAAAGTTAAAAATAAAGAAGCCAAGCTGGCTCTAAATTTGATGTGGCCTAAGTTCTTCTCCAACTCCAACATTGATCTGGTATCTAAATATAAAGTCTTTAATGCAACAATAAATTCATGTTTGTGCTATGGTGCACCAGTTTTCGGTTTTTTGAACCTAGATGCTTTTGAGAGCCTGCAAAGGCACTTCTTCAACAAATTGTTTCGTTTGCCGAACTCAACTCCAAATTATGCCATTTACGTAGAGTCAGGCATCACCCCTATATGTATAAAAAATTTAAAGGCTAATGCAGATTTTATTGTTCAGATGATGAAAAGAAGTGAATTGTGCCTTCACAAAATAATTTTGAAAAAATTGCTGCAATCGAATGCATCTCCGTTCAAAGACTGGAACCACCTCGCAATAGCAACAGAATCTTCCCTTAACCTTTCGGAAACCAATGTTGACGATTGGCAAGCGCAGCTCGCAGGTGTTATTGCTAAGTTTGACCAAAAGTTGTATGTTGAAAATCGAGAGTCGCAATCTTAAACTTAAACTTTATACCACACCGAAGTGATTTGCCGCAGCTATGTGATCTGTGTAACAGAAGAGAAATCGAAGATATCTACCACTTTTTAGCTATTTGCCTAATTTTACAAGAAATTCGTCGATTATACTTTCGGAAAAGTGTTTTAACAATACAAGAATTTTACGAAATCCTAAATGGAGCACTAGGTTGGCTAAACGTATTTAAATTTTGTCGACAAGCTATTAACTACCGGAACAGTTTCACTTATTAAATTAATGTTTAGCCTTTTTTTAGTTTTTTTTTTAAACTATCTCATTTTATGTTTCAAATCATTCAAAATTGTCCATTTAAACCATTCACTTTTATGCTTTTATGTTGCAAATCATTCAAAATTGTCTTTTTTTCTTTTGTGTTTCAAATCACGTAAAAATTGTCAAAACTTTACTTTGAGTAAAACCTACTATTCAAAAAATTGTATTATTTTAATAAATTGTAATTTTGTGTTTCAAATCACGTAAAAATTGTCTAAATTATTCTAATATTTTTATTTAAATAATTTTACATTTTCTTTTAAATTTATATTTTTTTTATCACTAATGAAATGTCATTCAGGCAGACGGCAGTCAATGCCTTATTCTTAGGAAATTATATTGTAAAATCTTATGATGAAAAAAACAAATAAAGAATTTATCTATCTATCTATCTATCACAGGGGCGATTCCTCATAGTTGGCTAGTTTAGCGGCGCTAAACCAATGATTTCAGAATACATATTAATTTTATTTCTAATATATATAAACATTATTCTTATGTAAAAGTCAATAAACGACAACGAATACGTTACAATATTGTAGTTACTTAATAAGCAACTTAAACGCAACAAAACCAATATGTTTTTTTTATTCCATGCTAACAAAACTCTCATGCAAAAATCTATCATGAAACTATATTTAGCTCAAAAGTTAGCGCTAACAGATTTCATACAATCTTCATAAACAGAAAATGAACACATTTGAATAAATGCCTTCAAAAATTAAAAGGAGGGTTAGCGCGAAAATCACAGCTAACTAAGGCCGTGTGCGAATTCAGTTAAAAATGGGTTAAAAATTGACGTTTGGTTAAATTTTGACACTTCGCATTATTTGACTAGCTGTTGAGCAGGTTAAAAAATGACAGTAGTGGTTAAAAATTCATCCATTTTTATTTTTTAACCACAATTCATCCAATTCGCACACGGCCTAAACTATTAAACGAGAACAAAACAACGAAACGACAGGCAAGAGCCAACACATACAGTTACAGTTTACAGATCTCGTTATCGTTAGTTCGTTACTCGTGTAATCGAATCGTGTTCGTGTATCGTGTACGAATCGACTCGCATCTCTTGCCTTTCGTTGTTGTGTTGTGTTCTCGTTTCATAGTTAGCTGTGATTTTTGCGCTAACCCTCCTGTTCATCTTTGAAGGCATATATTCAAATGTGTTCATTTTCAGTTAATGAAGACTGTATGAAATCTGTTAGCGCTAACTTTTGAGCTAAACATAGTTTCATGATAGATTTTTGCATGAGAGTTTTGTTTCGTGTACGAAACGACTCGTAAGTCGTAACTGTATTAAGGGCCTCTATGATTAAGGGTATGAAGAACAATGAAGGTTTAGCGAAAAATTTGCGCTTCAGCCAGCAGCTTATTGATTTTTTGTATTTTGTGGGGTAAGAGGTTTGTTGTTATTTATGTTAACTTTTATCTTATTGTTGTGAAATTTTATAAAATTTATTAAATAAATATTTATTTTGAAATTTTTTACAAGTGTATTTAAATTGAGATTCCAATAAAAAATAAACGATGATAGAAGAGATTCCGTCCGTCCGTCTGTCTGTCTATAATTGCATCAATAGATTTAACCACTGCTTCCGTTGACTTGAAATTAATTTTAAATAAAGTAGTTTGAGCGAATTTGGATGGGTCGTTTTTAATTTATTTTTTTTTATCAAAATTTAGGGTAGCCACCATACAATTTTTTCGGCCAAAGCTTCAATTTTCTCAAAAACAGCTACTCCGATTTTTCTTAAACATCCTCGTAATTTTTTTTTCGGAACACTGGTGTTTTTAATGTAAGAATTTATTTTTTGTATTGCTCCAAAACGGTACCTCTCATAGAACGATTTTTTTTTTGTCAAAAGATTTCATCTAAAAAAAATAGTCCGATTAAAAATATAAAAATAACAAAGAGTGGCACGACAGCTTTTTAAAGCCAAGGCCTAAGTGACTTACTCTCATCAAAAATTCTCTGGGTGCATGAGAAGAACTGAGGGGACCTACGATTTAACGCCGATTCCAAACGGCAAAGTTGAGAAGCACTTTTTCATGACATATTGATACTCTTGGAAGATTTGTCAGGTCTTCGCAAGAGGCAGTACCCGTGAAAGATAAACTAAAAACTTTATGGACACGTGTAGGACTCGAACCCACGACGTGACGTTCTGCTTAGCAGCCAACGCATCTAACCGCTACGCCACGGGCAGCTGCAGTCCGATTAACGTCTTTTTACTTGCGACATACATATAGAATATATTGCAAGTATTGAATTCGTAAAAAAAAATTGGAGGTAATGATGAGATATCACATTACGATGATAAAGAAGTCAAAAAAAGTGGGTCCGGCGATTCCGTCCGTCTGTCTGTCTGTCTGTAAACGCACAGCCTTAACCACTGGTCCGATTGACTTCAAACTTGAAAATTAAAGGTTTGAGCAAATTCGCGTGGGTCGTTTTTTTCATTTTTTTTTTTTAAGATCAAAATTTATTTCAAGTTTCAATTTTCTCAAAAACAGTTCCTACGATTTTTTCAAACTTCCTTGAAAAATTTTGTTTAAAACTCTGATATATTTTATGTAAAAAAAATATTTTTGTATTGCTCCAAAACGGTACCGCCTATAGACCCGTTATTTTGTTATCAGATTTTCTCGAAAACTAAAAGTCCGATCAGGGTAATTTTTTTTGAAAGTACGTTTATATTGTTTAAATAATATTTTGTATTCAAAAAAATTTCAAAAAAAATTTGGATTTTTATAAAATATTTAACAAAAAAAAATTTTTTAACTCTGTATCTCAAAAATGTATCAAAAATTGAAATTGAAATTTACTTATAAAATGTATAGTTATACATTCTTGAATCATATGACATCATATTTTTTCAGATTGAATCTTTTTTTGAGGTAGATATTTCAATTTAAATTTTTATTTACGAATAAAAGGACAATGACCATTTTTGGGCCCAGTGCGTACACACATAAGACAGGTATCAATAAAAAGGTGACGCTTAGCTGAATATATATTCCAAATATTTTCAAATTCGGTTTTGTAGTTTTCGAGATATTTGACCTTGAAGTTGATGTTTGTAGAATCACAAAAATGGCTTATTTTCACTATAAACGCCAATAACTTCTGACTCATGGGATTTACAGAAAAGATTTTGGTACCAAATGAAAGATCATAAAAAAATCTTTCTTAGCAAATCAGTATTTTTTATATATATATAGTACATCATATATACAAGGCTCCGATATTGTTTGAAAACATATTTTTAAGTTGCTTTTCAAATGCAGATATTTTGAAAATATCAGTGATGACATATATATTTTTATACATAGTTCTAATCCTTATTTCATAACATTTAATTTGATATATAAATCAACTATAGTTTCTCACAAAAAAACCAACTTATTAAAAGAATTCTTCTGAAAATACAGATTTTTGTTTTCAAAGACAACATACTTACTTTTTCTTCATATTCTTTTTACATTTTTTTCTCCCAAAATAATCACATATTCTATTTAGAAAACTAAAATTCATTCAACGTTTATTTTAAGTCTTAATTTATTTTAGTTTTTGTAAAAATATGGTATATATTTTATTTTACGTGTCTTCATCACCGTTTTCATCAATAAGAACACTATCGAAATATAAAGCTGGTGGTATCGTTATATTTGTAACATGGCGTGCATAACCCAAGTACCATAAGATACTCATTACATGTGTGCAACACCCAACAGTTCGCATTCCAACAAGACAATTGCAATAATATGCCTTAATTGCATTGCAACTGTTTGCATCATTCGGCTCGTTGCTCACTAGTATGTAAGTGAAATAGAGTTTTCCACTTATGTGCCGCGACCCGCGACTTGATTCTTAACCTCATTAAAAAATTGTTTCCAACTAGGCTTGGGTCAGCTAAGCTTATACGCTCACCTCACGGCGTTCGCAGACTTCTATTATGTAGTCGCCATTTTCTTTTAAATGCTCTCCACAATAGGAGCGGGCTTGCTTTATTTGATAGCTCCCCAAAGATATTTTTCGAAGCTCTTCTAAATTGAGAAGCGGGAAGTTGTCTAGACTTGGAATTTGCCCATTAATACGAAGAAATATAGCCCTTGCTCTATTTAGATTTTGCTCTTTAACAAAATCTCCCAAATAATTTGGAGTGTTTAATCTTTTTAATGCCAACTCCAGCAAGGAGCTCGCATCAGAATTGTCTTCTATCAATGGATGGAATTTATTAAGAAGCGCACCTGTAATTTTAAAATCATCCATTAAATGACCCGCTGCTAAGTTGTTGAAGTCCTGCCGAAACAGCTTAAAATCTCTTTTAAATCGGCCGTTTACAACTTCAACGACCCATCGAACCATTGTTACGCATCTTGACCTATTCGCTTGTGCTATTGTGAGTTGAAAATTACCTTCCAACACAGATTCAGGCTTGTGACACTTGTAACCATAGGATTCTAAGCAAGGAACTGCATCTCTAAATCCTCTATCCAAGATGAACACATCGTCCTGTCTGAAGAATTGTCTTGCATAGGTGTTTTCGTCTCTAAAAATGCTTTTCATGATGTTGGCATCCGATGTCGTTGCAGCATATGGACCCATAACGTCCAGAATATACCCGCTATGAAGAAATTGGGACATGGTACAAATATAACGATACCACCAGCTTTATATTTAGATAGTGTTCTTATTGATGAAAACGGTGATGAAGACACGTAAAATAAAATATATACCATATTTTTACAAAAACTAAAATAAATTAAGACTTAAAATAAACGTTGAATGAATTTTAGTTTTCTAAATAGAATATGTGATTATTTTGGGAGAAAAAAATGTAAAAAGAATATGAAGAAAAAGTAAGTATGTTGTCTTTGAAAACAAAAATCTGTATTTTCAGAAGAATTCTTTTAATAAGTTGGTTTTTTTTGTGAGAAACTATAGTTGATTTATATATCAAATTAAAGGTTATGAAATAAGGATTAAAACGATAAATAAATAAATATATATGTTTATATGTATATATGGAAATAAAAAATATTCGAGACAAAAACACACTGAATGATATCTTTGAAAACAAAAATCTGTATTTTCAGAAGAATTCTTTTAAAAAGATGGTTTTTTTGTGAGAAACTTTAGTTGATTTATATATCAAATTAAAGGTTATGAAACAAGGATTAGAACTATGTATAAAAATATATATGTCATCACTGATATTTTCAAAATATCTGCATTTGAAAAGCAACTTAAAAATATGTTTTCAAACAATATCGGAGCCTTGTATATATGATGTACTATATATATATAAAAAAAACTGATTTGCTAAGAAAGATATTTTTATGATCTTTCATTTGGTACCAAAATCTTTTCTGTAAAACCCATGAGTCAGAAGTTATTGGCGTTTATATTGAAAATAAGCCATTTTTGTGATTCTACAAACATCAACTTCAAGGTCAAATATCTCGAAAACTACAAAACCGAATTTGAAAATATTTGGAATATATATTCAGCTAAACGTCACCTTTTTAATGATACCTGTCTTATGTGTGTACGCTCTGGGCCCAGACTTGTATGAAAAGTGGTCATTCTCCTTTTGTTTATGAGTTATATTTTGGAAAACAGGAGCAAGTTCGTACGACCGAGTCGTGCAAATTTTTTTAAAGAGTATTTATGTATTGCTCAAATAATATTTTGTTTTTAAAAAACATGTAAAATTTTTTAGCTTAAAAAAAATTGTTATTAACTTTTTTTTCAATACTGCATACCAAGTTTAATTTTAGGACATTCTAGAATAATTGTATACATAAAAAAATAATTTAAGGAAAACCTCTCCATGTTTGTTAAAAAAAAGCAACTTTTAAAGAAATCTTATGGCATAATTTTTTTCAAATAAAATGTGTTTTTTATGTACCTATACATATTTCAGTTTAAGTTTTTATTTATGAATTTAAAATACTTTTTTATTTTTTATGTTTTTTTGTGTGTTAAGTTTGGAGTACTGGAGCAAAGTGCGTGCGACCCAGTCGTGCAAATTTTTTTAGTTGTATTTTAAACTTTCCCGAAGAACGTTGACAGCTAACCCACGAAACTTGACCAGGAATCGCCACTGATCTATCTATATGTGAGTGAGTGAGGACCAAAACTTGTGTAACGTGTTAGAGAGGGAAGATGGAGAGGATCCATTCGTCAATCTAACTTAGTCGAAATACGAAAATCATAGTAATTTATAAAAAGCAAACATTGAATTATAAATTAGAGTTTATCAGAGTTTGATTGGAAATTATCAAGAAAACATCAAAATATAAAATTGAGTTAGAAGAAATAAAAAATTTGGAAGGATCCTTTTACACTTGCTAAATCCAAAAAAAAAGGAAAAACTTATTACGGCTTTTTATGATTTATCTTTAAAGATTTTTGGGTCCATATATGATTTAATTAATTAAATTAAGGTTTTGGTGGATTTTATTTTGCCAAACCTTGAATCTGCATTTAAATCTCTATTTCTCAGAAGAGTGGATGTAACCAGTTTTGTTTCTCACCTACTCATGTGAATATTTGGGTGACGTAAAATAACGCCAAACGAAATAGTACCGAATATGAAATTCGGCCTTATTTTCTTTCAAAAATGAAACTACCCCGATTTGGCTTTAATTCTTAGGTCAGTTACAAATTGCGTCAAAAAGATTTTGGAAATAGGATCAAATTTTCAAAATAAGTTTTTCGGCTTTTTTGCAATCTTAAAAAAGAAGTAAAGCCGAATAATTCTTTGGAAACCAAAAAATCTGAATTCTTTGTAAGATCTATACAAAAAAAAATGCTTTTTTTTATTATTTTTTCGTAACAGTGCAGTTTTTGTTATAATCTATATTATTGTTTTTTGTTAAAAAAAAACTCTAGTAAGTTAAAGTTCTTCTTATATTTAAACATATGTCCAAGGCCATAAATGTCACTCTTCTACAGCGTTATATTGCCATTATGTCCAAATGACGCTTCCAAATCTTTTTTTTTCCTGAAAAAAAACCTTAAAAAAAGAATTTAAACTTAACAAATATTCATGTACTTGATCAATAATTCTAATTACATATGTTTTATACTATTCTTTTGCAAATTTTGCAGAGTTGTTATTTTTACATGAGTTCACCTATTAAAAAAATATGAATTTTAAAGGATAGATTTTAATTTATTTACTTAATATAAAATTAAAATTAAGAGAAAAATAATCGTCATTCACACATCACACCCCAGCCCAAATTGATTCTCTCTGGGGCAAAAAAAATTTCCGCTGAGCGAATTTTTTATTTTCGCATCCCATATTCTTAATTTCTCTCTGGGGCAAAACATTTTTTCCGCTCGCTACGCCTTGCGCGAATGACGATTATTTTTCTTTCAATTAAAACTTTGCATCAAGTACCTTTATAAATTAAAATCTATTCTTGTAAATTCAAAATGTTTTCTATAGTGACCATTTATTCAAAATATCACATATGGTAATATGACACCATATGGTAATATGACACTTTAGAAAAGTGACAAATGGCCATAATGTTTGAATACACTTTCACAATGTGTCATATGCGGCCATATTTCGAACCATAAGACACGGCACTACTAGCAAGCTGTCGATCAGATGTAAAGAAAAAAAAAACTACCAAGCGCAAAGGGGCCAATTTGGTGAATCAGAAAATTCGGGCGAATTCTTCTATAAGCTAAGAAAATTTAAGTGTTGACAAATATTTAAACAAAGTTTATATAAATTCAAAAATGAAATAAGACGAAAATGGCCTAGTTTCGTTTTAGCAAATTAAATAAAACCAAATTTCAAATTAGGTTCTATTTCGTTTTCGAAAACGAAATAAGACCAAATTTTCAAAGTTTGGCCTTATTTCGTTGGGTGTTATTTTATTTATTAGGATAGTGGGGCCCTATGGCCCTATGTCTTTGACAGTACACTATTTTGCTAGAATAGACTAAGAAAGTAGATAAAAAATATGAGTGCGACCCTTGTGGTCCACAGGACTAACTTCCCGGAGAAAAAAAATAAAAAAAATATAGTTTCAATCTAATCTAAAAACCCGTAGACCGTTTTCCCTTGAAATAACAAAAATATAACCGCTTAAACTTATTTTCAATTTTTTTACTGTTGTTTTAACAATTGTTCCAATTTATGCTGAATTGATCTTAATTTTCAAACATAAATGACGAATTATAACTACTCTCAGATTTGTCATTCCTTTAAGAAAAAAAACTGAACTGATTTAGCTGAAAACGTTATCAGTTCTCAATCAAGTGATTTCGCGTCGAATGCGACCAATATCATGTCAATACTTTTTGAGGGATAATCCAACAGGAAAAACTGAAGGCGCATGTACACACGCACTGCAGTTAGTTACCATCATGCCTTAAAAGGTTTTCAATGCGATTTCTACATTTGGAAATGTGTCTTCAATTTTGTTCTCTTTCAAAAGTTGATATATTTTTAATATGCAATCCTTATTTTCACTGTCAACAATTTTCAAGTATTCTGTATGCAAACAATCTATTTCCAACTATTTTTCATTAACATTTCATAATAATAATTCAGCAAATTCCTAGCAACTTTGTCTCAACTTTTCAGAACTAGTTTTCGAGCGAAAAAATAAATAAAAATTTTTACTGATAACTTAATCTCTGTTTTAAATTACCGGTGAGGGTATTAATTATGTTAAGAATGGTTTCTATTTTAAATTTCTGTCTAATATTTCTGTCATGTGTTGCACACATGTAATGAGTATCTTATGGTACTTGGGTTATGCACGCCATGTTACAAATATAACGATACCACCAGCTTTATATTTCGATAGTGTTCTTATTGATGAAAACGGTGATGAAGACACGTAAAATAAAATATATACCATATTTTTACAAAAACTAAAATAAATTAAGACTTAAAATAAACGTTGAATGAATTTTAGTTTTCTAAATAGAATATGTGATTATTTTGGGAGAAAAAAATGTAAAAAGAATATGAAGAAAAAGTAAGTATGTTGTCTTTGAAAACAAAAATCTGTATTTTCAGAAGAATTCTTTTAAAAAGATGGTTCTTTTGTGAGAAACTTTAGTTGATTTATATATCAAATTAAAGGTTATGAAACAAGGATTAGAACTATGTATAAAAATATATATGTCATCACTGATATTTTCAAAATATCTGCATTTGAAAAGCAACTTAAAAATATGTTTTCAAACAATATCGGAGCCTTGTATATATGATGTACTATATATATATATAAAAAACTGATTTGCTAAGAAAGATATTTTTATGATCTTTCATTTGGTACCAAAATCTTTTCTGTAAAACCCATGAGTCAGAAGTTATTGGCGTTTATATTGAAAATAAGCCATTTTTGTGATTCTACAAACATCAACTTCAAGGTCAAATATCTCGAAAACTACAAAACCGAATTTGAAAATATTTGGAATATATATTCAGCTAAACGTCACCTTTTTAATGATACCTGTCTTATGTGTGTACGCTCTGGGCCCAGACTTGTATGAAAAGTGGTCATTCTCCTTTTGTTTATGAGTTATATTTTGGAAAACAGGAGCAAGTTCGTACGACCGAGTCGTGCAAATTTTTTTAAAGAGTATTTATGTATTGCTCAAATAATATTTTGTTTTTAAAAAACATGTAAAAATTTTTAGCTTAAAAAAAATTGTTATTAACTTTTTTTTCAATACTGCATACCAAGTTTAATTTTAGGACATTCTAGAATAATTGTATACATAAAAAAATAATTTAAGGAAAACCTCTCCATGTTTGTTAAAAAAAAGCAACTTTTAAAGAAATCTTATGGCATAATTTTTTTCAAATAAAATGTGTTTTTTATGTACCTATACATATTTCAGTTTAAGTTTTTATTTATGAATTTAAAATACTTTTTTATTTTTTATGTTTTTTTGTGTGTTAAGTTTGGAGTACTGGAGCAAAGTGCGTGCGACCCAGTCGTGCAAATTTTTTTAGTTGTATTTTAAACTTTCCCGAAGAACGTTGACAGCTAACCCACGAAACTTGACCAGGAATCGCCACTGATCTATCTATATGTGAGTGAGTGAGGACCAAAACTTGTGTAACGTGTTAGAGAGGGAAGATGGAGAGGATCCATTCGTCAATCTAACTTAGTCGAAATACGAAAATCATAGTAATTTATAAAAAGCAAACATTGAATTATAAATTAGAGTTTATCAGAGTTTGATTGGAAATTATCAAGAAAACATCAAAATATAAAATTGAGTTAGAAGAAATAAAAAATTTGGAAGGATCCTTTTACACTTGCTAAATCCAAAAAAAAAGGAAAAACTTATTACGGCTTTTTATGATTTATCTTTAAAGATTTTTGGGTCCATATATGATTTAATTAATTAAATTAAGGTTTTGGTGGATTTTATTTTGCCAAACCTTGAATCTGCATTTAAATCTCTATTTCTCAGAAGAGTGGATGTAACCAGTTTTGTTTCTCACCTACTCATGTGAATATTTGGGTGACGTAAAATAACGCCAAACGAAATAGTACCGAATATGAAATTCGGCCTTATTTTCTTTCAAAAATGAAACTACCCCGATTTGGCTTTAATTCTTAGGTCAGTTACAAATTGCGTCAAAAAGATTTTGGAAATAGGATCAAATTTTCAAAATAAGTTTTTCGGCTTTTTTGCAATCTTAAAAAAGAAGTAAAGCCGAATAATTCTTTGGAAACCAAAAAATCTGAATTCTTTGTAAGATCTATACAAAAAAAAATGCTTTTTTTTATTATTTTTTCGTAACAGTGCAGTTTTTGTTATAATCTATATTATTGTTTTTTGTTAAAAAAAAACTCTAGTAAGTTAAAGTTCTTCTTATATTTAAACATATGTCCAAGGCCATAAATGTCACTCTTCTACAGCGTTATATTGCCATTATGTCCAAATGACGCTTCCAAATCTTTTTTTTTCCTGAAAAAAAACCTTAAAAAAAGAATTTAAACTTAACAAATATTCATGTACTTGATCAATAATTCTAATTACATATGTTTTATACTATTCTTTTGCAAATTTTGCAGAGTTGTTATTTTTACATGAGTTCACCTATTAAAAAAATATGAATTTTAAAGGATAGATTTTAATTTATTTACTTAATATAAAATTAAAATTAAGAGAAAAATAATCGTCATTCACACATCACACCCCAGCCCAAATTGATTCTCTCTGGGGCAAAAAAAATTTCCGCTGAGCGAATTTTTTATTTTCGCATCCCATATTCTTAATTTCTCTCTGGGGCAAAACATTTTTTCCCCTCGCTACGCCTTGCGCGAATGACGATTATTTTTCTTTCAATTCAAACTTTGCATCAAGTACCTTTATAAATTAAAATCTATTCTTGTAAATTCAAAATGTTTTCTATAGTGACCATTTATTCAAAATATCACATATGGTAATATGACACCATATGGTAATATGACACTTTAGAAAAGTGACAAATGGCCATAATGTTTGAATACACTTTCACAATGTGTCATATGCGGCCATATTTCGAACCATAAGACACGGCACTACTAGCAAGCTGTCGATCAGATGTAAAGAAAAAAAAAACTACCAAGCGCAAAGGGGCCAATTTGGTGAATCAGAAAATTCGGGCGAATTCTTCTATAAGCTAAGAAAATTTAAGTGTTGACAAATATTTAAACAAAGTTTATATAAATTCAAAAATGAAATAAGACGAAAATGGCCTAGTTTCGTTTTAGCAAATTAAATAAAACCAAATTTCAAATTAGGTTCTATTTCGTTTTCGAAAACGAAATAAGACCAAATTTTCAAAGTTTGGCCTTATTTCGTTGGGTGTTATTTTATTTATTAGGATAGTGGGGCCCTATGGCCCTATGTCTTTGACAGTACACTATTTTGCTAGAATAGACTAAGAAAGTAGATAAAAAATATGAGTGCGACCCTTGTGGTCCACAGGACTAACTTCCCGGAGAAAAAAAATAAAAAAAAATATAGTTTCAATCTAATCTAAAAACCCGTAGACCGTTTTCCCTTGAAATAACAAAAATATAACCGCTTAAACTTATTTTCAATTTTTTTACTGTTGTTTTAACAATTGTTCCAATTTATGCTGAATTGATCTTAATTTTCAAACATAAATGACGAATTATAACTACTCTCAGATTTGTCATTCCTTTAAGAAAAAAAACTGAACTGATTTAGCTGAAAACGTTATCAGTTCTCAATCAAGTGATTTCGCGTCGAATGCGACCAATATCATGTCAATACTTTTTGAGGGATAATCCAACAGGAAAAACTGAAGGCGCATGTACACACGCACTGCAGTTAGTTACCATCATGCCTTAAAAGGTTTTCAATGCGATTTCTACATTTGGAAATGTGTCTTCAATTTTGTTCTCTTTCAAAAGTTGATATATTTTTAATATGCAATCCTTATTTTCACTGTCAACAATTTTCAAGTATTCTGTATGCAAACAATCTATTTCCAACTATTTTTCATTAACATTTCATAATAATAATTCAGCAAATTCCTAGCAACTTTGTCTCAACTTTTCAGAACTAGTTTTCGAGCGAAAAAATAAATAAAAATTTTTACTGATAACTTAATCTCTGTTTTAAATTACCGGTGAGGGTATTAATTATGTTAAGAATGGTTTCTATTTTAAATTTCTGTCTAATATTCAGTTGGACTGACGTCACAGGGCCATAATAAAAA
This sequence comes from Sphaerophoria taeniata, assembly GCA_943590905.1. Classification (NCBI taxonomy): domain Eukaryota; kingdom Metazoa; phylum Arthropoda; class Insecta; order Diptera; family Syrphidae; genus Sphaerophoria; species Sphaerophoria taeniata. Next base: position 88,583,395 of record OX016542.1, read on the forward strand.
AAAATGGGTTTTGGTAATAAATATTGGTTATCGTTTAATGAATTGACAGGAACAAGAGAATTTGTATTTGATCTGAGGGGGCCCCTATCGATCGGGGGCCCTGGGCACTTGCCCAAAGTGCCCACTGGGAAAGAGGGGTCTGTTTGTACTTGACTGTACAACCGAAATTGGAGTCGAGGATGTTTTAGTCGGTGAACAATTAAACATCATACCAAAGATTTTTAAAAGATTTGCTTCCATGATGCATCCAACGGGATAACAACCCTAAAATAAAAGTACGAACAAGAAGGCAATTTTTTGGTTTCAACCCCATTCAATAAAAGTGATAGAGTAGCCAGCCTAGTCGCCTCATCTCAATCCAATTGAGAATCTGTGGGTGAGTTATCGCTTTCTATCGGCCTAACCGAAGTAACCGTGCGTCGAACGGAATTTTCTCCGATTTCATCCGGAGACACTTTGATTGTCGGAGAACTACCTCGAAGCAAAATCCGGAGAAATTCGAAGAAAAATCCGCTCCGACGGTTCTCCGATTGGTCCGTATAAGTCTCAGAAATAAAACCAACTAACAACGAAGCACTCTGGGACGTAATAGATGCCAGATGGACGGTAAAAGGTGCCAGGAATTGGCTTATTCGATGACCAGGCAATGCGAGGTGGTAATAGCCAACAAAGGCTTTGCCATCAAGTATTAATTTTAGTGTAAAACACTAATAGAATAGACCCTCACTTCCATATGATTTCTGATTTCTTGTCTCAATTCAACCTACACACTTGACACAATGACACTTCACCTATTTAGTACACCGCTTGTTGAGTACCCTTTATAAACAATATAAATATTTTTTCAAACAATACCTACATATAGATATGTACATATGTACATAATTATTTCCCCCAAATGATATTTTCTGATGTTAAACAGGATAAAGAACAAACATTTGAAAAAAAAATCATCAAAATCGGAGCTGTTTCCGAGGACTTTCTGAAAAAAGCTTCATTGACTCCACTAATAGCAATAGAATGAAAGCTCAATTTCAATACCTTCCTTAAATGTTCGCAAGGGATTGAGAAATACTTTGAACGTCAAGGTCAAACCAGCACAACAGCATTTGAAAAATAGCGTCCTGCCTAAACTTGTGTGAAGTAACCATGAATAAGTTTTTCTTCAACAGGATGCAGCTGAAACCCCTTCGAAACGAATTAAATGGAATTAAAATTAAACTCAATGATGACATGGGAAAGATAAATTCTTCACTTCCTTCTTTTTCACGGGGGATGTTTTCGTTCTGCAATATACTGTAATCGTAATGCCTTTGGCTATCTATGAATATGCCTTACCTATCTAACATTTTTTTTATAGTCAGTTTATGCATACTTAAACGAGATACCACAACCACAGATTCCCAAACCCCAATCAACCACCAAGAATTTCTTTCTGTTCCATGTTAATCATTTCATAAAATGTTTAATCTGCAAGCATCACAATATGAGAATTAATCTTTGCAGACAAAAATGCATTATCCACATACATACGTACAAACTAATGCAACAGTGCGAATGAATTTAATATGGCTCCCATAACAAAAGAGTACTTTCGAATGTTTAAGAGATTATAGATTTTAAAAATAAATAGAAAAAAGCAAAGCATCAAAGAAAAAGATGTAGAAAAAGAAATTGTAAATGCCGGGAAAATGTTGATATAGGTATGTATGTATTGCCTTTGTGTATAATGTATGTGTTGAGTTTTCTCTTTAGTTTGAAGAGGAAATATAAGAGAATATTTGGAACTGAAAGCTTACAGTTACATTACAGCAAGTGTCAATTATTTTCCGAACACCTGTCATAATTGAAATTAAAGCTGTTCACTTATGATGAACCACATGAACTGATTGTAGGCCAAGTTCCTGACGTAGTTAACAAATGTCACACGTTAGACCTTACACGCTTCCGATACGCTTTGATGTCTATTCAATGTTACTCTTGGGGCCTTACTAATAATCAAATTTAGTAAATATTTAAATGAAAATCTACAGATTTCAGAAACATCACATACCAATAACGAATTTAGTCTCCAGTTTAGTCACTAGCAAAACGTCAAAATTTAATACACGGAAATCCATCTCGCTGTGCACTAAAATCACATCTGAAGGCAAGTGTTTCTGTGGTGCCATTTTATGGTACACAAATAAGTTTTAAATGTACTGAAATTGTTCATAGTATTTTTTCGGTTTCTATTGGTATTTTCATTACGTCTCACTTTTTTTGGTTCAAAAGAATTAAAAATTGAAACAAAACGCATGGGTTTCGATCCATTTTTCATCGTTTCTCGACCGATTTATCGATGTGAGAAGTTACAGAACGTGGGCACAAAAAAAATAAACAACAATAGTATTGGTATGACTAGTATTTTAAGCCACCATATATGTACATATATTTATACATTTTGCAAAAAGTAGGTAAACTTTAGTTATCAAGCCTTGAACCTATCTATGCTATTATATATGTTTCCTTTTTTTATTATTTTTTTTTATGTATGTAGGTATCAGTGGCGAGGCGTGACTAATTTCTAAAAGTAAGTCGGAGACAAATGAGCGACTAGAAAAAATCCAGTCATTTTAGTAATATAAAACCCTAAACTGCGGAAAAATTCCTAGTGGACTAGATTTTTGTATACACCTTTATTACGGCGCTATTATGAAGATGTGAAAAATCGACATTGATATCGTGCCGTTATGGTGTTCAAAAAGTCGCGAAGTTCAGTTTTTCGTGAATATTTCGCAACCTATTTCCCGGAGGGCGATAAAAGTCAAGGATAAATTGTTCGTCTATGCCTGAGTCATATTTCTCTAAAATTAACCGTTTTCGGAGTAGAGGGACTAGAACGCACTCACATTTGGTCTATTGTTTTTTTCTATTCTGCAGATGAAACCTTAACTGACTGGAATAAGATAAATAAAAGAATATCAGAAATTTACTTAATTTTTTTTACGGACAAAGTGTTTTTTTAAGTAATATTCTTTTTACAAGTAGCTGAGAAAAAAAAAACAACAAGATAAAGTGCATTTTTGGTAATAACGCCTTAGAAGTTTGAACATTCAAGCCCATTTTGTTATACCTCAAGTCATTTCATATTTAAGTTTCAATGACCTTAACTTGAAAAGAAACCTTTCTGGATGATGCAAATGCAAAATGCAATGTTTTGAATAAATAAAAATGAATAAAAACACTTTTTATCTTCAATTAATAATTTTTTTGTTCACACTTTTATTTAAACACTTTGCACTGCAATCTGCTTGTAAACTGTTTTTAGAACAAAATGAAAATCTCATTTGCCTAGTTCATTTTGGCTAGTTGTGCCACTAAACTGCAATTACAGTAACTTTGTGACAAAAAATATTCCACTACGAAATTTTCTAAGTGGCAACCCCTACTTCTTAACCTTCATCCTCAGAGAATGAAGGAAAATGTCCAATAAGTCCATAAGACACGGGTTACGTTTGGCTTTTTTCCTATACAGAATGAATGAATTTTTGTTTACAAAATGAATAACAAGTGTAGTGCGTGAACGTACTGCTTTGCTTTGCTTAGACTCAACGTCGACCTGACATGCGCAAAGCGCAATACGTATTTCTCCATTTCCAACACACTTGTTTGTTTTTTGCACAGGCAAGTGAATTTTCAGATACATACAGATTCATCGATGAAAGTCGATGAACATCGGGTTACTTCTATGCTTAAGAAAGCGTTGGTTGAATAAAGAGGCACACGCGTAGCGAGAAGTAGAAGCGGAAACGGGAAAGAAAACAAATTTGTTCTATTCAGCGTAAAAATAATAACCCGGCTTACTTTTAGAAGAAAATACTCATGTTGATTGAATTATAAAGTAATGTCGCAAGCGTTGCTGTTGTATGATTTGCTTATATACATGTTGCATGAAGTTTGTTTGTTGATATTGAGATTTACAAAAGGTAAGTCGATAGGAATAGACTTATATGGTGCCTTCGCCACTGGTAGGTATATGTTTTTTTTTATTTGGATATGTTATAATTTATATGCATAATGTAATATTAGCCGTGTGTTTTTGTGCCTTTATGTCCGCTTCCACATCTTCTGTGCATGTTAAATACCACAACAATTTCTTTATTGTTAAAATTGTTGTTGTATTTCACATTGAAATTATATCTTAGCAGAGATCGAAGTGTCGAAGCGAAGATAAAGCACAAAAACACAGCTATTAAAAAATGAAGAAAAGGAAAAAGCTTTTCAACACTTTAAATCAATTGATGTACTATAAGTGCTGACAATAAAGTAGTGTTGAAAAAGGATACGGCAATACTTAACAATAATGGCCAGTTGCAGAGATGAGTTAAAAGGGAGATGGGAAACCAAGCTGTCAAAATGACAATGTCTACAAGCTGCGGTCAAAGCAGTGATCACTTATACCAAGATTGGAAACCTTGCTGTCAAAGTGACAATTGCCTACAAGCTGAGGGTCCAGGTTAGCTGAAACAGTATGCGTGTAATACAAACTTAAGGGGCCAGGTTAGCTGTAAGAGTATGCGTGTTTTTGTAATAAAGATACAGTTGCCTACATAATAAAAAGCAAGTGAGCTGCAAGAGTATGTGTGCATGAAAAAAATAACTTTTGCGGTATTTGGAGGGTAAAACGTAGGTAGGTTTCCAATCTTGTTATAAAGTGATCACTGGGTCAAAGTTTACTGCAAGAGTGTGCGTGTTTTTACCAATACTATCTCAGTAAACTTCGACATACCACCTGATTTTTGTTGCTGTTTTTTCTATTTATTCACATACACGAGTAACGGAATTCGTGTTTCGCCCAGCAATTTAAATATGAATTTAAAAAGAAAAAATGGATGCCAAGAAAATAAGGGAAAGAGGCAAAAATTAGGTCTGTTCTTTTACTCCCTAAAACTGCCGAAGACTACCAAATTCTCCCACTTTTCCGTTCTTTTACTCCCGATTTTTGTAAGTTCTGTCACTTTTGAAGGAGAATAATATTTTCCCTATCTGCCGATTTTAGCTACAAAAATTACTTGTGGCAGTTTTTGTAAGTTCTGTCAAACCATAAGAAGTACATTGAATTTTGTTGACGTTTGATGTAATTTTGTGCATTTGGCAGAATTTTGCTGTTAAGCGTTCTTTTACTTTTTGGGAAAATCACAAAATTTCATCCCAACTCGATTTTTGACATTTTTTACAGGAGGAGAAAAATGCACCTATCGACATTGCACTAAAATTTCGCCGAATTATTGAAAACCGAGCCACGGATGGAGTGACCCCGGCCGTTCATATCCAGCGATCTATTTAATTCAAATATGTTTTTGAATTGTAATTTGTAGCTTTCAAATGTCCTGTCAAGTGAAATGTTTGTTTGTTTTAGATATTTTCATTAAAACTCGGTTTTAAAATTTATCTGGAGGAAAATGGCATTTTAGTTTATCGGCCTTTTAAAACTAAAATTGTTTGGAGCAACCGATAAATAGCATTTTAAAATTTAACGAAGCGATAAATATTTAAAAGCGTTTGGTGCAACTGGCCATAAGTAAGGTAGTGAACAAATTATGACAGTTCTTTATTGCCATTCATTTGACATTTATTTGACAATTACTTGATGGAAATTGTAGTAGACTTAAAGAAAATGTGAAGATTTGTTAACGAGACGGTTAAATAGTTTATTGGTAGGATTCTGTTTAAGCTCTACCTACACTTTATTTTAACTTTACGTTTTACTAATAGTCGACATTATAGCCTTTTCACATCAGACGCAAAACGCGGTTTTGCAAAACTTTTCAAAAACAAGAAGGAAATCACGTGCTTTCCCATACAAATTTGTTGACAGCCCTGTTCTGCAAAACAACATGTTTTTCTCAAAACCAGTCAAAACCAAAAAAGTGAAAGCATTCAGCAGTCTTAAATCGTATATATTTCTCCCTTCCTCCAATAGCAGGAGTAGATTGACAGTCTGCTTGTTAAATTGTTCACGACAAAACGTGTCAGTTGATATAGGGTTGCCATATGAGAACGTAAAAAAATAGAATGAAACAAATATTTTTACCTTTGAAAAATCGATGAGGAAGACTTTTTCATTGAGTGTTTTTCAATTTTTAATATCTTACACTAATGGGAATCAAATTTGCAACGAAAACAAACAGCGAATGCGTGTGAAAAAAGGTGTTAATCTTCTAAAAGGAGAACATATGGCATCCCTAACTTGACATCAAAGACTTTTGATGTCAAACAAAAACCTGAAATTTAGGTGTGAACAGATTTCGAGTTTTTGAATACTGACAGCTGAAAACTCCGTTTTGCGTCTGGTGTGAAAAGGCTATTAGTGTCTGATTATTAGTAAGGCCTAGGGTTGCTTAAACATCGCTTTTCGGCCCTATCGATAGTATCGATATTTTTCGAAAAAACTATCGATAGTATCGATTGTTCTTTTAAAATCAAAATAGTCCTTACAAAAGTAATTTTATAAAAAAAATTTGTTCATCGAATTGTTATACATGGACTGCCAGTCGTGTAAAATCTCATATCGATGCTAGTCCTTTGAAATTGCAATTGGAGTTGGAGAGTAGAATTCCTAACAATAGAAGTAATTTTATTTGTCTCCCAACGTTCGTGTTCGTTGAGCGCGTTCACGTTCAAAAAGCAGTAAAGCGTGTAGTTGTTTTTGTAATTTTAATTTCAATGAAAGTCTGACGCCAAAAATTACGACATTAACTTCTAGTTGTCTAGTAGGAAAACTTCTTTCATTAAAGCTGAAGTAGTTTTCGGTTATTGACTGACTTATTCAAGTCGTTTACTTCAATCTGAAATTGAACAAGGCCTCAGAGAAAGCAAACTAACACAAAATAGAACGAATACCTTTAAAGTGCGAGATCATTTACTTGACGCTTGTAGTATCAAGGACTAATGTCATGTACAGCAGTCCATGTATGGTAAGTCAATTTAGTTGAAGAACATTGCTACATTTATTGAAAATGTGAAATTTTTGTGAAAAGAAAACATTAAAAAACAGCGATGTAAGTTTTTCTCATTAAAAAAAAAAAAAAATAGAGTGGCGCGACAGCTGTTGAAGAGCCAAGGCCTAAGTGACTTACTTTCATCAACTATTTTCTGGGTGCGTGTGAAGAGTTGAAGAATTGAGGGTTCCTACAATTTAACGCTGATTCCGAATTGCAAAGTTGAGAAACACTTTTTCATGACAGATTGATACTCTTGGAAGTTTTGCCAGTTCTTCGCAAGAGGCAGTGCCCGTGAAAGATGAAATAAAAACTTTATGGGCACGAGTAGGACTCGAACCCACGACGTTCTGCTTAGCAGCCAACGCACCTAACCACTAAGATACGGGCATTTTTTCTGATTAGCTTAAGCAAAAGCAATTAACTGATTTTATACGATGACTCATGAGTTATGACTTATGACTCTTTTTCGAATTCTCTTTTAAAATTCTATCCCCTGCCTGAGTCAAACACTATTACACAATGACTCTTAAGACATGACTCAAATTTGGCAATACTCTTTAATTCAAATTTCCTTGAAATGAAATGAAAAGCATTATTTTAAACTTTTTCAAACAGCGAGGTATCTATAAATATGACCTCCAAGCAATAAGAATTTAAATAAACAAAAAATAAAAAAATATTGAATGGGAAGTGGAGAACGTCAAAAACGAGTCGCATACAAATTTTCCTGCGACTAACCGAGCAAATTATTTTCCTTTTCATCTTTTCGAACCTTGTATCTCTTTGCACCAACGTAGTTCGAAAAGAGTCACGACATAAAACAAAACACTAACTTAAAAATGAAGCAGCTTCAATGAATATATACGTTTTTAAATTCATTAAAAAATACCAAAAAGAGAAAAATAAGTGTTTCATATAATTATGTTGAATGAATAGAAGATGTTTTATCTTAAATTTGTTTCGCAAATAAGTCAATTCTTTCCTGCTTTTGAAAAAAATTACTCAAAATAAACAATCGATAGTTTTTTTAAAACCATCGAATATACGCGATAGTTTTTTACTATCGATACTATCGATAGACTATCGATGTTTAAGCAACCCTAGTAAGGCCCTTTATCTTTATCTCTTTATATCTATAAAGCGGAGGTTGAGTTTTGCATCCGGAAATTGGAAATTTAAAAAGCAATTAAAATAGTGAAGGACATTTTAAAGAGATTTTTTAGTTTACCGAAAGGTCTCCTGTCTCCTTTGAGATTTCTTACAAGAGAAATGTTTGCATCCGTTTTCTGTATCAGTCATTCTAGCCGTCTGGCGTATTTAAACATTAACAAAGAACAACAATAACTTTCGTGGGTTAATAAGACTTGAATAATAAACGTTTTTTTTTAACTGCTCCGAGTCGGAGCGGGGTTACAGATGGCGTTTTTCTTTTTTACCTCTGAGCAGATCAGATCAGATTACAGAACTGTCAAAAAAAAAATTGATATTTCTTTTTTAGCTCAGATATATCGGAGCTTAAAATTTTCTTACCCTGTATAAAACGACCGAGCAAATAGAGTAGATAGCTGAACGAAGACAACTTAACTTGTTTTTTTTTTCGGATTTTACCATTGAATAAGAAGTACAGGAAGGGGTCTTATGAAAAAGAAGTGAAGCATTTTTCTAAGTAGTGTGAGTTTCACAAACACAAACGCATTACAACAGGGCTGGTCTGCAGTTGAATGGTTAATTTCAGGGGCGCCAAGCGAAATATGATTGAATCAAGATTATATCGATTGTGCATCAATTTTATTTTTCAATTTCAATTCTTTTTTGGACCACATGGTGTTTTAACGTTCAAGGTGTACATGCACGATTTTTATTATTATTATTTTTTTATTTTTCGTTACATTTTCTTCATTTTTCAACCTTAATTCATCATATTTATTGTCCTTTTTCGAGTCGTATTCGAAAGCTCATTCTATGAACAACTTGATCAAGTGTTAAAAGGCACAAGAAATTGTGTAGCGCCTAACAATCACCAATAAAAATAAATGCGCCCCTGAACTTGAGTTTTTGTTTTTTTTTGACAGACGAAACTACAAACCAACATTTGAACAATTACAGCTCAGCAAATGACAGATGAGATTCAAAATTTGACAGATAAGTTTTAAAATTTGTCATCATATGAAATTTTTGTTGCTTCACTCACGTATACTGTACGTGTAGCTTGCACCGCTTCCTGTACTTCTTATTCAATGGATTTTACGGACAAAAACAAACATAAAATTAAAAATGGATTCCCAAGACCAGAGATTCCCTTTGACACATCAGTGATCTGATCTAATCTGCTCAGAGGTAAAAAAGAAAAACGCCAAGAAACAGATTGTTGAGAACTCTGGCTGACGCTCTGACAGTGAACGATTGTGAATTGGTCCCACATCTATCTGTCAAAAGATTACGTCTTCCTGACACTGAGAAGAAAAATAAAATCACAACCATGGCTGGAGCAACTTTAAGACTGCCAGTAGTATTCTCCAAATTTATAAGAAATTCACAGATTATATCAACATCAAAGTGTGCTCAACAAGTAAGCTAACGTTTTTGAATAATAAATTATTCAATACGTTTCGGGGGAATCAAATCAAGAACAGAATTCTAACCTATTTCAATCGATATTCTTCCAGCTCATAACACCAGCAAGTGTCACACAAATTCCTCATCGAAACTCCAGTTTCAGATCGTCCAATCCAGTAGCCGACATCTCGGAATATCCTGAAGTTGAGGTAATCAAAAATCCACCAGAATGGAAATTCGTTGAAAGACTTCTGCCGAGTCCAATCGTACCAAAGCCCGTCGCCAAAAAGGAATACCCCTCCGGATGGAAACCACCCCAGCCGGTGAGTACGAAATACAATTATTTCGTTGCTCGCTCCAAGAACTTCATGGTCCCGGTATACTTGAACACTAAATACCGCGGACTGCGACGCATAACTATCGTTCGATACATCCAAGGGGACATCTGGGCCCTGGAGCGGGAACTGCATAAATTGGTCGAGGACTCAAAGGGAGGCAAACTCGTTGCCAGTCGTGTGAATGAACTCAGCGGACAGATTCAATTCCATGGAGACTATGTTAAGATTATAACCGATTTTCTTGTTGCAAAGGGATTTTAGAAGAAATAAAAGCTGAATTTGAAGTTGTTTGAAAAACTATCATTGCATTTTAATTTATCTTAAGTTTGCACTATTTATCGTTTTTTTGCTTTTTTTATTTTCTTTAAAACTCTCTCTTAAAATCTATCAAACAAGATTGGGCTGATGGAAGAGCAGCAGCGCCAGAGTTGTTCCGACATGAGGATCCTAGTTTTGGTGTGTTTGTCACCATCACGTTGATGTTGCAGTTCGCTTGAGGGATTTTCGAATGGCTTTCCAGTCTTCAATGATGTCTTCGTCTTGCAGCATGTAGACTATGTAGGGACCAGATACTGTGACGGCTTTCTTTCGGCCGGGACCTCGTACTTTGCTGGTTCGTTTGTCGGTTCCCCAATCGGCCCATGAAATATCAACGTTGTGTCGGTCTTCTTCGAGTCGTCGGATTTTCTCCATCAGTTCCTCGTACATTTGGTCCATGGCAAGTTGTTTCTCACTCTAAAATGTTTCAAGGTTTTTTCTTTTGATTACTTGGTACAGGTTTGACAGTTTGTTCTTAAATTATTCATTTTAATCAGGTGGATGCTGTTCTTCTCAACTCTTAAATTATTAGGTTTCGTAAGAGGTACCAGGGTTAACAAAACAAAGAAATGCGGAATGCTCTTTATAATAACAGCAATCAAGTAAGAATGACTTAAATGGTGGACCCTATTATGGCCTTGCCAAAATAACCCATCGAACCCTATTCCTGAACGATGACACAGTTGAGAAAAGCTTCAACTCAGTTGAGAAAAGGCAAGTGGAGCTCGACAATCGTACCCTGCCAAAGTAGACAACGAACAAGCTGACTTACCCATCTGAGAAGCGTCAGTGCACCCGGGAATTTGTGGACAGACCTTGTTTTAGCTAAGCAGAAAGCAACACCCAATCTACCCAAAACTAAACGAAACGCTTTTTGCCAAATTGTTCATCATACCTCAAAATTCTGCTTGGCAGCTTGTTCCTCTGACAAAAACTTGTGTTCTATATTATCGATTCGGTAGCGCCTCAAAATATCAGCCACTTCAATGCGGTTACGATAGTTCTTATCCAATTGCTTTAATGGCTGCAGGTATTCATCGGAACGATTATTTCGCACCTCAGACAGTTGAAATTCAATATGGTTATACCTTTCGCGGTAATACTGTTCCCGAAGTATTGTAAATTGTGATTCCAATTGTGCTGTGTATAAAGTTTGTCATTAGAAATAAAATTGCATCCGCATCAAATCTTCACAAACCTAAATTTTCAATATATTCACTACGTCTCCTATCAATTTCGGCTACATCCATTTCAGATGAATCATCCGATTCGATCTCATCAGCTTCTTCCGCGCTGGTTTCATGTCCTTGGCTGGAATTTGAATGTTCGGATTCAGCTCCAGAAACATCGCCTTCAGCATCAGTTTCACCATCGTTTTTAACAGGCATTTTTTGAGATTTTTTGTTTCTTTTATCACTTCAATTTGCAAACACAAATAGTTGTGATAGTTTAATCTAAATTTGTGCTGCAATAGTTGGCTGGAATTTTTGTTATAATTAATTGTTTTTATATTCTTTTCTTGAAAAACTTTCTACGACGTTCACTTCTTCTTTGGAGCCAAATAAACAATTCTGTTTTTTTTTCTTCTCTGGAAATGTCAATTGTGACAGGAATATAATGGGAAAATTTTGATGAGCAAAATGGCTGGCATGATGCTAGCATGGTTATTGTACGAGTTAAGCGGTTTGAGCGACGCACAGATGTCACTGTAAATTTGTTAAAATCTCCGACACAGGGTGCCTTAATATTTTTTGAAAATTAACTTGTAGAATCAAAATTGATTTATAAAGGGTGTTCTTTTAGAGGTATAAAACTTTCAATTGCAATAAAACAACGATGGAATATTCGATTGACATGATTTTTATTTATTCGAAAGATAATCTTGTGGCATTACATTTTAAATATGATTTCTGGCATATGACTGCAACGGCTGGCTCGGATGACGTCGAATTTTTGAAGACTTTTTCCAACATTTTTGGCCATATATCGGCAATAACACGGCGAATGTTGTCTTCCAAATAGTCAAGCGTTTGTGGCTTATCCGCATAGACCAATGACTTTACGGGTAAATTCACAAACGTCAAATTTTTAGGTAGTGATTAGGCATCACTGCTTTTTTGCGATGCTGATCGTTGCTCAGCTGATTACGATGCGATGCTGATTGACAAAAAGTTTTACGTTTAAAAACAATTTTTGCTTAATGATGGACGTGATTCTAACAAAAACTCTCATTGATAGTAATGAATCGAAAAACAACACATTTCTTCAAAAAAAATGCGAATTTCGAGGGTAAAATGTCTGAAGAGAATGCAAAAATTCATAAAAATTTCATCCAGAAGGAAAATTCAGAAGATAAAAAAGTTTTTCAAAATAATTGAAAAATACCCGAAAGCCGAAAATTCATCAAATTAATCATTTATAAACAACTTAGAATTTGATTAAATACTTTTCATTGTCCTTTTGCTCTATTTTTACTCCAATTCCCGTCGGCATCAACAAGTTATCAAGAAAATTCTTGATGCTTTTTTGTTTTATATTTGCGCATCAGTTTATTGAACTTTGCAATAATGAACACTTGACATTTTCTGTGATGCCAATTTTTGCGTTTATGAACGTGCTATAGAAATGATTCCTAATCATCTCTGCAGTGATGCGTTTGTAAATTTACACTACATAACCCCACAGAAAATAGTCTAGCGGTGTTAAATCACAAGATCTTGGAGGCTACACAAAATTCGCTTATGAAAATCGGGAACAACGGCCATCTCGTCGCCCATTCGGCGAATCTACGCCTTGCTTGATGATCGTTTGGCTTCAATTCTTGCACGAGTTGGATTTTGTGAGCACACAAAACACGATCCTTCCGCAAAATCTTCCATAAAGTGGAGGGACACAGATCCAATTCTTGTGCTCGATGGCGGATGGACTCATTCGGGTTTTCCTCAATACTACGCTCTACAGTAGCAATAGCTTCTTCTGTACACACCGTACGGCGGCGTCTCATGGGATTGGGATGCGAGTTATCAATAAGAGTAAACGTGGTGCGAAAACGTTCCATGGTTAATCGAATTAACTGCTCTGATGGACGATTTTGTCGACGATAAAATGGACGTAGTGCGCGATACGTATTCCGCACAGAACCATTATTTTCGAAATAAAATTGAACAATTTGCAAGCGTTGTTCAGGCGTGAGTATATTCATGATGAATTGCCAAACCAAACTGAGAATAAATCACTTGACAGCTGTTAAATCGGTCGCCGTCTTGAAAAGTAATGCCAACTTAAAGTTCTATACCTCGAAAAAAACACCCTTTACATTTCGAAGACAGTATGATACGGTGACTCATATTTCAGACTTTTTTTTCGAACTACAATTGTGTAAAAGGGATACAAATTTCGAAAAGCTGAAAAGGAAAATAGTTTGCCCGGTGACGGTGAGTCACGGGCATTGAATAAGAAGTACAGGAAGGGGTCTTATGAAAAAGAAGTGAAGCATTTTTCTAAGTAGTGTGAGTTTCACAAACACAAACGCATTACAACAGGGTTGGTCTGCAGTTGAATGGTTAATCTCAGGGGCGCCAAGCGAAATATGATTGAATCAAGATTATATCGATTGTGCATCAATTTTATTTTTCAATTTCAATTTTTTTTTGGACCACATGGTGTTTTAAGGTTCAAGGTGTACATGCACGATTACTATTATAATTTTTTTTTAATTTTTCGTTACATTTTCTTCATTTTTCATCCTTAATTTATCATATTTACGCCCATGTTCCGAATTTCGATCGAAAGTGAGTTGAAATCACTTTTCAATTTCACGTGAAATGAAATCGCATGTTCTTCAATTCGATCGATTTCGAAAACTTCGAAATTGTTTCGAACTGTCAGAACTGAAGGATCATCCATTTTTATTTTGTTTCTGAAGTACATTTTTTTGCTGTTTTGAAGATGGATGAAATATTATCGGCAATGAAGCAGAATTAAAGAGAAAAATAAGAAGACGAATTTTGCGAGACAAATCAAATATATTGGATTTACCTGACACAATGTGAGTGTGTGAAAATTATGTACAATTGTTCGAATAAATAAAGTGTGTTTTTTGTGTGATAAAAAAATTGTGTTTTTTGTGTGTTGTTCCATTTTGGAGTTGAATCGCTAAAAGATGTACCAAAAGTGGAAGTCCCTTTGATGCCATCATACCCGTACCTAAGTTTTGCAATTCCATCTTCTATGACAGAAATTGGAAGAACATTATTTTCTCCTCCACCTGTTGCTTTAGCTTCCCTTTTGTTGTGTGCGAGTTTTTTGCTATTGGAATTCCAGGCGGACCATACCTGGAAGATGTTTTGAACGATAAATAAATAAAAAAAAACACGATGACAGGCAATTCACAGAAATAAAAAATGTGATTTGAATGCGTTCAAAAAATGGAACAAACCGAAATACAGAACATCCATTTTCATGTTCGAAAATCCAATTCACAATAACGAATTGTGGAACACCCAAATTCACTTTCGCAAAGTGTATTCACAATAAGTGAAATGCAGAACATGGGCGTTATTGTCCTTTTTCGAGTCGTATTCGAAAGCGCATTCTATGAACAAACTGATCAAGTGTTAAAAAGCACAAGAAATTGTGTAGCGCCTTACGATCACCAACAAAAATAAATGCGCCCCTGAACTCGAGTTTTTGTTTTTTGACAGATGAAAATACAAAACAACATTTGACCAATTACAGCTCAGCAAAATGACAGCACATGCCCAGTTTGACAGATGAGTGCCCCGTATTTTGACAGATGAATGCCCCCTATTTAACACCATCAGAAATTTTTGTTGCTTCACTCACGTACACTGTGCGTGTAGCTTACACCGCTTCCTGTACTTCTTATTCAATGGTCACAGGCAATTTTTTATACGAAACATTTTTGACGTTCTTCACTTCTCATTCAATGTTTTCGTAGCTTAGTGGTTAGGTGCGTTGGCTGCTAAGCAGAACGTCGTGGGTTCGAGTCCTACTCGTGCCCATAAAGTTTTTATTTCATCTTCCACGGGAACTGCCTCTTGCGAAGAATTGACAAACTTCCAAGAGTATCAATTTGTCATGAAAAAGTGCTTCTCAACTTTGCCGTTCGGAATCGACGTTAAATTGAAGGTCCCCTCAATTCTTCACACGCACCCAGAGAAATGTTGAAGAGAGTAAGTCACTTTAGGCCTTTGCTCTTCAAGAGCTTTCGCGCCACTCTATTTATTTTTTTTTATTTAAATTCGACTTGCTTCCAATTAACATGTGTACCTTATTGTAATAGCAGTCTAAAGGACGTGAATATCTCGTGTGATCCACATTTTTTTTGAGCACACGTTCCGGAGTTTTATCAGCGGATACAAATATGTATATCAATGATGATACTTTTCTTGTAAGTGAGAACTTACTAATACATATTTATGTAAGTCTACAAAAGCAGCTATAGTGATGCTTCGTTTGAATTCAGCGCTAATGTCGTTACTTGCTTAAGGTGGCGCTACAGCCCGTTGTGGACTTGGGCCTCACTCAACAGTCTCCGCCAGTCAGCTCGGTCCCTAGCTAGCTGTCTCCAGTTTTGCATTCCCAATTTATTGAGGTCCTCTTCCACTTGTGTGCGCCACCTGTGTCCGAGTCTTCCTCTCCTTCTACGTCCCTCGGGAATTGTGTCGAAGGCTTTCCGGGCCGGAGTATTGGTGTCCACCCGCTCTAGATGACCGAGCCATCTGAGTCTGGACTCTTCTGGCTAGGTCCATGTTGTTGTACAACCCGTAAAGTTCACTGTTGTATCTTCTTCTCCATTCCCCATCAATGCACACGGGGCCAAAGATGACCCGAAGAACTTTTCTCTCGAAACAGCTTAAGGCACATTCATTCGATTTTGTCAATGTCCAAGCTTCTGCACCATACAGCAGGACTGGGATGATGAGGGTGTCGTTGTCTGGATTTATTGACAAACTTTTTAAACACTTAAGGCCGTGTGTGAATTGCGTTAAAATGTGTATTAAAACTTGACGTTTGGTTAAAATTTGACGGTTAGTTGAAAATGGGATCAAATTAAGCCATTTGCTGTGTGAATTGCGTTAAAAGGGATATTTTTAACCAACATTTCTGGGTAGAACTAGGAAGTTTCCCTCATGATTTAAGAAATTTCCCTCAACAAAAAATGTTTTTATCCACCTAGGTAAAATAATTTTGTGTACGAAAAGCCACTAAAGATAAGGAAACAAACTCTGTTATATTCATTTTTCTCGATTTTGCAGTGGTAATTTGATGTTTTGAGTCAACAGTAAAATGTCTTCAAACGAAAATTTCCTTTTTTGAATGATTGGTTCCTTCCATCTGGTCACACTGCCAAACATGTTTTCACAGCAAACATTTTCATTTTCAAAAGAAAAAAAAAACAATTTCGTGTTTCGATTTGAAAATATGATGAATTCAGTATTTTATTTATTTTATTGAAATATCAATCCGTAAAACGGAGAAAAACAGCACAAAACAACAAAACAAAACAAACTTTTCTATCATTCACGATTAAAAAATATATGTCAAAATTTTAACCCATTTATCCTGCTCCACAGCTGGGTAAATTTTAACCTATTTTATTCACCACACTAGTGTCAAGTTTTAACCAAACGTCAAGTTTTAATACACATTTTAACGCAATTCACACACGGCCTTAAGATACATGATTAAGAGGTTGGGTTTACTTCCTTGTTGACAGTATTACCTTGGACTTACCCTCATTTACCTTTAATTAATTTCCTTTGCTTTCGTTGTTAGGATTGTAAGGATAACTAATGCACCACTAACATCACACTTATGCCAAGTTGGATAGACTATTAAACAACGTGTTTCTGGTGTTGAAGTGTGCCTTGTCCAAACACCAAATTTTTTCTGAGGATCCAACGTCATCTTAAACAAACGAACGAATTTCGCTTTATAGACGCTGTTATTTGTATAATAACAGGGCAAAAACTACTTGGTTACAAAAAGATGATGATATTGCTCATTTTTTCTGCCACAGTCCTTCACTCTGTCTTACTAGGAAGCAAACCCTTGGCAACTTCTTTAACGAACTAGAGGAACTATCCGTACTGCCAGGCGAAACGCGAAAGCTTGCTGAGCTTTGTCAAAACCTCTAAATGGCTAGATGAACCACATGATTGCTAGGTTATTTATTTTTCAGGAAGTTACAATACTTCAGCCTACTAAACCTAACCTAAACGTCTGATTGATAAATTGGATCCAAACATTTTTCGTCTCAGAAGTACCAGGACAAAAAAGGGCTCAATTCTCAGCTATGGTTTTTTGTTCCACTTAAAAAATGACTGATGGCTCCGATATGATGTCAGTAATATTTTGTTAAGTAGGAATGGGACTGACTTAATGACCTATTGTAACATCTGTTGCTCCTAAGACTTAGGTTTCTCTAGAGGCCTAGAAGGAATATTTCAAAGGCAGCAAACAAACATTTAGCAAAATTGGCACTCAAAACTAAAATTACAACCTTACAAAACCTTAAACGAAGCTTTTAAAACTGACTCTAATTATGTAACGCCTAGTTGACAAACTTACTGGACACACTTGGCTTGCAGATCGTTAAACGTTTTCTCAAAATTGTCAATAATATCGAATAATTTTATACCCTAGAACATTTTACACATTGGTGTTAAATGACTGTCAATTATTTGCTAGCCAAAGAAAGATCAAGAAAACTTAACGATCACTTTAGTGGTGAAAACAATAACATGCTTGAGAGTCCGCCCATTACCAGTGCCCTGTCAATCAAAGCGTAATGACATGTTGTGATTTTTCTCTTTACATCAAATAACTCCTACTAAATTTTCTTTTGAATTTTCCGTATAAAACCTACACCGAAACAACTTTGCAGCATTTGAAGTTGTTTTCGTTATCTGAGCGCATAGCGCGTTGTTGTTCTTTAAAGGAAATTGAAAGGAAGTTCAAAGTGATAGTGAAAAATGGTGTTTGTAGTGAAAATGGTCCTTCTAACCGGATCTCTTGCCTTGTTGGTAGATTATTCGATGGCAGGAGTGAGTTGCTGTTTTAAAAATTTGCTAGCAATATTTTCCTAAACATAAGGAAAGCACCTCCTTGTTTGAATGAGATTCAAACACAATTTTTGCTAACAGAACGCACACATTATCCTTAAAAATATTTCCGTTGAAAACGCAATTTTAATCGGTTTAAATTTTCAGGCCACAGAAGACCAAATGCTATCAGCTGGAAAGCTTATGAGAGATGTCTGTTTACCGAAATTTTCAAAAGTCACAGCAGGCAAGAATTGTCCTTACTAACAGATTTCTCATGGAGGAATACATTCAAAGCGAAGTGAATAACTTTTTCATTTGCAGAAGTTGCTGACAACATTGGTAAAGGGATTATGCCAGATGAAAAGGATTTCAAATGTTACATAAACTGCATTCTAGAAATGATGCAAACGGTAATGGATTGATTGAATTCCTTTTCTTAAATACTAAAGACCAACATTTCAGATAAAGAAGGGCAAATTTCTGTATGAGTCGTCCCTTAAACAAGTTGACATTCTAATGCCTGACCATTACAAGGAAGAATATAATAATGGATTAGCTCAATGCAAGGATGCTGGTATGTTCTTGAAACCTAAACAACCTTTACCTATGTTTAAGGCCACTTAAATTATTTAAACCTTTCTTGCAGCGAATGGTATTAAGAACAATTGTGATGCAGCCTATGCCCTATTGAAATGTTTGTATGCTGCAATTCCCAGATTCATGTTTCCCTAAAAATGTATTAGAGAACTAAATAAAGAAGCAAAATGTTTCAGTTCATTGCGTTTTTTGATGACATGATATTGAAAGACATATAATTTCTTAATAACACAATCGAACATCACGTGGTAAACACGTAAAGTAATTAGTTGATGAAATGTTGGAGGAGTGGATGATTGAATGCATTGCGTGCAGTATTGATGTTTGATAGTCAATTAAAGAGCAAGTCGTTGTTGAAAGAACAATTGATTGCAATCGATGGAAAAAGGTCAATGTTAAGTAAGGTTCTGTTCCGGGAAAATAAAAAAAATAATATTTTATTAGAATTGGTCATATTTTGTTAGGAAGTGTGGGTTTCTTAAAGTTTTAAGAGCTTATAGAAAAGTTTGTCAATTCGTCGGTCCTCGGACCTTATCCTCGGAAAAGGAGCGGTCAGCTGCAAGTCGATGGAAACAACACCTTCTCTATCACGGACTGGTGGAAGCAGAAGAATTCCACTAAAATTGACATAACAGCGTTACAAGAAATAGGTGAGGATAAAGTGGCTGCGGATACAGGATACACACACTTAGGCAAAAGGAAAAGGCCCATTGTGATACCACATGAATCTAGGGAATTACTTCTTACTAGCCGAACCAGTTGAGCTTATTATAAAGCGAAGAAGATATTTAATGTCCTTGTTAGCTAGTTCACTGGGGTAATCGTAAAAATATTCTCCAAGATGAAGTTTGCGTCTTAGGAAAAGAGCAGGACATGTGCAGAGAAGGTGAGAGATTTTTTCCTCTTCTTCTTCGTCCATACAGCTCCTGCAGAAGTCATTTGAAACTACATCAAGTCGTATTGCGTGTCTGCCTATACGACAGTGTCCCGTAAGGACACTTATTAGGGAGCTAATATGAAATCTGCCCTTTAGGTCAAGTGATGGCCATATGAGTTTTGTGGCTTCAAACGTTGGTAAATTATACCACCTAGAGTTTGTTATCGTTAAGGCTGTTTTTTTTTAGCATAAGTTTACATGTAGCTATCGGTATACCTATATTTTCCCTTTCAGGTGAGATAGGTATGACCCATCCCTTTTTAGCGAATTCATCGGCTCATGTCTCTGTGACCCGGCACTCAACAGAGAAATCAACTAGAAATAAGGTGGTCAAGAAATGGTGTCTTGTAAAAAAACAGAATATTACATTTTTTCAACGGTAATTCCAGTCTTTAATTCAACCAATCAAAGCTAAACGTATAAACACCCTTCGCGTGTGTGGCAAACTCAAGTATATGAGCCTTATACAACAAAAGACCACTGCAAACTCGTTGATAGTATTCTCAGGGCCTAGTAGACGTTTAACTCATTCATGGTA
Organism: Sphaerophoria taeniata; assembly: GCA_943590905.1. Classification (NCBI taxonomy): domain Eukaryota; kingdom Metazoa; phylum Arthropoda; class Insecta; order Diptera; family Syrphidae; genus Sphaerophoria; species Sphaerophoria taeniata. The sequence goes on from OX016542.1 coordinate 88,603,737, forward strand.
ATTTAAATGCAAATGTTGTTCCGAAGCCAAAATTTAGGCCGTACAGGGTCCCATATTTTGCATGAGAACACTAATGACAATGGACTACAAGTAATGGAAATGGCAGCCTCGAAGCACATGATCATGGGGAGTACCATGGTCCTGCTTAAGGGTATTCCTGGTGGAATCACTCGTAATCAAATGAACCACGTTTTTATAGTTTGTCGCTAATATCGACACTGTTATCGAATCGCTAACAGCAGACACAATAATGCAGAGTTTCGAGCCCGGAAGAGAAGTCGGCATAATTATGTTTAATATTGCTAACTCCTACTTAGGAAAAAGTCTTATTGATCGGAGAGAATGGAGAGGGAAATTCGTTCACCGAACCGGAAGGCATAATGAAGGGAAGTGAAAAGCAGTTTAGCTCAATAAAAAGCCCTAATTGCTGATGGCATACTTGCCAAGTTGATTTAAAGATCGAAGCCCATCACTTCCTCACTGACCCAACAAAAAGAAATGCCGGAAGACTGGCGAAAAGGTATTTTGTGTACGAAAGGAGATATCACAGAGTGCAGCAATTATAGGGGTTTACTACTATTGAAGTCATTCTATAAGATTTTCTTTTCTTTCCTATAAGATCGAATAGTCCCTGACGCTGAGACTTTAAAATCGGCAAATACGAACTTCTTTTAAGGCTGCCTACTTACCTACCTATACCTATAGCCAAGATAAGACTTTACAGATCCAGGAGAGAGTTTGTCATATAAGACTCAGGTACGGATCCGAGATTTGGGTGCAAAGGCAATGAGTTCTAAGCCTCATTGGAGAGAAATTAAGCGAAGAATAGTTTGACCACTTTGTGATATATGACTATTCCGGAGACGATACAATCATGAGAAATAACAAATCTACCACAAATCAGTTGGAACGTCATAAATTAAGCTTGGTAGATCAAATGCAATGGAAAATGACTTCATCTAACGAAGAGGAACTATTTACATGGTAGGACACTCCGCGGCGCTGAAAATGTGGCGATTACCAAGAAAACCAAAGCCTCGGGGTATGAAATTAGATTGCTTGCCCACAAACAATCGGGAAAGGTGGAAGAACTAGTTGGAGAAGGCCCGCAATGAGTTCAGATTGTAGAGCAGATGACAGAAACTTTAGCTTCATTTTTTTTTTAAACAGGTAAATAGATAACAAGCATTATGCTAATAGTAAAATTATGGATCCTTTCTCTTAATAAGTTGCTTTTAAGAGCTAAACAATGAAGCTATACAAAAACAATACTTAAGGTCCATCACAGCTTGAGCTTGTTATAATGTCCAATGATCATTGGGATTTTTATCGATCTTGTTAAGTTTTGAAAAAAAAAATTAAAACACCATTTAAATCAATGTAACACATTTCCTGACAAAATAATCAAAGCCATCAAAAATGAGAACTACATGCACCAGTAAGGAATGAACACAAATCGCGTGTTTGGTTTTACAATAAAAATGCACCAGTTGATGGTTATTAATAATTGTAACTCGTTAAATGGGTTACGGTGCCAATTCTAGATTTATCAAAAAAAACAATTGAAATTCATATAAATAGAAAGTATTTCACTGCCAAACGATTAGTTGAGGATTAAAAAACAAACACAACAAATGAAGACTCTATTTTTGTTATTAATTACTTTGGGCATCTGGCAGTTAACTGAGGTGAGAAACCATTAAGAAAAGCAAATACAACTGTCGAAGTTGACTGAAAACACAAACGTCTTTAAAGGCATTGACAGAGAGTGATGCAATATCCGCACTGGAAGGTTTTGGGGACAAATGTGATCCCAAGCCGAATGAAGGTATGTGAAACAGAAATGCATTTGAAATAAGTTCATTTCCGAAGTATGAGAAATTAGTAAGTATACGCCACAGTGACAGTGAACACGTACGACAAATCCACCATGAGCAGCATTTAAACCATCGGTTTAAGCTTAGCTTCAGTCACTGACGCTTTTACATGCGAACTTTGGGCTTAATATTTTCTTTTCTTATTTAACAGATGATTACAAGAACATGGTCCGCAACACTGAAGAGGTCCCACAATCCACAAAGTGTTTCCGTCACTGTCTCATGAAACAAATGGACATGGTAATCTTTCCCAGCTTTTACAATTTATATTCAACAGTGGCCACATTATTAATATTTTTTAAACTTAACCTGTACCAGGTGAGTGATGATTGTAAAGTTGATGCCGAAAAACTCTCCGACTTGGTGGCGATGGCGTTCGAGGGCAAGGAACAAGAAACTATTGAAATTGCTAACATGTGTAATGCCAAAGTTGTATGCAAAGATAAGTACGTAATGTTGATTCTTTTTGTGATAAACAAACATTTAAGTTTTATTCTTTCTGTTGAAAAAGATGTGTAGCTGCTCATGACCAAGCAATGTGCATTTTGAAAGAATTCAAGACCAGAAAATGGCCGCTTCCAGAGTTGGATAAAGAATAAGTGGGCGAGTAGAGACTAGACGAGTAATGGGGAACGAACGACGACAACCGGTATAGGCGATTTTTTTGGATTTTTCTTCTGGAGACAATAGTTTATTAACAGAGTGTTTATTATTATTAAATTTTTTTTCGAAGCGACCTTAGTGCAAAATAAAACCATCGTCAAGTTCCTAAAAAAGGGGAAGAATAAAAAGTGTTTTTTTATGAAGAAGAAGAAGACAATAGTCTCTTCAGAGATTCCTCAAAACTTGGTCAGCAGGTATGCGCATCACGGGAGCATTTCGCTCAACGCCAACAGCAGAGGAACTTCTAAACCTAACACCTCTTGACATCTTCTCCAAAATGGTGGCAGCCAACTCATGCGTGAGGCTTAGAGCCACCTCTCAATGGATCAGTAACAACACTGGGTCATACTACTGTCTTAGACAAATTCAGATCTATCCCAGATCGCTACTATACCACCCCAAAAATGGTATTCGATAATAACTTCCATGTTTTCATCCCTTCAAGATCTTTTTGGGAAGAAGGAGGACCTCTGGAAGAAAATCACGATACACTTCTATACAGACGGTTCAAAGACGGACTGCGGCGTCGGAAGTGTTATGTATTTGAAACAACTGAATCTCAGTCTATCATATAACCGAAGTAATGGCGATAAAAGAGGCAATATCATGGCTCAAAGAAAACGTTATATCATGGAAGAATATATGTACGTATCTCCTCGGACAGCCAAGCCGCTCTCAAATCTCTCGCGTCTCTCTCTCCACAAATTCTCTAACAGTCCACGACTGTCGATCATCTCTGAATGAGATGACAGAACATTTGGGTGCCGCCGGGCCACCGAGACATTCCGGGAAATTACAAAGCTGATGAGCTCGCCAAAACCGGAACACTTCTGCCCACTGTTAGAAAAAGACACAACATAGGAACACCACTTGCTACATTCAAACATCTTCTCAAACAATATGCTCTAGAATCACCAAATGCTAGGGTCACAGGGTCCCACCTGCCTAGCCACCAAACAAATATGGCCAAGCATAGGCCTGAAGCAGTCAAAAGCCTTGCTTTCCCTGACCAGACAAAGTAGTAGCTCCACAATTGGAGTCATGACAGAACACTGCCTCATAGGTAGACATGCTATGAGGCTGGGGGTCTACATTAATGACTTCTGTAGAAGCTGCTTGGACGAGGAGGAAGAGGAAACAGTCCAACACCTTCTATGTACATGTCCGGCACTCTCCAATAGAAGGAATAACTATCTCGGTAATCCCTTCTTCTATATTACCAGCGGTATCGTATAAGGCAGGCATAACTGCCATCCTATAGATTTGATGAAAAGGACCAGGAACAACAAATGGGTTTTCGTCTTGCAAGGAAGTGTGTACGAAAAGGAACTATATGAACAGTACCAGAAGTTTTACTTAGTCCAAAAGCCAAATTCGACGATGCAAAACCAAGAAAATCTGGGTCTTGCAGCCCACAGGATCACAAACAATTTAAGACTGAATGTTGACTGATCCAACCAGAAAAGTGAAGGTAAAGGGACGGCCCAAATTGAGTTCATTAATAACAAGTGATCTGGTCAGTAAAGTCCATACCCCGAAGGACTTGGCAGACCACAACTCAGACTCGGCGTGCCAAGGTGGGGTTACGTAATGGAGTTTGCAATGCTTTATTTAACGAAATAATAATAATATTAAAGCCAGCTTACCTCTTGCAATTTGTAAAGGTCATGTCTTGAGCTTTTATGGCTAGGAAGACTGTTATCCGCACGCGACGCGGTACACTTGGCTTTATTGTTCTTACCCGAACCCGATGAGGATTTTGTTCTCAAAAATAAAGGAAAAACTAAACATTTTTTTACTTTTTAAACACGAAAAATCACACAAAATTTACAAGCGAGATTGCAGACAATAATTGACATGAAATCCATGAAATTTTCACTTCACAACACAGAAAAACAATTAATTTACTTTAATTTTAAACAATTTTACATTTTTCCTCACTTTTTCGACGCGGTTTTAATAAATTTTTACGAACGATCAAGAAGAGCAGCCAATTTTCATTTGCATCGAATGCAGGAATGAACCTGTACCTTGAACTGCCCTACCGACAAATACCAAATAGAACGACAGCCATCATGGCGGTTACATACATTTTGAATTTGAATTTCAAATTTGAACGATTGTGGATTTTCTTTTTCAATTTTAAATTTTCTTTGAATAATTATGCAAAAATATTTACAAATTTATGTAAAATAATTTTATTTCATAACAACTAACAAAATTCCGACTCACTTCTTGCCACTACCTTGTTGCTGCTGTAACTTCCTCTTCAAACTCTTCACCAACATACTGTTCTCAATTAACTTCTTCGGTCGCTTCGACTCGGCTGTTTCCTCCACTCCACTCACTTGGCTCTTCTTCTCCTCCTCATCACCATGTCTTCGTTTCAATTTCTCATGTATTATTTGCTCCATTCCCTTGGTCTTCTTGAAATGCGAATCAGTTGGATCGATGTTGAAGTGATGCGACGAGAATATCGCCTTGAAACGGTCATCCTGCACATTAACTTCGAAATTATCATCGACTTCCTTCTTCGCTTGATCGATTTCCCCCTTTGATTTCTTCAACTGCTTCTTTCGCTTCTTTTTCGATTTCGTCTCATTTTCGGTTTTGATTATTTTCTCCAGACTAAAGTGCTGTTTGTCGTCTTCCTCATCATCGTCCATCAGCAGCTGCAGTTCTTTTGCTTTACGCTGCCCTTCCTCGTCATCGGATTCGGTTTTTTTGTTTGATTTCTTTTTGTTTTTGTCCTTCTTCGACTTTTTCGGTGGTTCAAAGTCTCCATTAGCGAATTCCTCTGCAAAGTAGGGATCATTCATGTCGATGTCGTCGGCGAAGTCGTCGGAATCATTGGCGCTGTCGACATCGTCTCCACTTCCCTCGCCGTTCAGTTGCTTCTTTTTCTTCTTGCGCTCTTCCTTACGTCGCTTGTTCTTTTCACTTCGTTTCTGCAGGACTTTTTCGATTGGTGTTAACGCCGCTTTTGATTTCTCGTCTGGTTTCTCCGTGGATTTAGAATCTTCGGGTGTTACATCCCACGAATACTCCATTTCGAATTTGCTCTTCTTGGCTTTTTCCTCTTTCTCTGTGATCTCTTGAAGGAGCGCCTTGTATTTCGATATTGGATCTTCCTTCTTCTTCTTCTTGCTTTTCTCTTCGCCTGGTGGAGCTTGGTCTTTGTTTGATGGCTTTGCTTCTTCTTTATTTGGTATTTTCTCCTCCTCCTCATCTTCTTCGTCTTCTTCCTCACTACTGTAAGCTACAAACTTCCTAATCTCTGCATCACTAACTTCGTTCATCTTCCCCGACAGCAGCTTGTCGCCAACTTCCTTCCTCTCCAAACTGTTCTCGTCCCAGGTTAGATCAACCGTCGCCTGTTGCAGTGCGGTGGTAGTGAAGCTTCGAGGTTTATACTGACCTGCTTCTGGGAGAGTGGTACACACATCACGAGGCTCGTCATCATCGAAAGTTGTGTCATCTGGTATGAAGCGAAGATCAACCTTTGTGGCCGAGCTCTCATACTCGATGCCATCGCATTCCTGGTAGATTTTGTCGGCTGTTGCGACACTGTCGCAGACGATCACGGCATAGTAGTACTTGAGGCGGTTTAGCTGATACTGTCGCAGCTTTTCCATGTGATAATCATCACCCTCTTCGGCATCACTGTCCTGCTCCTTGACCAGATCCTCATCAGAATCAGAATTACCATCCTGGTCTTCATCTTTTTTCTTTGTCAATTCGGGAGGACCATACTTCTCTTCTTCGGCCATTCGTTGTTTCCCGAATTCAGACGGATATATAGACACACTGAGAATACTCCCGCCCGGTGGCAAAAATGAACTGCAAACCATCATTATGTCCGCTGCTCGAATTCTATCCCAGTCCATGTTGCATACAGCTAGTCGTTTGGTTGATTCTTCGGTTGTTTCTGCATCTCGATCGAGTTCACCCCAAACGTGCTCAATAAACAATTCTTCATCTTCGTCCTCGGAGGTTTCGTCATCAGACGAACTGTCCGAAATGAGACGACCTTCTCCTCGAGCGTAGTCGATATTCGGATCCAACAATCGTTCTTTCAACGTCAATGGCACCTCTTCTCCGTCACTCACCAGGGCATCGTTGTCATCTACTGCGAGCTCGTCGTCGTCCTTGATGATTTGTTTCTCTTCTGCTTGCTTCTCTTTTTCTTCCTCGTCTTCGTCGTCTGAAGAACCGATATCGTAGTACTTCTTGAGATCCTCTGACGATGTCTTGTTAACTTTCCTTCCGTACTTGTCTACGGTATATTTGACTTTGAATTTCTTATCATTGAACATAGACTCGAAACGTTTGTCGATCTTCACTTTGCGCTCGGACTTTGGAAGATTCTTGAAGCGTGGATCACTTACGAGATGAGAAAATCTGGGATCGGACCAGATTTGGTTTTGTTCTTCCTTTTCGGAAGGGTTTTCTTTGGGCTTCACCATGTTTAATAATGTTAAAAACAACTTTAAAAATTGGAAACAAAATTTTTCAGTTTGTTTTGTTATGTGAAAATGGGGCAAATGACAGATGACAACGTGCATTTGCGGAAAGTAGTAGATTTGGTCGTTAGTAAAGATGAGGACACGTTTCCACTATGCATTAAAATAATAGGGGTTTACATGGAGGAACATGCTCAACAACATTAATTCAATTTAGGCCGCGTGCGAATTGATAAATAACCACTACTGTCATATTTTAACCAGCTCCGCAGCTAGGCAAATTTTAACACATTTTATTCAATGCGAAATGTCAAAATTTAACCAAACGTCAAGTTTTAACCACTTTTCAACTCAATTCGCACGCGGGCTAAAGAGAAACCGAACATCCGACATTGCGTTCACATGAATTCTGATGTTGTCGAACATCATTATTTTGAAAATAAGGCGCAGTTGAAAGTGAGATTCGTTATCTCCGCAGTTTCCTACTGTTCAGTCCTGTTTAGACATGCTAAGCTTGCGTGCCGTGTGAACAGGATAAAGGGAAATTGTAATCAAACAAGCCTTCATCGTCGGTAATTTTCTGCAGTGCATAACAGCTGTTATTTGACATTTCGAAAACTCTCAAAAATGTCGTAACCTCAAATTTATGCTATGAGGCGGAAAAAACTATTGAAACCCAATTAAATTTGTAAATATTGTTTAATAACACGAATAATTATGAACAATATTCTGCGAAGCGGAATCCAACATGTTGCTCAACGTTATCTAAATAATATCAACCTCCGTTCGGGAAGTCTAGTTCGACAATTTTCTCTCGGAAATATTCATCTCCAGCAACAAAAAGGTGCACAGTGTTTTTGTTTTCTTCCAAATTCAATCTGAAATTCATTTTTTCCCAATAGACAAGATCATAACATTCGATGAATTCGTCAACGGAAGACGGTGTCAAGCTTCACGCAGTATTGTCGTTCAGGTTAGTTCAGAGAAATCCTTTCCAGAGCTGTACACCTATTGTTCCGGCTTTGGTACAATCACCGATGCTCAACACTATCGAATGTACCATGAAGAAATTCAGTATATTCTGATTGAATTCTCGTCCGAAGAGGAAGCCATGAATGCAATCGATTCGTCGGCATACAACGAGGATTTGTCTGGAGTTCCAGTTCGGTCGCCATTTCTATGGTTCAAGGCATCGGGAAAGAAAACTAAAACCGTGCAATGCGAACGACCACTGACAGTCGTCGAAGGAACAAGACAGTTCGATAACAAACAACTCAGTGATCTACTTCGCGTGGCCGACGATTTGGACAGTCAAATCGAGATCCTTCATCAGTCGACAAAACTAAACGACTTGGGAGTTCGTTTGAGGTTTTTGGCAGCATTACAAATCGAATCGTCGATTTCTGGGATGTTTCCCGCTGCAAATGCCCAGCCATTTGGATCGACAGTTAATGGATTCGGTAAAACGGGCTGTGACTTGGATTTGATTTTAAGATTGGACTTCGATAACAGAGCACAGAATAAGGACTCTCGATTGGTTTATCATACCAAAGAAAATTTGACGAATGGCCGGTCGCAGATTCAGAGGCAAATGGAGAGTATTGGGGATATGATGCACCTCTTTCTGCCGGGTGTTTGTCATGTGAGGAAGATTCTGCAGGCGAGGGTGCCGATTTTGAAGTATCATCATGAGCACTTGAATTTGGAGGTGGACTTGTCGATGAATAACTTGTAAGTAGGATATTTTTCTGTTCTATTTAGATTAAGGTGTTGGGGAGCTGGGTAGAGGTTCTTCGAGTTTGGATTAGAGTTAGGGCTGTCAACATCTCTCTAAGGCCTTTTTCTTTAGCTAAGGAGCTTCTATTTAAGATTAGAAGGTCTGGGCACCAGCGTATGTTTGACTCTTCTTAGTCCAGAGCTAAGGCTCTCCATATCGATTGGCTTGGTCATCAGGTTTTTTTTAAAGAACGAACTTACTTAACTTATCCGGCTCACAATCCATGAAGGATCTCAGCCTGATATACTGCAGCCTTCCATCGTGAACGGTCCCTCGCATGCACTCTCCAGTCGCCGAAACCAAGCGCTCTGGCATCCGCAGTCACTTCGTCCTTGTACCGTAGGTTCGGTCTTCCTTATCGTCTCGAACCTGAGGGCTGGGATGAGAAGACTTTCTTGGCTGGAGCGTTGGCGTCCATTCGCTCGATGTGGCCGAGCCAACGTAGTCGTCTTTTCTTGGCTTTCTGGACTATATCCACATCTTGGTACAGCTCATACAGTTCTCGGTTGAACCTTCTTCTCCATTCGCCATCGTCGCATACGGGACCGAAAATCCGTGGAAGAATTTTTCTTTCGAAAGTGCCCAGTATCAATTCCCCTTTTTTACTTATCGTCCAGCACTCGGCGCCGTAGAGTAGGACTGGTCAAATCAAAGTTTTGTACAGCAGACACTTTGTCTTTCGAGTGAGGAGTTCTGAACCCAGTTGTTTGACCAAACCGAAGCAGCAGCGGTTCGCTAGGGTAATTCTTCTTCGGATCTCCACTAAAGTGTCGTTCGTGGGATTGATGTTTGTTCCAAGGTAGGAGAACTCCTTAACTACCTTACCTCGCAATTGCTGCTACCAACAGTGACGTTTTGTCCTAGGCGGTGGACAGATGTTGCTTTGTTTGTTGATAGCATGTACTTTGTTTTGTCCTCATTCACTTCAAGACCAACGAGTTTTTGCGTGTTCTTCAATCGCTGTGAAGGCCTCAAGCACAGCTCTCTTAGATCGACCGATGATGTCTATGTCGTCCGCATAGCCTTGGAGCTGGGTGGACTTGTTGAAGATAGTGCTTTCCGTGCGCACTATCTGCTCCAGGACTATGTTGAAGAAGTCACATGACAACGCATCTCCTTGTCTATACCCTACGCATGTTTGGAATAATTCGGATGAGCTGTTTCCCATTTGCACACTGCACTGCGTATTGTTTAGCGTCATGCGGCACAGTTTGTTCGGGTTCCCGAATTCAAACATCGCCATCATAAGCTCTTGGCGGTGGATACTATCATAAGCAGCTTTGAAGTCGATGAAAAGATGGTGGGTTTCGACTTGAAATTCGTTGGTCTTTTCCAGGATCTGCCTCAGTGTGAATATTTGGTCTATCGTTGTCCTGCCTGGCCTAAAGCCACACTGGTGCGTGCCGATTATTGTGTTGCAGAAAGGTTTAAGACGCTCACACAGTACGTTGGATAGGATTTTGTATGCAACATTAAGCAGGGATATGCCATCGTAGTTTTCGCATGACATCGGATCGCCTTTTTTGTAGATGGGGCATATGGAGTTTATCGACCAGTCAGTGGGCATGCATTCTTCTTCTCACACTTTGATGATGACCTGGTGCATGCGGTTCATCAAAACACCTCCTCCATATTTAAAGAGTTTCGCAGGTATGCTATCCTACCCGGCGGACTTGTTATTTTTTAGCTTTTGGATGGCTCTTTCTACCTCTTCAGTGCTGGGGCTGAGACTGGGTCTTCATTGACTGGTCTTTCTTCTCTTTCTTCATTAGCTCGCTCTGCATTTTGCGCATTCAGCAGCTGTTGGAAGTGCTGCTTGAAAACATCTACAATTCCCTGTGCTTCGGTGACTAGCTTTCCTTCACTGTTTCGAAGAACCTGTGTCCTGGTTCTGAAACCAGAAGCTAATTGCTTCGACCTTTTAAAGAAACGCCGGGTGTTGTTTTTGGCCCGAGACTCTTCTAGATCTTTGAGCTGAGAAACTGCGGATGCTCTTTTCTTCCTTCGCAGGGTCTTTTTCTCATTTCTCCTTTTCGTGCGGTACTCTTCTCTTACTGTTCTGGTTTTCTGTTGCAGCATCTGCAAACGTGCATTTTCCTACTCTCTTTTCAACTTCACGCACTCATCATCATACCACGGGTTCTTTTTCGGGGGTGGCTGGTAACCTATGGTGGTCTCGGCTACATTTTTTATTATTTCGCGATATTGGTTGCACAAGGTGTTGACGTCTGCGGTATTTGGGAGGACGGCGGAGAGTTGTTCACTCAGGCGCTCACTGTAGTCTCTGGCATTCTCCGAGGTGCTAAGGCAACCGATGTTGAACTTCTTTCTTTGGCCCGCACGTGTTTTTTTGTCGTTTGATATTCGAGCTCTAAACTTAGCCACTACCAGAAAGTGGTCAGAGTCGACATTTGCTTCTCGGAAAGTGCGCACGTTCAGAATGTTGGACGCGTGCCTTGCGCCGATTAGCACATGGTCGATTTGGTTGGTGGTTCGACCATCCGGAGATCGCCAGGTTGCTGTGTAGATCTTTCGTCTTGGAAACCTAGAGCAACTTATCACCGTATTACCAGCTGCAGCAAAGTCGATTAGTCGGAAGCCGTTATCTGTTGTAACTTCGTGGAGGCTGTGCTTTCCAACTAATCCGCCAAAGATGTCTTCCTTCCCGATTTTTGCATTGAAATCTCCGACTACGATATTGACGTGTCGTACCAAACCATTACAAATATTGGCAGAGTGACGTCACATTTGATTTCCAAGAAAATAAATAACAAAAAAACCATGAGTCATGTAAGAAATTGCTCCAACAAATTTTTATTGCTTACAATCTTACAAAAAAAAAAATAATACAAAATAGAAAAAAAAAACTATTCGCTAAGGAAATGTTGTTTAAAATATAAAAATGTACTTAATCTGCATGCACGGTGTGTAGTTTTATGAATAGTTTGAAAAAAAGCGTTCTTATCGGAGGAAATTTGTATGTTGTCACTGTAGTTGTTACAGACAGAGGTTATGAAATAGCTTTTAACGACGATACGCTCTAGCCTCGTCTTCTTCCTTCTTGACTGCCTGAATCAGCACTAAACTCATCACGCCACAGACGACATTCAGCATTCCCAAAGCCATGGCTAGTCCAACAATCCACGATGATTTGCCACCAAGGAACCATGTCAGAGAATCCACACAGCCGGAGAAGAATGAATTGCCAGTGACTGTGTCGCGGCAGGATGATGGCAATGGCTGTCTCAGGTCCAAATAGTCCCACGGACCATCGGCACCACAGCAGCCGATGTTCTCCTGAATCATTGTGAGCACATATGCCGAATAAGAGTACTCCGAGGTCATGACGAATCGCTTGAGGCTCACACGGAGTAGTGGTTGCAGGCCCGAATGCATTGTACTATAGCTCAGCAAGAAGGCCGAACCCAGAATTGTCAGCAGGAAACCAAAGATTTGTGTTCCGATGAATACCGTCAGCGCCAGAATGTTTTCCATGAGAGCACTTAGACACCCCAAGAATGCAACAGCCATCATGATGACACTCAGAGCAATCAGAATGTAGATTCCGATGTAAAAGCTCTCCGCTTCGAGAATACTCAACCATTCACTGAAGCCTGGTTCGGCCCTGATCCAGATTGTAAGCGCGAACAATGAAGTGGCTATCAGCCAAGCAACGACGTTGAAACAGAACAGGGTGTACTTCACGCATCCTATTTGTTTTTCCAGTTTGTTCTCCTGTCGACCGTGTCCCATTTTTCAAGGATTGTTTCGTTTAATTGATTTCGTTTTAAAGATTTTCAAGTAATTAATATTTTGTTTTTCGTTGTTCTCGTTGGGTTGAACTTTACATCAAAAGTAAACCACACCTGTCTCCTTAGAGTTTCTGAAATTTTTCACAGCACACACAAATTTCTATTGAATTACGAGATAAGATAAGGAAAAGAGCTGGAAGAGATAACACAGCATAGTCACCTTAATCGGGCTGTTATCTTTTTTGTTCTTGTAACACACAGGGCAATCTACTGTAGAGAGTGTGAGACAGGTGAATTGCCAAACTGAGTCATGATAGCAATGTGATTTGATAAGAGGTCTTAAAAACAAACAAACACAAATTCATTGTGTTTCGATTGGGAAAGGTGTTTCTTTTTGGAAAACGGAAGTGAGCTTTTTTGAGAGCTTTTATGATCAGAATGTTGTGCAAAGCGAAAAACAGTCGATGCCGAGTAACTGGGTTGTCTGAGGGGGCCTGCTTTATTTCGCGACAACACGTTTTTAGTGCGGACACATTAATTAATTGAATTGGTTTACCAAAAAACGATTTTCTCAAGGCAATCGGTTGATAAATGACGAAGTAGTTCAAGATGTAAATACCGACATAAAACTTGGCGCAACAAAAACAAGCAATTCATGTTAATGACCGCCATCTTTTAATTCTTTCATTTCCAGGTCCGGTTTCTACATGTCCGAGCTACTCTATATGTTCGGCGAAATGGATAGCCGCGTTCGCCCTCTAACCTTCTGCATCCGGAAATGGGCCCAATCGTGTGGCCTGACAAATCCCTCGCCTGGCCGATGGATCACAAATTTCTCCTTAACCTGCTTGGTGATATTTTTCCTACAGCAAATGAAAAAACCTCTCCTACCGTCGATAAATCTTCTCATAAAGTCTGCCAAACCAGAAGACATGCGAGTAACGGAAGACGGCATAAACTGCACGTTCCGTCGCAACTGGCAAGAACTCCCCTTCAAAACGAAAAACACCTCCCGAACGAGTGAATTACTTTTGCAGTTCTTCGAATTCTATTCGCAGTTTGATTTCTCCAATCGAGGTATCTCACTGAATGAGGGCAAAGCAGTCTCCAAGCCCGATCATGCCGCACTGTATATAATCAATCCTTTGGAACAGCTTTTGAATGTGAGTAAAAATGTCAGTTTAGAGGAATGTGAACGAATACGAATAGAAGTTCGTAATGCAGCTTGGACACTGGAATCCGAAGTAGAAAATCAATCACTGCCAGACAAGGATCCACTGAAAACAGACTGGGGACTGTTGAACCTATTTAAAACACCAGAGCATGCGATAATTCGACCGAATATGTACTTCAAACAGCGCATGGTTGAAGTGAGGGAGTTGTTCAATGATTCGGAGGCACGAACTGCTCCAATGCCGGGTTTGGAATTTAAAAATCCATCGGTTAAACAACATGTACAAAGTGTGAAGCTACAGGCAAAAGGTGATATGAAACAAATGAGGGTGAATTTGGAAAATCCGAAGAGACGGAGAAGATGAGATGAAGAGAATGGGGAGGAAAATTGATCAAAAGTGTTTGAAATAAATTACTTTGTTAGGATTCAGTTTTTTTCCTTTTGTTTTATTTAACCAAACATTTTATTTTAATCTAAAACAACTCCTAAATAGGAGTGCTGCTAAAATCAGGATCATTCCAGGACAGTAAGTAAATAAATAAGAGATGAGGCTAAGGATTTTCCGCAAGCATTTTTTCCTAAAACAAAAATTTCCGTGAAAATACAGTGCCTTGCATAAGTATAACAGCACCTGTAAAAATGCGTTTTATACAAAACCTACAATAGGAGTGACTCCTTACTATTTTTTTTATTGAGTTGCATCACTGATCAAGCAAAATGAGAAGAAAATAAAGTACCGTTATTATTAACGTTATTCGAGTATGCCATTTGGAATAACGAGATTTTAGTGTAGATTAATAGAAAGTCACTTACGGTTTTCCAATCCCGATTCATGGTTTGGCGGGCAAATTCCAATCTTTTTTGTTTGTGGGCTGCTGTTAGATTTGGAGCTGGCACCATTTTGCCCCGAACAATCAGTCCACTGCTTTTTAAAGCACGAGAAATGGTTGAAATGAAACCGAAACTCCTAAACCCAATTCGTCACGAAATTCCGGCAAAGAATGCACCGAATTGGATAAATAAATAAAAATAGAGTAGGCCTAAGTGGCTTACTCTCATCAACAATTCTCTGAGTGCGTGTGAATTGAGGGGACCTACAATTTAACGCCGATTCCGAACGGCAGAGTTGAGAAGCACTTTTTCATGACAGATTGATACTCTTGGAAGTTTTGTCAGGTCTTCGCAAGAGGCAGTGCCGTGAAAGATGAAATAGAAACTTGGCCTGAGTAGGACTCGAACCAACGACGTTCTGCTTAGCAGCCAACGCACTTACCAACTAAGCTCCGGGCAACCGAATTGGATGCAGCATTGATTAAACGCCTCTTGTCGTGACGTGTCAGCTTCTGCGGACGCCCGGGTTTAATTTTTGTCCCATAAGATTCTGGATCTTTTAAAAAATTTCGAAACACAATCCGATCGTGACATTCGTCTTCCAATAGCCCTAAGACTTATAGCGTTTTTTTTTTGGTCGTCCGGAACTGTTCCGAACAGTTCTGTACTCGTTCACTTGGCACAAGATGACAGTTCTTGTTCTGAATAGAACAGGGGCCTGATTATGGGATTCGCGGCGGATCGTTTTGCTAGCGAGTTTGACATTTTTTCAATTATTGCTCTCGCTTTCGCCTTCTTCGATTTGAATTCGACCAATTAACGAACTCGAAGACGAATTTGAAATGTCATAATGTTTACTAGCGAGTTCAAATCCGACAGCTTTTTTTTGGCGGATTCACAGGCGAAAGAGTGTTTATTAAAATCAGTGGAATATTGGAAGAAATAGTCAAACTAAAAGTGTGAAATCACAGGAAGAAATATTTTCGATCCGCCGCGAATTCGTTAATAAGGAAATACGAAGCGAGTCGAATTTGAAAGGTCGAATTGAAAACGATCCGCCGCGAATCCCATAATCAGGCCCCAGAAAAACGATTCCGAATTTGTGCCCCGGTTCTGTATCTCAGTCGTTAATTTAGCGAATCGTTAAAAAATGGAACAGATTGTTCCCTCTTTAACGATCCTGGAAAAGTTTGTGTTCTGTAACTACAATCGTTAACTCAAATTTGCGTCGTTAATTGAACTGGAATTTCCAGTGGAAATCGTTAAAATATTTGACATTTCTTTCAAATAATAAAATATTTATAAAAAAATAGTTTTCTTTATTCAAAAAATTCTCGACACAAAAGCGATTGGATGCAAATCAAATGCAAGCAGAGTCTATTCCAAAGCAACAGCCAACAGACGACGACAATCAAAATCCAAACAATAACATGAGCTCAATAAATTTATTTAAATTTTTCAAACAAAAAGAAGAAACTAACAACGAGAGTCCGCCGATCCTAGAAGTTAATTCGAACAAAAATCAGCCGAACAATCTCCTCTTCCCAGCAGCAGAAAACACAATAGACATTAAAATTCCAATTAAGAGTGAGAACGTTGAGGAAGCGCAACGTTCACCCACGGTCAAGACCAAATTAGCCAAAATGGAAATTGAACAAAATATTGAAATAAGGAGGAAATTTAAGCGAGACTGTAAACTATGTTACATCGTATTTTGGATAGCATTTTATTGGCTATGTAAAAGAAACATCCCCTGCGTTTGCCCAGTCGATATATACAAGTTTTCCATTCGCGATAAATGTATAGATAATACTGTTTTAGAAGAACGCGAAAGCGCCGGAGTCCCGGAGTTATGCTTATAAAGGTAAATGATATCGAATGCTTTATGCTACAACTGCATTTAAATTTCATTTCTTTGACAGGGAGCTAAATTGATTGAACGTCTAACGTATCACATTTATGCAGATCCAATCTTGTTAGGATATTCCTAACAACCTATCGCTATTTCTGTTCACCACAGAGTTTTCTTCAGCTTTTTATTGAACGATTTAATATACCAGATCCAAGTTTAGTTTATCTCGAAGTGCCAGCAAGCGAAGAACATTGGAGAAGAGAAGATTGGAAACGCTATCGCAAGGAATATGTTCAACATGTACAGTTTAAAGGTGTTGAATGTGCTGCGACATTGGGTGGATCATCATTTTTATGGTATCGAAAAGGATCCGATATTGCTGGAGGCACTGTTGCACTTTTTGGAGAATGTCAATTGCAAATCGACGAAGAAATGGGTTGATTCGGTTGTTCAAAAAAAGGTATTTATCAAGTTGTTCTTTAAATTTTAAAGTTCCCTTTCACATTTTCAAAGCCATTTTTTTTTGTTAGCAAAATAGTTCCCCAATCCAAAATCTCTGCTCATGCACGAAGCCTATCAGCACGGTAACAAAGAAATCGCTTCAAAATGCGACAAATGTGGAAAGAAATTTATGAACAAACAAAAACTCGAATACCACATTTTGAGCCGACATTCAAACGGTCGCAACTTTCAATGTCCTGAATGTCCGAAGACTTTCAAAAACAGCTTTCAAGAGCCCATAAGAAACTCCATGCAGAAAGAACAATCAATTGTCTTGAATATGATAAGAAGTTTGCCCGCCAAGTCGACTTGAAGCTGAAGCATACAAAACAAAACGCCTATAAGAAGAACTGGCCCAGTTCAAACGCAAAGCTGAACGAATGAAGAAAATCGAGATGGCTGGGACTACTATTGATGAAGTTATGCTCGAGGAAATCCGAGAATATAAGGAGACTCTGACTTGCCCCTCGTGCAAGGTTAAGCGGAAGGATGCTGTTCTGGTCGAAGTGCTTCCACGTATTTTGCTATGACTGTTTGAGAACTCGCTATGACACACGTCAGCGCAAGTGTCCGAAATGCAACTGTGCTTTTGCAGTAAATGATTCGCTTGTATCTCACATAAGACATAAGTTTAATATAGGATACTAATGCTATAACACTTAAAAAAGAACTTTCATTTGTATTAGGTGTAAAAATAATTCCAGGAATAAATTCTATTACTCGAGGGATTTATTTTATTTCCAAGAAAATGCTTTTGTTTAAATACATCTAGAAATAAAAGAAGAATTCAATAAATTCGATACTGTGTTTCTTAATTTGTATTGCGAAGCCATCGATGGCTAAACAAGAATGGATTGTTTTCTAGCCCCATTCTACTTTCAGGCATTATATTAGCCACCCTTGACCTGTCCGTCGTGTCCTGAACTACAATCCTAGCTAATTTCATCAATGCAGAAAATTGTTCCACCGTGGGATTTTCTCCACTTCATGGCATTTGCTGTGAATAAGAAAAACCAGCGTTTTGTTCTGGACTTATGTCCATTGCTTGGACATCGGCCACTTCGGCTTGCATGATGCTGACGTTTTTATGGATTCCCTCGGCGGGAGTTTGGAAACTGCAGTGATTGCATCGCCAGTCAGACGAGGAATCTGTAAATCCATTCGATATACATTTAAGAGTTATATGATTCAAATCCGTACTCACCAAATGGGTCAATTGAGGAGAGAAAACCCAATTCACATGCAATGCATTGGAAGGAACTAAAATATGTTCCCATTTTCGGTTGATTTTGTTTGTAGACATAGAAGCATCGGTTTCTTTGCTTGTTTTTATTATTATCTTTGACTTCCTTCATGAGATTGAGGATCTGTATGCGTACCAGCTCGGCAAGTCTAATGACTTCTTGGAACTCGATTCAAACGGATGCGTTGTACTGTCAAATTTGAGGAGAACATCAAAAATTGATGGTGTTTTCTTCTTCACAGCCGATTTGGATAATTTCAAAGATGTATGTATTTGATGTATGTACTTGCTTTTGGCTGTTCTTCTTCCTTGCTGGCGGCAGCGATAGCGATGGTGTATGAGAGATTTTAGGTTTTTTTTTGCCATATTGGTGCACCAGACTCCGGCTTTCGTCACAAACCTAAAAACGGAATGGTTAAAATCAATTTATGTGATAAAAAAATCATTTGCAACTTACTTTTTTGTCCATACAAATTTATCTCGCCACATAAAGTCCGGTGAGATTGTTTGACAGCTAAAACCAGTCAAATTAACGATTTGAACAGTTACATAACGCAATTTAACGATATCTTTCCAGTGTTTCTTTCAGATCTGTTCCGGTAGTTAAAATTAACGATTGTCAAAGTTACAGAGACAGAACACATCGTTAATATTCAATATGTTTCAATTCGCAGCGGTTAACGACTGATTTTAACGATTCGTAAGTTACAGAACCGGGGCATAAGTCAGAATCAAAAACAGAATCACGCATACATGCACACACTCGCACATACGTACTCGGTGCCATGTTTACAAATAAAGAAAATAAAAACAATGTCATGTCATCTGCAATTCTGCATTTATGAGGTTTCACAAATACACAACCATTCAACCAAGCAAAAAAATGTGTTTGCCTGTTCGTTTGGAATCCGGAATCGGACAGTTCTGTGTACAATTCCGGATTACCAAAAACGCTATTAGTGTACACGATTGCCAGGTCTGACAATCATTGTCAGACCTGCAAACGTCTGACAATGAGCTGAAAATTTAATTTGTGTGTACACGGTTTGCAGAAATCTACAAACATCTGCAAATCTGTTGCCAAATATTTGTCTGACAATGTCGACAAACTAATTTGGCCAAATAGCTAGCAATAAATTTGCAAACATTTGTAGATTTTCTGCCAACCGTGTACACACCAAATCAAGTTTTGGATCTGCAAATTTATTTTCAGCTCATTGTCACACATCAAAAACAAATCAAAATATTTTGTGTTTTGAAAATTAAATAAAATTTAAAAAAGTCTGTGCCCCGGTTCTGTAACTTACGAATCGTTAAAATCAGTCGTTAAACGCTGCGAATTGAAACACATTGAAAATTAACGATGTGTTCTCTTTCTGTAACTTTGACAATCGTTAATTTTAACTACCGGAACAGATCTAAAAGAAACACTGGAAGGATATCGTTAAATTGCGTTCTGTAACTGTTCAAATCGTTAATTTGACGGCTTTTAGCTGTCAAATTATCTCACGGGACTTTAGGTGGCGATAAAAATTTGTACGAAGATAAAAGTAAGTCGCAAATGATTTTTTTTTTATCAGATTTAATTGATTTTTTTAGGTTTGTGACGAAAGCAATCAAATATTTTTGATTTAAAAAAATTTATTTGTCAAATTTCAAACTTTATAAAAACATTTTATTTTCAGAAAATGGCCAAACGACGACGAAAACTCCGTTCTCTACCGCCAAGCATTCAAGCTGAAGGACCATCGCAACAACGCATTGAACAACAGCGCCAAGCAGCACAATCGGCCAACCCAAACGATCCAGTTATTTCTAAATGCTTTTGGATAGGATTAAAATTCATTGAGATTCATTTCATCAATGCTAACAAAACCCACTTTTCAATTTGCAGATGGTAACGAGGAACATGGCGAAGAACGCAGCGAAGCCGATGCTGACGAAGAAACTCGTCAATTTATTGAAATCTTCGATCATGCTTATGCTCCCGACCAGCCACGCTCAACAGCTAGTGACCGTCGTTTGGACGGAGTTCCGATTATTCGCTACACGTAATGTAAATTAGAATAATTCATACAAAGCCTTGAACATTTCTAATAAACTCGACCTTCTTGCAGCTAATTTGAATCCAGGATCAGGGAACAGCAGTGGAACATCTACTATTGGTGCAGCTAGTGGCGGCAATCTTGAGAATTTAGTCATTGTCCACCAATCACGTCCACGCAATACTAATGCCAGTGTCCTCAGCCGATCGTTCAATCCAATAAACCAGCAACAACTTCCAAGCATCAATATTGGCATTGTTCGTTCTTCACCAGCCACCGGTCCAAGTACCAGTTCCCGAATCTCACCGAGATGGATGAAAAGGTTATGGAGATTATAACCATATCCGCTGTAGACGGAGATGGTTCTACTCCTGAAATTTAATTATACGAATGTCTTATTGCTTTATATTATTGCAAATAAAAGTGAATGTTTGTTTGCATGTCCGGTATGGACTCCTAAACGGCCCAAAAGATGGTTGTTTTTTTCTGTAGAGAATTGAATGGAAAAATAGAAAGTTTTTGATGCAAAACTCGAAAAATGCATTGCCTTGCAAAATTAAAAATTGCATGGAATGGTAGGTGCACACGTTTTCAAATGCCTTAGGCTGTTTTGAGAGGAAAGTTCTTCGGGTCATCTTTGGCCCCGTATGCATTGAGAAGAAGATACAACAGAGAACTTTACGGGTTGTACAACGACGTGGACCTAGCCATAAGGGTCAAGGTCCAGCCAGAGACTCAGATGGCCATGCATTTAGAGCCCATAGACACCAATGTTCTGCCCCGGAAAGCCTTCGACACTATTCCCGAGGGACGTAGGACAGGAAGACCGCCACTCAGGTAGCGCATACAAGTGGAAGAGGACCTCAATCAACTTCGAGTGCAAAACTGGAGACAGCTAGCTAGGGACCGAGCTGGCTGGCGGAGACTGTTGATTGAGGCCCAAGTCCACAACGGACTGTAGAGCCAACTTAAGTAAGTAAGTATGGTAACTGGTCTGATTATGCTTAGAAAATCAACAAAAGTTTACAATTATCTTCGAACCATCTCTCTTTTATTTGCTTGCTTTCTCAAAATACAAAAACAAAATAATTCCAGTCCATTGCGTTGAACCTCTCAGACTGCAAGGTTCCAAAGCAGTCTCACAAATAGCTTCCTCAAAAAACGGATGCTCCAAGGCTTCTTGAGCTGATATCCTCTTGTGCGGATTCAATTCCAACAGCTTGTACAACAAATCGTAGGCACTCGCTCTCCGTTGAATGAAGATTCTTTGCATAATCATAAAACAATTGCTCGCAGTTCTTGCACACCTCCATGTTGCTTCCTGTGCCCTGCATAATCGTCGTATATTTAGCCTCTAGTTCCGCGGCAAAACCTGTTCTTCTGTGATTTCGAAGACGTACACAAAGCTTTCGCAGGTCGAGCGGCTTAGTCCAGTGACTGATGGTCACGATGCGTCCTAAAACAAAGGCAGTTTTTCTAGAGCGAGAGCTAGCTGCAAAAATACTGGCCGATCAGTTAACAGAGTGAAACTTTTTTTAAAAGTTAGTACTTATATCTAGAATGACAAATATCATTGTGTGCCTGGGCGGAACTTGTGCATAACTTTTATATGCGTTCGTTTCTGGAGCTTTTTATGAACAATAACTGTACCCATGGAGTAACACTTTGAAATTATTTTCAAAAGTTAGTTTTTAAAAAGTAAAATAAATTTTTGTTTGTGTGCCTCATTAAATCCTGTGCCCATGCCTTGGCACACCATATTTAAAAAAAAAAAATTTTGATTTATTTGTGTACCTATCGGGTAACAACTTCAAACTAGTACCAAATTAAAGTTTAAACATTTCTTTATTTAAAAAAAATATGTGTGCCACGCCTATGCCTGTTACAAATACATGGCACTAGTGTCCGACCAAACCTTCGGCTTCGGTCGAATTCGGCCGAAAAAACAACATTCGGCCAAATCTTCGGCTTCGGTAAATACTAGGCGGAAGTTATAGGCAAAGCCGAAGAAGTTAAGAAGTTTTTTATTGATATCGAGAATCGTAGTAGGCATCAAAAAAATTCAATGTTTGAATTTTTGAAATTGTTGGACATAGAAGTTTGTGTTAATAAGGCCTCAGTTATAGCTATCAGTAAAATCCATCAGTAAAAATTGAAACATCTGGAATCTGAAATTTTTTACTGATAAGCGTTTATAACTATCAGTAAATTTACATCTTCGCGCCGCAAACAATTTCGTTTTTACTGTTCATCTCATCAGTAATTTTTTTAATGATGGCACCGGAACAGTAAAAAAATGAAACGCCATCAGTAAAACGAAATGGAATATTTTTTGACATTTGGCAGTCAGTTGTTCAGTAAAATGAAATTTTATCAGTAAATTTTATAAAATGGATTTGTTAATAATATTTAACACTAAATGCATTCTTTTTTTTTGAAAAAAATAGTCCAAATGTGATTTCAACTTATTGCATCAAAATTTTCTTCAAAATATAAGATTAAAGTATTCAAAATAGCAAAACAAAATTTTTACTGATGGATTTTACTGATAGCTATAACTGAGCCCTAAGTTAAGTTAAGTTAAGCCTTTCAAAGAATTAAGAAAAAAGAAACAAGTGCAACAGGTGTTCGCAAATTTAAATAATATAGATGAAATTAATAATTTTAGAAGCATGGAAATATTACAACAATATACGTGTAAGATATATGGAATTAATTGTAACAATGTCAATGATGCTAGATTATTAATTTTTCAAAACAAATTTGCACCAACGTCAGCCGCAGAATACTTTATGAGAAATGTTAAAAAATTCGATTCCACACAAATTCCACCATGCTGGAAATCACTAAAACAAAAAAATTTAAGAACAATTTATGTTACTTCAATGTGGCAAAATGCCACTGAAGCGAACTGTGTAAATTTATCGCTTGAAGAATGCGGATGGACAACTGATAATAATAAAATTGGACCGTTTTGGTTCGAAGGTGATCCAACACCGCTTTTAATTGAAGACATTGAACTTGATCATGATAATGACGATTATAATAACGATTGTAATAACGATAATGACGATGACGATGATAATGCTGATGATGATGATTATGATGATTACACTAGTTTACAAAATTTGATTTTCTGATCGCCCCAAGGATGAGACACATCATTTCTAGTAAATTTTATGATGCTGAAACTAAATCCGGACACAGAATTGTTCTAGCACGTCAGGTTTTCGAGATATGCTTATCTCAATGTGCTCAAAACACGGTTTTTGGCGATGTTTGAAGTAATTTTTTGAGGACAGAAAATTTTTACAGACAATTGTAGATACAGCATTCTTTAGAACTACTCTTTATCTTTCAAACCCATTTTAGTTTGTTTCGTTATGATTTTTTTTTCTCAAGATATACCATTTTATTTTCATAACGCAGTTGGCTAGTACAAAATTGCAAAATATAACATAGGTAATATCGAAGTGCCGTAGCTAAAATTAAATTTCTTGAGGAAAAAGACTCGTAGCGAAATAAACTAAAATGGTTTTGAAAGATAAAGAGTAGTTCTAAAGAATGCTGTATCTACAATTGTCTGTAAAAATTTTCTGTCCTCAAAAAATTACTTCAAACATCGCCAAAAACCGTGTTTCGAGCACATTGAGATAAGCATATCTCGAAAACGTGACGTGCTAGAACAATTCTGTGTCCGGATTTAGTTTCAGCATCATAAAATTAACTAGAAATGATGTGTCTCATCCTTGGGGCAAAAATGTTGTAAACTAGTGTTATTATGACGATGTTTGCTAAGAACAGAAAGTTATGAATGTGCTAACGTATGTTTTTAGATATGTATTTTTGTATAACTTTTATAATTATATGTAAGACTAATTTTATCATATTATGAATTCCGACTTTGTCTAATATCCAAATAAATGAAAAGTTTTGTTTTTAATCATTTTGATTCCTCATTCCTCAATACTTCCTCAATAGATCATATTAGTGATAGTATAAGACTTTCAACATGAAATGGTGTGTGCCATGTATTTGTAACAGGCATAGGCGTGGCACACAAATTTTTTTTAATAAAGAAATGTTTAAACTTTAATTTGGTACTAGTTTGAAGTTGTTACCCGATAGGTACACAAATAAATCAAAAAAAAATTTTTTTTAATATGGTGTGCCAAGGCATGGGCACAGGATTTAATTAGGCACACAAACAAAAATTTATTTTACTTTTTAAAAACTAACTTTTGAAAATAATTTCAAAGTGTTACTCCATGGGTACAGTTATTGTCCATAAAAAGCTCCAGAGACGAACGCATATAAAAGTTATGCACAAGTTCCGCCCAGGCACACAATGATATTTGTCATTCTAGATATAAGTACTAACTTTAAAAAAAAGTTTCATTCTGTTAACTGATCGGCCAGTATTTTTGCAGCCAGCTCTTGGACCATTCGAATTGCTTTGTCAACGAACGACGGCCATCGTTTGATCGGGGTACTTTAACAGTACTTCGGGCGATCGGTAGCCAGGTGTGCCAGCACGTGAGGCATGAACTTCTTTTTTTATCAAGCAGATATTGCAGATTTGGGGCTTGCCATAACAATAGCACTTTGCATTCGGTTTCTTGCTTGTGCTGTATTGCAGTGGTCGACTGGGAATGATTGGTGGTGCAGCTAGTACAAAGTTTTTGGCTTTTTGCAAAGCAGCGGCAGTGTTTCTCTGTTGCAAGCGGTCGGTCAAGCTGACACCGAGGACGGCTGATTTAATTTGTCTTCTGAGCCCCTCAGACTGGAGTTGTGCAGAAGTAACTTTCGTTGGAGTTGTGTTGATGTTAAGCTGTCGCAGAGGCATCTTGAATGGTGTAGCCGGTGGTGTTTCTGTCGACTGTGAGTTTTCGGAGCGATCTCTTGAGCCAACCCAATGTCGACCAAGAGAAACTGTGGGGATTATACACAAAATTACTGGTCTTAACGTCTCTATGTATGGCATTGTATTTCTGTACTCGCCGTAGAGCAATTAAAAGATTTTTTATGAAGCACTGGATTTCTTCGAGTGGCATTTTATCATAAAAATCATGAAACCTATCATGCGCCAAATAAGGCATTACAAACGCCACAGATTTCTACGACGTTGTCTGTTCCGCCAATTTCAGTCATACACTTCAGTTCTTTAATAATTCGATCGATTCGAATGACTCTGAAAATTAAAGAAAAAATAATTAAGGATGGGATAAATGACAGAGCTAACTTACTGCAAACTAAACATTCGGTATCGTCAATTATATTTTCTTGCTTTACTAAGACGACATCGTCAGTTTCGCTTACAGTGCCTCTTTTCACATTGATTTCGTTATTCAGTCTATTCTGAAGCAATTCGTCATAATATAGTTATGAACTGCTTTAGTATGGCGACTTAAACTGCAAATAGAGAATAATAAAGATTTTCTTCAGTCCAATTCATTCCCAACAATACTCACCCCGATCAGGTATTGAATCCCATCTAACATTCGTAGCACACATACTGCATTCCTATATGCTCAAACATATGCAACCGCAGCTTTGGCTTGCTATTAAATTCACTCGAACACAGCTCGCAAACGTGTTTCATACCCAAATGCTTTTGCATAAATGGTAATTAGGTCTCACTTTGATTCTATAGCGTTTGTCACACAACTCGCACTGATAAGGCAATTCGCCAGTATGTCTATGTATTCTCATATGAACTCTCAAGTCGTTGGGGGGCAAACTTCTCAACACATTCAGGACAATTGATTGTTCTTTCTGCATGGAGTTGCTTATGGGCTCTTAGTTGAAAGCTGTTTTTGAAACTCTTCGGACATTCAGGACATTGAAAGTTGCGATTGTTCGAATGTCGGCTCAAAATTCGAATACCACGAGTTTTTGTTGGTTCATAAATTTCTTTCCACATTATTTGTCGCATTTAGCAGCGATTTCTTTGTTACCGTGCTGATAGTCTTCGTGCATGAGCAGAGATTTTGGATTGGGGAACTTTTTTGCTAACAAAAAAAAAAATGGCTTTGAAAATGTGAAAGGGAACTTTAAAATTTATAGGACAACTTGATAAATACCTTTCTTTGAACAATCTTCATCACCGAATGCTATCCAAAATACGATCTAATACAGATTTTTTATTAACCATTATAAGGTCGGCCATCCAATCGCTTTTGTGTTGAGAATTTTTTGAATAATGAAATTTTTTTTATTTTTGATAAATATTTTTATTTGAAAGAAATGTCAAAAATTTTAACGATTTCCACTGGAAATTCCAGTTCAATTAACGACGCAAATTTGAGTTAACGATTGTAGTTACAGAACACAAACTTTTCCAGGATCTTTAACGAGGGAACAATCTGTTCCATTTTTTAACGATTCGCTAAATTAACGACTGAGATACAGAACCGGGGCACTGCTTTCAAAAATGTTTTTTATTGGAAAAGTAAAAAAGTAAATTCCTCCGATACGATTTCTTAATTTTTTTTTGGCAAGTTTTCAGGCGGCGGTGACCGTGTAAATTCCTCAACCGTAATGAGCTGAAAATGTTCAGCACTTTCATTTTCAATAAAAGCATCCATATCTGAAAATAAGGCCGTGTGCGAATTCAGTTAAAAATGGGTTAAAACTTGACGTTTGGTTAAATTTTGACACTTCGCATAATTTGACTAGCTGCTGAGCAGGTTAAAAAATGATAGTAGTAGGAAATACGACTACGACGCGAGTCGAATTTGAAAGGTCGAATTGAAAACGATCCGCCGCGAACCCCATAATCAGGCCCCAGAAATAATTTCTTCTTTCTCAAGCTTACCTTACCTTAACAAAACGATAACAAAATCGCATATGTGAATGAATAATAGCGTTTTTTTTTGGTAATCTGGAATTGTACACAGAACTGTCCGATTCCGGATTCCAAACGAACAGGCAAACACATTTTTTTGCTTCTAAGGGTTGAATGGTTGTGTATTTGTGAAACCTCATATGAAGAATTGCAGATGACATGACATTGTTTTTAATTTCTTTATTTGTAAACATGGCAGCGAGTACGTATATGCGAGTGTGTGCATGTATGCGTGATTCTGTTTTTGATTCTGACTTCAAATTCGGAATCGTTTTTCTGTTCTATTCAGAACAAGAACTGTCATCTTGTGCCAAGTGAACGAGTACAGAACTGTTCGGAACAGTTCCGGACGACCAAAAAAAAACGCTATAAGTGAAGCAGAGCAAGCGCCATCCATGACAATTTTCATCAAACGGATTTTTACTGAAAAGCAATTTTCACCAAAAAGTACAGTGCCTTGCATAAGTATAACCGCACCTGAAAAAATGCGTTTTATAGAAAACCTACAATAGGAGTGACTCCTAAAGAGTTATTGAGTTGCATCACTGATCAAGCAAATTGAGAAGAAAATAAAGTACCGTTATTTCCTTTCCTGGTGTTTAGAAATTGAAAAGAGATTTTGATGTACATATTGCAAAAATATAACCGCACAATGCAAATCTCTTTGAAGCTGCATTCAGTCAAGTGCTTTCAAATAAAAAAACAACAATGCCACGTGGTACGCATTTAAGCGAAATTGAAAAAATCCAACATCTTGGCTTTTCGGTCAAGCGGCCTAAGTCTTAGGGCTATTGGAAGACGAATGTCACGATCGGATTGTGTTTCGAAATTTTTTAAAAGATCCAGAATCTTATGGGACAAAAATAAGACCCGGGCGTCCGCAGAAGCTGACACGTCACGACAAGAGGCGTTTAATCAATGCTGCATCCAATTCGGTTGCCCGTAGCTTAGTTGGTAAGTGCGTTGGCTGCTAAGCAGAACATCGTTGGTTCGAGTCCTACTCAGGCCAAGTTTTTATTTCATCTTTCACGGGCACTGCCTCTTGCGAAGACCTGAAAAATCTTCCAAGAGTATCAATCTGTCATAAAAAAGTGCTTCTCAACTCTGCCGTTCGGAATCGGCGTTAAATTGTAGGTCCCCTCAATTCACACGCACTCAGAGAATTGTTGATGAGAGTAAACCACTTAGGCCTTGGCTCTTCAAGAGCTGTCGCGCCACTCTATTTTTATTTATTTATCCAATTCGGTGCATTCTTTGCCGGAATTTCGTGACGAATTGGGTTTAGGAGTTTCGGTTTCATTTGAACCATTTCTCGTGCTTAAAAAAGCAGTGGAGTGATTGTCCGGGGCAAAATGGTGCCAGCTCCAAATCTAACAGCAGCCCACAAACAAAAAAGATTGGAATTTGCCCGCCAAAACATGAATCGGGATTGGAAAACCGTAAGTGACTTTCTATTAATCTGCACTAAAATCTCGTTATTCCAAATGGCATACTCGAATAACGGTAATAACGGTACTTTATTTTCTTCTCATTTTGCTTGATCAGTGATGCAACTCAATAAAAAAATAATTAGGAGTCACTCCTACTGTAGGTTTTCTATAAAACGCATTTTTTCAGGTGCGGTTATACTTATGCAAGGCACTGTACTTTTTGGTGAAAATTGCTTTTCAGTAAAAATCCGTTTGATGAAAATTGTCATGGATGGCGCTTGCTCTGCTTCACTTATTCATTCACATATGCGATTTTGTTATCGTTTTGTTAAGGTAAGGTAAGTTTGAGAAAGAAGAAATTATTTCTGACTAGGTCGAATTAAAGAAGATCTCCTTTTCTGCTCGTAGAGCTCACGAGCTGCTCGTGTCCTTTGCAACGCCGCTTTGTATGTCTCTTGTTTAGCTACATGTGCTCGCCGGCACTCATCGTCAAACCAGGGGTTTCGTTGTGGTGGCCGTGTAAACCCTAGCACTTCAGAGGCGGCATCTCTGATGGCTGCTTGGTAGTGTTGCCACTGGTTCTCTATATTTTGTGCTGGCGGCAAAGGACTTCTGAGGAGATTTTCGGAGACACGATCGGAAAAGGATCTAGCAATCTCTTGTGATTGTAGCTGTTTGACGTCGAATTTCCTCCTAGCATTTGCGCGTGTTGGCCTTGATCGGGATTTCCGCATTCGTACCTTGGCTACAACAAGGTAGTGGTCCGAGTCGATGTTGGCACCTCCGAATGTGCGGACATCTTGCATGCTAGAGAAGTGTCGTGCGTCGATCGCAATGTGATCAATCTGGTTGACGGTTGATTGGTCAGGAGATTTCCATGTCCCCTTGTGGATATCGAGATGTGGGAAACGCGTACTTGCTACCATTACGTCTCGCCCCGCAGCGAAGTCGATTAGCCTAAATCCGTTATTGGAGGTGGTGTCGTGTAGGCTATGCCCTCCGATTATTCCACCAAAGGTTTCTTCTCTACCCAGCTTAGCATTAAAATCTCCAAGGACGATTTTAATGTCATAGCTAGGGCATTGCTCAAAGGTCTTGTCGAGGAGCTCGTAGAACCTGTATTTGGTGTCTTTATCCTTTTCCTCAGTGGGGGCGTGATTGCAGATGAGGCTGATGTTGGTGAATTTAGTCTTGATGCGGATTGTCGTGATGCGCTCATTCACTGAGTTGAAACTCAAGACCTTCCTCCTGAGTCGACTCCCAACTAAAAATCCACATCCAAATAGACGCTGATTTTTTTCCCGGTAGCAGTCGCCGAAGCAAATATTGCAGTTGTTCATTTTATGTAGGCCCGGACCGGACCATCCCATCGCATTTCTTGTATGGCAGTTATATCTGCTTTATAGCAGTCAAGGGCTTCCGCTAGTTGTTCAGCTGCAAGTGGTCTGTTAAGGGTCCTAACATTTCAAGTGCGAAACCGAAATTCGTTGTCCTTAAATCGTTTGCGTGGGTCGTCATCATTAATTCCGTCCGTATCCGAGGCTTGTTTGTGCTTCGAAACCATGTCTTCTTTATGTGACCGGGCAGTCACCCCGACGCACGACCCCCAACCTTGAGGCCCAGGTCTTTAGTTTACCTCTAAGACGAAGAGCCGGCCAAACCGCTCCTTATAGGCCTGGGCTGCGAATATGTCGTAGTAGCCCTATAAAGTGTTCACTAAGTAGTTCATCCTGACTGGAACTGTAGACGCCACCGTTGATTCCATCTTGGGAGTTCTTCCGCTGCCGCCTGTTGAAAAGGAGGAATGCCTTAGTGGACGCATACCTCCTCCCCCTCTCTCTCTTTGCTCATGCTGCCGCCAACAACTTCCCACTAGGGTTGGAACTTGGAACCAGGGGCGCCGGAACGTTTCAAAAGCGGGTGGTGAGTTAATTTTTTTTAACCCAAGGTGCGTTTGAAAAATCGAAATTTTCAAGTAGGTAACATACATGATACATTTTATTCTGAAACTGTAAGAAAATTGTATTTACAGCTTTTTTCATTTTTTTTTTTTTACAAATATTTAATTTTTGTTGGTCATTTCAATTTAGCAGCAATCCTTCGACAGAGCAAAAACTTAGTTCTTTTTGTGTTTTTTACAATAAATTCATTCATAATACCCTCCAAACCGAGTTTTTCTGCTAACTCATGGTAGACGTGTAAATCGCAACATTATTTAGTCGTTTCTGACCAATTGTGGAGCGCAAATAGGATTTGAGTGTTTTCAGAGTCGAAAAACTGCTCTCATTCGAACAAGACGATGCGGATCGTCAATAATAATTTCACGAATCGAATTAAATCAGGGACAAGGCTTTTACACCATGGATGTTCTTGCGTGAAAAATACAATTTCCCCAAGATTCTTTAATTTCACTTCTTTTCTGCGAGCCAAATCCAGAAATGTGTTTCTATCACTGAGTAAATAATCTTTGTGAAAATCATTTCCATAAGACGTAATAATTTCATCAACTCGCATAAAATCGCCTAGTACAAACGCCTCAAGATCTCAAAAAAACTTAGCCGAATCTGTTCCAAACCTAATTTTCAAAGATGAGACGAGAAGATGAGTAATAGACTTTTCTGTACATATCTTTTGGATTCGAAAAACATGGTTTTCTGTATCAGAATTTTCATTCAAACGCTTAGGAATTCTTTTTCGTCGTGGCAATTCAGCTTCTTTGATGTCAATTTTTTTAACATTTTCGTTTGTTTCCAAATTTTTTCAAATTTTTCATCGCGGGACAATTGCAAAGAGTACGATTCAGCATCAACTTTTTCGAAAGAATCTATAACGCTCAATTGAGAACTTTGTAACGCTTCATTCAAATTTTAAATTTTATGAATAATCTCAATAATAGGCCCAAATGAAAATGCTTATTGCACAGATAATAAATTTATACAGATGTCTCACCCTTACGGCGGGAAATGATATATGAAACTGAAAGCTACCAAAAAAAAGCTTTTTCCAAAAGCTTTAACGCATTCACTTAATGCATACAAAATCTATTTTAGCTCACCTCATTGCCCATAAATGAATACTTAGGCAAGGAAAAAAGCTTCCAAAAGCTCCTTGTCAGTTAAGGCGTTGTCAGTTAAGAGCAAAATATGTTTCATTTTTTTCTGTAGGGATGAGACATCTGTATAAATTTATTATCTGTGCTTATTGCATACTACCTGCTCCGCCCCTTACAGTAATAGAGCGAGATATTACCCGTGGTGAATTCCCCATGGGGAATTTCTACGCGTGGTGAGCAATCCACACACAAAACAGGTCTTCCGGCGCCCCTGCTTGGAACCCAATCTTAGGTTGAAGGTACTGGGCCCCCGATGTTCACCACGGGGAGGTGTAGAGTAGGAGTTGATAGACATAGGTTGATGTGGACGCTTGTGTCCTCTTGAATGCACATGTCTACCCTTCGAACATCAGAAAGGATATCTTATTTCTCAAGCTCCCCGTCTGTTTTAAGTGACAGTTCTGAGTAAAAGTGTCAACCAACGTCCAACGCATACAAAAAAAAAAAAAAATTGTTTTGTTCCATTTTATTGTTGTTCAATTTGTTTCCTTTTTTATTATTCTTCTTTCGTGTTGTTTTTTTTTCTTTTTAAATATGTTACAGAAAATACGCTTACGAATAATGAAAATTCCTTATAATTTATATTTAGTTGTTTATTGTTATTTTTCTCTCTTCCATGCTCGTTCCGAACTCATTTTTCATGCAAATAATGAAAATCATATTTTCTCTTTCTATCTTGTCTATAAAATACAAACAAAAAAGAAAACAACAAAATTACACTAAGTTTGCGTATAAATAAAATTACTTTCTTTATTTTTTAATTTTTTTAGATTATGTATAACTATAATGTATGTTAATGTGTAGTGTGTATTTATATGGTTTTTCAATTCAAAAATGATTTTCTAAATTTTTATTTAAAATTTTTTTGATGGTTAGTAATTTATTCCATTTTAATTCTCAATAAGATTTGTTCCTCGCACGTTTTTCTTCTTACAGTAGGTATGTTTGTTTCGTTTTTACTTTACATAAAAGAAAGAGAAAGAAGATTGCTAATTTACATAAAATATAATAAAAAAATAAAAGTTCTCAGAAAGCTTTGGTAGAGATGTACAGAGACGGAAACTTATTGTGTTTACAAATTAAAATTATTTTCTTATAAGAATTCTATTATTATTTTCTTTTTTTTATACACAAAAATTGTTTCTTTTTCCTTCAGTGGCATTCTTATCAATTGAAAAAGAACAACAACAACAAACTCTTAACCACTTTCCCTTGGTTCTTGATTTTTTGAATTCTAACTACGATGAAACACTCTTTTTTTGAACCGTAGTGTTAAATATTGAAAATTTGTTTAATGGCTTTGATAAAAAGGAAGCTTAAATGTTCTAACTTAATTATTAGAGTCAGAGACACACAAAAGTTGGTAGAGAAGAACCACAACTGTTCCACCACCGCCGCCCTTTCATTCAAAAATTAAGTTCCCTTTGTTCATGAATCATTTTTTGTTTTTGTTTTATTGCTCGTCTAGGATTTTCCATTTAAGTGTTTGCTTTTTTAATTTAAAATTTCAATTTAATTATATTTTGGCCTAAATAAAATCTCATCTGAACCACAATTTAAGTCGTAGAGCATCAACACCATTCAGATAGTATCGGAATAGTCTTTTGTCACGGACAAAACCTAAATTTTCATAGAGACGCAGAGCGGGTATGTTGCGCATCTCTGTTTCGAGAACAACCTCGTCTGCATTGTCTGCTAACATTGCCTGGAAATTGGAAAACAAAATCAGTGATCATGTTGGTGACAATTTTAAAAACGACTTACCTCGATGGCTTTTTGAACGAGTGTTGTACCGATTTTGAGTTTTCTGTATTCACGTCGAACTGCAAGCATTGCAATGTAGCCCCTTTTTACATTCATGTGCATGTCCAACTTGCAGACAATGGCGCCGACATACTCTTTGCCGTGAGCGGCCAGGAAGCACAGCTTCGGCCAGTTGTAAATGAAGTACCGATAAGTGTAGATCGAATAGGGTTCAGAGAGTTCGGCTTGGATGAGGCGCATTATGTCCTGAAAGTAGAGGAATCAAAGGTTGTTGAAGAAAGGAACAGATGACAAAGGGTAGACTATTTAAGCTCTAAAAAGAGCCTTCTCCCTCTTATGGCAATGAGATGCATGAGCCAACACAGAAAGAGGAGAATGAACTAGGAAGCAAGAAATCGTGTAGAATTTGGTTACAATCATCGAGGAATGACTCTAGAAGAGTCTCGAGGACAATGGAAGTCGTTAAGACAGTGAAGAATAAAAATAAGTTACTTACGTGCATCTGTAACTCGGATTCGTATTCCTTGTATTCGATTTGGACATTCTCTAAGTTGATGGCAGGTTGTGCGACGACTGGTGTAAGTTCATTTTGCTCTTTCTCTTTTTCATTGTCCCCCTGATCAGCCTTCTTAGTTGGTTGTGGTTCTGATTTTGATTCTGTTGATGGTGATGGAGATCTACTGCTACCGGGATGAACGCTGCCGTTGCTTAAACCAGAAGCATTTGCCTTATCAGCCTCGACAACATCATTGTGAAGTTCTTTCTGTCCATTGCTCAGACAGCTATTGTTTTCTATAGGAAGTCTACTACTTTTGCTAATATTGCAGTCACCATTCAATCTGGGCTCGTCATGGCCATTCTCGGAGACCGACAATCGTCCTCCATTGGTCAAGGATTCCGATTTGCACTGCTGCTTTTTGTCAGTTCCATTGTGTTGCTGTTTTCCCGAACCAGTCGAGGAGGAGGCGGAGGTGATATGAAGTGTCTGCTTTAATTTCTCACCAAGTCTGTCTGTCTGCTCTACATGCTGGTGCTGGTTTTGGGCTGAATGGGATAAATGGCCATTTTCGGTGCATTGCTTTCGTTTGTTTTTCGTCTTTTTCTTTGATGGTTTTGTTGAGCAATTTTCTTGAACCGAATTCATTTTTTTTTCACCTCGACTTTGGTCGTCTGCTGGCAAGTCACCAAAAGAAAAATTCTCCCTCACCTCGCTGAAGAAAATCCGAAATCTGAATGAAGAAGAAAAACTCTCTAGTGACGAAAGGAAAAATTCGACTTTTCTTCCCTTCTTCTTCTTCAGCTAAATGTCAAAAAATTTTATGTGCACATACACAAAATTTTCGTCGTACTTTTTTTTTTGTGTTTTGGTCAATGTATTAGTTGGATTCAAGGAAAATCCAAAATCCAAGAATCGCTCTGTCGTAAGAAGAAGGTTTTTCTTGCTTATTTTTCTTTTCGGAATATTCTTATTGGATAGTTTCACTTTTTATCGGGTTTTCCCGAAAGACAAAAAAGATTGATTGAGTTTTGGTAAATTTGCTTATTCATAAAACACTATGAAATAATTTTGTGTAAAATTTAGTTGAAAAATATAAAATGAATAAAAGAAATAATTTCCGTCTTCTGCCTTGGCCACTGCTTCGTTCTAATCTGTTTTTTTTTTCTTCTTTCTTTTTTTTATTTTTGATTGAAACCTCGTTCTGTAGGCTAGTGTATTTTTTTTGACAAATGACAGGAGTTGTTGGAAATCAAATTGGTAGCATTGAAAAAGTGTTGGTGTGGTAGTACTTTTTCGCGCCGTTACTTTCATGAATCATGTTAGTTCGTGATTCGTGTTCGTGAATCGTGATTTTAAATGGCGGTTAGTGTGCTTAGTGTTTTACGTTAAATTTTAGGCCGTGTGCGAATTCAGTTAAAAATGGGTTAAAAATTGACGTTTGGTTAAATTTTGACACTTCGCATAATTTGACTAGCTGCTGAGCAGGTTAAAAAATGACAGTAGTGGTTAAAAATTCATCCATTTTTAATTTTTAACCACAATTCATCCAATTCGCACACGGCCTTAGTTTTTAAATGTTTCGAGAGTTTTGTTTTTTTTTTAAAAAAGTGATAAAGTGCATAATTAGTTTATATTTTCTTAAAAAATAGTGTTTTTTTATTGTGTGGAGAAGAAAACGAACATAAAAATGAGGTAAGTTCACTCTTTGCCTACAGTTTGTTCTAAATCAATTTTTGCTATTATTGCGAGTGGAGACTTCAATATTTTTATATATATCTGTTTTTCAACGCCCAACGATATTTTTTTTTCACTTTTCTGTCAAGTTTTTGATGAAAATGCGATTTTTCTGTGAAGATTGAAATCTAAACTTTGAAACATCGGTGTTGCCAATTTCTTTATTCATTAAGTGCTGCCATAACTAGTTTCGAATAGTGCTGCCACATTTCTAGTAAAACTGGTCGAGTTGCCATTGAACGATTTTTGCGATGTGGGTTTTTTTGTTTTATTTATTTAAGCCGTGTGCGAATTGGATGAATTGTGGTTAAAAAATAAAAATGGATGAATTTTTAACCACTACTGTCATATTTTAACCTGCTCAGCAGCTAGTCAAATAATGCGAAGTGTCAAAATTTAAGCAAACGTCGTTTTAACCCATTTTTAATTGAATTCGCACACGGCTTTATTAATATATATTTTTTTTTATAGAGAAAAGAAGTAAGGGGCCGGTTATAGCTATCATTGAAATGGATCCGGAAAAATCTTTGAATGGATATTTAACTATGTTTTCTTTTGAATAGAAGTGCAAATTATATACCAATCGATCGGAAATCACTCCAAGAATTTTTATTGACATAAAAAAGTTCAATTACTCACTTATTTTTTCTTTAAAATGTGTTTTTCCATTTTCCGGTTGTAAATTCATTTTCCTGAACAGCTGATTGTTTTATGTCAAAAAATGAAACAAATCGTTCCAATGATTTGCGTTTCAATTTTGTACAATTCCAATGATCTGTGTTTCAACTTCTCACAGTTCCAATGATAGAATTACGGCAGGAAAAAATTTCCGGACAGAAATTTTCAATGATTGCTATAACCGACCTACCAGAAAAATTCCAATGATGTGTTTCAATGATGAAAACCAATGATAGCTATAACTGGCCTCTAAGGGGGTAG
Organism: Sphaerophoria taeniata; assembly: GCA_943590905.1. Taxonomy (NCBI): domain Eukaryota; kingdom Metazoa; phylum Arthropoda; class Insecta; order Diptera; family Syrphidae; genus Sphaerophoria; species Sphaerophoria taeniata. Next base: position 88,640,240 of record OX016542.1, read on the forward strand.
TTTTTTCCATAAAAATAGCCAATCCGGAATAAATTATTGAAAAGACATTTTTCTTTGTTCACCAAAATTAGAATTAGCCATTGTCGGTTGTCCCTTTCAATAACTTCTTGTCGTAGGAGTCTTTTATTTTATTGAAAGCTTACATATGTTTTATACGACGTTTCAGAATAATCTCGACTCTTACCGGATTTAGGGTAGGTTAAACATAGAAATAATATAATAGAGCACGGGAGATGTAGCACTTTGTGGACGAGGGAGAAAAAAGATCAACGAGTTCTCCCTTTCTCTGTTCTCTGAACGGTAAACCATAGAGGATAGAGATAATATAATAGAGCACGGAAGCTAGTCTAAAAAGTGTTTCCTCAAATTATGAGAAAGAAGACATTAGGGAGTTCTGTCTTTCTCTCTGAGCTTGTCGCTGATTGGCTGTAAGGTTTAATGGAAAACGTCAAAATCAAAATTATTGTTGTCTTCTTTCTCACAATTTTCGGGGTAAACTCCACTTGTACGAAGTGCTACCACTCCCGTGCTCTATTATTATTAGGCGTGTTTTTCTGCATGCGTATATACGCTTAAAAAAATACTTACATGCAAAATGCAACAACAACACATTTCTATATCCGCTTAGTAAGCGGCGATAATTATCCACGCTAATGAAATAAGCGGATATAAAAACAGTGCTTCCATATATCTTTTTCACTCTCTGCGATGAATTTTCAACATATTCATTTCGAAATTCATTTCATTTTACATACAGGGCCGGAATCATGTAACGCGATAGTTGATTATCAAAAATTATTTATCGTTTTTGATTATCAACTTTACTTTGCTCCATGTAAGCTGATCAAAAAAAAACTTTGATTTGTTGGCATTACTGTTTTCGGAGAAAATTTTTTCGTTCGTTTTGACATTTTTCCTAACCCCGATTCAGACTGGGAATGAAATATTTTCTTAGGACCAGGTCACACTTTTCACTAATAAAAGTACACAAAAGTTGTGTTTTTTTGCAAATGCTCAGCGCGATAGAATGAACTTGTGCAAAAAAACGACCAACGCATTCCTTGGCAGCACTTGCGCTTTCGACTGTCAATTTGTAAACAGCTGATTGTATGAATTTGTTGGACAATGGACAATTTTGAAAACTCACAGACAAATATTTAAATACGAAAATATTTCGGATTTATTTAATCAACATTTTCTTAGATAATAACCTTTTTTGGCTGAAGATAGCAGCAGCGATGATGAAGCAGCAATAGAAGAAACTCAAATTTCGTGTATGCCGAGACCTTAAGCTCCAGCTCTAGTCCAACACCTGAAGATTCACAAACTGAACCACAACACCACATAAAAGTCTCAAATTTTGTAGAGGCTGTTGATGCATATTCGTATATGCATATATATTGTTTTTTTTTATTCATACTTTTGAAATACATGTACATACATATTGATGTGATTTTACACTTTTTAAGGAACTATATCATGTAGGTACATAAATGTACTTTGTGAATACATTTAACTTATTTTTTGGAAATTTTTTACAGCAAAGCCAACTTTTTTTCTTTTAACTCGAGATCCTTCTTCCATTTTTCTTGAAAACAACTCATCATGTATACCACTTAAGAAGCCCAAGTGTCTCCTCCTTGCTCCAAAACTTTCGCTTACTAAATTCAAATAAGAAAAGAATTGTGTTTATTTGCGTACGTGTTTTTCAATTTTCTCAACAAGCACTTAATACTTACCTTTTATTGTCATCTTTAGGCATTGTTTAACTTTAAATTCATTAAATTTCAATTGGTTTGATTTTATTTAAATTTTTAGCTTCATAAAATTGTAAATTCGTCTTTCGTCCACCAATGTTTTTTTTTGCCTTTCAGTTAAATTCGATGAATTTTCGATACATTTTTTGACAGTTTGAATGAATTCAACGCCAACTAATTTCTGGCAGCACTAAACCCTAAAATTCCTAAGCGATAGGACTTTTAATTATCCGTCCTAACTGTGTTGTTGTATTTAACATGGAAATGTTAGTAACATTTTGCTTAGCCTGGCAAAAAAACAGCACTAAAGTCATTCTCCGCCACAAATGTTTGAGTTTGACATTTTTATTCCACCGTTGCTGTAGATTAGAAAAGGTATGTTCACGATTTACAGACAAAAATAAAATTTTGCAATCTTACACCTTTTTGTTGCACCGGATTTGGTTTATTATTTGATTTGTTTTTGCTTTAAACTTGTCAGATATTGTTTAAATATATATTATAAGCATATACAATGTCAATATTTATTTGATTTTTTAATAAAACGACATAAATATTTGAAAACGACACCTTAATAGGTGTCGAATGAAATTATCGCAAATAACTGATTATCAATTTGATAATCACCTTACATAGAGCAAAAATCCTGATTTTGATTATCAACTATCGCTTATCGCGTTACGTGATTCCAGCCCAGATCCGAGCAAGGTAGGATTTTGTTGTTTTTTTATTTGTTGTTTTTCTTAGGCCGTGTGCGAATTGGATGAATTGTGGTTAAAAAATAAAAATGGATGAATTTTTAACCACTACTGTCATATTTTAACCTGCTCAGCAGCTAGTCAAATAATGCGAAGTGTCAAAATTTAACCAAACGTCAATTTTAACCCATTTTTAACTGAATTCGCACACGGCCTTACTACACAAAACACAAACAAAGTAATGATCTGTGTATTTAACACACAGAACAAAATCACGTTGATCTTTTGTATGTGCCATCTTCCATTCTCTTGGTTTGCTTCTTTGAGCATTCGATTTTTTTGTTCTCTCTTCACAAGCGCATTACAACAGGGCTGGTTTGCAGTTGAATGGTTAATCTCAGGGGCGCCAGGCGAAAAATGATTGAATCAAGATTATATTGATTGTGCATCAATTTTATTTTTCAATTTCAATTCTTTTTTTGGACTACGTGGTTTTTTAACATTCAAGGTGTACACTCACGATATTTATTTTTTTATTTTTTATTTTTCCTTGCATTTTCTTCATTTTTCATCCTTAGGCCGTGTGCGAATTCAGTTAAAAATGGGTTAAAAATTGACGTTTGGTTAAATTTTGACACTTCGCATAATTTGGCTAGCTGCTGAACAGGTTAAAAAATGACAGTAGTGGTTAAAAATTCATCCATTTTTAATTTTTAACCACAATTCATCCAATTCGCACACGGCCTTAATTCATCATATGTATTGTCCTTTTTCGGGTCGTAGTCGAAAGCGCATTCTATGAACAACTTGATCAAGTGTTAAAAAGTACAAGAAATTGTGTAGCGCCTAACGATCACCAACAAAAATAAATGCGGCCCTGAACTCGAGTTTTTGTTACAAAACAACATTTGACCAATTACAGCTCAGCATTTGACAAGTGATGCCAAAATTACTAAAACAATAAAATTGACATTTTTTGTACACTGTTCATTTTAAGCGTATATACGCGTGCAAAAAAACACACCTATTATCTCTATCAGGTAAACTCCTTGACTACCTTGAAACTGATTTAAGAGGCTAATGTCAATGGCCCAATAGTCCGCTAATAAACAATTTTAGTGTGATACTAGCTTAAAATGAAGTTTGAGTCATGTGTGAAACGTCATTTTAAGCTAGTATCACACTAAAATCGTTCATTAGCGGACTATAATTTTGCGCTAATGTCATTCGAAGAGTAAGGTAATAGGTTTACCGTTTACAACTGACTTACGCAATATGTGCGCCTACTCCTAGCTTATGTTGAAGAGATCACATACCAGCGAATCCTGCGCAGGTTTGAAAAAAAAATCCGATCAGCTGTTATGTGGCTGTGAAGTTGAACATGGGGTTCTACTTGTTTGTTTTTTTTCATGATTTCGAATGTTTGGTCTGTTGTTGATCTAATAGGGGGGTTCACATGGACCAACATGCTCGACAACATGGCTCGTTGGCCATCAATGCTCGATCATGTGAACACAAAGACAACTGCTGGACCAACATGTTGGACGGATTTCAAAATTTTTTGATAGCTTGGGTGGCTCGTCCAACCAACCAACTTGTGTGAACAGATGCTCGACAACTTCGGTATTAATTTTCATTTCGTAAATGTCTCGGTCGCGTTCACATCATGCGGGATGCGGGAATAATGGAAACAATTGCAAAAAGCCACCACCCTTCTGTCCCATATCCATTTCTTCATTTCATTTTCTTCCGTTTCCCTCTCTTCCTCATCTTCTTCCAGAATTTCATTTATGCTTTTATTTTCGCACATTGTGTCTATTTGCTACGAAAATTTCAAAAAAATGAAGTTCGACAACATCAGTATTCATGTGAACGCAAAGCAGGATGTTCGATTTCTTTTTGCATCGAGCCAATGTCGTCGAGCATGTTGGTCCATGTGAACCCCCCTAATCGGGAAGCGGCCGGTGTTGATGGTAGTATTGCAGAAAAATTTAAGGCGCTGCACAGTGCGTCGACCAGTGGACAAAAATCAAAAAACTAAATATTCGTTTGAGATCTGCAATGCTGTGGAGTCTATCAAAAACATGTTTAGCAACTATAATTTATTATTTTCAATTGTTGTTTTTTTCTTCTGCATTGATTAGCGGGATTTTTATATGCAGAAAAAGAACTTTTATTTTTTTTCTTAGTTTTGATTTCGATTTTCGCATGCAACTATTGATCTCGTTCAAGAAAGTGTTTCTAGTTATAAATTTTTTTTCTCTTGAATATTAATTATGGATATATTAAGAGGTGATACAAACGTTTTTTGGTTTATTTTTATGTGATATTACTTTTATAATTAATTTAATTAAAAGTGCTAATTTTTGAGGCACATAAATTTAAATAAGTTGAGTTTTAAAAAAAGTATATCAAAGTATATCTGAATTTTAAGTCTTTTTGCTATCCCCTGCTATTATTTTATTTAAAAACAAAGAGTTCCATTGCTAATTTTTGCAATCTTTCGAAATATTTCGTTTTTTGTAGGACAAGTGCAAGTCATAAAAAATGAAGTTATTTATGAAAAATGGTTTCTTTCGATAAAAAATCGATAATTAAGGATGTCTTATTTTTTGTTTAAGCTTATTAAAATATAAATAACTGTCCATTTAAAATAAAAAAGTGATTTTGAATCGAAAATTAAATATTTGACTTAAGCTTAGAACGACAATGTTCAAAGACCCATAGTCTTTCAGATAAGCCCTACGAGGCTTGACTTAAAAATAATTTTACACTTCCCGATAGCATTTAACATAATTTTCTTACTGTACCGCCTTTATATGGACCAGAAACTTCATTTTTAGACGCGCCAAAAAAGACGGAAAAAGAAGAGTTGTGAATCTTTCAACTCCAAACTGAAGAAATGAGGTTTCCTTTTTCATTTTTGGCGTCAATTTTTTTGTTTTTTAAAGATGTTACCAAAAATATCACAAATCTGTCTGTATCCCATATCCCTGTTTCCAAAATATTCATATTAACATCCAAGCGGTTCATAAGAAATAAACAATTTTAAAAGTGGGCGTGGCAGTGGGCGGATTGAGTCCATATTTTTTTGTATTAATAACCTTATCTAGAAAATTAAACTCCTAAAATTTCATTCAATTCCTGCCAGTTGTTCTCAAGATATCAAATGATATTCAAAAATGGGCGTGGCAGCGGGCGTAAATATTACCTGAAATTTCGTAAAACTTATTATTTAATTAATTAGCAACAATTATTTTGGCGAAATTTAACAAATTTTTGTAAAATTGAATTTTGTCCACCATCTCCATACAATCGACGCACTGTGCGCTGGTAAGGTATGTCCATTTAATCGAAAAAAAAACAGGCGATCTGAAACATTTATTTCTAAGGGCGCAAAATTCGCAACTCCATTTTACAGGAGAGTGATTTATTAACAAAAATCGAAAGGAATTCAAACGATTTATGAGGTTTTCTATGTAACAAGTAACGTAAGTTTATTTACATATTGTATTAAGAAGAAAATAACGAAAAGAAGTGAAAAGGCCATTAAAGAATACGTTTTTGTTTTTAATAAAAAGTTAATTAAGAAAAAAAAATCAATAAATGATACCATAAATTAACTTTACATACATTAATTAAATAAATAATCAAGAAATCATAATTTAAGAATTTCAATGAAAGACATTTTTAGTTCAAATACATTTCGTTAAACAAAGATTTTCGAACGATAATGTAGTGCATTAGAATACAAAGTGTGGGAGAAATAACATTTAATTCGAAAGTCTTGAAATTAAAGTTGATTGAAATTTCTGGAAAAAACTGAAAGAAAATTATTATGAACTGTAATAAAAAGAATACCATAATCTCATATAATTTTTAATGTGGCAGAGCATCGTAAAAAGAGTGATAATCTTGTGGAAGTGATTTTTCTAGTTCTTGCAGATGTTTGAATTCTTCTTCTGATATTTAAGGGGGTGTTTCAAATAACCTAGGAATTTCTTCAAGACTAAGTGGCTCAAAAGCCTTAATACGTTGAGGTAAAATAGTCCAAGCATCAGAGAAATCAATTTTTTATTCAATCGAACCTTCTTTATTATACTTTAACGCATGAACTTTATTAACTGTAGGATCATCGCTTTTTTTCCCGGCCGTATAGAATTCAAGAGTTTAAGAGAAGAATATTTTTTAAAATAATCGTAGTTGAGGTATTTCACTTTGTAGGGAAAACGATTTGATCGAGCTCTTTCACATACATTAACGTAATCAGCTGGGACGTGAATTACTTTGTTTCGGAGTTTTCTTTCGATGTTTGAATGCATGGAGTCTACTTCCATTTGGGTATGACCTTTGACAAGAATTTTCTGAACCAAGTCTATGTAATGCAAAACTGTTAGGTTAAGCAAAGCGTTTGCTAAAATGCTGTTTCTATTTTGAGCTGTGCATCCATCACTATAAAAAATTATCTGTTTTTCTACATTATTAGGCAGAACTATTTCAACAATGAAGTTGCATAAAATTGTTGAAAATTCATCTTAACTTACTCCACCTTCTGCCTCGTTCCAAATAAAACAAAAACCTTCATGAGACAAAAGGTCATAAACTGTGAAGTTGTGTACTATGAGTTTTTGATGGTAGTACAAAGAAGATACATTTGACTTTGGGGAAAGGAGTACCGATTGCAAATCTACAGTAAATACTTTGTTCGACGTGTCATTCTTATCTTTATTTTTTTCATGCCGAGCTTCGTCTTTTAGCCTTATGTGCTCATGATATACTGATTCAGTTACATTGCCAGTTTCATACCCAACACACACTTCACATTGATCTTTTTTTGGTCGGAAAAGAGCCAAATTCATGTCGTTAAAAACCTCGTTAAAAATAGTGAGAGAGAGTGGCTGTTTTTCGTTTATAGGAAACCATACTTTGGCATATTCTGTGTATAACTGGTTTTTTGACTGCCATATGGATTCAAAATATAATTTCGACGACGTAGATCGACAATAATGGGAGTCCATTTTTGGCAAGGCCGAAAAAAATCCTTCAAGCTGTCTCGTTGTTGTCTAATCTTAACTTGTCGATGATTTTCCATATTTTCGGTATTTCGAGAAGTTCTGTTAAGCTCTGGGGTTGGAGAATTATTTGGTGTTGTAGGTTGAAAATTTAAGCTTTTTTTCTTCCAACTACTAACAGACCATTCACCAATGCTTAAGGTATTTAAATACATCTTCTTACAAACACGCTTATTATTATTTTTATGGTGTAAATAGTAATAGAATGAATAGTTCCTCTTGGTAGTGTTGGTCCGATCTTCTTCGTTTGACTTCCTCCATCTTCGTAGTACATTCCACGTATACTCTCTTTTCATCCCAAGATTTACTCTAGAATTCCTTAAATATATTTTTTCGGTCTTCTTCAGAAATATCCTCGCATCTTAGTACCGATTTTTCTGTTGTTTTGCAGTTGCATCGATTTCTAAGAAATTTGGGCTCTTTTTGAATTTTGTATTCTAATGATTTCTCTACTTTCTTTCCCTTGCGGAAATTTGTTTATTGGCAAACCATTTTTTCGGCTCAACTTGATGTTTTTTTGCCCTTTTTTTTGGAATAACTACACTAGAGGGTATGTGGGCTTTTTTGGTAACATTTTCAAGGAAGATATTTTATGAAAACTGGTTTCAAAACAAACATTCAAGTTCTTCTTCATTTCCCAAAAGTATACAAAAAGCTGTAAATAGCCTAAGATTTAAGGAAGAAATACTTTTAAATACATTTGAATTGTAAAATACATACATACGAAGAAAACCTCGTACATCCATTGGGAACAAAAACACTTATTTAACTTAATTAATATGACAAACATATATTGTTTTTTGATAATTTATAACTGAATGACTTACCTACCTTTCAATTTTTCACAGTTTTTAAAAAAGTTTGTCACAATTATATATTTTTTTTACCAAAACACCAAACAACTAAAAAATCGCAGACTTATTCTTTACATGATACGGATTTACGAGGTTTTCACGTTTAAAAATTTGCTACTTGGATTTAATTTGTTTTCTTTTTCAAGGTTTTCAGGCATTTCAAATGACTTTTTTTTACTTTTATTAAATACAGACGTAAATTTCATGCCATCTTAATTTCTGCATCAATATTTCATTTTCGCAAAAAAAAATTGATATACGGGGTTTGCACCCTTAGCCGACGATAAATGATTAAGGTTTCGGTTTGGCCCGGTCTCTCAGGAACATCATCAATTTCTTCCGGTTGTGTTTTTGCCTGTAACCTGAACGTGGGAGTTTGAATCCGACTCGTGATTATAAAGTTTTAATTTCAATTCTTCACACGCTATGAATTTTGGAAGAGTGTAACCCACCTATAGGCCTTCGCTTTACGCTCTTACATAGACTTATTACTTATTAGTTTATTTGGGATTTAGGTTTTTCTCATAGCTTTAAAAAGTTGTACCTTATTGTAGGCAGATTTAAAGAGAAAGAAGCAGTTGAAGATATCAAAGGGGGAAATCGATAAAGCGAAGAAGGAAGTCGATGATAATTTCGAAGTTAATGTGCAGGATGACCTTTTCAACGTGATATTCTCGTCGCATCACTTCGCAATCGATCCAACTGATTCGCTTTTCAGGAAAAGCAAGTGAATGGAGCAAATTATTCATGAGAAATTGAAACGAAAACATGGGGATGAGGGGGGGGAGGGGAGGAAACGACGGAAAATGTTAGTTGAGGTTGAGGACAGTATATAAATATAGTCTGCCCTATCGAGGTATTTTTCGGAGCGGACAATTTTCCGCAACGCAAATATGGTCGGAGGTTTATTTTGTATACGAGCTAAATGGCATCGGACAAAAATATGGCAACGCATTATTTGACATGCGATGGCTTACAATTTTTTTATTGAGATGTGCAAAGAAATAAGGTTATCGATTAGACATAATTGTGTTATAATTGTGTTATTTATGCAGGTGGCCATGGTTCAGAGGATAGAGTAGTGGATTGCTAAGCCGAACGCTACGGGTTCAAACCCCAGCTTCAGCAGCATTCTTTTTCTACAAAAATCGCCAGCTTATCTGAGGCCACCTGTGCGATAACATGAGACAATACAAATCTAAGTCTCCTCCTCTGAACCACGTAGGTTTCTGTTATGTGTACTTTCTTTCTATGTGTCTATCTGTCTCTCTCTGTTGTAGGTCTTGTTCTGTCCCAGCGGATGGTCTCAGTCACCAGTGCTGCTATGTGTCTGTAGTTCGTTACATTTATGTGCGAAGTACTGTGAAATGTAATGTAATGTAATGTGTTATTTATTGAATTGAATTTTGAAATGAATGAACTTCAGTAACGTTAAAGTTTTTTTTTTACTTTCTTACACCAATGCAACTTAATAATAAATAAGCAATAAAACACACGATAACATTTCGATTTAATATATTTAAGATCGATGAAAATCGATAAGTCTTAAGAGGGCCATCACTAATTTGTAATGTCAAATTCGCTTTTGTTTTTCAAAAGCTGACATGCCCTCTGTGGCCACTGAAATGGTCAATTCCATACTTTGCCTAACTGGCAAGGAACCACAGTGTGACAATTCACTAATCTAGCGGAATTTAATTACAAAAATCACTTTCAAGCAAGTTAAGCAAAAAAAACAAAAATTGATATTAAAGTCAGATTTTGTGATCATTTTAAATAAAATCGAGTTTTAAAGGCGCTTTGGTTAATATGAATTTAGACGGGTTTTTTGATTTGTTATTGGGGACTTTGTTTTATTTTTCTTAAATATAATATAAGAGAATGTAAAAACAAGTAAAACCTTATTTCATATGATGCTCAATATTTTGTTATTGTGCTCAAAAGTTGAAAAATTGAGTTTTTTGTGTCAATTTTTACATTAAGTGGAGAAAATTTAGTATTATTCCGCATTATTCCGATGGGAAACTATATGTTTTTTAAAGCTTAATATATAAGCTTTCATTCTACGTTTTAAGTTGCTGCGCATAGGTGCGACACCCATACATTTTTTTTTAATTTTCGAAGTTGCTTCCAAAATAATTTCTTACAAAATGATATTGATATTATATTTAAAAATAAAACTAAGACCACAAAACAAGAAACTATAAAATAAATACATAAACATATTTTATTATATAAATAAATGCATATTAACACATATATATATGTTTCTATATAAATAAAAATTTGAGAAATTATGTGTTTTATGCAATATATATATGTCGTTGCTGTCCTAGCAAAACTCGAATCGATTCAAAAGGAATTTTATGTTATAAGTTTATATATATATTAATGCAACAACAAAGAGATGAAAAACTTACTGTTTGGTATATAAATAACATTTTTTTCATAGGGTAAATAAGCAATGTTTTTCAAAATTTACCAAAAAAAATGATTTTGCCAAAAATATGAATTATATGTTTTTATATGTTATTATTTTTTACAAATCTAAACAAAAAAGAAACAGCAGGATTTTTGGTCAGAATTTTTTATCTGTACAGAATGGGCCTTTGTATGTGCACTAAAAAAGCACTTTCACAGGGCCGTTTGTTCCAAAATTTGGTAACTATACAAATCTTTGTAATTCAGTTACATTTTAATACATATTCATTATGAAAACTAAAAAAACTGTTTGGGGAGAAAAATTTAATTTTTAGTAAAGGTCTGCCAAAGTGCAAAAAACACGTGAGTTTAAAGCTCTTTAAGTCAAAAACAAAAATTGCAGTTTAACTTATTTTTGTACATATTTGTTATGAATCTGATACATAAAATTTAAAAGAAGCAAAAAAATTACAACCTTAATTCACTCTTTGGTATGGGTCTAACATAGGCAAAAAACATGTACATTCCGATCTCTGCAAATCTAAAATTTGGCTATTTTAATAAATAATTCTAGTTAAATATCATTCTCTGAATATATTTGTTGAATCTTGCGAAGGAATCACTAAAAAAAAAATTAATTTGTATAAGCGCTATTAATTTTATTCCGCTAGAAGAGCGAAATGTCACACTCTGGAACGGTTCAAAGGAGCAACCATCGAAATGCAGCAGATTGAATTTCCAGCATATACGAATGACCAAATTTTCATAATGGTGTAGCGGCTGGTTTGAGAATCTCCTAATGCAATAGATGTGGATTCAACTTGGATTGTTTAAACGAGAAGGCTCCGATCGAAGTGATAACCGGCCATGCTGGTTTCCTGATGGCTGAGAAGCCAGTGCGAATGGTTCATTTGTTAAGTGTTCAAAAAAGTAGAATAAAAAAGTGATTTTAAAGATAGTGTAGGCATTTAACTTTATTACGTTTCTGTTGCCTCTTTTTTCTCTATTTAACAATTTGTGCCTATTGGTGACTATTCATTCATTTTGTGAAGTAATCACTTTCCCTGATGTCTTTCGGATGTTCGCCTTCAGCAATTTGCACCATCCACAAGAATTTGTTGATATCGCGAACAAATCTCATATATCTATGAGATAACCATAAGCGCAACGACGTATTCTCCTTTTGGCACATCCGCACACTTTCAAAAATCAACACGTAAGCCAATTATGTGTTTGCCGTGTAGGAAATAACGCAAACGAGCATGTTCGGCAAACAATTCCGCAAACAATTTTCGGCGGACAAATCGGAAACCAAATTGTCAAAAATTAAGGAAAATAAAGCTAATCATCGCACCACATTGTTACTCATCGTACTGCGTTACTTCATGTCGGAAAAAATTCCGATTTGTAAGTCGGAAGAATACCTCGAAGCAAAATTTGTCCGAAACGTACGAAATCGGACAAAATTCCGCTCCGAAAAATACCTCGATAGGGCAGAATAATACGTAATTTTTTTTTGCATAAATATTGGAAGAAAAATTTGTAAATTCCAAAATTCAAAAAGAAAATCCACAATCAATCAAATTTGAAATTCAAATTCAAAATGTACATATGTAACCGCTATTTGTCGGTAGGGCAGTTCAAGGTGCAGGTTTGTTCTTGCATTCGATGCAAATGAAAATTGGCTGTTCTTCTTATCGTTCGTAAAAATGTATTAAAAACGCGTCGAAAAAGTGAGGAAAAATGTAAAGTTGTAAGTAAAATTAATGTTAATTAATTAGCGCAAAATTTTAGTCCGCTAATGAACGATTTTAGTGTGATACTAGCTTAAAATGACGTTTCAGACATGACTCAAACGTCATTTTAAGCTAGTATCACACTAAAATTGTTCATTAGCGGACTATAATTTGCGCCATTGTTTTTCTGTGTTGTGATGTGAAATTTTCTTGGATTTCATGTCAATAATTGTCCGCAATCTCGCTTGTAATTTTTTTGTGATTTTTCGTTTTTAAAAAGTGCAAAAAAGTGTTAGTTTTTCTTTTTCGTGTTTAAAAAGTACAAAAATTAGTTAGTTTTTCCTTCATTTTTGAGAAAAAAAAACCTCTTCGGGTTCGGGAAAGAACAATAAAGCCAAGTGTATCGCGTAGCGTGCGAAGAACAACCTTCCTAACCCTAAAAGCTCAAGAAATGATCTTTACAAATTGTGAGAGGTAAGCTGGCTTCTTTTTAAATCAATATTTATGAACATTTTAATATGCAACAGAAAAGTAAGCTTATTTAGTCAAATGAAGCATTGCAGAAACCATTACGTAACCTAGCCTTGCTGCTTGAAGTTCCCAAAGGAATTGGCTTGTTTTCAACAAAAGTCCTTTTTTTCGGGAATATTGAGCTTATTTTAAAGTGTTTGTGTATTATTTGATTTCTTGAATGACAAAGACAAAGTTTCTCTCGAACATGGCACGCCAAGTCTAAGTCGTGATGTGTGAAGTCCTTCGGGGTTCGGACTTGGCCCAGCCATCTTAGTCGGTTTGCCGTCATTTTTCTGGCTGGATCTATCTTACTGTGAAGCTCATATAATTGGGTGGTTTCGCTTATGTTTACCCTAGGCAGTTACTTGGTGTTGGAAGCGATAATTCAGTCTTGCTATTGTTTCTGATCCTGTGGACTGAGAGACACAGGTTTTCTTTGTTTTGCATTTCGGCTGTTGGACTGCAAGAAACTCCTGGTTCAGTTCGTATAATTCGTTTTCGTACACACTTTGTCTTTCGATTGTCCTGGAGTAGCACCGGTTCGTTTAGGTAAATCTTGCCTGATTTCCACGACGAAACCCCATTTCTTGTACCTGATCAAAGGGCCAGGTAAGGTAGTGCCCAGCCAAGTTCTAGCACTACTCCCTTTTTACAGGATCGAACTCAAGTACATTTTTAACTCTCCATAACTTTTGAACCCACAGAGTTAGAAGCTTTAAATTTGAATGAGCAATCATCCAAACTATTTTCTATTTTCTTTTAATATTTATGTATTATCTTCTATGATTTAAAATATTCAATATAACACTTTTATATGTAAGAATGAAATGAGGCAAAAGGAGGGGATATGACAAGGGGGTGACTCGAAAGGGAAGGAAAAACTAGGAATAGGGCGGGGTAGAATAAGGGATGGGGAAAGAATGTCCGCTGCGGCGGCCGTGGCATGCTCGCTTTGCGCGACTAAGCTCGTCGGACTGGGGGGGGATCTTGCCCCCGCAGGCGAACCTCACCTCTTTCAAAAACATGAAACATGCCTAACTTGAACCGCGATCCAACTATCTTCTTATCTCTTCTCTCGCTTACCGTCCTCGGAAACCGCTGCTGTTGATGCGGCTTGGCCTTTACCCACCCAACCTTAGAATCCCGTCGGCCTTATTTGCGGATTCCCCAAACGTTCTCTGAAGTGCTGTGTAGCCTACGTACTAAAAACAGAAGACCAGCTTACCTTATTGCTCCCCCATAAAAAGTGCTCAACAATCCATCATAAACTTAACGGATGCCATGATCAAAACGAAAAGACGTGGTATTCCATGCTATGGCGCAATTTACATTGGTTTTATTGAAATAAGCTTACTAACTAACATTCAAAATAACAAAAAAACTAGACCTATCACTAACTCAACTAAGACTGAACAATTTTGTCTCGAAGAACTACTTCGACCAACAAAAACAATTTGCAAAATTCTAAACTTGACTCAAAACAAAAGCAAACAGAAAAACAATCGATTCCCAACGAGACGAATCAGTATGGGCTCCTCTAATACCCCGGTATCTTATCTTGGGTCCAATTCGTCGACCCTGTGCTACTTGCGACGCGCGATTCAATATCAGTCCCTACCTACAAAGAGCTCTATGTTGGAGGGAATGAGAAAATGTCATCTACCAAATATCCGACCGACCGCGAGGGGTGGGAGAGGATCTTCTTCTAGCGCCTAGACGGACGATTGTTGCTCGTCTTACCACAGGATTGTCCCGGTTCGAAATAGATTGTCTTTTCTTGCTAGTCTTTAAAATTTTGAAGCAAGACAAGAAAAAAAATGGACCCTAGCTCTTCAACGTTCAGAGATTTCTGAGGTTTAGTAAATTATTAGACAAAAAGTACATGCAAATCACTGACTAAATCACTAAATAGATAAAGGTATAATTTGAATAAATATATGGATAAAGGTGTAAATGTTAAAGGTGAATAAATAAGTATATATGCAATTAAAATAAACAACTACTAAAATTATAATTATAGCGCCAAGCTATCTTAGGTACTAATACAAAAAAAAAACAAAAATCGTGACTTGGGCGTTGAATCTTCGTCTTCCCCGTGCGATTCAATGATATGTTGGCCCTTAAATCGGACGCCAGCGCAACGTGGGCTTTCGGTTCTGGTGCCACTCCAGATTTGCGCCTCTAAAGGGCAAATTCTTGTGTCGTTATCAATATTTGTAGATTTTTAGCTGCTTTTGTAGCACGGGGTGGATCAGTGCTTTGGCGCTCGATTACCATGCAGGTAAGTATAGATATAGGTATATATCGAACCTAGCTTCAATTTTTCTTTTTGTTTCACCTTGCTTATGGAATACTATCAAAATTACTTGGGAAGCCCGGGTAATGCACGGGCTCTTTAATCCTTCGCTTCACTGACGACAACGGCTAGTAGCGTCTTTTACGCCCCTCACAAACTGGCCGTACACACCATCCACCCTGTACGGATAAGATTCTTTAATTTTCGAATAACGAATATTTTACTAGGACCACATTACCCGAAAAAAACTACACTTCTGGGCATCAAATGAAAAAAAACACCATACAGCTCCGAAATACTTGCACTTAAATCAGTATTCAAAAGTTCTCCGAAAAAAAACGTCTTTTCGCGCAAAAATACTATGGCTGCCGGCAATTATTGCTTTTCCGATTTAAGTATTTCCTCAAGCACAGCCGTATCACACCAAACTACTGAGCCTCGCACATCAAACCGTATGCTAACCAACGGCTATTGTTCGGACTACCTACGATGCACTAAGTGTTTTGCATTTGCATGCAATCACCTCATCATCGACCCATCATTGGTTTACCGTACAACCTGATATTCAAACATATAATTCCTTGCAATTACATAAACGATCGGATGGTAAGTTCGTCGAACTCAACGGACAAATTACATAACATCTTTCCTTTTCTATTTCCTAGGATACCCTATACCCAAACCAGAAGGATGTACAGCCAATCAACCCCAGAGGGCGCTTCACTCAGCAAAAAGGAATTCGATAAATGTCATCTTGACATTTCTAGTAAATGTCATTATTAATTTTATTTGCTTTTTAGATTTTGCAACACAATTTTGCCACAAAATACATTTTATTCCCAAAAGGGTTTAATAATTCGTATAAAAACAACGCTAAAACTACATTATGAAGTCTGCCCTAGCCAGGAAGCGATGTGATGTCCTGAACGCGCGCCAAACCCCCACACCAGCAGTTAAGTATACTCCCAATCAATTTCCTTTTCTTGCATCTTTTCCCACCTCCTATTTTTCGTTCTAGCAAGACAACTAGAAAACTCCTAGGACATCCTGGATCGAAATCAACGAGTTTCCCGAAGCGTCACCCCCAGTGATTCAGTATCAACACCAAAAACAATCAAATTAAACACCTACTAACCAAACAAAAACTTTTTCTTTCAGGAGCGGCCGCAACAAAACTCCGGATCTGATATTCCTGCGAATCCAACAGAGACGGTGATGGCCGCCTCGAGCTTACTACTTTCCTCCGACGTGGGGAGAAACTCACGCCCAAAAGCCGGGCATATGAATAAACATAACAGAAGAACTCCAGCTGTTTCAGCTTGGCCGTAGAACGCAGGTACGAAAATGGAAATAATCCAATAACGAAAGTCAAGGTATTTTCGTATTTATACTCATTACTAATTAAGGACACTACACTGTCGTTTAGATCAATAATCATTCGGTTAAGAATTTAGTTCTTAGTATTTAATAGTTCAAGACTAAAACTAATAAAAACTTTCTGCAACGTATTTGCCTTCAGACATCGTCAGTTCTAATTTCTTGGGGTCAATGACCTTCTACTGAGGAAATTTGTTTTCTGTTAGGGTAGGTCGGGATCTGCTTTTCGTTTTCGATTATCTGTTTGGTTCTAGGAATTTATTTGTTGGGACTTCAGAGTCGTGAGTGACAGTTGCGTAGAGGGATTTGCAAACGAAAACATAATTTAATACATAAAGAAATAAATAGATAAATAACACTGACATAAATAGGACAAAACAATATTTGGAGCCTAAGGCGATATCACAGATGGTTGAAGGTTAAAAAAAAAAGAAAAATCAGTCTCATGGGTTTATCACAGGTGGGTGGAAACATCGTAACGATGTCAATATCACAGGTCGATTTATTCTGATGTTCAGTCTCAAAAGAGTACTCGCATAACACAGTTAAGATTAGGCATTCAAACTTGAGACAACGTTTGACTTCACGCATAGACGGGCGTTCGCAAACTATCATTGATATCGATTTTCAAATCGACGCCTGTGAATAACCTTTCGAGACGGTTGTTCTTCTCGGACCCTTTACGCACCTAGGTGTTACATGGCTGGATATCGGTTCTTCTTAGGTCCGTCATTGCTTCAGGTCTTTCGCATGAAAGACCCCAATTTTCTTTCCTGTCAGGTTCTCTATTTCGTACAGACTTTTCCCTACACATCGGACAATACGACACTTAACATACTTGGGACACAACTTAGCGGATAGGCGTTTTGAGGCGTCGCTCAAAACGAAATTGCGTTTAAACACCTCTTGGCCGGGGACATAGTGTACTTTTCGAGTACGAGTGTTGTACGCTTTGGCACTCCTTTCATTGGCTTCTTTTAAGGAATCTTTTAATTTTTCTCGGAGTAGTTGTAGTCGATGTTGCCGGGGAATGCTAGCAACTTCTCCGTCCTCTAGGACATTCAACCGCCGTGCCAACTCATACCCGCTGCCGTGAGTAATCATGTTTACTCCGAACAAAGCGAAGTACGGCGATACTCCAATGGAAGAGTGTACCGAGCTTCTCAAGGCTGACGCAATCTCACTGAGGTGTAGGTCCCAGTCTCGCTGGTCCTCTTTGAGGTACGACCTAATGGCCGCTATCAGAGTTCTATTCACCCTCTCTGATGCGTTTGACTGGGGCGAGTAGTTCGCAGTCTTGAAATGATGAATCCCAAAGTGAAGCAAAAAATTTTGAAATTCCTTTGCTAGGAATTGCTTCCCATTATCGGAGTGTATTATTTGAGGCACTCCGAAACAGTTAAAGATTTCATCCTTGAGGAACTTAATGACGCTGGTTGAGTTGGCAGCGCGAAGAGCTTTGAGGAACACGAATTTAGAAAAATGGTCCAAGACGACAAAGACATAGACATTACCATTTTTCGAACGGGGATAAGGACCAATGAAATCGACATATAGTTTTTGGAAGGGACGCTCAAAAACACAGTTACTTAGAATAGGGGGACGAGAAATCTGATTTGAAGACTTTGATTGCTTGCATACATCGCAGTTTTTAATAAAGTGTCGCACCTGGATTGTCATGTTCGGCCAATAAAAATGCTGCCGTAAGCGATGTAGCGTTTTCGCTATCCCTCCATGGGCGGACTCGGGCGGATTATGGGCTCTCTCTATCAACTCGCTGGTTAAAGCCGAGGGGATCCAGAGGCACCAAGTGTGTTCGAACTGGAATTCATTTTCTTTCGGGAATATGGTGCGCTTATAGACGAAGTCGTCTTCAACTTTCAGGTCGGGAAGCTGCGTTGAGTTTTCAATGACCGTTTTAATCAGGTCTTCATATTCTTTCGACTTGAATTCTTCCGAATCCAGGTCGACGCTTTCCGCAGGCCATTTCAGTGTCAAAGCATCCAAGTGTGCCCGAGAAAGAGTGTCCGGCACTACATTCTGGGACCCTTTCCTATGCTCTATATCGAAGGAATACGACTGCACCTCCAAGCTCCAACGTGCTAGCCGCCCACTCAAGTCTTTCATGGTCATTAACCATTTGAGGCTTGAGTGGTCAGTTATGACGGTGAAATCCATTCCCTCGATATAGGGCCGGAATTTTTTGATCGCCATAACGGCCGCCATGCACTCCTTCTCGGTGACACTGTAGTTTCTTTGACACTGATTGAGCTTTTGGGAGAAGTAAGCAATGGGTGATTCTAGCCCGCCCTCGCGTTTTTGAAATAGAACTGCCCCAATTCCCGAGTCAGACGCGTCGCATTGGACGTAAAAACGTTCGGTAAAAATGGGCGCTACTAATACCGGAGCGGAGGTAAGAGCTGATTTGAGGTCTTCGAAAGCGACCTTAGCCTCTTCAGTCATGACAAACTTTGTGCTCCTTTTCTTCAAAGTGTCTGTAAGGGGGGCGGTTAGGCTAGAAAAATTCCTGATAAATCGCCGACACCACCCTGCCAGACCAAGTAGCCTCCTGACTTGCCTAGCGTTCCTAGGCATCGGAAAGTTGACCACCGCATCCACCTTATCTGGATCGGTCTTCACACTCCCACCACCAACGATGAAACCCAAATATTTAAGCTCCCTAAAGCAAAATTTGGATTTCTTAACGTTGATGGTGAGATTGGCTCTCCTGAGACAGTCCGCCACTTCACCAAGCAGAGCGATATGGGTATCAAAATCTGGGGAGACAACCAGCAGGTCGTCCAGATATACAAAAACTCGCTCCCGGAGGCGAGCAGGAATGACCTTATCCATTAGACGGCATAACCTCTGGGCTGCATTGCACAACCCAAAGGGCATGACCGTAAATTGGTATAAGGGCCTTCCAGGCACCGCAAAAGCAGTTTTCTCTCTACTCCGTTTCTCCAACGGAACCTGCCAAAATGCCTCCTTGAGGTCCACGCTACTAATGTAGAACGTGTCCGAGAGACGGCTGAGAAGCCCCTCGATATGAGGGAGCGGGTAAGCGTCCTTTTTGGTAACCGCGTTGACCTTTCGCGAATCCAAGCAAAAACGGTATTTTGTCGTACCGTCTGGGCCAGGCTTCTTGATCAGTACAACTGGTGAACACCAAGGGCTTTCGCTCTCCTCTATAACGCCGAGGCCTATCATCCGGTCTACCTCCTGGTACAGATTGGCTTGAACCGCAGGCGAAACAGGGTAGTGTCTCTGTTTCACCGGGACCGCGTCTCCGACATCTATGACGTGCTCCGCTAAAGTTGTCTTTCCCAGACCATGACGTTCGAAGTCCAAGAATTTCTGCTTCACCGCCTCCAGAGCAGCACTTTGTTGGAAAGACAGGTCGTGTGCGTTTCTTAAATCCGCCTCCTCTTTCGGAATCGTAAGGGAACTAATTAGGCCTGGAGCGATTTGGAACGATTTCCAAAAATCGACTCCGAGGTATAGTTCTTGGTCTAGGTTCGGGACAAGGTACAAAACAATGGTCTCCTCATGGCCCTTGTACAGTATCGTAGCCCGACATTTCCCTACGATCGCCTGATTTTTACCGTCTGCCGTCTTAACTCCGGATTTGAAAGGCTTCACTGATAAACCAGCTTGTTTAGCAAACTCTAACCCTCCTTTCCCTAAGATGCTGACGCTGGCACCGCTATCTAACAACCCGTTAATTCTTTGGCCTTCGATGACCACCGTTGCATATGGTCTAGGGTCCGAATCGGTATCGACCACTGTAGACGCTATGCTACTCCGCGTTTTCTTTCTTCGACGAAATCTCTCCCGGGCTTTCAAAATTCTTTTAGACACCGCACTTACTTTAGCGTTGAAAATTCTCTCCCTAGCTTCATTATATTCCCTAATTCTCACATGTAACGGTTTTAAAATTGTAATAGATTTATCTTTCTTTTCTTTCAACACGATATTTTTATCCCTGATCAATATCCTAATCGGGTTTTCTTTACTATTTGGTAGGTTTAATTGGACGTTGGAGGTTTCTGGGGTGCTTCTGTCGAACGAGATTCCCCCATTTCTCTCCCGTTCCGAAGGAGGTTTTCCGGGTTACACACGGGGCATTTTGGAGTAACCACTCCATCATGACCGCACCGGAAACAGAAAATTTTCTTAACTGGGACGGGACAATCGATAAACAGGTGACCACTCATTTTGCAGTTCCAGCAAGGGCCACTTTTAGGTTCGTAAGAACGGTTAGTGGTGGGGCGTACATTCTGGCGTTGAAAAGCCTCGACATACTCGTTGGGTGGACCGGGTTCCGGTTCCAGTTCGTGGACATACCGAGGCGTTGGCCTTGGGGCTCTTGCGAAATCCTTCTCCTTAACCGGGAAGGCGTATTCGGCTTCTTTGCAGGCTATTCGCAGTTGGTCCATAGTGTAGATGGCTTGTGGATACACTAACCTCCCTATCCTTTCGTTAAGGTTCTTTTTAACCGCACGAACTAAATCAGCCTCTACCACTTGTGTCCTAAGCTGGACTCTTAACCTGCTTATAGCTGCAAAGAAGTCGTCGCTCGCCTCGTTAGGACCTTGTTGACGCGACCCAATTTCCCTCATCAAATCCCAGTCCGTTTTTGAATTTCGGAACTGTTGGATTAAGGCGTTTCGCAAAGTTGGCCAGTCTGGTCTATAATTTGCCTTCTGATATTGCCAATACCATTGGCTGGCCGGCCCAGACAACAGCAAGTGGAAATCTCTAAGCACTTCAGCCCAAGAGCAAAAGTGCTGACTCTGAAGCATTTCCACCCTGAAGATGAAATCTTCCACGGCCAACGATTCTGACTTGCCATCGTAATTAAGACCCCACCTATCAATTCTTATGCCTTGCCTAGAACTTCCAGGATGTCCTGGGAATCCTTGTTGCATTGTAGGCATTGGAGTATGTCCTCTTTCAAAGTTCGTGGACCGGCGGTACGGATCCGAGTGAACTCCCAGAGGATTCATTTCGTCCCTATAACCTCGACCCTGCTGCCCTACTGGCACGAAAGACCTGGAATTTGGGTCTAATCCAGACGTTGTCGGATTAAAGCTTGGTGGTGGTTGGCTAAATCTCGCGCTGGGTTGGGACTGCGGTTCCGCTACTGCCTGGTCTCTGCCTCTTCCTGACTGGACTCCTACCGACTGAATGTTCAAGCCTTTGAAGAAGTCGGCCAACCCTTTTTGGATCTCAGTTTTCACTGTCTCCGAAACCGCAAGGTTGATAGCCGATCTCAACTCTGGGCTGATGTTGGCACTTCTAGCCAGTGATTCGCTCGCCGGATTGCCTAACTGAGTATTACCAGGCGGTATGAACTCTTCTACCCCTATAATCTTCAAAAGCTCTTTATCTTGGAACTTTTTCCCTAGCCCGTTTGGATCTTGAAACCCTACGTCGCTGCAAGACGGGGATCCCTCCAAAGTATCTTGGCTAACCCCCGAACTACCACTCCCTGGCGGCCTCTGACCTTGTTCCCTGGAGCTTTGGACCTGTTCCCTGGAGCTTTGGTCCTGCTCCTGGTCCTGTTCCCTGGAGTTTTGGTCCTGCTCTGAGTTTATAGTGGCCCCTTTTGGGGAATGTTGGAGTGGCATCCTTCTGGTTTGGTCGCCCTTTAATAACGACCTGGTAACTGGCCTATTCCCTATTTGGTCCCTCAAGTTTTCCGCTCTCTTCTCCTCCTCTTCTCCTAGAAAATACCTGCTCATCCGATGCTGACTACTTGGTCGAGTTCGAAGAAAACAGTTTTTGGTTCGGGTTTATACAAAAAAACGATAACGAACAAAACTTACTAAACTAACCAGATTATAACAACCAACTAAACAAACGGAAGAACGAATAAGATAAGACCTTTTAAGTTTGGTACCTGGGCTTATCTATAACTATTAGCTTTTTTTTTTAACTCTTATTTTCTCATGCGGGGGAGTTTTAGGCAGCTGGTGCTCGTCTTCCAGCCCGTAAGACTCCACAGCACTCCGAATAACTTCAATCATCAATTTACTTTATATTTTTTCCGAGAATGGCAAGAACACACATCTTACATAAAGTTAAACGACACGACTACACAATGTTCGACCGAGTTGGTCCGCGAGGCAAAAACCTGTCGTCGCAATTGATCGGGCGTGCTTAAAAGCTCTCCTGATCAAGACTTACGCCTAGTTTATGTCCCGCCGACCACCTCTGTTGAACCAGGATTACACAAACGATGCTCCCCTGATCGAAGTCGGGAATTCTGTCGCAGTCCAAAGAATAGTTCATGAACCGTGATACTTGGAGACATACAGAATCCTCGGCGTCGGCCATGAAAGCAACCAGATACAACACAAACGATGTTGCGGTTGTATCCGACTCGATGTGGAGGCTCGCCGTCGCTATCAACCAGGCCTGCTAACGAGCTATCCTGGCTGAGACTTACAGTTCGTCTCCCCACCGAGGCGAACACAATCGAAACATTTAGGAAGGACTGGGACAACACGAATGGGCGCCATTTGAAATGAGGCAAAAGGAGGGGATATGACAAGGGGGTGACTCGAAAGGGAAGGAAAAACTAGGAATAGGGCGGGGTAGAATAAGGGATGGGGAAAGAATGTCCGCTGCGGCGGCCGTGGCATGCTCGCTTTGCGCGACTAAGCTCGTCGGACTGGGGGGGGATCTTGCCCCCGCAGGCGAACCTCACCTCTTTCAAAAACATGAAACATGCCTAACTTGAACCGCGATCCAACTATCTTCTTATCTCTTCTCTCGCTTACCGTCCTCGGAAACCGCTGCTGTTGATGCGGCTTGGCCTTTACCCACCCAACCTTAGAATCCCGTCGGCCTTATTTGCGGATTCCCCAAACGTTCTCTGAAGTGCTGTGTAGCCTACGTACTAAAAACAGAAGACCAGCTTACCTTATTGCTCCCCCATAAAAAGTGCTCAACAATCCATCATAAACTTAACGGATGCCATGATCAAAACGAAAAGACGTGGTATTCCATGCTATGGCGCAATTTACATTGGTTTTATTGAAATAAGCTTACTAACTAACATTCAAAATAACAAAAAAACTAGACCTATCACTAACTCAACTAAGACTGAACAATTTTGTCTCGAAGAACTACTTCGACCAACAAAAACAATTTGCAAAATTCTAAACTTGACTCAAAACAAAAGCAAACAGAAAAACAATCGATTCCCAACGAGACGAATCAGTATGGGCTCCTCTAATACCCCGGTATCTTATCTTGGGTCCAATTCGTCGACCCTGTGCTACTTGCGACGCGCGATTCAATATCAGTCCCTACCTACAAAGAGCTCTATGTTGGAGGGAATGAGAAAATGTCATCTACCAAATATCCGACCGACCGCGAGGGGTGGGAGAGGATCTTCTTCTAGCGCCTAGACGGACGATTGTTGCTCGTCTTACCACAGGATTGTCCCGGTTCGAAATAGATTGTCTTTTCTTGCTAGTCTTTAAAATTTTGAAGCAAGACAAGAAAAAAATGGACCCTAGCTCTTCAACGTTCAGAGATTTCTGAGGTTTAGTAAATTATTAGACAAAAAGTACATGCAAATCACTGACTAAATCACTAAATAGATAAAGGTATAATTTGAATAAATATATGGATAAAGGTGTAAATGTTAAAGGTGAATAAATAAGTATATATGCAATTAAAATAAACAACTACTAAAATTATAATTATAGCGCCAAGCTATCTTAGGTACTAATACAAAAAAAAAACAAAAATCGTGACTTGGGCGTTGAATCTTCGTCTTCCCCGTGCGATTCAATGATATGTTGGCCCTTAAATCGGACGCCAGCGCAACGTGGGCTTTCGGTTCTGGTGCCACTCCAGATTTGCGCCTCTAAAGGGCAAATTCTTGTGTCGTTATCAATATTTGTAGATTTTTAGCTGCTTTTGTAGCACGGGGTGGATCAGTGCTTTGGCGCTCGATTACCATGCAGGTAAGTATAGATATAGGTATATATCGAACCTAGCTTCAATTTTTCTTTTTGTTTCACCTTGCTTATGGAATACTATCAAAATTACTTGGGAAGCCCGGGTAATGCACGGGCTCTTTAATCCTTCGCTTCACTGACGACAACGGCTAGTAGCGTCTTTTACGCCCCTCACAAACTGGCCGTACACACCATCCACCCTGTACGGATAAGATTCTTTAATTTTCGAATAACGAATATTTTACTAGGACCACATTACCCGAAAAAAACTACACTTCTGGGCATCAAATGAAAAAAAACACCATACAGCTCCGAAATACTTGCACTTAAATCAGTATTCAAAAGTTCTCCGAAAAAAAACGTCTTTTCGCGCAAAAATACTATGGCTGCCGGCAATTATTGCTTTTCCGATTTAAGTATTTCCTCAAGCACAGCCGTATCACACCAAACTACTGAGCCTCGCACATCAAACCGTATGCTAACCAACGGCTATTGTTCGGACTACCTACGATGCACTAAGTGTTTTGCATTTGCATGCAATCACCTCATCATCGACCCATCATTGGTTTACCGTACAACCTGATATTCAAACATATAATTCCTTGCAATTACATAAACGATCGGATGGTAAGTTCGTCGAACTCAACGGACAAATTACATAACATCTTTCCTTTTCTATTTCCTAGGATACCCTATACCCAAACCAGAAGGATGTACAGCCAATCAACCCCAGAGGGCGCTTCACTCAGCAAAAAGGAATTCGATAAATGTCATCTTGACATTTCTAGTAAATGTCATTATTAATTTTATTTGCTTTTTAGATTTTGCAACACAATTTTGCCACAAAATACATTTTATTCCCAAAAGGGTTTAATAATTCGTATAAAAACAACGCTAAAACTACATTATGAAGTCTGCCCTAGCCAGGAAGCGATGTGATGTCCTGAACGCGCGCCAAACCCCCACACCAGCAGTTAAGTATACTCCCAATCAATTTCCTTTTCTTGCATCTTTTCCCACCTCCTATTTTTCGTTCTAGCAAGACAACTAGAAAACTCCTAGGACATCCTGGATCGAAATCAACGAGTTTCCCGAAGCGTCACCCCCAGTGATTCAGTATCAACACCAAAAACAATCAAATTAAACACCTACTAACCAAACAAAAACTTTTTCTTTCAGGAGCGGCCGCAACAAGAACTTGGCGTTCTTTTAGATCTCATTACTTTTGGTGGCTAACTTTTTACACAGTGTTATTCGCACATAAGAGAACTTGGCTCTTTTTTTACATGTTATGTTTTTGTTCTGATATTATCTATCAAATCTACTGGGCCACAGTTATGCCTGCCTTATACCGCTCAAGGAGAAATTCAAGTTCTTTCACGCTTAAGTTCTGATTGCCAAGGAATGTAATTAAGAGGCTTCTCACATCACAAAAACATATGCAACCAAAAGCTCGTAAACAATTGTCTCAATTGTACATTCCTTCCGTGAATTTCCCAAGACGTAACCTACGTTAGGTTAGAGTGGCTGTCTAGATGTTGTTGACTCACTTAGACCTCAAGGGTCCATTGTGATACCACAAAAGAAGTTACTCACGGGAGAGTTATAAACCTAAACAAACCAAACAAAAAAACCCAGCCTCAGCATGTCTACCTATGAGGCAGTGTCCTGTTATGACTTCAATTGTGGAGCTTATGATTTTTCTGATCAGAGAAATCAAGCTTTTTGACAGCTTCTGGCCTATGCTTTTCCATATTTGTTTAGTTGCTAGACAGGTGGTACCGTGGTACCCTGTGACCATCTAGCATTTGTTAATTCTAGAGCATATTGTTTGAGAAGATGTAGATGTAGCATGTAGCAAGTGGTGTTCCTATGTTGTGTCTCCTGTCTAACAGTGGGCAGAAGTGTTCAGTTTTTGACAAGCTCATCACCTTTGCTTTCGAGCTAATTAAGAACCATCAAAAACAATTCTCGAAAGTCGGTATTTTATACAGCCGCTTCATCCAAAAAGGTACAGCCAACATGATTTTATTTATTTCATTGCATGAAATACAATTCAAGTGCGTTGAACTCAAACAAATAGCTCATCGTTCATCTTCAGACGGCTCATAAAATAAATGTTACCCAAAACAAGATTTGGATTTAATTATTCATTATGATTACCATTGCAACAACTATACACCAAGATTGCAACAAAGTTAACTCGTTTTCGACTTTGAAAATAAAATAAAAACAAAACACAAAACTCGTAAATGAATAAAAAAAGAAATTGTTTAAAAGTATTTCGATTAAACTGATTTATTCGCATCAATTAAATATATCTTTACGCATTGG
This sequence comes from Sphaerophoria taeniata, assembly GCA_943590905.1. Lineage (NCBI taxonomy): Eukaryota > Metazoa > Arthropoda > Insecta > Diptera > Syrphidae > Sphaerophoria > Sphaerophoria taeniata. Next base: position 88,667,277 of record OX016542.1, read on the forward strand.
AGAGCACATTGATTGCGTGTTTGCGTATAAATGTTGCCTGACCATATTTTATCAGATTGTAAATGCAACTTCCAACCAAAGAAGGAAGAGCTTGAAGCTGAGTTCAAGGTCTGGACAAGGCACCAGATTATAATGTTGTTCCTCCATATTTGTGGTTTCTTGAGCGAAAGTTGTATGACTTGATCAATCTTTAACCTGAATTACAAATTTCCAAATGGCTCCAACATTAAGACTCTAATGCCTGACCCTTTTTAAAGCACTTTGCTCACTCAATCACTACATTGGCTCTCATAGTTGGTCAAAATTATGTTAGCCAACAACTGTCTAATAATTTCTCCAAAAATTATCCACTAATAAGTTATCTAACTTTTGAAACTGGCAATTTTCTAACTATTTTAAGTGGATTGAGTGCTATTAAAAAAAAGTAAGTGTTGTGTTTTGTAACAACACATTCGGTTGATTAAATCGCATATCGAACTTAATGGCTGATAACCAAACGAAACGCGACTCTCACAGAGGGACGGGAAGCTTGTGTTTCTTTGTGGTCGTCAGTCGGTAGCGATACTATCTATCAAATCGAAGATAATTTCAATATAATTAAATCGTTTTTATCCGCATTTAAATTTGAATTGAATTAGCCATTGGACAAGACAGGCATACATACATCAAGGATGTAATATTTTATAACTTGAATGACGGAAGTCTCCGCATGGACAGCAAACACAAGACTCTCGCTCTTTGCTCGTCTATAGAGTGGCGATGATAGCGTGCTTGTTATTACTAACCTATTGATTTAGATTCGTTGAGCAAATAAAATTGTATACTGATCCTTCCTGCACAGTGTTCCATGTTCGAATAGAAAACGAACTGCGGGGTTGTAGTAAAGTTATCTAACAAATGAAGGCTCCTGCATTGAGTTCAGAGCAAAACTGATTTGAGGGAAATTGCACATAAATTGATCATAGCCAACAAACGGAAGACGAAGATTGGTGGCTCTCGGTGCTGGCACAGTAGCTGTGGCCAGTGGCGAAGTGAGTGGTTGATATACGATGGCTTGTGATAGATATGGACCATTGAAAAAGCTGGAGCAGCACACAATTTTATGAAGTTTTTTTTTTTTTGGTTTTGCATGGCAGTGCGTTGAGTTGTGGGAATCGGAATCAGACACAATTTACAAGGGTGGCTCATGGTGAAAAGGGGCCTTGTTGCTTAAAAAAAAACAGACTTTTTGACATGTGCAGAAATAAGAACCTTCTTCTCTTTGTTATGAGTTCAAAAAGTATTCCGATTCCTATTTTTCGGCCGATTTCTAAAATGTCTTTGTTCCTTAGGACGACCTATGTACTTCTTCCAGCCAGGGGCGGATCCAGAGACTCTTGTTTGGGGGGGGGGGCGACCCTGAAAATGTTGATTTAATAGGCAAAGAAAAAAAGGTCTTCAAAAGAACAATTAATCGCACGCTTCGCAGTGCCTTAATCGATAAAAAAAGACCTTAACTTTTTTACCCTGCTTCGACGCTACCCACTACCCTCCTACCTTCCAGGACTACCTGCTTACCGCTAAACCTGTACCCGCTACTCTTCCCGCTACCTACTACTTCAACACATTAACCGCTACCCCTTTACCACGCTATGCGTTACCGGCTACCTACTTCCCCACTACTCCACTACCCGCTTCACACGTCATATCTCAAAAGCAAGAAATCTAAAAAAAAGAAAAAAATATCAACGGCAAAAAATGTCAAGTGTTGGTAAACAAAGACGAATATATTTTCTTCACTGACATTTTTTTTTTTTTTTGATGAAAATAAAAATATTTGACGAAATTTTCAAATGTCGGTTTGATATATTTTGCTGTTGTGATTTGAACAGTATAAATTTAGTTTGTCGTTTATGACCGCGACCGCGGATATGTAACTGATTGTTTTTAAGATGTATTCTGTTATTCGGGACGGAGACAAATCCAACGAATCAAATACCATGAAAATTGGTCCAGCAGATCTCGAGTTATAAGTGTTGTAACAAACACGATTTTCTTTTATATATATAGACTAGCTGTACCCTGCCACGCTTCGCAGTGCCTTAATCGATAAAAAAAAACCTTAACTTTTTTACCCTGCTCCCAGTCATCCCGCTACCCTCCTACCCTCCAGAGCTACCTGCTTCCCGCTAAACCTGTACCCCGTTATCCGATACTCGCTAGGCCACTACCCGCTTCCCGCTACCTACTACTTCAACATACTAACCGCTACCCCTTTACCATGCTACCCGCTACCCATCACCACGCTATGCGCTACCCGTTACCTACTTCCCCGCTACTCCACTACCCGCTTCCCACGCCATACATATCTCAAAAGCAACAAAAGCAAAAAGGAAAAAATATCGCCGGCAAAAAATGTTTTTTGATGAAAATAAAAATATTTGACGAAATTTTCAAACGTCGATTTGACATATTTTGCTTTTGTGATTTGAAAAGTATAAATTTTGTTTGTCGTTTATGACCGCGACCGCGAACATGTGACTGATGCAAAAAATAGATAAAAACAATCCTTGATGCGGATTTTATATAATATTAAAATTTCAGCTAAATCGGTGCAGAGCTTTTTGAGTTTTTCGAGCGTACACAAACCAACATAACATTTTTATATATATAAAATTACATATAGATTACAATTAATACAAATGTGACATTTTTGTTGGTGTTTATCACCAACTTACTTGATAATATAATCACATGACAAATTATTCGAACAGAGGTATAACGAGTACAATTCTATAATGCGAGATGTAATCGATGTTTGCTTTGTGCAAATCTATCTATGATTATATTGTCTTTATTCAAGTCCAAATCGATCTTCTGCCATGCCTGATCGCAGCTTAATTTGAGTTCTCCCGAGAGTAGAAAAAGTTCTCTCTCCGCTTGCTGCACTGAACGCACTGAAACAAAAATTTGGAAGAACACAAACAAACTTTGATGCTGAGTTGAGAAAAGCATTAAAGAAATTAACAGAGTTTTTTTGAAAAATGCGGTCGGTCGCATGATTGGCCCATGTAAAGTTTGTCCGACCAGTAGATTCTTAATGTAGACGTTCTAAGCTTTCATTTGATACCCCATTTGCCCACTCAGCCGATGAGGTAGGATGACACCAAAATACCGTTTTTTAAATGGTCGGATAAAGTGAAAGGCCCGCGTTATTTCTGTCTGACCATATGATTTGGTATCTTCGACGAAATGTCTATTGACCTCTGTACTTACTTTTTCCAAAGTTATGCATTTTAGCCACCAGAAGGCCCAAGAAAAATCTTTCCGACCACTGGTTTTGAAAATGTGGTGGTGGTGGTGGTGGCTAAATTTTCCACTCTGCTGATGAGGTAGGTAATCTTACGGTCACCTCCCGGAGTACTAGGACATTTTTGGAAATAGGACACCAAGCTGTTAAAATGACATTAATTTAATGAATTGAAGTTGATTTTATTATAGGTTAATGGTTTAATGCTAATTTGGAGATTCACAAAATAGGACCCTTTACAATAACTTAAGTTAAAAATATCAAAATTTTGTTTACATAAAGTTAAGGGTCCGATTTTGTGAATCTCCAAATTTGCATCAAACCGTTTATCTTATCATAATGTCTGTGTGAGTGTGCGTATGTGCATTACGTTTTTTTTTTGCTCGATTATCTCGCGACCTGCTAATAGTATTGACATTAAATTCGACTCATTCGATGCGGAATCGCTTATTAAGTTTACAGCTATTTTTTAATCCGAATTAAAAATTTGAAAGAAGTGAAAATTCGTCAGTTTTGCATGAAAATTATGATTATCTCGATAACCGCTCATGGTGTTGACATTAAATTGGTGATTGGTCTCATCCGACGCAAAATTATTTGATTGAGAACTGAATAAGATTTCAGCGAAATCGGCTTAGTGGTTTCTTGAAAGGATTGAAAAAAAAGACTGAAAAAATCTAACAAAATCTGAAAGAATCCATCATTTATTCATGAAAATAATTTCAGCATAAAATGCAACAATAGTTCGAAAAATTGTATTCATCAATGTTAGAAAACATATTATTTTACAGTAATTTGTTAAAACAATTGAAAATGAGTTGAAGCGGATATATTTTCGTGGTTTCAAGGAAAAGAGGTCTATATAAGTAGGAATAGGATATTCATAATTAAACCGGTTGAAACGAATTAGTTTAGTTGAAAACAGTTTGATTTTCTATTAACAACTGAATTTTGTTTTTTATTTTTCTCCTCTAGGAAGTATGTCATGTGGACGATAAGGGCGCACTCATATTTTATTATTTTATTTCTGAATATCATGTTACCACCTGCCACGGTCTTGATGATGATGATGATTTATAATTAACATTATTTTAAAAATATATTTTGCTTGTTATGTCACTAGATCGAAAGCACCTCCGGGGGGGGGGGGGCGACAGGGGCGCCCTTGCTTCCAGCGCAACAAGATGATCATAATCGCGAACTCCTTTTTCCCACTGTCAAATTTTTTGTCAGCAAAATTCAGTTTTCTGTGAACTTAACGGACTTAATAAGTCCGCACCTGACTATTGATACAATCGATATTGTGTGTTGCGAATTGCGATTCGAAAGTACCAAAATAAAACCTTTTATGGGAAAAGTTATGAAGCCAAAATTGACATTTTAATATTCAATTTTTAATTGGCAGATATAAAAAAAGAGATTAATGTCGTAAGTTCAAAGATCTACGAACTAAAAATTGATTGAGTTGAAACTTAATATCTATTGTGCAAATTGGGTTGTGTTGGGCTGATTTCCATTTCATTTTTTTGAACACATGTAAAATGGATTAAAGAATGTATAATAGATTCACTTGACAACGTTGACTTGGTGGTTTTTCTTGAAGAAATCTTTAAAGTGTGTTGACTGATATTCCGAGGTTTTCATGTAATCTTTTGACTGTCATAGGTTAGGTTAGGTTAAAGTGGCTGTCATGGATGTTAAAAGACATACTTAGGCCAGTTGAAGGCCCATTGTGATACCACATGAATCCAAAAGGCTTTCTTCGAAAGCTAAATGAAACCAATTAGAGTTCCTTACGAAACGTAGAAGATTAACACAATAGGTGTGTTTTTTTTGGCAAATCTATCCCAAGTGCAGTAGGATTTACCAAAAAAACGCATCCGCAGTTGTTAAATTTTTGTATTTTGAAGTTGGTCGCTGCTATCATTTTATAGACGATTATTGAATTTTTCTAAATTCTATCCGCAGTATGATTCTACTTCTACTTTTATCGGCAGTATCGTGTTGTATTTGTAATACATGTAGCTTTGCCAAAAAAAACACACCTATTGTGTTCGAGATCGTTTAAATCATTATAAAAGTATTCTCCTAAGTGAATTATACGTTTATGAGCCAGAGCAGGACAGGTGCAGAGGACGAGAAGGACTGTTTCCTCCTCCTCCTCATCCCTGCAGCTACTGCAGAAATCATTAGAAAATACGCCCAGTCGTGCGGCGTGTCTTCCTATTAGACAGTGTCCAGTAATGACACCAATTAACGAGCTTATATGCAATCTGCTTAGAGATATCAGGCACCTCTCTTAAGTCCAGATTAGGCCCAATGTTTTTCGTCGCCTGACAGGTGGTTATGTTATTCCACCTGATGTTAGTTCTCTTAATAGCATCTTGTTGTAGCAAAAGTTTGCATGTAGCGATTGGTATACCAACATTAGCCATTTGTGGTTTAATGGGTAGTGTTGTACCATATTTGGCGAGTTCATCGGCTTTGCTGTTTCCTGGAATGTCTCTATGGCCCGGCACCCAGTGAAGGTGAAGGTGAAGGTGAATGTTAAACTGTTGTGCCATCTCCATTAGAGACGATCGACAGTTTTGGACCGTAATTGAGTTTGTAGAGACAGAGGCCAGGGATTTTATAGCTGCCTGACTATCCGAAAAAATCCGGATATCAGATGTAGATACCACGTTTTCTTTGAGCCAGGACAGGACCTCCTTAATCGGCAAAAGTTCTGCCTGAGTTTTAGTTGTTCGGAATACACACCTCCACCAACCCTGTAACGAAGCGTTACAATTATTTTATTTTGTTCGACAAAATCCAGGAGCGAACCCTCGACAAAACTAAAATCAGCATAAAATATCAACCGCGCGCCTGAAATACCACCTAAGGAGATCCGTCCCTTTGAAAAATAAAAGAGAAATCCAAAACAGAGAGAGCATCGGAGCAACATCACTGCTCATAATAAGTAAACACAACAACACGCAAACACCGAACACAAGAAAAGGGAAAAAAGCAAAAACCGATGCAACAACAAGAAACTACCGAAGCCATGTGCGACAGACGACAACACATGATAACGACTTGGGTGTGATACGATTCACACCCAAGATCAACAGAAATATCTATAAAGGGAAGTGTTGTCGTCGAAACAAATCAGTTCTGACTCCGCTTCGGTAGAGAGAACGCTTGAGCAGTTTGCTAAGATTAGCATCCTATTTTAAATTTTTGCCGGGAAGCACTACAAATTTAGAGCTACCCACCTGAATTTTGTATTGGGAATATATTTCTTCAAAATATATTCTCAACCGACCGGGGCTTCTCTCCGATCCGATATTTTGCCAACCGATAATTTTGTGTATTTTCCCTTCTGGAAAATATACAAACAAGAGTAATAATTATTATTCAACCGTTTTTCTCAGTTTATTCTTTGATCCACTCCTTCTGAGTGTATCAAAGACAGGGCTTTGGCCAAACGTTTATTCAGTGGAGATTTGCCGCTCGCTGACAGAGGTTTATTTCGTTTACTCTTACCTTCTGGAAAGTTAACGAACAGGGGCAATAGTCCAAACGTTTATTTCATAACACTTTGTTGTGAACAGGGTCCTGATTTTGACGAGACCTGGTTTATTCTTTGATCCACTCCTTCTGAGTGTATCAAAGACAGGGCTTCGGCCAAACGTTTATTCAGTGGAGATTTGCCGCTCGCTGACAGAGGTTTATTTCGTTTACTCTTCCCTTCTGGAAAGTTAACGAACAGGGGCAATAGTCCAAACGTTTATTTCATAACACTTTGTTGTGAACAGGGGTCTGATTTTGACGAGACCTGGTTTATTCTTTGATCCACTCCTTCTGAGTGTATCAAAGACAGGGCTTCGGCCAAACGTTTATTCAGTGGAGATTTGCCGCTCGCTGACAGAGGTTTATTTCGTTTACTCTTCCCTTCGGGAAAGTTAACGAACAGGGACAATAGTCCAAACGTTTATTTCATAACACTTTGTTGTGAACAGGGGTCTGATTTTGACGAGACCTGGTTTATTCTTTGATCCACTCCTTCTGAGTGTATCAAAGACAGGGCTTCGGCCAAACGTTTATTCAGTGGAGATTTGCCGCTCGCTGACAAAGGTTTATTTCGTTTACTCTTCCCTTCTGGAAAGTTAACGAACAGGGGCAATAGTCCAAACGTTTATTTCATAACACTTTGTTGTGAACAGGGGTCTGATTTTGACGATGCCTGGTTTATTCTTTGATCCACTCCTTCTGAGTGTATCAAAGACAGGGCTTCGGCCAGACGTTTATTCAGTGGAGACTTGCCGCTCGCTGACAGAGGTTTATTTCGTTTACTCTTCCCTTCTGGAAAGTTAACGAACAGAGGCAATAGTCCAAACGTTTATTTCATAACCTTTTGTTGTGAACAGGAGTCTGATTTTGACTAGACTCAGTTTATTCAGTGGCGACACTGACAGCCGTATAATCCGACTATTTGTCCCCGAGGAGCCACGACTATCCGAGAACCGAGAGGCAAGGAGTAACTCATCGTCGTTGTATTATTAGGTATTATAAGTATTATAAGTAAATTGCCTAGACAATAAACTAGTATAAGAAACCTGTTAGACTTAAGATATCACTAAATAAAAAGCCGTTAAACGAATAGTGAAGGTTGGTTGTGTTATTTGGTTTGGATCTTTAACTCGACGTTTGGTGCTTAGTCGAGAACACCCTGGACAGACTGAGCATACCTCAGCCATAGAAAGCAAGCATCACAAATTGGCGCCCGAGCAGGGACCTTAGAAGATTCCGAAAAACCAAACAATAACACTCTTCGAAAGGTCTCACCGACCGAATAAACTGGCTAACCAAAACGCGATACCAACCAACTTCACTCGCCGCCGAAGCTGTTCAACAGAAGTGTTCCAGCGTGATTTTTCTGCATCTTCGGACTCCGACGCATTTAGTGCTACCGACCGCCACCGCCGTTTTTCCTGTACCGATTTACCTGATTCTTTGTCAAGAATACCGACCGACCATAGCACTATGTCCGAGACCGACAATCAAGAAAGTCAGCCTTTGAGCCCAGTGAAAAACCTGGGATTCGTGTACTTCATGAAGAAGCAAGAGCTGATCGACACTCTGACAGCACAGACGCTGGATGCGACCGGAACTGTGCAAGTTTTGCGTTCTCGTCTCTACAAACATTTGAAGCAGTTAAGGGATCATGGATCGACCCAAAATCTCTGTCAAACCTGGGAGAACGCAATCGAGCAACGCCTCAACACCGACGACGAACCAACCGACAATACCGAATCGGAAGGAGGTTCCCGAAAGATGGACCCCGTTCCGATAAATCCGCCTGAAAAGAAAGCCCCACGGCACCTGCAAATTCCGCACTTTGCGCCCGCCGCAAATAGAGGTCTGACCACATCCGACAACGCCGCATCATCAAGTCATTCACAGGCGTCTTACGCCACCCCGTCGTATTCAGGACCGCCAGACCGATATACATTAAACTACGAAGCGGATGTCATGAACACCGTCCGAAAGTGGAATCTGAAATTTGACGGAACGGGCAATCCCCTAGAGTTCATTGAAAGAGTGACCGAGTTAACGGAGTGTTATAACATTCCACGGCGTTATATGCTCCGCACTCTGCCAGAATTATTTAAAGGAAACGCGTTGTAGTGGCTACGCGTGAAAATGGGAAGCTTGAGATCATGGGAAGACTTCCACCATGCGTTTCTGCAATACTTCTTGCCGCCGCGATACCTGACCAAACTCGAAGACGAGATATACCGCCGACGTCAGGGGCCGCGAGAAAGTGCGAAAGAGTATATACTCAAAACGCAGTACCTGATCCACCAGCATCCTTTTATGACAGTACCAGGCAACCTCGACCGGATTTTTGACGGATTAAGACCCGAATACAGGTTGTACGCACGTCGCCAAGATTTTCAAACAGTTGACGAATTGATTCTTCTTGTCGATGAATGCGACGCTATCACAAGAGATGAAAGGTACACACAAAACGCTTCCACCCGCCAGAATGTGAACCCCACAACGGCTATTTCACGACCGCGAACATCCACCATCACCGAACCGTACGATCGCCAGACTCATTGCTGGAATTGCAAACAGCGAGGCCATCGTAAGGAAAGTTGTCGAAGGCCATTCCGTTTATTTTGTTCATTCTGTGGTCAGGATGGAACGCTAACCAGAGACTGTTCGTGCAGACGCACCAATGCTATAGGCAACAACAGTACTCCACACCTAGACCCCCGACCGTATGTTCCGATAAAAATACAGAATGACGTCTACCACGCTTTGCTAGACACCGGCTCAACGAAAACATACATCAATAAAAAATGCCGAGATCAACTTCGCAGACTCGAGACTGCATGCCGACAAGTATACCAGAAAGTTAGTATGGCGAACGGCGTCTCCGCAACCGTAAGGGAGAGTTACATGGTGAATCTCACGTTGAACGGTAGAGAAACTACGCAAAACGTGACTTATTTGCCTGAGTTGGAAGCCGATGTTTTACTCGGAATGGATGTCTTGGCACCAGCCGGTCTTCAGATATGCATTGATAGCAAAGTTGTAGAATGTAGAAAGCCTGGTCACTATGATGGAAAAGAAATATGTTCACCAGTCACCGTAGTCCCGAAGAGAAAAAGAGAGGGAGTAACAAACAATATTACCCGAAATGAAAATACCGACCAGTTAGCCGTTTCAACTACCGATCATATAGAAAATCGTATGAGGCGAGTTCCCTCATACCCAGGTTCACCGTTTATAATTCACGAAAACATTACACGTAGAGCAGAACCTTCGAAGGAAGAAGCCATTAACAGACCGCCGACAATGAACATAGAATCTGCTCTTAAAGTAGCTCGTCACGATTTGCCAGTAAGATCGCCAAGTCCAGGTTATGGACTCCTCGCCCCGTTGGAACGGACGAGCCATCCACGAGTAACCCCCGCGCCGCAGAGAAAACCACCAAGGTTTAATACAGCCGACCCAACAACCCGCAAGCCGACTGTCCCATCAAAAATACAGGTGCCAAGCAGAGATGCCAAACCTCGTCGAACGACGAAGACTCCGCACCACGACGCTAAAACAGCGATCCCAATCCGTACCAAAGCACCCGAAACCGAAGAAATGACCGTGGCTAAGGAACGCCGCCATGCTGTGGCGGAACTTTGGCGAAAGAGAAAATCCGACACCAGACCGACGCCGAACCACCCGAAGACCAAGAGATTCCGACCGCCCATTCCCCGTGAAAGTGTCAAGAAAAAAAATGACTCTCGACCGAGCACCAGCCACGATGCTCTCCGCCAACATCGACTAAGCCAGTCAATGTTTACCCAGATAACACAAACCGTACCAGTTAGACCGATTACATTGGAAACCACTGCTGCCATACAAGAAGTGGCAACGCCACGAGGAGCAGCCAGCAAAGTCCAAGTCCCAGATGACCCTTTTGAGGGGATACAATTAAAAGGCAATAGGCACCACCGGATGTTCAACATCCAGCGACCATGGGGATACATCACAGTGAGGATGAATAGGGCCGGAACAGAAGCCAGCCTCCGGTACAAGGACAGGTGTAAGATCCTAAAAATACAGAATTAAGACGACCCGAGAAATGTTTTTTTTTGAAATTGAATAAGTTTTTTGAGTTTTGTTAACTAATGAATTAATTTAATTTTGTTATTATAAAGAATAAATTTTAAGTTAATAAAAAAAAAAAAATAATAATAAGAAGAAAAGAAAAGAAAAAAAATAATAATGAAAAGAAGAAAAGAAAAAAAATACGGGAAAAAATATATAAAAAGGAAAAAAGAAAAAAATTAATAAAAAGAAGAAAAGAAAAAAAAATAATGAAAAGAAAAAAAAGAAAAAAAATAATAATAAAAAGAAAAAACAATTTACGTTTGATAAACCACTTAACCGCAGCTGACGAGAAGGATCTCGTCCCATTTAACAGAGGGGGCTCTGTAACGAAGCGTTACAATTATTTTATTTTGTTCGACAAAATCCAGGAGCGGACCCTCGACAAAACTAAAATCAGCATAAAATATCAACCGCGCGCCTGAAATACCACCTAAGGAGATCCGTCCCTGTGAAAAATAAAAGAGAAATCCAAAACAGAGAGAGCATCGGAGCAACATCACTGCTCATAATAAGTAAACACAACAACACGCAAACACCGAACACAAGAAAAGGGAAAAAAGCAAAAACCGATGCAACAACAAGAAACTACCGAAGCCATGTGCGACAGACGACAACACATGATAACGACTTGGGTGTGATACGATTCACACCCAAGATCAACAGAAATATCTATAAAGGGAAGTGTTGTCGTCGACACAAATCAGTTCTGACTCCGCTTCGGTAGAGAGAACGCTTGAGCAGTTTGCTAAGATTAGCATCCTATTTTAAATTTTTGCCGGGAAGCACTACAAATTTAGAGCTACCCACCTGAATTTTGTATTGGGAATATATTTCTTCAAAATATATTCTCAACCGACCGGGGCTTCTCTCCGATCCGATATTTTGCCAACCGATAATTTTGTTCCCTTCTGGAAAATATACAAACAAGAGTAATAATTATTATTCAACCGTTTTTCTCAGTTTATTCTTTGATCCACTCCTTCTGAGTGTATCAAAGACAGGGCTTTGGCCAAACGTTTATTCAGTGGAGATTTGCCGCTCGCTGACAGAGGTTTATTTCGTTTACTCTTCCCTTCTGGAAAGTTAACGAACAGGGGCAATAGTCCAAACGTTTATTTCATAACACTTTGTTGTGAACAGGGGTCTGATTTTGACGAGACCTGGTTTATTCTTTGATCCACTCCTTCTGAGTGTATCAAAGACAGGGCTTCGGCCAAACGTTTATTCAGTGGAGATTTGCCGCTCGCTGACAGAGGTTTATTTCGTTTACTCTTCCCTTCTGGAAAGTTAACGAACAGGGGCAATAGTCCAAACGTTTATTTCATAACACTTTGTTGTGAACAGGGGTCTGATTTTGACGAGACCTGGTTTATTCTTTGATCCACTCCTTCTGAGTGTATCAAAGACAGGGCTTCGGCCAAACGTTTATTCAGTGGAGATTTGCCGCTCGCTGACAGAGGTTTATTTCGTTTACTCTTCCCTTCTGGAAAGTTAACGAACAGGGGCAATAGTCCAAACGTTTATTTCATAACACTTTGTTGTGAACAGGGGTCTGATTTTGACGAGACCTGGTTTATTTTTTGATCCACTCCTTCTGAGTGTATCAAAGACAGGGCTTCGGCCAGACGTTTATTCAGTGGAGACTTGCCGCTCGCTGACAGAGGTTTATTTCGTTTACTCTTCCCTTCTGGAAAGTTAACGAACAGGGGCAATAGTCAAAACGTTTATTTCATAACCTTTTGTTGTGAACAGGAGTCTGATTTTGACTAGACTCAGTTTATTCAGTGGCGACACTGACAGCCGTATAATCCGACTATTTGTCCCCGAGGAGCCACGACTATCCGAGAACCGAGAGGCAAGGAGTAACTCATCGTCGTTGTATTATTAGGTATTATAAGTATTATAAGTAAATTGCCTAGACAATAAACTAGTATAAGAAACCTGTTAGACTTAAGATATCACTAAATAAAAAGCCGTTAAACGAATAGTGAAGGTTGGTTGTGTTATTTGGTTTGGATCTTTAACTCGACGTTTGGTGCTTAGTCGAGAACACCCTGGACAGACTGAGCATACCTCAGCCATAGAAAGCAAGCATCACAACCCCATCACTAGTTTTCGATCCTCTGTATAGAAGTAGATTGCCTCGTCTTCCAGGAATATTTTACTTTCCCAGAAGGATCTGGGAGGTATAGAAGTTTGGAAGTTTCTATCGAACTGTAGTTGGGGAATGGTGTAGTCTGTGTGCTTTGGAATTGATTCTAAATAATTAAGAATAATAGAGTGGCCAATGTTATTGTTAGTTCACTGTGAAGAAGCATTCAAGCGAATAGCAGAACTAGCAGCTATTTGTTTGCTGATTATATAAAGAGGTGTCAGATAGAGTAGGGTGTCTAGTGCCGCAGATGGAGTCGTACGAAGTGATCCGCTTATACTTAGATATGCTGAGCGTTGGACTTTACTAAGCTTATCGCAGTTCATTTTTACGTCCAAGGCAGTCCACCATACTGTCACACCATAAAGAAGAATCGGTCTGATTACCGATGTGTATAGCTACCTCGTCTGCACCTGTCCTGCTCTTGCTCATAAACGTAGGATTCACTTAGGGGAATACTTCTACAATGATCTAAACGATCTCGAACACATTAATATAGTTAATATTCTACGTTTCGTAAGGAACTCTAATTGGTTTCAATGAGCTTTCGAAGAAAAGATTCATGTGGTATCACAATGAGCCTTTGATTGGCCTAAGTGTGTCTCTTAACATCCATGACAGCCACTTAAACCTAACCTAACCTATAGCCAGTGAGTGATTCTGGGTTGTAGACCCATTTCCTGCCAATGGCTTTCTTGCAGGTGAAAAGAGCTATCGTGGATTTTCTTATTCTCTCGTGTATGTTACTCTTCCAATTTAGTTTTCTGTCTAAAATAAGACCCAGATATTTTGTTTCTTCTGAAAACTTTAATTGGATACCGTTTATAGGAGGAGGGTCGATGTGTGGGATTTTATATTTCCTAGTGAATAGGACTAAATCGGTTTTGTGTGGGTTAACGCTTAAGCCACACCGATTCGCCCAAAGTGTTAGCTTATTTAGAGCGCGTTTTGTAAGAGTTCTTTTAAGGTATTAAGATGCTATCCTGAAACAGCTATAGCAACGTCATCAGCATAGGCTATCACTCTGAAACCCTCCCTATCCAGACAGGTAAGAATTTCATTAACTTGACTGTCATAAAAAAGAGGGAAATCAATCCCAAAGACAAATTCTCCGTCACGAAACCGTAAGCTCGCACTTATCCGACTCTTGCTCAAAGCGTTTACTCGACTAAAAGAGGTGCCGACCTTGAGGGCCAGGTCCTTATCGATCTTAGCTCAAAATAGATTTGAGTATCAACAGACTTTTCCACTCCCGTCTTATTTGGTGGATGTTCCTTGGTGGGAACACCCCATCTTTGCAGGGTTTTGATTACGACACCACTCCACTCCGATATGGTTGTAGGAATTCCGTCGAACCTTACCCTCAAGTCAATTCATATTCTATGGTGGGGTATATAAAGGATATAAGGTAGTGGAACTAGAGGAATCGTTCAACCTCTAAAAGGTATAAGGCCGAATATTAAACACCGTATTGCTCGGAAGCTCTGTTGCTTTAATTTGGCTTGAAACGCTTGTTCGAATATCAATCAATTGCCTTGTTAGCATGAATTGCCATACATTGCTCGCCTAATGTCGAAGCTTGTCTTAAACGTGCTTTGATCAAATGCATTTAAGTGTATACTTGCCTACATAATATTTGCATTAACAAGCGTGATATAATTTTTTTGAAGCCTTATCTCATGACATTAAGACGAAAACTGTGACGTACATACCTGCCCATATCGGATGCCGTTTGCTTAGGTATTTCTGTTTAGTGACGCATTCGAAAACGTGTTGAACGCGACTGTACAACCATGTTGAGAAAGCCCCATTTTTTTTAAAACCTTACATCTATGACTATAGCATCCTGTCGCAGTTTAATTTTTCCCCTGTCTAATCAACTGCTTCGCTAAAACTTCCCAGTTCATGGAAAACCGAAAAAAAATAATGAAATTCTTGCAAATTACCACCTCTTTACCAGTCGCAAAGTTTATCTAAATAAAGACATCAACTCGCATTTCTTCACTTGTCTTAAAAAATTATGAATTATGCCTTGTCCGTTCGGTGTCAAGCGTTTATTGATTAGCTCTAATCGAAGACCTCTTCAACTTCAACTTCCACTTCCACTTCCAACCAACAACATCGCATCTATCAACATGCATCGTCTCAGTGAGTCTTCTACAGACTTTCTTCCTTTTGTCTGGTAGTTTTTATATGCATGAACCATAGAGAAGATCTCTCCAACACACTCGCTGAAGAATGACGACTGCACCATTTTTCTTGCGTCTGTGCCAAAATGACAGAAATAATAGATCAATTCCACTGCAAAGTTCATCATCATCATCGTCGCATAACAACCAAGACACTCTAGACTCAACTAGACGCTGACTCTATGCACCACACTCACAAAAAAAGACGAATCTTGTTTTTCTTTATTTTTTCACCTGCCTGCTGCGTTACGATGTAAAATTACCTTGTACTTCATCGATATCTCCTTCTATCGCTTGTATATCTGCCGAAAGCCAAACAAGACCTCTTTGCGTCTATCTCCATACATCTAATGCTCGCTCGTCGGATTTTATTGTTCCACCGGTTTAAAGTCGACGTAACCAAGAAAATCAAAAGAAGCACTGACTTTCATACACGAAAAAAAAAACGGCTACATGGTGGCTTAAGCAGGAGCTAGACGAGCTATCAAAACTTGTGCGAGTAAAAAAGTGGGGTTGGCTGGTATAAATCGAATCTAGTATCCTAATTCAAATACATTCGGTGGCAATTCGTTTTCAAGAGTACACACCAGCTCAAGAGTCTCTGGATCGCCGCCAGTTAAATTTACTTAAACCAAAAAAAGAAGAAAAGAGAAATCAACAGTAACGACGCGCGTCATGTTCAAATTAATCGTAAGTGGTCGTAAGGAAGTGGCCCCCCTGTGGAATATAGTTTATAATATTGACTTTTTAGCTCCTTTGTTCAATCCTGAGTCTGGCTGTTGGCCTGAAAATTCACGAGCATGAATACGAACACGAGGAATACGAGCACTACAATGAGCCATCGATTGAGGAAACTGAACACCATCAAGAGGTTGATCACAAACATGCGGCAACATCACATCAAAGTGTGAAATTCCATCATTATCATGCTGTTCCGGTGTACATTAAGAAGGAAGACCAGCACTTGTTGAAGAATCCGGTCGAGATCGGTGGCAGTAAGCAGAAGTTGAAGATTTTACATCCGGAAACTGAAAAGAGTCACAATCATGGATTGGTATTGGAGAATCACAGTGAGTCACATTTGGAGGAACATGGACATTATGAAGAGGAGCCGCATTTGGAACATTACGAGCACTATCATCATGAATAAGAGGCTAGAGGGTTGTTTTGAGTCTTTTATTTAGGACTGCAAGAGTGAGAAGGAACCAAATTTTTTTTCGATTAGAATTTAGGATTAAGAATACTCCGAGGTTTTTCTCAAACTATAGATTAATTTTTTTACGAAACAATAAAAAGGATGGAAATAAAGAACTAAACAGAGATAATTCGTGGACAAAAGGGAAGCAAAGGTGACGAAGTTGTGAAGAAACTATATCAGCAAGTTCTTCCATATATCCTAGTCGTTGGCCGACGACTACCAGCTTCGCACCCAAGGTATTAATCGTCCTGGTAAACGCCATCCTTACAGTGAAAATGTGGTCAGCTTCGTTGGCTTCTACCATCAATTGTGAAAGTGACGGGCCAGTTCCTCTTCGCTCATACGAGTAAGGGTCCAGCCCACCGGATGGAGCTCAATTTTTCTCAATACCCTATGTCCCTTTTGCGGTAAAATTGGACCAAAATCATAATTATATCGTCTCCAGAATCGTCCTTCCTCAGAAAGGGATCAAACAAGACTTTTATTAAAGTGCCTTTGGCTAAGCGCCCAAGGTACGGATCTGCAAGACCATATCTTATACAAACAGTAGCAGTTTCGAAATAATTTCAAAATTTTTGGATTGAAAGAGTCTTGAAAGACTTAATTCGGTTCTGTTGGCTTTGAGCCCGTGATTCTTCTTCTTATCTGCTACTACTCATCCAAGGTAATGAAACTATGGTAGTACTTGGAACTTGTGTTTCTCTACCCTAAAAGATGTTCTTCTTTTCTCAACGTTTTCTGTATACATGAAGCCCCAGATTTTTTGCTGTTTGCCTGATCAGGATGCATAAGGTTACTAACAAAGAAGTCGATGACGTCTTCAGATGAACTTTAGATGGTCCTGAGTCACGGAGTCACATAGTCCTATCAGTTTATTTGGGATGCAGAATTCGAGTGATAAGTCATTGATTTTGTTGCCTTCTGTCTTCTAGCCGGTTGAGAGCCTATTTGATTTCCTGAATGCTTTGTGATTGGAGGACGAGATTGTCATCTGAGGATGGTGTAGCCATCATTTTTTCGATCTCCCTTTTACGTCGTGCAGCTTGGTGAACTTCCAAAACTAGTAGAATCCTCGCTTTCTTTTTCTTTCCTGGCTGCTATGCAACTTCATCAAACCACTCGCTTCGGTCTCTGCGACTTTTACCTAAGTACTTACTTATCCGGCTCACAATCCATGAAGGATCTCAGCCTGAGATACTGCAGCCTTCTATCGTGAACGGTCCCTCGCATGCACTTTCCAGTCGCCGAAACCAAGTGCTCTGGCATTCGCAGTCACTTGGTCCTTGTACCGTAGGTTCGGTCTTCCTTGTCGTCTCGAACCTGGGGGCTGGGATGAGAAGACTTTCTTGGCTGGAGCGTTGTCGTCCATTCGCTCGATGTGACCGAGCCAACGTAGTCGTCTTTTCTTGGTCTTCGGGACTACATCCACATCTTGGAACAGCTCATACAGTTCTCGGTTGTACCTTCTTCTCCATTCGCCATCGTCGCATACGGGACCGAAAATCCGTCGAAGAATTTTTCTTTCGAAAGTGCCCAGTATCAATTCCCCTTTTTTGCTTATCGTCCAGCACTCGGCGCCGCGCCGTAGAGAAGGACTGGTCAAATCAAAGTTTTGTATAGCAAACACTTTGTCTTTCGAGTGAGGAGTTTTGAACCCATTTGTTTGGCCAAACCGAAGCAACAGCGGTTTTCTAGGGTAATTCTTCTTCGGATCTCCACCAACCAAATCGACCATGTGCTAATCGGCGCAAGGCACGCATCCAACATCCTGAACGTGCGCACTTTCCGAGGAGCAAATGTCAACTCTGACCACTTTCTGGTAGTGGCTAAGACTAGAGCTCGAATATCAAACGACAAAAAAACACGTGCGGCCCAAAGAAAGAAGTTCAACATCGGTTGCCTTAGCACCTCGGAGAGTGCCAGAGACTACAGTGATCTCTTGGGTGAGCGACTCTCCGCCGTCC
The DNA here is from genome assembly GCA_943590905.1 of Sphaerophoria taeniata. Classification (NCBI taxonomy): domain Eukaryota; kingdom Metazoa; phylum Arthropoda; class Insecta; order Diptera; family Syrphidae; genus Sphaerophoria; species Sphaerophoria taeniata. Next base: position 88,685,731 of record OX016542.1, read on the forward strand.
TCCCAAATACCACAGACGTCAACACCTTGTGGAACCAATATCGCGAAATAATAAAAAAATGTAGCCGATACCACCATAGGTTACCAGCCACCCCCGAAAAATAACCCGTGGTATGGTGATGAGTGCGCGATGTTGAAAAGAGAGACGGAAAATGCACGTTTGCAGATGCTGCAACGGAAAACAAGAGTAGCAAGAGAAGAGTACCGCACAAAAAGGAGAAATGAGAAAAAGACCCTGCGAAGGAAGAAAAGAGCATCCGCAGTTTCGCAGCTCAAAGATCTAGAAGAGTCTCGAGCCAAAAACAACACCCGGCGGCGTTTCTTTAAAAGGTCGAAGCAATTAGCTTCTGGTTTCAGAACCAGGACACAGGCTCTTCGAAACAGTGAAGGAAAGCTAGACACTGAAGCACAGGGAATTGTAGATGTTTTCAAGCAGCACTTCCAACAGCTGCTGAATGCGCAAAATGTACAGCGAGCTAATGAAGAAAGAGAAGTAAGACCAGTCAATGAAGACCCAGACCCAGCCCCCAGCACAGAAGAGGTAGAAAGAGCCATACCTGCGGAACTGTTAAAACATGGAGGAGGGGTTTTGATGAACCGCATGCACGAGGTCATCACCAAAGTGATGAAGAGTGCATGCCCATTGACTGGTCGATAAGCTCCATTGTCATTAGTGTTCTCATGAATACTATGTCCCCTTCAAAAATATGTTTTTGAACTCTCACCTTTTTTTTTAAAGAAAAGAAAACAAGTAAATTATGAAAATATTACCAAAAGTGTGTTTTTTATTAGAGCTTTGAAGAACTTATTTTTAAATTGTTAATTAAATAATTAAATAAATAAAATATAAAAACAAATAAATTCGTGTTTTATACAAAAGCTTAATTTTAACAAATAAATAAATCTTGCAAGACAAAAGTCTTGAATTAAGAACCAATCAAATCAGCGCACGCATTGATTTATAGCTTTGGTGGAGGCCTCAAAGCCACACTAGCTTCAACATCCTTGGCTGATGAGCTTCCACCACGAGCACCCTTTTTTCCATGTGGATGAGGTCCACCACGCTTGCCACGTTTGGCCGAATGACGTCCAGAGAATTTGTGACTTGGACCGTGCTGTTGTTGATAGCCATAGCCTTCGGGGTTGTTGTTGTATTTTGGCGAGTAAGTGTCAAATTCCAATTGAGGTTTTTGGGGCCCTGATGGATATGGTCGATTGTAAGAGTTCTCCCAGTTTGACGATTGTCCGACTAGGGAAGACGATGACGGTTCCTTTTTGAAAACAAATTGATAGGGATTCATAATTGGATAGCCAGAATCTTCGGAGTCATCTTCGGTCTTTGCTTCAGTGTAAAGAGCGTAGCCTTTGTAGTCGGGATGTTCCTTGACGATCTTCTGGGGCCTTGAGATAGAGACTTTTTCAGGCTTGTAGGGCAGTGAGTTGATGTCTTGGTAAATGTCCGAGTTGAAGAAAAGCTTGGGTTTTGATGCAGCAACGCGTTCTTCCTGAACCACGTGGGATAGGTCAAATTCTTCCATGTTCTTCAGTGCAGCTGAGTGATCAAAAGTCTCGACTGGTACTTTGGATGAGTACGATGAAGGCCTTGAAGTTTGCATTGATTGAAGGGGAGCTCGTGCCTTGATCTTATAAATGAATTCGACATTTGGAGCGAGGCTTTCTGAGAGCTCTTGATGTAGGTTACTCGAATAGGTCTCTTCGGAGCTCGACTGACTTGGTTTTCGTTCTGCTTTTGGGCTCTGATTCCGATTGCTCGATGACGTATATTTGAAGCTTGGTTGTTTTGGTTTTGGCGTCGACGATGCTTGAACCCGCTGCGAACTCTCGGCTGCTTGTTGATACTTCAAGTAGGTCGCTTTTGGTTCAGACGGTGGAGCAGCAATCTTGCCATCGGCTTCCAATTCTTTCATATACTTGATTACCGACTTTTCTATCTGCTTCAGAATCTCCTCCTTGGGAATCTCACTCGAAGCTGCGGCCTTAATACGGTCATTATCTGACGATGAAGATGACGATTGTCCCCTCACAGATGGAGCTACATAAGCTGTCTCAGCGTTATTGCTCGATGGTTGGTAGCGGTATTTCGTTTCGTACTTGGGTTCATATTGCTGTTCGGAGACCGTTTCGTAGGTTGAATAGTCGTAAACGTCATACGAACGCGTCACAGGGTCCTTCTCTAAAAATTGACTTGAAATCGCTGCTGGGGCTGATGTTTGGGCTTCCGGCTCGGGTGTTTCAAAGACATCATACTTGTTTTGTGTTGTTGGTATGTTCTCGGCAGTTATTCTGATGGGCTCCTTGAGACGACTTCCGTACATTTGCATTGCCTTGGCGACATATTCCTCAGCGGTTTCAACATCGTCCAAAGGGCGTTCCTCATTGCCAAAGCTGTATTGCGATACACCGGCTGGATTAGTTGGGAATTGGCTTTCCGGGCGTACTAGATTCAATTCATATGGGTAGTTTTCTGAAACAAGAAATTTTGAGTGCAATCCATGCAAATAAAGCTGAAAAACTAAGTTACCTGTCTCTTGACCTTGATTTTCAGAGAATGATTGTTGTTGTTGTTGTTGCATTCCATATCGGTTTGATGATTCTGTGCGACTAGCCATTGCGATTTGGTCAGGACCAGCTGCTTTTTCGGTAACTTCTTCGACTGCTGATGATTCGGTGCGGGCACCAGGACGACGTCTATTAGCCCGAGCATTGCTTGCTGTTGCCAGCAGTGGCAAGAGCTGGAAAATCAAAGTTCTTTACGTTAAAATTTGAAGTAAAGATCACAAAATTTAAGTAGGGTCATAAAAAACCCGTATTATTGTTAAATATAGATTTTAACCAAACTCCTAACTCGATGATTTCTTATTCCTTTTACAGATTTTGACAACCTCTGCTCGAAGATAATGTAAACTCTGAACAGTGGTTTCATCGATAAGCTTTATTGGGTGAGTCTGAGTACTTTAAATTGATTTATTTAAATTTTATTTTCATACTCAAGTACTACATGTTCTTCTGTTCTTCTGAAGAACTTCTATTTGGTTCGTTTTAGTTCCTAAATAAGAAAGAAGTGCAAGTACCAAATATCAAGTACTTCAACTTGAGTAGTACTTAATTCAACTACTTGGATAATTGTCTACTTTCGAGTAATTTTTAACCGAGTGAATACGGATTGTCTCTCTTACTTGAAAGTGTTGGTCAAGTAGTTTTACTTTCGAGAACTTGTAAGTACTTAACTAGCCCATACTTAGTACTTGCACTGAACTGCTTAGAAACTACGGAGGTCGAATTTCAATATGCCATGACGAGAAATGGCATGACTCCCTCTGTTGCTGGCTCAAAGGCAATATTTCTGAATTTTCTGAGAACTGTGATGTTTTAAGTTTGAATTTGATCTGTTCAAAGTCAAAAACAGGATTTGGCAACCAAAATTTTGTCATTTTAAAAACAAGGATCAAAACTGTTCGTTTCGGTCACTTCGCATTCCCAAAAACACCTTCAATCGAAAGTCTTTCTTGTTCTCTTGTCGCACAATCTAATCATCAATTCACTATCTCACTCGCCCACACACATTTCACTTTTCGAAATCACTAGTTTTCAATTTTTCTGAATTTATAATCCTTAGGCTATGTGGTCAGCATTAATAGTCCATCCACAGAAACAATATAATTGACTTTCACTCTCTCTCTCGTGTGTGACGGACGAGATCATTGCGCTATCACTTGCACTTGCACTTGTTTTTTGTTTTTGCACATTGTTGTTGTTTTTAGTTTAAATTTAAATTTTTCGAAAAAACAATCCACTCGAAATACAGAAAACACTTACAATCAATTGAAGAATAAGAAAATATTTGATTTTGATGAACATGGCTTAGCAGTATCCAAACATGAATTGTTATCGTTTCGTGTCCATGATCAACCTTTTATAAGAAAGTACATAAAACGACCACCAGGGTGAGAAATATCTGTTCGATAGTATTAAACCAACGCCGAAGAGAGGAACAGAAGAATAATTGCATCTCCCTTCTTCTTCGTCTTTTCTAGCGGTGCAACTGCAACTTTACCATCAAAACAACAACTACAACGACGAAAAGTACGTTCGTACGTGCAGTTATGGTTGTTGCATTGGTGCCAGCAAAAATAAATGCAAAAGATAGAAAACCGATGACGCTATGGGGATGAGATACAATGTTAACTGCGGCTAAAATGAGATTTTCCACCTTGATTGTAGTTGTTGTATCTATTGCTTTTGTTTTCATTGCTGATGATTCCGTTTTGAGTTGTCTTGACGTGTGTCCAGTTCCAAAACGACGATAGACACACAAAAAAAAAAGAAAATTTCCTCTAGTTTGTTTGTTTCTGGCAAGGTTTTCGCAGAGCCATCGCATCACGTCTTGGTTTGTGGTAGAGGTTGGGTGGTTGGGGTAATGACTTGCGTTTGAAACATGATCGATGCGATGATGTACCGGGTAGTACGTTTTGGAGGCAGTTGGGGAAGAAGAAGGTGTTGTGGATGAGAAATGAGATAAGTGCGGTATTAAATAATAGTCATAATTTATCTGACGGTCGGAGGCATAAATGGTGATGTGATGTTACATGTTACAACCTTGATGCTGGGAAGAGTGGGTCAGATTCAGAAGGAATTGAAGAGAGTTTGGATGAAAATGGGAATTAGTTTGTGAAAATGAGTTTTGAGTTTTTGAAATCAAAATGTAACCTGAACACAAAACATGGATTATCAGGATTCGTTTCCAGCCGCCAGAGGTTTAAAAGACTGCAGTAATTTTGTAATGCAGTCAGAGTCGCAGTAAATACTTTTGAAGTATTGTAAAGCAGAATTTTATCTCAGCACACAGGGATTTTTTGAATAATAATTTATCCTAGTGTGGAATATGAACCTAGGCATCTGTTGTTCAACTTTTAGAGGCCAGGTCCGTATGCTTTAGGAGCCACAGAGGGTCAAAGCGGTACCATGATGATTTTTTCGGTTGAATTCCCCTTGTGCAGAATTCTGTCTATGGACTTGCCCAATAATTTACCCCGATGTAGGTTATGAACTAACGCATCTGCTGTTTTTATCTCAAGGAGTTAATCCTTTGATCTTCGTTCTCAAATCTCACTGAGAGTAGTCTTTTTCTAGTAAATGTAGTAATACTTGTTCTAAAGGCAATCCTTCTGATAAGCACTTATGCATTTTTTCTCAGAGAAATTCTTCAAAATCTTATTACTTTAGGTCATATTTATTCAAATACGTTAAATACTAACGCTTAGATTACAATGATTACTTAAAACTAAACTTAAAACTAACATTGTTTAACTACTTATAACAAAAAAATTAAATTTAAAGCTAGCAGATTTGAGATTATCATTTGTAGAGTCAATGAGAACAGAAAATTTATTAAAAATACTGATTAATTGATTAAGAGGACTGTTGTTTATTTATTTCGTTAAATGCTAACGGTCAGGACTTATTTTAACTATAAATATAAAAAAAAATAATATCTTTGTAGCAGTGAACGTGCGAGCCACTGTACTTGCTACTTAGCTAATCATGAGCCCTCTAACATCGAATCTAAGAAACAACATAATGTTGTATACTTAAATCGAGCTTTCAATTTCTAGATTAAGAAACTTTCCATCATTCGATACGACCAGTGTTCCCAGGTTGAGGGGAAAATCACCATTCTTGCCGATTTTTTTCAGCTAAAGGGGAAAAAAGGGGACGGGGATAAGTAAGGGGAAAAATCCAAAAAAGGGGAAAACAGCTTAAAACTTTAATGAAAACAAAACATTTTTTTTTAATGCACAATATTCCATTTGAAAAAAATTTAGTAGCATTTGCTTCGGACGTGCCAGTGTTATGGTGGGAAAACAAAATTCTGTCTCGAAACTTTTCAAAGATGTCATTCCAAATTTGTTTATCATGCGGTGTGTGTGCCATTCGTTCCATCTCGTGGCAAACAACGCCTTGAAATTCCTGCCTGACGAAATAGAAATTTGTTGTCGCGAAATCTTCTCGCATTTCAATTGCAGTGCCAAAAGACAACATGGTTTTTAGGAATTTCAAGCCTTTTGCAACGTTAAGCCATATCGCAAACACAATTGTTGTCCCTGCATATGGTTATCAAAAGACTTATTGAGTAATACCAAGCTTTAGTATTGTATTTTTTGGAAAGTTATCTGGAAGATTCTATTAACAAAATTCAATGTAAAAAAATATACAGGGTTCTTGGAAAACCAACAACGGTTTTATATTTAGAATTTTTAGATTTCTTCTTACCGTTTTTTACGAAACTGAACCTTGAAATGCAATCGGAAGACGTAAAAATTCATATTTTATTTGACCGAGTTGAACTGTCACTTAAGTCACTTGCTGATTGTTTATTTAAAAGCGAATATTTAAATAGCATTCCAAATATTTTTGAAATTGATTTTGTATTTCTTTAACTTATTATCTATTCAACTCTATTGTGATGGAACTCATAAAAAATAATGTTTTTTTCGTACTGAAGTCCCCTTTTTGAATTGTTTTTCTTTTTGTATGAATATGTATGAACAAATAAACAATAAAATTTTATAAAAATTACATGAAAATCCTAATAATTTTTTTCGGGGAAAATTAGGGATTTTTTTTTTCGTTCAAGGGGAAAAAAAAGTGTTTTGGTGTCAGAAAAGGGGGATTTTGTTTTTGAAAACCTGGGAACACTGGATACGACCACGCGCTAAAAGAAACACCTCAAGCTTTTGCCATCCTCATTAGATTTAATTTAATAAACATATATATATATTTCAGAGATTAACCAGACCGATTTTAATTTTTACTGGTTCAATTCCACAATTGGTGACCCCGACGATGCCTAACGAAGAAGTAGGAACGCCATCTTCCTCTGACACGCAAGCTAACGAATCATCATCTGGTCCCACTGGAGCACCAACGCCGCCATCACAGCGTTTCGTTGTTCGACCACCTGCTTTTAATGCTGATCGTCCAGGTTCGCTCAACTCGAAGGCCAGTTTCATCTTGCTAATATCACCGACGAATTGACCAAGTTTTTTTTTCGCTTCGTCTCATTTGGATGCTACCGCTGCCGCTGAAGTGCAGGACATTATTCTTCATCCACCAGGTGTAGCGCCGTATATGTTGCTGAAGAAAAGTCTAATTGATAGACTTACGTCATCGCAGGAAACGAGACTCCACCAGTTGCTGGACAAGGAGGTTTTAGGTGATCGTAAGCCATCGCAATTTTTGCGACACCTAAAGAGTCTGGATGGTGTCCCAATTAGTATTTTGAGAACGAAATGGCTGAGTAGGCTCCCAACAAGTGTCCAAACGGTTTTGGCGACTCAGCAGGATTCACGATTGGAAGCCGTTATTAGTGAGCTGGTTAGTAGCTTTAAGGACTGCATAGAAGAGCGACCACGTGCTTCAAAGTTCCAACGGTCCCGTTCACAATCCCGTTTTCTATCTTCGTCATCCAACGCCAACCGTGACGCACTTTGTTGGTACCACTCCACATGGGGTGAACAAGCGAAAAAGTGCCGTGACCCTTGCAATTTTTCGGGAAACAGTGCAGGGAGTCGCTAAAGGCGGTTCACAACTCCGCTCCTACATCTCACCGCCTTTTCATTTCGGACAGCGCTTCTAAAATTAATTTTCTTGTGGATACTGGCGCTGATCTTTGCGTCTATCCGAGGAAGTTCACCAAAGGTCGTCAAGAAGAAAGCAGCTATTGCCTTTTTGCTGCGAATCAGTCCCAAATTAAGACGATTGGCTGCATCTTGCTCTCTCTCGACTTCGGGTTGCGACGAGAATTCACATGGCGCTTCATAGTGGCGGAAATCGAAAAACCTATTATCGGCGCTGACTTCTTGGCACATTTTGGTCTGTTGCCAGATCTTAAAAATAGTCCCCTCTTAGATTCAAAAACTGGACTTTCAGTTTCCTGCGTCACACGTTCTGTTCCTGCGATCCTTTCAATCAAAGCACTTCCGAATTCTTTGAAATGGATGCAAATTCTTTCAGAGTTTCCAAGCATTACGAAGCCTGATGGGACTTGCAAGACAGGTAAGCACACAACGCAGCATCACATCACGACCACGCCCGGTCCGCCGATTCACAACAAAGCTCGACGCCTTGCTCCAGATCGACTTGCTATTGCCAAGCAGGAATTCGAAACTTGGAATAGCTCGTCGCTCAACAAGTCCATGGTCTTCGCCACTTCACATGGTGCCTAAGAAGAATGGAGACTGGCGACCATGTGGGGATTTCCGACAACTAAACGCCCGGACTATTCCCGATCGATATCCAGTTCGACTTCTCGAAGATTTTACTTCAAATCTTGCCGGAAAGAGTGTGTTCTCTACGATTGATCTTATTCGCGCCTTTAATCAAATCCCTGTCTCAAGTGATGACATCTGCAAAACGGCCATTATAACGCCATTCGGGTTGTTCGAGTTCCCCTTTATGACTTTTGGCCTACGAAATGCCGCACAAACCTTTCAAAGGTTAATTGACGAGGTAACAAGGGAACTCGACTTCGTGTTTGCCTACATCGATGATATTTTGGTTGCAAAGGATGAGAACGAACATCAACGCCACCTTCGCATTCTCTTTCAGCGTTTATCCGATTTTGGAGTTGTCGTCAACACTGCAAAGTGCACTTTTGGCCAAAGTGAAGTTGATTTTCTCGGATATCATGTATGCGCTGATGGAATTCGACCACCTGCAGAAAGGGTAGAAGCAATAGTCAATTTTCGACAGCCTGAAACCGTCAAACAATTGCGTGAGTTCCTTGGTATAATCAATTTTTATCGTAAATTTCAGAAAAACGCAGCAACTCCTCAAGCTCCTTTGCACCAATGTCTACAAGGAACAAATATCAAAAGTTCCGACAAGATCAACTGGACTGATGAAAGAAGAGCTGCTTTTCTGACCTGTAAGGAAGAACTTCGGAACGCTTCAATACTGGTTTACCCGGACACAAGTTTACCATGGGCTCTTTTCACAGATGCGTCGTTGAATGCTGTGGGCGCAGTTCTCCAACAGCGTCGTTCTCCAACAGGTGCCGTTTGGGAGCCCCTTGCATTTTACAGCCAGAAATTACAACCATCCCTAAGTAAACGAAGTCCCTACGATTTGGAGTTGCATGCAATCTATGCTCGTACCAAGCAGACAGCTCGTAAATCCACCGGAGGAAAGGCTCCACGTAAACAACTGGCAACCAAGGCAGCTCATAAGTCGGCACCATCTACCGGAGGTGTCAAGAAGCCCCATCGTTATCGCCCAAGTACAGTGGCTCGCACGTTCACTGTTACAATCTTAAAACTAATTATAATTATAAGATTTAATTTTGTAGGTAGAAATTGTTTTTAAAATGAAGTGATTTTATATTGTCATTTACAGAGTCCATTAAGTTAAAATTTGTATTGAAAATATTTATTAAAAGATTTAAGGGACTATGTGTACCATAATTTGACCTACTATAAAAATTACGAAGTGGCAATTGTCTTCTTAAGGAATAATTACTCACATTGAAGTGCAAGCGACAAAGAATTGATGGCGCTGATATTGAGCCATTAACTACACCGACCATAAAGCAAAATTCTTAAGCTTTGTGGCTGGCAAGAGAGGGAAAGCTAATAAGTTTGAGTCGATCAATATAAGGAAGCAAGATGATTCTGTTCGGCCAAAGAAAAAAACGAAGACAAAATCTTAAAAATCTTTTTTGAATACTCTCCAATCTATTTATGTGGGGCCCAAACAACACATTCGTAGTCTAAAATTGACCTTACAAAAGAGGAACACAGAGTCTTTAGTACATACGGATCTCAAAATTCACGAGTGAATCTTTTAATGAATCCGAGTGTCATGTTAGCTTTATTAATAATGTATTCAAAGTTTAGAGTCCAACACTATTCCGAGGTCAGTAAAACTAGAGACATTACATAGGGGCGACGAATTAAGCGAATAGCTATACACAAAGATATTTTTCTTGCGTGAAAAACACATGGTCTTACACTTGTCAATTTTTAAAACTAAACTATTTATATTGCACCATTCCCTAAATCTATCTAGGTCTTCTTGTAGAAGATCACAGTCATCCTTAGAACTAATTTTTCGAAATAATTTCACGTCATCGGCATAAATAAGTGACATGGAACTAACCAAGACAGAAGGAAGATCATTAATAAATAACACAAACAGAAATGGACCAAAATGACTTCCTTGTGGTACACCGAGTTGACTGTAAAACATTTAGAACGTTTTTAAAAACAACACTTTATATTCTATCACGAAGATAAGACGACAACCACAAGATGAAACACTCATTAAGACCAGTAATTCTTAATATCTTGAGGAGAGTTTTATGACAAAGTTTGTCAAAAGCTTTACTAAAATCGGTAAAAATGCAGTCAACTTGTTCTTTATTTTTAAATGCGTTAGTACAGAATGTAGTAAATTGCAATAAGTTTGTTATCGTGGATTTCTTTTTTACAAAGCCATGTTGGTTGTCACATAAAATAGATGTACAGTGAAACGAAAGGGTATCACAGATAATGGACTCAAACATTTTTGGAATGGCTGATAATTTAGCAATTGGTCTATAATTGGAAACTATGTTTTTCTTTCCTTTCTTATGAAAAGGTATTAAATAAGAGTTTTTCCAAAGGGTAGGGAACACAGAATATTTTAAGAAATTGTTGAAAAGTATGAAAAGAGGATAGCATAAAAATATTGCACACTTTTTTAACATATAAGATGGTAAACCATCAGGACCGGGGCTAAGACAGTCATCTAAGTTATCTATATATCTAAGGATAGTTTCCTCAGAAATTGAAAAATATACTGAATTAAGGTGTGAGAATTCTGTTAATCTAAAAGTATTATTGTTTTCATGAGAAGATATTTTACCAAATGCACTTTGAAACTAATCCGAAAACATGTTTGTGATTTCATCAGAGGAATGGCTGGTGGAGTCCAAATAACTCATTTTAGATGGGTACCCATCAGATTTGCGTTTACAGATTGTTAACGCCATAGTTAGATCAACTAAAAATAGTTCGAATAGGTAAATTTCTTCCTAAGGTGGCCTGACTCAAGTTGAACTTCAATCTATAAGGAATAGATGGACATGAAATACTCCTGTTATAAAGCAGAACTGTAAATACTCTCTGTGACCAGAAAGAGACGGGAGATTTACTAAGGGAAGCCTTTGAGTATATGGGGGTAAATGAAGTCTATCAGGCCAGGGGAAAAAACGAAAGCAAAATCTTAAAAATCTACGTTGAATACTTTCTATTCTATTTATATGAATAGAGTAGTATGGTGCCCATACAACGCAAGCGTATTCGAGAATTGGCCTGTCAAAAGAAACAAAGAATTTTGATGACATATGGATCACGGAACTCACGCGAAAATCTTTTGACGAAACCAAGTACTTTGTTAGCTTTTTTTATTATAAAATTATAGTGATCAGTAAACGATAATTTTAAGTCAAGTACAAAACCAAGGTCGGAAAAATTAGATACCCTACACAAGGATGACGAATTCAACACATAGTCATAGTTTATTATATTACGTTTGCATGTAAAACACATTGTTTTACATTTGTCAATATTTAAAATCAAACAATTATTCTTGCACCATTCCCAAAACTTATTTAGGTCCTCTTGTAGATCTTCACAGTCATTGATCGAGTTAGTAATTCGAAATATTTTTACATCATCTGCATAAATAAGCGATAAAGAATTGTTTCAAACAGAAGGAAAATCATTAATAAATAAAACAAACAGCAATGGGCCAAGGTGACTACCAGAATTGACTTTAAATTGACATGAAGGGTTACATCTGAACATGACACTATAATATCTATCTTTAAAAATAAATAGAGTGGCGCGACAGCTCTTGAAGAGCCAAGGCCTAGGTGGCTTACTCTCATCAACAATTCTCTGAGTGCGTGTGAAGAATTGAGGGGACCTACAATTTAACGCCGATTCCGAACGGCAAAGTTGAGAAGCACTTTTTTCATGACAGAGTGATACTCTTAGAAGATTTGTCAGGTCTTCGCAAGAGGCAGTATCCGTGAAAGATGAAATAAAGACTTGGCCTGAGTAGGACTCGAACCAACGACGTTCTGCTTAGCAGCCAACGCACTTACCAACTAAGCTACGGGCAACTATCTTTAAGGTATGACGAAATCCACATAACAAAACGGTGGTTTAGTCCAATTTTACTCAATTTACTAAGAAGAATCTCGTGATTTAATTTGTCAAAAGCTTTGCTAAAGTCTGTAAAGATGCAATTGGCTTGAGATTGTTTTTCAAATGCATCCAAACAAAAAGTAGAGAATTGTAACAAATTAGTTAGTGTAGATTTCTGTTTAACAAATCCATGTTGATTTTCACATATAACAGAAGAACAATTAAAAGAAATTATATCATAAACAAGGGATTCAAACCATTTAGGAATAGCGGACAATTTCGCAATAGGACGATAATAAGTAACTAAATTTTTAGAACCTTTTTTATGGACCGGCGGCGTTAAGTATGAATATTTCCAAAGATCTGGGAACTTAGAACATTTCACAGATTCATTGAAAAGAAGAAACAACGGATTAGAAATATAGGACACACATTTTTTCAACATAAACGATGGAATTCCATCAGGACCAGGACAAAACATTAATTTAGCTTTAAGATATTGTCACGTATAGAAGTCTCAGAAATTGAAAAATTAATTGATGAAAGATGCATGTATCTTCGAGGGAGACCAACACAATATCACGGACAAAGCCGATAAACCTTTGTATCGCTGTTTCTATTCAACATTTCGTTTACTACAAGTCTTCATAAAAATTCTAATTTGGAGCTAATATTAAAAATGTTGCTGTGAAAAGGAACCAAAAACCTTAAGCCAGAGCTTCTTGGCTTCCTGAAACAAATTATAGTAAATCTTTTGAATTTAACAGACCAAAAAAGTATGCCGCTTCCACCCAAACTCCATTTCAATTCCTCATTTTGATCAAATGAAATCCTCATTAAAATTAGGTTACACAACACTGTCTATTTACTGAACCAAACCTAAAAGGCGTGTAGGGAATTTCCTATAATTTATTCATACACAAATTGAGTTTACAATAAAGTGCCATTAGCAGCACCCCATTTTTCAACCGGCCGGCTGGTTGGTTGGTTTCTCGAATTCCACACACTCGAAGAAGGAAGAAGATCCATAATCGCTTCCTACATTTCATCGGACATTAACTGACACTCGGCGCAAGATGATGTGTAGGTAGGTTCGAACTGACTTAATGAGGTAGGATATGGATAAAACGACCCCATGGACATATATTATTTTTCTGATGATGATTAGTTGGGCTTTTTTCTCAACCTGACTTATATGCTTTTAATTCATGCCTCTGATAAAAAAAATTGGTATTTTTTGTATATTTTCTCCTAATTTTAACTGTAGATTGCGGTTGTGAGTGGCTACGGTTCTCTGATTCAGCGTTGAGCAAAAAATATATCCATTTGAATTTTTCTTCTATAGATTTACCGAAAGAAATGAAAGAAAGTGCTTATGGTATTTTGTTATTTTTGTCTTAATTTCGCATAGCTCGTTAGGAAAGTGTTAATTGGGTTCATTTAGTATAAATTAAAGAAAAAATACGATAATTATCAAATTGCGTTTAGTTGATAGAAAAAATCCTATGCCTTATTATGCAGTGCAATTGCACTACTTCGAGCAAAAACGTGCGACAGATTCCTGCATTTACAAATTTTTAACATGCAATTCAAGTCCTAAATTGCAATCAGTAATAATTTAATTGGTGAAATTTATCAAAACACCATCAGCGCCACTATCATCGAACTGTCAAAAACTCATCACAACTCCTGTCACATTCCGCTCCTTATCGACCAGATGGTCAATAACAATATAATTTGACAAGCCCACAAAATCAAAGCCCGAAACGCAAACATCCTCTCGTATTCAATACGCATCGTTCGATATATTTCAATTTATCGAATATCGATACAACAACTGTGCGCGGCGCTCAAAATCAAAAGCACTCAACTAGCTTTAACTGTAACAACTGCTTTCAGTTAAAAAAAAAATCGTTGGCTCATTTTTCATTCAAATTCAATCAATATCAGATCCCGTTAATTGTTTGAAATTATTTGAATTGCCAACAATTAACCAACACCCAAACATGCATCGGACGGTCATCGATTGTGATTTGTGATATCGTTAACTTTCCGATTATGTGCAGACGCGCTCCAACAGATCACTTTGTTTATTGATCGATACGTTGTCAGGCGTGCAATTATTTGTGAGAAAAGCAATGCCAGAGGCTATTGTCAGGGCAATATGCACATGGACTTAATGAATTGACAGTTGGCAAAATTGCTTTTTTTTTTTTTTTTTTTACTTCAGTTATAATAATTGACATTTCAAATTTCATTTCATTCGCACGATTTACAAATGTGATAAAAATATGTGAAAAAAATTGTATCAACAGTTTGTTGATGATTTTCTGACTCTGATAAAATATAAACGAAACGACTTGAGGAGGAGAATATCATTTGACTTCTTTGTTTTCTGTAATAAGGCCATTCATCATCAACCAAGTGTGCTGCACGTTAATTGCCACCTTTTGCTAAAACTGACTTAGACAAACGAAAATAAATAAATATTATCTCATGCAGCCTGTTGCTCAAATTATGGAACAGCTCTTGAAGACATCGTCGTAAGACTTCTCAGATGCATAGTGGGAAGCTTTGCGGAATGTTTGGCAGTAACTGCCAAATCTAAGTGTTTTCTGCTGCATTCCTCTCTAAAAAAAATGCTCGGCTTAGATACTCGTAGTCTTACTTTGCCCATCTACTGCTCTTTATTTTTTTATTTGTCCCTCTGTCCTTCTTTCCATTTTTTTAATTGTTTCTTGTGATTTCTAAGCAGCCCATGATATTTATCAACCGGTCTGTCCTATCCTTTTAGATCAGATGAGAAATTTCCTAAATTCTTCCAAATTTTGGAGGCCAAGGATCCACTGTTCTGCGTTTAAATTAACAAAACTTAACACAAAAAAGCTGCTATCTCTGGCATGGCTGGCATAATACACTTTCCGCGAGCGAATTACTTTCATTTTCCATGCGAGTGCTTTGTTGTTAATTTTTTGTCTGTATTTGTTGTTGCTGTTTTTTATTTTACTGTAAACTTCACTTTTGAAGTCGGTAGCAAAGCAATAGCAACTCTTTGGGCTAATAATGGTGGTAATGGCAATGGTTTATGTTTTATAAGAAAAATACTTTAAGGTTATTGATCTGGATATACACAATAAACATCTCCAATGTGTACTCCAAGCTCTGTGCCAACTTAAACTGGAAAATGAAGTTGTACTTACTCTTGTCGTTTGGTATTCCAAGAATCGGAATCGGCTTTTGGTTTTGGAACCGCATGCGCATGCCATTTCGACAAGTTCAAAGAAAAAAAAATACCGTGAAAACAATTAATAGACGAGTTTAATTGTTACTGGTACATTGTTTGAGGCAAGTTGCATTTTTCAAGTTTTAGAGATGAGGAAAAAAATTCAAACAAGAAGCAAAACCTATCAACATTTTACATGAACGAGTTGGATAAAAGGTATTGGTGGTTTTGCAAAGACTATAGTGACCATACGTCCCGGATTGTGCGGGACTGTCCCGCATTTCAGATAGTTGTCCCGCACCATAAATTGTCCCGCAAAATGTCCTGCATTGATTAATTTGTCCCGAAAAGTCCCGAAAATCCAAAATATTCAAGAATATCTAATGAAAAATACGGTTACAAATAGATACTTTTGTAACCGTGCACATGTAAACATTGCGTTAAAAATAAATAAATGTCAAATGTCATTTTTATCTGGAATTTTCTCACATCTCTCTGAATCTGAATTTGAAGTGGTTGGTTTGGAACTGTGCAAGTAAGTTATTATTTAAATAAATCATTTGTGGACGCAAGAAAAACCCCGAATGAAAGTTGAAACAGTTAAGTCGCTATTGTTTTGCTTAAAATATTTTACGAAAATGACTGTATCTAGTTTTTTTATGATTCTACTAGCTGTACCCTGCCACGTCTTGAAGTGCCTGGTTCTAGCAATTAAAAATAGTTTACGCCGTCACACATGCCACTCTCCGCTCTGAATTTATTACAAAATGACCAACAGTGGAACATATTCATCAATGACGTGTGCAACACTGCAGAATTCGTACTGCCTTAATCGATCAAAAAAAGGACTTAACCTTTTTACCCTGCTACCACACTACCCACAACCCTCCTACCCTCCAGAGCTACCAGCTACTCGTTTAACCTGTACCCCGTTACGCGTTATTCGCTACCCCACTACCCGCTTCTCGCTACTTCAACACACTTACCTCTACCCCAATACCACGCTGCCTGCTACTTACTCCCACCTCCCGTCACTACGCTTTGCGCTATCCGCTACCTACTTCCCCACTACTCCACTACTCGCTTCCCACACCATATCTCAAAAGCAAAAAATCTAAAAAAGGGAAAAATATCGACGGCAAAAAATGTCTATACTTCGTCCAAAACAAATCTGCAGTACAGGGAAGATAGGACATTCATCTCTCACTCTTTCTATAGAGGAATTCCATTACGTTGTGTGAAAGAAAAAATTGGCAAGGGCTACCGTAGGTTATATACTAAAACTGTAAAAAGCTCTCCGAAAAATCGAAAGAGTTGCCTTCTATATTTTATTAGCATTGTCTTTAACAAAGATTTTCATTCAGAAAAAATATTTAATACGAACATGAAATAAATTTGAATTTCTGGCAATGATTACCTACGAAAAAGCTACTATTCTTGAAAGCTCCCTTACAGAATCGAAATAAAAGAAAGCATTATTATTTCCTGGCAGCGCTGATTTATATGTTTGTTTTGTCAAACAGAAAGAGCTTTGCAAAAAACGAGCACAAAATCAGTATGGCGTTAGCCGTGCGAATAGCAGGTCATAGGGGGATGTACGCTTGCTTTTCAAAATAAATCAAAACAAATTGTATGAGGAAACAGTGTTGTAGTATATTTTTTTTAAGGGGATTTTAGATTTTTTTCCTGGACAGGCACCCTTTGGAGTAAAAAAGCTCTCCCATAAGGCCTGTACTGCAGATATGTTTTGGACGAAGTATAGTGTACGTTTTTTTCTTCAATAATTACATTTTTTTTTTAAATGAAAATAAAAATATTTGACGAAATTTTCAAGAGTCGGAGTCGGGTATTTTGCTGTTGTGATTTGAAAAGTATAAATTTTGTTTGTCGTTTATGACCGCGACCGCGTAATCGAATTTTCATTGTTTTTAAGATATATTCTGCTATTCGGGGCGGAGACAAATCCAACGAATCAAAATTTATGAAAATTGGTCCAGCAGATCTCGAGTTATAAGTGTTGTAACAAACACGACTTTGTTTTATATACATAGGTTAAGAATAATGGTGAAGTTTTAGAAAAAATTCACAACAGTGAAAAATATAACTAACGACCTGGGCAAAGAATATTTTTTTCAGAATATTAAGTGGGATTTATGTTTATGTTTTTATTTTATTTTATAAAGAAGAAATTTGTTTAAAATTTGTGATATTTTGTATCTTAAAGACTGATTAGTTATATCAACCTATGAAATATGTTGTACATTTATATTAATTTTTTATTATTTATTTACTGTAGTACTTAAAAAGAAAATAAAATGCTTTCATCAATTAAAAAAATTGTGTCCCGCATTGTCTTAAAAAATATCTGGTCACTATAGCAAAGCCGTAAGACACTTAGTCCTTGGTATTATGGGAGGCTATCATGTCATCCTATTATTGTTCTTAAACATTTGTTCACAACTTTAATATGCTGCCACACTCATCAAATGATGCGTTGGAATTAATGTCTTAAAGCTCTTCTACAGATTCTATTGTTGACATTTGAAGTGTTCCCTTTTTGGGTAATTTGTTATAAATCCTGCTTACAACATTTTTTTCCAAACAAATTATTTTTTATTTTAAGAACACTAAGACGTCCCAAAGAATTTTTTTATGAGTTTTTCGAACAGGTTTCAAAATACCAAACACCAGATCAATTGTGCCTCATTATAGGCTGATCAACTTTCGCTTAAAACGCCTAAAAGTCCACTTTAAATCTCTATCTCAAATCCATATTGCAGCGCCTAAGGCAACAAGTTTGTTTTATAAAATAAATAACACTCAATAAGAAGCATAGTTTGCGGCGAAGGACTGGTTAGACGTTAGAGGATTTAGGTTTAATTTGACATTCCAATTCTGGAAGTTTATTGATATTTTTGATATTAAGTTATGAAGAGCTTACGTAATGCAAAATCTAAAGCTAGCATTATCACTTAGAAAGATCAGTTGTCAAGACAAGAAGAAAAACGGATTGACAGCTCCAGAAATTTGATTAGCTTTATCAAAAGTCTTAAGTGAAACGATGTCAACGTATGCGTATATAACCAACTCCTTTTTGTAAAGAGATCACATACAACAAAATTGGCCACATACGTTGCTGCATCATGCTTGCGGAGCAAAACGTTTTTGCACACTTTGATTTGGGTTTTTTCTACCAGATACACATCTGTCCAAAACTGGAGTAAAACTACCATATCTGGGCCGGTAAAAACGTACTGAAACCTTTTGGAAGGAATTCAGAGGAGATCATTAAAAATCATTTGAGATAAAGCGGTTAATAAATATATCTACTTCATTGTGAAAAGTTTCATGTCTCTCTCTCTTCTTTCGTCATTTCTATGGACAATTATCTAGAGCAGCGGTTCTCAATCTTTTTTGATGAGGGAACCCTTTTGGAAAACAAAATACTTAACGGAACCCTACAACTATAATAAAACAATAGTTTTGAAAAGTGTGTTCTTTATTAAGTAGCATAGGAACAGTCAATTATTAGTGACTTACATAACAATTAACTGCACCAGTCTCCGGACAAGCCCCAGTGTCCGGACGATTTTTCCTTTATGGGGAATAAAAGAGAAACTTAACACAGAATTTGCAAAAAAACAACAAAATACAGAAAAACAGTAACATTTTCCACATATACATACGAAGTTTCTAGCCGATCGAATGTATAACGGAAAAGATATGGATGGTTTAAGCAGCAGCCCCTGCTGTTCTGCTGTTTTCTTAGCAAAAAAATGGTGTCCGACCTTGGAAGAATATACTAGGAATAGTTGATCTTGTGAGATCCTGCAATCAAATGGAGTTTGTTTCAAAGAAAATGCAATGAACTTCCAATAACTAAAGAAAAAATCGAGTTTTGCTTTTTTTAATCGATTTTTTTAAGTGTCCGGACACTTGTACAAAAAATAGCCCGGACAGCTCCAAGGTTTTATTTAATTTTTTTTATGTTTAAATATTTTTTTTTAAACCTTAATTTCCTACTGAGTTTTTTTTCATAATTTTTCTCAAAACAGAACCCATTAATCAATTAAATCTCTAGTTCAAAATAATCATTTATAGTTGCTAGGAATTTGTATAACATTCTAATCACTATATTTCAGTAGCCATATGTACATTGTACCAAATAAGTTCAAATAAATGAAATGAAACTTTAATTTCCTTGTCAAAAGTACTTGTTTATATCCAGAATAAAAAATTTCCATTATCATCCCTCCGATTGATTAAACATGAAAAAAAAATTTAAAAATTGTATTATCACTTTTTATTCTTCGTCACACAAACATAATATTTTGAAATCAAAATGGTATCGATCTTACGATATCTACAGCTGAAGGGAATATTTTCCTTGAGAAATGTACAGAATTGATACAATCAGAATGCAGCAGTAAAACAAGAAAAACTTTGTTTCTAGCAAATACATCTGTAACTGTAAAAAGGGGGTGTTTGCAAAATGGATGTAGGTTATGCAATGAATGTATTCATATAGTAAAAATGGATTTTTCTATTGGCAAAAATGAATCAATTCAACACATTTTATATGAAATTTTTATTGTACATATTATCAAAGATAACAGAGAGAGGTGTATTTTTGTTTTTTGCGGAACCCCTACAAGGCTATCACGGAACCCTAGGGTTCCGCGGAACACACTTAGATCTAGATCTAGAGAAATAGCGAGCTGCATTCTCCCTTTCAAAGGTATAATAAGTGCGTCAAGGAATGCTCATCAGTATAACTTGGAGCTTAGCTTCTGTCGTACAGTTAAGTTCGGAGACTCGTTCCTGGATTGGTTTTCATCGGTTGCTCCTTTTGAATTTCTGAATATTATCTTTGACTCGAGCTGCGTTTGTCAACATTAAAGCGATAGCCAAACTCCCTTCAGCGAGGGTTCAGGCTATCATATACTGTAAAGGATAGTAAAGCAAGATATATAGACTTACTAGCTGATCCTGCAGACTTCGTACTGTCTCAATCGATAAAAAAAGCTATAGACTTTGGTGTTCCGCTACTACTCTACCCACTACCCTCTACCCGTTAATCCAATATCCTCTACCCGCTACCTGCTTTGCGCTACCCTAGTAACCGCTACCCGCTACGTCTAACCATTCCCGCTACACCGTTACCCCGCTTCCCACTACCCATTACCCACAACCTTTCACTCTGCTACCCACTACACTACTCCACTAACCACTACAAAGACCGCTCTCTACCCCGCATTGGCATTGTTTGCTGTTTTAATGATGACAAACGGTACAGTATGAATGTGTTTATTTATCTTTTATTATTTAACCTACCTTTTAGAATAATAATCTTTAATGGCATTATAACTACTGCGATCAATGTACAACCGATAATAATAATCGACGAAATTTTCATGAAAATTTAAAAAGAAATAATAAAGATCTTAAAAAGTAGGGGTAAGTGGTAGGAAGTTGAAAATTAAGGAATTAATGTATTTCTTAATGCCACACCATACAAAAATTATAAAAAAAATGTGCACGACTCGGTCGTACGAACTTGCTCCTGTATTCCAAATTATAACTCATACAAAAAAAAAACATTAAAAAATATGTAAATATGAAAAATTAAATTCATAAATAAAAATTGAAATTGAAATATGTACCTCGTAAATACATTTAATTCCAAAAATTTAAATGCCAAACAAATTCAAACCTTATTCTTGATTTATTGAATTTTTTTTTTGAAAATCGTCGGAGCCGTTTTTTTTTAAATTAATTTTTTATATATAAAATTTTTCAAAAATGTCTTAAAATTAATTTGGGTATGCAGTTTTCAAGAACATTTGAACATACATATTACACTTCAATTTGGATTTTTAAAATTGATCCGTTTTTGAGATACAGAATTTTGAAAAAAAATTTAAAAATATTTTTTAAATATCCAAAAAAAAATTTGAAATTGTTTTGAATACAAAATATTATTTGAGCAATATATACCTACTTTCAAAAAAAAAAATTACGCTGATCGGACTTTTATTTTTTGAGAAAATCTAATAACAAAAAAACGGTTCTATGGCGTTTTGGAGCAATACAAAAATACTTTTTTTACATAAAATACATCAAAGTTTTCAACAAAAATTTTCGAGGAAGTTTAAAAAAATCGTAGGAGCCGTTTTTGAGAAAATTGAAACTTTTGGTTTTTGGCAAAAAAAATCGTATGGTGGCTACCCTAAATTTTGATCTTAAAAATAAAATCAAAAAAACGACCCACGCGAATTCGCTCAAACCTTTAATTTTCAAGTTTGAAGTCAATCGAACCAGTGGTTAAGGCTGTAGATGCATTTACAGACAGACAGACAGACAGACAGACAGACGGACGGAATCGCCGGACCCACTTTTTTCGACTTCTCTATCATCGTAATGTCATATCTCATCATTACCTAAAATTTTTTTTTTTACGAATTCAATACTTGCCATATATTCTATATGTCGCAAGTAAAAAAACTGCCCAAAAAATGCAAAAAACAGAATGTGTGGGTGAGCCGTCCTTAACAATTAGCGGTGTAAAAGAAACGTATAAACCTATTCTAACACCTACTGAATACACTACACATATAAAATTTCATCAACATCAGTCAAGCCGTTTCGAAGAAGAAGACCACTAAAACTGTGACAGAAGAATTTTATATAACAGATGTTCTTTTTAACGTGGAGCTTTCCTCTGTGATCGAATCCTAGGATATTAACACTTCAATCCTTAAATTATCTCAAAAACATTGGTTAAGAAAAATGAAGTGGTTTAATAAACGGGTACTTGTATTTTATAAAAAAAAAATAGTACGTATACGCCACAGTGAACGAACTTTTAGGAGATCTTCCCGTATATGTAAAGGGTTTTCCAATAAGAGGTGTTATTTTGATATTCAAAGAAAAATGGCATTTTTTGAGATAAATGATCGGATGTTTATTTCATTATAAAGAAGAAGGTATGCCGTTAATAATGGAACACAACATCAGCCAAATGGTCGCCACGACCACGCTTACAGGACCATATCCTTTACATGAAATTTTCCATAACCAAATCGCAAAGTGGCTGCCCTATGTCCTCGATAGCCTCACGAATTCCATCTTTGAGGTCTTGAATCGACGCTGGGCTGTTGGCGTAGACCTTATCTTTCACGTGGCCCCAAAGGAAGAAGTTGCAAGGTTTTAAATCACAAGATCTCGGTGGCCAATTGTGATCACCTCTTCAAGAGATAACACGGTCCAGAAACTTTTCCCCTCTCTGCCAAATTTTCACCATTTTTATAGTGAATTTTAATAATTTCAATGCGTTGTTGAAGCGTGTATCGTTCCATTTTTATTAATGGCGTAGTTTCTACTTGTCAAATGTCAAAAAATGACAGCTTCAAAAGTGACAGCTACCGAAATAGCGGGCTATTCAAAATTACACCTCTTATTGGAAAACCCTTTATGTAGCCCGGGAACTGGCTTAACTATTAGCCTGGCATAATTATAAAATTTGAACTGGTTTTAAATTATTTCGGCTTGTAAATATATAAGCAATGAGATCGACACCATCCACCTTAACGTGGGGCGATATTTCATACTTTATAAAAGATAAAACTATCTGGAAAAAAACCTTAAAAGATTTGTTTGTTTTCTTGTTTCTACTTAAGACTGTTTAAGGTCTGACAAATGGAGCATATGAAGCTCTTGGGTATAATACATATGTAGATCATACCGTCTGTTAAGCTGCGCTTCTTAAGCATTGTGTAGTTTTTTAGTACAAGAATCATGACTTAAGCATTCTGCCAATATGTTGGGCAGAACAACAGTACAAATTGGTGCGATTTGGCTCATGAGCCCGAATTCTTTGGGTATCAAATAACAAATAGCGTCGTGGGTGTAGTGAAAGAATTTCTTAGAGGATGGCTGCAAAGTCTTATCGTCAAGGCCAACAATAATGATGTTTCTTAAGTTTGTCCTAGTTGCACAAATTTCAAGTTTAAGAAGAATGAGTAGAGAAAAAGTTAATTCCCCAATCTTAGTCCTTTAAAATCTTACCGTCCTGTTTTCTATGCGTCAGCATATGAATGTTGAATTTCTCTGCAGAAATATCTGGCCTACGTCCTGTTAGATAAATTTTTCAAACCCCAAAAACGATCACAAGATTATTTTTATTAATTTGTTTTTCCACAAAAATTATTATTTACACATCATTGCACTTCTTTAAAATTGTCTTAAAATAAAATACAAAAACATATCTTACAACTTTAACTCCTTCAAAGAGCTTGATTTAAAAATAAAACGTAAAGTCCACAATATCTAAACAGCTTCCTTCTTGGCTTGTCGAGGAACAGTATTATCCGAATTCCTCTTTCTATTCATTTGTGTGTGTATCCTTCGTCGACTGCTACTACTTGCCGAAGTTGGAGAAGCATTGCGTTTGGAGCTCTTGCTACGCAAAGAATGAGCATGATAGTTGAATGGCCTCTGTGTTATCGCCACGACTTGTGGGGTTGTCGAACTAGAAGCATGGTAGTACTCCTGATCTGTTTGTTGATGTTGATAGTCTTCGGCTTGTGCCCCTCCATCATCGTGAGTCTGGTAGCTTTCATGAACCGGTGTTGCCTTTGAAGCATGCCGCTCAAATGGCTTGATCGATGGCAGAGGGTACTGTGTCGAATGGTCGGTGTTGTCACCATCGGTGAAGTGTACCTTCGTGTGAGTACTCCGGGGATTGTTTTCGGTGATTGGCAACGGACTGTCATCGTAGCCCTGAGGTACCACATACACTCTGTGCTGGCCATAGTCTGGTGGTTCCATGGCGTAGTAGTACATTGTTTGATATAGTGTTCCACCAGCTGGAGCTGGAGCTGGCTGTGAAGCGTGATTCGCTGATTGATCTTGATGCTCTTGAACATTAACATAGAAATACTGTTGCTGTTGTTCGCCATGGGCAACTTGTTGTTGCTGGTATTGTTGTTCTTCAATTTGATGATGGGTCTCCTGCTGCCTACCCTTGAAGCTTTGATAGACGTCATCAATGGCTGGATATTGTTGGGGTGCAGCATAGGCGTAGCCTTGTGGCTCTTCAGGTTGCGCCTGCGGATGTTCGTATGGGACTTCTTGATGGGGTTTCTCCTGCACTTGCTCGTATTGCTGGTATTGATGGTGTTGTTGTTGTTGTTGCTGCAATTTTTGATGCTCGGTTTCCTCCAGAATCTTGAGATACTGTGCAGCTCGGATTTCAAGGTATTGCTGCAGAAGACTCTGCAAGTGACTTGCATACTTTGTTGGCCCCGGAATTCGCAGGACTATAACAGGTTCGTTATATTGATAGCCATGTCCCTGACCTTGAGGTTGATCCTCTTCCTGGTGATGATATGACGGTGTCGGTCCAAGATCTGGTTGTGATGGAGTAAATGGAGTCTTAGTTTCATAGCTATCATGGTAATTCTCTTTCAATTCATAGGCATGTGAAGGAATAATGGAAATTGTTGATTCGTCCCCATTCTTAATGTGATATCCTGGCGCTGATGCTGGGATGTCATGCTGGGAGTATGGATAGAAAGTGAATTTAGGCTTGGGATAGTCATAGCCACTTCCGGACGCTTGTCCATTGTAATATCCATACCTGTGAAGTTAAAGAGTTTCGTGAGAAATGATTGAATTTTCTTACTCTTTCACTTACCCTAAATCGCCCTCTACTGTCCTTTTTGAATTTTTCGAAGTTGAATTCTCCCGCTCGACCTTTATTTTGATTTTATCTCCATGGAGTTTGAATTGTTTGTCCAGCTCTTTAATGAATTCTAAATCGTCTTCTGGTAAATCCTTGAAAGAATCTATAGGCGATTTGATGATTGGTGACTTTGTTGGCTTTTTCTTGAGAGACAGAACTTTTTTTGGATAAACTTTGTCAGAAGACTTTTCAAGAATTTTTTCGGAGTCCTTATCGTAGGACCTTAGAGCTCCTGATGTTAACCCAATGAGAAGAAGGGTTTGTATCTGGAAGGAAGTTACAAAAAAATTAAGTGGTTGGTTTGATAAAGGAGTTCTTGTATTTTATTGAAAAAAGAAAATAGTACGTATACGCCACAGTGAACAAATTTTTAAACCTTTAACTAAGCTTCAAAACTTTCAACCAATTCTGACGACCGCAAAAACAGCGCCAATTTATTTTTTCATTCTTCAGAAAGAAATAAAATAAACATTTTGAGTAAACCACTGTCCTCATTTTTGTCTTAACAATTCATCAACATTTTATAGCTCTACTGAGGCTTTTGCTCAAGTTGTTTGATCTTCAACATTGAATACTTTAGGTTAAGCTACAAAATTTTCTAGATCTAGGTCAGGCCATTTAACCTTAAAATCACTTCACTTACAAGAGATTGTTTTTACCTTTTACGAAGAAAAGTAGAAAAGTAAAAAAAGACAGATCAAGCGTCGTCGTGAGAGATTTACATGTTATTGTAATGTGTAACGTGCTGAAGTCTCAAAAGTGATTAAAATCGTAACCATCAAAACCAATATGTTGAAACAAATTGCGACAATTTGCTATCAACACTTCTGTCACTTTTATCGACTTTTTCCATATAGCAGTACATTCTTGCGTATGATATTTGCACATGTGTGAAGAGATAGTAACTTTATGGCTTTGGCAATAAAAAAAATTCATCTTGATGCTGCTGCTGCATTTTTTCCCACATCTTGATGCCAAACAATGATGCAGCTAAAAGTGATGGTGGTCGCAGATGCAAAAAACAAACTTATGAATTTCTTAAGAAAAAAAAAATACTTTGTGTATTTCCAAACAACAAACAAGCCATCAAATGAAATCCAAATTAAAATGGAAAGTCTCCGAAGTGGGTCCATTGGTCGCTCGTCGTGGTGATGATGGTGATGATGATGATGATGATGACGCGGTGATGCAACTGCTCAATAAATGCAGCACAATCATTATTGCGATTCATTTGCTCGATTGTTAATTAATTTCAATTTCAAGAAAACAGCGTTATCGATTTTGTAGGATTTTGGTCCACCAAGCAAGCCGTGACACCAAATCTCCAACTATAGTATATGGACTCTTGGCTGTCCGTGTCCAAGACAAACGCCACATATGTACATAAGTCTTTTGTAGAAACAAAGACAGCGGCGTTGGCGATGATGGCTTCCAACATTAACTTTGAATTTTCAAAGTCGAAAAATGCACCAAGATTGACTAAAAACGAATGCATATAAGGCCTCACTCACATCATGGTCGATTCTCGTTGCAGCGCGATGTTGGTAGCCGAGAACAAGTTCCCATTTATATCTAACTGAAGTTTTACCTCGTTAAATAATCTCTCGTTAGTTAGTTACGTCATGATGAACGACTCATGTAGCATAGAGACACAGAAAAATACTGTGTTTAGCTTGTGGGCTTGTAAACAAGGAAGGCATCTAGTGTAGACTGTAGTGAGAGATTGGGAGCCTGAAATTTTCTGATTTCCTGCATTGAAAGAGTCCGGTAAGTTGGGATGCTTCTTCGTTGTTTCAAATTTTCTCCCAAATCAAGTTAATGGGTTTTGAAGGTGTTTTTATTTTGGTCAAGTCTTAATGAGGTTTTGGTATACTTTTAGCTTGTGGAGAAAGCATTTTGTGCAGACAGTTTGTCGACGTAATAATTGTAAGTTTGAAAAACAAGCATGACAGTTATTCTTTTTTGGAAAAAGGTAAACCATTCATTGTTTGTCATTGAAAAGGCGAACAAGTTCCAGAAGGGGCATTTTTTGAATATAAATTTATTCTAATTTCCTTTCAAACGTCAACCACAACGATTCATCATGACTTGATGGCCTAAACTTATTGCATCGTGAGAGACAAAGATTAATCACATTCTGAAGCAAAAGTTACCGTTATTAAGAGCAAATGTACTTTTATGAATATCCGCCATATGATTAAAACGCCATTTTCTCACAATGAATGACAAACAAAAAAATACTGCTCAGGATTTTGCAAGAAAATAATTTTGCCTAGTGTCACACACTGCAGACATTAGACACACATCGCATTCAATTTTTTTTCCATTTCTTGAACTGCTGAATAAATTGCTTCATAAGCTCCACTCGGCCGGTGTAATTGGTTGCGTAGTTTGAAAGATATTTTAACGATCGGTAATCAAAATATTATTACCCACATTCTCTTAACTTGTACTTATGTTTTCCCCCGTTTTTTTTTTTTAGTTTAATAAATTCTTTTTGTTTCCTCCGCAGAACTGTTGTTGTTTGAATGGTACTAATCGGTCAAGGTTTTCATTGAGTTATTTAATGAGCTCATTTATTGAGTTTAAATTTAGTTGGCGGCTCATTAGTTTTTTTGTTTTGCTAAGACAAAAGGTCCTTGAATGTTTTGCTCATTACCAGCGATTCAATAAACATTTTAGAAAGTTTTAAAACAACTCTACCTTCTTTAGGCATTATTTTTAAGCTCTCGTCCAATCAACAAGTTTAAAACCTATCAAAACAAAATTTCTCACATAAAAGAACTGTGCATTAGCATTGCGTGGTCGTAAAGCATGACATTTTTCTTGTCGCAAAAGGTGTGCCTTTCAAGACTTGTTCAAATCGTATGCCTTTAATCAGAAATCAATTACACGAATTTGTTTTAAAAAAGTCACTTTAAATCCGACCATAAATTCTGCAAAAAAAAAAGTTAAAACGCGAAGGAAGTTGATGGCAGTTTCAGAGCAACTTCATTTATTGCTTAGTGCAGGTACCCAACCGACAAAGTTCTCTTTTATCTCATCCGCTATATTTAGTGTACCACATAATCCAAGTTACTTAATACCACTTGTGGCTATCCACAAAATTTGCAACAAAACTTTTATGTTCGATTGTGTCTTTTGGTCAGTATGTATAGCGCAATTACCATGTTAATAAGTGCTACTAACCGTTATACATTCTATTGATTCGTATGCATGTGGTTGCTTTCAAAGATCACCAACTCTGATCACCTTGCACAATGAATTCCAATGTATGGCAAAACTAAAAACTTACATAATTACCAGGGAAATGACTCCTTTATTCGTTCCGTTCGAATGGGACATGATTGTTCACCAGCCACCTGCATGCCATCATGGTTGGTGTCTACCTCAAAAGAGGAGTGGAATTGTCTTCTGACAATGCGATGATTTTGGTTTTGCCCCCAAGGCTATGCCATCAGGCTAGAGGAAGCTATAGGAAGTGAAAGGTGGCGTATTGTTTAGGATCTTGCAGACTGCAACCATGAATCATGAATGGTATGAGAAATTGAGGTACATTGAACTGGAAACATGTTGCTATAGTAAAATGCTGACAAACAAGTAAGGTGGTGATCTTGTAAAAGTGCAACAAACATGGGATCGTAGATTAACTGAGTAGTTGACATGACAGCCATATTTCAAGTTGAAAGAAAATGTCTTTCTTCTTCTTATTTTTTTGTTTTTTATAGACGTCATACTTGGATCAATCATGCCATATTTGGTGAGCAGGTTTTGTTTTTAATAACTGCTTCTCTCCATTGGATGTGGTTCAGTTGATCAGTTTCTAATAGCGTACTTGAGTTGGGTATAGGTTCGAAAAAGGACAGCTTTGTCTTCAACCTGAAAAACGTGTATCTTACACTTGCTCCACCCAAGAAGGGTTTGACTCATAAACCTCTTTGGGGGGTAAACCATAAACAGGTGTTTTGAGAAAGAAAAACTGTCACAAAAACACCGGTTTGTCCTTAAACGTTTTTTCTTTAGCGCGCTTGTGATCCTAAACAATTTATTGATATTAATTCTCAGGCCTCTGATGAATTAGGACCATTGCAATTGCATTTAGTGGAATATCATTAATGTTGACGATAATTTACTGAAGAAATCAATTTCGGAACATTTTTAGTTTATTTTTCGTAAAGAAACAAACGAGAGAAGCTTGTGTGTCAAGTTACTGGATATTGCAGGTATTGGTGATGAACTCTTGGTACACAATTGCTAATAGGATCAGATCCACCACGTGAGGCGAAGAACCGTGGATCAGTGGCTTCTTTGCAGTCGAGACGTCTTCGCACAAGATTGAGCAGGACTCCTTCGGTTCTGTAGGCTTGGACTATATGTGGTTCCAACACGATGGGGCAATAAGCAACACAACAGCACTAATTCAGCCTTATCACGAATAAATTTTCCCTGGAATTTTTTCCCAATTTGGGAACTTTGCTGTCGTGAATAATTTTTGAGAATGGGAAAAAAGCTTAATTTCGAAAAATTCATATCACCAATAATTATTTTCCAGGGAACTTTTTCCTTATTTGAAACAGAATTTTCCCCAAGTTATAAGGGAAAAAGTTGCTTTTCCTTACCATGAAGTGAATTGGAAGACTGTTTCTTTTGTTTTTTTTAGTGGAGAGAGGGGCAAAAAGCGGTGGGGCTAAAGATTAACTCGAAAAAACTTAAAGATCAGCCTTGGAAATTAATCATCAATCCAAGTAAATATTTCTGGACAACTCTTTTGGCTTAAAGACTAAACCTCGACTGTTCCGTTCCAATTTTGAATCCGTAATGCTTGATGGGTGCAGCACTTGGGAAGTCACAGACACTGTCACAAGAAAGCTTCAAACGTTCGTTAATAGATATCTCAGAAGTATCTTGAGGATTTTCTAGCCCAACGCCCAACCGTATTTCAAAAGCTGAATTTCATGCGAGAACAAATTAGGAACCCATAGACTCTATACTATACGAAGACGAAAGTAGCAATGGATTGGCCACACGCTTCAAAAAGGCGACTGATATGCAGTGGCGTAGTGGTTATGTGCGTTGGCTGTTACTCAGAACGTTGTTGGTTAGAATCCTACTCGTGTCCATAGTGTTTTTAATTCATCTTTCTAGGCTACTGCCAGTTGCGAAGAACTGACAAAACTTCCAAGAGTATCAATTTGTCATGAAAAAAGTGATTCTCAACTTCGCCGTTCCTAACGACAGGTTCCCTCAATTTCTCCACACGCATTCAGAGAATAGTTGATGAGTGTTAGCCACTGAAGCATGTGCTCTTTAAGAGCTGTCACCACACTCTATTTTTATTTTATTTATTTATGCAGGCCGGCAGACTTTGCTGTGCTTGGAGTAGATAATAGGCCAATAGCTTAGTAGGTAAAATAGAAGCAGTTTTACTCCCAAATGCATGTTTATTTCCGGATCAAAAATGAATGGGATTAACATATACATGAATTTTCTAGGTAAGTTACAGCAAATGATACACAAAAACAAAGATCAATGATCTATCAGTCACTGAAAACCAAATTATCTGCGAGGTCTGTTATATGATCAAAAAACCATTTTTCCTGGTTTGAGTCCTTCTTCTTGAGATCCCATATTCATAAAGTATATCTTCTGATGCAAATACCTTGGTATCCAGGGCTAGGAATCGGATTGGCTTTCAGAAAAAGGCTCGGGATAGTAAGAACTATCAAATATCCATTAAAAAATAAGTATTTGACAGAAACAAAATATTTTATTGAAATTTGAAGCTTTCAAACGAACTTCGAAAATCATTAAAATATTTTAAGGTTAAGGTACAATTTCTTTCCTGGGAAATTAAAGTTCTTGGGAGATTCTCGATGGGAAACTTCTTTTCCGGGGTAATTTTTGTTTCCCTGGGAAAAAAAGTTCCCATAAAATTGGCGATAGGGCTGATTATGTCTTTATTGCTTCAGAAGTTTCCTTGTCGCAGAAATTTCATTTTTTGGCGATCCTTATTGGACATTTGACAATTTTAAATTTGAGTCTGCATGAGTTTCATTCAAAAATCGTCAACTTTCCTTCTGCATAAAAGTTGTACTAGTAGGTGCTCAGATATATCAGAAATTTTCTAGATATTTCGCAGCAAACGTAATCAAATGTTTCCATTTCACGTAATCATTCATTCAACAGTTAATTCCCGTAATAATCCCCCTTAATGACATCTGATTCACATTAGCCGTTAAATAAGAGTAGAAACCCATTTATCAAATTTATTAGCCTTGAAGATTCAGATACCATTTGTATTCCCTCCCAGTTATCCACGAAACACACAATTACCCTCGATTTGTTAGTTAACAAGCTCAAAAAACAAAACACCGCAACAAAAAAAAACTCATTTCACTGCGCCTCCACAGCCGCCGTGGAAATTAATCAATCCATTAACATCATTACACTTCTAACAGAGCATCTTATTTAACGATCAGGTTTCACTTTACCATCATCGCCACCATCTGATAAAATGGAAGACGAACAGACAAAAAAAAATGATCATGCCGCCAATTTTAATGGATCTATCTGTGCAATACAATTCACCTCTCGTCTCATCAGCATAAAGCTCAATTAAAGAAGATACAAAATGGAATAGGAAAACAACGCGCAGGCGCCCAGTGCACAGCCCAACAAAACATCGGAACCGAACCATGAAGAAGAGGCGTCGAATAGGACATCAAGATTGTTTTTTTTTTCACTCGAATTTCCGGCAGTTTTAAATGGTCGTTTGTGTAAAACTATTTCACTACTTATATAAGTCCCAAAATTGTTATCTTAATGTCCAAAATTTCGTGCACGTACCACCATAACTATCAACGGCTTCATTTTTGTAAGGTTTTGTTTGAGTTTTTCTTTTTTTTTAGTTCACTTTGTATCTCAAGAATCACACACTTGTTTCAGATGCAAAAGATGCACTCTCGATCTCGATTCACGCGAAATGAAAATCCATGCGAGCGTGTTAGAAAAACTTAGCGGTTAGAGTGTTCGCGAGCAACTATTGGATATGCAGAAATTGTAAATTGCTTTTATATGCCGTGCCCCCTTCTCGATGGATCTTGAATTGTTTTGTGTGTTAAGTTTCTTTGCAGACTGATAGGATGGTTGTGCAGACTTCTTCGTGTATCGTGTCGCTTGTGCTGCCGTTGGATGGGTAGGGTAGAGTATGGTTTGTTTGTCAGTTATGTGGGCTCTCATCAGTTATTTCTTTGTTTATTCTGTTCAAGAAATCGAACTCGAACAATTTATAGACCGCCTCGGCTTTCATGCAACAGCTTTTCTATTTGTTCCTCAAAAGGTTATGGGTTTTAATGAATAATTTTTTCTTGTGTGATTTTTCTTGTTGACTTTGACATCAAAGTCAATTTGCGTTAAAAAAATTCTATTTTGAGATAAATGGCAAACTTAGATGACAAATTTAGTTCCATATCCCGTTGATAAATAAATGGTGGAAATAAAGTTGTTTTGGTGATTAATTGATCATTAATAAAAAGTCACAAATCAAATCGTCACTGCCTTGAAATATAAGTTAGACCTAGTGAATCGGGCAAAATGTGAAGATGAGATTTATTGTCTGCTAACACGCCAAGGAAAAATTTATGAATGGGAAAAAATGGAATAAATTCGCAGATAAGCAAGCAATCTGTTCATTGCTTAGCGGATTATTTTTGTTATTTTTTCAAAACTTCAACTGTGGTTTTTTCGTTTGAATTCATCCTGTGAGTGGATTTTTCCAATAATTTACCCCAGTGTGGGATATGAACTTACGCGCCTGCTGTTCAACTTTCAGAGAGCAGGGCCGTACACTTCAGGAGCTACTGAGTGTCACCTTGTGCAGAATCCTGTGTATGGGTTTGTCCAATAATTTTCCCCAGTATGGGATATGAACGTACGCACCTGATGTCCAACATTCACAGGGCAGGGCCTTATACTTTAGGAGCTACAGAGGGTCAAAGTGGAACCATGAGTTTTTTTTTGATTTGGATTCACCCTGTACAGGCAGGCCCATGCAGCCAAGCAGGAGGCATACAAAGCGGCGCTGCATAGAAGGACAAGAGCTGCTCGTGAGCTCTACGAGCAAAAGAGGAGAGAGGAACGTCGGCTTCTCAGGAAAAAAAGAGAGACCATGAAAAGCGTCAGATCGTAGATGTTAAGAGAGCCAACAGCAGGAATGAAGTTCGGAGGTTTTATCGGAAGGTAAAACAGCTGGCTCAAGGTCATCGAGCAAGAACCGATGTCTGCAAAGATAAACAAGGGAACATCATAATAGAATCGCAGTTAATGCTGGGGATTTGGAAAGACCACTTTCAAAGGCTCAGACAGGAGCCTTTTATCGTACACGATGACAGCCAACAATTCCGTGAACCCGACCTAGAAGAAGTGAAAACGGCAATATCACGGCTGAAATCCAACAAAGTCGCTGGAGCAGATGGTCTAGCTGCCGAGCTGTTCAAAGCAGCAGGCGACGATCTAGATAGGAGCATGAACCAAATCATCTCTAAGATATGGTTGGAAGAATGCATGCCCGATGAATGGAACCTCAGCACTGTTTGCCCGATCCTCAAAAAGGGAGATCCTCTAAACTGCGCCAACTACAGAGGAATCAGTCTACTCAACATCGCCTACAAGATCCTCTCTGCCGTAATATGTGAACGTCTGAAGCCTTTCGTCAACAATCTGATTGGTCCTTATCAATGTGGCTTAAGGCAACGAACGTACGCATCTGCTGTCCAACTTTCAGAGGGCAGGGCCTTATACCTTAGGAGCTACATAGGGTCTACTAACATCTAGAGACTACTTTAAAAACAAACAAACATTTCAAGGCAGATCTCCGAAAACAACCTTAATTTTTTCCTCTTTTACTTGTTTCTACAAACTCTAAATGAAAATTTCAGTTGAGGTCTCGGAACAAAAAAAAAAAAAAGAAAACCTTCTTCACTGGCTCAGATAATCTCTCCCACTTCAAATATAAAGCTAAGCGTCCACTCAAACATTGTGGGAGCATAAGATATTATCGACCATTAAGACACTTAACAGCTGTTAAAGCATTTATGTAAAAGTGACTCATTTCTTGACACTGCATTAAATTCAAATCATGATAACCTTGATGAAACCCAGTCCCATCTAGAAGTTTGAACTTAAACACAATAGTTTTCTTTTATATTTATTCAAAAAGTTAAAAGAGACAAAACCAACATAAGTTCATCAAACAAAAGAAAAATCGTGTTTCTGATTAAACTTTTAAGATTCAAACAAAAATGCGTCTTGTATTTCATAATTATGTTGTTTTTCATATAACCACAAGATTAGTGACTTTTGATTCTTCTTGTGTCGTTATTGTTGTTATTTTGCAAATTCACCTCTCTGAATTTGCATTAGGTAACCTTTTCCAATAACTTTGTTGCCATGAATGTGGGGTATTCAAATGTTGAAAAAGATCAATTTTTCATAAACATTATTAATTGCCGGTGCTCGAAAAGTTATAGCACTCTAGTTTTCGGTTGATTACTGATGGCGAGTTGTCATTAATTATGAATGTGTCAATGGAAGAAATATGGAAAGCGAGTAAAAAATAGATGCAAAGTTGATAGTAAAAATCCAATAAAAAGATTTAAGACAAGCCGGAAATGTCTCGAAATGAATTTGAAGAATAAAAGAACGAACCGAATTTTAATTCATGCTAAGCACTTGCTTTTTGATGTTGAAAACATTTTTCAAGGCAGTAATTTTAATGTTGAGAGTAATTGCTACCCATGAAGAAGTGGTGCAGGGAATCTGGCCCCGAAGTCAGAAGTGTTGAAAATGGTTTTCGGGACTAATGACCCCAAAGAAGACAAAATAAATTTGGGACTACTTACCCACCATAGTAGGTTAATAGCCCCAAAATCTAATTTTGCACTTATTATTATTATTATTATTATTATTATTATTATTATTATTATTATTATTATTATTATTATTATTATTATTATAAGCTTTTACTGCCTTATCATTTAAAGTTCACAATTTTTTAAATTTTTTAATTAGAATTTTTACAAATTATTTGAATAGATTGATAAAAATTACAAATATAGAATTATTAATTAGAATAAATAAGAAAAAAGTAAGATATTTGATATTAAATAGTTTGATTATATATATTTTTTTCAATTTTTATTATTTGTTTTTGGCGTAAGCCTCCCCCAAGGCGGCCCATAGGTCTCGATTTTTCGCCTCACTGTACCAATTTTCGTTTATTTGGCAAAGATCGTCGCTCCATCTCTTGTTCGGTCGGCCTGTTGGTCTCTTGCTTTCCGGTCTCCATTTTGTTGCTAACTTTGTAAATCTTTGATCCTGTATTCTTAAAATATGTCCTGCCCAACTCCATTTTTGTCTTTTGGTTCTATCTATCACGTCAATTATTCGAGTACTGTTTCGGATGTCTTCATTTCTTATCCTTTCGCTGGGTCTTATTCTGAGGATTTTTCTTTCCATTTTGGATTGACAGATCCTTAGCTGGTCAAGAGATTTCGTAGTCAAGCTCAGGGTTTTTAGTCCATAAGTTAGCACCGGTAACATAGCGGAGTCGAAGAGATATTTTCGTGTTTCTACACTTTGGTCCAGTTCTAAAATCTGTTTGAGGCTTCAGAATTGTTTCCAGCTGTTTGTAATGCGTCTGTTGATTTCTTTTTTCTCTTGGTCCTTATGTATTCAATTTTTTCATGGTCCAGAATTATATCCTCTCTGATGTGGTTTGTCATTACTTTTGTTTTTGACTTATTGATTTGTAGTCCATAGTTCTTGCACAAGCTAGTAAGTTCTGTTGTCATTTCTTGCATATGTTTATCTTTTTTCAGATATGAATACTATATCGTCCGCAAATCTTAGGTTGTTTAGAAGTTGCTCACATATCCTTATACCATATTTTGTCTTCCAGTTCATCTTTTGAAAAATATTCTCCAAAACTGCACTAAATAGTGGTGGTGAAAGCGGGTCTCCTTGTCTGACGCCTCTTGTTATTTTAAATTTACGTCCTGTACTCTCTGTTTTTATTTGTGCTACATTATTTTTGTATATGTTTTTGATAGTCCTTATTACGTTTGGGTCCATGTTTTGATTTTCTAGGGATGTCCATATTGTTTCGTTGCTTTGGGATTTGCTGAGTTCTTATGATTTCATTAAACATAAAGGTTAAGATTTCGGAAAGCGATTCTTTCCCTTATATTATCATTTCTGCAGAGATTCCATAATTTCCAGTGCATTTGTCCTTTTTCAAATCGTCTATGGTCCTTTCAATATTTTCTTTGCTAAACATGGGAGTTTGTGTTGTAAGGAGATTGATATCTACGTTGTCAATATTTTCTTCTTCAATTATCTGCTTGGTCGAGAAGAATAGTTTTTCGAAGAACTTAGTAGCATTTTCGTTTAACTTTTTTCTATTTGTTATGTTGCTTGCATTTTGTCTTTTTAAGCTAACAATCCATTCCTGTTGATTGTTAAGTAATGATTTTGTTTTCTTTATTGATTTTGTTTGTCTAATCGTATCTCTAGCTATTGTTTCGTTGAAGCTGTGGATATCTTTCCTTATTTCTAGTTTGATAATTTTCCTTAATTCTTTTAGATCCGTTTTTTCTTGGTCAAGTAATTGTTGCTTGGTTCGTAGAGTATCTCTTCTTGAGATTAAGATTTTTGTTTCGTTGGATATAATTTATCTTTTGATGTTTTGGTGTCCATAATTGTTAGTTTTGCAGAGTTTTTTATTGTCCTTTCTAATTCGTCATATATGTTTTGTATGTCACGATTTGAGGTTGATAATTGATTTATCTTTGCTGTCAATGTTTGGTTATGATCTAGTATTTTTCGGTCGGGAATCATTTTTGGGATGAAATGGACTTGTCGGTTTCTTTTCAGTGTCTTATGGTTTATAATGATTTCTGTTCTTTCTAATCTGTGGTCACTGTCGAACTTTTAATGAGCACGGATATGTCTTTGATTGTCTCAATTTTGTTCGTCAGAATCAGGTCTATTTCGTTTTTTATTTTTCCGTTCGGTGATATCCACGTCCATTTTCTGTTGTCCTTTTTCTGAAAAACGAGTTCCCAAATTTCAAATTCATCTCTTCGATCCATCGTATTACTCTTTCTCCTCTTTCGTTTCTATCTCCATATCCGTAGGGTCCTATTGTTTTCTTTTCTTCTTCGTTTTGCCTCTTTCCAAGCTTAGCGTTAAAGTCTCCAATCACATACATTACTTATGTTTTGTTATTTGTATATATTTCCTCTAAGTTGTTGTAGAACCTTAGCATCTCTTCGTCATCAGCTTTTTCTGTTGGTGCATATACTTGAATTATTGTCATTTTCGTGTTTTTTATGTTCAGTTGTATGTTGCACATTCTTTCATTATATAGCTTGATGTCAGCGATTTTTTCTTTTAGTTCTTTTTACTTGCGACATATAGAATATATGGCAAGTATTGAATTCGTAAAAAAAAATTTGAGGTAATGATGAGATATGACATTACGATGATAGAGAAGTCGAAAAAAGGGGGTCCGGCGATTCCGTCCGTCTGTCGGTCTGTCTGTCTGTCTGTCTGTAAACGCACCTACAGCCTTAACCACTGGTCCGATTGACTTGAAACTTGAAAATTAAGGGTTTGAGCGAATTCGCGTGGGTCATTTTTTTGATTTTTTTTTTAAGATCAAAATTTAGGGTAGCCACCATACGATTTTTTTGGTCAAAAACCAAAAGTTTCAATTTTCTCAAAAACGGCTCCTACGATTTTTTTTAAACTTCATCAAAAATTTTTGTTTAAAACTTTGATGTATTTTATGTAAAAAAAATATTTTTGTATTGCTCCAAAACGGTACCGCCCATAGAACCGTTTTTTTGTTATCAAATTTTCTCGAAAAATAAAAGTCCGATCAGGGTAATTTTTTTTTTTTGAAAATACGTTTATATTGCTCAAATTATATTTTGTATTCAAAAAAATGTCAAAAAAAATTTAGGATTTTTAAAAAATATTTTTAATTTTTTTTTTTTAATTCTGTATCTCAAAAACGGATCAATATTTAGAATTGAAATTTACTAATAAAATGTATAGTTACACATTCTTGAATACTGCATACCCAAATTAATTTTAAGACATTTTCGAAAAATTTTATATACAAAAAATTTATTTAAAAAAAAACCGCTCCGACGATTTTTTAAAAAAAAAATTTGGAAAATCAACAATTTCTTAAGAAATCATATGACATCATTTTTTTTAGATAGAATCTTTTTTTGAGGTACATATTTCTATTTAAATGTTTATTTACGAATTAATTTTTTTTTATGAGTTATAATTTGGAATACAGGAGCAAGTTCGTACGACCGAGTCGTGCACATTTTTTAATAAGGAGTCCAACACCGTAGAGGCCTTTTTGCACTTATGACCCACCATTGTGGGTCATTAGTCCCGAAAACCGTTTTCGGGAATTCTGACTTCGGGAACAATGTCCCTGCGCCTAAGGAAGTTAAGAAAACACCATTTTGAATCGGAATGCATATAGGTGTTGCTGAGGGTTTGAAAATTAGGTTAATGCTGAACTTACACTTATGTCAAATTGTTCGTTTGACGTTAATATCTGCATTTTAAGTGTCAACCTACAAATTGTGACCATTCTGAATCGGAGTCTGCTGTTTTGACCCATTTGACAAGTGTGTGACATTACATCTGTACCAAAAACTAGATGAATGTCGCATATCTTGTCGTCTTCTTCATTTCTTCATAAAAAGTAATGAACAAAATGTTATCGAACGAGGAAGTCTTCTTTTCATGTTTTTTTTTTTATTTTTCTTCAAACCGATAACTGGCTCTGTAACAGTTTCAACTACTGCGATGCCTATGACGTTAAAGAAGACGACGACGAAGGCAAACGGCGACGCAACATACACACGAAAAGAGAAGCTAATGGAATCTTCGTTTGCAAAAGATATCGATCCGGAAGAAAGATCATCCTCGAATCCAATACCCCGTGCTCGGTATACATTATTTGATTTTCCTTTTTTTTCTCTTCAATCCATAAAAATCCTAATAGACAGAAATCCTCTCGCGATGTTACCAGCAACTGCAAACTACGACGACGCGACCGGTTGTCGTCTATTAAATAAATGGTGATGATGGATTTTATTTCGGTTATGTAACGAAAGTGAAGAAGTTTCTTTATGGTTCAGCTTTGGCAAATGTTTGAATTACATATTGGAAATAAAATTTATTTTATCGATGTTACGGGGGCAAACAAATTGAGATGAATAGGTCGTTAAGTCAACGTATAGCCCCATGGCTAGGAGAGAAATTAAAAGATTAAATTGGCTAATCTTTGTTCATACATACTTAGATTTGATGTGTAAACGGTAGAAGGATTGTTTATTGTTTTTTTTTTTAAAGGTGATCCATAAACTTTATTTTGACTGCCTGTTTTCTGTATTATTTCTTTTCTACCAGTAGCTATGGGCGGATTGAATAACCAGAAACAAAATTTGACCAAGTTGTCGTTTTCAAAACAAGTCTCTTCATATCAATCGGAAAATAAATGTCGAAGTTATTTAGTGTTTACGTACCGATATAAAAAATGGTGCATCTTTTAACTCCCCAAAAAAGACCAACAACGGTCTCCAAAAACTCTCGTTACAAAACATACAAAAGTATAAAAATTTATTTTAAGCCTTAAAACTACTAACTTATAAGAGAGCTTATGATGTAACAAAATGTTGCGTGTATGGGTTTTATCAAAATCAGAAATGTTGTTTATGAGAGTAAAATAAATACAAATGCATATTAAAAAGAACCAATCAGCTAAGTCTCAAAGTTGAACTAGTCAGACACCAAAAACCAAGGGGATACCCTTTTCTACTCCACTGCTGTTGTCTCCTTATCGGAAGGCTTGGCCTGTTTTTGAGACTTTTTCTTAGGAGCGGACCTCTTGAAATGATTCCCATAGATGCTCTCATTCGACGAATAAGAAATCGTGTTGTACAAACTGTCCTCTTGAGTATGAGGTGCTGCAATGGCTTGAGGTGCTGCAATGGAGTACACCTGTTGCTGTACTTGTACCGGCTGATGGCCTTGCTGTCCTCCAAGGAGGTGTTGTTCTTGCATGCGACGGACCACCCAACTGGGAATATAGGAATCGAGAAGACTTTTGGCTTGTCGATAGTGAAAGATGTCGGGAATCGGTTGCTGGTAGTGATTTGCCTTGAAATCAGATACAGGATCGTACGAACGGAATTTCGGGGAGATGATCGGTCGCCATGGATTGATTTCATTGTCCGTTGAGAGATCGTGTGATGGCTTTGATTTCTCAGTCGTTGGGGTTGACTTCTCGGTTGTCGTGATGGTGACAAATGAGGGCGGATATGGGAAGCTTACGGCGAATGACTTTCCAGACCGCTCTGAAGTCGATGACGAGGATGGTCGTCGAGGGGCATACAAATCTTGGTTGGATTCGGCAACTGGTTTGCGGAATGGAGCGTTCGGAACTCCATATTCAATCTGGGGTGCTTTGCCTATATTGTCTGGAGGTCCATAGAGAATCGGAGGCTTTTGTGCATTGTCACTGTGATGGTACGACTTGATCTCTTTCAAGTGGTTGAGATAGTAGGACTGTGTATCAGAAGGAGCCGATGGAGGTGGATAGTTTTCAGAGTCATCATTCAACGATGGTGCCGGAGTTTTGCTTTCTTGAGCCTTTTCCTGGTACTTGAAGTTGTTCTGATGCAAGTAGTAAGAAGTTGCTTTGGCGGTAGCTTCGGAAATTTTGTTCTTATATCCGTAACTTAAATCATTGTCCTGGGGAGTCTTAGAACTTTGATAAGAATTCGAAGGACTCGAGTCGAGCTGCGATGAGGAGTCTTGATAATCAATCGATTTTATTTGATAGCTGGGTTCAGGGGTCGGCGATGGCTTTGGAGATGTCGAATCCTGTGAAAAGTCCCTCTGGGAGTATTGCTCCTTCTGGTAGTACTGTAACGGTGGTAGTCCGTACTCTGGCGAAGGTTTTGCATATTCAATATCCTTTTGCGACTGGAAGAGTACATCCGGCGGGAGACCGTACACATGTTGTGGGTAATGCGGTTCCGGAATCCCATTGCCAATTGGGTATTGAAAAGGTTCCTCTTGCTGCTGTTGGTGATGATGGTGCTGAGGTTCTGGTTGAGCAGACCCACCATTTCCATATGCCACATCGTGTGAATAGGAAACTGGCTGTGATGAAGCAGTTGTTAACGGAACTGCCTCCTGTGATGGACCGTGGTATGACTCTTGCTGATGTTGTTGCTCATCGGACCTGAAATGAAAATTGTTAAAAAATGTTATGAATATTTTCTTGTTTTGGTGCATTTTTAATGCAATGTTTGAAGTGATTTTGATTCTTTTGAATTGAAATTGAAGTACTGGTTCGATAATGATTTATGAGAAAAGAATCATTGAATGTAAAGACGTGCGCTTTGTTATATTACAAAAATTCTTCTGATTTATTTCATAGTTTTCTGTTTTGACAATATTGATAGAGAAAATTACAAAAAAAAAAAAAATTAATTATTGAACAAAGTAGAAATTAATCACAGTAGATATTCTTATTCAAATTCAACATTCTCCCGGCAATGACAACATAGTTGTTATTAAAAATAATTCTTTAAATTAACTGGAATATTACGTTAAAATTTAAATAATTGATATTAAACTGATTCAAAGTGAAAAGATTATAGTTATTAATGGAATAATGGAAAATAAAAGAGATTTGATGATGTGTATGATGTAGCTGCTTGTCGCTGCCCGCATAGGAGCATAAGTGACTAAAAACAATCTCGCATGGCAAACTATACGGCATCTTGAGGCTTAGTAGGGGTTGGTATCAAAGCGAGTTTTACTATTGGCCTTTTGATAACACCAGTAGGTGTTTTGATAGTAACAACTCGAATAAGACCGTCGCTTCCCCGATGTAATAAAATGACACGACCCATGGGCCAGTGACCAACTGGAAAACGATCATCTTTGATGATTACTAAATCATTTTCTTTGATGTTGGGTTGCTTAGTCTGCCATTTTGTTCGAATTTGCATGCTGGACAAGATATTTTCTTTGAATCGTTTCCAAAAATGTTGAACCATTTGTTCCATTAATTGATGACGTTTGATTGGGTTTAACTCTGAGGGTGGTTGAGGTCGTGATAATAGAGTACTTCCTATGAGGAAGTGGCCTGGTGTTATTGCTGTGAAGTCATTTGCGTTCTCCGTGATTGGAGAAATCGGACGTGAATTGAGCACAGCTTCAATGCGAGCCAAAACCGTTATAAATTCTTCGAAGGTGAGTTTGGCATTTCCAATGACTCTTGATAAATGAAACTTCATTATTTTAACAGCTGCTTCGGCCAATCCATTAAAATGAGGTGCTCCAGGTGGGCTAAAGTGCCATTGAATTTGACGATTTGCTAGAGCTGGTATAATTTCCTTATCGATTGATTGAAGAAATTCGTTGTAGAGTCGTTGATTGTCGTTGTTGGCACCAACAAAATTAGTGCCGCAATCGCTGAATACATCATGACAAAATCCACGACGGGCAATAAATCGGTCAAACGCATGTAGAAATGTCTGTGTGGTAAGATCACCAGCTGCTTCTAAATGAACAGCTTTTGTAGTCATGCAAGTGAAAACAGCGACGTACCCTTTGTATGATGATTGACCACGACCTTTGGAAGCGCGAATGTCATATGGACCTGCGTAGTCAACGATGGTAGATGCAAACGGTCGGGAATTAATATTAACACGCGCCGTGGGTAAGGCAGCCATTTGTTGTTGTAATAAAACTGGACGCGCTTTGAAACAAACAACACACTTGCGGATGAAATTACGTGCGAAGTTGCGCACATCAAGAATCCAGTAAACTTGTCGAATTTGATTGACCGTTACTTGGGGACCACCGTGCAATGTAAGACGATGATAATAATCCGTGATCAATGTTGCAATATAATTTTTCGAAGGTAAAATGATAGGAAATTTTTCCTCAAATGACATGAATGCGTTTTGTAAACGACCATTGACACGAAGAATATTCTTGTCATCGACGAATGGGTTGAGTCGATACAATTTGCTGGTTTTTTCGATTGGCTTTCCATCATGAATTGTTTTGAGTTCAGATGAGAATTCATTTGATTGAATCCAGCGAATGATTGAATATTCACTTTCTTGAATCTCAGCGACGGTAAGTGGAGCGACTTGTTGAATGTGCTGTTTCGTTGGAATTCTAAGCAATGAAATCGATAATCGTGGCAGTTGAAGCTCAATGCGAGCGCGAACTATTTGAACAAAACGAATGGCATATGCAACGGCACGGCGAAAACGATTGAAATTTGAAAAACGATGCATGAGTGTGTTGACACTGGACACTCCTTTGATGTTGAGGTTAATTGATTTAAAACTTGATCGAAGTTCATTACGATCATCTCCATGATGCTCGAACGATGAAATTGGCCAGTCAGATTGAGGTAATGAAAGAAATTGTGGTCCATGCCACCACAACGATGAATGACGCAATTCGGTGACGGTTAATCCACGGCTGTTGAGATCAGCAGGATTCTCATGCGTGCGGACATGGTTCCATTGTTCAATTTCAGTCGACGACAGAATTTTATGAATTCGATTACAAACAAATACCGCCCAACGATTTGGATCTCCTCGAATCCATGATAAAACAACACTGGAATCGGTCCAAATAAAAACATCATTTAATATGAGTCGCAACGATCTTTTTACTAATTCAAGTAGTTTAACTGCTAAAACAGCACCACACAATTCGGCACGAGGTGTTGTTAATGGCTTTCGCATTGGTGTCAGTTTGCTTTTAGCAATAATCAAATTAACATGGATTTGATCTTTTGAATCTATGGTTCGGAGATAAATTGATGTAGCATATGCTTTATTGGAACTATCGCAAAAAACATGCAGCTGACTTTCTCTGTTAGTTGATGACAAGTGTGTCCAACGAGGAATTTCGATTTCTTTGATAAATTGAAGTTCATCGATAGTTTGTTCCCATTCAGATTGAAGTTCGGTAGATGTAACGATGTCATCCCAATCAAATTTACTCTGCCATAACTTATTTAAAAATATCTTTTTCTTGGTGACAAATGGATTGAGCCACCCAAGTGGGTCAAATAGACGAGCGACTGTTGAGGAAACGTTGCGTTTGGTGAGTCGTTTATCGGTGGGAAAGTTAATAGAAAATGTGAATACATCTCTGATGCTTGACCATCCCAAACCGAGTGCTTTGATGCCGTCTTCGGCGTTGAATAAACACTTCGTATTTTGATCGTGATATTCTATGGGAATTTGTTGAAGAATTTCAGTCGAATTACTAGCCCATTTACGGAGTTCAAAACCGGCACTT
The DNA here is from genome assembly GCA_943590905.1 of Sphaerophoria taeniata. Lineage (NCBI taxonomy): Eukaryota > Metazoa > Arthropoda > Insecta > Diptera > Syrphidae > Sphaerophoria > Sphaerophoria taeniata. Next base: position 88,730,350 of record OX016542.1, read on the forward strand.
CGAAGCACTTGAATTAGTGTTTGAATCATTTTTATGGCGTTTTCGACAGTCTCGCTACCGGTAGTGACGTCATCCACATAAGTTTCAAGTTTTAGTGCGGTGTAAACGGCCGGTGAAATTGCTTTGACTTGTTCAGCTACCATATGAATGGTTTTGATTGCCTGATAGGGTGATGATGCAATGCCGAATGTGACTGTTTGAAGAGCATATGTCTGAATGCCCGAATGATCATCATCTTGCCACAAAACGTACTGATAGTGACTGTCATCAGGATGTATATCGATGCAACGGTACATTTTTTGTATATCGGCGATGAAAACATACTTGTGCAAGCGCCAGTTCAGAATAATTGAAACCAAATCGGCTTGTAAGGCGGGGCCGGTAGTCAAAATATCATTTAATGATTTTCCGTTTGTCGATTTAGCTGAGCCATCAAACACTTGCCGGAGTTTTGTAGTGAGACTCGTTTCTTTAAGAACGGCATGGTGAGGCAAATAGAAATGTTTGCCACTAATCTCATGAACTGGTTTAACTTGATTGAGCTCTTTGTATTCGTTGAAGACTTTGAAATATTCTTCCTTGAATTTTTCATCGCGAGCGAAACGGCGTTGTAAAGATTGAAAACGTTTAAGTGCCATTTCGTATGAGTCACCCAATTGAATGGAAGGATCGAAATATGTCTTAAATGGTAAACGTACCATGAATTTTCCATTTGATTGACGAGTGGTCGTTTCTTCGTAAAATTTCTCTGTCCATTCATCCTCCTGAGACATGGTTCTTACTGTCGGTATTTCCTCGAGTTCATGGAATCTTGATAAATATTCACCAATTTGCATTGTGGAGATGTGATGGCAATCAAGCAATGGGAATGTGAGAACATGATTTTGTTGAAATACTTCTCCAAATAATATCCATCCCAAAGTTGTATATTGAGCGACAGGCTCACCGAATTCGCCTTTGCGTAGACCTTCCTCAATAATTCGACCATAGACATCACCAGCTAATAACAAATCTATTTGTCCAGGAGTTGCATAGTGCGGGTCAGCGAGCGGCAAATTGTTAAGATGAGACCATGATTTAACTGCAACTGATTGCAAAGGTAATTCTGATGTAATCGATGGCAGAACAGCAAATTTGGAAGTAAAATTAAAACTGGGATTGACAACCGAATGAATGTTGAGATTCAATCCCTTGTTGGCGATTTTGTATTGAGTTTCGCCCATGGGACGATAACCGATGCAGAATGGAATGAATCCTAATTTTAATCTTTGAGCAGCACGATCTGTAATAATTGATTGTTGTGAACCTTTGTCGACTAATGCTCGAAGTCGTATGAGTTGGCCACATGAGTCAAGCACATTTACAATTGCAGTGGCAAGAAGAACCGTCGAATTAGTGTTCACCAAATTGTTTGAGACAATTTGCGGATTAAGAGTCGGTGCATGGTTAAATTGAGATGAAGTTGTTGCAACGTTTGGGTTTGGAAATGAAGCTGCATTCGATGATAAATTTGATCTGTTAAAGTGCAATAACGAATGATGTTTACCACCGCACGTGAAACATGTATTTTTACTAATGCATTGCGCTGATGTCGAATGACCGAGGCAATTGAAACACAATTTCTGTTGAGATGCAAAATCTTTACGTTCAAATGGTGACCATTGCAAGAATTGTTGGCACTTACGCAGAACGTGAGGGCCTTTGCACTTTTCGATCGGACAAACAATTGATTTTTTTGAAATATGGAAATTTCGCACTTCTTTTCGACCGTGCGATTTATTAGATGAGTTACCTTTTTGATAATGTGACGACGATGACTTCGTCTCGATATTGTTTATTGTGTGAGCAGCAGCATCAACAATGAGGAATGTCGATTTGAGAAAATCAAGCAATTGTTGAAGCTTAGCAACCTTCTTTGGTTCTTTTCGATGTTTTTCGAATTCAAGACGTGTAATTGACGATAGTTTTTCGAGTAGATGAAATGCAAAAAATTCAGAATTTTCTTCTGTATGGAATTTAAGGTTCTTCAACTGGAAAATGCATGCCCGTACAGAATCATGTAACGATTTCAATTCGGCAGCGGTTTCGCGTTGAGTGTATGTCGGCAAATTCATAAATTTCTTCATGAAGGCATTAAACAAAACTTGATCATTGCTGTAGCGATCTTTCAAATCTTCCATTGCTTCGTCATACGTTTCGTCCGTAACATCCAAATGAGCGATGGATGAGGTCACGTTTGCAGTTAGAAATGATTTGAGATAGACGAATTTTTGATGCTTCGATAGTTTTGAATTATTGTGGATTGATTGAAATGATGCATAAAACGTCGGCCATTCGGTAGGCTCACCATCAAATTTTTCGATTTTAAATTCAGGTGGCCTGAATGAGCTATCAGTGTGGACCTCACGTATAATCGTATTAGTGGAATCGTTAGTAGAAGGAGTTGATGGTGTGGCATTCGAATGTATGATTGTTGCGTGACGATCAGGGTGGAATTTGTCGAATGCTGTTTCAATATGATCTAAAGCATCCGCATGCTCGGATTGAAAATGACCAAAAATATCATTTTTGAAGTAGGCATCGTCGCGGGATAACTTTAAGCGAACCAACTTTCGATGATTTGCGTTGAAAGTCTGCAGATTTTGTGCAATTCGATTGAGACGCGTCATAAATAACCCTTTAGACCTTCGACTTGGGCCATCTTTGTTGAAATTTGGGACTTCTTTGCGCAACTGTTCGAGCAAATCAAGTTGTTCGGCCACTAACTGCTCTTGTTCAGGTGGCATATGGATGACTGAGGAGTCTTTCTCGTCATCGGACATGTTTACTTAAGTTTGCCAAACGAAAAAGTTTAAAGTCACTTACCTCTAAAATTCTTGATGATTCTGGTTTCAAAAAAGCTGCTTTTCCCTCTGATTGGTGTGCTTGTGTGACGATGACTCCAGCAACGATGTGAGACACAATTGATGATGTTCTTGAAGATTTTCACACGATGAAAGTGTATGAAATCAAGCGGCGATATTTGAGGTTACAGCTTATATGCCGTACAAAATGGTTGATATTACGTAATTGCGAAATTTGCAGAAAACTATTTTAATTGATACGAAATAGTAATCCGTTTCGAAGGACCAATGTTTGAAGTGATTTTGATTCTTTTGAATTGAAATTGAAGTACTGGTTCGATAATGATTTATGAGAAAAGAATCATTGAATGTAAAGACGTGCGCTTTGTTATATTACAAAAATTCTTCTGATTTATTTCATAGTTTTCTGTTTTGACAATATTGATAGAGAAAATTACAAAAAAAAAAAAAAATTAATTATTGAACAAAGTAGAAATTAATCACAGTAGATATTCTTATTCAAATTCAACATGCAAAGTGTGCAAAAACTTGTTTCGCTTTCTAAATGCAAACAGCAAACATCACACCACTCTGATGATGAGTGAATCAATTTGATTAGATAACTACAAGAGGACGGCAGCGGCGCGCGGCGGTATGCGCGATGGAGCTTAAACCAATGATGAAGCTTTTTGACAGGAATCTCGCGGTCTTGGGATGCATGTTGCATGATGTATCAATTGAATGCAATGGAAAATGAAAATAGTACAACTCTGGGTGCAATTTTGATGTGATCTCGGAAGTTGCCACCTTGCTTTCGTGTGTGCATTTGCACCATGTGCGGTTGTCTTATTGATGGTTCGTGCTGGGTCATGCATGAAGGAATGAATAAAAGTAAATTTCAAAGTGATGGTTGTCTGTCGGGGTTTCTTATGAAAAATGAATTCATTTGACTTTAAAGGAAAGTAGGTTTTGCGATATGAATTGCTTGCATAAAGCACTTGTATAACTTTTCCGAATGTTTTTTTTTTTAAGTTCTGAAAGTTGGACACTTTTAATAGTGTCCAGAATTTTGTTCATTGCTTCACTTGTTCAAACAAATTTATTTGTTCGTAGATCTCGTCAATTCTCCACACACATGATTGATGCCACTTACTCGTAGGCCTCTACCTGAGCTGTCGCGTACTTATTTAATTATATCAGTCAAAGATTGTTTAGTCCTTCTAAAATCTGTACTTCTGTATTTATATATATGAAGCTGAAGAGTTTGTTCGTTTGAACGCGGTAATTTCAGGAACTACTGGTTCGAATTGTAAAATTCTTTTTGTGTTGGATAGTCCATTAATCGAAGAAGGCTTAAGGCTACTTTACAATAGGCTGTGACTAATAGGGCGTACGAAGGCGCGGGCAACTGCTAGTGTATAATAAATGTAATAAGCTTAGAAGATGTTTCTACAGTCTAAATCTGACACCGACTACAATAATTATCTTCGGGCTTATAATGCTTTCTCCGAATTGAATAAATATCTTTATAAGCTATACCTTAACCAAATGGAAAACAACCTTCTCTCTAATGCGAGGAGTTTCTTCAAATTTATAAATGTTAAACGGAAATCTGATGGGTTTCCACCGTCTTTAAGTTTCCGCAATATAACTTCCTCAGATCCGCCGACAATAACTAAATTTTTTGCTGAATACTTCAGCCAATCTTATACCGAACACCATCATGACCCCGATCCTTGCTACTTTCGTGATTTAGAAGGTTGCACTCAGACCCCGCCACTTTCATTCATCATCATTTAGAATAACTGAGGAAATGGTTGTTGCCAAAATTGAAAGCCTTAAAGAAAACTTTAGCCCTGACCCCGATGGCATCCTATCTGTTGTCCTAAAAAAAATATATGCATGCGTTGTCTAAGCCCCTAGCTGCTCTGTTTAGACTTTCTCTTTCTAGAGGTATGTTTCCTCATATATGGAAAGATTCTTTTACATTTCCGATTCATAAACAAGGCAATAAAACTGAAGTATAATTATAGACCAACTGCTAAACTTTCATGTATCCCTAAACTTTTTGAAAGCTTAGTTTATGATTCGGTTTATTTTCATTGTAAACCCATATTCTCTCCCGATCAACATGGTTTTCTTAAATGAAGATCCACCACGACCAACATAATTGAATTTGTATCAAATGTTTTATAAGCCCTCAAAAATGTCAATGAAGTTGATGTTGTATACACTGACTACAGCAAAGCCTTTGATAAAATATCTCACAAGATAATCTATCTCAAACTCAAAGCTCTTGGTTTTCCACCAACTTTTATTAAACATAAAAAGATATCGTAATGTTCGCGGATGACAAGAATTTTTTTAAAATGATCTCAACTCAATCGGATTCCTCACTGTTACAAAACCTGAATATCTTCTCTGCTTGGTGCTCTCATAACTTCCTTGAGTTAAATATAAATAAATGTAAGCAAATTACCTTCTCGCGTAAGAAAAACCCAACTCATAGAATATACTGTTTGGTTAATGACGCCATTAACAAAGTCGAGTCTGTAAGAGATCTCGGTTTAAAAAATGTTTGATAAAGACTTCAATTTCCATTCCCACTTCGACCAAATTTATCAATAAAGCTAATAGGTCTCTCGGCTTTATTAAGCGATGGTCTAATCTAAGGAATTTTCCTATCCCTATGTAACAAAATCCCTTTACGTTTCCTTAGTCCGACCTCATTTTGAATACGCATGTCAAGTTTGGTCCCCTTTTTATGAACACCATTCACTTCGAATTGAAAATGTTCAAAAACGTATCATTCGATTTGCCCTCCGAGGGCTCCATTGGAAAGATTCATCCAACTTGCCTCCTTACACCGACCGACTAAAGCTGATAGGCTTGCAACCCTTAACTACAAGAGGGAAAATCCCCCATTTATTGTTTGCTCAGCAATTTATTGGGCAAAAACTCAACACTAACCCTCGGAACGTGCGATCTGTCTCTCTTTTTTATATTCCTCATCACCGCACAAACTATGGGCACTTTGAACCAATGTCCAGAATTCTTCGTTACTGTAATGCTGGAATTTCTGTGTTCGATCTCTAAATCCCAACTAAAAAATACCCTTTACTTCTACCCGCTTCCTTGAGATCCTACTCCTTGACCCCTTTTACTTTAGTTAGTTGTAGAAAAAAAAAATTGTTTAGGTTCTTGTTCAACAACTTTAAGGTTTAAAAGCGATACAAAGAACCAAAAAAAAAAAACAAAAAAAAATAGTTTTAAGGTAGTGTTCATTTTAATTTAAGTCAAAGCTTGGATTAAGCTAAATAAAAATAAAAATAAACCATATAAGTCCTAAAAACATATTAACATTAATTAATTTTTTTTCACAGGGTCTGAGTACTGTACACCTATGGGATATCAAGGACATCTTCAGAAAAATTAACAACGTAAGTAAGTTTGTATTTTTAACATAGCTTAATCGTGGCTCGACTCGAAAAGGTTAAAACTCCTAACGTAAATATTCCCACTACCATTACCCATTACCATCTGCATGCAGTCTTACACTCAAGTAAATTGTTGTCAAAGCACTTAAATTGTGCACACATGACAGAATTATTATTATTGCACCCATATCATAATTTAATTACCCTCGTAACAGAGCATAAAATTACCGCACTAAATAATTACACGAATTTCGATCCTTCTCCAATGCAAAATGCGTAACTGTGCCAAAATAATGTATAATATCGTTGCATGTTTCAAAAATTGCTTCTAAGTTTCATGACGGAAGAGCAGTGTTGCATTGTGATAATTTAATTACTTTCTGTTTAAAACTCATTGGCCTAATAAGTCAATACTGTGGATAACCCCCTCTCGGAGTTTGAAATTCCAAAATATGTTGTTGACAATTTGTGGATATTTCAAGAGAAAACCTCGCCCCTGTTTGTCTAGACATTTTTTATCTGATTTGAATCCAGTTCTATCTTTTGGCAACCTACATTCAAGTCTTTTTTATCTCCGTATTGATTGGCTATTGCAAATGGACCGGACTATTGCAAAGAAAAATCTAAAAACAAATGTTCACGCTTTTCACGCTTATTGACTCTTACTGAATGTAAATAAGAACAAGAAATTAATGGTAGCAAATTAACGTTAGTAAAGGCTATCTTCTGTCAAAAAGTCCATCACAACCTGTCAATAATTGTGAACCTCCTAAGTTTATTAAGCTTTGTTGATATTGCAAATTTCCTACACACCGGTTTATCCTGATCCTAAGTACATCCTACCATAAACGAAAACAAAATTTTCCTATGGTTTCACCAAATATTTGTCAGGTTTTCGCACTTAACATAAATTTCCTCCAATTGCTTGTACAACTCTATTTGAAGCCAAACCCAAAAATTAATTTGCATAATCCTGCGTAAGAAAATTCCACGCAACCAGTTTTTTTCCAAATAAAACCATTTTGAAGAAAAACCGAATTACTTCCTGATGAGCTAGTTTCATTTTAAAAATTTTATCAGAGAGAAAGCGAAGGAAAACCACCCATTCGAGAGCTTACATATTGACACTTCAAAACACCTCCAAGCAATATGCAAACAACATAAATGTAGACATAGGCACGTGCTTCCAAGCTTGTGAAACAACTCGGTTAAGGATTTTCCACAACTGCAAAACGATAAACCAGTCACCATCTCACCATCACCACCTTTTTTCAATAAAAGCTCAATATTTAGTTAATACCCAAACCTTCAATGATCATTCGATATTCAAACCAAACACAAACTTACCCGCCATGTTGTTCAATCGGAACAAACTGTATCTGATATTCGTGTGGCTGTTCGTGGGCATCATGTCCGTTTCCGATCAGCTGCTGTGGTGGTACATCATGGCTGTAATAGAAATGTGGACCCGGTTGCTGGTGGCCAACGTCATAAAATTGCTGGGGACCATGGCCATCACCAGCGTCGCCGCCAGCAACGGGCACGTACATAATATCTCCACCATGATGATGGTAAACTGGTGAATGTTGATACCCTAAACATGTGCAGATCAATTATTATTATAATTTGTATAACAGCAGTCAGTAACATGAGTGAATAATCTTGCGTATTGAATGTTAAACACAAACCGGCTTCTGGTGGGACAATTGGTGGTGGAACAGTCGGTTGATCGGTTAGTGGTTGTACATGATGATGAGCCTCATGATGATGTGCCCTTGTTGAATAGTGATGATGAGCGGCGGCGTCGTAAAGATTTGGTATTGGATAGTCTTCGTTCGAAGTGGGCGGGTACAGTTGCACCGGATGACCTTTGGCTGGTTGTTTACTCAGCGGAGGGGGCATTTGTTTTGCTTGTCTTTCATTTTTAATGTGGTCGTCTTCGATGTCTTCGAGGTTTATTTTTCGTGTTGAAGATTCATCGTAGAGTGCAAGAGTCGCACATGGTAGGAGGCAGAGAAGGAGAATGGGTGGTAGATTCTGAGGAAGAAGATAGAAATTTATTGTCTTAGTGTCTTAATTCTTGGTTTTAAATTTTTGAACTTTAAAAAAACGTCTTCCTTGAGCTTCGAACAGTGTGAAGGGCAGAAATAATTACAAAAGATAAAAAAAACGCATTAAAAACGGGTCGAAATGGGGTGAACTATCGCCGTGTAAATCCAAAGGATCAAATTAGGTCTTTGTCCCCATTTTTGACCAAAAGTTTTATTATAAGAGTAGAAGGCGATACTTGCTTTCTTTACTCTTTCTGCTATGTTATACTTTTCCAATTAAGCTTGGAGTCTAGGATTACTCCTAGGTATTTAGCTTTTTCCGATAAAGCAAGTATGGTTGCCTATTTAGTCTTGGTAGAGGAAAGGACGGTATTTTATATCTGGTAGTGAATAAAATCAGTTCAGTCTTGTTCTCGTTAACTCCAAGTCCACATCTATTGGCCTATTTGCTACCTTTTTTAAGAGCTGTTTCACTGAGTACCGTTGGACAAATTCCCGAGGAGATCAGCACCAGATCGTCAGCATACGCTACTACCTTAACTGCATTGTTGTCAAGATTGCATAGGATTTCGTTCAAAATTAATAGCCATAAGAGAGGAGATGTTCCATCCTTGGGGTGCTGCTCTTTCGGCAAACCTTGTGAGTTTGCTTACTCATCGATCCTAGAATGACAATCCAGCTAAGTAATATACTCTTTCAAATCTAATTTGGATAGTGCTTCTGTGAGCATTTTATTGAAGGCTCCTTCTACGTCACTAAAGGTGGCGGGGGGTATCTATTCTATATACTCAAGAGATCTCCCCACTGTACGTACTACTTCGTGTAGTGCCGTGTTCGTACCTATGACCTTCCCCATTCTAATCCTACTAAAATTGTTAAACGACCAAGCTGACAAGTGACATAACACTTGTTTGTTCTCAATCCCCAAAATCACTCTTCCTCGTACTTAACAACAATCAATTATTGCTTACCGCAGTGTGGCTTCAATTCGATAGACGTTAGTTATAGGTACCACAGTGAAAAACAAAATCCTTAAACAAATAGGCATGCCTGTACTCATCATTGTGGTCAAATCAAGACAAAACGAATCATTAACGCTTTGGTGCGAACAACCAACATCAATCATTAAAGAGCTTCTAATAATCGCAAGCTCCACGCAAAACACTGATAGGCGGTTTGTATAAACTTTGTGCAATTGGCATTAATTTGGTGAACGCATCTTCAATTCAAATCATGTTACGTGTAAGAAATTTGCAACAAATCTGAGAGGTTTTACTGTCAAACAAAATACAAGAAGCCTTTCGATTTGGTATTTAATCTTCTTTTCAAATTACATCACAGATAACTCCTGTCCAGTTCATCATCTTTCGGTGATAGGTGGCCAATCTTCTAAGTCTTAATGGGCAAGCATCAGTCGATTAGTCTGACGATATGAGTGAGTGGCTAACGCACTCTTAGAAAGTCCTTTCGTATTTGTTTTTATAAATTGAAATCGATATCGAAAAAAAAAACCAGACGCCTCGCTGCTACGGCTACCTACCGCAACCTAAAAGTGGACCGGTGTGATGACTTTTGAATGTGGCTGATATAGAGGACTCTCACTTTCATTTGAAAGTCGTAATCATTGCCGCCTATGATGATTGTGAAATCGAAAGTCGCGTGTTAGGTGGTGCTAGTTTATTTCATTTTTTGGTTTTATTGCATGACATAAATGACACATTGGATTTCTAGATCGTCCAAGTTGCGTCGGTCGTCGTTGAGCGAAAACATCCGGCAGACAAGCTGAATCGCTCTGGACGACTCACTAAACTGGAATATTTGGAAAGAGATTAAACATATCCGCATGACCATGTTGACTGCGACTGTGCAATGGCTTTTATAGGTTTGGTCCTAGACACAAGATGCGGAACATATTTTTTTTATAGATGGATATACTTTTAGGTAATTTTATGATTTCACTTTCACTTTATCTCCACCGTTCATCGTCGCTTCGTCGTCCGAATGTCGAGTGACGATGACGAATGAAGAAGGCGGAGAGTCGGCTAGATTTAGTGCACCACTTAAAACGGACGTTAAACACTTTTCCCGTTAAGGTCTTCACTTGACTTCAGGAAGAAGCTTGGCTGAGAGTCAACAATTTCTTGTACAATCGATAAGAAGTAGTTCAGTAAGTTGTTTTGACGGAGAAGTGGAGATATGGATGGAATGATTGATGGCATTTCGTCCAATTAAACCTTAAGCCATTGGATAATAGCAAACGTTAGACTACGATGAAAAAAAAACGTTGAAAAACTCAAAAAAGGTCAATAAGATCGAACAATTCAAGTGTGTGATGTGTTTAAGCAGATCAGGTGTGTGCTTTGAACGTTCATGGTTGCTTGATTGATGAAGAGCTTAGTTGTTGACACGCTCCATTATGATGAGTGTTCCTTTTGTGTGTTGATACTTCCAAACGACTCAGTAGATTTGTAATTTAGAAAAGTGGTATTCAAATCTTATATTTGCTTTAAAGGGCTGAAAACAGAAAGACAGGAAAAATGTTGCCTGGTTAACAAATTTGTTTCGTTCGTGGTATTAATGTTTTTCGAACCGATTAACTAAGTCAACTTTTCTGCTTACAACAGTTAGGTTTCTTTAATAATGAAGCTGTTGATTCCAGGTGCTATCGACGTCCGATGTGTGCAGGTGTACAGGGGCTCTCTTGCAGCTCATACGACAGGCAATTTGACCATACCACTCCAAACTAGCCTTCGACAACAATATCAAGAAATTTTCAAGATCCCTTAGGAAAGAGAGGACTCCTTGAGAGAGAGGCTCTAAGCGGGACTCTGCCTGATTTCGACTTCCGTAAAAGGTGAATGGAAGTAACGGTAGAGGAGACATTCACAAACCTCAAAGAGACAAAATATCTTTCACTTTAACTTCTTTTATGATGTTGCCAGTATATTGGTTACAGCTGTGTCCACCGTTTGACCTGACGACCACTCTGTTCAACCTGAACCAAATTCCATATCTTGTTTTTTTCTCATATTCTAAACCTAGATGTTATTTAAATCTCCCAAACCTATTTCGCAAAATTTCAGAGGGCCTAAGCCTCTTAACCCATTAAGAAAAAGCTAAATCTTCTATCTAATTCCCTAAAACCAGCCGACAGTTATGGCAATAAATTTCCTAAATTCACACAAATTAAATATGATTGATTGGCGTCTCGTAAAAGTCTTTCACACGAAACGCTCCTCTTCTCCCAACGTTTCATTGAATGCCTGACGGTGTTTGATCATAGGGGACCACCTCTAAATCATCCATGTAAATTAGGTCACACCGAGAAAAAAAGAAGAATAGAAACGTTTTACGCTCTCTTTGGTTAAAAGTCATCTTTCTTCTTTAATTTGATAATCATTCACTCGTTTTAGTTGCCTCTTGCCCGGAGAAATGACATTTTTGAAAGTTCACATTCAACACACAGAAATGAAGACATCATTTCTTCGCCTTTGCGTGCTATTGCTTGACAATCGTAATATTCATCTTGTTAACAATTCAATTATCACCTTGTTTGGAAGATAGGAGAAGATAAAAATTAATTATTATATTTCATGGCAACTTCCGAATTTCAGTGACAAAACAAGAAAATACTTTTTACTTTGTTCCTCGAAGCCAACGAATTTTGACCTACATTAATTCAGCAGACAAGTGTTTAATTGAATAATAATTAAATTAAACAAATTTAATAGAAAGGAAAAATGTGCTAATTAGCGGCCCGAAACAAAATTCACCACTCGTGATGCGGATGTTTTTTGTTAAAAGAAAATTGTGCGAAATTTTCGGATATTGCCATTGTATCATAGTTTTTCTCGCTCGCCTAACAAAATTCAACGAAGAATACACTTTACCATTCTTTGGCATGAAAAGAGCTTGGAAAATGCATAAAACAGCATAACCGACCAAAAAAGTGAATGTACGCATTGGCAGGGCGACGAAAAAATACTCTTTATTGCTTACCTAGACTTTGGGAACTCTTGGAGCTAAGCCAGTCAAACTGCATGAGACGATGGGTTCATCGAAAAAAAGAAGTTATTTCAAATCGCGCGCCAGGTTGTAAATTAGCTGAATTAGCTTCGACAATGATGGCAAAATGGTTAAAACAGTGGGGTTTGTTAGAATGAATTAATAGTCATTCTGAAATAGGCTCTTATTGGCACTATAGAGATTTGAAATGACCTAAGGATTAAACGAGGGAGAGTTATTTTTTCAACTGTCTACATTTGTCTATGGTTTTTAAGAATTTATAAAGGGTGTTTTTTTAGACGTATAGAACTTTAAATTGCAATAAAACAACGATGGAGTATTCGATTGACATGATTTTTATCTATTCGAAAGATAATCTCTTACATTTTAAATATGATTTCTGGCATATGACTGCCACGGCTGGCTCGGATGACGTCGAATTTTTGAAGACTTTTTCCAACATTTTTGGCCGTATATCGGCAATAACACGGCGAATGTTGTCTTCCAAATGGTCAAGCGTTTATGGCTTATCCGCATAGACCAATGACCTTACATAACCCCACAGAAAATAGTCTAGCGGTGTTAAATCACAAGATCTTGGAGGCCAATTCACAGGGCCAAAACGTGAAATTAGGCGGTCACCAAACGTGTCTTTCAATAAATCGATTGTGGCACGAGCAGTGTGATATGTTGCGCCGTCTTGTTAAAACCACAGCTCCTGGACAGCATGATTGTTCAATTCAGGAATGAAAAAGTTAGTAATCATGGCTCTATACCGATCACAGTGTGATATGTTGCGCCGTCTTGTTAGAACCACAGCTCCTGGACAGCATGATTGTTCAATTCAGGAATGAAAAAGTTAGTAATCATGGCTCTATACCGATCACCATTGACTGTAACATTGTGGCCATCATCGTTTTTGAAGAAGTACGGACCAAAGATTCCACCAGCCCATAAAGCGCACCAAACAGTCAGTTTTTCTGGATGTAACGGTGTTTCGACATACACTTGAGGATTAGCTTCACTCCGAATGCGGCAGTTTTGTTTGTTGACGTAGCCATTCAACCAGAAGTGCGTTTCATCGCTAAAAAAAATTTTGGGCCCATTCGAAGAATCTACGCCTTGCTTGATGATCGTTTGGCTTTAATTCTTACACGAGTTGGATTTTGTAAGCACGCAAACCAAGATCCTTCCGCAAAATCTACCATAAAGTGGATGGACACAGATCCAATTCCTCTGCTAGATGGCGGATGGACTCATTCGATTCTTCCTCAATGCTACGCTCTACAGTAGCAATAGCTTCTTCTGTACGCACCGTACGGCTGGCGTGTCTTGGGATTCGAGTTATCAATTAGAGTAAACGTGGTGCGAAAACATTTCATGGTTAATCGAATTAACTGCTCTGATGGACGATTTTGTCGACGATAAAATGGACGTAGTGCGCGATACGTATTCCGCACAGAACCATTATTTTCGAAATAAAATTGCACAATTTGAATTGCCAAACCAAACTGAGAATAAATCAATTGACAGCTGTTAAATCGGTCGCCGTCTTGAAAAGTAATGCCAACTTAAAGTTCTATGCCTCGAAAAAAACACCCTTTATATTCGAATTTTAAGCAATCAAATTTGATATTTCGGGATGCTAAAGAATCTTATTTTTTCCGGCTCCTGCCACTATGTTCCACTGTTTAACTTCTTTGACCAAACTATAACCCAACCTTTCAACTATCCCCCTAAGTCTTTAAAAAAAAGAATGTAAAGTCAATGGCAGCATGTTGTGTATACGCGTTGCGTTCGTCATACGAAAAATTTTCAAAAAACCAAAAATGACAAACGTACAACGGACAAAAAAAAAATCGATTAAATCACCGGGGTCCGAGGCGATACAAATGTTGAGATTTGTTGGTTTGAGATATTAATTATTGCCTTCAGGTGCAAAGCTCTCCCCGTTTCGTGTGTGTATGAATTCGACTGTGCAGAATGTTACCATACTCAGTGCTGGTCAATTTTTTTTCGCTTTTCATAATTTTTGAAAAATTCATATCCGATGGTAACTTTGAGGTAATGATGATGATCATATAGCATTCCAGTTTTCTGTCATAATGTGTTGATTTCGTATAGAATAGGCTTACAATTTGCTTTGGTATACCGTTATCGAAGTTCTTGTTATGTGCAATTATAAGGCGATAAATATGTTTATATTGTGGTGTGGTGAAGAAGTCGAGATGCTTTGATGGTAATTTGTAGTTTGGTTTAATACCTAGTTGTTTTATGTAGGCCAAGTGAGAGGCGTCAAAGTGAAGAAGCTATTTTTGGTTGATGGTAGAATTACGAGGTGAATCTGTTTTGTTGGTTGTAAATCAATTTTATTACTGTTAAAATGACTCTTACTCATATTAACAATGATTTAAGGGTCATTGGTCAGTAAAAGACCTACAAGTTGTTAAAAGTAATTTTTATTTCCTGGAAATAATGGTTTTTAAGGTGATGGTGAAGGATTTTGTATGCCTGATTTGGAACTGATTTAAATGCAGTAGGTTAAGGTTAAAATTGAAAAAATATGCCTTAGACTGGAAGGCTCTTGAAACATTAATAAATTTAAAAATCAACAATAAAAAAGTGCCTTCCTATGGTTTCAGACTTGAACAAAATTTTATAGAAAGAAGAGCCCGAATCATCATATTTTACACCTCATTTGCTAGCCCACGCATAGCAATATTTTTCGATAAATGTTTGTGACTGCATGACTTTGTTTACTTGACAAATTCTATCGTCAAGCCTTGAATCGTTTTCTTGTCCAATTTGGTACATTTCAAGGACCTCATTGTGGAACATCTAGTTCCAAAAATCGACAAACCTAATTATTCGTCAAAACTTCGGGCTACAACAGTTATTTTCAGTTGTCCTTAAGCCGAGAAGGTTATGGCTTAAATATACCCTCTTAATTAATTACTTAGTTAACGTTTATATATGTTTTTGAAGCTCAAGAAAAGACATTTGCTCGTAAACCGATTCCAAACAAAAGAGCTGAGCAACGAACTCGAAAATTGAATAATTAAGTACGAACCATTTTCTGGATATCCAATAATCCTCTTGAGCGATATTATGTCAATTTTGTTTAATTTTCTTTTTTTCAAATTCACTTCCAAAATTAACACACGAACTTAATTTCCTTCACTTAAAAAAGACAAAGTCAATCACTTCGCGCGCGCTTATGGCTATCGATAAACAATTCACTGGCGACACGATGTTTTTCTTTCCAAACACAATAAATTGAATTCTATTCAATTATCCTTGAAAGCACAATTATTGTGTCTCTTTTCGTTCTCTTAAATTTTTTTTTTCAACTTTTTGAACGGGCCAAATTATCATCTGAACGTTTCAACTTCAACTGCAACAGGAGGATGGTGGGGCCATTTATTTTATACCCACATCGCAACATCCACCATGAAAGACAGTCAGAGGCATCAGCTGAGCCAGTTGATGTTAAACCGAATCGAAGAACTTCTTCTCACCACCACACTCTGGTTGCTCGAAGTTCGCAAATACACACCGAATGGTGTGGTGGGTTAAGTGATGGGGTACTCTACTTTCAATTTGATTTGAGCCGATTGATGGACACGAATGTTGGAAAAAAATTAACACTTAATACGATTGTCTTGATTTGCACAGAATTTCTTTTTTTTCTTTCTTTTTTAAATCATTTCACCGAAAAGTTACTTTCTTGAGGTGATGATAAATTGTTTGCGGTCTCCATTTGAGAGTACCAATTTGTCATGTAATATTGTTCCGAGTTCCGACAGTAGTCGTTATCGATTCACTAATTGCTTGGGCAAGTAAAACAGTGGCACTCGCAGATATTTCATGTATTCCGTGAAGAATGTGATCCCCTTCGCATTAGGTTTCGCGGGGAAGACTGGTGGAGATGTGTCGGTATTACATGATCATGTTAAGCACTTATCAGAGCAAGCTATTGTCTTTGAGTGAGTATGTCAAGATTTATTACACTTGAAGTCTGATGGGGACTCAAAGCAAAGAAAGAGAGAGAATGTTGTATGACAAGCATCAGATCACAAATAAAGAGTTATCTGTGGGAAATATTTGACAGATTGTTGTGAGTTTCGATTTTGATGAGTCGCTGAGGTGAATTCTATTTGGTGAATGTGGAGACGTTGTTTTTGCTGTGGGGGCAGAGTTTGAAGATATAGTAATTGTTGTGATGAGAGATGTAAATGAGGTTACAAATATTTATTTTTGCCATGAGTCAAGCGTAGCGTTTCTTTTCGTCATTTTGGCGCTCATATTGTCTTTTCGTGAATAACGCTTGAAGCTTTTTCGATAGTTTTTGAGCAGATCATTCCTCCCACACAGATACAGGTAATGATACCACAATTATTCTAAATAATTGTCAACCATGGAGCTTAAGATGTCAGAGTTGAATTGTCTTTTCTTATAATATAAGGATGGACCACCAAGCAACGAGGAAAAGGAAACAAAATAATGAAACTGTCACATCGTCTTCCTCGAAGTTATGAGGATTAATTTTAATTTATTTTGCCTGAAGGGGTGGTTGTTGTCTTAGCTCTTAAATCGGAAATTATTTGATCAAATTAAAATCATGTCCACTCCATTTTGAAAGAGTGCTTATCCATGTGTTGTAGCATAATATGGTTTGCGACCAATGATGAAAAAAAACGAGAGCTTCAGAGTTGTTATGTGTGTTTCTGATTAAATTGGGTGTGCTTCCTAATCTTGCAATAAAAATGGATTGTCATTTCGTTTCGTTGCATGAACCGGTGTTTTTCGAAATTCAGATCAATTGACTCACAAATTTTTTTTTGTAACTATTTTGCATACAAATTACTCAAGTAGAACAACCTACATATCTATCTATATATATAAAAGAACAGCCTAATTTTTGTGTTCGTTCGCTAATCGGGCACACTGGTTGACCGATTTTCCTAATTTTTTCTCTAAATGCAAGACGTTTTAGGGTAGAAGGTTTAGAAGAAATAAAATGTATATTTTTCATATGTAATCAAATTACAAACGGTACCAATGTTAAAAAAACATAATTTTTTCACTCCAACAAAATATTGTCGATTCGATTGAAAATTTTGTCAAGTTTTAAATATTCCTAAATCTAAACTTCATACACACATAGAAAAAAATCATTATTTCAATCTTCAAGAACAAAATCCGTAATGAAATTGTTTATAATTTCAGTTTTAGTTGTATTGGTAAGTAGAAACTCATGGTTCGCGAGGAACACTCAAATTTAAGTCTTATTCTTTTTTAGACGTTCATATGTCCTGCCTGATCCCTTAATAGTGCATTGCAATAGCAAGGGAAACCATGCAAACGGCCAGATGCCTTTTTTTCGTGGTGTAAAAGTTTGGAAGCATGCAGTAGGTTTTTCAGTTAATCGCATGATGTTCGGAGCCATTGTCAATAAATAAATTTCGTTAGAAAGCTTGGAAAAATGCGTGAATTTCGAAAGAAGTCCAGCATTGGATTGGGCTGATCGCATTTTCAACAGTTCAAGAAAACGAGATCCTCTTAATGCCCTCAGAGACGCGGAATCTTATAAACGGTCTGAGGAAAAGAATGTATGTACCTGTTATACCTAAATTTCACAAAATAAAAACTATTGGTTAAATGGTTTATTCTGAATTAGAAGAAATAGTATTTCTATCCTTTTTTTTCGTGGATTTTGTTTTTCCAGTATGAAAAACTCAATGGTTTTCAAATGGTTTTCATTGCGCAGATTTGTAGGCGAATTGGTTTCGAATACAAAATTTGTAATATTTAAAAATTCTTGGCGGAAAACTCAGAAACTTTCGGAAATGAGCGAAATATTTGATTTTTCATAACAACTACGATGTTTGGCTTTGAAAAGGCGGATAATTACTTGATAGCAAGAAAAACTTCAAATCATTGAAATAGGAAGTATGTATCTATGTTTTATAATCAGTTTTTTGAAGGCGTTTTATTGTGGTGAAACTAGGTTTGCTGCAGATAAATATTGTATATTCTAAACTTCCTATAGGTACTAATATCATAAATTGGAAAGTCAGTTTGTTTGTTTGTTTGTTTGTTTGTTTGTTGCTATTTCACGGAGCAATACTATGACATTATTTTTTGTGTGGAGGTAGCTAGGACGCTGGAAAGTTGTCTTAGCTACTTTTTACTGTGATGAAATTTCTGATCTTAAGTTCATTCGAGCAGATGACACTCCTTTGCATTGATTTATTGGCTGTGTATCATTAGGCGCTTTTGCTTTTATTTGGTTAGTGTGAGGGGGAAGGCAGAATGGAAGGAACAAGGGGTTATTGGGCAAAAGAAGGTAAAAGTGAGAAGGGGTCAGGAGGTAGGATGAGGCCAGCACATAAGCTACAATTGAGACTAGGCATCTCAGAAATGCTTATTCCAAATTTAGATGGTCCTAGATTATGTTACAGTACAATATTTCGTGCCACACAACTTGGGTGGAATATTATTGGTATACTACAATCTTAACAGGCGTAGGAATGTGAATAAAGCTCAAGAGTAATCACTTAAGGTAGCGGGCGTGAACCTACAAAAGTCGTGCTTCTCCTATAGACAGCTGTGTATGTTGCGTGTTGAGGGGTGTCCAATGCGCAGAATCTTTTCATTCTTTCACCTAATCAACACTATATTAAAATAATTACTTAACCTTAATAAACATTTAATTTCATGATTTTTTCTTATATATACATATTAACATTTAGGGTGTATCAAAACCACCACCTAAACACCAGACAGCGTTACTTTTGGTGCCCCTCTGTTTCTTTTTATTGTAGGTACCCGCATAGCTCATCGTTGATTTTCTTTCAACCAACGCGAGCAATGCCGCGGGCACCAGCACATGTACTTCAATCTATTTGAGGTAGGTACTTTTACACCCTATTGACCTCGATATTGACTATCAATGGAGAAAGAAAACAAATTGATTTGCATTTGCTTATAAAGAAACATTAAAAAAAAATCAGGGCAAACTATGACTTTTTCCTTAATTATATAAAATACAGCCGTCTTAAAAATGAAGTAGGGCTCCTACGCAACCCGTATGCGTTCCAGAGAAAAACTAGCTGAACCGGTAAACGTTGTTTTGCCATATATCAATTTCTAGAGTATGAACAAAAATCGTATTTATGTTTTGTGTGTATTTATGTTTAATTAATACAAACAAACTGGAGGTTTGCCCATTTGAGAGCTTGCGACGTATAACTGTCCATCTGAAAAACATGGTGTGCTCAAATCTAAGCCACAAAGAGACATTGTTTGGGCTTGAGTCAAAAGTCATTGCAAATGCCAATGTAATGGGGAACTGAATGCTTTTATTTTGAAGTAGCACAATATTGGGTGCAATAGGGATTCGTGGAAGTAATATACTTTCACACCGGATTGCGAACAGGCAAAGCTGTACAGTAAGGATTGGTTGTTCCATAATCGTGCTGCGCTAGATATTCTTGAACAAGAAATACTACGCTAAAAAAACAAATGCTTTGTGTTTAGAACATTTGTACAATTTAATGCACCGAAATTAAACGATCAACAGAAGTATGCGCATGTGCATGCAAAGTGTGATCAATCAGAGAGGTGGTTTGAAATTTTTAGATGCTTTCATTAGCACTTATCCGATCTGAAGGATTCTCGCAAGGAATTCAAAAAATATTTGGAGGCGGCTCATTTATAACTCAAGAATGGCTGAACCTGGGACGGGAAACTGAAAACTCAACCTTTAAGTTACTATTAACCATTCCTTTAAAGCGGGTACAACGTCCCGCGGGTTCGCTAGTTAATCAATAAAAATACAAGACGCTGGATTACTATCCAATTTTCAGGGTGAACAACAAGAATTTCTTTAATCGAAAAAGTATGAACGTCTTAACCTACATAAAAAAAATAGAGTGGCGCGACAGCTCTTGAAGAGCCAAAGCCTAAGTGACTTACTCTCATAAACAATTCTCTGGGTGAGTGAGAGGAATTGAGGGGACCTACAATTTAACGCCGATTCCGAACGGCAAAGTTGAGAAGCACTTGTTCATGACCGATTGATACTCTTGGAAGTTTTGTCAATTCTTCGCAAGAGGCAGTACCCGTGAAAGATGAAATACAAACCTTATGGGCACGAGGAGGACACGAACCCACGATGTTCTGCTTAGCAGCCAACGCACCTAACATACATGCCTACAAATTATAGACGGCAGACGGCTTATAAAGCCATGCTTTGTAAATCTTAAATTAAATTATACTTGTACTCTTATCTACTTGAAAAAATAAAGAATCTAATCTAAATCTAAATTATAGGTCGAATATCAAAGTAAAAGGATTTGCTAGTTGCTTATGATTTTCTTTTATGATTATGCTCGGATTTGTTATTGTAAAAAGCCTGAAACTTTCATTGATAAGGTTTAGTTTGTATATTGCTTTGTAATCGAGGCGCCTTTCCATGAGTCAATGCGAATTGAATGAACTGAAAAAAGGTATACCTACTAAGAATTGCTTTATGCAAAACTTTTTCCCACCTTATTTGACTAAACATAAAGTAGTGTCAATTATTATATTAGGTTTGAAACCACTTAATACCCGTCGTGTCAACTATTTCGCACCATTCGTTAGAGAAATTATAATATTGACAACCCTAAGTTATTATCATTACTATACACATATTCAAAAGCACGGTACCTGCGACCATCTCTAGAAAATAACTTTTTCATATCATAAGACATCACACTAATTACGGTGTGCGTGTGAGTAATCCAAAATGCAATGATGCTTTATATTTTAATCAATACGAACTTTTTTTTAGATATGAGTATAAAGTTTTACGATCGAATAGTATTTATTAGATTTAATTAAGTACGTATTTAAGACACTTTACGAAAGTTGTGTATTTCTTGTTAACTAATAAACAAATTAATTTATCGCACCCGATGATGATGATGTTTTCAACCTCTGTAGTTCCTAAAGTATGACGCACAGTGGGGACACTTGTATGGGAGAGCGGAAAAAACTCTGTAACTAAAAACCAAACCACTGAACCGATTTTGTTGAAATTTTCAGAAAAGATTGCTTAAAGCAAGGAGAATCTACTCCATAAATTACCCCCTGCCACGCCCACAAGAAGAGAAAATGGTTTTCAACCAATATCAAGACTTGTTTTTTCTTAAATCCAACATTTAAAAGGATAAATACAATGAGCTGTATTCATAGACGCTGTCTCAGCCATTAATAAGAAAGAGTCGGGCTTATCTTATTCAAATAACATAGGATAAACCCCAGTCTAAAATAAACTGGAGTTTAAAAACGACTTTGAACCTTAACACCTAATGTTTAAAATTTTTTTAATTTATTTTGAAATTAATAACTTTTTTAGTCAGTTTTTAAATATTTGAAAAAAAGTTACATGCTGCATATTCTATGTTTTTATGCATTGAATTGAAATCTTATTTGTATCTGTTATTTAATATTTGGGGCCCTCAAAAGGGCCATTTTTAAAGAAATCTTTCTCAGATACTTTGTAATGACTGCTTTGTTTATCATTACATTAACAAGTGTTAAGCTTAGCTTCATCACTCATTAACGTTCACGTGAACGTATTTATTAGAAAGACAATCATATTTTAAAAATAAGTATTTTTAATAGAAAAAGTTTTGAAGTTACTTAAGAAAATATGGAAAAATATGCCAAAATATCAAAAATAGGGCATTAGCCCCTCCTTAATCTCGGAAACTACTGGACTTTAGGTCCTGAAAAAAATTTGAGTTAAACGTCTATAACATGAATATTACCGGAAAAATAGTTTGAAGTCACAGTTATTTATGTAACATAGAAAATTTTTCGATACACTAATTTCCAATTTCATTTAATTTTGAAACCATTTTTTTTGAAAAGGTGGTAACCCTATTGACTTCAAATTAAGTACAATCATTCATTAATTGCCTGCAATGACAAACATATTTATTTTTGTATTTTTAAGACAAATAGTTTTGAAATTATCCAAGAAAACACAACAAAAAAGGTCGAAAATGCAAAAAACTTAACTTTACCCCCTCCTACTCACCGAAAGGGGTAAGCCTGGAATTTCGAAAAAAAATTCAGAAAATAGTTTCATATGTATAGATTACAGAAAAACTGAAAAAAAAACTGCAGTAATAATGTGAATAAGGATATATTTTCAAGATAAATGGTTTTGAAGTTATTCAAGAAAACCCAACAAAACACTCAATTTTACCCCCTCCTCATCTCGGAAGGGGATGGACCTATAATTTCCAAAAAAAAATCCAAATGTAGTTAGATTGTATAGATTATAGAAAACATACAAGAAATTACAATGATGATGTAAATAAGCACAATTACGAATATGTAATAGGGATCCGTACACAGAGTGTAAACGAAACCCTTATAACATCACTGCGTTTCCTGTTCATTCGTCTTTCACAAGCTATTTCTTCTAATATGCTAAGCCGATTGCAATGAAATTTGGTACCCATATTTAAGAATTCAATAGTAATTTAAAATTTTTTTCCGCTCGCTTCACTCAAATCAAATTTGAATGTTACAGATCGTCATCGTGCTCGAAATGAATCATTGCACTGCAGCACCTGCTTACCAGACACTAGTATGCGATGATGTGTGGTGGTTGCTTTTCCAAATTAAAGAAAACGGCAACAGCTTTGAAAAATGAACTGCTCTCTCCATTTTGGCGATAAAAATTAAATAAAAATGGTTATTAATTAGACTTTTTTGTAGTTGTAGTTAGTTAGTAGTTCGGAAATTCAGTTTTCAAGACTCTGAAAATAATAAAAAATCGCGCCAGAGTAATGCAGTTTTTGGTAGACAAATTATGTATAAGTAAATAGTACAAAATGATAATTTCTTGCAACTGTAGTAAAAATTGAAATTATATCCCAATTTGAGTGGGACATAACTTCACACAAAAGTAAAATTTTAGCCCACAAAGAAGTGAAGCTAATTCCCACCTTAGTTGGGACACAACTTCACCCGTCATATAACGCCCGACGAAAAAAGGCCGCACAGGGCTTTATTTCCATTTCGTATAGAAGTAAGACCCTTACATGGGTTGCGGTCTTATTTCCATTGCAACTTAGAGATAATGCCCGTGGGGCTTTTTTTCGGTTTTTCTGTTTTGATCAGAAATTTACCACAGGGAAACTCGGCCCAAAGTCAGAAGTTTCGAAAAAGGTTTTCCGAACTTCTGGTCCACTATGGAGGGTCATAAGGATTTAAGGATTATTAACCCACTATGGCGGGTCAATAGTTCCAATTAGATTTTACTTTTTATGGTACAAAAATCCAAATAAAAAAAAAGTGAAACAACGAATGTTCATGTTAAAAAAGTAAACAAAAAACGTAAATTCCTGTATGTATACCATTCTACAAAAAAATCTTATAAATAATGAGGACCACGTTTCTTTTTTTGCTGTTGAGGTTTCCCTTTATTTGGAAAAGCAACCACTACACAACACATCCTGTAATGCAAATAAGGATTTTAGCAAGCATTTCAACGAATTTTTTTCAGCATCTTTTTGAATTTCCACTAAGGATGAAGCCGATACGAAAAAATCAACATCAATTTGATTTGATTGCGAGCGAAGCGAGCTCAATAAATTTTGTCCAAAAGAGAATCAATTTCAGGCGAATTTTGGTTGGTTAAGAAACCATTTTCCAATGCAAACGTTCATCTGCACTCTGGGATGTCAAAGTTCGGTGAGGGTAAGGCATTTTATAAGCACACTATACTTGAAGCTAATTTCATCTTATAGCATCTATCTGTCACCTAAAATAACCAAGCTGTTTCAATTACATTAAAAGCTGCATCAGAAAGATGGATGGACACAAGCGGAAAAATTTTGCCCAAAAGAGAAAACCCTATTTGGCCTTATTTCGTCGGGCGTTATTTCACGTCATCTTAAATAGCTGGGAAATAATTCAACCCAAATTTCAGGTGAAATTATTGCTCACCTAAGGTGGGAAACAATTTCACCCGAAAAAAGTGAAATTATAACCCACCAGAGGTGAAATAATGACCCATGAGAAGTTATGACCTGTGAAGTAATGCACACGCACCTTTTGTACAGGGTGAATTCAAACGAAAAAAAAAACATCATGGTACCGTTTTGACCCTCTGTAGCCCCTAAAGCATTAGGTCCTGCCGTCTCAAGGTCTTACATCAAGTGCGTACGTTAATATCGCCCACTGGAGTAAATTATTGGACAAATCCACCCGCAGAAAGTTTCGGTGACTGATAGAGGGTGTACAGACCTTTGTTCTCATGCACCATATAATATAGGCTACCTTGGAAAATTGGGAGATCTGGCGAAAATTCTCCATATAATTATGATAGTTCTCACAATGCTGAGCAAAAACGCATTTTTTTTAAACACATTAATCCACGTTTTTAATTCATAAACAAAAGTTAATAAATAAATCTATTCAAAATTATACAATCAAAAATAATTACTAGTCTTCTAAAATTCTCAAAACAAAAACAAAATTGACATGCTTTGCAATTATGGCCGTCCTTTAACCGGATGAGTCTTGGGTGCGTCATTAGGCGATGGCATATACTCCTGCATATTGAGGACCATTCCTACGGGAAAATTTATTGGTTTAGTATCTCTGTTGAATCTATAGCTGCGATAATTCTGCAAAGAATTCGCATAAGCCTGCAGACCATAAGGTATATTACTGGCTGCATCGGGTTCACCGGCTGGGATAAGAGTTCGTCCAGCAGCGGCGGAGTAATCACCGATCTGCGGCTGTGGGATAATCTGTGGAGCGTGGTAGGCCTGTTGCGCCATCTGTGACATATATGGACTGATTGGAACAATAAGTGGACGAGTTGGAATCAATTGCAGATATTGCACGCCATCGTTGACTTGAGTCTGTGGCAGGTATTGCATCAGCACTGGAGTCGGAGCACTCTGTGGTTGTGGTTGGATGTGAGGTGGTTGCTGATGATGCTGTTGATGATGATGATGAAGATGATGCTGAGGTGCTGGTGGCATAGGTATGAAATTTGTTTCAAGTTGTGGTGGTGATTGCAGCCGAGGCGAGCTGCTGGCTTCGGTTCTGTAACTCGGAGAGTATTGAAGTTGTGGCTGTGGCTGTGGTTGTTGTTGCTGGGGGATTTGGTACTGTTGAACATATAGTTGGGGTCCTTGGCTGCCATAAGGCTTGGATGGACTCGAACTGGTTTCATATTGCTGGGCATAGGCATTGATCGAGTTTAGGATCGGGTCGGAGTGCTGAACAATGGCGGCGCTTTTTTGACTTGCTGATGTTGACTGCGTTTTTCCATTTTTTTCTGGATTAGAAACGGCCAAGGCGGACGAGCTGAGCAGAAATAAATACGCAAAACGAATCATCTGGAATGAAGTATGCAGTTTGGGTTAAAATGTATTTTTTCTTGAAATTCAACCAAAAAACTAGGATTTATCCTTTACATGTGAAACACACTAAATAAGTAAAATGAGTTTATTGTTTAAAAAAGTGACAACTGAATTTTATGTGAACCCAGACATTTTGAGGGCTCCAATCCTAGGGAACTTATAGAAGAATATTCTTTATTTAACACTTTTTGTTTTGCTTAAACATTCACAATTGCAACTACAAAAATTTTAAATTTTCATTTTGAAAACATAGTTCTTCTTTTAATCTAGCTATGTCCATTTCATCCCGATCAATATTTCTCTTTTTTAACTACCACCACTCAATTAAATACAATCACAATTATGCTAATCTCAAACGAAAGAGTTGAGCTTAAAACCATACATGCACAATAACTATGTAAATTGACAAATAAAAGAAACCGTTACCTTTAAATATTCACAAGATTGAATGAAAACACAAACAAAATAAAACTAAATCACAATTACAACGTTTCAATCAGCTGGAGCTTGATACCAATATTACATTGGCTAACCAACTCTTCCGAAACTTATATACTCTTCGGCGGAAGATCATTCGTTCGTGCGTCGTTTATTTGCTCCCCGGTTTGCAATGAATTCAAAGTGGGGAATTGTATAGGAAAACATATTTAATCAATATAAGCTGCAAAATATGCGGTAATCAGAAAATCGCTGCAGCAGCATTCAACCAAAACTGCTTCTAAAAAATGCTGAAAATGAAGGAAAAACTAACAAAGCAAAAGAGAATAAACCCGATCATGGTCAAGGTGACACGCTCTACCACCGTTAATCGCCGCCGCCGTACCACAATATGTTGTTGTTATCGTGTTGCCACTTCTTGCTGGCGTCGTCGTCGTTTGTTGTTGCTGGTGGGTGGGGATTTTTCCTCAATCCCACTCGAAATTGCAGCAGATTGTGCAGCAAACGCTACAATCAAGTGTTAAACAGCCACTTGTTTATTTTGCCGGTAGTTCAATGACCATAAGTTAAATGAGTGAAACAAAATAAACTTGTCAAATGACCGGTTAGGTGTTGAGAAACAAGAGTCCGGAATTGAATATTGACAAATTACGACAACAACAAAGATAAAATGGTTCATTTTTGGCCATGTTCGATTTTTACTACTCTGATTTGGATTCGATCTTACATGGCAAAACAGGTAAAGCAGATAGTAATTTTTACAGACGTGTAATCTGGAAGTTTCATTTAAGGAGATCAGGAATTGCGGGGTCCTTTTCCGAACATTTCCTGCTTGGACTGGAATTTGAAAACAGTAAGACTAAGACTGTGTGGATGTTTTTGATGTCCTAAAGTATGCAATAGTTGAAGTATTTTTCAAATTGCCCCTGAAAGTATAACTCGTAAATAAGAAAGATGGGCTCGTGTTCTTCTGCTTTTAAAAACGGGGTAGAAGTTATTAAAGTGAGTCTGACAATTTTTTGTTTTCGCTGTCGTTTCTTCACCATCATACTCAAAATAATTGTTCAAACCTTAACCCCCCAGTGCACTCAGAACGTATCGCTCTAGCAGTGATGTCGTGAAGAAAAATTAGGACAAGATCAAGTAATCTCTGCCAACAAGAAAAGACGATGACATTATTGAAATCTTTAACACGCCCACGCATGCGTTCAATGACACCAGGACTGAAATCAAACGAATAATCCACCAACTTAACGGAGTATAGTGCAGTCCTTTCGGACAACTTCAGTGGCACCTTGTAGGACACTCATCATTCCAGTCTTTATTTTTTGTAAAGAGTGAAAGAGAACGCTTACAGGGAAATATTTCTGTCTGTGTGAATGTTGAATATAACCAAAAGTTTAATCAAGAATTTTACGGGGCACCGGTTTATTGGTTAGTCAAAGCCTAAAGGTTATATATATGATTCTGATGCATGTTAACCGAATGCACCCCAATGCTCCGTACAAAAGCTGATCGCATGTGGCATGGACAAGTCTGAAGTATAAATCTAAGGGTAATTTTGTTGGGACTTTCTTTAGTACTGCTCGTTACTTCCTCAGGAAATTATGCCGTTTACCATTAGACGACTTGAATAGTTGAGCAAGTAGGTACCTACAAACTATAGAGTATTCTGCAGCCCTAATTGACAAACTGAATATAGAAACGGGGAATCATTGTTCAAGCTTTATGTATAGAAAATTAAAGACCCGTCGAAGAAGTCTTAGATAGCACCTTATCAGATCGTTCAAATGTCTTCTTTCAAAACATTTCAATTCAATTGAACGCCTGCCGACAAAATTTTTTGCTCAACAACACGTTCGTTAATTTTGATTATCTAAGACGGCATCCATTTCCATGGACAATCTACTCCATTGAGGTTTCTTCAAGACATCACACTAACAACATGCGGGCGAAATTAATATTCTTCGGCATCATTTGCCTTGTAATCTTCTTCTAATGTTTGACATAAATACGTTACTTGCTCTTTATCTTTTTGACAGGAGCTATCCATCAGTTTCGTCCACAAAACCCATTGCCCAGTGGTTTCATTTCAAAACTGCTTGGCAAACACCATCAGTTTTTGATTGAAAGCTATATAAACAGTTAAAACCAGCGAGTATCAAATTTTTTTGATCTACAATCGCATTGTTATTGATTGTGTAAGAGCACAATAGAAAGTGCAAATACCTTTCACTTGATTAAATTGTATTATAAAATTGTTATGTGTAGCGTTAAACAATGTAAAATAATTCACAATTTAAGTCATCATGTGGCCTTTTGGCCCCAAGATCACTCCTTTTTATCCAATCGATGGGCAATTAAGTCATCAATCGGCTGAGTAATTGCCTAATTTGCTCTCAAGATGACGACACAACGACGATGCTCTCCTACACCTTTCTATCCTTTCTGTCTATCGATAATAAACCATTGTCTGTAGGTAATTTTTTTTTGCTCAATGTCTGTGGTATGCGGTTGCAGCTCGGTACCAAAGCACGATCTAACTGAAGATCAAGTTCGCTACACAACTCTTTCGTTTTAATTTATACATTATACCTACATTTTGAACTTAGGGGGAACTATAGGCATTGGGGCGTGTAAGCTTGCAGTCGATGCACTCCCTTTTGTGCTTTGATTTTTTTTTCATTTTCATGTATAGATGCCTATAGTGTGCCGTGACATCTGTGTGTTATAAAGAAAATAATGGAATTTGATCTGTAATGTTTCTTCGCGCGGCTTCCTTGTATATTTTTGGGCAAGTGCAAAGGAGGTAAACATTCCGGTTTCAATCTGTTTCAGTGCAATCAAATTAAATGAATGAAAGTAAGTGGTACTCTTGATGCGGTATGGAAAGTATGTTTTTTGAAGTAACACGTGTTGCATTGTCGTTCCGAGGAATTAATTAACGATGTAACACTTCCAGTTGAACAGGTACATAATTTAATGGTTAGACAAATGGTTATGATCGCAATATGCATCAAAGAGATTTGATTGTATGATTTATTACCTTATTTGTTAGAAAGATAAATTTTCACTCGCTTATTTGTTTGACCTTCTCATGGAGATTATGTTTGTCTTTGAACTCAGCGGAGTCATGAAACAGAAACGCTTTTGTTGAACTGAAACTGACTGATTTGATCTCGTTTTTTAGTAAGGAAGTCATTTACTAGAAATATTGTGGGAATATTCTAAATTTAAATCAAATTCAAGGAGCAATGCATATTTGCTTGTCGCAATGTTGTCTCATTAAATCTTAACTACTGGTGGTGCTCGAAAACACACATATTGGTTGCATAACACTCGAAAAACAATTAAACTACAAAACCAATTCCAAATAAATTTGCCATGGTTGTGAAAATCATAGTTACCTATTAAGCTTTCTTTTCAAATGATTCGTCTTCATTTGATTAATGATTAACCTATAATTTGCTGAGTCATTTACTCACTGTCGATGACTGGTCATTTATCTGTCTTACGAACACTGCGCATCGCCTCAAGGAAGAAAGTAAAAGCCAATATCAAAGTAGCATTAATTCAAAGCGGTTTATTTTTTCTAAAAAATTAACAATCTGACCGCTGCGAGTACAAACTACTCATTATTCTCGAGGTTAATTTAACTTCATTGATCAGTTATAATAAGGCAATGGCATCACTATTGTAGAAGTTATAGACTGAGTGCACACATGGTGCTATGAGTGCTTTTGTATAAGAAAAGAAATAGAAGCCAAGTGTCATAGAAAAACAAATGAAAGTGAATGTCGTTGTTGTATTGGTCAATTTGAGAAGTAAATCGTGGGGTTAAGTACTTTCAAGTTCAAATTTAGAATCGCAAAAGAGAATTATGTAAGAAGAGACTGTAACGAAAGCATACTCGCAGAAAGCGCGACAGTCAGTGAAGTGGAAGAATGGGTCCAATGGAGTTGAATAATCGACACGATGTATTATTTGCTGTCATAAAATGTGCAAACATTTCTGTATCACACAAACGAAAGAGTTGAGCTCCGAACTTGCAAATAAATGAATTGATTGTAGACTGCAGAAGGGATTTTATTTTTTATTTAAATCCATCATACGGAAGTTTAAATCCTGTCAAGTTTTTGATAGCATCATCATTTAACAGCAAAATCATCAACGCAACTAAAAACTTAAGCTATGAGTTTCTTTTTTATCGGATTTTCTTCTTTGAAAAATCTTTTTCGCTTTGGTTCATTCTTAATTAATATGACAGTCCACTCATGTTAACATGACAATTATCTTGTTGCGGACCGGCTCAAACGAGACGACCAAAAATAATTGGTCAAAACAAATCTGGTTATTTTTTCTTGTAGGCAAATCATCGTGAGATTCAAATACAATTTCCTTAGCATTGTAACGCCGCGAACAATGTAAATAAACTAATTGTAAAAAAAGTGTAATCTATGAATTAATGGGGTAGAGTTAAGTTATTCAAAAAAGGTACACTTAGATCTCATTTTTTTTGCTGGTCAGATTTTTTTGATGATATTTTAATGCTGTCGACAAGGTCGCTCGTTTTTAAGAGACAACTTATAATGGGTTTGTCAGAAATAACATCACGCGAGAGTTAGTAGGCGAAAAATAAACATGTCAGCGTTGTATGTCAGCTTTGAAATTATTTCCTTGTTAAATAGGAAGGAGTGTGTGAATTGTCTCCGAGATAAAAATTGGCCTCATCACTGAAGATCCAAAGATTGGCATGAATAATACTTCCACTGAGCATTGATGTCATTTTCACGGGTTACAGCCTAAAATGTTTTGTTTAAGAAATCGCGGTTTTTGAAAGCCTATTAAATTGGTCTTCCACCCATTTGCTTCTCTTTCGCATCGGGTCCAAAAACGCACCACTGATATCTCGCTATGTTCTTCCAATTACATACCTATGTCAATATCCTCAGCTTGTGTAAGTTGATGGATCACTTATGAAGGATAGTGCTTCTGGTGCTGTCGTACGAGTTTTGCACAAATATTTCGAGAATGATGTTGACAAAGCTGATTTATAGTGCACGACTTGTCTAAAATCCTTTATGGAAACAAAAGTTGTCACGAGATTCTTAAAGACCATGATGGACCAGCGTCATAGAAAGATGTCGAAACTGCGGTATGGCCCACCTCTATGACCGTTGCCTTACCCAGTCTTCAAATAAATAAAAGGAAATTCCTATTATTCTCGAGATCCACACTAGAGTGGTGAAAGATTAATTGAGATTCATCCCCTCAAATTAAAACAAAATCAAAACAACAAGCCAATTACGCTCGGTCTGGAACATGACAAAAATACTTTTGCTCTTTTTCATTGCTGTAAAGATGCTATCAAGTCCATTAATAAATTTTACTCCGCACTTAACTTTTAATTCCTTATTCTTACTCACGACAAGGCCCCTATATCACCTCCAACATCGAATATTGATGTCAATTAACAAAAAGCGAAACTCAATTCCAAAGAACAGAGTTAGGAAAGTCTAAAGTCTCACAATATCTGATAATTCACCATATTGCATACCAATCAACTTCATTTGCATTCGAGCATAACTCATTCGAAAAAACGACCTACCGAAGACGACCGACGTCGCCGACGGACTTCTTTTTCGCTCTTCGCATCATGACAAAAAAACCCGAATAGCCATTTGGCACTAATCTTCTCTAGCTGCTGATGACAGTCTTGTGAATTGTGATTTAGTTCACCCACAAGTCGAAGAGCGAAAGAGAAAGAGAGAAAGTGACTCTTGCTGAAAGACGTGCTGAATACAAAATCGATGAAATCGAAAACATTTTTCAAAAAATTCCTTAAATGTAATTTTTTTGATTTTTTATTGTTTTATGAGAAAAAGTTTAAAATAAATACAGCGAACGACTTATGAATAGAAAAATAAAAATATACAATTATGATGTCATGAGATTCTGTCTAGAAACTAAAAAAAAAAAATAGAAAAAATTAATGATGGCTGGGTGCGCCATAGCTTGAGCTGGGTGGCAAGTAGCTCTTGCCGGGAGCCGATGGAACGCCATATGATTGTTCTGGTGTCACGTAGCTGCTACCGCTCTCATCCGAGCCGGGGTATGATGATTCGTGAATGGCGGGTGCGGCCTGGTGTTCGTAGATGCTCTGGGAACTTCCGTCACTGCCACTGGGTGCACCGTAAACTGTTGAGGGAACTTGATAATGGGAGCCACCACCACCGCCGAGAAAACTGCTACCGCCACCAATTGATGAACTTGACGAACCTCCAAAACTGTGCGAAGCTGGAAGGTATTCTTGTGATGGACTGGGTGGCAAATACTGATTGCTGGGGTATGACGAAGAGCCACTGTCATGGCTGGAGCCTAAGAATGCTGATGGTTTGAATGGAGCTTTGCCGTGACTTCCAGCCGAGAATCCTCCGCTGTAACTGGATGAGGAGACGAAGTCTGTGTTGAGGGCGGATGGCTTGCTTGATGAGTAAGAGAAGTGACCAAGTCCCTTCTGGCCGATTGCGTAGTTGGGACTACTTGAGCCTCCTGATGAGTACTTGGTGGAGTATGAAGACAAAGAAGGAACTCCGTAGGACGATGATGGAACTGACGTGTGCTTTTGAGTGTAATAACTGCTTCCGCCACCGAGCGACGATGACCCGCCATGGGATGATGGTCCAGCAAAAGACAAGACACTTGGTCCATGGTGAGAAGACGACGAACCACCGCCGAATGACAAACCGTGGGATGAACCTCCTCCAAAAGACAAACCACTGCTTCCATGGGATGAACCTCCTCCAAATGACGAACCGCTGCCTCCGTGATGGTAGCTTGATCCTCCGCCACCACCCGAATAGCCGATAGATGGTGCACCATAGCTAATCGATGGTGTTCCATAACTCACCGAAGGTGCATGTCCACCAAATGACGACGACGATCCATGTCCGCCAAACGACGATCCATGTCCACCACTGTACGAGCTGCCACCACCAATACCACCGAAGGAGAGACTTGGTGCTCCATAAGACGGAGCTGGAATGGCGACTTTATGACCCAAAGTCACTCCAAGACCAGCATTTGGATATTTATAGCCAGAAGCTCCACCGCCAGCACCACCCAGCGATGATCCGCCAAACGAACCACCACCGAACGAGGGTCCCTTGCCACCAGAAGTCTGAATTATGTACGTCTCAATATTGCCATGACCGACATCCGAACCAACTCCACCGCTATAACCGCCTACTCCACCTCCACCATGACCAAAGTCATAACTTGAATATCCACCGCCACCGCCTCCGCCTCCGCCACCTCCACTACTGCCAATCGAAGGAGGCAGATATTTGTTCGATACTCCTCCGGAATACGGCCCAGGCGGCAATTCTCGTTTATTCTTGACGACATCCTTTGATCCAGCAGCAGCCGATGCCGATGAAACCAAAAGTAACGCACAGCAAATCTGAATGATGGAGAAAAGAGTAAAAGAAGGAATTATGGTAAAAACACTTTCACTAGTTGATGCCCTCTACGTATCCACTTGGAAGGGTCTTGGCTCAAAAATCACACACACTTACAAAGAGTTTCATATTTGTTGTGTTTTGAAGATAATCCACAGAAAGGTGTTGTATGCCGCCGCTGTACTCCCAGTTACCAGTGTTACCAGTTTAAGACCCAAGTTGGGAATGATGTGGATTTACTTGAATTCAAGTGCTTTTATACGCCGTGCGAACTTTCAGCTGCGCGCGCGCCGAATTTGAACGGCCGAAAAGGTACCTATCTAAGTGTAGAGTAAGTTTTGCTGTTGGATGTGTTGCGTTGCGCTGTTTTGACCCCAGATCTAGTTACGATGACGATGTCGATGATGATGACGAAGTTTAAATCAAAGAAGAGAAGAACAAGCAAATGATAATATGAAGGTGGAGACCGTTGCGTCTGAAAGTAGAAGGAAGGTTGGTATCACGATCTCGAATGGCGGTCATTGTTTTGATTTGATGTTGTTGTCTAAAATGTCTTGTTGATTTTTTATGTTAATAAATTGTTAAGGGTATCATTACAGTTGTCGTGTTTTGTTTGGGTGCGCATATTGGTAGCGGGTGGCGCGACGGCGGGACAGTGGCAAAAATGAAGGTAGACAACTAGACACGTAATTTCAAGTTACCTACAAGTGCAAATAAATATAAATTGAAGTCATAAATCTAGATGATAGGAAGGAAGTCGGATATTCGCTATGCAGTCATGGCTGGAAGCTGGGGTCTTTGTTGACTGTGTTAAGATGAATCATGGGAGGGTGCTGTAGAGAATATTGCTTATGGCGAATTAATGAAATCAAAAAAGCTTTGAAAGAAGAGCTAGGAAGGGCATCAATCAAAATGAGTGGATTAACCTAAAGTTTGGTTGCAGTTTGATTTTTTTATTACAAATAGAAAGGTGTGCAGTGCATTGCTTTTTAGAGCGGAACAAAGAATATTGTTTATGTTTTTCGGAATTGATTAAATTAATTGAGTGGCTTTTTAAATGGGTTTCGTCAAGTTTGACGCATTTATCATTTTTCATTCTGTGAATGACTTCTTTGGGAGGAAAACCTTTCGACAGTTTCGTAATTGGCTTCCAAGTTGTTATAATTTATGATGGATAAGCTTTATCAGGTTCTGTAAGGGCAATTAAAATGACAGTGGTAGCTTAAGTGGAATGTTAATTTCAATACATAAATGCCATCACTCAAACTACACAGGCAAGCACCTGCTAGAGAGGACATCTTTGAACTGGCACAACAGCCTTACTTACAATGGTCTAGTTAACAATTAGTTACCCAGGAACTGGCCATCGATGTGTTGTTGAAAAAATGATGGGGAAAGATCAATATTTTGACAGTGAAAGCCTTACCTTTTTCAGATGAAGATGCTTCTTACAATAATTCTATCGTTTTACGCCGCCCGTTGTAGTCCGTCGGTGTGTATGTCTGCTTGTTAGGTGCTACGCCCCTGCCAAAACGTTCCTTGTACCTTCATGTGTCGCAAGTAACAAAATTGGGTCCGTTTGTAAACGTTGTATTTACTTTAAAATACTGTCAAAAAATAATGAACCAATTTTTTATCTTGACGTTGGCAAATCTAGCGACTATCCCAGCAATTACTTGATATTAATGTTTCCTTTCTTCCGATTGCGTAGTTTGCATCTTGAGACTACTAAAGTGATTCGAAAAACTAAGTCAAATAATTTGAACTATAACCACCTCAGTTTATGTAAACCTGCAGACAGAGTCTCCCCAGTCTCAAGTCTCAATTTGAAACAACATAATTGTCAATTGTGTCCATCTGTCTGCCTTAACTGTGACAGATTTAAACTTTTCTTGAAACCATTAAGCCAAAAAAAAGCAAGAAAAAAAACCGGACACACAAAACACAGCTATTACGCATAGCACTTTAATGTTATGCAATCGACATTGTATAGGGGTTACTGTCTTACTGGACAGCTGCTGCTTCGTTATAGCAAACATGTCGTTGTCTGCCACGATGTCGGGAGCATTGGAATGCTCCTTTAACCTGTTCGTTCTTTCGTTCTGAGCGGGTTCCTTAAATCAATGAATCACATGTAAGAAGATGTGACCGTGGAAGCAGAGGATATATTTTGGACTCATCTCTTTGCTGTTTTTCTTGGAAGTTTTGTAGGTTATGCAATAAAATCTCATGGTAAGGTATAATAAGCGTCACAGGGTTATGAAACACATTCGTATTAAAAGCACCTCACATGGTGATTGGAAAGGTCTTCACTTTTTTTCAAAAAGACATGAGCTACTACCGACAACTATTTAATCGGAAATTTTACGCTTAGACTTAATCTTAATAACTTCGCTTTGGAAAACTACATTTCCGCCTCATCCCAGGACTTAATTTTTTCTAAAATGTCAATTTTGATTTGCATAAATGTTGAGATGAACTTTTCAAAGGAGGACCAAGTCTCCGGAATGATTATCTCATGACCAAACGAACATTGTCAATTACAAGCCAACTTATCATTAAAACAACCTTTTTTAAGCCCTGTCCGCTCTTTGATTCAATGATGCAATTTCTCCAATTAATATGGATACATGTCGCAAGAGGCTGTAATGCATCCTCATACGAGAATTTATTTGTTTTCGAAGTGAAATAAATTTATTTGTTTCTTGGTCTTTTCTCTTAAGCTCAATCATAATTCAAAGTGACAAGATGTAAAATTAACGGAAATTTTAAGAGACACTTGCGTTCTGTTAATCACCGCAGTGGTATGTCAAAGATGAAAAGCGTAAAGGTTTACTAGCCGAATTTAGCTTTCCGGATTATTTGTTTCTATGAAAATTTGCTGTCAAAAGACGTGTGAGAAAAGTACCATTACCTTCAACTAAATAACAGTAAGTATCGTGGAAGCGACCTTGTAGCCGGGATTGAATATAATTCTCCTCCCTCTGGGAGTTATATTATTCCTAACTCGACTCAATTAAATCCATTAGCTTGTCTGTCTATGTGTTAAGAAGTGGATTGACAACAACGTTATTAAGGCCCCGACCCATAGAATCCGTTTCATCCGTTGCGTCGACGTATTGCACTGACAGCTGGATTAAACACACACGTTGTTATGGGATGCTGCCCATAAGCAACGCATGCGGTGAACGCAACGGACAAAGTAGCCCAACTTTTAACTTTCCCCTCCGGCAGATGCGATGAAAGTGACAGATTGAAAACAAAATGTAATAAACAAAATATAATAAACATTTTTTGCTTTTTTTTTATTAAGTTGCAAATCAAACACAAGAATAAAAGTACTTTTACTTCACAAAATTATAAGAATGTGTCCACTCAACTTGATAATTCACAAATCTGCAACTTGTTTTCACAACAACTGTCAAAAACGTCAACGCATTCATTGGGTCACCTCAAATTCATCGCATCCGGCAACGTACACGGATGCGTTGCCGGAACGGATGAAACGGATTCTATGGGTCGGGGCCTTTAGCGTGAATCGTGACGCAACGCAACAAACTCTTGAAGACAAATTGTCTCCCTGGGCGCTTCGTTTCATTCTGTTACATTTTGTCGATAGAGACAATCTGTGTTCTTCACAACACAGACAGCTTGGAGTCTGCTTACGGGAATGGTTTCACTTTTTTTCTGCTCGGCTGTAAGTGTTGAGTGGTTTTGCCCCAGGAATGAACTCAGTAAAAGTCTGAATATTCAAAACTAAATGTGTGAGGTTTGGTTTAATAATTGAAGGACAAGAAGTTTATTTTGCAGATGGGAAGTTTGTTTACCTTCTACCTTTTTGTTATTATTTTTCCGCACAATGAGTCTAAATTATTTGTCTCAAACAGTTTAAACTGTTATTTCTTGTTTCCACTTAGATCCGGATTGTTATCTTGTTACTTCAGATTTTGATTATGAATAAGTTAGTCGGTATTTGGGTGAAGAGTTTGCCTTGAGATATATAATTTCTAGTTATGATTTCTTGGTAACTGTTTTTATTCACCAACATTGGGTCTGAGAAAATATCACATAACAATTCAAAGGACCAGCGAACAGCGTGTCTAGCATACTTTTTCTCTAACCATATTCGTGTAGTGCTTCTTTAGATCGAACCTTCTTACTTGGCAGTGCGACCAAAAGGAAACTGATTGTCATCCTGTATTCAGGGAATTAAGGACTTTTATCATGAGTGCGCTTGGAAGATGCTTTTGTAGATCGAAGAGCCTTAAGACTGAGGTTTTTTCTTTTTTAGAGAAAAAGCGCTCACCTGACCAACTGTACACTTTTGCACCGTCATCGTCAAGTAAAGTTCGATGCGTTAGAAGACGGCTGAACCCTAGTGCAAAATCCTATGTGTGCGTTTGTCCAATAATTTACCCCAGTGTGGGATATGAACGTACGCACTTACTGTCAGAGCAGAAGAGAGCCGTATACTTTAGGAGTTACAGAGGGTCAAAAGGGATACCATGATGGTTTTTTTCGTTTGAATTCACCCTGTGCAAATGCCTGTGAGTGGATTCGTCCAATAAAATTTATCCCAATGTAGGATATGAACGTACGCATCTGCTGTCTAACTTTCAGAGGCCAGGCTACAGAGGGTCAAAGGGGTACCATGATGGGTTTTTTTCGGAAATTCACCAGCGACCAACCGCTTGGACGATGCTTTTGTAAATCGAGGAGCCTTAAGCCTTAAGGAACAGGTAAGTTTGAGTTTTCTTCTTTTTTTTTAGAGAAAAAGCCCTCACCTTCCCTACTGTCCTCTTTCGCGCCGTCATGTCAGTTAAAGTTCGATGTTGAACCCCATTGCCTAGAGCTTCGGTGAATTGTATACGCACAAGAAATGGCGGAGTAGGATTCACATTTGCCATTGCAAATGGAGGAGATTCGGATCTACGGCGCAGGTGGCCATAGCTAAGAGGATAGCGTAGTCGATTGCTAAGCCGAACGCTACGGGTTCAAGCCCCAGCTTCGGCAGCATTCTTTTTCTACGAAAATCGCCAGCTTATCTGAGGCCACCTGTGCGATAACATGAGACAATATATCAACTATGTCTCCCCCTCTGAGCCACGTAGGTTTCTGTTATGTGTTTTCCTTTTATGTATCTATCTGTCTCTCTCTGTTGTATTAATGTTTGTTCTGTCCCAGCCGATGGTCTCAGTCACCAGTGCTGCTATGTGTCTGTAGTTCGTCACATTCATGTGCGAAGTACTGTAATTTCAATGTTCAATGATCTACGGCGATGTCTCGGCTTTGGAAAGGGGCAGTCTTCTTACGTACCTTACTTCTCTAACGAGGTTCTATGGTTCAAATCTCCAGACCACATCTCAGATCTCTCTTCATTGCACTAGAGGTGATATTAAAAAGAATGTTTGTTACGCTAATCTACCACGTAGGTGTTTAGTAGGGCAGTTTCCGAATAGTTTAGTCACTTGAATAACGAGCAGTCAGGGTGGAGTTTTGAGACTTGACCGGCTTTAATACCTCTTTCAGTCTATCGGTTTATGTTTTATGTAGACACTTAGTTGTATAAGCGATGGCCTTGAGCGGAAAAAGGACACGGGTCATATTCTAAAAGATGAGCAAGAGCTTAGAGTGTGAGCTGACGAGCTTGAACTCACCTGTGAGATCGATCGATCAGGGCGGAACTCAGACTCATTTTTGTATGCCAAAAACGAGTTCAAGCTCAACAGCTATTACTCGTTGAATTTTGAGATCGATCTCAAAGCTCTTTTCGTGGCTTAGTTATGATTATACTTTATATGAAGCGTGTGATATAAAAATGTCGTCGTCTGGAGGTGAAAATGATGCATATATAAAAAGTGAACCGGAAAGTTTTAATTAGTTCTTAGTAAAGGAACTTAAAAACAATACAATTTTGTTAAAAAAAGCGCAGTTGCCTATTCATAAGGCGAAGAAGAGTGATGCTGTGCTCAAAATAATCACATCCTATAAAAGCTAATTTGGAATTGACATCACCAATAAACAAATAACTAGCCGGCAAACTTCAAAATTTGTAAATTTTCTTCCACATTGCATGAAGCTTGAACATTAATAATATCCTTTACGATTAATGTACTCCTCATGGATTGGTCAAAGGTTTCCTTATACGGACATGAGCTCCAATTGCATAAGAATACTCTTACTCCATAACTTTTGCGCTTCTTGTTCTTGTATTTCTTCCACAGTATGTGGGAATATAATTCAATTCTCTGTTTGGCTTGCTATTTCTGCTGCACCATTCTAGAGGCTGTTGATTGATGAACTCCAAAGTCTTCTTCAACTCCAATTTGAAACCCGGGGTCTCCTATGTATCGCAAAAAGATTCCTATTTTGTCTTGGTTTGTGAGAGCCAGAGCACCACCACGTGTTTTCTGAGCTCGGCCCCGAAAATTCTTCCCTCAACAATCGCACAACTTCACTAAACCGATACAACCGGCAAAAGTCTTCACCAATTGGACACCTTCTTTCTTTATAAATTCCTTGTCCGACATAATTAACAATAAATTCGGCCATACCCACGGTTTTATGTGAACTTGGACTCAGAAATGCCATCCTTAACAATTTTTGAGATCGATTTCATGTAACCAGGTGTTACATCTCATCTTTTTGCATATGGAAACGAGCACAATCCCATGGCGAGCTTGCATTGTGAGATCGATCTCATCCCTCTGAGATTGAACTCACAAATTGAGATCTAACTCGGTGACTAATTTTTTTTTGCATACCACCTTAAGAAAGTTCTCAAAAACGTGAGTAAAGAGTTTGATCTCATCTTTTTGCATACGACCCATCTCTTTCCAAACACTTTCTGTCCAGAAAGGCAAAGGCGTTGTGAAATTCTTAAATCTTCTTTGCATATCATTTCGATCGTCCTATTACAGAAAGACTTTTCTTCTAGCCTGAAATTGGTCTGTAAATTAAAGGTTCGAACGAACCTACCTACGAACGAAAGGTACCTTTCCCTTACCAATTGCATATTTGATGCTCATTTATACTTTCTTCTTATCATCGACTAAATACCACAGTTACTTAATAAATATTTTATAATCCAATCAGCCGGTAAAATTAGAGCAAAAAAACTGCTTCATTTGTTTGCATTTATTTACATTAATTAGATACTATACATCTACCACCAAGTCTACCTTTCTGTTTCGTGTAGGCACACTGCTGGCGTTATGCAAACTGCTATGCGCGCCGGTCGGTAGCGTTTAAAACAATTTGCTTAGCCAAAATTATAATTTATAACCTTTTACAATTTGAATTAATTTAAACAAGCCAAATGTTCACAATTAGATTAGGTGATCGCACTTGTTTTGAGCGCGTGCTGTGGTGGCGTTTGTATGATTGCTTTCTTTTAACTTGATGGATACGATATTGACGAAAGCATAACAATGTTTTAGTTGTTTTTTTTTTTTTTGGTTAAAATTATGTTCTTCAGTGTTCCCAGTCTTATGGGTTCATCGTCCAACTTTGTGATCCGGTTTTTTTTTTGCGGTTGGTCGTGGAAGTCGCTTGAAGTTGTTGAGTGAAAGGCTATTGTGTCATGGGTTAGAGGGTGAGGTAATAGAATGTAGAGTCTGCCTTAAAGCTCACATCAACAAATACTCGTAATAAGTTTCTTTTTATTGGTATAATAATTTTAACGGAATTGGTTATTCACTGCATAACCGCGTCATAAACGAAGGGCAACTCAATTTTGTTTAATCTTCTGTGAAAAAAGACAAAATTTATGACAATAATTATAAAAATGGAATGCGACAAATTGGGATCGTAAATTCTTGAGATGACTAACAAAAATCATCTTGTCTGTTGTTACCTTGCAGATGTGTCGAAACTCAAACGACCCATGAAATAACTTATGAATTATGATACCCAACTGTCAAACATAAAGTTAACTTAAAAGTTAATGAAGTTGTCAGCTGTGAATGCATTGACCATGGCAGTTCCTCGACCGATTTTCATCTTTAAAAAGCGTAGAAGTAACCATTCCTGCCTTAAAGGATCTTACAAATAATAAAAAAATAAAAAATTCAATTAATTCTATAATTTGTAAAGATAAGAACGAACTTCAAGTGATGAACTTAAGTAGGCTCGAATGCCTACTCGTGACACTTAGGTACCAAGCCATCTTAGTTCCGATAACAAGTATTTCAAATTTTACCCAAAAATACAAAAAATAGGTTCAATCTAGAAGTTCTTATCGCTTTCTTCTGTTTTCAAACCACAAACAAAAATAAAACAACAACATTTTCGGCACCTTTTACTTATCTAATTATTCAATGTTTGATAAGATTGTACATGTGAATGGGTCTTGCGGAATTCATCAAAATTCAGTTTCCAAATAAAAATACCAAAATCAACTCGTCACTTGTCAAATTTTCGTAGGTCCTACAAGTCAATGCAATGACTTATTTGAAATTCTACAGCCGACATTCAAAACTGTTGCTCTTTCGTACGTGCAGAAATTAGGTGACATCTCTACTGACCTACATTAATAACTGTCAATTTATTTGATATCATCGTTTGTGACATTGCTGTCAAAAGTTTATTGCAAATATATTTTGTTGAAATTTGGAAAAGAAACAGCCAAACTTGGCTTGATCTTCAATTGCAAATCATGTCCTCTGCTGTCCGTCGCTGATTACGGTTTTGATTTGAGTCTTGTCTTGTAGGTAAACTATTGGTTAAATTGTGGTCTAACTTATTTGTGTATATTGTTAAATTACGACACAGTAGTGTTGCATTTCAATTGTGTTCATTGTCCATTGCTTTGCAAGCTCGAACGCGAGCGCGCACAGTTTGCGAATAGAGAGCGAAAGTGTGGGAGAAAATTGCTTTGACAAATGGTTATGAAGATTAACGGTTAGTCACATACGATTGTTTAGGTTTGACTTTGTTTCGGTTTTTTTTTTTTAAGGTGTGGTAAAATTTAAGGTCGTTTGGTAATTTGTCGAGATTAATTTGTTGAATTGTACCTACTTCAATCAGAAGGTTTAGGTTGTTAAGATCTTGTTACGGCAGTTTTGGAATTATCTAATATTTATTTTGGGAGCAAAGTAGTAGTAAAGAAGAAATTGAAAACGCGGAAAATGCGAGAGTAAAAATTTGATCGTGAGAAACACTTGTTGTTTCGACAAATGGCGTTTTTAATTGGCAATGTGGAATCTAAAAAATAACATTCTGTTTTTAAAATCAGAAGGGAAATTCTCATCTTTTCAGAATGGGAACGGTCAGTAGCGTTGCCGCGAAGAAAAAATTTTAAAGGCCATTTGGAGGACCATTTCCAAAATGGGCGGGCCACTAGTCCACTACCCTAGAGATAATTGTTATTAACAATTTGTATTTTCATAAATAAACTAAATAATGGATTCACAACTGTGACACACGGACACAGCCCTGGGTCTTCCAAAAAGAGGTCTGCGAAGGTACAGGCGATTAAGATCAGCGTAATGCTACGCGAATTCTAGCCGCAGGCGGCCGGCGGCGGAAAAAACCCCGGAAAAAATGCGAAAACTCGAGTGGGCCAGTTGCTTCTTTAGCAGAACCACGAAACCGACCTGCAGCGACTCAACGTCAAATCGTTATAGGTGTTTTGAGGGCGACAAGCCTGAAGCGAAAAAAAGGCAGAAGGTGCATTCCAGCCTTAAATAAAGATCTCTCATTTAGCGACGTGCTCAAAGGCAAGATCATATCCGCGGTCATTGACAGGGGTCAAGTGGATGGTAACATCTCTCATGATCAATGGGCAGACGTCAAGGCTCATCTCGGTTTCAGATTTTTATCTGTCATCGAGGAGAATCCGGGACCTCTCCCAGACACAGCCGATAAAGGATGGTACCAAAA
The DNA here is from genome assembly GCA_943590905.1 of Sphaerophoria taeniata. NCBI lineage: Eukaryota > Metazoa > Arthropoda > Insecta > Diptera > Syrphidae > Sphaerophoria > Sphaerophoria taeniata. The sequence goes on from OX016542.1 coordinate 88,773,911, forward strand.
TCGTATCAAACTCATCGCCTGTGGAGATAAGAGATCTTACGGTCTGTACAGGGCTGCTGTCAATTCTGGCCGGTTGCCAAGCTCGAGGTTGTTACAAGGGAGAATATTCCTTTAAGACCAAAAGCACGCATAATGGTTCCGGCTCCACACAACTGCCCAAATATGATCATGAAACTGCCTACTCACGACTGGAAAGTCCCAAAGGTTGAGGAGAAGGAGACAGTGGGTCGCTATAGATCAGCTCTCTTTGTGATCAATAGGGAATCACTGGCTCCACTGGCCGCGACCGAAGGCGTGATTAAGTGCGGTTTCGACGAAATCATGGTCCGTATTTAGAAGAAAGACGAAGACTCGCTAAATGCAACCTCTCTAGAGGCATCTAAAGCGAAAGGAAATGCTTCAAAGAACACCAATATCTAGATCGATGACTAAGGGCCAAATGGCCCGATCGGGCTAATTTTGGCAACGCTGACGGTCACTTTTACCCAATTGAACCCTGCCAAATAAAAAACGCCATTACAGGCTTCTTAGGTCCTACAATCGAGGCATCGAGGGTAAACTCTGAACCGCGGATCAACGAAGGAACAATTCTCTTATAACAAAGATTTCTTCAGTTCTCTAGTAATATAAGGCCGTGTGCGAATTCAGTTAAAAAGTGATTAAAACTTTACGTTTGGTTAAATTTTGACACTTCGTATTGAATAAAATGTCTTCAAATTAGACTAGCTGCGGAGCAGGCTAAAATACAACAGCAGTGGTTAAAAGTTCATCCATTTTTAACCACAATTCATCAATTTTTAACCACAATTCATCCAATTCGCACACGGCCTAAATATGATTTTCGGCCGAACATCTTTCAACCCAGTGAAATGGCTAAAATTCATTTAGAAGTGAAGAAATCAACGTTTTTATCACTTTGTTTTTCCCTCGATCGGTTCAGAGTTTACCCTCATTCGTTAAAGCACAAACAAAGACTTGCTTATAAAATTTAATGCTGACCAAAAATAAACTAATGTCGTTATCCATTGGTCGTCCAGGTGCATTAGGAAGAGTTCAGAAGTCTTCTGAAACCATTCCATTTGACTGACTTTGACAGACGGAATGCTTCTGAGAAGAGCAGAACTCTTCTGTTTTTAAAACAGAATCGTCCGAAAAACGACGCATACATCATAACCCGTTCCATTGGAGGTAGAAGAAGATGCGTCAAAAAATACCAATGAAAAACGACATATAATGTTTTTTTTTTTAATAAGGCCGTGTGCGAATTGGATGAATTGTGGTTAAAAAATAAAAATGGATGAATTTTTAACCACTACTGTCATTTTTTAACCTGCTCAGCAGCTAGTCAAATAATGCGAAGTGTCAAAATTTAACCAAACGTCAAGTTTTAACCCATTTTTAACTGAATTCGCACACGGCCTAAAATTATTTTGTCAATATCTCTTCTATAATAATTGTTTACCGTCCTTAAAAGGACATTTTCTCTTTTCTGAGCTAATCATCAAGATTCAATGCAAGGGAACTTTCTGGTTTTTTAAAATCCAAGTCATTTATGTATTTTGTGTACTTAGGTACTAAGCTTGAAAAATTGCTGTGACTTTTTCCAATTTAATTAGAAGTCAATACAGTCCTTTAGTCTGCTATTACACGATGCCTCACGATTCACGACTCACATGAGTGCGAAAAAGAAAGCAGATGTGAAATTCCATATACAAAGGTCTCGGGCAAATTTTTAGTAGACTCACTTTGACGTCTCTTTTTTCTCATATTCGTTTTATGCTGTTCTTTTTCATTCGATTTTCTTGTTGCTGGGATAAACAACATCGGATTTGTTTGAAAACCAGAAAAGTGTGTAACTCCGTATGAGCAGAAGAAGGAGCATTTAAAACAAAACAAACAATAATTGTCGAATTTGAGGCATGGGACACGAGTCAACGTGTAGTGTAATAGCGCTTGCCTCACCGAATACAAATTTATAAGGGAACTCGAAAGTGAGTCGTGAGTCGTGAGTCAACGTGTAATAGGGGACTTAAGCACTATTCACATGAGCACGACCAACGAACGACGAATGAATGAAGAAAAGTGATTTTACATACGTTTGAAGCCTTATTTTCTTACAAATTCTCAACAAAACGATAAAAGTATAGTTTATGTTTGATTTTTGATGCATTAATTAACTTTTTAATCTCAATTGTTTATAAATTTGAGAAAACAAGTTTATTCGTCGCGAATAGAATTGTAGTTGATACGAACTGTCAAACTCTATTCGCGTTCCACACACCATCCACACTCCCAACGAACAAAATATTCGCGCGCGTATAACCTCAAAAATCAATCCTGCTTTGAGTTTTGGTTGTTCATTCGCGACGAATTAAAAACTCTCATGTGAAAGAAATGTCAAAATCGACGAATATTCGTTCATTCGTTGGTCGTCGTTCGTGCTCATGTGAATAGTGCTTTAGTGACACTCGAAAATGAGGAATTCATTATCATTTCACTGGTTCTACTCATACGAAAGCTGAACTACCCTAAAATCACACAAAAACAATATGGAATCCACAATCCACATAATCCACCATCCGCTGTACATTTAGCCGCTGACCAGCTGACATAACTGTCACCGCAATTTTTTCAACTTGTTTTTCGTTTTTGGTTTTTGTTTTATTTTTTTTATATAACCCTATCCGTGCACCTGTTTGAATTTTTCGCAATTTGGTGAAATACCCGGCGGATTTTTGAACCTATCAGACGCAATTTAATTCTTTTTAACACAAATTTCATTTATTCACACCTACTCTAGTCGCTTCCTGTCACAAAAAGTACAAAAAACCATCGAATACAGTTAAGTAATGGCTCGAAATACTCAAGAGCTCGCTGGGCTTCTGCGGGGGCTGCAAATCGTCATCAATGCCGTTGCAAACGAGAACCAAATTCTCGCCAAGCATTTGTGGTCGAATTCGAGCATTCGTGAAGTCATCGAAGGCAATTGGGATCTGAGTCGAAAATACCTGGAGAAAGTCGCTGCAAATCCCACTCAAGAACTGCAGGGTGTTGCATCGTTGTTAAAAGAAGCTCAAGAACGAAGCTGTGTTGTTGTTGAAGGTGTCAAACAATTGTCGAAGGTTCAGCTGCCCGGACCAATCAATGCGGTGAGCTAAGAAAATAAAAAAAATGTGAGGATTCTCAATCGAAACTCTTTGTTTCAGCTGAGTCAGATGCAAAATCAAGGTCAAACTCCGGACGCTAGTTCACAAAAACCTGCACAGCAGCAATTTTCATCAGATGCTGCCAATTTGGACATTTCGTCGATAACTCTCAAGGAATTGGAGAAAATACTTACGAAACGCAATCAAGATCGGAATGTTAGCCTTCGTTTGGCAAACACAAAGGTTGTTAACGAAGAACCACCACCTCCGCCGCCGCCGTCTGCTGCAGTCAAGGAGGAACCACCGAAGAAAATAAGTGCCTCGAAATCAATGACCGAAGATGAGAAGTTCGTCGGAAATGTCTTGAATCTAATAAAAACAGGAGCTTCTTACGGAGCCATTTCCACTGCCACATCGACTCCAATTCAATCCGATCAAATTGTTCTTCCCGAGTTGAGTAGCGTGGCCAAACAGAGGAAAGTACCTTCGAGTCGGATTGGTAGGATGGCCACGTTTGGAAGTCTATTTGCTGGCCTCGGAATCGGTACCATCAATGAACTGACAAAGGGAGCCCTGGGAATGGGAGGTTCGAAGAATGTCAAGGAAGCCCTCTTTAGTCCAGGGAACATTGACAAAATAGTCGACACTCTCTGCAGAGTTCGAGGAGCCGCCCTGAAAATTGGCCAAATTCTTAGTATTCAAGACAACTCGCTGGTCTCGCCGCACCTGATGAAAGCCTTCGAGAGAGTGCGGCAAGCGGCCGACTATATGCCCGACTGGCAGGTGGAAAAGGTTATGTCCAGTGAATTGGGTCACGATTGGAGAAACAATTTGAAGTCTTTCGAGGATAAGCCCTTTGCTGCAGCCAGTATTGGTCAGGTGAGTGAAGGTTTTCCTAAACGTCCTTGCGCTTTTGTGACGATTTGATTGTTTTTTAGGTCCATCGAGCAGTTTTCTCGGACGGCAGAGAATTAGCAATAAAAATCCAGTACCCAGGCGTGGCTAAAAGTATCGAGAGTGACATTGACAACTTGGTGGGCATGCTGAAGGTGTGGGATGTCTTCCCCAAAGGCTTCTTTATTGACAATATTGTCAAAGTGGCAAAGCGGGAGTTGGCTTGGGAAGTAGACTACTTGCGAGAGGCTGAATACACCGAGAGGTTCAAGGAGATGGTTGCATCATATCCGGAGTATTATGTTCCAACTGTGATCAAAGACATGACATCGGCGAGTGTTTTGACAACGGAGCTGGTTCCTGGAGTGCCTCTGGACAAGTGCTTTCAGATGAAGTGAGTTTTCGTCTTGATTTTTGAGTTTTTCATTGTTTGTTTCAATTTGCAGCTACGAAGACCGGCGAATCATAGCCGAATCGACTCTGAGACTCTGTTTGCGCGAACTCTTTGAACTGCAATGCATGCAAACCGATCCAAACTGGTCAAACTTCCTTTACGACGAGAAATCGAAGCGGCTGATGCTGATTGACTTTGGAGCAACTCGTTTCTACCAAAAGGACTTCATCAAGAAGTATCGCCACGTAAGTTGGTAACAATTTGGGTCAACGAACTGATCTCAACAAGTCTCTTTCTGTTTTCGTTGCAGATTATAATGTGCGCAGCCAACAACGACCGCAAAGGAGTCCTCGACATGTCTCGTGAGATGGGCTTCCTCACTGGCTACGAATCAAAGCAAATGGACGAGGCCCACGTGGATGCTGTCATGATTTTAGGCGAAATCTTCCGCTACGACGGCGAATTTGACTTCGGATCCCAGAATACAACCCAGCGAATAGCCACACTCGTGCCGACAATGGTGGCGCATCGTCTTTGTCCTCCGCCCGAAGAGATTTACTCGATCCACAGGAAGCTGTCAGGTGTGTTTCTGTTATGCTCGCGATTAAATGTTAGGATGAACTGCAAACCGCTGTATAAAGAAATTGTTGAAGGCAATAATTTTAGGTATTAAGTTTAAATAATTGTATTTTTTGTGTGTTCAATAAAGTTGTGCTTGTTTAGAGTAGTCAAAATGTTAATTTTTGTTTAGAAAAACGACGGCCATTGTGTCAGCCCGGCAAAAATCCTCATTCAAACCCTTTAAGTGGCGGACAATGATCACCACAGTAGTCCAGTGCGTTTTTGGCAGGATGGTGATTAGCTAAGGTTGAGTTGGGTCGCCGAATTGTTGTAAGTCCTCAATAGTGCAACGTTCGGAAACCCAATTCAATCATAGTTTAGAGGTTCCTAATTTCAGTGGTGGTGTGAGCGTACTTTGTACGAAATGCCGAGGAATGAAAGGCTGGGGGATAAACCAGCCATTAACGAGCTCTTTCGGATGCTGTGGCAATGTCCGTCATATTTCTGCCTTGCCTCGGCAAGCGGTTCTGCCGGGGCTGACCGTCTTTCCGCATTACTCGTGGGAACAACAATGAAGAACAAAGCAACGAATAGGAAAATAGTACAAAAAATAAATCGAGCCAGGGCTGACAATGTGGTCACATCTCCTGAAAAGGCTGTCGAGTCAACTCAGGGATGTGAACGGGTTGTCAATCCTGTGGTTGCTACTAGTAGTGGGAATTCTAATCCCTCTACTAGCCGCAACTTTTACATGAAGGAACTACCCGTCAGTGGTACAGCTGTGATGTCGCAAGCGACCCCAAGAAGGGACACTCCATCCGTAGAGACAAAATCTACGACATGTGGAAATGACTCGAAGGATGTGGGCGCACCCCGATTCGTATCGGTAGCAATTAACTCTGGAGGTCGATTCACAACTGTGTCACACGGACACAGCTCTGGGTCGGCCAGAAAGAGGTCCATGAAGTCACTGGCCAATCGAGATCAGCGTAATGCTACGCGGATTCTGGCCGAAGTCGGTATCATACCGGTGGCGGAAAGAACCCCGGAGCAAACGCGAAAACTCGAGTGGGCTAGTGGCTTCCTTAGCAGAAACACCAAACCGACCTGCAGCGACTCAACGTCAAAGCGCAATAGGTCTCTTGAGGGCGACAAGCCTGATGCGAAAAGGCAGAAAGTGCATTCCAGCAGCACAACAGCCTTCAATAAAGATCTTTCCTTTAGCGACGCGCTCAAAGGCCAGATCATAGCCGCGGTCATTGACAGGAGTCATGTGGATGGTAACATCTCTCATGATCAATGGGCAGACGTCAAGGCTCACCTCGGTTTCAGATTTTTATCTGTCATCGAGGAGAATCCGGGGCATCTCCTAGACACAGCCGACGCAGGTGATCAGAGGGCTGCTGTCAATGGCTTGCCAGAAGTCTGGCCGGGTGCCAAGCTCGAGATTGTTACAAGGGAGAATATTCCTTGCCGACCAATGATCATGAAATTGATTAAAACGAGTAATCCAAACCTCCCTACTCACGACTGGAAAGTCCCAATGGTTGATAAGGAGACAGTGGGTCGCTATAGATCAGCTCTCTTGGTGAACAATAGGGAATCACAAGCTCTACTTGCCGCGACCGAAGGCGTGATTAGGTACGGTTTCGATGAAATCATGGTACGTATCTATAAAAAAGATGAAGATTCGGTAAACGCGCCCCCCACAGAAGCCCCTTCAGCGGATGGAAACGCTTCACAAACCTCAAAAATGGAGTTATTTGCAACACCACACGTGGAACCATCGACCTCCACAGCCCTTAACAAGCCATCCGACGTGGAGTCTGATGCTATAGTCGACAGCAATTCCGACATGGATACTGAAGACTCCACTTTAGGCATCATTTTGAGCGAGGAAGTCCTACTTCATTCCTCCTCAGTCGATGAAAACGCCGATAGAACAATGGTGGAGGTTGATCTGGCTAAATTAGCAATGCTGCGATTAGTTCAGATTAATCTCCATCCTGCCATCATGGCCACGAACAACCTGATACTCCGACTGCATAAAAACAAGGAAGACATCGTCTTGATACAGGAGCCGTGGGTCTCAAACTTCATCATCAAAGGACTCAGGACTCCTGGTTATAATCTATTATATCCATCGGAAAAAGGTGAACCAAGGTCATGTGTTCTTTTTTTTGGTCGTCCGGAACTGTTCCGAACGATTCTGAATTCGTTCACTTGACACAAGATGACAGATCTTGTTCTGAACAGAAAAACGATTCCGAATTTGAAGTCGGAATCGAAAACAGAATCACGCATCCATGCACATACTCGCACATACGTACTCGCTGCCATGTTTACAAGTAAAGAAAATAAACAATGTCATGTCATCTGCAATTCTGCATGTGAGGTTTCACAAAAACATAACCATCCAACCCTTAGGCCGTGTGCGAATTGGATGAATTGTGGTTAAGGCCGTGTGCGAATTCAGTTAAAAATGGGTTAAAAATTGACGTTTGGTTAAATTTTGACACTTCGCATTATTTGACTAGCTGCTGAGCAGGTTAAAATATGACAGTAGTGGTTAAAAATTCATCCATTTTTATTTTTTAACCACAATTCATCCAATTCGCACACGGCCTAAAAAATAAAAATGGATTAATTTTTAACCACTACTGTCATATTTTAACCTGCTCCGCAGCTAGTCTAGTAATTTTATTCAATGCGAAGTGTCAAATTTAACCCATTTTTAACTGAATTCGCACACGGCCAGAAGCAAAAAAATGTGTTTGCCTGTTCGTTTGGTATCCGGAATTGGACAGTTCTGTGTACCAATTCCGGATTACAAAAAAAAAAAAACGCTATTAGTTAAAAAAAAAGACTTAAATGTATTTTTACTCCCCAATTACAGCGACAAGGGCACTACTACTGCTGGCTTAACAACAGATAAAACCACCTACTGGCTTATATCGTCTTACCTTGGCCACGACAGCTCAATTCCAGGAGACACTTTAAGGAAGGCTATTGCGGACGCGAAATCAAAGAAAGTGGGTCCCCAATCGGTTCGGACGCTAACGCCCATCACACGGTATGGGGTAGCTCTGACATTAATGAAAGAGGTGAGTCCTTATTTGATTACGTAAGCACTAACTTACTTATTTGTAATATGGGCAATGAACCCACATTTGTAACCAAGAACAGGAAAGAGGTACTTGATATAACACTTACCTCTGACTCGATCCATTATCTGATTTCCAACTGGCATGTCTCAAAAGAGAACTCTTCTCTGATCACAGATACATTCAGTTTGATCTCAATGATGTGGCAAATATATCTACGGGTTTTCGCAATCACTGAAATCCAAACTGGGAACGATATAGGGAGATACTAGCACAACTGCTTGACCACAACCTTCTTAAAAGCTCATCCACCAAAGATGAACTAGACTTCTCTGTGAATCATCTCACCGAAGCCTTCAACGAATCAATGAGGACTTCATGCCCTGTAACCATTTTAAAGGGTAAAAAGAAACCTCCCTGGTGGCACAAACATCTAGAACCATTCAGGATCTAAGTACACTAGATCTCCCTCTGACTGGGACTTATATAAACAAGCTCAAAAAAATATAAGAAAGAATTAAGGAAGAGCAAGAGGTCTTCTTGGAAAAACTTCTGTAGAAAAATTGAAAATACTTCAGGAGCCTCAAGGCTGAGGAAAATTCTCTCAAAAAGTCCAAAAACACCCAGTGCTTTAATGATAGAAGCGGGCACGTGGAATACCAAAAATTAAGAATCTCTTAATTTGTTATTAGACACCCACTTTCCAGGTAGCTCTAACATACCTAACGACTTAACATCAGAGTCTCAAACCGTTACAAGCGATATAGTTGGTCTAATAACGCGGGAAAAAGTGCAATGGGCTGTAGATAGCTTTGATCCGTATAAATCTCCAGTACCAGACGGAATCATTTCGACCGAATTACAAAAATGCTCTGACATGATCATTCAACCATTGGAAATCATTCTGACTAGCTGTGTAAGGTTGAGATATATTCCCAAAGTCTGGAGAATGGCAAAAGTAGTCTTCATTCCTAAACCCTCTCACTTTAACCCTAAGGATCTACGACCAATCAGCCTATCATCCTTCCTTCTTAAACCTTGGAAAGATTGATTGAAATTCTCATCAGACATAACTCGAAACCATGTCTCATTTCCACAGCTCAACATGCGAACTCTAAGGGAAAATCAGTAGAAACAGCACTTCATTCGCTGGTACGTAGTATTGAATATTCCCTCAAATATAAAGAATATAGCCTAGGAGCTTTCAACAACGTCAGCTACCAGGCGATTACAATAGCAATGGACAAGCTGAAATTAGAGAAATCACTCATAGATCTAATAAGTCTCATGCTTAAAAGCCGGACAATAACTTCCAGCATGAGAAGTTTTACTACCACCAGATTGGTGAATCGTGGTACCCCCCCCAAGGTGGGGTCCTTTTGCCTCTTTTATGGAACATAGTAGTAAACATCAATGGAAGCAGAGGGTTTCAAGATGACTGCCTATGCTGACGACCGACTTTACAATATCTGTATCTGGAAAACATCCTTAAGTTTTCTCGGAACTCCTACAAAATGCCTTAAACAGGCTAACAAATTGGGCTAAGCAGTGTTGCTTGGACGTCAATCCACATAAAACAGAACTAGTACTCTTTAAGAAAAGTTACAAAATTCCTCAGATTAATCCACCCAAGATTAAAGGAATACCATTAAGCTTTTCCGACCAAGCCAAATATTTAGGCCTCATTTTGATGAAAGAGTAAAAAAGGCTACCGTAGCGCTTTTTACTTGTAAAAAGACCATAGGCTCAAAATGGGGCTTCTCCCCAAAAATAACCCACTAGCTATACACTTCGGTAATCAGACCGATAGTCGATACGCATTTATGGAGTTGCCGTATGGTGGACAAGATGGTAAATCTAAATAAACTCATCAAAGTCCAGCGGTCAGCAGGTATGTGCATCACAGGAGCACTTCGCTCAACAACAACAGCAGCCTTGGAAGTGCTTTTAAACCTGACACCTCTTGACATCTTCTCCAAAATGATGGCAGCAAATTCATGCGTGAGGCTTAGAGCCACCTATCAATGGATCGGTAACAACACTGGTCATACAACTATCTTAGACAATTAGGATAGATCTAATCCCAGATCACATAGACTATACCACCCCAAAAATGGTATTCGATAATAGCTTCCAAGTTTCAATCACTTCAAGATCTTCTTGGGAAGAAGAGAGACCCCTGGAATTGTCTTCTACGGTACACTTCTATACAGATGGTTCAAATACCGATAACAGTCCCAATCAATGTAGTGTGTTCCAGGCAGAAGTAATGGCGATTTAAGAGGCACTATCCTAGCTCAAAGAAAACGTTATATCTTGCAAGGATACACGAATCTTCTCGGACAGCCAAGACGCTCTCAAATCTCTGGCGTCTGTCTCTACAAACTCTCAAATCGTCCACGACTGTCGAACATCTCTGAATGAGATGACGCAACAGTTTAACATTCACCTCATTTGGGTGCCGGGCCACATCCCGGGAAATTGCAAATCCGATGAGCTCGCCAAAAACGGAACACTTCTGCCTACTGTTAGACAAAGACATAACATAGGAGCACCACTTGCTACATGCGTATATCTTCTCAAACAATATGCTCTGGAATCAACAAATGCTAGATGGTCACAGGGTACCACCTGCCTAGCAACCAAACAAATATGGTCATGCATAGACCTGAAATGGTCAAGAGCAAGAGGCTTGATCTCCCTGAGCAGACAAAATATAAGCTCTACAATTGGAGTCATAACAGGGCACTGCCTCATAGGCAGACATGCTTTGAGGCTAGGGGTCTACACAAATGACTTCTTTAGAAGCTGCATGGACGAGAAGAAAGAGGAAACAGTCCAACACCTTCTGTGTACATGTCCGGTACTCTCCAATAGAAGGAATAACTATATCGGTAATCCCTTCTTCGATAATACCAGTGAGCTGGCAACGATCAACACAAAATGTCTCTCTAACTTCATTAAAAGTACTAAAGTGAGTCAATAACATCTAGACAGCCACTCCAATCTAACCTAACCATTGTGTCAGCTTTCATTTGACACCTTGATCGTCCCGATCCGTCAATTAGAACCGGCTCCAGAAGATATTTTCTTAAAAAAAATAATACTTTTCTTATTAGTAGCGCCATCTAGCTGTCATTGAGTGAAACTGCTGTTTCGATTTTTTCACCGCTTCTAGCGCCATCTTTTAGTGTGGCAGTGAACTAATAGCACACATGTGGCAATTAGTTCACCAAAAATCCAATAGAAGGCTCGGAGCGGCGAAAAAATCGAAATGCAGTTTCACTTTCTGCTCAATAGGTGGCGCTAGTGTTCCCAAAAATGAATATGAAAACTAAATTTGTATTAAGAGCGAGTAGTATCAGTTTGGGTTGTCGGATCGGGATGATCAAGGTGTCAAACGAAAGTTTACATCGTCTATAACAATTCTACACCATTTCCGTTGCATTGGGGTGACCACGAAACGTCGATTTCTTACGTCAAATTTAACTGCTGTCCAAATGCATGCGAATGATGGGAAGTCCATCAATTTCGACTGTTGACGTGTCACATAAACGGTTGACATGATTTTGACACTAAATCCTACACGATGGGTAAAGAAATACAAAGAAAACAACCCGTTTTTGATCTTTATTTAATAAAATAAAAATTAAAGATGATTTTGTTCGAAGTAAACTGATTTTTTCACCTCCAGCTTGTCTCTTGACGTCAAAATTGAGTGTGCCTTCCGAAATCACTCCATCAAGTCCAGAAGTCTGGCTGCATACCCTGAAAATACATGTTTCCAAATCAAACTAAAGAAGCTTAAACACTACTTTGCCCATAGACATTAAGGCACATCATCTGTTTGCTGTTTGATGGAAGGAATATAACACAAACAATAAGGATACAAGATTAACTTCGAGGGTTCTTAAAGTTAATTAAGGATACTGCTCTATCTTCCACCTGTCTTAGCAACCGACACCTTTATTATCATTCACCACCTATGGTGTCTAACGTCTTGCTTGAAAGTAATGACGGAGACGGAGACTTTTATATCTCATCACTCGTGTCGTTCGTCTTCAATTCTGCTGCCGTTGATAAAATCTATCTCTGATGGACAGGGAATCCCACATGCCACAAGAATATACACACATGCACTTACCTTGCGAAGGGATCAGGAATTATTGCTCCATTAAAGCTGTAGGAAAACACAAAAATAAATCCTCAATCACCAATCCGAAGGAATCTCTGAAATAAACTAATTAAACCGAACAAACTGGAGTAGTGGAGGTGATTTAGGCCAGTTATAGGTTCTTGATGTAAATCAGGAGAACCCTCAGTAAGTCGATAACCTGTTTACTTTGTTTGGCGCAATTCGGGAGAGGGACTGTTGACACTTGACATTTAAACATCAAACGTGTGTCTTCTCTCTTACTCCCACGTTGATCGCTTGAAGAATTTAGCTGCCATTTCTTCTCTTTCGTCGCTGAAAACACCGATGCTTGGGGCTGGAGGTAATTTTCATGTTTTTGAGTCGTTTCGAGGCGCTTCCTTCATATGCCTTCCTTTATCCGTAGAAGTATGTTGATGTTTCGTTTGACGCTTTGAAACATAAATCTCCCACTTTTTTAACGTCAGGCGATGGTTTGAGGGGGAGGTTAAGACAGGGCTTCTTGTGTATCGATCTATTTGTGGTTTTCAAGAACAACTGCGGCTGAACGAAGGATAATTAACTTTTGTCCTGTGGCTGAATGTAGCTTTTCTTAGACAAACATTACGTTCTTCTGTTCCTCTACACTGTGGAAATATTGATGCCGGTGGTTGATGTGGGGTAGGTCCAGGAGAATGATGTATTTTATTGACGAAACAATGTGAATGGGTGGGTGCTGCACATGGAAATATACTCACGTTCATACCAGCTTGTGTTCAAAAACCTAGCGATATCATCCTCTGACCTTTAAATGAAGCTAGAGATTTAATGCTGAAAAAATGTTGGTTCATTACAAAAATGCAGGGGCCTGATTATGGGATTCGCGGCGGATCGTTTTGCTAGCGAGTTTGACATTTTTTCAATTATTGCTTTCGCTTTCGCCTTCTTCGATTTAAATTCGACCAATTAATGCAGTTGCCCGTAGCTTAGTGGTTAGGTGCGCTGGCTGCTAAGCAGAACGTCGTGGGTTCGAGTCCTACTCGTGCCCATAAAGTTTTTATTTCATCTTTCACGGGTACTGCCTCTTGCGAAGACCTGACAAAACTTCCAAGAGTATCAATCTGTCATGAAAAAGTGCTTCTAAAGAGTGTTCCGGACCAAAACTGTTTTTTTTTCAAATGGTATTGTGAAGCGATTGGATGTCGTATCGAAATGATTAAGGTGTCATTGTGTAGACAAAAACTTTCATATATTCCATAATCCAACTATGTATCTAACTTTAGTAATTCTAAATAATTTATACTTCTACGTTATTAACCCCCCAACCGTACACTTATTTTTTCTAACTCGCACTGCACATTGGGGTATCACGCACTCCAACAAAAAAATAAAAAAATATATGTTCCAATTCTTTTTAAATTTTGTTTTATTTTTTTCGGAAAAATATTGCGCGCACAGGACACTGGGGGTGTATGATACGCAAGATAAAGCTGATGCTCAAAATTCAACAATTGAAAATCTCCACTTATTCTAAACATCTAGAGAACTGCTTTTATTTTAATTACATTTTTAATTTTCTGAAAAATAACAAGTATACGCCGCAGTGAAAATATTGGAAAACAAATTTCTAACTCACAAGTCACAGGACAAGCTTTAGATGTTGGTCCCCAATAAACTATGACTTTTCGATTTGAGATCCCCATAGATCCCGCTTTCCAGTATTATACCCTAATGCAGACCAAAATATTCATTGAGAAGAATTTCGAGAATATTAATATTATATCAATATAGCTCAAGGTAAATAATATTTATGTGCATGAAAAGGGCCTCGCGGAAAAGACTTTGCCCACGCCTATATCCGGGCTTGCTACGCCACTGACTGAGACTGACTCGGTAATGTTGGTCGAACATTTATAGTCTCTCGAACATGATTCTCATGTTTATTACTTGTACACAAGGACATTTTTTCATTCTCGATCTGGAGCATGTTAACACAATTATAATTATGTTTTTAGTTGAGTTGTGGAATTAACAATTGTTCATTGTTGTTCTTTTTGTTTTTTTTTTTGCAATTTCAGATGTACATATGCAATTACACGACAGGCTAATATCACGTCTCGGAGAATTGGAATGTCTGATTCTTTTAGTCTCTTGCATATGTCATGATCTCGACCATCCTGGCTATAATAATATTTATCAAATAAATGCACGCACAGAGCTGCCTCTCAGGTAAATCTATTTTTGTTTTGCTTTTTTTTTCGATTTTGAATGTGATTAATTTTTTTATTTTATTTTTTTGAAGAGTTTATTTTTCTTTAAAACTTTATGTCACACATTAAGGAACCTATCAGTATTTCAAAGTCTTAATTCACATATTGGAGGTTTAGATCTAAAACCTTCATGAGCATAGTACAATTTTGTGATTAAGGACTTTCTTTTTATATCATGTACCACTACGGCTACTCGGGTGTATGTGGAATATTTTCTTTATCAATTTTGCTTTTTTTTATCATCTTAAACTTGTATGGCTCAGAAATTTGAATTTCCTATCGTTAAGAGTGTTCCGGACCACAACTGCGTTTTTTCAAATGGTATTGTGAAGCGATTGTATGTCGTATCGAAATGATTAAGGTGTCATTGTGTAGACAAAAACTGTTTCTAAAAAACTCTTGGAGCACAATTTCAATTAAGTACTTCGTTACTTAGTAGTAAAGGCTCAAAAACGCCACAATGGCCAAAAATCGTACTTTTTCAAAGAGAATTCCATCAAAATAAAAACATTTTTCGCTAACATTTCTTAATGAGCATAAAATTCGACATTTGAACTGTATAACTAACTATTGGAGAAAAAATTAACTTTTTAAACAAAAAAGAATTAAAAAATTATGAATAAAATTTGTATTATTGATAAAAGCAATTTTTCTTATGATGCGATATTTATTTTTTTTTTTAATCTCTTCAATTATTTAGTACGTACTTGTTCTCAACACAAAAACATTTTGAAAAAAAACTTTGATCAAACACATTTTATTTCAAAATTAAGAGATAGCCAAATCTGCCTAAATTTGAAAATTCAAATCAGTAACGGCTGGCGGAAGTCACGATTCCCATAGGAAGACGATTTTCTCGCTGTTAGTAAGATGCATTTAGTTCAAAATTTGTCGTCTGCTCTTAGAGTGTTCCGGGCTGAAACTGAAAATTCTTAATGCTTGAAGCGCACCCAACTGCAGACGACAAATTTTGAACTAAATGCATCTTGCTAAGAGAGAATCACCTTCCTATGAGAAACGTGACTTCTGCCACTAATAAAGCCGTTACTGATTTGAATTTTCAAATTTAGGCAGATTTGGCTATCTCTTAATTTCGAAATAAAATGTGTTTGATCAAAGTTTTTTCAAAATGTTTTTGTGTTGAGAACAAGTACATGCTAAATAAATGAAGAGATTTAAAAAAAAAATAAATATCGCATCATAAGAAAAATTGCTTATCAATAATACAAATTTTACTCATAATTTTTTAATTCTTTTTTGTTTAAAAAGTTAATTTTTTCTCCAATAGTTAGTTATACAGTTCAAATGTCGAATTTTATGCTCATTAAGAAATGTTAGCGAAAAATGTTTTTATTTTGATGGAATTCTCTTTGAAAAAGTACGATTTTTGGCCATTGTGGCGTTTTTGAGCCTTTACTACTAAGTAACGAAGTACTTAATTGAAATTGTGCTCCAAGAGTTTTTTTAGAAACAGTTTTTGTCTACACAATGACACATTAATCATTTCGATACGACATACAATCGCTTCACAATACCATTTGAAAAAACGCAGTTTTGGTCCAGAACACTCTTAGCTTTGCCGTTCGCATCGCGCAACTCTATTTATTTATTTATTTTAAATTAACGAATTCGAAGGCGAATTTGAAAACAAGAAATAAGAAGGGCATTGGACCGGTTTATAATGATAACAAGGCATTTGATATTAAATAATTGAAGAGTGCGCTGATCCGTTGTCTATAGTTGAAAATAAAAAAAAAAAACTTTTTTTCATCCTAGAAAAAATGGCTGTTTCTGTTTCCAGCTAGATGGCGATAGTCTAAATTGCCATGGCAATACCTGTCAAATAAATATACAAAGGATTCAATCATTCAAAAACGCACTTATATTTATTTCCAAAGATAAAATATAACGGTACTTTCCGCACAGTATGGTCACACTGTCAGTGTCATTGATCCACATTCACACAATTCACAATTGTGACAGCAGGTCTGAATACTGAGAACCCCTATGCTATTTACATTATTTGTGTGTTTGTGCATTTTATTTTTATGATAGTGCCTATGCCTATGCCTATCTTACTTTTCTTACTTATTCATAATTTGATGTGTATAAATGAATACTTTGTAGCTTGTGAATGCGGAGACAACAAGAACATGAGCATGAAAAAAGTGAACATTGAAATGGTCACAAATGGAGAGTACCTACAGTAAATCGGTGAAGATTACACCCTTATCAGTCAGTTGTGATTGTGAGGTCGTTGCATAGGCTTTGTTGGAGTGTATTCAACAACAATCCAAATCGATTGCGTGTACCTATGTTTTTTGTGGAAAGTACATGCCGCAATTAAGTAGTGACAAAGTGGATCATTTTCCATTGGACTGGGGTACTTGAATCAGCTATCATGGCTTTTTAACGTTTACTTCACTACATCATCCTCCTCCTTTGAAATATTTTTAATTAAAGTGTGTTATAAAATGTGGATAGAATCTATTTATAAATATTTCATCAGAAATGTTACCTGGGGCCTAATTATGGGATTCGCGGCGGATCGTTTTCAATTCGACCTTTCCAATTCGACTCGCTTCGTATTTCCTTATTAACGAATTCGCGGCGGATCGAAAATATTTCTTTCAATATTCCAGTGATTTCACGCTTTTCGTTTGACCATTTCTTCCAAAATTCCACTGATTTGAATAAACACTCTTTCGCCTGTGAATCCGCCAAAAAAAAACTGTCGGATTTCAACTCGCCTGCAAACATTATGACATTTCCAATTCGCCTTCGAATTCGTTAATTGGTCGAATTCAAAACGAAGAAGACGAAAGCGAACCCAATAATTGAAAAATGTCAAACTCGCTGGCAAAACGATTCGCCGCGAATCCCATAATCAAGCCCCTGAATGTTATAATTCCTCAGCGTTTCCATAACTGTGTACCTATTCCATTGGCCCCCAGAGTGTTCCCACAGATTTTATTTCTAGTGTAAGATTACGTTTTATCGTTCATTACTGGACATCACCTATTCTTTTAGGTTATCTCTGCTTTTGTCATCTTCATTCCTCTACTAGGGGTAGTTTTTCGTTTGATGAGCCGCCTATTTATTTTTGTTGCTGTGTTATCGTTCCTTATACCCGATGCCTGCTCGTCTCTCTTTGGTGGCCCTCATCGTTGTACTGTGATAAAAGACACGAGAAAATAAAAAGATACATTAAAAAAAGAAGGAAATAAGTAATTTTCAATTTGAATTTAAGTTGTTGGTGACAAGTGACAATTTCGTGTGCATTTTTTTAAATTGATGTGTTTTAGGACACATATCCAAGAAGGGGGAGTTATGACTTGAATACGATCTTCTTTCTTAAAAAAATATCTTTTTACCATGACCTCATAAACAAAAACTGATAACGTGTCATAAATAAGTCTAATCTGATTAAGTTTTTGGGTTGAACATTTTAATTGATGTGGCAATACTGGTTGTTTTAAACTCAGAATATTTTAAACTCGGAACACTTTGTTCTATTTTGTTATACCTAACCTAAATATTTCTCTACTCTCTCGTTTTATGTGATTTTCGATTGGCGTTTGCGCTCTCCTTGTTAGAACTCACTTTAAATCAATTCGGATTTATTGTTGGTTGAGAGCGAAGTTCACTTAAGAGCACTTTAAGTCGTTTAACTAGAAAATAAGATAGATTAACTAACCTTGTTGTTAGTGTTACCGTTTCTGTTTGGTACATAAGCTCCCTTCAATCTTTTTTTCAGGATCCCTTAGCTTCAAGTTCCTCTTCAAACAAGAACGACACCGGTATCAACAATAATCAAGCTGACTTAACTAGACAGTCAACATTCATGCTGTGCGGTTTTGAAACGATTCTCTAATCAAAAGATCAATTTTTATAATGTATTAACTTATTGCATAAGAGCAGTGGACATTTTTCAGGCTCTCGCTGAGTTGAGACGATGAGAATTACTGAAAATATAAGAAAACCTACCCATACTTCAAAGTTAGACACTGTGGCAACACTGGCCATACGCCTCTTTGCCAACAGTCCACCACCCCTCGCTTCATAATACGAGTATTTATTTTATTACTGCTGCAACCTGCACACACATTTACATTCCTGATTGTCGTCGTTTGTCGTGTCGTCAGAATACTCGTTGCTTTATTTTGTTGTTGTTTTCGTTGTTTGTTGTTGTTGTTGGTATATTGATATTACTTGCGTTTGCTGTTGGCTGGCTGTAGCTGCTGCTGCTGCTACTCGCAGAGATCAGTGATCGTCGCCCGCTGATTTCGCTGGCACTACCAGATACTTTTCGGCGTTTAGTCCGTGCGTTTGTTCTTGCTTGTTATCTGGCGTTTCAATGACATTTGTTTTCTTTTTATCTTTTTTTTTCGTATACTCTCGTTTTGTATCTGTTGATTTTGATATCAAATTGATTTGAATTTTGAAAACAAAATTTTTGTTGTTTTGTTAGATTTATGAGTGCGTTTTGACGCCGCTGCCGCCAACGCAATATAAATATTTTCTATCGGATTTGTAAAATAACAAACAACAATACGAAAAAACCCGACAGGAGCTACTTAATTCTTTATTTCGAACATCGATGAAACTTCGAATCTTTCAGATACCAAGTTTTTTTATTTGCAATGAAGATACTTGCAAAGTGCAGCAGGATGCTGTGAATTCATTTTAGTGAAAGAACATGTTGCAGCGACATGATGATAAGAAATTGAATTCGAAACGTTTGGAATGTGTTTTTGAAACTAGATAGTTGTTTTGAAGTGTGGTGAAAATACTAGACGACGAAAATTTTATAAATTTAAAAACCGCAATAGAAAAGCAATAAAAATAAGAAAGAAGAGAGACCCTCTCAATCTGTTTGCAGTTTGCAAATTGATAAATTCGTTTCATGTGTCCTGCTTCCCCCCACAGCGATTTTAATCAAATTCTGGTGCAAGGGTTGCCGCAGGCCAAAGAAAACAAACAGTGTAATGAAAATAACGGTTCAAATTCGAGTGCATTCAAACGTGTTGTTAAAAGAAGAAACCAGGTAACCCTGGTTTTTGATTATTGAATCGTTGGTGTATTGTGCAACGCAAAACAGGCGACAATATTATTTTATGTGAGAAAATTATTCAATGATGGTTTTTGTTTTTTTTATGTTTGTCTTTCCTTTTCGAAATTTTTAATTCATTTGTTATTCCGGTAAAACTTGAGTATTTTTGAGTCCCCTAGCCCTAACCTATTTGAGAGCAACAAAGAAAAAAAAAAGAGAGAGAGAGAGACAGAAAAAATATTTTATCAGTAATAGATTCTTGTTTCACTCTCTGTCCCTCTTCTTTTCTCTCTGTGTTTACATTTTTCGCATTGTTGTTATCAGTAGTTTGCTTCGTCTCTTCTTTGCGAACTTGATCTTTGTTGTTGTTGTATTTTTTAAAACTGATAAAATTCAAATGAAAAGTAATTTACCTACCCACCGGTCCGGTTGTAGTGTCAGTGTCAGTTTTCAGTGATAAAATTTACCTACATCTAGCATTTTTGACGAATGGATATAACAAAAGGAAATTTTCAAAAGAATAAACAAAAAACAGCAGAAGAGGCTTGTGTGTTGAATATTGATCAACAATATTCAGACTCAGAGACAGATGTTGATGTCGTTTTGTTTTCGAACATGAATGGATTCGGATATGGAATGTCCCTACCTTAAATATTGGGTAAGGTTCTTGTTTAGTAATATTCATTGATACTTTTGGTTGCGTTGAGATACATTGTAGGTACATAGTGACATACAATACATTCATAATTTGCATTTTGTATTATTGTCAAAAATTATTGTTAGACGGTTTGGTGCCGGATTGCAGTTCTGTTTGGATGTCTTTTTGCAAATTTGAAAGAATTTTAATAGAACGCTTTAAAAAGCTGTTTTCGTAAAAAAAAAATAAGATCAATTGCCTAAAGGCCCAACTATATCTAATTGCTTAAGTGAACTCAAGATAATGTCAAATAACCGAAAGAAAATTTCCTTAAATGAGCAAAAGAAGTAGGCTCGGTCTTCTCTTCTTCAAAATTCATTTAAGCAATGAGCGAATGAAATCGCACTAGTAAAAGGAACGAACATTTAACATTAAGGCTAAAACACAAACACGCTTTGGCTTCGGCTTCGCCTGACGTTTACGAGTTCAGCCATTAGGAAATCAATGCATGCAATCACAATGAAGCTTCGACTTCACGTTTCGTACGTAACGTGACTCCAAACGGAAACTCTAGTTCAAATATGCTGAACTTTTGCCTTTTCTGACAGCTCAACAGCTGTTAATAAAAGTACACAAACAAAATTCATTTGTTTTTGGAGGGATGATGATGATGGAGAGAGAACTGTCATTCAAAGCAAACTCGAAGCTTGTGCATCGAAACGCAGACGAAGCCGTAGATGAAGTGTGTTTGTGATTCTGATTCAGCCCTTATGGTTTACTCATAAGGTTCGTCTGTACTCACCTATGCATGCTTGCGTGAGCAAAATTGCATTATAGTTCAGTCTTAAGTTGAATATAAAACTATTTTAAGAATTAATTTTGAATGAGCTAGGAAATATTTTTAAAGTTAAGTAAGTAGCAGTTGCCCGTGGCTTAGTGGTTAGGTGCGTTGGCTGCTAAGCAGAACGTCGTGGGTTCGAGTCCTACTCGTGCCCATAAAGTGTTTATTTCATTTTTCACGGGCACTGCCTCTTGCGAAGAACTGACAAAACTTCCAAGAGTATCAATCTGTCATGAAAAAGTGCTTCTCAACTATGCCGTTCGGAATCGGCGTTAAATTGTAGGTCCCCTCAATTTTTCACACGCACTCAGAGAATTGTTGATGAGAGTAAGCCACTTAGGCCATGGCTCTTCAAGAGCTGTCGCACCACTCTATTTATTTATTATAAGTAAAGTAGGTAGAAATGTTAAGTTTTCTTTCTGTTTTGCCCTTTACCTCGAAAACTTTGATGCAAAATCAAACCCTCTGCGTCTCGAAACTACAAAATTTAAAGGAGCTGTAAAATACTTTCAAAGAAAACCATTAACTTTTAATTGCCTTTAAAGTTAAAACTCTTATTGGCAAGAAATTAACTAATCATTCCTTGAACTCAAAAAAACCTGGCTTATCGCAGTTGAAATATAAGGAACTTTTCATTTTGATCACCAAGATAATGACGATAATGATTCAACTGCTATTATTTTCCGTTTTTTCTTCGTTTTTGATGAAAGGTAGCCTTACCTAATGTTTGCACTAAGGTTAATGATTTTTATCGAAAACAACTTTTAGTGTTATTTGTTTTATTGAATTATGATATCTAAAGAGAAGTTCTTATGATAACAAGATAAGTTTTTTTCGTTTAATGTTTCTTTTTTGAAGGTAAATACTTGTGGGAAATTCCGTAATATTTTTCGAAATGAGTTTGCTTTTCAAACTTCAGCTACTGGTAAAAATTATAAATATTATCTTTAAATGTGAGCGCTTAAAGAATAGTTACAATGTAAGTTCTACTTGTCATAATCATAACTAATCATAAAAAATGAAATCTTATATCATTTATTATCACACCGTAATAAGCTCGCTCTCAAGTTATATCAGCATGTCAGGGTTCGGCCTTGAATGTATTATAAACTCAAATCACGCACCGAATTAAGGTAGGTATTTGGAGCAATATTAGATATAAATTTCAAGTGCTTCACACAAAGTTGTATTAAAATTCAAAACAATATGTGTTTGACACTTTTTGCAATTTTTTTGCAGTTGGGCTTATATTACAAGCAAAGAAGGTAAGAAACAAACATATTGTAATGTGTATACACTTTATTTATCTCATACGCTCTGTATCTCCTTCTATTGTAATGTCTAATACTAATGTGTATACTTTATTATCTCTTACTCTCTGTATCTCTTTCTATATTTAATGTACACACTTTTCTTACTCTCTTTACTTACTCTGTATCTCTTTCTATATTTAATGTACACACTTTTCATTACTCTCTTTACTTACTCTGTATCTCTTGTTTATTTAATGTACATACCAGTGGCGAGGCGTGACTAATTTCTAAAGGTAAGTCGGAGAAAAATGAGCGTCAGTCCAGTCATTTTAGAAATATAAAACCCGAATCTGCGGGAAAATTCCTAGTGGGGTAGATTTTTGTGTACATCTATTACGGCGCTATTATGAAGATGTGTAAAATCGACATTGAAATCGTGCCGTTATGGTGGTCAAATGGTCGCGAAATTCAGTTTTTCGTGAATATTTCGCGACCTATTGCTCGGAGGGCGATAAAAGCCAAAGACAAATTGTTCGTCTTGAGATTATCTAAAAACAATGCCTCAGTCATATATCTCTAAAATTAACCGTTTTCGGAGAAGAGGGACTAGAACGCACTCACATTTAATCTATTGTTTTTTCTATTCCGCAGATGAAAACTTAACTGACTGGAATAAGATAAATAAAAGAATATTAGTAATATTCTTTTTACAAGAAGCTGAGAGAAAAAAAAAACAAGATAAAGTGCATTTTTGGTAATAACGCCTTAGAAATTTGAACATTCAAGCCCATTTTTATATACCTCAAGTCATTACATATTTAAGTTTCAATGACCTTAACTTAGAAAGAAACCTTTCTGGATGATGCAACTGCAATGTTTTGAATAAATAAAAATGAATAAAAACACTTTTTATCTTCAATTAATAATTTTTTTGTTCACACTTTTATTTATACACTTTGCACTGCAATCTGCTTGTAAACTGTTTTTTAGAACAAAATGAAAATCTCATTTGCCTAGCTCATTTTGGCTAGTTGTGCCACTAAACTGCAATTACAGTAACTTTGTGACAACAAATTTGTCCACTACGCAATTTTCTTTAAGTGGCAACCCCTACTTCTTAAACTTCATCCGCCGAGAATGAAGGAAAATGTCCTATAAGTCCATAAGAGACGGGTTACGTTTGTCTATTTTCCTATACAGAATCAATGAATTTTTGTTTACAAAATGAATAACAAGTGTAGTGCGTGAACGTACTGCTTTGCTTTGCTTAGACTCAACGTCGACCTGACATGCGCAATGCGTATTTCTCCATTTCCAACACACTTGTTTGTTTTTTGCACAGGCAAGTGAATTTTCAGATACATACAGATTCATCGATGAAAGTCGATGAACATCGGGTTACTTCTATGCTTAAGAATGCGTTGGTTGAATAAAGAGGCACACGCGCAGCGAAAAGTAGAAGCGGAAACGGGATAGAAAACAAATTTGTTCTATTCAGCGAAAAAAAATAATAACCCGGCTTACTTTTAGAAGAAAATACATGTTGATTGAAATGTAAAATAATGTCGCAAGCGTTGCTGTTGTATGATTTTTTGCTTATATACATGTTGCATGAAGTTTGTTTGTTGATATTGAGATTATCAAAAGGTAAGTCGATAGGAATAGACTTATATGGTGCCTTCGCCACTGGTACATACTCTCTTTACTTAATATCGTTTAATTGTAGTAGTAAACACTCGTGAGGGGCAATAATTAATTAAGATTAAGAGAAACTTTTTGTTTAGCATTAAGAACGTTAGCCCCTACAAAAATCCCAGTATTTTTTTATTTGTAAATAGAGAGCTTCTCGAACTTTCAGAACCAATAGGAACCAATAGTAGTTTCTAGAACCCATCATTTTTGATATAAATAGCCGTTTGGTGGCAAGGCGAATTAATTAATTGTGAACTGCGATAAAGAAAAGTACTCTGTGTTTGCAAAGTTATAATTGAAAGTGTTGAATAAATAAATTTGTGAGTGATTTGAATAAAGTGAATTTGTGTTTTATTTAAAAAGTGAATAAGTTTTAATTGTCGGACCAAGCCGAATATTACATTGGTGTCAGAAGTGGGATTAAAACTTATTGAGAATAAAACAGTGAATAGTGATTAAACTATTTTGTTTGAAATAGTGAAGTTAAAAATTAAAAAAAAAAAAATGAGTAAAGTTTTGAAAGACTTAACTGTCTCTGAGCTAAAGGCCGAATTAAGCAAACGTGGCTTAAGTGGGGCAGGATGTAAAATCGTACTCGTAAAACGGCTACAGGAATATCTGGAAGAACAAAATGAAGACCCAGATACGTTTGCTTTCGAAGTGGAAGCAAAATCGAAAGAGGTAAATGCAACTGCCGACTTATCTACCATGATGACACTTCTTCTAGCCAAATTTGAAGAGAATCAAAAGAATGTTCTGGAGCAACTAGAAACTCAAAGAAACGAGCAAAAGACCGAGCAAGAGAATGTCCTCAAACAACTACAAGCTCAAAGGGATGACGTTCGAGATCGGTTTGATGAACAGAAAAATCTGCTAGAAGGCAGGTTTGCGGACTTCGAAGACAAAATCAATACTCTCGATGAGCGTGTCGAAAAACAAAATTCAACGACTAATGCACGTTTCAAGAAAATAGACGAACAGATCGAAACCATTACAAGCGAACTAGAAAAAGTGCGAAAGATGAAAGCTCGAGAACCTTCTGGTGAGTGCTCAAGGAAGAGAGAAGTGAATCCTCCAAGCTTTGATGGTCAGATACCGTGGTCAATCTACAAGAAACAGTTTGAAGCAGCAGCGTTAACAAACGGCTGGGACGATGACGAAAAATACATTGCTCTTACGCTTGCCTTGAGAGGAGCAGCTGCTGAACTGCTACAAACCATCCCAGCAGAGAAGAACGGTGACTTCAAAGTTCTGGTAAACGCAATCGAACAGCGGTTTGGGGATAGCCACATGACAGAAGTCTTCCGAGTACAACTAAACAACAGGGCACAGAAAAGAGGTGAAACTCTGCAGCAGCTTCAGGCAGATATCGAGCGATTAGTCCACCTGGCATACCCAACAGCTGGCAACGAGATAATAAATCAACTTGCTGTTGAAGCCTTTGTGAGAGCTGTGGGCGATATAAATCTCCAAAGGGCTATTCGCACTGCCGGAAAGCAAACACTACCAGAAGCATTGGCTTTCGCTCTAACAATGGAAGCCGCAGAACAAGCTTCCCAAAACGTGCATCGCGTGAGAGAATTGGAAGTCCAAGAATGCTCTTGTCAGAAGGCTACTCTAGAAAGGAGTCAGCGAGACGGACCAGCACGATGCTGGAACTGCAACAAGACCGGGCATCTTCAACGACAGTGCAGATTACCGCGAAGAGGAACCGCATGCCAACACTGTGAACACAGAAATATGTCAACTGGTCAAAGTTACACCTACAATAATGTCGCTTCCCAAGTTGTTACCCACCCCACCAACTTCGAGGGACAGAAGCTGGCTTCTAGTACCGATAGCTACAGAAACACCATCCAGGTTTCTCAAACGAAACGTGACAACAAGAGCCTGACCGTGGAAGCAAGTATAAACGGCAACAAATGTGTGGCTACCATCGACACCGGTGCCACGGCGTCCATTGTACGGCAGGACCTCGTTAAGAAGACATGGCTCCACAACACCAATAGCTATCATCTAAGGACTGCAACTGGGGAAGCCGCAAAAGTCTATGGTGAGGTACGTCTTAAGATCCGGATGGCAGAGTTGGAATTCTCTCACCTGTTTCTGGTAGCAGATATATGCGACGAGTGCATTGTCGGCGTCGATTTCATGAAAGATCACGGAGTGATATTGGACATCGGGAACCAAGTCCTGAAATATCGAAACATCGAGATTCCGATGATCTATGGGATCCACTCGCATGAGACCTCGTTATCTGTGAAAACCGTCATCAAAGAAGATCTCACTTTGCCTGCTTCTTCAGAAGTATTCGTGTGGACGAAATTGAAGGGTAAGCCTGAAAGCCATCGATACCTCATGGTCGAACCAGCATCTGTAAAGTCCTCCCAAAACGTTACCATTGGGAAGACTCTTGTTAGACCTGTAAAGAACATGGTTCCCGTACGAATACTGAACATCAAGCCGTACGAAGTTAAGCTTAGAAAAGGTGAGATTGTCGGACACTGCGAATCTGTATCAGCGATAACAAGGATCAACGAAGAAGAGTCAAGGCAAACCTCAAAATCTGAGGAGCTGAACTCCATAAAGACCAACATTCTCAAGTCATCTTATCTTGGTCACCAACAACGAAAAACTGCAGAAGGTCTCCTCGAAGAATTTGCAGACATCTTTTCGTCATCGCAAGGGAAATATGGCAGAACACAACTGGTTCAACATCGAATCAACACCGGAGATGCAAAGCCGATTCGTCAACCTGCAAGACGCCTTCCACTAGCCAAACAAGGTGAGGTTGAAGAACTGATAACCACCATGAAAGAAGAGGGTCTGATCGAAAACTCTAAAAGCCCTTGGGCGTCTCCAGTGGTCCTGGTAAAGAAGAAAGACGGATCAACCCGCTTTTGCGTGGACTATCGAAGGTTGAATGATGTGACCAAGAAGGATAGCTACCCTCTACCTAGGATCAGTGATACTCTGGACGCAATGGAAGGAGCACAATGGTTCTCAACGTTGGACTTGAAAAGTGGATACTGGCAAGTAGAAATCCATCCTGAAGACAAAGAGAAGACAGCGTTCTCGACAGGAAACGGATTGTGGCAGTTCAAAGTGATGCCTTTTGGACTGTGCAATGCTCCAGCGACTTTTGAGCGCCTTATGGAATGCGTCCTGCAAGGACTCACTTGGAAATCTTGCCTGGTCTATTTGGATGACGTCATCGTATACGGGAAAACATTTGACGAACATTGTACAAATCTGAGAGCCGTGTTTCAAAGACTTCGAGAAGCCCACCTCAAGCTCAATCCAGAAAAGTGTTCACTCTTCAAAACCGAAGTGAAATACCTGGGACATATCATCTCATCCCAAGGAGTTAAGACGGATCCTGATAAGGTTGACACCGTGAAGAATTGGCCAACACCACAGGACAAACACCAACTCCGAAGCTTTCTGGGTCTAGCCACCTACTATAGGCGCTTTGTAAAGAACTTTGCTGAGATCGCCAAGAGTCTACATCAGCTAACGGAAAAGGGAAAGCAGTTTAAATGGTCAGGTGAGTGCGAGCGCAGCTTTCAAGAGCTCAAGCAACGCTTGTGTAATGCACCAGTGCTGACCTACCCGACTCCAGGAAAACCGTTCATCATTGATGCTGATGCCAGCAATGTTGGGATTGGTGCTGTATTGTCACAGGTACATGATGGCGAAGAAAAGGTGGTTGCCTATTACAGCAAGGTACTCTCGAAGTCGGAAAGAAACTATTGTGTGACCAGAAGAGAACTTCTTGCACTGATTTTGGCAACAAAGCACTTCCATAAGTATCTCTATGGACAGAAGTTTCTTCTCCGAACCGACCATGGAGCACTAAACTGGCTTTTGAATTTCAAGAATCCAGAGGGTCAAGTGGCGAGATGGATTGAGAGGCTGCAGACGTACGATTATGAAATTCAACATCGGAAGGGGAAGCTTCACTCAAATGCTGATGCACTGTCTCGGAGACCATGTAAGCAAGACTGTAAGCATTGCAGACGCCAAGAAGAAAAAGAAGTGGTTACTGTCCTACGAACCAGAACCGATCCCATTTATGGCTGGAGCAACGACGAGTTGAGGAAGGCTCAACAAGAGGACCCAGATATTGAACCCATCCTCGCATGCAAGGAACACCAGGAAAAACCGGAATGGGCTGATATCTCCGACAGAAGTCCGGCTCTAAAGGCCTATTGGGCACAGTGGGACTCGTTGCATGTCCAAGAAGGTGTCCTTCGACGTAAGTGGGAATCAGCAGATGGAAAGTCCTATGTAATGCAGCTAGTCTTACCGAGATCGAAGATTATGGACGTTCTGCGAGAGATGCATGATGGAGTTTCGGGAGGCCATCTAGGAGTAAACAAGACGCTAGAAAAGGTTCGACAACGATTCTATTGGTTACATGCAAGGGAAGATGTCGAGAAGTGGTGCCGAAAATGTGATACCTGTGCTGCCACCAAAGGCCCAAACAAAAAGAATCACAGCCAAATGCAGCAGTATAATGTCGGATCACCCTTTGAAAGGATTGCAATAGACGTGGCGGGTCCATTTCCGGAAACAAATAATGGAAATCGTTATATTCTGGTCGTCATGGATTACTTCAGCAAGTGGCCTGAAGCATACGCCATTCCGAATCAAGAAGCCAAAACAGTCGCAGACCAAATTGTGTTCAACTGGGTGAGCAGATTCGGTGTTCCATTCGAACTGCATTCCGACCAGGGAAGGAACTTTGAATCAAACATATTCCAGGAAGTTTGTGGGCTTCTTCACATCAAGAAGACAAGAACAACACCACTCCACCCACAATCTGATGGCATGGTCGAACGGTTCAACCGAACCCTTAAGGAACATCTTTGCAAAGTTGTGGACGACAACCAGCGAGATTGGGATCGACACATTCCACTGTTTTTGATGGCGTATCGAAGTGCAAGACATAGCTCAACTGGCCATACACCGTCTGAGATTTTGATGGGAAGGAACATCAGATTGCCGAGTGAAATTAAATTTGGATGTCCCACGTCGGAACCGCAAGCCGAGGATGACTACTTGGATGACCTCAGAGAAAGACTCCTTCAGATCCACGACGATACTAGGTCAAAAATAAAGATGTCCAGTGACCGAATGAAGACACGCTACGATATACGAGCGACAACAACAGAGTTCCAAGCAGGAGATCGAGTGTGGCTTTACAATCCCCATCGACAAAAAGGGTTGTCACCGAAACTTCAACGGGACTGGGAAGGTCCATATACAGTGATTAGCAAAATCAACGACGTCGTGTACCGGATACAAAAAGGAGTCAGAGGTAAACTTAAAGTCGTACATCGCGACCGACTACATCGCTACAGTGGTGATGAGAATGATGGATTTGTTCGGGACGATCAATCCTAAGGAGGGGGCAATGTAATGTGTATACACTTTATTTATCTCATACGCTCTGTATCTCCTTCTATTGTAATGTCTAATTCTAATGTGTATACTTTATTATCTCTTACTCTCTGTATCTCTTTCTATATTTAATGTACACACTTTTCTTACTCTCTTTACTTACTCTGTATCTCTTTCTATATTTAATGTACACACTTTTCATTACTCTCTTTACTTACTCTGTATCTCTTGTTTATTTAATGTACATACTCTCTTTACTTAATATCGTTTAATTGTAGTAGTAAACACTCGTGAGGGGCAATAATTAATTAAGATTGAGAGAAACTTTTTGTTTAGCATTAAGAACGTTAGCCCCTACAAAAATCCCAGTATTTTTTTATTTGTAAATAGAGAGCTTCTCGAACTTTCAGAACCAATAGGAACCAATAGTAGTTTCTAGAACCCATCATTTTTGATATAAATAGCCGTTTGGTGGCAAGGCGAATTAATTAATTGTGAACTGCGATAAAGAAAAGTACTCTGTGTTTGCAAAGTTATAATTGAAAGTGTTGAATAAATAAATTTGTGAGTGATTTGAATAAAGTGAATTTGTGTTTTATTTAAAAAGTGAATAAGTTTTAATTGTCGGACCAAGCCGAATATTACAATATCAATGTTGCAAGCACATTGACAAATTTTCCATTGGACGCGTTCACTTTGACTTAGATAGACATGTACTATCAAGATTGGTACTCTTCTTGGTTTGAAAAAAGATCTGTACCTATACTGATTCTGTGAAAGGTCTCAAGATGGCGCCACCTTCGTTTGCCATCTTAAGACCACTCCCAAATTAACATACAAAGATCAGAGGTTCAAACCAAACGGATCCAAAGTTATCCAACAATTTCTGGAATTGGTGGCTATCTGACACAACAGCCATTGAAATTCGTAAACAGCTAATTCTTGTAATCTTGTTTGCATAGCTATCCAAATTTAGCTATTGAACTCGTTACAAGACCAAACTGAACGCACTCATTGTCTTTGTCTGAAATATGGAAAAGCATAAACATATGAAAACGAATTTCTATTTGTGTGTTGTGTTTGTAACCTTTTGAAGTGTCAACACAGTCGTGCAATAAACTGTCACCATTTCCGCTCTTATTAAATTCCTCTCTCCCAACAATATCAACACAAAGTTTAACATTGCTTACATATAGGTACATATTAATGTCTGAACCTTCACAAAACATTGAGATCTGTCAAGCTAAAGACGACTTAAAGCTTAAGCACAGTAAAATCTCTTTTAATGAGGCTTCTCTAAATGTCTTTTTGGACCCCCTTTAAAAAGAACGACATTAAGAAGCCAACCTCGCCATCACCTTCAAATAACAAAAGTAAAATTCTGGTTGTTATTATTATAGCAATAAAGTCATCCGTCAAGTTAAGATGTGATAGAAAGAAGAAAATCTACTCAGTACTCTCTCTCTCTCTCTCTCTCTCTCTCTCATTGTCAAGTTTAAGAATTCATCGCTCGGTATTTGGGGTTACCTCTATGACTTGCAAATGTAAACGCAGTGGAATTCTAAAAATTTCAATTTTTGTTGGAGATTGGACATTCACTAGACACAAGGGACTTTTTTTTCTGTAATCAATTATTGCGCATCGCAAACCAAAACAAAGCACTTTAGTTGACAAAGCATCTCAATTCAGAAATAAATACAGCAATGTACATTATGTACATATGAAAGTTCTCTTATATACGACTGTCACGTTGCAAACAAGTTTCAGATAAGAATTCATTTTCCATCTGGCACGTTGTCATTATTGTCATCATCGTTAATCGTCATGTACATATTCTGAATTTCTGGACAAACCTTGTTGAAACTTACAATTTGCAAGTGTCATCTGTCATAAATTATTTCCAGGGAAAATGGAATTCACAATTTTGTGAATCAGAAATCACTTTAGTAGATTTTTATCTCATTCCTCATTTCGTGTTTCAATTAAATTTCGTTATGTCGTTTTCGATTGGTTTCACTCAAGAATTCACTCATTCTGAAATCGAATGGAACAGGTCAAATCGCTTCCATTGAGTTCTGTTTTTTTGTGTTTGTGTGAAATTTCAAAAGTCAAATATCTGATTTTTCTTTCAAAAATCCTCAAAATTCGAAATATATTTGTTTGTATATTTGTTTTCTTGCAAACGAAAAACGAAAACAAAACTGATTGAGTATTATTTTTGACTTTTTATTATTCATGTTATGTATTAGTGCTTCTTGAGTGGATTCTGATTTGAAATCAAGAAGAGAATTTCTCTTCTAAGAAGCATTCTGTCTGTCAGTTTCGTGCGAATAAAACGCTTTCAGAAGGTTTCGGAATGATTCCGGACGCTTCCGGAGAGCCAATCGAAAACGACATTAGAATAATGACTGTTTGTGCAGAGACTGACAGAAGAACAATATAAATTTGAATGTCAATATTGATACATAAATGTCATGTCCACAGCAACACATTAGCAGATGATGGGCACGCACGCATGCTCTCAACACAACAATTAGAGTGCAGAGCACCTATATACTCCTGACGCTAACTTCACAACCATTGGTAACATTGACGATGACAGCCTCATGCAATAAACCAATTTGACACATTGTAATTAAGTGTGAATATAAGTGAATGATATAATTCGACAGAAACTTGTTCCCGACGCAGATGCAAAACAAAAAACTATAGAGGTGTGTCCTGTCACACACTGTTTTGACACATATAGTTGGAGATTATCTCAATCAACAAATGGCGCCAGTAGAGATTGTTCAGGTAAATATTTGGCTTAATAGTCCGATATTACTTGAAGTGCGCCTGTACAGATTTCAGTGAGGCGTAAGATTTTTGATAAAAATAATTACGTTTAAGGCTTAATAGGGTCGTTTTAAAAACAATGAGTACATTCTGTCACAACCATCAAAAGGAAATAAACACCCTCTACTCGTGAGAAATATGAACAGCAAGTACAGATATCGTTGATTAGCCTCAGTTAGGCCTCCTTGTCTTTACTGTAGTTTATTATTGCTCGTATTTAACGTTTTTGTTTATTTGTTTTTATTTTTGTTATCAGTCTTAAAATTTTATAGTCACTGCGATAATGCTTGCTTTAACACCCATATTACGGAGAAAGTCTACGCGCGCTTCTTACTTGCTATATTATATCGGTCTGTATCGTTGATGTAGATTTGATGAATTTGTTGTATAGAGAGAAAAAATAAACAGTTATAGAGTGGGGAGCTAGCGGGTTGTAATGAAAAATGGAGATATTAATACAACAACTGGCGCGCCTGATAAGGCCGGCTTAAACCAATTCCATTCGGTTTACTTCTGGATTTTATAATTTTTGCATTATTGATGAAGCCAAGTGTTCGCTTAACGTTTAAGTAAGAATATTAAACGCCAATAATTGGATTTTATTGATGTACAAAGATCAAATTTGCAATCGAATGGCTTTCTTAGGTGATTTTATTGTTTTTAATTTTAATGTTCGGAGTAAAATTTCCTTTCGCTAACTTGTCAACCCGTAAAAAATGAACTTACGTTGCTCCTATCAAGTTCACGGAATTCGTTTTACAAACTGTTCCAGTTTTCCGTAATTTCACTGATTTCTGATACTGAGGTTCACACTTACATGCAATTAATTTATTTATAGCCATTATGACGTTTAAGAAATGTCAAATACCTTCTTGACCAACGTCATTCTCTTACGTGCACACAAAATTTTGTCACTCATCATTATCGCCATAGAAATAAGCCGGTTTCGAGGGCAACTCATCAGTCAAGCACAGCTGTTTAAGGCCTGGTAAAAATGAGCGAAAACAGAAGAGGAGATAATCGACGAGAGAAGACCAAAAAAGATATCGGGGCTTCGTCTTTCGCTCGTAAATGATGGCGACAGCGAACGAAGACGAGACGAACGGTGTCGGTTTTGTGTTCTATTATTAGCGCTAAGGACGCTGTTGGACGTGAGGTCAAGATCGTTCGTTGCCCAGTTCTTCTGCTTCTGCAGTGTCGTCTTGCTCTTCACATGTGGTTTTCATCTTTCGCCGGTCGATCGAGATCTAAATTTCATCTCCGCCATCAGATGAGTCTTTGAAATTGGATACCAACCAAATGTATGCTATCATACACCTCAATATGCAGAATGTGTGCAATTTTGTTTCAAGACACGGAAGAAAATAACCATCGCGCATGGTTTGGGGAGGAATCTCGACAGAGGATGTCGACCTCAAATAGTTGCAGCAGCAAGTTGAGACGTCAATCAAATTCCATCCGAAACGCAAAACCCATGATTATTTTGCAATTTGGAGCATAAGAAAATAACACATTGTCAGCTGATTTCACTTGATCTCGCCATGCATCGCATCGTCACCACCGTGCGTCGCCGCTGCCGACCACTATCGCAAATCGCAATGGCCATCAGATATAGAGTGAAGTTGATAACGGTGATCAGATTTCATTGCAATCAGTTGCAAAATGTCAATCACAGTAAAATGCCAGAGGGGTATAATATGAGTATGTTGGCGAAGTGTTTTTTGTTTTCCTTTTTTTTGTTAGGAGAATTGGAGCTGAAACTTTCGCTTGGGAGGTCGTTTGTTTTGCTTATTCTTGTGGTGTAGGTGTTTTTTTTTATGTCTGAGGGGGTTAACAAGCAGCTTATGTCATTTCTTTGTAATAGAAGCCTTTTTCCTTGTTCGCGTAACGTGTTTTTTTTGCTCGCCAGTAGTTATAGTACTGGAGGTAGAGTTGATTTGTCGTGTTTTGTTGCTTAACAGCAGCGAAAGACTAAATTTTTTGTACACATAAAAAAATAAAGCGCGCAGAATGTATATGTATTTGTATTACATATTTAACTTCACATCCTAGACTATGATATAAGAAGAATGAATTTCTTTCTGTCTAGACGTTTTAAACTCGCCTTTTGTCTGCAAATTGATTGTGGGTGAATGCATTTACGCTGCCCACAAGCAATGTTCCAATTATTTTTTTGTTTTCATTTTTTTTTCTGTACTAAAAAAAACTCACCCTTGAAGACTGTCAAAAGACAAATAAATCGCCATTGTGAGTGCCATTACTAAGATGTAGAAGCAATTAATCCCTAATGGGTTGGTTCCACCTACATTTGAGGCATTAACGAGCTTCCTCTTTTGGACGTTCGTTCATTCGTTGATTGCTAATGCGAAGCTCATCATTTGAGTTTCCTTGAACTGAACAAAATTAATTGGGAAAAGAATTTTATTGCTCCTAAGTATGCAACATTATGGTTATGGGTTTCTCAGGACGAAAACAAAAAGAATTGATTTTCTATATATATTTTAAGAGCGCCCCCAACGAAATGTTTTTGGCATAAAGTTCATGGATCACAGAATAGTTGTTCCTTAGTGCGTCATTGTTCATTCAAAAATTTCCCTCAAAACCAAAACAAACAACAAAGTTGAGGATTTAAAATTCTTGCAACCGGCAATAGCAACTATATTCACTCGCACCAATACAAAAATAACAAAAAGTCATCGCCACCGCACAGAAATCCAATACTCTCATCGGCCAACATCCGGTGGATTGTTTACTCTAAACAACGCGCGAGTCGCCCCCAGGCCTGATTAAATTCACAACAAAACTTTCCACATAAACTTCGACAAAACAACGTCCACGACTACTTAGACAGCGGCGACAAAAAAAAAAAATAGGAAAACGAAAACAACAACAACTTGGCACCAACCGCCGCCAGGCGCTGCTGCTGCCTCCACTTGCTCCATGTTTTCGATGCAGCAAGCAAGCAGGCACTTGCATTCCATATAGATTTGGCTCGTCTAGGCTGGCTAGCCGACGACGCACGACAACTAGCAGCAAGCCCAAGCACCCCAGCCCAGCCCAGTGTCCAATGCCCACCCTACAGATCTCGTGCTTTGCTAGGTGTGCGCACTTGGTGCGAGTTAACCGGGATATCGATTTTATTTTGTTTCATCAAAACTGCAATACAGATACAGAAGAACAATCGGGAAAAAATAAATAAAATTGATATTTGTTCCCTTGTATTGTCCATCTTCTTGGGTTTCGACTAGTGTGGCCAAAGCTGAAGAATTTGAAAGAAAGACACCCAAATTACACTTTTAATGGAGATTATGTATGTAGACAAGAGAAAGAAAAAAACAATTCACATAACATGGCAACTCTGGCTTTGTGTTTTGCGTCTTCTATTTCAAGAAAAAGAATAGCAAGTATGCGTGCCATCAATTACTGTGGTATGCAGAGTCTCAATTAGCCATTTGGGTTTAGGAGCTAGTGCCGCTGCTGCTTGTTGCCTGCTGCTTCAAGCGAGATCACTTCGACCGGACAGCGGATGAAGATGGACGAAAGAATGAACGGATGAACTAATCGCACTCTGTTGTTCACAACACACACTCGATTGAATTTCCGAATGTTGTCCAGTTCGAATGCACGCCATAAACATGCAATCAAGTTGCAGCAAGCAGTGCATCTCGCAGCAGTTTAGCACCGCAGCACCAGACTCCATCATCAGCAACATTTTTTGTTGTTTTTGTTTATGCTGGAAAGCCTGTTCCTTTGGTATGTCCAATCATCCCAATGCCAATGTACGGCACTGATGACAACGATGACGGCGAAGCGAAGACGAACGAATATATTTAGCTAAAAAATGTACAACAGGATTTCAGAGAGATGCACTTTGGATTTGGAGTGGACTTTGCTTTTGTGTGTCTTATAGTCGGGTATGGTCACGAGAATTTTCAGTGTTGACGTTAGGCATAAACATTGGATTTGTCTGTTGACATACAGGAAATTCGAGCGAATGACTTCACACTGGAATTGTTGCAAGAAGCCGATAGCATTGTAAACGTTGTTATTTTTTCAGATTTCAGAATCTTCACGTGCTTTTAGGGAAAATCAGTAGAAACAGCATTTCATTCACTAGTGCGTGGCACTTAATACTCGCCCAAATACAAAGAATATAACCTCGAAGCTTTCCTAGATTATAGAGGATGCCTTCAACAACGTTAGCTACCGGGCAATCACAATAGGAATAGACAAGCTACAAATAGTGAAATCACAGGACAATAATAACTTCCAACATGAGGAGTTTAAATACCACCAGCCCTCTGAGTCTTTGGACCTTGAGTCCTTGACCCTTCTGGTTAGATCCATTTCGTTGTACAACCCGTAAAGTTCGCTGTTGTATCTTCTTCGCAATTCCCTATCAATGAACACGGGGCCAAAGATGACCCGAAGAACTTTCCTCTCGAAACAACCTAAGGCATATTCATCCGATTTTGTCAAGGTCCATGCTTTTGCACCATACAGCAGGATTAGGATGATGAGGGTGTTGTACAGTTTTACCTTAGTTGCTCGAGAGAGGTCTTTTCCACTCAACTGCTTTCATAGCCCATTAGCAGGATTTATTCTTCGTCTGATCTCGGTGCTGGTGTTATTGCCCTTGTTAACAGCAGAGCCTAGGCAGACAAACTCCTCTACTACCTCGAAGTTGTATGCGCCTTTTGTGACGTTCTGTCCGAGCCGTCGCGTCGGTGTTGGGTGTCCTTCCTCGAAGACAGCATATATACATACTTCGTTTTTCCCTCATATACCGCTAAACCCATTTTTGCCGCTGGGCGCTGCTGTCTCAGTTCTCACAAAGGCACCATTGATATCACGCTGTGTTCTTCCCATTATATCAATACCATAGGCGTACGCGAGAAGTTGAACAGACTTTTGGTAGATAGTGCCTCTGGTGTTGACGGTGTGGAGTTTTGCACTATCTTCTCAAGAACGATGTTAAAGAAAACAACACCCCTCAGCTTCTCCGATCAATTTTTGAGGAAAAATAATCACAAAATTTTAATCCAGTCAACAAAGCACTGCATGAGGCCAGAAGCAACCCTTACAAACTCAAACGCTTCAATCAATCACTAATTCTAAAACACAGCCACAAAACTCGTAATTAACTTTAAACTTGAAATCACGAACTGCCCCAAATGGCCTTAAGGTCGTTTTCCAATAAATTTGTTTGGATACAAATTTACAACAAATTTATTCAATGCACGTTTCAGTTGATGTATCTGCATCAACATTCTACAACGAGTTAATCATTCTTCCGAATGCAGTCAAACTATGCAAAATTTAAATTAAATATTAATACAACATCCTCGTAAAATCCTCTTTCGTTGTTCTCTTGAAAAGGATTTATTTCGTTCTTTAAATGGATTAAAAAAAACTACAAATTGTAATAAGTTAACTGACAAAGTTATGCAATTTATTTATGCACTTCCATCAGCAGCGGCGATTAATTAATCGAACGGCTTCATAAAACAATTAACCATCGCTGGGAGATACTCTTTTTTTCAATTCAAACAATTGTTGAATAACGCGTCAATTATAATTATTGTTAATAAACAATTGAATTATTCCCACAGCAATAAAAAAAAAAAATTGGAAATACAATAAAGACGAGTAACGTCACAATAGTTGTATTTGGCTGCGGATTCAAACGAGCCATAATAAAAATTATCTGCAAACAATTTTCAATTCAATTTATAAACAATAATGCGATGATGTATAAAATTTGAATTTATATTGTTGCGCGCCAAACTGTTTGATATTTTCAAGTATAAACAATTTTGTTTTTTCGTTTTTCTTATCCCCGAAAGAGTGATTTGTAAGCAATTGCCACGTGCGGGAGATTTTTTGTTAGATTAAATGACTTTTCGTTAGGGAAAAATAGCAACAACAACACGAACTGTCATTTAATCTTGAATTGGAAAATTGAATTGCAGTGCCACCTGGGTGGCGTTTTCTTAAAAGGAAAGCAATGGAAAAATGGTAGAAAAAGAATTATAGAAGCTTTTGATTGCTTTCCTAGCAGCGTTTAATGACGTTTTATTGGCAACCAAAACGGCTACAACAAAAATATTTCCTTTCAAGGTAAACGTCAAAATTTGACAGTTGTAGTTTGTAGACAGAGGTTCTTGTCAAGCAATGTGCTTTGTGAAATTCCAGTCATTCACAAATCGTAGATGTGGCTGACTTCTTAACCCTTCTTTTAGGGCAATTTATATATGTATACATAATTATTTTATTACCATTAACTTGACATTTACTTTCCGTTCAACTTTTTCGTCTGTCTGAGCTTACATTAAAAACAAATGTTGTTTTGTCATCTTTTTGATGACACGAGCCAGACTCAGTTGCAATCTCACGTCCCGTCTAAATGTAACTAGCCCCAATTCAATGTCGCTGGTTGTTTTTGTTCTGACATTTGTCTTGTTTCTTACCTGCTAAAATGACACAACACGTGAATGACAGCCGCCAGCTTCTGATTTATGGCTTGTGTTAATCTTCACACTGTCAAGGTGTTACTTGTTTTTCTTTTTTTGTCGTTTGTGTTGGGACTTGAGATTTGGAGGCTTGTCTCTCAGATTTTAGAGAATGTATCATTAAGTGGTTTTGAGATTTAGAATATCATTCTTTCATTTTGGTATAACAAACATTTCGCATTCTTGTCAAACGACATTCTCAGAACAACAAAGCCAAAAAACCAACCTGCAACAAATATTGTTGTTTGCACAAACATACCCAATTGTGGATGTGGATTTGTGGACATAGGAATTTCTTCTAACAACCATTTTTATCTTCCTGTATTGTGTTTTGTCTTGCACGTATGGTCTGTTTGGTTACTTCTTTTTTGTTTTGTCTGTTCAATGGCATTTCTATGTTGCATGTGGTTATGAAAAAGTTGGAATGTTAAATTTGTTTCACCATATTCGGAAGCTGCACGATTTCATCCTTGCTTTATAATCAAGCTGAGCAATGAGTATATAGATGCTTGATTCGTGTGTGAAGAGGAGCAAAGACAAAACAAACTAGATATTGTCTGGGCTGGAATGTGTTTTGACAGAAATAACAAATGATGAATTGCTATTGGATGAGGAGGATGTGCTAGGAAGTGGAAAAAGGTATATTTCTATTTTTGTTTATGGTAGGATAAGTTGTGGTTGGTGCACATAGCACATCACACATTTTTTCGTAATTGGTTTGAAAGCGTGCAAGTCGAAGTGCACATAATTGTTGTTTTTCCATATTTGCAAGGAAACGAAGCTTTATTTATGGTTTTTCTTGACTTAGAGATGTTTTTTTTAGAAAAGGTGAATGACACAAACAGAAAAGATTTAGCTTTTCGACTAAAATGGGAATAATATTGAAAACAATAAGGGTATCCAATATTGTTTGGCTTTAAGAAGTAGGAGTCTTAGGTAAGCTTAAACTCGTGAGACATGTTAATCTTAATCGCGGATATTGGCTGTGACCTATAAACCTTTTTCTACACGTAAAATCGGCAGAATCTGTTTAAAAATTGCCTTAAAAGGATTATCAAATGATCTTAATATTTTGGCCT
Organism: Sphaerophoria taeniata; assembly: GCA_943590905.1. NCBI lineage: Eukaryota > Metazoa > Arthropoda > Insecta > Diptera > Syrphidae > Sphaerophoria > Sphaerophoria taeniata. The sequence continues at coordinate 88,813,723 of OX016542.1, forward strand.
TAGAAGTCGTGAGACCGCCATGCACTTTCATGTGCCTCGTCACTTTGGTCAGTAGCTTATCGTGAGATCTGATCAGCGTACTTGTTTATCAGCGCAACTCTCCCCTTATTCACGGTAAAAATTAGTAGATTCTTAGCCAAGCCACTTCAGTCACTTGACACAGTTAGAACGAACTAAGAGTTCGTTGGTCTTTTTGCTGGGTGCGGGGGAAACGCAGATATAAGAGAAGAAATCATATCATGCTTCCTTCTAAATCGTAGCAAAGGTTTCATCTATACGCGTAAACTGATTCCTTGCAGACGTTCACTACGGCGTATACTTACCATGAAAATTCAATTTTAATAATTACCCGGAATACTGATAAAGTGATAACATCCATGGATTTAAATTGGAGCCAAACATTCTTAAATCAATTAAATAATCATTTTGAATTGAATGAGCATATTCTCAATGCCTGAATGCCCCATAATGTGAGTACCTACTTCTGTTTTAATAAGGAATTTTCGATTTCAATATTCTGTACAACAGGAAAACAGGACGGTTCCAAACAAAAACACTGGTTAAATGAAGAAAAACGAGTAGGAATGAAAAAGATTATAGCTTGCAGCTCTTCCGGAACATCAGTAAACCGATTTCTCGATTTGTTGTAAATCAATCAACGTTCGTGTCGGTCGCTGCGCTCACAGCCAACACCTGAAAAATTCATATCTCTTTCATCTCATATCCAGAAGCTATCATCAGGCTACTGTATGCCCCATCCATCTTCGCCCATGTCCTTTCTCTTATAGACGAGTATAAAATCAATTAAATTCCATACCCTTTATACAAAATGAATGCCACAAGGATACGGATGCGGATGGACGTTTTTTGTCTTATTTTTGTTTTTCGTATAAAAAGTTTATTGTTGTTCGTTTGGTTAGTTTGTCGGTGTCGTTCCCCTAGAGAAATTGAGAATTAACCGTGATTGTGGGTTTCACACCCGATCACGTAACATGTGACACGTAAAAATCTCAAGAGAGATGAGCTAATGTATGGTGTAAGTATAGTTAGCTTCTACTGGTTTATTTGTGTGTGTGTGTTGGAGGACACAAACCAGGCATAATGATGATGATGTTCATCGTTCATGATGAAGATGATGATGTGAAATGTGCATAGAATGTAGGCATGCCACAGAAGCTGGAGCAGACTGACGCCAGTAATTTTATCGAATGCATTCTTGCTATTCGCATCCTGGGATAAACCAAAGAGAAAATAATATCAACTTGTACAATCTTCCTACATAACTCTTTGGTTCGTGATGCTATCCTATCCTCATGTAAGTTTTGTCGTTGTGAGTCAGTAGCTGTGTGAGTGGGTGTGTGGTTAACCTTCTTCGTATCCCGTGCCTCTCGACTAGTGGCAAGGTTACGATCGATGGTAGTGATGACGATGATGGTGTTTCCTGTCCATGATGATGATGATGACAATGAAAGTGATGTGTTGTGTATTGAAAAGTAGTTGCTGTTCTAAGTATTTGTGTGATGATGCAGTTGGAAGTGGTCAAGGTAATTCTAAGCAGACAGAAATATTAAGGGTTTTTCAGGCTTATTGAAATCGATTTTTCTGCTATTTTCTTGTTAGGGTTTTATTGTTTTTCTTTAAAGAAGGTCCTTCGCCCTGAACGTATATCGAACAAGAAAAGACATCTACAAAAATGTACCTCTTTTTCCAATAGAACCTTCTTGTCATGAGAAGTGTGGTTCACCTCAAACCTTACTATTTCTATAACTTACCCCAACACTTACATGATTAATCAATATTGATTGCAGCATATGCACTTTGATCAAACTACTTCTAATCAATTTATAAAATTCATCGAGGGCCTTTCAACTCAAAACATTCCGAAAAACCAATGATTGCATGCCTTCAAAGATTAGGCTTTCATGCCCAAGGACTAAGTCACCAAAAATGTACTTTATCCGCAGAACAAAAAGAGGAAGAGAAGAAGTCTTAATTCCATTAATGAATGTCTATTCAATTAGATCCTCTTATCAGCACATTCGTGTGGTTAATTACTGTTCAAAAAGAGTTATTTTTGCTCAAAACTTGAATCCTTTCGTTTAGGTACTTTGAGGGATGTGTACTTTGTACACAATGTGATATCACTCAATTAAATATTAATACTAATATTGTGATTAACAGTAAATGCGCTTAATGAAGACAATCAACATAGAATAACATCAGCAGCAGGCAGCCAGAAGCAATAGGGCGCACAATAAAGAGGGCAGCACTTCGTTAGCTATTTATATGATTCGTTGACGTCGCGCCGTTGTCTGGAGTGAAGATTTGTGCTGCACATTGATGTCAATTGTTAGAAAAAAAATAAATAAACAGTAAAGATGCGACCAAGAGAAACGGGGACAAGAGAGGCAAGCATAAACGACAGTCGTTTAGATTTAATTTAATTTCCGTCTTATGGTGAACTTATGACAACTATAACAGCACTATACCACCGTGGGACTTACTCTTGGTCTTGTCATGTCGCTCTCGCAGCCAGCATGGACAGCAAACAGAGATGACAGAGGATTGAATTTATCTTTGTGTCGCATTGAGCGCACACAGTATAGTAATTTGTGATAAATAAAAGACAAAAAAAAAAACAAAAAAAACTTAAGAAGAAGCCATTACGCCCCCTTCTGGCTCCAGCAGAATTTCCTTGTATCTCGCAAACCTAAAGGCTCGTTAAGGGAAACACTAAATTGAGAAGGCTATATACTTAACATAGACCGCAGCAGTTGATGATGCCAAAGTGTGATAGAGAAGGAGACGTTTATGTGGTCATGCGGTTTTAGCTATTAACGAAGCAGCACATAACTAGACGAAGTGTAGGAACCTACAAATGAGTTTTACAGTTTATTGTAATTTCCTTTTTCCATTAAAAAAATGTCTGTGTCCTTGGGAGAAGAGATATTAAAGCTCTTCATTGCGTCGTCGATTAAAGAATGCAAATAGCTAAAATAATTATTGAAGTTGCAATAGCTGTGCACTTTGCAGAAAAAGTTATTTTATTGAAGCACTAACATAATGTCTGCAAAAATATGTTTTATAGGGTTTGAGAGCAGCTGGATTCATTCCTTTTTCTGAAAGGTACAGGTCAAAAACGTCAGAAGTCATCATAGGAAACTGTGAACTCTTTGTCGACTAATATTTATGGGGTCAACGCAAGAGTCAACATTTTGGACTCCATTTAATTTTGTTTAGCCCTCGAAATTTTCAAATTTATGCTTTGATTGAAAACAATTGCAAATTTCAATGCCTCGAAGATAAATACTTAACTCAACTGCGGGATCAGTTTTTTTATGGTTTAATATTCCACACAAGTACGACAAAAAACGTTGGACCGTGATCAGAGACACAAGTATATAAAAATAAAAAACAAATAATTCCGCTCAAATGAATTTAAATTGATTATAATTGACTTAGCCGTGATGTTGGTGCGCGATTTGTGTCGTCTGGCGTGCGCTTTAATGTTTGTTTCGAGGTGTCTCCATCTGTCGCGGCCGGCGTGGCTGCGGCAGTGTCGACAAATCGAAGGCGCGGTGACGTTAGCAACATTGTTTCGTCAATGAATGTTCACGCCATGTGATCGATAGAACCAACCAATCCAACAACAAATGAAAATGAGAAGAGATGCTGTTTGATTTGTTTCAAATCGATTTGTATCGATACTTATCTTAAGAAGCATGCAATTGGAAGCGGCGACACAGTGACAGCCGCTATCGATAAATAAGCTTTAAGTTGAATGTGCATTGGCGGCACTTAAAATTGAAATAAAAAAAAATCTTAAGTGTTTCTCAAGATTGGTTTTTAAGTTTTTCCTAAGATCGTGACGTTTTAATTTATTTTACTTTGATTGGAGTGAAATGGATTTCTCTTTTTAACAGTCATCGCAAGAATCCTTTTCCTTTTTTTAAAGCAGATCCAATGGCGTTAATAATGTCGTGATGCCATGTCATTATTTTGACAAACAGAAATTGACAGCTCGAACACTCTGTACATACATGGGGTAATGTCATCCCTATTGGAAATGTCTCTCTCTTCAAAAAATCCTCGCCTTTCAAACTTCAAAAACTCAATTCTGGGCAATGGGTAATAACCTTTCAAAAACAAACTTAACAATAAAATACCGAAGACGTAACAAAAGCTTTTCAAGCGACAATAAAGGTCTCTTTATCTCAATTTTATTTTTCCTTGTAATTTTCTTCAATCAATTAATTTTCGTTGCCCATCACAAAAGTCTAATTCTTATCATCTTCCTCAATTAGATCTTTTTTCCCTACTTATAATTATTTGATATTATTTGAGTCATATACAAATTAAGAGCAGTTCAGAGAATTAATCACCCACTCCACCAGAAGTTTAAAAACTGACTGTCACAGTAATTGGCTACTTTATCGTTTAGAATGTCAAAGCTTAGCGTCATTGTTCGTCGTCTTAATCTTTGATGTTTTTGTTTGCCTCCTGCGCTTCCTGTTTTTTGGTTTGACAAGAAAAAGGAAAAACTTAAACACAAAATAAAGCGAAAGAGCTTGTTTGGAGTTTTGAGTTCTTCCCCTCTGAACAACAACCAAATAAAAAGAAGACACATAATTGCCAGGATAAAATACATTTTCAATACTTATATCCGCTTCCGAAACGAACCTTTTAGAAAAAATAAATACGAGTATCAATTTCACTTTCCGTAAAATTGGAAAAGTGCTTTTCTAATCTTCTTCCTTTTCTTACTCTCTTTTGGTTCTGTCTGTCGAATCAGAAGTCACTCAAATTTTATGCCTACGACAACGATGACGATAAATATTGAGAACCCCACCAAAAACATACAATTGAATATTAAATTCCACATTGCCCCAATATTGACAATTTCGGGAAGCCTTATAGGGGTACATTATTATATTTTCAGTAACATTCAGGGAATTGGATTTAAATTGGAACACTGTCACAACACGTTAAAACATATTTCAATTTCCTTAAAAGACCTTTTTGCATGAAAAAAAAAATTACTGACTTCAGGAACAGAAATCGATTTCAAGCACTTAATACTACTTGCAATTGTTAACAACGTTGCATACTTTTATGATCAAATGACAGCTTAGTCATAACGTAACGGCTAGGGCTAGGGATCTTCTTGCGGAAAGCATTCAACTGGGATAAAGTGATAGATCTGATTCTGTTGACAGAAGATCTGTCATTTCAAGCAGCTACAATACAAACTTATATTTAAACGTTAACACTGCTTCTATGAAAGGTCTCAAGATAGCACAACAATCGTTTGCCATCTTGAACTACAAACTACAACCCAAATATATAGGGTGTCTCAATAAGAGTGCACTTTTTAATTTGCAAATAAAACCAAGTGTTTTATGACAGAGGTGTGATATTTTTATTGTATTGTAAAGAATACATGTTCCGATTAAGTATGGAATAAAATATCCGGCAAATGACCCCCCCCGGTTCCGATGACAGGCCATTGCTCTTTTCAAGAAATTTTCCATGACTTTTTCACAGAGTTGTAGCTGTATCTCACCGACAACACGTTGGATTTCCGATTTGAGCTCAGGAATTGTTTCGAGATTTCACAAAACCCCAAAAAAAAAAAAAATCGCACGGCGTTAAATCGCACGATCTTGGTGGCCAGTTCACATCAGAATTTCGTGAAATAATGTGTTCTGAAAATCGTTGCTGCAATAAGTCGATGGTTTCATGCGCAGTATGGCAAGCTGTGCCGGCCTGCTGAAACCACATGTTGTCCAGATTCATGCCGTGCAGTTGAGGCCACAAGAAGTCCGTTATCACATTCCTGTAACGAATGCCGTTCAAAGTCACTGTCGAATTGATGTTTTCGGGTTTTCGACAACACACTCGTTTACAGTAGCAATGTTTTCAAGAGACAGACCAGTACGTTGACGCAAAGGATTCTTATCTTATCATCCATAATTGACCCCGTTACTTCAAATTTTTCGACCACTCTTCGAATGGTTGACATATTAGGCACACTCTCTCTGAAAATTTCGTGAAGTTTGCGAAGCGTAACTTTCCCAATTTTTGTAATGAGTTTTTACCATTATAACGTGTTGTTCTTACAAAAAGCGCTCCATTTTTAGTAATCGGAACAAACAGGGGTGACATCTGTCAAATTTCAGAGTTCCTATTTGCATGACTAAGAAATTATTCTAATTTTAAAAAGTGCGCTCTTATTGAGACACCCTATATATACAAATAATGCAATATGAGAACAAAAAACATAAACACCGACACATAGGTACATAACAATATTGAATTATTATCGATGGCAAAATGTCATTTTGCGTTCATATTTTACTGTGCAGTTGTTTCTTGCAACTTGTAGGAGTAGAAAAATGTCCTATATTGGGATATTCCAAATGGCACAAATGAAAACGCCATAAAAACGTTTTTGGAACTGTCAAAGCTTTGACAGGTACATGGCATTAAAGTATCGTTTAATTTTGTTTCGAATCTGTGAAATATCTTGTTGTGTTAGTGAATCTTTAACTCCGGAGTACTTAACCAAGTGGTGATCAAGACATGAATTTGATCTTGCCAGAATAGTTTGAATATTAATTGCAAATTCTTTACAGCACTACTTTTAAAAATGAAGAAATATCAACAATTTCTGCTCACATTGACGACTGTGGTATGATTCATGGGCGCATATCATTTAACAACTTACCCAAATGTAAACAAACTTTAATTACCGAAAGCAAACAAAAAGAATGAAAAAAAAATAAATAAATAGAGGAGGTATCTTTGTGAAGGCATCATAATTACAGCAATTATAAACGCTTGAAATTTGTTGACTTGAAGAGTTTATTTATTTGAAGCTGTTTCGTTTTTTCTTCATTCAAAGATAAATAAAACATCTGCGAGTTTAAGTGACATGATGGGCTCACTATCAGTCAGACCACCTGCTATCCACATGGACTTGATAAAGATTATTGTTTTTTACTTTTATGAACATCTTCTGTCAAAGTGGTTTCTAGATAAAGCATTTGTATTAATGGCCGTTCATTGAGAAAATGTTAATTTTGTTTCCATTCAAAAAACATATTCATCATAAGTGAGCATTCATTTGACAGCAAGCTTCCTGTCAGACACTTCTGACAAACATAAACATAACTAACTAACCAAACCGCCCATCAAAAAATCATTGCTGACATTTAAAAGTTCTGTCAAAAAAAATCGCATGCCATTAGACATGGCTTGATTGTAGGTTAAGGTTACTGGTTTTGTCTATCGTCTGGAATAATTGAATTGCAAACATTCAATCGGAAACATTGTCCATATCATAAAACTCAATCGTACAAAGAAACTTTAAAAGTTTGAAGTAATTGCTGCGAACGGCGCTGCGGCGGCGGCGGAGGCGCAGTGATTTTTAATAAATGAAAATATTGCGAATCTCTGTCATGTTGTGTGATTTCTTTTTCTGTCACGTTTGATTTGGAGATAAATGCATGTACAGATAGACGTAAACTACTGTCAAACAATTATAGTCTCTGACTTGTGTTTAATTTTGTATTGAAAATCTTAACTCAGCGTTTGCAAAATGAAAAAGTACTAAGTTTCATATTAAATCCATTATAACCCTTATATAACTGATATCTGTTCTTCTTAATTAAACATGCCATTAGTCATTACCCTACATTTTTTGTTTCAAATTTTGTCTTTCTAGATAATATCGTCGATTACGTCAAGGAAAATATTTATACGCAATATTTTCTCATCAGTAACGTCAAAATGGCCATGTTTTTGAAATCATAGACGCCGTAAGTTTATCTACCCCTACATTTTGTTTAAATTTAATTTATTGACATTTCATCGAATGACTTAAACAGCTTTGAGTTTGTTTGACATGTAGTGATTATGGATTTTGAAATATCATTAAATGTTATATTAAATAATGTATGTCCCCTATCTTATCGATATGTTTGTAAGGTTTAATATTTCTTACTCACCTTAAATTACGTAGTGCTGATTTTTGTATGAGTTTTTTAACAACTGATAAAGCAAATGTCTAAAACACTCAGTTAAGCTGCAATTTCACTTTGGTATAAATTAGAAACACCTTTTCTTTAGGCGATTAATTATGATATTTTAATGCAATCACCAATTTTGAACGTTATCTTATAGCATTTTTGACGTGAGGGTCAACTCTGAACCACCCACAGAGCGAAGCAACAATAAAATTATACGTAACATAGATTTCTTCACTTTTAATTGATCGATTTCACCGAATTCACATATTTTCACACAATTTTCATATTACTATGGAAGAGAAGAAATCTTTTACTCATTGCGGGGTTCAGAAATAACTACCTCTTAAGAGCTTTCTAAAGATTTGATCTTTGAACATGTTCAGAGCGCTCTGTTTTCGCTCGGCCAAGTTTGACTGAAGAAAAATAGCAAAACTGAAAGAAAGCCTATTGTTTTCCGTTTCTTTTGTGTTAACTGACATTTTTTATACTTGCTTTTAAATAGAAGAGCCAAAAATCAAATTGATGCAACACTTGGTAGGTACATACAACAGTACGCTCTCCTTAATTGCCTTGTCATCAAAGCCACAAATATCCCGGAATTAATCCTATTTCCTATATACCTACATAAATCAAAAACCAAATTTGCTATAAGGTCTTTTTGTTTTCATAGATGTGCAACAGGCCGTGAGCGAAAAGTAGGGTGCCATATCGATTGAAGGTTTAACTTTTACAGTCAGACTGTATGTATAATGTGGGTACAGAATGCACCCCCATGTCATTCCAATTGTAATAGAGTATAATATTGTGACGTTTAATTCGACCTAGAACTGCTGCTAGCAAGTACAGATAAAATGATTTTCCCGCGACCATGCTCAGGCACAAACCGTGCACCTTTTCAATGTGCTGAAGCGAAATGTGTATTCAGTTAGACCTCAACCCAACTCCAACCCACTTAAACTAAAGCCCAAGGCTGGCCGGAGACGAGAATATCAGGCGTGAGTATTGGAGCAGACTATTTGTATGTTTAGTCTGACTTTCCGCACTCATTGGATTATTTTACTACTTTTTTTTCTTTTAGTTGTTCTGCACAAATCCAGGAAAGTTTCGACTGCTGCGGATGTGCATTGTAGGAGTGTGTCGCTTGAACGGAAAGAACAATGTCCAAAGTAATTGGTTCTATTTTCAGTGCTAGCAAAGTAGGAAAAAAGGACTTTATTCTGAAAAGTTGGATTTAAAGGACATTGAGATTTTGGTATACCTACCTGTTGAATTTCAGACTATTTTGCTCGTTTAAATTTGTTTCAAGGAGGGGTTAGAGCATTGAAGATCATTCAACGTCTAATACAATCTTTAACCTATACGCTGTTTTTAAAGTGAAGTGTTTATAAGGTGGAAGTGTCAGCGTTCACATTGAACGATTTTTCCATAAATATTGCTCGTCCAAAGTAAGAAATGAAGTCGCCAGTCGCCCGGCAAAAGCTTTCTGGGTGAAATCGAAAAAAAGTGTAGAAATCTATCCTTTTATGTTTTTTTTTTTTTTACGTTCATCCGCTCGACAAAGAAATGACCAAGAACTATCCCACATTTATTATCAATCACAAGGAATATTACAAAAAAAACCTTCATGACTATCAATACCAACAGTACCTACCGAATTTCACCCACCCTGTGCAAGAAAAAACATTGTCATTGATCTCTTACTTGACGAGACCCCCGATTTTAGTTCACTTAGAAAACAAAGAATATATAACTCGCACTTACCATTTTACAAATTGTTTGCTCTTTATCCTTTATTTTTGAACGCAAGACTAATTTGTTCGCGCGAATTTTTTATTTTCACACCCCAAATTGATTCTCTCTGGGGCAAAAAACAAATTTCCGCTGCGCGAATTACGATTATTTTTTTCTTAATTTAAATTAAATCAAGTTATTTCAATAATGCAAAAAAATAGTCCTGCGGTTAAAATAAATAAATAGAGTGCGTATGAAGAATTGAATTGAGGGGACCTACAATTTAACGCCGATTCCGAACGGCAAAGTTGAGTAGCACTTTTTCATGACAGATTGAACTTTTGGAAGTTTTGTCAGTTCTTCGCAAGAGGCAGTGCCCGTGAAAGATGAAATAAAAACTATAGGCACGAGTAGGACTCGAACCCTATAACTCCTGTTATTTCCTTTTGGTTTAGGGGTGTTATTGCACTGCACCGTGCGATAGGGCTGAATGGTTTTGGACGTTTGCAGCTATGTTGTTTCGTCGTCGATCGTTTAGGTCTTTTGTGGTACTCCTTTGATAAATCATATTTGCAGAGAAAATGCCTTATCGCGGCACGTTCTGTGGCTGGGCGGTGTCCTGAAAAGTTTCCACGTTTGTTTTATACATTTCCAATGATATCTGTATATATGTTCCTACGTATATGGTTTTAAAAACACACTCCTCAATATAGGTTTTCTTTCAGTGACTACTCTCACTGGCTCAGGCTTTTATACACCCTTTGACATTAACACCTGATGCCTGCCATAAAACGTGCGATTTTTAAGACAAAATATGAATTACGCAGCCTTTGTTTGAACTCATTTTTATGTAAACAGTACTCTGACGTGATACTCCATTCAATTTCATGAACCTCATAAAGGACCGTTTGGCACGTAAAAAACGTATTAACGACCGTTTGCATTATGTTTGGTCCATAAGGCATTCCAAGTGTGTATGAAAATTCGAAATTGCCAAAAGTCTTAAACTCAATTCCATCATCATCTCAACTCTCCAAAAAAAAGCATCATACATGTGAACTCCTTGAACTAGTAGCAGTTCTAGTTATTTTCATAAGTTCTCTTTAACATACGGTTCTTCTTCCGAAACATGCTCATTAGAACTACCGTGCACACAACTTGAAACATGAAAGTGTAATTCTCAAAGCCGTGGCTTATGTTTTTTTCTTTTTTGCAATTGCCCACCCACAAACCGACCAACCGACACTTTCAAACGTTTGTGGGTGAAAAGTTCAAGGGATGCCCCAAAACGACCGTTTTTTTTATTCTCGCTGCTTCTTCATCTTCGTTTTTGGCTCCCATCATCGTTTTTATAAACTTTGTACGAAATGGCAAAGGAGCGAAATGAATAAAAAAAGATCATAACCATAATTTAATTTCTATTTGCCTTCACGTTTATATGCCACGGGGGTTGGCTTTGACTTAGCGAGCCGAGAGAGCTTTGGGTGCCTTCAATCAAATATAAAAAAAATAACGCTGTTTTAACGTCAATTGCGCTTAAAGGATCTTACTCCCTGGAATTGTCTCATATATTGGTAAAAGTGTCATATTCAACGTCTACTCTAAATGGGGGTGGGTAATGTTGTATTTATTGGTGATGATGGCTGACAATAACTGGCGGGTGGACGGACGGGTTTCTTAAAAGCCCATCAACGTAACATCTCCATCAAAACTGATTATAATTTACTTTAAATACACTTCAAATTATATATCCTCAAACAGAAGGCAGTCACGGAAAAAAAATATATAATTTGCCTTTTATGTACCTAACTAATACATTAAACAGGTACATATTCCCAAGACAACGCCAACGGAGGAAGGTACATATCTCTTTCGCTAGCTATAGCTTCCGGGTATTCAAGTTGTCTTAACTGCCAGGAACAATGCGAATTTTAAATTCGAATTAATTCATGATGCTGGTTGACGTTTGAAGCGAAATGGATGTCCTTCGGAAGGTACGGATTTGCTTATCAAGACCTGAAAATTGCTGTGTGGTGTGTTTTTGAAAACATCGTAATTTTGGCAATTCACAGTTTGTGTTTTCGTCTTTGTCTTTGCGATTGAGAAATTTACAAACTACACTCCAATTACGAGAGCTTCCAGCTCAAGTCCGCCCCTGACCTTCCCCAGCATCTAAAGGATCGAAAGATAGAGAAAACATCTTAATTTTTCGGTTTTTGTTTTCCCAACAAAGTGTAGCAGATTGCCTGAGTTAATTTCCGGACGATTAAATACGAAAAACTGTATCCACTACTACCTTTTCCCCGAAGTGCTCTGCCTTGGTAGGTTTTCTGCTCAGGCATCATGTGTCCATATTGTTTTCTATGTATTTTGTTTATCTATCGTGCTCGCTGTTGTCAAAAGACAGCATCCAATCGTTCAAGGTGGTCTCTTGTTTACGAGCGGAAAATTTTATACAACTTCTTCCATTCGCACTGGTCCTTCCCGCAGCTAAATAAAAATAAGTGAAAGTGCCTGTCCTTATGCTCTTCTAAAAATATATCGAACATCGTTCATTTTCAATAAACTTTATTGCGACAGTTTTCGATTTCAATTAAAGACTATCAATCTATTCTTAATGGCTTCTTCTTCTCCCAGTTCGAATCGATATTGTAGGCAACAGCGCTATTTCGTCACAAAATGGCGCGGGAAAAAAACTTGTGTTTTATTATTATTTGCCAAGTTATATTTCGAATTAGAGAGAACATTGTTATAGCAAGGAGTGGGATGATGGCTTTAGTTGGGAGGAGATAACATTTAGCTTTAGGAGTTTTTGTTGATGTTGTAACCTTATGATTCTACGAATATTGGTCGACCTTTTGTTTGATTGTTTTGTGTCAGAATAAAAGTTTTTGAGTGTTGTTTTTGTCGGTAATTCTTTTCTGAGTAAACATGGTTGTAACAATGTTTTGCTAGTAAAAGATTTACTTTGAATTTTGTTCTTGCTCAGTAATTTTGACGGAAATCTCTCACACTCCCGGCTATAGAAGCTACATTCTTCAACCAGTTCAGAGAGTATATTTTCTTCAGCACTTGACAAGCAAGGCAATTTGTTTGACGTGCTTCTTACACTTTATTTTAACAAGTCGCATTCAGCTGCTCTGTAGCAGTGCCGTTTTGTTCCTTATTTGTTAAAAACAGCGTAATCTTTCCTTCTTTAACGACCAAACATTCAATTCAAACGATATCTTGAGTTCGACTTCCTTTACGAACTGATAGACATCATATCTCTTTGCTTGTAAAATTGCAATAAAATTAGTAGCCATAAAGAAGCCCCCAACCACTATACCTTATTAGACTTTAAATATCACACAAAAACGCCTTTTCAAATGAAAGATTCTCAAAGTACCTACCTACCTCCTCAATGCCATAATCATAAACTGTGAAACCATGCTCTAAACAAGGACTCTTATCCCTTGCATAGTTAAACTCACACAAAAGACTTTGACTTTGACTAAACTATACACAGCTACTTTGGGTTCTCCATCTCTCCATTGACGATGCACATCAATTCTACATAAATCCAGGAAGAAGAGGACATTATAGTCTCTTTACCATTTACACACATTTCCATACTCTCTACTGTTTTCATATCTAAATCCGAAAAGCATAATCCTAATAGATCCGGTCTTTGGGAGCAACCTGCAACGACCAGACCACCTCACCCACCATACCACACCGCCAGGTATTTTAATAAGGCGAACACAGAAAGGAATTCAATATCTTTTTTATTCCCTCTCTGTTCCTGTTTTTTTGTTTCGTTTTCTTTTTGTTGTTGTGTTCTGGTCTATGGTAATATTGCACAATGGTCGTTTTTATGGTGATGCTGCTCCTAATGGGTCATAAAGAAAGAATGCAAATAATAATAATTATGAGCTCTAAAAGACCAACCAAGCAACCAACCCAACGTCCAAGGATTCTCTTTAATTCTATGCAGACATGTGTTGGATATTGATTTTTTTGTGTAATTAGTTTACGAAAGTTATTTGCACAACAAAAAGTGAATTCTATAAAAAATTACTATAGAAATTTAATTTCAATTTACAAGGTGGGTAGCACGAGAAATTCTTGCGAAGGATAAAAAATATTGTTTTTTTTTTTTTTTTATTTTTTAATATAATTGTTGAACTTTTCGAGTTTTGCATGAAACAGAACTTAATTGAGTTTAAAAATATTTTCCCTCCAGTTGTTGTTGTTTTTTGTGTGCTTATATGGTTTTGACATATTCGTTAGAAGTCAGATATTTTAGAAAATTATTTTCAAAGATCTCTTAGGCTAATACGGGAAAGGTAGGATTTTATTCTAAACAAAAGTTAATAATAAATGACTTTTTCAAATCACTGTCTGAAGTGACAGTCTTCCAAAAGGAAAACAACTTTGGCAGTTGAAAGCGGCCATCTCGTAGAAGCTATATAGATATCTGCCTGCTTTTTTTTTTAAATTGTGCATTTTCCAGTCGGGTATTAGGCCAATCCTCTAGTCGTCAAAACCACTCACTCTAGCATCTGCAGTTGCTTGACAGTGAGGCTTGACCCTCATGATGGTATCTAATCTGTGCGTGTGGAGATGAGTTTTTCATTGTACCACATTTTGGTGCATCTCTATTATAGACCCTATTGAATCTCCTCCTTCATTCACCTTCCTTACATGTGGAAGCGATAGGCAGTCTTTTTTACTAAATTAGATTAAGTATGAAATAAGTATGATTTCTATGTTTTTGGGGACCTAAATTATTCCCAGACATGCTTATTGCAATGCCTGCTTCAAGACTTTGTTCAAGAAATCGCATGACAAGCAATCTCCTTGCTTAAAACGGGTTCAGGTTTGGATACAGCATTAAGCTGTATCATCTTTCGCCAAATCCCGAGTTCAAACATTGCCATTAAAAATCGGCTCTGAAGTCGATGAAAAGATGATGGGCTTTTGACGTGAAATTCATTGATTATTTCCAGGATTAGTTTCAGTGTGGCCTACACTCAAAGGGGCCTCTGAGGAGGAGGCATGCATTCTTCTAACGTGGATGATGAATTATTGGTGCATGCTATTTTATAGACCATCTCCTCCATTCTTGAAGAGTTCCGCAGGATTGTCATTTTAGCCGGCGGATTTGTGATTGTATAGCTTGTGGATGTCTCTTTAGACCTAAGCTAACAGGAAATTTTCAAAGTCAGATTTTATTTCTCGGTAAGTGCGAACCATCTATCAACTAACCAATAATGGATTTGGTTGGTGGTTGGACCATCGTCACGTCGCTGCATTGATCCCTCGTCAGGAAAACACAGTGCTACTACTACCACAGTATTAAAAGCTTCAATAAAGTCGATTAGTTGGAAGTCTTCAAATGTTGTAACTGTGACTAGGCTCTGATTACTTCAAATTTTTACGTAATACTCTGGACAGCCTCCACCCAAGGGGTCCCAATACTTCAGCATTATATGACGGTCGGGGCGTGAGCAAATGTTGAACTAATTTTCTGTAGTGCATGCTTAACCGTAGCCAAGCAATCAATTCAACAAAACTTCATACTTTACTGAAATAGAACTTATAATATTAAAGAATTATTGAACTTCCAATTTTACATGAAATGAGATGAAGGAAGATATCCCAAAAAAAAATCAAATCAAGGAATCCTCACCTTCTTCATTTCGCGATCACTTCGAAGAGTGTTTGAAATTCTCAACCAACAATTTTTTTTAGGAACAACTTTTGTCTAATTCAAAGTTCCTTGGCATATTGCTTGGGGGCACATACACAGAACACAGTGTTGTGTATAAATTCGACACCAATTTAAATTCATTCAATTTCAGTGCCAAGACAGAAAGTCTTGAAAAATTCCCTAATATTCTTGATTCAAGGCTTGTCAATGCTAAAATATGTTTTGAATAATCAAAAATAAAAGCAATTTTCTTCACCCCAGTGTCCTTGTCAGTTTCCATATTCTGTTTGGTTTTTAATTTTTACCTTTAATCGATTTTCCTTCATATAATGTCTGTGGCGTCCCAATTTTTTCCCTTTTCTCTTAATTTTTTGATATTATTTTCCAATTTTCAACAAGCCAGCGTTGTCCTCGACGTCGCTCGTTCTCCTCTTTCTTACCTTCATCGTTCTCGTTGTCATTTTGGGGTTTGCGAACCCCAACACACAATAAAAAAAAACACAGCCCTTCGAGTAAATACGCGAAGTCTAACTTGTTGCTGTACCTTTATGCTCCAGCTCCTGCTCCAAACGTTCGCGTGTGACTCTTGTATTTATGCCTTGGAAACCAACGTAAGCACGAAAGTAATTTACGTTCGATTAAAAAAAAATTCAAGACATTGAAGACTTTCAGGACGACGACGTACAAAAATTGTAATTTACCACCCCTTTGCACACTCTGGCAAGAGTCAAAACCGTCGTCATCGTGTCGTCGTCGGTGTAGAGCTGTCGTTTTCGGTTCATTGTATTCCTCGGTAAAACTTTGCGCCACATTGTTCTTTCTCCACCCACTCGACAACACGAAAAAGGACCCAACGTCTCCTCTCAACCTATTCGACCTTTAGGTAGTGAGGCGGGCGATACGGCGTTTGTGAAATTTCCTATGTTTGGAAAATTGTCGAGCAAAAACGATTATTTATTCATTTAAGGAGCAAAAATTAAAATTTTCTCAGGTGGATGATGGTGAAAGTCACAAGATGCGTAATGAATAGAAATCTACCGACACCACTTACGAGTACGAGGGGCTCTATAGTACCTCGCCGCCACTACCGCCGCCGCCCTTACCATCAAGTATATTTTTTAAGTGCCTAAGTACCTATCTTCCCTATCTTTCAAGTGGCTTACTTTGATTTGAATCACGTTCTTAATATTTTTTTTTTTGCTTTCTATTTTTTGACTGAGGCTGGGACTAAAAGCAACGCCTCCGTTTACTTAATAAATCGTCGCTAAATGGAAAACCAATTAAATAAATTTGAAAGAAAATTAATGAAATTTGTCCTGCCACGGCGGCGCGCAAAAAAAAGAAAAGAAAAACAAATCAATGTGAACAACGTTCCGTTTTGTTAGTTTTCTTCTTTAAGTTGAAATTTCTCTTTGACTTGAAGTCTGTTTTTAAATTTTCAAGAGAGTTGAAAGCTTTTTTGACGAATTTCCTTAAAATAGACGATGATGATGGCTTGATACTCTTTTCATGCGATTTTAGAGAAAAGCTCAATCCTTTTTTCATCAACATACTAGTACTTGATAAAATGTTATTCAATTCCTTGATTTAAAAAAAAAATATATTATTGGTCTTTTAAATAATGCCAAGTCTAGCTACAACTAAATTTTGCTATTGCGATATAGACAACACTAGACCGGTTCTATGGACGATATAAAGCTCTTTGTTACGTAAGCAAGGAAGTTCCAGAGGCAACAAGTAAACTGCTATAAATCGATTCAGCGTTATTTATGGTTCTGTGCTTGACAGAAAAGAAAACTTTGCGTTGTTAGTTTTTTGGCAAGTCAAAGGGTTTTGAGAACAATGACCTTAGGAACTAGTTTGGATGAGATTTTTTTTCTCAGTAATTCTCACCGCCCGCCACCATGAGTCAATCAGCTTATTTTAAAAGAGGGTATTTCCGATGATCCATGGTATCCTGTCAGTTTAAAGAATATTGTAGTTAGAGTTGTGTTTTCTTCTCCCTTATTATGGCAAGGGGTTAACTGTGAATTTTTGTGTTCATCTATTGGAACAGCAATACTGAATCTTTCTGGTATTGTTTTTTATGATTTCCTGAAGATCGAAGTCTCTCTTAATTTTCTATTACTCAAAAACTTTCTTTGCTGATTTCTTGGGTTGGATTTTATTAGATCTGCTGCCAGCATCAATCTGGCAAATAAACCATTGTTCACATTGTGATATGCACCACTATAGAAAATTCTTCGTGACAGTTGGATCCACCAGCGAATTCCATTTAGTGCGTCTAAAAATATAGTGACGCTCACAATCTAGGATGAATCTCGGCCCCAAAGACGAGGTCTTCCTCTTCCACGAGTCCATCGTTGTCCGTCGAAAATTCGACGGGCTGAACACCAACGTGTTCCACATAACCCAGCCAAGATTGCTGAATTCTTAGCTTTCTGACCCGGTTGATGCTGCTGTTATACCCGTATAGCTCGTTGTTGTATCTCCTTCTCCACTCTCCGCCGATGCACACTGGATCGATCATAAATCGAAGAATATTTCTCTGAAAGGATCACAGAAAGTTCTTATTCGCTCTTGTCAATGTCCATGTCTCCACCTCTTTCTTTGAGAGGGGCTTTACTGCTCAGATGCGTTCTTAGCTCGAAAAAAAGCAATTGGCGAGAGTGATTCCTCGAGGTACAAAGGTATACAGTCTCTGGCTTCTTCAAAATTGTATCTGCCTATTGTGAGATGTTCTGGCCGAGTTTCATTCGTATCAGATCGCTGGTATCATCAAATTAGAACTTGAAAAAATGGACTTTTTTCTGATTTGAAGGTATTGGACAAGTGCAGAGTTAGTGTTTTGGTTGTTTCTTCTTTGATTTTGTCCAGTTTGACGGGCAGTTGCCCGTAGCTTAGTTGGTAAGTGCGTTGGCTGCTAAGCAGAACGTCGTTGGTTCGAGTCCTACTCAGGCCAAGTTTTTATTTCATCTTTCACGGGTACTGCCTCTTGTGAAGACCTGACAAATCTTCTAAGAGTATCAATCTGTCATGAAAAAGTGCTTCTCAACTTTGCCCCTCAATGGTCCCCTCAATTCTCCACACGCACTCAGAGAATTGTTGATGAGAGTAAGTCACTTAGGCTTTGGCTCTTCAAGAGCTGTCGCGCCACTCTATTTTTGTTTCCTGTTGTGACATCAACTGTAGATCTTACGCTCAAACAATAGAAGTGGCTTGGCTGTCTGTACGGTCTAACTTTTTTCTTACGTTTTACCCTCTGCAGTGACGTAGACTCCAGTAAACCTTATTTAGTCTAATAGGTGTTCATATTGTAATATTCGGCTTGGTCCGACAATTAAAACTTATTCACTTTTTAAATAAAACACAAATTCACTTTATTCAAATCACTCACAAACTTATTTATTCAACACTTTCAATTATAACTTTGCAAACACAGAGTACTTTTCTTTATCGCAGTTCACAATTCATTAATTCGCCTCGCCACCAAACGGCTATTTATATCAAAAATGATGGGTTCTAGAAACTACTATTGGTTCCTATTAGTTCTTGGGGAAGCTGAAAGTTCGAGAGAAAATACTGGGATTTTTGTAGGGGCTAACGTTCTTAATGCTAAACAAAAAGTTTCTCTTAATCTTAATTAATTATTGCCCCTCACGAGTGTTTACTACTACAATTAAACGATATTAAGTAAAGAGAGTATGTACATTAAATAAACAAGAGATACAGAGTAAGTAAAGAGAGTAATGAAAAGTGTGTACATTAAATATAGAAAGAGATACAGAGTAAGTAAAGAGAGTAAGAAAAGTGTGTACATTAAATATAGAAAGAGATACAGAGAGTAAGAGATAATAAAGTATACACATTAGTATTAGACATTACAATAGAAGGAGATACAGAGCGTATGAGATAAATAAAGTGTATACACATTACATTGCCCCCTCCTTAGGATTGATCGTCCCGAACAAATCCATCATCTTCATCACCACTGTAGCGATGTAGTCGGTCGCGATGTACGACTTTAAGTTTACCTCTGACTCCTTTTTGTATCCGGTACACGACGTCGTTGATTTTGCTAATCACTGTATATGGGCCTTCCCAGTCCCGTTGAAGTTTCGGTGACAACCCCTTTTGTCGATGGGGATTGTAAAGCCACACTCGATCTCCTGCTTGGAACTCTGTTGTTGTCGCTCGTATATCGTAGCGTGTCTTCATTCGGTCACTGAACATCTTAATTTTTGACCTGGTATCGTCGTGGATCTGAAGGAGTCTTTCTCTCAGGTCATCCAAGTAGACATCCTCGGCTTGCGGTTCCGACGTGGGACATCCAAATTTGATTTCGCTCGGCAGTCTGATGTTCCTTCCCATTAAAATCTCAGACGGTGTATGGCCAGTTGAGCTATGTCTTGCACTTCGATACGCCATCAAAAACAGTGGAATGTGTCGATCCCAATCTCGCTGGTTGTCGTCCACAACTTTGCAAAGATGTTCCTTCAGGATTCGGTTGAACCGTTCGACCATGCCATCAGATTGTGGGTGGAGTGGTGTTGTTCTTGTCTTCTTAATGTGAAGAAGCCCACAAACTTCCTGGAATATGTTTGATTCAAAGTTCCTTCCCTGGTCGGAATGCAGTTCTAATGGAACACCGAATCTGCTCACCCAGTTGAACACAATTTGGTCTGCGACTGTTTTGGCTTCTTGATTCGGTATGGCGTATGCTTCAGGCCACTTGCTGAAGTAATCCATGACGACCAGAATATAACGATTTCCATTATTTGTTTCCGGAAATGGACCCGCCACGTCTATTGCAATCCTTTCAAAGGGTGATCCGACATTATACTGCTGCATTTGGCTGTGATTCTTTTTGTTCGGGCCTTTGGTGGCAGCACAGGTATCACATTTTCGGCACCACTTCTCGACATCTTCCCTTGCATGTAGCCAATAGAATCGTTGTCGAACCTTTTCTAGCATCTTGTTTACTCCTAGATGGCCTCACGAAACTCCATCATGCATCTCTCGCAGAACGTCCACAATCTTCGATCTCGGTAAGACTAGCTGCATTACATAGGACTTTCCATCTGCTGATTCCCATTTACGTCGAAGGACACCCTCTTGGACATGCAATGAGTCCCACTGTGCCCAATAGGCCTTTAGAGCCGGACTTCTGTCGGAGATATCGGCCCATTCTGGTTTTTCCTGGTGTTCCTTGCATGCGAGGATGGGTTCAATATCTGGGTCCTCTTGTTGAGCCTTCCTCAACTCGTCGTTGCTCCAGCCATAAATGGGATCGGTTCTGGTTCGTTGGACAGTGACCACTTCTTTTTCTTCTTGGCGTCTGCAATGCTTACAGTCTTGCTTACATGGTCTCCGAGACAGTGCATCAGCATTTGAGTGAAGCTTCCCCTTCCGATGTTGAATTTCATAATCGTACGTCTGCAGCCTCTCAATCCATCTCGCCACTTGACCCTCTGGATTCTTGAAATTCAAAAGCCAGTTTAGTGCTCCATGGTCGGTTCGGAGAAGAAACTTCTGTCCATAGAGATACTTATGGAAGTGCTTTGTTGCCAAAATCAGTGCAAGAAGTTCTCTTCTGGTCACACAATAGTTTCTTTCCGACTTTGAGAGTACCTTGCTGTAATAGGCAACCACCTTTTCTTCGCCATCATGTACC
This sequence comes from Sphaerophoria taeniata, assembly GCA_943590905.1. Classification (NCBI taxonomy): domain Eukaryota; kingdom Metazoa; phylum Arthropoda; class Insecta; order Diptera; family Syrphidae; genus Sphaerophoria; species Sphaerophoria taeniata. The sequence goes on from OX016542.1 coordinate 88,834,853, forward strand.
TGTGACAATACAGCACCAATCCCGACATTGCTGGCATCAGCATCAATGATGAACGGTTTTCCTGGAGTCGGGTAGGTCAGCACTGGTGCATTACACAAGCGTTGCTTGAGCTCTTGAAAGCTGCGCTCGCACTCACCTGACCATTTAAACTGCTTTCCCTTTTCCGTTAGCTGATGTAGACTCTTGGCGATCTCAGCAAAATTCTTGACGAAGCGCCTATAGTAGGTGGCTAGACCCAGAAAGCTTCGGAGTTGATGTTTGTCCTGTGGTGTTGGCCAATTCTTCACGGTGTCAACCTTATCAGAATCCGTCTTAACTCCTTGGGATGAGATGATATGTCCCAGGTATTTCACTTCGGTTTTGAAGAGTGAACACTTTTCTGGATTGAGCTTGAGGTGGGCTTCTCGAAGTCTTTGAAACACGGCTCTCAGATTTGTACAATGTTCGTCAAATGTTTTCCCGTATACGATGACGTCATCCAAATAGACCAGGCAAGATTTCCAAGTGAGTCCTTGCAGGACGCATTCCATAAGGCGCTCAAAAGTCGCTGGAGCATTGCACAGTCCAAAAGGCATCACTTTGAACTGCCACAATCCGTTTCCTGTCGAGAACGCTGTCTTCTCTTTGTCTTCAGGATGGATTTCTACTTGCCAGTATCCACTTTTCAGGTCCAAAGTTGAGAACCATTGTGCTCCTTCCATTGCGTCCAGAGTATCGCTGATCCTAGGCAGAGGGTAGCTATCTTTCTTGGTCACATCGTTCAACCTTCGATAGTCCACGCAAAAGCGGGTTGATCCGTCTTTCTTCTTTACCAGGACCACTGGAGACGCCCAAGGGCTTTTTGAGTTTTCGATAAGACCCTCTTCTTTCATGGTGGTTATCAGTTCTTCAACCTCACCTTGTTTGGCTAGTGGAAGGCGTCTTGCAGGTTGACGAATTGGCTTTGCATCCCCGGTGTTGATTCGATGTTGAACCAGTTGTGTTCTGCCATATTTACCTTGCGATGATGAAAAGATGTCTGCAAATTCTTCGAGGAGACCTTCTGCAGTTCTTCGTTGTTGTTGGCCAAGATTAGAGGACTCGAGAATGTTCGTCTTTATGGAGTTCAGCTCTTTGGACTTCAATGTTTGCCTTGGGTCTTCTTCGCTGATCCTTGTTATAGCTGATACAGATTCGCATTGTCCGACAATCTCACCTTTTCTAAGCTTAACTTCGTACGGCTTGATGTTGAGTATTCGTACGGGAACCATGTTCTTTACAGGTCTAACAAGAGTCTTCCCAATGGTGACGTTTTGGGAGGACTTTACAGATGCTGGTTCGACCATGAGGTATCGATGGCTGCCAGGCTTACCTTTCAATTTCGTCCACACGAATACTTCTGAAGAAGCAGGCAAAGTCAGATCTTCTTTAATGACGGTTTTCACAGATAGCGAGGTCTCATACGAGTGAATCCCATAGATCATCGGAATCTCGATGTTTCGATATTTCAGGACTTGGTTCCCGATGTCCAATATCACTCCGTGATCTTTCATGAAATCGACGCCGACAATGCACTCGTCGCATATATCTGCTACCAGGAACAGGTGAGAGAATTCCAGCTCTGCCATCCGGATCTTAAGACGTACCTCACCATAGACTTTTGCGGATTCTCCAGTTGCAGTCCTTAGACGATAGCTATTGGTGTTGTGGAGCCATGTCTTCTTAACGAGGTCCTGCCGTACAATGGACGCCGTGGCACCGGTGTCGATGGTAGCCACACATTTGTTGCCGTTTATACTTGCTTCCACGGTCAGGCTCTTGTTGTCACGTTTCGTTTGAGAAACCTGGATGGTGTTTCTGTAGCTATCGGTACTAGAAGCCAGCTTCTGTCCCTCGAAATTGGTGGGGTGGGAAACAACTTGAGAAACAACATTGTTGTAGGTGTAACTTTGACCAGTTGACATATTTCTGTGTTCACAGTGTTGGCATGTGGTTCCTCTTCGCGGTAATCTGCACTGTCGTTGAAGATGCCCGGTCTTGTTGCAGTTCCAGCATCGTGCTGGTCCGTCTCGCTGACTCCTTTCCAGAGTAGCCTTCTGACAAGAGCATTCTTGGACTTCCAATTCTCTCACGCGATGCACGTTTTGGGAAGCTTGTTCTGCGGCTTCCATTGTTAGAGCGAAAGCCAATGCTTCTGGTAGTGTTTGTTTTCCGGCAGTGCGAATAGCCCTTTGGAGATTTATATCGCCCACAGCTCTCACAAAGGCTTCAACAGCAAGTTGATTTATTATCTCGTTGCCAGCTGTTGGGTATGCCAGGTGAACCAGTCGCTCAATATCTGCCTGAAGCTGCTGCAGAGTTTCACCTCTTTTCTGTGCTCTATTGTTAAGCTGAACTCGGAAGACTTCTGTCATGTGGCTATCCCCAAACCGCTGTTCGATTGCGTTTACCAGAACTTTGAAGTCACCGTTCTTCTCTGCTGGGATGGTTTGTAGCAGTTCAGCAGCTGCTCCTCTCAAGGCAAGCGTAAGAGCAATGTATTTTTCGTCATCGTCCCAGCCGTTTGTTAACGCTGCTGCTTCAAACTGTTTCTTGTAGATTGACCACGGTATCTGACCATCAAAGCTTGGGGGATTCACTTCTCTCTTTCTTGAGCACTCACCAGAAGGTTCTCGAGCTTTCATTTTTCGCACTTTTTCTAGTTCGCTTGTAATGGTTTCGATCTGGTCGTCTATTTTCTTGAAACGTGCATTAGTCGTTGAATTTTGTTTTTCGACACGCTCATCGAGAGTATTGATTTTGTCTTCGAAGTCCGCAAACCTGCCTTCTAGCAGATTTTTCTGTTCATCAAACCGATCTCGAACGTCATCCCTTTGAGCTTGTAGTTGTTCCAGAACATCATTCTTTTGAGTTTCTAGTTGCTTGAGGACATTTCCTTCCAGTTGTTTGAGGACATTCTCTTGCTCGGTCTTCTGCTCGTTTCTTTGAGTTTCTAGTTGCTCCAGAACATTCTTGTTTTGAGTTTCTTGCTTCTTTTGATTCTCTTCAAATTTGGCTAGAAGAAGTGTCATCATGGTAGATAAGTCGGCAGTTGCATTTACCTCTTCCGATTTTGCTTCCACTTCGAAAGCAAACGTATCTGGGTCTTCATTTTGTTCTTCCAGATATTCCTGTAGCCGTTTTACGAGTTCGATTTTATATCCTGCCGCACTTAAGCCACGTTTGCTTAATTCGGCCTTTAGCTCAGCGACAGTTAAGTCTTTCAAAACTTTACTTATCATTTTTTAACTTCACTATTTCACACAAAATAGTTTAATCACTGTTCACTGTTTTATTCTCAATAAGTTTTAATCCCACTTCTGACACCAATGTAATATTCGGCTTGGTCCGACAATTAAAACTTATTCACTTTTTAAATAAAACACAAATTCACTTTATTCAAATCACTCACAAACTTATTTATTCAACACTTTCAATTATAACTTTGCAAACACAGAGTACTTTTCTTTATCGCAGTTCACAATTCATTAATTCGCCTCGCCACCAAACGGCTATTTATATCAAAAATGATGGGTTCTAGAAACTACTATTGGTTCCTATTAGTTCTTGGGGAAGCTGAAAGTTCGAGAGAAAATACTGGGATTTTTGTAGGGGCTAACGTTCTTAATGCTAAACAAAAAGTTTCTCTTAATCTTAATTAATTATTGCCCCTCACGAGTGTTTACTACTACAATTAAACGATATTAAGTAAAGAGAGTATGTACATTAAATAAACAAGAGATACAGAGTAAGTAAAGAGAGTAATGAAAAGTGTGTACATTAAATATAGAAAGAGATACAGAGTAAGTAAAGAGAGTAAGAAAAGTGTGTACATTAAATATAGAAAGAGATACAGAGAGTAAGAGATAATAAAGTATACACATTAGTATTAGACATTACAATAGAAGGAGATACAGAGCGTATGAGATAAATAAAGTGTATACACATTACAATATCTATTTAACCTGTTTACCTACTTAATCATCATTTCTGCCTTAGAACACTGGTTCCTCCTCGACTGTCCTACGAATTTTGGTTCTCGGTCCTCCAAATCTTCTTCTGTCTGTATATCTTTCAAGAGCCTATTCCGCTATGCTTAGCTGCACTTTCAATCGTATGTCCACAGCTGAGGTTTCCGGTAGTCCTTCTATGAAAGCCTTCGTCTGATATGCGGTTGGGCCACTCCAGACAACTCTAACGATCCTGTAAGGACATTTGATAGGAACTGCATTGTCTCGAAAGTAGTCAAAAATCTCAAATTTTTTTGTTCCTCTTCGTTAGTTTCGATCTCGCCCTTTTCCACTTAGTTTTTGGATTCTTTTCGTTGTTATTGCACAAATTTCATTGAAAATTTTTAAAAGCTGGTAATTTTCCCTTCAAAAGAAAACAGCAAAAGAGTCAAACTCATTTGGTAACATTATACCACACAAGCTTTTCCATCCCTTCAGTCGAACAATTGCAAGTAAAAACAAAAACAGAAACAACAAACCAGGACTTTCTTGAAAGTTATTGCCCCTGAAAAGTACCAACTGAGAATGCAAATCTGAATCGACACAACTGTGAGTGTGTGTGTGTGTGGAATTTTCCCTACCATTTCATATCTATCGGCTTCGGCTTCGGCTTCGGTTGCATTTCAGCTGTTATCTTCGACAGGTGTGTGGGTGTGTTTGAGTGTACCACGTAAAATTGAACTTTTTGAGCTAACAACCAAAATGGGGTTGAATTGTGTTCTCTGAGAGTGATCCCTCTCTCTATCTCTCTGTTAGCCCCAAATCAACAAACTTTTTGCCTCAGTAGAGGAACAAACACGCTGAATACTTTTAGCGCTCCATCAATATAGCTTTTTGGCTTTTTCCCAGTTTGATTTTACCTACGAAGTTGTTCGGATTAAACTAACGGATGTCGACCAAAACCTAAAAGCGGTTAGCAAAATTCTAAAAAAAAAAACAACTACACTTCAATTACAAGAAAAAAAAAGTAATAATTGTTCTTTTGAAATAGAAAAAAAAAACAGGATACACGCTTTTTCTCATAGCAAAATTCTTTTACATTGTTCTGTGCATTTGTGGTTCTCGATTCCATAATTCCTGCTAAACTGGGGCAACTTAATCGTTAAAAAAAATAAAAATAAAAAAGGATAAATGTAGCCTATCCGATTGTTATCCGCTATACTTGCTTTTTTACTCGTCCTGTTCGACAGCTCGTATATAGTCGTATTCGTCGTTTATCGTCATCGTCGTTGCCGTGTCGTGTCGGTTTTATCCCTGTGTATGTGCGGGTGATTCGTGTCTCGGTAACAACATTGTAGATTTTTATGTGTATTTGTATTTTGTCAATTAGAGGAAAAGGTGTGCTAAAACAACAACAAATTAAACTGAGAGCAGCCAGTAGAAAGGATATAGATCTACCGTAGGTATAATAACACAGGGACTAAAATTTGTTATGAAAATATGATTATCCCAGAATATGCGACAGTATCGAAAGGACTTTGAATGTTTTTGAATATTATCGGCAAAGTTTATTGGATTTGTATTTATTGTGCGAGTGTGTACTAACTGGGTACATACAGGTTCAGCAAGAAAACCGATATAGTCCTGCTGACGAGTCCCTTTTGTTTGAACAAGGAATTTTTCCTAAGTGTTGTTGCTGGTATATCGGTGTGTGTGTGTGACGGAGTAAATAATAATCAGAGTGAAGCGCGATAGGATTACAGTGAAATTTGCATTTGTTGGAAGAAAAACATAAAACAAACTTTGTCGAGAGAAAAAAGCAAAAAAAAAAAAAGGAGTCGAAACAGGATACACAACAAAGCAGCGCCAGCGGTTTGACAGGGAGCTTTGCTGTTATTGTGTGTAAGTTGTAGGTTTTTTCATCTTTTTATCTTGAAATGCTTTCAAATTGATTTTGCTATAAAATATGCATTTTATCAAATCGGATCGTCCTTTTGCAAGGGACAACAATGGACTTGGGTTGGTTGGTTGATGGTTCCGTTTTTGTTTCTGTTTCTTATTAGCTTTGACGGTGGACCTGTTGCAAAAAGTACACCTGACATTTTTCTTTTAAGGGGGCGGGCGTAGAGGGGAGGATTGCTTTTAACAAGGGCGCTTAATTCATTCATATTCGGTGCAGGAATACGTAAATGGTTCTTAAATGTTTTACGAATGTTGTGTACTTTTGTTCTTTGAAAGTCAACATTTCAAGTCTCTTAAGTATACTTACCTTCCTAAAACATGACTTTGCCTCCCCTTTTATTTATCTGCAAATTTCAAGTTAAGCTGTTTGAGTGCGGACTAAAATGATAAATTGGTCCTATGGGACAGATTCAATTTATGGTTGTAGATATTTTCTTCAGACCCTTCGTAAATGAAATCCTCGGATTTTATGAAAGTAAATTTGCACTCATATTAAGTCTCTAATTACAGTCATTGGGAGGTGGGACTGTGGGACAGCATTTGTATCTATTAATATTAGTTCTTTCGTCGAAAAAGTTGTGAATTAGAAGTTTAAGAAAACAAAAATTACTTAAATTTATTCTGATAGTCCAAAATCTGTTGAAAGGCTAATGTTCACTGATCAAGCTTGCTCTGTATGTCTGTCAAAAAAGCATCCAAAAAAAGTTGAGTTATGACAAGATTAGCCATAGCCATAATTTAAAATTCGTGAAAAAGGAATCTCCGGCATTTTTGTTTTTTTTTGCCCTTGTTGAAGCCATAAACGTTGGTTTGATTTCACAACGTTTGTTCCAATTTTTGAACACTTTATCCAATTATTCTCTTTGCCTTCAAGCTAGGGAATCAGTTGAGTCCCAAACCATGAATTAATGTTCCTTGAAAACAAAAATGTAAAATATCTCACGTTACTTCTTACTATTGAATTCAGTCGAAACATTGTTTCAAGACTTATTCGACTCAATGGAAATTTTAAAGACAAAGTCATCCTAAGTTGTCTACTTCTCGCTTCCCATAGTTCCACGCTACATTTGGCTGTTTTTTGTCTACCAAAAATTAAGCTGTGTGTTTTTCCTTGTTTTGTACAAGAAAATAAAATCGATTAATTCCACTCACGTCATTAAAACTATTTCATTTACCAACGCGTTGGTTTTAATTCGCTTTGTCGCCTTTTTTTAATTAACACCCAGTCAAAAAATCGATATCCCTGTTTCGTATATTCGCACGTAAAAAAGCCGCTCAGGTTGTCACAAAATTGGAATTTTGTTGAGATTCCTGAAATAGGTAATGAGTGGGCCGTAGCTCTCACAGCTACCGTCCAGCTTTGAAAGAACTCCAACTGGGGGAAACCACCTCCGAAGCCCAAAAAAGTCCTGATTTCTATGTCCATGGAACCACTTTCAAACTTTGAACAAAAAATGTTCTCTAAATATTTCCACAACAGTTTAAATTATCTCAACACTTGAATATGATTTATGTTCAATTTATTTGTTTGTTTGTTTTACATAAAATTTATTGCTGTTTGAAATCCTTTCATTTTCTGCCGATTTATGAATTTATTCAACAAAAAGTAAACTCTTTCTCAATCGCTCTAAACCAAACAAATAAAAATTATTTTGTTTTCTTTTCAATAAATTGAAACTATAAAATTGTGGGCGTGTGAAGAACTCAACGAACTCGTTCATACATTCAAATCTTCTCTGATTTTTTTGTTCAAGAATTTACAATTAATTTTAATGAGTAATTAGATTATATATAAGGCTGACTATTAGAGTCCATTGTCAACCAATTTTGGTAAACCAAAATTCCATCCATTTAAGCCAGACATAATAACGCATCAAAGCATTTATTCATTGTCAAAAATTAATTGTCAAACGCATGCATCATTATGACCTAATAAATCATTTTAATTATTATTTATTTGTTTGAGTTAAAATAAAGCAAAAGTTGCAAACAAAATAGATTCAATATTTTTTTTTTTTTTGATAATCTATCTTTGGCATAGAATTCGGTTTAAATTTGGAACAAATGATTTTATGCCTAAAAATAATTGTTGAAGTAATTACTGATAAAACCATTCAGACGGCTGACGATATAAATATGAAAATGGTAGCGTCATTAATAATTCCTTGAATAGGCTTGCACCTGCCACTCCTTTAGAGAACTGATTTTTTTCTGTAAAAAAAGAATTGTCTTCATCAAGTAGATTTTTTTTTTCTTCTAACACAAAATAGAACTATTTCAGCTATCTTTGATAGTAAACTTTATTTCCTTGATTTAAAGAAAGGTTGTAGCGAGTTGACAAACAAAACAGACTCGTGTGTAGAGTTGTTTTTCGTTAATCATCGGTACTGTCAAACTAATCAAGCTAAAATACAAATTGTGCAAAAAGTGTCATAAGAATTCTTCAAATCAAAGCCTAAAAAAAACGTTTTAAGAAGTTAAACAAAAGTGAGATGTGAGGTAAGAAAAAGCCGTGAACTCTACTTTCATAACAAGTTTCGAAGAGCTCAATATTTTTAATAAGTTTTTCTCTTCAGTTGGTCAATATTCTTTGGCTTTGGCTAGTAATCATTTATGTATGTATGCACTGTCTACGCACTGAATTAGTTGAAAACTCAAGCAATTCGAGAACCTATTACAGGGTCAGAAATCTTAAAGTTAATATACGGCTTAGATAATTCTAACTCAAGTGGTTGTGATAGCATTTCAAACATTACCTTAAGAAAATTGTTTTAAACCTTGTTGGTATTTTGATACATATTTTCAATTTGAGTTTCTTTGAAGGAACTTTTTCAGACAAATTAAAATGTGCCTACGTTTAACCTCTTTTCAAAAAGGGGAATAAGAGAGAAACATTAAACAACTATAGGCCAATTTCATTACTTTCAATCTTTCATCCATATCAAAAACTTTTGAAAGGGCTATTAAATTTAGAATACTGAACTACTTCAAAAAAACGCATTTTTTCAACGATGTTCAGTTTGGTTTTAGGGAGGGTATTTCTACAGAATATGCCCTTTTAAGCTTTTAGTTCCAGAACTTACAAAGGGCTAGATGACAAAAAATTCTGTGCAGGTCTCTTTGTCGATATTACAAAGGCCACGGTGGACCATGATATTCTCATCAATAAATTATTCTTTTCTAGTTTTCGTGTTCTTATGTTAAGTTGGTTTTCTTCTTACCTCAAGAAAAGATCTTAAAAATAAAAAATAAATGAGAATTTGAGTGATTCTGTATTAATTAATAAAGGAGTTCCGCAAGGATCAGTTTTCGGGTTTTCCTTATTTTTGTAAATTCTCTTTTCTTCCAACGGTTTATAGGAAAGCCTACAGCTTTTGCGGATGACATCGCGATTGCGTACGCCTCTTCCAGCAGCGCCTTAAACTTGCTTGCTGATATTAATCATGACATTCGTTTATTGAGTCTTTGGTTCATAACTCATAAGTTAGTTATCAGCAACAAAACGAAATTGATGTTTTTTAATCAGCGTCAGATGGAATCCCCTGACACCGACTTTAGTTTTCACTCTTGGAACTGTAACAAATTTGGTTTTGATTATAATTGTAACTTTGGTAGACAGAATTATAATTATATTTTAAATGAAAACTCAAGATGTGGTTCAGACTGTTTTTCAATTGAAATTGTAGATAAGTTCAAATATTTGGGAGTTTGGATTGATGGTAATTGGAATTGAATTTAAAACAACATTTTCGTGTTTCTCTTCGCCACCTATTTCTTTTAAAAAAATATTTGAATGATGTTGCTTTAAGGTCGGTATATTATGCGACTTTTCATTCTAGACTACAAAATGGTATCTCTTGCTGGGGCGGCACTTTTACCTCTTACCTACAAAATTTACTTTCAATACAGAAAAAAACCATTCGTTTACTAACAAGTGTAAGCCGCATGAGTCCATCTATGTTGCTCTTTAGAAACTTGAAGATTCTTCCAGTAAAACATCTATACTACTATAAAGTTTTGAAATTTTTTTTATTAAGAGTGCTTATTTTCGTAGTCGGAGTTTTAACAAACGCACGTAGTTTACGGAGTAACTCATCATTTTTGGTCAATATAACCCTCATTTCGAATAACGCATTTTCGAAACTTTTACACTGTCGTAGCTTGTAAATTATATAATTCCCTGCCTTTAAACCTGAGGCTCTTAAGAAATCAAAGTTCTTTCTTAAACCAAGCTAAGCTTTGGTTTCTAAATTTTAATCATGATGATATTATTAATGTTCTGCCATACCTTTCGTAAATTTTGTTTAAGATCTAATATTATAAAAAATGTTATTATTTTTCTTAGTAAAATGTTGGTTTAGTTGGGATTATAAATTAAAATTAAAGCTATAATTGTGGTTTATTATGATTATGATTAAAATTCTAACAATACAATAAATGCATATAAAATTGACTGTTCACCCCACAGTAAAACAGTTGTATTACTTAAACTTGGTTATATATATTTTGTTTTTTCTTTTTTGAAGTGATATTCAAACTTATTTATTTTGAATTCATTATATCACTACTTTTTCTATATACTTTTATATTAGTTAAACTTTATAATTTTTTATATATTCTGAACAATGAAATAAATAAATAAATAATTAATAATAAATTTAAAAGTGCTTTCAAAAGTATCGTTTTAGGGAAAAGGTGTTTCTCAACTAAGCCTTTTGGTATTATCATTCAATTGAAAATAGCTCAATTCTTCACTCCTATTCGAACTTTAATTTGTGCCTCTGCTTTCTTCTTTTCTGTGCAGAGTATGAAGACCATGAAAAAATTATTGTTTTAATTAATCTGATCAAGTACTAAAATACGCTCTTGCTTGCGATTTATTTTCTTCATTACATAAATTTAAACGAGTAAGAGAGAGGATGTTTTATTAAAGTTGCTTGAATATTTCCTTAATGCTCCATAAAACATTTTACCTTCTCTCCAACACGTTTCCCAAGCAAATCCAAATATGCAACAAATCATAAAGTAAGAAAAATATAAATCCCTTCGTGAAGGCACTTTAGAAGATATTTAAAAATATATATCGCCTGTGCAAAAAAAAAACAACAAAACCAAACAAAAATTTCCCATTCACCTCATAAATCAACTTTTTTAATGAGCCTCATTAAATTCCTTTTCACGAGCTTAAATATCCTTGAATTTATCGTTTAAATAAAAAAATACCAACCGCATACATTATCGCAATCATTTTCCTTGGCTTCCTACTTAATTTAAAGAACAACACAAAAAAAAATCCAAACCCTATCAAACACTAACCACAACAAGCTTTCGATGGTGTTTTCTTTCGGCGCCTATAAAAAAAGTACAATCATTATCAATTTTTCAAATAGAAAGGTAAACATTCACGGACGGAAAAAATATTCTTGGAGTTTTTCTTTTCTTTTGGTTATAATAATTGTTATTTTTCTGTTTGAGTACTTTGACTGTAAGACCTTATTAATGGCCAACCCAGAGAATAGGGACGTTTTGGTTTCTTACAAAGTTGGTTGCTGGTGCGTGCATTGGGTTTGTTTTTCGTCTTTTCATTCATGTTGAAGGCTTCAGAAGAGCTTGCAGTCATAATAGAGGTATTATTTTTAGGAGAAAAAGAAAAACCGAACCGAACTCAATGTCGAACTTTCCACGCAATTAGCCATCTGAATAATTGATTGACGAATTGTATTTTTTTTTTAACCTCCTCTGCATTAATTTTGTTCCCCTTGTTTACTGAACTTGCTGAGCAGGTAGAAAATAGTCGACGGTCTATTTTCGTAAGGACGATTTGTTTGCGCCGTGAAAAGGGGACTGAGCCAGTTGTACTGGTCGCTTGGAAGGTATGATTGACATTTCTTTGAAATGAAAAAATAAATCAATTTCTTAAAATCTCCAGTTTGTACCCAGTCAATCAGAAGCAAGCCAGATGGTCCAAAAGGCTTATTTTTACGCCTCTTTGCTCATTCGTAGGGTTTGAAAAAAATCAATTTTTGTGTTGTACCCTTGTACAGAGAATTTCCTCCGTTACGCTCTTTCGCAAAACTCTTCTACAAAAGAGCTTTAAAATTCTGTAAATCCTTTGAAAGCATCACTGGAACAGCCATCACGTCAAAATTTCTTTTTATTAACTCAAAAATCGCCTTTCAATATAATTCGAACTTTGCCCAAGAATTAAATGAATTTTTGATGTTTTCAACGTACGGCGTATACGTAACATTTTTTGTATCACACAACATTTTTCTTTTGATCGTCATGTTTCTCTTGACGAAAACGAATCTGACGACGAACCATGTTTCTGTTAGGATGTGGATTTTGTGTTCAAATTGAAGCTTCCTCTTTCCGGTTCCGCTTTGATTGCAATTTACGGCACTTATACCTCCGTCCTGAAAAGTGGTGTACCTCTATATTTCTTGATTTCGCTCTGTCTCTCACAAAATGAAATCGAAGCTAATTTGTTTGATTTGTTTTGCCAGAGAGATAAATAAAAAATCAAAAGAAATCAAAATTATCAATAAATGAGAAATTGTTGTTGAAATAAATGTATACAAAAAAATCCAAAAGAAATAAACATTCGGGTTTAGAAAAATTGTAGGTATTTAAAGTCCAAGGTCATATAACGTGTGTTCAGGCTTTCGAAAAATCTTACCTTCCCTTTTTGTCGAATATAAATAATTTGTAGGTAGTGTGTTTGAAAAGTGGAGTAGATTTGCTGTTTTTTTTCGTTTGTTTAATTTTTTTTCTTTCTTTTTTATAACACCACTCTTATTATCTTATCGAAAAGAAACCTTTTTCTCTTATCGTGCTGTGATTTATTTTACTCAAGAAAAAAGCAAAACAAAACGAAAAAAGAAAAAAATTAAATGGAAAGTGTCAGCATTCGATTGTTTGTTTGTGTTTTCTTGTGAAGGAAGGGATGTTCAAATATTTATTTTTTATTTCTAGAGGAATTGTTTTTCTATGGTAAATATTGCGAAGGTGCTCCTAGTTTTTTCTCTAATTGAAATTTTATTGCATTATTCACTTAATTTTATTAGTCCCGGAGGGAAAGTGACTTCAAAGTCTGCATGGGTTGTTGAATCTAGTTAAGGGTTCTTAATTTATTAATGGAAGTAAATATTATTTGACTTGGTTGTTAATTGTGCTTTTTTTATAGTAGCCTAGTGTACGAGTCGCTGTCATCAACTCGAATAAATCTCAACAGCTCTAGCTCAAGAATTTTGCCCATAGATCTGAAATTTTTGTATTCAAGGTCCAACTGACTCAACATTTCTTTCTCTCCTTCTTTAGGCCTTGATGCAGCTTGATTTGGAGAACAATGTTGAGGGAAAAATTGTCTTTTTTTAAAACAAACTTATAGCATTAAGAGCTTGGCACATCCACACTTGAATGTCGGGAAACCAACGCATACCCAATAGTGACAGAGGTTGGGATTGTAAAATGTGGACGTTTTCTTACTGTAATTGAAGGCAAGCACTTGCTTATGGAAGATGATAACCATGCTACACAGCACATTCCATAATTATTGATCCTTAGTGTACTAAATTTCCGTTGTGTTATCACCTGTTTAGAGATGCCACTTTTTGAACGCAACGGAGTTGAAAGTTGATTCGTATATTTCTGTGGCCTACAAAAGGTGAACTATTTAAGGACTTAGGGCAAATATCTTTCAATTAATCCGTGATCTTCGGTCTGAAATCATTAACAAAATTGTTCATTTGCCCTAACTGGCTCCAAGTTGAGCTTAGTTGAGTTTAAGTTAGGTTGGGTATTTCGAATAAGTCTCATCACATTGGGATAGGGAAGTGCTATGTATGAACTAATTGAAACAGTTGCTTCAAAGTAACAATAGTTTATTTAAGAAGTAAATATGTGAATTTAAATAATTGGTTTCTGATTATAAATTATTACATTTAAAACGTATTGACTCGTTGACGAATTATTCTAGACTGAATAATGAAAAAATATGATGACAGAAATAATAATGACGATATTAAAATCAAAGATTAAAAATTAAGGATTTAATAAGTAAGGTCGGTGTGTTCACTTTTACGTCAAGAACTACCTTGATCTCCGCCTGGCCAAAAAAAAAAATTATTTTTTTTAATCCCAATGAATCAATCGATTTCACCGAGATAATAATCTCTCAATCATTAGGGTTGCCTGCTTTGCCTTCTTGTTCGTTGTGGTACTTGAATCTCCGGAGCCGGAAGAACAGCTGCGGGTGTTGTTATAGGTGTTGCTGGTACTTGAACAACTGGTTCATCAACTGGTCGACTCACGATTACGTCATGATCAGCAAATGTTACAGTGCGAGGTTTGTGAACAATTGGCTTCGGTGCTGGAACTGTGCGGTCTATTTGCTTAGGGGCTGGAATAGTTACATGTCTTAGTTGATCAATGTGTCGTTTGAATACATGACCACTATCTAGTTTGATTGTGTAATGCATTGAACCAAGCTTGTCCACGATTGATCCAAACTCCCATGTTGGTTTGTTGTTTCGATACATCCGAGCTGTTACGCGTTCACCCACCTTGAGACTTCGTGGAACCCCGTGTTGTGGAACAGCCATTGGCAAATCTTTGATAGGCCGGATAGCGTCCAGACGAATTCGTATGGTACGGTGCAGGTATAACTCTGCTGGGCTCTTTCCACAAGCTAAACGTGTCGCTCTTAACAATTGTAATATTTGTTGAACTTTATCAATATGAAGTGGATCATATTCACTTTGCATCTTTTCCAATTTCAACTTAAGGGTTTGTACGTACCGTTCTGCGAGACCATTGGTTGCAGGGTGACCTGGTGCAGTGAAGATTTGGAAAATTCCCCGTTCCTTGCAAAACCTTTCGAACATTGGATTTTTGAATATTGTTGCGTTATCAGAAACCAGAAACTGTGGGTATCCGTGGAAAGAAAATATTTCTTCCAAAAGCTTCAAGGTAGTTGATGTGTCCAGGGCTTTTGAAATTACCTTTATCTCGGGCCACTTCGATTTCGCATCTACTAGTATCAGATAGAACTTACCATTTTTGGGACCAGCAAAATCTATATGCACTCTTGAAAAATTCTCTTTGGGCTCTTCCCAATGGTGTGCAGGTGCCTTGGCTGGAGACTTCTGGTTCAATTGACAGGATTGACAAGAGCGGACAGTTCGTTCGATGTCCGAGTCGATGTTCGGCCTGTAGCAATATCGTCTCGCTAGTTGTTTCATTCGGACGATTCCGGGGTGTGTAATGTGAAGTTCTTCTAAAATATTTTGTCGCAGTGCCCTGGGAATGCAAACTCTTGAATCTCTAAACAATATATTACCTTGTGACTTGTGCCGGCTTTGATTTCCTTGATGATCTGTTGTGAAGGGTCTGGATCTTGAGGTGTATATTGGTCGATCATCTCACTGGTTACTTGAGCTGTAGATATAAAGCTGAGTGTTTGAGCTTGGATCTGGAAAATTTCTTCATCAATTATATGAACGTCGGCTGGAGGCTCTTCGACAGGGTTTCTAGAGAAATAGTCAGCATTCACGTTTTGGTCACCATTTCGGTGAACTATTTCGTAGTTGAAATTAGACAAGTATGATGCATATCTCAATAATCTGGCAGCTGTCATGGGAGGTAAATTTTTGTTTTGATGAAATATTCTTGCTAAAGGTTTATTATCTGTGATAAGAGTAAACTTTCTGCCATACAGATAAGTGTACAATCGGTCAAGCGCAAACACAATGGCTAGGGCCTCACGGTCAATCTGGCTGTAATTTTTCTCTGATTTAGAAAGGGACCTCGACACAAAACATATTGGCTTTTCTATTTCATCAATGACGTGAGATAGAACAGCGGCTACTCCCACTGGGCTGGCGTCACAAGCAACGGTGACTGGTAATGCTTTAACGTATGGTACTAAAGTCTGTTCGCTTCCAATATGGTTTTTTAGTCTGATGAACGCAGCTTTACAATTTGCGGACCAGAAAAAATCTGAGTCTGTACAGAGGAGCTCTCGAATTGGTGCTGTGAGCGTTGAATGATTTGGAATGAACTTGCTGTAGTACGTAACAAGGCCAAGAAACTGCTTGACTTCCTTTTCATTTGTTGGTCTAGGTGCTTCGAGGATTGCTTGAACTTTTTTCGGATCCTTGTCAATCGTTTTGTAGGAAATGTAATATCCGAGGTACGATATTTTTGTAGCAAAAAACTTGCACTTGGCTTTGTTCAGATGGAGATCGTTGTCTTCAAGTCTTTTAAAACATTTCATGAGATTCTCTTCACAGTCAATAAGTGATTCTCCATGAACGATAATGTCGTCAAAATACGACACAACTCCTTTCAAACCGCTTAGAACTTGATCAAGTATTCTGTGGAACTCACTTGGGGCTGATTTAATGCCAAAACTTAGACGGTTCATTTTGAAGGTTCCTTTGTGTGTTGAAATTGTCTGTATCATGGCACTCGTTTCGTCGACTTCTATGTGGAGGTACGCCTTATATAGGTCAAGTTTGCAAAAGTACCTGGAGTTTCGGAGATTGCTCACCAGTTCGTCGATCCGGGGAATAGGGTAATGCGAGTCTGTTAGTTGCTTGTTGACTGCAACTTTGTAGTCGAAACATAACCTCACATTCCCATCCGGTTTGGGCACGACTACGACAGGTGAACCCCAATCACTTTTGTCAATTGGTGTGATTATTCCATCTTTTTCAAGCATAGACAGCTCACGTTCGACCTTATCTCTAATGGCAAAAGGGATCGTACGTGCCTTGATAAATACTGGCCTGGAATTGCTTCTTAATTGTAAGGAGCATTTGACGCCTGGGATTTTTCCTACGGATTGTTCGAATATTTTCGGAAACAATTTCTCAAATTGATCCATTGACTTTATCTGGTGTACATTTGGAGTAGTGCTTGTAATAGGCCGGCTGGTTTTGTCGATTTCTTGAAGGCTGATATTCAGATGACGAATCCACGTTCTTCCCAATAAAGGTGAAAATCCATCAGGCACGATGTAAAGTTGTTGAATGGACTCTGAATTGTTGTATCTCACCGGTACATTGACCACTCCTAGAGGTGACACGATACCTGAATCATAAGTTCTGAATTTAACAAAACATTTTTGTGGTTTAGCTTTCAAATTTAAGAGTTTGAATTCGCTGTTGGGCAGCAAAGTGCATCCGGATCCAGAATCTACTTCAAATTTTACATTTTTGTTCGCGATTGAAATATCAATTTCGTATTATTTTGTGGCCATGTCCGTGGAAAATAAATCAATAATTTCTACTTTGTTGAGGTCGTTTTGACCATAGAGGTTGACATTGACTGGAAATCTTGAAAATCTGTCACATTTGAAATGTTTCTGGAAATTGACTGGCTTGACGATGACGAAGTATTCTTGTTCTTTACGAGTGTCCTAATGCAAACTTTTGCCACATGTCCTTGTTTCTGACACGACGAGCATTTAAGTTTGTGTGAAGCAATTTTGCACTCCGATGATGTATGATTGTTCTTACCGCACTTGATGCACAGGTCGCTGATGCCGATGTCTCGGAAATCCACACAGTAACTGGACTTCCTGCCGTGGGATGCACTTCGGCCTCTTGAAAATGAGTGACCTCTGGCTGACTTCTTTGTACTCGAAATTTTATTAACAGACGTATGTGATGCACTGGTTGAGCTGGAGGGGCATTGAGCTACTTCGTGCGCATTTAGCTTGGCGGTTTCGGATGCAATGGCTTTTTGAACGATGGCATTGAATTCTAAATCGTAGCTTTTGTTCTCTGATGTTATTGTCTTTGAGGCCTCTAATAAATTGGGCTCTTAAGAAGAAATTTGCTACATATTTACCACAAGAACAATTTAGTTTGCAATCAACCACCAGTTTTTGTAGAGCAGCACTGTATTCTGCGCAATTCTCATTTGAATGTTGTAAATATCTTACACTTCTAGTAAAAGTGTAATGTTAACCTTCATAAATTCAATTCACTTTGAATTTATTGCAAATTTCGGAGCCTTCTTTTGCCTTCAAAACTGTCTTCGAAATTTCCCTCATTCTTGTTTTCCTTGTTTTATTTTTCCTTGTGTGTTGAAATAACAGACCACACACCAACACCATTTTATTTCATAGAATATTTTAATATTGTAAAACATAAGATTCTAAGGCCGTGTGCGAATTGGATGAATTGTGGTCAAAAATGGATAGTTTAACCACTCCTGTCATATTTTAACCTGCTCCGCAGCTAGTCTAATTTTTTACTCATTTTATTTAATGCGAAGTGGCAAAAATTAACCACACGTCAAGTTTTAACCACTTTTTTAGAGGTTTCTTTTAAATCTTGTAACAATAACTTAGATCGTGTTCACAAGATTCAAGAACAGCTAAACGACACGACAAAATTACATTCGTTGTTTTTAGACTATGTACTTCAGTTAACAACTAAACTAAGCACAGAGTTCCAATTTCAGTCCGTCAAAATTCCCAAATTTTTGCCACACGTAAAAACTTTTTACAAAACTACTACAAATTTTCATTAAATCGGGACTTACATGTGACGAGTTTCTTTCTAATCCTGACTTTTCTGACAACTTTTTAAAAGAAAGTTGACTCTGTTTACGTTGGGGCTAAGGCTGAACTCTTTATCAAAACTAATAAAAGACAAAAGAATGATGTAATAATATTTAAAGGTGTTGTTGCGAATACTAGAAAACTCTGTGTGCGCAAATTTCACAGCGAATAGATTTCGATGACAAAATTTTGAAATCCATTCAAGGCATCGACCCTTTAAACCTGGCAGAAAGCTCAACAACAATAATTGCTTGCATTCCTGATTTGATTATTGCAAATCAAATTGTAGAGCTTGACATGGAGTGGCGAACACTTCTAAACCAAGCCATGGTCTCTAATTCTCTAGATATTGAAGAATTTTGGGCAGGAATATATTCTCTTAAAAATGCTCTGAATACACTTTCTGACAACGAACAGAACAGAACGAGTTTTTAACAACTGTTTGTAATTAAAAACAAAAATCGAAACAGACTAGAGGTTGATACATTAAATACAATCATGATATGCAAGGAACTGTTAAATGGAGTCGATTGCTGCAAATGGAATCCTTCAAAACAAAATTTTGAAAGCCTATTAGGCGGGGAGCCCTCAATCCTGAAAGTGCACTTACACGGATTTCAAAATTTTTTGTATTAAAATATAGTTTATAGAAATACCAACAAATTAAGCCCGGTATGACGAGGCCTATCCTGGCACCAGTATTTTTTGCATTTTTTTGCATTATTAATAATTTGCACTTATCGCGGATTTTAATTTTAACTAGCGCATATTATTGGAAATTTAATGTGCTTTCAGGAAAAATGGTATGACAGCTGCCATCCTGGCACCAATGTCTGTCATACCTATTTTAAAAACATATGAGTGACAAAATTTTAAATTTCCAATAATATGCGCTAGTTAAAATTAAAATCCGCGATAAGTGCAAATTATTAATAATTATTAATAATGCAAAAAAATTGCAAAAAATACTGGTGCCAGGATAGGCCTCGTCATACCGGGCTTAACTTGTTGGTATTTCTATAAACTATCTTTTAATATAAAAAATTTTGAAATCCGTGTAAGTGCACTTTCAGGATTGACGGCTCCCGGTGTATTATAGGAAATAATATTTCTCTCTTTAATATTTTTGCTTGCTTTGTTTAAAAAAAAAAGTTAAAAACTATGTGTGCTGACACTAATTTTTGAAAAAAAAATCGGTACTACTATTTTGTTGAAAATACTCCCTTTTTTTTGCTTCAGTACTACCTTCAAATATTTTTGTCCGGCAACACTGATGAACTAATTGAAACAGTTGCTTCAATTTAACAATAGTTTATTTAAGAAGTAAATATGTGAATTTAAATAATTGGTTTCTGATTATAAATTATTACATTTAAAACGTATTGACTCGTTGACGAATTATTCTAGACTGAATAATGAAAAAATATGATGACAGAAATAATAATGATGATATTAAAATCAAAGATTAAAAATTAAGGATTAAATAAGTAAGGTCGGTGTGTTCAGTTTTACGTCAAGAACTACCTTGGTCACAACAGGAAGCAAATCTTTTTTTGTTGTCAAACAAACAAAATCATTGAAATACTCCATTCACTTAGAGTTTTCCAACGAAAAGACACTTGAAATATTAAATCATCAGCGGCATATCTTTTCAATCTTAAAAATCTAATCGTCCGCCACACACATTTCCCCTCTATAGTTTCCAACCCGATTATAAGATTGGATCTTGATTAATGCGACTACGTCAGCAACAAGTATTTAATCTCCTATAAACAACTATAAACAATTCATAATATCAAAACGATCCAAGTATTATTCTAAGTAGGGGCGATAAACCGCCAAGTCGCGCCGCACCACCTGCCGGTTTCTGCCTCCTTTTTTTGGTTTTAACACGTAAACAAACACTACACACGGTGATGAAGAGAACTAAAAAAATACAAAATCATAGATTCCAAATATTAAAATAAACAAAATGAAAAATTGAAACCACTATAAACAATATCATCTCCAATTGAGATATATAGTTCAATGATGTGTTGCTAAAAACAAAACAAATCTCTATCTAATGCAGGACATGTTGGCGAGTCGGGGGAAGGCAGAAGGGTAGGACAAAATTTGATGTGATATTTAAAATGTTCGCTTTTGAAAATTGTGGCATTTTTATGGGAATCGCTTCTCTATCTATTTGTTGTTCGGTGGGAATTGTGGGGTGTGGCGATATTCCTTTGAGCAGCGTGTATGAGGACCGAGGAGATTTTGTGAAAATAACCAGGGACGAGCAAAAAATTAAATAAACATTTTGTGAAATAATAAGACTCTGATGACAGATTTAAGGCAGAAATGAGTTCGAATGCTGTGTCGGGGGTTTTTGTTGATTGTTTGGGAGTCAACTATTGTGCACAGTATTGTGGACTTTTTTTTTATTAAAGGTTGAAGTCAAGCAATTTTTGAACACAAGTTCAGTTGTCAATAAAATGATTGAAAAATAGTAGTTTGGCTGAGTAAACTCGATGGATGTGTTGGAAGTTGAAAAATGCTCGATGTTTGCTATTTTTATGTTCACAGCTCTGTGATCTCTTTTGTTTAGAGAAAGTGCATACTCTTCCTTAGCTTCAATATGGTTAGGTTTTTTTTTGTTTGTTTAATTTTGATTCAATTGTTTGTATTTTATCCATTTTTGTTGTTGAAGATTTGAATTTCTAGAGGAGGTGGCTCACAAAATGTTGCAACCAAATACGAAAGCGCAGAGTCATTGACAGAGGAATAAATAAAATTAGAGGATGCACATTGCACAATGATGCAGAATGTCAGTTTCCAGTTAAAAAGGAAATGAGTAGGTGTTAGGTGTATATGAATCGAGTGATGGTATCTATTTATAATTCTTATTCTAAATTTTTCTGAAAAAACTTAAATCGGTCCTTTAGTACCAGCAGTTTAATTTAGATGTAGAGACACAAAACCAACAGAAGACATGACGAAAACTATATTCTTGCCCTGATTCACACAGTAGAAGACCACGAAATTCCGAGAGCCCCAACATGTTTCCAATAGAGGGTTTTAGGTCACTCAAGCAAAATCAAATAGTTTTGAAGACATCCAATACTGAATCAAAGATCTCTGCTCTTATTCTGCTAAAAACAACATACGAACGTCCTTAAAAGATCTTTGCTTCTGTTTTTTGAAATAGGGAAGAATTGATCAATACAACTGCGTTCCAAAAAAATTAATGGTTTCGGGAAGTGAATCACGAATTATCTTTATGATATTGGTCTTATGTTTGAATCGTTTCCGAACAGTTAATCGGTCCTCATATTTTTATACAGATAAGTGTCTAATGAGGTCAAATCGCAGCTGCGAGGCTCACCATCCTGCATTTACCAGCGGTTTTCCTTACCTATGTCTCCAATTAAAATAAATAAAAGTCGGTATATGTACTTACTTCCCACCCTGGTATTCGGAAAAGTATGTAACTGTCACCCTCTGTGTTTTCAGTTCAAGTAGCTTCAAGGCTAGAGCTAGGCTCAAGCTAGGCGATAACACAACATGGTCGTGCGCCTTCAACTGTTGATTCGAGGACTTTCTAAGTGAAAAAAGGTCTTTCTGCAGAATTCTCCTCAAGCTTATACTTGAAATGTTGGATATCGATCTCCAAGTGTTGATATTGGATGGAGTCTCTTTCGCATCTGGTGTGCACAATAAGGCAACTAACAGATCAGTCCCACTAACTTTTTGTAAACACTTTCGAACATCAGTTGTGTGGGTGTTTCTTAATTCATGTCAAGATTTTGAGCAGACTAGCTGAAAGAGTCAAAATACTCTCTGGTTTAGTAAGGAACCCCTTTATAAATATTCCTTCAAAATTAACATTTTCAACACATTCTGTTTGATCTTTAAAAGGAGTCTATTCGTTGAATAAAATGTTTAATTTAATTGGGACTTAAATGAGGCTTATTTTGTTGGTTTTTGAGGTCTCACACCTACATCCTTTCTCTCACCATATAGAATCTGAAAATAGTACTCTCATTACGGACATTAAACAGAGTGTCTGCTATAAAACTTATTTTTAGTAAAAACCAAACTTTAAGCCACAAAATGTTGAATTTTAATCAAAACAGTTAATATTGCTACCAATTCCAAAGAAAAAAAAACAGCAGCCTAAATTAATATTTAATATAAAATACCACAATTTATAAACATTCCCTCGCCAGAAAGACCTTTTTTCCGCAAAACCAATCGTACCCTAGATTTTAATAGTATTCCATTATTCAAACAAATTCGCCCACAATTATAGCACTTTGTTGAATTTATTCAAACCAGAACGAACACAGCAAAATATTATTGTATTGATTGGAAAACAAATTAGATTTCCAGAGCGATGAAAAACAGGTTTTTTTTTCAAAAATTGAACACAAAAAAATATCCTTTTCGTATACACATTCGGAATGTACCTACCTTCGAGCTTAATTAATTGATGAAACAAAAATGTTCAACAAAAACAAAATGTTGCGTGCGGTCCACACAACCACACACACATAATCAAAACCTCGATAGTGTGAATATACCGATATTTCCGCTGCCTATAGCAGCAGCACACAATCAGCTCCAAATAAATTCGCAAAAACAAAAAAAACTGAAATTTACACTCTGCTCGACAGGATGGGTTTTTGAAATTTAAACAAATTTAACCCAGAAAATTGTACAACACATACATCAGAGTGGAAATATAATTTAAATAGTTTGTTATTAAATATGCGGCTGTGCCAAAATAATGATGCACATTTAATTGAGTTTATTTAAGGTCAGCAATTGTGCGACGAAAGGTATGCATGTTGTTGCAAATTAAGAGAAGGATTACTGTGGGATTTTTTTGTTCGCTTTTGTAATTGAATTTTGTGAGAAAAAAAAAGGAATTGTTGAAGGTTTTGTATCACGCGAGTCACACTTCGTTTATTGTGTTTGGGGATTTATATTTTAAGGGGCTTAAAATTATGCTTTTGAGTTAAGGCTATTAAATGGATAGGGTACCTACATCGTAGACAATAATTGGTTGATGTTTATTTTGTCATTTGTTTCCTCATTTTATTATAGTTTTATCCTTTCCAAGGATATTCATAAGTTTTGTATGATCGAAATAAATTCTTTGCCTGTTAATATTCCTTGTAAAGGGTCCGCCATCTAACGTTTTTTTTTTTTTTCAACTAGTGCTTATTTCGTGAATGGTAACACTTAGCTCATGTCTGATTTGACAGATAATTAGTTTTATCCTTCCGCTGAACGAATATGGTTGTGTATACGCTTGAACAACGCTGGGAAATATTGCGACATTACTTTGAAAATCATGGTAATGTTGCAGAATGTGTGCGAAAATTGCGTACGGATTTTGGAAGAAAAGAAGCCCCGTCAGCTCCGTATGTTCGTTATCTTGTAAAAAAAAAAGAATAAACTGGCATCCTCATCGATAAACCAAAGCGTGAAAAGCCAAAAACAGTGCGTACACCCGAGAATATTGCTGCTGTGGCAGAAAGTGTCCGTGAAGCGCCATCAATATCAATTCACCGTGTCGTTCTCAACAATTGAACATTTCGGAGACGAATTTTGCATAAAGACCTTGGTATGACGCCATACAAAGTCCAATTGGTTCAGGAGTTGAAGCCAACTGAGCATTCAATGCGTTTTCGCTTCGCTAAGTGGGCCTGCGATCGACTTAGAGAAGATGCCGTTTTTGCCAAAAAAAATCATGTTTTCAGATGAAGCTCATTTTGGTCTTGGCGGGTATGTAAACAATCAAAATTGTTGCATTTGGGGCGCAGAAAACCCGCACGTATACATTGAAAAGCCGATACACCCAGAACGAGTCACTGTTTGGTGCGGATTTTGGTCCAGAGGCATAATTGGGCCATTTTACTTCGAAAATGAACAAGGAGTGGCCGTTACAGTCAATGGCGATCGTTATCGGGCCATGTTGAATGAATTTAAGTTCACAAAAATTGAAGAGGAGGATATTCCCAACCTTTGGTTTCAACAGGACGGCGGCGCAACGTGCCACACAGCCGAAGCTACACTCGATGTTTTGCGCCCTGTTTTTGAAGATCGCATTATCAGCCGCAGAGCTGATGTCGTTTCGCCACTTCGAAGCTGCGATTTTACACCGTTGGACTATTATTTGTGGGGTGCCGTAAAAGATAAGTGTTACGCCAACAAGCCAGAGTCATTTGACGCTTTAAAGGACAATATTCGTGAAGCCATTGGTGAAATACAGCTGCACACAATCGATAATGTGCTTAAAAATTGGACCGATCGTGTAGGCTACTGCATGGGCAGCCGAGGCAGCCATTTGAATGAAATTATTTTGCATTATTAACCGGAAGGATTGTATTTTCAAATAAAAAAAAAATTGAGAAAATATTCAATAGTTTTTTTTTTGTAGCAATTAAAAAAAAAGTTATTTGGCGGACTCTTAATAACCAAGGGGGCTAAGCTCTATCTATCTAGTCTAGTGAGGCAATTTCTTTAACACTCTCCTTTTTTGCAATTTTTCGTCCTGTGGATTTTTAAAATTAATTTTCTATTTACATTTTAAAAAGACCTCTGTCGTGTGAATAAGTCTATGCTTATTTAATTCTTAAGTCCAAGGTCTCCTCAAGCCGGTCAAAATAAGGCCGAAAAAGGATTAAATGAAATCCTTTTTCACATTCCCAAAAATTTCTAGATTCTCTACTGAAGATGGAAGAAATTTACATATTCGCCCTTCCTTCATTCGTCTGAAAAAGAGACCGAACGTCCAACTTTTTGTCCAAATAAAAATTATTTTTTCCCTTTACGCGCCTGAATCCTTTTATCAAGTCGCACGAGACACGAGACGACAACAAAATCTCCATTAAAGTCAACTGACAAACATAAACTTGCTTCATTAAACTTATTGTTTAAACTTTCAACACTCGTCTTTGTCCTCGTTCTCATCGTCGCTGCATAGTCTCCGTATATGTCGGACGTCTCTGACCCTCATCCAAAGTGTGTTCTAGTTTATGGGAACGAAAAAAAGCTCAGCAAAAAATAAAACTGGGGCAAAAAAATTCCCACAACACTGTGCCTAAGTACCTCATGCCCTCAATTACTTTCTTTCATCATAGAAAAGCTTCCAAATGTGACTTTTGTGAGGACTTGGGACATGTAGTATCGGTTGCCGACGATAGGGGAATATTCCAACAATATAGGTGTAAATACACATACTTGTGTAGTTGTTATCGGTCGTCTAGCTTATAGTTCATCTTCGTGACACGACACCCATCATCAGCATGTCATTCAACCCCCCATGACATAAATGCATTTTAATTAACGTTCAACTAGAACACCACTCCAGGCCCGCACACATCACCTCAACAACCACCACCGATGTTTTGTAGGAGAGGAAACCTGGAACGAACCTGGGAATGAATGGGAACCTTAATATACTGTTTTACTTAATAATGAGGTTGTTTATGTTTTTTGTCTTAACACTTGGAAAGCTTAAACCTCAGCTGGGAAATGTTCTACTTTCGCAATTTTTTTTTGGTTTTCTCTTCAAACTGATAAGACCACGTAACCGCAACCACAAGTAGATAATCAAATTAATAGGAAAAAATATCAACAACAAATCGTCTGCCCCAACAACTAAACAACTTAAATATAAGAAAGAAAAAAATTGGCAGGTACAACATTCGCTTGAAATTTTTACGCACGGTTGCGTCGGTCGGTGAACCTTTATTAGAAATTTGGTTGTGTGTGGATCGTCTTTTTTTTGCAATCGGAGTGATACTGTTAAAAAAGCACTTTTTTTGTTGATTAAATTAAAAAGTGAAATTTTCTAACTAATCTGTTGTAGGTACGTACTTATTTGGTTCCATTTAAATTGGTTTCAACTTGTAAGGAATAGATTTCAATAACAATTGAACTAAGATAGAGCACAGGCTGATTTGAATGCAATGCCCATCGTTCTAATAACCTCATAAGTCCCATAAAATATTTATTTGCTTTTTTTTCAACACAAAATTGAATTCTTTTAGTATTCAGATTTACAATTATATTTTTGCAGAATCATAAAAATATAGAACTACATAATTTTTACTTTTTCTCTTTGCAGATAAAGTAAGTCGTTCTTAAATTCGTTAAAACTGTGAGTACATTATTAATAATTTTTAAAACAACTCATGTATTAAAAAATCATACCTTAAGGGTGTTTTCTAGAGAAGCAACCCCCCTAAATATTTTCTTCTTTGGTTCTCCTAGAGTATTCGCTCACCTCCAAATACAATTTGCTTATTTGTTGTTACACTCTTACTTACTTCCTTAAGGTGGTATACAGTTCGTTGTGGACTTGGGTCTAAATTACAAGTCTCCGCCAGTCGTTTCGGTTGCTAGCTAGCTGTCTCCAGTTTTGCACTCCAAGTTGATTGAGGTCCTCTTTCACTTCGGTGTGCCACCTGAGTCACGGTGACTTTAACATCCCTCGGTAATGGTGTCGTAGGCTTTCCGGGCCAGAGCATTGGTGTCCATCCGCTCTAAATCACCGAGCCATCTGAGTCTTTGGTCCTTAACCTTTAGTTAGTCAGTTGTTGAATCTTCTTCTCCATTCCCCATCAATGCACAGGGGGCCAAAGATGACCCGAAGAACTTTCCTCTCGAAAGGCACATTTGTCCAATTTTACCAGGTGCATGCTAATGCACCATACAGCAGGACTGGAATGATGAGGGTTTTATTGCACTACCTTCTCAAAAACGATGGCGATGTTAAAGAAATCGTATCGAAAGATTCCGTAAGCTTGTCGCCAACCTTGATGGCACAGCGTGAGATCTCCATCGTCATTTTGTACAAGCTAATGAGCTTGGCAAAGATGCGAAAATTAGACATAATTTTATACAGTTTGTCCCTGTAAATGCTGTCATACGCGGCCTTAAAATCGATGAAAAGGTGGTCGGTATCGACGGTTTTTCGTCAAAGTGAGAATTTGGCCGATGGCTGACTTTCCTGGAATAAAGCCACATTGATAAGGACCAATGTTGTTGACGAAAGGCTTCAAACGTTCACATATTACGGCAGCGCGGATATTGTAAGCGATGTTAAGAAGACTGATTTCTCTGTAGTTGGCGCAGTTTAGAAGATCTCCCTTTTTCAGGATCGGGCAAACAATGGCTCCTGCCTCACGGCGGGATTTTGTTCGTCGTCGCCGTTATACAGTCTACAGAAGTGGTCTTTCCAAATTCCCAACATTGACTGCGATTTTACACTCTGGCATGGGAAAAAACTGACTTTTAACCTTTGCAAAAAATACTAACCCTTACCTCCTTCAGTATAAAAATGTTAAATATTTCATTAAACAACCTTCAACTTAAACATTTATTTTCTTAAAATCACTTCCAACTAGCATCAACGTAAAATTCTTTTTTTTTTGCATTCAGTTCGTCCTTTAAGCCCCATTCAATAATTAAAATGATTTATTACCAATCCTCATTAAAAATGTATTTTCCAAAAAAAACTTGTATTTCTCGATTTCTTGATTTTCTGCCGAAAAGTTGAAAATACAAAGAGGCAATAAATTAAACAATACATAATCCCTTTGTCGCCGTAATAAGTCTTTCCCATCTGTCTTTTGTCAATTCCCTGTGATGCCGACTTAAACTCATAAAACTTTCTCATCATTCATCGTTATGCGTCTTGTTTAATTTTTTTCTTGTTTGACCCATTCCGGGACAGGACTCGAACTACAACTCCAACTCGTATTCGACCCGGACGCGGCCGTTGGTTTTCAATTAAGGGCCTTCCTTTGTACATATATTCTTGAAAAGTGAGAATTTGTTAATAATCCTCGTTTCACAAGGTTATACATAAAATGTTTGCAATTTCTGCTTTTGTATACAGCCAAAATATTTTTCGACTCTCCTGTGGGTGTAGAATGGAATTGAGAGGAAAGAGAAAGCAAAAGAAGAAAACAGAACTTTGCATATAAATAACGAATGCTAAGATACCTACGACATATGAGAATGTCCTATCTCTCGACTGATTCCTTTATAAAATATTCATTTGAATAGAGGCAAACAAAATGGATCGAGGGATAGGTCCTGGCAGCAGTAATGTCAGCTCCAGTACGAAATATACCCACCTCCTACTGAACAAAAAGACCTTGGGCCTACGAACTTAAGTAGTTTGGGGTATTTTTGGTATTTTGGGGATGTTTCTCCTTTTTCTTAGTTTGAAAATTTTCAAGGATCAAATTGGATCTAATAAAATACAACTTAAGGTAATATCGCAAGGTTCTTTCTTGTCGACCTTTCAATCATTTTTATGTTGCTGGTTGTTGTTACATACCTACTTTGAAGGAGACATCTGAAAAGGAAGCCATTTTCATGACCAGCTTCTATTTATGATTATCAGTGAGCGAGACAAGGCAAGACAAGATACCGGATAGGATAGTAGTCTAGTCTTGTTATTGGATGATGTTATTTTCTTTCTTTTTCCTTTTCGTTTCGTGTGTCCTACAGGATAATGACTTTCTGAAATTTTATTAAGGTTATTTGGGATTTTTTTTGTTATCCTCTTCTTTTTCTTTTATCCTTTCAAAGTGGATTCTTTTTTTTTTTTTTGGTTGAGATGAAATATTTTTGCGTATATTCGCCTTCAAGGTATTTGATACCTTCTTCCTTTTATTTGACTGTCGGTCATCCTTATTGTCAACGCTGTGTCATGTTATAGGCAGGAAAGAAGCGATTTGAAATTTTATGATAAATTCGCTGGTGTTCCTCTTCTTTATTTTTATTCCTTGATGCTAGCGGGAAAAAATAGATTTGAAAAAGGAGAAATTTTGCAAAATATAACCGAGTTATAGCTCAGTGAATAGGAGAATCTGTACATCTATTGGGCTTTGAATTGGGATTTTAATCAACTGGAAACAAATAGGGATATATTTTGCTTTTTTATTTGGTTTGAATTGAGAAGGGTTTTCCTTTTGACAAATTTAGTTTAATCTCCTTTGAAAAGATTTGCCAGGATGGTAAAGTTAATTGAAGTGGATATTTTTGTATTATTTGGAGATTTTCCTCGGACTCAGACAAAAGCAAAATCAATGATAAATAATAATAATAATTGATTGGAGTATTGAATTTTTATTGAGATAGAAATTGAGTTTATGAGGTGGTGTCTGCATGCAAAGATAACTGATTCGATTGGTTTATGAATTTGAATCTGAAAGCTTAGAGTAAACAACGTTTGTCGTACAACTCGTTGACCAAATGACCCATTTATTTGACTGACACTGAAAGGGCACTGGTTGTACAAATTAATTGATTTTTTGGTGCAAAATATTGTAAAATTTCAATTCAAAGATTTAATTTTCTTAGTTCAATAATTTGTAGCCCTTTTTCCCTTTCAATGTTTCGATCATTCGCTCGTTCTTATGTTTTTTCCTAACCTCGGACAAATCAGTGGTTGTGGTTCACTACGGCGTATACTTGCTTAATTTATTGTATACTCGAAATTATACTCGTTTTTTTCTTTAATTTCACATTTATGACTTTTTCAAGTGCTACAATACTTCCGTCAGTAGGTATCTAAAAATCAAACAAAAACAATTCTTAACAAAATATTTGCATTTTACCTTCTACTTTCCAAAGCCTTCTCTATGACACTTTATTGACACTTTTCAGTAAAAATTCTTCCCTTTATATTCCTTAAATTCTTATCACTGTACAAAATCATTGTTTCCACAATTTCTTCGCATTTCCACCTCATCCCTCCTCCCTCAATGCTAGTAACACAGATTTGGCAGCAATTTGAGCTTTCTCCCAAAGTGTTACTTACCATAATGGAAACGTAATAAATTCTAATTGAATGATAATCAAGTTTTGTCAAGGAGTAAAATGTTCCATGTTTTTTTTTTTCTTGATTCGCCTGCAAAGAATTCACCCTGATTTTTTTTCTTCTGTTGAATCAGAGCGAAGAATGCGACAAGAAGACATAACTTTAAATATTTCAACAATTTCCTCAACAATTTTCTAGGTTATCTGAAGGGCTTATATTTTCTTCTTTCTTTTTTTTTTGTGGCATGTTTTGTTGTAATTTTGCTGTACCTGTTCAATGCGATGAAATTATTTTAAGGGTGACGTATTGATGGCAGAACTTATTTTTTAGTAAGAACTTTTTGGTGGATTAACTATGAAGACTATATAGGAATGCCAAAGGATAAGCATGCTTCGGTAAAACAAGAGAAAAAAAATCACCAGAGTCGAAATTCGGGTTGAGCAATAACCAACGACTTACTGACTATTCCTTAAGAAAAAGTACACCTGATAATTTAAAACTTCTTCTTGTGTGCCTACATCTGGGGTTCTTCATACGTGTATACATTTTTATTTATACATTTTTTCGAGTTTTGCCGTCTTGCGAGGGAGAAATTGAGAACTTTCACTTCACGTAACGTTTATTGGAGCGCGTGTGCCTCTCAGGGAATAATTTGTGCCTGATTTGTGTCAACCCGCTTAATATGATCCTCATCTTACTTTTAAAACAATGATGGCTAAGTACTCTTGAAAAAAATCCTTATGTTTTATTTTCGGGTACGTACCTACATTTTAATATACCTTCTTTGGTTCTTACAGTTTTTGTTGTATGTGTAGGGAAACGTGAGGCTTTGCTTGGAAATATTTTTTTAACTTGACAAGTATATCCTCAATCCTCATGGTAATGATGGAATTTTCTCAGAGATTTTACCTCGTTTTTTGTAGTCTAAGATTTTAAAACGTATGACAACAATTACGACATTAAAACACGAAAAGACGAGATAATTACTATGCGGAAGATGACAGTTATAGGAAGGTCTTAGAAAGAGTCGAGAAAAATAAATATTCAATAGTTTAGGGATGAGTTTTTGTTTATATTTGGCAGACTCAAGTTAATTATCGAAAAAAGGATCCAGCTAGAAATAGAAGAAATTGCAATACAATCTTTCTATTTATCTCAAATCATTTCAAGAACACCTTTGACACACAAAACCTTTTCCATTCAATCGACTTTATTGCTTTTCTCCTCCATTAACCCGATTGCAAGAAAAATCAAATCAATCTACCCTAAAAACTATTTTTTAATTATATCCCCAAACACCTTTTCTCTCTCTGTGCTTGTTCTTCTCAAGAATTAATACCTCTTCAATTCAAATCGAATCAAAACTACGCTCAAAGGTCCTCCAACCCAAATCACTAACCTTTCAATCAACATAGCAAAAATAAAATCATTAAACTTGAACACCCATCAAACCAGCCATCCATCCGCATACAGAGCTATTGTGCCGAAGGACCATTCTTCATTTTGCCATTTTGCGATTTGTGTCCTTTTTTCCAAACGCTTTTGTTTATCCAATCTAATCACTGAAAATAAAACAGAAAACCAAAAGCAAAGCATTGCCATGCCAAGGCAAGTAATATAAAAGAATCACATCACATTGTTGAAAATGAAAACATTGTAAGTAGATTTGCTGCCATTTAATCACTACACACACATTCATAGGCGAATCACACACAGAGGAACAGGACCCCAGAACATTTGTATCGATCCATTTGGATACGGTTACGATTTCCATTCGTTGAGTCAATTTCGATACTGTTTTCATCCATCAGTATTGTTTTTTCCATTTCTCCCTTTTGTCGTCCTGCAGAAGGATCGTTGTAAACGAGATGCGGTGCAAAAAAAAAACCCATCCACATAATCGCAGCAGCGAATTGTGAACTATCGGTGTGCCATACAAATCGCTGTTTCAATTTCAATTCGATTCGAACACTGAAAGAAAACTCAGCTTTCTTGTACGTGATTTTAAAGTGAGTGGTTAATTTTGTTGGTTTTGAAAGTCCTATTTGCTACCAAAAATTAGTCGGAAACGAAACCAATATTTTGATTTTAGCTAAATCTCAATACTCCTCTCCGTGTTCTTAAATAAGAAAAAGTTTGATCCCATTTCAAGTTGGCATCTGCATCTGCAAATGAAATATTTACCCAAGCTGCTAGTTTCAAGTGTCAGCTTGTATTAGTTGGAAGTTATGGTCTGTACACAGGCGAATGGGAAAGTCCAATAACGTCACATGTGTGAATGAGTACAAGGGGTTCAGAGCGAAGTTAGTTGATAAATTCGATTCGCAGAGGATGCAAGCAGTAGAGCGTGGAAGGAAACAACAATGAAAAGGTTAAGTGGTATTAAAATTTTATAAATCCTCTGTTTGGCAATCTGACTTGGAGTTGTAATTCTTTGCCAATAGCATTGGCTACGAGTGGGGTAGGAGAAGGAGGATTTGGTGGTCATTCAACTTTGTTCTGTTACCAAGCAATCCAGCTGGGGGAAAGAAATTAATAGGAAAATGGAACTTTGCCAAGAGAAATTTGTTGGTTTTTTTTTTCATTCAGAGTAAAATCGTATCTATGGAAGGTAACGACGCGACCAACCAAAACTCAGGACGATTTTGTTCATAGAAGTGGAAGCAGAAGCAATGGGATCGAAAAGTTCCTTGAATTGAAGATTGTTTTATTTTACTGACGGTATGACTGGTTATGCTTGGGGTTTTTGTATGGAGGTGGATTTGGTTGTTTGGGGGACGGGGAATAGTTTCTGAAGATTCTAATTTTTGTGTTCACTTAACTTGAGTTTGGTTTAGTTGTCGAAGAAGAAGAGGAAAATTATGGAAAGATGCAAAAATATACATAATTACCTCAGTCATTATCCTAGAAATAAAGTAACTATGCTTTGCATTTGGTATCATCAAAAATTGAGGGACAATCGTTGTTATTTTTAATCATCTTAAGTAAGTTGAGGAATTTTAAGTTTGGGGGAAGGAGGTGTTTATCGATTCTTCTGTCTAATTTTTGTTCGTTAGGTTTTCATTTTCAAGTTGATGGACAAAATTGTGGTAATATTAGGAAAGAAAGACTGGTCGATTACTGTGGCGTAAACGTAACTTTTTTGAATGTGGTAATATTGGATGTTCGATCACTGTGGCGTATACGCAACTTTTTTTTAAGGATTTAATTTGGCTGTAATTTGCACAGCATTCCATCTATAACGCATACTTTTTTCAATGTTAAGAGATAGTACTGTGCGTAAATTGTTAAAAGAAAATTCCTTTTCTAGAAAACAAGCAACCTTTTCTCAAGTTCTGACTCTTATTTTGCTAAAAATTGTTAAAACATCAACTTGGTTCAAGCCAAATTACTTTTCCAAATCGGATTCAAACATTTCTAATTGCTGTGGATAACCAATTTCAGATTTTTTCGAACACGGTTAAGTCTATTATGCGAAAACACAGCGCACAGTCTACTCCGATACACGACAACAACGACGACACTTTGATGACTTTCTACGTTCCACTAGTACAACCACCAAATCCCATTCCCGAAACTCCTGTCACTGGCGTCAATCCAATTATAATTCCATTCCGATAGAATTGCACAATGAAAAGCCGTCCGAAGCCATAACATGTTATAGATTTGATCGATAGATGCTCGTTAGGAGCAAGAACATATTGATGCATAGCAACCCGATATTGCTCCTCTCTGCCCTTATACTCACTTGGTGAGACTCAAATGGCGTGCGCCTTCATACTCTCTATACACACAAGTGGATTTCTTTCATCGTCGCGTCGATTCGGTCTTCGTCATCATCGTCAGGAAGCTGACGAATTTGAAGAACCGCCTCGACCCGACGCGTACGCAATACACCCAACGCGTACCGGCCCTAATTAGATTGGGCTTTGATGCCAGCCAAATGCTTTATGAAGTCTATGTCGACGAGGCAATGGTAGTCGCCCTCCTTTTCCCCACTTAATAGAAACTCAACGATGTGGGATGAATTTGGTTTTTGGTAGATTTCTGACACACACACACTCTCACCCGTGTCGTCAAGAGAACGATGACGATGATAATAATTTCATATTACTGTGCCCAAATTGACACTGACAAAAGCGACAACGACAAAGACAAAGATTGAGCAGATTTATATCAAGAATGCAAAGCACAAAGCACTTGACTGAATTTGATTCCGAATTATGTGCAAACGCAAAGGCCGATAGACCGACCCCCGACAAGGAGACGTACAGGCAAACAAAATAAATAAAATTGTTTTCATTTATTTTAATCGAATCTACGAACAATGGATTAATAGTTGAAAAGGAAAGGAGCTTTTGATTTGACGTTAATTTATCCATTTTGCTTTTGCTCATGAATTTCGAATTAGGACTCTCGAAATTTGTGGAGAATTTCCTTGGAGATGGAACTTCAATCCTCAAATGCAAAGATAATAATAAATACCTTATTTTTTATTTAACAGTAAAGAAGGTATATAGCTACATAATTAGCAGATAAAGCAATTAAAAAGTTGGTCTAATTAGTGGTTGTTTTTTGCACTTCTTCTGCTTTTAATTATGTCAATTAATTGAAGTGGTGGAGCGAAGAGATAGAGAGAAAGATGACGAATGAGTGATGTTGATGATGATGATTTTGTGGCAAGGACACCATCCATCGTCGCCAATTGAGAAACCAACCGTAATGAATTCGGTTGATCATTATTTCCGCGGAATAATGAAGTTTTAAATGTAATTTGACATTTCCAAAAAACAAAACAAATTAAGTCTAAGTGAATTGAATCAATGATGAGGAGTTCAAAGAATTTCTTTTCAAGCCAGTTCCAGTACGATAGATTCTGGTGCTGAAAAGATCTGTTGAGGCATTTCCTCAGTACTAGTATTATTTCCAATTACAGTAAAATAAAAATGTTGCAGCGACATGTTGCTCACTATGAGTAAAGCATGTAACCCTTCCTTTTAGTAATACTTGTCCCCGAAGCGCCTATGTCTTCAAGATCTTCAATGTATTCGTCAACATCCTGATAAGCCATTATTATAATTGCAAATCTAGAATGAATGAGCAGTAGTGCTAAAGGCCCAGAATGAACCAATACCCGAGGAGGGTTGCATTCTTCGACTCTGGTGAAATACACAGTTGATTGAGGTACTCAACCAAATGGGAAGACAAAATTGTAGACGGCTATCTTAGGATCGAAAACATGTTGGTTGAGGCTATTATCTGACCTAGACTGTACCGTCTTTTCAAGAATTTTGCTAATTTCAGCTTTCGTCCTAAACTAGAGTTTCGTCAAATTACCTTTTCAATCTTAGACCCAATCGAATGAAGCCGTTGCCTTAAAGATTTCAATGAACTAGCAGAGAAACAGCATGCGTTCTTTTTTCCATAAAATTTTTTGATTAAGTTCTTTTTCCATTTATTCCATAATTTCAGTCAAAAATAAAAGAAAACATAAAAATATTATCTTCCCTTTTCGATTTGTAATTTTTTCTATCTATGAAAAATAACATCTCCCTCCCTTCAATGGAAAATTCATCACAAGTCCTTTTTTCCCAGCATCATCCTCCTACGATGGGTTTGTATTGCGAAGAGTAGGTGTATTATTATTATTAAAATTGCCAATGTCTTTTGCTACCCCGGCCGCTTGCCCCCTTCAACTTCCAGAATAATGACGACTTTATGCTGTCCAGGGAGCACCAGTAGATACTGATCTTGGTTTTGGGCTTTCAATAAATGTTTTTATTTCGAACGCATGTTGTGGTCGTTAATGGGAATTTTCACAAGCTCTTGTGTTGTTTTTCGGTTCCTAAAGGCACTGGTGAGGGTCATAAACGTTTGGGGTGACAGTTTGGGAGGTGCCTGGGCGTGTGTGTGAACCTATGCGGGTGCCTTGTGTTTCGTCTTGTGTCGCGCAGCGCCAAAAAATAAAGTAGGTCGGCATAAATCATATGGAAGCATCAAGAAAAAAAAAACTGGAAATGGAAGTTGTAAACACATATTGTGCGTTCTGGAGCTGTTATTTTGTGTTTTTTTATTAAAAAAAACGTTAAAACAAATTTCGCTCTGGCAAAGTTGTAAAACGGCGGTGTTTATGTTGGTATCTCGATACATCCGTGCCAGCGCAGCGCCCCCTTTAGGCCATGTAGGCGGTGGATATATATGTTGTCAATGAAAAACGCTTTATGTGGTCCTCGAGGGTGTTTTTTTTTTTTTTGCTTTCAAAAGAAATTGGTGAAATATTTTTTGATTTGTCCAGGAGACATAAATCACATGGGATTTTAAGGGCGTCGTCATTGCGAAAACATTAATCAAAAACGACGAAAAAAGTAACAGGGATTTATTTTAAGACTGGCAATAAGGAGCGTAGGAGTATCAAAACGGATATGTTGGACAATTAATTTTGAAAAATGTTGGATCATTAAATTTGAGAGAAAAAGTTTGCCATGGAATGTTCAATGATTTGAACTTAATGAGCTTCTTAAATAAAACAATCAATCTGGAAGAATCATTAAGGAAGTTGTTTTTGTGTTTGGAAAGTTCAATCGATTTTTCCCTTTCGCTTAAAATTTCATTAGATTCAACCCATCCTCGAAACCCAAAAATTATTGAAATCCCTCTTCATAACTCTAATGTCTTCCCGAGAAACGTCCTGTTCTACATCACAAGTTCAAGTTAAATGCCACAAAAACTATCTGACAATTAATCATTACAATGAATCCTGTCAAAATTGCACACACACATTTATTTGTATTACAGACAAACATCATTAGCAAAATACAATTATTATTATTGCAAATCCCATTAATTGTCAAAAATGGACTTTAAACCCTAAGCAGACAATCGTGCGTCATCGGTCCTGATGGCCATCGCATTTCGTTTCGTCTGTCACAACAGAAACGAAACGTCACGCAAGCAACGATGATGTGTCTCTGTGGTCTGTCATTTTAATATGCAAACAAATGACTTCCTCCGCCATTAATAATTACTAAATTTCCGACAGATATTTTGGCAGTTCTTGAGACTCGAATCAGAGAGTGAATGTATATGGAATTGTGGACTGTGGGATGAGGTTGGCTGTCATCTTCATATACTTATTTAGATGGAAAGTAAACAAGCATTCATTTCCTTTTGGAAAATGAAATGGTCACAAATCGATTTATTTCGGCCTCTCCCCTCTCTCTCTATTTTTCGTTTTGGAAATTTCCTAACAATTTATTTTGACAAGAAAAAATCGAAAATAAACTTTCGGTTGAAAAGTTTTTGAAAATTTCCATTTATTGATTCAAAATCTCTGCAGAACTTGGTCGTTTTAATTGGATTCCATGTGCGGCAGAATTTTGTTTGTCTTTACAGGGTGTCTCATCAGATAAACTCTTCCTTTATGATTCCCTCATTTAGAGAGAGTTCAACAAGTATTGGTTTTGAGACACCTTGTATTTTTAAACTCTGACTAAACTAAGGAATATGTTGCATTCGCGCTACACACCGTAATCGAAGTACAATTATTTCGCTCGAACAACTCGATTGGAATTAATTATTCACTATTCGCAGAGACAGAACCAGAAAGACAGAGGCTTCATAGCCAGAGAATTCGTGAAATCATGAAAAAATCACTTTTTCAAATTGAGCAGTTTTTGTTTTTGTGAGGTTAAAGCTATCTAACGTCTTTTTGTCTGTATAGAGAACAAATCAGA
Source organism: Sphaerophoria taeniata (assembly GCA_943590905.1). Taxonomy (NCBI): domain Eukaryota; kingdom Metazoa; phylum Arthropoda; class Insecta; order Diptera; family Syrphidae; genus Sphaerophoria; species Sphaerophoria taeniata. The sequence continues at coordinate 88,872,920 of OX016542.1, forward strand.
GGGGATTAATGTTCAGTGGTCGAGGCAAAATCGATTGTTATCCTTGTGCGTAGTTTTTTTTTATTCACGTTCCGTTTGTTTTTTGTTGAACTGCGGACAGTTGCTGATGTTGACGGGAACGCAACCGTTTCGGTCAGTGTGAGCGATAACAAATGGTTTGGAGATTGTGGAGAACAGACCAATTCGAGTCATAGATTTGATTGGCCTCAGGATAAACACTGTTTCCGATTGAGAGATGGTGCAGAAGTGTACATACACAACAAGGATATATTTCGGGATCTTGTGCCGAGTTATCGGGGAATAGCTTTTAACTGGAGGGGTTTCTGTTTTTGTCATTTTTTAATACTTTTGTTGTATGAAAAATTTATGTCCATGAACTTAGCGAAACAACATCAACGTATTAATTAGTTAATAACATCATAATTTGCCGCTAATTAGTTGTGAAAAAAAAATTTGTCGCTAATGTTTATCAACAAAAAAAATGATGTTTCGCTAAGTTCATGTGAACCTAGCGAAACAACTTTTGATCAGATGGGCAGAATCCCAGCGGCAAATTATAAGCATATTTTCGTGGGATTCTGCCCATCTGATCAAAAGTTGTTTCGCTAGGTTCACATGAACTTAGCGAAACATCATTTTTTTTTGTTGATAAACATTAGCGACAAAATTTTTTTGTTACAACTAATTAGCGGCAAATTATAAGCGTATTTTCGTTTGATTCTGCCCATCTGATCAAAAGTTGTTTCGCTAGGTTCACATGAAAATTAGCGAAACATCATTTTTTTTGTTGATAAACATTAGCGACAATTTTTTTTTTTTCACAACTAATTAGCGGCAAATTATGATGTTATTAACTAATTAATACGTTGATGTTGTTTCGCTAAGTTCATGGACATGAAAAATTTGACTGTTCTATGTTATCTGCTCGAGCTACTTCTCGTCAATGTTTTTTGGGTAAAATCAGTGGTCTGCGTCATCTTAGTCAAATGATTCCATATAACTAGCAGCGTTTCCGTATTGAGCTTGGAGTATCTGTGGTTTTATAACGATATTCCCTTGACGGTCTCTACAGGACTCGGGTCGGCATATAAACCCTTTGGTGGGTTGTTTTAACTCTTCGAAAAATAGCTGAACCTCATTTCTGTAGTGCTATCCCTCTTTCCCCTCGATAGCTTGCTTTTCATGTTCCCTCTTCTTTTCTGCTTCTTAAGCTCGAGAGCATATGCATTCCTTCTTTATATTCATCCTATTTAGCTTCGCCGGCAGTCCCTAAATGCACAGTGTCTACCAATTCAAAAGTTTACAGTCAAAATTTGAGTTTGAGATCACTTTTTATGTGCCTCAGATTTAATACAACGTTTTCTTTATACCAGCTTTTGTTTTTAAAGTGAATCCATAAAAAACCTTTACAACTTTTATTACCATTTTATGTTTTTTTTTCTGGAGCCAATAAAATTGAAAGATTCCGAATGCAAAATTTATGTACCCAATATTCATTCGAAAAACCACAAATAAAAGAAAAAACACACAAAAGTTAAAAAACCATTTCACACGCAGTCTCTTCAAAAATTCAACACCTCACACATCCTTTTGCCTCAATTTTACTTTGTTTTCTTTATTGTATTGCCGTTCGCAATCTTCGTCCTTAACTTCTTTCAATTCATTTTGTGGCAAAGTAAATTTTACTCCACATATGTAAATTTATCGAAGAGGAGAATCCTTTCAATCGATCCATTCTATCTTATTTATGAATCAATGAAATCAACCCGTCATAATGATTGCTTCTACCCATATACACATATATTTTGTGTGTGTTCCCATCTGCCTTAGGGTGGGTAAAAGCATTTTTGGTTATATGAAAAAAGTTGGGTATACCCGAGTTTTTTTGTCTTCGATTGAAACATGTTGGGTGTTGGGAAGGTCCTGCACGTGAACAAAAAAGCATGCTAAATTGAATTTAAGAATTCTCATCGACTTGAAGTTAAATACTCGTGCGTCACCTGCAAAAAAGCCACTTAAATCAAACTGACCTAAAAAGTCCTTTAAGTACTACCAAAAGTTAACATGTTTCAACACATCACGATAATTTGCGTGACAGTGCCATTTGACTGTCCTTTTAGTCGATTAATTACTTTCTTTTGTTTTTCGTGTTTCTGTCCGAAAATTTCAAACTCACTTTCGTGTGAACTGTGAAGTTTCTTCTAAGTGCAACTCTTTTGTTTGAGTTTCTAAAACGAATTAAAAAAAACTACATCGTGCATTGACGTGACGGCAAATATTTGAGCTTGAGCCCATATAGCTCCGGTACGGTGCTAGCTGGTGCATGAAATGTGTGTATACTTTCGATTTATTGTTGCTGATTAATCATACAAAAGAAAAAAGTATGTAGATATAAAAAACGAGGGCGTAACTGTTTGTGATGAATGAGGGCAAATGTATGTCAATGTTTCGCAAAATTAATTTACAAGGTTGGAAGAGATTGAGCGACAGATAAACTGTGTATAAGGGTGAGAAGAGAATTTAATGGGCATGTTGTATCTAGATAGATAGTTGTACTACTATGAGCAATGTTACTACTTGTTCGTTCGTTTAATGACATTGATGTATTGTGTGCTCTCTCTCTAGATGCACTTTACATTCAATTAACAATTGGAACGAAGATATTTTGAACGAGTGCCTTGGAGGAAACAAAAGAATCCATTTAATGAGTTCGAGAGTACCTGGAGTGAATGTGATTTGTGACAAATTCTAGCCTCAAGGACCAGACACTCTTATTTTGTGCTGCTTTATTGGAAGACAGTTAGGGCTTCAATTAAAATCTCATTTCGGATCAAATATTGTCGTTAAAAGTCTCATTCCAATTCCAGGGATGATATCATTAGAGAAATTTCTCAAACTCGTATTGTAATTATTTTCGACATCCTAACTTCAGACAATAATAATAAATAATAATTTCACCTCCTGGTGTTCAAACCTACCACATAAGACAATATACAATTTACCAATTCAAGTCAAACACAATAACGTCAATTTATTGACAATTTTCCTTCTCCATATTGACATTGCCATCATATTAACTACGAGTTCCAAATTACGCCCCGATATGGTGTGGTGTTATCCTGGTGGGTTGTAATCCTTTTCTGGCACCACTTTGGCTGCATCCAGCTGAGAGGTTGGTGTGCGTTCTTAATGATCCTGACCTCTTAACCACACATCCAAAATAAGAAACAATAATACACACAAGAAAGACTGAACAGGCTTTTCATGAAATGTTAATATGGTGAAATTCACCTTAAACTGAGACTTCATTGATGTAGCTTAGAAGTAATGGTTGCATATAACTCGTTCTTCAATTTAAAACTCTAACAAACCTTGAAAATGAAGGAATACTTTTTTGACAAACGGAATGTTTCAATGAAAAAACGTTGATCAACAACTAGTACGACGCACGGTCATTCAATTCCTTTTAGTTGGTTTCCTTTAACACCGCAAATAGCAATTTTCCGTGTTCCATCGCTCGACCACTTTATTTGAAAGAATTCATCAATGTTAAATGCCTTAACTAACTATTGACTTTCAATTCGATTGAATTAAATTCCTTTTGTTTTTTTTGATGAATTCATTTTCACAAAAGAATTTATATTTTGTGGCTTTCCTTCCTTCCGCATATTTTCGATAATTATTTGTGTATTTGTGTTGAAGGAATTCATATTGAATAGTTGATTTTAATAATAATTGAAAAGTATTGAATACTCTACTAGCCGACCCCACACCAGCGTTGCCACAAAGTGCCCGATCGGGCCATTTGGCCCTCTGTTTTACATTTTGGCCCTTTGCCCGGGCCAGTTTGAAATGGCCCTAAATCTTTGTTTTTGAAGTTTTGACTTATATAAGAAGTGCTAAATAATAGCGGAAACGTTTTACAAAATTAAATATAAATATAAAATATTACTGAATTCCTTCATTTCGAAATAGGCTATCGTATGAAGTTATTCACTCTTGAGTAACTTGAGTAACTGTGGAAATTTTATTTCTAAACCATGGGCCGAATTACGGCCCCTACGGCAAATAATACTTTACTGGGGTCGAATCAAGACATCAGTGATCGAATAATACAAGACTGAATTGTGTGCATTTGGCACTACCTCTCACGTTATCGAGTTATCTTTGGAGCGTCTAGTACAATAATTTTAAATTCCTTCTTCAGTTATCGAACTGAATTTTATTCGAAACATAAAGAACGGATAGGAGGAACTGTCATCATAATATGTATGTAAATATTATTCTTTGATTTATTTGTTATGAAAATTTTAACCAATAATCTTTTTAGGTCAAACTTAAATAAATTGAATAGCCAGCAAAAATATATGATGGCCGATTTTACGGCCAAACAACCCGATTTGGCAAAATTATGTTGCCAAATTGCCAGCAGGGGAAGGTCATTTCTTTGAGGCTTTGATATCGCTGAATAAATAAAATTGATGCATTTCGTTTCACTGTTTTGTTATTTATTTGAAAAGATGTAAATGCAAATTTTATCAGTCAAACCACTCAAGGCTCGTTCAAAATAAACAGAGACTCGATGTAGTAGAATAAAGACTACTACAATTTTTAAATCCCAAACGATAAGTGACCAATCGAATGTCATCATCCCAAAGTGGTTACTCGTTCGTTCGATCACTGATGAGACTAACTCCCTCGTTCGCTGAAGCGGTGATTCGGCCCCTGAATAATTGTGTGTGTTAGGTATTACATCTTACGTTATCGAGTTTTGTACGAGCTTCTAGTACAAACATTTTCAAATCTATCCTCCGTTATCGAACTGAATTTCATTCGACACATAAACAGTTTACTGACGGGAGGAACGTTCTAAAAACAAATTTAATTTTTTTCTTTGGGTTATTATGAAATTCTTAGCCAATAATAATTTATTAAGGTCAAGATTTTCCTCTCCAAAGCTTCACCAATCTCTTCTTCTGTTAACAGTTAAATTGTGTTTTTTCATTTAAAAAAAAATTAATATTTCTGCCTTCGCTATTTGGCTCAACTTTTTGTTTTTTTATTTGTCAAACCTCTCAAAATTCTTTCAAAATAATCGAGACTCGATAAAAACTACTACATACAATTTTTAATTCTCAAACAATACGTGACCTAACGAGTGTCTTCATCTCAATGTGGCTACTCGTTCGTTCTTTCACTGATGAGAATGAGACTCACTCACTCGTTCACGTGAGCGGTAATTTGGCCCGTGATCTTATTAAATTAATTTAGATAAAACGTGATAACTCATTATGCCTTAAATTATGGCTTTATTTTAAGTTGATTTTATTTATTTTTCTTAAGTATATATCAATCTCAATGAATTATGAAACAAATGTGATAGGTAGAGGTACATCAGTGACTTTTTTTTATTATTTATTTTATTTTTATGTTACAATTATTGAAGAAATTGAATGAATTATTTAATATTAAAAATAAGTACCCATTTTTAAAAAATGTATTTTAATTTTTTAAGGATCGATTTTAATTTTAAACATTTGGCCCGCTGTTTAGTCAAATGGCCCTCAAAATATTTCGAAGTGGCCCGCTGTTCTTCTTTCTTCGCGGCAACGCTGCCCCACACTCAATTTCGAGCCCTTGTTGCCAGATATTTGCATCAGAACAGAACCCTTGTTTTCGTTGCAAAATTCGGGTTGCAAAATTTGTCAGGATACCAGGTTTTTTCGGAAGATTTCAGTAATTCAGGTGTTGCCTTAAGATAATTTTCGCAAGACGAACGACAATCATTTTGCGTTTCTTCCCAAGAAACTCTATCTGAAAGGATCTCCTTATAAAACATTATCAATCATTTTAGCAAACAACTTACGAAATACTCTGCAAAACAAGAGTTTATCACGCAAACATCTTCAGCTTAAAAAAAATTAATATTAATGCCTCCTTTTGTTTATTCCACAGGAAACCATCGGGACACCTGTTCGAAGACACCAGTTTGCCATCGCACAATTCGAATAATACCCGGTTATCCGTTTGTTTTGTCGGATATAAATAAGGAAGACCTACCTTAAAAGGATCATCGAGTAATTATTTCCGCTCAACTTCTATCACAATCACAATTATCCTTTAAGTAGAACGAACACACGAACAAAGACAAGAAGGAATCGTTTCGTTTCCTTTCGCTTCTTATTTTTATCTCAATTCACGTTTTATTTTCTGCATCAAGTCATTCGACAGTGAAATCAGAGGGCAGACAGGAGCAAGGAAGCGAATGGCAACATTTCAATGAAGAGCAAAGAAAAAGGAACAAAAAAGACGCAAAAGTAGTTATGCAAAGTTCAATGAACATTTTATTCATTTTTTGCCAAGCTTTGCTCGTTCAAGGATAATAATGCCGTGGCCCATTAATCCGATCGTTTTATAGTATCCATTCGAGTTTTTGTTGTGCAACACGTCACACGCTTATACCACCCACCATTACATTATTTGTTTTCGCAAGAGGGACAACACTCACACTGCAGCGCAAAAATAAACAAATAAAACGGAAATCCATACACATACATACAAAGGGACAATTTTTTCAAACAACTTTAGTGACCAGTTCATCGCCTGCCATATGTACAAGGATAATTGCAAATCACCACCCATACCAAATGACGATAGTGACGACGATTCCTCCACCACCAACACCACCGCCGACGACGTCTGCACCGATGTTCAATTAATCCGCCAAATTGGTTACATTGCATCGCGCGTTCGTTATCTCAGCGAGATATATGCGAATTTTAAATTGACAAATCCATATAGGGACTTGGCGAGTGTGCCATCATACCACAGTTCGGCCGAGAGCCTCGGCAGCAGTACGGCTACGACAACAACCGTTGACGCCCATCATCATAATCATCAGCAACAGCATTCTAGCGACCAACAACAGCAACAGGACTTACATCAAACTCTGAAATCAGCTGCCACCGATGCGAAACTGCGTCAGCGAATCCTTGAGAATTTATTAGTACAAATTTATGAGGATCATCAAACGGTGACCGTGATACGCGAAACGAGGGGCAACTCGAACAGCAAGGATCACTGTTTCTACATAATGAATAGCAACAGTACGACCAGCAGTAGTGTAGAGCGTCTGCTGCAAGCTAACGATGACGAGGACGAAAGCAATGACAATACGCTGCGTAAGAATTTCCTTAATGTAGTGACCACTACTAGTGGCTCTAGTCAAAAAGGTGTCGGACGTGGGGGCACAACGATGGTATCCTTTGCGGCCAACACTGGTCGTCGAGGTAGTGATAATGCGCTGATTGATTGCCGTCGACGTGGCAGTGGAAGCGAGGCAATGGACCAACTCAAAGTGAATAACTACTGTCAGCAATTGATGCCGGTTGCCTCAACGACGACGACGGCAATGCGACCCATTCATCGAGGTAGTTGCGGCGCCACTGGGGAGCACTTGCTCGCTGCCAATTCGATTGCGAAAAAGTCGACAATTATTTTGAGTAAATCGTGTAGTAATGTTGATGGCACTGGCGGAGGATGTTCTGTATCGTTGTATCCTAAGCAACAGGCAGGTGGGCCTTTAAATGGCGAGGGGATTGCAATTGGATCGGCTAATGTTGCAACACTGATGCCGGAGAGCACTGGCGGGAGTGCGAGTGGCGCTGGGAACAATGGAAATAGCGAATTTAGCGTTGTACAAATGAACAATACAATCATACAGTGCCACTTTAGCGATGATGATTTTAGAGCCTTAGTCAAGGATTTGAAGCGAAAAGTTGAGTACACCGAACGGACGAATTGGCTATGTAAGTTTTCTTTCCTTTTATATTATTTTTGTGTTTGAACTTAAATATTGGCAAACTTACTTGTTCTCTAGGAAAAAATACAGGCCCTAAGACACTACCTTAAGGTACACCAGCTTAAACCGGTTTTTCCTTTACTATTCTCATGGAACGTCAGAAAGATTCATAAGAACACATACCTACACACACACAAACACACATTCCCAAAAAGTTCTTATTTGTCTCTTAATTAAAAAAGAAAAAAAGTAGGTTTACAAAATTAGAAAACTCATTTTCCAAAGTTGCTTTAATCGAGTTTAACACAATTAAAGTAAACTTTTCTGTTTGAGGTTTTCTCTTTCACATCGATTTCATCACGTCTTACGGTAAAACCACACAGAAAAACACAAACAAACAACGGTTCGTCCTTGAAAAACAATTTCATCACTTCTCACAAAAGGCTACCCGAAAACGAAATTGAATTAAAACTCTCTCATCCTTTTTTTTTCATTTATTTGAGTTTCAAAATAAATATATCCTACTCTCGAGTCTCAATAACATTCCAGTTATCTGTTCAATTAATCTGAAGCACGTATAGAGTAATCCTCTGCTCAAGGTTGGATTTCTTCTTGGGTATGCGATGGCGTGAACTTAATTAAGGACATTCAGGTTTTTTTCCGTTCGGGTTTATTCAAATACTTCGGTCGGGTCTTATTAATTTTCGATTTTCAGTTGCTGTATTGATTTGCCTATCTGCCAAACATTCAGTAATGAAAGCATTACTTTGGTCCTCAAGCAGCGAGAGCCACTAACTCAGGGACTCAATAAAAATATTTCATTCAAACCGCATTTGAGGAGGCCATACGTTCTTCCCTCTTGGGAAGGAAACCACACATGATGGTGGCGCTGCTTTCGGCGAGTCATAGATACAGATTCCCCTTTGAAAAGCACTCATTTTAACGATGCTATAAAATTGTTCGTTGCCTTTGCAATTAAATTGAAAGAAGGTCCCGCTGCTGGTTTGGCTTCTGTGGGTATTTGAACCCGAACTCAAACCCTGAACCTGGCTTACACACAACGTACACACTATTCGCAACGATGTGGTTTGGTACATTTTATGTTTTATTACCTACTTTCGCTCGTTTTACAATCGTCATCCTGTCCCCTTCCCCTCTTTCGTTTTCAGATAATGTCCTCCATTAAATCATATAAAAATAAGAAACGAGTGGATTTTGGAAAATGGGGTTGCAACAGAAAGTTTGTTTTTTGTTTGAGGTTCAGAACAGTGCAGAAATTATTTTTTAGGTCAAGAGATGTGTTGTTCATAATTTGAAATATTATACCGCGCACTGGCTCTCGACTTCTATAATATGGCACAGATGGCGCTCTGTGTTGGTATGTTACATGAGTTTGTGTGTGCCTTTTCAAAAGCTGTTTTTGTTCGGGTTTGATGTTTTGTGCACTCAAAGAAGTGAAACTATGAATTTTCATTACAAAACTGAAGAGTCTATTTTTAAGGTGAATGTTCAAACAGTAAACAACAAAAATAACATGGGAAAAATGTATTTCCCTGGTGGTTAAATTTTATACCCAAATCGAACCCAACACCCGCATTTATTGGGATTCAAGTTCTGGTTGGAAAGTTTGTTTGGCTTTTGGTGGGGCGTTGAAATTTTAGGAGGTTTAAGAGAAACACGACCGAAAGGTAAAAAATTATGTTTTGTTTTTAATTTTTGTTCGAGGGACACTTTTTTATTGGCAATATTTTATTTTTAGAGAGAGACTCGGTGTTATGGGTCGGGGTGGTTTATGAATTTAATTGCAAAGTGAGAATGATTTTTTAAGGTGTAAAAATGTCTTTCTAGTGTGTTTAAAGGCGAGGCTAAGGTGTCTGGGCTTTGAAGTTTTTGTCATCAACTTTGATTTTTCAATAAGATCTTCTACCAATCGTCCTTCAACCAACGTAAGTTGTCCGATGCACGTCATCCAAATTGGAAACCAAAGGGCTGTTTTAACTTCGCTCATCAGAGAAAGGTGTCCAGCCTACAGGAGTCAACCAACCACAGGTTGACAGCTAACTCACCGATCCTCTCTACGAAAATATTGCTATTCGCTGTACTACTTCTTGTTGTCTTCTCTTGTGTGAAGAAATTGTCAACGAAGATCTGCTGACAAGAAAATATTGCAACGACATTTAAACAAGCGTCGAGCTAGCTATTTATTGTCTGCTTTATATATAATTCAAGGTCAACTGGTGCAATCTGTGTGTGAATTTCGCTGGCTTCAATCTCTGGTATCTAGTGGTTTCTTCTAGCTTGGTCATTCGTTTGTCTCAGACATTTTTTTTTAAATTACATGCTTGCTGGATTTTCGGTTTTTGCCTCGACCACTCGCTTTCTTCGTGAATTGCCTTCCCTTACCCCAAGCAAATAAAAATACGACTTTGATTACAAGAAACCACTCAAAAGCCTTAATTTATTTTAAACTTAATCATTGACGAGTCCTCTTATTTGTCATTAACCATTTCCATCAGAATACAAAATTTATCACACCGGTCATTTTAATGTCTAATGTAATAATGTTACCTCTTAATTCTCAAATCTTAATGTTTCTTTCACACCTATAAACCTCCGTTTCGCATTAAAAACAAGCAAACGACCTAAAACCAATGAATTTTCTCATAAAAATCAACATGTCTTTTACATTCATGAAAAAAAGCACCTACTCCTACAACCTGCAAGTTCATAATTTTTTAGTTCTCAACAAAAATGTACAACGACCATTAAGCTTATCTTGCTACTTTATAGCTTGGGCATAATAATTTCATGAACACTGGCCACAAAACTCCTTTTCCTTCATGCGTGTTTTGTCTCGAATGCCTTTCATTTTGTCTCTGTCCTGTGACTAAAATAAAACTTGGCCTTTTGCAAAATAAAAAATGCACTGTGGAATGCAGCCAACACACGTCCTTTGCATATTTTTACGACAACGGCTTTGAGCATTCCTTGTGTTTCTATATACTGACTCTGACTTCAAACAAGCTTATGGGTAGAGTGCATCCTTTCTGAAATGACATCAATTTTCAGTCGTTTTCTCTTTGCTTACATCGAAAGTCGCACACAAAAGAAATATTTGTCATATTTTATTTAACAAATGCATAATCACAAAAGGAAACGGAAATGGTCATACCCCCAAGCATTCCTATCGTTTTATTTCTTTTCCCTTTCTGTTGCAAAATGTCATTTTCCTTTTACTATATTAAGGCGGAAGTCGAGAGAGAATAAATTTCTTCTAAAGTATAGTAAATCGCACGTTGCAAAACATGGATTTAAAAATAGGAAAGTGTCCGGTTCTCTTCTCGTGCATTAAGTTTCTTTCCGAGATGTCTCATCGCAAATTGGATCCATTATATTTCTTGCGATAAATACAGTAAACACGAGTGCGTGTTTTTTGTGGACAACTTCATTGGGCGCCTTGTACCATAATCAGCAGAAAGGTCAATTCGGTTTTCTTACTTTTCTGCCAAAATACCATCAAATCAGTCCGTGTTTTGTCGAAAAATTCACTGCAATACCAGGCGCCCATACTCGATTTTTTTTCTGCTAAAATTGCACTCATTCTGTATTTTTGTTGAAAATTTAACCGAAATGCCATAATTTACATAAAATTAATACTTTTATGCCTTGAATTGCATACTTTCAGGAATATAACGAATAACCGAAATAGTTTCGAAAATAATAGACGTCACAAAGCGCAAAAACAATAGGACGCCTAAAATCATTTCATGTTTCATGTCAATCTTCCTCGCGCCTTGGGACGACTTTAATTTTCGAAATTTGCTTAAGTTCTGTGAGCCTGTAAGAATTATTGTTTTTCGATAACTTTTTTTTGCTTACATCTCAGTTAACGGTCAAAGATGGTTCTTGCGCCTTGAGGCGACTATAAAAAAAAAAACAACAATTTCTTTTTATTTTATGAATTCGTTCGTTTGCTTGCCCCTTGAGACAACTATGATATTGTTCAAGCCAAGTCTCACTCATTTCATCTGCGGATCCTGTCCAATGCTAAATGTAGCAGTGTAAGTTACAAAAACACTCCCAAGGATCTTCTCATATTTCAAATGACGATTCATTGCCATTGCCATTACCATATTGCTACTGGCTCGCTTCCGCGAACTCAAAATTTAATACTTTCCCAAAACGATAATTTGTTTATGTTGGTGATGATGATGAACGCGTCCTTGTTTATCCCTGCCGCGCGAAGCAACAAATATAATGAAAAACTATTTTCCATTAGCAATTGTGTATATTCTTTTTTCTCTCGCTTCGTCGAGCGTCATTTTGTTAGGAGTTTTATTTTTTCGTTGGTTCATTCAATTTTTAAAGTAAATGTATCTAATTCTTTGCCCGAAAAGGCATAGAGAGACAGAAGAAGTATAGACAAAGATCTGTGTCCTCAAGAAGGGAATGCAATTCCTTCTTGGTCTTCTCATTACGTTCTTATTTTTATTGGAAAAGTGCATAGTTAGTACTTTAAAAAATTTGGAATGAAAGTCTGAAATTTCAAGATTTCGAGGAGAATGCGAAATTAGAAAAGCCTTCTATCCCCTTAAGAAAGGTTTAAAAATACCACACTTTCTGTATACGAATTATCTCAGCAATAAAATGTTTCATTCTGCAAATATCCATTTGGCAGGGCCTAAAGCACTTGTTACAATAAGCCTTTCTGGACAAACTAAGTCTTTGCCGTCCCAATTCTGCATGATGTCTCCTTGGTTCCATGTCTTAAAGAGTAGATAATCTTAGTCCCAAGCTATCGGAAAGTCGTATTTCAAATGAGCTGATTAGAATGAGAAGTATTTGGGGACTAAAAATGTTGGGCTTCCGTTTTTTTTTTTCAAGTTTGTTTTGAGCGAAATTATTTTAAGCAATTTGGCGACTTCACTACATTCATATTCTAGATGCTCAGCATTTTGTTGAGGAAATAATCGAATACCAATTCAGGAAGACATTCAGCTCTGTGTAGCCTCCTCTCGGTTTGAACACATTTGTATGTTATGCGCTTTGCTTCTGTCTGATTAAAAATGCGTCGATTAAAAGTGATTTCGACACATCGAATTGATCTCTATTTCTAAACACCCAACACTTATAGGCAATAATACCTTCCAAGCCATTCTCCCTAGTCTACAATCCATAGCTGTGCTAATATCAATAAAACTTTTAAGTTCTTGAAACTTGTCCTGCGGCTCCAGCGTCTTTAACTCCCATCAGTTACGCAGAAAAAAAGTGCACTTTAATTAAATTCCATTACAATCATCTTTATCATGGTGGAAAAAGGGCAATTAAAAATGTATAAACCCTCACTCTGCCATCATTAAGCGAGATTTCATATGCTTCTTCACATATACGGTTGCAATAAATTGCCCTAGCCGGTGCGCGCATTGCGTTCCGAATCATCAACTAATTAACGTAGAAATCTTCATTAAATCCATGCGATTAAGCAGCGGAAAATAATATTCCCATAAAAGTTAATTCCAACGTGATTTCTGACGTCACTTCACCGCATCGTAAAAACTACTTTTGCACTTTAATTTAATTTCTTTACTACCCCATTAAAACCATTTTGCATTCAAAACTTTACATGCATTTAATAAATTTGTGGCTTAGCAATTTAAATTAGTTTTGCTTTATTCGCTTGTTTTTCATGCTGTTGGATTTAAAAATTCGATTCCAAGGATCTGCTAGAATAAACACAGAATCTGCCAGGAAAAAAAAATAAGAACCCAATAAAAGTGTCTATTTTTGGGTAATTTCAGTGAATCTCAATAAATAAAATTATTAAAAATAAGAATAAAGAAAATTTGATGATAAGTTGTCATAGCAAATGTTTCCAACTCAATGACGCTGCTGATTTGCCTACCCTAATTTGGATAACACGGTCTTCTTGCTTTGGTTGGCAAGGGAAACATATCGGAATATTGGATGATTAGGTTTTTCTTTTTGCCTTCATCTTCTCCTTTATTTTTTGTTTTCTGTTTCAAGTTGATTATCTTTGAAAAATTAAATATAGAAAGCAAAACAAGAGCTGTGTGGGTTCATCGTTAATGTTAAGCCGTTTTTGAAGATAATTTTGAGAGTTATCGTAAGATTTCTGGAAGAGTTTGTATTAAAAAATGGATGCTGATAGTTTTAAAATTAGAACAGCAAAACAATTTGAAAATAAAATACTTCGGAGAAGAATAGATGAAAATATTTTTGAGAAATGTTTTTGTCAAGACTCTCCCTCTTAGCTTATTATTACTGAATCTAGTCTAAATAAGACCTTAACAAGGGTAAAAGGTGACCATGATTGGAGGTACATCGCACGACACCCCGTTTTTAAGGAAATTTGAAAAAAAATATTGCTAATTATAGTGCTTTGTATGTGCTTTTTATGTACCGAAAAATAAAATTTTGTGCTCCATTGCAACATATATTTTTTTTGTAACAAACAACCGGGGTGAAGCACGACATCGATTTAGACCCCGCATGGTGAAGGAATTGAAAAAAATCATCAAGAATACTATCGAAATTATGTGCTATTTATGTGCTTGCGACAACTGCAAAAATAAATCATGCACTACATATATACATTAAAATAAATAATTTTTTTTTCCAAGCGGTGGGGTGTGGCTCCAAAACGCTTAGAAATAAATAAGGACTCCCGGAAAATATAAAATTTTGGCACTAGAGTTGTGTGCTAATTATGTGCTGGCAAAAATCGCAAAGAAAACCGAGCGCTGACAATGTTCAATTTCAAATTTCAAAATTAATAAAAAACTTCATACGTAGCTCACATTGATGAAAAAATGAGAGAGAAAAATAACAGAAAATAAAAAAGCCTTAAGGTATGCAAAGAACTGATCGCCAGATCTATGTTGTAAAGTCCGTATTTGAATTTTTGAATATTGCCTCAAAGTATGCAAGGAACTAACTGGCGATTTGTGTTGAAAATTTGGAATTTGAATTTTTTTGAACCAAACTCGTACAATCCTCGTGTTAAAACGTTAGTCTCGCAGGTTAAAAATATTGTGTTCCACCCCTGGTGGCATAGTAGTCGAAGAGGCGACCGTCAAATTACTTAACCCATCTGGATATGGATCTTGTACCCATTATTAGATAGAATTTTTGGAGACAAAGACAGCGAGCGCACTAGGGTTGCCAGTCAAAGTCCGGGGCAAAGGGGGTAAAACGGGATACTGATGTTGTGTTTTTTGGGCAAAAATTAACCTATCAGGGATATGGATAACATTAGTGTCCAACTATAGAGTTCGACGAGACGAAACCCATAATATTAATGGGTTGCATAGTTCAAACCGGGGTGAAGCGGTCGGCAACCGCCTCAGAAGCCACTAATTTTTAACCATAAAAAACCCATCAGGAAAATGGCTAAATTTGGTTCCAATTCAAGGTCTGAATGTACTCTTAACGAGTATATAGAAATTCTCCCTTCTCTGTTATTTTTCTCTCTCATTTTTTCATCAATGTGAGCTACGTATGAAGTTTTTTATTAATTTTGAAATTTGAAATTGAACATTGTCAGCGCTCGGTTTTCTTTGCGATTATTGCCAGCACATAATTAGAACACAACTCTTGTGCCAAAATTTTATATTTTCCTAGAGTCCTTATTTATTTCTAAGCGTTTTGGAGCCACACCCCACCGCTTGGGAATAAAAAAATTATTTATTTTAATGTATATATGTAGTGCATGATTTATTTTTGCAGCTGTCGCAAGCACATAAATAGCACATAATTTTCATAGTATTCTTGATGATTTTTTTCAATTCCTTCACCATGCGGGGTCTAAATCGATATCGTGCTGCGGCCCGGTTTTTTGTTACAAAAAAATATATGTTGCAATGGAGCACAACATTTTATTTTTCGGTACATAAAAAGCACATACAAAGCACTATAATAAGCAATAGCTTTTTTCAAATTTCCTTAAAAACGGGGTGTCGCGCGATGCACCTCATGATTGGTCTGTCCCCAAGTGTAATGTGATCGCCTTTCAACTTGGGGGTGCTACCTTTACCACAGTAGTCCTTCAACGGATACGTCCTTGTGGTTTCGAGCTGAAGACGTGACCTGTCCACTCAATTTTTACAGCCAGAGGTTCTTGTACAGCTCTTAGAGGTCACTGTTCGGTTTTATTGTTTATACTCCAACACGACCAAATATTATATGAAGAACCCTTCACTTGAAGCGGTTCAATACCGCTCTTTGGAGAACACATGCTTCTGCACTATAAAGCAGAAGCAATCAAATTGATTTTAATAGTGCTTTGCGGCTCAGCCGCCTTCTGCGCTCAGAGAATGACTTAAGAAGGACTCGCTGGGGTTCATATTCACCATCATCATCATATGCGCCAAAACAGAAGACCGAGTCAGCGTTCTTTCAACAAAGCCTTCCATCTTTTATATTCTGATTTGTCCTACCATGCAATGTAATGCAAAGGATTTCTTAGCTTCTTCACTTATTGTAGCTAGGTGTCCAACGCACTGAAGCCTACCAAGCTATTCTCCCTAAAGCTTTTGTCTTCAACGCCACCGGAACAATTCTTCTTCGATATCGCAATACTTCTCTACCTTGCTAGGTTGAAGACGAGTCAAGTCACTTCATTCACTTGTAGGAGTCCATTGAGCAATACAGATACCTTCATTGGCCTTGAGACGTTCATTGACAACCTTCTTAGTCTTGTCAGTTCCTATTAGAAGCTCCTTTCTGTTTCTGATAAAACTAACTTCTTTTTTGCCCTACAAGTAAAAACTTCGAAACCAAAAGATCAAAATAACTCTTCTCACAAAATTAAAATACTTTTCCTCAAATTACTTTCACGTCAAAATTTCCAAAACCGCTTCCAGCTAATCACTTACAACAAAAACAATCTCTCCAATAGTTTAGTCTAGGCCCTATCCAAAACTAATAGACAAAATTGACTTCTGCTTCCATTATTCAAATTTCAGCTTCTACCTCAAATTTATTGTGTTTCTCTTTCAAAATCCTTCTTCTTCAGTCCTCTAGCACAAATAGAATTAAATGTATCATCAATAAACCCCCACCACTTTTGAATAATTCATCGCTCGAAAGAAAATTGAATAATTTCATAACATGACTTATTCAACAGTCCCTTTAGCCCCTCCTAGACTTTTCCTTCGTCGTCGCCGATATCCATATATGTAACCGAAGGATATAGGAACAAAATGTTATTGAATCTCATTGAGAATATGTAAAAAAAAAAAATTCAAAATCATATCCATTCCCATAAGTCTGTTATATTACTTAAAAAATGTCTTGAGGTACGAGTATATGAGAATGTAGCTCAAGTATCATTTTTATCAATTTGCCTTTACTTTGGCCATTCATCATAATTCAAGCATCTTCAACTTTGTCGTTCTTTGTGTGCGACCTGCTTCTTCTACCACTGCCGAGCCGCCCGCCGCTGTCTCCCATGTGATTGAATACAAGCATCGAATGTCTTCAGGCAGAAACTTTCGAATCCCACGAACGTGTCTTATCCTCCCAGATGGATTATGAGTTATATTTATATCTCGTATTTCGTATGTAATACACAAAACAAAGCAAAAATCCTTCTTTATCCCTGAAATTAATTTAAATATAAAAGGCTTCTTCGACTATGTGTATCTATACTACCTCTTTAACAATTCGAAGATACAACATCATCCCATTTGACATTTTAATAATAGATTTTGAGGTCCTTTTTGAAGAGACAGACCAAAAAATTAGATTCATAGGGCAAGGACAAGGATCGAAACTCGCAACTTAAGCAAGTCATACAGTCCAACCAAAGTCGATCGTAAACCACAAATTGCTTAAAAGTTTCTTCAAAAACAGTGACAAATTGCAAGGACACTGGCTAACCAACAGGACAAAGGATTTGTTTTCGTATTTATTTTATGAACTTTTCATGTCAAGTGCGAATGACAGTTTTCTGGTCCTTGGTCAAGGGCTAGATGCTCCTCTCTAGACAAAAAAAGGACGTGCAGCCTTTTTTTTATTAGCGTCAATTTCTTTTTGAGTTTCTTTGGCATAAAACAAAAAATGGCTTATCCTTGAAAATTATAGTTTTAATTAAATTGTTTTAGCCTTAATCTAGTTGAGCTTTTTCTCTGATGGGGACTGTACGACTTGAAGTGAGTCGATGAATCCAGTTATATTTATATCAAGTTTGAAGAGATTCAATCAAAACTTTTGAGGGAGGTTGTTGTGAGATGGTGAAAAGTTGAAGAATTGCTCTTGATTCATATTCACTGAGATTCAGATTCAGTGAAAGAGATATAACTGTGATGGATAAAACTTTTGGGTATCTTATGAATACACCTTTTCGACAAACTTTAAAGATTATGTAAAAGTTGGCTGTTATTTCTTATATGCACTTAAGTAGTTTCTGGGGCGATGCTTCGGGAGAAAAGAAACTTTGTGAATCTTTATTTGAGTCTTTGAGTTTGAAACTAACGAGAATATCCTTGATTTGACCAAGGAATGTGTTTTCAGTTGCTCAAATTATGAGTGTTGAAGTTCGGACCTAGTCCAACAGGTTGAACCCTTAAATTGCATACAACAAAAGTCTTATACAACTCTGCAATGTTATCATATAGAACCATTAGGTGATTCGAGAAGGGGTTCTTAAGCTTATACTTCTTTGTCCATTGCAGAAGGCGTGTTATAGATCCAACTATAGGACTCATGTGTGGTTTGGTCAGCGCCTGAATAGAAGTAGCCTTGTTCACAAAATCCGTCAGTCATATAAAGTCAGTCGTTTTCTTTTGGGCTACCTGAAGTTGCAGTCAATTCACTTCAGAAAAGACTTTAACTGGAAAGGAGCAGTCACTAGTCAGTCTTTATTTTTTTTTATTGCAGTCAATTGAATGAAGTCAATTGACTAAAAGCTTATTACTGCAGTACTTTTTAACTGGCTTTGGTCCTTAAGTCAGTAAAAGTCATTTAGCTCATCGTGTGGTGGAATTTGTCCAAATTAACCCGCTTGTGGGATATGAACGTCCGCACCTGCTGTCAACTTTCAGAGGGCGGGGCCGTACAGTTTAGGGGCTACAGAGGGTCAAAGTGGTACCTTGATGTTTTTTTCATAGTCGACCAATCCTTTTGCTAGACTTACTTACATACTTAAGGTGGCGCTACAGTCCAGGGTGGACTTGGGCCTCAACCAACAAACCTCTCCAGCCAGCTCGGTCCCTAGCTAGCTGTCTCCAGTTTCGCAAGCCGAGTTGGTTGAGGTCATCTTAAACTTGCGCGTGCTACCTGAGCCTTGGTCTTCCTCTACTGCGCCTTCCCTATGGGGTGTATTCGAAGACTTCACGGGCCAGAGTATTGGTGTCCATCCTCTCCACGTGACCAAGCCATCTGAGTCTTTGGACCTTCACTCCTTTAGCTTGGTCACTGTCGCTGTACAGCCCGTACAGTTCGTTGTTAAATCTTCTCCTCCATTCACCGTTTATGCAGACAGGACCATAGATCTTCCGTAGAACTTTTCTCTCGAACCGGCCTAGGGCACTCTCTGCCGTTTTTGACAGGGTCCATTCTTCTGCACCATATAGCAGGGCGGGGATGATGAGTGTCTTATAAAGCGTCACCTTAGTTGTTCGGGAGAGAGCTTTACTACTCAATTGCTTTCTTAGCCCAAAGAAACAGCGATTAGCAAGAGTTATTCTTGGTCTGATCTCGGCGCTGACGTCGTTGTCTGTGTTGATAGCGGAGCCATGCTGTACAAAGTCCCTAACTACCTCGTAATTATATGCGTCTATCGTGACGTTTTGTCCAAGACGTCGGTATTGGGTGTCCTTTCTTGATGACAGCATATAATTTGTTTTGCCCTCGTTGACCGCTAAACCCATTTTTTCAGCCTCTGTCTGTATACTTGCAAATGCACTATTGACATCACGCTGCGTTCTCCCAATGATATCAATGTCATCAGCGTACGCGAATAGTTACACAGACTTCTGTAAGATAGTGCCTCTAGTGTTGACGTGGGTGTTCTGCACTATTCGTTCCAAT
The DNA here is from genome assembly GCA_943590905.1 of Sphaerophoria taeniata. Classification (NCBI taxonomy): domain Eukaryota; kingdom Metazoa; phylum Arthropoda; class Insecta; order Diptera; family Syrphidae; genus Sphaerophoria; species Sphaerophoria taeniata. The sequence goes on from OX016542.1 coordinate 88,892,772, forward strand.
ATGATGTTAAAGAAGTCGCATGACATCGACGGCGTGCGTCGGTGAGGTCGTTACCGACTTTAATAGAGCAGCGCGATGAATGAGTTTTGTAGGGATGCCAAAACTGGACCTGGCTGTATACAGTTCTTCTCTATAGATGCTGGCATACGCGGCCTTAAAATCGATAAAAAGATGGTAGGTGTCGATTTGGAGTTCTTGAGTTTTTTCCAGGACCTGTCGTAATGTGAATATTTGATCGATGGTGGACTTTCCTGGTCTAGAACCACACTGATATGGATCAATCAGTTTGTTGACAAACGGCTTCAGGCATTCACATAGTTCTGCTCTACCTATTGCTAGATCATTATGAAAAATGAACCACAAGTCGTTAAAATTTCTTAATTTTTTGTTGGAGATGAGTCAAGGTTTGAACTTTATCAATAGAAGCAATTTAGATACCAAATTTTTACTACTACAAAGTGTATACTTCTTTAACCATTTGAACTAATTATTTTGTCTTGTCTATTTTTTTCTTACAGGTAAGTTAACGCACAAGGAAATGCATAGTAAGTCATAGACAGAAAAAAAATCTTTTCATAAATGTTTCAGGGCCAGTTGCTCAATCGAATCATAAATTTAAGTTCTACATAAAGTTCTACTTTTGTATGGGGATTTTATGTAGAACTTAAGAATTCCGGAACGTCTCATACAAAGATGAGAACTTTATGTAGAACTTAAATTTGTGATTCGATTGAGCAACTGGCCCTCACTGTTCTTTTTCCTAAATTTTACATTTTTCTTTTTTACCTTTTCTCTCTTTCTCCCATTTGGGGATTTCCTTTTTATAACACAATTCCCAACATCCGGAAAAACACCCAGTAAAAAAAAAACAAAAAAACAATAACTTTTTTTCGGTTAGCTTAAAAGATTTCGACAACTTTAGTAAATGTCCATTTTTATTTCAATGAAAAAGAAAAACACAAAAAACAATGTTAAATCCATTTCATTTATTGCAAACGTGTGGTCCTCACATATATTTTGTTTGTGTGTTAGATAAGCCATGAGTATGAGTATCCTTTCTGTGTGTCCCCACAGCAAAGTAAATATGATCCTGACCAAACTTTTTCTTTCCTTTGGCGGTTTCTTGTCGGCTCTGAAGATTTACGAGTGTAGACTTTGGCTTCCCAATAGCAAATTGATGAAATAAGAGGAGAAAAAAAAACTCACATAACAACACAAAGGTGAAAAAAGGAACCAAGAAGTTTTGTTTGTTTACTTGTACTTTGTTATGTGCGTCTGTTGATAGAAGGGCAGTTGAACACAGGAAGAAAACAACACAAATAAACCAGAAGTTTATGGCTAGGGCCAATATTGGTAGTATAAGTGTTTATTATTGTAATACTGCTAATGGATTTCTACCCTGGTGTTATTTCTGAAACTGTTATTTATGTTATCCTAGTAATGACCTAAGCAGGGGGTGTCCTGAAGTTAGGACGATTATGTTCCTTCCCTTTGACATTTATGTTTCTTTTTTTTTGGTTTTTCTGTTCAATCTGAGATGAAAGGAGAAAGGAATTTTAACATGACTTTGAATTTCGTTCACACATTCTAGACAACACATCGCCTTTAAACTATAACTTTTTTGACAACAAAACAAAATAAACAAACCTGAAAAACTTCCAGGACTGTAACTATGTTGACAAAACTTTCGCAGCACTTGAGCTAAGTTGACTTTAAAATTCTTAAATGATTTCCCTAGAAAAAGAAACATATTTACATATTTTACGTTCAAGGAATAAAAAAAAAACGAAATAAAAACTTTTTAAGTCGTCATTGTTTTCCTTTTAGCATATTTGTCATGCTCCATGCTATAAGTCCCCAATTCGGCAAATAACTTAAGGACCAACTTTTTTCTCTTTTTTTTCTTCTAACAAGCCAAGAGCCCACCTCTGATGCTCTTAAGTCACAAAATTCGTTTTAAAGAACTCAATTAAAATTCATGGAATAGCCTCAAGTTTAGACGACCGAACAGAGATGACGACAAAGACTACGACGATGAAAAACTTTCAAATTGTTTACTAAAAAAAAAAAATGTTTAAACGTTGACGTCTTCATAAATGTCACCCTAAGCATGTTTTTTTTTCTATATTTTTTATTGTTTGAAAAAGAATTACGGACAAAAAAATTTAAGTTTGTCTACGCAACGCATAAAAATTAAAAATTTACAAACATGCTTGAAATTCATAAATCACGATTATAATCTTCTATTCCTCCTCTAAGTGGTCGACCGACTTATGATGACATACCTATACGCTCCCGGTATTCAATTTTAATCGCTTTGTGGTGGTGTTTGAAAGGACACACTCGCCACACGTTCGTTGACTGTTGTAAATATTCTGAAGGATTTTCACTTTCACCCATTTTGGCTTATCCCATATCTAAGCTGTTTTGCAATTTAAATTTGTGTCCTCTTGGCAAATGTGCCTTCGAGGCTCGAAACGACAAATATTTTGAAGTTACACTCAACTTTTTAAACGCCCTGCCACTTAAGTAACACAAAATGAAAAAAAAAACGGAAAAAAATACGCCTCTTGGCATTGAGGACGAGAGAAAAAAGCTTTATCATAACGCACATGCTTTTGCATACGTTCCGGCTTATGGGCTGCTTTTTATGTTCTGCCCATTTGTATACAGTTTTGTGTAATTTTTTTTTTTTTATTGTTGCCAAAAACGCAACAGAAGAAGTTTAGAAATGAGGACCCTCGATCAACTGCTGATTGTTCTTCATGTTGGTTGAGGGGAGTATATTTACAAAAGCTTATAACTTCTCACGTTTTTGAGATTTTGAGGTTTTCAATATTTCAAGAAAGTCTTTTGGAGCAAGGTATCTTAACATAATCAAAAACAATGTTTTAAAACTCATTTTAAATATTTTTTGGGAAAATTTAAGAAAATTTGAGAGCTCTTTGATTATTGAGTTGTTTCACTAAACGTTGGTTACCTACTGACATATTTACAATAAGGGTGGCCAGCGCTTAAAGGCGGCTACAATTCATTGTGGGTTTTGGCCTAAGCTAACAAGCTTCTCCAGCCAGCTCTATCTCTAGCTATCTGCTTCCAGTTTTGTACTCCAAGTAGGTTTATGTCCCCTTCCACTTACATGCGCCACTTTAGACGAAGTCTCTCTCTACTGCGCCGTCTCTCTGGGTTTGGAGTCGAAAACTTTGCAGGCCGGAGCATTGCTGTTTATGCGCTCGATATGACCAAGCCATCTCAAGCGCTGCACCTTAACTCTCTTGGCTAGGTTGGTGTCCTTGTACAACCCGTAAAGTTCTGTTAGTACCTTCTGTTATACAGTTTACTTGCTTAATAAAACAATGCGTCTTCTAGTGAGTTCTTTATTCTATCACGTAATACAAAGTAATAAATTAAAATTAGGGTTAAGAATATGAAAGATGACAGCTGATGACATATGTGTTTGTAGAGATGAGAAACCGAAGTGGTACATTGAGTCAATTGATTTTGCATACATGACAGTGAACTGAAGTGGTACATTGAGTCGCAAAAACTTGCATACACAACAACTTCCCCTTTCTTAAAAAAAAAAATCCAATTTTGTATAGCAAGGACGCTGCGGTGGCTTAATAGTTCTTTTAGGTCTGATATTCTGATCAATCTGACAATGTTCCATTTCGTTTTCATTTCTCGACTTTTTCTTTGATGTGATATCATCATTATCATTAATACTAATTGAATCTTGCTTCGCACTATTGGTGAATTCATTATAATCATTTTGGATAAAATATTTTTTCCTGGAATGTTGTTTTTTTAATTGGTTAACATGTGCAGTTTTAATGGTAGATTTATTTAATACAATATCATAAATGAATCTGCTCAATTTTCTTATGATTTTACCAGGTATCCATTTGACATTGTTTTCAAAAATGTTTTTATATAATATCAATTCATCAGGTTCAGGTAAGTGATAGCTATTTCTTACCTATCATGAAAAAGGTGTGAATTGAAGGGCGGACCATTGTCCGTTACAATTTCAGAACACAATCCAAAAATTGCAAAAAAAATTTCAAGCTTTTCTAATACTGCATAAATGTTTGTTTTCTGCATAATTTCGATGTGAACATATCTGCTGCAAGAGTCGACTAACAATAAAAAGGTATTCTTACCAAAGAAGAAAAAATCTAAATGGATGCGTTCAAATGGGATTTTACTAACAGGCCAATGAGAAGTATCTTCTTTAGAATAATTTTGTAGCTGTTGGCATTGCAGACAAGATCTTACAAAGTTTTAGATACATGCATCTATGTTCGGCCACCATACGTACGACCTTGACAATTGTTTCATTTTTGCCACGCCCATATGGCTTTCGTGCAATATTTCCAAAATTTTATGTCGTAAACACTTTGGTACTACTACTCTATCCATATAAAAGACACAGTCATCCTCTAGACTGAACCTACTTATGTTCTCTAATGGTCTCTTATAATCGGCCAAATCTTGGTCCCTAGTTGAATTTAAGTTACCTTTTTTCAAAAATAGTTGTAATTTTTCTAGCTCTTTATCATTTTTAGTTTGTTGTTTAATTAAATCAATGCTAACTGGGAGATTCGAATATGCTGCTAAAAACTTGATATGATCATCGCTGACTTCGTTTTCTACTTTGGGTAATGGAAGACGAGATAGTGCGTCTACATGTGCCATAGCCGTTGATTTTTTGTGAAGAATTTGGTACTGGTACATTTGCAGCTTGACCGCATACCTTTGTAAACGGGCAGCTGCTACTGCACTAGTATTTTTTGACGGATTAAAGATTTCTGATAACGCCTGGTTATCTGTATGCAATGTAAATGTGTGTCCATATATGTATTTATGGAAGTGCTCGAGAGCAAAGACGATTGCAAATGCTTCTCTATGAAGTTGACTCCAATTCTTTTGAGACGGAGTTAACGAACGAGACACAAAACGGACTGGTTTTTCGCGACCACCCACCATGTGGCTCATTACCGCCCCTATGCCATAGTGACTAGCGTCCGTAGCGATGACGATTGGCTTTCTTGGATCGTAAAGTTCCAAGACGCAGTTTTGTTTTAACAGGCGTTTGCTTTCCTCAAAGGATTGTTGTTGTAAAGAAGTCCACTTGAAGGTTTGATTTTTCCTAAGAAGATCATAGAGGTGTTTTAAGTGACTCGAAATGTTTGGCATAAATTGTGAATAATAATTCAATAAACCCAAATAAGACTGTAACTCTGTTACATTTTTTGGTGATGGAGCATTTTCAATGGCCTCCATCTTGTCCGGAAGGGGGCGAATTTCACCGTCACTCAGAATGTGACCCAGATATTGGACTTCAGTGACCAAAAACTTGCATTTGTCCAGATTTATTCGGACATTATGTTTGTTCAGCCTTTCTAAGACCTCCATTAATCTTTCATGACATTCATCAAAACTGCTACCGCCTACGAGAATGTCATCAACATAAGGCTTTCCTTTCGTGCCTAAGAGTATTCTGTCTATAATTGACTGCCAAATTGCTGCGCTACTGCTTAAACCGAATACAAGACGCGTAAACTGATATAACCCTCTCGAAGTGTTCACGGTTAAAAATTCTCTAGATTTTTCTTCGACTTGAACCTGCAAATATGCGCCTACACAGTCTATGACACAATAATATTTATAGTATCGATGTACTTGTTAATGGTTTTCTTGAGGTCGACGCATAAACGAAATTCACCGTTCGCCTTGGGCACTGCGAATAAGGGAGAAGCCCAACGAGACGTTTCTACAGGCACTAAAATGTTTTGCTCTATTAGCTTATCTATTTCCTCATTATATTTATCACGGAACTTATAAGGAATGCTATACGCTTTGCAAAAAATAGGACGTGCATCGGCATGCATTTTTGATAAATTTATATCCACCTCGAATCCATCGATGGGGGTATTTAATTTTTTATTAACTATATTGGGAAAGCGCTCTCTGTTAGTGTTCATTAAAGTTCTAGATATTTCCACATCACTTTTTGTACATGCAATCGTTTTTAAATTACTTTCTTTAAACTTCACCGGAGTTTTTAATAACCAAGACCTCCATTGTGGTTGGAGAACATCCAACCAATCTCTTCCGATTAGGCATGTAGATCTAAGCTCGGACTTCGCCACTGTCACCATCAATTCATACAGCTGACCACCATAATGCACACCTGCCAAAAACCTTCCTATTATTCCAATTTCATCTCCTGTGAAAGAAAATACATTTTGACTGAAAGGTTATAATATTTTTTGTTTAAAATGACGATTATAAATATTTTCACCAATTATGGTAATAAATGACCCTGTGTCTACCTCGAAGCAAATTTCCTCGCCTTCGATATTTAAAATGCAACCAGCTGGCAAAAATGATTCCGGAGAGGTTATGTTGTTGATTCTGGCAAAACATGCTGCTCGTGTGTGGCCCTTGCGCTTGCAGCGATGACAGCACCAATCCAAGGCTGGGCACTCTCCGGCATGATTCTTTTTACACCGACCGCATGCTCTATTCGATTGAATTTTATTTGATTGATTTCTCTCAGAGCTTTGATTTTGTTGTTGATTGGAACGGGTTTTGTTTGAACTGTGGCTTCTCTCGTATTGTTTTCTTCCTCCAGCGAACATGTGGTTCGAGTTCTTGACAGCATTGACTTGATAATTACCCACGGCCACCTTGCAGCTGTTCTCTGCCATTTCATAATTTTTTGCTAGTTGACAATAGTCTGCAAATTTCTTCGTATCAGCTTCTACCAACATCTTTTGTTTGAGACAATCATCTCTTACTCCAGTGATGAATTTGTCACACAATGCTTCGTCAAGATAGGCATCGAATTTACAATTAAGTGACAGCTCTTTTAGACGTACTATGTAATGGGCGATTGATTCGCCCTGTTGCTGGTTCGCCATATACAATTTTACACATTCTGAGCGCTTATGAGTTTTAGGTGCGTAATGATTTCGGAGCAGCGTTAAGACCTCTGTCAATGCCTTGCTGTCTGGTTCGTCTGGGTATGTGATGTTTTTTAGCGTTTTGCATACCTCTCCACCTGCTAGAGTCATGAACAATGGGACCTTATTTTCTTCTGCGATTTTATTTATTTTGATTATTTGGGAAAATCTCTTTTCGTACACGGTAAAATCATCGCCAGGTAAGAAAACTTCCAAGTTTCCTATCAAACCCATGCTTCCGTTGACGATGTCTCTGAAAACCTCGTATTTTTCCTCTGATTCAGATTTTATGGATTGATCGTCACTTTCCGACATACAGCTCAATTAATAATCTTTAAAATAATACTTTTACCGAGTCCGATTGACTTTAATTAAGCAGGATGTTTTCGGATTACTTTTTACTTGATAACCTCGTCGCCAATTGTTATACAGTTTACTTGCTTAATAAAACAATGCGTCTTCTAGTGAGTTCTTTATTCTATCACGTAATACAAAGTAATGAATTAAAATTAGGGTTAAGAATATGAAAGATGACAGCTGATGACATATGTGTTTGTAGAGATGAGAAACCGAAGTGGTACATTGAGTCAATTGATTTTGCATACATGACAGTGAACTGAAGTGGTACATTGAGTCGCAACAACTTGCATACACAACACCTTCAATGCATTCGGGACCAAAAATCGTCCAAGAACTTTTCTCTCGAAGCAATCCAAGGTGTTTTCATCCTCCATCGTCAAAGTACATGTCTCTGACCCATACAGCAGAACTGGGATGATAAGGATTTTATATATGGACTTTAGTTGCTCGAGAGAGGGCTTTGGTGGTTGATTGCCTTCTCAGACCAAAGTACCAGCGGTTGGCAAGAGTAATCCTTCGTTTGATTTCAGCACTGGTGTTGTTGTCTGAATTGATAGCGGAGCCAAGGTAGACGAAGTTCTTTACTACCTTGAAGTTATGGCTGTCCATAGTTACGTTATTTGGTCTTTGCCGACCCTGAGAGAGGAGCGTGCATTCTTCATCGTCATCCTGCACAGGCGGACGAGCTTGTCAGAAATGCCAAAACTAGACATGGCTCTATACAGCTCTGTAGGTACTGTCGTACAGATTGTTGACGAAATGCTTCAGACGTTCACATATTACGGCAAAGAGGATCTTGTAGGCTATGTTAAGGAGGCTGATTCCTTTTTTCAGGATCGGGGCATATGCTTTCTCCCGGCAGATGAGTAGGGGCATACTCCCAACCAGGTCATCTCCTGCTGCCAAAAATAGCTCAACAGTAAAGTCGTCAGCTCTAGCAGCAAATTAAAAGGTTACTCTAGCAATTTTCAACGTCGCCGACCGTGATACCTTGCATGCAGTCAATTTCACGCCACTTACAAAAAAAGGGCCTTTCATATACCACTAGAGTCATATAAAATTTGTTTAGTAAAATCAAAAAAACATTGATGCAGCCAAGTATATTTCAAAATGCCTAGGTTTTTAAAGACGCTGCAAGAAATTTGTCTGGCTAATCTGGCTAATACCTAAAAAGCTTACACAAACGTCCAAAGCTCAAGTACAACTTCCAAATCCAGGTTGATGCTCCAGAATCGTACGATAGCCTCTTGGAAAGAATTTAGCTTTCAAAATGGTTGGTGATTCTTCCATCGTGGAGTTATTTCCGTCGCTTAATATTTGTCAAATATATTTTAACGGAAATATAGCATGTTACCCATTCATTAGTGCATCCTTGAGCCCGAAGCCAAGAGATTCGTTCTTAAGGTATACAATCTTCACGGTGTTCAGGTATCCAAGACCAATGGTCTTCTCAAGCTTTCTACATTTTTCTTATCGTGCAAAGTGTTTGTCCTGTTTTCCTAAAAAAGGGGCTCATAAACCCCTTGAGTGCGTACTGTTAAAGTGTTTTTGCTACCCTAAAATTATGCATCAAAAAAATCTCACTTGCAAAAACTGCAATTCTGTAAATTGCATTTGAAAATAAGTGCAACTCCAACTAACTGCACTTATCTTTTATTAAAAACCGCACAAAGTACAATTTGCTTTGTTTTTTGTTTTCGTTTTTAAACTTCCTAACCTCAAGCTGGATTATCAACTAGAAACCAACCTTTTCTAATGGTTTTTTCCTCGCATTCATACAACTTTTACCGCAGCAACGGTTCTCATTAAAACTTATAGAATATATTCATCAACGTCATTCGAAAATGCAGTGGGTTAAATGACAAGTCATATATAGTTTCATACAACATGCCGAAGCTCGTTGCATATTTTCATATCTAATTAGCGGTGGATCACGGGAATTTGGTCGCACATGCATAACTTTATTATACGTATACGTTCTGCATCGTTAAAATAGATCGAGATGGATCCAAGACATAAGAGACCCATGGCCATAAGCCCGTTTTTGACCTAGAAGTCCTGATGTAAAATATTGATTCAATAAAAGTTATGCAAAGCCGCCAAATTCAACACTTAAAAATCTTTTCTTGCTTGCCCGAAGATACAGTGTTAGTTTTTTTCCGTTTAGGTTCTTAAAAATGAAGAAAAGTAGAAGAGAAAAACTTCCTTCGAGGCAATTTAATGCCGTGGAGTGTTTTGAACGTGTAAAAACTTCGTAATCATTATTCTTTCTCTGTAGGTGTACGTCGGTTGGCCTTATATCCTTGGCGTGTGTTTAAGCACAAACATATCCAGCGATGGATGACTTTATGTTCAGAGTGCTGACACGCGCGTATTAACATCCAGGATTTTCTCTCCATTCAACTGCGAGTGTCACAACCAACACACAATTTGAATGCTTTTCAAAAGGATCGTGTTTTTTTTCTTGCTTCTCGATTTTGTTTACGGCAAAATGTAAAAGCTCCTCCATCACCACTTCCACTTCACATCGAGGAAGGAAACTATTTCCAAACAATTTCACTCGAGGGTAAAATGTTGCCAGTCAGTGTGTAGACTCCCTGCTGCATACCTATTTAAAAACATGAAAGGGTTTATGTTTTTTCGCTTGTCGAAAACAGATATTTTTCAAGATTCTCTTGGCGGTACTCTATACACGGCAAATTTATTGATGTTGTCGCCCTTTGATCGTATTCAACGATATTGTAATTAACTGAAATTTCCTTTGATAGATCCCCAAATATAACTTTCAGCATTGACTACACTCCCCGAATCCCTAATTTCTGCTCATAAGCATTGTCCTCATGTATATTGACACTATCGAGAGGACATTCCCAAATTGACAGCGTCGTCGGTCGGTAGATATAGTGAAGGTGGAGTGACCTCTTCTTTGTCTAATTAAGCAGAAAGCACGAAATCAATTTTACCTTTGTTATCCTTCGCAAATAACTGTAGGCCAGTGGTTGTCTCGGTCTCTAAGACGTTCGGTTTACTTTTTTTTTCCATCGTCCTTGTCATTTCTTTCACTTTCGCTCTGTTTGTTTTTACATAAAGAGGACAATAGGAACCCTTGTCAATGGACGACTTTCCCGCACATAACATTCGGATCTGAATACCGAATTTGGTTGCTTTTCAAGGACTCTAGGAGTTTATTTCAAAATGAGAACGACACTATTCTGAATGCGGTTTGAATTACATTTCAATAAAAGCAGAGAAAGGTATTTGATATTGCCTTCGGTTTTTTTTTTTTTTTGGAACAACCTTTCTCAGAGTGTCCTTTTTTCCAATTCAGATGAAAAAATTTTATGGTTAGGCGCCTTTATTCGATGGAATTTATTTAATTTAACTTCGATTTGGCTAGGATTTACCCTCACCATTGTCAATTCGAAAAAAAAGGATTCACTTCCCTTCTCCCCAATTAATTCTTAGGGCGATGGACACAATTTTTCACCCGTTTCATTGTTGTCCTTTGAGGCATGATGATTGTATTCAATAACTAAGAACGCAATGTTGTGGTGTGGTGGTGGTGTTTGGCGGAACCCCTTCTAATCTCTTTAATTAAAGGTCCAAAAAAACGGTTAAATGTGGGATAACAAACGTTGATGTTGTAGGAGAAAAAAGGCTTACATCCAGATTGTAGGGGATTTTGTTGCCTTACGAATGGATCTGTACACTCTAGAGTGGAATGTTCACAGGATTAGGACGGGTATTACACTTCGACATGGGATGGGAGTCACATCTTTTTTTACTGTATTTTTTTTTGCCTATAGGAAGTGTGTAAAGCAATGGAATCTTAAATTTAGTTATTTATATTGACATTCCCTCTTTTAAGAAGACAAGGAAGACCTCAAAAACTGTTTCTACCATATTTGTATTGATCCAGAATAGTGCGAGGCCTTCAGTATGACTTTGGCTTTAGGTAAGGTTAGGTTATGGGGCTGACAGTTGGTATCGTTACCGTCACACTTAGATCGGCTAGAACAAGTTGTCCTTCAATCCAGTTCTTCTTTTTCTTGATACATCTAATAATACAGATCCATTGTGATACCCGTGGGTATTGTTACTCCAGCTAATAAGAAAAACCTATGTGCTCAGTTAATCAAGCCACTTAGAGGCAGACGAAGTTCAGAATGTTAGTACCTGGTTTACTAGAGAGTTCTTCTAAATCCTCGAAGAAATAGTTGACGAGCAATTTCTTCCTTTGGTGGGAGAGTGCGGGACAGTGACACAGAAATAGATCATCAGAACTGATTCTCATCTTTTTCATATGATTACCTAACAGATTATGTCCGGTAATTATGCTTTCATGAGATCGAAGTGATCCCTTGTGTAGCTGCATAATTTTTTCCGTTCTTTGTGTGTTTAAAACAGAGCCAGATCTTTCTAGTAGTGCCACAGGTGTCAAGAAGGTTCCACCCCTCATCGGCCTTAATAGTTATTCTTTCTGAGATTTCCTGTTTCAAATAACAGGTAGGGGTGCAACTAGCTGAGCTTGGCTTATGTCAAGCGTTGACCCTAATCTTGCTAATTCATCGGCTTTCTCGTTGCCTGATATATCGCTGTGGCCTGGGACCCAGCAGAGTCTAATGTTGTGCTGTGCGCCAAGAACCTTAAGCTCTTCGCGGCAGTAATCGCTTTTATTGCCGCTTGGCTATATCAATGTAAAAGATGATATCAGCTCGTGGGTATCGCCATCATTGATACCTTTTAAGCAGCTGTTGTCACTGCCAGGACCTCCGCTTGGAAGACACTACTGCAGTTTGGAAGCCTAAGCGAGGCGGTTTACTTGGAAGGTGCAGAATAGAAGTCTGCTCCTACACCAGTGTCCACCTTAGAGCTATCAATATAGATAGCTATTGGCGACTCACTAGAGTATGGTTTGTTATCTATCCATTCCTCTCTGCTTGGGATGGCAGCCTGGGCCCATGTTCTGTAACTTATCACTCGCAAAAAAAAAGTGATAAACGCAAGGAATCGAAACAATTTCAATGAAATTTCATTGAAATTGTTTCGATTCCTTGCGTTTATCACTTTTTTCTTGCGAGTGATAAGTTACAGAACATGGAAATTTCATTGAAATTGTTTCGATTCCTTGCGTTTATCACTTTTTTCTTGCGAGTGATAAGTTACAGAATATGGGCCCTGGAATGGTTTATGAAAATCAAGTCTGTTGTAGTACTATAACCCATAACTTTATGAAGGATCTGAGCATGTCCTATGGAACTGTTTTTCCAGACTTTAGTTTGGCTAAGTCTCAAGGCACTTTTGGCCGCTGATTCTTGAACAAAAAAGTCTTGGGGCATTAAATTGAGTATAACTTCCAGTCCCGCAGTTGCCCCTGTAATGCCTGTGCACGCAAGTCTTTGGACTTTTGTCAAAGTTTTCAGGTTCGTGCTCTTTTCTAAAGCTTACAACCAAACCAAATTACCATAGGTTAGTATTGGTTTAATTATTGCCGAATACATCCATCTGATAATTTTAGGGGTTGGTCCCCAGGTTTTCCCGAAAATTCTATTGCAGGAGTAAAAGGCGATCGACGCCTTTTTGCATCTATCTTTAATGTTAAGACCCCAGTTTAGTTTTTTATCTACAATCACACCGAGATACTTTGCATGATCAGAGATTTTAAGAGGGCAGCCTTCAATTGAAGGTATTTTAAAATAGGGATTTTGCGTTTGTTAGTAAATAGCACTAGTTCTGTTTAAGCTGGATTGACTGTCAGCCGACAGTTCCTAGTCCATTTACTTACCAACGAGAGGGCATATTCCCTACAATTCTGCTGACTTCTTACAAGTTAAGTAGCTCGAGCATATTTTCCACTCCAAGGATCACCTAAAGAACTTTTCTATATAGAAATAATTCACTGTTAGAGTTCATACTGCTGTTCCATATGACCAACGAAATCGATTTCCCGAAGCAAAATTAGACGCATCGCGAGACACTTAAAAAAGACGTGTCCTTGAAGAATTGGTTTCGGATTTTATGCTTGACGCTTTCGCGTTCCTTTAAATTGCGCAGTTAACATGTCCTAAATGTATCCAGTGAGCGCTTTTGAATATATTTGTATACCGTAAAATGCTGCGGGGTTGGAAAAATACATCCTCCTTTCTTTGCAAGTTGTTGTCAGCCGTAGTCTCGACAACTGTTGAGCTGTTTTCAGGATCTGAGAGACACAGCTTTTGGGTAATTTTATTAAATTTTGTGGATATTCGGTAGTGTTAAATTCTATGACTAAAAGGCTTTAATTTCCTGTAAAGGTGCAAATGCATAAAACAACATTGAATCAAGTTCAAAATCACTAGTTAGCTCATTAAATATTTTCTTCTGTCATTTGTCTTCACAAATTAAAAAAAGTTAAGGGCCGACAAACAATCAAATAAAATCAAACCAGAAGTAGACGTACAAGTACATTACAATTTTGTGCCATAAAGGAAATTTCTAGGACATTCGAATTTTCGTCTAAATTAACAAAATATTTCCTTTTTTCATTACAAGTTAACACAAAGGTTCGCTTTTATTGCTGAATTGCTATAATTTTCGTGTTAACTTCCGCTCACACGCTTAAAAGAAAGTGTAATTACGGCTTCAAGTTAACTGACCCTCAAAAAAAAAAAAAAACCATTTCGTGTTAGTCCTAACACATGATTTCGTATTCCCTCAGAAGTAGCAACGTGACCTAAATAATAAAGCTCCGACATCCATTTAAATAAAATAGAAGAAAAAACAGCAGAAATGCGGTTGTCTGGAATGGAAAAATCAGGGTTGGATCAATTGTGACAGTTTATTGGAGTACTTGCGGCGTCTTAGCTAATTGAATAAATTCCCTAGATTAGATTTTGATGTTTATTGATTGGTTAAGGGAAATTTTGTGTGTTGTTCCAAAGCTAAATTCAATTCAAATTGAAATCAGATTTATTGACGGAATAATTTATTTGAGGAGATTTTCCATTGGATGGAGTTTGTCAATTATTGTTTGTGAATTTCGAATGAAAAAAGCGTTGACCCAAAACATTGACTCAACCATGATTCGTTTTTATTGTCCTAATACCTGGAATTATAGGAAAACCCTAGGCTTTGAATTCTTCACCTTTATACGAGCTTTCGTTTTAAAGAAAGTTGCGTTACAAAATTCCTTGCTTCTTTCACACAAAGATGTCTTAAACTTTTTTTCCCAAACCAAAAAGAAACAGAATTAAAAAGTTTTCTACAACTCACGCTCAACTGTGATTCAAGATTTTCATTTTGTTCCCCTTAAAGCAAAAGAAGGAAATGAAAACATTTTCTATATTTTTTTCCTTTGGTCAAACACAAAGGACTCGTTTTTGTAGCAATGTTTCCATTGTTCTTTTGGCCTTTGGCAAATATCGCCACCTCTCATCTTCTTCCCTTGAAGCTCAACAATGACCAAACAACTGAATTCCTACACTTTAAAAGCTCAAATATCGTGTTAGAGCGTCATCCTTGATTTCATACAAGTTCCTGTGTTATCTGACGATTGTTCGAGTTCAAAATAACAAGAAGCAAGAGACAAACCATTGACTCACTGTTGTCTTCTCTCACTTTAACCGCAGGAACAAATATCAAATCACGAGAAATAAGGAAAATATGCAAACGATTTTGAAGACTTCAAAGAAAAAAAAAAGTTATACGTACGTTTATTAAAATGCGTCAGCAAATCATGTTGGGATTTGTACAATGTACAATGAACACTGTACACAGAAGAAAACAATTACCTTGGATTTGTGGTGTGAATTAAGTGTCGGAGCGAGAAAGAGCAGAGTATGGGTAGCCCCAGGCCCCAGGCAGTGGTATAAGGACCTTCATATTATGTGTGTTTTAAGATGGTGGAATTTTTTGTTTTTTTTTTGTAGGAAAGTAGGAATTTTTATTGGGTCAAAGAGGCTGAGGCTTAAGAAAAAAAAATTTGTTTGCATAAATATTCATATTCTTTTGTTTGAAAACACCAAACATATTCCTCTATTTGTTTTGAGGGGTTCTTTGAAGATTGTAGAATGGGGGCGTGATATATACTTTATTTTATTATTTATTTAAAAATGTGTCAAGATTGAAAATAAGCAGATGACTTCTTCTTCAGCAAAAGAAGTGTTATACAGCTAGCGTTGGGGCTGCACAGCAGGTGCGTACATTCATATCCCACACTGCGGTAAATTATTGGACAAATCCACCCACAGGACTTTATACAGGGTGAATTCTTTTTTTACACTATCAGAATTGGTCGAAGAGAGCTTATAGCACAAGCACAGTCTTACGACTAATAGTTTTCCAACATATAGACTATAGTAGGCTATGTTATGCCACCGGCTCATCACTTAGTGCAGTGTAAGTTGTTAGTAAGCAAACATTACATAACAAAAACTCACATAGATGAACAAAAACAAGACAACTAACAAAAAAAGATTAATACATAAACAATTAACTAATAACATTAATTAAACAAAAAAACATTTAAAAATGTAGAACGCTGGTCTTGGGCAAATTTTTTAATTTATTCTTGCTCAACTTTCCCGTTCGGAGTCGGCGTTAAATTGTAGGTCCCCTAAATTCTTCACACGCACTCAGAGAATTGTTGATGAGAGTAAGCCACTTAGGCCTTGGCTCTTCATGAGCTGTCGCGCCACTCTATGTATTTATTTATTATTTTTTTTCATAAGAGGGGACATTTAAAGGATCGCTCCCTAGGATACCTTTGAGGGCGAAACGAGTAAAATTTCATTGGACAGAGTCTATCCTCTCAATATGAATATCGTAATGAGGTGACCAAACCTGGGAATCGTATTGACAATTTGAAAATATTACGGAGGGGAGATCCTAACACAGACCTACACTTTTTTTTAAACAACAGGTGGAATACCATCTGGACCACTCGAAAAATCTTCTTTTAGGAGAGAAAGAATGTTAATAATGTCGTCAGTCTCTACTGAGAAATTGTTAAACAATACTTGTGGACAGCCACGTAAACATTAAAAAAAATCTTTATCCACAACAGCTGGAGAATCGATAAAAGATTTGCTGAATTTTTTTGCAAATCCTTCACATATTTCAGAAGTAAGTTGAGGGCTACATTCAAACGAAAAAACATCATGGTATCACTTTGACCCTCTGTAGCATGAGTTAAGATTTTCTGTTCTTTTACCAGGCTTTCAGGGCTGAATATTCCTCAAAGAATGTTTCTTTTTATTGAGCAACTGTTTGCTTCAGCCATTTTTTGACTGTCGTTCGTGAAGTTTCTGAAATGAAATGTGCCGTCATATTTCGAAATTCAAATTCCTTAAGGGAAGGATGACAGTCCAGCTTCCTCAACATGTTCAATTACCCAAATCTCAGTCTCATCTTTTGTTTTCAAAACAATTCTCAGCCGATATACATAACTATAATGCCTAGTTAGATGCTTGTCCCACCGATTAAGTTAATGAATTGATGAGTCTTATCTGCTGATCTACTGTTGTAGTAATAACTTTACACAACACCAAACACTGGGATTTACAGATAAATCTCCAATTATTCAGAAATGTAACAATAAAACAAGGTATCTCTACCTTTATGATTGATGGCAAACGTAATTGATGACGAGCGTATAATAATAGCATTTCATTTTTTTGCTCTCGCTACATTTAATCTTTGCGAATGTGCCAAGGCCGACTCGGCAGAGAGAAAAAAGAATGAGGCCTCTGAATGGTTCTCAAATTGCGACCGTCAAAGGAATTCCAAATTTCTGTTTGTTTTTCTGGCTGAATGCAAAATGCGTCTCGTTGGCCTTAAGATCATTTCTATCCGAGAGCATGAAATCTCCTCAAGTGGAATCTCTTTGAAGGTGCGTATTTGAAATTATCTTCATTAACTCATCCTTTTTCGCAATTCAATGGGTCCGTCTTCGTTTCTGTTTCTGTTTTGAGGGTTATCGTAGGCTTTATTTTTCTTAAGGACGCACGTTTTCACTTTCATTGTTGCTAAATCTTGGCACCTATCATTTTGTTTTTTTTTTCTTTTTTTCATCTCTTACTCGGAGGATTCCTTGGGAATACAGTCGAAGGGAAAATTCCATTAGAAGGCGTTGATGAAGCGATATTGACGTGAGTTTGGAAACAGAAAGGATGTCGTACGTCAAAGAAAATGTCCTCTGGATTTAGGAATGTGCGGAATTCTGTGAAACATTGCTTTGTATTGAATGCCATCACACACCATGTGTGTTTGTGTTTTTTTAATTGAACAGACAACAATTTTAAGAGCCTTTGAGTGAAATTGAAGGATAATTGAGATGTGGTGCATTTGAAGTGTCGTTTGTTATATTTTGGGAACTTTTAACTACTCTTCAATGATGACTTCTGGTTCGGTATTCCTGAAATTGTTCATCTTAAAGTTCAGAAATCAATTTGCTCCAAGACTGTCGCTCAACTATATCGCTTAAGACCAACCTCGTGCAACAGTTTAAATCAGGACTTTTCAAAATCTATATTTTTTGTTCACGAGTTTAAAATAACAACAGCTCACGGGATGATATCTACTTTGACAAAAGAAAAACATCAAGACTATACTCTTCGACATTTGATAAACAAAGTTGGTATTCTTTTCCTTTTTCCAGCTTCCTCTGCCATAGCGTCTAGTTTTCTCATTTTCACTTAAAAGCTTTTCTGTCTCCGAAATGCAATTTGTATCCGTATCTTACTTACGTGACAGATGAAACATCTGCATTCCGACCTATTAATGCATACATAGATACACCACCCAGAGACAACCGCACATATCCTGTGTGTCGCATAAAAAATTGCAAAAAAGACGAAAGAAGGAACAACAATCTAACTTAGAGTACAGTACTTTCTCAGGGGAAAATTGAATTTTCATCCATTCATCCGACTTGGAGTGAGGGAGCAGACAGTGACAAAAGAACCGTCGCGTCGTTGTCGTAGTCGTTAGACCACGAAACGGAAGAGGAAGTCTTTTCAAAAATGGTCCCAATCGCCTTGAGAAGTGACGAGCAATGGTGCCGCTAGGTGCACATAACACGTACGTACCACATGCAGAATCCATCCACCCAAACTACTGTTAACACAAAATTGAGTGAATGAATAACAGGAGTTATGCACGTACATGTGCCTTTCCGGTATATCCTTTTGTATTCCGGAAAGGAAAACATTTTTAGCACGGATGATAGAATTCTATATTGCATGAGATTACGTAAGTTGCTATAGTGTCTCAGCAGACGCGACCAACCGACGCGACGACGTCCACCATACGAAACAAACTTCTCGAGTCTCGCAATACCATGTCAAAAGATATGGATTGAACGACATAGATATGAATCTTTCATCCAGCTGCGAATTCCAAAACAGTTCTCTCGGGTGATTGTCTAAAGATCATATGGCATTCCTTGTTTCTTGTGTCTCTGCTCTGAACTTTCACTTATACTACCTGCCACACTGGCATTATGTTGAGCTTCGTGAGCTGGCCAGTCCTCGGTGCGCTCAGTCGTTCAACGAAAGAAAGATTCATCATTCATGTTATTTTCCATTTTGACGCTGAATTAGTTATAACGATAGGTTGTGTTTTTATAAGTGCGACAAGCTATGTATTAAAATGACAGGACAAATATTTGCCATGGAGGAAAAAAAAACAGTGTTGTTTGTTCGATTAGAGAGGGTATTCGAAGTTCAAAGGTGAAATCGGAGATTTTTCGTCCATTAATCAAAAAATGACAGGCTATGTTGAAGCTTGAAGCGAAGTTGGTTTACTTCTATTTTTGATGCTTTTTGCTTTTTTCATTTGTGAAATTTATGGGAATATTGCCACGAGTGCTCTTGAATTCGTTCCTATATTGATTTTTATCGAACATCCTTTTGATTTATACTCTTTTCCCGGGCATTAGGACAGACATAAATATAGGTAAATCAAACACAACTTTAAACATCGCTCAATACAAATCACTACGCACAACATAATTGAATGTTGATTTGACGAATGCCTCATGGTTGATTTGGTAAAAAAAAAAAAAAAATCCAATCATGACGATGAAAGGAAAAACATGTTTGCCAATATCCCGGCTACCAGGCCTTGTAACCTTGTTCTTTTGGTGAATTTTGGAAGATTTTTCTTATTCTGTTCAAAATTTTGGCAGCCCATGATATTTTTCAAATGAAACGAAAAAATCGATTTCGCTTGATTCAACATGGTTCTCACTACCCGGAGCTTAATACTGAAAGCCAAACTCAATTCCGAGCACTGGTTGCCGAGATAATTATATCAGAAACTATTCAAATAGTTTTGGTTTTTAATGACTTTTGTTCTCGTTGGTTTTTATATAGTACTAGCCGACCCCGCGAACCTCGTCTCGCATCCCTCCAGAATGAGACCAAGAATACAGATTTTGTCAAAGTGCGATGTGATTAATTTGAAACCAATTGATGATTATGATGATGATGGCACACTGTGGCGTATGGGTACTTTTTTTGTCGTTTAAGGTGTTCATTAAATTTTTCTCCGCAGGTCCTTTGGGGCCCCCCGCGGTCATCTTGTATGCTTTATTTGTCTACAACAATATTTGGTTAAAACCCTAACCCTTCTTACACCAACTGATCGACGACTCTGATTGATTTTTCCTTCCAGCCATTGACAAATTATTATTCAGCCAACTCACGAAGCAAAAAGAAGAAAAAACACCCCATTGGATATAAATTCATTAAAATACATGAGACGACATCAATTCCCAATATCCTACACTAAATCATACACTTACGACTTTTACCCACCATAATCTGCCACTCGTAATAAATGATGTTCTACTCTCTCGATTTGATTTGATTTCAGGCGGCGTAATTCTATTTTGCAAAATTGACATTTAGAGATATGTCATCGCAATGATACAGTAACCAAATCAATGAGGAAAAAAAAACGTTCATTCGGCATTTTCGTTTTCGGGGACGACACGAATGGGAACGACGACAATGACAGGCATTTTTGCGTGCGTGGGTAGCTATAAGAGTGTTAGGTTGAAGAACGTATAACACAAATGAAGTTATTAACGGCATCTGCTCAGACTTCCTCTCGTAAAATTGTATACAGAGCTCTACAATGTCAAGAACGAAGCAATTTATGTTGATTTTGTGTATTTAGATTAATTTCCTTATTAAATACATTTTACTTAATAAATTGGAAAATCATGTTTTTCACTAAAATGAACTGTGAAAACAGATTTTCGACAATTTTCAATCAGAAATTAAATTTATGCTTTTCAGAGTAGCCTTACCTGCTGTTAAATTTTACACTTCATTACATGTGGTTAGGTCCAGTTTCAGTTTTTAAAGAGTTTATTTTCATTAATGTTTCACATGGTTTTCGTTCATGGTAGACATTCAAAAATTTCTCCAAAAGTGATTCCAAACTTCAATAGTTCACTGTGTCTTGTTCAGCTTCAGAAAAGTAGTGTGTGCCTTACCAAACTTCTTGAACATTCCCAACCATAGTTACAGAACGAAAACTACTCAAATAAATTTTCATTACTTCCCAAGGATGTTGTCGTCGCATTTATAAAAAAAACCTAAATATGGTTTTGTCGTGTTCTCTCTAGGTGGCCTTGTAGCCTCTTTCTCCTATTTCTAAAATGAATATTCCGGCTAGGAAAACTTTTGGTCATTACGTGCGGTATCAACATCATTCAGATGATGTATGGGTTTTTCTACAAAGTGTGTTCTTTTTTTTTCTTTCTTGCTATTTGTCATCAGGAGTCTAGTTTTGCTCTTGGAAACTTGTCCCTAATAATAAATTATTATTTAATTTTATTTGCATTAGTTACTCTTGGGAATGGAAATTTGTTTAAACTTGAAGTGAATCTCTTTAATCAGATAAAAGTTTGGAATGTTCTTTTTCTGAGGAATTTGTTTTTTACAGATGATTAATTTTTCATCAAGTTGAAAAACAATTTGGGAGGAGAGTTGATGGGAATGTTTCTGGTCTGTTGGTCAGAAGCGGGGAGAGGAGTAGCTAGAGAAAGAAAATTGAAGGCACACGCCTTGGTTGAAAGATTCCGTCGTTGTAGGTTATTCGGCCATGAGAGGCCCTTTCTGGAGAGTATCCATTTTATCACCGCAATTGTTGTCAAAAATTTAAAAATAGACTTAGTCATCAGAATGGTTTCAATGCAAATTGTCCAACATGATGTAAGTCTCTGCTTATTCAACCCCATGTAAACCAACTTCAATTGAAAATCCTTTATTCTTCACTCGCACGTTCCTTGCTCTTTAAATTTCAACACTTCCTACCATGCCCCTCTGAATCTCAGATTAACAAAACAACATTACTTGTAAAAGTCTACATTTTTCCACTTGCCCCATTTAATAGCAACAGAAAAAAAAAACAACACAAGCACAAAAAATAAATTCAAGTTCCTGCCAGAAAGAAATCCTTTTAATTGTTCGCTTCCTAGGTGCAAATACCATTATTATCCACTCCAGTCAACTCGACGCCCTTATCGCCTCCACATTTTCAAATCTGAATTATCACCACTTGAAAACGTAGAAGCACAACTAAACCAACACAGTTGATTATCCCTTTTTCCGAAATTGGGTTTTATTACTAAGTATATACACACCAACACTGATTTGCATTTGCTCCTCCACTGCTGCCACCACCGCCGACTCCTTAAGCCTACCTGTATAATCAAGCCGAACGATCCAACTCCCCTTTTAAGTTAATTGAATTTTTATTTAGATTAGCTGTTGGTTACTCCTTTTTCTCTCTATCAGGAAAGGATAATCCTTATATCCCCTCACACACACTACCAACAAAGACAGAAACTATGTTCTAACAAAATCTGTATTGTTCCATTTGCAGGTTTATCGAAACGTCCTATGGGACCACCACACCGAAAAAGTAGTTTACCAAAGCACACCGAAGTGAAGAAACGCTTCCTGGAGATATGTGATACAACGTTCTCGGACGAGGTGAAGGCTGCTCTGCGTTTGCCCTCGTTTGATTCGTACGATTGGAGCGATTCGGATGTTATTCATTTGATGCAGACCATGTTCATCGAGCTGGGATTCACACACAAATTCCATATACCGATGGACACGTTACGCGAATGGCTTTATGAAGTCTATAAACACTATAACGAAGTTCCGTTCCACAATTTTCGGCATTGCTTTTGTGTGGCACAAATGGTGAGTAAAAGAAAAAAATTGATGATAATGCTTACGATTATGAGAGTATCCTTTGATATGTCGATGTCACATGTCAATCACGGATGGTTCGACACGTTTCTGGGAGTCCCTTCTGTTCAGTCTATATAGCTTCTTTTTTGTATTGACGGGTTTTTATGCCTCTTTATCATGTTAGACTCGACGCACGATATACTGACAAGCATGTGACGGTGATGAACATTGACTTTTATCAAAACGGACACATTGTAGTTCCACCCACCCACCGTTCAGAATTCATTGGACGATTGAATGAGTTCCATCACTCTGCACGCTTTAAGACTGTCAAGGCTTTGAGGATATGATTTTCGGTTACGCTTGCATCATATCGTGTGGAACTAATTGGATAGTTGTGTTTAATTAGGAATAATTGAACAGGAACGTGGCTTTCGCTCTAGTCTAGAATGATGATTGCACATCGAGCACGAACAAACTCCAATGATTTCCTCAGTGGTTGTAAATGAGATGACAAAACCTGGCAAATATCATTCGGAATGTTTCCCAATATGATCAGGTTTGTAGAATTCTTGTTGGAAAATCGTTTCCATTTTTTGTCTTGTTGATGTTTAGAACAACCAGCCCAGGGAATTTGTTTCCTTGGCTCAATTAAAACAAAAAACATTCATGAAGTATTCAGAATTTGTAAGAATTTCATAAAATAACAACCAGGAAGATGAAAGTGCTTGTTATTTTGGAGAAAAACATCTCTCCTTGGAGAGTTTCATACAAACCATTACCGAGATCTTGCATGTAGGTATTTAAATTTTTTCTTGTGAATTTGGCTAGTCCCTCCCTGTCTCTCTCTCTGAGGAAATTACAAGAAGAAAATCAATAAAATGAAATTGAAACATATTCCCAGTGTTATGGGAATGTCGAAATAAAGGCTTATTCAAATTACAAGGTAATCCTTGAATTTATTCATTCCAAAGTTTCTCACACAAAAAATCACCATGACTCGAAACAATTTTGGGAAATCAGAGCAAATTTTTGTTCTCGTATAAGCAATTAAAAATTCCAAGGATATTGTTCTTGGAACTCATATTTTGTTGAGCTTCACGCGATTGGAGGCTTTTTCTTCAAACTTACGTCTATTTGATATGGATTAAAATTTTCTTTCTTGTAAAACTTTTGAAACAATTCCCATCCTTATTTTTATCTCTTATATTCTCCCTTTTTATCAAAAAATTTCTTCAATTTTAAAATCTGCATACAAATTTTAGGAGTAAGGAAACGAGACATATATCTCTTTGTCCTCATATATTATATATAAAAGGATCAACCATTAATTTAAAAGTTGGCAACCAGCAATATAATCAAAAGTACAACAACACAAACTTAAATCCTCATCGTTAATGTGCTTATCAGAAAGCATCCATTGCATATTTACCATCTGGTGGATTTCTTTCAATGACAATGACAGCTGACATTGAGCGCCATACAGTCTGATTCTCCCCCTTGTGAGGAATCAAAAGTCATAAGCCCTTGTGACTATTTCTTGTGAGGATTGTTGTGATTCGATAACATTTGTCGCATTCTCCTATAATCCTCACAAGAAAAGTCACAACGAAACTCACCACAGCCAATGTGAATATGGAAATGCGTTGCGTTGTAACTGCAATATGTGTTTCAACGCAGCATATGATGCGATTTCGTCAATATTTGCAACGCAAACAGAGATTTTGTATGGGGGTTGCTTTTATTATTGTAGTGTAATTTCAAATGCTATGAGCAATGATCGTTTTCAGTTGTTAACAAAGAAAAAGAATAAAGAAAAAGAGCGTATGTCTTTTCTCTTTCCTTCCTTTTCTTCACTATATTCAATCATACTCATAAATCAAAATGTCAAATCTCAAATAATTTGCTAGTTATGACCTGCTCAGAAGGAGATCACAATTTCGATTGTTTTTGTGACTCTCACAAGTTGTGACTTTGGGGGAGAATACGAAAAAGTCACAAAATCAATTTCACCTCTTCTTATGACTTGTGAGTTGTGAGGTATCAGTGATGATGGGGAGAATCGGGCTGACAGTGTTTTTTAGAAAGAGAAAGAGAAGTCCCCACTGCAGGTCGTTATTTGATTTATTTGATCGTGATCGTGCTCTCTGTCTGAGATCGTTGTTCAAAAAAATTATTAAAAATCATTAAAAGTAAATTGACTTATAAAAATAAAGAGCTTAAAAATTAGTGATGTGTATTCAAGTGTTTGTCAAATTAAATGTCTGCATTATTAATGTTTTTTTCGTGTTGACGTGGCATATGGATTTTCCTCCTGTTTGTGTTAAGGTGAGATATTCATTAAATTTTTGTTTAAACCAAATTTATTTGGAAGCATAGTTTGAAGGTGTAGCTCTCATTTCAACTAAATTTTTGAGCAAAATACAATTTCCAGACAATCTTTGCTTTGCCGTAAACATTTCATGCGTGCGTCGTGTCGCCCCTGTCGATTGGAGAATTTATTGTACTTTTTTCTGAATCTCAAAAAAAATAAATAAATAGAGCTGCGCGACAGCTCTTGAAGAGCCAAGGCCTAAGTGGCTTACTCTCATCATTTCATCAACAATTCTCTGAGTGCGTGTGAAGAATTGAGGGGACCTACAATTTCACGCCGATTCCGAACGGCAAAGTTGAGAAGCATTTTCTCATGACAGATTGATACTCTTGGAAGATTTGTCAGGTCTTCGCAACAGGCAGTACCCGTGAAAAAGATGAAATAAAAACTTGGCCTGAGTAGGACTCGAACAAACGACGTTCTGCTTAGCAGCCAACGTACTTACCAACTAAGCTACGGGTAACTGGAAGTCTCGAAAAAAAAAATTGTACGTGTCAGCTCCGACGCGCGACTGGAGTTCACTCAATAAGAATGATTATCTTAAGGCTGTGTTCGAGTTCAATTAAAATTAGATAAAATTGTCTTAAAATTAGACCAGCTGTGGAGCAGGCTAAAATATGACAATAGTGGTTAAAAATTCATCAACGCGGCCTAAAATATATACATATATGGCAAAGGATTGAATTATTCATATACTCATACATCTATTAATAATAATTTGATAAAATATATTACT
Source organism: Sphaerophoria taeniata (assembly GCA_943590905.1). NCBI lineage: Eukaryota > Metazoa > Arthropoda > Insecta > Diptera > Syrphidae > Sphaerophoria > Sphaerophoria taeniata. The sequence continues at coordinate 88,918,407 of OX016542.1, forward strand.
TAAATACTAATGGTAGGCAATATGAATGTCAACAACTTTGTTTAAAACGTTCTTTCGTATTTTTGAGTGAATCAATGTAGTTACTTCTACAAACATTTTTATAAAGAATAAAAAATACTACAAAACTGCATCATAACATTTTCAGAACAGTGACATTTCTTATCAACTTTTCATTATTTAATGATGAAAATTCAATTGGGCCCACATTTATCATGCATTATTGCATATAAAATGGAATTGAATGTCATTGCATTGTACATTTAAAAAAGCCTGAAGCCTTTGGCTTCTTAAGAGATTGTAATCTTGAAAATCCGATTATTAGAACGCACGCTAGAATGCTTTTAATCGAAAAACACCGATCGAATTTTGGCCATAGTGGGATTCTCCCACAGGTGATATTTCATTTTGTACGAACCAAGCAGGTCGTTTGTGTGCAATTATATTTATTTTAAAATCGAGATTGTGAGGCTTGTACGAAACGTATCCTTACAAATGAGGTATCAAAATCACCGTTATTTCATGTAGATTAGACATATGGAAATTTCAACAACCAGTCTATAGGATTAAAACTTATATAGGTACCAATTTATGTGAAAATGTCTTAACTGGCCATATTAATGAGTTACCGTTATAATTAAAGTATAATAAATTGAAGAGCATGAAATTCTGTATCATGTGTGAAAATTTCACCGTTCTACGTTGAAATCTCTGTTCAATAAAATAGATTCGAAATGGCACTAAAACTTTTACCCCCTATTTTCACCCCCCCCCCCCCTCGGTTCATTTTTTTTACACTTTGAATGTCTTACTTATTTATGTTTAGTCAAAAGCCATACAAATAAGTTTTAAACTTCTAGCCTAATCGACCTCCATACAAACTTTGACCTAACATTTCAACCTTTTGTGACCTTTTCAACCCCTTTTATTGCGTTAAAAAATACCCTTCCGCAGGTTCTAGTCTATCTTACTACCAAATTTCATTTAAATCGATTCAGTAGGTTAAAAGTTATTAAGAGTTAAAAAAAAGCGTTGGTAGTCAATTTTTATAACGCTTTTTTCAATGTTTGATTTTCCTATCCATAATTTTTTCATACCGGGGTCTATATATGAATCGATTCTAAAGGAGTAAATTCCAATAAACTCCAATAATTTTTGAAAATAACAACTTGATCAATATCAATATTTAGAAGTTTGGTTTTTGAAGTATTGGCTCGCCAATGCACGCACGAGTTAGCTTTTGCCTACTTATATTCAGCGGGAGCACAAAAAAAACACGTTTAATATTTAATGAACTTCGATCTTTATTGAATGCTTTCTTCAAAAGAACTGAAAACAAACTACACAGCTTTCTTGTTGCTAGGCCTTACGGACAACGCTTGGCTTTACAGACAAGATCAACTAACAGTATATATCATTACAATAAACAAAACATATAGAGAAAATAGGTAGAGAGAATAATAGGGTATGTTATGAATATAACTCGTCCCCCCAAAAGGAATGAACTTGGGATTAAGTTCATTGCATTATATAATTCGTTTTCATATATATATACATTATACATATATAAATAAGGAAGTACTTTCAAAAATAGGATAGTTAATATATAATTTAATTTTTTTCTTTACAATTATGTAGTACATTTATTTTGGTATAATATCATTTGCATTCATTTATTTATTTTGATGGTAAGTATACGCCCTAGTGAACCATTTTATTATTTTATTGCAAAGCTCAAACTTATAAGGTTAATAAGGTGCTACTTTATTTATATGAACAAGATACATTTGTTTTGCATTGTAAGATGTTTCGGTAAGTGCTCATTGTACATAAGTTACTAAGTCACTGGGTATATTTATGTGAAATAAATTTGTTCTTAGATATTTTTTTTTTATTTAGACATCCTATGTATGTTTAATCTTTTGCTTATGAACCTTTCTTTTATTTGTTTCGACAGTTATTTCATTGTTTTGAGTAACAATGTGGTCATTAAACCTAGGTGCCAATTTATTTCTTCTATCATCCTTTTCAAAAATTTGTTCATTTGCGGTATAATCCGGAGGATCCTTACGTGACTTATTAAGGTTGCTTATGTAAGTTTGTTTTCTTTCGAGACTTTTTTTGTGAACTAATTAACAAAGATTTTCATAATTTAATTTATGTTGTTGTAAGTATTCTTGTTCTGTGCGAAAATCTGGGTTTGATGGAAACGGTTTACTGGAGTGAATATGGCCTGAAAGGAGTTCAAAAGGACTCAATTTTGTTGTGGAATGTATAGAATTGTTATACCTATGTCAGTACAGCCTCGTCAACTATTTCTTCAATTGAAACGTCTTTTTTATGAAATTTAATCAAGCGAATCAGTTCCGTAAGGGTGGAATGAAAACGTTCGACTGGCGAGTTACCTGTTGATGTCTTTGCACAAATGTTATGATAACTAATGTTATACAATTCTAAGAATTCCCTAAATAGAGTACAAATGAACTCGCTACCGTTATCTGCAACTATTTTTTTTGGAATACCGTGATGTGAAAAAAAGTGTCTGAGGCATTTAATTAAATTGATACTTGTTCTTGCTGTCAGTGGGTATACGGCTGAGAATTTGCTGAATTTGTCAATAATAGTTAAAAAATTCATTTTGGACACAAAATATATATCAATATGAATTATTTCCAATGGTTTTGATGGGGTTTCGGTTAATTGAAATTTAAGTTTTTCTGCCTTACGGTCGTATTTATACCTGTGACAAATTTCACAGTTATTTATAACATTAGAAATTACATGTTTAAGTTTCGGAAAATATATATCTCTTTTTAAGTGATGAAAACATTCGGTTATACCCCTATGGTAGGAGCTCTGATTGTAATTTCTAACCTCTTTTTCTTGATCATCTCTCTCCGTTATATCTCTAAGCAAAGTCATAGATCTAACAAGCTTCAAACGTGCTCGATGGAAAAACTTGGTAACCACCTTTTGAATCGCCGAAAATGTTTCATCGTCTGTTAAAATGGCCATTTGCCGTTTTGTATTCATGTGGTCTTGCAAAATTGAAGTGACTACTATGGATATTGGAATACCACTATCAAAATTTTCTTCAGCCGAATGAATTGTTGATATTATAGACGATGCATCAGCGTTATTTTGTATCGAAGCCATTTCTAAATTTTCAAATTCAGTCTCGTTAGTGTTTATTTCAATTCGTGAAAGTGCGTCAGCGTTTGCATTCTGCGTACCTTTTTTGTAGACAACCTCATAGTCATACTCTTCTAGCCGCAACCTCCACCGTACTAGTTTTGAGCAGGGATCTTTGACGGAAAAAAGCCAAGTGAGGGGCTTGTGATCAGTGACAATCTTGAATTTTCGGCCATAAACATATGGTCTGAAGTATTTTGTGGCCCAAACAATACCCAAAAGCTCTTTTTCGATCGTGCTGTAATGTTGTTCACTTTTTGATAGAGTCCGACTTGCAAAACAAATCGGCCTATCAGAACCTAAAGGACCTTGGGAGAGCACTGCACCTATTGCAACATTACTAGCATCAGTAGTAATAATGAAAGGCTTACGAAAATCTGGGTATTGTAGGATAGGGTCATTGCAAAGTATATTTTTGCATTCTTCAAAACAATTGGTAAATCTGGAGTTTAAAATAATTTTATTTCCTTTTCGAAGGCACTCTGTTAAGGGTTTCGTAAGGTTTGCAAAATCCTTAATAAATTTGCGATAGTAGCCCAAGAGGCCAAGAAAAGATTTAATCTGTTTTTGTGTGGTTGGCAGAGGAAATTTTTTACGGCTTGTATTTTGTCCGGATTTGGCCGGATGCCATCAGAAGTAACAAGATGTCCTAAAAACGAAACTTCCTTACACAAAAACTCAGATTTTTCTATTTTAACTTTCAGATTTGCTTCAGTCAATTTTTTAAAAACGGCATTGAGACTTTCCATATGTTCCTGCAACGAGGTGGAATACACGATTATATCATCCATATACACTAAGCACGTCTTCCCTTGGAGTTCTCTTAAGACATTGTCCATGACGCGTTGGCAGGTAGAGGGTGCATTTTTTAGCCCGAAAGGCATGCGAACGAATTCATAATGTCCGTTTTCGACCGAAAATGCAGTTTTGGGAATGTCTTCTTTTTTTATTTCAATTTGATGAAATCCTGAGGCTAGATCGAGTGTGCTAAAATATATACTTCTACCAAGTTTGTCTAAAATTTCGGTTATATTTGGGATGGGATAACGATCATCTACAGTTTTTTCGTTAAGTTTTCGATAATCGATAACAGCCTCCATTTTTCTTTCCCGGTTGAATCTTTTTTTTTCGGAACTATCCAAATCGGAGACGACCAAGGTGAGAAGCTGGGGCGTATAATACCTTGTCTCAATAACTCGTTTATTTGTCTTTGCACTTCCTCTTTGTGAATATAAGGGTAACGGTAAGATTTGGAATATATGGGTATCTCATTGGTGGTCTTAATTTCATGTTTTATAGAGTTTGAAAAAGTTAAGTTTTCACCATCTTTAAAAAAAATGCTTTTAAACTTATGACACAAGTCTATGATTAACTTTTTCTCTTCCTCATTAAGATGGTCAGTTTTTATTGCTTGCCCAATATTTTTCGGCTCAATGCTTTCTGAGTTTTCGATTTCATAGTTGTGAAATTCGAAATAAGCATCAACAGGTTCAGCTTTGATTGGTTGCTCTACTAGCAAAGTTGGTTGAGAATCAGATTTGTTTACAACCTCGACAAAGCAGTACCAGTCTTTTGCTAAATACAACCCTTCCGAAATCATTAAATGAGAAGTTATAGCGGTTGGTTTTATGTAAACGCTCCCGGATTTGATATCGATTGGTAGTAAATATACACATTTACTGAGCTCAGGTACAATATAAGTTTTTGACATAAGATTTGGTTTGAAATTTAATGGTATGAACGTATTTTTTGTTTTTAAATTTGAGTTTTTTATGTCAATAGTTGATCCAAGTTCTTTAATAATGTCGATTCCGATCAATCCATCAAAATAAGAATGGAATTTAAAAATCAGGAATTTCACTGGTTTTTTCTTAAGAAGCTCAGGTAATCCATTAATAACAACTTCTTTATTTACTGTTTTTTTATCAAAAATAGTTTTGATTTCGATTGGTGCAATATTTTGTGTTTGAAGTTTGTAGGCTACATTTGGGCATATAAATGACCTATTGCTTCCAGTATCGATTAAAAACTTGAGTGGACTGTTGTTGATGCTTGTGATAATAATGTAAGGCAATAAATGTGAATTGTAATTATTCAAATCTAAGTAACCTATCGATTTTCCGAGGCACGTTAGTGAAAATTTGCGTCATCAACAATCGATTCAGTTGAAAAATGTGGAATATCTTCAGTTTGGTCATACACAATTTCTTGCTGAAAAGTATTTCCGTTTGAATATTGACTTGGTTCAATCTGTTCTGGTGGGTTATTATTGGCATAATAAATTGGTTCGATGTTATGTACCTCTTGTGAGTTATTGACATATAAATTGACATTGGTTCAGGTTGTGTATGAATTTTGGGATTGTTTGGTCTGAAATTTGTTGTGTAAGAATTGGTTTTTGGATTATTATTGTTCGGAATGTTTATGTTACTTTTAGGAACAAATTTGTTAAAATCTGGGGGTCGATTATAATTTTGAATATTTGGTGCGAAATGTGTGTTATTGTTTGGGATAAAGGTAGACATATTTGCTAAGGAAGGCGTAAGAGTTCTTGGTACATAGTTCAGATTTCTAAAAGCACTGCTTGTATGTGGTTGTTGAACTGTATTATATGGTCGTGAATATGAGGAATTTTCATTTGAAGGCCGTTGATTGGAATACAAATTATTTTGAGAACTATTATGTCCATAAAATTTGTGCTGTCCGTGAAAATTTAATCGATTTTGTTCCTCTAAACATAATGATAAGGCTTCACTCAATTTTGTAGGTCTCATTGCACGTATTGTGGATCCTAAAGGTTCCCTAAGTCCACTTAAAAACGAATTTAGGCACATTTCTGCATAGAGAGTCTTTTTTGCCGTTACTACCGTTGGTTCTTTTTCATGTAACCTCACATGATTTATGATAGTAGAAAAAATCTCTATAATACGGGCATAAAAGGGTTCAACATTATGTGTGTTTTGCCTAATTTGATTTAAGTCTCTTATGAGACTAGTTTCATTCCGCTTATCCGCATTATGAAGTATTAAATTGTTTTTAATTTCGTCCCATTCTATGAACGTTCCATACATGTTTAATACTTCATTTGCTGGTCCGACAACTTTATTGCGAATTGCTCTCAAAATTATGCTAGCGTAATTTGTTCCACTAATTCCTTGCATCAAAGCAAGAAGCTCTTCAACGTTAGTAATAAAATCGAAGAGCAAACGTGGATTACAGTCGAAACATGGAACATCTTTCACAGCATCTGGAATTTTAAGAGAATCGCAGATTTCAAGAGAGTTAGCCATGACTAGCAACTAACTAAATTTACTCAGAGAAACTTTCTTAACTGTCGAAAAAAATAAATTTGATGTATTCAATGATTTATAGTAAAGCTCTGTTATTTATTTGTACTCTTTTTTTTTAACTTTCTCTTTAAAATTTTACTTCGTAATTTTTGTAATTATTGAGAAAACCCCAGCATAGCACTAATATCAATGACTTACCGAATTCTATTATGAGACTGTACTTTTATTTTTTGCTTTAAGTACAAATCCTTGCTTTTCTATTTTTGTATGTGGAATTAATTGTAGGTAGATATATGCATATGCGGATTTCAACTTATTTAATTTTTTTTTTCATTCCTTTTAATAATATATAATAATTGACTTTATATAAATAATATAAATGAATTGAATACAAATTTTCGAATTTCGAATATCAGTTCTTTTCTTGTTTTTTTTTTTTGGTAATTTTTTCACAGATCTTGTAACTATGTAGATGCCGGTTGTTGTTTTTCGCTGGTTCTCGCCTTTACGATAGTTTATGATTGCTACTTTTGTTATTATATTATATGTATATATTATATATGTCACTCGCAAGACTTTATTTCATAAATCATAAAATAATCAAATATTGGTTTTTAACAAAAATGTCTTTATTTCATTCAAGAAAGAACTGACTGTTAGCCGGTGTTTGAAAAAATAAAAGAAAGTTTGCATGTAATTGAGAATTGAAATAGAAAGAGATGGAATGAAATATGTAAGAGATAATTGACATAGAAAAAGATGGAATGACAGCTCGGCCCTTCCTGATAGTCAACTCGCCCCGAGTTATTGGTCATTGATGAAGTCGTCTTCTTCTTCGGTATCATATTCATCGATCTCCGGATACAATGCGCACCATGGTTTTAATTTGTCACTGCTGGCTACCGTACTAAATTTACGTTGCTTCAATCTGGTACCGTCAATGTCCTCGACAACATAACGATCAAATCGAAGGACCTTGGCAATAGTATATGGACCTCGGTACTTGCTCTCAAGTTTTCTTGACTCGCCGGTGCTTGGTATGGCGCTTTCGATCAATACCAAATCTCCTTCCTCATAAACGTGTGGCGTCTTGTACTTAGAATCGAAACGAAGTTTCCACCTTTCTCTAGCTTTCTCGATGTTTTGTATAGCTTCTTTCCTTCTTTCAGTTATTGGGGGTTTGTCGTTGCGCTGATCGTCATCGTGAAGTGCAGCCAACAGCTTGTTGCCGCTAACATCTCGCAATGGGAAATCATAAATAAGATCGAGTGGTGAATATTTCGTGGTGGTGTTAACTTTGGTATTGAGGGTCCATTGAAGATCCCGTAGATCGGAGTCCCAGTCTTTCGTGTCGTTTGAAGATGTTCGTAAATAAGCAAGAATACTCTGGTTCACACGTTCCGCGAGACCATTCGCCCTAGGAGTTCTTACTGCAACCTTTATATGTTTTATGGCATTATTTTCACAAAAGTCTTCGAATAACGATGAGGTAAACGCTGTTCCTCGGTCAGTCACAATTGTTGTTGGTGTACCAAAAATTAATGTCAACTGGTTCATTGCTTCAACTACGGGTTTAGTGTTGGTCGATTTAGTAGCGACATTGATAACATACCTGGTGAGGGCATCCACGATGACAAGAATGTGTTGGTTTCCCCTGCGGCTCTTGACAAATGGTCCCAAGTGGTCGATATGTAAAACCTCAAATGGTGTTCTTGGAATTTCCATGCCATGTAGTTGGCATTCTTTCGGTTTCGGGTCACGGCTAAAACAACAATCGATGCAAGATTTGATGAAACCCTTGACAAAATTGCGAATCCTCGGAAACCAGAAATTTTCAGTGATTCGTTTGATAGTACCATCGACGGCGACGCCGGGATGACCAACGTCGTCATGACACAGCTTGACAACTCTCCATCGCATTCCACGCGGAATCACCAGTAAAAGCCTCTTACGGGCGTCTTTCTTAAAGAGCCGTTGAGATTTTATTACGTACTCGTCGAGATATTTTGATCGTTGACTCGAAGCTGTTTTCCCATTCAAAATATTAATTATTAGAATTAGTTTTGGGTCTTGTCTCTGCATCGTCCAAATCCAATCTTCTGTAGAGATTTGAATATTCATGACACATGCTCCTACTTCTTCAGGGTTATTGGGGGCTTCCACTGGAGCGCGGCTCATTGCATCGACATGTTTCATTGCTTCGCCTGGTCGGTGTTTTATGTCAAAGTCATATTCCATATGTTTCAGAAACCAGCGGGCTATACGAGGAATGAGTGGTTTGGTTGACTTTAAACTTGAGATTGCAGAGCAGTCGGTGACTATAGTGAAACGCTTGCCAAGCACGTACATCCGAAATCGTTCGCAGGCCTCCACTACTGCCATCACCTCCAATTCGTAGCTGTGATAATGGTTTTCTGTTTCGCTGCATGCCCGACTAAAATAGGACACCGGTTCTAGCTGTCCTTGTGGGCCCGTTTGAAGGAGAATCGCGGCTAGGCCTACACTGCTGGCATCAGTATGAATTTGATGTTCTTGGTTTGGGTCGTAGATTTTCAAAACTCGTGCTTCTGTTAATTTCTTGATCAGACTTCGAAACGCACTTTCACACTCGGCTGACCATTTGAACTCGGCATCTTTCCTCGTCAGACGCGTTAAAGGTGAAGCAATGAGAGCATAGTTGGCGACGAATTTTCGGAAAAATCCTGTAAGCCCCAAGAATCTTCTTATTTCAGTTGCATTCGTAGGTGGGGGATAGTCAAGTATTGCATTTGTCTTGTTTTCTCCAGGTTTCAAGCCGTTCGAGTCGAGTTCATGTCCCAAAATTTGACGCTACTTTTCATAAAGGAACATTTTGATAGTCGCAATGTCAGGCCCTCTTGTTGAATTACAGCCAAGAATTCTGATAAGTTTCGAAGGCCATCTTCGAAGGTGTTGGATGCGGACCCAATCTCGTCGACATATATGCACACCTTACTACTTAGCCGAGATTTTATTCCTTGCATCATTTCTTGGAACGTAGACGGAGCATTCTTGAGTCCAAAGGGCATACGATTGAACTCAAAATGTCCGTCCCTGGTGACAAAGCCCGTGTAATGTTTGCATTCTTCTTGGATCTCAATTTGATAATAGCCTGACATCATATCGAGTGTATTAAAGAATTTCTTACCTGCCATAGAACCCAAGACTTCTTCAACTGTTGGCATTGCCCATGGTCGTTTCTCGGTGATGGCGTTCAACTCTCGGAAATCGACGCATAGACGTTCTTCACCGTTTTGTTTTTTAACAAGCACTATTGGTGAGGCATATGAAGATGACGCAGGACGAATTATATTAAGGTCGAGTAGTTCTTGAATAATTTTGTTTACGATTTGTTGCTTCGAAAAAGGTATGGCATACGGTTTTTTTTCAATTGGCTTAGTTGATGTTAATTTAATGTTCATTTTAATTGACTGGCACTTTCCGAGTTCGTTCAAATTCTCACCGAAGCATCCGGCAAATGAATTTAACAACGCAATTACCTTGTGTTTTTCATCGGCGGAGAGTTGATCACCGAGATCAATTTTATTCTCATCTAGAGCGACTACTCTACACTGCCCGTTCTCGATTATGACACGTCCTTTGCATAAAATGTCGGTACCGATTATTGCGTCGTAAGTCATCATGTCATCATTTATGACCATGAGCTCACCTTTAAATTTACACCCATCAATAGTGACCGGCACAATGCGCATCTCGCGGCAATGATATTCTCCGCCTGCGAAACCAAATAGCCTCTGGCTGCAAGGAAATATGTCACTGGAAAAATTCAAAGCTAACTTTCTAGAGATTAACGACGAGCTACTTCCCGAATCAATTAACGCTTTACATTTAATGTCATTGATAAAAATGTCTTTCATTGTTTCTCGACGCACACATTTCGCGATGGCATTTATCGGAGCTCTGTTTTGGTAGGGGCAATCTTTTGTTTCGTGGGTCGTTGTCAAACACTTTTCGCAGCGAGATTTTCTTTGTCTTTGGGTACAGTTTTTGGATAAGTGTCCGCGTTCACGACAATTATAACATACTGGGCCGATATTTTCTCTTGGTCGTCCTGTGAACGCCGTCTGTGGACTTGGGACAGTGTACGATGCACCAGCATACGGGCCTTCAGTTGCGCATATTCGGTGGATTGTTTTGAGTAGGTCCGAGCACTTGGGAAACGAATATGTCGACAACATTCTGCGCAAACCTTCATCGTAAAGTCCATTTATCACGTATGTTACAATCGCGTTATCATCTAAGCGTCCGCGACGACCGAGAGACAGAACTCTATAATAAAACTCGATTAATGTTTCGTCTTTCATAATTCGAGTCTGCATCATTTGCCGGTGTACATCAGCAGTATTTATAACACATGGAAAATCTAACATAAATGCTGATACAAAATTTGACCACGAATCGAAAACACTTTGCGCGTCTACCCACAATTTAGCAGGACCTCTCATTTTGCATTGCACTGCAAACAAGACAGATGTTTCGCTCCATTGGAAGGAATATTTTAATTGTTCGACGCGTTCTATGAATTGGATGGAGGAAAGATTTCCGTGACATGGGTCAAACTCGGGTATTACATAGAGAAGATCACGAATGTTATTGTTTTGCCCCAATGGCAACTCAGGTTGACTCACAGTTGACAGTTGATTTCTGTCATCAGCAGACCGTTGATCACTCGCACCTATTACTCCACTTCTTGCCGGTGAGACAGCTACATTGTTGGTGATGTCATTTGTTGATACGGTGGTTGGACGCCTCGATGGAGGAGAATGAACATTGATGTCACTATTATTAGAGAGAGATGACCGAATATGTGAACTTTGATTTTCGTTGTTTGTGTTTGTTGGTGTTTGTGATGGTGGCTGCATGGTGGCGGCGACAGAATTGGATGAAACAGTATTAGTTTGCGTGGTTTCCTTGTAACTTTCCGTTAGATTTTGGGTTTCGGTGATGGATTGGGGAACAGCTGGACATGCTTGATTATCTTGTCGTTTAGTCAATTCAATTTCGCTTGATAACCTCACGTTATCTTGTTGCAGTTGTGTCGACATTTGGATTACGGTGGCAAGTTGTTTGGTCAAGAACTCCATTGATCGCTGGAGTGCCCCGACATCGTCTCTCAACTTGCCTACGACCGATTCATCCTCCTGTTCTGCATGATGTTCTGGTTCGTCATCGGGTGGAATCGTATCAGCTACACGTTTTAACTCCTCGAACTCATAATTACCTAGCCGAGTAATAAGCTCGGCTTTTGTTCCTGTTGTTTTGTCCTTGAGCTGTGAAAGAATGCTTTTCAGATCCTTCACGGTGAATTTGCTTAAATCCATTGTCATTGGTTAAATCCCACTTCTGAAAATTGTCACTCGCAAGACTTTATTTCATAAATCATAAAATGATCAAATATTGGTTTTTAACAAAAATGTCTTTATTTCACAAAAATGACTCGTAGGTCCGTACGATTTCGCATTCAAGAAAGAACTGACTGTTAGCCGGTGTTTGAAAAAATAAAAGAAAGTTTGCATGTAATTGAGAATTGAAATAGAAAGAGATGGAATGAAATATGTAAGAGATAATTGACATAGAAAAAGATGGAATGACATATATATATTTTATATTTTCAGAATGTAGGTAATAAATTTAAATTATTATTATAATTTTTTTTATTTTGGACACTGGTTAGTTAAAAATTGTGTCACAACGTTTTATTTGTTTGCGTGTTGTTTCGGTTTTCATAATAAAGTATAACTTTTGAGGACACTGTACTTTTTTTTAGAATATTCGGTGCATGAACGTTTTTTTGAATATCCATGTATATTTGTCTGTTTTTAGTTTTAAAAAACTGTGTCAAAATGTTTTATTTGTTTGTTTATTGTTTTCTTTTAATAATAAATTATTATTATTTATTAAGTTTTAAAGTCTTTTACTTTCGAGTGCGACACTGTACTTTTTTAGAGTTTTTTTTTTTTGACCGACTGCGCCAGTTAGCTTTTGCCTACTTATATTCAGCGGGAGCACAAACAAAACACGTTTAATATTTAATGAACTTCGATCTTTATTGAATGCTTTCTTCTAAAGAACTGAAAACAAACTACACAGCTTTCTTGTTGCTAGGCCTTACGGACAACGCTTGGCTTTACAGACAAGATCAACTAACAGTATATATCATTACAATAAACAAAACATATAGAGAAAATAGGTAGAGAGAATAATAGGGTATGTTATGAATATAACTCACGCGCCCTTGTCAGTGGTCAGATAAGAACTGACCTACTATCCAGTAGAGCATGCATACGAGACAATCATAGATGAGATGGGAGATGAGATACCAACACCAATATACTTACTCATTATTGTATTGAGATTGAGCATGTTTATCCATGCTCCATAAAATATGATGTTAATACACTACAGTTTTAAAATACATTTTGCTCTTAGTGGAGACTTTAGTGTTTACACTTTGAAATTTTCACTTGAAATTTTCAAGCAGCAACCCAAATCTGACATTTATCCAAAACAAAAATAATAAATGCTATCTACTTTTCGGCTCAGCGTGGTGTCCGGATTAACTGCACATCTCTTACGTCTGGAGACTTAATATTCACAGACGTACAAACAAATTTAACAAATAGAGTGAGGGAGTAAGACACATGCACAATTCTTACTAAGTTCTTTGCTAAATAAATCCTCGAATACCTGATTGTAATAGCCACATGATGCCTTTGTCAACTGAAAATAGTTCACATACTTTCGTGCTTCAAGAAATCTTACGAAAAGCTAAAATCGATGATCTGAAAAAATGTTTTATCGTCGAAAGATGTTTTAAGTACATTTTTCAGGTACTAACATAAATACAAACTGAAACATTCTTCCTTAACAATACGGTTATTTCAAAAGAACAAAGCTTTTGGTTGTTAAAAGTGAACAAAAACCTTTAAAAAAAGCAGAAAACAGAAAATATGTACAAGGACATTCTGTCAACAAACTCGAACACACATACCTTAATGTTTAGATACATGGAAAAAATACTACACACTAAAAAAAGCATCAAAAGATAGAAGTCCTTGTAGGATGAGAACGACTAGAAGACGAAAAAAGAAAGAAGACAAACAGCAGCTATCAACGTAAACTTTATTTATCCGTTTATTCGTTCTCTAGATGATTCTATTCACGAAAAGTCATCTATACACTCCCTCCAGTTATTGTGTTATATTTTGTTTTTCATCTTTCCAAAAAAAGAATGCAAAGGAATTTATTTTTATGTTCGCACTTAAAAGAAACTTGAGCGTCTTGAGCAAGAATAAAAAGGAATAGAAAAAAAATTTGTCATTTAGGATTCAACTTAAAAGTCCTTAAACATTGATATACTCAAACATACAGAGAATAGAGACCAAATAGTATGTAGTTTCGTCGAATTATAACTATAAAAGGTCCAGTGTCATTTGAAGTTGCACGTTCTATTTCGTATGGATCTGGATCCCCCTCTTTAAATGTATATTCCTTTGGCCAAGTGATGTGCAACATATTGCATTTTACATTGTCCTTCTCCTTTTATCCGTGTCCAATCGATAGTACCCTTTTGCACAGTACATTGCACAGAAAAACGTAACACTTTTGTATGCATGGATGTATCCAGCACACACATACACATCTCGATTGTGAGAGTAGAGAAAGAATGTTTAAGTTTTTTTTTTAAACCATAAGAATGACATAGAGTTGAAATTATAAGAAAAAGAATTGCAAAATCTTCAAATCTATGCAACACTCAAAAGACCAAAGGGTATTGAAACATTTTTCATTTATTTTTAACTCTGCATTTTGTATTTTTTGGTTTTTGGTTCAAGTGCAAATGTACTCTGAATCACTTTTTTGTCTCTCAAGTAAGCCTTCATTTCGAAAGGACTTGCATTTGAAAGAATTTGCCAAAAATAGACTTTTAAGATTGCATACTCTTGACCTTGTATGGAGAGGGAAGGAAAAATGATATTTTTGGATCAGTTTTAATGCTGACAATGGCCGAACAGTGGCTGAAACCTATTTTTAGCGAAGCTAATTTTAAGGAATCCTTAATGGATTTTGAGAGTGGACAAGGAAGTGCATCTTCTGCTAGCAATCTTGTAAATACTCTCCTGAAAATTGGTGTGAATTAAAGGTGCAGACAGTTATTGACGATACCTCACTAGCCTTGCACAACATACCCTTGCCTTGTTGCCAGTGGCGTAGATAGGGAGGGGATCAGGGAGATATATCCCCCCCCATTGGGATCCATAATTGTTCAACATAACCAGTCATGCCAAAGAAGTTAAAGAAACGCACTCTGAAATTAAGTACCTACCTTCTATTTGAATCAAGTCTTATAAGTACTCCCAGGATTCCTAGAGGCATTGTAAATTGTACATTCTATATCTATACCTACAGCCTACGGGGAAAACACAAAGTCAACTTCATCTGAATGAAATTATTACTTCGGCAAATTACCTAATACATATTTTGAATTTCTTTTTTAAAAAGTATTTTTTTAACGTCTCTCACCAATTGATAAAAAGTAAACGTGCAAGACTACTTAGCTTCCATCCAGCTTTCCACAAAAGCCCACACCGACACAACAATTGAAAGTTGCTTAGATTTCTTCTCAACGTGTGTCACATTGTTAATTTTGTGTTAGAAACCGCCCCAAACACGCAACACACTCATCGAACACAAATGTTCGCACAACTGCGGTGAATTTAACGCGAATCCTAACGGTAACGATAACTCACACTAATTCAATTTAAAAAGAAAGCAAAATGCGCTATTACCCATTACATAAAGCATGCCTTACATAAGCGGTAGATTGACAATCATTCGCCGTAATTTTGCGAGTTATTTGGAGTGGCTTTTTTTAAATTAATTTTTTTTAATACAAAATTTTTCGAAAATTTCCAAAATTAATTTGGGTATGCAAAATTCAAGGATATGTAAATTTACATTTTATTAGTGAATTTCGATTTAAACTATTGATCCGATTTCGAGATATAGAATTTTGAGAAAAGTTTAGAAAGGTTTTTAAAAAATAACAAAAAAAATTTAAAATTTAAAAAAATACAAAAAAATTTTTTTTAATTTGTTTGAAAACAAAATATTATTTGGGCAATTTATACGTACTTTCAGATAAAAGTACGCTGATCGGGCTTGATCGGCTTCTATGAGAGATACCGTTTTGGAGGAAGTTTAAAAAAAACGTTTTTGAGAAAATTAAAACTTTTGGTTTTTCGCCAAAAAAAATAAGAAATAAAAAATAAAAAAAAGACCAACGCGAATTCGCTCAAACCTCTAATTTTCAAGATTTAAGTCAATCGGACCAGAAGTGGTTAAGGCTGCAGGTGCGTTTACAGAAAGGCAGACAAACATCCAATTCTTTTCATATATTCTATACTAGCAGTTACCCGCGACTTCGTCCGTCTCTCCCTCGTGCTCCAGCCAGAGGTGCGTCTTGATTTGTGCATCATGCGCTTGAATTTGGTTGTGAAGTTATTTTACAATTGTATATTAGTCGACTCAACCTAAGTCAAAATTCTTCTTTACTCTAAGCCTTCAAATATGTTTTATTTTCCCCGTTTTAGTAAGACTTTTAACTGATGCTTTGCTCTTAGTGTTCGCAGCGTAACTTTGTAAAACTGAAAGCCTTCCTCGATTAATGGACTATTCAACACAAAAAGAATTTTTCAATTTGATTCAGCAGTTCCTGAGATCAGCGCGTTCAAACAAACAAAAATTAATACTTTCTTGCCGTTTTTTCCACATTTTCCACAGATTCTTCGCTCCTATTGGTCGTAGCTTAATGTTATGTAGCCTAAAACCTTCCTCGATTAATGGATTATCCAACTCAATTACAATTCGAACCAGTAGTTTCTAGGATAAGCGTTTGAACACACAAACAAACAAACTCTTCAGCTTTATATATTAGTATAGATGTCGGAAGTAAAAGTGAGCGAACTAGATCCATCCCCCCCCATAGCGAAAAGCTATCTACGCCACTGCTTGTTGCACGCTCAAACCACATCTACAAGTTTGTATTGCGAATAAGCGAGTTTTCTGTATGTTGAACCAACAGTTGCCAAGAAAAAACAGAGCAACCGGAGAAATAAAGGCATAACTTTCCAGAACATTAATTTGTACAATATTTCATTGGAATTGTTTCCATCAAACAAATTTAAACAGGGAAAATGGGCGTGTAAATGGAAAAAAGGCAGATGATGGGTCACTTTCACCCCCTCCACAAAACGTGTTTCAAAACCCCAACACGTTAAATAATTGTTAATTCAAACTTAAATGCCTTGGGCGTTCTGCTTCGAACAGTTTGAAACAAGTTTGACAGACACTTTTCAAAAGTAACATAGCCTGTCAACATTGACCCATCCCTCAGCCTTAGTAGGTATGAATACCTCACCTTAAATTCCAACACCATCGTCAATTATTGACGGAAAACTTTTGCCTTTCTTTGTAAAATTAACTTCACAACTCCCCCGCGCCCGACCCTCCCAAAATTGTAATCAACAATATTAACATTATTTTTAGAATTAATTTTCCCTGATTTATCAAGTTAGCCATCAGTTGAGTGATTCGCTTTGAGTGAACTATTTAAATGTTAATCGGATTTATCTGAAAGCTAAAGTACATATAGCTTGAACAATTAAAACGCCTTTGCTACTACACTTCTGCCCCTTTCCGTTCGTGTCCATTAGCATTACCATCACCATATAACCTCCCTCTTATACCCATCAATAAGTTTCAATTACGAACTTTTATAAGCTTTGCAGAACTAATTAACAAGACTCTCAATACGAATTAATTTTACTGCGCCATACCTCAATTCAAATAGCATTTTAGACCTTCCAAAACACCCTTCCGATTGACGAGCGACCAACCGACCGACGGACGACCTGACGGCAGGTAGCAACATTAAAAATTCAAAATTCTGCCTCGGTTTTTTGATTGCGCACATTTCATTTTCTTTCTCTTGTTTTTTCATTTGAAAATTTTCAGACTATTTCTTTCGATTTTGTGAATATTCCATTCGGCACTTGAGAAAAAAATTAAAGAGAAATGGACAAAAAAAAGCAATATGAGAAATGCTGCCATCACAAATTTGAGACTACTTCCATTAAGTGCTGTTAGCCGTTGGGTTATGTTGTTTGTGCTACTTGGTCGTATAGAAAACTACGTGTTCCGTATACTACTTCTACAGTGCTGCTGATGCCACAGTTGTTGCAAGGATATTTTTAGTCTTAGCCTCTTTTAAATGGATCTTTGTTAAAGTATGGGTGGGCATTTAGATTTTCATTTCTACAATAGGCTGTCCAACAAATTTTGAGGTTTTCAAAAAAAAAAAAAAAACATTTCTTAAAACTTTATTTACTTAGTAACCCCACACGGGCGTCGATGTTTGGCTACACATACGCGGTCATCATATGCGTTTTGTAGAGATTTATCCCACCTCCCAACTTCAGTTCAAGCGTCGAGGAGCGTCCTTGCATTCCAAATCCCAATCTTGTCCAAAGACTATCACTAAATAAGGACTTCGAGGTGATGAAGCTTAAGTTCTCCAATTAACCAATTTAGCACTCAACGCATCCCCTGATTTTTTTTTTATAATTTGCACCCACACAATAGATTTTTTATACCCTTATTATGCCAGAGACACAGTGAGTGCATTGGGAAGAAAGGGAGGGGTTAGAAAGGAGGTGTCGGTGTACATTGGTCTTGAATTCCTGAACATTATAATGATTGGGAAAGACAGAGTGTGGAAGAGAGTTCCACATTCGCGCAGTACGGCTAAAGAATGATTCTCTATACTTAAGAGTACGTCCGAAGTTGGGCTCGAAGGTGAACTGATGGGCGTTCCCAGAAGCGCGTATTACGGGTGAATTGCTTGAGGGGAGGAATGCAACTGGCTATTTCTCTAGAGCACTTACCGTAGAAGAAACAGTAGAATAGAGAGAGACATGAAACGTTACGAAAGTGATCTAATGATTGGAATGACGTAGTGATGTCTCTGTCACTGATCGTAGGGCTCTTTTTTGAATACCATCCAAGAGGCTTAAGCTTGAAGCTGGAGCACCAGCCCAGAGATGAGAGTTGTACTCAAGCTTTAGACGCCAGATCAGACGGGGAAAAGAATTTCTTGCACCGTCTTAAGAAACCTAAACATCTTGCGGCATTTTTGGCGACATCGCATATGTGCTCGTTCCACAAGAAGTGGTCAGTGAACAGTGATTCACATACACAGAATCTCGAGATGTTCGGTCTCATTGATGCAAGTGCCACTCATGGACAGTAGAAACGGGGGTATATCTCGCTGAAACGATACAAGACAGCATTGGGTTTTCGAAGCACCATTGTACAATGCTGTGCAAATCAGAGTTTAATGAGCTTATCATATTTTGCCGTTGCAGTTCCACATCATCCTCTTCGGATGTGAGTGATGTGAGTCTGGGAACGAATAAGAAAAGCTAAGGGTACTATCGTCAGCGAAACAATTTATTGGATTAGAAGTTACAGACAAGAGATCATTTATAAAAATGAGAAATACGGTCGGAGGCAAAACGGAGCCCTGGGGCACACCAGCATTTATGTTGCGGTTTTCAAACTTGAATCCGTCCAGTACAACTTTTATTGAACGGTTGGAAAGAAAATTTCTAATCCAACGAAGGCGGGATTCGTCGATTCCGAAAGCATGCATTTTCGATAAAAGAGCAAGATGCCAGACTTTATCAAATGCCTTTGAAATATCAAGTGCAACAATATTACTTTCTCCAAAACTGTTCGGTGAGATAAACCATCAGATCACAAGTGGACCTGTTGCTGCGAAAGCCGTACTGCTGATAGTTTATCAGCGTTTCCATGACCTTAGAAAGAAGGGACGTAACTGCAATCGGTCGATAATTGGAGGGAGAAGAAGATTCGTCTTCTTTGGGATTGGCTGGACAAATGCTGTTTTCCAACTGCTCGGAAGAATAGGATAGATGGAAAAGCTTACGCAAGGGTTTTGCCAGCGTGGAAGAACACCACTTCAGAATAATAGCGGGGATACATTTGCCCTTCAATTTTCTCGATTTTCGTACCACCCTATTGCCGAAATAGCTATCATCATACATACCAAGTGTATGTAATTGTGCAAGTCTGCTCAGATGTGACCTGCATTCGCAATTAGTTTTTCAGCACACAAATAAAATAACAAAAGGATAATAACTTCAGAACCATTCAAAAAGAAAAGCAAGACAAAATGTGAAAAAAAGAAAACGACTTGGTATCTACTACTATACCAACGAGAACAATTATTTGAAGGTAACAGGATGCTTTGAAAGCACTTAAGTCAACGACAACAACAACGCCAACCAACGGTATTTTTTCATTTTCAATTGTTTCGCAAATCATTTTTCCTCCATTTTTTACTACTGAGACTGACTCGGTAATGTGCGTCGAAAATTTATATTCTCTCGAACATGATTCTCATGTTTATTACTTGTACACAAGGACATTTTTTTCATTCTCGATCTGGAGCATGTTAACACAATTATAATTATGTTTTGAGTTGAGTTGTGAAATTAACAATTGTTCATTGTTGTTCTTTTTTTGCAATTTCAGATGTATGCAATTACACGACAGGCCAATCTGATATCACGTCTCGGAGAATTGGAATGTCTGATTCTTTTAGTCTCTTGCATATGTCATGATCTCGACCATCCTGGCTATAATAATATTTATCAAATAAATGCACGCACAGAGCTGGCTCTCAGGTAAATCAATTTTTGTTTTGCTTTTTTTCGATTTTGAATGAGATTAATTTTTTTATTTTATTTTATTCAAGGTATAACGACATCTCACCTTTGGAAAACCATCATTGTTCAATCGCTTTTCGTTTGCTGGAACATCCCGAATGCAATATATTCAAACATTTCAGTAGAGAATCATTCAAGTAAGTTTAATTTTCTGTAAAACTTTATGTCACACATTAAGGAACCTATCAGTCTTAATTCACATATTGGAAGTTTGGATCTAAAACCTTCATGATTAAGGACTTTCTTTTTATATCATGTAGCACTAGGGCTACTCGGGTGTATTGGAATATGTTCCTTATCAATTTTGCTTTTTTTTATTATCTCAAACTTGTATGGCTCAGAAGTTTGAATTTCCTATCCTTATGGATGTAGATCTTCGCCCTTGTAAGGAAGAGACGTTTACGTCTGACTATTGTTCAAGACTAGGATAACTCTTTAAACAAAAAAACTGTTTTTAAACATTTCGGCATCCACATCATAATTAGTCACAATCAAATGATTTGTTTCATTTCTCAGAACTCGTGTTCCAAAGATAACATCTCTATAGCTCCTTGTCCTTGTCCTATCAATCCAACGCGCCTTCAATCACTTTTCGTTGATTTAATTAAGAATAACTTCTTTGACAATATCAAATACAAACAATTATATAAATCCAGCCACGCGTTAAGTCGAAAAAGAAACCTTACACACGTTCCCACTAATTAAGAAATTTGCGGTTCAATAAATCTCTGCGACAAGAAAATGATGATAAAATAAGAGAAAGGCATTTTTTCTCCCCAGACGCACAATTGATAAAGGTTGAGAATCCTTGAGTCGACAGAGGGATAGACGATGGTAATAATAGTTCAAGAATGTTCTATGAAAAGTTTTCATTTAAATAGAAACCAAGTCATTATTTTTGTGTGTGATGTATGTGCGTTGGGGTTGGTGGATGAAAATTCTTGAAAACTGAAATTAAAAGCGATCAAAATTCAAACAGATTTTTCACCACTAAGCCAAAAGTTCAAACTAGGTTTTGACTAACATAATTTTCCTCTTCGACTTTGCTTCACGAAAAACAGTGGACGTACTGACGGCAATGGTCTTCTTTCATTAATTAACTTAGTTGAATGCACATTTTTACAACCAACTTCTGCCGGAACAGTCTTTTAATCCTCCATTTTATGCAAGTCAAACACGAAAAAAATGTTTAATTTTTAACCTCAATTTATTTCTTTGTCCCTCTATTTGCAACAAAATGAAAAACAAGAATAAAAAAGTCAAAACTAAATAATGAATAGAAAAAAGTTGCAAGAACATCCCGTTCATGATGGCAGAATTCTATTGTTGTATTGTTTGCCCCTAAGAGGTAACAGTCTCTACCTTTACTGCTTTTGTTGCGCTGCGGTTGAACTGTGAAAAAGGTTTCTTCAAGGGCTGTGCTTATCACCACACAAACTTTTGTTTCAAAATCATGTTGCATAAGGAACTTGAAATGAAAACTAAAAATAAATTCACAAATAACAGGAAACCATCAAGTAAGACTCGAAAAAAACTATAAGGACCTTGTTCTGGAAATGATAAAAGTGATTTTATTTTGACGTAAACGCTTGTTGAAAAAAATGAGGCGCTCTTGTTTTTAACCACAACTTGAAAAAGTTAAACAAATTAAAAATACGGACTTTTTAAAGATCATTACTAAGTTTCCAAACCCCTTCCTTCTTCACCAATAACGATTATTTTTCCCATATAAACATAAACGGGACACTCGGGCGTATGTGGAATATTTTGCGTTTCTTTTCGGTTGAATTCACCCTGTGCAGAATGCTGTGTATGGACTTGTCCTATATTTTACCTCAGTGTGGGGTATGAACGTACGCATTTGCTTTCCAACTTTCAGAGGCCAGGGCCGTATACTTTAGGAGCTACAAGTGGTACCATGATGGTTTTTTCTTGTTGTCCTTGGGCAACCCATCTCAGATTTCGTGGGTTTCGGTTGAATGTTTCCAACCAATACGATAAGCAAATCGTTCAAATAATTCCTATGCTTTTCTATAACGATCCACATTCTTTGGATTGCAATTTGTTGTTGTAAGCAATTTTAACGATCCACATTCTTTGGATTGCATTTGTTGTTGCAAGCAATTTCCCCGCAGTTTTTAATTTTTTGTTCGCAGTCCGATACCCAAGGCTCGCTTAATCGAAACAGCTTTGCAAATCACCCTTCCCTCAGCGTATCAATTTTCTTTAGCGAAATATTTGTTTCTTCAAAAACATTTTATATTTTAAAAGTCCAACAATTAAAATTATCCTTTGGGACCAGTTTTATTGAGGAAGTTAGTTTCCGAATGACTACACAAGTTTTTCTACTTTTTTGTCATACTTTGTACTTCGTGGGAAAATAAGAAAAAATCAGAGGTTCAAATGTGAACAAAAAATATACGTATTTTAAAAATGATTTCCCACCGGTGTTGCTTTTTAATTACTTTTTAGAAATAGTGATTTTGCTTAAAGCTAAACTAAGTTCTACGTTTCCTTTTTTTTGTTCCATTGTTCGTGCGGGGCAACTCTTTATTCAAACACTTGTTGCCACTCAATCTTTGTCAACAGCCAGTCCCTTTTTCTGTGCTTTTTTTTTTAGTATTTCCAACCATCCAACAGTCCAACACAAATAAAAGTCCAATTAGAAAACTTTAACGACACTCTTTGGCTCTCGTTTCCTCCGATGACGATGTCAAGATTAAATTAAAATATTTCTGTAAAATGATAACCTCTCGGTATTCTCAGGACTAAGTTGAATCGTAATGCACATGGAAACATTTTTACAACACGACAATGATGTCATTTGAAGGAATTCAGTTTCTCCCCCTCTGAATGCACATCGATGCAAAAAAGCTGAGTAATGTCCTTGGGTCGTGTAAATGGAAGGCTCCAGATACCACAAGGAAATAGATAGGGTTGTAAAATAAGGAAACTTAGTTTTCTCATTCGAACTTGCAAAATCATCATCAACATCGAAAACTTTAAACTTATCATTCTAAGGAAATTGAAGGACGACGATAGAAGTAGCAAAACAACCACCAAGAGCTCTTGTCAGTTTCTCGCCTTTGATCGTTTCAATCAAAAATTTTGAGTCTTCCTCGAAAAAGTCTTTTTCACTGATCGAATAAGTTTATTTGAGTTGAATAATAATTGGCGACATTTTGTTAATTTTTTCTCTATAACTTTAGACCTTTTTCCTTTTCGATGAACAAATAAAAATATTTGACGACCATATTTGCTTTTCAGACTTAATAGAGTCCCTAAATGTTGACCCAAATTATAAATTCATTTTCAACACTTTCATCACACGCACAAAGCGCATAAATTAACATCCCTTTTTGGCCTTGTAGCATTTTGTTTCCTTAGAAATGATAAGGAAAGACAAATGTTGAATGAAAAAGATTAATTGCAAAGCTTTTTATCATAGACTTCATCAAAAACAAAACAAAAAAAATTGTATTTTTCAACGATGTGTCTAATTTATTTTCATGTAATTTTATTTAAAACGAACCAAAAAATTACAAGAAAAAAAACCCAAGGTTCCCTAAGACACCCCAATGGAGGGTGATTGCGGTTTCATGGTGTAGGGAAGATTTGGAAAATTGTCAAGTGAACCTTAAGACTTTAACGACAATTGGTTTTTATTTTATGACGACAAGACAACGCGAATAAAAAATTAAGCTTCTTGAAAGGATTTATTAAGTTGTGGTTTTCCCGACTGGTCTTGGAAAGGAAAAGTAAAACAAGCTGGAAAAACATTTTCGAGCTGACAAATGCAGGGAAAAATGTTTTTTGTTTGGCTTTGAAGAAGTATTGAAGTGTTATTATTATTTTTTAATATTGACACAGCCTTCCTTTAAGGCTCTTGACGTTGCTAGTAAGTATAATGATTTCTATGATTTCTTCTCATTGACTATTGCATACAGTGTGCATATTCATCTATCATTGATTTGAAACATCAACAATGTGCAATGTACGATCGATGTAGACATGGGTGTGTATATAATATTTATTTGTTGAGACGTGAAATATGCACAAGGATTTTAATTATTGGAATGTAGAACAGAATAGAATAGAAGGCAAGGTCAAATATGAAAATTCAAAATTAAAACAAAAACACTGTTTATATATTTTGGATCAGGGATGAAAAATCGTCTTTCAGAACTGTATCGAAATCAAAATAACAAGTGCATCGAATTGTACTTTTTGATTTGTAAAGTTTTATTGAGAAATAAATAAAAATTGTTTTTTTTAAAGAAAAAAAAGAAATATTTTCATAGTTAAAACATAGATAACTAGCCGACCCTCTGAATCTCGTCTCGCCCGCAATTTAAAGTCGACATTTGTTGGGAAAAAAACGTGCCTATAATCGTTCTGAGGGCAAAAGAAAGAACTGTGTACATTTTCGCGTTATTCGGTGGTGTGGTTTAAGCGTGATGCTCTGACCCCGTACAAATTTTCATATTTATATATGGCCCTGAGAACCTCGTCTAGCTTGTTATTTATCATCATCATCATCATCATCATCGGCCTGGCCAATGAAGTTTTTCCCTTAATCTGCAGTACAACCGGGATCCGGTCTAGGCCTCCTGCAGCAAGTTCTTCAATGTCTCCTGATTGTTGGCCGACTCCATCCTTCCAGCACAAATTTGGTCTGCTTCGTGGTAGATTTGATATAGCTCGTGGTTATATCGTCCCCGGAATCGTCCTTCCTCACAAACTGGGCCTTCTCTTCTCCGTTAGATTTTTCTCTCGAACGCGGTTGAGTTCTGGTACTTTGGTACAGATCTCGGATCCGTAAGTGATTACTGGTAAGACTATCGTCTTATACAGTCTCGAAGTAAAAAGTAGATTGTGTTGGCTTTGAGCAGCCGCCCGCATATTTTTTTTATTCCCATATTGTTATCGGCTGCTACTACTGACCCAAGGTAATTGTAGGATCGCACTTTTTCGAATTCGTTGTTGTAATACTTTTGCCAATGTTTTCAGCATTCGGCGCCACCATGAACCTACTTAGTTTTTCCCTCATTTATATGCATCTGCCGTCTGCTCGCTCTGGATAAATGAGCTTGTGGGCTAGTTCCAAAGTTTTCAATGTCGTCTGCGTATGCCTATAATTGGATGGACTTGGTGACGATAGTGGTGTTGATGATTCTAATTTATGACATATAGCTGTGCCTGTTGTGTTAGCCGCGATATCTGGGATAAAAAGTAGCCCACCTAAACTATCACTTTTTATGCAATGTGTCAATCCTTTGCTCTATGAAAAATTAGGTTTAATCCCACGGGAATAGTACAATTCATCGGATTACCTTCAAGAATATGAGTACAAAGTTTCATGATGATCGCTTTAGTAGTTTTTGCGTGACGCTCTGACACAGACACCCTACATGTACATTAGGGTGGTCCTTAAGATAAAATTAATGAAGACATCCGCTCAATCGTCTCCAAATAAATTTAAAAAAATCCTCTATTTTTTTCAGATTTGTATCTCTACCCCTTACTGGCCCTGTATCGAAGTGAAATTCTTATACTTGGGGCTTTGCGGTTGATTTTTTGATTATTCCAGTATATCTCCATTTCGGCTTTACCGATTTTGTTAAAATTTTGCACAATTATACATAACATTATCCTGCATTAAGACCGGGATGATAAGAGTTTTGTACAGTGACACTTTAGTTGCTGGAGAGAGGACTTTACTACTCAATTGCCTTCTATGTCCAGAAGCAGCGATTGGCAAGAGTGATTCTTCGTGTGCTGGTGTTGTTTTCTGAGCTTATAGCGGATTCTAGGTAGACAAAGTCCATAACTACCTCAAAATTAAATCTGTTTATACTGAAGTTGGCCCCAAGATGTCGATATTGGGTGTCCTTTCTTGTTGACAACATTAACATGGTCTTACCCTTGTTAACCGCTAGACCCATCGTTCTGGCCTCTGTATCAAGGCTGTCGAACACCACTGATATCAAGCTGTATTCTTCCAACTGCGTACCCTTGTGGCTGGACGGACTTTTGAAAGGATGTTCATCTGGTGTCTTTTCAAGAATTATGTTGAAGAAATCGCATGACAGCGCATCGCCTTGTATAAAACCTTTTTTGACATCAAATGCATCCGTTTAGTTACTTTCTTGAGGAAGGGGCATACGATGCTGAGGTTCCATTCGTAGGACATGCATTCCGACTGTAATCCAAAACTTCGTTTGAGGAGATGACAAATCTTTAAAAAAAGGGTGGAAACTGCCTTAAAAAAAGGCTAAGTTTGAAGAGCGATGGTTCAGGCTTCAGGCTGTTCATTTTTTCCGCCTTATCTTCTTTGACATGAAACATGAATTATTTTTAATTAAAATGTGTCCACAGACCTTTCAAGATTCCTTAAAACAAGAAATTCCAAGTACAAAATGACAAAAAATACCCAACTTTTCTTTTTCGACCAAAACATCTGTGATACACTCTTCGTTAAGCAAAGCTCATCCTTTTTATTTAATTAGTTTTTGATTTCAATTGATGTTCTTTTCATCAAAAAGGAGCAGCCTTTCAATATGACCTTTCTCCTTGCCGTCATCCAGCGCCTGTCCAAAATTCTAACGTCCAAAGAAAAACTAAATCAAAACCAAACGAATGCAAACATTTGTCCACTCTCGTTGCTTTAATATAACTTCACATGACCCACTCTAAATCAACTCTTTTGCGACCAAAACAAACTAGCTTAGCAAAAGTAACCTTTTTGAAACTCTCTCGTCATCATCACGCTAGGAGAAACTTTTATAGCTACTTGGAAAGCAGGAGGAACAACAATGTTGCCGCTCGGTTCTACGGGAAAGGTTGAGGAAAATGAATTATATCCTTCAAACTGTACTATGAGTACAGAAATGGCAAAGAAAGCTAGCAGGTTTTGTCAGGAGGACGATGTGCGACGACTTGTCAGTGTGTTTGTAATTTTGTTTTTTTCGGGACAGAGACAACATATCTACGGTTAATACACATCCACATCCAAATAAATCGTGCAACCTTTGAAACAGAGAGGGGGAAGGCTGACTCTACACATGAAAAGTGAAAAACCAGCACGCAAGGTTGTAATGAAAACTTTTGCACTTACAATCGCATTCTCTCCAGTCTCCGTCCCAAATGCATTCATCTTCTTCATCTTCTTATACCCAACCATTCGACCATTCACCCGCCGCCACTGGCAAACAACAGCGAGGACACGCCATCCACCAGCGAGGATAGCAAACTATAACAAAGGACTTATACGTGTTTTCGCGAATAGTGTATGTTGGAAGAAAACTTTATGCACTATCGCAACGCCACCAAACGACCGACAACGACTCACGACGATATGCGGCATCATCGTCGTCGTCGTGTGTGAATGTGGGTTCTTGAAAGTTTGTAAACAAAAGTTGCAAAAACGACTTCGCTCGAGCTTATGCCAGAGTTCGATTATAAGTTCTTTTTTTTTGATAAATTGTACCTTCGTCTTATATTGGATACGGGGACTGTAATGCATTTTGGTGACACGTTAAGTTGAATGTTTTTTTTTTTCAAAAATAAACAACTTGCATGCTGAAAAAAAATCAACACACACGACATAAACTTTTGAGAATGAGCAAACTATATAACGGAAAAGTAAAAGAAAACACACTTTTGTCGCGTATTTGACACTTGAATGTTGCCAACGGAGCATGGAGTATGTCGTGAGATATTAGTTTAGGATACAAATAAACGAGTAGCGTGTTTACTTGGGGTTTTGAAGGACTCGTAACTCTTACATTTGTTTTCTAAGACGTTTAAGCGAGGGGTTTTATTATTCTCAATGAAATTAACTGGCGGGTCCTTTTTTTGACTTCTAACCATTAACATTTTTACGGTTTGAAAATTATGGTCTTAACCTGAATCACTTAAAAATTTGATGTGTTTGGCAACGAAATCAATTTGTGTTACGAATTATTTGAGCTCGTTTTTTATTTTACTACAAAATCGAAAATTTAATGGTTTAGTAAATTTGAAACGTGTTTTTGAAGCTATGAACATAGCTTTTGTTGTTATAGTCCTTAACAGATCTTGTTCTTGCTCTTTCTAGCGTCATTCGCGAGGGAATAATTCGTTGTATCTTAGCCACAGACATGGCTCGCCACAATGAGATTCTTGACCAGTTCAAAGAGGTCACACCAACATTTGATTACTCGAATAGATCACATGTTAACCTAGTAAGTTCTCAAAACCACCCCACAACTGCACAATCAATCTCAACTAAATTTACACTCTTGCAGCTCTGTATGATCCTTATCAAAGTGGCGGACATCTCGAATGAGGCCCGTCCCATGGACGTTGCCGAACCATGGCTAGATCGTCTATTGCAAGAATTCTTCGCTCAAAGTGCTGCAGAAAAGTCCGAAGGCCTCCCCGTAACACCATTCATGGATCCTGACAAGGTTAGCAAGCCAGGCTCACAAGTTCGATTCATCGGTCTAGTATTACTGCCATTATTTGAAGCTCTCGGCGAGTTGGTGCCCGAGCTAACAGAACTGATTATAATTCCAGTCCGCAATGCATTGGATTACTATAAGTAAGATTTCCCCATAACTCAGATTCATTTAAATATTAATTCAATTTTTGTATTTTTTACTGTTGGTTTTTAAATTTTTCAGACACTTAAATGATGCTCAAAATAAATCACGCAAATCACTCGCTGAGACCGCCGAAAATACTAGCTCGGATGGAGGCGGTGTATCCCCACAACTGCCACGTTCCCAATCGGGTATTAGCGTTAAGTCCAGACGTAGTATACCATCGCAGAAATCCGCTTCGAGGAATTCAGTGGATGAGCCCACCTGCATTGCTGCTGAATTGCACGATTTACCCGAGGGCAGTGAGAGCGGCGATTCGGAAACTGCAACGGAAGTTGATGTGAGTTAAAAATTAATTATTTAATTTTTGTGTTTTTGTTTGTATACCAAGTTTTAAAGGTCAGGAAGCTGCTGCCGTAATATAAGTGAAAACATTTTTTTTTTTGCTCAGGGGTGGATTGAAATGGAACGAAGTAAGGTCGTGTTTGACCTTTTTATGCAGGAATTTGTCCTTTAATATTTATTTGTATAGTGGCGGCATACGCATAACTCTAGGTGACTAACTCTTCTCTCAAGACAACCAATTTGGTAGCTTCACGAACGTTCTCGGCTTATTCATTCATTAGTTTTGTTCCTTTGGAGTTTTGATCCTTCGATCTTGACATTAGGCTACAAATCGATGCTTGTTGGGGTTGCTGCAGCAACTTTAGTCACTTCACAATGCTACTCGCATATTCCAAAGCTCCGTTTAACTGAAACCCAGATTAACCCAGAATAGATCCTCGCACAACCCAGCACTACATATTTTCAGTTAAATTTTTTCTTGTTTACAGAACTTTTTATGCAATCAACGTTTTGGTGCCATTTACCCCTTCCTTTCAGCGCATTAATCAACAATTTATATATTTTCCAAGCCCATATCCCAGAAAGTACCTAAAAATTCGCCTAAGGCCAGCACTGGAGTATGAACTTTTAGTTTTCGTCCTTTTTCCCTTTGGCCTGTGCATAGTAATCCTGACTGCTTTTTATAATTAATTTCAGAGGCTAATTCATCGCCAGATGTCGCTTGGAGAAGATTAAAAAAGAAATAAATAAATATACAAAACTTTCACTTCTCTCCCGTCTCTGAGTCCCTCGTCTCTTGAGTTTCACTGTTTGAAGTAATGGGGATGGATGTCCTTCTCTTTCTCCTTAGGATTGAACTCCACGAGAAGGATTCATGTTCGTAGAGGGAATGGGAAATTTCGTTTCATTTAGGAGAATGAAGCCACTGCACAATTATTTAGCGGAATTATAATTAATTAGAACGTCCGGGCTCATTAGTGTTTGCGCTGACTTCTAGGAGATAAAATGAGAGTCCCTTTAAAGATGATGGGATTTATGAAACATAAAGTTTGAGAATTTATTTTTATATACATTGCAATTGCAAAGGTTGCAGAGATGATAGTGTATCGCGGGTTTCGGTTGAATGAGTTCTACGAAGGAAATATTTTTTGTAGAAACTAAAAAGGACTAAGGCAGTCAGAGACGATGAATTAATCTAATAATTAAAATTCGTTAAATTCAAACTATCATTTGTTATTTATTTATTTTTCTGTTTTTGTGTTAGCTTGATTTTGAAACAAACTTACTTACTTAACCGACTCCCAATCCATGAAGGATCTCAGCATAAGATATTGCAGCCTTCCATCGAGAACAATCCCTCGCATGCACTCTCCAGTCGCCAAAACCAAGCGCTCTGGCATCCGTAGTCATTTGGTCCTTGTACCGTAGGTTCGGTCTTCCTTGCCTGCGTTGAAAAGACTTTCTTGGCTGGAGCGTTGTCGTTGTCGTCCATTCGATCGTTGTAGCCGAACTAACGCAGTCGTCTTTCCTTGGCTTTCTGGGCTACATCCACATCTTGGTACAGCTCGTACAGTTTGCGGTTGAACCTTCTTCTCCATTGGCCATCGTCGCATACGGGACCGAAAATCCGGGGAAGAATTTTTCTTTCGAAAGTGTCCAGTATCAATTCCCTTTTTTTACTTATTGCCCAATACTCAGCGCCGGGCCCGCCGTAGAATTGGACTGATAAAATCAAAGTTTTGTATAGCAGACATTTTGTCCCGGTTCCCTAGAGTAATTCTTCGTCGGATCTCCGCTAAGGTAACTACCTGGAAATTGCTGACGTTTTGTCCTAAGCGGTGGACAGATGTTGTTTTGTTTGTTGATAGCATGTACTTTGTTTTGTCCTCATTCACTTCAAGACCAATGAGTTTCGATCACTGAATGATACCCTAATATAATGTCTTGTCAAGTAGAAATACAATTTCTAGAAGGCTTGTTGTCTTACATACTTAGTTAAGTCCTTTCCGTGATTCTTTGAAGGCCTCTACTATGTTTTATCCCTTCGTGTGCAGTCTTCGGAATTGTGTTTCAGTTCCCTCCGACATTTACTCTCTTATGCTGATTTCCCTTCCACTGTTCTGCTTCTTGTACCACTAGGAAGCATATCGACGTCGTCGCCGATATGAAAACTTGGTTGTGCGTCTTTGTAAATTGGATCTGGTTAGCGAATAACCAGAAATCCGTTGGGTGCTTCTTTGTTCAAGCGTAAGGCGACTCATTGTTTCATATTTTGGTTCGGTTCTGCTTTCAGTCGAGACGGGTCAAAGACATACAGACATCCAAGGTTACGAGTATACATTGGTATACCACTGCCTGACTTCGAACTCGTCAGAGAACATAGAACCTTTGTAAAAGTTGAGACTTCTAAATATTTGTTATTGTTGTTGAAATCCTAGAAAAATGTTTGAATCGTGATTTATTAAATTTTGATGAATTTAAGATTCTTCAAAATTCAAAAGGAAACAAAGAACGATTCTATCAAATACGTGACCCATGTTACGCCATATCGTGGAAATAATAATGTTTCTTATCACAAAAAAACATTTATCAAAGGTATTCTCCTCTCGTTTGATTTTATACGAGCTTTTGGAGGGATTAAGCCATATCTACTTGTTCACCCTACCCCTAAGTATACATCTAAATCGCTTGATATCCTGAGTTTTGACTGCGGTAGCATTATTAAACAAGGAAACTAGCGATGAACGTTAATGTTGAACAACATGTATCCGGTGTTCTATGAATTCCGCAGGAAGAACAGATTCTCTTTCTCTGAATTTCTTACTATGTGGGACCTGGAAACGTGTATGGCATGGAATATGATGTTGCTCCTTCTTCTTCTTCTGCAAGTTCCATTTTAGGGTTACGTCAGAAACAATACACCCACAAATTACCATGCATGGGCTCTCCCACTAGATGGAAAATAAACACCCGTCTGTCTGTCACATTGTAAAATGTTTTCGTGAGGAGATAGTATACTTTCGGAGGTATGCAACATGCAACCCACAACTAAGTTTCATTTTTTTAAGGAAATAGAACACCACAAACATGAGAATGAAGACTTTTAGTTGGGAGCAATGGCTTCTGGCTGGCTTGCTGTAACTAGACTACCAGCTTTTTGTATTATTTATGGAGTTAATGGAAATAATGAAAAAGGGTTGGTTGATGTCAGTTAGAGCCCAGAATTCATTTTATTTCATTTTTGCTTTTGAATGACATGGAAGGGCCCCTTAACGAGGGGCTTTAAGGCGTACCTATGAGAGAAAGTTGAAACTCGTAATTTTTCTGCAGCCGATCTTATTGTTTTCCCATTTGCTTAAGCAAACATAGTACGTACTATATACTGCTGGATATACCGAGCAGCCCGTGAAGGAGATTCCTAAAAGAGTCTAAGAATACATTTTTTCTGTTATTCTGTGGTTATCAACAGCATTCAGACCTCGTGAACTAGAAAAGAGAGTAAATTGCTGACAAGCTGGCTAGACAAGGATCAGCCCTTCATAGCTCAATCACGTATAAAGGGCCCACCTACAATAAATCCCGAACAACAGACCCAGGCAAGACATAGCCAGAGTCGTTGCAAAAACACCGGACGCTGGCCTGTTGGGGAACACGCAGCAGAAAAGGTTATTGTTCTACACTTCCTGTGTAAGTGTCCTGCGCTTGCCATAATGAGAGCCAAATCATTGAGAAAGAACTTCTTCGATGACCTTAATGAACTTTTCGAACTCTTGTGGTGGATTGAGGTGTATTTCAAACTGATTGGTTACAGCCGCGAGCTGTGGACTAGGTGTTAACAACAACAAAACCGAGTTGATGAAAGTACCACCCATCACTCTAACTCGGTTAAACGGTCAATCATTAACACTGTCTTCCAGTGCTAAATATCTGGGCGTAATACTAGACCCCAAATTAACCTGGAAGCTTAACATCGAAGAAAGACGTGCGTTGCCTTCTACGCCTGCAACAAAACCTTCGGCAAAAAGTGGGGCCTCCAGTCAAAAATGATCAGGTGGACGTACACAGCGGTTGTAAGACCGATATACTTGTTTACGGATCCATTGTTTGGTGGCCCGCTCTCAGCAAAGCTTACATCGTAAACAAGCTTACAGAGGTGCAGAGAAATGCTTGTGTAGAGATATGAGGGGCAATCAGGTCCTGCTCAACGAATGCACTTAACGTCATCCTGGACCTGCTTCCGATTGACTTCTTTATTAAATATCAGGTGTCCCGCAGTATCTTGAGACTCAAATAAATAGGCTGCTGGAAAACCAGATCCAACGGGCACTGTTACCAAACTAGCCTGATACCATCAGATATCAGCCGATTACTGCATCCCTACCCTAAACACCTCAAAAAAGTTTAGAGTCATGCTCTTGTCAAGAATCGACTGGGAGGAAGGCGATGTGACGGAAGACTTCGACACAACTATCTTCACGGATGATTCGAAGATGGAATGCGGTGTTGGTGCAGGTGTCTTCTGTGAATCTCTTGAGATTTCAAAATCCTTTAAACTTCCCACAATTGTTAGTAATAAGGGAAGCCTGTATAACCCTTAAAAATATCCGACAGAACCAAAATGTTGCTATACTAACAGATAGTCAGGCAACTATTAAAGCCATTGATTCAGCTTTATCTAAATTGGTCCATCAATGCAGAGAGGCCCTCCAAGGCATCACATAGGCAGTATTGTTGCTACCTGCACAGAGCATTGGCCTATAGGAGAGCATTCGGCAAAATTGGGTTAACCACATAACTCCTTCTGCCGTAGCTGTGACGACCAGGATGAAAAAGAAACAGTCCTACACCTTTTATGCCATTGTCCGACCTTGGCTAGGAAAAGAGCACTCTACTTAGGTAAAGAATTCTTCAACGGTATTGAGAAACTCTCAGAATTCAAGATCAAAGACATGATCTCATTCCTCAATAACACAAACTGGCTTAAGCGCCCCCCATATTTCTCCTAAACTAGATGGCACTATGGGACAATAGGCCGTAGTGCAGGAGTATAGGATTGTACGTGCGAAACATACATCCTTCCTAGCCCATCCTTAAATCTTTTTTACAATCTCATGAGGTATGGTATCAAAACGACGCAATCCAGCGCTAATATCGGTCACCGACCTAGACTGCTCGTGGCTACTACTAATAACACCTGCTTGAAATCTAGAAAACTGATGATGTTTTGCTCATTTCTTGTTTGAGTGTTAAGGTAAAGCATTCAACCAAATCTAACCTGTGCTTCTTTGTTCGAATTTTCTCGTGAAATTGGGTCTTGCACATTTCCTTTGAGGACGCATTGTACTTACTCCTGCTGCTGATATGATCCCCGGCACTGTAATTTTTAACTATCGCTTGAAATATGAACTCGATAATTTTTGTTTGTATTTTTTGTGAATTTTATAATATTTCATGCTGCATTAATTAAATAAATTTGCTATTTTTAATTTTTCTTACATTTTTCTCTTAACTAACGAAAATAAAAATCTGATAACTAAAACTACTTAAACTACTGGCAGATAAACTCCAACCAGGTGACTACAAATGGATTTTTCGTTATATGAATGTGCGTCTGTTGTGCGATTTACCACATGCTAGAACTCAGTAGTCCAACTTCATTTGATTGTCCCCGAAACTTCAAACTGCCTTTTTTCATACCCAGCCATATGTTGTTTTAAATGCAAAAAATAAAAAAATAGAATAGACATGCCGCCGTTTTTGTTGTAATTTTTTTTATTTCTTTTGTTAATTTTCAGTATTGCTATTGACATTTTTTGTTTGTTAACCCATTTACAATATTTATTTTGTTTTTTTTTTTTCGTCCTTTCTTTGTGTTTTGTTTCTCTTCAAGGTCGCTGAGAAGACGTCCAAATTCAAAGTGGACACCGAAGGCAGCAGCAACCGGTCGAAGTCATCACACTCGAATTCCCGGAAATCATCCCGTGAGAAACGTCCATCGATGATCGGAGAAATGTGCAGTACTGGGGGTAATCGCATCCGTAATTCATACGGTAACATTCATGGTTATCATACGAATCGTTGTCACTTCAGTTCCAATCGAGCCGTAAGTCTGGACCAATATAGTTGCAACAATCGCCGCCTGTCGGATGGGTTGCAGCAAGTCATCTCAGATAGTAATGTCTTTTACAATCGACAGAATCGAGGTAGCGTTGACACTTCCGATTCCACATCCCACCATCTGTCTAGTTGCATCGAGAGACCAAAGATATCCGAGGGCAGTGGCGAGCTATCCGACGTCGATGTTTTGAATATGAATACACCATCACAAGGCTCACAACAGCATCAGCATCAACACCATCACCATCATCATCCACAGCATATAAATATCACATCGTCAACTGCTCTCCTTAGTGCTACGAATGTCACATCGTCGATGACGTCGACAGCTCCGTCTATTGATAGTCCGGTCAATAATCGACATGTGACCAATTCGAATGGAAACTACTCACAATCGAACGGGCTGAGTTCGTCGGGTGGGGGCGGGGGTGGCAATAAGTCGTGGAAGGCGCGATTCAAGCAGATTTCCGATTACTTTTCTTTCAGTTTTGACAAGGGTAATAAGCGTTTTGGCAGCACTCGCAGTAGTCCGTGCTCGATGCGCAACAACAACGCAAGTGATTTATCGTCAAAGGGTGGCACCGGCATTTGTTGCACCATTTCGAATAACCTGTCGCCGAGCTTCAAGCACAAACAGCACGAACTGATCAGCAGTGGGGGAAGGAATCGTGCCTACAGCCTTGACGTTCCGACGAGAAATCGCTATAGCAGCAGTTCGGGTGGTGATAGTCGAAAGTCGTCACGAAACGAGGACAATAGCAATCGCGGCGGACATGATCTGCTCAATGAAGACAATAATAGCAACAATACAATAAGTGGCGAAGTGGCACCACCGCCCATCTGCATTGGCAGTGTCGATGCCAGCGAATCAATTATCATTACATCCAGCGCACTTCCACGCGTCATAACGCCTAATTTGGGCGATGTTCAGCTGATGTACAGTGGCAGCATTGGATCGGGCAATGTTGGAGAGCACAGCATGGACTCGACTATTCCAGGCGGTTCGCGAGATCCGCCTAAGATTTGACACCGGAGTTCGGCCGACACGTTCTCATCATCGAATAATGGTGCTTTTGTAATGTTGCAGCAAAACATGCTGCCATCATCTAATCAACAGCAGCAGCAGCATCATCAGCAACAACAACCACCGCCATCTATCAATCAACATGACGACTATCAGCAGCAGCAGCAACAGCAATTACAAGCTTCCAATTGTAATGTGTCTTCGACAATGAATTTCTGGTCAGCTTTGGGCAACCGATTGAGTTCGCTTGTATGTCGTTGTTGTGAACGTAAGTTGCCAGATCCTGAAAATGTATAAAAACATAATTATTTTAATTGAGCGGTCTTCTTGAAGGGTTTGATTTAAAATGGAAGTCAAAATATAGCATCATGGGGTCCAAAAAAAAAAACAAAAGGTTTGGCATAATTTTATTTATTTTTTGTAGCTAGCTTTTTTAGACGAAACATTCAGCCCTATCGAGATAACCGTCGGATCGGACATTTTGCTTGTCGGAGAATTACTTCGAAGTAAAATTCGGAGGAAATCGGAGAAAATTCCGCTCCGACGGTTACCTCGATTGGGCCGAATGAGATGAGAGCCGTGTACAAAATTTTAAGGCGTTTTTTTTAAAGAAATCGTACGTCTTAAGCCGTCCACGCAGCTTGCCACCTCCCAATGGGACGGATTTGATTCTCAAATATTGGCTTTAGGGTAAGCTTTCATTTGACACCCCGATCGTCCAAATCCGTCAACAGGTAAGCTCTCTACGTTGTTTTAAGTAGAACAAAGGGGGTGTTTTTAAGACACGTTTTTTCATCAATAACTTGCCTCACGTTGTGACGGGCCTGACGACAAAAAGTCGGCTATGAGATAAGCTTTCACATGATACCCCGATTGTCGAAATCTGTTAACACGGTAAGCTTTTAGGCGCTTTTTTAGATTGATAAAAATGAGTTTTAGTAGCACTAGCGCCACGTATTGGGCAAAAAGAGAATCTCTCTTTCGATTTTTTTCGCCGCTTCTAGCGCCATCTAGCAGATACAGGTTACACTTTTTGGTCGATTTGTTGGCAATAAGTTCCGCCTGTACCTGGTAGAAGCGGCGAAAAAATCGAAATAGAGTTTCTCTTTTTGACTGATAGATGACGCTAGTAGCGGCAAATATCGAAACAGAAGTTATCTATTTGGCGAATAGATGGCGCCATCCAGTGCCACTAAAACTCACCTTTATGTAACTAAAAAACGCCTAAAAGCTTACCGTGTTAACAGATTTTGACGATCGAGGTGTCATATGAAAGCTTGCCTTTAAGCCGACTCTTTGGCGTCAGTCCCGTCAAAGTTGGAGGTGAGTTATTGATTAAAAAACGCGGTCTGTAAATTCACCTCCCTTGTTTTGCTAAAACCACCTCTATAAGCTTACCTATTGACGTACTTCGACGATTGTGGTATCATATGAAAGCTTACCTTTAAGCAGACTTTTTTGCGCCAGGTTTGTCACAGCCAGAGATGAATTAGATGGAAAAAAGCGGTCTTAAAGTTTAACTCCTTCGCTTTACAAAAGCCACCTCTATAAACTCACCTTATCGGCGGATTTTGACGTTTTGGGTGGTAAAGCTTACCTTCAAACCGAAATCCGAAGTTATGTTTGCAGATGATCTGCAGGAGCTTAGCGTGTTGACGTATTAGGATCATCGAGTTGTCATATAAAAGATAAAATTAACTGCTAAAACAAAAGTAGTCCCAAAACTTCGATTTGCTTGCTAAGACTTTGACATCCGAATTAAGCGCTATTTTTTAAACACAACTATGCTTTCTACAAAAGTGGCCTACATGATGTTTTTGTGACCCTATTTTGCTAATTTTTTGTGGTATGATTCTAGTAAACAATTCATTATTCTCTCCTTTATTGTGACAAATTATCGTATGAATGCAAATCACTTCCATTTTACACTCTAATTCATAAAACTATCATTCAATTAATTTGTAACACAAAAGTAGTCCATTTAAATTAAAACAAAAAACAAATAAAAAAAACTAAAAGAAAACCAAAAAACTACTATCAAACAAACAATGCACACTATTATTTAGAGAATAGATATATGAATTTGCACTCAAAAGAAGAAAATATGAAAAAAAAAATACTAAATCAACAAAATGGAACAAACAATAGATATAATTTAATAAAAAAAAAAGAATAAACTACTTGTTTTCGTACAAAAAAAAAATATATAAAATCTATAAGTACATAACTAAAAACAAAAAAAAGTAATCATTATACATTTAACCTAAATTCTACTATTTGCCCAAATATTTGTATTTAAAAATTATATTTTAAACAAAATGAAAGAACTACAACTTAATTGTAATAAATGATGGAAGAAAATGAGAACAGAACATAAGAAATTTACTAGAATATAATATTAAGGCAAATAGAAAAATAAAAGCTTAAGAATAATTTCAATTATAAGTTTTATAATTTTTGATTCTTATTTTTTTTAAATGTTGGCATTTTCGTTTTTACGATATTAAATTAAATTTAAATTGTCTTTAAAAATTAAATATTAATTTTGATATAACTTTTGTAGGCAATTGTTTTAGTTTTAAACACCGATGTGTACTTTTTACGTCTTATTTAATGTTTTATTATTTTTTTAGTTAAATGATAGTAAAATGGCAAATAATAAAATTGATATTAAAATATAATTTTGTATAGTTCGTTTATTTGAGTTTTTTAAATTCTCTAATTGGTGTTTTTTCTATGCTTCTTTTTATCTTTATTTACTTACTTTTTGTGCTGAGACGAAATTAATACACCGGCACCCATTCTATATTCCTTTCAATCTCGAATGAATTAACACATGAATCTTGAGTATTGTGTCTTCAAAAGGCAAAAGCTAATCAGAAATTCTACTGAGAAGGTCTGCTTGGACTCTAACAGCCTGATTCTCCTCCTTGTGAGGAATCACAAGTCATAAGCTCTTGTGACTATTTCTTGTGAAGATTGTTGTAACATTTGTCGTATTCTCTTATAATCCTCACAAGAAAAGTCACAACAAAACTCACCACAGCCAATGTGAATATGGAAATGCGTTGCCAGAATAGATTCTTTGTAACTGCAGTATGTGTTTCAACGCAACATATGATGCGATTTCGTCAATATTGGCAACGCAAACAGAGATTGTGTATGGGGATTGCTTTTATTATTGTAGTCTGTACTTCTGTAGTGTAATTTCAAAGGCGATGAGCAATGATCGTTATCAGTTGTGAACAGAGAAAAAGAATAAAGGAAAAAGAAAAAGAGCGTACCTATGTCTTTTCTCTTTCCTTCCTTTTTTTTCACTATATTCATTTATACTCATAAATCAAAACGTCGAATCTGAAATGATTTTCTAGTTATGACTTATGATTATGAAATGCTCTGAGAGATAACAATTTCGATTGTTTTTGTGACTCTCACAAGTTGTGACTTTGGGGGAGAATACGAAAAAGTCACAAAATCAATTTCACCTCTTCTTATGACTTGTGAGGTATCCGTATCAGTGATGATGGGGAAAATGGGGAGGTGATGAGGAGTGTGCACAGCGTGAAACTGTTGAGTACACGGGGGCCTACTGGTCCATTGTCCCCTGTGAGAATAAGGTAGCATCGATAAAATAAAATAAATAGATTGGCGCGATAGCTTTTGAAGAGCCAAGGCCTAAGTGGCTTACTCTCATCAACAATTCTCTAGGTGCGTGTGAAGGATTGAGGAGACCTACAATTTAACGCCGATTCCGAACGGCAAATTGAGAAGCACTTTTTCTTGACAGATTGATACTCTTGGAAGTTTTGTCAGTTCTTCGCAAGAGACTGTGCCCGTGATGAAAAACAAACTATGGACACGAGTAGGACTTGAACCCACGACGTTCTGCTTAGCAGCAAACGCACCTAACCACTAAGCATCGATGCTCCTCAAAATAACCGGTTGTCGTAGACTGGTTCGTTAACGAACCAGCCTGTGATATCTATGAATTTGCTCATGTTTGCCATTGAGACCTGTGCTAGATCCTCCAGTTGCCCAACAAACCTGTTCCCGAAATGACGGAGTTGGTTAGTTTGGAGGTTCGGACAATCACAGAGCAGGTGTTTAATGGTTTCTATTTCCTCCTCATCCTGACAGCTCTTACAGAAATCGGGTGCAAATGCCCCTATCTTGTTGGCCATTGTGCCAATGGCGCAATGACCCGTTAGTACACCTATCAGGATTTTAATGTTCCTTTTACTCAGCGAAAGAATAAACCGAGTTTCATTTTTATTAGTGTTAGGACATAAACTTCTCGAGATTACACAATCGTTCCTGGATTTCCAGGAGTTATTGATTTTCTCTTTTGTTTTAAGGACTACTTTCCTCTTGAGTACCACAATCGGGACGTATGATACCCTATCTGAATGGTCACTACTACTTGTATCTGATTCTGACGCTTTCCTGGCTAGTTCATCTACTATTTCGTTCCCTTCTATTTTAATATGTCCAGGAACCAAGCAGAGCTTAACAACCTGAGTAGTGTGGTAGATTCTATTTAATTCCTTCCTACAGTTTGAAACTGCTTTTGATCTTATAGTCTCACTGGCTAAGGCTTTGATAGCAGCCTGGCTGTCCACGAAAAAAGTAATCTCTGAGGAGTTTAGCTTTTCATAATGTGCCAATTCAGCCGCTTTTTCAATGGCATAGATCTCGGTCTGAAAGACACTATAGTCAGGTGGGAGTTTATACGACTCTCTGATGTTAAGAGATTGGCAAAACACTCCAGCACCTGTTCATGATTCCATTTTTGAACCGTCAGTGTAGAAAGGGATACCCTGTTTACTTATAAGTGAATTAGGATCCCAACCCTGTCTTTCTGGTATGCAAATAGAAAAGTTCCTATCGAGATCTAGTAAAGGGGGAATGTAATCGGTGGTCTCCATTAGTCCTGGAATTGTGTATGATTGACCCGTGTTGTGCTTCCAAAAACTCATTTCATTTGGCGCTTATGTCCTTCTGATTTCCTTGGTCCAAAGAAGATTATAAATTGATCAGTCAGAGAAGTCGGTCTGCTATCCAAGTTTGCTAAAAAAAAAAAAAAAAAACATGGATAGGTAATAAGAACAAAATGAAAACAACTAAAAGTTAAGAGCGAACGTACCCATCCTCATTTTCTGAGTATTTAATATAGTCCACCTCTCCACACCACTGAATTGCCCCAAAAAAGGCAATTGCTGATCTGGGCTTCATTGTCATCGTCGAGTTGTCTGATGAAGTACTTGCTTGCAACTGCGCCACAACTGATAAGCATTCCCAATCGTTGGTCGATACCGTTCAGGCGTCCTGGTATACGCAAAATTGGTCTTCCACGCTGTCTGCTACCATCAATTGTACCATTAAAGAGATTCCGGGACGAATCTTCTCCGCTAATACGTGCTAGGTATCCAGCTCAATGGAGTCTACCAAGCAAAGTAGGACTTTCGTAAGCCTCCGATCCGTAAGTGTCTTATATTAGGGGTCCCGAAGTAAGGGTAAGGGAGCGGGGTTACTACACTATTACAAACGCCGACTATACTACCTTATTAGTTGTTCTTATTCTGCCAACGTTTTCTGCACACGCAGTCACTTCTGCTTGATTTTTCCTTCATCTATTAACATCCCATGGCGGGCGTAGTGATTTTGTGTGTTGGCTGAACGTAGAACACGTGGATTCGAATCCTGCTTGTGACAAAAAAAAATTATTTCATGATTCATGGGTACTGCCTCTTACGAAGACCTGACAACACTTCCAAGAGTAGGTATCAATCTGTCACTAAAATAAGTGCTTCTCAATTTTGCGTTTCGGAATCGGCGTTAAATTGTAGGTCCCCTAAATTTTCACATGCACTCAGAGAATTGTTGAAGAGTGTAAGCCACTCTATTAAGTCCCAGATTTAACGACAAAGATGTCGATGTCGTCTGAATAAGACGATAGTTGGGAGGACTTGGTGGCGATAGTGCCTCTCGAATATGTTTTGGAGTTCCAGTCCAAGTGGAGTTAGGCCTGTCCATCACTTTGTCGGAGTCCAATGGACCAATAGGCCCCCGTGTATGCAACAGCTTCGTGCTGTGCACATCCCTCCCTTCCTATAGGACACTATTTTCAACGAATTGTCATCTTCTGTATATATGTTTTTAACACTGGACTAATTATCATCATTTGAAACCTTCAAGTTATAGAATTTCAATCAACATATTCCGCCTTTATGTTACCCCAAAACAAAAGGACATGAATCCTTTCTGTAGTTCATAATTAACATATTTCAATTTTATATTCATTTAAAGTTCAAAACAAACATTTCAAAGGATTTGCTCAAAAGAGAAGAGAAGTCCTTTTATGCAGATCAGAACGGATGTAATAATTTCGCAGTTCACGCCATTCACTGTAGTCCTTTCTGTTATCACGCAAATAACTGAAATGAGGATTAGTGAAAAACAAAGGATCAATCAGAATTGAAAACGTGTGTAGGTTGTCCATTCCATCAATTCAAAGAGATAGGCCTCAAAATAGAACTTCCAATTGATTGATAGAATAACCTTGACTGCAAACAACAACACAACTGTCACAGCATAGCACTTTGGTTTGAACTGAATGATTGTGAATGATGCGTCCTTCTCCAATTGATGAGAAAAGTTTTGTGTTTCGTTTGTGTCCTGTTTTATCTCAGTCGTTTCTGTTACTTGTTTTGAAGTTGAAGTTCCAGTTTTCCGCTTTGTGGGAGAAATAGTTTCTATTTGATGTCATGATTGGTTTTCCAAAGTTTATAGTCTTTTTCTCTTTGAGAATTCCACCCTGTGCGATGTGCTTAATTTAAGCTTATTCACAATCCAATTGAATTGTTTCTGTAGCAAGGATAAAAAGTCAAAATCGTTGTTACACAAACAATATTCAAATAAATTTTCGGAAATATATTTATTCAGGCGATATCAAGCATAAGTTATTAGCGAGTCCTAATTTAATTCAAATCACGCATCCTGAATACAACACGCGGCGACGATGAGGAGACGTAACAATATCCAAATTCAAATGAAATAAAAACCGAAAAAAACATTTTTGTTAATTTAACAGACTCGGATGTAACATATTTGTCGGTTTGATAATTTTTAATTGAATTTGGCTTTTGGCTCGTGTCAGCGTTGCGTTGAAGTTAAGTGGTTTTGAATTGAGGTTCATTCATACAAGGTCGATTTCTAATTTGTTTATTTGTGACAATATGCGTATTGGGTTTGGGTTTCCGCGGAAAAATGGCGTCTCATTACAAATGAATATGTTGAAATTGAGAAAATATAAAAAAAACAACATGTGCTTTGCATAAAACGTTTCAAAATGATATCTACACTCAAAAGAATGAACTTTGAGAACTCTAAATATTGTTCCTGAATAATGAACCTACACTGGGGTAAGTTATTGGTAAATCCATACCCATGATTCTGCACAGGGTGAATTGAACCGAAAAAATTATCATGGTACCACTTTGACCATCTGTAGCTCCTAAAGTGACCCTCGAAAATGGGACAGCAGATGCATACGTTCATATCTCACACTGGGGTAAAATATTGGACAAATCCGACCACAGGATTTTGCACAGAGTGAATTCAAACGGGTTTTTTCGTTTGAATTCACTCTGTGCACTGTGCACACTGTGTAAAAAATAAATAAATAGAGTGGCGCGACAGCTCTTGAAGAGCCAAGGCCTAAGTG
The DNA here is from genome assembly GCA_943590905.1 of Sphaerophoria taeniata. Classification (NCBI taxonomy): domain Eukaryota; kingdom Metazoa; phylum Arthropoda; class Insecta; order Diptera; family Syrphidae; genus Sphaerophoria; species Sphaerophoria taeniata. Next base: position 88,962,530 of record OX016542.1, read on the forward strand.
GCTTACTCTGATCAACAATTCTCTGGGTGCGTGTGAAGAATTGGGGCGACCTACAATTTAATGCCGATTCCAAACGGCAAAGTTGAGAAGCACTTTTTCATAACAGATTGATACTCTTGGAAGTTTGGTCAGTTCTTCGCAAGAGGCAGTGCCCGTGAAAGATGAAATAAAAACTATGGGCACGAGAAGGACTCGAACCCACAACGACGGACGTTCTGCTTAGCAGCCAAGGACCTAACCACCACCACTGTGTGCTGAGATAAAGTTTTACTTAAAAATAGTATTGACTCAATACATTTAAGTCAAAATGACTTAAAAAAAATCAATTTACTTAAAGTTAATTGACTGCAGTCAAAAGACTTACTGAGTTTTGACTAAAACCAAACTCGCTTAAGTTAAATGATTTTTAATTGACTTAACTGACTAAAGCCAGTTAAAAAGTACTGCAGTTTAACTTTTATTCAATTGTCTTTATGCAATTGACTGCAACTTAAAAAATAAATATGTACTGGCTAGTGACTGCTCCTTTCCTTTTCCTGACTGTATTGCCAGAGTACAGCAGTCTTTCAAATCTCTGGCGAATGGCAAGACAGCTCCCAAGAACAAAGGCCTTAGTATACTTAAGCTTACTTACTTACTTAAGGTGACCCTACAGTCCGTTGTAGACTTGGGCCTCACTCAACAGTCTTCACTAGCCAGCACGGTCCCTAGCCAGCTGTCTTCAGTTTTGCACTCCAAGTTGATTGAAGTCCTCTTCCACTTGTGTGCGCCACTTGAGTCACGGTCTTCCTCTCCTTCTACGTCCCTCGGGAATAGTGTCGAAGGCTTTCCGGGCCGGAGCATTGGTGTCCATCCGCTCTCGAGAGAGGGCTTTTCCACTCAATTGCTTTCTTAACCCATATAAACAGCGATTAGTAAGAGCTATTTTTCGTCTGATCTCGGCGCTGGTGTTATTGCCCGTATTAATGGCGGAGCCTAGGTAGACAAACTCCTCTACTACCTCGAAGTTGTATGCGTCTATTGTGACGTTCTGTCCGAGCCGTCGGTGTTGGGTGTCCTTTCTCGAAGACAGCATACACTTCGTTTTTCCTTCATTTAGCGTTAAACCCATTTTTGCCGCTTCTGTCTCAATGGCAAAGGTGCCATTGACATCACGCTGTGTTCTTTCCATTATATCAATATCATCGGCGTTCGCTGTTGAACAGATAGTGCCTCTGGTGTTGACGGTGGAGTTTTGCTCTATCTTCTCAAGAACGATGTTAAAGAAATCGCACGACAGTGCATCGCCTTGTCTGAATCCTTTTTGGACGTCAAAAGATTCCGTATAAGCTCGTTGCCGACCTTGATGGAGCAGCGTGAGTTCTCCATCGTCATTTTGCACAAGCGAACGAGCTTGGCAGGGATGCCAAAACTATACATAGCTTTATACAGTTCGTCTCGGCCTTAAAGTCGATGAAAAGGCTGGAGCCACATTGATAAGGACCAATCAGATTGTTGACGAAAGGCTTCAGACGTTAACATATCATGGCAGAGAGGATCTTGTAGGCGATGTTAAGTAGACTGATTTCTCTGTAGTTGGCGCAGTTTACAGGATCTCCCTTTTTCAGGATCGGGCAAACAATGCTAAGGTTCCATTCATCGGGCATGCACTCCTCCGACCATATCTTACAGATGATTTCCCTTTCCGAATCCTGTTGTTGCTTCGCAACTAAGTGCTTTTCTACGTAGCTGTAGTCGGGAAGTCACCCCGACGTACAACCCCCAACCTGGAATACCAGACACTTGATGTAACTCCAAGTGCAAGAGCCGGAAAAAACGCTACTTTTACGGCCTGGGCTTCAAATTAGTCGAAGTACCCCGTAAAGATGTTCACCAAGTAGTTCGGCCTAACTGGGACTGAAGACGCCACCGTTGATTCCAAAAAAGAAATTCATTTGCTGCCGTCCCTCGTTGGGAGTGCCTTGGTGGGAACACTCCTTCGTTGTGGGGTAATTAGTAGTATCAGCCTACTCCGCTTCGACCATGGACCTCCCATCAAGTTTCGCGATCGCATAGGTCTAAGCTTCATAGTAGTAGTTACCGTAAGCCGCTCCACAACGTCAAGGCTTACCCCATGAAGGGAGTATACTTAAGCACTTACACTTTTACAGGATCATTTCTGCGTTCAAAATTCGAAGAAATTTTTTTCTTGAGGCTTAAACCTACAGTCTAACTATAAACACAACTTTAAAAAATGCAAAAACATTTTTTTGTTTTTTTTTTCTTGCTGATGTAAAAATTATTTTTTGATAGAAAAAAATAGTTGTTAATACTAAGATACCACCTAGAGACAAGACACTTAATAAAATTAATAAATAAATTAAAAAAAAAACATATCTCTTAGAATAGGCATGAAATCTCCTAAACAAAATAATTGAACTAATACCCTCCTAATTTTTTTCAAAAGTAAAAATTAAAAAAAAGAGACAACCAATATTTTAATTGAAAACAACCGAGCTGGATCTTGGTATGAAACAAATATTAAACAATTCATTACTCATGTAATTCTAACTATTTAGAAAAAAACTACACAATTGGTGTATTAGTATAGGTATATTAAAAATCAACTGAACGATATTAGGTAGTGTTATAGAAATATAATTTATAGATTAACAAAAAATTATATAAATATATACACTGACAATCACTAGGATGAGGCCACATATTTTTAAATCGATTTTCGCTCTTTATACCTGCTGGAACTTCTTACCCGTAAAAATTGACTACATTTGAGTAGGTAGATATTTTCTTAAAAGGAAGTCATAAAATTAAGGGGTTAATTAGAAAAGACTTAAAAAGAGTATGAAAAAGTCACTTGGATGAGGCCACATGAAAAATCTTATAAAATATCAAAAACATTAAAGAAATGTTTACAGTTTTCGGTTTTCAAACATTTATCTTCATTCATTTTTTGATATGAAATCTTACAGACGCGTGTCGTTACAATTTTATGTTAAATTCTTTGTTCTGGTTCTCTATCCTGTTAAGAATGAAAATAAAGCACAAAATTAAATTAAAGCTCAACTTTAAAAAGCAATAGTGCTATTCTGCTTTTGACAACCCTGGAAGTGTGGATGGGGGTATTGTCTTGTTGGAAAATCCAGTGCAGAGGTCCAAAAATATTGTTTATCTTTGGAAATGACCGTTCCAACAAGCATTTGTAGCTGTTTTCGTTCATTGTTGTAGAAAGAAACTCCAACTTGATTTTGCCATAATAGGTGATAGCTCCCCACACCATGACACCTGATGTACGGCTATGATGTCTTCCCAAAACTAGTTCCTCTTTCCTTAAATCATAGAAGTAAAAGTTGTAACCATCGGGGCCGTCAAGGTTACACTTTTTTTCATCCGAAAAGACAACGCGTTTCCATTGACTGCTCAAAGCGACATGTTCTGTTGAAAAGTTCATTCGCAGCTCCTTGTGTACTTGCTTTAGAACAGGTTTCTTTTTGAGTTTTCTTCTCTGGATAATACCATCTTTTTTGTATCGAAATACTGGCTGATACTCCGCTTTTAGACCTTATTTTAGTAGCTGGTTGAGTGGAATTTGAAGCAATACTTAGGCTTAACCGCTTTTCTCAGGATGTTGTTGCTTGAGCTGTGCCTCCTTTTTGTTTTTTTTTTCCATAGTTTTGAGGATCAGCAAGATAGTTGTTTACAACTGTCTAACTTCTGTTCAGCTTCCTTGCGATTTATCGGCTTGAGAGTCCCATTTCCTTGAAAGCATCGATTTGTCCTCTTCCTGCCACTGTCAACGTCTTTCAGGAACCGATTTGTAATTGAAATCAAATAAAAAGAGCTATTTATAAAACGTTCTTAAATATTGCAACCAAAATTTTGAAAAAAATCGCTGATGTGAACTTCTACAACGAAATATTCGCAATGGCCTCATCCTAGTGACTTACTTACTGACTTATCCGGCTCACAATCCATGAAAGATCTCAGCCTGAGATATTGCAGCCTTCCATCGTGAACGGTCCCTCGCATGCACTCTCCAGTCGCCGAAACCAAGCGCTCTGGCATCCACAATCTCTTGGTCTTTGTACCGGTCTTCCTTGTCGTCTCGAACCTGGGGGCTGGGATGAGAAGACTTTTTTGGCTGGAGCGTGCGTTGTCGTCCATTCGCTCGATGTGGCCGAGGCAATGTAGTCGTCTTTTTTTGGCCTTCTGGACTACATCCACATCTTGGTACAGCTCATACAGTTCTCGGTTGTACCTTCTTCTCCATTCGCCATCGTAGCATACGGGACCGAAAATCCGTCAAAGAATTTTTCTTTCGAAAGTGCCCAGTATCAATTCCCCTTTTTTACTTATCGTCCAGCACCAGCATTCGGCGCCGTAGAGTAGGACTGGTAAAATCAAAGTTTTGTATAGCAGACACTTTGTCTTTCGAGTGAGGAGTTTTGGTTCGCTGGGTAATTCTTCTTCGGATCTCCACTAAGGTGTCGTTTGTGGGATTGATGTTTGTTCCAAGGTAGGTGAACTCCTTAACTACCTCGAAATTACTGCTACCAACAGTGACGTTTTGTCCCAGGCGGTGGACAGATGTTGCTTTGTTTGTTGATAGCATGTACTTTGTTTTGTCCTCCATCACTTCAAGACCAACGAGTTTTGCCTGTTCTTCAATCGCTGTGAAGGCCTCAAGCACAGCTGTCTTGGATCGACCGATGATGTCTATGTCGTCCGCATAGCCTAGGAGCTGGGTGGACTTGTTGAAAATATTGTTTTCCGTGCTCACACCTGCCTTGCGCACTATCTGCTTCAGGACTATGTTGAAGAAGTCACATGACAACGCATCTCCTTGTCTAAACCCTGCGCATGCTTGGAAAAACTCGGATAAGCTGTTACCCATTTGCACACTGCACTGCGTATTGTTTAGCGTCATGCGGAACAGCTGGATCAGTTTGTTTGGGATCCCGAATTCAGACATCGCCATCATAAGCTCTTGGCGGTGGATGCTATCATAAGCAGCTTTAAAGTCGATGAAAAGATGGTGGGTTTCGACTTGAAATTCGTTGGTCTTTTCGCAGGATCTACCTCAGTGTGAATATTTGGTCTAGCGTTGTTCTGCGTGGCCTAAAGCCACACTGGTACGTGCCGATAATTGTGTTGCAGAAAGACGCTCACACAGTACGTTGGATAGGATTTTGCAAACATTAAGCAGGGATATGCCACGGTAGTTTTTGCATCACATCGGATCGCCTTTTTTGTAGATGGGGCATATGGAGCTTATCGACCAGTCAGTGGGCATGCATTCTTCCTCCCACACTTTGGTAATGACCTGGTGCATGCGATTCATCAAAACACCTCCTCCATACTTAAAGAGTTCCACAGGTATGCGACCCGGCGGACTTGTTATTTTTTAGCTTTTGGATGGCTCTTTCTACCTCTTCTGTGCTGAGGGCTGGGACTGGGTCTTCATTGACTGGTCTTGCTTCTCTTTCGTCATTAGCTCGCTCGACATTTTGCGCATTCAGCAGCTTGCTTGAAAACATCTACAATTCCCTGTGCTTCAGTGACTAGCTTTCCTTCACTGTTTCGAAGAGCCTGTGTCCCGGTTCTAAAACCAGAAGCTAATTGCTTCGATCTTTTAAAGAAACGCCGGGTGTTGTTTTTGGCCCGAGACTCTTCTCTAGATCTTTGAGCTGAGAAACTGCGGATGCTCTTTTCTTCCTTTGCAGAGTCTTTTTCTAATTTCTCCTTTTCGTGCGGTACTCTTCTCTTGCTGCTCTTGTTTTCCTTTGCAGCATCTGCATTTTCCGTCTCTCTTTTTAATATCGCGCACTCATCATCATACCACGGGTTCTTTTCGGGGGTGGCTGGTAACCCATGGTGGTCTCGGCTACATCCTAGTGACGCACTTTTTTATATCCTTATCAAGTAGCTCATTCATTAATGTAGGGAAATTCCAACGGTCTTTTCTGAATAACCCTATAATTGTATCACTTTATTTTAAGAAAATATGTACCTACTCTCATGTAGTAAAATTTTCCGGGTTAAACAAATTCCAACAGGTATACAGAGCGAAAATCGGTTGAAAAATATGTGGCCTCATCCTAGTGATTGGCAGTGTATTTCTTGGTATTTTTTGTTATCTCCTAGATACAAAAATAGCTTTAAGAATTGGTGTTAATGATATGATCAAAAACTTCAACTGGAATGTTTCTCTTTTTTATCAGTTTTCAGTTTCATCTATTTTTCTTTGAAAATTAAAAAAAAATGTCAATTATTTGGCTTTTTTCTTTCACACAAAATTTTAAAACTTTAAAAATAAACTGATGTAAGATAAACAAAAATATGAAAATTTGTAGGTGTATGGCTTTTATTGTAACTGCAAAAAAAAACTAAGAAATATTAAAAAAATTAATTTCCTGCAAATAAAAAAACAAAAGTATTTTCGACCAAAAAGAAAGAAACTAAGATCTGAAAATTTTACGGGAAAAATCTATCTTCGGGACTAGAATCCTCTTTAACAAATTGTATACAATAACCTATCTACCTGTCTTTAATGAAAACAAAACAAAAAAGTATTAAAAAAAAAGAAAAGAAATATATATAAATACACTTTAACTATGATCACGGTTTCTTTTAAAAATCATTTTGACTTTATCCGAATTTTTTTACTAAACAAAAAAAAACACAAAAACTGATCCTCCCAAGAAACTGACTTACGCAACCTATCCAATCTGTAACTTATGAAGAAAACAAACGGAATAAATTTAAACAAACAAAAATAAGTATTATGTGTAAAACTAAGGAAAATCTGCATTTCGAAAAAATATGAAAAATATTCATGGAATTTATTTAAGACTTTTAAACTAGCAGCTATTTGAAAAACAAAAATAAAATAAAATTTTGAAAATGTAAACATTTATATGAGCATTGCACCTAAATGATGTTTATGATGGAATACAATTCAACTTCTACAAAAAAAAATTATTAAACAAAAATTGGTAAGTAGTGTAACACTATAGTAGATAAATGATAATTTAAGTTAAAAAAAAAGAAACTTGAAAAAATAATTAATTGTAGATAAACAAAATATGAATTATTTAAAAGAGTCCCAAAAAGTATGCTGTGGAATCAATTGTGCTGGAACATTAGAACACACACATATTTACATATTTAAGATTTTGAGGACGAACAAAAACGTATATATATATATATGAGAGTATACACAGAAAAAATATGTAAATTTTAAACTTTTGACTTAATACATGTAAAAACAAATTATTTAATTATTTAAAATGAATTAATAGAAATAAATTGAAAAGAATAATAATGAACAATCGAATTGTTTTTACTTTGTTTGGAAAAAAATCTTTATTTGAAATATTTGAAACAAAACAAGATGGTAAGGTTAGGTTAGGTTAAGGTGGTTGCGGATACAGGATCCGCACACTCAGGCCAAATGAAAGGCCCTGTGATACCAAATGAATCTAGAGAATTACTTATTACTAGTCGGTCGAACCATTTTGAGCTTTTTATAAAGCGAAGAAGATATTTGATATCCTTGTTAGCTAGTTCACTGGGATTATCATAAAAATATTCTCCCAGATGAAGTTTCGTCTTAGGGAAAGAACAGGGCATGTGTAGAGAAGGTGAGAGATCCTCGTCCATACAACTCCTTCAGTTTGTTTATTCAGTATAGCATATACACAGTAAGATACAATATCTTTTTTGTAGTGCAAGCTTCATAGCGTTCTTAACAATTAATTAATTTCATAGTTTACATAAATAATTTGATATAATAATTATTAATTATTTTGAACAATTTTAAAAATTTAAAAATTAAAATTAAAAAAAAAAGAAGAGAGAGAGAGAAAAGTAGAAAGAGAGAGAGAGAGAGAGAGAGAGAGAGAGAGAGAGAGAGAAGATACAGGTAACCATTTTAATCCAGTGTTTGCAAATACTGCATTAATGCATTTTTAAATTGGGCTGGGCAGCTTGTCAGTTTAATGGTTTGGGGCAAGGAGTTCCACTGTCGTATAGCATTAATGAAAAATTGTCGTTCAGATATAAGATAAGTATAACGTTCAGGATTCAGGTATAGTGTCACAGGTTCTAGTGGATCGCGTAAACCAGTCTTTGATAAAGGAACGAAGGTTGATGAGTTTGTAAGATGTTTTGTAGTAGAATTAGAGTCCTAAAAATAAAATATTTTTTCAAAGTCAAACCAAAAATACTTTTAGCATATGACGAAACATGTTCTCTTCTTTTAAGACCATATATATAACGCGCAATAGAGTTGAAGGCAACGTTTAGTTTTTTGACATATATATAACTACAATTTGAAAAAAGTTCACATCCATATAGTATATTTGGTAATATTAGAGTTTTGGCCAAGATCATTCTGGTTGGTACTGGAGTTATCTTTTGTGTGGCATAGAGTGATCGAAGGCATCCATATGTAATACCGAGAATGGATCTGATATGACTGTCCCAATTTAGTCTATTATTAAACACAATACCTAAGTTTTTGGCCGATTAAACGATCTCAATAGGATTTTCATTCAGTAAAATTCGCGGAAGGTATGAAGTATCAATAGGAGTTCGGTGTACAACTAAGCATTTGGTTTTCTTAGGGTTTAAAAAGAGCCCATTCTTTTCCGACCATTCTTGGATTCTTTTAAGATCGTTGTTAAGTTCGCAAACCCCATTTTCCGTCATCCCCAAAGCGCAGCTTTTTCTTAACTGAACGTCGTCAGCATACATATCGACAGAGCAGTTTCTCACACGAAGGAAGCTCATTAATATACATTATAAAAAACAATGGACCCAAAATCGAGCCTTGTGGTACACCTCTGCTGAGTGGAAGAAAATTGGATATATTGTTATTCATAACGACTGCTTGAGTCCTTCCTTGAAGGTATGAGCTAATTAAATCTTCTGAGTTTTTGGAGAAACTAAACTGATCCTTGAGCTTTCTGCATAATATTTTATGGTTCACGGTATCAAATGCTTTTGAAAAGTCTAAAAGTGTGAGAAAAGTTATATTATTTGCATCTATGGATTCCCTAACATCTTCGGTAACGTTAATTAATGCTGACGTACAACTATGTTTCGGGCGAAAACCACATTGGTTCACACAGAGAAGATTATTTCTTTGTAGAAACGATCGTATCTGACCATTCATTATTTTTTCACAAACCTTGGAAAGAAAGGCTAAAATAGCAATAGGTCTGAACTCATCATTACTTTAAGGAATTGGAATAACTTTCGCACATTTCCACACTGTTGGATAAATGCCAGTCATAAAGATGGTATTAAACAAATGAATTATATACTTTAAAATCTATGGAAGTATTCCTTTCACAAAAACTGGATGAATATCGTCAAGGCTAACAGAATTTGACTTTATTGACAATATATTTTCTAAGACATCACATTCTCCAACTGTTTCAAAGCTAAAGATCTCATAAGCTTCTAAGCGAACACTGGACACATAGTTTGAATCATCATCACAATATGGTTGTATATCAGGTAAGGAGGTGAACTTTCTATTTAATTCGTTGCAGTCAACAAATGAGGCCACACTGTTTACACGTTTACTTATTCCTATTTCCTTTATGTTCTTCCAAAGTTTATGCCTAGCTGTTGACGGATCAAATTTCGGTGAATAAAATTTTTTCTTAGATTCTCTGACTTCATATGTGATCCTGTTTCTCAAACCTTTATAGACACAAAACAGCTCATGAGATCGGAACCTTTTCCAGCTTATGTAAGCTTCATTCCTTTTTTAATGAGTTTTTTAATGTAATTGGTGAACCAAGGTTGGTCTTTAGGTTTCAGTGTTTTTGTTTTAATTTGAACATGATTATCGAACAGATTTTTTATGTTTTCTTGTATAAAGGTGGCCTGGTCATCGACTGAAATCATATCATATACCCTGTACCATTCAATTGATTTGAGGTCATTTTCTAGGTTTATAGCGTTTATATTCTTAAAGTCGCGGTAAGTATAGTTAAAGACTTTCGGATTACATTCGAAGGTAATTTGAATAAGATCGTGATTAGAAAAACATGGAGCAGAGAGCTGACTGAAATGAAGAACTTTATATAAGTAGCTTACAAAAAATACATCAAGTAGCGTGCTATTATCTTTCGTAAAATGTGTAGGTTCTGTAGTATTAACAGGGAAAAGATTTAACATAGACATATTAACTGTTAAAGTAGAATCTGTGAGAAGATTGCAGTTAAAGTAACCACAAAGTATCACTTGGGACGACACACAAGTAAGGTCTTCCAGAACGGTTGTTAGGGATGTCAAATCGATTGTCCAATTTGGTCGATAAAGAACACCTAAGAGAATGTTATTATCATTGCATATTATGTTTAGGAGCAAGTATTCCATTAAATTTTCACTAGAAGACTTGGCGACCATTCTACAATCAAGAGAGTTTTTAACATGCGGCAACACCACCCCCTCTACGACTAATTCTGTCACTGCGAAATAGTCTATAACCATAAACCATCCACTTCAAACAGTCTTTGATTAAAGTCAACTGTCTTATTCACACTAGATTTGAACCATGTCTCAGAAACACAAATTACATCAACCTTTGAACCGATGAAAAAGAACTTAAATTCATCTAATTTATTGCACAAGCTTTGTGCATTTATATGACATATTTGTAAACCTTTTCGATAGTCACATATATATACTCCTGCAGAAGTCATTTGAGGCTACACCAAGTCGTATTGCGTGTCTGCCTATAAGACAGTGTCCCGTAAAGACACCGTAAGGGAGCTAATATGAAATCTGCTTTGAGACAACAATTCTTTAGAGCGCTTGAGGCCCAGTGACGGCCAAATGAGTTTTGTGACTGCGCACGTTGGTAAATTGTACCACCTAGAGTTAAGGCTGTTTCTTTTAGCAAAAGTTTACATGTAGCTATCGGTATACCTATCTTTTCCCTTTCAGGTGAAATAGGTATGACGGTTCCATTTTTAGTGAGTTCATCGGCTCTACAATTTCCTGTGATGTTTCTGTGGTCCGGCACCCAACAGAGGTGAATGTTAAATTGCTGCGCCATCTCCTTAAGAGACGATCGACAATTGAGGGCCGTTTGAGAGTTGGTTGAGACACCGTCGAGGGATTTAATAGCAGCCTGACTGTCAGAGAAGATGCGGATATCAGAAGATGATATCGCCAAAATTTCCGCTTGGAAGACGCTACAATGATTAGGGAGGCGGAATGAGAGGCTTAGATTAAGCTTTTCTGAGTACACACCACTACCAACTCCATCATTTGTCTTGGATCCATCTGTATAAAAATGAATGCTTTCGTCATCCAGAAGTTTTTTATCTTCCCATTCATCTCTGGATGGAATGGATATCTGGAAGTTTTTACCAAATTGGGGTTTTGGGATGGTGTAGTCTATGCACTTTGGTATAGAACCGAAGAAGTTCAAAGTGATGGAATGTCCCACATTATTGTTGGTCCATTGAGATGAGGCGTTGAGTCTTATAGCTGTACTCGCTGCCACTTGTTTGCTGAAGATGTCAAGGGGTGTCAGATGGAGGAGAGTGTCTAACGCTGCTGAGGATGTGGCTCTCAATGCCCCGCTTATGCAGAGACATGCAGTGCGTTAAACTCTGCTGCGTTTGTCGCAGGAAGTGACTTTCTCCAGTGCAGTCTGCAACCCCGTACACGAGTATTGGTCGGATGACCGATGTATATAGACAATAGGTTATGCGAGGTTGAAAACCCCATTTGCTTCCTATCGCTTTCTTGCAGGAGAAAAGAGCTACTGTAGCTTTCCAACTTAATTTTTTGTCTAATATCAGACCAAGATATTTGGCTTCAGGTGCAGGATGTTTTTAGAATATAAAGATTTATTTTGAACAAAGAAAATTAAGAAAGTTTTATAAATGAAATATGAAAATTATTAATTATAAATGTTGGTATGCATGAGCCTGAATTGACAGGGATGTCCAACAATTCCATAGTTTGACCGCATGTACAGGCCGGATTTAAGGGAGGGCAAACGGGGCTACTGCCCTGGGCCTCCACAAAAGAGGGGCCCCCACAATGAGAATCCTACAAACAAATAAAGCACAAACACAGTTTCGCCCTTGTGATTCAAATAGTGTGTATGCACATTACAGTATTGTTGCAGAAATAACCCATATCTTACCTTTTGCTATCTTTCAATTTTTCACTTGTTCATACTTCACTTGTTTAAATCTAGTTTCCTAGTTTTTATTTTTCTCTATATTCTTAAATATATATCTATATTCTGTAATAATCGCCTGAAACTTTTACAAGTACAAAGACAAATAAGTATTTTGGAAAATCTGATTTTTCTGAAACAAGTACATTCTGCGGATTTAAGCAGTTAACCGAGTATGAACCAATGCTGTCATCTCTTTGTATTTGCCCCTTATGTTTGCAGCGTTGTCGTACGATTGACCGTGCAATTCTTTGTCTATTTGATGGTCACCTAAATATCTGAGGAGAGCTATTGTTGTGACTTCGCCACTATGACTGCAGTTTGGTAAAAACATAAGAAATCTTTCTTTTGGCGTTGGAACTCTGATCGGAAAATTGTCGAAGAAAAAAAGCGGACAATTTTACGTCTTGAAAGAGCTTAGTGATACTCGTTGGTCTTGTCGAGCTGCAGCTACGAAAGGCAAAGTGGACGGATATTCGGAAATCGTTGAATATCTAACCAGCATATCTTCCGATAAAGAGCAAAAAAGCATCACGAGGAATGAATCAGCGCACCTTCTAAAGAAGATGAGTGCTCTCGAAATCACTTTATTCGCAAGCTTTTGGAAGTATATTTTGTAGCGTTTCAACGCTACAAACATTCATTGAAATCATTCGTGAAAGCGAAGAGTAATGATGTCGATAAATACGAGGAATCGCAAGACGCAAATCTGTTACCGAAAGTATCTGTTACAAAGTATCCGTCTTTATTCCTGCAGTGATCGACTAACTATGCGTTTTTCTTACAGAAAGATTGTGTATGCTTATAAAGCTGTACGTTCGAGGTTTGGATTTCTCAATCACATTAAGAAGATGGGTGCTAAAAATTTACGAGCTGCAACAGAGTCATTGGTGAAAGTTTATGAAGATGATTTAGAACCTAGTCTTAGTAATGAGTTGTTTCAATTTGTGTCTTCGATCGATTCATGCAAAAATGGGACAAACCAATCTCCGGAACTATTTTATCACCAAATCTTGAAATTACATTGAGAATGTATTTGGTTTTGATGGTATAAAATTGCACTGGAGAGCGCTAATTTTCAAAAACGAAAATTATAAAAAATAGACTTCGAACCACGATGGGACAAAACCGTCTTATCTTTCTCTCCTGAGTACCTATAGAAATAATCAACTATTTCTCGAAGGAAAAAGCTCGGACGGTTCCGTTCGTTAGCACTAAAATTTAATCATTCTTGTTTCCAATTATATTCCTCATATGTTTGTTATATAATAAAATAAAATATTCTTGGTTTCACAATAAATAAGTAGGTATAACAAACTCAACTGTAAAAAACCGTCCATTTTACATTCTTGGAAAATAATAATTTGGGGCCTCCACACCTTTGCCGCCCCGGGCCTCTAGACTTCTTAATCCGGCTCTGCGCATGTACAAAAAATTGTCTGCTGCTGAAGTGCTGACTAAAGATCGATGTCTAGGTAGGATTATTGTGAGCGTTCCTTCAGAGTTGCTAAATTAAATTTTATCAAAAAGATACTTTAGCTTTTTGGTGGATTTAATTTTTTGCAAAGCTAGAACGGTTCTATACATGGAACAATCAGTCATTTGCTAACATAAAATGAAACATGGTCGTGGTCGTAACGGCCCAAGTTTTCGTATCTTGCACAGTTGTTAAATGCGTATTCAGCTTCCTAAACGATTCAGAGTCCAGATTTGAGAACGATTCACAGCCATATATGATGATAGGTACAACATAACTCTTAACCAACTTCATTTTAACATCTGTTGGAAGATACATTTTGGTAGGGCTCAAACCACGAAGAATACAATATATCTCGACACTATACATATGATTTATGTGATCCTTCCAGTTGAGGTTTTGGTTGAAATAAATGCCAAGATTCTTTGCCTTGCTCACAAATTCAATGGTTGAATTATTTATTGTCAAATGTAAGGGTGCAAAGTTAGGATGTTGACCCTTACTTAACATTAGAGCTTTGGTTTTAGATGCGTTGATTTTAATTTTGATTTTAATTGAGACCAAATGTGGATTTTGTGTAAATCATTATTCATGTTTTCAACAGCAGATGAATAGTTGGATTTATGGAAATTAAGAGTTAACTGTGCGTCATCAACAAAAAATTAAATTTACAATTTTCGATACATTTTGAAGGGTCATTAAGATAAAGCGTGAAAAATTGAGCCCTGAGGAACGCCAGTGGGTACAAGTAGCATATCTGAATGGTTATTATTATAATAAACTGCTTGCCTTCCATTGAAAAGATATGATTGCATAAGATTGGAATACGAATCTTCAAAGGCGAATTAAGTTTTAAACTTGGGTAGTAAAATTGAATGGTTTACCGAGTCAAATGCCTTCGAGAAATCCAGCAATACCATAAAAGACATAGAATCCTCATCAAATCCTTCACGAATATCATCGCTTACTTTCATTAGTGCAGTAATGCAAGAATGATTGGACCTAAACCCCGATTGAAACTCAGTTATAAGCTTTTGTTCTTCCAGAAATACAGGGTGTCCCAATAAGAGCGCACTTTTTAAAATTGGAATAATTTCTTTGCCATGCAAGTAGGAACTCTGAAATTTGGCAGATGTCACCTCTGTTTGTCCCGATTACTAGGTTAGGTTAGGTTAGGTTATGAGGGGTGTGCACAGCATGAGCTGTTGCGTACACGGGGGCCTATTGGTCCATTGTGATCCCCTATAAGAATAAAAGTTAGCATCGATGCTTCTCAAGGTCGATTGACGTAGACTGGCTCGTTAACGAACCAGCCTGTGCTATCTATAAATTTCTTCATGTTTGCCATTGAGACCTGTGCTAGATCATCCAGTTCTCCAACAAACCTGTTTCCGAAATGACGGAGTCGGCTGGTTTGGAGGTTTGGACAGTCACAGAGCAGGTGTTTAATGGTTTCTATTTCCTCCTCATCCTGACAGCTCCTACAAAAATCGGGTGCAAATGCCCCTATCTTGTTGGCCATTGTGCCAATGGCACAGTGACCCGTTAGTACACCTATCAAGATCTTCATGTTCTTTTTACTCAGCGATAGAATATACCGAGTTTCCTTTTCATTCGTGCTAGGCCATAAACTTCTCGAGATTACGCAATCGTCCCTGGATTTCCAAGAGTTATTGTTTTTCTCTTTTGATTTAAGGTCTATCTTCCTTTTGAGTACCCCAATTGGGACAAGTGGTCCCCTAACTGAGTGGTCACTACTACTTGCGTCTGCTTCTGACCCTTTCCTGGCTAGTTCATCTACTATTTCGTTCCCTTCTATATTACTATGTCCAGGAACCCAGCAGAGCTTTACCTGGTTAGTGTGGCAGATCTTATTTAATTCTTTCTTACAGTTTAAAACTGCTTTTGATCTTATGGTCTCACTGGCTAAAGCTTTGATAGCGGCCTGGCTGTCCACGAAAATAGTTATCTCCGAAGAGCTTAGCTTTTCGTGATGTGCCAATTCAGCTGCTTTTTCAATGGCAAAGATCTCGGCCTGAAAGACACTACAGTCAGCTGGGAGTTTATACGATGCTCTGATGTTGAGAGATTGGCAAAACACTCCAGCGCCTGTTCCTGATTCCATTTTTGAACCGTCAGTGTAGAAAGGGATACCCTGTTTACTCATAAGTGAATTAGGGTCCCAGCCCTGTCTTTCCGGTATGAAAATAGAAAATTTCCTATCAAAATCTAGTAAAGGGGGAATGTAATCGGTGGTCTCCATCAGTCCTGGAATCGTGTCATATCTTTGTAAGATTGACCCGTGTCCATAAGTGCTGTGCTTCCAAAAACTTAGTTCTTTTAAACGAATTGCAGTTTTGGCTGCCGTGCATCTTATGAACTCATCCAGAGCCGGGAGGTCCAAGATCATTTCCAACCCAGCCTGTGGCGTGGATCTTTGAGCCCCTGTTATTCCTATACAGGCTAGTCTCTGTACCTTATTCAGGTTCTTGAGATAGCTTGATTTTTCCACCGCTTTCCACCATACAATAGAGCCATAGGTAAGAATGGGTCTGACAATCGCTGTGTACATCCATTGGATGACTTGCGGTCGCATGCCCCAACGTGAACCGAAGGTTCTCTTGCATGTGTAGAATGCGCATAGTGCTTTTTTCATTCTTTCCTCAGTATTACGCTTCCATGTAAGCTTGGAGTCAAGGATTACTCCTAGAAATTTAGCTTCCTTAGAAAGTTTTAGAGGAATACCATTTAGCTTGGGAGGGTTGAAGCCCTCCAGTTTCCGTTTCTTCGTGAACAAAACTAGCTCCGTCTTGGTGGGGTTGACCCCGAGACCGTTCTTAGTTGCCCAAGAAGATAAATCCTTTAATGCGTTTTCCATAATGTTTTCGATGATGGTAAGAAACTTGCCTGATACTAAAACCACTATGTCATCTGCATATGCCACGATTTTAATGCCTTGATTTTTGAACTTTGTGAGAATTTTGTTGACTACGAGGATCCATAGCAGGGGTGAGATGACTCCTCCCTGTGGTGTGCCTCTAGTAACTGTTTTCTCAATAGTGCTAACTCCTATTTGAGAGTTGATAATTCTGCCATTTAACATGGTGAAGATCCAATCGACAATGACAGATTCAACTCCAACTTCAACTAAGGCAGTTTTGATTGATTCCGTTTTAACGTTGTTGAACGCACCCTCGATATCAAGAAATGCTGCCAGTGTATATTCTTTATGTTCAAGACTTTTCTCAATATGTGAAACCACTTCGTGCAGAGCAGTCTCCACTGATTTACCTTTAAGGTAAGCGTGTTGGTAGTTGCACAAATTGTTTTCGTTGAGAAGTTCTCTAACATGTAGATCAATTATCCTCTCTAGTGTCTTAAGGAGAAACGAGGAGAGACTTATTGGTCTATAATCCTTGGCGGTCGAGTGAGTCGGTTTTCCTGCTTTTGGGATGAAGACTACCTTGACCTTTTTCCAGCTATTAGGGACGTATCCAAGTTTGATACAACTTATGAAAATTGCCCTAAGCCACGGAGTTATTACTTTGAGAGCATTTTGAAGAAGAGCTGGGAAAATCTCGTCTGGTCCCGCTGATTTGTAGGGTTTGAACGAGTTTATTGCCCAGATAATTTTCTGCTCAGTAATAACCTGTTTTAGTTCTAAATTTGATTCTGTATGAGTAAAATCCAGCGTGTTCGATTGCAAGTAATCAGAACTTTCTGGGTTTTTACAACCAGGGAAATGGGTTTCCATGAAAAGTTCAAGCGTTTCTAGGCTTGAGTTCGACCATGAACCATCAGGGTGTTTTATATACCCCGGGACCGTGGGATTAAGGGCCAGGGTTCTACGGAGCCTCGCCGCCTCGCTTGTTTTTTCAATGGATTCACAATGTTTAGCCCACGAATCTTTTTTGGCCTTCCTTAACTCTTTAGTGTAAGTGTTAAGTGCGGCTCTATAAGACTTTAAGTCCTCTTCTAATTTACTCAGTTTAGCTTTATTGAAAAGTTTTCTAACCTCTGTTCTACGTTTCTTTAGTACGCCATTCCACCATGGTGGGTTAGTGGAGATTTTGGAACGAGATAAAGGGCAGTGCTTTTCGAAAGACGTTCTCATTTTACTAGACAAGTTTTGGACAACAGTGTCGATGGTTGAAGTGTTTAGACTTGTATTGTCCCCTGGAGGATCAATACAGTTCTCCAGCCATCTTTCGTACTCTGTCCAATTCGTTCTAGTTGGGTTCCTGTAAGGTTTCTTTTGAGTAGAGTTCCTGTCTATGGAGAAGAGTATCCTAAAGTGATCCGAAAAAGATTCTTTAGGTGAGACTCTCCAGTCTTCGACTGAAATTTTACTGTTGTTACTAATAAGAGTCAAATCTATGATTTCCTCCCTGTTTTTGTTACGAAAGGTAGGGTGATTGCCCCTATTACATAAAGATAAATTTGAACAGAGAATATATTCAAACATTGACTCACCTCTTTTATTGATGTCCTTTGAGCCCCATTGTGTATGGTGAGCGTTGGCATCACAACCCACCACCAAAGGTGTACCGCTTGTTGTGGCATGGGCTACAAGATCGCGGACTGTTTTTGATGGCGGGTTCTCCTCCTCGTACGGCATGTACGTCGACGCTAGAATAAAGTTACCTTCATTTGATTCGACGCTGATTGCCGTATTGTCCTTGTTGCTGTATCTAGATAGGAAGAAAGCGTTAATTGATTTTTTCACTAGAATACAACTTCTAATATCACCTTCATCTGACGTGGAATGGAAAAGGTTGTAGTATTTTGACCTCAACCCTCGGATTCGGTTTTTGCCTAACCATGGTTCCTGGATCAAGGCCACATCCACGTTCTCGTGAGACATGTAGAGCGTAAGGTCGTACGTTGCTGCTTTAGCGTGATGCAGGTTTATTTGCACCACTAGCAGCTTTTGACTCCCTTTTGTCTTCATGCCTCTTAACCTTTACGGTTCCGAGACCATACCTCAGCACGTCTTTTTTCTCTTTGAGCAGAAGGTCAGATTTCTTGTCTGCCACGAACAAGAGGTCCTTTCCTTCGCCACCAATGGTCTTCCTTGAATGTTGGAGCTTCCATTCTAAAATGGGAAGCTCTTTGTTCTGCTTTGCCAACAGTTTAATAATGGCTGCGTCCTCATGTTCTGCAGGAGGGGGGATCCAAATGCTAAACTGCTGGCGGAGTGGTAAAGCTGCGACGGGTAGAACTTCAAGGGAGGAGCCTTTCCAGAGTTCACCAATATTGGCGATTGTGCTGGTCAGGAAATCCCGAGATTTCTGGTCGCCGCAGCATACCACTTTGACTCCTCGCCGCCACCCTGCACCATCAAAGATATAGTCGTCTGATGCCGCCATCATGGCTTTGAGGATCTCGCTTTCCACAAGAAGCCAGTTTTTTGCCGAGATTTTTCCATCTGGGTCATCACGGCTTATTATGGCTATCTGTAGGTCGATCGGGGTGGTGTCAAAGCTACTGGTTTTTTGTTTTTTGTTACCTTCTTCCTTGACTGTCTCTTCCGATCTTTGTCTCTTGGAAGGTCCTGGTTTCATTCCAGAAGAGGTGCTCGCCGGTGCTTGGTCTTTCCTAGCGTTGGCTTGCTGTTTCTTACTGGAAATCGCCTGAACTTTTCCTTTGTCGTTCCGAGCGGTCGAGTTATTGCCAGCCTGTTCACGGTTTGCCTTTTTAGGGACAGACCTAGATTTGGCAGCATCTACTCCTTTGCTCTCCGACTTTTTGGTCTTCGCTGGTTCTGTTGTTCCCTTGGGTGCAGTGGCAGTCTCTGCCAGATGCCGCTCGAAGTTCTTAACTTGCCTTCTGTGCTTTTTAAGGAGAGCCTTATCTCTCGAACTGAGCGTTGCAGGGTCTTTCAACTCGGTCATTTCCACGAATCTTTTGGAGGCTTTGTAGTTGCTGCGTAGCCTCGAAGCTTTGAGGGGTGCAGCAGACTCCAGCGTAGGCTCTTCTTGATTCGGGTCCCTCAGTAGCTCGTCCTCGGTTTGACTACCTATGGAACGAGGTCCGTCCGAGGTCTCCGTACCTTTGATAGTTAAACTATCTAGTGCGGGAAGGAGATCTACCGAGAGAATGGCCGGTTGTCTTTTGAGTTCTCTTATGTCTTTTCCGTTGTTTACTTTTGTCACTGGCGACTTAGCTTCTTGCGAAGCCAAGCCCTCGCCGGCAGCCGTGACTTCTGCCGACTCTTGAACGTATATCCCCGTTCGATTTTTATCTTCTTGTAAACTACTCATCATGGTTTTTTTAGATTGACATCTCTGCTTTTGGTGGTTTTCTTAGTTTGTCGTTCTCCGCAGCTGGATTGCTGAAGAGTTTGACGTAAGCCCCCTCGCCACAACAAGGCGAAAACCGTGAGGGGGTCCCGATTACTAAAAACGGAGCGCTTTTTGAAAGAACAACACGTTATAATGGTAAAAACTCATTCCAAAAATGGGGAAAGTTACGCTTCGCAAACTTCACCAAATTTTCAGTAGAGAGAGTGTACCTAATATGTCAACCATTCGAAGAGTGGTCAAACAATTTGAAGAAACTGGGTCAATTATGGGTGATAAGAATCCTTTGCGTCAACGTACTGGTCGGTGTCTTGAAAACATTGCTGCTGTAAACGAGAGTGTTGTCGAGAACAAAACGTCAATTCGACAGTGAGTGTGAACGGCATTCGTTACAGGAATGTGATAACGGACTTCTTGTGGCCTCAACTGAACGGCATGATTCTGGACACATATGGTTTCAGCAGGACGGCGCAACTTGCCATACTGCGCATGAAACAATCGACTTATTGCAGCAACGATTTTCAGAACACATTATTTCACGAAATTCTGATGTGAACTGGCCACCAAGATCGTGTGATTTAACGCCTTGCGATTTTTTTCTTTGGGGTTTTTTGAAATCTCGGCCTTATGCGAATAAACCCGAAACAATTCCTGAACTCAAATCGGAAATCCAACGTGCTGTCGGTGAGATACAGCCACATCTCTGTGCAAAAGTCATGGAAAATTTCATGAAAAGATTAATGGCCTGTCATCGGAGCCGGGGGGTCATTTGCCGGATATTTTATTCCATACTTAATCGGAACATGTCTTCTTTACAATACAATAAAAATATCACACCTCTGTCATAAAATACTTGGTTTAATTTGCAAATTAAAAAGTGCACTCTTATTGGGACACCCTATACTTTTATTTGGCGACTCACAATTTTTTCGAAACCTTTACTAAGATATGGAAGAATAGCTATTGGTCTATACGCAGTATTATTAAACCTTTGCATTTTTCCATTCGTCAGGGTAAGTAGACGTGGTAATAATTGTGTTATAAATATGGGTTATATGTTTTCCAATAAAGGGAAGAAGTACTTCAATAAGATTTGGGTGAATTCCATCTAAGCGAAGCCAATGGCTTTTGATTTGATCGAGAGAATTATCTCTCCAACAGAAAAAGCGTCTACGCACTGCAGTGAAAATGATCGAATGGTATTTATTTCACAAATTTCTAATTGGTCAACAGAAGTTGAGAATGACCCACAAAATTTTTGATTTAGATCATTAAGATTTAATTCCATATTTTTAGATGGTTGGTTACCTGAACTACTTGTATTGATGCCTGTTTCTCGTACTATTCTCCAAAAATCTGCACTCCATTTAGTAACTTGGAATTTGTTTTTATAATAAAGGCTTTTATTTTTGTGAATTAATTGTGTTGTCTCATTGCGCAAACGCTTAAACTCAACTCAGCATGTAAAGACGGACAGCGATATCTTCGCCACCTGTAAAACACTAGGTCTCGTTTTCGTTGTTTGATTTTATTAAGAACTATCTGGGTGAGCCAAGGCATCTCAGTATTTTTAATTTTCTTGGTTTTAATAGGGACATATCTTTCAAATAAATACATATAACTAATACTTATTGTAATTTCTACTACAAATATTCGTACTCTAACTAGAAAAACGTTGTCACCCTCACTCCACATAAAAAAATTTGACATCAATCTACAAATGAAGCATCTCTACAACAACAATTACATCATCAATTACACACACAATTTATGATAACGTGCAAAAACAATTTGACCTCTTGACTGGTAAACATGATAACAAGATTCTAGAACTATGTACGAGTACTTGTCTATGTACATGAGTTCTATTGAGAAACTGAAATGGTATTTACCTCAGTTGAATGTTTTGGCACTTTCTCGATTAATTTCTTTTTTTTTTACTTTCAAGTCTACAACTTACGCTTTTGATAAACAGGCAGATGATTGATTCGCTGAAATATTTTCAATATTAACAAAATTCAAAAATATCTAAAGCGGACACTGAAATATGTTTTTTTTAGATTTAAAAAAAAGGATCCACATTCTCTATGGCTTTGCGTTGGCCCGCATAGGCTGCCACTGCTTTCCTCCCAAAAATAGTGCAATAAGGTGAGGATTAACTTTTTAAATCCCCTTTGAATGCCTCGGCGAAACAAATGAAGAGATTGATCTGAATGAAACAGGCTTACAAATTATTGCACAAATCCATACACAGGATTCTGTACATACTTGAGCCTTAAGCAATTGAAGAAAAGCGGACTACTGACAAGACTTGTACAGACGATTTACAGACCCGAACGCAACGACCTGGAGATTAGGACACTGAAGTCATGGATTAAAAACATCAACACCCTGATCAAGGAGAACTATAGGTTATCTATTAATTTGTAATGGGACAAGAAAATTCGGTCCGTTAATTCTAGCGACCCGAGTATGTTCCCTCTGATTAATAAGATATTTAGGTCCAAGAATCAGAACGACCTTCCGTGTCTTAAGCTCCAGAGGACAGTAGAGAACAGAGACGTACTTCTGACAGCGCAAATTGATCCTGAGGAAGCCGTCTTGGACGATAACTTCTTTGTGATTGAAGATCCGCAGGAGAAAGTGGAGACAGTTGGTGCTGCTTTCCATGCAATTGTATAAGGTTTGCACTCGCCCGAATCACGACCTGGAGAACAGAGCTTTACTTCATCACATCTACCTGAGGAATGATATTACGCATTGGCGATCCGAGAACCGTTGTTTTACCCGGTTTGATGACTTCTTAGCAAACCCTATAATCGCCGAACGAACGGGCCCAAGTCCCTTGCTCATCACGAAGGTAGAACTCTAGCACATCTTCGATTCAATAAAGAACAAGAAGTCAGCAGGTGTCGACGGTATATCCAACATTGTACTAAGACACTTACCAATTGAGGGCATCGACATTTATACCACACTTTTCAATAACGCGCTGAATAATGCATATTATCCAGTGCGTTGGAAGAGAGCTGTGGTTCATCCTCTCCCGAAAAAGGGAAAGGTCAAATGAGTCAAATCTTCGGTCAATAAGTCTTCTTCCAAGCATCAGCAAGGTATTCGAAAAGGTAATCAATAGGGCTCTGTCTGAGTGGGCTGCGGACAACACAATAATTCCGGATAATCAGTTCGGGTTCAAGGCAGGACATGACACTATTCATGCCGCGTCTAAGCTCGTTTCTGACATCCAATGGAACAAATCCAAGAAACAATGCACGGGTGATGTTCTGGTTGATTTAGAGAAGGCCTTCGACACCGTATGTTAAGAGGGTTTGTAGTTTGTACCTTAAACTCACCAGACTAGGCATCAGTAAACCATTATTGTATATTATATATGCTTTATGATATGCTCAACGGTAGAAAGTTTGTTGTCAAAAGTGGCAATGTAACTTCTACCACCACTTTTGAAATTAAAAACGGTCTTCAACAGGGAGCGGTGAATTCTCCGATCTTCTTCAGCATTTACACCAGTGATCTGATAGGTAGCTTAACTAACGCAATTGCGTATGCCGACGACCTGATTGCGTACAGAAAGGTTGAAGTTATTAGAATTCTCTTGCAGCGTGACTTCGAGAAGATTCAGCGATACTGCGACGACTGGAAACTGAAAATAAATGTCCAAAAGTCGGAGACAATTTTGTTCCGGACTTCGTTGGCTAAGGCTTCGCGAGATACGTGTAAGAATTGGCGCAAGATGTTCATTGTTGATCCTCAGGGACAGGCATTGACGAGCAGAAGTGTAGTGAAGTACCTCGGTATCTGGTTGGACCAATATTTGTATTTCGAGGCCAGAGGAGCCTTTGCTATGACGAAACGGCTGTTTTACAGCAGTGAAGGTAATTTGCTACATGGCTCTCATACGGCCAATGATCGTTTATGGTTGTCCAGTGTGGTTCAATATTGCCCCTTCCCGAATGGAGAAGTTTGGGGTGTTCGATAGGCAGGACTTCGGCGCTGTCTCGGTTGGTATCGGACAACGGAATCTTCTTATCTACATTATTATTGAAACGAGGTTCTATACAACGGAGCTTGAATCAATAGAATTGATAAATTTCGTGATATAACTTGTTCGGGGCCATATTGCGAGGACTATGACTTCCACCAACAATTTGATTTTCGGGCCGTTCTATACGAACGACAACTACTTCGAGAATGCACGCTTGAGCGGGTTCATCCCACCAGAGGCTACTTTCCGGCTACTTCCGTTCACTGCAATTTTTTGAAAACCAATGCTGCACCTTTAGAAAATACAAATCCCCATCTCAAGAAGACAAGCCGTTTTTTCTCTCGCTTGTAGTGTAAATCGCATATTTTACGGCTGCCCAATTTCTGTTTATCTATTTGTAATCGTCATCAGTCAATTACTTCGTGGGCTGTTTGTGCTTCAAAAACGAAAAAGAAAACATAGCTAGTGAGTCACCCGCACTCGAAACTGAGGTAGGTATAGCTTCGGGCTTATGAAACATGACTACATAATGCCTTCCAGTGGTCACACACTTAATCGTTTATTGTCTCATTTCTCATCGCTCCTCGCCTTGACAGAGAGTCTAAATCAGTAACCAGAGACAGTCACAGTGATCACTGTCCAGTGAGAGATAGACAACGCTGTTGGCTGAATGAATGCGACCGAAAACTGGTTCAAGTTTATGAGAGACAAAAACTGCTCCAAGACAAGACGACGATTTCAGTAAGACTCTGAATCTCAACTTGATCGTATCACGAGGCTTCAAGACGACGACGACGCATGTGCGGTGCTCATACAAATTTTAATTTTTAATTTTTTGATTAACTTAACCTCTTTGCTCTTCCGTGAATATCGCGAATATTAAAAGATCCGAGATGAAATTTCCATTAATTTTAACGATTTCGGTCGTTTTGTTGCTTTTGCATAGCGAATTAGCAAGTAAGAATATTTTTTTGTTCGATTTGTTTGTGTTGCTTTGCTCAATTGAGTTTCTGCAGATTGTCAAGAAGGTGGCGTCGAAGAGCCTACCACGAAGAAACCCGGTTTCTTTAGTCGTCTCTTCGGAAAGGGTGGTTCAACTACCACAACGACAACCACAACCACAACAACAACGACTCCTAGGAATGTGCCAGCTGCTAAACCAACTCCAGCTCGACAGCCTCAAAGCCGAGTTCCACCAACTCCATTCAATCCTCTGGTGAACCCAAACATGGGACCAAATCACTACCCGAAACCAAACCAACAGCCGTCTGGTTTGAGTTTAAGTTACGGTCCAACACCACCTCCGAGAGGAATCCATCCAGCTGGCCCTAAGGTGCCTTTAGCCCCAATGGTTACACCACCAGCTAGTCCGACACCGGCATCAATTGCCGCACCGTCCCCATCGACAACAACCACAACGACAACAACAAAAACAACAACGACAATAAAACCAACGCCAGTCAACCCACAAGCTCCCTTAGTTCGACCAGAGAGCATGTCTGACTTTGAAGATCCTAAAAAGAATGTGGCTCCAATGCCATCTTCACCAACTACAACCCGCAAACCAACAACAGTCAAGAAAGACTTCCCTGCACTTCCAGCGCCACGAAGGCCGTCGGTTAAAGAAGACTTCCCAGCACTGCCCGCTAGACCTTCTTCCCCCGGAGCATCTCCCGCTCCTACACCAACGTCTCCCTCAGCCTGGGGTAAACAACCTCCAGCTCCAACCGGCAATCGTGTCTCCTTCGTTCCTCATGTTCCAGACAGCACAACAACCGTGAAACCCGGTTTGTCCACCACACAAAAACCCTTAGCCACTGACGATGAGATTCAACAGTTGACGGAAACACTCTACACCAAAGAAACAAACTCGCAACTGAGTCACATCACTGTCAACGTTCAGGGAAAGACACGGTCCATTGATAGCACTGATGAGGCTCCTCAACCGTGAGAAGACGAACATTTTCTTTTATTAAAAAGGATTTAACGACTTTCTTTTCTCAAGGCTTTTACAAGTAGAGGACAAGGCTCTCCAACCAGCAACCATTGCAAAGATGAGGGATCTCTTCAACAACTACGAAGTCGACACAACAATCAACGAGTATGTCACCCCAATCGAGAGGAAAGAGGAAAACGACTTTGTCGATGCGGTCATGGCCACTAATGTCATGCGACAGGCAATGCAGTTCCTTCAAAGCAAAGGTTAGCTCAAAATTTCTTCTGTAACTAGATCTACAGTCAAATCTTTCTTTGGTTTAGGAATCGTGTCGCCGGATCCGAAAACCCACCGAGACCTCGTGAAATCTCTTTGGTTCACTCTGTATTCCCGAGGACAGGGCAAAATCGGCAGCTCTGGATTCGAGCATGTTTTCGTTAACGAAGTCAAAAATGGCACAATCATCGGACTACACAATTGGGTTTACTTTAATGAGGAGGAGAAAGCCGGTCGTTTGGACTACAAGGGATATCTCAAGGAATTGGATTTGGGAAATGTAAGTTGTCTCTCTTCTGTAGTTCTTCTTTTTTCTTAAACTGTCAATACTGTTTACATTTTAGAAGGGAAAAATTCTCAAGACTCGTTTCACCCACAACGGTCTCAACAAGCCTGTAAACACATTGTTTGTTGGAACAAGTCCCGAATTGGAATTGGCACTGTACACAGTTTGTTTTGAGTTGAGAACAGATAAATTGTGCCCAGTGTCATTGGGAGGCAACAAGTTCAACATTCAAACGTATTCGTGGAGATATCGTGGCAAGAATCTGATTGGATCTGCTTATCCGGAAATATAAATTTCGTTCTAGTTTGCTTTTGACTGTGAACGACTGAGGTTTTGAAATAAACAAGCGTTCTCAAAAAAATTGTTTTTTGTTTTCTTTTTTAACCGATTTGTGGGAAACGGAAATTCAGTAAGTCTAATATCGAGAACTGAGTTAAAATGGTTCAACAATTCACGTATTCAAAAAGCGGCATCTTGTGGCGCATTTTCACAACTTGTTTCCAGTAGCTTAGACGTTTCAATGGTTTGTGTCCTCGCAGAATGAATGATTCATGTATTAGATATTTGTACCATTAATTTCCTAGGGAAAAAGCTTTTAAAGTTCTCGCTACTGAGAGACAAAAATTTGCCTCCATTTCTTTTCCTGTTTCCTAACATTCCAACCAAAGACATATAAACTACAAATTTTGAACATTTTCCTTTGTATATTAATTCAGAAATATTCAAGTTGAAACAAGTTCAAACCATATTTTTAACAAATTATTAGTCCCGAAGCACATCTACTTGCAGACTGAACAAAATTCTATTTTTACTCTAAAATTTATAAATATTCAACTGAGAATTCATTTAAAAATGCTAAAATACATTTATTTTGCTATAACTCACCTATTTTCCGACTTAAAATTGAATAATTTTAACACTTTTCACACACTTTTCAAACGAACATCACAGCGACAGCGAAATGACGAATGAGACAAAAGACTGTGAGATTTTGAGCGCGAATCAATTCTTCGTATTGTTCTTTTCGCCATCTGTGTTTTGAACACGACAACAACTTAACTTCCTCACGTCAAACAATTTACCTTCACCACAATAGAATCGACCTAATTTTCAACACAAGAAAAAAAAACCAAACATCAAAACTCCATTTTCTCATAAACATCATTTTCGTCTCTTTCTAGTCACCGGGTATTTTTTCTGTTGACTATTTCTCAACTCTTTTTCCCGCTGGAATTGAAATGAAAGAAAAAAGAAGAAACCAATGGAAAAATGGAATGAGCAAACTCCTTCAAGTTTTTCTTTTTAGTACTTTTCATTTACATTTAGTAGTTTCTCATCATCGGTCGTTGTTTGTTGTGTTTTCGGATAAATTTGAGTGCGGTAGTGATTTCGAAGGAAGGAAAAAAAACAACAAAATTAATTCTGAGTGAAAATTTCAACATTTTGTCTTTCAAGTGTAAATCCCATTGAATGGATTGATTGTTTAGTGAGAATTTATCAATTTCGGCGTGTTTTTTCTGTCTATGCGTGCGCGTTTCGAACGAATTTAGAGAAAAAAAAAGATAAAAATATGTAAAATAAAATCAAAATGTGCTCCTTTGTGACACCAATGCCAGTTTCATGCGTTCGCTTCACTCTCACTCACCACCATTAACGGCCTGAGTGAACGAGACAGTTCTATTTATTTACAAAAAAACAAAAAAAACAACGTATACCAAAATCGGAGTATATCCCCCAAAATAAGGGGATGAAATGAGAGATTTGTGTTTTCCTTTTATTTTGTTCGTTCAAATCGAATTTGTATCGCAACTTTTGTCGTCGTCGGTTCTCTCCATCGTCGTTGTCCTTTTCCCATTGCGCGATATGCTCGATTGTGTGGTGCTTAAATAAAGAAAAGTAAATTCATCAAAAAAATTCCAGATTGGAAAAGTGTTTCGGTAAATTTTGTGATTTTTCCGATTGATGGGGTCGCCAAAGTGTGATAAAATGCGAAAAACATCCAGGCTACACCATTTACCCCCCGTGTGAAGTGAAAGTGAGTGTTATATAAATACATACTTATATATTATGTATTTATAACAAGGACGACGAATAGTGTGGTGTAAAAGGAGAAGAAGAAAAAAATTATACAAGAAAAACCGGGAGCACTTAGCACCCCACCCTCTTGTGTCCGGGCGAATCTGTGATTTTTTTCTGTTCGTTTTCGTGTTGTGTTTTTCGTGCCGTGCGTTGTCTCCTGTGTCTAATTATAGTGGTGTGGCTTTATAGAAAAAAAAGAATCTAAAACAAAAAAAAGGAGCCACCCACCACCTCGAGCAGTGGGTGAAGTGAGAAAAAAACTCCAAATAGGTATAATCATCATCGACTCAACATCATCACCATCGCCATCCCCAACAACCTTCAACACACACTTAGAGAGCGAGTGATGAGCAGGCAGCTCGGGGGATAAAGGATAAACTTCACATTTTATGACGTCAGCAAGAGCTGCTGAGGGAGCAAATAGCGACGATTTTAGCAGCAGCAGCATCAGAACGAGTAGCAGCATGGACCAGCCCAGTATCCTTGTACGAATTTTGCATGCGATTCCGCATGTGAATTACACATTTCGCCGGGTTAATGACACCTTCAATCCGGACAGCGATATTTATCTGGAGGTAGGTAGAGCACAAGAACACAACTGTTTGAGAAAAAATGACGAAGTCAAATAGCAAAACAGCACAGCTCCAACTTTTCTCTATTTTTTGTTTTACCTTTCAACGAGTGGAGTTGGTTTTATAATCATTATCATCATCAGTATCGTCATGTCATCTTTCTTCGTCTCCGTGCTATGGAGCAGGAGCGCTGCTGTGGAGCTCCTGTTGGGGGATGCTTTTTTTTTAAGGTGTACCTATTCAAGTTGTTTGTCGTATTTGCTTTTCTTTTTAGCTGTATCCTTTATTCTTTTTTTTTTGGTTCCTTAAAGGATTCCGTTTTGAAGTTTCATTCTCCAAGTGTGTGTGTGCGTGTACTTTAAATGGTGAAAATCTCACTCATTTTTGAAATGTGGTGTTTTCATTTTCCACCGGTCCTAGGCACTTAAATAAGGATGAAGCAATTTATCATCGATATAAAAAAAAGATCATTAAATTTGGAAGGTAGGTCAGTACGGAGATTTGAGGGATTAACCTTAAATTAGAGGAAAGCTAAGATACAGTGCCTTGCATAATTATAACCGCACCTGAAAAATGTGTTTTATAGAAAACCTACAATAGGAGTGAGTCCTTACTATTTTTTTATTGAGTTGCATCACTGATCAAGCAAATTGAGAAGAAAATAAAGTACCGTTATCTCCTGGTGTTTAAAAATTAAAAACAGATTTTGATGTATTGCAAAAATATAACCGCAAAATGCAAATCGCTTTGAATCTGCATTCAGTCAAGTGCTTTCAAATAAAAAACAACAATGCCACGTGGTACGCATTTAAGCGAAATTGAAAAACGCAAAATCTTGGCTTTTCGGTCAAGCGGCCTAAGTCTTAGGGCTATTGGAAGACGAATTGGCTGGACTTTCACAACTTGGCTGCAGAATTTGGACACGAAAATGGTCTCAATCGATAGATAGTTTTTAAAGCACAAATCAAAAAGCTGCATTGGGTAAAATATTACTCATCTGCCAACACTAACATACTTCAACCTGAAGTTGTTTCCTCACCATTTGACAGATAAAGCAAAGAAAAAAAAAATTCTAACCTCAATGAGCCAGTTTGTGAAAGTCGATTGTTTCATGCGCAGTATGTCAAGTTGCGCCGCGGCGGCGCGCCGTCCTGCTGAAAAAACATGTTGTCCAGATTCATGCCGTGCAGTTGAGGCCACAAGAAGTCCGTTATCAGATTCCTGTAACGAATGCCGTTCACAGTCACTGTCGAATTGATGTTTTCCGGTTTTCGACATCACTATCGTTTACAGCAGCAATGTTTTCAAGAGACCGACCAGTACGTTGACGCAAGGGATACTTAGCATCCATAATTGACCCAGTTTCTTCAAATTTTTTTTACTACTCTTCGAATGGTTGACATATTAGGTACACTCTCTCGACTGAAAATTTGGTGAAATTTGCGAAGCGTAACTTTCCCCATTTTTGTAATGAGTTTTTACCATTACAGTGGTGGTCCAGTATAACGAACGATATAATGTCCAGAGTCAATTCGTTATATCGAAAATTCGTTATATCGAAACGTTTTTTTCATACAAATCTTTAGGTTAATAGAAAGTGCAATTGTATTTTTCATCATTTTATTTCATACTTCATAAAAAAAAATAAATAGAAATACATACTTCACTTAATAGAATAAAAAAAAAACATTTAACTTCATTTACATATAACGAAACGTTTAAGGAATAGACTTATTAGTCTTGTTCTTGTTCTCAAATTTAAGAAAAAAAATCGTTAATATGCATCTGTTTTTTTGGTCGTTGAATGTTATTATTGAATGCCTCTGCCCGTAAACTTCTCAGAACTAAGACCTTAGAGTTTTCAATGCCGTTTGGTCTGCCCATTGGATGCAATTGTCAAAATATCCGACAGCTTCGTGATGACTCACTCTTTGAACTTGTGTATGTATCTTCCAATATTATCATGAACATACATGTTGGTAGATATTAAATCATTTACAGTCAATTTTTTTTTCATTTTCTGAAATTCGTTATTTGTTCGTTATATAGAACACCTAATGGACTAGAAAAAAGTGTTCGTAATATCGATCATTCGTTATATCGGCATTCGTTATACTGGACCACCACTGTATTAGCAATCGGAACCATTTTTAGTAATCGGAACAAACAGAGGTGACATCTGTCAAATTTCAGAGTTCCTACTTGCATGACAAAGAAATTATTCCAATTTAAAACGGTACCTAATAATAACGGTACTTTATTTTCTTCTCAATTTGCTTGATCAGTGATGCAACTCAATACAAAAATAGTAAGGAGTCACTCCTATTGTAGGTTTTCTATAAAACGCCTTTTTTAAGGTGCGGTTATACTTATGCAAGGCAGTGTATCCTATTTAGGAAGAAACTCAAGTTGTACAAATCCAAATTGATGTTGTATGTCAATAATGAAGTTTCATGAGTCATGACAGATGTGTATGAAAACATGTTGACAAATAACATCTTTTAACAGAACCTAAACAAATTAAAAGCACAAAATGGTGCAAGGTGTTTGGCTTTTCGAAGGCGATGGAAGAAATTTGTCTTCGGCTTTAAACTTACAACAGGGCAGGACGGGGCGTCAACATTACTTTTAGGTGCACAGCTATTCACCTTCCACTTAAAAGATATTCAACCCTAATATTTGCATCTGAAATATACCTACATAAAAGAATCTCCGATCGCACTGTCAAGTCAAGTACTAGGGTAATTGCACCAGTCTCCGGACAAGCCCCGGTGTCCGGACGATTTGCCTTTATGAGAAATAAAAGAGAAACTAAACACAGAAATTACCAAATACAGAATCAGTAACATATTCCACATACACATACGAAGTTTGAAGCCGATCGAATGTATAACGGAAAAGTTATGGGTGGTTTAAGCAGCAGCCGCTGCTGTTTTCTTAGCAAAAAAATAGTTGCAGACCTTGGAAAAATATATTGGGAATAGTTGTGAGACCTTGCAATAAAATGGAGTTTGTTTCAAAGAAAATATAATGAACTTCCCATAACTAAAGAAAAAAATTGAGTTTTGCGTTTTTTTAACAGATTTTTTAAGTGTCCAGATATCGAGTCCATATTTCTTCCATTTGAGCTGCCTGAAAATGTCTTCCAGTACTGCCGAGAACAATGGTGGTGATAGTGGGTCTCCTTGACGAACACCCCTCTTGATGTCGAAGTATCTTCCACTTCCAGTCTTATCTGTCTTAACCTTGGTTTTGTTGTTACAGTAGATGCTTCTCATAGTCCTTATAAAGTCATGGTGTATATTTTGGTTTTTTTAATGCAGTCCAGATGCAATTGTGTTCCACTGTGTCAAACGCTTTGGTAAAGTCAATGAAAAGCAGATATAGAGGGTCTTTGAATTCGTTATGTTGGTTTATAGTTTGCAGATGATCTGAAGTCGAATATCCTTCTCTGAAGCCAGCTTGTTCCCGAGGTTGATTATCGTTTAAACATTTTTTCACTATTTATAAAGTGCTTTTGAGAAAAGCTTATAAATTGTCTATATCAGGCTAATAGGTCACTTTTATTTCCTTTTTTGTGCAAAAGAATGATGGTGCTCTCTCGCCATTCCTTTGAAATTTGTTGTGTTTTAATGATTTCGTCAAATAGCTTCATCAATATTGGTGTTAGAGCAGATTTTCTGTATTAAAGCATCTCCGCTTCGATTCCATCATTTCCTGAACATTTTTCATGTTGTCAATATTAAATCAATTTCATTTTTCGTTCTACCATCTGGTGATCTCCATGTCCATTTATTTTTTTATTTTTTCTTAAAGAATGAATTTCCAAAAACCATGTTCGTCTCGTGGAGACAAGATAAGAGTCGTTCTCATCTTCCATTACTTTGTCCATATCCTAAATTTCCCATTGTATTGTCTTCATCATCTTTTCTTTTTCCAAGTTTGGCATTAAAGTCACATCTGATCTGACAAACATTATCTCGGATATTGTCTCTTGGTAGGTGTAGTAAAGTTTATTGTAGAAGTTGTCAATCTCTTCGTCCGAGGCTTTTTCTGTAGGAGCTTAAATTTGTATGATTGTAATTTTTATCTGTTGGATTTTAAGAGTAATCGAGCAGATTCTCTCGTTGAAACATCGTATGCTTTCGATGTCTTACAAGACATTAGATCGAAGAAATTAGGTGTCAGTCAAGAAGTAGGTTCAAACTCAAAGTCGTCCGGAGACTCTGTTTTGATAGCCCTGAGACTGGTACCGATTTTGGTTTCTTTACATTTCGTCTAAAATAACAATAACTAGGCAATATTTCTTAGGTTTTAAGTGGAACTGTAGGGAGACTCCATTTAAGATCGTCCGGAGACTAGAACAATTGTCCGGAGACTCTGCCACTGTCCTTCACACTGTCTTACTAGGAAGAAAACTCTAGGCAACTTCTTCTTCAATGAACTAGATACTAGAATAACTATCCGAACTGCCAGGCAAAAGCTTGATAAGCTTTGTCAAGACTTCTTAATGGCTAAACGAACCCCATGATTCATAGGTTATTTATTTTTCGGGAGGTTACAAAGTTACAATACTTCAGGGTGCCACAATGGATCTACACTGATCTAAAAGTGACGGTAACAACACCAACTGTCAGCCCGCTTAACCTAACCTAACCTAGTCGAAATCTTCGTTAGAAGATCTCTTCCATTCTCTTTGCTTTCGACCCATTTTATCATATCTAATCATTATCCATAAAAAACGGACTTTTTCTTAGTAATTTCGCTTCCTAACTCGAACAAATTTTGAATTCTGTGAAAACGACTAAACTGAGAGGAACAATTAGTCATAACTCATAAGTTATTCAATATTTTTATGTGTTCCGATGTTTAATTTGGCTCTCCTTCTACCAAATGTTTACACTTCAACTAGGTACCTAAGTTTTGAAACAAAATTAACTTTTAAAACAATTACACCTTGTTAAGTAGACATTGTTCGCCATTCATAACTAATGGTAATTGACATAAGAATATGAATCAGTCTTGATGTTGAGTAAACAACTATTTCCCCAGCAAAAACCAAGTTTAACTCTATGAGAAAAATAATGTCACAATTAACCCAAATGTAGTGTCAATTTATCGATGGATACAAATATACAATCAACACAGCCACACACCAAAAAAAAAGTCCAAAACTCTGATTTTCAAATCTCACTCGGTCTCCTCTCCAGTTCCATTCCAGTTGGCACTTCACTCAACTCGACTCGATGACAATGGCTCTCCATAGTGTTTTTCTTTCAAACTTTTATACGCAACTGCGAAATGTTGTGACAATGTGAGAGTTTCCTTTTTTTCTGTTTTCCTTCTTTTGTTGGGGAGTTCATGCGGCGGCGACACTAGAGACAAGAGTACGGACGGAGATGCTGATGCTGTGTGCAAAACAATATAGACATCGTTGTTTCTTTTGGATTTCGTGACGTACTTAATTGCTGGGGTGGCAGTGGAAGATGCTTGAAAAAGAAACGGAAAAAGCTATAAAAAAAACTCACCATGTGGTGAGAACAAAGACGAATGCGAATGTGTCAAAATGTCAAAAGAGGACATGAACATTTGTATAACTGGGAGGAAATGTACGATTTAAGGTAACTAATAAAAAACCAATACTAATTTGGAATAGAAAATGGCCAAGAGCACCAAAAATTGTTTCATTTTAACTGAAATCCTAATCCTTTTGGGGGTGCTTTGCTTTTAAGCGTCCAGTTTCTCAACTGCTTTTCATTTTTCAATAAAGACGACCTTGAGTTTGTTTCAAACAAAAAACTCGTAAACTCCATTTCGTTCACCATCTCGTTTTTAATTTACGCTAAAAAAAAATACAAAAAACAAATGGGGTAACTGCACCAGTCTCCGGACGGACCCCAGTGTAACGACGATTTGCCTTTATGTGGAATAAAAGATGAGACTGGTACAGTTACCCTACCTACAATACAACGCGATGAAGATCCGAAAATAAACATCATCCAAAGTGAGTCAGTCTGTCACTTCTCTCTCTATCCCCTACCCACTTCTCTTTGGTAAAAAAAAAACAAAGTGTTTGTCATAATGATGCAAAATGCATTCAACAAACAGCCAGTGTCCTTGATAATACACACACCCCACTCTAGTTGTCATGAGTCTTAGCTTAGTATTGATTGCTTTTCTTTTTGTCATCTTGTTGTGCCTGCTACGTTTTGTGTGTCCTCGACAGAATTCCATTCAACAGAGATTAAGAAGGCGTCAAATCCGCTTAAATGAAGCGAACATCTCATTTAAAAAAGAAAATCAGGTCTTTAGTCGGTAGGTATGTGCACATTCGTTCTACCCACTCATTCCATTCCAAAAGATAGTTTCACCGAACGTTTTCTCTGTCATCACCGACTGATATTGTTATCACTTCAAAAAAAAAAAAAAAACATGAAAAATAAATCGACGACGACGACCGTTGTGCCATAACCATAAGTGATCGAATGAAACCGACAGGCAAACCGGAAACACACAAACCGAAAGAAAGGGTTTCTTTTCTTTAGGAGTCTTGTTTTTCAACTTCAAACATTTTTAACAAGAAACTTTATTTCTCTTCTCCTTGTTCGTTTGATTTCATAAAAATATTGCATTGTAATGGGTTTCGGTTCGGTGGCGGGTGCACACACTTAAATGACATTCAATGACCATAAACCGTTACAAAAAGAAGATGAACAACTCTGCTTCTCGAATGCATTTATTCTCCCTGAGACGCAGAGTGAATCTGGTCTACACATGGTGCTCGTGGGTTTTTGTTATTATTATTATTTTTTTTTTGTATTATCATCGTCAGCAGTTGTTGGGATGTTTTAGTTTTGTCATTTTGTTGAAGTTTTAGTTTTGGGAATATCGAGCAAAACAGAACTTCTTAAGTTTGACAAGAAACAGAAAATAGGTAGAATGAAAGTTTTTCGATAACTCCGTCGAGAAGGATGTTCTCTTGCTTTCAATGAGAATTTTAAAATAAAATAAAAAACATACCAAAAAAGTTAACATCGATAGAATGTGCGACGGGCTCTGTCTTACTTCAGGTAGCAATTCAGACCAGGGTCCAACAAACAAGCGTCTACAGCCAACTTGATCGCTTTCCAGTTTCATCCTTTTGTTGTAGATCTTGTTGACGGAAACCTAGTCACCGAAGCACAGTGAATTGAAGATGTTTTCAAGCAGCACTTCCAACAGCTGCTGAATGCGCAAAATGTCGAGCGAGCTAATGACGAAAGAGAAGCAAGACCAGTCAATGAAGACCCAGTCCCAGCCCCCAGCACAGAAGAGGTAGAAAGAGCCATCCAAAAGTTAAAAATTAACAAGTCCGCCGGATCGGATGGCATACCTGCGGAACTCTTTAAATTTGGAGGAGGTGTTTTGATGAACCGCATGCACCAGGTCATCACCAAAGTGTGGGAGGAAGAATGCATGCCCACTGACCGGTCGATAAGCTCCATATGCCCCATCTACAAAAAAGGCGATCCGATGTCATGCAAAAACTACCGTGGCATATCCCTGCTTAATGTTCGCAAAATCCTATCCAACGTACTGTGTGAGCGTCTTAAACCTTTCTGCAACACAATGTGGCTTTAGGCCAGGCAGAACAAAGATAGACCAAATATTCACACTGAGGCAGATCCTGGAAAAGACCAACGAATTTCAAGTCGAAACCCACCATCTTTTCATCGACTTTAAAGCTGCTTATGATAGCATCCACCGCCAAGAGCTTATGATGGCGATGTCTGAATTCGGGATCCCGAACAAACTGATCCAGATGTGAAGCATGACGCTAAGGCTAAAAACACACCGAAGCGGACAGACTAACTTTTTGTCTTTGAACAAAAAATCGCGGACACAAGTCTATTGCTCTTACGAGGCAACACACACCGAACAAGACACGACACGACAAAAAGTCGTGTCCGTCCGTCGATTGCAGTAAGTACATGGGGTTGTATAGGAGCAAACCACACCAAAGAAGAAAAAATGTCCCGGACAAAATGTCGAAGCCTGAAAGTACACACCGTCTTATGAAGAACCACACACCAAAGTGAACAAAACAAACAAACAGATTTCGACAAACGGACATGTCGGTTGCTCATAGTTGGATTTGTATTTTATTGCGATATTTCTTGTTGTATTTTGTTCAATTTGGTATGGATGTTGTTGTAATGGTAAAAAGAATTAAGAAAAACGTAGAGATTTCTTTTGTGTGGATGTTTGTGTGGATGTTTTCTTTGTTTGTCCGCTGGCAAAACACACCGAGTGCGACAACGACAAAATGTCTTGTCTGTGTCGTCCTCGGTGTGGGGTGGATTACGACACGACTTTTTGTCTTGCGACAAGCAAACGTTTTGTCCGCTTCGGTTTGTGGTTAGCCTAAACAATACGCAGTGCAGTGTTCAAATGGGAAACAGAGTTATTCCAAACATGCGCAGGGTTTAGACAAGGAGATGCGTTGTCATGTGACTTCTTCAACATAGTCCTGGAGCAGATAGTGCGCAAGGCAGGTGTGAGCACGGAAAACACTATCTTCAACAAGTCCACCCAGCTCCTAGGCTATGCGGACGACATAGACATCATCGGTCGATCCAAGAGAGCTGTGCTTGAGGCCTTCACAGCTATTGAAGAACAGGCAAAACTCGTTGGTCTTGAAGTGAATGAGGACAAAACAAGTACATGCTATCAACAAACAAAGCAACATATGTCCACCGCCTAGGACAAAACGTCACTGTTGGTAGCAGCAATTTCGAGGTAGTTAAGGAGTTCACCTACCTTGGAACGAACATCAATCCCAGAGATCCGAAGAAGAATTATCCTAGCGAACCGCTGCTGCTTCGGTTTGGCCAAACAACTGAGTTCAAAACTCCTCACTCGAAAGACAAAGTGTCTGCTCTACAAAACTTTGATTTTACCAGTCCTACTCTACAGCGCCGAGTGCTGGACGATAAGTAAAAAAGGGGAATTGATACTTGGCACTTTCGAAAGAAAAATTCTTCGACGGATTTTTGGTCCCGTATGCGACGATGGCGAATGGAGAAGAAGATACAACCGAGAACTGTATGAGCTGTACCAAGATGTGGATGTAGTCCAGAAGGCCAAGAAAAGACGACTACATTGGCTCGGCCACATCGAGCGAATGGACGACAACGCTCCAGCCAAGAAAGTCTTCTCATCCCAGCCCCAAGGTACGAGACGACAAGGAAGACCGAAGCTACGGTACAAAGACCAAGTGACTGCGGATGCCAGAGCGCTTGGTTTCGGCGACTGGAGAGTGCATGCGAGGGACCGTTCACGATGGAAGCCTGCAGTATCTCAGGCTGAGATCCTTCATGGATTGTGAGCCGGATAAGTAAGTAGTAGTTGACGGTTTCGGGATTTAGGTTAGGTTAGGTTATGAGGTTTGTGCACAGCGTGAGCTGTTGCATACACGGGGGCCTATTGGTCCATTGTGATCCCCTATACAAATAAATGTTAGCATCGATGCTTCTCAAAGTCGATTAACGTAGACTGGCTCGTTAACGAACCAGCCTGTGCTATCTATAAATTTCTTCATGTTTGCCATTGAGAACTGTGCTAGATCATCCAGTTCTCCAACAAACCTGTTTCCGAAATGACGGAGTCGGCTAGTTTGGAGGTTCGGACAGTCACAGAGCAGGTGTTTAATGGTTTCTATTTCCTCCTCATCTTTACAGCTTCTACAAAAATCGGGTGCGAATGCCCCTATCTTGTTGGCCATTGTGCCAATGGCGCGGTGGCCCGTTAGTACGATCTTAAGATCTTAATGCTCTTTTTACTCAGCGATAATATATACCGAGTTTCCTTTTCATTTGTGTTAGGCCATAAACTTCTCGAGATTACGCAATCGTCCCTGGATTTCCAGGAGTTATTGATTTTCTCTTTTAATTTAAGGTCTATCTTTTTCTTGAGTACCCCAATTGGGACGAGTGCACAGTGGGTACCTGCCCATACAAAGTGCGGTCAGAAATATTATTCTTGCTTTTTTCCAATAAAAACCTGGGGATATGATTTAAGATTGTTTATTTGAACATAATTATAAGGAAAAAATAACAAAAAATAACATAAATATTGAAATATTAAAAAAAACTATGTTTTTATTAGCACTGCTGCTGTTTTCGATAATAGTCATTTCTTTTTACTAGGCTATTTTCATAAATTGGAAATAAACGGGTCGGAAGTTAATAAAAGACGTTTAAAAGGTCCTTATTTGTTATTACGTGAGACATTTTTCTTGTAAAATTTAATTTTGTATATCCTTGTTTCTTGATTGTTAGGCTTTTTCACTCAATTTTACACTGAATTTAAGCTATATATGGTCACATAAACTGTTATAACTTCAAAAGGGGAAAAAGTGGAAAAAAAATCAAAGTTCTTTTGAAAGGTTAGACAATATTCTACATTTTAATACCAAATTTTTAGAATGAGCTCGGAGGGAACCCAACTAAATCTCTAATTTACTTTAAAAAAGTCTTTGAAAAATATTTCAAAAACTACATTACGAAGGAGACCCCTTATAAGTACACCTGAATATATTTTACAATAAAATGTATGTTTTTAGAAAGAACTAACCTTCTAGTTTAATATCCATATTTAAGAAAATAATGTTAAGCTTTTTTCAACACGTGTTATCACTACCAAAAGGTCACAACCAAAAAATTTAACTGATAAGCGAGATGTGCATTCTAATATACAGGGTGATTCACGAGCGTTGTGCCAAAAAGCTAGAGCGTGTAGGTTGAGTTGAGACAAGAAAAAAATCGTATGGGAGGGGGGGGGGGTCTATTCCCCCCCGTTTAGCCGGGAGGGGCAATTTTCTGAAAAATTGACTTATTTTGTAAAAAAAATATTAAAAATCAACGGCTTAGTTTACAACACCGTGCTATACCTTTCTGAAAAGCTAACAACTTCTTCTTTCATCTTGTTTTTAAAATAAATTGTTTTAACGAATAGTTTTAAAAAAATCAATTTTCAAACTCAAAATTTTCAAAAAAAAAAGCCAAAAAAATTTTTTTGAACTAATTTTTTTCAAAATTTTATGTAATTAAGTACTAATTTTGTTTTAAAATTTCAATGTCTTTGTTAATTTTTAGTCGAAAACAGAAAACCAGATGCAAAAATGTCTTTTTGTTTTTGAGATATTAAAAAAAAACCAAAACCACTTTTTTCTAAGAAAATCTTTGTTTTTATTTTTACCTATCTGGACTTTTAGTATAATTTACTAGTTTAATTTATAAATTTAATTTTTTGTAATTGGAGTTTAATGAGGACTCAATAAAGTAGAAAAGTATTGGATTTTCCCTGGATTAATCATTTTGTTCATTGAAAACGTCTGAAAACTGATCTGCAATTTTTTCTTACTATACCTGGGGCTGCGGCCACTCGCCGGCGAAGGGTTCTACCTGCTGGGGGCTTAAGATAATTAAACCGCAATTTTTTTTGAATGAAAAAACAATTAACAACCTAAAGGTTAATAAAAGGCACCGCATATTTACTTAACAACCATTTACAATTAAAATATTAATTCATCAACACATAACAATAACAAACTCATATGTTCGAGAAGAGTTAGCGGACAGGAACTTCTGCTACGGTTTAACTTGTTGTCGAGATCGGGAAGCCGACAGACTCTACGCTGAAAGATATCCCAATAGATGGCGCCCAAGTCGTAGCATGTTTTCAAGAATCCGCCGACGAGAGCACGGAGAGCTAGAAGTGAAAGGTCAATGGCAGACGTTTTCAATGAACAAAATGATTAATCCAGGAAAAATCCAATACTTTTCTACTTTATTGAGTCCTCATAAAACTCCAATTACAAAAAATTAAATTTATAAATTAAACTAGTAAATTATACTAAAAGTCCAGATAGGTAAAAATAAAAACAAAGATTTTCTTAGAAAAAAGTGGTTTTGGTTTTTTTTTAATATCTCAAAAACAAAAAGACATTTTTGCATCTGGTTTTCTGTTTTCGACTAAAAATTAACAAAGACATTGAAATTTTAAAACAAAATTAGTACTTAATTACATAAAATTTTGAAAAAAATTAGTTCAAAAAAATTTTTTTGGCTTTTTTTTTGAAAATTTTGAGTTTGAAAATTGATTTTTTTAAAACTATTCGTTAAAACAATTTATTTTAAAAACAAGATGAAAGAAGAAGTTTTTAGCTTTTCAGAAAGGTATAGCACGGTGTTGTAAACTAAGCCGTTGATTTTTAATATTTTTTTTACAAAATAAGTCAATTTTTCAGAAAATTGCCCCTCCCGGCTAAACGGGGGGGAATAGACCCCCCCCTCCCATACGATTTTTTTCTTGTCTCAACTCAACCTACACGCTCTAGCTTTTTGGCACAACGCTCGTGAATCACCCTGTATATTCACTTTGAAGGGCTTACAAGTAATAAAAAAAAAAATTACCATACAATCTTTTTGTTGTTTTTGATTAACGGGAATGTCTTTAACATAATTTCATCAAAAATTTTTGGATTTATGACATTCACTTTTTTATTTTTGACCTATGGCGGGACCCACTGTGGAGTGGTCCCCTGACTGAATGGTCGCTACTACTTGTGTCTGCTTCTGACCCTTTCCTGGCTAGTTCATCTACTATTTCGTTCCCTTCTATATTGCTATGTCCAGGAACCCAGCAGAGTTTTACCTGGTTAGTGTGGCAGATTTTGTTTAATTCCTTCTTACAGTTTAAAACTGCTTTTGATCTTATGGTCTCACTGGCTAAGGCTTTGATAGCAGCCTGGCTGTCCACGAAAAAAGTTATCTCCGAAGAGCTAAGCTTTTCGTGATGTGCCAATTCAGCTGCTTTTTCAATGGCAAAGATCTCGGCCTGAAAGACACTACAATCAGCTGGGAGTTTATACGATGCTCTGATGTTGAAAGATTGGCAAAATACTCCAGCACCTGTTCCTAATTCCATTTTTGAACCGTCAGTGTAGAAAGGGATACCCTGTTTACTTATAAGTGAATTAGGATCCCAACCCTGTCTCTCTGGTATGAAAATAGAAAATTTCCTATCGAAATCTATTAAAGGGGGAATGTAATCGGTGGTCTCCATCAATCCTGGAATCGTGTCATATCTTTGAAGGATTGACCCGTGCCCATAAGTGCTGTGCCTCCAAAAACTCAGTTCTTTTAAACGAATTGAGGTTTTGGCTGCCG
This sequence comes from Sphaerophoria taeniata, assembly GCA_943590905.1. NCBI lineage: Eukaryota > Metazoa > Arthropoda > Insecta > Diptera > Syrphidae > Sphaerophoria > Sphaerophoria taeniata. The sequence continues at coordinate 89,004,886 of OX016542.1, forward strand.
TGCACCTTATGAACTCATCCAGAGCCGGAAGTTCCAAGATCATTTCCAACCCAGCTTGTGGTGTGGATCTTTGAGCCCCTGTTATTCCTATACAGGCTAGTCTCTGTACCTTATTCAGGTTCTTGAGATAGCTTGATTTTTCCACCGCTTTCCACCATACAATAGAGCCATAGGTAAGAATGGGTCTGACAATCGCTGTGTACATCCATTGGATGACTTGCGGTCGCATGCCCCAACGTGCACCGAAGGTCTTTTTGCATGTATAGAATGCACAAAGTGCTTTTTTCATTCTTTCCTCAGTATTACGCTTCCATGAAAGCTTGGAGTCAAGGATTACTCCTAGAAATTTAGCTTCCTTAGAAAGTTTTAGAGGAATACCATTTAGTTTGGGAGGGTTGAAGCCCTCCAGTTTCCGTTTCTTCGTGAACAAAACCAGCTCTGTCTTGGAGGGGTTGACCCCGAGACCGTTCTTAGTTGCCCAAGAAGATAAATCCTTTAATGCGTTTTCCATAATGTTTTCGATGATGGTAAGGAACTTGCCTGATTCCAAAACCACTATGTCATCTGCGTATGCTACGCTTTTAATGCCCTGATCTTTAAACTTTGTGAGAATTTTGTTGACTACGAGGATCCAGAGCAGGGGTGAGATGACTCCTCCCTGTGGTGTGCCTCTAGTAACTGTTTTCTCGATAGAGCTAACTCCTATTTGAGAGTTGATAATTCTGCCATTTAACATGGTGAAGATCCAATCGACAATGACAGATTCAACTCCAACCTCAACTAAGGCAGTTTTGATTGATTCCGTTTTGACCTTCGATATAAAGAAATGCTGCCAGGGTATATTCTTTATGTTCAAGACTTTTCTCAATATGTGAAACTACTTCGTGCAGAGCAGTCTCCACTGATTTACCTTTGAGCACAGATAATAAATTTATACAGATGTCTCATCCCTGCAGAAAAAAATGAAACATATTTTGCTCTTAACAGACAACGCCGTAACAGACAAGGAGCTTTTTGAAGCTTTTTTCCTTGCCTAAGTATTCATTTATGGGCAATGAGGCGAGCGAAAATAGATTTTTAATGCATTGAGTGAATGCGTTAAAGCTTTTGGAAAAAGCTTTTTTTGTAGCTTTCAGTTTCATATATCATTTCTCGCCATAAGGGTGAGACATCTGTGTAAATTTATTATCTGTGCTTTGAGGTAAGCGTGTTGGTAGCTGCACAAATTGTTTTCGTTGAGAAGTTCTCTAACATGTAGATCAATTATCCTCTCTAGTGTCTTAAGAAGAAACGAAGAGAGGCTTATTGGTCTATAATCCTGAGCGGTCGAGTGAGTCGGTTTCCCAGCTTTTGGCCATGAATTTCCGCATTGTTGCGAATCGTAAGTGCGTGGCGGCTAATTGACACGATTTGGTGCTACGCAAATGATTTGGCATTGCGTGCCTCCTGCATGATACAGGGTTCGTCTGAATCCATACTTCAGTTAAGGTATAAGAAAACGTCTGTTTGAATGGCTTTGGAAACGCCCTTTCTTGACAGAAACTTAATCTCCAGTCTAAAAGCCAATAAAATTGTGTCGATTCTAAACGGCTTAATTGAGAAGCTCTTTACCCGCAACAAATTGACTTGAAGTTTTCTTAGTACTCCGCAAGAGGCAGTATCCATGAAAGAAGAAAAAAGAGTGAGCAGTGAGCTTGGTTTAAAGAAATGGAACAAGATTTGACACAATTTCAATCGTTTCTGAAAACCATGAATCATTCAAGCGTTGCTATCGGTATCGATCGCACCGATAAGCTTCTTGATAAAAACGACCATAAAATTAACCGCTTCGATAACAAGATGTGTACATACACAGTGAGACTCTAGAAAAATCTGACAAGCTCTATTTTACACGCTGCCGGCCCAGCCCGAGGTATTAAATTTCGGTGCGATACCAAAATTAATCATCGATATCGATTACAATCGAGTTACTATTTGTCAAAATGACAATGTGAATGTCTGCTGATACACATTTGACACATATATCCGCCCATATGTTTTTCTTTTGTTATTTTGTTTTGTTTTGTTTTAATTTGAAAGAACACTAACACCCCCTGGTAATTTCATATTCAGAAAAGGTTCTCCTTTGTGACTTTGGCGCTGTTAACAATCTGACATGACATCTGGTGGCATTATGATTCACTCGGAGCAGCGGAATGACATAAATAGTGATTTACAAATCCAAATATGACAGAATAAAAAACCGTGTCAAACGAAAGGAGCAATCAAAAATCTGTGCGCTGCTGTGCGCCAGCCAATCCTGTCCTGTTACATGGTGTGACTGGGACGCTGGGTGTCTCCGAGGAAATTCCCGAAACAAATGCCAAACATCTGCCTTCAAGACATAAATTTGTTTTGCAGGCATTGCAAAAAGTGACACACTGACACTAACACAGGCAGGTCGACGAAGAAGACACACACACACACACACACACACACAATAAGAATAGTTCGAAGAAGACGAATTAGGAAACAGACATTCGAAATGGGAAAACCGAGGAGAATTCTAACCGATGACAGTTTAGTTTAGGGTCCTGGTTATTTATTTTTATTCTCGTTTCGTTTCGGGATTATTTTATTTTCGGTTGTTGTTTCATTTGTGCCCTCTGTCTCTATCCCTCTCTGTCTACTAGGAAGACAGAAGAAAAGTTACTAGATATTGTGTGAGGGTGGGCTTGGCTGCTGTTTGGATATAAATATCTTTTGTTTCTCCCGTGGGTCTTTGCGCTGCACTACTCTGACAGAATGCCATTATTCAAACCGACCGACCGAGCAAGCTAGAAGTTGATGCTCCTTGTTCAAATGAATCATCTCCAGGCAGCTTTATGTTTTTTGTGTTGTGCTTCTGCTTGTTCTTCTTGCGAACCTAGTGATGATTCTGATTCTAATGGTCGCTTTTTTTTGTTGGGGTTTGGTTGTTCTCATTTTGAGCCCAGCACGATGATATTTTATTAGATTTACAAAAGATTAAATATGGCGCTTTGCGCCGCGAGAAGGTTTTTGCGAAAAATGGGTTTCTCGACAAGACAAGTTGCTCGTAGTGCAGGTCCTCTCAACTTAAGATTTCTCAATCTTTTTTTGTTTATGTTTAATTTCGTTGTTCGCTTTTGTTGAAGTTTAAATTAAACTTGTGATTTTGGATTGCATCTTGGCAAATTACCTACTTGTTTGTTCGACTCGGAGAATGCAATTTTGAAGATGTGTTTTGTACAGCAAAAGTTGACATTAGTATTTTGTCAGCCAATGGATTTGTCTTTTGTGAAGGGGCCAGCATGGGGGGAATTAAATGTAATTAAATAAAAGCAAGATAATTGGCTCTCTGTGGTTGGAGTGCTCTCTGAAAAGGGTTTTTTGTCATTTCAGGATTTTCGGAACAAAGAATGGAGATTTTTAAGGAACTCATTTGCCAAAAAAGTCATTTCTCTCTTGCAGTTCAACTTATGGTGGCGCTACAGTTCGCCAAGTTGGTTCAGGTCCTCTACCACCTGTGTGCTCCACCTGAGTCGCGTTTTTCCTCTTCTCCGACGTCCTTCCGGGTTGGATTCGAAGACTCTACGAGCCGGAGCATTATTTTCCATTCGCTTAACATGACCCAACCATCTAAGTCGTTGGATTTTAACTTGTCCTGTTAGGTCTGTGTCGCTGTACAGCTCGTACAGTTCTTGGTTGAATCTTCGTCTCCATTCTCCATTGATGCAGACAGGACCAAAAATCACTCAAAGAATTTGTCTCTCAAAAGCAGCCCAAAGCGTTTTCATCGGATGTTGTCATGGTCTATGTTTCTGCACCATACATGAGGACCGGTATGATAAGGGTTTTGTAGAGTGTCACTTTAGTTGCTCGGGAGAGGACTTTGCTACTCAATTGCCTTCTGAGTCCAAAGGAAGCAGTGTTGGGCAAGAGTGATTCTTCGTTTGATTTCAGCGCTGGTGTTGTGGTCTGAGTTGATAGCGGATCCCAGGTAGACAAAGTCCTTAACTACCTCGAAGTTAAATCTGTCTATGTTGACGTTTGCTCCAAGACGTCGATGTTGGTAGTCCTTTCTTGTTGACAGCATTAATTTGGTCTTGTCCTCGTTAACCGCTAGACCCATCTTCCTGGACTCCGCCTAAAGACGCACGAACGCTCCACTGACATCACGCTGTGCTCTTCCAATTATGTCAATGTCGTCTGCGTATCCTAATAGCTGGATGGACTTTTGAAAGATTGTGCCTCTGGTGTTGACGTTGGAGCTTTGCACAATCTTTTCAAAAATGATATTGAAGAAATCGCGTTGAAGCGTCCGTTAGGTTTTTTCCGACCACGATGGAACAGCGTGAGTTTTCCATTGTTATCTTACACAGACGAACGAGTTTTTCTGGGATGCCAAAACTAGACGTTGCTCTATATAATTGGTCTCTATAGTGGCTGTCATACGCGGCCTTGAAATCGATGAAAAGGTGGTAGGTATCGATTTGAAGTTCCTGGGTCTTCTCCAAGATCTGCCATAGGGTGAATATTTGATCGATGGTGGACTTTCCGAGTCTGAAGCCACACTGATAAGGACCTATCAGGTTGTTGATGAATGGCTTCAAACGTTCACACAGCACGGCAGACAAGATCTTATAGGCGATGTTAAGGAGACTTATACCTCTCTAGTTGGTGCAGTTCAGGGGATCTCCTTTCTTGAGGATTGGGTATACGATGCTGAGGTTCCATTCGTCAGGCATGCTTTCCTCCCACCAAAGTTTGCAGATGAGCTGGTGCATGCTCCAAACCAAATCATCTCGAACTGCTTTGTACAGTTCGGCGACTAGCCCGTCTGCTCCAGCGGCTTTGTTCGACTTAAGTTTAGATATCGCTATCTTCACTTCGTCCATGTCGGGTGGGTGAAATTGTTGGCCTTCTGCACCCAAATTGAATGGCTCTGTATTGCTGGCGGAGTTTTGCTCGTCATCGCCATTATACAGCTTGGAAAAGTGGTCTTTCCATATCCTCAGCACTGACTAAAGAAAATAAATATGCAATTTGTTAACTTCCATGCCTTCGAAATATCTTTCCAATTTTGCTATCAGATGAAATTCATAATATTTCCTCTTCTGTTCAACATTTAATCGAAAGCCATGAAAAATTATCTTCGATCTTCTGCAGCTTAAGTATGTCATTGAGTAAAACCAACAATTACCTCCCGACTGCAAGAAATTCAAGATCTTCCCACTTACCGCATAAAAGCAAGGACATAATAGATAACGCTTCATTATCTCTCTTCTTCAATCTTTACTTAACACAGAAACAATCACGCAAGCCGCACACGAACAAAAAAAATATTAGGGTTACCTTACTGCGCTGATAGAAAATTTCATCAAGCGAAATTTTATGTAACCCACGTTTTCTCTCTCGCTCATCGTCAAACTCACTCGATACGATACAATATTTTGAGTAAGGTCAGCAAATTTTAGCGTAAAACAAGCCAACAAATACATGTACACTGGAGCCGAGTAAGTATACAGCCCAAAACTCAAAACACCGGGCATTGAATACGAGTAGAAACATGTGACGTAAGTGCATCAAATCTGATTGTTGGCAACGTCATTATCGTCACTATCGCAACAACCATCGTGAGCATCATCCTTGCCATTGTCCTACATCTATTTAAAGGAAAAGGAACCCAACCCATTTTCACCATCAACAAAACAAAAAAAAAGAGCTTGCGGCATTTGTTTTTCGTCAGCAGAAATTAAAAAAAAAAAACGAATCTCAAGAATCCAATTTTTATATGCAGATGGATACGTTGCTTTGTTTAACGTGCGGCGATTATTGTTAATGAGTTACAAAAGCTGATGTGGCTATATATAGAAAGGTATAAAGAACGTCAAGGACTAACTACACTACACGCTGCCGAGAGATACTCGACAGAGATTAGATAGGTTATGTAGGATGGAATCACCACACCCATAATCATAATAATCATCATCGTCGTTCGTCGTTCGTCTTGACACTCGACGGTTGTCCTCATTGTTCGCGGTGCGGCAACGCTATCAAGGGTATCCTCATTTTTACATGGTTGACCTCAATACATTCATATATATTTATATTCTCGTTAAATATTTTTTCTTATTTGTGCTACATGCGATGTGTACGGAAAAGTTTGGAGTCTTTTTTTAGGCTGATTTCATTTTTAACGCGGTTCACGGTGGTGGTGCCCTCCAATTGTCAGACAAAAGTAGGTGTAAGTATGTATTGGAAATTAAAAATTTATTCCTCGACCTCAATCCGATGTTCTGAGGGGGTGCGCCTTGCGTCAGAACCGGGGCTGCTGCTGAAGCCTTTTTTGACATATGAAATTGATACCGATATCCAACGCAAACGTGCACTCCTCTCTCTCATCGCTACCGTCTTCGTTGACGGTCGTCCTCGTTGTAGCTGAGATTAAAGCTTGAAATGTGAGATTTGAGGAGGGGGTGGGGTCGAGAGTTTTTCTTATTACTTGCTTCACTTATATTGTAAATAATATGCAATATTTCGTTCTATATTCCTGGGAGGTTAAGTGGGATAATATGAGTTTTTCAAGTAAGTATTAATATTGAAATGTGCACAGTAAGCGGGGTTGGGGGGGTTCTCAAAAATAAATAAATATCGATTTGCAAACACCCACATCGCCTTCTTCTTTATGTTAACAAGCTCGTCTGTTTTTAAAAAAGGCACATAAGTCCAGCAAGAACTACAAGAAAAACCCTTATCAAGTGTTCCGGAATCGCCAGAGCACCTTTTCCGGCAGCAGCGGCAGCTATAAAGGAGGGCAAATTAATGCAAATTAGAATGCATGAAATAACTAGGGTTTCCCGTGAGTTGAATTCCTGGAAATGACACACGGAAAAAAGGACTTGAGAGTTCAAAATGCTGACGAACCGACATGACTATAGGGCACTTGTGGTTAGAGTTGAAAGAGTGTGTAGGGATAGGTCTGTAAAGTCGATGTTATTCGATTGGAATTAGTTAGGGGATTTACATGGGGACTTCCATTTGAAGTGGACTTTTTATTTTTTGTTTAATATGCAATGAAGGAATCGAAAAAGTTTGATTTTGATTTTTCAGCTGTGTTAAAAGCTCAAAAATTTCAATTGCAAATACATTAGGTACGAAACTAGAATACAATACTTGCAAATCCCCATCAGAGTCCTTAAAACTCTAAAAGAACATGTTGACGAAAAAATCGGCGACAGGTCAATCAGTTAATTCGGAGTGTATCTTTTCTCCTTCCCGAACAACCGGCATAAAAACGAAATCCTTCTTTCACCAGGGAATTTTATGAGGAATTCGAAAGCATTTCAGTTGGAACACATTTGCGTGTCTTGCGACCATTTCATTTACGTGAAAAAAAATTACGATAAAGAAAAAAAAGTTACCCACCAAAAGCGGTGACCATTTCACTAAAAGTGAGTTTCATCACGTGTGTCTGAGCAATCGTCATAGGTAAATGCAGAGAAGTTCGTCCCTCTAAGCCCTCAATAGTGCATGTGGCAGGGCATAAATTGATAACACACTCTTGAGGACTCTACCATATTTGAAGTCTGGAGATGGAGGAAAAAGGTTCGTTTATAAGAGGCAATTAAATTGTGATTTACGCACTCATAGCGAGAAGTGATGTATATTCAGGAAACGTAATTAAATTCGGGGAAAGAGAATAGAGTGTTGGAATTGGAATCAACATGTTGAAGGAAAATTTGGATAAAAATGTCGATTGATAAACAAGAAACCAAATTAAAATGGACTACTGTATGGAAATATTTACATAAATAACTTGAAAAAGGGTTTTGGATCTTTCGAAGTCCTGAAGTACTTCAGGGGTTTCAATAATACGCTCTAAAATACAAGCATTTCAACGTGATTCATCAGCAAAAACCCATCCGATTCAGTTTCGGAAATCGATAAATAACTCACAAGCCCCTGCCTCTACAGATCCAGTAAATCAATGAATTCCTTGTACTTTGCGCATATCAATGTTACTCATTAGTTTCCTTTGAAATTTCCAATTAAAAAAAATATCCCATCATACAAAGTATGTGAGAAATGTTAACTTCAATCAACGCACACATTTTTGTTTGCGTATCTCACAACCAGCTGCAGTTGTTTAGTCAGTCATTTTGGCCGCATTGGTTTTTGATATTTGTTTCGCCCTCTGCAACTGTCAAAGTCGGTCGCAAGCCTCTCACTGTCCTGGCAAACTATCATCGAATCTTCGTCATTTCGTTTTTGCCGTCAAACAACAGACAGACAAAGCGACTTTTCTTGCGTATCTTAGCATAGAGACAGACAGAGATACACTTTATCCGGACATAAGACATTATTTTGTTATCTCTCGACTCAACTAAAAATATTTTAAAAGTCAAAATACATTTTTGTTTTGTTTTCACAGCCGTCGTCATTTTGTTGTCTGTTGTCTGCTGCCCTGTTCCTGTCCTTCGTGCTTATGATCGTTTGCTACGGTTGGTGTCTTTTATGTGTCATGGGTTGGTCTTTGGGTTTTTGGCTTGCTGGTCGAATAGTTTTTACATTTTTTTTTTTTTTTTTGAGTGAGAAAAAACTGGATGTCGAGCTGCGATTTCTTATCGCTTAATTGTTTACTTTTTGTTCTAGATACTTTTGAATAAGGTATTCCGTTTAGGAGATACAACAAAAAATAGAATTGCAACATGCACTCCAAATCCAGTATTTTTTTGTTGTCTGTATATTAGGAATATTTGTTGATCTTGATAGTTCGTTTTTGTCTGCAAACACATGGCAAAGTCGCGACAAAATGGCTGGGAAATTTTTGTTAATCGATATCGTTGCAGTGACTCTTGGGAATCCAGTGATAGTTATAGAATTTGGTATTCATTTGTTGTTTTTGCTTTAATTTTTTATTCTGTTTAACGTTTCAATGCCTCATGGGAGCTAGTCCTTTATTATCTTGGAATGGTCGATACCTCGATTAAATCGACCACGTCATAATTGAGGTATGAGTGCACACATTCGGTTATTCTTTTTCTTCTGTTTGACTTCCTCATTAAATATCTGTCCTTTATTTTATATATATAATTTGCACACACTAAAGGGGCGCATTAAGAATTAAGAAAAGGGTTTGAAAGTAAGTATCGGTGTACATTGGTTTTGAACTCAGCAACATTGCAATGACTGGGAGAGACAGAGTGTGGAAGGGTGTTCCACATTCGCATAGTACGGCTAAAGAACGATTCTCTATACTTAAGAGTACGTCCGAAGTTGGGCTCGAGTGCAAACTGATATGGGCATTCCTGGAAGCGCGAGTATAACGGTTGAATTGTTTAAGGGGAGGAATGCAACTGGCTATTTCACTAGAGCAATTACCGTAGAAGTAACGGTAGAACAAAGAGAGACATGAGACGTTACGACGGTGTTCCAATGAAGTGAATGAATTAGTAATGTCTCTCTCACTAATCATTCTCTTTTTCGTATACCATCCAAGAGGCTTAAGTATGTAACTGGAGCACCAGCCCAGAGATGGGAATTACACTCAAACTTTGGACGGATAAGTCTTATAGATAATAGCCAGATCAGACGACGAAAAATTTCTTGTACCCTCTTAAGACACCCAAACATCTTGCAGCATTTTTGGCGACATCGCATATGTGATCGTTCCACAAGAGGTGGTGATGCACATACCGAAAATCTCGAGTTGTTCGGTCTCATTGATGCAAGTGCCACTCATGGACAATGCGGCAGGGGGGGTATGTCTCGCTTTAACGATACAAGACAGCATCCACTGTTCGGTGAGATAAACCATCAGATCACCAGTGGACCTGTTGCTGCGAAAGCCGTATTGCCGGTCATTAAGAAGCTTTCGGTCTTCGAGATATTTCTTGAGCTGATAGCTTATCACTTTATCAGCGTTTCAATCACCTTAGAGAGAAGGGACGTAAGTTCAATCGGACGATAATTGGAAGGAGAAGAAGATTCGCCTTTTTTGGGATTGGCTGGATAAATGCTGTTTTCCAACTGTTCGGAACGAGCCCAGAAGAATAGGATAGATGGAAAAGCTTACGCAAGGGTTTTGCCAGCGAGGAAGAACGCCTCTTCATAATAGCGGGGATACCATCCGGACCAGCGGATTTATGTATGTTGAGATCTTTTTAGACTCTCGCCACAGCACGAGTGCGGAAGAAGATTTGCCCCATGGAATCACTGACGCGCTCAAGAACTAGAGGAGTCATGACACTCTCTGGCAGCGAAGAGTTGGAGGCGAACTGCTGCCTAGCAAAAAGGTTAGCTTTCGCGAGAGAACTAACAACTGGAGTGTCATTGTCAACGAGCGTAGGGACCGAGGAAGAGGAAGAATTCTTCATATTTTTTACAAATTACCAAAAATTCTTACTGCCTTTGGGACATTGCAGTATTTTTTGCCTTAATTTTCGGTCATGTAAAAACTTGGTCCGTCGAATATGGGCATTGCAGGCCTTCCTGGCTTGTTTATACTTGTTCCGGTTTTCCTCAGTTGGGTTGGCTCTAAAACACCGGAACTTTACTTTTTTTTTCCTGATAACCTCTTTACAGCTTGAATCAAACCATGACTTTTCCTTGGGTTTGATGCTTTAAACTCTATTCGGGATAAAAGTTTTCATTCCCAAAACAATCATATTAGTAATCATACCTGCGCTGGAGTCTACTTCACTATCGAGGAAGCATAGTGACCAGTTAGAGATCCGGAAGAAGTGATTGAGACCGTCCCAGTTGGCTTTCTCGTATTGCCATACTCTTCTCTGTGGAGGTCTTTCTCTAACTGGATTAGTTTGACACGAGATATTTGCAGATATAATACTATGGCCTGATCTGCCTAGGGGCGTTAATACATTGATAGTGTATTTATCAGGGTCAGACGTAAGGAACAAGTCAAGAGTATTTTCAGCTTGGCCATCAATGTCCTGTCTAAAATTATCTATAAATTTACAGTTTCTTTTTTCAAACCAACACCCCCAAACAAAAAACACTCCATCGATATTGCAATTCTCAAAAAAAAAAAAGAGAACATCTTGACAAAGACATGAAAAAGCTTCAAAATCTTGACTACAGAACTCTCTAGTGCGCTCAGTTCCTTCCATTCAATTTATTCTTTGACTTCGAAATGTTTCTCTATCAAAAACTTTCAAAATAATATTGATCAACTAATAAGGAATTAAATATTTGCTTTTTGTGCCATTTGCATACACTCCTTTTAGTGCAAACATGAAGTTTTCTTAGAGAGAACGAGCGGGAGGGAGGTGAAGAAGAAAAGTCGTATCTTTAGCAGTTGTGCATCTGGTGAAGCAGCTGAAACAACTTGAAGACTAAAATAAAAGCACTTCAAGCGTATAATTCTTATGGATGCTCTTCGAGCATCTAAGGTGCTTATCGCCTGCTATACACTACACAACTTCACTCCACATGACCACAAAGCTGTAAATATATGCTTTGCTTACCTACTTCCGTTTTGTTCATATTTTATAAAAGAGGAACCGGAAATACAAGAAATTTCTATCATCATGAAATTTAAACTCGAAATTTTCTTCCACCATCCACCTGCTAGTTCTGAAGTAGCAGCGGCAGTAATGCCAGGCAGCGGTATCGAAGGTAGAAGTCAAAAAATATATGATGCCAACCAGTGCCGCTGCCTCGTGTGTGAAATTATGTTTTCATCCTCTTCTCTTCAATGATGATGAATAATCTTATTTCCATCTTTCTACTTTTTCCCAATGCTCCTAGTCGGCGAGCGACGGCGCGCGGCGGTTGTGTTTTCGTTCATCGCGTCTTGATCGTCTTCCTTGGGAACTAGTCCTTATACCTATTTCTTTTCTCCGTCTGCCTCTGCCAAGGAATATGAAATCCTCTGCATCCGCTCTGCATTTTGTTCCCGCAGATTTTTTTCTTCCTTTATTTTCTGTATACACAACAGTGGCATACCTACCTGCTACCTAGCAACATGAAAAAAAAAATGTGGATTACCTGCTTTTGGTGTAAACGTCTTCGTGAACTACTTTTATTTTCGCGAGTGTTCCTTTGACCGGAAAACGAAGCAAATAGTTGAACGGAATGAAAGTCAGCAAAGGAAGTGAATCAATAAATAATTCAGAGATCTGTAAGACTTTAAGGAGCTGTTTAAGCTTTGAATAGACAGTTTAGAATTATTAATTTTTACGAAGAAGGGTCCAATCTCCAAATAAACTTTCAAGAAGCATTTGTAACTTTATTCTTAAGAATATGTAATTCGCTGCCAGGACCTTTAGTTGCTTATGTCAAATGTTGAATCCTTAAAACGTGTCTGGAGTCATTGAAAATGCAACCAATCTTCTTCTTGTATCCAAAATTCCAAAATAGCTAAGAAATTGCATTATCACGCCCTGAACCAAACATCTTCAACATTTTAAATGTCTAAGCCTTCCAACCTTCTCTTATAGTAAATGCGACATCGCACGCCTACCTGGTTTTGGTTTGTTTATTGTTATTATATCTTTTTTAGTTTTTTTTTTTTTAAGACCTACTTACACTCTTCCACCTGGCGATGACTCTTGTCTGGTTCATGTCGTCGAAGAACTTGTCCAATCGATGTTATGTGCCATAAATAGCCAGATGAAGAGAAAGCGAAACGAGTGTAGGTGTGATAATCTTTCTGTAATCTGTATTTGTTTGTCAGGGCTTGCAGACGAAGACGACAACAATGTCGCGTCGACGACTTTATGAAAAAAACTGGTGGGTGTATCGAATGTCCTATTATTATTGTGTGTCTTTCCTCTTTCTAACTTGTTCAGCTGGTTCATGTGAGATGATTCTATATGCGGTGACATTTATGGTAAATTGAGTTTTGTATAAATTACAAGTTTGGCAATTAAGAATTTTGTTAGAGTGTGGACAAGCCTCTTGAACTTATTGAATTTTGATTTTACAGTTTTACTGATTGAGTACGTATTTTTTGTTTTCAAACCGCAACGCTACAAAGGCCTTGGGGTCTTTCATTTGTTGCTTTAGTTACTGTAGCTGTAGCGTAGGTACTAGTTTCATTTTACTGATTAAATATTGAGATAAGCTGGATCAAGGCATACGTCAAGATGAATTCGACCGATTGCATTGGATATGTAAGCTTCGAGAGCCGTTTGTGCTCTATTCGCACAGAACTTCAAAAAATGGTCACGACCTCGATTACCATACACAGGATTCTGCACAGGGTGCATTCAACTGAAAAAACCATCATGATACGCCTTTGATCCTCTGTACCTCCTGAAGTATACGGCCCTGCCCTCTGAAAGTTTGAAAGTAGATGCGGGCGTTCATATCCCACACTGGGGATAGACAAATAGAAGTCAATGGTTTTGTTTCCATTAATTTTATTTTTTCAAGTTCACTCGACTTCAAACAGTAAAAGCTTGAATCCGTTTGTATACACCATTTTTTCCCGAGCAAACGGATCAGAGAGTTATGTTTCCTTTCAGTTGGTCTTGTGATGTGATGCTTGCCCTGTCTTCATTTCCTCTTTCCTTTTATTTTCGTTTGGATCCTTCTGCGTCAATGCTTCTTCGATTATTCGAATCAATCGACTTTAAAAAAAAAAAATTCATTCATTTTCAATGAAAGAAAACAAACGAAGGTTGTGTAGAAAGTCTATATCTCTGCTATAGGAAGTCTCTTAAAAAAAACCAACAAATAAAAGGAATAGTTTTCGTTCTCCTCGTTGTTTTTGTGACAGTTGTTGAGCTCGAAAAGTTGACAATTATTTCGCTACGCACTCGGGCTATTGACAGATGTTCCGTAACTCTTCAAAAGTTCCTTATCTCAGAAACGCATAAACTACAAGTGCGCTGCGCCGTAAAATATCATAAATAAGAAGAAGCAATCGTTTTCATCTGTTAATTGTGCGTTCAGAGTGCGTTTTGATTGTTCAGCAAGTACTGCCTCCTTTTTTTCTATTCGTATGTCGTATCTAATTGAAAAGAACATGTTTCCGGTCTCGGTCATAGTGTGCGGCGTCTAAGAAGGTTCCTTTTCAAAGACCCCTTAGATTTTTGATCACATCACACCATTTATGTAAATTCTGAAGAATTGATGCGCACTAGCTAGCAACCCCTTTGTGAATTGTTTTTGGAAAAATGATTTCGATATGCGTAGCTAACTATGTTCTCAAGGGGTTTCGAGGAACAAGAAGGAGCAAAAATACTGAAGTGAATGAAGCAGGAATTCTTGAATTTTGAGGGAGCACACTTAGAAGATTTAAAGTGCCTACTTAAATCATTAATGAACACCAGACAGAAACACTATATTTGTCGAATAAGTTATTTTTGTTTTAAGGCATGTATTTTTAGGTCTTGGAGGTTAGGTAGTAAAAATGGCACACAAACGTGACTAAAGATGAAAACTGACTGCCGAAATACAAAAAAAACAATTTAGAACGGTACCTAGATATCTTTAAAATATCCCAACGAAAACCTGTTGAAGTTCCACCTAGCAGTTGCTTAAACATAAAATTGAAAAAAACTCCTAACACCCCTGCATAACAGCTTCTACTTTCCGACACAAGTCTTTAAAGGTAAACACAGATACAGAATGCTCAATGCATTAAAAAAGGTCACAAGTTCAGTCCACTGAGCGATTTCTCAGATAGATCCCGATGTAGCAAAAACATGTCAACATTGCATTGACATAAGTTCCATTATATGCCATAATCTTCTGCCAATAAACAAATCGCAAGAGGCAAGACGCAAAGAGTTAATTTTGTTTCCCCTATTCGTGCCCACCATTTTTTCTATGTCAAAGAAACACATAACTAGAATTTTACTGGTGTTTCTGACTACATGCATTCAGCTTTCTAAACGATAGAGAAAGTCATTATATTGTGTCTTCTTCCTTTAGAAAAAAATAAACAAAAACCCGGTCGGTTTGACATAGTTTTGTGATATTCAACATCATTGATGTTTTCTTCCAATGTCCTGATAGTGTTTTTGTACTTTTTTTTAATAAACTTCTATTCACATTCGTCCGCATTGAACTGATCTACTTGCATTCTCTGCTAACCTAAAAAAAAATACGTATCTGGTTGGGTATATGGAACTTTGTGTTGAGAGTAATTAACACAAATATTTTCCTAGCGGCAGTTAAATTTGTGAGTTCGTAGAAGAGTTTAAGCCTAAAGTATATGAAACTAAACGAGATCTCTGACGGATGGCAAACTGACGTTAAATCTGGAGTAGTGAAACACTTCATCATCAGCTGAGGTGTATGTTGATGTTGTTGCAAAAGTCAACATAACATCAAAAAATCGTCAGAGTTGGTTGTTGTTACTACACCAGTATCATCGTTGTTGTAATACAGTCGTGCCGAATACTTGAAAGCACAGGTCGTGTGCCGGATGAAGTAACAAAACACACAAACAAAAATAGTGTTTAGAAAAAGAGAAGAAATAGCTTTCGAGATCGAAATTCCGATGGGCAATTACCATCGTGAAACTGATTCAGCATTACTCTACTCATTTTGTGTTTTTAAAATTTTTTTTTATTTATCTTGTGAAAGTATTGTTTACTACTGACCTTTGAACATTAGAAACTGACCTAATTTTTTGTGGTTTTTAAGCTGTCACGAATTCGATTTGAGCAGCCTGTCATTTAGTTCACTTTTTTGAAAGTATCTGAGACATTTTCCATGACATAGATAAAAATGACAATCGGTGGACACTCTGGAGCTGAGAAATATCAAAGTTCTTTGAAACAAAATATAGAAAATCGGGCAAGGTTTCTATCAGAGAGAACAAAACGAATAATTATTATTTTTTTTTGTTTTCAATAGAAACAGAATCAGAAGTGGGATGAAATTGCATTCGAATTGAAAGCAAATTGAAATACCTTTTGAAAATTAAAATTTTGCAACTGTGTTCTGTTTTAGATGCTGCTTCACTGGGTGTGACCTTTAAAATCTTACAGAAAACAGTTGGTGAAGTAGAACCGGCCCGAAAAGGGGATAATTGATGATTTTTTTTTAAGAAGTGCTCACATTCGACTGAAGAGTTTTGACTCGATTTAAAACGAGTCAGTGCTATCATTTCTCAGTTGCTCAGAGTACGACGACATTTGTATTCATTCAGAGTCAAGTTATTCCAGTTTTCTTTCTTTGACTGTCAGAAGTGTTGTAATGAGTACTGACCTAAAGAACATTGCATTCAGTGCTTAGATGCATGAGAGAGAACAGAACGTGTTTCTTTCGTTTTGAACTATTTCTTCCTCTAATTTCTTCTCTTACAACTAATTGATTGACAGAACATTTCCACCAGAAGGTAGTCCCATAAAAAAGCTCTTACTGCCTGCTATCGTATCAACTTCTAGCCGCAGTTGACGTTCAGCATAAATTGAAATCAACTCAACCGCAGAAAAAAATTAAAACTGTTTTTATCCACCTCTTTACTTTTAGTTCGTCTTTTACATCTGTCTAAATCAGTTTTGAAATAAATTGAACACACTCAGCAAGCCAGAGTCAGTCAAATTAAATGACAGATGGTATTTTTGAATTTATCATTGAACAGCATCCATCTTGTTTGCCGAGTGTCACATACAAGTTAATTCCTTAAATGGACACACACAGACACTGTGTTGATATTGTCTTGCATTCAACGACTGAGCAATATGACAAGGTGATCTGTCAACGAGTGTTTAAGAGATAAATCGACTAATGGCTACCTACTTCATCGACAGGGTGACATTTAACACTTTGAATTTGAAATTTCATCATCGGTGTTACAGTCGTGAATTTGTTCCAATTTAATTTGAACGAATTTTCAATCAGAGATAGAGTCGCGGTCGCCCCTTGACGGGCTGTAACTTTTCTTCTTTTTGACAACTCTTAAAAGTTATATCACGTTGTTTTTTTTTCAAGACTTTTTATTCCTTCCAAATCAAGTTAGTGCATTCAGCAAAGAGAAAAAGAAATGACATCTTCACGAATTCAAAGTTCAAATTCCCGATTTTTACTTCTTTCGCTTAACTCAAACTAAAAAAATAAAAATAGCATAGCAAGAGCGAAGGAAATCCAGAAGGCTGAACGAAACGTAGGTACAATAATTTTCCATCTTTCCCTGAAGTTATAAAAAGTTACAAAAATTCACCAACTCTGTGGTAAAAAAGAAGAAAAAAGAAAAAAAAATCGAAAAGAATAATTTACTCAATTCCCTGATGTGTACTTTGAGAAGCAATGTTGGCAGAGGATGTGTTTGAGAGCGAATCTGCACCATTCTCTTTGTAAGGAATAAGGATATACCTCGAATGACTTTCTTGAGTTTTTTTGATTACGTTATCGATTGAAATTGCGAATGAAGTAGAGTTTGCATAAAAAAAACTTGTTAAAATTTTCAAAGATTCATTGATTTTGTGATGCGAGGTAAGAGGAGTTTTGCTGGGGGGAAGGGAGTTTTTATAACTGTTGTTGGTTTAATGATTACTTGGGAAGGCGTGAATTAATTGGATAAAATTTGTTCCCATTCCCGTTCTTATTGCTGACTGACTGGCGGGAATCGGGTGGATGGAGAAAATGGAAAATTCTAAATTAGGATATAAAGGAAGAAATTTATGTAATTGCTGTTGAATTGAAATAATTTCAAGAAGTTCTACTTTTTCTTACTTTCGTGAGCTTTTTTTGTTTTGTGTGTGTGTGTGTTAATTTGCAATCGGTTGGGTGAATCTGTAAGAGAAAAATGTAGGAAAAGATCGTTGAGGTGTGTTAGTCGATGGAAATGGAAGAATTCGATGAACGATTTACTAATTGGGGGGATTGGATTGGTTTTATGGGAAAAATTAGAAGTGAAATAATGATGATTGAGATTTGTTGAAGCTGGTTGACTTACTTAAGGTGGCGATACAGTCCGTTGTAGACTTGGGGCTCAATCAACAGTCTCCGCCAGTTTTGCACTCTAAGTTTATTGAGGTCCCCTACACTTGTGTGCGCCAGCTGAGTGGTCTTCCTCTCCTTCTACGTCCCTCGGGAATAGTGTCGAAGGCTTTTCGGGCCGGAGCATTGGTGTCCATCCGCTCTAAATGACCGAGCCATCTGAGTCTCTGGACCTTGACTCTTCTGGCTAAGTCAATGTCTTTGTACAACCCGTAAAGTTCGCTGTTGTATCTTCTTCGCCATTCCCCTTCAATGCACACGGGGCCAAAGATGAGTCCGGTCTCCATTCAAATAGAGATCAACGGCCATGGATTTAAGAGCTGAACAGAAAGCTTCGCCAGTCGCCCGGCCCGGAGACTAAACTGACAGCTGTCAAAAAATGTGAAATGTCTGCGTTAGACGCTCGACGAATCGCTCAGACGATTAGCCATATTACGATAGCTTAGAGCTTAGACGAAAAGACGACTTGACTTACATTTCATAAGAAATTACTAAGTCTTTTCTGCAAAGGAAACAACATCCAATTTATTCATTTGCTTGTCACAAACAGCAAACCAGTTTCCGTTCAGAGGAGTGTCAAAATGTATTAATTACGAATTTTTATCAATTTAAACTAATTATAGCTTTCGAACGGTCTTCGCGTTTGTTATAATATGAACAATGACATTTTTTGAGTTTATTCTTTGTCAAGAAAGAACCAAAATAAGAATGAATTTTGATTTTTCTTTGTCACTTGGTCATTTTTCTGCACAAAAATAACGCAGTTATCAGACACTTTTAAGAACAACAATTTACTTAAAATATCCTTCTCCTTCTCCTGATAGCAAAAATTTAAAATAAAATTAATGATAAGAGAACATAAAACAATATCGTCTTTACCACAAAGAAAGCACAAAACTATAAATTTAGGTCACCTCTATGTTCTATAATAAATTCCTGAAAGGTTCTTTCCAAACAAATTACATCTAATTCTGGTTCTCAAAAACTAAAGAACAAATAACCTAAAACCTTTTGAATCCAATAATAGAAACCAAACAAAAAATATCTAATTAAAAATAATGAAATAAAAAAACTACTTTCTGTCTTTCAAAAGTTTACTAACTCCCTTCCCTCCGCCCTTAACATCACTTCCAAACCCCCCGCCATACCTACTGAATTCCAAATGCTGCCATTGACTTTCTATTAATAAAAAAAAACTTCTCGAGCTCGACTGCAATAACTCAGCTAAGCATTTTCTCTCAATTCAAATTCTTCTTCCATTTCTCTCATTTCAAGTACTTAGACATTAGACTCTCTGAAATATCTCATTTATCTTTCATTTAATTTCACAAAAAAGTAAAAAAGAAAAAAAAACTAGAAAACAACCACAACAATACAAACTAACCGTTTTTTATCTCTTTCTGTTCTTTTCAGGTAAGTTAATGAGTTAATTAAAAAGACGAAAAAGAAAAACGAATCTTCATCACATTTCCTCTGCGATGCGGAAAAGGTAATATACGAGAACACAATACAAGAGGTTAACTGCTAAACAAAGAATTAAAAAAAAAAAAACAAAAAAACAATAAGATAAAATTAGAAGAGCAGCAAATTGCAAAAATACCATCAACCTCAGATAGGATACGGCAGATAGGAGGACAAAGTCTTCTTATCTGTTGTAAATTAAAAATGTTTCTTAACTCGTTTTTTTGTTTGTTTTTTAAATCTTTTGTAATGACAAATAAAAAAATAAAACTTACATGCTGCTTAAGTTGCCATAAACAATTTTGCAATGACAACATAAGCGCATCATGCAGTCACTTGGCGGTGGTGGTGTAAGCCGATCATAATAATTGTCAAAGACTATTCACAACAGCTATAAAGTGAAAAAAGTAGTATTTACAGTCGAATCTCTCTTAATTAAGAGCGAAAAAAAAAGTTATTTTTTGATTAACATCATCAAATACTTTATTGCCACATTCATCGAAGTCAGTCTGGATGATGAATTTAATGTCTTTGTCTCCTTGAGTAAGTTCTTCCGCTTATCCCGATCGTTGCTCGAAAGCATCCAGTATGGCAACACAAAGCGTCCTGGTCAACACCGTTGTTTCAGCGGCGTGCCTTTTTTATAATTTGCACCCACTCAAGGGATTTTTTATACCCTTTTTTGCCAGAGACACAGTGAGTGCATTAGGAAGAAGGGAAAATGTTGGAAAGGAGGTATTGGTTTACATTGGTCTTAAATTCTTGAACATTGTAATGACTGGGAAAGACAGAGTGTGGAAGAGAGTTTCACATTCGCGTAGTACGGCTAAAAAATGATTCTCTATACTTGAGAGTACGTCCGAAGTTGGGCTCGAGGGTTAACTGATGGGCATTCCTAGAAGCGCGAGTATTACGAGCGAATTTTTAAAGGGGAGAATTGCAACTGGCTATTTCACTAGAGCAATTACCGTAGAAGTAACGATAGAGCAGGGAAAGACACGCAACGCTACGACGCACTGTGATCAAAAGGGGTGAATGAGTCAGTGATGTCTCTATCACCAATCATTCTTACAGCTCTTTTTTGTATTCCATCCAAGAGGCTTAAGTAAGTAGCTGGAGCACAAGCCCAGAAATGGGAATGTTGCTAAAGCTTTGGACGGAAATAGGTTTTATAGATAATAGCCAGATCAGACGGGAAGAAACATTTCTTGCACCCTCTTAAGAAACCCATCATCTTGCGGAATTTTTGGCGACATCGCATATGTGCTCGTTCCACAAGAGGTGGTCAGTGATGCACATACCGAGAATCTCGAGATGTTCGGTCTCATTGATGTAAGTGCCACTCATTGACAATGGCAGGGGGGCTATGTCTCGCTTTAACTATACAAGACAGCATTGAGTTTTCGAAGCATTAAACTCTACGCAATTTTGTACAATGCTGTTTAAGTCAGAGTTTAATGAGCTTATCATATTTTACAAGTCCAGTTCAACATCCGAAGAGGAGGGATGTGAGTCTGGAAACGAATAAGAAAAGCTAAGGGCGCTATCTTCAGCGAAAAATTTATTGGATTAGAATTAGAAGTTACAGACAAGAGATCATTTATGAAAATGAGGAAGAGGGTCGGAGACAAAACGGAGCCCTGGGGCACACCAGTATTTATATTGTGGGTTTCAGACTTGAAACCGTCCAATACAACAACCGTCCAATACAACTTGTGCAATCGGACGATAATTGGAGGGAGAAGAAGATTCGCCTTTTTTTGGAATTGGCTGGACAAATGCTTTTTTCCAACTGCTCGGAACGAGACCAGAAGAATAGGGTAGATGGAAAAGCTTACGCAAGGGTTTTGCCAGCGTGGAAGAACACCTCTTCAGAATAATAGAGGGGTTACCATCCGGACCAGCGGATTTATGTATGTTGAGATCTTTTAGGACTCTTGCCATAGCACGAGCGAGCAAGAAGATTTATTCTCTACCACGAATTGCATCGCAATTTACTTTCTAGGTCGGTGCCTCTCCGCTCATACATATAATCGAGGTTCCTAACTCACCGGAGTCTACCAAGTTCGATTTTCTCCGGAATCTTCCTTTCTCACAAGCGAGGCGAACTATTCCCCGAGACGTATTTCATGCATATTATTTTTTTTTTTTGCGAACGGAACCACCTAGTACTTGGTTTATGTCAATATAATTGCTCAGTAATTTGGGTTGATATCACCAGAGAGGATCCTTTCGAAGATTTCGTAGTATAGGCACCTTTTTCATTATCTGAAGATTTCCAAGTATATAATTTGTTGTGAAGAACAGACTAAAAGTCAGCATGCGATTTAAGGGAGTCTACTGTTAGACAACCAAAGCCAATATACCACCAACAATATTTACAAGTAGCTACTTAAGCAATTACCATATGTGCAACTTATTACACTGCGAGTGCAAGCGAACCATATTAGGGGTAAATGTTTTCTAAGTGTAAGCGGATTATTTTATAAATATTTTTTTTCTTCTAAATACATGGATGTGCATCGTTGCAATGGTTTTAAGCAAAGTTTGTCATTGACGCGTTAAAGAACTTTTTTCAACTTTTTGATTTTAGTTGGGCAGACAGCAAAGAGGAACCGCAAAATGAAAAGCTTACAAATCTCATGTGCAGGGTGACATTTTAACATCACAGTCGGTAGTGAGTTGGCGGACGGTATGTTGGCAGACGATAACTAGAGAGAATACCTATTTTAACATGAGACGACTTTGGCATATTAAATTGCACTGTTAAATTCTTTGCTTTGATCGTTTGTCTTTGTCTTTTTGTTTTTGCAATTGGCGAATACTGAGTGGGTGGACGAACTTGAAAATGTGTGCTATTGTGCTTGGTTAAAATTGTATTGAAGCATTCACTTGTCAATAACCTTTGTATGATGTATTTTGTTTCTAATTTTGGATTCGAAACATACATACATATTTTTTATTTTTTTGTATTATGTTAGTTAGGTTAGAGTGATCGGGTACAATAATCCTGTATGCCTAGACCCCAGGATCCATTTGATACCGCCTTCTTGACAATGACACTCCAGTTGTTAGCTCTCTCGCGAAAGCTAACCTACATATTTGCTAGGCAGTTCGCCTACAACTCTTCGCTGCCAGAGAGTGACATGACTCCTCCAGTTCTTGAGCGCGTCAATGATTCCATGGGGGCAAATCTTCTTCCGCACTCCTGCTGTGGCGAGAGTCTAAAAAGATCTCAACATACATAAATCCGCTGGTCTGGATGGTATCCTCGCTATTATTCTGAAGAAGTGTTCTTCACGCTGGCAAAACCCTTGAGTAAGCTTTTCTATCTATCCTATATTCTTCTAGGCTCGTTCCGGGCAGTTGGAAAACAGCATTTGTCCAGCCAATCCCAAAAAAAGGCGAATCTTCTTCTCCCTCCAATTATCGTCCGATTGCACTTACGTCCCTTCTTTCTAAGGTCATGAAAACTCTGATAAACTATCAGCTCAAGGAATATCTCGAAGACCAAAAGCTTCTTAACGACGACGGGCAGCACGGCTTTCGCGCAACAGCTCCACTGGTGATCTGATGGTTTATCTCACCGAACAGTGGAACAAATCTTTACATTGTTTTGGAAAAAGTAAGATTGTTGCACTTAATGTTTTAAAGGCATTTGATAAAGTTTGGCATCTTGCTCTTTTATCGAAAATGCATGCTTTCGGTATCGACGAATCCCTCCTTCGATGGATTAGAAATTTTCTTTCCAACCGTTTAATAATAGTTGTACTGGACGGATTCAAGTCTGAAACCCACATTAAAAAAATTGGTCGACCGAGCTTTGTCTGTGCTGCTCGGCCATTGTGTGTCCGTCCTTGTCTAGGGGAGTGCTAACTGGCTCTCCTTCCAAACTACACCCACATTATAAATACTGGTTTGCCCCAGTGCTCTGTTTTGTCTCCGACCCCATTTCTCATTTTTATAAATAATCTCTTGTCTGTAACTTCTAATCCAATCAATTGTTGGGCTGACGATAGTACCCTTAGCTTTTCTTATTCGTTTCCAGACTAACATTCCTCCTTTTCGGATGTGGAACTGCAACGTCAAAATATGATAAGCTCATTAAACTCTGACTTAAACAGCATTGTACAATACAAAATCGCATAGACTTTATTGCTTCGAAAACTCAATGCTGTCTTGTATCGTTAAAGCGAGACATACCCCCTTGCCATTGTCCATGATTGGCAACATCTCGAGATTCTCGGTATGTGCATCACTGACCACCTCTTGTGGAACGAGCACATATGCGATGTCGCCAAAAATGTCGCAAGATGTTTTGGTTTCTTAAGGTGGTGCAAGAAATTTGTCTCCCCGTCTGATCTGGCTATTATTTACAAGACTTATATCCGTCCAAAGCTTGAGTACAATTCCCATCTCTGGGCTTGTGCTCCAGTAACATACTTAAGCCTATTGGATGGTATACAACAAAGAGCCGTAAGAATGATTGGTGACAGAGACATAACCAACTCATTCACCTCCTTTCTTGTCTCTCTCTCTACTTTATCGTTACTTTTACGGTAAGTGGTCTAGTGAAATAGGCAGTTGCATTCCTCCCCTTAAACAATACGCCCGTAATACTCGCGCTTCTAAAAATGCCCATCAGTTTACCCTCGAGCCCATCTTCGGTCGTACTCTCAAGTATAGAGTATCGTTCTTTAGCCGTACTACGCGAATGTGGAACTCTCTTCACACTCTGTCTTTCCAAATCATTGCAATGTTCAGTAATTTAAGACCAATGTACACCGGCACCTCATTTCCAACCCTTTTCCTGCTTCCTAAAGCACTCACTGTGTCTCTTGCATAATAAGGGCATAAAACCCCTTGAGTGTCAGTGTGTGCTTATTATTAAAAAAAAAAAAAAAATCGTCGTCAGAGATTTAAAAGACTGCAGTACTGTGCGGAAACCTGTGTATGGATTTGTCCAATAATTTACGCAAGTGTGGGATATGTACGTACCTACGCACCTGCTGTCCAACTTTCGGAAGCCAGGGCAATATACTTTATAAGCTACAGAGGATCAAAGGGTACATTTCCCGTTCCCGTTTGGAATTCTTTTTAAGGGAGCTCATTGTCGCTTTTACTGTCACAATTTTTACCCTGACACAGACAAAATAGTTCAGGAAGTCGAATTTTTTTTCGGAACAATTCGAATGCGGGATGTCTAATTTTGATGATAATCGAAACAACTTCAATTTAAAATCCAAAAATGCGATTAAAATTCACTATCGATAACCTCACCTCATTCCTTGCTGCACACTTTTTTCTGTTAAGCAATTTTGTCCATAGACGGTCGCAAGAATGTTGGTGTCGTCCGTTTCAGGTTATTTGTTTTGTTGACTTTTACTTTTATTCAAGTTTCTTCACCTCTTCCAAATATAAGGTATACATGCACACAGATTTGCGAGCCAGTATGCTATATGCAGTTTGTATTGTTACTTTTTTTTTTTATTGGCCTGGCCTTATTCTTGTCATGAGTAACCGTTAAAAAACTAAAAGTGAAGCTGAATATGCAAATTTGATGTGTGCTGTTTTTTTGCCGGTTCTCTTTTAATTCTTTGTTTGCTTCGTTGTCGTTGACTTACATTTCGTATAAATGTATGACGGTGGAAGGTAATTAAATATTGCTCAGTTTTTGGTTGGCGCCTTTTGGAATTTTAACGAGTTGGATTTTAAGACTCCGCATGTTAAAAATACTTTTTTTCGAAAGAGGGAACACTGCAAAAGGGTAATGAATTATGTTAATTCGAGGGAGACGTGTTCCATAATGTGTATCGAAAAAAAATCCCTAGAAGGGTCTGAACTTTACCTCTACATGGAATATGTAAAGAACTGAGTAAGTGAATTTCACTTTTTTGAAGAGAAAACCAAAAAAAGATCGTTGTTTAACTTTCGAGCTTTACAAAGCAAAACATACATAGTTTCAATTTTCAGGTAAACTGGCTGACTCGGGCGAAAAATTAACAAGCAAAATGAAACCATTCAACTCAAATTAGTGCGTTAGAATTCTGTGAACTCGCTGCTACAAGAAGAGAGTCCTCATTAGAACTTAAAATACCTACTTTCCTTATCACTTCAATTTCTCAACGAATCTCGGAATCCCATAAAATTATATTTTACTTAGATTGAAAATTGATTGGAAAACTTAATTGTTAGGTATTCTATGGAATAATAGAAGCCAATCACGATATTGTTGGGCCAGTCATGGAGCATGGACTTTATGTATTCTAATCATGCGTTCATTAAGAGTCATTTTATAAATTCAATTAAAGCTTATCAATCGTTTGCGACAGCAGGTAGGGAAGGTCAACGAATATGCAAGAAAATACGACACACGAATAATAAAATGAGTTGAAAAGAGCTTTTCAAACCGGTAATCGATTTATTCAAGGTAGTTTGCAATACTTCCTTGAGAACATGAGAACAGGTTGTAATATGTTCGTATACGGACTTGACATTTTAAATGCGAATGGATGTTGTACTTGATTGTATTTTATGGGAAGGATTTAAGGTTGAAAAAAAGCGTTGAGCGTTAGGCGACCAAGAACGGCAAGAACAGGTTTAGTAATATCGGACTAAATTTCTTCTTACATGTTTTCATCATGAATCATTTGAGCAGTTTGGTACAAATAAGAAATAAGCCCCAACCCCCCCCCCCCTCCCCCCCCCCCAACCCCCATAATAAGAAGCCAAATCATGAAAATACCTTCCAACGACCCTCTCGAGGAGTAACTAAGGTCTTTTGACTGGCTTATCGGCTGCCGTAGCTTAGTGGTTAGGTGCGTTGGCTGCAAAGCAGAACGTCGTGGGTTCGAGTCCTACTCGTGTCCATAGTTTTAATTTCATCTTTCTCGGACACTGCCTCTTGCGAAGATCTGACTAAACTTCCAAGAGTATCAATCCGTCATGAAAAAGTGCCTCTCAACTTTGCCGTTCGGAATCGGCGTTAAATTGTAGGTCCCCTCAATTCTTCACACGCACCCAGAGAATTGTTGATGAGAGTAAGCCACTTAGGCCTTGGCTCTTCAAGAACTGTCGCGCAACTCTATTTATTTATTTTTTTTTTTTTTGTATCGGCTGCCTTTGAACACACATTTACCACCGACAATGATTGTTACTTGCCTTAAAAGTTAAATACCTAAGGCATCGATAGCAAAATTTCACAAAGACAAAAAGAGCACCCCTGGGCTCCGTTTTTTATCAGGCAACATCTTCGTCCTTAAAATTGAACTTTTCAAATTCTGCATCAGTCTCTGAAATTTAATGTTCAAACTTCGAGAATATTGACTCGCATTCAACTCAGTTTCAACCTTTCAAAAACTTCAGTTCATGCTTCAAGAAACGCTTCATTAGTCAAAACTCATACATACGAGTTCTCATGCAAGGGAGCACGCCAACCAGATAAGAAGCCATTTCCTTCAGATTACGCGCAGTCAGTGAAACGTGATCTGCATATGAAAATTATTCGCCAGCTTTCTGGTCTGCCAAAGGATCCTTAAACTTTTCGATAACAGGGCTTACCTCCCCCCCATTGAAACATGATAGGTATGGTAATGTGTATTCCCTCATAATTTCACCAAAAAGGTTATCAACTCTCCGAAAAACGACTATTTTAAATTATGTATTTCCGACGACTCTTTAAAAAAAAAAATAGTGCAATCCATTAGCGAAATACCCTTCACTGTTGAATCTTATTCAAAAATTCTTTTTCAACGTCCGAAAACACGACACGCCATCGGGCCATACCATTGACATCCACTGGGGAATAATCTGTCTCCTTCAAATACAAAAAAAAAATCCTTTTGAGATAATCCTTTGCCTTTTCTTCATTTTAAGAAAGAAAGGTGCCTTTGAAGCAATTTTACATTAAAAAAAGAAAAAAATCATTCAAAAGAGATTAAATTCGTGAAAGAAACTCCTTGTCCGGAAATTTGTTGTAAAAAAGAAATCACTGCGTGTCAAAGTCACACAGAAGACAAGAAAAAAAGAATCGATTTGTGATTAAAAAAAAAACTTCAAATCACCCAATGCCAATGTCTTGAGCTGAGTTTCCGCGATTTGTACTTTCTTCTTCTCTCTTCTTTTGCTTTTTATTGTCATCTGAAAGACACTCTTCTAGACAATAGGAAACAAGTCACGCGAAAGAAGAATGGCAATGACAACGTTGTTTTTTTATTTCACTTCTACTCGAATTGGCCGGCTGGATCGATTCGACGCAATCTATAATGATTTCCTTTCCTTCAAAGAATCGTCGTGGAATTCAAATAAGTAAAAAATGTCCTTTGAAATTTGTGTATGCAAAGGGAGATGTCAATTTCATTCGTTCACTGCCGCCGCCGCCGACGCACAGTTGTCCAAAATGACTTATCTCGTTGCAAAAATCATAACTTTTGAACGGATTGAGGTAGCGGTACAATTTTTTTTTTAATTTGAAGGAAATTTCCAGGGCTGTTACACCAATGAATTTCAAGAAAATTATTTCACAGGGTGTTTCGGAATCATCGGCCGAAAACAAATTTTCTCAAAAAACTAAGTTTATAGAAAAAAAAATTGAAGTAAAACTTTAAAAATTGTCTTTTGTTTTGCAAATGTTGACAAAAACAAAATGATGGCCCCCTAAGTGTTTATAGGGTGTTCTAAAATAAAATTCATCACAACAGTGGATGCGAAAATTTGGCAAAGAAACTTTTTTTTTTTTTGCTTCAAGCGGTTTATACCTTTTTAAGTGACATATTTTATGTGAAACAGTAAAGGGAAAAAATAAACGGACCAAAAATTAAAAAAAAATCAAGTATAATTAAAAACATATAGGTATACATATATTAAATAAAAAAATATACATAAACTATCTTAAACAATAATTATAAATTTTCAGTAAAAAGTTCACTGCCATCATCATCACTTTTAATATTTAATAGACTAATCAGCTCTGGACAGTAGCTTTTTTTGGGCTCTTTTTGGGATCTAACGTGTCTTAAATATGAAACAAGTGGATCTAATGATATGGATAGCATAATCAATAAATCTTCATTTTGTCGTTTCCTTGAAACCTTGAGAGTATTGGATAATCGATATCGCTTGTAATCTTGTAATTTTCCTTCGAAATATTGCTCGTTGTTTCCATTAGTTTCCTCCTTTTGGTGTATTCCGAACATGCCTGCAAGGATTTCGAAGGCCTTCCTCTTGATGTACTTGGCCCTCACTGTCTTCAATTTCAACCTCTTGCATAGTAAATGTTCCATTCAAAAATTCTTCATTTTTAGTTTGAAAATCTTTCTTTGTGTCTACTACTTTGTGTTCATTTTTGCTTAAATAAAGCATATAACTTTTGAAGTTTCTTTCTAATTCCTTCATTAACACTAATTTCTGAGTATTGATTCTGAAACAATTGTACAAATTCTTCAGAATTCGAAGCATTGTGAAAATGTTCCAAAAGGACTTTGTTTGAAATATTCATATTCGAATTAAATTAACACGATCCGATCTTTAGTCAAACGTTTTGAAAACTAATGAAGTTTATCCATTGTCAGAGTTTATATAACAGATAAACATGCACATGCACAAGGATTATTTTACCTGTGAAATTTAAGCTACCCAAAATACATTACTTATTACTTTATTAGCTCTTTTGGGTAAGTGAAAAAAAAATAATATTTCCCTCTACCTGTTTTATTGGACCATAAAATAATGATATATAATTAAAAATATCCTTCAACCTTAAATATAATTAGTAGGTATCAAAAAATTAATCTCTTGTTTACCTAACTTAAGATTTATAATAATCCTTTTGGCTTAGTAATTGCAGGAATCTACTTAAATAGGAAAATGAAAGTAGGCAGATTATAAAAATTGGTAGATATGGTAAAACATTTTGCAAAACCTATATCAATTTATATTCGTAATAAAATCCGAGATAATATTTTTTTTTATTCTAATGCAAAAAAAAAATTAAAATTTCATCCTCTGCTGGTTTTTACAAGTATCATACATTTTATGATACTTTTGGGTTTTTCGACAACCTTATGAATGACTTTTTTATTCATTATTATTATCATTATTAAAATAAATTAAGAAAATGTTATGTTTACGACGCATTTTTCGAAAAAAACTGACATCAAAGTAAAAAATTAGCACGGACAAGAACAACGAAACATCCTTCAAAAAATAATATCTGACCAATAAAAAAAAGATAAAAAAATTTGTAAATGCAGTTACAATGGATAATATTTCTTCTAAAAATTAAAACCTTAACATCGTTGCTAGCATTACTATTAACAGAGAACTAAGCGTTTACGTGGATCAAGGTTTGCCAAAGTAAGCGTTTTCTCAAGCCTTTATTTTTTCTTCAAAGTACAAAATCTCGGCAGTGCGCAAGTATGCGCAGCTAAATATTTTTCTTTTGGCTCAACAATTGGTTGATACACATACCCTATTCGGCTTAATGCATGGACTTGGATGGATTTTTTTGTAGCTCTATTCAAACTCGATAAATTGTAAAAAAAATGGTGTTTTTTTGTTTCATTTATTAAAACCTTAAAAATTATTTTTTTTGTTTTTCAATTTCAAATTTAAATTTACTTATAAGTAATTAAACCAGGAACTATTAACAAAAAATAAGATTTTTCATTCAATATGCCATAATCGCAAAAATGAAAATAAGGAATTTAGTTTTTGTTTTCTTTTTTTTTCTCTAGAAAAAAATTAACTAACTTTGAAGAGCCCTATAAATTAAACTAGTGATCAAAAAATTATTTTGTTTGCTGTTTTTGAAGCTCTGTCTATATTTCTCTTAGAAATAAAAAACAAAACGATAAAAATAAAACATCAGATTTTGTATTTTTGCCACGACTTTTCCCTTTTTGGACAACTGTGCGACGTCAGAGCTCAATCGTGTCGTCTAGGTTATTTGGCAATGAATTAAGAACTATTCTTTTTTTCATTTCTAATTGTAAAGAAGCGTCGAAGGACAGACGGCCATTAGATTTATTCAACAATTGAAATTTCAGAAAAAAATGTGGATCCCTTTGTGAAGGCATAATTTTAAAAGTCATTCAAATAGCAAGTATTGAGGACGTGCTTCCCCCACAACAATTTTCACTTCGACTAATTAAAACATTTCAAAATGGAGAAGTGCTCACTTCTATCTATCTAATCATTCACCTCGATGTTGCCCTTCATGTCTCCTTTCTGAAATTCTTTAGTGAAACCGCATCTAATAACAGTGCCATTTGCGTGTCCTTTAGATGAAGTATAAATATCGCAAAAACAACAACAACAAAAAAAAGCTTAAGTACATGTGTTTGTGTGGATGATTTTCTGCAGCCACAAAAGTGCTACTTGACCAAAGTCAAAGGGCTATTTGCCAATGATGTCCTTTTTTAATTAGCTGGGGTGTTGGGTGGGTCATAGAGTTGACCGTTCATAATAGGCAGTTTACAGAGACAAGTTAAATGCACGGTAGGGTCGAATGGACTTGTTGGGCGATAAAACAATGTCTATTTCAGCTGGTTTGTATCTTTTTATATTCAAAAAGCGAAGCACTGAAGGTGATATAGTTAAGACGGTTGGTTAAGGGATTCTTATGGTCTGAAGCTTGAAATAGAAGGTCTGTTAGGGTTTCTTACTTCATCCCTCCAACGGTTGAGGTTTCTACTCCTTTGCGAGGGCTTTTATCATCTAAAGCTTGAAATGCAAGGGTTTCTTTTGATTTGGAGCTTGAAAAAGAAGGTCTGTTGGCTTTATTGACTTGATTTATATCTCGAAAAGGATCATAGATCTCCCGGAGATAATCCAAGCATCAGATGAGCCTCACCAAACCCCAAAGCCTTCATCTCTTTTTTTATGGGTCTCTCACTAACACTTACGTTTCCTTTAACAATTTATTTTGTATTTGTATTTGTATTTATTTATTTTAATTGAAATTACAATGATACTACAAGATAAAATCTTATGATTAAGTATCAAACAACAAAGTTAACAAAAAGCATAAATTAACAATAAATAAAATAATTTTAACACAATAAGCAGTTATATAAATAATGACATAATTTTTAGAGAAAAGGTTTATTAAAAATTCTTACACAAGATTTATAATTTTTTTTTTTTTTTTTTTTTTTTTTTTTTTTTTTTTTTTTTATCATTTAGTAATTACAAATTTTTAAATTTTTGAGACAATTTATAAGTTTGAAGTGAAGTGTGAGAATAACTTTTTCTGAAAAAGGGATGAAGAAACTATCCTCTGTAGTTCGGATGGAAGATTATTCCATAATCTAATTGCTGACACAAAAAATGAACGCTCTCCAACCGAATGCAAAAAGTGTGGTGAATTAAGTCTCAAACCTCTAGGGGATTGTGAAAACTGAAGTTGTTCGCTCAAGTATTCAGGACACCTATTATGAATAATGTTATACAATTTTAAAACGTTTCTGAAATCATAGTATTTCTCCAGACTCATACCAAACAAAGAATTGCCATATTGCCTTACACTAGTGTACCTAGGTTTGTTATAAATAAAACGCAGGCAATCATTAAATGCAACATTCATTTTTTGTTTACAAACGCAATCTAGGTTGGGGTAAACAGAACAATTATAACTAAAGAATGGCAAAACTAAACTTTGAATAAGACGTTTTTTTATGTCTATAGACAGAAGACCACAAGAGCATCTAAGACTACGAAGACCTCCATAGATTTTCCTTATGGAATCAGAGATGGCATCGCAACAACTCAAAGAGCTGTTCAAGCTAAACCCTAAGTACTTCACTCTATTAACATAAGAAATAATTTCATTGTTGAGAATAACAGGTGGAAAGTCGACAGGATTAATTAGATTTCGGGAGCATAGCATTGAAACTGTTTTGGATGGATTAAGTTTTAGTTTATTTAAATCAGCCCACAACTGAATTCTTCGTAAATCCTCATTCATTCTAAAGACAAGATCCTCCATTAAACCGACTCTGCGGGAGATATAGAGAAGTACATCATCAGCATACATATGTACTCTGCAATCAATGACTTGGTCAGGAAGGTCATTAATAAATATGGAGAACAGAAGAGGTCCCAACACCGAGCCCTGAGGTACACCAGAGTTCACACAATATGCTTCAGACAATCCCATCCGCGTTTCTACCATCTGAGAACGATTCATGAGGTATTCACTAACCAAACTAAGAGCATAATTTGAAAAATTGAATTTATTTTTTAGTTTCACCAAAAGAATTGAATGGTCTATGCTATCAAATGCCTTGGAAAAATCAAGGAGTGTCAACAGACTGATAGAGCTAGAATCTAAAGCAACCCGGATGTCAGAAGTTACTTTAATAACAGCTGTTTCACAGCTATGTTTAGTTCTGAACCCTGACTGCCATTTAGATATTTTGTTATTCACAATCAGGTATGATTGAATTTGACTGGCTATAATTTTTTCAAAAACCTTAGCCATAAATGGCAGCAAACTTATGGGTCTAAAATCTGATGGACTTGAAGGACTCACTTTTTTAGGAACAGGCACTATCTTAGCAGACTTCCAGCTTTCTGGAAACTGACAACTCATAATGCAATGATTAAAAATGTGAAGCATATATTGTTGTACAATCGGAAGAACTAGTTTGAAGAATTTTGGGGAAATACCGTCACATCCAATAGCATTCGATTTAACAGAACGAACAGCAAACTGCACCTCAGTTAAATCAATACAATCAAAACGAAAACAATCAGAAACATCACGTTCACTAAAGGGAGTATCAATATCATTGGGTTCAGAAGAAATTGGTGAAAAAACAGAGCTCATAACTTCAGGACTAAAGGGACACACTTGAGATTTTTTCTCAACAGCCACCCCCACTTCTTTTAAATTTTTCCAAAGCTCTTTTGAGCTAAGTGATGGGTCAAGTTTTTGAAGTAGGTAAGACCGTTTAGAGGAGCGTATTAGATCAGTCACCCTGTTCCGAGCAAAAGTGTATTGTTTTTTATTAAATACAGTAGGATTTCTTTTATATCTTCGGAAAAAACGTTCTCTCTCTTGTATACATTTCTTAATTTGATGGGTATACCAAGGACAGGGTCTAGGTTTTATAACTTTTGAAACCATTGGAACAAAATTATCATATAGACTAAGTACAAATGAATTGAATAGATGAAGCTTATCATTAACATCAATAAGGCTACAAATTATGTTCCATTGTAAATTTGAACTCTCTCTTTCAAGTCCAAGAAAATCAAGATTTCGATAAGATCTATACGTAATAGTCATTGCATTTCTAAAAATATTTATGTTAAACTGAATTGAACAAAAGATGAAATCATGAATAAATTCCGAAGTAGGACGAACCTGATGAAATCCCAGTACCTTAGACTTCGAGCTTGTCAAAAACATATCAATCAAAGAAGGATTATCGCTTGATTGAAAACAAGTGGGAAGTTCGGTGTTAACAACAGACAAGCTCATCCTATCACAAAAATAATGAAAAAGTTCAACAACCCTGTTATTTACTAAGATGTTGACATTAAAGTCACCACCAATTAGTATATTGTTATACTTCTGACTGTATTAGTAACATGTCCTCAAGCTCCTTCAAGTTCTCCTCCCTAAACTTATTTGGCGGACAGTAAACAACAATTAACAAACACTTTTCATCCCCATTTTTGATTTCTACACATAAGAACTCTATGTTACATAAAGATGACGAGTAAATAATCTTAGCTACAATATTCTCTTTCAAATACATACATACTCCACCTCCAATTCGATCAACTCGATCGTGTCTAAGTATTTTAAAACCAGGTAAACTGATGAGTTGTGAAGAAATACTATTATTAAGCCAAGATTCCGATACCATTATGACGTCTAGTTTAGATGTACTTAGCATTTGGAAAAGCACAGAATACTTTGAGCGAATACTTCCTGCATTCAGATGTAAAACATTTAAGCCATTGTGTGCACCACACAGTACATTGAGGGTACCCCTAACAATGTCAGGATCCACAACCATTGGATATTATTCAGAAAAAAATACTTGCACAGCTATAATTGATGAACAAATTAATAAGAATGAGAGTAAATTCAATTAAAATCATATAATTAAGCCCAGAAAATAAAAAGAATTCAAAGATTTGCATGACATAAATCAAAAATTAACTTCATTAAATGACATACACAAAATTCAGAGATAATAACTATAGTTAAATACATTATTCATTGAAGAAAAAGAATCAGAAGGAAACACAAAATTTCAATAAACATTTAACTACATAGGTACTTAGCAAAAAACAAAATGAAACTTTATCTACAGAGCAGTGTCTTCTTCAGCAACGCAATCTGCACCAACAGCAACATCAGCAACACCAGCAACAACAGAAAGCATAGGTTTTCCAGCAGAGGAGCCACCTTCAGAGGCATTGATATTCACAGGAACAGTAGTCGAGAGCGACGAGTTAATATCAGCTGTACTGTACTTATGTTCCAGCATATGCAAGTCAACTATGCAGATAGGTCTCATTTCAGCTGACTCTTTAATGAAAACTCTTCCATTTCTAGTGAACACAGAATGAATATGGTTCGTATTTCGTCTTAATTCATTAGCTCTCTTGAACAAAGTATGCTCCTTTCTAGTAAGACTTTCATAAACTCTTACAAATTTACTAGAATCAAAACCAAGGTCACTCAAAGCAACAGATTTCGTTTTGCTTTTATAATACTCCGCTGCTTTTTTTAGCAGAGCCACTTTGGTTTGTATACACGGCAACTTCACAATAATAGCACTGCTGGAGGAGTTTCGTGCAGGTTTCGAGCGATTAATACAAATCGGCGTCAATGGAGGGAGGTCAATCACTTCACAAAACTTCTTGAAGATGACAGCAATGTTCTCATCAGAAGTGATTGGTACACCATGAAGCACCACATCTGATGCAACATTTCTTCTAGCAAGAGCATCAATTTGGTGTTGTAGTTCAGAGGCGGCCAGGGCATTATCAGTACTGTGAACAAGCACAGCTGATAAATCTTTTTGAAGCGTGTCCAATCGGGAACAGTTGGATTCGATGTTTTCAGAATTGGTTTGGCATACCGTGTTACATGAAAAAATTGAGTGATTGATAGATTGGTATCTTTTGTTAAGATCTCGTTCAAAGTTTTTGAGTTTAGCATCAAAATCATTCTCAATTTGGGTAATGCGCACAGTAAAACTATTTTACAGATCATTAATTTTATTTGTTAATTGTGAAACTGTTGATGTTATATTATTTGACAGTTCTTGAAAACGAGTCTCGATCATACTCCACAGCTTATCATATGAAACTGGTTTTGCGGGGGAACCTGTTGTCAATGAACTTAAACGTGGGCTTGAAGAGTTAGAGTTTTTTTTGTCAGATCTCAACTTTCTCTGTCCCTCATTAGCACTAGCACTTGCGGGATACATACTGATAAAGTTTTTTGTTGAATTTTATTTAAGGCTTATTACTTTGTAAATTAAAATCCACTATTATTCACGATTACAAGGATTAAACAAATTAATATATAACAACTTTTATATAATTCAAGATCTATTAGCGTAGACTATTTTCAGAAGTTTTTATTTTATTATTTACGAAGAACTAAGAATCTTTTACAGAGCTCAATAAAAATATGCTACTCACTCTCACTCATAACTATTTTTATCGAATTTATAAATCAGAAAAAGTAAAACAACAAAAACCATTTATGGTCTAAAACGTCGGAAAAGTGTCAGTCGTAGCCTTTTTTCAAGTTTCATTTTAGGTATGTAGACAACACAACGTTTATCCCGATGATAAACGAAAACGCATCCTGGGTCCATCCCCATCGTTAAATTCACTCAGTAAAATTGACGCAGACCGTTGTTGCCGCAAACTTTGCATATCGTCACTACTAATAGACTATCCTCTAGCTCTAGCTATATAGCTGTCAAATCACTCAACACTTTTAGTGTTTGTTTTTTTGTTTTGTCGTTTCTGTCCGACACCCTTTATTATCACTTTAGAAATTGAAACAGTAAGTTAATACAACTGCCGTTTTTTTCGTCTTTCATTTTGTGCATAGTCACCATGCATCGGTTAGTCTGTGTGCAAGAGGGTTGAAAGTATGAGGTGAAAGAGGTTTTTTTTGACACAAAATTGGATAGGAGTTTGGCATATCAACCCTTTTGCGCGAATTGTAACCAAATAACTATAAAGCCGGTTGGAGCTTGAAGCTCTAGCTTTAGGATATCAGATTGCATATTTAAAAGGGCGATGTGGGTCGTTAGGCTAAAATAAAAAAAGGATACAGTGACAGTGAATGTACCTATGTGAGCGTATTAATAATGAGAACATGAATGTCAAAGAGATGAGGGCTGGCTCAGAGCAAACAAGATGAATCAAAGAGACTCTTCGGTGTGATATTGTTGTTCGGTACAATTAACAAGAAAATGACTGTTATGGTGGAATAGCTACATCGCGTTTAATTAAAAAGCAAAAACTTGCACAAATTATGTCATTGGATCACAAGAGCCAAGAAGACATGGTTGATATTGCTCTATTGAGAATAATGACAGTCGAATGACAGCCATTTTGTGTTGATTTCATCTGTCAAATCGATAGTTTTGTTCTTTGGAATTCGAGGCCCTGGGTTACTAAAAAAAATTCAAAGGTTTTTGCGTTCTCTCATTCTGGCAGATTCGGCTAAGGACCCAATAAGATAAGCAATACCAAAACGTGTACCCTTAAGGTATGCATCAGTTTTTAATTCTCTCACATCCTTGAAATTATTACAAATTTACGGTTTATTCAATGACGCATTAACTGGGTTCAAAACTCCTCAATCGAAAGACAAAGTGTCTGCCATACAAAACTTTGATTTTACCAGTCCTATACTCTACGGCGCCGAGTGCTGGACGATAAGTAAAAAAGGGGAATTGATACTGGGCACTTTCGAAAGAAAAATTCTTCGACGGATTTTTGGTCCCGTATGCGACGATGGCGAATGGAGAAGAAGATACAACCGAGAACTGTATGAGCTGTACCAAGATGTGGATGTAGTCCAGAAAGCCAAGAAAAGATGACTACATTGGCTCGGCCACATCGAGCGAATGGACGACAACGCTCCAGCCAAGAAAGTCTTCTCATCCCAGCCCCCAGGTTCAAGACGACAAGGAAGACCGAACCTACGGTACAAGGACCAAGTGACTGCGGATGCCAGAGCGCTCGGTCTCGGTGACTGTAGAGTGCATGCGAGGGATCGTTCACGATGGAAGACTGCAGTATCTCAGCCTGAGATCCTTCATGGATTGTGAGCCGGATAAGTAAAGTAAGTAAGTATGTAGCAATGACGCATCATCCCGTGTTTAAATTGATTCTAGATTTTGTTGAGTTCTCCAAGCAGGTTTGTTTATTTTTGAACCCATCACGACTTCTAACTAAACTTATAAATTTTAATCAATCCAGAGACTCCCCATTGAATTCCAAAGGTAATTAATGCTTCTCAAAAATTTGTATCCTGAAAAACTTCAAAACATCCAAACTTTTTTTTCAATTCACAAAAAACCTCATAAATGATGCATTGCTTTTTTTAATATCCGAATCCCAAGTGACCAAAAATGTGCATGGTTACATCTGCAAGTGTTCCCACTGATGCTTACAGCTCAGAGGAGACTATTTGAATTTCTAAAAACTAACTTTCGTGAACAAATAGAAAAACTAACCCGAGCGTTATCTCAAAATTGAAGCAAAACTTTCTTCTTTTCAATTTTGTTCTCTCTATTTTGTGATAGTCATTATGATCATCAGGAATCTTCACTCACGTATTCCATTTGGGAGCTGAGATGATGCAGATTCTATTTTGCATTTAGATAGTACGAAGCACTTTAGTCCCAAGC
The DNA here is from genome assembly GCA_943590905.1 of Sphaerophoria taeniata. Lineage (NCBI taxonomy): Eukaryota > Metazoa > Arthropoda > Insecta > Diptera > Syrphidae > Sphaerophoria > Sphaerophoria taeniata. The sequence goes on from OX016542.1 coordinate 89,043,177, forward strand.
TTTATCTATAGTCGAAGACGACTCGATGCAGTGGGAAGAAGAAGCAGAAGCCACTTTCATATGCAAATGATTTCTCTCTTTCCGTTTGGCATTCGGCTGTCATTATAATTCCTAATGGAGTGAACATATAAAGAAGGATGCAATGCAAATTGGCCAACAAAAATAACAACATTCAGCAAAAGTGCGTACCTAGTGTAGGTATGTGTTGATATATGCTAAGATGGCTGGTTGTGATTCTGTTGTTACCTTTGAATGATGATGACGTTGGTTGCAAGTTCCATCAAGGACAAAAGAACGACTGGGCAATAAAATCGTGAACACTTGAGACTCGGAGCAGCGAAGCTTGTAAGCTGGAGTCGATATGAGGGAACAAAAAGAGTCAATCACCTGTGTTTGTGTCTGGTCTTGTCGACGAGGTGCTGAAGAGTTGTTCGACGATATGCAATGGACCTAGACTGCTTGAGTCTATGACCATATCCGCGTGGACGTGAATTATAATCAGTCAAGTTTTATTTTTTTAATTGTTCCTATGTCGGCATGTGAAGTGGAGATGGAGATGTCCGAGGATCCAGTAGAAACAAACAGAGGCGGACTTGGCTAGATTTTGTTTTCCTGTGTGATTCATAAAATCTCCAACAACACAATGACAAGGAAGATGCTGTTTAAGCAGACAAGAAACAGATGCTGAAAATTCTACCTAAACTTTGAGGAACTCAGAAGCTCGTCGCTTAACTAAAAACAAAGACCCAGAAAATATATTGGCTTCCCTGCCATTTGCAACATTCAAATCCGTCCCTGACCAACGTACTGGTACATCAGGAACATTATAGCTGCCCACACACGTTAAAAGTTATACCAACTATGTACAACACAATTTAGACAACAACCGTGAGCAAGAAGGGACTGCTTCTTGTGTATAGGTAGACGAATAGTTTACGTGGTCACAACAGTTTTAAAGCCAACGAACCTTGGCATGTCGTGGAACGTGTTTTTCTCCAACACAAAAATATCCATGAACTTCGATAAGTGAAATCATTTTTTGATTTAGTTAAATTATGAATTTTAATTGATTTTTTTTAAATAATCCCAATCAATGCTCTCGACGTTGTAAGGACCTGTGTAAGTGAACCTATCGCATGACGAAAACCTAGTTGCTAGCAAATTCGCCAAAATTTGAAAAACCATCGATACGAAGCTATTGACCAAATTCATTTCATTCCGTTCGCACCAAATATAATTGGCGCGAATCGCATTTTCTATGTGTGCGGTTTAAGGGCATGTCAGGCCTCACTAAATGCCAAACTCGGTTCATTGATTCCAATGACAAAAAACTTTACCCTACCAATGAGAAAAAAAAAACCCAACATCAAACAAATCCCGACCGAAACCAAAATGAAATTAGTCGTATTGCCGAAACTCACTGCCAACATTGGTCGGATATGGATATAGTGTGGTTGACTGTCTATTTTCATTCAGGACCAATTAAATTGGATTGATGTAAATGACAATGGGAACTCAAGTAACAGAAGAAAAATGAGAAAACTCTCGGGCTTTACCTACATTCTGCGGTATGACCCAGATTTCCATATTTTTCATTTTTTTTTAGTCAAGAGTATTACATCCATAATCCTTGAGGAAAATTGCATCGAATCCTCTGACAGGATTAAATATTTAATAAAATCCTACAAATTATATAGAATAGTTGGTTCATCCCGTCCCCGTTGCGGTAGCAGAGTTTGGTAAGGATTTTTCATATTGCTCGGTCTCCTGTGTCCTGCCGTTGCCGTTTAGAGGACTCGACACAGTCATTGACCGGAACCCAAAGATTGAGATGGAGTGATGGTGAATTAAATATTTTTTTTTTGCGATTATTGCAAAAACAAATGGATAGATAGACGATGTCGTGGTCTTGGTCTTGGTTCTTAGTATTGTTGTTGGTGGTTCGAGGAGGATTGAATTGGGTGTGGTAGATTTTTTGTATTTTTTCAGAAGAAGACAATTTTTCTTCTCATTCTTCTGTGTTTGTGTAAGCTTAAGATTTTAAGAGATAAACTTCAATTCGTTTTGGGATTTGAAGAGAGGTTTTTCGTAAATTGCAATTCACAATTGCTTGTTTATATGTTCGAGGGTACTTCGAACATGTCTGTACGTAAGATTTGTATCAAGCTTTTATGTGGATTAGGTTCAAATTGTTGCAACACGTATTTGGGAGAATAGTGTTAGAAAAATTGGTCAAAGTTGTACCATGATGGTTTTTTCGCTTGAATTCACCCTGTGCAGAATCCTGTGTATGGATTTGTCCAAGATGGTACGCACCTGCTATCCAACTTTCAGAGGGCAGGGCCGCATACTTTAGGAGCTACAGAAAGTCAAAGGCGTACCATGATGGTTTTGTTTGTTTGAATTCATCCTGTGGTGGATTTGTCCATTTATTTACCCAGATATGAACGTACGCATCTGCTGCCCAACTTTCAGAGGCCAGGGCCGTATACCTTAGGAGCTACAGAGGGTCAAAGGGGTACCCTCTTTAGCTCTTAAAGTATATGGCCTTGCCATATAAAATGTCTCTACGAGCAGATTCAATGCTTAAGTAGAATATTTCTTCACTTCAACTTCCACAGTAAAAATCTTAAAGCACATTCCTTCATCAAAGATTGTCATTGACACCTCCCATTACTTTCTTTATTTCACCCTTTATTGACAGTTCATTGTCTGCCCAATCTACAAAACACAACAAAAATCATTCATTCAAAATTTGATTTTCTCTTTCTGTTTCTCAATTTCTATGAACTTCCGGTCTACCCAACACCCAAACATTTTATTCAAACGTGATGCAGCAAATTGATTTCCCATAAATTAACACTTCCGCTGTGTGTGTGTATTTCTGTGGAGCACAACAGCTTGTTTTTCCGCCATTTGACAATTATTATTATATTATTATGCGTAGGCAAAAGACGCTTCTTTGTTGTACAAGTAAAAAAATCATCGATTTCACCTCACTCCAGGCACGCGCACCGCTCATTGCCGACGTCGCCAGCCGCTGCGAACAAATCAACATATCAAAAGTTCATATTTCCCGTTTGAAAGAGTCTTCATTGGGCAATAGTCGCTCGAATACAGCACAACATAACCTAAGAGGTGAATTATTCATTCGACCCGCATCTTTCAAAATCGAACAAAAAAAAAAATTGAAGAAAATAAAAATTCAAATTAAAAAGAAGATTTGCATAGCATGCATGCTGCTTCCTCCCACATCCATCGTTCTGCGTCGTCGACCGAATGGTTGTTGTTTGCTTGTCGATGATGATGAAAATGGAGAAGACCGACGCACGACGCCACCATTTCGATTGTGTATCGCTTCATGATGGTCTTCGGTTTATAAACGGTTAGGGCGTTTTTAGAATCGAAGGAGCGACTTCTTCCCACTGTGCTCCAGAAACCCAACTCTCTCTCAATCTGTAAAAAAAAAAGAACCACTACAATTTTTTTTTTTTTATTCGGGGAACAGGGCGCCTAGTTGCCGCTATCGAGTGGGCCAAACTCAATCTTTGAGTTTCGAATCTATGCCTGGTGTAAAGTGTATCCATGTTTGCCTTTGCCAAGCATTACCTAGTAGGCTCTTTGCTCTTAAAGTGGTCCAGAAGTGTAACTACAAGTTTTTTTTTTGTTCTGTTCGTTCGTTTCTCGTTTTTACGTTTGTTGTTGCTGTTTCGGATGTGGAAATTATTGGGTCAAAGTAGCAGATGGTTGTTGCTTGCCATCCACACAGCTGGATGCTTGATTTTTGATGCCTGAAATCGTTGCTTGCACACCGTTTGCTATTTATCTAAATTGAAAAGATACGGGCTTGGGCGGATATCTTCTAGGACTAGGACGATGATGATGGTTGCGATATAGTGTTTTGGGAAATATGACTATCGTGCGCAATTGATGTATTAATCTGAATGAAGATCTATGAAGGAGGATGTATTTCCTCTCTGGCAACCAGCAACCGAAATAAAACTTGAAGATATTATTTAATTGCATTCGCGTTTGGCCATTGCTTGGTATATGAGTAAGTGTGAAGGCTGAAGGGTCATGTTAGCAGTGGAGAATACTCGATGAGGAAGAGGATATTTCCCAAACTAGGGAAAATCAAACATTTGCAAAGTTTGATCCCTAATTAGTGTCATATAATATGCACCTAAATCGAACATCCCAATCATGTACCTACCTACATAAATTCAACCAAAAACCATGTCACTATCAATTTTCCAATCTTCTAATTGAATCAATTCATCTTTAATTAAATCACTTGTAATAAATACTATAGACAACCAACAACTCAGAGATACAGCAAATTTCACACGTTCAAATCCACACGAACACACAACCGATTGTAATTTTCACTCACGTCATATCTTTATGTCAGTCAGTCAAAAGGTATAGGCTTCAGCAACTTGTCAAACGCATAATATTCAAACCGCGCAATACCCATGCCCATCATTGGTCGCCGTTGTTGTACAACAATACTGGTATCTAAATTGGCTGCCTTAATTTAATTTTCATTTAGATTGCTATTGTTTATTTGACATTAGAACAAAAAAAAATCATAAAGATCCTACTCGTGTGTATTAAAAATGAACGGGAACATGAATGAAACACGAACGGACAAGAGAGCAGTTCGTAGTTCATAGAGGCTCGATTTTTTTTCGTTTAAACAGAGCTGGATTGGGGTCGATTCTGTCAAGTTTTCTATTAAATATCATATTCCCCACTTTTGTATCGACCGTAAACAAATCAACTGTCACTTCATTTGTCAGAAGTGTTGAATGCATTCAGTTTCCAAACTGTCATTTCATAAAACATCAAAATGCCAAACTGAGCGCCCTACTTGATTAAGTGCTTCTGGCTCAACACCAGAGCGACACTGTTCAATAAATTCCCATTCGACGTATTTGTTTTAGTTAGACTGATTGACGACTGTACCGTTCACAATGGCAAATCGCCCGCCGCCACTGCCGTTGCCGTTCAGCCCTCTCTTCCTTGTTTTAATTAAATCACTGGAATGTGTTCCTTTTTTTTGTTTTGTTCATTCCAAATTGTTATGGCTGCTCCATGAAGCACTCACATCAAAGTGGTGTAAAGATACGGGTATTCAGTTGGTGGGTCGGTTAGCTGGGTAGAACGGCGAGCGGCGCGAAATATTATCTCCTCTGATAAATGAATCGGAAACTTGATGTGGTTGATGATGATGGTGGTTTCCGTTGATATTAAATTTTTATTATTCCAAGGGAACACACAAATTTTGTTTCTAACTAAACAATGCAAAAAATGCAAAAGCAAAACAAAACAAACAGAAACTCACAGAAAATTGATAAGTCCTATGCGGCTGTTGGAATTCGCTTATGATATAGAAATATCATCTGGCGGCTGGGTTTGTTTGTGGTTTAATGTTTTGTTCGTGACGATGATAATCATATTATGTTGGGAATTGAAATGATTCTCCCATGATGATTAAAATGTTTTGGTAATTCGGCTTTTAGATTATACAAAATTAATTGTAAAAATATTGAAGATGATAGTTAGTAGGGGCTAGGGGGTTGTTAGCAGCGACACGACACGATGGCGTGATGAAGATATTAGGTTGATCTTCTTTTTTTTAGGAACAAAACATTTACATTTTGTCGGAATAAACAGCTTTTGTAAGTTGGTAGTAATACGGACATGTGCACCGTGGAAACAAGGTCAACATGATTTTTAATCGTTTGCCAAAAGGTATGTTCCTTGGGTGACTCAACACAGCGGCTCCGAATCGGCATTAAATTTTGGTGCTCAAATCCTAACACTTACTTAGGCAGTGTTGAAGCCTTAATTCTGTGGACCTCTCCTGCGACCATAATAGTACTCGAGACCAAATCTTCTTCTTCTTATGGTGGCGCTACAGTCCAGGTCGGACCAGGGCCTCACCCTCACCCAACAAACATTTCCAGCCAGCTCGGTCCCTAGCTAGCTGTCTCCAGTTTCACACGCCAAGTTGGTTCAGGTCCTCTACCACCTCTGTGCTCCTCCTGACATCCGACGTCCTTCCGGGTTGGATTCGAAGACTCTACGAGCCGGAGCATTATTTCCATTCGCTCAACATGACCCAACCATCTAAGTCGTTGGACCTTAACTTTTCCTCGTACAGTTCTTGGTTGAATTTTCGTCTCCCCTCTCCATTAATGCAGACAGACAGAACCAAAAATCACTCGAAGAATTTTTCTCTCAAAGCAGCCCAAAGCGTTTTCATCGGATGTTGTCATGGTCCATGTCTCTGCACCATACATGAGGACCGGGATGATGAGGGTTTTGTAGAGTGTCACTTTAGTTGCTCGGGAGAGGACTTTACTACTCAATTGCCTTCTAAGTCCAAAGAAGCAGCGATTGGCAAGAGTGATTCTTCGTTTTAATTTCAGCGCTGGTGTTGTTGTCTGAGTTGATAGCGGATCCCAGGTAGACAAAGTCCTTAACTACCTCGAAGTTAAATCTGTGTATGTTGACGTTTGCTCCAAGACGTCGATGTTGGTAGTCCTTTCTTGTTGACAGCATTAACTTGGTCTTGCCCTCGTTGACCGCTAGAGCCATCTTCCTGGCCTCCGTCTCAAGACCCACAAACGCTCCACTGACATCACGCTGTGTTCTTCTAATTATGTCAATGTCGTCTGCGTATCCTAGTAGCTGAACGGACTTTTGAAAGATTGTGCCTCTGGTGTTGACGTTGGAGCTTTGCACAATCTTTTCAAGAATGATGTTGAAGAAATCGCATGACAACGCATCGCCTTGTCTAAAACCTTTTTTGACATCAAAAGTGTCCGTTAGGTATTTTCCGACCATGATGGAACAGCGTGAGTTTTCCATTGTCATCTTACACAGACGGACGAGTTTTTCTGGGATGCCAAAACATAGACATTGCTCTATATAATTGGTCTCTATAGACGCTATCATACGCGGCCTTGAAATCGATGAAAAGGTGGTACGTATCGATTTGAAGTTCCTGGGTCTTCTCCAAGATCTGCCGTAGGGTGAATATTTGATCGATGGTGGACTTTCCGGGTCTGAAGCCATACTGATAAGGACCTATCAGGTTGTTGACGAAGGGCTTCAAACGTTCACACAGCACGGAAACAAGATCTTATTGGTGATGTTAAGGTAACTTATACCTACCTCTGTAGTTGGTGCAGTTCAGGGGATCCTCTTTTTGAGGAGACCAAATTTACAGAAACCTATATCGTTGCTTCCTTGTATTTTTTGTAAAAGATGTAACAGACCGTGATTTAAAGTTGGAAACCTATCACCGTAACGCCGTCATTATGTCTTCTTTAATCATACTCTTTGATCGCTTCCTTAACGAACAATGCTCTCATGAACTAGCCAGTTGCATTCAACCCGTTAAGATATGCAACTATTTTACCTAAACTCTCGTCTTCACGGTTTCCTAATTTTCGCTCACAATTGGCGTGAGCTCTTTCCAACAATTGTGATCCATCAACAATTTTAACTTCTAAAACAAATTTTTTTTGACACACCTTGTATACGGGGTGATTCACGAGCGTTGTGCCAAAAAGCTAGAGCGCGTAGGTGGAGTTGAGACAAGAAAAAAATCGTATGGAAGGGGGGGTCTATTCGCCCCCGTTTAGCCGGGAGGGGCGATTTTCTGAAAAATTGACTAATTTTGTAAAAAAAAATATTAAAAATCAACGGCTTCGTTTACAACACCGTGCTATACCTTTCTGAAAAGCCAAAAACTTCTTCTTTCACTTTGTTTTTAAATTAAATTGTTTTAACGAATAGTTTAAAAAAAATAAATTTTCAAACTCAAAATTTTCAAAAAAAAAAGCAAAAAAAAAACATTTTTTAACTAATTTTTTTCAAAATTTTATGTAATTAAGTACTAATTTTGTTTTAAAAATTCAATATCTTTGTTAATTTTTAGTCGAAAACAGAAAACCGGATGCAAAAATGTCTTTTCGTTTTTGAGAAATTAAGAAAAAACCAAAAACCACTTTTTTCTAAAAAAATCTTTGTTTTTATTTTTACCTATCTGGACTTTTAGTTTAATTTATTAGTTTAATTAATAAATTTAATTTTTTGTGATTCGAGTTTTATGAGGACTCAATAAAGTAGAAAAGTATTGGATTTTCCCTGGATTAATCATTTTGTTCATTGATAACGTCTGCTATTGACCTTTCACTTCTAGCTCTCAGTGCTCTCGTCGGCGGATTCTTGAAAACATGCTACGACTTGGGCGCCATCTATTGGGATATCTTTCAGCGTAGAGTCTTTCGGCTTCCCGATCTCGACAATAAGTTAAACCGTAGCAGAAGTTCCTGTCCGCTAACTCTTCTCGAGCGTATGAGTTTGTTATTGTTATGTGTTGATGAGTTAATATTTTAATTGTAAATGGCTGTTTAGTAAATATGCGATGCCTTTTATTTACCTTTAGGTTTTTAATTGTTTTTTCATTCAAGAAAAAATGCAGTTTAATTATCTTAAGCCCTTAGCAGGTAGAACTCTTCGCCGGCGAGTGGCAGCGGCCCCAGGTATAGTAATAAAATAACAAATTGCAGGTCAGTTTTCAGACGTTATCAATGAACAAAATGGTTAATCCAGGGATAATGTAATACTTTTCTACTTTATTGAGTCCTCATAAAACTCCAATTACAAAAAATTAAATTTATTAATTAAACTAATAAATTAAACTAAAAGTCCAGATAGGTAAAAATAAAAACAAAGATTTTTTTTAGAAAAAAGTGGTTTTTGGTTTTTTCTTAATTTCTCAAAAACGAAAAGACATTTTTGCATCCGGTTTTCTGTTTTCGACTAAAAATTAACAAAGATATTGAATTTTTAAAACAAAATTAGTACTTAATTACATAAAATTTTGAAAAAAATTAGTTCAAAAATGTTTTTTTTTGCTTTTTTTTTGCTTTTTTTTTTTGAAAATTTTGAGTTTGAAAATTTATTTTTTTTAAACTATTCGTTAAAACAATTTAATTTAAAAACAAAGTGAAAGAAGAAGTTTTTGGCTTTTCAGAAAGGTATAGCACGGTGTTGTAAACGAAGCCGTTGATTTTTAATAATTTTTTTTACAAAATAAGTCAATTTTTCAGAAAATCGCCCCTCCCGGCTAAACGGGGGCGAATAGACCCCCCCTTCCATACGATTTTTTTCTTGTCTCAACTCAACCTACACGCTCTAGCTTTTTGGCACAGCGCTCGTGAATCACCCTGTATATACAATAATCGTTTAGCCCTGCTTGTCAAAAGTCTTTTCTCAGCTCTTGCTTCGCTTATTTCTTCTTGCCTTCCATCAAACGTCTAATCGTTTATTCTATTTCGAAATGTTATATCGACTCGACACAAATTTCAGAGGAATCCAGTAAATAAACAGAAACATTTTTTTGTTTGCATGCACTTTGTACAACCAAAGATGGTAGTAGATTTAATTTTGTGTTTACATTACAGATGGCGGCCTTCGCGTTTGTTTGTTTTCTGTTTCAGAAAAAAAATATTTGAAGGCATTTTTTAAAAGGAATTTTAATGCCAGATTTCACAAGATTTTTCATTTTTCTTGTTTTTCCCCTGTGACCATTGTTCACACACTCGAAACACAAATTCTGACAGTTCTATTACTTGACGTTACGAATGACGTGTGAGCTGTCAGATGAATAAAGCAATGACTGTCTTCCTTGGTCTATTCAAACTTTTAACATTTCTATTTTCAAACTGAGATTGAGGTTGAAAAATAACGGATTTGCTGTAATGTAAAACAATAAAATTTTAATGGATAGTTTCCGATTCAATGTTTTCATAATTCGCTTTTAATATCGTCGAGAATGACATCAGTCCTAGTTTTTGGTCTCACGTCGTGCAACACCACCGTCATACTCGTTGCAATAACTTCATTAAATTCAAAACAGCCAAATCATCTCGAGATAAGCAACAATTGTACTTATTTGCCACTATGGGTATGGACTTGTTGAACAAAATAAACAGAACCGGAGCGATTGGCAATTCATCAATCAGGCGCAATGACACTGTCATTATGTTCTACTTGTCTCTTTGATATTGTAATGTCAAATCCACCCTTCACAACATGTAACAACGTGAGCTAAAAACCGCACTTACACTAACTCCCGTCTCCCTCTAACCGCAATTTTGCAATTTAATAGCATTAAAGTGGATTTGAAGTCGCAACGACGACCACGACAAGTCGTCCACATTCCTTCCCTTTATCGCGCCTAAAGCCGTGTCCCACAACCATCAATCTTCAAAAAGGTGCATTCGAGGGAGGCCGAGCCTGGCGACACGGCGAAGGCGAAGATTACACCGAAATTACTCTTTCTCTCTGTTATATATATTTTTTTTTCTCCTACTATTCTGTGGATTAGTGTTGTTGCACAACAGAGTAGCCTGAAGTGTGCTGTTGGACTTTATGGAAAGTGTGTTGGCATAGTTTTTTTTTTTAAGGTTTGTAGAAAAAAGAAGCGAAATTAGACCAAGTCTCTTTGCCTTAGGACTAGGTCGTCGTAATCGTAATCGTCATCATCATCATCGCTGGCAGATTAGACGGAGCAAGTGCTCTCCTCAAAAAAAGGAACATAAAACACAATTTGCCAACGAAGCAAATTCTTTTTCTTACTTTTTAATATGAAGTCAAACTAGCCTGGTTATTCAGGTTAAGATTATTTAATTAACGTAATTTTATTGGATTTGGAACATTTCCTATCTAATAAGGTTGTTGGCTGTTCTTTTTATTGTGTGTGGGTTTGAAGTAGCATATGGAAGTGTGTCAGGTTGATCTGGAATCTAGATAGTCTATTGACTTTGATTTTAAGAAAGAACAGCAAAAGAATAATTGACGTTTCTCATTGATCATGAATTTCCTGCTATACTGGTCTGGATTCTGGAATATCAAAATCCAAGCATGAGGAGTCGTTTAAAGTTTTAAAATTATAACGGAAGAGACGAAATGTCATCAAATTGGTAGAAACTTATCTTCACAGCAGTGACATTTACACATTTTGTTTCTGACTGACAGTTTCAAAACTCTCCACTCATAAATTGCTGTTATTGTGACTACACTCTAACAGAAACCAAAATTTCGAATCAAAGTAGTCATGTTATTTATAGTCAGCTCAATAAGTTTGCAACCCTACAGGTCACTGACACAGTGAGACTTTTGACATATGCAATAACAACCCACTCTCCGATTCCGATTTCGATTCGACACACCTTTTTGTGCTTATTTATAGACCCATAAAAGGCCATACTTATGTCGAACGATACACGTTCGTTCTTAGTAAAAAGAAAACGATTGCACATTGCATATTTGCAGGTTGTTTAACACACAAATATGTCAAGTAGATTAAAATGTACCTACTGCATTGCATATGCGTTTCCCTTCGGGAATAACTTATGGTTTGCTGTGGGCGGTGTCAAAAATAACCCTGTGGGAGAAATAGTTACTGAAAAGACTGTCTTACAACTTAATTGAAAACCAAGAAAAACCGATCAATTCGGGTCTAAAGTCTTGTGACAACTGATTTTATTTCAAGGAAATAAGCTTAAAGGTATATTCAAAAGGGAATGAAAGTAAATAGGTAGGTATGTAGTAAAATTATATATAAAGTATGAATACGAAACTGTATATGTAAGGAAAATACAAATGTATGTGAAGCTATAATGTATAACAGTTAATATTATGATTTAAAAGTAGCAATATAATAGATATCAGGGATGGTACTCGTTTAATTTTCAACATCCTCCGGGCGGGCCTCCGAACGTATCTCTAGCGGATACAACAGTTGAATAGCACGACGAAACCTTTTTCCATCAGCGAAGCGAACTTCACATGATCTGATTTTCTGATCTCTTCCGGGGTAGCAAACTTCGACTACCGCTAGTTTCCAGTGGATACGGGGGGTGCTTGCATCGTATACTAGAACAACATCACCAGGTTGAATCTCTTTCGAAAAGGTATGCATAGAGTGATGAGCTGAACGTAAAAGCATCAGGTATTCTGTTTTCCATCTCTTCCATAGAAGAGAAGTGTACTGCAACTTAGATTTCCATTTGCTTCGGAGTTCCGAGTCAGTTATTTGGCCGCTGCTCTCGTTATCAGTTACCTTGGAGCAATTGGTAAGAAAACATTCAGGTGTTAAAGGGGCCAAATCCATCGGGTCGTTGCTAACATACGTAAGAGGTCTCATATTTATAATTCGCTCAGCTTCAGTAAGCAGAGTATAAAGCTCATCGTTGGTAATCTTGGCTTTCCAAATGGTGACTTTGAGAACATTCTTTACACTCTTGACCAATCTCTCCCAAAAGCCACCCCACCACGGTGCTCTTTCCACGCTAAACTTCCAATTTATACCACGGTTACTAAGAAAACCGCAGAAAATTTCGCTGTTGAAAATTTCTCCCAAGCTCTTTACGTCAGTTGCAGCTCTTTTAAACGTCTTCGCGTTATCTGAATATATAGTTGACGGCGATCCTCGCCTCGCGATGAAACGACGTAAAGCTAAAAGGCAGTTTTCCGTAGTTAAGTTGAGAACTAGCTCCAGATGGACGGCGCGGACAACGGCACACGTAAATATCATTATGTATACTTTGCTTTTGTTTTCATCGGAACGTATAAAAAGAGGACCGGCAAAATCCACACCCACGGTCTCGAAGGGCCTTGAAGCTTGTAGTCGATCTCTCGGTAGTGGGGCAAAAGGCTGGGATGCGGCCTTTCCTCTGAGTCTGCGACAAAGTCTACATGATGCAATGGCTTTCTTAATTAACTGCCGGGCCGCTGGTAGCCAATATCGTTCACGCAAACGAGCCAGTACAGTATTCACTCCGCTGTGTAAGGAACATTCGTGGAAGTAGGTGGCGATCAATTTGCTTAAATAACAACCTCGCGGCAAGATGAGGGGCAAGTGATATCGAGTGGCTCGTCCAGTTGGGTTAGTCTACTTCGCATACGCAGCAAACCATGTTGGTCCAAAAACGGGTTAAGCGTTAGGAGGGGTGAAGACCGTGAAATACTTTTTCCCTCCTGTAAAGAAAGAATTTCGTCAGTAAAATAAGTATTTTGAAAATAACTTAACCAATAGATTTCTGCATTTTGCATTTCAGTGGCATGCAAAAACTTAGATGTATGCGTTTTCTTGCCCCTTTTTTCAGCCCAAAGGGGGCACCATTTATTGAGAAGTGCATTGACAGCTCGACAAATATATGCAGTTATTCTCAGCAGCCGCTTCCAGTCACCAATTCTCTCATATAGCAGCAGCGGTTGCAAATTGGCTCAAGCACCATCTTCTTTCTGTTGAAAACCCGTCAACAACAAAGCGATAGAATCATCTGCATGCGACACATCTCCCGCTGGCCAATAACACTTATCTTCTTTCAACCAAGGCGGTCCCTCTCTCCATAGTAATGATGATGACAATTTCTCTGCAGACATCCCCCTCGTTAGCAGATCCGCTGGGTTTTCTCTCCCAGAACAATGGCGCCAGTCATTTACTTCAGTCAACTCCTGTATTTCTTTCACACGGCTGAACACGTACGGCTTCCACTTTCGGGCATCTCCTTTTATCCAATGAAGTGTGATCTGTGAGTCAGTCCACAAATAAAAGCGTTGAGATGGTATGAGCGACTTCCTCAAGTAAGAACATAGTCTGGCGGCAACCAACGCAGCGGTGAGTTCTAACTTTGGCAATGTAAGATGATCGGCTTTCGTTTCTTTAAGTGGTGCGACACGGGCCTTGGCGCACACAAATCTGACATCAGTTCTGAGATTTGACGTCTGAAGTCTTAAAAATGCAACAGCGCCAAAGGCTTTCTGGCTGGCATCAGCAAATACATGCATTTCGATGCACGTCAAATCTGAATTAATTCCAAGCCACCTAGGCATTGAAATATCGGGAATTTGTTCTAAATCTCTCGAACAAGCAAAGTATTTTTGGCTAGACTCTGCATCCAATGGATCGTCCCAATCAACCTTATTTCGCCATAAAGTCTGGAATACGATTTTAAATTGTATTAGAATTGGGCTTAAAAATCCTAATGGATCGAATACTCGAGCAATAACTTTTAATAAATTACGTTTCGTTGGCGTTGCCATCGATTTCAAGGAATCGAAATCCAATTTAAACATCAATTCGTCGCTGTGCACGTTCCATAAAACTCCTAAAACGGAATGAACTAGATCTTCTGTCACCTCAAGATAATTCTGAAGTTCTGAATCGTTGCATCGCCACTTTCGTAGATTCATATAAGCACGCTTAAAAACCTCAGTTGATTCTTCATAAAACTTCCTTGCATCCTCTTGACTGTTAACGCTTGTTACAAGATCATCCATGTAAAATGACTTACTGAGCAATTCGCATGATTCTGGAAATTCTTTTGCTTGAGTGCGAATGTGAAGAGCAATTGTGGCGGACAGCAAAAATGGACTTGAAGAAACCCCAAACGTGACTCGGGTCATTCTGTATTCGACTTCTGAGGAAAAATCTGTACTTAAATCTCTGCTTTGTGGAAACCAGACAAAACGATGACTGTCTCTATCTTTTTTCGATAAAACAATTTGCAGGAATGCCTTCTCTACATCAGCGACTAGCCCAATCTGTCCGACACGGAAATTCAACAAAATTTGCAAAAGGTCTGGAAGTAGATTCGAACCTGTCCATAAGCATTCATTCAAAGATAATTTACCTGGCAAATGAGACGATGCGTCGAATACTATTCGTATCTTTGTTGTTGTCTTTTCAGGCCGATATACTGCACAGTGTGGCATGTAATATAGGTTTTCTGGATTGTCGTCATCGGAATAAACTCTCTCCGCATAACCCGATGAAATGAATTGTTGCATTGCTGTGTCGTATTCACGAAGCTTAGATCTGTCCATTCGAAGTCTCCGGAGAAGGGAATGTAGTCTTGACAGAGCCATCGTTTTGTTGTTTCCCAGCTGTCCATTGATAATTTTCCAGGGTAGATGCGCTTCGTATCTGGTTTCAGTCTTCCGAATACACTTTGATTGTAGTTCTTTTGTAAATTCTTGCATCTCCACTTCATCGCTTCGTATCCCCAAACTCTCTAAGTTCCACATATCTTCAATGGCGGAGCTGAAAAGAGTGGAAACATTTTCGGTGATTAATTCATCAGCCTCGCAAGGACCCTGAAGCGTCCATCCAAATATAGTGTCTACAGCAGTCAAAACATTAGTAATCCTCTTATATTTGCCAGTTACCACCTTCCAATAACAATCTGCTCCAACCAGAATACTTATGCCACCTTCTTGCTCACGTGCACACAAATTCGAATCTGCCAAGACGAAACCAGCCAACGGAGTGCTTTTACTGTCTGGCGCAACCAAGACGTCCAAGCATATTTCGGGAACCACCACTGCCGCAACTTCCACCGAATTTTCGGTAAACTGAGATTTTAAACAAATATTCACAATTTTCATCTTCTTACCTTTAGAAATCTTGTCTTCACCAAAGGGAATAATTGAAAGATTTACAAATCCAGTAGTTGCTAGATTCAGTTTGTCTGCAACTGCTTCTCTAATATATGTTCGCTGGCTTCCACCATCGATAATAAGCCTTACAAAGAGACTTTTTGCTGTTGAAATGGAATCGTTTGCTGCAAGTAGAGCTCGCGCTGTTTGCAAATACACATTTTTCTTTTCTGAAATATTAGAGGCAGACAAATTTAAAGTTGGTTGAAGCATGGCAACTGATGCTGAACTTTCGTTAGATTTTGACAATTCACTGGAAGATGAAACTTTATTATTGAAATTGCACAACGAAGACGGATGCTTATGCTTGCACTTTTTGCAGTATAGGTTTCTCACTTTACATTTATTGGCCGTGTGACCCTTCATAGTGCATCGAAAACATCTACCATCTTCTTTCAATATTTGTTTCTTTTCGTCGATGGTTTTCGTAGAGTTGCACTCTTTCATCGAATGGGCAGTAGATTTGCAAAAAAGGCACGGCGCGTTCGGCTGTGTGTAAGTGAAAAGACCTGCTGCCGTCGATGGCGTTGAATGATGTGCACTCGCTTTGGTTGACAATTTATTGACACCTGCTCTCTCTATTGATTCCACTTCTTGTTTAAGGAATTTAAGAATGTTTTTTACCTGCTTGTCTCCATCGAAAGAAAGAGTTGAGCCACTATCCGACGTTGGATCATTGGTATCTTCTTTTGTTATGCATTCTTTCTGTATTCGGTGATAATCAATTCGGAGTTCATTAGGCATACATTTCAAAAGTATTGATTTCAGCATAATATAATAGTGAGAGGAGGGGATACCTAGCGCTGTCAAAGATCGGCTGCAAGCTATAACTGTGTTATACAGATTTCTCAAACCCGTTGAGTCCGTTTTGTTGGAAACTGTTGGAAGTGCCATGAGCTGTTGCATTAGTTTGTCCGTTAACTTTTCAGTGTCGCCATATTCCTCTTGCAAGAGCGAGATAGCTCCATCATAGCAAGAATCAGTAGGAGTGAAACCTGATATTGTTTTTGCCGCATTACCAGTTAGAACAGATTGCAAATAGTTGAATTTTTCGGCACCGCTCAATGATTCATTTTCATGTACCGTTGTGCGAAAGTTTTCCCAAAAACGAATCCAGTCTTGGTAATCACCCGAAAACTTTCTTAATTCTAATTTGGGGAGCTTCGTATAATGCGTCTTCGATAAAGATGTACGATTAGCGTTGGCCATGTTTTGATAGGGATTAATCAGCGATTGCACCCTCGTTAAACGAACTTGCAATCTTGCCATCATACCTGCAGCGGAGTCTTCGTACTCTGCTATCTTTTCTGGCTTCGAGTCTTCGATGTTCTTAGCCTGAACGTCGTTGTTCATTGATTTCAGGTTCTCGTTGGCCGTAGTGAGGCGTTGGAGGTACGATGCAAGATCTTCTTCCATGGCGTCTAATGATGACAAATCGTCCGTGTCTCTGACTTTTGATATTTTCAAGTACTCGTTCGCTTCGTTAATAATTTTGGTTATCTGGCTGCGATAGCCGGCACGCGCTTGCAGCTCCATTCTACGTTTGGAGTTATCCAATTAGATTTTCAATTATATTCAGTCTTAGTCCCGGGTTTCGGCACCATGTCAAAAATAACCCTGTGGGAGAAATAGTTACTGAAAAGACTGTCTTACAACTTAATTGAAAACCAAGAAAAACCGATCAATTCGGGTCTAAAGTCTTGTGACAACTGATTTTATTTCAAGGAAATAAGCTTAAAGGTATATTCAAAAGGGAATGAAAGTAAATAGGTAGGTATGTAGTAAAATTATATATAAAGTATGAATACGAAACTGTATATGTAAGGAAAATACAAATGTATGTGAAGCTATAATGTATAACAGTTAATATTATGATTTAAAAGTAGCAATATAATAGATATCAGGGATGGTACTCGTTTAATTTTCAACAGGCGGCAGCAGTGCTATTCATAGGGTATACTAACTCCTTCCTGTTAAATCAATGAAATCAAAAGGAATATTTTTATAATCATTTCCTTTTTTATGGTGTGTTCTTTGAAGTTCTTTATTTTTTCGTTGCGATTGTTAAAAGAAATGAGAAGAAATCCCGTAAGTCACGTTTCACGTGCGAAAAACTAAAATTGTTGCATTTACGACGGCTTAAGAAAATGTTATTTTTTTCTTTAATTTTTTTTTTGTATACGTTGCATGCATCATCGAATCGGTTTTTTCGGTTCATCGGACGAAAAGTTGCATTTGGTGAGAACGGGGAGCGCACAGTGACTGTTAATATGGCATAATAGCTGAGCTATGCTGTGTGCCACTGCCACCAGGCCACCACTGACTGACTGTGCTCGGAATTGCTATTGTTTGCCTGATGAAAGAAATGTATTTTTTTTTTCTTATTTCACTCGTCTTCTTCGTCTTTGTTTTTTCGTCTGCTTTTTGGTTTTGTTCTTTTGATATCATGGATAATAGCGGTGGTGGTTCTTGTGTGCGGTGGCGGCTCTTTCGAAAGTCGTCGAACTTGAGCAGAAAGAACTGAGAACTGATGAATGCAGACTATCCCACCGATCTCTGCTGGTTTACACGAGTCGTTGTTCTTGTCGAAGAATTGGCAGGAGGAGGGACACCTATCGATTGGAAAGTAGGTAATTGTACTGCTTCAAAACGAGAAAAGTTATTGTAAAATGGGTTTTATGAATTTGATTGTTTAAAAAAAGGTTAAAAGTTCGACGAAACTGCTCTTGCAAGCTTACAGGCTCGTGGTCCGAAAAATGTCATCAATGAAGTTAAACTCGCATTCTTCCAAAGCTTGCAAACGTATTCGAATCACAACTCACTCAACTTCCTTTCATGTTCGTTCAATTTTCACACGGCCAAGGAGAATTAAAGAAGCTTCCTTATGACATTTGTCCAAAAATGATTCGCATTTCGATATATTTGTCAGAAATCAAAATTCATCGATTACCTTTCAGTGATCGAATCAAAGAAATTAACCGCTGACCATAATTTTTATTAAAAAGACGTGACTGACGTCTTTAAAAAGGGGTTCTTACTTTTCTTGTAATTATCTACTGCGTCCGCCACTTCAAGGTGTCAAATGTTAAAATCGAACAACAGAAGACCCTAAAAGTGTAAAGACCGGCGCGGCGGCATGTGTAGGCAATATTGACATTCCAATGTATGCTTTAAATTTTTAATGAGTTTGTGTCATTTCCGGATCAATATTGAAGTTCTTAAAAGCGGAAATGTTAATTTTCATTCTCTTCTTGCTTTGCGTCGGCTCTTGAAATATGGAGTCCCACAAGGTTGTATATGGTCACCAATAGAGTCTGTTTTTCTTTGTTTATTTGAAACTATACGAACATTTTGCGGTAATGAAAGTGAACCCTTATGAGTAAACTCTCCAAAAACATCTTCGGGAATCGCTGTACAAGCTCGTTGCATATTCCTCACCAAATGTTCCTACAGACTTGCAATAAGCGACAAAGTTTGCTCAATGAAGTCTATCACTTCATTTTAGTCAAATTAAGTTATTATTTAATTGAAAAGTAGGCCCAAGGTTCATTTATTCTCATAACAAATGCTAGTTCTTGTCTTCTTTCCCAGCAAATCAAGATGAGACAATCATCCCTTTAAGTCCATTCCATGCATCATCACTTTTGAATTTCATTTCAAAGCAGAAAATTGACCAATTTAAAAATCTCTCTGTCTCGACCTTACAACAATTACATGGTCTCTTTCCTCTTCAATGAATAAACATTGAGTCATAATTCGGTTGATGAGCATTCATAAAAGGAATTCATATAGCGATATAGCGTTCCCTTTTGCCAAACCAAATGAAATGGAATTGAACTTCAATTTTGAAATAACTAAATTAACATCAGCATTAAATGACCCTTCTCCTGTCTCTGTCACTCTTGAAACACCCGATTTCGAATAATGTATGTAAGTAATGCAACAACAGTTCTGAACAACAAAATCACATTTATCCAAATTGCTTCCGACAGTTCGTGGCCACGGTGTATTGTGTAAATTACACAATCGCACAATTCGGGCATCTCGCATGACTACGACATTTGACATTTGTGTTGCCTTTGACCGGTTGCGCGTTCGCTATAACTGTGTGGTTAACAGGTTGACAGAATGAAAGGGGGGCAGCACTTTCGTTCTGAATCAATCACACACACAATATGCGTGCGCTCAGATGTAATAATTTGTATTCCATTTCCGGTTGAAGAGTGTAGGCAGTGCGTTCATTTTTATGCGAAAGTCATCACACCGCAATTCACCGTTGACATTTGAAGCGAATTTTCATTTATTTTGACATTGTTGATGTCTTTCTTTGGTGTGTCCGATGTGTCCTTGCTCGAATGATGATGACAATGATGTAAAATATTATATTAGTTCAGGGAGAAATTCCCTGCACTTGATCATTAAAAATTTATGAATATCCTCGACCTCATATTACAATGCACATTCCAATTGTTGCATAAATTAGAAAAAATTCTTCTTGAGAATTGATTGGTGAACAATCTCCTCTAACTAATCCTGCACTGTCAAAGTCTATGAATCAAAACGTTTTGAAAATGCCATCCACTTATACTTATCTGTGTCAAAATATAAACTTTCTAATGATCTCTTGAGCAAATCAATTTTTGCTCGCTCTGCTCAATTGGTAGCATTCAAGTGGAAAATGTCAATGACAATGACATTTGTGTCTTGGCTGATGGATTGTATAGTTCGAAAGGTTGAGTTTCATTTTGCTGGTGACCTCTACTTAGAGTTTTTTGTTGTAAAGGGATAATAACTCGTGTCGTTTTTTTTTTTTTGCGGCAGTGTGACAACATTTTATCCCGAACTATTCCAAATGTCATACTCATACTCATAGTTGTCGTCGTGGCGTGAGTGGATCGCTTCTGCTATTTGCAAAACATACACATTTAGTCTAATTGATGAATGCACTCGTCCAACTTTCAAGTGCAATCAAATCAAGTGAACGGTTAATTATTTTGACTCCATTAAAGCAAATTATGGCTTCAACTTTTTGACATAACATTAGAAAAACCATTGGCGCAATTCAGTGTTCGGAGGATAGAAATGGTCTAGGATGGCTTAAATGGATTATTTGTCCAGCTTTTAATTGAAATAAATGCAAATTGAATTTGATTCAATTGAATTATTGCGCTTTTACGCACTCGCTTCTTTTTTCTTTTTTTTTTGCTGCGGGGCGAATGTTTTCGGTCAGTGAATACTAATTTTTCGATGCTATTATTAAATTCGGATTTTATAACAAAATTATTTACGACTGCACATTTTTGTTGACAATTCAGACACGGTCTCTTGTCGAAACAGGTGTAAATAGACAGCAACTCAAAATGTCCAAGAAGAATTAGCAAAAAAGTATTTTGGGTCAAGTTTTTTAACGATTCTTGCAATAACAATGAGTTGATGAATAATAATGATACTTACTTACTTATCCGACTCACAATCCATGAAGGATCTCAGTCTGAGATACTGCAGCCTTCCATCGTGAACGGTCCCTCGCATGCACTCTCCAGTCGCCGAAACCATGCGCTCTGGCATCCGCAGTCACTTGGTCCTTGTACCGTAGGTTCGGTCTTACTTGTCGTCTCGAACCTGGCGGCTGGGATGAGAAGACTTTCTTGGCTGGAGCGTTGTCGTCCATTCGCTCGATGTGGCCGAGCGAGGTATTCGGCTTTTCTTGGCCTTCTGGACTACATCCACATCTTGGTACAACTCATACAGTTCTCGGTTGAACCTTCTTCTCCGTTCGCCATCGTCGCATATGGGACCGAAAATCCGTCGAAGAATTTTTCTTTTGAAAGTGCCCAGTATCAATTCCCCTTTTTTACTTATCGTCTAGCACTCGGTGCCGTAGAGTAGGACTGGTAAAATCAGAGTTTTGTATCATGGCAGACACTTTTTCTTTCGAGTGAGGAGTTTTTAACCCAGTTTTTTGGCCAAACCGAAGCAGCAGCGGTTCGCTAGCGTAATTCTTCTTCGGATCTCCACTAAAGTGTCGTTTGTGGGATTGATGTTTGTTCCAAGGTAGGTGAACTCCTTAACTACCTCGAAATTGCTGCTACCAACAGTGACGTTTTGTCCTAGGCGGTGGACAGATGTTGCCTTTGTTTGTTGATAACATGTACTTTGTTTTGTCCTCATTCACTTCAAGACCAACGAGTTTTGCCTGTTCTTCAATCGCTGTGAAAGCCTCAAACAGAGCTCTCTTGGATCGACCGATCGATGATTTCTATGTCGTCCGCATAGCCTAGGAGCTGGGTGGACTTGTTGAAGATAGTGTTTTCCGTGCTCACACCTGCCTTGCGCACTATCTGCTCCAGGACTATCTTGAAGAAGTCACATAACAACGCATCTCCTTGTCTAAACCCTGCGTATGTTTGGAATAACTCGGATGAGCTGTTACCCATTTGCACACTGCACTGCGTACCTATGACATTTGGTACAGCTGGATCAGTTTGTTCGGGATCCCGAATTCAGACATCGCCATCATAAGCTCTTGGCGGTGGATGCTATCATAAGCAGCTTTAAAGTCGATGAAAAAATGGTGGGTTTTGACTTGGAATTCGTTGGTCTTTTCCAGGATCTGCCTCAGTGTGAATATTTGGTCTATCGTTGTTCTGCCTGGCCTAAAGCCACACTGGTACGTACGGACAGTACGTTGGATAGGATTTTGTATGCAACATTAAGCAGGGATATGTCACGGTAGTTTGTGCATGACATCGGATCGCCTTTTTTGTAGATGAGGCATATGGAGCTTATCGACCAGTCAGTGGGCATGCATTCTTCCTCCCACACTTTGGTGATGACCTGGTGCATACGGTTTATTAAAACACCTCCTCCATGTTTAAAGAGTTCCGCAGGTATGCCATATCCGACCCCTTCTACCTCTTCTGTGCTGGGGGCTTGGACTGGGTCTTCATTGACTGGTCTTGCTTCTCTTTCGTCATTAGCTCACTCGACATTTTGCGCATTCAGCAGCTGTTGGAAGTGCAGCTTGAAAACATCTACAATTTCCTGTGCTTCGGTGACTAGGTTTCCTTCACTGTTTCGAAGAGCCTGTGCCCCGGTTCTAAAACCAGAAGCTAATTGCTTCTACCTTTTAAAGAAACGCCGGGTGTTGTTTTTGGCCCGAGACTCTTCTAGATTTTTGAGCTGAGATACTGCGGATGCTCTTTTCTTCCTTCGCAGGGTCTTTTTCTCATTTCTTCTTTTTGTGCGGTACTCTTCTCTTGCTGCTCTTGTTTTCCGTTGCAGCATATGCAAACGTGCATTTTCCGTCTCTCTTTTCAATATCGCGCACTCATCATCATACCACGGGTTCTTTTTCGGGGGTGGCTGGTAACCTATGGTGGTCTCGGTTTTTTAATTCATGATCGAATAATAATGATAATGAATTAAAAAACCTAACTCTATCAGGTAACATTTCAGTATTTGGGTTTCAGTGGTATTTCAGACCATATCGACTTGAGCAGAGGCACCCTGTCATTTGCATAATGAACCATGCCCACTAACAGCTTTGTTAAATGAAGTATGATACATTGCCGACAACTTTTTATTCGAGTCAAATAAGGTTCTGTGTGGTTTTAATACCCAATGAATGGATTTTGAGTTTTTTTTTTTGTTGACAAAAATGCATTTGAAATCAAGGGAAAGGGAATTTTCAAAGTTGTGTAAACACTGTTTGTTACATACTTCAATTTCCATTCAAATCGAAACCAATTGACATTTCAAATGCACTCGCATAGGCATAATAAATGAGATTTAAATGAAGGGAATAAATTTCAATAAAATCTAAGAACAAACAAAGGGTCGGCATTTTGACTAGGTGAAATGAGTTTTGTTACAGTAGACATCAGTGACAGTGGTTTTGACATGTTCAATTGTATCAACATCAAATTCTGAGCGAAAGAGAGGACAAATCGATTGAGCTTTGCGGTCACTGAATCTGAAATCTAGTTTATATAATTCTTTCTTTCAATCATTGTATTGTCAACCAGAAAAAACGTCCAGTGTAAACACACCTACACTACACATGATTGTGGGTACATTTATGCATTAAAAAAACATTTAATTGTTGTTTGCGAATATTGCGTGAAGCTTTCTAATGATAAAGCTGACCGCTGACCCTGAAGAACTCATTCCCATAAATTAAGTACCAAACATGAAATAACAGTAGGTAACACGCAGTGGACCGTCCTTCAAACCAACGCTGATTAGCTTCAACGTCATTCCAGTTCATAATTATTGTGTTTTCCATTCCAATCTATTTTTGAATTTTACATATTTTTTGTGATTAATTTGTTTTGCTTGATAAAATCCCTCTTTGACATATCTGTTAAAAATGTTACAAAGAAATTAGAGGGAGATAGATAGAGAAAAAAAATGCAAATAAAATAGAGGGCAAAAATAATTTTTTTATTTTTTTTCTGCTTTGTGTTTTTGTGCACAGCTGCCTTCCTACGCTTCGGTGTGTTTGTAGGTTAAAAGGACATGGGCATGATCCCATTTGGAATGTTCTTAACATTGTGTATAGTTTATATTATGCCCACACTTTTTGACATCGTCGCATCGTGGCGTCATGTCATTGTCGGTCGTCGACGTTGTTGTTGCTGATTATATTCTTGAATTCATGTACTTTTGGAGGAACTTTTTGAAACTTTTTATTTCACCTTGGTTGGATATTGGTACATGGACTCTGACTTTTTTCGCTTTCAAAAGGTTCAAGGATGTGTTCCAAAAAAAAACTCACAATGAGAATAAAACGAAGCCTATAAATAGGTCTTAGTCAAGTTTAAAAACTGCTAAAACCTATAAATAAATATGTAGATACCTATATGTATATTTAACTTGGTTTGGTTGCAAGTTGCAGCTCCAACTAATCAGCAATGACAAACAACGAAAATTTTGCATTCTGTCAAATTTGTTTTGTTCACTTTTAAATCAGGGAACAACGCAAAACCATATTTATGTGAACAAAAATTTCGTCAAGTATACATTTTAAGTTCAACAATTGATGGCAATTCAATTCGTTTGAGGACTTTTCGCGCTCTTCGTTGAGTTCACGAAGGAGTTTCTTGTTCTCCACACTGAGAACGCTACTGTTGAGTCTGGCTAAGTTTCTGGCGAAGTTCAGAGACGCGTTCTTCCAAACGATGAACATTTGAAATTTGTTCGACGACCTAAAGAATGCAATAAACGTTATATGAGATCTGTTTGGAGATGGAAAACCTTACCTCAGATTTCTCCTTCATCCTCTGAACTTCTCCACCATGTCCTCGAGTTTTTTGATGACTTCTTGTAAATTATCCGCCCGCTGACGTTGACTGTCTTCGTCATCTTTGGCGGCCTGCAGGTCGGCCCTCAGTTGCTCTTCGATGGCATGGAGTTCCGTGTGACTGTCGTTAGCTGTTTCGTATGGTGAGGAGATTTTGTTCTCAGAATCACTCCGAGCTTGGTTCAAACTGCGGCTGCACTCGGAGACTTGCAATTCCCTCTCGACAACTTGCTTAAGATCCGAGGCGGCTTTCTCCTTCTCCGCACTCTCTTTCTACAAGCGGGCATTCTCCGAACGGAGATTGTTGTTGGCTTTCATCTCTCGATTGAGTCGACGTTTTATTTCGTCAATATTCTTGTCAGCGGCTATCTTGACTTCCTGACTACTTCGCGATGAACAAATACTGTCATTTAGCTCCGTGCGAACATCCCTCAGTTCCATGATCAAGCGCGACTTGTTATCCTTCTCAAGACGAAGTATATGCTTGAACTCGTTCAACTTCTTCTCGTAGGTCTCTTGGAAATGCTTCTTTTTCTTTTCGAATTCAACAACTTCCGTCTGAGCTTGCGTCCATGTGGAAAGGTGATCATTTCCTTGGTGTGACTCTCCTCGCAGTGACTGAGGATTTTCGAGTATGTCTCGTGAAAATTTTCCTCGTGGAATGGTGTGAGTTCGCAGAAGAAACTCGAGGTTTAAAAGAACTTACGCTATACTGGGATTTGGTCAATCTGCAGGTGGAAATTGTCTCAAGAAGTTCTGGAGCAATGTAATCAGGAGTTCCAACCGGCATTGTGTTTTAGCCTTAAATTATTTTACTTTAAAATCAGTTAGTTTGTTGAAAAATATGAAATCTACAAAATACAGATAATGTTTGGAAAGATCAAATTTAAATTTCAATTGAATCAGTTTAAATAAAATAAATCCTTCGGGTTAAGGGAGGAGGGACTATTTCGTATTACATAAAAGAAGTGAAAAATAACTAAACGTATTGTTTAGAATATGACGAGTCAACAACGCCGAAGTCTGCATTTTGCACAGTCCGTATGTTGAAATAAATGAATCAGTCCGTCGAACTTCAGCCCAGGTCAATTTATAAAACCCACCATAAGGATACACCAAACAACGCCCATTTTCAGTTTTAAAAGCAAAGCCAGCAAAAACAAAACCCCCGCCCCAAGTACCTACAGCATGTTACTGACTACGACACGGGACGTACGATATCCAAAACGGAAACAACTGATGGCAATCGGTGCTCCTGCTGCTGCTGCTGACTGTGTCTGTGTGACGAGGGCAGCAGAAAAATATGCAAGACAAACAAACCTTTGCTACATCAAACGGTCACTACAGGAGTCTGGACCAAAAAGGAAGTTTCTTCTATTTTTTGTTTTCGTCCTTTTTTTCTCTATCCGCCCGAAAGAGTTTTCCAGTTCAGTGTACCGGTCCCGGTCCAAACTGATCCAGGAAACTCAAAACGAACCCTTTAAACTCTCCTAATTGTGTGCTGAAAAAAAAAAAAATTGCGCTCTCTCTCTTTTTATCCTAAGGCAAATATATGCACAGTCAAGTCGAGTCCAATCGTCCAGTTAGTTTTTCGTTAAGGATTTTGTGTAGTTTTTCACACGTAGTTTGGGTTGAGTTCGAGTTCTCATGGATTTTGCATATACATAAATTCAAACAGAGGTCGTTGTTGTTTGTTCAATTTCGATGGACAAACTTTTATGCTGTATTTATTTTCAGCTTTTGTTTTTGTTCTTCTTTTTTGTTTAAATAAAGAGAAACTTTTAGTTGAATGCAAAATATAACTAAATTATTTTTTTTTTGTTTTTTTTCTATTTACAGAGTTTGGGAATATTAGCGTCCATACCCGCCGCATTACTTATTTTATCATTATTTGGCTTACTGCTGTATTTATTGACAAGATGCTGTGATCGAAAGCCAAGGAAACCAAGCACGCAAAGATGTCAAAACTGCACACTGGTTATCATCACATTGATGTGTTGTGCAGCTATTGGCTTAGGTGAGTTTCAATTAAAAACTAGAATTTTAAAATCAAAGGGGGAGTTTGTAAAAGTTTCACCCCCATTTTGTTGTGATAGTTTGGCAACTTTTTTTTCTTCTTGTTTGCTAGTTTCCTTTTATTTTTGATTTATGAACTTCTGTCGATTTTTAATTTTTTTTTTATCAAGTCATTGACTTAGGTTTTCAAGTCGTTTTTTAATATTGTTAGTTTTTGTTTAATAAAACAACCCGAGTTAACAGACCTTAGGTAAGGTTTCGTTGAGGGGCTGACAGTTGTTGATGTGTTAGCGTCACCCTTGGATCAATATAGATCGATTGAGCTAGCCGTGAGTATTGATACTCAAAAGCTAATAAAGACCTATGTGTTCACTTGTTCAGTTAATCAAGCCATTTGGAGACATTGATGAAGTTCAAAATGGTATAGTAACTGGAGTAGTAAAGAGTTCTCCTAAGTCCCCGAAGAAGTAATTGCCGAGCAATTTCTTCCTTTGGTGGGAAAAAGCGGGACAGTGACATAGAAAGTGTGGTGTCATCATGCACCTCCTTGTCACCTGAAATGATTCTCATATTTTTCTTATGATATCCTAACACATTATGTCCGGTAATTATGCTTACAAGAGATCGAAGTGATCTCCTGTGTAGTTGCATAATTCTTTCCGTTCTTTCGTTCTTAAAACAGGGCCAGATCTTTCTTGTAGTGCCGCAGGTGTCAAGAAGATTCCACCTTTCATCGGCCGTAACAGTTATTCTATTTGAAATTTCCTGGGTGGAGTGCTGACTAGCTGAGCTTGGCTTACGTCAAGCATTGATCCTAATCTTGCTTGTTCATCGGCTTTCTCGTTGCCTGGTATACCGCTGTGGCCTGGGACCCAACAGAGTCTAATGTTATGCTGTGCGCCAAGAACCTTAAGCTCTTCGCGGCAGCATGAAACAAGCTTTGATTTTACCTCAGTTTGCAGTAGGTAATCGCTTTTATCGCCGCTTGACTATCAATGTAAAAGATTATCAGCCCTATTATGAGTATCAATTTGATAGTCGATAGCTTCTATCAAATAGTTGATAGTTTCGTATTATGAGTATCAACTTGTTATTTTTGAATGATTGTGAATATTTATCAAAATTTCCGTGTAGATGAGTTGTTTATTTCAATGTTTGACTTTTCAAAATTGAAATAAAAAAATTTTCAAAAAGGACTTGGAAACTTTTTTCTTTAATAAGACGGAAACTATTTAAGATATTACAAAAATTATATTGCAGACTTGAAGTGCAATAAAAACAGTTATGAGTGGAACTCGAAATCTTGTTTCTTTTTGACTATTTCGCCTTTAAAAATACCAAAACAATTTGTATATTTGTGTTTCAATAAGGAATTTTTAGTTGATAGAAAAGTTGATGTGTATCAAATTTTGTGATATTCGTAATACCGTTTCTATCAAAAAAATCATTCACAATAGCTATTAAATCTAATAAAACTCAAAAGTCGATAAAAAATGCTGACAGTTGATAGTCATAATACGAATTCATTAAATTTGTTGATATATATCAACTATCAAGTCGATAGTTGCTAGTCATAATAGGGCTGTATCAGCCCGTGGTATAGTCATCATTAATACCTGTTTAGCAGGTGTTGTCAGTGCCAGGACCTCCGCTTGGGCTTGGAAGACACTACTGTAGTTTGGAAGCCTAAGCGAAGCGAGTCGGTTAACTTGAGATATCCAGAATAGAAGCCTGCACCTACACCAGTATCCATCTTAGATCCATCAGTATAGAAAGCTATTGATGACTCACTGGAGGAAAGGCAGCATGGAATGGTTTGTGAAAATCTAATTCGCGTGTTTTATAGTCTGTCGTAGTACTATGACCCATAACTTTATGAAGGATCTGAGCATGTCTTATGCAACTGTTTTTCCAGACTTTAATCTGACTAAGTAGCAAGGCACTTTTAGGGCAACCGCAAACTGCAGACTTTTTATCGGCCGATAGTTTGGTCGGCTTCTTAATCAGTATGGAGAGGTATGAATATGCGCACACTACAGCGATTCAGTATCGGCCGATAAAAAAGTTTGATGTGCTACCCGATTACATTCAAACAAATCTGTCGGCCAACTATCGGCCGACTGTTTAATCAGTATTGGCGCATACATGCCTGCGCATACATGACGATTGTTTAGTCGGCCGATAGTTCAGTTCGCTCTGTGATTTGGCGTCGTGTGCGTTAGTTACATATCCCACTCAAAACACCGGGGATATCAACATTCAACAGGCTATCAACTAACATCTGGGTGCAGGTGTTCAATCGACAGGACATCTGGCTAACCCTAGAAGCAGGTGTTCAATCAATGAAACATCTAGCTTATCGATCACAGATGTTCAATAAACAAAACATCTGGCTAACTCCAGGAGCAGGCGTTCAATCAAACATGTTCAATCAACAAAACATCTGGAGCAGGTATAGAAAGTCTTAAATTTGTATCCTCCTTCGCTATTGCTGGTCCAATTAGCTTGACAAGTTCATTGAAGCTGGTAATGCTCATTCGATAATAGGCGACAAAATTTTTCGGGTAATCAAGTGGAATGCATAGTGTAAAATTTTCCACTAACTAATCTATCACTGAGAATGGGATGCACCCAAATACTCTCGGAATCTCTTCTTGATTTTTCTCCTCCGGAGTATGATGAGAGCAATAATTTTTCTGGACAATATTTTCATTGTGCGACCGCTTCAACAGTCAGTTACAAACTAGTTCGAGAATAGTCGGCCGGTTGTTGGATAGTCTGCGCCCTGTTCACCAACCAAACTGTTTAGTTGGCTCGGTGTGCGCACTTTCAGCCCAACCCGACTAAACTATCGGCCGATAAAAAGTCTGCAGTCTGCGGGAACTCTTAGCTGCCGATTATTGAACAAAGAGATCTAGGGGTTTTATATTGAGGATTACTTCGAGTCCCGCAGTTGGGGTGGACCTCATTGCCCGTGACCCCGTGTAATGCCTGTGCACGCAAGTCTTTGTACTTTTGTCAAACTTTTGAAGTTCGTGCTCTTGTCTAAAGCATTCCACAGGTTTTCCGAAAAATTCTATTGCAGGAGTAGAAGGCGATCGACGCTTTTTTATATCTTTCTTTGGTGTTTAGACCCCAGTTTAATTTTTTATCTAAGATCACACCGAGATATTTAACATGATCAGAGATTTTAAGAGGACAGCCTTACTCACTTCTTCACTTACTCACTTCCTAAAAGTTTAGAAAATAGTTTTTGTTCTTAATTTTATAAAAACCAGTATTTGTCGATTTCTATATTGACTGACTAATAAATTTTGTCTTTTAATTTTTGCAGGTTTATATGGAAACGATGATTTCCATAATGGCTTGTTGCAAGCCTTCAGTTCCGGAAAACAAGTCGAAGGGCTTGTTGGAAATTTGAAAAAACAGGTGAGTTTTTAACAAACTTTGTATATCAACATATAAAATAAAATAATTAGAGTGGCGCGACAGCTCTTGAAGAGCCAAGGCCTAAGTGGCTTACTCTCATCAACAATTCTCTGAGTGCGTGTGTAGAATTGAAGAAACCTACAATTTAACGCCGATTCCAAACGGCAAAGTTGAGGAGCACTTTTTCATGACAGATTGATACTCTTTGAAGATTTTTCAGGTCTTCGCAAGAGGCAGTACCCGTGAAAGATGAAATAAAAACTTGGCCTGAGTAGGACTCGAACCAACGAAGTTCTGCTTAGCAGCCAGCGCACTTACTAACTAAGCAACAAATAAGTTTGAAAATCTAAATTTTATCAATGGTTCCCCGTCACCGTAAGACATTTAGCTGTTATGTTGAAACTAACTTCAAAACGTACCTATGTTATACTTTATTTCAACTTCAAAAAGCCTTTTACAACTGTCTAACCGGCCATACAAGACTAGGATCAAAAACGAATAAGTGAGCAATATCTTAACTAAGCTTAAAAATTTCAAAAACGTTGCCTAGGCGTAGGCCGAGTCAAAAATACATCAGGCCTAGTTTACATTTATTTTTCTTTAATCCACACACATGATGTTGTTTCGGGTGTGGTCCTCCCTACCCCATATCGTTCACTTATATCTATACAAAGTTTTATCTAACAACTTTAATTACCACACCAACATCCAAAACAAAAACGTCCCTTTCCTTGTCTCATTAGCTGGAATTTACAAAGCTATTTTTGCCATTTGAAGCTCTTCCATAATGTCAACATGACCTGAATAATTTTACAACACAACTCTATAATGTTTGAAAAAGCTTCAAAAAGGCAAAAGTAACTTTTTAAATAAATTATATTATCCATTCACTAGCATACGATGTGTGTGTGTGTGTCCGGGTGAAATTGTTGTTATTTGTTTCCCCATCGGTCCCTCCTTTCAAAACATCCTGTCTAGTGTAACTTTAGCCTTAGTTAGTTTGCAAATAACTTATTCTATTCATCAATTTAGGACTGTATTTCCAATTTGTCTATCCTGTTTTTTGCCTAACACACTCTCTCTCCCTCTGTCTCTCTGTTTGTTTTTTGTCTAAAAGTATGCAACGAGAGGCTTACAAATTGACCAATTAGTGTATCCGTGTTTTTTTCCTCGTTACATCACCTCTTCCATGTTTCGATTTAAAACGACCAGAGAGATACAATTTCAAAAACAAAGCAGAATGAAAACAAAAAAAAATTCAAATGAGGAAACATCCGATAAATAATTTTTCACTACAACTCCGCACGATGAGGAAAAAACGATGATAAAGCCAGCCTATACACACACACACAGTATCTGTACATTTTGAGCCTAAAAGTATGCCATTCTGCTGAACTTGTTCTCTTCTCTCCCTCTCGTTCTGCTCCCGTGTGATGTTCTACTTTATAAAATGGTCGTATACTGGAGTATTACGGTCATTTGGAATTACCGCCTGACACTTTCCTTTCAGTTCTAGTGACCCACATGAGCATTGTGTTACATGTAAGGATGCCGGTCATCTCACATCGCACTGAGGTCACACATAATAAATGTAGATATTCTCTTTTTCTCTCCGAGTCGGAGTCGGAGACTTGAAGAATTTTGACTTTCATCCATAATAGTCGTCAAGTATGTATGAAAACGGGAAACACGAGTTTAGATATACTTTCTTGTCAGCCCGAAAGAAGCACGTGCCAAAGAGCCACAATTTAATTTTAAGGCAACACTGCACTCTCTCTATCTTTCTATCCCATGCCCTGTTCCTCTGACCCTCTTAAGTTTAAATGACCGTCAGGGGTAGAATTTAGAATATAAAAGTGCCACTACGTGATATGATCCTAAGTTACAATCTTAATAAATTATTTACTTTTACATTGTAAAATATTAAACAAAATGGTGCACTCAAAAGCAACGGATATAGAGTGAGAATATCAATCTCGTTTCTGGCTTAGATTTATAATAATACGGCAAGAAGGTTGTGTGTTTTTTTTCTGTCGGTGTTTCGGTGTAAATGTTCTGTTCATGGCATGTTTTATGGCTTATCCATTTTTAGGTTTTGCTTTATGGCTGTTCGAAAAAAATAAAAATCTCGGACAGGGCGGAAAGTTGGTTGAACAGTTTATTGACATACAAATTTGCTGGCGTGTAGTTTGTTATTGGACTCTTGGATCAGGCCTTTTAGAGAGAATTGTGTCGTTTGTGAGTCTATGGAAATTCTACACTTCATAAAAATGGTAAGAGCATTCTGACAGATTTGCTTTGAAGCGTAGTCGTTCTCTTTTAAGAGAGTATGTCCGAACAACAAACATTTACCTACTTCCTAGAGCTAATGGTTCAGTTCAGGTAGGAAGGTGGCCCCGTTTGACAAGAGCCTCCAGACATCACGACACGTAGCTGGCAGTCTCTACTTCTCTTGTTTCGCAACCCAAATTGGTTTAGTCTATAAACGATCTGTGTTTCTTCTGTCAATGCCTTCGCGGCTTTGGACCTTCAATTTCAAGAGTTATTGGTGAAATCATCATCTTCACTCTTGGATCATGCAAACGGGACCCAAAACGACCCAACATAGAGCATTTTCATCACAATGTTGTCAAGATCCATGTGCCTTTGCATCAAAATCGATAGGCCATAGCTCGAAAGAGGACTCCTCTATTGCCTTTTAAAAGTTAAAAAAAAACAGCAATGTGCAAGTCTGATTCTTATTCGTTTGATTTCAGCGCCAGTGTCGTGACAATTTATTCCTTAGGAGAACGAGCGTAAAACAACCTTATACGATCCCTTGCGATTGGGTTGTCCTCGATCGTGGTATCTATTACTTGGCGAAGTCACATGTTGAAAGTTGATGTTCAGCTGATTTTGAGATCTGTGTGTCCCCTGGTATATCGTAATATGGGAATCGTGTGCTTGTTACGATGAGTCCTTGCCCACCACAAACAAATCCCAGATGTTTTGGGTTCTCCAAGATAGAATACAGCTCGCTTTTGCTTACAGTCTCAGAATTGATTCTGAAGTGTCAATTGTAATCCCATGGAAGTCAATACCTCAATAAAATCTGTCCCTTGGAAAACTTTCAAAACCTGAATACTTCCAAAGTAACAACACAAGCCGCTATAAAGTTTGCTAACTCTATCATTTTTTGTCGTCCTTTCTGCTTTGCCAAAGCACAAGAATAAAAATACTTTTGTATACACATTTTAGCGAACGAAACGAAAATCCTGTCTTGCATTTTAAAGAGTCTTCATGGGTCCTTATCTATCCATACGAATACACACCCATTTCAAAATATATTTAACCCCATACAAGCTCTCTATAAACTTTTAACCCAACAACAATAACCAATAATATCCTTGATGTCGACACACCCAAGGACTTTTCTTAAAAAAAATAAAATAAGCTTGTACTTGCATTGCTTCGCCCTAAAATATCATTGTCGTCTTCATCGACTGACGAAGAACAACAGAAAAATTAAAAAAAAAAAAAACAAGAATGTGGGAAAAGTTCAAAGTTTTTGAAATCTCTTCTTGTCTGTCCTGTCTGTTATGTTTCGTTGCCACCAACTTACGAAACGAAAACTTGCATGTTTTTCTATGCAACTTCAATAAAGACCGACCACCCTTATAGAGAGAGAGAAAAAAAAAACAACAAGGTGCGACAAACCAAACAACGAATCTAATCCTCCTTGAAAATTATCTTTTTCTTTTCGACTGTATAGTGTGCCAATCTAAACGAAAGACTTCCGGTCTACCCCACTTTTTCCGAGTGCCAGGAGCAAGTCGAGAAAGCAATACGAAGAACGTCGTCACAAGTCCTCGACTACGATAGGACGATAAAGATTTTGCTAAACTTCGTATTTCAACATTGTTAAAAGTATTTTGCAATTTTTATTTATCTACACACACATGTGTGTGTATGTTTGCTTTGGTATATTGAAGATTATATCCTTAGAGAAATAAGATTCATCAAAAGTCAAAAGAAAATCTAATCTGAGGGAACGTAAACGAACTTTGACTTCGTAGACGTCATCGTCGTAGCATCATCGATCTGTTCTTTGTTATCGAAATCAAACAGAGCTTGGCTCGACTCGAAATGAAAGGAAATCTATAATGACAGTGACAGACGTCAATTAAACGTGTGGAGAGTGATTTAATCAAGCTGACGTTCTGCTTCGCATGTGCTTTGTAAAACACAATTTTCAAAAGGGTGTGAAGTTCCGCTGTTATTCCCTGGTTTTGTGAGGAGGGATAGATGTTTACTCTTTATTCAATACATTTTGGGAGCCGGAATTGCAGCTTGTCTGCTGTCCAACTTTTAGACGGCAGGCCCTTATACTTTAGGAGCTACAGAGAGTCAAAGTGGTACCATGATGTTTTTTTTTTTTTGAATACACCCTGTACAAAATCCTTCGGGTGGATTTGTCCAATAATTTACCCCAATGTGGGATATGAACGTACACACCTGCTGTCCAACTTTCACAGGACATGGCCTTATACTTTGGAGCTACAGAGGGTGGTCAAAGTGGCTTAGTTGACTTAATGCAAGTTTAACTAGCTCGCCTTTATCCTCTTCTGCCCATTCAGTTCGTTTGCCAAGCGCATTCATTATAAAAAAGTCAAAAGAAAAAAAGAGAACAAACCCTTCATCGTTAGATGACGAGACGAGACGAGACGAGACAACCCAAAACGCGACCAACCAGTATCGCAACAACATGAAAAAAGGGTATTAATTGAAATCGATACGAGAAAGGACGATTTCGTGTCCTATAAGTCCCGCCCGGCACGCCATCATCATGTTGGTAAATTAAAAATTTACCCAAAAGGGCTCCTGCTCCTGCTATTGCTTATGGCTATGACACCGAATCAATATCATCACCTTTCGCTCCTGTTGGCTGGGCTTATGTTTTCGGTTCGGCAAATATAATTCTCCTGTCCCTGCCCGAATGAACGGAAAAGGACATTGACTTTTAAAAAGAATTAATCGAGTATTGGTGGAAAGAGCTTAATATAAAAAAAAGCGAAATCAGGAAAAACTCCATCGGGAGTTAATGAGCCGGCTTCTTGCCATTCGTCTGTGCCTGCTCATTTTGTTCGTTGAATGGAATCAATACTCTCTTGTACAGTGCACTTGTCTGGTTATGATGTGTGTCGGTCTCAGCTTGTTCTCGTCGAGGATGAAACTTTTTGGGGTTTAATTGCAACGCTAGAATGAGTTTTAAGAAAAAAAAGAAATTAAGAAAAAAGAGTAAAACATAAAATCATTATTGCTGCAACATTATTCTTTCGGCAACTTCATACCACCCACGAAATGCAAGAGAGGAGGGGGAGAATTCTGTACATTGTACTTTGAGAAATGTATTTCCGAACTTTGTAAAGGTTAATGGGCTGAATGAAAATGTTCAGATTCTGGTTTTTTTAATTAATATTTTACAGGTAAGTCTTTTAATTCTTCGGAAAGCATCACAGAGTGTTTGATCGTTGTGTTCCAAACTCGTAGACGACTTCATCCCAGAAATTAAAAACGAAACAATATTGGCTCAAATGGTTTTGGGTGCAGTTACTCTTGTCGGTAGGGTCCATCTCTTCTTCCCTCTTGAGTGAGCGCCGACGTTGAATCGGGACAGAGTTATACCTCCATATATTTCTTAGCATGCCGAAATAAGCCTTTTCCGTCGCGAATCGACTTCTGATGCCCTTTGGGTGTCACCCTAGAAATAGATGATACTTCGAAGTTATTGTAAAACAGAGTTCTTGTTTGTTCATTTTCAAACGAAAAAAAAAAGATTTTTGTTTATTCTCGTACCACTGTGCTGACTGCTGATACAAACTGCAACTATTCTAATAACTTTTCTTACTATTTCAATCCAAAAACTAAACCTTTCGCATAATAAACCCCATACACCCATTCCAACTTCATCATCATCATCCTCATCACCAGGCACCGAAGCCCTAGTCACGCCTGCAGGAAGATTCCTCTTCAGATTAAGGAAGAAAGAAAAAAACTATATGCCTGTACCACACAACATTTATATGGGTTATGGGTGAACATCGACGCGATGACGATGGCCTTAGCAAACATTAAATACTGTTGGGAGTTAAGTTCTTTCTTTTTCTCTTTATTTTGATTTTTTTCTTTTTTTCTTTTTTTTTTTTTTGAAAGAAAGCAGGAAGAAACCACAAACTTAAATTCCATTTGCCTAGCCTCTCCATTTCATTCCATTCATGTAGGACCAGAAAACATACTGGTGGCACCTACATAATATAGAAATGCAAGGAATTGATTTTTTCTCTTCCTTTTAGTCTTTGGAATTCCAACTTAGAAATATAAGGAGAAGAAATGAGGACGATCGTTTTCTATAAACGAGGAAGGAAAGTGTCCTCCTCTAGATATTATATGCACTCAATGGCGAGCCCGCTCGGATGAGGATGATGTTTTTTGATGATATAGAGGAACACACACACAGAAGGCGACCCACACATGAGGGACAAAAGAAATGGTGGCACATATTCCGTTATAGAAAAGAGATTTACCTTAAGTTGGGCGACGTAGGGTGTCATAGTTCAGTCTTTAGTCGAGCTGGTTTACCTGTTTGTGTGAATTATGATATCCTGTTTGCTTATTTTTGTGTTTTTGCTCTCATTCTTTGTTTTTTGTCCATATGAAGTGGAAATTAGCTACAAAAAGTGAATATCTTCCGCTTTTGGTCTTTGATAATGCTCTTGGGAAACTTAGAAATTCATGAAAGTCCATAACAGTCCATACAGAGAAGCAGAAATAGTTGTGTCGCAGGGTAATGACTTCAAAGTTTAAACTGAACAAATTGTAGCAAAAACATTCAAAGTGGATGCGGTCAGTGTTGCTTGGTTCATTTGACTTCTGGGATTGTTTGAACTTTTGTGAATAGCTTTTTCTCGCTCCCTCCCCTCCATCCTTAAGATTTTCTCATCATTCAAACTGAAATAGTCATGAAAGTGGGAGCTTCATTTGCCATATGATTGCCAACCGTTGCTTAAGGCGAGTTTTTTGTTTGAATCGACAATGTTGTTTAGAGAACATAAAGACAGACAGGTTGATCTTGTTGTGCATTTTTCAAAATCTCAATGTTAAAGAGAAGACCAATCTATGCGTTTAAAAATGTCAACGAGAATCCAATTACCTATTTTGTAATAAAACCATCTTAATTCAACTAATTTCTTCTCATTTATCATTTAAATTAAGACTAAAACATTGCCTCTCCTGTCAATTCGAACACAATAAAGGCCACCATCAAAGCCTTGAAATACCTATTTTTGGTTTTTGTCTAAAAATAGGAAACCATAACGAACCTTCTCGCAGCCGTTCCACTTAATTAATTGGCTAGCAATAAAAATCACTTTGTGACTACGGCACCTTAAATGCTTTTGGTTGCTTGCTAAATGTTGTATTCAACTTGATCCATGAGGACATTATAATATTTAAGGTGTCCTGGACATTTGTACACTGAAAAAAATAAGTTTAGTTGTTTTTTGGGCGTGGGTTCGAGTTCTGCTCGTGTCCATAAAGTTTTTATTTCATCTTTCACGGGCACTGCCTCTTGCGAAGAACTAACAAAACTTCCACGAGTATCAATCTGTCATGAAAAAATGCTTTGCCATTTGGAATCGGCGTTAAATTGTCACACGCACCCAGAGAATTGTTGATGAGAGTAAGCCACTTAGGCCTTGGCTCTTCAAGAGCTGTCGCGCCACTCTATTTATTTCTTTTTGTTTTTTGGGCAAATTATGTCATTCGAACTGATGGCAACGTTTAGAAGTTTTTTTTTTAACTGTCAGGGAGTACTAAAGATGAAAAATCGCTTTTGTGCTTCTTCATCTTACCCCGGATTCTGGACAAATTCTTAGTTGTATTTGCACTCTTTTACAAATTCAGCGGCAACATTTCTCTCAGTGTAGTGTAGCGTCCATCAATCAAAATGCGGCTTAACTTAAAGCCAATATGGTCTAAAATTCCATATATCATTTTTATATTAGTCTACCGCCCCCTCCCCCTCTTGACCCTTTCATCCTTTCTTGAATAGTCATTAAAAATAACCGAAAAATCATATTTCACTCGAAAAAAAGACACTCCTTGCCTGTAATGAGGTCATCATTCATATTTTAACGAGTTATAAAATAACTTTTCTCTCCTAGCCCCTCTTTTTCTATTTTCTATTAAATATTCACTTCTCCACTCATTTTTGTTTTTTGGAGAACATCCTTTGGCAGGAACTTTTCCAAAGAGGTTTTTAATGATTCAATCCTCTGCAAACGAAAATAAGAAAAAAAAACTGACCGTTTAATTGGCAGCATGCTAAATTCTAATTAAGTTCACTCTTTTTCCATTTCGAAAAAGCTTAGATTTTTTCTGTGGATCTGTATATTGTTTATGACCTTCTCCCTTGGCATTATTATTCAAGGTGTTTGTGTGCTTTGTTCTTTTTTCGTTCATATATTGTTTTCTTAACAACATTTACACTGAGCCACACTTGTAGGAGTAGGTAGGAACTTGAATTTAAATCACCTCTCGTAATTATGAACACATGCACAAGGACATTCGTATTGGGTGTAATAAAGCAAAAAATATACGCGCGTTGTAGAACACAGGAGTATGACAGTTCGGATTTACGGAATTCTAGGATTCAATAAAAGCTTTTTTTTGATAAATTTTTACTGTCAACAAGACTTGAATCATAAAAGCAATCAATATAGGCCTCGTTATGGAGAACAAGTCACACATTTGTGTAGCTTGAGATGTGGAGTTCGTGATTTTTATTATTTTGGAGACACTTACAGAATTTTCTTTTATGACATTTTAGGTTTTGTAAATCCAATTTTTCATAAACATTTTACTGAATTTTTTGTTTCAATCTATTTAACAAAAAAAAATATAGGAACTACTTAGGCTGAAATCAGACCGAAGTCAACAAAACGTTTGTTTGTCGCTGGACAAAAAATTGTGTCAGATTCCAACCAGCGCTGCCACTATACTCCTATAGCAGTAGATCTACTGCGTTTTGGCCCAAACGAAAATATACTGCGCAGCAAAACCAATCTACTCCTTTTTTAGAATTTTGAAAAAGAGTATATTTTCAACACAACTTTACGAATCTTTCATCTATACTAATATAATAAAGCTGAAGAGTTTGTTCGTTTGAACGCGGTAATCTCAAGAACTACTGGTTCGAATTGTAAAATTCTTTTTGTGTTGGATAGTTCATTAAACGAGGAAGGTTTTAGGCTACTTAACAATAGGCTGCGAGCTGCGACCAATAGGAGCGAAGAATCTGTGGAAAATGTGAAAAAAGGCAACAAATATTCATTTTTCTGCGTTTTAACGCGCTTATCTCAGGAAGTGCTAAGTCAAATTGAACAATTTTTTTTGTGTTGAATGATCCATTTATCGAGGAAGGTTTGAATCTATACAATAGTACGCTGCGACCGCTAGAAGCGAAGCGTCAGAGAAAAATATTGCAAAATGGCAAAAAATATTCATTTTTGAAGGCTTCTATTGTTTGCTTGAACGCGCTGTTCTCAGGAACTGCTAAATCAAATTGAAAAATTCTTTTTGTGTTGAAATGTATCAATTTTTAAGCTATACAACGGTACGGTGCAATAATAAGAGCAAAGCATGAGTGAAAAGCGTTGCTAGAACGTGGAAAATTATAAATTTGTAGGCTTTGAGTTAAGGAGAATTTCGACTTAGGAATAGTCGACTGTTATACAATTTTAAAATAACTTCAAAACAAAATTCCGACGGACGCATGATGCACAACTCAAGACGCACATCTGGCCGGTGGACGAGGTACAGGCGGACGAAGTCGCGGGCAACTGCTAGTTCAAAATAAACTCTAAACTCTGAATGCATCCATGGAAAAATTCAAACTACATTCGCTATTGGCTATCGGCTCAAAAACATCAAACTGAAAGCTGGCTGACATAGATGTCGTACATTGTGTTTGTTTTTATCGAATTGTTTCTTGTTTTTGATTTGTTGTGCTTTTTTTTTGGAAATGGACAAATTTGTAACTAGGTCTGCCACGCCAAGGTATTACAGTCGTTTCCATAGGTATTGCATATTTTAAAATCTACTGCGCTTTATTTCAATCTACTGCGCTTTTTTGTCGAATATACTGCGCTCAATCGTTCGAAGGGTGGCAGCGCTGATTCCAACACATACCGAAGCTGACAAAAACAAAATGTTTGTTTTGTTCGCCGCGGTGTATGTAACTTCATAAAACGATGCATAATTTTAGGTGCTGACATTTTGTTTCGGATATTTTGTTTGCTTCGGTGGTGGCTCCTGTACAACTAACTGCAACCGACGAGGGAACAGAACTTTTTTTGTCGTGTCGTGTCGGTTTCGGTGTGTGATGCCTCATAAGAGCAATGGACTTGTGTTCGGGGAAAACAAAACATACGTTTTGTCCGATTTGGTGTGGTTTTAGCCTTAGTGAATGTTATTCATCAATTGGAGTGAATGTGTATACCTGTCTGTTATATTTCACAGCTGAACTGATTGCGACAGATTGGATAACCAGAGATATAAAAAGACGAGGGCTAGGAATTTGTAAAAAAAAAATAGAGCAAGTTAAATCCAATGCACTAGTTGATCGCACTCTTATTTAGGGATAATTCAACTGAACATTCGGTTTTGAATAGAAATGTAGAGGCCTACAAAGTGTTGCAGCAACAAAAAAGAAACGTCCGTCCATAACTTCACAATTTCTCTCTTTTCTCGCTCATAAAAACGGCAACGCAATTTTACTTCGTTACCGCCATAAATTGCCCTTCCCTTCCAAATCTCAGCTGTTAATAAAACAAAAATCCGTGTTCTAGACGAACATAGATGGATAACAGATGTTTTTGTTTGAATTCTACTCCCTTCCTCTTATTGCTGTTTTTTTTTACCATTGGCGGCCCCTTTCTTAATTATTTACTTACTTAAGGTGGCGCTACAGTCCGTTGTGGACTTGGGCCTCAATCAACAGTCTCCGCCAGCCAGCTCGGTCCCTAGCTATCTGTCTCCAGTTTTGCACTCCAAGTTAGTTGAGGTGCTCTCCCACTTGTGTGCACCACCTTAGTCGCGGTCTTCCTCTCCCTCGTCGTCCCTCGGGAATAGTTTCGAAGGCTTTCCGGGCCGGAGCATTGGTGTCCATCCGCTCTAAATGACCGAGTCATCTGAATCACTGGGACTTGACTCTTCTGGCTAGTTCCATGTAGTTGTACAACCCGTAAAGTTCGCTGTTGTATCTTCTTCTCCATTCCACATCAATGCACACGGAACCAAAGATGACCCGAACAACTTTCCACTCGAAACAGCCTAAGGCACATTCATCCGATTTTGTCAAGGTCCATGCTTCTACACCATATAGCAGGACTGGGCGGCTCTTTTCGTCTACTCAAAAATCACTTAGAGAAGACTAGGAAGACATTGGAAGTAATAGAACTGAAGTGTGGACAATATTCACAGTGCTTGGCGATGACGTGGGTTTTCTATTTTTATTTTTTTTCCCAAACTTTCCCACATTAATATTAAAAATGAAAAAAAATTACAAAACAATTTCAATCTGTATTCGTAAACATTATTTTAACAGTCGAGTTGTTTATATTCTCCATCCAATCTGTAGAAGACAACCGTCTACTCACCTATAAATTTGCATTCTCAAATAATAGTCTATTCTGCTCCAGGGTTGATAAAAATCATGATTTTTTTTGTTTCTGACAGATTTTTTTGATTTTTTCAAAAAAAAATTATGATTTTTTTGATTTATTTGATTTTTTTGATTTTTTTCTGTATTCGCAAGATATCTGTCTGTCTGTCTTATTTTTCTTCGTAAATGATAGTTTTATTTTAACTTACTGCCCCGTACTAAACATATGACTTTTCTTATTGAAGACGGAATTTATTTGTATGATTGAAGAAGAAAACACAGCCCTCGAGTATGCCCAAAGCAAATACGCGGAGAGAGGAGCCTCTGATAATTGAATTCAAATCCAAGACTCAACCTTTTAAAAAAGTCTTATATTTAAAAATCAGTCTCAGTTGGGTACAAAAACAAATGATGAGCTTGGCCAGTTTATGCCTTACTTTGACTTTGATGTTGCTTTCAGCTGTAACATCAGCTGCGTCTTTGGAAAGGATATTTCCTACATTTTGCTTCTTTCAGTCTTAGCTACGAAACAAGCTGTGGAATTAAAAAGCAGCAAAACTGGTGTTTCCTTTCAAAGATTTTAACAATGAACAAATTAATTATTTTCAATTTGCTTTGAAGTGCGAGTTTTCAGTTGTTTTTTTAATTTATTTTTTTAAAGTTCCTAATTAAAAAAAATTGATAATTTTAAGCTGCGTTAAAAAAAAAGTTTCTCTCTTTAGTGTTTCTGTCTAAATTTTGTTTAAAAAAATCAATTTTGATTTAAATCATGATTTTTTCAAAAAAATCATTTGATTTAAATCATTGATTTAAATCATGATTTAAATCAATTGATTTAAATCAATCAACCTTGTTCTGCTCCACTGTAAGAGTTTCTCCATAAAAGTTAAGTCTAAAGTTTTATCAGGACTCTTTGATATTAAACCTGATGGACACATCAAAATGCATACAATTGAAACTTTTCTGTCTTTGCAAACCCTTTTTTGTTAAAGTTTTGGTTTTCTTTC
Organism: Sphaerophoria taeniata; assembly: GCA_943590905.1. Classification (NCBI taxonomy): domain Eukaryota; kingdom Metazoa; phylum Arthropoda; class Insecta; order Diptera; family Syrphidae; genus Sphaerophoria; species Sphaerophoria taeniata. The sequence continues at coordinate 89,086,162 of OX016542.1, forward strand.
TCAAGAATTTGAAGTTGGAAAGTAGACAAAAATTTAAGAAAACTAATTCAAATATATCTTGGTTAAGTCGACTTAGGATTTTCATATAAAAACACGTACCCTATAGAGACAGAATGATGTACCTATACTTACGGTCTGTCATCCTAGACCTGATAGTTGAACTCTTTTGGCAGCTTAAAGCCCTTCCGAAGTAATTTACTTTCACCAATGAGTATGCCCGACTCAACTATGTGCATTTTCTGAGGACAATTCAAGAGCTTCAATTTAATAAGTTTCTTAAGCTGGCATCAAACTTTAAAACGACGACTCCGTTCCAAGATTTGACTTTTGAATAATAAACGAGCGAAATAAAAAACGATTAAAAGCAGAAGGGATTTCTCATATAAGCCCTAAAAAAAAAGGAGCAATAAGGTCACGACAGTTTTTTTTTTTTCTTTCGCTGGAAAACTTGGTCTCACTCAACATTCTGAAAAGATTTCTTATTTCAAATTAAAATCTAAGAGTTTGTCGTTTTCGTCTTCATCAACGTCGCGTCGTCGCATCGCGTCATTCTTCCTTCGTGAATTTCTTAGAAAAGAAAACGCAAGATAAATTATTACCATTCAAAAAATACACACACATATAAATATGGATAGAGTATGAACCACACTCCTTCCGAATTGCATGCAACGAGAGATCACTGGCATAGTTGCAGTTCCCAGTAGAGAAGCTTGAATTGAATTCCATTACAGCTACTCAAAATTCCTTTTAATAAATTCTCGTCAAAGTGCATTTAAGCGCACAAACAAACACACACGCACACATTCACAAAGACGCAAATAGTAAAATTCATTCATCATTGAAATTGCTAACAAAAACCCTTGAAAGTTTTTGGGGGTGGTGCTGGCAGGTGGGTCTAGTCTGATCTGACTGTCCTCCTGGGAAGACTCTCCTTAAACCAAGTTGCACCCACAACCGACTGACAGTTTTAGTCCTTTAACGAATTAGCTTCATAATATTCATACCAGCACTCATACTTGTATAGAACTTACGTGACTGGCATTGAAGTGGTGCACATTGCAGTCGGTCGTCACAAAATGCAACACAAACATAACACAATGTCACTCGCACAGTTTGAGTCAGTCAGACGTGTATAAACGTTTGTTATCCCTTATCCCCTAATGAAATATAGCAAATTGCCGTCATTATTTTCAAAGGCCCCCCCCCCCCCATCTAGCCCTTTATCAGCTTCAAATTGCTCGGTCGTCGTCGTCGTCTCCCGTCCATTATCAGACCACCTCACGTACCTACCTACCTCTTATACATTCCAGGCGCATTGTCTGCTACGACTTAATATGTCGCCTGTGTGTATGTCCTGCTGAGTTACTCAAATGATAAGCGAGAATTAACAAAAAAGAAAATGGCGGATGGAGAACTATTAGAATTTTATAATAAGCTCATGTATATCCGCTTACAATATAAAAGGAGAAGAAAGTCCCCTAAACGGTATACCTACCCAACCAACCCAAAGAAGCCAAGAAAAACCGAAGGAAACAAAGAAAGACAATAGCTCATATTTTTTTAATGACACTCTGACGTAGGTATTCACAAGGACACAAGGAACAAGAGACCATTAAGAATGGTTTAAGTGTAAAAAATCATTCGACCGACCGACACGACGATGATAGCGGCGGCGGAGAGCGGCAACTTTGACAAACATCAGCTTCTTCTTGCAGGTGGGGTTATCTGGCAATTATTTAATAATCTTTGACAGTTTCAACTTTGTGTGGATTTCGTTTTGATGTGACAAGAGTGGTTTTATGCACTTTGTCAATTGCAAAGTGCAAGTATAATTTGGTCGTTTTTATATTTGTGTGAGCCAATATCACTTTTGACATTTACCCTCTTATATTTGGTCTGAAATTCGGTGTGGTCTTGACTTGTCTGCTCTTATTTGACGCTTGAGTCAGTTTTTGTTCCGCAGAAAAACCAACATCTGCGAATAATTGTCGATGTTTACATTGAAAGATTTGTGTAGGTGAAACTAGCCGACCCGTCAATCGCTGTTTCGTGTTTCGTCTGCGAAAAAAATCTTGTGAATCTGCAATCTGAAGAAATGAAATTTTCAAAGGCTGATAAAATTCTTGTAGGCAACTTTTTTGGTGTACAATTCTCCTTAAATAACAAAGAAAATAGTTTGAGACCTGTCAACAAAACATTTTGTTACCTACTTATCCGGCTCACAATCCATGAAGAATCTCAAACTTCCATCGTGAACCTGAACGGTCCCTCGCATGCACTGTCCAGTCGCCGAAACCAAGCGCTCTGGCATCCGCAGTCACTTGGTCTTTGTACCGTAGGTTCGGCCTTCCTTGTCGTCTCGAACCTGGGGGCTGGGATGAGAAGACTTTCTGGCTGGAGCGTTGTTGTCCATTCGCTCGATGTGGCCTATCCAATGTAGTCGTCATTTCTTGGCCTTCTGGACTACATTCACATCTTGGTACAACTCATACAGTTCTAGGTTGTACCTTCTTCTCCGTTCGCCATCGTCGCATACGGGACCGAAAATCCGTCGAAAAATTTTTCTTTCGAAAGTGCCCAGTATCAATTCCCCTTTTTTATTTATCGTCCAGCACTCGGCGCCGTAGAGTAGGACTGGACTGGTAAAATCAAAGTTTTGTATAGCAGACACTTTGTCTTTCGAGCGAGGAGTTTTGAACCCAGTTGTTTGGCCAAACCGAAGCAGCAGCGGTTCGCTAGGGTAATTCTTCTTCGGATCTCCACTAAGGTGTCGTTTGTGGGATTGATGTTTGTTCCAAGATAGGTGAACTCCTTAACTACCTCGAAATTGCTGCTACCAACAGTGACGTTTTGTCCTAGGCGGTGGACAGATGTTGCTTTGTTTGTTGAGTTTTGCCTGTTCTTCAATCGCTGTGTAGGCCTCAAGCACAGGGATCGACCGATGATGTCTATGTCGTCCGCATAGCCTAGGAGCTGGGTGGACTTGTTGAAGATAGTGTTTTCCGTGCTCACACCTGCCTTGCGCACTATCTGCTCCAGGACTATGTTGAAGAAGTCACATGACAACGCATGTCCTTGTCTAAACCCTGCGCATGTTTGGAAAAACTCGGATGAGCTGTTACCCATTTGCACACTGCACTGCGTATTGTTTAGCGTCATGCTCAGCTGGATCAGTTTGTTCGGGATCCCGAATTCAGACATCGCCATCATAAGCTCTTGGCGGTGGGGTGGATGCTATCATAAGCAGCTTTAAAGTCGATGAAAAGATTATGGGTTTCGACTTGAAATTCGTTGGTATTTTCCAGGATCTGCCTCAGTGTCTATCGTTGTTCTGCCTGGCCTAAAGCCACACTGGCACGTGCCGATTATTGTGTTGCAGAAAGGTTTAAGACGCTCACACAGTACGTTGGATAGGATTTTGTATGCAACATTAAGCAGGGATATGCCACGGTAGTTTTTGCATGACATAGGATCGCCTTTTTTGTAGATGGGGCATATGGAGCTTATCGACCAGTCAGTGGGCATGCATTCTTCCTCCCACACTTTGGTGATGACCTGGTGCATGCGGTTCATCAAAACACCTCCTCCAAATTTAAAGAGTTCCGCAGGTATGCCATCCGACCCGGCGGACTTGTTATTTTTTAGCTTTTGGATGGCTCTTTCTACCCCTTCTGTGCTGGGGGCTGGGACTGGGTCTTCCTTGACTGGTCTTGCTTCTCTTTCGTCATTAGCTTGCTCGACATTTTGCGCATTCAGCAGCTGTTGGAAGTGCAGCTTGAAAACATCTACAATTCCCTGTGCTTCGGTGACTAGGTTTCCTTCACTGTTTCGAAGAGCCTGTGTCCCGGTTCTTAAACCAGAAGCTTATTGCTTCGACCTTTTAAAGAAACGCCGGGTGTTGTTTTTGGCCCGAGACTCTTTTAGATCTTTTAGCTGGGAAACTGCGGATGCTCTTTTCTTCCTTCGGAGGGGCTTTTTCTCATTTCTCCTTTTCGTGCGGTACTCTACTCTTGCTGCTCTTGTTTTCCGTTGCAGCATCTGCAAACGTGCATTTTCCGTCTCTCTTTTCACCAGAGATCAAGCTGTATTATAAAATTACAAGCTTTGTCTGAAACAAATGTTTTGCTTGAAAGACAGGTCAATTCATTAACAATTTGAAAATGTAAATTTGTCACCCGCTTAGGGAAATCAACGAAGAAGTTAGGGTGCTTTCTTAGTGATGAAAAAATTTAAGAAATTATGCAACGGAAGTTGTAAATTGTTGCTTAGTTCAATTCTTGTTTTTTGTTTCTTTTCAGACTGAATCCATTAAAATCAATCTTGAGACAAAAGTCCAAAGCTACAATCTGGAAGAGCAAATTGACAAATCCAAATACAATCAAACAGCGGTTACAATTTTATTGGACACATGTCGTTTGGTGCGCGATAATACCTCTCGAGCCGTTACCAGCTTAGATAACATGGTTCTATATTTTATGAAAACGAAAGGAACCGAAAATGATACCTCTCTAAAAGGTGTTTTGAGTGTAAGTTTAGAACCAATGCTTTGCTTACAACATTGTTAACCCGTTAAATTGTTTGTTTTGCAGTTAGGCGAATTCTACGAGTCAATACGTTGGCCAGCAACACTTGGTTTTCTAACACTGCTGCTACTTTTGTGCACAATCTTAGTTATAGGTGTAGCGAGACGTTCACGATGTGCTTTAATATTCTTCAGTGTTTCCGGTTTATTTTGTATAATAATTTGCTGGCTGTTATCCGGTATTTATTTGGCATCTTCAGTAGCAGCTGGTGACTTTTGTATGCGACCGCACGAATTCATGTGCCGTCAAGTTGGAATGGTAAGTTTTTTTTTCTCACTTTTCCTTTTCCTTCCCCAACTGTTTTCAATAATTTTTGATTGGAGAGCCGTTCTTTTTTCAAAGAGCAAAAATAAATTGAGAAAGAATGAAAAAATATTCTGAGGTCCGTCGTCGTCGTTTTTGTTCCTGTTCCGTTGTGGGAAATTTATTACAAATGCTCTAGAGGTTATCGGTTTGCAAAAATATAGGTTCAGACGGAAGCGGCAGCCTGAAGCCTGCGATGCGATCCAATTCTACAAACGGAAGATGTGCCGTCAATTTTTTTCTATGCATATCTTTTTTTTTTAACTATCACCCACCCCTTTTGCTCCCATCTTTCAAGTGCAATTGCAAATATCAATCGCATGTGCATGAATCGAATGGATGTGTGCTCAGAGAATTAAACTCCCTTCCGAATGGGTTGCTTGCTTATCCAATTCCATGGATCATCATGTACCAACGACCTGAAGCTAAACTCTGCTGCTGTGCTGCTATGTGAAAGAACCCCCTCATCCAACGAACTGAGAAGATGAACAGAGAGCAAAAAAAATATATAATACCAAGTAAAACACAAGTAAGACCGACCTGCTATTCCTCTCCATTGCGATGCATGGTGCCAAGGGAGGGCAGGATAAACTGAATGTATGTCACGGGAGGATGGTAAACTATCGATTTATGAAATTAATTTCCATTTAAGGGATTATAATGTGCAACGCGGCGCTTTTGAGAACAGCCAGTGCTGCCAGAGGTGCATGATAGATATCATTGCTGTATAGCTGGTATGGTCGTAGTCGAGCCCAAAAGATGACATAAAACCATGGAGACTAATAAATTTAAGTTCTCGTCAGAATTCCCGAAGTGGACCGTTGAGAAGCGGCAAAGTGATATATGAGATTAAATTTAAAATTGATGTTAAAAATGGGACGTGTGAGGAGATTTTGAGGTGAAATTCGGATTAAGGATGCTGATTTGGTAATTAATTTGTTCCAGTGCTCAATTCTTTTTCAAGAACTTCGATGGTAGGTGGTAAGATAGAAATGTCATGACACGGCGGAGAAGCTTCAAAATAAACCATAGACTTTGGAAATCCGGAGTTTCCAGCTTCACTAGCTGAATCTGAGTATATAGTTCCGCAGTTAACCCTTCACCCTTTGACAGCCATAACATTGTCTCTCTTATGATCTGCAATATGATACAATCACAGTGCTCCGACATCCCACTCCCTTTCCATAGAAAAACCTTCTTTGTAACCACTCTTGAATTTTTTTTTTTTATTTTGTAAATTTCAGCGAAGCCCCTATGTCTACTTCCTCAACTGCGGTACATTGCGAAATCGTTTCATTCTTCGGTTGAATGAGTCCCGCGATTTAGTCGAGCGTGCTAGAGAATCCGTTTACCTAGTATCAAGGTTTGAATACAATCATACTTAATCCTTAGACGAAATAACAACCTTTCTCTCTTTTTCCCATCTCCAGGATGAGCCAAGATGTCTCGCCACGCATCGACATCCGCAACACACTGGAACGAATGGACAACGATTTGGAAGAAACTAAACGCAATCTGAGTGTTTTGTCGGCGACGCTGGATCGTCGATTCATAGACAAACATTACGGAGACGCCTTGAGAGGCTTGTGTGGCGGTGGACTCCTGGGTCTCAGTCTAATGATGGTTGCTGGCTTATTGACATCATTTTTGCTCACAATTCTTGTCTATGCGGATTCGCACGCCTGGATCTATCTTACGAAGAGGTCTTAACCATCAATCCAAATCTGAAAAGTTTCTAAATTTCTTTTTTTAGACCACCCATGGAAGCTGATAAATCAGAAACAACGCCACTCTTCCCAATATCATCGGCGCCAAATGCAACAATATCACCCACCCTACCACCTGGAACTGGGACCATAAATCGTACATTGTTGCACCATCAACAGGCTCACAGTGGCACTTTGAGTTCAAGTGGTGGCCTAGGCGGTGGAGCTGGTGGCGGCGGCGGTGGAGGCATTGGACATCACCATCGAAACGGAACCGCAGGATTGAGATCAGGGTTGGCATACACAACTACAGCTACTAGCCCTCCTCCTATCACTGTTGTTGTTGTTGGAGGTGGTGGTGATGGCAACTCATCACCGCCGCCCGGTTATGATGTTGTGGTGCATGGCACAAGGCATGGCTTGTATTTTTATTTATTTTATTTTTTTAATTTATTGATTTATTAATACATATTCGGTTGAGTTTTTTAATTATTATTAATTTTTTTTTATCGATTCGCCAAGCACACAAACTAACAAGGAATTCGATGCAAACAGAACGAAATATTCACAATTTGCATTTAATCTAGTTCGACACAAAAAATGCACTTTAAATTTTATTTCACATTTTTTTTCCTGTTCATCAAGTTATTGACTCATTTTATTTTGGTTTGAGTGCCGTTTTTTTGTATTTATTTCATTTGTATAGATCTCCATGCTGGCGCAATATTGTGATTGAAGTTGTTTAGTGCAAATAGCAAGTATACGCCTGAGTGTACAGCAACAGTTAAAGTGTGTTTTAGAATGTAAAAAATTTATGAGTAGTGCTTATCGGTTGAAAATTATTTATTTAGGAAAACATTTTATCGTTACACTTAAATATTTATCGTCTCATTCGTTATTGTTTAAGGTTTGCTGTCTTGGATTGTTTTTTTAGTACATATCCGCGAATGTAGTTTTTTTTTCATTTTTATTTTGATTTTAGAAAAATGTAGAAAACCCGGTTGATATTGATTGTTTCCTGTGGGGTATTGTCCAAAATTCGACAATTTCCATCCAGAAAGAGGCCTAATTGCTAAAGATGATTATGGAGGCCATAGAATCGCTGAAGGGAGCGGGACAGACTACAGACAAACGATTTAATCTTTCGAAAATGTTGTCGAAAACTATGGTAGTTTTGTAAAACTGACAGATGTATAGCCGCTATCAACTGTTAAAATTCTGAAGTCCCTTTATCGCTTTGTCGGCTCGCTCGTAGCCAACTCTCTGTTAAACTTTTCTTACAAATATTGAAACGGGTGCCTCTAGACTGGTGTTCTTGTTTTAATTTACAAGCCATTCCTTAAACCTGTTCTGCTTACAACACAATTGTTTTGGTGAAGCGATTTCCCCGAAAATGGCTCAAACGATTTTTGTTTTTGTTAGTAACATCAATCGTTTCGGACTTTTTGCCCTATTTGGACCTGTCTTTGTGGAGTTCTGATGTTAAAAAGGCCATTTAAAGGTCCGTGTGAAATTATGTTCCCCCCAATTTATCCTTTTGAACTTTGAAGCCATTCTTTTCCAATAAAAGAAAATATTGCGAGTCCATTTTGTTGAAAACCAGAAAGTTCCAAATTGAAATAAAACTCAGAAACACGTTTTAAAGAAGAATACAGAATAATTATCAGCACCACAGAAACCATTAATTCCATCTTCATCGTTCCACTTGTGATAGCACAGTTTCTTCTTTGCTGTACCCTTCAAATTCCGAAGTACTCTTTTCGCAGCTAAAAAATAAAAAATAAATGGAGTGGCGCGACAGCTCTTGAAGAGCCAAGGCCTAAGTGGCTAACTCTCATCAACAATTCTCTGAGTGCGTGTGAAGAATTGAGGGGACCTACAATTTTACGCCGAATCCGAACGGCAAAGTTGAGAAGCACTTTTTCATGACAGATTGATACTCTTGGACGATTTGTCAGGTCTTCGCAAGAGGCAGTACCCGTGAAAGATGAAATAAAAACAATAAACTGCCAATTAGACCTTGATATGGAAACTTAAGCATTTCTTCGACGTCTTCGTTACTCTTTGGACACATCGCCTTACTCAGTTTTTGACTTGAATCCATCGGTGTTGAACAAGAATAAGCATTCGTTAGTCCAAATCGTTAAATTATCGCCTGAATGTAGTTTTCTTGATCAATCCAAATTCGCTTTTTCGATCTGTCTCTTGTCAATCGAAGTCCAAGAAACGAGTTTGCAGCTCCCAAATTTTTCATGTGGAACTCTTGCATTAAACTTGATTTCAGATTCTTCTTGATTTCAGGATGACTGCGACCAAAATCACTTTCCCTTCATAATTCTTATAATAAATGCACGGATCTAATGTTGATTGAGTCATACCAAACTTCTTCAGTACACCATCTAGTTTCATGTTCCATACTCTCGAAGACTGCTTCAATCCGTAAATTGATTTTTTGAGACGAAGAACTTTATTTCCGTGCTTGAAAGCTTCCGGCTGTGAAATATAAATTTCATCATCCAAATCTCCCTGGAGAAATGCCGATACTGCGTCCATTTGCTCAATTTCCGAGTCCATAATAGCAGCCATAGCTAACAAAAAGCGAATCGATTCGTAGCGTACCACCGGGGAAAATGTTTCTTGGTAGTCAAAACCTTTACGTTTGTTACACCCTTTTGCTACTACAAGGCGCGGTGTAGTAAGAAATGTTGCCATTTGCATCTATCTTGATCTTGAACACCCATTTAGTATTGATGGCTTTTTTCCAGGCGGCAAGACTGTTTCTTCCCATGTTTCATTTCTATACTCATCTTGAATTGCAATTTTTCAGTGCTCTTCTTAAAGGCTGAAAACGATGAATAAAACACAATTTTTGTAGAATTACCATTTTTGTATGGTTTTCTATTTATTGGCCGGCTTGGACAATTTCTTGTTGATGACACTCATAACATTTAGGACCGGATGTGTTCTTCTTGAAATTGGGTTTTGTATTTCCACCATAAAATGCAACTGCTTGTGTCTCATCAGCATAACCATCGCCTTTCACATCTTGCAAAAGCTTAGTCTTGATTGAATCCGCTGTGATCTTAATACCGGAACTCCCTCTTCCCATGATCATTGGTTTATTTTATAGTTGTCACCAAGGCCAGACAACAATAATGTACCAACCCACTCATTGGAAACCACCATACCAATCGCATTGAGTTTATGTGCTGTTGAAACTATTTTATTAACATAATGCTCAACAGCATTCTTTCAAATTGGCTGTTGTAAGAGTCCTTAAAAGTCCCACACGCCATGTCAAAAGCTGCAGCAAGCTTTTCCCGGGCGTTCTTGGGAGTCTCAGCATCCCTCACATGCACAAAGTTAATAGGTTCGATGAGCAAAATAATTTTGGATTTTGCTTTCGCACATTTCTTCTTATCCGTTTCTTTGGAGATTACAGCTTCCCAGAGATCTTCCAGCACCAAAAAATTCTCGACAGCAAATTTCCAGTCGTTGTAATTTTCTCTGCCCCCTAGCTTCTTTATAGCTGGTAACGAAGAACTCGCTATATTTTTAATTTAAACCAAATTTAAAATATTATGTAATCTACTATTTATATTTCAAAGAACTTTATCGTGGGTCGTCTGGGCCCATAACCTGTTGAAAACCAGAAAGTTCCAAATTGAAATAAAACTCAGAAACACGTCTCTAACGTTTTAAAGAAGAATACAGAATAATTTGAAATGAATTTTCACATACATGGAATGAACATAAATCAATAGGCGTGTTTTTTTGGCATAGCTATCCGTATCTGCAGTGGGAGCTTCCATGTATTACAAATACAACACGCAGCTGCGGATAAAACTTAAACTTAAATCTGCCTGCGGATAAAAATTTGACATTTTTTCGAGTATCGATACTCGATCGGAAAAAAATTGAATTTCTTAGGTTGGTAACTCGGATAACCGGATAACTCAAAGAGTCTCAAAGGCAGAGTGCAAATTGCGTTCTTTTATTTAAGTTTATTTTGAATTAAAATTGTATCGCACAAATCAAGGAAAGAGTCACACATAGTTGCTCTACGGTGTTTAATATTTTTCTTCTGTAATGTCGTTTTCTATTAGTGAGATTTAAGGTATAACTACAACGGCCACTTTTTGCACAAAGTGGGAAATTTACAAAAGTAAAATTTTTGTTTCTTTGTAGCGTCATTTGAATTTGGAAAAAAAAACTACAAAAATTGATTTTGACATCAAAAAACAATCTTTCTGCATCATTAAGGGGCCGACCCATTGAATCCGTCAGTCCGTTAGGTTAGCGTTGACGTTTTCAACTAACAGCACAATAGAATATAATATACATGTTCTTATGGAACTCGTCCCATAAGCAACGCATGTGACGGATACGACGGATAGAGTTGGTTACCTTTCTACTTTTTGCGTCCGTTGATCCGTTGACAAATAAATTTAATTATTTTTATTATTTATTATATAATCATATAACGCTGTACATAATTAAGAATCATATTCTTTTGAGTTTGCACAGGAATTTAAGGACAATTTTACTGCTTACATTAGATAAATAATGAAATAATTTCAAAATATTAAAAAAAAAATGAAAAGTGAAAAATGAATTCAAGTTATTGGTGGAGAGAAAAATGAGGAAGAGGAAAGTTGTGAAAGTGAAAAATAGAGAGTCAACAGTCATTGTTCAATTAAAGGGTGTTCGCGAAATATTGAAATAATTACTTTTTGAAGGTTCCTTCTGTATTAGTTCTTCGAAGATTTTGAGGGAGATTATTCCATAGTTGAATCGCATGTACAAAAAATTGTCTGCTGCTGACTAATGATCGATGTCTGGGTGGAATTATTGTGAGCGTTCTTTCAGAGTTACTAAATTGAATTTTATCAAAGAGATACTTTGGTTTTTTGGTTGATTTAATTTTTTGCAAAGCTAGAACTGTTCTATACCGTAAAAGAGCATGCAGGGAACAATCAGTTATCTGCTTAGCATAAAATGAAACGTGGTCGTAACGGCCCAAGTTGAAAATGTATCTTGCCAGTTGTTAAATGCAGTATTCAGCTTCCTAAACGATTCAGAGTCCAGATTTGAGAACAATTCACAGCCATATATAATGATAGGTACAACATAACTCTAAACCAACCTCATTTTAACATCTGTTGGAAGATACATTTTAGTAGGGCTCAAACCACGAAGAATACAATATATTTTCGACACTATATGATTTATGTGATCCTTCCAGTTGAGGTTTTGGTTGAAATAAATGCCAAGATCCTTTGCCTCACTCACAAATTCAATGGTTGAGTTGTTTATTGTCAAAGGTAAGGGTGCAAAGTTAGGATGTTGACCCTTATATAACATTAGAGCTTTGGTTTTAGATCCGTTGATTTTGATTTTGTTACGTTTAGACCAAATGTGGATTTTGTGTAAATCGTTATTCATGTTTTCAACAGCAGATGAATAATTGGATTTATTGAAATTAAGAGTCATCTGTGCGTCATCAGCAAAAAAATGAAATTTACAATTTTCGATACATTTTGAAAGGTCATTAAGATAAAGCGTGAAAAATAGTGGGTCCAAAATTGAGCCCTGAGGAACGCCAGTGGGTACAAGTAGCATATCTGAATGGTTATTATCATGGTAAACTGCTTGCCTTCTATTGAAAAGATATGATTGCATAAGATTGGAAGCCGAATCTTCAAAGGGGAATTGAGCTCTAAACTTGTGTAATAAAATTGAATGGTTTACCGAGTCAAATGCCTTAGAGAAATCCAGCAATACCATAAAAGACATTGAATCCTCATGAAATCCTTCACGAATATCATCACTTACTTTCATTAGTGCAGTAATGCAAGAATGATGGACCTAAACCCCGATTGAAACTCAGTTATAAGCTTTTGTTCTTCCAGAAATACTTTTATTTGGCGACTCACAATTTTTTCGAAACCTTTACTAAGAAATGGAAGATTAGCTATTGGTCTTTACTCAGTATTATTAGACGAAGGTTTTTTTTTGGAATCGGTAAAACCTTTGCATTTTTCCATTCGTCAGGGTAAGAAGACGTGGTAATAATTGTGTTATAAATATGGGTTATATGTTTTCCAATAAAGGGAAGAAGTACTTCAATAAGATTTGGGTGAATTCCATCTAAGCCAATGGCTTTTGATTTGATCGAGAGAATTATCTCTCCAACAGTAAAAGCGTCTACGCACTGCAGTGAAAATGATCGAATGGTATTTATTTCACCAATTTCTAATTGATCAACAGAAGTTGAGAATGACCCAACAAATTTTTGATTTAGATCATTAAGATTTAATTCCATATTCTTAGATGGCTGGTTACCTGAACTACTTGTATTGATGCCTGTTTCTCGTACTATTCTCCAAAAATCTGCACTCAATTTAGTAACTTGGAATTTGTTTTTATAATAAAGGCTTTTATTTTTGTGAATTAATTGTGTTGTCTCATTGCGCAAACGCTTAAACTCAGCATGTAAAGACGGACAGCGATATCTTCGCCACCTGTAAAACACTAGGTCTCGTTGTTTGATTTTATTAAGAACTATCTGGGTGAGCCAAGGCATCTCAGTATTTTTAATTAACGAACAGTCAACTCAATATGTTTCCACAGCAGCAATGAATGATCAAAACTTTGTGCAAAAGTATCATTTTGACACAATTTTAATGTTTTAATTTAATTTTTTTTTTGTTCGGATTTAAGGTTTTGTGAATAAGTTTTACACCAAGCAAATGAAACTGTCAAAGTATACAACGTATTCTATGTGACGGTTTCCTCCGTCAAATACGTTGGCAACAACGTATACGTCGACGCTGCCGGATTGACGGATTCTATGGGTCGGCCCATTTACTTTAAATTTTGTCAAACTGTCACAAAATGAGTTTGAAAATTTTCACTTTTTGGCTTTTTACAAGAAGTGCTCGTTGTAGTCATATCTTTAGAGTCGAGTAAAATTTGTGAATCTGGCAGCTAAACGAGCTGGTGAAGTGAGGAAAAAGTAGAAAAATCTCAGATTTCAAGATCTATTTGAGACTTAAGATTCAAAAAAATGGATTCGAGATTCAAAAATCTGAATCTCGATTTTTATCAAAATTCACACTACGAACATACCCCAATATGTAAAAAACTTATCCGAAAGCAAAACCAAAATAACAAATTATCTGACAGCTAGACAAGTCTACCAACTTAAAAATAAAATAAAACAGCTGCGGATGGGCAACTGCAGATACGTTTTTTTGGGAAATCGAATTTGGCTGCAGATAGCGATGCCAAAAAAACACGCCTAATGACTACTAAAATAATGTTGCAAAGTGTTTTATCAACAAGTATATTATGTGTTCTTTAAATTCCAACACATTCGATAGCTTAAATACTCCTGTATGTCTTTCAAGTGGCCTCAAGAATTCAAGAACGGTCTTTGGGTTTTCGGAGCTCTCGGGACACTCCTTTTAGTGGAATTATTATTTAAAATTATTTATTTGTTTGTTTGTTAACTAAGTAATTGTGTTTTCTAGCGTGTGTGTGTGTGTGTGCCTGTGGGGGTTTTTTACCGAATGTGAACTTGTCCATAAAAATGTAAATATATTTTCAGTCTTTCATGAGCAATTTGTAAAAAGCAATAAAAGACTTGTTTGTAAGTAAAGTAGTATAAAGATGTTAGAAACTAGGGGTAGGATTTTCAAATGAAGTGAACGAACAAGTTTAGATCAGAAGATGCCAAAGTTCAAAATCGGACTTTACTTTTGATGATTTTTTTTCTTAAATATGACCAAGAATCACTTCCCAAAGAATAGCTAACCATGGATGCGTCAATTTCTAACTAACTTACCTACTGCAAGGTGAAGATCTCACATTATGCCTTCACGGCCGGTTTAAACAGTCAGTTTACACTTTCGTAATATTCGAAAAGGTATTAAAACAATTTCAACGATTCTCGCCAGAGAGGCCAACATAAGGCATATTTTCTAATGCACAATGCACATCCATACTTAAGTCTTTAATAACTTTTGGCATCCGAAGCTTGACAAATAGATCAGGTTAAATGGAGTGATTTTTAATGTACAGATCAATTTTCATTTCTATCCCATTGCATATAACTTTTTGTAACACAAAATTTTTCCATACATTCATAGGAGCGGCCACCACACCCTGGGTCGGTTACCATCTCAACAATCGGCATATCTAGCCGGCCCAAATAATGGCAAATATGCCACTCTCAGCAAACAATGTAAAACACTGGAATCGAATGACTTTTACTGAGAATCGCTTGCCTGCAACTTAAATGCAGGCAGCAGTTCGTCAATGAAGAACATCTTCGCATCAGCAACATTACCTCGTTCATCAGCATCATCCATCAAATCAAACACATCAACTGCTCATACAATCTGCAAAACAACTGACGTTTTTGGCGGCAGCACCAATAAACTAGACGAAAATGGCGACACCAAAGATCCCCGCGATGTATCCAATAATAGTTTCAATCGATTCGATCCGAAGTACATTAGTATTGGACCGAAAGCGGTACGTGGGAATAATAATTTGAATATTGTGGCAGCGGCAACGGCTAACAAATGTGCAACATTGCGACACGTTGGTCGATATGGTGGTTCGCTGAAAGGTGTAACGAGTCCTAGTCCAAATTTGCGAAGCGCTAAGACACCAAGCATTGCAACTGTTTCCAAGGATTATTGTAGTCAACCCGATTGCATACCACCGTACAAGAAAACTCCAACAACGAACACATTCACAGACATTCCAGGCACGACCGGTGTTGGCAGTTCGATTGCTGCTGCAGCGGCAAAGAAAGAAATCGAACGTCAACAGCAATTGCAACAGTATCATAATCAGCAGCAGCAACAACAGCAACAATTAGAATTACAGCAGCAACAACAACAGCAACAATTAGAACTGCAGCAACAACAGCAACCACTGCCATCGGTGTATAGCATTGAATCCGTGCCCTACCGGCCCCCACCACCAAGTCAAAATGCTACCTCCATGATGCAACAACAACAGCAAAATCAACAACAACAACACCAACAACAACAACAACAACAGCAGCCCCAACATCAACAACAACAACACCAACAGTCGCAACAAGTCCAACAACAACCCAACTCTCGACAACAAATGAAACAACAAAATTCAATTGTTAACCAGCCGCTGCCCGATATCCCTCAACATCACCCACAACATTCAACGAAAATCTCTCAGCAGCCACTCTGCGCTGCAAATCTCAATTCATACCGCTCTCTGCAACGTCCCACTTCGCAAAAACTCCAAATCTCGAACGCTCGCAGTTCCGAGCTGCTTAACAGCTCTCAATCCTATTCGCTGCAAAATCATCAACAACCGCAACAAAACGCCAAAATAACTCCACCGACCCTTCCACCAAAGAACCGCCATAAAGAAGATCGCTCTTCATCAACACGACATTCCAATGCAAATCCACAAGCCCTGCCTCCAAAATCGTCAAGCCTTCGACAGCAGCAGCAGCAGCAACAACAACAACAGCAGCAGCACCCGTCAACCCATACCACCTTCGGCTATGATCGCGGCGGACAAAATACTGCCCATGCACCGGAACGACCACGACGCGGCGACAGCTTAGAAAACTCCAACAAATCTTCCTCGGGAATGTCGTATATGGAGCAGTATAAGACCAGCTCGTCCAAACATCAGCAACAACAAGAACAACACTATCCGCCGCAATATCAGCAACAATCTTCATCATCACACCGTCAGGCCTCGAACGTTATCTCCAATGTCTCATCTCACCATGGAAACTCATCCTCATCCGGCTATCATCACCAAAGTAGTAACAGCAAGAGCCATTACGATCCGCAACACCAGCAACAGCAACAAAATGCCTACTATCGATCTCTTAAACGTGGCGGCTCCCATGCCAACAACGATCTCTATTCTGTAACGGAATTGTAGGAGTGTGCCTGCTGCGGCGGTGGCGTTGATGTAGCACGACGATGTCCAGCAACTGGAAAATCGTCGACCACGTCTGCTCCACCAGCCGCAGCACAGCACCATCAATCCCATCACCATTCGACGTCGTCTTCTTCAAATCAACAGCAATCGCATCAGCAGCATCGGCAACATCCAAAGTCTAGTAAACGTTCCTTATCGTACCATGCCCCGCCAACCAGTTATCCTAGTTGTGACGATCACGAGTACGATTGTTATCCATCAAAAACACAGCGTTCGGCGACCTTCGACGTTGCCGATGCTCGTGATTATGAGGTGCGTCTGTTGAAACAACAACAGCAACATCATCGTTCCAATGTTGCTGCAACAATTAAACAAAGTCAACAAATTCTGCAGCAACACCATGCTAGTAATGGTAACTTAACATCAAATGGCGGTGGCCAGAGGCAACATCGCAGAGAGAAGACGTTCAAAGTATGATTTTTAGAGACGTCATAAAAATTTCCTCCTACTCATTCCGATAGTAGGCGGCAGAGGTAATAATAAAAAATACACGATTTTTTTTTTAACAACAACAAAAACACCATCATCTTAACAACAACAACAGCAAACACACTTATATCAGGATTCAGGATAAACGATAAGAGATAAGATGTTGCTAAGGATTTTTTATTATTAATTCGAAGGGAAATAAATTTTTGTGACGTCAATAAACCGAAAAAAATATATATTTATAAAACAAAAACAGAAACAAAGTGAAGCGAAACGAAACGAAATAAAATTAAGTGAAGTGAAACTAAAATCAAACAAAAACACACAAATATACATTAAATACAAATACAACACATACAAAGTTCTCAAACAGATTATAACTAATGTCGAGTTTCAAATGTGTTGCTGAATAGACGTGTCTAGCAAAGTAGCAATTTCTAATTTGTTTTTCAAACGTTAAAAACGTACCAAGGTCACTGTTCTTGTACTCTAATTGAGCGAAAACCACTTTTCTTCAATAGTTTAAAAAAAACAATAAGTGCCATTAACTTTCTGATTAAATAATTTCAATTTTAAATAAATTGTCACTCAGTTTGGCTAACCTTAAAAATTATATGCAACAAACGTGATTTAATAAGAGTGATTACATACACTAACACTAAAACCAACTATAATATCTACTGTGTGTGATATAGATAGAGATCTTTTCTCTTAAAAACCTAATATCTAAGATCGTATACCCCACTCAATATACATAGCTGCCCCTGAAACTTACCTCAATCTTACTTGAACGTTTCATGTCCTCCAAACGTAATCGGAAAATCTCTGCGTCCTCTCCTGAGCAACAGCAACCGCTCCCCGAACCAAAGCAAAAGAAAACCGTCACAAGCGAAAAATCGAAGTCAAATTTAAAACTCTTATTGGACTCGGAATTCATTGAAATGGCACAACCCGAAGCAACTCTTCAAAAAGAAAGTGCTAATATCGTTGCAATACTCTCTTCTCAATTGAATAAGTTTGAAGAGAGAATTACAGCGAAAATTGACAATGATGTTCTTAACCTAAAAAAATCAATTGATGACTTCAACGATAAGATCAAAACAATTGAAAAGAAGTTAAATGAAATCGAGGTCATTAAAAGGGAAAATGTGTCACTCAAGGAAGAACTAAAAAAACAAAATGATGCACTTCAACTGATTACCGCCCGCATTGAAACATTTGAAGAACGACAAAAATATAAGGAAACAGAATGCGATGCACTTATACACGGACTACCAATGCTTGAGAATGAAAACTTAATGGAAATATTTAGCAAACTATGTAATAGCATTGGTATAGAACCACTTGTTCTTCGCGATATTTTTCGATTAAAAAAACAAACATCGGTTACTCCACCAGTTGTTGTGAAATTTCAATCAACACGCGACAAAAGCACAATTTTACGATCGATCGCAAATCACCGCACAAAAACAAAAAAACCACTCTGCCTTCGCGACCTAGGAATATCTTCTGATGGTGCTGTCTTCATACACGAATGTTTGACAACAAAAAATAGAGAGCTTTTGCAGAATGCACTTAGATTAAAAAAGAACGGAAATCTGTTTACCGCTTTCACTCTACGTGGATTTGTTTATATTAAAAAGGACCGTTCGGCCAAAGCTCGCTTAATTGAGAACATCGAAATGCTGAATGAATTTGCTACGAATAACTGATGACAACAGCTGATAAATATACAACGAGTAATTCTCATTATATCTTATATAACATTATTACTATTCATTTACTTATACATTTTTTGTTTTTCTTTTCATTTCTCTTTTTCTATTCTTGTTTAATGATTTCTGTAAAATTAGCATCATCACCGTCATTGTCGTCGTTGGTTTCATCATCATCAGGATCTTCACCTTTTATATTTACTTTGTTTGCTTGTATTATTACTTTTTATTTAATACATTCCGACTTTAAGAACTTGTGCAGTTTATTATTTAAGGATTTGTTTTATTGGACCATATTGTGTCCTTGTCAATTTAAATCAAAACAGTTTAATGACTGACATAAATGGTCAGAATGGAGTGTCCATTGTCGAACATGCTCATAACACACGTTCTATGATTCGGGTTTTATGTGGGCAACGTAAGGGATTAAAGGTGTGCCACATTAATTCACAGAGCTTGAGTCCCAAACTAGACGAGTTTAAGCATTTATTTGTAAATTCTGGGGTCGACGTGATATGCGTTAGTGAAACATGGTTTTCTGAAAATACACACAGTATTCGGATAGTAGGATTTGATGTTTTTCGTTGTGACAGAGTAGGCCGAGTTGGAGGTGGTGCAGCAATTTTTACTCGCAGAGGTTTATCCTGCAAAGTTATCCGTAAGGCTCCACCTGGTTGTGAGATTGATTACCTTTTCATCGAAATCAAAACTCACAATAATACTAAACTATTGATAGGATCAGTATATAGGCCTCATCGTAATATCAATTTGTCTCCACTCTTTTCTGTTCTTGATGATTTATCATTTGTTTCACCATTCCTTATAGTTGCTGGTGATTTCAATGATAATGTACTTCAAAGCACAGAGCTCACTAACAGTATGAGAGCACTGAATCTTTTTCCAGTAAATGTTTCAACACCGACACATTTCACTAAAAATAATAGTACCCTCTTAGATATGTTTTTCGTCAGCCATTTAAGTAAAATTCTTCTCTACAGCCAACTTTCTGCCTCAGCTTTTTCCAATCATGACCTTATCTACCTAACTTTCGAATGTTCGCCAGACTTTTCTCCTTCTTATTTTGAATTTAGAGATTTCAAAAATATTAATAAACATCAATTAGAAATCGATTTGGCTTCATTAGATTGGTATCAGATTTACTATCTACCATCGGTAGATGACCAGTTATCTTTTCTGTCTATGAATATTAATTATCTCTTCGACCTGCATGTTCCTCTCAAAAAAGTTCTGCAGCAAAACAAGTCTTGGTATCGGTTAAACAACAACATAGTCAAACTGATCAGAGAACGTGATATAGCATATAGACGATGGAAAATGTTTAAGCTTGATGAACTGCAAACTGTTTATAAAAGATTAAGAAATAAAGTTGTATGTGCTATACGAGATTCAAAAAAGCAGTTCTATGCTCTTAAACTTGATCCTAGTTTAGCGAAAGATAAACTTTGGAAGAATCTGAAAGATATTGGCGTAGGTAGTAAGGATAACAGTAACTTATCTAACGTTGACTGTGAAGTTCTGAACAAAAATTTTATTCAATTAAATAATTTAAATTGCAGTTCTCTACCAGATGAGAGTGAAATCAATTTTGTCTCGGTAGACAATCAAATGTTAAAATTCAATTTCTCGGCCGTTGAGGAAACAGATGTGCTTGAAAGTTTCTTAGCAATAAAATCTAACTCTATAGGGATTGATGGCATGCATCCAACCTTTCTTAAAGCAATTCTACCTTATACACTTAAATATATCACTCATTTTTTGAATAATGTTCTCATGACAAGTACGTTTCCACATGCTTGGAAACAAGCAAAGGTCATTCCAATCCCGAAAAATCGCAGTTGCGATGAATTTCGACCGATTGCTATTTTGCCTTTCCTCTCGAAAGTCCTGGAAAGAATCATGAACAAACAAATTCGCTGTTTTTTATCCGAACATAAACTAATTTGTTCTTGCCAGTCCGGCTTCAGGGCTAAACACAGCTGTACAACTGCTTTAATTGACGTTACAGAAGGAATAAGAAACGCAATTGATGATGACAAAGTAACAATCCTTACTCTTCTAGATTTTTCAAAAGCTTTTGATACGGTCAATAGAAACATACTTTGTAGAAAGCTCTTAAGCAAATTTAATTTTTCATCGTCATCAGCTAAACTAATTTACTCCTACCTATCTAGAAGATCGCAAGCTGTTTTTGCGAACAATACTCTGTCCTCTCCCCTTCCACTGCATAGAGGTGTTCCACAGGGCTCTATTCTGGGCCCTTTGCTCTTCTCTATGTATATTAATGACCTCTCCTTCTGTTCCCTTAAGTCCTCCTTACATATGTATGCAGACGATGTACAATTATATAACAGCTTTCCTATTGGAATGCTTGAGAATGGTGTTCATGAAATTAACGAGGATCTGCATAAGATTGCACTATGGTCTCAGCAAAATGATCTTTGCCTGAACGCCAAAAAATCAAAATGCATTGTGATAGCGAGAACAATCATAGATACATCATATTTTCCTATAGTTCACATGAACAACACCCCTATTGAATTTGTTGACTCTGTTAAAAACCTAGGACTTACATTTAATCGTACCCTGACCTGGAATAATCATATAAGATTAGCTTTAGGAAAAGTTTATGGTGGTCTACGATTACTCTGGGCCTCGCAACATATGACTCCACTCAGAACGCGAATGATATTAGCCAAGACGCTGTTAGTTCCTATATTACTTTTTTGCTGTGAAATCTACTGCAATTGTGACTATGTTCACAAGAATAAACTTAATGTAGCTTTCAACAGTATTGCACGGTATGTCTTCGGAAAAAGAAGGGGTGATCATATATCAAATTATTCGAAGTCTATGTATGGTATGACGCTTGACGATCTTTTCAAATGCAAAACATTAACCCTGCTGTATAATATCATACAACTTCGCCAACCTGAATATCTTTTCAACAGAATTAATTTCCCTCGATCTAATAGGTCTGGCAACCTTATTCCTCTTCGATTCTCATATCTTGTATCTGAGCGACAGTTTTATGTCAATGCTGTTCGACTATGGAACTCACTCCCTACGTATTTAAAAATAATAACCTGTACAACGCAATTTAATAAAATGTTGAAGGAATTCTATAAAGCGATTTGATGCGTTGTTTAAGCGCTAGGTATATGTGAAGGCTATGGTGGTGATGATGGTGATGGTGATGATGATGGTGATGCGTAATATTTTTATTTTTCTCTTTAATCTTGAAATTTTTGTAATTTAGCTTTTTTTCATAATCTTTGTTCGAATTTTGAATTATTATTATTTTATTATTTGCCAAAAATTAAATGAAATGTCAATTTTTGCAACATTATAATATATTTTATAGGAAAGTACTACGTACTGATATTTGCTCTATCTTAAAAGATATTGTATCTTACTGAGTAATTATAACAATAAATAAACTAAACTAAACTAAACTAGTAGACTAACGAAATAGTGCACAGTATGTATATGAAATTTATCGGGAAATCCTCTGTGATCGAATTCCTTTGCAAAATCCCATAGTATTTCACGGGAATTTTACTTTTATTCCTTTTTTATCGCTGCCTCTATTTACCACATTCTTGCTTGAATTCCCAGGATTACTTAGGTTTAACACCCTGTTTCCGTCAAGACATAAAATAATTTCCTCTAAAATGTTCTAAGCAGGGAAATTTACAACTCGTATTCATAATTTCCCAAAAACTGAAATTTTCCCTGCACAATTTTTGGTTGATTTTTGTTATTTAGGCCGTGTGCAAATTCAGTTAAAAATGGGTTAAAACTTGACGTTTGGTTAAATTTTGACATTTTGCATTGAATAAAATGTATGTTTGCCTAGCTGGGGGAAGGTTAAAATATGACAGTAGTGTAAGTAGTGTAGCATAAGGGCGTGTGCGAATTGTATCAATTGTGGTTAAAAATTGATGAATTTTTAACCACTACTGTCACATTTTAACCTGCTCCTGCTTCAAACGTCGAGTTTTAACCACTTTTTAACTAAACTCGCACACGGCCTTACAAATTAAAATTTAAATTATTAGACAAAAGTATTGAAATTACATTTCATTTTCAAGTTCCTTCCCCTGTTTTCCCCTTGTGTTTAAATTTTTCACGTGAAGGTTTTCCAAGCACAATCTGGTATCCTAACAAATTTCTAAACAGTACCTCCATTTGAAAATTCCAAGCAAGCGGAAACCCTTAAAAAATAAAATCAAAAACAAATAGGTATGTAAAATTAAAGAATTTTGTCCTCTTCTTAAGCAAAATTAAGGCTCGTTTTCTTAAAGAAAAATTAACTATGCAAAAAATTTTAAGTTTTGGCACCTACAATGACTGGTCTGGGCTATTTTTTAACAGATGACAAACTTTCGTTCTTGGTAATTTATGCATCTGTCCGAAAATGAAAAGCACACAACATAAGCTGTTTTTTTCCTTTCTCATTGCTTTTTACTGAAACATCACACTTTACGTAACTCTCAACATTTATAGACCGGGAGCCCACAATCGTCAAAGTGCACTTACACGGATTTCAAAATTTTTTATATTAAAAGATAGTTTATAGAAAAACGAACAAAATAAGCGGTATGACAAGGTCTATCCTGGCACCAGTATTTCTTACAATTTTTTTTTTTATTATAAATAATTATTAATAATTTGCACTTATCGCGGAAATTAATTTTAACAAGCGCATATTATTCGAAATTTAATGTACTTTCAGGGGCATAGATTCGTACAATAACTAATATATTACTTGAACCAATTACGCAATTAATCTTTATTCATTATTGAAATACCATTTATTGTCATAATGTGAAAAAAGGTTAATTAAAGTATACATTACATAAATAATCTTAATTTATTATATACAAAATGAATATCAATATAATGTTTTGTTCTGTTAATTCGCAAACATCAAAATCATCACAATCATAATGTTCGTTTGTGGCTTCTGCTTCATTTTCGTCATCATCTTCAGAATTTTTAGTGATTTCCACCACGGTTAGAGGAGCTGCTTGGCCAGTAAACCATAATGATTCGAGTTTATTTTTTTCGTTAAGCTGCCAACCACACGTTGTCGGGTCATGTAAAACGCACGATTCGTCAGTCGCATTTTGCCACATTGCATTGATAAATATTGATCGTAGAATTTTTTGCGTTAAAGATTTCCAACAGGGAGGAATTTTGCTGGAATTGAAGTTAATCATGCCCTTATAAAATGCCACGTTATTAGTCGTGCTAGCAAAAAAATTAAAAATAGATCAAATCTGGCCTTATTGAAATTATTGTGGCTCACTCCATACAATTCATTGGTAAATTTTTGTATCGTGTTTATTTTATGTTCATTCGAAATATCTTCTGGATATTCATAATTTTTTAAGAGAAGATTGTACGCTTTTGTGTAGTCACTACCTGTAATAATAATAACAGAGTTTCTGGAACCATCTCAGCTTATGCCAAGATTACCTATATTCTGCATTACAGTAGATTAGGCTCTGATGTTGTACCTGGAACCAAAAAAAAACTCAATGTATGAGGTTTAATACCTATTAAAACATATAGTCATTCAGAAATTCATTCACAGCTTTTTATAAAATAAATTAATTTTTTCTTAAAAGCATTCACACTTTGCTCATTCTTAATATCACTTGGACGGCTATTAAAAAAGTTAATTCCTTTATATATAACCGAGTCCTGTGTGCTGGTACTATTACACCTATTTGGTCTCATGTTTTCACTATTCCTCAAATTATAAGGTTGTACATCCATAACATTCACAATGTTCTCATGCAAATATACAGGCACCATTTTGTTCTTCATTTTATAAATAAGTTACATTGCACTGTAATCAAGTCTCTGCTTCACATTCATCCAATTCAATATTTCAATCATCACTCTAATTGGGGTGTAACTCTTAAAATGACTCTCATTGCTTTATTTTGTAGCAATTGGAGCCGATTAACGATTTGTTGTTGGCATTCATACAGTTATGTTGCACAATAGTTAAAATGAGGCAGAACTAAGGAATTATATAACAACAAAGCACTTTCAAAAGTCAATTCATTTCTTATTCTTTTCAAAAATCCAACTTTTTAAGCAATTTTACCACACACATGCCTCCCATGTTCCTTAAAATTTAATTTTGAGTCTAAAATTACGCCAAGATACTTAAAGTTATCAACACATTCAATTATTTCTCCATTTATACGTACACTGATTTGTTCATTCAATCTGAACTTCATGCATTTTGTCTTTTTTACATTTAATTTCATTTTATTCATTTCAAGCCATTCGTTCACATGTTCTAAGTCACTATTCAAACAATCCACCATTCTGTCCTGGATGGCCGATTTCCGAAATTAATAAACACGAACACGAAATTTAGTTTTTAAATCTTTTTAATTTTCCAAAATAGCAAATTGCGACCATACGCTCATGTTGAGATATACATCGAGATTGAGAATTATAAAAATAGTTTTCAAAATGAAAGAACAAAAATGAAGAATGAAAAGGATAGATACAGAGATGTTAGAAAGGAATAAAAGTGAAATGAATTCAGGGTTGTCAATAAATAAAATGATAGATGAGTTCAGAGATGACAATTCTTTCTACATTTTGTCCCGAGATATAAGTATATTAAGGCATCATCAGCAAACAACATAATTTTGCAAAATTTTAATACACTGTTAATATCGTTTGTATACAAAAGAAAAAGTAGTACACCTAAGACAGATCCCCGAGATCTATAGTCATGGGATCAGAAGTTGTATTGCCAATTTTTGTTTTTTGAGTTCTGTCAGTTAAGTAACATATGAACGAACCATTTCTATTCCTTACCATTCACTCCATACATTTTCAACTTTATTTTTCTATCAATTGTTTCAAATGCACGTTTGAAATCCAAAAACACCGCAATTACAGAATTCTTGCTATCAATTTCTTTTTTCCATTCATACATCAACACGTTTCACACGAGTGTCCTTTTCTAAAGCACGACTGCTCTTTTATAAAAATATTATTGGCCTCCAAATACAATTGTAACTGACCAGCCACACATCGCTCAAGCACCTTTTCAAATGTTGGTAGCATATTAACCTTACGAAACTCTTCACATTTAGTTGTGTTATCCACCTTCTCAACAGGGATAACTGTGGTTTCTTTCCAATTTCTGGGGAATATACCGTTCTCCAATGGGGAATTTATAATTTTTACTAGCTGACCCGACAGACTACGTACTGCCTCAATCGATATAAAAAAGACCTAGACTTATGTAGCCCGCTACCATACCACCCGCTAACCTCTCCCCGCTTCTCCACTACCGTTTACCCGCTACCCCAGTTACCCTGTTACTCGCTACCGGCTTAACCGGTAATCCCTACCAACTACCCACTATCCTCTACACGCTATCCCGTTATACCCAGCTACCCTGTTATCCGCTACCCCACTTCCCGTTACCCAATACTTCTACACGCTACACTTTCCCCGCTACCGACTATCTCGTTTCCCCACTTTCGGTACCCTATCCCTAAGCATTTGGTGCTAAAAAAGTAAAAGTTTGTAATTAACAAATAAACATAGGGGTTGATCGTAGAAGGGTAAAAATTATGAGTAATATAATTTTTGTTATTCTAAGTTGATCATAGAGGGATGAAAATTTAGGGTTATACCTATGTATTTTAGTATGAAGTATCATAAAAACATAAAAAAAGTAAAAAATTTAAGGGTGGACAATTTTGAAATTTTCTAGTTTTCCATTTGAAAACCAATGCACCTACAATCACATGCAATTTTCCCTCTGAAAACCAATAAGTTTCCTGAGTTTTTCATCAAGAAATTTCTATTTTCCTTTTGAAAACCCATTTTTTCCAAATTTTCCAGTTTTCCATTTGAATACCAATGCAGCTACAATTATATGCAATTTTCCTTTTGGAAACCAATAAGTTTTCCAAGTTTTTCATAAAGAACTTTCTGTTTTCCATTCGAAAACCCATTTTGAATTCAAAAACCCACATTGAAATTTTCCATTTGAAAATCAATGCACCGGTGGACCACCCTTAACATTTAGGGCGATGAAAAATAGATGTTGTCCGATTCTCCACCATAGCCGATATTCTCGCAAAGATTCACGAAAATCGGTCGAGCCGTTTCGGAGGAGTTCAATTACGCACCCCGTGACAGGAGAATTTTATATATTAGATTAGTACGGGACCAATAATCTCTATTGATTTGTAAATCATGTCTCTGTTCACACCAGTTAGATCTTTTTTATTATTTAAATCCTTAACTAAAGTATATACTGGTCGGACAAACTTTGATGCTGAGTTGAGAAAACCATTAAAGAAATTAACAGATTTTTTTTTGAAAAATGCGGTCGGTCGCATGATTGGCCCATGTAAAGTTTGTCCGACCAGTAGATTCTTAATGTAGACATTCTAATCTTTCATTTGATACCCCATTTGCCAGTATGCATCAACACCACTACACTTCACTGCACAATGATACATTTTACCACACACACCCGCGCATCTTATTCCCGTTTCTCCGCGGATTTGTGTTCTGCATTTTGTACATTTACTTTCATCCATTCTCGAATAAAAATAAAAATCCACAATTTCGATTAATTCGATATAAATTGAGCAACTCCCGGATAACCTATCGCTACAATCAACTCACAGATCCGATTTTTTTTCAGTTCAAAAAACACTATAAACAAAAAACAATCGCAAGAGCACTTTATACGACCTTTTGTTGCAAACCGCACGCAGTGACACCTGTAGCCATTAAAATAATTTCTGGTTCCATAATTTATATTTAATTTTTTATTATTGAATTTGGTTTGATGGCTCTACTTTTTAACTTTTATTTATTTAAGCACTACTGGGGCTATATGTTAGGTTAGGTTAAGAGGCTGACAGTTGATGTCTTTACCGTCACACTTAGATCAATACAGATCCATTGTGATACCCGAGAGTATTGCTACTCAAGCTAATAAGAAAAACCTATGTCTTCAGTTAGTCAAGCCATTTAGAGGCTTTGACGAAGTTCAGAATGTTAGTACCTGG
The DNA here is from genome assembly GCA_943590905.1 of Sphaerophoria taeniata. NCBI lineage: Eukaryota > Metazoa > Arthropoda > Insecta > Diptera > Syrphidae > Sphaerophoria > Sphaerophoria taeniata. The sequence continues at coordinate 89,114,016 of OX016542.1, forward strand.
CGTACTAGAGAGTTCTTTTGAATTCCCGAAGAAATAGTTGCCAAGCAGTTTCTTCCTTTGATGGGAGAGTGCGGGACAGTGACACAGAAAGTGCGAAGTGTCTTCATGCACCTCCTCGTCACCGCATCCTCTGCATAGATCATCTGAACTGATTCTCAGCTTTTTCATATGATAACCTAACAGATTATGTTCGGTGATTGTGCTTACAAGAGATCGAAGTGATCCCTTGTGTAGCAGCATAATTCTTTCCGTTCTTTATTTGTTAAAACAGGGCTAGATCTTTTTTGTGGTGCCGCAGGTGTCAAGAAGGTTCCACCTTTCATCGGCCTTGATAGTTATTCTTTTTGAGATTTCCTGTTTTAAATAACAGGTAGGGGTGCTAACTAGCTGAGCTTGGCTTACGTCAAGCATTGACCCTAATCTTGCTAATTTATCGGCTTTCTCGTTGCCTAGTATATCGCTGTGGCCTGGGACCCAGCAGAGTCTAGTGTTGTGCTGTGCGCCAAGAACCTTAAGCTCTTCGCGGCAGCATGAAACAAGCTTTGATTTTACCTCAGTTGCAGTAATCGCTTTTATTGCCGCTTGGCTATAAATGTAAAAGGTGATATCAGCTCGTGGTATCGCCATCATTGATACCTTTTTAGCAGCTGTTGTCACTGCCAGGACCTCCGCTTGGAAGACGCTACTGTAGTCTGGAAGCCTAAGCGAGGCGGTTAACTTGATAGATTCAGAATAGAAGCCTGCCTCTACACCAGTGTCCATTTTAGAGCCATCAGTATAGATAGCTATTGATGACTCACTGGAGTATGGTATATTATCTATCCATTCCTCTCTGCTTGGGGTGGCAGCCTGGAATGGTTTGTGAAAATCAAGTTCGGGTATTTTATAGTCTGTTGTAGTACTATGAACCATAACTTTTTAAAGGATCTGGACATGTCCTATGGAACTGTGGAACCGGGGCTATAATAATTGCAAAATGAAATGCCTCGTGTCTGTCAGTGAATATGTTTATGTTTAAACTGCTCTTGCTGATCACTTATATAACGTTATAACACAGATTTATACAGATGTCTCACCCTTATAAGGCATGATAGCCTGGCAGAACTTGGCAAAGTGAAAAACCTAATTTTTTTGCTGGTTCTGTACAATTTATGTATCCAATTTCATTATTATGATTGGTAGTCATCTATATTTCAAGACTATCGAATTTATGATTGTTTCCAAGGCAAATAATAATCAAAACATCAGTGTCTACTGATTTAATAAGCACTTTTGCGTTTTGTGGACATTTTTTTAAAATGGAAGAAAATCCTTGCATCTGCCTCTAATTGTATAGCTACTAATTGTCCTGTTATTATTTTTATACACAAAACAATGCTCTTCAACTATCAGGAAAACTTTTTTTATTTTGTAAAATGGAGCTTACGGAATCGGTTGACCAGTGTTGTAAGAAAGTAACTAGTGCTGTTTTAAATTTCATATAACTTAAATTTTTATTAAAATTGGTTGGTCGTGATAAGGGTAAAACTTTATCACTCATATGTTTTTAAAATAGGTATGACAGACATTATTGCCACGATGGCAGCTGTCATACCATTTTTTCCTGAAAGTACATTAAATTTCAAATAATAGGCGCTAGTTAAAATTAATTTCCGCGATAAGTTAATGATTAATGATTATTAATAATAAAAAAAATTTGTAAAAAATACTGGTGCCAGGATAGACCTCATCATACCAGGCTTATTTTGTTCGTATTTCTATAAACCATCTTTTAATATAAAAAATTTTGAAATCCGTGTTAGTGCACTTTCAGGATTGTTGGCTCCCCGCCTATTACATTGATTTGTTCTGTGTTTAGTGCTCAAAATAAACATTTGACAGTTCAGATCCAAAAATTTTAGCAAAATCCAAAAGAAAATTGAACTGACGTCAATATTTCCTAGAAATAATTTTGCACAGCGAAAATTTATGACGTTGACAATTTTAAGGGTTGCCAAGATCCCTTATATCCAATAAATAATCTGTGTTTTATGCTGTGGGATATCGATAGCAAACAATCGAAGAAAGACTTGCAAGTGACAGAACATTTTTCGACCGATCCTAAAATTTGTGTATGAGTAAACGGGCCTTAAGAAGAGATAACCATTAGAACAATATTGTTCCCATGTACAGAACAGCAACGATATAAAATAAAACAAGACAAGTTTTCATAGAAAAAAGAAAAATTAAAGGAAAAATAAAAACAAATAAAATTAGCTCAATTAATTTACATAGAAATCAAGGTATACATAGGTAGAAATACATAAAACTAAAAAATACATTAACACAATTCAAATTATTATCAAAAACAAAAATATACATTATTGATAAAAAAAAAACAAAACAAATTTAAATAACATTCCAATGCATTTAAGAAATTCTTTCTTCTCGCCTCAATTATAAAACTTAACAAAACGAAAACAACAATTTTTTACTGCCAAAAATTAGAACATGTACAAAGACGTAACCAACTACTCAAAAACTAAATTTTATTTAATTTTCTTAAGTTGACAAAGTTTGATTCTTAAGTTGAATATCCTTAAATCGGGCTACAAAGACCTCAATTTAACAACACGAGACATGTTACAAAGAATAAAGGGTTTGGAGTCAAGCTTAAATCAAGGCCGGACAATGGCAGAGAAAGTGTGGGACCGTTTCTTTTTCACCCTAGTCCTCACAGCTACGGCAATACCCAATTTTGCCGCATGCTCCGCTTTTGCCAGTGCCCTGTGCAAGTTGCAACAATCCTGGCTATGTCATGCCTTGGTTTGGAAATTAAATTTAATGATTTGGGTTTGATAGGTGGGCCAGATTTAGTTTGCTTTTGATGTGTATTTTGTCAGGATATTGCCCTTAAAAACTCCAAGAGGAGCATATAGGTTAGGTTAGGTTAGGTTAAGCGGGCTGACAGTTGGTGTTGTAGATCCATTGTGGTACCCCGAAGTATTGCAACTTCCTGAAAAATAAATAATCTATGAATCATGTGGTTCGTTTACCCATTTAGAGGTCTTGACAAAGCTTAGCAAACTTTTGCCTGACCTGACAGTTCGGATAGTTCCTCTAGTTCATTAAAGAAGAAGTTGCCTAGAGTTTTCTTCTTAGTAAAACAGAGTGAAGGATAGTGCCGGAGAAAATGAGCATTATGTTCATGCTCGTCCTCATCGCCACAGCCTCTACTAAGGTCATCGGTACTAAGCCCCATCTTCTTCTTATGCAGGTTTCTAGGAGATTCCATTTGATGTTGGATTTTTGAAGGACGATTTTACTGACATTATGTTTCAGTTCACATAACGGGATTCCTTTATGATGGTCTATGAGAGAGGGGTCTAGTGTAGAGCCTTCCCTTGCAAACTCATACTCTTTTTCGTTGCCTGGCACATCACTGTGGCCAGGAACCCAGCAGAGTCTTACGTTATGCTGTGTGCCAAGAACCTTAAGCTCTTCGCGACAGCAAGAAACAAGCTTCGACTTGATTTGGGTGGCAGAGATAGCTTTTATTGCTGCTTGGCTATCAACGTGTGTGATATCGCCATCATGGATATATGTTTAGCAGCGTTTTTTCACTGCCAAGATCTCAGCTCTCTCACCGCCAATGAGTTGTAAAGGACTGATCGTTGCCTAGCTAGCTCGTCTGCCCTCTCATTTCCCTCATAGCCCCTATGGCCCGGTATCCAGATTAGAGAAACGCTCACGTCTAGTTCCTCTGCATTGCTGGACCAATTTAGAGGATGATGGATAAAGCTGAATCATCTGTTAATATAGCTACATTTTGGTTCTGTTCCTTTGACATTGTTCCTAATTCCGTTCACAATTTGTTTGAAATGAAGCTCTTTATTCACAGACTCGTTAGCCGTTATTAAAGTATACATTTCCCTGAACAGAGTCTTGTTTTAAATTATCGCCCCACGTATCAGCAATAATGTAAGGAATGTCACTTAATGTGACTGACTAAGCCAATTCTGCCTTTTATCAGGAAGGTTGAATTGACTTTGCTTGACATTACTTAGTCTGAGAAGACTTCATATTTGAAGAGAAAAACACTTACCCATTCCTTACCCTTATTAATCGTGTTATGTAGTGATTGCTTACAACTAAAACAATCACAAAAAAACATCAGAACTCATTTCGAATGGAAAATCTATTCCGGATTGCACTCAGCTCGGAGCTCCAAAATCCAGTAACTTTAAAAGTCATTGGTATATTTACTTCTTAAGTATTGACAGCTGATTCTTATGTAGAAAGCTAACTGCTTGACGAAACCCCCAAAGCTTTGAAAAACATGTTTCGCATATTGTTTATTCAAATTTTAATTTTATTATAACAAAAACAGAACATTGAGGACAATTTGCACTTTTTTGTTTCTTTTTTATTTGAAACAAATCACAAATTGTCTATCAAACTCCTTTATGTCACAAATTTCGGTCGCAAAAATTTATGAATTAAAATTAATAATTAAAAAATCGTTAACACCTCCAAACAAAAAAAGTAAATTAACAAAAATAAAGACGAAAACAATTCTAACAAACAAAATTATTTTACTTGGCAAAACGGTTGTCGATTTATTTTTGTCACTTTCCATGAAAAGTATATAACATTATTAAATATATTAGATATATTTAACTCAAAATCTTTAAAAAATAATTAATAAATTAGAAAAACGGTATGAAAAAACAAATTTAAAAAAACATTAAAACAAACGAATAATTGCATATTTTTAATTGTAATTTACGCAGACATATACCAAATAACCTAAGAATTACAAGAACAAAAAGAAACCGTAGGAATACACAATTTTACTTATATTGTAGGAACTACATTAAAAAAACAATTCTCAAAAAAAAAAAATATTAAAAACTTTATAAAAGCAAGAAAAATAACATGAACTGTTGTTAGTGATGTTGAATTTTGTAATATTTAAGAGTTTTAGTCGATTTATATATGAAAAATAAAAAATAAATTATGAAAACAAAATATTATAAGAAATTAAATAAATTAATTAAAAAACATACATTAATAAATAGGTTTTAAGTAAGACACAGAAAAACAATTTAAGCCTTTAAAGTTTAAATGTATATTTGTTGAAAGACCCAATGATGAAGAGGACGCAGACACACATAGTGACGAAATTCTTTTTTGATAAAACTTGAGAAAACAATTTCTAGATAAGTAAAACATGATTTAAATTAAAACAAACGCTTATATAAAATTTAAGAATTTCAGAGTTAAGAGTTTTGTCAGCTATAGAAAATAGAAAAAGAATTGGTAGAGGGAAAGAAAGAGCCTTCAAATGTTGAGAAAGATGAGATTAAGTGCTCTACAAATCAAGGTCCATATTTATCGTTTTTTTACAAATCGTTTATCATTTGCAAATTTATTAAGTTTCCACCTTAAAATAATGGTATACGACCTTAATTACAAATAAAACACCAATGATATGGGCTCTTCGTGAATATTTCTCATCTACCACATTTAAATCAAAAATGTTAATTAACGCGCCTGGAACAAATGTCAAACTCAAATCCAGCCTTAAAAACAATATAACCTATGTTTAACATTTTGTCTTAACATAAAAATCTTTTAACAAATCTTTGCGTGAATTCCAAATTTCTGGCTAAATTGTTGGTATATTGAAATATACTAAATTTATATAAAATATTAAATATATTGTTTTATCACTGAATGTATGTATTCTTAATTTTTTTTAATTTAAATTCTAAGAGACTGGAAAATAATTTTACAAAAAAAAAATTAATATTTTTTATTATATAGGAAACAAAAAAAGCAAAAATTAAAATAAACTCATTTGTAGTAACAGTAGTTATTGAAAAGAAAAACCCTTCATCGCCATATTATAAAACAAAAAAAGAATAATGAAGTTTGTTATTAAATTTAATATTACAAAAAAAAAATACAATTAAAAATTTAAAGTAATAAAATTAGGTTATAGAAAACACAAATCTAACGTAAAATTACACGAGAAAAAACCGAAGAAATGATATGTAAAATAAAAGTTTAAGAGCGAATCATGTAAATATAATGATATAAAAAATTGAAAGAAATATGAATTCATTGAATAAATTCATTAAAACATAAGAAAGAATAATACCTAGTCTATGACGACAGGCTAACTTACTTACTTACTTAAAATGGCGCTACAGTCCGGTGTGGACTTGCGCCTCAATCAGCAGTCTCCGCCAGCCAGCCCGGTCCCTTGCTATCTGTCTCCAGTTTTGCACTCCAAGTTTATTGAGGTCCTCTTCCACTTGTGTTCGCCACCTGAGTCGCGGTCTTCCTCTCCTTCTACGTCCCTCGGGAATAGTGTTGAAGGCTTTCCGGGCCGGAGCATTGGTTTTCATCCGCTCTAAATGACAGAGCCATCTGAGTCTCTGGACCTTGATCCTTCTGGCTAAGTCCATGTCGTTGTACAACCCGTAAAGTTCGCTGTTGTACCTTCTTCGCTATTCCCCTTCAATGCACACGGGGCTAAAGATGACCCGAAGAACTTTCCTATCGAAACAGCCTAAATCACATTCATCCGATTTTGCCAAGGTCCATGCTTCTGCACCATACAGCAGGACTGGGATGATGACGTTGTTGTACAGTTTTACCCAAGTTGATCGAGAGACGGCTTTTCCACTTAATTGCTCTCTGTTGGAAAACTTGTTAAGTTTATACTTGCGATCGAAATTTCAATTTCAATCAAGTTTTGACTATAATGTAAAAGAAAATATTTTTCAATAAAATAATCATTCTGTCGTTTACTATCATATAATCAAGTCGTTTAATTTAACTCTGCTAAAAGGTTATGGGCCCAGGACAATAGCAAAATTCAAGGAATATGTACATACATATACTGAAAAAATGTCTGTTCAACAGAATTTGGAAATCCATCAAATGGAGAAGCTACCTGGTTCTGAAAATTGGTCAACATGGAGTTTTGCCATTAAAACCCAATTGGAGCTTGAAGATTAATGAAATGTATCGAGAATGTTCCACACCGAAGCGAAAGAATCTCAAAATTTACCAAGAGTAGTTTACAATGCTGAGACGGTCAACATCTTGGAAGATCCCGAAAACGTGGAAGATATGTTATCCAAAATTACAAAGAAAAATGGATAGAAGCGATGCAGAGTGAGATGAAATCATTTGATGAAAATGATACCTGGAAATATGTATGTAGACAAGCCTTCTGGAGCCAACATTATCAAGACGAAATGGGTATTCAAGAAGAAGCTAGATGAGATGGATAATGTACGATTCAAGGCTCGATTGGTGGTGAAAGGTTTTACACAGAAGAACGGTATTGATTATGAAGAAACCTATTCACCTGTTGTGAGGTACTCTTCTATCCGGTATCTAATAGCATTGTCAGTAAGGTATGATTTGCTAATTGAACAAATGGATGCTATTACTGCTTTTCTCCAAGGTGAGTTAACTGAAGTTCTATGTTGAGAAACCGAAGGAGTTTTCGATGGGTAGAGAAGGTCAAGTGATGAAACTGAACAAAGCTGCTTATGGACTTAAGCAATCAAGTTTAGTTTGGAACACCAAATTGGATCGAGTCCTATAAAAACTTGAATTGAAGCGTTCGCAAGTTGATCCTTGCATATACTTCCATCGAAAAGATAAGGCCATGACCACAGATAATAAATTTATACAGATGTCTCATCCCTGCAGAAAAAAATGAAACATATTTTGCTCTTAACTGACAAGGAGCTTTTGAAAGCTTTTTTCCTTGCCTAAGTATTCATTTATGGGCACGAAAATAGATTTTGAATGCATCAAGTGAATGCGTTAAAGCTTTTGAAAAAAGCTTTTTTTTGTAGCTTTCAGTTTCATATATCATTTCTCGCCATAAGGGTGAGACATCTGTATAAATTTATTATCTGTGCCATGACGTTTCTAGCAATCTATGTCGATGACATCCTAATCTTCACTAACGAAACGGTATTTGGGAACCGCGAAGAATTGTTTAGGAATTCAGATATCACGTGACAAAGATGGAATTTATCGAGATCCAGAAAAAATATATTATCTGAGATGCTGATTAAATTTAACATGGATGAGTCAAATCCTGTAGCAACTCCTATGGATATCAACATAAAACTGACAAAAGAGATGTCACCGAAAGCTTCAGAAGAAGAAAAAGAAATGGCTAAGATTCCTTATCTATAAGAAAGCAATTTGTTGACGCCTGCAATGCTATCAGCACAAGGATTTAACTTATAAATTCTACTTCGACAGTGCTGCTTTGAATTTTGTTATTTTTTGCTGTCAACGTATTATTTTTTCATCATGTTTTTTCCTTTCATTCAGTTTTAATCTCTCGAAGAATCAGATAAAAAACAAACTTTATTCAAATAAATTAACAGAAAAGGAATATAGAAAACCGTGGTTTTTATTGGAATCGTCCATTATTCAATAATAATAATAATAATTGAAAAGGTAAGAAACATTAATGTAAATTATACAGTCCACAGGATATGAGCTGACTATCGAACATGGTCCATCGAGCCATATACCAGTGCAGGTTTAAGCTGAAAGGGCAATTGTGGGCATTCATTCCTGAGGATATTTTAATTAAGATATTTTTTATTGTTTTCTATGCAGTTATGTCAGGAATGGAGATGAAATTGGACGATCAAAATTCGTCAAACGAGAGCGAGGACGAGGCTACTGCACCGCCTAGGGCAGGTGAGTTCAGAAATTGTGAAGAAGCAGAGAAATGCAGTGGAATTGTGTTTGGAATTAAAATTCATTAACTTAGTAGAGCCTTTCTATGTTAATTTTGCGTTGCGCTGATGACATTTAAATATAGAGCGTTACCAGGAACAGTTTTAACATTTCAAACGGAAATGCGCTCCAACAGAGATGTGATTTTGTTCAGGATCTTTGAATTTCTTTTGCTGTTGCGCTGATGGCATTCAAATTCGGAGGTTTTGGGGAATTCTGGGTGAGGAGGCAGTGGTTTAATGTGTTTTGTGATTCGTTTGTCATTGCACTGTTGACATTCAGTTTTCCTTATTATGCAGGGAATTTAACACTTCAAGCGACACTGCGTTCGCTTAGAATTTTGGATTTTTGCGGGTCTCTTGAAAGTTGTTTGTGGTTGCGCTGATTGCATTCAAGTTCTTGAGATTCCAGGGTCGATTTTAGAATTCCAGTCAAAGACTGTTTGTTTTGACTGCTGTTTCCTTTTGAAGAATTAATTTTCCTTGTCCCGATGGCACTTGGTTTCGGAATGCTTGTTTGGTCTGTTTCAGCATTGGATACAAAAAGGAGATGTTGCACGTTGACCATTTGAAGTTTTGGCACCTGAGATGATTCCCCGATTCCACTGCATTGCGCATGTATTCGAAGGAGGGAGCCGACATCGCGAAAGCAATCCTCAAATGGCTGGGGGTTAATTCTTTACTTCATTTTTTTTAGGAGGACCAGGAGCGTTTGTGAGAATCACTCGAGAGCAACAACAAGAAATCGATAAAGACTACGCAGAGGAGAATGGTGACGAAGGTTCAACTTCACATTCCATTATAAACCCGGTACCTCAGTCGATGAGACTTTATCGCGCTACGCTGCGACGCGCTGTAACAGGCCATACAGATGAGTATATCGAAAAGTGGTCCTCTGATGAGCTGTTGAGCCGTCTCGATCGAGTCGAGGAACTGTGGAAGAAATTCGAGGATGGTTGGCCAATGCTAAGCCAGCAACAACTTTCGGACCAGCATCTGGCCGAGTGCAGTGAATTCCTGGCTGAAGCAGAGGAGGAATACCTGCAATACAAATTTAAGCTGCGTGAGAAGTTGTCCCGAATGAGGTCGAATTCGCAAGGGGAAACTCGGTTTGTGGAATCTTTTGGTGGCCCGCCGATCCATATTCAACTGTCGGAGCCACCTCGAATACCTAAATTCTCTGGGATGGAAACGGACTGGGCTAATTTTCGTGCAATTTTTGAAGCAGAGGTGCATACTCAAGTGAAATTCTCGGATTCGCAAAAAATGCGACATCTCTTAGGAGCATTGCAAGGTCGGGCCGAACAAATTTATAGAAACTGGCCTATCGGCGATGGTACCACTTAGCGTCAGCTATGGTCGGAACTATGCGAGCATTATGGCAATGAATACAACACAATTCGTGTTCATCTTCAAACGTTATCGGCGCTAAGACCACTAGAGAACCCATCATGTGATGCGATGCGAGAGGTTCTTGATGCAGCTCGGAACGCCTTGCGCCAGTTGCAGTCATTGTTGAAGCCTGAGGATGTGGCAGGATACATGTTACTTTTTCAGCTTGAACAGCTACTTGATGCTGATAGTCGTGTCCAATGGTCTGGACGTCGGTCAACTGAGGAGCTGCCAACACTGGAAGAAATGTTCCGCTTTCTTGAGTTACGTGCCAGTTTGCTGTCTCAACTGCCGACAGCAGGATCGATTAATGATGCGCAATTCAATGTTCAATCTGGGAGCATTAAAGCCACAGCTTCATCGAATGACCGTGGCCGGACTACCGGTCGGGGGAATGAACTGCCTCCGGATTGTGAACTTTGCTCGGGCCAGCGTCACTGGCCTTATCATTGTGCCAAATTTAAGAACCTGTCGCTGGCAGATCGCTCGAAATATGTGATGAGACACCGACGATGTATTAATTGCTTCAGCTCAAGACATCAATCAGCCAAATGCCCCTAGAGATCATGTCCACGGTGTAAGGTCAAGCACAATAGCGTGCTGTGCCCAACAAACTTCAACATTGGAAGACCTCTGGAAAATTAAGCCATCAGAGAAGGGGGTGCCTTTCACAATCTTGGAGCGCTCAGTACAAAATTGTGTCGGCTAGCGGTAGAAAGTGAAGCAGAGCATTCACGGGGGGAGTGTGTTGACGCCTGCAATGCTATCAGCACAAGGATTTAACTTATAAATTCTACTTCGACAGTGCTGCTTTGAATTTTGTTATTTTTTGCTGTCAACGTATTATTTTTTCATCATGTTTTTTCGTTTCATTCAGTTTTAATCTCTCGAAGAATCAGATAAAAAACAAACTTTATTCAAATAAATTAACAGAAAAGGAATAAAGAAAACCGTGGTTTTTATTTGAAGCATCCATTAATCAATTAATAATTGAAAAGGTAAGAAACATTAATGTAAATTATACAGTCCACAGGATATGAGCTGACTATCGAACACAATTGGAAGCTTATTATTCGCAGCACAGTGCACTCGACCAGATATTTGCTTTACAGTCAACAAATTAAGCAAATTCAACAACTGTCCTGGCAAAGAACATTGGACTGCTGTGAAGAGACTCTTCAGATATCTGAAAGGAACAAAATTGGCCAAACTGAAATTTTCAAGAAATGGAAATCCTGAATTTAAGATATATTCTGATTCAGACTGGGCAAGCGATTGTGACGAAAGAAGATTTGTCACAGAATACGCATGTATCTTACAGTGGATGCCGTGTCTTGGGCGACAAAACATCAGCCAAATGTTGCATTATCCACAACAGAAGCCGAATATATGGCACTTTCGGCCTCAACTTAAGAAGCAATGTGGATTCGTGGCCTCAAGTCTGAACTGAACCAAAATTTTAACAACTCGGTCATCAATATACAGGGTGATTCACGAGCGTTGTGCCAAAAAGCTAGAGCGTGTAGGTTGAGTTGAGACAAGAAAAAAATCGTATGGGAGGGGGGGGGGGTCTATTCCCCTCCGTTTAGCCGGGAGGGGCAATTTTCTGAAAAATTGACTTATTTTATAAAAAAAAATATTAATAATAAACGGCTTCATTTACAACACCGTGCTATACTTTTCTGAAAAGCCAAAAACTTCTTCTTTCACCTTGTTTTTAAATTAAATTTTTTTAACGAATAGTTTACAAAAAATAAATTTTCAAACTCAAAATTTTCAAAAAAAAAGCAAAAAAAACATTTTTGAACTAATTTTTTTCAAAATTTTATGTAATTAAGTACTAATTTTGTTTTAAAATTTCAATGTCTTTGTTAATTTTTAGTCGAAAGCAGAAAACCGGATGCAAAAATGTCTTTTCGTTTTTGAGAAATTGAGAAAAAACCAAAACCACTTTTTTCTAAAAAAAATCTTTGTTTTTATTTTTACCTATCTGGACTTTTAGTTTAATTTATTAGTTAAATTTATAAATTTAATTTTTTGTGATTGGAGTTTTATGAGGACTCAATAAAGTAGAAAAGTATTGGATTTTCCCTGGATTAATCATTTTGTTCATTGATAACGTCTGAAAACTGAACTGCACTTTTTTCTTACTATACCGGCCACTCGCCGGCGAAGGGTTGTACCTGCTAGAGGCTTAAGATAGTCAAACCGCAATTTTTCTTGAATACAAAAACAATTAACAACCTAAAGGTAAATAAAAGGCATCGCGTATTTACTAAACAACCATTTACAATTAAAATATTAACTCATCAACACATAATAATAACAAACTCATACGCTCGAATAGAGTTAGCGGACAGGACCTTCTGCTACGGTTTAACTTGTTGTCGAGATCGGGAAGCTGAAAGACTCTACGCTGAAAAATATCCCAATAGATGGCGCCCAAGTCGTAGCATGTTTTCAAGAATCTGCCGACCAGAGCACGGAGAGCTAGAAGTGAAAGGTCAATGGCAGAAGTTATCAATGAACAAAATGGTTAATCCAGGGAAAATCCAATACTTTTCTACTTTATTGAGTCCTCATAAAACTCCAATCACAAAAAATTAAATTTATAAATTTAACTAATAAATTAAACTAAAAGTCCAGATAGGTAAAAATAAAAACAAAGATTTTTTTAGAAAAAAGTGGTTTTGGTTTATTCTCAATTTCTCAAAAACGAAAAGACATTTTTGCATCCGGTTTTCTGTTTTCGACTAAAAATTAACAAACATATTGAATTTTTAAAACAACATTAGTACTTAATTACATAAAATTTTGAAAAAAATTAGTTCAAAAATGTTTTTTTTGATTTTTTTTTGAAAATTTTGAGTTTGAAAATTTATTTTTTGTAAACTATTCGTTAAAACAATTTAATTTAAAAACAAAGTGAAAGAAAAAGTTTTTGACTTTTCAGAAAGGTATAGTACGGTGTTGTAAACGAAGCCTTTGATTTTTAATATTTTTTTTAACAAAATAAGTCAATTTTTCAGAAAATTGCCCCTCCCGGCTAAACGGGGGGGAATAGACCCCCCCTCCCATACGATTTTTTTCTTGTCTTAACTCAACCTACACGCTCTAGCTTTTTGGCACAACAATCGTGAATCACCCTGTATATTGCGACAGCAAAAGTGCAGTTCATCTGGCATCGACAAGCAAGTACTTATCAAGATCCAAACATATTGATGTTCGACATCACTTTATTCGTGAGAAGAAGAACATGAACATTATCTCTTTCATTGGAATTGGAACTGAATTAATGGTTGCAGATTATTTAACTAAACCAGTTTCTACCGAAAAACATAATTTCTGTTCTAATAACATGGGCTTACGTTTGAGGTAAATTTTGTTCGAGTGGGGGTGTTGGAAAACTTGTTAAATTTATACTTGCGATCAAAATTTCAAAATAATCAAGTTTTGAAAGAAAATGTTTTTCAATAAAATAATCATTCCGTCGTTTACTATCATATTATAATCAAGTCGTTTAATTTAACACTTCTAAAACTTTCTTAGCCCAAAGAAACGCAGCGATTAGCAAGAGTAATTCTTCGTCTTATCTCGGCGCTGCAAAGTGTGGCCAAAAGTAGAAAAAGTTGGCAAAAATACATTTTTTCTCTCTTCAACTCACTAGAAAAGTATTGATATGGTAAAATAGAGGTACTCTTGAGCTACACAAAACCGGTTTTTGTTTCATGATAAGTGCAGAGGAAGCAAAGTTATAGTAAGGGTATTCACGTAACGATATATTTTTTATTTTGCGGAAAAATAGAAAAATCCGCAAAAGATTTAAATGAACACCCCAGCAGAAAATAGCTGCGTAAACAAGGGAAACAAACAGCTGTTTGTTAAACGTCAAAGTGAATTTGTTCAATTCACGTCATTCGATAATTTATGTTAAAGTGATTCTTTTTTTTTATTCTAATTACATTTTAATTTTTGCTCTTCAAGATGCCAAGAAGTAGTTTTAAAACAAAATTCATTCAATTGTATGAACAAATCATTTAATTTGACGAGAACTTCCCGCTTATGTCAGTTCAGTTGGAGAAAAGATAGAATGAGCGCCAAATTAAACGTCAAAATAAACGTCATAAACTTTATCAGGTTTTTTTCTGCAGTTTCTGCTTCAAAATTGTGAGATAAAATTCTACGATTTGCAGAAAATTTTTCCCATACAAATTTTGACAGTTCATTTCTACCGATAGAAAATTCTAAGGTTTCTACGGTTTCTATGGGTTTTCCGCGTTTACGTGAATACCCCTAGTAATTTGAAGTTCGACTATTTGACAGGTTATTTGTTCTTGATATTCATGCAGTGCAAGAGGGTGTTTACCATTTTAAGTCGCATTTCTTTAAACAAAAAGCTATCAACTTGAAATAAAAAACGGATCCACAAGCATGTAGTAAGCTTTTAATTGATATCACATTTATATATGTTTTGTTTTAATATTGTATTAAGAAAAATGTTCGAATTTTACGTTATTTAAAAGCATTATTTTAAAAAAAAAGTCCTTTAAAATCGTTAACAGAAAGTATATATAGGCGTGAGATGGCGTAAAACTGTTTGTGTCCTGTTATGGTCCATAGAGTAGGCTTTCGTGTGAAGTTAAAATATTTTGCCCATGTTTGCCCCTCTTAAAGAAAATTGTATTTTTGTGTGGGCAAAATTGCGTAAAATATTGGATAATATCAAGGGTTTACAATTTTTTTTAGGTTCCAACATTAGCCTATCACACAAATTTTTATTTGAAAAGCTTATTGAATCAGGTAAATGTTCAATTCGAAATAAAACCGTATTTTTGACCCAATACTTGGTAAAATCTGCGTTTAAAAGTGTTTTATTTTGTATCCAGCTTTAAAAAAGGAGACAAATGGTAGCACGGATACTTTTCGAACTCAAGAAAAGTATCCGTAGTACCATTTGTCTCCTACCATGCACAAAATGCTAATTTATGGTAGTATTGTTATAAAAAAAGCGCTTGTTCCTATAGGACATTTGAGACACAAGAGGCAAACAACAATTTAAATAAATATATATAGAGAGAACTTTTCACGCAAATACTCAAGAGGAAAGACAAATGAAGATGTTCTTTGTCGACTCCTTATTTCATCTTCATATTTGTAACTAGTAGGTATGCATAAACCAATAAGCCGAAAATTCGATTTAGACTCATAGTTATAACGATGTTAGAAGCTCCATATATCATTGACACTTCAAATTACTCGGACTCGAGCAGCGATGGATGACTCAAATCAGAACTAGTTTTATTTTTTCTTTAATTTCGTAATATAATTTGGTGTTTTCTGTTTTTATATATTATATATATTTTCATGAATTAAATTTTTTTTATGATCTGCAATCACAAATAAATAGTTATCACAAAATACGCAGTTTTAATTATGAGCTACATAACTACATACATATTCACGTATCCTAAAATCTTATTTTTCAATTAAAATTGCAAAAATATTGATGTAGGCTGAAATGTATTTGGGGTGTTTGGATCACCCAATGCCCCTCCCTTACCGACATAAAAAGTATCCTATCTGCTATTCCAGACTGAAATCTATCTCTGAGCCAAATTTTATCTAGATCCGTTCAACTGCCCTGGCGTGATTGAGCAACAAACATCTATACCTTCACAAATCCATTCATCCAAACTTTAACATTTATAATATCACTAGGATTTATAAATATTTATTCTCAATATTTTAATAATTGTTATTTGAACTACTCAACATCCATTTTTCTTGAACAAAAATAAATGAAAACGAGGAAAAATAATTTTTGCCAACTTTTCATATACTTGGCCACACTGTGCGCTGGTGTTATTGCCCGTGTTAATAGCGGAGCCTAGGTAGACAAACTCCTCTACTACCTCGAAGTTGTATGCGTCTATTGTGACGTTCTGTCCGATCCGTCGGTGTTGGATGTCCTTTCTCGAAGACAGCATATACTTCGATTTTCCCTCATTTACCTCTAAACCCATTGTTGCCGCTTCTGTCTCAATTCTCACAAAGGCGCCATTGACATCACGCGCGCTGTGCTCTTCCCAATATATCAATATTATCGGCGCGGCGTACCGAGAAGTTGAACAGATTTTTGGAAGATAGTGCCTCTGGTGTTGACGGTGGAGTTTCGCACTATCTTCTCAAGAACGATGTTAAAGAAATCGCACGACAGTGCATCGCCTTGTCTGAAACCTTTTTTGACGTTGAAAGATTCCGTAAGCTCGTTGCCAACCTTGATGGAGCAGCGTGAGTTCTCCTTCGTCATTTTGCACAAGCGAACGAGCTTGGGCAGGGATGCCAAAACTAGACATAGCTTTATACAGTTCGTCTCTGTGGTGGTGGGTATCGACTTGGAGTTCATAGGTTTTTTCCAGGATCTGCCGCAACGTGATGGTTGACTTTCCTGGCCTGTAGCCGCATTGATAAAAGGACCAATCAGATTGTTGACGAAAGGCTTCAGACGTTCACATATTGCGGCATAGAGGATCTTGTAGGCGATGTTAAGTAGGCTAATCCCTCTGTAGTTGGCGCAGTTTAGAGGATTTCCTTTTTTCAGGATCGGGCAAACAATGCTGAGGTTCCATTCATCGGGTATGCACTCCGACCATATCTTAAAAATGATTTGGATTTGATGATTCGTCGCCTGCTGCTTTGAACAGCTCGTTCGTTTCGTTTTCACTTCTTCTAGGTCAGGTTCACGAAATTGTTGGCTTTCATCGTGTACGATAAAAGGCTCCTGTCTGACGGCGGAGTTTTGTTCGTCGTCACAGAAGTGGTCTTTCCAAATCCTCAGCATTGACTGCGATTCTACTATGATGTTCCCTTGTTTATCTCTGCAGACATCGGTTCTTGCTCGATGACCTCTAGCCAGCTGTTTTACCTTGTAACGAAGTTACAAATTAAGCAAACCAACAACACACAACAAGCACTGAAAAGAAAAACAACAACCGACAACAACCATCTAGAAGCAAAAACGAAAATGAAAGCAACAACAAACACACAGTCGAAGTATACAAACAACAACCGCCCGGCAAAAGCAGAGTACAAAATGAAACAACAACAAACACACGAACAACATCACAGAGAGGCAGCAGCACAGAAGACAGAAGTCGCATGGTCGCATGTGCAACTGCATGATTGTTTCTTTTCTGTATTCTTTCAATTCACTCCTACTTGTTACTCGAAATTTATCA
The DNA here is from genome assembly GCA_943590905.1 of Sphaerophoria taeniata. Classification (NCBI taxonomy): domain Eukaryota; kingdom Metazoa; phylum Arthropoda; class Insecta; order Diptera; family Syrphidae; genus Sphaerophoria; species Sphaerophoria taeniata. The sequence continues at coordinate 89,131,417 of OX016542.1, forward strand.
AGTAGGAGTGATATTGTTCATAGAAATCAGACTTCATTCGGTCTCCGACCGGCTAGGTGCTCTGTTAAATAAGGAGTATTCCTGAGGCTTCTTTTGGTTAGCGCCATAGAAGCCTCGAATTAAATTTTGCTTCGGGCTTTATCGCCTTGACTGGTGAGGGATTGAATCCCAATTTTCTGTCAAAGCTAGGGAAATTATCCCATCGTTTATTTGTTTACTTTATTGCCTAGACTAGGGATTGAATCCCATCATTCCGTCAAGGCTAGGGAAGTATCCCATCATAGTATTTGTAGTAATTATTGTTCCGACTAGGGATTGAATCCCATTTACCGTGTCGGGACTAGGGAAGTTATCCCGCCGTTAAATTTCTAGAACTAGGGATTGAAGCCTCTTTTGCTCGTAGAGCTCACGAGCAGCTCTTTTCCTTCTATGCAGCGCCGCTTTGTATGCCTCCTACTTGGCTGCATGGGCCTGCCTGCATTCTTCATCAAACCAGGGGTTTCGTTTTGGTGGCTGTGTGAAACCCAATACATTAGAAGTGGCATCTCTAACTGCTTTCTGCACTACCTTTGCTACGACGAGGTACGAGTCGATGTTGGCTCCTCGGAAAGTTCGAACATCTATAATGCTGGAAAAGTGCCTTCCGTCGATCGCAATGTGATCAATCTGGTTGACGGTTGATTGATCAGGAGAACTCCATGTACCTTTATGGATGTTGAGATGTGGGAACCAGGTGCTTGCTGAAACAACATTTTGCCCCGCAGAAAAATCGATCAGCCTGAATCCGTTATCGGAAGTGGTGTCGTGCCAGCTTTGCGTTAAAATCGCCGAGAACAATTTTCATGTCATAGCTAGGACATTGCTCATATGTTTTGTCGGGGAGCTCGTAGAATTCGTCTTTGGTGTCGTCCTTTTTCTCTTCTGTGGGCCATGCGCGCATATTAGGCTAATGTTGCCGAATTCTTGATTCGGATCGTCGTGATGCATTCGCTTATACATTTGAAGCTCAAGACTTTGCCTCAGTCTGCTTCCCACGACGAATCCGCATCCAAAGAGTCGCTGTTGTTGCTCCCGGTAACAATCACCATAGTAAATGTCGCAGTTTTTCATCCTCCTTTTGCTCGGTCCATCCCATCGCATTTCCAGGATAGCGGTAATATCTGCTTAGTAGCAGTTGTGGGTCTCCGCTAGTTGTTCGCCAGCACGCTGTCTATTAAGGGACCTAACATTCCACGTGCATATCCGAAACTCGTTGTCCTTAATACATTTGCTTGGGTCGTCATCAGTGTATCCGTCCGTTTCCGAGGCCTGTTGTTGCTTCGCAACTAAATCTTTTTCTACGTAGTCGGGAAGTCACCCCGACGTACAACCCTTACATGGAGTACTAGGCACTTGATGTGACTCCAAAAAAGAAATTCATCCGCTGCCGTCCCTCATTGGGAGTGCCTTCGTGGGAACACTCCTTCGTTGTGGGGTAATTAGTAGTAACAGCCTACTTCGACCTGCCTACCATGGGAGGCCCTTCTGCGAAAACAAGTTTCCCGATCGCATAGCTCTAAGCTTTTTAGTAGTAGTTACCGTAACCCGATCCGCCACGTCAAGGCTTACCCCATGGAGGGATAACTTCAAGCTACATGTTATTATTTCTTCTTGCTGTCAGTTTTGCCGGAAGTGCAGTTTGTCTGCATTTGATGCAATTGTAACTAGACATTTTATTTTTTTTCAATTTGCGTGTCTCAACAGGTAGTAGCCTCGGAAAAGAAAGAAAAAAGGTTGTAAGATTCAGTTGCTGTGGAAATGTAAGTATCCTTAATAGTTTTTAATAAATTAGCTAGATTCATTTTCGACATAATTACATCAGAACAAAAACATAATATGTAAAAAAGAGCCAAGTTCTTTTATGTGCGAACAACACTGTGTAAAAAGTTAGCCACCAAAAGTAATGAGATCTAAAAGAACGCCAAGTTCTTACATGTAAAAGTGTTATATTGAATATTTTAAATCATAGAAGATAATACAACAATATTAAAAGAAAATAGAAAATAGTTTGTATGAAAATTTAAAAGTTCATTGTTCAAGTTTTAAAATGTTATTAATCACGCTTTAAACGAAAACTTGCCAAGTGAACTTGTAAATTTTCATCCAAACTATTTTCTATTTTCTTTTAATATTGTTGTACTATCTTCTATGATTTAAAATATTCAATATAACACTTTTACATGTAAGAACTTGGCGTTCTTTAAGATCTCATTACTTTTGGTGGCTAACTTTTTACACAGTGTTGTTCGCACATAAAAGAACTTGGCTCTTTTTTACATTTTATGTTTTTGTTCTGATTTCACATCTTTTTGCAAAGTTTTTTTTTTATGGAAGCATGAACCTCGAAATAAATTTATAAGCTAGCCATTTGCAAACTTTAACGATATAATTGCTCTGCCAATTTATAAATAAATAATATGTAGGTAGGTTAGGTTAGAATGGCTGTCTAGATGTCACATTTAGACATCAAGGGTCCATTACCATTGTGAAACCACTAAAGAAAGTTGCTCATTAAGTTTTATGAAGTTTAACAAACCAAAATTCTAAATTTCAACATCGTATGAATATTTTAAGAAAGTGGGTGGCAGCCACGCCCTTTTAATAAAACTGCTATTTTGTACTTATATTTTCTCTTACACTCAATCGACGCCCTATCAGAATTTCGAATTTAAACGTTTTCCACCATTTTAACAAAGTGGGCGGATACCACGCCCCTAAATGGAAATAGATTTTTTTCTCATTTTGTTCATGTTATTCAACCAAAACCTTACTAGAATTCCAAATTTCAACATCCTACGACCGATTTCAGATAGTAGGCGGAAACCACGCCCCTAAATGCAACCAAAATATTTTATTTATATTTTTTCCTTATATTCAACCAAAACCCTATTAGAATTCCGAATTTCAAGATCCTGCGACCAGTTTTAGAAAGTGGGCGGATACCACGCCCCCTGAATGAGAAAATTAAAATTTTCGATTTTTTCCTTTGAATTCACCCGCAAACCTACCATTGTACCAAATTTCAAGATTCTGCTATTGTTAGAAGTGCTTCATAATTTTGATGATCAGTGAGTCAGTGAGTCAGTGAGTCAGTCAGTGAGTCAATTACGGTTTTTCAAATTTTTATTGTTCAATATCTCAGGAAGTAGTGGTTCTACAAAATTATGTTTTTTACAAGACCTTTGTGTCCATGAAGTTAATACGTAATTCAAATTTAAAGCTTCTAACTCTATGGGTTCAAAAGTTATGGCGGGTTAAAAATGTGCTTGAGTTCGATCCTGTAAAAAGGGAGTAGTGCTAGAACTTGGCTGGGCACTACCGTGCCCTTTGATTTATCTCGTGTCGGTTTTGCTGGAAAGCCTTTGAAAATTACTGAAACTTAAAATTACAATTTACAACAAAATTAAAAAGCATGTATCTTGTTCGTGTCTTGCGCATTTACTTTATTTCCTCCAGATTTATCTTTACGGTATATGAATTTATCCTGATTCATCCCTTTCAATTTGTGGAACTCGGGGCTCTTTAAATGCCAAGCCATCCCAGCATTCATTTTTGTATGACTTCGTTTTCATTTGGACGATGGACAATCAAGTTTCCTTTACTGTGCAAATTTCTCCGGTTCGATACTGCTTCCATTCTGGAAATGGTTTATGCGGGCCTCTTTGAAAGTCCTAAAGAAGAAGTGATTCCACTCGTTTGCCGTCCGTGTCAGCAATTCAAACCATATCGCTTCGGTCATCTCACCTGGAACGTTGTAGATTTGGTTACGTGGAGTCATGAAAACTCTTCGTCTCAATTCTTCCGCAATCGTCTGGAAATCTGAATGAAAGCTTGTTGCCTGTTCATCTAGAAACAAAAGTTAAATTACAGGAGACTGAAATAATATTTCACAACAGTTACCAGACAACTCGGGAATTCGAAAAGAATTTACTATTTTCTCGGCATCCGTAGACGACTGTGCCTTCTTCTGTTCATCTGTCTCGCCGAGAAACACTTTCAATTTGGTTTCTGCAAAGCAAAACCTTACCATCTTGTCCAGCATTTTTTTCTCCGCGTCTAGGAAGTCATGTCGCTTGGCTCGATTCTTTATAAACAACACGTTCGGATAGTAGTCCTCGAGAAATGGCTTCGTATCTTGGTTGGGTTTGGTCATTTCAGCCATTTGCAGCAACCGAACAAGACTCATGTCGAAACTGTCATTCTGAACAAACACCACCAAATGGCAAACGGACAGGAATATAATGAGATTATGCAGGTCATCCATTTCATTGGTAAGCTCGTCTTTTTTGTAGGAATTACACAACACTGGCGGACTATCAAGAAGAATCATCCTGTCTTTGGTGATGTACATGTGGATACTTTCGGTGCGAGGCCAGGCGGCTCCTTTGTTGGGCTTGATCTTGATCGGAAAGATGCTCTCCTGGTCCTTGAAAATGGACTTGTAAGTATCGTCATTGATATCATCAGCAGCCAAGATATTCATGATTGTTGACTTGCCAACGCCCTGTCTTCCTATAACGCCTACTACGAGAAAGTCTTTATTATTTTTCAGTAGGAATTTCGATGCATTGAAGTTTATTTGCGATGTCGAAGAGATCACCGTTGCTGGGCGAGTCATAATCGGAGTTGGTTCAGCAATTGGAGGCTCTGATGCTGCTTCTTTTTGTTGGATTTGACTTGACGGACTTTGAGAGTTTGTTTGGCCACTGGTTGCGTTGGAGGACGAAGTCACAGAAGCAGCACCACCACCCTCAACTGTGATAGAATCTTTGGTGACGATGATTGTTTTCTGGAGGACCAAATTGGCAGGAATGGTTGTAGTCTGCGAGCCGCCAGAATCTGTTGGATCTTTAGCTTTGAGTAAGATCTTCGGTTGAATTGGTTGTTGTTGATGTTCCTCATTATTCCTGGAAACGTTTCGATCCGGGTCGCGCTTGGCTAAAATTACTGTGCGCTTTTCTTCCGGCTAAAAGAAATGAATTGTTATTATTAGGCTTTAGAATAGGAACGTAAGTATCTACCTTTGGTTTTCTATAACGTTTCCTTCGGTTTTCAGACATAATTTTTATTAAAATTTAATTATCAAGAACAGCAGAGGTAAGTTCAAAAAATAAATTACATACTTTACTGTCAGGCACTGACAGCTGAGGCAAATGTAAACAAAACCTTGTTCACGTTCAATGAATTATTTTTTTCAGACCAATTTTTTTGGCATTTATATTGAAATAAATACACGGTACGACTTTTGCGTTTGATTTTATTCTTTGGAATTTTACAGGACAAGCAGATATGCTGGAAACCGAATAGAATGGCCAAAAATCATGGCTGGAAAAAAGTTGACATTTTGGTAAGAATTGTCATTTGGTAAAAATGGTGTTTGGTGAAAATTGCCCTTTTGTGCTACTAGCACCATCTAGGCTGTCAACTGGTTTCAAAAAAATAAATTCGCGACACTAGCTCCATCTCTTGGATTTTTGGTGAACTAATTGGAACATGTGTGCCATTAGCTAACTTCCATACTTATGATGAAAGCTCAAATTTTGAAATAAGTGATGAAGATTTCAAAAGCCACACATATGAAGTAACACAGAAAAAAGCACACATACGCCACAGTGAACATTTGATTTAAGAAACTAGACATCCGTAGCAAAATAAATTTGTCTTTGATTTCGTTTTATTTGACTTAACTGGTTGTCACATTCGGAACATAAAAGAAAAATTGAAAATAATAAATAATTTGACACTCATGAAATCCAACGAATGAATGAAATTGAAATCAAATATAAATAATTTTCAAAACTGCCAACATTCGAGTGACAAAATAAATCTTAACGTATGACTTGAGCGCCATCTACATTTCAATAAGTTGAAGTTCTATCGCCGCCGGCTTATCTGTCATTATTTTACTGGCCTTTTTATCGACTGTAAGATCCATTTGTTGTTGTTTGCCAAGGGAAATTTTGCTGTGCTGGCTACTGAGTAGTGAAAAAAAAACGCCATATGATAAACGAAAACTCACATAATACTCCGGATATGGTGCAACCATCTCCTTGAACCTCACGGTGTATTCAGCCTCTCGCAAGTAGTCCACTTCCCAACCCAACTCTCGCACATTTGTTTATTTTCTTATCTCACCGCATTGATTGGTGCGGGCAGTTGAACCTTCGATTGTTTCAATTGGTTAACACCTTCAACAACGACGCAACACTCTTGGATTTGCAGCGACTTTCTCAAGGTATTTTCGACTCAGATCCAAATTCCCTTCGACAATTCCACCAATCCTTGGCGAGAATTTGGTTCTCATTTACTACAGAATTAACGACGATTGGGCAGAGGTTCAGCGAGCTCTTGAATGTTGCGAGCCATTACTTAACTGTATTCGCTGGTTTTTTGTACTTTTTGTGACAGGAAGCGACTAGATTAGATGTGAATAAATAAAATATGTGTTAACAAGAATAAAATTGTGTTTGGTGGGTTGAAAAGTCCGCTGGGTATTTCACCAAATTGCAAAAAATTTATACAGTTGCACGGATAGGGTTATAAACAAAAAAATTAAAATAAAACAAACGATTTCTTGTAATTTGAACAAGAATTGAATTTTTACTGAGAAAAATTGACGGTTGCTATAGGCGGCAAAAAAATGTACAGCGGTTGGTTGGATTATGTGGATTGTGGATTCCATGCTGTATTGTGTGGCATTAGAATAGTTCAAGTTTCAGATGAGTAATGGATTTCAATTTTACAGAACCAGGGGCCCTATTCTTGAAACCATGCGAAAATTTTCGTATACGATAATTATCGCATACTGAATCTCGTATGCGAAAGCAGAGTGGTATTCTTGAACCAAATTGACTCGTATACGACTTTGTGCATGCGATGAATTTCGTATACGAAATGGCAACGCGTTGTCAAAATAGAGAGTTCATTTCTCTCCCTCCCACTTAAGGGCAAAAAAAAAGAAAACATTATGTTGATTTGTCTTGTCAACTCAGTTGACACTTTGAGCACAGATAATAAATTTATACAGATGTCTCACCCTTATGGCGAGAAATGATATATGAAACTGAAATCAACCGAAAAAAAAGCTTTTTTAAAAAGCTCTAACACATTCACTAAATGTACACGAAATCTATTTTACTCCTCTTCTTCCTATGAATGAAAAGATTGAAAACTAAGGCAAAGAAAAAACTGAAATCATTTTTTTATTTTCCTTTCCTCTCACAATCCCACTGCTCAAACACACACACCATGATCATTCATCACAAATGAAAAAAAACTCGTTTTATTATGATTTTTTGTGGTGTGGTTGGTGGTGATGCGTTGAAAACAGGTGCAGGAGAGTTGATCGCTTGTCGACACGGCGAGAAAAAAAAATTCAGTTGTTGTTGGAAAAATGGAAATAGAAACAAAGCAAGGGCATGGTTGTTTTTATAGCTCGAGTTCTTATAATCGGAACTTCGAGATAAAGGATACGTAAATGCTAGCTGCGTGCATTCATGTGGACTTTTTTTTATAAATTCATATTTTTCTTCAATTTCCTAAAATCTCCACGAATACATTTTTCTGTTTCATATCTTTTTACACGTAATGAAGGTTTTGTTGACTGGTGTCAATTGGATGATGAGGTATGTACAATGCGAATGCACATGTATCTCACTGTACATAATGTGTCAACAACTAAAATAATGTTTTGTTTTATTTAAAAAGATAACTTCCTCAAAAATGGACAAGTACATTTTGTTCAGCAAAAGATAAAATATGTAGATATCTACTGTTTTCTGTTCAAATGAGGGTCTTCCTGTAGATTTGTATTGCCAATGATTTTTATGTTTCTTTGACATAACTGTATAAAGAAAACGCGCCTTTTGAGCTATTTATTTTTTTATTCTTTCTTAAAACAGCGAAAACAAGGAGAAATTCCTGCTGAACATCTACCTACTTCTTTTTCGGCTTAAACCAATTGAAGTGCTATATTTAAAATTATTTTTTTTGTTCTTAATCTTTATTTCAACAATATCTTAAATGCAAAGTTAATTCACAACAGTTTTACAATACCTACCTTTAATTTAAAAAAATTGATACTCAAATTTGTATGAAATAGTTAAGTAAAATCACAGGGGTGATAGAACTTATCGTTATCATAAATGTTTTACAAATAAATTTTCTTGAAAAATTCAATTCATGGGAAAGAATAATGTTACGTAACGGAACAAAAAAATTTATACAATTTCAAAATACATACATTTTACAGATTGACATTACATCAATGGATTTAGGTTTACCACATATTTTCGATGATTTTAACAATACATATAAGAAATGCATCTAAGGGACAAAAACTTTTGTCTAAAAAGTCTTGATAAAAATCAATTCATTGAAATGTTTAAACATAAAAAAGTAGGTATTAATTGTGTATGTTTAAGCAACATTGTGTCACTGCTCTTAGCCTAATCAAGTAAAGGTGAGTAACACAAATCTCAAATGCGATATACAAGTTTAGTATATATCTGCTCGTAAGAGCCATAGAGACCTAACTGATGTATGCAACTTTTGTATGGATATTTGAAATTCTATTTATTAAAATCAGCTAGGCCGGTATGGGTCTCACGGCCTCATGTAAATTCAAATTTATCATCCTGAATTAATCACCTGAGCTTAACTAGTTACCAGGGGTCACGATCGAGGACGTGGCAGTAAATCGACCCCCACCCTCCCACCTCCACACTTTTTTCATTAAATATTTTTACAATGAAATTTTGGCATACATTTTTTAAGCATTCATAACATTTGTCAATTTTCGTATTTTATTTTTAGGTTTTTTTTCTTTGCTAACGGTTTGGTCAAGAAGCCATTTACAATTTTTATAAAGTATAACTTCCATTAGAAAGTTTATTAAATCAATTTTATGCTCATAGCAATTATTATTCACATTAAACCAGTCTGGAAATTGTATGTTTGTCGCCTTTATACATTCTTTGATTATGTTTTCTCTTATGTTAGATACAATAGGATATTTTTCAAAATAAGAAGAAAATATTTTCACATGAAGACGGCATACTTGAAAATAGGTCTCGGTGGGCCATAAGAGAAGTGTCTTTTCTTTTGAATTTTCGTACTCTTTTAAGCTTATTAATATTTCTGTAAAACTGAAACTGTGTTTGTCCTTGGACATTTCTCTAACACAATCGTCACAGATCTTTTTCATTTTTTTCATCGTTTTGAAAAAGCAATATCCTGCAAAATATCTAGTACCAAGGTCGTTAATCTCAGGCATCTTTACACTAGTTGCATCTTTAGCTTGATTTTCTTCTACATTGCTAGCATTAATGTCATTTTCAATGCATTCGGTCACATCAAAAATTTCCTCGATTTGAGGTTGCTCCTTTGATAACAATTTATCTTCTATATCGCTCTGCAAAATGGCTTTCCAGTCTACCTGAAGATACTCCGTATCATCTTCTTCACAATTAGAAAATTTTGAGTTAAATAAGAATTTGAGAGATATAACTTTGGCTAACAGGGCACCAAATTCTGATACACTTGGATTACTTTTGTTAACGTTTCGAGCTCTTATCTTTCCAAATAAGTTTTCCAATGGATCTTGGTTAAACTTATTTACATATATATAATATAAATCGTTATACTCTGTAAATAATGATTCTCTTATGCAAAGAATGCTTTCAATTGTTAATGCTAATCCCTTAAAACAAAACGCTCTATTTCTTGCATTTATTAGTTCTATATTAAGTAAATAAATCTTCATTTCTTTTATAAACAATATGTTTTGGTCATTTCTTTTGAGTGCTGGTTTTCCATTTAATAGATCAAATAGACGATTAATTTTCTTAATAAATTCTGCTGTTGATTTTGAAAACTGATTTATTTCGGCCGGAAACTTTCCCAGTTTATTTAATGCTTCAATTCCACAGGCGACAGATCTACTTAGAACTTGAGCAGCCAACTTTACACTCATTTTTTGAAATTCAGTTGGGTCTATATGTGCTGAAGTCAGTCTCGGACATATTTTAGTCGTATTACATTTTTCACTGTTATAAAGGTATTCAATTACCTTCCAACTGACAATTCCATCAGAAGTTGAAAAATTGTATTTTAATAAATTGTTCCTTATACTTTTGATAAGGTGTGGAATATCATACATTCCATATATTTCTTTTTCCTTGTATGTAAAACTGAATTTACTTTCATCAAGATTTAATTTATTAAATAAACTACGATTTGTAGGGCCCTGATCGCAGCATATAGCTCTTACATTTAGATTTAGGCCTGTGCATATGTCAAGACAATTATATATTTCTATCTCAAGTTCCTTCATGGGAATATTGCTTGGACAGACAACATGATATAAGACCTGTTGAAAATTGCCACAGACACTGCGAATCATGAATACGCAGGCAGATTTAGCCAAAATACGTGACCTTCGGTTCTTACCATAGTCAACATAACCTTCAATTTCGTCTTTGAATTTATTGTAATTCAGATTAGTTTGCAAGCTCATTTCGTCAAAAATAAGGCTAACCTCCCTATCTTTTTCTGATAAATTTGATGTAACGTTCCTTATTTCTTCTAAAACTTTAATATTTGCCCCAGGAGAAAGACTTTTTATATTTATCCATCTATGTAAGGAAGATGGATTGGGCAAGTGTAATCCAAGTTGATCTCTAAGAAAGTTGTAACCGCAGGATGAACGGAAAAAAATGCAATGTGTAATCCACTTTTCATCATTGGTATATTCTCTTAAGGTTTGCGATAAAATAAGTTTCGCAAAAGTCTTGGTGTTTTGATTTATACCTTCCATTAAATCGATTTCTCTTTCGAGAGAATTCTTTTCATCAGACCGAAGCTTTTTTTTAGTCTTATTAAGTCGACTAATTTTCTGTATCATATTTATTTTGGATTTTCGATTTGTCTGTATTTTTATTTTCAAGACACGATTTTCTTTCTTTAGCTTTTCAATCCTTTTTATGTAATATAATTGCCTTTTTAAATGAGCTTCACAGTTTGTACAGGTGAATTCTATTTCTTCGTTTGATTTTTTTGCTGATAATCTTTTTGAGGCACGATTCAATTCTTCAGCATCAATTTCATTATAACTCATATCGGCTTCATTCCGTTTTTCATAAGTTATTTTGGCTTTGCTCGGATCAAAATTAACTGATTCACTATCTGAAAAACACTCCTCTTCAGATCTCGTCAAATAGAGTGAGGGATATGCATTCTGTCTTAAATATTTTTTTCCGATTAATGCTTTCTCAAAGTGTTTGCTACATATATAGGGTCGTTTAAGGCTTTCTACGTGTTCTTTTGACTCTCCTACTAACGCTAACCATTGCGTATACTTTGTAGTATCTTTTTTTGGAAAATCAAATAATTTAATATCTGAACGTTGAGTTTTTGTTGCTTCACAATGAATAATTGAACAATTTGTTCTTTTCCAAGATGCCATTTTAACGTTTTCTTGATATATATTTTTTTAATAATAATATATTTTGTATGACAATTTTTGTTTTTGAGTATAGATAAATAAGCAGTAGTAAGCAATAGGAGGAATTATACAATAATCAGTCAAAATACTAGATTTTGTAGATAAATGTACATATAAATTATTTTTAATAAATAAATAAGTGTAAAGTTAAAAAGTAATTAGTAATATAAACGTATACATACATATATTAAATGTAATAAATTAAATTGGAAACAAAAATATATGAAAACGTGAAAATAAGGAAATTAATTATAAAACAATTCAATTAATAAAAAAAACTCCAATTATAAATAGGTAGGATGAAATGTAAGTATGTATAAAAAAAATTTAATACAAAAATTTAAGTAATTAAATAAAAAGGATGCTCAGCGCCCACAATCTTATACCACTTGTTTCCTTCAGTTGTTTTAAAGTTAGTTTTGAAAAAAACTTTTAACTTTCTTAAGCACTCACTAATCACGATTAAAACATAAACCACAAATCACAGATTTAATATTTAACTAGCTCTTGATCTTAATGAATTCACTTTACAACTGAAATTCCGATCTGAAAAATTCCTTGAATTCCTGAAAGAGGCGCGAAATACAATCAAATCAAATGCCAAAGAAAAAATAGAAAACACAGAAACCAATTCATCTGCACATTCACTTGCTCTACTTGCCCACACAAATCTCACATATCAATACACAAGCAACATTTTCTATTCTCCTACCGGACACCCAGCAATCTAACATTCACAAAAAAATAAACAAAAAAAGATCCATCATTATCACCCCTTTCTTCTTTTACGCACCAAAACGCGCACAAAAAACAAGATACATAACCTACACCAACTCCCATATACTTCATTGTTCATTGTAAAAAATAGGGTTGTTTACATTTTTTTGCAATGTATCAAACTTTGTTTTTGTATTCATTGGTAAACAAAATGACAAAAGAGAAGAGGAAAAAGTTTCTAAAAAGAGAAAAAAAATACGCAAGGCAAAAAGAGCTTTCTCAGCTTTATTTTTAAAAGCTCCCTGTCTGTTAAGGCTTGTCTGTTAAGGGAAAAAAATGTTTCATTTTTTCCTGCAGGGGTGAGACATCTGTATAAATTTATTATCTGTGCTTTGAGCTTTGGCATTTAAAATTAATTCAAAAAATTGTATTTATAAACTTTAGAATTTTCCCTTTGCCAACGAAATCTAATATCTTTCGTTTCGTTTGAAAAATGGAAAACGGACGAAGACCGACCGACAAAAAGACTTATTTGTCTATTTGAAGCCTTGTCTTGGACATTCCAACTCAGCTGCTGTTCTAAATCACAAAAAAAGAAAAGTAAATTGAAACAAACTGAATCGTTAAAATTCATTTTTCACAAATTTTTTGATGTTTCAGCAACACCAACATTCTTTATCGTGCATCAGATTTGGTAAGTAAGTTTGAACCATCTTCTCTCAAACGGTGCTCAAGTTAAAGTGGCCGTAGCAAAAAATTTCGATGAACTTGTTACCAATAACGTAACAAGGATACCCTTATTGAAATTAATTTTTTATGCCACTGCAATCTACTATGAATTAGCCGAGAATTTTCAGGACGAAGATTCTGCCATTGTAAAGATGGATGCTACTGCTAGTAATATTCCAAGAACAAGCATGCAACAAAAGAACAGAAGTGGTACGATCGCAGTGCAAAAGCGAAGAAGACCGATTTGTAAGAACATGGTTAAAGTCAAGTTCCCTTTTGAACCATCGTTTCTCGTAAAAATAAAACTCGATTGAAATCAACGATTGTGTTTTTATTAAATGGAAAAATACTACTAAAGTGGTAGAAGACCTCAATCAAAGTGAAGTGAATTGAGGACAATAAGCCAGTGCCCGAGCAGACTCCATTTCCATATTATAGGCATAAAAACATGGATTTGAAGTTGTTAAATTAATGAATTAATACCATTCCCTTTATTTTTTTCTGTCCTTCAATTGTTTTCTTTCTTTAAAGTCTTCAAATCTCTATTAATAAATAAATTTGTTCTCTCTCAAGATAAGAAACTACACACACTTGAACTGAACACCCATCATTTGGTCATCTTCACGAGACTTTCAGATTTCGCATTAGAAAAAGTCCATGTTGTTGCAATTTTGTTAAACAAATTCACCCACATACTAGGCAAAACTTTTCAAATTCAATATCATCGCACAGTTCTCGTATACGAAATTCCATATCGAGTGGGTCTGACCACTCGAGATGAAGCATTCGATAATTTTCGTATACGAGACGTTTGACAGCATTCGAAAAGCGTTCAAGAATACTATTTTTGATCTCGCATACGAAAATGTATGCGATATTTTATTTTTTTGATTCAAGAATAGGGCCCCAGATTATGGACGACGTTTCATTTGATCTTTAAGAAAAAACATCAATTTGAAATAAGCCCAAGTACATGTACATGCCTTGTCTTCGCCTGCATCTCCGGATCATTCAGTCGGAATTTTTTTAGTTCAACCTGAAATAGGTCTCTCAAGTTTTTCCATTTTTTTTTTTTAAACGTCTCCTGTAAATAAACAGCCATATTTATAATCAAGTCTTAAAGGTTGCTTAACTTTAAGCAATTTTTAAGTATGATTTAAGTAGAAAATCTATATTTATAATCAATTTGAAGATTTAAGCAACGTTACTTAAAGCTCTCTTAACTTAAACGCAAAATTGCTTGTTTAAAGGTTGCTTAAATGTTGATAAAATCTTGATATTTCTATGACATTGTGAAATTATCATTTTTCCATTTGGTTATTTTAGTGTTTTCTTTATGAAGATAAATTAATGCAATGGGTTTATTCTACACTATAAGCAAATATATGTAGGAAATGGAAATGGAACTTCAATTTGACACATTAAAGTGTTGACCCTACAGCTTATACGAGAATTTTCTGCCACCAATTCGAAACCGATTATTAAATTGATTCAGTATTGCGATAGAAAAGAGAAGACAAACAGTAATCCAGGAAGTCAAATTGAGAAAAAGATTGAACCAACAAAAAAAAGCATTTCTGTTTCTTAGAAGATCTCATTTTCATTTACACATATCGAAAATTCACTAAAAATACAATTTATTGTCGACAAATTGGACATTCGCTAAGGATCTTTCCGCAATTTGTACATGAACGTACAAAGCTATATTCCCGCATTCTAGTCACATATTAAGCTTCTTCCAAAGCCTCTTTATAAAAGTTCCTGATTTTCGTAACAGGCTTTAAGATCGACACGATTGAGAGTGAGAACCTCTTTAAATTGCTTCATATCCAGCTCCACTCTGAAATTAACACATATTCGTTTGGTAAAAAAATCCAATACAACCAACATTAAACTTACAATGAGTCGAAATCCTTTGGATTTGCCAAATAAACCAAATAAAACAGAAACTCTTGCAGATTTTGTTTTCCTCCTCGGAAATGATTCTTTTTGTTTTTTATTTTGCTTTTCGCAAACTTCAATTTGACACATCAAACTTAAGTTTCTTGTAATAGAATCGTCGTTTCTTTTTTGGACAAATATGTCGCTTAACTAAGTAACAGCCGATAATTGATTATAAATAAGAATTTAAGTAACATTACTTATAGAGCGAGAGCTGGCTGCAAAAATACTGGCCGATCAGTTAACAGAATGAAACTTTTTTTTAAAGTTAGTACTTATATCTAGAATGACAAATATCATTGTGTGCCTGGGCGGAACTTGTGCATAACTTTTATATGCGTTCGTCTCTGGAGCTTTTTATGGACAATAACTGTACCCATGGAGTAACACTTTGAAATTATTTTCAAAAGTTAGTTTTTAAAAAGTAAAATAAATTTTTGTTTGTGTGCCTCATTAAATCCTGTGCCCATGCCTTGGCACACCATATTTAAAAAAAAAAAATTTGATTTATTTGTGTACCTATCGGGTAACAACTTCAAACTAGTACCAAATTAAAGTTTAAACATTTCTTTATTTAAAAAAATATGTGTGCCACGCCTATGCCTGTTACAAATACATGGCAAACCTTCGGCTTCGGTCGAATTCGGCCGAAAAAACAACATTCGGTCAAATCTTCGGCTTCGGTAAATACTAGGCGGAAGTTTTGGCAAAGCCGAAGAAGTTAAGAAGTTTTTTATTGATATCGAGAATCGTAGTAGGCACCAAAAAAATTCAATTTTTGAATTTTTGAAATTGTTGGACATAGAAGTTTGTGTTAATAAGTTAAGTTAAGTTAAGCCTTTCAAAGAATTAAGAAAAAATAAACAAGTGCAACAGGTGTTCGCAAATTTAAATAATATAGATGAAATTAATAATTTTAGAAGCATGGAAATATTACAACAATATACTTGTAAGATATATGGAATTAATTGTAACAATGTCAATGATGCTAGATTATTCATTTTTCAAAACAAATTTGCACCAACGTCAGCCGCAGAATACTTTATGAGAAATGTTAAAAAATTCGATTCCACACAAATTCCACCATGCTGGAAATCACTAAAACAAAAAATTTTAAGAACAATCTATGTTACTTCAATGTGGCAAAATGCCACTGAAGCGAACTGTGTAAATTTATCGCTTGAAGAATGCGGATGGACAACTGATAATAATAAAATTGGACCGTTTTGGTTCGAAGGTGATCCAACACCGCTTTTAATTGAAGATATTGAACTTGATCATGATAATGACGATTATAATAACGATTGTAATAACGATAATGACGATAACGATGATAATGCTGATGATGATGATTATGATGATTATTATGACGATGTTTGCTAAGAACAGAAAGTTATGAATGTGCTAACGTATGTTTTTAGATATGTATTTTTGTATAGCTTTTATAATTATATGTAAGACTAATTTTATCATATTGTAATATTCGGCTTGGTCCGACAATTAAAACTTATTCACTTTTTAAATAAAACACAAATTCACTTTATTCAAATCACTCACAAACTTATTTATTCAACACTTTCAATTATAACTTTGCAAACACAGAGTACTTTTCTTTATCGCAGTTCACAATTCATTAATTCGCCTCGCCACCAAACGGCTATTTATATCAAAAATGATGGGTTCTAGAAACTACTATTGGTTCCTATTAGTTCTTGGGGAAGCTGAAAGTTCGAGAGAAAATACTGGGATTTTTGTAGGGGCTAACGTTCTTAATGCTAAACAAAAAGTTTCTCTTAATCTTAATTAATTATTGCCCCTCACGAGTGTTTACTACTACAATTAAACGATATTAAGTAAAGAGAGTATGTACATTAAATAAACAAGAGATACAGAGTAAGTAAAGAGAGTAATGAAAAGTGTGTACATTAAATATAGAAAGAGATACAGAGAGTAAGAGATAATAAAGTATACACATTAGTATTAGACATTACAATAGAAGGAGATACAGAGCGTATGAGATAAATAAAGTGTATACACATTACATTGCCCCCTCCTTAGGATTGATCGTCCCGAACAAATCCATCATCTTCATCACCACTGTAGCGATGTAGTCGGTCGCGATGTACGACTTTAAGTTTACCTCTGACTCCTTTTTGTATCCGGTACACGACGTCGTTGATTTTGCTAATCACTGTATATGGGCCTTCCCAGTCCCGTTGAAGTTTCGGTGACAACCCTTTTTGTCGATGGGGATTGTAAAGCCACACTCGATCTCCTGCTTGGAACTCTGTTGTTGTCGCTCGTATATCGTAGCGTGTCTTCATTCGGTCACTGAACATCTTCATTTTTGACCTGGTATCGTCGTGGATCTGAAGGAGTCTTTCTCTCAGGTCATCCAAGTAGACATCCTCGGCTTGCGGTTCCGACGTGGGACATCCAAATTTGATTTCGCTCGGCAGTCTGATGTTCCTTCCCATTAAAATCTCAGACGGTGTATGGCCAGTTGAGCTATGTCTTGCACTTCGATACGCCATCAAAAACAGTGGAATGTGTCGATCCCAATCTCGCTGGTTGTCGTCCACAACTTTGCAAAGATGTTCCTTAAGGGTTCGGTTGAACCGTTCGACCATGCCATCAGATTGTGGGTGGAGTGGTGTTGTTCTTGTCTTCTTAATGTGAAGGAGCCCACAAACTTCCTGGAATATGTTTGATTCAAAGTTCCTTCCCTGGTCGGAATGCAGTTCTAATGGAACACCGAATCTGCTCACCCAGTTGAACACAATTTGGTCTGCGACTGTTTTGGCTTCTTGATTCGGTATGGCGTATGCTTCAGGCCACTTGCTGAAGTAATCCATGACGACCAGAATATAACGATTTCCATTTCCATTTCATTTCCATTTCAAAGGGTGATCCGACATTATACTGCTGCATTTGGCTGTGATTCTTTTTGTTCGGGCCTTTGGTGGCAGCACAGGTATCACATTTTCGGCACCACTTCTCGACATCCTCCCTTGCATGTAGCCAATAGAATCGTTGTCGAACCTTTTCTAGCGTCTTGTTTACTCCTAGATGGCCTCCCGAAACTCCATCATGCATCTCTCGCAGAACGTCCATAATCTTCGATCTCGGTAAGACTAGCTGCATTACATAGGACTTTCCATCTGCTGATTCCCACTTACGTCGAAGGACACCTTCTTGGACATGCAACGAGTCCCACTGTGCCCAATAGGCCTTCAGAGCCGGACTTCTGTCGGAGATATCAGCCCATTCTGGTTTTCCTGGTGTTCCTTGCATGCGAGGATGGGTTCAATATCTGGGTCCTCTTGTTGAGCCTCCCTCATCTCGTCGTTGCTCCAGCCATAAATGGGATCGGTTCTGGTTCGTTGGACAGTAACCACTTCTTTTTCTTCTTGGCGTCTGCAATGCTTACAGTCTTGCTTACATGGTCTCCGAGACAGTGCATCAGCATTTGAGTGAAGCTTCCCCTTCCGATGTTGAATTTCATAATCGTACGTCTGCAGCCTCTCAATCCATCTCGCCACTTGACCCTCTGGATTCTTGAAATTCAAAAGCCAGTTTAGTGCTCCATGGTCGGTTCGGAGAAGAAACTTCTGTCCATAGAGATACTTATGGAAGTGCTTTGTTGCCAAAATCAGTGCAAGAAGTTCTCTTCTGGTCACACAATAGTTTCTTTCCGACTTCGAGAGTTCCTTGCTGTAATAGGCAACCACCTTTTCTTCGCCATCATGTACCTGTGACAATACAGCACCAATCCCGACATTGCTGGCATCAGCATCAATGATGAACGGTTTTCCTGGAGTCGGGTAGGTCAGCACTGGTGCATTACACAAGCGTTGCTTGAGCTCTTGAAAGCTGCGCTCGCACTCACCTGACCATTTAAACTGCTTTCCCTTTTCCGTTAGCTGATGTAGACTCTTGGCGATCTCAGCAAAATTCTTGACGAAGCGCCTATAGTAGGTGGCTAGACCCAGAAAGCTTCGGAGTTGATGTTTGTCCTGTGGTGTTGGCCAATTCTTCACGGTGTCAACCTTATCAGGATCCGTCTTAACTCCTTGGGATGAGATGATATGTCCCAGGTATTTCACTTCGGTTTTGAAGAGTGAACACTTTTCTGGATTGAGCTTGAGGTGGGCTTCTCGAAGTCTTTGAAACACGGCTCTCAGATTTGTACAATGTTCGTCAAATGTTTTCCCGTATACGATGACGTCATCCAAATAGACCAGGCAAGATTTCCAAGTGAGTCCTTGCAGGACGCATTCCATAAGGCGCTCAAAAGTCGCTGGAGCATTGCACAGTCCAAAAGGCATCACTTTGAACTGCCACAATCCGTTTCCTGTCGAGAACGCTGTCTTCTCTTTGTCTTCAGGATGGATTTCTACTTGCCAGTATCCACTTTTCAGGTCCAAAGTTGAGAACCATTGTGCTCCTTCCATTGCGTCCAGAGTATCGCTGATCCTAGGCAGAGGGTAGCTATCTTTCTTGGTCACATCGTTCAACCTTCGATAGTCCACGCAAAAGCGGGTTGATCCGTCTTTCTTCTTTACCAGGACCACTGGAGACGCCCAAGGGCTTTTAGAGTTTTCGATCAGACCCTCTTCTTTCATGGTGGTTATCAGTTCTTCAACCTCACCTTGTTTGGCTAGTGGAAGGCGTCTTGCAGGTTGACGAATCGGCTTTGCATCCCCGGTGTTGATTCGATGTTGAACCAGTTGTGTTCTGCCATATTTCCCTTGCGATGACGAAAAGATGTCTGCAAATTCTTCGAGGAGACCTTCTGCAGTTCTTCGTTGTTGGTGGCCAAGATTAGAGGACTTGAGAATGTTCGTCTTTATGGAGTTCAGCTCTTTGGACTTCAATGTTTGCCTTGGCTCTTCTTCGCTGATCCTTGTTATCGCTGATACAGATTCGCATTGTCCGACAATCTCACCTTTTCTAAGCTTAACTTCGTACGGCTTGATGTTCAGTATTCGTACGGGAACCATGTTCTTTACAGGTCTAACAAGAGTCTTCCCAATGGTGACGTTTTGGGAGGACTTTACAGATGCTGGTTCGACCATGAGGTATCGATGGCTGCCAGGCTTACCTTTCAATTTCGTCCACACGAATACTTCTGAAGAAGCAGGCAAAGTCAGATCTTCTTTGATGACGGTTTTCACAGATAACGAGGTCTCGTACGAGTGGATCCCATAGATCATCGGAATCTCGATGTTTCGATATTTCAGGACTTGGTTCCCGATGTCCAATATCACTCCGTGATCTTTCATGAAATCGACGCCGACAATGCACTCGTCGCATATATCTGCTACCAGGAACAGGTGAGAGAATTCCAGCTCTGCCATCCGGATCTTAAGACGTACCTCACCATAAACTTTTGCGGCTTCTCCAGTTGCAGTCCTTAGACGATAGCTGTTGGTGTTGTGGAGCCATGTCTTCTTAACGAGGTCCTGCCGTACAATGGAAGCCGTGGCACCGGTGTCGATGGTAGCCACACATTTGTTGCCGTTTATACTTGCTTCCACGGTCAGGCTCTTGTTGTCACGTTTCGTTTGAGAAACCTGGATGTCGTTTCTGGGGCCATCGATACCAGAAACCAGCTTCTGCCCCTCGAAGTTGGTTCTTATTCGTTTCCCGGGTGGGAAACAGCTTCGGAAGCAACGTTGTTGGAGTTACTTTGACTTGTTGAGTAAGTTCTGTTTCCACAGTGTTGGCATGAGGTTCGTCTTCGCGGTAATCTGCACTGTCGTTGAAGATGCCCAGTCTTGTTGCAGTTCCAGCATCGTGCTGGTCCGTCTCGCTGACTCCTTTCCAGAGTAGCCTTCTGACAAGAGCATTCTTGGACTTCCAATTCTCTCACGCGATGCACGTTTTGGGATGCTTGTTCTGCGGCTTCCATTGTTAGAGCGAAAGCCAATGCTTCTGGTAGTGTTTGCTTTCCGGTAGTGCGAATAGCCCTTTGGAGATTTATATCGCCCACAGCTCTCACAAAGGCTTCAACAGCAAGTTGATTTATAATCTCGTTGCCAGCTGTTGGGTATGCCAGGTGAACTAATCGCTCGATATCTGCCTGAAGCTGCTGCAGAGTTTCACCTCTTTTCTGTGCCCTGTTGTTTAGTTGTACTCGGAAGACTTCTGTCATGTGGCTATCCCCAAACCGCTGTTCGATTGCGTTTACCAGAACTTTGAAGTCACCGTTCTTCTCTGCTGGGATGGTTTGTAGCAGTTCAGCAGCTGCTCCTCTCAAGGCAAGCGTAAGAGCAATGTATTTTTCGTCATCGTCCCAGCCGTTTGTTAACGCTGCTGCTTCAAACTGTTTCTTGTAGATTGACCACGGTATCTGACCATCAAAGCTTGGGGGATTCACTTCTCTCTTTCTTGAGCACTCACCAGAAGGTTCTCGAGCTTTCATCTTTCGCACTTTTTCTAGTTCGCTTGTAATGGTTTCGATCTGGTCGTCTATTTTCTTGAAACGTGCATTAGTCGTTGAATTTTGTTTTTCGACACGCTCATCGAGAGTATTGATTTTGTCTTCGAAGTCCGCAAACCTGCCTTCTAGCAGATTTTTCTGTTCATCAAACCGATCTCGAACGTCATCCCTTTGAGCTTGTAGTTGTTCCAGAACATCATTCTTTTGAGTTTCTAGTTGCTTGAGGACATTTCCTTCCAGTTGTTTGAGGACATTCTCTTGCTCGGTCTTCTGCTCGTTTCTTTGAGTTTCTAGTTGCTCCAGAACATTCTTGTTTTGAGTTTCTTGCTTCTTTTGATTCTCTTCAAATTTGGCTAGAAGAAGTGTCATCATGGTAGATAAGTCGGCAGTTGCATTTACCTCTTCCGATTTTGCTTCCACTTCGAAAGCAAACGCATCTGGGTCTTCATTTTGTTCTTCCAGATATTCCTGTAGCCGTTTTACGAGTTCGATTTTATATCCTGCCGCACTTAAGCCACGTTTGCTTAATTCGGCCTTTAGCTCAGCGACAGTTAAGTCTTTCAAAACTTTACTTATCATTTTTTTTAACTTCACTATTTCACACAAAATAGTTTAATCACTGTTCACTGTTTTATTCTCAATAAGTTTTAATCCCTTATTCTGACACCAATGTAATATTCGGCTTGGTCCGACAATTAAAACTTATTCACTTTTTAAATAAAACACAAATTCACTTTATTCAAATCACTCACAAACTTATTTATTCAACACTTTCAATTATAACTTTGCAAACACAGAGTACTTTTCTTTATCGCAGTTCACAATTCATTAATTCGCCTCGCCACCAAACGGCTATTTATATCAAAAATGATGGGTTCTAGAAACTACTATTGGTTCCTATTAGTTCTTGGGGAAGCTGAAAGTTCGAGAGAAAATACTGGGATTTTTGTAGGGGCTAACGTTCTTAATGCTAAACAAAAAGTTTCTCTTAATCTTAATTAATTATTGCCCCTCACGAGTGTTTATTACTACAATTAAACGATATTAAGTAAAGAGAGTATGTACATTAAATAAACAAGAGATACAGAGTAAGTAAAGAGAGTAATGAAAAGTGTGTACATTAAATATAGAAAGAGATACAGAGAGTAAGAGATAATAAAGTATACACATTAGTATTAGACATTACAATAGAAGGAGATACAGAGCGTATGAGATAAATAAAGTGTATACACATTACAATATCATGAATTCCGACTTTGTCTAATATCCAAATAAATGAAAAGTTTTGTTTATAATCATTTTGATTCCTCATTCCTCAATACTTCCTCAATAGATTATATTAGTGATAGTATAAGACTTTCAACATGAAATGGTGTGTGCCATGTATTTGTTACAGGCATATGCGTGGCACACAAATTTTTTTTAATAAAGAAATGTTTAAACTTTAATTTGGTACTAGTTTGAAGTTGTTACCCGATAGGTACACAAATAAATCAAAATTTTTTTTTTTAAATATGGTGTGCCAAGGCATGGGCACAGGATTTAATGAGCCACACAAACAAAAATTTATTTTACTTTTTAAAAACTTACTTTTGAAAATAATTTCAAAGTGTTACTCCATGGGTACAGTTATTGTCCATAAAAAGCTCCAGAGACGAACGCATATTAAAGTTATGCACAAGTTCCGCCCAGGCACACAATGATATTTGTCATTCTAGATATAAGTATCTACTAACTTTTAAAAAAAGTTTCATTCTGTTAACTGATCGGCCAGTATTTTTGCAGCCAGCTCTTGGACCATTAAAGGCAATTTAAATATTTAAGCAAGCTTAACTAAACAACCTTTGAGACCCATTTTAAGAAAATCTAATAAATACGGCAGAAAATGTTTGGTATTGTATAAAATCCTGAAAATAATTTTTAAAAAAACTATTTTTAACTCATGAAGTCTGATAACTATGCGTATTTATTCAAAAGGGTTTTTGTTTTTTATTTAATGAGTATTACGTTCTTTACAATTTCAGATTTTATACTACGGGGTCTTCATTCAGGTCATTATCGTTCACATTTCGGATGGCAGAAAGTTCTATTAGAAAAATGGTGAGACAGACCTCTGAAGCCCTGTTTACTACTCTACAACCCATTCACATGCCACAACCGACAGTTGAACTTATGATTAAAGTATCAAAAGAATTTTGGAGATTGTGGAACTTTCCAAACTGTGTGGGAACTCTCGATGGGAAGCATATTCGAATAAAATGCCCCATTCAATCTATAATTACAAAAAAAAAATTTCGATTGTGCTCCAAGTGTTAACTGACGCTCATTACAAGTTTTTAGTCATAGAAGTGGGAGGATATGGGAAGCAGAGCGATGGAGGAACTTTTAATTCTTCAGCTTTATTAAAAATGATAAGATCCGGCGAAATCATGCTTCCAATGGACAGAGCTTTGCCAAACTCATCTACTGTTATGCTATATGTTATCTTGGCAGACGAAGCATATCCGCTGCTAGAATTTCAACTGAGACATTATGCCCGGGATCTAAGCCAAGAAAATGAATATTTCAATGAACGCCTATCTCGTGCACGAAGATGTGTTGAATGTGCGTTTGGAATAATAAATTCCAAGTGGCGTGTGTTATGGAAACCTATTGAAACCTCACCAATGTTCGCAGAAATAATTGAACCACCAGTTGGAAGAAGGGAATAAAACACAAAATTTACAAAATTGACTTTTTGATGCAAATGTCATCTCTAGACGTAGACGCATCTTTATGGTGAAAGAAAGAAACGAAAATCATTTCGATCACCGTAAATACAGGTGATTTTGAAAGCATAAGTTGGAAGAAGGGGTTAGGTTAGGTTAGGTAAGGTTAAAATGGCTGTCATGGATGGTAAAAGACACAATTAGGCCAATTGAAGGCCCATTGTGATACCACATAAATCTGGAAGAAGGGATTAAATCCCGATTTTATTTCCTTCTTCCAACTAATTAATTTTATTGCACTGGAAGACAACACCATCTAGTCGGTTTTTATTCCCTTCTTCCAACTGATTTTTTTATTGTATTGGAAGAAAAAACGATCTAGTTTAAAACTACTCATGAAGACAAAAAACCGTGTTTTTTGACAAAAATATCTATTTTTTCTTAAGTTTAAGCTTTGTCTTTAATGAATAAAACCTTTTTCCATTAACTTTGTTTTTTTTATTTCGAATTTCAAATTTTCAGTTGGAAGAAGGGAATAAAATCGAGCTTTTTCTTACTATATTTAAAGCTACCAGAAAGCGATAGAAGAAAAAAAATTATCTGATACGACTCAGAACGTCGAGAGCAACATTTTGTTCATATGTCAAAAATCTCAGAATCGTCAAATAAAAAAGTTATACAGTTTTTTGCTCTTTACCAAAAATAAGGTCAGATGGTTTTGTTCCCTTCTTCCAACTGGTGGTTCAATTGTAAACGCTATTTGTGTTCTTCACAATACAATAATTGACATTGAAGGTGCGCAAAACTATGAACAAGAAGCTGTTGCATCCTTTTCTGGATCAGTACAGCTTCAATTGGAAATCATTCATCCAGAAAACGTGGTCTGTCCGAGATACTTTTCGAAATTTCTTTATTTCTAATCGCATTTAAACATACATATATGTTAGCTAATGTTACTGTAACACCTTTGTGTCAACATTATAATCTTTTATATTTATGGACCATCTGGCAATGTGCGTAAAAAGATTTGAACTTCATTAAATAAACTGATTCTCAAAAGGCAAATCGTGAATTTTATTCGTAAAAACAATATGGATACTTACTTTTTTCTCCCCACTCAAAAGCAATTTCTTCCCATTTTTTATCAACAACATTTCTGTTGCGGTAGTTTTTGTTTTGCTGATCCCAAAGCGATGGCCTTTCGAACACAGCTGAAATGAGTAGCTCATGTTTTACCTAAAAAGAAATAATTCTATATCCTATTCACCATAACTCTTTAATAATTTTTGAATACACAACCAAAGGAAAGATTATGAAATTTTCTATTTTCCAATTTATTATTTATTATTCAAACGTCAACGTCAAAGCAAACTTCTTGCTAAGTTTATCGCGTCAGCCAGTATTGTTAATTTAAATCTAGACCTAGAGTAATCCAGATGAAAAAAAAGCTATTGGCCCATGGGGGGATCGAACCCACGACCTTCGCGTTATTAGCACGACGCTCTAACCAACTGAGCTAATGGGCCACATGTCCACGCTCTGTCAAAAACTATTCTTATCTTAAGACACGCCTAACTAACATAACAACTCTTGTAAAAGGCCTAAAGGAATGGGTTTCTTAGAATACCTACCAGGTTGGGATCCGGTTTTTGAAATTCTTTTGCTAGCAATAAGTAGGTATGTAATCTGAAAATAAAAATATGTGTTTAAGGTGTGCTATGACAACCATCAAACACTGCTGTGATGTGGAGTGGAAATGCTCCCTGTCAGCTGTTCTCTGCATAAGGACGGGGGAGGTTTATCCCAAGTAAACATCATTAAAAAGCCCATTGAACCTAATTGCAATATGATACGGAAATCTTATCATCCTATCGACTTAAAAGGATTCTCAGTGAATGCCTTTTCAGTTTAAACGTACGAGTACGTATACCTTAGTAGATGAAGAAGCATCAGAACGTACCTGTAATTGCAAATGCACTTTAACGTGGTAATTCCTCTTAGCACGTATACAATGCAAACGAGCATCCAATTTGCATCCCCTTAGGATCTTCTACACCCAAGTGTGTAGTATACCTACCTATGGTTCATCAAACAATCTTTAATGTAATACATTAGACTTTGAGTCTCTCTACCCTTGAAGCAATCTTAATAACACCATCAGAACCATGTCTATAGTTAAAAAGGACGAAGATGCTTCATGACATTTTTACCTACCCAAGGGCGTAGTATGTCAATTTTTCTAGATGGGTTTTGCTTTACAGTTCCTATCTAAATATTTTACTCAAAACAACAGAGGGTTCTAAACGCTCCCTGATACCACCCTTGGTTTTGACATTTCTGCCAGTCAAACCTCAGCAATGTACAATATTGTTTAAGCTATGATGCTACTTCATCATACCTAAAGGATTCACTTAAGCGAACATTCGATTTAGTTTGGGGGCTATAGAGTAGCAATCCTGAGTATCAGGGTGGCATGAGGAGTAGGAGTACGAATATAGGGGTGCTATGGGTATGATGATAAGCGAATTCTATACTTAAAGAGGGAGAAGAAAAGCTTTCAAAGCTGCTCTTAAAACACACAAACACTAAGAAGAAAAAAAAGCAAAACAACAACTTTATGCAACAGTTTGATATTGAAATTGAGATAAAAAAGGGGGTGTGTTCCCGACCTATGATTTAATAGATGCCAAAAAAGCTCTTGTTTATTCTCTCCCTCGCTGATGGCTGTCGCTGGATTATATATCTGAGAATCTTCTCGTTTCAAATGATTTCTATCGTATACTACACTATTTGATGATGGTTTCGTCTCCGTGCTCAGTTAAAATTCAATCTTCGCGTGGAGCAGAACGTTCGAAAAAAAGGAGACTGAGTCCTATTTTGAGTGTGAAAACAAAAAGGATAAAGGAGAAAAGAAGAAACAAAAAAAGTAAAAGCAATTATAATTTTTTCTCACAAAATAAAGTTAAATTAATTAAAAATCCGACTTTGACAACACACGTTGAGTGTGAAAGAGTGTTAATCAAAAGAAGTGACATTTGGAAGGATACATCCTTACGGTATGATTTGTTTGGCCTTGGTATCACTAGGACTTAAATAGAAGAATGAAACGAATGTTATTTAAAGTTCAAAGTCATCGCAATTAGTTTTGATAAACTTACGTGGTTTCGAAGATATACAGTATAGTCAAAAGGACCTTAGACTTCTTCGATGAATTTGGACAGTTATATCGAAATTCTTAGAATTAAATCAGTTCAAACGAAAATGTATTTCGAAAGGATTAACTTATACGGATACCAATATAAATTTAATTAAGAAGAGTGATTCAACTTAGAACATTACTGAACACTAAAGGTGTACCTATATGAAAATAACATCAGTTCTTATTATAAGCCATGAATTGTGGACTTACTACTCATCGGTCATACAGTTTTCTGTAGTTTGTCGTTTGTGTACACTTTCTTTAGTAAGCGATAAAATACAAACTTTGTTCCTATGTAAAGGTTTCTGCTTATTGGATTTTAATTTAGTTTGAATGCGGAAAGTTGCATTAAATGAGAATACGAGATTTAATCGTCTGCTAATGAAAACAGCTTTAAATATATTTCCAAGTCAAGGCAGTTCAAACTAATCATTTTTTTATAGCCCATTAAAGCAACGCTTTTGTCGATTGTTACCTATTAATATGGAACAGTTAACAAAATTTGATTAGGCCCTTAAAAAAGAACAAATAAATTTGAATGCAGTTTGATTAAATACATTCCAAGCCCCACTGCTTGAGTCGTAGAACGAACAGATCTAAAAAAAACAAGGCTTGAATGGCTATCAAATTTTTTTTAATTTCACAGTTAATGCCCCATTTGCCCAATTTAAAGCCCTTCTTAAAATTGATGTTGTTATTTGTCGATTCTACGTTTTAATCAATCAAAATTCATTCAGTCTTACGCTTTTGGAATTATACAATTAACGCTCACTGTGGCGGATACTTTTTTTAAAGTTTTTTTTTTCATCAAAAACTTGACATCGATGTAATTTATTCCTTCCTTATTTTACTGCCACGGTCATTTATGAGAAAATAACTTTCTTTTACGATATACATGTATCCACAGTCGACATATAAAACCACATAATGATTTACGATATTTTTTTATCATCTGCTATCGAAGCAGGCTGAATTTACCTGAATTTTATTCCTACAATTCTTTGATGTTTAAGTATATAATAACGTAGACAATTTCAGATCTATCCCAGATCGCTTCTTAGACTGTGCCACCCCAAAAATGGTATTTGATAATAACTTCCATGTTTCCATCCCTTCAAAATCTTCTTGGGAAGAAGAAAGACCTTTGGAAGAAAACACGATACACTTCCACTACGGCGTTGGAAGTGGTATCTACTCGAAACAACTGAATCTCAGTCTATCATAAAGACTTCCCAATCAATGTAGTGTGTTCCAGGCAGAAGTAATGGCGATAAAAGAAAACTTTATATCTTGCAACCTGCTCTCAAATGTCTCGCGTCTGTCTCCACAAACTCTCTAATAGTCCACGACTGTCGATCATCTCTGAATGAGATGACAGAATAGTTTAACATTCACCTCATTTGGGTGCCGGGCCACAGAGAAATTCCGAGAAATGCAAAGCTGATGAGCTCGCCAAAACCGGAACACTTTTGCCCACTGTTAGACAAAGACACAACATAGGAACACCACTTGCTACATGCAAACATCTTCTCAAACAATATGCGCTAGAATCAACTAAACAAATATCGCCAAGCAAAGACCTGAAGCGGTCAAAAGGCTTGATTTCCCTGAGCAGACAAAGAATAAGCTCCACAATTGAAGTCATAACAGCACACTGCCTCATAGGTAGACATGATTTGAGGCTAGGGGTCTACACAAATGACTTCTGTAGAAGCTGCTTGGACAAGGATTAAGAGAAAACAGTCCAACACCTTCTATGTACATGTCTGGCACTCTCCAATAGAAGGAATAAATCTCGGTAATCCCTTCTTGGATAATACTAGTGAGTTGGCAACGATCGACACAAGATGTCTCTCTAACTTCATTAAAAGTACAAAATGGTTTGTTTAACTTCAATACTCTCCGAACTTCTAACTTCATTAGTGGTATCACAATTGACCTTTGAGGTTTAAGTGAGTCAATAACATCTAGACAGCCACTCTAACCTAGCCTTACCTAACCATGATGTTTATATTTTCAAAGTATCGACTTTTCCTCAAAAAAACTTAAGTCCTCTAGCTTAAACGCAATCATTAATTTTTTAACCTTGGGACAGAAGAATGGCAATTATAGAAAAAAGGGGAAGAAACCAAATTCTGAGAGACAAACGAAATATAAGAGAATAATTCTTAATGCGAAAAAAAACTTAAGTTTTCTAGCTTAAACGCTATTTTATTTTATTTTTTAGCCTTGTGACAGAAGAATGGCAATGATAGATTCTTAATGCGATTTGACTTGAAAACTATCCAGAATAAAGCTCCAATCAGTCTGGCAACAATAGATTTGCACACATTTTATCTTTAGTTTGACACATACACACATGCAATATGCTATTTATAAACAGATCCTAAAAACTTCATATTTTGGTGTCGCCTCTCAGTCTGAAAGATGTTTGTTTAATGTTGTGGAATTAAAATTGATGTTTGTTTTTCTCTGTTTGCTCCTAGAAGCATGAGCATCATTTTTTTTTTTGGGTAAAAGACTTTTTGAGGTTATGTGAACGTCTCTCAGAAGCTAAGAACTCTGGGGTATTGAACAAAACAGCAAGATGAAATACCTAACAGCTTTAAAAAGTTGTTATGCTTAAAATGCAGAACGACAAAATAAGAAATTTCACACTCGGTACTCTTTTTCCGATTTTTGTAGAGAAAAAGTCATTAAGATTATTTCACTTCGAATACCTCATTATAATAAATTATGGCCTTGACATTCAATTTCACGTTAGTTAACAAAATACAATTTTCTACTCGAAATATAGTCAGGCTAAAATTTTAGACATTCAAATTTAATTATTCTCGTTAGAATTAAGGCTCACGACACGAGAGAAGACGAAAGATACAAGTATATTCGTATTCGTTGCACATTTTTATCAGAGTTGTAGAAAGTCTTTTCAAATAAAACAAAAATTACATAAAATTTAATGTAAGGCAAGCACCAAAAAAGTCCTAAGAAATTTGAAAGAAAACTCAGCACACCGAATTTCAAACAGGTAAGTAGATCTAGTGTTCAGATACGAGCGAAGTGCACAGCCAAAAGCAAAACACACCAACTCAACGAACGTACAAACAGGCCGACAATTCCTAGAAAAAATGGCTTAAAGAATGATGTTTTCCCAGTTTAAGGAACAAGTAAAACAGAACAGGGTACTTACTTACTTTACTTAAGGTGGCGCTACAGTCCGGTGTGGACTGGGCCTCAATCAACAGTCTCCGCCAGCCAGCTCCGTCCCTAGCTAGCTGACAGCTGTCTCCAGTTTTACACTCCAAGTTGATTGAGGTCCTCTTCCTCTTGTATGCGCCACCTGAGTCGCGGTCTTCCTCTCCGGGCCGGGGCATTGGTGTCCATGCGCTCTAAATGACCGAGCCATCTGAGTCTCTGGACCTTGACTCTTCTGGCTAGGTCCACGTCGTTGTACAACCCGTAAAGTTCGCTGTTGTATCTTCTTCTTCATTCCCCATCAATGCACACGGGGCCAAAGATGACCCGAAGAACTTTCCTCTCGAGGTCATGCTTCTGCACCATACAGCAGGACAGAGATGATGAGGGTGTTGTACAGTTTTACCTTAGTTGCTCGAGAGAGGGCTTTTCCACTCAATTGCTTTCTTAGTCCAAAGAAACAGCGATTAGCAAGAGTAATTCTTCGTCTTATCTCGGCGCTGGTGTTATTGCCCGTGTTAATAGCGGAGCCTAGGTAGACAAACTCCTCTACTACCTCGAAGTTGTATGCGTCTATTGTGACGTTCTGTGCGAGCCGTCGCGTCGGTGTTGGGTGTCCTTTCTCGAAGACACCATATACTTCGTTTTTCCTTCATTTACCGCTAAACCCATTTTTGCCGCTTCTGTCTCAATTCTCACAAAGGCACCATTGACATCACGCTGTTTTCTTCTTTTCTTCAGATTTTTGGAAGATAGTGCCTCTGGTGTTGACGGTGGAGTTTTGCACTATCTTCTCAAGAACGATGTTAAAGAAATCGCACGACAGCGCATCGCCTTGTCTGAATCCTTTTCTGACGTCGAAAGATTCCGTAATGCTCATTGCCAACCTTGATGGAACAGATTGAGTTTTCCATAGTCATTTTACACAAGCGAACGAGCTTGGCAGGGATGCCAAAACTAGACATAGCTTTATACAGTTCGTCTCTGTAGATGCTGTCATACGCGGCCTTAAAATCGATGAAGAGGTGGTGGTATCGATTTGGAGTTCATAGGTTTTTTCCAGGATCTACCGCAACGTGAAAATTTGGTATATGGTTGACTTTCCTGGCCTGAAGTCACATTGATAAGGACCAATCAGATTGTTGACGAAAGGCTTCAGACGTTCACATATTACGGCAGAGAGGATTTTGTAGGCGATGTTAAGTAGACTGATTCCTCTGTAGTTGGCGCAGTTGAGAAGATCTCCCTTTTTCAGGATCGGGCAAACAATGCTGAGGTTCCATTCATCGGACATGCATTCCTCCGACCATATCTTACAGATGATTTGGTGCATGCTCCTATCTAGATCGTCGCCTGCTGCTTTGAACAGCTTGGCAGCTAGACCATCTGCTCCAGCGGCTTTGTTGGATTTCAGCCATGATATTACCGTTTTCACTTGTTCTAGGTCGGGTTCACGGAATTGTTGGCTGTCATCGTGTACGATAAAGGGTTCCTGTCTGACGGCGGGGTTTTGTTGGTCGTCGCCGTTATGCAGACTACAGCTACAGAAGTGATCTTTCCAAATCCGCAGCATTGACTGCGATAACAGAATAGGGTATAGATGTAAAAGCTTACCTAGGTATCTGCCAGCGTGGAAGAATACCTTTTCAGAACAATAACTGGGGTGTCAAGATTCTCACTACAGCACCAGTACGAAAAAATACTTGTCCACACTCCACACCTTTATCGGCTTTAGTCCTACAGCTCGCACAATGAAGTTCCAATTTCCACTCAAAGTAAAAATAGCCAACCTCTCACTCTTTATCTAATTTTTATTAAATTGATTTTGAAATTCAGCTAGATTATCCTTTTTTCCTCGAAAATGGACTTAAATAAGCAAACAAAATATAGCTTTAAACAAAATGTCAAACTCGATTGACAAAGAAGCCAAAACTAACCAGCCGTGTCGATAAAGAACTGGAGCAAATAATTTCGAAAAGAATTTACAATCGGCTAGTTTTTCATCCCAAATGAGCAATTTTCATTGTTACTATATATTTTCGTCCTCTTTAACCGCATTAAGGACTATACAGAAAAAAAAATTAAGGAGATAGACAGAGCATGTACGTTCATACACACCTACAGACATTCTTCTGAAAAATGATAGGCATTTCTTAATTCAAGAAACCATTTTCAACATCACCATAGTCATCACTTGAATCTCTTTTTTCACTATACAACTTTCATACTAAGGCTCCACATCCGAGCAGGAATCATTATTAACTTGCTTCCTCATCGTCTCCAGGCTTCCTCTTTTACACAATAAAATACATACATATAGAATCTACGATGAGAAAAAAAATAAAAAAAAACCTTTTAAGTCCGCACTTTTTTTGTGTGTGATTCCTTTCAACTTCCCTAAGCTCGCTGGCAATGCTCAATTTCACTATCAATTGGAACAACAACAATTTCATCTTTAACCCGATTTGCAGAGACGAAACCAGCCAACACCAAGCAAATAGGGACAGAAATCCGACCGAGTTCCAAAGACTCCGACTCGCTGGCTGGGTCTCTAATACGCTACTCACTCATTCTTCGAGGAAAAGTGAAAACAAAATTCCAAAGCATAATAAAATTGTCTATATCACGATTCGAGCGACGTTTAGGACAAAATGAATAGAAAGGGTGACGTCTTCTCCCATCTCAAACCATCTTTCCACATTTTGTTCAACACTACATTTTAAAAAAGCTTTCACGCACACGGCGACCGACGCGACGACGACGACGATGCTAAATGTTTTGTGCTTTTGTTCGGAACATGGCGGCAGAGGGTGGCGAGCCGTCATTATTTACTATCCATCATTGTGGTTATGATGACATTCGAGAGCTCTTCTAAATGAAGATGTCATTTCCACTCATTCGAAGTGTAAACACAAACAACCCAACCTCCCAGATAAAATATAAAAGCATAAGAGGGAGAAAATGGAGAGTATTGGCACAAAAAAAAAAACAATATTAATGGCGATGGCTGATGACCTTCCGGTTTTGGGGGAAAAACTTTCGTTTTTTTTTTCTCGAGAGTGGAAGCTGTCATAAGTTTTAGCACACTCGTTTATCGTCCAATCATCACGTAGTCGTCGCACCGCTCGCCTATCCTACCGGGGACTTGGATTAATTGATTCCATCGCCGCCGATTGTGACAGATTCATAATTGGATATTTTATAGCTTGTTTCGGAATTGCATCCTATTCGTATTCCGATGCAGATGTTTTCTAAGGGTAGAAGTTGTTTATGTTTTTCAGCGCTCAGTTGACACTTTAAGCGGTAGCGTAAATTACACACAGAATGCTTGTGGGTGAACCATTGCTATGCGCTAGCCACTACTCCAGCCAGAAGAATGGAACTGGCGATATCCACATGGCAAAAATGATATTAATTTGTTTACATGTTGTAATTTAATTGGCGACAGAGGGCGGGCGTACATAAAAATCGTAGTAACATTTTTATTATTATGAGTGTTGTATTTGTGGCGGCCGGTATGGGGTTTGTTTTTGATCGCTTTTAACTTTAGGTGTCACCAAATTAATTCATTGAGTTTATAGAGAAGATTTAAGGAGACAGCTTCAAGTGATTGCAAGCGTTTAGGAAAAACGAAATAGCACACAAGAGTGTACAGATGCTAGTGTTGAATTGGTCGTTTAATTGAAATTTATTGACATGGAGACATTGTTTATGTTTCCCTGAAAAAATAAACTTTGCACGGTAGGTATGAGTGTTTGTAGTTTTTGCATTTATAAACAACTCATTCAACTCATGGCTTCACTAAATAGTTTAGAAGAAAATAGATAAATCGCCGGTTAAAGTAAAATAAACGTTTTCCGGTACACTAGGGCGTATGAGTGTTTTTTTTTTGTATTTTTGTGAAATGAGGATTACAATCGATTGCAATCGATATTCGATCATTAACGAAAACATTTACTATCATGAAGCAATGTTTTCATACGATCTCAAACGTTTGTCAAGTCTAAGAGCGCATAATATTGAAATTCAATAAATTACAGATATCACCATGGAGTACAAATGCATCCCCGAGGAACGCTTTGCTGAGGTGATCAGTCATTTACGTGATAATTTCTTTGCTGATGAACCGCTCAATAAGGCCGCTGGTTTGTGTAAGAAAGGCGAGGGCCATCATGAACTCGAAGAACTCAGCTATGCAACTCTTCGCGACGGCTTAAGTCTAATGGCGGTATCTGAAGAAGATGAGGTTTTATTCTACTTTCCAAAACACACAACTTTCTCAATATTATTTGTGTGTTCTTTTTTCAGATCGCTGGAGTTGTACTCAATGGTATCTTAAGACCAGGTGATATGGAAGTCTCTCAGCGGAAAATCAACCTGATTGACGATGAGAGTTTTCAGAAAATTTTCAACTTAATTTACAGTGAAAATCTGAAATTTGATTTATTCGAAAAGTTCCAAGTCGATCGATTGTTCGATTTGAGAATTTTGTCAGTCGATTCAAAGTTCCGGGGGCAGGGTATTGCTAAGGAATTGGTGAAACGAAGTATTGCCCAAGCCGAGTTTTGTGGATTTAAGGTAAGTATGTGTGTGTTAAAAACAAAAACAAATTTCATATCATTTAAAAGTGTGTCCTTTTATGAATGAAGGTCCTTAAAGCAGATGCAACTGGAATTTTCTCCCAAAAAATTATCAAATCTTGTGGGTTCGAGACTCTGCACGAGGTCTACTATGCCAAGTACACAGACGAAAGTGGAAAACCGATTCTGCCAGTGGAATCACCGCACATTAAACTGGAGATTCTTTTTAAGAAACTGGAATGAAAAAGTTTATTTTTATTGCAAAAATTAAAAACAAAAAATTATAAAGAAGAGATTTGCAATTCTTTGTACACCAAGCTATGCTTAGCTTAGAAAGTGTTTTGTATCTGAAAGAGGTGTTTTTTTGTTTGCAAAAAGGATGTTTTGGTGTTTATGAGGTGATAACATTTTTATTGTGTTTGTAAAAGAAACACTTAGTTTTAAGTGATGTTGAATGTTTTGTAAATGTTTACTTGTTGTTTGATGCTTTTAATGTTTTATAAATTGTTGATGTTATTCGAACAAGAAGTGGTGCATGATGAAAATTGCAAAAATGAGTTGAATACATTTTCAATAAATAAATTAAATGGAATCTTCCTAAAAGTATTTATAATTATTTGGACCAAAAGCAACAAACGCCTGGTGTTTCAGTGGAATTTCCTTTGGATTTTTCTTGTTTCTTTTCAGGCGATGTTGCAGTCAATTGTTCCATAATTTTCAGTAGCTTGCAAATTTCCTGATGGCTCTTTTGAAATCACCCATCCTACCATTCAATTGGAGTTTAGTACAAAAATGGTGTTGGAGGCAAGTCTAAGCTGAACTACTTGGCCAAGAAATTCTAAATTTATTAACATGCCACTAAGACACGATTATCCACTTATCCAGTTCAAATTTAAAAAAAATTACTTGGCCCATGGGGGGATCGAACCCACGACCTTCGCGTTATTAGCACGACGCTCTAACCAACTGAGCTAATGGGCCAGATGACTGCTTTGTGTCAAAGAATACATTTAAAAGAACAGAATGACATACCTTGCTTTAAGGGTATTTTGAGATTTTATTCTTTTGAAAATTGAAATTATTATTTGTTGATTTCTTGTTGAATGTTTTATTGATTGCCACCCGATGGCTCATGGACCACATGGAGTGTTTCATCTTTTACCATAAGAAATGATTCATTGAAGATGCTCACAGATGCTGATTAATAAGATAACACTTTGTGCTTCGGATGAACAAGCTTTACTTTACAGAAGCAGGAAGCCTTCGTGGCCTTCGTGTTTAATGAGTCTTGGAAAGCTAGCCTTTTTTTTACAATGACGTAGCTGACAAATAATTTGAAAAAAAAACTAATAATTAAAATAAGAGGTTAAACATTAGTGCAGTCATTGAAGCATTATTGGTCCGAATTTTTTTACTGTGAACCGATTTGCATGAAATTTTGGAATTAGGCTCATCTTACCCTCAACTTCAAAAGTGAAAATGATTTGAACTCCGCCACGTGGTTGCCACCCCTTCTCGGGGGTGATGCCACCCCTTCTCGGGGGTGATTTTTTTTTAAATAACCTCGGATATCGATAGAAGGCCTAATTTTAAGCAAAAAATCATGTGTAAAGTTTTTCAAAAAATCCAATACTTTTCAAGTTATTAGCAGTTGAAAATTCGCAGTTTTTTCACGTTTTTCATCGGTTTTTTGCAAATATCTCCAAAAATATACGTTTTATCGAAAATTTTATTAAGAACAAAATTGTAGCAGGTAAAACAATGAACAATTTGGTGTTTTATAAAGTATTCTAAGTGCAATACTAAGCTAGATATTAAAGATCAAAGTCGTTTTTTATTTTTTCTGAAATTTAATCAATGTGGTCAATGCTATTTAGCGGCAAGCAGATGCATTTTATGCATTCTAATACAAAAGGGTTTTATAGTGCTTGAAATAAGCTTTAAAATGAGCACTATTAAAAGTCTTTTGCACGTAAGATAAGTGAGCTGTATTGCAAATAAGGGCAGCATCTAATGTTTTTTTCTTTTAAATCAATGGGTTTCTTAAGTGCCATTTCCAACAAAATTAAAGTTAATTGTATTCCGCCTAGAATTAACTTTATTATGAAGAGTTTGATAGATAGTATCAATTTGGCTGCTTCAGGACACATATTTTTCAAAAAAGTCACGATTAAAAAAAAAACAAAATTTCAAATTAAAAAAAAAAATGACGACAGATACGGATAAAAGTGTTAGGATTGTATTTTTCTGACAAACAATTTGTTTTTTTGTTTTTTTCTGTCAAACAAAAATTGACGGAGATATGATTGTTTAAAGAGCGCGTG
Source organism: Sphaerophoria taeniata (assembly GCA_943590905.1). Lineage (NCBI taxonomy): Eukaryota > Metazoa > Arthropoda > Insecta > Diptera > Syrphidae > Sphaerophoria > Sphaerophoria taeniata. The sequence continues at coordinate 89,168,797 of OX016542.1, forward strand.
GCAGCGCAATCACAGCCTCTCTTAAGGCCTTTAACCCTTCACCACGGTTGCCGTTTTAGCGACATTGTCACTATATTTAGCGGAATTTTCGAAAGTTCAGCGACAAAAAATTACTTTTTCTAGCGACTTTTTGAAAAAAAAAAATTTTGTGCAGTAGAGCGCATATTCAGCATGATGTCAACAAAAACTCTTAATTCACACACTTATGAATTTGCCGAAATTTTGCTAACGCAAAATATTTTTAAAAATGCTGTAGAAGAAAATGAAGGTGAACACACGATTTAATTGATGTAAATTTATTGAATTTTGTTACTTTTTAAATTAACCTACTAACAAGTTGATATTTATTTTTGCAACTATATTCATTTTATTTATTTTTCTTAACTTTATAAAGCTAGAAACAAGAGGCTGAATTTATTTGTATTTAACTAACTGTAAAGTATTTCTGAGGAAATGTTGGTTTTATTCCTGAAAATCTGAAAATGACTGATAAGGAGATAAGAGACTGAATTTATTTATTTTGTTTTTGTTTTTCAGAAAAAAAATGTCAAAGAAAAGATTTTTTTGTTTATCATGTTGCAATTTTTTCTAGCGACATCTAGCGACTTTTTTTCTCCAAAATTTTAGCCAATCTAGCGACTTTTATAAGTGTGCCTAGCGACTTTTTATTTCAGCTTGCGGCAACACTGCCCTTCACCGTTTTGAAAAAAAGTTTTTTACTATATATTGCAATGAAGGATGATGTAGCTCTCTTAATTACCTTTACAATGTTTTTTTATAAATTGTGATAGCATGAAAATTGAAGGAGTTATGGTCCAAAAATGTATCATATTTTTTTCTACTTATACTCTGTCCGATAAAAATTGGCAGTACAGGGAAGATAGGGATATCTGCATCTCGTTCGCACTCTTTTCCTACCCATATGTACTTTTCTCAAAAAAGCTCTTACAGGGTTGTCGTAATGCGCATTTTGAATTCGAAAAAGCTAAATGAAATAACTGCAGGGTTGCCATTCTTCTTTTTTACATTGATTTTCATTTCGTTTTTTATTATATATGAAAATGAAATCAAATTTATCTCTTTCCACACCACCAAGTGGTAAGATAAAAGGCACGTTTTTAAGGGTTTTACTTTGCAGGTTCTTACAAATTGCTGTTGTCGCCTCAACTATCTATTTTTTTGGGCACTCAAGTCCTTTAAGCATTTTGATCACAGATTAGTTTAAAAGGGAGATGGGAAACTGAGCTGTCAAAATGACAATGCCTACAAGCTGCGGTCAACATTTACTGCAAGAGTATGCGTGTTTTTACCAATACAATCTCAGCAAAGTGTGACACCCCACATGGGGAGTAAATTACCCGGAAAATTTGAAAATTTGTAGTTTTAACGTACGAAAGGTGAGTAAAAGTGAGCAGAAGAGGGATACGTTCAAAAAGATAGCAAACAAGTAAAATTGCATAAAAGCAGGAAATGGCTTCAAATGTATCAAGGAGTAGGATTTCCGACATCAAAAATGAATAAAAAAGAAAATAAAAACAAATGTTCAGTCTAATTAAGAATGCTGAACATGTGAAAAGCTTTTGTTTGAAATCTTATTTTTTTATATAAATACCTGGCTTTATCAGTAACGAAATGCAAGCAAATCGGGTTTCAATTTATACTTAATCCATGTTCTATGAAATCGGCAGTAAGACTTATAAAGGTATAAACGTGTCATTTGACCTTTAAAGAGTTAGTTTAACTATGTATTTGTGTGTGTTTTTGCTTCAAACAAATCTTAATGGCCTTATACCCTTATTCACACGTGAAGGAAATCGAAATTTTTTGTTTGATTAGTGATGGCAAACGGGGTTGCTTGCAGAAAACGTAAGGGGAAGGAAAAAATTAAAAATATTGAGTGTAGAAATTTGAGGCTTTTCCTTGTGTTCTTCTCTTCGGCCCGCATATCCAAAATATTTGTTTGTCGAACACAAGTAAACTGTTTATATCAACGGCTTTAATTCATTTTTCTTTTCTTCTTTTCTTTTTTTTCTGTTTCTGCGTCATCTTAAAGAAACTAAAAAAAAAATTAAGGAGTAAGCAAAATCTACAAAAAATCTAACACAATCGTTCTTCACATGGGAACAGGGCCAATGTAAGGCACGAGTAGGTTTTCGGCCAAAAGTTTCGGAACTCATCCCCAATCATGGATTCTAGTATTTTCGTGGTGAGTTTAAGAAAAACGTGTTTGCCAATTTGAAAATTCAATCTAGCAATCTACGCTAAATTTGAAATTGCGAAAACAAACAAAAGAGAACTGTAAAAATATAAAAATGCCACCTCATCTCTTTGTTTTTGTATTTTTCATGTACAAGGAAGAAAATAAAATGAAAGAAAATGAAAATTGCGGGATCTAGGGAGTGAAACGTAAGTCAGTTTCCGATCTCCTTTTGTCTCTGATTTTGATGTTGAAGCCATTTTAAATTTGCACAACACAACAAAAGCAAAAGCAACAGCAATAAAACACAAACAACACAACAAAATCACAAAGATAATATACAAACAACACAGCAAAAGCACAACAAGAAAATACAAACCACAACAACAGCACAATAATATTATCAAAATAGTGCACAAAAATAACTCGCAAAATCAACAAAGCTACCACCCGGTACGAGAATCTACGCAAATAATATTCTTCCTTAAATAAAATGGCTTTGATTTTTATAACTGCATTTTAATTGATTTGCAAAACTTTAAAAGAAATGCAAAAGTCAAACACAACTCGATAACACTCATCGTTAAGAAAGCTCTCAAAGCAAAAGCTCCTCAACAGAAATCCATTGAAAAAGTAAGAAAAAAATACGAAGTGAGTTACGAAATAGAAAAAGGCAACTCTGAATAATGTGTGATTTAATGAGGGTTGAAAAGCAGCAGAGGACGATCAGTGCATGCCCAAGTGTGTGCCAGGCAGGTCGTTGTGGGTTCCACGTCGGATGCCATCAAAAAGTCATGGGTGTTTTATAAAACTTTTCAAAGGAGTTCCCTTCAATTGGGTATGGTGCAGAGCACAACGCGCCACTGATTTTTAAAAAGCTCTCCCATAAGGCCTGTACTGCCAATTTTTATCGGACAGAGTATAGTAACTGAAAATTGTGGAGGGTGAATATTGCGAATTTTCAATTGCCAATAACTTAAAAAGTATTGGATTTCTTGAAAAACTTTACAGATGATTTTTTGCTTAAAATTAGGCCTTCTATCGATATCCGAGGTTATTTTGAAAAAAAATTCACCCCCGAGAAGGGGTGGCAACCACCCCCAGGGTGGTAGCGGAGTTCAAATCATTTTCACTTTTGAAGTTAAGGGTAAGATGAGCCTAATTCCAAAATTTCATGCCAATCGGTTCACAGTAAAAAAAATTAGGAGGTCAGGCCGTATTTTTCGCTTCAATGACTGTACTACATGGTTTATAATGAAATACGACCTAGTGCACTGCACAGAATATTCTATACCTATGGAAATCAGTTCAGAAGGCGGTGGCGGCGTATGTATATACATACATCTGTTTGCCATTTGACACTTCCATACAACACTGCATGTCGATTAATTGGAACCAGGCATTTGATACGTTTTTCTTAGATTAATGGATTCCATCTGAAAGAAGTGAAAAAACATTTTAAATTTAAAAATCGAATATTTAAAAGGAAGATGGGGCGCATGTAGAATATGGGATCAATGAGGTTATGTTTTCATTGTGAAAACAACTTTTTGTAGCAAACAGCGAGTATATGCGGCGGCTTCGCCGCTCAAGGGATTTTAACCCTCGATGTGTAGTGGACGACTCTGGCTACGCTAGCAAACAGCGAGTATATGCGGCGGCTTCGCCGCTCAAGGGGTTTTAACCCTCGATGTGTAGTGCCCAACTCTGGCTACGCTAGCAAATATGCGATTTTGTTTAATTAATTAAAAATAGAAATATTATCGTCCTAGAAAAAATAAAAGTTGATTTGTTATTTATTTTCAATTTACTAACTAATAACATCATTGGTGCCTTCCAATTCCTGATCCCTAGTAAGAAATGAGAGCCAGGAAGATTCTTACAGACAGCAGGCTATAACTTCATTGATTTTCAATTTAACTTTAATTTGACGTTTAATTAAAATAACCCCCCTATTAGCGCTGGCGAGTCGCAAGTCCGGTCCGCAAGTCTGGTCCGCAAGTTAAAGCCACGTGAACATTACCATTTTTTCCGCATTTTATATAAAGAGTTTTAAGGTGATTTTTTGTGACATATTCAATTGCTGTGCAAATATATTCCGCGTGTGAAAATTAAATTAATAATGGAGAATATTAATACTGAAGGTATTCAAATTTAAGAAACTTTTGTAAGAAATAGATTTTGTTCGTGTTTTTTGTTTGTAGTAGCGGTACAAGAAAAAAAAACGAACGTCAAATTTCAAGTAGAGTTTTCAAAAAATGGTCAAAAATGGGTCTTGAGATCTTTTTTGTTTCATAATAAGCAATGTGTCAGCTAACTAAATCACGAAAAAAATCTTGCCCAAATTTGCGCTTTTTAAAGAAAATGACATTTTTAAGGTCGCTACACACACAACAGTATACTTGACAAGTATACTTGTACAATCAACTTGTACAAGCAAACTGTAACGTCTGTAGGGATATTTTGCTCAAGTATTTTACTTGTGCAACGTGCAAGTCACTTGATGATTGATTGATTTCGAATCCTGCAAACTTGCGCAAGCTATACTTGCACAAGTAAAACGAAACGTGTGTACCTGTATTTTTTGGCTAGCACAGATAAATTAGTAGTCCGATACCGTGAATAAGCTCTACGTCACCATATCATCATGTCGAGCAATTTGAAGAAGAACAAGCGTGAATTACTAGAAAATTTTATTCGTGCCTACGAAAATCAGCCGTGTCTTTGACGAATTAAATCTTCCGAATAGCATGATAGGATGAAGAGGGATGCAGCGTACAAAATCTTACTTGATAAGTATACATTAGGTGACACCAAGCCGATAAGGATGTCGTTATTAAAAAGCGCCTGTGGTGAAATTATGGTCGAATATTTAAGATCTTCATAGCTACTTCTGGTTGCCAGAAATCTTAATGCTGCTGTTAATCTCTCGTGGGGAATAATAGCTTGTCTCATAATCGTATCTTGTTTTTGAATTAAAGGTGTTACGAGTGACCAAAGCTTCAGATATGTTTCTTTACTCATGCCAATCACGCGGATATATCTTCAATTTTACGGATAAGATAAAAAGCAGCCAAAGCAAGAAAGTCGTCGTCCGATTCACACATTTTCGCAACATAAACTTAAAAAAGTTTGAGCATGCTGTAGCGTGTGGAGGCGAAATGAAAAATAAGTATGCTTGTACAAGTATGCTTGTACATGTATACTTGTCAAGTATGCTGTTGTGTGTGTAGCGACCTTTAGGTTCGAACGTATTCATCAAGCATGGTGCCTTATTAGCAACATGCATGGATAGTGCACATTCCAGGAAAGTTTTCAGCGTTGCTAACAAAATTCAGCAGTTACTTGGCTTGGAAGAGTTGATTGAAGGAGAAAACGAAGTTTTACAAGAAATTTCGAGGCTTTTTTGTGTTAATTTAAAGCAAAAATGGCAGTGTTGCCAAAGAAACAAATTCAGGTTTATGGAGGTTCACCAACGGTGGCTTAACCTTAATTTGTCCTTACCAGACGTGTTTATAAATTCCTTAAGTAATAATACTAACTTTTATGCGAAATTCTTAAAATAATTAAGTAAAGTCCCTCCTAATAAACCTTTGCTGTTTCCGAGTTCACTTGAAAAATCGTTCAATATTCTAAAACAAACCCTTTTTTCTGTTTCGTGTGACAATTCACCTAGAACAAGCAAAGGAAGACCTCTTAAACGTTTTAAAGACAGTCAACAAACCAAAAGTTATCGAAAAGTGACCCAAATAGACAGGGGCGAACGCAGTTAGGGGTTTTGGGGGTTAACCCCCCCCCCCCCCAACTAAAATTCTCAAACTATGCTAACAAAAAATTTTAATGAATCTGTTGAAATTGGTGGGTCCCAAATAACGGAAGCTATGACGAAAATATACAAAAATTCACTTATCTGCTTGTAAATACATTGAATCGGTCGTTTCGAATCTAACGGGCGTTGCGAGCAAAATCTACGAAAAAATAAACCTTCATCATAGCCACACCAAATCACACATACTTAAAGGAAGCCTTAAACGACAAACATGCTCGAGCTCGCCTTAAATTCGTCATAATAGGTAGATGGTTCGCTGTTGCCAAACATTTTCGATTTTCTCATTTTCGTAGGTTTCCTTGTTCACATTTAGGGAGATAATCCCAAGCAAATCTCATTTTTTCTATGAAATAACAAATAACCATTAGCGAAGTGACTTAGCTTCTCTTTTTGACATCCTCACACACACCTTAAAGAATCAACACGTACGAATTACGAAATGATGTTCGCCAATTTTGTATTCGCCGTGTAGGAAATAATGCAAACGATCATTTTGCGTCGTTGTCCTACAAGGCTGAAACCTTCTTTTTCTTAATTTTTTTACCTGAAAATGCAGTTTTAATGGAAATTGTATTCTCTCTTGATTGGCGCAAAAAAAAACGTTTTTTTTTAAATGTATTTTCAGTAGTCAGCCGCTTATATAAACGTAAGGGCCGACTTTAGAAGACATGTACTCTTATGTCAGCCTTTTATGATTAGTAGATTAGCAAATGATTTGTTTCTTTAACAACATAAATAGGTAGTGTAGGCAAATAATAACAAAAGCTTAGTTTCAAAAAATATCTTAACTTCCAGCACTCTTAAAATGGGTAGTTCCGAACAGAAAGCAAAACGCGAATTCCTCAAGTACCTCGAACGTATTAGTAAAAATAACAGCATAATTGGCCGATCAGAGAAGCATACGAGGTCCCTCGAGGTAGACTACAAGAAAATAGGACAGGAAACTGTCTTTAGTTTAGCCGAAAAACAAAAGCTTGTTAAGTGGCTCATATACCTTGCCAAGTGTGGCTTTCTTCAGAAACCCACAGACCTCTTGGTGACAAACGTCCATCGTGAGGACAAACGTAGGACTGCTTTTCAAAGATAGCCTACAAGGGAAAACGTATTACTAGGCCTTCTCAAGATGTCACATTACATTATGAACTGCGGGACTCAGAACAGCAGAGGACGAGCGACTGGGACGTATGAGTATTTAGAAGAGATTGACGCAGCTGGTATTTAAGAAGACCCCTCAAGATTCTGAATGGAGATGAAACATCATTCAGCCTATCTCTAAGACCAGGAGTCGCCAAGAGGTTGGAAAAATCTTTATACTGTACTATTGAGATTTGAGATATTATTTGAGTAATGAGAAGAGACGATATTTATGAACGTTATAATAATATATTTAATGAAGAACTGAAGTATAAATATTTTCATATAATTATTATGAGTTTAGAGTATACTATGATATTAATATTAAACAGGAGTTGTTTCAAAACAAGTAGAAGTAACATTCATAATAATATTTTAACACCCCCACTTATTAAAATATTTAAATAACATAGTTTTTAATTTTTAATACCCAAACCCATATTTTTAATGCAAAGTTGATGTTTTAATAATGGAACAGCTTTAGTTAAATTATCAGCTGTCATATCTTCTGTTGCTATGTAACGTACAGCAATGGTCTGGTCGTTTATTCGATCGCGAATATGGTGATGACGGACTTCTATGTGCTTAGACCTTGATCTAAAACAGTTGCTTTCAGCAAGTTTGATTGCACTCTGATTGTCGCAGGCAATTACGATTGGTTTCTTGAAAGATGGATTTATTTCTTCACCAAGCTGCTTAAGCCAGGTTGCTTCTTGAACAGCTGCAGATAAAGCCATATACTCGGCTTCGGTGCTTGATAGCGCAACGGTAGGTTGTCTTGTCTGAATACGAATCCTGTACAAGAACGCCGTTTGTCAATATCAGATGCCCAATCAGAGTCGGAAAATCCTTTTAAGTCTTCAGAACCTTCGAAATGTAACTTAAAGTTTATTGAGCCTTTCAAGTACCTGATTATCCGTTTAACTGCTGTCCAATGTGCCTTTCCGTGTTTGGAATTGAATCGACTTACATCGTTCACAGCGAATGCTATATCGGGCCTTGATCCTTGAACCAAATACAAAAGGCTTCCAACAGCTTCCTGGTAAGGAACATTTTCGGTTTCTTCTCCTTCTATCATTTGAATTGACAACTTTTGATTAGGATCACTTGGAGTTCCTACTGGCTTACAGTCGGACATTCCAAACCTGTCCAGGATTTCAGAGATATATTTCGATTGATCCAACCAAATGCCGCCAGTCTTATCGTCATAAGTGATGTTGAGTCCTATGCAACTTCTTGCCACTCCTAAATCTTTCATTTTGAAAGAATTACATAATGACGTTTTTAGTTCATCTCTGATTTTTTCTTCACGCCAAAATATAAGAAGATCGTCTACGTAAATCCCAACTATCAGACTTCCATCTTGATTGAAATAAACGCAATGGTCCATTTTGGTTTGAATAAGCCCAAATGATTTCAAACATTCATCAAGCTTACGGTTCCATTGTCGACTGCTTTGTTTTAATCCATAGATAGACTTATGTAGTTTACATACCCGTGTAGAGCCATCGGTGTACCCTTCCGGTTGTTCCATATAGATTTCCTCAGACAAATCCCCTTGCAGAAACGCCGTTATTGCATCCATTTGATCAATCTTCATTTTACTCTTAACAGCCCAAGCAATGAGAAAACGAATTGATGTGTAGCGCACGACGGGAGAAAATGTTTCAACATAATCAATGCCAAACTGTTGAGAGTAGCCTTTCGCCACTAATCTTGCTTTGTGACAGATTACATTGTCGTCATTGTCTCGTTTGGTCTTGAACACCCACTTTGATTTAAATGCTTTTCTTCCTTGTGGAAGAGTCATAAGCGTCCATACATTGTTTTCTTGAAGTGATTCCAACTCTTTCTTGATAGCTATTTCCCAACTATTTCTGTCTTCACTTGCGAGAACTTCTTTTAAAGTTGTCGGATCTGGGTTTTCGTTTCTAAAAGAAGAATATGAAACACAATCATTAAAGACACGCTTAACTGGGATTCTTGAAGATCTTCTTAGCTGGATTGGTTCCGCTTCTGATGAGTCAACACATGCGTCTTCTTCAGATTCAGCAGATAAAAAATCTTCATTCGAATGAACAATAGGTTCTTGTTTGTCATCTTCAATTGGTGTATTTTCGACAAATGGGATTGTACTTTCTTCTATTGCTTCGTTTTCGTCAGATAGGATTTCTTCTTTTGCTAAAATTCGGTTGCTGGCTTCAATGTCCCCCACTGAATCTTGATCTTTACATATTGGAACGCTGTCAATCAATTTTGCATCACTCTCGGTAAAAAATACATTACGACTTATACACATCTTCTTTGTCTTAGGATCGATACACCTGTATCCTTTAGTTGTCTCGCAATAACCAACGAACAACTTTCGAGTCGATTTGGGGTCCCACTTAAGTCGTTTTTGTTTCGGGACATGAACCATTACAGGCGATCCGAATATCTTCAACCCACTCAAATCAACCTTGACACCGGTCCAGATTTCATCAGGAGTCTTGTCATTGAAATAACTGTTGACTGATTTGTTCATTACATACGCCGCAGTATTCACAGCTTCACCCCAATACGATTTTTCTAAATTAGCATCGAAAATCAGACATCTCGCACGTTCAACAATGGTGCGATTGAATCGCTCCGCGACACCATTTTGCTCTGGAGTGTACGTATTGGACTTCTGGTGAACAATACCAGAACGCTTGCAGAAAGATTCAAAATCTCGTCCAATATACTCGCTTCCGTTGTCAGTGCGTAAAATCTTGATTTTTCGTCCAACTTGCGTTTCAACCATATTCTTAAATTCCTTAAATGATTCAAAAACTTCAGATTTCGTTTTTAAAAAGTAAATAAAAACCTTTCGTGAGAAATCATCTATAAACGTTAGAAAATATCTTGAGCCTCCGATAGATCTGACTTCCATAGGTCCACATAGATCAGAGTGTATGAGGTCAAGCAGGTTCTTAGAACGTGTTCCAGTGTGCTTAAATGGCAAACGAGTTTGCTTACCTTTCATACATGTCTCGCATTTCTTCAAAATGTTGACATCTTCGGAAAAATCGACGCCTTCAACTGCTCCATTCTTCATTCGACACAAGTCTACATAATTGAGATGTCCCAATCGTCTGTGCCATGTCATTAATTGAGAAGATCCACTTGCAAGCATACATGACAATGCCTGGCCTTTGATCTTGTATACACCGCCAGATGATATAGCTTTGACCAAAAGTTCGCCATTTGTATCGAAAATATTACACGCGTCTTTATTAAAAACGACTTTGTTTCCTCGCTTAACAATTTGATCAACAGACAACAAGTTAGCCGATAACTCTGGTACATAGACAACATTGTTAACTTCAATCTGTTCATTCCCGAAAAACATTGAAATATCACCAATTCCAGATACTTTCATTTTTTGGTTGTTGGCAGTTACAATTTCTGATATTGGAGATGCTTTAACTTGATTCATAAAATTCTTATAAGCAGTCATATGCATCGAAGCACCGCTGTCAATATACCACTCATCTATGTTCTTCGTCTGACATGATAGTGCGGTATAAAACGCCTTGTTCTTATACTCTGTCTTCTTAGAACCTTGAGGTTTTTTCTTTTCTGGACAATTCTTAGATATATGGCCTTTCTTATTACATTCATAGCATTTAAGATTATTGAATTTGAATTTCTTCTTAGCGCTCAAAAATGCGTTTTCGGACTTGACTTTTCCATAATCACAATCAAGCAGTTTTGCCTTGATTGCTTCTCCAGTGATACTAGTACCGCTGCTTTCAATTCCCATGATGAATGGTTTGAATTCGTCACCAAGACCAGCGAGTAAAATCGCACCTAACCATTCCGATGAAATTGGGAATTTAATGCTTGCCAATTTATTTGCCGTACGAAAAACATCATTCACGTAATCAGTCATGGAATCGCATTCTTCTAAACGGATTGTTATTAGTTTTCGAAGCAAAGCAATCTTCCTTGTTAGTCCCGAGTCTTCATATAAATTTTCTAATTTCTTCCATATCGCATATGCAGTCTTCTCATTTTCAATGTGAACAAAAAGAGATTCGTCTAATGATAAAACTATTTTAGCTTTTGCTTTCTTGAGTTTATCATTATCCGTTTCCGTCACAGGGTCGGTTATGGTTCCTTCCAAATTATTAAGTTCAAGAACATTCATCATTGCATATTTCCAGGTGTTGAAATTTTCACCGTTACGTAATTTTTCAATCGATTCTTGATGCGCCATTTTCAATTCGGTATTTCAAATTACGACTTTGCAGAATTTTCTTTCCAGGAAATTTCAAACGAATTGAAATTCCCACAACAAATAGGAATAAGACTATTGAAAAGAAGAGTTTATTATTTTTCTTTCAATTAAAATTCAAGCAATATTTCCTTGCGGTCCCCTGGGCCCATAACCTATTGAGATTTGAGATATTATTTGAGTAATGAGAAGAGACGATATTTATGAACGTTATAATAATATATTTAATGAAGAACTGAAGTATAAATATTTTCATATAATTATTATGAGTTTAGAGTATACTATGATATTAATATTAAACAGGAGTTGTTTCAAAACAAGTAGAAGTAACATTCATAATAATATTTTAACATGTACAACGTGGAAACGAATATGAGCGATCACTGTATAGGTACTTTTTCTCTTCAGTGACGACACCTTTGCTTGTGTTTCCCTATGTGCTCCCTCCTCCAAACGGTTGCAAAAAGTGTGCCAGATAAATGGTCTTACCTCTTAGGCAGATCTGAAAGTAGGTGGATACAATCCGAGACGTTTTTCTAATATGTGGCCAATATAGTTTCAACGAACGGATTATGGAAAGTAATATAATATGCTCAGGACTGCTTTAAGTCGATGGCCACAAATCCCTCGTCTCAATAGAATGCGCAGAGTATTAACGGAATCATCTTGTACGCTCTTTTACCCAATACAACACATATTACACAATCCGTGGGCGCATTTAAAGGACTGGAAAATCGATTACAAAAAAAAATCACATATCACAGAACTGTGTATGCTGCCAATGAACCATTATCCAGGTGTTTAAGAGAAACAAATATTGTTTGCGACATGATTGATTTCAATGTTAGTAGATATTTAAATCAAATTTATTGTTAATTTTAACTAACTATGCTGGTGGTAATGTTTAAAATTAAAAATGTATATTTATATCAAGTAATCACTAAACTAAATTTCAAACAAGTTTCGAAGACGTACTTTTTTTAAGTGTTGGAAATGGTCTTGAATTTTCTTGAATAATATACATATTTGACTGAAAAACAAGATTGTTTTTAATTAATTATTTGTTGTATTTGTATGTTGTGTTTTATTTATTTAGAAATAAATATTTTTTTTAAAAAAAGGTTTGTTAATACATTTAAGATTTAACAACGGCTTATAAATTACAAATAATTAATTTACTAAAGGGAGCTGACTACTGACAACTTCCGTGGCCGACTACTGGAATTTAAGGGGTCGACTATAAGAGAATCCAACTTCTATTTGAATTATAGTTGATAAATTTGTTTTAGGTAACAAATAGCAATATTTTTTCCTTATCTGCAAATATCAACAAATCGGAAAAAATAAGTTTCACGTCCAACAGACCAACAATTAAACAACTAATTTTTAAAGACCACGCAAACACAAAAATTAAGTTAAAAGGCTGACTACCAGTGCCATAACCCTTTAATACCTATATATTTTTTGAAACCCCCCCCCCCCCAAATTTTTTTCTGCGTTCGCCCCTGCAAATAGATCACTATTTGGTAAACAATAACGAAGATCCAGGATTTCTAAGTAATATGAATTACTCATCGGAAAGTGAAATTGATTAATTTTTCTTAGTCTTTATTATTAGAATTATTTATTTTGATATCAAAATCATGCATACAAAAAACATAAACAGAAAATCATAAATAAAACAAATAAAATAAAAACCTGCTGCTCAACTCTTTTGAATAAAAAATCCTGAATTCATAAGTTTTAGTGAATCAATTTTCTTGTTTTTAGGTTACAATCATAGATATGAGTACTAAAATACTATTTAAGGCATGTTTGGTTGATAACTTTATTTTATTCACAAGATATGAATTTTGAAGTGTTTTCTCATACATTCGTCCCACTGTGCGACGATGGCGCATAGTAGAGGAGACCCTATGTCCCGTAAGGCCAACCACAAACCGAAGCGGACAAAACGTTCGCTTGTCGCAAGACAAAATGTCGTGTCGTAATCCACCCCACACCGAGGACGACACGGACAAAACATTTTGTCGTTGTCGCACTCGGTGTGTTTTGCCAGCGGACAAACAAAGAAAACATCCACACAAACATCCACACAAAAGAAATCTCTACGTTTTTCTTAATTCTTCTTTTTCTTAATTCTTTTTACCATTACAACAACATCCATACCAAATTGAACAAAATACAACAAGAAATATCGCAATAAAATACAAATCCAACTATGAGCAACCGACATGTCCGTTTGTCGAAATCTGTTTGTTTGTCTTGTTCGCTTTGGTGTGTGGTTCTTCATAAGACGGTGTGTACTTTCAGGCTTCGACATTTTGTCCGGGACATTTTGTCTTCTTTGGTGTGGTTTGCTCCTATACAACCCCATATATTTACTGCAACCGACGGACGGACACGACTTTTTGTCGTGTCGTGTCTTGTTCGGTGTGTGTTGCCTCGTAAGAGCAATGCACTTGTGTCCGCGACATTTTGTCGAAAGACAAAAAGTTCGTCTGTCCGCTTCGGTGTGTTTTTAGCCTAAAGGAAACACCACCGACGTAATAGGTCAATAGCTTAGGTAAAATTTATGTTTATTTCGGAATCAAAAATGAATTGAATTAACAAATGTAGCCGTTAAGGGTCACGAATTTCTCGATAGGCAAAAGCAATGATACGCGTAAAAAAAATCAATATGCCTTCAGTCACTGAGAACCAAAAATATCTGCAAGGTTTGGTTACCGAGGTATGACCCCTAAAACCTAATCCATTTTTCCTGGTTTTAGTTCTTGGTTTTTTGTTATCCCATATACCTAAAGTATGCACGTACATATGCATGTACATATATCTTCTGATACAAATTCCTCGGTAACCAGGGCTAGGAAATGAGTTTGGCTTTCAAAAATAGGCTCGCGATAATATGTAATATTAAATATGTCTCCAAAACTAATGCCCATTTTCTTGACTCTCCATTAAGTTTAATGGCTGATTAATTCCATAATTTTTCCAGATTTCGTTTTCTTCACTCCAAGTTAGCTTTAATGTGGCTTTTTAAGACCTGTCAATTAACGTTAACTGAATCATTAGTTAATTGATCTCAAGGGTTCGATTAACGCCTTCAATGTCGGTATTAGTATTGGAATTCAATTTCTTCATAGAACTTTAGTTTGTTTTCTGACATTTTGCTGTTATGTTTGTAGAGCCCCTGAAATTTCTGTTTTTTTTTTAAATTACTATCAAACAACGATACGGCTTTTATATTATGATGGATCATATTTGTGATAATTGGTCTTCTGATTCCGATGATGAACAGCTAATTGTGGAAAGGCGTCAATATTAAATGCAGGAGCGTATTGATTTAAATAAATGGGATGATGAAGATTTTATTTATCGATTTCGTATATCAAAACAATCAGTTGCAAACATTTTGGAGATAATTAATACATCTTTAGAACAAACCTCGGTCCCCACGCTCGTTGACAATGACAATCCAGTTGTTAGCTCGCTCGAGAAAGCTTACCTTTTTGCTAGGCAGTTCGCCTCCAACTCTTCGCTGCCAGAGAGTGTCATGGCTCCTCCAGTGCGCGTCAATGATTCCATGGGACAAATCTCCTTCCGCCCTCGTGCTGTGGCGAGAGTCCTAAAAGATCTCAACATATATAAATCCGCTGGTCCGGATGGTATCCCCGCTATTATTCTGAAGAGGTGTTCTTCCACGCTGGCAAAACCCTTGCGTAAGTATTTCCACCTATCCTATTCTTCTGGGCTCGTTCCGAGCAGTTGGAAAACAGCATTTGTCCAGCCAATTATTGTCCGATTGCACTTACGTCCCTTCTTTCTAAGGTAATGGAAACCCTGATAAACTATCAGCTAAAGAAATATCTCGAAGACCGAAAGCTTCTTAATGACTGGAAGTACGGCTTTCGCAGCAACAGGTCCACTGGTGATCTGATGGTCTATCTCACCGAATAGTGGAACAAATCTTTACATCGTTTTGGAGAAAGTAAGATTGTTGCACTTGATATTTCATTCACCTCCTTGGATCACCGTCGTAACGTTTCGTGTCTCTTTCTGTTTTATCGTTACTTTTACGGAAAGTGCTCTAGTGAAATAGCCAGTTGCATTCCTCCCCTTAAACAATTCGCCCGTAATACTCGCGCCTCTAGGAATGCCCATCAGTTTACCCTCGAGCCCAACTTCGGTCGTACCCTCAAGTATAGAGAATCGTTCTTTAGCCGTACTACGCGAATGTGGAACTCCCTTCCTCACTCTGTCTTTCCAAATCATTGCAATGTCCAGGAATTTAAGACCAATGTACCCCGGCACCTCCTTTTCAACCCCTATCCTCCTTCCTTAAGCACTCACTGTGTCTCTGGATAATAAGGGCATAAAAAACCCCTTGAGTTTGTGCTAATTATAAAAAAAAACTCCTCCATTTTTTTCCTTTTTGAATCTTTTTTGAAACTCAGAAATTGAAATAAATATAATTTATTGACATTAGAATGGAAATATTGGATATTTTTTTTGGAATACTGGAAGCATTTCTTAATTGGAGATTAAGTATTAATGCCTTGTTAAGTTGAGTGATTAAACGTGAAGAAAATCAAATTTTAATTGCAGCTTTAAATGAGTTGATTAAATTTAATGGCAGATTAGTTAACCTAAAGTTTAATGGAGAGTCAAGAAAATGGGCATAAGAACGTTAGCCCCTACAAAAAAATCCCAGTATTTTTGTTTGTAAGTGTAAGCTTCTGGAACATTCAAGCTTCTCCAAGAACCAATATAGTAGTTTCTAGAACCAAGTATTTTTGTTATATAAAGAGCCCGTTTGGCGGCGAAGAGTTAGTTGATTGTGAACTGAGATAAAGTAAGGATACTGTGTTTGCAAAGTGATAATTGAAAGTGTTGAATAAATAAGTTTGTGAGTGATTTGATGTGAAATCCAACAATTTCATTTACATAGTGTAATGTGTATACACTTTATTTATCTCATACGCTCTGTTTCTCCTTCTATTGTAATGTCTAATGTAATGTGTATACTTTATTATCTCTTACGCTCTGTATCTCTTTCTATATTTAATGTACACACTTTTCTTACTCTCTTTACTTACTCTGTATCTCTTGTTTATTTAATGTACATACTCTCTTCACTTAATATCGTTTAATTGTAGTAGTAAACACTTGTGAGGGGCAATAATTAATTAAGATTAAGAGAAACTTTTTGTTTAGCATTAAGAACGTTAGCCCCTACAAAAAATCCCAGTATTTTTTATTTGTAAATAGAGAGCTTCTCGAACTTTCAGCTTCTCCAAGAACCAATAGGAACCAATAGTAGTTTCTAGAACCCATCATTTCTGTTATATAAATAGCCGTTTAGTGGCGAGATGGATCAATTGATTGTGAACTGCGATAAAGTAAAGATACTGTGTTTGCAAAGTGATAATTGAAAGTGTTGAATAAATAAGTTTGTGAGTGATTTGAATTAAGTGAATTTGTGTTTTATTTAAAAAAAAGTGAATAAGTTTTAATTGTCGGACCAAGCCGAATACTACATTGGTGTCAGAAGTGGGATTAAAACTTATTGAGAATAAAACAGTGAACAGTGATTAAACTATTTTGTGTGAAATAGTGAAGTTAAAAAAAAAAATAAATTAGTAAAGTTTTGAAAGACCTAACTGTCGCTGAGCTAAAGGCCGAATTAAGCAAACGTGGATTAAGTGGGGCAGGAATTAAAATCGAACTCGTAAAACGGCTACAGGAATATCTTGAACAACAAAATGAAGACCCAGATACATTTGCTTTCGAAGTGGAAGCAAAATCGGAAGAGGTAAATGCAACTGCCGACTTATCTAACATGATGTCACTCCTTCTAGCCAAATTCGAGAAGAATGTTCTGGAGCAACTACAAACACAAAAGAATGATGTTGTCGAACAACTACAAACTCAAAAGAATGATGTTCTGGAGCAACTACAAACTCAAAGAAACGAGCAGAAGAACGAGCAAGAGAATGTTCTCAAACAACTAGAAGGAAATGTCCTCAAGCAACTAGAGGCTCAAAGAAATGATGTCTTGAAACAACTAGAAGCCCAAAGAAGTGACCAAAAGCAAGAACAGCAGAATATTCTAGAGCGATTTGACGAACAGAGAAACCTTTTAGAAGGCAGGTTTACGGACTTCGAAGAGAAAATCAATACTCTCGAGGAGCGCGTCGAAAAACAAAATGCACGTTTCGAGAAAATGGACGAACAAATCGGAACCATCACAAATGAACTAGAAAAAGTGCGAAAGATGAAAGCTCGAGAACCTTCTGGTGAGTGCTCAAGAAAGAGAGAAGTGAATCCTCCAAGCTTTGATGGTCAGATTCCGTGGTCGATATACAAGAAACAGTTTGAAGCAGCAGCATTAACAAACGGCTGGGACGATGACGAAAAATACATTGCTCTTACGCTTGCCTTAAGAGGAGCAGCTGCTGAACTGCTACAAACCATCCCAGCAGAGAAGAGTGGTGACTTCAAAGTTCTGGTAAACGCCATTGAACAGCGGTTTGGGGATAGCCACATGGCAGAAGTCTTCCGAGTTCAACTAAACAACAGGGCACAGAAAAGAGGTGAAACTCTGCAGCAGCTTCAGGCAGATATCGAGCGACTGGTTCACCTGGCATACCCAACAGCTGGCAACGAGATAATAAATCAACTTGCTGTTGAAGCCTTTGTGAGAGCTGTAGGCGATATAAATCTCCAAAGGGCTATTCGCACTGCCGGAAAGCAAACACTGCCAGAAGCATTGGCTTTTGCTCTAACAATGGAAGCCGCAGAACAAGCTTCCCAAAACGTGCATCGCGTGAGAGAATTGGAAGTCCAAGAATGCTCTTGTCAGAAGGCTACTCTGGAAAGAAGTCAGCGAGACGGCCCCGCACGATGCTGGAACTGCAACACGACTGGGCATCTACAACGCCAGTGCAGATTACCGCGAAGAGGAATCTCATGCCAACACTGTGGAAACAGAACTTACTCAACTAGCTGTTTCCCACCCGGGAAACGAATAAGAACCAACTTCGAGGGGCAGAAGCTGGTTTCTGGTATCGATGGCCCCAGAAACACCATCCAGGTCTCCCAAACGAAACGTGACAACAGGAGCCTGACCGTGGAAGCAAGTATAAACGGCAACAAATGTGGGGCTACCATCGACACCGGTGCCACGGCGTCCATTGTACGGCAGGACCTCGTTAAGAAGACATGGCTCCACAACACCAATAGCTATCGTCTAAGGACTGCAACTGGAGAAGCCGCAAAAGTCTATGGTGAGGTACGTCTTAAGATCCGGATGGCAGAGCTGGAATTCTCTCACCTGTTCCTGGTAGCAGATATATGCGACGAGTGCATTGTCGGCGTCGATTTCATGAAAGATCACGGATTGATATTGGACATCGGGAACCAAGTCCTGAAATATCGAAACATCGAGATTCCGATGATCTATGGGATTCACTCATATGAGACCTCGCTATCTGTGAAAACCGTCATCAAAGAAGATCTGACTTTGCCTGCTTCTTCAGAAGTATTCGTGTGGACGAAATTGAAGGGTAAGCCTGGAAGCCATCGATACCTCATGGTCGAACCAGCATCTGTAAAGTCCTCCCAAAACGTCACCATTGGGAAGACTCTTGTTAGACCTGTAAAGAACATGGTTCCCGTACGAATACTGAACATCAAGCCGTACGAAGTTAAGCTTAGAAAAGGTGAGATTGTCGGACAATGCGAATCTGTATCAGCGATAACAAGGATCAGCGAAGAAGAGCCAAGGCAAACATTGAAGTCCAAAGAGCTGAACTCCATAAAGACGAACATTCTCAAGTCCTCTAATCTTGGCCACCAACAACGAAGAACTGCAGAAGGTCTCCTCGAAGAATTTGCAGACATCTTTTCGTCATCGCAAGGGAAATATGGCAGAACACAACTGGTTCAACATCGAATCAACACCGGGGATGCAAAGCCGATCCGTCAACCTGCAAGACGCCTTCCACTAGCCAAACAAGGTGAGGTTGAAGAACTGATAACCACCATGAAAGAAGAGGGTCTGATCGAAAACTCTAAAAGCCCTTGGGCGTCTCCAGTGGTCCTGGTAAAGAAGAAAGACGGATCAACCCGCTTTTGCGTAGACTATCGAAGGTTGAATGATGTGACCAAGAAGGATAGCTACCCTCTGCCTAGGATCAGTGATACTCTGGACGCAATGGAAGGAGCACAATGGTTCTCAACGTTGGACCTGAAAAGTGGATACTGGCAAGTAGAAATCCATCCTGAAGACAAAGAGAAGACAGCGTTCTCGACAGGAAACGGATTGTGGCAGTTCAAAGTGATGCCTTTTGGACTGTGCAATGCTCCAGCGACTTTTGAGCGCCTTATGGAATGCGTCCTGCAAGGACTCACTTGGAAATCTTGCCTGGTCTATTTGGATGACGTCATCGTATACGGGAAAACATTTGACGAACATTGTACAAATCTGAGAGCCGTGTTTCAAAGACTTCGAGAAGCCCATCACCTCAAGCTCAATCCAGAAAAGTGTTCACTCTTCAAAACCGAAGTGAAATACTTGGGACATATCATCTCATCCCAAGGAGTTAAGGCGGATCCTGATAAGGTTGACACCGTGAAGAATTGGCCAACACCACAGGACAAACATCAACTCCGAAGCTTTCTGGGTCTAGCCTCCTACTATAGGCGCTTTGTAAAGAACTTTGCTGAGATCGCCAAGAGTCTACATCAGCTAACGGAAAAGGGAAAGCAGTTTAAATGGTCAGGTGAGTGCGAGCGCAGCTTTCAAGAGCTCAAGCAACGCTTGTGTAATGCACCAGTGCTGACCTACCCGACTCCAGGAAAACCGTTCATCATTGATGCTGATGCCAGCAATGTCGGGATTGGTGCTGTATTGTCACAGGTACATGATGCGAAGAAAAGGTGGTTGCCTATTACAGCAAGGAACTCTCGAAGTCGGAAAGAAACTATTGTGTGACCAGAAGAGAACTTCTTGCACTGATTTTGGCAACAAAGCACTTCCATAAGTATCTCTATGGACAGAAGTTTCTTCTCCGAACCGACCATGGAGCACTAAACTGGCTTTTGAATTTCAAGAATCCAGAGGGTCAAGTGGCGAGATGGATTGAGAGGCTGCAGACGTACGATTATGAAATTCAACATAGGAAGGGGAAGCTTCACTCAAATGCTGATGCACTGTCTCGGAGACCATGTAAGCAAGACTTTAAGCATTGCAGACGCCAAGAAGAAAAAGAAGTGGTCACTGTCCAACGAACCAGAACCGATCCCATTTACGGCTGGAGCAACGACGAGCTGAGGAAGGCCCAACAAGAAGACCCAGATATTGAACCCATCCTCGCATGCAAGGAACACCAGGAAAAACCAGAATGGGCTGATATCTCCGACAGAAGTCCGGCTCTGAAGGCCTATTGGGCACAGTGGGACTCGTTGCATGTCCAAGAAGGTGTCCTTCGACGTAAGTGGGAATCAGCAGATGGAAAGTCCTATGTAATGCAGCTAGTCTTACCGAGATCGAAGATTATGGACGTTCTGCGAGAGATGCATGATGGAGTTTCGGGAGGCCATCTAGGAGTAAACAAGACGCTAGAAAAGGTTCGACAACGATTCTATTGGCTACATGCAAGGGAAGATGTCGAGAAGTGGTGCCGAAAATGTGATACCTGTGCTGCCACCAAAGGCCCAAACAAAAAGAATCACAGCCAAATGGAGCAGTATAATGTCGGATCACCCTTTGAAAGGATTGCAATAGACGTGGCGGGTCCATTTCCGGAAACAAATAATGGAAATCGTTATATTCTGGTCGTCATGGATTACTTCAGCAAGTGGCCTGAAGCATACGCCATACCGAATCAAGAAGCCAAAACAGTCGCAGACCAAATTGTGTTCAACTGGGTGAGCAGATTCGGTGTTCCATTAGAACTGCATTCCGACCAGGGAAGGAACTTTGAATCAAACATATTCCAGGAAGTTTGTGGGCTTCTTCACATCAAGAAGACAAGAACAACACCACTCCACCCACAATCTGATGGCATGGTCGAGGGGTTCAACCGAACCCTTAAGGAACATCTTTGCAAAGTTGGGGACGACAACCAGCGAGATTGGGATCGACACATTCCACTGTTTTTGATGGCGTATCGAAGTGCAAGACATAGCTCAACTGGCCATACACCGTCTGAGATTTTGATGGGAAGGAACATCAGATTGCCGAGCGAAATAAAATTTGGATGTCCCACGTCGGAACCGCAAGCCGAGGATGACTACTTGGATGACCTCAGAGAAAGACTCCTTCAGATCCACGACGATACTAGGTCAAAAATAAAGATGTTCAGTGACCGAATGAAGACACGCTACGATATACGAGCTACAACAACAGAGTTCCAAGCAGGAGATCGAGTGTGGCTTTACAATCCCCATCGACAAAAAGGGTTGTCACCGAAACTTCAACGGGACTGGGAAGGTCCATATACAGTGATTAGCAAAATCAACGACGTCGTATACCGGATACAAAAAGGAGTCAGAGGTAAACTTAAAGTCGTACATCGCGACCGACTACATCGCTACAGTGGTGATGAGAATGATGGATTTGTTCGGGACGATCAATCCTAAGGAGGGGGCAATCGGCAATGTAATGTGTATACACTTTATTTATCTCATACGCTCTGTTTCTCCTTCTATTGTAATGTCTAATGTGTATACTTTATTATCTCTTACGCTCTGTATCTCTTTCTATATTTAATGTACACACTTTTCTTACTCTCTTTACTTACTCTGTATCTCTTGTTTATTTAATGTACATACTCTCTTCACTTAATATCGTTTAATTGTAGTAGTAAACACTTGTGAGGGGCAATAATTAATTAAGATTAAGAGAAACTTTTTGTTTAGCATTAAGAACGTTAGCCCCTACAAAAATCCCAGTATTTTCTCTCGAACTTTCAGCTTCCCCAAGAACCAATAGGAACCAATAGTAGTTTCTAGAACCCATCATTTTTGATATAAATAGCCGTTTGGTGGCGAGGCGAATTAATTAATTGTGAACTGCGATAAAGAAAAGTACTCTGTGTTTGCAAAGTGATAATTGAAAGTGTTGAATAAATAAGTTTGTGAGTGATTTGAATTAATTGAATTTGTGTTTTATTTAAAAAAAAGTGAATAAGTTTTAAGTGTCGGACCAAGCCGAATACTACAATATATTTAAATTTGACACATACAAAATATTTTATTTAAATTTGAAACTTTCAAAATAAAATAAAATAATAGGGGTATTCATGCAATAAGATAAAATTGTCGATTACGTATTTGCGTAAATTTACGCTCCGCTTTGCATGAACGCACTCATAAAGCAAGCTGTGTAAACTACTTAAATCTTAAAACGAAACTTCAAAATGTCAGTAAAATAACATAAAATAAAATGAGAACTTGATTTCAAATTTGAATTTTGTTCTGACACAGCAAAATAATATAAAATAAAATGACAACTAGATTTGAATTTTGAAATCTGAAATTTGTGTAAGTTTACGACCCCGTTACGCGACAAAAAAGTCGCGCAAATTTATCAGCCCTGTGTAAAAAAAATTCTATACAAATTTTGACATTTGAAATACGAGGTTGTAAACTTACGCCTTTTACGAGGTTTGCGAGGGATATACGACGTTGCATGAATACCCCTAATAAATAAGGTTGGCATGCAGTGGCGGATCTAGGGTTCTGGCGCCCGGGGCAAAGCGAAAAATTTCCGCCCCCTCCCTATTTCCTGTACGAATAACATTAAGAGTATTTTAAGGGTAAATAGGTTATTAATTTATTAAAAGCTTATATGTTTGAAGAATTGTATTTCATATCGATTCTTTTGTCAGTTACAAAGGAAAAAAACATTATTATTTGTGTTTTTGCACGACAAAAAAATATTGCTTTCAGAATATAACTTTTCTGGCCTTGATTGCCGCAAATTCAGCAATAATATCATTGTAGTCGAGTGATGCTGCTACTTCATTTTCGATAGATAGTATAGCTAAAGTTGACAGCCTGCCTTGGTTCATGGTTGTGCGGAGATAAGATTTTATCAATTTCAGTTTACTAAATGATCACTCACACGAAGCCACGGACAATGGTAGAGTCAGCAAAATTTTCAATGCCGTCACAAGTGTTTTGTACGCCTCTAACCCCAACGATGAAATATACAATAGTATTCCTTTTGGAGTGAGATAATTTTTTCCGCTTTTTAACTGTCTTCAAGATCGATTTTCAGGGCAATCCAAGTTGGAAACCGAGTTGGCAAACTGAGTTGGCAAACCGAGTTGGCAAACCGAGTTGGAAAACCGAGTTGGTGAACCGAGTTGGCAAACCGAGTTGACTCGTTCAACTCGAGTTGGGCAAACCGAGTTGCAACTCGGTTTGCAAAAAAAAACCAACTCGAGTTAACTCGGTTTGCAAAATTAACGGTTCGGCACATCACTAGTTTCGAGCGTCCCTTTTCCTTTTGATCACATCATAAAACACTTACACTTGTATTCTATAGGGAGCGTTTACATGCGCAGCGCCGCGGGAAAATATGAATTTTCGAAACATATATTGTTAGTCGGACTCGATTTAGCGCCTCTTAGATTTGGCGCCCGGGGCGCTTGCCCCTTTCGCCCCTCCCTAGATCCGCCACTGTTGGCATGATATCTTTCGGGGGAAATAAAAGTTCTTGGGAGATTCTCGATGGGAAAATTCTGTTCCGGGGTAATTTTTGTTTCCCTGAGAAAAAAAGTTCCCATAAAATTGGCGATAGGGGTGATTATATTCCTTCATTCCATATACAAAGATGTTAACGAGAACTGAAAAAATATGAATGAATAAATAACTCATAACATAACACACATACGTTCAAGGTCAACTTCGGACTATTGCGGACGTAGGGGATGCCTACTATTTTTCATGATCATCTGGGGCCTGATTATGTGATTCGCGGCGGATCGTTTTCAATTCGCCCTTTCAAATTCGACTCGCTTCGTATTTCCTTATTAACGAATTCGCGGCGGAGCGAAAATATTTCTTTCAATATTCCAGTGATTTCACACTTTTGGTTTGACTATTTCTTCCAAAATTCCACTGATTTGAATAAACACTCTTTCGCCTCTGAATCCGCCAAAAAAAAGCTGTCGGATTTCAACTCGTCAGTAAACATTGACATTTCAAATCAAATTCGCCTTCGAATTCGTTAATTGATCGAATTCAAATCGAAAAGGCGAAAGCGAAAGCAATAATTGAAAAAAAGTCAAACTCGCTAGCAAAACGATTCGCCGCGAATCCCATAATCAGGCCCCTGTCAATGACCGCGGCAATGATCTTGCCTTTGAGCGCGTCGCTAAAGGAAAGATCTTTATTGAAGTCTGTTATGCTGCTGGAATGCACTTTCTGCATTTTCGCTTCAGGCTTGTCGCCCTCAAGAGACCTATTGCGCTTTGACGTTGAGTCGCTGCAGGTCGGTTTGGTGTTTCTGCTAAGGAATCCACTAGCACACTCGAGTTTTCGCGTTTGCTCCGGGGTTCTTTCCGCCACCGGTATGATACCGACTGCGGCCAGAATCCGCATAGCATTACGCTGATCTCGATTGGCCTGTGACTTCATGGACCTCTTTCTGGCCGACCCAGAGCTGTGTCCGTGTGACACAGTTGTGGATCCACCTCCAGAGTAAATCGCTACCGATACCAATCGGGGTGCGCCCACAACCTTCGAGTCATTTCCACATGTCGTAGATTTTGCCTCTACGGATGGAGTGTCCCTTCTTGGGGTCGCTTGCGTCGTCCTAGCAGAAGCGGGGATGGGTTGGGGTGTAGAATTACCGCCCTTGGGACAGCCGAGCGTCACAGCTGTACCACTGACGGGTAGCTCCTTCATGTAAAGGTTGCGGCTAGTAGAGGGATTAGGTTTCCCACTACTAGTAGCAACCACAGGGTTGACAACCCGTTCACACCCCTGAGTTGACTCGACAGCCTTTTCAGGAGATGTGACCGCATTGTCAGCCCTGGCTCGATTTATTTTTTGTACTATTTTCCTATTCGTTGCTTTGTTCTTCATTGTTGTTCCCACGAGTAATGCGGAAAGACGGTCAGCCCCGGTAGAGCCGCTTGCCGAGGCAAGGCAGAAATATGACTTGCCACAGCATCCGAAAGAGCTCGTTAATGGCTGGTTTATCCCCCAGCCTTTCATTCCTCGGCACGGCTTTCGTACAAAGTACGCTCACACCACCTCTAAACTATGATTGAATTGGGTTTCCAAGCGTGCACTATTGAGGAGTTACAACAATTCGGCGACCCAACTCAACCTTAGCTAATCACCATCCTGCCAAAAACGCACAGGACTACTGTGGTGACCATTGCCCGCCCGGCATCCACTTGGAGGGATTGAATGAGGATTTTTGCCGGGCTGACACAATGCCCGTCGTTTTTCTAAACAAAAATTAATATTTCGTTTCGACTACTCTAAACAAGCACAACTTTATTGAACACACAAAAAATACAATTATTTAAACTTAATACCTAAAATTATTGCCTTCAACAATTTCTTTATACAGCGGTTTGCAGTTCATCTTAACATTTAATCGCGAGCATAGCAGAAACACACCCGACAGCTTCCTGTGGATCGAGTAAATCTCTTCGGGCGGAGGACAAAGACGATGCGCCACCATAGTCGGCACGAGTGTGGCTATTCGCTGGGTTGTATTCTGGGATCCGAAGTCAAATTCGCCGTCGTAGCGGAAGATTTCGCCTAAAATCATGACAGCATCCACGTGGGCCTCGTCCATTTGCTTTGATTCGTAGCCAGTGAGAAAGCCCATCTCACGAGACATGTCGAGGACTCCTTTGCGGTCGTTCTTGGCTGCGCACATTATAATCTGCAACGAAAACAGAGAGAGACACTCGTTGAGAACAGTTTGTTGACCCAAATTGTTACCAACTTACGTGGCGATACTTCTTGATGAAGTCCTTTTGATAGAAACGTGTGGCTCCAAAGTCAATCAGCATCAGCCGCTTCGATTTTTCGTCGTAAAGGAAGTTTGACCAGTTTGGATCGGTTTGCATGCACTGCAGTTCAAAGAGTTCTCGCAAACAGAGTCTCAGAGTCGATTCGGCTATGATTCGCCGGTCTTCGTAGCTGCAAATTGAAACAAACAATGAAAAACTCAAAAATCAAGACGAAAACTCACTTCATCTGAAAGCACTTGTCCAGAGGCACTCCAGGAACCAGCTCTGTTGTCAAAACACTCGCCGATGTCATGTCCTTGATCACAGTTGGAACATAATACTCCGGATATGATGCAACCATCTCCTTGAACCTCTCGGTGTATTCATTCAAGAATAGGGCCCCTGGTGTTTTAAAAGTATTTCTCGTCAAATAAATTTAGCGTCAGACATGTCATAACAATTTTTTTTGTCGGGGTGTCGTGCATGATGACGACGAAGTTCATATTAAAAAGTCTGACTGACCAGCGGATAAACGAAAAACTAATTTTATAAAAACACCAGGCGCCCATGAAAAAAGTAGGTATGTCACCCGTCCGCAATAATCCAAAATCTTGCCTTGAGCGAGTGGCGTATTATCCTAAAGGCAAACTAGGCACGTGCCTTGGGGCGCGAGGCATCAATGGGGCGCGCCATAAAGTAGCAAAACTATGAACTCGAACCGCATTTCCCACGTTTTTTAAGAAAAATTTTTTTTTCAAAATTTTAAGTTTGAAAATTAATTTTTCTAAAACAATTATTTAAAACAATGAAATTTAAATACAAAATGAAAGCCTAAGTTTTTGGCTTTGCAGAAAGGTATAACACGTTGTTGTAGATGAAGCCGTTGATTTTTAATATTTTTTTAAAAAAATAAGCCAATTTTTCAGAAAACTGCCCCTCCTGGCTAAACGGGGGGAATAGGCCCCCCTCTCCCATACAATTTTTTTCTTGTCTCAAGCCTACTTACACATATGGCTATTTGGCACAGCGTTTTATTTTAACATATGGGTGAAGGAGGAGTTAGTTATTGATTAAAATATAAAGTCAAATTTAATATAGCCTGGCACACTTTTCGTTAGGCAAGCTTTCATATTCATATATGTTTTCAAACTAAATTTCATAAAAAAAAGTTTCAGCCGGTTAACAGTTCGGTGAAGGTCGGCCTTCAGCGGCTCTTAGACTATAAGTCTCTTTTTCCTTCGCCCCCATTTCAACCTTTTCATTAGGCTTCAACCGCAGCACCGCGGTTTCGGTCAAAATATAGTACGGGATATTATTAATATAGGGGCGCCGCACACACGGCAAAATGACTACTTTAGGAGGCCAAAAATCATAGACATGGAAAATTGTTTTTATTTCTGATTTTTATTGGATTCCTGACCGAAACATTATCAAAAATAATGAATGGACACACGGTACACTTAAAACAAATAGAACGGTGAACTTAATAAAAAAAAATATATGAATTTAGGAAAAGTAAAAATAAAAAAAAAATAATCCTATTTCACTAAACAATAATTTATTAGTGGTACTTATGAAAATAGAAATAGATTATCAATCATCTCCAAATAAATAAAAAAAAAATCATCTAATTTTTTTCAGATTTTTATCTATACCCCTTACTGGCCCTGTATCGAAGTGAAATTCTAATACTAGGGACTTTGCGGCTGATTTTTTGATTATTCCTGTATATCTCCATTTCGGCTTTACCGATTTTTTTAAAATTTTGCACAATTATACGAAACATTATTAGTGATATTGCATTCCAAGATTCTATTTAAAATATATTCTTCAATAACAAAAAAATCGGAAGAGATCCATTTTTGTAGTACCTTTTCGGTTTATAACACTCTTTTCTAGATTTCTCAAAAACGGCTCAACCAATTTTTTGGAAATTTCGTCAACACGTTTATATGCAATGTCTTAATAATGCTGCATACCAAAAAATGTGTGTTTTAATTTCCCTGATTTTTTATACAAGGAAATTAAAACACTTATGAAATTTGTGAAATATTAGAATTTCACTTCGATACAGGGCCAGTAAGGGGTACAGATAAAAATCTGAAAAAATTAGATGATGTCTTCGTTAGTTTTCGAAAAAATAAGCAAATAAGAACCACCCTAATGTATATATATATATTTCGAGTGACTTGGATCACTCCGACTACCTGTCAATAAAAGAAGATAGTATCACAATGAGTTGGTTTGAGTTCTCAAAATTCACAATCAGCCCAATTCTAAATATTCCCCGACTTAATGCAAATATCAAGGACAGAAAGCGGTACCTAGCGGAACTTTTTTTGTAAGTCTAAGTAAACATGAATTTTAAAGAAAAATTTGTCTAGAACCGCAATATAATATTTTAATACTTACCATCACATTGTTTTTTTTTATCAAACGGTCTTTATTAAATGTACATACCTGTAGATTTCATACCCTTGATCACTGTTTGTATTTTAACACGAGATTGAAATAAAAATGCGTGATGTTTCATTGACGTTTTAGAGAGCAATTAACCGTACCATCACTTCGCTCATTTTCCGGACTCTCGCAGTCTTTTATTTTGAACATAACAGAGGCGACTTATGCTCTTTGTGATTCCTAGACCAACTGACTAAAAAAATACAAGCTTATTTAGACTCTATCTTTATTTTGACAAACCGCTTTTTGGCCTCTTAAAGCAGGGGCCTGATTATGGGATTCGCGGCGGATCGTTTTCAATTCGACCTTTCGAATTTGACTCGCTTCGTATTTCCTTATTAACGAATTCGCGGCGGAGCGAAAATATTTCTTCCAATATTCCTGTGATTTCACACTTTTGGTCTGACTATTTCTTCCAATAAATAAACACTCTTTCGCCTGTGAATCCGCCAAAAAAAAGTTGTCGGATTTCAACTCGCCAGTAAACATTATGACATTTCAAATTCGCCTTCGAATTCGTTAATTGGTCGAATTCAAGTCGAAGAAGGCGAAAGCGCAAGCAATAATTGAAAAAAAAGTCAAACTCGCTAGCAAAACGATCCGCCGCGAATCCCATAATCAGGCCCCAGTAATTTTGCCGTGTGTGCGCCGATGAGATACTTGCCTATGGCACCCTCAATATTTAATCCGCCACTACCTTGAGCGAATGGATGAGAATGAGAGAAAAACAATAGGAAGATCGATTAAAAAGAAGAAAAAAAGGAAAGCTTCTTGCAACATAAAGTGCAAGAAAGAAAAAAGTAAGTGAAAGAAGAAATCCTTTCTGATGTCTCCATTTCTCCCAGCTAGCATGTGCACTTCTTTCTCCTATTCAATTTTATCATTATTTGTGGTAGTTCGTTCTCTTTCTAAAAAAATGACTCAATTTCCCTTGTTAAAGAAATGGCGGGAAATTACAATTAAAAACAAGATCGGCAAGAGCAACAGGCATGCCTGCTAAATTTCCTGTTCGCTTGGTGTTCAGTAGAAAAATGTGTTCTGTTTGACCGAAAAATTGGTTCCTTCGCCTTGAAGTCTGCAAGACCTGTACGACAACCTTTTTTTTTTGGCAAGAAGAAGAACCCCTAAAAGATCTACATGTTTACGCATTAGCAGAATTAATTTTTCCCTGAAACTGCAATTTTTCAGGAAATACACCAGGCGAACAGGAAATTTAGCAGGAATGCATGTTGCTCTTGTTTTTCGTTTCATTTCCCGCCTTTTGTGTGACATGAGAAATTGAGTCATAGATAGAACTGAATAAGCGAAAGAAGCAAGGAGAGATAGAGATGGGTGGACAACATTGACAGCTCAGTCAGTACAAGTTCATTGTTGCAATTAAAAAAAGAAGAAAACACATCAATTTTAAGTCATTTACAACTTAATCTGCTTCTTCTTTAAATTTATTTATTTAATTCGTTAAATAATAAGAAAAAAAATTAAATTTTCCAATTCTAATCAATAGTTAAGATTTAGATAATAATACATATTTTTCTTCAATAGTTTATATATATATATAGATTTGTTGCATTAATTATTTCGGTTGTATGTATATACTTAGTATAAAAAGTAAATAAAGAAAACAAAAAAAAATTAAAATCATTTTGCAGTTAGAAAAAAAGAGAAGCAACAACTCTTGGTGTTTTTTAATAGTTTGTTTGTTTGGAAAAATAATATTAAAAAAAAGGTTTTTATATTCTTTAATATAAAAAAATCACATTCAGTTTAGGATGTAACCCTAACTACAAGTTAAATTAAGCGATATCAAGAAATTAAATAAGTTATGTTCAGTTTGTTTGTTTGTGTGGTTTTTTTTTAACAAATTAAGAAAACTAATAGGAAAAAAGATGATCTCCATATTGTATTACTGGTGTTTAAGCCTTTTGAAAGGTTGTCTCCTCGACGTTTTCAGCGTCCGACTTTAAGTCTTGGACGAGATATTCAGAGCAGGATTTTGGTATGAGCGTTCCGACGATTTTGTCTCCTTCGGTGGTTTTCAATCGGATAACTTGCATCTTGTTGTTGACCGAACCGCGCATTGATAGTATTTGCTCAACGCGTGACCATACCGAAAGTACCGAACCAGCCAAGACCGTGTAGAGACGTTGTCGAAGGCCAACCTACAGAAAGAAAAATGTAATGGCCACATCAACAACAGAATAATAAAAAAACATACCTCACACTCCTGGCCCATGCTTATATTTCTACAATTTCCATTCCAATAGGCGTGCGAGCAGGTATGCACCGAGGCGTCATATTGCTGTGTCCAGTGGGTCTCGGCTTCCTCGACGGTGGCCTTCTTGTACTTCTTCTCGATTTCGGCCAGAGATTCTGGTCGAACTTGCAGACCGGTGTTGGGACGATAAACCTGCAACATGATATCCTTCTTGCTTGGTTTTGAGTCGCCCTTCTTTTTCTGTTGCTGCTGTGGCGTGATAGACTCAATTTCGACTGCGAGGATCGCTGTTCGTTTGTTGTTGCGCAACTGATGAGACAAATAGAAGCCTTCTTTCTCACTTATAAGATCGGCATATCTGTAATAGAATGAAATGGGGTGGGGGGGGGGGGACGGGTTGTAGAGGAAGAAGAAAAGATTAGAAATTATGTTCCCAAAAGAATAATTCCACACAAACGCTTGTTGGATTGTTCGTTCACAATACGTTACTCACTTGTCGAGAGCCTCCTGCCAGATCATTCCACGTTCCACACGAACGGTATGCAGTTCAGTTGGAGCAGTTCCGGTTGCGTGCTTGCGAATGAATTTCAAGAGCTTAACTCGGGTGACATTCTCGCCAGCTGCTCCCAAATCTATAAAAAGAACAAAACTCTTACAAAATATATGAAATTGCGGGAAAAACAGACGACTTACCCAAAATACCCAAATCAAAACGTCCGCCCTTCTTAGCTTGGCTAATAATAGCATTCAGTGTGTCCGTAAAGTACTTGAACAATCGATTCTGCAATTCAACGGGCATTCCCAGAATTCTGTTCAAGAACTTCGATATGTTATTGTAATCCTTGTCCAGACTCAGGACGCCCGGATTCGTCTCACTATTCACAATAATTCCCACTCCGACAAGTGCGCCAGCGATGTCCTTGAAAAAGTCTCCCTTATAGTCGGTGGGTGGTGGGACGAGGGGAGACTCATAGCCCATAATTGTCTTCATGACAGTCTCCAGTGCTGTGCGTCCGTACTTGTTGTCAATATTGAACTGTGACAGATCCCTAGTTTCAGTTGCACGTCTATCACCATGAGTCAATGCTCCAAGGGATTCCAAACGTTTGGCCACAGTCGAGGCGAATCTTCTCTCCCCGGCCAAGTCTGAGATCAAGAATATGTACTCGGGAGCATTGACTTGATTCGAACGATGTGTTCGACCAAACTGCTGGATTGCCCGATCGGCCGACCAAGGCAGCTCCAGTGTGATGTGCACACGTCGGCGTTGATTGCGCACTCGCCGATCGCTTTGCAGTGAAATACCACTGGAAGCGGCTTCCGAGATGATCGCAACATCCTTCTCGCCGTCCATGAAGCGTTGTTTTTCAGTTAGATTCAGAGTTTCCAGAGGAACATCCTGTTCCGATCGGGATTCATATTGAATCGAACCATCGTCCGATTGGACAACGCGCCCCTTACGACCAGTCATCTCGGCAACATTCTCCGGTCCGCCAAGCTCATCGATCAATTGATCCAGTGTGTTTGGGGGAAGTTTATCGCCTAGTCGATCGATCTTTCGTAGCAATTCCTCCTTCATGCTGCAGGCCCTCTCGATTGCATCCTTCGGTGGGGGACCGTAATTCATTTTGATGCCATTCACTCCGACTTTGGTTACGGTATCTCTCTGTTCCTGCTTTTTCTGCAATAGCTCTTGGATTTTGTCTTGGGTGGAAGTTGGTTTCTTCTTCGCAGCGGCAGCTGTTGTTGTCTTCTCTTTGGGCTTCTTCTTTTTGCGCGAGTTGACCCAAGGATCAGCATCGCTGTCACTGCCTGAATAAAATGGATTGAAGTCACTACTCTGACCACTATCCGATCCGTGATCGGAGTCTTCTGATTCCGATGCCGACATCAACTTGAAGTCAGAATCATCGGAATTCTGGTCGAAGTCATCGCCACTCGACGACCGTCGTCGGGCTTTTTTTGCTGCTGCTTTGCCAGCTGCCACCCGGGCACTGGATTTTCGCTTTGAAGTCGATGCGGCTGCAGCTGTCTCTTTCTTGCTCTCCTCAATTATCGATTGGATGGTCTTCTTGTTCGATCCTAGTCCGAGAATACGATTGATCCGATTCCGATCAGGAGCTGGGAAATGTTTTTCCACCAGCGATTGGAATACACCCCTGTAAAAACCACATTATATAAGGAAATATAAATTTTTTTGCAATTTGGGGCAATTCACTTTGCTGTTGACACAAAATCACTCAGTTCTCCTTCTTCTCTCTCCAACTGCTCCAGCGTTCGGGCCTCTCCCGTTGACTGTAAACCAATTACAACGCACTTGCCATACTTGATAGCCTCGCGTGCCACTTGAACCGCATGATTTACTTTAGCAGCGATGCAAAGATACTTGAAGAAACGCTGATGCGATGACCAGAACTGACCCCACATTGTTTTCTTCATGCGACTCTCGGCATCGATCAGTTCGGCGGCTTCGGTGAATTTTTGCATGGCTTCAACCCACTTCGAAGTGAAAATATTGTCAATGAATTGAATTTACTTAAATGGGAAGATCCTTACCAGTTCTACAGAATCATCATAGACCTTTCGGAAATCATTGGAGAGCGGGACCTCTTCGATTTTGAAGGTTACTCCATGGAAACTCAGTTGTCGGGCGATGTACATTCCTCGTAGCTTCATGTCCATAGCCACAATTTCCATTGCCCCGATTCCTCTGTAAATTGCAAACAACGTTAGATTAAATTTTCAGTCGAAAGGCTTAGGGATTCACCTCTTTTCCACAGCCATGATAAAGTCATTGAATGTCGGGAAGGCCGTGCCCAGGCCCCAAATACCCAAACGCACCATGTAAGCCATATTCTTTGGCTCCGATGCACCTGTCGCTGATGCATATACAACCCGAGCATTCGGCAATTTATTCTGCAACTCCAAAACAGTCGATCCGGTTTTAGTTGGCTTGCCAGACCCCACGGGGCACAGATTCTTTGCCTTATGACACTCGTCAAAGACGATTAACCCATCAAAATCGTCGCCACACCACTGAAGCAATTGCTTTAGTCGGGACCTGTATTTGCCAGTCTTGTTATTCGATTCCCCTATGAGTGCTGAATAAGTGCTGAATATGACTCCGCGTTTGCAGTTGTTGTTGACATCCGAGGAGATTTTGGCGTACTTGAACTGCAAGGCAATTTTTTCTATCAATTAAGGAATTCTCTTTGACATGGTGGAAAAGTTACCTTATTCAATGCATGGACATCAATTTTTCCAGCCCCAATATCGGAAAGATCACGTTCTGCATCATATTTCAGGTCATTTGAGACTGAGATCCAGAGGGCCTTCTTGCGGCCCTTTTGGTAGTTTTCAAATATTATTCCAGCAATGGTTCGACCTTTTCCCACACCAGCACCATCGCCTTAGGAATAAAAACAGAGCCATGACTCAATGTTGTTATGCTAGATGAGAAGAAAACAACTAACCGATCAAAAACCCAGCCCGACTGCCATCATTCAAGAGATGATCATGGGCCTGAGACGCATAAGTTATGGATTCTAATTGCAATGCACTCAGTTGACCATTTTGTATGGTCTCCTGTGGAATGGACAGTTTGTAATAAACATCACACGGCTCTACGGATGATAGTGAAGCTGTTTCGACAACTGGATCTGGATGTTTTTTGCCCAATTTCACTGAAAAACAATTGACAATCATACTTCAGTTCTTTTTCTTTGTGAAGTTCAAGAAGATTCTTACATTTAGCGGGCCAGTACTCGGCATAGGTCTCGGCTACACCCATTTCTTCGTAGTCAGCTTCTTCTTCTTCGGCAACTTGATTAACCTTAAAAACAAACAAGTGATTTGTAGTTCATTTTTTCAAACTGAAAGAACGGAGTATACTCACTTTCATTGGAGCTTGCATCCACATTTGAGATAATAGCTTATTGGGAATTCCACTTGTTAGAAAGCTCGGATTGGCCGCAAGTAGAGCTTGAATGTTTTGCAGGACGTATTGGTTAATACGTGACATTGGATCCTGAGCCATTGGCTGTGCAGTTACCGGTTGGGGCCTTGATGCTGATGTGGCTGTCGATGGGGCAAGCAAATTGCCAAATCCAGCCATGCCCACTAAAAAAATTGTTTTTTTTTATTAAAAATTGTCCATACGAAAGTGTTTTTTTAGAAAAGAAGCAAAATAATGAACGATGAAGCAACAAAAAAATGGCAAGCAATCGGCCCTATCGAAGTAACCGTCGCAGTCGGAGCGGAAATTTCTCCGATTTTTGGGACGTTTTGCTTGTCGGAGAACTGCTTGCTTATCCGGCTCACAATCCATGAAGGATCTCAGCCTGAGATACTGCAGCCTTCCATCGTGAACGGTGCCTCGCATGCACTCTCCAGTCGCCGAAACCAAGCGCTCTAACATCCGCAGTTACTTGGTCTTTGTACCGTAGGTTCGGTCTTCCTTGTCGTCTCGAACCTGGGGGCTGCTGCGAGGAGACTTTCTTGGCTGGAGCGTTGTCGTCCATTAGCTCGATGTGGCTGAGCTAATGTGTCGTCTTTTCTTGGCTTTCTGGACTACATCCAAATCCTTGTACATTTCGTACAGTTCGCGGTTGAACGTTCTTCTCCATTCGCCATCGTCACATACGCAACCGAAAATCCATCGAAGAATTTTTCTTTCGAAAGTGTCCAGTATCAATTCCCCTTTTATACTTATCGTCCCGCACTCGGCACCGTAGAGTAGGACTGGTAAAATCAAAGTCTTGTATAGCAGACACTTTGTCTTTCGAGTGAGGAGTTTTGAACTCAGTTGTTTGGCCAAACCGAAGCAGCAGCGGTTCGCTAGGGTAATTCTTCTTCGGATTTCCACTAAGGTATAGTTTGTGGGATTGATGTTTGTTCCAAGGTAGGTGAACTCCTTAACTACCTCGAAATTGCTGCTACCAACAGTGAAGTTTTGTCCTAGGCGGTGGACATATGTTGCTTTGTTTCTTGATAGCATGTTTTGTCCTCATTCACTTCAAGACCAACGAGTTTGCCTGTTCTTCAATCGCTGTGAAGGCCTCAAGCACAGCTCTCTTGGATCGACCGTTGATGTCTATGTCGTACGCATAGCCTAGGAGCTGGGTGAACTTGTTGAAGATAGTGTTTTCCGTTTCATACCTGCCTTGCGCACTATCTGCTCCAGGACTATGTTGAAGAAATCACAAGCCAATGCATCTCCTTGTCTATACCCTGCGCATGTTTTAAATAACTCGGATGAGCTGTTACCCATTTGCACACTGCACTGCGTATTGTTTAGCGTCATGCGGAACAGCTGGATCAGTTTGTTCGGGATCCACAATTCAGACATCGCCATCATAAGCTCTTGGCGGTGGAAGCTATCATAAGCAGCTTAAAAGTCGATGAAAAGATTGTGGGTTTCGACTTGAAATTCGTTGGTCTTTTCCAGGATCTGCCTCAGTGTGAATATTTGGTCTATCGTTGTTCTGCCTGGCCTAAAGCCACACTGGTACGTTCCGATTATTGTGTTGCAGAAAGGTTTAAGACTCTCACACAGTACGTTGGATAGGATTTTGTATGCAACATTAAGCAGGGATATGGCACTGTAGTTTTTGCATGACATCGGATCGCCTTTTTTTTGGGGGGGGGGGGGGGGGGCATATGGAGCTTATCGACCAGTCAGTGGGCATGCATTCTTCCTCCCACACTTTGGTGATGACCTGGTGCATGCGGTTCATCAAAACACTTCCTCCATGTTTAAAGAGTTCCGCGGGTATGTCATCCGACCCGGCGGACTTGTTATTTTTTACCTTTTGGATGGCTCTTTCTACCTCTTCTGTGCTGGGGGCTGGGACTGGGTCTTCATTGACTGGTCTTGCTTCTCTTTCGTCATTAGCTCGCTCGACATTTTGCGCATTCAGCAGCTGTTGGAAGTGCTGCTTGTGCTTGAAAACATCTACAATTCCCTGTGCTTCGGTGACTAGGTTTCCTTCACTGTTTCGAAGAGCCTGTGTGCCGGTTCTGAAACTAGAAGATAATTGCTTCGACCTTTTAAAGAAACGCCGGGTGTTGTTTTTGGCCCGAGACTCTTCTAGATCTTTGAGCTGAGAAACTGCGGATGCTCTTTTCTTCCTTCGCAGGGTCTTTTTCTCATTTCTCCTTTTTGTGAGAGAACTACCTCGAAGCAAAATTCGGAGGAAATCGGAGAAAATTCCGCTCCGACGGTTACCGCGATTGGCCGAATAATAACCCAATAAAGAACCTACTAAAAAAAAAAACAAGAAACACACGACCTAAGAAAATTTAATTAACGAAACAAAATTGAAAAGATGCAAACTTTCGTCTGCAACTTATCCAACATTACTTGACTTACTCTGCGCCAAAAAAGACGCCATCGAATTGTTTTGATAATACGCTGGCAGCCCGCTGCCATATGCCATGTTCATCAATTGGGCCGAATTATTCATACTCAGCCCGATGCTACTACTTCCGCCGGCAGCGTTTGCGCTACCCAAAAGTCCTCCACCACCAAGAAATGACATGCCAGCTAATAAACAATTGACATTGACATAAGGGAAATCATAGATGTTAGAAAGGAAAGCGCACTGGTTCAAGAATCTCTTACGGACATTGAACCAGGCAACAATGTTTGTTAAAAATACTAAGCAGGAGTTTTGAGGATTGTAAACAAAATCAGAAAAATGAAAGTGTGTTATCAGGTCATGAGGAGATAGTGGACTTGGCAATTCTGTTTTCTTTTAATTGAGTTAAATGAACCTACTTTGCGAAACTGATTGTTGCTGCTTTAAAGCATCAAACCCAGATGCAGATGGACTTATCCCTGCCTGAAGTTGTGATAGCGGTGGTAGTTTTTGTTGTTGTTGCTGTAGCAGTTGTTGTGATTGTGATTTTTGCTGCACTGGCATTTGTTGTGCCGGGTGTAATTTACCTGTGTTCAATTTTGCACTTGCATTGGTACTTTGCGCCATTGTTTTTGCTGCGGCTGATGTTGCTGATGAAGTTGTTGCTGAGTTGAGATTTGCTGATGTTGCGGACGATAGGAGCAGAGAGTTCTTGTTGTTTTGCGAGCTGTTTTTGGCGTATGTAACAGCAGTTTGGAGATCGCGACCACCACCTGAAATAGGAAAAAAAAAGAAGCAATCGTTATTGATTTGTCAATAGAACA
Organism: Sphaerophoria taeniata; assembly: GCA_943590905.1. Classification (NCBI taxonomy): domain Eukaryota; kingdom Metazoa; phylum Arthropoda; class Insecta; order Diptera; family Syrphidae; genus Sphaerophoria; species Sphaerophoria taeniata. The sequence continues at coordinate 89,207,060 of OX016542.1, forward strand.
GTAAGAAATTGTTGGTGATAAAGAAGAATTTTGTTAAGAATCTAAATAACATAATGAAGTCGAACTCGGTAGAGCTATTTTCGAGACATTTGCTTTATTGCAATTTTGGGAAAGAGATTAAGAAGTTGTGATGTGCTTTTTGTTTCCCAGCTGAGGTTTCGCTCGTCGGTCTTGCCAAGGTCTATTGAAGAAAACACGAAACTCCTATGATAGGTCTTCTGAACCTAATAATATTGGAAACACTTAATAACAACAATTATTATGATTAAAGGAAATAATTCAGTTTTAACTTGATTCTTCTTAAATTTGGTAAAAACGGGTATCCACTTGTGTCACTTCCGGTGTGCGTTCAGATCTGATTCTAGCTTCCGCTTGGCGGATGTCCGGTTATTTGCTGTCTTGACGAGCGGTAGATAGTAGTGGATACTGGGCTTCCTGTTCCTGTTCCGTTTGAGCGTTTGGTAATTCTTACTCGATCGGTTTATATCCGGGGGATCTCTGGTCGATCAGCAGGTTTATTTACGGCCCCTGGTGGCTCTACACGGCAGGCAATAGCTCTGGTAAATCAGCAGATATATTTAGGGCCCCTGGTGGCACGCAGCACGGTAGGCAATAGCTCTGGTCGATCGGCAGGTTTTGTTTATGGCCTCTGGTGGGGCACGCAGCACGGCAAATCTCCTTCAATATTTAAAACCCCTTACCACTGGTGGTAGGAAGCTTTAATAAAGAAATGGCGGTCGGCGGCGGAAATGACAAAAAGCACTCAATTCGAAACCCAAAGTTGAAATGACAACACTAATAGTAGTGACGAAAGGTAGTGGTAGTGGTGAATTTACTACGAAAGTATTGATCCTCATTTGAAGTTTACTGCTAAAACTGAGTGTGAATTGTACGAATGCGAAAGTTAAAGTTTCATGTGTTTCGGTTTAATTTGTTTATGTCATGTTTTTTGTGAAGACAAGAATGTTGCCGATGATGAATGCAACCACGCCATGAGTAAATGAGTCATACGAGATGTCTTGCTTATGCATTATCTGGTATAGATTCAAGGCCAAATAAAATGTATGGAAACATATGCTCGAATTAGTTTTGCCTGCATATGTGATTTTTAAAGCGAGCGTGAATTATATGAATTCGAAATGTGAAAACTGACCCGTCTATTTGTTGGAAAAATCGAATTGCTGTATAAGAGCATGTAACACTTCGTAACAAAGTACAGAGTTCTTCTATGAACAAAAAACTTGTTTCTTAATCGGAATCGATAGTCATTTTCTAGATATTTACGAAAAAGTGGTTTTACAATAATTGCCGATACCATTTATATTCGCTCTTAGCATAGCTATCTATTTGATCGAAATCTTTCAAGCCATTTTCCAATTGAAGAGAAAAAAAATGAGAATTTCGCAAAAAATTCATCAGCGCCAAATTTAAAGGTCAATCGGTCCAGCCGGTCTGACAGAACCGTGTGTGCAGACGCACGCACTGATGAACCTTGTTACAGTATTGGCCATGTGCATATCCGCAGCAACCTAAAGCCGGAAGGTATATCACCATTTCAGCACGCCTATACAAAAGGCAGAAGTGTAGAAACAGCCCTACACAGTGCAGTTAGAACAATAGAGAAGTCGCTTGCTGTAAAAGAATACACCCTTGCATCTTTTCTTGATATCGAAGGAGCATTCAACAATGTTCACAACAGTGCCATAGAAAAAGCACTCACTGATCTTAAAATAGAACCCACACTTATAAAATGGATCACGTGTATGTTGAAAAGCAGACAAATCCATTGTGAACTAGGTAACTCTGATATAAAGATGTACACATCTAGAGGGACTCCACAAGGCGGAATCCTCTCACCTCTCTGGACTTTGGTGATGAATGAAATTCTCATCAAACTCAAGAACAGCGCTGTCAGAGTTATAGCATATGTCGACGATTTAGCTCTTCTGGCGACAGGTAAATACCTAACCACTGTAAGCGAACAATAAGAAAGCGCATTAAATACGGTCAGTAACTGGATCAAGAAATGCGGTCTTAAAGTAAACCCCCTGAAAACAGAACTGGTACTTTTCACCAATAGAAGGAATATACCCTCTTTTAAAATACCAAAAATTGATAAGATCCCACTTATAATTTCAGAAAAGCAAGATACCTTGGAGTTATCTTGGACAAGAAACGCAACTGGGGTCTAAACATACAAGAAAGCCATGATTGCACCCTACTCGTGTAATAGGACTCTGGGAAGAAATTGGGGGCCAAATCCTAAGCTAATCATGTGGATGTATACAGCCATTGTTAGACCCATTCTAAGTCTAACTTATGGCAGTTTGGTTTGGTGGCAAGCTCTGGAGAAATCCACGAACTTAAAAACCCTTACCAAAGTACAAAGAATGGCATGCATTAGCACTACGGGGGTGATGAGGACTACCTCAATTGCGGGTCTCGAAGCGATCCTAAATCTCACCCCTTAAGACTTATTCGTACAAGAATCGGCAGCAATAACAGCCCTCTTCGACTTAGTCAAACCAATATTTGGAGAACTAGTCAACACGGCCATACCACGACTCTTACAAAATACGTTGACAACAACGTTTTTCACAGTTTACATGACCCCTTATTCAGACTTCAATAAAAACTTTTGAAGGAAGCTGATAATAGAGAAGATTGGGAAAACAGTGTCTCTTACAATAATTAATCGAACTTTATCATCTTCACTGATGGTTCGAAAATTACTACTGGAGTAGGGGCAGGTTTATCCTCAGAAACCTTAACCTTGCCAGTTCATTCAGGCTTTCCGACCATAGCAGTGTCTTCCAAGCCGAGATCTTGGCAGTGAAAAACGCAGCTAATCAAATATCGATGATGGCGATATCACACGCTGACATCATCTTTTTCATTGATAGCCAAGCAGCAATCAAATCGATCTCTGTCACTCTAATAAAGTCAAAGCTTGTTTCTTGCTGTTGCGAAGAGCTTGGTTCTTGGTATGCAGCATCACGTAAGACTCTGCTGGGTTCCCGGTCACAGTGGTGTGCCGGGAAACGAAAAAGCGGATGAGCTTGCAAGAACTTGATCCCTCTCTCATAGATCATAACATCAGAATCCCTCAATGCGAGTTAAAAAGTAACATTAGTAAAAATATCATTCAAAAAGCAAATGATAGATGAAACCTACTAGAAACCTGCGGTAACACCAGGAAACTCTGGCCTTACTACGACAAGAAAAAGTCGGATAAGTTATTACTTCTCAAATAACCGTCCATTAGATCCCTCATAAGCGTGACAACGGGACATTACCTACTTGGCTACCGCAAAAAAAAAGATGGGGCTTAGCATAGACGACATATGTAAAGGCTGTGGCACTGATAGTCTAAGAGCCGCTGAAGGCCGACCTTCACCGAACTGTTAACCGGCGGAAACTTTTTTTTATGAAATTTAGTTTGAAAACATATATGAATATGATAGCTTGCCTAACGAAAAGTGTGCCAGGCTATATTAAATTTGACTTTATATTTTAATCAATAACTAACTCCTCCTTCACCCATATGTTAAAATAAAACGTTGTGCCACATAGCCATATGTGTAAGTAGGCTTGAGACAAGAAAAAAATTTTATGGGAGAGGGGGGCCTATTCCACCCGTTTAGCCAGGAGGGGCAGTTTTCTGAAAAATTGGCTTATTTAAAAAAAAAAATATTGAAAATCAACGGCTTCATCTACAACAACGTGTTATACCTTTCTGCAAAGCCAAAAACTTAGGCTTTCATTTTGTATTTAAATTTAGTTGTTTTAAATAATAGTTTTAGAAAAAATAATTTTCAAACTCAAAATTTTGCAAAAAAAAATTTTTGTTAAATTTTTAGTTAATTTTTTTCAAAATTTTACGTGATTAAGAACTTATTTTGCTTTCAACATTCAATTCTGTTAATAATTTTGAATATAAAAAACAGTAACGTAAAAATAAAAAAGTTTTTTTTTAAAGCAAAAAGTGATTTTGGTTTTTTCTTTATTTCTCGACAATGGCAAGGTATTTTTCAATCCGGTTTACTGTGTTCGACTAAAAATTAAAAACAGCATTGAATATTGAAAACAAAATTAGTACTTACTAACATAAAATTTTGAAAAAATTAGTTCGAAATTTAAGAAATTTTTTTTTTTCAAAATTTTAAGTTTGAAAATTAATTTTTCTAAAACAATTATTTAAAACAATGAAATTTAAATACAAAATGAAAGCCTAAGTTTTTGGCTTTGCAGAAAGGTATAACACGTTGTTGTAGATGAAGCCGTTGATTTTTAATATTTTTTTTTAAAATAAGCCAATTTTTCAGAAAACTGCCCCTCCTGACTAAACGGGGGGAATAGGCCCCCCTGTCCCATAAAATTTTTTTCTTGTCTCAAGCCTACTTACACATATGGCTATGTGGCACAACGTTTTATTTTAACATATGGGTGAAGGAGGAGTTAGTTATTGATTAAAATATAAAGTCAAATTTAATATAGCCTGGCACACTTTTCGTTAGGCAAGCTATCATATTCATATATGTTTTCAAACTAAATTTCATAAAAAAAAGTTTCAGCCGGTTAACAGTTCGGTGAAGGTCGGCCTTCAGCGGCTCTTAGACTATGAAGAAGAGCACGAAAACACGGCTCACTTCCTATGCCACTGTCCAGCACTTCTCCAAACTAGATATAAATTTTTAGGCAACTATCAGAACTCCCAGGCAATCGCCTACTGAACCAAATGGCTCGACCAACCATAGAATAATTCATTGGTTAAAACACTTTTCAGAAGTTATAATACTTCAGGGTTTCACAAGGGATCTACATTGATCTAAGTGTGACGGTAACAAAACTAACTGTCAGCCCATATAACCTTACCTTACCTAGTATTGGGCATATATTTGTCAACTCTTATAAAGGGTGTTTTTTTTAGAGGTATAGAACTTTAAATTACAATAAAACAACGATGGAATATTCGATTGACATGTTTTTTTATATATATTCGAAAGATAATCTTGTGGCATTACATTTTAAATATGATTTATGGCATATGACTGCCACGGCTGGCTCGGATGTAGTCCAATCTGGACGTCCAATTTTTGATGACTTTTTCCAAAATTTGTGGCGGCAATAACACGGCGAATGTTGTCTTCTAAATGGTCAAGCGTTTGTGGCTTATCCGCATAGACCAATGACTTTACATAACCCCACAAAAAATAGTCTAGCGATGTTAAATCACAAGATCTTGGAGGCCAATTCACAGGTCCTAAACGTGAAATTAGGCGGTCACCATACGTGTCTTTCAATAAATCGATTGTGACACGAGCTGTGTGACATGTTGCGCCGTCTTGTGGGAACCACAGCTCCTGGACATCATGATTGTTCAATTCAGGAATGAAAAAGTTAGTAATCATGGCTCTATACCGATCACCATTGACTGTAACGTTGTACGGACCAATGATTCCACCAGCCCATAAAGCGCACCAAACAGTCAGTTTTTATGGATGTAACGGTGTTTCGACATACACTTGAGGATTAGCTTCACTCCAAATGCGGCAGTTTTGTTTGTGGACGTAGCCATTCAACCAGAAGTGCGCTTCATCGCTAAAGAAAATTCGCTTATGAAAATCGGGAACAACGGCCATCTCGTTTTGGGCCCATTCGACGAATCTACGCCTTGCTTGATGATCGTTTGGCTTCATGAATCATTATGAATTGCCAAACCAAACTGAGAATAAATCGTCCTTCCCTTGTAAGCTGTTAAATCGGTCGCCGTCTTGAAAAGAAATGCCAACTTAAAGTTCTATACCTCGAAAAAAAACCCTTTAGTATAAAATTATTCTTGGAAGGACTGTTTTCGACATTCGAGATTCTTTACACTTTATGCTTTTTTTCATCGTTTGACAAGATTTGTTTACCTGGCCATTTTTGATAGCCATGCAAAAACCATTATGTTTGTATGAAGTCGTTACATACATCGCTACGGCTACATTCAAGTACCTACACAAGTTGATGTAGAAATCACTTTCACTCTCAGTAATTATTTTTTCTACATACTATATGTTTGATATTCCAATTAAAAAAATATACATATACATAAACAGCTACAAGGCACATGCGTTGACCTTAATTTTTCGAGAATTCAATTCATTCACTCCAGATCTTATAGATAGGTATACCTACTCGTATACCAACAAACACGTGCATACCCATGGAATGGTCTTTTTCAATTTCAATTATGCAATTAAGTACAGGCAGCCCCCCCCCCCCCCCTCTTCATTTAACTTAAAAACAAAAAAACAAAAACTCGTGTCCTCCCTCTATTATTTCAGTTAAAAACGTTGCAAGTTCAAGTCCACCTTCATCATGCTCCACTTATCATCACCACATGGCCAACCAACAACATTCTAGCAAATATATTGCGAATCCGATGCCGGTGCGGGACAAAAAACTTGCAACCAAATTCACAAAAAAAAAACCTGATAGATGATGATTTTGTTGACCAAACTAAACCAGACCGACCACGTGTTAACTTTTTGTTTGGGTGACTCACAGGCGACCATGCCGTTGCCGGTAAATTATTGTATTTTGTATCTCTATATTTTATTTGATTCTCTTCTTTTTTTCCTGCTTCATGGACTCCAATTCATTTACATATCTTGTGAAAATCCAATAATAAAGAGAAAGAGTAGAAAAAAACTCAATTTTTAATTGCAAAAAGGCAGGGCGCAGTACTGCTTTTGAGGTATTTCATAATATTCGTATTTCGTCAAATGTAAACAGAAACAGAAACAGAAACACTGTTCTGTACGCTCATTTTGTGAGAGTAAAAGTTTTATGTCAATTTTATATTCTCTCTATAAAATGAGTATTCATGAAATTTTAAATTTTAGAATATAAAAAAAAATAAGAGAGCTGAAGCTGATCCACAAGAAGAGAAGACGAAATTCCCCTAGAATTTCCTCATCATAATGTTCATTGTTTCTAGTATCACACATATTTTGGTATCGATACTATAAAAAAAAGATACATTCTGAAGAAGATTCGTAGAGCTTATTCTGATTTAAATTATTTCCCTGTTTTATTGTCTCTTTAGTTCTCTTTTATGGCGATACTGATAACCTTATCATTTCAATTCTTTCATTTGGTAGTGCCGAGTCTAGAGTAATGTTCCAAAACGGAAGTAAAGTAATGGTGTTGTAAGTGGTTGATAGAGCATTGACGCGTTGCAAATTAAAAAACCATCATGGTGCCAGTTTGACCCTCTGAAGCTCCTAAAGTATATGGCCCTGCGTTCTGAAAGTTGGACAGCAGGTTCATATCCCACACTGGGGTAAATTATTGGACAAATCCGCACACAGGATTTCCGCATGATGAATTCAAATGAAAAAACCATCATGGTAGCCCTTTGACCCTCTGTATCTCCTAAAATCTCCCAAAATATACCGCCCTGGCCTCTGAAAGTTGGACAGCAGATGCATGCGTTCATATCGAACACTGGGGTAAGTTATTGGACAAATTCATGCATAGGATTTAATGCACAGGGTGCATTCAAACGAAAAAAAACTAATTTTTGCAAACTACACATTTATGTACAACTAGATCATGTCATGGTCATGTCAAAAGTTCAAAGTCAAAACAAAACTTTTATTAAAATTCTGAAATAGATACAACAACGCCACGGCGCGCCGCCACTGTGAATCATTTGAATTTATCAATGACATTAAAAATCTATCAATTGTAACCGAGATGGTCTCTTGAATGAGACATGAGGTAACCGCTAAACATTATGTTATTTTTTGTTTGTTTTGCTTCTTGTTGGAAAAAAGAGGGACTGCGAGAGGAAATAGTTTAACATGCAAACTCGGAGCTGTTTAATTTTAGATGAAAGAAATCGATTAAAAGAAAAAAAAAGAAACGTGCTTTTCGTGTACACATAAATCAAGTGTTACTCATAAATCAAGTTATTACCATGCGGAAGACAATGTGTTTAGTAAATTTGTTTGACAGGTATTTCGCGCCTTTTTATTTAATTTAATTTAATTTAAGAACTTGGTGATAAAGTGATTTTAAACATTGTATACCTGTTGTATGAACAGAGAAAAATGTATGAACACCGAAGACAAATCATTGCATAGATACTATACTCGATTCTAAGCAAATTATATTTTGTAGTGCTAGTTTATGTGTCATTCGCAAAAAAGAGCTCTGTCTTAAAAGGCTAGGATAATAGCTATAAAAAAGTAATATGTATTACATCTGTTAGCATATTTGATGAATTGGTACACGGAGTTGAAAACAACATGTATGCAAAAAAAAGTACGTATACGTCCAGTGGGCCAGTATTGTGTACTCTGAAGGTAAACTTCTTAGTTTTACGCGGATATTGAACTTTTTTAGTCTTTTAAATGTAAATTTCCTGCTCGTGTAATGTGTCAATTTATTTATTTGTATATTTTTGGATTCAATAAAGACATGCTTACGCCCAATTTCTTCACAAAGTTCTAAAGTTCCCTTAAAACTCGATCTAGTAAATCTCGGTTTAACGTTAGAACTTAGTTTTTAGAAAATTTGGAACTCGGGCATTTCTTCACTTCTCTAGAACTCGATCTAAAATCATAACTGAGTTCTAAGCGCTTAGAACTTGTCATTTTTAGAACCTAGTTCTAGCATGTTTTTTAAATTTTTGAGTCACCCGGCCACAATTTTTGACAGATTTTTCTTTCAATTCAATTCAATTCAAAACAAAATAAATATAATTTTTGAAGTTGCGCTGATTTTTTGTTTGTGTTTGTACATATGTGTGTACGGTGTAGCTATGTATGTTTATTTTGGTGATGTCCGTGGCGTGTTATGGCGTTTTTAATTGGCAATCTGGAAGTGAAAAAAAGCATTCTGAATGCGCTCAAAGTGACAGTTGTGATTATAAAACCAGAATGCTTTTTTCAAATTCCAGATTGCCAATTGAAAACGCCATTAGTTTGTGTGTTGGCTGTAAGCTGTTACGCAGAATCGAATCCTACTCGTGCCCATATCCCATAAACTGTCAAAAAAAAGTACTTCGCCAATGGATGGCGCAATGACCCGTTAGTACCTACACCTATCAGGATTTTAATGTTCCTTTTACTCAGCTTAGAATATACCGAGTTTCCTTTTCATTTGTGTTAGGCCATAAACTTCTAGAGATTACGCAATCGTCCCTGGATTTCTAGGAGTTATTGATTTTCTCTTTTAATTTAAGGTCTATCTTCCTCTTGAGTACCTTAATCGGGACGAGTGGTCCCCTAACTGAATATAGGATCGGCCTTTAATTGTGCATCACATGCACTCAGAGAATTGTTAATGATAAGTGGCTTACACTTAGGCTTTGGCTTTCGTTAAGCTGTCACCATCGCCGAAGTATACTTCACTAACCATTTGCAACAAGATTAGCATCATTTGATTCTGATGCAATGCCACCAGATTTCGACGTTTCTCATATCCCATGCTCTCTGGTTGAAAAAAAAAAGCTACAACCCTAATGATGCCGTCTCAAACCGTCAATTTTCCACCGACAGCTCATGTGTCTACAGCTTTGTCCACCGAAACAACGGTGCCGCGGTCGTCTGACAACACCAACAATAATTCATTAATCATTACCAACAAATGCTACAAAGTAAATACCAATTTTTCCCAACGAACGGTCGACGCCGTTGTCCAATATGAAATCAGCAAATTCGTTGAAAAAACGAAATTCTAATAAATCGAAGTTCTAAGGCACTAAACCCCCGAATTCGAGGGTCTAATTTTATCGAAGTTCTAACTATAACAAAGTTCTAAATCGAAGTTCTAACGCGTTAGAACTTGGTGAAGAAATGACTTAGAACTCAAATGAGTTCTAAAATTTCACTAAACCGAGTTTTAAGGGCTAGAACTTTGTCAAGAAATCGGGCGTTAATGTTCTCGAAAACTGAAAAACGGAGAATAGGGGTAGGTTCTTCTTGAGAATGAAGGATGCTTAGGTTAGGTTAAAGTGTCTTTCATGGATGTAAAGAGACACACTTAGGCCAATTGAAAGCCCATTGTGATACCACATGAAACCAATTAGAGTTCCTTACGAAACGTAGAAGATTAATTATATTAATCAGCCTTATCATCAATTCCGCCCGAATAGAATTCCGCCCGCACGAATTCTATTCGCCCGGAAATTCAAAAGCTATCGGGAATCTCGCCCGAACAAGATTTCAGTTCGAATTTGTATTGACTTACGAATTAAAAGAATAGTCTTAGCATACTTGTAGAAGAAAACTCAGTTTTCAAGGAAATACAAATATCCCACATATTTCCCTTTCAAATATCCGAACAGTTTCATATTTTTCTTAACTTTGAATCCGGATGGCTAGTTTTTCAACTGAAAGCTTTCATTCTTTGATGCGATCGACGCGCAATTCGTAAGTTATCAGTTCTATTATTTATCATTTTGAAAACAAATTTAAACATAAATGGGAAGTTTTTGCTCAGTTTGTTATCACTGTATTGGAAACGTCGATGTCAATGTGAAGTATTTTTCAGTTTAAATAAATTGATTTTTAATTTCAGAAGAATTTCTTATTTGGGATTTCAGCTAACGACGAAAGTTGATGTTGAACAAATGCAGTTCGTTGTTTATCTTTCAGTCTTAATTTAATGAAAAGTATTGTCCTGTTAAGAAAATTCAAATAGAAACTTTGATCAAAAACTAACAAACGGATATTTCGACCAAGTGATTTCGGCAGATTCACATGTCCGCTAGTTTGTAGTGTGCTCATGGATCATCATTGGATATTTCTTCATATTTCTAGATTCATTTAAAGTTCAAACGATTATAAATTGTTAACGTTCTAACTCGAATTTTGAGATTGTTTATCTTTTCGCCACCAAAACAAAAGTGAAAATTGTAAGCTTGAATATCGCTCGATTTCGCCCGGAATGATTGATGCCGATGAGGGGAATTTTTCGAACATAGATTTTTTTTCAGGCGGAATTCATGATAAGGCTGAATGTGTATGAGATCGTTTAGATCATTATAAAAGAATTGTCCGAAGTGAATCATACGTTTATGAGCCAGAGCAGTTTCCTCCTCCTCCTCATCCGCATCCATGCAGCTTCTGCAGAAATCATTAGAAAATACGCCCAGTCGCGCGGCGTGTCTTCCTATAAGACAGTGTCCAGTAATGACACCAATTAACGAGCTTATATGCAATTTGCTTAGAGATATCAGGCACCTAGATCTCTTTAAGTCCAGTTTAGGCCAAATGTTTTTCGTCGCCTGAAAGGTTATTTAATGAATTTTGATTTTGTCACCAAAACCAAAAGGTGGTTGTGTTATTCCACCTGATGTTAGTTCTCTTAATAGAATCTTGTTGTAGCAAAGGTTTGCATGTAGCGATTGGTATACCAACACTAGTCATTTGTGGTTTAATGGGTAATGTTGTACCATATTTGGCGAGTTCATCGGCTTTGCAGTTTCCTGGAATGTCTCTATGGCCCGGCGCCCAGTGAAGGTGAATGTTAAACTGTTGTGCCATCTCCATTAGAGACGATCGACAGTTTTGGACCGTAATTGAGTTTGTAGAGACAGAGTCCAGGGATTTTATAGCTACTTGAATATCTGAAAAAAAAAAATCCGAATATCAGATGTGGATACCACGTTTTCTATGAGCCAGGACAAGACCTCCTTAATCGCCAAAAGTTCTGCCTGAAACACGCTACAATGATTTGGAAGGCTGAATGAGAGACTTAGTTTTAGTCGTTCAGAGTACACACCTCCATCAACCCCATCACTAGTTTTCGATCCATCTGTATAGAAGTGGATTGCCTCGTCTTCCAGGAATGTTCTATTTTCCCAGAAGGATCTGGAAGGTATAGAAGTTTGAAAGTTTTTATCGCACTGTAGTTGGGGAACGGTGTAGTCTGTGTGCTTTGGATAATTAAGAACAACATAGTGGCCAATGTTATTGTTAGTCCACTGTGAAGAGGCATTCAGGCGAATAGCAGAACTCGCAGCTATTTGTTTTCTGATTATATCCAGAGGTGTCAGATAGAGTAGGGTGTCTATTGCCGCAGATGAGGTCGTACGAAATGATCCGCTT